>JAUPFR010000003.1:80242548-85837548 GCA_036925125.1 Oreortyx pictus | reverse complement strand
CTCAAGAAATCAAGAAATTTCAAGTTACTTTTGAACTGAGTTAAGAAATTATTATATTTTCTGGCTTATATTGAAAACATCACACTTTCTTTTTTTTTTTTTTTAATAAGAAATTGCCCTGTAATATTTACAAATACACTGACTTACTCGGTGTGATCTCTTTCGTTCATAAATCTCAGCAGCTAGCTGAATAGTTATGAAGCTCAGAAAGTGTAAAAACATCTTCTTCATACATACTGAGAGTACAGTAAAATGCCAGGAAAAGGATTTGAGTCCTGCTAACAACCTTGGTCTGGCTTACCAGGCGGTTGTACAACTGTGTTATATCAAACACCTCTTCGTGGCTTAATAACACTTCATTGTGCCTTACTAATGTGACTAGATAGGCAGGGTAGGCAGGGTTTTAGTGGCTGGCCCAGCATCTAATTTGAGACTTCCCCATTTCTGCAACCATAGGCGGTCTTCCAAAAACACACTTCTGCTTCATGTGGCTTGGTGTGGTTATGCAGTCTGCAACCTTCCAAAAAAAAAAAAAAAAGAAAAAAGAAAAAAGAAAACAAAACCACACACAAATAAACAAACAAAAGAAAGAAGTCTGCAACAGCATGCATCCCTCCACTGCTTACAGTGATAGGAGAAAGACTCAGAGCAAAGCCCCTCTTGACCCTGGGCATCCCTACACCAGCGAGACCTCATGCCTGGTGTCAGCTCCTCTGGGGGAGTTGAACTTCATGGACAAAGGGCTGCAGCCTTCGTGGGGAAGAGAATGGATGACAGACTTCCCCCTGCTACTCCACCAGAGGCCATGCAAGTGGGAAGAGCCTTCCCCAAGCCCCAGGCTGCCAGGGCTATCACTGGGATGCTTTGCAAATTCAGCACATACCAACACAATGGGGATTTTCCTCTGTGCAATGAGACATCCTCCTGATCAGAGCCCTGGCAAGCCAGTTCCATTCTGCTGCTTCCATTTTGGCCTACTGGTATCAGCTTCCTGCATCTCCAAGTCTTATGAGTTTGACCTATTTCCATAGGAAATAGGCGTGACAAAAATACCTGTCATTGTGAAGGACAACGGAATATGATTTGTTTTTGCAAGAAATACCAGGGTCACCCTAAGCTCAGAAATACTATGGCAGCTGCAGTAAAACCAGCTAAGTAAATATAGACACAAGATAAACTATCTGGTCTTCCCTTCGCCTGTGACCTCTATTACTTTCCCTGTTCTTCTGTATATAACTTCTGTAAGTGTCTTTTTGATCCTCCAGTTAATATGATTATCAGGCTTCACACAGCCACTACTCTCAAATATTGCAGATGGCACTTCATCTGGAGAGTTACAACCCTGTTCTGTTTGTTATTTGTTTAAAAATTGTGCTTTTGACTAACACAGAACACTCTCGGTAATAGATTTATATTCATCAAAGTTCAGCTAATCAGTTTTAGCAATTTATTTTGATTTTGTCACCATTTACACAAAGTTATTTATCTACCTCTCTAGCATTTTTCAAAGCACGCCATTGCTTTAATGCACACTTACTAAAATGCAAACTGTGTACTGAAAGCCATCCTCTGCAGTAGTCCCAGTCCTGAATGAGGTTCTGTGGCATGACTGAACCATGCGAAATAACAGTGGCAGTCTCCTAAGGCTTATCTCTGTATTAATGAATGAACAGACACACAGTCTCAGTGAGATATTGCTTATGCTCCCTCAGGAAAGTTGAACTTCTATCTTGATCAATACTGGTAAAGCAGAGAGATTATTTTTTTCATAAACCTATGGTTTTGCAGTAGGAATGTCTGAAAAAGTTTCATAGACACCAGTACTGATGTTGGCTATCACTGTTCAAACCCAAAAATATTTCATCATTGTATAAATGAAAGCTCCAGCCACACTATTGCAAGCACCCATGCAAGTGACTTTATGCACAAACGTAACTACCAAATTAAAGCTGAATTTTCAGAGCCGTGATCAAGAAGGGGACAAGCTCCAAAGCCATCAGCTTGAAACTCTGACTTGGCCCTAACCACTTCCCTCACCATCTTTTCTCTGCACAGTGAGATTTTTAAGAAAATGTGCCAAATTGCAAGTAATAAAACTCCAGTAAGCTCAAGTAAGTAAGCTGCAAATTCAGTGCTTTCCACAAGGCCAGAAGTGTCACGAAAGACAAACGCCATCCATAATACCGGACTGTTTGGAATCAGATTAGAGAGACCTAGAATCTGTCAGCAACTTCTGCCCATAAGGTCAAATTGTGAAGTCTGTGCTTACTACATATAAACACACTCCATTTCCAGATTCTGTGCCCCACAGACACTGCATGATTTATGAGGTCCATCAGTCATCAGCTAGTTTATCTCAGACTCCAACTATACATACATAAACATGTTGAATACTTGAAATAATACATTCACAGAGCAATGATCATTTATATTTATATTTTGACAAGAGAAAAAAAAAAGTGTGAAAGTAAAGATAGTCTGCCTCCACAGCCATGATAGGGAAAGTGCGGAGAAATCACCAGAAATCTCCACCATGGGAAAGATATGGAGCTTTTTGGAGAGGACCCAGAGGAGGGCCAGTAAGATGATCCAAGGGCTGCAGCATGAAGATCTATGAAGATAAGCTGAAGGGACTGGGCTTGTTCAGCCTGGAAAAGAGAAGGCTGCAGTGGGACCTCATCACGGCCTTCCAATATTTAAACGGAGATTATAAACAGGAGGGAAATCAACTTTTTACACAGGTAGATAGTTATAGGATGAGGGGGGAATGGTTTTAAACCAAAGGAAGAGAGATTTAGAGTGGATGTCAGGGAGAAGTTTTTTACTGAGAGAGTGGTGAGGTGCTGGAGCGGGCTGCCCAGAGAGATTGTAGATGCCCAGTCACTGGAGGTGTTTAAGGCCTTGGATGGGGCCCTGGACAATCTGATCTAGTGCTTAATTTAGCAGCTGGCAACCCAACCTGTGGCAGTGGGGTTGGAAATTGATGGTCCTTGAGGTCCCTTCCAACCCAAGCCATTCTATGATTCTATGATTCTAAACATGAAGAAAGGTAAATGTTCTCTAGATAAAAGCCAGGCAGAGGAGGAATGACTATCTGAAGGGCAGCCCCGTGGACAGGAGCTGGGCATGGGTACCCACGGGGCACAGGTACAGGGTCGCCAACCTGGAGGCTGCCCCCATGTCAGGACCTGCATGGGCAGCTGAGCAATGCAGTGCAGGAGGTTTCTTCATTTCCTTTCTTTGGTCACCAACCTGCCAGGAGGCTTGAATGGTTTCTGGCTATTTCTAACAGGGACTTAAATCACTGAGGAAATATGCACATCCTATCACAAGCCTCCTGAGCCATCTCAACTCAAGCAAAGCAGTTTTTTTTAAATTCTTAAGCTTACTTCACACAGATATAAATGATCATGCAGACAATACAAGTCAAAGAAGAGTCAGAAACTAAATATTGATATCAAGCCTTATTCTTCCTTTCTTCAGTGAAAGACCTCTGTTGTGCATTATTCATTCAGTAATCCACCTCTGCAATACACATGTAAGAGCTGTTTCAGCAATTTATGAGCTTCAGTGATGGCTGAATAATCAAATTTTATAGTCTCATACAGATATCAGAAACACCTGGATACAGATACAAAAAAAAAATAAATTGTGGTAGGTTATTTCACAAAAGCCTAATGCATCAAAAAGTCCACTTTAAAAGCATTGGAAAGTCTTAAGGGAAATTCTTTCTGCTCTTACATTATCTGTCATTACATCAGTAACACAGTCCGTGAGCTTTGCAATTCCACAGCCCCAGACACTTCAATAAAGAAGCACGTAAAATCAATGTAACTCATTTTCTCCCATCTTCATTTAAAACTAAAAATTGAAATCTCTCTTCTGGAAAGAAAAAAAAAAAAATCTGCCAAAGCAGAATATGAATTGCAGATAAACTTAAAACAAAACAAACAAAACAAAAAAAACCCACCTGTACATGAAAAGTCAAGGTCATTTTGTATAATCACACAAATGAACAAATAGCTGTAGTAAACTGAAATTCCTGGAAATCATGTAAATAACTGTCCATAATCAGAGGCTGCAGAGCAATTATTAATCTACTGATGTTGTTCTTCCAGACTACTTTTAACCCATTTTAGTTACAAAATTTGTCTAGTTATATCCCTTGCTTCCTACATTTCTCTCTATAAACTGCATAGGCAATATCTATTGTATATCCAGTAGCATAAATCAAATTATTATCCTAACAAGCTCTTCTGAGAAATATGAAAATTCTGAAGTTAAAAATCAGTGTGAAAGTAGATACTTCTATTGCTTTATCATTAATTAAAAGATATATAAATGTTCTAATGACATAACAATTTAAACATTCAAAAGTACAAAATCGTATTTATTGAAATAAGTATGTCTGACAAGAAAACATCCTTAGAAGTGATCACAGCTAAAATTGCTTTTCTAGATACAAACAGAACACACTTTACATCAGATTAAACACTCAGTTAGAAGACAGGTAGTGAACTGGAGACTACGTAGATGCTTAGCCACGCCCATGTTGATTTCCATATTTACACCAGAGTCATGAAAGAAACAAAGAAATAAATTTACGTAAGTAGTAACTAGAATTTAGAAGGTAGAGAAGCACATGCTGCCCAGAGAAGCTGTGGATATGCCCCATTCTTGTTCAAGGCCAGGTTGGCTGGGGCCCTGGACAGCCTGAACTGGTGGCTGGCAGCCCTGCATGCGGCAGGGAGGTTGGAACTGGATGGGCTTTGAGATCTGTTCCAACTCAAACCATTCTGTGATAACAGCATCCCAAACCTCTCCAATTATCTCCACATGCAGAAGTAGGCCTAATGACAGAGGGCAAAATTAACTTGAGGAGATGTTGCAATTAATTTGCCAGCTTTTTTGCAATGCAGAAAGCTGCTGCTACCTTAGGAGCCCAGAGGGTCTCTGCTGGAAGAGGCACTCTGAAGGCAACAAATGAAAGAAATGTGATTTACCAGCAAGTGTCTGGAACCTGCTGCACTTCACCTTTTTGGCAGGGAGCACATGATTTCCTTCACTCTCCCCATCACACTGCCTGGAGCTCTCCAGAAGCAAACTGCTGGTATTGCAGTGCTGCTGAGTAAGCACCAGGCTGCTCACACAGTGTGCAGGCACCCAGGACCTACAAGATACCTTTATTTGAGGGAGGAACAATGGCAACAGGACTCAGCCTGCATCCAATGCTCCAGGATTCACACAGCCTGCAGGCTGGCCTCAGTCCCACTGCCTGCACCTAGGATCCCCACACGTCAGTGGGTGCTCAGAACTGGTTAGCTGGCACAAAATGAGTGTCACTGCAGGCTGTTGTAACATTCCACCATGTTTGATTTTAAACAGGAAAGTCTAGGAAAGACTTGGAGTTGTAGGACAGGGGACCTGATCCTGTTTGGCAGAGGTACCATGTACGGCTGCAGACTGCAATAGGTTCTAATAAGAAGAAAAAAAGTAGTCAGTTTTTCCCTTTCTGAGCACCACTCACCTCCAGCAAGCAAGTTACTTGTCTCTGACTGACTTGCACAGCCCTACCTTGAGCTGTCAGCTGCCTTATATTACACTCCATGACTCCTCCAGAAGGCTCTTTTCATTCCTCAGCCTTATAATTATTTGTGATGAGAATCACCTCCAGTTTTACTAATGAAAAAAATTAACTTTAAATTCCAAGTGTGCATGTATGAGAGTAGTCAAGCTTGGAAATGGAAGAAAGTTATGTCACAAGTGGAACACCTGACCAGAAAAGGTTACACAAACTCCTGCTGAGGGCAGAGTCCAAAGCCAGCTTGAATCACTGATGCTTTTTCCTCTTGGTTTCAGTGCACGTTCCATCAGATCTTTGTGAAATATCACCTTGGCATTAGAAGATGAAAACTAAAATCCAACCTGAAATACCAACACATATTTTTACAGTTTCTTGGAGCACTATGGACAGTAAAGCGAAGTTGGTTAGTTAGTATGCAAGCCAATCTCCATTTTCCCTTATCAGGTTTAGCTACTTAAGTCATTTCTCTGTCCCTCAGTGCCCCAACAGAAGTGCAGAACAGAAAAAAAATAGAGCAAACAAGGCCTGTTGCCATGCAGAAAGGAGGAAGTAGAGCTGGGTTAGGAATTGCTCCTTCTGAGTCTGCAAGGCCTTTTTCAGGAAAATCCTCTCTCCTTCTGCAGTGAAGGAGGGCAAGGAAGGCTTACAGAGCAGGCAGATAGCCCTGGAGGTGTCTGCTTAAAAAAAGACAAGGCTTCTTTCTGTCATTCTAAAAAGAAATCACTTCACCTGCCTGGTGAAGTTCAGTTTCTGGAAGTCTCCTGCACAGGGATTGGTGGACAGAGCAAGCACAAACCTAGTGAGTCATTAGGTGCACACTGCCCTGGTTAGGATTTATTATCCAGAAGTTAAGCCAGCCACTGCCAAGTAAAACTCAGTTGAAAGCCAGCATAGGACAACAGGGATAGAGTAAAAATTGTTCATTGTCTATTGCTTTTCCATCTGCTGACACCTTTGTTATCAAATCCAAAAGGTTTAATTTTGTGTGTTGGAGAAATTTGCATTTCCCTTATTCAGCAAGATTTCTATAATACCACTAAAGTAGTCTCCATTCCTTCTTAATTAAGGGCAACACAATTTTGTTTCCTTTCCATGATAAGTAATATGAATAATTCAAAAAAAAATTATTTTGTGAATGTGGTTTCTAGTATATGCTCTAATCCTACTGAACTATGGCAAGCAACATTTTATCACCTTAAGTGATTTCTGCCATACCATCGGAGGGATCACATCAGAGGGATCACAGCAATTTAACACATTACTATGGAATAATATATTAATTTATCCTTTAATCTGAACTGCTGCTTTATTTAAAAAAAACAAACAAACAAAAAAAAACTTTGCACAAAGAATCAAACTCAATCTAATCCTGACATGACATTCAGTAAAATGGACAAGGCCTAGAGCAACTTATATCCTCTTTCATTTCATTATATTGTTACACATGGTGGGAAACTTAAGAATACTCTTTGTCAGCCAATAATCAGAGCTCATCCTTCAAGTGGGGTACTCTCAGAATTTTAAATATCTTCTACCTTTTATTTGTGTACATATCAAATGAATTTACATTCCATTTGTGTGGAAGATCTTATTAAATCCTTGCTTTATTATCTGCATGCACTGGGTACCTGAATTTGATGTTGAAAAATATTTGGAGCCAAGTTTGAATGAAAAAGAGTGAGAGGAAAAGAAATAAGGTGAGTGTGAGGACTCAGGTGTTGTTCAAAGGTAAGTAAGGCTGGTGACAAATTAAGATCTTGAGCAAAAAGACAAGAAGTTCTCTAAGGGTGACTATTCGAGAATCAGAGGAATGGGATGTTTTGGAGTGAAGAGGACTATGCTTATTCCACTATGAAGTATAAAAATAGTGCTCTTTGCTGAAGGAAAGGAGATGATTTTCCAACTCTGTAAGGCGTGATAGATACAAAATCACATCATCCTCATTAAACAACACTGCTCCCCAAACCAGTTAAGAAATCTCCTTTTAGAAATTAGATTGTTTAAATACCATGAAAATCAAACATCCAAAATTCCATCAACAAACTTGAGAAGTTAGTTATGGCTAGAACAAATCAAAACAGTCTTATTAACGTTTTCATCATCGTATAAATAAGATGGAATTCTGTCACTTTGTTCATCTCATTTTCTTTGCTCGTATCCTCTACACACACATTGCTCTACATTTGAGATTGAAAGTTAAGGAATGAAGAGACCCTGTCTGACAGAGACAAGTTACCGCCAGGTGCTTGGAGCAACAGTGACAGAAATGTTAACATATCTGAAATGAGTAGCTCATTCTGCAAGTGCTGAAATAATTGTTCCTTAATTTCAGTTTATACAGCTGGCTTTGTTAAATGATTAGTTCATTTAAACCTGAGGAGCTAATTATGAGCACGGATAGCCAGATAAAACTGAGATAGATAGGACTTCATTGTACTTTGTTATTTTTCCTAGATGTGATGATCACATAACAGTTATTAAGAAGGAAATCAAACTGACTGAAGCAGAAATCTAGTAGATTTAACAGTCTTCTATAAAAAAAAAAGTTTCTGGAAATCTCTCTTTTTTTTTTTTCATGCTTAAAACTACCTTGGCTAAGTAGAATAGGACAAATAAGTGATCTTTGAAAGATGATTTGGGGAAAAACTCCAAAAAAATGTTACTTAAGCTTGTCCCTTTGCGGTCCAAATAATCTATTTTGCATACTCCTTATATGCTTCAGAATGTATTTATGGCTGTGTTTAGCACAGGCTAAACATAAATCTGTTCACATTTACCATATAGAAGTGTGTGTGATGCTGAGGGTCACATAGACCTTACAGATAACAAAACTCCCTGCACCCACAGTAGTTTTATTACCCAAAGAACATTTACTGGTGAAACAGTCTAAACTCACAATATTTTCTCAAAGAATGACAGTTAAAAACATTCCTAATTGTCTGACTCATTTCACAGATCAAAATGCTCAAGATACAACCTATGTCCTACTTAGCAAAGGAAGAGCTGTGTCTTCTTCATTACTCCTTACCCAAAAGACAGTTAAAGATTCTGTCAGTGTATTTAAATCTGAAAAAGAAAGTATCACAGAACTTTGTCACGTTTCTGCCCATTTATAAATATAAACAAATTCTGCAGTGTCAGAAATGTAAAGAATTATACTTCTAGTTTGTAGCTACCATTTTGACATCCACAACAAACCTGGTCTTGCTTTTAAAAAGCAACATTTTCTCACAAAACTATGTTTTAGCTAGCCAGCATTTTTTTAACCAGCACATTCCCCTTGCTCCAGATTTCATGCAGTCTAGTAGTTCTTCCAAGTACAGTTTGAAGTAGTGCATGAGGAAAAAAGATATATGTGGAAAATACACATTAATTATTTTCTAGCATGCTAAAACTGTATAAATTAAGAATCTGGGCAAACATATGTTTAACTGCTTAAAGATATACATAGTATTGGTGTAATCCTCATGCTTAGTGAATGGAAATACTGAATTATCCCAGCCAATGGGAATCATCCTTTAGCTAGAAAAATATCTGGGAAGCACAAATGCAAAAGATGAAAATGAACTATTTAAATCAAGGTTTCCAAGTTGACAACTTCAATCATGATTAAAATTGGCTATTTGAATGACTTTTAGCTAAACCAATCACCTTGATGTGAAACCAGACCATTTTGTTTGTCATCATTATTGTTCTCAACGCACCTCAATGAAAAAAAAAACGATTTGTAAATGTACACATGTGAATATTTCTTCATGTACGTTGTTCCACATATTTGCAATGTATTTACAAGAAGAATGTGAACTGCACCTTCACATACTTAAGATACAACAGTTTATCAAGTAATATTATTAAATTGAAAATTGACTGTTGAAGTTACATGATTCCCCATTCATTTATAAAACTGTCGTTGTTACAGGATAATTTAGTATTAACCAAACTCTGGGTCACCAACGGACCCATCAGACACCAAAGAGGCACAAAAGCCATTTGGCACTGAGCACCTTTTGGGTGAGACTACTAAAACTTCTCGAAACACTTTTGTTCCGTAAGGCCATAAGACACTGTGTTCTATGTTGAATGTTCAAGACTCAGAGAAGCATTAGCACAGCTCTTTGTTGAGCTCCCCATGGCTCATCAACTGGAGCTGGCTCCAGGTGAAAGGACCTTCAGACTTGCCTTCGTGTCCTCAGGCCATGCAGTTAGTTAGCAGCACAGAGTAACCCAGCAATTACACACCAGAGAATCCACTCAAAGGAACTCTCCTGAAATATGGATGAATAGAAACCAGGTTCCTTTGGCTCATGCAAGGATGTCCTGGTATCCTCACCTCCGAAGAAATTAAAAGCTCCGACTTCATCTTTAACATCTTTTGCGGCTAACAAGCTGCTCGGTTCCTGTTTTCTGCCTGGATAAAACAAAGATGTGATCTTTCATCTCTACCAGGCTCCTACCTCCTTTCCTCTTCCCTCTTTCTCAATTACTGCCATAAGTCACCAGTATTCTCATTAGTAAGCAGCTAATAATTTTGCTTTAATATCCAGTTAACAGTACTGCTTTTTTCCTTTTCCTGAGGTTCAACTCATCTTCAGTCATAACTACTGCAAGAGTTTTTTTTCCCAGGCTTTGACAGGTGTTGCTCTTTCCCCCTTCTTCCTACGCAACCATATTCCTCCTACCACTACCATCCTGTTCCCAAGTGGCAGTTGCCTGCCGTCATCTCACCATCTCAGCATCTTTACTGCATGCTTGTTATGGTTCTGTATTTTCCCTCATCGTGACAAATGCTGAAGAAAAGGTCCCTGCTCACAGGTGTAAACTTGTATGTGTTCTCTTCCAATTCCCTTGTAAAAGTCAGTCTTTGTCTGTGATACCTGCAAAAAAGGAAAGAGCATCCAGCTCAGGCTGCTGCTGTGGTGATATCAGTGCTGCCCCACTGCTGGGCAGTATTATTTTCCCTTCTGCTCATATCCATTGCTCCTTTTTTGCCTCATGCTTACAAACAATCTGAAGTGGATCTTCTCTTTTTGTCCTGTGCTTACAATGCCCCAAGGCCATGAGACGCTACAATTAAGGGCAGCAACAACAACATCACAGAAATAACAAAATACAACAGATGAGAAAAGAAGACTGTACGATTTCATTTTATCTAAACCTGGAACAATTTGCTAATGGAATTAGGAAGCTCCCATTATGTAATTATCACTGAATGTGTCAGCCCACGTATGTATCTTTCACACAGTACACCACTTAGATAAATTGAGCTGGAATTTATGGCCCACTGTTTGCAACCAGTTCTGAAGTATCAGAATGCCTTTTGCTTTTAGGGAAGCAAAGATTTCTATTTATAAGGCTTCGTGTTTCAGCTCTTAAATGTGAGGAGGGAACTCAAAAACAAAACAAAACAAAACAAAAAAAACATTTTCACACTTATTTTTTTCCCCTGCTTCAAGAGAACGAAACCAAAGATTTTTCAGATACCCAGGATTGCTTCTATTTTTGAAGGAGAATGTAAAAATTTATTCAAATTCTGTTCCATTGCCCTGTTTACAGAACCTCATGCATTCTGAAAAAAATAAAATAAAATAGAAGTATATTAATTTAAAAACCACTTAGAGACGGTAAAACTGTTAAGTTCCAGTGTATCTGCTTTTATGTATAGATCATATTTCACAGCATAAAACACCAACTCAAAGAAGAGCAGCAGCATAATAACACTTTCCAAATCATCTTTTGTTTTGGACAAAATTTGCAAGAAGACCAGGAATTAATTGGGAGATAATTGGAAAACTCCTGTTTCCAATCTCCTCATCACTTTTTTTTATTTCCCCACAGATAAAGCTAGAAATATAAATTCCAGTAATATGCATACTAAGCATGATCTTCCATTAGAAAATCACAGAGTTATAGAATTCTCAGATTTGGAAGGGACCTTCAAAGGTCATCTAGTCCAGCTCCCCTGCAATGAACGGGGACATCCACAGCTAGATCAGGTTTCTCAGAGCCTGTTCCCGCCTGGCTTTGAATGTCTCCAGGATAGGGTTTTGTGTCATTTTCTTACTACATGTTGTTTTTTTCTCTGTTGGTTGGTTGATTTCTGTTTATTGTTTTTCCTGGAAAAACTGACTATTCACAAAAAAAAAATTCCTCTCTGGAAACGAAGCCCTAAAATTTATGTACAATTAGAGTGCATAAGTACTCATACGTACTGTGCATAGGAACTACCTCACATAAATGTTAAAAGGCTGTGCCTTTCTTGGCACCTCAGGTAAATCTGAACTAATGACTTCATGTGAGGAGCTATACGACCAGTGCTACCTTTCTGAATCATACAGCTCCCTAACATAAATTCTGCCAAGTCAGAAGGTATGTCAAGTCAATCTTATGGGAGTAAAATGATCCAGACCCAGGTATTCAAGTGTGGAAAAATGCCAGAACCCCCTTTAAACTGTAATTCCATTAAACCTGCTGCCACCAGCACATCAGCCACTTTAGATCCATTCAACGCACTATGATTAGTAACCATCCCACTAAGGCAGTTTTATGGTTCTTGAGAAGGACAGACCACCAGGTTCAGGTGGTTGCGAGCTTCAGGCTGGTGGCTAAACTGAAAAGTGGTACGTCGTGACATCTCCGATACACCAAGAATTTGAAATATGTGGTTTAAACTCAGAGTATTGGTTTCAGTGAGCTTGTGCTGAGATCATGCAGTTCGATCTCGCCTGGTTTCACAGCAATCCCACTTGTCCAAGATGGTTGACCTGAGCAACAGCCTCCTAAATTATTCAGTTAGATACCAGCTGTTTTCATTTAGCTTTGAGAAATGCAATCACAGTTTGTACCCAGCTTGGTGCTATTTTTAAGGCAGACAATGTGCAGAGATACCCTAATCGGAGAGCCTTGGACTGGTCTCAGGGCAACAATGTACCATCTTGGATACAGCTTAAATTAGATTTCCTTCCACTGCCACATATTAAGCAACGTGCCTTTGCAAGGGAATAAGTTGAATGCTGAAGCAAAAGAAAAAGGTGGTCTGTGGAGCAGCAAAGACATAAGGCACTGTGTCCAGGGCATGGGAATTCACATCGCTAGCATAATGGTAACAAAAGCTCTTGAAGAAGGTCAGGAAGACATCCAGGTAGAATCAAGGTCAGAGAAAGTAAAGAGAAGACTGAAAAACAAACAAACAAAACAAAACAAAATCAAGGAGGAAAAGATCTTGTGAACTGTTGAAAAA
This sequence comes from Oreortyx pictus, assembly GCA_036925125.1. Classification (NCBI taxonomy): domain Eukaryota; kingdom Metazoa; phylum Chordata; class Aves; order Galliformes; family Odontophoridae; genus Oreortyx; species Oreortyx pictus. Next base: position 85,824,727 of record JAUPFR010000003.1, on the reverse strand, counting down.
GCCCAAGAGGAAAGGTAAGAAAGACCAGTGCTTTGCTGTTTCTTCTAGGTCTACTTTAGAAGGGTGCTGTCAATACGAGGCAGGGTTTTAACACTGCAATATGCATTTTATCTTGCATGATGCTGCCAAACAAGATTCAAAGCCCATAGGTCTGAGTTTCTATTTCCAATTCCCATCATTTATTTGAAAGACCCAGACGGGCCTCTTGCCAGTCTTGTTCCTATTTCTGTAAGTCTTCCTCCTGCTCAACCAGGAGGCAGTTAATGCTGCCTACAATAAAGGTGGGACGCAGAGGGGAGCACTAAGGGATTTACTGACATTTTCTATCGGCTGACAAATGGCATCAGGCTGAGTTGTGGAAAGCTAACCTCCCCTGTCACCAGCCAACAAACTTCACCGCACCAGTAGCCACAGCTTCCTTCACTTCAAGATAAGCTCACTTAAAAGGGAAGACTTAACAGGAGCCATGGGAGTTTCTGCAGTGTAGGAGGATAATTTTGCTTAATTTGCCAAAAAAAAAAAAAAAAAAAAAGATGGATGGGTTAGTAAACGGAGGATACTAAGAGTTACTGTATTGCTAGAAAAAAAAACACATCAGAAGCAACTGAAAATAGCATAATCTAGCAACAGATATATTATGAAACATTGCTTAGGCGCACTTATGAGTTACGCCTAACTCATAATGCAGGTGATTTAATCCATGTCCTTCTTGTTGTGAGGGGCTGAACACAATTCTCAAGAAGTGGCCTAACCAGTGCTGAGTACAGATGGTCATGCTATTCCTGATGCAGGTCAGGAGCCATTGGCCTTCTTGTCCACCTGGACACACTTCTGGCCCCCAGGTCCTTACATACTAGGCTGTTTTCCAGCCACTCCTCTCCCAGACTGTACTGCTGCATGAGGTTGTTGCGACCCAAATGCAGAACTCAGCATTTAGCCCTGCTGAATGTAAGGCAACTGAACACAACCCATCAATTCAACCTATCCAGATCCCTCTATAGATCCTTCCTGTCCTCATGCAGATCGATGTTCCCATCCAACTTGTCTGTCATCTGCAGACAAGTCACTGATAAAAAATGTTAAACAAAAATGTCCCTAATTCTGAGCCCTGGGGGATCAGGGGGTCACCAACTGCATATAACTAAATTCACAGCGACTGTTCAGGCTGTTGCTATCACTGGCCTTGAGATGCCTGTGTAAAAGGCACAAAACAGAGCAATCACTAACAAGGCAAATACATCCAGGACCGAGTCCTGAATTAGTCACTCTTTGTGCCACAATATTCACATCTTAGAAACGGTCATATTTATTTTCCCCATTTTATGACAGAACTTATAGCTCATGCTTAGAGATCATGCGGAAAGGAGAGGCTGAAACAGCAAGGTGGTGGGAAACCATTTTTTGTACTCCAGACTAGCAAGATGATTGTTAACACCTGTAGGCCCAGGAGGTCATACTGTAACACTTGTTAATGTCCTCAAAGCTTTTCAGAGAGCACTGCGGAGTTATTCTACTTGAAAATTAATCCGAGTACATACTTTCAAAAATCAGACCCAAACAGAATAAAGAGCCCTTCAGAGGTGAGCTGAGCTCTCGCCTGCTACTTTTTCCACTTCCATGTGGAAGCAAAAGCATGTGGGAGAGGAAGAAAAGGGAATGGGCCCTTCAGCACCAAGGCTCTGCCTGGCCTTAGCTGCCACTTCATCTTGCATCATGCAGACAGGGGTCACAACAGCTGGCGAGATGCTGGGGGCCTCCAGTCCAGCATTCTCCCATCTGCCCAGTCAGGCCACGTCTTCTGGGCGTGTAATGAGGGAATACAAAGCTTGCGAACATGTTTAGCATTGCTTACTCCCAGGGAAGCCTGCTTTGGTTTTAGAAAAGATAAGAGAAACAATACAATCTATGTGTGTGGTCACATCACGTGCTGCTTTACATGCGAGGTAACAAAATAATGCACGGAAGAGGCAGGCATTACTGCAGAAAATTTGTTATACACTGATGAGGTGAACAGTCTTTGTATAATCTGTAGGTAAATCAATGATGTGCAAGCAAGAACAGTCTGTTAAAAATAAATTATTTAAAACAAATAGATGGGGCTATCACGGTGATTTTTCATTCCCATCTAATTCAATTATTTTCTGTATCTCTGTGTGCTGTGAGAAGAACGAACAGAGAGATGGCCAAGAGCTAGAAAAATGGGTAGCTTGGCAAAGGCTGAAGGGGGGGACAGAATGGTCACTGTACAGAGACGAAATGATCTGTACTGAAGCTGAAACAGAAAATAGTTGTGGGGTTTGGCTTTTTTTTTTTTTTTTTTTCCCACACGATACAGCAATGAATTCACTCAGCATTACCACAAGGTGTTGCGGAGGGTGCGAGCAGGAGGGGATCTCACAGAGGGCAGAATCCATTCACGAAGTGAAATGTGACGGTGGCAGCTGTAGAACCACATAAAACACTGATTCCCGGAGGCCAGGTGTGGGCACACCAGGGATGGAGCAATTTTGCTCTCCCTTGTCTGCTGGAGGGTGGTCGCAGCTCCTCGGCAGTGTGAGGACGTGGCAGCCATGGCCATCGCAGGCTGCCCCTGTGGTGATATGCTGGGCACCTTCCCACAGGGCCACTGTGGCCCACAGATCAGCACGAGGCAAGCCTGTGGTCAGGCATCAGCTGCGATCGCTATAAGCAAGTTTTCTTTTACATCATTGTTACAAATCACCGCAATTGATTTTGCTAGATTTCACAACCGCTTGTGGGCTACCAGTTTTCTTTCCAAAGCAATCCCCACACCACCCCTTTCAGCAGCAAGATGGTCTGCACTAATAGGTATATGCACACATATAGACAGGGATCGGAACAAGGTGAGCTTCGTGGTCTCTTCCAACCCAAGCCTCGCCCTTCCCCCTCCTTCCTCTCTCGGATTCCGGCCAGGTGGAGGAGGGGGGGGGGGGGGGGAGAGGTGCACCGAGGGGCCGAGCGTTTGCTTTGCATGAGAAAGGCCTGGGGAGGGCACGGCGAGGGGAAAGCGATGCCAGTCCCGCCCCGCCGCGAACCGGAGGCGGAGTCCGAGCGAACGGGACAAAGAGGAGGAGCGCAGCCGGGGTTAGGGTTCAGTTCCAGCTGATTTTATTTCCTTCCCGAAGAAAACAAACAAACAAACAAACAAACAAAAAAACAAAACAAAAAAAAAACAAAAACAAAAACAAGAGGTTATTTACAGAAGGTATATCGACAATCTGACAGGCAGTGAACGTGACACGGTTAGCTGGCATGATTCTTATTATTTTTTTTTTCCTCTTCTTTCCCAGCGTTGTGTTGTGGGTGATCGTTATAAAAAAGATTAAAAAAAATAGTAAAAAAAAAAAATTCTACACAGCATATTGCACAGGATGGATGACCAAAAAAAATAAAATAATAAAATAAAATAATAACAATAAAAACGAAACCCTTAACGGAACCACCTCGTTCGGCAGACGTCCCCGTGCCTGTCATGTTATATTAACATACATAAACACACAATCTTCTTTTTTTTTTTTTTGCTTATTATAATACAGACTTAAATGTACAAAGATGTTTTCACTTTCTTCATCTTAAACACAACAGCTATAACCTGAATACATATGCTATCATCATGCCATAGGAGACTAAAACAATTATATTTAGCGACAAGTAGAAAGGATTAAATAGTCAAATACGAGAATGAAAAAACGCAGTACATAGTGTCGCGAACTCAAACCGGCATTTCGATAGATCCAGTGGTTTAAACGGCACGGCTTTGCTTCGAAAAAAAGTGCAAAAGATGTGGTTTACGAGTGTTAAAGGTACAGGATCCCTTCCGCGCGGAGCCGCCGGTTCCGCTGGACCGTTCGGGACGCGCTGACACCCCGACGGCGGCGGGGGCACGCCGGAGCCCGTCCCCTCCGGCCCCATCCTCCCGGTACGAGCGGGACGCGCCGAGGGATGCTGTGCCTTTAAGTGCCTGCAGATCGGAGCGCGACGCGGGCCCTGCTGCCCGCGTCAGGAAATCCAAACAGCGATTAACACCGATTTACACCCCCCTTTATATATTTTTTACAAAAATACACTGAGAAAATAATCAAACGTTTTCATCTCTCTTTCTTTTTTTTTTTTTTTTTGTTGTTGTGTGTGTTTTTTTTTTCTTTTCTTTTTTTTTTTTCCTTTTTAAAAGTGTCAAAAGTCTACGTTTAAATATAAAAAAGAAATTAAAAACTCTAGCCCTTCCGCGAAGGAGACATAAAAAACGGTGCGGGTAACAACGAGAACTACGGAATAATAATAATAATAATAAAAAAAAAAAAAAGACAAAGGAATTCGGGCAGAAACGTTTGGCAGTATAAATACGTCCACTCGGAAACGGCATCCGCTCGCACGGACGGGACGGGACGGGGACGGCCGTCGGTGGGCACAGTCCTTCCACCCCGCGGCCCTACGGACACACACGGACACAGCTGAGGGAAAATTTGGTCCTGAATTTCTGACAAGAGAGTCCTGCACGGCATTGAGTTGCGTTTGAATCCTTTAAAGAGTTAAGAGTGAAAAAAGGCTGGTGATAACTTTGTAGGAATCAAACAGAGCGCCATCTGTCCGCTTCGCATCGCCCTAACGCTACGTTCTGAAACTGTTCCACAGTCCGACAAAAAAATAAAAATTAAAAAAAAAAAAATCCTTAAAGACAGACAGGTAACATGCTCTATTAACCCACCATCGAGAGAATCCAACACCATCACGATTCCGAGAAAGAAGGAAAAAAAAAAAAAAAAAACAACCCAACTACTGCTTTCTTTTTTTTCTTTTTTTCTTTTTTTTTCGTATTTTCGGGCTCCGCGACGGCACCTCAGCCCCCGGCGCGAGCCGTGCGGGGGGAGGGGGGGGGGGGGGGGGGGCCTCGGGGGAGGGGCTCAGCCGATCCTCGTTTCCATTGAAGCAGTTCTGGTCGCTCTTTCGCAGCGGAGGGCGAAGATAACGACCGCCGTGGGAGCTCCGCACGGCTCCCTCCTCCCGCGCCGCACCGCGGTCCCTCTCAGTCCGTCGTATGGGGGGGCGGCACAGCGGCGGACGCGGAGCTGCCGCGGTCCTCTCGGCCGCCGCCGCCGCTGCCGGCCTCGGGCGGCCCCGCCTCAGTAGGTGAACACCAGGTTGGAGATGCTGGACTCCAGCCAATCCCCCGAGATCATCTCACTTACCTCCGGCGTGCAGTAGTCCGGGAACTCAAAGTGCGAGCCCGAGCCGGGCTCCAAGTTAAAATCCAGGTCCCGGTCGAGCGCGGAGGAGCCGAAGCCGCCCAGGGACATGCTCTCGAAGCCGGGGCTGGGGTTCAGGTCCAAGAGGTCGTCCTCGAACTCGTCGTCCGACGACGAGGAGCCGGCCGAGGAGGCGGAGGACGAGTGGGAGGACGCGGAGGAGGACCGCGCCGTGGAGGGGGCGGGCGAGGCGGCCCTCGGGCCGGCGTAGCCGCGGTGCTCGGCGGGCGAGCGGGCGCCGGACGGCGAGGGGCAGTCCCCGTCGGGTCGCGCCGCGCCGCCCGCCTCCTCGTAGAGGCTCAGCGGGTCGCCGGCCTCGGCCGCGCTACTCAGCGTGGGGCTGCCGGGCACGGCCCCGCCGGGCGAGCCTGAGGCGGCCGCCGCCGGCCCTCCGCCGCCGAAGATGTAGACGCGCTTGAGCTTCCTCTCGGCCGCCGCTTTGCCGGGCGCCGCCGGCACGCCCCTCGGCTTGTACAGCGCCTGGTGCTCAGGCGGCGGCGGGGGCGCGGCCGTCGGTTCGCCGGTTCCCGGCGGCGAGGCCTTGCCGCCCGCCGCCGCCGCCGCCGCCTTGCCGTGGGGTTTGGGGCCGGCGGGGGAGGGCCGCGGGCCGCCGCCGCCTCCCTTCTTCGGGGCGGGTTTGGCCGTGCCGCCGCCGCCGCCGCCGGGGCCGCCGCCGCCCGCGCTGCCCCCGCCGGGCCCGGCACCGCCCCCGCCCCCGCCGGCGGCCCGGTCCGCCTTGTCTGCGGGCTTGGCGGAGCTGTTGCCCGACTTCACCTTCTTCCTGGGCCGGTACTTGTAGTCGGGGTAGTCCGCCATGTGCTTGAGGCGCAGCCGCTCCGCCTCCCGGATGAAGGGGATCTTGTCGCTGTCCTTGAGCAGCTTCCAGCGCTTGCCCAGCCGCTTGGAGATCTCGGCGTTGTGCATGTCGGGCGACTGCTCCATGATCTTCCGCCGTTCGATCTGCGACCACACCATGAAGGCGTTCATCGGTCGCTTGATGTGCCCGCTGGGCGTCTTGCACCAGCTCGGGTCGTCCGCCTTGCCGCCCGTCGAGGCGGTGGAGCCGGGCGTGGGCGACGAGGCGATGCCCAGCTCCAGCCCGACCCCGGCGGCCGAGGTCTCGGCGGCGGGCAGCGCCTCCGTATTCTCCGCCGTGCCCGTCTGCTGCACCATGGCTGCGGCGGCGGGGCTCGGCGCGGCGACACGGGGCTGCGGGGGGCTCCGAGCCGCCCGCGGGGCGGCTTCCACAGCGGCGCCCGGCCCCGGCCGCGCTCCCTCTCCGCTCCGCGCGGACTTGCTGCCGGAGCCGCGCCGCGACGTGGGGCTCTGCTTTTGTCCTTAAACTGTTTCTTTTTTTTTTTTTTGCTTTTTTTTTTTTTTTTTTTTTTTTTTGCTTTTTGCTTGGGGGGGGTGGGGGGGTTTGTTTCAGGGGGCGCCGCTCCGCCTCGCTCTCCCTTCAACGCCGCGCCCCCTCAGGGCAGCCACTCCGCTCCGCTCCGCGCCCCGCCGTCCCCGCAGCCCCGGGCTGGGGGAGGGGGAGGCGGCCCCCGGCTGCGGGCCGCGTGGTGACGGCGCTCCGTGCGGCGGCGGGGCGCCGGGCGGAGAGATCGCCCAAAGAATCAAAAAAAAAAAAAAAAAAAAAAAAAAAAGAATCAAAAGGGAAAAAAAAAAAAAAGAAAAAAAAAAGAATAAAACAGAAAAAGCAATTAAAAATTCACGTCAGGGAAATGGAAAAGAAAAAAAAAAGCAGCAGCAACAACAACAACAAGAAAAAAAAAAACGAACAGCAACCCAAAAATTCACGGAAAAGAAAAAAAAAAAAAGAAAAAAAAAAAAAGACGATGCCGCCGAGCGCGTCCGTCCCGCGGGCTGAGCTGAGCCGAGCCGAGCCGAACCGAGCCGAGCCCCGTCCCGCAGCGCGCAGAGCGCGCGGAGCCCGCGGAGCCGCCCCCCGCCGAGCCGCGCCGCGCGCACGCCGGGCGATGCCCGCGCCCCCCGCACGCCGCGCTCCTCCGGCAGCCGCTGAGAGCGGAGCCCGCGCCCGCCCCGCGCCGCTTTATCCTTTCGCAGCCCGCGCCGCGGCCAATCGCGCGCTGTATCCAACGCGTCCGCGTGCCAAGCGCCGCCCGCCGCACTGCGATTGGCGGCCGCCGCGGCGCGATAATAAGCGCCGCGTGCAATGAGAAGCGCCCGCGCTGACCTCATTCCCGGCGGCGGGGCGAACTCTGGGGAAGGGGCAGGAGGGCAGCGCCGCGCGCCGCCCCGCGCCCCGCCGCGCACGTGCCCGCGGCCCCGTTCCGTCACGCCCCGCTCGCCCGCCCCGCCGGCCTCCCCCGAGCAGAAGGGGCGGCGGTCGGTGCGGTGCGGTGCGGTGCGGTGCGGTGGGAGGGGAGGGGCGGTGCGAGCGCGCGGTGAGAAATAGTGCAAACGGAGAAAACAGCGCTGTGCGCGAAATAACACCGAGCGGGGCCGCGCCGCACACCTGCACAAAGAGCCGTGCGCTGCTCCCGCGGCCGACCCCCAGCGCTCACCTGCACGGCCCGGGCTGACGCCTGCAGCCGCTTCCTCCCCCCCCCCACAGCGTCCTCCTGCGGGTTACAACCTCGCCCCCTGCCCCGTGACGGCGCCTTCCGACATCAGAGCAGCCCCGCGATGCTGCCCGCCCCCACCCCGGGCTGACACCCGCGTGGAGCGGCACAGTCCCGGGGCAGGGTGGGCCGGCAGCGCCCGCGGCGGTTCTGCCCGTGCTGCCGGCGTGCAGCGGCACGAACGCGGCCCGCGGCACACCTGCCAGCGGGGCATCCAGGGCCACCTCCGTAGGCAGCCCCCTCGTTTGGCTTCCAGGCAGGAGTTTTCTTTCGAACGACGCAGCGAGTAAAAGGGGGAGCAAGTAACAGGCGGACGTAGAAAAAGCTCCGGAGAGCATTCCCGTTCCGCTGTGCTTCAGTGCAAAACTCCCTGCCTTCCAGGGACGCGTCCGTCCCCACGTGAGCGGTCCCCTCCGTGCCGCCCGCATCTGCTCCCGTGAAAGCTTCCCGCGTTTGTAAAAGCACAATTTAGGATTGCTTCATAAGGCGATTGCAAGACTACGACGTGAAACCCTGTAAAAGCGTTTTATTACAATTTCTTGGCTGCTTCCTCGAAGTTAATTGCTTCCACACCTAATCCTCCGACGCCGCGGCGAAAGTGCTTCAAGCTCCCCAAATTTGAAGCGCGGGTGTAAAACGTAAGCACTCAGCTTCCACCTAAAACGCGCTTTTAAGAGCGCTGGCAGCACTTCGCCGCCGTTTGAAACTTGGGAAGACGGGAAACTTCCTCGTGCTCCTGCTGGCTGCAGCCCCGGGAGTGGAGGGACGCGAGGTGGCAGCGCTGAGCCTCTGCTCCGCGCGTGGGAAGCGTCGGGACCGCGGGACCGTGGGGAGGCTCCTTCGGTCCTCTTGATTCCCCCTACATTTTGCCCTCCGGGCCTTTCGCTGTCTTCATAACCCCGCTTTGGACGCTTTCTAATAATTTCATAATCCTCTTAACGTTGTGGCACCCACGTGCAGGCATTTTTTACCTGAATACCTTTGTGTTTAGAAAAAGGGGAGGGGGGAGGGGGGGGAAGTGTTACTGTTTTTAAGAAGCTTTGTAGTTGTAAATGGTGTTAAAGATATAAACAGAAATAATAAGGAGTTCAAGTTCACAGCTGACTGCTCTAAAGCAAGCAAGTGCTTGGGCTCGGTTATGTCCTTGGGTCCTTTTCCTGCTCTGTGACGCTGTGTGTGTGATATGACCAGTAGATACTCCAGGTCCATTGCTTGTGGAAACATCCCTGAAACCTAATTCAGTAGAGATCTGTTGTCTGCTTCTTTTGTTGTATAGCCACAGTTCCATCGCATGCCGTGATTTGGTCAATTCACCTTCCTGGTGAATTCACCCTCATCTAGATGATGGATGCATTCGGACCCTGGTGCATTCTCTGGGCTAGAGTCACACCTGCACCTCCTGCCATTCTCTGGACAGTAAGCATCCCTTTGCCCCACACTGCTGCCTGCCTCGCAGACGTTCACAGAATCACAGAACTGTAGGGGTTGAAAGGGACCTCCAGAGATCATCGAGTCCACTCCCCCTGCCAAAGCAGCTCCCTAGCCCAGGTTGCACAGGTAGGCGTCCAGGTGAGTCTTGAATGTCTCCAGAGGAGGAGACTCCACCACCTCTCTGTGCAGCCCGTGCCAGTGCTCTGTCATCCTCACCCCGAAGAAGTTCCCACTCACGTTTGTGCAAAACTTCCTATGCATCAGTTTGTGGCCATTTCCCCTTGTCCTATCACCACACACTTCAGAGAAGAGTCCAGCCTCAACCCCAGGCTTCACAGTACTCTCTGCATGATGATCTTGATCCCACCTCTTGATCCCGCACCACTGTCATGATGGTAGGCGTGCCTGGGTCTGATGTCATTCTCTTGGTGGTTGACATGCCTGTGTTCCATGCTGGCTGGCTGGCAAGCCTGTGGCATACACTGTCCCCTCACTGTTCTCTGGACATGGGGCATGCCTGTGCCACACACCATTCTCTTGGTGGGAATTCCCATCTCCCGTGCCCACAACTGTGCTTTGTCCCTTTCTCTGCTCAGTCCATGTGCCGTGCTGCTTGCCCTCGGACATGTGATTGCTGGAAATGGCTCTCATGCAATCGTGGCTCTTGTAGCACGTGTTCCACTTGGTCTCCTTGAGAGGTGCCATTTCCTGATCTTCCAGGAACCTTCTCTCTCTCTCTCTCTCTCTCGCTCCACACTCAGGTGGGCAGCCACTCACCTTCCTGCTCTGGCTCTTCTCCCCTTCACACTTGCATGTATCAGAAGGCCTAAGCTCGAGAAGCGGTGGATCAGCTGCCAGCGGTGCTGTATTTGTATGGTGGTATCCATTGAAATGTCCAGAGGCCAGAGTGCCAGCAGCGATGTGGCCAAATCTGCCTGTGTTGGGTTTGGGGACTCAGTGGTCTGAGAGATGCCTCTACATGGAAGACAAGGAGATTTGAAGAGAAACAGGGGCCCCATTCCTGGGGATGGCTCCCCTGTACCATTTTGCTGCACAGAAAGTCTGCCTTTGGACACAGGCTCCATGCCCACGCCTGCCCAATGGTTTCTGTTAGCTCTCATGCCTGACCAGCCATTCAACGAAGAACCTTTTCCTAACACTCAGACTGCCCCTCCCCTGACACAGCCCCATGCCGTTCACTGGGGTCCTGTCACTGTCACCAGGGAGCAGAGCACCGCACTGCCCCTACACTCCCCTCATAAGGAGCTGCAGCTGTGATGAGGTCTCCCTTCAGTCCCCTCTGCTCTGGTCTGAACAAGGCAAGGGACCTCAGCTGCTCCTGATACACCTTGCCTCGCTATCTTCATAGTCCCTTTTGGATGCTCTCTAGAAGTTTTATATTCCTCTTACATTGTGGTGCCAAAACTTCATACAGTGCTTGCCCTAGAAACATGGACCCGAGGCTCAGTGTTAGAACCTGCTCCATCAATTAAAACCTGTCGAGCACACTGAATTAGTGCTGCAGCAGATCTACCCCCTCTCTTAAACTGACAGCTGCTAGTGCTCAGTCTCACTGATCTGCACCTCCTGCACTCGATGTTTTCCACACCCTCTGCTCTGCTGGCTGAGGAACAGTGCCAGCCCACTCCAGATCTCAGTAATCTTTCATGAGTTGATTATTTGGGAAAAGAAAAAAAAAAAAGGGTATAGACAGGCATGGAGGTCCCTGAGGAGGCTGAATTCACCTGTGTGCAGCAAGGAGGGTGCTTCACCCAGGCACGTCTTGAGCAATAGCATTAGCTGGTCACTTAGTGAAGTGAAATGAAATATTCTGGCTAATTAAAGCAATTCCCGGGACATCTTGCTTCCTGTCAGTCTGTGACAGGCATCAGTGCAGTGAAGAAAGACAGTGTCTTATATCCCTTAAAAAAAAAAAAAAAAAAAAAAAAAAAGCATATTTCTGTCTGCAGCTGAAACTCGTCTCTGTGACATATATTTTGCCTTGACATTCTGTGCTGCATTTTAAATAAGTGTACGGTGGCGATTTTAGCCTTCTTAAGTTGGAAATGACAAGGCCAAACCACAAGTGCCTTTTCCACCATCTTACTGTGCCTGTTTTGATACAAGGATTACAAGGTTGATGAGATACTGGTGATAAATAAGGGGAAAAAAGCACAGCTTTACAAATAACATGGTAATAGCATATCTACATGATCAAAGATGGGGGTGCCTGGAGGTCAGGCGTAGACCGAGGGACTGAAGAGGGCCTTCCTTCATCCTGCGAATGAGAAGGAAACTCCACTGTGCAAATGCATCATTCCCATTCATGCTGCTTTTATTCAGTGCGATTTACGAACACTTGTAAGCACTCTGATTTTGTTAAGAACTTTTCCTACTCAGAAGTATTTTACAGAGGATATCACTTGCTAGGAGTGAAAATTTGTTGTCTAACATTGGACAGTGTTTTTTCCTTTGAAAATGTACATTCCCTTACATTTCACTTGGATACACAGAGAAATGCAGTGCTCTTGCTATGAGAACGCTAGCTCATTGAATACAGTAAGTAGGTAAGGAGCCATTTGCGTATACATTTTTGTCTTTATATATTTATACATATTTAATTCAGATATTAATCACTTATATGGAAATGTTTGGTTTGGGAAGGCAGAAACAGCTCTCCAGAGATATTTAATTAGAAAATGTGATAATACCTTCTATCCTGTATTCACTTTGGTGACGTTTTAAGTTTCAACTTGTCCTCTGTGTGCAGCACATGTTCAAAAGCCTTGTTAAAAAATGAAGAAACTTGGAAAACACAGTGCCTTTATTTAAAGGAAGAGCTGGAAACCCCTGTGCAGTTGTGTAAGACAGTAAATGTATTAAAAAATAATAATAGTAAAACAACCGCAAAACAACTTAATGTAAGAAAAGCTCTTACTTTATTTTTAAAGCTGATTTGGCAAGTCTGCGGGGGAATTACCAGCCTGCTGCATGTGGATCAGCAGATTGAATGGGTATGAGCTGGGGCTACGGTGAGGCTGCCCTGTGAAGGGTAGTCCAAGAAGAGAGTGAGTGGAGGGGAGTTACAGAATCACAGAATGGTTTGTATTGGAAGAGACCTTAAAGACTATCTCACTGATGTGGGTGGGGTTGTCAGCCAGTAGGTCTAGCTGCTCAGGATCCCATCCAACCTGGTCTTGAATGCCTCTAGAGTTGGGATACTCACAGTCTCTCTGGGCAGCCTGTTCTAGTGCCTCACTACCCTCTGAGTAAAGAATTTCCACCAAATATCTAACCTAAACGTCCACTCTTTTAGTTTAAAGCCATTCCCTGTTATACTCTTTCTGTCAGACCACAACACATCTCTGAGCTGTCCCACAACTCTTCTTCCCAGATTCTTGTGCTCCTTCACCTCCCCGTGCCTTCTCCTGCACACTTAATTGCCCTCACCCTCGTAACATTCAGCTTCTCTCCTGCTATCTCTAGAAGCAAGCAAACAGCTGTGAGAAGACAGCCCAGCAGAAACCCACGTTGTATCAAGAGTGAAGTATTCTTTCCACTCACTTCCGTAGTGTAATGATGTCATAATGGAGCTACAAAACCATTGTAAGCTCATTTAAATTCTAGCTGTTTTCTAAATACCATTTATGGGGATGTTGCTTGCTGTATAATTCTGTGTATGAGTGACTACTGATGTTAGATAAAACATTACTTATTCTTAGAGGTCCTGGAAAGGAGTCATAAGCTAATTCCTGTGTGCACAGGAAAGAGTTTATATCGAAAATTTAAGCCTTAGCATTTCTAACTTGTTTCTTGAGGGATCATTTCTTGAATTATACACTCAAGATACCTAACCTTAAAAAAGAAAAAAAGAAAAGAAGTATATCTTACCTAGGATTCAGATGCAATCATTGCCTTTTTTTGCAAACTTTCTAGGTTGAGATTGAGATTGACATTCATGATTGAGATTGACATTCATGGATGTCCATCCACAGGATCCAACTCCATGCAAAGACAATTACATCACCATACCACAGAAGGGCCACACTCTCTATGGAACTGTGAGAGCACAGGGGATCCATAGGACCCAGTTGGCCTCAGGGTGACCAGAACACTGTGTACAGTGCTGGCCCCGGGTTTCCCACAGAACCTCTGCAGAGCCCAGTGACATTGTGTCCTGCTCAGAGCAGGACAGTGGAGGTAATTACTGGGATTATTTCTAATGTCTTTAATCTTACAATCTTCTGAGGCATGGAAATAACTGTAACTAACAATAGCTGTGTCCTGCCATTAAGGCTGGCCTTCATGTGGCCAACCATGTTCTGATATTCCAACTGTAGACACTGTTTAGCAATTTTTACCAGAAAAACTACCTTTGTACTAAGAAATTCCGCTCTTCCCACTCTCATTCAGCCTTATGACCTTCTATAATAACAGGATAATTTCTGACAAATAAATGTTACTTACCTCCGTGCTTTTAATTTGGTGTTTCTGATGTACAGTTCAACAGAGCAACAGCAAATTCTGGTGGGAAGAGACAGAATACATTGTAATCTAAAACAAATTAGAGAAAAAAGTAGTCTTCTTACCTTCTCTTTTCCTTTTGTGCTCAGGACAAACACAAGGCTGGCTTTCTTCCTGGCTTCCTTCTGTGTAATTATTCTTAATGACGGTGGTGCTGTGACAATTAGTAAGTATCTTTTCTGAGTAGATTTTTCCAGTGATACCATTCTGCCTTGCTAGTGCCTGTTCCATGATTTCTGTCACCTACCTTGCTCGTGCAACTTGCACAAAATGAGGTTATTGCTTTAATATTAATCTCAAATATTAAATATTTATTTCAAACATAGAGGTGCTTTCAAAAGCTTTTTTTTTTTTTAATTGTTTTATTTTTCTGAAAGAACTACATCTTTTTAAGCAGAATGTCAGAAAAAAGGAGACAGTAGGGTTCTACACTACCCTTTCTACCAACACTGATCTAGCAGTCACACTCCTGAAGTGTGCCTATCAGTAATCTGAATAGGCAGGTGTGCTTAAGCAAGGCAGGATGTCTGAATTTGCATTGCTTTATGGAGTCTGTGTTTAAGTTTGACTAAATGCTATCAGAAATAACAAATTATCTGTATGGAACCTCAGGAAGCCGGAATAGTATACATTGTTTTATGTGACAAGTTTCAGGCATTTTGCGTGTATTATTGCAAAATTTTAAACCTCAGCTCATGCGTTCCTCAAATAGACACAGTCTATCATCTTACCTAAGTACCAGAAATGAACTCAAAAACCCTGAGCACTTGATTCTTGCTTTATAAAATCTTTGATTTATAGAATATTGTATAAGAGGATGCCAATTTGTTTTGTAGATTATAAACGTAGTAGTTGAAAAATGTGAAAAATATCTTGCTCTTGATAATCAAAGCACTCGCATGAAAAGTTTGCCTGCTGAACCACACTTTGTTCGGTTTATCAGGACTGCCTTTGAAGTTTGAAGTGCAAATCTTGCTGGTGTATCAGAAAACATGCCTGTATTCAGGAAAGACCACGTACGTATTCTTGTATCCATTCAATTCAAAGGAAAACCAAACTTATTTTAATGCTGGACAGAGGGACAACTTCCTCCAGACGATAACCTGCTCAGATCTCGTATTGTTACCTGCTCAGGTACCAACTAAATCCCCGTGGGGTACCCAACACCAACAAAGACTGCATCAACCTCTGAGCTGGAACATGTAGGTGCTGTTCACCCTGTACCCCACTGTGGGGGTTTGGAAGCACTTTCTGCAAGTGCCGACTCAGTGGTTTCCCAGTGCTCTCACCCCCGTGCACCTAACCACTGGCCAGATCTGCTCAGCTTCCCCACAGTCCCAGCTGCCCCATGCAGGACTGGTATTTGTACAGCTGCTTCACAGTCAGCACTAGGAAGCCATCCCCGAATGGGCACCAAGCAGGCAAATATCTTTTTTCCTTTTTTCTTTCTTATACATTTAACTTGCACCATCATCCAGATTTGCTTTCCTGAGTGGTTACGCAAATGCCAGGTGGTGTGACAAAAGGGAGGAAGGGAGATGCACGGCAAGCCCAACTCCAGGTGCTGGCAGCTCTGCCAACAGGCAGAGTGGACATGGTGTCCCAAGGGATATGGAGTGCCGCCCCATGCCCCACACACACCTCTGCTGGTGTGGCGTGGAACACTGCAGCTGGTTCCTAGGGTAAATGTTTTGCTCAGTGTGGAAGTAACCAGGATGCAGGGCTGTGATGTGTCTCTGAAATCTGCCTTGCCCCTGGGGTGTAAGCAATGCTCGTTCCTGAGGCGTGTGACGTAGTCAGGAAGCACCCCAGGGATAACAGGCGCATTGCTAGCGCAAGCACACACACTGTCCTGAGGGATCCTGTATATGGCCCCTGTATATAAAAGGAAAAAAATATTCATCATCAGACACCAGTAATGAGACCACTGTGGGGAAAAAATAAAACCAAAAATGAAAACAAAAACAAACAAACAAACAACAACAACAAAACTAACATTTATATTCCAGAGTTACAGAGTTAAAAAGATGGGGAATGTCAAGTACCTGTAGGAATGGACAATGGAAGTGCTTGGTGTTTTGGATTTGTGTCTCCCACAGCTGTGGCTAAAGGCTGCTCCATCCTCCAAGTGGCACTGGCAGTATCTGGGTTCTGGCTGCAGGGAAGCTGTGCCCCACACTCCAGCTCCTGTCCCACAGCATGCAGAGGTAATCAGTTTGATCTTCAGAATCACAAGTAGCAAGATGAATCACCCATCTACCAATGAAGATAAAAATCATCCGTAATGTACATTCCTCAAGCAAACGACTTCTGGTTTTCCATTTTCTTATCCCCTACATAAAACCCTGTCCTTACTGCCATAAATGAAGGAAGCTCTGCTGATCACACACAGACACATGCTGATGTATTTTGTAATTTTCTATCCTTCATACTTATATTCAGTTGCTGAGTTCTCAAAATGCATGCTGCTGTACATGCTGATTTTGATGGCAGAATGAAAAGGCTTCATGCTGCTTTTTGGAAGAGCTCAATATCTAATGCAAAAATTGTTGCAAATGAGGGAGCAGAGCTCATGTCTGACTGCTCTTTGGATTGCTCATGGATTTCTAAGCAAATCTAGCCATGAAGGACATCTGACGCCCAAGAATCTCACAGAGGCAGTCATCATTCCACTCAGATATTTGATTGCATTTGCAATTTTTTGACTGCAACTGTTCTCCCTCAGGAATACAGGGCAGTAGCACAATAGATAACAGGATAGGAGTAGCAGAATTGCCATTTAATGCAGACTCTAATATCACATGTGCAAGGAGGGCAAATTGCAGCATTGGTGCACTTCCAGTGAGCAGTTTGTCAGACAAGGTGGCCCTGCAGCTGGGGGCTGCTCACCTGCCAGGCACCCTGCTGCCCTCCTGGGCTCACAGGGCCACGTTCTACATGCTGCACCACGCTCCTCTCTGCATCCCAACACTTTCATGCCCACTCCTGAGCAGAGTGAGCAACATCTCATTCTGTGCATGCAACCAGTCTCCTCTTTTTCTGTTTTTTTTTTTTTTTTTCCTAGCCTAAAATTAAAGAGAACCGTTACTCAGGTGGCTCCCTCAAGGGAAAAACAGGGTTGCTGTGGTTGCTGGTGTGTTAATTTGTATTTATATTGCATTTTTGTTCAAAACCATGGGATATCTTGAGAGGGCTTTGCACTCCCTGTAGGTACTCTCACTGCGGGCTGCTTTCTCTATCTGAAACAACCACACTCAGAAGAACAGTTTGGTCTGCGCGGGTGAGATACAGCTGCATTTGCTCGGCTCAGTCCTTCCCTCTTTTAAAGCAGGAAAACACTAGGGCAAACTTTGGACAAACTTGAAAAGCAAATCAGCTGCATGCAAGTTGTTCCTTATTATTTCCTCTATTATTTACCAAAGGGGAAAAATATAAAGGACAACAGTTAGTCTGCATTCATCCCAGTAGCTCGTATAAAGCATGTGATTCTTATGTTAAGTAGTAATTTACAGATGGCCAGGTGCAATCAACATATCTAATCTTATCGCGCATTTGTTTTATTCGCAGCTGCAACAGTTGGTGTCAGTTAATAGGTTACTAACCATGAAGTGTGTTTATTTCCTTTTATCCTGCTTCAGGGCTACAGAAGTGATTTGTAAACTGTCCTGGCTGTTGAATTTATATTTAATTTTTGCGTGTGAACTTTTTTTTTATTTAGTTTCACCACTTAGGAAGAAAAGGAACATGTTTTTCAGAGAATCCATTTTGTTTTCATTTGATCCACTTCTCTTTCAGTGGATTTAGAGACTTCAAACTGATTTGTTTCGTCTCTGAGATTTTAGCCTAAAGCATAACAGAAGTTATTGGTCAACTGTAAAAGTTTTTCTTTCTTTAAAAAGCAAAACAAAACAATGGTGCATCACTGATGAAAAACTCAGTTTGCTCATTTAGTGCCCATCAGCTTTGTGGCGGATTTACCTTCAGCCCCCCGAGTCATCAGTCACAACCTGTATAAGCTGAATTTAGTAGCAGTCATAAAAAATAAGGATTAAATTCTGTTCTTCGACTTATGGCTCGCATCATGGGTACTGAGGTGTATAGATATACCTACAGCAGTAAGCCAAGAACCAACTAATTTCTAAAGTTCTCCAAACAGGATGGTATAAAATTAAAGAGCCTTTTTAAAAATAATCTGTTTAGCCCGTAACAATGAATCGTTTTCTGATTTTGTAGCAGTGTGGAAGTCTCAGTTGTCTTGGTTTTTTTTTTTACTTTCACTTACATGATGGTAATAATGGTCTTGAAGACCATTTTGTGTTAGACAAAGAGTGACACTGTAAAAATTCCTCTACAACTTCAGATTTGCTTCCCAACACAGGAGTTTTAAAAACGAAGAGAACAGCTCGTGTAATTGTGTTTGTAAATGAACCATGCGTTCTCAAAAGTAAAGAAGGTGCACATATTACCAATTTTAACAAAAAAGCGAAATAAAGAGAAAAGAATCTTAGGTCGTGGCACTGAATATGGTATTAAAGCGCATAGTAAACCGTTTCTTATCACTGACATATATGCATAGTAATTGGCAACCATTGCGTGTATGAACTCGATGGAGCTGAGCAAATAATTGCAAGGAATAATTTGTCTGTCACATGAGCCCCTTTCTCTGCAAATACTGTTTTCTGATGGATTGGAATTCCCTCTAATGCTTTTTTTTCTGATGGGAAGACTCTTGTCCAGGCAGTGCTGAAATCTTTCCACCCAGTGTTACTTACACACCAGTTACTCTATCACTGGGGTTTCAGACAGGCTCGTCCAGATTGATTAATGCATCATAAAAAGTATGAACATACAATTAGGCAAATAAGGCCACCATAGCAATTTTTAAGCTTCCTGTCTAAGGCATTTTTGCTGTTGGGAGGTGAAGATACTTTCCTGCCTGATTTACTTGTGAAATCTGAACTTTACTTTCAGAGGTTGACTATTTGAATAATTGACTCCTTATGCTTGGTTAGACATGCTAATTCCAGTCTAACGCAGAAGATACTGATGCATGTGTGCATGTCTACCTGCCGCAGCGCCTCATCCTTCACACTCAGCAAGTCCCTTGCTGAATGCAGAGTGGTGTGGGGCTTGTATCCTGTTGCCAGAGAGCACCCTGCCCCTGCTCTTCCCCGAAGGCACCCACTGACTTCAGCAGGGCTTGGTGTTCCAGGTCAGTGAAGCAGGAGCAGGTGCTCAGCCTGGAAAGCCAAAAATCTCCTCCCAAACTGAAGGCTTTGGCTAGCATTGCTGGAGGCAGGCAGATGGGCTGGAGCTTTTCTTCTGAGGGTATACAGAATAGAAGTGGCATTTGATGTAGACAGTATGTAACAGTTTTCAATGAGGCAGTGTTTTCACTGTGCTTGTGTCTAATGTCGCTGCATTAACCCTCAGAGGCCCTCCTGACCTTTCTGGATGGTGCTGAATGAAGCATCTTTTGCAGCTTTCATCCCGTGTTTTATTCATCAAAAATTAAAAATAAAACGATAACAAAAAATAGGGCTGCAGCCCTGATGGTTTTAAAAGGAAATTCTGAAATGCTGGAACAAAAATAAATAAATAAGAAACTTTGCTTTAGTGAGTGTGCTCTTATCAGCTGTAAGGGCTGGAAAACACTTTTCTTATCTCCAGCTCCATCTTCAGCATCTATCAGTGTGATTTCAGGGCCAGTACTCATGACGGTTTCACTGTTAATAAAAGCAAGGAAAAAGGAGGCATTCAAGCACCTCAGTGCCTTGGCAGGAGGACATCTAAGCAAAAACTGCCATTCTCTACTCATGTTAAGTGGCACTTCAAGAAGGGAAAACAGGCCACCAGAGACTCACCAGCCTACTGCAAGTATGCAGGAGCATGGCAGATCCCCACAGAAGATACTCCTCTCTCTTGGGCCAGGGCAAGATGTTGGACGATGCCTGTTGCCGACTCAGGCACGTATCTCAGCATCTCCTGCAGTCAGCTCATGTTTCCATTTCCAATACTCATGATTCCCAGAGCAAGGAGAGCCAGAGCCCTTTACTTGTTTGCTAAGCAAACGCTGAGCTGCTGAGGCTATCACAGGTCTCTGGGAATCAGGAGTTCACACACCTCATTTTTTTACTATTACTTTGACTGCAATGGTCTAAAGACAAAGGAATGTTTAGTACCAGAAGGAATGGAAATAATACATATATATATTTAGGAACATGGGAAAATGCAGAGCTGGAACGGGTGCAGCCTTGGAGAGAAGTGCTGCTGTCTACCCCCCACATGGGTTCAGTGCAACACAAACCATCAGGTGTTTTGTAGTCTTTTGCTATTTGGATGGTGGCAACCTTCTAATGTGAGGCAATGTTTACTAAGGCTACCTAATCTGATATATTCTCTAATGAGTGTTTTGGTTTGTTTGGTTTTGTTGTTTGTAGTGCAGAGCATCGTCCAAATCCAAATAACATACAGTCAGTCTTCAAATAGATAATCCACTACATTGGTGACAGTGACCCCAAACTCACCTGTTTTTGTTTTTTTTCGGTGCCTTGAGACATCTAGGTTGTGCCCTTTTACCACAGGTGCACAGGGCATTCTCATCCTGGGATTTCCTCAGATCACATCTTCTAAGTACTGGATTTGGTACTTTTCTCAAGTAAATCCACAAGCTATCTGCAAATCTGCCAGTTTAAAACTTGAATTGGTATTGTATTCATTTTCCCTTTTAATGACTAAGCACACCATTATTTTAGTAATGGTAGTTCAGACACCTGAATAGTAATTATTCCCGACAGTTTCCAGGTGAACACATTCAACTCAGAATATATCAACAATTACCTCTTCTGGCACATTTCAGAGCAGCCAAGTACAACTGACTTCTTCCCCTCAGAGAGAATTATTTCTATTAAGGACCATTTTGATGAAGCATAGCACTTAAATTCAAGAGGTAATCCTTTGAAGCCTTTCTTCCATCTTTTGATTTTGGGGATTTATGGGCTGGTATAAGAAAGCATCTTTCCTTCCGTAATTTGTGAAGAGATACCTTGATTTTGAACCTTACAAAGCATGTTCCCAGTCTCGGATGCTGCCTCTGAAGGAAAAAGGTGTGAAACCAAGCATTTAGCATCAGATGAGAGATGCAGGAACTTTACTTTCCATTCAGTGCAAAAAGTTTGAGAGACTGTTCCTGCTGGATGCTGCCCAATTTGTTGCTTAAATAACTATGTAAGAGAAAGTGTGTATCTTGCCAATCTATGGAATGTAACAAACCCCACAGGTACTTACTGTGAGAACTCTTCTGCTTATGCTCTGGACTTAGTGTTTTCAGCAGAATTCCCCTGCTAGAAATAAGCTCATGCAGAGGAAGACAAGGCAAGGCAGTGGAATTCTGTGATGATCCTCAGTTTTGGCTCTTACAGGTCTATGCCTTTGACACGCTTGAAAGGACGGATTAAATCATTGTTACTATGTTACTATAATAGAGCTGGTAATAATCTGGTACTATTAATAATGGCAAAGTTTTCCAGAGAAAATTAGATCTGAAAGGTAAAAAGAAATGTCTGTTACCCTCATGAATTCAGGCATCATAACACACAGATGTAAGTAAATGGTAAACAGGGCAAACACACTCTTGTCTTTACAAAAGGTGCATTGTTGCTGAGTAGCTCAAAAGATTCATTAGATAAGATAAACAATTACCAAGGGGAAAAAAAAAAAAAAAAAAAAAGAAGCATTTAGAGGTCAGTTAAGTATTTGTAATAGTGCCGCAAAGGAAATTATTAATTAAACTGGAGAAGATGAGGATCTTTATAGCATTATAAAGTTGTTGAGAAACTGGGTCAGGGACACCAGCTCTGGAAGGGAGTGAAACTAGAGGTGATGTGTGCAAGGATTATTCTTGACATTGTTTTTATTTAGTACTTTCATTAATGACTTGGAAGCACTTTAAGGAATTCTGCTCACAACCCAGAAGACGCAGCTAACATAGAGGAGAATTGGAATAACATACAAGGAGCACTAAGTTTCTGCATAAATGAGACAGTGTAAGTGGGATAAAGAAGTGCAAAGTGCAAGTCTTTTTTTTTTTTTTTTTTCTGTGGAATAAGAGATCAATAAAAAAGGAAGGCAGACAGAGCAGCCTGGATATACAAGTCTGTCACAGGAAGATTATCAGCTATCAAGGTGTTACAACTATAGAGAGCCATAGATTTCATAATTTCATAAATAATAATGCTTCTAAGATTTATTTAACTATGCTATCTTACCTAAGATACATACAAATTTCAACAGTTTATGGAAACAATCAGTGCGAGACTCTGTTAAGGCACAACTGAAAATCCTGGGATAATACTCATCCATTTGAAGGAAAGATGAATGCAGACTAGTATAAGTTTAGCAAAGAGTTACACTCCTAGGGAAGGACGAAACCTGAGGTATTTAAAAAGACTAAAGAAGTCTAGCTTCATTAGGTCAGCAGAGTAAACGTGGAAAGAGAATTAGAGTTCTACCTAATTGAAATAGACAGGAGATAGGGAAAACTTAAATAGTTTAGCTGAAAATGGGCTAATCAAATGGCTAAAAGAGATCTATGAGTGATGAGAAGCGATTATTAAATGCAAAGTTCTATCCAGTGAAATTTCGTGGAGAGAGCATGATTATTTGAAGCATAATTTAAAATGTCTGCCCAGCAATCTTTAGACTATGTCTAAGACCACTTCTGTTTTCTTTCAACCTTAATCTTGACATTTGGTAGAAAGCACTTCTTTTGTGTGTATTTACATAAGAGATGCATTTTTAACATATGAAAAAAAAAGATTTTTCTCTCACCAGACAGAGCGGCACTGGTCTTGGTATCACAGAAGCCCTCAGCAGTAGAGAAGTGCAAGGAGAGGGGAATGCCATAGCCCCAGGCTGGTGCATGCTTTCTTGGCACATGGATCAAGCAAAGCCTGGTGGGCAGATCCCAACCTTCCAAAATGCTGAAGGACAGACCTTAAGCCCCAGACATGTGGGAACTTCAGTATTTCAGGAATACATGATTTGGTCACATTTTGGCAGATCTTCACAGAAATGCCAAACAGCAGCTCTTTGTGCTATCAGATTTTCTGCCCATGCTTCATAAAAGCAGCTTCCCAACAGAGCTGTAAAATGTTGAAAAACCTGTGAAAAGCTGTTGATGCGGACAGATTATTCCTTGGTGACAATATAAAAATAGACACAACAAAAACTTTCAATATGTTCCCAGCCTTAGCTAGATCTCTAACATGAACCTCATCAAGACTAGTTTTAAATTTTGCAAAAATAACAGTAACAGAAACGATAGGAAAGGGGTTGTTCATATCATAAGCAATGGCGTACTTTTACACAGGTTAATTACATATTACTATTCATTAGCATTGATACCAGTTATTATTACACGGACTGTGATTAATTTCATAATACATTAAATGTACAGAATACTGTTTATACTTTCATTGAAGCATATTGTATTTCAAATCATTAATTTTGGTCTTGAATATGACACATTTTATTGTCTAAGCTTATTACTAACTAAACAGTAAAAGTACAGCAAAGCCACTGTCCAAAAACTACAACGATCAAACTGGAAAAACAAAAATCTACTCGGGTTTTGAAAGTTCAAAATCTCACATTTATGAGAATTCTGTGCACAGCAGCCCATCTCCAGCTGATGAATGGGGATGTGCTGTCCATGCTGCATTTCTGCCACATTGCAGGGAAGTAATCCGTTGATATCAGGAACAAGATCATGTGGTTCATTACTATTCAGCAAGATGGAGAACTGTAAATGAACTTTCAAGAAAATGGTAAGCGTGGTTCAAAGAAATCCCTATTCAGAAAAGTGCTTTAATGGATTTGAAACATATTTTTAAACACATTAAAAATGAAACACGAATATGAAGAAGAAAGAACATCTTAATTTTTTAAGTAATCTGTTAACTGAGGCTTCTGTTGCTCTGAAGCCATTTAGTTCAGGTTTTTAAACTATTTCAGAAAGCAAGAGGGGATCCATTCAAAATGAGTGTTAATTGTATGTAGTAGCCCAGCCAGAAGAACTGGTTGAGCTTCATTTGATGATTTTTTTTTAAATCATTCATTATATTGTTGTTTAGCATAACAGCACTTTATAGTTTCAGATAAGATCAGAAATATGCTGCATTTATGTTGTGTCAAAGACACACAGAAATGCAATTCCCATCCTCAGACAGTAGAGCAAAAGCAACACTGCACATAAAATCCTGGCTCTGTGAGATCAGTGGGAAAGGATAACCACCATCTTTCATTTCAGGTTTCAAAAAAGAACGTCACATTTTTATTTTCCCCCAGAAGAGATTTAGCTTCCCTTGTTTTCTTTTTGATCAAGCTATATTTGATGTACAGATACGAGGAGAAACAAGGGTTTTACAAGGGGCATATAAAACTACAAAAGCCATTAAATGCAGTGATATTAAAAGTTAAAAACAGAACCATCCATAAGTTGCGTGTGACTGCAAGATGCTTTCACACGGCTCATGAAAGCGCTGCGGATTTAGATGTACATCTGCTAGCTGGTGTATGCTTGTGTGTGCTGCATCTAATTGCGCTGGAGTGCTCTGAGTGGGTGAGAGTCCATCAGGACCAGCTTCCTGCTTCCCAAAAGCAGATGCCAGTGAAAAGAAAAGCATGAGAGTTTGGGAAAGACCAGGGTGGTATTTCCACAGGGACATTCTCCTCATTCTAGCAATCAGCTCTTGGTCAGATATGGGGAGTGTTGTATTTGCCTGTAACTCGCTACAACATATAAGTGTGATTTAACCTCCAAAAAGGTTGGAGGGTCCTGGGTTAAAGATGAAACTGAGAGTGAAGGGTGTGTGGTCCTGATCTGCACAGCAGACTCCAGTGCTCAAGTCTGAACTTGCTTGCATGTGTGCACTGCTACATACAGAGTGTTTGTAGGGCCTGATGAAAAACCAGGCACATGTACGCAGGATATGTACACATATGTACGGTTCTCCAGGCATTCTCTTCTGGTACATGCAACAAACAGATCTGCAGATTTCAGCAGTTTGGTTATGCTTTTCTTCATAGGTTGCTGCATTGATAGGTGCAAACATGACACAGAAGACGACCACTGTATCTGGAATTATAGGTTGCCTCAAGTGCGATTAGACTGTAATTTGCACTTGATCTGCGTCTATCATAATTTAATTGCCATGGACTTTTTAAAGCCTAATTGTGACCTATGAAGCAAAATGCATCCCTGAGCTGGCAAACATTCCAGTTTTGCACACTTACTCTTCACACAGCTCCAGGATCTGCAGGACCTCCCTTTAGTATTCAGCACAATTAGGACTATCTTTCAGCTCTGCTTGGTGAAGCACAGCAGAAAACACTTATATTGGCAATTATTTGACCTCTGTTCAAAGCGGGTTTGACTTAGTGTTGTGAAAATATTTGTTTTCGTACGTATATTTATGTATATTTCCTTTATACAGTAGCTTATGCACATCACGTTCTTATTCATTAACAGTGTGCAATTTAAAACTAAATAGTGGTAGCCTTCAGCAGTATATAGGGACCAGTTTCAACAGTCTTACTCATTTTGAGTAAAAATATTTATATTCTACAAGTAATATAAGGCATGTTCAGAACAGTGAACTAGGCTGTATGGAGTATAAAATGCTATAGGAGTGAAATACTCTTCTGGTTAAACAGTAAGACAAGTTATAAATCTGCATGTAAAATGGTTTCCATTAAGTTAGTGAGTGAGCTGATGATTTTGTTAATTCTAACTAAGTGACTGTGTTGCCACAGTTTCATAGATCCCAGCTGACTAAATTTGAAACCTGCATTACATGGTAATTTATTGCTTCATTTATTCTAGAATGTCGAAAAGATTATTCGAGGAGAAATCTTGCTAAATCTCTTTAAAAACACATATTTTAGTGTTAGGAAAGCTAAGATGACATCTGAGGTACAGGAAGCCCTATGTCCAGGAAGGCGGATGGTGCAGGAGGACCTAAGGGTTTTGCCTGCATCCAAGCCAGGCTCACAGCACACTTTCTTTTGATCCTTTTGACCCGTGGAGAAGATGTGGCTTATCTCCTTGCTGCCTCACGGCTAGATGCTTCTTTTGATCCTGTGCAAGGCAGAATGTTCAGCCTCTGAACCTTGCACTGTATACATGTAGAAGAACTTCAAGCTGGGACTTGACAAATCAGCGCACCTGGATGGGTGGGACATGAAGCTGAGCTCTTGTCCCTCTGACTAGGGAAGGTGAGAGCAAGTCTTAGTTGTGCCTGAGAGCTAGAAAATGAGACAGGCCATGTGCCCACCAGGGATGTGGTGGGAGGAAGGAGAAGGTGAGAAATATACAAGTTAAAATGGGACAAATCGATTTTTAAGTTCTTGTTTACTAACTTAATGGAAACAGGAAAAAAAAAAACAAATGAGCAAACAAAAATCAAAACACCACAGAGTAACTGGGCTAATGGAGCATTTAATTATATTACACCAGTCTGTGTAATACTGTCAAAACATTCCTATTCAGATTTATTTTTCTTTTCTTTTTTTAATTTCACAGAAAATCCCCACATGTTGGTATTCTTTTGGGTATTGGATACAGTATTAAGAAGCTCATTTGGCATGAAGCCCCACTCTTGGCTGATGCCTGGGAGCTCAGTACACTCTCATCACAGCCTTTATGTCATGTCTTTCCCTTTATAATCTTACCAAGTTAGGTATTGAAGAATAATAGGTTTTTTTCCTACCCTAAGTTCTCCTACATGCAAGACTGCCAAATGTCTTTTGCCCTACTGGTTAGGAACATTCCACCCCCATTTCAGGAGCCTGCTTCCTTAGGAGTGATGTATTTTGAAACTTAATGGAGTGCTTGTAGAAAATTAAGTTAATACCTCCGTTCTTCCCATTTTTAAGTGAGTGAGTGAGAAACACAAATCTGGAATGACTCTAAAGAAAACCACTAGTAAGAAGCATGAGTCCGTGACCACCCAGTAGTGGAAACAGGGATGTGTGTGGGGTGAGGCTGTTTTAAATCTGGAACTGATTGCATTCTCTTCAGCACTTGCCTGCATGCTTGTTTCTATTTGCAATTTTTAATTCAAAATTTTATTTTTAGCTGGGTGTATTTTAACAATTTAAATTAATAAACTGGATTTGTTTTCTAATTGCAAGCAATATTGATTGTTAAAACTGCATCAAGAAGGAACATAAAAGGACATAAAAATAAAATCATGACATACTAAGCACACAAAAATGTACAGCCATGTAAACACTGATGAGAGTTTGGGGTTCTGGATGTATGTGTGAGTTGTTTTTGTTAGATTATTAAAGGAGAATTTCAGGTTTCTGGGTGGCCTGTGGCAGATTGATGGATTTTATCTGCAGCCTGCTGCATTTGGCCAATGCATAGGGTGTACTCACTCAGTTTTGTCCTTTTATAGAGGTTCCACTACTTTATGCCATATTTTTTTGCTTTTTATTTCTTTCCAGGATTGTTTTCTCATTCATCCCTGGGACCACTGCCGTCTTTCTTAACTAACAGAAATTCCAGCTGAATCACAAACAAAAGCTGAAGAAACAGAGGCCCACATGGATAATCTCATAGATTATTCCATGATTAATTATCCCAGATTTATCAAATGTCACATCCAAATAAGGTCAGTCGTGTAATTGTAACCTTCTACAAGACACTCAGCCATTGCTTTACGCAAGGTTTGATTTTTGTCATGGAAAGCTTGTAGTGACTTCCACTAGCGATTAAAAGAAAAACAACCAGAAGTAATGCTGATACATTCTGAGCTATGTACTCAGCATGTCAAGGAGATTGTTAGTGACTGACACCAATGATGTGCCATGGACAAAAAGATGTCTCTTTTGTGCCCATCCTTTGCTTACACTCTTGTCGCATCCTATTCACTAACCTGGAGCAGTGATCCTCTTTTTTGTTGGAACAAAAATGCCTGTGCTATTGTTAGAGGATTGCTTATGCTGCCACTTTGTTTTATTTTTCACTGTAAGCCTCATTTGTATTTTAATCACTCAAATGAAAAAGCACGATAATCAACAATGAAATACATGTATCTATATTTATTGACTAATTGGATGAGTATCATCTTTTTAATAGGTTCTGAGCCCTGAGTCTCAGAGGGAGACTCACAAATGCACTTCATTTTCCCTGATTTCACATTTAGGTCCCTGCATTATCTATAAATGTGTAAAACCGCATGGAGGTAGTTCCTATTTACTACAGCACTGAGGAGGCCCACAGCTCTTTTTTCTTCCACCATATGGCTAAAGTAACTTGCACACAAGCAATTTGTTCTGATTCAGCTGTTTCAGCAGGAAGGATTTGCAGAAGCAGGATTGGGAAATACACAGGATTCTCTTTCACTTCTGTGACAAGAGTTATATTTCTAATTAGTCTCTGTTAGTTTTACAAGGGCAGCCTGTAGAAGTTTCATTCTGTACCTCGAGTGTTGATAAGGACTTTTTTTCTGTACTTAGGAACCAGTTCTGAAAGCACTTTCAGATCTTTTAAGAGGTCAGTTCCTTGAGAAATTGTTGGATAGATGTAAGAGTTTGGGACTATTTTTCTCCCAATAAATGGACTTAACAAAGAGACAGGCCGTAGGGGCTAGTGCTGAATATGCCGCTTCACCAATACCTTAAGAGAACCAGCTATTGGAAAGATGTTATACAATACGTGTATATTATTTGTAATACCTGAAGGTCCAACGTTTGCACATTGAGAAGGAAGTAAAAATTTTGTCACCCAATAATGCATAGGAAGAACCTACAGGTTAACATATTCACTGTTTCTTGGTTACACAATAATATCACAAAATAAAAGCAACTGAATGTACTAAAATCTGAGAAATAAAAAGAAAAAAATGAAGAAGGCCATTTGAAGTAAATATTAGTTGAGTAAAAGTTTAACACTTAAGTACATGCGTTAGCTAAGAAGCAGAGAAAAAACAATATAAAACAGCCTCATTAATCTGCAGTGATGCCCTGATTATTTTAAAATAATAGCTAAATGAACATGGTGTTGCTTGGGTTTAGGAAGGGGGAACACAACATCCAAAAGATGCATAAAATATTTTGTATCCATTATTTCACATATTACATGAGATAGATTTGGTGATGCCATTCAGCTCTGATACAGCATCCTGTCAGCAGTGCTATGGTTAAGAGCCTGTGAGAGAACATCCCTTTAATGTCATCAGCCCTCAAGTTTTCAGTTTAATATTTAAGCTGTTTCTAATTGTGTTCAGCTAAAACTTGGCATACAATTTATGGGTTTGGACGAAATTTTCATTTTCATAAAAAAGAAAAAGGGAGGAGAAAAGAGGCAGAATTTTATTCTGTTCCGTTCCCAGAATTGTTAAGTGGTAAACAAGGTGAAACTTCCAGTGTTGTAGTCACTTTTACCAAATTTGTCCAAGTGTGATTTCTTACTCTAAATATAATGGAATAGGCAGTGTAATATAGTACATGCATGGGCATATGTAGCCAAGAACTAGTCAAAACACTCAACTCTCAACGTTCTGCAACAGACTTGAAAAACCAAATTAAGGTCTTGATTTCAGGAGTGGCTAAGGGGTGAAGGATGTAATGACCAGAAAAGGGGCTCTGTTTGTGTTTCAGGAAATTGCATTAGCCTTCATCAACACCAGAAAGCTAAAGTGAAAAGTCAGTCTGAGAACCAACACCTAATGCAGGTTTCAGGAAAGCTCCAGAACTACTGTGAGTGGATTTGCCCCATCCTGTATTTCACTCGTTCCTGATCCCCCCAGGGCCTGCCCCCTCCTTGCACTGCTGCCAGAGCCAGCTGGCTTCCTACACCCTTTCATCAGCAAAGATTGCAAGATAGATACTCCAGCCTTGCAGAGCTTTGGGGAAATAAAGCATATCTGCCTATCCCCAAGGAGACAATAGAACTGAAGGGAAAAAATCTTGGGAGAAATGTTGTGTTTGTGGTTGTTACATCTGCAACCAGCTCCACCAAGTTGGAAAAAGGAGAGAAATGCTCCTTCCTCCCCCCTCCCCCCTTCTCCCCACCCACAGCTAAGATGACTGGTGGAAACACATCTTCTGCCATCTACAGACCAACTTTTGCTTAGGAAGAGGTAGTGCTCAACAGTCCCCTGTTGGAGAAACATCCACCCAGCTTATCATGAGGATAAAGAGATACAACAGACACCGGAGCTCAGCAGAAGTACCACGGCCATTTGCAGAAGGTTTCCCCTTCTTTCCCCATCTTTTGTCTGGGGGGGCCTCTGAGCATCAGAGTTTTCTGATGCTGGCTCCAAGAAGAACCAACAGACGCTGCATGAAGTTTATGATCTCCCCTTAAGATAACACTAATGATCCAGCAAATCCATAAAGGCAGAAAAACAGGCATCACTGGCTTTTTGGAGTTTGCCTAGATATCATGCTTCTTCCCAGCTTCTATCATTTATGGCAATATGAGAACTTGTTCTTGAGCAGAAGTGTGTGGTGCTGTGGAGACACAGCTGGCAGCTGAGGAGGGCAGTTGTTAATATGCAAAGGGCATCTGAGAGGGCCGGAATCTCCACACCAGATGTCTCTGCTGATTTTGCTGACTGTGGGAATAGTGGCCTTAGGGGCATTTAATAAAAGATTTTTAAAGAAGAGACAGGGCTGTGGCTGTACTACTCATCCATTAACTGGAAATGTAGGAGAACAGACATTTATCTCCCTAAAGCAATATAGCAATAGACATGCAGTATTTGCATGGGTGCTCTGGTCTCTGTCGTCCAAGGGAATCGCTCCTTAAGGATGCAACACATCTTTTGCCATCATTATGAAACCATAATGATATTGCAGCTTTGTTGTTGGTTGTTTTGTTTTTAATTTTTTTTTTTTTGCGCAAATTGCTTTCTTACAGCAGAATTCTGTATTATGTCCAGTGCAGTGCTGATGTAATTTAGCACAAGAAGAATTATAGCAAAGAATATTAACTTGATGTATAATGTTTGCTTGCTTTTTTGACTTTACAAGTACTTTAAAATGCACCTCTCTGAAACGCACGATCTGCAGTAGTAACAGTGAGAACCAATTCAATTCTGGCCTGTGATAATATGGCTTGTCCATTGGGATCAGTGAAAGCTGACCTGTCCTAGGCCAGGAGTAATGCAATATAACATAACACAAATTCTTTCCCTAACCATCTGGGGTGTTGATTTATAGCACTTTAGGACATGGCTACTCTACCTTTACGTATCCCTTAGGTAGGCAGACACGTGGGGAAGTTTTTTGAGAGCATGTGCAACATCCTCAATTCTCGAAGTCGCTGGTGGAGGTGAGGTGCTGCCTCCTGCTGATTCAGAACTTGGATCATTTCCCATATCAGCCCACTTCACAGCTCTGCCCTCCAGCTTCCTGGGGGAATGAGTAAGCAAATGTCCCCAGTGAACTTAGCTGGGGGCTACACAGAGACATGAAGGTCAGCCTAGGTAACGAGATGTCTGGATAAGACTGCGGAAACTAGTTCTTGCTAATTAACCTTTGCAATTCAGATTGCTTTCCCTCTCCAGGTGTGAGTTTGTAGCTGTTTCTTTTTTTTTTTCTAACCAAAAACCCATCAGCTCCTCTTGTAGCAATCTTTACAAGCAATACTTTAGAACAAATTTGCTTAACTCCTACTAATAGTGTTTTCATCAACTACGTGTTATCATATTGACTGATTTATGGCATGAGGAAAATCGCTTTTGTTTTGTAAAGGGAGAAGGAAGGTAGGAAGGGAAAAGAGACCTCTAAAGACCTGCAGCTCCTGATGCAAACGGTGTGTATCACCTCAAAATAACGTGCAGGTGTACGAGAGTTACAGGCACTCTGTCTAGCCCAATTTTTGTATGCAAGGTCATCCTTCCGGCTCTACCTTAGAAACTGGCCTTATTCTGTAGAGGACATTGAATGATAACACTGCAAGTCAGCTGACTGCTGTGTCACAGAGCTGCTGCTTTCTACATTATCGCAACTGCCAGAGCTCTTACTGCTGCAGTTTTCTAGTCGCAGTGCGGCAAAGCAGACGCATAGACCCAGGCACAGAGCAGCATATATTTTTTATTCTCATCTTTTTCGTACAAGGAACGTTTTCTTGGTGCTAGCGCAGGAGCAGACATGCAGCCTGGATATGCTGGCTCCAGCTTGGCAGAGCTTTCGGCTGAGCAGGGACTGCACAGAGCTGCCGTGGAGGAAGAACGCTGCTCTCCCACTCTGTGCCGTGATGATATACCTGCAGCCACAGGACCGCGGAGATGGCGGCATTTGTCCCTGCTTGCTTGACTGGGGCCTTCGCAGGTGCTCTTCTTCCGAAGCCGTTCTGGCTCTCAAGGGCTGTACAGATGGGTAATGCAATTTGCTGCCGTTTCTTACATCTGTGTAGCAAAGCTCAAGCGAGCAACCAGGCTCTGACCTACATCAGTCCCAGTTCTTCGGGATACAGGGCAGCAGGCAACTGGCAGTGACACAACCAGCCATCAAGTGGAGAGTCTCTGGGACTGCAATCTGTATGGGTTGGAGTCTGTGAGAATGAAACGGTTCCCGTTATCCGGTCGCTTCTCCTTCTAATAACGCAATTGCTACAACTGCTACTACCACTGCGTCTGTTCTTCCTTGCCTGAAAGAAGCTGCTCCTCAGGCTCTCTTCGTGTGGGTATTTGCGCAGATTAGTCTGCCGGTAATGCAGCCCTTATCTGCTCCTGCTGGAAACCAGGGCATGAAGTCAGCCTGCCTTAACAGTTGTTTCTTTCTGCGTGATGCTATGCAGCTAGAATGGGTTACACTGACAACAAAGAAGCCAGCACAAAGCATCACTTTATTTGCTGGACTGCTACAGGAACCCGACTCTTCTTTGCTACGAAGCCCCGTTCTCTTCCCTATTTTTTTTTTCTTTTTAATTAATCTAATCGAAGAGCCTAACAGACACCACCGTGGATGTGGGTTTTAATGATTTGGAAAAGACAGCCTGTGGAGACTGCGATTGGAGACTGCAACACGTTTAGGTTATTGCCAGTTTGAAATACTTGGTTTGTGAAGCGCAGCCCTAAGGGACAAGCGCAGTAACTGAGAGAGAGATCGTAGATAAAGAAATAGAAATGACAAGCATAATGGAGGCTCTGCAAGAAACTGTCAGGGAATCAGTTCATGGATGGCAATTTCAGCAGTCTGAATCTGAATAATTCATAGATTGAAATTACCCTGCTTTCACCTTTCCATTTAAACTGGCATGATCTGAATCTCTAATAAATTTTCAAGATAAAGTAAAATGCCAATTTGAATCTGAAGAGCTTTTAAAACCAGATGCTACACCCTGAGTCTTTCGATACGTTTCACAATTATCCTATGAGAGCCGCACTTCATCACGAAGCACCATTACCAGTGAAAATTACGGTGATTACAATAGCAACAATAGAATACCGTCAAATGATCTCCAATTTACCTAATTTACTGAGGTTGACTGTGTGCCCATTGTGCTTCACTACGTCTGGCATTGGATCAATATCACGGAGGAAGAAAAATGCCTCAGTATATGCTTCCTTTTGGTGCCTTTAGCTTTGACAGCACAGGAAAATCTATCTCCTGTTAAATGCTTTTACAGCCCATCTGCATGCCTGCTGTAGGATCTGCTTGATTCTCCATTATTTTCTTTAGTTGCTGGGTATTGGATGTTATTGTGTTACTAATTTGTTTATAACGTGTACTCCTGCACAAAGACTGCAGCAAATGAGTAACAGCACAGTGACTGCGCTGCTGCAGTGGTAGCTCTGCTCTCTCTTGCAGGGGAAAACAAAATGAGTTTGCCTTATGTGAATAATCACTTGCGTTCGGGTTATAAATGCTTCAAGCACCACTTGTCTTGGTTTCACGACATGAGAAATGTGTGCAAAAGTCGTGTTCAAGGGATGTGGTCATGTGTAATCCTAAGATTTTTCCCCTACCCAGCAATCAGTATGAGGCTGTGAGAGATAGGCTGTGACTCCTTCTGTAAACGTGTGTGTGTACATAGGCGTGCACATACATAGGAGGTAAGGATGGTATGCGTTGTGATTATGTGCAGTGAAAGCAACAACTTTCTCTGACAAGCCAGGCGCAGTGTTTTACCATGATCTGCTCAGTTGTAACAAATCCCTGTTTTGGAGCGTATATTTTCTATAGGATGATGCGTGACTCCTGGAACAGTGAGTACCATTTCTGCAGCATGTCGGTGCCTATAGCAATGCTACGGAATGGTATTTTGAGCGTAGTTTAACTACAGCGTGGATAAGTAAGAAACGTGCACAGAAGGCTACAGCAGGCATTCCTCCTGGAGAAGAATGTGTCTGTTGTCTGTATGTGTGTGAGTTGTACAGATCAATCTTGCTTTTTGTTTTATGACCAGATTTATGCTGCCTCCACAGAGTATTTGCTACGGAAGGTAAGCAATATTTCTTCTTACTTGTATGGCTGCGTTGTATTCGTTTGGGGAAAATGCATGTTTATAGCCCATGGTTACATGATACAGAGTGATTTCATGACATCTAATCAGGTATTTCAGTATCTGTTCACAATAGATCTGGACAAAAAAAGCCTATCTAAAATATGTTGTTTTTTTCTTTAACCCATAAAACACCTACAGAATTGCTACACAAAAATAATCGGTTTCTTACTCAGCTTCAACTTTAATATTGTTAAATAGGAGCCTGCTATAAAAAAAAATAATGATATTTAAACAGTTGGATTGTAGATATTCTGTCTCTTACAACACTGTTTATTGCATTGCTAAATTTCCTGTACATGAGTGAATACTGTTCTCCAGAGGTGTAAGAGACATAAGGTTTTTTTTTTACAACTTGAGCTGTGACAACAAAGGAATTTGAAAGGGCGCAGAAAAAAAATCTTGAAATTTAGATTATTAATTAAGGTGATTTAGCAGACAGTTTTTCTTAGCATACTCTCAGGTTACTACTCTATCTGGAATTAGTAGTCCATTCAGTGCTATATTTATGTTCTCCATATTCCCATGGTATCCACAACTTAACAAAGAAAAATTCTTGCACAGAGTAAAGACTGGAACTGTGGTGAAAGTGTAAAACCAACATTATGTTACTGTGGTAATAAACCCAAAAGATTCAGACAAAATTTTTCAGAATATAACTAGATGTTTTCGTTCAGCTGTTTCTTGATTAGTATTTTATGGTTTTGTGTACACAAATATGATGTACACTGGCATAACTGCTATAGGATCATGCAAACGAGTTTGAGTGCAAAGTTCTGCTAGCACTTATGTGATTACTATTATTACCACATTCACATAGTACCATAAACTGTTTCGACATTAGGGTCTGTTAACCATTTTGGTTCTATAGAGTCCTTATGTTCAGATATTTTTACCAGTCTTGTCTGCTGTGGCAGTCAGTAGAAAGTGGCTTGTCATGGGGTGCTGGATATCCTCATTAGCAGCTGCATATCAGAACTAATACAGAGCTTAAAAGCTCTTGAAACCTTCATCTCGGGGCCTCATATAGACTGCACTCTGATTTACCTTGGAGTCTCCTAACTCACTTTGTATGACTGAATTCTTAGTGTGCCACTGGGTTTCTTACACTGCTCCACACTGGCCTCATCTTTCAAAACATGAAATGCTGGCCAAGTCTGGTCCTGTCTGTCAATGTAGGTGGCCACAGTAGCTGTCAGAGTATGTAGGAGAGTGCACTCAGAGGTGAGGTTAGCTGTGAGGTCACTCTGTTCCAAAGTACTCTGAAAAAGGTGGAGAACCTCAGCAAGTAAGTCCTGCATTTTGGACTGGTGGGTGTTTCAAAGAAGACAGTCTGCCTATAGGATATATTGCACCATCTAATGGGGGCAAAAACATTAGAAAGTTTTCAACCACAGGAATCACAAAGTTAATATTTGCAATATGAACCCATAAAAAGCATGAACCCTATACAGTATAGCCAACTGCATCATGAATGTATTTCCTGATATGTCTATAGCCAATTTGGTGCAGCTACAGCCGAAGGGTTTAAGCTATATCATTCATTGTCTGTAGTGAAATAAATGGCAGAATCTACAATTTTAAACTTCTAACACAAAGCCACTAATTTTAACAACAGCGATTCAACAGTTAATCTACCTTATATTGCAAAATGTACTAGTCTGATTTTGCACTTACGTTTTCATTGTTCTACATGTCTATAAATCACTCTGCAAAATTAGAGTTGAACCAGTTCTTCGCGTGAGTTTCCAATTAAACAGAATTATTCACTTGAGTAAAGTTCCTTCAGTGTGTTCTGCTGCACCGATGCCATCACCTACATCTAGACACTGATCATTGTTCAGTCACACACATGAGAAAGGTACTGGAACCCGTTCTTCTACCAGTAAGTTCATGGCAAGACTCCATGTGCCATTGACATTAAAAAAAAAAAAGGCATTCATTTTCTTCTTGTTAAATTGTAAGAGACTAGTCCAGTCTATCTGACATAACGCTGTACCAGAGATGGTTTTTATTCACTAGGACACTTGAACCAGCAACACTGGATAGGTTTATTCACAAATGGAGAGGACATTCTTGACTGTAGTTTTGCTGATAATACTTCTGCTCACTAGGTTGGCAATTCTGCATTCTTATTAGCTACCTTAAAACATTTCATATCTAATCTGTAGTAGTTACATCTGCTTGGACAAAAGACCTGAGAACAGGAGAGCCCACCATGTTTTCTTTTTCTTTTTTTTTTTTATTCCATCTTACAGTTTCTTTGAATAAATTGTATCTGTCTATGGAAATATGATCCCTTGAGAATAGAGAGAGATGCATTATTGATAGCTATGTACAAAGCATCTCCAGATTCCTGTGCACTCTGTATGCTATGAAATTCACAGTTATTCCCAGACAGAAGTCTGGAATAAAGTAAGACTGAAGTAACTTGAAAGAATAACAGCAGCATTTCCAAACCAACATTTCCATGCAGAAAGATCATAGTTAAACAGAAGAAATTCCAAATGAGCTCATAAATACATTTGAAGTATCTAGACACTTATTAATGCCATGGGCTGTGATAGATGTAAACAACTTTGCCAGTTAAGTTTATATTATACATAATGTAAAAGAAAAAAAAAACAACCAAAAAAAAACCACCTTGGCTTTAAAATAGTTGTATTACATCTCACAGTATCTGTTTACTTTCTGTACGAGCTTTAAGTGTAGACCTGCTCTGTGCTTCTTTGGTTTTGTCTACACTATTACAGCGTGAAAATTGAATGATTTCTGAGTGACATAACATGGAAAATAGGTTCCAGAATGGGAATTGCAGTGAAGGTAATGGTTTTCTCAGTTCTCATGCCATCAGAGCTTATTGTGTGTTCAAATCAAGTTAAACTTCTAATTATGTTAGAATTTTTCATAGTGAACAGAAAAGTAAAAAATAGAATTCAAAATATGGATCAATTAGTGCTTGAAATCTTGTCTTTTTTCCTGAATATTTCTTAACAATATTTCTGTTACAGGTGTTGCCTAGAACATTAACAACAAATTGTATGCAAGAGTATATTTGCAACAATATATCACATAATATTGCATAAATAGTGCAGTAGTGAATGTAGAATTGAATTATATGCAGTCACCCTTGGTGAAACATTCAATAGAAAAGGTTTCTCTCATACTCATCCATTTCCGTTCCTCTTGACACCTGTATTCATTCAAAACATGTCTCCAACTATGCAGGAGTGTCATTCCTCTGACCTGCAGGTAGTGAGAGGTGCTGCGAAACTTTACATAGCCTGGGGAATCAGTGTAATTGCCAAAAGTGGGAACTGTCTGGTTTATAGCCTAGGGGAGAAGGAGGCATGCTGAGGGACTTGCAGGAGGGAGACAACCCATCTACTACGCAATTCTGACTTCTACATTAAAACAAGAAAGAAAAAATAATAATAATTAAGTACTTAAAGTGTAATTACCTCTTTAGTTTCTATGTTTTCATAGGCAACTCTTCTGTAAACTTGTCATATTCCCTAAAAAATTTCAACTTATCAGTCAATACTGAGATGGGAGAACAGTTTCCATAACCTGATGTACTGTTTGTTCACGTGCACATTCATGCACAGCCATATGACCAATGACCCTGCACATGTAATAGCTCTTAAGTAGGCCATACATTTCATATTACCTTAAGCAGTTAGATTCCATTTACGTGGGCAAGCAAAAAATACTATTTTTGCCTTTCCTCTAAGTGATGTAGGATGGCTGGTATTATGCAGAGTCAGCACAGAATATTGCAATTCTTTTTCTAAAAAAGAATCTTTTTTTTCTAATCTTGTCAGTATCAAACTTAACACCCAGCTGTTCCCAAGGGACACTTTTGAAAATTAACAGGCCTGAGCTGGTTATGAATTGCATACATTTTCATCTTTTTGACATTTAGTGTCTTTTTCAGTGTGTTTAAGAGTTAAACTGTGTCTTCTCCTCTGCCACAGAACTTGATGCTAGGCAACCACTTAAAACAGACCTTTTTATGAGCAGCACTTCATCTCCCAAATGCTTAAATATTGGTCTGACCTGCTGAAGTGCTGAGTTCTTACAATTGTAGCAGACCAATGAAAAACACTTTATCTGTGGTATGCCTAGAATTTTCTCAAACACCGACCAGATGAGACCATGACATCAGGCTGAAGGCTGAAGACATGGTTGGAGAAGTGAGCCCTGTGGAGGTGAGGTGGCTTTTCTCTGTCCAAATCTCCCACAGACTTATTTATGGTGATCTTGTTGACAACAAACCACATAAATCTAGCAGGCATAGTATAAAAGGATGTCTGAGAGAAAATCAGGGGGGAGTTGAAACTGAAATACTTTGGAACTTTCGGACAAATGTTCTCACAGACTGAGGAAACCCCTATTGGCTGGACAAGTGGTGGAATGTGGACTGGTGATTCCTTTCTCTGTCCGTCTCTCTTTCTCCCCACAACACCCTCCAGCTCTCTCTTCTTTCTTTTTCCCTCATAAAGTTGTTAAGTAATGCAAGGCTTATTTTGATTTCTTATGAAGTCGCTCTCTTTGCCACAAAGCTATCTAGATATAATTGTAAGAGTGCCAGTACTTCGAAGATAATCGTAGTACAGACATTCTCAGTAGAACTGATAGTTGTGTTTGGACCTTGAGTATCATTTTACCTTAATCTAATCAGGTGGGATTTGTGAATCTGGTCACCCTTCCCTCCCTTCATGGATGAGATGAGACAGCTTAATTTTGGCACAGAGGGCAGGATCCCTTTGTAAAGTCTGGTTCAGGGAATGTCAGGAAGTGACCTCTCAACTGTACACCAGGAAGACTATACTCTGGAAGAGGTACGAGCAGTAGCTAGACTTGGCTGCCCAGGAAAGGCCAGTGCTTGGCTGCTCCTCTGTTACCAAGAAGCTGGAAAAGTGTAATGCATGCCATTCACATAGGAAATGATTTGGGTTCAGAACGATTGGCATGATACTAGCTCTGTAGCAGCAAGAATTGCAACCCTTTCTAAGGAGTGGAAAATGTGGTTGGGAAAAGAAAAAGCCACTGTGTGTTCTGTCTTAGGAGTGACTCCGATGGCACCTCAAAAGGACAGGTATTTCAACAGACAAGCAGAACGGGAAATAAATAGGCCTCCATGGGACTTGGCAAAAGCATAGCAAGATCAATTAGAAGCAGAACATAAGACCAGTGAGTGTTTTCACACAGCTTTGTGTGACACTCTTAATCGAGAAAAAAAAAAAAAAACGCAGTCTAAATTAGAAGAAAAGGAACAAGAGAGAAATCTTACAAAAGCTCATGACCTGGGGAGAAATTGCTCAGAAAATGATAAATGATGGAAGAAAGATAGGGATTGTGGGGAGTGTTAGAGGAAAATCGTGTAGGACGTTTGTATTCCCATCGTCATCAGTGCTATGTGTGCAATACCATGAGCAGGCTCTCCTGGAAATGAGGGAAAAAGATTGAATTCCTGCTCAATAGCGGATTTGTCTTCAGCACAGAGGAAGTTTGGTGTGACATGCTTTTCCCACTTCTGTATCTCATCTCAACATTTTCCTCTTTCTGTGTACCAACCTTCTTGTCACAGTCCCTCTGTTCACTCAGGCCACCTTCCCTGGACTTCCCCGTACCCTTTCCAACAGCTCTGCATCTCTACCACCTCATTCCAAGACTTTGGATGGTTAATCCCAACATTTTCTACATCTATTTTCCTTTGATATTCTTCTTTACACTGCCTCTCAACCACAAAAAAAAGTTAAGCTTTTGTGTTTTTTTGTTTCCCAGGAAGAATGCCTCCTTTGTTGTTCCCATCTGATGCAAATGCCCTACATGGAAAATACTAGTTGAAGGACTGAAATCTGGTAGGATTGTAGGCAGCACAGAACAAGGTCACGATGAGAAACACTGAGAAGCTTTTAACAGTAGTGTTGCCTGCATATTCTTCCTGTGCCTGTGCCTCATACAGATTTGTATGTGTAAACCGCCATATAATCAGGAAAATAATGGCTTTACTGTGTATTTCTTTTCCTGAAGAAAAGAATAGACCTATTTCTTTATTTGGGAAATAAATATACACACACAAACATATCTATTAAAATATACACAAAAATTGGTGATTATATCACTAATACACAAAAGTTATAAAGTTGACTACTTCAATGAATTTTGAGTGGTACTTTGTGGGTACCAGGATTGAAAAATAAAACAGAAATTGTGTGATCATATCATATGTCTGTGAAAAAGGCTGGATACCCAACCACAGTAATCAGTGTAGTTTATCTATAAAGTGTTAAAATGTTGCCATAACTTAGGATAGAACAATTCCCAACCTTCTGTCCTGAATTTGGAGAGTTCCTTTCATCTTCCATTATAGCAGTGGTCCAGGGACTCTTGGCAGATGTACACCACTGAAATTATTACCTTATTGGTAGATTAGTAGTTCAGTTTCTTCTAGTTTCTGTGCATTCATAACAATAGTCCAGAAAAAAAAAAGTATTATTATATACTAGTCATGCTTCTTATAAAAAAACATCAGTACCATTGTGCAAAGCACCATATGAAGGGAAAACAAAAAAGTTACACTTGGGAGTTGATTCTCATCTGTCTGATGAACAGCTACCATGTGAGAAAGCAATGTGCCACTTTGAGATTACTTTTTAGAAAACAGGCACAATAAATCTGCAAACTAAAATCTGAAATATTCACATTATAAATTCAGCTGCCTTTTTTTGAACAACCTCATTGCGATTCTCTTATCTATTTTTATTAAAAAAATGCAAACATAGTATTTAATTGTTGATTGCATTTGAAAGAAAGAAAGTACTGTGAAACCCTTAAAGAAAAGAGCTGTGGTTTCAGGCTCTAATTATATGCTTGAAAAAATAAATATTTTAATAATAATAGTAAAAAACTAACCAATCACTCTCATAACATTGTAAATTTACATGTAGCAGAATGTAATTTGATTTGCATGACTGCCATCTTCCAGTTTCCTGAGGGTTCAATGAGGGCAGCTCCAAAAGTAATGCCTCCTATCTTATTCTGCTGGTCCACAACATCAGATGTGAAAGTTTATGGTATGGCAACGGAGGTCGAACCTTCCTGCCAGTATGCCATTACACGTTGTTGCTGTGTGACAGATGGCAGCAGAGGGGCAGTCTGACAAAATGGTGTCTGACAGGGAAGCATGTATGAATAAAAGGTGCGTCACTGAATTTGTCCATGTGGAAAAAATGGCGCCCATTGACATTCACTGACGTTTGCTGAACCTTGATGGAGACCAAACAGTGGATGCAATCACAGTGAGGCAGTGGGTGGTGTATTTCAGCAGTAGTGGCAGTGACAGACAGTGGGTCATCTCCACTGGTGCAAATTGTTATGAATGCAGCATGCAGGCTCTTGTTCATGGATGACAAAAATGCATAGCTAATGGTGGTGACTATGTTGAATGGTAGTGTTTTGTAGCTTAGAATTTGCTCTATCAAACAGTGCTATTGGGCTTGTTGCATATGTTACATTTTCTGTGGAAATAAATTGGAAGCATTATGTTTGGAGTGACCTACGTACAAAAAATTTAAGAGTTTATCACACTCAGAGTTTTAGAAGTGAAGTAGCCAATACTCTATACATATATGCCAGTGCTAACTTGAATACAATGCAAACAAAATTTTAATGATCATGTAACAATCAACCAAATAAGCAAAGCTGTTTCTAAATTTTTCGCTTGAAGAACTCAGAACAAGTTGTTCATTTTCACTGCCCATAGGAAGAGCAATACATTTTAAGGAACTGATTTTCAAAGTAAAAATCTGAAATAAAATAGAAAAATTAGAAATTTGAAATAAAATAGAATATAAAGTCTTTTAATGTCATAGAGAGTATTTGAGTGAAAACTTCAGACACACACAAAAAAATGGAATTGCTTTATTAATGATGTGAACTCCTTTATATGAGTAAGAAGGGGTTAAAAAGGAAAAAGAGAAAAAGTAGCCTCTTTAGTTGAACTAAACTGAATCAAAATTCGAGTTTCATATTTTTAATTATTTTGCATTATTTTTATTATGTCTTTGCACTACTTGATTTCAGTTGGCAACAAAACTGGAGAAATAAGAGAATGCCTATTTTTCCTTTATTTCAGACAGTTCATCCTTAAATCTACTCTATAGCTATCCATAAACCTATTTGTTTCCAAAATACAAACTTTTGTTGTTTATTGATGGAAAAAAGGTGGGCATTCAGACCTTTGGAAAAGAAATAGCACTTTTCAATAATAGTAGGTATGCAAAAATAAATCAGTGTATGAAAATTTCAGTCAAAATCTTGTGTCATTTTAATCAAATTCAATATCGAATTAATTAGCCAAATTTTCATTTTAAAAATGCTGCATATATATTTCATGGATGTGCTTTTTTCTTATTTATCTAAGTTTCTCTAATTTAGTTCTGTCACCATTAGGGCTATTACATTTTTCTTCAGCAGGTGGAGTGTAGCCTCTTATAGCCAGCCTATATCATTCTGCTTCTTCTCTATTAGCAAGGTGGGGAGTTTTCCTGTGCCTTTTTCTCTACACATTACAGCCATGGTACTCCACTATCTGGTCAAGTACACTACTCAGTGTGACTTTTGATATCTTATTATATCTCGTTTTGATGTATTTTCATATTATTTGATGAGCAATTATGTGTAAGATAACAGCATATGGATACTCCATCATATTGTTTCCTCCACAATAAATCCTCTTAAAGTGGCCTTGGAGAAAAAATATACATGATAACCTGTTTATGATGAAAAGATGTGTATAATTATATACAAACATCTGCACATACACTTGACATGATTTGCAAATATGCATATGCAATCGTACCTCTCTCTTCAGGAGGATTCTATAACTTGTTTATAATTTGGCAGTGGTAGAGGAATATCTGTATTCTATAATTTTGCCTATTTATTAAGCTAAACTGTTTTCTTTATGTGAAGCCCAAACTTAATTACAGACACCACCTACATACGGATAGCATTTGCTTGCACAATATTTCTAATGCATAAATACAATTTAAGATAAAAATAAAATATGGCTTAATTTCTATGTAGTTATGTATGTATATGTATAATTCTTGCTTTCAGAAAATAGGCAACCATTATGCTGGAAGCTATCACTGGGATGATCAAAATGTACTTCTTACCTACACAAGATCTATGCCTGTAGAGTTTTCAATGATCTTAAGAGTTCTCATCATTAAATAGATTGAGGATTGATCTTTTGTTGTTATTTTTTTACTTCCCCAGTACTTCTATTAAAATACTGCTCTAGAATCTCACCACTTTTACAGTCAAAAAGCTCTCAATTTTCAGCCCACATTTATTTGTGCCCCAATTACACCCATTTGTTCCTGTGCCAACATTGTCCAGTAGAGTAAACCATTCTTTTCTCTGCCTGTTTACCAGTCTATTGTGTATTTAGAGGATAATTATTTCCTGTATCAGCTTTTGTTTCTGCTAGACTAAACAAGTAAAAATTGTGCAGTGCTTCTCTTAAAAAGACTTTTCCCTAGTAATTACTGCAGCTCTTTACCTATTTAATCTTTCATGATCATGAAATCTCTGTGAGATCCCTCAGGCATCTTAAACTAAAGTACATCTGTTTTACCTTTCTCTGCAAGAAAAATTATAAGTGGCCCATCCTTGCATGACATTTGTTTTCTCATTGCCATATCCCACTGACAACTTAATAACTACACAGTCACCTTATATGAATACCCAGATCCATCTTTTATGTGTTTGCAACTGATACACTCCTAGTTTATAGTGGTCTTTTTATTAATCTTTCTCTTGCCAACATTACATATTTCAAAGATAGTTTAACTGTTTATATTCTCAAATGTACTTCTTTCAAAGGTAATACATGTTTTGGATAAATTGATGGCAACCATGTTAGAAAAATATAAAGGAATAGTGTTGCGAGGAAATATCACACTGAAAGTACTGGGAATGATTAAGGAATAAGAAATATTTGGAAGCGTGGTGAGAGAGAACATAATGGTTTAAGTGTGATATGGTGCAGACAGTACCTTAGGAATGTGGGGTTTTTGTTGCTGTTCTTTGTTTGTTTATCTCATGTATACAGAGACGCTTGAATTTTGTATTTTATTTGGCTCGGGGAAAAAATCACAGATGTACTAAAGCAGGAGAACCCAAACTCACTTATAGAATCTCACCTCTCAGTGTGGTATGTGGGGGTTTGCAGCCCAACACCTCCTCAGAGAAGCTGGGGTAATGTTTTGGGATTACATTTACTTCCCAAATATCTGTACATCTTTTCTAGAGTGGAACTGAAGTTTGACACACAGCTTTTGACTACTGCTTCTACCATAATAGTGGTAGACAACTAAAAGAAAACAGTAGTGGTATCTAAAGCATAATACCTTTAGTAGTCTGTAGTAGACAGGCGTGTGGAGATAGTATTATTTACAAGTCACTTCCTAAAAGTCATTTGATGTAGCACTGAAACATTTTCCTTATGTGTCCGTTTCAAATAAATTAAGATTTACTA
Source organism: Oreortyx pictus (assembly GCA_036925125.1). Lineage (NCBI taxonomy): Eukaryota > Metazoa > Chordata > Aves > Galliformes > Odontophoridae > Oreortyx > Oreortyx pictus. The sequence goes on along the minus strand of JAUPFR010000003.1, from coordinate 85,779,841 downwards.
ATTTACCTCAATACTTCTAGAGTTTTTCACAGTAAAAAGCCTTTTGATGCTCGCTGGTTGTAAAGGCTCCATCTTAAGGGTCACATATTTGGTACAAAGAATATACACCTATTAGCTTTTAAAAGACACTGAGATTTGCAGAAACATCTTAACGATTTCGGTCTATTTGTTCCAGTACCTGGAAATTTGGAAACTTCAAATCCTTAAGAAAAGGATTTATATTTCCATATTTCATCATGTAAGCCTGCAATTTTAAACACTTGAGGTTGTAAAATTAAAGACAGTAGAAGACTTGTCCGTTGTCACACCTTCAAGGAAGATCTTCTTTATTTATTAGAAAGATGAAGAAGGCTGTTAAGGGATTTTTTGGAGGAAGAAAGATAAATCTTCTAAAAATCCTTTATAATTTATTTTTTCTTTTCTAAGAGTACGAGGAAGAGAAAATTTATTCTTAAAGGAGTTAATTGCTGGGGTGTACAGCTTAATAGAATTATTGGAAAACCTTTCTGTCAGATATAAAGTTGATGAAAATCTGCTTATTGAGATGGGAATTTGTATTTATGCAGGATTATTTTATTAAGTTATTAAAAGGTAGTTTTACTTAATGTGCCCTCCCTGACTGTTGTTATGTAATGCCTTCTTTGATGTTAAAATGGTTAAGTGAACATATGAAATTTTTGGCATGTTACTAGCCACGTTTTAATGTGTTCTGTTCTGTTTAGAGAATCCCTGCGGAGCTGAGAGCTGTGAAGTAATGACTAGTATACCAAGCAGGTAAGCTATGGACATTTTTCAGAGTTAACATAATGACTTTCATCAAAGGAGGAAGAATTCTTCATATATTTCGTTTTGTTAAGGTGAGTTTGGAAGGCTTTGATTTCATAAATCCTGAGATTTGTGACTTCTATAAACTTAGCATACGAAGATAGTGGCTTAAAAAATAAAAGAGGTGATATTTCTGTTAGAAGAGATTACTTTACGTGACCTCCAGCTCTTGATTTTCAGACAAGTTCAGACATCAGACATTTGCAGCAGGGTGTAACCAAATGATCATTCTTGCTTGACAAGATTAATGTGAAAGCAGCTTTTTCCTCTAACTGGTTGATGGTTGAAGTTAGCTAAAGTATTTGTCAAACTGGGATAGGGCTTTATCATTAGCCTCCTCTTTCAGTCATGATAAACTTACTGAGTTGCTAAAGGAAAAGGATTTACAAACCACCTTACAAAGAAAAACATGTCACAAAGTAAAATATGCCATAGATGATAATACCATATGACTGATTTTAGTCTGATAGAGGTGTTAGGCTAATTAAGAAAGAATTAAACTACACATGACAGATATCAGTCACATTGCTTAATATAGAGCTGGAGGATATATGGAACCACAGGGGTGATGAAAGCACTGCAAGAACATAAACACGAGGAAAACAAAATACAATTGCTGAATGCAAGGATAGTGTTTTTTGCAGGTAAACATGGGAATCTTGTTTGACAAGATGTTTTTTCCATTGCATAATTTTGCCATTAATGAATCTTCTATGCAGAAAACTATTAGAAACAGCTTGAGGGGCTTCAGAGCATAGAGTCCTCCTTGAACATTTATATGAGAAATATTACATTATTTTCTTAGTGTAAAATAATGACTTTTCCTCTCATGCAAAACATTATAATGTCATTTAAAACTTAAAATCTACAAAAAAATTCCAAGCTAAGAAGGTTGTGTTCATGTCAGAAGCTTGCCTCATTAATTAGTTAACACAAAGTAAAAACCAGTTTGGTATTTGTATGTAGAAGTATTCAGAAAGTATTTTCCATGTAACATAGAGATTTTCATTCCCAGTCATTTTCTCTCCATTTCTTGTGGTAGATTCCTTTCCAAAAGACTTTTTGGTGCTCTGATTTAACGTGAAATCAGGCTGTTGTTTCCTAAAAGTAGATCTATTAGTATGGAGATACAGAGAAGTTGTTTTTAGGCGCAGAAATGTTTGGTCCTTCTTTGTATTTTTGTATTATTTTCATTTCTTCATGCTAATGTCACATTACTATACATAATTATACATCTCCATTACTTAACATCAGTGAGGTGAATCTGTCTTGAGAAGTGGGTTAAGGTTTATTTTTAGATAGAGAGGAGGTGGTGGAACATATCATGAAACTCTGAGGAGCAAAAATACTTGTTCTATTGGATGTACAACAGAAGAATTTTACAATTTGCACTATCACATTTTAAGAAGAGATGTGCTGACTCAAGAACGAAAATGCGGAAAGCTCACCTCTGTGAATTAGAGGCTGTGCATCAGCACTGATGCTCTCGTGCCATTCAGGCAGACGGGACAGCCCCTCTCTCTGAGCCTTGTACTACTGCTGGCTTTTCTTTCCCTTCAGTTTGCCAGAGGTGGGAGCGGTTTGAAATAATGGAGTCTACAATACAAGGCTTTTGGCCTCTTGTTTTCCTTCTTTGAAACAGTTTAATACTTTGAGCAATGTTATAGCGCATGAGGATTTTCCCATCTTTCAAGTAACTCCTTAAAATCAGGTGTTTCAGGGCATATCTTAACTTGTGTAGGTGACGGTGGAATGCTGTACACAATCAATTGTTGACTTGTGGATTAACTTAGAGGGAAGGAAGTATGAGTATTGTACATGTAACTTGTACATGATTATTGAAACAATACAGCAGGTGACAAATAAACTCCTCCATCCACTGCATGTGTGTTTCCTCCTCCTTCACCCACACAACTACAGCAAGGAAGGCTGTTTAGATGACAGTGTGGGATCTTCACAGAGCAAGGATTCCCACATGGGGCTGGGACTGGACTGAGCTAGGGTCAGTAATACAGGAGCTATGCTGCAGCTTATTAGAATTTCTAATATCACAGGTTATTTTAACTATTGAAAAAGCAGGAAATGAAAAAGCGATTCTTCCCTTACAAACACTCTCTCTAAGTACATAAAATAACTGTAAAATGGTGGAGTTGAAAGGGAGATAAGGACGTTCATACTCTGTGCTAGGACTGGATGTGGGTTCCTCCCTTTCAGGTGTGTGGTCTAAGCTTCAGGTGATGGGAGTGGTTCCCAGGGTTTTGAAGTTTTTCTTCTTTTTTCATCTTCCTCCCAGCATATCACTCTGCTTTCTCATGAACAGCGTAATTAGCTGAGCAATAAGCAGACCTCTCAGCAGGGCTGTTTTCATTCTGTTGCTATACTATATGTTTGCCATGGGTTACCATGTTTTCCTTTGCTTTACATGTGTTCCCCTCTTTCTGAGCTTCAGCTGAATGTTCTGTCCATTTTAAAAACACTCTTGAAAACCAGTCAGAAGAAAAAACAACCCTTACAATTAATTTTCTCATTCACCTCCAAATTGAAAATTGCTGTTTTGTTTTTCTAATCCTGCTAGTTTATTTCCAGGTTTGCTGAGTCTTTAAAGGCTTTATGCCACTTCCAGAGTCCTGAAAAGTTGTTTACTACAAGTAAGAACAGACTCTGAGTGCCTTTCTGCGTGAGTATCTCACCTGCAAGCATTTTTAACAAATTAAGAAAAAAAGAATCTTCCAAACCATTCTGCCTTCAGCAGCAGCACAACAAAACATGAAGCAAAACAAAAAACAGGTGTTCAAACAAAAGGAAAGTAGCTAAACCACATAGTGCTTTAAAGTATATAATGTTAGTAGAAAGTGTACTTCTCTAGAAGGGTGTTTGGGTACTGAGCACATGAACAATAAATCCACATTCCCTTCCTATCATCTAGTAAGGAAATACGGTATTCATTTGCATTTCATTCTTGTACATAGGTGCAAGTTTTATCAGGATAATGTGTGTATCTTTTTGTATGTGGAGACATTGTTTTGTCTCTGCCTCAGCCTGTCCAAGGTGTATTAATACTGACTGATTAGTGTGCATCCCATAGTGTATTATTGCTTATTTAAAGCATAATGCTGCATGACCTTTCTTTTTTTCTTTTTTTCTTTTTTTTTTTTTCCTGTTAATTATATTTTCCCCTTGTAGGAAAGCAAGTTTACTCGTTCTGAATCATGCCAAACCGCATAATCTGGAAAGGAATATTGCGGCTCTACTTGGAAAGTACTAATTGGGCTTCAGCCATCACTGGGAAAGTTGTATAGCCTTTTATTATTTTAACTGGCCAAATGCCCTTTGTTCCCACATTAACAGCCTCCCTGTGATGCCTGTAACTTTGATATTATTTTCACTTTTATGCTAAATTTCACCAGATGAAAGGCACAAACCATCCAATTTCGAAATTAAAAAATAGCATGCTTTGTTAATTTCAGAGAGAAAGTCTGTGAAAATGATAACCCATGTCTGCTGGCCAAAGTTTTTGTTCAGTAAACCCATCCTGCCAGCTGTTCTCATTGGCAAGAGGAAAGACAATATTTTGGTATTTTTAATTTCCTCATTTTAGAGCAGAAGTTTTGCCTGTGTCATCATTTAAATCATGTGTGTTAACATCAGTCTGGCACACACTGCAACCTTTATAAAGAGCTGGGTTTGGAAGGTATCACTGCGATGTTGCAATAAGGTTGTTCTAGAGCATTATACATAACTTCAGACACTTAACGGATTGGGAATTATTGCACACTCTCTGGTTTGTATTACTGAAGTACTGCTTTGAATGTCTCCTGAGGAGGACACCTAAGCAGGTATGTAGAAGCATTTTAGTCATAGAACTGGGCACTGAAGACACAAAATATCTCAGAAGATTGGTCTCTCTCTTGTGTGCCTGTTGACCTCATCTCACAAATCAGACTGGGAAAGGATCACCGAAGAGTACCTAAGATCCAGTCCTTGGTGAAAGATAAGGGATGGCCTCAGGCAGGCAATAGGAACACTGTTATTACTAAGAGACAAAGTCAGTCACCTCAAGCTTGAAGCTTAACCTTTGTGCTTCCTATACAAAAATGCCATATCCTATTCTATCCAAAATGCAGGCAGGACACGTTCTCTGTTCATTTGGTTTCTGGGGCAAGTTTTAATTTTTGCTGAAGCCCACACATGATATTTTTAGCATTTCATAGAACTAAATAATCGTTTTGAGTTGGAAAATATCTTTAAATGTCACCTGGCCCAATTCCCCTGCAATGAACAGGGACATCTATAGCTAGATCCGGTTGCTCAGCCAGATCTTATACATCTCCAAGGATGAGGCTTCCACCACATCTCTGACCAACATGTTCCAGTGCTTCAGTACGCTTCCCATAAAAAACATCTTCCTTATATCCAGTCTAAATCTCCCCTCTTTTAGTTTGAAATCGTTCCTCTTGTCCTGTCACAGCAGACCCTGCTGAAGAGTCTGTCCTTTCTTATAGTCCCCCTTTAGATACTGAAAGGCTGATATCAGATCTCCCCAGAGCCTTCTCTTCTCCAGGATGAACATCCCCAGCAGTCTCAGTCTGTCCTCACATGGCAAGTATTCAATCCCTTGGATCATTTTTGTGACCCTCCTTTGGATATACTCTAACACGTCCACATCTCTCATGTACTGTGGCCTTCACATCTGGAAGCAGTACTCCAGTTAAGGTCTCACCAGCGCACAGCAGATGGGCAGGATCACCTCCTTTGACTTGCAGGCCACACTTGTGCTGCAGCCCAGAGTACTGCTGGCTTTCTGGGATGCAAGGGCACACTGCTGGCTCATGTCTAGCTTGCCATCCACCAGTACCCCCAAGCCTCTTTCTGCAGGGCTGTGTTTTATCCTTTCATCTAAATGCATTTTGTCATGTGGGACATATTTCAAGGAAAATGGAGGTAGTTCCTACAGTTTGCCTACATATTGCTGTTGAAATGTATTATTACAAAAGCTGAAAATAAAATAGATTGTGCATTTTGTTAGCAAGGCTCAGTCCTGCAACCATACTAATAATATCACAGTTACAACAAGGATGCAAGTTTGCACTTAAAAATATTTCTCCAGCTTCTCCAATATTTAGGAAAAAAAAAAAAGATTTTCTTTTCTAGTTTCAATTTTCTGCAGCAGCCTGTAATAATTTACTGCCCTTTTCTGTCTGCGCTGCCATTCAGCAAGATCTAAACAGGCTGGAGAGTTGAGTGGAGAGGAACCTTAAGAACTTCACAAGGGTGAATGTAGAGTGCTACACCTGGGGAATAAAAACCGTGTGTGTCAGTACAGGTTAAGGGCTTACCTGGTGTGAGGGAGCTGTGCTGAAAAGGACCCAGGTGTCCTGATAGACAACAGCTGACCACAAGGCAACAGTGTGCCATTGTGGCCAAGAAGACCAGTAGTATCCTGGAGTGTATTAAGAAGAGTGTGGCCAGCAGGACAAGGGTGAATTGATCCTTCCCCTCTATTCTGCCCTGGTGAAGTCACATCTGGATTATTGTGTCCAGTTCTGGGCTCCACAGTTCAAGAAAAACAGGGAGCTTATAGATAGAATCCAGCAGAGGTCCACAAATTGGGTTAGGGGCCTGGGGCATCTCCCTTATGCAAAAAGGCTGAGAGACCTTGGACTGCTCAGCCTGGAGAAGAGACTGAGGAGGTATCTTATCAATGCTTATAAAGTGCTGGAATCAAGTGGATGTCCAGTGACAATAGGCACAAACTGGAACCCAGGCATTACCTTCGGAACATGAGAAAAGACTTTGAGGGTTACAGAGGACCAGAACAGAATGCCCATACAGCTTGTGGATTCTCTTTCTGTGGAGATTTTTAAAAACTCACCTGGATGCTTTTCTGTGCAATCTACTGTAGGGAAACTGCCTTAACAGGGGGTTGGGCTAGATGATCTTTAGAGGTCACTTTCAACCCCTACAATTCATAGAATCATAGAAATCATAGAATCATAGAATGACCTGGGTTGAAAAGGACCTTAAAAATCACCTAGTTTCAACCCCCTGCCATGGCCACATCAACCACTAGACAAGGCTACCCAGAGCCACATCCAGCCTTGCCTCGAATGCATCCAGGGATGTGGTATCCACAGTCTCTCTGGTGTGTCACCACACACTTTCCTCTGAGTGAAAAACTTCCTCCTAATACCCAATCTAAATTGGATCTATCCAATCCATCTCTGTTGTTTTAATTTTAAACCATTCCCCCTTGTCCTATCACTGTCAACCCATGTAAACAATTGTCCCCCCTCCTGTTACTATGCTATCTTCAAGTACTGGAAGGCCACAGTGAGGCCTCCCCAGAGCCTTCTCTAAGCAAGACCGGCCCAGTTTCCTCAACCTTTCCTCATAAGAGAAATGCTCCAGCCTTCTGATCAGTTCAGTGGCCCTACTTTGGGCTCGTTACGGGAGCGATTCCGTGGTTCTGTGGTTCTGTGATTTTCTCCTTCAGGTTAGCACTCATTGCTGCAAATGTAGTTACAAGTCAGTATCTTTAATATTACATTTTTCTTGCCTACTGAACTGGCAGAGCCTTCCAGGGCACTCTCAGACAAGGTCAGTCCATCAATCAAGAGCAAAAGCACAAGGTAAAAATGACAAACAGCACACTTAACAAGTCATTTTCCTGAATTTGCATGTGCATCATGGAATGGCCTGCTCAATTATTCTACGTGCGCTGCAGTTTCACGAAGGTTCTGCAGATGAACCTTGTCCTGAAACTTGTTAAGAGGGAAACTAAATTCCAGACTCCTTGGAAAGCTAGCACTGCAGCATTAGTGCTCCAAAATACTGCAGCAGGTGCCCAAGAGCTTTGCACAGTGTGGTCCCATGCAGCAGGGTAGCTGTGAGGGTACTGTCAGGTGATGTACTGGTGATTGCACACTGTGGGATAAACCATGGATGCTAACCAGCTGCTAGTGGTGAGGAAGCACTTGAACACTGTCCTCTCACCTTAGAAAAGGCAAATATTATTAATTGTGACAACTGCACAAATAAACAAAGGTAATGTGTTAAAAAAAAAAAAAAAAAAAGTTATGTCTTCCATCTTTTGAAATGTATCATTTTAGATTAAAGGAAGAAAATTTAGGACAGAAAATGTCCACAGCCATGTTTCTTGAAACCAGCCAGGAAAGACACCTGACATCATTTAAGTCTTTCCATATCAACACCTAAATTAACATCCAACTTATTATGCATACATGAGCAAAACCAAAAAGAAATCCACTATGGTTGTAGAAGGAAAGATAAGAGCTTTCTAAAATCATGAGTAGCAAAGACAAGTCACAGAGGAAACAGAAGTTTTTGTATCACTGTAAACAGTAAATAAGAAGGCATCAAATAATTAGTTAATTCAAACCAAATAAAGCCAGAAGCATTGCCTCATACAGCAGTTAGGTAGCTTTGAATTTCCTTGCTACACGATGTTGAGGTTTACAGAATCTGACATGATTTAAAAATCTCTTGGACAAACTCATCCATCAGGACCTATTAAATGCTCAGACTTAGGACGTTGTACCTCTAGACGCTTGGAAGATAAGGTGGGTAGCTATTACTGCATGCTTGTCGTTTTATTATAATCTCCACCATTTCTCTTCACTTTTGGAGCCAAGGTACTAGGCTAGATGGGTCTTTTTTAGTCTGAGCTGGAATGGCCCTTACTGTATCCTGTTTTTAAATAATTCCTGCAATTTGTAGAAAATCTGCTGAGGATCAGCCTGAACAACATGAGTTAGATAAAGGACACCAAACATAACTAAGACTAAAAATGCCAGGAAGAGATAACTAAGAGAGCAGACTCTGCAAGTAATGTAAAGAGAAGATAAAGTAGGATTAAATTTTCATCTAGCCTTTAACTCTTCAAGAAAAAAGGGCCATCAAATGTGAGATGATGGAAAATAATTCTTCACCCCTGTAAAAAAAAAGAATACTCTTATCCTCCCAGTGGGTGAAATTACAAAAAAAATGGCATTTGTCTTTAAATACAGAGAATCTTTGTTGTCAGATCAAGCTCTACAAGTGGATGAATTCATAGTAAATGGTGAGTATACAAATATATGAAAGTTGAAAATCATGGAACTTCCATCTTATTAAACAAACAAACGGACAGACAAAAAATCTATTTTAATTAATTCTATAGTTACATACACCCTATAAAAAGGTCTTGGTCAAGACAGTCCTGACTGAATGTAAAATGTTCTTTGATCATTCTTATGTAGGTGAAATCCTCACATTGTATTGATTGTTCAGACTTCACCAAATTCCACAGAACTATGACAAGTCACAGCAGCTGAGGATCTACCCAACATGTGTGTGCCATGTTGGCCAACACAGCAAAATTGTAAATTCTGTCTCGAGGAAATCACTATTTTCAATGAGCTCATGGATAGCAGTACACCCTTTGGCTTTCTTGGGCCTGGGGCAATCCAAAGCCTCTCTGAACCTGATTCAGGCAAGAAGTTGTCCCACTGCTAGAACCTGAAAGTGAACATTGTGAAGTCCAGTTGTCGACTCCTTCTTTAGTGAAATGCTGGAAGAGTTATTTACAGTTAAACCCAATTCTAAATTGAGTGTCACCTCAAAATTCTTTCGGGCAACAATGAAGATATGACTGAACTGCTGTCTGGTGACTTTCTTTTTCAAGGGCCTTCAGGGGTTCTTCCACCTGACAAACAGCTCCAGTGACAGGATGCCTTCAAGAGGTTCATCATTTTCTTCAGGGTACCCAGATCTTAGATCCACAGAACTTTTAGAGCCTTTTAAGAGATTTGTGTTTATTCACAAATAAATTCCCTGGCCAAATTCAGTAATACTGTTCATCTCAACCCTCCTGTTTCTGTCTCATTCAATTTCTGCTGTCAGAAATTCTCACAGTGCTCTTTCCCAAGAAGGACAGAAATCTTCTGTTCCCTTTTTCCCATATAATCAATGACATACTCCTAATCATACTTGCTTCTTCTACATATATTCCCAGTGGAAGCTTGAGACTTGATACCTCACTTCCAACTGTCCGCTTCCAGTCACTATAATTTCCTGGTCATGTAACTAAATTAAAAAATATAAACTTACAATGAATTAGAAAAGATTGCTTTGAAATAAACATCAGTAAAACACAATTTTTGCATCTTCAACTACTGAAGCAGAACTGTAATCTCTTAGTATATATAATGCCTTGAAGTAAACCAGTATTTTTTTCATAAAATGGGAGAAAACTTTTCCATTGTTCCCTAATGAACCACAGACAACATGCTAGGTTTATTTCTATGTAATCTTGAAATAAAAACAACTACAAAATAACAAAAGGTATATTTTCATTATCACGAGAGACACAAACATGCAAATGTTTTTCATTTTTAAAAAGGATTAATTTGTAAACATTTATCTATAACATATATAAAATAAATACCCCTGCTTGTAGGAATAGAAAAGGCTTTGTATTCGTTAGTCACTGAATAAAATCATGAACATTTCCATAAAAAATGGATCCAGATTATTCATTACCATTGTGCTTCACTTGCTAGAATAGATATTTGATAATAATCATACCAAAACTATAGCTTATAATGGATGATTAAAGGCTAGGGAACGGATGTAAGGGGAAAGTAGAACAATACCTCATTTTTTTTCCTGGAGAGCTGATATTCTCATTCATTCCCTTCTACCAAGATCTACAAAGTTCTATGTAACATAAGGAACTGAATTAGGACTAGATTTGGACTGCTTCCTGCCTTGGGAAAAGATCCCCCTCTTGAACTGTGAGAAAAAAGATTCAATAAATTAAAATCTTGACTAAATTTTAGGACTGAAAATGATGTTCAGAATGTCAGTGCCTATATTTCCTTTAGGTTATTTAAGAACATTTGGATTGTACTAAAATTAGCATATATTTTGTAACTAAAAGCTATATTTTTTTTTTGAGAAAACAAAATCTCTGGACTGTCAAAGACACATTTTATCAAATTCAGTTTATCAGTGTTTTGAAATCTTATTTGATCCACTTCCTACAGAATTTTGGCTTAGTCAAATAGATGCATTTTTGGATGAAAATCATTTTGTCTGATAGTTCCAATCTACCTTTGTTGTCCATGATTGACCATACAAATATCACAGGAAGCTTCTGGTATACACAGTGTCTTAATCAGCTGAAAATTGAATAATATGCAGACACATATCTAACTCATTCCCAGATGACTAGAAAATCTGTGTCCCATATGCTTTTCAAAAAGGGATTTCTCAAAAACTTTAATTAGGCAGGAGAATGAAACACAGCTTGTTCAGCTTGGGTGGGGTTTTTGTTTGGTATTTATTTAAAGTCATTATCATTCCATTTTGTTTCCCAATTTACATATCTATTTAAATTCTATATATTCATTAAATAAATTTGAGTTTTCCTTTGTTGGCATCCCAAGAATTCAGATCACTGATGAATTTACTCAAGAACTCAGAAGATGAATAGTGGGCAAATACATATGCTTGACTAACAGAGTTATTAGTATGCAGTCATCTACAGCACAAATGTATACTTCTTTACCAATTTGCAGGCTCCTAGTTTTCTTTTTTTGACCCAGTGGAAGAGCAGAGCTTTACAAAGTGAATCAAACTCCCTGAATTTCCACAGGTAAGTTTTCACAGGCCTCTTTCACAGCCTTCCTGTGGGCTCCCTGTGCAAGGCAACAGCAAGCACCAGTGTGCCAAAATTATTCCCACCACTGAAACCCTTAGTAGTGCACAAAGACAATAAAGTACCTTTATGCCACATCTTCTTTCAAATCCAATTTCTATTTAAAAATACAAGCCTGTTTTTGTAAGTGGTTTGTCCAAGGGCCAAAGGGAAATCTTTTCATTATCACTTGCTGATTGATTATAAAGTCCAATAGTCCTGTGTTTTCTGACTCTAATTAAGGAGATATTATTCAGATAAATTACAAAAATTCTCTCCTGGTCAGTAAAGAATTTTGCTTGTGGTTCTAGACAGAAATATTAATTCATTTCTTGTGCATAATGAAGTGCTCATGGCACCAGAAGATACTTTGACTTTAAACATAAGCACTTTTGGGGGGTTGGACTAGATGATCTCTAGTGGTGTCTTCCAACCCCTACAATTCCGTGATTCTTTGACTATTAATACTTCTTAGTTACCTTTTAAGGCGGTAGAGCATGAAGGGGTCTGCCAGAGAAGCTCTATAAGCTTTATGAAACCCTATAGTGACAGTTCAGGGGATTACCAGACACAATTGTTTGTGTTCTGAAAGGGGAATGCCAGTCCTCAGCTGCTCACTTTGCTGTCCTGACTGCACTGCAGGTGCAAATGCAATTTGGTCTCCTTATGATACCTGCACATAAAAAGCAAAAGGATAAATCAGTGCGTGGAAAAGAAAGTCTCCCTCTTGATCTCTCAGGACATAAATAGTTGCTGTATAGCAAATCTATTTGCAATCATCCCTGTATTAATAGTGTTCAAGTTAGGAATAACTGGAACTTTTTTTTCGTTTCTTCTTTTCCTTTTCTTTCCTTTTCTTTCCTTTTCTTTCCTTTTTTCTTTTCTTTCCTTTTCTTTCCTTTTTTCTTTTCTTTTCTTTTCTTTTTTCTTTTCTTTTCTTTTCTTTTCTTTTCTTTTCTTTTCTTTTCTTTTCTTTTCTTTTCTTTTCTTTTCTTTTCTTTTCTTTTCTTTTCTTTTCTTTTCTTTTCTTTTCTTTCCTTTCCTTTCCTTTCCTTTCCTTTCCTTTCCTTTCCTTTCCTTTCCTTTCCTTTCCTTTCCTTTCCTTTCCTTTCCTTTCCTTTCCTTTCCTCTCCTCTCCTCTCCTCTCCTCTCCTCTCCTCTCCTCTCCTCTCCTCTCCTCTCCTCTCCTCTCCTCTCCTCTCCTCTCCTCTCCTCTCCTCTCCTCTCCTCTCCTCTCCTCTCCTCTCCTCTCCTCTCCTCTCCTCTCCTCTCCTCTCCTCTCCTCTCCTCTCCTCTCCTCTCCTCTCCTCTCCTCTCCTCTCCTCTCCTCTCCTCTCCTCTCCTCTCCTCTCCTCTCCTCTCCTCTCCTCTCCTCTCCTCTCCTCTCCTCTCCTCTCCTCTCCTCTCCTCTCCTCTCCTCTCCTCTCCTCTCCTCTCCTCTCCTCTCCTCTCCTCTCCTCTCCTCTCCTCTCCTCTCCTCTCCTCTCCTCTCCTCTCCTCTCCTCTCCTCTCCTCTCCTCTCCTCTCCTCTCCTCTCCTCTCCTCTCCTCTCCTCTCCTCTCCTCTCCTCTCCTCTCCTCTCCTCTCCTCTCCTCTCCTCTCCTCTCCTCTCCTCTCCTCTCCTTTTCCTTTTCCTTTTCCTTTTCCTTTTCCTTTTCCTTTTCCTTTTCTTTGAGAACGTGGGCATCATCTGATCCAGGTTGTCACACAACCTCATTAACAATTTTACGAGGTCAACTGAAGGACAGTATAGGCTGGGAATGAGCAGCTGGGGACTGTTCAGATGGCACTGTCAGTGAATGGCACTGCTTTCCTGCATTTGCACTGAATCTGAGTTTAAGCATTCAGATAATCATCTACGACAACTGAGATATGGGAGCAGCACTCAGCAGATGGGCCAATACCTGCTTAAATCTAGCCTGAGTCACTGGAAAGGACATCTGTCTCTGGTCTCAGATCTGATGTTTCGGTGGCCCCACAGCATCTGATCAGTAAGAACTCTGCTATCCATTTATGAACTGATATTTTTTAAGAAACATGTACTGTGAGTGGTATTTTGAATGAGTTTTAACAAAGTGGCCAAAAAATATCCTTATTTCAGATGTGCCAAAGGTCAGCTCCTCATTGCAACAAATGGAGGTACTAGAGCTTCTCAACAAAAAAGTTGCGGAAGTATTTTAAAGATGTCTAAAACAGCAACATTTTCTCTTAGCTTTTGTTCTGCAAAATCATTTTATCTGAAGCTTTTATTTCTGGGGCACACACTACTTTAGGAAAGGAAATTCTGAAAAAGTTACAGGCACCTGAAAGCAGAATATCTGAACAAAAAACTTTGGTCACCTGTAGATATGTTATCCTTTAGTCTAAAAATTAGCCTGCCTCTCCTTTCTTATTCTCTTGCATCCAACCCAGACAGTCATGTTTCTAAGTAAACACTGGGGCTATCATACAATACTATAAGCATATCGAAATGACTATTATAAAAGGGCTGAGTAAAAGGCCTTTAAAAATAAACCATAGATAAATCATTACTTAAGAATAACTGCTTTGTTTGCTTGTCATTAGACATCTGTTCATAGACACTGCAAATGTTCCAATGTTTGTCTGGATCGCAACAACTTTGCAGAGGTGCCTTCTTCTTCCTCATTGTTTTCACTTGGTTTCTAGGGCAAACAATACAGTTTTTTTTTTCCCTTTTAATTATTTAAAGCTGCTAAAATGATAGAATTAAATAATTGTATGGGATGGAAATTTAAATCCAAACTGCAAAATGGAACAAGTGTGTACAGTAACAGACCTTGTCTTGACCCCTCCCCCTGGTAGCCCCTAGGAACTCCCTGCAATGGCTGGGTAGAATTCAGGGCAGAACTTGATCTGAAACATGTAAACCTAGCCCTTGCCTTCCTCCCTTCTCCCAGTCATCTGCTCACATTTCCAGACCACAAATAGAGTACTGAATCTGAATTGTTTACTTTGCTGGGAATGCCATCTGTGTGTTGGCAGCTGGGGTGGGAGGGAAGGCACATACACTGAACAAGAGCGATAAATGTCCACAGACAGTGGGCTAAATTAGGAGAAGTTCTGCTACTTTCCAGTGCTCTATGTCTTTGCCTTGCATCCATTAAATGCATACAGCTATTCTTAAAAAGATATAAAACCCTGGGATTATTCGGCAAGAGTGCAAATACAGAACATTTGAACAGAGATATCAAAGAAGCCGGTCTGGGCAAAACACTAAAACTACTGAAAAGGTTTATGTCATTTATGGCTAAATTCACTTTTTAATGTCTTACAGTATACTGGAACCAGCAAAGGAAATAAAGACAACAGTAAATATTGTCAAAAGGAGTATGTTCTAAGTCATCCAAAATGAGAAGTCAGAGAAGATCTGATGAGAAAGTTTACCGTAGGCCAAAGATAAAGTTCAATAACCATTTAATTAGCAACCGATTCTGAATTCTTAAGAGGCATTGCTGGCATAACATCTGAATTTCCCATTTAAATGTTCTTTTAACATTTCACAGTATTCCAGAAAGGATAATTCATTAATTAAAAGCTCTTCTTAATGTATTCAGTTCTGTAAATAAGAAGATGGCAGGGGAAATTTTCAGGATTAAAATTTTGCTCATGTATCTTCACTAACAACTTGACAACAGCAACATGTCTACACAGAATCTTAGAATGGCTGAGGTGGGAAAGGACCCTTGGAGGTGGTCAAGTTGTACTCCACCACTCAAAGTAGGATCCATGAGTGTCGCTAGCACCATGCCCAAGCTGGGTTTTGAATATCTCCAAACATTTGGAAGCCACAGCCACTCTGTTTTCTCACTCTTGGAATTTGTCTAAAATATAAGTCAGTTTAGCTGTGTTCCCAAGCCAACACGAGCCCTTTATCATGAGCTAGTTGCCTTTTCAGGCCATAATCTATTGTTCTACACACTTGGCTATTCTCACTTAGAAGTGACAGGAAACAGCTTTCTTACTTCAGTTTTCCAAAAGCAAGACATAAAGAACAAGAAAGGACACATCCTATTGGTAAACATTTTAACAATTTGGCTGACATTGGTCCACTAGCATTGGCTGTATAACCAAAAGTGTAAAGTGCATTCTTATCAGGTATAATTGTCACTGGCTTGTCACTGTGTCACTGTCTCTTCATATTTCCTAAAATGTGCTGCACTATTGTTTGACTTCAGAGTAAGGTAAGACTTTCTCTGTCATGCAGAAGCTTGAAGATCTTATATTTTCATGTAAGTGTTAGTTCTTTCAAAACTGATATCCCAGATCCAGAGGTATCCAGAGGTATATGAGGAAGGAGCATCTTGGTTCAGAAATGGCTCCCCTAGAGCTGGCTGAAATGAAAGAATGACGTGTTCACAAATGATCAAACGATAAATAGTGGTTAGTGTAAAAACACCCTGCAGTGTTAGAGTAATTTTGTAGTATTTTTATTTGAAATACAGGCTACAGGTAGATTTTCATGTACTTTGGAAACTGAGACTATCCCAAATATATAGTATATAGGTGATACTTTAAAGTGTTTCACCTAAATCTTGTGCACCAAGTTTTTGGTCTGAACAGAGAACCTCTCTTTTTTCTCTGAAGCTTACCTTAGTAATTTTTTCTGATTTTATTCATATCCTAGAAGAATTCTCCTTAGAATTATTTCTTGAAGAATAATCTTGAACTGCAGATCACCTGCAATGAAGAACCAGGATTTTTACCAGTCACAGTGCGTGATTCACCAAACAGCAAAAAACAGCACAGAACAGCATAAGCAGATTATTCTGATACATTTAAAATATTGAATTACAGTGCTTTGAATGTATTTTAACAGAAAATGTTAATGTATTGAGTTAGCATCTGAATTCCATTTAAATAAGTTTGCCTCAATAAACTCATGCTCTTACCTTAAGATGTAAGACTATGATCACCACTGTAATGTTCAAATCGTTCAGAAAAATTGAATGGCTTTAGATCTGTTTAAAGTTACAAAAGAAAATGGGAAAGAAAAACAAGTACTTACACAAACTCTACAATCACCTTCAGTTCTGTAATTCCAAATTTGGAGCACAAGAGCTATGTGACAAAGCAGGAATACTATGTTAAATCCCTGTTTCCTTCAACTCTTCCTTTGCACAACAACTTTATTCATCAGTAGTCATGCACTTTTATATGTACTGGTTTTTGTAGACTTTTTTTACAGCAAGTACCATTCCCCAGTTTTGTTCTTGAGAAAATATTTTCTCATTCCAAAATGGAGTAATGATTGAACTGGCTAAAGTTTAAGAAGTGAGCAGATTTGGTTACCAAGCAAGTCACTGAAATGGCCACAGAAATTTTTATGGTGGTCTAAATGGACTTTGAAAGTGACATCTCTCCTGGAAGAACTCCAGTTGCATGGTCCAGTTTCTGTCTCAGTCATTTAAAGTTACTTAATTAAAATACTGTATCTAGTGGTTTACCAGGAGAATAAAACAGAAAATACCAATTTTTGTTCTGAAGAACAAATGTATGTTTGACATTTTTGGAACAACATTATAGCACTGCTTCTTATTAAGTTTTCCTCCTCCACACAATTTTCTCTTCTAGAGGAAAACGAAGCATTTGTTTTGTGTTGTAAAAAGAGATTCTTGAAAGAATCAACAACAAACAGCTGTTCTTGCCATTTGAAAGATCTTGGTGATTATGTCATTTTTCCAGAAGAAAAGCTGCAACAGCTCAAGATTTCCATAAGTAGTTTGGATTTTGTTGTTCCTGGCTCTGAACTATGTGTGCTAAGTGCTGCCCTATGTGCATTTTCATACAAAGCAGTTTCTTGAATTAATGGAATACATCTGAGAGGGATTTGAACTTCCGCTTGTCCTGCCACCACTGATGTACACCGTAATTGCCAGGCACAGACAACACAGTCCTCTTGTCTCTATTTTCTTCATTCATGAGTCAGAGAGAATACAATGAGTGAGCAGTAGTTAGAAGTGGTCTGATTAGTAAATGAATAAGCTATTTAGTGTAATGAATAAAGCATTATTCAAAGTTTGCTTTTTAAAATATCCTTTTCCTCAGCTCAGTGAGCCTTGAGAAAAAGGCATATTGGAAACTAGGCATTACTTCCAATATGAATTTACCCCTTCACAAGGGGTCACTGTTTACAGGAAAAGCAGATCAATACATTGAAAATGAAATGTGACAGTATGTGAAAAAAAGCAGTGAAGCAAATTCTGTGGTTCACATATGTTCCTCTGTTGTGCTCATGGGTGAGCATTCACAAGAGCAGAGATACCTTTATTTTGTCCACTAAAAATTTCCTTGTTTTCTAACCAGCAAGTGGAGAAACTCCTCCAAGATGCAGTCAGAGCAGAAGCCTGATGTCAGTTCACAGCTCGCTGTCTGCAGGAACTTATGGAAAATAAGTACATTGCTTGGCCAAGTTAGGTCTTTCATGTTGGTTGCCCCACACTGAAGAAATTAGCTATCATTGTGAAAGGTAAGACATCACCACTGTCTGAGAAAAACAACTGAAGGATCCTGGAAATGCAAATTATTGTTTTTACAGACACATGTAAATAAAATCCTGAGCCAGGAATTTTATTCAGGTGAGAAATGTTTTTTAACTTCAATAGTATTATATTATAAATTAAATTGTATTATAAGTGAACAGAGGCATCAAGTCAGGTTTTGCATTTGAATGGTAGATTCCTTTTGACTTCAGATGGGACTTCTGTGTTGTAAACACATAACTCATGCCAACTTGTCCAGATCAAATTTCAAATTGTTTTAATATTCAGCTTCAGTAATACAGAAAGCAACACTGACAAACTTCAAAACCGTTCTCACATTTTGATTAGAAATTTTTCATAGATACCATTTCACTCGGGTGTTTTCAACATGCTAGTCCTCTGTCCTCTGTGCAATTAGTGAGACAAACATTAAAAAATATGTTCATGACCTGGAAGTGAGTTTTGATGAGCTCTTCTGAAGAGGCACCTGAAACACAGTCCTGGAGAATCTGCAGCTGATACAAATAATTAATGCATAACAGCACAGACAATCTCCAAACAAGCTAAAGAAAGACCTGCCAGGAGCAGAAGTAATTCAATATCTGCTTTAAAAGAAAAAATGCAAAAGAGACCATAACTGAGGAATAAGATGCTGAATCCTTCTGGTGGGGAAAGTTATGGAACATGATAATAATCTGGGAGATTTACAGAAGACAGAAAGGATCACAGGAAAAAGAATGATCTACACAACTGTGACAAGAGTACTCATAAAATCATAGAATTATAGAATCATAGAATCATAGAATGTCCTGGACTGAAATTGACCTCAAAGATCATCTAGTTTCAATCCCTCTTGCTGTGGGCAGGGTCACCAATCACTAGACCAGGCTACCCACAGACACAGCCAGCCTTGCCTTGATGCCTCCAGGGGTGGGCATCCACAGCCTCTGGGGCAAGCTGTTCCAGTGTGTCACTACCCTCTGAGTGAAAAACTTCCTCCTAACATCTAACCTAAATCTCACCTGTCTTAGTTTAAAACCATTCCTCCTTGTCCTATCACTATCAACCTGTGTAAATAGGGTTATATGTTTCTTTTGGCCTCCTCTTTCACACAGGCTTCCTGGTGACTGTCCCACCATCTCTGTTGCACTTGAGACAACACTGGTTCTACAGTGACTGAGGATATGGCTTCAAATTGCAGTAAAGATGATAAAATAACCAGTTGCCATGAAAAGATCTGTCCTCGCAGATCCCTTCTTGCATGTAATCTCCCCTGTACTATCTGTGGTCCATGTCTGGTCCTATGGTGAGCTGGTGCAGGGACATGAGCAGAAATGTGCCATCCTCCTCAAAGAGGTAGTTCTCAGTGTGGTGTCGAGCTTGTAATTAAACAGCAGAAAGCACAAGCAAATACTGAGCATTTATTTCATGTGGGCTAGAAAAGATTGAGGTTGTGTTACTATTTTACAAACAAAAAGATCCAAAATACCCAGTATGGTGGGTGCCATATTGAAAATATCACATTATCTTATTCCTTGGAACCTATCACTGGGGGGCTCATATTGGAAAAAAAAAAAAAAAGGACGAAACAGACCAAAACAGTAGGTAAGGAGATGGAAAACAAAATCAACTAAATAAAAATAAATCATGGACACCTTGTAACACAAAATTCCTATGATTATTACAGTTTCATTTATTTTGGATTTTGCTTTATTTTCATGCAAATTTTGTGTATCAAAATAATTACAGTTGTATTGCTGAATTAGTTTGAATCTAGTCAGTGAGATGAATAGAAGCCAATATTACATTCTGTGGCCAATATTACATTCTATTACATAAGAAATGGGAATTAAACATAAGAAATGGGAATTAAATCAATTTTAATGCACAGTTCTAATAAAATGACAACTGGAGTTCTAGATTGCAATTATGGAGATAATTACAATTTCATTGGTACTTCTTAGGATTAAGAATACAAAGTTTACCTTGGATGAACATTTCATTACCTAAGATGAATCCAAGCTATTTTTCTTCTAAATCGTATCTTGGCTTATTTCCTAACTTTGACCGTTTAATAAAAGCATAAAGAATTTTACAGGTAGACTGTATCAAAACAAGCTAGCTGGTTCAACTCCAACTTACTGTACAGTGATTTGAGTAAAGCATTAATTTTGAAGGAGCTCTGGAGGCTGAATATAATGATTATTAGACACAAGTTTGATATGTGCAGAAAAATTGCTTTTGCATGAATTCGCTTAAAAAATGTTAATATATGCATAAGAAAATTGTGTTTCTTAATCTCTGAAGAAACACTTATCACTAGGAACCACTTAATTCTTTTCCTGCGCTTGATTTATTAGCTTATGAAATTATGCTAATAGTTTGCATGCTAATGGTTTTGGGACTCAAATGACCTGATTTTAATAATGAAGTAATTTATGCAGTAAATGTAATCAGCATCTATGAATCTAGCATCTATGAATCTCACTTAGAAGAACATATCAGTGATTACCTATGCTAAAACCAAACGCTTGTCGATATGGCACGCGGTATATGTCATGATGAGGAAATGGGATGCGCTCAACTCAGTACACCCTTTGGGATGGCTGAGTGCCAGACTGATAAGCCACACCAAGGCCTTCAACTGCAGCTCTCTTAACAGTTTAAAAAAACTCAGTGTCGGCCAACTTCCTTCCATGAACACCTTGGAAGGAAAAAGACAATGGCAGGAGGTGGACGGAAACAGGAATGAAGTCTAACCTGGAGCCACTACGTACTGTGCTATAAGTAGGAGACCTCAGTGGCACAGACACCTCACATACCTGGGCAGAGGAGATTGCAAGAAGAAAGTTTGTGTTTGGGTGAGAAGATTTAATCTTTACAAGAAAAGTGGCAGTTCTATTAAGGATGTGAGCTGCGTGACATTTTGAAGGTGCAACCCCCTGCTACATCTGAGAAGCCTGTGTGTAACAGATCCTTCACAAAGATGTTTTCCTAAAATGCCTGTATTTACAGCCCTGCTCACTGCAAGACTGTGTTTGAATCTGTCCCCCGCATCATTTACTGTTCTGTTCCCCAACATGAAAAGAAATTAATGACTTCACCCTGAAAATAATACAGCAGTGGTTTCTTTGCAGAAATGAAAGCTTGTGTTTAGATAACCTGCTGAACATCAATATTCACTTCGGCATAAAAAAAGTTTAAAAATATATTTCTGTATGCCAAAGATAACCGAAATGTTCAAACACCCAGACAGAAGCTGGGAGAGGTCAGACTGGATGTTATCCAAAATGTAAAAAGTCAATAGAAGAACTGGATAATCCCCTCCCCATAGAAACTCCAGTGCCTACAGCCAGAAGTCCCCTTGTCTTTCAAAGACTGAAGGTGAGCAGCTTTTGATTGTTCCAGCTGCTTTCCTCCATAGAACATTGAGACTTCCCTGTGTGTTGCGACCAGGGCCTGTGCAAAGCTCTCTAAGGCGGTACTGGTACAAAGGTGCCATAAAGGCCACTCTGCTGCCTACACGTGGCTCTAGAGGGTGGCGAGGCTGACCTTCTGTGTCTGGATATGGGCTGGGCATAGCAATGAGAAGCCTGCTGAAAGCGTCCCTGCAGAGGCAGACAGGGCTTATTCTGCGATCTGCAATGTCTCGAGCTATAAAGAAGCTGGGCTGAGCTCCACTAGTATAATAATAAGAACAAACCTGATCAAAGCCAGTGTGTTTGCTTTAGATGTGGATGCCATGCACTCTGTTGCCATAGAGCTGTGACAGCTTAATGAGCCGTTGCCCATCACGGAGCAGAACTACTGTGACTGTGTGCAGGCTCCTGCCCAGCCCCCTCACTCCAGAGGCATGCCAAAGTCCCACAGACGAGTCCTGGCTCCACCAAGCTGCCTACCACTGTCTGTCTGACAAGCCTGGGTGTCCCAGCCTGGCCACGCAAGGTTTCTGAGGTGACAGTTCCTCCCCTCTGATTCCACGCACTGCTCCTGTAGGACTCTCCTCTGACAAGGATGGAGCTGGTGCCTGCGGGGGAAGGGAGGCAGAAGATGGAAGTACACATTTCAGGGACCTGAGGTTCATCCTTTCCCACTGTGGTTCAGCAGGGAGGCACAAGTACAAGGTGTGTATGAGGTGTGTGTCTGTGGATTCTGAACAGAGGCCTGGAGGGCCATCTGTGGGGTTTCACACCGGTACTTAAGAGACAGAAGAACTGACACACTAAAATTAGGCCATATCTATGAATGGCCTGATCTGTCACGGATGCTACTCCTAACACTGGAACTCCAGAAATAAGCTTGGTAGAAACCACCCTTGTACTTCTGTATCTGCATCAAAACATGACAAAAACGTCTCATGATGATGACTTGGAGTTATCATGTAGTTAATTAGCAGGATTAAATAAGAGCAGTCTGTTAGCACAGTCATCTTTTTTCCTACTTCATGCTACTCTTGCAGTCTTACATAGTCTCTTGATTTAGTATTAGATTTTAATATTTCTGAGCAAAGATTTGTTTCCCTGGGAATTAATTCCACCCCAAGCAAATGGGCCCACATTCCAACTAACGTCTGCAGTTTCTACATGCAATCAACAGTAATATTTATTGCTTTCTTGTGTGTCTGTCCAGAAAAAAGACTATTACCAGAATAACAGTCAGAACAGTAACGGGATGCAAATGTGTGCCCTATTCTTCAAGCTCGCATGCTTCATTCCAGTTCATGTGGAACTCAGTGGAAAAAGCTGATCAAATGTGGACTTCTGATTTGTGTTCCAGGCATCTCTTTTCTAGATTTACTGATTTATCACAGCTAATATCCTTTTATTTCTCTCTCTTCATATGCTAGGAACAGTAGACCACAAAGGGGAACCAGCACATTTGATCAGAAACTTGCTGTGATTTCAAAATTAGGTGTGAAAAACACCAGCTACAGATTGGGAGGGGAATAAAAATCAGATATTTGATATATTCATGTTTTGTAGAAACAAAAAGGAGAAAAAAAGCCCTGGTTTCCAGTATAACTAGAGCCTTTCCTTAATCTCATCATTATTTTAATTCCCAGATTCTCAACAGCCCAATATTCCCATAGTATTGTGCACTCCTTCATAACTCTGATCCTTCCTGCCTAGGAATAGTTAACTGCATTGTTACGGGTTTCTGCATCTCTCTCCCTCTTTTTTCTCCCCCTCCCCGCTCCTGATTCTAAATCCTCCTGCCTCTGTCAGCATTGCTTCATGGCTCTTTAACTCCTCTCCCACTCATGCAGTCTGCCTCTCTATGTCCTACTCTTCCCTCACCCCCAGCAGAGCCACTCCAGGCTGGGGTGACCTCTCCCTCAGGG
Organism: Oreortyx pictus; assembly: GCA_036925125.1. NCBI lineage: Eukaryota > Metazoa > Chordata > Aves > Galliformes > Odontophoridae > Oreortyx > Oreortyx pictus. The sequence goes on along the minus strand of JAUPFR010000003.1, from coordinate 85,756,476 downwards.
TCTCTTGTCTGACTCTCTGTGTCAGTATGGAATGACAGGGAGCAGGATCACCACCCCAGTGTCTCCCTAAGCAAGCAGCACTCACATAGCTTGCACGCCTGCCCGCAGGCTTCTCCCTGTAATGTGACATGGATAATCGTGACACAAAATGGTCACAGATATCTGCTCCTAAAATTCAGAAATGTGACAGCTAGAGACAGAATCACTATTCTCTGGCATGAAGATGATGTAGAGTATTCAGGTCAGGATAAATCGGGATGGATATTTGCCCTACTTTCATATTCTGGCTATTAATAACCGAAAGCATAACAGATTGTGGCTCTGATTCTCTGATTCTGTGTGACTGCACAAAGGAGAGATGTGGCCTCCCCCACACCTCCCCATACACATGCACAGTCTAACAATTTTGTCTAATGTTTGAAAGCTACTCTCAAACTCAGCCTTTGAGCTGGGAGTCAATCCTCAAGCACACGGAGGCCCTCTTTTACCAGGCACAAAAAGGAAGCCAAGACATGCTGTAAAAAGATACAGAAGACTTATCTTTGGTCTACTGACCCAGAAATCCCACAGAATACAAGCTGCTGCTCTCCCTCTGTTCTCTTCAAGTCACAGCACAGCTCAGTTGGTCAGGACTTGCACCCCGTTTGCAAACAAGCCTCCTTTTGGGAAAAGCCTATAGAGAGGTCAGGGAACACCCACCCAGGAAAGCCCAGTCACATCGCTCGCGAAAAGCCTCCAGATTCATTGTGCCTTTACAGGTTTCCAGTAGTAAGAAGCAATACTTCCTCTTCAGCACTGAAAAATTAAGGAAGTTCACACAGTTACAGAAACAAATCAAGTTGCACCTTCGCTGACTTTAAAACAGCAACAATTTTGCTCCACATTGACTCAGCGCTCATCTTTACAAATATATGAGGAAGAAATTGTATAGTAGCTCATTTCAGAATACTAACTTCATAAGCCATCATTAAGATTTGGGAAGATCAAACCCTCAGAAGCTTCTTCCACTTTTTAGAACAGTTTTTGAAATGCCCGCTTTTGTTTTCACTTGCAAAGAGAAAAAATACAGATATTTTTCAGTCCACCAAGATGGAGAAAGAGCTACCCTGACAGCTGAGACAGTTCCCTGAATAGGATCCCTCTGCTCTTGGGAGTTGGAAAGATATTCTTTGCCATCCCTTTTGGGTCACTTATGCAATCTGCTCTAGCAACTGGTGCCAGTGGAGCTCAGCTACAGACCAGACTCTGGTCTGTTTAAATGCCATTCCCTGAATATGCCTAGGGATTCGGCCTCTATAGTGCTGTCAACCACTACACTTATGCCCTATGACTGTAAAGCATTGCTGCTAGTCCCACCAGTTACCACTTTCATTCTAAAAGTATAGCTCTCACGTGGCAATTGCACTGCATAGCAGTTATGCAGGTAGCTGAATTCTCTTTTGTCTGTGTTTCCAGACACTATTCCTTTTTTTTTTTTTTAATTTAACAGATTAAAAAGACAAACCAAGCAACAATAATAAGTGCACCAGCCAGCCACTGTTGACTCTGATCTTACTGAGCTGACATGAGGCCTCAGCAAATGCAGTTTGTAATCCCGGCATCTTTTGTCCTCTGCTGACTCTAGTGCTAGTATTTCTAATCAGCTTCCTGCTCAGCTCATTTAATAACTAAATTTACTAGCTCTCTAGCCACTATTTGTCAAAGAGCAAAATATGTTTTTGTCAAAGGGCAAAATAAGTTTTTGCCAGATTCTATCTTGAGTCACTCTTCCAGAGTTTCTTTAGGCTGGGAAATGAAAATTTTCCTTCACTTTGCAACCTAAGAAAACCTGTTTTTTTTTTTTTTTTTTTTTTTTCTCTCTTCTTCTTCTTCCTTTGATGCTAATCATAATGTTATTTTAGAGAGAACTTCAAACAATTACTGGCCAGCAGCCTCCTGAGGACCTAAGCTGGTTACATGTTAATACAATAGCAGACTCTAGCGTCTCCCACTGGACTGCCCAGTTAAAGTAACTTCTGTTCATAAAGGCTCAGCTACCAGCTCCTTCACAGTAGGAGTCTGGATGTGCCGGTAATTGTTCAGAACCACACTCTACTTAACATATGTGCCTCCATTTTCACAAGTGCTGGAGTACCCATAGTGAAAACACCAAGAAGAAAAGTCTTCAGGTTTGTCATACAGAAAGCTTAGACAGAAAGTGGCAACTCAGGGAAAGGAGGAAAAAAAATGTTAAGAGCAAACATATTGAAATTGTGTTTCTGTATAAATATCACCATGTACTTGTATTATTGTCTGTAATATACAAGATGTGATAATATTTAGGGAGGCACGTTGGAGCTCCTGCGTGTTTTTCCTGGCATTACCATTATTATTTTCCTCTTCTCATATTTCAGAGAAGAACTATTCCAATATAAACGTGACTTCCTAGGGAAATTCTCTCACAAAATAATGTTAACAAGAGCTAGCTCTAGACAAACAGGTGGAAGTCACATAGAAGCCAACTTCCCTAACCTTAAATTCATCCTCATCCTCAGGCACGACTACCCGAAACAAACAAACAAATAATAATAAAAATGGGAAGCAACAGCCGTCCACTCTTTCTTTGGTTCCAGGAGCATTTGAGATTCACGTGGTTTTGTTTCACTGACAAACCGAAACAAAGGGTTGAACACTGGTAACAATCTGCTCTTGTTGTTATGAAAGGGTGGTAATTATCCGGCTAAAGTAATTCACTTATTTGGCAAAAGGTAGGAAGAATTTTGAGGCAGAACACAAAGGTAAATCTACTTCTGTGTAAGTAACCAATAAGGTCTCACAGAATATAACTGAGAAATCAGAAGTTAGTCTAGCTCTTGGACACAGCCTGGGTATTCTTACTCATGAACAGTCACCTAATTCTTGGGAGGATTTCTTCAGCGTAACAAAGGACAGCAATAATCCCACTTAAAATGCCTTCTACCAAAGGACTTCTTTCACCAAGAAACTGATTCTTCAGGGAAGGCTTATTTTTCTAATCAGAACCATAAATCCAAGCTGGCACTTTCTTTGACATATGTCTATACAAACATATCTTATATGTACATGTATGCACGTATTAGTTTTGACTGCACTTATTAGTTATATCCAGAAATATTTTGTTTCCATTAGACCAACCAGAAAATCAGTGATCTTTAGTGAAGTCCAGTCTGTGCAACCATTACTGGGTAGCCTTTGGCACTGCCTAGGACACTGTGTATTTCAGCACTCAAACACAAGCTTCTTCAGAGAGCAAATTTCTTATAAAACCACATGTTTAGAACATTCTTCATTAATCATCACTTCTGTTCTGAGAGTTCACGAAATATTCTGACAGTAAGTCACCAAACCCAGGTAAAACTTTTATTTAACTGCCTTTGCTTTAAAGCTCTAAAGAGTGAAAATATTTTTCTTAAATGAATGGTGATGGTCACACAGCATAATGCCAAGTCAGAGTGCCAAAATAGCAAAAGCAGCTGTTATCATCATGTAGTGGTGTTTCTGAGAAGTTACAATTGCATTTACAAGGGGATTTAAAAGTTTGGGATATGTTATGTATGTGTGTCTCTGGGCAGGTAGTGGGATATTTATTTATTTATTTATTTTTATCACATCAGTCACTAGAAATAAATCATCAATCTGTAGTGTTCAGTCTCTAGGGAATATGAAGCAGAAGGAGTGGTATATTTTTGGAGTCTGGAGGAATATAGAAAAGAATTCTGAAGTTCAGAGATGGACAGGATGCAACATATAAGCTTATTAAATACTCCTCTACAGTTATTTTCCATCCTTTCACCACCTTGAAGATGGATGTAGGAGGTTAGAATAATAAAACTGTGCTATATGTCAAACATTAGAGATGAAAAGACTTTCACTCAAATCTTTTCCCTCCTCCTCTGCCCCAAATGAGGTGCAGCAGCCTGGAAAAAAAGCAAATATCCAAACCATCAGGCAAACAACCTCAGCTTTCAAGACTGCTGTGGGCAAGAAAAATAATATTATTTCAAGTATTCAGACAGACATTTCTGAACAGACATCCAGCGTTGGGAAAGTGACCATACCTTCTATCATGAAGCCATTTCTTAAGTAGCTGATTAAAAGACATATGTATATCAGCTGGCCTACCTTCTTAGGAAGCAAATTGAGAAACCTGAATGGGAAGTCAGAAAAGGAGCAACTATTCTTGGATCATCGTTGCATCGCAAGAAAGCAGACTTGGCTTTTGAACATGCTAAGAATTTTATCCCAGCTGTACTTCAAATCAAAGGTTTAATAGTGCTTTGGACATGCAGCTACGGGCCACCCACCTTACAGAATGTAATCACACTGCAACAAACATAGCTCGCTGACAGTTCTGGCCAGAAGGTGACAGATGAGAACAACACCCAGTGTATTGATAAGAGAACAGTAACATCTTTCCTTGAAGCTATTTTTTTAAGTGAGATTAAGACTCAGAGACATAGAACTCCACAAGCTCGAAAACTGTTAGGACTTCTACATTAACATGGATGCTATGTGGCGTGTCACAAACTAAGGATGAAAAGCCTCCTGTACAAGATAAGCTGCATTTTCAAGATTAGAGTTTGTACGTTCACCCACACATTAGTGAAATCATCAATCTAAAGTCAGCGTTGTCATTTGAGACTGCTCCAAACCACAGAGCACAGACATGACTGTCTCAAAGTTTCGTAGTGCCTGGAAGTACTTAGTGCCCAAGATGATATTTGGATTTCTAGGGGTAAACTTTAACCACAGATGTGAAAATAATCTAGGGTCAAATATAGAGTAAAATGAATATTCTGGAAAGGGAAGAGGAAAGAGAAAACAAAAATGTTACCAGCTTACTGAAGAGTAGATAAGAGGACACCAAATAAAACACACAGTATCTAAAAGACCTTCCAAGAGTCTCAGGAAGCATCTCAGAAAGACCTATCTTTCTCTGGTACTCTGACCTAAAATCTCTAACAGAAATAAAATGGAAATCCAAATTAGTATTTCTGAGGTGAACTTCCCAAAGTTTGACTCAAGACATTTAAAGGAGCAGGTGGAATTAGGAGCCAAATTGTCATGGGTAGGGGCTTTTTTAACCTGGGGCATGGAAGCAATGTTCTTGGTGGTTGTATGACAGATTGCATCATCCTATGTGCCATGAAATCATCTGGTGAGCTGCAGTGCAATTTGCAGTATCTATCTATCAGACATTCAAGATGGGAACAGTGAAGAGTGATGAACAATGGCAAGAGGTGTGCTGACAGAACTACCAAAAGGAGGTCTAGGTACCATCTGCCTCTTCTTGTGTTAGATTCATCCTAGTCACTCTCAGTCCATCGAGATTATAAAACGCTATTACATCCACCCACAAAACCAAGGAATTAAAAAAAGAGTAGGGGAAAAATTATCTCTAGTTCAAACACCGAAGGTGAAACAAGAACAAGCCTGGTGCAAACATTTCAGCCAAATAAACAGGGGAATTCAACAGATGCAATAAAAATTATATTGAAGAGTTTAGGAGATTTTAACAACCTGCATAGTAGTTTTCAGAAGAGGATCTTTGTGTGACACCACAACATCAAGAACAGATGAAAATTCACATTGTTCACTGTGAAAACATTAGTTCTTTTTCCAGCATCTTTCCTTCATTTTAATCTTGCCCCAGTATGTTTTAATTTAAGCTACTTTGGGATGTTAACAGCACAGAACATTTCCCTTTAGCTGCCAGAAAAGGGCTTTTTGAGCTAGAGTTGTGTTAAGCTCATTACTTCTTCTAATTTCTTCTTAGTAATAAAGAAATTTTAATTGTTTGAATCCTAACAATTGAGATAGCTGCTTAGAGGGTCAGGGAATGCAAATGAGAACTAAAAAATTCTTCCAATATAAAACCAGAACTCTCCCTATGCCATGGCAACAGCACTTTTTCACTACAGATTCCTCATGGTTGCTCTCCCCATATTGACAAGATCATTTCATAGGGTGAGGAGGTGAGAGAAAGGAGAGATCTTGCTGGAGAAAAGAATTGTTGTGACGAGCAATTAACAACATATACCTCAGCATGTCACAGTAATTCTTCTCATTTCATTCCATGAAATAGACTGATTATAAAAATGCTTCCTATTTGAGTGCCTCGCAGCTGATGCAGTTTGCATCAGACTGCATTTTCCCTCAGGCTGAAAAATACTGACATCAACAGGAATATCAGATGTGTTGAACCTGCCATCACCAGCCTGCAGAACTCCTGTCCTCACTATTTGTCCTACATTCCAGTAAACTGCCTGCCCGCACAGACGGGGATAACTCAGTTCCACTAAGGAATCTGCTGTCACAGAGATTCATATGTTGCTATTTCCCCCAGATATTTGCATTTCTCACATGCTGCTTTTTTGATGTTACCTTTTTCCTTTAAGATCCATGCCAAACCGTTACAGGAAAAATAGCCTTGAAGCCTGCAGGAGCACCACTCCACAGTCACTTTAGGTAAAAGAGTTATAAATAGTCATGATACTGAAAAGGCTTGTTTACATGATTGTATTATCTGCATATGCAAATTAGCCTCTCATCATAACAAAGGAGATATTGACAAAGCTGTGACAAAACATGTCTTGGTACATATATGATACTAATTTTTTGTTGATGTTCTTTAGTGGGACTTTTTCGTATTTACATTTCTGTTAGGATCTGTTGTGTTTTCCCCACTGAATATCACTGCATGGTTTCCTTCCAGTTCTTGAGAGGAACTTATAAACTGAAGGGAATCAACTTTTTACATGGTCTGGTGATAGTTACAGAGAAATAGGAATGGCTCTGAACTAAAATATGGGAAATTTAGGTCAGATGTTAAGGGAAAATTCTTTACTCAGAGCACAGTGAGGAGTTGAAAATGTTGCCCAGAGAAGCTGTAGATGCCCCATCCATAAAGGTGCTCACGGCCAGGCTGGGTGCGGTCCTGGTCAGCCTGATCTAGTTGGTGACAACACTGCCCATAGCTGGAGGTTGGAAATAGAAGATCTTTAAGGTCCCTTGTAACCCAAGCCATTCTATGATTCTAGGATACTATGATTAATGGAAAACTGAAAGAGTTTTTATTCATTCTCCTTATGCAAAATTCCACTCATGGCTGTAAAGAACTGTCTATTTAGGTAGAACTGTCCATTTAGAACTATCATTTGGCTAGAGAGTGAGGGTGTTTCTCTTTTAATCACATATACCTGAGTAAGAAACACTCCTGAGCACTAAATGAGTACTATGTTTTTTAAAGGAGTTACTTGTGTCCAAATTGAATATTAGGCAGCAAAACTCTGTCCCTTTATTGTTGGCCCATGGTCTGGAGTTGTGTTTTGAATCTGAGTACAGCTGTGACTAGTACTGCCAGGACATTTTAAATGGAACAAAAGTTTACACAGACTCTTCTGCATTACTGCCTAAGCGTTTGTGTGCACTGAAGTCCTCTGGCTACACCTCAGCTCTAGAAGGCTTTCCTGCAAGGAAACAGAAATTATTAGCCCACATGGTTCTCTCCACTGCCAACTTCCTGATGTATCTTTCATCTTTGAAATCACAGCATCTTCACAGTAGTTTAAACAGGCTAACGATGCTTTTACAAAAGTCAGAGTGCTGAAAGAAAATCAAGTTGCTTTCTCTTCAGATTTTAAAAACATTTAAATGGCACAAACCTGGAAGCTTTACAAAAAACAGTCATGGAAAGGAGAGCAGAACCTTTTTTTTTATGGTTTAGAAAATCAACTCTATTTTCAAAATTGAAACTTAAGAATGACTTCATATTTTGCTAGACCTAGTATCTGAACATACTAAAAGAAAACAGACTACCTTCTTGATACTGTTGAGAACACGGTAAAAGGAAACTCAAGATATGACAACAAAGACAAGCTACACTTGGTGTATCAGGATTGCCAGAAAGTAATGTTGCTTAAGAGAATGCAGAAAATTAGGGTGTAACATGCAATTTGCTTTTTTGCTTTTTTGCGTTTCAGTTCTAATAATGAACCTCAATGGTGGGACAGTAATAAGGTCCTTAAGCATTCAATGCAGAAATGATGATTTTGAAGGCCATAAGTGAAAGCTAAACTAAGTTATCCCTTTCTACTGAAGAGAATAATACTAAAAAAAGGTTCCACCTTCAAAGGAAATTCATCAAGGGTTTGACTCTGACAGCTGTGTCTTCAGAAGTCACAATGTGCATATACTAAAATGGTACCTCTTCATGACAGACATCTGTGAGCAAAGGGTTCTCCAGTGTAAGCAAATGCTGGCCTGAGTTTACAACACATACACACACGAAGAGCCAGAGAGAGATATTATCTAATATTTCCAAATATTTAGACAGAATTAAATTTAGTTGTAATGTTAGGCTCTCCATTTTGGTACTACCCTACCATGGCCTCATCCACCCTTGATGACCCTGCTGACAAAACCTGATCATGGATCACAGTATCTAGCCCTTATTATGGATTTCTTTGTCTCATAATATGCTTTTTTGTTGTTGTTGTTTTCTTTCACTTGGTTAATTGGATTATTTTTTATTGTTCAGATTTGCACCAATCTGACCATTTCAGAAAAACAATAAAATATTCCAGTCAACTCTTGCAGAGTGATCTTGCCTGTGTGTCACAGAATCCCAGGCAATTAGAGGTTAGCAGAATCCCATCTTGTTCTGTAAGGGAGGAAGAAATGGACAATATGCTGCTATAACTTTCCTACAGATTCCTACCAATTATACATAGCAAGGAAAATAATGTAAATACTTGAAATGTGTTTCTCTCTTCTCTGCACTTTCCAAACAGTTCTTTATTTTCTAACCAAGTGCTCAATTAAAAGCAGTTTACTAACACTGGAGGATTTACTGAGGTGTTCAGAAAGTATACACCTGCTAGAAAATGAATTCCCCTCTGTGTTTTACAGCCCACAGGTCAATTATTTTACCTGAGAGTTGAAACTGAATCAAGGAGACTTGTATAGACTTGTTAAAACTGGGCCTCTTAGCTTGCACAAACAGGTAACTTTAGGAAGGTACACAGGGACCTTAGAAATTTGTGGTTCATTGAAGATAAGACAAGTAGAGCTGCTGTTTGCAACTCAATGTGAGGGTGGTCCCGTGAAGAGAAGGACAACACAAAGGTGGGTAGGTCTGCTGTTTACAACACAATGGAGGGACCAGAGAAGATAAGTGGAGCTGCTGTTTGCAGCTCAAAGAGGGAGACCAGTGAAGATCAGGAGGCAGAGTTGCTGTTGCAACAAAACGCAACCCCCCTAAAGGTTTCACAAGGATACCACCAGATGGACCCAGAGACCCTCCTCACATTCTAGGATGTAACCGATTTCTTGGAAATGTATTGAAATATGTATACACTATGCCTATAAATGCGTAGTCGCCCCTTTCCCAGGCATGCATTTTTGGTGAGCGATCCCCATGCACCCAGCGCTGTAATAAAGGGAATACCTGCTTGACATAACTCATTGGCGTGTCAAGTTACTTTGTCGGATGTCTTGGCTTCAAAACTGACTTCAGGTGGAAGCAGGGAAGGCCACGATTTGAGATGAAGTAGCGGCTTTACCACATTTTGTAGGTCAATCATCCAGTACTTTAACCCAATAACTAGATGAAACAATGTCTCACTCCTGCTCGAGGTTGTATTTGCTGTGTTATTTCTACACAGAGCCAACTACAAAGTTTCTGGAACCACAAAGCTTGTTGGCTATCTAATCTAACAGTATAAAGATATGTAAATGAGCTGTTTAACACATAAACTGTTTTCAGGAAGACTCACTGATTAGAGAAATTAAATTAAAATAAAACATAGCTGATATTCACACAACAAAACTGGCAAAAGACCTCCACTTATAGCAGAGAGCATTTCCAAAATCTGCTTTCTAAATGTGTTACACCTAACCAGAATACGGGGCTTTTGACTGTTGACACTGATGGTTGTATTTAATGCTTTAGAATAGAAATGGAAAAGCACAAGCATGTTCTCCTCTGTGAATTTATTCATCATGGAGAAACGCCACTGAAAATGGGGTGTGTTTTTCCCCAGACTATTTTACATTCAAAACAACAGCCCTGACTGCACTGGAAAATTCCACAGTATGTGGAGACCTACAGAGGGACAACTGGGCATGTCACTGGAGACTGCAAGAAGGCACATAGAGAAACAGGTACCTGTTTTAACCAGTTTGAAAAGGGGTAATTGCACTCATAACAGACATTGGTCAGAACTCCAGAAGATCCTTCAGAAAAACAAAAACAAAAACACCCAGAAAAGCTAGATTGCAGTTTTTCTGATATTTCTAAAATCATGGATATTGCCAACAAGCAAAACCGAACAAAAACAACAACAACAACAATAATAATAATAATAATAAACCCCTTAAAACGATAATAATAATAAAAAAAAATCAAACAGCACCACAACCAATCATGCTTTTCCACCTATCCTTTAGCTCTTTTCAGACATTCTACTACAAGAATAAGTTTTATGAATGGAAAATATATTTTCAAAAAATCAATGACTTCAGTGAAATGTGATTGTTTCCAGCTCCTCTCAGTAATCACTGGCTATGCTGAGCTCTCTCTCTGTGCATGCATATACACAAACACATACATGCATTCTAACAAAGCCCTCTGTCCCGTCCATCAGGTAGCCCTAAACTCTTCAAGGCGAGTTGAAGCTGTATTCATATGAAGTCATTAGCAACCAAAGAAAAGCTTTTTTTATGAAGTATATATGCACTCAGTACTCTGATGCTTTCTATAAAACACATTTAGTATGATATACATGCATAAACTGTCCATGCATGAAACATACTCGTGACAGTTATTCAGAAAACTTATTAAAAATTGCAAGGCATGCACAACTGTATCTAAATCTTTGGTTTGTTCTTAAAATTCAGATATTGGCATAGCTGAAAACAAACAAACAAACAAACAAACAAACAAACCCCCTCTATGAATGCTATAGGAGCATTCTGGGAACTAGATGGAAGGCTAACCAGAGCTTTCACTTTGTTTCTAGAATAGCCATGTTGTAAAAATTACATTCTGACGAAAAGAACCTTTCCAGATGTAGCTAGATAATATTGAACTCTGTTTCCACTACGAGCTTTAGGAATAGTATTAGCTCATATGGAAATAATTTTTTAACAAGCTGGGAGTGGTTCCCTAACAGTTCCTGAAGCTGTTCCCCCATGCCTATGTCCCCTCCTCCCTGGCTCATTTTAGGAGCTACACCCAATGTGCAAAATGACCTGTGCACCTAAAGAGGCACAAATGATTTTATTCATGGAAAGAAAAGAATATCAAAACTGACGGGCTAAAAACACTGCAAGAGCCAAAGTAGACCATTGTACAATGTTTACCTGACAAAAACTAGCACAATTAATCTATCTTAATCAAGTTGTGATGAAATACAACCACTTCGCAGGTTGCTGGTATAAGAGGACAAATACAATTTCCCATATGATGGCATAAGAAGCTGAGTAGCTTGTCAAATCTGAACTTATATTTTCCTGAAGACTGTAAACTGGAAGGCCCAGATCATATAATGTGAGAAAATAGAGTTACTCAGTAGGAAAATAGATTACTGTATGAAAGTTAGTGATTACGAAAGAATAATCAACTGTATTTAGACATAGCCCAAAGATTCAGTGCTTTAGCCTGTGTAGATTGAACCACCAGGATCACTTTTCAACTACCTCTCATTCACCTTGCCTTAGCAGAAACTTTGATTTGTTCACTTTCTTTTTTCTAACCTTCAACAGGTGTATTTCTGCCATGATTCCAAAGTATCAAAGCAATCAGAAAAAAAGATATTCTGGGAACAGTTTACCAAGAATGAAATACTCACAAGAAAACTGAGGAAAGGAGAGATGGAGAGCATCAAACTCAGGTTCGTAGGGCAGCAGGTGGATGACAATCCCAGTATTTCAAGAAAAATAAAAAGATAAGCAAATAAGACAAACAATCAGAGGCAATATTTTTCTTCATAATAGTAAAGACACAGTATTTCCACAGTTTTCCAAGTAAAAGACTACTCAAGTAGGTAACACTGGTTGTTCAGAAGAACAGAGCAAAGAAAAAATATAATACAGAAAGAAAAGGGGACCGTCTTCTCTCTTCAGTTCAAGAACTTCATAACTACTGCAAGGCATGGACTTTTGGCCTACCAGTCAGAAAACAACTCATTTTACTCATCTCTAAACTCATAAGTGTTACTGCTGCAGTGCCACCTTATTTGCCATGAACTTTAGAGGACACAAGTGTCTTGGCTACCTGCTCCTGACTCCTATCTTGGCAAAAGAAGATATCTTAACAACTCTGGCAATCTTGGGCTAAGAAAATGTTCTATAGGCTTCTGTGTATTCAATGAATCTAAAGAGCCAACCCTGACCCAAGAAGTGTCAGTCACAAACAGGAATGGACATGGCAAAAGAAGTCAGAAAGCAGTTTTACCTGTGCTCATTATACAAAGCCATATAACTCGGACATCTTCCAGTTACCTTAACTTCTACTCTCCACCACTATAATGGAGTCATGGGTTCTACAGTGACATTCTGTGCCGGACTTGTACAAACAGCACCGTGGCCATGGTCTGCCACAACATCTATACAATAAACATCTCATCACCAAACATAAAACAAGAAGCAGACACAGCCTACACAGATTCTGGTCTTGCCTCGTGCTATCTCTAAAAGCTGTGAATGCCACCAAGTAGCAACCTATTCATCTGTAGTACTGACTGATGTGTACTTGTCCAGTTCAGATTCACTTGAACACATTTATGCAAATAAAACTGTTACAAGTGTATGAAATAATTCCTCCTACAGTCTGGAAAGGAAAAAAATAGGTTAGTAGTTGTAACTATTGTTAAATATTTAGGAGTAAGGCCCCCACTTGCAGGATGAATGAATGGATAGAGACATTCAATCTAGTTATGTTATTAATAATTTACACTATCTTTCAAACTACATTATATATGCCCAGTGCGTAGCCTGTACCCAGAATTTGAAATATCAAATTAGTTCATTGATTAACTTATTTTTCTGCTGGATATTGCACCTGCAACTGCATTTCAAAACAAGACTTCATTACATCCATATTTTAGTTGATTATCTTCCACCAGAAAACTGACCCCAGAAATTCCATCACTGTGTATAATTCATAGCGTTAACACTTATTTTAGTCTCAATCCTCAGAATGCAAATACAGAAGTTGATGTGGTGATTTAATTGAATTTTACATGCCAGTTTGGACTCACGTTCGTTTAAATCCAACTTAGATGTGGCTGACAGTTTGAATATCACTATGCTGTAAGCCAAGAAGAAAAACCAGTCAACCACAGCACAGCTAACTATATGGATTTCCCATTTTGCTAATGTAATTCCCTCCAGCTGACATGCCTTGTATGCAGTATCCTTGGAAGCAAACAACTGCAGGAAGAAAACAGCAGATTCAAAGACAGCTTGACTTTAGAACAGTAGAAACAGTTTATTTACAAGTCTCCGTCTCTGAAACAGCTATACATTTTCCAGCTACTTAACGATCCAGCAGTCCGGGTACATCCACAGCTGAAATAACAGGCTGTGACAACATCAGACAACACTGCTTCTGCCATCCACATTCCCCAGAAGAGAGAAGATCCCTTCATCCTTTCAGGAACAAGCGTGAACCACTTGTACCTTTAGTAGAGAGAGTCCTATTATTCTCAAGTGGCCACAAAGGTTTGTCCTTGAGGGAATCCTCCCTCTCCCACAAGTGTTGCTCTGAAGCAGAGAAATGCCTCTGAAGCACTATTGTACAGGGAACCATATGCCAAGTTGTGAGGTTAAGTTAGTCCTCAGCTTGGGGCAACACTGTGTGTCCATCTCCATGACCTAACCCAGGTTACAGCCCACCAGTTGCTAACTGACCCACCAACACATTGACAACACTTGCATTACTGCTGCTGGCTGCACTGAGAAGGGCCCTGGGGAGAGAGGTGGCCGCACTAGATTTGGCACCAGAGCAGCAGCCATCGTCTGGGAAGAGAAAAGCTGTCAGGAACAGAACATTCGTTGTATCTGCACTCATCACTGATTTTTCTGTGAACTTCTAAAAGCATACTTTGCTCCAAAATAAATGCAAAGCAGTGCACTCTGGTGCCCTGAAACAGTACAAGCTGATGATAATGCGTACAGTGATTGATACGTGCAGTGCAGTACTCCAAAACCCAGGAAAGTCTCACTAATTTGCTTCTCCTTAGCGGGATGGTCCAACGTATCTTAAATACAACCTGTTGAAGAAAATAATAAACATTCTCACCGTACACCCGGGAATTAACTGCCCCTCTAGATGTACATGTATGGGAATCATCTCCCTTGTCAGTCTCTCCTCCTGCATGCCACAGGAGTATTTTGGCAATACTGTGCCTTTTTAGAGGTTGATTCAAACCTGTAGAGATCACAGTATGCTCTTGCATCAAATACTTGGCCCTTATAATAGTGCAGAGTAGAGAATCCTAAAAGATTAGAGCATGACAACAATGCAAGACATTTTTTAAACAGAAACCATGATTATTTTTAAAATGAAATCTAAAATTAGCAACTCCCACCTATACTTGATTTTAGAACTGGGGAAACATTCTCATTTGGAGTCTCTTTTTTTTTTTTTTTTTTTTGTGCTTACCAGGAGCAACAAAAATGAGAGATGACTTTGGCTTAAGAGTTAAAATACATATTATATTCTGATGCATATTCGCTCATTTGTTTCAGAAAAAGGTCTATTTTAAACCAAACTAATCAAAACAAGTCAAAATTAAAAAAAAAGAAAAAAATCTATCAAAGAACCAGCATCTAAAGTTGGAAGAAGTTCTAGTGACTGGATTTGTTTCCTGGTTATATATTTATTTAAAAAAGCATTGCAACTTACAAGTGCTGGTTGAATCAGCCTCATCAGTGCCAGTTTTGGCACTGATGCCAGAGGCTCATCATTGCTAGTCTTGCATGACCTGCCTTGTACACAATATGTATAGAGAAATGCAGTTTACAGTGGACGCATTGGGATGAACCCAATTCTGCAAATACCTGAGCATGTACAGCAAAGAGAATGTTTCTTCATCTGTTGTATCAAGGGCATCCACTGATCTGTTGAATGTGCCGTGATGTGTGGCACGTTACTCAAGGGAATGTCCTTTAATCTGTCTGAAAATCTGGTTGGAAAGTAAGAACAAAGTTATTCTCTGCAGACCTCCAGTCACTTTAGCAGCAAATCATTTTTTATAACTCAGGCTGTTGGAACTAACTTTAAAGCCTCATTTTGTTGGAAGTTTGAAAGGTACACCTTGTATACACTTCTCATCTTTTCACTCAGATCTACACTGAGTTTTTGAAAAAGCAACACAGTTTTCAGCTGGGATGGAAGGAAGTTTTATTCTGCTGGAAATAAAGAAAATACCTTCATGTTGGTCTTTTGTAAGGAGCATTTTCAAATGTAAGCCTTTATTGCCAACAATAAGGAATGGGATGACACCTGGAAGTCAGACATTTTGATGTCAATTCAGAGCAATGAAAGAGAAGAAAAAGTTGCCAGAGACACTGGGAAGAAACTAATGGAAAGAAAACTATAAGCTACGTGCATCTGTGTGGATACCTGCAAAAATATTTTATCTTAGTCGAAGAAAAATATTATTCACCTTTTAGTCAACAGAGCATTTCCTCTGTCAATTAGTCAAAAATCCTTAGCAATTAGTCAAAAATCTGGAAGGATAGAACTGTTTCAGACAGGGCAGATCCACAAACCTGAGGTGTAGACACTAACCCCTGAACTGTTTTTTCTGATTTCCAAATTACTCTTTCAGTACTTGACAATATCGAATGAGCAAGAACACCCTCTGGAATCAAGCCCTTGTAATTCTTTTTCAGTAAAATGAATTTCCCTCGGGAATTCAGACTCCATGGATGAGATAAAAGCAGTTGGATGAGGGGAAAATATAAAATCTAGTCACTGGGGGAATTTGCTTCTAGGTCTAGATTTTCACTGTTCACAAATAGGGTTTTACACCTTTCTCTGCCAAACATTTAGCAGGGAAGCTGGCACAACTACAGTAGACACAGTCTGTCCATTTGAACCTTCAAGAAGCACCTGGTGATAAAGTATATGAAAAAAATCAGTGTGCAAGACCTATGTGGCAAATGAAACACTACCTCCACTGCTTTTTGTTAATAAGGGGGAAGATGGTTTGAATATGAAGGAAAAAAAAAAAGACAAGTAGTAAATTAAAAATGAAAACTAGTAAAGACCAGAATCTGGAAATTACAGTTTGTATCAATCTACTTAACTTAACTGGTGAATAACAAGTTCCAGAGGGAAGAATTAAAGTAGCTGCAAGAGCCTTCAATGCTTAGAAGAGAATTAAAAATCCTAATGTCTCATGTTAAGAAGATTGAACTTTTAGTTTGGTTTAGACAAAACAGAATTTACAGTTTTCTTTGGCAGCAATAAGCATTTTTTTAAAGACTAAAATAGACATTTAGGTTTCACATTTGCAGTTTTCAAAAAAGCAAACTTCGTGTTTCAGCTGATGGGAATACCTCAAGAAATAATACTGCCCATCGTCCTACAGGTACGTGAACACACAGCTGCAAAATCAGCAGCTTCCTATTTTTCCTAGACTTCTGAAACCACAGCCATTGAAGCTCCTCCACAAAACCACATAATTAAGAAACTTAGGAAAACAAACAAAAAAAAACACCCACCCAAGCTCTTGGAAACAAACAAAAAAGACCTAAATAACCCCAAAGAAATTCACAGCCATAGTGTGCAATCTTTCCCACTTTATATGATGTCTCAAGCACATGGAATCTCACAAACTCTTACTTAAAAACAAACAAATAATGTATAAACACTAGATCTCCTTAGACTGTTACAGGAGGAAATAGAGCCAACTATTTACTTAATTTAAGGCCTTTATTAGCAGAACAGTGTAAAGCAGGCACAATGCAAACAAAAGTGAAATCAGATGCAGTTTGCTACTCTTGAGCCAAATCACTGCTGCAAATTCATCAACAATCCATAAAGTGCATGATGAATGATGAAAATGATTCTCTACTGTGTATGATGTACAGGTGCCTTTAATTATACTTTCCAACCATGAGAAACGTCAGCCACTGGCTAGATATCATTACAAATAAGTAGGAAAATAAAAGACTAGAACACAAGAACTGAAGGTTGGCAAGAAAGAAGTCCTGTGTTTCAAAGAAAAAGGCAAACTTCTTCTTAAACAGAACTGCCTAGATGATGTCTTCTTCCATTTAAGGTCAGGTGGGAGGGAGGCTCTTTTGCAGAAGCTTTTCCAGATGCCCCTGATCATCCCCCTAGACATGAGGAATGCATCAGTCTGATGAGAAGGAGGATGAAGTTCAGGAGGTTCTGTAAAACCTTACTGAGATCTGCCATAAATCTGTGCCTAAGTTTTCCATCTTTGAAAGGCAGTTCTTGATTCTTACTTTTTAGGAAGTACCTGGATATAAAATAATGAACAAGATGCTATTAATGAACATACACTGTTTATGACATTTTCCTGCAACAAATAAATAAATAAATAAATAATGCAGGTTACAAATGGATCAAATGTTTTTTTTTTTTTGCTGTAAGAGCAATAAGATTTTTTCCCTTCAGTGACTCGAGAGTATTCCAGCTACAGAAATCAATAGCTGCAGAGGTCAATAATACAGAGGTACTGAGACTGAATCCTGAAGTGAACAGCCAGCTAATACTGGAAAAACGCCAAAGCTACATTGACATTTCTGGTGGCACCCTGACCTAACAGAGCAAACAGAGGAGGAGATGTTGGTTAAGCTTTCAGTAAAAACATCTGCAGTCCTGGAAAAATGGACAGCGGTAGCAGGAAAAGCAAGATATTATTAGCACTTCCAGTTAAAATGTCTACCATCAGGACAAAACAATCACTACGAATAGGAAGAAAGTGTGTTGCTTTTCCTAGCTGGTAAAATCTCTAGAGAGCAGAAGAAACAAGTATTGAGTAGTAGTTTAGAATTTTTAGCTACAAATCATACTGAAAATCATCTGGGTCAGCAAGCAGTCAAGCAAACCCTTTGCAAAGAGAGATTTTATTCAGGAAAATTCAAAGTTTGAGGATTACAGCAGATGGGCAGCTGAAAAAAGGTACAAGAGATAGAAGAAATGAAAAGAAAAATAAGACAGGTGGGAGGTGGAATGCTTCCTTTGTTGTGGAACTTCTTGAATAACAAGATAGACAGGTGTGTCAGACTGTAGATGCATCTGATTTTACAATGCTTTGCAGAAGGCACACTGCAATTTTATCATTTGGGGCCAACTGTCCTTTCATCAGCCTTATTCCGGAGGCCAAGAATCATGTCAAAATAACTATTTCTGTAGAATGGTAGTACCAAGCTGCTTAATATTTGGAATGCCCCTTAATTCCACTGAGAATATGGAGAGGGCAATGGCCTTCCCCTTGTGCCATGATGAAACCCTTGCACCTGCATGCTACGTTGTTTCTTACGCCCACCAGGTCATCAGCCTTGGTCAGAAACTCTAGTCAAGTACATGCACTCATAAATGCTGGGGCAGACAGCTCCTGACCCAGAAGTTGCCCAAGAAGAAGGGAAAAGACTGCCGTAAGCAATCCATGCTCTTTCTTTTAGCCATCACCTTTGAAGCTGCTCTTGAGACCTACATAGGGAACAAGAATTGCCTCCTTCCAGCTTGAACCTTCCCCAGGCTCACTTCACCCCAGCCTGGCTGGCTGAATGTCCCATAAGCAGTGAAGGAAGAAGTTTCTGAAAGGGGGATGGAGGGTGGTGATGGAGACAGGTGTTTACTTTCACTGAAGCAATCCATTTAATCAGATTATGGAAACTAAGACATCGGGATTGAAGGCATTAATTTCCCTAGTAGTCCAGATTAATCGCACAGGTCATAAGCTGGACGCTTCTTCTGTACAAGATGCTTTCAATTTAGAGTGAGATTCAGGAGAAGATGCTTTTGCTGTCTTACTCAAACTAAGCAACGCCTTTGTAAATCCACTAATTTCACCACAATAATACTTAGAATCAGGAAGATGGAAAGAGTAGACTAGGACATTATAGCCATGTGGGTTGCAGCAATATTTATGAAAGCCTAATTGATCAAAATGCATTATACTAGGCACTGAGCAAACAAAGCACACAGCTTATTCAAGAACTTGCACACTGATGAGTACAGATGCCTGGGGACTGCAATGGTAGTAAGAAATCTGCAGGATAAGTAGCAGACACAGCGTACAAATGTCAGAACATGACCAAAGACTTTTGCATTTATCTCAATAAAGAAAAATCTAATCATTTATAACTTACTTTAAATACATACATATACAACTGTTTTTTCTCACTCCAGTTATTTTCTATTTTCAACCAGGTTTAATGCTTTCCTACTCCCAAATGCATGTTCCCTTTCCTGAGCACTCTTCCAATTTATCTTACTAATTCTCCTCACAAACATTTTATTGGGATAATATTTGATATTTTATTTCTAGTTCCCCATACTAGTGCGTATAGAGAGCTCCTCAGAATGTAGCTCCATTTCAGCAAATGATATTATCCACTACCATATCACAGTTACAATAACTTGGTATTTATTTCACTGCTAAAAATACAAAACTTGTCTTACATATCATTGCAAAAAAGTTTGCTCTGTTAACAAAAGAGGCACTGTTGTTACTGGATAAGCAAAGGCTTATTTTCTGAGTTTAAATCTCAATGTAATTAAACAGAGAGGTTAATATTGCATTTGCAAGTAACACAGCTCTGCTAATGTCAATTATTCTTTGCAAACACAGTGTGAGTTCTGATTAATGAAACAAATCAGTTCAACGTGTACCACTGCATTGTACTTTATATGACCTTGAGGAGACTGACTCCCTCCTCCTTTCCCCAAAGGGTATTACCAGCTTTTTACTTTCTTGTCCAGCCTTTCCATATAACCATGGACTGCAGAGATTCAGTTGGAACAGCATTACTGGAAAAGAGAGAAAAAAAAGAGCACACAGATGGCTTTTTAGTTCATGCATTAAGACTCAAGCTTCGATTAAAAAAAATAATAATAATTCCTGAAGCAGAAATCCTGAATGTCAAAGAAGAAAACATATCCTTCACACTAAGATGCAAAGTAGGAGGCAACACAGCTGAGACAACACCTGTTTGTCCTCCTGAAGCCCTCAGATTCTGATTATCTTCTCTGATTCTATTTCTGCTTATCCTAGGGGAGTCAGTGCTTCTTGTCTTTAAAGTTCACCAACATTTTCCTCACCATTCTTACTGCTCAAATAGGTCTTTCTGCTGAAGTGCCTCTAGCAATAGTTTGAGGTAGGTGGCTGTGTCCTGGCAACATTTTCAGCATTACCCTACTGGGTAGGCAGAAGGACAGCTTGTTTCTCAGAGGCTGCCAGAAGGCTATAGCACAGTGCTACAGATACTGTATGCATCTCAGGTGTATGCACATCGGGTATAAAACAGATGTTTTTACTTCAGATATTACAATTTTTCATATCAAGTTCCCAGAAACTCAATGTCACACAGAGGTAGATGATTTCTTCAATGAAGACCGAAGAAGTGTCCAAAAGCCTAGAGAAACAGATAAGTTTCTTCCACAAAATAGTCACACTTAATATGTAGAAATAAAGGTTATATGTTTAACAGAGTTTACTCGACACCAAATTTTAAAGCTAGACAAATGCCATACCACCTACCTGTTAATCACGTTTACCTGTAAAAGCTAAATTCTGGGAGCTGTTACATGAGACATAGGGCTGGTAGAGCCACCAGGCACATTTCAAGCTGTACATGTAACCTTACTGAACTTTTCTGTGTTTAATGTAACTGAATTTATGTGAGTGGTCCAGCCAAAACAGTACAGCAATCTTTGGAAAAGTGCTAAGGAAAAATAACTCCAGCCTTGCACTTTCTTGTTTATCTGGGAGAAGGAAAAGGAACACTCGCAATGGTACTACACAGCATGACAGATTTGATTCAGCAACACAAATGTAATTTAGTTCAGGAATGGGACCAAAATCACATTTTCACTTGATTGGACAGAGCACATGGAGTTTATATTTGCTGCAGGACAGATAACGACTTGATTTGACAGTGAGGCAAGCAGTTGAAATAGCAACCTCTCAACATTTTGGAACAGATTTGAAGTGCTAGTGTGAGCTCATACTGTGTCAGCATTCTGCAGAATGTGGATAAGGCATTCTTGATGTAGAGACCATGAAATCAGGCCTTCTGCCAAAGCCCAGGCTCATATTGCAGCCTTCCTACTATTGCTTTAAAACATCACTTATCAATTTCTGTCTTGGAAAGCTGGGAAAGGAAGATTTCTCCAGATTTTGTTATTCATCAGCATTCTGGGTGCTCATACACCCAAGCGACTGAGCCAGAGAGCTGAAATATATCTTTGATAGTGCTTTTGGGACTACATTTAGAAGGAAAAAAAATGAATGTGAAAATCACAGCTGAAGTTGTGCACACAAACTGCCTGCCTGTTTCTTCCACAAAATCCCCAACTAAAACAATTTCTAGAGCATACTGAGACTCAAGTTCACCTATAGGTAAACTTGGCTGAGTGACACCTCAGATGAATATGGCTCAGCTTTTGCTATTCTCTCTTTCCCTCTGCAGCCTCCAACACAATGCCAGCTGGACTCAAAACGCTACAGTGATATTTTCTTGGCGAGATTCCTTTTAATGTGCTCAAGGAAATGACTTACTAGAAACACAGCCCACCTGGTGCTTGTGCTCTTCCTCACTCAGAAATGTGTTGTGGTATCAGGTAGAAGGGAAATACGAGTCAGCTTTGGACTTGCAGGTACTAAAACTCTCATCAAAACCAAAGCAAATAACATCAGCATGGGTAATTGTACGAAGCTAATATATCCCTGTGAAAATTGCAAGAACACCATAAGCCGTAATCTTCCAAATTTTTATTTCTCATTGAAGTAAAAGCATTAAAGGTCTAAATTGTAGTTTAAAATAAAGGCAATAATTGGTTTCCAGCTGCTACAATCACTTAATAAAGTGTCTGCTGCATCTCCAGAAATAATACTTCTCTTTCCCTGGCAAAGAACATAATTGCCCAGGTTTTGGACCACCAGTTAGGTCCATTCCCAGAGTGTTCTTGCTTTAAGTACATGGCATTAAGAAAGAATAATTTCCATACGGAAGTCAAGGAATTTAAAAGAGCATTCTGAAATATGCAAGTAATTGTGAAAAAAAAATCTATAAGGAAACTGAAGCCACTTCACTGTAATAGTTATTCATAAAATGTTTTAATAAGAAGAAAAGGAGTCGTATCTTTCTCCTCTCAATGAAGTTTAAACTCTGCAGTTTGTATGTGCTAAACTTGGCACTACCAGGCTGAAAAGTGGTAAAGAGAAGAAAGCCTTCAACTGGCAACAGACTGGATGAAAATACTGCTATAGTTATCTATCTTGCTGATGTTAATTGGCATTGTTTGTCAACAGCCAAAGAAGTGCTAGGTGCTGCTAAAGGGTTAATGTAACACTATCTGCAAGATTGTTTTTTTTTTTCCAAAAAAAAAAAAGATATTACTTACATTATGTGTAACTATTTCTCTTCTCCAGGATCCAGAACAAATATTTGAGTGATAAAAATGATTATATTGTTTTTCTTTCCTAAAGCACAAATAAAAAGAGAGTAAAACTGACTATGGCAGAACTGTCCCAGTGGTACAGTAAATTTGTCAACGTTTTGATGAAGGAGTTTATTTGGACAAAATACTTAAGTGTTTATTAAGTAATGTTATTTAGCACTTTAAGCCTGGAGCTGACATGCATTGTTCCTAAGCAGTGTGATCAAGTATGAATAGTAAAAAGAATGCACTTTGTCTTCCCATGTGGTTTGAAAAATGAAACACAAGATCAGGAGAGATTTAATGGCAGTTCTTGGAGAATTAGTGGAGAGCAATTTCATAATAGCTGGAATGCAGCAAGGTGATCATAACTCAAGCACACGCACCTGACAAAGGGGACATGTAAGTACAAGGAGGCCAGAATTAACTGTAGGTGCTACAGCTCAATGAGACAAGAAATACACAGTTCTCAGCGAATGGATTCATTCCTGCTCTAGGAGGAATGCAGCAGCAATGTAAAAATCATGGTAAACAAATACTTGTAGAAATTTTGTTGAGCAACAAAGAACTATACTGTAAAGTGTATAAAACAACATGTATGTAACAACAAAAAAGCGTATTCAAAACCCAGGTATTTATTGCAGCATTATTGAGAAAAAAAAAATAGTGCTGTCTTGCTTATTGCCAGCAGTCAAGGTTTTGATTAAATAACTGCTCTGACTTTGCATGCTTCTAGTAGTCTGAGAACACCGACTATTTTAAAATTTGCATTCAATTCCCAAAACAAGTTAACATTCAAGTTGTCTTTTTAGCCCCACTACAGACATAAGCTTTTGATGAAAACAGTCGCCCAATGTGTCCTTTGTTCCTTCTAGCTGGCCTAGCAGATGGGCAAAGAACTACCTGGGCTGTGACACCCTGGAGTTCCAGGTATGTCAGCCCAGCCTAGATGATGAAGGAAATCAATTACCAGTACTTGAGCCTTAGAATTGAAAGCAGCTTGGAGTATAGAAATTCTCCCCAAACCCTAGGCAAACCCATTGCTCTCTCAGTCAAAGGGATATTTCCCATAGTACAATCTTTCCTCCCTCAATCTCTCCCTCTCCTTTTTAAAACGAACTTGTCACAGGTCTGTGTCATTTAATTCCTTGTCTCCAGATGAGGATCCGTACACATGCCACCTTTTCTTCCACATCAGTCAAATTCACTTAGAATAGCGTGCATAAACACCAACTGATGTAACATGCAGCAAACTTTATTTTTTTTATACAAAAAATGTCAGTAGGAGTCATTAGGCCCACAGTTCCACTTATTCCAGAGACTTGGATTTGCTAAGCCATTTGGAGTAGAGCTGGCCAAATGAAATACAAATTTGGGTTCAATTAAAGTATTTCATGGGAATGTATGCTCTTTACCTAAACTCAGTGCAAATCATATAAAAAGGAATAGTCCTATAAAGATCACAATGTCTTCTTTTGACATTCACATTCTTTAGTATAAGTGACACATGATTATGAGGAATCACTATCAAAGAGTGCACTTCATACATTTTAAAGGACATTCTTATCCAGGTAACTCCAAGTCTAAATGAGCAAAAAACAAAACAAAACAAAACAAAACAGGGATATACCAAACACTGGACTAGATTGCAATAGCTCCACACACATTAAAGAATAATTTCTTGTATAAATAATCCCACTTATGTAAGATTTTATTTGCCCAAAAAAGATTGTCTTAACCCAATCAAGTTTAGGAAATACAAATATCTGATTCAACTAGTGATTTGAATATATTTGACAGCTTTACTTCTTTGCCACTTTTAGTTTCATCACAACCCCTAAAGATCCCACTTCGTATTTACTTTGGCCAACTTCAGCCGAAAGCCTGAGGCTTCATCCCTCCCTAATTTTTCACACTGATGAGGTGCAGCTGTTCAGATCTGCTTTCCAGAGATTTGCTAGCCCTCCCTCTACAAAGTCTCTTTTGAATGTGATTGAAGAGAAACAATTGGTATTAAATAACTTCGGGAAAACATACTACTTTGAATGGCTACAAATCATGACCTTCTTACTGAAGGCGCAAAAAAAAAACCAACCACTGAGTGAGAGGGATACTGAAATTTAGTGCTTGCAAGTGACTTTTCAGAGAAGATTTTGGCATCCACGAAGTTTCCAATTCATCATAGTTTCAGAGCCGCTCTATAACTTTTCCCTTCTACAGATTTATAAGTTCTGTCTTTGGTGGGGTTTCAGTCCAAGCCAGTGGCCCTTCTGGAGAATGACTGATCTCTTCCAGCAGCATTTTTCTTTCACACTTGTATGGATTTGACGCTCATGACAGCACCAGACTTGCAGCTCTGGAGACCAAACCTCCCTCTTTACGTGTGGAACAGACACGGCTAGCTGCAACCTGCTCACCTGCCTGCCCTGGAGGCGAGTGAACTATGTAATGGTGATTATCTAGCTCCTTAAAGCATTCTTTACTCTTTCACTTAGTAGGAAGGAATATGAACAAGTGGAGAGGCCAACATGTCACAGTCACAACTCAAATCTTTGGCTTTGCTGGTGAGTTATCAACCAGTCTCCAAATAAGTGCTTGCTGTGGTTTAACCCAACAGCAGCTCAGCATCATGAAGCCTTTCATTCACTCCTCCATCCAGTGGGATGGGAGAGAACTGGGAAGAAAAAAAGGACTACAGAATTCTTGGGCTAAGGCAAAAACTATTTAAGAAGTCAGAAAAGGAAGGGAAAAATAATAGTAATTATAATAATTATATATCTATTTGCAACGCACAATGCATTTGCTCACCAACAACTGACTGATCCCCAGCCAGTCCCCAAGTAGCAACCATTCCCCAGTTTTTTGAAGTTTTCACATGATGTCATATGGCAAGGAATATCCCTTTGGCCAGTTTAAGTCAGCTATCCTGGTTCTGTCCCCCCACAGGTTCTTGTGACCCCCCAGTCCCATCTCTGGCAGGACAGTGCAAGAAGCTGAAAACCTGAAACATCCTTGGCTCTATACAGCACTGCTTAGCAACAACTAGAAACATTGGTGTGCAGTCAACATTGCTTTTCTCCTAAAGTCAAAACACAGCATCAAACCAACAAGAAATTTAACTCTATCCCAGCTAAAACGAGGACAGTGCTGTATGGGTAAGAACTTCTGCTTTGTAGGAAGCAGGTATGTAGTACATCATCCATATGTTTCACAGGGGTCAAACAGCTTTAACAAGCTATAGTAGATCACATCCACCAAATTCAAACTTGTACATTATAAAGACATTCACATATAAATTGCTTTTCTTTTATTGGCTGTGATTTTCTGAAATCAGTTCCCTTTCAGGTTAAGATTCCAGCTTCACTGATAATGGAGGGGAATCAGAGAATCGCAGGGGTTGGAACGGCCCTGAAAATATCATTGAGTCCAACTCCCCTGCTTGAGCAGGTAACTTTCTCATTGGTGTGAATAGAACTTTACTCTCAGTGCTCAAGATTATGAAATCAACAGTCATTTTCAGAGACCTCCCAGTGTCGGTTGGTCCTGCCCCCTTGCTTAAAGAAGGACCAGACCTTGATCAGGGGAAAATCTCTGCTATACTAGATAAAGAAGAAGAATGGATTGCTTTGTCTTTCTGGAAGAGGCTTTAAAATGCAGGCAACCTTCTAAAGGAAATTCTGAGGAAAATCTTTAAGTAGAAAACCCTTCCTTTCTCCTCCTTATTTATTTATTAATACAGTCTCTGTTATTACTTTTAAGTGCAAAGATCTTTTAACTTCCAAACTACTCAGTTTGTCACTGCAGCTCAGCGATCTCCTGACGGAGAAGTTTGCACATCCTCTTGCTCCCAGTACTCCCTCAGAAGCCGTTTTTTGCCTCGAGTCCTCAGTAACTGAGATCCTGTCTCTATGCCTTCCCCTGGATAGTTTCCTTTTCTGTCCCTCAGGTCCAATGCTCAGCTGCTCCCCATTCCTCACACAGGTTACAGCAACATCACTGCAGAGCCTGGACTATCAGCAGATTTATTAGGTTGGCCCCTGCTCTGCTCCACATTCCAACTTTAATATTAGTACATCTCATTAGTGTGTGCAAGTGGCCAGCTGAGAAGGCAACACAGAAATCATTCAGCATTCCCATTAACATCATGCCATTTTACAATTTTGCTTCAAGTGCAGACATGAGAGGGAGACTAAGGCATTTTATCTGTGCCTGAAGAAATCTGTGGCAAAATTTGCCTAGTCTAATCTATGCAGCATATAGGTCTGTTATCTACCACAAAATTCAAGATAAAACAAATAGCCCTCAGCAGAAAAGTTGTGATGAAACCCTCCAGCCAAATGTGTCGTGAGAAATGCAGCATGAAAAAAGCAGGTTTGCCTCAGATGAGAGGAAGAACAGAAGTGTAGAAAACAGAGCGTTAGACTTCCATTTTTGGGAGTGATTTGCTGTGGTTTCAATGAATAAAAAAAGTGATGAGTCAGCCACTGGCAGAGGAAAATGGTAAATTATACTATTTTCAGCTATAGATCTGAACCTTTGTTTAGTTTGGCTTCTTCTCTGGTCAGGTTACTTCTTAATCTCCTTGTGCTCAACAAAGCTACTCCCTCCTCCTTTACTATTACTCAGTAGGACACTTAAAGCTGAAGGCATCCTTGAGCAGGTCATACGTAATGGCTCAGAAACAGTAGTTAATTTAGAAGACACCCTCAGCTCGGGTTGAGTCCCACCTACCGCGCGCACTTGTGGAATCTCTTCTGATATCATTACACTGTCTGTACATGTAACACAGAATGCTAGGGTTTTCTCATCAGGGCTGCAGGGCAATGCTGTGTGTAACTGAATTCTGAACACCAATTCCACTTACTGATCACAATGCACCCCAGAAGTTAGCTTCTCTGAGTTTCTGTGCTCACAAGCATGTCTTTGGGAAAATATTACTAATTGTACTGCAAATGCAAAATTTGGTGCCCATGGATACTATGGGCAATTTCAACCCCAATGCTCAACAAACTGATATCTTTGTAGGAAAATAAAAGGCAAAAAAACTCAACATAGGAAATATTAAAGAACATCAGCATTCCCTTATGTTCTTCTCTGTCACAAATACTCTCTTCTGGCTTTAACCATGTGTTTACACTTTGATGATACAAAAGGGATGAATTCCTGCTACTTATTCTTGCTAGTCAATAGCATTAGAAACATCATTGTCTTATCACTGTCTAACATCTCTCAGTGATGACACCAGATGTCAGCTTTACATAAACATTCATATAACATTTTATATACCACAGTAGTTATTTTCTTTTTCTATGTAAGGTTCTCTATAAATAACTGAATCTGTTTTTATGATTGTTTTGGAGCTATCTACAGATCACAAGTGAAAATCAGTGCTACAAATTAGTCACATGTAACCACAGTGAAACCAAAAAAAGGACTCTGACATCAAAAACGCTCCTATTACCACGTTTAACTCTGGTTGTTCAGCCCTCCTGTGCAGCCTTCTCTTCCCCATGTTACATACCATTCTTAGGGCCTTAGCTTTGAAGCCAAGCCTCCAACTCTTTGACAGTAAAGCTCCAGCTCTCAGAGTAATGAGTATCTTGAATTTAGTATTCCTCCAGTGCTTCTACAAGACACTGTTTTGAGAGTTCTGATTTTACCAAAGAAACCGTTCATTTCTACATGGCACGTTTAACTCTTCCCACATCAGTTCATTATGTAAAAGTTTTGCTTTCTTCTTCAACCTCTTGCTTCTAGGAGTGAGCAAACTTCTGAATAGACAAAGATCTTCAAAGGGTATTTCCCTGCTAGTGTAAGTTCCTGCACTCCTTCACTGAAGAAGAAAAGGAAGTGGTAGCAAGATAATTGCTTCATTTGAAGGCACTAAGCTGTTATATTGGTTTAACATTATCCATAAAGTACACCCCTGTCCCTCTGTGAACTTACTTCTTTATTTTCAGTGATGATCTCTGGCCAAAGGACTTTCAATTCAATTTAGTCCTGCACTGGAAAGTTAGATGATTACAGGTGGGCAGTGCTAGAACAAGAGGGGTTTAAACTTGTTTAGCCAGATGTTTACCACTTGCACTACCTGAGACCACTTTGCTCATTCATTCACTCAGTTCAGTATCTAGATCTCAGTTTGCACATTGATTCTTTAAGTATTGACCATTTGCTCCAATCTCTTCTTAATCTGTTGATCACTTTTTTCCTTACCCTAAGCTTCTCCCACACCATTCTTCTTGCTGGGTCTGGCTTCCTCATGCTCTGGTGGCACCCAGAAGACAAAATACATCTGCTCACAGTGACAATAGAGAGGTCTCCACTGCTCTATCAACAGATTAAACCTCAGGATCATTCTGTCCCCACTGGGACCTCCATGAAGGCTCCACATAACTGGCATTCCAGACAACTCACATTTGAGACTACCTCCCACAGAGCAAGCATGCTGTGAATAAGCTTTGTGTGGTGAATGCTGGAACAATGCCTGCATCAATACAGCCATGTGATATGCACAGGACCACTCACAGAGGCCACATATATGTACCTATCTGAGAAATTCCCCACTAGTTCTAATTTGGTGATGTTTTTCAAGGCAGAAATAGGTTCTTTTTGAGAGGAGAAAGCAGTCAAAAGATTGAATTCCAGTGGTGGATGAAAGAGAGATACTGTTCAGAAGACCAAATCTGGCAGTTCTCCAAGCTGGAGGCAACCATGCCATCAGTACAAGATGTCCTATGTTGTCTTTGGGAAGTAAGCCATCACACTGATGATGGGCACCTTGTTATCACTGGAAAGCAGTGGAGGAAACCTCATTACCAGTGGAATGAGCGGAAAGGATGTCTTGAACAAAAAGGAATGGAGTGAAAAATAACATTAATGTAACTCCTGAAATGACTTCTACCATCAGGAGTCACAAACCTAAGCTACCTAACCGGAGCCTGGCACATCTTTCATATTCTTTACCTATCCTTTACCACTAACATTACTTCAATAGACTAAGACATGGTTGAACTTTCAGAAGTTGCTAGAATAAGGCTGCAGTCATAATGAGAGGAGCAGGAATACATCTGCTGATCAGATGGAGCACTATATTTACTTTGTAATAGTGGGTATTGCATGGGAAAAAGGATGCTGGTCAGAAATATACATGTGGGGGGTCTGTTGACATAGAGCTGGTGCAACCAGTACTAGGATGTAAAAATAATTCATAATGGTCAGAAAGACTTTACAGTCTGACAGAAAAAAAATAAAATCATAACGATTATTAATAACTGAGGCTCTCCTTAAAGAACCCTGGAGCCCTGTATGCATTCCCTCAAGGCCTGTGGCAAATTGTGGCGATGATTCTGTCCTGCATATT
This sequence comes from Oreortyx pictus, assembly GCA_036925125.1. Taxonomy (NCBI): domain Eukaryota; kingdom Metazoa; phylum Chordata; class Aves; order Galliformes; family Odontophoridae; genus Oreortyx; species Oreortyx pictus. The sequence continues at coordinate 85,726,444 of JAUPFR010000003.1, read as the reverse complement.
TAAGGCAGTGACTAGCTGGTAATCTGCAAAGCAGGTCCCAGAGATAAGGTGGCTGACTGGTCCTACAGTAACCACTGAGAGGCGGCTGCCTGCTGCAGTGTGTTTGCTTTTCTGGTTCCTGTCTCTTCCGTTCACCTAGAGCTGCCTCAGCATATTGAGACGGCTGAAGAGTGACAGGTGGGTTATGGTGGAGGCAAGGTACCAGTGCCAGCTTTGCTGCTGAGCACCAGGGCAGCCCATCCAGTGTACAGCGTGATTGGTCCAGGGACTGTGGGGCTTGACAGCTTCTCATATGGACACATGAAGGACAATGAACAGGGGATAGCCAGGAGTGACCTGATGGAGCAGAATGGACATGTACACATATCTGCCACAGCCATGACTCTTTTCTTGGCTTGGGTCAGGAAGGGACCCCTTCTCTGCACTCTCTTGGTCAGTCTCGCCACTCATTCCAGCTCTCTATGCTTATTCCATTACCTCAAGGTACTGCAACAAGGGGGGCACAGCATAGCTGTCACAGCTAATGAGCAATGTATTAAACAAAACAAGGACCGAGGTTCAGACTTTTTGTTGAAATCCACACGGTAACTCGCATCTTTGTATTCCCCCTAAACTACGTTCCCCTTTTCTGCCACTTTTTTCTCATTCCTGGTTCTCCTGCTGTACAGCATTTTTAAGTTCATTCTTACAGGACAGAGATAACGCTTTTTCTCTACAAAAAGCTGTTGTTATTTCAATAACCATTTTTTTCCCCATGTGCCCTAGCACTCTATCACAGCACTGTCATTATCATCTCAGAACCCATGTACAGACAATGTATGCTAACAGATTTAATGGTCTTAACTACCAAAAAGACAAAGGTTTCCCCACCCACCCACCCTTTTCTACTGTTTGCTCCATTTACTGTCCAAATGTCAGCGTTCATTGTCTGCAAAATGGCTGTTAAACCAATGATTATGGTGTGGCGTGTTTCCTTTGAGTGACAGTGCCTGCACAATGACTATTCTCCAACACACTCGGCAGTCAGCATTAAGCATTCTTGGCATGTAGCCTGAATAACAACACACTGAGACCTGCCAGCACTGGAAAGTCCCTGAGTCCCAGGAGCTAAGATTAATTGCCAGCTATTCTTAACATTTTCTCACCACTCCACCCAGTTTCTTGGGTCTTCCCACCCACTACAATCCTACAACAGCTTTGCGGAGTTTCATAAAACTTCCTGAGATAGATTTGGATGAGTGGAGAGCACTTAAACTCCCCCATAAACTGACTGACTTTATATGCCAGCAGTGTTACCCTTGACTTTACAGATGGGGGCTCACTGGGTATGGTTTTGCCTCTCTTTATTACCAACCAGTGCTCCTCCCAGATTAGTTTGTATCTGAGGCAGGGGATGGAGAACACAACATTTAAGAAAAAGGCAACAGAAAGCACACAGTAATCTATGCAACATCTTCTTTTAACCCAGAGTATGAAGGCAAGTCCAGTGAAATGATGGACATCACTGGCCTCCATGCAATGCAGATAAGATGAGGGCAGTTATGTTAAACAGCACAGGCTAGGGACTTGTCACCACTAAGTCCACGTTTATGCTAATGGTGGAAAAACACAGAAGGCATAGTAATACTGCCTAGTTCTAAGACTGTCCTTTTGCTCACATTACGTTGCTCTCTGAACAATCAAGTTTTCACAATCATGAACTGTAATCCGCTTTTCATGGAAGTCTCTTAAGTGTGATGAGAAACAGGGGATACAGTGACATGGGAAACAGTAAAGCCCCTCTTCTGGCATTTGCAGCTCAAGGAGAATCAGGAGGTATGAAAAGCCTTCACATAATTTTCTCTTTGGCTTTCCACCCACAGTGGTTAGGATCGGCTTTGAAGAACCACCAGAGTTTTTGATCAAAGTTTTCTGGATAAGGCAAGTTGGCCCATTAATGTAAAAAATCTTTTTTTTTTTTTTTTTTTTTAATGAAAGGTGTGGATTTTCCTTAAACAGATACCTGTAAAGGCATCTGCCTCCTGAACACCTGAGCATCCTGGTTTAACCAGTTTTAGGCAGTGAGTCAATTCTGTGATAAAGCTTACTAAGGAAAAAACAGCTTTTGCTCTTTCTCTCACAAGTTTTTCTCCACTGCTTCCTAGCTCATATACTATTATATTTAGGACTGATCTAAATCAGGAATTTTGTCAGAAAATGTATGTTAATCAACAAAAACTCTGCTACGCTGTCCATTTCTATTTTAGACCTTTGGCTCCAACTCCAGGCTTTCAGCTTTTAGAGGAAGCAATGCCAGACTTCTGTTTTTCTGTAGGGCACTTAGGGGAAACAAACAAACATAAAAAAGAAGCACTCACAAAATATTACAAGTAGCTGCCTATGCAAAACATATTCCTCAGCTATTCTGTATGCATCCTTCCAACTCCTTGGCTACATTGTTTGTAACTGCATTTTTATCTGTACACAAGTTGAGCACCTCTCCCTGAAAAACCTCTCAAAATTAAATGAACAAGAAGACATCATCAGTTCCAAGCAACTTTCCAGCAGTTTATACAGTGACCTTTGTACATTTTTATTGCTTAATTATATGATTAAAATACCAGGCTTTTTAAAAACAATTTCATAAAGGTAAAGAAACATAACCACTAAACTCTCATTCAGTCTTGGTTTATACCAGGTGGATTTTTGAACACACTGAATGTCCATATCATATCTCCTCTAATCACCTAATGCTACAAGCTAATGGATTATTAATCATACTTACCTAAAGGGAGTTCCAGTCAAAGATATTATTTTGACAGAAATATCGAATCAACTAGGTCTTGATTAACATACCTCCTTTTCAGGTTCAGCCATTAAGGTTATGTTAAGGAAGTAGATAACTTCTTGTGATTTTCATGAATGTGATGGAAAATACCGATACCTTTTACTATCACTAGTAACAGTAAAAAACAATTTACAAAACAGTGAAGGCTTAGAAGGTCATCAGGCTGAAAGAAAGCAGTAAAATAATATTAAAAGTCAACAGTGTAAAAGCTAGAAATAAAGCACGTCAAATATTAGTGAACTGATGAAGACATTATGATACCAGAGCGATTCAAACAAGAAGGAACAATTCAGAAATGGGACACTTTTTTGTAGCAAACTTTTCGAAACTGACTGAAAGTGAACATTTGGTGGAAAACAGTCCCATAAAGCTACATGTAAGTTGTTTTATTTCAACATTTACTGATATTTTAGAAAAGAGCCATCTTTGCTCGCTGCAGCAGTTTCAGTTGTTGGAAGCCTATTCTTTCCTCTCTCCTACACGATTTCAAGGAAGAAGCAGCATCTTTTAAAATTGAAGGCATCCTCAGACAGGACACGGGAAGCCCATCCCTATCCTCACGTACAAACTCAGTATCAGTAGCCAGTAATAGGTACTATGCACTAAAGTGGGTATCTTGTCTGTTGTCTTATGTCCTGGTTGCCTCCCTTCTCCTCATCTCATTGTGCTCATCACCCCAAAATGACATGGGATGCAGGCATGCCCACCATTAAGAGAATAACATGGGGAGAATAACATGCCTATCATCATGACAGTGGTGTGGAATCAAGACATTTCCATTGTGCTGAGAATACTGTAAAGCCCAGGAATGTCTATGAGCCACAGTTCAAAGAAAGGGACTTTGGTGTGCTGATGGACAGTTGGCTGAATATGAGCCAGCAGCGTGTCCAGGTGGCCAAGAAGGCCAGTGGCATCCTGGCTTCTACCAGGAATGGTGTGGGGAGCTGTGCTAGGGAAGTAATCCTCTCCGTGTAGTTGGCAATGGTGAAGCCCCCACTATGACATTGAGGTGCTAGAGCAGGTTCAAAGAAGGGCAACAAGGCTTCTGAAGAGCTTGGAGAATGTGCCCTATGAGGAGGAGCTGAAGAAGCTGGGGCTGTTTAGTCTGGGGAAGAGGAGGCTGAGGGGAGACCTTATTGCTCTCTTCAAATACCTGAAAAGTACTTGCAGTGAGAATGGGGTTGGTCTCTTTTCACTGGTGACAGGTGACAGGACAAGGGGAAATGGTCTCCAGTTGTGCCAGGGATGGTTCACGTTGGATATAAGGAAAAACTTCATTACAGAAAGGGTTGTTAAGCACTGGAATAGTCTCCCCATGGAGGTGGTTGAGTCACCACCCCTGAATGCGTTTAAAATCTGTTTGGATGTGGAGCTCAGAGACATGATTTAGCAGTGGGTTGTTAGAGTTAGGGTAGTGTGGTTAGGTTGCAGTTGGACTTGATGATCTTGAAGGTCTTTTCCAACCTTAGCAATTCTATGACTCTATGATTCAGTCTGGGGCAGAGAAATGCCTATCATCCAGAGAACAGTGAGAGGCAGAGGTGTGACTCATTATAAAGAGATTAAGATTCTATGGAGAAAATTACTGTAGCTTTAGGTTTGAAGGGTACGTGTGGGCTTCAGCTTTTGTTTTCTGCCTAATAGGGAAAAAATTACTGTAAAGCAAAGTTTGGCTTACAAAGTTAGCCTAGCAAAGGACAATACTCATCTCCTATAGTATCTGATATGAGAAAAGAGCAAAGACAAGTGTCTTCCTGTGAAAATGAGGCTATGCAAGAAAAAAAGAAGCAGACAGTGAATTTCTGCTGAATTAGGTTTTACTGATGTTTCATCAAGCAATGGATCTTGAGTATCCATTGTCATCTCAAACACACATTCATTTGATCACAGGGTAGAATAGGTTGGAAGGGACCAAAGGAATCAAAAACCTCAATCTCAATCTAAAGCACAATCAGTTAAGATCTTGAGGTTTTAAAAAATACCCCCAATCCTTTTTGTTCATATCTTTCACACAATTTACAATGACAAAGTTTTTTTTTTTTTTTAATAACTTCTTTATTCTAAATGCAAAGGTATTTATTTAAAAGTGACTGAACATGGGTGTCAAAATGTAAGAAGATTTGGAAATCATTAGAGTATCCAAAGTGGGGAGCTACAAATAAATATGGTAAAGTGCCCAGGCATATGAGGAGCAGCTGAGGTCCCTTGATTTCTTCAACCCAAAGAGGAGACCGAGGGGAGGATTCATAGCAGCCTTCAGCTTCCTGACAGGGGGAGCAGAGCATCAGCTACTGTTCTCTTTTCTCTGTTGACAGTAACAAGAACTGAGGGAATGGCATAGAGTTGTGTCAAGGGAAATTTGGCCTGGGTATTAGGAAAAGGTTTTTCACCAGAGGATGTTTGGGCACTGGAACAGACACCCTTGGGTAAAGGTCATGGCACCAAGCTTGTTGGAGTTGAAGAAGTTTTTGGACAGTGCTCTCAGACATAGAAACTGAATTTTGAGTGGTCCTATATGGAGCCAGAACATGTAGTCTATGGTCTTTTCTGTCCCTTCCAGCTCAGGTTATTGTATGATTCTATGATTATATGATGACTTTTGCATGGGAGTTCATCCCTTGAGTTCACCCCCAAGATGTATGTACTGATGCACTGCCATTTAGTTTTTGAAAAATAAAATGAGAACTTAAATAATGTCATTCAATGCATCCAACACTTTTATCTCAATAGCATTATGACTGTAGTATGACAAGAGTTCAGTAAAGTTGATAACCTTTTCTACAATGGAAGATGGATGCGCAATCTTCTTTAAAAAAGGATCCAAACCCGAAGAAACTCACTATTCATAACTCTAGGAGTATATGAAAGAAGAGGAAAGGAGATTTTTCATCATAGAAAATCAAAATTAAGGAGTGTTACGAACAAGGTCACCTTGTCCCTTCTCAAGTTCTCCGTCAGTAATGCAATGTGAAAAGAAAGTCTAAGACCTTAAAGTCACTTATCCTCTGGCTCTGTTTTTCACTAATTAATTAAATGAGTGCACAACAGAAATTCAGGGACCATAGATCAGCATCAGCATAAGGCCCTTCATAACTGCACTGTGAGGACAACTCCAAAAGCTGATAACAGCATACTTATTAAAGAGCCCTTCTGATGTAGACCCTTATAGCAAAAACCTGCTGGATGCTCCAGATTACTCAGTTAAACCTCATTAAATTATATCAGTTGTTTTTTGCCAGCATATTTTCCCTGTAGCCCAATGGCTTTCTAACCAAAGCTGCTGGAAGCCCATTTAATTGCTCGATTGTTTCTTTTTAACTTCTTAGGCAATGTGTGGAATACCGTAATTTGGTAGAAAACGCAAAAAGAATATATTAAAACAGAAGAAGAGGAAAAAAAATAACAGAAAAACACAAATCAGAAATCAGTGCTGTTGTATTAAGATTTTACTAGGTTCCTTTCAGCTACATTTTCTTTCATGTTCTTGACCTAAGAGCTTTTGGGTAAGCAAATGTTCATAAGTTGCTTCCTGAACATGTCTCCTCAATTACTTTGCTGCCTTTGCAATACAAACACTTACAGATTTTTTTCTAAAAGCAGCAGCAGCATTAGTGGTGCAACTGGGTGGTCTTGTTACTTTAAACCTCTTTGAAAATACACAGCTTGCAGTCATTTCATATGCCAGTGTCCAATCTGGCTTGGAGGCAGAGAAAAACCAACTTTGGAGAGGCCTATTAAATAAACTATGCTTTCACAACAGTAAAACTGCTTACAGTTTTGATTAACTGAAGTAGTGTTCCCCAAAAGCTCCTTTTGTTTTCAGTCACTCTCGTAACAGTCTCCAACTAAAAATCCAGGCTTGAATACCTGTCTGTGCACACATATAAAATACCTTAATAGGCGACATTTTTTTTGACTTCTCATCAATTTTTAATTTTTCGTTTCAAGACTATTTATTTGATTCCAGAAATAGATTTGAATTTATTTACTGTCACTTTTAGCAGCACTCTTCTTTTAGCAGTTTGATATTACTGTAAAGACATGTATCACTTGATGAAAAACACAAGACAATAAGGACCTTGGAATATTTGTTACTGCAGACCCATTTCCACCCAGGCACTCTTTCTCTGTTCATTCTAGTTCAAGGGGGTAAAAATAACCTCCAGTTCCTCTTCACTGGAAGCTCCAAAGACATTTTTCATATGAAGAAAAAGAAAGTTTAGGGCCAAGAGAACAAAATATTTTAAATGGACAGGCACTGAATACAAAGTGCTACATTCAGCTTCTGTTCTCAAGCTTACCAATCTCCAGCTGAAGCATTAAACACTTAACCCACAAAATGCAAGGGGATTTTCAAAGATACCTCTTTGGGGACAGAAATAATTATCTCCCAAGCTTTAGGTTACAAGGGCTTAGAGGAGAGACTGTACAAAGAACTAATTAAATTAGAAATGGCACCAAAGCATGGTCTCCTGAAAAGGTGAACTTGTGGGCTGTATGTAGTGCATTACTAGGAAAGAGCACAGACTCCTTGTATAAAAATAAAAGAGATGACTGAAAAGTGACAGATTTGTGCTCTCCACCCTCAGAACCATCACTTTTGGAAATACGCTTGCTGAATACAGAACTGAAAAAAGTGCTAGTATGAGAAAGGCTAAATTTATAGGATACAACCCATGTGCTTCACTGAAGCACCTATATAATGAAGTGAAAACAATCAATTCTATTTCACCAAATGGACAGATCCTTAGTTGCATGGGATTGTTTCCACAGGGTTCACAGTTCTCTCTTTGCTATATTCTTTACATCCACTGCTTTTGTTGAGCTTGACAGGCAGGAGGAAAGAAACGTACATTTCTCTCATCAGCACAATTAATCAACGTGCTGCTAAAGTCAACAAAAGCTAACTGAAAACAGGGTAGGAACTTTTGGTCATAAACCTCACTAAAGATCAGCTGTTGTCCCTTAGTAAGTATCTAATAGCAGGAAGCAGGGAAGGAAATGGAAACTGGAAAGGGACTTGAAACTCCTGTGGACATTCATGATAAATTACGGAGGTCTACTGTGTAATCAACTTTCCATTAAAAATATTCTAACATTTGTACACAGTTAGATGCTTAGCTATATGTCACATCAAAATTCACAGCATTTAAGTGGAATACAATGTCAAAATTTGCCTCAAAACTCTAGGGGAGAAACTTTTTGCAGACAGCTACACACACATGCACTGTGTGTTCAGGTGATATTTATCTAAGGTTTTTTTTTTATTATTATTATTATTAAAAATAAAGATAAAATGAGAAAAAAAGCATGTTTGTGCTGGATACCAAAGCATTTAAAATATACATCTGCATGGAGCTAGAGTTTTAGAGAAAATGAGTGTCAGCATCAATCAGTTTACTTTCCTTTTAGGTGAAGTTTCAAAGTCAAATTTAACTGGAAGTCAATAAATTTCACTTCCACCAAGACACTGTGGGCCACAGCAGTTGCGTAAAATCACACAGTGGGCATACAACTGCAACAGATGCAAATAGCAATTTGTTATCAGCTGGAGAGTAGCCATGACTTACAACAAAAACATGTAAAACAATTTTATCTTCAAGGTTTCACAGAAGGCATAGTATGGCAGGAAGAGCAACTAATAAATACAGCAGAGCTAAAGATATATAGCCTTGTATATCCTTTTGCAGCATAACTCATTTTTTTCCACTACACCAAAGCTTTGTCATGGATTGAACAGAAACAACTCTGTAAAATAAATGGTGCTCATCAGAAGAATACAATTAATCCTCTGTACTGTATCAAAAAAGCACACTGTCTGAAGAATAACTGGTGTATTTCATTTGCCTGTACACACCTTCTTTCTTGCCAGTTTACACTGAATGACATTTATACTGTTATTTACCTCGCTATCAAAACAGACTTCTAGAATCTCAAGGGTCACCAAAAGTTTGCAGGAAGTAAGTAAAACTGACTGAACCAAATTGTCAGCTCTCCATTCAGTCAAGGTCAAACAGCTGTGGGGCTGTGTGTGCTGTGGTGGTTGTGCCTTCTTTTCATCTGCACTTTGCTGGAAAATATTTTGCACTTTTTGTTCGCTGTGATTTTTTTTTTTAACAAAGGGTATTTTGTTCCTTATACCTGATATGATGTTAAAAAATTAAGTAAATAAAGAATGTACAAAAGAAAGGTGCAAGATCATGGATGTGGGTGTAACAAGGTTTTGACATGGTGGCGCAGAAGTTCATGATGAGACAAAATTAGAAGTCTGACCTTTTCATGGAAACAAAAGGCAAAAGATTCTTCAGGGCAGTGCAACCATTCACTCCTCTGAAACTGAGAAGCACTGATTATTGTCCTAGCCTAGGGGAAAACAGCAATTCACAAATTGCTTACTCTTGAATGCGTTTAAGAAAAGTTTCTTGCTAAAAAACAAAACAAAACAAAACAAAAAACAACAAGACAGCACGTTCATACACTTAGATATTCTTAAAGTCAGGTTTACTTGGGGTAATTCCCTTCAGAGAATTGAAAGATGACATTCATCTTCACTGCCTGGTTGGAATGCTAAACTGAATGCAGGGCTGAAATGTCAAGGTAAAATGCTAATAATTATTCTGAATGCAACGTTCCCTTTCACCTTGGAATTTAAGAGGCTGAGATGAAGGCCTCTTGTCAAAAGTCAGGAATTCATCTAGAGACTTCATTGACATTTTAGATTAATACAGTCTGGAAACATTAGAGGTAGAGATACAGAACATTCTATTAGATTCTGGCATGAAAGTAATTTCTACTTATACTGTTCGGGGATCTACAAGTATACTACCTGCAATATTATTGCTAATGTTTTTAAATAAGACCATGAACAAGCTAACCACAGTAACTATAAAATAAATTTTATATCACTGCCATGAAATATAAGTCAATATTCTGTATTTCATATAAGTAAAGATTTCTTGTAAGAAACAAACAAACAAAAAAACAAAACAAAGAACAAAATGCCTAATCCAATTGCTTCACTGTTATATCTTGCTATCACAGTAGATTTTCTGCTTCATTTGCAACCTATCACTAGAGTCTGTGGGGTGAAGATTTCATGTATTAGTGTCCTGAAGCAACTCTTACACCTTTATTTGCCCCTGACATATGGCAGAAAACACCTCTCACACTGATGGCAAGTGCAAGGCAGGGAAAGCCTCAAACCTTTTTTCATCAGTGTTAGAGAAGACTTAGTACACACAGCTCTCATTAAAATTAGTGGGAGGGGACAACCTTCCTTTGATAGAATCATCCGTCTGTCAGATGAAATGCTGCAGTTCAAGAAATGGAAGAAGGAATGCAAGAATTTGTTAACATATTTCCTGGCATTTACAGAGTTAACTTTAGTCACAAGTCCACCTTCCAGTAATTTACTGACACCTCCTTGAATTTACAGGCTTGATAAATTGCTATTTTGATCTCTTTGGGATCTTTGAGATCTGGCCATTTTATTTTCATATGCACAGGTACACTTAAAGATAGAAGTCCATTGAAGATGCTGGTCAAAAAAAGGTCTCAGGAGAGTACACCCTAAAATGACATGAGTAATTTAAAGTATGTTTTAATTACTTTGAAGAGCTGGGGCTTTTCTGCCTGGAGAAAAGAAGGCTCTGGAGGGGACCTCCTAGAGTCGCCTTCCAGTACCTGAAGGGGGCCTACAGGAAAGCTGGGAAGGAACTTCCTATGAGGATGTCTAAGTGACAGTAATTGGGGAAACTGTTTTGAACTGGGAGAAGGCACATTTAGACTACATATTAGGAAGAAATTCTGTGAGGGTGCTGAGACACTGGAACAGGTTGCCCAAAAAGGCTGTGAAAGCCCCCTCCATGGAAACATTCAAGGGCAGGCTGGATGGGGCTTTGAGCAACCTGGTCTAAGTGGGCGCTGTCCCTGCCTACAGCAGGCAGTTGGAAGTAGATGTTCCTAAAGATCTCTTCCAACTCAAATTATTCTATGATTCTATGATAGCACATCTCATTCTCAGTCCTGATTCAGTGCTGGAACTTATATGTTTGACCTGAAAATAAAATAAAAGAGGGAAAGAAATGCAACACAGGTATTTATAGTGAAAATGTAATTAAGTTAGCATGGCACTAAAATAATTTGAAGCAACGGAGATGCTTGACTTTGGGGTCTACCTATAAGGCATGTAAAAACCAAAACACTTTTACCAGCACTGTTTTTAATTGCAGCCTGTATAAATCTTTAATAGATATATAAATAATAAACTCCTATAGCTCCTCTGGCCCATTATATTGAATAAATGGCAGAATGTTTAAAGATGGTCCAATAAATTATTCTAGTATTTATATTGATTGTTTATAGATTTGAGCTTATTAAATACTCTTTGTGAGTATCCTAAGCCATTAATAAATCCCATTAGTACATTTTATTGAAAGGAGTCTGGAATTACTCCAGCATATGGGAACTTTTCCATCTGATATATTTTCTGTTAGTCGTGTACATAAACTTCTTTCACTAGATGCTTTTCTTTCTCAATATTTAATGTTGAACTTGTTAATATTCCATGAAGCGCAAATAAGATGGGACCACAGAAATGTAAGTGTTCTTTAACTAGTGAATACTAAATGCATTATTTGACTTATGAACTCCATACATTCTGTATGGGTATTCCAAAAAGAACTGCAATGTATTGGCTAAGTAAAAGAGGCCAAATTTTTAAAATGACAGAAAACATGTGGAGTGTTTAATGACTATTTGGTTTTTATGTTCAGTTACTATTACACAAATGCACATAAAGTGGCTACCTGCATGTGCCAATACAGTGGCAGACTAGACACAGCTGTCTGTATATTCTAAATCTCATTTGCATAAGTAAATGTAGTAGCTGCCCACTTATTCTCTAGGAATATTTGCATGGATTTACGCATTATTTTCTGCACAACCTCAGTACATAATTGGATGCATATACAGCTTATATTTTCAACATTTTGCATAAAAATAAGAATGCTATTAGGATTTCTCCATTGGAGAGCTGGGCCCTCAGGGGATATGTACTTCTTCAGCTATGGAGTCTCTCAAAATTGAGGTGAAATCTGTAGCACTAACGAATGTGTTCACCTTTCCAGCATAAGCAGGCTGAGAGTTTGAAGTACAGAAGAGGGCAACTACACCTTTACATTTCACTCTCCAGTAAACTTAGCAAGATCACTGGACAACGAATAGATAAGATTAACTAGAGATGCCCAAAACGTGCTGTAAAAGTCATTAGGCATAGAAAACAAGTTGATTGGCAAAATATACACACTTCCAAGAGAACTGGTCCACCTGAAACAATCTGTCAGATATGAAAATATCTGGCAAGCTGTGGGCAGAGTATTTTCTAACTTCTCCCACATGGAAAATGGCCAAAACAGGACTTTCAAAAAAATTGCTCTGCTGAAAGGAGACAAGTTACTAAAGAGCTACAGACCTGTGTAGTTGTCTCTGTGATAGCTCCTGCATTCAAGTGGCTGGGACCCCAGCTGGAAAGAGGGCAACAATCTCTTCTTCAGTCAGGCAGCATTTTGAACAAACTTGAGTCCCATGAGCAGCCAGCATATCATGGCACAGAAACACATTGCAACAGAAGACTAAGAAGAATCTTAGATTCATAGAATCATAGGGATTGGAAGGGACCTCAAAAGATCATTGAGTCCAACCCACTCTGCCAAGCAGGTTCCCTACACCGGGTCGCACAGGTAGGCGTCGAGATCTTGAATATCTCCAGAGAAGGAGATTCCACAACCCCCCTGGGCAGCCTGTGCCAGTGCTCTGTCACCCTCACCACAAAGAAGTTCTTGCGCACATTCGTGCGGAACCTCCTGTGCTGCAGCTTCTGTCCATTCCCCCTTGTCCTGTCTCCACACACTACTGAAAAGAATCTGGCCTCGCCACTGTGTCCCCCACACCTCAGATATTTATAAAACTGGATCAGGTCCCCTCTTGGTCTTCTTTTCTCAAGGCTAAAGAGACCCAGTTCACTTAGCCTTTCTTCATAGGGGAGATCCTCCATGCCCTTCACCATCTTTCTAGCCCTACACTGGACTCTTTCCAAGAGATCCCTGTCTTTTTTATACTGGGGAGCCCAGAACTGGACACAGTACTCCAGATGAGGCCTCACCAGGGCAGGATCACCTCCCTTGACCTGCTGGCCATGCTCATTTTAATGCACCCCAGAATGCCATTGGCCCTCTTGGCCACGAGGGCACACTGCTGGCTCATGGTCAACCTGTTGTCCACCAGGACACCCAGGTCCCTCTCTCTACAGAGCTCCTCTCCAGCAGGTCATCCCCCAGCCTGTACTGGTGCATGAAATTATTCCTCCCTAGATACAAGACTCTATACTTGCTTTTGTTAAACCTCATCTGGTTTCTTACTGCCCAGCTCTCCAGCCTGTCCAGGTCTTGCTGCAGCCCAGCAGCACAGCCTTCAGGCATGTCAGCCAATCCTCCCAACTTTGTATCATCAGCAAACTTGCTGAGGGTGGCCACTATCCCCTCAACAAGGCCATTGATGAAGATGTTGAACAAGACTGGACCCAGCACGGACCCATGGGGGACACCATTGGTTACAGGCCTCCAACCGAACTCTGCACCGCCAACAGCAACCCTCTGCACTCTGCCAGTCAGTCAGTTCTCAACCCACTTCACTGTCCACTCATCTATCCCACACTTCCTTAGCTTTGTTATAATGATGTCATGGGAGACAGTATCAAATGCCTACAAATGACTACATCCACCACCCTTCCCCCATCCACCCAGCCAGTGACAACATCATAGAAGGCCACCAGGCTGGTAGAGCATGACCTCCCCTCCTGAACCTATGCTGGCTAAGAAGCAGATATTTATGTCAATAACTGGTGTTCTATCTCAGTGAGTGTTGAGGTCAGAACTTCTCTTAGCAGGTGAGCAGGAAATTGGTTGAGGAAGGAAGTATAAACTTAATGACAAGAGTTTAGCAATGGCTCCCGAGCCTGTTTTCCTTAGCTGCTCCTCATGTATTTATTGTGCTCTAGACCCTTCACCACCTATCTTCAAAGTACTTTTTCTGTATACTCTAACTGTGATATCAACAGAAATAACTTGAATGCAGTCTTTTAATAAATGTCTGCAAATATATTTTGATATAAACTAAGTACATATTTAATCTTTCCTTTTGTTCATATAAGACATTAGAGAAGAAATATGACTATCACTCTCCAGGGATAGATGAGATAGATGTGAGTATAAGATTCCTTCATTTATCTGGAGCAAATACACTTATTGTTGCCTGATTTTGAGAAGGTGAGTCAATGTGATGTAAGAGGATGAGAATAATACATCTTCATGTTCACGCAGTAAGAGCTGGAGTCTCTGGCTGTTAACTGCTGTGATTTACCCTGTTATGTTGCTGAGTGCCACACAGTCATTTACTCACTGCCCCACTTCCCACATTCTCCAGAAACTCAGAACACCTAAGAAGGCTTCCATTTCCTTTTTGCTAGTTGGTAGAGACATAGTTATTTCATTGATCACATCCATGGCAATGAGACGTGTAGAGTGTCTGAGGTATGGACTCAGATATGAATGATCCAAATCATTTATTACAGGTTCTAACATCCTTTATATACATTCACAAGTTTTCTCTTTTAACTTTTCCACCTACCTTTACATGAAAACAAAACATTCCACTAACACTCCTCAACTGTGCATGCAGGCGCTTATCCAACCAGGGTCATGAGTTGTTCCGTGTCACACGCTCTTCCTCCAGTCAGGGTCATTATCACACAGCCATCATTCAGCTTACTTGACTTTGTTTTTCTCTTCTTCTGGAGGTGTCCTTGGTTCTCAGCCTTGCCTTCTCATGCTGTTTATCTTGCTCCACAGCTTCTGCTCTGAATAGTCTTTCTTGTAATCCCATGATGTTAATCTTACCATTTTTTTCCTAACAACTGAATCTCTTGTGCAGGTCTCCTGAACTTACTTAGATTTACAGCAGAACTGGCTTTTAGAAGGATTTGAAATATTTTATTCCCTTTCTCAAAAACTTCTGCTGCTTTGTTGCTCCATGTGATGATGTTGTCAATGTATTGCATGCGTTCAGGTGCATCACCCTGTTGCAGTGAAGCGTGGATCAGCTCATGACAAGTGGTAGTGTTGCTTTTCCATTTCTGAGACAGTTGATTCCTGGTGTACTGGATGCCCCTCCAACTAGAAGCAGTATCTGTCCTGCACTTGTCTGCTAGGGGGATTTTAAAAAACATATTAGCAGTGTCAGTTGTGGCATACCATTTGGCTGCCTTTGACTCCAGTTAGTATTAGATTTCTAGCATGTCTGGCACAGCAGCACTTAGGTGCAAGGTGATTTCATTCAGGCCACAATAGTCAACTCTCCATTGGAATTTTGCACTAGCCACATGGTACTACAGAAGGATGAGAGAGACCTACACATCACTTCTTGGTTCTTCAGCTGGCAGATCAGCTGATGAATGGGATTTAGGGAGTCCTGGTTGGTGTGATATTGCAGCAGGTGCATGGTTGTAGTAGCAATCTGTATGAGCTGTTCTAGCATAGCAACCCCAGAACACAAGGGTTCTGTGAGAGAACAGGCCAGGGAGAAACCTGCTCAATGTCTCCATTTCCAAGGCAGATATACTGAAAGTCCACGGTTATTCTTTGTCTTTCAAAAGAACTAAGGGAGCATCAATAGAAAAGACAATAGAAAAGGCAGGGCTCCTTCAAACTGTGAGTTGAGAAGGCTGCAGTACCCACTTTGCTGTAGAACATTAAAATTCACCTGGCTCAATAGAAACAAGAAATTACATGGGAAAGAATTTCCATGAAGATCCATTTAGATCAAAAAGTGACTAAACCACAAGTCCTGTGGAGTGTAATTGATGCAACCTAGTGATGGGATGCCATCCAGAGAGACCAAGACAGGCTTGAGCAGCGGGTCCAGGTGAAACTTGTGAGGTTCAACAAATATAAATGCAAGGTCCATGCTTATTGGTGGGGAGCTGGACCATAAGGCCTTCAGAGGTCCCTTGTAACTCTGCTTTAGGTTTCTACGATCTTCTGTTTCCCCAAGGGGAGGTCAGGCCTGTCATGCTGAATAGCTGGGCTGAGGTCAATGGGATGAGGTTCAATAAGGCCAAGTGCCGGGTCCTACACTTTGGTCACAATAACCCCATGCAATGCTATAGGCTTGGGGCAGAATGGCTTGAAGACTGTTGTCATGGTTTTATGATTTTTGTTGTATTGTTGATATTCCACATCATAACATCGTGTGGTGTATTGGGAGTTAGAGAGTTAATGCTACAGCTCTGTGGATCATCGATAGTTATGGATATGCCTGTCTCAGAAGAGAGGGAGAACTACATTCCCCAGAGGACTTTGCGATGCTTTGTATTTTTACGTGTTTTCCGCTCAGAGGGAAAAGATAAAAGCTGTCTGCAGTCACAGGACACTCTCTTTCCTTCGGGATCGACTCAGCAGTGGGTGCTCACTGCCGTCTCACCTTCAGCATTAGCGTAAGGCCTTCGGTTTATCAAACACTCCCTTGCTCATTTTATTTTATTTATTAGCCTCAATTCCAATTATATTGTATTATATTGTGTTATTGTGCTTTCTGATATCTTATTTAGTAAATTAGCTTTCCTCCTCAGATCGTTGCCACAGTTTTGTTTCTAGGCCCATCTCCATTTTCCCTTTTCCCTTTCCTCCTTCCCCTTTACTGGGGAGTGGGTCTGCGGGTCCCCCACACCAATAGTCACGGAACCGGGCCGATCCAGCCCAGTAAACCGTTGACAACTGTACAGAGGAAAAGGTCCTGGGGGTGTTGGTTGATGCTCGGCTCAACATGAGCCGGCAGTGTGCCCAGGTGGCCAAGAAGGCCAATGGCATCCTGGCCTGTATTAGAAATAGTGTAGCCAGCAGGAGCAGGGAGGTGATCATCCCCCTGTACTCAGCTCTGGTGCGGCCGCACCTCGAGTACTGTGTTCAGTTTTGGGCCCCTCACTACAAAAGAAACATCGAGGCCCTGGAGCGTGTTCAGAGAAGGGCAACAAAGCTGGTAAGGGGTCTGGAGCACAAGTCTTACAAGGAGCGGCTGAGGGAGCTGGGGTTGTTTAGTCTGGAGAAAAGGAGGCTCAGAGGAGACCTCATCGCACTCTGCCACTTCCTGAAGGGAGGCTGTGGTGAGGAGGGGGTCGGCCTCTTCTCCCAGATAACTAATGACAGGACGAGAGGGAATGGCCACAAGTTGTGCCGGGGAAGATTTAGATTAGATTTGAGGAAAAAATTTTTCTCTGAAAGAGTGGTCAGGCACTGGAATGGCCTGCCTAGGTTGAGGCACTGTCCCTCGCACTGTTCAAGAAGCGTTAAGATGAGGTGCTAAGGGATTTGATTTAGTAGCTTAGTGGGTAGGGATGGTGATAGGAGGATGGTTTATCAACAGCCTTTCCCTCATCTACCAGCCTGGTCACCCAGTCATAGAAGGAGATGAGGTTGGACAAGCACGACCTGCCCTTTATGAACCCGTGCTGGCTGGGTCTGATCCCCTGATTGCCATGCACGTGCCGTGTGATCTCCCTCAAGATCATCTGCTCTATAACTTTCCCTGATACCGAGGTCAGGCTGACAGGCCTATAGTTCCCCGGATCTTCCTTACGGCCTTTCTTGTAGATGGGAGTCACATCGGCAAGCCTCCAATCTTGTGGGACCCCTCCAGATGACCAGGAATGCTGATAGACGGTAGAAAGCGGCTTGGCAATCACCTCTGCCAGCTCCCTCAGCACCCTTGGGTGGATCTCATCTGGTCCCATGGACTTGTGGCAGTTCAGATGGAGGAGCAGGTCTCTGAATGTCTCTGCTGGGATCACAGGGGGTATATGATGCGCTCCTTCCCAGACTTCCATGTCAGGGCGAAAAGTACCCTGAGGATAACTGATCAGTCCATTAAAGACAGATGTGAAGAAGGCATTGAGAACCTCAGCCTTTTCCTTATCCTCCGTGGTTACATTCTCTTCTGCATCAAGTAAAGGAGAGAAATTCTCCTTAGTTCTTCTTTTACTGTTAATATATTTGTAAAAGGATTTTCTGCTCTCCTTTACTGCAGTGGCCAGTCTAAGTTTGAGCCGGGCTTTTGCATTTCTAACTTCCTGCCTGCCAATCTTGGCAAGTTCTCTGTAGTCTCCCCAAGTAGCCTGTCCCATCTTCCAGAGGACAAAAAAATCTTTTTTTCTCCCCGAGTCTCAACAAAAGCTCCCGGTTCATCCACACAGGACTTCTTCCCCTCCAGCTCAGCTTACAGGACTCAGGGACAGCCTGCTCCTGTGCCTTTAAGATTTCTATCTTGAGGAGCATCCAGGCTTCCTGGACCCCTTTACCCCTCAGGATTGAGTTCCAAGGGATCCTTGCAACAAGTGTCCTGAACAGGTCAAAGTCTGCCCTCCGGAAGTCCAAGGTAGCAGTTTTGCTAGTCACCCTCTTGACATCACCAAGAATAGCAAATTCTACCATTTCATGGTCACTCTGGCCAAGACAATCCCCAACCTTCACATTTCCTACTAGTCCTTCTCTGTTAGTGAAGAGCAGGTCTAGCAGAGCACCTCCCCTGGTAGGTTCTTGCACCAGCTGTGTCCGGAAGCTCTCTTCCACACACTCTAGAAATCTCATGGACTGCTTCCTCTGCGCAGTATTATATTTCCAGCATATAACAGGGAAGCTGAAGTCCCCCATGAGAACAAGTGCTGGCCATCATGCGACTTCTACTAGTTGCTTGTAGAACACCTTATCTATCTCTTCATCCTGACTAGGCGGTCTACAATAGATTCTCACCATGATGTCACCCCTACAGACCATCCCCTTGATCCTTATCCATAGACACTCTACTTTGTCATTTCCAACCTCAAGCTCTTCAACATCAAAACACTCTTTGATATAGATAGCTATGCCACCACCCTTTCTTCCCTGTCTATCCCTTCTGAAGAGCTTGTAGCCATCAATCCCAGTCATGCTCTTCTTGAAAGGAAGATTCTGCAGGCAATGCTCAGGCGCTCAGAGAAGACTGTGAGGTGCAGCGTTGCCCCTTGGGGACAGAATGGCATGGGGCTACTCATCCCCAGTCCAGCAGTGAATGCTGAGGAGCCCATGGAGGTGGTTCCCCCTCAGTATGCCTTCAGATCCAGTGGGACCCCCTGTGGAGTACAGTGCATGGGGCTGCTCATCCCCCATCCAGCAGTGGATGCCAAGGAGCCCATGGAGGTGGATCCCCCTCAGTTCGCCTTGATCCCCAGTGGGACCTCCTCATGGGGCTGCTCTTTCCCCGTCCAGCATTGGATGCCGTGGAGCCCATGTTGGTGGATCCCCCTCAGTATGCCATGAGCTCCAGAAGGATCCCCTGTGGGGTACAGGGCATGGGGCTATTCATCCCCAATCCAGCAGTGGATGCAGAGCTGCCCATGGAGTTGGATCCTCCACAGAACGCCATGAGGCCCAAGCATGCCTGACATGGACAAAATGGTGGGAGGCACAGCTGCCACCACCAAACAGGCAGCTACGGGAGCCACAGCTGCAGCCACCATTCAGACGACGACTTGAGGCACAGACACGACTGCAGGTCAGAACCACAGCCACTGCCATTGATCTGACGGCTGCGGGAGGCACAGCTATGGCCACCACTCAGACTGCTACAGGCGGCACAGACATAGCCACCAATAAGACAAGAGTGTCTAACCAAATACTTTCTTCTCTCCTAAGGACAGGTCGAGACCAAGGTGTTCATGTTTTTAAGAAAATAAACAATGTTCTCCAGAGATCCTTGATGAGGGTTTGCGCAACTGTTTCTTTGGGTGCTATGGGGCCTGCTCCACTGCTTTTCAAAGTAAAACCTTTTCAAACCTCAAAGCTACAATCCAGGAATGAGTGTCAAAGCAGGAAGCACAACATTTGCTCCTCAGCACATTTCTACCCAGCCTTTTCCCACAGTAGGCAAAGTGAGGAAGTCTTCAACATCCCTGTGAAGTGCCAAATGCCTGGACTTATTCCATCTTTTTAAAATGAGTCTGTGTCCTACACTGCATTTTTGGTAATTTCTTTAATGTGAGACAAGTTGTTTCTCTCCACAGTCCTCTAATCTCTCCCTATGAGGTCTTAATGTGTAGTATAATATGAAGTATAAACACTTTACCAGAGAGGCCCATAATGAGTCGCATCATGAAAGTGCTGCTACCTTTTGCCATCTTTTTCCTTTCAATTTTCCTATGAGCCTATGTATAAGTCTATTTATATTATTTTGAATCTTATCTGCGGTGGTTCCAATTATTCTTTCAAATGCAAACAGATTTAAATGTGCCTGTGCACTAACCTAGGTACATCTAGATATGCATATTCTCGAAACAAAACAACCTAAAATTTCAGTCTTGTCACGTAACAAAGAGATAGACTCAGGCCATGGAATACACTGTAGGATCAAAAGGAAAAAAAAAAAAAAGGAATAAATTCACTTCTGAAATCCAGCCCAAGGGCAGGAATCGTTAAGTCAAATTCTCTGTTCTGTGTTACTTAGAAGGTCAAACTACGTGACTGTAATAGTCCCACTTGGCCTTAAACGCTTACAAAAAATGTATGACACAATTCTGCCATCACAGTAGAAAGAAGGATTTTTGCTTTAACCTCCATGGTGGGGCCCCTTTCTATGACAGAGCAACAGATATTTTTATTATTAATTAGTAATTTCAGATTAAAAATATCAAGTACAGCAGACAAGAAATTTACAGAATCATTTTGTTTTGTTTTTAAAGCCCTTTTCTGTGATCTCATCATTGCTACTAAAGCTGATGCTGTTTCCATGGCATTTCTGATAAACTGGTGACCAAGCTTCTAAACTTTTAAACTTTTTACTTTAACATACTGTTCATTTACACATTTTTTTCTCCCATTTATGATAACTAGAACTCATTTAAATAAGAGGTATCCTTCATCTCGTTAACTGAGGGCACTGCACATGCCTCTAAAGCACAATACAGCAGAAAGGCAATTCTTCCTACAACATGGGCAATGCCATGCACCTTGTAACTCCTCTGTGTATCAGAACATGTCACAAGTGACTCACATACCAGCAAAACAGACGTAGCTGAAAATGTCCCAATTACAACTAGTAATATTTATTTTACTTTACTTTACAATTATTATGGTTATTTTAGATTCACGAGGCTGTGGGACCTCGGAACAAGGTTCTCATCTCTGTATTTTCTTAGCACAGGACTCTGAAAGCATGAAATAGTACTGCTGGCTTGTAATTTATGAACATGATTTCTTGATTTTGAGCAATTTTAAATACATGTTATATAAAGCTTTATCTGCATTTTATCAAAGATTTATAATTCTGAACCTAATTTTAATCATCCTCCTTCACTGTGCCATGAGCTTACTGCATAAAGGTAGCAGTAGTCAAATTGCAAGAGAAAATACCACAAGACCATGCATAAAACAGAAATATAAATTATTTTTGTGCTCTGGGGAGAGAGTAGTAGAAGAGTTGATAAGAGCTGTGCAAGAGGGCAATATTAATTTTAATATTCTTCTGCCTTTCTTTTGAAATTTTAGAAGTGGGAAACAATATCCAAAGCAGATGGACATCGGCTGTGAAATTTAAGCAAAGCTATTTAATGCTATCACTTTCAAATAATATGCTGCAGCACAAAGTAATGGAAGACATTCCAGTAGTATATCATCACTCTGAAAGAAATGCTTAATCATATTTTTGCCTGGATCCTCGAAGTCATCGTATGAGTGGCTATTACCATATTCATGCTCAGGTAAAAATTATTTCAGAGAGACAGTAGATCATTTTGAGCATCTATCACAAGCTTTGCATGAGCTTTACTTTATGGTCAAGTGCATTGTATCCTCACTGTTTTGTTTTGTTTTTTTTTAAATAAAGCAAATGGCCAGAGGAGATCTTGAAGTCATTTAACACTTCATCTAGCAATGTTGCCTACTCCCAACATTCAAATATCATGAGTCATCTTTAACAATTGTAAGATCGTGTTAAATGCAAAAGGTAACTACATCATGAGATTTATTTATTTATTTATTTATTTTTGTTGTGTGTGTGAATTCAATTTAAGAAAAAGGAAAGAACTCTTATGTAGATAGTTAGGCAAAGTTTCCAAGTATTTCTCAGCAACCACAAGGCAAATAAATTGGCTTCATGAAAACATGAGCTACGATCCTCATTTAGGTGATAGTGTGACTTTATGAAAATACTCTCAAGCCATACAAGCCTGAAAGAAAATATGCAGTTACAGAGGTGAATAAGCACAGCACTCAGCTCCTCTAATGCTCCTTGTCAAGCAAGGAATTAAGATTCCCTCTTTTCTTATCCAAGCTAGGAAAACCCCAACATCATCCTACATGTTATGGCACTTCTCTGTCTCTACAAATACCCATAGTACTGTGATTTGAGAAAATGCAGAAGTCCCTGAGCTACTCTACTGTTCACAAAGCTCACTCACCATTTTAAACAACATTCTTGCAATGAATTCTGGGAATTAGCAATAAAGACATGAGTGTCCAAAGCCATAATTCATCAGAAGTACACTGGCAACCTCAGCCCAAGCTTTCCCAGTCACTGTGAATCACAGAACCTTTTTATTGACCAAAATCACCTCAGCTGCAAACACAGTCACTGAGACTGAACAGAACAAGTGAAGAGCCTGCCAGTCTTGCTGCTGACAAGCCCACCTTGAACGTGCTTATTCAGATGTCATAACAACTTTCCTTGTGTAAAATGCATTGCAGAAAGACATCCTTGTTTTTATTCACTTTTTTTTTTTAAGATGTTTACCAAATTGTCTGAATTCTGTTCCTTCTTATTTGAGGATTTTTCCTGCTTCTATTTATTTTAACCAGGTTTCAGTAGTTGAAAAGTCAAGCTAGAAAAAAACCACCTAGATTGCTCACAGATAGGCACCATCACAGAGTAGAAGTTATTTTTCCTTTATTTATTTGTTTATTTGTTTATTTATTTATTTATTTATTTATTTATTTGTAGGTTGCTTTAACTATGATTCTGACTGACTTAGAAGTCAATAGGCTGTTCTCTGTTTGATGGTGCTTTTTATTTTACATTAAAAATAACCCTACAATGCAAGTGTTTCATGGCCCACCAACAGTAGCTGGTTGTTGATGGAGAATTTTTTGACAAATTTGGCAAACATCATGTCTACAAGCAAGAGTTACTCACTAGTCCTCTTGAACATGAGGAGGTAATGTGTGCAAACTCATTTTAAGGAGTTAATTGGATTCTAATGGCTTTAGTCTTTTAACAATAACCTTCATTTCTCTCTGATTTATTAGCAAAGAAAGTAGGGGAGGAAGTAAGACTACCCTTTTTCCTCAGCTAACGGAAGGATTTGGATAACATCACACTGGGATCTGGAGGAAAAATTCATGCTTTTTTCTGCTCTCATGAGAGGAGGACTGCAACAATGAGTCATCTCTCTTGAAAGATGAAGTCATACCTTTGGATGTCAGAAAAAAAGAGAATCTCTGGAGGACCAAATATACTTATGCAAGCACATAGAATTCTACGGGGGAAACATGTCCAGGGCTTCATGCATAACCACTTCTGCTTTGCCCTATCACTAAACTAAATTGGTGAGAAAAGCACTGTGTAGGAAACCTTGACACCATCAACATGAGGCCTCCATTTCACAATGCAGATGACTAGAGAGACTAGAGGGAATGGATTCAAACTGTGCCAAGGGAGATTCAGGCTGGACATTAGGAAATACTGCTTCTCTGAAAGGGTGGTCAGGCACTGGAATGGACTGCCCAGAGAGGTGGTGGAGTCACCAACCCTGAGGGTGTTCAAGAAATGTTTGGATGTTGTATTGAGGGACATGGTTTAGTAGGAGCTATTGGTGATAGGTGAACGGCTGGACTGAATGATCTTTTAGGTCTTTTCCAACCTTGGTGATTCTATGATTCTATGAAATGAAATGATGATGATCATTATAGCATGGGGAAGTCACTATCACAGACTTATTCAATTCAAGCATAAGAATGATTATTGAAAAGTATGAAAGTGAATCTTAAGAGAAAAAAGGGAAAGCAGCTCTATTTAACCATTATCTTCAGAAATCTGGTTTAAAGTACTGAACCACAGACCACTGTTTCAGGTGGACTGGAGGAATGGATGGGGACGGCAGGAAATACTTAGGCCACATTCACAGCCAGAGGAAGTCTCGGCTTTCACTAAAAAGGAAAGAAACATACATCAAAAAATGCCATAGATGAAGAGGAAGAAATTGGAAGAACAAATCTGAAATACTACAAATATCAAAAAAAAAAAAAAAAAAAAGATTATTTGCAATGCTATTTTCTTGCATTTGGCTTAAGAAAGATACTATTATATCCAAGTTAATTTTTTTGAACATAGAGCATTGGCTGCAGTATTGATTTAAAAAATAAACAAAAGTAATGTTTTCAAAAGACATCAAGTTGTGTTTCCCATCTGTTTAAAGCTGTTTCCTAGATCAAAATGGTCACTTAGTCCCTATACCAGCTGAACCATCCCTTTATAAATCATCCCTGGTTTGTAAAGCAGAAAGAAAACCTCAGTGAGAACCAAATTATTCCCTCCTGGCACCTCCCTGAACACTACCCAAAAGCCTCCATCACTCAGACCCTGTCTCCCAGCGCAGTGTTGACTGCACCACACACACCTGCCACCTGCCAGGGACGAGCTTCTACATACAAGCCCATGAAGCACTCCTGTTAGACATGGCTGTTTAACATCATTATTCATTACTTTGATTCAGCCTTGCTTTCAGGGCATTAATGAAGAGCTTGTGCCTTACAAACCTATTTTTTTAATTGTTATTTTTTGGGCCAAGTCTGCTGCTGTTCTCTTTGCTTCCCCCTCTCCTCCCTGTTTTTGGGTATTTATATCTGTAACAGACATTTACAGTTGCATAAGTGTAAAGCAGGATGTCTTTCTGAGTTTTCACACATCTGCCCACATAAAATTGCCACATTAGTAATTACCTCATTGTCAAAGTCAAAATGCAGTGAACAGAGATTGCTTTTGCAACTCTGTTACATTTGAATGCCTGAGGACAGCATGAAAGGATACACAATAGTGAAACATATTTTCCGGAGCAAGAAACTGTTTTTCTTCCATACTCCTTGGAAGAACTTTATCTCTTCCCCCATTTAGCAAAACATAATACAGGGTAAAAACTTTATGTCAGTTCTAACTTAGATTGAAATATTTCATGGTTCTCACCTTGAAAAAAATAATAGTTTTGTCAGATTAAAAAACATACATTAACTGTTCTCTTTCTCAGAGGTTGTTCAGGATACTAAAGAAGTCTCACCTTTTGCTATCATATTTCTGCCCAGTATGACTGGAGAGGATATACAGGCTCTGATCATTAACTTATTTACACATATTTCACAAAGAAGAAAAGGGAGGAGGCAGAAGGAAGAAATGACTTTCCATGGTCACAAAAGCTAGCCATAGAAGCACAGCTGGGAGTCAGAGCAGGATCTCCTGGCAGTCAGCCACAAAAGATGTGCAACAGAGAAAAAACATTTCCTGTAAGGAAGCATGTGATTTTCAGAGCCGTGTGAAATGTTCACAAGAAAACCATGTAAATGCACATTGGGCTTGCTGGTGGGTGGGAGGCCCGTTCATTGGAAACTGGAAGCTCTTATGTTCCACCAGAAGATTTGTTTGTCACAAGTGTTGCCAGCTAGCCTGAGGTCATTTTAATGCCTTCTATCAAAACCAAGGAAAAATTAAGTCTCAGTTTCAATGTGATTTTCTCTGAAGTTCATTTCAATGCCTCACCAGTCAAACTCCATGGATAATAAAGGAGTTCAGCTCTCACAACATCATTTTCCTGAATCTCTGCAGGAGGTGCCATGGATGCATCCTCACCCTGCAGGCAGCTGCAAGAGCTACAGACTCTACAGCTGTCCCTCCTCTTCTGCCCCATGGCTGTTTGCCACCACTCCACTGCCTGGATGTACTGCTCTGAGGGCACCCCTGCATGTGACCCTGCTCTGCATTGGTGCAAACCCTGGACTGCCAGTGTCATTCACCTGTAAAGTAGCTTGAGATAAGTTGTTGGTTCTGTGCTAAAATAGATGAAGGAGAGTTCACAGTACCCTTTCCAGCAGTCCCAGTGTGGGGACAGCTGCTGTGTTCATAGACACCTCTCCCAAAAGTCAGCCTAGTTAGAGGTATCCCTAAGGTGATATTAGCAAAACTATTAAAGCTATGTCATGAAGGAGCAGAAGGTGCAATCTCTTTTAGAGTGTGGGTACAAAGATACCAGCCAGTCTGCTTTTCTTCTGGATCATTTATTTCACTAAGAGTAGGGTGACAGTTTTACTGTATTAGTACCACATAACTCTTTGCCTGCACAGTTGTACTTACGCTTCGTAAGAATTTATTACTGTGTGGAAGTCCTTTTCATGGACCTCATTTGCTTTGTGCTATGTGTTGCACCTAAGCTGAAGAGCATGAAAGTCCCAGTCCCACAGCGTTCATGACCTGAGCATGTTGGGTCAGTATGGAGCTTGGTGGCCAGGTCACACTAAAATGAGATGGAGCCAGCCAGCACATCATCTACATACAAAGCCTTTTAATAGGCAGCGTGGAGGGGAACAATTACATGAAGGTATTCTAAACACCAAAAGAAGCTGCTTTACTGAGCTTTGCAAGACACTCCTTCCAATTACAAGGCACATTTAAAAATAGAACAAGTGCTCAGAGGAGGCCAGAGCTGTTCACTATCAAAGGTGGAATACTAAGGCAGTGAAAACAGGTAGGGAGAAGATAGGTCAAGAGAAGTTTTGAAGTAAAAATAAGTGACCTAAGTTTCTGAAGAAAGGCTAAAGAATGGGAGACATGGTTTAGGTCAAGAACAGGGCAAGACTTTTTTGCAGAAGCACTGGCAATGAATAGGATACATCTGCCAGATTTATGACAGAATGGGTGCAGTGACAGATCCATAACACAATAACATAACAGCTGAAGTTACAACAGCAAAGCAGTAGTTGTATGGGTAGGGAGAAAAGGACGCGTTATGTAGATGGTATGCAGGATGAACTTGAGTCTGGGTTATAAATGGAAAGAGAATGTCAAATAGAATGAGGCTAAAAATGGAGGAGTTAATTCAGACTCACATCCTTACTATGGAGGAAGGTGTGTGGCTGTTTTCATGTAAGCATTATAGTGTGCTTTGATCGTGAAGGAGTTGCTGCTACTGGCCACTGGAGCACAAAAGAGTCAGTGCCAAAGGGTTTGTGGTAACAAAGGATAAAACTGTCCTCTGAGATGGGGCTTGGAACAACAAATTAAATGAAAATTATGTATTGAGCATTGTCTACAGTGAATACAGAGAGAAGGAAGTTCATGAAGAAATTGCAAGACATATTCAATTAGTTTATATTTTAATTCAAAACTAAATATAAATGAAGAGAAGGGAAAACAGATAATTGCTTGGATACCTAAGTTTATCCAGAAGTTCTTATTTCTAACATGCGAAAGACTTGTATTTTTACTTGTGACTAGAAAGAATCAAATGGAAGTGAGTGCTAAGAAGAGTAAGAGCAGTGAATAATGCGAAATAGAAGAGTAGGGACATAGTGACACGTGTAGGGTCATGAAGGAGAGCAGGCCAATAACCCTGTTACTGGTAATATGAGATGTATAGGAGGATGCGGCCGATAAGTAAACAGAGAGAGGAAGATGGCATCACATCTTCACACTTCACAAAAAATTTGCAGAACTGCATGCATGCAAAAAAAATAAAATAAAAAAAAATAAAAAGGATCTGGTCAAAGCAGACAACTGTCAGTAGCAGTGCAATTGTAGTCTTACATCTGTGGGAAGTACTTGTAATATAAGCTTACTTTAACTTTTCTGTCTGTTGGAAATCTAACACACAGCATGGTGTACTGTAGGAAGAATGCTGCAATAAAGGCAGAGCTGTATCTCATACCAGCTCCATGCTACCCTCCCCATGACTGTCTTGCTCACATGCAGCCAACCACACACCTTGGGTGTCAGTGGTAGAGCTTTGCCAAGGAGAGGTTGCATCTGTCAGATCTGTTCATTTTAGTCAGAGGGCTGTGAGACACTGAATGGGCTGCCCAGAAAAGCTGCAGATGCCAAATTCCTGGAGGTGCTCAAGGCCAGCTTGGATGGAGCTTTGAACAACTTGGTCTAGAGGGGGTATTCCTGCCCACAGCAAGGGTGCTGGAACTAGATGGTTTGTAAGATCTTGAAATAAAAACAAGTAGTCTAAGTTCCTGGAGAAAGGCCCAAAGAACAGGAACACAAGATATTCTATGATTCTACAACTCTGTGTCAGAACTCTGCATGCAGATTGTCACAGATTTTGCTCTGAATTACCTCAGTTGTGCTAATGCCCTTGCCTTCCCATGCCTCCCACCCACAGAGGTGCAGCCGAGTTATGTGCTGAGAGTGAAAATCTAGGCCCTGTCACATCTTGTTGCCTTCAGAGGCATCATCAGTTCTGGATGTGTTGTCAAACATGGTACGGCTCCATCATATGATTTCCAGCCAAGCGGCTCTACATCTGCAGACTGGGTTTGCAGAGACCTGCAGGCACTGTATGCCCTGCGAGCTCATTAATACCGTGATTAATCACGATTGCACACGACAGTCTGTCACATTAATATTAAGCTGAATTCTGGGGACTTGTTCTCTGCTATAAGGTCTTCTAGCAATCTTTCCTCTACTGTTCCAAAGTTCCTTGCTCCATGCTTACTTCAGAGTGATCCTAGCCAGGGAAAACATAAAAAGGAAAGCAACTTAAATGATCAAACAACTGAAATAAAATAATATAAAAAGTTAAAAAAAAATAAAAAAGCAAAATAAAAAGGTCAGTCAAGATTTTGCTTACTTCCTGGTTCACAACAAAAGGAAAAAAAAACCCAAAACAAATTACAACAAATATCAGGAAAAGTCTGAAGATGTAAAGTTTTTAGTTCTTTCAGGTGTTTTCTCTTGACTAACCTGAATCCACATTATTCCTGGATATAACACAGGAGTACCTGATTTACCTGCATCTTGGCTCATGTTTCTCCTGCAGCCAGGACCCTTTTTCCCCAAGTTCTACTGCTACCTTCTCTACCTCCTCCAGCAAAATGACACCAGATGACACCTGGTTATGTCTCAACTGCTGGCTTCTACTGTGAGGCTGAGGAATGGAGATGAAGCCAAAGGCATTGAGCTTCCGCAAGACAACAGATCTTTCTTTTGATCGCTTTGTACTTCTGCTGGGGTGTGAAACAGAAATCTGTCCATGTCTGTTCTGCTTCCTTCTGTGAGGAGGCTGCTCAATAATGCAGTTATCTCTCCCTGAAGGAAGCTCCATTGGTCTTCTGCTTGATGCAGCCAGCTACTGCTGCTCAGCAATAACGTTCGAATTGCCACAGACTTCCAGGGGCCTCTTGGCACCAACTCTTTTGTGTTCCAGTGGCCAGCAGCAGCTCCTTAACTCTTCAACAGCCAAGGATTATTATCATTTTTCTATAATTAAACAGTGCTGCTTGTTCTTCTAATTAGATTATTACAGCAAATTGATGGTTATTTGAAGGAATTGCTGCAATAGGAGACAAAACACTGGCAACAGATAAAACAAAAGGATGCACACAAAGCTCTTTAATTAAACTCCATGAAGGGATATGAATTCTAACAGAGATTTTAGTTACCCTGCTGAGCCTCTGTCTGATTAGCTACAATGCATCTGTTAGCTTTCCTAGTATCCATCTGTACTGCTAAAGAGAAATTTATTCTGGCTACTCAAGATGACCTGAAAGACATCAGCTGTGGATAGCTTAATAGCTTATGCAAGTTGACATAGTGCTTCAGAACTCCTCTCGCTATGTTGATGAAAGAACAGAAAGAACCACCCTCTTTACATACAACAGTGTGCTTAATATGCACACATACCTATATGTACACATCTATGCACACACAAAGAATGAGAGGCCAACACAAAAGTCAAAAGTGGTTGGAAAATTGCAAGGGAAAGGATTCTTTCTCCATGTTGCTGAAAATCCTCATCACCACAATTAATTATTCTTTGGCATGCATTGTCTGTTCTGCCCAACCTATCTCCCCCTTCAGCATCCAGGGTACAGAAGCTACGCTGAAAGCCAATGGATGGGACAAGACACAATCATGGGGTATACACTGCAAAATATATTAATCTTAAGTAAGTTAGGCTGTTACTCTGAAGTTTGATTTTAAATAAATAAATAAATATATAAATAATAATAATAGTAGAGAGAATAGGAAACAAAACCAGACATATCATGAAGCATTTGCAAAAGGCATTGACACAAAATTATATGGTGCTTTCCACTCAGGTCATACAGGATCTGGTTAAAATTGCATCAGTCCTTAATCCACAGGTAACTGATAGTACAACACTCAGTGACTCAGTGTGGCACACTGCCGAGTGCTCATCACTATTGGAGACCTTTAATTGACATACTTCTAGTCACATGTACCTTGCTGGATCTACACAGCCTATTGGGACGATACACAATTTACATGTTTATCATAATGAATTACCTGCTGACAGATAAAGCTGTTATCTAGAGTCCAATTCAGAGGAATGCATTCAATAGAAGGAGGCCAGACTACTTGATGCACACATACAGCCTCAAAACAATCACGAGAAACAGTTGTTCCCTTGGCTAAGTGCTGGGCAATGTGGTTTTTCCTCAGAGCCTCAGGAACTCAGACAGAGGAAAGACCTCTTTCTCGTCCCTCATGGAGCTCTGAAAATGTCCCAAGTTCTGTCCCCAGGGGCCCCCTAGCTTGCCAATGTTCTACTGTGAAGACTCCATTAAAACTTTTATTTATTCATCCATAGACACTGCTGAAGAATGTCACAAGGTATTTCCTTTTCCAAAGATCATACTAAGCATGAATGAGACCCTAACATTATTCTGGAGAAAGGGTGTGCACTCCTACTTTGCCAGACTACAGACAGTCTGCAGGGAGCAAGTATTCCAGGGCCTGATTCCTGGCCACCTTACTGGAATGGAGCTGCAGATTTGTTACACTTATGGCTTGGCAGTATTTAACATCAATTCTTTGTAATGTCATATGCAAATGAGCATGAAGTTCAAAACACTGGGGAAAAATATCACATTGATTTCGCTTGTCTCAGTCTCTGTAATCCCACTGAGCAAGATGAAGTCCAAGGCCAGACTATTTTCTTTTTTATTGAGTTTTAGCACTGCGCTGGCAGCACGACTTCTTTTTAACATTAAACAGTTGTTTTACTGGTAACTGAGCCAACTGTCCACCTACAAAAACCCCTTTGGCTTGGTCATCCCTAAGGGTGTCTGTCTGGAAGGATGTCCAAAAAACCAGCTGATTTTGACCAGGTAAAATCTTCCAACAGGCCAGAGCAATATTTTTCCATCGTGAAAATACAACTCAACAGGGTATTCATTTTTTAATAATCACATGCTATCCTTATTACAAAACTGAAGTTTTTGCAGCTGTCTCAGTCTGGGTAGAAAACACTGTACTCCACTCTAAAGCTGGCAGTGCTCTAGCAACTCAAAACACGGCAATTCATTCCATGTAACCTATACAGCCAGTGATTCCACCTCACCCTCAACCACCTGAAGTGCATTCAGGTATTTCAATGGCATGTTCTTAACCCTTGTCTCCCTTGCAGTTTCTCCTTCCGTTTTCTTATTCCCTAAGTTGCTTAATTCACCTGCTGTCTTTTTGGTATAAAAATATAAATGTTTGAAGGAGGAATTTAGGCACCAGTACCATAACCACCTGGAAGCCAATTTGATGGCGGACTGCCTGTAATTACAGAAATGTAATTTCTGTATAGCATCCTGTCTGTTGACAGGGATTAGCACTGCCCTCCATAAAATGCTCTGAAGGCAAGCAGAATGGAAATTGCTGCTGCTGATGGCTGATTTTAATCTTGGAAAGGTATGAGCTAGAAGTGGTACTTCTCCAGGTCTCAGCAACCTCCTGTTTGGCATGATTTTCTCACATCAGGCAGTTTGAGGAATATGAGTCTGCTTCTCTATCTATTTTCAGCATTATGAAACCACCACACAGAAATAAGCCGTTAAATGTACAGAGCCCACAGACACACTTGAAAACTGGAACAGCTGAAGCTCTTGATAAAAGTATTGATGACTTATGCATAAGGTAAGTAACACGCTTCCCATTATAAGCTCTAAAACTGAGCCATACAGCTGAAATGGGTAATAGCATAGACGACATATAGAACCAGGTCAGCCTGGTAGCCCAGGCCTCCCCCTCAGACAAATCTCTTAGTTCTGCCAAGTTTTATGAAATCTCATGAGCTATGAAGGCCATTCCTTGTTTCTGGAACCTGGGATTCAGTGGGATGCTGTGAAAAAGCTAAATACATTAGGTTCCGTACATTCTGAAAAGTAGCATTACCCAGGGGGATTTTCCAGAAGGAGATCTGAGTGTTGCAGTGCAGTGGGGTCAGAAGAAAGGGTCGATCCTGTTGTCCTGTAAGGTTGCACATCTTTGCAAGAGTGAAAGGAAGGGAAAAATATGTTTTAAAGCTATATAGCATGGTTAATTTCTTCCAGTTAAAACACTTCAGGTCTGAGCACTTCAGCTAGGTGAAAGACTGTCTGAAAAAGCACTTTTGGGAGGCTTGTTCAGTAAATTGTTTTCCTATGTCTTTCTGAAGAAGAGTTCCTAGTATTTCTCAAAAGTTGTCATGAAAGTCCCAAGGTACACTGATACATTCAATATGTACAGGTATAAGAGCTATGGAAGGCTTTTTTCCTATGGAAATTTGAGCACCTGAGGCAACAATGGCCCTCTAGTTTGGAAACTCAGCAGACACTTTTGTCTGTGTTTACTCCTAAGGGAAAGTAATGTGATCATCACAGTCCTGAGAGTTGCATCAGTTTAAAAAGATATTGCTTTGAATTAACAGAAAACTCTGCAGGAAAATTCTTCTTTTGGAAATCCAGCTTATTTATGCGTTGATATTCATTCTTTCCAAGTAAACAACGCAATAAGCTCTTCTTATGAGCCAAGTGAATCAACATTAGTGGAATGAAAACAGTCCTCCTACCCCCAAGCCTCTAAAATGGGCCAGAAAACTCACCTTGAAAAAAAAATGGCTGCAGTGATGTTATAAATTGAAATAAAAGGAGCATTAAAAGGATAATGAGAGAATGATTTCAACTTTCATACATATGAAATGTGTTTGAGTATGCCTTAGAAAGAATTTTATGTTCTAATGGATATAAGAAAAATTATGAAAACATGCTTTGATTGCCTGGAAAGCAAAAGAAACATGAAATATGCAGGTGTATCAGAAATGTATGTGAAAAAGCTAACATTTCGAAAAAAGTGACTTTGCATGCAGTTCTGATGCTGCCTCAGTGCTACAAGAAAGTGGCCAACGAGGTAACCCGTGTGTCAGACAAATCCAACTACAAAATAGGAGGGAAGGAAGCCCTTCAGTCACTTTGCCACATCAGAACTAAGCAAGCTCACTTTACCTTGCTTTCAAGACTCTTAATCTCACAAACACTTCCAGCAGCAACTGCTGTATACAAACTCTCACACCAAGTGCAGACCTTGACAATGCACTAAAACTTATCCAGCTGTATTTTTAACTAGATGACAAGCAACCAACAAAACAATGAAGACTGTGTTTGTTTTTTTTTTCAATGTCTGCAATATAAAAACCAATAACAGTCCCTGGTGCTGGTAAAGTGCTATTTATAGTAGACACAATAGAAGGATGAACTCACACTGCACAAGTTGCAGGAAAACAAAGTGAGATCCTCCTTCTAAGGTGGGAGAAGCTGATCTTCCGGAGTGTTGTGAGATTTGATGGCATCTCAAGATGCCAACTGTTTAGCGTGGTTCTGCTCCAATTCCATGACAGCTAACTATGAAGGATGCTATGCAGAGGAAGCCGTGCATGTAATTCAGGAAGAGCATAAGACTTGATTTTCTGCGTGTTGCCAGAACAGCAGGCAGTGTTATAACATACAGCAGGAAGACTTTTTTTTCTTTTTTTTTTTATTAGGAATGTGAGTAATATGGGAATTTGCCAAAACTCTGTAACAACTGATCTTCTCTGAGGAATTGTTTTATCCTAATGCCACTGACAGCCAAAGCAAAGATCGCCA
Source organism: Oreortyx pictus (assembly GCA_036925125.1). NCBI lineage: Eukaryota > Metazoa > Chordata > Aves > Galliformes > Odontophoridae > Oreortyx > Oreortyx pictus. The sequence goes on along the minus strand of JAUPFR010000003.1, from coordinate 85,692,364 downwards.
GCTCCACTGTGCTCTCCTGTAATATCTGATAAGACTGCTAGCTACTGAATTAGCCCTTATAACTACAGCAGCTCTAGTATTTAAAGGGGAAATAAAAATCACATTTGTGGCACTGAAAAGTGAAGATCTGTACACCACTCCACAGCTTACCTTCAGCCCCACGCTAGGTCCAGATACTCCCAAACTCCTGAAGGGCTGTGAAGGCTTCGCCCAGCCAAACCCAGCTTCAGACACATGTATCTCTTGGATCGCCAGTTTCACACCATGTGCTATGGCTCACAAGCAACACACGTGTCTTGTGTCTGACATCTTAAGTGCACAGCCACCTCTCTGCAGAATTTGCTACAGGAAATGATAGAAAGCTTAGGGCAGCAGGAAAGCTTTCAGGCTGGCCATGGAGAGAAAAATGATACCTTACCTGGCATAAAGCCTACTGGTATAAAGTTAACTCCTCTATGTATTTTGAACAACCAGAGTGAGTTTACAAAAGCTCAGTGCTTTGTGGTTTACTGTACCTCCAGACATGGTCAGAGAGCACACAAGTCTTATCATTACTGTCCTTATCTCCAAAATCTTCTACATGCTTTTGATCTAGAATCTCCTTACCTCAAATAGCCCTCATCTCTCAGGATGGGTGCTATTTATGCACACAGAACCAATGGGCACATTTGCCTTGTAAGTAGGTCTGGGTGTGGGGCAGATGGCACTCTTGCTTGCTGGCCCCAGAAGTAGAATTTGTTTCAAGACAACTGGTTTTGAGAACCTTAGAACAAGGCATAATATCCTTCTTTAACTTATTTCCCTTTCCCTTTCTGTGCAAGCTTTCTCAAACCACTGACTGCAGAATGAGGAATAAAAAAAGAATACCAGCACGTGCATGCAAACACTCTAGGAGGGCTGCTCCCAAAGTTATGCCTTCTATTTTATTATGTTGGCCCACAATGTCAGTGGCAGACATTGGTGGTGTGGCAGTAAGGGTTGAACCTTCCCACCAATATCCCATTAAATTCTGTTGCCATATGACAGATGGCAGCAGAGGGGCAGTCTGACAAAATGGCATCTGATATGGAAGTGCGTATGAAGCAAAGGCGTATCACTGAATTCTTCCATGTGGAAAAAAAGTCACCCATTGACATTCACTGATGTTTGCTGAACACCGATGGAGACCAAACAGGAGATGTGAGCACAGGGAGGCAGTGGTGGTGCATTTCAGCAGTGGCAACAGCAACACTGGGTCATTTCCACTTGTGCAGATTTTTATGAGCATGGCATGCAGGCTCTTGCTCATGGACAGTGAAAATGCATATCTAATGGTGGTGATTATGTTGAAAAGTGGTGCTTTGTAGCTGAGAATTTGTTCTATCAAATAGTGTTACTGGGCTCTTTGCATTTGTTCTAGTTTCCATGGAAACAAATAGGAAGCATTATTTCCAGAGTGATGTACATATATGCTCACACAGGCAAATCTGTCAATAATTGCAAGATAATCAATGGAAAACACTTACAAAAATGTAGTGCCAGAAATAGCAAGGAACCCAAAATACTTCATCAGAGATACTTTATCATGACAAACTTCTGCTTTTTTTTTTTTTTTTCTTCACAATTACTTAACTGTATACTCACTTGTTTTCTAACCCACTTGCTTTCTACGCTGGGAACAGTGGGCAGAAGGCCAGGCTCAGGCCATTTCAGTTCTCACATGTTTCCATTAAGGTCTTTCTTAAACGTCATTGTTTTCCTAAATTACTCCCAGAAACCTAATTTGCATTTAATATCAATCCACTGTAAGTATAGCTTTTCTTCCCTTGTACTAATTTTTTTTTTTAAAGACATTTTCAACAAACGTGTGATAAAAACTTTTGGAATGTATCGCTTGAGATGTCCTGCTGAGTTTTTGCTAGCATTTGGTAAGAACTCTCATGAGAGCCTTTAATAGAAGTTAACATTTTTTGCATGTGTCATCCTGCAAGTCTTCATAGCAGAGGTTCATAACAAAGTCTTGCTGTGACTTTAAAGCTCCAAGTCTTGTTCTAGATATCTGCTTTATGTTTGCTGACATTGCTGAGTGCCCAGAATTTGGCTGGCTCTGACCAGATCTAAGCACAAACGCAAACTGAAATGACGCAGGACTTACTTTTTCCTCCTTTGTACTTCCTCAACAAATAAAAATTCAGCAGCATGTGCACAAAGAAAGTAATGCAACAAAAGAAAAGAATCCCCCAAACCACAACCAATATGAACCTCCCACTCACATGCCAGTTGTTTTCTAAAGTGATTTCTACAGCCAACAAAAGAGACAGATGGGGAGTCCTAAAACACAGAATCTGTTCTGCTCACATAAACAACATGTCCTGGGAGGCAATGGCATGCTGCTTGTCAGGTCTGTTCAAAAGAAAGAAAAGAAAGTCCTATTTCATATGGACCACTGGAGTTTCTAGCCTTAAGGAGGGCAGAGCAAGAGTAACTTTGTGTAACTTCAAGTGTCCTTCGTGACAGTAATCCCGACCTGCTCAGAACAGAACACTGCGGTACTGTGAAACCTGGTAGTTCAGCAATATCCTGCCTGCACTGTGGGCTGTGACCCCTGCTCTGCAACTCCCAAACACATTGCATTTCTGAAGCTCTGTCGAGGTCTCTGAACAACTTTAAAGCTCTGCTCTGCAGTGCTTGCACAACAGTACTGTTTTCAGGCACTCGTTTGTCTGGCCACAGCATGCTACTGCAACTCTGTGATTTAAGTCAAGTGGTAGAGCAAGAGACTTTCCAGAGCAGTACCAGCAAGAGGCAGCTCAGCTCTAAGCTTTACGCAATCCTTGTCTTTTGGCCCAAAGCACGGTTCTCTGGCAGCTCCAGACAGTGTAAATCATCCCTTTCCTTGCAAAAGTGCCCATGCTGCTGCACAGCAAGCCAGGTCAGCAACGTAAGCCAGCTCAAAAAGAATCCCATCAAAAGACGCTGGTGGTACCAGCAAAAGCTGGAGATAGAATGTGGTAGGAGAGAAAGGCAACAGTCTTGGTTTAAATCAGTTTGGGCTGCTTTAGCCACTCTCTGATGCTGCAGTGCTGATTCCAGTTTCTGGGGAATTAGTTTCAGCCACAGAAACTACTGTGACGAAAGACACGTTTTCTTAAGATGAACTGCAGCTATTCTATTTTGAAATGAAAAAGTCTAGTCTGACAGTAACTGGGGTAAGAAAAGAAAGAAAAAATGAGCCGATCAAAAGGCATCTTCATGCATATACCTCTTGCTTTAAGATCATATTGCACAACAGAATAAAGTCATTGCTTAACATTTACCTTTTTTTCCTTAGGTCTTTGTTTCATTTAAATATTGTTTCATATTAGATACTACATAAGTATGGAAAGAACCACGCAGAGTATTCCTTCTTCACCAGCACAAAACTTTTGTTTTACAGCCACCTTTGAAGAGCCGAAGAAAAGAGGAGAAAAGTTTTTGCTTGCCTGCTGCCATCACACCAGTCTGCTTTTACTGCCTGAAACAGGAGTAGCATGTCTAGATGACTGAATTCTGACAATTGGAAAATCAGTTTAGTTAGTACATTGACATTATTATTTTTTTTTAAGCAAGGAGACCTTGTCAATTTTATCTGTCAAGCGAGTTTGGACCAGATTGTAGAATATTTTCAGGAAAGAAAGAGAAATATGTTTCCTCCTTGGGTATTTTCTCCCAGAGGAGCTGAATTTCATCTCCTCCTTCATCTTCCACCAGAACTGCAGCTTCATGGATTTCCTGGCAGATAAGATAGTTATGAGTAGCCCCAGCATTCCTACATTTGCACCAATATGAAATACAACTGGGAGCTCTCCAATTTCATTATTCTTAGCTAGATGAGTCAATCAGTGTGGAAATGAAATGGGCAGCTAGTCAACACAAAAAAAAAAATATCACATACTGAGAGGCCAAGAAAGCATTTATATTCTGATGACTCAATTTTAACAGCAGCATAGGCAACAAGAACAGGAAATACACTATTGAACCCTCTTATGGCAACAACTTTGATGTGAAAGGCTGAAATACTCTTCTCCCTGTTGTGACTCATAAAGTTCTAATCCTGGGTTTCCAAACTCATTAAAGAATACCCAAGCATACCAGGCTTCTGTAGGTTACAGGGCAGGTAAACATCTTTCAAAGACCACAGAAAGAAACACAGCTGACAGAAGGTTGCCCTGGAAGCTCTGTCACTGACATACAACACATGTAAGGCCCATTCACTTCTACAGTGGTGGTCTGCTGTAGAGGTGCAAGATAGCCACTTTTTTACAAAGAGCAGGAACTTCCTCTTATCAGCTGCTCAGTGTTTGCTTTTCTTCTCACGAAACAGAATTTCCATGCAGAAGGCTCCTAGATGGTGAGAGCAATGTATGTTATCACTGCCCAGCAGTGATCCTTACATTGATTCTGGTTTTCCCCACAGATGCACGCTGTGGCAAGGCCATGAATTATCTGTGTCTGATTTTAACATGTCAATAAAATTTAACAGAAACTGAAAACTGATCACTGTACTTACTCTGTTTGAACAATTTTCAGTATGCAATTCCAGTAAATCTGTAGATAGAAACAGTAAATACAGCAAATTGACTGCCAGTCAGGCTTGATTTTCTTGATCCCCTTATTAACAGTCCTCAGATCAACTGAACACTTCCAGTTTGGGTTCAAATCAGTAAAAAGTGAACCCCTTCTGCCTAACAATAATGTGCGAGTTGATTCAGGTTCACAAGGCATGCAACAAGTCAGGTATTATCTTGATCTTATAAACAAAAGTGTGGGTGAAAAATTACTTCAGTATTATTTCAGAATTAGGTAGAGTATGAAGGTTTCTGGAACATGAATGTGTTTGGAGAAGAAACAAACAGAGGGCTTGTAGGAAGGAAACAGGGAAGTGCAGGAGGTTCAAATCTGTACTAAGCAATTTATTTTTCACTTAGCCAAAGCTGTTAACTGCTGTTAGGCTCTGCTTATCCTCTGCTAGATGCCATCATTCAGTTTGCTTCTCAGAAGAGGAGGCTCAGGGGTGACCTTACTGCTGTCTGTAACTGCCTGAAGGGAGGTTGTAGTGAGCTGGGGATCAGCCTCTTCTCTCGTGTAAATAATGACAGGATGAGATGGAATGGCCTCAAAGATTCATAGATTCGTGTATTTTCAACAACTCTGCAGGCTGTGGCAGGGAAGATTCAGACTGGATGTCAGGAAATACTTCCTCTCTATATGAGTGGTCAGCACTGACTAGCTACTGCACAGTTGACAGTGTAGAGACACTGCAAGGCGATAGCTTCCAAGCACTGATATCTCTGGGAGATCAGCTCCTCAAATGAAGTAACATTTTTGTTTTCAGGGAAGCAGCCACTGCGATCAGACGAATATTCTCTTTCTGGAGACACATCATCTTCTATAAAAAAAAAATTAGGTGCCAACAGACTGATCAAAGCTGCTTCTGCTGGAAGAAAGGATAAGAGAGAATGCAGGCTTACAGAGAAGGATTGGAAAGGAGGTTCTCAAAGAACAAACATATAGTCCAAATTTGCAGTCCTTAAATACTATGTGTTAAATACCGAATGCCATTGGACTGAGCAAGTTTCTTTGCTGGTCACACTTCATTTGTTTTCCTTAAGAAGTGTAATGTTTGACAAAACAGGATGATAGGCAACAAGTTAATGTATCCCCCTCCTCCATAGAACTACGCACACCTGATCACAGTGAGAACTCAGATGAGGCAGACTGCTTTTCTCCAGCTGTGGTACCATCAAGGAGGATGGGGTGAAATGAACTGCTCTTGTGCAGCATTGTAAACAGACATGAGCAGCCAGAAAGGGCACCTATGCAGCAAGATGTTCCAAGCACCATGAAATAGTTTTCCTCTTTACAGTATACAGTAATGAGTTCTTAACTACGCAAAGTCAAATTTCCCATGATGTCAGGACTTCACTGCATTAATTTCTTTCAGACCCACAACTCAGAGTACTGCCAAACAATTACAGTCCCTTTTGTTGTGTGTTTTATCATCCCCAAGGTTCTCCTGTAATCTGTAACTCATTGCCAACTAACCATTTGTACACTCGTCCCCACAAACACCACCCAGGAAGGGAGTAGACAGTATTTTATGCTCAGCTGAGCACAACTGGCCTGTTCTCACACTCAGCAACAGATGGGACATAGAAAGCATTCAAGCTGTAAGCATGAGTCTGAATCACACTCTGGTCACTAGCATGGAATTTTGTTCCATTACCTACAACCAGCACTCAGCAAACCATACAAAGCAGAATGAACTCCATAAAATCTTACATTTACATTGCTTTTCAAAAACAGCAATTACTAAATAGTTTCCAACAAAACAAAGACTGCAAAGAAGATGCTTAAATATTAGCCTTTCTCCATTTGTAGGATATAATTCACATATCCTGCCTCTCCCTACTCAGTGGAATAAAGGTTACACAAAAAAGCAGATTTTTCCCCTTGATCCAGTTAGGTTTTCCCAGGGGAATCTTCACCTTGGAAGGTTGGAACATACAATGAATATCCAGAAAAACAATAAGAAAAAGGTGCAAAGAGGCATGTTAGCCATACAAGGGAGTTGGACTAGATGATCTCGAGAGATCCCTTCCAACCCCTACAGCTCTGTGATTCTGAGATAGTGTGCAATATTTAGTTCCCTTCTCTGGCGATGCAACGACTACATAATATGCTCTTAATCTTAAACATAATTAGTTTAGGACTTTTTTTTTTTTTAATATTTTCTTCTCTTTCTTCTTTTCTCTCTCCCTTTGCCCCATTCTCTCCATTCCTACTCAGTGTTTGGGATTCTGATACCTGGAATCAGCACACTCACAATGAAGAGTCCACGAAAAAATTCAGCTGCAAATAGAAGATGAAGATGTATGACAAAAGAAGTGTATGATGCTTCACTAGCTGATGGTTTTTGGGGAGCACATATACATATCTGCTACATTACTGTATTTCAGCCTGCTCTCACATATCTAATTTAGACACTCTGGATTTTTCTATCATTACACAACAAAATACAGTTTACTCTGAACAATAGTGTAAGAGCAAGCAATTGCTCACTGAAGGTAGAGAAGGACACACAAGGCAGATATTATGATCTTTCTTAGGTGATCATATAGCTCCCACACGCAAGAATATCTCATACTCTTTGATCATCAGAACACCTTAATCGCTGGACCAGATATCCTCACCTTCCTATTTCTTACCCTCCCTCCCTAACAGGATCACAAGGAAAGTCAGGCACATTATCTAACTGTTCTTTTAGCTCCTGACATTCACAGGGGAGATTTGAGCAAGCAGAGCGTTAAGGAAATGGGAAGTCTTCACAGAGATGGTGAAAAGGCCTAAGAGAGGGAGCGAAAGGGAGGAACAAAGAGATCTGAGGATTTTTTCTGCCACTTTCTTGATTAGCTTTTTGACTTGAACACAGACACTTTTACTTTTCAAACACCCAACTTGTCACAATGTAGCACAAAGAGATCTGCAGTATAAATGATCCTTACCCAAAACTGCTTCCCATATGGGAGTTAACAAGACTTGGTACGCAAGCAAGCACAGAGACATGATTTTCTGTTAGGAATTGTTTTAGGTAGCAGGCTTCTTCAAACTTACTTAAAATAATACTAGTCAAAATTCTTCTCCTTTCCAAGAAGTGCTGAAGAATCTTTACATATTTTACAGAAAAAAAAAAACCAAACCAAAATACTACAGTGTTAAGTAAAAGCCTGCATGAATGCAATTTGCGACTAAAAGGCCCCTAATGATATTTGCAGAAGCACTTTCCAGCACCATTCTAACATCAATAACCTAGCTATTATCCAGCAGATGAACCCTGCCTCTGAACAATCAAATGGCGTTTTGCAGGCAGTCCCTAACGCTGTGGGCTGTGCCTCCTGGTTCAAACTTGCTTTGCAGCTTTTGCACTAACATCTTTCATTTTGCACTCTAGCTTTACAAAGGCTTTACTGCCTCTCAATTTTTTCCCCGTTTTTGATTTCTAAAGGCTCCGTGAACCTCTATGCAATAAAATAAACCTCACTGATAGGCAAATGCCTCCTCAATCCTCCAAATTCTCAGAACTTTCTATTTATCTTACTCCCTGAAATGACGCACTTCTTGTAGTTTAAAAAGATAGACTTGTTAGTAATACACAAACGTTCATAGACATAACTTCTTTACAGATATCCTCTGTGAGCACATCATGCCACTCCCCCTGTGTATTTAAGCATAGTGGGAGGCTGGAGTTTTTAACGTCAGACCTGTGTCTGGGTAAGAGGGGCTCTATTTTCACTCTTGAAGTAGCAGGAGATTAGCAGCTTGAAATCACTTTGACAGTTTCAGTTACTCCACAGCATACCGCAGGGAGCTTTAATTCCAACCTGTGAAATTGTAATTGCTTCCCAAGAGGAGTGGAAGGATTCTGAGTAACGGCCACAGCCAAGCTCTGTGTCAGGGCTGCCAGTTGCTGCCACTTCAGATATTTACTTGCTGTTAGTCAAAAATCACTCTGGCTTTCCATATGGAAAGTTGAACTGGGGAGTAAACTAAATTAAATAGAATCTATTGGAAGTTCAGATGAACAGGCAACGATGTGATGGGGGGGGATATGAACTCTCCTTCAAAAGGTATTTTCTCATCTCTCTTTCTTGCTTTATAGGACAATCTTTACATAAAACAAATCTTCTTTTTCATACTCATTTCCTAAGCAAATACACCATTATCAGGAAACTTCAATAAAAAGATTAAATGACAAACTCCTCCAGCATCCAAAGTCATGCAGAAGTAAACATGGAAATCATGCACTTAATGCTTTTCAGAAGACATGTAGGACGTCCTTGCTATTTAAGTTTTGTGGTTTGCATGATTCCTCAAAGAAAACAGTCAGAGAACTCAGAGATGGGACATAAAGTAAGAAAAATGGCTGAGGCTTCCTTGGTACCAAAAGGAAACGTTCTCTGCTAAAAAGCAAAATGGAAACAACAAAAGAGAGCACTGAGTGTAGACCTCTTATTAGCCAGTCACACTCTAGAATGACCAGTGTGTTTATGCATCTGGTAGAGTGAGATAACCAACTGTGGGGAAAATTCTCCTGCAATGTCCTCATTAATTTGGAATGCGGTAGATTTCTCACCCACTCTGATGGCTCATAAAGAGAATACATGGTAGAAGTAACTCTCAAACATACTGCTGATTTAATTTCAATTTTCAATTCTTAATTTTAATCCTGATTTAATCTAAGTGCCACCTGGCCAGGCACTTAGAAGCATTCAGGGAACCAAACAGGGGCAAAACTCATAGGCAGATATGTTCAGGTCAACCTGTTCCAGAGAGGGGAGAGGGCTGCTTTGAAGTCTCAGTTGTAAACTAATAGAAATGCATTAAAAAACACTCTACTGCTTTACAATACAGAATGTCAAAAAGCCCTCTCAAAATCTAAATGAAAATAATAAAACACTTGATATACAACTCTTCCTACTTATCAGTGGAAAGCTCACATTAAGGATATATTGCATCGTTGGGCACTTTCACTTATAAAAAAGTATTCGCTGCCTGCTTCTCATATACTGCATTATTTCCTAGAAAATAAGTTGGTTCCACGAATGTCAACAGAATCTAAATCACAAGCTTCATAAATCTCTGCAACAGCTGATGCAATGAGTCTGTAATTGCTAAGATTAGATAAGCTAGAGTGGATGACAGTGAGAGTGCTGGAGGCACAGCACACATCTGCATAGTTCATTCCAATCAAATGCCAAAAATTCAGCTTAGGTATAATGATTTTGTCAGCTCATAGTTTTCGTGAGAATCTCATGATAGATGGCACCTGCCTGTAAATTTCAGCTCCTGAAGTCAAGTACCCCTATTTTTTTTATGTAAAGAATTTCAAATTTGTTAAAAATGTATATTACTGATTGCTACATATTTCTGGTTGTAGAGAAAAACCTGGGAAGACAAACAGAAGCAAATCAAGAGCATGGGATGTATGCAGCAGCTGGGAAGACTTCAGTCCCTTACTGATTACCACAACCTGAGATATACAGAGACCCCTTGCATTGCAGAATGCAATTAGAGATTTGGAGTGGGCAAAATGTAGCTTCCCCACTAACACAGCAATATTATCTTACGCTCAGTATGACCTAGTACACAGCTAATATGAGATTCAATTTTGTTTTTCTGAGCACTCTATGGGCTATGGAGATTGTATCAAACCCGCCATTTAGGAGAACTCTACAGTGGAATTCCCATTCAACAATAAAAAAATACACACGACTTTCTTGGTAAAAAAACAATTTTTGTTGTATCAACAAAGTCTAAAAATTCCTTCTGAAGTTGACAGAGGCAAGATGGCAGACCAGGAATTCTTTCAGTCAGGCGAGCAAAATCAGTAGCAACAAATGATGAGCTTTAATGGCTGAGCAGTGTTTGATTCTAATGTAAAAAGACACATATCAAACCATCACACTGCATTAAGCAAATCTTTTAAGGAAGTTGTAAATGTCCTGTGTGTAAAAGATTTGCAACAACACTCAATTGTAAGATTTCTTAAAAGCTTTATGAGTTTTCTGCACACAATTCAACATGCCATGGTAGTTACAAAAAGAGTGAGCAATGCAAACATTGCATCCTTTTAGAAAAACAAAGAGGAAGAAAGATACAATAAACTATTCTGTCAAGCAAAGATCCCAAACTTCAGGTCTCCCAGAGCTTATTAGCATTCTCTCCTATGAATGACAGGAAAGGCATAGGGTGAGTACAAATTATTGCCTGATTTATATCACTTATTACCTTTTTAAGAAACAGATAATTGATGGTAAAAGTGTTTTCTTTGAAGATTTTAAACAGCAATTTTATGGTTTTTATAAAAGCTGCATTCAGTTCACCGTTCTGTTTTCATTCCTCCATAGTAAACCGCAACAAGAAATGCCAGTAGAGCCAGGCTGACAGACAGTATCTTCAGTCTGCTTCCTTCTTGGTGCCATGGGAGATGCAAAGCCATCCAGGGGATGAGTTTTGCTTTCACTGGGATCTCAGCAGAAGGATGTGCTTTCCACTTCGTGCCATTCCGTGGTGCATGCCTGAACTCCTGTGAAGAAATGCATATACTAAGATCAAAATTTTGCTATGTATTTCTGATTGTACATATCAAACACAAATAAAATCTCCCCTTTGCATCGAGGTTCAAAATAATACACCTTTTCAACACAAATAACAATGCAATCTGCATTGCATCAACATCTGGTCATCTGTTTTTCATACACAACTCTTACCAATGCCATACAAAGTCAATCTTTCTAATGGAATTAGCTGCCACATCACTGAAGCTGTTACCAAGTAGAAGCAAATCTCCCACACCAAATGCAATCAAAGAGAGTTGTTTAAGGATTTTTTTTTTTAATTATTTGTTTTGCTGCTATCTCAGTACTCTCCCGCTTTTGGTTTCTTCAGAAGTCCTATCTATCCAGTGATAAAGGGGTCCACAGCACAAGAATTCTTTGCACAGCAGGGCTCTTCTGAAGTCAGTCATCATCCCCTGGTGCGCCAGCTCACTGGTGCTTGAAAATCCTCCTACAGAGCTTTTCCTTTTCCCTGACCCTCAGGAGGTAGCTGTGCTAAAACACTCACCTTCATTCAGCATACTGAATCCCAGTGCCCTGCTGTGCCTGCCATTACCACTCTCAAACTGACTGCAAGGCACCAGAAGAACATGAGGACTTTTAACTGCAGCACAAGTTACAGCTGTTGAATCACCATTTTAGCTTAAATCCAAGCGGAAAGCATAAGATATTCCTCTGTCTTGCAACTTTGTTCTGTTCAGCATGCTAGCCATGGAGATATTCAAAAGCAAGAGCAACTATTAAAACTGTAATCTGATGACATTTGCAAGAGGTGTAAATGGAAAAGAAAGTAAAAGGTGTAATTACAGAAAAGTGTAATGATCTTGCATCAGACAATTCAATACTTCTGTTCAACATTTCTTTCATCCTCTCCTTATCTCAATAATGAATTCAACTGAACTCAGCCTGGTTTATAATTGATCTGAATTTTTTTCCAGGTAAAAAAGATTTAGATTAATTTCCCCCTCCCCCCCCACACCCCTGCCCCTCCTTTTTTTTTTATTTTTTTTTTATTTTTTTTTCCTTTACATTTTATAGGAAACGAGTCAGGCACCCAGAAAGTACCTCTCTAGTTAATCCTGCATTTCCAAGCAGCCTGGAACAGAGTCACATGAAAGCACAAGACCAGATGCTTGAATCCTTCTTTCACCAAACATACTTCTGGGCAAATTCAAGGAAATATCAGAGCTGCAAGACATGTGCTTGCCCAAGAAAGGGTGATTGCACAATTTACATTGTTTGCAACTGTCTCCTGTTTCTCATTTCAGGAATCAGTTTTATTATAGCATAATTTATGGTCATGCTCGGTTTTAACATGTATTTCTTCATGTTAACATTAGAGTTTAAGGTGATTAAAAGAATGGGTTAGGCCATAAAAATAACAATATAATCCAACATTGATGTATTTAATATTTTATTTGTACTGATTTTTGACTTTTCAAATTCGGGTACCTGCAACCCAACTCCTAACTCCTGATTAAATGATTATCTGCATTTTGATAATCAGTAAAGACCTAAACATTTAGTTGTACAAAACGAGAAACTGACAGAAAACAGACAAAATGACAAGTACCTCAGTAGTTTCTAACTACCTCACCCATGCTGCTCCACATGCTCACCCCTGACTTTCTAGATACACATCTCTACGGGACAGAGAATAGCCAGCAAACAACCCAAACACAACAAGTTACAACAGATACCAAGGTTTGAGGTTTGAAACTTGACGTTTCTTCTTCTATTTATTTTTTTTACAAATAGTTAAATATGTTAATGTCTCACGCATTTGTTCACATCCCTACACAGTAATGTCTCATGTATTTGTTCACATCCTTGCATAGTGGTTTTCAGTAGTGATTCCACTGGCACTTCATTTCTATTTCACAGTTCTTCTGGTTTCCAACGTATAACCAAATAGTCTCACCTTGTCAGAATTATTTTGATAAGGAATAGCCTATCTTTCTCTTGTTTTCTACTATATTGTTTTACTAAATCACTACTAAATCATGCAGTGCTGCACAGAGACAGCCAGACAGAATGACAAGAGATTTTAGCAAGGTTTGCAAATTTCCAGTGCTGGGGAACTCCGCTATCACCACCGCCAGTGTCCTCTGTACTAATCCATATGAGTGAGACAGTGTGCAAAGTTGTGAGCACAGTTTTCTTCCAACCATACTGACACACTAAATTCATATTTTAAAGTGTTAATTCTGTATATGTGTGTTTCTCTTACAGCATTTTACCTATATTGAAACTTAACAGGGCAAGAAGTACAATTCTCATAGTTTTACAATGCTTTTGTTTTCCTTCCTTCCTTCCTCCCTCCCTCCCTCCCTCCCTCCCTCTCTTTCCCTCTTTCTCTCTCTCTTTCTCCCTTTCTTTCTCCCTTTCTCTCTCTCTTTCTTTCTCTCTCTCTCTCTTTCTCTCTCTCTCACTCTCTCTCTCTTTCTCTTTCTCTCTTTCTATTTTGAACTCTGAATATATATCCTGCTGGATATCCTGCCTACTGGCAGTCAGATTTTCTAAAATATTTGCACAGAAGTCTTGCGTTTGTGCAGTTTCAGATCCTGTAAGAGACTGCCACATACTTCAAACCAGAAGTCTTTATTTCATAAGATGCATATTAAAATTTTTACATGAAATGCTTCTCTTATTACCTTCCTAATCTGAATTCTTCACAAATTTTATAATGGATTAAAATTAATATATGGAAAAAAAAGATCACAGTTTGCAAACTAAAGTAAACCTTCTTTTTTAGATGCAGGTCACAGTTTGTAACTTAAAATGTTACAGCATTTCTGTTTGGTAATGTGCATCTCTTCAGATGATCCTGCCAAATATTTTGTTTCAAGGGAAGTAATGAATATTTTCATCTGAGTCATATTTCCTAAGAACTAATCTCTAGTTTGCCCCTAGTTTGTCTGATACAAGGGTAACAAAGGGTGATACCACTCCCTGCCTTGAAAATTTCTGTCCTTACCATCACAGAAGTTTCTCTGTGAAAAAGGGTACATCTGCTTCCCTATAACTGAATGTCTCCTTTAACAATACCAGCTTTCTGCCCACTCTGCAGTTTTTACAACAGCTTTTAAACACGATAATCTCTCAGAGTCATCTTCAGGTAGATGACTCTTCCTAAGAGTCCTGTCTGCAGCTCTGTAAGGTGCAGCACAGAACTCTCAATGGCAAGAGGAAGAGCTTACTTACTTAAACTGGAAACACTGTCTTAAGCCTGAATGAAGGGCTGCAGTGGCCTTCAGTGTAGTCTGTAGAACAGTGAAGAGCTCACCTATAATATAATCTGTTCTTACTAGCGTGTAACTATCACAGTACCAGCTGTGGAAAATGCAACATATACATTTTTATCTCTACAAAAGCCCTTTTGTAGGGTCCATTCAAGGAACTGGTTTTCAGTAGTATATACCGTAGTTTATATTGCATGCATCGAGAGGGCTGGGAGAGGATGACATTACACAAAGCAAAACTAAAGTCACGCATTCTAAAGTAGACAAGACAAATTTCAGTAGCTTCTATGGGCTGTCATATGACAGACTCAGAGTTTTCAGTACTGAAGTGCTATATTGTGAGATCCTCCATAATTTTTATTTTCCCTAAAGGTCTCCATCTAGTGTACTTTGAAGAAAGAGACAACTGCAGAACATCTTTCTTAAAACCAAATTCATTAGAGCCACTTTGGTGTGCAGAAACTGGCTGGAGGCAGTATAAGTTCTGTAAGACCCTTGTTTGTATCTCTGGAGAAAAGTGTTTACTTCACACAATCACTAGTGAGGGTGCAAGAGTTTCTTGACCTGATCTCACAAACACCTTCAATACTGCAAGACAAGGGAAGATTAGCATAAATATTAAGTTTACTGGAATTTAGAACTAAATCCAAAGAGTCTTTTTTATCTGAAAGATACTTAGGGGAAATGTTAAAGAAGTTTCCAGAAATATAAATTCATTTTAAGTCTCACTAGGCCATACATTCTTGAGTAGACTTGTTACTAATAAAGAGGACTGTTCTCAATAAAAAGAAAGGGGTATTCTAAGATTTACACTTATATACTATTAATCAAAATGAGGGGAAGAGGGAAAATTATCAAACTGAAATGCAAAGAAGGCATTTTGAGCTAAGCATCTTGTATTTCCATGGAGTTAGCCTTTCATCTTGTTTTGGCAGCCACAAAGTAAACACAAGACTTTGCTAATAAGGTATAATATAAATTATTAAACCATCTAGTATATGATCAAATGCATTTCAGATTATTTTTTGCATAATTCTGCCTTGACAACTGCCAGGAGTAATATATTTTCTGTACTCTTGCACAGACCCATTGATTGCTGTCTTTCTGAAGCTTCAGTCACAGACTTAAACTGCTATGCATGAAAGAAATACACAATCACATCAAAACCTAAGGTTTGGCATCTGTCGATCACAGCCTAGCTTTTTGTAAGAACTCACTTCATGTTAGTCAACAAAGACATGATAGCAACTCTTTAGCTCTGAGTTGAGGTTTTAATAGATTCAAAACATTTCTTACATGCAAATTTCTCTTGTGGCTCAGGGGCACTGTTAGAGCTTGAAGTGTTAGCTAACTGCTGTGAAAAACTACTTGACTGAGCATATCTCAAGATAAATGTGACTTCTGAATCTTCTAGCTCAAGCAAGTACATCTTACACACTTGTACTACTGGGTTTAAAAATATGGACTTTTATATAATCAAACACAAGTAGCCTGTGTGACAAATTAGAAGAAAACATGTTAAAATATGCATTACATATCCTGCTGTGCCATTTGAAACTCTGGGCTATTACACTTTGGAGGCATTTTTCAGATATAAAAAACAAACAGTTACTGAAGGTCACACAGATTACACATTGGAAATATATGTATGCTAAGTTACATTTAATAGTTCCAGAAGATGCATTTAGTTCTGTAGCTATTAAGAGAGCTTCTTTGATCAATTACTTACTGTATTCTACCAGTCTCCTTCTGCAAATGTGGAACACTGATTTCAAAGTAGAGAATAAATGGCATAAAATCTCTTTTTTTTTCTAATGAAATTACATGATAATTCCCGTAAGAAACATCCCTACAAATATGAATATAGTCCCAATAAATGCACAGCGCTTTGCTGCTCAGAGAAAATGCTGCCTAAAAGTATCCTTGCATCAAATGTTATCATCTGTATATCATTCTTAAGAACTCATGGATTCCAAATTTCAACATTCATACTTACTTGTTTTAAGAAATGGGAAACCTTGGAAAAATAATTAAAGAAACCAGGTGCTTCTGTAAAGGGAATTTTGTATTTATTTTCCTCTTTTTTTTTTGGTGTGTGCGTAAGTATGTGCTTTTGCGCATACATGTGTGGTGTGAGTGTTTTAATATCATGGAAAGAACTGAACTAGGATAAATACAAATTTAACATTAAATTCTCATTAAAATTATCAGTCTTAGTGATATTCAGATTCTGTTATCCCCAAATAATTACCACTGAAGTTATAGCAGGAAAATACATTAATAAAGTATCATGCAAATGGTTGCCATTAGTTGCTTATTTTCTGTCAGAGGATCCTAGGCTAATTCAGATTGCATCTAACCCACCCTCCTACTCAGAGAAGGGTAAAATATGGCCCAGCTTGCTTAAAGCCTTAAGTAGTCAGGCACTGAAAACCTCCAAGGTCAGAGACTGCCTCACAGCCTCTGGGCTGTTTTTCAACTTCCTGATGGTACTCATGGCAAAATTTTTTCTCCTTATATCTAGTCTGAACCTCTTCTTTCAACTACTGTCTCTCCTCCCAAAATCACCACTGTGAAGTACATGGCTCTGCCTTCTGAATAGTCTTCCCATAGGCACTGGGGAGCTTCTGTTAAGTCCCCAGAAGAGGATCCATCTCCAGATTTCAACAAGCCTATTCCCTCAGCCTCTCCTCACAGGCTAAGTACTCCAGATCCGGACCATTCTGGTGATCCTATGCTGACCTAATTCCACTGATCAATCCAAAATTTACAGCAATATCACCACACATAACTCTATCAAGTCAGGTAGTGCTATAGCAATAGTCCTAACAGCTAGACCATAGTCAAATACAAACTTAAAATAAATTGAATAAATGGTAAGATACACAGAGACAGACTTTAAGCACAATTCTGTCAAATTTGACACTTTTATTCCAGCTTTGTCATACTTTGTGATCAGTTTTAACTATCGCCTATCTCTGACCTGCATAGCAATTAGGCAAAATCTCATTTCTTTCCCAGTAAAACTTCTGTATGGTTTCTTTGGTAAGCACAGGTAACTCTTCCCATTACTCATTTACCTCCCATTCTGTTCTGTTTTCCTTCTACTTATCCCCATTTCCCTCCTGTATCACCTGAACATGTAGCTTCTCCTAATACACAAAAATATGTTCTCAATAGAAACACATTCTGTATCCTAACCTCCTGATCATGTCAAGAGAATCACAGAATTGCAGATGATGGAAGGGATCTCTGGATATCACCTAGTCCATCCTGCTCTGTTCATGCAGGTTCCCTACAGTAGGTCACACAGGAAAATGGCCAGT
Organism: Oreortyx pictus; assembly: GCA_036925125.1. Classification (NCBI taxonomy): domain Eukaryota; kingdom Metazoa; phylum Chordata; class Aves; order Galliformes; family Odontophoridae; genus Oreortyx; species Oreortyx pictus. The sequence goes on along the minus strand of JAUPFR010000003.1, from coordinate 85,674,661 downwards.
TGGGTTTTGAATATCTCCAGAGAAGGAGACTCCAGAACTTGTCTGAGCAGTTCATTTCAGTGCTCTGTCACCCTCAAAGTAAAGAAGTTTTTCCTTATGTTTGTATGGAACTTTGTATGTTACAGTTTGTGCCCACTGCCCCTTGATCTACTGCTGAGCACCACTGAAAAGAGCCTGGCCCTGTTCACTTGACTCCTGCCCTTTAGATATTAATAAGCATTGATAAGATCCTCCCTTGGTCTACCCTCCTCCCACCTGAACAGGCCTCTCATATTTTCCTCATAAGGGAAAATGCTCCAGGCCCCCACTCACCTTTGTGGCCTTCCATTGGACTCTCTAGAAATTTCCTGTCTTTCTGAGGAGCCCAAAACTGGACATAGTACTCCAGACATCACCTCACCAGGGCAGAGTAGAGGGAGAGGATAATCTCCCTCGATCCACTGGCCATGCTCTTTTTAATGCACCCCAGGATACCACTGATCCTCTTGGCCACAAGGGCAGACTGTTGTCCCATGGACAACCTGTAGTTCACCAGGACACCCAGGTCCTTCTCTGCAGAGCTCCTTTCCAGCAGTTCTGTCTATAACGTGTACTGATGAGTGTGGTTATTCCTCCTCAGGTGTAGGACACCACATTTGCCTTTTTTGAACCTCATAAGATTTCTCTCTTCCCAGTTCCCCAGACTGTCCAGATCTCTCCAAGTCTTTAGCAGCACAGCCTTCTGGTGTGTCAGCCACTCCTACCAGCTTTGTATCAGCAGCAAACTTGCTGAGTGTCCATTCTATCCCACACAGATCCACCTCTGAAATGTCTGTCTCCTCTGTAAAAAGTTAATTCAAACTTCAGCTTTCCCGAGTCTAAAAGAAGTCAAGTCTCCCTCTATAAGTTACTGTACGTGAACTCACCATTATTCTACGGTTTCACTGTTACTGGATCCAAGACCAGTTGGAGGTCTCTTCCAACCTTGTCAGTTCCATGATTCTGTAACTACTACTTCTTTTTGCTCCCCAAAATTATCTTTAAGCATCAGTATTCCTCCACCAAGCCTCAAAACTCATAATGTAGTTAGTTAAAAGCTAGACAAAAGGCAAAGTAACTGGGGCTTTCTAAATGACTTCCTTTCTGACGTATGCTTTAAGACACGGGAAACACCCAAAAATAACTAACAAAAGAAACAAAAAGAATAACAACAAACAGCCAAGGAGACATATGCCAAAAACACCTCCAAAATGTTTAAAATACACTCTGCTTTAAAAGTACTGCTGTGCATTTTTATTTGTTCTAGTTGCTTCTTTATCTAACTATAAATCCTTCCATAAAGGAAATGACTCTTTTTAATATATTTATATTTTGTGATACTATTAATCTCAGTATCTTCCTACTACACAGTGTACACAAATTAAACTGTCATTCAGAATCAGAAGCGGCACTTTGAAGAACAGTGTAATGTCTGGACTCCAAGCTTTTTTCTTATCAAGGTGTGAGGGGTATCAATCACTACACTTAGGACCTCACACCACAGGAAATCAGTGACTCAAGTTAGGACTTGCAACCAAACTGAGGGAGATTTTAAATAGAAAAATTTGTGATTCAAAGATCATAGTAATCCAAGTAATGACTTGAAATGAAGAATGAACTCAGAAGCACAATGTGGACAAATTCAGGATCAGGATCTGTCACTATTTGCTTCCTTGTACACAGAATAATTTTATAAAGAAGATGACAGGTGCTTGGTCTGGCCACTTATCTGGTAATTACTTGGCTAGCAGAAGAATGCTTCCTAGAGATCACCAGCACAGAATTTATGTCTTCAAATGGTCTTTCATGTCACTATCACCTATACTGAAATGCACCACCCACTGCCTCACTGTGCTCACACCTTCTGTTTAGTCTCCCGAAACATTCAGCAAGTGTTGACAAACACCAATGAGTGCCATTTTTTCTGCATGGAGGAATTCAGTGTCACACCTTTGCTTCATATGCACTTCCACATCGGACACCATTTTGTCAGAGTGCCCCTCTGCAGCCATCTGTCACACAGCAACAAGATGTAATGGGATACTGGTGGGAAGGTTCTACCTCTGCTGCCATGTCACCAACATCTGCATCTGATGTTGTGGGCCAATATAAAATAGGAGGTAGTACTTTCAGAGCAGCCCCCATATTAATGCCACAAGAACCACCAATATAACCAAATGACATTTACATTTCAACAGTGAAATGAGTAGTATTGTTTTAACTTGGACGTGAAGTATTCATACAACGACATTAAGAGGAATTCTATACTCACAAATAATAGAAAGTGTCCTTCTAAGCATTGTTATTTGCAGAACACTGTGACTAATATTCAGGAAAAATCTCAAGGTCATTCTCTTTTGAAATCAGGAAAAAGTCTCACAAACAGTATCATGCAGTCTCTAAACATGGTATAAGATGAGCATTTTTAATATTTAGGAATCATATTTCCTCCTACAGTTTCAAATTCTTTATCAGATTGCATCTGTGAGTTCTATATGCTGCCTTTACTTTACAGGAACTGAAAGAAAGAAAAAGAAAATGCCTCCAGAGCCATACTGCAAGCCAGCAATATAGATCTCCACAATTCTTGTCTTGGATTCCAGTTGTCACCAGAAGGCAATATAGTTCCTAAATCCTTCTACCTCTATCAAGCATAAGATTTAAATCAATTTTCTTGAAGTTACACAGTGTCCTAGTATTTAGCCTACTCACAATTCCTGTTACATTCATTTCTGCCCAGTATTAAATACATCCAATTGCTGGGACTATATGTGTATACAAAGCACAGCTGGAATCAGTTCTCTGTGAAAAGCAGTATTCCACGTAAGTCCGACATTCAACAGTTAATAAACTGTGACTGATTCTGACAAACTTTGTGGGTTCAGTGATAATCTAAAGGTTTGCTCTTCATATGGTCATGGCCTCTTTCCTTTAAATATCCTTACTTGTTTCAGGAGGTCTCCCACAGTGCCAGTTAGCATACTTCTAAGCAAGTAAGGGAGTATCTTGAAATCTGAGTCTCCTTTTTTAATTTCACACTCAGCCAAGTTCAACTGCAGTTAATGGAGGACTCTCTCATGGAAACATCAAACAGTGATTATTGTGAGTAGCAAGCCTTACTACTCTAACACAGTCTATATCCCAAGCCTCTACAAGTGACTCATCAGACCAACTCTGCACTAAAGATTACATGAAAAAAATCTTTCTTGGATTGCTGTGCACTTTATGCTAGATAATCAAGATAGCACCTTGCCATTATGTATAAGACATCAAAGAACTGCAACTATCCAGTCTACAAGCTGGAACGAATATCCACCCTCAGGAGAGTATTTCTACTTTTCAGAGGGTGGTCTGACTAGACAACCAACTTCTGTATCTGTAAAAGATTGAAGAACGTAAACATGAACTTGCACCCTCTAATACTCAAATAACAGATATTTGTACCTAATCTGAGAACCTCTAGTGAATCCACTGGACCTCAATCTTCTTCCATACAGGTTTTGCATGGTGTGGTCTATTGCTTTGAATCTGATAATTCCCATTATTAGCTCATGACAAGAAAAATCAGTTCCTGTGCATTTAAATTCAATGCAACAGGTAGCAATTTCCTTTTTTTCTTCCAGACTTCGTATCCTGGGATTCGTTACACTTTTCTTTGCATCTACAAAGATACCAGTCTGCAGAACACAACTCATACTCTTTTAGTACAGTGACTCTTTCCCATCTTGGTTTTTGGTTGTTGATTTCGTGAATACAAGTAGTAGCTGGAAATGACAACCAAGGAACTGGTGTCCTTGAATCAATCTATCTGTATCTACCTACCTACCTACCTACCTACCTACCTACCTACCTACCTACCTACCTACCTACCTATCTATCTATCTATCTATCTATCTATCTATCTATCTATCTATCTATCTATCTATCTATCTATCTATGCCCATGCTAATAACTTTTGAGCTTACTCATCCACTTCAACAATGGAAAGCAATCAATTAGGTTTCTTAAATGTCAAAGGCTAGTATGAAATAAAAGAGAACTAAACCAGCACTCCCATTGAGGAAAAGGTCAAAGAACAACCTCAGCAATCTGGCTTTTTGTCCTCATCTTGCTGACCAATCTGCACTCCTATATCTCCAAATCACCTACAGTGTTTACACAAACCAGCTACAATAAAGAAGACAGGAAGGATGTGGATAGGGATCTGTGGTTTTTGAAACATGGAACCATGTGACTCAAACTATGGAAAAACAATCTTCATTAGTTCAACTACTCTCTTGTTCATTCTCTTTATAACTCTATGAAGGCTGCATCCTTGCAAAAAGTCTTTCTGCGTCATAGTGCTTCACAACTAAATGCGAGACTAGATGAAAGCTGGACAAAGAATAAACATGAGAGGGAAAGGGAGGTCGCACTGCTCAACATGGGATGGGGTACAATGCTTCAGAGAACCAGTTAACTCAAAAATATGAAGTCTGCACTTCCCATTTCTTCCCAGCTTTGCATAGCTGAGAGATGTATTTGACTGGATCCTACCATTATAAAACAACGTATGATGACAATTTTATATAGCTTTTGCAAAGCAATTTAATCTACTTTTGAGATGTGCCATGTTAGGTCAGAATTAAAATTTTGCACAGGTAGGCATCCAGGCGGGTCTTGAATGCCTCCAGAGAAGGAGCCTCCACAATCTCTCTGGGCAGCCTGTGCCAGTGCTCCGTCACCCTTACTGTGAAGAATTTCTAGGGACATTTGTGTGGAACTTCCTATGTTTCCATTTGCAACCACTTCCCCTTGTCCTATCACCACGCACCGCTGAAAGCAGTCTGGCCTCATCCTTTTGCCTCCTGCACCTTAAATATTTATAGACATGGATCAGATCCTCTGTGAGTCTTCTTTTCTCAGTGCTGAACAGACCATGTTACTTAGCCTTTCCTCATAAGAGAGGTGTTTATCTAGGATAAACACAAACAGAAGACGAGATAAAAATGGCAAACATGTATAAGGTGCCTATAGAGATGGTAAACACAAACCCACAAAGCAGTAGGTGTAGGATTTAATTTAGTCTTTAACAAATTGATGGGTTTGGATTTCAAAATATTTCATGCCTGTATACTAAAGTGTTAACAGCAATACAACAGGATTTTTATTGCACAAGATATTCTCACAAGCGTAAATCTATAATTCATTCCTTTCCAGCTATTTAGAGCTATACATCTGGCTTTTCCCTTGGTCCTGCGACAAAATCTGATTATGCTGCAGAATGTTAAGCACTCCTCACTGAAGAAAACTAATGAACTACTGAATCTTTCTTTGGACAGAAATAAATGTTGAATAGTTCAAAGAGGAAAACATTTTCTGTAATTCTAAGCCCTACTTTCATTCCTTCACTAAATTAAAATTTGTACATCTAGAAAAAGAACTCTATGTCAGAAATGGGATATTCATAGGCATCCTTTTTTGTATGATAATTATGCTATCTCCACTTATCAGAGATTTTGAATGTGCAAAATCATTTCCATACAGGTGAGATAAAGCACAGACAGACTGACTGAAATGACTTACAATCACATATGAACTCATGTCAAAACAGGGATGAGATTTAAAAAAAAAGGGCCTCTAGCCCTGATAACAAGACCCTTTCTTGAGGGATGAAAAATCCATCTTTTTCATATTATGTATAAATAATTTTCAGTCATACGTATTCTTTTTTTTTGACAAAAGGAAGAGATGAAACTTACTTACTGCCTATACATATTTGTTCTACAAAAAGTGTCTTATAAAAAATTTCAAGCAATAACAATCACATATTCATCACAATTTGTAGTATGAGGCAGTCAATCCTTTTTGACAGGCCATGAGTCTATTATGAGCCTTATACTACTACACCTTGCCGATTATGAAGCATGGCATAAACTCATCATGTGATGAATAGTTACTAGTTCTTTCCCACACATTATATATGCTCCAACATTTATGATGACCCTTTCCTGGTGTCCACTGGAAAACAAGTGAGGAGGGTGACCTTAGGTGGCTGGCTACAGGCTGGCCCACACCAAAGGCTGACACTTTCTGCACTTGTATAACGTCAACATTCTCTCACATCTGTGGAGAGGGCTCCATTACAGGCCAAGTCCCAAAGAACAATTTTTCTGCTGGTAAGTCCAGGTAAAAAGTCAAAAAAGAGAGTGTTATTCAGAAGAAGCTGGCAGCATAGCAACACCAATATTTATTGTAGCACCCACTGACTTACAATGAGCTGGAAGACAGAAAATAGTTACTTTCTTAAAAAATGATGATCTGATGTAGGTCAAGTTTTGTCTGTGTACAGGCCCTTAGTTATTCTGTGTGATTATTATCACCCATAGCAACTACAAATGTGGATTTCTTTTTAAGAAATGTTCATCACTGAAATCTTCTCAACTCAATGCTTTTATTTTACAAACAATTTGTCAGCCATTTGGCACAATAAAGACTACTTGAGAAAAATACACATTATTTCTTGCACACCTTGATGTTGTACACGGTTCAGCTTTGGTTTTGACTTCACACCAGTGTATCTTAAAATTGTGCCAACAATTGTGACTTCAACACTGACAAGGTGAAGCACCACTGAAGTATATATACTGCCCTCACTATATTTCTGAAGTGACTATTTTTGATAGTACCTCCAGGATTTTAACTAGCATGCATTATTTAGCCTGGCACGAGATTAAGTCAGAATATAAACATTCTGTATTTTTAAGCAGAGTTCTAACATCAGAAACAATAAATAGAGGTATGGGGGAATCTTTCAAGTCATTTAAATACCCATTAGGAAGTAGTCAAGGGAAGATTATCAAGATTAGTGTACTGCACACTAAGCACAAGTAAACCCGCTCTCCCTAATAAATGCTTGAATAATTAATTACTTTTCTAAATGTTTCTTCTAATTAATGGTCTTTGATAAAACCCACACGATCAGCTTCCTCTGGAACATGCTATAAATAAGAACAGAACCTGGAATTAAATAAATTTAAATACCAGGCATACTGAAAATCTTCAGTGCAACAGGCAATGAGCCGAGTTTCTTAGAAGCATATCTCAAACTTTTAAAGCAAATCACTGCTCTCTTAGTTTGGGAAGACTCCTTAAAAAATATCTTAGATTGAGAGAGAGATTGTGGTAGGAAGGCAAGGGTTTAATTCTATCATTGTTAGGTCCAGTAGATTTGCAACAACATGCTTTATTGCTTAATGACATGATCAAGACTTTGATCTCATTTTGCAGCAAAGGATTTAGAGTGAATGTTAAATGGAATGGAGTTTGTATAAACAGAAAGTTACTTGATGCAACCTCTGAAGAACAGCTTTGCCACATTTGCATAGACACTGAAAAAAACTTAAAAATCCATTTGTTTCCTCCACTGAAAAGGCTCTTCTACATTTCTCTTTATCGTCTTATACTTTACACCATAAAAAGTCACTAATTTCAGTGTTACTGGGAAAAAAATTCAAAACAAAAACATAATTCATGGTACTCTCAAATATTATCTAGTTTGAGTGGCAAAATATGATTATGAATAAATCTTAGTACATTACTATAATTCACAATTAATCCTAATATTTCTGTATTAGGTAAACACTACTTTAAAGGGTTTGTCAGATTTAATTAATTAGATGCACTTCATGAACATTTTAAAGTTTTAAAATAGCTTAATCTCATGACTACAATTTTCAAAAGAATCTGAAAGTGAAACCTCTCTCCACAATGGTTCTGGCAGCAAATATATTTCTAAGAGGCAGAAGTTCAACATTTCAATATGATGCATGACCAAAAAAACACCTCCTACCGATCTTTTCTTTGTTGCTGAAGAAATCTATACCACCCTTCTAAACCATTTCCTCTCAAAAGCTCCAAGTGTCTTTTTCACGCTTACCAACTTAAGTATTCTTGTAGAAAGAATGAGAATTACAGCACTGACTGATGATAAGTAGGATGAAAAATCGTCCATCTCATAGTTCCTATTCATAAGTCAATGAAGTCAAAATGTCTTAGCCTACTGACTGTGTGTTCACTGGCAAGGAAATTAAAGGAGATGAGGAAGAAATGGAGAGCGAGATACTGTGTGAGCTTTTCAGCAGTCTAAAGAGTTGTAAAAAGAAAAGGGAAAACTAAATAATGCAAGAAAAAACACAACATGTATGCAGGCTGAATATTCTCCATTTATCTTTGAGTACACTGGTATTGAACTCCACTGGAGAGGAAATAAGGATAATTTGATAGTAACTTCTGCTGGCATAATCACTTTGAAATAGGTGCCCTCCAAACAACAGAGAAATTGAGAAAAGCTGTAGCTGACTTTTTTTTAATTCTTCCTGTAAAGCAATTAACACTTAGAAAATTTATGAACTGATACATTAAATAAGAAAGCTTTACTAAAAGCCAGTGCCTTTTGATCCTTTCCAAATAATCTGTTGAATTGAAAAGAAAAAAATATTTTAAAAAGAACTCCTTCCTAAAGGAGTGTCAAGTAGATAAAATTACCATGGCTACACACTTCCAATTTCTCTCTAAATCAAGGGAGAATAGATCCGACTCTCTCATCTTACAGTGCAGCATGGGGTCAAGTCCTAGAAATAATACACAAAAATGAAAAAAAACCACCTATTTCAGTACTTGAGAGTTCTACTTCTGGAGGCAGGACGGGCAGAATGCTTCTGTTTAATTTTCTTTCCTTCTTCAGAAAAGGAATTACATTTGAATCATCCTAGTCACTACTATTTCCATCTTACTGCATGCACTGCAGAGCATTGACACAATTATGCAATTTGAAGTGATTAGACAGTAACAATCAGACAAATAACACTGTCTGTTGGGGAAATGAAAAGGAAATAAAATAGAGGGTTTTTTTCCACCAGAAATGGTCATGAGAGAGCATTTGCTTGAAAAAGGGCTATGTAAAATGCGTTGCTGTTTCAGCTGAACTTTGATCACTGTAGTTGAAATTCAGCCCTGTCAGAGAGATGGGCAGAAAGGCAATCCACCCAGTAAATTAAAGACCTCAGGATAAACTACTTGGTGAATGGATCTTACATTGGCTCTTGGCTTTGCTTTCTTTAATCATCTGTATGTGTTTTAACCTTCCATCCAGTTCTGGATAAATGAGTCACCTTCTACCCCAGTTTGTAACCCATCAAATAATTGCTGGCAAAATTGAAATATCCATAAAATTACAGAAAATAAGGCTGGAAACACACATAAGAGTTCTCCTTGCCCATAGCCATGACTGAAAATGGGTGATCTGTACCTAAAAATGTTTTCCTCAGATATTTGCTAAACTTGTTTTTAAAGAATAGCATTGGAAAAAAAAATAAAAAAAACTTCTCCAACCCACTAAAGGCAATCCAAGCCAATTCTTATGCAAACTCAGCAAGAAAAATATTTTCAGACTGTAAGAAAGAATCTGTCGTGAATTTCAGAGTCTAGACTGAGAAATGTTGGGTTTCCAAGTAGAAGAAAAAGATTAAATCAACTAAAATTTCCAAACAAATTAATCCAATGTGGAATACAGGTGATGTGTAGATCACAAAAGCTAGCACCTAAAGAAAATAACATCAGATTTTTTTGTCTTTTTTTTTTCTCAGAAAAATAATACTTCTGAAGGTTCTTTCTAAAACCATCTACAGAAGGCTCTGAGCTTCACATTTTAAAAGGAAATGTCAATTTTTAAGATTCTGCTCATAGTGACACTTTACAGTGATTTCTGTGAAATAACTGAAGAAAGCATGAGATAGAGAGATTAATTTAGAAGGATTTTATACTGTTTTATGTGACTTCTATTTACAACCATTATGGAACAAGACTAATACATTAAATGGAACTGATTAATACCTATAAAAGCACTAATCAGTTGCATGCCTCTCACTACAATCAGTTGAGAAAAGGTGAGAGAGAGCAACTGACAGAACAAAAGATATGTTCCTACACCAGAAAATGCAAGAGCACTAAACATTGAATCAAACTTTATGGCAATGTGGTACTACCTGAAAACTTCAATTGTCCAATTGAAGTTCTGTTCAATTGTTCGTCCACATATTATGTTAAATAGAAAACTCCCAGCTTTTTTCTCAAACTGCCCCTTCTTAGATGCTGTCATAAAAAAGCTCCGTAAAGTAGCTTTTCAAAAAAGGTAAAAGGTGTGTTTTATTTCACTCTTTCTTCTTTGAAAATTGATCTGTCATCAGCATTTCTCATACTTTGTATATTTTGTTGATGGAATTTTGTGTCAGATTCCCCTCCTTGTACCTGCATGCCATTTTCTTTTCATTCAAAATTTGCTTGACTTTATTTCTTAAGTAACTATCTCCTAATACCTGTTTGGAATCTAAGTTTTACACAACTTTGAAACTCCAATGTACATAAAAATTAATGCTTACTAATCGCTGAAGTTTTACACATATCTTCCATGGCCTTGATGGAAGTTTCCAATATAGATATCTCAATTTTGCCATGATTTCTTTAATTTTGGTTCCAGAAGACTACACATTCTTTGCTCTTCTCCATTTCATACTGCCTGCAAGTGAAGCACTTTCTTCCTAAGATCAGAGAGTTCCCTTCAAACTATTCTTTGTTGGCTTTTCTTTCTGGCAGCTTATGTAGAAGCCTTTGATTTATGTATCTTTTCTATTTCCTAGCATCAGAAAAAAAGGCAGGATAACATTTAGAGGTCATCTTTTGCTAAATAACTAGCAAATTCTTGCGGTTAACTATGGAATGGGAACATAAAGCTTTTTTAGCAGCATCCAGAAGTACAATGTTATCTCCTGCAAAAAAAATAAAAGGAACAACAGAGAGAAAAAGGAACAAGCAAACTGATCAAACAGTTCCTTGCTATCTATATATCAGCAGCTTATTCCTCATTTCCTCTGAAGATCCCAAATACCTGAATAACAGCTAGCTTAACCGTGGAGATTACTGTGGCCTGGGAGCCATAGAGATGTGCACCAAGATGCCAGAATAACAAACAGAGACAAATGGAGACTGCCAGTATGATTTGTTCACATGGGGAATGTTAGACACGGAGAATGTTATCACATAAGGCAATTGAAAACAGGTAATTGAGACAAAGATGTGCCTATATTTGTTCGAAAAGAAAGTCAGTCACAGATGATAATAGAAGCAGGAACACAAAATAAGCATGACTTTATAATCAATTAGTCAGTCAAAACTATTTTCTTTGCCTTAATTTTCCATTTGATTAAAATTTCCCACCAAAGGCTTCCAGACTTCTGGGCTTTGATTTTGGTAATACATAACAATTCTGGCAGGCAGCCAGCCTTTTATTTATATCCTTTAGTCCTTAGGTCTCTTCTTCATATATTTCTCATATTGTAGTGTTTTTTCCTTTAGTCACTGAACACATAAACAACTACAGTTATTTCTGGGCTGCAGAAACATAAAATATTTTACCTCAGTGTCTTAACCTTAAATCAGAATTCTTGCAGATTCTTACTTTCATTGAATGATTAGGTTAGGAAAAACACCAGGCTGTAAAAATGATATATTCATGATGTATTTTTTTTTGTCCTGCTGAGAAACTATAAAGATCCTTAAACATGGCCAAATGAGATTAAAATGAAAATATCAAAATTGAATTTTAGAATTAAATGACCTTCAGACCACCAACACAATCTGCTGACACTGTGATTAATTTCCTACTGATAACAAAATAAGTACTCTGTGCATTGCAAACCATCTCCAAAAGCTGAAACGATATTAATAGAGCTATTAATGACACAGTAGACATGCAAAAGTTCTTTGAATATCAAAATGCTGAGGTACATGCTCCAAGTTTTGCCAGCTCCTAATGTCCTCAATAAAAGAATATCACATCTGCAACATACACATCTTTCTTTTTTTCCTATGAAATTTAGTAGAACTAATAATTGATCAAAAATTTTACTGTTACTTTTAATTGCAAGTAGTTACTTGTGATATGCATGTTTTGTCTAGCAATCATTTTTAATGTCTACTATCAATACTCAGTCCACACATCCTATGCTAGATTCACCAGAACCAAATACTAAACTGCCTTCTGCTCATGCTTTATTGATTTCAGCTGTCACTATATATCCTCTAAACCTTGTTCTATTACTGAACTGACAACTGCACATTTCAAACCCTAAGAAATCTATACTAGATTTAAATTCCAGTAATTGAAATTACTAAGTATATTTGCCCTTAATTAAGTATCCCATAAAACAGTGCAATTTAGACACAATTTACTTTTGAGCAACTTCTATCAAAAATGCATGCTGAAGTAAGAATCTAACTCTGGTAAACAGCTGTGCATTTTAATACATAATATGTCCCTTACAGTCATTAAGACTAATCATTTTGACATCTTTTTAACCCGAGCCACTGGCTCCAGCATTCCTTTTCCTTCCCTGTCCTAACTTGTACCACAGAGACTAATGTAAAGACCTTATTTAAGCTATTTACTTAGATTAAAAAAAAAAAAAAAGAAAATACATTAACTGCTGAGAAACTTCACATCACTAGTAAAAACATAAAAATGGATAGATATATTAGGTGTCTTTTTCACTGACTGAAAAAACATGATAAAAATGTATGCCAAAAATAGTCTGGAAATAATTTTATCAGTATTTGCCTGCTTCTGATTTGGCACAGATTTTAAATGTACCAAAGTTCTACAGAGACTGTCAACGTTTCTGTGTGTAGCACCCTGCATTCTCTCTTTTCCAATCAAAACAGTTGATTGCATTTGTTGACATTCTTGCATTTCTTTAGACCAATATGTTAATACAGCAATGCAGCCAGAATGGTAAAAAAACAATACAAAACAACCAAACCAAGACACTAACACAGAAATCACAGAAGCCACAAGCGTCCCTTCAAACCCATCATATGCCTTTGGTGCTTTCTCTGAACCAATGAGAAGGAATTAATGAGGGAAATGCAGCGGGTGAGAAAGAGAAACCACAGACAAGTCAGATAAGCTCTGATCTTTGTAGGCCATTCCTCAAAACAGCATTTTTGCTTAAGACGGCTTTGTGCTTTTGTCATCTCTACATCATGGCACTCTCAATTTTCATCAACTTTTCAGTCATATGGTTCGTGTCCTTAAAAACTAAAAGACCTCTCTTCTGTGAACATCTCTCATTAAAGAGAAATACATCTGTGATGCATTTTGAAACACGTCTCTCAGCGTGTTTTATGCAAGCTACTGAAAACGTTGATAATGAATAATATTCTTAGAATACACTATGACAGCAGTACCTTTGGAACTTCTGCAGACTGTGTACAACCACACTACAGTCCAAAATCAGCACTATTTCTCTTGCATTCTGCAAAGCACTGATATGCAAGGATGCTGAACTGTTGCTACAGTCCCAGTACATTTCATGGTCATTTGGAAAGAGCTAACTGCTTTGCTGAATGGGAACAGACTAAAGTACAGATGCTTTAGTGCAGTACAACCCTTTGTCACATTGCTTTGCTCTAACAATCTACATTTAAATTTATATGCCTCTCTGAACTATCTGCCATCACAGACCAGCAAACACAATGGAGCTGAGAGGAAGTCATACCACTGACAGGGTGAAAGTGCAGGCCCACGTGAGACTTCCTAGGTACTCCAGATAGCATGCCAGCTACAGGATGCTGGTCAGTTCCTAAAACAGCTCCAGCCATAACACTGGATAAGAAAAATGTGCCTGTTCTTAAGAGCCATCTGTCAGCAGGTTACATATTTGCTCAATCCCCAGAATCTAAAAGCAGGTCATAATTCTTCCTTATTTTAGTGAAAAGTGGGAAGAGAAAGGGCCATGTTTTCAACTTCTGTTTTATTCAACTTTTTCTTCTTTCTGCTATGTCATTTGTAACTTGGCTCAACAAAAAAGTTATCTAAGGTTTTAGCTCTGCATGCTGTCCTTTTGAAAATGTGGTGGAGAGCTGTTGAAGACCAAGGACCTTTGACTACATTTGAGGGAGTATCCGAAAACATGTATTCTAATTTGTCTCATTCTTCTTTCCCCAGTCTGTCAAGTGTGCACACAGCAAGCCATAAAAATGATCAGATGATATGCTGCCACATAATCTTACCACTAAACAGAGTGCACGTGAGTCAGAGCAATCTCCAGCACAAATCTCTGGGCAGTGAGGAAAGAGATGAGGTTTAACAAGAGCAAGTGTGGAGTCTTGCACCTATGGAGGAATAATCGGAAGCACCAGTACAGGTTGGGAAATGACCTGCGTCCAGTTCTGGGGCTCCCAACACAAGAAGGACCTCAAATTGTTGAACTGGGTCCAGAGCAGGGCCACAAGTATGATCAAAGGGCTTGAGCACCTCCCTACCAGGGCAGGCTGAGAGAGCTGGGGCTTTTCAGCCTGGAGAAGAGAAGGCTGTGGGGAGACCTCTTACAACAGCCTTCTAGTACCTGAATGGGGCCTACAGGAAAGCTGGGGAGGGATGTTTTATGAGGGCTGGTAGCAACAGGATGAGTGGGAAAGGCTTTAAACTGGAAGAGGGTAGATTTAGACCAGATAATAAGAACAAATTATTTACTGAGAGGGTGGTGAGGCACTGGAACATGTTGTCCAGAGAGGCTGTGGAGGGCCTGACGCTGGAAGCATTCAGGCTGGATGGGGCTTTGAGCAACCTGGTCTAGTGTGAGGTGTCCCTTCCTATAACATGGGGGGTTGGAAGTAGATAATCTTCAAGATCACTTCCAACCCAAATCATTCTATGATTGTATGACTGGAACATGAAATCTGCTCAGAAGCACCTTAGGTTAGAATTAAATGTCTCATGCACTTCCAAGCAGGAAATTTGCTGAAACTCTTTATTTAGCTGTTATAGGTACTTGTTCATACCCACTTAAAGGGCAAGAGCAGATTTATATCTCTTAAATGCACCTCAATGATTTCTTATGTAAATTACCAATTCCCTTGACTTTGATCGTTTTGTTTCTCATTCTTAATGTATAAAATTTCAGACAACATTCTGTTTGCTTACTCCCATGCTAATAGCTTCTGGTAGCAAATACTTAGTTTAATTACAGGCTTGGTCCTCATACATTGGATTATTTAAAAAAAATGCTCTACTGAAAAAAGCAGCCACATTTAAACAGCTACAATATCCAATCAGATAATGTAAAGATTTGAGCTGCTTTTTCAATCATTTATCAAGCAAATATATACATACACATGGACTTCATTCAAAGGAGAATTAGCCTTTGAATTCTTGAAGTTCATGATCTTCCCAAAATAGTATTCAAGTTCATTATTGTTATGTTTTTCATAACCAGTCTTATGATACCAAATAACTCAACCCTAGTTACACAAGGTACTATGCAGTGATTATTTATTTTAAATATGATCATGTACAATTTAACAAATATATATAGGAACCTATTCATATTTTAATACTTGACAATAATTTACTGTAAAAGCATCAAGATGGCTGATAAATTTCCAGTTACCTTTCTTCCATGTGCTAAATCACAGCTACATATTTTCAGAGATCCTAACAACAGTGCTGGAGGAAGGACATCAAATGATGCTTAGAAATGTGATACACATTTTCATTTCACACTCCATCAGTTTTTACAAGTGGAGTTCCATGAAATGTATGAGAACACTTGGCTAACAGCCACATCTACTGAGGTGTAAAATAAGGATCAGATATCTTTTAAAAAGAGTTCCATTTTCTTTACATGACTACATCAGATGTTGACCTTTTTCCAAAATGCACTGTAAAGTGCCTCTACCTATCAAAGACTTCTGAATCTCTGGGCAAAATTTTGAACTATTCTAGCAGATAAGTAATCAATAAACATTTTTAAAAACAAGGAAAAGGAAAACAAACAGATTCATCCTTCTACTTAACTAAAAATGAAACACACTGAATTATATAATCACTTATGTTAAATCTTTTCCATTCTAGTAGTTCCTTCTCATCTGGAACAAGAAACAAGCATAATATTGCCTCTACAGTCAGCAAAGTAAAGCTATGGGCATCACCAAAAGCATCTTTTAAATTCAGATTTCAATCTGTTAGAAAAGATTAAAGCTTCACACATACATGAAAGGGGAACTATAAAATGATAACAGATACATAGCCTGAAATCATTACACTTGAACAGATGCTGTTTTGCCAGTAGAGTAAAATAGAAAATGTATTTACTCACCTCTGTTAAACCAGAAACTTCTCCTTTTGCTAATGGTCTTGCGATGGAGGCAGCATAAACTCTGGCATCTGACACAGGCTGCCCCTTCATAAAGTGTTTCCCAGCTTCATAAATACTCACTTCCACCATTTTACCCATTAACAGAGGATCCTTTGGCACGAGAACCTTTCAAATAAAGACATAGTTACCAAACATCATAAGGGGCATCAGAGTCTCCAACACCCACTCAGAAAACAAATTCTGCAACATATAGGAGCAAGTTCTAAACATGTAAACATTTAAAACTTTAGGCATGAGCGTGAGGTACAGCCCCTGACACATCTGATCAGTAACATCTCCAGTTTGCCTTTGAGAGCTCCGTAGTACTAGCTCAGCTTTTTTCAACTCAAATTGATCCTATGACTTGTGGTTATGACTTTTTTAATTGGATAAGAAAGTCAGGCCTGAATTATAAAATTTCAACCCAAACTAACTGGTTTCCCAAGGGCACTTGTAGTACAGAATGCTAACAGATGTCTTCTTCAATCCTACCACAAAGTACTTTTATTTATTTATTTATTTATTATTTTCATGTTGTTGTCCTACTCAGAGGAAATCATTACAGGTACTTTTCCTTCTTCCCCACAGGATTGAGGTGTTCGTGACTACAGGAGCTTCTAGAATTCCATGAAATTCCTAAGCTTCTTCCAAAAAAAGCAGATTGGTTTTCCCTCTGAAGCTTAGAAAGGTAACCGGATCTCAGTGGCAAGCAGAAAAAGCCAGGATCACAGTGTTGAGACATTTTTACAACACGTCTAGATCACACTTATTCCCATATAGATTTTTTTGGGCAAACCTAAATCACTGAGTGTTACAGTTTCAGATGGAATTGAATTGTTTTCAGAGTGCGTGGTGTTATGATATGTTTTGGTTCTAGGAGAAAAACAATGTGGAAAACACACCAATGTTTATAGTTGCTGCTAAGTAGTGCTGTACAGAGCCGAGGCCATTCTCAGTGAAGGGCCCAAGGAGCTGGGGGGAAACAGAATTAGGACAGCTGACTTGAACTGGCCAAAGGGATACTCCATATCATATGACATCATGTGGAAGGAGTTTTGAAGAGCGGTGGGAGTTTATCTTGCTCACTTTGACTGCTCAGGGACCTAGCTGGGCCAACGGTTAGGGAGTGGTGCGCAATTGTGCATCAGTTATTATATACATTCATATATATATATTTATCATAACTATTTTTTGTTTTCCTTTTCTCTTACTCTTAGTAAATAGTTTAATCTCAACCCCCACATTCTTTTTTATTTTTTATTTTTCTAATTATCTCCCCTGTCCCACTGGCAAGGGGGGAGTGAGTGAATGACTGTGTGGTGCTCAGCCACCTGCCAGGTTAAACTGCAGTACTCAGTCTGCAACCTCTATGAATTTTGATATTCCCATGTATGAATTGGCAATAATTAGATATAAATCCTATGGGACATTTGTAGATAAGTAACAATTACTTCAGAAAGATATTGTCTGAAATATAAAAACTGGAGAAGCACTGTAATCAACTGAACAGCCAGACCTGGCATACGTTCATAAAAGCCCTCTCCCTCTTTCTAAGAAACAAGGTTCTAACAACAGAAACAGTCATCTTGACTGTTATGGCAAAGTATCTTTTGGTCAGTTTAAACTACTCTGTTCAATGAACTACATTAAAACCTGTCACCAAAGTTACCCACAAAGCTACCAGCAGGTTTATCACCACAGACCTTTCAGTGTGGTTTTAAAAGCAAACTTTCAATACAAGCAAGCTTCATGAAGAGAGTCTGATACCTATTTTAATTAACAGAATATTAGACCAGGACCATTCACTTCAGCTTCAAAACATAAGATGTTATTTATTCACTCAAGAGTGGCTGCTTTCTAATCTGCTATCATTAAATTTACTACTTTACAAGTCAGTCACTAGCACTTGTAGTAGTCTTGTTCTTTGTTGAACATTAAGTTATTATTCTTATCAAACACATAAGATTTTAGGGAAAAGACATACAAATATTTATTCTATAATAAAAATAGTACTTCTTCCATAATACAATTTAGAATTACTGTTATTATTTATATTTAGTTTATTCTTTACCAGTTCCAGTCAGGAGCTGTATTAGGGACTCTACAAACACACTATAAAACATCAATGATTTTTCACATACTGCTTAATGAAACTTTCATTAAAAATAGCATTAAACACTAAAAAGTCCCAAGCAATTATTTCCTTTCAATCTCTCTACAAATTCCTCAAATCTGACTGATAAGGCATAAAGATGAGGAACAGTGGTATACAAGATTTAAGATGGAGGTCAGAGGTGTAAGAAAAGAAAAATAATGAGATTTTTTCCTAGGAAAGAATGAAACAGTTGAAAAAGTAATTAGTGAATCAGTTACCTATAGAGCATATTTCAGGAGCAGTAACGCTACCTCACACTAAGGAAAAAATAAGCAAATAAATAAATAAATTGCATATTTATTTATTGCTGTAATGTAAACTGAACAAAATGTAAGAAGCACTTATGTTAACTATAACCACAGTCTTTATCAATAGCCCCTCCAGACAGGACAACTGAGTAACTAAGGGAATAAAAACAAACTACAATTGGTGCAAGAAAATTGAGAACAAGCCAACTGTAAAAACAGAATGAAATACAGATGATACAGAAAAGCCAATTTTACTGTTTTTCATCAGCTTTTGAATAAAAGTAGTAATTTTGTGAAACAGATACTGTACTTCCTTCCTAGTTCATAAAGATTATGTTTCAGCATGGAAAAAAATATAATTTATAGAAAGTACATAGAAGAAAACAAAACCTGTCAGGCTGGGGTGCTTAATCTAAACAAGAGTTTCTGATCCTTACAATTGTTTGAAATGATTTTTTTTTTTTTTCAAATTGCACTGCCTGAAAGAATTTTCCAAAAGAAGTAGTGAATCAGAAAGTTTGAACTATTAAGAAAATAATGCTTCTGAGACTTGGAAATTACATGCACTAATTAACAGCTCCTTGAAACCATACAACGTTCTTTGGATATGCAGTCCCCTCATGTTGTATAACCAAAACCTAATGTGCATTTCTTAACATAATTTCAGGTAAATTGTATCTTGAGCACAGAAATAAACAAAATACCTCAAAAATGAGATTTGACAGTCACACCATTCTTGGGAGAACGTTTTTATTTTATTTTATTTTTATTATTTTATTTTATTTATTTTATTTTTTTTCACTGTGGTGTGCTGCACTGTATTGTTGAGATTAACAGAAAGCAAAGATACCCTAAAAAGATGTTATCTTGTTTATTTAGCAGTACCTGCTCATAGAATGGATTGTGAGCAACGTAGTAGTTGGAATCAAAGGATTCTTCTGTCACCAGAACCCTCTGCCTTTCTCCAACCTGGAAAACAGAAGACAAGACAGATGACTCAGAAAACATTCAAAAAAGAGTTGCATCCATAAGCAAACACATTTAGTGGAAATAATCAAATCCCCTCAGGACGTTTTGTGTCAGCAAGAAAGCAGGGGAAAGCTAAAACTCATGCTCTCCAAAATCGACAGGGGTAAAGGTCAAAATACAGGTTAAGAACTGCAGTACAGCAACGGCTTGACATGAAAATCCAGTTCAGAAATGCAAACTTATTTTTGCTTATTAACACAGTAACAAATAAATATATCAGATATACACAGGATCCAATTATTACCTCATCTAGTCAATGAAAGCTCTCACTAATAAAATACTGTAATCAGTGAGAAAAATTAACACCTGCCAGCCCCCCAACAACAACCTTATGACAAACAGAACAATTAGAAGCAGCAAGGAGAAACAGGGAACCGTAACACATTTCTGAACTTTTGAGTGACATCAAGCTAAGCTATTTTATTTTTAAAACTACCCTTATTATTTACAGTCATAGACAGAGCACCTCTATCCATTCTTGTTTATATTAGTAAGACATCACTTCAGACATCACATTAATTTTCATGACATGGCAGCCAACACTATATTTTACAAAGGCTCAATGAAGTAGAAAGCTTTTAATTACTCAAAGATACCATAATATTAAAAGCCAAATAAACCCTGGGCCAAAAAACCCAGAATATTTCAATTATATGTCCAGCTTCTAAACGCATTAGCACAGTCTAAAGGAAGCATCAGATACATTTTGCAATTTGATAAATGGAAGGCCACACGACAAGATAGTTGTACTTTGTTGCCATGTATGTATGAATCAAAACCTGGCTTTCCTTAAACTTCAAAACCGCCTGCATAACACCTCCTGACTTGTCTATTACAGAATTGTATATAGGTCACTCTGAAAGCAATGCCTATTATTTATTGCCTTGGAAACTATAACAGCTCCAAAGAGCACAGTAATACCGCTTAATTGAGAAAATTCTCAGTTACAAAACACTATTTTTCAACACAGACACTACCATTAGCTATGCATTTTTGTCAGCAATTAACAAGAGCCTGCATGCCACACTCACAAAAATCTGCACCAGAGGCAGTGATCCACTGCTTCACAGCAGCAATGACAGTGTTGTTGCTAGGAAAATGCAGCCCATGTTCTCCATCTTCCATTGGTCCAAACAGAAGTCAGAATGTGCCAAATCCAGACTATACAGTGAGCATGTGGTAGGTCGGTCCAGCCAATACTGGCAACGTGCTCCATAATCTTCAGATTGGTATGGGGTCTGGTGACAGTGTGTTGCAAGAGAAAAGTTGTCTTCTTCTCTAGTCTGACTCTGCAAGTTTGAGCTTTCAGCTTAGCCAGTGCTGCGACATAGTGGTTGGCTGATGGTTTGGTAGTTGATGCTTTGTCCAGGTTCTGGGAAATCCAGAAGGATCAGCCCTTTCCTATCTCCAAGACAGTGCACATCACTTTACTCACTGAGGGCTGCATCTCCAGTTTTTCTGGAATAGCAAATTCTCATGTCCCAATTCCATGGGCAGCCATTTTCACTCCAGCTTGTAGCAGTGATGTCATACTGACATACTGGGAACTACCACCTTCAGCCTTGTATTGGTTTGACAGGTCCTGAGAAATTTGCATGCAGTGTTCTTTCTGTTTCTGCGTGAGCATTTGTGGCACACACATGATGCAAACATCCACTGTTAGGTCTCCATCAATGTTCAGCAAGGGTCAGTGAATGTCAATGCGTGCCATTTTTTTCCGTATGGAGAAATTCAATGACACACCTTTGCTTCATACACACTTCCATGTCAGAAGCCATTTTGTCAGATCACCCCTCAGCTGCCATCTGTCACTCATTAACAAAATGTACTAGAATATTGGTGAGAATGTTCAACTGCCATACTACCAACATCTGCCTCTGACGTTGTGGACCAGCATAATAAAACAGGACGCATTACCTTCGGAGTCACCCTCGTGAAGCAATATTTATACCTGACTCTGAACTTCTGCAAAAGTTGGAGGGAGTTTTAACTCAAATTTTCAGTATGAGCCCCTCATTTTATTCATTTATTCCTTTAAATGCACCCTGGATTCTTTCCAAATTACTTGACAAATTTATTCTACAAACTAAAACTGTTTGGCTTGCTAAACTGACTCCTTTTATTGCTGTTGCTATCTCTAGAACCAAAAATGATTTCAGATTTCATATTCTACTCCAAACTTTTAATATCTATGAGCAATGTTGTACTCAAGACTCTCCTTAGAAAGACTTCCAGCACAAACCCATCAAAAGGTCCATGTGAATTAGCAAAATGTAGATCAGATAATAATGCTTTGATTCATTATGGCATAAACAGTTAAAGTAAAATATAAGACTTCTAAAATTTTCTTTAGAAATCAATGATAGAAAAAAGAATGGATAAAAATAAGAATGATATCACAGCTGACCTGCTGGAGAGGACTCTGAGGAGAGGGACTTGGGGGTCCTGGTGGATGATAGGTTGGCCATGAGCTGGTGATCAAGAAGGCCAATGGCATGCTGGGGTACATTAAAAAGAGTGTGACCAGCAAGGGAGGTGATCCTACCCCACAGTATAAAGATCCTAACAGTAGAAAAGACGTACATTTCTGCTTACTTTTAAAAGGTGCTTAGGAATTGTTTATGGCACACTTAAAATTTCTACTAATGTTCCTTTGGGAAATTTACAATCACATGTAACAATAAATAGAATATATTCACATCTTAGTAACTTAAATAATGTGTAACCATTTACCATTCTTCTGAACACTAAGATCTTGTTTTCTTCCAAGAAAACAGTTACTCAGTTGAAATCCCCAAAGGACTTTTGTAAATACATGTCAAGAAGGCACTGGAGATAACTATGCCACTAACGAGATTGTAGGGAACATTTTTCCTAAATGAGGAGGTTTTGTTGTTGCTATAACATTTCAGGCCACAGACTTTAAAATCACAAAACAATATGGTATTGCAGCACAACAGTAAGAAATCTCAGATGTCATGCAATGTTATGAAAAAGAGGAGGAGGAAATGTTAGAAAAGTGATACTCACCCTTAGGGAAACACACTACCATTGGAAAACACCAAAACCAATCAACCAGTCTTCTTTTTGAATTGTATTCATTATTTATTGGCATCATAACTTAACAAAACCAGAGCACAGCAATACTAGGACAGTAACTCATTTCTTAATTGCCCCGTGGTTCCCTGGTTCTCTTTGATCATAACACTCTGCCTTCATAGTCCCTGTGAATCCTGCCTGGGAGGTACTCTGAACTACGTTACCTTCATGCTCTCAGATGTCAGAGTGGCAAGAACGGAATTAAAAAAAATAATAATAATCAAAGGGGAGAAGAGAAGAATACCCGTGTTTGATCATTTGCTATGAGCAGTGGTTTCTTCTGAGACACTGCCAGTTTTTCTTTTCTTCCACGAGTAAACAGAGCTCAGGTCTGTGCATCTCAGTGAGCTGGACAGAAAACTTTTTTTGTGCTCAGAATTTCTTGGAAGGGGGAGGGAAACAGCAAGACTGAATTAATCACATAGCATCAGAAGTGTGGCATTAAAAATGTGTGCGAGAAATGCAGAGGAGCAGAACAGCCTGCACCGATTTAGAGTACGTACTTTTGAGACAAAGAGCTCAGTCATCCTGTGAGGAGTAAGAGAGAGGTAAACTCAGCATTACTCATTTTCTCCAGTTACTGGATTTGTATCTCTGGCCAAGGCTGACCTCACAAAGAGAGGCAATATTCAGAAATTTGCAAACTCTTCTGTGCCGTAACAGAAAAGGACAATTCTATTTAGAGTTAAGCCATTGGGTATTCATGATCTACAACACTAATTGGCTACACACATTCGTACAACTGAAAATGACTATCCTGAATCCAAGCATAATTAAGGAGAAATATAAGTAGGCAGAATGCAGCTTTGGTATTAAAATTTGTTAAAAAAGTGGAATATATGTCATCATTTCTGCAATTATCCCCTTGGGCTCTCTAAATGTCTAAGTTTCAACTCTCTCAGAGAGAATGTAAATATGCAGAAACCAGACGTGATATCTAATAACGGTCATAATTATAATAACCTTTGATGATTTTTATTTTTTTTCAGGCATGTACCAGCAAAAGTAATTCAGTATCACATTTTTATTCCTACTCTTTCATCTGCTTTGACAGGTATGCATGAGTTCCAGGTCTCAGAGAACTATAATTCTGACAAAGCATTTGCAGCGGTGTAAAGTCAGCACTGACATCTCACTTGGGAAAAATTCCTCTACAGAACTTGGATTTTTTTCTTTATGGGGGGCAGGATGAAAAGAATAACAGATGATAGCAAAAAGCTTGCCTGGCAATCTCCCCCATATTCAGACAAACTGATCACATTATTTACACAGAGTAAATCGATTTTTACTGAAAATAACACAGTTAATGTACAAGTTCTGTCCCTCTCACACTATAACAATTGCCAGGTAGTCTGCAAATGTCAGAATTAGTAGTCAAATGGTTTACAAACCTTAATTTTAATTTTATTTATCCTACAGAAAAATCTGTCATGATAATTCTATAACTCAGTTTTATAGTGATGCATAGAAGTACAGCAGTGAAATAACATTTAAAGTCCTGTACCTTTTATATCAAATAGGTATCAATCATTCCACAATGTGTCTGACCCATTTTACAACTGAGGAAAGAAAGAGAGAACCTGACTCCTCCAGTGGTTCAGGGTAAGCAATACAATTCACCATGTAGTCTTCTTGAAGTATTGTTTCAACTCAAAACCAGTGCGGATTCAGCCCTGAAGTGCTAGGAAAACTAAATTCTAAATGTCTTACACAGATCACAGGGATATGTATGACAAATAAAAACGATAAAGACAGTAGATGATACTGGTCTCATCGCCTGTACTTACTTTGCACTTATGTCCAGAGTGGTTAAATTTTACTATTTCACACTTGCTACGAGTCCTTTTTTTTTTTTTTTTTTCTTTCCCTATTTATATCATCCAGATTTTTTGCAGCCTTGGAAAACAGTGCAGGATGGTCTTCACTGCAAGCACAGAAGTACTTGGCTCTATTGGAGAACTCCAGCATCCCAAGTGAAAAGCAGCCAATGTTCATCAAGGTGTCTCATTTTGCTGTCAGCCAACACATCTGTCCTTGTCAAACCACTATTAGTAAATAGTCCAGTTTTATTTGGAAAGGGCTATGTACAACATACAATTTATAAAAAAATACCCTGAGCTTTTTTTTTTAAACACACACATTTCAGATGTGGGCACCATCAGGAATTCAGAATGGATGCAACAGATGCCCACAGGGCACTCTTTTAATGATTTTCCAGTCTGGCCTCAAACTTGCCTGGAAGTAGGAACTAAGTATGGGGTATAGGTTAGACAGGCAGCTCCAAGAGGACACAACCAGTGTAACAAAATCTTTCACAGCCCTTCAGCATCAGGCAGAGCAGCTCAGTAAAAGCAATGGAATGCCTCCTCTCCTCATCAGCCCCATTATGAATTCACTGGCACAGGTACGGGGGAGGGAAAAAGTAGGAGAGAAGTAGACAAGGGACAGAAAGCTGCTTCTGCTTTCTTGTCCCACTGCTCCTGTTTCAGGTTAAAATAGCTCCTTTCTATTGCTGTGCACCTGCATCTGACTGCTTCATTTTAATTTGGCATCCTGCTGTGAAAACGTAGCTTCTTCCAATGCATACAAGTCATGCCATGCGGCTCAGATGAAAATTATATTCAGATATGCGAGTTGTGACCTAAAAATGACAACTGGTCCTCTAAATAAGTGATTTCTTTTAAATTCTGTAAGTTGGCATTTTGCTTGTCTCCCCTTTTCATTTCTTCTGTTGTCTAGAAAAGAGGTAATAAAAGTAGCATGTTGATAACTCTGTCATACTGCCTTTCTGAATTGTGTTAATTGTGCACAAAATTATAGAAGGAAAATCAGTTCTCTGAAATGGGGGACACAAACTGCAGCTGAAAAGCAGTTTCTCTTGTTTGGATCTTCGTCATTAACTGGAACTTAAGAAGTGAAAGCCCACGATGAGGACATAGAATTGGGATTTTATTCTGGGTCTGACACACCATCGCTAAGGAACTCTGTCTGTTACTCTGAAACTGTTCCACATGTGCAAAATGTAATCCTAATTGCACAACTTAGAGAGCAGTGACTATAAAACCGGGGAAGTTGCTATAGCAATAAAAAATACTATATGCAGAACTGGTATTTGGAACTGTCATGCTGGATGAGCACTCAGGCAACTTTCTCAGTGCAATGCTGACAAACGCCTCTTCCCGCTTTCCTCAGATGATCTATCAAGCCCCACAAATCTGTATGAATTACCTATAGAAAAAAGTCTAAATGAAACATTCAGATCAAAATAGGAACAAGAGTAGATAAAATGTTTGACCCACAATAATTCACAAGTAAAAGAAAAAACTAGACAGCAGAATGCTGTTAAGGAAGCTGGACGTTTAACACATAGTTACAGGAAATTATAATTGCTGATCTTCTAGAAAGGAGGATGGAGTTTAAGGAAACTTTAAAAATTAACTTTCAGCCAATTTGCCAATCCCACGCATTCCATGCATGATGTTAGCAATTTCTTGAGATAAAACATCCTTTTTTTAAAATAAGCTAAGCCTGTCACTAAACAAGGCTACCAAGCTTAAGAATATGGTAGTCTTTCTTAGTAATCCAATCCTTTCAACTTCTGTGAAATTATTTAAAATTACTTAAGATTGGCTGCTATTGTTGGAAGCAGTTCCTTGAGATACACTGCGAATTTCTAGGTGATTAAAGCACAGTATGAAGTGGCAGTTGCTAAGGCAACAATATGTAACTCTTGTTCCACTGATCTCTTTTAACAGCTGCATGAGCCCTGACAAGCATCAGTTATATGAGATTTTACAAATGATTTTGGTAAATACCCTATCAAATAACTTCTCCAGAAATCATTTCAGAAACTTGCAATACAAATCTTTGTTCTCAGACTGAAGCCTCCATAAAAAAAAATGTTCACCAGAGGTCTCAGGATGGTGCTGACATTGCACAGGTCAATGTAATGCTGTCTGCAGCACAGATTCAGCATCACCAGCTGTTGGAAAGAACTGTCAACTATAATTAAAGTTCTCAACATGGGCATAACTTCAGTAAGCCACAGGCGTACTTGACTCATTGTTTACTAATGAGCAAAATCACAGACACTGATAATGAGGACAGGATAATGATACTATTTTCTTTTATTCTGAAGGCAGTCGATAGATGAAATAAAAAAATGGACACTTCAAGGGTTTTCTTCAATCTAAGATAAGGTAAGAGTCTGAGACCGGTGTAGACATACTAGTGCTGAATGACAAATGACATCAAGAGCACACAGAGGGACCAAAGTGAATGATGCATAAAAAAGTGATACATGTGCTATCACTTCATGTTGTTTATAATTTAATAGTCGCTACTTCTGAAGTAGCTATGATGCATTTTAATAGGTTTAAATAGTATGTCAATTATTTCCAAACAGAATAGGTAATGAAGAGAAGCATCATGTCATTAGCATAGTAAAATAATAATTCTGACCAATTCTATATTATCCATTATAGGAAGTTAATAAGATCAAGAAAATTACATGATAAATGATTTCTGTTCTAGAAGAAAAAAGAAAAAAAAATGCTATGAAGTTTTTCTAACATCTTTATTCATCTCCCAAGGATACAGATAAATTTATCACAAATCTCATTTGTGTGGTTTTCCTAAGCACACTACCTTTTGCAACTGTCAAAAAGAAAAATCAGAAATGTTCACAATGCTACAAAAAAAAATTGAAATTCAAGGCCTCCGTACTTCATCAAAAATTTCTCTTCAAAAACTATTTGACCACATGAAACGTTCTCCTCTTTAATTAAGCATTCTTAACATGAACTTGCTTAAAAATTAGAAGACACTAGGGAATGATATGATCTTTCTAACTAAAGAAGCAGTATTTCATGTTATAGTCTGAATTTTAACAAGACAAAAAGTGAAACAAGCTGTATGATTGTACAAACAAGTGCTATTCATTATTGAGATGGATGGCCAAGAAACACGTTGTGATCTCTAATGGCAGTATTAAGACTTCATTTTAACTCTTTCTGCAAAAATAAAAAGATTTTAAAAAATAATCAGAGTGGGTACTGTAGTTCTTTGATTCTCACACGACTAATCAGACTGTCATCATCTCAATGGTTTTTAGATCCAAACCAAAGACATTGGTTACACAAGCAATAGAACCAATACAGTGGTTTCACTACACACAGTAAACAATACAGTACACAGATAGGCCTACAACACCTTGTGGTGCAAAGTCTTTACTAACAGGAAAAATAACTGAAAAAAAATGACTCTTCAGTCATTATGAGATGGATAGATCTGTTTAGCCCTTTGTTTGAGTATGGAAGAGGAGCCACAAGAAATTAGGCTTAAGTATCTTCAGCATACACAAAATGGAGAGTTGGAGAGAGTTTCTCACATTGCTCAGCAGTGTTCAATAATCAAGAAAGGAGTGCATCTGCCTGTCTTTAAACTCCTCTTCCAGAATCCTCAAGGAGGTTGCTAGCTGTGACAGTGCTTCAATAATAAAAGATTCTCTTGTGCCCTTGTGACACAAGCAAACAATGTGTACGTAAACACAAAACTCCAAAGAAAAGAAAAACAACTTTCAAATATTTCAAATTTCTACTTGCGTTCACTTCCCATTGTAAGCTACCTGCAATTAATCACAGTTTAAGTATAACATAAAATCAGAGGCATAGGAAACAAATCACCAGTTATTATAAGAAATATATTATTAGCTGGGGCATGCAAGGCAGAAATAACTTTTTTTTTTTCCCTATAACTGCTATAAATGCTGTATTCTGATGTTCTCAAAACCAGAAGGAAATATGTGCCAAAATTATGTGAAGTTAGGGACTACACACGTGTTTCTGCTGTTGCATACATTTACATTCATATCAGAAGAACAGCAGAGTGCAGTATTTTATTTTGCTGCCCTTCCTTCTTCTTCCTCTTCTGCATTTCCTCCTTTCAAAGTAATGTTTTTCCACCCCTAACTGAAATAAAAAGTTGGAGTAATACTAAACAACACTCCCACGCCCACTTCTGAGAAAATGCTTTAGCAAGTTCAGACTGAAAACTCAACAGATGAACTTTTCTCCTCCCATCTTTTCTCCTGCCTTCATCTTAATGAACTGCTCAAATCTTAATCCTAGTTTTCTGCCAACCTGCCTTGAGAAAATTGTTCTGATTTTCCCTGAGAAGTGCTCTACTCCTGAAGGGACTCTGTGAACATACCTCGCTTTAGCAAGAAGCAGCACAAGCCATTACTTTAATTTCATACACACTGAAGGTAAAGTTCTCAAGACAAAACTAAAGCATTTCCACTTAAACTTCCAGAACTTGTATGTCCCTTTCCTCTATGATACACATAGTGACTGCATGTCAGTTAAGATGACAACACGATAAGCAGCTTGCTTCCAAAGGCAAATGCTGGTAGTTAACCCGAAATTCTCTTCTTTTTCTTACAAGAATACTTGTTAGCAACCAACAGTGAATTCCCCAAAGAGTGTTCTGGATCAGATTCAGCCTCTCATCATCTGTGTTTTCTCTCTCTGTGGGAGAAGAAATGAATAAACTAATTTCCGCAAGGTGATCACGCAAAATAGGCATATAACACAGAAGAAAAGACTGATATTTGGATTTTAAGCATTTTCACACAATTACGAAGACAAAGCTGCTCGGCATAATAGCTGTAGCTGGTTTCATCAGCCTTACTAATAAACAGGTTGAAGTTGATGGATCAGTTTACACAGCACAATAAAAAAAAAAACACTGCCGGGAAATTCAACATGAGGTCTATGGTTCTATTAGAGGTCACTAAAAAAAGAAATGGGACTGCGTGGTAATATCTGGATGCCCTGGTTAGACAATTTTTGGTCTGTCTCTCTTAAAGTATTTGGTAGAAATGGTACCACAATTTACCACAATAAAAATGTTATATCTTGATAGAAACTAATTATTTGATCAGTTTTAGCTCATTTTAAATTTTTTTCATTACATTCAATTTCCAGCGAGCCAGATTGAGATCTGACAGCAAGACGTCGGGAACAATATTTCTGAGGAAAGGTGGTGAAAAGAAACCAATCACTCCAGGCTCTGAAGCTATTTTAACAACCCCTTGAGTTCAGCAGATGTGGAAAAGGCTACCTTTCTCCCATGTTTTCTGTTTGTTGGATTGTTATTTACACTACAAACACAAATGCTACACAAAAATGTTTACAAATAATGTATTAGACCATTAATAAGTGTGTCTATCATAAATATTAAACAGACAATACCTACATGAAAATATGTAGAACGGTCCAAAGTAATACTTCCAATTTATTTCCATGGACACACAACAGACACGAAGACCACAATAACTCTGTTTGATAAAGCAAATTCTACAAGAACAGGAGCCTGCATGTCACACTCATCAAAATCTGCATGCCTGTATGGTACGTGGCTTGCCCTTAATGTTGCTGTTGTCACTCCTGAATTGCACCACCCACCACCTCACTGCTATCATGCTTGGTCTCCATAAGCATTCATCAAGCATCAGTGAATGTCAGTGAGTGCCATTTTTTCTGTATTGGAGGATTTCAGTGGCACACTCTGCTTCATCCACACTTTCATGTCAGACACCATTTTGTCAGACTGCCCTTCTGTTTCCATCTGTCATATGGCAACAAATAATAAGGTATGGGTGGGAAGACTCCATCTCTACTGCCATACACCCAACGTCTGCCTCTGACATAGTAGGCCAACATAACAAAATGGGAGGCATTACTTTTGAAGAAGCCCTCAAAGATGATAGCTTGGAGAGCCTACACTTCTAGCACAGGTCCAGACCATTGCAACAGAGTATAAACAATGGTAGTGATACATCACAACTCCTAATATTCTTGGCTGAAATCCTATTACTAAATTAAATTTGTTCAAATAAATAGAAACTCCACCCAACCTTCAAACCAATACTTGACCTATGACTTAGTAGACTCATGATTAATTCAGCATGAAGTTTTCAAGGTCGTAGATTAAAACAGATTACATACAAGTTTGCCAAAAAAACTGCCAGCATTTCAGTGGATTTTGCTATATTCCAGTATGCTCAAATGCCAGTAAAGCAAGCACATTATCTGTTGTCATAGCTTTGAAGGAATATTGTTAATCTCTGATGAATGAATGCTTCCAATAAAAGGAACTATCTGGTCTTCCAAAATTCCTTTTAGCTACAATGAGAGAACAGAGAGGAACTCTGTACAGAGAGGGACCTGGGTGTCCTGGTGGATGACAGGTTGACCATGAGCCAGCAGTGTGCCCTCGTGGCCAAGAGGGCCAATGGCATTCTGGGGTGCATTAAAAAGAGCGTGGCCAGCAGGTCAAGGGAGGTGATCCTCCCCCTCTACTCTGCCCTGGTGAGGCCTCATCTGGAGTACTGTGTCCAGTTCTGGGCTCTCCAGTATAAAAAAGACAGGGATCTCTTGGAAAGAGTCCAGTGTAGGGCTACAAAGATGGTGAAGGGCCTGGAGGATCTCCCCTATGAAGAAAGGCGGAGTGAACTGGGTCTCTTTAGCCTTGAGGAAAGAAGACTGAGAGGGGACCTGATCCAGATTTATAAATATCTGAGGTGTGGGGGACAACATGGAGAGGCCAGACTCTTTTCAGCAGTGTGTGGAGACAGGACAAGGGGGAACGGCCACAAACTGCAGCACAGGAGGTTCCGCACGAATGTGCGCAAGAACTTCTTTACGGTGAGGGTGACGGAGCACTGGCACAGGCTGCGCAGGGGGGTTGTGGAATCTCCTTCTCTGGAGACATTCAAGACCTGGACGCCTACCTGTGCGACCTGGAACTGCTTTGGCAGGGGGGTTGGACTCAATGATCTTTTGAGGTCCCTTCCAACCTCTATGATTCTATGATTCTACATAGTGAAGTAAGCAATGGTGACATGAAGCTCCTTCTAAAGGCAGATAAAATATTCCCAGAGAAAGAACTCAGTGTAGGCTTTTCCTAGGACTGTTTCATTTTATCAAGCCCTGGTGGTAAGACAAGAGATACAAAGGATCACCACTGTACATACATATGTACATTAGTACATATCAATAGCCACACAACAGCAGCCTGTCACTGATGGGTGTAGTCCAGTATTAACCAATAGCACTAACAAATGGGACTTAATAACAGAAAATCAGGATTAGTACGGATGCAAGGAAGGTGAGAGGGCCTGCTAAGTTGTGTACCAATTTCTCTATAGCAATTTCTCACAAGCTGCATGGTGCATTGATAAGAAGAGCTCTTTAGGTCTCACAGGTTTACCTTCCTGAATGGTTGGTAGTAGTAATAATTGCTCACAAATGACATTCCCTCTGACACAGGGCTGGAGATGAGGTAAATGTTTCCCTTTCTAGGAAATTATTCATAACCCAGCTCCAGTGAAAGAGAGGTTAGGCACTCAGAGGCTAAGTTACATGATCCAGACTCGAGAGAGCATGACATAAATGCATAATCTGGGTGAGAGGATATGCTGTTTCATTTACACCAAGAGAAAGGAGATTGAACAAGGAAAGAAGGCAGTAACACAGAATCTGTTTATGAAATAAATGGATAGAGTAAAACACAATATCTGAAAGAGATTTCATCTTTTTTTTTTTTTTCTTTCTTCAAAATAAGCTCAAATAGCCTTATCTGTACTTCAGGTTTTTCACACATCAACTATAAATTACTGCATGGAAAAAAAAGATGCTTTCGGAATCTGTTTATTGAAGAGACTGGCAAGCAGTGAGCTGCACAGCTCTCAGAGAGAATCAGCTCTAGGTCTTGTCACATCAATGATTTATACAATTGCACTAGGGAAATCAATTAAGTTCTCCATGTGCCCCAGTTTTTTCATCTGTAAAAAAGGGGCAATCTGTTATTCAAGCAGAGCGCTTTTCCATTTTACAACCTTTCTTGTGTGTAGATGTTCATTATTTTGCTAGTGTGTACATTTGTAAAGACATACTCCTATAGGGATATATTTTTTTGCTTGATCATCAAAATATCCTTTTCTTGACTCCTTTCAACTCTTTATTTTTTATACAGCTCCAGAAATACTTCTGTAGTTTTAGCAGGCACAATTAAAAATACGGCACAGAATGTGAAGGATACACCTTTTTTTTTTTTCCTAAAACACAGATCCTTGAAAAAGATATTAAGGAAATCCTACAGTTAGTGTAGACACAGATCCAAAGACAATGAAGGTAGGAAACTGAAAAACTGCTGTTTATTTTCACTTTAAATCATTTAACAGTTTTTCTGTGTTCTAGCACTTCATGTCTAATGACTCTGAAAAAGCTGCACAGAAAAGAAGTATTGCCTGAACACGGTCTAACCCTCCATGGCATCACAGAAAAAACACCTAGTTGTCCACAACTTGTTTCACAGATTTTCTTTGTTCTCTGGTATCCACAGAGCAAGAAATTTACATGTCAGTGGGAACATGTAAATGAAAACCTTGTTTAAGCTTTGGCACAGAAAAGGAGAATAATTGTGGGGCATTGGTACTCTTCCTCTTAATATGGATAGACTTCAAATGCACAGCCCATTTGGAAACATGACCCCACAGTGGCTGTTGCCCTCCTACTTATACTAAAATATACTGTTTAAAAACGGTGTAAAAGATGAAAAACTGAAGTAGTTATGAAGCACAAATATTTAATTGTTTATGAATGTCTGTCAAGAGGGCTTATATTTAGCCAAAACCTGCAAGTAGGAAATTTACAATTTTGCCTATATAAGTAGCTATGCATTTAGCCTGTTAAGTGAAAGAAAACATATAAGGCAATGCTTTAAATACAGTAGCTGTTTCAGTAGAAAATGCTTAAGAGTAGGCCACTAAGGTTGAGACTGGCAAATACAGTAATAAGGATTTCTTTCTGTCCCTGCCACCTGAGTCCTCTCTCCCACTGCGACTTGTGTGAAGGACAATGATATAACTGCCAGGCTATCTACAGTCTGAATCCCATCCTTGCACGGTTTTGAAATTTTCCAGCAGGCAGCAACATTTCAGTAACCAGGTTCTTAATTATGGCAGGACTGGCAGATTAATTTAATTTATTTAGATACTTGTCTTGCTATTGTAAATGTAATCTTGTAAATGTAAAAAAAATGTAAAATCTTCTTACTCAAAACACACCAGCAGCCTTAGGCATTAGAAAGAAAATGATTAATCTGCTATGCACGGAATGATGCACAAGATATAGGCTGAAAATAAAGAGAACTGATGGTAAAGCAAACATCAGTTTCTGGTTGTGCTGACTCCTTGGCAAATGGCAGATGACTCAGAACTGGTAAATCCTTTTATCATTGCACTTTTTAGAGTAATCTCCAATATTTCCTTTATCTGCTTGGTTTTGGCACGTTTAGCACAGAGGCTGATGATCAATGAAGCGAAAGATTTCGTTTTAGTGAAGGCGTCAGCTAATATCTACAGCAGAGATGCCACTGGTCTTCACACTGGCCTTACAGATAAGAGCTGGCTGCTCATTGGATGGCCACGACAATATTATTTGGGAAATCACCTTTAAGTGTTCATAATGGTAAACTGAGCTACAGTATACAATACATGTGTCCAAAAATGTTATCTAAAGTCACTGAGAGGCCAACAGTAAATACGCATGTTTTGTGTACAAGTTATGACTGACAGGAGCACTTTAGTTGGGTGGTCTGATTTACAAAAACCAAATGCAGTCATGTATCAAGGAGTCTTCTTTCTTCTCCTTTCTTTTTTGGCCTTTATACAAATAATTCTTTTAAGTTTGTTGAACACGGACTACTTTCTGGTTTTAATCCCCCAGCATGATATTTTACAAGACATACAATATGTCTCTGATTTATGCAGATTTCAATTCAGTTGGTTTAGTCCCCTGACCCTAGCTGTTCTCCCTCAGGTTGCTGCTCTTTTTGTGAACTGCTGTGTCTCCACCTCAGGCAAAGTGCTCTGAAATGCTGTCGAATCTCATCTTTAGAGGGCAATTCTATAAAAAGAAGCAGTGCAGGTTATAGACAAAGCCGATTTCAAGTATAGTCTGGAGGTTGCACTTATGTGGGTGATCAGGAGACACTGAACTGCACACAACAGTTCCTTAAACTGCAGTACTGTTGCTCATGTCTACGTTAGTGAAATAATAGAACATGAAGTAAAAGTGAGTTCAAATCATCCATTTAAGTTTCACATTTTTGTCTTTTAGGATAAGATGAGAGAAGGCATCTCAAGTATCACTAGCCAATTTTTTCACAAAACCAATCTGAATAAAAATCAAAGCAGCACTTACTTGTTTTCACTCTGCTTACTGAAACCAATTTCAATTTCTTGAGCGTTTGCTTGAGGTAGTTAAAAATAAATGACCAGTTTAAATGAAAAGTTTGAAAAAAAAAAGAAAAATACACTTGATATTCAGTATTACAATATCTTCCTACAAGAACTTCAGTATATATAGATTAAAAAATATTTTGATAATTTTAATTTTATGACAATAATCACTAATCTTACTGAGAATTATTTTTGTGTTTGTTGCAAAAAAGGTACAGAATGCACAAAGGAAAATTCTCAATATGAAATACTAATCTCTTAGGAGGAAGACTCATGTCTTTCAATATTTCACATTTGCAACACCTGATATTCCAATTTTACAACAAATATTCATGATCTACCTTCTGCTTTTGTGAATTTACTCCAAGGGAACCTATTTTAAAACAGAAAGACAATCCAGACTTTAAGAATACAGGATTTTTCCATACAAATGCCCCAAAACTTCACATAAGCTATGCATATGGATGCAATGACAATAAATCAGACACAGAAATGCAACACGCTGGAGTGGACAGATTGCTTCTTTACAAAATGTAATGCCACATATTTTCCTGCTTTCCTAGGATTTCACTGACAACTTAAAGCTTTTAAAATAATGGGTTTCACACCTTGAACACATGCCACAGAAGGCTGAGGAAGGCACTGTGTACAATTTATTATATACACTGGAAACCTTAACATTTGGTTGGATCATATGAAAGAAACATCATTCAGCAGATCCATCTGACATTTTCACACATATTTCAAAAGAGCTCTTCAACGTGCTCACGATTTCAGTCTACATCTAGTTCATTACTGTGTCCTGCAATTGCAGAACTAAAATTAATCAGAAACCCATTTACTTTCTGAAAAGCACTCAAAAGTCTATGATTTTTAAATTAATTTATGCAAAGAGAAAAGCTCTTGCCTTTTAAGTATAATTCCAAGCCATATAAATCGAAAGCAAAGCTTTAAACCCTTAATGACCCCTTTTCCATCCAGTCTTAAATGGAACAATTAAGCAATAACTTCCATTCCATCTAAGTACAAGCAGAAGTGATG
The DNA here is from genome assembly GCA_036925125.1 of Oreortyx pictus. Classification (NCBI taxonomy): domain Eukaryota; kingdom Metazoa; phylum Chordata; class Aves; order Galliformes; family Odontophoridae; genus Oreortyx; species Oreortyx pictus. The sequence continues at coordinate 85,638,532 of JAUPFR010000003.1, read as the reverse complement.
GGTGTCTGCTTACTGACTAAACCTTGAAACATTTAATTGACCTGTGGGAGCTGAATGCTGCAAGTACAATTGTATGGCACAGAAGCTATTTATGTTTAACTAGAAGAAATCTTTGAAAGTAATTAATAATTTTCGTATGTTAGATTATGCACAACTTTTCACATCCGACTTAAACTGTAGTCAGCAAGCCTGTTACAGATTTTTACAGATTATAAAATCTGTAGGTATACTTATTTGAGATATAAATTTGACTTCTCATAGTAACAGAACAAAAATAAATCTTTGGCCAAGGGCTCAGTGTAGAACTCCCGAATTATCCCCGGATTTTCCTGAAGAGGGCAGGCATCCCTGGAGAGTAAGGCATCTCTTACTGGCTTTACGACTATCTAATATTTGCTATTTACATTCAAGTAGTGGAGTTATGACTCTTCCTAGGTAAATGAGGTATGCAATGGGAAATTCATACATACGCAAACAGAATACATACTGTTTTGGATACCCTTCATAGTTGCATTCAATTAACTTTACCTACGACATCACTGAGGATGTTAAAACGTACTGTGGTTTTCTAATGAAAAGTGTGACAAGAATGGATTTAGGAGACAATTATTTGGAAGTTATCTTTTGTTTAAAGGACAGCAAAGTAAATTTACTGTAAGTGTTGCATCCATCATTTCTCATGACTAGACAAAGATTAGAAGCCAAAGATTTTGTTGGTATCTCAATGATAGAGAAATCCTCCTCAGTTACACATTTAGAATTAACTAATTAAAAATATAAAAAAAGACTGGACAGCTAGAAATAATGGATAATGTTTACAGATCCTGCAAGAAGTACTTACAAAATCATAACATGCAAAAAAATCCACAATTAAATACCCAGTCATGATCATGGAGTTCTTAGCATACTAGAAAATGAATATCATTTGGTTTTCTACCTGACAATCCTCTTAAAAAAAATTACTATATCCTAAAACATCTTGCAAGAGAAAATAAAATTTGTCAGTAATTTTCAAAAGAAACGGAGGCTGCTCCTTCCAGTCATCTTTCTCTAAATCAAATTTTTTTCTTGAAATACCTCAAGAAGACTCAAAAAACATTGAAAACTCATTCCAGCTGTCCTCATGGGACTGTCTATCTCTTGTCACTAATGCAGAACTTCAGACAGGAGTAGATCATTACAAGTATCTTCTTAGCAGATAACACTACTGTATGGGAACTGTTGAATCACGGCCTGAACCACTGATTGATCACCTGAGGCAAGCACTGGATCAGCCGCAGGGGCACAAGTGAGTGTGATTGGAAGGGGTGGAGTTTGACTCCACCTCTCCCAAGACTCCATTTAAGGGCTGACCACCACCAGGGAAGGATCTCTGGTTGGAGATCCCTCCCTAGTGGAGTTATCGGTGAGCCTCGACCATCTTTAAAGGTGAGCCACTCTTTTCTTATTAATTTTCTTATTAACTATCTGTACACCATCTACTTAAGCCTATCAAAAATATACCAGCTTTGGCACTATTTCTTTTGGGTGCTATTTCTGGGGGTTATTTGCCCTACAACTACCCATATGGACACGGTGGAATTTAGGTTATCAGAACTCATGCTTTCAATAATGAGCATGTTGAATTAGAAAACAAAAGCTTATCAGCCTTCTTTTTTTTTTTTTCTTTTTTTTTCCTTATTCCTAGGGATAGAGATGTGGGAGGGAAGGGTTTGGCTCTTATTTTTTAACATTTCAAAAACTATGAGAAAAGTCACAAGTACAATAAATAGTAAAATACTGCATGAATAATCCTTCATCCTTGAATAAGGTTTTCTATATTTCTTTTTAGTATAAGAACACTGTCATGTCTTGATGATGTAAGGACAACTGCTCATAAGAGACAAGCTGCAATATCTCAGGTTTGCTGAAAGTGTCAGATGGAAAACTTCAGCCATCAGTCACAAGTCCATCATTATTTAACATATTCATACATTCTATTTAAAAGGGAATAAGCAATACAGTATTGAAATTCAAGGAGGAAATTAAAATGGAGTGAAAGACAGATATTGGTTAAAGCAAGCAAACTGAACTATGAACAGAAAATAATAAAAACAAGATCCCATTCTGAAAATGCCAACTAATTTATTTGGAAAAATGTAATCTAAAACAAAGATGCTCTCTAGGAAACTTGGAAAGCAACTATGCTAAAAAGGATTGTTGGGAGAACAGAATACTCGACATGAATTTGTAACGTGACTCAATAGCAGGAAAGAAACACAGACCTAAATTATTTCAGATCAAATATGCAAATATGCATAGCATTTGCATCACAAGTATGGCACCATGCTCTTCCTGGACTGTGGAAAAAATAGCTGTAGTTTCTTACTGACAAAACAAAAATAGCTGACGCTATCTCACCCTCCAGTTCCCTTTAGAAAGTTTTGTTAAGTTAAACCAGACCAATCAAAATATTAGAAAAATGGGAATACTACAAAATGGAATTAAGCTGTACTTTTAAGGAAAACTTTCTTTGTCTCCTCAGTGACATCAGCTTCAACCACGTTGCTCAGCACCTGAAGCCTATTTTCTTTTTTTTTAATGAAAGTAAATTTTCTTTTTTACACTTCAAAATGCTAGATGCAATAGCTTTCACTCACATCTTAAACTGTGTAACACCGAACTGAATTTTGCAGACAATATTAACATGTTATGTAATCTGTATGGTGTGTGACACCACTTCAGTGACCTTTTGGAAATCTATAAAAAAAAATTGGCTAGAGACTATGTTACATAGCACTTATTACGCTGACTTGGACTTCAAGAGATTATGTTACAACAGGGTAAAATGCTCTTAGCTTATTTCTCAGAAGTTCATTTAGGTGACAAATGGATATCATACTGTGATGTGTCTTGCTTAACTTCACAACTTGCATGGAGTGGAAAACACATTAAAAAACAAACAAAAAAGCTATTATGTAAAGATAATAAAGAACATTTTTTTCAGCTTAAAATACAGGAGGAAGTTCTGCAAGCATAAAACATCAGTGAGAATGAAAGTAAAAGTGGCACATGCTCTTTTAATGACTGATCCTTTAATATCAACACCTCTCTATGATCTTTCAAAGAGACAATCAATGAAACTTGTTCTGAGCCTCTACCACACACATGGTTTTTCAGGCAGTATGGTTCATATTCTCTGATGTGCTACTGAATATATTGTTGGAAGACAGCAGCTTGATAAGATGTCAATCAGTCAAACTACTTCAACTTTTAGATCACACAATTCATTCAGCTTCTTAGATTATACTGAGAGAATAAAAGCTTAGTGGTGGAAGGAATACATAAATCAGGTAATTCTAATTTGCTCCTTTGCAGCTGCAGAAGTTTAATTTATGGATTCTGGAATTAATGGAAAGATACAGTCTAACATTTTTCTCTCTGATTTTATTCAGGCGATTGAAGGCACAAGTCCTCTAGCAGCTAGAACTGCATTTTGAATTCAGTAAAACTGTTGGAAAAATTTGCAATAGTCACCTTTAACACAAAATATTCCATCCCTAATGACAACCTTGATTGTCAGCTGTAACTTCGGAGAGTAGATAACAGTAATCTTTAGATGGCAAAAGACTGCAGTCACTCTTGAAAAGATATTTAAGACATAACTGGCTCTCTTTACTTGTGCCAACTCTGCATTCACAAGCTGTCCAGCAGACCATATTCCAAATAAACAAATGAGTATTATGAAACTTCTACCTGCTTGCAATTTAAGTATATAAAATCAGATGCTGGCACTAGCAAACACCAATACTATGTTGCCATTTTTCTCATTTCACAGATGGAAAACCTGAGAGAGACAGGTTGACAACAAATCTGAAGAAAGAAAAAAAAAATCTGAAAGAAACAAAATCTGAAGAAAGAAAGACCAGATACCACTTCCCCAGCTTTTGGCTCCACGAGTGTTTTAAGCACAGGCAACTTCTGCATTCAAGCACACTTACTCTGTGGTGAATACACCTAACAGAATCACATAAGAGCTTGCTTCCCTGAAATGTTGAACTGTTTCTAACTACATAAAAGCCGTGTCCCAACAAACATTTTAAAGATAAACGAAGAAGTCTTTTTTTCTATAAATCCTTTCAACCTATTTAAACCCAAGCTATGACTAAACACAACGTGATTTTATAATACCTGATGTGTGACTGAAATTGTATGAAAAAAAATCTATTTATTTTGAAGGTGCTGGAAAAAAAGGAAGATGAAAAAGGGACTTGGTGACAAAATAATCCCTTAGAAGTGTTTGATTCTTCTCAACATACGTTTCTTAATGATCAAACCACTGGCACAGGCTGCCCAGGGGGGTTGTGGAGTCTCCTTCTCTGGAGATATTCAAGACCTGCCTGGACACCTACCTGTGCGACCTGGTGTAGGGAACTGCTTTGGCAGGGGGGTTGGACTCAATGATCTCTTGAGGTCCCTACCAACCCCTATGATTCTATGAAACCTACATATAAACTTAGGGAGACTACCTGAATGCCAAGATTATTCAACTACGATAAAATCAGCTAGTTCAACATAAATCTTATATTTCTTGATCCTTATCCACACCTTTTAGTTTACTTTGTGTCTAAACAGGGATTATCTCTGTCAGTTCATAGTTTGTCCTCATCCTTAAGATTAAAAATCTAATCAGTGTTAGTAATCTCTCTACCATGAATACAAATATTTTGCTGGATTGATCTGATCCATGTTGTTCTCCCAAAGAACTGATATCTGTGAATAATGTACCACCTCTCCCTCTAATTTCAGGGGCAAAGCAATCATCAGATCCCTGTTGTTCTCCCAGAGAACTAAAGCCTGTGAAGTACATACCTCCTCTGCCTCCAATTTCAGGGGAAAATCAAGTAAAATAAACAAAATTTATTTGTTTATTAGAAATACAATCCAGTCATAGTGAGAACTATTGGTGATAGGTGGATGGTTGGAATGGATGATCTTGCAGGTCTTTTCCAACCTTGGTGATTCTTACTTTAAGATATTCAGAATACTAATCACACATTTTGAATCAAATCAAACACGGCTACAATAAAGACACGCGGTCATCATGAAAACTATGTAAACTGCCAAGGTCTGCAAGGCTAATGGATTCTTACAGATAATATAGATGGAAACTACTTATTACTAATAGTTTACAGACACAGCATGTAGCTCTGCTGCGTAACATGATATCCTGGGTTAGAACCAGACTGCACGTATTTAAGTGATTTTTTCTCTCCCTTTCTAAATTATCACTCATTATGTGGAAAACAGATATACTGGCATCAACCACGTAGTGTAATGTGAGGTTTTTCTTGCCAGCCAGATTCCATTTAACATGCTACCTTTCAGCAGTGCCCAGTATACTGTATGCTTTTCTCAGTAATCACCAGGTTGTCCTTAATCGCCCAGTGGTAAACATCTACTATCTATTTTGATAGTGTGCATGAATGCCAAGACCAGAAACGCTCTGTTAAACAGCATGAAACAAACTCCCAACAAGAGTACTTCAAGAAAAAAAAAACCAAACCAAAACAAATTACTCTGTGCAAACAATTCCTGTCTCACTTCTTGGAAGCTGAGTAAGCAGGGCAGACATCAATGTGTTCAAACAGTACTCAAGGCACTTCATAACTGCTTTTGTTTTTAATTGAAAATATTCTTTCTTTTAACCCTAACAATCTAAAGATAAGTCTTTTAGACGCTCTAAATGTGCCTTTTGCTACACGATGTCAATCAATGAGCTGTATCCACTAGGTGATATTTTACTTAATTAAGGAAGAAACAAAAAGGGCAATTTAAAATTTAATTTTTTTTTTAATGCCAGATTCATACATCGCTGTTTCCCCTCATGTAAACACTGTTTTCACTGTTTGCATTTACCTTTTTCTCTGAGTCAAAACACATGCATGTGTGTATGTAACCAATCAGTCATAATTTGAATTCGCTCTGTCTTACAAATGTACAAACATGCCTTCCCTGACATGCACTATAAATCCCACCCTGAAGGTGTAATTCTTCATCTATACTGTTTTATGATACATCCTGCACAAAAAAGTCTCTCACCTACATGATTTATGTTCCATATGCAATTTGATGTGGAAGACAAAAACAAAAACAAAAAAAACCTAAGAAAACAAATACAAAAGCCACAAAATGCATATTATCTCTTAAGGATCGAATATGAGTAGAAAGCCACAAAAGAGGAAAATGGGTTTATCAGGGTTTTGTATGCTGAAAATTACCCAGAGACCTGTTCCCTCTCCTGCACTCTCTGTCACCTTCACATGGGACTGGAGATGAATCATCAGAATGAACAGCTCATGTGACCACACCAGTTCCCTCTTCCAATACAGTGGATTTAAAAAAAAAAAAATTACAAAAAAAATAAATTACAACAAAACAAAACAAAAACAAAAACAAACAAACAAAAAAACACTTGCACATGTAAGTTAGTAGACTTCTCCCCTCTGAATATTTCTTGCCCATGCAACAATTTTAACACGATTGATGAGTCAGACATAGCAAACTCAGCAGTTACAAAACTGTGCACCATTCATAAACACAGGGCCTGATATGATTGTTGTACTTTACACACAACAGCCTACAATCATTGGCAACATCAAATTGAGGTGTATTTCTACTCTTTTTTTATGAATTCCTTCATTCACAGAAGAAGAGCACATGCTATGGGATGCATTCCTGGTACTCCTTACGCTATGTTATGCAACTGTTTATTCTTACTTGCTTATACACTTGAATGCGATTTTCTGTTACTAGGGTGCAATGTTTCAACTAAGTTTTGAAACTGGATTCCTTGCTAAAGATCCTTAATATATTAAACACAGCAAGATCAAAAGGTACCATATAAGCCCTGGAAGGAAATAACTTATATCTTGACTTTCTCTACTCAGAGATACCAAAAGAGTAACCTTTGTTCAGAATATCAAATATTTCAAAATATGAAAAGATAACATGCTAAACAGTTACATTTTTTTTACATTTTTTTGTTCGATGCTATTTGATATGCCCCAAAATTTAATATTACAGAAAGGCAAAGCTTAATTTTAATGAATGTAGAATAAAAAGGAGTTACTTTTATATAAAAAATTTACTTTGCTATAATTTAGAGTATCAAATTACAATTTGCTGTGAAATCTCTGTGTTTTCACATCCAGTTATTTAATTTTATGGAGACTGAGAATTAACAAACAAAACATTAAATTTGCTGATTTTCCATAGTACACTTCTAATACTGATGATACCTGAGAAGTTGTTCAAATGGAGAATATACAAGGGCAGCTATCTTTCACCTCCCAGATCTACTGTTCTAGAGTAATAATTTTTCAGAATTCCGTAAGAGAACCTACGATCTTAAACTCTGAGCTTGGATCTCCAAACCAGCTTGCAGTTATGCTCTATGCCAAGACCTGTAACGAAACAGAAACTTCGTTTTCTTTTTTTTCAAGTGCTGAGCACAAGAAAGCACAATATCTTTGCAGATCAGGCTCCACAGTCATAATCCTTTAGATTCCAGTTTTCAAATAAAGTTTTACTCTACTATTCTCAATAGATTACTGCAGTACATTAGGATGCTTTTTAGACTCTTAGAAAAAATCTTTTTAATATTAATATTAATAATAATAATTACTTGACACCTCTTCCTGAATCACTCTAAGCTGAAGAATAAACTGGTATTATAATCAGGATTTTATTTTTTTCTTCCTTTATGTAGAGAATTTGTCAAACACTTGCTAACAGGTATAAGTTCTATTCAAATTGTATTTATCTACATACGACGTGGTCCATACTAGAATGAGCAGCACATAGATGTGTTGTCCCTGTTTTGCATAACCAAGAACAGTGTGATAAACCTCTTAAGACACAGCTTATTGAAGCTTAGAGAAGACAAACAAGCCATCAGTTAAGCATCTTTCTGAGCCTCTTCGTGTCACAGTGTTTCACATGAAAAATAATTTGTTGGAGTTTAATACTTGCTTACTTTAGACAAGCTATGAGCGGTGCTGTGGAACACCAATATTCGGATGTAAGCTCCCTATATGACCAGTGGAGGGAGGCTGAGTCAGAGCATCCATGCTGAGAGTCTTAAGAAGATGACTCACTGACATACCCATAATTTTAGAAACTGTTCGAAGTCATTTTATATGTTTACATTTCTGAACATTTTTATAACAAAAGAGCTATAGAGAGAGACAGAGCAGTAAAACTGGAGAAGTGCTTTTATAAAAATCTTGTACATATGTAAAGAAAAGCATTATTTTTCATTAGGGGAAAAGCTACAATAGAGAAACTGTAGCACTGATTCCCACCACTGAGGCTCAGGGTGAAGTATAAGACTGGATAGCTATTACAATTAATGAACACACAAACATGGTGGAATAGAGCAGTGCAACAGAAGCAACTAAACACTTCGGAACCATGACAGGACATTTTCCCTTCTTTCCCAAACATTCTCTACCGCTTTCTTAACACCAACAAAAGACGTTTGTGTTACCTAGGTGAAATCACCACTTAAACCTGTAAGTTAAGAGGGGAAGCAACACTGACACGCACCTTGCAAAACTACAGAAGCTTCATGCCATCAATCACACTTTGGAACATTTTAATAAATGAGAAAAGAGCGGCAAAAAAGTCCACTGTGTTGTGTGGGGAGTCAGAAGATTGAGGAACCCAAATGGCTGAGAAGGGTAAAACCTGATCCCTCACAGAAACCACGCTGCAATGCAGCACCAGAAGCTCCCAGTGCCTGCAGTCTGGCTTGCTGCCTTCATCCCAACCACGTGGCAGATCTCCCCTGAGTAAAGCAGAGGTAGTGTATCAGATCCCTGCAGATGCTGGAAGTTGAAGGCAACAGAAAGCACAGCTTTGAGATTCTGTCATGGAGACGACAGGACAAAATGGCCTGCAATAGACAGCAGTTTGAGCAGGATAATTTGGTGCATTGAGGTCTTAAGCTTCTCCAGATGCTGAACTCAGCTTGGGATGTGAGATAAGGGGACAGCAATTACTTCACTGAATAGTCTGGTTCTGTGAAACCAAGGAAAAGGAACCTCTCTGTGAAAGCAGAAGAAATAATACACACACTTTTCCCCCCTTTTTTTCTTAAATCTTTTCCCAATCATCAGCTTTTAAGGCAATTCACGCGAAGGTCATATGCTCTGCAGACTGAAAAAAATCAATGTTTCTAATCAATTTTTAAGCATTTTGTGTTACACTGTTACACTGACACCACCGAGGAAAACCAAAACTCAAATCATAAACAACAAACCTACATGAAAACATCTTATTTTAATGCCAAAATTATAGAAGTAGTTTCTTAGCTGCTGTGTGCCTTCTCAAACCTGCACAAAGCTCTACTTGCATGTATCACCGTGTCACCTTAGCATCCCTGCATTCATAATCAATAAGCAGAGTTAGGTCGCTCTGGAAACTGCCCCTCTCATGGCACATAGGCAAATTCACAAGACGAGCACACTGCTGGATTACTTTCCATAAATAATAACTTCATAACTAATGTGTGTTGCAGCCAGTCCAGCCTTTCTAAGTAGTTATTTAATGACATTCCACATGCAGGGTAACTGTCCCTCTCTGATCCCAACAACAGAAAAATTCTGAGCATCAGTTTTAGAGCACAATTAAAAACATAATGAGCATAACAGTAAATTTTAGAGGTGAACATGCTATTTTTCTACATCTAACAATGTTGCCTATGCTTCTGCAAATAAATATCAAAATAGAAGGCATCATCAAATACATGGAGTATGGACTGCCTTCACATACAGCAGCTGGTGCCTGAAATACTTGCTGAACTTAGTTTGAATTCTATCTTGTGATATGTAATTTTAAAAATAGCTTCCTGCTGGTGTAACATGCTAATTTTAATAGTAATTCTTATTTCATGTTGTGAGATTCATCCCCAAGGCTCTTTAAATATTGTGAGAGAAAATGAAAGCCACGAAGCGCAAAACAATGTTATTCCTCCCTAAAAATACAGCTGTACTTTTAAGAAGCGTATCAAATATTTTACTGTGTATCGTGACACTGTGCAAGAATTTTAGGACAAGAAGCAAGCAACACCACATTCACTTTAATGAATTCAGGGAAATACAAATGATATCAGTTGCTGTCTAAATGGCAAAACCTGGAACATACCAAATCTCTGTAGAAAGCATCACATCAACTAAAATTTCTCATCTACATTGCAACCATCTAGCAGAACAATCATAAGAAACAGATCTGCCTGTAGAATATTATCATTAATATGCTCGTGTCCATTAGAGATTGTATCAGATAAATACCTCACTGCATCTAGAAAGCTGGAAACCAGTAAAATCAAAACACAAGAATTCTAGAATGGTGTCAGAAGGGACAGACCCCTCATTTTCTGACCACAAAATGTGTGGGTAATGAACATTAAACCACTTTACTGCCATAAGCACAATATTATAAATTCATTAGTAAAATGTTTTCCAAAATTTATTAATAAAGACTGATTTCCAAGAGCTGCTAATCCCTCTAACACCAAAAACTTTGCTATCTGCTCTTTGTTGAAGAAGTTTCCCAGATTTGAAGTCAAAGCCAATATTGCCAGGGTGATAAAACATTTCAAAGCACTCTGAGCTCTCAAGAATTGAATTTCACTTGTAAGGAAAATACTGTGATTTTAGCTATACAGGAGGAATAACTTTCTAGAAATGCTCCTTTCATCACCTCATTTCAAAATTTCCATGGATGGACATATTACTTATATGATGTGTATTCTAGTTAAGGCTATCTCCTTCTACACAAATTATTGAAAGAGAGGAAGAACAGGACCTTCTTTCTATATGGGATATACAAATTCCCACACCTCACTCCCAGTAACTACCTCTCTCTCAGAGGCTGATGGCAAAGCTTAAATGTTGTTTTGCAGACTGGTCAACCATTTTTAATATTTCTCCTGTACTTTAAGTATTAAAAAGGTACAAACAAACAAAATACAACCAAAAATACCTCATACATAGCATATAGTGTCATAGGCAACTTGGCAGTATTATTTCCAGAGATCAAATATTCTTCAATGGTCCAATGACAACCTCCAAGATTTATATAGTGGATTCAAACCTAGCTGCAAAGGTTCTTAATAAACAACAAAAGCTTTCTATCATTATTATTTTAATTATTATTATTATTATTTTGTAGAAATAGTTGCAAAATATAAACAAGCTCAAGGAAATGAGTTTCTATCCCTCAGCTTCTCAAAACACACAGTACTCACTTCACACAGCTTCCCCTGAAAAACGTAACACTAAAGGACACTGCTTGGTTACCTAACAATTTTTTAAATTGCACTAGTGACATAAAAATCAACTGCTTAAATGTTACCTAGTCCACACCACAAATAACACGTTGTTGCTGAATCAAAAGGACAAAGAAGTTCAGGATTTTCTGCAGAATTTTCCCTTATTTGTGTACTCGAAGAATGAAAGTAAGCAGCATAGGGAATTGGTGCTGACTGTCACTAAGTTTTTTATTTAGGAAATAGTAAAAACCTTCTGTAGAGACCACTGAAGTTTACTAGATGACTAACAGCCTTTTCATTATTTGCCTACTAAACAGACAAAAGCTTTCTCCTCTCTGAATGATTGATTCAGTGCCAAATGCCTTACTGGGTCACTTTTATTTCTGTAAGGAAACAAGACCATATATGCAGTTATTTACCAGGAACTTGCTCAGGACTGAAATTCTGAAGCCATCTTTCATTGAATAAAATACTACTCCATACACAAATAACATCAAAAATATCAGACTCTGGACATGTACATGAAAATAACCCTACTCTGAAGAAAAGAGTTGAGGCATTTCTGCACTTGTGAAAAAATCTCTGAATACAGATTTATCTGGTTGGCATTCATTTGAAACAAGTAGGAGATCACATAGTGAACAAGGATGATAAAATGTTACAGACCTCTGCAGCAAATAACAACAGTAGGTGATCACATAAATAAATCAAATGCACAAGGAAGTAGTTAAAGTTTCTCAGGCAACCATGAACTTGATCATGCTGATTCAGGGCACTGGACTTTGCACAACATACAGAATCCAGAAGAAAGGATGATCATGCTGCACTGGTGAACACCTGAGTCAGGCATGTCTTCTCAGAGTTGTTTTAAGTATCTTATTTAAAATTAAGAGTCAACAAACCCTGAAGGCTACAGTTCAAGTGGAAGCTTGGTGAAACAGTGGGAAATTAGAAAAGCTGGCCAGGGAGGTTTGCCTGAAGAAGAGGAAGTCTGGGGTACTGGACTACTCTTAAAAGCAAGAAAAAAGCCTATGTGCTACAGCTGGATCATATACCTCGAGGGGCCCAAGAGACTTAGAAAGAATGTATGAGAATTAAAAGAAAGAAATGAGGCAGAGGAAAACAGGGTCGTATTTTCTTAGCAAATTGTCTAAGCTAACTGCAAGGTCCAATAAAGAAGAAATAAATTGGTTAAAATCAGGAGAGAGAAGGATGTATTTCATAAGAGAAAGAAAAATGAATACCCACGAGAAGAAACTTTAAGTTTGTAATGTATTTCTCCACTCCACTGTGATGAAGAAAAAAAAGCCGTGAAATGCATGCAGCCATATATTACCTTGTCTAGGCTTGCATGCTACTTACATAAAGCGTCTGGCATTTGGAACCTTTATAATGTCCATGTGTTCGCTAATTTCAAGTATTGTTTAGCCCTGCAGAAATAAATTTTAATAAAAAGCAGCCACAAAACTGAGCAACCTGAGAATTTCTGGGCAATTAATTAATGGCATGACAAAAGATTGCTGACGTTTTTAGTAACAAACGTATGTTCGTATTTATATATCACATTTATATATATGTATTAAGGGACACAAAAGTAAAAGCATTCTTCTCTTGGTCACATATACTGCATATACAAGAAGATCTTTTTATTTAGCATTTTTCCTACAAGCTCTGTGGTATTATTCCCAGGCCTCCATTTTAGGAATTCTTTTAACTTAACTCCATTTTTACCAGAGACCACATGTAATCAAACAGGTTGTCTCTTTTTTGTGATGTACCTGTTTGTACATGCTGATCTCTTTTCGTTCAAATCTCTGCTGTTCTAGGAGCTTTTTGTACACCCTCACCTACACTGTTCATTCCTTCTTTTTTTTTAATTTTCCGAAGTCACTCCTCTTCCAAGGAACCACATTACTGAAATACTGAAATAGCAAACAGAACTGAGTTGTGGGAGCTATTCTACTTGAAGATGTATAGAAGGCATATTCTGGGTGAAAGCAGACCAAATGACTCACTGGGAAAAAGACAAGATTTTTTGTAAGCACATACCCTCAAGTCATGAAGGTTTTAGTTGCTTCCATCATTCAGGTCTTTCCTCAGCAGACAGCTACAAAGGTGAGATGTTTATCTGCTGTTTAGGTATCAGTACTTCAATATGTTTGTTTTGCCTTTCCCCTTCAAATTTTTACTGAAATAATAAAGTTCTATCCCCCAAAGCCTAAAAAGTACCTTTAAAACCAGGACATGATCAGACACCACATTCAAAATTAGTTGATTTATTCAAGGATCTGAACAGAGAAATGTCATGATGATCTCTAGAGGTCCCTTCCAACCCCTATGATTCTGTGATTCTGTGATATAAACACTGGGCCAGCTATGACTTTTATCCGTAAGACATACTTGCTGGCATGCTCATTACATTAGGTGTTTGTCTTCCACTAGATTTGTCACTGATACTACTGTAGTTACTTGTATCGCTCCTCTGATTACCCTGCCAGATTTAAATAAATCATTTTTCCATGAATCACGATGCTTTTTGTTTCCTTCCATATTCAGCGAGATTTCAAGTGTCCCGTAGTAGCTGTGTATGGGAATGGAAGATATATCTAGCTAAGAGGTTTACAATGGTCTTCAATCACTCTGAATAAATCTGAAATGTCTGTAACTCCATGATAAATACAGTTTCTGAGCAACTGAGATTTCATTTTAATTCATTTCATTTTCACTTGGAGCATTCATACAATTTTTGCACTATAAGCACTTGGAATATCTGTATGATAAGGCAGAGTTAACCACAGCAAAGCAAAGAGATGCCTGCTATACCTACTGTTAGCCACCACAACAGAAACTGTAACTGCTTATTCTGTTTGATGATTCTGGTATCTTTTGCTCAAATATTGTGCTCAAGAATGCTTTACAAGGAAGAGGACAAATCTGGTAGGGAGTAAAATAACGTTCATGAAAACTGGGTGATAAATTAGGTGATGAATGGATAGAAGTGATCATACTGTGAACTATCTAGGAATTACACACTGACAACAATTTGACATGGTAGTTTCACCTCAAGCACTTTCCTTTTTGCTAGCAATCTCCTGCAGAACTGCAAGCTGAGAGGAGGAACATTAGCAATCCTCGTCTCAACAACCCACATGATTTTTGGAAAGGGAATAGATTTCAGGAGAGCCTGCCCACCGCAATTCCTAAGCAGCTTTTTTGGTCTTCTTTTTACTACTGTAAATTTTAGAGGTAGAGAGTACTACCTAATTACTCCAATTTTTGCCCTGGTGGATCAGCAGAACAAAAACCAAATTCTTCATAAGATGTCTTCCTCCATATATTACAAACAATTACAGTTCACTTCCAGCAAAAAGAACTGAACTTTAATTGAATATTTTCTATTGGATCTCTGTTTCCAAACATTAGTGCTTTTTTGTTTTTTAAATAAAAATAACTTAAAAGTACACAAAACAGTATTTTTAATGTAAAAGACTGCACTTTTGGTCTTTTATTTTTGTTAAGTATATTCCACGGTATTCTGCTAGAACATCTTTTTTGTTTGTTTTCCCCCAAAGATGCTGTAACAATTTTGAAAGCACCAGTAGAGATTTTTATACTATCTGTTAAGTAAGGACACCACAATTAGCCAGCTACCGGGTAGGAAGTCACTGATCAGTGCTGTTGCAATTGATGTATCATTGTTGCAAGTGACGTTTATTTTTAGTTATTAGTCAGCAGGTATTTGCCACTCAAAAAGCTTTGCAATTTGTACCAATTTTACAGTACTTGCTAAATTAAAAACAGAAGTCAAGGTGGACACTCAAGCAGTATTTCTTCAACAATCATAACTTTTCTTGTTCTTTAAAGCTATCTGAATGCAGTTGTATTTATCTCCATTTACAGTAAGATGAATCACTGTGAACTGACTGTGATTTAATTGCATACTTAGGTCTTAATTTATATCACCACTTTCCTCCTTGCTGAAACTGTGTAAGAACTGCCAAAAGTTGTAGCCACCTAATGGCAATCTGATTTTTCCCTTGCTGTCAGAAAACCATTCTGAAACCTGCAGAGTGCTTCAGAGGTGCAATTATAGAGCATCATATACAGCAAAGAACTGACAAACACCTTTGAATGGAGGCTTTTGGCTGGGGTGACTAGAAGTGTGAAGGACTGCTCCTCTGCTTTCATCAAGCAGAAAAAGTGGAATTTTACCAGCTGCAGAATGGGCAATTTGGGAACAAGATTCTTAAAATTTTGCTTTGAGCCTTCTTCAGTGTCTCAGATTAATGTATTACAAAACTTACAAGAACACTTTGCTCGAAACAATGACTCAAACTGCTCTATCAGATTTTGTATTTAAAGGGCTTAAAGATAACAGCCATAATGTCTTATTAGACACGATGGCATAATTTCAAGGCTGTCCCATCAACCTCATCCTGACAGCTTTTCTATTTCCCGCAGCTGCCTTGCTCACTTATTCTTCAGCACACAGAAATAAAAGTATAAATCCCAGTAATGAAAACAGTCAAGCTGCTCATAAAATGTCATATTACTCTGAGACTGCACATCACTCTCCAAATAGTATCCTGTCAGTCACATGCTCATTCTTTAAGAGACAGAGGCACTGGCCTGAAACATGGTTGGAAAGAAATCCACTCAAAAAATAAACAAACAAAAAGCTATCAATTGTAAAATACAAAAAATCTTGCCTTGATCACATATGGTGGAGAACATCAAATATTACATAAAAATTACGTTTAAAACAATCAAATACAAAATGGAGGGGCAAACAGGTGACAAGACATCACTGTGCTTCCTCTGTCACTGGCAAATCAACATAAGAAAAATGAGAGATATAGATATTGCTTTTTTTTAATGGACTGTAAAGGTTGGAGAATATGACATCTCTAACAAATGTCACTGCATTCATTGGAACAAAATTTTTGCTTCAATTGCAGAATTTGAAAGCTGTTTTGTTTGTTTGTTTGTTTTAATTCGGAAAGAAAATAAGAAATAAGTATGGAACTCCTGTGACTGGTGGATAAGCTTATGATTAACACCCCTATTTAATATTAATGGTGTTTCTAAAAAGATTCAACTTCATTGTACATATTCAAAACTTGCAGCTTGACTTCTAAGTTTGCCTTATAAAAACATGTTTGAAAAGATTAATCCATGTTTCTCAAAATGTCACAAACCTGGTGCATAGAAAGGCACTCCAAAAGCTTTAATTTTTTTGCAAACCACCTCTAAATGCTTTAATTGGTTAAGATAACCCACATCATTTTTTTGTTACAGAAGCATACTTTTAAGTAGGTTTGCCTGGATTACTTTATGAGATTATAATGTTAACAAATGTACCTCAACATGAGAACCAGTTTTCAAACCAACTTGACAGAAATTCAGTTTTCCCATTCACACAACCACTAATAGAAAAAAAAAAAGACTAAAAAGAATTCAAGCTTAAGGAAGATAACGGAGATGACAGCCCTTATTTTGTCAATCTTGTAAATCTGGAAATAAATTTCTTTCTTCCTTTTCTCTATGACATCTTGATGCTCACAGGGTATGTACACAGATCTATAACAGAAAAAAATGTAACTGTCCTTCACGACATCAAATCTTTCACAACTGTTGTTTATTTGATTTATGGAATGTATACCAGAAGGTACACAACATTGTGTTCATAATACTCTTCTGCAGAGTTATTTCTTTACATTATGCTTTATTAATTATCGCCTTTTGTATTCATGAAATGAACACAGATGCTATTGAGTCATCAGGCATTTGCCAATAGCCATGCTGGACATTCTAGAAATTCATCAGCAAGCTCAGTGCTCTAGCATGACTCTATTTCACTGTAGAACATTACGAAATGGTCAATAAAAGCACACTTATGAGGAGAGGAAATGAAACATTTCATTGTCATTACGGCAAAACAACTTTAATGGCAAAAAATCAGTGTATGGAAATGTAGGTAATTTTAGTAGAAACAAGAAAATTGAGGCTGTAGATATAGCACAGCAGAGATAATGCACTCTTGGAATCCACTTTTGCATATGGAGCTAGAGAGATCAACCACTGAGCTGCAGAAAACAGCCAACTATGCAATTATTAGAACAATAAAGAAGCAGTCTTAAAAATTCAGATCTGTTATGAAAAAAAAAGGATATAAGTGTGTGAGATAAATTTTATTTATGCATCCTTTCTTAATTCAGTCTCCACGTTATCTTCAGAACGTTTCAGAAACAGTGCCAAAACAGACTCAGGAACCTATTCACAACAATACTCACATGATTAAGTTACTTAAACACCTCATCTTCATTGAAGTTTACGGGCTAGAGAACAAATATTTTAGAGGAACTTAATATTACAGCTCTCCCATTTTCATTTTAGTTAAATCTACCATTTCTAAGCAGTGTCCACGAACTCCTAAGCAAAAGAATTAAAACAGTCAAGACTACCTGTGGTACAGAGAAGGTTCATGGTGAAAGAGCTTTTTCTAAAGGTCTTACTTCTACTAGGAATCCTTACAATAGGTTTCATACAGCGCACTGCACAGGCTTAAGATGAAGTTTAAATGTTCTGCAGGGTTAAAATAAATTAAAGTACAAATACTGGGTGGAAGGGAACATTACGAAGTTCAACAAGGGCAAGTGCTGAGACTTCCATCTAATAACAAATAAGCCCATGCATCAGTACAGGTCAGGGGCTGACCTGCTGGAAAGGAGCTCTGCAGAGAAGGACATGGGTGTCCTGGTGGACAACAGACTGGACAACAGCCAGAAGTGTGCCCTGGTGGCCAAGAGGGCCAGCAGTATCCTGTAGAGCACTAAAAAAGGTGTCCAGCAGGTCAAAGGAGATGATACTACCCCTCTCCCACAGTATTCCAAATGCGAGGCCACACTGGGAACACTGTGCCAAGTTCTGGGGTTCCCAGGTCAAGGAAGTCAAGGAACTTCTAGAGAGAATCCGGTAGAGGACCACAAAGATGGCTGCAGACACAGAACACCTCTCTTATGGGGAAAGGCTGAGAGCCCCGGGATTGTTCAGCCTGGAGGAGACTGACAGAGGATGTTATCAATTCTTATAAATATCTAAAAGGTGGCAACCAAGTGGATGAGACCAAGGTATTCTCCTTTTCTCCTTGGCTGGAGACATTCAAAGCCTGCCTGAATGCTTTCCTGAGTAACCTATTCTACAGAATCTGCATTAGAAGGAGGGTTGTACTACGTGAACTCCAGATATCCCTTCCAACGTCTATGATTCTTTGACTTTACGATTGTACTGAGCAACCATAAATAAAATCTTATTTGTGAAATATAATTCAACAGTTTCACAGTAGCTAAGTTACCTAATGACAACCAAATACTTTTATTGGTGAAGATGAAAAATAGGTTTTGTTGATGACCTTGGGCTGTTTTCCTTCATTAATAAAACCCTACCATTTCTGCTCCAAAGAATAGGGCAATTTGTCTTCAAGACAAGAGTAAAAAATATAAAAATACAGGATTTCATAGTCCCCTCTGATAATTTGCTAAGTTATATATATTTTAAGGTAATTACTGTTACAAAGAAAAGAAGAACCAACAACAGAACAATAAAAAATAAACAAATGACAGTTAAAATTTCATACCACACAACTTCAGAAGATGAGAGATGCTGGGAGATACCCTTCTTTCAAACTCACTTGCCATTTTCTCATCACAAAAGTGACAGCTTTATCAGATGTCATTAAAGTTCTGGTGAAGTGTCAGGGTAATTGCTGGTGTTCCCTAGCTAAACTTCTTGTGGAAGTGTGAACATGCTAATATGCTGGACAGAGAAAAACAAATCTTGTGGAAGTGTGAACCTCTTACTAAACAAAGAAACTCTCCATGTCCTCCACTGTGAGACATTTCAGACATCACAGGAAAATCTCAGTTCTTCAGAAAAAAACAGTAACACTACACATGTCTTTGCAATTAACAGTGGAAAAAAAAGAAGCATTAAATACGTATAATGAAACAAAATGAGAAGATGTATAAGTACTAAGTGGTGACCATACACTGATAACTGAAGTTAATTAACAACATCTTATGAATGAATAAACTAGGATAGTAAATGATTAATATGCTTAAATAATCTTAATACTTTCTATCTGTTGGGAGTCCATATTCCCCATTTCCATCACAGAATTTAAAGCAAATCAAGTAGGCCAATTATGCATGTGTACTACAGGTTGCACATACACATATTAAATGACTTATATATTGTACATGCTTGGCACATAGTCTGCACTTGTATTTTTGTTCTAGCCTAACCATTTGTACGGGAAAAGAAAGCAATCTCTGAACAATAGTCTTGCAGATTACCAGTTTGCCATAACACAATTTACTGCATTATTTCATTTTCTCCCCTAGTGATGTGGAAACTACAGGCAGCAGGCAGCCTCTTAGCCTAACACACTGCACAGTGGCTCTGATCCTGCTAGATTCTGTGTTCTAAGAGGTGGCCTGAATTGCTAAATATCTTGCACGCAGACTGACAGAACAAGGATGTACTGCCATTGGATTCCCAGTACACACAGCAGTTCTTAGATCAGAGGGCTGGAGCAAAGGCTTGACTTGGGACAGTATTTAAACAAAAACAAATCAAATGATACTGAAAGAAAAGTAGATAGAGAGAGGAGTAAACCATTCCCACTGCACTCTCTCCCAAGCTACTGTAAATTAACACAATTCATTTAAGAATATTTTCCCTCTCAATTCATACACCTCCCTGGATCAAAATAGAAAACATTTATTAACTGATGCTTCCAACTGTGATAGAAATTACAGTCATTTTTGTAGTACAGATGGTGTAAAATGCAATCTAAAAATATGATTAAAAGCTCAAAAGCTGAGTAACCCAAGTTCATTTCAGAGAGGGCTGTTTGGATGCTGCTAAAGAAATGCATTTGGAGTTAATTAGCTTGCTTTTTATCTGCTCCTCAATTAAGGACTTCTTACTCTCCCTTAATCATGAAACAGCCATTAAATTCAACAGACCTGTCTGGATGACCTTACATATTAACAATAAATTAGTTGAACATTTCTTCTTAAAAGTATGAGAATGATTTTAATGAAAATAATGGTTCTAGTAATGTCCTGGTCCCTGTAGAATTTGGATGATAGTAAGCCTATTCCATATGTAACAGTTTCAAATGCTTCACTTAATATGGTTTTACTCTCATAAAATGGGTGTTTGGAATGTGATGTTTATTCCCATACCTCCAGTGAGTTTACTAATTCTTTTAATCCTTTTTACAAAAATATGAAAACAGGTGCCAATTTCTAACAAGTGAAAGAGAACATGGGTTAAAAAAATAGAAGGATTTCAGTCATTAATACTAGATCACAATTAACTAGCGTAACAGGAAAAAAACTCTGGAAGATGTAGTTAGAACACATTCCCATATATAAAATAAGGGCTCTTTCCCTCAATTTAGACCATCTGAATCCTGCTATGTTGAAACGCTGGCTGTCCATTAGCCACAACTACTCTAATTAGTATTTCAAGATTTGATCAGAATAAATTGCTATCCATCACATAGCAGTAAAAAGGCTAGGTAACAGTGGTTTAATACAAACAAAAGAACAGAATTAACCTTCAGGCATATGGCTGGATATAGTGATGCCATGCACCGAAGAAAAATAGCTCTTTTGGAACATTGCTTTTGCACCAATCCTGATCATAAACCCAATTTGATGGCGCTGAGAAGTAACATTATCTTCAGAGGTCCCCAAAGGAAAAAAGGTATTAAACACAGGTGAGAAACAAACTGCCCTTTTAAGATTGGGGTGAAATGATAAAGGAATGTGTTAAGACATCTACTTTGGATGCTTTGCCACAATGAGAATTCCTGTCTCCTGAACTGGCAGTGTGGTATTATTACGGAAACAAATAAACAATGAAGAGACAACAAAGATGCATGTTAAAAAAACTTATAAATTTAATATATTAAACAACTATCTCTCTGATGTTGCAAATAAAAAGAAACAGCATTTCTCATCTCAGAAAAAGCTACTACACAGTGGAGCTGCAAGTAGGCTAGGGATTATTGTATTACTGCATTTGACAGAAGGTTAAGTGATAACACTTTCAACAGCCCTTTAATAAAAAAAAGTCCTCTAATCATTCCTGAAAATAAATCATAAAAACAAGGTGAAATCTCAGATTTGACCGTCTTTTTTTTTTTTTTTTTTTTTAAATGAACATAAATACAGTGCTGGAAGACTGACAACTTCAGAACCATCTCTCTTTTTAATAAGAAAAAATGATCATTTGATTGTTCCAGTCCCTTGCATTTGACAAATCTAACTACAATGATGTTCTACACGTTGACATCTATTCACATAGAACATGACTGAATTGAGTTAGATCCATAAGATAAAAACTTTTAGTAGTCTGAGCAAGACCTTAGGATATAAAACGTGGAAAACTGACTCAGCTCTGAAGGTTCCTATCATCTTGGGCAGCAGAACACCAATAGGTAACCAAGGTAAATGGAGCTCCAAACCAATATACATAATTTCTAAGAAATATGATTTGAAGGAGATTTATAATCTTCTGTATCAGTCCATCCATACACTGTTGATACCCACTTCCATTCAAAGTTAAACCATTAAGGGCGTTACTGACAGTATCTTAAACAAACACATAATGCCCTGAAACATCTGGATGCTTGATACTTTTAAAAATCAATATTTCAGTGAAATTTTCCTTGTCTTTTCTACTGTTGGTATAAATAATTATTGGCTACATTAATAGGGATAAGTGACTGAGGTCACAATTTCTTCCACTTGTACACGACCAGTTGGTTGGATACAAAGTAAGGACTCCTCTTCAGACAGATGCAGCCAGCATCAAGGACAGACTACTAATATGGGAAGGTTCAAGAAGGACAAGAAATTCCCTCAAATCTCTGAAGAGGCAGTGCTGGGGACTGCCGTCTCCTGAGTTCACCCTGTAGAGTATTTGCTAACTTGAAGCTCAACAGTGCTTTTCTCTAAGTAGTCTTCTGATTCAGAATTTTGCTTAGAATTTTGGCTCTCTTTTTTTCTCTGTCCCAGTGTGTTCATTTCATTTCTTCTTTCTTCCTCTTCACTTTAAGGGGATGGGAAGTTAGTTCTGAGGAAAGAGAAAGATGAAAAATGGGAATCTTAAGGGAGGAATCCCAGCCTCCAGCGGACAGAATCATGTGACTCTCACTAAAGTTACTCTCTTGCCAGGAGGATGCAAAGATGTGAGCTACACTAGTAGGTGCTCAATGAAGTGTGATCATTTATGGAAACAAGGGGAAAGTGTATATATCCACTAAACATATTCAAGCGCAAGTCCCTCCCCACCCTTTTTTTTTCTAACATTTATAATCTCATCTGCTTAAAAGTCTCTTCTGAATCCAAACTAAAGCGATGAATGTTCTAAGTACTCAATCTAAATGTTCACCTTTACAGCTTCAGAAGTTGGCAAGTAGGAGAGAACACACTGAAGTTACTCTAAGAAAAAGAAAAGGTAAATCAAGCCAAGTTGTTTCCATATTTTTTAATATGATTTAAATAACAGTCCTGATTTCTAGCCCTGGACATGTCCTCAAATGCACATAGCAGCAGCGTTTCCAAACTATGTGGTGGGGAAGGAAGGCTGTTTAGAAACTGCATTCCCTACCACCCACCCCTCCTTTGCAGAGTTTCTATCTTTGACCCACTGCCAACGTGATAATTTCACATAAAACAGAGTGTAGGAGGGTATTATTGGCACTAAAGCATGGGAATAACCTATGGGAAGGAAAGCAGTTTTCTTATTTCTTCTCTCTGCATAACTTCTGAAAATAAAATAGCGGGCTTTAGATAGATTTTTTTTAGAGCAAAAGGTAGAAGACAGAAGTCAGATGAAAAATAAACAAGTACAAGAGTATAAAAAGCTTACAAGTGAACACTTGGAAAAACTTGGGAGTTTTATGCTAAATCTAAAAAAAAGGAGAGTTTAATTTTTCCTTTCTTATCTGTAGCATGTGAACTAGCTGGTCTGCAGATGATTTACAAAAGACATGCCTTGCAAGCATAGTTAAAGAAAGAGAGATGGATGCTGCATGAAGCATACAGAGATCACAAAATGGAGCACGAACAGCATGTGAATTGAGGTACAAGAAAACATTCCTAATTTTGCTCCCTCACTCTTTTATACTTTCAGCCACTAATGCCCCAAAATGAAACTAGCACAGGCAGGATATAGTGATAAAAGACAATAAGGAAGTGTGGAAGCAGTTTGCTGACTACATTGCCATGTAACACGTTTCATGAGCCCTGTGCTTCATAATCTGTGCATCTACCAACTCCTCAAATTCCAGTTACCTGCCCAGATCTCTTCCACAGACACTAACAGGAGGCTGCCGCCAGCATAGCAGCCAGGATTTTTCCTTGGCACAATAAAATCCCTCCAAGTAGGGGAAGCACACATTTTGCAGAAGTCTGGAAGGAGGCTACTCAAGCCAAAACAAGCTTTTTTGGTATGTCTTAGCTTTTAGAATACTACCTGTGTTTATACCAGCCCCTTTCATTTCATGTATTTTCCTGGGAGGAAAATTCCCTACACAGAAACATAGGGAAGCTTCCTTGCCCACATTATGAGCTTTTCCATTTAAAGGAGCATCTGGTCTAATGTGCGGGTTTTAATTAAGTGCAATCATTTGTAGTTCTGAAAAACACATATAAAAGGCCATACTGAATCAACATAACAGCACTCAGTGACATCTATACTCCACAATAAAACAATAAATATTCCACAAAAGTACAGTTCTAAGATTAAAAAAGGAGGGAAATCATTTCAATGAATTATGATCTGTGGTTCCTGCTATTTAAAAAAAAAAAATTATATAGCCTTTGAACTTAGCTATAAAGAACAAACAATCCTTGTGCTGCAGTGCAAACAAAACCTGGATTTTTAATGAGTTAAGACTGTATTCATTTATTAAAGAAGGAAAAGAGGTGACTGCAAGGAAATCAGTGTCATGAATCATTCCAGTAATTTTGATCTAGGCCACCCACCTGCATGCGTGTCTTAGAGCCATATGCAAAACATTAATGCATTAACGTACTTGTAGAGGCAGATTAGCTCAAGTAACACTCTAGTCTACTAAAGAGTTATTTCTGTTGGCTTGAATAAACTCATACGACTTCACAGTATGCAAATCTCAGACCTGCTTAATTGTACTACTACTTTATTATAAGAGATGCTACGCACAATGAGACCTGAAGTTGCCAGTATTCAGGCAAAAAATAGTTACATCTATAAAACATAATACTAATAAATAAAAGCATTCAAATATTCATTTGATAAAATAGCAACTTAAAGTATATCCTTTTGTTCGTATTTGTTTCCCCTTTATTCTATTTTTTTTCTGTGATCGTCAACTTTATCTTAGTTGTCTGATCAACAAACCCAGAACTTCACAATTTTTATGCAACTTTCTTTGCCTTGTCAGCCAAAAATGCATTGGCTAATGATATCTCACTTTAAAAATAGGAAGGAAAAAAGCCAAAAAAAAAAAAAATCTGAAGTTGATGGTACACGTAGTACTTCGACACTTCATGAAAAATAAATGAGGTAGCAATCTTAAAATTTAGTTTACTTGTTTAAGTATGAGTATCAGTAGTATGAATAAGTATGAATAGACTGAATACTTGGTAAAAACAAACAAGCTTTAAGTAGTCCTAGAGGTTGCCTAGTTTTCCTTAGAGTATCAATTTCTCCTATAAGCAATACTCTCCTTTCTCTATGAACTTCCAAGTCAGGCTATGTCCTGTCCAGAGAGCTTTCCAGAACAGTAGAAAGAAAGCACAAGTCTGATCAGAATGGTGCTGATCTAACACTGGTTCTTCAAGCATGGACATCACTGGCTTTAAGGGACTTCCTCATATTCTCCAACTAAGATTTTCCTCCTGTCATGTGTGCAGCAAGTCTACCGTGCTCAGGAAATACTGTGGCTATTCTCACATGTCCTCTATAGCAAACCAGAACCCCACAGCATTTGAGGTTTTCAGACAACTGCCATCTAACTCAGTATGAATGCTGTGACCCACATGTTTGACACTTCATACACGGCTCGAGCAGATCAGTTCATCCATTACACAGCATTTGCAAAAACAGTCGGGGCTGTGTAGTGCTTGTATGTTCTCTGTACGAGCACAAGGAAGGTGAGTAAACTAATCCAGGCATTTCTGGTGCTACAGCTACCTAAAAGTAGCATATCAGGCCAGTGTTATCTGTTTTCTATTGTTCTGCAAAGGTTTGGTGCATGCAAACATGGGAGGATATAATTTGGAAGAACTGAAATTAACTTGTGTCAATGTCTGAACTAAAAAACAGGTAGAGGGACAATGATTCAGTAGGTATGTAATCTTTTTTGTATTTAGGATTACGCAGAAGCAGACAAGTAATTATACACTGTGTTTCT
Organism: Oreortyx pictus; assembly: GCA_036925125.1. Taxonomy (NCBI): domain Eukaryota; kingdom Metazoa; phylum Chordata; class Aves; order Galliformes; family Odontophoridae; genus Oreortyx; species Oreortyx pictus. The sequence continues at coordinate 85,612,739 of JAUPFR010000003.1, read as the reverse complement.
TTTAGGTGAAGGAACAATGAAAGTTTTACAGTCGCTACATTCATCACACACTTTTCAGTGTTATCTGACAAACTATATTAATGTCTTTTCTCCAAATGAAGCAGACGTATGGTAGGATTGTCTTGGTTTTTTCTTCACTTGCTGGTTTTCTCATATATATGAAGTTTCTTGAGCTCTATCAGAAGGCATATTCATCTTGGGACTCAAACATTTGTATGAGTTGTGCTTACTTAAGAGGGTTTCAGACATCCTATCTGTTCTCATTCAAGCCACCTTCTTAAGAGAGGGGACAGCTACTGAAAGTATTTTTATGTGTTTATTATTAACTACAACTGAATTCTATCTGTTTGTTTCTTTTAATATGATTGTATTTGCAACATTGCTTCCTTTATTTCTAGCACTTTTTCTAGGGTTCCCCCACCTGAAATATTTCAGTGAGAGTAGAGACATCATCTAACATTACATATGTACAAGCTGTGTCCTAGTTTGTGGAAAACTTTAAAGGAAACAGAAACAGTGGCAAGACCTTTCTGTGTGTTTTTCAAGCAGGAGACGTAAGTGAAAGAGGAGTAATTTTTCCCCACTCTCCCAGAGACTACAGAAGGAACCTCTACGTCAATGTGATGGGCAGTGTAAGAACTATGATGCTGAATGAAAGCAAGGTTCTCAACATCTGATGTGATCACAGAGTCATAAAATGGTGTGGATTGGAAAGGACTTTAAAGACCACCTAGTTCCAACCCACTTGCCATGGTCAGGGACACCGTCCACTAAACTAGGTTGCCCAGAGTCCCATCCATCCTGGGCAAGGTGCAAGACTTACTCAATATCTTCACCTTTCATTTTATCTTATTAAAGCAGCTATTTTCATGAAACCATTTGTTTTCCAGCCTTTCTATGGAGATCCAGAAAGATCACTGCATCATCTTTCCCTCTTTATCATGCCTGCCCTGCAGGAAACCCTGTCTCTTGGAAACACACAACTAAGAGCACAGCAGGAAAATAATAACCGAAAATGTACCTCCTGTTCTCCAAAGCAGTCTGCTCTCCCAGCAATTCCTGAATGAAATTCTTAACAAACTATTTCAAATTTTTCAGAAACAAAAAAGGTCTTAGTCACTGTTCTGGCCCAGTTAGGCCTGGCCCTGTGATTAATGTGGAGAGGGGACACAGAGACACATCCCCTGGGATGGGGGGAAGGGAAACATAGGGAGATGGGTCTAAAAACAAAGCAGTGACGACCATAGAATCATAGGGGTAGGAAGGGACCTCAAGAGATCATCGAGTCCAACCCCTCTGCCAAAGCAGGCTCCCTACACCAGGTAAACCATCAACTAAGGAAGAAAAATAATTTACTTAATATGATAGTGGAATGTGAGATAACACAATACAATATAATTGAAATTGAAGCAAATAAATCAGTGAGAGAAAGAGCATCTAAAAAACTGAAGGCCTTGCTCTAATGCTGAGGGTCAAAAGGCTAGGGATCACACACCACAGGGATAATCAAGAACAAGAAGGGCAGTCCTGTGACTCTCAAAAAGTTTTATCTTTCTGTCAGAATGGAAAACAGAAACAGAACTGTGAAGTCTTCTGGGAGATGTAGTTCTATTCTGTGAAAGGTACCCAGAACTATCAACAATACAGAGAACTGGAGCATTAACTCTTGAACTCCCACTGTACTACCAGATGTCATGATGTGGAATACCAATAACAGAAATCATAAAAACATGACAGATTTATTGCACTTAAAAATACTTAATTACTGGGAAGAGACATTTTAAAGGTGAAAAAGTACTCACAAAATTTTCACCAAAAATTCTAAGCAACTGAAAAAGGAAATATCTTGTATAAATACTGTAAAACTTGTATATTTAGCATTATAAAAGCTTTCCTTGTTTAATATATATGGTATCTAATTTAATATGATACCTTGTGTTCACAATTTTTAGTTACACCTTGCTGTCATACAGCATGTAAAATCAAGCACCCCATAATTGGCATTCATGGCTTTATACACTGTACTTTCATTACGCAGGTTTACCGCAAACAGTTTTGTGTGGGTATCACTTTATTAAAGTCGTCAAAAAAATTAAGCCTTTCATGTGAGGCTACCTTGTCTGAAGATACAAAGGCTGCTCCGAAAGCAATGCCTCCTATTTTATTATGTTGGTCCACAACATCCGAGGTGAATGTTGGTGGTATAGCAGTAGAGGTTTAACCTTCTCACCAATAGTCCATCACATTCTGTTGCTGTGTGACAGATGGCAGCAGAGGGGCAGTCTGACAAAATGGTGTCTGACATGGAAGTAAAGATGAAGGAAAGGTGCATCACTGAATTCCTCCATGCAGAAAGCATGGCACCCATCAATATTAATTGACACTTGCTGTACATTTCTGGAGACCAAACAGTGGATGGGAGCGCAGTGAGGCAGTGGGCAGTGCATATAAGCTGTAGTAAAAGCAATTCACCTCTACTGGTTCAGATTTGTATGAGCACAGCACATGTGCTCTTGTTCATCACCGGTGAAAACTCACAGCTAATGATGGTGGTGACTCTTGAAAAATATCACTATGCAGCTGAGAATCTGCTCTATCAGAGTTACTTTGCTCTTCTGTATCTGCCATAGCTTCCATGGCAATAACTAAGAGGCACTACTTTCAGAGTGACCTACTTACAATGTGATCTTTAATTAACATAGAAGACCAAGCATTTCTAACACAAAACTATGGATTTTGTTCCCATGAAAGAAGGGTTGAATTTGAAAAATTTGCTAGTAACTTCAAATCTGACTATACTGAAATTAACTAAAAATACCTGAAATCCACAACATACCACCATCAAGGAGGAGTTGAAATACTGAAATAAATGAAAGTCCAAATTGAACCCCCACAACCCTAAACATTAGAATACCTTTAAAGTCTTCAACTGTTGATATATAAGCTAAAGTAACTACTTTATTTTGGAACACAAACTACTGCAAATGTTAAAAAGACTTTATAGCTATATAGCATGTTTGTATACAGACTTGCATTTGTAGCATATCACAACATACATAGCAATAAATCTGTAATATTTATATACATATGCTTAGGTGTAAGCCCACATCTACACCTACAGAGATAAGGGATGACACTACTAACAGAGTCTCATTTGGAACTTTTCCAGCTTTTGGACTGTAGATTAAGTACTATTTTTATTTTCACAGAGAAGTAAGGTAAAATTTATCATATTCAGGCAAGAACGGAATGGCAGGGTTCACAAGGCAGATGGTGCCTGGATTATCACTTTGTTGTTCACCACTGAGGAAATACAGCACAACAATGACTTCTGACTGATACTTGACTTATACATAAAAAACACATCAGACAAGACTTACTCATACATTCGCTTGCCTGATATTCTTCCCATGCAATGCAAATTCATCTTCTTCCAGAAAACAAAACAAAACAAATAAATAATAATAATAAAAAAAAACCAACAGAAAAGAAGAAAAGCTGCTAGGGATTTTCCTTTCTGGATAATTTGGAGGCCTCATCTTAGAAGTCAAAAGCTATCCTACTCTCAGGAAGAAAAACATGGACTGATTAACTTATTTTAAATATTTCAGTGGAACTACGATTTTGGCAAGATTCTGAAAGAAGTGGCTGCTCCTTGAAAATCACCACCACCATCAACATACGCACAAAAAAATTCAGTAGTACTTAATGTTCTCTTCTCATTGGTTCTAGATTTTTCTTACTGCATGGAAATACATCCTCAGAACTACATTAAGCTGTAGAGAATGAAAAAAATATGCCAACTCAGATATGAAGAATGACGAAAGTTTTTAAAGTAAGTTCTTCCACTTTCTTTGCTTCAAAAAATGCTTTGACTTACTTGACTTCTCATCAGACAGGTATACACAGTTGCAACCAGTAAAACAAATGTTATGTCTCCACAGAATACATGATACAAGTTCTACATACAAATACGCCATTGCACCATTTCAGGGTTCCCACTCAAAGCTATGCAACTCACAATAAAAGGAATGACTAAAACAGTGTTTACAATTGAATTTAAAAGCCCTGTAGGTAATCTCTCTGAAGTAAGAATACTCATCTTTTCTCCATATCAAAATAGAATCAAGATATACAGTAGTGATAACATACAGCATCACTGCTGGAATGCAAGATGTATTTCTACAGAACTAATTGATTGACATTGACGCCAAGATGCTGAATCATTAAATCTACATGGAGTAAGGTATGACTGACTGGAATTTTTCACTTGAAAATTTCAGAAAATATGGTAATAAAATGCTTCTTCATATGGAACTGCGTGCTGAAAGTCATAAGATGAAAACATCCATAGTCCAATACCTAAGGATAACACATCATTGTGGGAAATCTTCCTAAGCTCACAAATATCTTTCTTTTGAAAAATATGAAAGGAGCTTCATGGTATAAATGCTTCACTCCTTAGGGATATCTGTTATTCATCCTGCAGTCCACGAACTTATCATTAGACACTTAATCCGGGTGTTTAAATCAGGATGATCAATGATTTTTTTTAAGTTTTCAGGAAGACATGTGCAAATATATTTTACCTTTTGTCCCATGTTTTCAAGTGTAATACAGGAGTGAACACGGCCTGATCACATCTTACAGTGTTCAGATTCTTAGCAGAATGTCACGAAATGCAACTTCAATTTTTCACCAGAGGTTTGCTACTAACAAGGTACTGGTTTGCTTCAGCTTCCTCAAATCTGTACAGTGATGCTGCTGTTCACAGTTGGGAGCTTGATAGTAAGAGAAGAGTATGCTGACTGAGGGGCTCTACTTAGCTTGGGGAACAATTGGCTCTATGAAGAGCCATTTACCATTTACCATTTTAAGTTCTGTAACGTCTCTGAGGTAATCTGCTGTTCAGGCAAAACAGGGTGGAATTCTGTATCCAAGAGGCACAAAGTAAAATTATTCAAAAATCATTAGTTGACTTCAGAGATAACTGACTTTAACATCAAGCACATATAGAACAGTATTACAGGCACGGAGACATTCTCTTAAATCCTCCATAGCACACAAATGAAGATGGTGTTTTTACAAAGATGACTGAGCAGGTTTTATTTATTCTACTTGTTAGCATCTATAGTAAATTTATTATGAATTATTAGTGAATTAATGTTTTCACAATCACAGATGTCTATTTTAGAAAGCCATGAAACTATAAACAAACAAGTCTTTAAAACAAGCTTACAAGTAAACATGAATATGTTAAATGAAGACAATCGAAAAAGGACAGTTTTACAGAAAAACTGGAAACAAAATTGAGATAGAGAAAGCTGTTGCAGCACCAATACAGTGCTATGTTTTAAGGAGGTCCATATCTTTATTTCTAAATTTTCTAAAATTTCTAAAGACTACTGTTTCTTGCTGCAGCATGTCAAACACCTTTCTTGCACGTCATTAGTTTTGAACCTGAAGTAAGAATTTTAAATTATAAAGAACTAATGCCAGATAAATCAAAATAAACTTCATCTACTCTAAAGAGTAGCTCAAGTCTTTCAGAATTAAAATTAGTATAGGAAGTGTTGTTTTAGTTGGTGGGGTTACAGATGAATGCTGCTCCTTCTTTCAATCCATCTCCCTGCTGAGTTATATACACAGTTCTTCTGTATCACAATATCAGACCTAGTCAGAAGTCTTCAATAAGGCAGACCACTGCCTTTTGTATACTGGTTGTACAATTTAGAGTCTTAAATTTTCCCAACATGTGAACTTAAATACAGCAATTAAAAATGTTTTACACCTACAAAATTTAAAACCTGATGACAGTCTCTTTCAGAAACTATTTTTCTCAAGCTATGTTTACAAAAGAAGCAACGGATTGTAGTTTAGCATTAAAGTGCTGGAAAGAGAAAGATTTACTTCAGTTGATATGCAAGTATACATTAGCCAAGTCCACTGTTCCTAACAGAAAGCAATGTCAATGTAAGGAAGCAACTATAAACAGAGGACAGAGAGCATAATAAAACAGTAAAAACAGTAGAAGTAAAACTGAAATATGTGCATTTGCTTTAGTTTGTATGACAGGAACCTACGGCAATTAAATACACAAACACTTTTCCACATATATGTACTTACTAAAAAAAAAAAAAATCCTGGATAAATATTCTTAGTTCAGGATATGATTAATGTAGCCTATCAAAAGCCAGATGGTGCAAAACCAGAAGCATCAATCAAACTGAAAAGACCACCGAGTGCTATCCACAACGATGTGCTCACAAATGGAATTTGTGGTCACAGACCCTAACACATAGCATGCAGAGGAAGCCATAAACACAGCGTCAGTGCCCTGAGGAACGGACAGAAACAGAGCAGGCTTTGTTAGCCAAAACCTGGAGAAGTAGTACTCACTGCTGTAGGATCTGACTAAGAGGAGTCTGCAGGCAAATGTATGTGTTTTAAGGAAAAAATTAAAAGCAAACTCTTTAATGTTTGCACTGATGACAGCATCTGTCAAAATGTCCACTTGCCATTTGATTTAATATGGAATTGCGCCATGCGTTATCAAGGAAGCTGCCACTGTCTGTCTGCCACGTGAATTGGTGTTTAATGGTTGTTTTAGCACAGGGCTCACAAAGGGTTCGTATTTTTAGTTTTATATTAGATGTTTTCTGCAAACGTTCTATGGAAAACATAGAACTCTGTTTGTTAAGTAGAATATAGTACAGACAACATTTTCAGTTCCAAAAAACAGGAACGAGTTTTTACAGATTGGGAAAAATGTGATCTCATCCTTCTCTAACTTACTTGAAATAACATCAAACTCAATTTGGCTGACACCTGAAATTAATTTCAGTTCAAATTTTTTGAGAGTTGTGTGTACAGTTGTGCGCAAACCTAAGGAGAAGAACACTAAGAGAGGATAAGTAGATCCACATTACAATACTTTTTATTGTCAGACACAAAGCCATAAAATATACACCAGCCTTGCTGCTTTACATCAGAGATTCAAAAAAAAAAAAAAAGTTTTTATAAAGGAGTAAGGAAGAAGAAAAGTAAGCAAAATATTCTCACTCCATGCAAGAAGGATCAGTTATATCCCAAATAATGAAAACACTGATGCCTGGGTAACACTTAGAACTTTAAGTAACACATCAGGTACCTAGAAAGTCTACAAAAACCAAGCTTTGCCTCCAGCAAAAATTTGGGGGACAGAAGGTAAAATTAGTTTTCACATCCATTAGTGAAGTTCTCAAACTTGAGTCACCAGATATACCATTAATTAAAAACAAACAAGCTCAGAAGAGCTGGTCATAAGAATGTTTCAGTCAACAGCAAAGTTTAAATTCTCGAAGAGAGAGGAACCCCATTATCAACAGTACTCTCGTATTCCTGTGGGTTCTCACCATACTGCACACATGCTCTCCTACACATGCTGCACTTCCCCTCCAGAAAGTGACACTGATTCCCTCATTCATTTTTAATAACATCATAAGGTACATCTGTAGAAATACAGGGTTCCATAAACATACTTAAGAAAAAAACACCACCACCAAAAAAACAACAATGGAAGGGCAGGTGATATAAATGGAAGGGCAAGTGATAAAAAGTAAGTGGAGGGAGAATAGAATATTGAAATTGCAAGAAGATATTAAACAAAAATAGGTAAAAAGAAGCAGGAAAAAAAGGTAGACTGCATGGAAGAAATTTTTTTTTTTTAGAGAAAGAAGTGGAAACAGAATAAAAAAAAAAGGAGAGGAAAACATGAGAAAAAGGGAAAGATAATTAATATAATCATAGAATGGCTTGGATTGGAAGGAACCTTAAAGATCATCTAGTTCCAATCCCCTACTATCGAAGAGCTGCCATCTACTAGATCAGGAAGCCAAGTGCCTCATCCAGCCTGGCCTTGAACACCTCCAGGGATGGGGCACCCACAGCTTCTCTGAGCACCCTGTTCCAGCGTCCCACCACCCTGAGTGAAAAATTTCCCCCTAACATCTAATATAAATCTCCCCTTTTCTAGTTTAAACCATTCCCCCTTGTCTTACAATTGAGAAATCTAATCTACTACACACTATACAGGGAGAGAGAAATCTAAGTCAAAGGGGATGTTAAGAAGTAGGGGAAGGAAAGACGCCTGAACATGATCTGAACTTCAAATAGCCATAGACCATTAGTTATATACTCCATCATCTTGACAAAGTAAGACTAAACAGAGTTTGGAAGAAATTTAAATATGGCTGCATTTGTTTACTTTCTGTGATTTCAACGTTTTGCAGCAACTACTTTTAGCAAAGTAGAAATACCTTTCTTTTTCATACCTTTGTGTCAGTATCACAGCTATGATGGACAAGCTGTACAGGCAAAAGAGACATGCAGAGAAAGGCAATGCAACAAGAGGATTAATGTGCCCAAAATCACCTGTTCTGTCTGAGTTAATATGACAGATATATGATGTCCCTATAAATCTTGTCCCTCACTTATAATTCAGTATTTTTAGAGGTAGAAAAATGCTTATTTGAGGCAATCTGCTAGGTTAGCGTTTGCATGCTTTATCAGGAAGAAAAACTGTAAGTAAATGACCATCATTTTCATGATTCAATTGAAAAAAATGTGTCATTTATCTCATGCAACTGCCATGGATGGAAGGTGTATTTATTTTCCCCACGCAGTATAACATCCCAAATAATTAGTTCTGTTGCTATTCTTCACACTGTCTCCTACTTGTCAATGTCATTTTGATCTAACCAATTGTCCAAAAGGTAAGACGATATCTTGGATACAACCAGAGCCATATGGAGAAAGACTTATTTTTATACAGTGCAAAATGAAGTGTCCAGAACTTTTTTTCACTCTTTAACTGCCGTAATCAAACTGCAGTTCAAGTAAGAAACTTCTGAAACATTATTTTACTTTTGTCACATTTTTTCACAACATTGATTTACTTTTTTTCCAAAGATCACTTTCACCTTTCTCTTTTACTCTTTCCCTCATTTTCCTGAACGTTCTTACATGGGGTAAACAGGGAGGATGTGTGGACGTCATCAGCATATTTCTACTGTTAATTGTTCTAGAGATCATTACTGAAAATATTTCAATAATACCTGTGATGACTTGATAAGTCTATGCCTCATCAACAAACCATTACCTTTACTTACAGATGAAAATGTGAATTCACAGTCTACTGCTAATTACTTTGTAGAAAGACATAGAGGCATCTATTTAAGCTAATCAAGTAAAAGCTTCTCTTTTGAGAGATAACTGAGGTAAAAATCCCAAACTGAGTTAGCATCAGATAGTTTTGATGCTTTAAACATTGAACTACAGCAAAAATTAACAACACTGAAAATAATTTTAACCACATTGAGCATATATACACAACCTGTTTTTATTTTCTTTTTCGTTTTATGCAAGATACACTTCAAATGAGATTGCATGTCTTTTATCTCAACCTTTCAGCTATAGAATTAAGACAGAGCAGATATATCTTTTTCTATTCAGCCTATTCAGCAGAGAAGTAAGCTCTTTCATCACACTGCCTTTTTTCATTTCTTCTCCCAAACCCCTAAAACAATTCCTGGTATTTGAACAGCTATTTCTAAGCTGTCTATATATTAGTTTTCTTTGTGTTACAGATGGCATAAACTTCAATGCAGCTAAGAGTTAAGTTAAAAAAAGAAAAAAAAAAAGACAGCTTTTCAGGCCATTAGATTTTCTTCACTATCATCAAGTAATGTTCAAGTATCCCATTAGTACAAGGCCACTGCACTACTTCTCCAAACAGAAATTGCTTTTCTCTTTCAGCAGTCTTCTTTGAAGCCTTACATCATATCAAGAGCATAAAACAGCTTTATGCAATCTCCTCCAAAAAGCACGAGGGAAGGGAAAAGAGAAGAATGGATGTAGGTTACAATATTTCCATAAAACGTGGTTGCATCTGACATCTGAGCTATCACACGAAAACTGAAATCTATCTTGAGGCAGGAGAAAGCAAAAGGCTCTGTCTCCTTTCAGCAATAATCTAGAAGGTATTTTAATCTCACAGAAGAACAACTCAAAGTACCTGTGCTTTAGAAAATTCAGACTGTGGCTTATAGCACAGTCTTTGCAAACTCACAGTTGCCTTATGATTTAGTACAATGCTGTTCTTGAAATAAATGAAAAGTAGGTTAAAAGGACTTCTGTTATTTTTCAGAATCATATACCCAACTCATTACCTGAAAAATCTCAGAACAATTTTTTCTCCTCTCGCTTAAAATTAAACCTACACATTCACAACACTTCCATTGCCCATGAACATCATACAAAGCATACAACTGGTACATGAGAAAGAATACTGTCCTTAGGAAAAATCGCTAAGAATTGCTCATGTTTTTCAGTAGTTCTGAAAAAGCTAGTCCCCATACTTCTAAAAGCACCCAAACCTGGCTTACTGAAAGTGCTAGCTGGTAACGCTTTTGTTGACGTTTACCCCAGGAACAGCTCAGCACCATGCAGCCAGTCACACACTTACCCCTGCCCCCATGTGGAATGAGGGAAAGAACCAGAAACAAAATAGAACTCATAGGTTGTGATAAAAAACTATTTACTAAGAAGAGGAAAATGGGAACAGAATTGCAGTGATAACAATGCCACAATGCAATTACTCACCACATGACACAGAGCAACAGTATCACTGCCCAGCTGCCGCCAGCACCACCAGGTCTCATCACTGTACCCTCATCACCCTGAGCAGCAGCTGTGTCAGCAAACTGCCCACAGCATTACAGCCCTCTGCCTGGTGTACAGAATAACCCCTGGCCTAACTCAGGCAGTGGCTCTACTCCACCAAGTGGTCCAGCCCCAGGTGTGCTCCCATTGCTTGGTAACAACCAAACATCAGTGTGATATTAACACTGTTTTGGATGGAAACAAAGACAACTTCCTGATACTAGTGTCAGTGAAATGTCATCTGTGGTCTGCAACAAAGAAATGGTATACAACAAAGCCTGGGAAATAAGGAATTGCTGAAGAGATCAGAGCAAAGATTACTGAAACTAGTAAATCTCATCTGCCAGATATGTTTAATATCACAACAGTGTTGTAATTTTTCGCCAGCTTCTTTCAATTAGTTACTCTCATAGCAACACTTGCAACTCCACAAGCTGTCCAACATTTCCATTTACATGTCCTCTCATGTAATCAAGTCATACCACAGCGCAGACAAATCTTCAAAAGTAGTTCTCAGGAACTACAGAAAGAAAAGCAGTTAGAGCAGATAGTGATGTCTGCCATTAGAACATTAGCCAAGAATCAGGCATTTAGAATATTTTCTTTCAGTGCGCATCTCAAACTCAGTTTTGCTTCTTTGGGAAGAATGCAGATAGGGTCCAGCTTCCCTGAACATGAAAGGAAAACACAAGGAAGGACTTCACAAGCAGGCAAATTGGTCCCAAAAGCATCTCTTAACTTCCCACTCCTGTTTCTGCATGCCACGGCAAAGTCAGTTCCACTGGTTCCCAGTGCCATTGCTTTCCAGAGCAGCTACAGAATCCTACAGAATCCTACAGAAGGGGATGCCCTGCAACCAGAGATTTAAGGCTGCTGACATTAGATGCTTATTTTCTGTTAGAAACAGGAGTGGGAGTAATTGTACTATTGAAACAACTGCTTGATAACAATTCTTGCAGCAAATCTGTAAAGGACAGCAGCTAGTAGGACCTTACCTTTAAGGTTTGCATAATCTTCATGCTCATCTTCCTTCAGCTAGTTATGCTCATTTCTACATTTATCAAAGCCCAATGAATATAAGACACAACTCCCATCTCAGCTCAAAGTGCTTACCAGATTAAAAAAAAAAAAAAAAGAGAGAGAGAGAGAAAAGAGAAAGCTTTTTCTCCCTTAATTGTTCGCCAAAATACAATAGTTCATGTAACCTGCCAATCACACAGGCATTGTCTGTGAAGTTCTAGCTCTAGTTTTAACATTTCTGTAACACATTAATATGGAACATTTTAAAAGTGTGAAACTTTAAGATTTTACAATTATTTGATTAGCATTGCATCTATTAGAGCTCATCTCCTGAAACAGCCTGTTTTTTTTTAATCCTGAGCAATTTTGGCAGGGAAAAAATTATCTCAAAAAACTCATTTCAAATGACACAAACATGGACTATTTATTATTTGGTTGGATACAGAGCATGCTATAATAGCCCATTAGCATTATATATATTACACGATCTTATTTTTCCAGAGCTCATGTCCTATTCCTGAGCAAGAGATTCAGACTGCAAAAAGAAACAAACCAAGAGCTGAGATTTAAGCACAGTCTGGGAAGGATTTCTCACTGTTCCTACAGTGAGAAATCTACACAGTACAAAGATGGATGTGCCATGAGGTCCCCATTCCTGACTACAATCTGAAGAAGGCAGAGCAACAAAATGAACAGCAGTTCTGCTATATTCTGCTTTATTTAAGTATAAACAGTTTTCTGCAGAGCAGAAATTGATGGTTATCATTCTAAGCATCTGCTCCAGGGCTTGACTGAATACTTACTCATTCAAAAGAAACAAAAAAGGAACTAGGGACTCTGTTGGTGAATTTGGATGCTTTCCATGTACTGGATCCAGAAGCTCATATTAAGATCCTCGAACCTGTTGTGCTGACCAAGTAGCCTACTATCAAAACAGGGCCAAGTTTTAAAGGTCTACACCATTTGGAAGGAAGTATCCGTTTCATAGTATCCATGGAATTTAAACATCCAATGAAGACAGAATAAAATTCTTATGGTGTTCAGCACAGAAGTTCTCAGTATACTCACAAGAAAGGTTCAGTTGAAATTACTTACTTGTGTGCAAACAACTTTACTCTGAACAAGCTAATAGACAGCTATCTAGATACAGCTAATGGTAAAAAAGAACATTTCTCACATATAACTCTCTTTTAAATGTAATTCACTAAAACCATGGTTGGTACACTTTACGAGAGTCTCATTTTTATCTTACCTTTTGATTGTGCTAGAGAAGGATAAGCTGTACATGTTATCAGAAGAGCTGTTCTACTGATAATTACAGCAATTAGATAGCAGCCAGAACCTGACTCTTAGAGTGAGTATGCTGATATTTCTACTCTACATAAAAACAGGAGAAAGTATTTCAGAGTAAGGAATGGCATGCCTACAAACAGAATACAATATTACTATACATACTGAAATAAGACTGAACAAATATCCACCATCTACCTGGAATGACTTTTAATAACCAAGATATATATCATCATTTTCAAAATAATTACTGAGCTTTAGAAAGCATATATTTTAGAAGAAAAGGGAGCTTTTCATATGTTTTACATCGAGAGTCCTAGATATCTCCCACCCATTCCATACTGATGCTACAATGAGCTCTGCTGAGGGCACAGAGTTGAGAGCACAGTACTTAGAAGACCTGCTGGGTTTGTAACACCACACTGAAACCAGGTGGAACAGAACAAGACCATATCCCTCTGGATAAGAATACAACTGAAAGGCAGTTTTTTAGGTTTGCTACTGTATGATTTCATCTAAACAATGACAAATAATTAAATAACACAGGATCTTAACTACTCTTCCTCTATTATCAGCAGGGGCAGAATTTCTCCAACATTTCCATGTATTTGGCAAGGTAGAACTTAAAGTCCCTGCCCCCTTCGCTGCTTAACTGAGGCCTCAACTAGGTACGTGACAAGACTCCACAAAGGAGATGGAAGGAAAAGGTGTGGGAATGCAGCCCAGCGACTTAGCAAGTCCCAAGGCTGGTGAAAACATCAGACTGCTGGCCATGAAACCCTGCAAGAGATAACCAAGGGAAGAAGAGACAAGGGATGTGGTGAAGGATCACTGGGCGCCTCGCGGTCGGCACTGCTTTGTTATGGGTATAGTGATATGAATTCTCAAAACACTTACTGTTGTTTACCAGGATAGTTAACCAATGAACTCTCAGTGGAAAAGTACTGTCTGTAGGCAAAAAGGTATAAGAAGTGATCCTATTCACAATAAAAAAAAAAAAAAAAACAACCCTTTCTATCTCCCTGACTGAACCCTGGTGTCCATGCGGTCTCCCCGCCACAAAAAGGAAATCCCTGCTTTCCCTCTCAATTGAAGACCTGGCTTTTCACCTGAGAATGCACAACCACAGACCTTTAAACTGCCTTTTAAGATACTGTAACTTGCACTATAAAGGCAAATATCCATAGATGAAGAATTTCAAGAAATAGCTGCTATCTCTATCAGTCTCCTGACCAAGCATAAAGTAAGGTAAGTAAAGTTACTGTAGACACTCCATCAAAACATAATTTTCTGGTTTAGTGAGTGAAGCATGAACTTGGAAGAATGAACTTTTTTCTGATTACTTATTCCCTTTCCTATGTGATACCCCATCATGAAAGCATGAAATGCTCTCAACGCTTGGTAGAATGTTCTGTTCCAATCATTGTATTTCATCTGTTTTAACTACTATAACCAAGCCACAATTTATATCTAAGTTTATCCCTTTTCTACTCCAGAAAGGGACTCAGAGAAAAGGCTTTTAACCAGTCAAGAAAAATGAAAATCAGTAATTCAATTAATTCACGTCATGATCCTGTATTACTAATACTTGCACAAAGAAAAAACTCCTCCTTAGACTTACTGAAAATAAACTACAAAATAACAACACTCCCAAACCCCAATCCTTTGTGTGATATTTGTTCAGATAAAACAGATCTTCAGCAATACTAGTAAAACAGATCTCTACTTGAAACGAGCGTATTTTCAACTAATGTTGATTACTGCTAACATTGATTACTGCTGCCCTTTCTACAATTGAGAAGCGAGCAACAAAGGTGAAAACGAACAGCACAAAGCAAGAAGCCTGAAACAAGTCATCATGATGACTGCAAATAGGAAGCAGTTAGAAGAAGGAAAACCTTTCCTGTCAAATGGAAAATTAGGATTTTTTTTTATGATTGCATTTGTTCTGCTTTTTTTTTTTTTCTTTTGTTCTCAGATGTATATGTGGAATGTGATTGGAAACAGCAAAAGAAGGGAGTGTCAAACACCACTCATCAGACAATTGTGTTATTTTTAATAATTCATTATATGTCCTAAAACAAAGATCAAAAGGGAATATATCCAAACATTCATATTCAATTCCACATTACCTGATGACTAATTTGTAATGAGTATAAAAGTCTTCACAACTGAAGCCAAAATCATTGGAGGATACTTTGATTTGATGCCACAAAGGATATGAGCAGGAAGGCAGCAGGAGTTACAAATGGCTAAGGTCCATTAAAAGTGATAATAAAAGAATAATGGAATTTCCTTGTTCTATGAATAACAAGTGTTTGACACAGAAGAATTTCAACACAGAGAAGAATATCAAAGCTTCTGGTTCATCAGTCTGCCTCTCCTTATTAGATATTAATTTCCTTACTATTACATATAACTTAAAAACCTTCAACTCAAAAAAAAAAACAAAACAAAAAAACAATCCCATTCAAAATCTCAAAAGACAATCGAAGCTGATCTATAAAAAATTCTTCAAAGTGATGGATTTCACTTGAAATGTTATATAGTTAATAAAATTACAGAAAACCTACAGTTTGGCAATGTTTTTTTTATTTTTGTTTTTTTGAAACTGTAAATGCTGAAGTATACATGTACAGCTACGCACGTATACTTGCAAAATGACACACTGCAAAACAGAATCAAAGACAGTGATGTCATACTGCTGACAAATGGTTGAAGAACCTAGTGTACTTGACTAAAAATGTATCTCCACAGACACATCCAGGATCGGACAAACTCCTTTAAAATATTTACAAGTTTTCTTAACTCTCTGCTCAAACTGCTTAATGCATTTTATCTTACAGTGTCTACACAAAAGCATTACGACTACTGACAGCAAACAAACGCTGTAATGGCTGCCTTTCAACCTCATTTTATTGTCTCTATCTCCTGGTTCTCCAAAATCTCCTTGTAACAGCTTTAGTTCTTTACTTCACATCACAAAATTCTTTGGGAAGTGATCTTGCCTTCTTACCCCTGTGATATGTAATACAGCAAACAATGGTTCCAGTCTTTCAGGGTTCATGGTCTTTCCATCAAGGATTAAATTATAGTGACAATGACTATTTTTTTCTTTTCTCCCAAACAAGCAGGAGGCTATTAGCAAAACAGCATCTTCCAATGACGGTTTCAGAATCAATAGATAATTCATTAGTATCATGCATCTCTAGGCCTAATTGACACAGCAGTCTAAATATCATATTCAGGAGTAACATAGTTTTTGAATAGAGAGAAAAAAAAGAAGGGAATCAGATAACACAAATAGTCACTTTGCACAATTTATTGACAATCTATAAATTATACTTCTAAGAGGTTAAAGCAAGTCATTGATTCCAGAAATCAGAAAATGCAGCTTTTCAAGATTGGCTTGAAGAAACATTTATATGACAGCATAATTTAAGTAACATAAATGCACTAATGCCTTCAATTTTCAATTTGCCCTTATTTTTCCATTAAACATAAAGTACAATTACAGTGGATGTTTGGAATTACTCTTAATAACAAATGTAGATAGCATATCTTTTCTTACCTTATGATCATATGGATTGTATGAATGAAACAGCTGGGACAGATCCTTTGTTCTTTGTTTTTTCTGAAAAGTAACATTAATAAATAAATCACATTAGAAAAAGTAAAGGAAAATAAAGAGACTGTGGATTTAAAAAGTTGTATGCAGGTACAAATTCTATTCCCGCTTTGTTATTGGAACTGTAAGTATGAAGAGTAATGTATGCAGATTAAGGATACCAAAAATCACAGCATATATATTAACAATGCTAAGAACATATTCTTCATAAAAACAATAATATATAGAACATCATAGGAATGTGTAAACAATTCATATTTGTATTGGTTTCTGAACAATACAACATAAATAATGTCTTAGAATATAAAGTTTGAAGATAAGGCTCCAATCTTGCAAAGACTTGTCTGTTATTCTAGCATTTACTTGCACTCCTGCTTTTCAGCAGTTTGAGTTTAAAGGAAGGCAGTTTAAAGACAAATCATACATTATTTTTCTATCTCTTTTGATGCTAATACTCTCATTGCCTTGACTGTTGAAAATTAATAGGTAGTACGCCATTTAATGCCAAGTCAAAGGGAAAGAGGTTCTTTCTGTTAAGAACAAAGTTCAAAGACAAAACCTGCTTAATCCAGTTTCTACTGAAATCAATGAAAGACCTTTCTGTGATTTCAGCAGATGTTAAACAGAAATCTCTCAGCTGCATTCTGCAGATGGGAAAAAGAAACAACACTCTTCATCTTGAATATAGAGATGAGTCACATATAAGTTCAGAGTTTCGTTATGTCAAAATCTATGTGAACTTAATTCATAGCTCTGGAAGGCAGCGCACTTCATGTTGGAAACTGCAAAGAGGAGACAAGAACTCTCTGCTTGCATTCTACCCTGCTGTCTTGTTTTAGCCATCATATCAGAGAAAGCAATTTTCAAACTAACTGGTAGAATCTGGTCACGTTTCCAGCATGCTGTTAACTAAATAGCTGAATGACTGCATTTCTGGAAACTACAGGACAATTCAGTAATTTTTGATGATGCATTTTCTTTCCTTATATTTTTATTTTCTTCGAAACATTCAGATGCACTTAGCTTTAGAAGCAGTATAACTTTAGTCACTAGTACAAATTTATGACAGCTGAATAACTCCAACTTATTAAAAGTATCACACTAATATTGCTACTTCTGTGAGGTCACTAACTCTGTTTCAGTTGCCATTAACAAGCCAAAAAAATTACTCCTATTCGAAGGAACTCACCTCCAGAGGAGAAAAGCACAAGAGCTGCAGCAAATCACACCTATCCACATCTAGACATGACAGGAAAATAAGGAGACAAGGTCCTTCCTTCACTCCCTCTAGGGAACTATTCCAGACACTAAACCTTCTGTCTTCCATTTAGCTCAAGCCTATTGATAAGCATCTCCTCACAACTTCCCTTGTTGCAGCTTGACTCCTATGTCACTCTGCTCACTACTAATCCAAGTTCCCTTTCATACTAATCATTAAACATAAAAAAGTATGTGACTGCGCAGACTTTTTTTTTTTTTTCCACTTCTCTGCTTCAGTACATTCTTAAAATGTTAAATCATACAGGAGATACAACACATACTTTTCATTGTTTGCTGAAGAGGTATGTAAAAGAATGATGAAGAATACATGAAAGCGGACTTGCAGGACTGAGTTTAATACTGTACAAGCATATATATTACAAAGGGCCATGATGGAAGGCCCTCCTCAAGTAAAGCACAGCTAATGAATTATTATTAAATGAATTATTTCAAGCTTTTTACTCAAAAACATGTAAGTAATCAAGCACTTCTCATAAGACAGGCAGTGTTCAACATGCAATTATAAAATAAAAAAACAGAAGCCAACATCAACTAATGATATTTCTTAAAACAATATACATAGATAATGTCAGTATCAAGAAAACAACACATTGCTATGAGGATATGGAAAAGGCTGAGGTTCTCAATGCCTTCTTTACACCTGTCTTTAAAAGTCAGACCACTTATCCTTGGGGTGTTCTATCCCCTGACCTAGAAGTCTGGGATGGGGAGAAGAATAACTCCCCCATGATTCAGTCAGAGACCCACTACTCCACCTGGACTGCCACAAGTCCCTGGGGTCAGATGGGATCTACTTGAGGGCGGTAAGGGAGCTGGTGGAGGCGATAGCCAAGACACCTTCCATCATCTATCAGCATTTGTGGTCAACAAGAGAGGTCCCAGAGGATAATGAAGGCTGCCAATGTGACTCCCATCTACAAGAAGGGTCAAAGGAGGATCCAAGGAACTACAGACTTGTCAGCCTCACCTCAGTGCCAGGGAAGTTTATAGAGCAGAGCATCTTGAAAGAAATCACATGGTAACTATATGTGGCCTAGCCACAATGGGTTCATGAAAGACAGGTCCTGCTTAACCAATCTGATCTCCTTCTATGATCAAGTGACCCAGCCGGTGGACGAGGGAAAGGCTGTTGATGTAGTCTACCTAGACTTAAGCAAAACCTTTGACACTGTCTCCCGCAGTATTTTCCTGAAGAAACTGGCAGCCCGTGGCTTGGACAGATACACTTTGCCGGGAAAGGAACTGACCGGAGAGCAGGGCCGAGAGAGGTGGTAAATGGAGTTACACCCAGATGGCAACTGGTCACAAGTGGTGCTCCCCAGGGGTCGATACTGCAGCCTATCCTGTTCAGTATCTTCACTGATGACTGGAATGAGGGCATTGAGTGCATCCTCACTAAGTCGGCAGATGACACCAAGTTAACAGGAAGTGTCAATTTGCTTGGGGGTAGGAAGGCCCTACAAAGGGATCTGGACAGGACTGCTCACTGGGCTGAGGCCAACGGTACAAAACCAAACAGGACCTACTGCCTGGTCCTGCACTTTGGCTATGGCAACCCCAGGCAATAATACAAGCTTGGGGCAGAGTGGCTGAAAGACTCTATAGAGGAAACATACCCAGCCTGGCTGAACATGAGCCAGCAGTGTGCCCAGGTGGCCAAGACGGCCAATGGCATCCTGGCTTGTATCAGAAATAGTGGAGCCAGCTGGAGCAGGGAAGCGACCATCCCTATGTACACAGCCCTGGTGAGCCTGCACCTTTGAGTAGTGTGTTCAATATCGGTCCCCTAACTATGAGAAAGACATTGAGGCATGTATAGAGAAGGGCAATGAAGCTGGTGAAGGTTCTGGAGTATAAGCCCTAAGAGGAGTGGCTGAAGCAGCTGGGATTGTTCAGGGTGGAGAACAGAAGGCTCAGGGGTGACCTATCACTCTCTAAAATCACCTGAAGTAAGGCTGTGGTGAGGTGGGAGTCAGTCTCTTCTCCCATGTAACTAGAAGGAATGGCCTCAAGTTGTGCCACGGGAGATTCAGGTTGGACATAAGGAAATACCTCTTGGAGAGAGTGGTCAGGCACTGGAACAGATGTTATACTGAGGGACATGGCTTAGTGTGAAATTTTGGTGATAGGTGGATGGTTGGATTGGATGGTCTTCGTGGTCTTTTCCAACTTTAGTGATTCTATTATAATGATGTGATTATTTTCCCTCTTAGCATACGTGAAAATAACACATACCTTAATGTAAATATTGTCTTTCCCTGACTGATTCTCTGGGCCTGAGATTTTCTGAGTTGTTATTCATAACTTTAAAGATTTTAAAGGGACGCTAGTGACTTGAGATGGATATTATATGCTTAAAATATAGTAACAGTAAAGGATCCTTTTAATCCCTTTCAGAATTATAAAACAATAAAGCCAAGATTTACTGAGCTTCTTGAGGTTTTACTTTTTTTCCCTGTGCAGTGGTTTGTGGCAACAATGAAATATTTTATAATGCCTGAAAAAGACTACACTGAGGAACTTATAAGTTAAATAACAAATAGCGTGTTTTGGATTTTTTTTTTAAACTATAAAGCATTTTCTACATAACAGCTACTGACATGAAACTTTGTATTGACTACTTTGGAAAAATAAAACTAAATTTAAAATTTCTTTTCCATATAATACTGTGAAAATAGGGTAAAGGTAGGAGCACCTTAACAACGTATTTTCATAAACAGAAAATACTTGTTCAATAAGCTGGGAAAAGAAATAACTGTACTGAGTACTAAACACCATGGATTAGCACAAGTATATTAGACTTTTCTGTTCATGTTCTTTCCTTACTTGGTTGATAATTACCTGCTTTCAGATGGTATTAATGTAACCTGTACATTGTTTGCTTTCCTTTAAGTAGCACAGGTCTCTAATGTTTAGTGTGAAGGAGAATTACAATACTGCTAAGATACTTCTATTACAGATTACTTAGAAGGAGCAAACAACTGGAATATTCTCAGTTTTTCACCTAGTTACAAAGAATTTCAAGATTACTACCTGACATGAAATGAGTGAGGCATTGGTTCCCTTTAAGTTCAACATTCAGTTTTAATATGTCTGTTATCACCTTCAAGGTTCATAATAATTCCTGTCGAACATCACTACAGATCTGCAGATTCCACCAATTTCATTGAAGATGTTAGCCTCAATTATGTCATCAACAAAATTCTCTCTTTTTTTTTTTTAATTTATCTTCCTGCTTCCATCACTTACAATCCCTCTTTTTTTTTTTTTTTTTTCAGTATTGGCCAGAACTGAAACAAAATATAATTTTGCCTAAGGAACCTGACTTGATTTAGACCTCATAAAGCACTACACACACTACAGCATGCTACTAACAATAGTAACATTTTTTTTTCTTCAAACAAGTCTAGAAAACCACACCACTTGCTTGTATACTTCATAATGGATTAGCTAATTTAGAGATGAAACCACATTAAACTAAGTGAGCCAAGGCAGAATTTAACTATAATATGAATTAAAAACCCATGAAATGTTTTGCATAAATACTTCTTTTAATTTATTACTTGTGGAATCCCAGTTAATGGTCCAAGATTCAAAAGACAGCAAGAGATGAAGAACAAAATAGTGGGAGCCAGACTACAAAACACTACTGGGGAGAATAAAGAATTATAATCCAGTTTTACAACATAAAATGTTGTATACAAACAGTATTCTTGTATACATAATCCACATGGTTCTATATTTTGTAGGCAACAAGGCAAAAAACACTTTGATAGACTTCAGAAGAAGGAAGTCACTTTGCAAGCACCTTCCCCAGTATCACAGTGTAACAGACACTTCTTTTCCAAGAGCAAGCAAGGAGATAGCAACTGTCTTTTCTGAAACAGCATAACCAATGCACTTTGTGTTACGGAATTTAATTTCAGTAACATACTGAACAGCAACGAAGCTGCATCCTCCCCCTGCTCTGTAATTCAGTGATCATAAAATTACAAAGGGCTTAGGTAGTTTTAATCCCCAGAATTTTATAGAAGAATTGAGTTAGGAGCATCCTATCAAAAGACATTGACTGGTCTATTTTAAATCTTCAAAGAGTAATCTGACTAAATAACAAAGATGTAGCATCTACTGTGATGAAGATATAATTAAATGCCTTGCTGGGAAATTCAGTCTTATCTTTAGAACTCCGTACCGAAACCACAACACAGAAAAGAATCAAGTCACTGAAACTGACAAGTAACTCAAGTTTACAGATTGCTTTTTGTTCTGCATAACAATTTTAAGAAGTGATCAGAAATTAATTAACCTTTGACCTTGAGTTATTCAGTGTGTTGCCTTTGGGTAAGCCTGAAAAAAAAAAAAGGCACGACTAAGTCAGATTTTGTGATAAAACAGGTGTTCATTATGTTTTTGTGTCTGTGATCCTCAGTGTATGAAAGGGTAGGAATGACAACACAGAATCTCGGAATCGCGGGAGTTGGAAGGGACCTCTGGAGATTAACTAGTCCAAACACCCTGCTAAAGTAGGTTCTGTATAGTAGCTTGTTCAGGAAAGCATCCAGGAGGATTTTTAATCTCCCTAGAGGAGTCTATAACCTCTGGGCAGCTTGTACCAGTGCTCTGTCACCCTGAAAGTAATAATTCAATTGGAACTTCCTGGGTTCTGTTTTGTGCTTTCTGTCTACTGTCCCATTGCTGGGCACTGTCAGAAAGAGCTTGGCCCTATCCCTCTTGACTCCCACCCTTTAGATATTTCTAAGCATGGATGAGATCCTCTCTTCTCCAAGCTGAACAGTCCTAGGTCACTCAGCTTATCACCATATGGGTGATGTTCCAGTCCCCTAATCATCTTTGTGGCCCTCCGCTGGACTTTCTCTAGAAGCTCTCTCTCTTTCTTGAATGGGGAAGCCATGAACTGGAGGTATACTCCAGATGAGGCCTTACCAGGGCAGAGTAGAGCGGGAAAATCACCTCCCTCAATATGCTGGTCATGGTCTTTTCAATGCACCCAAGCATACCATCAGCCTTCTTGGCCACAAAGCCTGGCTTCATGGCCAAGTTGCTGTCCACCAGGACATCCAGGCCCTCCTGCACAGAGCTCCTTTTCAGCAGGTCAGACCCTATAACCTGTACTGATATGTGCTGTTATCCCTCCCCACCTGTAGGACTCTGCACTTGCCCTTGTTGAAACTCACAAGGTTCCTCTCCATCCAGCTCTCCAGCCTGTTCAGTTCTCTCTGAATGGCAGCACAGCCTTCTATGTGTCAGCCAATCCTCCCAGCTTCGTATCATCAGCAAATATGCTGAGGATTCTCTCTACACCTTCATGCAGGTCACTGATTAGGTTGCACTTGGTTGACCACCTTGACCAAAATCTCCTTTCTCACTAGTTCTGAGTGGATGCATCAGATATCTCTGAGGATTTCCCTGTAGAGGCGTCCGTTTTAGCTCTGAGGTTGCGTTTCCTCCATCATACTGGCAGAGAACAAGAACTCCTCCCTGGCTGAGAACTTGCAAGCAAGGTACAGTGCCCTGCCTGCACAATGGAGTGCTGATCCCAGAAGAGAGAAAGTAGGCCTCCTAGTGCCTTCCCCATACACCCTCCCACAGGCTCCCGCTTTCTATGGTTAATTTGGTTTTCTTTTCCCCAAACAGAGGAAAATATATAAAACTGCACACACCTTTACTGAAAATATTAATCTATAAACTTACCACAAACATTAAAGTGCATTCAAAATTATGGCAACACAAATAATCACGGATTAATTAGCCTGTTTAACATTTTAAGTAGAAATTCCTATTTACGAAAAATACAGATGTTTTCAAAATACAGTATAGGATCTTCCAAAGAGTATGTGTCAACCTATCTGAAAATAATTTCTTGAAGAATCAATTTTCCATTAAACTATGGGCATTGCAATTTTCAACTGAACTCTCACAATTTCAGACTCTGCAAAGTTGCGTATTTTACACATCTTAATGAATTCATATTCCTTCTAGTATATTTGAATTCTTTAATTTAGCTTAGGATTAACATTTGTTATTCCTATCATTCTCCCTAACAAAATCTGTCCCCTAGCAGAGGATAAACTACATGAAAGTTACAAAGACTTTCACAAAGAAATCTGTTTTTTTTTAAAAAAGGCCTTCACTGATCACTTATCCCATGGGACCTTACATTTTAGCTGCCTTCACTGGATATAGTAAGTTAATGGTCTTTTTCACTTCTGGTAAATTTTTATATCTGAAATTCAAGAAGAGCAGAAGGACGGTAGCTGATAAGATAAATTGAGTTTTGGAATAGAGAGCAGTAAAGGATGCTCAAATACTTGCTGTGTGGGAGAAACCACTTGCACACCTACAGACACATATATTGATTGGAAATGCAAAAATTGCCTCACATCTCCATTCCCTGTTTCATATCAATCTATTATTCAGTCTTTTACTCGGTTTTCAGTTATTCGGTAATTCCATATTCCACACAGATTTTCATCCCCTCAATGAGGGTGCAGGTACCAATGCAGCAGAAGATACAAGTTGCAAAACACTGTGACCTGACTGACTGTGATGGCTCTGAAGGGGTGTGCTTAGATTATCAAAGACAGACGAGGTTCAGGAAAGGGTCACCAAGAACCCACCTAAGGACATTTCAGTGTTTTTCCACAGCAGATTTTATGGACTGTCAAATAGTATAGAAAAATCAGATAGCAAAGGGGAGCTGCAGGTTTAAAAATGACTATTGCATTGGTAAGTCTGCAATGTTTTTTTTTCAGAAACGTATTTTAAACTGCATTTGTCACAGGTAAATCCTTTTCCTGAAGTCTAAAATAGCAGCTATAGAGAGACACAAAAATTGATACACTCAACCAGAACCCATTTATGCTATACAGCAAAGCCAATAAGCAGTAAAGCTCAAGCCATTTTAAAGACATAATTAGTATCAGACTTGGAGAGACTATTAATTTGCTCTCTGTGTCAAGTTCAAATCATTAAAACGAAACTATGCTCTCATTTGGGAAAGCTCAGAATTGCCAAAGCCGCGGTGATGTTTCTTTTTTTTTAAATACAGATCTTTTATGTTCTGATACATATACTCATTTTCATGGTGGTGATGGACAATATTCACTAATTCCTACAGCTGCTTGCACTGTTTCCAGCTCTAAGAAGACTGGTTCAAAAGAGTACTATAATTCTCATCTGAAAAAAAAGAAAACCTTCTGATCTTACCTAACTAAAATACAAGTACAAATGACAGAAACTTCCACGTTTTTTCTGCTTACTAAGAGTCACTGAAACGAAAGGAAAGAAAGAAAACAGAAAATAGAACTATGTATGTTTCTTTATATTGCAACTGTTCTACAGGCATCCATGAGTATCATGGCAACGTAACAGAAAACATCAGGCTAAAGCCAGAAATGTTAGATATTGAAAGAAAAAGCACACAAAAGTTTTCCAAGGACTGATAAACACTGGAGCCTAGTAGTCATGCTGAATCTGTGTTGTGGTCTCATATACAGAAGCAGCTCAGTAGCAAACACTCATTAGCTTATTCCCTCCCTTCCAGTGAAATAGGAGAGGAATTGCAAAAAAACCTACAAAATTCATGGCTTGAAATAAAACTATTTACTAAGATAGAGAAAAGAAAAAGGACAATAGTTATGACAAATATTTATATAAATATGTAGGTATATAACAAGAGATGCACAAGCAATTGCTCAGCACCTACCAAGTGACACACAAGTTCAACAGTCTCCCACAACAAAATCAGATTTTTATTTCAGCACCAGGTCAAATGAATTTAAGGAATTTGAACTTAGGTTGCATCTAGCTCAAAAACGTTTTTAAACTTCTGTAAAATTCAATTTAGTAGCTTTAATCACTGAAACTATTTACAGGTAATTACCTTCCTTTGACTTCATCACATAAAAGACCAGTTTTGGCTACGTAGTTAATGGTGAGCATTGGGGTAGATTTAAAGATACAGCAGTCTAAAGGAAGCAAAAATATTTTTACCATCTTGAAAAAGGGGAAAAAAAACCAAACCAGGCTCTCACGGATCATTCAGCTTATATAACTCTTGGGAAAACATGGAGGAAAAGATACAAAACTATTTATAAGCATCCAGAAAGCAAAACAAAACAAAGAGAAAACACAGATTTCTCCCCAGTAACCACCAGCTGCATCAATCAAAATGAATTCCATCAGAGAATAACTAACTACTCTTAAATATGAAAGCACAGCTCTCCTGATGGTGAGTAAGGCTTGCTACAGAGCATCACATAATTCCCATAAAAACTGTTAGGAAACATGGTCTAAATAAAACTACTAGAAAGCAAGCACAAAACTTGCTGGAAAAGGTTAACTTGGAATACCTCGATAAGCTCAATGACAAATAAGAAGGATTATATATTGACTTTTTTTCATGGCCTACCACCCAATCCAGCCTTCATATTTTTAAGTCTGGTCCTAAACTCGCTGTAAAAGTCCTCACTCAGGCAGAGCAGCGAGCCATAAATAGATCTGAGCTGCAAAGGAAGCAAGCAGTACAGAGGCAAACTCTTTTGCTATATAATATAATAAAATAATATCCTGTACCTACCTCCATTTCTGAGGTGAATGATTTTTGAAATCACATAGCAGTTTAGGTATGAAGTTTGTAACATAGCCATTCATCTCAATATAGTAACCACAGCACTTAACAGAACTAAATACAGCAAAAAAAAAATCACGGAAACAATATTCAGAGGAATTAAAGGAATGGCTTAGCAACTGATGTTAAATTTTCTAGCTGGGACAAGGTAATTATTTTATGATATCTATAAGGAGAGAAAAAATAGAGATGGCGAAGAAATTGAATACCTAGTCTTCTACCTAGACATCACAATACTTTTTTGAAAGAAATCTAATGTGTACCCTAATAACAGAAAAGCTTACCATACTGAAAATACATGGAGAAAGGCTGGAATCCAGTCATGCTGCAGCTGAGGGCAGCATAATCATAAAGCTACAGTCACATCACTGCTCTCAAAAAAGTTGCCACCTCTGGTTCTCAGTGCAGGTGAACTCAATTGTTCCTTACAATGACACCTATTTGCAAAATGGCCGTTTCAATTTGTTTCCCTGTGACAGAAATCAAGCTGATCATAAGATGACAATGTTCCTAATGCTTGCAGAAATGGTGACAGACCAAATCTCAAGGACAAAGAGAGAACTCTTCCCCTCCAAATCTCCAGAGAAATAACAGCTACCTTGAAAAATGAAGTACAGAGAAATAAAATTACCAAAACCAAAAGATATTAGAGATGCTTGAGAGAAACAGTATTTTTGTTTTACCTTGAGAATCAAAGTAGTTAGATCCTTTGTCATGCAGCTAAATAAAAAACCTTCCCAGATCCCCCTAAATCCTGTTCTCTTACGTTACTCACTAGCATAAACACCTGACTAGAACCTGTAATCTGAAGTGTACAACTACCAGCCCTATCAATTTTATGAATAAATGCAATAGGAAAGTGAAAAAATACAGATCCTATCTGCAAATACTATATGTAGTTACAGAAAGCATTAACAACCTACATAATAGAATTTTGGAGTTTACTCTTTTTAAGTTTTGTTAAGTTTTGTTTGACAGAGAGCCCATCAGAGGTAATGAACAACTGGACTCATGCCTGAAACAAATTAGCAGTAAGTGGATGAAATGGGGGTAAAGGCATTTAAGTTTTGAACAACATCTTGACTCATTTTTCATATGCATGACTCAGCAAATCCCTGCAATTGCTTACAAATAAAAATCATTCTTACTTTCGTTTAACTGGGCTTTTCTCAAGACTGGAGAGAGCAGTAAGAATAGCCTGACTGTTATGAAGTGATGAGACCATTTAGAGAGATGTCTGATTCTCCACGGACATTTTTTTCTCCAGGAGGAACAAGAAAAGCTTGCAGCCTTAGCTGTCTTTTCTGAATTTATGGTGGCAGACTTGTCCATCTTGATTAGTGTTATCTGCCCTTTTAGAAAAAGGACAGTGCTTGTAAGGCTTTCAAAGATAAATCACCTATGTGAAGGAAACAATCCATGTAGATCTACCAATTTTATTTTATTTCTCTTTGGTCTTACCAAAAAGTCCAAGTGAGATTTTTATCCAGAAAAGCAACTCTACTTACAACTTTTATCAAAACTATCCACTACAGATTTAAAAGCACTAAATGTTACCATGCTCAGTACTACACCAACTATCCCTAAAAGTCATACAGTCTTCCTGGAAAAAGCTAACTTAAAAGGAACTGACAAGGCAAGTATGTTATTACTACGGCTGTGACACATGTGCGGAACCACTGTAGCTGTCCTGAACTAAAGACAGAGAAATGGACTACATTGAAGTGGAGCAGTTTGCTCATAGCAGTAGATCTCTCCACTGTAGAAATACTGCAAAGCTGAAATAACAGCAAATAAACCCAGACTTTAGGAAAAAAAATAAGAATAACAATTATCAAATAATATGTTCACTGGTTCAGCATCTCTGGATAAATAATACAGTCAGAATTATTTCCAAAGAATGAGATCCTACCAAGAGTTTCACTGCAAATAATACTGTTATTAGCTCACGCATTTGGACTGGTGGTATAATCCACTACATAAATGTATACTCAAGACTCTTGCACCTAGTATTTCAATATCACTTATGTACTACTTATATCCCTATTCAAAAGCAATTAAAAAACAAAAGCAGAAGATGACACAAATAATATTTTGTTAATGGTTGAAGTGTACATAGCATGCACATTGGCTCCTTCTAGCAAAGCAACATACATGATAAGTTACTGTAGACAAGGAAAAAGAAATGAAATGCCACTACATTCTTGCTGATGCAAGAGAGACCACTAGCTTCTATCTATAGGTTTTGTAAATGTAAAGCGTAAGACAGCACAACCTTCTTCCTTTCTCTTTGACTGGTTATTTTCTGATTCTAGAAAGATGAAAGAATAAGGGATCTGCAGGTGCTCAAGGTAAAGTTGGATGGGACACTGGGCAACCTGATCAAGCACCTGATTTAGTAGGTAGCAACCTACGGCAGTGAGGTTGGAACAAGACGATCTTTAAGGTTCCTTCCAACCCAAGCCATTCTGTGATTCTATGATCTCATAGGACTTTTTAAAGAAATACAGAAGAAAGGAGAAAAAAAGTCTGTTAAATACAGATTTTCCATCAGTTCTAGATTAGAGGTTTCACCTTTTTGAGCATTCTTACTCAATTCTAACTCCAAGCTAATGCTAGAAATAATTAAAAAAAAAAAAAAGTGAAATTGGATTAAAATGATATTACCTCTTTCCACCCCAACCCTAACCAACCCAACCACAGAACAGCGAATACTATTTTGATAAATCAGCTTTTCATACAATATCTTCCCATGGCACACAGCTAAACAGAAGAGGGCAAAACAACCTAAGCTCTTTGTACCTCTTGCGATAATAGTGCACCTACAAACCAGTGCATGGAAGAATATTAAAATAAAACAAAAAAAAAATCCTTTTTCAGTTTTTAAGTTGCCTAATTTCCAAAAATTACATTTCTGCATATTTTTCATTTATATGACCTTACAGAAAACATTCTAAACTAATAAAAATAATTAAATTGTCAGTTTCTTACACTAAGTATAATATTTCAACAACGGCTGTTTTTATCTGAAAACCCAGTATTTTCTATTATGAGATAGTCTACAATAAATGAACAATAATTACTCGAGAGGTAATTCTCTGAATAATAAATTGCAGAGGCGAGATATACTCTCATTTTCTGCCTTCTGCAGCTGACATCTTACAGAATTCATGGCATATACTGAGAGTAAGTAGAGACTCTTCACTTTCAGACACACAAGTGGAGGAGTACAAGTACAGATATGTAGGTTTGACTTTGTATTAGAGTACCATGATAAGCAAATGGAAAAACACATAAAAACTGTTGGCCAACTTTCATTCCTACAGTGTTAGGAAATATAATTATTTATGCCAGTAATAGTAAGATAATAATGATCTAAATTACTGTACTGGCAGTCTTCTACACTTTGTTTGGAAATTCAGTTTACAAAAATCTGCAGAGTAACAAATTCAATTAAAAGTTAATATATTCATTTCTACATGATTGCTATTATTACTTACAAAAAACTATTTGTAATAAATGAAAATATCCTCAATAGCCATCTGCTTTCCATAGTATAATATTTTTTTTTTCCTCATATGACTCTGAGATGAGAATGTTGAGTTATTAGGAAGGGTTCCACATTTAAGATAAAAGCAGATAGAAAGAAAAAAACTCCAAACTGAAAGACCAACTGCAAATTTCTTCAGTCGCCTTTAGAGTACAAGCTGAAGGAGGACTGATCTGTAAGCAGGGTATAAAGTGGTCTTGTGGAATTACTGTGTGCAAATTTAATATCTGACAATTGAATCACAGATTACTATTGCTCTATTATTAAAACTTTCCACAATTATTCAGAACAGGCTTACGATTGCTGGAGTCACAGAAGTCTTAAAATGGGGAGAAAGAAACTGCAATCAGTTAGCTACCATTCTTAGCATTTATTCAATCAAAACTTGATAGAAAAGACATGACTTCAGTATAACTACTATTTTACTCTTCCGAGCAATCTAAACAATAATTAATATATGACAAAGCACCTAGTGATCTAGCAAATCTCTAAATGCAATTCAAGTAGTTACATAAATCTTTAATTGAACTTTAGTATAGCTTTGCAGCAAATCTACATTTTCATGGACATGCTTTACACATTTAAAAATATCTGAGTGTTCAGTGTACAGTGGCGGAAGAGAATGTCTTACCACTGCAGCTGGAACTTGATGCAGTTTTGCAGCAGGGGTTCCTGGGCGTGGGTAAAATTGATTAATAAATAAGCTTGGAAACTTGTACTGTTCTACAAGTTTCATAGTTTCTTGAAAATCTTCATCTGTCTCCCCTGGAAAACCACAGATGATGTCTGTAGCAATTGTTATTCCAGGCACTCTGTAAAGAAAGTAGAAAGAAGCACTGAACTTTGGGAATATAAGCTAGTGTACATAGACTTAAAACTCCTTAAATTTATCTACAGAAATGGAAGCATAAAATGATCTCTGGTGAAATAAATAAGTAAATAAGTAAGAGTGAAAAATGCATTTGGTACTCAGCAGACAGCACAAGCAATATGGAAGACATTGCAGCAAATAATGGATCAGTATCACAATACAGGAGTGAAAACACTTAGATTAACTCTTCCTTCATCAGAAATTCTAGGCGATCACAGATTTCTTAAAAGTCTGATCACCTAATCCACAACATTTGTAACACCTGAGACTTCGCCACTGGAATTTTTAACACTGCTTTTGAAAGAGATCAGGATACCCAAAAATGGCAGCCTAGAAATTAAGAACAAAATGCCAATAAGGCATCTTTTAGTCACAATGTAATTTCTAACTCAGCACTCCATAAAAGCTGACTACTATTTGCACTAAATGGAAAACAAAATAGTTCAGTTTACAGCCAATGAGATCTCCTATCAAGTTCAACAGTTCCTAACTGTTGCACTTGGACTGAAGATGCAGACTCCTTAAGCACACGGCCAGAAAAATGAATTCTTCGACCAAGAGATTACTGCATGGTATTTACAGAGCACTGTATGGGACCCTGGAGATATCAACACAGTTTTCCAAATGTGATGATAGCCAGCTGGATGACCACTGTCTTAAGAGAAGCTGGGAAACCTCTGCATTGCTTTGCATCTCAGCCAGCTTGTTTCTAAAGTGGGAAAACCTCTTCTGCTGAGAAGCAGAAATGCATAGTTCTCGCAGTGCTCCCTCGTGACACAGACAAGGCTGTGGTTCCAGAGGAGTTGGTTTCTGGACAGTAATAATGACAAAGTGAAGAAAACATAGTTTACTAAGAAAAGCAAGTCCCCATACAGATACTGGTAGTATCTGACTAAAAGTTGGCCTTGTTTCAAGTAGGGGGAATAAACGAGATCCATTCTAGAGATCCCTTCCAATCTAAATAACTCTGCAGTATGCAGGTAGGCTACAGCAAAGGAACACCTGAGACATATTTTCTTAGAGGTGTCTTCTTAAAGTGTACCACCATAGAAAAAACAATGCTGTGGTTATTGCAGGCAGCGAAACATGAATTGGTATGACTAAAAGAAAACCTTCCTGCAACATCGAGGTCTACTGAAACAGGAGAATCTATTGACAAAAGACCCAAGAAAGGGGAAGAGCAGAGTACTTTTTTTAGTAATTTCATTAGGTGCAAAATTAGAGCAGGCACAGTTATATCCATTGCAACATTTTTAATATAAACAGTATATAGTGGTAAATATCTTTTGTGGCTATTTAAACTTAACAGAACAAAAGAAAACAATTTGTATATAAGTACTGGCAATGACTTTATACTAAAGTAGAAGTCGGCCTCATTTCACATGTGCCAGCAAATATAGTTAACTGCACAGGAATTTATTAGGCAGTCTCTTGTTAGAATCTTCTTTCATTTTTCATTATGAAAAATGCTCACAAAAGATACAAACCAAATTCAATTCCTTCACAGTCAATTTTTTGAGATTTAAGTTAAACACTGAATTTGAATATCAAACCAAAACCTGAAAAATACTGGACATTTTCAAGGAGTTAGTCCAGTAACTCTAAGTGGGTGGGAAACAAGCTGAATGTTACACAGAATAGCAAAAATTCCCAAACTGCTGGTTAAACTGCTTCAATTGTCAGAGGATTCTTAAGGTTGCCGCACTGCCAGATAAAAGGTTCTGCAACACAATTTTGTAAACATTACAAATGTTTTGTGTAGTAACAGTAAGCTTATGGAAAAAAAAAAAAAAAGCACATTACTTCATAAATCAGTCTCATGTAACATCAGCTGCCATTTCTCAGAACATGCACAGAACATTCATTACATTTCACAAAACCACTATAATGAAGTCATTTTAACCATTTTAATGACATTATCAGAAGCAGTCAAAGCATTTATTACCAATAGTAGTTGTAATACCATCGTTTATAAAGGTTTGGTTGTTTCTATAGCAACATGAATTATAAGGCCCAATCAAGCTAGATACAATAAAATATGCTCTTCTTCCACACAACACCAGTTGTCACTCAGTTAAAAGGAAATTACATATTTTAAAAATTCATAAACGGTACAAATGTCTGAACTCCATTTGGTGATAAGGTGTTAATTATCTTAGTAATTAAATTTCTTTCTGGATGGAATTATTGCATACAAAGGAAAGTGTCAAAAAATCCACTCACAGCACATTTTTCTCTAGGGTCGGTAAAGAAGCTCTATACTACACTGTACAGTGAATCAAGAACACAGTGATTCTTATGAAACAAAAAATAATTCTGATTTTTTTTTTGTTATGAAAAAAGCCTTGTGCTTCAAATCTACAGAAGGCTAAGTGCTCCTTAGAGCCTTAATGGTGGAGGTGGTTAGCTTGTTTCAGTATTTTTGAGAAAAGAATACTTAAACTTTGACAGTCCTATAAAGCCCTCATAATCCTGACCAGTCCCTAGGAAGAATGTGGATAACTATTTTATCTAGCAATCACAAGTCTTGCAAAACCTTTTCTCTGAAGACATACTATTGTCTCCATTCAGCTTGGGAAAATGAGAGGAAAAGTGTCTAAATTCAACCCTTAGTTGGAACATTTTACAATACAACTTTGGTATTTCAGAAAAAAAAAAAAAAAAAAAAGGTTGGGGTTCCTCAGCATATTTGCCCATTTTTGTCCCTCCACATAAATAGATCCCTTCCATTATCACAAGGAAAATTATGTTCTATGATCCTAAACAAGACCAGCCATACAATCAACATCATATTGGGCAGTTCTAACTATCCAAAAAGGAGAAGGAATTCGTGTTACAGTAGAGTCCAGAGCTGCATGGTCGAGCACACTTAGAAACAATCATAAACAAGTGCTAAGAGGTCATATGACCAAAGCCTCTAGAATGGAGATAAAATGTGTTCAAAATGACAGAGAAATACATCTTACCCTCTACCTGAAGCCAAGCCAAGCAATCCTCCTGGGTCAGAGAAAAAATGTGTTCTACCTCCCAAGTGAGAGCCTGATACCTGGGAGCACAGTCTGTCTATGAACTCAACATGTTAACTGCTGCCATGAGAGTTGCTGCCTCACAGCCCACAGGTATACGGGGAAGCTCCAAATAAGTCCAGAAGAATAAACGCGGTTCAGAAAAGCTGTGTGCTACTACACCTCTGCAGTTCCTGAAGCTCTGCTTGCTGAGGTACCTCTGTTACACACTGTTAATCAGCTGGCAGTTCAGACTAACCCTCATGGTGATGAGCTTCCTGGTATTTTCTGCTCAGGGGACTCAGCTGCTGCTGTTAGAGGAAACAGAAACTGGACTACCAGTAACAGATGTACAGCAGCTACTACAGCGAGCTACCGTAAGTGAATTCACCAACAGAGGAAAGTTGGAGAACTCTTGACAGAATGTGAATTAGGAATAAAAAGTGAAAGAAAACCCCGGATAGATAGATGAAGGAAAACACTTTCTCAAACGATCACCTGAAATTCTTTTGCATGATTGCATATTTTTTTCATTTCCTTTCCCACAATTAACATTGAAATCCAACTGTGACGTAAAGCTACTAACTAGTCCTTAAACAAGATCCTCCAGCCCTCCCTCTCGCCATAACAAAGTACTGGATTAGAATAAATAGTTATATGAATAAATTTGAACACAACACATTCTAAGAGAAAGGTTATAAGAACCGCCTGGGAAGTTTAAAGTGGCTTAAACCAAAACCAAATATGTGATGACCAAGCAACTTCTCAATTCACAGCTTAGAAGCTTACACTAAAAAAAGTGTTAGAAAGTAAAAGCTGAATTCTTACACAACAGAAACCCAGTCTCCCCTGAAGAAGAACCTTTATGCAGCATATGCCCCTTTAGGAAACCTGAACATGAAATCCAAATAAATCACAGTCAAATTATTTGAAGCTGCCTCTGAAGCATATTTACAGAATCAAACAGGCATCTCAACATGCCATATCAGGTTGCAGCTGAAGGCAGCAGAAGCATCTTCCTCAAGACTGCGTGGTGCTCCAGGAATTTTTTTCCCCCATTTCCTATTTTTATTCTAAAGAACCAGTCCTGTGGGATTTCTGATGGACTTCTACTTGTACTGAGGAATCCTATGAGCTGAAGCAGAAGGGAAACAGGCTACTCAGCTGGAAACACTGCCGCTGTTCAAAGGCTAGAAATAAGATGAAATCTCACCCTGTCTCTCCCTTGCCTCTACAGAGATTAACCTCCAAATTAAGCCATGGAGAGCTCTCCATACTTTCAGAAATATTACCTCAGATTCAAAACCCTCTTGCACTTCACTCTGCTTTTCTCTTCCCATGGACTATGAATCCAGTATAGCCCATGGTACACCTCATTTAAGCATCTGGAGCTTGGCAAATGAACCTGAACATAATTTCTGAAGTAAAGGTGTTTCCATCTTTTTAAGATTTACCCTAAATTATGCCCTGGATGTATAGACTTCTAAGAAGTGGAATGTTTTTCTTAATTAGCTTTCCCTGTGCTTTTAGAACTAGTAAAGGGTGTATGAGTCCAAAACCTTTGTGTGAGAAAAGATGAGCTCTTTTAAATATTCACATCAATTGCTCTAAAAATGTAATGTCATCACAGAAACAATAAGAACAAACAGTAGGGGAGATTAGAATATCATTTCTTTTTAATATTTTAAAAACACTACTATTAAATTAAGCAATGAAACTAAAAATGGCAAGACAGGGCAGATATTTCAGACAGCAATATAATTACAACACAAAATAAAAGAACGCGGAGATGGCAAGACACTGCATTGTGCAATAAATGCATATTGGGAAAAAATACACACTATATCCTGTAGTGTCTAACACAACCACGTACCAAGAGGAATGTGTGAGATCTGTGGCCTTACCCTCTAAAACCAAAAGCAAGAAAAATCGGTGCAAGAAAATCCAGAAACTCATTAAATAGAACACCATGCTTAAACTTCATTATTTTTAAACTGGGTTACAAATCAGTAATTCAGACCTTCTGTTTTGTCAATTTTAGCAAATTTCAGCCTGTTTACGGAGTGCACATTTCTATTAAACACAATAGCATGAGATTCCACCCTGGCAGGATACCTGCCAGCATCTTTCACTCATGTACGTGTTCCAACCGCAAAGCAATTATATTATCTCAAATATTTTAAAATGTTCTCTATTACCACCTAACACAACTCTAGGCTGCCTAACCAACCAGCTTTCCTCCACCTCTTAGTTTGGACATCTCACAGTGAAGATACCTTTTTGTTGTTACTGTTAGTAGAAGTCTATAAAGGGTTCATTTACAAGTAGACTCACGAGTCTACTTTCACATAACAGTAAACATTGACTAATGTTTGTTGTTTCTAGTAGGTTCTATGTTGCATATATATATGTATAATGCATAATCTTAAGATTTTCTTCTTACTATTGCTTTCACAGCTTGGATCCGTGTCTGGATGATGTCTCAGACACAACAGATCAAGAAAAGAAACTGTAATGCCATACTGTATTTATAGTGTGATCTTTTTTCTTCTATTAAAAAAACACAACAACAAACACACAAAACAAAGCCTAGATATGACCCCAGAGCACATATGTAAATATATAGAGAATAACAGGGAAGGACACAAATATAGCACATAATTCAGAGGTGGTTCATAGTGTGACACTTCAGATTTTCAGGGTAGCAGAAACTACATATTAAGCCCAGCTTTACAACTAGAGAACCATTGTGTGTACTCTGGTTTTTGTATTCTACATTTTACAATGCACTGAAAGTGATTTCCACAAGGGAAAATCAGTTGCACCTGAACTTTGTGATCTGCAGCAACTTCAGACTTATTTGCAAATGCAGCATACAAGGTGCTTTTTAAGCTGTGGAGCCATTAACAGTTTTGATGCAAGTGCACCTTGGAAAGTCTGCACAACAGTATCTGTGATCAATACACACTGAAAGCAAGGAGGAGTATTTTCTGTCACTGTTCTTTACCAAGCCCAACTCGTGCCCCAGAAGAGCTTCAGAAACTGTGCCTGAATGACACCATGAGGCAAACAGGAGAATTCATTTACACCAATGAACCTGAGAAGGTACAGACAGGGAGGATCCCATATGAGGTGGGATTTGGTCTGTCCTTACTGCTGGGGAATACTGACCTGGATAAAATATATTTCTTAATGGACATGGCTGATTAGATGAGGATGAAAGAGTACTCCCAGTCTTACTCTCGAAACAATTTTAGAGAGTGCCGTTAGTGTCCCTTTCAGATACAGTCAAAATATTTCTTAAGAAATACTGTAATACTTCCCATTGTCAATTTTCTCCTAAAAAAACCCACAAACGAACAAAACAAAAATAAACCAAAACCCACATGATAGTTAAGAGTTGGACTAACTTTATTCAGCTATAGAGCGTTCTACCTTTCCCATAAAATGAATCATTTCACATAACGCCATTACAGATTTATAACCTCAGATCATTATTGTTTTATGATAAAAAAAATAAAAATGAATGACATAAGACAAAGAGCCCAACATCCTTAAAGTTCATTTCCATTCAAACTCTAATAAATACCATCTGCTGTGTACTTTAGGGATATAATACCCGTCAAAAACTCAGCCGTATTATGAGAACCGGCACCAAGTTGATCTGAAATGCATATTTGAACAGATGTGTTTAAATTACATCTCTCCATCTATCCACATGCATAAATTCAGAAAAAGCATGTGTTGATTTAAAATGCGTAAAAAAGGGATTTGGAGATGCATCGAAAGTGAACAGCATCTCAGTGGATCAAGGCTCACATTACTAAAGGTCATTACTAAAAATAAAGTTTGAATTCACTGAGGGTTGCACCAGGGACCTGTTTTGGGGAATGTACTTAATGCCTCCTGCACTAACTTTCTATGACCCTTCACTGTTTAGCATTAGAGCTGTCAGGCATGGCTAGAAATAATAGGATCTCAGTCATGACTAGCTGAGAACATTATAAATTTTTTCTCTGTCTGACACAATGCTTATCACCCATCCTGAATGTCTTGGGCTCCGAGGACCCATCCATGTCTGCTACACTGACAGCCATTTAGCTCTTCACTCTGACACAGAAATCAGGCATATAAACCAAAATGATTAACATGCCTTTTTGGCATGATTAAATCCACAAAAAAAGACTGCAAGCTGTGCTCCATTAACAAATGCTAATTAAAGAAGAAAAATCCTTCTGAACTCTTTTTCCCCCCACTATAATCTGTATCTATTAATGGTTCAGGGACTTTGAAGATAAGGTAGATCAGATCAAAGGTCCACCTAAGCCCAGGCATCTGCTAATAGCAACGGCCACCAGCAGAAGCCCAGAGAAGCATGCAAGATGTATGGTCCCCCAGAATCCCTTCCTCCTTCCAACAATGGGATTTTGTCAGGAGGTTTTATAACCAGCAGCCGGTGATGGACTACCTCCTCCATTAAGTTGTTCAGTCTGCCCTTGAATCTCAAACCCTCCAGATCATACATGCTTCCTGTGAAAAACAAACCTTGTTTGTTCTAAGCCTGCCACTTGCTAAGCCTATTTGATGCCTTCTAATTCTTAGAATTAGGGAAAGACAAGAAATAACTCTATCCACTTTCTCATCACTTGTGATTTTATTGACTTCAGTTCTAGTTCTTCTCAGTTATACTGCTTTTTCTTGATTTCCTTTGTGTGACAGATCCCTTGTACCTCCGATATCTCTGTTAGTCTTCACGATATCATTTTGCACTGTAACATTTTTGAACACTCAGCAATACAGGCATAAGATAAAAATCTCTGGAAGTATTTCTAAAATTAAGACAAATGGGCTGCTGTTTTCATTCTTCTTTCAGGTGTAGGTTCATTTTTTTTTTTTCCTATTATGCAGTTAGCAAAAGGTAATGGAACTTATAGGAGGCAAGGAACAAGACAGAAACTTCAGTAAGTTGCTTAATTTTAAGTAAAATGCAAGTAAAGAATTGTTAAGTATTCTGTATCTAGAGAAATATTACACCCCAAACTTCACTAACATACACTGACATATTTCAAAATGAACTTTGAGACCAGAATCTGCACCAGAGACAACAGTCTGGTTGAAATCCCTTTCCAGTACCATCAGTTAAAATTCAGGAAAACAGAACTCAGACTACTACTAGGTGCCATCAAAAAACAGAAACTTCCAAACAGAACATGGGGAAAATAAATTTTCTTCTCTACTGCAATACAGACATCATGGTGATCCTCATTCTGACTGCTTTATGTGAGAAGCCTGGGATTATCTGCATATTCACATCATCTTCAAATCAGTATCAGCTTTTGCCTCCTTCTGAGCTATTATCAAAGAGAAATTAAAACAAACAAACAAACAAACACAATAATTGTCATTAAAAAAGACTGATGAACATGTCATCACAAGAATAAAACTGAGTGCAGACTGTCTGAAAAAAAAAAAGACTGACCAGCTGACTTTAGCTGGATATTAAGTAAATGGGGAACAATAGCCCTCCCCTTAATAAACTACTTCCCCCTAAGGAATGAATCAGATGAAAATGCAACACTTTTTGCAAAATGCAATGGGATAGCTGGAGTCTTATAAAATAAGTAAAGCAGAACAGCCACCAAAATAGGTTTCCAAGACAGGCTAAAGTCAGCAACATGGTGAGGAGGGAAGCAGAAGAAGAACAGAAGAATTTCAAATCTTGATCTGAAGCAGAATCACTGATGGATAAAGGAAGAAAATTAAGAATGAAAGCTGCTATTGTCTCAATGGTTCACTCAAAAATTTCACTTCAAGATCATTTATATTAAGAACTTCAACAGTACAGTGAAAGATAGAAGAACGGTGCCCAGCAAGATAAACATCAAAGCAAAGCAGATTTTGAAGAAAATATACTCAAGTTCAAGAGAGTTACTCAAAACAGCTGACAGATTTAGAGAGACATAATTCCCACATCACAAGCTACACAAACAATTTGGTTAGATATTTTTCTGCCTATTACTTCATGAGAAATCATTATATAAAATGTCTTCCGCTTGCAAACATCTACATGGGAAGGATCAAGGCTGTGAAGTGAAGAGCAGTTAACACATGCACAGTATGCACTAAATTTAACATACTATTCCACTCCGTGCTCAAAATACCTAACGAAATACAATTTATACTACTACAGCAGTAAATCAGACAAAACACAGTTACATATTTACCAAGAAAATTCTTAGAAAATATGCTGTTAAAACTAAATACCAGAACCCCAGATTTAACAGAGAGGCAGGCTAGTTAAATAAATTTAGAACACAATTATACCCTAACTAAAAAGCTCAGCAGTTTTACACCAGACAGTTGTTATTGTGCACTGCTAAGTGTTCTCAAGTTTTCAGAGGTAGCATCCCACAAGAAATGCTAGCAGTCTGGTTTTTAGGGATGCTATCATCAATGTGCAGGTGTACGACATTATTGCTTCTGAAGACGACAGGCTTCAAGTGTCTGAATATGGGAACAAACATCGGTGGTGTAAAAAGCCAATTTAATGTTTAAGACGAAGGCTTTTGAAAGTAAACAAATAAAAGAAAAATATCAAAGCGGAACAACATTTTGGATAGCAACATTACAATGGCTAGAACTGTGTGTCCCTGTACAGAGGTGTTCATAATTGCAGACTTGAGTTCCAGTTAGTTTTCAGGACTAACATCTACAAAGAGAATGTAGGGCGGCAAAGCCTCTGGACAGACTTAAGATGTATGGCATTATAAAAGGAAGATCTATTAGATTAACATTTTTTACTATCATGCTCTAACAGTTCTTCCTTAAAAAGCAATTACTTGTGTATTACCATATAAAAAAAGGTTGCATAGGGAATTAACGTTTCTGTAAGTAGCATAAAAAGTAAATTTGAATAATAATAAATACATTTTTCACTACCGTAAGTGTAGTACTTGGCTCAAAATCCCACACAGACACCCTCCCCATGTACATAAAGATTCAAAGCTTCTACTGCATAACCTCAATGTTTTTCAGTTTTACTTCATGCTACTCTGGCAAAGGTGACAATCTAGTCTTAAATTTTCTGAGCAAAGTGAGACATGAGCTTTGTGATGTGCTTGAAACATAGCTGCACATAGCTCTGGAATTAAAATTTCAGAGATAACACTTCGATTCAGAAACAATGCTATTTTCTCATTAAGTCAAAACCCATGAGCTTAACTTCAAAGAAATCCAGTGTGCTTTACTAATGAAGGTGTGATAAGGTAATGCAAATCATGTTCCCAATGAACACAATGCAATATAACTTGGATCACTAGGAAACAGAGAATCTATCTCGCAACAACAACTTTCAAGAAATTATTAAGCAAATTTTCCAAGGTAAGTGTGTGTAAAGAATTATTCATTCATTTAAAAACTAATTAGAATGATATACTGAAAGAAGTAAGTCAACGGGCATCACTGGAGTGATAGCACGCAACAAATAATGTCAGGAGACCACTCTCTCATTTAAGTCATGACATGTTCTGATAGCAATCTGAATTAAAAAGAAATATCACAGCAAGTATCAAGCTCATTAGCAGGCACGGTTCACAGTCAGTTGGAAGAATAACAAAAGTATAGACAAGTGATACAAAGCATCTTCACTGATTTAAGAAACAGTAGATTCTTTTTTTAAGTTCTCAGTGATGACTGTTAAGATGGAGAAAGGTTAAACTGGAGCACTTCTTAAAATTGTGCTTAGGATGGATAAATATAATAGCACTAAGTAAAAATATTCTTATTTAGTTATTATATGCTTGCTCATATTCTAAATCAGCAAGAAAGGTAACAACAATAAAAATCTTTTTATATCCCTGGAGGATTCGACACCTTGCAGTACCTTAGAAATAGGTACTTTTCTCAAAGCAGCCATCATAAGTAAACAATAAAAGACCAAAACTGATCTTGAAGCTAGGGGATACTACTTCAGCTTTCCTGATCCACTTGCATCCCTTGAAACATGGCTAGCTGATATGTTTCAGAAACAATGGTGAAGCCTCTGAAAGGGCAAAACAATCCTCCAAGAGGAAAAAACAAAGGAGGGGAGGGGTGAGAGCGGGAGCAGTAAAGCAAAATGACAGTACATTCCAGATCAAGACTGGCTAATACAAATGAACTTGCTTTTTTACCTCAAGTCGGCAGCTGGAGTTTTAAGTTTCTGAGTAGCCTGGAGGGATAGATTCTAGCTGCTAGGCAACGGTGAAAAAACCCTCCTCTCTCTTCACCACTCTTCAGTGTCATTGAATGAATATACGCAACTTGACAAGAGAGGACATAGCTGTCAGTTGGGTACACCAACTTGATTCAAAGTGCAGGAGTAATATCTGAAGATTAAGGGAAACAGGCTTCCTTGTGTCTTGAAAAGACACTGGTAAGAGAAGACGACCCAGCACACGAAGAACCCAGACAGCTCCTGAGACTTCCACACTTAGAACATCAGGCAGCATGAATACTCTTACAAATGAAACAAGAACCAGCAGAACAAGGCAATTGCTCAAGAACTGCAGTCAGTCCTATACTGTGAAAAATACTAAAGTTTAGGAAATCCCCTAAGAGTTGGTTGGAGTCAGGGAAAAAAAAAAAAAAAGAAAAAAAAAAGAATTATAATACCGATGAAACCTTATACAACAGATAGAACAGAACAGAATCTCCTAAAAATACAATTATAAGAGGGTATCAGTGATGTCTCTGCTCACTTGTTACTGTTGGA
The DNA here is from genome assembly GCA_036925125.1 of Oreortyx pictus. Classification (NCBI taxonomy): domain Eukaryota; kingdom Metazoa; phylum Chordata; class Aves; order Galliformes; family Odontophoridae; genus Oreortyx; species Oreortyx pictus. Next base: position 85,569,991 of record JAUPFR010000003.1, on the reverse strand, counting down.
GCAGACTTAAGCTGCAAAATTAAACCAATACTGAAAAAACAAAAAAATATTTCAAAAGAATGGACGAGGTGGTTATATATACTTGATTTTGTAAGATGAAGATCAGTTGCAATGTTAATAGTTATGACCTCTACTCATTACAGTCCACTGAATAGCTGGAACCTGGAAAGTCTGTCACATGCCTGTCACACACAGATGTAGCTTTATGGCTATCCGTGAGACATTAAGAATTCTTAGGCAGTAAGATGAACTAATCACAACTTCAACACTGTAAATTCTCAAGCTGAAATCAAGCGCCTGAGTTTACTCTGGCAGACCTAGCATGAACACAGGTCTTCCCACCACAAAATAAAACAGAAAACATGTTGTAAATGGGGAACAAAGGGAAGTGGAAAATTAGGATCACTGAGGAAAAAAGCAAGCTGTACCTTGAAGAGATTTTACGTCATATTATAATTATAGGCATCAATCTCCAGACAGTAATCAGTAAAATTAATTACCGATTAGAAATATAGCAAAGGAGAAAATTAAAGATCATGTGAAAAACAGAAATGAGCACTTGTTTGTTATACTGAGAATATTGACCAACTAATGCAAAGCTGCATCTATGCAACGGCACTGAGAACTCATTTTATGTGGTTGGGAGATACAGACACTTTTTAGAGCAGAAATCCATAATGCAGAATATCCACAGAAATTATTTATTAACATAACCAGAATCATGACTAGTAATTCCAGAACAAACTTCTTTAGGTTAAAGACTCAGTTTTGCATCACCTCAGGCAGTCTGTAGTCTGGGGTCATGGGTTGAAAGTATCTATCAAACTTGCAAAGACAACATTTCCCACAGCTAAAACATTTCCTTGGGTTCTTCCTTAGTCTCAGGAATTTAATAGAAGGATGCAGAAAGAGAACACAAGCTCCTGTCCCTGAGGGTTGTTCCTTGAAAAAGACCTCAAATTGGCTTTCTGTGGAACAAAGAGAGGCATCTTGAATACTTCAGAGACTGGACTGTGACTGATTTCCTTCACAAAATACAACAAACAAACAAACAAAAATCCCACTCTCAATTCAGGAAACAAATATGTGTGAAGATATGTTGGGTCAGAAATTACATTTTTCTTTAGAGGAAAAATCCTCAGCATGTTACAGGACAAATCTCAGGATAGAACTTGAAAAAAGAGTAAGAATTAATCAAAAGTATTAGATGAGGATATAAAGTGAATGTGAAACAAGTATTTGTGACAGAACTATCAAGCAAGACGTTTCAACTTAGCCACAAGTCAAGGGAAGTTGACAGAACAATTAATTCCTGTGCAAACTGTGCACAAGGGATAGGAAGATTGGTGTTGCCCCTACAGATGCTACATTAAAAAACAACAATAGAAAATCTCCAGTCGTTACTGTTTCATAAAAAGTATCATAATTCCAGTGCATGTTTAATCAAAACAATGAAATGATTTTTGTTTCTTTTTTTCCAAGGGAGGAATGTTTATTTGCATTATTAATGAAAACACAAAAAGATTGTCTTGCTTAATGTGGTAATTAATGTACTTCACTTTAATACTGTAAAGTAAAAGACATATTTTGGGAAAAATTTTTAAAAGGCTAATTTCAGCTTCTGCTGTTCTCAATATACTTCAAATGATTTTGAAAAAGGTGTGATCCTAGGTAGGCAATAGCATAAAATCATGTTATGAATCATTAGCATGTAACTCTGTTGAATATTTAAGATGGAAACCAATCATGAATGCAAGTCTTAACACAATCATCAGTCCAACCCTATATCAAGTTTGACAACATAAAAACCAGACACTCAGACATTCTCTTTTTACAGCACTGTGAAATACTCTCGCAAGGCATTAATTATTCTGTTCGCCAAAAGTGCAAAGCAGGTTACAACAAATGGCAACAAAGAGTTCTTTCTACAGACAGGACACACAATGTTATAAATCTACAGTGATCTGGAAAGGCTAAAATTACATGATTTGTTAAAACTTTTACTTATTGTGGCCACTGGATTTTGAATTAAGCCACGTGTGTAAGGTTCTCTCCCGTATGTGCAACATTTTATGTCCATCTGTATTTCTTATTTTTATGGTGAAAACGTAGTTTTGAAATTGCTTCACCCTGTAGAAATTGTTTTAATGCTGATAACTCCTATCTTCCCCCCCCGGCATTACTGATACACAGACATCCTACTCCAACTTACAGCTTAAATCTAATCCACATAAAAGTTGATACAACACTACTTAGCTAGTAAGCATGACCTCTTCCCATTTTTTGAGCAGATAGGCTGACATTCAAATACATACTTAATAGAACAAGATCTTGGCTTCTAAAACTGCTTGTATTCAGATCTAGGTCTGTCCTGTTACTAAGACAGAGAAAACATATGGGAAATAAAACAATGAAGTTTAATCTATTTTCTGTTTAGATGCTGTGTGCTGAGTGGATAATATTAAGTCACTTAAACTGAAAAATAGTTAAATTTTGCAAAAATGTTTGGAAGTTGTTAACATTCAAAAGCATCAACAAATCTCAGATCAGTTTGATTAAGGAGGTTTAATGAGGATTTGATGATCGTTTACCAACCTAAGGAGGCAAAGGACACTCCAAACAAGTGGCAGTAACATAACTCCTCAGTTTCTTTCACCCTAAATTTGTGCTAAATATGATTGTCCAGGGGAAGCACAATTGCTACATGCTAATTTCAAAATTAATGTTAACTGATCTGAGATACACAGGCACATGCCCATGGTAGGATACAAGGTTAATATTATCCACTACTGTGTGAGACAGAAACCTCAACATTCAACAGCCTTCTACCCACACAGGTATAATTGTTTAGGCTCTCATAAAGAAGTTAAAGGATAATGCTATCAGCACATTTGGCAACACTTTAAGATATATAAAGAAAACAGACACGTAAAACAAAATTATACTAAATATTTTTAAAGTTTGTTTCTCTGATACATGGCATGTGTGGGCAACAGTGATCAAGAAAGGCAATTAGATTAATGCTTTGCTTATACTGGGTACATGCTGAAATGTCATTTTGTGCTATGAAATAGTGCTCTGACAATTGGGCAAGGAAGTATCTCCTCTTGATGGAAAGACATATAAAACTACCATAGCTGACATCTATGCTAGTGACTTCCAGGGATAGTGACTCCACCACCTCTCAGGCAGTCTGTTCCAATGCCTGACCACTCTTTCAGAGATTAACTTTTTCCTAACATCCAACCTGAATCCCCCTCTAGCACAGCTTGAGGACATTCGCTCTCATCCTACCACTAGTTACACAGCAGAAGTCAACCCCCTCCTTGCCACAGACTCCCTTCAGGGATTTGCAGTGATAAGGTCCCTCCTGAGCCTCCTCTTCTCCAGAACGAGCAATCCCAGCTCCCTCAGCTGCTCCTCATAAGACCTGTGCTCCAGACCCCTCACAGCTTCATTGCCATTCTCTGAACACACTCCATGGCCTCAGTGTCTTTCTTGCAGTGAGGGACCCAAAACTGAGCACAGTACTCGAGGTGCAGCCTCATCAGTGCTGAATACAGGGGGACGACCACTTCCCTGCTTCTGTTGGCAACTCTGTTTTGTATACTGTTTAAGCTAACTTCAGATGTGAATCCATGACACTGCATATGCCTAAGTACCTCATCAAGTCTCAGAATCATGTACAAAATTTAGATTAGTTCATTACTCTACAAAGCCTTATTTAAAAATATTTTTAAACATTCCTAAAGGAATTCATACTAGATACAGCAAACTCTCCCACAACAGTTATGTTACAGTTCACTGCTGTACCCATTCTGTTTGTTTTATATTCTGACACAAAATTAAGACATACTTACTGTACTCACCAAATGCAGCCACAAAAAAACCAAAAAACTCTATTTTTCCACATTGATTTGGCTTATTTAAATTCTAATTTTCCTTTTTGTGTGTCCTCTCATCTATTTTAATTACCACATAAGACCATAATAAATTGCTGTGAAAGCAAAGGCACCAGACTCAAGTTTATATGCTGAATCCAGCAGTTGATACTGCTAAAAACAACTGTGGCTAGCTGCTGCAGGACACACAAAGAGAGTCAGCTGCAGTGCTACAAATGACCACACAACTCATTTCTCATTTCTGTCTGTAAAGAAGTTGTTGAAGGTTGTCCAGTGCTTTTCCTGAAAGTTGACTCAGTAAAACTCCTGCAATGGAGATTAAATAGAAATTGAAAAGATTTTTTTTTTTTCAGTTTATTGGGAACTTTGTTTTTTTTCTTTTTCTGTTATATGAAGCTTTTCATAGGACACTGATTCACGTCTGTTGGGGTTAGCAACGTTCAAAAGTTATTATCCCAGAGCTGGCTGCAAGTCTGTACAGAAGGGCTATCTCACTCCAGCAGTAGTCACAGTTCTTCCAAGGCCAAGCAGTGAGGCATCTGGACACAGTAAGTCAGAAGACAATTAATTTCTACGACCCCTAGGTTTTGCCAATAAATAATTTCTCCTTGCTTAAGAAGGAAAGGAGACACACTGGCTTCATGTCCTCCCATGCAGAAGGTATCTGAATACAGTATTTTCCAGCTCAAACTAGCACCTGAATGACATTTTTCTGGTAAATGGATTAGGATGAATTTACATCACTTCTTGTCTGTTTACACACTGCCATATTTGCAATGTTGTCTTCCTGTTACCTAATCATCTAATAGCTGCACTGAAGCAATCTCTCCTACTAAGCAAAATGAGAGCTCTTCAAGATGCAAAGAAAATTACACAGACAAAAATATTTTAAAAGCAAGAGTTAAATAATTCAGTTGGAAAAAATATGTCTTCATCTGCTCTAGCCACTATTTTACGCACAAACCTCTTAAAATGTTTGTGCTTACTTTGCCATGCATAAATGTATCCTCTTTATAGAGAGGTGACTCAAACTCATAAATAGTACATGCAATTTATAGACCAGTATGAGATGCACGTGAAAGAAAGAATTGAGCATCCCCCTAGGTAATCTCCATCGCAGACCACAGATGAATGCACACAGAAAACTTTCCCATAGCAGAACAATTACGACTTTCCAATGCAACAATGTCTTAACTGTAGAACTACATTTCTGAAGAGGTTTAACAAGTTTTGCGTATTTACACCTACTACTTTTCTTCAGCTACACAATTTAGGGTACAAAAGGTAACTACTAAAAGTATTGATCAGCTGCTATTTCTTCAGTGATTCTTTCAAATGCTGGAAGTAACTAGAAATGAGTGTAAATGCAGTCAGTATTTATCAGCTTGCCAACAACTTCAACAAAATTCCTTTCGTGCAAAAGCATTCTGTATGATGAAAACAACATGGCTTACAAAATTCATTGATTACCTAATACTGCGTTAAATATCAAAACGTACACACGCAAACCAACAAATATTTTTTGTGTATCAAATGTATTTAATACCATCACCTGAATTTGCAAATCTGAACACTCTAAGGTGTACACACCATGCATCCTGGATTTATATGTGTACTAATATGCTACCACAACAAATACATAGGTATCTTCACATATGTTTGGGTATGCTTAAAATCGCAAGAGCAAATTAAAACGGAGACTTAATCAATGAATCAAATTAACAGTATTAAGCAAACATGAATTAAAATCATTATTTCAAAAACAAATTAGACCTTTCCATTCCTTTTGACTTCTGATCCTGATGTTAAAACACAATTACAATATTTACGCAGGAAAAAAACCACCAAGTGCTTTCAGGTTCTTTTTTACTACTGCAATAACAGTATCACAATAATTAAAGCATTTAAAAATCATAAAATGTTAAAATAGATATTTTAAGAATACTCATTTCCAATACCAAGTGATTCTTATAATTCCTTCATTTTAACCTCATTACAGATGTTATATCATTACTTCCAAAGAACAACACTCAAGTACACTCAAAAGAAGGAAGAAAAAGATAAGAGATACCATCTTGCTAGACTTAAGAAACTGGGAATTCAATGCACATTACTTATTCCCGTTCTATTGTCTATGAATATTCCAACCTGGATTTTGCAGAAGAAAACTGCAGATAAGACTTGCCAGCAAAAGAAAAGCTGAGCCACTAGAACATAAATAAAGTAGCACGTCCTGAATAACTTCACTGATTGTGTTCAGTAAAAAGTTAAGGCAGCTTCTACAACAAGTGTAATAATAACAAGCATATTTTACACTTTTAAAAAAGGAGCATACATTCCCTGTTCAGAAATGACAGCAAAAATTACTCCTCCAAACACTTGGGCTGAAGTCGAACACTGCAGTGTTGTGGCAAAAGCATGCAGAGTCTGTGAATGCACAGAGTGCCCACTATGGCCACACATTTGTTTACTTCCCAGGCTGTGTACCTGTTTCTTGTGCACATCTACAAGAATGGAAAAACAGCAGGACAGACAGAAAAAAGACCACTCTCGAAGTGTTTCTTTACCTCCAGACAAAACATAAAATGTATTACTGAGAATCAAATTCTGTAAGAACAGATGTGCTAATGCACGTCCTGTTTAAAAGGGAGAGTATGCAGAACTATACCACACTGTAGCTATAGTGCATGTGTATATGTATACAGGAAACAATTTCTGTTTTACTACAAAGCATACTGTTAACACATCATGCATAAACATTCCAAGTCTCTAACTCAAACACACTATCACACTACCTTGTCAAGAAAGATTGCTTCTGTAAAATGAGCAGTGTGAACCGTCGAAGAATACCCCCATGGGCCTTTATCATTATTTTACCATACATCTCAAAGAGATTTTTAAAACCAGTTCGATATTTCTCATTTCTGTGCTACCTCTAATTAGTTATACCCATACTACAATGTGGCCTGGAGTCCTCTAACCTGACTGTTACTCCTGTTCTTCACAGAACAGTTCTAGTGTCACACATTTCACATTCTCATTTGAAACAGTATTCATTTAGTTGGGAGCAATTGGATGGAAAAAGTATGCGCAAGGATGAGTGTAATAGTGTAAAACCATATATTCATGTTTGAAAATAATAATTTTGTGGCAATAAAAAGCTTGCCTTTTATATTAATTTAAATCTAGCATAAAAATACTGGACAGACTTTACTCCCAACTCATCTTGTGGGTACATGACTAAGTAAAAACGTAAGTAACAGTTTTATGAGAACATTCATCAAATTTCAGATAACCCATTACACTGTTATTTCCATACTCTTTAGAGTAAATAGTATCCTATTTAATAAGATGGAAAACAGTGCCTCCGGGGGGAGCCACGTTATAGTCACACTATTTCAAGGCAAAAGGCTTTTGTTACTGTTTGCAATTCTACGAAAAAGACCTTTATTTCTAGTGATCACTGTCATTTAAACTTTTCTATGTCATATATGTTTTCAAAGACTTCACTCAAGCAATAATTAACTTAGACAAAGCAGGCTTTTTTATTCAGTCACAGACACAGATTAATTTATTAATTTCCTTATTTATACTGAAGATTGTAAAGTGAACTTGACATACATTTATGCTGTTCAGTAAAGTACACCTCACTCAAATTTTTCCCCCAGTAAGCCTATGATAAAGTTTTAAATGTAACAAATAGAATACATCTAAAGCGATCTCCATATTATCCCAGTTTCAGCAGCAACAAGTCCAGCAAAGGATGTTTTCTCTCAGCAGTGTCACAGAAAGAGTCTAACAGTCACAATTTACAAGGCATATGAGAACCAGAAGTGAAATAAGAACCATGTGCTTCCAGCAGCTGCAGTCCTGACGTACAAACAGAATAACTAAGAGGCTACAATATCCTTCAATATCCTCGATACATTTGGCAAGAAAAATGCTAGAAATTGGTGGTTAGCAATTCATAAAGAGGCCAGAGATATAATCAAACTGTGGCAGCAAGAGCTCCAGTGGTCTCTCTCACTGAGTTGGCTGAAAACTGACTAAAAAGTATAAAGAACAGTGAAGATAAAAGATACATAAGATACATACTCATAAGCAACCTTCCTTTATCCCCCATCCAGAAAACATTTTCAGTGTATTTCCTTGCTAGAAAAAGGATGTAGTAGCAATTCTTAAGAAAAAGTCGAAGAAGTGCTGTACAAGCCAAAACTGAAGGACTGCCTTCATGAATAATAATCATTTTAGATGGGAAAGACCTGTAAGATCATCAAATTCAACTGTTAACTCAGCACTGCTGAGTCCACCACTAAACCACATCTCTAAGCACTAAATCCAAATGCTTAAATACCTCCAGGGACAGTGACTCCACCACTTCCTTGGGCAGCATGTTCCAGTGCTTAACCATACCTTACAAGAATAAATCCTTCTCAGTACTGCATTTAAATCTTCACTGGTGCACTGTGAGACCACTGCCTCACATTCTAACACTTGTCACCTGAGAAAGGAGACCAGTACACTCCTCACTGCAGCCTCCTGTGCTGCAATTGCAGAGAGCGATGAGGCCTTCCCTCAGCCTCCTCTTGTCCAGACAGCTTCAGTTCCCCCAGTCACTCCTTGTACGTCTTGTTTTCTCATCCCTTCCTCAGGCTCACTGCTCTTCTCTGAACACATTTCAACAACTTCATCTCCTTTTTGTAGTGTTTTGTAGTCCAAAACAGAAGACAGTACCTGAAATGCAGCCACACCAGTGCTGAATAAAAAGGGATGAACACCTCCCTAGTCTTGCTGACCACACTCTTTCTCATATAAGGATGCTGTTGATCATCTTGGTAGCCTGGGCACACTGTCAGCTCACATTCAGCCAGTACTCCAGGTCCTTTCCTGCACAGTACCTTTCCAGACACTCCTTCCCAAGCCTGTAACACTGCATAGGGTTTTGTGACCCAACTGAAGAACCCAGCATTTAGTCGTGCTGAACCTCACGCAGTTGGCACTGACCCACCGACCCAGATTCCTCTGTAGAGCTTCTAACTGCCTAACTCTTACTTAACTTAGTGTCAACTGCAAACTTACTGAGAGGGCACTCAATCCTTCATCCAGATAGTTGATAAAGAAAATAAAGACTGAAAAAAGAAAATAATAACTGGCCCCAGTACTGAGCCCTGGGGGACACCACTTGTGATTGTCCTCTGACTGGATTTAACTGGATTCACCACAGCAATTTGTGCCTAGCCATTCAGCCTGTTTCTTAACCAGCTAAGCATATGCTTGTATAAGACACAAGCAACCAGTTTCTCCAGAATGCTGTACAAAACAATGTCAAGAGCTTTACTAAAGCCTAGTTAGACAAACAACCACAGTATTTCCCTCACCCACTAAGCAGGTCACCTTGTCATAGCAGGAGACCAGGTTAGTCAGGCAGAACTTGTATTTACAAACCTATGCTGACTAGGCCTGACTACTTGCTTGCTCTGATGTGTGTTGCATGATGGCATTCAAGATGATATGCTCCATAACATTCCTTGACACCAGACTTACAGGACTGTAGGTCCCTGGGTCCTTCTTCCAGAGCTTCTTGTAGATGGTTATCATATTAGCAAGTCTCCAGCTGCCTGGTCAACCACTCAGTTGACAAAGCCTGCTGATGAATGATGGAAAGCAGCTCAGCAATCAATCACTTCCACCAGCTCCCTCAGTATGCTCAGGTGGATCCTGTCCTTCACTGACAAATGTTCATCTCTCCCCAGTCAGTGGCTGCTGCTGCAACGAAACTGAGGAATGTCAGGGCAGGTCAAATGAGATGTCACTGCTGAATCCTCTAAAATTGTTAAAAGCAAAATTAAGAGATGGGCTACAAAGCTGTTGAAGCTACAGTTCATTGGCTCAGCTCCTTGTAAGGAAACATGGTAGCAGGGAGCCCTCCTGAACACAGCTGTCTCCAAGTAACAGGTAACACCTTCTCTCATGTTGGACAGTAACTTGAGTTTCTTTGGACCTTCAACCAAAATCCATTATTTGCCACACAACTAAGATCTTAGTTTACATGTAAGTGATCAGTCTACTTCCAAATTTTCAATTTGTTTTCCATGGCATTCATTTACTATTGCTCCTAACTGTGCACCTACATATGCTGAAAATTTGATTTTTCATTACCATTAAAAGTAAGTGAGACTAGGACAGGTTTGCCAGTAGTCCTCTGAATCTAATGGAGTAGAAAATGCAAAAAAGAAGAGCATGCTCAGCCTGAAAAGGTTTTGACTCTTCCCTCCGGCAGCCCAAGTTTGCTGACTTTCTGATCACACTGCAAAGAGCAGCTATTTACAGTATGAATTATGAGACAATCTCAAGTGGACAGAAGCATAATATTAATTGTTGATACCTGCTGCTATCTCAGAACATATACATGAGAAAGACTGTGATGCTAAACGCTTTTCCTTAGTTTCTTGCTACTTTCCAAAATAAAGATATAGCATTTCCCCCTGCCTAACAGTCTTCATACTTTTTTTACCTACCCCCTCCAAACCTTTCATTTGTTTGCATTTTGCTTTTACTATTTTGTTGTCTTATGTCTACAAATGGTCAATGATAGGGAAAGATTAATAAAGGCTTTGATCAATATCGCAATTGCTTTATAAATCAGAAAGGTAAGAAAATGCAGGAAGGTCAATGACAGCAAACAAGAAATTTGAAAACAAATTACTAGGCTATGGATTTTTAATGGGTATATATTCATATTGCCTCTGAATATTAAAGTAATTAAAGAATATGACATTTAGGTTCTTGAAAATATATCCCAATTGTTTGCTTTTATAAGCAAAAGTAAATTTCACAGGATTAAGTTTCAGAACTGAGATAATTAAAGCAGTCTTGCTTTTTGAAACTGAAAACATCATCTTTCAGAAATACAATTTATGATGAATCTTTGAAGTTGAGACTGTTTGAAAAACAACACACGTTTTGAAACAATAAAAATCCAGCTAAAAGATTTTTAATGTGAGACAAAGTTCGTCCTTGAATTAAATTTACCAAGCAGTAGCTTATAAAAATCTTTCTTTCCCAATATGTTTTGCAAATATACTGAAACTAATATATCATCCAAATTAGCATCTCCTTCATTTCAACCAGTTTTGAGAACAGACCCTCCACGGGTACCGACCAGAAAATACATGGCAATACTGCAAGGAACCTCAAAGTAAAAGTCATAAAGGACTATCAGCAAAATTAATCAGCAGATTCTCCTTTATTTTTACATTGCTGCCCTCTAGAATAGTTTACAAATGATAATGGGTGTGGGTCCCCCACACCAATCGTCACGGAACCGGGCCGATCCAGCCCAGTAAACCGTTGACAATTAGTAAGATGTATATATATGTTACATCAGTAGATGAGCTACTGACTTAACGAGTACACCACAAAATTCTTCTGAATGTTAGAATTTGCAGGTATTTAAGCACAGAGAGCATGGCAAATTATATATATATATAAAGATATTTCTAAGCACAAATTATGGTTTCTCAAGTTCAACTTTTCAGCCTGGTGGGTTTCAGTTTCTAGTTTAATATTCTATACTATATAACAATATTTGTTGTTGATCTGGGTACTAAAAAAAGAAAAGTCACCAAGCTGGGTGGAGGGGGTCAGAAAACAGGTGTTGCGTATCAAATGACTGCAGCAGAATATCAGCTTTTGTTTCTAAAGGACAACTCTAGGATTTTTGCCTGAAGAAAACCTCAAAGAAAAAGAAAAACAAAAAACCCACAATGAAGTGATGATAAAATTCACAATTTCAGTGTCTAGAATGTTCCATTCTTCTAGAAAGAGTTCTAACTGAAAAATTGTTTTTGTGAACTCTACCTTCTCTATAATGCATTCTGTGCTTGGCAGGCTGTGAACAAATTCCCACCTTCACTAGGAGATACCTCTGCAATCGACTCTTGGCTCTTCAGAGGAAGGAAAACCTTTTGCAATTTTCTCTGCGAGAAAGAAAACCCCAGAGTTCTTTGTCTGATGGAGAAAAGAAAAATTCAGGAGTCCCTAATGCCTCTGAGGTTCAAAAACCAAATAGATCATATGGCTCATCTATTTCCTTCTTTGCTTCGTTCTTAGTTGCCATATTTCATGTTTATTTGCTTAGATATCTGAAATCAAGTTATTAAGCATTTAACTGATAACCATGTTATTCCTCAGAGTGTGGCCTTACTTCTTCAGCAGGTCAGCCTGTAGGATTACTAGTTTAATAGAGGTTTAGGGGAAGATACTATCAGGGTAGATGTCACATTTTAGAAATGAAGGTGTCATTTGGAGTTTACTGATAAGACCCTGTACATTTTGTGTAGGAAATTTCTAAGATGAATTTATGATCCTAGGAATAGGGAAGAAGATATAGGGTGTACCACTTCTGTTTTATTTTTCATTTTTGACTTATAGAAGAAGGAAATGATCCCTTTTGGCCATTAAAGTAGTACATATACGTATTTAATTTTAGCTACTTTGGCTGTAGGTTCTGGAGGTGTCTGCAGCAATGTTAAGTCCTGGCCATCTTTGTGCTGAGATCTTTAGGGGAATACCTACATGGAATGTAAGGCAGCTGGCTGCTAGCATAGGAGGAGAGAATACAAATGAAGACACTACTTAAGCACAGAAGAAAAAATGTATTTGTTTTACAGATGTGCACGTGTTCAAATAGCCAAAACATTTTCTCCTCCTTCCATAGGTTCCCCTTCCTATCACCATATGGCACAAAGAAATTTTCTATTTTAGTGTTCAGAGTCCGTATTCTAACAGGAACAACTAGATAATTTGGTAGCTTCCTAATGAGCAGGATAAATAAAGTTTACTGTTATTAAAAAAAAAGAAGACATCAAAATAATTATTTTTTCCTTGTAAAGTTTACTAGAGAAAGCCTGTGGAAAAAGACATATGTCACAGATTTCCTTATATTCAATGACCAGCTGTTTTAAATTTGGATATTAAGTAATTCACCATTCTCTGTTTGCAAGAGCAGAATGATATAATAAATTCCCATATGCCTTAACATGTGCCAGCTATAATAGGTTATCGAAAATCCAGCTGCTGTTGCAATAATAGCTGCGAATGTTAGAACTACTGAAGAGAATAATGAATCCACTTGAAGTCGACTAAGACATAAACTGACAGACTTCTCACTTATAATGCGTGGGAATACAGTACAGCTGTTAATTAAAAAGAAAACTGACCCAAAGCCACACAAAAATTACTATGAAGAATCACACGCATTGTTTAGGATGTAAAATTAATGTCCAATACATATATCAAGATAATAAATAGTGAACCCATGTTTTCATAAGCAGCGCCATTTCAGACACTTATCCTAAACCACAGAATGGCTTGGGTTGGAAGGGACCTCAAGCATCATCAAGTTCCATCTGCCACAGGCAGGGCTGGCAGTCTAGTACATCAAGTACTAGATCAGATTGCCCAGGGCCTCATCCAGCCTAGCCTTAAACACCTCCAGGGATGGAGACTGCTCAGGAAACATCCTACATATATTTATATAAATGTACAGCAACATCCTATAAATTCACAGTTTACAAAACAGACTATTCCACTGTGATATGTGAGGAAAAAAAAGCAAACAGAATTTGTCATGTAGCTCTTACATGACATACTTTACATAACTAGACTGACGGATTTTTCAATGATCATGAAAAATTGATTATAAATATGATTATGAATAAAACGATTATTTTATGTGCAAAGACTTGAATGCAATTTTAGATTCAAAGGTACAACTCCCCACTTAATTCATTAAAATAAGCACACAAAGTTAGATTGAAGAAGTGTAGCTAAACAAGCTGTTATAAGACCCCTACGGGTAAATTATTATACATATTTCTCCAAAATTATTGTTCTTAAGGAAGATAATTTTTAAATCATCCCATAAATCATCAACCCCATAAGCAAGATGACAGTATTTCTATATTGATTTAAGTGTACACCAGCTGAAGGATGTAAAATATTTATTTAAAAACAAAAAATACTAATTCATATTAGCTGGAGTTAGATAATCTTCAGTATACAAAGCAGACAATGCTTAAAAGCCACATTAAATAAGACTTCAATAATTTTTACTTCAAGCAGTCTATATGCAGTACTTGAAAAAGATTAGAAATACACTGACAAATTAAAAGCATGCCGCGCAGAGATTTAAAATTCTTAAGGAAAGGAGCAAACCACATAAAGGGGGAAAAGTCAAAGACTTTGAAGCTTAGAGAAGCTCATTCGTTTTCATACCTCAGTAGAAAGCTGCAAGTAATTGTGTTTTCAACCACATGTTCCTGATGGTGCAAAAACAAAAAACAAACAAACAAACAAACAACAACAACCAAAAAACAACCAAAGAAAAAAAACACAAAAACCAACAACGTACCATCACTACCAAAACAAAACAAACCCAAACTACTGTCATTTTCCTGAAATATTAATAGACTTACTTTTCTTTAAGGAAATCCACAACTCGTCTGAAGTCTGCCACGCAATATTCTCTTTTCATGTCCATGAGCACACTGTCAGAGGCTGACTGGACTGGTATGTGTAGAAAAGCATACACCCTTGGATGATTGAGAATCTTTGCCATTTCCTAACAGTTATTCAAAAAGAAAGGAAGAAAGAAAGAAAAAAAAGCTTTCAAGTATTCTGAAACCAATATATAAATCTTTACACTCATAATTGTTAAATATCAGCAGTAATACTTCCGAAACCTAAACAACAAGCTGCAGCGGCCCAGCTGGAGAGAGTACAGGCAGGTGAAAACATATGGAAGCAATTTTGTTTTAAAGGAAAGAAGAAAGCTATAGGGTTGTACTTCCTTTGAAACAGGACATTCACGAAGTAGTACTTGTTATTCGTTTAAAAGAAAACCTTAGAAGAAAATTATTGTGAAAGTCAGTGCTTTCAGTCAGGTTAAAACATGCTGTTTTCAGTTTCAGAAGATTAAAGATCTGCTTTCTTGTCAGAGTCAAAAGAGTTCTCATACACCAATGCCTGAATGTCTCTAATTGGAGTACCCTTAGAGCAGGCAATCTGCTAACTTGAAGTACATCCGATCATTTGCAAGTCTGCTCCAAAACTAGTCTGAAATCTCTTAACTATGTTATTACAGATGTGGGAATTAAAAGCACTTGGGTATAGATTGGATAGAACTCATCAGGGGGCTGCTAAAAGCAAAGGAATGGCTTGAGAGAGGCAGAGGATGTTATATATCACATACAAAAAGATAAATAGAAAATAAAGATAAAAGAATTTGCCAAGAGATCTCAAGACCAAAATCAAACCTAATCCCATACTGACAACTGGTGTGGCGATGGAAAATTAGATGGAGACGATAATGTTGAATTGTTTCTTTCATTTTTACTATTTACACTACTTAGCAAGAAAGTCTGAATATTTTAATTACTGAGACTAAGAAGCATTTAGACAGTGAGCAACGTGGTAAATTATAACCTGTTAATCTTTATCCTGCAAAAAACAAGCCAACTTGGACAAAACAAACAAACAAAATGTATGCACATAACAAAGATGCAAGCTTTCACTGAAGGTTTTCACCTTCCTCCTGGGCAGTACATATGCTGGATGCAGCCTGGGGTCAAGCACTGCACTGTCTGCTCCCATGCCATGTGTGTTCAACATGCTCCAGCCAGGCTTACTCAGATCATCTCTCCTTTCTTTAGCAGCACAGATGTCCTGATAACAAATACTGCTGCCAGGTTTAGCTGTTAAGTTCCAAGTATTGATAAATTCTATCCAGGTCATTAATCAGCAATATTGTCATGCATCTAGACTTTCTTTCAGCATTGATATAAGGTTGGCCTGAATTGTACAAAGAGAAGGTAAGCACCCTTGTGCCTTTTCTCTTTCTGGTACCTATCTCTTAATACCACTGATTTTTAGAGCATGAACTACTACTCTCCCAACACATGCCTTTCAAACATACGAATACAAAACCTAAAAACTCTCAAATCACTTTCAGAAAGCTGTGTTGAAAGTTTCTCTTTAAGATCCTATTACAGAAGTGCTTATAAGAAGTGACTGCATTATTCAGTGGAATACCTACTCTATCCCAGATATATAACCTAAATATTGAAGTTAAGCTTACATTGATAACGGTGGCTGCATGATTTGGTACAGAGCAAAGGTGTGCACAGCTGGCTCTCAGTGGAAGACAGAAGTAAACAAGAGGCCACTGCACACCCACACAAATTTTATGCCTCTATTTTCAATGAACTATGTGCTTTCGTCCTTAATATTAGACACTCGGCTAGAATACACTGTTCAAACAAAACAGCACAGAACAACTTGTGTAAATAATATCACAAAATGAGAAATTTTTCTTTTTGATAATCTGAGCTTTAGAATAGAAGTTTACAAAAAGCTTCCTACCAGTCATCTGTGATTTTTCTGCTTATTAGTAGTATGTTTCTAAAATACCAGAAATAGCGAAAGGACTGGAATCAAGTTATATATCACACCTCTAATGCTTGACTCTTACTTCAAAATGCTTCATCTTCAAAAACACATGTAAGATGCAAGAAAATGAAATTCAGATTTCATAATATGTTTCTGAATCTGCTAAGTACATAAAAGTAATTCTACAATGTAGAATTAATTCTCGCTCCTCTCAAATTTGGCATCTTCTGAGTAACAGCCTCTCCATTACCTGATTCACTTCATGAACTCTTTTTGAAAATAACCACCTCTTTGGATTTCTAGCTACAAAAGCATTATATTATGTCAGCTTGTGTAAGGCTGAGAATCATCTGGTACAAAAGCAGTTGATTTCTATCCCAAACAAAACTTGGGAGTATTATGTTTAAAAATTCTTTTTCCTCTTGTTCCTCTGAATTCATACTAAACAACACATTTTTAATTTCTTTATTTGAACTTAAATCACAGATTGTTTTTTAATATGATAGTAGCAGCTTTTATGTTGCTGCAAAACTAGCAACATATTGTAGGACAGCAGGAAGTAAAAGAGCATAAATAACTTGGATTTGTCGATGTTATAAACACTGTAACAGTAAAGAATGAAAAACTACCTTGTCTTACCACACATTTCATTTCACTGTTTTGAAGTCAGAAATGAGGAATTTCTCTAAGTGCTTTTTAAAGCACTTTCTTGCTCTCTTCTTTGCCTTAGAAAAGTTAAATTTTTGCTGCAAAATATGAAAAGTGAAGAACAAATCCTGAAAACAAAAGCATGTTCTCCTATCCAAAGAACAGGTTTGGGAACGACCCCAACCCACTAGCTGCTTGTCTTACAAGGACTGGCACAAACCTGATATTCTCACATTTGATCTAGTTATGTGCCAAGAGGAAACTTCCTGTAAAAATTAAACCAATATGTACTAAAATGCAACTTTAGCCAAAACTGCTTCTTATAGTTTTCTCCCATTAATAAATAACTGTGTAGCTTCTGCAAGTCTTGCAATTACAGTGATGTATATCTTGTAGGATTAAGACTGCTCTCATTGCAAATCATTTCACTAGGTTCTGTACTAATGTCCAGGACACAAAATGTCCAGCATTAATGATGGAAGATTTCAACCGTAACTCCAAGTCCCTCCATGCATCAAAAATGTAAAAATTCTAAAAGGTAAAACTGCTAGGATGTCCATTTATGCACTAAGTGAAATTACTGACAGTTCTACTGCATTGTTTTGTCTTAGACAGATGCACATTGGTTCCTTACGATCACAGAAAACACATTATTTAGAAAGAAAATTTCTTCTCCCACGTATCAGAAATGTGTGTACAATCTGTATTATATATCCAGGAGCCATCATACAGTCTAGTTTCTGCAGTCACAGGTTTTAAGCATATTCTGGATCACAAAGCTTCTTCTACACAACAGAAGACTGTAAATGTCTGCCTACTGTATGTACAGCTACACAACATATGCTGCAAGTACTTTACCCAAAGAAGTTCTATTGAGTATATTCCTGTATTTTCAGGTGAAGCCCTGAATTAAAGGCCCGACTGATAAACTGCTTTTCCAAGAGCAGAACTAGTAGTAACTTGGTAGATTCAACAGTGTACAAACCAACTAGACAAAAGATAGAAACACCTGATGAGACATTGTGCATGTCTAATTTGCTTTCTAAGTACCACGAGCGCTTGTTCTTTAACTTACCTGTTGCAACAGAAACTCAGAATGAGCAGCATGAAACATCTGAATAAACCAATCTTCCAAATTTCTTAAGTGCTCAGTTATAAATGAAACACTAAAAATAAAACACCCCACAATTGTAAAGATCATTCTAGTCTTACCATTTATCCTCCCTACACCTAAAATTACATGGAAGTAGTTTACAACAGAAGTATGATTAAATACTGTTTTGTGTTGAACAGTCATACTCAGTGAATCCTGACAGATTTTCCCACACCACAGATTACACAAAATACTAGATTTTATCACTTAATAAAACTATTAGTTAATATCCCAGGGGGGGCTTGAAGGACATCGTGTATAACTGAAACACTTTATGGTGTTTCAACATTCTATGCTTAACATCTGTTTCCCGTTGTTACACATACGATTTTCCAAATAAAGTGTTTTGCATTACTAGATATAATTACATACTTCAGGTATTAGGAAAAAAATGCAATATTTAATTTTATTTACATCTGGAAATAATAAAGGAAAGACCTTCTGAAATCATAAGACTGTGAAAGAAAATTTGTCTTTTATCATGACTGAAACAGCTGATTGCCTTGCACCCTCCATTCCCCCCAATGGAATCTACTACTACCTACATGAAGAAGACATTCCACATAGGAAACAAAATAAAGTACTGCAACTTATTTTAAGCTGACTTAACAAAAAGCAAAATTGTCTAGGTTTGGAATATAATAATGTGTGTGAGAGACCCTCTGGGATACTGATCATTTAGGAAGTATTTTTTTCCAGAGCTTAGCAGCTGGAGTACATCTGAACACAAGGCCAGAAAGTTTCTTATCTAGTCAGTGTATTTCGTCCCAGCATCTAAAAGAACTTAACCATCTAACCAGAAAGGTGACTGCAATGACACCACACAGAACCACAGGGAATCAGAACCACTAAATATCAATATCCATGCATCCACATGTCACTTTCCCCCAAAGCAGGCAGAAGTCCACTGTTTGAATTCTGCCTCATGTTCAAATTACAGTGATATGAACAACTCGCTTTCTAGAGAAAAAAATTTTGTCCTCTGCCAAAAGCAAAGTCCAATGAAATGCTCATCCGTATGGAAACGTGACAAAATGGCACTCCCTCAAAACTTCTTTCCCTTGTGGCAGATGTTAATGTGAGATATGTGATGAGGGCTCTGCTAGCAGTTACCATTTAGAGTCCAGTGGTGCCAGCCCCAGTACAGCCTGGCCAAAAAACAAGTGACTGTAGACCACTTCATAAATCCTCTACAGTGAAATCCAAGAACTGATTTGATCTAGTGATGGAGGCATAGCAATAATGACATTTACTGTGAACAGAAAGCCTGAAATGTTTTTATTAAAATCTGAACAGGGAGCCCCTCATGCTTCCCTTTTCACATCCAAGGAATGGGATTGTGAAAATACAAGAACTTACGGGACACACTTCCCCAAGGATGCTGTTTGGAATGCAACGCCTCTCCCCATAACGAAGGAACATAATGATGCTGAATGTTGGACAAGCTGAGTAGCAGGCTCTGTCCCAGGTAATGATACGACACACAGGCCCATCCTAAATGGCCTACTAGGATACGGGACTACTGCCTCACACAGCTCCAACTGATGTAACTTGAACCTTAACGTAAAATCTGTGGGTTGCAAGACAAAAAGCAAAAACTTTTTCTGCCTGAAATATTTCATGATACGAAAATTGGCATCCCTATCCCAACCTACATTCTGGCATTAAAATGGGACTGACGTTACTTGGGATTAAAATGAAGGCACTTTTTCTGCTTTGCATAATGCTGCTTATTACTCAAATCTCCTGAACGGTTAAGCCCAAGTACAATACTAGAGTCTCCATAGTTGTGTCTCCAAAATTCAGCTGATCCAGTGAGACATTTGGCATTAACATCACAACACTGTTTTCTTCAAAGTATTGAGGACCTTCAGTTTCCCACCTGAGCTGATGCAAGTTGTGCGGTTGGAAACAAGCAGTAAATGAATGGTTCTGTCTTTAAAAAGATGACAACTTTTAAAGCCATTGCTACAATCACAGAGAGACTTGCTGTAGCTTGAGTGCTGTTTGTCCAGCTTCAGTAAACTGATTCACTTTAAGGTAAAATGTTCACTTAATTAACTGCTGGAGCAATGGCTTAATGACTTATAACCAGCCAACCAAACAGTTAACGTTAATTCCTTGTGAAATGATTAATTCTGATTTGCAAGAAAATACATACCTTTCCCATTTTCTCCAAGTTGCTCTCTAATTTCTCATAATTAAACACTACGCTAATGAAATATTTTCTTCCTGAGGTAAATTAATGTTCCTTTTTGCAATATACATAAGAAACACATGAAGAAGTTCCCTAACAAGGTGATTTATTGCAATAGCACAGTGCTGCTTTAAATAACTTTCCATCTCAATCATATGTTATGCTGTTTAACAAAACCTTGACAAATAGTTAAAATGTAAATAGAGGCACACATGTACAACAGGCAAAAAGGACCATTGCAATAACTTTTTGTTTTCAGAAACCTGGATCAGTGGCATGGATCACCAATTTTATCCATACTTCCTTGTCAGACAAAGAATTGATGGTTTCTGCTCAGAAGTCACAAAATGGATGGGGCACCACACTCAAGCTCCAGTGCACCGAGACAGATCAGTAACAGGAAGCTTCCCCGTTGTTTCTCTCTATTTAAAATGATCATGTACATCATGTACACTGTAGCCTATACAGTGAAAGGAAAATAATGGAAGATTACAATCAAAACCTGAATTTTTAAGAAACTACTATCGGCTGCTTCTTCAGATACCAAACTAGTTGAGTTAAATTTCATGGCAAAGTAGTATCAAATATTCAAAACCATAATTGCAAGATTGATATTGCAGAATTTAAGTTCTTCAGAAGCTCCTCCTCATAACATAACTAAATTAATTGAATTCAAAGACTGAGTAGAAGAGATTATATAATTTAGTCTATTCAGAATAGCACAGAAAGACAAAACCAATAGTCCAGTTTTATTCTAATTTCTAGAATGCATTTCCTTTTTCTCATTTTTAAATTAAAGAATAATCACTTCAAAAAAATCAAACTTGTTAAAACAAATGACAAAGCTTAATAAAGCAAGCAGTCTTGCTGACGATTACACAGATGATGTTGCAGAGCACAGTGAGTGTGACACCTATCAAAGAAAACAAAGGGGGTTGTTCATCTAAACTAAACAGAAGCTTGTGGAACTGGGCAAGTTTGTAGATCTTTACTTATTATTATAAAAATAACTGGGAAAGTAGGAACTTATTTGGTTTTCAATGTAAGCACAAATACTAAGAAAAGATGGTAAAATTTGCCATGAGCTATATTTTTGTCATCAACTTCTACCCCACTGCCCTGCAATGTATGGTAACAGCTAAAATTCTCATTCCACGCGTATGATATCCAACCTTTGAACAAACAGCTCCTTTAATGGTGATTTTGATTTTCTGTTAGCAATCCACCTGAATAAAACTCAGCTCCAAAGTACTACTACAAAGCAGCACTGTAATTGATAGCGACAAGTAATTGATAGACAACCTGACAACACAAAACAGAGTGGATTAGTCTACATTTGAATATACTTCATCATTATGCTATCTGAAAAGAGAAGCACCCGTACAAACAAATCTTACTTAATGTACAGCTAATATCCACAGCTTAAACTGGTCAAGCAAAGTGCTATTTAATGTTAACCCCTTTCACAAACATGAATTTTTATGCACAAATTATTAAATTCTGCAAAGCATTAGCAGCATGCATAAAATATCCTGTTTTGACTGAGAAATGACTCTTGCATAAGTAAACCAGTTCTTTCTGCTATGTTTTTCAAAATATGTTTTTCCACTAAGGTTATGAAGAAGAGCTTAATTCCCACCACCACAAATGCCCCTTTCTACACTGTATTAAAGCAAACTTTTATTGTTTATCGAAGTTCCCAATACAATATTTCACGAAGATTTTAAGAGCACTCAAGGTTTACGAATACAACATAAATACTTCAACAAGATTAAGATGGGTTCCTGTCTGACGTTTATTAAACCCAATCATTCTACCAGTTTACAACAAACACACCACCACTCATTTATATCCATTAGAAGCCACTGAGTCTGAGATCTTAAAACTTTAGATTAGACAAAATGGTACAACCTAACTCAAAGCACAGCAGAGATCATTCATTACTAATCTCATAATATTCAAAAACACATTACTTCTGTGGTGAATTCATCACAGTTACATTACACTGGGTTTTAAGAAGTAATTGCAAGGAAATAAACTGTATTTGGAAATCTCTAACAAGAAGAACAATCTGGAATATACAAATTAAACAAAGATGTACACACAGCCTCCGTAAGACAAATAAGTATTTATCAATATAACAAAGGAAGCTACAAGACAGCTTTTTTCCCCCTTCTTCCTCAGATGTCCAGATGCAACCACTCTGCTCCCCCTTCCCTTACTAGCTTAGATTTCTTTCAGTTTTACTGCCAGCAAGACTAACACAGTTTAGATGTAGACAACCATGTAATTACAGCAAGGGACAGTTGCACGGTCCACCAAATACAAAACACTACAAAATGCATGGCAGTAAGAGGTCAGAGACTTAACTATTCATTTATTTAAATGTATGCCACAGTTTTCATTTTTCTTAGTCACATCAATATATTTTAATTGGTGCTTTCAAAGGCAATGTTCTATGAAAATAACAAAAATACCAGAAACAAGGCAAACAAATACACACCACACAGGCCTTTAATTCCTGAAATCATGATGCCCTTTTATTGGCTGTTGAAGAATGTCTGTATTTTGTTTCCTTTCAAAACACATTTCAAAACAGCTTACACTTCAGCTTTTTGAAAACTTCACCTCACACAAAACACTCAAAAATGTTTACAGCGCTCCTGGAGAAAAAAAAAAGAAAATATGGAAAAAAAAAAAAAACAGTGATTTTACTGTAATACATATCTATGTGCTGTGTCAAGGCGCATTTGAGAAAGCCAGCTGTATGGTATCAGTTTCAATGAGGTTAAGGAACATAAACACTGAGCTGACATGAAAAATCAAAGCAAAAGAGCAAAGAATTACTAGTCATGGCACACTTAGCATTCCTTAAGCATTTGAGGACACTGCCACCATGCAGACTCCATCTCTATGGCTGGTGTATCACTAAATCGTTCAGAATTAATAATGTAGATGAAGTCCACAGATGGCATATGGTATACTTTGAGATAGACTCATTTTGACAGGTGACAAAGAAGACTACTCATCTCATTATGTGAAATTAAGCACTTATGGGAATGGCAGGTGTGAAGTGCCTCCTTTATGCAGATTTGGAAGGATCCCATCACTCACAGAAAGCACTGCAGTAAAATCATAGACAAATCTGGAAGCAGATATGGCATTAAATCTGCAAGGGAAGTAAGAAAAGGCTGAGATGCAAGCCTCTGCCCTCTCAATCTGGATGATCCACATTCCTTCCTAATATGACCAGAATCTCAGATACTGAATCAGAAGATTGAGTATAGAAAATAAAAGAAAAAAAGAAAAAGGAAAAGAAGTATATGTGAGACAAAAATCAGTCTCTAGCACTACTCTACAAACATTAATTTCAACCAAATATACATTTGGACTACTTTTTGACTTCTCAGACTGACTCCCATCCACCTTTTATCTAATACTGCTGTTTTAAGAGATTTTTCCCAATCCTCTTGCTCCATCCATCACTGTAGGTAAACTTAAAACACTGTCTCACTGGAGTGCTCGTCAGTAACTCCATAACATGATTCTGGAATAAATGCCTGGAGGTTATTTTTAAAGTGGGCTGTGCAACCTTACGCCAGTTTTGGTATGCATTGATACAAGAAGATGATAACATCTCCATCTGGCAGTCTGTGTACTTTAGCAGTAGCCCTGTGCAAATACATATGGCTTACAGTACACACAGGGTAACTCCACACCTGTGCACTCATTACAGGATTTGCAAGAACCATAAAGTAGTTCCTCATACTACCATTTTAATTCTCTCCTTATGTTATTTATTTATTTTTAAATCAAAACTCTTCCAAGAAAAAATGTATTTCCTTAACCGAAAGTCTTGCAAACTAACTAAAATTTTCTGCCACAAAAGCAAGATACCAAGTTTTTCTCTATGACAAGCACCTTATTTGAGGGCAGACACTGGAATAGGGGGCAAATCTCGAAATCTTGGCAGGCCAAAGAAGAAAATCAAGCATGGCCTCTGCACCTCAACTGCGAACTCCATCAACTTCCTTCTTACTGCCTTAGAACCACAGGCAAAAGAAACAACGTTGGGGTCTCAGTTCCCTTAATTTTTTTTAAACATAGCAAATAACAGCAAACATCTTGTCATTTCATGAAGTGACAAACACCTTCAAGGACAGAGATGCACTTCCCTGACAGTAATATCTGAAGGTACTGGGTATGCTCAGTATTTTAAATCATAGAATCATACAGTATCTCCAAGGTTGGAAAAGACCTCCAAGATCATCCAGTCCAACCATTCACCTATGATCAGTATATCTCCACTAAACCACAACCCTTTGTACAACATCTAAACGTTTCTTGAACATACCTACGGGGAGCGTGACTCCACCACTGCCCTGGGCAGCCCATGAATAAGTGTGGGCACTAACTAATGAATCAAGACTCACAGGGCCAAAGCCCAGACACGAACTTGGGCATACAGTGCTTTGGAGACTGTGCCAACAGCTTCAGCAGATCTCTAATCATAACCCCATCCACTGTATGGTTTTCAGGCAGACAAGATTTAAGAAGATGTTTATGAAATAACTTTCTTTTTTTGGCATGGTGGTGGGAAATGAAGAACCCTTAGTCACTTTTTGACACTTGCAAATAAAGTTCCATCTCTAAATAGCTTACTAAGTAGCTTACCAAAAAGCAAACTAAGACTCTTTCAGTTGAAGGCGCATACTATTCCAACTATCTGCAGAAAATTAAATATAGTACAAAAAATTCCTATTATTTTAGTCAGGGGATACAAACTACATTCGTGATTGCCACCAAGACATCTCTTAATGAATAGCTGAGGTCTTCCACATCTAGGTCCACAACATAAACAATATAAGCAGGGCATTTTCCAAAGGACCAAGGTGTGAGACAAGGTCAGACAAAACACTCCACTCAAAATATCTCCCCACACTTCTATTTTTAAGGTACTAGAATAGAAAGGGCAAATTATGCTTCAGCTGCATACAAAGTGACACATTATTAATTTTTAGTCTTTTATACCATTATCAGTCTTCTTGTTCACACGAAAAACTCCTTCCTTATTCACTGAGTACATTATTATTGCCATTGTTATACGATGATTTTTTGTTTCTATTGCAGCTACACCATCTACAACTCCATATTCATCTACTCATCTCTGTTTCTTTTATTTACCATTTCCTCCCATGAAGACGAGTGAAAGCCACAGGGACTCTAGCAAAGAGTAGAAGAAACCATCTATGAATTCCAAGCACACAATTAAGTCAGTGACCTGATATTTCAGTTATCTGAGATTAAAATCCATGGCTATTTGAAGGAAAATAGAAGGGAAATAGCTATACAGTAATTATCTTTAAATTGACATTCAAGTAAAAAAAAACCAACAAAACAAACAAACAAACAATAAAAATTATAATGACAATGGAATTCATGAAAGATTACAAATTAACAGTTAAAAATCTATATAAAGCCTTTGAAAACCAGTAGTTTTAAAACTTTAAGACTCAGAGTGTCATTGAACAAAAAAAAGGTCATACAAACTTTGTTAGTTTAGGAGGGTACAAGAACAATAGAGACAAAATCTCACTAGCAGGTAAGATTCAATAAATTTGTCACAGACTGTAAGTGAAGCAAAACTGTTGCTGTTAGGCTGCATCTCTAGGGAAACTCAGTCCAGATCTTAAAATTAATTTATTCTTTTACATGACTACTGCTGCCCTATGCCACTTAGCAGACATGTTCTTTAACAAAGTGAAATAAACTCCTGAATAGTAGTTGTGTACGAATACTGCAAAATTTCTAATTTTTAAAGGGGATTCACAGAACTGGAACAACTTTTTCCCTTTATTGGATACACACAGTAAGGACATTTTCCCACATTTTTTTTTTTCTTTTTTTTTTTCTTTTTCAGAGAGCCAAGCCTAGTTAGCAAAATGCTATCTAACAAAATAAATAAAATACAGCATCTTTTTAAAACAGTTAATGGAAGATGTTTACAACCCATAGAATAGCTGATAGCTTTCTTAGGAGATAACAGAGCTACATCTGGGTTTTATCCTAATCAACTGACATGAAGGCTAATGAACTTCTCATTTAATTCTTTTGTTTTTAAATAAATCATAGTCTTACTCTTTCCTTAAGTGGAAACTTAAAAGCACATTCCCCATAAAAGGTTTATTTTGTCTGGTAAAAATGTATACAGGAGACTGCCCAACATTCCAGAGTGATCTTTGATAGATACAAGTTCTGAAATGGGAGTAGATAGAAAAGCAGAAGGTAAAACAAGTTCTACAAATTCAGTTTGACAAATTACCAGAAGTATTTCACCAACTTACAAGCTCCAGAATTCTTGGGCATACATTGAACACATAAATATGATTAAAACACTCCTCAAAAACACCATTTAAATCTGAAATTGTAGGTAACTGAAGAAGAGAAGCAATGGCATATGTTGCTGTTGTACAAAAAGTTAGTACTATGCACATACAATGCACGTTCTGCAAAGCAACGTTAAAGATGCACATTTTGAGTACATCATTCTGAATCCCCTTAGATCCACTTTTAAAGAGATTAGAGCTTTTTCCTAAACATAAGCAAGATCAAGACACGTCTGAACTAATGTGCTTTGTAGAAAAATGTGAAAACCATTACAGATGATAAATCAATTAATTCAGATAAGTGAAATGCTCATATTAAGACAACTGAAGAAATTTATCAGGGCTTCTCTGAAAGTAATGCCTCTTATTTTATTATGTTGGCCCACAATATCTGAAGCAGATGGTGGTGGTATGGCAGAAGAGGTTGAACCTTGCTGACAATGTTCCATTACATTTTGTTCTATGTGACAAATGGCAGCAGAGGGGCAGTCTGACAAAACAGCATCTGACATGGAAGTGCGTATGAAGCAAAGGGGTATAGCTGAAATCAGCCACGCGGATCATGCTACACTCGCTGTCATTCACTGACACTTGCTGAATGTTGATGGAGGCCAAACAGTGGATGTGGGCACAGTGAGGCAGCGCTGGTGTGTTTCAGCAGTGGTGACAGCGACCTGTCACCTTCACTAGTGCAGACTTATGTGTGCAGCATTCAGGCTCTTGCTCAAGGCAGGCAAAAATGCATAGCTAATGGTGGCGATTAATCTAACAGTGTACCTGTTGTTTCCAACAAAATAACTAGGAGGTATTACTTTCATAACGACCTATGTAACACACCTTTTGCCTTGCTCAGCTTTTATCAAAATTAAGATGAATATAGTATCCCTGAGATGGGGAGGGCAGTTGTTTTAATCAGTTGCTGGAAATAAGAAAAGTAAATCCCTCTGGGAGCTCTCACAAGTTGAGCATCAGGGACAATAGCAGCAGTCTATACCAAAACACTTACTATAACAGGAGTTAAAATGAAAACAAAGACAGTAAAAATTAATAGAAGCCTTGTTTGCTTTTACATAAGATGCTTTATGAAGAATACAAAGCTGCACAACCAAACAACTTCCTGAAGATTTTAATTCAGTGTGTTTTTAAGGCTCTAACTGAAGTGCATGTTAAGATAAAGAATAAAATAAGAGATGAAAAGTTGCGTGAGAGTTTTTTGAAGATTGCATTCTTTAGCTTGTGAAGTGAAAAACTGCATATTCCTACCAAGATAAGATTCCTTGCTTAGAAAGGGAAAAGCGCAGTATTACAGCACAAGAGGAGGTAGTTATGGCATTCTGTTGAAAGATGTCAAGGACAGTATGTTTAAGAACATCTAAATTAAACTTTTAAATTTTATAACATCTTAAGAAAAGCAGCACAGACAACAGCTATTTATCTGGATACATCTGACACACAAGGCTACAAAATTTACCTTAAACTACAGTCCGTGTTTTGTGACAGAATCTAACCAAACCAGCCCATCTTTGAGACAAAACTCACTCTGTACTTCACATATGCAATACTCTTTCAAATTCACATTGTTGTTCACATTGTCGTTTCCGATCTCACGGAACCGTTTTGTTGTGCATTTTTCTTACACAGATGTATCCTTAAAAATTCCATTTCTTAAGCATGGAAGCTCTCCATACACCCAGAATAGCATCTGAGATAGAAACATGAATATATTGTTACACAAGGCCTCCTCACAGTGTTTCTGGAAACATTCATCTGAGATGTAGCAGGAAGGAAGACAACTTTAATCCCAGAGTCCATTGCCTTCTAATGACATTTGCTTTAGTTCTTTAAAACAGTACACATACAGAAGCCAAGCATCACTATAATGAAGCTCCATAGGTCACGGACCTCAGCAATATTATCATTTCAAAATCATCTGAATATCTTATTATCTAGATAACGTGCTGTGTCAGGCAAATGGCTTAATCCTATTAATGCAATTCTATAAATTTACTTGCAGTCTGTAATTTTTTTTAAGCTACTACTTAAAACAAAATGTACTATATACAAGGTTCCACACTGACTCAAATCAATAAATGTCTAACGTATAAATAATTTTCTTTCCTTCCTTACCTCCAGATGCTCTAAAATATAGGGAGGATTTGTCATGCCAAGCCTCAGCATAGCTCCCTCAGGAATAGCTTCAACCAGCTTCCACAGAAGTGTAGGAAGGTCTGTGCCAATGTCTCTGCCATAAGCCCCTGTGTCTTCACTGGTCAGCCATATCTCACAAACACCCTCTGCGAATAAAAGGTGGAGATAATTAACAGATCTGTTTTAGAGCTGTTTATTTTATCATACAGCTGCTCACTCTTTTGAATGCAGGATTTCACAAGGCCATTATGCAGCCAGACT
Organism: Oreortyx pictus; assembly: GCA_036925125.1. Taxonomy (NCBI): domain Eukaryota; kingdom Metazoa; phylum Chordata; class Aves; order Galliformes; family Odontophoridae; genus Oreortyx; species Oreortyx pictus. The sequence goes on along the minus strand of JAUPFR010000003.1, from coordinate 85,540,846 downwards.
GGGTTTTCAATTGTAAGGGGGAGGGAAGGAAGGAAGGCTTATCCCATGGGTAGCAGTGGGTTATTAAGTTCATTTTATGAGCGCAAGAGTGCTGCAACAATGCTGTAAATTATCATTGCTGTGAAGTGATTAACATTCACAGCCAATGACTAATTCCGTGTTGCCTCTACAGCAAGTCAGTCACGTCTAGTACTCTGCTCAGTTTTTTGAACCTAACTCATTAAACACTGCAAGCAACATTACCCAAGCAAAGAGTTTGCACTGCAACATTTAACTGCTGTTACTAGCAGTCAACTTATTAACTGGTAAGCTTCCAATAAACAAAAACAGCTCTAAAGAATAACAACTAACAGTCCTCTTAGAATAACCGCTAGAATTCTTTAAATGAGAAAATACAATCTTAAGGTTGTATTAAAAAAGTTAGTCATCTCTACTTGACTAAGTGAGAGTTTTCAAAAGCCTGTTTCCTGGCTGCTAATGCTTTATTTGCTACCAGTCAAAGCCTTAGGAAGTAGTATATTTGATTTGTATTACAAAGAGTATCAACCTCAAAAACTGAAATTTGGCAATAATATCCTCTTGCTCAGAGGGAAAAGGTTGCACCATTCTTTAATAGTGGCTGAAAGCAACAAGGTTTCATGCTGCCACTTCCATCAGTCTGCCCAGTTCCCATCCTTTTTGTAATGCAGTCCATTTCCTCACCCTCACTGCTCCAAAGTGAGAACAAAGCCATCGAAAATAGGGTGGCTGAAAGGAAGTTAGCATTAACTCATTGAAGGGCTAGATTTCTAATAAAAACAATGAACCAGTAATCAAAACCATCTGAACGCCATAAGCTGCGCCATTCCTCAAAGCAATCATGAAGCATCATGGCACTCTCTGGACAAGTAGAGAAAGCATTACAAAATATGAATGGTTATACTATAAAAATAATTTTCTGATGAGGAAAATACAAAGAAAAAAAAATCAGAAAACCAAAAATTTTACAAAAATGGAAACTCTTACAAGAGTTTGATACAGGTGGACAGCAGCTATGTCAATTCTGTTTGGGTAGAAAAATTCTCAAGGTGATTCATTAAATACAACAAAAAATACTTACAAATTAAAGGTAAACTGAGAAACTCATCACTTCTAAAGTTTTTAAGGTTTAAGAATAGAAAAGAAAGATGCACAGCTCTGCTGATGTAGGAGCCTAGTGACAAGCATTCCTGAACCAGTGCTCTCTGGTTACCCAGCTTTTCATCACAGCTTTGTAGCCACCTTTGAGTTGGGCTGCCCAGTTCAGGTACACTGAACTTCTCCACACATACAATCACATCTTGGGTCCCGCTGTAGTTGCTGATTGTTTTAGAATTGCATTCACAACAAACAGTACAATGTTACAAAATATATTCTGAGATTTGCTGGCCCTAAATTTTCCTGAGTTACAGAAAAAAAAGCAACATGCGAATTATGGATCAGCTACATTTTAGAAATAAGAGCAACATAAATGATATAAATGATAGCTAACATCCTGCTATGTTTTTTTATATCAGCTTCCCATAGCCATCATGATGTTACAGAACAGTAATTCACTTGCTGTTTTTCTACTGAAATAGGGTAAATCTCACTTTTAAGTTTTCAACTGGCAAGAATGGAAATAACGTTCTGGTGGAAAAAAAACAGTGAGGCTTTAAAGCTGTATAGGTGGGGACAATTAGCGCCCTGGTGGGCTGAAACTTCGAATTAAATCACGTGAAGAGGAAGCGGCTGTAATAGCAAACTGGCAACAACAAGAATAACTGTCTCATCTGCTCTCCTATCAGAGTGCTGAACAGTCAGCACTGGGAGTAATTCATGCTGAGATACCCAAGGATCTCAATATCTATGAGGAGGAAAAGAAGTCACAGTATGAAGAGAAGGGGTAGAACACCTGTATTTTAGAATGTTCCCTTCAGGCTGACAAAACGAATCCTTCCATCCTGAAAGATGCTGTACTTACAAAAAAACTAAGTGAACTTCATGAATAACTATGGCAATACAGGCTTGGTGGCAGTTGTTGCTAAGCTGTTTATTCTAGCTCTTCGCATCCTGAGTTCAGGATTCACTAACTAAAATGAGTAATAAAACAACAAATCCTCCAAACAGTCTTCTTAATAATGGGGAAAAAAACACTTCCTTTTTCCTCTCAGCCCTCTGCCCCTACACACTACAGCCATGCATAGAAAGCTATTCAAATCCATGTCTAATTGCGTAGAGCATTTTTTTCCCTTCCTTTGCAGTGAGGCTGACCAGCTCATACACCATTCTGTTATTTGATAATTTTGGTGCTAATAAAAGCAAGCTGATTTTGTAAACAAGAAAATTGATCCAGCCTGCAGAGATTGGATGTGCAAACTCAGAGAGTTTGTTACATTATTAAGGTCAATTATCATTATATTCAAGTAATTACATGTCTGCCTTTGGTCACAGCGCATAGTTTATTCCTCATTCTGCCATCACCACCCAGCACAAGAGTAACCTCAACAGCTGGATCCCAGTCTGCGCTCTGCTGTAATTGGAGATGACTGAGAATGAAAAATGTTGGAAAACAGAATGTTTCCAAGTAAATAAAGGAAGTTCTGAACCAATTCCTTCTCCAACAACTCATTATAAATAATAAGCACTGCAGATTATCTGTAACATGTTTTAACTTAATTTTTCTAGGGCAGTCTAAACAGTCCTTGTCATAAAGGGAAAAAAAAATAGTTGTGAATGAAGTTGTGAATTCTGTGACATGTATATGTTCCTGTTTTAGAGGCCACTTGAAATGATTTATTTCTTTAATTTAATAAATCTAGACCTTTATATTTTACTTCATTTTCACGCCACTATTGAAAACACCTTTCAGCAGTAGCAGTCATTAATTTGAAGATAAATCTATTCCATTTGAAAAATTTACTTCAACCTACAAAACTGGCCCCAAATTTAAAATATTAGATGCTAATCCTACTGAAATTCTTTTATTTGTTGGCCTACTGTTGAATTTCTCTGCAGGCTGCTATGGTGGGAATTGCTAGTTCCAACCTTCTCACTATTCCACAAACACTCAACAATATTATAAAGTTCTAGAATGGCATGGGTTGGAATGGCCTTTGAACATCACCCATTTTCAATCCCCCCTGCCATGGGTAGGGTTGCCAACCACTACATCAATTGCCTTGGGCCCCATCCAACCTGGTCTTGAATGCATCCAGGGATGGAGCATCCCCAACTTCTTGAGGGCAACCTGTTTCATAGCCTCACCACTCTCTCAGTAAAAAAAATTTCCACAAAATGTAATCTGTATCTCCCCCCTTTTAGTTTAAAACCACTCCCCCTTGTCCTATCACTACCTGCCCATGTAAAAAGTTGGTCTCCCCTCTCATTATAATCTTCTTCGAAGTACTAGAAGGCTGCAGTGAGGTCTCCCTGGAGCCTTTTCAAGCCCAAAGAAGCTCAACTCCTTCAGTCTTTCTTCAAAGGAGAGCTGCCCCAGCTCCTTGATAACTTCCCTGACTTGCACATCTTTATGCTGGGGGCCCCAGGCTTGGACACAATACTCCAGATGGGGCTTCACAAAGGCAGAGCAGAGATGACAATTCCCTCCCTCTTCCTGCTGGCCACCCATCTGATGCAGCCCAGGATACTGTTGGCCATTCAGGGTGAAAGTGCATGCCACTGGCTCATGTCACACTTTTCATCCATCTCCACAGGGCTTCCCTCAATGAGTTGTTCTCCCAGTTTCTACATGTACCTGGGACTGACTTGACCCAAGCACAATGTCCTTGTTAAACTTCATTACGTTTGCATGGGACCCCTTCTCTGGTTTGTTCACATCCCTTTGGATGTCGTTCCCTTCTGTTGCGTCAACTGCACCATTCAGCCTGGTGTCATCAGCAAATTTGCTGAGGGTGAACTCAGTTCCCCTGACTATATCACTGATACAGATTTGGAAGAGCACCCATCCCAAGATAGATACCTGGGGGACACCACTCATAAACAGGCTCCATCTGGACAAAGAGCCACTGGCCACAGCCCTCTGTCTGCAACCATCCAACCAGCTCTTTACTCACAGAAGAGTACAGAGTTCAAACCTGTATTTCTCCAACTTAGAGATAAGGAAGAGCTGTGGGACCATCTCAAAGACCCTGCATACATCCAGGCAGTTGCCATTCCTTTGTCCACTAATGCCATTGCTCCACCACAGAGGGCTAGCAGATTTTATTTCCCTTCACTGAATTCCATTTACTTACTTCTAATCCATTTATCCACGTTGTTTAGGTCTCTGAGTATTATCCCCGTACCCTAGTTTGCCAGCTACCTCCCCAGTTTGGTATCATCTCCCAGCTCAATAAAAACACACTTTATACCTCATTCTGCACATTGTTAGTAAAAATACAATGTACTGATCCCAGGATCAATGGGTTGATCAACAGGGAATGCTGTTAGGAACTGCTAGCTAGACTTTTTACTATGGATCCCCACCCCATGAATCAGGCTCCCCGAGCCAGTTCTCTCAGCCACCTTATCATCCACACATCCAGTCTATACGTCATCAACATGTAATAATACTATAGGATGCTATGCTGAAGACTTTGCTAAATTCAAGTTAAAACAGAACAAAACAAAACAAAAAAACAGCAAAACAAACCCTCTACATCTTTCTCGTCTCCCACACAGAGAAGGCAGTCACATACCATTTGTCAGTAGAAAACCTACTGTAGGTGACCACAGTCACCTCCTTACCCTTCACATGCCTAGAAGTGGCTCTGCCCCACAAGGGTTTGCCTCACGAGTTTCCCACAGACTGAGGTTCAGCTGCCCTACACTTCTTTTCTTGCCCTTCTTTAAAGGCAGCATGACATTTCACTTTTTCCAGTCATCGGAAATGTCATGATTGTCATGTTCTTTGGTTGATGAGGGAGAAAAGCATTGTGATGACACCAACCAGGGCTTCCTGCACACTTGGGTATTTCCCATTGAAGGATTATTTCTACTACTTCTGGATGTTGGACTGCAGTTGCAAGAAATGCAGCTAAGTTTCACAAGTGTTTAGTTCAGTACAAGCCTTAAAGCAGTTGTGGTTTCAGCTGCCCACATAATGACACGTATATTAGAGCGCTTAGGAAATAAAACCACTAACTCTTATGGTCTGCATATTTTGAGAACAAATGTGTTTGAGAACCAACATGAAGTGAAACACATTAGAATATTTCAAACGGAAATACAAAAGGAAGGTATTATATATATATAATATATAATTCATTCTACTACACACTAAGTTACGCTTCCTCCTAGTCAATATGTTTTATTCAATTAAAGGTATGGACAAGCCAGTGATTTAAGATGCTATAAATTTCTATACAAGCTATACATTAATATATTCATGGGATGATACTGTCAAACGACACAAAGCTTTAACAGGAACTTGGGTTAAAAGTTCACTGCTGGGTCCAGTCTTGTTCAACATCTTCATCAATGGCCTTGGTAAGGGGCTGGAGTCCAGCCTCAGCAAGTTTGCTGACAATACAAAGCTTGGAGGAATGACTGACATGCCAGAAGGCTGTGCTACCATTCAGCAAGACGCGGACAGGCTGGAGAGTTGGGTAGCTATAAACCAGATGAAATTTAGCAAAAGCAAGTATAGAGTCTATCATCTGGGAGGAATAACTGTATGCACCAGTACAGGTTGTGGATGACCTGCTGGAGAGGAGCTCTGAGGAGAGGGACCAGAGTGTCCTGGTGGATGACAGGTTGACCATGAGCCAGCAGTGTGCCCTCGTGGCCAAGGAGGCCAAGGGGATCCTGGGATGCATTAAAAACAGCATGGCCAGAAGGTCAAGGGAGGTGATCCTCCCCCTCTACTCTGCCCTGGTGAGGCCTCACCTGGAGAATGATGTCTAGTTCTGGGCTCCCCGGTACAAAAAAGACAGGGATCTCTTGGAAAGAGTCCAGTGGAGGGCTACAAAGATGATAAAGGATGCGGAACACATCTCTTATGAGGAGAGGCTGAGAGACCTGGGTCTGTTCAGCCTTGAAAAAAAGAAGACTCAGGGGATCTGATCCACATCTATAAATATCAAAGGAGCGGGAGGCAAAGGCTGGACTCTTCTCAGCAGTGTGTGGTGATAGGACAATGGGAAATTGCCATAAACTGAGGCATAGGAAGCTCTGCACAAATGGTGTGGGAACTTCTTCACAGTGCAGTGACGGAGCACTGGCACAGGCTGCACAGAGAGGTGGTGGAGTCTCCTTCTCTGGAGACATTTAAGACCTGCCTGGATGCCTACCTGTGCAACCTGGGCTAGGGAGCTGCTTTGGCAGGGGGGTTGGACACAATGATCTCTAGAGGTCCCTTCCAACCCCAACAATTCTGTGATTCTGTGATTCATTTAACATAGGTATGTCTTAAATGATGAGAACAAATTCCCAATGCTACATAATTCTGATAAAATTTTGGGCTACCCTTGCACATTCCAAGCTGGAATTACTCATACCTTGGACCCACTTCTGGTGATTACTTTTTAAAAATCCTAAAACATCCTTCTACTTTAGTTTAGATTTTTAAGTCATCTTAGAAAAACTAAAACACACTCTCTCATTTACTTCCTATGAAGTTGAAACTGGAACTTAAAAGGAGCTTAATACAAAACAGCTCAAGAAGCAGCTCAAAGCTATTTCAGTGAAAATGTGTTAACCTTTTAAAAAAAATCTTTGTTTCAAACATTTTTTGCCTCAAAGGGCATGTAGACTTATGTGATTTCATGTAACATATGAAGCCAAATCAAAGGTAGATAAAAATTAAAAAAGAACAAAAACAACAACAACAAAAATGCACACACACACAAAAAAAGAAAAATTAAGACTGTTCAAAAAGAACTTAATTAGGTGAAAATTAAAAAGAAAAAATCAAACATTTTGGTTTCATACAAAATTAAAAGAACAGAACAAACTCAATACTACCCCCTCACATGAAACAAATACACGCACACACTTCCATCACAACCTTTTGCATGAATTTATTAGGGTTACTTTGTTGGGGTTTTTTTTTTGTTTTTTTTTTTTTTAAATTACCAGAGTGAAATGAAGAGTTGTGGCCCAGGTACATGTGCATTCTTTACATTCAGCTGCTTAACTTCAATGAAAGGATAGTCTATCACCCACTTTATAAGTATTTAGATAGACGTGTAGTCTCATAGGTGTACCATTATTAGATTCTCCTAATGGTGGCTTTCCATTTTATCTTGTGTGGTTGCAGAAGGGGAAGCTTACAGAGAGATTTACTTAAGGTTATCCTTTGCAAAAATTAGGCATCAGCAATGAACTGCTGAGAATGTCAGCTCAGTGGATTTACCTTTTTTTTCTAAATTCATTAAATAAAAGCTTCATTTGCGACAGCCACAATTGTATTTTCAAAGAAGTGTTACTACTGGGAGAGGGAAGCAAAAATTTGAGAAACAATATTATAACCAAAACCTCTCCTTTTGCAGTGAACGCTTCACCATCAAGGTATTCATAATGGAAGTTTACAATTTGTGTCTGCTGCAGGGCTCAGCACTGTAACAACTTACACCAAATACTATTTGTTTTGCTTATTTCTATGGCTATAGTGATAAGCAAAACAAATTATTTTTGATAAAATGAGATTAGCATGTGAAATTATTGCCCTGTAATGAAAAGACAAATGAATTCCAAATTCAGCTGATCAAGAAATAAGAATACTTCTGAAAGTAAAAGTTTAGTTAAAATAATTTCTTCTTCCTACAGCATTAAAAAGAAAAAATATTTCATAATAGAGTGTTCTCAATCACAAGCATATAGCAGATAAGGTCAAATAATCATTAAATACCAAAGAAAGCATAATAGGCTTCTCTCTTCCACAAAGCCAACCCTTGTCCTTGCTTATAAAAGGGGTCAATCAATCCCTGTAGGGTCCTCTGTTCGTAATAGTCTACTGCTTGAGCATAAACCAGCAGTAACAGTACAATAGGTCAGTTGCTGCTGCAAACAGCAAGACAGCTGAACTCACTATGAGCCCAGTTTTATTCCACTAGAACAAGAGAGACTCAAAAGGGCAAGAAGACAGACAGGTATTAGCTTCATGTCGACGATGCAGCATTATGCACCTTGCTTTCAAGGACGAAATGAATGATAACATACATTATGATAATGAATTGGGTTCTGAAGTTGATTTTAAGAGGAGGAAAGCATTTCAAGAAAACTGAAGGGAATCATTAGATGGTCCCAGATCTCATGCTGAGAAAAGAATTTGTCCTTTAAGACAGAAGTCTGTGTGTACTCTTTTGGACACCTGTCTATGGTCTTCCTACTTCCAGGCATGTTAGTTTCATACACAGAAGCATTCTTCAAAGCCCTTGCACATATTAAAAACAAAACAAAACAAACAAAAAAAAAAAAAAACAACCAAAAAGAAAACACCTCAGTTCTTTCATTAGATGTTCCAGCTAAAAAAAAGAAAATTAAAAATTAAGATTGCAATTCCACATACAGACATCCTGAAAACTAAGTCATTTTTCAGAGATCACAGAATCAGAATGATTATGTTGGAAGGTACCTTTAAGATCACCTCGTTCCAACCCCTCAGGCAGGGACACTTCTCACTAGACCAGGTTGCTCTAAGTCCTATCCAGTCTGGCTTTGAATGCCTCCAGGGAGGTGGCATTCATAAGCGCACTAGGCAACCCATTTTAGTGTCTCACCACTCTCACAGTAAAGAATTTCTTCCTGTAATCTGGTCTAAATATACCCTCTTCCAGTATAAAACCATTTCCTCTCTTCCTGTTGCTATACTCCTTTATACAGTCCCTTTCCAGCTTTCCTGTAGGTCCCCTTCAGGTACCAGAAGTCTACTAAGAGGTCTTTTCAGTGTCTTCTCTTCTCCAGACTTAAGACCCCCAACTCTGTCAACCTGCCCACAAAGTGCAGGTGCTCCAGCTCTCTGATCATCTTCATGGCCCTCCTCTGGACCTGCTCCAACAACTCCATCTTGGGGTCTCCAGAACTGGATGCAGTACTCCAGGTGGGGTCTCACAAGAGCAGAGCAGAGGGGCAGAAACACAACTGCTTCCTAAGCCTTATGCGTATTAATGATCAGGGAGATAATTAGCTAAATCAGTTCTCTGTTGAATCTAGAACACCATTTAAGTTATTGCAGTGGTACATAACTGTACATGGATCAAGAAATAAAAGCATGAGAGGCCTAAAGGTGCTGGTCAACAGCAAGCTCAACACAAGCCAGCAATGCAGTCTGGCAGCCAAGGGGGAAATCACATCCTGGAGTACAATAAACACAGCTCAGACAGCTGTTCAAAAGAGGTAGCTATGCCACTGTATTTAGCAGTGATGCAGACTCACACTGAGTACTGTGTGAATTTCTCAGCTCCACGGGATAAAAACACGTTACGGTCCTTGAAGACATGCAGAGGAAGCATTGAAGCCAGTAACAGAGCTGTCAGGTATGCCCTGAGAGGAGAGGCTGAGGACATTTGGGCTGCCCAGACTGAAGAACAGAAGGCTTAGAGGTGACCTCATTGTTCTCCGCAGCTCTCTGAGGAGGGAGAGCAGAGGGAGGTGCTGGGCTCTGCTCCCTGACACCAATGGCAGAACATGAATGGCACACATCTACCAGTGGAGAACAAGAGTGGGCACTGGGAAACATTCTTGTACCATGACAATGGTCGGCCACTGGGATAGGCTTCCTAAAAACACAGCTGATGCTCCATACCTGCCAAGAGGCCTTTGGACAATGCTCTCAATAACATGCTTTAACTTACAGTTATCCCTGAAGACATCACGCAGTTGAGTTGGGCTCAACCTTTGCAGGTTGAGTCCAACTGAATTGCTCTATTCTTTTGATTGGGTGACCATAGATAACAAATTTTGCAAGTGGGGATTTATGCACAAAGGAATGCAATTTCAGAAAACTCAAAAAGGAACTGATTTAGAATTGTTCTGTTCTGTGGTCTTGTATACAATAAACAGATAGGTAGGTCCATGAACTGTGGAATTAATGTTCTCAGTTCAATGTTTTACATTTCATAAGCTACTGATATGCTCCTGATGCACTTGTACTATAAGCTAAGAGAGAGAGCACACTCAACCCTCCACCAGCCTAGCACTCTTTAGAAAAAATAAATTCTTCAGCTACTGAAAAGGCAATATTTTCCAAAATTAAAAAAACTAAAGAATTAAAATGTATCATTTACATGCCTATTTCTGAAACACAAATGAGAAATCTACTTCAAACTTTGTACTGAACATGACAGATATGAGGGATTTTGTTTATGACTTAGAAATTCACGTGGAAAAAAAGGGTAATGTGTCACTCATTATAAGTTCTCCATTTAAAAACAAAAGTTTTTTTTACAGTCTGTTGTAGATGAAGTATTAGATGCAAATGGTCACATGCTGCACAAATTCGCATACATGGTCGTGAGCTGTAGGCATAATCTGTGACATTACAGGATGCAGTACTAATTAACAGAGGCTTTTACTGAATAGCCATCTCTGTAGTGCTAATTTAAACAATGTTTTTATGGAAACCGATTAATTCTCTGGAAGTAACATGGCATATCAAGTTTCAATAATTAAATATATTTGTAGCCAAGCTAAATAATAATCAGAATGAGCTTAGAAAGAGAATAGCTTACTGATTCTACAACAGCAGCTTGAACACAAACTACAGGATGTGGTAGAATTATTTGACATGGGAACTTGTACTCCAGAAATCATTATCCAGCTCAAATTTCCTGTGTTTCTGAGAGCTGAAGTCTACAGCACTCTTTAATTCAAAGTTTCTGACTTTTTTTTTTAATAAATGAATAGCAACAATAACAAGAAGCCACATTTTCGTCATTAATTACACAAGACATATTTAAAATTGCTAGTTTGAAATAATTCGGGTTGAAGCAAAATGCTGAAATTACAAAATATGATCAAAGCAAAAAAGATTATAAGTTTATGTCTAACTCTGACTGAAAAGATTAGCAATAACGAACAATCTCTGACCTGTTACATACCCCAAGATGAAGGCAGATATCTTAAAATCTCTTACGTGTTCTGATCAAACAGAAGTATAATTGAAAAGTATCATCATAAGTAACAAATACTAGTGCCTAACACTGTATAGCGCATTAAATTATCAGCAAAAATTTAATAATCTTAAATCCCACGGATGATACGGAATACAAAAGTATTTGTTAGAAAGAGCCTTCCCTATGTAAAGCAATCCTTCTGTAAATTAGAGTCACCTTATTTTAAATCAACGTACTTAATTCTAAGGACAACATCAGAAACCAAAGATACAGAGGGGCCATGTACAGGTTCTGAGGATGATAATGCTTCCGTAAATCCTCACAATAGTATAGACAATATGTTTAACTCATAAAGAATATCCTAGCCAGTATTTGTAAGAAAACAACTTGTTGCTGCACACAACAATAAGCTCAAGTGGCTTATTAGGAAATCGATAAGTAAAATATTCTTTAAAATTATCACACAGATAGAAATCATACCATGATTTCCCTGATTTCTGACACAGATCTCTTCTAATACCCACTATTACTTAAAATATATTCCAAAATGGCTGTTACACCCTCGTGAACTCTAAGTGGGTCAATTTAAGAAAGAATAAGGGCTACTTTGAATGCAGTGCCTCCTACATTATGATGTTGGCTCACAACATTAGAAGAGGATGTTGATGGTATGAATGTTGGTAAGGCAGCAGAGGTTGAACCTTTCCACTAGTGTACCATCCCATTTTGTTGCTGTGTGACAGATGGAAGCAGAGGCGCAATCTGACAAAATGATGTCTGACATGAAAGTGCTGATGCAGCAGAGGTGTACAACTGAATTCCTCTATTTGGAAAAAAAATCCACCTACTGACATTCAACGATGCTTGCTGAACATTTATGGAGATCAAACATTGGGTATGAGCACAGTGACGTGGTGGTTGGTGTATTTCAGCAGTGACAATAGTGACAGTGGGTAAATTCTGCTGGTGTAGATTGTTACAAGCGCAGCATGTGGGCTGTTCATCACTGGCAAAAAAGCACAGCTAATGTGAGTGACTGTGTTGAAAAACAGTGTTCCGTAGCTGAGAATTTGCTCTATCAAACAGTGTTACTGTGCTCTTTGTATCAGCTGTAGTTTGCATGGAAATAAATAGGAGGTATCACTTTCAGAGTGACCTACTTAGATCACTCATATAATATCAGTAATGGAGTTTCCCTAATTCTAAAATATAAATTTGTTCGTGTATACTACTGTTTGTATATGAACTATTTGTTCATATACTACTGAATTTTTACTGAGTACATAGTGGGTCCATCCACCTTAATCTAAATTTATATAAAATACTCAGTGACACACCAACAAAATACACCATAATCAAAATGCAATCAAAAATCTGTTGGAGATGTCCACAGGGAGGTCAAAGTGAAATCATTCAAGGGTTTGGAAGGATATTAATGTTGTTTTTTCCTCATACAGATTAATGCCCATTAAGGTCTTATTCTAAATAATAATTTACTTTCTGATGAACTGATTATATGTCAATACAGAAACATGAATGAAATCAAAACTAGTAGAGACGAGCTTCTGTTGAGGAATCTCTATCAAAGGAATTAGAAGTGCAATTATTTGATACGTTCAAAACTAAAACCCAAACAATAGTCCAGTTGTTTAGAAATGAAAAGTCTGTTGTTTCTCTTATATGGAAACACTGGAAAAAAAAACACCAACCTTTAAAAATTTGAATAAATAAGCTAGTAATATCCTCGTTTGTTAAATACTTTAAACACTTTTTAAATAACTGCAAGTTTTATACAATCTTGCCTCTGTTTTCATTAAAAAAAAAACAAAAAAAAAAAATCTGTAATGATTTCCTTATAACATGCTGTATTTACCTCTGAAAAATAAAACTCATCAAAGTAGTTTGAGGGAAAAAATTATGAAGGTATTGAACTGTACAAATCTTGTAACAGCTGCTCATCTGCATTAACTGCTAGAAATCCATCATTAGGGATAACATGAAAACAATGCACTTGGCCTTAAAGATTTTTTTTAAAGAGACATCCCTAATGCTGATCACATTCCTCTTCAAAAGCGGCACCTGCTTCTTGGCATACCTCTCAAACACTGCTACTTGGCACAGAAGTTTTAATGTAGGAGGAATGGTGTTGGTACTACTCATTCTTTATTTATCTTGAGATGGCTTCCCAGTCAGAAATACATTTTATCACTTCACAAAGAGTTCAGTTTTAGGGCACTCAGCCATTCTGCAATGGGCATGTCAAAGTACCAGCTTTTTGGTACCTGGGGAGAGAATACATACTTCACTTTGGAAAGCAGAGGAAAGTGAACTGAAGGCTGGGTTCCAAATTCCGGAGTCACAAACCAAATACAAATGCTATTCAGGAATGTCTCTCGTTTTTCTCAAAGAAATATGATCCAATAGTAAGGAAGTACTGCTCTGCATATGTTTATATTTTTTCATAACAATAGGTGGCAGATTTTATAGAACATTTTTAATAAAAATGACAAAATTCCAATTCTTACACTAAGTTGGATAAAGAAAGAAAATTCAAAGAATGCACTGTAAAGTCATAAAATGTCTAACCCAAAGCACAACTAACAACAACAACAAAAATATATGTCATCACAGACTAAACAACTGGAGAGGAAACATGCTCTACTGACATACTCCACTTGTAACTGCATACAAAAACAAGTTCTAACAAACTTAGAAACAATAAGAAGCACAACAGAGGGTCTGTTCTTCCCTTGTTTTTGAGGTGGAAAATGCGTCATTTCTGAAGTAACATATTTTGACTGCCAATAATTCCCATTTAACAACAGGAGCTCTAGACCCGCGGCACGGCATGTGCTTGAATTTCCAAATAATTTATTAAAGGCTCACAGTGATTCCTAAGTCACAGCATAACATCACATTTTGTCACTACAAAACAAGTTCATAAAGATTGGAATAAAAAGGCTCTTTGAGCTTAACATATTTTCAGAAAAATTCTTTTCAGTTATTCCTTCCCTCCTATATCTGCCCTCAAGTTAAATAGAAAAAGCAGTGACCTATTTCAACATTTTTCCTCAAAGGGAAATTAAAAGCATGTAGTAAATTCTATATAAAGATCAGAGCAATGAAAAAAATAAGAAAAAAATGTAAAATACATAAATAAATAAATAAATAAATAAATAAAACAGGATGAAAACAGTTCCTTGAAACCTACAGTGAACTCTAGGCATACCTGCACTACCTCAGCTGATATACCGGTGATTGAGGCCCACACATTGGAAGTCAACATTTTATGAATGAACTTGAACACATGAATGCTAACAAAAGTCAAAAGAATGAGCGGAACCGACTGGGTCAAATAACCATACAGTATTAACTACTGATTAGTACCGAAAAATAAACTGAAACCTCTTTGAAAAAAAATCTTTCAAGAAAAATATATTCCTTTCCTCCTGTCAAAGAAAAAACAAAAACAAAACAGAAAATATCTTGGGATTACAATGAAGTTTTCCCTCATTTGATTACATTTAGCAGTATTACATCAAGAAGGATTTTGATGTCAGTCTTTCAAGGCGCTAGTTAAATAACCATCATGTTGCTCAATTGGAATACAGAACAACAGAAAAATTGTGAGTTTATACATTTTCTAAACAACCTCTGTTTTGCAGTTGGTAAGAATTGAAAACTAGAACCCATTACTGCAACCAAATCCTCCCAACCTAGCCTCCAGTGTAGATTTGGATACCTTAAGCTTATATTTAAGAATAAACCTTTTGTCAGGATACCTAAGAAAACAAGCTTTGCATCACCATGCAGTGCAAATATCACAGGCTCACAAGAAGTCCAACTAGTTAATTACAGTTACTTGTCCAACAATTTTAGTCTACTTCTTTTAATACCTGAAGAATAGCATGTGACAATAATCAATAGCATGAGACAGTTAAATAATTCTCTCTCTTCAGGTCATTAATATTCTTTAGCATTAGGCCTCCGAGCAATTCATCACACTATATGCCTGAATGCATGCCACTGGAGCCATAGTTTTTCTGCACATTCTCTCTGTGTACGTTTCTATGCATGAAAGAACAAATATTGAGACTACCTGACAGTCTCCATTTTACTTTGCTCGTCTATTCCAACACATTTAAGCATAATGCCTATCTCTTCTCTTTCCTCCCCTTCAACCTGCCCTGTCAGTGACCTTAAACCCAATTTAAATGAACCACCCTCTGCCAGTAATGAGAAATAATTCAGCTTCAGTGATGGTTTGTTAAAGCCTCTATTATAAAAGAAATCACACACATCTTTTCAATCATCTTGAATCATACGAGGGTTTTATACGAGGGTTTTTGGGCTTCAAAAATCGTTCACTACTAATGTTAGGGAGGCCAGACGTAAGTTGAAGTTCAAAGCAAAATCATTTATTTGCTCCAGCCCTTAATTATAAATTTAACATGAGGGAGCCATAGCCCGAGCAATTTCCACGTTGCAGTTTGAGAACGACTAAGTTCCATGCCTCAGCCAGACTGAGAGGAAGGATTTAATAGTTCTACCCACTGCACATTTATACTTCTTCCCTTCTCATGCTCTGTAGAAAAGCATGCCAAATATATGAAATTAGCAGCTTTAAATTCACCAGTAAATAACTCCAATAAGGACATTTAGTATCTAACTTTTCTCAAGTACTCAGCAATGATTACAACTCAGACCTCCAGATGGATTCAGGTTGCAGCTCTTGTTGATTTCCTACAGTGTTAATCCTTTACAGGCATTTAAACACCTGAGAGCTTATTTTCAGGATATATGAGAAAACGGAATGTGGTTTGTACATTTGGTATGGATTCTGTAATTCTTCTTTAACTTCACGTGAAAGCTTCTGGCACCTTTTGCATTTATTCTAATCAGCAAAACAGAAAGATAACAATGGACTGAAATCTTGGATGAGAGGAAAAAAAAACCATGCAGAATTAGACTACACTTTAGCCTGGATAAACAAGTCAGCCCATAACTATCCCAGTGTAAGAAGCATCATCAATTTAAAGGAAAATTCTTACGAAAGTGTCTACTTCGTTCAAAAAAGGATCGTAAAACAAAAAGCTCTGTACTGCTAGTCACAAACTGCATTGTGTCTTGCAGGAGCGTCAAGTCTTGGCGAACAGCCAGGTGGTTGAAACACTGCCAGGCACATCAGATATATATTAATGCAGGATAATCTGCAAGAAAAGCATTCTTTCATAAACATTTTTTTCCTTTGTAAAACCATCAATCAACTTCCTAGCCGAGCACCATGTGGCTCAGCTTAAGAGATCCTCAAAAATGCTTCAGCGTCTATAAACCACCAACTTGTTTCACAGACTTGGTGCCTTTCAGTGTCCATTGTCCTAAGTATTTGCTGAAGTTATTTGGCTGGCTGTCAGCAGCTAATTCTGATTTGTAACTTGGGAAACCAGCAGCAGGAGGTTGCTCAGACGTGACTAGTGTCATCCTCACCACCAATTAGGCAAGGTGCAGACTGCCAATCAGCAGTGTTTTGCACTTGTAGGAACTTATTTTATAGTTATATAGAATACCTTGAAGTTATTTTATAGGCACAGCATTAACATAGAGGACCACCTAAACATCTGCCAGAAAAAGAACTCATGCGGGCATCTTGTTATTTAGCCCACATTAAACTGCACAGAAAGGCAAAATGATGGATTATTTTGTTTAAAAGTTTTATTTCCTAGCAAGTACACTTTGATTGGAGTTACAAAGGACCAGCTCTGTACCAACAGAATGACTCAAAAAATTTTCCAGAGGAAAACTTACAGCAGAACAGTAAATTTCCAAGTGTGCTCAGGAACAGACTTGACTCTCCAGTAAAAAAAGAAATACATCAAAAGAATGTTTACAACTACTTTATAAAGTATTTCTATACATAAAAGAAGCTCTACTGATACTCTGCAGAGGTAGCGGAGTCCATCTCAAAGCATTAATCCTTGAGGATTCTTGTGTATTCAATAGGTAAAATACCATTTTCCTACACATCTGATCTTTTGAGGAGCAAAGGCTGTTAGTTTCTAATTCAAAACACTCTGATGTCATTACCTAAAACATATGCTCTGATTTTTTAACATATAATACCACACTGATACTTCTACATAATTCTCTAAGAGTCAGGATTAGGAAATTGTCATGGTTTTATGATTTTTGGTATCAGTATCATAACATCATAACATCATGTAGTGCATTAAGAGTTAAAGAGTTAATGCTCCAGCTCTGTGGATCATCGATAGTTCTGGGTCTACGTGTCTCAGAAGAGAAGAACTATGTTCCCCAGAGGACTGTGCGATGCTTTGTATTTTTTACGTTTTTCCACTCAGAGGGAAAGATAAAAAACTCTCTGCGGTCACGGGACACTCTCTTTCCTTCGGGATCGACTCAGCAGTGGGTGCTCGCTGACGTCCGCCTTCAGCATTAGCGTAAGGCCTTTGGTTTATCGGACACTCTCTCTTGCTCATTTTATTTGATTTATCAGCTTTAATTTCAATTATATTGTATTATATTGTGTTATTTTGCTTTCTAATATCTTATTTAGTAAATTAGCTTTCCCCCTCAGATCGTTGCCGCTGTTTTGTTTCTAGGCCCATCTCCCTTTTCCCTTTCCCCCTTCCCCCTTTCCCAGGGCGTGGGTCCGTGGGTCCCCTGCATCAATCTTCACAGAACTGGGCCCAACCAGCCCATAAACCGCTGACAGAAACTATCATTGTTTAAATAAACAGGAGATAACATAAAGAATGTCACCATCATATAACTACCGGATGAATTTGCTTATTTCAAGGTAGACATATAATCACACAACACACTAGCACAACTGCAACTGTACTGTGGTCATATTTAATTTCTTCAAAAATTGTTCTTCAGAAAGAGTTACAACACACTGCATAACATTAACATTATTTGTTGATGCCTGAATGATCTCAGTAAATAAGTAACAGTCATCTTATGCTCCAAAGAGCATTTTATTAGTCCTCTAAATTGCAAATAATTTGTGGCTACAGTATCCACTGGAAATACATTTCAAATCACTAATACATTATAGAAACGAGAAAAAGTGCTGTTGAAAGAGTACACCTCATCTTTCTGTTTCCATAAGTAGAGTGAGTAAGTTTCCTTCTTACCATAATTGCGTCTAGCATGGGAAGAATGAATATGAGTCTACACAGCGGCAGGTACCTGTATAAACATCTATATCATTTCTAAAAATCTCACTAACTCATCATCTTAGTATTGGAAATGAAAAGTTCTCCATCGACATGTTTTTTTTTTTTTTGAGTAGTTACTTCATAAGAGATTTCTCCTCCACCTCTTCCTTTTAAGCCATCTTTATAGATCAAAATGTTCACACAGCTTTGAATACTTCTTTCCCCTAAAAGCAAGGCTTGGTAAACACCTTTTCCATCACCCATCAGCACTCCTTCATGAAAATCATACCAGTTCTCGTTGAAAAAATGTTCTACTTCCTCCATTCCCTCCTGCCTTGTAGTACCTTAAGAGGACATAAGCTGGATCTGCAACAATCATACCTTCCTGTCTGCCACGAGGTCCTGTTGCTTCCTGACATTCATGCAGCAAGTTAAGGCAGTCGAAACAGAGGATATAATCTAGAAAAAGTTCCGTAATAGCTACAATTCCTAGATAAAACATGGGATGGTCCTTCATGTCTGACGCAAGAACACAGGACCCAGTAAGTTTTAGTGAAGTTTAATGATTACAATGCAAAAACACACTGCATAAAAAAAGTCAATTAGTTTTCAATTAATTTAGGCAAAACAATATACTTGGATTTCCAAGAAGTTTTCAAATGTCCCCCACCAATAACTTTTAGAGAAATCACATAGATCACTCTGAAAGTAATACCTCCTACAAATTTCCATGGAAACCACAGCAATACAAAGAGCACGGTAACATTATTTTATAGAGCTAATTCTCAGCTATAAAACACTATTTTTCAGCATAGTCACCACCATTAGTTAGGCACTTTCACCAGCCATGAACAGGACCTTGCATGCCGTGCGCATAACAATCTGCACCAGCAGAGGTGACCCACTGCCAACACTGCTGAAACACACCACCCACCACCTCACTGCACTCACATCTGCTGTTTGGTCACTAGGAACATTCAGCAAGTGTTGATGAGTGTCAATGGGTGCCATTTTTTCTGCATGGAGGAATTCAATTCCACATCTTTGCTTCATCTGCACTTCCATGTCAGATGCTACTCTGTCAGACTGTCCCTCTGCTGCCATCTGTCACATGGCAACAAAACATAATGGAATATTGGTAGGAAGGTTCAGCTTCTGCTGCCACACCAATAAAATCTGCCTCTGATATCATGGGCCAACAAAATAAAATAGGAGCACTACTTTCAGAGCAGCCCTCATCATTTCTGTCAGAATGAGTGGACTGAAACCTCTTGCACGTGGCCTTGTTACAGACAGAAAGTGAATCATGTGGAATAATTTGTCAGTTCTCCTCAGACAGAGAAATCACCAGGACTGGTGTATTCAAGAAATATTCAAAACAACAACAAAAAGCATGGAATAGGAGCAGAAAAAAACTTTGATTATACAGAATTATCCACAGTTAAGTCAAAGCTAAATTCACTGTAAAACCATGCTGAAACTATCTGGAATTGAGAGGTAGTAACATAGCCAAGGACATGCTATCAAATAAAATAACACATCAAGAAACAAAAAGCTCTGAAAAGGATGGGCTCAAATGCTGTACTGCAGCCTTGGTGAGAAAGTTTTTCTCTAGTTATTTTTTGTATGCACTGAGTAATTAACATCAATCTAATAAAATGTGGGCAGAATATTGACAACAAGTCAAAAAGAAACAGAGAACAAAGTGGAAGTCAGGGCTCTTTTCATACATTCCCAGGATTCCAAAATTCTGGATTCCGCCCTGTCATTCTTTCAGCAGAGTTATCACAAAGACTGTAAAGAAGTTAACAGATGAGAACTAAATAGCACATCGTTTGAGAAGGATAGAGTTGAAGGAGAATACCACAAAGCTCTACAAAAATATGAACACGCATAAAAGATAATCAGAAATGTACTCATTTTTGCAATCGAGGATGAAGAAAAAAATCACCAGCAAGTTTCTCACGCAATAGCCCTAAGAAAAAAAAATTCACACAATACATGATTCAAATAGACTACTCATTGTTACAGGCTGCTGCAGAGACTGGAAGTGTAACTGCCTACAAGCAGATTTATGGAAGAGGCTAATACACAAGATTTTCAGGCAGCAACCTCTGACATGCGTGGGCCCTATAAGCTGGGAGGCTCTGCATGGGTTAAGCAAAGCTTCACCTTGAGCTGAACATCTTCTTTGACTGTTCTCCACACGCTCAGAGCTGATCGCATTCATGGCAGGTGCCTGACATGGCACAGTAATACTTATTCACGCCACCTAGTTCAGCCATATGTTAAGACATAAACAAGGCAGGAGAAAATTCCAAGTTCACAGATCACAGATGAATCCATGGTTTTGGAGAAAAAGATAGTATCCTGAACAGAAATTCCAAACATGGTCACAACATTCATATCTTAATTCCATGCTTTTGTCTCAATTCAAGGAAACTGGGGCTTTGTCAATGGCTTACAGGCTGGTTCAGCCTGGTTCCATGACAAATGGAGCAGTGGGACTCAGAGGCTTAGACAAGACACACCAGGAACTCCGATATTCTACTGCAAGCTGAAGCATGTGGATGGAGTTAGATCCAGCTCAAGCACCTCGTCAGCTTGAAAACATAAAGCAATTTAAAAAACAGGCTGAGGTGTCTCATATGGAAAAAAAAAAAAAAGAATTGAGGAGATGAACTCTATCCAAGCATGTATTAACCAAGCCTTACCTAAACTAAAATACTTTTCCTAACAGACAGTAAAATATTTGCACTTGAAAAGCAGACCCACAGAAAGCCAGGCAACTAAGATGCTTAAATACTGGTGTTTAATTTAGCCTAGCAAAGTGTGTCAGAATGCAGCTTGGCACCTAAGCAGAGTGCAGACATGCAGAATCACAGAGAATGAGCCAAAGGGTATGGCATTAGGCAAGCATGGCAGAGAGCATCAGCTGTAAGTGCAGACAGCTGTGCCACCTGGATACATGTGGTAAGATGACCACCACTTTATTTTATTTCAGGGAAAAAGAACTGCCAAAAACGGAGAGGTCTGGGCTTGGTTAAAGAATACACGTCCAACTGGGATGAATTTAGATGAAAGAAAATAGGAACTGTGTAATTATATACACTTACCTTGACAAATAGAAAGCAATCTGTGATTAGAACATAGTAATTAGTTACAAAATGCTTCCCATGGATTTAATTACCCATCCGTCTACATGTTTCTTAATTACTTTTTATCTCATTGCATCAGTAAAAATTTCTGCCTGAGGCAACCGCCACTCACTTATTTACAGAGTTTCTAGTTTTTACAGTGCATATATTATAGGAACATGGCCAAACAATGCTAGAGTTACAGTTGAAATTTCACGCAGAAGGAATTTCTCTCTCAGTTCTCCATGGAAATTATTTTCTTAGGGTTGAACTCAACCCTAACTTTATCGTCTATGTATTCAAGTGGTTTCCAAATGCCCAGCGTGTCATTTAAAAGACAGTAAAAGCAAAATCACAAGTTCTTCAATGGAAAATAAAATTAAAATAAATCAATGTTCACACAACTGAAAAAAAAAATAAGCAATACTGTAAACATATTGGTAATGTAAATGTAACGTATAGGTAACTTTTCCTGATAAACATAAGACAAATAAAATGAAATATATATACATACATATCACAGAATTACAGAATATATAGTCTAGAAGTGTTGATTCACTTACTTTCATTTAGAGGCTTCAATGTTTGGTGGTTTTTTGTTTGTTTGTTTTTTAAGGTATAGATATCTTTTGCTGAGGTTGCATGCATTTTGCTTTGACAACAACTCTGTGTAGCAAGAAATTTATGTTTTTGTCTACCCATGAAATGGTGGTACAATAATCCCAACAGTGCATAAGTATCTGTTACGCAGTGTATAAATTTTAAAAAGAAACACTTAAGGACAAAACAGAGATTTTTCCAAACTCAAACTTTTCAGAATTTATGGAGAGCAAAAGCATAAATATACTTTAAATAGAAAATGTGAAAAGGTCCAAATGACAAAAAAAAAATATACTGTGCAACCAGAAAACACTAGAGTTATTCTATCAGAGAAAAGTGAAACTTCCGTTCTTCTGCTTCTAGATGGCAACACATTAATTGCTACAGTTTCAATATTTTTGAACATGTTTGAAGTTGTCAAAAAAAGACCATGCCAAATAGGCCTTCAGGCATATGAATTCAAGTCTGTGTAAAAGACTGCATCTCACAGCATCCAGCTTTTCATTTCTAAACATACACATCCGCGTAGATTCAATTTTTTTTTTTTTTGTGAGTAGAGGTAATGAAAGCATTTCCATGTGAGCAGTGGAAAAGGAGTGCAAGGTTCTGGCAAGAAAAGAAGCTAGGTGCTGGTGCTGGCTTTGCAGTCGCCACTGGGAGCGGCTCAGTTTCATAAGCAATGCAGAACCCAGAAAAAACTATACAAATGTTACTTTGAAATCAAGTCATGCAAATTAAAATCATGAGCTACTGTACTAGAGAAACTAGTGAAATTCATGACAAGTATTATAAACAAAACGTGTCTGCAAATCAGCCCTTGCACATCAGTATAGAGGCCCATGACATGTTCCAAAGCGGTGGCAGAACAAAGCACAACACGTAGCTGGCAGAGTGAGGCAGCAGCCAGCATCTGCCCTCTCCTCCAGGAGCTGCCCGACACACCAGCATCCTTCTGCACGGCTCCCTGTACACGTCTCTACCAAAAACCTCAGGTTTATGCGAGCCTCAATGTACCCGTCTCAACTGGGCTGTCACCAAAAGCCAGACATTCCACTTAGCTTTAGGAGTTAAGAATCAATCACTAAAGTAATCTTAACATGCAGAAGTTGCAGGTCTGCTGAATTATTAATAAGCAATACAACTGTAAATGTTTTTGTTCACCATTCTTCAGTGCGCTTGCAAATGATTTCAAAATGAAAGGTGCTGGAGCATGAAGATTGTAGGCAGCCATTGCTTTTTGAAATCACAGTGCAGGGAATTGGTGGAATTCTTGATTGCCTGGGTTATAATCAGACATTGTGAACTTTCCTTGAAAGCAAGACTTCAAATTCACAGGGGTCCCCAGCCTTCAATCAAGAAAATGCTTGAAACAACCTCCATCTGCCATTTTAATGTATTCTTCCTAAAGAGTTCCATAAATATTTAATATAAGAAACGCACTGTTTAAACACAATGAATGGCTCATGAAATTAAAGTTGGCTGACGGATTACACAATATAATACACAGTAAACAATGGTAAAAAAGAAAAAAAAAAAAGAAAAACAAAAAAACCATAGGCAGAGCCGCACACTCTTTTACTCTTCAGCTAAATGAATCAGAAAGGAATGCGGAGGTAAATTTCATGATCCTCTTATTAAAGATAAAGCAAGCTTGCACAACAGCCATAACATAGAGCATGTTCCTAATCCCCTGTGTGCACAGACACATGGCAGACACTTGCCTGTCTGTCAGCAGTGGAGAAGACATGGACAGAATATATATATATTTTATTTATATTTTTTCTGTCAACCTTCCATCCCATAAACCTCAAAGAGCTACAACAAGAGAGCTGAGAAGACAAAGCTCTGTCCAAGATTTTCAGCTGGGCTAAAAGGGTGTGTAACTAAATGTCCTGTTTTTGAACTACTTTGAACAATAATATAACAAAATCTAACGACAACAGTGTTGGTTTATCAGTACATCTAACAATAGAATTACACAGCAAGTGCTTCACAAGCTGCCAAACACACAACCAGAACCAATACACAATGATATGACGGCATTTACAGATCGAGCAACAGCACATCCCGGTGGTTTTTTTTTCACACCACATACAGCCGTGCCTCTGCAAAAGCAGCTGGATGTATCATAAAGAATTCAAATATTTAAATGTTGATAAAGAACCTAACAATGCATGCTGCCTACGTCTGATACTAACACATACACACACACAGCTTAATACGTCTGCTAACATTTACATTATCATGTTCACTGTTTTCAGACCTTACTTAAAGCACTAAATATAAAAGCACAAATGTTAAAAATGCTGTTTTGGTTTTTTTTTTTGTGTGTGTTTCTTTTTTCCCTTCACAGCTTAAAGTTTTGTAAGTTACATCTGCGGTACTTAATACTAGAATGTTCTTTCATATAGAGTTTATCAGTACGTAATAAACGAATGTTTGCTTCTTTAAAAAGCGGCCCTTTAGCAGAAAACACTCACGCCCTCAGTAGATGGAAATGAAGGACCTAAAAAATGTAAGAAAACAATTCTTAATTGTAAATGGAAACTTAAATCTAGACAAGGCATAACTATGAAGACACCAGTACTGGAATCCACAAAGAACTCAACACTAAGGTTACAATGAATCAACTTCCACGTGCCATATAAATAGTTTAAAAAATGATTCAAACTCAGCACCTTGTAATTCTCTGAAGATACCATTAAAAACATATATGCAGTAAAACAGTTCCAAGTTGCAGTTCTAGTTTTTATACTAATCATCAATACTTGGTTTAAATGGTCCAAAAAAAAACCCCCAAAAAAACAACAACTTCCAATGTCTCTGAATTTAAGAATAACATTTTTTTTTAAATGAAACTGTTTGTTATGTTTGTTGTTGTTGCTGTTTTATTATTTTCTAACAAAGTTACAGATCAAACTGTTACCTGTGCACTGCAAAATCTAAGTCTTTCAACCTAACTGTCAAAATCTAAAACCTTTAAACTATAATTCATCATAAAATTTTGATACATTAATAAATCTCAGTATACCTTACTGGGTCAAAAATTCACGTTACTCTTCCCCCCCCTCACCCTCTGGACACATTATACACACCTGTTTCTAAAAGAGATCAGTACCTCTGACTATTAGCACCCATTTCTGTAGAGAATTCAAACCAGTCTTCAAAACCGGGTGTAAGTGAGGTTTAAAATCAGTCTCGATTCAAGGACAAAAGAAAAAGAAAATAAAATCATATTTGAAAATGATTCTTAGTTCTCTTATTTGTACTTTTTTATATAAGCATGCATGTGCTGTGCACAGACCTTCAGTTGAATGCTGCTGGAATATAATGAGTATGTTACAGGGCCCAAGATGGTTGATGCGGTTTTACCTGACAGGAGCTCAGCACCACAGAGCCATTCACTCCCTCCCTCCCTCCCCAGTGGGATAGGGGAGAGAATCAGAAAGAAAAAAAAATCAAAAAACAACTATTGACTAATACAGAGAAAAGGAAAGGGATAATTATTAGGACATTTACAGATATATGGCTATATATAACAAGTAATGCACATGCAATTGCTCACTACCTTGTGACTGATGTCCAGCTAGGCCCCTGAGTAGTCGAAGAGAGAGAAATGAACTCCTACTCTCTTCAAAACCCCTTCCTCGTGATGTCTTGAGGGATGGAATAACCCTTTGGCCAGTTTAAGTCAGCTGTCCTAATTCCATTCCTTCCCAGCATCTTGGGCCCTATGCTGGAAATGGGCTTGGCTCTGCACTACGCTGCTTAGCAGGCACAAGCATCACTACAAGCATCAGTGTGTCACCAACACTGTTTTGCTCCTAGAAGTAAAACAGCATCATACCAGACACTCTGAAGAAAACAATTCCATCCCAGCTGAAAGTAAGACGATGACAACCAAGACAGCACTTCAGGAAATCTTGCAGATATCAGTCCATCCAGGAGCAGTAATGGCTTTTAACACAATGCAGAGCAATACTGAACAGTTGGAAGAACTTTTTCTTCACAGTTTTAACCACATGAATGTATTAGCAGTTATTGGCCTAAGTAAATAAATAAAAAGGCAGGGAGAAAGGGAAGAAATAGTATAATTCTCCGTCCAAAAACCAGTAACGCAGAATAGGCAGAAAATGTGAGCTGAGACAGAGCAGGAGGAATGCAAAAAGTCCAGAATAACAGAGGTTATGATTCTGGTGTCAGAGTGACTCAGAGCACTAGATCTCCATTTACTGCTGACCCTGGAGTGTAAAAAGGTTTTCCAGTGATTCCGACCCATCAGGCAGGTCATAAAAATTAAGATGTATAAAAGATGCTCCTATTTTACAGGAGGCAACTACTCTTCATCATATTTCATTGCAATTAATACAAAATATTTAAAGAAGTCCATGAACTAGGAAATTACTGCTTTCAAAAAGAGATTACAATATCAGATAGCAGTGGCTTAATTTGCATTGCTGACAAGAAAATTTAGAAAACTCATTAATTTTACAACAGATACAACACTTTATTTCATTACCTTGTTAACATTTTTTCTGCTTAATGTCTTCTCTTAGGAACAAGAGCCCTGCTTCCTTTTATCTAAACCAATTGATCTGGTCCTACAAAACTATTTAGCTAGATTCATTTGGAATGAGTTTCTTCAAGCCGACAATAAGAAGTATCCAGCTATAAGTGCTAACGTTGATAATACTTAAAAAAATACATACAAGTTTTTAAAATTAAATAATATCATTTATATTTTCTTTCTTTTTCAAGATATTTGTAAAATTTCTAGCAG
Source organism: Oreortyx pictus (assembly GCA_036925125.1). NCBI lineage: Eukaryota > Metazoa > Chordata > Aves > Galliformes > Odontophoridae > Oreortyx > Oreortyx pictus. The sequence goes on along the minus strand of JAUPFR010000003.1, from coordinate 85,514,094 downwards.
CTAAGTGCCAAAATGATAAAATTACGTTTTTCAAAATAAGTTGCACGGAATACATATTTATTTTTCCTTCCTTGAAGTGAAATATTTAGGTGCCACCTTGGAGAATTAAGCAAACACATTATTTCCTTCACTCTTAACGCGTAACACAAACAAAGCTCTCAAATAATTAACTTGTTTTAAACCAGGAAGTAAATTTGTTCTCTTGGTGGCAGAAATCTTCCACTTTCAAATAGCTCAAGATTGTCAATGGAGGTGCAAATTTCAGCATCCTTACACTCAGCAGCAAAGGCCCATTGAAGACATGATACTCAATCACCAGTGCTTTATGTGGTGCTTGTAGACAGTGGCTTACAGGAAACTAAGGTTTAAACCCTAATCCAATGCAATTTTTTTTCTGAATTTAAGGAAAATAATTGGTCACTATTTCTGTTAGGATATAGCTATCATAACTGAGTATACACCACAACTGCATACATAGATAGGTTTGACAATCAGATAAATTACGAAGATTATGTTTGAGATCATAAAATGTGAATTCTCCCTTTTACCACAGACTGGAAATAAAAAAACAAAAACAAACTACACTGGGGACAGAAAGCACCTAAGTATTTAATGCTGTGTTGAAGTTGGTGCACCTAGCCAAAAGTAGGTCAACAAATCTCAAATGAACACAAAAGCATCAACAATGAAGAAAGTTAAAAATGGTACTGAAAAACGGAACAGTCAAATTCAACAAATACCACACCTAAAGACATTTGTTGGTGTTCTCAATATTCAAAATGCATTACGCATACCTCAGAACAACTGGAAAAAACACATTCTGAAACTATTTCTGGCTTGAATAATATAAGGTGTCTATTATTTTTCCGCTGACTTAGGAATTGAGGTCTACCTTTTCCCTTTAGGGTAATAACCAGTATAGAAATCTTATCTAATTTGTGGAGCACTGGAGCTCCTCAACAGACCTACAAATTTCTAGTATTTAGTACTATGAATACCATGTTATATATAAAAGATTTCCCAAGAGACTTTTGAATAGATCATAATAAATGCAGCTGAAATGCACCAACTCCAGGAAAACAATGAAATACTTTATTAAAAGTTGCCACTAAATAATTCGTTGTTTCTTCCTGATAAAGCCTAAGCTAGTTTTGAGCACGGAATCTTCTCCTCCTCCCTCTCCTTTACAATTAATGTTTTCAATTCACCACTCCAGGTAAAGTGGTCTTGCTTTTACCCTGCATCTCCCTCTGGTGGTTTCTTTTTCTGTTTATTTAGAAGTAATTCTGTTAAGCAGGTTCTTCTTCTCTTGTTTTAAAAAGCAAGACAGCCTCAAGTTTCAGTTTTCACCTGCTCCTCCTCTTGCTCACTTTCTCGTAACTGAAGTCTGCATATCAGCTCCTTCATATCCTCAACTCACCTTCGCTGTTCCTCTGCCTCTTTTCTCTGGGCAGTCCATTCTCAGACGTACCTAAAAAAATCTAGCTTATTGAGATCGGGAATTAGCAGAACTGCAGAAACCTTCTCAGATTGAAATATCGCAGTGTTAATGCTCTCAAACGCTGTTAAGTTAAACACTGATGCTACAATAGTTGCTCTCTGATGAATGCCCATTTCTGGGATTTAAAGCCCAACTAGGTGATGCTCCCATAGCTGGGGAGTATGTGAGTCCTCAGAGATCTACAATTCAGTTTTTACTATTGCTGATACGAAGAAAAGATGTTGAAAGAAGGAGCTCACGAAAGACTTAATGAGTCAGCTTCTCATTTCTAAAGGATATCAGCAAGTTTGCTAAATTAATACACAGGCACACCAACTCCTGTAACATAGAAATCTAAACTAGTATTGAAATCCTGTTTGCACAACAAATAAAACCAACCAACCAGTTGTACGACTACCAAATTTACCACACGTCATGTTTCTCTGCCTCAACTGTTGATAAGTTTTGTCCTTGCAGCAGTCATTTTTCTGTTGCTGTCATTAACACATAGAGTTCCAAATTCTAATGCTCTTTTCACTTTAAGGGAATGATGTCAAATTTTCACAGGACTCAGGGTAACATTTAGAGGGCTCCTTTACTGTGTATATTTTAATTATTAAACATGTGAGAAGGTAAGTTGTTGGAGATAATTCAGAAAATTTAGGCCAATAGCTCTTCACTCTCCTTAAGTTTGCTGTTGTAAAACTATTTGCTTTTCTTAACACAACCAGCTTCTAGCACTGAAGAAACACTTTACGTATGAGGACTGATCCCTGTGAGGCAGTAGGCAGCACAAACTGCTGCTGCAAAAAAAGTTGAAATATTTTAGAATGATAGATGATGATAGATGAGGAACTAACTAGATGAGTTATCCATACTCAACTAGTAACATGCAGGGAAAATCCAGTGAAGATGAGAGCGTTTCAAGCTTCAGAGACACATGGTAAAGAACAAACACAAAAATAAAACTCGATTAAATGACTGCCCAGTGCTCTTTCAAATGCTGTGTAACATTAGCACCAGCCTTCCTCACTTTCTCGGTCCTGAGACAGATGCCAGAGAAGCATCAATCATCAAGCAGCAGAAAAACATAAAACCTATCAAACTATAGGGTGGTCTTTTCTCAGGAAAAATGTCAGAGCATTTTACTTTGATCTTTTTATTTTTTTTTTCTCTCTCAGAAACAGACCAGGAAAACTTCTCCACCCTATAAAAATAATAAAGCACAAATAATAAAGCCACAGAACTTTCCAGCCCAGTAAATGACCTCTAGTGAAAAAATGTTCCTTTCCAGTAGTACCGAGTGACAAATTAACCTGAAAAATGCTATTCACAAATGCTACAATCGTAATCAAATTTGAAAACAATTTTCTGCAGTTAGAATTGATCAGAAAGGAAAAGGAGGTATTCTTTAATAATGAAACTAATGGCAGAATTACTCAGCTAAGAATGTCAGTGTCTAACTAACTAACGGCAGCATCTAAAAAGTCTGCAGACTTCACTTTATGTCCAGAAGCCTATTAATTGCATATAGTCAACATTATGATTAAGACTTCAAACCAGTTTCTATTCTAATAGATTACCTCTGGTAATTAATTACTTTCCAGGAAATAGTCATCTTCTGTGTTTAAAGGTACATCTCACTCAGGAACAAACATCCTACATACGCAATCCATATGTTTGAGAACTCACTTCTCAATTTTTTTTTCTAAGCTGAAAAGGAGAAACAGCCTAAGAAGTTCTTAAGAACATGGGAACACAAATGCTGCATTTTACTAAGACACTGCTTAGAGGTTTGTTTTTTTTTTTTTTTTTAAGAAAAAAATCTGCTGAACAGAAACCTGGAATATTAATGGCAACTTTTGGAAAGAACAACTAAGTTTAAAAAAAGAAATGTTCAGAAAGACAAATGAGAATGCACCATATTTTGGTACTTTTATACCAAGTACGTAGCATTGGCTGCAAAAGTTCCCATCTTATAACAAAAGTCAAGAACTTTTAACAAGGATTTTGAAGTAAGTGAGTAATGGATTAGGGGAATAACAATGAATAAGAGGAGCTGCTTTACAAAAATTTGTACGTTAGCTCTACTTCCGCGTGAACGGTATTTATAGAACCTCATAAAATGGCCTTCTCTGCAGAAAAACAAATTGAGACATTCAGCTAACTCTTAAATTCACGGTAAACTATTTTCTTTATAGTGGAACCCAGATTGAAATGCATATGGACAGCTTCCACATAACAAAGAAATGCAAAAAAAACTCACATCACTACTGTTTAGTCCTTGTTCTCTAAGCTTTATCAAGTAAAACCCCAAGTTAAGCACACCATGGCATTATTAATTACTCTATATTGAACTGCATTTTCCTATTTAACAGATACATTCAATAGAAGTTTCAACACTATACTAGTATAAAATACATTTTCCAAATGCATTTCCTCAATTATTAGCCTTAGAACAGTTATTTTCTTCTACATAGCCAAGATTTGCCTTGTGTAAATCCTGCAAACTGACCAACATATGAAGGTACTTAATCACCTGATCTACAGAGGAAATAAAAAGCAGCTGCCCATCAGCAGCCACCAAATGCCTTGGCAGGCAGTGCCCTTAAGTATTCACTTTCTGCCAGACACCACTAGGCTGATTTCTTTATCGTGAAGGTACAGAATGGTAACGGTGTGAAAGGTAACTGCTCATTTATTTCTGGAATAAACGGGGAATCTGATCTGCTGCCTGAGGGTATACATTCAGGCGCACCGAGGAGATGTGAATCCCCTATATAACCTATACTGGCAACTTCAAGTACTCTTACAGTACTCTTTGAAACTGCTGAACTACCACGGTCAGAGCACACCAGGTTTAATAGCTAAACCGTGATTAAAGGAATCCTTAAATTCCTATGTAACAGAAGCAGCAGAAACAAGGTGAAAAGCAGCATGTCAATATCCACAGTGTTAAAAAAAAAAAAAAAAAAACCTCTTATTGAAGGGGCCTGAAGACTGACATCCTCCTGTACAAAAATGTTGCAAATTAAGAAAATACTTATTTCAAAAAGCCAGCTCAGCACATTTGCCTCTTGCTTATTCCTCAGGCATTTTTAATTCTAGCAAGGTGAATAATTTTCAGTTAAATTCCTCAGAAGATTAAGATAGGACATATATCAGTGGAAACACGCAACTCAAGAAAAAGGCACAACCTTAGAGCAGGACATTTCTGTTTGAAGGAAAGGCCCATGAAAGTGTTCAGAGAGCACTTCTGCAATGTGGTGAACTGGAGAGCAGCACAGCTACCGTGCACCATGCACAGCTGTAAAGTCCTGGAAGACAACACGAGGAAGAAAGGAAGAGGTGTGCTTCTGAAACGACTGCCTAGCAAGAAGAATCTGGGACGTGTGAAAAGAAAGACTACTACAAAAAGAGCATTGATCCCTGTGTGAGCAGGTAAGTGACATAAAATATACAATGCTTTTGTCACCAGGTTTGTACATTCTTGTCAAAAACTGTAGTAAACTCCTATAAATCTAGATTTTACAATTTTGAACTGGTAGGCAAGGTTATATCATATAAAAGTTTTTAGAGAATTCTTGCCATTAATTAGAAAAGTATTAAATGCCACCCACTTTGATTTCTGAGACTAAGAAAGATGAATTATCAATACATATTTTCTATAGAAATGATACCAATAAAAATGCACAGGGAACAAAAAAGTAAATAAACTCATTTATTCATCAGCTTCTATGTAAATGCAATCAAAAGTATCTGTGCTCTGTTAGGAATCAAGAAAAGCATCAGGTACCATATCAGCTGTAGTTTTCACTAGTAAGAAGTCAGTACAAGGCAAGTGGAAGACAATTCAATTTAGCTTCATTTGCAGCAGGATAGTGTAAGTCCTGCCTATGCTACAGGGAAGTTCTTGTCTATTCACACTGTAACATGAATATATTTATGATGAACCACCGAGAAAATTGCTATTTGTACATTGACACCTTAGTTATACCTGTAAAAGTTCCTTCTTACTCTTAAGGAATGTTAAACCAACACATTAAGACTAATACAAAAATTATTAGTAGCTTTTAAAAGGCAGAAAGAAAGAACTTTGTATTACCTGCACTATACCTTTCTTATGCTTAACTACAATTAACTATTTGAAGGTCATTATCAAACTATGATTAAGGACTACAGTACTGCCAGACATAATCCTAAAGATGACTATACAGCACTGAAATATTCAGCAGTAATTAGTGGTTTATATTAAGACTCCTTTCTGCTACTTTCATTAAAATTAGATTTCTATGATTTAAAATGATTTTGGTATTTAAAAACTAAATTGAACAGAATTTATTATGTCCATTTATTTCTTAAAGAACTTCAAATGTATGTCTTTCTACTAATAGGCCGCTTTCACGTTTGGTGCAGACAAGGATATGCAGTATTATTTTATTTTATTTTTAATCTTTTAAATAGGGTAAATATTTGACTGATATGGACTGTAATATCAGTCCAAAAGACACAAGAAAACTTTTAAAAGGGCAATAAAAAAATCCCACCTCTAGAGACTCACAGTAGTACATCAAAAAAGAACTAGCCATTACAAGGTCTATTCTGTGATGGAAAACAGATGACAAACATAAACCCCAGTCAGCCTGGTCTACTGCCCCTCTGCTGCCATCTGTCGCATGGCAAGAACGTGTACGGGAATACTGGCAGGAAGGTTCAGTCTGTACTGTCATACCACCGACAACTGCATCTGACATCATGGACCAACATAATAAAATAGGAGGCATTACTTTCAGAGCAGCCTTCATACTTTCACAACATTTCTAAGAAGGAGTTCATTATGTAAAATATAAATACCTTGACTTATTTGCTAGGATTTTTGAAGTAACATAAGCAGTATTGTCTTTTGGTAAAGAAGGGCTAATAAAAATGCTTTTCCAAACTATTTTTACCATATTCACCAGTTACCATGAAACCATATGGTAAAGAAGGTTTTCATTGGGATAAAAATGCCAATGCAATAAAAAGGACTGTATTACACTTTATGCAACAGCAGGTAGCATACTGTCAAAGACAGACCATGAACACTTGGGGAAAAAAAAACACAGAGCTTCAACAAAAACATTCTTAAGCCCATCACTGAAGTACGCAGAAAAGCTGCCTGGACAAACCATAACACTGACACACACTGCTATGTTACTCACAGGTTATCTTAGGAGAAGTAAAACCCATTTACATGACTGCCGCAACAAAAACGAAATGAGTTCATTTCCCATGTACTTTCCAGCAGTTAGAGAATTCAGCCACAGATCATTTCACTTTCTTGCTACCAGGGGTTTATTTATCTCTTCAGTTTTAGGATATATCTGCCATTCAGACCAACATAACTTCATTATGTTGTATATCTTCAACAGTTCCCTTTTCTTCATGCTAGACAGTGTGCATGATCCTTGGGTAGCTCAGTACAAAGTTTGGATAAAACAATTTGCACCTACAAGTGGATTGCTTTAGATGCTAAGTCCAGCAGCCACCCCCCAACAAACACCTCGCAATGAATTTCAGCATTTGCACAGGCAGATTATCACAGTATGCTCCCTGATACAGAAGAACTCACAGCAATAAAAAAACAAAACGTGCCTTCCCCTTCTCCCTAGGGGTGTGCTGGATTCTGAACCATTAGCAAATACAACTCCATTATATGGGAAGGAAGTGGGAAATGGTTGTGCTCTGCAGGTGTTAAAAATACATTTGCAGTATGGGAGCATATGTTTGAAAAGAAACAATTCAAGTAAGCACACAGCACCAAAATCAGTCTTACTACTGTATTTATTTGAAAGACACTGTCTTCCTCTCAAATAAATACACAAGTTACTTGGATTTGACACTGCATCTATTTACTGCACCTGTAAATGCTTGAATGTATCACGCTCCCACGGCATTTCAATGTACATCTTTTTAAAGCAACAGGACACAACAGATTACAAACAATGATGAGCAAATTACTAGCTGGTCACAATAAACCTTGATGCTTCACCTGGCACTGTGGGAAGCTTAAAATATGTTTAAGCCTTCAAGTCTATTAATGTATATAAAATGCAATAAAATGTGATTCCACAATTAAAAAAAAAAAAGCCTGTTATGAAAAGCAATTATTAACTGCTTTAAAATGTGCTTAATATTTTAAGTTGCAAACAAAGCATTTTGCATTCTTGTATATATATCTTCCACACACTGAAAAAATAGCCTTTTTCCCCTCAGAAAGTACATCCTATCTGTGCATGTACTGTATATACTTGCCTTTACGCTCACAAGAATCAATTTTAACCTTAATCAGTTGCTCTTTCCTTTTGCACTAAGACTGACTAAGTTAGCCCAAACAGAAAGTTCAATTTCCTTGTTCTTCCCTTTCTATTTTTTTCCATGTCCTCTGGGGACTCTGACTCTCTCTCTTTCATCGCTGTTTCCTACAGTAAAACAAAAAAACAAACCAATGGAAGAGCAGCTGTTTCTTTCATCTATTTAAATCTCTAAACCACCCTAAACCATTCCTACTATATATACACTGATTGTTCAGCCCTATTTCCAATAGGCCTACAAATAAGGCTATTGATGTCAAGAGTAACCACTGCACTCTTTTCCAACCTGTTAGGCTATTAAATGGATATTGTGAGACCCAATCCCATGTTCAGCAACCTCCAACCACACTTCAGCTGCTGCAACCTTTTGAGAGGCCCACACTGTAATGTCTAGAACTTCTTACACAGAAGTCAGGACAGCAGTTGGATCTTCCAGATGACTGTTCTGATCTGCCCAGTTTTCACTTGCATCTTGCCACCAGTATTTACTCTACCCAGAACTGCAGCCTCCCTCTCATTTCATTTGCATCCTGAAGATCGTAACAAGGATGCTACACAGGTTTAATAATCCTGTCCGTTCAAGCAATCCCAATGTTTGCTTTTAAATTCTCCATTTGCAGTGCCCTCAGAAGATCAATGAAGCACAGGAAATAGACAGTTTATTTTCACTTTCATTTGCTCTTGCTACAGCTAATTACAGTTACAATTCTTCTACTGCATTAATTATGTGCAAAAAAACAACAACAACAAAAAAACAGTCATGATGATAAATATAGGAAAATGAGAAAGCAGAAGCATAATGAGTTCGACTATGAGTTATCCGACCTCTTCTCTCAAATCTTCCCTAAACGGCACTGTTTATACATAAACACTTTGTACACAGCCATGCCTTAACAAAAAGTTGTAGAAGGAGGAGGGTGCCCTTTAAAAGCAAACATTTGCTATTCCACGGTACTGAACTACAGCGGTATCTCCTATGCTTAGTACACATACTGCAGTGATGTACTCCTATCTTAAATTTTCCACTGTACGCAGTTATCATTAATGTACTTCTGTTTCATAAAGGGAGGTAACGGCAAGGAAGTCTCTTTCCATAATTCAGTGTCGATAACACAGCCGTCACAGCCCTTCATTAAAACAATAAAGCACTATTACTTTCAATTCTATCCTCTTTACCCTGTAACTTATTGCTAGGCCGCTGCACGCTGCACAAAGAAGTTAATGTTTTCTAAGTCAAACAACGGGCTGTCTGCTTATCTGGAAACTTAAACGCGCTGCAACTTCCAGCTACCTCGGAGCAAGCACAGCACCTAGCAACCCTTCCAGAGGTGGGGGCTCTGGCTTCAGCCACCTTACTGGGAACTCAGCCACCTTGCTGGGAACGTTCCCAGCCTGATGGTGTTGCCGTACCCTTCCCCCCTGCTGCCTGCTTGCAGCGAGAACTGCGCTTCAAAACAGCTGCCAAAGCTGAGCTGCGTGCGGAAAGGTGGGGGGAGAAGGAAAAAAAGCAGCTATTTGGGCCAGATCCAGGCCAACCTACCAGATAATCCCAGTTTACGTCCGACAGCTGTTGATACTTACCTGAGGTGCAGCAGGTGCAGGACAAAAGGCTGGGCCAGCCCCGCACCTGCCACCTCAGCCCGGCTCCGGCAGCAGATGCTCAGCTGTGGCAGATGCTCGGCAGCAGGCCCACACCCTGTGCTCCGTGCACAGGGGTCATGGTGGAAAGCGCTGACTGCAAACACTGCCTGCCCGTGGCTCCTCCATAGTGCCTGGGGATGGGCAGGGCCCAGCCACCGCATTTGGGATGGGGCACAGCTCCCCTCACCTCCTGGGCCTGGCAGATGTTCCTACTGCTCCTCATACAAAGTCACTTAGTTAAGCATCATCATCATCGTCACCGTGTTCTGCTTGCCTCGATGCCCCCTTAATGTCCAAACCTTTCTTTCTACAGCATTACTGGTAATACTATTTTAAAGCCAATAATACTTTCAGAGAGCCAAGCTAAAGAATCCTTGGTGCACGCAGATCACAGTCTTTGTGGTTCAACAGGTAAAACAACCGGAGAGAAGGAAGGAGTCAGGAGAAATGTGGAAATTAATGCTGAGGCCGAAAGAGGTACAGAACTATCTATGGCAAACACACAGATCTAGCAGGGAAAAAACATTAGAGACATTATGGCCACAGCTGCACTGGGTGATGCTTTCATATGTTTTTCAATGAAGTAAGCTGATTTCACACGCAGCTCTGAACTCCACTTGGTTGTGTGTGAGTGTATTTTTTTTTCCCTTCCCCGCCCCCTTCCCCCCCCCCCCCCCAGAAGTACATCAACACATCAACCTATTTCTTATAGAGGTCACAGAACAAAGCCCTATCTTTCCACATGGGAAACCGCATGGCAAGCTTCTCAAAATTAAGAAACATGAACTCAGTACATCCTTTGATCCAGTATCACACACTGTTCTGTCTCCTGAGAAGAAAAAAACGACTTCATAGCAAAAAACACCTTAAAAATTGAGCCCATAAAAAAATACCTTCAAGTCTCTGAACTATCAATGAATTTTACCATAGGAAGTGATAACTGTTTACATCCAGAGGTTACACAGTACGTGGCTGAACTACAGTCATGCAAAGCGGCTAAGACACAGACCCTGTATGCCCAGCTCAGCTGCAGTGTGTTTGGCCAACTTGTCAGATGCGTTACTGAAACTATACCCATTTCAATTGGTCCCCATGTCCCAAAAGACGTGAGGATTTCAGTAACTGATATACTGACTGAAAAACACACCTACAAAAGGAAGGAAAAGCGTGTGGAAGCATAAAAACACTGTGGAAAATGAAACAGTAAAGCCTAATGAAAGGATCCAGAAAGACTTAACGGCCGAACAATCCTATTAACCAAACCCTATGTAAGCGCACTCCAAATGCAGGGAGAAAAAGCTTTTATGAAATGGAAATAGAAATAGGATATCTACCAAGCTGAAAAAGACACCTTAGTCCAAGTAAGGTAATCAGTAATAATGCAAACTTAGCAAGCTAATTATTTCAAGCACCGCGTGTAAGATTTATACACTAGATGCAGCATGGTCATAGCAATTATATCAAGGATTGCTAATGACTAAGTAACCAAAATCAGCTGACAGGACACATTCTAATCCAACTCAGAGCAGACTATATTTGCCACAGATCACTTCAAGTAATTATATATATATACATATATACACACATCACTGCAGTTAGAAAAGGAAAAGATAATAAAATATTCCGCAATATTTGATATAAAAACTTTCTCAAAACAAATCCAGAAGTCATGCTACAATTTAAACTCAATATAGTATTCAGTTATTCACTACACTTGGTCTACCGTATGCATTTCACATATTAGTAACACATGCTCTTTGCTTAACAGGTGGCTCTTATGACTGAAACATTTGATATGCTCTGCTGGCTGCACTGAAGGTAAAAAGCTAGGACACCTGCTAGATTAGGCCAGTGAACAATAGAAAATCCCTTCACAAAAAGATCTTCACATATTTTACCCTGATTGAGCAGTAGGGTTACACAAGATGACCCCTAGAGGTCCCTTCCAACCTCACCTAGTCTGTAAAATAAAATTCTTACAGTTTCCACCTAAGAAAATATGGTATCAGCTCAGGTGTTACATGCATTTCGGTAAGATGCTGCAAAAGTACCATTATACATACTTTAAACTGTAAACCACTCCAGAGAAGTGGTTTACAGATGTATTCACATAGATGTTATGTCTCTCATTTAGGTGCCTGCGTGAGGAGATTATAACTACAGGTAATCAATGGAGAATGGACCTTAACTCTTAATTCCTGTACTTCTATGATAAGTAATGAAAGCATAAAGTATTCAAAGTGAAGCTATTAAGTAATTATCTTCTTTTTTGGAGCAACTTCTCTCATTCTTTTAAACAAGAGTACAGAAAACAACTTCCAATATGTTGAAAATCTTGTTTAATATGCCAGTTTGTGTCAGTTTGCCTAAAAGCTGAAAACAAACTCCACAGTATAGAGATGTATGCACACTGAGCCAGAGTCACTCAACTACACACCTAAAATAAAGTTAAAAAAAAAAAACAAAACATATATTTAAAACTGAAGCCCATGGAATTAGAGCCTACTTACACTATCTTGCACTTCAAAGTTGACCCTAACTTGCACCTTTGCGTTCAGAATAAAGAGAAACAGGAGAAACATTCACTCAAACACTGGTGGAATTTTGGAGGATTTCAATTAAAAGCTGTGAGGTATATTTAAGGATATATGTTTTTAAAAGAATACGTGTCTATGGCATGTAGCAATATACAAGATTTCAGCCACTCAATAGTTCCTTGTATTAGTGCCCAGTTTGCACTGCTGTGCGTACGTTATGGTTAATATTAAATGATCTCACTTTCAGCAGGTACTCAGTTTGGATGTGGTGGGAGGCCTGCCCTCTGGGAGGAGCTTTTGTGTTGTCCTCATGCGTATTTCTGTCCTATTCCTGCTGGAAATCCAGAACCAGAAATTCCCATTAAATGCTCATCACAATGGTTGCAATGTACATAACACAGCTCATGTATGCTTCAACAATGCTGTCATCTTCATATTTTCAAAGATTTCAGATTTCTTGATTTCAAAACTTCCCCTTAGTCATGTCTTAGTCAAAATTGACACATGACTTCAGGACACGTCTAGCCAGGAAGGAGTACTGATAATGATCCATATCCAAACAACAGAAGGTTGAGTTTGTACTTGTTTCTACTGTGTATGTCCAATAGCAACCTGGATATATGGTGATATTTCACAATGACATGTTAATATGCACTGTGTACCACATTTGGGAAACTATCTGGCATACTAATCAGTACACAGACTAGTTTAAAATTAACATCCTAGGAGAAGTCTTCCAGTGTGTTCAGACAGTGAGTCAGCTTCCAAAACCAGAACAGAAGCAGCTAATACAAATGAAATGCTAATTCTTACCCAGATGGTGAAGCAACACCCTGTGTGTCTTCCAGTTCTTTTGTAGCATGTGAACATTTGGGTTTATTCTCACAGACTACTGAACAGTGTGGACACTTCAACAGTTTTTGGCTTTTTGTTTCTCATTTAAATTAGCACTATGAAAAAACAAGTTTCAAACCTTACATTTCCACAAACTGTATGGTACGTAAGATATACGTTTCCACAACTCTTATTACCTACATATTACTAATGCCATAAAAACAGAACCACAGAATTGTTTGGGGTAGAAGGTACCATTACAGGTCCTACACCAACTCCCCTGCAATGAACAGGGACACCTAAAGCTTGACCAGGTTGCTCAGAGCCTGATCCAGCCTGATTTCAAAGGTCTCCAGTGACAGGGCTTCCACCATTTCTGTGCAATCTGTTCAAGTGCTTCACTACTCTTATTAAAAAAACCTGTTCCTTATACCCGATCTAAATCTACCTCTTTGAGGTTGAAACCATTTCCCCTGGACCTATCGCAACAGACCCTGCTAAGGAGTCTGTCCCCCTTTTCCTTATAGCCCCCCTTCAGATACCAAAAGGCCGCTATCAGGTCACCTCACAGCCTCCTCTTCTCCAGGCTGAAGAGTCCTAGCTCTCTCAGCCTGCCCTCACAGGGGAGGAGTTCCATCCCTTGCCTCATTTCTGTGGCCCTATTCTCGACATGCTCCAAGGAGTCCATGTCTCCCCTATAATGAGGACACCATATCTAGATGCAGTACTTCAGATGAGGCCTCACCAGCGAGGAGCAGAGGTGCAGGATCACCTCCCCCAACCTCTGGCCACGCTTCCTCTGCTGCAGCCCAGGATATAGTTGGCTTTCTGGGCTGCAAGGGCACATTGCTGGCTCATGTCTAGCTTGCCATCCACCAGCACCCTCAAGTCCTTTTCAGCAGGGCTGTGCTCAATCCTTTTGTCCTCCAGCTTGTATTGGCAGCGAAGCTTGCTGTGACCCAAGTGCAAGTTGTTGCACTGGATTTGTTGAACCTCATGAGACTCTCCTGGGCCCACTGCTCGAGTCTGTCTAGGTCAATAAAAATAGTTCCAGTTATTCTTCAGATGTTGTCTCAGCACCAAAATAAGCAATGCAAACTTGTTTGTCTCTGCTTCCCCCTCACTTACAGAACATATCAGCATTTTGAGTGCCAAGTAGTAGCTCTGTTCTATAATAAGAACATGTGGTTCTATAATAGCAAGATGTGGACATCACCTTCCCTAAAAGACCTACTTTCCCGTATGTATGGAGAACACAGAGAATATACTGTCCTCCTACTCTGCCTGTTAGAATGCACTCCAAAGAGAAGACAATGTTTTTGTTTTTTTTCCCCCCTACAAGAGAAGTGCCAGAAAGAATCAACTAAATTTCAGTCCTTCCTATTAATATGGTTCTTACTACAGTTTACACGCAAGTATTTAATACCACTTTATATTCTCTGGTACGTTTGTGGAATGTATTAGTGTTTCTGAAGCCAAATCCCAATGACAGTACAGTTGTTACAATGCAACCCAAAATATTTGGCCAGCACAACTGATTGCTAACAGAATACAAATCAAGAAGTATGGAGCTTGATATTCAATATCTTAAAATGTATATGATAGTGATAGCTAAGAAAGAAAAGACCTTCTCAAGAGTTATCTATGGATAGACTCAATGAAAACTGAAATTATAATAACATCATTAAATTAGTTTTCATACTGGAAACATAGCCTAAAGAAAAAAAAGAGGAAAAAAAACCACAACAAGCCCACTATATATGTTGCTTCCAGTTAATATCTTTTGGCAGGAAGAAGCTACTCAAACAAATACTACTCAAATAATAACCACTGCAACGGTATTAACAGACTTTTTTCATGCTGTCCAAGAAATTAGCAGAATACATGCACATGGCTTACTGACAACACAGAAAAAGGAGGAAAATCAAGTCAAAACTATTTTTTATAGCATTGCTGCCCTCTTCTGGATTCAAATTCCTCACTCTCCATACTTCATATATTAACTAATTCATCTCAGCTAATTACATTATGTTCACATAGAATGTGTTCAGAATTAATTTCATCTAATCCACAAGTAATTATAGTATGCTATGAGTCACATATATCTTTAAGTGTTTTAATTTGAGAGATGAAGATTGAAATCTATTATTAAAATTGACTGCTAGCAACATATTAGAAAAATAAACTGTTGATCTAAAGCACAGGAGGTAGCTTTGATGTGATGACAACTGTCAAGGTAAGGACCATTCAAAAACAGAATAACAACAGCAAAATTCGAAAGTGATTACTCAAAAATGCAGGGAGACAAGATTGAATCAGTCTGTAACTATTTTTGCATAAGTTTTTCATTTAGATTACAAATGTATATTCAAAAAATATACACACAAATAGAAAAAAAAAATCACTATTTTGAACTAAGCACTCTCCATATTGTCACAACTCAGTATAACAAGCAGATATAAATAAGTTCTACTCTTCTTCTCTGCCAAAATACCAAACATGTCAGTACAGAATTCCAAAACAAAAACAGTGAGAAGAAGTTCATGCACCGTTCAAGGACTTGAGCAATTCAGCATGTTTTCTCTTCATGGTGCACTCAGTATGAATCTTTCCCTCTCCTGCTCCCACATCCATCTGCCTCCCCGTGAGCTCGCAAAAATTTTGTAACCACTCAGCTTGCACTGAAGACAGCAGCAGGCTTGAGGACAAATATATCACAGCAGTTTTTACCTTGATTTCATGTTCAGGTAGAAACTAAAACAGATCCCAACATTTCAGAACTGATGCCACCTTTGCTGTACTTCTTTTACCTCTAAAGTGGATGACAGTAGTTCCACTAGTTATTGTCTGATCATTTAATGAACTTTACCTGTACTGGTCATGTAATTATTTTATCAAAGACTGTAAAATGTAAACACATTTAGCAGACTACTATTAATAAAACAACTTTTCTTGTAAACACCACCAAGTACTTATACCAATCAAGCCTTTACTCACACAGTAAAGTTTTACTGTAACAGTTATTTCACCTGTGATGACCTAAGGGTTCCAGGCACAAATGAATCTAATTTCTATTGCTGTGGGCAAGTCAAATTTCTCATATTGAAAGCTTTCAACTTAATGGCTATTTTTGTCCTAAGAATAAAGTGCTACAGGTAGAAGCCACTACAGTTCAAAACAGTATTTTGCTTAGGATCCACACTCTTTCAGTCTATGCTACTGTTTTGGTTTGTTTGTTTTTCTTGGTTCTTTCATGAGCTGTTGTAGAATTAGAGGATTCACCTGGATATTGGAGAATGTAACGTGTACGTTTTGGAGGATGGTGAATGAGAATTCCCTGGAGTGACAGTGCTGCTGGTTACATTTAGCTTGGAAACACCCTTGCCACTGACAGCTGCCACCTAATATCACAAGCAAAGAAAAGACCAACAAAAACAGTACCAAAGGCTTATACCTGCAAGGATGGAACAAATTCATTTTCTTGAGAGCAAGATGTTCCCATCCAGACAAGCACATCAGAGAGGACTGAGACAGAGGCAAAAACGGTGTGAAACAGACAAATGAATCAAATATCAAGATCTTGGAAACCAACTTACTGTCTAAGACAGATGTGCTGGTTTTTTTTGTGTACTTTTATTTATTTATTCCTGTATTTTTAAAGCTGGGAGAAAACTGAACTTCCCATGAGTTGGGACAGAAATGCAATATTTCTTGCCTCCTAGCAAGTTCCTCACTAGCAAAACTTCCTACATTTAAAAAACAAAATAATATTATTAATAACAACAACAATAATAATAAAGGATACAAACACCCTTCTTCATCATAGAAACATGGGCAGGAGCATCAAAAGCTCTCAAATGCAACCTGTACCTTTGATGGCCCCACAGTAGCTGAAGCATTTCGTGTATTTGTTACTATCAGGATTGACCTAAGATGATTTAGTATGATTACATCTGAGCTGGTTGAGCCTAGATGTGTTGATCTGTGATAGATAAATGCCATGCTAAGGAATTACTTTTGGAACACATCTGAGCAAAGTCTCCTTTGGTGCCTAGCAGCACCTCTAACAGGTGTTAACATCTGCCATCTTTTAGTCAGGATGAAGTCCCTTTTATTTCATTCAGCAAAACACAAGAAAGAAACCCACTACCCTTTAGGTGCTGTAGGATACAACTTCTAAGTTGCAGTACCTAACTAGAATGCACAACAGGAGGAAAAGCTAACTGGCACATATGGCATTAAAATTTATTATTTCAAGGGTACCTTATGAGAACAGGTAAAATGTCACCAACATTCTCAGTTTTTTAACTCATGACCATCAACAATATGATGATGCAGATAAGTTGGTTAATGGACTCCAGGGTTTCTGCAAGAAGATGGGATACACACTTGGACATTAAGTATCACCAGGTCTAATATCTATATTAAACAAATTCTTAGAAACAGGGTCTCCAAGTTTTTGTTGCTATCTCAGAAAGAAACACGAACACCACAATCACTCTGAACACGGAGAATAAGTGATGTACGTGATAGAAAGACAAAAACAATATTAAAAGTTCACTGCTTTCCTTGAGTGTTATTAAATGTTCCATTTTAGTAAGATCAATGAAATAAAGACCATACTGTAATACTCAAATCAAAATGACTATGTAGAACTGCATGTTCAAGAGTTGTACAGTTTTACAGACAACAGGCCTGAACAGAAATTCACACATTACTCTGATAAAGGACCATCACTAAATTTACTCTAAACCATGCATGATCCACGCTTTCATTTCACACGCATTCCCAAAAGTGACAAATATCTTAATGTTCAGAATTGACTGGCTTTTGTCTAGTTGATAAAATGGTGGATGATGACTGTGCTATCCACAACTACTTTTTCACTCGAATTTTGTAGTGGTTAAACTTTCCCGTTCTTAGCACAAGTTAACATTCCAGTTGCACACATGAACATTTTTTCCCATTATTTCTGACTAAAGTAAGTAAACCTTCTAAAATTCAATGTTTTTGTATTTACCTCTATAGAAAAATGGCATCACCAAGGTTGGCAGAGACCTCCAAGATCATTTAGTCCAACCAGCTACCTACTACCAATATTTCCCCACTAAACTACATCCCTTAGGACAACATCTAAACATTTCTGGAACACCTTCAGTGACAGTGACTCAACCACTTCACTGGACAGCCCGTTCCAGCACCTGATCACACTTTTGGAGAAGATATTTTCTTAATACTCAACTTGAACCTCCCCTGGCACTACTTGTGGCCATTCCCTATAATCCTATCACTAGCTGAGGCAGGAGAAGAAGCCAACCCACACCTCACCATAACCCCCTTTCAGGTAGTTGAAGAAAGCAATAAAGTCTCTGCTGAACCTCCCCAAGTCCAGACTAAACAATCTCAGTTCCCTCAGCTGCTCCTCATATAACCTGTGCTCCATTCACCAGCCTTGCTTCCCTTCTCTGGACAAGCTCCAGGGTTTTGATGTCGTTCTTGAAGTGAAGGGCCCAAAACCGAACACCGTACTTGAGGTGCAGCCTCACCAATGCTGAGTAGAGAGGAACAATCACTCCTCTGCTCCAAATTCATATTAAATTCCAGAACCTGAGTTCGTTTGGTAACTGATGCTAGTTACCAGGAGTCATGGACGGATAATGTTTCTGTACCAAGACTGTCCTTCCATTATTTATTTATTTTATTTTTTAATTCTGTACCATAGCAAGTTTCAGTTGAATCTTGTCTGCCTTAATAAAAATTGGGTGAAATTTATCTCACATATTACTCCACTGACTTGCCCGCAGTTACAATAACTATAAGCCTGACCCTGACACAAACTATAAAAAAAAAAAAAAGTCCGATTCAGCAATGTTCTTTTTTTATTAGGGAACAAACAGTGCAAATTATGTAATGAATTACATTCCGTTGGGAAAAGCCGAGATTAATAAAAATGTCAAAGATGTATAAAAGATGTATTATAAAAGAAAAGCTATATAAATTACAAAGTATTTCACAATGATACAATCTGGCTATGGCCATCATTCCAGAAACTGCACTAAAAAGGCCGGTTTTTGTAGCAAACTCCCAGAGATGAAGAAAATGAACATGCACAGACTAGCCACCAAGAAACGCAGATGAATACAGGGCATTAGAGATACGGTGAACCTATTCTACATGAGATATGCTACTAAACTGCATGTGTAGCATATCAACCACATCTGGGGCACTCAGAATACTTGTATAAATTGCACGCCTGGAGGCATCAGGTCCTATTCCATTTTTAAATTTGAAAATGTACATTGCAGTTTCCTATAATATTTACCACAAAGAAACTACTGAATGCGCAGTTCTCATTTTTCAGATTTCATAGTGAATGCAAGGAGCAAAGAGTATTTGTAGCTGTTTCTACTACCAACCAAGCAAACAGGAGATACAGTTGCTCCAGAATGATCTGATCTGGAGGCGTTCTTATTACTTTTTCATTATCCGTATAAGATAGATAAGTATACATGACCAGTATACACAGAAAAACAGAAAAATACTGTCACCTTAAAATGTAACAGGAACATGACTTACTATGTCATTTTGAGAGATCAGACAGGAAAAAACATGCACCGTACGTCTCAGAGAGCTCTAAAAGAAGGGCGCAGTACTACGTTCTACTTACAAGAGCTGCTGTATTGCATCACATCCACTCCACTGTTTGGCACTAGACCCAACTAGGAGAAGAGAAGATACGATACCAAACAGAAAAAGAGCCACTCAAGACTGCAGCCCAGGCTCAGGGCATGAAAGAATTAATGAGAAAATGGGAAAGTAGCAGATGGTGCTGCAGTACTTCTTCCTGCATCATCCACCGCCTCAAGCAGTTTCTATACATGCAAAGCCCTAGGGCCCCACCTGGTAGCAATATAATTACCCTGAATGCACACTTATGTTTCATTACACCTTAACCGTTACTATGTGTGCTGATTACAAGTATCAATCCCTTTCATTTTCATACACCTCTGCAGTTGTATGGCATTCAACTGTGAAAATGCAGCACTCTCGACACTTCTAAAACAAGGCCCATGCTGATAAACAGCAGTGGGCAAATTATTTGTCACTCTGCAGGGTGCCAGTAGGGTTTGATAAGGATGACATCATTCCCATTTTACCAATAACAATGACACTAACAAGAACATATAATCAGCAAGCCACAGTGCTTGCTCTAGCAGGTGCAATTCTTTTTATGCTAGAAGTAAGCCAGCATTAGTTTCCAGCACAAGTACAAAACTATTTCTTTTCTCATACTGCTAAGCAGAAGTTGGCTTCCATATGGCACTGCAGCTGCTGTTGCTACTTCTACAGATGCTTTCATTAATTTTATCAAGGACATACTGAAGTAAGTGCTTGATCAGCACAATGGCTATTTAGAAACAGCTGGAGAACTTAAACAATTAACTTAAGGAGACTATACAGACCCAACATGCAAATTGAAATAATTAAATTCCAAAAATAGATTAAAATACATTAAAAGACTGAGCAAAAAATTGTATAAAATGGGAATTGAGGGGAGCTGAGAAAGAAAAGATAACTTCATAATTCAAACTTTATGCCTAGGTAAAATTCTTAGGATCTGTAAAAATACATGCATCACAGCTACTTTAACACCAAAATACATATTCTCTGCTCTGATACTTTCAAAATCAAGTTCCTTTGGAAGACATTACACTTTATAATAAGCAAGCATGAAAGAGATTTTAAAAAACTGAAGAACATTTATTTTATAATTTGTTTTGGAAATATTTTTCCCCACAGAATACTAGAAATATAAAAATGTTTTTCTATATGACAGTATTACTGCTTGGAATATTTAAGGGATCAAGCATTGAATTTACTATATTACATATAAATTATGTTTCATCCATCTTCAAAAAAAAAGACATTAACATTGAGTTCTATCAAGGCATTAAAAAAGTCAGTTTGTTTCCTCCTCCTTATTCAGACTCTCACGGATAAGCACATACTGATATCATGTTGACTAAGCCTCAAAGCCAATTTTTATCCCTTTGTTTGCTAATAAATTTCTGCCTAACTGGAAGCTGAGTAGCTGAAGAAATTTCACGGCCCTGAATCTTCAGCTTCATCTAACTGTCTCTCTCTTCTCACAGGTTTTTTAAAGAGCAGCAACAGAAAATAATACTAGTTCTATTAGTTCTTATGTTCCTTTCCAGAATCCTAAGGGTCTTCTGCAACACCATTATTCCTCCTCATTTCTGCAGCCTGGGAGAAATATGAACAGATGCAGGTATTAAGTAGGAAAAAGAAATGGCCCTGGGGAACAGTAACACAGTGGAAGGTATCACTCCCCCTTCCAGTTAGCAGAAGAACTGGGGCGAAACATCAGAATTACCTGCGCAGAAGTGCCCTGGGTAATTTCACTGAGTCACTTTAGAAGGAGAAAAGTCTGCCCACTATAGATATGGTAAACTCATCTAGATACTGTCTGCTGCCTTCAGCCTGGGCTATGTGGTGGAATGCTGCAGTAGATATGCAACAAAGAAATGTAATGTTTGCAGAAAACTGTTTTCTGGCTATACCAACTGAATCTGCCTCCTTCCTACGCCAAAGAATAGTAGTAGCAGTAGGGTCCTTAACATTTACAAGGTTTAGCAGAAAATATATTTATATTTATTTCCATTAACAAAGTAAAATCATCCAGAAGTACTTGTGCTTGCAGAATACATTAATTATACCTTCATACATCAACCAGAAGTCTTATTAAGAAAAAACAGAAGTTCTGAGGAAAATTTTTTCCTTCAGGTGCAACAAAAACCTGAACTCCGCTGGTGCTGCACATTCAAGTTTCCTGAATTCTGCATTAGCTCTCTCATATCCCATAGCTAGAAGCTCTGCTTACTAAGTTTTGCTATAATAAAGTGTGCTATACAGAGAATTTTGTTCATGTGACCAGTGTTTAAATAATGATACACAGAACAGCTAAAGAAGAATCACATAACTGTACAACATCAACTTGTATGAATAATCCCACCCATGCAAATTTTAGTCTGAATACACACAGCTATACTCTACTTATAAGCACTACTTGAAGAATATTACATTATACTTGCACTATATAGATCCTGTTAAATCGATGCTACAAGTATCATTTTTATTCCAGTGAGACTCTGCAGGTAAAAAACTACACTTTTACAGAAATGTTATTACTATGTTCAGTTCCTGGTTGGAAAGTATCCCAGCTTGCTGCTTGTCCAAAAACAATGAACAGGCCTATTCTGCAATGAGTAGGGTTCCTACTGTGCAATTGAAATGAGAGTTGAAAAAAAAAAAGAAAAAAAAAAAAAAAAAGGCTGGAAAAACTGGATTTTCCTGCTCTGAAGAGTGTTTGTGTAGACTACAAATCACACATTTTCTCCATATATAGCAAGATTTGAAGTTATGGACCTCACTGAAATTTGAGCCAAAAGAAAGACCACCACATATGGATGTACAAATCAAACTCCCTATAAACTTGTAGTATAGTGGAAATAAAAGCCTACAGAAAGAAAAAAAAAATCCCCTCCAATATATTAAACAAATGTTAATAGTATTAGTGGTAACAATAGTATTAATTTAACTATCCTCTCTTCCCCCACAGAAAAACATTCAGAAGCTGAATTTGTGAGTGCTCAAACTACAATATATCCTTGCCTTGATGTAAGAACCACATACACAGATGTGGTCTGAGAAACTTGTTTTCTGCGCAGATGTGTTAATGAATCTCCTTATCTAACAGTCATCCTGAAAAAATACACATTCTCAGAGAAGAGAGAATAGGATAAAATGATCTCACAGCACAATACTGAATCTGCATGGTTTGGTACAGTCTCACTTGGCAGCTATTCACATTAGTCCCAAGCTGGACACATACTATCTGATCACCATGCAGACAAATTAAAGCCAAACAAAATGGCTTTCCCCACCAAGACTAACAGACTGACACCTTGGTGTTTGGTGGGATTTGTGAAGGCTTACTGAATACAGCAGAAGAAGCAGCAAGAAACGTGTTAAACTTCATGACACAGACCTAAGACAACTGAATGGATCTGACCGATTTAAACTCTACAGATATACATTCCACATATTAAAACACAGAAACTGTAAAATCAAGTCCCACTGACCTACTGTAGTTTTATGAGGAAGTCAGTAAGCACATAAAAAAAGAGAACATAACATAGTTGAATTTTCAAAAATTCCACACATAAAAAGTCACTGAAGAAAATAACATGTCACCATGCTGGGAAAAGGGCTGAAATCTAACTAAGGGGCAGGAAACTTAACATCAGCAGGTTCACAGTCAGTTCTATTCACCATTTTCAACAGTGGGATGCAGCCATGGGTCAAGTTTGGTAATGAGACTAATTTCTTGCATATAGCCAAAAGCTACACTGACAGCAGGAAAGAATCTCCAGAATGACCTCAGCAAACTTGACAACTGGGGGAAAAATAAATACAAGATAATGCAGATAAATGCAAGATATTCTACTTAGGCAGGCCATCATGATGCTCAACTACAAAAAGACCTTAAAGGCTTGTGACTGACAATTCTCTGATTTGTCAATAAGTGCTGCTACAATAAGTAGCAGCAAGCAAAAATGCCAGAATAATGGTGGCCATCATCAGGAAGGCAATAAACAAGCCAGAAGCCTAACTCTGCCAGCACAAAGTTCTGGTGAACTCACATTTTGAGCTCTGTGTGCACTTAAGATCTGACATTTCAAGGACGACCCATCTAATAATGTACCAGGAAGGACAAATAAAACGATCAAGGTGATGCAGTGGCTTCTCTAACAGGAAAAACTGAAAAATCCATGGCTATTTAATTTGGAAAGGGGAACGGTGAAGGAAAAATACATCTGTGGTTTATACAAAACCAGGGAATTGTTGGGTAAGCTGAATGCAAAACAAGTGCTCATCACAACCTACAGCAAAGAACCAAAGGCACCAGGTGCAGTTAGCAGGAGAGTTTTGAAAAAGAAAAAATATATTTTGTGTAGAGGTAGTTGAGGCCTTGGATAAATTTGCAGACAAGTGGTCCATAAATAGATACTAACATGACCTGGCAGGGATGCTGTCTCATACATTTCTACCTAGTACAACGGGGTTCTGATTGATGAAGGAAATAGAGGTAAATAATCATTGAAAGCAGCCAAGTACCCTCAAAGTAAAACGTACATCCTCAACCACAGGAAAGAGACAGTACCACTAGCAGAAGTAGCACTGGTCAAACCCAGAAGAGAATTCCATTTTGTCTTCACTGTTTACCTATAAGCTTTCCTAGCAACCTCTTTTCCTTCTCTATTATTTATCCCTCTCCATAAATAATTCAGAAAGTTGAATTCTTGGGTACTCTGTTTGATTACCACATAACTAAGATCAAGCAGTAAAGACTGTGGTGAGCTAGCTAATTATACAGCAAGCTTCCAAAAATTTCTGGTTAAGACACCCCAGAAGCAGGCAAATCCAGACCAAAAATCTCTCCTGATCCTAACTAAGCAGTATTAAGTCGGTTGAGAAGAAATACCTACTTCAACACCTAGGTCCCCAACCACACGGACATTTCAAGGGTGATGCAGACATCTCAGTCTTAGCCTTTAAAGTTCACAAAAATGCCCTGCATATCACTGAGGTCTGGTTTTCATGGCACATCTATAAAATGTTGTTTTAAAACAACATGAAAAAGTACATCCATTCCTTAAAGTAGTTCAGGTGGCACCTTATGCAGCACAGCACTACAATCCTGAAGCACTAAAAGTAGTCTCACTACCATGAAATCCATTTAGGAAATCAGGCAACAGGCGTGCTTAACTAAGGATGACAGAAAACATGTAGGGCAATGACAGCTCCAAGCATTTCACTACCTAACATCTTGTTAACTTTCAAATCAATGTCCAATGACATACGAAGCCTCCATACTAGGGAAACCAATATAGAACTATCTGTCTCTTTTGATTATTTCAGGAAACCAAACTGTTATGTACTCGTATATTGACAAGTAGTTTCTCTCATTACATTAAAAAATATAACATAACTGTAAAAAAAAAAAAAAAAAAGCCAAGCTTTCAGGCTTGGACTGGACTTTGGCTAGGGGAGGCCACATCCTTCCTTTTTTTTTCCATCATATTACTTAAAGGTAATTTGATAGGAAGTCATTATAGCAGATTTTGCCAAAACTTGCTCTCTGATGAAGCCACTAAACCACATCCTTAATGATAAAGGTGTGCCCAGGTTAAGCGAAGACCTGCTTTGAAATTTTTTCCTCTTCATTACATCATCACCACATACTTCATTTAAGAATTGCTTCTAAAACTCAAGACATCAGAACTGACATATAGAACTGACATATTATTTCAATTGCTTTCCAAGACAGTCAGACAGATGAGTTAATGTATTTCACAGCAAATTCCAGTGCTAGCACACAAGAATTTCTGCACAGACAAGACAGCAGCCCAAGTAGCTGTAAATACATTGAATTCTTGCAACATTTCATTGAAAATGTGCTAGTTACATGTATTCTACATCTGCTTACACTTTAAATACAAGATCTTATTTCATTTGTAAGCACAGACGGATTACTAGTTATAGCATCATTCTTTCTAACTATGTTTTCAAAGAGAATAGAAATTTTGGAAGGGAGAAGAAAGCGATGCCCACCCACCACAAACACAATTGCAGCAAAAAAAATCCCAAAATTTGAGTATTTTTCCCTGCGTCCTTTGCACTTGTGTTCATTTTATAAGTTATTTATTTTCTCTTAAGAGACTCAGCAGACTGACAGCTTCTGAGAAATTAGTTCACAGTGATGTACAAGAAGAAAATCTCTGCTAAAAAGTTTGTAGTCTACTGACACAGAACTCAGAAATGAAAGTGGATTTGAAACATACTTTCAAGACAACCTGAAAAATCTCTCTACATAGAAGTACAGAAGTTGAGGGTTTACTATGTATATACAGTTTTTCAAAACTCCTACAAAATCAAAGCAACAATCTACCTACACCTTCAACACCATCATCTATTAATAGAGAAGACTTGAAAGAGTCAAAACAAAATCCATTACTTATTTTTATGAATATAAAGTGCTAGTTTTTATGAAGAATCGTGTCAAAAGAAATCAGTTATCTGTGGAAATAATCGGATGTTTGCAATAAGCTTCACCTACTTTTCTTTTTAATGTAGCAAAAACCCAAAAATTTCAAGTATTTTGAGTGCTCTATACTCATTAGATTCACTCCCCTTTTATTCTTCGCATCTTAGATATCTGAAAATACTGAACAAAAAAAAAAAAATTCCTTCCCAGGATGCCTAGCTGCACAGCCATGGAGTGTAAACACTTTCCACTTTTGAGTACCCCTGATATTTGACAGCTATATGAGCACTTGAACATCATTTATCATGTTTATTTTTAATAGCTCTCCCCGGGCACAGCTGCCTTGGATGCCAATCTTCTTTTCTTTTGCCTCATGTAAATATTTGAAATAGCTATTCATTAACAGTTACACATTTATTCAGTGCTGCTGTACTGTTTCTGAACGGGAAATAGTTTTTATTTTACTCTCCCTATCTTCTGGCTGATCTGAAATAAATAAATAAATAAATAGATGCTGTTTCGATTCAGTCTGGCAAGATTTAAATTATGCTCCAGCCAAGAGCTAATGATGAGTATCTGACCTGGTATACAAATAAACTAGGAATATGAGTGTTACTTTTCCATTTTTTTTTTTTTCCCTCTTTGGAGCACAAATGAAAGCAAACCATAAGCAGGGTGGCCCTATTTGAGCAGAGTTTGGATCAAGTGGCTTCCAGAGGTCTCTTCATACCTCAACTTTTCTGTCATTTTTTAACTGGTCACAAGTAAAATTACCCTAAATTAAAGCAGACACAATTGCTCTTCACAAGTAAATGGAGCATTTTTCCTGAAGGTTCAGAACCCTCACTGAAACCCTGCAGACCTAGTTTACACACAGTGTTTCAATATAAAATTTCAGTACTTTCAACACAACGCACACAGCATCAAAAAGGCAGAAATTTAAGCTATCAAGACTCCCTTGTGCGTACATCAAGAGTCCCACATATCTGTAAATCACAGCCCTTATTTTCTTGGCCTGATATAGCAGATATTTTTTTCTCTGCAATATTCAACATGATAACTACTAATCTGTTTCCAGACACAAGCCATCTGAGTATAAAAACTACCTCTGTTAAAAGTCTGAACTCAGCAAGTTGTACAAACTCTTTGACTGAGGGACTATTTCCTTGGGATTAAGAACAGAAAGACCACAGAGCTCTCAAATTTGCAAGTGCAAATTACACCTAAATTAGCAATTCTCTAACACTCATAACAAGATTGAATCTATGAACATGAGAGAAGTGTTCACATGAGAGGGAGTTTTGATGTTCTGAAGAAATAAAAATGCAGTCACGCCTCGTCCAGCGTAAAGAGCCAGGAACAGTTCTATATAATATGACTAGCTTCCCTCAGAAGGCTGCTAAAAGCTACATGGTACCTTTTTTCTTAAAAGGAAAAAAAAAAAAGAAAAAAAAATGCTGACTAACCAGTTCGACTTCACATTAAATTCCAACAATAAAACCAGAGCAGCACAAAAGCAATGTTTTCTTCTACGCAGTCTTGAAATGTTACTTCATGAGTAACTGCTACCAGTAGAGCATTATGTCTAAAGTTGACTACATTACTGACTTTCATCTCGCCACAGTAGGAAATACCCAAGCAAGGGTAAAATACGAAGGGACAACAGATAACCTCAAGAGTGATCAATCCAGTCTTTGGGAGCATGCATGTCAACTCAGGTTTTCAGAAGATACATTTAGTATTCCTTCAGCATTTTTTTCTGTCACAACAGGACTTGTCACCTCACAGAGTTTAAATCTCACAATGACTTCAGTGAATATGGCATAAAAGATTAGACAATTTCATTTTAAAACGTACAGGTTGTTTACACTTGACATTTGCTGCAAGTTGAGTTGTCTGATGTTTAAGTGCCTTGCCTTTGTAAATTGCAGCTTTTTTGCTTAATCACCTAACACTTTAAAGCACTTTGGAAGAAAGTTAACTCAGACCTGAGCAGACTTAGATTCCTATTAAATAAAAGTTTCCATCTGATAGCAGCATTAGATATGGAGATGGCATGTACCTGACTCACAAGGATATTGCACAATATAACAGAAATATCAACAGTGCACGAAACAATCTATGCACAGCAGGTAAGCCTTCATTATAAAAACTGGCAGACAGCAGTATTAAAAGGCTAATTACCTAAATAAAATAGGGGTAAATTAGATATTTGTTGAAATACAGCTTAAGAATAGTCACTTAAGACTACCAGCTAGTTCAGCTGTGTCCTGTCTCTACAGGCCATCTACAGAAGACATTTAATAAAGTATAAATATAGGAAGGACAAAGTATTTGCTAAGTATTCAGCAAATGCAATGCTCACCCAGGAGCTCTGCTTGTATTTCAAGAAAATGGATTCTTCTTCAGTGCCTCTGTCCTATCTCTTCCAAACACGTGTAACCTTTCACTGTGTTCCACGCAAAGGAGTTTCTCAGGCACGACCATATTATCAGAGTAAGTATCACAACTTAATTTCCTGTAAAACTGCTCCTTTCTAGTTTCATCTATGGATTTGAATTCCTGTATGGGATGAGACATCTAACATTATTTTTCACTGTAAGAAGTGGGTGGCACACCAGCCACCCAAGAAGAAATGCAGACAGCATGTAAGCCTTATGCTCAGAGGCTCTAGAGCTGTTAAAACTCTTATTCTCCAAGAAATCAGTGCTCTCCTTCACATCCCCGCAGCACAGAAAGAAAAATTAGCGAAAGGTATCAACTAGAGTAATCTTTTAAATTGAATCTTCAACTGGCATAAAGTGACTGACACGTGTTCCTCCAGAAGGCCCAATAAAATCAGGAGGGGACCACTTATCAGCAAATAAAATAAACCCCTGCTGCATTCTGATAAATTGCCTTTGGACATAATAATGATAACTTATACTGTGCTTGGTAGGCAACCAGTACAATACAACACATCTTATTTCTTAACAATATAAGTTCTGTCAGTCCTATCTGTTTTATAGATGCAATGGCTTGTCTTATCTTCACACAAGCAATAGAAAGCTCTAAGTAGCCATGCGCTGCATAATATGCAAGGTTGGCTGTGATAATAGTATTACCACGTTTTGAAAGTGTTTCTAGCTAAGGTCTTAGAAAACTAGCAGTAAATACAGCAGCAAAACAAGTATTAGCAACAGAGAACCACAAGTTTCAATAACTGAACAAATATTTACAGGAAGCATAAGACTCCAATATCTTTGCAGCTAAGAAGAAACATAAAAACAAATTTTAAATTTCAAACAGAATCGAAGATATCTTTTTCTCCTGAAAGTAAGATCAATTAAAAGATGTGTTATGCCCTAATTTGAACTGCTTTTAAAATCAACAACAAATACACACAATCTGTCTAGTAAACACTTCAGCTACAATGGCTGTGGCGTTACTAAATCTAATGTTTTACTTTAAATTTAAAATAATGCAAACTTAGCAAAAAGATATTTATAAATAAAATTAACAACCAAGAAATGTTATCCAGCATTCCTCTCCTGCTGTTCTACCGAGTAAGCATGGAAAGAATATAACAGACTACTTTGGTATAAAATAACCAAGTTATTCAAAAAAGCATTTTAAAGCATACATCAGATCAAATAGCTTTTACTGAGGAAGCACTATGCCAGCTGAACATTCTAATAAAAAGCATGAAGAATCTTCATCTATTTCACTCTTAAACTTATACAGCATCAGGTTTTCCCTTACATTTCTAAGAAGGTCTACTAAAGGGAATGTCTTCAGGGCATTGTAATGCGTAGCAAAAGTCAAAGTGTCACAAAACTAGCTGCCAGTGCTTAAGAAGAAGTAAAAACTCTTCCATGAATAAGCTAAATGCAAGCACAAAGTGAGAACTATCAAGGGAAATATTCATATTTCACAATAGGTTGTGTTTAAATGAAACCATAGCAAATACCTAACCATATGCATTTGTGGGGGTTGTTTTCAACAGCATCAACCCCAGTGCGTGGCTGTTCTCAAAATACACAGCTCTGGAGAGTAACAATTACCTTTCCTTTGAGAATTTACATTCAAAAGCCAATATTTATTAAAATGGTTCAAAAGTTACTTCAAAGTACTGCTTATAAATAGAACTAACAGTGTTGAACAGCACGACGATAAGTCGCAGCTAGTATTTATGTTCCCATCTCTGCCAGAATGAGTTGGTGCTTACCTTCTTGTTATTGTGCACCTAAAGTGGACGAGTCTTCCTCTGCAGAGAGAATTTGGAAAAGATGCCTCTGTGCTTCAAGTATGTTTTTCAGAAAGAAACATACCAACCTGCACTTCAACTTCTATCTGGCTTTAAGTATTCTGCTACCACAGCATTTACAGGCACCAACATTTTATTTATTTATTTTCAAGAAGAGATCAGCAACTTTTTTCCCATGCAACTTTAGAAGCAATTTCAACAGTTCCTTCTTGGATGAAAATGCTAAGACAGTGTGATTGCAGAAAATCTTCGTCAACTCACTGAAATTACAGACTGGAAGAAAAAAAATCACATTTCTGAATAAGAATTCTTTCAGTAAAGATGAACAAAACACTTAGATCACAGAATCACCACTGAATGGCTTTGATTGGAAGGGACCTTAACTATCATCCAAGTTCGAATCTCCTCCCAGAGACAGGGTTGCCACCCACTAGATCAGGCTGTCTACGGCCCCATGCCGATTCTTTGAAAAGCACCTACTAATATGTTCTAAGACTAACAAGGTCATACTGCTTTACTGCTTTGTGTACTGAAATATAATTGGATAACTAATGAAGAAAACAGTGATTTGCTTTAAAGTGTCCATAAACTATTCTGGCTTTTAAAGGATACACATTTTGTGAGGTTAACCACGCACAGTAGAATCATAGGTGTTTCAGATTCATGAATACTACAGCTCAAGAAGAACACTTAGCTCAAACCCAGGAATTAGCTTCTTAAAGCTGAGCTGCTCTCAGTCCAGCAGCTTCTCAAAGCCCAGCACAGTTACAGAGCTGCAGTCAGACAATATGGGCAGCTCAGCTCTTCTACAAGCTTTCTGCAACACCAGATCTCCTGAACTAAGATATTCTTCAGGTTCCCCTTGTTTGCTTCCATGTGAAGGCATCTGTCTCAAAAATGTCTCACGTTTGAACCCAGCAGGGAATTCTGAAATGTTACCATTATCAGGTATCTGGAGGCTCGCAAATCCAAGTCCCATTCACACTCTGGAATCATCCCAGAACTCCATATTTAGCAGACACTGTAAGATTACTGGAAGAAGCATGATGATTTTCCTCAGAGCCACCAAGCAGTTAGGAACAATGAACTGCTGTTATGTTATCAGTAGCTCTAATGCATGCAATAGCAAACAATACATGATCTTGGACAGACTGCCCCATCTAGTTTTCCTGACATCCCTCCAAATCCCTTGACCTAGAAGCCCTGGGAAACTGCAGAAATGCAGTATTACTGTAATGCCACCATGTGAAGAGATTCAAACTGAATCACATAACAGCACCGCACTTTGAGACTTAGGAAAACATAGGAATAAAAAAGTGTAAATATATTTAGTCTCCTTTCAGCTTTCTATTCTCTTACAACACGACGAAATTATATTCTGAATACCTGAAATTTCACTGAAACTACAATGATAGATTCCATAAACTGTAACCACAAAGGTAGGTGGTTCTAACAGAACAGAAACATAGAATCGTGGAATGGTTCAGATTGGAGAGGACCTTAAAGATCAACTAGTTCCAATCCTCCTGCCATGGGCAGGGCTGCCAACCTCTAGATCTGGCTGCCCAGCATCCCATCCAACCTGGTCTTGAATGTCTTCAGAAATGGGGCATCTATAGCCTCTCTGAGCAGCCTGTTCTAGTGCATCACCACTCTCTTGAGTAAAGAATTTCTTCCCGATTCTAACCTAAATTTCTCCTCTTTTAGTATAAGTCATTCCCCCTTGTCTTATCACTATCCGACTGTGTAAAAAGTTGGTCCCATTCTGCTTGCAAGCTCCCTTCAAGTACTGGAAGGCCACCATGAGGTCTCCCCAAGAGTCTTCTCTTCTCCAAGCTAAACAAGCCTGACCCTCTTAACCTGTCTTTGTAGGTGAGGTGCTCCAACCCTTGGATCATATTCACAGCCCTCCTCTGGACCTACTCCAAAAGCTCCAAGTCTCTCCTGTACAGAGGGCCCCAGGGCTGAACACAGTACTCCGGACGGGGCCTCACAAGGGTAGAGTAGAAGGGGGACAATTTTCTCCCTTTCCCTGTTGGCCACCTGTCTTCTCATGCAGCCCATCAAACTGTTGACTTTCTGGGATACCAGAGCACACTGCTGGCTCACATCAAGCTTTTCATCCATCAGGACCCCAAAATCCTTCTCTTCAGGGCTGCTTTCAATGAGTTCTTCCCCCAGTCTGTACTCCTATCTGGGATTGCCTCAATCAAAGTGCAACACCTTGCACTTGGCCTTGTTAAACTTTATTAGGTCCAACTGCACTCACTTCAGCTTGTCTGTGTCTCTCTGGATAGTATCCCTTCCTTCTGTTGTGTCAGCTGCACCACTCAGCTTGGTGTCATCAGCAAATCTGTTGAGAATGCACTTAATTCCACTGTCTATGCCACTAATAAAGAGCACTGGTCCCAAGATGAATCCCTGAGGGGTGCCACTTGTGACTGGCCTTCACGTGGGCACTGAGCCACAGACAACAGCCCTCTGGGCTTGACCATACCACCAATTCTTTATCCAAGTAATAGTTCAGTCCTCAAATCCATCTATCTCCAATTTAGAGATAAGGATGTGGTGTTGGGACATGTCAAAAGCCTTGCATATGTCCAGGCAGACAATATCAGTTACCCTTCCTTGATCCACCAGTGCCATCACTCCATCACTGTAGGGCACCAGATTGGTGAGGCACAATCTGCCCTTTGTGAAGCCATGCTGGCTGCCTTGCATCACCTCCTCATCTCGCATATGCCTTAACATCTCTTCCAGGAGGGTTCACTCCAGGATCTTCTCTGGCACAGAGCTAAGGCTCACTAGCCTATAGTTCTTCAGGTCTTCCTTTCTCCCTTTCTCCCTTTCATGAATATGGGAGTGGAGTTTCCCTTTTTCTAGTCATCAGGGACTTCACCCGACAACCACAGTACTTCAAATACAATGGAGAGCAGCTTGGCAACCACATCAGCTAGTTTCTTCAGAGCCCCTGTATCCATGTCATCTGACTGGGGAGGACAGCTCCTTTTTTTCATTTATCAGAGGGGGGATACTCTCATCTGCCTGTCTCTTCTGTCCAATGCATCTAAAGAAATCCTTCTTGTTTTTCACATCCCTCACCAAGTTCAATTCCATCTGCACCTTGGCTTTCCTGATACCATCCCTGCACATCTGGACAGCATCCCTATATTCTTCCCGGTTCACCCACCTCCACTTTCAGTGCTTATACTTCTCTTTTTTGTCCTTCTGCCTGAACAGTAGGGCATTGTTCAGCCATGCTGGCTTCCTACCTCATCTGCCTGCTTTCTTATTCTAGGGAATTGAGAGCTCTTGTGCTCTTAGAAAGGGATCCTTAAAGTGCTCTCAACTCTCTTCTGTTCCTTTGTCCCTAAGGATATATGCACAATCTATATTTTTCAGAAGGCAGTATCTGATCACTCAATCTAGTTTCACTCCCTCTTTTCAACATAAACCAACACTGCTGAGCCTCACTTCCTCTCCTCAGGAGCTTATGGGAGCTTATTCCCCACCTCACACACACACTTTTTGTTTTTCCATTGGTCTAACACAATTTTACGTGGTCCTGATGTAAACATGATTACTGAACCACACCAAGTTACAATAGAGAAAAGCTGGCTTGTTTTTCATTTGGAATGACTGACATTTACTTCCACCTTAATTCAATTCCCCGTTCTTGTTCATACAAGGAGTAACCAGTACCAGTAAACAAACTGGTGGTCAGCATGAAAAAAAGTGGCCAAGTTGGCAAATAAACACATCTTTAGTTTCCATGAACACTGCAACTAATAGTCTAAGGCTAAAGATGAGGTAGTTTTTTTAACTGCTTACATCTGTTTTGGCTCTTTAAAACTAAACACTTACTTCAAACAGATATATATATATATTTTACAAAAATGCAAAACTAAAATGATTTTTTGTCATTCAGGGAGTTTAAGCGTCCAAACATGTATATCTACATAAAAAGATTAATGGGAAAACTGAATTATAACGAACCCCTAAAGCTTATTTTTTTCCACTTCAAGAAAAATGTATAACCTTTGTTAAACAGACACAATTGGTTCTTCAAACTGCCAAAGCTATGAAATCTGTGGAACTCTCCTCTCTGTAGAATATCAGTCAGAAATGCAAAATAAGCACTTACATACATTTTATATTCCTCTGTCCAACACTGTGAGCTACAACCCATGCACAGTTAGAGGGACTATTAAAAAAGCAGCATTACATGGCTAGTTTTACAAGAGACAAAAACATTAATCTGGTCATACTGTGAGATATTTTGGCAACAGTGTAAATATATCTGGAGAAATGGCGTAGTCCCTCTCAAAGTGAATGGCAATACCTTGAATTACACATCACTTTCCCTAATTTTTCCGAAATGAAAATCCTTCCCGTATTATTCCATACAAGGCCCTCGATACTGTCCTAGCTGTAAATAAAGTGACCAACTGATAATGATCTCAAATGTAATCACATAATATTATTCTACCGTATTTTCCCTCTATTGTTTATATTATCACATTATAAGCTCTTAGAGGTCATCTCCAGGTATTATTTGCTGGTGGCATGTTTTTTGTTGTCACTTTTATAAAGGTTCAAAGCACTTATGCACTACAATTTCTCAAACAGTAACAGTATCTAAGTAATCTTCCTTGCAAGGGAAGGGCCTCTAGTTACACTTTTGCTAAAACCTCTATCGAGGCCATAGGAAGACATTTACACATAGAGCAAAAGAGAAAAGAGGTTTTCCTTCATCATTTCTGATGCTGGTATCAATGCAGATCTGGCAATAAGGAAAAATATATCTGCATGGAATTAGCCTAAAGTGTAGAGCATGCTTAAAAAGTTTAACAGCTCTCCTAAGTCCCTTTAAAAACCTTTTATATGAAGTACTATATATTTAAAAGTGACACAAAAGCAAAAAATTGATCACACGAAGGCCTAAGGCATGAAGGCCTCCTGAAACTTTCAGTAAGTTTTCCTGTTTCTAATTCTTCTTTCTACTCAGAAAATAAAAACATTAACACAATTTAATTCTTGTAAATGGTTAAATGATTTGAACCAGAAATATCACAATTTGACACAGTGGTAAGCAAATAGAAGTAAAGTGATGTGACTGAAAGTTCTTGCTAACTATAAAACTAGAAGCTGCTACGGAGTATACCATGGGTGTCCAACTGGCTTGGCTGGGCTGCACTGAATGAAGAGGAATTGTCTTGAGCTGTATACATGCACGTCACTCTGAAAGTAATGCCTCCTATTTATTTCTGTGGAAACAACAACAGAGACAGAGAGCACAGTAACACTGATAGAGAAAACTGTAATTGACAAAACACTGCCAATTTGTCAGCAATGAACAGGAGCCTGCATACCAAGCTCATGAAAATCTGAAGCAGCAGAGGTGACCCACTGTCACTACTGCTGGAATGTACCACCCACCACCTCTCTGTGCTTACATCCACTGTTTGGTCTCCAGAAATGTTAACAAATGTTAATAAAAGTCAGTGGGTGCTACTGTTTGCACATGGAAGAATTCAATAACACTCCTTTGCTTCGTACACATTTCCATGTCAGATGCCATTCTGTCAGACTGTTCCTCTGCTGCCATTTGTCACACAGCAACAAAATGTAATGGGATATTGCTGGGAAGGTTCAACCTCTGCTGTCATACCACCAACATCTGTCTCTGATATTATAGGTCAACACAATAACATAGGAGGCATTACTTTTGGTGCAGTTTTCATAATATATATATATATAAAATAATGTATATGAGTATTAAAACATATCATTTTGTAATGACATTAATTAAAATGTAAAAAGCAACAAAACCATAAAACTAATGGAATACTTAACCTTGTTTTTGTGAAACTAACACATCATGGTGGTTCAATGGCAGTGGTTTCAATTCTCAGTGAGCTCTCAGTTTGTTCATTAGTGATTTCTGATGAAATTTTAGTTTTCCTATGCTTCATCCTTGAAAACAGCTGTTCACGAATGTACA
Source organism: Oreortyx pictus (assembly GCA_036925125.1). Lineage (NCBI taxonomy): Eukaryota > Metazoa > Chordata > Aves > Galliformes > Odontophoridae > Oreortyx > Oreortyx pictus. The sequence goes on along the minus strand of JAUPFR010000003.1, from coordinate 85,477,870 downwards.
ACAATGTCAAAAATTAATGACGTAAGTAAAGCATGATTGGGAAGCCACCTTTCTCTCTGATAAGATAGGGCTTACAAAAGTCCAGTAGAGAGACATGATCAGATTGTTGAGTTGTATAAATGACTGCAACCCTATACATTTCATTTGAAAAACTGCAAGTCATGTATTTATGTATTTATGAAAATGGAGTCTCAAATATACAATAATAATAATAATAATTTTTTTGCAATCTCAAAACGTGTTCTCAAATTCCTTCATCAGAATGGAAAGCACAGCTACACTGGTTTTTTTTCCTCTTCCCAGGGCTGTGTTTAGCCAATATACTACAAGGCATGCAACCATCTGCCATCACTTGCCCCAGTTTCAGCATAGATAGGGTTAACAGCACTGTCTTCTATGCAGATATCTTGAAGATGACAAGAAAAAAAAACCCTTTATTTCAGCAAATATGAATGGAAATTTCTTTCTGAGCCAAGAGGAAAGCCCACTAAAGTTGTAATTCTATTACTCAAACAAAGCTTGAAAATAGCTCAATATTTTTATATTCTACCAAAAGTACAGCTTTTAATTCTTCTAAAATCTTAATGTTGTGTTACTTCAGTGTGCTTAAATTTCTATTATACAGCAGTTTTTTCTTATCTGAATACAATGTTTCTCATCACTACTGATGGAATAGTATATCTTTTTCTTTCAGGATCATTAGAAAAGATTATATAGGGCTGTGAAAAATTAGTTTGTTAAATTATCACATTTAACGCTAAGAAACAACCAAAATATTTATCTTGGCCTAAGCATTAGCAAAGTCAGCAGGCAAAACTTAAACATTCATAAAACACAAAAGACAATATAGAAATTATTTTAATAAACTCAAACAAAACCCTAGTTCTTTACCTATAGCCAAAAAGTACAGAAGAACAAAGTAACGTTGTTCATCAAAGAATGTTGAATTAAGCAACCCAAGCTCCAGGGAATGCAATTTCACATTAGACTTTGGGAACAATGTTAGAAGGGCCCCACCCTACCCAGAAGCAGGTGAAAAGACAGAAGAGATGATCTTAGAGAATCACTGCCAGTATCCAAAGAAACCCAACAAACTAAAACAAACCATAAAGTTTGCCTATGCCTTGCAAAGCTTTGTAGGTAGAGATTATCTGTAATGTGCTTTTATCCTACTACTCTGCTCTCAAAAACATAACTGGAAAGGAATTGAAAAGTTAAGTGGGATTTCGTTTTGTTCATACATTTTTAAGGGTAAACAATATTTGACGGAAAAGATTTCCATATAATGTTTTCCATTCTTATGTATCTCATATTCCATGTATCAGAAAATTCTATCAACTGGCAAACAGCAGAGAAAAAACAAAAACATTTTTAAAAGAAGACTGAAACAATTCACTATACAATGGAACACATTCTTCTCTTTCTTCCTACAAAATATCTGACTATATTGAATATGCTGAATTCAATATATTCCCCATCATAAGAAGGATGCAAAGCTGTTGCAGCGGGTCCAGAAGAAGGCTGCAAAGAAGATCAGAGGGCAGGAACACCTCTCCTTTGCAGAAAGACTGAGGGAGCTGGGCTTGTTTACCTTGGAGAAGAGAAAGCTCTGGGGTGACCTCATTGCAACTTTCCAGCATTTGAAAGATACAGCTTATAAGCAAGAGAGGGACCAACTTTTTACAAGCTCTAATAGTGACAGAACAAGGGAGAATGGCTTTAAACTAAAAGAGAAGAGATTTAGACTAGATGTTAGGAATAAATTCTTTACTTAGAGAATGGTGAGGAACTGGAACAGGCTGCCCCAAGAACCTGTGGATGCCCCATCCATGGCGGTGTTCAAGATGAAGTCAGATTGGGCCTGGGCAGCCTAATCCATCTAGGCTGAAGGGAGGTGGAACTTGGAGATTTTTAAGGTTGATTCCAACCTAAGCCATTCTATGATTCCATGACATTCCAGGCAAGAATTAACCACTCTGAGAATTTGTCTACTCTGGTATAAAGGTGTTTTGTAAGACAATGTACAATTAATATATAATTGACATGGCCTTCATACAATCACACTCTTGCTGCTAGAAGACAAATTAAAAGCCAGTATATGCTACACTCAAAATATTTTTTACCAAATACGATGTTTGGGTCTTTTTCCTGGTGAAGTTTTTATGGAGTTTTTGCATCAAGTGACTTAAGTATGGGAGAACTACAGAAACACCAACCAGCGATGAAACTTCAGGTTTCTTCATTACATTTACCTTGCAAGAAAATGTTGTTTGGATTCTGCAACCAACTAGGTTGCAGGTGTTAAAAGATTACTAGCATTTGTTTTTTTCACTCTCATTCTTCCTTTATTGTGAATAAAGAAGAAATAAAACAATAAAATATGGTCTGTATTTATGAGATAAAGCCTGCCTTTATCTTTGCTTCCTTTTTACTCCAAAGAATATGGCATGAAAAAGTGCTTTGAATTAAACTTTCTTAATCCTACCTGCAGCTTTTTGCTATACTACCCTGGGCAATGACTGCTAAGTAATACTAAACATTTTGCTTCTCTAAAGCCATTGTTGCTTAAAAGAAACAGACACTGCAAAGTATAGCAAAGTTGGGGAACAAACACAGTTTCTATACTGAAATCAGAAAACTTTCAAAAGGGAAGAAAATTTAGGAACAAAATTTCAAAATGGTGGAATATTTTACATAGAAGGAAAAAGAAATGTTTCAGTGCATACTTTTTCCGTGTTAAATCACTCTCTTTTTGAAAAAAAGCAAATAAATACATGAAACCTCCTTATTCACAAATGTTTTGTTTTCGACCTTTCGACTTTTTTTTGTTGACCTGTATTTTGCAAGGCAGTAGGTATTGTTACAACCAAAAACAACTTTCATTTCCAATTGATCCAAATACCAAATCCAATTCATAACTAAACAAAAACCTGATTTTTCTTCAGTTGTATACAAAGTCATTTCCAAATGACAACTGAGTTAAAAAAAAAAAATTGCTAAACTACATTTATCTAATTGATTAGCTCTATGTCATTAACACTATATAGTTCAGTTATTCTAGGTAAATAACAATATGAATATAGAGTTGTTCTTTCCCACTGAAAGTTTATTCTAGGTAAATAACAATATGAATATAGAGTTGTTCTTTCCCACTGAAAGCACACCCAAGCCTATTGACGATAACAGACAAAATCTTTGACAGTGTCAATGAACTATGCACCACAGACTTGATTTCAGCAATTTCCAAACATTTTCAAGTCTGACAGAAATCAAGTGACAGACGCAAAATCAACTTTACAAATCAGTCTGCACTTCATCAAAATTGGAGTTTATATGAACAATGGAATCTCAGTTCTCAGATACCAATGCATTACACCACTACCCATTTCTTCTGCTGAATTTGTAAGTACTCAACTAAGTCTCTTCCTCACATGGCTAACACTGAAGAAAAGCTGGCTTTCTTTTTTAAGTCTTGCAGAAAGTGCTCAATAGAATTTAGCACAAGGAAGCACAACAAAATGCTCATTTCAGATAATCCTATTACAAAAGATAAACAGTATAGGTATAGTGCATACATACACTTACTTGACAGAAGGTTGATGCTTAGTGGGCAAAAATGCTTAGTCAGCAAGGAATTAAGATTGAGCCTTAAAAAAGCTTCACTGGGACACTAAGGCCACAGTGAGACCTCAATACACAGGCTAGTTACCCCTTCCAACAGTCTTGCTTTATCTTCTGCCAGGAAAACACTGCGTCCACAGCCCAGGTCTCCCTTGGGTAAGCAGGGGCCCAGTCCTTCAAAGCATATGCAAAGACCAAATCCATCACTCAAAAGATATCAAAATTTGATATTGCTTCAGTTAACGAAAAGGAAACTAAAAACGCTGTTGATATTAAATATTTGTCCTTTCATAAAAAGAATAAACACTCTGAAAGCTTAAGCAGAGAATTCGCTGGTAGTACTGCAGGAGGAAAACTGGTTACTAATTAGTAAAGCAGAATGCCCTGACAGAACCTCAAAACTGCTAAGACCAGAGATCCCTAGCTAAGCTCACAGTGATCTGAAAAGCATTGGAAACTTGTCATATTATATCAAAACAACCCTTTCTGTCACACACAAATCACTGTTTAAATAATACTTAAAGAAATATTAAAAATTTATCTCCTTTAAACTCCCAACAGTTCAGAATCAACAAGATAGGGAATAACTGCTAAATACTACTGATGAAATCGAGGCTTATTTTTCTTTATATATCACCTCTGCTTTGTAATGTAACATTTTGTCCAAGAATTCCTGAACAGAACTACTATTTAGAATTCAACACCATACGTGTCGGAGAACCATCACGTAAATAATGAAAAAAACCAAATGTTTTTTTTTTTATTTATTTGCCAATTATTTGCCCAGAAGCAATAGTTACACATAGCTTGAGGATACGAGTGCATTATTTCTCAAGAGGACATGACTTCCCATTTGAGCTCCCTAGTTGCTACTGTAAAATAAGATGGTATATCACTAATTGTACAGTTTGTATTTTACTAGCAGCACATTCTCTGCCACTTTTGACAGGCACAAAATGCTAAAGAAGAATAATTTTCTACTGGCATATGCAGTAGATTTTTACTGTAAACTAGAGAACTAACAGCTTATTTCACAAAACTAATTATATTTTTAAGGTAGTTTGCTGAACCAGCAAAAATTGTTGGCAATATAAAATGCTATATCTGCCCAGAAAGACTCTCACAATAGGCTTAGTTTAAAAATTACCAGGTAGCAAGATCAATTACATATCCTTCTAAGGTCACTAAAATTCCTTTAAAGAAAATTTCAAAACTAATTTTAAGTCTTGTAATTCGACCAAGGCTATCCCTGAACAGCACTCCACACAACATTCAAAGCCCAGGCTTAGTTAATTTGCGTGTCTCCTTGGGGCATGCCTCACCAATGACAGCAGCTCCAGCCTTCCACTTCATAAACTAAGCAACACACATTATCATACATGGAGTTGCTTTAGGAAGGAAAGAAAGAGCTCTCTCTCAGAACTGAAAATACAATTTCCTAGAATATTGCACTGAACATGATACAGTAACTTTTGAAAAAACATACTACTAAATTGGTGACACAAAGAAAGTGCTGTACTATCCCTTGTGGAAAAACTCTCCACATAAACATCCTTACAAAAGACATTTGTTTCTTACTTAAGGACCATTTTACTTCATTTAGCAGTATTTCTTTTACTAGCTGTTAATGTGATTTGATAAGATCGTCCAAAAAAAGTAAGAGATCTGGGCTCTAAAATACAATGCAACAAATGCCTACTAATACTCACGAAGTATTTTAAACTTCCAAAACCAAGCAAATTCACAGGGCTAAATTTTGACTAAAAGTCTGAGAAAATCAAAATAAAAAATCTATAGAAGAGACCTTAGAGACAAACATCAAAATCAGTAATATTCATAAGATACCTTACACGTTCTGTCACTGATACTCTTATCAGCAATAAAACTGGTAATGTGTTGTAGTAGTACAGACTGAGCCAGTGATTATTTGAAATGGGTTGCAAACAAATCACGATGCATATACTAGAGTTTAGAAATACTTGCCACGTACACATTTCCAACCTAGAGTACAGAAATGACTGGTTGAAAATCATGAGCATCTTACCACAACACCAAAGCTCCATTTGGTAACATATTGCTGCTAGACATACTGACAAGGTGGCAGTTGGCAACTAGAAACTAAGTACAATTACATGAATGAAGCATGTTAGAGAGTTATTTCAGTGCTAAGATTTAAAGACCTACTTCAATTTATCTTTAAATACAGTCCTTCTAATCATTTTTGGTATGTTCCTTAACTGAAACATCTCACCTTTGAGCCTTATCAAGTTGCATACTGTAAGACTGCTTATGTACAAGACACTGTAAATAACTCCAGCCTCCCTTTTCTTACTAGATCATGTATTTATACAAAATCATCATCTCCTGTTATTTGCTTCTTCTAAGACACTTCAAGTCTCCCATGATTAATTTCTACGAGGAAAAGCTTTTCACTATGTATCTGTAGCTCTCTGTATTTTTCACTAGAGGTTCATAAACAAAACTACTGAAAAAAAAACGGAAGTGATTGTAGAAGAAATTGGGGTTCAGTAATAAAGCAATGACTTCAACAATGCACTTGAATTGCTTAGGTCTTTCAGTAGATTGATGAAGAATTTCTGCAACCCAGCTGCAGAAAGCTGGTGGTAATAAATTCTCCATACACTCCAAATTAAGTATCTGACTGCTTCACGACAATTTTCAAATATGTGGAAACTTGAGGCAAAGCCTCTCATTTTACAGTTCAGTATTTGCTTCTTTCCTTATTTCTCTAACAAAGGTAATAGCACAAGACCAAATAAGAATAGAACTCCCTTGGAGATGCCTGCTGTGAGGCACGTCATAGCATTTCTGTAAGAAATTTCGAAACAATAGCTTAAGGGCAACTTTTTCCATTAAAAACCAAGTTATTTTGAGAGAGTCAATATTTATAATCAGAGACACAATAAAACAGATGAATTAAATTATTAAATTTTCAATTCAAGTGTACAATTCTTTAAGTTCAAAATAATCTCCAAAAATTCACATTTATTGCCTGCAATTACAAGCAAAGCTCAAGAGCTTTTCTTCTTGTTGTATCACACAAATATGCTAATTTAATGTGGACTTCATGGAATGTATAATGGGATGATAACACGACATACAAGGCTCAAGTTCTTTTTCTTTCTATGCAATCTGAATAAAATTTAAATGCTAACCTACTAAAGGCCATAATCCTAACTGTGCTACCCATACCTTCTCTTCCCTTTCTTTGCTTTGTTCCACTGTTGACCTGTTCTAAGTTTCTTCAGAACATTTCACAAGATATTTAGTGCTAAAACTATTCCTATGATACAAATAATACAAAAGTACTTCAGAGTTATGCCTGAGTGAAAAGAAAAGAATGCAGCATTCCTTTTCTACCTATTCATCATGCTATTACCAGGAAAGATTTCTCCATACTGGTGACCGTGGTGATCAGCAAACAGCAGATTTTCTCCTGCACTGTTACTACTTAACAAATTTAAAAATCATTTGTCCTGTAGTACTGAAAACTTGTAAACTTACACAGAGTGTTTCTCAAACTGCTTCTCCTCCAAAGTAATAAGTGTATTTATACAACTTACATTTCTGTTACTAAATTCACCAGTACTCATCAAATTCATATCAACTTTGGAGACTTATCCTAAAACAAGAATTCTGAGATATGGCAGGATTCCTGTCTATCATAGCAGAATTTAATTCACAACAACTGTGCTAACTGTGCAGACTTAAGCAGTAAGAGAAATTCTGTGACATTTATAGACAAACTTCGTGGCACAGAGTACTGTACTGCATGAAAAGCAATTTTGGTGTTTGGCTGGATTCGTGTGAGATTACAAATACTCAAGTTAAAAGCAGTCTGACAGTGCTTGTTAAACTGGAAGCTGTTAATCCTATTTATTTCAAATTAACCTTCTAAATTTTGTATGGTTCACAGAAACAACCCAGAACTTCTCAAAGAAACTCACTATCAGAAAAAGCAGTATATCTTAGAAGTGTTTTAAGAATCCTATGGAAGTTCATGAAGTTTGCTGTTATCGTTGGGTGAAAAAATCAATATTTCTTTTTAAGAAAGTGGAAATAGAACAAAATGACCATACATTAAAGTATGCCCACCATCGTAACAAAATGCTTGCATGAATTCCATCTGAGGAAGCCTAAAATCAAACTGAAATACTGTTCTCGATAGTTGCACCCAACATGAAGACTTAAAGGCTTTCTTTACAAACACACCACCAGACACAGCCTCACCATATTAAGAACACTAATATCATAATAACAACATATTTTATTAAGTGAAAATAAGACGTAGTCGACTTCAAGGGCTGACTTTTACTGTAGGGATAAAAGCTCTTACCTTGAAATGACTGTTTGGCTCTGTCCACTAGTTGTTCAATGGGATAGCTTGCTAGATCTCCTCTGGCATGCTTAGTTTTGCAGTAAGTACATGCATTGAGACACCTGTTGAGGAAATGAAAATATTCAGTTTCTTATCCAGAATGATCTAACATGCATAACTGTATTTATAGAGAACATCTGGAAGAATAAGGCATCATATCAAACTAATAGCATTTTGTTTAAAAATAAAATGAATTGATTCGAAGAGTATTTTGCTCTCCTACTTCCATAAAATACCTTCTACAACTATAAAGAGGATGAAGAAAATGATTCATTTATTTCAAGAAAGCCTGCATGAAAACAATACTTTTTTAGACCTTCAATATGTGTTACTTCATTATAAGCATAATAAAAGCTGCAACTTCAGTAACACTGACAATTAAGATAAATTTCTAATTGTATTCCTGGGTACTAGATCTAAATAGCAAAGAAAGTAGATTTAAAATTTTCCAAAACATACTCAAGTCTACGTAAAAACATCCACTCCACAGCCTGATCCCAGAAAGCACAAACATTTTGTTTTTATTTCTCAATAAATAAAAAAAAAAAAAAATTCATTTTGTTTTTTATTTCTCAAGAAAAAAAAAACAAAACACTCAGTTACTTAGTTTGCATGCAAAGGTCAGAATAGGAACAGCATTATCCTACTAATCTAATATGAATCAATGAGCCAGATCTAAACTAGTATCGATGCATGATAAAAAGGATTATTTGTGCTATTTGCATAAAATTTATTTTTCCTTTAGTAGCCTATTTATAGTGTAGTTAAAGAAAATAGTGTATTACTTCTTCCTTTATTATAACTTATGCATAAATCATCTATATTTACTCTGTGTATGCTTTTCGCTGTATGTCTGGGTACTGATATTTGAAAAGATCTACAGAAAGAGCATCAAATTTTAAGAGACCCAAGTTTTAAGCATCGTACTAAGCAGTGAAGTTATCTATCTCTGAACCTTGAGGATAAGTTTCAATGGCCCTTCATTACATGACATAACAGCTTTTGATTCACACCTCCTCTATCTACAACACGGTATCTAGAAACAGATGAAAAAAGCACACAGTCATAGGAAAGAATGTAAACCAATTTCTCATGCATCTTCAGAGCTGCCCTATGGGCAGATACTCTTTAACGTAAGTCCTGGGTTAATCGAAACATACAGTAATATACTTTTTTTTTTTTCTGATGCTGCAATAATATTGGTCACACAGAGAGAATGGAAATGTGTAGCAAGTGGAAAGAAAGAAGGGGAAGTTACTCTCCAAATGTTCACACTGTTAAGTACAGTGGCTTTGAGGGATTAGTTACTGTAATCTACATATGACTTCAGGGAGTCTGTTGATCCAATTTTGGATGGGAGATGGAAGCTAGGATTTGGAAGCAGACTTTCTACGAAATTTTGCATTATCAACGAACTCCCTATATCATAAAATATTGCCTAATGCTTAAATAAAGTCTCTTTTTTCTGTAATCACAGACAACGAAAACAAAACTAGATAGACTTCAATGTAATATAGAAAAGGATCAATTTCAGAAAGCGAACAACACTTTTAAAATCTACTTGTATCATTCTTTTAATTCCCGTTTGGAACGTAATTAATCTTACAGACTGCAATTAACAAAGAAGCAAATTTTAAATACTGGTAAAACTGCTGAACTAATAACTTCACAGTTTTTAGAATTATCTTTTCTTAAAAGTACAAACTTAAGCAAAACCACAAGTACTATGAAGTATTTGAAGATGTTCCCCCCCCACAAATCTCAAGTAAGCCAATCTCCAGTGCAAGTTTCCAACATAACAAATTATTCATACATCCACATTGCCACATCCTCAGACCACAGTCTATCAACTACAGAAGGGCTGTAAGGAACTCTGAGAATCTGAACACTGTCTCTCACAAAGTATCGTCCACCAGTAAGCAGATCTCCTAAAACCTGCCCAGTAGGTAAAACTCTCCTTAAAAATCAGTCGTCATCACAACTAAAGTAAAAAGCTAGTAAAAATTCCTTTCTATTCATTCCGGTCAAAACTTTACAGCATAGATATATCAGAGCAGATATATCAGACATTTATGGAAAAAAGTATTAATGGTGTTTGCGTTTGTAATCATCAACATGTTTCAGATGAACTTGTTTGTTTGTTTGTTTAAATCATTAAATCCTGCTTTTCCAACATCCAAAACTTAATAAGGAGGCTTGAACTGTTAACCTCTTGCTTTGAATTAGCCTTTATTTTGGTACGTGCCCAATACAGAGAATATAAACAAAATATTATCCATAGATAAATTACTACCATGTGGCTCACTAAAAAACATTTTGCACTTGATCAAACTGTCATTATCAACATTTTAGTCAAGTGCCTGAAATTCTGCTGTACAGGAAAGAGTGGTCTTCACATTGTTGAACTCATATGTGGCTTAAACAGTGCATTACTTTAAGCAGACTCATTTTAAAAAAGCAAACTATTTTCAGAATAATAATATTCCTCATAAAGCACGCACTTAATTTGAAAGGCTACCCATCCCAGATGGAACTAATTATAAGTAAGAATACTCATGACAGATCAGAAAAACAAAGACTTTCCTTTCAGTGGGACTGATCAGTAGATTTCAGCAGTAGATGAGAATAACAGCAGAGATGAGGAATAAAATCTTGGTTCCTCTTAAATTATCAGGACTTGTGCCACTATGTTTAGTGAAGACAGGACTCCACTTTCAGACATGAGCATAAAATATATTTCGTTCAAGGATCGTAAAACAGCTCAATTACAGACTGTGATGTACAATTAGTGTGCTGTTCACTCACATTTAATGTGATTGACCAAGAACAGACATCTGTGAGCAAGATGTGAAAGCTGCATAGCTGCCACAGTGTCATATGACAGAAGATCCCTGCTGCACTGCGGGTGCTTAAAGTGAGGCAAGGAACACAGTACTGAGCTCTTAATTTCCTGAATAATCCAGTAAATTCTGGCTTGGTGTCAAACTAATAAGCTTTTTTTTTAAACAAACAAACAAAAAAAAAAGACAAAAAACAACAACAACAAAAAATAAATCATAAGATGACCTTCTCCCAGATTAGAATTTTGTGGAACTAAAATGTCATTAACCACAACTGAGTCAAAATATTTACTAATATCTGCCATTACAAGATCTGATTAATTATACAAATATCAGATTTTACGTAGTTTACCCTAAACAAACAAACAAAAAAAAACAATCTGCCAGTAATACAGTACTCTTAATAGTACACGGGATCATCTTATCAGTACAAATACAGAAAGATTGCTCCTCACAGTCACCAACACGTTCTTATGCACCTACCACAGCCTTACTTATGCAGCCTTAGTAATTACAGTCCTAGAGTATTTTGTGTTTGCATAAAGCATTCTTCCTGAGAAAATGACTTCCTCATTCCAAAATACAGTCCACAGAAGAGCCTTAGACTTTTGAAAAATACTTTTGAGTTTGTATCAAATGTAATTTTGATAGAAAATACTCTGTAATGTGAGCAAATGGAAAAATTCCTGTGTGGCTTGTCAGAGCAAAGGAACAGAAATCAGTACTTCCAGAAGGTGAAAAGGAGATGGATACTACTCAGACCTCACTGAACAAGAGTCGGTGGAATTCTGCAAACATTTTTCTCCTTAGAAGAAGTTTAGATTCATATTAGCCTTTATATTGTTCTACATATGATGAATATTTATTGTATTTAACTTGACAAATGCTACTTCGCACTTCCAAATTCTTTAATCTCGTCAAGCCTAACTACAATAGATCAAGGTAAAAATACTGTATGGAAGAAAAAACATGCCCACTATGCTTGACTTGTTCTCAGGAAACCGTTGTTGTAGTTTGTACATTTTACAATCCTGCTTTTCAATTCACTGTGACATAGAAGATATTTTCCTTTAAAAGTCTACGGCATGGAAGTGTGTTTTCACTTTAAAAAGGATTTGGAATTCAAAGTATTTTTGAAACAGTGGCTTGATATTTCTCATCAAGGCCAATCAGTCTAAGCAGCAAACCACATTATTACAGAAATACAGTTTGTTTTCAGAAATCCTGGCTTGTTCGGTGAGCCTGAGCATGCACCACAACGGCTATGCCACAAAGATGCACTCAACGTTACAGCTGTCTATGTGATAAAAACAGGACTTCTCTGAAATTACCTTTGTAGCCAACTATTTTAGAAACTGCTCTGAAATGGCAATATCTACTTAAAAAGAAAATGCCTCGCAACAAAATTTTAGAAGAATACAGGACGATCCTTCAAAACACACTCTGCAATGTATGGGACTGTCCATATTTTCCTTGAGGTATGATGCAAGTATCAGATGCTGGTTCTTTTTTAATTCTACAAGCTATTCCATGCATGGCGAAAAGAGATCAACATGCATGACAATGTCATTCTTCCAAAGGTTAGAAGATAGTATTTTATTTGGTGATGTCTCACCAGTCACTATTCAAAAGAGATCTGCACGTAAGGAAACTCACTTACTTTGTTAGGCTAGACTGTGATTTAATTCTGTACTTTCAGTCTTTTCCTTTTATGAATCTGAATTTCTGCAGTCAAATGCAGGTGATTCAAAGGCCACAGCGATGCAGTTATACCATCACTCACTCACTTTGCCCAATTTAAAACCAACGATTTAGCATTGGCAAAATCATGTACTCCAATCTCATGTTTCAGAGTTAGTCCAAACAACTTCTTGATCAATTATTCTGCCCCCAAAGTTCTGTAATTATTTGAACTAAATAATTCAGTATTCCAGTTTGACATTAAAAGAGAGCTATGAATTCAGTGTCCTTATTACTTAAAGCATTGTATAGCATTATTTCACTATAGAATAGCACTACTGCAGCCAGATAACTTAGTATTATACATATGGAATGTGGTGCAAAACCTAACTGGAATAGTAATGAGCAATTTCTTAAGCTTTAAAAATTCAGCTTTCAAAGTTTTCTAGAAGATTACAAAGTATTAAAAAAAAATACAAAACAAAACAAAAAAAAACAGTGACTTCTAAATACCAAGGGGAAATGAAACACCTCAAAGGAGTTCCATGAAGGAAAGAAGGATGAGGCTGGAGATAGGGAGAGTCAAGTGTCTTTCTATAAGCCATGCACCTTATTTATCATACATCTTCACAATGTTAGCAGGTCCTGAATCATCCATGCAGAAAGCATGGCTGAAATGCAGACCACTGCCTATGATAAGAGCTATTGTTTTTACTTCCTGAACGGCTTTTGGGACAGTCCCTTTTAGAGTGGTGAAATCTCATAGGAAACATTAGGCTACAGTTAATTCTGTAGCATACAGCAGGTACCACATGGATACTTGGGATAAAAGGTATTGTTTTCGTACTAGTCAAAACATCCTGGAGAGGAAAAAGTTACATTTCAGCAACGTTGAACCTACCAGGCTTAATTTAGAATTTATCTGAGAATTCCATCAGACCAATTTCTAAAAAAGTACTCATACAATGTTTGTGGGAAAATGGTTCTGAATTGTCTGGGCAAAATAATGGCAGAAATAAGTGCTTAATAAAAACAAACTCAGCATTTATAATCTAGACAGAGTCCCTTCCAATGATGGGTTCTACACAAACCTTCCAGCTTCAAAATGTTCTACAGGCTGCAGCAGAGCAGAAATTCTAAAAGCTCTGCTGTGGACAAGGATCTTAGCATTATCTACAGTTAATACTATGCTACTGCTCTTAGATGCTGTCTCTGTGTCCTTTGACAGGTCAGCCTTGGCGGGAAAAAATATAAGATACATGAAGCAGTTTAGAAAGAGAGATACACCCCTCGAGTACATCCTCTTCCCTATGTTTCACTGACGAAATGAAAAAAGACAACACATACCAACATAATTGCCCTATCTGAAATCTGTCTGAGCTTTCCTAAGCAGTTGAATGGATTGACTTACACAATTAGAAGAATCCACCAACTGATTTATTTTAAAAACAGAAGTTTAAAGCAGGGATCTTAGGTTTGCATTTAAGAGCCTCTTAGGGGACTGTCAGAAACAAACGAATCCCTGTTACAGTTACAGTTAAGTCAGTCTGATTACCTTCACAGACTTATCTTCCTTACAGCCCCAGCACCTTCAAGGATATCTCCAAGAAAATACTAGTTAAGGTACTGACTGTTGAATAATTAGCCAGGCTAATTTGCATGACCAGGGAACTTGCTTTAGCGGGAGGGTTGGACAAGATGATCTTCAGAGGTCTCTACTTACCCCTACAATTTTGAGATTCTGTGAACCTAACATTTCTAAATTATTTTCTTTTCCCCATGCTATAGTGTTACTGTTTGAAATATATTTAAAAGTATTTTACTGTGAAAGCACAAGTAAAAGCATATGGATAGTGCAGAAAAACAGGAAACAGTAGCCTTTATTTACTAAACAACTAATCATCCTCAGCTTCTCCATCTGCTTTGCTTCTCTAAAATGCTCCCTTTCCAAGGATTCCTCAGCCTTTTAATTTAAAAAGCAAACAATCCACCACCCTATTCTTCCGTTTTCTTCCTAACTTTCTCCTGTCATCTGGCATTCTGTGATCACGATGTCTGCACCTCTCTTGTGCTGTCCTCATGTCCCAGTGACTGGAACAGTCTGACTTTCTTCCAAGCTAGTTGGTTTGTGTTTGTCTGCTTTGATTTCCTCCTTAACCACACAAGCCTGCGGTCAGTCTGAGACTTTTCCAGCACAGAGCTGCCTCCTCTGACAAACCTTAACTTACTAGCCTGCTTTCATTTTATTGTTTAAGAGCACAAAAACATCTAGTTTTTATCTGTTTAGACTTACACCAAAGAGAAATCTTGTGATTCCCTTTTCTTTTTGTAACCTTCATTGCAACTCAGACAGTAATGGTAAGTCATTTAAAAGAAAACCAGAAATAACATGAACAAAGCACAAATCAGAGCATTCAAAACAGGCTACAGAGTCCCTTGTGGAGTCCAGAGCACAACAGCCTTCAAGGCATTAACAGGCTAGAAAACACCCAAGAAGCAGCTCCAGCCATCAATAACAAAATTTAACTAAATAAAAACAAAAAAAAGGAGTGGACAGGAAAAAAAAACAAAAACAATTTAGCTCATCAGTTCAGTTGTTTACCGGCCTTAGTCAACACTCAAATAAACTGAAGTTTTCTCCCCATATTCACAGCAACAACTGGCTACAAGAACGGTATCTTTGCAATAGCTGAACTGAAACCACTTTTCAACCTTAGAAGCGCACTTAAAAATACTCAAACTTTAGGATGACAGGAGTTTTGCCCTTTTTGCCTCTGAGTTGGAAGTTCACAGGCTGTTCAACAAAGCCAATGTAGCAACAAACCTTACTGCCTTGCTCAGTGAGCTCTGCAGTGCTGTAGTAGCGCTCTCACAAGTAAAGAAGGCTGATGATGTCACCATTTGTTTGCCTTTATTAGAGAGGGTCAGAATGACATTCTACTTGTGTGGCAGAACTGGTTACTGTGACCTAGCCTTATACAAGAAAGTGACCCACTGTGCCAAGGGGAGGGCAGATGATACTTTGATTTCAGGCAGGTCTTCCCCAGTCTTGCTCTGAGTCCTTAAAGCCAAATTGCTGTAATACAGATGGAAGAGGTGAGCGGAAAAGACTGGCCAAGCTGCTGGGCTCCAAGGGCTGTGGTCAGCAGTACTAAGTTTAACAATCCAAGAAATGGGCTAACAGGAACCTTGTGAAGTTCAACCACAAACAAGAAGTCCCACGTCTAAGAATGAATAACCAGTGCAAACATGCAGAAGGGAAAAGAGTCTGACTGCTAGAAAACAGATATGTGAATAAGGATTTTGGGGTCCAGGTGGGCAATAAACTCAGTGTGAGACAGCCATGTGACCCTATAGTGAAGAAAGGAGTACACATTGCTCAATGAGACAGGACTGCACTCAGGAGAATAAAACACAGAGGTTAAAGTGGTAAGTGCCCTCTAATTGGCACTTGTGAGGTTGCACCTGTAACGCTGTGTCCTGGAGCAAGGCAGACTGACATAGGGGAGCAAGCACACAGGAGAATAACCAAGACAGTCTGGGAGATTTGCATGCATGACACACAGGGACAGGCTGTGAAAACAGAGTTTGTTCAGCATTAAGAAGACGAGGTCTTACTGTATTCTACAAAGAGCTAATGGGAGGGTGTAGAAAGAGAGAGTCAGGCTGGTCTTGGAGTTCAGGGTCAGAGGTTGAGAAGCAAGGAGCTTGAGCTATACAATGGAAAGTGCAATTAGACAGAAGGAAAAGTACTTTACTATGATCCTGGTCAAGTACTCAGACAGGCTGCGCTACAGCTGACCTCATCACTGAGATGCTGGATTCCAGCACTGGCACTATCCCCTTCTAATGTGCAGAGACTGGCTCCACTCCAACACTGTCAGCACGGGTAAGTGCATACACTGTGTGCATGTGGGAGATGCAAAGGGGAAGCACAACATGCCGCAAAATCAGAAATGCAGAGAGGTCTGGCCTGCACAAGGAAAACTAGAGAAAAGCATTAAATGAAAGATACCATCAACAGTACGTCCAGTTAATAATTTCAGTTTTATTTGGCATCACCTAAAGTTAGAATGCGATACTAACGTGATACTCATGTGTTTCAAGTACATCATGGCACTTTCAGTTCTGACATTAATAAACAGGTATGGACCTCATCTGACATTCTGCTGGAGCAGACAGCAGACAGACGTGAGCTAAGTATTCCCAAGCACGCTGTGGAAGCTGCAGTCAGCTATGAGTCCACAGGAAAAAAAATTATGAGAAATCTTTAATTGTAGAATTGACAATACATTCTTCAGAAATTAATTTTCAGCTTTCATCATATTCCTTCACAGAAACAACAAATACAAGGAAGGAGCACCTCATCCATACACTGGATATTGAGGAAGTGTGCATACAGGCATTCTTACAAGTCCATGCAGTTACTGACTGTCATATAAATCATGCTTTGCTTCATGCCATCATTCACCTGTGTACTACATTAGTCAAAAGAAAGTCACAGAAATAGTAACTGTGCAAAGCCCAGAACTAAGTGCCCTCAAGGAAGCATATTTGTATTACTTCATATTCCTCTGAAATACTCTACACAAACCAAACTGTAAGCAAGTCTTACAAAAAAAAAAAAAAAAAAAAAAAGGCAAAATCTGACAGTTTTGTTGTATCTGGCCCCACTTAAACTTATAAATCTGCTTAACTCAAATTAACTTAAGAGTCCTAGACTCTGTTCCGCAAACACACCTGCACCACAAGTGTAAAAGAAATTGACAAGGGGGAAAAAGCCCTGAACATACTCTGTAAACAGCAAAGTCACTCAATGAGAGCACATGGCAGCATGCTGAGCATCTCGTTGTGTCTTCATACAGACTACAGATTCTGACTTGCTTAAGCAGACTCAGTGGAGACCTTTGCTTTTTAGAACAGAATAATTCCCTTTGGAAAACAAAGCTATGTCAGCTGATCTACACTAACATAAAAAAAAAAAAAAAACGTGTTTACTGACTGTACAGGGTACTTCTCAAGTTCCCTTCAAAAAGAAGTCCAGGAAGTCTGAGGTACAGCTAAAGAAACAAACCCTATTTACAGTGAAAATGTCTACACGGTTATTTTAATAGTTGTCAGACAGAGCAAGTCTTATTCTTTCTAGAAGATGTATTCCTCCCCACACACAAGAATAGAGCAAATACGCAGATCTACTTTGGTTGTTAAGTTTCAGTACTGTTTTCACATAATGTACCGGAGAGCTGCGGCCTGCTATCTTCAACAAGAATATCCTTATGTTTGTACAATGTGAAATTCAGTTGACAGGCTGAGGGCATTTTTCCAGTTTCAGACACTTTTGGAACACTTTTTTAAAATAATGTATGTTCAAACAAACATTCACAGCTACAAGTCCTAAAAGATCCTAATTAAGATACACGTATTTAAACCTGCATTAACTGTATACTCACGTGCTTCTTACCCAGCCACCCTGCTGCCAACGCCTCTGCCTTCAAACAGACAGCATTTTTGATATTAAATACAGTTCACTTACAAAAAACTCTTTAAACTAACTGTACATAGAGAATGAGGGCAAAGAAGATGAACTCTAACACACAGCTGTCATGTTCAAAAGAGGAAATACTGTGAAAGAAGAATGGGAAAACCATAATAATGCCCAATCCCTCAGACAGCTCCTTTTGGCACCAAAAAAAGTACCATCATTTCACACTTCTACCTATTTTTCAAAATCATTTCACTGTATCTCACAAGCTTTCTACTCTTTCATTTAGTTAACTGTTGAATGTTATGTCTTCATTCCCGTAATCTGACTATAAACTACACATCCTCATTATAGTCCTACTCAAAGAAACAACAGCTGTGAAGTGCATAGAGTAGAATGAACTGACAATATAAATGGAGGGCTTAGTTTAAATTTAACGATTAAAATTCCCAACGCAGTTCTTAAGTTCTGCAGCTGTTTGAACTGCAGAAAAATAGCTGGTTATAAAGTGTCTGGAAAATGCAATTTGCACTAGTTAGGCTTTCGGTGGGGATGCGAGAGATGTGTAACTGGCACATGAGGGGAATGGAATGAAAAAGAACCTACACGGTAGAGAACTAAACAGCACTACTGAACAGCACAAGCGCTGGGGAACTTTGGTACTCCTACCTTACATACAGACACTTTTAACTATGTTGGAGTACACGGCCTGTTTCCACAAGAAAATGCTACATTATGATTTAGACATGTCCAAGAAACAGTTCTGAAGACCAGCTACAGAAACAATAAGATTCCCTTCCAAACTTAGCACAGCATATCCCTACAAACTTCAGATACAAACTACTAAGTGTAAGATTAGTTTATGCCTTTGACTGAAGTCAAACGGTTAAGCCTAGTGGAGACATACACTGACCTTTTAGTCTGAATTCAGAGGTCATTAAATGTTCATAGTCTGTCACTGCATTATTTTTAATTACAGAAATGAAAGTTAATTTACTCAATGTGCTAAACTATATAGCTAAACTATCCTAAAGATGCTAATACTTAGTTTTGCCCATAACAGTATTTCCCCTCTATCACTTATAAACTTCTTTTAGACTATTCTTAATTTAAATGGTAAAATTAAACACAAAAGTTAGTGAATTATTGCTACAAGAAAAAGTATTAGCATGTTTTTCAGTAGTTTTATTGAGCTACTTACACCACATATTTTATTTTTCTAAATGGCACATCTAGTCTATAGCTTTGAAAAGGAAAAGCACTCAAAAAATCTAACTTTCAGAAAAACTCTATACCAACAATAAAGAGGATTCTTCCTCAAACTCTTTCACAAATGTTATAAAACAAACTGTTGGAAAACAGTGCTGTGGATGACTAAACCAATCCTTCAGTAAACACTTCCTCAGCTGCAACGTCCAGCGTGGTACCACAGCTTAAACTGCACAGACTCAACTGATCTTCTGAAAAAAATGACTGCGTTTCAGAAGTTAAGCAACAGTACATGACACACATGACTAACAGCATACTCACTAAAGACAAAAAACACTAGACATCTCTCTCTTAAAAACAGAAAAGATACCAGAGCTGGCATCAGTCTGCAATGCAAGAAAGACCATGTGATACTTAGACACTTGTGTATTAGTTTAAAAATAAGTTAGATAAGCATGTGACGAGTGACAGTTTTGTACATGACCTTTGCTTAACAAACTCTTTTTCAGAAAGTCCACACAAATATCAACAAAATTCCTTTAAGTAATAATAATAATAACCTTAAACTCTACTCTTCATCTGATGTCTTGAAAATAAACGCTGAAAACAAAATTATGCAGGGTTACTTCGGGAAAAATTGAAAACATATGTTTTGCAGCATGAATTGAGAAATAAGAAATGAAAAAAAGCATTAAATTCTTCTAGTAAATCGGGATGATGAAATTCAGCATGGTAAGTTACAGAGACAGAAGCTTGGGGTGGATGTTTCCAGTGGGAATAATTCACTCAAGAATTTGGAAACAGAGTTCCTCTTTCCGGAGACTGAACAGGCATACACGATTGCACAGGAAATGCTTTTAAGTCGGGAAATGGGAAGGCATTCTGCATGGAACGGGGAATCCATAGCTTAAGGTATTTCTCTTTGAAGTGTCAAATCACAACAACAACCTCTGGGTGAAGGTCTCTACCAGTGTTAAGCAACTTGGCTTTTCCATTACTGTGTGCTTCTATTTAAATATCAGATCTGTATCTATTTAAATACAGAAGCACAGAATGGCTGAGGTTGGAAAGGACCTCTGCAGCTCATCTGGTCCAGCCCCCCTACTCAGGTAGGTGCCTGACGCAGCCCAGGAGGACAATATATACTAAAGAAAACCAAGGATAATGACAATTTCATTAACAGCATTAATGAATAATCTCCACAAAAAGAGTGGGAATACGTTAAAGATTTTCACAAATCTTGTGACTTCATCCAGTTCACTTAGGAATTCTAAATATGACCATGAAACTGTCAGAGGTGAACTGTCTCCAGGTACTTCTCAAATCTTCTCTTTTTTTAAAAAGAAAGCATTCTCAAGAATGGGTGTCCAACATTTTAGCTTGCCTTGGTCACACGGAGCGAAGAGAAGTTTTCTTGGGCCACATATAGAGTATACAACATAGTTATATATTTTATAATATACAAGTTAATGCAAAAATTTCTTTTATACATACACATATAAATACACATATCAGCAGAGACTGTTTTGAGTATTCTCAGTCCTAACACATCAACTTGCAGAGAAATATGTTAAGTTTGAAGGGAACAGAAACTGGAAAGTTTAATATCATTGGTGCTGGCACATATTTAGTAAAGCAAATATAGTCTAAGACAAAGATTAAAGTATCCAGGAAAACAAAACAAAACAAAACAATTTTATTGCCTAAATTCCACATCTCCACATCCGAGGGCAGGGAGCCCTTGAAGTGCCTCCTTTTAAATATATCTATTCTTGATGCACTATCTCTTCTCAAATGTATCTTGGAGTAGAAGCAAAAGAAGAAGGAACACAGCAATCTGCTGTTTTTTCATTTTACTGGGCTATTTGAAATGCAAATTCAGTATGACCTGTTTTTACAATTAGGCACCTGAATTAAAAAAAAAAAAAACCACATATATTGCCCTTCAAGAATGATAATCCAGAATAATAATGCATAATAAGATGCGAATGGTGAGATTTCTCAATGACATTAACTATAAAAATGATTTTTTTTTTCCAATTTTTGGTATCAAGGAAGATATCAACCTACTCTTTTAAGGTCCATTTACTTCAGTGATTTTGCAAAAATGTCATATATTGAAGTTTACAGATAAAATGCCTTTATCCATCGCATTTTTCATATCTTAAGAATTCACACAAGTCAGTGAGGATACCTCAAGAAACTGCCTTCATGTAGCTTGGCATTCTGTAAATAACACAAAATCCTTTCTTGTGCCTGCCTACTCATTTTCTTCATGGAGAACCTTCCCAATTAAAATTATCACTAAATTAAGTCTAAGAACTAACCAAAGCACAAGACACTTCTGGTACCAAATCACCAAGTTCTGCTTCCTCTTTCCACACATCCTTTAGGGCATTTTCTTGTTAGTTCTCCAAAAATTCAACCCTGACTTACGAGAGTAAAGAAAATACTTCAGTCAGACTCCTTTACACATTTCCTTTTTTCTTTTTTTTTGCTCACATTTAACAGTCATATTAACATCAGCATATAATTATTAGTATTAGGCAACTCAAAGATACCAGATTCTGCTGAAGAGCATTAAGAATGCAGACAATGAAACATAAACATTTAAGTTGTACGGTGCTTTAAAATAGGCTATGAAAACACAGAGTAGGCATTTCTTAAACTAACATTCAAAAAATACACTATTTTTTTCAAAATAATTTCTACTTGTGTGTTTGCCTTGTTTTCCTAATTTTGATTTTCCTGTGAAAAGCTACAACTAAAGAGAACATAATGTTAATTACAACATATGAGGCTATTTTTCGATATTTACAGTCATCTGAGAAAAGAATAAAAAGCTTCTCAGGATTCTGGTCAGATGCCTCTTAGGAAATACGTATGTGGGCATTAAGAGAAAGGACGCAAATGAACTCTTTTCTCAACAAGAAGGAATTTCTTTCCAACCTCAGAAAGAATACTGATGTCAGAACTAAGGCTATATGAAACTGCAAATAACTTCAAAACCATCTCTTCTGATTCAGGCAGACCCTAGTCTCATTGTGTGATCCAAAAATACTTCTGTTTGTAAGCACCTGCCAAAGACAGGCAGGAAGTCCCTTTACAATAATCTGTGCTAACCTGGAATCAGATTCCTGTATGTTAAAGCTGGCTCACTTTCTAGAGCATTGTTCAAGATAATCAGGAATGCAGTATTGAAAAGAATCATCTGAAACAGCAGGAAACTATACATCAAATCTACACAAAAGGAGATCAAGCTTATTTCCCTGCACACATCCTTTCGCCTCGTGGTTTAACTTAAGAATTGGAGATTGAATTCATTTCTGGTGATCTTCCCTTCAAGTTAAAAAGGAACACGACTGTGCAGTGTGGGAAGCCACCTAGTGACAAAGGAGCACAAACATGCCTGAAGCTGCCCAGAGTTTCAGTACGATGATGCAGTTAGAGCATGTGATTACTGCTGTTTTTCTCAGTGACTTGCAAGACGTGTGGTGCAGTGTAGTTTAGAGAATTCCTCAGTGATTTCAGGCAAATTTACAAGTCTTCCCGAATCTCCTAAGTGAGCTGTGAAACGGCAAATTTGCTGGAGATGTACAAGAGCAAAACAAATTAAAATTTTTAAATGCCTAAGGAAAAGGTTTGGTGCCCATTCTTAAGCTCATAAAGGTATTTTATGCAGGAAAAGTTCAGATTTCTGAGGCTGGGAGGAAATAACACAGAAGAGGCTAATTTTCAAAAACATTAACGATCCAAACTATTTTCTTCCAACTCAATTCAGAAATCATTCAGCGGATTTAACAGGGGGAAGTTTTCATGAAGCAGAAAAACTAGTTCTACAATGTGTCTGTTGGTAAACGAGATTTCTCATTTCTCAGAAACTGAGAGCTCAAGGAGTAGCATGAGCACAAAACACTGCACAGCAAGAATTCAAGGCCAGAAAAGCGTGTGCATACAAACAATGTGTTGTGTAATGTTTTCTGCCAGTGACAAAGTACCTCACTTTGCCAACATGCACCTTACCACTTCACTGCATAAGAATCCTCAGCAGAGTAACGGCAAAGAAACAACATCTTACTGGAATAATTCTTATGTGTCATATATCAATAGACTTAATGAAGGATTGGCTGAACATTTTTTGGAATAGAAGACAACACATGCTGTTCCTTAAAAGAAAAAAGAAAAAAAAAGGCTTGTCCTAGCTCAACTCAAACAGTACTTAATACCACCTGTACAGCCAAAGGGGTTACTGCTCAGCTATTCATTTGAACATATGAACAATGTCCATTAATAGATACTAGAAGTTGTTTTTGCTCATTCCGAAGGAAATACCCAAGCCTAACCTACAGAGCCGTGACTACCTTTGATGTCTGGGGGAAGGCAGAAGTCAAGCAAAAGAACCAGGAGGGAAGAAACAATTCTTTCCTGGCCCCAATCCTACCATTTATTTTCCGTTTTCTTAAGTTGTTCTTTTACATAATCAGGTCAAGGAAACTAACACGAAAAAAACTATTTTTCATTTACTTTCCATCAGAAAGCATAGATGAGAAGGCATGTCTTTAGCTACAGGGACACGGAACAAGATGGATACACGGGAAGCAGAAATTTAACTCACTTGGAGCTGCTGAAATGATACAAGCATGACAGCTAGTAAGACAATAATGTAATCCACACTGATATATCACGTTTTTCTGATACACAATACTTGTTTTTTTTTAATGTTCTCAGTGAAATTGATACCAGGCAGCATCTACAGATATTATAGCACATTTGCATTTTATATCCCATTCTTTAAATGTGAAATAATTACATTATATTGGTAAAGAAAAATTGGTAAAGAAAAATCTTTCAGAGGTTGTAATCAATATTCTATTTAAGTATCTCATTATGAAATAATGAGCATGGATGACAGTTACAGTAAGTTGCAGTGGAAAGAGACCTTAGGCAAAAAAAACTAGACTGTTAAAATTTTCTGTTGTAAACAACTGTTTCCTTTTCCCTCTGTCGCAGCAGTGTGGTTTCTGCATGGATTGGAATACTTGATTTCAGATGTTGTAACTAAAACTAAAATTCTTTCCCATATGGACAGATGGTACAGTTGTATGTATCTTTTCCATTAGAAAATTATTTTGTGAACTGTTCCAGAGTGAAACAGATTGAATCACAGTACATGCTTGGTTGAAATACCTGCTTTGTTTATAGTACACCTGGAATCTAACTAAAAATACGTGCAAATATTGATTAATTCATAAACAAAAAAAAGCTCTAGTTGAGAAGTTTCCTTTCACAAGTATATATGTTATCTTCTGAAGATCCCTACTTTCTATGTTTTCCAAGGGTAATCAACATGACAGACACTGTCACGACACTGATGTTTAGCCAAATAGTTATGATAAATGTCATTTTAAATATTAAGGTAAGATCGAGCCAAAGTAATTGCATCACTATTTTCTGGGCAGTTTGCTCAAAGTGTTTTCACTGAATTAAATAAGAACAAATACAGTACGTGGTATGATAATATATCGCATAAATATCTTGAAAAGTAAAACATTAAAGTATGGATAATCTGTATGCTATCTATGAATAAACTAAATCAACCAGATTGAAGACAAATCATCCTGTAAGTATTCAGTCATTTTAGACAATAGGAAGTGACTTGTAATACAGACTCCCTGTTCATTCAAGATGGGAACGACAACATTTTAGGAGAAGATGAAAATATCAAAAACATTGTGGGATAGTTGGATAGCCAAAAATATTTAAGCAGTTGCCAAAAAGTAAGTCTATCATTGTCAAACAGTAGATAATTCAATTTTTCATACACCAGAAAGATTTTGTTTTCTGTGACTCTGTATTTTTATCTACAGATGATATTGTATTGAGGAAGAGAATTGAGTTCCTATCAGTAAACACAGAAAACCAAAGAAATAGGGGTTGTTCTACTGAACTGAATTTCAGATTATTACTGAAATATCCCACTAACCTCAGTGCAGGAGGACAAAGGCTTCCCAAGCTCTTAGACTTAAGCCATAATATCCTTTCCTGAGCAAAGATATTTTGCTCAGGAAACAGATATTCTGGTTTCAAGTTAGTGTCTTCAGAAAACTCATCTATAATGGAGTCAAACTGTGTAGTGTATTCCCATTGTCTAATAAGTGGACACACAGGCACAGATAATGTTTGCTGAATTCCACATATTTGGTTCAGTCAGTTCAATTAGCCAAAAATCTGAAAAGACAAGACAGGCCACTGCAAGAAATCAAGAATCCAACAGTCTTAGCTGGGGACTCTTTTTAAGGCCTTTACCAAATTTGGTAATTTGGTACCCTAATTAGAAAAAAAATCTTGCGCATACTAGTTCATCTGTAAACTACTTTGTCAAATTCCAGTTTTAAATAAGAGATAACCCTTCAGCCATGCTGGACTGTGGCAAATAATCAGTTAATCTGCACAGTGGCCAGCTTTATTTATATTCCACGTAGATCTGGTTTGCAGTCATGTACTCTGTCTTAGAGGGGGGCTGCACAGTGCCAGATACTAGTGAGGACCTGCAGTCACTCTGTGATACGTACACAAGCGGTATTTAATGGGATAGGAGAAGAACATGTGATTTCTGGAAAACAGACACCCAGCACTACTGCAGTACAATGCTGTGGGATCAGCACTCCAAGCCAAGTGGGGCAGCTGCTCATCATCCCAGTGATGCAATCGGACAAGAACAGCACTTAAGAAATCAACATGAAGAAGAATAATCCTCACCAATGCCAGACACTTGCTCCAGGCTGCCAAAAAAATGAAAGAAAGAGTCTAAACTTTGGAGAAAGGTAGACACATCAGAGCAGCCTCCCAGCACCATGTTGGAACACACTTTGATCCTGCATCACGTGCCCCAGGGGATCTGATTCTGCACTTCACTCACTGCAGTACAGTGAGATAAATAACTAGA
The DNA here is from genome assembly GCA_036925125.1 of Oreortyx pictus. Taxonomy (NCBI): domain Eukaryota; kingdom Metazoa; phylum Chordata; class Aves; order Galliformes; family Odontophoridae; genus Oreortyx; species Oreortyx pictus. Next base: position 85,451,693 of record JAUPFR010000003.1, on the reverse strand, counting down.
TGCATCTCAGTGCTCCCAAGAACCTCAATTTCTGTCACCAGACAGTCTTATGCTGGCAAAGAAAAGAATACTGTTCTAACAGGGATCTGTACACCTGCTAGTGTACAGGCACCTAATGACTCTAAAGCAATAATTACTACTCCACTGGAGGAAGCTAAAAAAGATACATGCTTCCCTTCCTGACTTCTTGTTTGTAAGCCCCTTTCATACATGGCTGACGTCACTACCTCCCTACGTATTGCCTTATGAGGACAGCCACTGGTATTTCTTGTCCAGTAGTTCACAACCAGTAGCAGTAACTGAAGAGAAAGAATATGAAGTGCTTATAATACTGAAAACAGCCTGAAATGTGCTGATTCAAAGACAACTTAAAGCAAAAGGAATGCGTACCAGCAGAAACTTCCCAGATCTCTTATCAGCATTATTTTAAAATTATGCTACATCATGCCTCACAGTTACCAAGATATTAACCATCAAAAGTAAGAAGAAAAAATACCTTGCATTGCAAAGTTTTGTAATGTGAGAAAAAAATTGGCAGAATCAAAAATAAATAATGAAATATAATAAAATTAAATAGTAAATAAATGAAGAGGATTACCTGCACTTCCATGTCTGTGTAATTCCAGTGTATTTTACAGACTCAATGCTAAGCAAGTGCTGAGATGCAGTATGTAAACAGAGTATTATGCGACTTCATATAAAATTAAAAAGCAACTCTTGGAGAAAATTCAATCCTCATATTCCCCAACTCACCATAAAACTGAAAAACTGCTTATGACTGAAAATGATGAATGAGTAGAATTTAACCTTTCATAATTCACAACCCGTCAAGTCTTTTTGCCTCAGAATGTTAGGATTGATGACTGTAACTCTATAGCTTCTTTTTTTTTTTTTTTATGAATTTTTGATCACTTGATTTATAGAACAAACCAGGTGTAGAGCTACATTTTTTAAAATTATTTTGCTAGATTTAGATTCATAAACAGCTTAGGAACATTCTAAATGATCACTTCAGGGTACAATGCATTCACTTCAGCGTGCAAACCACCCAATGGTAACTTCTAGTGTAGGCTCACATCCAGCTCATACAACTCATCCTGCACTCCCTCCATGTTTCTCAAAGCACCCAATAAGCACAAATGAAACCATATTTGGAGTGTATGTGAGCTGTAGCAGCTTGGATAGAAGGGAGCTAGGCCCGCAGCAACAACACAGTTACATCAGTAAGTAAAAGTTAAAGCTACAGAGTAAAGAATTCAGGAGAGAAATCTACATAATGAAAATGTGGAAGATCAAGTTTGCATCCCAACAGAGTTCTCAGTGCAGCTAGATAGATTATGAGACTGGCACTAATGAAGGCTGAAATGAGGAAGTAAGATTTTTTCCCTCAAAATAAAAGCAAAAGAGATTTCAGAGCACGCCTCTTTCTTACTTCAATCTGACAGATGGAAAAATCGAATTAAGGTGACTGAACAACTTCATTCCTTCCCTCCATTTAGCATTTAACATGCTATCCTATTACTACTACCTGCAGATCATCTGCTAAATAAATGCTTCTTCCATGGACAACTGTGAAAGAGATGGAACCAAGTGTCTGTAATTAAAGCAGATTTGGGGAGGTATGAACAAATGTTCTATATTCATATCTGTTACACTGCAGAACTTGCTAGATACTAACACAACTATCCACGCTCTGCTGGAATCACAGACTTTTATTAATTGCTTATTATACAGAAAAATAAATTAATGATTGATTGAAAAATACTGAATTGTTTTAAAACATTAATATTAAACCGTATATGAAGAAAATGGGATTATTCATTAGAGGAAAACCATAGGAGACAACCTAAAGCATATATAATATACTGGCAGGGTAAAACCTTTTTATGTATTTGATACATGGAGAAATTAAAATTCAGTAATGCTTATTAGTGCATCAGAGCAATCTGATAAGTCTCCTGTGCCCCTGTTGCAGCACTCACTGAGAAATTTATGAACATGCTCAGAGACCCTAAAACATGTTGCTCCTGGCCCAGAAAGCTTTCTCTAGAGTCACAGTTTGTTGACAGAACCAGAAACTGTCACTGTAAACTGAAAAGACAAATATACCCTGGATTTCTAAATGAGAAAACAGAAAACCTGAAAGCAATCTAAGTTAACAGTAGAAAAAATTTAGGAAAAAAAAAAAAAGCAAAACATTGAACAAGATCCAGTTCCCTGTAAGGACAAAGCATCGCCTTTCAAAGCGTAAATGTGCTGTGTGAGAACCTTGAGCTGGTTCACAGTGGATGCAGCAGCAATTATTTCCACAGATATTCCATGTTTATTTTTTTTTAATGATTATTATTTGCATACAGACAGTATATTCGTCCCTTGGCAGAACAGACATGATTCATCCAGCAGAACAGCAGAGCAGGCTCATGTATAGTGGCAGTCTAGGAAAAACATGTATTGCAAGAGATTAATGCACATCTATGCATGCATTAGTGTATGGGCAAGTAAGAAAAAAGTTCATGGTTATACCTGGACAGAATCTTTCAGGACAGGGAATTTTTATCCTCCATGTTTAAGGAGGAAAACAATATGAACTCGAGTTAAAAATAAAATCTTCCTGTGCTGTAGTTCAGCTGCACCCCTGTCCTCACACGGCTTTACAAGAATTAGAAATAGCTTAATGATCAGTACGTTTGAAGACTCCCCAAAGCAACCTTGTCCTTCCTGAACTCTCGGGAAAACAGCTCCACGGGGCAGGTGTCCACATCCACAATGGTGTTTGTATTAACGGAGAGGGAAAGGAGCTTGCGTAAGCCATCACAGATTCCAGCCTTTCAGGGCTGAGGTATACACATGTTCAAAGCCTCATGGAAGAGGACAGGAGTTTGGTAAGCCCTGCTTCAGAACAGTAAAGCACCATGACTTGTCACAACTGTGAAGGCACCAACAGGCCTCACCCACCCTGGCCATCCCCACCAGCTCCTTCTGAGTGAGGAAACCCTGACACGTCCTGGGCTTACAGCATGCCTGTTTACAGCCCCTGGCCCTGGTTTATTGTTTGCTACATCTGGAACTGTTGATGGCTCCTGCTCCCATCCAAGGTCTGTGTGCAGTGCCAAGGCCACTAGTACAGGTCCCAGTGGTGAAGCGACTGCCTGAGTACTGGCACCCTCCCATTCCTTCTCATCCTCCCTCACTGAGCAGCCCTGCTCACACTGATCTGGGATGCCATCAGTCAACAGCACCACAGAGATGTACCTCCAAGAAGGAAACCACTGTTTTTAACTTAGCATTTCTTACTATTTTGAGACCATCCAGTCTGACATAATTAATTTCTCAATAAGGAATACCGTACCAAAGCTAATCTTTAAAGATTTTTCCAGCCTTTACACACAGAAAACAGCTCAGATTTGATGTGGTATCAGTACTAAAAATTGCCACAGGCAGACTACAAAGACAAAGACGATAAAACAAGCACAGTCAAATCACAATCAGAAATACAAACTTTGTTTTGTTCCCCTCTACTTATTTTTTTTACATTTTGAGAAAACTGAACGCTGCTCTTGTCTTCGTAAAGCTACAGTTTAATTTTCAAAACCCCATTAAGTAACAAAAAAGTCACCTGCAGCACACAGATGGAGAGACTGGGCAGGGGGAGAATGGGAAAGAAAGCAATAACCTGTATTTCAAGGGAGACAGGATTCCCTGAACATATAATACTGAACTGGACATCAGTTAATTCACATGCGTAACACAACTGACTTCTATGCTTGAGATTTTCAGAATACCGTGATCTGTACTGGACTTAATTCTTCATTAAATAAATACATCCTTGTGACTTCTACTATTATTCAAGGTTAATCTATGGCATAAAATATATATTGTATTGGCATAAGAATAGCACTAACTACTAATGAAAGTAATAAGGGTTTGTAAACTCTCATGTACTAAATAAAAGGTTTTCCCAAGGTAATATCTTAGGGAGGTACTAAATGCCTGCAGATTGATCATTTTGGAAATAGTCTTGTTTTAAAACCAAAACAAGAAAATACAGAAAGAAAAAAGAAGAAAAAACGCCCTGTAAAAAAATGGTTCCCACTAATCAGCTATCTAATGGTAACGTATACAATCTGCAGTAGCCTGTTCCATTTCTACAATTAGGCTAAGCCAGTAACTCTTTCAGTGTACTATCAGACATCAAAAGAGATGTAAACAAGACTTCAGATAAATCAGTTTGCATCCTTAGCAACATTTACAATTAGAAATGTTTTATTACAGTAGTTACGAATACCAATGGAAAAGCAATATTTTAACATCTGAAACTTAGGCATAACCAAATGTAAAAGAATATTTTGCTTTAATCGTGAAAAGGATTTTCAACACACGTGCACAGAGAAGTTGTCTACAGGAAAGACGATATGAAAAGAAAAATTCTGAACACTTAAAATAACTTTACCAGAAAATCTCGTATGCAGTATTACAATTCAACATGTAAGAAAAAGTCATCTCTATATTTATGGTCAGAGGAACTAAAAATAACCACACTTAATTCTTAAACTGATATTCTGCTCTAAATAGCACACTAGCATATACATTGAACTAAGAAGGAATGATTGTTCAAAGAAAAGGAAACAAGAGAAAGAGGACAGTAGCTAAACTGCTTTACAAAATGTTTATGAAAAGTGCTAGACTGAAGTGAAAACAGAGCTAATACATTTCATGCTTTTCTTCCTCTCGGCTGTAAGTTCTCACTGACCTAGGATGCCTAGAATACCACGTTTTATATTAATCAACTGGGAAATTACTACATAAGTTGAAGAAGGTGGGAAAAATCAGAGAAGACTTGTATGGGGGACTTTTGTCTGTATTTTTAGGAAACTGACCAAATGGTAGATAACTGAGTGAAGAACAGAAAAGCATCAAGGGAAGAGATTGCAGATGGAATTCCACATAGCAGAAAAACACTCATAAACGTGGAAAAAAACAGACATCCAGAGTCACCGGATGGACAGAGACTTGCTTTTTTCAAACAAAGCAAAGTTGTAAATATGAGCATGAAAATTCTTAGAAATGTATCAGAGGGGCTAGAAACAAATACAGATGACTATTAGAGCCATTTGTATAGCTGAGCTGACAATCAGCTGTTTATAGATCTTAATCAACGATATTCCAGAACTGTCTTATAATGCAAAAGAGCTGAGGAGAAAATCTCATAATAATTTTTCTTCTCCGTTTTTCCTTGGAATTTTACTTCTGAGAAATGTTTAGATGAAGAAAGAGGATTACATGATTGTATGCAGTCCTGGAACAGCAGAAGTCTTGCACCTAATTAAGTGGAGATTTACCTTCCAGAAAGAAGGACGTTTAAAATCATTTGCAATTTAAAAGTAATCATTCTTCCTCTCATGTGTAACTCAGAAGTTAGACACTAGGCCTACAGAAAGGTATAAATTGAATTCCTCAGCAGAACTAAATGCTTCATGTTTGGAAGACTCTTACCCTGTATTGATGGAAATTATTTCTATAAGTGGATTCTTCCTTATCTTTGGCAAATCCAGTCGTGCTCCCCCCAAACGTTTTCCATTATCTTTCTTCTGACCAAGCAGTCTCACAGAATGACCTTCAAATGAAGCACAAAAATGCAGTCAGTACAAAGTACATATTTGTTTTGATTTGCTCTTCATCACAAGTAGTGTTTATACTTCAAAGACAGAAAATGAGAATGAGATGTAATAATTTATTTCCATCAGCTAAAGAATTTAAGAAGTACTGACAGATAAAATAAATCATGTTAAAATGGAAGAAATTATTTCATCTAATTATCTTTTCATACTTGCATTTCTGTTTTATTCAATTAAAATAATCTAAGCAGTTTCATTTTCAGATTCTCTAGCAAATATCAACACAGTGATAAATGACTAGTATGGCGGGATTAAACTATTTTTTTCCCATATTTTATGCAAGCTGAAAGTAGTATGTAATAACCTAAACATTTTTAAAGCTTCTTATATTGCCCAACTACATAAGTCAGAGAAAAGTACTATGAAGTATATCCTATGAGCACATTAATGGCTAAACTGACAAGAGACATTTACAGTCAGCATTGACTTCCCCACTCCAGCTCTGTAAGTCAGATTGGTTATAACCAACATCAATTTCGGGCCAGAGAGCACTGCAAGAAAGTGTTTATTGTTTGTTTATTTTACTCTACCGCATAAGTACCTGAGAGAAATTTGCAATTTCTTTGCTATCCAGAGACCATATTCCCCTTAACCTCTCTGTTGTTTTTCTGCAACACATTGCCCTAATAGCCCTACACTTGCCCTATAAATTTTGATCCCTACAGGACATGTAAAAGGTTCTGTTGCCAGTTGACTATGCAGACAGCTTAGAGCAGCTGTGTTAGCTCTGTTAGACAACAAACATAGTGCATTAGTGCCCCTATCTGGAAAAGGCTGCAAGTGATGAACTGAAGCAGAAGTAAAAGGGATAATCCTACTCTTGCTGCCCTAGAATGTAACAGAGATGACCCCACTTGGAATTAAATATAGCGAGGGTGGTCAAGGACAACGAGCAAGGTTTCTTTAAATATACTGAAAGCAAAAGGAAGAGCAGGGAAAATGTAGGCCTGCAGATGAATGAGGTGGCTGCCCTGGTTACAGAGGACACAGAAAAGGAGGAATTATGGACAACTTCCTTGCTTCAGTCTTTCTGCTAAGACTGGCCCTCTGGAATATCAGACCCTACAAGTAAAAGAGAAAGTCATGAGAAAGGAAGACTTCCCCATGGTCAAGCAGGATCTGGTTAGAGATCATCTAGGCAGTCGACATACACAAATCCATGGCTACCAACAGGATGCACCCATGAGTTCTAAGGGAGCTGGCAGAAGTGACTGCTGAACCACTCTCCATAATCTTTGAAAGTTCATGGAGAACAAGAGAGGTGCCTCAGGACAGGAGGAAAGCCAGCGTCACTCCAGTCTTCAAAAAGGGAAAATAGGAAAACCAGGGAAATTACAGGCCAGTCAACCCCACTTCTGTCCCTGGAAAGGTGATGGAACGACTTATTCTGGATGTCTTCTTCAAGCAAGTGGAAGAAAAGGAAGCTATCAGGAGTCATCAACACAGTTCCACTAAGGAAAAATCATGCTTGGTCAGACTGATAGCATTCTGTGACATCATGACCAGCTGGGTAGATAAGGAGAGAGCATTGGATGTTGACTACCTTGACTTTAGCAAGGCTTTTGACAGTCTCTCATATCATTCTCAGGTGTAAGCTTAGGAATTTAGGGAAGTGGACAGTGGACAGTGAGAGGGACTGATAATTGTCTGACTGGCACAGCTCAGAGGGTCACGATCAGGGCTGCAGAGTCTAGTTGGAAGCCCATAGATAGAGGTGTTACCCAGGGATTTGTACTGAGTTTGGTTTTGCTCCATATCTTCATCAATGACCTGGATAAAGGGATAGAGTGCACCCTCAGCAAGCTTGGTGATGATACAAAGCTGGGAGGAGTGGCCGACATACCAGAAGGCTGTGCTGCCATTCAGCAAGACCTGGACAGAGTGGAGCATTGGGCAGAGAGGAATCTTACAAGGTTCAATAAGGGCAAGCATAAAGTACTACACATAGGGAGGAATAACCACATTTATCAGTAAAGATTAGGGGCTGACCTAATGAAAAAGAGCTCTATTGAGAAGGATCTGGATGTCCACGAGCCAGCAGAATATCCCTGTGGCCAATGCGGTCAAAGGTATCCCAGGATGCACTAAAAAGAGCATGGCCAGCAGGCTGAGGGAGGTTATCCTCCCTTTCTACACTGCCCTGTTGTGGCCATACCTGAGGTACTGTGTCCAGTTCTGGACTCTTCAGCTCAAGAAAGACAGGAAACTACTGGAGAAAGTCCAGTAAAGGATTACAAAGACAATTAGGGGCCTGGAGACTCTTCTGTATGACGAGAGGCTGAATGTTCTGGGACTGTTCAGCCTGGAGAAGACTGACTGTGTATCTTATCAATGCTTATAAATGTCTAATGGGTAGGAATCAAGAGGATGCGGCCAGGTTCTTCTCAGTAGCTCCCAGCAACAAGGAACAACGGGCACAAACTGGAAATTTTTTTACTTTGAGGGTGAGAGAATCCTGGAACAAGCTGCCCAGAGAAGTTGTGGAGTCTCCTCCTTTGGAGATATTCAAACCCAGCTGGATGCTTTTCTGCACAACCTACTCTAGGGAACCTGCTTTAGCTAGGTGGTTGGATGAGATTATGTCTAGAGGTCTCTTCTAACCTACATGATTCTGTGATAACAGACAGCAAAGGAAACTATTCCAAATGACTGACAAAAGGTGGGAAGTAACCTACTACTTGGAGATGAGGAAAGGGAAAAATCATCTATCCTTTAATAAGTTGAAAAACTCTTGGATAATACACGAAACTACATCTACAAAAATAAAATAATTCTCTACATACTACTTAGGAAAAGGAAAAACTACCCTAAAATGGACAGGCAAGGAAGGCAGATGAAACAGAAAGCATGTTTAAAGTACTAGCTGAAATATATCTAGTACAGTAAGCTAAGACTCACACCATTTGAAAACCATGCACAACCAAATCTGCTATCTTACACTAGCTGTCTACGAAACTAATTCATCCATCAGTTAAAGTCTTTCTGCACTACTCTCATTTTAAGGAGACATCATAAATGTTATTTATGAGTAATGTGACATCCTTGACATCACAACAAAAGCTGGAAGACAAGCAACTACTTTTGGTAGTTTCTCTCATACTTCTTAAGATACATAGAAAACTCTTAAGCAAAATTTGATTTAATGAAGAAGTGAGCAGAACTATCTTAAGACTGCAGTGGTTAATACTAAAAGTAGACCTCAGTAATAGTAATTGAAAGGGTATTATTTTTGCAAATGTGTTGGAGAAAAATTTCATTACACTCTGCTGTGAACTTAGAATATCTTACTCGTGCTATTAACACTTGCTAAATTATTCATTTCTACCTTTTCATGACAATAACAGCAAAATCACTGTCTCGTAATACAATTGGTTATTTTCCAATCTAATGCTTCGTTAAGGAGTCACAAGCATGACACCATTTTATTTACTTGTATAACAAAAGTGGTTGCATTATCATAGGCACAAAAACTGAACTAGAAGCAGAGAACATTTCTTTTTGTATTTTTTAATAGTACGGTTTATTTGGAACAAAGCAGCTTACCCAGTTTTTAAATATTCAATTGCTTTACCATGCTAAAACTTCATTTGGATTTATGGCTGAAAGTATAATGGAATAATTTGCATCATTCTCAAATATTCAGGCTTAAAAGTAATAATCACCCCAAATTTAAAATTCATACATTTATAATTAGAGTCCAACTACCACTGTGAATTTTAAAAACTTTCCCTCCCCAACAAGTAATATCTCACAAGAATCAGTGAAGCTTGATCTTCTCACAATGAAGAGCAAAAAAGTTCTGGAAAAAAAGGCTATGCAACTTACCTCAGATTTGTTTCATATGTGTTAAAGGACTAAAAGGTACTACAGAGAGAGAGAAATTGAGATAATGACAGATCTATTCAGGAGGCACAACTTTATAATCCCCATTTTCTCAGGAAAACAGGCAGAATAAAACTTAAAATAATGTGGTAGTCTAGAAAATCTTGTGGGCTCTGCCTTTTAAATGCTAGACAAGTGACCGGAAGCACCAGAAAAAAGTGTCCAGATGTTTTCAAGTAAAACGTAACTCACTAGGGTGCGTAACACCCAGCCTCTCTTAAAAGTGGAAAGAAACTCCACCTGAGTTATCATCTCCTGCACGATCCATTGAATGGGTCACAACCCTGTACTGCAAGAGGCATTAAGGGACTTTGTTTAACAATAAGCCTGGACAGATGAGGTTGGTGGTTGGACTTGATCTCGAAGGTTTTTTCCAACCTATCTAATTCTATGACCATCACTTCATGCCCCCTTGCTAGCTCAGAAGTGGCGAAAAAACATCCGAACCAAGTGCATCAGCTCAGTGTGCCTACACACCCTGAGAATCAAAATCAAATACAGTAGTTTACTTTTAGATGATGTATGGCTACATTTTTTCTCCTATTCCTACCTGAAAGACACTAAATTTGATGTTAATATGAGGCTGCAGAAGATGTGTGTTGTTTACATATCCCTGTACTTCTCACTCCATACACGACAGGAATAGCACAACCAGCCACAGTAGTTTGTATTGCAGACACAATTATAAATTAAAATGAAAAATAATCCTATTACAGTATTTGTGATCTTGAATTCCTTTTCCGTACTCTATACAAGAACTATTTTGTTTCATTGTAAATAATCACTAAAGCATCAGTTTACAACATTATTGCTATTAATAAAGTGTAACTTGATAAACACTCAATCCAACTTTTTCAAATGCTGTAGATCTTTTCCCCCATACTTATTTCAAGAAAACTTAAATAATAACCATATTAATAATAAATCTTTCAAAATTCAGAATGAGGCAAGAAAGGAAAAGGCTAAACAATATATATTTTTTTAAATGGTCTGAGCAGCATTAATCCCACACAAACATCAAGCGTAACAGAAAAAGCAGTAATTTCAAATCTCATTCATTACCTCGATTCAAAATTTAGAGGGAGGTGAAACACTGCAACCAAGGTTTCCTTCTCTGTGACCTAACAGGTTGCCTAACAAGTTAACTAAACAAAGCAGGTAATTTCTTTTTCTTTAACATTTAGAACAAAACCATTTTTGAAAACTGAGTTAATCTCAGTTCAACTCCCATAACCATGAGTGCTCTATCTCAGATATTAAACAAGCCACTGTTATTTTGTTGTCTTTCTGAAAGACGAAAACTTTGAAATACTGCTTCATGACAAACTGATCACTTGGACAGGCTGCCCAGATTGGTTGTGAAGTATCTCTTTCCCTGGAGATATGCAAAAGCTGTCTGGACACAGTTCTGAGTTATGACCTCTGGACGTCCCTGACTCAGCAGGGGATTGGACCAAAAGGCCTCCAGAGGTCTCTTCCAACCTCCATCACCCTGTGATGCTGTGGAACAGATCTAGTCAGGTCACCCAGTCTAGATCTGTTCATGGACCAGACAAAACACTACAGTGCTACAAGCCTCTCCTGACAAAAGAATAACTTCTCTAATTTCACACAGTGTACTAGCAAATACAGTAATATTTAAAAAACTGTACAGTTTTATTGGAGATTCAAGTTATGTTTCAGAGAAGATAATCACAAGTTAATTCATGAAGATTACACTAATAAAATCACACTGACCAAGTCCAGTCAAGCTCACAGAGCAGAATCACTCACAGTAAAACCATAAATGAAATCAAGGTAGAAACAATTCAAAATGAATTAGAGCTCTCTTATTTTGAGAGCTCGTTTGTAAACCAAACTCATTTTTATATGTATGATTTGTGAGTCAATGAACACAATTCACATTTCTTGGCGTTGTTCCCACCAAAGATGAGGTTGGAATGAATTAATCAGGGTATTAAATCCTATTGTTAGATTAAATAAAGACTTTTACATGTGTCAGTTTGATAAGGCACTGTGCAGAACAGAATTGGTTTCAAGGCATTTATTTTCACTTTTTAAAAAGGATACAAAGAAAGTACCATAATATTAATGCTACATACATACATACACTTTTATTTGTAGATGGTATGTGCTCCATGAGTGCAATAACGTCACTGAATGTGCTCTGAACATCAGACTGCTGGAGTGGTATTTTGCTAGCTTGATACAAGGATATGTTAGAGGGAAGTGGTGCGGTTTAGTCATTTTACTGTCTATCAGTCTTGAAATTTCCTTCCAAATCTTAATAGACATACTGCATTTCAAAAATAGCCAGCTCCATTCAGTCCACAGGCTGGCACCTCTCAGCAGCTGCTGAGAAATACTGCCTGCCTGACAGACAGAATAGGGCATCTAGCAACAGTCCTTCCTCCATTCTGCACACTCCACTGTATCTGCAGTGTGCCACTGGAACAGCTTCCAACCTGATACAGAGCACAATTTCTTAGCTGTTGCCTTCAAGGTTAGGTGCAAATATCTGAAGGAGCTCAAGAACGTGAGTTTAAAGAAAATCTTCAAAGATGCAGGAAACTCCAGCCTTGGCAGCAACAATTTCTATTGTTTTCAGTTTGTTGTTACCCATTCTTTCCCTTTCCCAGTTACAAGATCACATGTAGAGGTTATTCACCATTTCCTGAAAGACGCTTATTTTCCTCACAACAAGGCTGCTGATGTACAATTCCATACCTTCCAGCTGTCTCTCACCAACCTGTTTGATCTTCTCCAGCATCTTCAGGGAAAAAGGACTAAGTACTATTCCATGTACTTCTGCACACATTTCCTTCCACCAATATTCCACTCTTAATGAATGCAGAGCTTCCTCTCCTTAACGCTAGCACTGGAAAAATGCACACAGGAGCACCATATCTAAGCCAGAGAAACTTCGAAGGGAAAGCAAAGTAGCAAGTTTGCCCAAAGAAAAGCTGAAGTGTAGGGAAGAACCAAAGCAGCGATAAAGACCAAAAGATGGAAGGATCAAGCAAATATAAAAAGAATTAAAAAACGTAAGTGAAAGTAACAAAATGAGAACCTTAAAGAGAAGGGAGCCTAATAAGATCAAATAAATAACGCAAAGGAAGAAGAGACAAATCAGGAGCCATTACAAAACTTAAATGTCAAATTCAAGTAACTTTTATTTGCAGTCATGTCATTCTAACTTTGCAATGACTATGCAGAGAAAGGTTACTTTACTTACTATCTTTGCGGAGGACTAACAAAAATAGCATCTGAGACACAAGGGTGCAACTCAAATTGCCTAATACACTGTACAGCTACCCATGACTGCTGCTGATACTTGAGCTCAGTTCTCCTACATTTGGAGTTGCTTTAAACACATACTTGGTGAGCTGAGTTAGACTCGAGGCCTGGTTTACCTCTAGGGAATCAATCCACATGTGCCTGAAGCAAAAACAAGTCGTTCTACAACAGACATGACCAAATGCAAAGGAATTCTTGAGCTCTCCAGGACAATCACACACTGCCAGACAAGTGCAAAAATGACAATGACAGTCACTGACTTAGGACTTAATTTTGCTAATACTCCCACCCAAACTCATCCACGCTAGCATTAATTATGTAGTGATGATATTCTTGAGTGTTATCCATGGGATTTTCAGCCTCTAGTAAATGCAAGTAACAGACTGAAAGGAAAAACAAACCCAGCTGGAATACATATGCTCTACCTCTGGCCCAGGAACTACAAATTACTCCTTCTTTAGATCAGCATTAATGGGAATGCTGTGCACGTTAAGCTCCTTCTTCAACGGGTGTATGTGAAAACTGGGTCCCCTTACAAGTCAGGGAATAATTCAGCCTAATGCTATCACGATCACTGATATTTTCCCCATCTGTATGTCCAAGAAACACAATAAAAAGCACTTACGCAGTTAAATGACCACTCTCATCAGGCTACTGATAGCAGTTGGTACATTTGGCCAAGTTACTACAATTCAGAGCTCTTTCATAATGGGATTATCACACTACAGAGACTTAAAGAACGCTGCAGATACTATTAAGCATGTGGCACACATGATATTAACCTGAAATGTGTGTGTTTACTAAGACCTTCTCTTAGATTTAGGATATAATAGCAATTCCGCTTCAGAAGACTCCAGAATAAGAGTGCCACAATGGGTGAAGATGAGATATTAAAAATTTAATTTTTAAAACAATATATTAAACAGAGCACAGCAGTTCACAAACTTTTTAAGAACCTCTCCAAATGGCCCAAATTGCTAGAAACCACAGATTACTTTCTCTCTTTTATACATAAAATAGATCTTTATTGGTATTCCTGCAATGTTTCATTCAATCATAGCAGTATCTGTAAGCACTACAATGGTAGAGTGTAATAAGTAAAACTGGAAAGAAGATAACTACCAACAAAAAATTAATGCTTGCATAGAAATGTTACAGAATGAAATTATGAAGATATAATCATATGCATATATTTACTGAAGAGAACAATTTTCCTCATATACACAGTGCAATTTTTTTTTCCACAGCAACAGAGTCTGCAATGCACTACTAAGGCACTATTTTTTCAAGATCCAATAGCTCCACTCTATTCTGACATCATGTGATGTTACTGGCTTTCTAAAGAAGCAATTAAATGTTAAATCCGCTATGAACTCAAAACACTAGCTGCAGCTTCCAACAGCGCAGAGGGACAATTTTAAGAATCAACTGCAGGAAGAGCTCCCCGACCATCTATCCTCATCTTTCTGAGGGAATGCATTTGATCAGGATCGAGGACGCTGTTCAAAACCTCAGGAGAGTCGAGATAGAAACTTGCGAAGAAAAGAAACTGAAACAGATGAAATAGGCTTTGTTCTGAGGAAAGGAAATACTGAAGGGCAGATTGTCAGAGCGAGATGCAGGAACGCAAGTAAGTAATGTTTTGAGGAGTTGCAGATTTAACAGAACAAAACATGACTTAGAGCGACGTGCTGAGATGAACCTATCACTGTATGCAAAAGCAAGCTTTTAGTTTCGCATCTACTCCTTTGACATCAATTTGAAACCTTTCTCTAGATATCTAAATTACACTGATTTGAACATGCAGTTCCTCACCAGCCAGAAGGATTCTCCTGCAGATCTGAACAGAGCTAACCATGAGCTCAGCTTCGTCAGCCAGCAGAGCTGCTGAGTCTAACCGATGTAAATACTATAGAAAAACAAGTGTTTTCAGAGCATCATCGATTAAAGTCTGAAAAAGAGTATACACGGGTCTGGAAGAAAAGTTATTGCTCCCATGCGCACCGCAGGCTCATGAAAAAAAAAAAAAAAAAACACAAAATTTTGCTATTAGGATTTTCAAATCTGTTCCCCTGTCTCTGTCACTTTTCTTTTCCTGAATCACTATTCACCTCCCACTCAGTTTCTGTGAAATGTCCAAAAGGAAAGTGATATTTGTCACACAGACAGTCACAACAGTTTTTCAAAACCAACTAAATTAAAAAATAACTAGAAAACCCACATAAAATTCTGGATCATCTCATACACTTAATCATCACCGTATGCCCAAGAGTATTTGAACAGGCACAGCAGAAATGGCAAAAAAAAAAACCAACAATCATCTAAGTGATAGAAAGGGAAACCTACTGCCTAAGCAGTAAATGCACAGAGTTCCCTGATCACGGCTGTTTTACAAAAGCAATTCACATGTGTCTTTGCAGAATTTTCTCCGCAATTTCTTATGATTTCTCATTGTGCTCTGTTTCTTTAAATTACACTCTATAAAACTAAGCTCTCTGAACTGTTGCTGCCACAGTTAATCATAATACTTTGTATTCTTCTCATGGAGGTTGAATTTCTCATATGCCATACTTGTCCTAGGCAGTCAGAAACATGAAATCAAAATTCAAACCAATGCTCTTGTGAAGCATTCAGCTGAGTGAAGACACCCTCATAAAAAAATCGTGAGGTTAAGATAACTGAGGTCAGGTTCTTCTTCAGTCAGTGCTCACTATAAATGAAATACTCAAATTAAAAGAAAAAATGCTACTCATATAGGTAATGACACTCTTCCCACACATAAGGCTTACATTTTAATTGAAAAACAAAACAAAACAATAACTATTTGGGTTTATATAGGACGAGCTTCAAAATTACTAATCCACAGACAATAAGAAAGAGATAAAGACTTTTACCTTATTATGTTGTTAACCCCAACTATTAACGTACACAAATCAGTGATTCTGAATCCTTTAAACCATTGTCAATTCAGCACTGCATCTTCAAGCTACGGTTCTAGGTACTACCTGCAGGAAACCTGGTTTACATGTGCCTTACACCTCTTGCAAAATTTTTGCAGCTTGTACCGTCATTTTTCATTAATCTCAGTTTGAAAAGCAGCTCTACTACCTAGAGATAGTGTTCCAAATGTGACAGTGTGTACCGGGTGCAGATGCCCAGGCACTGGCAAAGTGAGCTACGTGGAAGCCTTCATGAGAAGAGACATGGGGCTGCCTAATGCCATTCACAGATAGTTGCTGTCAGCTCCAACAGGCCCACCTCAGGACACAGTTGAGCATGCCATCCAAACCAGGGTACCTCTGGAAAAGCACAGTTTGGAAAGGGTAAAAATCATCGCACTGAGAAGAGTGTGGGAGTAAATAAGAAAAACAGCCCTACAGCCACCAAGGTCAGGGCAGAAAGAGGGCAGGAGGTGCTTCAGGTACGGAGCAGAAGTTCCCCACAGCCTGTAGAGGACATCAGAGCAGAAAAGTATACCCTGAAGAAAGCTGCAGTTCGTGGAGAGAAGCCCATGCAACGCCAGGTTTTCTGGCAGGAACTGCTGGCCCACGAGGTACCCATGTTGGAGCAGTCTGAAGGACAGCACCCTGTGGAGAAGATCCACACTGGAGAAGTTATTGAAAAAAACAGTGTCTGTGGGAGGGACTCCAGAGTGCAGCAGGAGAGGAACATGAGGAGCAAATGGAAGAGAAGAGCTGTTAAGGACTGACTGTAGACCCTGCTCCCATTCCCCCCGTCCCTCTGTGAAAGAGGCAGAAGAGGAGCTGTGAACGTTGAGAAGTTGATACCTGGAAGAAGCAGGGGCAGAGGGAAAGCTATTTTTAATTTTGTCCTTATTTCTCACTATCGTACTCTATTTTTAATTGTCAGTAAATTCATTTTCCCCAACTCTAGTTTGCCCTTGATGGCAATTGGTATGTGATCTCCTTGCCCTTATCACGACCCATGAGCTTTTCCTTCTTAATTTCTCCCTTGGTCTGCTGATAAGGGGGAATAAGAAGGAGACCAGGTGGGGGTATGGCAGCTAGCAAAGGTCAACTCACCACAAAGTGAAATAAAAAAGACAACCCATCCAAAAACATCCCCCTTTTCTATGTGCTTTCAAAGGATTACAGAAACACAGACTCAGTGAGGCCATTACCCTCCCTTTGACCCTTTTCGAACAGCAATTAGGCACAGACTAGTCAGTTTCCTGACCAGGAGACAAATAATATTTTTCCTCAGAAAATAACTCTTGGTGCCTAGAGTTTTTATTCCTCATTTGGCTCATCATCAACTTCTTAAGTAAAGGCAATTCTTCCTACAATCACACAAATTGAGGAGGCAGTATTTTATCTTCTGTTATCAGTGGATTATAATGAAAACAAGCAGCACATAAAAATACTATTTAAAATGTTGGCATTCATATACGTACCATACATACACAAACACGAGGTATGCAATGTAGTATATATAAGACAGGTGCCATTCACCTCCTCATTTTTGTAGACTGACACAATTAATATAATTACTAAGTATATGAGGGCAATTTATTAGACAGTAAATACTGGTTAATGTTTAAACTGGGAATGAATGGGCAACTTCACAAGACAGGTCAACGTGACTGAAATCAAGAAAGGTTATACAAAGTATGGAAGGTTCAACTCTGAAGTAATTTCCTTTGGCTGTTTTTAACAACCAAATCTGATGACCCATTGTAAAACTCTGTTTTGTGAAAACGTTACACAGACACAATACAGACTAAACTCAATTCAGCCTGTGCCCCTCATCTCCCTAAGGCCTAAGCTAAAAGCAGATTGTATACAAATGCTCCAGCTTCATGTTCCCCCCTCCCAGCTTCAACATGAGCTTTAATAGCTACTGTGCCTACAATGGAAGGTGGGAAAAGCTTCAAATCCATGAGGACCTACATTTAAAACCAAGAAAAAATATTCTACATTAAGACTTTAAAGTTTCTCCCGAATATCTTAAACAGCTTTGAAATTTTGTACAGAAGTCTTACTTCATAATGGAGCATACATCAAATGCAATCAAGATATCTCCTACCTCAAGACACTGCAACTGCTTAGTAGCACTTTCCTAATGCACTGTGTCATCATTACATGTTAACAGGAAACTAAACATGTAACTAGAAATAGCATGCCTCAGTGATGTAAAATAGCTGCAATTCAGTCTTAAGATTGGGGTAATTTGCAGATGAAGCAAGTTTCACTAAACTGTTAAATAAGAGCACTGCATGATGAAACAGGAAGGCTGACTTGCTCCAGACGTATTTTTGTAGATAGCACTTTGAGAAATTTAATTCTAAGGCTGAGATCAAGTTCCCTAAAATCTAGGATTTTCCTTAGTAGGAAGAATAGAGGTTTCAGATTTGGGCAATGTATGCCATAAAAAAAGTACCTGCAGACAACTTTAGTTAAAATACATCTTAGGACAAAGTATAAACAAAGTAAATACTGCGCACTTCTTTCAGAAGATCACAATTGGAAATTACAAAATTTACCTGATAATCAGAGAATTTAAAAGTTTAATTGAACTTGTTATAAAACTCATGATGATACAAATATGAAGCATCACAGCACTTCTTAAGAATTCTGTCCCTTATAACTCTAGCAGCTAAAAGAAACACGAGCATCCTCCTTTTCCATTTTCTAATGAATAACGACAAAAAGGTAAAGTCACATAAATGCGTTTATGAATAAGAGGAGAGTTGGGAACCAGTAATTACGCTATTTCCAGACAGATAAAGTAAATACTACCATAAAGATCTACTTGAATTCATCTCTTCAATCAGCACAATGACACTACTATGAAGAGGGTTTTCTGAGTATGAATTTAAGACTGAGAAATAAAACTAGAAGAAAAATGGTGTCATGGTTTTATGATTTTGGGTATTGGTATTCCACATCATAACATCACATAGTGCATTAAGAGTTAAAGAATTCATGTTCCAGCTCTGTGGATCATTGATAGTTCCAGGTATACCTGTCTCAGAAGAGAAGAACTACAATTCCCCAGAGCACTGTGCAATGCTTTGCATTTTTACGTATTTTCCACTCAGACGGAAAAAGGTAAAAACTGTCTGTGGTCACGGGAAATTTGTTCTTTCCTTTGGGATCGACTCAGCAGTGGGTGCTCGCTGCTGTCCCGCCTTCAACATTCAGTGTAAGGCCTTCAGTTTATCGGACACTCTCTCTTGCTCATTTTATTTGATTTGTTAGCTTCAATTTCAATTATGTTGTATTATATTGTGTTATTTTGCTTTCAGATATCTTATTTAGTAAATTAGCTTTCCTCATCAGATCATTGCCGCTGTTTCGCTTCCATGCTCATCTCCCTTTTCCCTTTCTCTCTTCCCCTTTCCTGGGGCGTGGGTCCATGGGTCCCCCACACCAATCCATCATGGAACTGGAACGAACCAGCCCATAAACCGTTGACAAATGGTCGTATTTCATAGAAAGTGATTCGAATAATTTCAGAAAAGTAATTTTCGGGGAGCAATCCAAAAAGCTTTCAACTAAATCCAACAGGGTAGACATTTTCTTTGAAAATGAGGAAGAAAATAATTATCACAAAAAAAGAAAGAAAGAAAGAAAGAAAAGAAAAACACAACAATATAAGGGAAATAGGTTTGGTTTTGGTTTTATATACATTTTTATAAGTTTCCCTTTTTTGTAAATTGCGCATTTCAAAATTCAAGTGCGAACAAAAAATTTACAGTAGCCCTTAAAAAATGGGAACCTAAGTGAAACCCAACCTTAAAAATGGCAACTCTGAAGATTAACAAGAAATCTAGACAGAATATCCAGACAGCTCACGTAGGCACACTGATCTACAGGGACAGCTGCCCTGCAGAGTGCAGATGCCATGCAGTATAAATTTATTCAGTTTAAATAGTTAGTTAAAGTATTTTAAAGCCAAGCTGCAAGAGTAAACCACCTATATAATTCACTGATATTCTTACAAAAAGATAGGTGAAAGAAATTGTAGCATATAAATTGGACAAAAATCCAACTAAAAATCTGCTAGTGTATCCTGTCCCTCAAGTCAAAGTTTATATTTAATCTACTGTCCCACACCACACTCCCCTCTTCCTCCTCAAGATAACCTGGGCCTCAGAAGTTGTTACTAATGTCACAGACTTTAAAAGACAGAGGGCCACATTTCATTTGGTTTGACGTACATATATGTAAGCTCATACCATGGATCTATTTTACAGTATAAAGCATTCTTAACAGTCTTGATAACTGCTGTATTTTACTTTACTTAGATAATGAAAGTTCCCAGTTAGAATCGTTAATAATACATGGGGACAGCTTCAAATTCTTTATTTGTGGAAGGTGATTTCCAATTCCACAATTTTATACATTACCTTTAAACAAATTGAAATGAACACACAATAAACAAACAAACAAACAAACAAATAAATAAAAGAAGTAAAAGCTTCTAGTTTTAATAGTAGGCCTTTGAAAAAGCAGAGCTTTATCGTGCCTTATGACTACAGTCAACCTGCCACCTCCCTGTACAATTGAAATTTTTAGGGTTTTTTTTTTTTTTTTTTTTTTTCCAGAAATCCTGTGTTCCATTGTCTTCTGAGAGATCCCTGAAGGAATTGGCACCATGCACGGAATTCAGCAGCCAACTTGTTCCTTTTTATTTAGATCAGTTACACTAAGCTAGAAAGGAACACAAGTTACCCAAAAACTACAGTTTGATTTAAAGCTTATGTGTCAATTAAAATTTTTTTGCTACGTTATTTTCCAGAATTTCATCAATATCTAAAAGGAAACCTTAAACTCTATTCACTGAAAAACATAATTATTACATTTTCTTCTAGATTAGTCATCTTCCTTCTAGTTGTAAAATTTTCAACCATGATAACCTGAGCAACTATGTTATCAAGAAAAAAAGTAATGTTCTGAATCTGTATAAATATTACAAAGCACATTTTTGTGAAGGGAGGACATACTGACCCAGGTTATCTTTTTAATCCCTTAAGAATAAATACAATTCAAGAAAATAAGACAGGGATCTGAAATACTGTGCTGGTATAAATATCACAAATTATTCCCAGCACATTGTGAAGTTCACCATGATGCTTCTGGGAACAGTTGTGCACATTTTGTACGAATACACTGAATATGGTTCTTCCACAATAAGCTGTGCGAAAAATAAATTAGATGCCAGAAGGAAGAAAAGAACTGCAAATATTTTGGTTTGGAGTACATGCAGAGTTCACGTTTCATTTCTGAAAGCATTCAAGGTACCAAAAAAATCTTACTAGAAGCCTTACAACACAGAATCATTTCTTAATATAAACTTTTTTTTTCTCTCCAAGTTTTTTTACACTGTTTTTTACATTTCATGTTGTACTGCGAAGCAACATACTCCTGCATTAGAGTTACGAGGCAACATTTTGTAGACCAGACACTTGTTTATATTCAAAGTACAGCCAATTAAACTAAAGCCTGTAATCTAAAGCTTCAAGGAACAGTAATTTTTATGGCCTGATAAGTAACAGAGACAAACTTAGGTAACCCAGAAAGATCCAGACAAATGTATTTATTTAATAGCAAATGTTTACTAGTCAGACTTCAGAAAACAATGTTGACTTTGCCCCCCTTCGCTGCAAAGCACTGTATGTACACACACATTAAGGCAGTCAGAGAGTACAAGGAATACAGTTACAAAAGAACATTAAACTAGTGGATAATTTATCTGTCCTGCTGAGGAAAGCTCAAGCAAGTGAGCCAAAACATCTGAAAAAAATAAACAGGAGAGGACCAAACATCGGAAACTGGAGACAGAGCACTGAATTAAGATGGAACGGAAACTTTAAGCAATTGCTACATCCACCTACACTGATGAAACTTAAATGGGTTCCTAAAGTCTCCTCAGGACTATTTACTTATGAATTGAACAGGCCACCGAGCTCCTACCAGAAAATGTCCAACGTTACTACTAAGCACACATAGCTATAAGTACATCACTGTCCATTTAGCTAGAACAGAAAGCAAAGATTAGTTCGGCAAAGAACAAAACAGCATTTCTGCTAGCGTCTTACAGACGAGCTGCAAATATTTGAAGTGTAGTGCTTACCTTTAATAGTTTCCTCCACAACTTCTACTACACGATCTATCTGCTGAACCTAAAAGAAGTCAGAAGGTCAACAGCTAAGTAGTGAGCAATTGGACTTTCTTTACATAGCTCTTCCTTCAAAAATGTGATCCTCTGGATTAAGTGGAAGCAAACTTTAAGGCTACATTTTTTTTGGTCCTTCTGTCAGAGACCTAAAAGAAACTTTAAAACTCACCATCTGACTTAGACCGATTTCTGTTCTCAAAAGTAGCAACACATGAATTTGGGCAAAGCCAACAAAAGGACAGAAAAGAGGTAATCTGTGGGCTCCTGGTAAGAGAGACCTTCAAGCCTTAACTACTGCTTGGGATCCAACTGGCCACTGCAAGGCCACAGCCACTTGGGCAGCCAGCATCCAAGTGGCTCCACCAGCCTCAAGACCAGAAGAGTAGAAGGGAAAGAACACTGCAAGAAGCTGAGGATACTTTGAGGCAGGAGAGAAAAATAACAAAGAAGTATTGCGAGGGAAAGACAGTGGAACACGAGAAGAAATTAAAAATGTTCTCAAGGTTTAGAGAACAAGATGCTGTCCTGGACTTCCAGCAGCGTACAGAAATGGAGGAAAAGCCTTGACGTTCTTCATAAGAAAGAGTAACGCTTCACAAACACAACATAGCAACTCTAACAAAGATAACAAATCTACATTTTGGTGTTATACCTGCCTAAATTCACCCATAATAGTTAAATTATTTCTTATTAGATAATCCATAAATAAAGTTGATGATCTATACACTATACTGGTATGTTAAGTAGAAAGATACAGTATTAACACTGCAAGATTAAACACTCAAATTCTAAAAGCTGAGATTTTTTCCTCTAACTTTCCACCAAAGTATTCTACATATTCTGTATAGTTTACATATTTTATGCAATATTTACTAGATATATGTATTTAAGTTTACATATAATACAGGAAAACAACATGCAGAAAGCCCTACTTCATACATCTAAATTAGTTCAGAATCTCTTCCACAATACTGACTTTAAAATACTGTTTTTCTCAGCTGCATAATAATGAAATTAGATTTAGTGTGACTTTCGTACTCATTTCCTTGGAGATTTTTATTTTTTTTTGTTAGAAAAACAAGCACAAAAGTACAATTTGCACAGGCTTCAAGAGCAAAACCTGGTCTTCAACAAAGTTCCTTGAAACTTGGATAGCTTGCATCAAAGTCAGTAAGTCTCTGTGTCCTTAAAGCACTGTGTCTGTCATTTTCTGTAAACAAATGGCTGCACAGTCATCTCTATTTCACAACCATTTTCCAAACAGCCTAACAACAGCTTAAAAAAAAATCTTCTTTCTTTTAATTTTAAAAGAGCAACTTAAAAGCAGAAGAGTATACATTTGCAATTATAAGCATAGACATAGAACACAGTCTCTGCCAAACACATTGCCTAAAATATTATTGCCTCATCTTGATCCTAAGCTGTTTAAGTTTGTAATCACTGTAAAACAAAAGAAATCTCAATGGTTCAAAACCTGAACCACCTCCATAATTACATTCTGTATTATACATCTGGGGAATTTCTGCATAGCCCTGAATCCCTTGTTAAATAAAAACAGGGAAAAAGAGTGTGTTGTATTTTCACTTTATTGGATAAATTAAATTAGTCTCAATGTGCCTGTCAGGAAGACAGCTCATATATGTAATTAAAATTATTCATCTTGGAGATAATAAGAACTGCAACCAGGAATGGATGCTTATTCTGCCTTGTATGTTATTTTCCATATTAAGCATTTTTCACTTGAAATTATTGCAAGTGTTTAGCCAAAGTGCTCAAGTGCTGAAGATGAAAACAGTGAATGTTTCCAAACTTCACGTAAAATATCTGAGTAAAACTGGAGTGAGAGAAGGAAAGTGTTCTGGGAACTCACATTTGAAAAATAAAAAATAATAAAATAAAAAAAAAGCAACGGGAAAATTAAGAAAAAGGAAATACCACAAAGTAGTAGTAGTGAATTTTTTTTGGCTATGCAGAGTGCTGTAGGACTCCTTTCATCACACCACATCTCACTGATCTTACAGAGTACTCCCTTCAAAAGTGAGTGGTAGCAAAAGCATCCATAAACCTTCCTGAGCAGAGATTCAATCATGTCCCCAAAAGGCATTAATAAGCCCATCAAGCATGGAGACAAAGCCCTTGATGCATGAAGGGCACAGACACCACTCCTCAACATTTCTTTACAGTGAGTCCAAACAATATGAACCATCACTTCTGAGAAAAAGGTACTTTACTGCTGGATGTACCACACTGTGTAGTGTACTGATGGAGATAGCACTACATCTATCCCTGCAAACTGCACAATCTTTTTCTAGTATAAGCATCCACTCGGCGACTTTTTGGCCATTATAGATCGTTCTTGATTGGGATTTGAGTAGAACAAAAGCTAAGGACAGACTGGAGCAGACAGCTGAGCAGGAGTAGAGAGGGATGAGACAGATGCCTGGGCTGAGCTGGATATAGAACAGAGACAGGGGTAGGGCCCAAGGGATGAAGAGGTAGCCAGAGCAGGAAACCAGCCAGAGAAAAAGCAAAGAATAAAATAAAGCATGATGCTTGAGTTGAAACAAAAATCAGGAAAAAATTTTGAGCCTTTCTCACGAGATCAAAGTTAGGCATTAGTACAGCTCAGAAATTACATCTATCCAACTCATAGGGACATAAGAAAAACATGAGGTGATCCACGCTGAGGCTGAAACAACAGACCACGGCTCAGTGCTTAAACACAAGTCAGTCACAGTCCAAACCATTCACCTCTCAGTATTCCCTGGCACTCCTGGGAGTCAAGCCCCAAGCTCTCTGACTGAGCCCCAGCAATTAGCTAGGAGACTACACAAACCTACACAATGTCTGCCTGTCATCAGAGAAAGTCCTCCATTTCCCTTTGTACTGTCATTATCACATTCAGCAGATGACTGCTAGATGTAAACAGCTCAAAGCCATGCTTGTAATGTGCTATGTCTGCAGTCTCACATCAGGTGACTTGTGAGTGCAGGCAGAGGTGTGATTGAGGATGGTCATGAAAATTCCTCCAATTGCTCAAGCATGATCTGAGTCGTCTTAGAAGCAGTATTAAATACCCTTAAACTGTTTTTCAAGACAAAGTGGAAAAAAAAAATCCAATAACCTCTGGATTCCATTAATGGGTAGTTAAGTGAGAGGTTGCATGTTTACCAGCGATTTTGTACTGCATAGAACTCAGTGAGCCTCACAACAAAGAATACTAACTAGAAAAGAGCAACAGGGAACCTAACAAGCAGATCAGAGAAACTTTCCATCTTTCAAGGAAACACCAAGACTATGTGAAGATACTGCACTGTCATGTGTGAAGACAAAACAGTAGGACCTTGTCCAAGACTTAGTACAATAAAGACTCTTTTCAGCTTAATATGCCCATTGAATTAAGGTCAGAAGCATTTTATGGATCAAGAGATTTGAACTAATCTCCTTCTAAAGACATAGAACCAAGAGAAATGATCTTCATATGTCCCTTATGAGGGTCTTTCCTGAATGCCTCATTGCTTAGAGGCTGCAGCTATTAAAAAGTAGAGTGGCTAATAGAAAAAGCAATTCATGAATATCTAAAGCTTTCTGAGAGACACTCTGCCTTTCAATGAAGTCTGCGATATGGGCATCTAAGGCACCACAGAAATACTGTTTGGTCCACACTGCACTATGGAAGAAGCTGCAGAACAATCAGACCCAACTATATATTGCAAAAAAGGTGGGAATGCTTAAGGTTTCCCAGCAATCTCCACGATAAATGAAAGGGTATTCATTTCCTCACCTCTTAATACAACCCAAAAGTAATTTTAGAAGGAGGCAGCTGTAGGACAGACATACACCAGAAGCATGCTGTCCCTTGCCAGTTGTTATGGTGTTGATGCTTTCGGGAGTTACGCCACTGCCTTTTACATGAAAGCTCCTCTGGCCCCATTTTAAGAGGATTAAATCCTCCAAAGTGAGCGTTCCAATTCCTCCAGAAAATGCCTCTTGACTTCATGTTCTACTATACCAGAAGAGAGCCCCTATCAGGTGATTAAATAAAAAATTGGACTCTGAAAGTATCTTGACATTCAAATCAACAGTTTCCCTCAAATTATATTTTGATTCTGAGTGCAGTGATACATCAACGTGTGTGAGAACAGAAAACATTGCACTCATTACCCTTGGTTGACTCCAAATCATAAGATCAGAGAATATTTACTGCAATTAAGATGCTCGTTCTTGAAAATGGCTATAAGGGATCCTGTCACCTAGCTGAAGTCTGTTGTTTCTGTCAGGGAGACTGAGATTCACCTGGTAGAGTCAGTAGTAAACATCAGTGACCACAGAAAAATATTCAGTCTTCAGTATTTCCTGAAAACAAACAAATAACCCCACACAAAATGAAATAAACAAAACAACAGCAACAACAAAAAACTCTGCAAAACACACACACACACACACAAACACTAATTAATGGACGAAGGATCGTGACCAACCAGCTGAGATATTTTTATTTTTTTTTTAAATCTCTGTCTTCATAATTGTAGAAAGCTTCACATTCACTGTAAAGAACAATCACACGTCACAAAAACTCATATAAAACATTCACCTTCTTATTTTCCTTTCTTATCCAGCTGCACAGAGTAAGTTGATGTCTTAGGTGTGCTATGATCTTTTGATTCTCAGAGATGAGGAAGCACAACAGTTCACCTGCACATAGTGCCATGGAGATATGTTTTCTTCCTCTGAACTGCAACTATCTGTACCTCGTCGACTATACATTGGTGTAACATTCCACACACCTTGTGGGCAGTGAGTTAATTTATAGGCAATAATGTACCTAAAAATGCAGCTGGAAATTAAAAACAGACAAAACATTTGTTGTGATGGTAATTATGAAAGTGAATATTTTGGAATTTTGCTGTCCCTTTAAAAACTTAGTTCCAACCTTATTTTATCACACTGAAGTGGAAACACACTGACCTGTGCATGTTCTTAGCATATGAAAGATGATGGACAATCATCTACTCTAATTGAACATAACACAGAACAACTTCACTCTATAATTCACACATTGAGTCCAATGACAGTGTCTCAACTCAAACATGCCTTTTACAAATTCATCCAGTTTCAAACAGTGAAACAATTAAGCATCCTTTCTAGCTTGTGCTTTGTCTCCCTGATTTTCAGGAAGATTCTACAGAGGTGATTCAATTAGATGGCATTACTTCATTTCAAGGATACTGAAAGCACTAGCTGCACTACGCCAGAAGATCTCAGGTTATTTTTTCAAGGTAAAATTTAGCTACTGTCAAACAACTGAGTCACTGGTAGATTTAACTCTTCAGATTGCCTCAAATTTAAACAAAATCATCATTTTCTTTTGTCATTCTGCTTAAAATAATGATATAAAAACAAATAAATAAATAAACAAGAAAAAAAACCCAAAAACATCAAATTCTCAGCTGTGCCTGTGTATCATCTCCTAGTTTTTTTTTTTTACCAGTCTTTCACTGATTTTACTAAAGGGTGCATTTTTTTTCTTAATGAGAATAAACTGTGATATTTTAAACAATGTGGCAATGGTTGTTTCCACCTCCCTTACAGCTACAAATGGCACCGAAACTCATTTCTGTCAAGAGCATCCATTTCCTCTGACCCTTCATCCCACAATCAGAGCAAATCACTGTAGATGCAAAGAGGTTTAAGTACTTCACAATGAACGCAGACAACCAGAGGTACTAAGTTTCTCTACTGCTTTTTTGAGGAGAAAGTCAGCTAGTCAACTAGGTCTATCATAACGACATTGGCATATGAAAATATTTACGAGAATTTTTGGTTTCTAATTGATAAATGATACATACCCCTATATTGATAAAGATACATACCCCTATAATACTCAAGCCTTTGAGGTAGTCCTGACGAGGTTGGGCTTGTGGAACACAGCCTGCTAGAACCACTTTCTTGTTTGCCTCTTGGGCTTTCCTGAAGAAAGAGAACAGGCTGCGTGTTAATATTTTGAACACTGATAATTTTCCATTTCATAACAGACAAGATATCTTGCATATCTTGCGACAAGAATGCAACCACGATGAAAGCACTCTCAAATCAGAAGCAATTTGTAAGTGCTCAAACCTCAGAAACAAAACAAACCAGTACAACAAAAGCACTCTGCGCCGTGGTTTATGATACAGCATGTGGTCAGTTTGTGGAGTGCCTACAGAGTGCATTACCACTGTGCACCCTGGATGGGAGTACAGTTTGCAAACCCTAATCAGAGATACTTTATATTTGCCTCAATGACAGCAAAGAATCTTATCATGAAAGACAGGATAGAGACAATGAGTGTGCCTCAAGAGAAGTTACACAGAACACAAGTGATACTCTATGCAGATAGGACCCACTAGTTTAGAGCAAAAGCATCTATTTGGTACAAGTCACAAATGACCAACTGCATTAGTCTTCTAAATCTGTATTTAAAATAAAAGAAAATTACATTAAGCACTTTCAAGCTGTAACTGCTTGTATTTGGCAGATAAAAGTTTGTGTCAGTATTAACTACATAATTCCTAAGCCTTGGCACTATTTTAGCACTAAGTGGAAAACCAAAACACTAAGATTAAATAACACCGTCCATTTCTTTAGTAATACTTTGACTTAATTTAAATACAACAGTAAGTATTAAGCTATCGCTGAATCTTAAAAATGGAATACAAAACAGTGTAATGCAAAGCTTCCTTATGTTTATTAAACTTTGAAGAACATTTATTATCAACCCAGAAACGATTAGCCTACAAGCTGGCCAGAATTACAGGGAGAGCACTGAATTAGGTTCAGTGAGGGCAGAGGATGGAGATCTGAGCAGCAGCAAAGACTGTTGATGCATTAGAAATAAAGAAAACACTTCAGAAATACCACATAGGAATTAGGGCCTCCTCCTCTCAAAAAGTGGCAGGACCAGCAGCTGGAATGAAGCACTTCCCTACATATGCACACAGCACAGGCAATGAGCTAGAGGAGCTGGAAGTCAACAATCAGCTGGAAAACTACAGTATAAGTGCTATCACAGAAATGAGGTGGGATGACTCAAAACAACTGTAGTGCTGTAATGAATAGCTATGAACTGTTCAGAAGGGAGAGGCAAGGAAGGAGAGGTGGCAGGGCTGATTTCTGCGTAACAGGAAGGACTGACTGCTTGGAGCTGTTGTGGGAAAACAGCAATGGGACTCTTCATCAGGGAGTGCAGTGACAGGATAATGGGTAATAGTTTTAAACTGAAGGAGGGAAGATTTAGTTTAGATATTAGAAAGAAAATCTTTACTCAGAGGGTGGTGAGGAACTGGAACAGGTGCCCAGAGACGTTGTGGATGCCCGGGGATATTTGAGGCCAAGTTAGATGGGGCTTTGGTCAACCAGAGCTGGTGGGAGGTGTCCCTGCCCAGGGAGGCAAGTGGGGTTGGTGCTAGATAATCTTTAAGGTCCCCTCCAATTCAAACTACTCTGTGATTTTATAATAAGGTGCAAAACAGTAAAGAAGAACTGAATAATTTTTGCAGATTTGCTAGGTCTGACATGTCAATTGCTCTGAGAACTGCCATTCATAGCTGCATGTCACATCACAACCTCCTGCCCGATTTCTGCCAACTGGAATCTCTTAAATCCAGTTTTCTCCAGCAATATGTAAACTGATTAAGTGTCTGTTGTTACATTAAAATAGTCTAAGTCATATCATAATATTCTTCAGAAAAATTCTCTAATCCAAAATATCCAATTGCTTACATGACTGCATACTCTTTGGCTTGTCTGAGCTGCCTTCAAGCTGGATACACCAGAGGAAGATTCCACAGTGAGTATCAGGAAATCTCCAGCAGATGCTAATTTAATGAAAGGAAACAACTAAAAGCTGGAATGGCACTGCAAATAGTTATGCTACTGTGCCACAATTTTCACTTAGTAATCTTAATATGGAAAATTTTATTTACAAATTATAACTCAGATGAAAGAAAAAACTCATACAAGTACAGGAACAGTAACAATATAGATTGTAGGTTATCTTGACAAACGTCTTGTGTTAGCAACTGCACTAAAAATGAGGTATTTCAAAGGAACAAATTAAATATCCTAAAAAGAGATAAGATTGAATTAACATGAAAATGAATTACACGTGATACCATACATCTAGTATAAATGCAGTAAACATGTCTATACAATTACCCTTTTTCTTTAAAAAGAAATTTCAGGAAATCTTCAGATATTCATGATACAGAGCCTCACTGATCTGCTTGCATGCTATGATATTCAATATAAATGCAAATCCTTTAATGTATCCACAGGAATTTTATCAAAGAAGAAAACTACAATAAAATGGTAATTTAGCATGTTTCTTAAGCAAGGAATCTAGTAATTTTTCTCTAAAAAAAGCCACCATTTTATTTCAGTGGTAAATATTTAAGGTTTCTGAAAAACTTCAATAGAGGTCACCTACTTCTGCAAGTTTAAAAAAGAAAAAAAAAGAACCTACTTAATGCATTACCTAAAAATGTCACATACCACAACGTGACACTCCACTAGCTCAGGAAAAAAAAAACACTACTTACATGGTCTAACAGACTCAACCTAATTCCTCAAGGCAAGACAATAAGACCTCTCTCCAGCAAACATTGCACGCATCCCTAGGCAACTGTGCATCTGGTGCATCTTCTCCATCTACTTGAAAATTTGCAAGCACTACAGAGGAAAAAGCTTTCATTCAAGTATTTTTATCGGAGGAAAAAAATAAACAACGTCTCCCTTGACAAATTAAATGGCATTTTGATGTTATTTCACAGCTTTAACATTTTGCCTTTTCTTCAGGGACTATAACTGGAGTTAGGGGGTAGAGAGTTAAAACGAATATTTTTCTTAGTAAGAATTGCTTTCATTTGACTGTTTCTTAGAGTTGCAAATGTCTCGAAAAAATAAAGGGTTTTGTGCAATGAATTTTCTTTTTGCTTCAAAGTGCAATTAAACAGAAATGCTAGAGCTTAATTTCCAATCACAGGCAATTTTCAGTGCATCCGCAATACACCATACAGTCCATGAACTCCACCATACAGGAAAAACTACACCAAGGAAATTATGAAAACATTGGCACCATTTTTCAAGAAACCACTTCTCAAAATATGCACTAGTACCATATTGCTACCTCTTTTAAACATCATTTAATGACTCCTGTTCTTATTAACAAAAGCTGACAAAAACTATTCTTTAGAAATCTAGTTAGAACAGCAACTGCATTAGAAAAGCTTTTATCCTTCAAAAAACATGAATAGTAATGAGAATAATATCTCATGGAACCTAGTAGAGAAATGAATAAACATATCCACTCTTTCAGACACATTTCGTATTTTTCAATTACACGATCCTTACCTTGAACTTTCAATTTAATTGTATTAGCATGTATTTTCTAGAAATATACTCTTCCCTAAAAATTACTTGCAAGTCATATAATTTGAACAGAAATTTAATTAGAGCAATTCTGCTTTGAGGAAAAGAATTATTTTAGCTACTTCCAAAGTAATAGGTATGGAACAAAAATAAATGAGAAAAAAAACAGATGTATGAAAACAGTAAACAATGCAGTGAATGCAGCACATTCACAGATTATCCTTCACTGGAGCTGACAGAATCACAGGGGTTGGAAGGGACCTCAAGAGGTCACTGAGTCCAACTCCAGTACCAAAGCAGGTTCCCTACAACAGGTCATGCAGGCAGGCATCCAGATGAGTCTTGAATATCTCTATAGAAGGAGCTTCCACAGCCTATCTGGACAGCCTTTTACAGTGGTTTGAGTGTTTCATCACTCTTACCATAAAGACGTTCTTCTGCATGATTGTATGAAACTTCCTCTGTTTAAGTTTTAGGTCATAGCTCCTCGTCCTATCACTACCCATCACCAAGAAGAGCCTAGCCTCATTCATTTGCCTCCCATCTCCTTTGAGAAGTTTATAAACATTAATCAGATCCCCCCCTCAGTCCTCCTTTTCCCAGGCTGAACAGAGCCAGGTTTGCTCAGCCTTCCCTCATACAGAAGATGCTCCAGGCTCCTAATCAGATCTGTGGTCTTCTGCTGGAGTACTTCTAGAAATCTCTATTTTTTTGAACTGAAGAGTCCAGAATCAGACTCAGTATTCTAAGTGTGTCCCCACTAGAGTAGAGGGGGAAGATCACCACCTCAACCTGCTGGCCATGCTCTTTTTAATGCACCCCACAATACCACTGGCCTTCTTGGCCACAGGGGCATGCTGCTGGTTCATGGTTACCCTGTTGTCCACCAGAACACCCAGGTCCTTCTCTGCAGAGCTCCCATGGCGTAGATTAAGTCATTTCAATTATACCTGCACCATCACATTTAATTGAATACTTTCTGTGTTACTTCCTCTCCCCCCAAAAAAAAAACAAAAACAAAAAAGCCCTCCAAGATACAACTATAATGGAGAGAAGTTCCTTCCCTTTTTATGCGGATGTCAATTTACATTATCAGGAACTGGTTAAACTGGAATATTCTGTTCATAATTTTACACAAGTAAAGGAACTATGATTCCTTTTCTATCACTTTTTTTGAGCTCCAAGAA
This sequence comes from Oreortyx pictus, assembly GCA_036925125.1. Lineage (NCBI taxonomy): Eukaryota > Metazoa > Chordata > Aves > Galliformes > Odontophoridae > Oreortyx > Oreortyx pictus. The sequence goes on along the minus strand of JAUPFR010000003.1, from coordinate 85,419,097 downwards.
AATTTGGTCACTGTCATGACATGGTTAAAGAAGTGACTACTGCTCTCTCAAAAAAGCCACCCATTCCGGCCTGATTCATCAGTATTGTCTTTATAGCGACACTGCTGGATACAGCGGCAGTTGGTGCAGGAAGCTATATGACTTTGTTGTAACTCACAAAGCCATACACATAGAATTACCACAGAAAGAGCAAACAAACAAACAAGGCAGACTAAATAACCCTTCAGTTATTAACTGAAGTTATTAACTCCTCACACCTTTTGTTTTTTAGTACTTTCACCACCTTCATTGCTTTCCACTGCACATGCTCAAGAAACTGAAATTCTTCCCATATTAAGCTGCCCAAACTGAACACAGTTTGGTTTGAGTATTTGAAGTGCAGCCTCATCAGAGCCAAGTACAGTGACAGTCACTTCCCTAAGCCTGCTGGCCAAGCCATTTCTGATGCATGTCAAGATGCCATTGGCCTGGACACACTGCCAGTTTGTGCTCAGCCGCATCCTTTTCTGCTGGGAAACTTTCCAGACACTCGTTCTCAAGCCTATACTGCTGCATGGGGTTGTTATGACCCAAGTGCAGCACCCAGCATCTGGCTTTCTAGGATGTCATACCATAGGCCTTGGCCCATTGATTGAGCTTGTCCAGATCCACCTGCAGAGCTTTCTGTGCTCACAGCGATCAATACTCCCATCTAACTTGATCAAACTTACTGAGAGTATACTCAATCTCCTCATCCAGATCACTGATAATGCTACAAACTACACAAATACAAAATCAAATAAATACTAACTCTAATTTTTCTTCACCAAAATCCATTGTACGTGAAATTAAATAATGAAGAACAGTTTAAACAATGAATAAAAAGCTGCTTACAGCAGAGGCACTACACAGTAGCCAAATACAAGTCAGAGAAGGAAAGAGGACTCTTTAGCAAAAGCAATAAATTAGCAGAAGTGCTTTACAGTAAGTTTATTAAGCTTTATGCTGATGATAGAAATTATGTGTATTATAAAGTACAATGGGAAATATCTTTGTTCTCTGAAACAACACTGGAGAAGCAGATGACAACTGACTACATCAAGTAATTTTTTCATGTCAATTAGTTATTTCTACCAAACACAACAACTCACTCCTGACCCCAATTACTGTACCAGCACAGAATTGGCAACTTTCAGTTTAAGGCGTGTAGAATTAAGTCAACTTATGCAATTAACCTATATAGTCTACTCATGTTATTCTCATGCCTTCCCATTATAAAAAATCCACATTACCACTTATCAAGTATTCGTGACAGTTGTGAAGGCATAAATCAGCAGGAAGTTTGTGCCTAGAAAGCCCCAAAGGAATGCATAAAAAAATATATGGAAAAGTTTTGCTAAGACAGCTCTCTGGCATTTTACAGTATGATCTGGGTATATCATGAGATAAATCTGCCAAAGGTTATAAAAATTAAAACAGGAGGATATTACTTCTCAGGTGATAGAAATGATGATGTGATGTCTCTGGGGAAAAACAAATGCTATTTGGCTGAAGATTCATTTCTGAGAGAGATCTTCCAACTGTCTCATCTGTTGAATTAATCAATAGGAAGCCATAAGTTCTAAGGAGAGTGCAACACTATTGGAATTAAAAGATGGTGCCTGGAAAGTGTCTGGAATAAATTCTTGAAAATCTATAAACTCACATGGCTAGTCTCTGTTTGAAAAAAATTATGAACACTAACTGTGGTGCTACAGGCTCTGAGCCAATCTAATGCTTCATTACTACCCAAAGCTTTGTTTCCCATCTCTGCAGTCTGCTGCCACCTTCCTCCAGCTCCAATCCATCCTCTTTCTCATTTCTACTCGTCTGAATTCACTCTCCCTTCACTCCAAGCTCTGCAGCTCACTGAACCCTTTCATGGCCTCATTTAACTCACTGATTCATGAGAAACCTACAGAGTTGAGTATGGACTTTTTTTTTTTTTTTTTTTAAACTATCACATAGCACAAGAATAACTCCTGGTGAAAAATAAGTTGCAAGTTATCCTCTCAACAAAAGCAAAAATGTCTTTTGTAAAGTATTTCAGAAGAGACAAATGTTTGCTACAACAGACTCAGAACTGAGGTTCTAAAGGTGTGTTCAAAGAGAAGAAAAATTAAATATCCATCCACAGCAGATGTGAAATGTCAGCTCTAAGAGCAAGTTTGACTCAAAATTCATATGCTACACACAACATTTTTCCCTAAGATACACATGGGGAAGAAGAAAATACAGATATTCACAGTACCTGCACAAATAGTCTTTACACTGTTTGCATCTTTCATATTTTTCACAAGCACAACATATCCATTCTGCTTTTTATTGCAGATGCTAGCATCACACTCCGAAGTGATGTGTTAGCAGCTGCATCCAACCTACAGGGAGTTTTCACAACACAGCTCAGCATATTAGTTCTAATACCTTAACTTGAATAGAAACTTGCTTCCATCCATCTCCGTCTACCTAGCATGCAAGGGAAGCAGCTGCAGTTTTGACTGCAGAAGGCTGGGAAGCAATCTCATTTCAAACTCTAGACCAACTTAGATCCACGCCTAAGTTTTACTCAAATTTTCTGTAAATGTAATTTTATGGGCAGCAATTAAAGGTGCTTAAATTTAAAGTTACTCTTGTGAAAGCATTATTCACTCAAATACTGAGCTCAGTGGCAACAATAGCCTCTTCTGTTTTCTTTCTGCACTGGCCTTGTAAGTAACACTGCAGATTTTATCAAATCAGGAAGTCAGATCACAGTGTTGCTTTGCAAATGTTGACTTTATGAGCCTTGTCAGTAAGCACAGGTAGGATGCCCTACTGTCTTCCTAAGCCTCATCACTATCTTCTCACAATGCAACAAAAATTGCCAGTGCTAACTAAAATTACTCTAGGTTATCTTGATACATGTAGACTATTAAAAGGAAACGCACTTCATTCTTCAAATAAACTATTCTACCTATTCACCTACGTTCAATTTCTTAAGATTACAATTAGGTATACACCTAAGTACTGTCTAACAGGTGTTTTCCTGTGATAGGCCTTTCATCAGAAATTCCCTGCTCAAAATTCTTATTTCAGTAAAATCTGAAAAACAACAAAAATAAGCAGACGTAATCAAGTTTAGCATGTTGGTCTGTCCTATGGTAATACTTACATGTTTAAATGTGTCACAAAAATAGTACCTGCAAAGGTAATGCTTTCCATAATTAATATTTTAACTATGTTGGGATTGAGAACGGAAAAATTCATTACATTTATCTTATTATTACTTTATAAGATGCTGAAAGCCCTTAACAGAAAGCTTCGCACTTCAGACATCCTCAACACTAGGTGCCTTCTATTCCCACCTTTTGCATCAGACCATTAGCTCTCTGCTTACAGTACATGTGATTAACTCTGAATTTCTTTCAGAGACTAGATCTACTGAAGTTCTGCTGATCCTGCTCAGCAAAAGCAGAGGCAGTCGGTAATCACACTGCCAGGCAAGTGCTGGAGATGGCAAAGCTGAAAGTACTCAAAAGGAAAACTACCAGCTCATGCACATCCCTGAAGCTTCATGTCCTTCAGTACATCTGCAACAAATTAAGGTTCTAAAACATACTTCATCATCTCTCTATAACTCCAGTTTCATTTTACCCTTTCTTCAGCAAGGATCTAAGGAAGTTCATGTCGAAATTCTTTTCAGAAGTAGCAGAAATAATTCCAAAACTAACAGTAACAACTTTATTGTTCCTTTCTATATCCTACCACTACTTTTCTCTTTCAAGCACATGATTCTTTCTACTACTTTGAAATAGCAAGGCATTATTCACACTCTTCAAACTCAAGAATTTAATCCTGTGGAAACACAGATTGTCTGTTCAATCAGATGTATCTGTATCAAAACTGGTGAATGAAAGGCTCCTGTAAATTTGCTTTGAAAGGGACATTAAAATGCTAACTCAAAGATTAAAGAAGTGGAAATCAAAATCATTTCAGGGAACTATCGTATAACCCTCTTAAATATCACTCTACTTCTCCATTCTTTCTACAGATATTCCAGTAATAACTATATTATTCTGTTTTAGTATTTGTACCATATCAATCCAAGATAGGGGGACAAAATAACTAAGTGCAGCTCTGCCAAAAAGGACTTGGGAACTGACGGATGACAAGTTAAATATGAGCCACCAGTGTGCCCTCATGACCCGGAAAGCCAACTGTATCTTGGGCTGCACCAAAAGAAAAGTGGCAATCAGGGCGAGGGAGGTGATCAAGCAATTTTAATAGTATTATCAAATAACAAAACAAAAAGGAAATTCCCAGGTGACATGCACGAAGACTGCACTTTGCCTGTACACTGCTGGGAGTCACAGTCACTGATGCTTGAATATTGCTGGAATGGAAGACGATGCCATTAGCAAGCAGGAAAGTCACAAGTGCATCAAGCAGTATGATGTGGCTTTAGTGAACTCCCACTGTGAAGTGGGATTGATCAGAGCAGTTTCATCTGCCGAAGTCACTAACAATTCATGCAGCACTCTTATATCCATGATATTTTAGTCTTCTAAATGTATATGATTAGGGAAAACATTATTTGGGAGGTAGGGAAAGAGCAACCCTGCAAGCAACTCAGTTTACTCATCTACATCTCATACAAAATGGATTATGTAAAGAACTAAAAATTATAACTTTTAGTGGAGTTGAAGGAGTTACTTCTCTAAATGTATCAGCTTCCCCAGGAACATCTCCTAAAACAACCATGATATCATTCCAGCAGTTGTGGCAACAGATAATGTTCAACAAGTTCAATGCTCTCCTAGGCATTTCAGAGAGTTAATAAAGGCATAGGTTCATGAAAGTTTTAGGTCATATGCATATCTGAAAAGACAGAAAAACATGAAGGACTCATGCAATAAGCAGGGATTCATATGTGTTGACATTAAATATTTTTAATAAACAGCAATCCAATATGCATATTAAAGTTTTCAGTGAAAGTTCAATGTTCCTATTCTAGTTTTTACACATTTCCCTTAAACTTTTATACCTACAAACTAAAACCAGTATCTTTATAGTACCTCTTTACCTGTACATACATACAAATATAAACATTCGTTTCTCAAAGAATAAGCAGACCCTAGCACTAAACAAAGTCTGCACCACACAATTAGTGGCAGTGACTATTTCAGCAGAGTAAGGCAACAAGATTTCAGTTTTCTCTCTCATCCCATTGTCAGAAACACCATAAAAAGGGCCTCACTGCCAAAGGTCACTGAGCAGTGGTTTTAGCAACACAATGTAGCAATGAATAAATTTAAAGGTCATTTTGCAAGTACTATGCACAATAAGTTAGTTACTTCACAGATAAAGTTTCCCTAAGAGTCTCTAATCTCAAGGAGTGCACGGAACTTGGCAGGTCACAGCCTGAACCAATGGTTGAGCACCACGAGAGAAGGTGGCTAACCCAGGGAGCACAGGTGTAAGCAATGCACCTGAATAACCATAAGGGGTGGAGCCTGAATCCACTCCTTTTCACCCCTCTCTGTAGCATACAGACTGCTCAAATACTACTACTTACTACCGATAAATTAAAAAAAAAAAGATAAAAATGATTAGAAAACAACTTTTAAATATACCTAAGCAGTATAATTGCTCAAGTGTTTTCTATGCAACTGCTTTACGTTCCAAATCAGTTTCTGTTTTTAATTCTATACACATTTCTTCAGATTTAAGAAGATGACATTTAATAATACAATAATGTGTCTCAAGTCTACTTAATGCACCTCAGAATTCAACTGAATTTCATCAAAACTTATTGTTCTTTTAGAAAACTTAGGATAAGAAATGCATTTACTCCTCTCAGCAGGAGCTATTTTACATTTCTCAAACACTACAGAATCTAAAAGGACAGAAGAAGTGCTAGCTGTATGTCATATGGCCTTGAAATTTATTCTGAAATATTTATATTTTTCTTTCACATTTCCATACCTCCACAAATACACTTTTCAGATTCTGATGATGCTACATTCATTTAGGTCTCTCCAAAAGTAATGCCACCAATTCATTTCCATGAAAAATAAAACAGATACAAGAAACACTCTTTGAAAGAGCAAACTCTCAGCTTGCAAAACAGTATTTTTCAATTTTTTCAGTATCATCATTAACAATGCATTTTTGCTTGCCATGAACAAAAGCCTGCATGCCACACTTGTAAAAATCTGCACCGCCGGTGGTGACCCACTGTCACCACTATTGAAATGTACCACCTACTGCCTTACTGTGATCACGTACTCACATTCACTATTCTGGCATCATAAACATTCAGCAAGCATCAATGAATATCAATGGATGTCATTTTTTCTGCATGGAGGAAAATTCAATGACACTTTTTGCTTCATATGCACTTCCACGTCAGATACCATTTTGTTAGACTGACCCTCTGCTGCGATCTGACCCACAGCAACAACATTTAATGATATACTGGTGGGAAGGTTCAACCTCTACTGCCATATCATCAACACCCCCTCTGACATTGTGGGCCAGCATAATAACACAGAAAGCATTACTTTCAGAGCAGCTCTTGTATGATATGACTTGAGATACTACTTTAACAATAATTAGGATTTTTTTCCTACTATAGCCTATCTACAAAGATTCAAAGTATTAAACAACAAACTGAAGAGATGAGTCCATTTTTCTGAACAGCTTGTATGCAGCAAGATCTCCTGCTATCATCAAATACAAGTTTTTTACGCAGGTGCTGGAGGGAGTCAAAACATTTTAATAAAACATATATCAGGAAATGAAGCACTGCACTCCCTGATGCTCCTTTCAAAATCTGAACCCCATGCATCAACATTCTCTTGCTCCTGAACAAAGCAGTCCAGACTTCTTTACTACACAAGAGGATGAAGCATGCATGTGTCAAGCTTATACACAAAACAACAACTGTACCTATAAGGCAGAGGCCTTCCTTTATCAGCAGAATACAGGTTAAAGTTCTTCAGCAACAGACACAAAGTATACTTGTATGTGTTACATGCATACTTACTTCAGAATACACTACAGAATTATAGCACTTCTGGAAGTTCTGTACTGTTACAACCAGAACCTCAACATGATTTCATGGCATAAAACAGAAGATAACATCTTAGTTTTTTACCTGGTGTTAATAATCCCTTCCCATAGAGCTTAACAGTGATGGACTGCTCACAATTCTCACATTTTGTTTAAATTAAGCGGTTAAATTAAGTGCCTTGACTCTTGGTCAATGGATGGCCAGTTCTGCTCTGCCGATCACCTGAACACTCAAGAGCCTTCAACTCCTGATGCTCTCTTCTTAAAGTGTTGTAGCTACATTCACCCTTTCTAATCCCATGAGTATATCCAAATTACTCTTTCCACCTCTGTTCACACTGTCTATCAACTTAATGAGTACTTACCTACTGTAAGATTTCTGCCATTATTTACCATTTTCTGAAAAAGCTCTTAGGTGTATGTGTCTTTCCTCTGACAGCCCCAGATAAGATCCTACATGTGAAGCATGGTTAGCTTCAAGAGATTTTGTACTATTATACTTATTTTCTAAATGATATTTCTCTCTATAGGAAATAGTTCCCTCTAAAATAACACTGAGAAAGATGAGTTGTGTTTCCATGCAGTTTGAAATGTCATCAGCATCAGAAAATTACAATGTCAATAATACAGATGACAAATATGGAAACACAAAAATAAAAGGAACTGTGTTATTTGCTACAGAAAACTCAAGTTTGGCTTCTATTAACTTCTCCTTTAAAATGTAACCCAGATGCATTTTTTTCTGTTCATGTATTAGCTTTAACAGTTCTAAAGTAGAAAAATAGAGCAGATAGAGCATGTGTGGTATTCTTAAAGACGCATAATACTCAATAGCGCTACTATAAGAAATAGAAGTATATGAATAACATGGGTTTCACCATAGCTCAAAAGTTATAGATTTAAAAAAGCCAACACCATCATTTCATTTTATTTCTAGACAGTGTGAATTTGACCTTAAAAATAGAATGGGCAACTTCAAATATATATACTGAACAATCCTAAGTAATATTTTACAAAATCTATTCTGATTCTTTTTGTATTCAATATCCTTATATTTAAGAGTTTGCAACTCATTTGTTGCATTTAATAGTAGCCAATACAAACCAAAACATGTTCATTTATTATGAATTTTTTTCCTGCAAAGCTGGACAAAATGCAAGAGAAGCTTAACTTGGGAAGAAACAGTAAAAAATACAAACAGGGTCATTGCTCCATTAGTCCCCATCTTCTGAACCATCCACTTGACGGGGGCATGAAGAGCAGTTGCCAGTGAAGACTGAGTCAGACAAGTTGTTGAGTACATCGGCTTTCTCCTTGTCCATTGTTACCAGCCTGACTGTGTTGCTCACTAATGGAGGAACACTCTTCCTGGACTTTTTCAGCTGATGGACCTATAGAAGCCTTTCTTATTCTTCTTTGCATCCCTCGCCAAGTCCAGTTCCAGATGGGCACTGGCCTTCCTGACTCAATTTCTAGACAACCCAACAGCATCTCTGTACCTGCCCCTGGTTCAACTACCTGTGCATTTTCTCCTTCCTCTCCAGTTTTACCAGCAAGTCTCAGTTCAGCCATGTTGACCTTTTGCCTTCTTTTGCTGACTTCCTACACCTAGAGACAGAGACCTATTCTACACTTAGTGTAGAATGCTTCCTTAAAGATCTGCCAGCTTCCCAGTAACAGGATAGCAGACTAGCTAAAGAAGTTTTCTCATACAAGTCCCAATCTCATGTCTAAATTTTTCTTCCCAGCTTTATATAGTCACTAATCTTTATAAATTATCAGTTTGAAATCCACTTATGGATTACCAACACAGTTCAAAGTAAGTATCATCTCATTTTTGGTGGAATATCCATGGTAAAAATACAGATGCATTTAACTGGGATGTTTAAAGTTTCATGAAAAACACTGGTCAGTTAAGGAAGCAGCCCAACAGCTCAAGTGGGTCACAGGGACACCTCGCTGCATAGGGAGGCACCCTGTTACACTGAACTTCAGTTTGTCAAGCCAATTTCCCTAAAGTAGAAGTTGCCCATATGTTCTCCATAAAAATAGCAAAACCAGTTTGTTTGTATTCCCAGTAAAAGCTAAGCACGTGTGGGGAACAAAATAGTTCTTTCTCCAAGCAGGGTTCCTGGAAGAGCAAAGAAGTTACCAGCATAAATGACTTCTGTCTCCTGAGGGTGGGAATGAAGCAAGAAAGTGATTTAGGAAGCTAATGAATCTGCAGGCCATAGGGGAGAAAGAAGTGTCGATAAATAAAACTAATGCAACTACCAAACAGCAGTTCAGTTACAGATATCCAGCTGTTTAACAAAGGATTTGATTTGCAAGGAAAAAGGTGTCTGATTTTTGCCTTATAAACTATGTGAGTGAAGCTAACTGGACAAATATTCACAGCTACTGCATGTCTAATGACAAATATCACTGCTTAGGAAGTATTACTAACACATGACACCATTTTATCAGAAATGGTATCAAGAATTGGTATCACTTCACGGTATCAAGAATTTTTGAACACTTCTAACAACTAGAAAAAGCAAAGCAAAGTTCTGTTTTGTTTTAAAGTAGATAATTGGAAAAGGCACAAATCTTCACACAGACAAACATAGAAGAGAATCACAGAATACACTGAGTTGCAAGGGACCCGTGAGGATCACTGAGTCCAACTCCTGGACTGCACACACAACCACCCAACAGTCAGAACATAAATCTGAGAGTATTGTCCAGATGCTTCTTGAACTCCAGCAAGCTCAGTACTTTCACCACTTCCCTAGAGAGCCTGTTCCAGGGACACTCCACTCTCAGTTAAGAACCTTTTCCTCACATCCAACCTGAATCTCCTCTGTGGCAGCTCCAGGCCATTCCTTTTGGTCCTATCGCTGCCACAAGGGAAAAAAGATCAGCGCCTGCCCCTCCTTTCCACCTAGTGAAGTCATCATAGGCTACAATGAGGCTTCCTGTCAGTCTCTGGGTTGAACAGAGCAAAAGACACATACCTTCCTTCCTCCAGAACCTTCACAACCTTTGCAGCCATCCTCTGGACACACTCTAATAGTTCTATGTCCTTTTTGTACCGTGGGGCCCAAAACCACACACAGCACTCAAGATGAAGCTGCACTAGAGCACTGTAGAGTGGGACAGTCACTTCCCTCCACTGGCGAGGAATGCTATGCTTGATGCACCAGGATACAGCTGGCCTTCATGGCTGCCTGGGCACACTGCTGATTCATTTTCAACTTGCCGCTGATTCCAAGATTCCCAGAGCCCTTTCAGCAGGGGGCTGAAAAGCTGAGCCAGCTCTTAAACCGTTGACAATAGCAAATGTAAAGTTTCAGTTATAAAAAAAATACCATGTATTGGAATACGCTCCTTTCACAGCATCTGCTACAAGCAAAGATATTTTCAATACTGTAAATAGTCAAAAGACAATTTCCTTTACATAAACAGATTATCTAGTTTTCAAAAAGCATAGTGTGCTATGTACCTGGTTAATTATTGCAGGAAAAACAGCAAATAGTAATTTCTCATTTGCCAGGAAGATCTTCTAGACAGCCAACAATCAATTATTTTCTCATGCACATTTTCAGCATTTGTGTTCTTTTCCCCCAAGGCTTGCAATACATTAACTGTTGCAGAAACTGATGTATATCAATTTGCTTTAGAGTTCAGCCCTTGTAAAGTGGAGCTTTCTGTGAGGTCTGCCTGATGGGATCTCAGCTGAATAATTCACATAAGCCAGTTCAGAATTCCTTTCTTTGCAACAATTAAGATCTGCCTGTGTTAATCACTTTTACAGTTTACAACAGTAATGAGGGTGGGGGTAGGGAAGCCATACCTTGGCCCTGGAATGGGAGGCTGCTTACAGGCTCCATCCTGGAAGTGCTTACACACAAAACACACTGCAAGCTGGGAACCACTATATCGGATTGTACATAAACCAAGAATAAACTTGGTACATGGAGCAGAACTTTGTAAAACATCACATGAAAATGCAAACAAGAACTATCCCTTGGACAGACTCTCTTACCAATGTTGTATACACTTGCTAGCCTCAGAAAAATAACTGACATTAGCCTCAATTGGTAAAACAAGTAAGAGGTCATGACAGACTTGAACATGTAGTGTGATACATGAAGAACACCCTGTGAACTGATTTATTATCTTGTTTATTAGACAAATTTATGAGATCGTGAACTCTTCTTGTAGTAAGTGATCAGACAGTTGGACTTGTTCTTTGTAGGTCTCTTCAAACTGAACTAATTCAGGGCACCTACACAACTTGAATTGTATTTCCTCATACGTTCTCTACTTTTGCTTAAAATAGGGCCTTAAGTACTCAACTGCAATTTTAGAAAGGACTGACAAACCAAAACCCCTCAATTATTCTGTGTACAACATCTAGCTACACGGATACAGCTAATGTAGCTATAAAGATACCTAATACCTTCTGGAATAGTACTTCTTACCATCAACATCCTAAAACTCAGGGGCAAAAAAAAAAAAAACATTATTATTCCAGCAGCAACAGAGCACATCTAAGCAATATACTTTTTTTTTTTTTTTTTTTTTTTTTAAGGAGGAAAAGGTGAATGAGAAACAAAATATCATTAAAATATATAAATAACGAGAAGAATACATAAGACAGGAAGTTGGCCTGCCAACAACTGCTGGCACTGAGGTGCATTCCAGGTCAGGAAGGGAAAACAGAGGGGACTGGAGTAAACACATGTAAAAAGAGGAAGCAGCAGCTGATCTGGGAACAAGCAAAAAATAAATAAATAAATAAATGCAAAAGAGAGAGATGGATTACAAGAAATGTTCAGTGATCTGACAATGCATGTGAGGTCTGCCATCCTGCTCCAAAGTTTCACAATTGCTCCTGGAACCTGTTCTCCTCAGTCTGACAAATCTGATTCAAGACAAATGCAAACTACAATGCTGTATACAGAGATCTCCTAAATGTATTTCTAAAAGAACGTGAAGGGCTTTCCCCTGTATCGCTTACCCCTACAGTGTCAAGTGGCAAAAGAAAAAGCAATTGCTATACTTAAAAATAAATAAATAAATAAACAGATACAAAGACCACAGGCCCTTTGTAACTGAAGTAAAATATTTGAGGAAACAATAGTTATATGTAAAATCATCTACAAATACATACAAAAAACACTACAAGACTCAGCACAGGTATATGTTGGGTATTTGTTGATTTCTTATCACTGTAGCATTTAGTAATGTAAAATGAGTTAAAAATGAAAGAAATACAAGAAATTGGTAACAGTAGTTCCTGGAGAGCTGGGCAGTCATCCTCAGTGCCAAGCAACAACATAAGGCTGTAATTCATGCATTCATGAGGACTGATGTCTGACTGATAACAGTACATAAATAAGTGCCCAAACCAGACTGCTTTCAGAACACATAGGTGCGCCTCACAGAATAACAGGTGCTCCAGCTTTCATGGTTCAACAGATATGAAGAACTTGACCTTTTTTATGTTTACAGTATGAAGAATTAAAATCACCACCAGAATTACTTTTAAGGCCACAGCCACATTAATTCTAAATCATTTGTCCTACTCCCTCAGTTGAATTTAAAACATTTTCATTTAGGATGTTTGAGCTTTGGCTAAGTGATTATATGCTCTGGGCCTGCCAGCTATTACTCATCACTGTTTTCATACTGTCACTTCAATCACCAGATAGCAGTTTTCCAAGTTACACATCAAATTACGGAAAAGAACAAATGTTAACAGAGGATGTCCACTGTATACATTAAGCCACTAAAACTCCAGAGAAACATTGTTTACTATATAAAAACAGAAAAGACAGAAAATCTTAAAAGGCACTTAAATCACTGTATATGTTTATTTCAAAGTGCAAGGATACTGTGCACATTATCCATTTCTCAAAATGTACTTTTCCCTTAACCTGATTAACGTGACTGCCCAATGGCATCCCTATTTAAACACTGGATAGAATACAAAACAACCAAAGCATGCTCCATTCCTCTAATTCATTACTGTTTCCTGTAGAGCATGCTGCCTGAATGCCCAGGTGACACTGCCTTATTACTTTCCTTCCTTCATTGCAGCTCTTTGATGTCCTCTATTTGTGATATACTTTTCCAGCTAGAAGAACAGCACAACGTAAGTCTTTCTGCTGATGAACAGAAACATATGAACCTCGTAGATCACAAGACATCGGTCAGTGCATTTTGTGCTGGAAGTTGCCCCTCTACACTGGAGTCTGCTCCACCGAGACCCGGAGCTGAGGCTGTCAGCATCATCAAGAAAATGATACAGCTTAGAGAGAAAAACAAAAAAGCAGAGACTGTGAACCGATGCCTGATGAGGAATTCTACTGAAGGGGGAACAGTCAGTTATTACAATTCAGAGAAGGAGTGGCTGGAACTATTTTCTTTCTATCCAATGGGCAGATAGTTTTTCATTTGATTTTAACTTTGCACAGAGAATACACAAGTATAATCATCGAACAGTGGATCACTTAATCTTGCCTTTCTCATTTGGATAGGTCAGCATTGGAGAATACGGACATGGACTTCTTATTTTGGAGGAGTTAAATTCAAACTTGAATGGCTGGACAGATGGGCGAACTGCTATGCTAACAGAAAACTGCATATTTCAAAGGCTGTTTTCTGGCATTACAATAAAATAAGATAAATCTGCTGGAAACTATGCCAGAGGCAAGTGGAAATATAATTCAGTGCCTGAAAAGCCTACCTTATGAAGCTTATTTTCTCTGTATCCAAACAGATATAATTATCCCCTCAACTACCTATAGCATGCTGGTACATTTAATAAACTAACACCTGAAAGAGTTAACTAACATACAATAATAAATAGTTAACATAACCCTCTTTAAAAATAAAATAAACTGAACAAGCCTCTTGAAACATCCCATGACATGTCATTATACCCAGAAATACCTTGACATCCTTCTGGCACAGAAGGACCTCTAACAAAAGGCTTTAATTCAAATATCAATAGGCATGCCTGTTACTTAGGTAAGCATACACACTAGACAGATTCTTTAACATGTCGTGATATGCTAGAGCTGACTGTCCCACGGCATTCTAGAATAATCTCAACTGTTGTTTTGTTTTTAGAAGAGTTAAGAATAAAACTACTGAACATTTTATAAATCACTTTTTATGTGAGGATCACAAATCCATTCTTAGGTCCAAAAAAGATTTTTCTAAGCTCAAACTCACAAGATGCATAGCTTTCTTTATCTCAGTTTTAAAACCCCCAAAATTAAAGAACAACTTGTTTAAAGTCACTCAAGCAGAAAAAACTAAAACTGCATTCCAAAATCCAGACCATCAGACATGTTGTCAACATGTGGATGGCCTTGTATGGTGGGGACGGTCTGGCTACAGCTTTCTCCAGCTGAGAGCATAAATGTTTCCCTTCAAGTCCGTGACAACACTGGGACCATATTTTTTTTCCAGAGTAAATTCCCAAAATCCAGAGGAGCTCAACAGAGGGCTGGCTTTAGTCAGCTGGCAACTCCTAGCACTGTGGCCAGGCCTCAAGCACAACGGGCCTGAGCTGAAAGAACAAACCTTGAAGAAGAGCTCAAAGGAGCACCCAGGAAACCAGACAGCATCATCTCCTTTCCATGGAGCATGGAAAGAGCTCCAGGAAGCACTTACACATCAAAAAATTGATCCAGTACATCTGTATTGCTTGTATTCTTCACAGTGCGCTGCAGGTAAACTGAATGTCAACTCTCAAGGGTAAGTTATCCTGAATGTTGCTGAACACGCATCATATATACCGTCCTCACATGGAAGTGTGGATTTAACCACAGTGGGGATTTAATGTCACTCAAGCACTTACAAGATGTTACTATTTATCAAGAGTAAGGGTTTTCACTATTAATTCTTCCTCAAAATAACCAGGTAGACTTCTTAAGCTAGTGTTACTGTTCAGCATTAGAGAACACAGGCATGCCTAGTCTGTTATCAATTTTCTAACAATTTTTGCTTTGTCATCTGTTTCTAGTGAAAGTATAGCACATTTCATAGAATGGCTTGGGTTGGAAGGGACCTCATGGATCACCAAGTTCCAACCCCCCTACCACAGACAGGGCTGCCAACCACTAGATCAGATTGCCCAGAGCTTCATCCAACCTGGCCTTAAACACCACTGCAGGTGGCACCAAACAATGGCAGAATGTAGGGTTAAGCAGGGTTATCCTCTCTTTAAACTTGGTTCAGAGAAAAATAGGTAGAGGTTCAGCAATTGCATGAGGAGCAATGTTCTGAACTGAAAATCCCAGCCTGCTTTAATGCTCTCATTTCTGTTTAAATGAACACAGGGTTGGTCAGAGCACAGTATGTCCAGTATGGTCCAGAATGGTAAGCACAGACACAGGAACAAGGAAACATTTTTATTTAACCAATTTTTTTCTAGATACACATCCTTTTGTAGCAATTGTCTGCATCTACCCCAGTGCACTTTGAGTGCATTTGACAAGATTTCTCTAACTTACATTAGTTGTTTGTTGAGAATTATGTAATTAGATTGCTAACTTTTCTACTAACAGAAATGCTAGCTGCCTACATCTTAAAATTTCATTACCTTCCCCACACTGTGTTTATGCTGGACCTAACCAAACTCACAGTTTAGAAAACAAAAAAACAAAAAACACCACTTTTTTTTTTCCTTCTTTGAACACATTCTCAGTTCTGATCTTAAGGAAAACCGATGAGTTCAAGCTGTGAGAAAGAGAGTCCAGCTAGGATTTATTTTCACCACAGCATTTAGTTGCTTTTAGTACACTCAAGTTCCTAGCATAAAACTCATCGCTCTTCTAAACACTGGAGCTGCAGAGGCTGTGCTTTCACAACAGCTACAGAGAGGCGAGTGAGTCCTGAAGGAACTACAGCAGGCACTGGAAGCAGTTCAAACACACCATCAAAAATTATCTTGAAAAGGAGCACAGGATTTTGCTGCAGCTGCTTCCAGCTCTTCAGTCAACTGCTGCAACAAGCTGAGGCATCTCTGCTGCCTCATCTAACGGAAGACAGCCCTAGAGAGTAATTTAGTTAGCAGGTGATAACATGCTGCAATTCACAAGTATAGCATTTCTACCGCAAAAACAGCTGTAACTTCACAAGCACTAAAATTTTAAGAGCTTAGTCTCACAGACGTTTAGATAACTCACTGCTTTTGAGAAGCCAGTAAGCTGAGTACACAGGTACAGGTATATAGGCCAGAGATAACATCTGAACTGTCACTTCAAAAAACTTAGTACTGCCAAACTTTTAATTGTCAGTTTACAAACTGCACTGATCTCATACAGAAACCCAAAACATTACCTGTTTCTAAAATCCATAACCACACCAGAGCTGAAAACACTGAAATACTTACTAGACACTGCAGGCAGGACAGACTTAAACTAAGCATATTCCAGGATGGGTCAAATACTGTTGGAAACAATGCAACGGGCCAGCATTTGATTTAACAAGTAGACACAAGAAAGCGGTTTTGGTAATTGCTCATTATTTTTTTAAATATATAGTTCTGGTTCCTGTAAGCAAGAACTCCTACAAAAATGTAATGCTAGTTTTTCTGAATTTGAAATTATGAAAGTCAGTCATTAACACATACTTTAAAGTCACAACAGACAGGTACAAACGAATCTCCCAATTGCATTAAGAGCATCTTACACCATCCTCCTCATTGCTTCTGACTCCACTTCCTAGGGAAAGAACATTAGCCTGTATTACCAAAGCTCATTTTCAGTAACCTAAAAGGTGACTACATGAAGAAGACACATTTCAAACTATGAGGATTTGAATATAGCATATTTAACAGCTAGCACATTTAAAGAGCAAGAGGTTAGTTCAAAACTAGTTGTTATTTATTGCAATCAAAGGATTTCAGGTGCTCATACTTTTCCACAGTGATTATTTTCCAATAAATGCTTTCCCTACATAAATTAAAATAACAACAGCAAAAACACTACAGAAGACTCCATACATCCAGACGTTTACAATTAAGTTTTCAAGAAATCACCCAATCAGCTGCTTCTTCCCATCCATCCTTTGGCTTTTTAAGAATTCCTCATCCCAAAAAACTCTCAGACTAATTAGTTTGTTTTGTTTTGTTTTTTTAAGAAAGAACACAAAATAAAAGAAGAAAAAAAGTAATGGCGAGTAAATTTCAAAGCCTATTAGATGTGAAATAATTCCCACATTTATTTCCCATATTACTGGAGGCATCAAAACTGTGAAAGGACAAAATGAGGCGAACCCAAGGTTTCCACCAGCACAGTGCAGTTCCCATCAGACAGAATTCAAAACCAAATCTAGGCTGATTTTACTAGTAAGGAAAGAACTAACAACGTGGCAGAGAACAGAACATGATCTGGTTTCCATGAAGGACATAGGAATACTCTGAGTTGTGCCTTGCCCTCAACTCAGCCCAGTCCTGACACCTAGAAGCAGAAGCCAACCACTTCTACAGCCACCTCCCTGTGACCCAGTCAGTGCAGTTACAAAGGGGCTGGGGGGAAGGTGTTGGTACTGCATTAGGAAGTACAAGGGTTGCTCCGAAAGCAATGCCTCCTGTTTTATGTTAGCCCACAGCGTCACAGGTGGATGTTAGTGGGACGATAGTAGAGGTTGAATCTTCCCACCAATACACTGATACGTTTCATTGCTGTGTGACAGACGGCAGCAGAGGGGCAGTCTGACAAAACGCCATCTGATAAGGGAAGTGCATATGAAGCAAAAGCGCATCACTGAATTTCTCTGTGTGGAAAAAAAATCACACTGACATTCACTGATGCTTGCTGAACACTCACAGGGACCAGTCAGGGGATGTGAGCACACACGTGGGTGGTGCTTCAGAAGTGGTGATAGCAATGTGAAAGACAAGCCATGTTTCAGATGGTCACACACAGCTGTCACACCACGATACAAAGAACGTCTCGATCATCTCATCCACACAGAACAGCAGATTACAACCAGGGAAGTCTGTATGGAACTTGATATCAATTTCAGTGCACTGGAAACAATGATGACATCACTGTAATATCACGAAGTTTATGTTAGGTGGGGACAATGAATGCTCACAGAGGAACAGAAAGACCACCACATGCAAGGGTGACAGAATCTATTGAATCAATGCAACAACTATGAGCTGGAACTAAAACAGCATTCCTTTGAGTGGTAATATGAGAATTCCTCATCAAAGAAAACGCTAAAGATTCAGTCCTCCTAAGGTATATGTTGATGTGCACTGTCTTTTAGGAAAGAAACGGGATGATCCTTCTGGATTTCCCAGAACCTGGACAAACTATCAACTTTGACTACAACGTCACAATACTGTCTAAGCTGAAGGCTCAAACTTCGAGTCAGGCCAGAGAAGATGACAACCTTTTTTCCTGCAATACGATAACACCAAGGCCCCACATCAGTCTGAAGGCCATAAAGCACACTGCCTTGGATGGACTGTCCTGTAGTTAGGATTTGGTGGGTGACTATGTTGAAAAATAGTGTTTTGCAGTTGAGAATTTGCTCTATCAAACAGCATTGTTGTGCTCCATGGATCTGTTGTAGTTGCCATGAAAACAAATAGGAGGCATTACTTTTGGAGTAACCTACGTACATTACTCAAGAGCAGTGTGGCTCTTTTAAAGATTGTCAAAGAAAATAAATTAGCCTACAATTAAGTCACAATTTACCTGCATATGGTAGCAGCATATTAATGCATATATATCATTGTTTAAAAGAAAAAAAAGAAAAACCCCACACAATAAAGAAGCAAAACTCACAACTCTAAGAAGTTTGGGGTTTTTGCATTCAGGCAGCTAGCAGCCCAACACTCTTCCCACCCGTGATAGTCTGCAGCTTCTCAAACAGCTCCAAGTGGATCCAATAAATAAAGGCACCAGAACAGCACAGTAACTTGACAGATTGCCAAAAGAACAGGAGTACAGCAGGTGGGTATCTACCACTCAGAATTAAAGCATATACTGCTGTGAACTTTACACCAATCCTCGTATCGTGTTGCATTTGTTTAATTTTACTATTCATCTTTGATTCTGAAAACAAAAAACAAAAAACAAAAAAAAACCAAACTGTTTTTAATGACAAAGCATAGAAGGCTACAATGACCTAAATGATATTGTTCAGCACTGAAAAGAACTGAGGAACACCTTACAACTTCCCCCTCCCCTTCTTCCCTTCCAGTATTTATTAAGCAAACCAGTGCTTATCTGGAACAGATCCTTGGGTTCAACAAAACACCAGGTGGTAGGCTGGGGTAGCTTTCAAGCAACAGATGGCTCAGCCATTTTATGACTAACGGCCACAGCAATACAGCAAGCATAACCAGCTTCCCACTGCCTTCTTATACAACACAACCCACCTTTTCCCATGGCCCTGACATGGCAGGTAAGCAACTGAGGGATGACAGGGCAGGCCAGGCCTCAAGATCTCTTCTCCTAAAGGCCTCATGGTGCAGCTGACCACGTATTCTGGATTTTCTCCCCATACCTACCTTCTGATTCAGCAAATTTTATGGACCAGAAGGTTGCTGGAGTTCATGATTAAGCTATAACATGCAACCTATACCTCCACACACACACTAAAACGTAGCATTTCTGTGAACTCATTTACCTACATATAGCCTGAATTTGAATCAACTGTTATTGTGCATCATAAAAGGAAGTTTTCTGGTTCACCTGAAGTGATGAAAAAACATCCAGCTGTTATGAGATCTGCCCTGAAAGTAATGCCTCCTATGTTAACATGTTGGCCCATGACATCAGAGGCAAATGATGGTATGGCAGTAGACACTGAACCTTCCCAGCAATATGCCATTGCATTTTACTGCTGTGTGACAGATAGCAGCACAGGAGCAGTCTGACAAAATGGTGTCTGAAGTGCATATGAAGCAAAGGTGTGTCACTGAATTCCTACATGTGGGAAAAAAAATGGCACCCACTGAGATTCATCAATGCCTGCTGAGCAATTCTGGAGACCAAAAAGCAGATGTGAGCACAGTATGGCAATGGTGGTGCAATTCAGCAGTGGTGACAGTGAATCACCTCCAGTGGTGCAAATTTCTGCAAGAGTGGCATGCGGGCTTTTGCTCACGGTGAGCAAAAATGCATTGTTAATGACGGTTTCTACACTGAAAAACCATGCTTTGCAGATGAGAATTTGCTCTACCAAGTACTATTACTGTGGTGTTTATATCTGGTGTAGTTTCCAAAGAAATAAACAGGTCGCTTTACTTCTAGAGCAACCTATGCAGAACTGCTATTTTTAGAACATCTTCTAAATTCCTAAACAGTAGGTGGGGTAAATATCTTCCAATCTCATCGGATATTATTTTTATATTTGTACAAATGTTTTGAAACTACTTTACAAAGATTAACACAATATTTATAATATTTTAGTAATATAACATGTAGTTACAAGGTTCTGTCTGTTCTGTGGCTTTGTTTTTTTGTTTTCCTTTTATGGGGTGGGGGGGTTGTTTATGGTCACGTTCTCTTTCTTTCTTTGCTTTTAAATAAAATGCAGCAGCACTTACAGAAGCAAAGAGATCTTGAACCAAACAGCTTACTACCTACTAGAAAGTACTGAATAACTGAAAAGATAGCTAGAATTTTGAACTCCTTGTTCAATTTTTTTTTCAATATTCTTAAAAATATGCTTGATTATTGTTAGCTTAGTAGTCTAAGAGCAGAGAGCTGCTTCACAGGCAGAGGCACTGACAATATGAAAAATTACATAGTATCAGGAAAACATTACCAGCATTTTATATTGTTTTTCATGTATTCAATCTGTTGCTTTATTGCTGCAACACCATTGATTTCCATAACACTTTCTATGGTAGCTACTTATCTCAGTAAAAGAGGCCTCAGTTCAGAGGGATAATTAAAAACAGTTGTGTAATCTACTTTTTATCTACTAAATAGAAATACATAATACATGAGAACTACTGAAATAATGAATCACTGTGCTGTGGCAGATTATACTCTTCAATTCCTCACCTGCTCCACATAAAATATTTATATACATTTCCATTGCTATTTTACCCTGTAAGAAATTTGTATCCTAGTTTTGGTATCTATGTCTGTGTTACAGTACTTTTATCAGTATAGAGCAATAGGAGTGAACATGATATATTGTTTGGCACATTCGAGTATATTTGATACACAACTCAAGTCCAAACAAGATCATAATTATTTCAACTCAAAGCACACATTTCATCTTTCATTAGGAAAAAAACAAATAAAATAAAGAAATAAATAAAAAGCTACTAAATACTCAACTGTCTTTTCTCATCAAGAAATTAAGTACTACTACCTCCATACTATATGGTGCATGTGTGATTGCTGCTTACACTGTAACTGTAACTCTCAGAGTAAGAGTTTATAAAACTAGGATTGCAATGGCAAAGTGTGAGCAAAATGGACGTATTTCTGGAGCCCTCCAAATCATTCAGTCCGGTAATGAAGTAAGATGAAGAGGACCTATGATGTAGAAAAGGAATATCCTTTCTTTGCTGACAGATGGTGTGAACTTATAAGGGCTCTCTCTTGCAATACAGAGGAAGGAAGAGGAGACAGACTCCTACCTACTAATATTTACATGCCCAGGGTGCTGCTTTTGCTCATCTCAGTTTCAGCACTTCAACATATTTGATGAAAAATAGTTTGACTTCTGTGAAGCTGGCAGGAACACTTAACAACAAAGCATTTACACACTGACCATGCAGCAGTTAACTAGCATTAGTTGCAGGGATAAACAAGATAAACAATGCAGTTCTTGCCTTTTGTTTCATTTTTGTTGTTGTTTCAACAACAGGGGTATTTTCTCCCCAAGGTTACTCACTAAGGAAAGGATTGCAAGACAAAATTCTAGTCAAGATAACATGCATATTTTTGTTCACTAAAGGCAGGCTCTGTCAGAGCATTATTGAGGTAAGAGTTCTCTGTCAGACAGTTATCTACAGCTGTCTTCCTGAGGAAAAAAAAAATCATCCCCCCCTTTTTCTCATACTGATCAGACAGCCTAAGTGCTACACAACATTACACATGGTTATTATACACATTACTTTATAATGTAGTTTTCCAGTGAAAACGAATACTTCAAGAAGTGAAGAATTCAGACTGCAGCAAACAGAACAAGCAAAAACCCTGTCTGCACACCTGGGCAGATTGAGCCAATTGTTGCCTTTAATCTTTTGCAATAGTAAGGGAAAACATGCTTTAGTTTAGCTAAGGCAGGAGGACACTTGCTTCCAAGATACGGGGTTTAAAACATTGTTCAAGCTCAGTGAGCCTTCTCCACAGCCACACAAATGAAGCAGAAAAAAGACCAAGACACATTAAGCATTGTACTTAGTACAGTGATAATTGTATAAAATAATAGCTAATTTTTCTGATTAAAACTGAGCTAAGTATAACAGAGAATTACAAAGTGGCAGAAATATCAATTTGGAATCCCTCTCCATTTCATTCTTAAAATGATCACAGAATCATAGGAGTGTTTGGGCTGGAAGAGGTATTAAAGATCATCTAATTCCACCCCCTGCCATGGTGTGATGATTTAAATAGTTCAGGGTAAAATCAGAACCCACCAAGGTTTCTTCAACCATTTCATAAGCTACAAGGACCACAAAAATTTGCTCATCATGCTTAGCATTTCAAGCTGCTGCTGCTCTCCGTGAATTATCCAGTTTGTAATTACCAAGATGATTTTAAAATGCAGCTTGTTCATCTTTACCTATTCCACTCAGTTATAAAACTCCAGCCCTGAAGGCACAGAACTATTTCCTTAAGAAACCATTAACATTTGGAAGATAAAGTGTGTCTGGTAACTCTATCTCCATCTGCAAGAAGACAAATAACCCTGATTATAATCCTATACCACCTGTCAAGCAGTTTGGTTCAAAATTCACTCTGAGTGGAGACAAGAGAGGAGAGTGGATGGAAAGCTTTACATCTTTGCACACTACCAGGCAGAACAGCACCCACCTCATACCGAACCACTTCTCACTCACAGGCACACCTGCAATTTGCCTGAGTACATCTGGAGCTCACAGCGCTAAGCCAACTGTTAACAGACAAGTCACAGGATTCATTCATGGCTGTAATTTACCCTTTGGATCATTTTACTAAGCCCAAACCATTTTGTTTTCCTTTATCAAAACCACTGAACATTCAGTACTATGTACTTCAACACATTTTGTTGTAGAAATAGAATTGTTTCTATTAGTTGTCACTTAAAAAGAATTTTAGGATTGCCAAACTAAAATCAATTTCTATTCACTTTCTTAGACTACTAGCAAAAAAGTTTATTCTAACATTTGGCCAGCACCTTATTCTTCTGCTCAGTCCCTCTACTCCACTATGGGCTTCCCAAGTGACTAATTGAATCTGGAAACCTCAACATGAAATCAAAGCTCTCTAAAAGCCATAACTCTCTTCCAAGAATTAAAATAAATACCTGGTATTTAGCCAAAGATTTCTTAAAAGTTCTTAACACCTAATTTCAGTAGCCAAATTTTGAAATGGGTGACAGAATATACATTTATGAGAGAAGAGCATTCTGACAACGCAAAGAAAAAGGGCTCAAATTTAGCCGGTGCACAGGCTTCTCAAAAACTGCAGGTGTTCCAGCGTGGCAGAAGATAACGATTTAACTAAATCCTTCAAGAACAGATTAGATATTAGGAAGAAATTCTTTACTGTGAGAGTGGTGAGACACTAAAACAGGCTGCCCAGTGAACCTGTGGATGCCCCATCCCTGGAAGCAATCAAGGTGAGGATGATGGGTCTTTGAGAAACCTCATCTATAGGGAGGTGTCCCTGCCTATAGCAGGGGGTTGGAACCAGATAATCTCAAACATCCCTTACAACACAAACCATTCTTTAAGTCTGACGGCACTGGGCGTATCTGAAAACAAGTTTCACTGCAAACAGAATGCAACAGTCTGCATCCCAAGTATCCATAGAGCCTCTGCATCCTCTGAACTCAATACTGAATCAATACTCTTCAAGCAAAAGATGAATTTGGACAACATGAATGATGCACAGATGAGAACCAGAGAAGAGGGGTCTTCACAGCAAGGTTCCTGTGATGCACAGCACTACCAGTACAGAATCAGATATCAAAATGCTGCCGGCCAATTTTCAAACCTAGGAAATCATGCAAACAAAACTGAGGTCAAAACATATTATATAGGCTGCAAAGTCGAACGCTGAAAATGCTAAAATGCCAAAGATGAGATCGTCTTTACACACGATTAGCTCCTACTTCAAGTCTACTCACAATGCATTTCTAAGACAAGCATGCGGCGTCATACATTTTTCTCAGGACTCTAGTCTCATTCAATTCACAAGATAGACTTCTCATATTTGTAAAATGAAAATAAAACAAACCAACAAAGCCAACGAACAAACAAACCACCGAAAATCACAACTCACTTTGAACAACGCTTCTGCTCCAGAATTCATTTATACGTCTAAGCTGTTTCTTACTCTCCTTGGAAAAGCTCTACCCTCACTTTGTCTGATCTGCAGCAGCAGTTGTCATCAACAGACTTTGGACATGGCAGCTCGTAGCTACACAAGAATGTTCAGATGCATCACCACTTGGAGAGTTGAAAGGGTAAGGAAAAGTTACTGATACTAAGCAGAGATGGTCACCGATCAAAGCTTTCGGTTTGAAATTCGAAGACAAAGAAAACTTGATACAAAGTGCAGCAAATAAACATAGTCCTCAACTTCAAAATCTTCCAAAGTTCACTCTAAACTTCTAAATACCTCTCTAAAAACTCCTCATTATTTTGCTGTTTGATACGGAAGACTAAAGGACTGCTTAAAAGAATCAAAGAAAATGAAGCAAATTTAATATGAGCTTTTCTTCTATTAATTCTGCTGCAGGGGCAATAACATCCAATACAGAAGCAGCAACATCTTAGGCAAGAGATATTTTTGTTGTGCAGGAGTTAGCATAATTCGACTTAACACCATTAGTTTAAGCCATTAGACTCCAGGCAAAATGGCCACAGTACAATAAAACACTTACAGAATAGAACAAAATTTCTTTGGTTTATGTTTTCTCTCCTTCTAGCCATCCTGTAGTTAACAAAACAGACATCAACATTCATATTCCAAATTCACTATCCTGTTTTTAGATGTTGGCTTTTGTACTACTTTCCTATGACACTGTGCTAGGCGTGAAGTACAAGTAGAAAAGAAACATTCTTATTAAAATGTTTGTCTGCATAATTTATTTATTTTAATAAATCTGTTGAATATTTAGCTAGGCATCATTTACTGGTTAAAGCAGCCTCTGAGCATATTTTATGGGAACAACTACAAGAAAAATCACCTGCTCCTGATTAGAAGCAATTTTTATCCTTACCACGCAATTATCTTTTACCAATATACCAAGGTTCACAACGAGTTCTCATTCTAACATCCATCAAATGTTTAAAAAAAGGAACAAATCCTCCGAGTATTGTACTGAATTTTGAAAATAAAAGCTTACCCTTCTCTAAGACTACTACTAAAAAAAAATGTAAGAAATTGCACAATTTACTTACTTTCAAAAGGTAGTGAAGGATGTGAGCTTTGAAATACTATCAGATATACTTTCCAAAATAAGTAGTACCATGGAAAATATTATTGAAAGCTGCTTAGTATTTATTTTAGAATACATAACAAAAATTAAAAAACACTTTGCAAGCAACCACATGTCTGTTCCCTATGATCACCTGACATAATAGATTGCCACCAGCTTAACACTGATTAACCAGGACATTTATTTCACCTTCCCAAATCCAGAATTAATTAGTTTCTGCTTCTTATCTGACAAGACATTTTAAACTATTTTTGCCAGTGTTTCTGAATTAATAACAGTTATAGGAACTTAACAGCCAAGGAGCAGTTAGCTGTTTGCACCTTTTGCAGAAATTTTACTTTGAGATCCAAATTCTAAACTGTAGACATAAGGCTGCTGCTGTGTATTTCAGAGATATATGCCTTGAGTGGTTTTCACATATCAATAATATTAAATAAAGGATCAGCACACAATAACAACTTGTGTCTAATAGCATGTCACAATACTTACAGCAGATTTTGTGTGCACCTTATCAATATTCCCTCACATCTGAAATATTTTCAATTTTGAGTGTTAAGCAAGGATATAAACATTACAACGTCTCCAAGGTGGTAGTCCCTAACAGGAAAAATTGTGCATATGTTTCTGGGAATTAAAAATATGATGTCATGGAGAGATGTTTTAATTGAAAATAGCTGTTTAATTTCAATACTTGTCTCCTACAATTCTTAAAACTGTAGACACAGAAACACAAGCACGTTCTTTTTTCCTGGCACTGTACTCCATTCACCAGCCCCACTAACAATACTTTTACTTTCCCCATGTGCAGAGACATCCTGGAAAACAGCCCTATTAATGCTGATTTGAACAAGAGCTGACAAAAATAGAAGCTTAAAACTACGCCTAAGCAGGAAAGGAAACAGCATCTTCTTAGTGATCACAGATCAACATAGTGCATCGTGAAAGTCCCAGAGGTTGAGAGTCCTCAGCAGACACAATATTTCAAGTAAAAATAGGTAACTGAACTCCATTACTGCAAAAAAGTAAAGTTAGAATTGTTTTCTTTTTCTTGGGTTTTTAATTGTTATGTGAAGAAAACTGAAAGTGAAGTTTAATAACACATGCCTTAGAAACAAACCCAATGGGATTTAATTGAAGGCATTACCCGTTACTCCAAAACCAAATTAACAAGTCTTGCTTGTTGACACTTCTGAAAGGAATTAAGCAATACCAGACTGTTATTCCAATACTCTTCTCATCACAGTAGCAGTAGGAAAGCAGGACGACAGTGAAGACAGAACGTAAGCTTTCACCAATTTACTAACGCTTCAAAAGCAACAAGTGACGTACAGAGTTCTGATCTGAAGAGTGTGACTTCACGTTCAGTCAGTACCATTCTCAGCTAAAAGAAAATACATTATACTGGAGGTCTGCTACAGGCCACTTGACTAAGAGAAAGCCTTCTACAGACAGCCTCAAACTTATAAGTCCTGGTCCTCGAGGGGTACTTCAATCACCCTGCTATATGTTGAAGGGACACAGCAGGGCACAAGCAATCCAAGACATTCCTGGATTGTGGTTCACAATAAATTCCTTCTCCAAGTGGTACAGGAGCCAATGAGCAGAGGTGCTCGCCTGAACCTTGTTCTCATCAACAAGAAAGGGATGGTGGGAATGTGAAACTCAAGGGCAGCCTTGGCTGTAATGACCATGAAATGGTGGAGTCCAGGATCCTGAGGGAAGGGAGGAGGGCAAACAGACATCTAACTACTTGGACTTCAATAGAGTAGATTTTGGCTTCTCCAGAGATATGTTTGGTAGAGTACCATGGGGTGAAGCCCTGGAAGGAAGAGGTATCCAAGGAAAATGGTTAATATTCAAGGATCGCTTCATCCAAGCTCAAGAGCAATACATTCCAACAAAGATAAAGTCAGACAAAATGTTCATCCACATAGTCCTTGAGGACAAGAAGCTCCTGGACAAAAACAAACAGGAAACCTACAGAAGGTAGAAACAAGGATACATAACCTGGAAGAAGTACAGAAACACTGTCCAAGCTGCCAGGGATCTGGCTAGCAAAGCTGAAGCCCTGTTAAAATTATAATAGAATCTGACTAGAGATATCAAACACAACAGAAAATCTTCTGTAAGTAAGCCAGCAATTAAAGGAAGACTAGCAAAAATACAGGCACTGTCTGGAAGGAAACAGGAAACTTTGTTATCCAACATTTTTGCCTCAGCCTTCACTGGCTTTAGCCACACCACCCACATCACAGAAGGCAAACACAGGGACTGGGAGAATGAAGAACTGCCCACTGTAGGAGACCAGAGAAACATGAAGGTGCCTGAGTCTACAGGACCTGATGAGATGCATTCAAGGGTTCCAAGGAAACTGGTGGATGGAGATGCTAAGTCGCTATCTACCATATTTGAGAACCCTTGTCAGTCCAGTGAAATTCTCAACAACTGGAAAAGGGAAAAAAATAATCTCCATTTTAAAAGGAGGCTTGAGAGCCTCTGTGCCCAGCAAGATCATGGAACAGATCCTCCTGGAAATTATACTGGAAAACAAAGAGGTAATTGGTGACAGACAAACATGGCTTTGCTAAGGGAATTATCAGTGCTGACTAATATGGTCCAGGTGAAAATCAGTGACAAGTGCAGTCCTTCAGGGATCAGTACAGAAACATGCACTATTAATTATGTTTGTATAATAATATATATAATTATATCTAATATATTAGTATTATATATGTGTATACACACACATACATACACACATAAGTGATGCACAAACACTTGCCCACCACCCCTGGTCGATACCCAGCTAATCTTCAAGCACAGACAGGCAGCCCCCCGAACATCCCCTTTTTTTCAAACTTTTTTTTCCACATGATGTCATATCTCAGTGGCCAGTTTAGGTGAGCCATCCTGCTTCTGTTTGCTTCCAGCTCCTTGCACCTCCACCACTTCCCTTGCTGTCAGGGTACCAGGAGAAGCTGAGAAAACCGAAACATCCTTGGCTCTGTACAGCACTGCTCAGCAACAACTAGAAATATTGTGTGTTATCAACATTGGTTTTCACCTAAATGAAAAACAAAGCATCATACTAGACACTATGAAGAAAAACTACTCCATTCCCACTGAAACTAAGAAACTGTCGTAATAGGAGCATTATTAAAAGCACTCGCTATAAGGGCAGGAAGCATATTTATCCCAGCAGTCTCAAGCAATAGTACCACTGATAGTACCAGTAGGGTCAACGTGTCAGTGTCCCTACATGATTGCAAGAGAGCAGATTCCTTAAAAACTATCACGACCTCCAAATTTACTGTGTGTCAGTAGGATAGCATCCTATCATACAACTTCAAATCTGAATACTGAGGAAAAAATAACCTTATAAACACATACAATAAAGTTCTTGTTATCATTCAAGCTAGGCAAAGCAGAAAACAAATTTTCATACTGAAAACATTTCTCACTGTTGTAAACATACCGAAGTTAGAAACCAAGAAGAAATACTAAGAAAAGCATTACAAATCAGCAGAGAAAGTAAACAAAACCCCCACATGCCAGTGCTACAATTTCCTAATTCTGTTTCAAATGCATGGACCAGATCCCCCAAATCCTCATCACTGAAACAACAGTTAAAAAAAAAAAAAAAGAGCACAAAAGCTGTGTTACTTCAACAGCTTTTCACTGTCAGGGATGATAACTGAAAGAAAGGAGAAAGTTGCATCACTCACTACTAGAGCTACTCAAATCATATTCTGAGAAGATAAAACAGAGCTGTACTCTATCCTGCCACTTGCAAGTCACAAAGCAATACAGAATCTCTGGCAGATGGTGAAGCTGACATCACCTGAACGACCAGCACATTTCCAGTACAGCAAAAGAAGACAGAGGAGCAATGCGGCAATTCTGTCTGTTTTAGTTTCTTTACACAAAAATAATGCACCAAGCAACAGACTCCAGCTGGAAACTTCGTGCCCTCAATACAATACAGGATTGTAGAAGCCATTAGTTACAGCCCATGAACTTGATAAAAACATACTCACTGCCAATTTTTTTAGAATATGACAATGTCATTTTATGGTTTCTGACCAATAGTCACAAGAAATGCTGTCAAGGCACACTGCACCTTAAACACAGCATTGAAAAAGGATGACAAGTACGCAATGCATGGCATATTCTAATTACATGTTCTTTCTCCAATAACTGTAAACCATTCAGTAGCATTTCACAACAGCTTAACTAAAAATTTTTGCAACAGTCATGCTTAAGTGGTGTCTTCTGTGAAACAGAAATGGAAACCACAAGATGAAGAGCGAACACTGATTACTGTAAACCTATAAACAGTTGAATTAAAAAACAAGTTACTCAAGAAATATTTTAATACTGTACTTAATTCATATTACGACAAACAAAAAACACAATATACTTGAATAATGAAGCAAATAAATATCATCCTTATAAGTACATATTTTTGCACTATTAACTTGGAAGATATTAAGACTTCAGCTGGCATTTCAATTTTCAGATTCTAAAAAACAAGACACCTTCACCACATTGGAAGGGAATGAAAAACTGTAGTTTTCTTCCTTATTCCTGTCCTTTTTTCCCTATTTTTTTTCTACCAAAGAGAGCACTAAAACCTTCAATCCTGTGGTCTCTACAGATCAGTTGCACACTGTTAGTGACCTGCTACCTTTAATTCAGTGATGAAAAGCACAAGGAATTTTTTGGAATGTTATTGGGATGGGAATGCGAAAATGATGGTGTTTTTTTCCGGAGCTACGCTCCGACTGATGTTTGTAAAATATAAGAATATAAAAACAAACAAAAAAAAATTACACAGTTGCATACAAAGGCAACTTGGGAATACTGGAAAAACAGCCCAAATTTCTGCATAACTACCTCAACTGTACACTGACAAAAAAGGAATGTTATTGATCAGTATGATACAACATAAAATTCAGGATGTCAATAAATGCAGAATCCCATAATTAACAAGATTACGAAGCTCCACGTTACCAACAGATTGGAATGTTATTATTTCAGAACTCAGTCCAAAGCTTTTCTTCAGAAACAAGGAAAAAACAAAGTTTGAAGAAAAGCACACACTTAACCAGTTTTCTAGAATGTTTCATTAAGTATGTGAGACGGAATGCACAAAAATATAATCAAACTCCCAGTGAGTGAGGGGAAATTAAAGCCAGATCATCCGTGGTGGTATGCAAAGAATAGCCAAAGAGCAGTCAAAGGAAAGAGAAAGAGCTGACAGTTTGTAGACATGGATGGAGGATGAGCATTTATGTACGTATGATGGTTTTACAGAGCATTATACTCTTCTTTTACATCAGAGAGAGGTACAAGAATGGGAATGCACACAAATGTAGCAAAAAGCCTTTCACTAACAAATACATCACTGAATCTCTCACCTACAGCTGTGTCTTCTATCAGCCTGAGACAAGAAAAGAATGCATTACAATATTCAGAGTGTTAAAAAAAAAAGTAGTTTGCACACAGTAGCTTTCGAACTATGGCATAACATATGGCTCCAGTCTCCTGTTCATGGTGATCATTTCTTATTTACTTCCAAAAGAATTTCAACCATTCTAGGCACGTTAGCTTTTTATTGCAATAACCCATTGGTAAGAACTTAAATATACAGCAGTTGCTATGAACTTAACTGTACACCTTCAACAGAATTTACTTGTTGAGAAACACATTGCTTTGCCACATCACTATAACTTCTTCTAATCTAGGACATACAGACTATGAGAAACACTTTCTGAGTACATTTCTCCTGTATTTTAAATATTCCAGATCGTTATGTTTCTAGTGAAGATTTCCAGTTCAACATAAGATTGTAAGCTACTAAACAGGGGACCTTTTCGTAGAAGGATATCAAAATACTAAGACAAGACTTTCCTTTTGTGAACCCATGCTGACTATGCCTGTTGACAGCCAGGCATAACGTGTCTCTCAAAGACATTATTCACAGAGCACTATGCTAAACTACAGTTCTTAGAGCTATCCTGTTAAGTACTCAGACAGAAATGCTCCAACTCAGAGCAACATACTGCTTATAAAAAATGCAATAAACAGCAAGGTTATAATACTTTAAAACTCATCTCAAACACAGTGGAAATAATCACCTTATGCTAACAGGATCTACAAAATGTACTGAAATAGCATTGTTTCCTCTTCCAGAGGTACTCCAGTTTAAACTTCACTGTACTGAAAGTATAAGCAAGTACACGTTGCAGGCTATCTTTACACTGGAAATAAATTAGTAAGAGAAAAAAGCATAAAGATTGTTTAAAATATGTGGTAACACTATTTTAATTTGGTGTGGAATTCTTGGAATTCTATTTTTCTGGGGTTGGCTGCCTTTTTTTTTTTTTTTTGTCTCACAGAAACAGGATTTTGATTTGCACAAAATGAATAATATAAGTTTAATATATAATTGTTAGCAAAAGAAAAAATTTTCCTCTGGGGTTATTTTCACTTACGAAGATGAAAAGCAGAAAAAAAAATTTCCTATCTCTTCCCTCCAAGCA
This sequence comes from Oreortyx pictus, assembly GCA_036925125.1. Classification (NCBI taxonomy): domain Eukaryota; kingdom Metazoa; phylum Chordata; class Aves; order Galliformes; family Odontophoridae; genus Oreortyx; species Oreortyx pictus. Next base: position 85,386,842 of record JAUPFR010000003.1, on the reverse strand, counting down.
ACCTTTTGTAGTTATTAAAGACTAATCTCCTTCTGTACATAACAGCAACAACAGCAATAGATTAAGAGAAATCATGTAGCAAGCAGAAGTGTTAATGCCTTTTACTCTACCACTTAGTTCACTGGATTATAAGAGCTTTAAACAATTTGATAATTAAAAAATAAACCAAAATCAATTCTCCATTCCAACTCCCTTCTTCCTAGGCACAAGCCTACCTTTTGTGGGTAGACTGCTCTGAATGGCAACTCTGCTCTCAGGCACATAAAATGGTCTCCCCAAATTTGTGCTATCTGCAAACTGTATAAGCCAGCCTTCCATTGTCTCCTCCAGGTCACTGGCAAACACATTAAACAGGAAACGTCCAAGGAGCACAGGAGAGAGACCCACGGTACTCACTACTTGCCTCGAAGTAGAACGTGACCTGTTAACCACAACCCCCTGAGCCCAAACATCCACTCAGTTTTCTAACTGAGTATCTACCTATCAGACCATTACATTCCAACTTGGACACAGTTGGATTATAGCTGGACATGGCATTAGTGTCCTCCCTATAATTAAAATGACATCCATTACTCTACACTTATTTGCAAATTAGTCATTTTATCATACAAGGCAACTAAATAAGCATAATTTGGCCTTAATTGATTCATGTTGGCTGTTTTCAACAACCTTCTCCTCCATGTCTCATAGAAATGTTTCAAGAGAATTTGCTCCTAGATTTCTATCCAGTATCATAGAACCACCAAAGTTAGAAATATATCTCCAAGATCAGCCAAGTCCAACTGTCCACCTACCACCAATACTTTCCACTAAACCATGTCCCTCCGTACAACATCTAAAAGTTTCCTGAAGGCTTCCAGGAACGGTGACTCAACCACCCTGTGGGCAGCCCGTTCCTGCACCCAACCACTCTCAGAGAAGAAGTATTTCCTAACGTCCAGTCTGAATCTCCCCTAGCAAAACTTGAGGCCAGTGTCTCCCATCATATCACCAGTTATGTGCAAGAAGAGGCCACGCCCCACCTCAGCACAACCTCCCTTCGGGTAGTTGTAGAGACAGATAAGGTCACACCTGAACTACTTCTTCTCCAGACTGAACAATCCCAGCTGCCTCAGCCGCTCCTCTTAAGGTTTATGTGCCAGACCCATCATTAGCTTCACCGCCCTTCTCTGAACATGCCTCGATGTCTTTCTTGTAGTGAGGGAAGCAAAGCTGAACACAGTACTCAAAGTGTGGCCTCACCAGGGCTGTGTACAGAGGGACAATCACTCCCATGCTCCTGCTGGCAACTCCATTTCTGACAGAAGTCAGGATGCCACTGGCCTTCTTGGCCACCTGGGCACACTGCTGGCTTATGTTCAGCCAGGTGTTGACCAATGCCCTAAGGTCCATGTCCTCTGTACAGTCTTCCAGCCACTCTACTGCAAACCTGTAGTGTTGCCTGGGGTTGTGGCGACCAAAGCGCAGGACCCGGCACTCAGTCTTATTGAACTTCATTCCACTGGCCTCTGCCCAGTGATCTAGCCTGACCAGATCACTCTGCAGGGCCTTCCCTACCTCCAGGCAGACTGACACTTCCTCCTAACTTTGTGTCATCTGCAAACTTACTGAGGGTGCACTCAATGCCCTTATCCAGGTCATCGATAAATATATTGAACCAGACAGGCCCCAGTATCAACTCCTGGGGAATGCTAGTCACAACCAGTCACCAGCTGGATGTGATTCCATCCACCACCATTCTCTGTGCCCTGCCATCCAGCCAGTCCTTTACCCAGCAAACGGTGCACAGCGCACAAACAGCGTCCAAGGCATGGACTGAAATCTTCTTCAGCAGAATGCTGTGGGAGAGTGTCAAAGGCTTTGCTGAGGTCTAGGCAGACCACATCAACAGCTCTTCCCTCATCCACCAGGAAGGTCACACGATTATACCAAAAGAAGGATGACTCTCACACTTCGTTGCAGTGTCCAGTTGACCTCCTCTGCAGAAGAACAGCGTTCACTTTCCTCACTGCGTCTGAGATCTAGTCTTATCTTCTTGACCATGACTGATGAGCAACAACCAGTAATTTCAAAATCGTCTGATTATCCTTCTCGTCCAGGCTAAGAGATTACACTGGGCTCATGTAGAGAAAAGGAAAAGCTGTTAAAATCTCTTTTATACATATCTTAAAAGACACGCAATTAGTAAAAGCAAATCTGATACTGGAACAACCTGACATTTCTTATGCTTGGGACTTGGAAAAAATTCTAATTACAAAGCACAAGGCCAAAGACCAATAATAAAGCAACCTACTTAGGATTCACAGACACTTAATACTGCAATAACAGACATGGGTAGAGAGTTGTTTTTCACGGAAATCAACTAGACTGGCATTAGAAAAAAGCTGATCAGAGGGATGCAACAAACCACGATCTTTCCAAAAGCTTCTAATATCCAGCAGCAGCTACCTGCTAGAGCACAAAATACTTGTCCATCACCACCAAAACATAAACCCTCTACAGAAAAAGGATCTTCAGAACAGAAAGCTATTTCTAAAATCCTAGACAAAAATAGTAAATTCACTATAAGACGTGCAGAAAACTCACTTGAAGTAAACACTAACTAATCCAAGCAAATTATTTTCCTCATAAATTTCAGAGCCAACTTTAGTGAAAATTAGATTTGTTTAAACTAATGTAATGTGTAAGCACCATGAAGTTCCACAAATGGAACCGTGAAGTCCTGCACCAAAGGAGGAACGAGTCTGTGCAGCAAGACAGATCAGTGGGGACAACACTCTGGAAAGCAGCTTTGCAGCAAACGACCTGAGGGTCCCACGGACAGGGAGCGTGTTCCATGGCCTCGTCATGGTGGCGTGCTTTGGGATGGGTACTCCACACCAGAGCACCATGTAGCATGCTGGGAGTTAGTTAAAGAGCTGATGCTGCAGTTCTAGAGATGGAGACTCCACCACCTCTCTGTGCAGCCTGTGCCAGTGCTCCATCACCCTCACTGCGAAGAACTTCCCATGCACATTTGTGCAGAACCTCCTATGCTTCAGTTTGTGGCCATTTCCCTATGTCCTATCAACACACACTGCTGAGAAGAGTCCAGCCTCGTCCCTTTGTCTCCTTCTCCTTAGATATTTATAGATATGGATCAGATACCCTCTGAGTCTTCTTTTTTCAAGGCTGAACAGACCAAGGTCTCTCAGCCTTTCCTCATAAAGGAGGTGCTCCACACCCTTTATCGTCTTTATCATCCCTCCACTGGACTTTTCAAGGAGATCCTGGTCTTTTTTGTACTGGGGAGCCCAGAACTGGACACCATACTCCAGGTGAAGCCTCACCAGGGCAGAATTTAAAAGTACTTGAAATTAAAATGTTTTGTTGCTTATATATTAATGATATTCTATATTTCGTGAGGACAGCTCTGAAGATAATGCCTCTTGTTTTATTATATTATCCCATAACATCAGAGGTGGACAGTGGTGGCATGGTAGCAGACACAGGAACTTCCTACCAACAATCAATTAAATTTTTTTTCTTATGACAGATAGCAGCAGAGGGGCAGTTTGATAAATTGTGTCTGACATGGAAACGCATAGAAAGCAAAGGTAGGTATGTCACTGAATTTCTCCATGCAGACAAAATGGCACCCATTAACATTCACCAATGCTTGCTGAATGTTTACAGAGTCCAAACTGAATGCGAACACAGTGATGCAGTGGGCGTTGCATCTGAGCAGTGGTGGTAGTTGGTCACCTTCACTGCATGCAGGCTCTTGTTCATCACTGGCAAAAACACATAGCTAATGGTGGTGATTATGTTGAAAAGTGACGTTTCGTAGCTAAGAATTAGCTCTATCAAATAGTATTACTATGATCTTCCTATCTGTTGTCATTTGCATGGAAATAAACAGGAGGCATTACTTTTGGAGTGGTCTAAATATATGCACATGGCCCAAGATGATTTCTATTCACTAAACGTGGCCCAGGCAAGTCAAAACGTTGAACACCTATGGTGTAAACATTTCTTGAACACCTCCAGGGATGGTGACTCAACCCACGAGGCAGTCCATTCCAGTTGCTGATCACTCTTCTAGAGAATTTTATCCTAAGATCCAACCTGAACCTCCCCAGCACAACTGAAGGCCAATACTTCTCATTCTATCACATCACCAGTTACATATAAGAGCAGGCCAACCCACGCAACACCACAACCTCCTTTCTAGTAGTTAAATAGGGTAATAAGGTCTCCCATGAGAACCTTCCTCTTCTCCAGACTAAACAACCTCTGTTCCCTCAGCCACTCCTCATAAGACTTGTGCTCCAGACCTCTCACCAGTTTTGTTGCTCTTCTTTGGTCATACTCGAAGGCCTCAATGGCTTTTTTGTAGTGAGGGGCCCCAAAATGAACACAGTACTCAAAGTGTGGCCTCACCAGAACTGAGTACGGGGGAACAATCAAACCCTAGCCCTGCTGACCACGCTAATTTCTTACATAAGCCAGGATTGCTGTTGGCCTTCTTGGCCACCCAGGCACACTGCTGGCTCATGTATAGCCAAGCATTGATGACTGCTCATGAAAAATACACAGGAGAAAATATAGCAGTGGATAAACAAAACTGAAAAACTTTTCTCATACGTTATGATGACATTCATAATGCCATGCAGCACTTTCAGGCAAGAGTGTTTTTGTTTGAAAGACCCTTCCTGTGTTGAGTGCCAATTTTCCTATTCTAAGTATCTTTATTTTGAGAGCCCACACACTAAATGTTTGATTTGTTACTCAACTCAAGAAAAACAAAGCTGTAAACCAATACACCAATACAACACGTTACCTAATTTTGCATCACCCACGCTTCATATATACAGTTTGCTGCTGTAACAATTTAAGATGTATTTGGGAAGCATCCTGTTGTTCAGAGATACAAGGTTTTCATCACTTCACTGTAGAAATCAATAAAAGCGTTAAGTTGCTATTTTCTGAGATGGAACAGAAAAATTAAATATCCCTCAAACGTGTCAGAACACACACATGTGATTCTCATACCCACACTTAGTGAGCATTATAAAGAACAGCCTGAAACAAAAATCAAAGTTGCCCATTTCCATCATCAGGAAATGCCAGCATCTGAGAGTATAAAACAAATAAAGCACGCTATAGGAAAGGAATGACTTTCAGCGAAGAGAAGAAACAAAGAATGATCTCATCATTAGTGTGTAACAAAAGAAAAGAGTATATGGGGAACAAAGAGGAATAAACCCAGGCTACAAATCGTATCAGTTTCGTTAACAGAGCACGAGAAACTAAGTTCAAGGAAATATTTTCAGTCCTTTGCTTTTACATAGACCCTTATCCAACTCCGCTCCACTGGTTAAAGGACACACCAGCACACCACATCAATTCAATTCTGGCATATGATCAGTAAAAGAGAAAGATGGCCACAGATGGAAAAAAAAATCCTGTCATCAGTTCTGTTAGCCAATGCACTAACTGGAAGTATCCTGGGAAGAGGGGTTTGGGGTTTCTGGTTTTGGTTATTTTTTTGTTTGTTTGTTTTGTTTTTGCAACAGTTCGGGGAAAAAAAAATCCTAATATAGTCATCAAGTGTAATACTAGCAGTTGAGGAAACAAAGCCTTCTGATGGGTGGAGGAAACTTTAACCTCACCACCTGTGGGCAAACTATTCCAAGTTACAGCCCTAGGATGTGTTTCATCACTGCAAGAAGCTTCTCTGGCCTCTCTAAATTCCTGAGCATGAAATACATTCCTCTAACCAAAATGGATTTTGACAAACCATCCTTCAGCAATGTATCTCACTAAACAAGTGACTGCACAAATATCTGCACTTGCTTAATAAAGGTAAAAATTTACAAGTAACGTACTGAAACATTTATTGCATTTATTTTGCTCAACCACACTACAAGTACACCTCCACAGAGCTCAGTGACAGAAGTCACTACCACGTCATACTTATCAACATCACTGGAATACTAGAGAAGCAAAACAACCTTCAGCAGACTACTGCTAACGACAGGTAAATTCACCTTTTAAGGAAACACACCGCAGTTTTAAGTATGTACCATACAGACTTTTAATTAGAAGAGATTGATTATGTAAAATTGAATCATAAAAAACAGCCTAGCAATTCACTTTAAACTCTTCAGAAGAAAATAACATTACCGTGAAAAGTAATAAAGAAGCATCTCACAAGCTAAGTTATCCAAGCTAAAGAAAATCCTACATAGATCCATTCTGGAGAATTTACCACTGTAGCACTCACACTGAATGGGCTTTTTTTTTTTCCTCTCTAAAATACACAATTACATTTCTATTGAAAATAGGAGTTCACAAAATTTAAGTACATATTTACTGATAATTCAGTCTTGAGAGAATGTTGTTTCAGCTTACTTGATTGAGTTTCTGAAGTGGTCTTCAGCTGGATTTTTTACTGTACAACTGTTCAGCAACCACAAATCTGCTTCAGCAGAGTTATCTAGAAGAGAAACACAAATAGGTATTCAGAAATATTAAGATATTAAGAAATATTAAACTCCTTTATATCATATAAGGAAAGACTAAACTTTGCAGCCATCAATAAATTGGCTGTTCATAAAACTATTAACATTTGAAACGTTACATTATTTTATGGATTTTTTGCTTGGTTGGTTTTGCTTTTTTTTTTATATATATGTAAGAGCACTTCCATTAGAACTTATTTTTTTGTAAAGGAGCAGTACACAGCTATCCCAATATTACATGAGATGCCAGGAGGTTGCACATCATCAAAAATAAAGAAAAAAACGCATTATTCCTGGCCTACATAGAAGGAGAACATTTACAAAACTGATAAAGGCAGTTTCTGAAGATCAAGTAAGCAGTCAAGAAAAGCAGGTTTCATTAACAAAACAGAGTAACTACCTCCTTGATTTTAAGTTACTAACACAAGAGAGAAAACAGAACTTTATTTTCAAATAAAGGAATGAAGTTAACCCATCTCAAATACTCGGGCACTCTAAGTATTGACCAGAACAGTTACATCTGCTTGGATAGGAAAATTCTGACATACTTGATACTATTCAGAATATCTCGAGTATTGAGGTACTTTTAAATAATGTAAGTCAATTAGGCATGAACAGAGTGAAAACATCAATCACTTTCAGGGTGCCTTATCTGAACTGACATCAAAAGTGGAAGAAAGTTGGGAATGATTTAAGCACATTTACAAACGCTCTTGTCAAGGATGCATTGGCATATGGGTGAATATCCTTCAACTACACCATACTTTTGACTGCAAACACTGAAAAAGAAAAATCTTTCCATCTGTCTCTATCAATACTGTTTCCAAAGAAATGATGCTTCTCTATTAACTATCAGTCACTTAACCAAGGAAGCAGGTAAAATGAAACCAATACACAAAACAAGAAAAAAATATTCAGAAGTCTGCAGGGTTTTTTAAAACGTTTTTGTTGATAAACATTACACAATTAATTTGAATTAAACACTTGTCTCTCCAACAGGCCAAAGGCTACAAAGGAGTCAGCAAAACTAAGATTTAGACCTCTAGTTATTTTAAGCATAAGCAAGCGTACCAATATCTGGCTTTGCCTTCTAACAGGTTGGAAAGAAAGCAGGTTTAATTTCAGCGTGCAGTAATGTCCAAACAAAAATGGAACAAGCCAAAGACTCTCTCTTTCAGCCTAGTCAGCGTGAAACAACTCAGTGTTTCTATACTAATGAACTTAGCATCACTGTTAGAAATATAAATATCAGATCGGAAAAAAATTGGAACGATGCACAGAAAGTAAGGAAAAGCCTAATCAAATGCACCACATACAGAAACAGACGCTTCTTTGGAACAAGATTTTCCAGTAACACTGTCAAACCTTTGTATTTCTTATTATTTTATGCATGAAAGGTTTATAAAATCAACAGCCCACTCACGATGCACCCACCCGCTAATCACAAGAGTTCCAGGTAAGAAAAGGCCACGAACACATTTAACAAGAGCTTCAGCAGTACAAACACATCACTATAAACCATTAAAAAGTTTCAAGCCACAGAGTTGTCTTTATTTCCAAGACAGAAGCCTTAATGCATGAAACAGTTGCTTTCAGTTCCTCCCTGCACTACGGCCTTCACATGCAGAGTCCCTGTGGAAAAGGAAGTGACAGCCTAACTGTGCCACCTTTCCACTGAAGGTAGCACAGCCTTTAACTGAAATCATTTAGGGAGTACACATTCAAGTTGAGTAAGCCTTTACATACTAACTCAATGGGAAACATTCCACACAATGTGTTGCTTTCCATGCTACAAATACATTAACTGCTTGTCTGGGAGCCCACGGGACAACAACTGCAACACCTGCACACACTTTATACAAAAAGCCTCCCAGATTCATTCAAATCTATTTCTTCATAGGTTTCGCTCCTCCACGGAACAGAGAGTGAAGAATAAAATTATCTGCAGAAAATCATCTCCTCAGCAGCTCAGGTAAACTTAAGTCTCAAAAATCTACATGACTGAAAACCATTTAAGAGAAAAAGAAGTGTAGAAGAAGCTTGTCTCCTCTTTTCAGTAGGATTATTTCATTTCATCTAGCTTTTCAGTTTGTCTTTTTTTCTTTTTTCTTATTAATTCTCTCTCCTACACAGATATATTTGCATTAATCTATATAAAAACATTAAATATCACATTAATTTAAGAAATCTATTTACTAATTAAAGTTCACAGCGTAACTTCAAAGTGATAGCTCAACTTTCTTAGTTCTCTCCTGCACTATTTACATGCAAATTTGGTCTAGATTCAGTAGGATCTTTTGCATTTTCTCAATCAAATTCCTGTTTCAAAACATTATTTACAGCGTATTTTCACATCATGTAGCAGAAAAACACGTCAGTTCAGATTGCAGGAGCACTTCTTGCTTTCAGAACATTTGATACACTTATGCTAAATGCAAGCAAGGCTTTGATGGATACGTAAAAAAAAAAACCCAGAATAAAACACAGTTCAAACATAGATTGTCATGGTTTTATGATTTTTGGTATTGGTATTCCACATCATAGCAACATGTAGTGCATTAAGAGTTAAAGAGTTAATACTCCAACTCCATAGATCATTGATATTTCCGGGTATACCTGTCTCAGAAGAGGAGAACTACATTCCCCAGAGGACTTTGTGATGCTTTGCATTTTTACGTATTTTCCGCTCAGAGGGAAAAGATAAAAACCCTCTGCAGTCACGGGACGCTCTCTTTCCTTCAGGATCGACTCAGCAGTGGGTGCTCGCTGCCGTATCGCCTTCAGCGTTAGCGTAAGGCCTTCGGTTTATCGGACACTCTCTCTTGCTCATTTTATTTGATTCATTAGCTTCAATTCCAATTATATTGTATTATATTGTGTTATTTTGCTTTCTGATATCTTATTTAGTAAATTAGCTTTCCTCCTCAGATCGTTGCCGCTGCTTTGATTCTAGGCCCATCTCCTTTTTTCCTTTTCCCTTTCCCCCTTCCCCTTTCCTGGGGCGTGGGTCTGCGGGTCCCCCACACCAATCGTCACGGAACCGGGCCGATCCAGCCCGGTAAACCGTTGACATTTTTATAAAACACAGTTCAAACATAGATGTATGCATGAGTCACCATGAAGCTTAATAAGCACTAAATATTAAACAACAGTGGGAACAAGAACTTTTAAAAGCAGTGTTCTGACATGAGTAGTCACCAGGGTTCAGTGCGGGCTTGAAGTAAAGCAGCTGTGACAAAGAGCTCAGACTTCTAAATACATAAACAGGCAGGATCAGAATGACCCGAGGCTTCCGTGTATGCTTAAAGACAAACGATGTGAACTATTTTAGGTCTGGATGGTAAACACTGTATGAATACAGTGCTGTGCCTACTAAGGCAGCCCACGCAACAAGGTTCCTAGGAAAGTCTCCTTCCTGCCCATCTTATCCACTCCACCATCCACCCTGTCGGATTCCAGTGGGGAGGGGACTGATTCATTCAGCAGGTTGATGCTCATCTCCTCAACACCAGCATTAGTAAAACTGCAGTGAAGTACAGAGGTTTGTGTTCGGGAATTGTCACAGCTCTTACTGAGGAGGACAATCTAACATTTACAGCAGGTTTTACTAGTAAGCCATACATATTGTGACAGATAAAACTGAAGCAGGAACCATAAGCAGCACAGTAAACACTGATTACGTTAGCGAATATAAGACAGATGCCTTTTTCTATACTCTGCAACAAACTGCCTTTCACCAAGGGGATTTTCTTTACCTTATTTTTATTCGATATTCAGTCTAGTGGCACTTCCAAAATAACAGCTGTTCACTGTTTTTTGGTAAGCTACCTAAAAAGACATCCATCCTTGTATGTTAAGATGCTTTTTAAACATTACACCAACCCACCTTTGTATTAAATGCTCAGAAACAGGACTCAAAACCACAGCCTTTTTGCTTTATGGCATCTTCTCCATGAAGGAAACACTACACTGGAAACAAACCACAAATTCTATCATATTCTCTGCAAAACAGCATAGACTACAAAGAAATCTAAAGGTCATGGAAACTTCTGAACACCCAACTTAATTGGCAAGCGTTGGAAAACATGAACTAACTACATTATGCAATACTAAGAGGCTAAAACAGCATGAGCCCAAAACACTGTTACACCTACAGAGGAAAACAACATTTGCAAATCTTCTCCAGCCAAGCACTTTGGGGATTGTGTATCATTGTGGAAATCATAAATCAGCAGAATTTTTTAAGAATGTAGAAATATTATCAGTTCTGAAAGTTAAACTGAGTTTGTTTTGCCTTGGTGTTCTAACTTAAGTCTTTCTTCTTTCATTTTTATACCAAACGTTGTTTCCTTCCAGTCTTTCCCCTCCACAATTTACTCAAAAATCAAAACACACACAGAGTCCTGAAGTAGAAGAAACACGGACAGAGAAGACCTAAAAGAACACCATTTCTTTACTTTCTTCAGCATTATCACTGCTTAGTGCATTGAAATCACTACGTTCCCATTTTTTGAATCAGCACACTTATGCTGTCCTGTGTGTTCTCACTTCCCAAACTCTGCCCCCTTCCTTCAATCCCCTACTTGGAATTCTACATCCTAAAGCAAGATTTGGTAATGCTCAAGTTTTATACTTGGAGCACGTAGCTATAATTGGACTCCATGCAAATAATCTCCCCACAGATTAGGGGCAGGTTAACTAATGATGTCTTAGATCACTGGTCATCAAGGGATCTTGGTAAGTACTGGGAAAGAACCTCTTTCAAAACTATCACCTCAGAAACATCACGAGTCATCAGAAGGTATGTCTTCCTCTAGGGACCTAAAGTTTGGCTGTCTCTAGACAACAGGCTTCATTTGATAGAGGGAAAACAGACAACAGGAGTGAGAAGAACATCAGAAAACTATTCTGTTTCTTCCCAGACCAGCACACAAAATACTTTGCTACCATATGCTACTTTTCAGTACCTCATACCACATGTATAATAATCAATTTTTAAATACAACCTTGAGAAAAAGTTATAAACTAGCACTTCTCGTTTCCTTATTTTTTATTTTCTTTTTAAATGAAAGCTAAGAAAGTTTCCACAAACTTCCAGATGGCACATTTGAGATCTGAGAATCACATTTTCAATTCTGATCTGAGCTAACCCTTCACACATTCACCAGTTACACATAATACTCAGGAAAACACATGCCTCAAGTACAAACATTGCAGCTTGCAAACGTCTTTCAGTACAGTTTCAGTGGCCTTTTATTGACAGTTTAGGATGCAAAATATAGAAAGGGTCATCTTGATTTCATTATGACTTTTGTTTTCTTATGAACAGTACATTAGAAGTCCAATATAAAATTACTCTGCCCAAATTTGATGAAAACATTACCACCTGGAACACTCTGCAAATGCATTATTTAAAGCTCTACAGAGAAAAGCTGGCTACTTATCAAGAAAGGCAATATTGACACATCTACTAGTAAAAAAAATTCTGTTATCATGCCTCTTACCTTAACTGCAAATAGGCAAACTCACTACTTTTGGCTTCTATGAATAGGGCAGGCTTAGAGAGCGGGGCTCTTCAGCCTGGAGAAAAGAAGGCTGCGAGGTGACCCGAGAGCAGCCTTTCAGTATCTGAAGGATTCTACAAACTTTTCCAGTACCAAACAAGATGTGCGAGGAGTCTTCGATGTTTTAATTCAACCAGGACTTAAAAATAGAATAGCTGAATATCTGAACTAACAATTTAATACACGTAAAAAAAAAAAAATAGACAATCTGAACTTCAGATGAAATTCTTCAGGTCTGGCGCAGGTATAATGAACACAGAACACACCACAAAATAAAAGTCATATAGAAGAACAAATTTTATTCCCATAATTCCAACTAATAAAAAGCTTACATTCCTGTAACTATCAGTAACTTACTGTTTCCTTTTACACTGAATAACTCACTTTAAAATTCCATTCTCTGAGCACCTTTCTTGTCCATTCTAGGCACGGCATAGGATGCAGTCTGGGCTTCAGACGACCCTCAGAGTAACCACCTTTTTCTCCAACTTTACTACATCCTTACACCAGACGTACAACTCATCCAACTATGGTCCTGCCTGCAGCAATTTGCATCATTTCTCTCAGATCAGGCTGTCCAGCCTTAGTGATGCCTCAGCTGCACAAAGTCATGTTGGCAATTAAGTCAGAAATTGAATACTAAAGTATACCTCAAAGGTTTGCCTTATATATATTATATTTATATATTATAGCTTCAGCTTCTACTCTCCCTCCAATTTTCAGCTGATTATTCTGTCCACTTACTCAGCGCAACCAATGGGATTTGACACGTACTTTGCTATTTTATCTGCTCCCACTCATTAAATTTTACATGCATTTCTCCACATACTAAAACTAAGCTGCTTCCATCATGACACGAGCATATGTCTGTCAGCCGTCTTTTTCTCGTGACTCTTCATTCAAAAATCAAGTCAACAATCTTGCTATAACAGTGCTTTATAAAATATGTGGAAAAGGCCTGAATTTTAGCCAGTTCCCTCAGGACTTCACCACTTTTCTCAAGACGGATCATGCAACTACTCCTTGAAGAAAACCAGACCATAAAAAAAGGAGGAGAAATCTCAGTGAACTGCAAGAGTCAATTGCTGCTTTAGAGAGAGTTTGTTTCACAGAAGACTCAAGTCTGCTGGTACCAGTTTGAACGTGGAAAGCATTGTTGATTGATTTATCACTCTCTCAGAGAAAGTCCTACTACACTAGAAACAAGTTCAAGTAAGCTGTTTTAGCCAGGCTACTTTACAGTGACGTAATATAATATAACTCCTGTAATTCATTATGATGATTATAGAGGGTAGAAATTTCCCTTTAGATAAAAACTTGAAAAATCCAATTAAATCCTCCACCTCTAAATCTTAAGTTTACTTCATCTTCCAAAAATAGTACATGAAATACTACATGAAATACAATTCAGTGTTTGTTTTTTTTGTCTCTTTGTACTTGCTATATACAGCTTCGTAAGCAAAGGTTATCAAAATTAACAAATACAGATTAATTGCTTCTCACTTACTAACAGCATGGAGTTAATTATCATCAACAGAAACAACAAAGGCAATCCTTGCACAATAACATGCAACTTAAGCTTCAAAGCACATTGCAAACATTAACAGATTTACATTCAACACCCATATAGTGAACATGCACCCATTCCAAAATAGGTTCCTCTACCTTTTAAATGCAGAAAAGATGTTTAAGATGTTTAAGAGGCCCAGAGAGGGATCATCCTGGACAATCCACTTGAAAGCAACAGATGCTCAAGGTACCCTTGGGCTAAATTATGGTGACAACACCAAATGATCGATTAAAAGTTTTATTGCTGACTGAAATAATCTAGGCAGTGTCTATTTAAACATTTTTACCTATAATGAGTTCAGCAGCACCCAACATATGAGAAAAGAAAAAAGCAAAGAAACAAAGATGGAAGAACGGAGGTAAAGGAAAGTCTGGATCCTCACTCTGGGTTCCAACAATGTCTCTGGACCAGTTTGTTATTTACAAATCAGATCAGCAATAGCCAATTTTTCATAAGTCTTAAGATATCCACAAAAATCAACCCTTCTGTAATTTGGGTGGCATAGGAAATGAGAAGAAAAACACTAAATCTGCTGTCCAATAATGTGAGACAAGTAAAGAAAGAACTAGAATAGTTCCACTTTCTTCCCTAAGAGTACTAAAACACTGCTCTTACAGACATATGATCAACTTGTCACAGAATCCATTGAAAATTTACCAGGTTAAACACCTGCTCTCCTTAGCATCAGGGTAGGTGATGTATGACCTGTAGAAGAACCTCTCCCATTAACAGGGCAGATTGGATAGGACCCTAGATATTCTGATCTAGAGGATGGGAACCCTTCCCACTGCAGGACAGCTGAAACTAGAATCACAGAATCGTAGGGGGTTAGAAGGGACCTCTAGAGATCAAGTCCAACCCCCCTGCCAAAGCAGTTCCCTACACCAGGTCGCACAGGTAGGTGTCCAGGCGGGTCTTGAGTATCTCCGGAGAAGGAGATTCCACAACCCCCCTGGGCAGCCTGTGCCAGTGCTCCGTCACCCTCACCGTAAAGAAGTTCTTGCGCACATTCGTGCGGAACCTCCTGTGCTGCAGTTTCTGTCCGTTACCCCTTGTCCTGTCTCCACACACTGCTGAAAAGAGTCTGGCCTCACCACTGTGTCCCCCATACCTCAGATATTTATAAATCTGGACCAGGTCCCTTCTCAGTCTTCTTTCCTCAAGGCTAAAGAGACCCAGTTCACTCCACCTTTCTTCATAGGGGAGATCCTCCAGGCCCTTCCCCATCTTTGTGGCCCTGTGTTGGACTCTTTCCAAGAGATCCCTGTCTTTTTCGTAGAAGATCCCTTCCAACCCACATAATTCCGTGGTTCTATGATAAATCTTCCCTTTCAGTTTAGAGCTGTTGCTCCACATCCCATCACCACACTCCCTGACAAAGAACCCCTCTCCAGCTTTCAGACTGTTCCTCCTCCCACCCTTCCCTGAAGCTTTCTGCTCCCCAGGCTGAACAAGCCCAGCCCTCTCACCCTTTTTCTTCCCCACAAGAGGTGTTGTAGCCCTCTGCTGATCCTTGTCACCCTTCTCTGAATTTGCTCAAGCAGGTTCACATCCTGTAATTATAGGACTGTTAAGCCTGGAAGAGGCTCAGGGAACTCACTGCGTACAAATAATTCAAAGGATGCAATAAAGCAATGACACAACGAAGCCAGACTCTTTTTCAGAGGTGCCCAGTACCGGGACAAGAAGCAGTGTGAACCACTGGAATACCAGGGGTTTCCTCTGAGCACCAGGAAACACTTCCGTGCCATGCAGGTGATGTAGCAACAGTACAGGTTGTGGAGTCTCCTCCTTTGTAATCTCCAAAAGCCACCTGGAAATGAGCCTGGGCACACTGCTGTATGGGTGTCCCTGCTAGAATCAGGATACTCCAAGTAGGATCAGATGGACACAGAGGACCCTGCCCACCTAAACCATCCTGCAGCTCTGTAATTACTTACTTGGTAACGCCTATTCTAAGCAATAAGCAGTTACAACAGAAGGAAGCCCAAAGCAGTGAAGCATAAGGTTATCGAGTTCAGCAAAATTCTCATATTAGATTCTGAGCTCTCCAGATAAATTAGACCACAAATGTGTAATTCTAAGAATATTTCATTACCTAAGATCTAGTTTTTATTACATTTGAAATGACACAACTTTACTCCACAGATTTCATACTTTTTCAGTACAACTATTCTGTATAAATTGGCCTATGGCAATTAACTTCCTCGCTTCTGCAACTTCCTAATCTGCACGAATTCATATTCAGTTTCACAACAGCCAAGATTACAGTTTTGCTGTGGTTTGCAAATTAAAGCTAAATTTTATTCCCATATCTTTTTCACAATCTTTTTTCTCTAAATTCTATCTGCATTAAGTTATACCTAGAAGCAATATATTGATTTCAAATGTCTTGCTTCTACTTATTTCTCCTGATACCTAAAACCACAGGGAATATGGATTCAATTTCCATCTATCGCTTTTAAGAGTTAAAATATATACAGTATTTGAGCCAGATGTGTTCAAACACTTATTAAATTGTAGCTTCCAGGTATTTATTGACTTTCTCAAAACTACCTTCACACCTCATCTACTCGTTACTTTATCAGTTTTCTGAAAAGCTGGAGATATGGGCTTAAGGTACCGTACCCAGCAGCCAGATAAGCCTTTACTGCGTGTGGTTAATTCCCACTCATCATCTCCAGTCCAGATTATCAACAGAATTTAGTGCTTGTGAAAGCTCCAGACTGAACACACAGGAAATTAAAGCTTACTCTTTATATACAACAGACAGATACAGGGCAGGAATTAGCAGTGCAAGTTTCTTCACAAGATCCCACAAACAAAATCCCACAAGCATATCATTGCACGTGGTCTACGAAACCTCTGCTATAAAACAGTTCAACATAACTACTCTTTGTCTAGGGCAGGAAGGAAGCCTGACCATGGGAGATGAAAAAAGATGCAGTGGGAAAGAAAAACAAAGGCCACACAGACTAGATGTGAAAAGCTTCGTTCCAGTCCCACGCGCCCCTCCTGCACTTTCTCTATGCATTACTCACACTGAACAGACACAGCAACCTGTGCAGTTACGGTACTCAGGAGTCCACCTGCAGCCTCTAGTCATTCACTCGGTTTCTCCAACACTGTTCTTGCCTCTGCAACTGAAGTGTCCAACAGAGTCTAACTAAACCAACAGACGGGCAGAAGAAAACCAAAGCACATTTTGCTCAAAGCAGCTCTTTAAGAGGTCGAGCACTTTTACACTACTACATATTTATCCACCAAAGCCTCACACTCAGGATTTTTCTGCCCCATCTCTTCCTGATTTTTGATAGCAAGTCTTGAGAGGAAACCAGCTCTATTAGGTTCCTCCATGACCTGCATGCAAAAAAAAAAAAAAAAAAAAAGCCAAGGCGATATCTAACAAGGCTGCATGCAACATGACAAGCCTATTCTGAAGCTTTCAGCAGGGTTTACAAGTTGCCAATTGTTTGAGCATGCCAGTTATGCACAGAGAGTCAATTGTGGTTTTGTGGCTCCAAAATGGTTCAATTTCACCAAGCACAAAACAGATGAATACCAGTTTGAGGCACCAAGAATGTGTTATTTTATGGATCAGCAGCGCCCGAAAATAAAAACAAAAGAAGAGATAATCAGACAAACGAGAACATATGTGCGAGGATTCACTTTCATCTTATTTGGAAGCAGCAACTCAACATTTCAGTCACTGTCTTTATTCAAAGTCACAAGAAGTGATGTTCCAGTATTACGCTGCACTTCGAGGGTGCGCAGTGCTATCTATCTGTTCTCCATTTCCTTTAAGGAACAGGCAGGAGATCCAGTGCAAGAGTCCTACAGGCCAACGATGTAAGTCAAAGTGTTCTGAGTCACCTTATCCCTTTGCCAGGCTCTGATGGAAGGGTTTACCCCAATCTTCCTTATTCCTGAAGGCAGGCTGAAGAATAGCAACAGAAAGCTTCCATTTTCTTACGTAGCTCAAACTGACTTTGTTGATTCATTGTTCTCTGCACTATTAAATTTGCAAATAAATTCAAATTGCATTTATTTTGAGTGGCTTCCAGAAGCCACTTCTACCTCTCGTTTTTAGTAGCTTGAATACTTCACATTCTTAATTTTAAGACTTCAGTAAGCCTGTAACTACTCAATTCTTTTTCTATTCTGTTTTCCATTTTTGATAGCTTAAGTGTATTCTGCTGTCTCCCAAGATTGCTATCACACTTCATATACTTATAACTTACAACTTAACTGTCTTCAGAGCTGTTTTCCTTTAGCACGTACTCTGTAATTTACCTTTTCTTTTGCTTTCAGACACAAATTTAAAAAAATGTTTTTATCAAGTCCCTTCAAGTCACACACACACCCTAGCAGATCTGGCACATTATCCAGGCAAATATTCATCACTGAATATATTTGTCTGAAACCCTCACAGTAAACATTAATTAAAACACACACAAGCCATTTTTTATAATTCTCATATACAACAATAAAAATGCTTTTGGTCATTACCAGCCTTTGCTACAGGGTAATAATTGCTTCCAGGAAAAGAAGATAGAATCCGTTTCTGTTTTCCTACCTTCATTCACTGTTTTCAGTGTTTCTGAAGAGAAAAAGGCCTAATTAATGAATAAAACATTGCTAGGTTTAAAGGTAAGTGGCACAGAGGCAACAGAGTACAGTAAGAGGTCCATGAGTATATAGAAAGACTAGAAAGACTAGGCTTATTCTCTCTTGACTGACCTTGAAACAACCCAAGAAAGTCATACATCCTACAGCTGCAATAACAGATATCTCCAGGTTGGGAGAAAGAAGTCCAGAAGTGACATGATGTCAGGATGTGTTCAATACGATCCATACACACAGGTATCAACACAGCCTTAGGGTCATCGACACAGCTTGTGATCTTTCTAAATTCAAATACACCTTCTAATTCAGCCTATAACCTGGCATTCCTACATGCTATCATCTCAGGTTCATCTGCAGATTGAACCCCTACAAAGGACAAAGGCTTACAGACATAGCAAAGGCTTTAACCCTTTGCATTCAACTCACTGAACTCTCTTCTGGAAAATAAGCTACAAAACTACTAAAATCTAGCAACTACTGTTCTAACCATAAAAAAGTAAAGGCTATGGCATCGTCTTGCATTTTTTCTCCAAGGTGAACACAAAATAAAAGTTCTTGATATAAACAGAATTGAAAAATAAAGTTCTTCCAAGTGCCATACATGAGAAACCTCACATCCTCTATTTTATCTCAGATCCATAAAAATTCTTTAACAAGAGAAACCCCTAAGGAGTACCACGGCATTTCACTTGACAGCAAGCAATCTAGGAAACAATACTTTCAAATAGACAGAGTTAAGACAACGCTCCTGACTGAGGAATCTTGAAGTGTAGGAATAATTCATTCAGAACAACACAGAACTGTCTTCAAATAAAGTAAAGAGTCTTTCACTGATAAATATTTATAGTCAGTTTTGATAATGCATTTTACAAACCAAATAAACAGTACAAGCACTGAATCCACAGTTAGAACTGACACCACAAGGGAGAAGAAGTATATGTTCATATAAATAGTAGTAAAGAAGAGGTAGCTGAGATGGAGAGCACAAGTAGTACAGCAATAAATAGATTCAGAATAAAATTCAGAAAATAAAAATCACTAATGAAGTCCTGCCACCACAGGACAATTTCCAATAGCACTGTTTGGGTTTTCAGTAAGTATTTATTATGCCCTGGATGTAATCTGTCAAAATGTATTGTAAATTCAAGAGATTTTTCATTGAAAAAAAAAATTTTTGTGAAAATTCTTAGTTTACATCAAGCATGGATAAAAAGAAACAAAAAAAAACCAACAACAACTAGATCTGTATTCCAACCCATGTTAATGTTATATACAAACAAAAACACACAGATACCATAGCACTGCATTTGTACAGACTTCTAGTGACTATTAATGACCATCGGGCCTTGATAAAACATCCATTTTCTGTTAATCATGTGGCATTTCAACTGCAGGAAGTGACTTTAAACATATATTCTGCCGAATCCACTGCTACCTGTAAATTACTAAAGGCATTTATTTCACTGCAGAGGTTTCTGTAATTAACATGTCAGAAGTTCCATTATCAGGTGCACCACTTTAAGTCCAGCTCAGAAGAAACTCAACCGTGCCAGCACTTGCAGCACATCACCCCAAAAACCCACTTTCAGCTCTGAGAATAGTATCAGACTGAGAACTTCCAGTGCAAGCTCTGCATCCAGCACTCAGACCTTAGCAGCCCTACTGTCACCCCCAAAATGCCGCAGCTCCACAACTACCCGAAAACTGGCGGGCTCAGGTCTCCCAGCTGTCCTGCCTACATCACCAGTGGTGAACTGAAACCAGTGACTGACCCCAAATCCAGAAGCCCTGTGCAACCTGGCACCAGTCCTGCAGCAGGGCCAGCTAAAGGGAGTCATGGGAACCCTATCCAGGCAAATGGGAACAACTCCTAAGCTCACACACAAGCTGCAACTCCCACATGATTTTTTTTTTCAGATTCCTAATAAATTGCTGTTTAAAAAAAAAAATGGAGCCGTCTTAAACTTCTGCTTTCATTTGCAGGAAAAAGAAATTAGAGA
This sequence comes from Oreortyx pictus, assembly GCA_036925125.1. NCBI lineage: Eukaryota > Metazoa > Chordata > Aves > Galliformes > Odontophoridae > Oreortyx > Oreortyx pictus. The sequence continues at coordinate 85,366,576 of JAUPFR010000003.1, read as the reverse complement.
TTTTGCCCCAAACCAAGCATATTTGTTGTGACTTCTTTCTGTTCTCCATTTCGTTTTTTGAAATACACTTTACTTTCCCCCCATTAAAAAAGCATATTACAAATAGAGCTTTACTATAGCTTTACTATGTATCATAAAGTAAACGTTTAATTCACTTTACCCTCATTTAGTGACGTACAGCATTTCTTGCAGTCCCGTAGAGTAATTACTACAGATGTGCCCCTTCTGCATTTTTGAACATTACTACCACGTGCTTAACGGCTAATGAAAAGATGTAGCTGTTCTATGAAGTTTACTGAAGGTCTCTGTTGTTTCAGGCAGACTCATGTCAAGAAACATTAACAATACTTAACTCAAAATGCTACAGCATACGCTAAGCAGATACAGATCTTTCATACTCTATGTCAAATCAGGCATGAACAGCCCTGTATCAAAAGCATGTAAGGTAAGCAAAGACAACACCAAAAGCTGCTTCTTTTTCACAGGATCCCAGTTTGATATCAAAAGGAAAGATACAGTTTAACACCTTGCTTAGAACACATTAAAAAAACACAAGAGGGAACACTTCCTTCATCATAACATTACTATACAAAACACAATCTAGAATGGATGATTAGAAAAGATGCCTTTCAAATATATAAATAGGCATGCTTACTGACCTAGCCATTGAAACAGCTAAAGACTAGGTAACTGAGTGGCAAAATTTAATCAATGAAATACATTTCCCAGAGGAAGTTAAGGCACAACACATTCACTGTCACACAGGAGTCTTTGGAGAAATATGAAAAAAGCTTTGCTAGCAAACTGAAAACCCTTGAAATCTGTGTAAAACACATACTCTGTACATCATGCTCAGTTTCACAGGAACATGCACTGCTGAAACAGGAATCTAAGTGCTCTAAGCTACACTACAGCAGAAAATCTTATCTTCACTATTATCACAAATACAAAGAACTTACTACACTTTCAAGCTGCTCTATATTTAAGAATGCCTTTGGAAAAAACAGAATGCACAGTGCTCCTTTAAAAAGTCGCAAATCTGTGATATTTTTATTTCTTCATTTTAATGATAACGCTGAAAATAATACGCTACTACAGTCTTCCAGCTGCTTCTGCTTCCCTGTTTATTTGGTAATTTCATGTACGATATCATACTCTATCACATGAATATATTAAGAAGATGTTATTAGCAAAAAAAAAAAAATTGTACAACTTATTTGATAGTTGTTGCCTATATATAAAAAATGAAATCACAGAAAATCAAATCAAGACTGAAGTTTTCTTCCCTATGAGCAGTATCATTCTCTCAGTGATTTCTTCTTTAAATTTCCTTGAAGATATTTTAATGGAGATTCAAAGTCTAGACAAAGTCCCTCAATCCTGTGTCACACTTATGTGTGTACTACAAAAACAGAGAGGACTACAGATTCAAGTATTCTCTTGAGTTTGCTTTCTATTATTTTCTGAGAGCTAAATGAACACTGAGAAACTGGTCACTCCTCAAGGAGGAAGTCTCAAAGGCACAGGAGCAGACTATGTCCCTGTGCTGCAAGATGAGGGGACAAAGGCTGGTACAGATGAACAGGGAGCTTTTCCTGAGGCTCCAAGAGAAAAAGAAAACCTTCCTCCTGCAGAAGAAGGGACGGGGAACTCAGAAAGACTACAAAGAAGTTGTTCGGAAGTGCAGGGAAAAAAATTAGAAAGGCAAAAGTCCAGCTTCAACTCAACTTGGCTGTTGGGGTGAAAGAGAACAAAACTTTTTTCCAAATATATTAACAGTAAGAGGAGGGCTAAGGAGAATCTGTACCCTTTACTGGATGCAGCAGGGAACGTGAGGATAAGGAAAAGGCTGAGAATCTCAATGCCTTCTTTACTTCTGTCTTTAAAAGTCAGACCAGTTACCCTCAGGGAACTCTATCCCCTGACCTTGAAGTCTCAGATGGGGAGCAGAATAAAAACTCCCACTCCCCTTATGGGGAAACTGCAGGCTACTGTGAAGCCTCCCCTCAGCCTCTTCTGCACTGGGATGAACAAATCAAGGGACCACAGCCACTCCTCTTATATCTTGCCATCTGGATCCCTTGCCATCCTCATAACACCCGTTTAGACGCTCTCCTGATAATTTCATAATCTTCTTACATTGCATGTTCAGTCCTTTTTTTTTACTACACGGGTATTTATTTAAAAAGCAGCATCATTTTTAAGAAGTTTTGTAGTTGTAAATTCTGTTAAAGATATTAATAAGAAGTGGGAGGGTTTTTTGAACTCCCCAAGTTCATAGGTGATTCTGCCGAAACAAAGAAGAGTTTGTGTTGGATGATCTCCTTAGGTCCCTTCTAATCTGTCCTACCCTATGATCCTCTGAACATGTGTTTGAGATGACAGTGCATACTCTGGATAAAAGCATCACTGAAACCTAATTCAGTACAGATTCACTGTCTCCTTTTTCCTGCCTAGCTGGATTTTCACAGAAAGACCCACGTGTCTTTGCTCTTCTCTGATATCAGGCATTATTAGAGAGCACTATTTTGTCATTTGGTCAGCTAAATAACCTGCCAAACTTTGTTTTACAGTCCAATGGCTGCTTTCACACAGAAAATAAAAATGGAAGTCATTCTGCCATGGCCCCTTCATCCCCCCCAAAAAAATATAAAAGAAAAAATGTTCTCTATACAACCTTATTCTTAGCAATGGGCAAAATTTTTTCCCCTGCTGTTGTCTGGGTGGCAGAAATTCATTTTTACACCACCGTCTGAACAACGGTCATGGTGGTGTACTATGCCATTCATACCTGAACCCCTTGCCTTGTCCTCTTGCTGGACAGCTGGATGAACCTGCTTCCCTGGTGTTCTATGATCAGAGGATGTCTGTGCCCCTGTCATTATCTAGATGCTTCCTAAGGCCAGCTCCTGTGTTCCATTTTGCTGAACAGAAAGGCCATTGGACACAGTGCACCGCCCTTTTTGGTGCCCACTGGTGTCTGAGGTGAGGCTGCACAGCACAGAGCCGAGTAGGAATATCCCTTCCCTTGCCCAGCTGGTAGTGCTGTACCTGATGCACCCCAGCCCTTTTTGGCTGCCAGACCACCCTGCTGACTCAGATACAACTTGCCACCAAGCGGAACTCCCGGATACTTTTTTGCAGGGCAGCTCTTTAGCCTCTCATCCCCTGGTCTGTACTTTAACCACAGGATGCCCCTTTCGAGGTGCAGAACCAAGCACTTGCTCTTGTTAAACTTCTTGCAGTTAGTGAATGCCCAGCTTGCTAGTGTACAAAGATCTCTGCATGGCTATATCATACCACAGGTAACCGAACCACTGTGCCACCACACCTTGCACTCCATACTTCACATCATCTATGAGAAACTAAGTAAAATTTTTTCCTTCCCCCAAAAGAATCTTTTTTCTTTTTATCTGTATCACCATACACACCTTGAATACCAGCTCTCTCTTCCCTCCAGAGGTGGTTGATGGATGCATATCTAATACAACTTAGCTGTGGTTCTCAATTTGTACTTTCCTTTGAAGACAGCTGTCTTTATTTTCGAGCTGAAGTCAGTGCATTCATCTTCCTCAGTTATATTTCATAATTTCATGAAACAGTATTAGCCCTACCTATAAATGTACCAATTATAAAGACTGCGCAGGCAGTATTTTCCACATTCACTCTTAAAGAGACCAACCTTTGGAAAAGTACAAAATATGATTAGATTCAAACACCGGTTTAGTTATTATTACTTGAAAAATGAGAACTGTCCTGACAGAATACATAAGTTAATACTTTATTCCTACACTTATTGTTATTCTGGCATTTAAATTTAATCCTGAAGTTGCTAGAAGGTAGCTGACTTACAAGTACGCAGTTTGGGTGATTCATGAATCAGCTCATAAACTCTTATGTCTGTATCTGCTCCAGATAATCAGACCCCCTGCTCTCCAAATATCTGACTTTACATCAGGTTATAATACTGTAGGGCAAATAACACCCAAGAATAGCACCCAAAAGAAATAGTGCCAAAGATGGTATATTTTTGATGGGCTCAAGTAGATGATGTACAGATGGTTAATAATAAGGAAAGAGTGGTTCACCTTTGAAGATGGTCGAGGCTCGCCGATAACTCCACTAGGGAGGGATCTCCAACCAGAGATCCTTCCCTGGTGGTGGTCAGCCCTTAAATGGGGTCTTGGGAGAGGTGAAGTCAAACTCCACTCCTTCCAATCACACTCACTCGCGCTCCTGCAGCTGACTCAGTGCTCACCTCAGGTGATCAATGTGGTTCAGGCCATGATTCAACAGTTCCCATACAAATACATCGTGCAGTGTCACAGGAGTCAAGAACTTAAAGTTGTCTGTCACTTCACAATTCAACTGTATATTGCTTCTGACAACATAACTAGGTTCTTGAATCCTAAAGCACATTTGCCTTTCTTTCTGCAACAATTTTCTGTCGGACAACAGGCAGGAAATTAATCCACTGGTTTAATTGAAAGGATTTATAAATTTCACATAGACTTACACCAAAATGACATGGAATACTAAAACTCAAGTTGGGTTTTGGTAGGTAAATATTCTTCATGAAACTTCCCATCTTTCCCATAGCAATTGCATAATAATACCACAATCCTGTTTTAATGACTTAGCAAAGATCCTAGGGTAGGATAAAAAAAATCCACACTGGTAGCTGGTTAATAGCCTCCCTACTTTCCAGATTCTATGGGAAAAGATGAACACACTTCCACACGCACCCTATATGCAACACTGCCACTTTACTCAAACACAACTGCATTTCACAACAGCACGTATACCTAAGGGGTTAAGGAAAAAGCAGAAAGTCAGAAAAAAAGTCCTTAAGAGTCAAACACTGTCACTGACTGGTAAGCATCACTCTGGCACAAACCACTCTGTTGTAGTAGGCGTGTCTGGGGAATTGTGATGTGACGTGACAGGACCTTCCCTTGCTCTGTGAGTGACATATGATGCAAGCTCAAGGGGCGTAGACAAAGCAAGATCAGTACTTAGGGAGTTGCTGTGCCTTAATAAATGCCATTTTGCCATTTTCTACATCATCAAATTGGTGCCTGGTAGCGTGGCACTAGTTATTTGCTATTCCGGGCAGACTGGCCTTCCAAGCAGGACAACACCACTCCAAAGCATCACAGAGACTGGAAAAATAGACATTTCAATTCAGTTTGATGTGAAAAAGAAAAATAGGCTAAGATATACTTAAAACATCAATATAGAATATTATCAAAATGTAAAAGTCTGCAGTGATGGAAGAACATAAAAATTACTGATCAGTGCTAAGAGTTAAAAGGAGAAGGCAAACTGTAAAATTCTGCTCACAAATACTTAGAACATAACTGCTGCAGATATCTTTTTTTCAACATTCTACAAAACTATTTTCTACTTGATTATAAATATAACCTCAAAGATTTGAAGAAAATTGCCTTTATCATAAGCATGAACAAGGCTCACTGTGAATCTGAACAGACCCTATATTCCTCTAAGTAAGACTACATACAAAAAATTCTACAGACTTCTAAACTATCATTAAACGAACAACCTCAACAACTCAAAAAGGATATAGCCACAGCATACAACAGAAGTCAAAAGCTCACTTACCAAAAAATATGAGGACTTGTGTGAGGTGCTTGAAGGACACGCTTATACTTTGTCAAAGTAATCTGAATTCTACATTACAAAGAAGTAAGAAATGCACTGAATCAGCAGTGTAAGAACCTCACATATAGCCCTAGCCAAAAAACACAGAAGGTCTGAGGCCAGCAAAGACCTCTGAGTTCCGCTAAAGCAAACCCCGCTCAACCAGGGACACACACAGCAGGTGCCTAGGCCTATGTCCCATAGGATTTTGAAGACTCCACAGCCTCTCTGAACAACCTGTGGCAGTGCACCAACTCCCATATAAAACAAGCGCTTCTGGTGCTTCCTGTGTTCTCTTCTGTGATGGCAATGGGCTCCTCTGAAAAGAGCCTGCCTCTATCTTTGTAAAAATCTCCTTTCAGAAGTTTACGTACATTAGTAAGAATTCCCTTCCCTCCCCATCTAAATTTTCTCAAGGCCTCTTAGAGTTCCAAGACTCTCAGCCTCTCCTCACACAATATTAACAGCCCTCCATCATATTCCATGAACTCTCTCCTTTATGTCCATGTCACTCTTATACTGAACAGAGAAGAGGTGGACACAGTACAGTTGACAGTGATGAGTACAGTGGAAGGATCCTCTCTCTTGACCTACTGGCTACATTCCTCCTATTTCAGTCCAGGATACTAACAGCCCTTTCTTTTTGCCACAAGGGCACACTGCTAGTTCATATTCAACCTGGTGTTCACCACGACACCCAGGTCTTTTTCTGTAAAACCATCTTTCTGCTGGATGGCCCCTAGTATGCAATGGTGGACAGGGTTATGCCTCCCTAGGTGGGGAACTCTGCACTTCTTGTTAAAATCCTTGAGGTAACCAGCAACTCATTTCTTCCAGCCCGCCCAGATCACTCTGGATGGCAGCACAACCCTGTGGCATATTAGCTGCTCCTGTCAGTTTTGAAGTACCTACAAACTTTCTGAATACACTCTACGTCCATCACCTAGATCATTAACGAAGATATGGAACAGTACTGGACCCCGCACTAACAGCTCGGTTAGCAGCGTCGCACAACACGTTGTGCTACCGATCATCACCATCTGGGAATGGTATCTTTAAATATACTGACAGCAAAAAGAAAACTATGGAAAATGTGTGTCTGCTGCTCAATAATGTGTCTGCCCTGGCAATGAAAGGCACTGCCAAGACAGCTATCAAAAGACTTCTTCGTTTCAGTCTTCACCGCTAAGACTGACCCTCAGGAATCCTAAACTCTGGAAGTAAGACAGAGTCAACAGAAAGGAACGCTCCCTTATGGTCGAGGTTGGAGAGACAAGTACACAAGCCCACCACTAGCAGAACGCCAACGTGTAACCACTGCGTTAACCAACCATAAAACACCCAAGCTGCAGAAACTTATTTGATTGTAGATAAAATTGTGCTAACTTCAGTCATAATAATTGACATAAGAAGCACTCTATTTATAAATGAAGATCATTGCCTGTAAATTAGAGGGATATAAACGTAACTGGTTGGAAGAATTTTTAAATAAAGCTACTTGAATCTCAATGAACAGATGCTAAACAGCGCAGAAAAAAGTAATCTCAGTCACAGGTCCTGACTCACGCAGATAGCTTACACTGAGACAGTTTTCAAGGGTACCTTTACCACTAAGTCACCTCCCCAGACACCACTCAATCCTAAACATTATAGACAAATGCTTTAAACACAAAATACACAAGCATCTGAGGAGCAGAATCCAAAAGAACATATTTAACCCAAACTAAGCAAATAACTCTACCAAACATATTGAATTCAACTCTTTAGAGTTAGATGGGTCTCTCATGCTAACAGAATAGAAAGCAAAGCAGCTTAGCAAATAAAACCACAAATGAAGTACATCATTCCCCCGTACTCCTGCCCTTCCACCTCTCCCCGCTAAACGTAACAGAAAGGCAATGTAACACGCTTATCTCACAGTTCTTCCTATCACTGGACAGGAAAAAACCTACATTCTTCTACTCAGCTCAAACAAAACGTTTGTTTGCTATCTTAACCTTACCAACAGAAAACAGTTGAGAAAAATCAGGAGAAAGAAGTTAAAAAATGATTTCAATGATTTTTGGTCAGCTCTCTCTTGATACTTATTCCAACTATTTTTAGTAAAATCAGGACAGTGAAACATTGTTAGACTACTCTTTTCATATAACAGCTCTTACACACTATCTTCATGTGACCAAAAATACTGCTACACAATCACTAGAAACAGTTCTCGATATGGACAAATATTAATTCTATAACACGGTAAAGAAAAAACATTTTTTGATACCAAAGTTTAAAAAAATAATTTAAGTTTCAAAACACCTCCCTTTAAAGTACTCCAAATGACTATATAGCATACTTTCTCGCATTGTAGCTGCACAATCCGATCAACATTCCATTTCTGACATTCATAAAGTGCGATTAAGAAGTTATTTTTCTTGTTAAAAACAAAAAACAGTAACATAACATTTAAAAACCCGCTTGTGGGAAAAAAAAAGTACCAAAGAAAAAGTTCCTTTCTTTGAATTCAAGCTTCCTGAGCTCCAAGTATACTCACAGAAACACAGAACTGTAGGGGTTCGAAGGGACCATCTAGAGTCATCTACTTCGACATATAGACACCATAGGTAAAATTCAGACTTATGAACACTGCTTCCTATTCTGTCTACAGTTCACCGTGTTAAGCTAAAGAAGTATAAAACCATCAGTTGTAGCACTAAATCACTTTGAAAAGTTTAATTATAGAAGTTGTTCAGTTCCATTATAATAGCAGCGAGAAAGGTCAAAGGTATGGCACACAAGTCACAAACAACACAGGAAACAGCTTTACGGCGTAGCATGACAAGACCACCTTCCTCTTAGTAGTAGCCCAAACTCTGGTAGCCTTCCTTTCTTTCCTGAATGATGCTCTTACTGAAATCTTACAGCCGTGGCCACACCATCAGCCACATCATCATCTGGTATTAAGAAGTCCACCCGACAGTTACAGCGTTGAACTGATCCAGGCAGTAGAACAGCATATGCACAGTGGCAGCTGAGGCCTGCCAGTGGAGCACAATCAGCTCACGATGGCTAATAATGTGTCCTTCAGTGACTAACATACAACATCAAGCAATACAGCTCACTTGAACTGTACTGAAACTTCAAGGAGAAAGCAGGGGGCCGTGCAGAGTTGTTTTTCTGTTCTGTTTGTTTTCTTTGGCTCAGCTCTGCTTCTATCCATACCCAAATATCTTCAAATGCAAATCATATGTTCTGGACTTCTGAGGTTACTCCACACCTTAGATCAGTTTCTGTTTCGTACATTTTACAGATAAGGAAAACTATCACACAGTGTTGAAGACAGTGTTATTTTGCAGTACCATGAAACTAGCCTGTTTTATTTCATAAATAACCAACCAGGGGGAAGCACTGTAATTCCTAGTGCCGGAAATCACAAGCAATTTTAGATTACAATCACAATGTGCAAAGATAATCATGACAAAACAGAAGCAGTCAAAGCAGTGGAATATTTTTTTCCAGTGCCAGAAGATCAGAGCACGCAGGTAAGACTATTAGGTCTTAGGAGAATTGTTCTTAAAAAGGAAAAAAATGCAATTGTTGTATATGAATCAGGTAACTGAGTTAGCATTGTTTAGCAGAGGTACTTGGAATTACCAGGGTAAAGTCACCACAGCTTACAATTTACTGAAAGCAGGTCCAACACAAAAAGATAGCTAGTCATAAGCATTTGCATTACTTTCACGTGTGCAGATGAGGTGTTCCTAGACATCCTGTGGAACTACAGAGCACCTCCTAACAAATTTTCTCAGTGGCTACGGACAGTCAGGCTTAGAGTACAGTTGTTCTCCAGTCTTCAAAAAAGTGCAAGTAAAAGGACTCCATCAACTCTTCAAAATCTGACTGATTTCAAAAAGCAGTGAATACTGATTGTGCTCCGGAAGAAAAACAAAAGCAATATACCTTACCAGAAATACTCTGAAGACAAATGGGAATTTACTATCAGGAACACAAGAAATCAACAGCTCCCACTATCAGTCAGGAAAGCTGCAGTACATCAGCATACCAAAAACATCTAAGAAGCTTCTACAACAAATGAGTAAAAGAAACAAGTACAGCATAACCCCTACCTCTCCTTTTCCACATATGCTATGAAAAATAAGCTTCAAATCTAAGTCCTTTGTAAGGTACAGGTGGTATGTAAGAGCTGGAGACATGCCACCAGCACATGTATCATTTAAAGGTCCTATGGACAGAAGCATGCAAGACCAGCATTCCACTCCAAAATCTTGCATTTATTAAAAAAATAAAAGACTTAAAAAACAGCAAACTACTAGATATTCTCTTTTTCAAGTGCCTTTTATCCAGCAGTGCACAGAAGGAGTTAAAGCATTGAACTCCACGTAAAGCTTCTTTTACTAAACAGAAAGCAAACCACCACATGCAAATTTCTTAACTGTAAGTACAGTGTGGGGCTAATAAGCACATGAATGCTCCGTTATGCAAATGCCATGTAAATACCTATGAGAAACTAACCTGAGAACATCCAATATGCAAAATACATGCAAATATCTATGAAAGATATTAACCTGGTAACGCTGCCTGTCGCACCACATTTCTGTTTTACGCACAATGTAATATTTTCCATATCCAATAACATCTGCACTCCCGACAATATAAAATACTGGGTGAGTCAAGCAATTAGGCAAATAATAAAAAAATGCTTTGAAAATTAACAACCGAAAGTAAGAGGTCACATTTATATAACAGACTGTTTGCATACAAATGTAATTTTGCATGGGCTGGGTTAAATGTGAACAATCAGAAAGTAAAGCCTCCCCAGGATAACGTACAAATGCTGAAAATTAAAAGATAGGATTTTTAGACTTAAATAAATAGATCATTTTCCCTAAAGTGAAGCACACTCCTGATGTCCTTGTAAATAATGCAACTTGATTACACAGAGCAATGAGAAGCAATAGTACAAGATACTGTAGGTAAAAAAGAATCCTGGAGAACATCTATTTTCTGCCTGCCAAACACATAACCAGAAGTCATCTACATGTCTGGCACCCACTGCTACTTCACTTACAGAGAAGGCAACAACATTGTCACAGAAATCCTAGAGTATTAAGAAAACCTTAGCACAAAGAGGACTTGTCTCCAACAAATAACAAAAAATTAAGAACAATTGCTGCCAATAAAGTTACCAAGAAGAACTGTGTCTTGCAATCATAAAAGTGCTGAGAACTGCCATCCTGCAACTGCCCATCTTAGCCAAGTGAAGCAGGTGATGCTGCGAGATTAAGTTTAAGCTCCTTCTTAGAGGACAAAGGATTCATCAAATCCACCAACAGATTTCTGTTCACTTCACCTTTTTACTTCACAAGGAGGTATCGTAAAACCTCAACAGACACTTTATCACTAACTGCCTATTCTACCCTAAGACCCTTGAAGCCCCAAGAAATTAGTCTGAATTAGTTATGAATAACCAGGACACTGAAATCCAGGAACATGTGAAGTTATTTTTATCCACTAAGTGAGGTACATTTGTGGAAGAGTAGATTTAAGAGATTAGTTTCCACTGTATGAATACAAGCCTTTTTCCTCAGGCTGGTAACTTGCCAAGTGGAAATTATAATCCCATAGATTTCTTAGTAGGGAATTTGAGTAAATCCAACATCTACTGCAAGCTGACATCAAAAAGCAATCTCAATCTTGCATTTGAAACTTTTCAAACCTACTATACCCCTCTCCTCATAACTAGTAATTGACTAAGGCTGCCATCTCACCTTCAGAATCATCTCCAAAGAGCAGCTCCTACACAAAACTAGGTAACTGCAGTAAAACTGATTATCAATAGTCAGAATGGACACGTCTCCTAGATGGCATACCATTACAGCTCAAGGCAGTTTTAAATGCATTCACTACAGGCAAATATGAAGGCACATCACATAGCTTAGCTTCCAACAGTAAGCCATTAAACTATTGTAATTCCAGCAGATCTTTTAGTACAAGAACCACTCAGTCAGATGGCAGGATAAGCAATTCAAATTCATTTCAATTGAGACAGCAACTCATGCAATATGAGTTAAAATTCCATTTGCTTCAAAAATATGTATACACAATTTTCATCTTGTTTCATTTACAAATGCAGTGCTAACATATCTCAAGCGTGACAATCAACGCTGAAGCTCAAGAGAAAAGTTATCTCCAATTTGAAAAAAAAAAAAAATACAGCTACTGAAAAATTTAAAATTGCAATGAGATTCACAAAGTGAAAGATATCTTTATATTGTTAAAAACAGTACTCTATACCAGCTTCTAAATAGTGTTTATCCTGTTAATTTCACTATAGGACGTTACAGAGATCCTCAACTAAATACCAGTGGAAATGTTTCAGCTCACTATTTCCTTTTGAAAGTGGGTTGTTTTTTTCCACATAATCTTAATTTGAACTATCAGCGTGGCTACCTCCCATTCCAGACCTTATCTTACACTAATTTGGCACCAGATGATAGATGAAGCTGAAAAAATGGTCTAGAACACATTAAAAAATTACAGCTTTGAAGAAGGTGGCACATTTTCCTTCTTTGGCTAAATCCTTCATTTTTCTGCCAATCAAGTTGTAACACTTGATGCAACCCAACATTCCAGATTCAGAAGGAAAAAAGGCTGAAAATGAAATCCATTTTCCTTTAAGCAACTGTCACTGTGAACAACTGCTTTGGTCAAAATAGTACAGTGTCACATGCAATTCCTGTGGCAGCACTAAGTTCAGCAAAATCTTGATCAACCATTAGTCTTTCAACATTAGCCACAAAATATTACCGCTTCAACACTTGCAAACATGTAATGCTATCTTCAGGATGACTTTGACACTTTGTAACAGCTTGCAATACCATCTTGATTTTAAAAGTAAGACAAGGATTCGAGGTTAACTCTTACTGCAGCAAAGAAGCACAACTTAAGCTACCAACATGAAATACATGATGTCAGGGCTTTTGTGCTAGATAGAAGATCGGGCTATTCCACACCAGACTACAAATTAGTTTGAAATCACTTAAATACCAGTCCTCAATTCAGCAGATTCACTACCTCAAATTTCCCTTAAAAGCATTTTAATTCAAACACATAGGTGTGGGTACAAAAAAAAAAAACAACACAGTGAAAGAGTCCTGAGAGTCTCATTCCCCAACAGGCTCTGTGACCAGAGCAGCAGCAATACAAGTTGTTACATCTCACACAGCTGTATGTTTTAGGAATACAACAGCCAAAGTAGGTTTTCTTTTTAGTCTAGCAGTGAATGAAGAAAAAAACAACGTGGTATAAAACAGATGTTTGCGTATAGCTTGCAAACATTAAACACAAAGAGCCTTAACTTCTTCTCAACAGTCATGTGGTACGTCTATGGAACTTAGAAAAATTATTCTGAAGTTGTCCAACAAGTACTTTCCCTGGAGAAAATACTGCAATTCTCTTAGGTATGTTCACAGCCAAGTATTTTGTTACCTAGTATCATTTCTGCACATTAAAATCTACTAATTTGATACAGTATTTCATTCCTCTTTGGCAATGGTATAAAAACTACACGATTATCTTATCTGTACAGCTCCCACACGTTCCTTGGGTAATGCGAAAAGACAAACAGTAGTAGTTGGTTAAGCTCTTCTACTCAGTGATTTCTTTATCACTAACACGCTGGTCACAGCGAGTATGTTTGCCTATTGCTATGGCAGAGCAGCACCTAGGATATTTTAGGGAAGAAAAAGTTACAAACCAAGCTGCGTGCGGACCAACAGGTTATATTGTGCATCACCCCCTCTCTCAACACAGAACTTACTCCTGAATCTTTAGTTTTCAAGATACGTGCAGCAGTAAGTTTTCTGACCACATTTTTCAGAGCATATAAAAACTGTTTGTCTTCGTGCACACCACAGCCTTAATAATATACAGCTGTGTACAATTCACATTTCTTCCAATGTTTCTATTGCAACATGAGAAGAAATCCTAATTTCTGAGCATTCTCATCAGTTATTCCCTACATCAAGCTACTTCTTTTTCCACAGCATCCCCCAGGTAACCGTAACTGACCACAGCTCTGACAAACACTGCTCGAATCAGCACTTTAATAACAGGGACTGTTATTATTATTAAAAAGGAGAACACACACAGAAACACCACACCAGAGAATAATCTCTACGAGCGAACCAAGTGCACTGCACTGAAACGCTGAATAATGAACTACAACCAACTCGGAAATACAAACGACAAATCAACACACTGATAAAATAGATAATCTTTTTGTTATTTCACAGAGAAGCAAAAACTAGCACTTCAGCTTTTGCAATCCTGATTTTGGTTGTAGTATTAGGCAAAATAAATAAATAAATAAATAAGGCTTCTTCACCACCTTTCAAGCAAGAAAGGCACATTCACACATTTCATAGGGAAAAACAAAGAAACAAATAAGCAATGGTGCATAGTGAACTCTCCCCTCCTTAGTGTGCTCCTCCTCCCTCTACTTCTTTAGCAAACGATCCCAGGACCTTTAAAGAAAGCCCTGAGGTGCTGCATATGCTGTGTCTGTCTGTGCACACTCGGGAAGTGATCCATCGACAATAACACTTGTTTAAAACAAACTAACAAACAAAACACCACCTAGAACTACAGCTCTTGATAACACAGCCAGAGTAAACTGCTCCTTACTGCACCTCAGCTGGAGTTCTCTGTCCTCACACAAAAAGACAGTGGGCCACACACCATCTTCTTCCCCCTCACTCCTCAGTAACAGGAAGACCACAACAACTAAGCAGCCTTGGCCAGATGACTACACTGGAGCTCTTACCCCCAGCCACATGCAGGCACAGGAGCACAACAGCTCCGTGAGGCTGATCAGTTGGGGTAAAGCAAAGGCCATCCCACTGGGCCTCCTTGACCAAAGAAGTGAGAATTCAAACCTTGGTGCCTGCACATCAACCAAGCTCACGCTTGGAGAAGCCCTGCTGGGGTTATCCTGACAGCTCAGCACCGTGCAGCCATTCACCCACTGCCCCCAAGCGGAATGAGGGAAAGAACCAGAAACAAAATGGAACGCATAGGTTGAGATAAAAACTATTTACTAAGACAACGAGGAAAATGGGGACAGAACTGCAGTGATTACAGTATATGTAGCTGCAATGCAATTACTCACCACATGACACAGAGCAACAGGATCGCTCACTGCCTGACAGCCGCCAACACCACGAGGTCTCCCCACCGCAGCCCCCGAGCAGCAGCTGCCCCAGCAAACTGCCCACAGCGTCACAGCCCTCTGCCTCGTGTTGTGGGGTACAGAATAACCCCTGACCCAACTCGGGCACTGTCCTGGCTCCACCCCAGCCCTGCTGCCGCACCACCATGGCAGCAGCTCTGCCCCACTGGGCGGCCTGGCCCCAAGTACGCTCCCATTGCTCAGCAACAACCAAACGCCAGTGTGATAGTAACACTGCTCTGAATGAAACAAGCACAAGCCATCACAGCCACACAGCTGTAGTCATTTACTTCTTAACACTAGAGCTGATGCAGATAGAGAGCGCTATTTCCCCACAGCATCCCCTCCCTCAAGAGGGGTCTAACCCTTCTCTGAGAGTCAATGTAAACAATCGCATTTAAATTCCTCACATTCACTGCATTCAACTAGGAGACACCTGCCCCGCAGAGATAGGCCAAGGCGCACTGTGTGTTACTGGAGATCAGGCTTCCAAATGCCAGCTTTTCATATCAAAACATATCCCAGGCACGTCTTTCCTACAACACAAAGCAACGCAATCAAGCAGCTGGCTACCACAGATGGCAAGCAGGGAGGCCAGCAGCTCTCCTGCTATTACTACTTTGTATTTGGATGCCGCGACTATGAAGAAAATACCAATTTTACCCTGTTACCTCAGGGCTTATTAATCCCAAAGAAAATAAATCAAGTAAACAACTCCCACAGTCAGGACAGTTTACGGGAGAAGTTCTAAATGTGATCTACAATTCTGAACTCACGCAAATTTGGTGAACCACTGCAAACAATGGTCACCCACTTAGGATGGATGAAAGCTTTGCGGTGGTTTGTTTTTTTTCTTTTTTAATGAACACAAAATGCATTATTTTACAATTCAAGTAATTTCACACAGCAGTAAAAGTGTTTCGCGCTGAAATCTTAACAGACAGCATCTCACGGTAAAATCTGTGATGCAAACAGCTAACATCCAAAATTAGAGGATATTAGCTGTTTAGCAATGAGAACCTTAGTCCTTTTACCTGACATAAACAGAGGGAACAAATGCAGCCATGAAGGAGAGCAGGATGTGCATCTTTTTAAAGAATACTAAACACTGAATTCAAAAATTCATCGGATAGGCAGAATTTCTTCGGCACAAAATTTCAGTAGTTCAACATCGCCAAAAAAAAAAAAAAACCCCAAAAAAACCAACAAACTATTGTTAATAAATCTGCACATTTTCAGTAGTCTATTAAGCTTTATTTGATTAACCCTCAGAAAATGTACTAAAAAATCAGGCAGCTCAAATAGCACATGCTTTCAGAACAAGGAACTACAAGTCTTAATTGCTCATAACAATTGTGATCTGATTTTAGTGGCATTCATTATCGAGCTATTCAGAAACAAAAGTTCAGATAACATGCACTAAAAACAAACTCTCCAAAACAAGCAAGTTTCCCCCCATGCTGCTTTGCCATTTAAGTGATTGTATTTTCCAAATAAGGAAGCTAATTTATTATACATTTATAGAAAACACATTTAATCCTTCACATAGCATTGCTAAAGAGACCTTCCACTAAGCTGCCTAAGGCATTAACTGGAAAGAAGCAAATCCTGTGGCATAATCTGAAGTTTGGTGCATGAATGATTAAAAAAAAAAAAAAAAAAGAAATCAGCACAATTTCAAAAGACGCTTGTCATAAATGACACACAGAGACAAGGACAAGAGCCAAGACAGCCTCCAATCTTAAGCAGTGCTCAGCTCCTGGAAAAACTGCTGATCTCAGGAAGATCTCAAATCCCAAACGCACCTACAAGTGCAGAGTGAACTACTGCTAGATTTGGGTGGGTTCTCTATTTAGTTGGATATTTTTGTTGTGTTGTTTGGTATTTTTTGTGGTGGTGTGGCATTTTTTTTTGTTGTTAAGTTCATGCCGATGTTATACAGGAGAAAAACCTGAGGCAGGCATCTACAAAAGTCAGAAATATATACAAGCAAATATTGTGCATGCCTCATATTATCTCTCAAAAAAATCCAGAAACTTAAATGGGTCTCTGAAAGCTTAGTTATATCAAATGAACAGTTTTGTGATTAAACAAAATTTTGTTATTAGATCACCAAATGATTTTTTTTTTCCTTATCTTTTAGTTCACGGTATGGGAGATAAAGAAAGGAAAACCACTTTTATTTACAGTTGTCACAACCTCTGTCCTCGCAGGCATGGCCAATAGGCTTAAAGTGTCCAAGTCAACTTCCAAAAAGACATTCAGCATTTTGTACATTTTCTTCCAAGCTCAGATGAGGCTATAAGGGTCACACTTGGTTAAGACTGGATAAATTTGATGGCTGTTAAACATGCAGTTGTGACAACAGGAAGGCACAGTAAGCAGGAGGTACAAGTTTTTCATTTGGTGTCATGCATCACACTGATCAATCTGCTAATACCCAAGTATTACTTTCTAATTTCAAGTTATAGAGTTGAATTTAAGACACTTAGCACATCATCTGTCTTTAAAACAAGGTGCTGAATAATCTAGTCAAAAGATCTAGGTGACATGTAGTGAAATACTTAAAGCTCTTCTGAATTATTATGCAATCAAGTTTCAGAATTTCAGAATACAAATGGGACATATGGCATGAAACGAAGCATCTAGACCACAGTGCTGTCACTACTGTTAAATCCTGAATCATTCAATACATGAACAAATTAGTTATGCCATACTTTAAAGACCGGTACATTCTGAAATAGTCTCCAATGCTACGGCATTATACAGCTCACACTTTCAGTAAAGCACTCATGTACTGGCAGGACTGTACTGGTATGGGAACCAGGGTGGCTGACAGCACTGCGGGTTCCCTAGAACAGACATCAGGCCCTGTACTATGACAAGCACAATTACCTACAACAAATATTCCAACACAAGCTGTCTCCACAGAGATAACGTGCCTGCAGTTGTTCAATGGGTCACCAAGTCTATAACAGCACATACACCTTTAACAACCTACAAAATGGCAAACTACGTTGTCTTCAAATGGGGAAGCATGTTCATGAAAAGCATTTATTTATCTTTCTGTCAAATCATACGTTCCTAAGACAAAGTAATCCACTGATGGCAGCAAAAAAGATTCACACTTTGCAAACCTCCGTCCTATTCCCAATATACTATTTCTCATTTCCTCTCTCCAGGAACCTCTGCCACACGAGAATAGTTTACAGTTCTCTCCATAAAAAGAAAACTCTTCCATCCCACATTCACAGCTATCTTCTTCCCCTTTTGCTTCTCCCTATTCCCCAATTCAAATACATGCCATTATCACATTTAGGGGTTCTACCCCCTGCAAGGCCCCACAAATAGTTTACACATAAACTGACAGCCAGTATAGATCTGCACTTTATTTCTGACAACAAACAGCAGCTACCAAATTCACACATCCACTGCCACTGAAACATAAAAGCATTTTAAAGTAATCATTATTCCTCTTTTTCTGTTATTGTTAACGGATATAAAATTTCTAGCCAAACATTACTAGATTTTGTTTTAGGGAACTGCCCGCTATGGCAGATTGTGAACAAGGAATTAATCACTCTTTTCATACTGCTCTTTAATTAAGACAAAAATTGGATAGATGGTTTTCCAGACAGCACAGCAACATTTTCTGAAACTCTTCCATATTTTGTAAATTAAAGTAAGTGAGAAAAAGATACTCTGAGCTTAAAATGGAACATCAAAACTGCCTCCATGTGTTTTAATCAGTCACAGGACCTCATTTGCTCCAGTGATACTTCTACCTCAGAGATCACAAGACACACCAACATTGCAGAAGATGACTCCAAGACACTTTCTTTGTATTATGCAAGAGCTGAAGATACTGGGCCAATGTTCAAAGATGCATACAACTCCTTAGCTACTTGTATGTTGGTGTACCCAAACAGGTTCCCCCTGGCTGGGGGAGGTGTGAAGCACAGCTAGCACTAAAGCAGCATTCCCACACGTAGCTGGCACACGGCCCCAGCACTGATCAGAATTCAGTAGCAACTGCAAGGAAGCCTGCCCCATCTGCAGCACTAATCCCCAGACTCTTACTCCTGCAGTCCTCACAGTTCCTTCCATTCATAATGAAAGCACGAGCTGGGCTACCATGAAGCAAGGCTCATACTGTCTCTCTCCTCCTCCAAGTAAAATAAAACATATAGAAAGGCACGACAGAGGGACCTGGACAGACCAGATCAATGGGCCAAGGTTAACTGTATGAGTTTCAATAGGGTCAAGTGTCGGCTCCTGCACTTTGGTCACAACAACCCCAGGCAATCCTACAGGCTTGGGGAGGAGTGGCTGGAAAGCTGCCTGACAGAAAGAGACCTTGATGTGCTGATGGACAGCCAGCTGAATATGAGCCAGGAGTGTGCCCAGGTGGCCAAGAAGGCCAACGGCATCCTAGCTCGTATCAGAAATTGTATGATGAGCAGGACTGGGGAAGTGATCCTGCCCCTGTACTCAGGGTTGGTGAGGTCTCACCTCACCTACCTTTTTGGGCACCTCAATACAGAAAGGACACTGAGGTACTGGAGCAGGTGCAAAGAAGGGCAACAAGGCTTGTGAAGGACCTGGAGAATGTACACTATGAGGAGTGACTAAAGGAACTGGGGCTGTATGGTCTGGAGAAGAGGAGGCTGAGGGGAGACCTTACTGCTCTCTTCAAACACCTGAAAGGTAACTGCAGTGAGAGTGGGGTTGGTCTCTTCTCACTGGTGACAGGAAAGGTCTCTTCTCACTGGTGACAGGAAAGGGGAAATGGCCTTCAGTTCTACCAGGGGAGGGTTAGGTTGGATATCAAGAAAAACTTCTTTACAGAAAGAGTTTATTCTTTATTCTTTACAGAAAGGGTTTATTCTTTATTCTTTACAGAAAGGGTGTATTCTTTATTCTTTACAGAATAGGCTCCCCAGGGAGGTGGCTGAGCCACCATAACCCGAATGTGTTTAACAGCAATCTGGATGTGATGCTCAGGGGCATGATTTAGCGGAGGGTTGTAAGAGTTAGGGTAGTATGGTTAGGCTGCAACTGGACTCAATCTTGAAGGTCTTTTCCAAAATGAGCAACTCCGTTCTATGATAATATTTACTTCCATGTGCAAAGACATTAGTCAAGCCCAGCACAGAAAGGTCTATGAGTATTAATGAAAGAAGCATATATATTTTAATTAGGATCATCTTGGACTTGCTGCCAGACCTCAAAGTCAAGAAAATTTTGCATTTATGCTGCTCGCAGCTCACTAATAACCTGTATAAATATTCACATCTTATGTAATCACTAAAAAACAAACTGTCACATACATCACCATGTTCATGCTGTTTTTCTGGATTTCACAGTTACCTTCTTTTCCACAATGGTTTGACAGCTCCTGCCTCCCCCTCTTCCCACAGATAAAACCCCACCCTCCAGCCTGCTACAAATCTCAACACTTCAAGTTCTGGACTCTAATCCCACTGGGGCATAGTTCACCACAGCTATTCCTCCCCAAAGGAGTAATACCACATACCCATGGGCCAGCATCCACTCCAGCTAACTCTCCCCTAATACAGGGTGCCATATTCCAGCACTTAGCAGGAAGTTATTAGAATATCTTCAGTTTCTTCACATCATCACTAAAATTATTACCTTCTCTCTATAGTTACTAGAGAGGATCGTTCACATGATAGAAAGGGAGACAGTCCTGGGTAAGAAGGGCTGACGACATTACTCTGGGCACTATCTTCCCAAGGAGCCCCTAGTTGTTGGTACAGACAGCTCCAGGTACCTCAGCAAAAAGACTCGTAACATTAACCAGAAAATCCTGAGTTGCTCATGCACTTCCCCCAGACCACTACCAGAAGTTGCTAGAAGGTGGCAGGTAAAAAAGCTCAACTTTTTTGTAAAAGCAAACCTCCTCAACATTTTCCAGTACTTCAGTCACCACAAAACCAGATACCTCACAGAAACCAATAGAGGAATTTCAGCTGGAATGGGCCATAGTAACAGATGCCTGTCTCAGCCCATGGAGATTTAAGTTTAGTCCATACATACAGCAACATACTCCATATGAGCAGCACTGAAGAAGGACTGGCAGCCTAAGAGACACCTGCACCCCACAGTGCTGCAATTTACAGCCCAGATATAACTGCAGAAAAGGCTCAGGTATCCTCCTTCCTGTTTGAGGGGATCTGTTCCTACTTTGTTCTTCCAAAGGTCTGAGACCAGGTGAACAGTCAAAGATGTTCTTCAACAGTTTTTGCTCATATGGGACAATTTATTTTACCAAGTGATCATCTGTTTTCACTCCCAAAACCAAAACCATTTAATACCTACACCATCTGTTCTTAAAACCACTTATTTTCACTGATTATGCATCTATTAAAACAGCTAGAGAAGGTTTCTCTATGTTTTCTCTATGGAAAAGAGTCAGTATTTTATAAATCCTTTGCAACTCGAGCATATTTTCTATTTGTGGGAGTTCAAACAAATCAGAAGAAAGCTAAAGAAGTCAGTCCAAAGGCAAACTCAGGCTAATAAGCTACATCTGGAACTTCAGATTAAATACATCACTCCTCTGCCTGACAGACTTCTACTCTAAGTCCCCTGACTTTCTAAGGCTGTTATCAACCCAAATCCAAATCATGCATATGCCTCTCTGAACAGGATCAGACCTTTTTTTGTGGTACCTCTGTTTACACAGCTTATCCCTTATCTCACTGACAACACTGGGAACTACAGCAGATGGTCCCCTCAGACAGAACTCTAACAGTTTTTCTCCACTCCCCCCATTCCGTTTTATTTTGTGCAAACAACTGATAACGAAAAGCTGCTGCAATGATTTACTGATATCTGAAGTCTAAAATTGACAAGACATGAACTGTTTTCGTCCCCTCCACCTCCTGATATGAACTGTTTAACCTTTTAACTATTAAGAGACAAAGAGCATTAATACTAATTGCATGGCAAACCATGCAGTCTGCTGGAGTAGCTTCCACACAGAAGCAGCACTGGTTCACTTAGTAATTACTAAAAAAAAACACTCCATTTTGGGAAATGCTTCTAAATGTTATTAGAAACCCACTTCCAACAATTCAGTGAAAATGCATTCCTAAGAAGACTTCAGAATAGAGACTGGGCATTTCATTTGTGAAAATACATCTATATTTGCTTTCATCCAACCACCTGGAGCAACATGAAGCTCAGTGACAAAAAGAAAAAAAAAATCAAAACAACACCAGTATTGCCATATAGGAAATAGAAGGATGCTTAAAATTACTCTCCAGATAGATTCTGTTCATAAAGCAAGCTCTGTAGTGCCAGAGACTATGAATTTGCAAACCACTCTACCAAAATTTTACCAACCTCTAGGGTTTTTTTGCAAAAGCATCTCAACTAAACATCCATGAAGAAGCATCTGAAAGTAGACAGTAATGAAGCAGACAGACCCAGAGGGCTTTCTTAAATGTAGGTCACACTGTCATACCATAGCAATAGGCACACTAACATTTGTTGAAAAGAACCCAGAGGTATTACTGAGCAGAAAAATTTCCTCTGTAGGCAGACAGTAATAATTACACATTTTCAGTGATCATTACCTGATGCTTAGAAGAGCCAGGAAGGAAAAACTCCATAGAAAGAGCTGTACTGAATTTAAGAATGACACACACACAACTCCTACTGTAAAATTCTCCTTAAGACAAAGAATTTGTTTCTTTCTAGAAGCAGGTAGGACAAGAGAAAACAAGAGGTGAGGATCCTCTTTTTGCCCTGCAGACAGTTTAAAAAGAGACTGACAGTCACAAAACAACAACCTGAATATTCCCTGTGGCTGAATCCTTCCTATACCTATCCTATATGGTATACCAATAACCACTACAAACAGGACACAAGACTAGAACAGATCATCTAACAACAAACCTCCACATTCAAGATACTCTACTATTAGGCAATACATCTATTGCAAGCTAGAAAGTTACCTGTTCTCTGTTTAGAGAGTCATCAATTAATAGTTCAAAAAAAGCAAAATGAGTCATCACTGGTTCACAGCAAGATTCCTCACTGAAAGCTCAGTTATCACAAACTATGTGTTCAATCTTCTTTCTGTCAATCTACTGACACTTGTTGGAAAAAAAAAAAAAACCAGCAATTAGATGACAATTTTTTTCAGACTGAAGTACAAACAATGAGGTAGATCCAGTTAAACTAACAGAAACTTTTTGATATCTATTTATAATTCTATATAGAAAGTTTTCTCCCTCAAAATTAAAGGGGTTTTTTTTTTGTTGTTAAGATTTTTTTAAAGTGTTCATTATCTGAACTATTCAGAGCTCAACAGAGCTGCACAGCTAGCAGGTTTGTCTCTAAAACTTTTACTTCTCATACTGAGACTAATAACATGTATCATTAGACTTTTCAGTCTTCTAACCAGTGTATATACTGCAGAGGTTTTGATAAGAGTCCCACACAACACCCTTATCTCTGATTCGGAGAGACGTGGACTGGGTGAAAAGGAACTGGCTGAAAGGTTGTACTCAGTGAGTTGAGGTCAGCAGCCTGATGTACACAGCTGGAGACCAGCAAGAGTGGTGCCCCATAGGGACTATTAATGGGATCAGTACCGTTTAATATCTCCATTGGCGATGTGGACAGTGGGTCTTTCATTATTTAGATGGAACCAAGCTTTTTACACAGTCTGAGAGTGATAGTCAAGGGAGGAACAGTTTCAAATTACAAGAGGGGATGTTTAGGTCAGATGTTAGAAGGAAATTCTTTACTCAGAGAGTGGTGAGGCAGGGGCACGTGTTGCCCAAGGAAGCTGTGGATGTCCCATCCCCACAAATGTTCAAGGCCAGGCTGGATGGGGACAGCCGGATCCAGTCACTGGAAACCACGACTACAGCGAGGGTTTTGGAACTAATCTTTAAAAATCCCTTCAACTCAGAACTCTTCTGTGATTCTATGATCATTATGTTACTGTAAAGATCAGTTAACACAGTAGTATATCAAAAATATTTATCACTTAGCTTTCTTGTCAGTAACTACAGTTACCGCATACACGTGTGTAAGTCTCAATAACTGAAGAGGGACTACAGGAAAGCTGGGGAGGGATTGTTTTTTGTTTTTTCGTTTCTTTTTTTAAAGGGCATTTAGTGATAGGATGAGGCGAAAACTTTTTAAACTGGAAGAGGGCAGATTTAGACCAGATATTAGGAAGAAATTATTTACTGTGAGGGTGGTGAGACACTGGAACAGGTTGCCCAGAGAGACTGTGAATGGAGCTCCATGCATCCTGGCCTAGAGAAACGTGTCCCTGCCTACAGCAGGGGGTTGGAACTAGACAATCTTGAAGGTCCCTTCCAATCCAAACCATAAATGGCGTTGTTCTGGCAAAATGCAATCTGCCTGAAGCCTTAAAAATACACAGCTTAAACTAAGGGATACTGTGGTCAAAATGAAACCTCTGGAAGTTCATGGAGCTGATCATCAAAAAATATTTATTCTGAGTAAAGATAGAAGAGCTCTGTGACTGACCACAAGATCTATGATGACTTACACCCTCCTGCAGGACATTAATAATTTCTAAGAACAATTGTATGTGTATTCTTAACAAAATGCAGAAACGAAATCATTTGTTCCAGATAAATGAAAACTCAGTGCACGCTGAACCATGCAGAATCTTAATGCTGTAACTAAGCTGTTTTAAAGGCTTTCAGTAAATACTGCTCACGAGGAGGAAGAAAACAAGTCAACCTAATTGTCTTATCCACTAGCATAACAAACTCAACCTGCATATACTGTATGTAAGATGAAGAAAAAAAAGTACTATGCACTCCTATTCAGACTAATCTGAAGATGATTATAAATGTGTACGCTGACTAATCTTAAAGCATTCAGATTTTTAAGATTTACTTTGACTATGAGCATGTCAAAATGAAAAATTGCGGTCTGGACCCAGACGTGCAATATCAATACTGAATACATGCACTCATTTCAGGTCAGCAAATGTACCAACTCTACCTCAGCAAATAGTAAGAGAAACACACTAATTAAAAAATCTCTATATAAATTTCCACAATGGGCTATGCACTATGAATAGCTTCTATATAGAAACATCACTGCAACTTAAGAATCTGACCGTTCTTACCAAAACCTGAAGAAAACATGTAAATCACCAACTACGCTCTTTGCTGAATAACTTGCACTTTCTCATTGTCGACAAACATCCAGAGCTGCCCACCAAGAAGTTCACTACTTCAGAACAGACATTAAGAAAGGCACCAAAATACTTTGTTGAAATAATGTGAGACTCAGGTAACAAGGAACAAAAAATGCTGACTGTCAATGCCTATTAGGTATATGTCTCTGGACACTTAGAAACCGAGTGCACTTCATAGGCGATAATTCTGGGAACAGTGCAAACTAAGTAAAGGCTGCCTCAGCCTGGATTACCAAATAAAATACCCAGTTAGTCATAGTTTTAGGGTAAACAGGAACACATACATTTCCCCCCTTAACATCTTACATCACACTGCAAATCTGTTCTTCTCCTTTTTTCAGTTTGTAGTCAATCTACTAGACTAAAGCCCAGAAATAACCTGGAAATAAACCTAACTTGAATGCAAAAAATGCTTCTGATAAATAAACTGCACTTCCTCCTAAGCAGTGGACAGAATTAACTGTCTATAATGCTGTGGAAAATTGACATTTCAGTTACTAGCGTCCTTCCAACTATCTTGTACCTACTGATGAATGAAATCACATTATGGAAGCTAGGCTGACTGTGCATACAAACTTGAACTTCTGACAGCTACTGCAAAAGGGACTGAACAGGGAAGCCCTCTAGAATTTGATTATTTTAAACAATGGTTATCAGTAGACATTGCACTGATTTTGTTATGGAACTGCCCTTTTACATTCTCCATTCTCACACAGTACTGCCCTGTTAATACACTTAAAATACGGGAACATAATTAAAAATATTTGAAGTTCATTATGTTGGGGGGAAAATTAACAGAAATATTCTTCACAGGAAGAAAAAAAAAAAAAAAGTCAATTTTTAGTGGTAAACCAAGCACCTGTTTATCAAACATATTCTCTAATGCTCCGCAGTGGAGTGCTGAACAACAGCCATAACCAGCACAGTTTGGCCCACCCCCACTCTGCCCCGTGCCATTCACTATGGCAGCAGCTATCCCAGCTGGCCTGAGTGCAGCATGCAATCCTCACCCAGCAACGACCTAACAGCGGTGCACTGCTAACCCTATGCAGGATGAAACTGGGGCACGGGGAGGGCACAACTCAAGTGCAGACAAATGATGGCGTGCCTTGTGATGCACTGGCTAAACACAGTCCTGGGAACAGCAAAAAAATACACAGCTGTGTTTTCCATTCTGATAAACAAATTTGAGAACCTGTTTCAAGACTGACAAAAAATGGTCTTTCTCCTGTACATCTGTGACTCCATTTACATTCAACAAAAATATGTGACTTGCGGATTTTCACACTATATGTAGGGTTGCAATCAGATATACAACTCAAAAACCTGATCACGTCTCTCCACTGTGCTTCTGTAAGTCCTATTTCAGCAGAGAGAAGTTCCCCTCACTTCACAGTCACGCCTTACTCGTGTCATCGCTTTTTTAGCAGCACGTACATTTGGGAACAATTATTTTGAAGGATGAAGCACAGGAAGAATAAAACTTCATCAAACAGTGAGTCCTCAAGATGTCTGTCAGGTAAGAATGACAACCACTGCCCTCGAACCAGAGCAGTGTGCTAGCTTCTCTAAAACAAGGACATAGTTTTATGGTTACACTGCTCTCCTTTTTTACATTTTAATAAAAAAACATGAAAAACTGAGATGTTCTGTTATTTCGATATACGATAACTATACAACACATTTTTATGACAGCTCCTCCGAAAGTAATGCCTCCTATTTTATTATGTTGGCCCACAATATCAAATGTGGACGTTGGTGGTATGGCAGTAGAGGTTGTACATTCCCACTAATAAATAACCCATCACACTTTGTTGCCATATGACAGAGGGCAGCAGAGGGACAGACTAAAAATATGGCATCTGACATGGAAGTGAGGATGAAGCAAAGATGCACCATTGAATTCCTCCATGAAGAGGAAATTTCACCCACTCACTGACATTTATTATTTCCGTGCAAC
Organism: Oreortyx pictus; assembly: GCA_036925125.1. NCBI lineage: Eukaryota > Metazoa > Chordata > Aves > Galliformes > Odontophoridae > Oreortyx > Oreortyx pictus. The sequence goes on along the minus strand of JAUPFR010000003.1, from coordinate 85,339,495 downwards.
TAAACAGGAGGCATTATTTTCAGAGCAACCTAAATATGCATGTAGCCCAAGACAATTCCTCTTCATTCAGTGCAGCTCAAGAAGAAGAAGGTTGGACACTCACGGAATACAAGATCAGCAGCATCCCACATGTCTGCTCCAATTTTTCTTTTCTTTTAGAGAAAAAGGCTGTCGACAGATGTTAAAGAAATCAAATGAATCTGCCTCTCTCCAAACACAGTATTTCACAGTAGCAAGACAATCCAGTGAGTTTGCTACTATCTATTATCAGAAGCACAGATAGTCTTCCAAAGACTGAAATTTAGAGGAGCTGCTTATTTGCTTTAATGGCGATCTACAGACACAAGCTGAAAATTACTATAAGGCACACTGGGCACAGCAATTACACCTGTTCCAACCAAACTTCAAAGACCATTTTAACTACTAATTCATTTTTAACTGAGACCAAAGCAGAAGCATTGAGCTCAAAATGAAATCCTGAGCTCTCCCCAATACAATCTCAACTAAAAACAAAAAAATGAAAACTTGGAAAGTTCAGTTGACCTTAAAATTGTATTTTTATCCCTACCACATAACTTTCCATTGTAAATTATTAACACACTTCACATGCTTACCTACACTCACAAAAAGGCTTCAGAATTCTTAGGCTAGCCAAACATTCAAAGGATTTGTGCAATCTGAGGGAAGATAAGATTAGAAAAAATAGAAATACAAAAATGGGGGGAGGGAAGGAAATCTAACTGTGTTTAAAAAGTAGTGTGGAAGGAATGGTGCTCATGCCAATGACTGTGCCTACCTCTTGGGTGCCTGAGCTAACAACAAAACTCCCTGTACAATAAAAGGAAAAGAAGCTGACACTATTGAGGAGGCGCTTCAGTAACACAACTATTACTTGACTCAGCTAACCAGACTCAACATAGGAACCCACAGTATACAGTGAAAAGCTTATAAAAACTTGTTTCAACAGTATATTCATCTTTGAATTTCAGAAGCAGCAGCTAAAATGCATCTTCAGGCAAAGACAGAAAGTTCTCTTTTAACAGATTTTCACCAGGGCTTCTCTGAATGTAATGCACCCTATTTTACTATGTCGGCCACAACATCAGAGGTGGACGTTGACGGTATGGTAGTAGAGGTTGTATTTTCCCAACAACATCTCATTACATTTTGTTGCCATGCAGTACAGATGGCAGCAGAGGGGCAGGCTGACAAAATGGCATCCGGAACTGATAACTGTAAGAAACAAAGGTGTGTAACTGAATTCCTTCATGTAAAACAACTATAGAGACCAAGGAATGGGCGTGAGCCCAGTGAGGAAGTGGGTGGTACATTTCAGAAATGGTGACAGTGAAGAAAATGAGAAGCCACACTCCAGACAACAATGCACAGCTGTCACATCACAAAATGAAGAACACCTCAATCAGCTCATCCTTTCAGAAATCAATTTGAGAATATTGTCTCCAACACAGGTGGCATGTGTTCTACATCCTGAAACGTCTCTAAAGTAACTGTGTACAACGTGGTTTCAAATGTCATGCTGTTTCTTAAGTCACACGCTCAATGTTGGCAAAACATTAACTAGCCCCATAGTTTCTACAGGTCAAAATGGCTTCTTCATTTAGGCCCCAAAACTGATGTTAACAGAAACGGAACTCTTTTTTTTTTTTTTTTTTTTTTTTTTTTTTTACAAAAATCTAGACTGCATTAATGAAACATAAAAAAATCACTATAAAAGTTTAGGGCAATTTTACCATGGGAAAGGTGCTGATTTGCAGGCATTTCTCAGCATCTGGGATCTTACAAAAACAACAAACCCAATCCTCACTCACAGAAGCTGAGTTAAAAAATAAATAAATAAAAATGAACTGTTACACTGAAGTTTAGAAAACTTTCTCCAGCTCCTATTAATTGCCCTCCTTTGATTGTCCATTAACAATAAGGATAAGAAAAGGCAGGGTCTTAACTTACAAATACTTTCTTGAATCACAATTTAGATGCCAGTCTCTAGGGGGAAGAAAAAAAAAAAAGTCTTTCCAAGGTTGTTTTACTCAAAAGAATAAGAACCAACAAATCAGTTCCTAGAAAAAAAAATATATTTTCAATATTAAACCATTTTCTTGGAGAACTAAATTAACCAATAAAAAGGAAGAAGGTGTATTTTAACTTGAGACAACTGTAAGTTACTGAATTATCCTAGAAGTTGCATTACTGCTTCAAACCAAAGGCTGTGAAAACTTGTAGAATAAGAAGAAAAGCTATGTTAACTAGTTATTTCACATTCTGAAATGAGGCACAATTACTTTAGAATCATTATACCACATTCAAGGATCAGCAGCTATGGGCATATATACTCCAATTATGTACTTGTTTTTTTTTTTTCCTTAAACTTACAGAACTTTTATTTGCTTCTAACAACAGATCTTGCTTCTCAGTTTTTCAAAGTCTAAGAACATGTTATTTTGCCCTCCAGACTCATACAACGAACTGAGCTGTCATTTCAGCATGTTGAAAATTATATACATTTATGAACCATTTTCTGTTTCCTTTTGATATGCAACCTTCGTTAAGAGTTCTTCAGTTAAAAATTAAAGAGGTTTTCGCAACAAAATGAGTGAGAAATATTTAATGCAGTTTTAACAGATACAAAAAGCAAAAGTAACCGCCAAATGTTTCCTCAGAACCTTCCTATAAAATAAGCCCTCATGCAGTACCTGCTAATAACCTTGGGAACAATCAAGTGGCACACCAAACCTCATTATTTTCCCTTGAGTGCATGCTAGGTAGAACACCTGGAACTCCATGTACAAATCTGTCAAGTGATTTCAATCACCACCAGGAATGTGAGACAAATTAAAAACACTGCATATGTACAAATGCAAATAATCACTAACGCACTCGTACAGGTATCTAGCAAGATAACAGGAAGTAAATGAGAAATACACTGTAATGAATTAAATCAAGGTAATCGTAACAGCAGAGAACAACTACAGTATGCAGTACCCTTCCCCCCCAAAAAAGTAAAATACGCTTCACTATGCCAAAAAAAATCATACATGCATATAGAAAACACTGGTAACATAAATTACATTGCACTCTTCAAAGTTCTGTTTTTAATGATACGTAGGATGAGCTGCAAGTGGCAATCTTTTCCTTTTGTTAGAAGAAGCTACATTTTACGGAGATGCAACTTTCCAGTACATACGTACCTGAGAACCACGAAAATCTCCCTTGCCAAAATTTCTTATGTTTTTAACAACTATAGTAAGTGAAATGGACTTCTTAGGATCGTAATTCCAGAACAGTGAAAACCTCTTGCTAACACAAGAAAAAAAACCCTTTGCCATTCTGATTGGACACAGAAAACCCTAGCTGCATCACACAGCAAGCATCGTAGTGCCACACCCGTAAGCTTTATTTGGATATGATCTTTTCCATGAACAAACTGCCAGGCTTATATGGTAAATCCACTTTATGTTAAATCAGATTTGTTGACTTTTTTCTATAAAGTTAGAACAACTTTAAGCTTTACTAGCTCAGTTCCTGAAAATAAAGCATTCCGGTAACAAGAACTAACATATATGACTAACCATCAGTTAATAATCATACAAACCCCTTTAATATCAAGAGATATTTATACTCATGACTAGTTCATTTCCTCTCTGACCATATTTAAAGTGACGACGGATCTATTTTCTTCTAAATAATCTTGCAAGGTATTTACTGAAGTCTAATGTATTCAATGTTTCTGCATATTAATAACTGCGGAGCAAACGGGAAAATCTCACCTCACTTACTGTGGTCTTGCCTGAATTTCTGAATCCTTTCAAACACCATCAAATAAGTTGCCAAGAGGTCATTTTTAGTGTGTTCAATTAAGTGACTAAATTGAAAATAAAATTCAATAAAATGTCATTTTTAACCTAAACATTACTTTAAACAGTTCTCAAATACGTTTCAGTAATAAATTTGGTGAACGCACAGCTACACAGTGCCATCTAGCAGCGAATAACAGCACTGCAGTCACCACGATATTTAAATAATACATTACTTTGTATAGTCCTTACTCCTTTAAGTACATTCCAAGAAACCAGCAGAATAATACAACTGCTACAAGCAAACCTAAAGATAAATTCTGATAGACTACAGAATCGACACTGGCTCCTACAATTCTCAGCCTGCTGAACACTGATATCATGAAAGGAGGGGAGAAGGAATTTAGAAGACCTTTCTTTGTTAGACTACTATTTATGCTAAAATGTTCACTCCAATTTTTTCAGAGGAGGTTTACAAAATTAAAAAAAAAAAATCATTATTACAGAGCCTTGTAGATTTATTACCTCAAGTCTGATATGGAAATTAAATTTTGACCTAATATTTGTCTAAATCTTTATCTTCATTGAATGTAGGAACTTAGATTTGTTCATCTGCACACAGAACTCTAAGACTGTAGAAGCATCTTGTGCTACACACCATACACCAGTAAATCCAAATTTGCTAGGATACTAGGAAAATAATTTATGTCCGCAGCACTGGTAACAAGATGGAGTCCTTATGAGATGAAGTTACACAAAATACATACAGAAACCAGTGTACAAAACACTCAGTTTACAAAGTTAAGCCTAAAGCTCAAGTTTCTTAACTACTTTTCAATACTTCCAACATAAGCAAACTCTGGTGCTAAATGAAAAACACTGCCACCTCTTGCCAACTCCAGTCCTGTACTCATGGTCTGTCCTCTTCCTTTCTCAATACACGCATCCAGATACTTTCAAAGATTCATGTACTTCAATATTGATGTAAATAAACCCGAAAATGTCCAGTGAAGCATAAGAAAAGAGGTCAGAGGTCTAGTGGACATGAACTATGGTAGAAGCTTTGAGAAACAAGGTCTGTTTAGCCTAGACACAAGAAGCCTATGGGGAGAAGTGATAACAGCATTCAAGTACATAAAAGGTTGCTATGAAGAGGAAAGGATTTGGATGTTCTCAGTATCCACTGAAGAAAAAAAAAAAAGAGTTGTGTGCCAGAACTCTGCTAAAAGATATAGTTTACACATTTGAAAACATTTCACACAGAAAAGATAGTTGATCATTCAAAGGAGATTATGAATTCCCAATCACTGGAGGTTTTTGACAGTCTGCTAAAAACAAAAGTCAAGTAGCAGTCCAACTTTGGAAAAAAAAGCTCAGATGCCTTTTATCCTGTGATACATGAGAAACGTCAACAGTCCACAAGGAGTCACTGCCTGCCTCAAACATGAATGCACAAACTACACCCTACCTGGTGGTCAGGGAAAACATTACTTAACACTCCTCTTCCCAGCTTCTCCAGCAGCAGTTTCATTCCCAGCAATGAACACCACTTACTGCATCTGCTGTTCAGAGCGATATACTTCTAAATAATGACCATGGATTTCAGTAACGCTTTACTGTTTCTCACAGTACAATTCTGGACAAAATGTCCAGCACACAGCTAAACAAAAAAATAATGCAATGGGTGAGCAATTGGATGAGGGATCAGGCACTAAGGGTTATAGTAAATGGAGCTAAATCAGGCTGGTGGCCGACCATAAGTAGGGATCTACAGGGCTCTGTTTACAGGTCAGTTCTCCTTCATGTTCTCATAAATGATTTGCATGTAGGACTAAAAAGTGTTTTTCACAACTTTGTTGACAATGTGAAATTTGGAGGAGCTGCTGACTCCACTGAGAAGCCTTGCAGAGAGATGTGTACAGAGAGCTGGGCCATCACAGCCCCACGAAGTTTAACACAAGTGCCAGATTCTGCACCTAGGAAGGGGCAACCCTGGCTGTACATGGGGAGTGCTGGAGAGCAGCCCTGCTGAAAGAAACTTGGGGGTCTTTGTCAACAGCAAATTGAACACAAGTCAGCAGTGTGCACAGGCAGCCAGGAAGGCCAACGGCGTCCCGGGGTGCATAAAGCACAGCACTATAAGCCAGGTGAGGAAAGTGACTGTCCCACTCTACAATGAGGTGGGTGCACCCACACCTTGAGCACTACATGCAGCTTTGGGTACCACAGTACAAGAAGGACATAAAACTATAAGAGTGTGTCCAAAGGAGTGCTACAAAGATTATGAAAGGTCTAGAGAGGAAGACATATGAGGAGAGTCTGAGGTCCCTTGGTTTGTCCAGCCTACAGGAAACACCTCATTGCAGTTTCTGGCTTCCTCACAAGGTGGGGCAAGCACTGATCTCTCCCTGCTGATCAGCAACAGAACCTGAGGAAACAGCACGAAGATAGATAGATAGATTTTTAAAACATTTATTAACCTTTTTGTCCTTTAATAAAAAAATTCTATTGGAGTTTTTCCATGTTCTACTATAGTATAACAAAGAATACTCAGATTACTTCTTTATTTTGAGTATATGTTTAAGTAACTGAGCAAAGCTTCTTATTTTTTTATTTCTTTGTTAGTAAACTTCCAAAGCACATTCACCATATATATTCTTCTTTCATAACTACCAGTCACAATTAGAAGTTTAAATCTTAATTCTAGATGTTCAGATGTTCCATCATCTGATGGTCTGTGACATTACATAACATTCACTGATCCTAAGTGAATCCTTCAAAGCATGGTAACAGCAAACAGAAAAATGCCAACCCATAAGCAAGCAACAGAATTTCAAGTCAACTATCACTTAGGGACTCAATTACAAACAAGCATACTTTTATCCTGAAAGTCTGGCCAGCAAAAGCTGAGAGTCCAAGATGCCTAATAAAATCAGCAGCCAAGTGATCTGTCTTCTATTAAATCATATCCTAAAAAACTCACTGCTCTATACACCAGTGTCTTTCACCAATCAACAGCAATGCAGTTTTGGCACGATTAAATTGAAGCCTATTTATAGCCATCCAAGACAAAGTTTCTGCTTAGCTTCTTTCTGTAAGTAAATTCCAAAGCTAGAGATCTGACACATGCTTATGTCTTCTGCTTAAACACATAGATCACTCCAAAAGTAATGTCTCCTATTTATTTCCACGGAAACTAAAACAGTTTGCTCTATTTGCTAGTGCAAATTATCAGCTACAAAACACTTTTTTAACAGTTACTGCCATTACTTACACATTTTTGCCAGCAATGAGCAAAAGCCTGCACACTGTGCTTGTAAAAACTTGCACCAGTAGAGGTGACCCACTGGTGAAACGCACCACCCACCGCTTCGTGGTGCTCACAACCTGTTTGGTCTCCACAAACATTCAGCATGCAACACTGAATGTCAACGGGTGCAACTGTTTTCTTCGTGAAGAAATTCAGTGACACATCTTTGCTTCGTACACACTTCCCTGTCTGACACCATTTTTTAGACTGCCCCTTCTGCTCCCATCTGTAATACAGCAATCAACAGAATATTGATGGGAAGGTTCAACCTCTACTGCCATACTACCGATATCCACCTCTGACGTAATAAAAATAGGATGCACTACTTTCAGAGCAGCCCTGATAGATGAAACCTCTTCCTCAGACCCAACACTCCAAGTGTTAACTCCAAATGGCGACAGATAAATGCTTACAAGATTGACAGGCTTATCTGCAGACACATCATATCACAGCTAAGCATTACTATTTTAAAGCCCGTATCAGAGAAGCCAGCTTAGTATCCAAAGGGAGTTTAAGTCACTGGCTCACAGGAACTATCCCACTTAGCATAATTGTTCAAAATGAGCAGAAAAAAATACACTGCAACAGGATAGGATGAGAAGGAATACTGGTTATGACACTAATATTCTAAAATACAGCTCTACCATGCAATAGTATTGAAATGCAGAGACACTATTTCTCTCATGGTGGACAGCCCCTCTCTTTCTAGTGCTGCAGACACCAAGTAATTACTGAGTTCATCAAAATAGTCCACTGAGCAATACCTCCAGCAAAGAAAAGAAGGACTGAAGAATCTATAGCTGTTCCATATCCTTCACAAGGAGGATACAAATAGCACATGAACTTGCTCCAACTTTGTATCCAACTGTGGCAATTCCACTAGCACAGAGCATCCTCCCTGCAAATTCATCCCAGCAGACAGCTGGAAAAGCTCCCAGCCTCTGCCAGGGAAAGGCTGCTCTTGGCAAGCCTGCAACTGTCCTTTATTTTAAGTATCACTCATAGTAAGAGGTAACATAAAAAAAATTTAAACTCAGTAGAAAAAAAAAAAAATGCAACCCAGAAGCTCCTGCAGAAGGACTCAAGAGAAGTTATATGCTCATCCATGACAAATAAAGTATATTTGCACATGCCCAAATGAATTGTAACAAAATTCACAAGCTGTGTATTTAGCTAGGCCTCATTAACACTTGACCTAGGATGTTAATTCACAGCAAGGCCTTTAAAATAAACAAATAACTAAATCAGACCTATGCCCCATTTAGAATTTACTTGACTAGATTAAAAATGTAGGATAGCACTGTACGAATGATAAGTTATCTACCTGAAATGTAATCACTAAGAAGCCGTAAAAAAATTACTAATCTGCAACACGAATACCATTTGCCTTTGCCCTATTAGCTGAACTCATGCTCTTACTGATGCTGTAGTTCTGCATTTCAACAGACATTTGTTCAGCAGTCCCTATAATTTTGAGCATCTTTGTGTGAAGCTCTAAGACAGCTGACATACAAATATTAAAAACAAATTAACCCCTAAATGAAAATAAGTGGGGGGTTGATAATTGTAAGGAAAATCTTTACTTAGTGTTTCAAATTGGAGTTCTTATATAAACTAAATCCATTTCCCTATATCAAACAATTAGCAGCAAAGAACTTCCAAATGAAGTAGCCCATACATTTAACGATTATGACACTTTATTAATCCTGAATCCACAATATGGACTCCTTGAAAAGGGAGTCCAACACAAAGCCTAATGCAAACCACAAAGCAGTAATTCTCAGGTAAAACAGATATAAAAAAAGACCTTTCTAACTTGCAATAGCCAAGTTATCAACTACATGAACACAAAGATCAGAATATTGACAACGAATAGTTTAAATCAGAGCAGACTTAATCAAAAGCATACAGCTGCACTTGGAATAATAATCCACTAACCTTAAATTAAATCAGTTATACAGATCAACAATAATTAAAAAGCTAACTGTCTAAGTTACTGATAAAAATCACCAAGTGCTATCAAAATACAGACATGAATAGCTGTGCCCCAGGTCCATACTGCTTATCCAATGCTGCCATCTCTTGGGTCCTAACGATATAGCACTGAAGCAGCATCTCAAAAGGGTTCTGCATTTAAACATCCAAGCTCCCAACATGTAGTCTGTAAACTACTTTATACATTACCTCATCTTGATTTAACTATTGTACAACAGTAAAGCATTTATCTAAAAATAAATCAGAAGGCATGCCTGAACTTTGTATTTCCCCTGAAATGACTGGCAGGACTATGTTGTAGCATAAGAGAAAAAAAGGAAGTACACATGAACAGCACAGATTAGACAATCAGCAAGGATAGGGCTTTGAGAGAAGGAAAATCTGCAAGCAATTTTACCAACTTACTGGACACTGGACCTGTTTTGTATATCTGGGAATTGTGACCCTCATCCATGCTCACATGAACGTATACCTAGCTGGCCAAGACCAGGAAAATATAAACTACTCCCAGCTCCAGTAGAGGACAGCAGCAGGGGAGGATGAGAAAAGAAAGAAGGACTTTATTGCTCCTGTCAAAGAGGGAAGAAAGCCACAAACAGATACACACTTTATGTCTCAGATCTGTTCAGACAATTTCTGCTGTCTCCAGACAGTCTTGCAACCTGGTGGCATCCATCAGCTATGGGCTTCTCAATACAAGGACATGGAGTTGCTTGAGTGAGTGTAGAGAGCAACAAATCTGGTGAAGAGACCAGAAAACAAGACAGGAGAAGAGAGAGTAACTGACGAAATTGAAGCTGTTTAGTCTGGAGAATTGGAAACTGAGGTGTGACGTCATTACTCTCTACATCTACCTGTAAGACAAGGGTCAGTTTCTTCCCTAAAGTGACAGGATGTGAGAAAACAGTCCCAAGTTGTGTCAGGGGAGGTTTAGACAGGATGTCAGGAAGAAGTTCCCCACTGAAAGGGTAGTCAATGGAGAAACTGACTTCTCAGGGAGATGGTGAAGTCCCCATCGCTGAAGGAATCAAAGAGACATACGGACGTGGCACTAACGGACAAGGCTTAACAATGAGACCGTGAGTCAGGGTGATGATTTGACTTGGCGAGCTGAAAAGGTCTTTCCCCAACCTAGATGATTCCATTCACAGGGGAATCCAGTCTATTAATACACCCTCAGGCCTGACAGAAAGAACAACATGGGTTAGCGTTCTGTACTCGAAGACACGGCACAGTACAAAATCATTTCAACAAACATTTGAAATTCTTATCAGCAACAACACAGAAATTAACTCATTAGGCTGGCTTACCCTGCCACCATTGAGCAACAAAAGGCACCAGCAACTCACACGTGCACAGGTACTAGCACTGTAACTGTCACAGAAGCATTCCGCAAATGCATGAAAAGCAACTTGATGCAAAAGCTGCCCAGCAATAACTGACCACTGCAAATTTAGAGAACTTTGTCCTAAGCACTGGTTTTTCAAAAATAATGAACACGCAGCTAACCTACCTTAATCTTTACTAGCAAATGAAATAGCAGCCAAACAATAGTAAAAACCTACAGTAAGCATTAGCCCTCCACTATTCCCAAGTCACCTAGAATCACAAGCCTTTTCCAAGTACTTCTACAAAGACTACAATCAAAATATAGTCTTGTTCCTACCTCTGAGAGTACACTGATAAAAATCTGATTTATAAAAATCTGGTCTGTTCTTCTACCAGCTTCGGTAAGTCTTCTATAAATACTCGGAGCACAAATAACTGTGAGACATGCAAAACTAACATCTGAGTAAATGCTCTGCATCACATCTGTGACTGAACTGAACTTGCCTCATCACTGCTTTTTATGCACTTACTGACTTACATAAATGCACTTCAGTTACCAGAAGTTATACCAGTAATGCTACAATATGATGTAGAAAAAAGACAGCGATCCCCTTGAAAAAGTCCAGCAGAGGACTACAGAAATGATAAAGGGCTTGGAGCACCTCTCTTATGAGGAAAGATTGAGAGACCGGGGTCTGTTCAGCCTTGAGAAAAGAAGACTCGCAGGGGCTCTGACCCACGTCTATAAACATCTAAGGAGTGGGAGGCAAAGGGACAAGGCTGGACTCTTCTCTTGTGGCCATAGAACAAAGGGAAATGGCCACAAACTGAAGCACAGGAAGTTCTGCACAAATGTGCATGGGAACTTCTTCACAGTGCAGTGACGGAGCACTGGCACAGGCTGCACAGAGAGGTGGTGGAGTCTCCTTCTCTGGAGACGCTCAAGACAAGTGATCTTGGAGAACAAGCCCAAATACAGCAGCTGTGAACACAGAAACAAACGAAGAGAAACTGCACTCCTTTGGAAAGCCTCCAGCAGGCAGGGATCTCCAGCAAGATACCCTTACTTCCACTGCCATCCCTTAAATGAGGTCTGGGAAGGGGTGGATCCTGGCCCCACCCCTTTCAGTCACTCAGATGCATTGCATGCACCCAAAGTCCCCCAGGTTGGCACTGCCTTCTCACCAGGTGCTCAATCACTGGTTCAGGCCATGACTCAGCATTTCTGATACACCACCCACAGTTCATTTCAAATTCACCCTTCTGTATTACAAGAAGTTTAGCGCTTCCAGAACTAAACTCCATTGCACAGCACGTGGCCAACATTTTAGCCGTAACAATTAACCCTAAGCATTCTTAAATTTAATTATAAGACCTTTATACAACTGACACTGAACATACTGTGCACACAGAATTTACTTAGGCTGCTCTCAACTTCCAGTTGCCAGCTCTGTGTTAAGAAAGAAAAAATTAATCAATTTAGGTGGACCATGAAACAGATGAATCATTTCAATTTCAAATGAGATAAGGGAAATAATACATACTTGATCTCATCAGTGACAGTGAAGCCATTAGGAGAAGAGAAAGTCTTTCTTCTCCCCTCCTAAACAGGGCAAACACTTCCCAGTTTGAGTTCTCTTCTAACAGAAACAACACCCTCAGGCTATATATCCCACGTAACAGAAACCCGCCTAACTGGAAAGAGGAGCTGATACTGAGGAAGCTGAGGTAGGAAAAAATCACCACAACGAGGTCATGTATCTTGCATGATGCTGCCAGTCACAAGTTATCACTAAGAACTTTAGCCACACGCATGCTATGAAGTTTTACAAGGAACATAGTAGCAACAATATACAGCTGCCAAAACCACAATTACAGATTAGTTTACAAGGTCTTATGGAACATAGACTGTTGCAGATGAGAGCCACTGCATCACGCTGTATTAAGCCCAAAACACACTAGGGCACCCAAGCAACTCCAGCAGATCCGCTGTCACTCCTGTTGCCTTACAGAACATTTTCCACTGCAGCAGGCAATATCCGTACTCTTGCCAAGGCATCTTGGACAACTCTCACACTCATGTAATCCCATCTTTTCTACGCCATGATCCTAAAAATCAAAAGGTGACAATTCATCACCTCTCCTCATCCCCTTAACCATCTCAATACAAAAGTTTCTCATTTTCTTTCTTCTTGGAAGATGGTACCCTGATATTTTTTAACAATTATTTTAACAGCAGTGAAAAAGTAGATAAAATAAAAATACTACAACCACATCCCACTCATTCACACATTGCCTGTGCCTGACAGAGCAGGATTTTCAGGCCCAGGCACCAAGAAACAGAACACAAAGCTACCCTGTGACCATCAACCGTTGAGAATCTCTGAAAACAGACTGCTGCAACTACACAGTGTTATCTCAATTCAACAATAGATACGTGTATCAACAACCTGAAGCTCTTAGCACCCAATTATCAGCCAGCTTGAATCTGAAAAAGAACATTCACCACATGAGCAACTGAATAGGCATAAGGTTATGAGTGATCCAAAAATCCAGCAGGATGTGTGATGCTAGAAACTGTAGGCAAATACTTCAGCAAGGGTATGAAACAACACAGGATTTACATCTCAGTTCGCTTCTCTGCATTGCTGGGTTACTTCACGGAGAAATGACAGTTTAATGACTACAGAGTTTTATGGGAAAACTGAAGTGCTTCTCATCTCCAGAAAGGTTGTTTGGGATATTTTATGCAACCTCCCCAAAAGACTTTTCTCCTAAATTGGCACTGCAAACTGCTACTTGAAAAGTACAATCTAAAAGCCAAGACTAAACTTGAATTCTGATTGATAAGGCTGCACAACAAGCACATAACTAGCAGCTAATCAACACTTGTCTCTTAGTTCTAGTTTATTTGGTTTTAAGCTATCTCACAACTAGGATGGTTCATACAACATCAAAACTACCCAGCAGTTTCTGGTTTGTTTTACATAAGTCTTGCAAAGGGGCAGAGAAGTGTTATCAACAGGGTGCAAAAAGAAAGACCAACTGCTGATTCTTACCTGAATGCATTTACCAGCAGCCTGCAGAAACCTCAGTCAGAATACCTCATCAATCCCTACACACAGGCCACAGAACGCCTATTTTACGTTAACAACCATATACAGTACAGTAATTCGTTCAAGAACAGATTATATATTTACTATGTACCTATGAAAAAGTTTCAAATGACTGAAACTTTACTCTGCAATAGAAACAGCAATTCTAAAACAATATTTAAAAATAAAGTATCAACTTCTGAATTTCACTTTTATCAAGAGATAATACCTGAACAGTCTTAGCCATTTTCTTTATTTTCCACTTGGATGAATAAAGTGGATGATGCAGCATGCATGCTTCGTTGTATCTGTATGCTGTCATTTAAAATTCAAGGGTGAACAACCCAAGTATTATAAGGTATAGCTCATGAAATACAATGAATACATTCAATGCCTCAGAATACCCAGTTCTGAAGAACAGTACCGTTCCATCAAACAAACGCACCAATAAGTTGTCCAAGATAGTAAAAAAGGCCCCTTAACAAAGACTAAGGAAAAGTTGCATAAATGAAGCAGAACGTCTTATTAACCTAGCTTCTCTACGCTAAATGAAAGCAAATTTCACTGAATTCAAAACAAAATTCCACTCCTTTTCTACTTCTGAAATGCCATACTACAGGAGGGAAACACGTTCCACACAAGCACTCATTTCTTAAAAACCATGTAGTAAGGATGAGCAGTTATTGGTTCAGTTTTGCTGAATTTTTATCAGTAAACATTTTTTTTTTCTTTCTCACTGTTCATTCTTCTGGTATTTTTAATGCATTAGTAGTTTTTCCTCCTCAGCTCTTAGCAATTAGGATGGATCAGCCTAACTAGTTGATCCACTGAAACGTATTCATGAATGTTAGGCCAAAAAAATCACTCATTCCACAGAAAGAGAATATAGATGTCAACAAGTGTTAATAGGACTTTCTACTTCAGAAGTCAACCACTTCTCAGCTGCTCAGCCAGCAGCAGTTTGCAGAAAGTCCTGTTAAGAGGTACACGTACTGAATTCCCTTCCCTAACAATCACCTGTTTCCAGATAGAGTGGTGCCCTCAGCTCACCCATTTCAGGGTTTCTTTCTTCAGGGCCTAACTCAAAGGGAGCACACTAGTAGATACGCTGGCATATCTAAACTACAGTGAGTCACAATGCCAAGAAACCTAAACCAGTTTCAGAACAAGTAAAGCCACCTCAAGGTGTACTATTTCCAGAACGAGCAAGCACCATGGCACAGCCCCAAGCTAATAGCAGCAGGTCACCACTTTTTCTGTTGCTGCTCAGACTAACAGAAAGGAGCTTTGTGTTTTCATATGATGCCATAAAGGATTTGTTCAGAACACCGCCCACCTTCACACCTTAAAGACAGACACAAAAATAAGTTCAGCTCTTCTTCTGACCCCCCTTTGCCTTTTGCAGAGCTGATGCAGCTCCCAATTTTTCACTAATGCTGCTGTTACTGCAAAAGCTTTGTATCGCAGATTCACACTGCACTCTCTCCCCTTACAAAGATCATTTTCGCTGTAAAAATTGCAGCACAGCCTTCAGTTATCACCTTTGGAAACAGCCACTCCTGAAAGCAACAGTAAGTGCTTGTAGAGTGAGAACATTTCCAAAACAAATGAAAGAGAAGAAAAAGAAAAAAAACCAGCATCTCCTGAACAGAATTTAAACCGGAATAGGGTAGAATTCAGACAACAAACACGGATAAGGAATAGTACTGGGCAAAGATTTTCACAAGACAGAAAGTTACATCTGTAATCAGAAAACATTTTAGTCAACTTACAAAGTAAACTGCATTGTTACAGAAGTCTGTCTGATACTGCTTTCTAACATCTTTCCATTCTTGCAATTGCATAGATGACACTGGAAATTATACTGGATCATTTTCCTCACAAAGAAACAAGAACTGCAAGTAAGTGTGACATTATTCCAGCATCTCTTCAGCTCCTGAAGTGTTGACTCAAAAGATCAGGAATAAATAAGAAACAGGCTAATCAAAACAATTTTTATTTAAATAAAGCTTTTCAAGATGCTGACCAACAAAGGATCTCTTCTGTGTTGGCAAATATTTCCATATTTTCCTCAAGCTTATAACAGTTTCTCATTAAACTTACAAATTGTAGCAATAGCGAGAAGCATCGATTCAGAAATCAGCCCTTGCAAAATAAGATTTTTTTTTAAGTTATTTGTTTTCATTGTTCAAACATAATGAAGTTCAGTGTGATCTAAATATGCAAACATCTATTGTAATTAAGTAACAGTTACTGACTTCCTAATGACAAAAAGAGATTGATTCCCTTCTTCCTGACACTCCATCTTACTTTTGAAAACACTTAGTACAAAAAACGTAATAGGAGATAGTTAAAAGAATGTTAGTAAACTTTGTGTCCACAAGAGATACTTACAGAACACTGGTAAACTCTCTATACTGCTATTTCCTCTCTACAGAAGGACAGAGATCCTGATCAGTAAGTTACACACCAGGTGCCAAAATCTTAACTGTCACTTTGTCAAGAGCAAGACAATAGCCTTTTGCTTCACTGCGTACCTCAGACAAGCAGCTGACCCTGCTTCCTCTCTCTATCTTCCCCATTGCTGTCTGCAAGTAGTACCTCCCATTAGCCTCTGCTTATTAAGGCTCTAAAAACCAGTCCTTTCAGTCTCTCTCCTCATACCCTGCATGCTTTTGGGCCCTTGCGCTGGTGCCCAAAGCAGTCCCAAGCTGGAGCACTGGGCACAGAACTCCAAATGCTCTCATAAACACTTAGTGGATCCGATGGGTCACTTTCTGCTAACAGGGCAAAACACAGACTGTTTTGCAGCAAGGGCACATTGCTGACTCACATTCAGCTTCTTGTCTACTTTAATCTGCCAAACTGCTCAGCTCACTCCCACCTTTAACACTTGGCAGAGCAAACTCCATGATTCCCCATTTGCCTTTACCAAAGACCATAAGGTTTCTATTAACCCCTTTTCTCCAGTCTATGAGGGAGAATATGAACAGAAGCACCAGTTTTCAGCCTATCAAACATTTACCACATTTTGACACAGTCTACCAGCTTGCTGAAAGCACATTACACAACTCCCACGACCAGTAAAATCATCAAATAGCATTAGCTCCAGTGTGAAACCCTGAGACATCATCAGCAATCCAAGAAGTAATAACACCAACAGCTTCACACACACAATTCTCGACAGAAGCATCACTGTGTCGAGCAGAAAGGCAGTTGCCCTCCTCACTACCTCATTCTCACATGCAGCTACCACACTTGAAATACTTGTACTAGGTTCCAGCTTTGCTAAAAGCCTACAAAGAAGAACGTTCAAGCAATGGATTTGTAAAAATTCACTTCTGCCAGAATTAGTAAGCAGTACTTTCACTCTGTTGAACAAAAATGCAATTTCCTGAGCTCCTTAAGTTAATCCAATTAAAAAGAAATTACATCATTTCACAAAAAAAATACACTATCTGCCTACCCCACTTCAGCAGTTTTTTAAATATGTTCATATATTTAAACACACAAATTAATAACACCATTAGTTTCTGATCATTATTAAATCAAATCTCACATCAAATACTGAAATCACTCTAAAAATACTCCTGTCACAGCTAGTGCTGCTTCTATTAAGATTTTAGGATCTGAAAATGAAAACTAAAGGTAAATTTATTTATATTCCAAAGTTAAAAACACTTTGTTTTCTAAAAAGAAAAAGTAACTTCTTTTGCTTTTTCAGTGTTGCTGCCAATAAAATTACAACAGCACAAAACAACAAGTCAAACCTTAAAAAACCAGGGAAAACAGCAACAGCTTCAGGAACACTGTACATTAGGAAAAGTAAGGTAGAGACAAGTTAAAAATGAAAGTTATAAAACCAAGCTGATGCCTCACTTGTAGTCATAAAAAACATAGCTGCAACAAGTAAGGATTTCTGGATGAGCACTCCACTCGTCTGGAAGAAAAGCATACCCAATTCAGAGCCAAACTACTAATTAAAATAATCACATCGTTTCCCCAAAATAGTTCTGCATTATAACTCAGGTTTCAATTTCTACTAAGATAAATAGTTATAAATAGATCAGTTGCAAAAGAAAAAGTTTACCAGAAGAAGAAACAAATATTTTGTAAAGCCAGAAATAAAATACTTCCAGGAAAACATCTGTAAGGAAAAACCTACACAGCCTTTCAGTTAAAGTAGGCAGTTTAAATGCAAGACAAAAAAATCTTGCAGCAATGGATAAAATTTACACTCATATTCCAATTTTATGTAGTCATACTCTATACAAATGTGCGTGGAAAATAATTTGCCACTGAAACACGACAGCAGCGTGCTTTCAGCTTTAAACAGCTCTTCTTTTAACATTTTTTGCATTGAAGAGATGAACAGTAGCCAGTGCAACCACAAGTTTAGTTCTTGTTTTGGCTTTTTTTTTTTTTCCCAGCTTTGTTTTAGATTGGAGTGGAAACAAGACAAAGTACTTCACAGCTTCCAAGGAAAAAAAGAAATTGCATTTTCATCTCTTTCAAATCTACAGGCTCCAGTCCTGTACCATCCCACTTCCAGCACACTGACCACACCTGGAAAGGATCATTCACACAGAACGTCTCAACTCTACTCCAGCGGCAAACATGCATTTTGCTAAACAACTGAAAGCACGTAACAAACTGACAGCCCTGAACGCTCATCCCAAAATCTGGACCATGCGACTTTGCTGCTATTATTACCTGTAATTTTGTATCCATATGCAGCCAGCTGTCCCGCCATATATTCACCATCCGAATTATTGTGAGAACATCCCCATGTACGAATCCAAATTTTCTGAATTCCAGGAATCACGCTGTTACACAGAAATGAATCAAAAAGGCACGTTAAAAAATAAACAAGCCTTCCCTTCAGAACTACTAAGCACATTGTAAGTTAATCGCAGCTCTCTAAACACAAAGCATAAGTATCGAATGCAGAACAGGAGGATAAGGGCAGCATAATTATCATTAGAGTAATAGAGCACTGCATCTGACTGGGATGGAGTCAACTGTCTTCACAGCAACATGTATGGTGCTGTGCTTTGGATGCGTGACTACAACACAATCACACCTTTGCGTTTTAGGTACTGCTCAACAGCGTTCACCCAGTATCAAAGGCTTCTGCTTCCCACCATGCATTCCACTTTCAGTAGACTGGGCTTTTCCAGACCATACGACATCAGCAGCAGCAAAAATAAACAAACAGAGAATCTGATCTTCCAAATTAATCACTGTTCTGACACCATCTGTGCATCAGTCTTCTGTGGAAGGCTCCACACCTCCCCATCATCTGTCATTAAACCAACCCCATCTCAAGCCATTCATTTTCTTGCTTTTGCTCTTCTGATCCCCCCCCCCCTAGCCTGCTGGGGAAGGATGAGCCAGCAGCTGGGTGGGTACGCAGCTGTGGGCCAGGGTCAAGCCACAACAGCACCAGAAAGAACTTTCAATGATTCTGTTTTGTTTAAATATGAGCTTGAATAAGCTGTTAATCACAGAATGGACGCAAGATTATTATTATTTTTTTTAAGCAAAATTAGCATTTCTTCTGAACACACCGAAGTCTTCAAGAAAATACAGTTAGAGGTTTGTCTTCAATCACTGCACAGATTGCCTCTCTCTTCCCAGACTAAAGTCTGGACTTTTAAAGGCAAAACTGACTTAAAAGTCAATCTCAGGACAAACAAACTTAACCTCAGAAGACCAAATGCACTTGAATAAAACTGACACATATGATTAGCTAACAGTCTCAAAACAGTGGTAGAATTTCTAGCCACATTAAGGCCAAATCCTTGACTGTGTCACTTAAGTAAAAGTGACTGCTCTCTAATTCTTCTTTGGAACAGAGAAACCACTGACCTATGTCAGGACACTAAGCCAGTTCTAGAGCAAATCTGAGCAACAGTTCCTGGCACCATTTCATTGCCCACAAGCATTCTGTTCAGTTTTTGCTATTGGTTTATTTTTTAAGGGTTGGCTGGATTTTTTTGTTGGGTTATTTTTTTCCTTTTGGGTGGGGGGGGAGGACGGTTTTTGTTTTTAAATAGAAGAGAACAACATGAAACAAAGTCTCTTGTGCTATGACGGTTTGTGTGATGCAGGTTATTTTCTTTAGATTTTGCAGTTTGGATGGATCAGATAAAGAAGGAACATGCTTTGCAACTGGGACTACAACTAACTGCTCTGAAGGGAAATCTTCTCACACAAGTGAGTTCTCAAGTAAACTCCTTCTCTACAGGAACTGTGCTACTCTGGGTAACACTTTTACACAATAAAAGTAGAATCATGGGAAATTTCATGCATATGAAAACATTATTAGACTGTCTGCAACTAACTCAAGTTTCATATGCAAACAGGAATCCTACATTCAAACAAGAAATTCAAAAGGCAGGGCAGAAAATATCTTTAAGAAATTCTGTGGTTTGGGATTTGTTTATCTGGTTTTAATTTAACAGAAGAAGTAGACCTACTTTTACTGTGTCCTTCCCCTTGAAAAAACAGGGGGATCAAGGATGCTAAAGGCAACAAATGTACCAAATAACTCTCAGCAATTGCTAATACATTTATGTACATTCTCATTACAGTCAGCAGCTAATAAATTTAATCTCATTCTGACTTACTAAGCATCAGTTTGTGTATATTTCCCATTCAAGACGCCAAAAGAGTATTCCAGGACTGAAAAGCTGAGCTCTTCAGAACAATTTTAATAATTAAAATTACTAAAAGCAGACAATCACATTTTCAGTAACGATTAAGTAACAAGACCCACTTTTTTTCCAGACCTATTACTTCATTAATCAGTATTTCCATCATAAAAGATCACAGAAAAGCTTAGGTTGAAAGGAACCTTAGAGATCATCTAGTTCTACTCCCCTACAATGGGCAGGGCTGCCACTCACCAGATCAGGCTGCCCAGGGCCCTAACCAACCTGGCCACGAAAGCCTCCAGACACAGGGCATCCACAGCTTCTCTAAACAATCTGTTCCAGTGCCTCACCACCCTTTAAATAAAGAATTTCTTCCCAACATCTAAGCTACATTTCCCTTATTTTAGTTGAAAGCCAATCCCCACTGTCCCATCACTATCACACTGTGTAAAAAGTCGTTCTCCCTTCTTATGAGCTCTCTTGCAGTACTGGAAGGCCACAGTGAGCTCTCCTCGGAGTCTTCTTTTCTCCAGGCTAAGAAAGCTCAGATCCCTCAGACTTCCTCCATAGGAGAGATGCTCCAGCCCTCTGAACATCTTCGTGGCCCTCCTCTGGACCCATTCCAAGAGTTCTGTGTCCTTCTTGTGCTGGAAGCCCCAGGCTCGGACCCAGCATTCCAGATGGGGCTTCACAAGGGCAGAGCAGAGGGCGATCACCTCACTCTCCCTGCTGGCTGCCGCTCTTCTGATGCAGCTCAGGTTGCAGTTGGATGTGCACTTGTAGCACAGAAGGCCAAGTCCTTCTCTGCAGGCCTGATCCCAATGACTAGTCTGTACACACACCTGGGACTGCTCCAACCCAAGAGCGATCTCTATGGAAAATTTACCTAGGGAAAGATATTTTCTTAGAGGTTTATTATTCATTGCCACTACATTTTCCAAATGCCTTTTTTTTTTTATAAGCTGCTCAGATTTTATATTTTGAGATAATGGGAATTTCCACCTTCTTTTTATAATTTGACAGTGAAGAAATCAGCAAGACAGATCTAAAGGAAGGGTTTACCTGTCACGTGGGGGATCATCATCTGTCTGAGTTCTCTGCTGTAAACTGCGTTTTCGCACTTTGGGAAAAACATTTTTTCTTACAAATCGCCAGTCACCGGACTTCAAATCTTGTGCTGACACAATATCTTCAATATCTTCAAGCACTGAATCACAGGCAGCAGGCATCTTTGAGAAACATTAGAAAAGACTGGCATTAGCAAGCATCTGAACACAAAGCCGGGTGCTAACATCGACTGTACGCACCCACGCACGGAACAGAATTATTTCTGCAGCTATCTGCAATACAGCATACGTGTGAGGGATATTCAGCACACACAGACAATCCATTCCCGTGTTATTTTCTGATGCTGTCTTCTCCAAAGATCCTGCAGCAGGGAGATAGCTACAAAAGCTTAGTTATTTTTCTGGGGCGGGGACTGTTTGCTTGTTTTTTTATGTCTGTTTCTTGTCTTCTAATTCAAAAACCCTGAAGCTTCTTTGACATCAGATATCCAAGATACTAGTGTTCTTAATCGCATCAGACATCGTAACGCAATGATGCTCATGTTATTTGAGAGAGGTACTTCCTCACATCATATGAGAGGCACTGCAGACACAGTGTTGCGTGCCTGCATCATAAACTGCAGTGGGCCTTCCACGTGGGTGCTGAAAATAGGTGTACAGTAGTTCAATATGTCTTCACAGTGCATGAAGATACAAAATAAATGAACTACTCCTAAAAATCCTAACCCCCCAGGCCTTACATTTGAATTCATTCATTCAGCACTGTGGTCTAGTATGTGTTTCAAGAAATCAGTTCACTAATGAAACTGCACATAAGGCACTTCACACAGTTCACAGTGAAAAACTGTTCTAGTAGTGAGAAACAAGACAAGCAAGGCTTTCATTTCTTTAAATACGGATTTTGGGATCTGAAAATTCAAGCTACTGGTCTACAAGATGCACCCAAGTTCTGCAGTTGAACAATTCAAGATGTAGAAGATCAGTGTATTTTTCCAGTATGAGTGCTTTTATCAGTGCTTTTATCTTGCAAATTACACTTCTCAAGAAAAATTCACGCAACCCAAACCACTAAACCTCCGTGTTGAGAGAAAGAGTACACTGGTATCACAAACAGAATGCACTTGACACTAAGATACTTATTATTTAGCATTCTTGTAGAACAAAATTCTCAGAATCTTCACATGAATGCATCTAAGTATATTAAAAAAAAAAAAAAAAAAAAAAAGGAAGTTGTGAAAAGTCCAGCAGTAATGAATACTGGAACGAGTAAACTGTAAAAATTTATCAGTATAATTCCCACGCAGAACAACAGGAAGACTGTAGAATTTTCCTGGGCTAACATCATTGAATCAGCTTGTCAGTTAAACCACAGACATCTAGCAGAAGAAATAAGTTATTGTTCGGCTTCATAAGCATTTTCCATAGTAGACATTTAAACAAGAAGACAGAATGGAAATGGGGCTGATTATATATAAGCTTCTGTTTAGATAAAACCTAACTTCAGAAATTAACTGGCTTCCAAATTCACTCCGTCTTCTCACCCAGGCACATGCAAACTATATCTCTGGGCGTTACTACTTTTAAAAGGAATAAGCTGAAATTCTCTGCTTCGATATCAAATACTAAAACTGAATGTAAATAGGATTTTACTAAATCTCCTATCACTATTTTGTCCAGAAACAAAGCATAAATAGAGGGAAAACATGATTTTATCTAACAAACGAAACATTCATTAAGAAGCTACACTGAAATGCAAGGAAAGAAATCAGTTACGTGCCATTTAAAGGGTCTTACAGGAACAGAGGAAGAGATGGGAGGTAATTATTTGGTTTCTCAAGAAGTAACGGGATTTAAAAAGCTACTCCTAAGCCTTTGCTACAAATTTGTTGTTCTGGTGCAAATAACAGAGGGTAGATTTTCAGTTATTAACAGGGCTTTACAGAGAAATACATATCAAACAAACTAAGAGGTAAGTTCACACAATATGTAAAGAACAGCACAGCAAAACTGCAGAGTGCTGCTTCACCCCAACATACAAAAGCTTCCTCACAGGCAAATTCCACGTGAATGTCCATCACCACTCCGACTGATGACGTTCCACAATATTAACGGAGCAGAGGGAAAAACAAGGCGACACCCCATACACTGATTCACACCACTAACAGTACATACAGATACGTAATTAACTAAACACGGGGATGGAAAAAAAGTTGGAGTTATCGGGCTCATTTTTACTTCTCCTAGAAGTATGTCTGATGAAGTAGGATAGCTGAAAAAGTTAGCTCGATTTATTTCATTGGCCCATAGAGGGAAGAACACAGTCAAATTACATTCATACCTTTTTAAGCAAGGTCTAAACTCTTCTGGACGATAATCCTGGGGAAAGAAAGCGATACCAACGAGCAGAACTCATGGGACAGACAGCCCCACGCGTCGGGGCCGCTGTGGAAGGACTCCGTCTCCCGCTCCGACCCGTCGAAAAGCTGCAGAGGATGAGATGGGGCAGAGCCACACACTCCCTGCCCTGCCCTTCACAGAGGCACTATATTCAATGTTCTGATGTTACTGCCCCATTTCCACCACAGCCTCCCGACCGCCGCCGGCGCCCACAGAGCCGCACGGCGCCATCACAGCACTGCGCCTGCGCGCCAGGCGGGGCCGCGACGGCGGCCGGCGGCGGGCAAAAGAGCGCGAAGCGGGCGCGCCCTCCCTCGGGCTGAGGGGACGGGACGTGGAAGCCCCGACTGTGTTTTGTAATGGGAGCTTTGGTCTCCCGGCGCATAGAACTTGGCAGCTTCTCACCGCGAATATCGCTTCCCCTCCTCCTCTTTCCCCTTAAAAACGCTGCCTATTTTGTGTCACGCTTATCGGGCGGCAATCGCGTGCAACAACGCACAGTGATAGCGACGAGAACGAAGTAATGGGGGAGATTCGAAGAGGGAAAACCGAGACAAACAAGCACTTCGTGTGAACCAGCCTCTAAGAACAGACTGTTCTAGGCGGGACCGAGTGCTGTTAAAACCACCAGGGCCACTGTTACAGCTTAAGGTGCGCTCCTCTTCCTGACTGCTCGTTGTCTGAGCTCTGAAGTATTTCTGAGGTGATGTCTGTGGGAAGGAGGGTGAGGTGTTACTCATCGGCTCTGCAGCATCTTCACCTGGAGCAGAATGGAAGAAAAACATCTTGAAACCAGGAGGTGCGCGAGTGTGTTTTAGACATCCTCCTTCATCGTACAGCCGCAGTATGTCAAAGCCGCTGTGTACCCAGCCACATGTATCCCTATCTGTCTGCATAGGTATTTGCATTGCCAACGTTAAAATACTTACTGCTTCCTAATTAGGTTAATGGTGTTCTTCCCTTTTTTCAGTTTCCTTGTGTTCGTTATTTTTTTTTTTTTTCTTTTCGTTATTTCATTTGCGCTCGGTGAATTAAACTTTCTTCTTGGAATGCTGTGCTATGCCACAGTGACCTGACCAGCCAAGGGTTACCCCTCTGGTTAAACAGATCTGGGCAAACGTCAGCACTGTGCTATGGCTGACTTGAGGACCAGACCCTATGAGACCTACCCAAAATCTCCAGATGGCCAAGATTGAGAGAACAGCATATGTTAATGGGAGGCAGCTCCAAGAGCAGCTCCCAGGCAGTAGTAACAGCAGCTCTCCACGGGTCCCATACCTGATGAGACAAGTAGGCCGTGCTGATCAGTTTCAGACCTCTTATTTTATCCCGTTGTCAGAAATTCATAATATCAGGCAGTTTTTGTGCCAGCACAGTCCCATTGCATCCTAGAATGTAGCCACAAGATGGAGGGCACCCTGTGCTTTTGAAGTTCACGAGTCTGAAGTGCTTTGTAACAGAAAAAAAACAGTCAAACTGTACAGAGATCTGTGGTGGTTCCTCAGAAGGTGGCAAGGGAAGAGGATGACTGCAGAATGGAAGGTTTACTATATCTACCTGGGAAGATTACTTTTTAAGAGGCAGCAGCTGGCAGTGCAAGAGCCAGTACTGTCCTTCAGTTAGCAGATGATGCATCCTGAATTGTTCTAGATCTCGCTTAACGGCCTTATGAAAGGGAAACCGCCTGCTGGCTGACTGAGGGCCCAGATTTTGGTGACAAACTTATTTTCTGATAACTAACACACACTTCTGGGTAATAGAGTAGGTAGGAAGGCAGTCAGGGAAGGAAACGATGAGTCCTAAAGTTAGATACAAGAAATCAGATTTCTTTCTTCATTCCTGCAGTTCAGGAGAATCTAGCCCCTCAAATGTCAGCAACACAGTGCCGCTTGGAATTGACAACAACACCCTGGTTTTTTTTCCTGTTAGATGGAATCCTCACTATAGGTTCAAGAGCATTTTTATTGAGAAGTGACCCTCCTGAGGAATTGACTCCTCTGTGAAGGATGGTGTTGTTGCCTACCAGTCTAGTTTTGTCAGATATCACAGAATCCTTTTCCCATTTGTGGCAGCCAAGAAATGCAGCACTCGTAGGCCACAATAATGCCTACTTGAAATGAATATTTGCGTGCTGAATAATGTTGAGGCACACTATGCTAGCTCAGGGCAGCAGAAAAATATTTCAACTTTGTTTTTTGTTGTTGTTGTCTTTGTTGTTGTTTTTTACCTGCAGCTAAAAGCACCTCAAGTTCATAAAGCAGATGTGGAAAGCAAAATCAAGAGGAGAGATAATGATGAGAAAGATGGTAATCAGAAGCAGACACCTGAGAAACATTAAAATATACTCGTGGCAGCTGTAGAACAGAAACTGAGAATGGGTCAGAAAACTATGACAGACAGGATAGAAAGAGGACATTTATAGTAACTATGGCTGCAAGTGGAGCTCAGAGAAAACAGTCCTCTAGGCCTGTTATTTTTATTTCTTGGGAATTCAGAAGAACAGGATCTTCTCTGTAATCATCCCTTCAGTATTAATGGAGATTTAAGAACAGATAGGGAGATAAAGAGACGCAATTGTTGCCTTCCCACTGTACACAAGCAAATACGTGACTTGCTCAGAAATGGAACATTTAAGCAAACATCCATGCTACTGTGATCTGATTATCCTGATATCTTTTGTCTTTTAATAATTTATCGACCATGCGTCTAGAAAGGTGCAGCACCAGGACCAGAAAGGGAAAATAAGTTTCTAAATGCACACCTGATGTATGAGAGTTGGAAGTGACTCATAAGTAAATAGAACTCCTTTTTTTTTTTTTTTTCCCAAAGCTACCATTAGGAAACTTCTGAAAAATTATCAGGAGAAAAGTTAACATCCTCAACAATTTATTTCATGCTATTTAATCCTAGAATAACCAAGCTCTTACGAAGTGTCCAAAAAGTCTGTACATAATGTAGGAGGAGGGAATCAATGGAGGTTTCTGAATCTCCTACTATGTGTCTTGTGATTTTTATTTTCTTTTTTTTCTGTCTTGAAAAAAAAAAAAAAGAAAGAAAAGAAAGAAAAATATAAAATAAAAAGGTAACTTGTTTCAGTTCCATTTTTTTAAATTATACTAACACAGGTGATGTCAAATGGGTATGAGAAGCACTAATAATAAAAATACAATCAGCTGTTTTCCACTAAGCAGCACAACAGGCAGCCAAGAATAATTTTTGAAAACAGTATACAAATCTAAACTCTTTAAAAAATCCTTTTTATTGATTCATTACCATACAAAATTTATTCAAATTACATCCATTTGAAGTGGTAAGATCACAGCTAGAGAACAGGTCATCCTTTAATAAATCTATTTACAAAACTTACCATAAAAGCTTTTTTTGTTGTTGCATTTTTTCCTTTTTTTTTTTTTTTTTACAGTATTTTACAGAATTTTTTAAAACTAGCATACAATGCAAAGCTAAATTAGATTAGTATTTTGCCCACACAATCTGGGACAACTGTTTACTTTGTACATAAAGAGATGGTCTGCATTAGTCTTCATTTTCTCTTCCCCTTCAAAAGTGCCCCTTTGTCTCACAAATCTTCATGCTCACACAACTTTTACTTTCCTCTTCCACAAGA
The DNA here is from genome assembly GCA_036925125.1 of Oreortyx pictus. Taxonomy (NCBI): domain Eukaryota; kingdom Metazoa; phylum Chordata; class Aves; order Galliformes; family Odontophoridae; genus Oreortyx; species Oreortyx pictus. The sequence goes on along the minus strand of JAUPFR010000003.1, from coordinate 85,312,206 downwards.
CGAAAACTTTAAATACTACAATTTTATTTACAGGTCCACATCTAAAAAAACTCTTAAAAAATTACAAACCAGCTAAAAAATATTCTGGCAGTGTTTACAAGTTAATTCTATTATACAAAACTACTAGATAACTAAAGTGTGAGTTGAAACATGTATCAACTTAAATACAACTGCTGAATGATCTATGCACACGTTTGTACATATAAACACACACTTAACACTGTTTAACAGTTCTTTATGTGTTGCCCTTTATACATCTGTTATATTCCAAAACTCACACAGTCATATAGTTTTCTTATTAGTACTGTGACTTCTTGCCTTTTCATGTGTGAGCTTTCATAGCAGCAACTCAATGGTACCAGAATACCTGCGTACGTAATATTCTACTACAGTACAAATAGTACTAATTTTCTGAGTATGTCAGATAAGCACAACAGTAATGCAAACAAAAGGATTACATGGGCAACGTTCATTTAGCCCAGAACGTGGCAACATATTTTACAGTCAAAAAAAAAGTTGGAAAAAAAAAAAATTAAGACTTCTTAGAATTCCTCTCACTTTCAGAAAAATAAATATTGGTATTATACTATACTACCAAAGATCTTCAAAAAATAAATGCAATTCAGTTGATGTGGTACTTACAATTATGTACTTTGGAAAAAAAAAAAAAAAAGTTAGTTCCATTTTGCTGGCGAAGAGAATTATAAAAAGCTGGAAGCAGAGGAAGCAAACCCACTGAGATAAATATGATATATTGAACAAACAAAGCTTGGCATAAGTGTTTTCCATAGGGGGAAAAACCCACAGTGCATCTCTAGTAGGCACTTAACACAAAGCCCCACTTAGTACCACAAAAAATTATGTACCAGTTCTAATGCACACTGGGGGCAGTAAAATTGAACTGTGCATCTTCGTTCTAGTTTAGAAAAACAACCAACAAAAACTACTTTCACACACACACACACACACACACACACACAAGCATTTTTAAAAATCCATGATTACTATGAGAAGTGGCAGAACTTCATACTTTTCAATATTCGCAATATACACTACATTTACAGTGTATTTTTTATTAAAAGCTTTTAAGGACATAAGTATTTGACCTCATAATGAGACATATGCGCGGCTCAAAAAGAGCATTATGACAGCAATTTAAACATTCCCACAAGTAGCTGAAGAAGCCCATTTCACACTTCTGCATTACTTCATATTTATGTTTACTGCAGTTACAGTCCATGTTGCGACACTCAAAAGACATGCATTCTCTGCAGAAGGCACGACCTGAAATACTATTATAAAATTGTTACTTGTGACAAAGCCAGTTCGTTGAGCCCTTCTCCATTAACCCACTCGTCATGGAAAGCAGAGACTGGGGGAGTGTGAAAACATAACTTCTGTGGTCACCTGCTCGCCCTTGCTGACTCGCCAGGCACTGGAGCTCAGGGTCAAGGAGAAGACCTTTTCATAAGAGCCTTCAGTTGCGGTTTATAGTATTCTAGGGAGAATTTCATTAAAATATCAGCAGCGTTCAAGAGCCTAGTTCATTCAATAATGCTATGTTATGGTAAGCAGGGGACAACAGAGTGGATGGATGTGTTCCAATTCTATTAAAAAAACATGATTTAGCTATGTACTTAATCTAAGAGAATCAGCTGTATATAAATTCATCCACCAACGAAGGAAGCTTCTCTAAATCATAAGCATCGAAGAGGTCACTGATGCCTTCTTCATCCCCAAGGCTCAGCAAATAATCTTCCTGAAGCAGAGGAGGCAGCAAATTCACAAATGGTCCTTCAAAGTTTGAGGGAATTTGGTCCTCGGTCTGCTGTAGAAGGTTGGCTGGAGAAGCCAATGGAGATATCGTGGCCATATTTACAGAGCAGTCACCTTGTCCTGAGTTAACAGAAGCCACTTCTGTAGAAGAGAGGGAAAAATAAAGGTGATACACTGAACCCTATTAGAATTAGATGACACAAAGTGACAAATGCATAAAGAGCCTTTCATAAGCCATCATGTAAGCAGAAAATGACTGCAAGTTCAAATAATTTCTAGCCTGTTTTTGTTATCTTACAAAGGGCTTCTCAGAAAGACTCATGTTTCTATCACTACTGATTTTCCAGTTAAAAAATAAAGAATAAATCCAAGACCTAAACAACTACTGAATAAAACAAATGAAGGATGACAGTTTTGTTTTAGTGGAACTCACAAACCTGAAGTACTTCAAAGTACAACCCTTCTACGCAACAGATGTCACCAGTGACACTGTAAGAGCTCTATATACCAATACACAGAGATCTTTGCCTGGTGTAGAGATGCTGCAACGATCCTGGTTGAAAAAATTCCACATCACGTGCAAATATGACACTTATTTTAAACAGCTGATGGAGAGAAGAAATGTTTTGCCCTGAATATGCATCAGAAGAACGTAGTGGAACGTGGGTACTTTAGCTTTTCACTTCTTTGAAAATTAAATCCAAAAAATAAGAGCTGGATAGTGGGAGTTAAACAATGAAATCTTGTATAAAGCACGAAGAAAGACTTGTAGCATTAGAAAGTAATCGTTTTACCTTTGGAAATGGTTTTGGAAATGTTTCCATTGTGGTCCTGACTATAAGTTTTCATTGGACTGAGTGCATCGTTTTCCTCTGGGCACAGATAAACTTCAATGGGTCCTTGAGTACTAGATAAATGTATCAATGCACTCTGCTAACAAAACAAACGTCAGTAAGATGTTACAGTAATGAACACCACAGTACACTGAGACTCACAGTAAGTTCTTAAAGGGGCATGAGTAACAAAACGTTTTGATTAGTAAAAACATGCATTCAAACGTTTTGAAGTCCACCGTACAACTTTGAAGACGTGAAAGACTTCTCCTTTTGTGTGCTGTCCGTTAGTGCACAAATCCCAGAAGTCCATCATGTCTTCTGTCATAACCAGAGAGTTACATAAAGGACTGAACTCCTTACATTTTCTAATGCTCACAATGACCTGGCATATTCTGATGGATCAGAACTATGGTATCCAAGTCATAGGTTTTTTAATTATTTATAACAATAACATTGGATGTATCTGTGTAAACACCTCCGCTTCTAAAAGGTGTCAGAACAAGGAATGGGAAAGGGAAAGAGAAAGCTTTGGTGCTGATTCACACTGAACTCAAATTGCTGAAAGTTCACTGTTCACCAGGGTTGTTTTTCCAAACAAAATCAGAGGCGTTTTCATCAACAAAGTTTGTTTAGAAACGTACTTCTCCTCCCCTCAAATAAGCAAAGGAAGTAACTCTAGTTTTAAAGATGTTCCTGACAGCAGGAACTCTTAATTCATTTCAAGAAGTTGAGTTTTAGCTTTCACTCGCTGATATAATAAAGCAAGGTGGCATACTGCAGATGGAAAATCTCCACAGTTGTTCGTAGTGTAATAAGGGGAAAAATAATAAATGCAACCAGTTAAATCTAAGCCTGCCACGGCTGTATTATATTAATAGAGTTTAAAAAAAAAAAAAACAAAAAAAAACACGAATTCAGTTGTTGTATACTTCTTGACAGGCTTATTTGAAATGCATTTTATTTTGCACTTTGAGAAAATGTTCTTCATGTTATTTATGCTTTGGCAGTTGTATGGCACTGTAGGCAACATTTACAAATACAGAGAACAAGAACAAAACAGGGATACCTCAGGGCACTGATAACAGCTAGGAATACCTGGAGTAATGGTGTAGGTAATTAGACAGCAAGAAGATGGGGAGAACACGAGTTGGAGAACATACAGTTGAGCGATAGAGGTATGCAAGGAAAGTCACTGAAATGTAACTGTAAGTAAGAGAAATAAATAGGACTTCTGCTGCCTGAAAAATCAAATGAGTGAGCTAGGTATATAGGATAAGGGAGATTTGGGTAGAAGTGTTTTTTTTTTTTTGTGTGTGTGTGTATTTCTCTCTATCTGTCTGATTTCACTCAATTAAAAATGTGAAAGTGTAAAGCCTGGGGGAAAGATAACAATTTTATACATATATAGATACTGATAAAAGATAGGCCTTCTTCTCTGCAGCAATGTTTTTTTTTCTTCCCTTTTTTTTCTCCCTTTTTTTCTACATCTGCATTCAAAGAGGAAGTTTAGGACAGGAGCAGGAAAAAAAAAAAAAAGATAGAAACTTTAATGATCCTACACAAGTGAAGAGGAGCCTTGGTAAGAGAAGTTACAGCATGGAGTCTGTTACTGCCTGCCCGGGAGTGGGTAGCTCTGGGCTCATGGAAACAGCCCAGTGTTAGTGACAAAGGACTAACAGAAGGGAATGTACACGGCAGCCAGGATTTTGTGTTTTGGCCTTATCTCTAAATGCTCTTTGACTGAAGAAATAAGGTGTTTTTTTTGGCTCTCTAAAGTTGTGGCTCATTCAGTGCATTTACATTCGCCCAATATGTGTGGATCTGCCATGTTAACTGGGAACTGTAAGGTGGCACACTTTGGCCACCAAGAGCTAAAACCCCAGGAGCAGCTGAATCAAGTAGTTCATAAATCATGAGAGAAATGATGTGAAGCTGCTCCCTGAGGATATCTTCAAAGTAAGGCCACCTGAAGCATTTTTCTCTGTAACTGTGACATCAGAGAAAAGAAGCGAGAAGCAACTAATTCACCTTAGACATCTACCTGAAATAAAAAGGAAACAAAATGGGGACAAAGGAGTGAGAACCAGACATCCTATAGACAAAAGCTGGCACTCAGGGGTAGATCGTGGTTGAAGCAGCGAGAGGCAACAGAGGAGAGATAGAGATGAACACAGGCAGCTTCACAAGTTCATTAAATAGAAAAGGAAACCCCCAACCTCTCTGCAGTTCACAGTAATAAACAAAAGTGTGCTAGCAGAATTAAGACATTTTATATATGTGTGTTAAAACCAATTCCAGTAGAGACAGTGACGGAAGAAGGAAAGGTCAGAAAAGATTCTAGGAATGAAACAAGTTTCAACAATAACTGTAATACTTCAGAAAAGACAATCCTACATGAAAACATGTTTCTCTTCTAACCAGGATATCAGTAATACAGGTCACTGAGGTGTTTAAGGCATTGAGTTATCCGTGAAGTTTAAGACTAGCACTGCTTAAAGCTAGACAAATAACAGCCGAACCTCTTAAGAGAAAGATTTTACAGGAATTTTCAACCATCAAGGAAGAGCTCTGCATAAAGAATGGCAAAAGGGAATAAGCTGTAAATAGCATGGATCACTCTGAAGGAAAAGCTGGAACTAAGAGAAAAACATCAAATAAGGATTACTTGGTACAAAACGACTGTTGAAGATTCTTCTTTAAAAAAAAAAACAAAAAACAAAAAAACACGTGAAGTTTTTAAGACAGATGAGTATGGAATTGTATGCCAACAGAATCCAACCTGGGTGCCAGTTTCCACAGTAAAACTCAAAAGTACGCTTGATCCACGTATAGAAAAATGATAGAAAGCCTGGCAGAATAACATGTTCTCCTTACCTCCACCGGGTCAGGCACTTCAAGTCTTGTTTCTGGAGGAGCTTTCACAACTATAACAGTTTGGTCTTTAAGGCCACTAATTTTTCGAATATCTTGGTATGTAACATAAGCTAATGTAATCATATTAAGGAATTTTCCAACCCAGATTTAAATATACTTAGCCTATTAGAAAAGATAAAAATTTTGAACTGTTTTTCCACTTTCTTGCACACACATTACTCTTAGCCCCAAGTTGCCTGTTCTCTGCACTGGCTGCAACACAACTGTGTGAGAATTTTCCTCTGATCTAACAGCTGGGGCCACTTACTGAGTGACAGCAGCAGTTCTACATTCTGACTGCTTCGATCTCTTCTCCTTCATAAAACTCAACAACCTGAAATTACTCATAGACTGAATGAAGAAAAAGTTTTACATGCTTGCAACCAAAATGCACAGAACTGGAAATAACACAACAGTATTGTATGGGAACTACTGAGTCACAGCCTGAACCACTGAATAAGCACCTGAAGGAAAGATCTGGTCAGCCCTGGGAGCACAGGTTAAGGTGATTCACCTGTGTGACCAGAAGGGGTGGAGCCTGGCTCCACCTCTCTTAGACCTCATTTAAGGGCTGACTGCCACAGAGGAAGGATCTCTTGTTGGAGATCCCTCCTTTGTGGGGATTATTCCCTGCACACCTAGATATTTGGAGACAGGTGAGCATTCATTTTCATTCTTTTGTGATGTCTCCTTGTTTGTGCTGGTGTCTTTGCTTTTACAACCTTTACAAGTGTAAAGGAATTTACAAATGTGTGTTATAGATGCATACATACAACATATTTTTGAAGTCATCAGTAAGACCGTCATTAAAAACTTCACTTGAGGTAGGTTTTTTGGTAAATATTTATCAAGGTAGCCCAATTGTTTTGAAGATCTATTTAAATAGCTATCTGCTTATCACAGATTTGTTCAAAACAGTGAGCACTTTAGTACGTTACTGAATAGTGGTGCCTTGGTCACTGACCTGTGGAACCAAGTGCTCAGAACAGCCAACGGTTGTCCTTCTATGTAAGGACTGGAAGACCTTCATTTTTGTGATCAGTGAGTTATCTAGTGTAAAGTTTACACCATAGAAAAGAGTTTAAGTTAACACTATACTTTTTTCATAAATGTGAAAGATTTTGGTGCGTGTGTATTACTTCTGCACAGCAAGACAAACTGCCTGAGCTCAACACACCAAAACGTCTCACATCTGAATTGGGCCAAATGCAAAGTGACATCTCAGGAGACAAAATGACCGGCCTCTTTTCATGGAAATAGCTTGTACCACTTTTACAGGAAGAGTCAAGGTTTTCAAATGCATACCACAACAGTGCCTGTCAAATATATGAACAAAGGAAAGGGTTGCATGTTTTTCAAATATAAGAACAGCCTTACAATGTCATAGCCAGCAGGTCCCCAAGCTAATGCTGGTTACATACCAAAACAAAATCACAATCAGTTACTTTCTGACTTTGTTTGTAAGGAGGCTAAAAAGCACACAAGCACAAAAGCAAACAATGTTTTGGCTCTACCTAATCACAAGGAAAACCAAAACCTCTTCATCTTTAGAGGTTAAGTGGTCAGCAAGCCATCCCCTGTCAGACTTCAGTGATATAAGCTAAAGATAGCACAGAGATGCAATCAGACCCATCCTCAGGTATGACATTTCTATTTTTCTTCCTCACTAATTGCTAGTATTATTGGTAAACTTAAAAGTCACAGAGGGATCTGGGGGACTACACTCTCCTACAGGCCTGTGGTGATCCCCCCCTCACCCACCCGTTGAGAAGCCACCAGCTGCATTGCAGAGCACTCCACCAGAGCAGTCAGTGCTTGAAAAAAATAGATCATAATACTCAGTGTTGTCTCATTTGAATCTCTATCTCGACCAAGTTTTTGCCTGAGGACAGAGCTGACCATATTCCCTAGGCAGTTTGGCATCTTGCTTTCATGTGCATTTTGAGATGTAAGCGTAGTGAAAGAAAAAACCACTATCTGCATTGTTCACAATACTTTCTACTGATGTTCCCATACTTATCTCCTAAGAATGAGTCCAGATAAATAGATGGTCTTTAAGAAACACTTTTTATAGTAATAAAATCTTTCCTATCAGTATTTATTACAGTATTCTCTTTTATAGTAGGTGGGAAATCTTTTGAAAATTAGAACTGCTTAATTACACGAGCAGACAAAATACCAGAAGTCATATGAACCTTATGCAATTGAGTATTGCTAAAATAATCTAGTGTAAAATAGATATTCTGGGAGCTCATAAAACTTCTCTGTATTTTTATTGTAGATTCTCAAACCAAAGAAATCTGAAAATTTGTTGCAAGCTTCATACTAAACTGCCTCTCAACTTTTATTTTTTCCTCTCTGTGGCCGCAATTTATGAACATAGCTTAATGCAATAAAAGCATCACATAGGGAGTATATACTCAAGGACACACACAGTTCTGTTACCTTGTAAAGACTTCATACTTTTTGCAGATGCAGAATGGGATTTGATCTAGCCTGAAAGCAGCCTAAAAAGCACAGGGGTCTGGATGTTGTCACTCATTAGTCAGCTAAATTCTTGGTTCTGCTCTAGGTGAACATGAACATTATAGGCTATTTTGTATACCACTGTTCTTTGTTGTCATTTCTGAGGCGTTACAGGTTCAATTGGTTTAAGTGACTTTTAGATAAAAATACATTAAAACCAGTTAGCCAACCTGTGGAAGTATATGATGATTTGTATCATCTTACTGGAAAGAATTCTGGTATTAAAGGAACAGCAGAGGAGACTGATTCTTGTTGAGGTTTTGGGTAAAAGGATATCTTTGATTCTCTGAGTCCTCTGTTAGCAGCTTCAGGTCCAGTGTGCAGCTTTGGATTAGCTCATCCAGTTTCTTCTCTTCCTGAGTCAGTTCAGTAACCTCCTTTGTGAGGCCTTGACGCTGTGCCATCATGCCACCATCTTCTGACAGACTGCAGCCCCTACGAATCCAAATAATGAAGATACTTTTCGAACACTTGTGAAACAGGAAAATGAAGCAGAGTTCTATGCTGCAAATCGATTTCTTAGCCCTTTTCCCCCCTAAATCTGCCAGTTGCATATCAACGTAAACTACGCTTTCCAGAAAAATAATCTTTTCCATCTTGATGGCAGTGTTGACAGAATAAAAAGTCAGATATTATTAAGCAGTTACAAAGTCTTGCTGCTCTAACAGCCCTCTCCTCTAAGCACACCTTGAAAAAGGATAAGGGAGACAGTAGGTAAAGATGCATATGTAAAACCATCTTCCATCTGCAGAAACAAACTAGTTAAATTCACATTTTGTCTGAAAACTGGATTATCATTTCCCTGACAAACACTTCTTACACACTGAAAATCTGCCTTAATTAACTGAAAAAGAAAGCCCTACCCTCATAGAAGACATGTGGATGATTGCTTGGAGCAAAGCACTATAATAAAAGGTGGGAGAAGTGTCGTTACACCATAACAGTGAAACCAGCCACGAGGAATGGAGAAGGATAATGAATGCTTACATCCACTGAATGTTGTTTTTGGATTTTTTCTTGATGAGATGGATGCCTTCCAGTACGTTGGTGATATCGTAAATCCTCCTTTTTTGCACCTTGAGGACCTCCGCCGCTCTGTTCAAATCTAGGACTCCATCAGGAGATTGGCTCAGCAACTGAATGAACTTCTTTGTAAGGAGGCCAAGTGATGTATCATACCGAGTCTTTTCTGAAGGAGATTTTGGAGCTTGGAAAGAAAAGGAAAAAAGACAAATCAGTTTTCTCATATTACTTCAGGAAGCAGCATCCAGTAATGAAAGGATACATATTACAGACATTTCTTTCATTTTTACTAAGGAAATCTCTCAAACCTCTGCATTAAGAGGCAACTTACCACTGGGTATTTATTTGTTTTTCAAGATGTACTTTTCCAAAAAGTCACAGGTACATGAGCAAATACGTTTGTTGTTTTTTTTTTAAATGCAAATATTTCCACTAGTCTGATGGTTGCATACAGCAAAATTCTACTTAGGTTTTTGCTATGCGAATTCTTAGCAGTATTTTTAGTATCTATTTATCCTGGCAGCAGTGTTATAAAAAAAGAAACACCCAGTAAGTCTTCTTCATCAGGCTGATAGCCAGCTTTCATCAGGGTTTGATTTTTCCTTCTTGTAGGATGAGTGCTTCTCGTATAATTGAACAAGACTTAGGTGTACTTCAGTGGGGGAACAAAATGACAGATTCCATCTGTGTCAGTCTTCAGGATTTCCAAAAAGCTCAAGTGAATTAGATGAGATTGACATGAGATGCAATTTATAATCATCACTTCTCCATAACCAAACTGTGCTCAAACCAGGCAATAGTATCCACTTCTTTAAAATAAGTAATCAGCAAACAGTTTGAATCTCGCAATTCTCTGTTTTCACGTGCAAATGTAACATCAATATGTTTAACAGATGAGCTTTTAACAGTTAAAATATAAAGATAAAAAAAAAATCCAAACATTCAAGGCAACCATTACTACAAGCCTGCTCAGTTGAAAGTTTCTCTGTGGGAAGATCATCAGTGTTATCAAAACAGTTGCTGTACTTCTCAAACGTTTTATTTGCACTAGGTTAGGTGAAGTATTGCACAGGATGGAGCTCTGGCAGATCTGGTGGCCACTTTCATGTTTTCAAGGTTCAGGTCCCACACTTACTTGTAAAAGTCAGTCTAAACTGACATCCTGCCTAAAAGCAAAACTTTTGACTACCATGAAATATTTTAAAGAATACGATAGCTTTTCAGTGAAAACCAATGGACTGCTTGCAAAGAAAATACATAGACCCACTATATTTAACCCACTGTAATATCTGTATTGTATTCCTCAGCATCCATCTCTCACGAGAAGCCAAGGACATGTATTTGGAGACAAAGAGGTCTCCAGGACAGCCTGCAGCAGGACAAACCAAGCAGCCAGAAGCCTCTGCAGCCCCTCAGCAGCTCTGCCAATCAATGCACTTCAATCACGCAGCGCACTGGCTGGCTGCATGGTTGACTTTGGTACACCTACATCCGGGTGAGTACAGCAATAAACATTCTTCTAGCTTTGAATCCGAGTCAGATGTCAGTGTGCCCTGGGAGTCCAAAGGGACAACCATACCCTGGGATGCATCAGGCCCAGCACTGCCGCCGTGCAGAGGGGCTGTCCCATTGTGCCACACAGCCTCACCTTGAGCTCTGTAAGCAGTTGTGGGTGCCACGAGGTAAGAGGGACATAAGGCTACCAGGGAGCATCCAAAGGAGGGCTACAAATACAGTGAAGGGTCTGGAGGGCAAGACATATGAGGAGCATCTGAGGTCCCTTGGCTTGTTCAGCCCGGCAGAGGAGCTGAGGGGAGGCCTCATGGCAGTTGTAGCTCCTCATGGCAGCTGTAGCTCCTCATGAGGGGAGCAGAGGGGTAATGCTGAGCTCTGGTGACAGCAACAGCACCCGAGGGAATGGCATGGGGCTGTGCCAGGGAATGGGCAGCTGGGGCTTATGAGAAGATTCTTCACCAGCAGGGTGGTTAGTCCCTGGAATAGACTCCCCAGGGTCATGGCCCCAAGCTATTTAAGTTCAAGAAGCTTTTGGACAATATTCTCAAACATAGGGTTTGAATTTTGAGTGGTCCCACATGGACACGATGGTCCCTGGGGTCCCCTTCCTCATGCGATATTCTGTGATTCTGTCATTACCAAATTAATGCAGTGTGTTGTACTAGTTCACTCTGACCTCAAGCTAGTGAAATAATAAACTGTACCATGTAGCATATTGCAAACTCCCTTACTTTTTGGACTCTCTGGACTTCTTGTTGCAGCTCTTCCTTTCCCCTTTGGAGTCTTTAGTCCTTCAGCAAGATACTGGTGGCCGCTTTCTCCTAGCTCCAGCCTTCGTTTTGCCTGTTCAAACAAACAAACCAAGAAGTGTTAGTAAGTGCATTTCATTTTGTCAAAGAGAATATTGGCACAATGGGAAAGGCAGACAGCAGTGAACTTTCCACAGCACCTGTACACATTGGCTTTTACCCCACATTCATCATGAGGAAACGTGTTTATTTACTGTAATCCCAAGGTGTACTAAATATTTTACTGTCAAAGGAGACTAATGTTTTTGTTTAGAAAATTCAGCAGATCTTTAAATTTTAAAAGCTAAGTGATACAAAACATTTTCAGCTTCACCCAAGTTGAGAACGTTTCAGTTAAGAAAGCCAAAGCCAATTTCTCAAGCACACAAATATACACACCCTCCAAGCTACATATATGTAGGAAAGAACCGTAGCTATACAATATCTGTATCTAATCTGTATAAGTTTGAGCACAGGTAGCAGTAGTACAAGTTAAATTCCTCCTTTGTCATTTGAAAAGGTGGCTTTGAGAGCACCAGAGAATTCCAGTACTATCGACTTTCCATCAATGAAATTCTACACAACGTATCAAGAGCAGCATTGGGCAACTGTTCTCCTCTGCTTGTCAGCAATTTTTCTCTTAACCATACTGGTTGTGCTCTCAATTATTCAATGATTTCACATATGCACAAAAGCTACATACGTAAAAGCGAGGCGGAGCAAGAGTAGTACCAGAAAGATGATGCCTGGAACGTGCAGCTCAAAGGGAAACCATGTACAACGCTGTGAATTTAAAACAAATAATGAAACTGCTAAACTACATATCACGCAAACTACAATGACAGCTACCACTGATACGAATTTTCTTCCTAGACAGAAACACAATCTACTGTCTTTGGAAACAATTCTGTACTCTTCCATAAGGCTCAAATTTCTGAAATTTGATCTGGGGGTATTTGATAGCCTAAGAATAGAAAGAACGTTGCCTCAGTAGATAAAAAAGAAAAGAGGAAAAAGAAGTCTTATACCTAATTAAGTTTACCCAAATAATTCTTCATGAAGAATGTTGTTTATTCAGTTAGTTAGAAAAATTTAGAGAACTTTCTTCACTCATTCTTTATATTTGCTACGAAGAGTAGCATCATACAAACTAAAATAAAACAATACAATCTGCTATGGAGTTGTAAGACAGATATTTCTGTACTGGCTGTGTAGTTTATGTATTTACTTTGGTTGGTGACCTACAAAAGGCTCCAAATAAATTAATTTATATGTATTTGGTTTTGGATAGCTGACATCTTTTTGCTGGCCTCTGTTCGAAAACCTCAGACTTATTAAAAAGTGAGTTAAAGCACACAAAGCTTGTATGAACAGACTAAGAGCGTGAGCAGAGTGCTGAAGCTATTCTTTTCTACTTTGCGTGGAGGGGCGAAGCACTAATTCATCAACAGCAGAGAAGAACTGAACTACCTACAACCATCTAGCCAACACATGCACCATGCTTCCACTCTCAGACGCCCCATCAGTGGCCACCTTCTAAAGGGGTGAAATCTCTCTTCTCATCCTCGTGGGACATCGGCTCTATAATCCAAGAACCTTTTTGATAAGGTCATCTGGGGATTGGACTTGATGAGTTCAAGGTCCCTTCCAATCCCTGCAATTCTGTGACTTTACGAACTGTTAACAAAAGCATTCAGCTGATATTATAGACAATGTAATTGGATTAAGTTCAGATCACAACTATGGGGGAAAAATACACTTCAATCTTTTTTTATTATTATTATTTTTTCCAACTAAGTGGTTTTCCAGCCTGAAAACTGTAAGAGAAAAGGAAGGAATGAAAAGAGAGCAATTCAGGGTGTGGAAATACTAGGCCAAAGTGATACCATTAGAGATAAAAGAGAATCTCAAAACCAGGTGTGAGCAGGAGGGAAAATGCAAAAGACTAAAAATCTATCTGCAGCAACCTATATCCATTAAAAAAAAAAACAGAACAAAACAACAAGAAAAAAAACCAACAACCACCCTCAAGTTTGGACTCCATATAAAAACTCTTTGTCTGAACTTGTCTTGTAAGACATGAACGACAGTATTTTGCCCTTGCTTTTGTGGTTAAACACTTGCAACTTTCTCCTGTGAACTTCAAACAATTGGATTTGGTAGTCAGAGAATGTAAACAGCACCCTTTGGCTGGGCACAGCAGCACGAGCTTAGCTGGGTCTATCTAGGGGTACTGCAAGCAGCACGATATCGTTGGTCTCACTATATGGAGAGATAGAGAGCAAAATATTTTTTAGAAGAGTTTTAAATAGCTTAGTGAAGTTACCAAGAAGCAATTTTCAGAAACCTTTTGGAATGTTTAATTTCTAGCCAGATGTTACATGTCACTCAGCAAGTACTTTCTTCCCCTTCCTGTTTTATAAACTTCATAATTGATAAGATCCAGCACTGAAGTGGTACTGCATGTCACTTTCTTCTACCCCAAGTTACAGACCAACGATTTTCTAGTGCCTTTTCCTTGACTGGGAGTTTCTGAGTACTTCACATGTTCTTTCCCATCTCCAAAATTATTCATAGTGCTTTCTGATACAAGACTAATCCTGAGAAACATCAACGTTTGTTCAGCAAGTACTAGAATCATAAACATTTTAAAAATCCCAATTTCATAGAGCAGCCTGGGTTGAAAAGCACCTCAAAGATCATCTAGTTTCAACCCCCCTGCCATGGACAAGGTCACCAACAGCCAGAGCAGGCTGCCCAGAGCCATCCCCAGCCTTGCCTTGACAGCCTCCAGGGATGGGGCATGCACAACCCCTCTGGGCAACCTGTTCCAGTGCATCACCACCCTCTGAGTGAAAATCTTCCTCCTAACATGCAACCTAAATCTCCCCGTCTTAGTTTAAAACTATTCCCCCTTACCCTATCACTGTCAACCCATGCTAACAGCTGTGCCCCCTCTCGTTTATATGCTCTCTTCAAGTACTGGAAGGGAATTTGTGTAACTCAACTTATTTCTGCTGGAGCACTATATCCATTATTTGTACAAATTGGTATTATTTTCATTTATTTGCTTTGCTTCATCCGTCATAGCATGCAGAATCTTCTGACATACCACACAGGACCTGATCATAAGTACTAAGCCAAAGTACACCAGCACAAAGCATCCCAGAGTCAGAGTAAGACAGAAAGGAGAGAAACACCGAGAACTTTCCAGTAACATAAAACATTAATTAAAAAAAAAAAAACAATACATAAAGCATTTAGCATCAGCCGTTTTGACTCTGCAGCTTCTTTCAGTGCCACAAGCAATTGCTGAGACAGGTACAAGAGGGATCCACCGCTCAGTGCAGATCACTAGGAACAGGTGGCACCTCAGGTCTTACATAGCTATGCCCTTTTAGCTACAACCATTATTGGATACAAAAACAAACAAACCAACCAACAGATAGCAAGCAGACACCTACCACAATTAACCCCAGAGGCAAAACTACAAGAATATCTTCAAAGCAACATTTGTTTTTTTTTTTTAGGAAAATAGTTTAGAAATTACTGGAATAAGTCAAGTTTTTTCAAGTAGGCAGAACCTGATGCAATTCCCTTTGTACGCTGAGACAGTCTGAGAGATTAACTTGTAGGAACAGGTTGGAGGAGAGTACACTTGCAGAACACCCATCCCAGCACTGAGGGCTACTGAGCGGGAGCAGCGGGCAGCTCTTGCCCCCCTCGGCATTTGCGTGGCTCCACTTTCATGTCACACAGTAGCAATTAAAAAAAAAAAAAAAAAAAAAGCCAGAGTGTTACACTGTAAGAGCACAACAAAGTGCTCAGTGTTAGGCAACAGCCAGCATGGGGCTTTGCGAAGACAGCAGAGAAGGAAGTGCAGCAGTGGGTAACAGCCAGCAGCAGCTTTTGACGGCTGAGCTGTGTGAAACCAAAGCTTTTTTTCTTTGAGAGGGTTTGAGGGAAGAAGCGCAAAAACATCTTCTAATTCTTTCCAATGACAAAACCACAAAGCAAAACTTTGACAAACTATGCGTGCTGAATTTTTTCCTGCTAGATGTCTCCCTCAGCTTTTTATACTGGATGCAAAGCAATTGTGCAGTCTGCAGAAGACAGGCTTAAGAACAACTATCTGCATTACCTCCTGAAAACACGTGGTCTGAAATACTCCTGCACCCTTTATGCACTTGAGTGGACACATGAAATTCAATAGAAGGATGATTTCAGGCAAGCCTAACTCTTTCTATTTCCTTAAAATCCCAAATTTATAAACACTTGGAAAAGACCCATGGGTATATTTTCAAAATAAACATGCAGAGCCAGATTCCATTTCAGCTGTGAGCACCACAGCTCTTGTGGGATCTCCCATCCAGAGCAGGGCACATCTCCTCATTTCCCAGGCCATCAGAACATAATAGAGCAGCAGCAGTCTCGTTTGTATCAAAATGGACAAAAGTTGAACTCTGAATGAGAGCAAAATTAAGATGGGACAAAGTCTGCTGAGATGGGGGCAATGCCAGCCTGAGGTTCTCTGGGCAGAGAAACCAGGAAGACTGAGAGCGACCAAGCATGGTGAGGAAGGAGTTCTGCACATAAGCACCATAGCTGCTGGTGAGCTTGGAAGCAAGTCAGAGAAATGCATCTGAGCACTCAGCTGGGACACTGCTGATGCCTTGGAGCAAGGACCAAGTTGAGCAGGTTAAGTAAGAGCAGATGACTAAGCCTCATGTTGGCTCTAGAAGATATTACAATTGCTAGGAGAAGATAAAATGGCACAGTGCAGATATTGCAGGGGAGGGGATCCAAGCCTACCCAGGGAGCACAGATAAATTTTGTCTGCAGCAAGAAAGCCATCATACAAATGCTTTAAAAGTCCACATTCAGTTTTATAGGCATTTCTTTACATTTTCAAAATTAAGCGATCGCTTTAAAACACAATTTGAAAGCAGAAGTTCCGAAGAATGAATTCTAGAAAGTTGTTTCAGAGGTCAAGATCTGCAGAGTAGAAAGGAAGCACCTTGAAAGCATCAATTAAGCCAGAGCTTGATGGTGAAGGAATACAGAACCAAAATAAAAAAAAGACATCTCTGAGTGAATTCACAGAACTATTCACAAGCTGAGAAAATTTCTCCTCCACTGAATGAGAAGATACAGTCTCTTCTTTTTGAAGATGTTCAATCGCACCACCTCTGATATGTGAGGGCCCAGGTGAGGATCTAGCAAACACCACACCTTAACACCAGGAAAGACCAAAAAAAACGGGAAAAGGGGCAAAGAAGAAAGCAGAAGAGCTCTCAGCAAGGGCTGAACTCTGCAGGTCAGCTCGGAAGCAAAGAAACACTGAGAGTGCTGCCTTCAGACTCCTAGTGACAGCTTGCTGTTTTGTACCTATTTTTGTTAAGCAATGAGCAGGTAACTTCGCAATCCAAGCCCCTGGAAAGGAAACAGATTTAAATTTTCAGTGAAGATATACCTACTCCAGTGGCCTACACACAGCTACCAGTGATTTAAACCACGCTACCCTTTGTCTCAGAAGTTAATTCTGAGAGGGTAAGATCACAAACAGAGGGTTTAAGAAAAGAAGTAGGGAAATATAGAAATAGATTGGAATGGAAGCGCTTGCACGTAAAAAGAACTTAAAGTATGTTTCTAAAAAGGAGGTTCTGAAAAGCCTCTCAAATGTCCCAAAAAATATTCCTTCTCTGTCAAAAGTAGCATTCCCATACAAAACAGAAAAGGAATGGCACTTTAATTACCTCAAATTACATTTCACGTATATAGCTCATCCACTGGACTAAGGTAAAAGCACAGAGAAAGATGCACAAAAATACTGTCTTAAGAATCAAATACATTGTAAAACCTACTCAAGGAAAGTGCCAGTCTACAATATCACTAACTATTCACCTGGATTACTAATTGAATGACAAACATCTGGTATTTAAAGTGACATATGAAGAAACATTTTAAATCAAGCGAAAGTAGTTCATAAAACCTATCCTACAAAACCTACTGTACCACAGGAGCCTCATGTTTTCTTCTTAGAAAATGGAAACTGTAGTAAAAAAGGATAAATAAATTTCTTCTGCAACACCAATCTGTGTTTCCTAAGCTATCGCTTATTATCATTTTAATTAAGGCAAATACAAAGAGGACTTTCTCCTAGTATTCATCTACATCAAAAACAATTTGCCTGTGAAGCTGAATTAATGTTTGCTTTTAATGGAGGTATTAGGAGAAAGTCTCCTTGGCATGTCCTAGTTGGGTTTATAATTCTGTAACAGGTACCTCACATAATTATCAAATTAAATTACATCCTGATCATCTGCAGCCCATCCTCACTAACATTTGACCCTGAGAGCTGAAGGCTGATAGCGTTACACTGATGAAGCTTCTTTCAAGGCATTACTAAGCAAACCATCCTGTTTCCACTGATGCCCAATAGTCATGATTCCTAGAGAAGTGTCAGGAGTATCAAGGAAGCCACGAACTGTAAGTACTTAAATATCAAACCATGGGACTTATATTTAGCTCAAAAAAAAAAAAAAATTCAAATGTAGGTGGCTAAGTTTCAGCAGCAGATCCCTGTATAAAAGCAGGATGCAAGCCAGAGGAGCCCAGCAATGACTTTCACTTCTCAGGTTGAATTATGCAGAGGTTGCTGCCAAAGAAAAAATATGCAAGTATCATGACTGCCTCCCAGTTATTATTACTTCAGAACATCATACAATGCCATTTTTACACCCACCGAAACGAATACATTAGTTGCAGACAACTCGCTCCTACAGTACCGCAGTGCACAGGGGTACGAGGTGGCAGCTCACACTGCTCATCCCTCAGTCTTGTCTGAACTGAAGAACATTTTCTACCACTCAAACTAAACAGAAGGACCCACACCAAACCAAGAAACATAGCCATGAACGCTGTTGTTCTCCTCCTGACCTACAGCCGATTGGTCATTTTTGCCAAAGAGGAACTGTAGTCTTGGGGTACTACTGCTCTTTGATTCTCATCTTGACACCTTCAGGCAGCTGACCTGCCAGAAAGTCAGGGTATCATCTCACATTCACCACTGTTAATACAACCAAGGTCGGCAGAAGTTGTATGAAGTTGTTCCATTTTCTTGCTCCTCAGTCTGCTTCAGTGCCACGGAATCTGCCTACGCACCGTCAGGACTGCTCTCAGCACATTAACCACTGCCAAAACATGCAGTTTGTCATCTTCTCCCACAGTGGTGCAGCACTTTGTACTTTTTTTTTTTTTTTTTTTTTTTGCACTAGATCAGGAAGGACAATACAATGATTATGCAAGAAATAAACCAAAGCATAAACCGTGTTTCAAGCCTCAACAGAATTACACCTTTGCTGCATAGGAAATGAATCATCTGAAATCTCTCTATTGCAATTTTTTCCACCCAGTATGAAACAAGTACTTCTTACTGACTTCTTACTGGAAGCAATGGCTTTTCACTGTACTAAACTTGAAGACTTCGGTTACTGCTTCATGTTGAAATACGAAAAGTTATTTTCAGGAAATTCCACCCAGTTTTCATCTCAACAGCTTAAACTGCCCAAGGTGAGAAGGACAGCTGTCTCTGAGTAATCCTGAAAACTGCTCAATGCAAAAACTGCTCTTTCATCCCACCGCACCTGCTTGGTTAAGTAGAAGCTCTAGAGACAAAACTTCCAGAAAGTGTACTGACAAGCAGCTGTGACTTGTACATAGAGATCAGCATTTCACAGGGGAATCATGGATGTCCGTTTTCGGGTGGATGGGTGCAGACATTTTATGTCCCTCACTGCTCCCAGAGCTAGGACTGTGGTGGCCAGGCCGCCCCTTCACCTCTAGCAGGCTTTAACATCAACCCAGGTCTACACAACAATGTCCAAACTACCAAATGCTTGTGTACACCCAGTTCCGAGAAGTAAGATTGTGATTGGATTAGTTCCACAGAGCGGCTCCCACTCTACTTGCAAAAATTAGCACAAATACTTAGAAAAGAATAACTTTCAGACACTATCACTCGACTATCAAATTGTCTAATGAACAAACAAGTCCTGGGAGTGGTGAGGAAGTACATTATGAGATCTGGAGAATAGGCTGGGATGAACTTCCTTGGAGGAAATTCCATTAAATGCCGTATAACATCAGATGCACAAGTGAAAGCTAAAGTAGACCTAAAATGGTAGGTGTGTATAGTAAAACAGTGATCAGGATGATACTTCTTCTACCCACAGAACACTGACCGATGTAGAACACAGCCACCAAAGTCTCCAAGATGACAGAATCAATGAGATTTAATACTTTCAAAGCGAAGAGGCTGTGTACATTTCAGAGCAGGAGGAAGGGGACCTTGCATAGCTACACCAGGGCAAACTCAGGGATGCACAGTAATGATGCAAGATCGGGCTTGCGTCACAAAGCTTACTCGCTAAATTGCTAACCTAAGCCACAGCATCTCAAGCTCTGTTATGTTTGGATACAGGATGCATAAGGGAGAGAACCGTGTCTGTGGAATTACACGAATGAAGTTTTAGAGTGAAAGCTTTCCTGCCCAAACTGGTCTGCACTTCAAGAGGTCCCCACCCCAAAACCAAACCTTCTTGCACCCCGCACCAAAACACCCTACAGAGTTCCATCAGCACAGCACCAAGGGACTATGCTGGTTTACTTACTACTGACAGTGGGCTTTGAGGGAGCCAACTCATTCTGTCGTTCATTTCTGAAAGAACACCAGGAAGGATCCACGTGCAAACGCTTCAGAAACTATAGCAGGGATCTGCAAACTAAAAGGCAGCAAGTTTTAAATACTGAGATGCACACCAGCTGAAGTGTTGTGTATTCAAGCATCCCCTCAAAGGAGAAAAATCCTCACTTAAGAAAAAGTCAGCACTAACCTTGACTCTGTATTTTTAATTCGCTCTCCGAGACATGACTGCTCTTTCATTTAACTACTTGTTCAATTATTCTGATTAGTCATGCAAAGTCAGATCTGAAGTAGCAGAACTTTTTTTTTTAGAAGTACTTCCTTAACCTAGCTCCATAGAAGTGTAAAAATATACAGCTATACTCCTCAAAAAGTCATAAATGTACTTTGAGTCCATTTAGGGTGATAAAAATATATAGATTCCAAAGGACAGTGGGAAAGTTGACAAAAACTTTCAAGAGACCTCGATGAGATGCAATCATTTGCACTGCATAAAGCCAGACATTGAGAAATAACAGAGGGTTCTAAGCATGAACTTTAACGTAGGGTAGTTCTGCAAGTTATCTAAACTGTGGAGGCACTCCGCCATCTCACTTCAAGGAAGTCCCAACACTATCCCAACAAATAAACCCTAAAATATTATTCTGTTTGCAGGAAGAGATTGATAAGCCACCCTCATATAGTTAATTAGGTACAATTTTGAAAACGAAATGACTGGTACCACACACCAAAAAAAAAAAAAAATCCTTAAGTAACCTTGAAGAAGTTAACATAATAGACTTTCCACATACCAAACCTCGGAGTAACAAAAATAACTAGTGTCCATGAAATGGGAAACACAGTTTACGTATCCAAAAGAAACTATTCCTAGAAGCAGTCACAAAGCAGGGTCCAAATCAGCAGAAAGACACAGAAACACAGCACACAAAGAGAGAAGAAAACCACACAGAGCAGGAACCTGTAGATCCTACTTGTGGCCAACAACCTCCATCTTAGATCAGGAGCCAATAATGCCATCGGATTTCTTTCTAGTGCATTGCTCTGTCCACATGCTTAACTGATGTCCACCCAGCCTGGCTGGCTAAATTCTAAGCCCTATACCTTGCAGCTGTTGCATATACCCTCATATCACCAGCCAGTTTGACAGTAGATATCTTTCATGGCACAAAGATAGCAGAGGTTTTAATGTTTTAAACTCTGTGTAATGTCACAAAGAACAGATAAACCACATCCTACCTCAGCAGAATTTTTTAACTTTATTGGCCACAGTAGGGAGCAGAACAGTTTAAGAGTGCTGGCAAAATAACGATGAATTATTTTGTTCAAATGGTGAGAAGTACTTATTCCCAGTGGCAGAAAGAGTGAAATGAAGAAAGAAAAATGAAAGAAAGAAAAGCAGACAAATTGTTCAGAGTGTTGAGAGACTACATGATTTTCACATCTGACTGAATTATCGCATTCCATGGACAGGGCAATCTAAAAAGCTGATGCGATAGCCTAATTTTCAAGACAACACTGAACACAGATGTGCTACCACAGGTAATAAATTTATTGGGTAAAATAAGTGAACGTTGCTTTATTTTGCATATTACAATGTGTATTTCAAAAAAATAATCCCTTCTAGCTCTGGTGAAGTGGAACACTCCAGGCCATAGAGTCAAGTAAGGACATGCAAAAAACTGAACCAGGAGACTCCACAGGCAACTTCAGAATCTGCTATAGGAAAGTCAGATGAGCAACTATCTGTCAGAAGGGACCATGAACGCAGTTGCTCTCACCAAAGAGCAGACATATGGACTTGCTGACCTCAAGTCAGCACTGAAAATAAAGCGCAACTCTTAGCAAGACATTCATTCTGTCACAGCTTATAGGTAGCAACTCAATATTATCTTCCTCTCATTTGAAGGGAAGTTTAAATTTCCACTTCAAATTTGCATTGTTTCAGTTTCAGGAGTAAGTTCTTGATGTGTTCAAATTCAATAGTGCTAAAAGTCACTTCACACCAGAGTCACTTTGAAGAATAGCTGAGATGGGAAAGGACCCTCCCCAACTTAAAGCAGGGGCACCTGGAGCAGGTTAGTCAGACAGAGTCCAGCTGGATTTTGAGCATCTCTAAGAACGGAGACTCTACCACCTTCTAGAGAGGCCCATTTCAAAACCTGATTGTCCTCAATGTGACAAGAAGCACTTTCAAATATTTAAATGGTATTTATTGTATTTCAGTTTGCACCCATTGCCTCTTGTCCTGTCAGTGAACATCACCATGAAGAGGTTAGCTCCATCTTCTTCCTTCCTATTAGGTGTTTACACGCAGCGATAAGATCTCCCTGAGCCTTGTCTCATCCAGGCTGAACTGCCCCAGCTCTCTCAGTCTGTTCTCATACGTCAGGTATTTCAAGGCTCCTTATCACCTTTGTAACCCCTTTCATGGACCCACTCCAGTATGTCCATGTCTCCCTTGTACTAAGGAGCCCAGACTGGACGCAGCACTCCAGATGTACCTAATCCATGCTGAGCAGAAAGAAAGCATTTCTTTCCATAGCCTCGTGGTGATGCAGTGCCTAATGCAGCCCAAGTGGTTGCTGGTTTTCTTTGCCATTACTGGATCTTGTCAATCTTGGTATCCGCCCCCAGGGCTTTTTCTGCAGCTGCTTTTCAGCCTGGGGCTGTTCCTGTCCAGAGGCTGGACTTCACTCTTTCCTTAGCTGAATTTCTCAGGTTCCTGCCAGCTACTTTCTCAGCCCATCAAGCTCCTTCTGAAACTCAGCACAACCATCAGCTTTATTAACCACTCCTCATGATTTTGTATCTTCCAGTCAAATTATCCCCATGCAAGTTGCACAGTGAGGTATTTCCTTCAGAACCCAAATTACTTTTGGAACCCTGTTCAGCATCATTTGCAGTTTTCAACATTTCCCTTCACAGATACTAGCACTGACCTGTGATGTCACTCTAGCATGGGCTAGAGTTAACTAAGGCAGAAGCATCCCCTTTCTCATTCCTTTTACATACATCCCAGAATGCCCTATCACTCCTCACTGTCGCACTGGAAACTCATGCACGATTGCTTGTCATCTCCAGACTTTTCAGAAGTGCTGCCTTCCAGGAGGCAGGCTCTCTTTCATAAAGCATAGCTTGCATTCCCTGTTCATTGGCTTATCACTTCACTTTTGGCTGTTAAAGACACAGTGTGTTTGAATGTGCCTACAGAGCAAGTTGTGAGAATTCCATTATCATTTACTATCTGCTAGCAATTACTATATTATTATATTATATTACTGCAGCTATTACAGTTGTTTTTTTTTTTTGTTGTTTACTTCTGGGACAAAGATGAAAGCCTATCACAGTACTGAAATTAATGCAAATAATGGAACCTGCCGAAAGGTCCCATTTCCTAATTTGTTACTTAGTCAATTTTTAATCTAATGCCACACTGACAGTGCTGTATCTTTTAAATCAAAACACTTTACAGAAATCACAAGTCCTTTACAATAATCTCATTTATATGTCAGACAGATACATCTTCGTTATCTTTTAAGTTTTCTCTGTGATTCAGAAAATTCAGTAAAGAAGCAGGGTGAAGGTAGAAAGAGTTGGCTATCAAGCACTGCTAGTAAGAAACAGAACAAGCACCTTTTGCAGTTCTGCATACAGAAGAATTTCAGTCTCCTAACTGCATACAACTTCAACCCAGGAGAAAGGTTTGCTTCAAGACTGTTGGATATCCCAAACTTGAGGGATGCCAGGACAAATCTGAAAGAGTTGAACATGAGCAGAGAGGTGAAAGAGACGACGCTTAGGATGAAAGCAGAAGCACAGGCTTTTATTCATAACATTTGATTTCTATCCATTGCAGAATAAAGTTGAGAGAAGGCCCACTTGGCTTCCTACATTGCCTTCCCACTTCTTCCCTTACTACTGCCTGCTTTGCTGTATACCCATGCAGCTATTAAAACTATCCCATAGGCAATGGACAGCTAAATGGGATTTTCCAAAAGCCTGCGGAAGTCCTCCAGTGGAATCTAGCACATAAATATCACTTATTAAGACTGCACTATGAAGAATTCCTTTCCTTGAATAGATTTCCTGCCTTAAAATTATCTGTTCAATTCAGGCTCATTGGTTCTTCCACAAATGTAACATATTTGATTCAGAAGATGAATGACCACATGATTTAATTGTGCCTTCTTCGCAAGAATTTTCTTTCTTTTGATCAGTACACCTTGATCCTTTCCATTTTCAAATGCAGTTTCGCTGATGAGTCATCATTCCTTCCTCACTCAGATACTTTTCAGTTTCTCCATTTCACCCTTCTCCTCTTGGAGTAGCTGTAGGTAGGGCAGACTTAAATACCAAGTTTCACAACTGGACACTAGACATCCTTATATTTAGATTAAATGAGCCCTCCCAAAGTTTACAGGATCTTTCCATCCAGACAGATTTACAAAAGTTACATATAATTATGGAAAGGAATAGGTTCAAAAATAGCCAACGTACGATGGGTTTTCTCAACAGTATGTGGATAGGAAGAAGGACTTTTAGCAGTAGGAGGAGGCGTAAGACAATTCAGAACAGACATTGGAAGCCCCTGTTTTTTACATTAGTTGTTATCCCAACTATAATTAAAAATTCTATCAAACTGTAAAACTGAGATTACTCAAGAAAACTTGAGAACAATTCACTATCTGAGGCTGGAAGTTCTTATCTAAGGTGAAACAAAAGAACTCTCAAGACAGTACTGGAGGAATCTTGCATTGTCAGTCATCAGTCTATCTCGGAAGCGTAAAACCATAAAAAACAGTATTGTCTTGCCCTGTCATCCATAACTTCTGCTCTTTCAAGGAGAGTCTGTTGGCGACAGCAGCGAGTCTCTTCTTACTCACGACTTCCCTCCTTACACTTTGCACTGGCAAGCCCTCACAGGCTCTGTGCTCAGCTGGAACAAACTCTGCTACATGGCCCCATGCTTTCCACCGCAAACTGGAAATTTTGTGTCCACTTCAGGTAAATATATTTTCCTGAATCAAATATTAAAAAAAAATATGGCAGAGTTACAGTGTTCCTTATGTAAAAAAAATAAAAAATCCAAAATAAATAAGATTGCTACATAGCCTGCACATTTTACTATCCTGCAAATGTTTAAATACACAGCAGTGCTGAAGAAAGTATTCAGAGAAAGATGGAATTTTGGCAGCTGCTGTGGAGAGAGCAGAGGCTCCCAGGAGCGAGCAACCTGCAGGACTCTGAGATAAATGCATCTGAATGTTTTTGTTGAAGTAATCAATAACAAAACAGTTACGTTTGAAATTAGGCAACAGACTAAAGGGATAACTCCTGCCTTGCAGCCTTACAGTTTCAGGATGTCTCTAGGGTTGGTTAGTTCATTAACACTGCACTAGTTGACTTCGAATGTGGAGACTTCCTTCCGAACACAAACCTTCCAGCACACCTCCTCGTACTGTCAAGATGAAGGTGAAATCCTATATTTTGGTTACTGAACTCTGCAGCAAGTTGGAATCAGCCATGCTGTGGGTACACTCAGCTCTGTGTAGGCAGGCTACACTGCTCCATTTGATAGGAAAAGGGAGACTATGCTGTGAATGCAGCCACAAAACTCAACCTTCTTTGATGAATGCCCATACAACTGGCATTCCCTACGACTAATCTGACCAGAATCTCCAAGAGCCTTCCCACATTTATCATCCATGCGAGGTAAGCCCCTCAGCTGCAGTGGTGGGCAGTAAAAGCTATCCTAATCGATACCTCCAGTGAGGTGACCTCTTGTTCAAAACCACAATGCCTCTACTTTCCTCTGCTGGAAATCAGACTTGTGAGTGCCCTGCTTGGAGCAACAGTACCTGTAAAAGCAGCACAGCCGGTTCTTCCTTGGAAGAAGAAATTTCCTGATAGAGATGAGTTCAGAGGAGGCCTCCAGTATTACAAGTTCACCCTACATACGCAACTCCCAGGCAACAATTATACATATAACTTCACTTATTTCAACGCCAGCCATCAGACTGTAATTAAACTAAATCACCAACTGGAGGCCAAGGGTACAAGGTAAGGAGCAAACTCAGAGCTAAGGAAACGCCGACTCTCATTTTAAGCAACTATGGGCTTCCCCTACGAACTGAGCGTTCCGCCCGTGTGCTCGCAAAGCTCCTAAGCTGCCCCCAAGCCTTTACATGCAGGAAAGCTGGAGATGGGGAGGGAGCGTCCGTCCTTGGGCACTGCTGGCCGGGCACCAGCAGCCGCAGGCACTCGCCAACCTAAGCGGTAAGTAACGGCACAAAAGCCGCCTATTCCTTTGCAGGGCCGTCTGTTGGCTTCTTGTTATGCACTCCACCACTTGCAGGAGATGCTGAGGACACGCACATGCAGCAAGGCTCCTAGTCTGCTGCAGAAGCGAAGCACCGCGCAGCTTTCGAAGGCTGAGGACGCGGTACAGTGCTTGCAACAGAGGGTGCAGCTGAGCGGCCTGCTCCTTGCCAGCATGGATCATCTCCCAGGATCGCTTCAGGAAATCCTTTCCCACACGAGAAGCAATTCCAGGGGCACTGGTCCAATCCACCGTTCACTTTTTTTCCTTCCTTCCCAGTCCAGCAAGCGATTAGGTTTACCCTGAACTATCGGAGTATTGTATTTCACCTTCTAGAACATGTTGGTCTGGGGTGAGATGGTAAGGAACATCACCAAGACCTCTGTCACTCACTCACAGCCTCAGATCCCTGGCATGACAGTGCCTTTGCATCTCAGTCCGAGCACAAAACTAGTGATTGCCCGAAGGACCTTGGCGTGGTAATTAATTCTTGCATGTTATTTTCCTCAGTAATACTGAACAGTTTACCAAGCAGCACAACTGCTTAATCATAGCACCTGACTACTGAATTGAGCATGCTGAAAACAAGCCTTGCTATTTCTACTCCAAATTCAAAGTGCAACAGTGAAGAAACAGGAACCATTAGTCAGCAATATGATCACTCCGTTCACATACCGAGAGTTTCATCCATCAAATACACAACAGAAAACAAGGAGAGCAGGGATAATCGAATGCTACCACCTTTCTTCCTCTCTTTTATTGCCTCTCCTGAGATTGACCACATTTGTGGTTAAATGCAGGGAGTAAAACTTCCTATAAGCAGTGTCGGTAAGGTTCCAGATTTCCACTGTGGTTCAGCTGTGTTACAGCTCTGGAAACGTATATTGGTTCACATTCATATGTAAATAAATTCCACGTCACAGCTGCAAAAGGTTTTTTGTTTGTTTGTTTTTAACCGGAATCACCTTGCTGGCCCAAATTATTTATGGAAAAAGATCTTAATGCCAAACTGTAGATCTGTTGAACTTACTAGTCTGAATGAAAATGCCCCATGAAAGGACTGAAATGAACTCACCCTGCCAGGGGACAGGCAAGCAGCTAGTTGAAAAGAAGAGACGACACCTCTGGATCCCCAGCACACACCTCCTTCCAGTGTTCCTACGGACTCCCACTTGGTGATCAGAAGTCCCAGGGCTGTAGACACATATGCCCTGGCTTTTCTTTTTTTAGTGCAATCAAAAGCCTTCACCAGTCCTTTCACAATTTGAAAATGACATTACCAAGTTTGACGGGGCAGTGCTGGTGCAGCCAGGATGCTAGGTGCAGCCTGCTGATCTAATGGCTCAGAGGCTCGCAGTGAGTGAGTCTCAAGAAAACAAACTCCACAAACCTAAAAATGCCCCAAGCATATGCTGGTAAATACAGATTTTCATGAGCGGAAAAGCACCTACATTTATCCTTAGCAAGGGATCTGCTCATTCCAAAATGGACAGCAAAGCATGCTGATTTTTGCACTATTTTCTGCAGAGAAAAGTCATCTCAGGATACCACAGACATGGAATGGCAGCCTAAGCAGATTCAAGAAATTCAGTTCCAACTCTGCTTCTGACAGCAGGAGCCAACTAAATGAAGGCTGAAGTTCCTCCACTCTACGCAATTATGCACAAGAAGGAAGTGGCTTCTCATGGCCTTGACTGATACTACCACCAAAAAAATTCCAGTCCTACATGAGTGGTGTGCACATGCACTAACAGGGAGACCTAGTGACATATGCACAAAGATATCTCCCACATAAGAGCGCTGCTGCATCAGTTCTAACCAGCACTACTCCTTTAGTTTAGTCTAATACATCCACTAAATTACACTCTGTATTTCTACTCAAAGAGCAGACCATGTATCTTCATGCTTCATTCAGTCACTCTTCTTTCCAGATTCCAGCTCAGAAGAATATTGCAACTGTTCTGTGCAGGGGCTGATGCCCTGCAGACCCATGCAGCCACAGAGGGACACTCAAATGTGAGTCAGAATCATAAGGAAGACAAATAGCAGCATCTTTGTCAAGGAGGGAGAGGCGTTTAGCATTACTTCAGAGCAGAGCAAAACACTCTGTACTATTTGTGCAACATCAATCAGAAGATTTGGAGGCTGAACCAGGAAAAGGATCTCATAACAGCTTTTCAGGAGGGAAAAAAAGCCTTCAAACAGGCATTCAGACAATCCCTGTTCTAGACATGTCACAACCATGTAACCCGTGAGGGAGGACAGATTCCAATGGGTAAGAAGATTTGCTTGGATCTGCACGCCATAATTTGTGTGTTACTGTACTTACATATAAAGTTAAAAAAGTTTAGAACTATTCAAGATCTGTTTACTACTTCCATTCCAGCAGGGCATCACTGCTGAAGAGTGCGCTAAGCCAGCTCAAGCATCTGATATTTTTAGCTAGATCTATATATCTATAACATCTCACATGTGCCTGGAGTTTTCTCCCTGCAAGGTCTCAAGGAGATTCCTTTCTTTTCAATTGCTAGTTGTGCAGAATCTGCAGAGTGCTTTTCGCACGCTGAGAAAACTGGGCTCTTAAAATGGCTGGGAAAGACACATTTCTCCACTTCAAATGAAGTGCTAGCAACAGAGATAATGCAGCACCAATTATACCAGGCGAGCGTCTCCCATTCGAGGAAGTAAGGAAATGTGTTCAAAATGTCACTGAGGCCATCAAAAGAGCTAAAGGATAATGGAGAAAACAACTAGATAAATATGAAGGGTGAAGAAAACGCTGAATTCTAATCCCTCTTTGCTAAACACCAAATGACTCAGTAACTCCCGATTCACTTTAGGGCAGAAATACCTGATTTGGGCCTTAAAGAAAGAGTATGTCTTAGTCTCTGCCCTGCAGATGAGAACAGACACATTTTCGCTGGCTCTGACTTATTGCTAAATTGATTATTCTCCAAGACCAGGAGAGAAAAGGGAGGGAGATGGTCATCACCCTTATAAAATTATTTAAGAGGTGGAAGAATTGAAAGCATCTTGCTTTTTCTATGAAGCCTCTTTCATAATTCTTAAGGAAATAAAGCACACTCGGAATAGTGTCCTGAACACATAGATTTCTCTGTATAAATGAAATGCGCCTGCCTACAAGCATGCTTTTCCTTTCTTCTTCTTTATTTTTTTTTAAATATGTCTGTCGGTGGAATTCCTATTGATACATTTCGTTTCACAGCACAGAGGGTTTCTGTCTAGGAATTAAAAAAAAATAATTTTAAAAGGCTGTATAATCTTAATCACCTTATGTTTTTAAACTTACTTCTGTCCACAGAAAATTACACCTGAGCTCGACACCTAGACAACTTAATGCGACCTGCTCAATGCTGCATTAACCTCCCATATACACTAAAGCATGAGGTAACCAAGATAAAAGGCAAGGACTTCAGTGCCTCGGGCTATGCAACAGCACAAAGAGCTTCCACAGGGAACAGAACCATAGAGTAGAGGGGACTTTAAAGATCACCCAGCTCCAAATCCCTTGCCGTGGGCAAGGGCTGCCACCCACCAGCTCAGGCTGCCCAGAGCCCCATCCAACCCGGCCTTGAGAGGCCATAAGACCTCCAGGGATGGGGCACCCACAGCTTCTCTGGGCAGCCTGTGCCAGTGCCTCATCGCCCTCTGAATAAATAATTTCTTCCTAACACCTAACCTAAACCTCCCTTCTTTTAGTTTAAAGTCATTCCCCCTCGTCCTATCAAAATCAGCCCACGTAAAAATTCAGTCCTCTTCCCGTTTTATAAGCTCTTTTGTAAGTAGTGGAAGGCCACAGTGAAGTCTCGATCCCCTAGAGCCTTCTCCAAGCTAAACAAACCCAAGAACAAGTCACAAGCAAATCGTACTGGAGATCTCAAAGTGTTCTGGCACTTTTCTTTACCGCATTTGCTGCAAATACCTCTGAAAAACATGGCTCCAAGCATGGCAGCTGATGGAACAAGTTTTTACTTTGCCATTTGCTTCTCCATGCACAGGACACCTAACTTTCACAATCTGTGCCTTGAGTGCTCCCCAGTGTTCCTATAAATCAGGTGAAACAGAGGATCACTGCGAACCCTTTGGCCTGGGAGAGGCTTCCTGCAAAGGCAGTGAAGAAGCATATTGCAAAATGGTGGTTGTGAGAGCCTTGAAAAGGGGGGAATACCCCCCGACTCCTTTGCCTGCGATCTCAGAAGGAGCTGGTGGCAAACTGCAGAGGATGATCACAGAGAGTTGTCAACAGGAATAAAAGAGTAGAGAGAATGCCAAAGTGCAATGCTCTGCCATTTTTCTAAGTAACAAATAAAACTTGAAAAACATGACTAGAATCTGAAATAAGAAAGAGTGGAAGCAATTTTATACGAAGCATGAACCCGAGTCATACCAAAAACCACTTGATATTTTTCTATGATCTCCATTCCTTTATGCTGTCTTTGAGGTGTCAATTTTCGAGAGAACAATTCTCAGCTCAGCACGACAGAGCAGTAATACTGATGGGCATGTAGAACATTAGCGTGTTATAAATAAACTGCTAATTTGAGGTGGGAAAAATCATCAAGGCAGCACTTATGATTAAAAACCAGAGCAACTTGCTTATGCTTCCAGGATGCTGCTTTTTACAAAAGGAACTTTTTCTAACTCTAAGTTCCCAAGGGGGGGAAAAAAAAAAAAAAAAAAATGAATCCCAGCACCAGCAAAATACCCACCAGTCAAACAAAGCAGCAGTGAAAATGCTATTATAATTTTAAAGCCTTCCCTGCCCCCACCACGAGTAGTAAGTTTTCTACTGGCTGAAGAGGTTTGTGCTCAAAGAGAGTACTACATTGGAGTTGTGAAGTTTCAGCTTCCTCTTGTCTGACTTGCAGTTTTACATAACTTGTAAGAGACATTTTGACGCTATAGATATCATGTACTCAAAATAATAACGAGGTGCAGAACCATTATACAGCAATTTGTATGTGGGTTACTTGCTGCTGCTGCTGCTTGATAAATGCCTTACTATGAAAAGTAAAACTTTATTCTGCTGAACTGACACCCAGCATTATTCGTGCTTGTGATAGGCCTGATCTCCACCCTCCTTCTGCCTGAGCCAGGCTCCTTCCCACCCTTGTCGCCAGTGTGCAATTACAGATAACACCCTGCTGCTGCTGGGCTGCCATCGCTGCTATTATTTCCATATCACGCGGGCATTGCCGCTCTTTACCAGAATGGCACTCACTAAGCAATATTATAAGAATTTCTGCAAATATCTACGCTCACCATAAGTGAGGATAATAGCCTCATTGCAATAGTCTTGATAAAAGCAGCATGTCCCAACAAGACAGCTTTCAGATATCACCAAACAAAAGCCTACTGTGAGAGCCGTAACCAACATCAATTCCCACTATGTGATGACATTAGACAAAGTGTGAACTAGCTTACTGTATGGGGACAAAAAACTGACTGTCAATGTGTGGGACCAACGCTGTCTAAAACACTACACTGGCAAGTCAAAATACAACAAGCATATATGCATGGTAATTGCCGTTTAATTCCAGAGTTAGCAGTAGAAGCAAACAAGTAGAGAAGACAATATTGAGTTACTAGCATCACTCAAGACATTATAATTCCCTATCTTTCTACTTCTAGTACATTTGGTTAGGAAAAAATGACTTAAAACCAGCAGGCATTAAAAGCAGAGTGACGTAAATCCCAGGTTACATTACAGAAATAAAGAATACAGCAAAAACTTAAGGCTTGCCCTTCAAAGCATGTATTTTCCACTACAGAGTAGACTGCAGGAATCACCATTTCACAGAGGGCACAAGACCCTTTCTGCCCAGATATCCTTTTACGTTTTTACATACTCATGTATTTACATTGTGGTAGTACCTTAAAAGCCAAGTCTACCATCAAAATAAAAGTGATGCACAAATACAAACACCAACGCAAGAGGTTATTATTATAATTACATTATTATTAAAACTTTCAGGCCTGAAACTCCCCAGATGGCACCTCCCAAATGAAAGTCTAGGTAGAAGGGATGTAGACAAACCTATTTGCCAGTTTTTTGCTGAACTCGCAAAGGCAAATTGGAAAGTTTTACATTTTACACGGGGAGCAGTACACTTGCCCTACTGAGAAGTATTTCACTCTAAAGTTACATCTGCAGTTTAAAACATCACAAAATCATAATGTGGATTCAGCAATGTGCAGAAAAAGCAATATCTGTTACTGAGCTCCAATTTTAGTAAGATTTTGTAACCAACCAGTAGAACCAAAATTAAGGTAAGAACTAATAGAGTGCATCAATAAACCTGGCATGAATTATAATTCAACTCTTGCACTGCATGGTGACAGCCGCCATTGAGTTCTAAAGCAGAGACTTTTAATGTCACCTTAACGAACAAGGAGGGAAGTTTGTCAATGAGTTTCTTTCCATCCCCTTTCTAGCACTATGTTACACAACATGCAAGAACCTTTGAACCAACTGCTCTACAACAACCAAAATAACACCAGCAGCATCGCATTGTAAAAAGGATAAAGTTTTTTGAGAAGTTTATTAATAAAAATTACTTTAGGTATCTATGCATACGTTAACCAACACACATATCACAACTGAGGAGTAGCAATGTTGAAGCTGAAGTAACCGAGGCTAAGCAGACACCTCCTGTTACCATGTTCCCCAGTGCAATTTATTTTTACCAAAAATAGTTGTTCGCATAGTTTCCAAGTTTTCACAGATCTTTCCAAAACAATTAACAGCTTGCAATCTGTACACGATGTGACAACAAAATTCCATGTTAAAGATTCCATGTTAAAAGTGAAAACCAAAATAATAGCAGACTCTGCTTTCAGTATCGGCGTGCTCATACAAAGCTCAAGGTATCAGGACCCAAAGTCTGCAGTAATGTAACTGAACATCACAGGAAGCACTCAATATCTTCATAAAAATCACATCCTAGGCCTTTCAAGAGGGGCATCAAGAGGTCCTAAGGTAGTAGACACTTCCGTGCTCAGATGCAGCTATAAACAAGTTGGGTGAAATCTTGAAAGCAGACTAAAGTGGTCAAATGAAGTCTCCTACTTAAAATCTCCTACTTGAAGTGAAGATGCTATTACTGGTTTTAGTTCTAGAGGTAGGTTTTTGACATTCTCATGGAATAAATAAAAGTCACACTTGCCCACCTAGCAGTACGTGCATCTGACTGATTCTAACAAGGCGGCCTTCATTCAATACTGCATGTTTCTAACACAGTTTGGTCCTAAGCAAGAGACCTTCAACCCACCAAGTCTCAAAACTGCAGGGTACACATGTGCAGTGGTGACACCAGGTTAATAGTCTCACTATAGTAAGTCAGGTCAACAGCTGCTCGTATTCCTGAGCAAGACAGGATACACAAAACGTGCTATTAAGCAAGTTATTTTAAAAACAATTACCAACACAATTGAGATTTATTTACAAAAGTATAAAAGGAAGGCTAAAATGCAATGTACATTCCTACCACATAGCAGAAGCCATTTTCAGTATGTGCTTCAACATCCAGACAAAGACTACCTTCTCTCCTTACAGGACTTGCAAACAGAAATATTTACCACAGCTCAGTGGTGAGCCCAAAAGGCATTAAGAACTCCATGCAAGCCAGGAGATCCAGCAACTAATAGCAGCATCCAAATAGAAAGCACAGTACTTCAGAAGACATCCCTGCCAGGTATAGCACTTCCAAGTGTGGTTTTGGACCAACTTACTTGAGGAAAACAGAAGTAAAATAGTGCTCTTTTAAAGATGTGATAAATTGGGCAATTTTGCCAAGTCTGCCTTCAAACAGAAGACAGAACTGAAATTAAAACAGAGTCCAAATAGTTCATCAGCAGTACCTCATGCACTGGAACAGCCCAGGGCTGGAAGTACTGACGGTCCCTTCCTCTCACACCCCACAGTCCCTGACACGTGAAGGGGGAGGAAGGTTATTTTCCCCACAGAGCAAACACAGTTCTGCTGTTGAAAAATAATGCAGGAAGTGATTAACTCTGCCAGCCAAAACAAAGCCTGAAGTTAAACTTAGTCATTTGTAAGTATGATAGTTGCCACCACATATACACACTCGGTGCTGCCAGCTGTAAATGAGATTATTTGCAGAGACCGTGAAATCCAAAGATTTAGTTACACTAAGAGAAGCTTTCCATACGCTGAAGCCTCTCTCTGGACAGGGCTAGATCTAACTTAACATCATCACCACAAGTAGCCTGCCTTATCTGTAGTCACAGTTCACGATCAGTTTCTCCAAAATCCCTGGTCAAGGATTTCAGCCCAAGACACCCTCCCACTCCACACTAGCACCAAGATAGATGGACAGAAGAAAGCTGGCACTGCTCCTCCACTGCAGAGCTCCCTGGCAGTTAGATACTAAGATCAACCACAGCGCCCAGTCATTTACCCTACTACTCAGTTTCTCCTGACAGTGCTCAGACTGCTGGATGACAGCTTTTCAGCACGTTCAATGGTAGCTCCTCTATGTGGGCAACCTGACCAGCACAGTAAATTAACTCTGCCACCAAAGCTACAGCCATCAGCTCAGCACACACCTCCAGAAGTAAAATACGAAGGTGCCATATCTGAAGTCTGCTGCTACCAGAAAAAGCTCACATCTTCCATTTCTTACCCAGTTCCTCTCTTTGTGCTCCAGATAGGATAGGAAAGCTGAATTCCTCTCCCACACACACAGACATCAGGCCCCACAGGTCTGGGGCTTCAAAGAGGAAAGATGCTACTCAATTTTCCTTTTTTTTTCTTTTTTTTTTTTTTTGAGCTACCATACAGTGGTTATTTTTTTTCTTATGAGCCAATTACTCTAACAGACAATCAACCCCCTTTGCTCCAAACCTCCTGTGCCTCCTCCAGGGAAAAGGTAAGGCCTTGTGAGACAACCTGGCTCTGAAGGGGTCTCCTAGCTACTGCTAGACCTGTGAAGTTGCCTACCATGTCTTCAAAACTTCTTTCAAAGCCACCAGTCCACAAGAACATCATGAGTACAAACTCATAGTTAACAGACATATTTGTTGATAGTCATGCAATTCTTTCTATAAAAAGGGTACCTCTATTTTTGCATGTACGGCTTTCATTTCAGGAGAAATTACAATCCGGAACTCTTCAGCTTGGAGAAGATAGTTATAGACAGAAAATAGTGCAGTATTGGAAACGGCTCAGAGAAATACATACAAGGAAAACATTTTTCCCTACTGCAGCTTCTAGAATCATCCGGTAACAGTGTTACATGGCAAGTTCAAAATGAAACAAATGACAGAAAGTTATTGGTATTCTAGGTTAGATAGCCAAGTCAGAGAACTTGTAGCTACATAAGGTGTACAACAAGATTCAAGCAGGCACTAAGTAAAAATCAGAGATGGTTGGAAACTACAAAACCAATACTAACACCTAATGAAACATCTGGCTCCCAAAGAAAGCAGAAGAGCTGTTAAGAGCATTCTCCTGACGCTTTCTTAAAGATTTGCCACAGGTATGCTCAGGGATGTGGCAAGAGAGCCTTTGACATTGCAGGATCATAGAAAAGACCTCTAAGATCCTCCAGTGCAACAGTCAGCCTATCACTGCCATGCCTACTAAACCACATCCCTCACTGTCACATCGAATCCTCTCTTGCAAACCTCAATCCAGCATTTTCAGATCCCTCTGTAGGGGCCTCCTTACTCTCAGGCAGATCAACACTGCCTGCTAACTTGGTGTCATCAGCAAACTTAATGAGGGAGCACTCAATCCCCCCATCCAGATCATCAGCAAAAGTATTAAACAGGACAGGCCCCAGCACTGATCTCTGGGGAACACTTCTAGAGACCTGTCACCAGCTGGATTTATCTCCATTCAGCACCACCCTGGGTTAGGCCATCCAGCTAGCCTTCCACTCAGCAAAATGCAGCAACTCCCAAGTTTAAGGCGTTCTCTGTTTTGTGGTTTTTTTTTTTCTTTGTTTTTGAACAATAACACATACAAACGAGTATGCCATAACTCCTAACAGAGCAACACCAAAGTACATAAGATAAAACAAAGGGAAATAAAATGTCTTTAACTGTTTGATCAATTGAAGCAGCCTCTACAGAAGAATAAACTGGCTCTAACGTGACCCATATCTGATCTTTGCCAAGCGGGTTGGTGGCACAAGGAAGAGACCCATCATTATGAGAACAGAAAAGACCAGTTTCTGAAAATGGAGGACCGGTGAGCTGATTTAACACCTTATATCACCAAAAAGGAAAGCTTAGTTTCCTTCCCTTCATCTCACTCAACCCATCTTGGGTCACATATTACCAATATCTACCTTATGTCAGACTTAATGCCGATCAGAGCCAGCTGTTTTACCCTGGTAAAGCAGCAGAGCACCAACTCAAAGGACCAGCTGGATGATCCCAAGCACGGTGAGGAAGAAAGAGCACTGCCAGGCCAGTGATAAGGGAAGGAAAGCACACAGAGACGGGAGAAACAAGACTGCTTCTTCTAGGAAAACTAAAGCGTTTTGAGAGGCTCAGCTGCTTACAGAGGTCTGCCAGAAGTCCTTATTATTGTGGGGAAATAAACCTACTGTACGTCAGTAGCTCTGGCGCAGACAAAGCCACACCGACATAGCTGAACTCTGCTAGAGGAGAGTGAACCCACCACCAACAAGCACAACCAGACACCAGCTATTCCTGTACAGTTCTGGTTGGATGCCTGCTTTCCACTAGATGCTTGCAGGCACACCTAGAGCAACCAGGATTTATACCTGTTTGAACACTCCTCACACAGCTGTGTCAAAGGACCATGCGGTATTTTCTTGGGATCAGAAGCAGTTTGTGCCTGGAGAAGATTTATGGGAGCTTGTTTGATTTAAACACATTTTATTCCAAAAGCAAAGGCCCAAAACTAGCATTCATGAACAGAAACTATCAGGCAAAGAAATATGAAAGTAGGTCTGAATATGAAAATGCCTATCCCTTCTTGACAGACAAAGCTTCTAATTCCCACAAAATACAGAAAAGCTACTAATTAATTAACTGCCCACTTCCTTCATGCCACTTCCAAGTTTTTCTCCCATGCCTTAAATCATTCTTCAGTATTAATGTCCTATTAAGCCTGCTCCTATAACCAACACGTAGAAGATTATGTATTACCCCCTTGTTCTCCCATTCCAGCTGTGACTTGCTGAGAAGGAGGCAGGAAGAGGTGCTTTCTAAACCACCAGAAAGGGAGAGAGGTGCTAAGTATTCACTTTGGAAATGTAAATCCTCCCGCCCCCTTCTGAAGTATGCCGAACCAGCCTCTCCAGAGCTCATGTCATCTAAAGGCCACAGAAGTTCTCTAAAGATATTCTTGTTAAGAGGATTTAGCCCCTTTTAAAAAGGACTTAACATGTGGGTGGTGTCTCAATTTAAACATTTTCTCATGGCTAAGAAAATGGCCCTCTTCTTAAAGGCTTATCTTTATAGCCCAAAGACAGTAAGAAATTCTCCGCTATTTGGATTAGAAACATTTTGAGCAGCTTTCATTTATAGTTGCTCCATTTTTAAATACTGCGATTTGCAAATGATAGTGACTTTCTCACATCAAGAGAGAAACCAACACCAGCAACAGCGTTGTGGGGGTACCTCATCAAACGTTAATTTCTCTCACACAGGTCACATCCTCATGAGAAGCTGAGTTTGCTGCCATCAAAATCATACAATGACAGAATGGTTTGGGTTGGAAGAGACCCTAATGATCATCTAGTCCCAAACCCCTTGATATGGGCAACCAACTCAGGCTGCCCAGGGCCCCACCCAACCTGGCCTTAAACACCTCCACGGATGGGGTATCCACAACCTCTCTTGGCAACCTGTACTTCACCACTCAGAGCAAAAATCTTCGTCCTTACATCTAAAAATGGTACGCTGTCCGTACTCCTGCTGCTCTCCCTCTACCCTGGTGCCCTCTTCTCAGCCACCTCCTTCCCTTTTTGGTCCCTGACACTTACCACACCTTCCCTTAGCTGGTTCAACCTGCTTGCCCAGCAGAAAACTTTTATTTACGTACTTTGGTTAGGGCTAGTTTTCCAGTGAGCTGGCAAGTCGTGCTGCCCCAGGAAGCCTGAGGAGCCCTTGGGCTGGCGGAAGGGAAACGGAGCTGGCTGGACTCAGCAATCTTTGTGGGTCCATCCAATGATTCCAGGATTACAAGACCGCTGCCCCACTACTGCAGCATGGACCTGTTGGATGGACTCATCCTGCGTCTGCAGGAAGCAGCTTAGGCTTGCTCCAGGACCCAAGAAGTGCAAGCCAGCACCTTTGCAAGGGCTAGTTACTGCCGCTGCTGGAGCCGTGGAAGGGGCTCAGTTATGCCCAGTAGCACTGGGCATATTAGCTCTGCAGAAATCACGAAGAAGTCCCCTCAGTTGAATGGGCTGGGCAGCCCGTGTCGCAACCTCAGCTCTCCTGGTACAAAGTCTGGTGAGCTCCTGGTCACGGGAGCTGTCACAG
Source organism: Oreortyx pictus (assembly GCA_036925125.1). Classification (NCBI taxonomy): domain Eukaryota; kingdom Metazoa; phylum Chordata; class Aves; order Galliformes; family Odontophoridae; genus Oreortyx; species Oreortyx pictus. Next base: position 85,273,299 of record JAUPFR010000003.1, on the reverse strand, counting down.
CAGGCAGCAACACGGCAAGGACCAGGCTGGGGACAGCACTGAGACATCTGCTTGGGAGATGGAGAAGCGCAAAAAGTCATCTGTATGAGGCTGAAGCTGCCTGCTGTTATGGTTTAGGGTACCTTTCAAGGGCCTTCCAGCATAGTTATGCTTACACAATCGGAGATAAAGTAACCAACAAACTCCCAGAAGGGGAAACAGCTTACTTTGGCAAAATAAACTTTTTCTTTTGCTGGTATAAACACCTCTCTGAACAGCCTCGGCTACGTACTGCCGTACTGGCTCCTCTTCACTTACGCCACAGTTTATATTTGGAAACGATGGGTGGGTTTCCAGTCCAGTTACATCTGCAAAGCCAAAGCATTTTCGTAACCCTAACCAGCACAGGTGCGTCGAACAAATTTTAGACTTATCCCTGTGTTCTTTTGCATAGCGGGGCCTTAATTTCTGCTGAGGATCTCCGTGCACTACTTGTTAGTTACAGTTCATCAAGTGCTAAATTCATACCAGCACTGCTCATCTGAGTTTGCCGCCTCAACCACCCAGCAGCTTCTCACTCCTCTCAGCATCTGACATCCCAAAACGGCTCAGCCAAGAACCACCAGGAAAACACCCTCATCTCACAGTCCCAGAAAATCGTCTGTGGGATTTGGTGAAAATGAGACGGGAGTCGGAGAACTGCTAAAAGGCTGCGCTGCCTCCCTGCCAGCAAGACGAAGGAGCGTTGGCCATTCTTTGCAGAGCAGAAGAAGGCAGAAGCACCGCGATGCTTCGGCCCGACTTCCCCAAAGACAGGAGCGCGGCAAAGCGGCACGGCTCCAAGAGAGGCACTCACAGGAACACAGCTGCTGAGACGCAGAAGGATGCGCAGCTTCCTGGCATGAGCTGCGGGCTGCTTATCACGCTGGGAGGGTGCCAGCCCGAGGCTGGAGATACCACCGGCCCCACCGCTCTCTTCCTCCCATCACACTTCTCCCCCAAAGCAAACGTGAGGGACTGAGGAGAGTGAGCTGCAGGTGGCAACTTCTTGAGGACTTTACATGAGGAATCAACCTGCCCTCAACAGAGAGTTGAAGAGGTGAACGCTATGCCAAAAACGTACACCGAGCTCACACTTAGGGTTCTCGTAGCGCTCACTACACCAAAATCAAACTGCAGAAGCCCCCTACAGTGTCGGCACCATTCCCCAAGCGCCTGCACGGCTGTTCTACCGGAGTCACCCTGCCCTTAGCACCACCTTCTAGGAACTCAGCCATTGCACAGGAAAGACAAATATTTGCGAAAGGAGCCTGTCTGACACCAGTCACCCTTCAGGCGAACCGCTCACCGAAGGATCGCTCACCTTTCGCGGTGGGGACAGCTTCTGGTTAGCTTCAGGCGAGCCCCAACCCCACTGCCTCCCGACTCCCAGCGTGAAACAACGGCGGAAAGCTTCCTCGGAGGAAGCCCGAGTCACCCCCGAGAGCGCGGGGCACCGGGATGGGGCGGCTCGGGCTGAGGGCGGCGGCGGCCGGGCCGGTGTGGGCGCTCCGGGGACACGGGCGCTGACAGGTGAGCACCGCCGCCGCCTCGCTCCGGGTCCCGCTGCTCGGCGTGCCGTGACCTCGCCCGGCCCTAGCGGGCACCGGCCCGCATGGCAGCCAGCGGCCGGGCCGCGTGCGGCAGGTAGCGCGGGGTCGGGCCGGGCAGGGCAGGTGAGCGCGGCCCCCCGCCCGCCGCTGTGACGCCCCGAACCAAAACGGGGAAACGAGGCGCAGCGCTGGAAGGGGGATCCCGGAGCTCCCCGCGCCCCCTCCCCCCCCCCCCAACTTCGCGGAGCCCAGGAGGGGCCGAGCGTGCGTCCGAAAATAGCGAGGACAAAGGAAACCCCGCCGGGGGGTGGGGGGACAGAGGGGGGGGGGGGGGACGAGGGAGAAGGGGGCGGCGGGGGGGTGGGGGGGTGGTCGCGGCGGCGAGCGAGGGGCGCCGGGGTGGGGGGGGGGGGGGGGGGGGAGGGGGGCGAGGCGCGCCGCCGCCGCCGCCGCCCCGCGAGTCACTGACCTGCTGCAGGGGCATCTCCGAGAGCGGCGGAGAAGACGGCGGGCCGGGGCCGGGGGCAGCCGGCCGGCGCTCGGGCTGTCCCAGGCCGGCGGCAGGAGGAGGAAGCGGCGTCCCCCTCCCCCGCTCGGATCGGCCCCCCCCCCGCCCGCCCGCCCGGCTCCCAGTCACAGCCGCGGCCTCCGCGCACGTGTGCGAGACGTCACCGGCGGCTCCGGGGGTGAAGCGGAGACACCGGCGGGGCACGGCGCGGCCCGGCCCCCCCCCACCCCCCAGCTCTGCCCGGCCCCGCGGGGACGGGGCGCGGGCCCGGCAGAACGCGGCCCGGCCTGCGCTGGATTCGGGCTCCGAACGCCGGGACGCGGCTGTGGGGGCGAGGGCGGGGGGAATTTATTATTTTTTTCCCCCCGATTTTCTCTTATCTCTATGATATATATATATATAATTTTCTGTCCCCCTTTCAGTAAGACCCGGCAGCGCCGCGGCGGCCCGGAGCGGGGGGCGGGAAGGAGTCGGGAAAGTTTATTGCAACAAAGCGCCGTCTCTGCCTTCCTCGCCCCCCCCCCCCTTTCCCCCCCCCCTCCCCCCCCCCCGCCCCGAGCCGGGCCCGGCCGGACGGCAGGATGGGGGCCCGCCCGGCGCTGCTCCCCGCCGTCCCCTTCACCCTCCCGCGGGGACGGGGGAACGTTACCGGGGGCCGGCCTCCGCCTCCGCCTCCGCCGAGAGCGGGCTGCAGCAGCGCCGTCCTGCCGGTGGGTCCGTGGGGGGTGCAGTACAGCGAGCTGCCGGCGGGAGGGCCGCCGTCCGCCGCCGGGGCAAAGGCACCGGGAGCCTGGGAAGCGGCGGCGGAGGAGACAACACAGGGCGCCGGCGCCGCGCCGGTGCTGCGGATCTGGATGAAGGCGCCGGCGGCAAAGCGGGCTGGGAAGGCGGCGGAGGCCGCTCTGGAGTCCGTGGACGGCGCGGGCGGCTGCGCTGCGGGGGCCGGCGGCTGGAGTCCCCTTCTCATCCTTCCCTCCGGGTCTGTCCCCGCGGCCGCGTCGCCTCCTCCCCCCGTCCCTCCCCCCTCCCCCCCCCCCCACCCCCCCACCCCCCCCCCCCGGCCTTCCCAGCTCCTTTCCTGCTCGATGCCGGGGCCCCGCGCAAAATACCGGGGGCGGCGGCTGCCGGGGGGGCCCCGGCTGCAGGATGCGGGGTGCCGGGGGGGGGACGGAGGCGGCGGGGCGGGCAGATGCGGCGGATGGAGCGGGGCCGCTCCCGCTGTGTGGGGCCGGCTGGAAAATGGCTCCAGGAAGCGGCGGCTGCTGACAATGAATGAAGGGAAAGGAGACGGGTTACGCGCCAAGGGCCTCCCGCGAAACTCGGATTTCCCGCCCTCTTTTCAAACTAAATTTGCATCACCCCGCCCCCGGGGCGCGCCCCGCCCGCTCCACCTCCCCATTGGTCCCCGCGGCCCTCCCCGCCGTCCAACCGGACGCCGCCCTCCCGGCCCCTCTCCCTTCCCACTGGCCCGCCCGCCGCCCGGCGCGGCCGTGATTTGCATGCGGCGCGCGGATTGGCTGCGGGGGCGAGTCTGGGGATTCCCCCTCCGAGGAGCCGGGATCCCGGTTCGCCGGCTGCTGACACTGACAGCTGCGGCAGCGCCCGCCGCAACGTGCGCGCCGGAGGGGCGTGGCCTGAGGAAGCCCCGCCCCCGGCGCCGGGCCGAGAGCGCGGTCCGGTGTTCCAGGGGTTAACAGATGTCAAAGCGAGGAAAGGCTGAAGGCTCCCCAGGCGCACCGGAGGCTTTCAGGTAGATGAGGGAGATGTCTTCCCGTCCACCCAAGGCATTCGGTGTCTAAAAGTCCTTCCACGTCTTCACTGTGTTCATTATAGCCCCGGCAGAAGCAGGGCTTGACTGGAAAACCTCACGTCGTTCTGCACGGCTGTAGCACTGTTTCAGATGTCGGAGAAATCAGCAGTTCAGCAGTTGTGAAACGCCTTCCAGGGGCCAGCCAGCAATGGCTAGCTCGGTGTGCCTGCGCTCGGTGAGGAGCAGCTGAGAGACGTGCTCAGCATGGCCTGGCATCGGCAGCACGCGTGTCCCTGAGCCTCAGCAGAAGGGACGGGAACACAGCTCTCCCCATGCTGCAGAATTCTGCCGTTCCAGTCACGTTGTTCCACTTCCTCCCCTCCGTTCGTTAACTGCAGAACGATTAGCCCCAGACCTGTGAAATCAGCAAAGTCCTTGGGAGGAGCAAGACAAAGCTGAAAAATGCCACTTCCTTTGCGCTCTCTCCCACGTTAAGGGAAGCCATCTCCAGGATGAAGGGATTGCTTCTCGCCCTTGGCACTCTACACGCGTGGTCCTTTTCATAGTCTTGTTTTCCTTACCGCAGGTAGCAGAGGCCACAACCGCAGACCCATTTCAAGTCTTCTTGAGGTTGTCTTTCATGGTTTTGCTCTGCCTTCCTCTCAGTCATCACCAGGTATGGAAGCTGCATGCCAGGACCTGCCGAATGGGGACACATCCAAGGACCAAAGCAGGGCAAGATGTTGAGTGAGGACAGCAGGCATGTGGGGGTGGAAAAGTCCAGATGGAGAAAAATGTGCATGCATGGAGGTCATAAGCTTGCTTATAGTTAAAAGCAGAGATTCTTTTCCGCGTACAGAAACATTAACAATACGTTGCTTTTGCTTATCCTAGAGGAATGGCAGTATCAGAAAAGAACAGAAAACATGTGCTGTGTAACCCGTCTTATTCCTGAAATAAGAAGCCAAGAAATGGGATGGCCAGGAGATGGGGATTGAAGGATGTTGTGTGGAAACTGCTGAATCATGGCCTGAACCATCGATCACCTGAAGTAAGCACTGAGTCACCTGCGTGTGGGTTAACTGACTTACGAGAACTAGTGGACAGAATCTAAAGAAAGGTAAGTAGAACAGACATAGGGACTCCACAGAGAGCTTCAAACTACTTGCAGGGCCAAAACCAAATTGCTGTCTACTGGGATGTCATCACTCAGACACACAGCTTAGAGAAAATACCCTGTGGAACACAAAGGATTTGGAGATACTCTAATTATGACTGCTGTGCAGCTGTTACGCATCTTGTAAATATTTACTGTAATACTGTTTTTACCTGTTCAATGCTATGCAATTTTCTCCGCATGCTAATTTAGGGCTGCTTTTGCCCTAAAATGGGTAGATTTGTGTAATATGGTTTGCTTTCTTTGGGATTCTGACTGCCACAGGTAACGTAAGCAATGACAGGGATTGAAACTTGCCTCCATGTTAAAACGGTAAAAATCCGCCCTGGGGACATGGATTCTAATGTGACTTCTCCCACAAATAAGGTTCTGGGCAGTGTAGGAATGAAGGATGAAAGAAAGTTCCTGACTTAAACTGGCTTTTATGAATGTCTATATAACAAGAAAGAAATAATTGCACATGGAAGGATTACAAGAACACAAATATTGAATAGCTACTTACCATAAGACCTGCCCACCCTACAGACCAAATGAAGACTTGTGTAGTAATAATGTTCCCGTAATTAAAGACTGCATAGCTATATATACATGAAGGGGGCAGAACTGTAATTGTACAAAAAAAAACCTTGTGCTGCTTCTTAAACTTTGGAGTACATGATTACTGCCACGCAAAGAATAATAGATACAGAAGGGAAGAGATTTTGTGCTCGAGATCACACATCTGGAGCACAATTTGTATGACAGCAAATGGATATCCAGACAGAACACTGAGAGTGGTGGGGTAAGCAGTCTGATACATGGATCCTGCTGTCACTGAAAGTGTGACACTCCATCATCCAGGTCATTAACCAGGTTGTTGAACTCTGGGCCCCAGTTTTGAACCCTACCATTCGCCATTAATGATTGGCCTCCAGGTGAACTTTGTGCTGTTTATGACAACTCTTTGGGCCTGACAGTTCATCCAGTTCTCAGTCTACCTCACTGTTCACTTTAGCCCATACTTTATCTGTTGTTGTTGTTTTGTTTTTTTTTTTTTTTTCTGTGAGGATCTGAGCCAGGATAAGCAACATTTGCTCTTCTCCCTTCATCACTGGACCAATGATCTTACTGTAGAAGACCAGCAGGTTGATTAAGCCTGACTTCCTCCTCATATATCCATGCTGAATACTCCTAAACATCTTTCTATCCTTCATATGCCTGGAAATAGTTTTCAGGATCATTTGATCCATTAGCTTGTCAGGTGTAAGGATGAGGTTGAGAAGTCTGCAATTGGCTGATCTTCCTTCTTGCTCTCCTGAAAGACAGAACTGAAATTTGCTTTCTTCCTATTGTCAGGAGCCCCTCCTAGTAAACCATGACATTTCATGGGTTATCAAGGGGCCTCACATGCATGAGTATATCTTGACAGGTTCCGTGAACATGTGTATATCTAGTTGGTTCAAATGCTCCATAATTTCATCTTCCTCTATGTAGGATGAATCCTTCTTGATCCAGAGTCTTGTACTGGTCTCTTACAAGCTTGAGATTCATGAAGGTGGAACTTATCACTGAAGACTGAGGCAAGAAAGGCATCCAGAGTGCCTCAGTCTCTTTCATGTACTTTGTCACTGAGTCTCTTGCCCCACATGGCAGTGGGCACATTTTATCTTTGATCTGGTGTTCATATATTTAAGGAAGCTCTTCTTGTTTCCCTTTATATCTCTCTAGATTCAACTCCATGCGAGCTTTGGCTTTTCTAACTCTATATATTTGTGCTTGGACAGCATCTCCACATTGCTGTTCAACCATCTATCCCTGCTTTTTTATATGCTTTCTTCCTATGTTTGAATTTCATCTGGAGCTTCTCGTACATCCATGCCAAGCTCTTGCTGCCTTTGTGTGCTTTCATGCTAATTGGGATGCACCAATCTTGATCTTGTAGGAGGTCATCCCCGGGATGCAACAGGTTTTGTTGAACAGAACATCTGTTCTCTTTGGGGCAGTTTCCCATGGGATTCTTGCAAGCAGATCCCTGAACAGGCTAAGGCTCACCTTTTTTCCAGTCTGGGCTGCGATCTTACTCTGTTTTGCTCCCTCCACTCATGACTGCCATTTTAAGACGGTGTCTTCTGAAGTGACAGCTATCAAGTGTTAGTGAATCTCTGGCAAGCAATTGCAAGCTATGATGCTCAGTATGTTTTGCTGATGTGCATTTTCAAAAAAAAAAAAAAAAAAGTATTAAAGCTATCCCTGACCCAATTTCAAGGCTTTGCTCCAAAGGAAAGCCTGACAGAATTTTTAAAGGTGGCTTGCATTTCCTTGTGTTCTTTCTCAACTAGTTTAATAGCTCTGGCCAAAAAATGAAGTCAGGCTGAAGCCAGTGCCTCTGTGAAATCTCAGACCAGGTCATTTAGCTTCACAAAGACTTCAAATGACTGAAAAACTGGGTCTCAGAATTGGAAATTCTGGACAACCTTAAGTGTAGGCATGCCTGCTCTCCCAGGTAATAACATATAGGCATTTCTTCTGGAAAGTAGTTTGAGAATAAACATGATGTAGTTACAATGAAGTAACAGCAGACCCTGATTTTGTGCAGGGGACCATGTGTTTGGGACATCACTGGAAATAATCTGATACGATTTTTCAATTTTTGAACACAGATAGTCTTTAGACCTTTGTTTTCTCTTAGTGGAATTCCCATTTACTCAGTTATAAACAAACATCTGACCAAAGAATTAAAAAAATAATGAACCTTTGCAAAGTAAATGACTGGAAACTGGGCAAACTCCTTAACTACATTTCCACTTATAAAAATTTGTAGTGATTATGTTTGCTTGGACAGCGACCAAACTAAAAAAAGACAAAACAGAAATGAAACAAAATGAAACAAACTGGCTTTCTTATTCTATATTTTCTACCAGGAAGGTGATCTGAGGAATTTGACTATTTAGGAGTGAAATGAGTGATATGCATTCTAGTTACTGGATGTATTTACTGAATGGTTTCTGGAATCACTTTCAGAATCATTATCCCTTGTTTTTAAAAAGGCATCCATTTTGAAATATCTATTTTTTATAGCAATGTGACACAAGCCCAATCTTTTTTTTAACAGTGATCCTTCTCTCCTATTTCACTGTCTTCAAGAATAGCAACAGAACACCTAACTAGAGAGGGCATAGAGTGAAGCTGTATCATTTAAAGATGTCATGTTTCAGAGGTAAGAGAAGCATAGTTTGAAGTGTAGAATATCACAGGAAAGTTGTCAGAGCTTTCTTTTGTAGCACCTTTTGCAGTTTTAGTTAATCCCAGTTTTAAAAAAAAATTGTAATGGATAAATGTATTTTTGGTTTATGAGTTTTTCAGAATTAATGTTTCTTTTCTTTTTTATTGTTGGCAAGCTCATTAGGGTTTGCTGGTATTTGATAAGAATCTCAATTCTTTGCATATAGTCATGCATTTGAGCTAAAAAAGCCTGCCACATATGTCTACAAACTTGTAAAACCATCATTTTTTATTTGCAGCATTAAAAAAAAAAAAGAAAATATAACAAAATATTGCATACATTATAAATTCTGTGTCAGCACATTTTTGCAATGCAGAGCATTTTAATGAGGAACATCGACTCTGACTGTCTGCTTGAGGAGATGGAAGGCAGCTATGCCCATATCATGGAAAGACAAACACTTGATTTAATGCAGACTAACTATCACAAGGTAACTTCATGCGTCTGAGTACTGAAGGATTAGAGGTTAGGTTTCTTGCCTGGCTGATGATCCTTCTGTTGCAGCTTTCTGCCATTCTTTCTGTGGGATAAGAGGAAACCTTGCAGTTCTCACTCACTGAGACTATGATCCTGTGCAAGGGATTTCATAGAATCGTATCCTCCTTAAGAGTTGGAAGGGACCTCTGAAGGCCATCTAGAACAACTCCTCAGCAATGAACAGGGACACCACAGCTAGCTCAGGTTGCCTAGAGCCTGAGACAGGCTTGACTCAAAAGTCTCCAGGGACAGGACATCAATCACAAAACTAGGTAACCTGTTCCAGTGCCTCAGCACCCTCACTGTTTTTTGCCAATTCAGTCTAATTTTACATCTTCTGTACTGTCTCCTTATAAAGTAATCAGTTGAAACTGTGTTCAGCTAGATCAAGTGCTATTTAAAACAAAAGCAGCCTGAGATAAAGCTGATCTCAAGCCATCAAGCCCTCTTAAGTCTTCTACTTAAGTTTTCAGTCTTGAAGTTCTTTCAGTCTTTGGGTAACCAAACCAATTGTTTTCTGAAAGACTATATAATCCTCCTCTGACAGTCAAGCCTAAACAACTGCATGTGGAGAGACTTTACACCAGAGAGGATTGCCTTGCCTCAACTACTGGTCTTTGGAGAAGTCCGTGGGACAGCTATCCATGCAGTACCTGAAGTTCACATATTCTTAGCTTCAGGAGAACTGGATTCAAAGTACTGTTAAGATTACATCTATAATAAAGGTACTTATATGATTTTTCCATTTTTGTCTATTTTAATGTTCAAGGTTTTCTTCCCAAAGAGCAAGTAATTTAGGGACTTTTCAGGTGGAAGCCAGTTGCAGTCCTAGAGGCACTGATGGTAGTGGGTGCGTATGGTCAGAAAACAGCTGAAAGCACTATGCCTTGCTTGGCAGCTCCAGCAAACAAGTCATATATGGAGCAGCCGTTGGCTGTTTCTACACGCAGAATTAGCTTATGGAGTACTTTCCTGCTGTTTGAGCCACTTGCTTTTTTACCTTAAAACACCTGGAACAAATTCTTCCAAACTTCTGCAGGTTCCTGAGCTTGGTTTGGAAGCAAATCACTTGGAAAAAGGAAAGGATGTTTCAACCGTCTGACACCCTTGTGCTTAGAGCATGTACCTGGCACAAAGCTACTCAGATTAACATATCTTTCACGCCTTATGCATAACACAAATATTCATATAGAATGGTTTGGGATGGAAAGGACCTGTAAGATCATCTAGTTCTAACCGCCTGCTATAGGAAGGGACATCTCTCACTGGGGCAGCTTGCCCAAAGCCCCATCCAGCCTGGCCTTGATGCCTTCTGGGAGGGAGTATCCACAGCCTCTCTGGGCAAAATATGCACACCCCTATAGTACTCTGACGGGGTGTTCTGTTTGTAATCTATGTCAGTTACATCTTTCAGAATTTTCTCCAGTTTTCTACAGTGAAGCAAAGACTGAAATCCAGGTCTCTTGATCAGGTTGGCCCCTAAGTACACGGCCCCCAGGTAGGATCCTGTGCTAGAGATGAAGTTGTGCAGGTGGCAGAGAGTGAGGGAGAGAATCAGTGGCTGAGTGGTTGTGGGAACTGGCTCCTTCCTTGGGTCAGAGCCTACAGACAGACACCACAGTGATGATGTTACAGTCCCTTTGTGAACCTAGTTTGAAATTGCCTCCTATTACATGAGCAAGACTACTTTATTAGAGCTCTGTCTTTTCTGTAACTTGAAGACTTTCATCGCCGTGTACACAAGGTGTCCTTTATCTTTCTTTAACTAGTGTGCTTGTTATAGAAAAGTTATACTAGTGGAATGTCTTAATTCAATCCAGGTTTGTTCCATTTCTTTTTCACATTTATCCAGATCAGATAAGCCTCTTGCTGTATTTACTTCTTTGAATGCTTGCCTAAAAGTCTACGCAGTGAGGCTGTTTCTCATAATGTGCTGACTTTTGGAACTGACTATTTACAGGCTTTGGCAAAACAGTTAGATTTATTATTAATTAACCAGAAAACCAACAGCCTTTTGTTTTACAATGGTACAAAGTTGCACAAAGGTATACTGTTTCATCTTGTAATCGTAACATTTGTAATATTACAGATTTCCTTCATAACTCATATTATCTGTTGTCCAATAGGTATAGCCTTTGCCATTTTTGGAGACAGAAAACCTTTTCTACCTTCTTCTTAACTTTTAAACTTCCCTAATATTCATGAGCTCCTGTTGCATGAAGAATTTTTCTAAGGTTTGTGTTGAGGGTTAGATTTTTCTAATTGAATTTACTGCACTTTTTTTTTTTTAATAAATCCATGTTTGCAAACTTTCACTTCCCAGAATGCAAACACAGCATCAGTCAGCATTTTTCTTTGGTTTCAATTGTTCTGGCAATACAGCTTTTGCAGGAGTATGGTCTTCTCCAATACCTAGCAGCTCGTCCAAAAAAATCATACTTCATCACAGGAGTGTTACTGTGAGACATGTTTTGGAAGCAACAGAAGTATTTACAACAAATAATACTTTCAGATAATTCTTGAATGTTCTTTCCACTTTTAAAGGCTTCAGAATCCCATTTCTTTTAGACATAGTAGAAGAAGTATTAGCAAGAGCCCACGGTTTCCATAGTGGGCCAGAAATATCCCTGTAGAATAGGCAGAGGATAATCCCACTGGATGCTGGTTGCTAATAGAGCATGATGCTAATGAAGACGTGCAGGGAATTCATTTTTTCTGACTTCTGGCAGTCTGTTCTGTCCAGAGCTGTCTAGGTTAGGTACATCTTGGAGTTGCACAAACCTGTGTGTGGAAAGAGATCTAAAATCCCAGAATCATCAAATATTCCAGGTTGGGAAGGACCCACATAATTAACAGAGTCCAGCTCCTGGCTTTGCATATCCACATCATTCATAGTTGATTCAGTCTCGAGCACTGACCCTAAGAACCCCTGCTCTTAGGCTGCAGTTATATACACAAATTGAGCTGACAAAAGCTGTCACTGCCACCAGAAGCAGCAGTCCTGTCTTTCACTAACCATTTGTTCCTGCCCATGTCCCACCTCCTCCTTTGATGGTGGCTGGGGAACTGATCTGAGTTACAGCAGACTACTATTTGGGCTAGGTTAGCCTTAACTCGCACTGTTTTCTTGATCTGGTTTTCTGGTTTTCCTTCCACACAGAATTTTTTGTGCAAATACAAAGAAGAAGATGCCTTGGAGATAGGGATGATCACGGAACTATAGGGGTTGGAAAGGACCTCTAGAGATCATCTAGTCCAACCGCCCTGCCAAAGCAGGCTCGCTCAAGCAGGACCAGGTTGCACAGGTAGGCGTCCAGGTGGGTCTTGAATGTCTCCAGAGAGGGAGACTCCACCACCTCTCTGTGCAGCCTGTGCCAGTGCTCCGTCACTGCACTGAGAAGAAGTTCCCATGCACATTTGTGGGGAACTTTCTATGCCTCAGTTTGTGGCCATTTCCCCTTGTCCTATCGCCACACACTGCTGAGAAGAGTCTGGGCCTGTTCCTTTTCTTCCCACTCCTTAGATATTTATAGATGTGGATCAGATCCCCTGTGAGTCTTCTTTTTCAAGGCTGAACAGACCCAGGTCTCTCAACCTCTCCTCATAATGGAGGTGTCCCACATCCTTTATCATCTTTGTAGCCCTCCACTGGACTCTCTCCAGGAGATACTGGTCTTTTTTGTACTGGGGAGCCCAGAACTGGACTCCAGGTGAGGCCTCACCAGGGCAGAGTAGAGGGAGGGGAGGATCTCCTCCCTTGACCTGCTGGCCACACTCTTTTTAATGCACTGCAGGATACCATTGTCCTTCTTGGCCATGAGGGCACACTGCTGGCTCATGGTCAACCTGTCATCCACCAGGACACCCAGGTCCCTCTCCTTAAAACTCCTCTCCAGCAGGTCATCCCCCAACCTGTACCGGTGCATGCAGTTAATCCTCCCTAGGTGCAAGACTCTTCACTTGCTCTCGTTAAACCTCATCTGGTTCCTTTCTGCCCAACTCTCCAGCCTGTCCAGGTCCCCCTGAATGACAGCACAGCCTTCAGGCATGTCAGCCAATCCTCCCAGCTTTGTATCATCAGCAAACTTGCTGAGGATGGACTCTATCCCCTCATCAAGGTCATTGTTGAAGATGTTGAACAAAACCAGACCCAGCACTGACCCCTGAGGAATACCACTGAGTACAGGCCTCTAATTGGACTCTGCACCACTGATCTACAACCCTCTGAGCTCTGCCAGTCAGCAGGAAGAACCAACTGCAGCTGCAGCCAGGGCAGACAGCTACAGGAACAACTCCTGATCAGCATCTTGATCTCATTTTTAGTGAAATGCCAAAGTCCCTTTTGCATGCTTTTCTTATTATTGAGTTTGATTGGGCTTACTCAGAACCTCCTCCCATCCAACTGTGCCATTTCCTGCAAATATGTCAGAGCACTTGATTTTGCTGTGGTCTTGCCAGTCTTTGTCCCCTTTAAAACCAAAACCACTCACTTTGCAAAATTACACGCAATCGGCATCATTGTAATCAGGATTACAAAGACCGCAGTAGTTGTTTATTGAGCTTATAAATGGTGGTGGTGAGATTAGAGGGGCTCTGAATAATACTACAAAGATGTGGAAATCTTTCTCCCTTCTTCAAGAGAATTTCCATATCTAAAAGCTGCGGTGCTATGTTGTGGCTGCCGAAGTCTTAGCAAATGACCAAGCTTTCAGAAGGGGTAAGTGCAAAATAAGACAAAAATATAAACTCTTCCCTACTTCTACTAAAGTATTATGCCTGTTGCAATGCAATCTTTACCTGCAAGGAAAATCTCTTGTCAGGCTTTCTGGTCCTTCTGTATTGCCAGAGCACAGCTTGATCACACGTACAGATTTTATGATTTGATACTCAAAATGATCAGTCTGGTTAGGCAACTTTTAAAAAACTGGAGATTCAAGTCCATGAAAGTCCTCATTAGCCAGATATCAATATTTAAAGACTATTGAGAGTAGCTGTTGAGAGAAGCATATACTTATTTTATTTATTATGGTTAACAGAAGGGAAAAGCTCCCCTGATTCTAGTTCTTCTTAAAAATACTTATTTGTTTCATATAAATATCTGTTTTACAGTCAGAAAAAAGATAATTCATATTCTAGGTTTGTACTCTAAACATAGCAGACTAGAATGTAGAGCCTTGTGCCAATTTTCCCATAAACAATTTAGCATTTTAATTTCAGAAAATGTATGATGTAAATAGAGTTAGCTGTGCTGGGGTATAAATGTGTTCTTGTTTTGGTCCTCAATTCATTGTTATGTCTGACTCATCAGGGAAGATCTTGTCTTTCTGGGAAAAAGATGGCAACAAATCAGTTGAGAAACAGCAGATTTTTTTTTTTTTTATCTAAAATTCAAATGATTTTGCTGCATGCCCTGTCTAAGCTTGTGAGATAGACAGGGAACTTTTGAACCATCAAAACTTTGGAGACTGTTGAACCAAGAGCAGTTGGATGTTTATGAACTACTCAACATCTCCACCAGTGTTGTATCAAATCTGATGTTCCTTTACAGGGACAGGAAACACTGTGGGTAAGTATTCAATATCTCTGAGAACAAAGAACTCTTTTGAGCCAAAGGACACCAAAGACATCCAGAATAATTGCATATTCCTGATTTTTCCAATGGAGCAGCACTATTGAAAAACAGAAAAAGCTCACTGAGACATATACAGTGAGCTGCCTGAAGATTGCCTTCTTGATGTAAGAGAGATAAGAAGCCTCTGAAAGGGCACCATGCTGCAGAACAAAGAGCCAAGCATTGTGTGCGTGTACTTGGCAGGCTAGCATATTGCTGATGGAGGAGTTAACTTAGCAGAGTGTAGAAGCAGGAAAATAAAGTTGACTGCCAGTACCACTGGTGCATATGCACATCAGTGTCCCAGCTGAAGCAGAATAATAGACTAGATCACATCAGATCTGACTTAGGAATGAAAGTGTAGTGATGGACCGCAAGAACAATCTTCTGGTTAGCAGATATCTGGTAACAAACAGTAGCTTTTCTGTTCTGTATTTCTGTTGTTTTTTCCAAGTGCACTAGTCTTCATCTTACCCATGTACACTTCCTCAGTCAATTGTCAACTCCCTGTTCTCTTCCGTGTTAGAAAATGCACTAGTCACCCACTTAAAAAAAAAAAAGAAAAAAAAAAGTGCGAAATAACAACAAACAAGCAAAAAGATACATATCCAGTTCTTGTCAGCTGTTGCTAAGAATCCCTCTACAGCCGCTGTCAGTTAACAATCATTTTAAATTGTTGCGTACTTCAAGCAAGGTTTTTGCTACTGGGAAAATACAAATGGAATAATTAAATGCAATCAAGCTTTTTTAATAGTTAGCTATTCTTGATTTTGAAAGGATTTTAGGTTTATAAAATCATTTGTCATCACAGGTATGAGATCAGTGAGTAATTCAGAGAATACTGATTATACAGGAATGCTAGCAGAGTATGTTAATAAAGAAGCAAAATACCTTGCCTCTGCCTGCTATCGAGGCTCTTTGTCTAAAGCGGGGCTGTTTGCTACAAGTGTTTTCTTGTGCTTATTGGAATTATAATATGAAACTTGCATAGCACCTGCTCACTCCTAGACATCCAAAGATTCTCTGCTATAATGTTAAAATGAAGAAATCCTTCATACAGAGTTAATGTACATCAAGCCAGTGTGCAAGCAATTCATGCTAAATATTGGAATATAAATGAAAGGAATAATGGAAATGAGTTTGGTGTTAAAATGCAGGGAGTGGAGTGTAGACTAAGAAACAGAAATCTTCCTCTGTTTATACATTTTGATATTTCCTGATCTTTTGTTCCAACAAGAATCACTTGGATGAAGCATACCTGGCTATCTTTTGACTGAGCAGGACGCAAATAAAAAGCAGGTTTTGGAAGGTGCTGGGAAAGAAGGGTTGTTTTTTTCTTCCATTTCCTTTTTGTGGAAGGGTGGTTAGCTGGATGTGGGCACAAATAGAGCAGGACCAGTTCTGTGGGTGAGTTAACTCTGAAACTGTATTGGCTTTAGACTTAAATCCCCCTCCCCTTTAGGAGGGGAATTTAAAGATCATCTTGTTCCAACCTGCCTGCTCTGGGCAGGGTTGTAAACCACTAGATCAGGCTGCCCAGCATCCCATCCAACCTGGCCTTGATCTCCTCCACAGATGGAGCATCCACCTCTGTGGGAAACCTGTTCCAGAGTCTCACCATCCTCTGAGTGAAAAACTTCTTCCTCTGACCTAAATCTCTTTTCGTTTAAAGCCATGCCCCCATGTCCTATGGCTACCAGTCCATGTAGAATGTTAGTTCCCCTCCTACTTATAAGCTCCCCTCTATTACTGGAAGGCTGCATGTTTCCTGTGATAGAGGCCGCAGACTTGGATGTAGTACTGTAGCTGGGGCCTCACGAGAGCTGAAGAGAGGGACAACCACATCCCCCACCCTCCTGGCCACTCCTCTTCTGCTGGAATCCTAGAAACATTTGCCTTCCGGGCTGAAAGAGCACACTGTTGACTCAAACTTTTCATTCATCAGGAATCATTTCAATCATCTAACCATTTATTTATCCATATAATAGCTCAGTCTTCAAATCCATATCTTTCCAATTTAGAAATGAGGGTGTGGTGGGGGACCACGTCACAGGCCTTGCAGAAGACCAGGTAGATGACATCAGTTGCCTTCCCTTTGTAATCACTTCACCATAGAAGTCCAGCAGAGTGGTCAGGCACAACTTTTCCTTGGTAAAGCTATGTTGTCTGTCTTGGATCACTTACTTGTTGCTCATGTGCCTTAACATGTCTTCCCAGAGGATTTGTTCCTCAACCTTCCCAGGCACAGAGGTGAGGCTTACTGACCTGTAGTTCCCTGTACTTCCTCCCTTTCTTGTAAATGGAAGTGATGTTTCCATTTTTCTTGTCCCCGAGGACTTCACCTGGCAGCCATCACTTTTCAGTTTTAGCCCTTTCTCATACTGCCAGGAGTGAGAGCAGGATGTGGGGACAGCCAGGCAATGACAGCACAGTCACTGAACATGCTCCTCTGCAGTGGCTGAGGAGTGGGGTGTGCTTGCATATATCGGGATTTGGGACTGTACTACTGTATCGCTCTTTTTCAGATACTGTTCCACTGCCTTTTTATTTTGCTGGTCCCAAGGCCATGGTGGGAAGAAAATGCTCCCTGGTGGTAGATACAGTAAAACATCGGAGCTGGGACTACTCTTAATATTTTTCAAGATAAGCAACGCTTGGGTGCATCCTTTTTTTTATACATAGACATAAACACCAATCCTCTAAGGTATGAATTTAAACCAAAATCGACACTGTTTGTTTTGGAGACAGCAGGGAGAATAATGTTTAGTTCTCCCTAAAAATCTTCAGTCAAGCAGCAGACTTCAGTGGGAACTGAAGGAGTTCGATATCTGTGATGTTGATCACCAGTACTGTCAACCTTGGCTATGCATGATTCAAGAGAGGAGATCTTCCGTTAACCGTACAGGAGGCTGTCACTACGGCAAGGTAGGTATCATACCCTGACAAATAGAATGCAATTTTCAAGTCTTGTGTTGCAAATTATGATATCTGCTTAAAACCCTATTTGCAAGTAGTCAGCTGGGAAGCACATTGTACACTGGCCCATCCTTTACCACAGTAACAGGATCATCCTGAAGCTGTTTTGCCCCTGTAGTGGAAGAAACAATGACTTCATATGAAGAAAGCCTCTATCTGACCTGGGATTTTAACAGTGAGATAGAGGAAAGAAGATATTCCTCTGGAACCAACCAGAAATGATAGACCTCTGCTACTCCTTTGTTTAACTCAAACTCTGGGACAGGTCTGGTTACACCTTAGAAATGATGGTGAAGGAATACAAAGAAAGAGGTTCTGAAAGTTATCGCAGAGAGGGCTGCAATCTGCCTAACAAGAGGATGGCCAGGACTAGGTGCCTTCTGGACCAGCTCTACAGATCACCAGCTTTAGTATCTTTCGGGTGACACCAATTACTGTCCATCTGAAAAATTATAAAGGCAAGACATCATATTTTAAATTTTTAAGGTGGCATTTTTGATCTGGAGTTTCCTTTATAAGAAGTGTTTACAATGCAGTTGGTTTCTGGCTTCAAGATAATCATTCTTCGTTACAAAATTGGAAAGCTGTATTTCCATTTTCCCTGTTTATGACTGAAGAATCAGACTTTCTTGTAAACGAAGTATTCACTTTCTTTTTTCTGTCTCTCAAAACAATTACCCATTAGAATAACTTTGTTTGGAACACAACTTCTCTGTCCCTACCAATTCTAAATGTTATCATCCCTGCTTTTCTCAAAGTTAGCCTCTCGTCTGAACAAGAAATAATAGTTAAAAAACCTGTTGTTGCCTAATCAAACTGATTTTTTTTATATAGAAACCTTTAACCTCTGAACCTTTTGATTTTCTTTTTTGAGACAATTACCATTACTATGTGTACAGAATGAGTTTCTGAGAGTTCAGGTGTCCACAATATCTTGGCCATCTCTGCACTACAAAATCGGGTGGTTTATTTATTTATTTATTCATTTATTCATTTTTGTAATGAAACACAACAGCTCCTCATTTTCACATTATAAATGGCTAATGCACAAAACAGACTCAAAACTAACTAACACTTTCCCTCAAGTGTGAGGGAACCACCTCGTAGTTTAACTGGATTCTGAGCACCAAAATATATATATATTCTCTGAATTAAGTTCAAAACTGAATTAGTGGAAAGAAAGCTGAAGTAGGAAGGCAAAAATAAAGCTAAACACTTAAAAAAAAAACTTGATACCTTGCACTCTCCCACTAATTCATACTCCATGACCACCAGCGTTGTTTCTTGTCTTGCAACAGTGCATCTCCAGTACCAGTGATATGTGAATGGAAATTTCAGCTACATCAGCCATTTCCATCACTTCTTCCTCCACACTGTACTTTTACATTCCCTACAATATTTAAAAGAGTCACCACTTGAACAAGATAACAGATGATGAAATCTAAAGTCTGCATCACTTTCCTTGCAGGAGAGGCATGCTGTGTGTTATGTAGTTGGACTAATTGGACCACTGATAAAACAAAACACACTCACATTTACATTAGGGGGGTGGTGGTTGTTTTTTGTTTGTTTGTTTGTTTCATTTCTGTTGTTTTTATTGTTCTTTGTTGTTGCTGTTTTTTTGTTTTGTTTTGTTTCTGTTTTTTTGTCCTGCACTGTTAGCAAACCTGGAATTTGCTTATATACAGTCACCTATTAACTATAGGCATGCTACTCTCTCTGAGTAGCTGCTACAGAAGATGATACTTTCCTGACTCAGGTATCTTTTATCCAACAGAAGTAACCTTATGTTTAGGGGGCAGCCAAAAGTTGTGCCAACATCCACGGTGTCTGGCAAATAAATGCTGATGGATGTGATTGACAGTAAGACTTTGAAAATGAAGGCCTCAGTTCTTTGTTGTAGCATGCACATTCTTTGATGATCCTGGCTTAAGGCAGCAATTTGAATTGATCCACCCAGGAGGGTCTGCTCAGTGGCTCCCATTAAAACAAACATCATTAATGTTTTACAGACCAGCCAGCAGGGGTCCTGTCTTTGCCAATGATGAAAATACACTTAAAGGCCTCACTGTTAATTGGATTATGTTCTTTCTGGTGGACTTTTCTGAGCATTAAATTCATTCCTTTCCCCCATGCAAATGCATATTATAATAATACATCAGTAATACATTTGTTATGTTCCATTTGGTCTTGCACCCTCCTGCATGAAGGAAGACACAGCTTTGGTGTTGCTACACAAGCACGGAATAACGCAGGCATCCCTCACTGAAGGGGCTAATGATCTAAGTAGGAGGAGAATTCAAAGCTGGATATAGACCAGCTGGCATAGGAGGCCAAGGAAACAATAAGGCGGCATTAATCAGTGAATACGCTGTGATCTCATCGTAACAACTCTCTGTTGACAAAGCATTTAGTAGGAAAGCTTTTCCCTCCCTGAAACAAGAAGAAAAAATAAGTTTTAAGAACTGAATAGAAGCAAGACAGTATATTACTCTTGCATGTTTATTGGGGTCGACTTTTATTTATAAAAAGGCAAGTTCAGATGAAAACCCAAGCGCTTGTTTGAAAATCTAATTTAAGAGCCAATGTTTATCTCACGGTAGATGGAAAGACAATGGGAAGCCTAAAGGAAAGAGAAATGAAGCAAGATAAAGTGCATATGCCTGCATACAAATGTCATGTTCAAAGAGGCGAGTTCGGGAAATAGTTGTCTCAGGAGCATTTCCGATAAGATGGCAGTAAATTTACCAAAGCTGTGGAAAAAAATAATCAATAATCAGTAATGGGAGACAATAAGAACATGTATGAGATTACAGCTGAGCATGCATTGATCTGAACTACTACAGCTATTTACTCAAATAGAATAAGGAAGAAAACATAAAACAGAAAAACTCAATTTCGATCAAACAAATAGATAAAAAAAATCTTTAGATTTCAGAAATTCCTGTAGTTTCATCATTAATACATTGCTCATCTTAAATAACACTCATCAGCTTCAAATCATACTTGCACTTCTTTTTTTTTTAATTACTTGAGAAAGCTATTACTGCCCGCAACTATAATAGTACAAACAATTGCACCTCATGAGAGTTTACTGCAGGACAAAATGTTAATGCTAGAGTTACAAGGTATCTTCTTCAGGTTATACTTGTAGTGGCCGTCAATTTAGCTAAAAGTGTTATTTGATAACATTATTGGATAAAAAAAAATTGTAGAGTTTGACTCTCTAAACCCATGCAACAGTACTGAATGATTTCTCCCATATTATTTAGTCTTTCCCATGAAATTTTTAACTAAAATTGAAAGGGCTTGTTCACTTTGTTCTATTTTTCTTTACATAATAGTATAGGATAAAACCTACAGCTTTAAAAACACCAGAACAGTTTTCTGCCAACTAAGCCCTGGCTGGTTTACCTTCTTTTTTTTCCTAGCAATCATTTTTGGTGCAAGAAGAATCTGTGGAAAGTAGTATTAAAAAAATATAATCTTCTACATTGATTGACACCAGAAATTGATTGACTCTCATGGAAACACTGACAACAATGTGGGTGTTCTTTTTTTTTTTTTTTTTTTTTTTTTCTTTTCCCTAAATAAAAATAATACAAGGATTTGGAACTATTTCTCTATCTAACTTTCTGGCAAAGTTAAAAAGATTTTTGTTCATGTTGTACAGTTTCCCCTCTAGATGGTAGAAGAGAACAAACTCTAAGGTGCTTGTACTGTGAAGACTGGTATGACACTAGAGAAAAACACTGTTGCCTGTGGAAGTGTAATGCAAGGAAGCTGAAAAGTCATGCTACCTTAAATTAACTTCTGGATGCCCTGATGGTTCCTAATAAACTCACCAGTAGCATTTTGGAATTTCAACATCAAAACCTTTCAGTGACTATGATTTGCTTTTCCTGAGTGTATTGATGTCCTTTCTTAGAAAAACAATATTTATTGGTTCCTTAACATAAAACATTATTATGGTATTTCTGGACATCTTCTGTTTTCTTAATGAAATTACTCTCTCGATTTCCTTAAATGCAGTTTCAGTTGGACTGAAATCGACTCTTGTCCAATAACAACTGTGTGGGTCCTGAGGTATTTCCACGAACCCTTGCGTTTCTCTTATTAGTTACCAGTAATTCTTACGAAACTTCAACTTATGCAGTTTCTTATTTTGTAAATCACAAAACTTCCAAGTTTTTAGTTTCAAACTCTGTTACTTACAGACTCTGGTCTCAAAATGTTCCCCAGTACACAGTAGCAAAGATCACAAAAAGATCTGATATAAGCAGTCTCATTTTCAAGTAACTAATAAATGGAAAAAAACAATCCTTCCATATTTATGTGTCTCTGCCTTGTCACCGCTGGTTTTATTAAAGGTCAAGAGATCAAGGAAAAGAAACAAGGCAGCAAAATTATCTCAAACTTAAACAGAGTTTAAATTAAGCCTCGTGTTTCTAAAGGCAATCACAAACTATAAAGTAAATGTAAGCTACCTTTCATTGTTTTCTTTAATTTTATATCAGTAGGTCCTGATTCTAATTCACTGTTATTCAAAAATAACCAAAGTAATTACTCCATGATTTCTGAAGGAAGGTAAATGTGCAAGTAACATTCTCTTTTGATAATGGCAAAGATCATCAGTGCAATGACTTCAGAACCATGAGCATATACTGATGTTACCCAGAGAAAACAGAAAACAATAACCACTTCCTCTCTGAGTTGCTCAGCTTTCCCAATTCAATTGCTGTCATTACAACCTCTCTACATTCTCAATTGAGTAATCTTTTTCTGTTTAAATCATAAGACAAAAACTTCCAGCGAAAAGTAAAACTCAGTCAGGCAGTGTCAGAGAATTGCTAAGTGGCACTCCTCACTCCCATATGCAAACTGTAGAACAGAAGATGAAATAAGTTGGCACTCAAGTAAATATTATGTAATGGGAAAAATATAGCCATTCTAAAGAGTGCACATCACAAAACTGCTAGAGTTCTCTGAAAAACCTGTGGCTAAAGCTGATCCCATTAAGAAAGTATATTTGTATTTCCAGAGCTTCAGGGTAAGGTTTCTTATCCACAGCAATTAAATAAGCACAGGATAATTGGGCCTATCCCATCAAGGATTTCCAACTGTTTAAAAGTTAATAAACAAAGGACGAGAACAAATGTCAAGATATAACTTAGCACAAAGGAATCTGTCCTGTTGAACACATTAGTAAGTTTTGGAAAAGGAGTTAAGATGAGAAGCTTAGAAGGGATACAAATAACCTCAGGATAACTGAAGCTTGATTCAAAGTTGGAGAAGAGTTCACAATATTGTATCGTGGAACATTTTAAGGACTGACACCATTTAGTATTGATTAATGTACACAGGAAGACAACAACTCTTGATTATGCAGACACATTGGGCTCTACCTACGACCTTTGAGAAAACAGACTTTGAAGTCAATGGGGTTGACGTTAAAAATTTTTGGTGAAGGAACGTGGAGCAAAACACTGTTATCATGTGTATCTATAGCCTGCATTTCAAAAATAGATGCAGAAAAGCTTGAGAAGGAAGAACAAAAGGGTCTATAACTTCCATATAGAGAGAGAGATTAAATCAGCTCTTCAGTGAGGACAAGAGATAACTTGGGATATAAAAAAGTTATGCACAAGGGAGGTGACTAAGCAATGATTATTTACTTATTTCTCACAGCACAAAAACAAAACAGCACCCAAAGAAATAACAAGCAGCTAATTTAAAACAAACAAAAGGAAGTGCTTTTTCATATAGCGCATATTTAAGTGGCAGTATTATTGAGGCCAAAAATGTAAGTGAATTAAAAAAGATTATTAGATAAGCAATGTAGGCCCACAAACAGCTATTAAACATGATATCACAAATGAAATATTCATCTTTGGTGGTCCTGCAACAAAGACTGCATCACGGAGACAACACTCTCTTGGTGGTGACAGCTTAGGTTCTACATTCTCCTTGGGTTGTACCAGCTTTCCATGACTGTCAGTTGCAGAGCAACTCTGGTTTATACTTTCGAATGAAAATCCCACCCCACCCCCATTGTTAATCTCAGCTTTCCCTGTGACTCTCCCCAGAGCTTCTAATCTAATAACATCTTTCCTTTCCTATCAAACTTCTGTTCCACCCTCAACTCATTGTTTCCTTAAAAGGGAATTATGAAAATGATGAAGAGCTAAGTTTCACACAGGCAAATAGTGGTAGGACAAGGGGGAATGGTTTTAAACTAAAAGAGGGGAGATTTAAGTCAGAGGTTAGGAGGAAATTCATAGGGTGGTGAGGCACTGGCACATGTTGCCCAGAGAAGCTGTGGATGCACTCTCCGTAGAAGCATTCAAGACCAGGTTGGATGGGGACCTGGGCAGCCTGATGTAGTGAGTGGCAACCCTACCAGTGGGAGGGAGGTTAGAATTGAAAGGTCTGTAAGGAACCCAAACCATTCTGTGATTTTATGACCTTGTAGATCACAGAACCATAGGGGTTGGAAGGGACCTCCAGAGATCTGCTTCAACCAGGTTACCTACAGTAGGTTTCACAGGAAAAGTGTCTGGGTGGGTCTGAATATCTCCAAAGAAGGAGATTCCAAGTCTCGCTGCAAAAACCAACCTCCTAACCATATCTCCATTTGTTTCTAATCCTTCACAACCGCAGACTTTGCTCTGCTTCCCTTCACCAACCCTTCTGTGCTAATATGCTCATCACACGGAGGAACAGTGAGGGGCTGAAGGATGCACGGGGTCTTCAGAGGAGTTATACACTGAGACAGTGAATTTCTGCTAAATTAGGTACAGTGATATTTCCTCAAACAATGTATCTGGAGTATCCATTCCACCCTCAAGCACGTGTTCCTGAGGCCAGTAGTATGAGCTTTACCAAGACCATGTGTCAGGTCCTGCACTTGGGTCCCAGCAACCCCATGCCTTGCTACATGCTTGGGGCTGAGTGGCTGGCAAGCTACGCAGAGGAAAAAGATCTGGAGGCGTTAGCTGGCAGGTAGCTGAACATGAGCCAGCAGCGTTCTCAGACAGCCAAGCTGGCCAACAGCATTCCGGCTTGTATCAGAAATAGCGTATTCAGCAGGAGTAGGGAAGTGGTCATCCCTGCTGGCACCGCTGAGAGTGCACCTCAAGTACTATGCTCACTGTTGGGCCCCTCGCTACCAGAAAGACAGTGAGGCACTGGAGCATGTCCTGGGAAGGGCAACAAAGCTGTGAAGGGTCTGGAACACAAGTCTTACGAGGAGCAGCTGAGGGAACTGGGTTTATTTAGCCTGGAGAAGTGGAAGCTCAGTGGAGACCTCATCACCCTCTACAACTACTGGACAGAAGGTTGTAGCGTGGTACTCCATAGTGGTGGAGGTTGGCATCTTCTTGCAAGTAACTAGTGATAGGATGAGAGGTAATGGCCTCAAGTTGTGCCAAAGGAGGTTCAGGTCGGATGTCAGGAAAAAATTTCTTCTCCGAAGAGGGCTCAGTAATTGGAACAGGTTGCTCAGGGAGGTGGTGGAGTCGCCATCTCTGGAGGTGCTCAAGAAAAGGGTAGATGGGGCACCGTGATTTAGAGGGCAGGGGTGATAGTTGGGCTAGGTGACCTGTGTGGTCTTATCCGACCTTAACGGTTCTATAATTCTATGATTCCGTGATTATTTGTGTACAAATCAGCTCCACTTAGACAACTGAAGACGCTGCCGTTAAACTCATCCCTTACCATTTCACCCGGTTTAGCCGGTGCATGCCGCGCAGCGAGCTTGGCACTGCAGCAGCCCGCCCAAACAAGCAGCGCTTCCGCCAGGCACAACTCGGGACAGCCCTCGTCACAAACCAACCCCGAGCCCGCCCGGGGCCGTCGTGACGCACTGCCCACGGGCGTCTCCGCGCCGAGGCGGCAGGTGAGGCGGGCGGGCTCGGGGCGGGAACCGCGGTCGGCGCCGCGCTGCCCCCCCCACCCCCCCCGGCTCCGGCCGCGAGGGCGGCCGCTCTCGCGGTCCCGCCCTGCCGGGCGCCTCCCGCGGCCGGGCGGGCGGAGCGGGGCGGTGTCGGCGGCGCCTCCGGGCTGGTTGTCACCGCCGCCGGGGATGCGGCATGGCCGAGGCGCCCGCAGCCCCGCACCGCACCACCGGCTCCACGTTGCTACACCCGCTGAGCGCTCTGCTCGGCATCCCGCTGGATCAGGTGAGGCGCGGAGCTCGGGGAGGGCTCTCCGTCCCGCGCCTTGGCGGATGGTTGGGGATGGGGATGCCGCGGCGCGAGCCGAGCTGCTGCCGGGGAAGTTTGCTTCGTGCGTTCCTGCGCGGGGCCGGGCCGCCCGGCATCCCCAGCCTGAAGAGATGCGGAGCCCCCGTCCGGGGGATAGGCGCGAGGCGGCAGCTGGGCGGTGCGGTGGGTTTGCACCGGGCGCTCGGCGGCTCCCGGTCTCTGGCAGGCTGTGCCGACCTCCCCGCCTTGCGTTGTCCGCGTCCGAGCGCACCTGCGCCGTTCCCGTGCGCTTTCAGGGACGAGGAAGTTGAGGCTGGGAGCGGGGCTGCTTTCTGCGGGTAGAGGGGCTGGTGCTGAGAGCCTCTTCTTACTGTTGGTTTGCAAAGTCGTGCAAGAAGTGCAGCGTTTCAGAGGTGAACGCCCAGAACGTGCTGATTTTCCCTTTTTTTTTTAACAGAAAGCGGTTTTTTGCTGCTCAACGTAAAAACCGCCAAATGATCAAAGCTTGTGAGTATCCGTATCGCCGTGAATGGCAATCATTTCACATTAGGAGCGTTCTGCGCTGCGATGGGCAAACTGGAGCCATGAGTAGCATACGTCTGCCTCTCTGGTATACCCGCAGCCCCATAGCTGCATGGGATTAGGTTAGGCTGCCTGACTCACCAGGTAATAAAGACTCGATGACCTTTCTTAAAGGTCCAGCTAAGGATTCTGTGGTGTTATAACAACACCGGGCCAACTGCAGGTTTTCCTTCTGAGCTCTCAGCACCCTGACGAGGGTGGCACAAAGGCGATGCTGTCTGTGGGGAAAGTCCTCTGTGTCTGGTTGTGCACTGGGACAGCTTGTCCCTGTTGCTGACAGCAGGCACTGCTGCACTTGCTTGTTTTCCTCGAGCACACACGGTGAGCAGAGGGACTCCCCACCACTGCGTGGGGCCGTGCTGAGTGCCAGGGCTTCTGGAGGTCTCTCTTTGGGTTTCTCGGTGCTCTGAGGGAGGTTCTAATCTATGAGAAAGATCAGAAAAAGAGCGGAGCGGAAGTTAGGAAAAATGAAACTAGTGATTGTTACCTTTTCAAAGCGAGGTTATGACAGCTGCCGCCGTGGTAGATGGAAAATGTGTTGTCATCTCTTGAGCAGCTCTTTTGTCAGAGATGAAAACAGAGATGAATCTGAAAAATATCATTTTTCACGTAGGTTGCTTTCTTCGTTTCACAAACGATGATGTTGAAAACCATGCTGAGTTCCAGAGGGTGTAATTCGTAGCTGCGCGATGTACCCGGCAGGCTATTCACATTTTATTTACTAGGCACCGTATTGCATAAGAACATAACAGTGTTTGCTACTTGAGATGCTAATATAATCCCAAAGTCTCAGAGTACATTTACTTGTCTCTTTAATGGATGATTTATCTTTGAATTTAGCATTGAAATATTATTTTTAAGGGGAGCTATATTCAGTAACAAGATTAATGAGCTTGAAAGAGGATGAAAAGACTCTGTGTTCAATTCATCCTCATCTCCCAGGGAAGCAGACTTTGAAGTTTATCTGACTTGTATGCTAAAAATATCTGGCTGGGTCAATGACACACCTTCAGCAACATTTGGGAAAAGGGGGGGTGGGTCGGGGTGGGGGGGAGAAGTGGTATGAGGCGTATTGTTGTCACATATGCTCGCTAATTCTGGAACACCATCCTTCCAGTGTCATTTGGCAAAATACTTCTTTTTTTCTTTTTTGTCACGTGCACCCTTAGTCACTGATTTTGTGATGTTTTCCTCAGGCACAAATCACTGAGATACGGTAATTAGAGATTAAACTCTTAACAGCGTAATTTCTCTAAACAAAGTGCATTTTGGATAAATAAAATGAGAAAAAGAAATACTCTTATGTTAGAAGTTACATTGAAAATCTGTTTAGTGGCACCGTTTATCCATATGATGTTTTTGCCACGCCTTCCTCACCTCTAGGCATCTCTAGATGTCATCGAGGTTCGAAGGTTGAAGACATTTGATCTCAAAGTTTCGTATCTCAGGGTTGTTTTGCAGAGCAGCCCGTTGATATCCTGGGTTACCTGTTGCCTTGGCAGTAACTGTCTCAAAGCGCTGTGTATCAGCTGTGGTACAGCAAACCAGAGCTGCTAGCTGGCCTGACACTCACCTGCCTCTGACAGCATGAAGGATGTTGATTTTCAAGGGATTGTATCAGGTGTTCAAGGAACATCCCTCGAAAAAACACAGTGTATGAACGTTGTCTCATGTTTGTATCGGAGGATCTTCATTGATAAGGCCTGCTGTGTTGCCACAGAGGTGAAAAATGCGCATTCACGCATAACATTGGGTGCTTTGGCTGGTAGTTGTATGCCGAAGTTTGTCCTTTCACTGCTGCATATTTCTGTTTTGGCAACAGCTTAAATCAAACACTAACTCTTCGAGGGGCTGAAGAGCGCATATCTGAGACTTGAAATAGCTGAAGTATTAGAGAAGACTTTCTGCCCATTCCTTGGGTTGGAATAACTCAAAGAATGCTCACAAATTGTATTTGTTTTTTTATTATTATTATTTTTAAACGTTTGTATATATATATACATTTCCTTTATCAAGCATCAACAGAAGTTCTGATCTCAAAATTGTGGGGTTGTTAAATTTAGCATTTTTTTTTCTTTAACTTCGGTATTGCTTCCCCACTTCTTGGTTTTAGCTAGTCAGAAGGTTTATTAGTCCTGAGCCTCTTTGCATGGCTTTTCCAGTTCAGCTTTTGCAGTCTAAGAAGACAAAAATTTTGCTTTCTAGGAACTCTGCAGACTTGGGCAAGAAACTTTGGCGTTTCTTTAATGGTCTTCGTGGAAACATTAGAAGATGTAGTGCTGAAGAAAA
This sequence comes from Oreortyx pictus, assembly GCA_036925125.1. Classification (NCBI taxonomy): domain Eukaryota; kingdom Metazoa; phylum Chordata; class Aves; order Galliformes; family Odontophoridae; genus Oreortyx; species Oreortyx pictus. The sequence goes on along the minus strand of JAUPFR010000003.1, from coordinate 85,244,892 downwards.
AATTAATTTGTTACAGATTGAGGCAGGATCTGAAGATAGAACTTCATTGAAAACATAAGCGGAGTTGATGTTTGATTTTTTTACTTGAGAAAAGCTTCTTGAGGGTAACAGCACCATCTTTTTGTGTTTGGTGTGAACTCTGCTAAACTCTAATTTCTTAATGCCGGTCATTCTGCAGTTGAAAATTCAGCGTTTTAAATTTGAATTGCAGCAGCATTGTCAGATTCACTGCCTCCTGCTTGACACACCCTCAAGTGGAAAAAATAAGGCTGTATAAACCCTAGTTCTCTGAGCAAAATGATAATTGAAGTCCCCATAGTATCACACATTTACATAGAGGCACTCCATAGGTTTGCCGAAAACAGCCTTAATGTCCCTATATTTTTGACTTTTCAGTACCCAGATCTTGAAAAACTATAGCTCGTAAAAGAAATAAAGGACACACCACTCCACTGAAGAACAGAAACACAGTCTTGCTGACCCCGTTTTGGGTCCCACTGGGGTTTGTGGTGCCCACAGGCTGCCCAGCCTTCCTGTGCTTCAAGAGCAAATCCACCCTTCTGCTTGTACCTGCTCGTGCAGGCTCTGGGATGCTAGATATCACTGAGTCAGCCCTAGGGTGGAGGCACCACGCTTCCCTAAGGGTAGGGCTACCTTCAGAGCCTTGCTTTCTGTTTAGGTCAGTTATTAGGAACAGTTGCAATGATAGGCATTTTCCTCTGCCTTAGGAACATGCACTGCCATTTTCATTCTGCTCTCCCTTGGTCTGGCATCACAATCTTGGTCTGCGTGGCTGATCTCTTGATACTATGTGTGTAAATATTTCCACATCCCTTCATTTCTTGAAATAAAGTCTGTCCTATTAACTTTTTAATTTGGCAAGAGGCAAAAGTGCAACTGGAATCAGCTGCTTGCAATTTTCCCCTTTTTAAGCATTTTCCTTCTCATTTGTGTTAAATGATATCTGGAAAAATAAACATTAAGAGTGCTGCGTAAAGTTTCCTGAAGCCTTCCCTGTGCGTTAATCATTCTTGGAATGATTTAGCTGTGCCCCACAGCTATTTTGAGATGGCTTGAAATAGGGGTGGACCATCCTGGTCTTTGGCGTAGGGGTCTAGGCAATGAGCACAGAGATGGCTTAGTGCAGCAGGGGGGACCCTGGTGCTTGGGATTTGCTGTCGGCTGGTCTGGCGTGGAATTTAGTGCCTTGGCTGCTGTTGCAGGTAGTGAGAGTGGGCAGCTCTGGATGAAGGCTTGCCAAACTGCAGATGGTGCTGGTGTTCCCCGAGCACCGAACTGAGCATAGGTGCAGAGGTGAATCTGAACTTTTGTACTCATCCAAAATCAAGTGAAGGGTTTGATGTCAGCAAGCTGAGTTTTTCTTGGGGTGAAACAATCACTTATGTGGGCTGGCAGTTGCAGGTGGCCTTCAGGGTTTAGAAGCTCAAGTCTTCTGGGTGCTCAGGCAATCAAACGAGAGTATATAGAAGGCTTCCAGGCAGTCAGGTTTACTCTTAGAATTACACAGTCTGATTCTTAGGCTTTTACTGTCCTCTGCCAATACAAGTGTTTATGTTAATGTAACGTAGCAAATTGGGAATGAATCTACTGACTGTTCCCACTTGACTGCTTCATATATGAAGTGTATGCAGAGCATCCGGAGAACTGGGTTGTTTTCAGACCAGGTGAAGCCCCCAGGACAGGTTCCAGGACCCTGCAGTGCTTCAGCTGCCAAAGTGCACACTAATGCTTATCCAAAGCAGGGACCTCCAGATGCTGAGTAATGTGAGTGTGGGGTCCTTGGCATTAGCTGTTTTGCTCTTCAGATCTACTTCTCTGGGCCACGCTACTTGCTAACGTCAGCACAGGCAACATCTCTGTCATGAATTTGATGGTTTCTTCTGGGTACAGCACTGGTCAGGCTTGTTTGGTTACTTTTGGGTGGAAACCAGCTTGTTCCATATCAGGTCAGTCTTGGCAAGCAGGCAGAACTGCACTTGGAGAAAAATGACTAAAGGAAAACCCTTCGGTTGATCACCTCCCAGGGAAAGGTTGGATTTGATCATTATCCCTTTTTATGAGCTTAATTTGAAAAGTTAATTTTCACTAGTCCTTTTCTTTTCCTGGCTTAAGGCATTTTACATAGCTTTGGAAGACAGCAAAACGAAAAATACAAACAATAGTTTCTGATGTCAGTGCTTATTTTAAACTTTCTTTTTAGCTGCTTACATAATGTTTCATCCTTAATGGAGTTGAATGGGAAGTAGTCTTTACTGTTTCAGACTTGTCTCACGCTAAGAAATTTTCAAGTAAGAAAACAGTTATCTTAATGATGTGAGTAAACAAAATTTGCAAGTGTATTTCAGAAACAGAGATGTTTCAAAATTTGAAACATGAAAAATTCCCCAGTAGTAGCCATCCATCATTCCTTCATAAATAATACTAAAATATGCAAACGGCAAATAATTTTTAAACCAAACCTCAAAACAGTAACTGTTAATTAGACAGTTTTACCAGCGTGGAAAGTTTCTGCTGGTTTGTTTACTTTTTTTTTTTTTTCCAAAAACTGCAGGAACGATACTGCACAGACTAGAAAGAGTTAGTTGATCTGTTTATAGCATGGCTTTCACAGTGCTGTCTGGTCCTAGGCAAAACAAGTACTAGATACAACAACAAATTTTCGTTCTTGCTTTCCAGTACCTCATCTCTCTCTGGATGTTTTGTGCAGGTGGTGTTTAAGGACTCCAAATGCTTGCCTGGTGTTTCTGGGTGGAGGGCTTGTTGGATAATAGGGATTTTGCCAGTGTCTCCTGGGTGTGTCCTCTTGTGAATGAACTCTGTACCATAGTGAGTGGGATGCTTCCTGGAATCATTTAGGCTGTCTGTCTCGATGACTTATTTGACGGGCAGATATGCCTGAGTGCATGTATCTGCCTAGTAGGTCCTAGGCCAAAATATGACAATCTCAAAGATTTCCAATATTCCATTCAATATCAGATTATATTTTGCAGCCTTCCAGTTCATTGAGCGCGTCAGGCTGGAGAACTGAGAGGGGAAACAGGGAAAGGAAAATATTCTTTTAGATCAGTTCTTTTGGATTACATGCGTAATAATAAATCAGTAGCTATTTCAGGCCAAGAAAGCAACTTCAGCTGCTGGCTTTCATGCACAGAGTGATCTTTTGCTCCTTCAGCAGGTCCTGGGCTTCTGGCAAAAGCTCTAGATCGCCTTGATCAATTTCTTCATTTGTGGTTTCTTGTTCAAGTGTCGTTTGACGCTGGTGTGCAGGTAAGGCAGGAATCGGGAAAGCAAGGAAACAAGGCAAAAAATCAGGACATTAGAGGACCCACTGCTCCCAACATTTCGCAGATAATTTCCATTCTTGTGTTTTCATGCTCACACATACTGTTGTGTTTTCTTTTTTTTTTTTCCCAAGTACAGTTGAGCAGAAAAGATTTAATTATTAACTCTTGTGCCTAGCTTAAGCAGCATTATAAAGTACTGAAAGTAGGTTTTTCCTGTTATCAGTGCAAAGGAGTGTTAAAGAATAGTACAATATTGACTTTGTGTATCTTTGTGCACACAGCAAGAGCAGCTTCAGACCACTGAAGGTTTGCAGTAAGTATGTGCACCATCCGTTTCCAGCTGGTTAGATCAATGATTTATTTATTTGCAGGAGAGATGTTTTTAGAATTAGTTCATTCACTCAGAAATAGTGCTGTTTCTTAGTTTAATTTGTCTCACATTTGTACCTCTTACACTACAGCATTTCTGGAAATGTTTTACAGCGTGTGCTGTAACAAAGATGAGGGAAAACGAGTGTAGACAAATGAATTGGAGGCAGCAACTGGGAACCTAAAGGACTTATTCTTTGATTTATATCCGGTTTCTGATGGCACTGTGTTTTACATCCACAGTGAGTTGTAGGTACTGTTACCGCCCACAGCTGTTTATGCCTTTGTTTCTATGTTTGTGTTCATTCTAATTCCCTTCAGGCAAAAATTTGTGGTCTGTAGTTGCCACAGCAACAATAACACTACACTCTGTTATTTTTTAATTTTTTTAAAAAATTTTTTTGTATTAGATCCAGGAATGGTCCAGGGTAGAAGGGGAATCATAGTGTATTTATGTTTCTGTCTTGTAGTTGTACAAGCCAGTTGTAGGATGGTTATAGGTATTCTTTGCCATGAAACAAAAATAAAAATGTGAATAAAGTAAAAGGGGGAAAACAAATATGAGGTGGACTTCACTTCTTAAACATGCAAAAGCAAAGTGAAGGAACTGGACCATCTGCTTTAGAAATATGACTGCTAAAAAGGGGTCATGGTGGAAGTATACATGAGTGGTATAAGGGAACTAGATTTAGGGCTTCTTCCTTTCCATCCCCCAGTGCTTCTCCACATGAAGAGAAAGATGTGATAATGCTGAAGGCTGCAGATTCGACAGGGATTAAAATGATTTTTTGTGCTTCCAAAATTGGTCAGTGAAACTAATTTCAACAGGATGCTGCTGAGGCCAAGAACTTGCCCAGAGCCAGTGAAGGCTTGGATGTTTATACAAAAAACATGAGTATCCAGAGTGAAATGCGTAACAGCTTAAAAGGGAAATCTTTGATTTTGCAGGCTGCTGTCAGGGTTTGTCCCCTCTTTGGTGACAGCCTACTGGCTGACACCTCTGGATACTGAGCTGCAGCTGTCAGCCCAGAGTGTGGCTGCTGACATTATGGGCGGGTGGCTGCCGCAGCCCTCTTCCTCTCCTGGGGCCTGCCTCAGCAGTAGGTGCATTGCTTGAGTTTCTTTACTCTGGTACAGCGGGGAGCACATATCTGCACGGAAGGCAGCCAGCACTCAGGAACTCACCTGCCTAGTGTCCTGCATTCAAGGAGCTCAAGCTACAGCAATCCTGTTGTTTTATGTTGAAAGAAACTGTCCACGTGTATGCTTTGCAATGTCTTCCCCTCTACATCTCTTCTTTTTGTAACTGGTTATTTTATTCAGTGGTCAAGTGTCGGAACAGGCTGTCCAGGGAAGTGATTGAGACCCTGGAGGTGTTCAGGAAACACTTAGATGTTGTACTTAGATATGTAGTTTAGTGGGGAAGTACTGGTGGTAGGTGGGTGGTTGGACTGCATGGTCTTGGAGGTCTTTTCCAACCTTGGTGATTCTGTGATTCTCTGCTGAGCATTTCCTCTCAGTTTAGGTCATGCTGCTTGTCTTTTGCACTGTATTTGAGTTTAATGGTCTGTCTGTTCTCTCTGATGTGGTGGGGCAGGTTTGTGATGTAGCCTTCCTTCACTCTTTGATGGGGATCTGACATGCCAATCATTCTGCCATGTAACTGCTTATCGACCATAAATTTATGTGCCATTAGCTCATTTGTCTGGATGTCTCAGTTGGATCTCTTGTTTTTCTTGCTTAGGTAGGGTTGAACAGGCTTTAAATCAGATGAATTCCAGTGCTTAATCAAAGAGAAAATTGATTCCATATCTGCCTCTTCTTTTTTCTTTTTCTCCAACACTTCATTTTTTGAGTGTGGTCGCTAATAAGGGCAATGTATCAGGCTAGTTTAGGAGACCCTGAATGTCAAGTGTTTCTCTGTTTCCAGTATCTAGGATCAACTCTTTGCAATTATTTTGACTGCTTCTGCCTACAGACCTCATTTACTTGCTGGCTGTGTCCTAGAGATGCTTCAGACCATCAGTGAGGACCTGTGTCTCTGTCATTCCCCTCCGAGGCTCCTTTCCCTTGTCCGATGTAAAGGACACGCTCGTGTGCTTCCCAGCATCAGGAAAATAGATGTAGCAGTGGGAAAAATTCCATCTGTATTTTAAGAGAGCTTAAGTTTGCTTTTTAAATAAACAAATAAATAAATAATCAAACCTGGAGTAGTTTTTTAGACTGCTTTTGAGATGCCCAGGTACTAGTACAAAACTTTCTGATAGATGGAAATAAATATTGCAAGTTAGCAGTGCAGATGTACTAGTTTGTTTAAAGCGTTTTTTTTAGGATTTAAATGTAAAGGGCTTACTTGAAGGGGAACTTCCAATTATTTATGTAACTTACGTGTCTGTTGAATTTCTTTCCGCCACCTATGTTCAAGTTTACGGTATAATTTGAGAAAAGCTAGTTTCAAGTTCCTGGGGTTTTGTTGCTGCCCTTTTTTTCTTGGACAGTAATTTGCTTGTTACTGCATAATGGGAGCATCACTTTCATAATTCTAAGATGTAAGGTCTTTTTTTTTTTTCCCCCTGAAATCCTAAGGAGGAAAAAGTGAGGCTTGCTCCTGTTGCCTAATGATTGCTTTCCTTTGCATTGGAAATAAAGTTAAATTTCTTCTGTTGCTGACTCATAAGCATGGCAAAACTGTAATGCTGTGGCTATGTAATATAAATGTGGGTGTGGCTTTTTTTCTTTTCCTCCTGATATCACAGGTAAAATTTCAGTGTTAGAAACCAAAGTTCTGTTGAATTATGTATATAGAAGTATGGGCCCCTGGTGGGGATGTGTGAAAGAGGCAGCATGTTTTTAACGAGGCAAGGAATTTTTTTTCCTTAAATGTAGCATAGTGTAAATGAAGTCATTGGAATATAATTTATAGCAAAGTTCAAGTTTCTTTTTTTTTATTGTTTACATTTCTTACTTACCAAGTGACACTTGCTCACGCTGTGTATTTCCTTGTTAGTTTTTGTTGTGTTTTGGTTGCTAAGTTTAAAAACGAGAAACTTGTGTGTGTGTGTGTGTGTGTGTGTGTGTGTGGAGGATTGCCCCTGGAATTCGTTCAGAGCACAGTGTTTCAGCAAAGCACTAATGATTTCCAGATAGTTTAGTTTAGTGACAGTTGAGATGTTTGACTTGCAGGAAGTCCTGAATAAGCTTACATTCAAGTTTCTCGTTTTCAGTAGTGTTCAAGGTTGGACACCTAAAATTAGACGTGCTCCAAAGTCCAGCTTCCAGAGATATTTGCTGCAGATTTAAGGTGCTTTATCACAGATTTAACTGAACAGCTGGCTTTGTTCTTGTCTTCTTGCAGGGTACAAAATTGCAAATTGTGAGCAGAAAAAAGGAAGGGAAGAGCAGCCACAACAGGATGTTGTAGCTGCAAAAGTTTTATTGGTGGCTTCTCTTCCTGCCACAGTTCGGAAGGGATTAAAAATAAGTCAACAGTCCACATAAATGAAGGTCAGATAAACACATTTTATATTAAACACCACAGAGGAAGAATTTTTCCTTTAAACTGTATTCTAATTGGGGAGAACAGTATTTTATGACTGAAATCTCATGACTGTGAAAGTGGATATATGATATTAGCAGTTTGCTGAGGTTCCCTAATTCTATGCTGTCGCCATTAAAGCAAGATTCAAGAGGACATAGATTGTCCTCTTGAATAATAATTAAAAAAAAAAAAAAAACATCCATACAAAATCTCTTGGAAAAAGACCAAAAAATGAACAAAAAAAATGTCTAAAAAAATCTAGTGCCAGTGGAATCAGGGTACGGAGTGGGAATGGTAGACTGCAAGCAATGACAGAACTGACAGAACTTTCAGTTTTCACTGTTTTCGTTGTTTATGGAGAGTTGCTAACTGTTATGTTTGCAAAGATAATTACCCAAATATAAATTATGATTTCCCAGTCAAACAAATGGTTGTGAATAGAGATTATTTCAAAAAGGTAGTTCTGTGCATTTTCCCTCCCCTTGCGTCATGTTCCTTTTTCCCTTCTTATGCAGAAACTTACCAGTTCTGCAGTAGCACAGGTTGACTGGACTGAAAATTAGCTCTGTACAAATGGTTTACTGTTGTTTTAGTTCCGTATTACCCATCCCAGGGCAAAGGGGGCAGGTGAGCCCATAGACAGTGGCACTGGAGGAAGGTGGAAAACTCCTTCAATCTTGGGAGTACAGAGCTGAGCAGATTGGCTGCAGATTTTGCTGGCCCTTACTGATATCTCCCCCAAACACTTGGGTATCCACTTTTGTTGGCAAGGGCTGGAAGGAAGCTGGGAATATTTGCGGTACCTCTTTCAGGAAGCTCTGTAGAGTTGGAAGCGGTACAGTGGTACACTGAGGTCTGTGTCCCACATTTACCTGGGCTGGAGCATAGGCAGATGAACAAAGATCTCCATCTGTGTGTGTGAGTGCCTGTACCCTGAAGGGATACTTTTTCTTAAGGTCAACTTAAAATGTTTCCATAGAATCCTTAGAATTGGAAGGGCCCCTTAAGGGTCATGTAGTCCAATTCCCTTGCAATGAACTGGAATATCTAGAGCTTGATCAGATTGCTCAGAGCATGGTAACGTGGCCTTGAATATCTCCAGGGACAAGACTTCCACCACATCCCTGGGAAACCTGTTGCCTCATCACCCTCACTGTAAATTGAAATCATTTCCCCTGCTCCTATCACCACAGACCCTGCTGAAGAGTCTGTTCCCTTCTTTCTTGTAGCTTCCCTTTAGACAGTGAAAGTCCGCTATTAGGTCGCCTCAGAGCTTTCTCTTCTCCAGGCTGAAAAGCCCCAGCTTTGTCAGCCTGTCCTCATGGGAGAGGTGTTCCATCCCTTGGATCATTTTTGTTGCCCTTCTCTGGATGTGCTCCAACAGGTCCGTGTCTCTCCTGTACTGAGGACTCCACATCTGGACACAGTACTCCAGGTGAGGCCTCACCAGCGCAGAGCAGAGGGGCAGGATCACCTCCCTCACCCTGTTGGCCATGCATCTTTTGCTGCAGCCCAGGATACAGTTGGCTTTCTGGGCTGCAAGGGCACATTGCTGGCTCATGCCCAGCTTGCCAGCCACCGGAACCCCAAGTCTTTTCTGCAGGTCTGTGCTCCATCCTTTCATCCCCCAGCTTGTACGGATAATGGGGGTTGCCTCAGTGCAGTTGCAAGACCTTGTACTTGGCACTGTTGAACCTCATGAGGTTTCCCTGGGCCCACTACTTGAGCCTGTCTAGGTCTCTCTGAATCCCACCCAGAGTTTTCTTCTGTGCTTACCAGAGTTTTCCTTGGCTTCTTCTGTAAGCGCTGATAGGGGTGTTTTGGAGATGCAAAATACTCAGGGAGGAGAGCAGGAAGAGTTGAGGCTTGCAACACCTGGCTGCAGAAGTAGGAAGCTGGCTGTGTGTGATAGCAGCTGTCACGTAAGAGCACTGCTCCCTTAGAGCTGTTCCACACATACCTGGTCGTTGATACACTGATGCGCTGTTCTCTGAAATCTTTTCTAGCTCTGTTTCAAGCAATTGAAAAGAGCTCTGTTTATTGCAGGATGCCTGCTTCTGAAATGTTATACAGTTTAAAGACATCTTTAAGGGGTAAACCAAAAAGTAGAGCACCAGGAACTGTGGGTCATTTTTGAAAGTCACACCTCTTCCATCAAAATGGGAGCCATGTTTTATGGTCTGGAGACTTCTTTCTCCCATTAATGCATGGAGTTCAGCTGCTGTTCATCTTTCCATGTCTGCAGTGTGCATTTCTATGGCTAAGCTCATTCATCTAGATTACTTTAATGACAATAGAAGGCCTTGTGTCAGACTTGTATTTTAGGATTAGCTGAGTTGCAACCCAGGACTGCTTTTATTCCCAACTGACAATAACAGAAATGTTGATGGGCCCACTCCGACAGCAACACCGGTGTTTGGAAACATAAATTCTACTCCTTCCTCGAATGAAGTCCTTTCATACACTTTCAAATCATATCCTATGTTTTACAGCGCTTGTATTCTAAGTTATGTGATTTAGAACATGATTTAGGTCATTTTAAAACACGATGCTCCAGATTTTAGATGTGTAAGGGCCAAATAAATTCTCATGTAATACCATTGATAGGTCTGAAAGTCTTAGTCTGTGATCAGACCGCTTTATTCCAAGGACAGTGGGTTTAAATTCAACACAGTGCTGACAGTTTCTGTAGGGAGCAAGGGAACGGGACGGGACAGCAACTTCCTTTTTGTTTAGAATAACTCATGAAGTTGACACTTCTTTTTTCCTTTTACAAAAATGTTTGTTTCTTTCTATTGTATGTACTCACTGGGATATCATTAAGATATGAACACAACTGCCCAGTTTACTGGTGTGTACATTTAAAGACCACTGACACATTCTTCTATAGAAAAGGAACTGAAAATAGAATATCATAAACATGGCAACAACAGAATGGGGCAAACTATTTCAGATTTGCCAGTTCCCATTCTGGTGAAAGACTGCACTGTTTTGGCGTTACTCGCTGAGAGAAGAGTAATTACTGGCTTGCAGGTAGTAGCAGAACATCGTTGCACATAAATGATCACAACTCAAGCATCTGTTCAACATACAGAGTCGTTATAGTTCAGTGTAAGAATTGTTGACAGCAAGCTAAAGCTGAATTTGGGTCAGGTCCAAGTACTGAATTTATCAGCCATTGAAATGAAGTGTGTGAATGTGGAACTTAGCACGATGATTTAGATTTGACTTGCCAGACTTACTTTTTACTTAAATGTTTTTCTTTTTAGCGTTCTGATGACTCAGGGTTTAATCTGTTCTGGAGCTCTATTTGTGTGTCCTGCTAGTGATTATTCTGCTGGTGGCTTTGCAGAGGTAATCCAGAAAGAACATCTGTTTCAAGTTTATCGTCTAAATCATGGAAGGATATTTGACCCAATGAATAGAGAAAAGGCAGAATTTACCCCGAAAACATCATGACAGTCCAAAATACAGTTCATTTGGTGTGTTCTACTTTACCAACTCCATATTCAGCATACAACACAAGCAAAAAAGCCAAGGCTATTAGAATGTAGCACTGCTGCTGAAGGGGCTGATAGTCTGGAACTGATCACACAAGTACTCTTTTCCCTCTCAAGAGAGCTGTTTCCCAGAGTACTGTTGTTCTCTTTGCTTCTGCCCCTTCAGAATCTTCCACAGGACTCCTGTGACGCACGTCAGTTGTTTGGGTGTAATAGTGGAGAGTGGAATTTTCAGCAGCTTTATCAGCATTGCTCTAGTATAAATGAGTTTGTCTCCGCACTGTTTGCAATTCACAGTGCCTGGATGTGAACAGAAGAGTCTTGTATGTGGTAGCTGATTTGGATTTCTTCCCTAATGCCTGTTTGTGCTGACTATTGGCGCCCTGAGTTCTGTGCAGAGGAGTATCACTGTGACCATCTAGGGGAGCTAGATGTTAGATGAATCCCTTCTCCTCACCGAAAAGCCTGAGACAATACTATAGCGGTGGGAAACCTGAGTTGCTTTCTGTGACATTGCTCTCCTTTCGGGGGGCATTTTTCACTTCCCTGAATAGAGTTAAGTGATCTCTGCGGAGAATATTTGTCCTTAGGATTCATAAAAATAGTCTGGAAGATGAAAATATTTTGAAAAACTTCAGTACGTATCAGATATCTTTGAGATGATCTGATTAAAGGATACTCCGTCTCTCATTCTTAACACACCCATTGGGATGTTATGAAATGCTATCAGAACAGCAGGTCTATTATTCCACATCAAAGTGGAGATGTCTCCAATAAAGTGAACTTAAACATGTTGTTTGCCAGGTGTCTTTGACTGTATGTGCAAAACAATCTTTTAAGCAGAGGAAAAACAAATGACTGCACTTTTCTAATGCCTTCTTTTCTTCGCAAGCAAGACACCTTCCTGGAAGATGGGGCTGATCTCAAGCAAAGAGGAATATTCTACTATGACACCCCCTATTCGCAGCACTACCCCATCACTGTTGGACTTTACAGTCACTGGTCTGACTTGTGAGGGAGTTGCTGTTGCTGTAGTTTCTATTAATATGCTCCCTTATGCTTTTCCGAGTACTAAAAACAGCTGTTCAGTGATCAGGGGTAAGTTAGTGAGCAGAGATACTCATTTACAAGATAAAAACCTTGCAGCAGCTTCCTACTGATAATGGCTTGATAGTAGACAGCGGTAAATGCTGAGAATCTCAACTTTTTCCTTGTGTCCCTGTCATGAAAACAGACCTAAAGATAATACTGAGACAACAAGAGAGTTATCTTCTTCACTGTCTATAAACTGAGGGCAGTCTACATTCTCTGTTGCCTGTTGAAGCTGGCGTGGACCTGAATGCTGTCTGGGAATATTCTGGCAGCCTGACTGTGCTGTAACTCCCTTGCACCTCTCTTTGAGAATGTGTACGCGTGTGCAACACGCCCAGTTATGCCCAAACACTATGTGTTGTGGGAGATGCATCAGTACCTCATCATTAAATGAGTGACAATTTCGTGATGTGTTTTTTGTATAGATTTCCATATTGAATGAGCGGTAATTCAAATTAACAGTGCCAGTGAGAGGACTGGCCATTTTGGGTAAAGAACTTAGTTGCCATTTGGAATTGGGAGAGGGTGGTGTGGTCTGTTTGTTACATTCTTCTACGTTTTTGGGAAGTGAGATCAGATTTTCTTTAAGTATAAGAGAGGAAAAAAGATGTTAAGAGAAAGCAAAGTCCTTTCGTGGTCAGAATAGAGGATATTTCTTCCTGATACTTAACTATATGGAAAAAGTTAAAAGCCCTAAAATAGTGTACTGTGTGCTTAAGTGTACTTATTTTCTCTTCCTGGACTGTGATCTAGTAACCCTCAAACGTCTATTACCACTTTGTTAAAGAGGGGGGTTTACAGATGCAGGAGTCGTGGGATGAGTAGAATGAAAGTTGGTGAGGAGAGTGACTACCCTCATCTGCGATGAGCAGTGTCACGGTGTTATCTGTGGCAGGGACACAAGGGGAGGAAAAAAAAAAAAAGGAAGACAGGGAGGAAAAAAAACCCAAAACCTGGTACTGTCAGTGGCCATATGTCCACATGAGCAGAGAAGTGTGCTCTGGGGTAGTAGGAGACATAGCCATGGCCACCATTGTTCACCCAGCGATAGGAGGCGCAGTCACCATCACCATTCTCCAATCTCCCGATTCTCCTTATCTATAGGCCTTGGTGAGGAAGAGCCCATGCAGGTGGATGCTCCACCAAATGCAAGTTTAAAAAGCAGTCTCAAGAATGATGCTATAACCAGGCATGCCAATCATCCAGAAAATAGTTGGGAACAAAGTTGTTCTGAAGGCTCATGGGATTGGAAGAGGCCACGTCACAACCACGGTCTAGGGGGCAATGAGGAGAAGGCCACAAAGGTGGATACTCAACTAAGTGCCAAGAAGCCTAGGTATGCCAGATTTCTAGAGAATGGTGAGGAGACCAGGCGTTCCAAGCAGTCAGAGAAGGTGGAGAGGCACAGTCACGGCCACCATTCTCCCGAGAAGGAGAGGAGCAGTCACAGCCATCATTCAGAGAATGGCAGGGGGCACATTCCTGGTCACCAGAGTGACTGCGGTGTGGGCCGTCATTCATAGAATGGTGTGAAATCAAGTTGCTTGTGCTATTCAGAGAAGAGTCAGAAAACAGACTGTGGCCACCATGGGGAGAATGGCATGGAGTCAAGGCATGGCCACCATTGTTCACAGAGCAAGAAGTAGCATAGACTCGGCCACCATTCTTTTTCCAGTGGCAAGAGGTACAGACATAGCCATCATTCGGTTGTGGTCAGGCACTGAAACAAGGTCCTTAGGGCAGTGGTCATGACAGCAGGTCTTTTGAGGTTCATGAGACATGTAGGCAGTGCTCTCAGAGCTAATTTTTGAATATTTTGTCATCTCGTGTAACGTTCAGGAGTTCAACGAAATGGTCCTTGTTTGTCTCTTTCCCGCTTTGCAAATTTTTTTCTGTGTTACTGTGAATTCTTTTTAACCAGACAATGTTTACCATCACTGTAGTTGAGCTGAAATTGTTCCACACTTTGTCTCTCCAAAACTGGAGATGTCTAGTTCTGTATTTCAAGGCTGCCTTAAGCTGACTTAGTTAGTTAGTGCAGGATACTGTGATAAGTTTTATGTCTTCTCAAGTTTTATTACAGGAAATTAAGATATTATCTGTTCTGTCAACGTCACATGTTCAGATTTCTCATTTGCTTGTGATCCTTAAACTGTCAGGAGTATATTCACTTAAGCACCTTGGATGTGTATAGTGAGGAATTCAATGCATTTTAAATGGAGTGTAGTAAAGTCACTGTCAAGTGAACTGGCAGTGTTCATGTCTGCGTGCTAGGGCATGTGTTACAGTGTTACATATAAGTATCTAAATAGACATAGCAGTCATATGAAAAGCTATGGCATCATGATATTATTCTGTGGGATAACAGATCAGATCCAGTGTTAGGTCCAGTGTTCAGTTTTAAATGAGGAATTCTATCTTCCAGACAGATTGAATTTTCTCAGCACTTAGAGTGGAAAATTAATTAAGAGTTAGTCTTGTCATAAGCTGTGCTGTACCTTTCAGGGAGCTCTGTACTGCTTAATTTGATCTTCAGACTGAACCCCATGTAAATCAGAAGTCATCACAGTGTATTTGTTTTCTAAGTGCAGGTGTCCAGGTGGAGATGTACAGAAAGTATTCCTCAACACTCAAATTTATTTATTTATTTTTCCCAACAGATATCAAATGGCTGTTTTATCAGTAGTTGGTTTATTTATTTGGCTTTCATCTTGTTTACTCCGGAAGCATTATGACTCCCTCTCACACCTTCAATTTGATTCTGTGTTTCTACTGTAGCAAGCTCGAAGATCTGGAGCTGGCCTCTTTGTGTTAGGCATCCTATTGCATACTGTCCAAGGAGAAGGAGCTACAGACCAAAGAATAGATGATGGTTATTTTGTGGAAGAAAATCCAGAAGAATATAATTAAGAAGGAAAAAAAAAAAAAAAAAAAAGGACTGCAAGCCTTAATGATAGACAAAGACGAGCAATTGCAGCATGTTGTATTTTGGGGCATGGCTACCTGCCAGAAAGACATGGACCTGGGGAGATGAAAATCGCAGAAGGGCTGTGGTTGCTGTAGCTCAGAAGGTAGGGTCAGAGCAAAGCATGCATGTTCTCAGCCCACAAATGAAAGTCTTCTCTTTCTTCACTTCAGGTTGCGTTTTTTTGTATCTTGGGTTTGATATCCTTAGTGATGCACTGGGTGCAGCTTTCTTGCTTCTCTTATGCTGTTGTGGTACGTCATGTTAATGTTCAAATGACGTTCAAAGCTTCTGGTATATCTTTGTCTCTTTGACAGTATCACAATCACTTTTGGATCCTGAAAGGAAATGTTAAACTTCTTTTTTTTTTTTTAAGTAGATCTAGAAGGGCTTATCTTTATTTTTTTTTTAATTTTTAAAAAATTTTTTTTTCAATTGGAACTGTAACTTTTAATGGTATGTAGTAACTGTTCCTCTGTAAGCTACTTCCTAGCTAAATTCAGTTCAAAGATGTAAATGAGCACTAGTATTCTGTTGTTTATTACTGCCTGAATATATTAGATATGCGATGTTCGGCTGCAGTGAAGGGATGAAACGCTGTTGGTGAATTTGCTCTGCAAAGTGAAGGTGTAATAGTGACATGGTTGGGGTACCCCATAATCCAGGTAGCCCAGGTAGCGCATGCTGTGAGGAAGCAGCAGTGCAGAGTGGCAGTGGGGTGTGCACACAAGGCTGCCATGTTGTTAGGCTCTTCATTTTAGCCTATGAGGAAGTTGCTTCTGCTTGCTTTCTGCTGCTGCTGTGGTTGTCTGTCTTACATAAACTATATTAATGCTGATATGAGTCTGTCTGCCATGGAATCTTACACTGAATTTAGCGGCATACGTGAACGTCTGAATCACAGCATCTTTAACATCTCAGACTGACCATACAACAAGTAGATGAAAGTAAAAAAGAAAATGTTGCTTATCTTGATGGTTTTTTGTTTTTTTTTCATGGTGTAAAGCTTCCACAAACAGTGTTGCACAGAAGGGAATACTGCCTTTTAAACAATTGGCCACATTATGTTTCTTGGACTGTTTGGTCTTTCTTTCTTTTGTTCTCCATAGTGAATCAGAGAGGCTCTGCATGCCACAAGGTTGAGCTTCCCTGAATGTACTAATATGACCTTAAGCGGGAGCATAGTGAATTTTAAGTTTGCCTCAATGAGTTTTCATTTTGATGCATCTGTTAAACATTTTCTGTAGAGAATGTTCTCTACTCAGCCATTTTTCTGTGGAAGGGGAAATAGGAAGATGTACTGTTTTGAATGTATGGTATTGCAACAGACCAGATGAGAGTTTGGAATCTGTGCTACAGCATTTTGGTTTTGAGACCAGTGTCATTTTGTTTTCTTGTTTTCAGTAGAAGATTTAAAAAGAAAGAACTATCACGTCCAAGTAAAGTATAAAGTACTGTCATGGTAAGACATTCCCAGTTCCTTCCTTTAGTTATAGTTCTGTGATGTCTTCTGTTTGTAGATGCTGGTAATTTACAAGAACGACAAATAAGTAGATACTGTTCCTGCTGCAAAGTAAGAAAATTAATACAAGTATTTGAACAATTGCATTATTGTATTGCATTGCTGCATTCCCTCTGTTTCAGTGATGCAGGCAGTAATGTAGCCAACAAACCTTTTAATGAAAGCATTTGATTTAACAGCACCATGTTGGATGTAGTTTACCAGAATAAAGCAATCTGGGGGCTGTAGCGTCTTGTTAAACGGATTGTCAGTGTTTTTGACAAGAAGTTTGTTAGAATCCAGCAAGCTTGAGCGGCCAGCATATCAGAGTATTTCCAGCTGTAATATATCGTTCTGTCCTAGACTGAAATCTTCGGATAATCACCTAATTCAAGTGATTGCTAGAATGTTGCAGCCTATCTAGTTTTGCTCTTTCTAGGACAGCATGTTGGTGGAGAGCTCGGGATGAATTTAAAGTAAAAAGGACTGTAATAAATAATAATGAATACTCCATCCGTCTAGGGACCAGGGTGGAGTTTTGGATGAGGTATCCAAGTCTCCTGCTGCTCTGTTCATCCTTTGCCTCTTGTGGCTGGTGCTGAAGCTGTCAAAGGGAGGGTGACTGGAAGAAAACAGCTTGGTGTCACCATTAGTCTGAGGATGCTACAGCTCTTGCTTGTCCTTGAGCCTGATAGGAACCGCTTGTCCTCTACGTGGCCCTTTCCTGTTGCTCCTACTGCCATCGCTAGCTCCTTACAGCTGCTTCCTAGGCACATCAGAGGCTTGCAGCAGCAAACGAGCAATTAAGAAGTGTTTTACTTTAGCTATCTGTGTGATGGTAGAGTCAGGTTGTTTTGTTATTTTTTTGCGCTCTTGAACTGTGGAAAAAAATGTCACGTTGAAAAAACCTCCTTGGAGGGTGCTGTGCTGTGGAGGTTTTCAGCTAGCCAACGAAGCTGTCCTGATACTGCTTGCAGAAGTGTTTCTCATCAGACCTGTTGATATGGCCTTGTTTTGGGGTTTGTGGAGAAAGTCAGGCACAGAGGCAATAATTCAGAGCCCCAGTCTGCTTTTCTGGCCTCTGCCTTGCACCAAGAGGAGAGAGAAGAGTGGATGTCCTCTGCACCTGGACTGTGCTGGTAACTGAACTGCAGCTTGCTTCTGTTTTTCTCTGAGTTTTCAGATGGCTGTGCTTTTGTTTATTCTTTTCTTTTGTTGGCCAAGGAGAGTTATCACTTGGACTCACAATGGGAAACAAACAAAAGATTAATTTCTCCCACTTAGTTTTCCCCTTCTCTAGCTCTGTTCTCTACTGAATGGAGAGAATGGAGAGCCTCCTCTTCCTTCACCTCCAAGAATTACAAGTTTTTTGTTGTTGTTTTGTTTGTCTTTTACAGATAAATTTTGTAGCCTGTCAACTGTTTGCCCTTTTGGCTGCCTTTTGGTTTCGTATTTACTTGAGTCCCAGTCATGCCAGCTCTGCTGTTCGCCATGCATTTGCCACCCTCTTTGGAATATACTTTGCTGTCTTCTGCTTTGGGTGGTGAGTATTTAATCACTAAGCAGACAAGGCTTGGGTAAAAATATTTTTAAACTTCATACCAGCTTTTCTGTGTTGTCTTTTTAGCCTTCTCAAATTTGCAATCCTTAAAAAAAAAAAAAAAAAAAAAAGAAAGAAAAAGAAAGAAAAAAGACAGAATTTATACCAGCATAACCACCCCAAGCCTATAAAGTAGAATAAGCCACAAAAGCATTTGTAAGTGAGGTATTTAATCTGTGATATATTTGTTCTGGCAGTTTGCCACGCCAGTTTGTTGTTAAGATAGCTCTCTTGGAAAAGATGCATCCAGTTTGAATGAGCACTTTGAGCTAGGCTGCTCTTTCTCTGAATGAAACACACAGACAACATCTTGTCAGTAAGAGTTGATCAGTACTGGGTATTCAGGCTATAAAAATGTCATTGTGATAATCCATATTTTCTGATACTCTGATACAGAATCACATTTATGTCATTTACATGAGATACTGTTCCTTCATTCTGAACTGCCAGCCCCTCCAGATCACACAGAAATTATCTAAATATACACTTTGTTGTCTTCAAGGTATTCCATTCATCTTTTTGTCCTGGTGCTGATGAATTATGGCATTATGAATATGGCAAGTATTCCCAACATCCACAGGTGAGCATATGTGGTGCTGATACTGGAACTGCCCTGCCCCTCTGGTTTCTTCTCCTTTTGTTGAGAAACAAGTTTTTTTGTTTTTTTTTTTTTTCTTCAGTATTGCTGTATCTTCTTCACTACCTTTCTTTCCCAGTTACTTGCGCAAGCTTTGTTCATTCAGTTACAGAAGCAGCTGTAATTTCAATTTGTGGTTTTTGTGTGGGTATGTTGCATTTTTCTATGAAATTTTTGGCCCCAAAAGTAGGCTTTTGCAAGTTTAGTAATTTATGCCTAAACTTTTGTTTTGTTTTTGTTTTTAAACTTAATAAAGTCATATTCTCCTTAGTAGTGTGTCCTTGAGAATTGCTTTCAGTAAACCTTTTTAATGTGTTCTTCTCCTTGCTGCTTGGCCTTTTTTTTTCCACTTACTCTTGAGTTAAGTAGTTCAGTTAAGGTCATTGTGGTGACTTGATGTAGTGATCTGTGAAATAAGTCTTGCATTAGGTACTGGACTTGGAGCTTGAAAAAGTAGAAAATACCACATATGTTATTACTTTGGAGCAGAAGCTTACAGCATCACCATGAGAAGTTCCCAACCATGGGATTTTTTTTTTTTTCTCCCCTTTACAGATGTCTTGGAGAAAGACAGCAAAAAACACATAAAGGGCATTATCAAGTGAGTGCTTTCCTAGCTGAAAGACAGAAGGTACTCTGATAAAAATGAAAACTATCTGGAAGTTACATCTGCTTCTTGCACATAAGAGGAAGTTGGTGTGAAAAAACTTCTCTGCTCAGTCATTTAGCCTTCTCATGAAGGTCAGCAATTTAAAATTGTGTAGGTGGAGTTGTTTGTTTCCCATCAATCTGCGTAATTGGGAAAATTTTTTTTGAAACTGCTACTTTACAGCAGGCTAGGGGGATCAGGTGGCAATTCTTCCCGCTTTTTTTACTTCTCTGCTGGCATCCCTGAGAGTACATGGCTCATAATGTGGTTTGGTTTGGGTGTTTTACAGGTTGTTCCTGTCTCTGCATATTTCTTTCTGCAGCCACTAGTGGATACTAATGCAGCATGGTGATTCACTCTGAAGCCCCTTCTTTACCTGTCTTCAGGGCCGGGACTGTCTGAGCATCAATGCTCTGATGTCCCCTTCTTCTTCAGCACTTACAGAGGGAACACCTCTCTGATATCCAAATGGAAACCATCTGTTCCGATTTGTCTAGGATTGTTTAGAAATGTGAACCATAGGCAACAAGCTAGGCCTACAGCAGTCAGTAGCATTTTGCACTAGCATAATAATGTTACTGAAGATGATTTTGTTACTGCCGCCCACCAAATACAAAGGCAAAGTTTACAAGTCCAAAGATAATAATAGTTTAAATTCTGTTGGGCAACGTTTGTAAAAGAAATTTCATCCAGAGGCCAGAAAGAAAAGGTGCTAAAAATGTATTACTTGTTTCCCAATCATTCTACCTGCCCGCCACTTGGGGAAATGCATAAGTAACTCATGTATGTGAGACAAAGGAACTGTAGGAACCAATTTACAGATGTAATCATCCAATGTTCATGTTTTCCTAGACAAGTTGGTGTGGTTGTAGGGAAATAAGAATGGTTTCAGCAAGAAACCCCCTTGTTCTTACTGTTTATCCATCCATAATGGGAGAAACACTTGTGTGCTGCAACACAGATTAAGCCAGTTGGTA
The DNA here is from genome assembly GCA_036925125.1 of Oreortyx pictus. Taxonomy (NCBI): domain Eukaryota; kingdom Metazoa; phylum Chordata; class Aves; order Galliformes; family Odontophoridae; genus Oreortyx; species Oreortyx pictus. The sequence goes on along the minus strand of JAUPFR010000003.1, from coordinate 85,224,759 downwards.
TAATGTCATTCACTGCTGCAAGGTAGTCATGTGTGGACTAGAATCGATGTGAATTAGTAAGTCAGCATGCTGAAAAACCTAAGGAGGTGCTGGAAGATTTGGTGTAGGCCTCTTCTACTGTATTTCACTAGATTTGAAGTACAAGTATATTAATTCTAGCGAAAGTACAGTGTATTTAAGATGCGTGAGAATAAGTTTGAAAAATTCAAGCATAGTGGCTGGATCTTTGCATACGGAGGTCTTCTAAGAGCACTGGGACCTTTGTAGTGGGAGTCCAAGAGTTGGCTCTTTTTCCTCCCCAAAATGTGGGTGCAAGCGAACAAAGGAAATAAAAGCGACGACATAATTTGCTGTGCATGCACCTATTCCTGGTTATTTTCAGTTAGTTTGCTCTCTAGTGAAGCTACCAGCTTTCAAGACTTGTAAGCTGAAAAATTAATCCAGCATTGGAAATGCTCCAAGCTGCAACAGCAGTTCAGTATTCCTCTACTTGGTCACTGCTCTCCTTTCAGTCTTTTCACTCGGGTATCAAGGCTGATTTTAAAATACTTCATCCCATCTATCACAGTTACATGTCTCACCTGGGTAACCTGCCATTCTCAGTTGATGAGAGGGAGCCTAAGGAGCTGGATTGGATGCCTGACTGAGATGAAGTAAGACAGATTCTGCTTGGAATCTCTTGAAGAAGCTGTCATGTCCCCTCAGTCTGCTTTCAGCCAGCTGTTTGCTTCAGCCATGTGAACTGCAGTTTGTCTTGTGATCCTTGTCTTCAAATCCATCACTGTCACTCACACTGCAGTTTATTAGTCCCCAGAGAGGAAAAGCTTATTTCATTTATAGTCAGCCATTATCTGAGGAAAGCATGTCTAGTTTTCAGGCTGCTGACTGTTGCTTTTGTTCTGTTTTGCCTTTAGTTCCCTTCTCTGATTCAGCTTATTCTGGATATTTTTTTCATGTGACCAGCTTCTGATTTAAGGGATGCTAGTTGGCCTGGTCCCAGCCCATCTGAAGTCCATGGATTGTAAGCCTTTCAGCTTACCTTTGTACTATCTAGTTAACTTCACCTGGCAGTCTCGTTTCCAAGTATCCATTCACTTCTCATCTCCTCAGTATCTTCTTTCTATTTACAGGAAGGAATTAGTTATGGAAAAGGCTGCATCTGTCACACCTGGATACCGCAATGCTCAGCTCTTGTAATGGAAAATGTTGTGCTGTTCTCCTGCCTAACTTAGTGGTCATCCTGAAAAACTGAGTGAATTTGTCAAGATTAAGTAATGCTTCCTCTGGAAAACGGCATAATTCAGCACTTGGAGCTGAAAATATTTGGCTATGTGTCATTATCTAGCCTCATACTTAATCAGAAAAGAGAAAATATCTTAAGTGTTTTAATTTCTAGTGGATCAGAAAGAGTTGTATGTGTAAACAAAGGACATTTACAGTTTAAAAAAAAAAAAGGAATAGATAACTTAGCAACACACATACAATATAAATGGTTATAAAATGCCTGAGTGAGATAAATTTCAAATGGCACGTTGGAGGAGGAACTTTGAAATTGAAATGCTTGAAATGATAACTTTTTTTTTTTTTTTTTTTAACCAGCGATGGAAGGAGACATCTCTGAAATGCTTCAGCTACATTTAAATCCTCTTAAAAGTTCTTTAATTTTTTTCCCAGATCTTGTAACATAGATTCAGACTTGTGAATAATGTTGTTTGCAGAGATCAAGCCACTCTCTTAAACAAGCCCAAACCCAATTTGGGTGACTCCAGTTCTTGTTGGTACTTGCGTAAGTAACTATGTATTCTGTGTCTTGTGTTTTTAGGTACTCCTTTGTTGTAGCTATGGGATACCTCACCTTGTGCCACATAAGCCGAATATACATATTTCATTATGGTATTCTGACTACAGATTTTTCTGGGTGAGTGAGTCTGCAGGCTGTGTCCTGTATAAATTAATGTTAGTTGAATTATATGTTTTAAGAGCAATGTTGATATTATCTGGGAGGGCCTGCAATTTTGTTTGCCTTAACCTTTTTCTGAGATCTTTTTAAAGAAGGAAGGAATAAACTCTGTGTGTTTTTAGTGACTCATTGCTTCTGCTGTTCTCCTGTGAGATGCTATGTAGGCTGCTACCAGGAAGGTAGGCCTTGGTTTTACTCAGAGCAGCCTGGGAGGAGAGCCCTACACAGCACCTTGCGGGTGGAGGTTGATCCTGAGAGGTGAACTGGGCATCCCACCTTCCCAAGCACCTCTGTCGGCTCCAAGTCATCCTTTTTCCCTTTCCTCTTTACCTTGGAAGAGGTCTGGGGGAGTCTGGATTCCTCTGTAGCCTGATGGGGATGGTGTGTCCTAGCAGAGGGCTCCAGCTGGTGGGAAGGGGCCTGGGAGCAAGTGACAGGGGGAGCTGGGGTTTGGGTGAGCAAGGCAGACAGGCGTGCAGTCAGCTAATGCTATGGACTCTGTTGTCGTGGTAGGTGGTAGCTGTTGTTAAATAGCATGGCTTCTTGTGGGCAATGCATTTCTGTGGAATGGTGTTGCTTATAGAAACTCCAGGCTCTCTATATTTGATTTCACTGAAGTAGTAGAGAATGCTTTGCAGAAATACAGGCAGCTAATGTTATATATTTTGTTTACGAGAGGAAGTCATATTTTTTGTGTAATTTAAAAAGTGTGCTAATTCATATTCCATTTGTTTAACCTAATGTCTGAACAGAGTAATTGTGAACATGCCATGAAAAACCTCTGTAAACTGGCATAGTCAGTTATAAACTCCTATCCCAACCCTCTGTCTTCTGACAGGCATAAAGAAGGAAACTGTGTATGTATATCCCTCTCTGTGAGGTGATGTGGATTCAAGCATTTAGTTGCATTTCTGGAAAAAAAAAATTCTTTCAGGATTTGGGAGTTTTTTATTGGAGGATGGCGCAGAAAAGAGAACTCATATTTAGAGAAGTTTAGTTCTCTTAATTTTTGAGATCCTCTTCGTACACAAAAGCATGTCCTGAATGAGCATGGCATACCAAGAAGCCAATAAATGGAACTGGAATGTTATAGCTCCATATGTATTAGACAGAGAAAGAAATGTGAGAGAGCATGCTTTTCTGAATAGTGTTAAGAATGTACTGTGAGGCGTATTGGCTGTCTCTGTCTGAGAACATCCAGCTGAGACTGGGGGTGGAAGCAGAGGAATGGTGGCTGTTTCATAGACTAGGTAGCAGTTTCTGCTCCCTTGGTGAAAAAGGAGGTGCATATCTAATGATGAACTTGAGAATAATAGTAGTGAAAGATGAATACTTGAACTTACTCTATTATTTATTTTTGTTCTGATATTTAAGATATGGACCAATTCCTAAACTTGAGTCCAACATAAAACTGTCAAAGAGGAAACAACTGGAAAATGCAGTATGGATAGTAACTAATCTTGATGGTATTTTTAAAAACTGAGAATAAATAAAGCTATTGTAATGGTATTAGGAAAATCTTGCCATCCAAAGTGCTCAAACTGAGATCAGCCTCATAAGTATCTCTTACAGCCTGTTTTTCTCAGCTGTGAATAATACATACCCAATGAGGCTTTGTGAACCTATCTAAAGAGATGTTATGACTGGAAGAGACAAAATCAGAGTCACAGAATGGCTTGGGTTGGAATAGATCTTACAAACCATTCAGTTCCAAACTCTCATGCCCTGGTTAGGATTGCCACTCGCTAGATCAGGCTGTCCTGGGCCCCATCCAGCCAGGCCCTGAACACCTCCAGGGATGAGGAATCCACAGCTTCCCTGGGAAACCTGTAGAGCCTTGCCCCTCTCTGAGTAAATAATTTTCTCCTAACATCTGATCTACATCTCCCATCTTCTAGTTTAAAACTGTTCGCTATCAGACCATGAAAAAGAATCAGTGTTCCTCCTGTTTAGAAGTGCCCTTTAAGTACGGAAAGGCCACAGTGAGGTCTCTTCAAAGCCTCTTTTCCAAGCTGATACTCTTAGACCACAGTTTTGCCACGTATAAGCAGAAACCTGCCTTCTCATTCTCCCTTATTTGATGGTTCCACATATGACACAATAGGAAAGCATTCCAATATGCTTCTGACTAGAACAGTGTCCTTAAATCCTCTCTCAGGACTTCACAAACTACCGAAACTGAGTCCATGTGGTGATGTTCACCTCCCTTCAAACCTCCTAGCCTTTTGATCAAACACACCTGGGGAAGCAAACCACTAGATTTAGGAGAATCTTTAAAGTGAACAAAAATCCTGTCATCTGCTGATTTGTATTTGAGATCTTGGTATTCCATAAGTCTCTGATGATACGCTGTTACAAGAAGGTGTTTTTAATACGTGTCATGTAGGTGTGTAACCTGTCTAGTGTCATCAGGTCTTTCCAGTGTTGATTCCTTGAAGCAGAGACAAGCCAGATGTTAAATGGGTGTTTCTCATGGGTGTTGGAAGGTACCTCTGGTGATCATCTAGTCCAACCCCCCTTCTAAAGCCAGTTCCCTAAAGCAGGTTACAAAGGAAAGCATCCACACAGGTCTTGAGTCTCTCCAGAGAAGGAGACTCTGCAGCCTGTCTGGGCAGCTTGCTCCAGTGCAGTGTAACTCTCAAAGACTTAAACACTTTGCATGCTTAACCCTTTCTATGTGTGTTAGTAAGTGTATTTTTTAGTTTCTTACTAATGGTTGGTTGTACCATTTGTTTGGCGTTCTGTATTCCGTTTTGAGAACACAGCTTTTAAAATGCAAGTAGAGGTGGACAGAGAGCAAGGTAACCTTTGAGTCATGTCTTAAGTAAACGAAATGAAAGATCGAGCTGTGACTCATCACTTCAAGTTTAAGAAGTAAGGAAACTTGTTCTGTGCTGGTGACTAGTTAATTCTTCTAAGTCCTGCCAACAGCATGTTTGTTCACTGACTAACAATCAAAACTATGCTAGAGCTGATTGTAGCAACTTCTTGGTTTGAGTTTTCATATATTTCATTGCGCTTAGATGAAAACTTCACTTTTTTAAAACTCCATGACAGGTTATAGTGGAAACAAATTCCAGTTTGCAACACTTAGATTTTGTATATAAAAATATATTTTTATATTTAAATTTAATCATATTTCATTGTTATTTCAAAAAATGTGGTAACATAACTTAGGATTTTTCTTCTGTCAGCTTTTTCAGTGAAAATTCAGTTCGTTTTTTTTTTTTTTTGTCATTAATTGTAAAATAACTGAATGCTCTGCTTCCTCCATAATTCATATCAATCTTTGAGAGAAACTTGCATGTTTTATTTTGCTTGGTTTGCTTAGCATTAATACATTGTACCTAGGAGAACTAAATCCTAACTCTTTCTCTCTTTTTGTCTTACTTCTTCTTTATGCTAAGAGGATTTTGCTGGTAAGTTGTCTGGTTTCTGTACAGTGTTATAAAAATGGTAATACCAACTTATGTTTCTGTTCTTTGTGTCAAGGCTTCAGACCAAGTATAATAATATTATGGCATTAGGGAAAAATCAGTTTAAAATCAAATCAAGGGATTTTGGTTGGTATTTTTGAAAATTACTAATAGATATGTTTTCAATCTAGCAAGCTTTTTGAACAAATACTGCTTGTCATCTGGACAGAATTCAGGGTAGCTCCTCATCCACGAGAAGTTCTATGTCTGCTTTAATCCGTTGCTTGATTAAGATCATAAAGCTTTTGGGTTTCCTCTTTGAATTTGTGCATTATCTGAGCAAAATTTCATAATATTGTAGAAAAATATTGTAGAAAACAGGCATAGGCCTACTCTATTTCCCTAATGTCATTTTGAACCACCATGCAGAAATACTATCCAGTCCTCTGAATTTAGCTGGTTCTTTTTTTTCTTCTTAAAATGTGTGCAGTGCAGTACTTCGTTTGTGGTGTGTGTTCCAGAAACTCTGGATGACCTTGGTAAGGTCACATATCTAGAGTCGGTATAGCAGAGTAAATGTGGGGTGTGGAGGGGGGGGCAGTGAAGTTTGGGGCTGGTTTCTGCTGTTACAATTACTGGTAAAAGCATTTTTTTATTAAAGGGCTATTCTGTTTTCTGTGCTTGCTCACTGCTTGGCTTCTCTGCCAGGCTTTTTGTGCACTTGAAACTACACTGAGATGCCTTACCGTCGATTACATGGAAGTCCTGAAAGAGCCACATGTGGGAAGTACCAGTTAGCCAAGATTCAAGTAGTCAATACCATAGAACTCCATATACCTAGTGTGCCCTGGGATACGTCTCCAAAAACAGATCATCTTTTAAGTGAAATATTTCTATTGTGGCAGAGTAGAAAACACTGTTTGGGAACTTCCACCAAAATAGAACAATTCACCTACATGAAGCAAATTGGGAATGGCTGAGGAGGCATGAGCATATTTAGTTAAATGTTTGCTCTCTGTGTGTACTTCAGCAGGGGCAATACAGCCTTGTTGCCACTGAGGCTGTTGTGACCCTGTGTCAGTGATCGCTTTGCCAACACAGTTAATTTCACAGCAGAGTGTGAGTATGTGAGCTCCTCATACTGCTTTCCAGACTGAAGAGATAAACCTGAAATAAATGTTCGCTGGCTTTTTTTGTTGCAATGAGCCTTTTTACTCCACCTACTCTCTTAGTGAAATCAGGTCAGTGGAAACTATTTGTAGCTCTGTGTGCCAGACTTCTCCATGGGATTAACTAAGGTCAGGCAGACTGCTTGGTTTGTAAGCACTGAGGTTTGCCTAGTGCAGGATTCAGTCTCTGACGTGGAGAAGATCCCTGTGGAAGGCGACAAAGGGACGCTGGCATCCTTAGTTCCATTGGCCTGTGTTGCTGAGCAGATTTTTTCTGCTGGGACAAGTCATGTTTGAAAATGACACGATCTGGCATGTTTTCATTTGGAAGGTTTAATTAGGGACGCAAAACCCTTTGTCCTTATTCAGCATTCTGTAAACTGTTGCATCTTTGTCTCGCTTTTCATGACCTCTAAATTCAGGTAGAAAGAGAGATTTTTTTTTTTTTTAATTTGTTGAGATTATTCCAAACTTACCATGTATTTCATCACATTCAGTAAAAAATTATATTAATATTTTATATTGAATTCCTGGAAATTCATAATTAAAAGTTGTCTAGTATGGTTTGTGTATAGAAGGTACCATACAGCTGCAATTTGTAATTAATAAAACAGAGGGAAAAAAATCACAGTACAGGTAAATCTAATTCTGTATTTCTGTGTTAGTTTGTAACTGTAGAGTTTAGCAGTACAGGTGAAAAGAAGAGGACGTGCATTTATGCAACATATGAAGTAGCTGCGAAGCAGTTGGAAGGTGTTCAGACATGACAAGGTTCAACTGTTTTTTGCTTCTTAAATACATATTTTATTTCAGATGCTCTACTCCTGATGGTATATCTTCATGCTCTATCTGTAAATGCAAGTAGGTAGACTGTCTTTTAAAAATTGTTTAAATTGTTAAGCTTTAAAGTTTTGACCTAACAGTTTGTCCCACTCTTGATAACTCATGCATTTATCTCAGCCTGGGAGAAAGAAAAGGTCATTGGAAATTTTATGGTTTTGTTAAATCCCTTTCTTCAGTGCTTTGATATTGCCAAGTTCTAAAAATCAGAACTCCTGTGCATATTTAGGAAATGATGTTATTTTGTTTGTTCAGTTTTTTTTTTTTTTTGCTAAATAAGATTACTTTTCTTGTCTGACTTTAATGTTGTATTTAAGATTTGCAGTCTCATGCGTTGCTTTGTGAAGATGTAGGAAAGTGTATTTTTTTTATTCTGGAGAAACGAAAGCAGTTTTAGACTTGTTCTTTGTGTGTGAGCAATGTTTGAATTGCAGGGAGGAGTGGGACAAGCTGTGGTTGTGCAGAAGGGGTGACCCCGCACCTCAGTGGAGTGACAGGAGGACAGAGAGCCCCAGTGCTGCTGTAGCTTTGTGCTATGCCTTCTCTTGTGGTGAATTCTTGGGCCCCCAGAGGGAAAATGATTGATGGATGAAAGAGGAAAAAGATACTCCCTGCTCACCTGAAACCTTGCTCGCTCGCTGTGTGAAGCGTCTGATGATCCCTGATACTGATCTTGTGAAAGATTTAGTGTCATCTGTTGCTCCCGTACAGCAGGTTTCCACCTTCCCAAGCAGGATGTGGAATAGATGGATGGATCTGTGACACGGAAGTGGCAGGAGACAGAGCTAAATGTTCTTCAGATCCATTCTGAAGGTTGCCCTCCCAGCCGTGGGCCAGGGGTGTCAAGTTTGATGTCTTCTCTGGAGTTCAGGCTTGAGGGAGGGGAGGCTGTGTGTCTTCTCTGATGAAAATGCATGTGAGACTCATTTGTTCTACTGGGCTACAATGTGCTGTGAATGAGACAGTGAATTCCTAATATAGATAAAAATGACCTCTATCGTCTCTGTGTTTACATGATGTTCAGTTTTAATGCAGTCTGTGCTCCTGCTTCCATTGGTTAATCAGCACATCAGAATTGTTTGTGTTTTGGATCTCTCTGGCTTACAGTGGGGGGCCTGATCTTCAAAGACAAGTATCTAAATTTAGTCACCTAAAGGCGAAGAATTTTGGCTGTGAGCCTGAGGTTAAAATTTGTGCACCTCAGCATCAGCATAAAGTGCTTGCTGTGAGACAGGCACACTGCAAATTGAAGCGGTTTTAAACAAGTGTTAGTGTTCGCCCGTAGAGTTTAAGGGTCAAGCACTGACAAAATAAAGATCTGCGTTTATCTCAGTAGAACTGCTGGTTCACTGAAAGTCTCTGTCTCTCCTAAGGATTAAAAAATCTGCTTTATTCTATCCTTAAAGGATGGGGATTTACGTATCTTTGAAAGAATAGCTAGAATTTGAATGGGAGAACCTGAGAAATAGAATGTGTTAAGTACTGGTGAAAACTTTTCATAAAATGGAAAGATGAACTGGAATAAAACTTGGAATGACTTTTCACATTATTGGAGCTGCCTGGACAATGGAGAAAGGACATGACTGGATTTGTCAATTCTTTAGCTGTAGTCGTTGATCTAGATGACCCAATAATTAATGCTGCACAAGCACTTGTGTTACAGTTGTATTCCAGATTTCTATATATCAAAGCTTGTTCTGGATTTTGTGTGCAAGTGTTTTTACTGATATTTCAAGAGTATAGCTCTGAAACCATAAAAATAGTTTCTGACTCAAATAATGTCTGATAATACATGTTCTTGGGCTTTGCTTAGAAAATGCAAATTACTCTGCCCACACAGAATTATGTGTAGACTCTTGAAACAGATCAGACATATTTAGTATATAAAAAAAAAGAGACCACTTCAGTGAAAAAAATATCTTTTTCTGTAATTCTTTTTTACCGTGATCAGCATATTAATTATCTTGAAAATCAGTTTGATTTGTCAGAGCAGGATGATCAGATTACACAGTTTATCTAGCCTTTGGGTTTACATTTGACTGTAGCCTGTGGGTTGATTTACGTTCAGAATCTCTTACAAAACCATGCAGAATGTTAATATTTGAATGTTATTTCAGACAGGGATATCATTGAATGCAACTCTTTTTTTCCTTATCTTCAGAAGCGAGTGGGGTAAATACAGTGCTTGAGCTACAAATAGCCTTCAACATTTTTTTTTCTTTCATTGGATCCCAGAAAATGTATCACAGTGTTTAAAATAAATAGCCATACAAGCCATACAGTTTTTAGTAGTCATCTATTTGTCTTGAAAAAGTTCTCCTTACCAGTCAAACTCTGTAAATAGCTGTCTTCTTTCCTCTTCTAACTTGTATTGAAGCCATCATTAATGTTCAAGCTGAAATTCATATGGCTTATGCTGATAATTTATGATCCAGATAAGAAACAATCCATTATATTAATTTTCAGAGAAATCAGATCTCTTGGGTGGAACTGGTGTTACATGTAATTTTTGTAAGTAATACTTTAAGAGTAATTACATGTCTTCAACACCCTTCACAGCCCAGTGGCTCTTAGAGGGCACCGTGTGCTGGCAGAATAATATAGGGAGGCAAGGGCAGCACATGCTCATCGCTCACTTTCCCTGAGATGGACTCTTCCATATTATAGTTGCTCAATGATGGATTTGGCGTTTAGGACTTTACAGCACTTAAAAGCAGTCAGTGGATAGCAATTAAGGAGCCTCTCCTTGCGAGGGTCTGATTGATTGATTGATTGATTGATTGATTTTTCTCACAGTTTGTTCCTCTTCTTTCTACTTACAAAACTGTTGTTTGCCTTTTTTAATTTTTTTAAATTTTATTTTCCTTGTTTGTTATCTGTGGCAGCCCACGTTTGCCTACATACTTAGAACCTCTGTAAAGCCAGATATTGGAAATATAAGCAGCGCTATTGAACGTAATGTCTGTTTGTATATTGCTTGTTTGGTTGGCCCTGAAGCTGCTGGCACTGTAGGCTATAAACCTGGCTCAGGTTCAGCTAGCTCGTGTGTTTGGGAGTCTCCAGATGCCACGTGCCAAACGCTCCCAGTTGGATAGGCTGGCTGTCCACACAGTGGTCACAAAGCCAAGAAGCACGGGGGATGTTGTGTCATGCCGACAGCTATTCTGGTATTTGCACTTTAACAATTGGACTATTCACATATGGAAATAAGAGTGTGTATCTGCAGAGTCGGCGTTTGTTTAGGGCAGTGAGGAAACAGATGATTGGAGAGTAACAGCAAGGAAAGGCAGCGTTATTTTACAGCAATATTGCTTTATTCTGCTGTTGCATCCCACAGGGCTTGAATCTGGTCTTTGAGTGGAAGGAAACACTCTGGGCTGCAGGAGCTGGTAGTCCTTAGCGGCATGATTTCTTCTGAATTACAATTTGCACCGCTGTGGGGTGGAGAGGCATAAAATAAGGCTTTGTGTGCGCTTAGCAATTAAAAATTCCAGTGCAAGTTACTGTGGGGTTGTTTTGAACTCAGGCAATTGTCTTATGCCTGAGTTACTCCTTCAGTTTTAATTGGATGTTTTCCACTTCTTGCTAATACAGTTATGCCTTTTAAAGGGATAAAGACATTCAGTAAGAAAGTTGAGAATAATTTGTATTACAAGATGTGTAACTGCTGTTTCTGTCTTTGTTACAGTCCACTGATGATAATTACACAGAAGATCACAACACTTGCATGCCAACTACATGATGGTAAGGAAGGGAATTTCTTCCCTTGTCCTGAAGAGAGCATTTTTATTCCTAGTATATTCTGTGGTTGAATAATGCAGTAGATGAATGTGAGCTGCTCGGAGTGAAGAATAAAAATGCTTTGTAGAGAAGAACAAGGGATTTCAAGTTTTGATCAGTTCTCTACAATCAAACTGTCCTTTCAGTAACGAAGACAACAGCTTTTCCTTTTGCAGTTTCTGCTTCTTTGGCCTGCAGTTTGGATTATATCTTGTATCTGCATTCACTGTTAGATTCTATAGTGCATCTCTGTTAAGCTTTCTGAAGCAATTTTTGACTCTCAAAAATCAAGAGCTGTATTTGATCTGTAGCTTCAGCCGTTAAAATCAATACAGAAAGTTTATGCTGTCAGTAGTTTTCACAGCATAGAATATATTGGCAGGGAGAATGGCTTGAAATGAAAAGAGGAGAGACTTAGGTTAGATGTTAGGAAGAAACTTTTCACTCAGAGCGTAGTGAGGCACTGGAACAGGTTGCCCAGAGAGGTTGTGGGAGTCCCATCTCCGGAGGCATTCAAGGCTAGATGAGATGGAGCCCTAGGCAACCTGATCTTGTGGTTGGCAACCCTGTTTACGGCAGGAGGGTTTGAAGGGGACCTTAAAGATCATCTAATTCAATCTAAGCCATTCTATTATATATTCAATGAGTTGTGGGAGGCGGAATTGCTTTTTACCCTGGGAAAGGCACAGTTGCAGGCAAAATAGTGTTGTCTTCATTGTTACTCTTTGCTGTGACAGCAAAGACTAGAAGTGCCAATTGTCATCGATATTATTATTGCTTATGTCTGTTGATGTTGCAGTGTGAACTTCCAATGGTCTGAGGCCCACTGTATGGCTGACTATGTTATGTTATATGTATATATGTATACTGTTATGGATGACTAAATATGTATGTGGTAGCTACTACAGCCTGCAGGATCTATCATTTGCAAGCCAAGTTTACATTGAATGGGTCTGTATTGTGGTCTCACCATGATGGACAACTGAAATCCACCACGTTGCTCCCTCACACCCTCCACCTCAGAGGAAGAGGGAAAGAAAATCCAATGAGGAAGGACTGCAGTTTGAAATAAGGATGAGGAGATCACTCGTCAGGTGCTGTGACGTGCAAGACAGACTAGCATAAGGAGACTGATTCCTATTGGTAACAGATTAGTTAGTAGTGAAAACCAAAAAGTGAACTAACATCATTTTCCTTCCATTCGCTTTCTTGTATTTCCTTCCTCTAAGAAATGTTGGGGAACAGGGAATGGGGGCTGCTGTCAGTTCATAATGCCTCCTTCATGGCCACTTTCTGCCCCTGCTCCAGGTGAGGTCCCTCCCACAGGGTGCTTTCCTTCCCAATCTGATCCTGTGTGGACTTCTCAAAGGCTGCAGCTCTCCAAGCACTGCTCCAACAGAGCCCACTGTTCAGGAGCACACTGGTCCAGCACAGGTCCCCACAGGTGGCAGCACCCCCAGACCTCCTGTTCCACCGCAGGTTCCTCTCCGTAGGCTGCAACTCTGGTCCAGAGTCTGAGCCTGAGGAAGCTTCTCCATGGGCTGCACTTTCTGTCAGACCACATCTGCTGCTGCACCATGGCCTCCTCTATGCTCTGCGTGATGCCCATGGACAGCAGGGGAACAGCCTACTCCACCATGGACATCTCCTGAGCTGCAGAAAACCTCTGCTCCACACCTGGAGCACCTTCTGCCCTCCTTCTGCACTGACTGTGGTGTCTGCAGGGCTTTCTCTCATGTTTCTTGTTCCCTTTTCCCAGTTGCTGTTGCCTAGCAGTTTTCTCCTTCCTTAAATCTAGAGCTCAGCTCTGCCCAGCGGTGGTCTCTTTTGGAGCAGCTGGTGCTGGTTCTGGTCTGATACGGAGTATCACTTGGCTCTGCTCACATAGGCCTATCTTGCCGCCCCCAAAACATTTCTGTGTAAACTTGATTCATTCTATTACTTCTGACTGGCTGTATAGTGCAGCTTGAAGGTCTGCGTGGGCTAATTGACCTTGTTGTTAACTTTCATGTTGTTGAGGCTTCTTTGCCCCTGTTATTCAAGCCAGCCAGCCAGCTCAGGTATCGCTGCAGCAATGTGCAGCCTATATGTACCCCTAGAATACTGAAAGGGAGAAGGAAAGAGATAGCGAATGGGACAGGAGCATCTTAAACCAAAATTCCTCCAGATTAACGATGATGGAAAAGGCTTATTAAATTGTGAATTGTCCACGCGTGGAATGGTTGCTCAGATGGAGACAGCTTGCAGTTTGAGTACATGTGACAAATTTAATTTGTAAAAATTTGATGCTGCTGTCCTTAAATGGAAATAGACAAAATAACCAGCTCCTGAAGCACTTGATTGTTTCCCTGGAGCTTGCACCCTCTCAGTATTGAGGAAATGAAATAGTGAAGAGCGAAGGGATGTGATCAGCAGTCTTTTTAGGTAATGGGTCTTGTATACATGCATCAATAATTATGGCCAGTACATGGAGAACTGTAGCAATAAGTGATAAAAAGCCCCTGATCTAGTGAAGATCTACGTATGTCTGCATAGCAACAACTGCTGTGACTCATTTCATGGCGAGTTCTGCTGAAGCTGGCAGGAATTCTCACAGTAAGCACAGCTAAGGCTTCAGAGTGGAGGTTATTAAGATATTTGCTGCTGTAAGCAACATCTGTTTACAAGCTGGCCATTACACAAGATTTTTCTATAGGTTTCTTGGGACAGCGAGTCTGGCCCCAAAGGTCTAATGAACTCAACAGTAGGTCAGTCTCCAATCTGGACCTTATACAATTCCAGGCTATTACTGATGTGTGAGTTTCAGCTCACTCCGGCAGCAGGCAGCCACGCTGCTAGTTCTCACTCATGAAGCTTCTGTTTCTTGAGAGCCCATTTCTCTTCCACTGCCTGATCCTCCTGCTGTGAAATGCTCTATTTCTCACCAAGGAGACAGCAGGAGGCTGGAGCTTAAATGAGCCAGCAGCTTCTGGGAACAGAGGTTTTTCCAGCACAGGACTGTTAGCAGAGGCTGCTGAGGGTTGCTGCCAGTTGGTGGCATTGCGACTTGCATTGTCTGTGTGAGAATACTGTGGCTGCTTCTCCTGGAAGCATATCTAGGGTGAAGAAATGGGAATGAGATAAGGAACAGGATAAAGGGAGTACGAATATACTTGACCTAAAAGTTTGGAACTGAGCTATGTTAAACTGCCTGTGACAAGTAATCTTGAAGCCTATGGGTTTAGGAACTTCTTGTCTATGAGATGCAAACACAGGGCTTTGGAGATGGCTTTCAAAAAGATCTAATGCGACTTTTCTTTCTAGGAATAGGGCGAAAAGCTGAGGAACTTACTGCAGAGCAAAATCGACTTGCTGTAAAGTAAGAATTTAATTTCCCCATTGATATGTTTAATTTCATCTTAAGACATGTAGGATTTTTGTTGTTGTTTTTTTTCTTTTCAGTGTTGATAGTAATTGGTGGTCTAGCCATGAAAATGTCACCTGCTTCCTTCCCAGTCCATAATGGGATAAAAGAGCTTTCTGCCTTTTCTACTTGCTTGAGGAATTTTGTTTTTGTAATAGTACTGTTGCTACTCTCTTACTATGAATGTAGCTTCGCTATATTCCTTATTTCTTCAGCCCCTTGAATCTTTATCACCCTGTGCTTGTCTGTTATGCTCTTGAATACTTGGCCTCATCTCACTGACTTAGATGTATCCTCCAAGTACAACAGAAGAGGCCTTTGCTGATTCAAGCCCTTTACATTCGAGCTACGGTTGTACTGTGTAGACTTTTTGCCTGTTTTCTTCATTTTATCTCTGATATGCTGTTTTTTGACAACAGAATACTCCTCCTCTGTTGGCAAACTATATACTAAAAATACATTTTGACTTGACTCTGACACTTTAAGTACTGCTTTTCTTCACCATAACTCTCAGATACTGAAAATTTATTTTTCTTGTCTCCCACCGTAATGTTAATGCTCTTAGTCCTTCAAGTTCTGTGACTTATCTTCTCATGTTTCAGGGGGAGACAGGACGTTGATCATGTGCTCTAACAGTTTGTTTCTTGTCTTGTAACACAGTTGCAGGATACAGGTGAATTATTTTATTCAGGAAAATTAGCATCACTATATGCTGCTACTTTTCCCCTCGGAGAATATGTTGAAAGCCAAGGAAATTGCCTGTGAATTTATGAAAGAGAGTACTTTCATGAGAAACAAATTTCTTGTAAGAAGGCTTATGTAACTTTTGCCCTGGCCCATACCTTTTTGCCTATTTTTAAAGCTCACGGAATATTGTTCAACTGCACAGGGCTCTTGTGATCATACGATTAATTCTAGTCAGGCTTTTTTTTTCCTTGTGCAGTAGAGGAGCTCGTAATGTAGAAGGGGGTGCCTATAACTCAAGTGTCAGTGGTAGACAAATCATAATTGAGGAGTTTTAAATCCCCTTTGCTAATACAGCTTTTTGTCTTCCCTCTATTTTTGGTCTGTTCTTTTTTCTCACTCATCCTCTGTACGTTCTTTCATGGATTGCTCATGTCTCCCCCACCCACCCATGTACACAATTTAAGCTGAAACTAATGACTTTATTTTTAATCTTAACTTTACTCTCAGAAATCACTGTTCTTACTTTGCACAACGGAAAAGATGAGCCTTACCCCCAAATTGTTCTCTGCATCTTCCTGTGAAATTATTTCAGGCAGGGAATGTATCATTCAGACACAAGCATCTACAATAGCCAACAGAGTGAATGCAGAAAATCCTGGCTAAGCTAACTGTTTATTCAAACTAATTCCACTTCAGAATAAAAGTATGCAAGGGCAATTGCTTAACTGTTGCTTAGATTTTCTGCGAGAAATGTGTTTAAATCAGTAAGAATTTTAAGCAGATTTTTGCTTATGTATGCTCATCTGTGTCTTGGACAGGAGAGTCCTAAAACACTGATTCCCTTTTAATCTGCGAACTGTTAGCATGTTAATAGAGAACACTGTGTCTCAGTACAGAATTTAAGTACTTATGTTTTCTGCCACATAAATAGAAGAAGCTCAACACTTCAGAAACTACATTACTGGAGAGAGGCCTGCACATCTTTCTTTTCAGACCTACTGATCTGTTTCAAAAATTTTACACCTAATGCTAAAACCTTGAAGGAACTTGTGAGTTATGCATTGCAAACTGGAAATAGCAGAGGAGATGAACCTTCTAATTTTTCTTCAGATGCCTTTTGATTTAAATGTTTTCACCCTACTTCCTTTTCCTGTTCGTGTTGCAATATGAGCAATTACTTCCTTGATTTGCACAGAAGGACAGAGAGCCTCTTCATTCTGTTCCTGTGAGTCTCAAATAACACACCTCTATTTTTTTTTTTTGGAGGACTGAACTGTACAGGCAGCTGCTTTCAGAAGGGTGGCGGAGAGCTCCTGTCAGGCTTGGCAGTTGTGTCTTAAAAGCTCCCTGCCCTATAGTCTGTATAACAGCACAAACTGTTGCCTTGCACAGCTTGGTGGGACTGACATTACTCAGCTGGTGGTCTTCTAGCCCTTACTCACCCATGACTTACTGGGCACATGTCCAGAACAGCACCAGCTTTTCGCTGTTGTTGCTTCTGGCCTGATTGTAACATACAAGTCAGTTTGATAGTGAGTAGATGCTTAGACTTATGAGTATTTTTAAGCTAAATGTTTCTCGTAATAAAACTACAGCTTTTCAGGTTGGTAACATTTGTTCACCTGGGGTTTATGAACTTCCATGTTACTCATTATCCTTGTTCTGACTACCATCTGCCAGACAGCACTGGGATATAAGAAAAGCTGTGCTTCATCTTTTCCAAAAAAATAAAAAATAAAATAAAAAAAACCCCACAGTTTTTTAAAAAAAGATATAGTGAGCTTTCAGCTGTGAGGGAGAGGCAGGAGAGGGCAGAAGCAGACAGTACAACTCCAAGTGTCCATTAAAATGTTCCTTGTGTTGTGTCTTCTTTTGTTTGATTGTGCGTGGATGATTTTTACAGGACAAGACCTTCTTTACTGGAGTATTTAAGCTATCTCCTCAATTTTATGAGCATCATAGCTGGACCTTGCAGCAATTATAAGGATTATATAGCTTTCATTGAAGGGAGGCACGTGCACATGAAACTATTAGAAGTGAACTGGAAGCAGAAGGGTTATGACAGACTCCCTGATCCTTCGCCAACTGTAAGTTTTAAGATGACAAAGATTGATTGCAGGGAAAAAGAGAATTCTCGTAATTAAAAATAAAGGGGAAAAAAAACTTTGACTTAATTTTCCAGTAAATGTTAGCGTGTTGGATTTTTTTTTGTTGTTTTCTGTAAAGTGGATGCTGTTTTCATCGCAGGGTCAGGGGTGAAGGGGCTGTATCTTCCCTTGAATTCCCCAAATATATTCTACTTGCAGAATGGGTCACTGGTCACTGGGAGTACTTTATGCAGCAGTGGGAATTTTCTACACGTTCTAATAAATATGAATTGCAGTTCAGCTCCAGGCAGATGAGGAATACAGCACATGTGTCAGAATGCAAAGTCAAATCCTGCTTGTAATGCAGAATATGTTAGGAGTACAGGAATCATTGCTGATGAGAAACTGCAGTATGTCCAGTTGCTTTGCAATACTTCAGTAGGTCTACTTCAGATTTACACCAGTCTTACTGCGATCAGAATAAGGCCCTCACTGTGTTACCTGCAAGTCTGCAGAGAATATCGAAATCTGCATTGTAACCATTTTAAAATAAATTCACGTTAGTTTACTAATGCACAGTGGGAAGTTTTTATATTTTCCGAAGTGCATTGTTGTTTCAATAACATATTACACTTTTACTAATCTCTTGATATTGCATGAGTCAATTTTTACATGGTACCCAAGTGCCTCATTTACCTTTTTTATTGTGCTCGTGTCAAGCAATTTTTACTCCCAATGCCTACATGAAATCAAGCTTCTAACTACTGACATGACTGGCAATTAGTATTTAAGAAGCTAGAAAGTAGTAATAGAAAGCAGTGTGGTGTAGCAGATACCCTGTGTCATGGGAAAGTACACTGCTGTATGAGATGTATGCTTTTTTTGACCTTTGATTTTAGCAAGACATCTGGATGGCAGCTGGACAGTAAGGCCAGCCATTGTACTGAATACTGATGCTTTTGGCTTCCAGGAAGAATCCCATCTTTCGTTCCAAAACATGGCAATGCATATAGTAAAGCTTTTTCCTATCTTTTTTTTATTTTTTAATTTTTTGTCAGTTTGTTTTCTCATTTTAGGACCTTCACTAACTAATGTCTCTGAAGTTCACAGCCAATTTTCACTTCTATTTCTTGTTGGTACCTATCTCTAGTTAGTTCAGGAAACTGTGTTAGACATAAGCTTGGACTATGGCTTTTTTTAGTTACATTTTCTAAATTAATTACTGTCTATGTTGTCACTGCTAATTTTATTGGTTCTCAAATAATGTTATTTTTACATGTCGTGAGCATTGCTTTTTTCTTCACTCAAGCAAATGCTTCTAATAAACATTTCACTGTCATTTATTTTTTAGGGAGCAGTGATGTACAAGTTGTGTATCACGCTGGTATCTCTTGTTTTATTCTTAACGCTTACCAAGAATTTTCCTATGGCATATATTATTGATAATGAATTTCTTGATAAAACACCCTTCTTAATGAGACTTGGTTACCTATACGTTGTGGCGCAGTCAGCAAAACCAAAGTATTACTTTGCATGGACATTAGGTAAGTCTGGCTACATCACGTATTTTTGTAACAATTCATTTAATAACTGGGAAGGGGGGTGAAAAGGTCTGATACTGTGAGAAAGCAATGGAACAAAATAGTCTGTAGACCTGTAGTTCACTCAGGAGATGTACGCATCTTCCTGCTGGCAATGGTTCCCACTGAAGTAGGGAGATGTGTGTAAAATCTCTTCTGATTTGCCTGACATCTTCTGCATTTGGAGACTGATCAGTTATTCAGCTTCTCACCTGGAAAGTCAATGTAACAATTTCCTCTTAAAGTTTTGTAATTACACGAAAATAATTTTTACACATATTGATAGGAAAAAAAAATATTGCCTCTTCTAAACGTCATTTTTTATGCTTGATTTGTTATTTGACACTTATATCAATGGGGTCAGGAGGTTAAAATTAGTCGTGTCCAGGCTTACACTCATCCTAACTCAGGTGTACAAGAACGTTATGATGTGAACAGACCTCACTTTTGTTATGGGACATCTTATGCATGTGCTACTGTATTAGAAAGCTGTTGGTTCTTGGGGGGAACTGCAGTTAGGCTTTGCCTCTGGGGCACTGTGTGGTGCTATACACATACTACCCTTGTGCAATCAAGAAAGGATTGAAGAACCATGGGGCAGTTGGAGAGCAATGAAGGCAATTGGAAGGACCTGAGAGCTTCTGCAAGGAAAAGAAGAGAAAAAAGAGAGTTCATTATTGAGAGAAGCACATTTCTTTGGCTTCAGTATTAGAACCCAGCTATCCTGGAGATCAGAATAATCCTTTTCAGTTTTACCTTCTTCTTTTTAGAAGTCACCTTTCCCATCTTTGTGTGGGGATTCAAATCCTTCTTGTCTAGGTTGAAAATTGTGAGACTGAATTGTTTGCTGATATTGCAAGACTTTGTGTTGTAGGTAGATTCTACAGAGACACATACGTTTGAATCAGAGAATATCTTTGAGATAGCATGGAATGAACCAGGGAAATTCACTGTGATGTTGAAAATAAAATTGACAGATCTAGAAAAAAACATTGAGGATTAGCATCTCAGGGGTGAGAGAGGCTTTGAGATAAATAATTTTTGCTGAGAAACTCTTTGGAGGTACTCAGTATTCACTTATCACCTACAAGTTTTCCAGCATCATAGTTAACTGGCAGGTCATTGTCAAAGAGATTAACTGCATTAGGACATGGGTAAGCGTTAGGCTGCAGAAATATCTTGCAGTGGAAGGGTTTTGGGGACAAGCATACATTGCTTTCTGACAGATAAGGTCTCTATTATTCACATTACGATTTCAGGCAACAAAACAGCAGACATTTTATCCTTTCACTGTTAAGCTTTCTGTTGCATGGCATAAGGCATTCTAAAAGTGCTGCTGAAACTGCTGATAAGGACTTTCCTACCCTTTGAAGGGGACAGTTGTGTTATTGTGTGAGAACTGCAATGCTGAATTCCTCCAGATTCATGAGAAGACAGATGCAAGACAGAGAATTCAGTTTCTCTCTGCACTAGCAATAGTCATGGGAGTGTAGCTGCAAACGTGACTCAGCTGCCACTGAAAGTAGTTTGGAATTGAGCACCTACATCCAAGATTTTGTGTGAAGCAAAACTGATATAATATAGTTGTTTAAATCAGCAGGGAAACCTCTGCTGAACTTCATGGAGATTGGGTTTGGGAAGGCTGGACAGCTAAGGTGCTGTCTGTGCTCAAACCATGCTTTTCTGTAGGATGTTAGCATGTGAAGCAAGAGGTTTGGAGATGTGTGGTGTGGCCATGCCCCTGGATTTCTAATTGCTTGCATTTCACAAAAAAGCACTAAGTGCAAGAAGGAGCAAACCTCCTCTAATGGTGACGGTCTATTAGCAAGTGGAATCCTATGAGTCTTGAAGATTTTCACTGGTCTTATTGCAAGGCACTGGCAGGCCATATGTTAAATATAATTACAGACAAAAAAAAATTTCTTTTTTTAAACAAGGAGAGATATAGAAGTTGCAAGGTCTTTTCTTCCAACAATAAAATCTAGCTTGTATAGTAAAGTGTAAATTAAATGAAAAGTGTCAGGTTAGACAATGTTGCTTATTTATTTATCTATTGACTTATTTATTTTCATTGTTGCTTTCAGTGAAATTCTCTCCCTGTTTTTCTGCTTTAGAATTTCCCAAGAAGTTGTACCTGTGTTCCTGGCACTTACGTAACAGAATCAGTTTTCACTCTTCATGAATAAACACTGATCTTTTTAAAGCTTGACTTATTGCAAGCTTGTAGTTTGTAATTGGTCTAGAATGAAAAGCCTTACCTGTATTTTTGCTTTCCTTTTTCTTCCTATTTCCCCAGTGGTGGCTGCATCTACAAGATAATTAACCCCTCCTATAATTCATTTATTTATTTTCATACACAGAGGATGGGGCAGGGGCACATTACAAACATAATTTGAGCTGTAGCGATCAAATGGCTCCAAGGCTGCTGCCTTAGGAAAGGGCAAGAACTTCAACCTGTGGAGTTGCACTGTGCTTAACTGCAACAGCAAGAGAAAGTGCAATAAACGAAAGCCTTGCTGTCACCCATGTTATTATTTACACTTGTACTTGTTAAGTCACATAATTAAGTTACTCAATATTTCTTCTGTGGAGATGGTCAAGTACTTTAGTGAGACACTAAGCAGTGAGTTTAGCAAAATGCTTTGTTTGCCAAAGTGAGAGTAAAAGTCCTAATTAAAACAACCATGTTGTAACTCTCAGTGAAATGGTGAACATGTCTTGGGGACAATACAGTTTTTCTGAGTCCTGTCTGGAAGTCCCAGCACTTCACATTCTTTTAGGGAAAACATTAATTTGTGAGACAAGTGGAACTGAATGTGGTGAGGTATGTGTAAAATAGCAAAGTGTTCTACAGGTACTTCAAGCTTAAAGAGGATAGATTTAGGTTAGATATAAGGAAACAATCTTGTACAGTGAGGGTCATGAGGTGCTAGGTAGATAACCTAGTGCCATAGTTGATGTTCTGTCCCTGGAGTCTTCCAAGATGAGGCTCAGGATCTAGCTGTGGTTTCATTCATTGCAGGGGAGGTGGACTAGATGGCCTTCGGAGGTCCCTTACAACTCTAAGGATTTTAGAATTCTATGATTCTACCTTGGTCTGAAGAGACAGTCAAAGGAGGGTGTACCCTCTCTGATATATAAGAAGGGAAAACTGGCTTTGGCAGAAATGGAAGGGACTGATTTACTCCACAAGCTCTCTACCTCAGTCTTCACTGGCAGTCAAGCTTCCTACGCCTCTTGTGTCCCTTAACCTCTAGGTGGGGATCAGGGGAGCAAAATCCCTCCCACTGTAAGAGAAGAACAAGTCACCATCTCGTGCGGCTGAATGTGTACAAGTCTGTGGGGCCAGATGACATGCTTCCTAGGGTCCTGAAGGAACTGGCTGATGCCGTAGCCAAGCCATTCTCCATCATATTTGAAATTTTTTGTCTGTCAAGTGAAGTCCCTGGTAACTGGAAAATGGGAAACATTACTCACATTTTTAAGAAAGTGAGAAAAGAAGACCCAGGAAACTACAGGTTAATGAAACTCACATATGTGCTTGGGAAGATCATGTAACAGATCCTCCTGAAAGCTATGTTAAGCCACATGCAAGATGAGGAGGTGATGTGAAACAACCAGCACAACTTCACCAAGGGCAGATGCTTCCTGACCAGCCTGATGGCCTTCTATGATGAAGTAATAGCATTGGTGGACAAAGGAATGCCAACTCATTTTGTCTACCTGGACTTGTGCAAGGTCTTTGACATGGTCCCACACCACGTCTTTATCTCTTAATTGGAGAAATATGGATTTGAAAGTTGGCTATTCAAGGGAAAGATACTTGATTGGATGTTGCAGCCAGTGGGTTCTTGTCAATGACGCTATGTCCAGGTGGAGGGAGGTCATGAGTGGAGTCCCCCAGGGGACAGATTAGTGCTCTTCAATGTCTTTATCAGTGGCGTAGATGATGGTTGTAGTGCACGCTAAGCAAGTTTGTGGACAGCACAAATCTGAATGGTACAGTTGATACAACTGAAGAAAGGGATGTCATTCAGAGGAACCTGGACATGCTTGAAAAGTGGGCCTATATAAACAAAACAAAGTTTAACAAGGCCAAGTGCATGGTGTTGCACTTGGGTCAGGACGATCCCAGGTATGTATACAGACTGATAAAAGAACTCATTGAGAACAGCCTTGTGGAGAAGGACTTTTGGGTTCTGGTGGATAAGCAGCTGTACATGAGCCAGCAGTGTGTGCTTACAGCCTAGAAGGCCGACAGTATCCTGGGCTGCAGTGAAAGAGGGGCAGTGCAAGGTAGGTGATAGTTCCTCTCTACTCTTCCTCTGTGAGGCCCCAACTGGAGTACTGAATCCAGACCTGGGGCCGCTGGGAAATGAAAGATGTGGAGCTGCTGAAGAAGGGCCACTAAGGTGGTCAATGAGCTGGAGCAAGGAAGGGGCTGGAAAAAAGGTTGAAGGAGCTGAAATTGTTTAGCTTGGAGAAGAAAATGCTCTGGAAAGTCCTCACTGCAGCCTTCCAATACTTAAAAGAAGCTAATAAGCAGAAGGGAAAATACGTTTTTATGTGGGTAGATAGTAATAAGACAGGGAAGAGCAAATCATAGAATCATAGACTCACAGAGGTTGGAAAAGACCTCCAAGATCATCTAGTCCATCCATCCACCTACCAACAGTATTTTCTCACAAACCATGTCTTGTAGTACAACATCTAAACATTTTTTGAATGCCTCCAGGGACGGTGACTCAACCACCTCCCTGGGCAAGCCTATTCCAGTGTCCACTCTTTCAGAGAAGAAATTTTTTCTGATATCCAACCTGAATCTCCTGTGGTGCAACTTGAAGCTGTTCCCTCTAGTCCTATCACTAGCTACAAGGGAGGAGAGGTCAACTCCCAGCTCACCACAACCTACTTTAGCCGTAGAGGGCAGTAAGTTCTCCCTTGAATCTTCTCCAGACTAAATCCCAGTTCCATCAGCCGCTTCTCATGCAACTTGTGTTCCAGACCCCTCACCAGCTTCATTGCCCTTCTCAGGCATGCTCTAGAGCCTCAGTGTCGTTTCTGGAATGAGAGGCCTCAAACTGAACAGTAATTGAGGTGCAGCCTCACCAGTGTTGAGTATGGAGGGATGGTCACCTCCCTGCTCCTGCTGGCAACAATATTACTGATACAAGCCAGGATTCCATTGGCTTTCTTGACTACTTTGCACACTGCTTGCTCATGTTCAGCCAAGCTTTGACCAGCACACCTAGGTTCATTTCTTTGTTGCAGTCCTCCAGCCACTCTGCCCCAAGCTTCTAGCATTGTCTGGGATTGTGTCTGAAGCACAGGACCCGGCACTTCGTTTTGTTGAACTTCATCCGATTGACCTTAGCCCAGCAATCCAGCCTGTCCAGATCCCTAAGAAGGGCCTTCTTACCCCCAGGCAGACAGGCACTTCCTCCTGAGTTAGTTTGCAAATGTACTGAGGGTATACTCAATCCCCTCATCCAGGTCATCCCTTTGCCAAGACAAACTTATTTTTGAAAAAGATGCTAATTTCTACAAAGATGACTTGAACATTTAGTGCCATATTCAGTTGCAAGAAAACACTTCTCCAGCAGTCTGATTTGACCCATTTTGCTTTTATATTGCAGCAGATGCAGTCAACAATGCAGCTGGGTATGGATTCAGTGGAGTTGATGAAAGAGGTGCTTTCCGTTGGGACCTGTTGTCCAACTTAAATATCTGGAACATTGAGGTGAGTTAAAGGAGTTGCCATATTGGCATGACTACAGATAAATAGGAATGATAGTGGGGAGATTGTTTGCTGGAAAGAAAGTAAATCCATGCCATCAGGCTGGCTATCTTTAATTTGGAGAGGTTTTGTATTTTATCTGTTGGGCAGATAAATAGCATCTGTCACAGAGCCTTTGTAATGCTCTGTGTTCAGGTTGCATTTGTAAATAGTTTATAGAGGACTAATAAATGATTAATCAGATGTTTAATAAATGAGCAGTCAATTACTGTAGACTGTGGCTGAGTTCAGTGGGTCAATAAATTGCTCAGAGCTATGATTCTTCACCATCTGCGGTGTATTCCATCCATCTACTTCAAGCAGTCTTCCCCTTTCAAAATCCAATTGACATGAGTGGAGGTAGTGAGAGAGGCTGTCATCAGCAGATACTGCACAAACACATGGGACAGCTGGGTTCCTGCACATAGCTGGAGTGCCTCTTGTAAATAGGGACAAACAGGGGTGAGAGTTGTAACAGATACAGAGAAACCTGAATGGAAACTGGCAGGGCTGTGCTGAGCTTAGATGGCAGCTGATCTGGAGCTCCATACAGCAAACTGTGTGCTTTCTCAAACATACATCACATGAATTTCTTGTTACTATAGCTTTTAATGTCCATTAGTCTGTTGTGAAATATTTTTTCACAAAAAATTTTTCTTCTTTTTCCTCTTATTTTTTCTTTGATGCTTGTGATGCCCAGTATCATTTGTTTGCCCCAGAGAATGTTATCTGAATGTGAGGGGGATGTGAAAATGTTCACATTTGAAAGTGTTTTTTCTAAAAGCTGCTTTGACAGGGGAAACTTCCCCCTGTAATTCTATAGTTATGCTTTTAAAAGTAAAAGCATATTAAAGCAGTTTGATTGCTTAATGGCTGAGTGACCCGTGAATAAGCAAATGTGTTGTAATAGCTCTTCTCAAAACTGAAAAGGCTCTTGTTAATCTTAGTCAAAAAATGTTGAAAGATGCCAAAGCTGGAACTATCTTTGTACATTCTCAATTTTTCAATATCATTTATCTGTTTCTTTCTCTTTCCGTTCTTTCCCTTTCGCTTCTTTCCTTACTGTAATCCTCTGTACACATCTCCCCTTGAGTGGTACAGAAGACACATCCCAGAAATGCTTTATACTTCTCAATGGTGGCAGCACCCTAAGTGCCACTCTGAGACCTTGAATCAATATCTGACTTGGTTTTGGGGCAGGAGACAATTCTTAGCTGGATGGGCTAGAGCAATTCATGTCGAAAGGAGGGCAGTGAAGTGTGGACAATGCTCTTCAGTCAAGTTGAACAAAAGAAACAGGAACTCCCCTCTACCTGCTGAACTGTGGTCCCCATGGAAGTTTTTTCCTATACATTAATAATAGGGCTTGGAGTGGAGAAATTATATCTCCAGGATTGTAAAGCAGAGGGGTCATGCTGGCCTCAGAAGCCCTGCCAGGTGTGATGATCTTCTTTCCAAATTTCCCAGTCTTATCTGAGAGAGCATCTGAGTCAGTAAGGAATAAAACATCCTCGATTGATTTGGTGATTTAATGAGAAGAGAGGCTACAGAGAGTGTCACTTCATGTAAGCCTTGAACTGTTTCTTTTTACAATGGCAGTTCTGGGAGTTATAGTTTAAGTGTGACTGTACAGTACATTTTAAACTGGAGTCGCCACTTTTGTGTGCAAAACTACATGAGGATTAGGAACTTGAGTGGTAAATATGACTTCAAATTGACTTGTTTTATAGTAGTTGGATGAAGACAAGCATGTGACATGAATTGTGAGGGCATTAAAATGTGACAGGTGCTTAAATATGTTGGGGAAATTTGAAGAAAACCTTGGCAGCTTACATATTCTGACAGCTAGTGCTTACTTTCTTGCTGGTGTAAGGGGGGACTTAAAGGCGGACGAAAGACAGTGACAGTATTAGTTGGAAACAAAATTACATTTTTCTTGGCTTCTCTTGGTGCAGTAATGCAATTGGAATGTGGCAGTACTGCCCTGGGAATTGCTAATCATTTTTAACTTTATCAACAGAGCGTAAAGTGCCAATCTTCAGGATTCATGCGTGAAAGCACAAAAATATATGAGTATTTTCCCTCAGGAACTTTAGTCTTTATTCTTTCTTTTTAGTGTTCCTTTGACTTCACCTGATAGGACAAAATGGTGTGGTTTCACTGGAACGCTGGTGACTAGTTATTTATCCCTACATGATGAGGAGACCCTGGAGAGTTGCTGTCAGCAAGCGTGGAGCAAGGAGTGGGGACAGGGAACTGCCAGAGATGGGATTGGTCAGGGTTAGGGGAGCTGATGCTGTACAGGATCCAGCAGTTCCCTCAGGCCAGGGGAACTGATGCTGTGAGGAGGTACAAATACTTCCCCTGGGACTCTGGAATCCACTCCAGTTTCTCAAGCTGGATAGTAGATCGAAAGCTAGGTTCTAAATTTAGTCCTGTCATTATTCTGTCCACGTTTTTCCAATTTTCTTCCTCCTTCAAATAATAATGTGTTTATTTTGGTTTTCATAACACTTTCTTCTAATGGCAGTCTAGGGAATTCCACATTGCATAATTGGTAGCAAGATCTCCCTTCCAAAAATGAAGCTGCTTATGAACTCTAGGGAAGACCAAACATTAGAAAGGAGAAAGCTCTTCACATTTCCCATCATTTGAAAAATAATCAAACATCATGTTTAATTTTACAAAACATAGCAAGTGCCAAGTGTTAGCAGCAGTCAACTTAGATTATGTCCATCTCAAAATACATTAGTGTAATAATGGGCTGTGGCACGATCCTCATGATAATCAGCTACTAGAAGGAAGATTTTTCATGTGTATAACTTCTCTAATCTAAAATGCAAGTATTGTTTTACAGGTTTCAATACTAACATTTCACGTGAACTTCTTTCTTAGACTGCAACAAGTTTTAAAATGTACATTGAAAACTGGAATATTCAGACAGCTGCCTGGCTAAAACGGTAAGTGTAGTGGAACAGCCATTTGCTTGGGTTTAGATGGCCTGAAAAATGCCTTCAGTGAATCTCCATACAGTCTTTTGTTCTTTCTTTGTTCCCTCTGCCTATAACAGTTGGTGAAATACAGTGATATGGGTACTATGAAGTTTTATTCCTGCAATTGTAAAATGTCCACTTTTTAGCCACAAACAAACTGTTCAGATCTTCCAAAACAAAAAGCAATAGCATTTTCTGATGTCATCTTTTAGGCTGCTTTTGGCCTCCAGTATTTTTGCTGTACTATGTTATGTTTCCCATGTTTACTACCAGAATCAAGACTCTTTGGATCACTGGGATCCAGTTCAAGTAGAACTTGGAGAGAAGTCCAGATCTTCAGAGTGTAGTCCAGCTTGGAGTTATCACAAGATGCTTGCTCCTGAGCCACTGTTTACAATATAGAGAAGGGGTTTCTTATTTTAAACCCTGTCTATTAAGGGTCATGTAAATACTAGCATAAGCACTGATTTTTTAGCTGGAACTGTCTCCACTTGTTTATTACAGTTCTTGGTATGATTAAAGCTCAGAATACAGTCAGTTAGCTTAGTGCCTGAAGGGATGGCATGATGGTGTTATGGTTATCATTACTATTTTTGTTGTTAAATGTTATCTTACTATCTACTAAGTTAATTTTACTATCTATGATTTTTTTCATAATTTACATTATGTGATAGGAAATGCTTTATTTTGACTATTTTCTCAGAGACACAACATTTCATTTCAAACTTGGGTAGATACACAGACTTCCTAGTATTCTTGGACTGGTATCACTCACTTGCATCTTTGAAGAAAGATTTTGGGCTCCTAAGTTAGCAGAAATCTCCTGCTTTGCAATAGCCAAAGGCACTCCCTATTGTTCATAGCATTTCTCAGATGCTAGGATGATGACAGTCCCTAAAAATACTTCTGTTTCCCAGTGAAGGGTTGGCTGATGATATCTATTTGTCCTTCTACTTGTTCTTGATTCACCATCAGAGTTTTGTAGAGAAGTTTGTACTTTCAGTGTAGAGGTGTAATAGTAAATGAGAAGTCTTGCCTGACCTCTGCCATTTTATTTATTTGATTGCTATGAGTGCTGGGAATATTTTTACATTTTTTGGATACTTGCTGCATAAAAGCATGCCTACTCTTTATAGTCAACCTTCCAAATAAACAAAGAGAGGACAGCTCATGTTGTGGTCTGAAACAGGCAAGATGAGGAATGTAAGAAAACAATGCGATGTTGAAGAATGAGAAGGATTTGAAGTGCAGTTTCCATTCTTCTGCTGTCTGAAGTCTCATATTTTGTTTTCCTCTTCACAGTGTTTGTTATGACAGAGCTCCTTGGTATCCTACGGTTTTAACATTTGTCCTGTCGGCCCTGTGGCATGGTATCTATCCTGGATATTATTTTACGTTTCTCACTGGAATCCTTATCACACTTGCAGCCAGAGCAGTATGTACCTTTTGTTCTATTCCAAGGCTCTTACTAGATGCTATCCAACCATCAGCTGCAGGGACCGCCCTGGCACATTCAAGCAGCTTGTCCCTGCTGCGAAATCTCTGTCATGCTTTTGCAGGGGTTGATGTTCACTGCAACTTTGTTCTTTGTTAATGCCAATTACAAGGTATCCCAGGAGTTAGTCGCACTAATTCTGTCCGTGCTGCAATGCTGCCCCTGGCTGTCGGAGAAAACATTGCATGAGTGTACAGTTAGAAGTTTGGTACTGCTGCTGGCTAGATGAATGCAGTCAGAAGAGTTTGGCATTCAAGTTTAAGCTTGAGTCCAGACTTCTGCTAGTTCATGTCCTATGTGTGCTGACTTGTAATGAGCTCTGAGCCCAGTCTTTCATGAGACACTGTGATAGGCTGAACATTTAGCCTAAGTTGGAGCGCTATCGTGTGAATGCAGTTGATGAGGTAAACTGGGCTCTGTTTATGGGCCTGATCTTGTCCAAACAGATTTTGTGTCTCACTGATACTGCATTAATCACTGGTGATCCTTCAGGTTGAACCAGCTACTTGGGCAGGTCTGGGAAGCACCGCTTGGAGTTTGATTACGGGTGGATAATCAGGTCAATTTGAAAGGTGCATTAAACTAGCAGTCAGTATTAGCCCCTGTGGCTAGAGCACCTTGTTGAACATGCTGTCTTAATGTGTGCTTTGCCTCTCATTTATGAGGATCCATTTCAAAGATGAGAAGCTAAACCAAAACTGTGGAGGGCTGAGTATACTTGCAGATATAAACACATACTTGTTCATTTGAAATAACCATTTCACAGTTGTTTAGCAGTGCTAAATCAAAAATGGGAGAGAAGAAAATCAAATCATAGCAACTTCTCCCCTCAAAGGTATTGTCCAGTGTATGTAACGTGGGAGTCTGCTCTGGTGAGTATGACAGAAGGAACTGAGACACTCTTCTGTTCACCACTGGTTGACTATAGGATCTTAACATGCCAGTCAATGCAATTCTGCCTGCTTTCCTTTACTCTATGCTTTTCATGCTATCATTAGGTGGATAGTGCAATGCATACATTACAATATGTTTGTGTGAATTTTCCTAAGAAATGAATTTTTTCTATTTGTTTATTCTGTATGTTTTATTTCTCCTTGACTTGCAGATAAGAAACAATTGCAGACATTACTTCCTCTCATCAGTGCCTCTCAAGATGGCCTATGATGTTGCTACCTGGGTTGTCACACAGCTTGCGGTGTGCTATACTGTTGCACCCTTTGTGATGCTGGCTGTTGAGCCCACAATTAAGTTTTACAAGTAAGTTCTCTCCTCCTGACTACAACACTCCAGACCAGCATGGGTGGGATGTTTGATAATGTAAGAAGTGATTTCTACTCTCCTATATCATAATAAGCTATGAACACCAAGGCAGAGCTCTTCTTTCTTGCTTCTCAGCCTTTTTGTGTTCTCACTTCATCTAACTTTTAATATACACTGCTTCCTTTTCAAAGCGATGAGGTCTCAACCTTTAGCAGTGGCCAAGGCTGGAGAGGCTAAGAATAGTGTGAGTTGGCAGAAGGAAGGGCTCAGTGAGATGAGAACAGGTTTCCAGCTGCCAACTGCATGAAGCAGAAGAGGTGACTGATCAGCAGGAGACAAGGAACGTGCCTGACAGAGCATTGCTTCTTTAAAAAGTTAGACTAGACTGCATGGCTTTGCTTTTCTTTGATTCTACAGCGAAATGTCAGCATAACAGTTTTTATTAAGAAGAAAGAGGATTCATTCCTCTAACGTAAGAACAAAAAACTGACAGTCAAGATAGCTGCTGTCATTAAGACTGTTTGGAAGCTTTTGAATTGTGACCTTTTCTGTTCTTTTGTCATAAAACTTCTGACTTTGGTGAACGCTTAGCATATAAAAATGACTCCAAGTCTTGGCTAGTTTTGCTAAAACACTTTCCCATGCACCGTGTTCATGTCTATATTTTCTTATTTCAAGGCAAAAGTAGTAAAGAGCAATCAGAATGAAAATAGAGAGAAAAGACTAAAATACTACACTCTTCTATAAATTTGCCATACGCATAAAGTTTGTTCCCTTTGTACTACAAAAACCCATTCTATGTAGTGAATATTAATGTGAAATTACAGTGCTAGCCTTAAAACAACAGAAAAAAATACATGTAACAGACTTAGTACTACTATGCCATTATCCAAAAAAAAAGATACTGGGTACCCAAGTTTTGAATAAAGAAAATTATTTTCCACCCTTGTCCCAAGCTAGATCATCACTTTAGGTTTTTTTTTTTCCCTAGTGAATTTCAGAGTAATTAATACTTAAATGCAGAATCAAGGAAATGTTAGGCCTTTGGACTAGGGCACAAATTTTTTGGTCTTTGCATACCCAACAGTGGTAGTAAAATACAAGAATATTAATAACTACAGCAATAAGTGTAAATGAGACCATACAAAGATGCATCTCCATTGTTAAGAGCTGGACCACACTGTTCCCAAACTGGTTCCTCTCCAAGCTGCCAACATCCTCAAGTGGTCAATTTTAGTACTTCTGGTTTCTGTTCAATCTTGTACATGTGAAGTTATTTTAAATAAAATATTTGATACTTACTAAGATATCAAAGAAGGATATCTGAGAGTAGTTGCCTTCAAAAACAAGACCTTTCTGTATCTGCTAGTATCTTACCTTCTTCAGGTAAAAGCTGAATGTTTTGTTTTACTTCAGATCTCAGCATTCAGTATACTTTTTTTTCCTTTTTTTTTCCCATTCAGTTGATTATTTTATTTTTAACTGGTACAATTTGATGTCTGTGAAGGATTTTTTATATATTTTTATATATTTTTTTCAGAACATAGCCTTGTATATGTTACTATTTAAAGAGAAACAGCGTGAATCTAGGTTTGAATTATGTGGGTTTATCTGAGCTGTCAGACTTTGGATTCTGGAGTTAGCTGATTGATTCCTTCCCTCATTAACATCCATGACAACAATTTCATTGATGCATGGGCTGTGTGAGAGTCAGGGTTTTATTTTGGTCCTTACATGTTCATGTTTTTTGCATTTGTCCCTTAGCACTAAATTCTACACGGGCTTAATGAGGTTGTTCAATTCATGTTACTACCAACAAACAGATAATGTTCTCTTTCTGTTTTTATTCCCAGGTCGATGTATTTTCACATGCACATTCTAAGCATCTTGGTTTTGCTTTTATTACCAATCAGACCTCGATCACACTCTGTGAGAAGGCCTCAAAATCAGACCATCCAGAACTCTGTTAAAAGCAAAGACAAATGATATCTCCAAAGGAAATTGCCGACACTGAGAAACGATCTGTCATAATGGAAACAAAGAAGAAGAAGGGAGTGATGGGAATTGAAGTATAAGTGGCGTTTATATACGTTATCTTAAAATCTTACTGGACAGGGCAGAAAAGAGCCTGAAAGACTGCATTTCAAATGACTCCAGTTAACAGAGATTTACAGGCTATGTTTACAGGCTCATGGGGCATTTTGATTTTTTTATTAAGTATTTTTATGAGAGATGTTTTTATATATTTAAACTTTTTCACACAGAGAGGCATTTTTGCCCTTTTACAGAAATATACAGTTATTAATCAAGAGTCTGGTGATTGAAGGGACAGAAAGCAGCAAGCAAATAGTTAGATCAGCTGCCTGATAGTGTGGTGCTGGGGATGGCTGACAGGAGGGCTTCTCATATCCTGGCTGAGCAGAGAGATGGCATGAGCAGAAAACTACAGAAAGGAGGAGCTCAGTGTGCTGGTGCTGCCTTCTGCCTGCTTTCTGGGCATGGCAAATCTGAGTGCAAGGGCTGCAGCGCGAGCTCAGTGGCAAAGGTATTTCACATCCCTCCAAGTGGCACCTGCTGGCATGAGGGCAAGACAAGTTGCTTGGGCATAGCTGTCTGGGAACACTGTCATCTGTTTAGACCAATGTCTAAAATCAAACAAAAGGGGTAAGAAAAGACTTATCAAAAGAAGGGATACACACTCTGTGGAGTTGGGCTTCTCTAATGATGCAGCTGCTACTCATTGCTACATCAGCATTACTTTGCAGTTTTACAGTGATGCACCACTTCCTTTTCAGTATAAAAATATCTGAGAAGCAATGCAAGTATTGAGTTCTAGAGCTCCCAATTACGAGTTAAATCTGAAAAGGGTTTATAACGGATCAGACTGTTCTACTCAAAAGCCTCCTATCTTGTGGAGGGCTTACTTTCCAGTATGACAACACTAAAACAAGATCTAAACAGTAATTATCTTAGGAATCGTAAATAATTCAGTACAAAATTGTGATGGGTTTTGAGCATCACAAGATTCTCAATTAAGTCCTTGTGAGATCTTGGCAAGTGACTGAGCCCTTCAGTGCAGGTTTCCCTGCTTGTGTAGTCCCTATCTTACAGAGGTATGAAGTTTCATTTTTAAGGGTTTGTAGTGCTTTGGGATAACTTGCTGAAAAGTCTTTTTATTATGATTTGATTGTTTTTTTTTTACCCACTTAACCCAGGACAAACAGACTGACAGGACATATCAAAACAAGCATAAAAAAACAAACAAACAAATGAAACGTTTCCAGGAATATTTTTCTCAGGATTTTGTAGCAGCAATTCCCTTGTTAAAGTATTGGTACTTTTTGATCGTGTAACCGACATTTGACTGGGAGAAGAATCTGCTGTTTACTGCATGCTGATATTCAAGTCAGATTAAAATTTTGCAGAGTCCTAATGTTTTGGGAGGGAACAAATCAGTGAAACCAGAACAAGGTTAAAAAGTGATTGATTTTCTTTTCTCTGGTGGGAAGATTTTGTCCTGTGATCACCTCATGATTTAGAGATTTTATCCGCTAATTTATTTGGAAGGCGAGATGGTATTAAAATGTTGTTCTGAATAAACTGACTGCTTTGTGTCACTGCCTGCCTGCGTAGACTCCCATTATCAATGGGAGAGTCAAATGTGAAAATGAGTCTGTGCCTTTTGAACTCTGCGTGTCTGCTAGATTGGACAGGCAGATGTGCTCCTATTGAAACAGAGACAGGAAACCGCCCCATGTATTTCTGTGGAAGCAGGACCTGTCCCTAACTTGGCTGGTCCTCGTTTTTCCTTGTGGTACCCCTCTGAGTGGCATTGTATGAGAGGCCAGGCCTTGTCAGTGGGGCACCTTCTACAAGGTTTCACCTGAGTGGAAGTTGCTTAACAAAAATGCCATCTACTTCTGTTGTAGGTTTCGGCTTGTACGATGCTAGGAAGCAAACTGATTCTTTCATCACATTGCATTCTCAGTCTGCAGTTCTGCTTGAAAACAGTAGCCCTGGGCTTGAATAAACAGCATTCGTAGGAGTTTACATTATTATGTGAAAAAGCTTGATTTTTTTTTTTTCTCAGAACATTGCATTGTAAGGAAACTAGCAAACTGAACTAATCTCAAAGCTGAAAAACAAGAATCTAAAATCTTTGTTACTGTAGACTAGACAGCTTACATGTCATCCTTGCAAAGCTAGTGCTGGATCTAAATTGCTGTGAAGTATTCCTTTGAAAAAAGGCATTCACTTTGGACCTACCTTTCTAATTCTATTGCACTGAGTCTCCCAGCCTGTTATTTTCTCGGGGGGGGGGGGGGGGAGAGAAATTCCTGCTTTGTAGAAAGACCACAAACAGCCACCACTAGCTGGGGAGACTCTGCTAGCAGGAGCTAACCCAAAGAGGCAAAGCAGAAATACAGGTTATGTGTGCATTCTGTTAGGAACTCGAGATACTGGCCTGGCATTGCTCATCTGCACTACTGGAAAGTGTGCTTCAGGAGCTGAAATACTAGACTGTGTTATCGACATAATGCTAGTTTCTGATCACTCCCTGGGCCCCTGGTGCTGCAGAAAGCTGCAGAGCTGGACTTCTACAGAGACAAAAACGATCTGTATGGTTTATGATGTAGAAGCATGGGACCAGCTGATAGAAGTGAAAAGCACAGATTGTATTGGTTTAACAATGTTTCTATTTTAGGTACAAGAATATAAAAATTAGACACAACCTCCACGCTCTTGGGACTCAAGGCAAATTCTAGCTACTGTTTTTCAGTGTATCTGGCAGAATTAAAACTGAACCAGAAACTGAGGTCCACTGGATAGAGAGGCTTGAATGAAGAGTGAAACTTCCTTTCCGCTTAGCTCTGGGACTCATATTTAAAGAAGCAAAACCACAGCAATTTCCCTGGTGGGCTGGAAGCACAAACTGCTTTTCTTTACTGTCCTGTGAGCTGTCCCTCTCCCTGAGTACATTCCTGCATGTCCCCTTGAAGCATGCCAAAGAAAGGAGGCAGTGCAAATGTGGGATTTGAGGTAGGCAGATATTTTTTCTCCCTTTCTGGCTGCTCTGCATGCGTAGCACATAGCTGGGATTTTTGCATTGCTTGAAATGAGGTAGGCGGGTAAGAAGGCCATAGATTTTTACTCTACTGGTAGGTGTAACCTGCGCTTACCTCTCTGGCTGTACATGTGAAAACGGGCTCAGTAAACTAGATCTGGATCCTTTCTTAGAAATACAGGTTGAAATCTTGACCCCAGAATAGTAAAATTCTCATCAGTGAGGTTGGTGTCCGCTGTATAAGTTCTTTATCTCCCTATCACTGGAATGGGGCCTTGAGAAGAATATCCCATTGGTTGGAGGAGTGAAGGAACCAACTAAAAACCAACCGTAGCTCTTAAAAATGCGTTACAAGGAGTGCCTGTTTCTCATATTGTGAACAGAAGAGCAGCACATTTTCCTGCATCCTTGCCCAAGACATTATCATTCATTATCATTATTATCATTCTCAGTTACATACTGAAAAAATCAAATATTTGAGGGGCTGTTCTCTTTCCTTATGTCACTGAACTGATGTACTTAAGCTCCTGGGGGCTAGAAACAAAGTGGGAAGCATTGCCAGGTGCCTCAGCATGAGAACAAATGAACAGTATGTGCTTTAAAAATAGAATATTTCGCACATTCTGCTGCTCCCTTTCTTCTTATACATGACAGCACTGATATGCACAAAATATCTGGATTTGCTGCTGAGTGGAAAGTGCAGCCCTCAGACTGCGTGCTGCTGTGGGATGAAGTGGATGCATACTGCATGGTTACGCTGACAGCTGGTGCCCTCTGCGGGTGAGCAGGCTGAGAGAGAAGGTGCACTGGCTGCAGGCTCCACAAACACGCTCTGCTTCAGGGCTGGTGGGAAACAAAAGGCCTAGTTAGATGGGGAAAAAATAATACTACAGGGGGGAGAGCTGCCTTATCGGTAGCAAATGGGTTTATCTGCCTTAAAAAGCTTGGGTTACACTCTCTTTCACCTGACTTACATAGCCTGTGGAAGAGAACCACAGGATGGGGGTGAAACATTTCTGAGACTGCCCTCAAACCTCATTTACAGTCTAGTCCTGAGAGTGAACCCCAGAAATAATAGCAGAAGTGGGACCAGAGGTTGTGACACAGGGTGGGGAGCAGGGAGCTTGTCCTCTCCCTGCCCAGGGGATCTGCTTGGGCGATGGCACGCAGCAGCATGTGGGGCTTTCCCAGTTGCCTTCTGCTTTCTGGGAGCGGTTTTGGTTGGAGACAGCCATGCAGTCCCAGCGGCCTGCTGTCAGCCTGCTCCCATTAGACTTCTTGACTGATAGCCAGTTTAATGAGCCTATGTACAGAGGGTCATTCGACGTGGCAATTATACCTACAAATCCATTTGTGGCAGGGCTCAAATAACCTTTTGCACACATTTCTACGTGAAATGACTATCTGATTAATTAACATTAATTTATCCACTGTATGGAGCCAGATGCAGTCCGTATGAAACCCTCCACTCTGATGTGCAGGCACTGTGTGAACTGGGAGGACGTGGGGACGGGAATGGCTGTGATGTCGTTTCAAGCCTCTCTCAGATTTTTTTTCCCCTCTTTCTTCCTCTCTCTCTTTGGTCCCAGTTGATTAACATTCCAGGGCAGCATCATATAACAGGGGGCAAAATTCAATTAATTGAAAATGAAATATTTATAACCTTACTCTATGTGTCTATCAGAGAAGGGTACTTAATAGATCTTCTCATTAGCATGGACTGGTGACTCACTTCTCTGCTTTCACAGTCATTTGGAATTAAAATCCAATTAATCTAATGTCCCTGTGAATATTATTAAACTATTTGAAAAACTGCATAGAAGAGATATGAGGCAGGGGGTGAGGGGCTAAGAGAAGAAGAGGGAATATGTCTTGAGCTCATGAAGATTCATTTCTTCCTTGATAAACACATAGTCTGGAAAGACAAATTTCCTGTTTTTTGGAAAGTGGGGAGCTAATTCTTAATACTAAAAGCCTGAGAATAGAGAAATAGCTCACTTCCTGCTGTCACTGTGCAGAGCTCTGTCATCTCTCAGCATACAAAGAAATGCGCTTACCTCCTGCGCTTCCCTGGCAATTCTTGGCCACCAGTGCTCCCCCAGTTCCATGGCCAGGACCTTACGAAAGGTATTTGGGCACCAGATAACCCCCGGGTCCATTCGGTGCTATCCAGCAATCTGCAGCTGCCCCAGGGCTGCTGAGCTGGCCCCGTGGCCAAAGACCCCTTTGCGTAGGGGCTGGGAGCTGCATGGTGCAGACATAGCCTGGAGGAGTATTTAATTGTTAACTATCTCCGTCTCTTCAGTGGATGGGGCACTGACCCGATTCTCACTGAGGAGGGATCTGAACCATGAATTTCACAGGCAAACTTGGAGCAGGAGGGAAATTTCTAAATTGAATATGCTTCTAATGGGAATGACTTGAGGCCAAAATCCTTTAATGACTCTAAGGAATTCAGAGATGCTGCTGCAGGAGCGTGTAAGTCAGGAGATAAATATTCTGAGCTGAAAGAATATTCTGAATATTCACATACCTTTTTTTTTTTTTTTTTTTTGCTTAAAAACAATCAATTAAAAGATCTATCTACACCACTTCATTCTGCTTCTGTTTGTTTGCTCTGTGCTTTGTGTGGAAGTAGCCTTTTCCTTTATAAAACTGCCCCTTTCTTTTTTCTTTCAGCCAGAAGCCTGGTCCAAGCCTCTTTGTTCACACTGTGCCTTTTCAGGGAGCATAAAACAAGAGTTTGAAGCCATAACCCTCTTCACTCTGGAGAAACTGCAGTACCTGGAATGTGGTGGCACCTCGCAGCCAAACCTGCAATGCACTGATGGTGCACCAAAATCTGCTGCCGTCACGCACTGCTGCTGTATGTGCTTGGTAGTGTTTGATACCTGTTTTGTTTTTTTTTTCTTTTCCCCTATCTGTATTTATTGCTGCTGACGGAAGGATTTAGGGAGGTGGCTGAATCTGAACTGCAGGCTGCAAATTTTATTATCTGAGGCTCTAATTGGGTTTGCTTTTGACATTCGAAGAGATTGACTGATGGCAGCAAAAGTCTTGACTCCAATCAAATTAAGGGAAGACATGGGTTTTGTTCTCTATTAGTCTGCTTTCTCTGCAACTGGATGTTGCCTTCCATATGTTTTTATTCCAAGCCCACTCCCATCCTGCTCCAAGATAGATGTGGTGGCCTCTGTCGAAGCTTTCCCTCTCCCCTGCTGTCTGTTGCTTATGGTCTCTGTCCCAGCCCCAGTGGTCAAGGACAAGCAGGCTTGGCTGCCCCTTTCCCTGGCATTTCTGCAGCAGGAAAATAGTGAGAAAGGCAACGTGAAACGTGCTTGTGCTGTGCTGAGAAGATTGTGCTCCCACTTTACTCTGCTACAAAATGACTGCTGCTGATGAAGGGTGGTGGAAAATCAAGTCCAGGGCTTTTTTTTTCCCAATCTTCTGCAGTCGCCTGCACACTTCAGGCACTGTATTAATCGTAATTTCTTCCACATTGCTGCTCTGTCTGCAAGCTTCCTTTGAGTGGTGCTTTTTGTTCTGTTCTTTCCTCCAGCAGGCTCCAGCCTTTCTGGAAGCGGCTGCCGGAGCTCTTTCCCAGGGCATGGGCATGCCAGCCAGCGCATCAATCCACTTTTGTTTCCATTATGCCAGCTTCCTGCAAAGCTTCAAATTAATTTTAAGGCCTATAAAAAGATCTCAGCTCTGCCTACCTTGGTGAGCTGGGACCTGTTCAGGAATCCAGAGGATGCTGGCATGGTGGTGCTGGGGGTATCCGTTTCCTCTTCTTGTCTCCAGCCAATTCCTGGCACCATCTAGCGGGAAACATCCGGACCCTTCCTGGCAGCTGTGATGGAGGACAGGGTATGTACCCTGCCTTCACTGTGCTGAGTCGGGGAGTCCCAGCAGGGCAGTCCCAAGCCCTGTGCCCACTGCTGGCTCTGAATTAACTGGCTCTGCGGTTACCCAGCACAACCTGGCATCTTACCCCGTGGAAATAACAACCCTTTTTTCACTTTGTGCTATTGACACATCTAAGGTCTCTGTGAAGCATCTTCCACAATCTCCTGTTTCTGGTGAAAGAAGATGCACACAGCAGAGCAGTCCAGAAAGCGTTTGGCTTGCTGACAGCAGGTTGGTTGCCAGGCCTGTGGTTCCAAGGGACACTGTCCGGCTTAAGAGATACCCCACAGCCATTCCCATGTGCCTGGTTCCTCTGCTCTGCCCACCTGCCCTCTGCTCTGGAGCCTCCTCTCAGGTGGGATTGGGGGGCTGTGACAGAACCAACTTTTCTATTGTATTTTTAATTCCCTGTGTCAGGGCTGCAACTGAAAATACCTTTCCAGCCCCGCTATTATTATCCAAGGGGACAGCACCTTTCGTGTGTGCTATTCATTGCTGTAATAGCTGCACCTGTGTACAGAACACACGCTGAAACTGTGGCAGCTGTGGGCTGTAATTGCAAAACGTTATTTTCTGTATCTCCTTGAAATCTTTTTTTTTCCCTCTTGTTCTTGCCGCAAAGGTCCACTTAGAAAGGCTGCAGATCTCTTTCTCCCTGCAGTGCTCCATCCTTCTGTTACACCTTGTTCTGAGCTCCGGGTTCCTTGGAGCACACACGCTGGCTCACGTGCATCCCACAGCACCCAGGGAT
This sequence comes from Oreortyx pictus, assembly GCA_036925125.1. Classification (NCBI taxonomy): domain Eukaryota; kingdom Metazoa; phylum Chordata; class Aves; order Galliformes; family Odontophoridae; genus Oreortyx; species Oreortyx pictus. The sequence continues at coordinate 85,184,591 of JAUPFR010000003.1, read as the reverse complement.
AGTGGGGTGGGTAAAGGAGGTCGGCGAGGGGCTGGGATGTGCCCCACATCACTGCTGCCCCGAGCAAGGCTGGCATGGGTGCTCTGATGGGATTCGTTCATTTGCTCCTTGAATCTTCTGGACAGACGGCACAGAGAAGCTGTGGATGTTTTTTTTTTTTACCCCTGGAGGCACTGAAGGCCAGGGTGGATGATGTGGGCCTGAGCAGCCTGATCTGGTGGGTGGCGACCTTGCCCATGGCAGGGGTTTGGATGGGTTTTAAGATCCCTTCCAACCCAAACCATTCTGTGATTCTAGGAGTCGGGGAAACCCAGCTGGGGATATCCAGAACACGACAAGCAACTCCTTAAAATACTGAAAATACACAGAGTGCTTTACAAAGAAAAATAGCTCGTTTGTTTTGCAGTCCTCTTGGCTGTAGCACTGCATTCAGCTCCCTGGAAGGCAAGCAGCTAGGAAGTGTCTCAGGTTGTACCTTATAAATCAAGGACATTGCATGTGAAATGTATATTGACACTGGCTGTTCTCCTGCCTTCTGCTGTAATGATTTCCTCTCTGCCGACAACAGACATGAGTATTATGTAAATTACACACAAACACAGACAGGAGAAGAGGTTTTTGCGAGGCTCTTGCTTTCCTGCTCCAGCACTCTGTGGGGCAGCCAAGCAGGGTCTCCCCACATCTGGAGCAGTCTCTGTAGGACCACCCTGAACTGGAGCGCTGGCTGAGGGGCTTGGAGCTCAGGAGTGGGGCAGGAAATATCCAGGAATCCACAGTCGTTCCGTGAAAGGCTGCTGTAATTAAACGAAAAGCAGAAAACAATCCCCACTAAGCGCTCAAACACAGAATGGGATGTTACGGCAGGCACAGAGAATCAGCGAGCGACTGAGACTCAAGCAGTTCCTCGGCTGCGTTTTCATTGGGATGAAAAAATCCTACTCCTTCCATCAAAGGAGAGCGGCAAACCAAACCCGAAGCGAGCCCAGAACGACCCACACAGCGGCTCTCGGCAGCGACTCTCGGCCGGGACACCGCGGGTGGGACCGCGCGGAGCTGCGGGGAACGGAGGGGTGGGGGGACCGGTAGGTGGCAGTGCTCCCCAAGAATTTGGGAGAGACCGTCGCTTCTCTTAAAAAAAAAAAAAAAAAAAAAAAAAAAAAAAGCCCTAGAAAACAGCAATTGTTTTTGCAGATGCTTTTGGAAAAGCAAACAAAAATGAGGGCAGAGCTCTGGAGCCCTTTACTCCTTTTTTCCTTTTTTTTTTTTTTTTTTTTGACAGGTTAATGGAAAAATATTCGGATTGCTCTTTTCTTTATGCATTTATTTCTTTATTAATTTGTATTTTTTTTTTCGCAGTGTGTCTAAAAGAGATTTAGGCGCCTAAAGGTAAAAATGAACAGAGCCGCGGCTCTCTGGCAACTTAGATGCAAGAGGACATGGATACATCTCCAGCACCGCCAACAATAACGCCGCGCTGTGACCAGCGCGTGATGCAGAGGGCAGTGAGGGGGTGCTGATGGCTGACACACTGCAGCTTGCACACAGGATTTAGTTCTCACTGATTCAAGGCCAGCGCACTGCTTTCTCCTCCAGCCCCGAAAACAGGTGATGCTTCTTGTAAAACCTTTTTTTTTTTTTTTTTCTTTTCCTTTTGCATCACTGTTTTTTTATCTCCTGTTTCCACAAGATGATGGCCTCCTCGTAGCCAGTCCTTTGTTAGTGCCCCAAAGATTAGAGAAGGAGCACAGTGCAGGCATTTGAAGGAGGCACAAAACAAGCCACACAAGAACAACTGTCCGGATAAGGACAATCTGAGTGCTGCATACGAACCCTGCCTGAATGCTACCACTATACGCAGGAGTCACTGGAAAATGTTAGCATACTGAAGTTGCTTTTTAGGGGTAGTTTCTATGGAAGTTTCTTGTATTAAGACTTTTTTTCTGGGCTACATGTGTGTGTGAATGCTGTTCTGCGTGTGCAGGTGACAGTGTGATGAGTACTCTGTAACGCTGTGTATGTCTATGAATACCCGCATTTCTGGCTTCATTTCTTGGCTCCTTTGTGAGCAGCACTCAGAGCCACTCTGGAAATCCTCCTGAATTTCCTCAGGGCGAGCTGCCTCCCCACACAAACACTGCCAGGCTGAGGCTGGGATGTGGGGTGCGGCAATGATGTTCCCACCTCACCCCGCTCCTCCCTGCTCCCCTTGGCCTGCCTGCATTATTTTCTTGGAAATCAGTGCTTTGCTGAGAAACCTTTGTGGTGAGGAACAGCTTCATTTGGGCTTCAAAAACTTGTACACTGAGTCTTCCAACTCTCTCTTTTTCCCGCTCACTCTTTTCTTCATGCTGAGTTAGGTGGGAGCTATAGCAGAGAACTCAAATTCCCTTGAACTGAAAAAAGAAAAAAACAAAACCATTTCTTACTTGCTAATTGAATGACAACAAAGCATTGGGTACAAGCTGGTTCTGCAGTGACCATTCTGCTGCGCAGAGAGCTGGGGATTGCTGTCAGGGAGCACAAGCCGGCAGCCACAACAACAGTTTGCTAAGTCAGAAGGATTTTGCTGGGTGACAGCACATTGGGACACTGTTTCCTTTGTCTCTTGCATGCCTCTGGATTTTTCTGCTGAGTCCGGGCTGAAGCCAGAGTGATGCTGCCCACCTTTTCCTGCAGGAAATCATTGCCCTTGGACATGCCCACACCACCAGCTGCCCAGCCCTGCCCAGATATGCCTTCTCCCTCAATTAGTTTTGTTGGATGTGGGAAGTAGCAACAAGATTCACTTGGTTTATATGCATTGATCCAAAGTTTCAACTGCAGCGATAAAAATATTAAGGCAATATTTAACATCCCCATCTGTAGAAAGATGAGGAGTGAAAACTGACCTGTCCCCACCTTCAGGGAAGGATACTCTCCAAAAAGCTGTACTCCAGCATCTCCTGCAGAGATCTGGCCACAGAAATTTCAGAGAGGAAATCTTAAAAAGATGGATGAAGCATACGGAAATCGATTAAGGCTCATGAGTTTTTACCTCCGTGTTGTTGGCTAAAGCCAGTGGAGGGCTGCTTACACAGCCGTTACCATCTGCTGGTTGTGAAGTGATTTGGTGGTTTCCAGTTCTGTTTCTATGGGAAAAGTTTCCATATAACAAGAAGACACCAGTGAAACGGGCGCTCTCGTTAATCGTCAGAGAGGCCAGGGACTGAACTGATGATGGAAACTGAATTCCTTTCTCATCTAGCTCTTGTCAGCACAACATGAAAAATAGAGCAGGCCTCCAATAGGGAAAACAGTTTCACCAAATTTTGTATTTTGAAAGTTATTTTCACTGTGCACGGACCAGGACTTCTTTTTTTTCCTGTGAAATAGGCCACAGTGTACTTTAATGCAGATTGCTAGCATAATCATTCTTGAGATATTTAGTGTACTGAAAGACATTTTTTTTAGAGAGAAAAACCACTCAGTAGTAACTTCACTGCTAATTTTATTATAAATTATGACTTTTTTGTTGTTGTTGTTTTTGAGGGTAGGAAAATCTTGAAAAGTGTATTTTTTTTCCAACCAAAATATATGTAATGCAAAGAATCTCTATTATTCTCTTTCTCCTGTGTGAAAAATGTATCCCAGACATTCTGCATAATCACTCAATGCCAAGTTTGAATCTTCTAAACTATGGTTGGTTTTTTTATTTGAATGTAATAATTAGTAGCGACATGGAAATTAAATCTGCTGCTGCCGCTCGTTTGAACATCCTGCAGTTGGCTCTCTTTGAACATATTCCCAGATTTTGAAGTGCTTGCACCTTTTTCTTTTTTTTTATTTTTATATTTGTGTGTGTGTTGCATCAACACCAGCAGCCTTGAGCCAAGATGAGGGTCCCATTGTGAGCAGTGTTGCACAAGCACTCTGCAAGAGCCAGCTACTGCTCTGAAGACCTTCTAATCCCATAATGAATGCAAACAACATGTGGGAGTGGAAGCAGGCAAATGGAGATGAAGGAGTTTGTCCAAGGTCAAGACTGGGATGAAATCCATGTTTCCAGCATCTCTGTCCAGGGCCTGGCTCACGACTAGCTCAGATTTTCCTGCCCTGACCCCTCATGGTATCCTTGTTCTGCACTTTGCGTGGACCACTCCTCCATCCCTCTAGACATCACATCACCTTTTGGGGAGCTTTGCCACCATACCTGAGCTGTCAGATGAACAGACCCAGTGACTCAGCTGCATCATGCTGCGCCCCAAACTTATGGCAAAGAGTTACTGGAGTCCAGTGCATAGGGGGGATAGGGAAGGAACCCACACAATGCAGTTATGGAATGGCTTAGCCCCGGGAAAATTTCTGTCAATTAAGGATAATTTGTGGCCTTGAAAATGACATTTTAATTTTTTTATTTGTTTAATATTTACCATTTAAATTCTAGATGTTCTTGTAACCCAGGCTTGTTTGTGCTTGGTCTGCCTAATTTAAGCTAAAACAGCTCCTCAGGGCAAAGCTCTGGTCTTATTTCATTTGTTGATTGCTGTGTCCCCACTAGAATTGTGCAGACTGTAAAATTGTAGCAGTGGGTTCTTCTGGATTTCACTGATCATTTCCAGTCTTTCCTTCCCTTATTGGTGCTAATCAGGCACTCTGCTTGGGTTGAAACCACCTTTATCCTAGATTTTAAAGCAAACATAAGCCATATTCCTGTGAGATGAGAACTTTTTTTGTGTTTTCCATATACTTGCTTTTGGTTTGAGCACTTGAGGCATCAAAAATTCCTTGCCAGTGAAGTTCAGTATCATTTGTCTTTTTTACTAAGTTGGTATTTTGGACGAATTTTTGCTGTAGAGAGCGTCTGATGCCAGCTACCCTGGAACTTGCAGGGCTTTACCCTAAAATCTGTTAACTGCTCCATAAAGTGCTGGTAAACATGATTTGTACAAGCACTTAGAGTGAACTACCCAAGAAGAATGCTCACAAATGCTTAGCTCAAGTACTAAGGAGGTGTGTGTGCTGAGAGATGAATGAGGCACTGTTGGGAGGCAGCCACTGCACCCGGTGCATTTGTGGGCCTGAAGTGAGGTGTACTCAGTATCAAGAAGGTTTTTTCGCCATTATCAGAACCTTCTTGGATCTTACACCTCTACCATGGCGTTGAGGACAGTTTTTACTCAGAAAGACGAGAACAAAGAGAAGGTTTTGTGGGATAAAATCATTCTACTTGACATGGTAACTTGAATAATTCACCATTCCTACTTAAATCCAGCTAACCTAGCTGAGAAGCAATCTAGAAAACTGCAATATAGCTATACAAATGTGTATTAAAGAAGAAGAAGAAGAAGAAGAAGAAGAAGAAAAAGAAAAAGAAAAAGAAAAAGAAAAAGAAAAAGAAAAAGAAAAAGAAAAAGAAAAAGAAAAAGAAAAAGAAAAAGAAAAAGAAAAAGAAAAAGAAAAAGAAAAAGAAAAAGAAAAAGAAAAAGAAAAAGAAAAAGAAAAAGAAAAAAAAAAGAAAAAAAAAAAGAAAAAAAAAAAGAAAAAAGAAGCCAGACAGATCCAGCCCTCTCTGATCTGACCTTCCTGAAAAAAAAAGAACTTAAACAAAACCTTGTACGATCTCAGGCCTAACCCTCATCCCCTGGTCTGGCTAAGACCGAAGGTGAGTCATTTGCTGTGATGTGATGTGAAAATGAGCATCTGGATTGATTTGCTAGCACACAAAAAGCCACACTGCATGCTGCAGTCCCGCGTGCTGACTTTTAACAAGCGGGTTGCTGGAACTCTTATCCACCTTCCTGCATCCATTCCCCTCTCCTATAGGCACACGGACCAAGCTGGGAGAGGTCAGATGAAAGACCTACTGCCCCAGCTCATGCCAGCCTGCATCCTCAGAGAGAAACGAGCACGCTGCCAGCCTGGTTGGGAGTGGTGCTCAGATACAAGCCTTCACCACAGATGGCTGAAACTTGAATTTTCAGTTCACTGAGTGTGTTATTTCTCCCCTGTTTGAACCAGAAATATGTTTGTTTAAATATTTTCTTTGGAATTTCACTTTTGGAAATTTGCCTTGCAGCTTTTCAGAACTAGTTCACTTGACGATTTATTTAATTTGAGAGCTAATTATTACACTTCTATGATATTCTTTCAAGTCAGTTATCAGAACTACTCCGATGTAATTGGTATGTAGTACAAACACTACAGAAACTGAAAAGAACCACCTAAAAACATTTTGACATTAAATTTTCAAATTTCATTTAAAAATTCCAAAATCTGACCTCAAAAATGCTAATATGTTCTGAGACTAAAATATCTAACTCAGTTTTATTTCATTTCAATGTCTTTTTTAAAAGGAGTTCTACTGAGATTGATGCAAAAAAAACACCAAAAAAAAAAAAAACAACCAACCATAGAATTGTATAGAGTCTTCAATTTTTCTTTAGTAATTCACTCAAGATTTCTGTTGTCACCTGCAGCACAGACATTTATGTGAGTTGATCTCCATCAAGTCTTTTGCATGGATGTTGAAGATACATTAAAAAGAACATCCTGTTGAGAATTTGGCTACAACAAACTTACAGTGAATTTATATTATTGTGTCTTTATTTATTCAGGCGTATTTGGACTCCAGCTTTTCTCACTGAGGTAAATGCTCAGAAACTCTTGAAGTCACTGCTTGCTTAAGTGTTATATCTGCTTGAGCCGAAACAAGATGATCTTACGGTCATAGAATCATAGACTCATAGAATCATTAAGGTTGGGAAAGACCTCTAAGATCATCTAATCCAACTACCAACCAACCCATCACCCACGCTCACTAAACCAGATCCCTCATTGCCTGTGATTGCAGGTCTGTAGGAGCACAGCTGCTTGCTGCTTTGGAGATGGCTAATGGTGGGGAAAGATGGTTTCCGAAGCTGGGCTGGGCACAGAGACAACAGATGTGCTCTGCTCCAGTTGCATGGTGTTATTTTATGTATAACAGCAGGAAACTTCACAGTGTGCCTACCTCACTTACCTAGAGGTTAGAAATAACCCATCTCAGGCAGGTGAGATGTACTTTATATGGTTCCTAGTGTTTCTTACCTCCCAGGGCTGGATTCAGTCCCCATGGTGGCAAAAGCTGACTCCAAGAACCTGAGCAGGCATTGCTGTAATTTGACTGAGGCCAAAGAAACCTCCCTGATGAGAGAACAACCCAAAACTGATTGCAGCCCAGCCCTCCAGTGACCTGCCATTCCTCCTGCCATCCCAGCACCCAGAAATGCTTCTCTGACCAGACTAAGAGCTGGGACAAACCCTGGGACAGATGAGACAAATCCTGGGACAAACCCTGAGCTTTGAAGATGGCCTCAGTGTCTCACAAAGTTGGCAGTAAGCACTATCACTAGCCTTTAGCATGAGTCTCCTTGTTGCAGGACAACAGCAGGGTGACAGGGCTGTTTTTCACACCATCACACCCTGGATTGTCTCCTCCTATCTCTGCACTCTGTGCCCTGTGCTGAGCAAAATAGCAGAATGAAGATAATGATCCTCATTTATATCAGTTACAATCTCAGCCCACTCTGGAATTTACTTCATTAGGACTGTAGGCTGAATTTATTTTCATTTCACCTACAGTAGTGCCTCACTGCAGTGTAACTGAGGCAACTCTTCTCAGTGTACTGAAGTACTGGAGTTGTCTCATCTTGTTGCTTTTAACCTCCTTCAGGTTTTCCTTTCTTCCTCTTTGTGCTCCCCCTCCCTCCTTATAGGTTGTCCACCTAGAAGGTGCACATCAGCCTGCCTAGACTAAGAGGTGCTGAAGGAGGGAATGAGTTCGGAACACCCAGACAGAGGTCATGGCCCATTGCCTATTGCTGGGAGAAGTGAAGCATATCATGGTTCAGTGTGGCTCAGTGTGTCCCTGGTATTGTCAAAAGTGGTAGGTTTTGTCCAGCCCCATTCCCTCTCTGATGAAAGGCTGGGCTGACACTACCGTTTGAGAAGATATCCCATCCTTGAGGAGACTGGATACTCTCCTTCCCCTTAAAGCATCTCAGAATGGTTAAGGTGTGAAGGGGCTTCTGAATGGTCTTGCCCAATTCTCACTCAAGCAGGGACATTCAGAGCAGTATGCCCAGGGTCATGTTTGGGCAACTTTTGGAGATCACCTAGGAGAAGACTCCACAGCCTCTGGGCAACCTGTACCTGTGCTCTGCCATCCATGAAGCAAAGAAGTGCCACCTGATGTTCAGGTGGAAGCGTTCTTACTCGCATTTTTGCCTTTGAAGCAGGAAAAGGAAGAAAGGGAAACCCTGTAAGAGGACTACTGAGGAGCCCTGGCTTCCAGAGCCAAGGCCTTTCTGCATGTGTGTGAAGGTGGATGTGGGACTGTGCTTCTGCTGTCACCCTGCAGAAGTTTTTCGCCCAGTGCTGGGATCAGAGATGAGTGCAGTGAAAGCTGCAAAACCTGTTTTCACAGGAGGGGGCACACTAAGGACCTTATCAATAAGTTGACCCTTTTGTTTTTACTCATTTCTGCTGTGAGACTGGTACCTTCTCCCCTTCTTTTCCTCTAAGCTCAGATGCACCCTCTGCTGGGAAAAATAAAGGTGGAAAATGGCATAAAATAGATAGAAATAACCTGAAAATTGACAATATAATTTTTCACTTTCCACACTGATACACTTGTGTGGCAGTAGCCGCGGCAAGGTCATGTCCACAGTCTGTCTGGGGACAGAGGTAGCCAGTGTTACAGTCTTTCCTCTGAGTCTATGCTTTGAAAGAGATGTAAGGCCTTCCTTATTCACAACCCATCTTCTGTGGCACTGGACAGCTCCTCTGTTTGCCCTACGCTTACTCCTAAACTCTTAGTGCTGGGAACAAGTGGCTCAACACTCCCACCACTTCTTGATTTTACACCTGGTGTAAGATCCTTAGAAGGTCCGTGGAAGCAAAGGGTTCCTTTACTAGGAGTTACCCCATAGTACAGATTGCCCTTTTCAGGTAGCTTTGCATTATAACTGCATTACGATGCTGTTAATATATTTCTGAAAACGGGAAATTGCAGGGTTTAAATGTGTGTGTATGTGTGTTTGTGTGGAGCACAAGCATCTGTCTGTATGTGTGCAACCAATAGATGTGGAAAAAGTGCCTGTCAAGCTCTTCATCCATTTTGGAGGTAGTGGCAACATGTTTGCTTCTATAGAGAGGTTTATAGACTTGTTTCCTATCAATGGGCAGCCCTGACTGCATTAATTCGTTCCATTGAAACAAATGAGTCTGTGGCTGGAGCTGACTGCAAGGCTTTCAAGGGAATTCATTCTGTATCTTTCATGTTAGCGATATCTGTGAAAAACAGGAAACTGTTTTCCCATCTCATTCACATAATAGATAAGATGAGAAATTAGCTGCTGGATGAGCATCCTGGGGGCTGTTCATTTTGTCACAATAAATAAGGCTCTGCTGCTGCATTGTGTGTGCATGCACACACACCACAAACACGTGTGAACACACACACACACACACACACACACACACACACACACACACACATACTGTCTAGAAACCATTTTATCTGCTCTTTACCACAGACCCTCTGGTTTGGAAATATTTTCCTCCCTTCACTTTCTTCTCCCTTGCCTCCTCCCACAGCTGTTGCCTGGGAAGTGTCTTGGCTGGCTGCTTGCACCCCAGACAAGGAAGGCAGGGCCTGGGGTTTCATCAGCACCTAAAGAAGGACATCCCATGGGCTTTCCTACAGATGATGCCCCAGTTACTCCAGAGGTTCATGAGAAACCTCTCTGGGACCCATGCCATGCACAGTGGGCCAAGGTTGCCTGGCTGTGGTGGTTGGCTGTGCCTATCTCAAGTGCATCCAGTACCTTCCTCCTGCTTCTCAACTTGGGCACAGCCTGAGTGTTACCCACCGGGACGCAACAAAGTGAATAGTCCTTCCTGATCTCCACTCTTCCTATCCTTCACCAGAAGGAAATGAGGGCAGGGACCAGGCAGACATCTACAGTGAGACAAGGGTGAGCCTCAGCTGCCACATCTTTAGGGAGCCCGTAGCTTTCATTTTCTCCAGGATAATGAGGACTGAGCAGTCCTCTTGTGCTGCTCCCTCCAAAGGCTGTGGTAAGTACCACGTAATATGGCAACATGCAGACTGTGCTCTGGTGCTGTAGTAGCATGCAGATAATATATAGTACAGAGTTTCTTTTGAACTTTTTTGACACCACTTTTTACCCATTTTTGGACAATAAAATGAAACCAAGACCAGGCGGAAATAATCGTGCTCAAGAGCTGCAGCCACTGCTGAGGATGAAACAAAAATATTCCCAGGAGAGGGCTGAAGAAGGAGTGGGTGCTTTTGCCCTGAGAGTTATCTTCCTGCAGTCCCAGCTTGGGAGGAAGCTCACAGCCATGGAGCAAATTCGAAAAAAGGAAAGTGTAGTCAAAGCAGAGGGGTTTTTTGTTTTGTTTAATGTTTAGAAAACTAAAGAAAAGGAAATCAATTATGAGGCCTACCTGAATTTTATTTCCTCACCAAAAACCAAATTACTCAGCAAACTTATCGCTTGCTATTGCAGGCCTTGGTATTAAAGAAAACAATCAGGCCAGCAGGATTAATCTCTGACAGCTGCCTTATCTTTAACTTGCACCTTTGTTATTTTCTGATGAGCTTCTCTTTTTTTGCTGCCACGTTGTACCATACCTCACTGGTTCCTTTCATTTTATCATCAGGCAGGAGCGGAGGACCTTTCAGTTTATTAAAAAACCTTTATTTGTGAAGAACAAAGAGGGGGGAAAAAAGGCAAACAATGAGGTCAGACAATCTCCTTCTTGCCAGGAGTCACTCACCTGTTATTTAGAGTGTTATCAGTTAGAGGAGACTTGCATCATTGAAAATCGGTGCCTGACAGAATGCTCTGTTAATGTGCACACGCGCACACATACGTGCATGAACACAAAAGCCCCGTGTGATTGACTCATACCAACCTCCAGACAAGGTCCTCTCCTGCCAAGGCTATAATATTTGCACCGGGGGAAGTTCATTGTTGTTCTCGCTCCAGTGTGGCGGTCAGGGTCTATTGCACAGGAGCACAGCTTTGCCGAGTTCAGCGGCACGAGGCTACTTGCACCGTAGACAGCATCCACTGCCTCCAGAAAGGCCTGTTCTGGCCAGCTTGGTGCTGTCTTGGCAGCCAGCGACACACACCTTGACTATGAGATTCGTTCTTAGCAGCCTTTCACTTCTGCTGGGCTTGTTCACCTCCTGCTACAATTATACTTTGCTAATGAGGTTGATTCAGGTAGCATCCAAAATGACTCTGCCAGGTTAGGAACATGTCATTTCTTGACTGCAGTCCTCAACACTGTGCAAACCTTGATCCCTGTGGAGCAGGAAATGCTTCCTGCCTTTGTCCTATGGTGGATTTTTCTGCAGAAGTCTTCACAGAAGCTTGGTAGGGCCAAAATGAGCTCTGATTGCAAAGTACAGGACTGGATTCCCACTCTTGACAAAATAAGTATTGGTTCCTTCCCTTCTTCCTCATGCTCTGTTGTAAAACTGCGAAGCTCTTAACCTGATGTTCCCAGGATATTCTCATATTTTCCCTCCCCCATCCAGATCCCTTCAGCAGAAATTTGCTCCCAGCTTTATTAACTGAACTGATTCCACTGAGTTCTAGCTTTGCAGGACATCAGCTCTTTAATGTCAACTCAGTTCTGAGTGAATGTGGCATCAGATTCGTTCCACAGACCTGAGAGTGGCTCCTATAAAGACAATTATAAAAATGGACATCACTTCCTGGAGCTTAACCAGTACTGAAGCCAGTCTATAAGGACTAACTTGTTGTAGATATTGAGGGGTTTGGAGACTTCTTTATGGCACTGGCAACAGATGAAGTGAACTCTAAGTTCGTACTACGTAGCTCATCTTGTTACATGCATACACCAGTCAGGTTTGTGCAGTTTAGTGAGCTGGGGGTACTTGCAATATATGCATTTCCCACAAGCCTATGAACATGGTGGAGAAAGTCTCTCATGGATGAAAGAACAGATCTAGTCTAGGTTGTGTGAACATAATAAACCATCAATAGGAAGAAGCAATGGGAACTCAGTTACATATGTGTCATGATACAGGGTTTTTAACAAGTTTCAGATCCAGACAGGCAGTATTTAAAGCCCTTTTAAACCTTGTCTGAATGGTAGAAGGCTATCCAAAGACTGTGTGCATGTTGCAAGAGCTGTGGAGTTGAGAAAATGTGCATTATTAAAAACAAAAAAAGGCTGATAAGAATGAAAAGCTAATGAAGGAGAAAAAAACCAAAACCAAACAAAACTAACAATGAAACAACTCAGGAATGTTAGTAAAATGGAGTTTATTAACTTCCACAAAGATTAAAAGTGTCTGGAACACAAGCAGAAGAACTTGTGGATGCACAACTTTACCTTCTGATCCCATACACAGTTGTGTACATGATGATGGAAAACATGATGATCTAGCAGTATAAATGCTTTATTGGCAGGAATTTAAATTGGTCTGCTGTAAATCATGCTGCCAAGAGTGGTGCGTGGCGCTCTTGTCCTTTGCCTCTCCTCTGAACCAGAGAGGGAAGCAGATGGTATAAAACTGTTTCTTCCAGCTCTATGCCAATGCCCATCGTGGAAAAAAAAATCCCTCTGCTGCATGTTTGAAGCAGCTTTCAGTCCCTTCATACCATTGGAGAGTTAAAAGCTCTCAACAAAGATTTTCTACAGGAAAAGAAAGCACAATTTCAAATTGCTTTTGTAATTTGGTGGTTTGATGTCTTGGAAAACAAGGTTTCTCTTCTTTGTTGTGTCTTGGGGTGATTTCTGTGGTGCATTTTGCTCACAGCTTTGTCCTGTGGGCTCTAGGCAAGAAGTCTTTTCAGCCACACATAGCTATGAAATCTGAAGGTCTGCATTTTGATGTTCCATACTCAAAAACAAGCACTGATTGTAGCTGTTTTATGAAATAGAAATATACACGTCTAACTAGGAGAAACATAATTGTCCATCAGAGGACTAGGTGTGTTTTCAAACCATGGATATACACAATAAAATGCTTTTTGAAAGAATTTTATATATTTTTTTTGTGTAGGTATGTACATGTGCCTTTAGAGATAATCAGTTATATCAGGTGAGACCCTTGGTTATTTTTAGCAGTCTGCCTCTCCTCTTTCTAGGTGTTTTCATTTCCTCTTCAGAGGCATTATTCAGTTTGGCTTCCCAGTTCAAATCTGTAATGCACTAACTCAGTTGAAAAAGAATCTGAGAAAATGAGTAGAGGCAGAAACACAAAGGAATAGTGGAAGAGACTTCTCTGACAAAGTGGTCTTTGGGATCTATTGCTGTTGTGATTTATTACTGCACTCCATGCTTCATTGGCTTTTGAGTTTTTCTTGGGCAATGTGCATTGGTCAAAATCTCTGTCTTTTTTTTTATGTAGACCACGACAGTCATATTTCAGTGAACTGACAATATGAGTTTGAAGGATGTGTCAGGCCCCCAGAATTCTCTTGCAAGGAAACAGGTCGGTGGCAACTCATAGCATGAGCACATAGGGGTAATCCAGCTTATTACTTTCAATTTGACTATACCCACGTAATTATTTCCAGTGCAACAACTCCCTACTTGTCTTTTCTTCCCAGACTCTCCAGTAAACAGCACTGGCCTCAAGCAATTGTAATTATTCATTTTATTTCACATAAGCTGTGCACAATCTCAGATTGCCTTAGCTGCAGTTAAAATTAAAACAAATTAAAACTCGTGTCCTACTGAATTGTACCTCCATGACAACAATGAAAGTAGAAGTATCTTCATCAAAACCTCCCTTCTTAGCCCACCCCATTATATTAAGCTAGAGCTTAGCAAAAGAGACAAGCTTTGCAACGTGCCCTGAAGGTTTTACACACAAGGAAGCAAATTTGAGAGCTATAGGCCTTCTTTTGAGAAAAAAGCCCTTCCCAAAGGTGCTGCTCCAGGGACTGTCAGCTCAGATGCCTCAGTTCATCCCAAGAGCGGACCTGACATTCGTAAGCAGAGGTAGTCTCTCAGGGACAGCAGGTTCAAATCACAAGGAGATTTAGAAACCAAGGCCTGAATTGCACCTGGAAATGAATGGAAAATTGGCGCAGCCTGTGTACCATCTGCACTCTATGGTTTGTGTCTGAAATGTGGATATGTAAGCAGGCAGCTGCATACTGCAATTAGCTGAAGTTTCTGAGTGGTCCTCAGACGTAGTGCTGAGCAGACCACATGGCAGCAATCCAGTCTGGAGATGAGTAAAGCACAGACAATGGTGACACGGTCCAACAGGACAAGAGGTTGAAATCTCTTCACCAAGCAGACTGGAGAAGGGGAAATAAACACTCATAGCCCCTGCTGCTGCTGGAACATTCAAAAGCATCTGGAAATCCAGGAGGCCTTCTCCAGCCTGGTAACAAAGAACAAGGCTTTCCTCCATCCAGACTGCAAGCATCACATTTGCTACCTCCTCAGTTATTTCCTGCCACCATTATCATTTTGATTTCATGTTCAATCAGCTCTTGTCTTCCAAACCCTGGGTTTGGTCTGAGCCTGAGAAAGCCAAATGTCTGCAAAACCCTAAGTCCCATGAAATAAGAGTCATGATCATTTTGCATTATTTTCCAGTGGTATGGAATTTTGTGAATATCACAAGCCCCCTGTGGAAAACAAAACAAACAAACAAACAAACAACAACAACAAAACAAAAACCAAAATCTCTCTAATAAACCAAGATCCATGCAACTTTTTATTCACACAGCAGAAACGCTTGACCGTAAGCTATGTGGTTGCAGAATATACATATTCTGATGCCCAAGGCTTTTTACTGAAAACTCGATCTAAGGTTTGTCTCAAAGGCACTGATCTCCTTGCCTCAGGAAACAAAATCTATTTGTGGCCTGCAAGAACAATGACATTCAGGATTTGGAAGTGTGGTGAATTTTAGCTCTTTATAGAGACAGTGAACTGACTTTTCTGAGACTTTTTGAAGGGAAAGTGGCATGTTGAGGTGGGAAGATGAGGTTGGAACCATGCTAGAGGCCAAGAGTTGTGCAGGTTGAAGAACCCAAGTGCATAGTACCATGTGTGTGCAAGAAGAGGAAGGGAGGGTCAAACTGATGAGATGGTATCTACAGTATCACAGACCTAGTGGGTCTGAATTGGCCCTGCTCTGCTCTGGTTTCAAGCTGCTGTCACTCTTCTGCAGTTACTTTTCTCAGTTGAGGCATCCTGGAGCAATGCATCATCCAAGAGCTAGGAATGAAAGGACAGCTAGTGATGTTTCTTCAGAAATAGAGCCGGTAGTGTTAGTAGTAGAACTGCACCTAAAGAGTTCAGACAAAAGTGAAATCTAATGGCAGCCATTTGTTAGCTAAAGGGGAGTTTATCTATCAAGGAATAAACATGAGGAAGCACAGAAAAAGATCACAGTGGAAGTAGATTTCATCTTGTAAAGAATCATAAAATCATAGAGTGAATATGGAAGGAATGGTGATGTAGAAATCCACCTTATCATACCAACCAGGTATGAAAGGTTCAGTTTAAAGTTATATCTGCTTGGTGTGCTAGCAGAAAAGGAAGATGTTCTTCTTTCTGTTTGGTGAGCCCTGAATAATCAACCTAGCGTGGGACCCCCTCTTGACTTTTTCTGACGCACACGGTTTCCTGAGGTCAGACAACTAATTTCAAATTGGATGGTTTGCTCGTTAATGGTGTGTAAGACAGTGAGGCAGTGGCTGTTGATGACAGTAAAAATAATGGTCTTTTTACTACTGAACTGCACGCAGTAGATTCTGACACACTGTGAGAAAAAAGGATGGAGAGAAATTCAAAAGGCGACTGGCACAGTACCCTCTGTTGTACAATGGCAGAGACTTGCACTCAGGATTTCAGCTTACTTGATATCAGCTTTAATGTTGTTCTTGGTACAAGCTGCCCCTTGGTTCAGATCTGCTAGCTCATACTTATGCCTGATAGAATCAATGCAGCAGTGACTGTGAGATTGTCTGGACAATGAAGTTTGTAATCTTGATTGAAAAAATGCTGTGTGACCTGAAATTTTGTCACCATACCAGATCCTCTACCTAGTCAGATGTCACAGCTTATCAAATCACTGGATTATTGTGATTCAAGTTTTGTATAGCTTGTTGCATTGACCACATCAGTCTCTACTGAGGGACTGTATCAGTTGTATACCTTCATTTTTGATGCCTGTCATGATTGCCTCCCCAGCTAGCGTATCACTGGATCATATCCATCTCTTACATACTCATGAAATGTCTACTTCCTCCTCCAATTAGATACTTTTTGGGTCTCTATTGCTCATTTGTTAAATCTTCAAACAAATGCCTCTGTGTTTTCTTCCCCACTGCCTTGTTAAAGTTACAAACAAGTGTCTCTCTGTTTTCTTTCTTGCTCCCTCTTGTGCTCAAGATGCGTCCCCTGCAGCCATATCCAAACTTGGCTTATTATTGCTATCCAACCTGCCTTGAAGCCATCCTTTATAATGCTATGTATTAAAAGCTGGACAAATGCTTGTGGGTGTGCTGGAGAGATTGCCTGCTTGTCCAGCTGACTGCTATTTTTCTGTTGTTTCATTATGTTTCCTTCCTGTCCACATTTGCCTGAGGTCTTCTGTCTCCCACTAAATAAGGGAAAGGGAGAGGAGAGGAGAGGAGAGGAGAGGAGAGGAGAGGAGAGGAGAGGAGAGGAGAGGAGAGGAGAGGAGAGGAGAGGAGAGGAGAGGAGAGGAGAGGAGAGGAGAGGAGAGGAGAGGAGAGGAGAGGAGAGGAGAGGAGAGGAGAGGAGAGGAGAGGAGAGGAGAGGAGAGGAGAGGAGAGGAGAGGAGAGGAGAGGAGAGGAGAGGAGAGGAGAGGAGAGGAGAGGAGAGGAGAGGAGAGGAGAGGAGAGGAGAGGAGAGGAGAGGAGAGGAGAGGAGAGGAGAGGAGAGGAGGAAAAAAAACAAAACAGGAGACTGTTTGGAACTCTAGGCCAAATTTATTTTTAAAATATAATTGCTTTTTTTCACCTCAATGGAATACAGAATTTCTGTAAAAGTATTTTAAAGATAAGTACCAGTTAAGTAGCCCCCAAATAATCATATTTTTCTTTGAGCTTTATATTTCTCTTAAGTTAAATCCATTAGCAGATTAGATTTTGCCAGCTCTATTCATGGACATTTGATCCTTGAATCCTTTCAAGAAAATCAATGCATGTCTTTTCAGCTAATTAACATACTGCTAATAAAACGCGCTGTGCCGACAGGATTACCGCACCCCGCGCTCCTCCTCTAGCTGCCGGCAGGGTGGTCGGTGGGCACTCAGGGCCCATGGGCGAGGGGAGGCTCTGGAGGTTGGGTGGGAAGGGGCAGCCTCTCTTGCCCCGCTGCCTGTGCCTCCCTTTCCCTGTGTTGTTTTTTATGTTTTTTTTCCCTCCTCTTTCTTCTGCAAATCAAAGCCGCCATCTGCTGTGACAAGTGTTCCCATTCACCTTTTCCCTCTTATCTGCTCCCACACAGGGAAGCGCTCTGGAGGCTGACAGCCTCATCCTGAGGCTGAGGTGGTGTTTCTCTATCCTCTGGCCTCCTCTGGCTGCTTTACTTCAAATTTTGGGATGGCTGCCAGGGGAAAAAGAGACCTTGCTTACTTTCCCCTTCACCCTCTTTCCTGCCAACCTGTACAGCTTGCTGGTATTTCTCATTTGCTGAGTGGAAATCATCTGGGTGACTGAGAAGCTTAAGATAAAACATGTAACAGGCCCTGATAAATCACAGCAGCAATGGCAATGCAGCAGATTTTAGAAATGCTGGGGATAAATATTTTTTTCTTTTCCACCCAGTCAGCGCATGCTGACACGTCTGTGGTTGCATAGGTGTCAACAGAGAGAGAATTATTTCCTTGACTGAAAGGAACCTAAGAGAGGGGAAAAAAAAAAAATGATGAAGGAAGGGATAAGAATCTCCTGTGAGTACTTTCTTCCTACAGGAAGGGAAAAAAGATCTTAATTTTGTTCTGTTTTCTGGACACGACATTTCCCTTCCATTCTTCCCTCCTCGGTTTTAAAGGCTCTGGCTATCTCACAC
Source organism: Oreortyx pictus (assembly GCA_036925125.1). Lineage (NCBI taxonomy): Eukaryota > Metazoa > Chordata > Aves > Galliformes > Odontophoridae > Oreortyx > Oreortyx pictus. The sequence goes on along the minus strand of JAUPFR010000003.1, from coordinate 85,166,494 downwards.
AGCAGTTCTGCAGCAGGTTTCTAGCTGCACTGAGAGCTGGCAGCGTGGGCTGGCATCTGTTGCTCCAGCCTCAAGGCTTTGCCTGCGCAGTCCCACAGTGCTCTCAGGAAAGTAGTGAGTGACTCCTGCCCAGTTCCCTGGGATGTAATGCTGATTTCTTGAGAGTGAATTCCACAGTGACGGGAGCATGCATTTCCTGGTCAGAGGGTCTTTCTTTTTTGTGTTGTTTTTTTTTTTTTTTTTTGGTAGATAGATCATTAGGTGAAGGGAGCTGGTCCTGGTCCTGATGGCTCCCAGTGTCTCCCCACAGAGCAATGGGACAAGGCCTTGTGGTTCATTTAAACCACTGGAAGGGGAAAGAACTTCACAAATTCAACAATGGGAACAATGTAATAACTGCAATTGGTGGCAGAATTATTACAGATAGCTGATACAACAATATCACAGGACTGGTTTGCAGGGCCTGTAGATGCTGGAAGGTCACTGAAAGCATGGCAAAGCCTTCCTCTGCTACTGTGAATTGGGCTGGATACTGAGTATAGTTATTACTGCCTTTCAGTTCTTGTAGTTGTTTCATACCTGGGAATGAGAAACTCTGTAGAGGAACTTGTAGGCTTAATGCTCTTTTCCTGAGAGTCATATCTAACATTTTCATCATTCACCTAAAAAAATTTTGAGCTGGTGCAATGACATTGAGGTTATTCAAAGCTCCTAAAGACTGTGGGGAAATAGAGAACATCCTGATAAACTCAGTTCAGTCGAGGATCAAAACCAAATTTGAAAACAAATTGTGATAGACATCCATAGAGATAATTTGAATAAATCATGGAAGCAAAAAAAAAAAAAAAGAAAATAATATCAACTGTGAGAGCTCATGCAATTAAAAAAATCACCCCCGTTTGTGTTATCATGGTGTCCTTCATCAGAAATCACCTTCCCTTGTGATATCATGGTATGATCATGGCGTTATCCTGGATCTTGATACAAAGAGTGCCTTTAAACTAAAGAACTTTTTCCCATAAAACAAAATGTGTATGTCTAGTACACTGTCAAAGTGCTGAGCAGTACAGTTTCTGTACATGAAACATATTGACAAAAATTTCCTGACTTGCTAGATGGAATTATGATAAAATGCTGTGGCTTCATCACTGTTACTGCTGTTCCAGATTTCAGTTTGCTGGTTTGCTTAGGATAACATTTGTTACATTACTAAAAAGCAGTTCTCTGTTTGTTCCTAGTTCAGGTATTCTTGTTGGTTGTGATAGAAAACACAAAACTACAGGGAAGCAGGGCAGTAATTTGGTATACTCTGGCTAGTGCAGCTCAGCCAGAAGGTCCAGCAAGGAGCTGAAACATCTTTGTGTTGCTCTGACGAATACCACCTCACAGTACATTGCCAGCAACCAGGGCTTTGGCTTTTGATCTTCTGTGTAACATATGCAGGCTTCTCATTTGGGCTGCTTGTCACTAGCACGAGGTGGTGGCAAGAAGGGTAGCTGCTTGGCTTCTGCATTGTGAGAGGCATTTCTACCATCTTTCAGGAAGTTTCTCTACCTTGAACTGACCGACAAAGGTCAGACTTAACTTTGTCTTCCGATTAAGAAAACCTCTGTGGACAGTGTTCAAGTCAAACCCATGAGCAGTCTCTATCTCTGAATTTCAGTTTGTTGCAGCATTTACATTAACTTGTAGATAACGTGCCCACAAAGCATTAATTTAATACTCTGAATTATGAAGCAGTTGCAGTTGAATTAATGTCTTTTTATAATCAAGTCTTATTTTGATACCCCTTATGCTCAAATTCCTGAAAAAAATCTTTGTGCCTAAAATTTACATATCTGTTTTCTAACAAACCTTCTAGAACTGTTTGACAGAAAATATGAGGTAGGTTAGCAAAGTTATTTCACAGGCTTAAGTATGCAAAATGAGCCACAGTAAGTATTCTGAAATATCTTCCTCTTTTTTTTGACCCATGTCTCAGAATTGTTGTGTTTTGGGGGTGTGATCCTTAGGTAGGATGCACATAGCAGAATATATACCCAGTTGATTTTGAATTTCAATTGGTTAGCACACAGTAGCTCACCTTATGAGTTTAGGAAGAGGTCAGTTCAAAGCTGGACAATGAGTTTGGCTACTGTTCACCATGGTGAAGCTGTGAGTCCCATTGGCCAAGTGACCTTTTAAGAAGACAGGTTAAACTCTGCAAGGGCATGCTAAACTGAGGTGACACTGGAGCTGCCATCTTATTTAATCCTTGTACTGAATGTATTTGGAATCACTTCTGCTATATGATGTCTGCAAGGCAGACTTGGGCCTTCATCCTTCTTAGCTGAGCCCCATTCTACTCCCTTTTCTTATGTGTTGGAAATACCTAATATTTATTCAGTAGAATTAACTAAATTTCAGACAATTTGGATTGAAGTCTTTGTAGACAGGGAATAGACTGCTGGGTCATACTTTCAGGTAAACCAGATGAGGCAGACATTAGGATCATTTTTACACTGTCTGGGTTAGAGAGGGTCCAAGTAATCCTTTTAATAAATAGAGCAAACCTAAGATAATATGTGATTTGAGATGTCTAAGGAATTATATGGTCATTGAGCAGGTGTACTCCAAAAGAGTAAAACACCTTTACATGAAAGAAAAAAAACCAACAATGTATAGCACAAGGCTAACTTTTTATTGCACCAAAGGTCTGTGGTGTTAATGAACTGTGGGTGCAGAATTCCTAGCAAGTCAAGTATTTGCCAACAAATGGTTAAATGGTTTTCTTGGCCTGTTTTTTTTTTATTTATTTTTTTCAATTATTTTATTTTTTATTAGCTGCTTGTTTGATTCAGATGATCAATAAGATGGCATTATGAGACATCATATGAGGCATGAATGTGATTTTTCACTGGCTATTCAATGAATCTTTTAAAGTCTTCAGCTTGACTACCCCAAAATACTCCAGAAATATTCAATAAAGTTGTTGGTTTTGTTCGCTGACTGGAGGAGAAAAGCCTGCAGCTTAGCGAGTTAGTTTTGTAATGGTACATATTCTTAATATTCAGATAAACTCCTAATCCTACTGATTTTTTTTTGCTTCAATCATATCTGTTGACAGTAGCTCCAGAAGTTACTTGTATGTTGTGTACAAATAAATAAATCCTTTTATCATTTTCCATTGAATGCCTTTCAATTTTTTTTTTCCAGTTATCTCTTGTTCTTTCATTATAAGAAACAGTAAATAGGACAAAAGTTTTTTTTTTTTTTTTGTGTTGTGTAGGCTAGGAAGGCCATGTTTTTGTTATTTCTTTAAACTATAAACCCTGTTCTTTTCAGTCTCTCTTCCTATGGAAACTTTCCTCATATCTCTAATACTACAGCACTGAATTAAACAACGATGAACTGAAACAGGATGTTTCCTGTCGTCCAGTTTGCTTCAACGTGCGTGTCTGCCAATACTATTGACTATCAATTGTCACATTATATCAAATATATAGGGTTGGTGGATTTAATAGACTGATACTCTTCCTGGCGAGACAAGGCCAGGAAGGATTTGCTTGTCTTATTTTGGATCAGATTATAAGAGGCACTGTTGTAAGGATGAAGTGCCAACATTCTTCAAAGGAGTAATTGTTGGACACTTTCTCAGTTAATCATCTCTTGTTTCTGATGAACTCACCAGTGTTTGTTCTGTCTCTTCTTTCCCTGGCAAGAGGATCTCACTAAGCAGCATCAGCACTCTCTGAGTCTTTAGCCTTCTTAAACCCTAGTGAGTTTGTTGTGTGTTGTGGTAATGTTACAGAAATGGTGCGGGCCTGGCACTATGATAATACTGCAGAAGGTCCCGTACATGTTCTGCTGATTCCCCAAGCTCTGTTGTGGCTAGGAATGCCAAGTTTTTGTCCAATGCAGAAGCACATACACTTGCCAAGAGTCCTTTCCAAAAACTTGTCACTCCTGGTGGCACCATATTGCTTCTCCACTGAGTCCCGGAAGAATTCTTTATATGTCCTGTGACAGGCGCATTCACGTGCACAGAACTTGAGCAGAAAAAATATTCTGGGGGGTGCTTCTCTAGAATATGTAGATGTTATCTGGGGTATTATGTAAGACCAATAATGCTGACTGTTGCTCCACCTTCTGAAAATCTTAGTTTGTGCAGGTCTATATCCAAATTATGACTACCCCTCATAGCTCATCCTACTCATGATATAAATGAAGAGATCTTTCCTGTTGCTCTTCTACTGCTCAGAGAAATGTCATCAGTAGGCTTGACTAGAAATTAACAGAGCCAGACCTGTGGCAACATTGTATTAATAAAATGAGATTTCAGCTTCCAAAATCTCAGTTTTCATGCAAAATCTTAAATCTGGGTATGTTTAATTTGTATAGAACACGATGCTTGGGAGATAAAAAATTTGCTTTGTGACAAAATGATATTATGCCTAATACGGTTGCAAACTTTAAAAAAAAAATACCAGATACTATTTCTCAAACTTTTGTTGTGACATAAGTAAACTCATTGTACAGCTTGTCCAGTGATATGGTGGATGACCAGACCCTGGAGACTTCCAAGGCAAGGCTAGATCAGGCTCTGGGCAACCTGATCTAGCTATGGTGCCTCTGTTCAATGCAGGGCAGTTGGGCTAGATGGCCCTCAGAGGTTCCTTCCAACTCTAAGGACTCTATGGTTCTGTGATTCAATGGTTGTACTTGATTCATTTAAAACCATGGCTTCTGGCTCCTATATTCTATTTGTGAAGAAATGAGTTTTCTTTTCCTATGGATGTAAACAAATCTGTGTTTTCTAGGTTTCCATCTGAGTATACGGCCAAAAATTTTGCACACAGGAAAACAAAATGTTCAGAAAAGAAACATAAAAATGCCACTATTAACACTTGTATGACCCTGGTAGAAGTAGCTGCAGGAGTGGCCCTCAGTGTATAGTTGCACGTTTTCTGTCTGTGAGAGTATATTCTTCTAATTATCACTGGGAAGTTATAGTGCAGAAAATAAGTACGTGAAACAGGGAGAGAGAGAGGCAGGCAGACAGGGAGAAATTTTTTTTTTAAATTAGTGTTTTAAGTCTTCTATAATTAGCAGCAAATCAAAACACATTATTGTATGAATAATATGTAAAGAGATAATAATATAAATGCATGCTACATTTCCCTATCTGCACACTCAAAGTAAGAAAATTTGATTAGCTCCTGTAGTTTTCTCAACCAATTGCTTTAAAAATCTCTTCTCTCACATTTGGCATCACAGTACCTAAAGATACAAATGCATACCAAAACAGTAATATCTAGGTAGATGTAAGAGAGTTTCCAGCTCTTCCCTGGCCTACAGCAAAAATAGCTTTCCAACAGAACTGGAAAAAAAATCACCACCACTTTTGCTATCATTTTTTTTTATTTTATTTTACAGAGAACTACCTTGATAATTCTGGTGTTGTTTTTTTTTTTTTCTTTTTTCAGTAACGGATGAAGGAGAACTAAAGAAGGAATGGAAAAATGCAGGCGTACAAGCCTCTAATTTTTATATAAATCTTCAGATAAAACATCGAATGAATAAAAATGTTTGTTGCAGAGCTATCAAAGGAAAGCATAAGTGGAAGTTGTTACCAGTTTTTAAGGAATTTTAATTGTCTTTGCTGGTGTGGGAGAAATAAACTGTGATCGCTTATCAATACAGTGAACCAAGATTCTTTTCCCTGACTGTCAATGTTTAAATATTGTCTCTAGTTCAATTACTTTCTGAAGTGCTCCTTTCCTCAGGCACCACATTTTGTGGGATGCTAAACATGGCTATGATTTCTGTAGATTAGATTTATTTCATGTTCCCTGGTGAGGCTCAGTGGGTTGGTACAGAGGTCTCATCCCATGGCTGGTTTCAGCATGCACATTCCACAGCTCAGAAACCCATTGTTCTGCCTCAAACCAGTGAGGACATGGACTCAACTATCCAAAATGAAGCAGTAAATGAAGAGTACCATTCAAAGCACGTATACATGCATTTTTACTTCTGAAGGTGCCTGTATTTTGTGCAACCCAAGGCAAGGAAAAGGGTGAGAATAATTATTTCTGAAAAGAGATGGTGAGGGGAACTGTCATATTGCATTGTTCCCATTGCACCACAGGGTGCATTGCTGCTTTTAAAGATCATTCAAAAGTACTTGACCTAGGTATCTCATTGCCTGCAGTGTCACCAGCATACAGATGTATGTGTGCAAGTGGTTTTTAGTGTTGGGCTGTGTCTGTTGAAATGCATGTGATTTTACAGATAGCATACATTTTAACAAGCCTTGCATATTTTTGCTTGGTGAATAAAAATGTCAGTTTGAAGTGTTCATAGCAGGACACAATGGGGAACATTAAAATGAAGTCTAAAAGTTGTTATTATCGAATATAGTTACTTGATTCCAGATGATAGTTTTTTCTTTTGCCTCCTCTAGTTTTGTGGTGTTTATGATATCTTGTTTACAGCCATCCTTGCCTTCCTCAATTCTGAAATATTTGACATCAAATGCTCCCATCTCCAGGTGGATCCTTGTCAGTATTTAATAACATAAAATGATTTGGGTTTCCTGTCACCCATTTCAAATCTTTTCTGCCACATTAAAAAAAAAGGGAAAATGGTGCACAGCTCCAACACAGTCCTTGATGGCCACAAGCAAAACATTGCCATTCCCAGTCTAAGCCTCAGCTTCACTGCACTGCATTGTCATCATAATTTGACGTGATAGATTTTCACTCTGCTCTACTAAAATTTTGTTTGTGATTGAATGAATGTGCCACTAGCAGTTGAAAATGTATGCTGTTAAAAAAATCGACCCAGAGCAACAGCAACATGAGTATTTTAAAAAGTGTTTTATATCTATCTGTATCTGTATACACACATACATATATATACATATGTAATAGTGAAAGAGTCCGAGCAAGTCAAGTGCCCAGCTAAGGTTGGAAGACAATGCCCTTCATTGTTAAATGGTGCCTTGCACTCCATTTTATGGAAGTGTGCCATACGTCCCCCAGTCAGAGAGGGATGAAAACACAAAAGCAGTACTACAGACTGCAGTGGGGAGGGCTCTCTCCTTAACAATTTCTACTTCTGTCAAGTCACCTGAGAAGCTGATGTGAGAAGGGCACTTTAGAATAAAGACATTGCTCTGACAGCAAATATAAATGAAATAAAATTGGCCTAAGACTTTGATGCCAGAACCTGAACGGAGAGCTGAGGGTTGGCAACGCACTAGTTTAATATACCAGACAAATAGAACCAGAATGATTTGCAATGCAGCATGATGGGAGAAGAAAATATAACAAATCCAGAGAAACAGACTTTAAACAGACTTTCCAGGCTGTGTATATTCTCTTCTGTTGCACTAAATTTGACCCACAAACATATCAAGAGAAGTAAACTCAGGTTCTTCCCTTCTTTTGGAGCAAAACCACCAAACATGGTGGTAGCGCGTCAGGAGCCTGACCCTGGGATGCCAGAATGAAAGAACTGAGGATGAAGTCATCTTCACAGGCTTCTCCTGACTCTGGAAATAGCAACTATGAGGCATGGTTCGCCATCACTGCAGTCACTGTGCAGAAAAATTGGCTTTGTGGTGGAGGACAAGGAATGAAAAGAAGGTACTATAAGAAAGTCTTGTGCACTCCACTGATTTTATTTTTTCCCATGCATCTGCACATGCATTCCCAACTTCCTCCAGCTCCAATTACTTTATTTACTTAAAAATACTTGAAGGGTTTCGTGCTTGTACAGCATTTATAACCAGCAGTGTCCAGCTCCATAAAGGGGAATCCTATGTGGTACCACAGTCCAAAGAGGAAAGAAAAAACCACAGATGAGTTAAAGACTGAGATAGTTTGCATGAACATGCTAGTCTGTTTATTTTCATATCCTCCAGAAGACATCATTTATTGGTCTCTAATGTTTTTCAGGTTTGTATGACCCAAATACAAATTGTTCGACTTTCTTTGCAATAGGCATTTTGGCAAGTGCTGAATTCATTTTATAGTTTTAGTTTGCTGTAGAGAAAAATAAATAAATTGTTGAAGTATCAGAGCCAATTATGGGCACTGGTTCATATACTGGATTTTGCATTTTTCCTTTAGATATTTAAATGATTCCAGTGCACAGGCCCAGCCATTCCAAGTCTCTGGGTGTATTTGAAACAGCTGAAGATCCTTTTTCAATGCAAATACCAAATGCAGGTGCAGTCCCTTTAACAAATACTAGCAGTCACCTTAAGACTGAAGTAGGATATAAGCTTTATTATGAAATTCCACTTGCTGATAGTATTAAAAAATAACTACTATTATTATTTTTAAAAGATGGATTAAAAAATGGCACCATCCTCACTTCCTAGTCTAAATCATTTCAGTGTCTTCAGATGTAGGGCAACTGTGAGCGAACTGCAAGATATGAATATAAGTCACAGTCATACATTGGTTTTCTAAAGGGCAGGCTTAGCTCTCAGCTGTGGTGTAGAAACTGTCTTTAGGAAGGAAACCAGCAATTCAAATACACCAGTTACTAGCTGGTATCTAACTTCTAAGTTTGGTTCCTTCAAACTGCTAGTTTTGGGTGGGAAGAACAAGAGTGTAGTTATTGTCAAATTCAGTCTGTAAAGTAAGAGAAAGAGGACAGTGGTGCTCTCTAATTGTTGGGGAAATTGTGTGTGCCATAAAAGCTGTATCTTTGTCTGGGATGAAAACTATTGCAAATGAAAAGCCTTTAACAGCCATGGTGGACAGATCTTCAGCAATAGTTGTATATTTGTGTATTATTACTAACAGCTTAACATATTTTTGCACAGTCTGACTGATTTTCTGCTTTTCTCCCAGGTGCAAAGTTCCTAGGTTAGGGTGTAAAGGAAGGTGAAGCTCACAAGCAAGAGCTGGCCAGCTGGTGATAGAAGTTATTAACAAAGGGCAAAGTATACATTTACAACAGCTGGGCAGAAAAGAGAATGAAAAAGATATCTTTAGTTATATGGAAATCTGGAGATGGACTTTTTATAAGGGCATGTAGGGACAGGACAAAGGTAAATGGTTTAAACTGGAAGAGGGTAGATTTAGATTAGATATTAGGAAGAAATCTTGTACTGTGAGGGTGGGGAGACACTGGAACAGGTTGCCCAGCGAGGTTCCCCTGCCTGGAAGCATTCAAGGCCAGGCTGGATGAAGCTTTGAGCAACCTGGTCAAGAGGGAGGTGACCCTGCCTACAGCAGAGGGTTGGAACTAGTTGATTTTAAAAGGTCCCTTCTACTCCAAACCATTCTATGATTTTTCTCCTTCAGAAATAGCATTTTGTCTGTGGCAATTCAAACACTTGGGGGAAAAAAAAAAAAAAAAAGTAATAATGTGAATGTTTAGGTCTCCCTTAGGCATTTTGCATGCTCTAGATATCCCCAGAATGCAACAACACGTCCGAACTCAGCACTGAATAATGTCTTGAATGTGCCCTTCCCCTCTCTGGCTGGAGGGACTAATTTATGAAGAGAGATTAAATGAATTAAATATAGATAGCTTAGCTAAGTGGGGACTACAGTGGGACAAAAGACTAGCCTACAAATACATTGAAGGGGTAAATTCTTAAGGGAGGTAAATTATTTAGGACTGGGGGAGTGGGTTTAACTAAGAGAAATGGGATGAAATTAAGAATAAAACAAATTAGACTGAATAAATAGAAGAAATCTTCCTGACAGTGGGATCTATTTGGTCATGGATGTCTATCCCTTGGGAAGTGATGGGGAGCCCTCATTCAGTACATTTAGAGGCAGGCTTTGACAAAATATTAGTTAATGCACTGTGGGAAACAGCTTCCAGGGAAATACGCAGAAGAAGCAGATAGGTATTTTCTATCTGCTCCATCTTTCTGTAGCTTATCCCATCAAATCAGTCCCCCCAGCTCAGTATCTGTCATTGTCTAACTTGAACCACATGGTTCCTGTGGCTGCTGTGCGAGTGCCGCACCATCGCATTCTCTTTGGGCATAGGTTGGCTTGGCAGGTTGGGTGGCGGCCTCCAGCACAGGGCTCCTTCCTTATTCTCAGGTGCTGAAATGTCCTTTCCCTCTCACTTATTTTACAACCACCCTATGGAGGTGCTGCAGTGATTTCTTCATCTTTAAAATCCTCCAGCACAGCTTCAGGCAGTGAACTCCCTGAACTGGCAAATGCCTGAAATGCCTCCCTTTCTTTCAAAGGTGCATTGGGAAGATAGCTCCTGCTATCACCAGCCACAGCAGTAAGTGCTGCAGCTTAAGAATTGATGTATTTGAGATTGGTTGTTTGTCATAACAAGGCAGTGAAGGCTTCATCTCCATTTAAGCAATGGCAGAGGCTTAGTTTCTGCAGCCAGCCACAGGACTCTGCCCTGTCCTATGACTGTGAACAAGGAAGAGCTGCAGTACAATAGTGTTTGTACCTACATTTATTCTGACTAAATTGCATTAATAAATTGACGCAAAGTCCACTGCTTTTAAAGAAGAGAAACACAGAACTACACTCAATATGGTTTTACAGATCATTCAGACCCTCAGGACAGGAATAATGTGTTGTGACAAAAAGAGGAGACTTTCTAGTCATATTGGGTCCCATTACAACAAGAGCTCTATTTTAACACTTGGGATGTTTCTGCACATCTCTTACCAAAAGTCTTGATGTGACCCAGACCATTTCCGAGGACTGTGCCACTGCTCCAAGGGATGAATGCCTGCTGGAAGGGGGCTTTGAGGAGCACCAGCATTGCACCAAATGAATCCAGCAGCTCCAGTTTGTCATTTTGCCCTTCTTTTGCTGGGAAAAAAAAAAAAATCCCAAACCATGCTAGTAATTTCTTTTGACTTAAACTGGGCATTTAAAAAGCTGTTTTTATTAATGAATCATATTAAGCCATCAGTGAAAGGCTCCCTGACTCTGTTTAAATAACAGGCTATGATTCCTCCCTCCCGCACCCCCCTTTCCTTTGGCTCCACTGCTATTAATTGAGGAGTTTCTTTGTTTCTTTTCTAATGAAGCTAACAGAACACATCTGTCAGGTGCTTGTATTCTTCACCCGTCTATAGTATGTAATAGCCCAGCTGGAGGCTATAATGCTACACAATACCCCTGGCCGTTACAGCAACTATTTATTCCTGGGCTTTTCCTCAGATAGGGATTTGAAAAAAGTCTGAAATTTGGGCCTAATTGCTATTTACACAGCGATAGACACCTGTTCTAGCTGAGACACTGGCTCATGAATCCCACACCTGAGACCTTAGGGAAAGCGATGGGGAAAATTTCAAGCAGCTGCCAGTCCGGTTCAGAAAGGGAGAGCTTTTCTGTGTGATACGTACGTACAGTACATAAATTCATGTCTGAGTATTGCCATAGCTACTGTTTCGTGGCCAAATGTTCATTTACAGGCTTAACGTATGCTGGTTGTGTGGACACATGCACGCGGCCACGAGGCGGGAGCTTTCTGCATCAAAGCCTGTGCTTTTATTAGGCTCCTCTACACCCCCCATGCCAAGATTTCCTCCTCCGGGACCGGTGGCTGCGGGCTGCTGCCAGCAGCTGAACTCGCCCCTCATCGTGTGACACAGTTGCTCCATTTTCACCACGTTTGTGCATAAGACCCTGCTCTTCCTCTCTGTTGCTGTTCCACTGAGCTCCTGGGGAGCAGTGGACCTTGGTGATGGGAGCAGCAGAAGATTTATTATAAAAAAGCCTCTAATGGTGGGGACTTGGTGTAAAACTGGGGATGGATCTAATATAAGTTAGCAGCCTCTCCAATGCAGTTAAGAGCTCAAATTGATTAAAATGCAATTAGCTCATAAAACTCCCTGTTTATTACCTCAGATGTTTGTCAGAGACACGGGACTGAAGAAAATGTTTCCTTCCTTTTCTCTCCTCCCTCCATCCCCCAGTCCTGTTTATTTCTGTTTGGTGCCAAACAACCCCATTACTTGGCTACAGGACAGAAATAAAATCTTATTGCCCTGCAGTGCTCTCAGATGACAGCATTCTCCACCGCTGCTAGGGGAGGAGGGTGGCTGTCTGCTCTTCAAAAAACTTTTCCCTGCAGCTGGTGAGACCTCAGAGCTTTTCAGTGAACCTTCTCTTCTGTGGGAAGAGATTTAACTCAATCTGTTTAATCCCATGATGCTCTGCTGTCCTGAACCCATCTTTATAACATGCTTGTTCTGGGGGAGGAGGGCAACATGAGAAGAGGTTGAATAATTAACTGGGAAAATTAGTTCTCGTGTTGTGCAAAAGACATTTGAGCACTACCGAACATCAAATGCAGGAAGGAAAGGTGAGGAATAGGATGGCTAATAGATGGATTTTTTTAAAAAGGTGAGAAAAACTCACACAAAGGATGAAACAAAACTACTGAGCCATGCTGAATAATCCTGAGGTTTTGGAAATCATTTATAGCAGAAAGAGAAAGAAGAGTCGAGGCACCAGTGGTGTTTTTAAGACAGAGTAGGGCACCCAGATTGGTGAGAGACGAAGGGGACGCTGCTAATATTAATTACTTGCCGCAGGGCTCACAGAAGCAGCTCAGTAGCTGAGGACAGAAACAGAAATTCATTTCCCAGAGGAAAAAGCAAGAAGTAGTGAGTGATCTCACGGTCAGTCTAGGACAGGTGATAATGAAATTAGAGTTAATGAAGATTAGGAAGACACCAGCCCCAGATGAGCCTACATCCAGATTATGAAGACAGTGCTGGTAATAAATGCTCACTGCACATGAAGAGAGGCCTTAAAGGTGAAGGAAAACCATTACTGCATCTGATTTAACAGAAGCTCTGGGATAATCCTAGACCTTACCCTTATTCTTCTTTAGATTTCTATTTTAATAGCCACTGAGTACCTAGGATCACAGGCTCGCCCTGTTTGCTGGTAATGCACCTTCTCCATCTCCGAAACAGCCTCCAGATTAAAGGGATCTGATAACAAGATGGACAGATTAGATGAAATTTCCATGCTAGTTGGCCCTGCATGGCACTGGAACAACTTTCTTTCTGGTGAAACCAGATCTTGATTTCTAATAGAAAACAAGCTATCTCTTCCCCTACGTGCCCCGCTTTTCACTGCAGAAGGTGTCCTTTATATGTTACTAAATGTTTAAGACAGGAAAAAAGCTGAAAGCAAGCACTAATCAAAGTGTAGCCCTCCTTGCAGACAGATTTCTAGGTGGCTGCTCTGCCAACTGCTTGCTCATGCCAGGGTAATTTAGGAGAACGCTATCTCAACTACTGCTTAGCCAATGGGCAAGGACTCAGTGATGAAATATCTGCAACGGTGACACTCACTTCAGTTGCACCTGGTACAATTTGATGCTCAGTGAGGGTTAGCCCTAGGGACATGCTGTCTCTTCTGTCATTGGTGTAGTTCCCTTGGGAATGGGACTGTGAGTGCTTAAAGCCCACAAGAGGCCAAGTTGGATCTGCAGTCCTTGCCAAGCAAAACTTCCACTGTTTCATAGAATCACAGAATCGTAGAATGGCTTGGGTTGGAAGTGATCTCAAAGATCATCCAGCTCCAACTTGCTTGCCATAGGCAGTATTGTCAGCCACCAAATCAGGCACCAGACCAGGCTGACCTGGGCCCCACCCAACCTGCCCATGAACACTTCCAGGTATGGGGCATTTGCAGCCTCTCTGGGTAACCTGTTCCAGCAATGCACTACTCTCTCAGAGAAAAATTTCGCTAAGCTAAATCTCCCCTCTTTTAGTTTAAAACTATCCCCCCTTTTCCAATCACTACCTACCCATGTAAAAAGCTGTTTCCCATTCTGCCTGTAAATTCCTTTAAAAAACAGAAAGCTACCACTAGGTCTCCTACTCTGAGCCTTCTCTTCTCCAGACTGAACAAGCCCAGCTCCTTAGCCTTTCCTCATATTAGAGGTGCTTCAGCTCACTGATCATTTTCGTGGCTCTCCTCTGGACTGACTCCAAAAGCTCTGCATCTTTCCTGTCCTGGTGATCCTTGGCCTGGAATCAGTAGTCCAGCTGGGGCCTCATGGAAGCAGAATAGAGAGGGACCATAACCTCCCTCTTCTTCTGGCCTCTCTTCTTTTGATGCAGGATACTGTTGGCTTTCCAGACTGCAAAAGCATACTTCTGACTCATGTTATGTTTTTTATCCATCAGAACACTCAAGTCCTTCTCTGCAGGTTGCTTTAAATGTTTTCTTCTCCCAGTCTGTAGATATATCTAGGATTGTCCCAACCCAAATGCAGTATCTTGCACTTGGCCATGTTGAACCTTGTTTGGTTCATGTGGGCCCACTTTTCAAGTGTGTCCAGGTCTCTCTGGATGTCATTCCTTCCTTCTGTTCTATCAACTGCACCACTCAGCTTGATGTCATCAGCGAACTAGCTGAGGGTGCACTCAGACCATTATCTATGTTCCTGATAAAAATGTTAAAGGGTACCAGCCCTAAGATATACCCTGGAGGATACCACTCATGACCAGCCTCCACTTTGACATAGATCCGTTGACAACAACCCACTGACTGCAATCTTCCAAGCTATTCCTAATAGTCCATCCTTTAAACCCATATCCCTCCAATCTAAAGATAAGAATGTGGTGCCAGATCATGTCAAAGACCTTGCACAAGTCCAGGTAGACAACATGAGTTGCCATTCCTTTGTCCACCAATGCTGTTACTTTATCATTGTTTTGCATCACCTCCTCATCTTGCATGTGGCTTAACATAGCTTCCAAGAGAATCTGTTTCATGATCTTCTCAGATACAGACGTGAGGTTCACTGACGTAGTTCTCCAGCTTCTCCTTTCTCACTTTCTTGAATATGAGAGTGACATTTCCCTTTTTCTTGCCACCTGGGACTTCATCTGACAGCCAGGAATTTTCAGATGTGACAGAGAGTGGCTTGGCACACAGCTGCCAGTTTCTTTGGGATCCTGTGCTCCATCTCATTGCGCCCCATAGACTTGTACATGTCTCATGAAGCAGACTCACATTTTCTCTTCTCTTGCAGTGGTGGAGATTACGCTTCTCAGACTGCACCAAAAACGTTCAGGGATGTGAAGTTCACAGATGTAAGGGACACAAGAATCACAGAACTGTAGGGGTTGGAAGGGACCTCTAGAGATCATTTAGTCCAACCCCCCTGAAAAGCAGGTTTCCTACAGCAGGCTGCACATGTATGTGTCCAGGCAGGTCTCTAGTGCCTATAAAGAAGGAGAATTCACAATCTCCATGGGCAGCCTGTTTCAGTGCTCCATCACCCTCACTAGGAAGAAGTTCCTTTTCAAAGTGGTGTGGAACTTCCTATGCTCAAGTATACGAACATTTCCCCCTGCCTGTGCCCAAAGGTTGCTGAAAAGAGGTTGGCCATGTCTTTTTGACTCCCATACTTACGATATTTATAAATATTAATAAGATCCTCCCTGAGTCTTCTTTTTTTCTTTTTTTTTTCTTTTTTTTGCTTTCAGTATCATGCTCGTCCACTGCACCTCTTCAGTAAAATCTATCCTTATTTGACTTGGTTTCATGTATAAATTGTTTCTTAAGATTTCTTAAGATTTCCTTATCTCTTGGTGTGTTGAAGATCCGCCTTCTCATTTCGGTTATTTCATATGTCTTCACCTGAGCTAAACTGATTTCAGCAGAAACCCTCAGGGTGATCCCTTGGAATGCCTTTCTACTGGGAATATTTTTCAGGAAAAGGCTTCTATTTCTTTTTATGACCCAGTAAATTACTTCCCAATGGAGAGTGAAAGCATTATTTTTTTTTTTTGAGCAAATTGTAGAAATCCTCTCAGATAAACCAGTTTTCTGTATGACACTGTCTCAAAAGCTTCTGTTTTTGTCTATGTGAATAATGCTCAGCTTCTTCTCATTGATTCTGGGTGTTACTTCTGTGAGGACTGCCTCCAGCTCTGTTGGCTTTGAGTCTTGATAAAGATACACCATTTAGCTTAGATTGGACTCAGTCCTACTGAATAGCAAGTATCTGCCTGTTGAACGGGCACACTGATGAAATAAGCAGAATGTGTGCATGCTCATTTTGAAAACAGTTTTTTAAACAGCTAATACTAGCTGAGCAGAGAGGTTCAAGCTGGTGCAAATAGGGTGCACGGTAACAAGGAGTTGACAGTTGAACTTGATGATCTTAGAGGTCTTTTCCAACCTTAGTGGTTCTATATTTCTATGATTCTATGATTATATGAATACTGCATTACCTCCGCTTTGCACAGCTGATGTATTCTCTGTTATAGAAATTAAACTTGGAGCAGTGGACTTTTTTTTTTAATCATTAGTTGAGTTTCTAATGTTCACCTTGCTTTCCTTTGTTATCACAGAATTGTAGGGGTTGGAAGGGACCTCTAGAGATTATCTAGTCCAACAGAGCAATTATCTTAGGACAATCTAGTTGTCAGGACGCCATTTCAGTCTACTTTCTTCATCACAGGCTAAGCCCTTCTGTGTCACGTGTGCAAAGGGTAGAACACCGTTGGCCTCGACAAATCTCAAGAATTTTTGAAAGGTATCAGGCAAGCAGTACAAGTTCAGGTGACAAAAAAGTCTCTGCAACAATATAATAACAATTCGAGCTCATTATGAATGGGTGAATTTCTAGGTATACAGAAAATATGTAATTCATATATTCCTAACTAGTTTCTTTTCAGTGGTAGTCAGAAAAGCCAGCAGTGGAGGTATATTTCCAGCTTCATCTGGCTTTCAGATTTCTGTCTACATCATTAAATCTGAGTCACAGATTACTTCCAACACTTTCACCATATACTTTTCATGAAAAAATGTAAAAAAGTCATTTTCTCATTTGGAAGGACTGAAGTTAAATCAAACAGTTTGCAAGTCCTAATCACAGGGTCATTCTTGCAATATTTTCCTGCTACCTTTGTTCACACTGACAAATGCAACCTTTGAGAAATCCTGCTTATTTTCAGCAGTACTGCACACAAGATAAAGCAGAGTTAATTTTGGAGAGAGAGATTTTAATACTGTTTGCTCTGATCTTCCTCTGGGAAATATTTTCTAGTCTAGAGCAATATATTTATGTCTGTGTGTGATCTGAAGTACAGAGCATACATATTTACCCAAACGTGTGCCTAAAAGAAGCATACAAATCTAAAAAGCAGGTCTAAATCTATGAATTTATAAACTAAAAATAAAAGAAAGGACAGCAAAAAAACTTTCTTGAATGTATGCAAAGGTAGAAAGCTAGAAATCAGCTGAATGCATTAAAAATAGATGGGAAGACAGCCAAATGGACTTCCTGGGCTGCAAACTCTTTGGAGCAATGGCCTCAAACAAATGTTATCACAGCACCTTGTACAAGAGGGCTTCATTTTTTTGGCTGACTCTTAGTTACAGTAGTAATGAAAATGATTAAGAGCGTCAACACAGTTTAGTGAGGCTCCTGGGGTCGGTCTGGCCACACACATCAGCTCCTTCTTGCCGGGAACTTCAAGACAGCCTTGTGGCCAGCACAGTAATTGCTTAGGAAGGAATTTAATGTTGAGAGAGTAGTTCATGTATTTTAAGCTGCCTTTTAATACTATTTAGCAGGTAGAAACAAGGAAGAGATTTAACAGCATGTGAGCAGCTAGCTCTCAGAGGACTATAAAAGGCTGGGGCAACAGAGTTGGGCTATCAGGTACACACAGAGATGTCCGATAACATCCCTTTGAGCCATTTTGTTGAGTAATAGTGGAGTCCAGATGTGATCTAGACACATCTGAGTTCTCAGGGGAGGAAAAATGCCTGTCCATGATATAGATATCACATGGCTGCTTGGCATAGTCCAGGAATTTATTTTACATCCAGCATTTAACTTCCTTCCCCCAGAATACAAATGTCAATATTGGATTTTCTCTGGATGAATGAGTGTGTTGCAGTGGAGATTAGCCATCGGCAGTGATAAAGGACTTTCACTTGCCAAAATTCACTTTCTCGCAAATGAATCAAAACAGTATGAAGTACAGCAAAGAAGCAAAGCAGGAAATTGTGCCAAATATAGTCATGATGGTTCATTTCACCAATCTTAAGACCTTGGTGTAGATACTTTGTCCAGGAGTATTCACCTGGGGAAAAGGTGGTGGCCACATAGCTGATGAGATGGATGAACACTTAGCACAGGTAGGTCCACATATGAAGTGTTTCTTAAGATTTGGCTCTTAAACCAAATCCTTATCTTCTCCATGTTGAGGATTCAGTCGTCATCTCACATTTCTGTTACTGCAGATGTCTTCACTCGAGCTACTTTAAACTGGTCTCAGCAGAAATCCCCAGGGCAACCCTTGAAATGCCTTTCTTCTGGGAATGTTTTGTAGGAGAACCACTTACCACAGGGAAGGTCTGACTCACACCTCTCATTCTTGCAGTGACATGGCTGCTAATACACCAGTTATCTGTTGCAGAGTGGCTGCAGGGGACAGCAACCCATCAGCGCTCTGGAGTATCTGAGCTTCTGCAAAAAAACAGCTCTGGCCTCCACTCTATAAACCTGAGAAGCACAGGTTATTCTTCTGTAAGGAACCTCTCTGCTCATTTACATCACTGAATAGGTTGTTTAAGTTAGCTCAGCTCACCTCTGATTTAGATCTTGCTAGGAAGCTGACCTGCTCTTGTTATTTATTGTCCTTTCAATTGTTGTGCTTTCTGCAAAGCTCAACAGCAATAACTTTATATATTCTTCTGGTTCGCTGACTCTTTCTCTTTCCTTGGTATCATTTCAGGGGCCTCTTTATCAGTTTTCCACTTCTGTGATTTTTAAATTTTATGTGTTTATTGCCTTGTTAATTATTCTGAAAAAGGGTGGGGAGCAGAGAGAGGGAAGAAAAAATAGAATACACATGCATCTGTTATTAATATATAATGGATACAGTAATGTCCCAATTGTTCACCACCAAATGTTATCATTCACAACAGTAACTTACAAGGCAATGTGTTACTGAAGTGTGGTGAGTGCAAGATTCAAAGCACAGATCTGCTTTCTGTTGCTTTTGACTTTACATGACTCTGTTCACTCAGAGATAATTGCAAACACAGACATTCAGTGAGTGGAAAAGGATGTAACAGAGGGATGTGCATCTGATTTTGCTGGGCTATAAGGGTACAGATGTAAGTTCAGGAGTAGTGTTGATAGATATTAGATACACAAAAACAGATCAAATATTTTAAAATTAGGATTTTTACATTACTTGAACTGAAGAGTTTTTACAGAATTGCCTGAGCCTATGTGCCTGAACAATGGAGAGGTTCCAATAAAATGAAAGTAGGCAGGAGTAAGGGGTTCCTCACCTTATCTGAGCAACAGAAATTACCATTAGCTTGAAGAAGATCCTGGGCTGATAATGTCAATACTGAGTAAAACAGCTATCAAAAAAATATGTCATGGCTGATTATTTAAGGGTGGTGAGGCATTGGAACAGGTTGCCCAGAGATGTAGTGGATGCTCTACCCCTGGAGGCATTCAAGGTCATGCTGGACAGGGCTCTGAGCACCTGATCTAGTTGTAGGTGTTCACACTCATTGCAGGGGAGTTGGGATAGATGACCTTTTGAAGGACCCAACTCAAACAGTTACGTGATTCTATGTTTATTACCTTTTGAACAACTTGGTATCTTTCAGCGGTGAGATTTCCAGAGTGATGAACAAGTACCTGCAGCAATAGGGTAGGCGTTCATAGGGAGCTTGACTTCGAGCGTGGTCCATTTTGATCAGCCTGTAAGACTGCCACTCCACTGTAGAGCAGAATGTGCAGCAGAGCAGAGGAGGAGTCATACACCTTACACAACTTCTTGCTGGAACCAGAGCATGAGTTGAAGGAGTACATCCTGTCTTAATTGAAAAAAAATTGGATTGGTGCTTGTAAGATAGATTCACATCTATTTTATATAACGTAAACACAATATTATTGTTACCGTATTAGATAGTACTTAATATCAGTTATCATATGAGATATAGATCGTGCTGATATTTTTACTAGAATGATAAAAAATGTAGCAAAAATAGTGTAAAAAATGTAGTAACAAATAGTAACAGAAAAATTAAACTGACATCCAAGAGTTTCACAGGGAATCAGCATCTCATTGATCCTGAAAGGATGCAATGAGGACATCCATCCCCTTGGAGGGGCATAAAGCAGTGACAACATGAGTCTCTGGTGCTGGTGGTCAGGGGCTGGATCAGAACCTACCTACAATTCAGTGCTGGGTGCAGAGGAGTACAGGAAGACATGGGCAACCCCACACTCTGCAGTCAGGTTGCTTTTTTTCCTGCTGTGTTTAGAGATCACGTTCCCTGTCTGTGTCAGGCTGACAGCAAGCAGACAGCTGCAGTGCTAATGCATTATTTGAGTAGTATCCCTTCCTTAGGACCTGTGATTTATGAAGTTTCACCAAAGTCTTGAAAATAGCATAAGCAGGAAATACCTCCCTGAAAGGTTGGAGCAATGTATTTATTAGGGAATGCAAATGCAGTTGTAAATAGAAAGGAGAGAGAGGGAGGGACAGCAACCAGGAGCTGTGAGCTGCCCCAGGAGAACAAGAGAGTACTTCCTCTGCAGAGCTGTGCCCATGTGGGGAGATTTGCTCTGGCTGCTATGCTGGGTCTTCATAGATCCCTTCTCCTTGAATCATAGCCTGAGCCTTTCCACCAGCTCTAAGCTTGCATGCAAATACATGAACTGGTAACTTAAAAAGACAACATCAAGGGTTGGAGCCACAGCAATAAAAGTGAAGTGCATGACTGCTGCCAGGCTTCTTTCTCACTCCTTGGTGTTCTGGCTACAGCATTCAAGCAATAGATTTAAATATAAAACAGATCATTAACGGCTGGCTCAACATCTGCTAATATTATTTTCCTTGCATTGTCTGCGTGTCTTTGTTTATCACAGTGTGCTACTTTGTTTTTCCCCTTTTATAATAAGGATCATTCCTTTATTTTAAAGCGCTGCATCAATTTTCAATTGCTTGGGCTCTTGGAGCCTCCCACGCTTTGCCCACATGCTTGCACCGCACGAAGAGGTGGAGAAACAAAGCAAATGCAGAGCGTGGGATGATTGTTGCTTCAAAAAACAGTAATTAAGAATCTGTTAGAAAAATAACAACTGAGTTTAATAAGAGCTTAACTTAGCTGCGTGAGCTGGACAGAGGGAGACTCCTGGGCTGTTTCATAGAAACCAAACAGCTCAGCTCTTCAGGAGACTTTCAAATGACATTGAAGTGGATTCATAAAACTCCAGAAAGAGGCATTGTTCTTGTTTCTACTGGAGTGTTGATTTTCTTTTTTTTCCCTAAGACAGAAATTATAATAATCAGCACTGTAATGAAAATTCAAATGCAAAAAGTCAAAATTTCAGTATTAAATCCTCCCTTGTACTAAGATGGCTGATCTATATCAACAAAATCCTGGGCAATTCAGAGTTAAGCCCCAAAGTCTGTTGTTATTACACATATCCCTCTATCTTCATACCATGGTGCAGATGATACAATATGCAAAATCACCAGCTGTTCAGATATTCATAGAGTACTTAAGCTAAGTGAATTGAGGATGGAGTCTACTTTTTACCTTGAAATTCATCTCCATTTCTTTTGTCTACACTCTCCCAACTTCATATTTCTAGAGTTCATCACATTTATTCTAATGAAAAACAACTAAAGCAAGAAATTAGATTTGTAAATACCTACTGAACATAACATTCTATGAAGCAGATGGACTTATAATATGTTACTGTATGACTAGAATTCTCTGCTTAAGGTTTCTTGAGAGGATCTCACTCCGTACTTGCCAGAGATGAAGAAAAAGTCCCTTTTACATGGCCTTTCCTTCTCATAAGCAGAATCAAAAATTCCATTTCCTCTTACTAGACCTCAAGAGAACTTTAGCTGCACAAGACTGTTTCTGGTCGCCCATTCTCTAGAGGCATCTTCATTCCAAAAAGAACAGAGAGAGATCTTGCAGTGATAACAAGATTTCTCCCCACATCTTGGAGATAAATACCAGAAGACAACTTTAAAGAATGGCTGAATTCCTTTGTCATACCCTCTTTTTCTTCAGAGATCTCCCTCTCCTTCATCTGTTTTTATCTCTGGCGCTTGCAAGGATTTCATTGAAACTGATAGCAATTACTGTACAACTACCTGGAGGATTATGTTGCAGGCTTGGGCTATTTAAGGTCACCCAGAGAGATCTGCTCCCTATCATAACACCTCAAAATGTTACAATGAATTTGCAGTATAAGTGAAAGGTGACAGTAGTATGTTACTAGTAACTGGGAGTAAAAATTGAAATACCTCTGACAGTTATTTCTTCTGTTAACTCTGTCTTTGCTTGGGAATGCCACATTTCTGAGAGGTTTGATCAATGAAATGTTGCCCCATGTTTTACAACATCTGGTAAGCAGATTATGTCAGAAAGAAGCGCAAGTTATATCACCCAGTATCTCAGGACAACTGGGCCTGAGGAGAAACGGACCCCTTGCAAAGTTCGTTCCCAGAGTGACAGAATTTGGTACCATCTCCAGTGTTCACCCTCCCTTTAGCTTAAGGGTGTGTTGCAAGAACCTTCTTGGTGGTAACTTAAACATCACTCTGTTAGAGTCAAATGTTAAGACAGATCTAATGATACTACTTGCAGTAGTTCAGCAATGATAGCTCAGTAGTCTGAAAATTTCCTTTGGGTGTCTTACATGCAACACTTTAAAAGCTGAGGCACGTCATTCTCAGTATGAAGCAAGAATTTGAAATACTGCAGATCCAGATGCTGATTTCCCACTGAATTCATTGTAAATCACATGCATTTGTACTGTCTATGTCTGGGCAAATAGCTCTCACCCGACGAAATGAGTTGTGCTCAAATCTGCATAAACAAACCCACACACCAAGTTTGTTCCTCTACACAGAAGTCCACTCCTAAATGCAGGTGGGTAGATTCAGTTGCTGGCTTCTCAGCACATGGACTAGAAAAGCCATGATGCATGTCTGTGGTAAGCCAGGATGTGGCCCTTCAGCTATTGCTGATTTGCTTGATGTGTCAATTTACATTCACACAGAAAGTGTTTTTGTGTCAGGGACACTGGTTTCCTGCAAGCAACTTGCAAAGCACCTACTATGCATCTGGGCAGTGAATGGAAGTGGAGGATGAGATTCATTCCCCCATGAAGGGAGTCCTGGAGAAGGGCTATTGGAGATGAGCTGATTCTCAGTTTGTTGGAGCCCATCACCAATTGAAGCAGAGCCCATGAAATCACATCAGAAACTGGGGTCTACCACACTCTGCTAAATGCTCCGGGGCTGGAAAATACTTCAACACATAACAAAACCAAGAACAAGGCACCAGTTTACTTCGGGGCTTCTTTGCTTCTTCAGTACTTCTCTCATGTTTTAAATAAGCTTTTGACTATTGAATTCTGAGTTAAACATTTTTTAAAATAAGTTTATTAATAGTTTATCTATGATGAAGATCAGATGATCCACACCAAATTTGTTCTGGTTCATCACAGCCCAGCTTCTCATGTGCCAGCTGTTGATAATTTTTCAGCAACCAACATGGAAAACTACCTGAACTTCAAAAAAACAGTCTGTTTCAAAAATGTGAAAGGCTTCAGCATGCAAATAATTGAGAGCTACCAGAAGAAGAGATTCAAAGGCCCTAATTTCTCTACTCCTTTGAACTGAGGTTGTATGTTCCAGACTGCTGTGATCTGTGGGTCTTCATGAATGAGCTTATATAAAGCAGGTGCCTGTCTGTCAAGCTTTCCTGGCTTTTTGTAAACGTGGCTTTTGCCATTGTAGTGAAGGACTTCAGAGAAAGTTATTGTTGTATGAAAATAAACTTCAGTATTTTTGACACGTGCTGGAAGTTTAAGACTAGAACCCCATAGAGGTTTCCTGAATATCTGAGCTTGGTATGTCTACAGGCCAATTCTGCAGGGAGGCACAGACTTGCTCTGAGGCATTAATGTTCTCACAGTATTACAGAATCACCGAATTGTAGAGGTAGGAAGGGACATCTAGAGATCATCGAGTCCAAACCCCCGCCAAAGCAGACTCCCTAGACCAGGTTGCACAGGTAAGTGTACAGGTGGGTCTTGAATGTCTCTTGAGAAGGAGACTCCACCACCTCTCTGGGCAACCTCTTCCAGTGTTCTGTCACCCTCACTGTGAAGAAGTTCTTAGGACATTTGTGCAGAACATCCACTGCTTCAGTTTGTGGCCATTTCCCCTTGTCCTATCACCGTGTACTGCTGAGAAGAGTCCAGCCTCATGCCTTTGCCTCCTGCATCTTAGTTATTTGCAGACATGGATCAAATCCCCACTGAGTCCTCTTTTTTCTAAGCTGAATAGACCCAGGTCACTCAGCCTTTCTTCATAAGAGATGTGTTCCACACCCTTTATCACCTTCGTGGCCTTCCACTTGACTCTTTCCAGGAGATCCCTGTCTTTTTTTGTACCGAGGAGCCCAGAACTGGACACCATACTTCAGATAAGGCCTCACCAGGGCAGAGTAGAGGGGGAGGATCACCTCCCTCTACCTACTTGTTCATGCTCTTTTTAATGCACCCAGGATGCCATTGGCCTTCTTGGCCACCAGGGCGTGTTGCTGGCTCATGGCCAACCTGTGGTCCATGAGGGCACCCAGGTCCCTCTCCTCAGAGCTCCTCTACAGCAGGTCATCACCCAATCTGTACTGGTACATGTGGTTATTCCTCCCTAGGTGCAGGACTCTACACTTGCTCTTGTTCTTAACTTGCTCATATACATTTTTTCTCATCTGAGTTGATTCTCTGGGGTTTGGCACATGCTAACATGGCCACATGGTTCCTGACTGGCTTGGAGTGTGGACAGATCAAGTTCCAGTCTGACTGCAAAATGCTGTGTAGACATAGATTTTAATGTGTTCCCCAGCCAGATGTAGCACTTGCTAACATAAAGAAGGTGGAATAACAAGTTCTATGACATCTGGTGGTGCAAACATTACCCTAGATTGTATGTTGGTTCCTATCCAAATAATCGCTCTTTGTGGACTGCACATATCTAAGATCTATATCCCAAATGCCTGAGTATTTTCCTCACACCTTGCATTTGCCCATGATTGTGCCTTGCATATACGTGCATGGAAAAGTTAGATCTGAAGGTGGAAACGACCTATTTTTAAGAGCTGTAAATAATGAGAAAAATGAGGAACCATGGAGAAGCTGATCTTCTCATGTTGAAGGTCTTGTAAATTAAACAAAGGAAAGAAGTGGCAGCATATGTAATATGGCCGTTTATTGTCCCCAAGTTAAAGAATGTTTTCTTGACTGAGCAAAGTTTCTGCCAAATGTCTCATGAAGGACTTTGTTGTGGTGTAAGTTGGAGTCAAGGAAACTCTGTATTGTTGCAGGCATTTTGATCTGTCATGGTCTGTTTCTGCAGAGTGACTGGACTGTATGCTCTACAGTGAAGTACTTATGTCAACGCTCCCTAGTTAATGCTGGCTTGAGAAGTAGAAAAATAATAGCAGAGCTGTGAAAAATGTGGGGAAGGAAACTGAGTGAGGAGAATCTGTACGTGATGTCTATGGGACTTGTGGGTGCCAGCAGCTCCAAAAAACAAACACTGATGGTGGTACTTCTGTATTGACTCAGCTGCTGAGCTGCAGGCACAGAAACAGAAGTTTTGGAAGGATCTGGCAGCCTGTGCTTTTTTTGTCTTCCTTGAATGTGGGACAGGAGACATCTGAACGCATGCTCACTGCACTGGCAGAAGGTGAAGCTGAGGCACGCAGTATTTAGTAATATCTCCAATATAACTTTTCAGTTCTCAGACATTTGTGCCTGAACTCAACAATTTTCAACAGGAAAGTGTTGCGGGATGTTGTAGAGCTGACATGAAAGGAGCAATGCCAAAAACAAAGTCAGTCAGGAAATGCTACTCTTGTCATCCTGGATCTTCCCAGATAGCTGTGATCATCCTGTCATAGAAATGTCAATGTAGACAGCATTAGGATAGGTATCTAGGAAAGTATGGGATCAGATCACACACAGTATCTTGTCGTGGAAGTGCTGTGTCATGTGAGCACTGATGCCTCTCATCTTGCTGATTAAGTGTGCAGGCACAAAGGATGCCCCACTGCCCCTCCCAAACTCAACAGCTGCTACTTGGAAGAGGCTTTTTTCCCCCATAATTGGTATTAGATGATGATGATGCCACAGGCTTTGAAATATTGGAAGCCAGAACTGATCACGCTTACAGATAGCTGAACAATGCAGTGCAATGTAAACTAGGCAAACAAATCCATCTGGGTTGCCAGAGAAGGCAGAGAAAAGCTCTAATCTTCTAGAAGCAGCTGTTGGCCAAGCTGACATTGAAAGGCATTATTTTTAAAATGAAAGCTTCTATGCCTGTGATGAAAGCTGCTGGATTTCTTGCTTTGGACTGGAAGCACTTGTCAGTAGCCCAGATAGAGATCAAAATCATTGAATGCTGCAGAGTAAGAGTGATAAGCAGGGCCCTCCCTAGTGGGTAGTGGATTTCTGTCCATGCTGAGATGTGGTAGTACCTGCCAGGAATAGCTGCTTTCTGATAGCAGCAGAGTTCCCACATAGGTGAGCACCTGCTGATGCCTTTTCTTAGCATGAATTTTGTTATGGAAAAGGGGTCCATGAGCCACAGGACCCCGATGGGTCAGAGTTGATGGCTGGATGGCACTGAGGGGACAGCCTAGGCGAGGTGGAGCATCCCAGAGCCAGGACAGGACAGCTAGCAGTCCCGTGATGATCTCTGCTATAGATCTTGTTGGGATGCTTAGGTGAGCCAAACCTTCTTCTGGAGGCCACTGCCTATGGCAGCAAGCAAGTGGTGGTGTTGCAGGAGATGCATGGGCTGCGCACACAAACCAAGCAACACCAGTCAGGACAGCTTTGTCCCAGGACAAGCTAGTCAAACCTGGGGCTTCTGTGAACATAAGATAATAAAGGAACAAGAAAAAGCCCGTAGTCTTAAATTACATGGTCAAGTTGGCAAGCATTTTCTGAGCCTTTACCTTAGTGCCTGTAAAGCTCAATTAAAAAACAAAAACAAAACAAAACAAAACCAAAAAGACAAGGAGAGTGATTTAATTTATGAAGATAGAATTATTAACATCAGTAACCATGTGGATTTTCATCCAGGATGAGGTGATACAGTTTGGAAATTTTCTGTGTATGATGCTCTCAGGAGGTCGGTGGTAGGTTACCAAATGGCAGCAGCAGCAGGTAAACTAGTTGTGATTTGTATTGGTTTTAACAGTCTGTGATGCCTCAGGGATGTTACAAAGATCTCTATTTTTCTTTTGTGCTCTGTGACTGCCAGAAAAATAAAAGCCACCCCTGCCAGGATAAGTATCATTATTATCCACTCTGCAGACAGGGACTCTAAGCTTGGAGTCTGCTTGGAGTCGCAGCAGGGCCAGCAGGTGTTAGAGAGGCAGGGCCAGGGCTGGAGAGCAGGCATGATGTTGGAGGAGTTTGTGTTGGGTCTGCTGCGAGCAGCTAGCAGTGGCTTGGGTGCACTGCAACTGATGAAATGGTAAATTTGGCTTAAGCATGGAAGCAAAATATTCAGGGCTAGGGCTAAGCCTGCTCTCAGAAAGCAAGCTGTCCTTAGAACACTGGTGCTAGAGGTTCGCCTGGTAGAGCAATCGTGAGAAAGGAGTGAACAAAACATTTAATTTTCTTATTTCCAGAAAGTTGAATTTGTTTAGCCGCAAAGCTTATAGAACATATTGCCCAAATGTATTTTGTTCTCTTGTTAAACTAGGTTTAAAAGAGGGACAAGAAAGCTAGCATTATCTACAGAGAACAACAATGGCAATTTACCATTCACTGATAGAGTGGAGCTGTATCTACTTGTAGTATATGCTGCTGTAACTTCCTCAAGATAATGTCTGAGTACCAATATTTCTTCTGATCAGTTTTAAGCCTGCACTGAAGGATGTTTTTCTATCAGATTTTCTTTGGGCAACATCTACTCCCTCTTTTCTGAAGCTTTCCATACAGAACTGTTGCCAGCCAGCTTTAAGGAGAGAAATTAAAAGGCTCAGCAGGTAATGCAACGTCCTGTGAAATAAAATGAACCACTTCAGACTCAGTCACAGGTAACTTTTATGGTTTGCACAGGGGTGTGATGACTTCCATCTCAATCTTCTCTATCAAATGGGAGATGAATTTAGAGTACTTAGAACTGTGTCTGTAGATGTGCGCATGTGGGTCTAATGTGTCTTTCAATACACTGCTCTTTCAGAGTAACCTGAACACAGTGCCAAAACATTAGTGCAACAAAACTTTCAATAGAATTGTTCTTTCCTTCTTTCTTTGATATCTTAATTTATCTGTGCATATTTTGAAAAATAGACAAGTGCAATTTAATGAACTTCTAAAGAACACATTCAATATTCTAATTTGAACATGTAAGTGTTGAAAAACAGTAAGAAAAAAAACAGGCAAAGAAATGAAAACATAAAACCAATCTAGTATTGTGGAATGACTCTTTGTCCAGAATTGAGATTTATGTGGTTATATTCTAATGTCCTACATTTTCACAGTGATCAGCCTTTATCCTAATAGTCCCTGCCCAATGCTGCTGTGAGGTCACATTATACGTAGTTAAACAGCTGCTGTAGTCCGACCAGAGGTGGAAGAATTTCCATGATGGTCTGAATAGAACTGGTGTATGGCATTTGTACAGCTCTTTGGGGATCTTCCTGGATGAAAGGCACTATTATGCGGGTAAGATCATTATCATTATCATGAAAAACCTTCTCAAGGAAGCAATTCCACCTTCTGCTTCTGACACCTCATTTCTCTGTTGTCTCAGGAGCCTCTTTTGTATCTCCTAGGAGTGTCAGTTCACATCTTAATCTCTTTGTATGTAATCTCATTATAGATAATCCCATTTGCTGGAGATGTCAGTACTTCTCCACCATGTGAGGAAGGATTTACACTTGACTCATTTTGTAACTGATCCTAGCTACATTTGCTGTTCAAAATAGACTGGCTGGAGCTGGAGTTTCCCTAAGGTTAAGTTTGCTGTGGACAGAGAAATTCAAGGGGACAAAGAAAGAAAGAAGGAAAGAAAGACAAAAAAAGGAAGGAAGGAAGGAAGGAAGGAAGGAAGGAAGGAAGGAAGGAAGGAAGGAAGGAAGGAAGGAAGGAAGGAAGGAAGGAAGGAAGGAAGGAAGGAAGGAAGGAAGGAAGGAAGGAAGGAAGGAAGGAAGGAAGGAAGGAAGGAAGGAAGGAAGGAAGGAAGGAAGGAAGGAAGGAAGGAAGGAAGGAAGGAAGGAAGGAAGGAAGGAAGGAAGGAAGGAAGGAAGGAAGGAAGGAAGGAAGGAAGGAAGGAAGGAGAGGAGAGGAGAGGAGAGGAGAGGAGAGGAGAGGAGAGGAGAGGAGAGGAGAGGAGAGGAGAGGAGAGGAGAGGAGAGGAGAGGAGAGGAGAGGAGAGGAGAGGAGAGGAGAGGAGAGGAGAGGAGAGGAGAGGAGAGGAGAGGAGAGGAGAGGAGAGGAGAGGAGAGGAGAGGAGAGGAGAGGAGAGGAGAGGAGAGGAGAGGAGAGGAGAGGAGAGGAGAGGAGAGGAGAGGAGAGGAGAGGAGAGGAGAGGAGAGGAGAGGAGAGGAGAGGAGAGGAGAGGAGAGGAGAGGAGAGGAGAGGAGAGGAGAGGAGAGGAGAGGAGAGGAGAGGAGAGGAGAGGAGAGGAGAGGAGAGGAGAGGAGAGGAAAAGAAAAGAAAAGAAAAGAAAAGAAAAGAAAAGAAAAGAAAAGAAAAGAAAAGAAAAGAAAAGAAAAGAAAAGAAAAGAAAAGAAAAGAAAAGAAAAGAAAAGAAAAGAAAGAAAAGAAGAAAAGAAAAAAAGAGGAGTCTTTTTGGCCAGAAAAGCCTAGTGAATTTTTCCTTCCATCTCACTGTTTACATGATTTGGGATTTTTCCCTTCAATGAACAATCAAATTAATAATGTAAGAATTTAGGAAATGACTTTCACAGCCATTCATCTTTGGTCAGGTTTACTTGGTAAAGGTAGATGCACTATGAGCCTTCCTTGCTGTGATTTCTTGCCTTTTAGTAACTCCTATCAATTAGAGAGGATATAGTCTACTCTCAATTCATTAAGTGCACCACAATTGTCAGTTAGTAACAGACTCTAGGGAGGGCAGGACTAAACAAACATGAAGGATAAATTATACCAGAAGAGCACAGTTTGGAGAAAGATGGGACCCTCTTGGTATAACACGTTTGTCCTTAAAATCTTGAGTAAGCTGCTCTCATGGATAAAAGTCCAAACCCTCATATTCTTAAAGAGAAGAGTGGGGAAAAAAAGCAGTCACTCTCCTTTGACGGTTTGAAAAAAGAAAAGATGTTTGTACCACTCACTGACTGGCTAATGAATAATCAGATTTCACAGCTTGAGTGCTGGGGTGGTAATTTGGTTGCACGCCATGCTCCAAATCCATGGAATAGTGCTTCATTAATGTGAAGACCTGTATAATCAAACAATTAGCAGTCTCTCTGCTGCTAAAGCAGCTTTTCATCAGCATATATACTTGGTTGTAAGATGAGTCTCAAATTAATGGATCTGACAGCAACTAGTCTTTTACTAAATCACAGCAGTAGTATAGTAAGGTGGACACATATCCACTTTTAACCCATTTCTACATCTGCAAGAAATTCATTCTATTTGTGCCATATGCTGTATCTAACTACTATTGAGAAGGTGAGGGAACTATACGTGAACTAAATTTTCATTTAAATGAGTAAATCACAGGTTAGATTCTTTCAGAATGTGCAAGTGCTGTAACTTACTAGCGTTGTGATGCTATTTTTCACTTCACTTATCTTCCAGGAAGCAGGAAGAGACTTCTATCTGCATTCCAGGACCTGATCACTACTCTTTTCCCTTCCTTGTACAGGATTTAGCCATAATAGGCAGAAGGAAGTGGCGCAGTTTTCAGCTCTTTATCTATACTCTTACATTTGAAGTTGCTGAAGCTCAAGGGCAGCTGTTCTTAGCTCTCCAGGTCATTTGAACACAAAATGGAGGTGGAGAGGAGGCAATTCTGGTATGAGTCGCCCACTTGCTCCAAGCTCACAAAGCCCTTTTGCGTGGTGTTTCTCATGGTACTCATGACCATTCCATCTTGGAATGGATGGCATCTTCCAGGGAACAAAACAGTGTGAGCCTAAGACAAATTCTGTGTGTGTTGCCACCTGACCTATTTGCAATGGAGGCATCCCCTGGGTGGAAGGGGTGGTGCATAGGGCCACAGTAATCTGGCGAAGTACACGGACTGATGGAATATTTTGTCTATTCTGCGCAAAAATATTCATTCCCATGCTCTAATTGCAAACACTTTCCCTCATATTAGAAAATATGATGCATTTACTTATTTACATGTTACATAGGTTTCTTTGTTTCCTTATAGTGTTGCCTTCATTGTTCTGGAAATCAGCTGAACCTCGGTTTTGTGACTCAGCAGGTGACAGATGCTAAGTGTACTGGAAAAACTGAGCAAGTATTTGTGAAGTTGGCATCAATATTTGCACCAGAAATTTAGCTTGCATGGGACAGTGCACTAAAGTTTGTTTTTATTTTCTGAGACAATGACCCATTATGACCAATCTTATTTAGCAATAGCTGACCTGAAGTGGAACAGTGCTGGACTACTCTCTGCAGCATTTCAACTGTTTTTCTGTTAATTCTTCTTCGTTAAAAACAAAAAAATAAACAGATTTTCTACATGTCATGGGTGCTGCACCTGATCTGCTACCCAAATGTCTGAAGTGCAGCTAATGGGAACTGAAAGGCTCAGTAGCTCAAAGGACTTGCTAGTCTCCCCTGCCTGAGTATGAGTTCTCTAAATATCAGAGATAGGGGTGATGTGGAGTTCAGGTTCAATCAGTAGAGGGTTTCCTCCAAGGGTAATCATAAAAGCTGACCATTTCAGACAAGATGAAAGAAGAAGTCTGCTTTCCATATCTCTATATGTCTAATATCAACTTGAGAAGATTGTGCTGCAGGGGTCATCCTGTTTGCTATATCAGAAACATAGAGATGAACACTGGAAAAGACTAAAATATCCCTCAAACTTACTACTCAATTTTCAGCGAGAGCTATGAGGTACTCACACATAATCACCTTTAATATAGCTGATATACAACAGTATTTTTACTGGGGCTGTGGTCTCCTCTTGACTTACAAAAGACTCTGAAATCATTAAATTAGTCCTGCACTGAAGGTCTGCAGTGCTTCAGTGGGTATTTTTTGGCTGGGAAGTTACCATAGCAGTGGAGTGCTCAAGCAAGCAGGGGGTGAGATCCAGCCTCTGCTCCTTGCCCCACCCCTGGAGACTTTCAAGGTGAGGCTGGGTAAGGCCCTGGACAACCTGATCTTGCTGTGGTGTCGCTGTTTATTGCGGGGGAGTTGGACTGGACAGCCTTCAGAGATCCCTTCCAACTCTAAGGATTCAATGATACTCATGTGTCATCACAGACTCAACCCCTGGGTCCAAATAGACACAGTCTCTACAGAAATTAAATCTTATACCAAACAGACGGGTAACATTTTTTCAATAGTATTACGTGTCTTCCTGCTGCTCTCCTTTTCAATGCCCACCAAAGGTCCCTCCATCACAGGCTGTACCTCTGCCATGTTCTCCCAAAAACATATGACGTCTGTAAAGAGTTGCACAAGTAGAAATAAGCACTCAAGTCACTAGGCTGGCTGCTCTGAGAAACCTCAAGTCTGAATTTCCAGGACAAAAAAAGGTACTCCAACATGGAGCTTTGAAATGATGATTTTTAATCTTTGTATTTGCTGGATAACTTTTGAGATCAGGTGCATTGTCACACACTCAGGAAATAGGGTCCATTACTAAACACTGAGTGTTCTTGTTAATTTCTGTCAGCATTTCTTTTGCTTGCAACTGCTTGGTTGTGCATGCA
The DNA here is from genome assembly GCA_036925125.1 of Oreortyx pictus. Classification (NCBI taxonomy): domain Eukaryota; kingdom Metazoa; phylum Chordata; class Aves; order Galliformes; family Odontophoridae; genus Oreortyx; species Oreortyx pictus. The sequence continues at coordinate 85,133,555 of JAUPFR010000003.1, read as the reverse complement.
AACCCTCTCATAAAGTCAGCGTTGCTTTTGTGAAGTGATGCTGTGTTGCGTTTTCTCCAGAAATATTCCTTTGCCCTCTCCTGCAAAACAATAACTAATGTTTCCTCCTTAGTTTCCTTTACAAATGACCTCGATGATTGCTTTCTTCCTGATGTGTGTCCACCTGGGTGGGATGAGATCCCCAGTTTCTTGGCAGCTCCTTCCAACCCCACATGCGGGGAGGTAGTGGGCTGCCTTTCACCTGTCCTGCACTGCAGAGCCCACCAGGCCATCCTCTCTGTGTCTGCAGCTCTCTCTGCTTTTATCATCTTATCCTTAAGCCACTCACTTGATCTCAGGTTCCCCCTTCCTCCTTCCCCACAGTACCTTAGGGAGGAAAAAAACCCTTCAAAATTAAAAAAAAAAAAAGAAAACCCAAACACACAAAAAGAAATAGAGTGAAATATGATAAGGGCAGTGAGGCAGTGGCTCTGCTTTTTTGCTTTTGGAAACAGTGTGCGGCCCAAAGTAATGGGGACAAAAATCACCATCAGGGTGACCCCAGGACTGCTGGAGGAAAGCTGCACACCCTGCCATCGTTCCTATTTCAGGGTGCCTTTCCTTCAGACATCAACGCATGCTGCAAGTATGAGGCTCTGTATAAGCAAGTAATACATGTATGAATTTATAGTGTAATATCACACACAGCACACAGCTACCATCTTTAACCTCATATTTTTACGATAATGGGTATTTTTGGCTATGAATTCCTTGGCTGTAAAATTCTGAATCCTGACTCTGCCATATCTCAGCAGCCAGTCCTGCAGACTCTGTTGACTGCATTCAGGTACAAGTGTACGTGTCACTGGGAATGCTGGAACAAAAGAAACAAAACACAGTAGCAGTATATAGGCAAATAAGTCTAAGTAAAAGAGGACAAAAGAGATAGAAATATTTGTGCAGTGATACAAATCATACAGATGCATGAAGCTCGGATTGTATACACATAAATGTACATATGTGAAGAAAAATCTGCCACTTTCTATTGTAGATTAACCACAGCAAACACAAAAGATCTAAATAAATGTGGTCCAATACTCATATTAAGTGGGTTTTATTTGATTTTGATTTATAAACAATAATAATGTTAGTTGCAGGACTAATTACTGAAACTCTGCCAATTCACACAAAAATAAAAAATGAGAAATTCATATAGAGACATTACTTTTACCCTGTTCTTTGAAAACAGTCTAGCTTTCCTATTCTTATTTTTCTTCTATAGCATAAAACTTGTGTTTTAACAAATCACTGCCATGAGCTAACCCAGATCTGAATCCAGAAAATGCTCTCAACATTATCCTTCTCTGTTCACATATATTTGAAGTAAATTACATCAAATTGTATTTGAAATACCAAACTGGCATTAATGGAAGCTTTTTTTTGCTCCAGGCACCATTTTAAAATAGATGAGCATAAAAATGCAGTCTGCATCATTAAGTTTATATGAAACTAGTGAGAATAAAAATCACCATGTAAGTTCTAATAAGATGTGTTTTTCATTCCAGTTTAATAACCCAAGACTATATTCATCTTCCACTATAATAAATACACTGAAAGGAATTCATTCTTTTGTGGTTTTTAACATGTTGAGGGTTTCAGAAGATGGAGTTTTCTGGGAAGCTGGGTGAAGAAAATTCTTTAATATGGCAGTGTGGAGTATTATTATCATAAATAATTAATGTGCACAGCAGAAGAAAGCCTAGCTTCATTAATAATTCTTATTTTTAGTTGGCATAAGCTAGAGGTGCTGTATCTTCTTTCATCCGATCTATGTCAATTTCCATGATTTTAATTTACTAGACGTTAAAATTTTAAAGGTATGCTACATTTTGCAATTGATTTTTGTTTGTGACTTTGCATTAATGCCGTGCTGCTAATTCTTATCCATTGAGATATTTCTAGTAACAGGCGAAAAAGGAAGAAAAGCCCCACAAGTAACCAGGCAAGGTAGAGTGGGCATCAGTGTCAGCTCCTTTCATCTTCCATTTCCCTCTGGGACCAGTTAAGATGCTTCTTTGATTAGGACCTCAGGAAATATTAAAAAGCTCTTCTGCGAATTTAAACTCATCAAACTTGTCTCTGTTTATTTTTTTGAATGCAGAGATAATTCACCTCCCACATTTCAAGAACACAGGTTCCCTCCAACCCCATCGCCCTCCTCTGATCAGCTAAGTCACTTGTCAGCATCGCTGAACCTCTCCTAACAAATGTTAGTGCTTCATTAATACAGCGTCTGAGCGGGAGCAGCTCCTAAACGCTCCTTATTAACACAAATGAGGAAATAAAGATGACACTATGGATGACACCCAGGCTGCATGCCACGAGACAGGCGCAGGTAGCACTGGATTAAGACAAAGGAGAGTGACGTGACACCTGAAGAGAAAACAGAACAGAGGAAACCATTTTGTCTTCCTGCTAAATGCACATGTGAGAGAGACTGAGACTGTAATTTAAACTTTGGAAACATCAAAACCAGGGAGATGCAATGTTAACCCACATTATGCCTTTTAAACACATTTGCATACGTTCTTGTTAATCAGTCAAATGTTAAAGCTGCTTGAAAAGTGGTGGGATTTTTTTTCCCCTCTTTAAAGGAAAATACATTTCCCTTTTTTTTTTCCCCTTCTGAACTGTACTGAGGCAGCTGGAAAAAAATATGCAATTTGTTCCTCCTGATTTTTATGCTCTTCCTTCTATTTTAGCTGTTTATCTTCTATTTTTCCTGAAACCAAAAGAAGGAAAAAGAAAAGGAGAGATGGAAAAGAAGAAGAAAAAAGGCACTGCAGAAAACATGGAAGAATGGAGCACCCTGGGAAAGAAACAACCCTGAGCTGGGGGAATAAGTAAGCTGAGAAAATGCAAAATGCATCAGCTTCCTCTTGGGGGAAAGGTCATTTTATCCTTGTTCATTTTTGGATGAGAGTTTTCAACCAGAATCAATACTTCTGGCATGTAAAGTAGCCCAGGTTGTCATTTCGGCCTAGTATAATGGGATCTTCAGCAAGGTGTAGGTGTTTGTAGGATAATCAATTAATTTTAAGAGTTTTCACAGTTTTTTCCAATGTTGGTTTATATTATTTGTCTTAAAGTTGTGCTGTGGCTCACCTACTTAGGAACATAGAATCACAGTATTATGGAATCGTTTGAGTTGGAAGAAACCTTTAATGGTCATCTAGTCCAACTCCGCTGTAATGAGCAGGGACACCTACAGCTCCATCAGGTACTCAGAGCCCTGTCCAGAGTGACTTCAAATGTCTCCAAAGACAAGGCACCCACTACCTCTCTGGGCAACTTGTTCCTGTGCCTCACTGCCCTTATTGTAAGAAAATGTGTGTATATTTGTATTCCACTGTGTCTTACAGAAACCGTGTGGTAAACTTGGGGATTTAGATTCCCATCAGGGTCATGCTGATGCCTCTGTGCTTATGGGTACATGCATGAAACAAAAATTTGTGGTGTGACCAAATCTTTCTCTGTGATCTCCGAAGATGGTAGGAAGACAAGTTCAGAGAAGACAAAACAGCCCTTCTTGCATGGGCACGACCTCCCATGTCAAAATGGCAGCTGGCCACCACAAGCTGGGTCATGGAATCAATGTATGGCACAAGGGGAACACTGAGCCCCCTAAAAGCCCTGGGAAGACCCAGTTAGAAGAGGTCACTGATATATATCTACCATGACCAAAAACAAAGACTTTCTTCCCATAGGGGTGCTGCTTTTGCTGGACTTCAAGTGTACCTTTAATTCACTCAGAAATATTTAAAGTTGCTTTAAAATTCTGTTTTAATTCATTTATTTTAAATTTTTAAAAATTATCCTACCTTCCCCTCGGGCAAATGATCCAGCTGCATCATTTCATAATGGTACTGTGCATAGAATCTTTCTCAGATTTCAGGGTGCCTTAGAAAGCTGATGGACTGTGATTTTGATGCATTATTGTGTAGAACTGTGAGAGCTGACATTCCAATATTTTCTTTGGATATTTGCTATCAAACAAAAATAAAGTAGCAAAACTTTGTGTTTCAGCAACAGCATACTCACTAATCAGCAAATGCAGACCAATTAATACAATAGGTGAAAGACATGGACTTGCATGCTAAAATCTGCACCAAAAGAGACGTTTTCCTGACTTCTTTATTTCCTATTAATCCTCTCTGACAATGGTTTATTTTGCAGGAAAATATGCAAATACCTTAATCTTGTAAAACAGTATGACATTCTGAGTGTGCCTCTCTTTGCAACACACTGACAAACACTTGTTTGGGAAGAACAGCATTAGGAAAATAAATTTCTGAGTGCCAAATCAGAATCTCTGCAGAAAAACTGTGTAACCCTCTGAAAAAATGAACAAAACAAACATAAAAAATACAAAACAAAAAAAGAGGGCAGTGAGGACCAATCTCTCTGAATAATACATTTTCCCTGGAATGTGATTTATTAGTAAATGAGTCGGTGAAGGAATTAAGGATCTTCTGTTGTTCTCTTCCTGCACCCACGTCATAAAAAAAGAGCCCTAATTTCAAAGGTCTGATTCCTCTTTGCTTTATTTCACATGGTAATTATATAACATCAGCTGTTGGAACAATACTTCTGAAATATTCCTGTAAGTGTGGAAAATATATCTGCAGAGACTTTTTTGATTCCTTTTAACATCCTAATTTGAAGAGTGATTTAAGAACTGATTGGCAGTTGGCAAAAAATGAATGATAATGAACTCATTTCGATAGAGATGGACCAGATACCACGCCGGCTGTCGAAACTTTTCAAAGCTGGTTTCTCTCCAGCAAATGTGATCCTGCAGGCTCTGTCCATCTGCCTACAAGAAATGAGACATTCATGTTCTGTGGGAAATGCTGTTGAGACAACACCGCTGAGAATTGTTGATTTTGCCATCACTCATTGCCCTCGGTGAGGAAACTGGGCAGTGGTAAAACACAATGGCAATAACAACGCTGATCAAGTTTGCTGTTCTGTTTTCTTTCATTATAGATATATATTTATTATTACATGAGTAGATATCCAGCTTGCTTCAGAGTAATGGGGGATACAGGTTGTTAGGCAGAGCGTGAGAAGGGCGAAGCCTTCCCCACAGGGTGACATAGAATCAGAGAATCATAAAGTTCCAAAGCCTAGACACATGCAGTGTTGCTGACTGCTAGAAAAGGTTGCCAGAATCCCATACAACCACTTGCCTTGAAAGTTTTCAGGGGTGGGACATCTACAAATTCTCTGGCCAGTCTGTACCAGTGCCTCACCATCCTCCGAATAAAAGATTTCTCCCTAACTTCTAAACTGAATCTCCCCTCTTTCAAAGCCATTCTCACTTGGCATATCACTACTAGACCATGACCTGAAGCATTTGCTTACAAGGATGGTTTGGTTGTGGCCCCACCGAAATTTTCAGTGGAGCAAACTGAACTGCAGGCTCTGTGTGAAACAGCTGAATTGAAAAACCTCACCAGCTGTTTGGCCTTTCCAGTTGCTCTCCTGTAGCAGGAAATAAAAATTCATTGAAAGAAAACGGAGTGAACTGACTCAAGATGCCACATCTGGGGGCAGGCTCCTCATTGCCCAGAGCACACCAGTTACCCTCATTAAACCTGGCCTGGTCTGTAAAGTTGCTCTTAGAGGAAGTGCCTGCCTCCACATAGCCTTGCTGCTATATCTTTAATCTGTGGCAGTGAAACAAAGGTAATGAGGTAATTCTTGCAGCACTGACCAAATAGCGTGTGGCTAAAGCCCCTGCCTTATCCTGGTTTATGGACACAATGAAGAGGCAAATATCCACCACATACAAAATGCGCCACAGGAACATTTACCACCCTGGGTGTCTTTGCTCTGGTGCGCAGTACTATAGTCATGCCATCCTCATCAGTAACATCTGGTGTTACACTCACATGTGAACAAATTAAAACAGAGGGAACCACCTCTTCATATAGTGCTGAATTCACCGCTACTTCGGGCATTAATTAAAAAACTTGGCTCATTTCAGTCCCTTTGCAAGATTAGAATGATGTAAATAAGAACCTTATCCAAAAGCTTTTAAAATTAATTAAAAAAAAAAAGTACTGGATACAATATTTGTACAATATTTGCAAAGTAGAATGAGTAAAGGAATATCTAAATTTTCAGCTCCACAGTCTCAATACAGAGCCTCTCAAATTTGCTCCCCAGATTTTCACATTGCAGCGTAGGACCACACACATTTCTTGAGCATCTGTGAGGTAGGGTGCTCTCAGGAAGTTCAAATTTGCCTTTATACAGGGCATTTGGTCCCAGCCCTGCCAGAGACAGTGATCTGAGTGCAGGGCTGTGGGCTGATTCATCAGAGAGCATTCAGTAAGCCAAATTCTCTTAATCAGGCACACGTAAGAAACAGAGGAAGATTTTTTCTGGAAATGGACTAGCAGTCCTTACTTATGCTTCCCTGGCTCCAATTGGTGCAGCACTGGGGGACGTATTGAACAGAAGATGCTAACAGAGTGTGATTCATAGCATTGAGGGCAGTGCTCTGCTCTGTGCTCCTTGCTAGTTCCCAAGGCTATAAAAGTAAGACCCTATCTCTATATTTTGTTCCAAACACTGTATTACCTATGAAATTCTATATGTTGTGCCAAAGATTGGGATAAAGGAGTTTAAGTCAACCAGCATCATTTGAAGAATAGGTTGGGATGCTAAACCACCCAATTGCTAAACCAAAAGTACTAGGTTACAATATGATTTATTACTGATATGACAGTAGCTCCTTCAGGAGCCGAGCAAAGTGATGGTTTTCTTGTGTTTTAGTCAGATGAGGGTTCCACTGAAGACATACTGCTGGTCCTGAAGAATTAGAATCATAGAATTATAGAATCATATGTGTTCATTAGACAGTCAATTAATTTAAAGAGTTTTCACAGCTTTTTCACTTGTTTGTTCATGTTATTTGCCTTAAAATTATCTATTTTAAAGTTGTGCTGTGGCTTACCTACTTAGAATCAAAGAATCACAGAATTGTTAAAGTAGGAAGGGACCTTCTAAGTCCCTGTAGTCCAACTCCCCTGCAATAAATAGGAATGCCTACAGCTAGATCAGGTTGATCAGAGCCCTGTCCAGCCTGACTTTGACTGTCCCCAGGGATGTGGCATCCATCACCATTCTGAACAACCTGTTCCAGTGCCTTACCAGCCTTATTGTATAAATCTTCTTCCTTACATCCAATCTAAAACTCCCCTCTTTTAGTTTTAAACCATTTCCCAACTGGGCTGTTGCTTGCACTTTCATTCCCATGTTCCTACTTCTTGCACACTTGAGTTTTATTTCACCATGATTTGAGGGGCAATACTTGCTCAGGAGTTCTTCAGAGCATCAGTTTAATGCAAGCAAAAAGATAGCATCACAGCAGCTCCTCATTGCAGCATGCTGGCTGTCACAGGAGCTTCCCTTTCACAGGCTCTCCATGACCCCACAGCCTCTCACTTCTCCAGGGGCTGCTGCCATACAGGAATCATGCTAGTTGTTAATGTGGCTGCAGATGAGAAACCTGCTAAAACATTCTTTGTTTATGCAAAATGGAATATAATATCACTATTTTCCAGGGATAACCTTTTTCCTCTCCTCTTTCCCATCCAAGCGTACACTGGTATCATTATTTTTTGCCATCAGGAGAGAGAGCCAGGTCTAGCACAGAGAGAATTACTATAGTGTGGATTCATTAGAGCCATCTCAGCCCATCTCTTTTTCAGTTTTTGGTGTTAAAGGAATATGGAGGAAAGCAGGGCAGAACAAAGTGTTCTGGGAAACTGATAATCAAATGGCCTAAAGCTAATGTTTACTTTTTTGAATGTTTTACAGCAGCATTACTTGGAGATGCATTAAAACCAGGGAGCGAGAGGGAGGGAGGGAGAGAGCCTAATAATAGCCTTCCAGTTACAGAAATAGAGAAGCAGCATAGATATGATAATTGAATTTGGTTTGGATGGGTGATAATCCGCCTTTATGCTCCAGCTGTAGTTCTCAGATTTGAGCCTGGTTGGTGGCAGGTGCTGGGCAGCCTCTGCTGCCCCGGGAGGGCTCCAGAACCTTGTGCCACTTGCTGCCTTGTTCCTTTCCCTGCTTGCGCAGGCTGCAGACTTTGGGGCTGGATTTTTTACCTTATGTGTATATATATATATATGTATATATATATATATTTTCCCTTGTATTTGCAGAGGTTTTCCTCCAGGTAACCTGGAGCCTCTTTTACCTGTCTGGGCAAGAAATGCCACCAGTGAGTCTGAATGGGAGCTCTTCTGCATCCCAGGGAGCTTTGTGCTCAGCCCCACTCCACTTCTCCCCTACTCTAAATAATTCAGCCCCACACTCATGGAGCTGACACAGCTAGTAAACCAAGGAGTTATATATTTTTGGTTGCACTTGGAGATTAAGTACCACTTGAGTTACAGTCTCGAGTCTCTCAAATATTTGTGTAATTTTAGATCGTGAATTCTCATTCCTGACTATGTTTAGTATAAATATTTATACACAAAGCTCTCTCTGTTACATCCCAGGGTAGAAGCTGGGGATGAGAGGTGTCTCTGTGTCAACTCTGTTGCACACCTAAGTCCCTGTTCTGTCTCATTCCCTGAGGCAAACTCTGATCTAGCTTTGACCTCTCTCAGTCCCTCTGGCGTGCAAGATGTCTCAGAAAATGTGTGGTGGGAGGCCATAATGGGACCACTGGGCTGCAGTGTGTAAGTAACAGGGCCACCAGCTGTCACCAGATAACCTTAGAACTTGGTGCAAGCAGCCTAAGGCTGGCTGCAGGCTGGTGTCCCACTAGCAAAAGGAGCGGGAGAAAGATGAAGAGCAGTGCAGAGAGAGGAAATGTCACAGTGTCCTTCCTGGGTGATGGGAAGGCTCCCTGTGACCCCTGCTGCTTTCCAGTCTCCTGAAGAAATCCACTTCTATTATTTTATTTTGTTTATTTTAGCAAAACTAAAACTTTTCTGAAGGAAAAGCATTAATTGATTTTCCCTTCCTAAAAATATGAGAAAAGATTCTGGTTTTTTTTTCCAGGCACAGAATTAAATTTGGCTGCACAGGAGTTTGTGTTTTTAATGAGTCTGCTTTGCAGGTCACCAGAATTGTTCCCCATTCAGCCACTCTCATCATCTGGGTCATTACCACCGATAGCCTGGATCCATCTCCCACAGCACTCAGCTGGCACTCAGATGTCACCTCTAATGATAACGAAGGACATGATGGCTGATGGAACACCTTTTCTCCAACCATATCAGAAGCATTTTACAGCTGTGATTAAATTAGCCTCTGAACATCATTGTGGGGCAGACAGGGAGTATGAAAGTTTCACAGGTGGATAAGCAGAAGTACGTTGCTTAAACTTCATGGCCAGAGAGTGACCTGGGTGACAAATGGTACCTGGGCTCTGTCTACGGGACTCATCAACCCAAATCAACTGTGAGCTGTTTCTGTGGTTGGCAGGGAAACTGGTCAAGGTTTTTGGAGGAGGCTGACTTGCCAAGCAAGCTTTTTTTGACTGCACTGTTCTTGCTGCTTCCTCAGGGGGCCTTCTTAGTTGTTGTTAGTGAATCCGTGTTGGCCAAGCCCTCTGTTTTTCTTTCTGTCTTTTTTTTTTTTTTCACATATGAAAGTTACATCTTGTCCAAAGTGCATAGATCGGAATTGGGAGGGCTAACTTTCAGAGATACAAATGTCAGCTCACTATGAATGTTTGTCACTATCTGCTTTTACTGCTCATTAATTGCTAACCAGTCAAGAAATATCCACTACATCCTATGAGCAGATATCTGTCCCCATGCCACAGTCAAAAATGGGATGGAAAATGCAAGTGTACATCCACAGGCCCTTCTAGCACTTGGAAAGTGTCTGCCTCTTTCTTGTTCAATTTCCAGCTTTGCATCCCTGAGAGAGAAAAACAAACAAATGCTTCTCTCCAAAACAGCACCAAGCAATATAAATTCCAAGCCATCCATTTCAGGCTCCTGCTTTGATGGATGTCTTTGGATTCTGAAAAGGACCACGGTAGATGCCTTATTAGAATAATATTCCAGTGTCTTGACAAGCAGCTTCAGATTTATATGGCAGCTTTCCTTTCTATGCCAACAGCTATGTAATACCAAAGGACTGCAAAAGGCCCCATGCCCTGCTTGGATTTTTACTTCTTTAATAGAAAGGGTGTTTCAGTGCAAGAATCCTTGTTTTGTCTTTCTTGTTGTTTTCTGGCTCTCTTGCCCCTTTACATTCTTCCATCTGCAGTTGTTCCACACAGCTATCTTTGCCAAAAGGAAAGGGAAAATTGCCTAAGATTTGTCTCCATGTGGGGCTATGATTTGGGTGCCCCCTCCTTTGCCATTGCCTCAGCCAAGTCCCCTACATTTTCTGAAGAAATACTTTAAGAACTGTTAATATCCAGCTTTTCTGGCAATAGTAAACACATAAATACTTCAGCTAAGGTAAATATTCTGGATTTACTGCCAAAACTTCAATTTCTGAGCATGTAGCCCAAGATGTCTTAAATTATGTACTGTTTGTGACTGTTAGTGGGAAACACCACATACCACTGCAATTAGCATTTTCACTATTCACTCAGAAGAATGAGGGAACCTCCTAAATAAATACCAACTTCAAAAGAAATTGTAGTGGAAATTCAGTTTCAGCTAAATTGCCCCTTTTCTCTCTGCTTTTCCTTGCTCCTCTGGGCAAATCAGACTTTCTACAGGCTGTGAGCAAACAGAAGTGTCTGAGGATCTATAGCTTTGGTAAAGAGAAGGTAAAAATGCTGAGATGTGTCCCTGCCTAAATGGAAGTGCCAATGAAACCTCCTCTGCAGAAGTATTTAAGCAGCAGAAGGTCCCCAGTCCTGGTTCTGAAAGACCACCCAGATGTTGTGTCCTGATGAAGGAGCTTTTCCACAGGTTCTAATGAGCTTTCAGCCTCTTTTCAGTTTCTGGGTCCATCCAGTTTCTGGCATGCTAAAGATCAGGCTCACTTAGGTGCAAGAGAGGTTTGTTTTCCCAGGATTTGAAGTCCTCAACTATGTCACATACAGAAATGAACATCAAGAGGAAATGGCACATTTAACAACATCGGAGATTTAATTTAAACCTTTATGCTACAGAAAGCTGCAAATATGACTTATAGACAGGAGAGAAAACACCATGGGAATGAATGGGTTCCATTTTCCCTTTTACTCAGGACACCTCTATATCAACCTCCAAGCCTCTTACCCTCTAGCTTATTGGAATAACCACCAAAATGATGTTTCTAATGCTCACCATCAAAAACCTGTTCTTATTTGCTGCCCAGAATGAGAAAGTGTTATTGGTTTTTAATCTTTATTGGAATAATTATTTTTTTTAAAGGAATCCAGTGTTCAAGTACAGAAACAAATTAAGGTCAGAGAGAAGCACCTAGCTTTATGTAAGTGTTTAGTCTCTCCTTGTGAAGTGTCTGGTTCTGCATGAATTACCATTAATAATAAAATGTATGTAAGATAGTGACATTCGGTGAGCATGTTCTTAGTTCTCTATTAAGCTGTGTTCCCTAAAATGGTTTCCAGGTTTATTTAAACATGCAGAAAAGAATTTAATATTAAACAGAAATAAGATGTAATAGAATTATGTCAAAACACCTGAGGGAATTTTGGGTACCTTTAAGGATTCAGGTCTGAATTGATTCATAGCTTGGGCAAGTGATAATTTAGCTGCTATGTAAAGAGGAAGAAAGAAAAAAAAAAAAGAAAGATGAGTTATTTCTTCCATAGCTATGAAATCCACTGCTATGAGGTGTAGTCCACAGACTTATCCTGCGTCCTGCCTCAGAGCAGGTATTATTTTACTTTCTAATGCTGAAAATGAGTGTAGTGATCTTGCTAGCACTTTTGCAAGCCTTGTGCATTAGCCGGTGACAGGCTGACTGGTGTCTGGGGCGGCTGCTGATGGGTGAGGTATTAATGCAGAAGGGTTCAGATGTTTGGATTCAATCCTACAAGCTCTCAGTGCAAAGGGGAGATTTAGCTGTAGCTTAAATTAGAGATCTCATTGTGTCCTCCTTCAACATTTTAGATTACATCAGATCCTATAACAGAATAAAAGCTTTAACTCATAACATTTTGGGGAGTTCGGGTGCAAAACAGACATTCTGGTTAGCATCAAAAAGACCCAAGTTTAGCTCATAAGAGCCTGACTTATTTACATCCTAGTGCAGCTATAGGCTTTATCCAGGATGTTTCTATTTAAATTAATATTTTCAGTGTCAGTTCAGCAATATCAGCACACTGCTAATGATCTCCATATCCATTAAGATCAGTACAAATGCACCTCAGTGTAGCTTTTTCACTCTGTACTCCTGGTGGTATTCTTTAAATCTGATAGGTAGCTTATTATTTTTATTATTCACAAATGTCACAGGCCTTTTCTCTCCCTTTTGGGATTGTTCTTCTCCTATTTTAGGTCTTTTGCTTTCTTCTAATGTTGCTTTGGGAATGCTCTGGGGATATATAAAGCAAAATAGACAGATGCCTTCACCTACCAGATTGTTGTGAATAATAATAATCACCTCTTATATATCCCTTTTCATTTTCAAAGCACTTTGCAGCAATTAACTAATTTGTCTTTACAACAATCTCTGCTAGACAGGTAGAGGCATTTGCATAGTGGCTATTTATTTATTTATTTATTTATCTTACCTTCATAAAAACATAGTTCTCTTTTTCTTCCATCCTTTTTTCTTCCTCTTCTGGATATTTGTGTCACCTTTCATTCTCTGAAAGGTAATGTTTCTGTGGGATTGCTATACAAACTGGCACTCCTAACCAGTGAATCTAGTCAGATTCTTGGAGAAGTGAAAGCACACTCCAACAGCAGAGGAACAACAAATTACTTCAAGAACATAAGCCCTAATTTTGGGCAGTCAGGTATGACAGGGAACTGCAGCCACGCCTATATCACCCTCAAGATGGCCACAAGAGATGTTAGTGACACAGCTACTGCTACTCCTGCACTAATTGGGAAGAGAGAGCATTGGCCTCCTAGCAGGATCCAGATCCCCACGGCCACTATTTCACATAACACAGAAGAGATGTGGGATGCTGCACTGCAAGCAGCACTCACTCTACAGTGCTGGGACTGAAGCCCCTGGCTCCCTGTCCATCCATCCAGCACCAGGGTGGGCAGGAGTCCAGTTAGCTGAAAACACTGGCCTACAAAATATGAAAGGTTAGAAATGCAAAAAACAAAACAAAACAAAACAAAAAAAAAGTTCTTCTGGCAGAATAGCTTAAAAAAAAAATAGAAAGGTCGTAACATTTCATGCTTAAACCCCAAATATGTTGCTGAGTTAGGTACTTTTTTGGGATCAACAGAAAAGGGCACTGATGCAGGATCTTGGTGATTCCTACAGTCCAGTTCCACCAAAGAGAAAATGCTAAACAAGTAAAGTTGGCCGAAAAGCTCTACCTCTTGCTCCATATTTTCAGTCTGCATTAAATCTGTAGTATCTGTAATCTGTAGCAAACCCGATCCTCCATATTTTATTCTAAAAACCAAGTGATCACAATGTAACCCAGCAGGCTGCTGTGATGTGACGGTGATCACAGCTTCCCATGGCCTACCTACATCCCAGGCAATGAGAAGCAGGGCGCTGACAGAGTACTTTATCCCTTGTTGTGCTGTGGGAAGGGAGTGTGCATCAGAATATCCTGGACCATGAGGATCATCTAAAGCATCCCCCAAGCAACACATGCTTATGGCACTGACTATCTTGGCTTGAAATCCCAGAACTGCTTCCTGCCCTTCCTCTGCTTCTTCCCCATCCTTAAATGACTTCAGGATGCTTTTCCCACTGCTTTCCATTTCCCAGAGCTGCCAATTAAGAACTTTCTCCAGAAATGGATGGGAGATTGGTACAAACACTAACACCGGGGTTAACACTTTTACTATGACTTAAAATTAACAGTGTTAACAGCTTTTGTAGCGACAAAGGCCAAGGCTTTACAGACAAATCCTAACTTATTGCATGGCAAAGAACAAGCAGCCCTCTATACCATCATCACGATGTGTTAATACAGCTGGGATCCCCTGTACTTTTGAATAATTGAACCATAAAATAGTTCTGCATTATCTGTAAACTCTTGAGCACAGTGTTTCAAGAGTGTAACCACTTACATTATCCCCGGAAAATTAGGTCAGCTTTTCACAGAGAAAATGCCGAGCGAAAAAAAAGAAATAGAAAAAAAGAAAAAAAGAGGCTTCCTCTAGAAGAACTTTTCCACTGAGATAGGAAAATGTCACCATATCCTGCGCAGAACAGTGAGCTGCACGGCCCTGCTGCCGAGCCAAGGAGCAAAGAGGGATGGAGGAACACTGGGCAACGTTTGCTCTCAGCTCCTTTGAGTTGGAGCACAGCTGTGTTATGGCTGTGTCATCATTGCTAACGAATTAAAAGGAATGGAAACATTAACTCTGTGGAATCTTTTCAGAAGCTGGTGGTGACTAAACAGGGAGATTCTGACAAAGGAAAGCTTTCAGCAAGTGTTTGGCACTCAGAGTGCAGCACACTCTTTCCATTAGGCTGTTGTGAGGGTTAAAATTAATCTGCATTGTATGGGGGGAAGGCCATACAATGGATGTTTATTGCGGAGTGAGGCACCTGGAGATTTGCTATTTTGTCAGAACATTTAAATAGTTAGATTCCAAAATTTCACAGCCTATTAAAAGAACTGCCAGAGTCTTGCAGGGAATAGCCCTGAAATCTTGAACATCTTTATAATTGAAGGGAAAACACTTGGAAAACAGCAGTGTCCCTGCCAGCAGACTTGAAGAATCGGTCCTAGTTCCAGTCTGGTATGTGGAAATGCAGCTCCTCAACCAACAGTTTGTTTTTCAAGCCCACAAACCAGAAGGTAGGCATAGAGCTCATAAGAAAAGCAGAGCAGCTCTCTGCTCCTTGCCTCAAAGAGCAATATCAGCCTGCCCTCCAACCTCCCGACTTCCTTCTGGAGCAGAAAGCGTGGTGCTGGAGAAAAGAGGTGCTGGAAAGGACCTCCTGGTGGCAGGGATATTGCATCCATGTAGCTACTGCAATATGCTGCTATGGGCGCTGCTGCAGAGCTGAAACACAGGCCAAGACATTGATTTTCTCTTTAAGCAGCACTTGAGTACTAAAGGAATGGCCGTCTGCCAGTGTTTGCAATAGAAGGTCAGTATACGCTGACACTCAGCAAACTGGTTTATGCATGAAGTCTACTTTAAGAGGCTTTAATCCATCTTAGAAATATGAAAACTGACCAAAATCACGCCTGCAATTCTAGAGATGCCAATCTGCAAGCAGGCTTACATGGCTCCAGACACCCAGGAAAACAGCAGGGCCACTTAAGAAAAGCAGAAAATTCTCAAAAAATCTTGTGTGCTAAGTTGCCACCTGCACCAAAGCAAGCAGGAGGAGAGGCTGACACATGTCCAGGCTCAGGCTATGTGTAAAAGGCTGCAAGAACTCAGCATCCTTATCCATATAAACATGCAGGTATCTGGTGCTCCAACTTGCTGCAGTCCCCAAGCAGGACTCTTGGGACGGATGTTGCAGCCAGCGGGTAGGAATTGCCCCCTGCTCAGCTGGTTGAAACCATTGCTTTGTGGCACAGACAATTGGTGTCCTGGGGCCAGAATGGCAAAGGCTGCTCCCCTGGGACCTCCATGTGTAATAACGAGAACATCACAGTTCCAGTATGGTCCCAGCAGCAAGTGGTCCCAGCAGAACACAGTGTTGTCCTCACCGAGCACAGCACATGGGTCATGAGCTGCACCACTGTCCCTGGTACATGGAAGAGAGTCTTATCTACTTACTACCTCCTACTACCTTACTATTTATCTACTACTTACCTCCAGAACTATGCCCCATTAGCTTAAAATCAGGCCTGAATTCTGATTGCATTCCCTGCTTTTGTAGAGCTTGCAGTTAGACAGTGAGGCCTCTGCAGCACAAAGGGTTTCCTGTGGCTACTGGAGTGGGGTGTGGGGACATAGCTCTTCTGCAGGATGGAAACAAGCTGGGAAGGGGTACAGAGAATGCAGTCCTGTTCTGAGAGCTGCTGCAAGGAGCAGGGTGAAAGGCACTGGAGTGACATGAGCCACGAGTTACATTTGTGTGTCTTTTTCTCTCTGTACCATGATAAATTGCATATTATTCCCTTCATTAGCTTTAGGCTTTAACCACTTTGCAGCGCAGACATGAATAAAGAAACTGAGCAGTTTCAGTCTGGTGACAATTTTTATTCATGCTCCATGTCAGATAATAGTTGTATTCCACTTCTTTGCTCTGTGAGCTTTTCATATATTTCACAGGCTGAGTGTTTCATTAGGTATCCTCACACAGAGTCTTCAGCCTCTCCTTCTGAAAGGCGATTGTATAAGTGGATTAGTAGCCTTCAGATGTGAAGGGAGTGTCATAAAAGAGCAACACGGCTGTGACACTCTCATTCTGACCTTAGGAATACACCCAGAGGGCTGCTAAGATCATAGGATGCTCCAATTATTGTCAAGGGAAATTAATATACTATTTTATTCCAGCTAAAACTCATTGGTAAGGCTGGGGAAAAACAGTGGTACAAAATTTTCCTCTAAAGCAACAAAAACAAAATCCCACTGAGAATTTTACGTCTTACTACACTTACCCATCTTTATAAAAACATTTTTCACATGATGTTGCACACCATCTTGACACCATATTAACCAAGTGCCTCACCTCACCCTCATCCTCTAGAAAGAAGGGATAATAGGAGAAGATGCACTCCCCACTTCAAGGAGTGTGCAGTCTAACTGGGGCAAACCCATTTAACAGACAAAGGGAAAATGAAGATAGGGATATTCAAAGGCTAGCAAAGTTAGTTACAGGGCTAGGCTCTCTTCAGCTCCTGTGTGTTCTACTTGCAGTGATGCCAGCAACATTTTTACATCCTCTTTACTACATCTTCTGTTCCCAGATAAAAGAGGAGCCAAAGGTTGAGGCTGCCTGTCAGTAACTGGTTGAAGAGCAGCTGTTACTCCTACGCTGGGTGTTACACTGAAGTTATTCTGAAGGTTGAATGTGTTTTTTAAAACCCCAGGAGGTTTTAACCATACTTTTCCTCACTTGCAATAGGATGCAGTCTGGGAGAGCATCACATACCCAAGCATCTCTGTAGCATTTGATCTTTGAAGCTCAGGGCTAGGTGGTGGTATCATGGCTGCAGGGAAAGGATGTGTGCTGGGAAGGTGAGGGGGTAGTCCAACAGCACACAATGTGTATGTGAGCTGTCACTGTGCGTATGGCAATGAGTGGCCTTAATAAATATTTGCAAAGATTTCTCATAAATTTTTTATGTTGATGATGTTTTTAATTTAGAAATTTAATTTAAGAGGTCATTAGTATTTATTAAAAATTGATAGGGTGGCTCTTTCTCCTTCCTAATGTTAAACATTTAACATCTAGTATTAAAAGAGTAACAGGGAAGTGTCTTTCCACTTGAATTTTGAGCAAAAAAACACATGCCTACTTTCATCTCTTTTGAGGTATTTCTTTATACTTCATATTGTCCATCTCTCACCCTGTGCAGATGCTCCTTAATGCACACTTGCACCTCATAAAGAAGATCATATTTCATTTTCTCATTCCCCTCCCCATCCTGCTTATCTTCCTGCTTCTGTTTGTCCTTTGTTGCCTTTCTGCTGTGCTCCTTACCCAGTCATCGTTCCAGCAGAATAAATATGCGAGCACAGCTCTTCAGCCTGTGCCAGACTCTTCATGCAGGGCAACGCACTCAAGCAACCAAGTTCATACTGACATCCCTCTGCTTGATGTCTCTTTATGTAGAGAAAATTTCAAAACATATCTGTTCTCAGTTGAAAATGTATGCCCATTCTTCTGGGGGTTGAGGGAAAGAAATAACTGGTTCACAGTCAATCACAGTAGATGATTGTGTCCTACAGAAAAAAACCCACACTGTTGCACAGCCACAGCAGGAAAGGACAATCAGAGCACATTCAGCACCTTCAGGAAGGAATGCTTGAAGCTGAGCAGATCACTTTCCCAGATCATTGACTCAGGTTAGCACCCAGGATGACACAGAGATGCTCCTTCATCTGGACATCTTCTGGGCTATGCGCACAATTCTACATGGCCAGGCTAGGAGCCCATGTCACATTTTATAATGATTGTCAACTCACCACTCTATCGAAGGCCCCAAGCAACCTGATGCATTCATATTTTCCTGATGATTTTTAATACACCCCTTAGAATCACAGAAGCTATGTAGTTGTAAATGGTGCTAAAGTTATACGCTAGAAAAAATCAGAGGGTTTTATGAAATCCCACAAGTTCCTAGATGACTGAGCTTTAGCAAGAGTTTGGACAGGATAATCTCCGTAGGTCCTTTTCAACCTGTCCTGTCCTATGATCACAGGCTCATAGTATTATAGAATCATTAAGGCTGGAAAAGACCTCAAAGATCATCTAGTCCATCTACCATCACAATACTCTTGCCTACTAAAACATGTTACTCATTGCCACATCTACCCTTTTCTTGAACACCTCCAGGGATGGTGATTCCACCCCCTCTCTGGGCACCCTTTTCCACCACTCTTCAGAGAAGAAATTGTCCCCAGCATCCACCTGAACAACCCACACACCATGCTACAACCTCCTTTCAGGAAGTTGCAGGGAGCAATGTGGTCTCTGCTGAGCTTCCGTTTCTCCAGACTAAATAAACCCAGTTCCCTCATCTGCTCCTCATAAGACTTGTGTCTCAGACACTTCACAGCTTTGTTGCCCTTCTCTGGACACAATCCAGGGTCTCAGTGTCTTTCTGGCAGTGAGGGACTCAACAGTGAGCACAGTACTCAAGATACGGCCTCAGTGGTGCCGAATAGTGGGATGACCACCTCCCTACTCCTGCTGACTACGCTATTTCTGATACAAGCCAAAATGCTGCTGGTCTTCTTGGCTGCCTGAGAACGCTGCTGGCTCATGTTCAGCTACCTGTCAGCTAACACCACCAGATCCTTTTCCTCTGCGTAACTTGCCAGTCACTCAGCCCCAAGCATGTAGTAACGCATGGGGTTGCTGGGACCCAAGTACAGGACCCGACACATGGTCTTGGTATTGCTCATATTAGCACAGGGAGCTGCTACAAGGTTTTTATCTTGTGAAGTAGTATCTCTGCTCACTAACTTACCCCTGATCACCAAGCAGCTGTTTTTAGTACTCGGAAAAGCATAAGGGACCATTTTAATGGAAACTACTGACAGCAACAGCAACTCCCTCACAAGTCAGACCAGTGACTGTAAAGTCCAACAGTGATGGGGTAGTGCTGCGAATAGGGGGTGTCATAGTAGAATATTCCTCTTTGCTTGAGATCAGCCCCATCTTCCAGGAAGGTGTCTTGCTTGCGAAGAAAAGAAGGCATTAGAAAAGTGCAGTAATTTGTTTTTCTCTGCTTAAAAGATTGTTTTGCACATACAATCAAAGACACCTGGCAAACAACATGTTTAAGTTCACTTTATTGGAGACATCTCCACTTTGATGTGGAATAATAGACCTGCTGTTCTGATAGCATTTCATAACATCCCAATGGGTGTGTTAAGAATGAGAGACGGAGTATCCTTTAATCAGATCATCTCAAAGATATCTGATACGTACTAAAGTTTTTCAAAATATTTTCATCTTCCAGACTATTTTTATGAATCCTAAGGACAAATATTCTCCGCAGAGATCACTTAACTCTATTCAGGGAAGTGAAAAATGCCCCCCAAAAGGAGAGCAATGTCACAGAAAGCAACTCAGGTTTCCCACCGCTATAGTATTGTCTCAGGCTTTTCGGTGAGGAGAAGGGATTCATCTAACATCTAGCTCCCCTAGATGGTCACAGTGATACTCCTCTGCACAGAACTCAGGGTGCCAATAGTCAGCACAAACAGGCATTAGGGAAGAAATCCAAATCAGCTACCACATACAAGACTCTTCTGTTCACATCCAGGCACTGTGAATTGCAAACAGCGCGGAGACAAACTCATTTATACTGGAGCAATGCTGATAAAGCTGCTGAAAATTCCACTCTCCACTATTACACCCAAACAACTGATGTGCGTCACAGGAGTCCTGTGGAAGATTCTGAAGGGGCAGAAGCAAAGAGAACAACAGTACTCTGGGAAACAGCTCTCTTGAGAGGGAAAAGAGTACTTGTGTGATCAGTTCCAGACTATCAGCCCCTTCAGCAGCAGTGCTACATTCTAATAGCCTTGGCTTTTTTGCTTGTGTTGTATGCTGAATATGGAGTTGGTAAAGTAGAACACACCAAATGAACTGTATTTTGGACTGTCATGATGTTTTTGGGGTAAATTCTGCCTTTTCTCTATTCATTGGGTCAAATATCCTTCCATGATTTAGACGATAAACTTGAAACAGATGTTCTTTCTGGATTACCTCTGCAAAGCCACCAGCAGAATAATCACTAGCAGGACACACAAATAGAGCTCCAGAACAGATTAAATCCTGAGTCATCAGAACGCTAAAAAGAAAAACATTTAAGTAAAAAGTAAGTCTGGCAAGTCAAATCTAAATCATCGTGCTAAGTTCCACATTCACACACTTCATTTCAATGGCTGATAAATTCAGTACTTGGACCTGACCCAAATTCAGCTTTAGCTTGCTGTCAACAATTCTTACACTGAACTATAACGACTCTGTATGTTGAACAGATGCTTGAGTTGTGATCATTTATGTGCAACGATGTTCTGCTACTACCTGCAAGCCAGTAATTACTCTTCTCTCAGCGAGTAACGCCAAAACAGTGCAGTCTTTCACCAGAATGGGAACTGGCAAATCTGAAATAGTTTGCTCCATTCTGTTGTTGCCATGTTTATGATATTCTATTTTCAGTTCCTTTTCTATAGAAGAATGTGTCAGTGGTTTTTAAATGTACACACCAGTAAACTGGGCAGTTGTGTTCACATTATCTTAATGATATCCCAGTGAGTACATACAATAGAAAGAAACAAACATTTTTGTAAAAGGAAAAAAGAAGTGTCAACTTCATGAGTTATTCTATACAAAAAGGAAGTTGCTGTCCCATCCCGTTCCCTTGCTCCCTACAGAAACTGTCAGCACTGTGTTGAATTTAAACCCACTGTCCTTGGAATAAAGCGGTCTGATCACAGACTAAGACTTTCAGACCTATCAATGGTATTGCATGAGAATTTATTTGGCCCTTACACATCTAAAATCTGGAGCATCGTGTTTTAAAATGACCTAAATCATGTTCTAAATCACATAACTTAGAATACAAGCGCTGTAAAACATAGGATATGATTTGAAAATGTATGAAAGGACTTCACTCAAGGAAGGAGTAGAATTTTTGTTTCCAAACACCGGTGTTGCTGTCGGAGTGGGCCCATCAACATTTCTGTTATTGTTAGTTGGGAATAAAAGCAGTCCTGGGTTGCAACTCAGCTAATCCTAAAATACAAGTCTGACACAAGGCCTTCTATTGTCATCAAAGTAATCTAGATGAATGAGCTTAGCCATAGAAATGCACACTGCAGACATGGAAAGATGAACAGCAGCTGAACTCCATGCATTAATGGGAGAAAGAAGTCTCCAGACTATAAAACATGGCTCCCATTTTGATGGAAGAGGTGTGACTTTCAAAAATGACCCACAGTTCCTGGTGCTCTACTTTTTGGTTTACCCCTTAGAGATGTCTTAAAAACTGTATAACATTTCAGAAGCAGGCATCCTGCAATAAACAGAGCTCTTTTCAATTGCTTGAAACAGAGCTAGAAAAGATTTCAGAGAACAGCACATTAGTATATCAATGATCAGGTATGTGTGGAACAGCTCTAAGGGAGCAGTGCTCTTACGTGACAGCTGCTATCACACACAGCCAGCTTCCTACTTCTGCAGCCAGGTGTTGCAAGCCTCAACTCTTCCTGCTCTCCTCCCTGAGTATTTTGCATCTCCAAAACACCCCTATCAGCGCTTACAGAAGCAGCCAAGGAAAACTCTGGTAAGCACAGAAGAAAACTCTGGGTGGGATTCAGAGAGACCTAGACAGGCTCAAGTAGTGGGCCCAGGGAAACCTTATGAGGTTCAACAGTGCCAAGTACAAGGTCTTGCAACTGCATTGAGGCAACCCCCATTATCCGTACAAGCTGGGGGATGAAAGGATGGAGCACAGACCTGCAGAAAAGGGCTTGGGGTTCCGGTGGCTGGCAAGCTGGGCATGAGCCAGCAATGTGCCCTTGCAGCCCAGAAAGCCAACTGTATCCTGGGCTGCAGCAAAAGATGCATGGCCAACAGGGTGAGGGAGGTGATCCTGCCCCTCTGCTCTGCGCTGGTGAGGCCTCACCTGGAGTACTGTGTCCAGATGTGGAGTCCTCAGTACAGGAGAGACACGGACCTGTTGGAGCACATCCAGAGAAGGGCAACAAAAATGATCCAAGGGATGGAACACCTCTCCCATGAGGACAGGCTGACAAAGCTGGGGCTTTTCAGCCCGGAGAAGAGAAAGCTCTGAGGCGACCTAATAGCGGCCTTTCACTATCTAAAGGGAAGCTACAAGAAAGAAGGGGACAGACTCTTCAGCAGGGTCTGTGGTGATAGGAGCAGGGGAAATGATTTCAATTTACAGTGAGGATGATGAGGCAACAGGTTTCCCAGGGATGTGGTGGAAGTCTTGTCCCTGGAGACATTCAAGGCCACGTTACCATGCTCTGAGCAATCTGATCAAGCTCTAGATATTCCAGTTCATTGCAGGGGAATTGGACTACATGATCCTTAAGGGGCCCTTCCAATTCTAAGGATTCTATGGAAACATTTTAAGTTGACCTTAAGAAAAAGTATCCCTTCAGGGTACAGGCACTCACACACACAGATGGAGATCTTTGTTCATCTGCCTATGCTCCAGCCCAGGTAAATGTGGGACACAGACCTCAGTGTACCACTGTACCGCTTCCAACTCTACAGAGCTTCCTGAAAGAGGTACTGCAAATATTCCCAGCTTCCTTCCAGCCCTTGCCAACAAAAGTGGATACCCAAGTGTTTGGGGGAGATATCAGTAAGGGCCAGCAAAATCTGCAGCCAATCTGCTCAGCTCTGGACTCCCAAGATTGAAGGAGTTTTCCATCTTCCTCCAGTGCCACTGCCTATGGGCTCACCTGCCCCCTTTGCACTGGGATGGGTAATACAGAACTAAAACAACAGTAAACCATTTGTACAGAGCTTATTTTCTGTCCAGTCAACCTGTGCTACTGCAGAACTGGTAAGTTTCTGCATAAGAAGGGAAAAAGGAACATGACGCAAGGGGAGGGAAAATGCACAGAACTACCTTTTTGAAATAATCTCTATTCACAACCATTTGTTTGACTGGGAAATCATAATTTATATTTGGGTAATTATCTTTGCAAACATAACAATTTGCAACTCTCCTTGATTCCATAAGCAACAAAAACTGAAAGTTCTGTCATTGTTTGCAGTCTACCATTCCCACTCCATATCCTGATTCTACTGGCACTAGGTTTTTTACACACCTCTTTTGTTCATTTTTTTTTGGCCTTTTTCCAAGTGGTTGTGTATGCGGGTTTTTTTTTTGTTTTATTTATTTATTTATTTATTTATTATTATTATTCGAGAGGCAATCATATTTGCCCTTGGCTGTAATTGTGATTGCATAGAATTAGGGAACCTCAGCAAACTGCTAATATCATATATCTGCTTTCACAGTCATGGGATTTCAGTCATAAAATACTGTTCTCCCCAATTAGAATACAGTTTAAAGGAAAAACTATTCCTCTGTGGTGTTTAATATAAAATGTGTTTATCTGACCTTCATTTATGTGGGCTGCTGACTTATTTTTAATCTCTTCTGAACTGTGGCAGGAAGAGAAGTCGCCAACAAAACTTGTGCAACTATAAAATCATGTTGTGGATTTTCTTGTGCTTGGGCCTCTTGGTATTCTCTGGGTGCTCCTCTCTGTCCCCTAGATGATGGGCATGATTTGGCCCCATGCCTCTTTCAGGATGGTGAGCATGCCACTCCATCAAAACACCCATCTGAATCCTTTTGAAATAGGGGATAAGTATGTGGGTGTTCCCAGCATAGAAGAATGGATACTCAGCTTCTCATATGGATACTCAGGATGGATTTTCATGCTCTCTGAAGAATTTGTTCGAATACACTGAGCTCATGTTTTCTGTTTTGTTGCAATTATAAATGCATTAGTAGTGCCAGATTCTGAATCTCAGTTTAAAACAGTTTTGATATTGTGGGGGCTTCATTTCGTCCTCTGTATTGAAGCAGAACTCCCTGTCTGTTTCAATAGGGACTTTATAGGAGGCAGCCCGTGGAAAATAATCTTGCTTTTTTTTTTTAAAGTTCCCTGGTCTGCAAAAGGAGAATAGAGTGTTAATTCCCCAGCTGTGTTTCACCTTACTGTGTCCCTCACATGGACACCAGCAGGTTCTGTAGTTCCAAACACAGGGAAATCTAGAGGCTTCTGCATAGCTCACTGCTTATCAGGAGTTAGCACTGGCAGCCATATTGTAGGGCAGCAGAAGGAAAACAAAGCAACAATCAAGGGAGCCCTTTGTAATGGTTTAAAAGGGTTTAGAAATGTCTGAGCCATGCAGTTTTCAAGCACTGACACTGCCAATGACTTCTTGACTGAAAATGAGAAAATGTGCTTAGTGAGAGCACAGCCCGAGTTCTGCTTGTTTTCCCAAAGCCTGCCTTTTGTTAGTGGCCTTTTATCTGGATCAAATTTAGACACAGGCTCTTCATAAAGTGACCCTTCCCTAGAGGTAAATCAGTTTTATAATATGAGAACATCACAGCCTGTGAACTAGACAAGCAGCCTGTTTTTTCTCTCATTATCAGAGCATAATTTTCTTTTACAACCCATACTCCAGCTCCCTCAACCTTTGTGGCATTGACTGCCTGCTTTGCTCAGAGACTCGACATTGTAGTATGGGATGCAAAGGACCTGGAGCAGGGACAGAAACTGAGGGGACTCCCCTCTTCCCAACACCACTTCTCTCACCTGCTTAAAACTTCATGCACTCTACTGTTTTTGAAGCTTAAAACCATCCTCATCACCATCCTAAAATTTTATTGAGACCAAGCTGATGTCAGTGAGGTATCTTCAACTGCTCAGGAGGAGAAGATCTGAGCAGGATGACTCACCACCTGTCCAGTACAGATATACCCTCTCCTGCCCTAGGGGACTTCAGTCAAGACGCAGTCCCCATAGTCTATGGAAACCCTAGGTGACACGCGGGGAGGGGCAGTGGATCTGGGAGAGTATGTTCAGTGCTCGGATGTCAGCAAAGCAGCTGAGGAGGGTGTGCCTGGAGAGAGAGGTCCCGGCCCCAGTTCATAACAGACCTCTAGCAGTATGAGGGTCAGAAACCCATTAATATGCCTGTCTGCATTCAGGCTTTTTAGCCCCTGTGGTACTTACTTAAAAGAGAGCAATGGGTGACCCACAGTTGCCCAGGATTTCCTGCACAATCAACAGAAAGACGTGGTTGCAGTGCTCATGATGAATGGTCTGAATATGGTCTGTGCCCTTACACTTGACTCAGCATTTCGTCAGGATCTGGAGGAATGAAGGAGGACCCGGTGGTTTGTGCTCATAGTCACCCATGCTGCTGAGCTTGTCAGCTGCTGGGCTGCAAACGTATTTTTGGCTTTTCCAGGGAAGATCTTTTGTTATCGTGTCAAGCTCTTCCCTCAGCTGGCAGAAGGCTTTGGAGCTGCTGTGAGTCTGGAATAATCCAGTATCTGAGGGACCACTGCAAAGTTTATTGTTTCTATATTTTATTCCAGTTCCTGAAAGATTTGTACGTAGTGTTACTTTTAATTTTTTTCTTTGAAAGTATATACTTAATGCGTGATTCTAAAGTAAGTCAACTAGATAGCATTCATAGGGCTGGCTATAAACTGGCATCATTCATGAATTCTCACAGCAAATATTGTAATTCAGATAGCAGAAATTCTTCAAAGAGAGGATCATTATATTGGGGGAGGAAAAAGTGAAAGAATTATCTGGGACTACAAGTGACACACTCAAAAACAAAAATAGACGAAGCAAATTTTCCTTTTTTACTTCGAGACCTTCAGTAGGGATGTTGCCTTCATTAGAAGCTGGTTAGGCAGGATGTATTCTAGTTGGTTGGGCAGGCAAAGTGCAATTCATATAAAGCGATTGCCTAGATTATTTTCAATTTCAGTTTCTATCAGAATTGCTATAGTCTTCCTGGATAATGCGAATAGAATAATGGTCTGTTTCCCTGGGGGCCTAAAGCATCAGGAGTGCAGAAGACATGACTTCCAATAACCTCTGAGATGGGCAGAGCTGGCTTTCTTAACTTACTACCTTGGGAGCAATAGCAAGTTGGAATAGAAAGAAATGGGTCTGTCAATGGAAATTAATGGAGGAGTGACAAGTTTGTATTAATCCCTATATGTTTTCTTCCAAGATATGACTCAGAACATTTTCAAAATAAAATAGGATCCTTCAATTACACTCATGTACATCTTCCATAACACCACTTAAATCAGTGGGACTGCTCTGTAGCAAGGCTTGTGTATCTGAAATCAGATTCCAGGCTTCGGAAAAAGTTTCTGACATATCTTGAGGACAAACAGGAATAAATTAAACTATAAAAATCCTTAAGACTCCTGAACTGGAATTTGAAACACTGGCAGAGAAAAATAGCAGCAGCACCAGGACATGTGGTAAACTGGAATTTCAATGGGTGAATGATCAGCTCTCAGTAACTTGTGTCCCAGTCCCACTTTGTGGCACAGTGACATCTCCTAGGGACATCGCTGTTCAATCGAAGGTATGGAACATTGTAGGGATATGTGTGGTAAGACTGTTAACATACGAATTTGCCTCAGCCCACCTGTGTGAGTACAGATACCATGGTTCCCTCAGAGTGCATCATCCAAAATTGTCCTGCAAAACAGAAAGGTACAACAGATCCAACCTGAACATACAAGCTTTTCAAGATTCCCAGTGGAAATAAAAAGAACGTTTTATTCTACATCTTACAATCTATAAGCAATTAGGCTCAGTGCATCTTGAACATGGAGATGCTGTTCATGTAGATGGCAGATTTCAGCATATCCCTGAAGCTCCAGGTCTGATTCTCTTGTATTCCTCAACTACAAAGTTGCCTCTACCAGCCTCATGGAAGCCAGTTGGGGCACCTGACTTGTCTTGCTCAAAGGTCTCTGCTAGAGAGTAGCCTGAGGATTTTTGGTGGTGCTAGGAGCCAGTGCTCCCCCTGTGCTCAGGTTTTCTTTCCTCTGGAAGCAGGCATTTCCAGTGGCAGGGAATATCTTGTTCCTAGACAGGAATCCTGGATCCCAGAGGAGTGTGGGATTCACTCACTCATGGCTGTAGAAAAACAAATTCAGTGACCCAGATGATGCTTTCTGATGCTGTGCTCCCAAATGAATCTCCACTGATTTGACCTACATTTTTGTAATTAAAGAGGATTTCCACCATCGTATTTGGAATGAGTGTCACTCAGGTTTCTTAGATTCAAACCTTTCCTTCAGTTGGGTACCTTTAATTGAAGAAGGATTTACTAAGTCTAACTAAGACCTTTGTTACAAAAGGCATAGGTAGCTTCAAGTCATCTGCACAGCAACACAAATGTGGGCATAACTACTTCTCTTCAGTCCCTATCTTCACGCTCAGCTAAGATGACTTTCTATGATTTTCTTTAGTTTAAAAAAGGGTTCTCCTCATCATCACTACCACCCACAGAAAACACTATTAAGGAAAAAGCAGATATTTGGAGTCCATACCTAGATAATGGAAAGGTGCATTTATGAAAAAGTATTTATTTAAACATATTATCCTCTCCTTCCCACGCACATGAATTAGCAACACGTACTCAGGTGTTAGGCACTTACCAGTGCTTACCACTTCCAGAAGTGGTTTTGAAAATAAACTGGGCTTAGAGTTTAAGATCATCATCATCAAGTCAAAGTGCGTAAAGTGAGATTCAGACATATCAAATATCCTTGTGTAGTTCCCTTGACTTTACTTTCTGATGAAACTGAACTCAATGACTTCAGGCTCCCTAGGATCTTACCACTTGTGTCTATACGAAAAAACAACTCATTGAGTATTCAAATAAAAGCTATATACTGGCCAGTCTCTTCCATGTGCCATTGAATAATTAGAGGGAAGACAACCACTGTTCTTGGGCAAAGGATGAGCTCCAAGCCCCTCCACTGCCTTTTAGATTCTTCCAACACACTGTCATGGTTTTATGATTTTTGGTATTGGTATTCCACATCATAACAACACGTAGTGCATTAAGAGTTAAAGAGTTAATACTCCAACTCCATAGATCATTGATATTTCCGGGTATACCTGTCTCAGAAGAGGAGAACTACATTCCCCAGAGGACTTTGCGATGCTTTACATTTTTACGTATTTTCCGCTCAGAGGGAAAAGATAAAAACCCTCTGCGGTCACGGGACGCTCTCTTTCCTTCGGGATCGACTCAGCAGTGGGTGCTCGCTGCCGTATCGCCTTCAGCGTTAGCGTAAGGCCTTCGGTTTATCGGACACTCTCTCTTGCTCATTTTATTTGATTTATTAGCTTCAATTCCAATTATATTGTATTATATTGTGTTATTTTGCTTTCTGATATCTTATTTAGTAAATTAGCTTTCCTCCTCAGATCGTTGCCGCTGTTTTGTTTCTAGGCCCATCTCCCTTTTTCCTTTTCCCTTTCCCCCTTTCCCTTTCCTGGGGCGTGGGTCTGCGGGTCCCCCACACCAATCGTCACGGAACCGGGCCGATCCAGCCCGGTAAACCGTTGACACACACTCTATAATACTATCCTGCATTCTGCTGAGCTTTAAAAAATGGGTTTAAATATTTCGGCACATGAGGAGTATCTGAAAGTTTGGTTTTAGTGGTTAAGTAATCCCAATATTTCTAAATCACTGTTTCAACCTTAAACTCCGATGACTGGGCAAAGTCAGCCCAAAGGACAAAAACTAGAGCAATACAGAAGCAACCAATTGCTATCTATTACAGGAAGAGCTTATACAAGAAACCAGGAAGAAAAAAGTGTTATATAGGACTGCTTCCTTAAACTAGATCAAATATTAAGTATAAAAACTAATGTTTGCAATTACTATATTCTTTTAGGAGATTTTCCAAAGAATTAGTTGTTGGATAAGAATTCTGGAAGGATTTTTCAGTAGTAGTTACTTCTGTTCATTTCCAGGTAGAAAAAAATTGACGATATATTTTTGAATGACATTAGGTGGGATACTGAAGGAGATTTCCCTTCTTACTGTCTGTGGGACTTCCAGAAAAGTGTGTAGCCCCTGGGACCCATCACATTTCCAAGGGGTGAGGTTGTACTGAAGAGCAAGGACCATCTGTGTGCGTGTGTGTGTTTTTTTTTTTTTAATAGCCCCTTGAAGTGCATTTCCTTTGGCAATATTCCCCATAGAGTCTTCAAAACAAGGTTCCCACCTGCTCTTCATGCTGTCACTGGTTTGTATGTGTTTCTAGACAATGCAGCTTCTATATTATTTGTTATACAGTCCGGAAAATTCTGCATTGCCAAGTGCCAACATAAAGGGACAGCATTTCTGAAAGATCCTGTCCCATAGATAAGCATGAATTCTGGAGCACTTAAGTAACCACTAAAAAGCCTAGAGGGAGAAAAGAGTGCAGGGGGCATTGGGGGTGGGTGTGTTCAACACCTATGTGGAGGGTAAAATAGCTTTGATTAACCTGAACAAGAGGGAGACTATAAAAATGAGTCCACAGTCTTGGTGTTTCAATGTCTCCTCTTATCATCCATCCATGCAAATAAAAAGAAGACTTACATACACACCACTACCTATGTACCCTGTTGGCAGAGTGGTCGCTTTAAGAAGCATATCCTCTCACAGTGTATACATCTGCAGATGTATTATGCTTCTGCTGCCATCCCCTTTAGTGTCCTTAGCAGCCTTTCACTGCGTGAAATCACCTGCAGTAAGTATCCAAAACAAGTAAGGGGGATATTTACGATCTCCAAATTTCTTTCAGTACTCTTACATGTGACATGTGATGAGGCAGTAGAATAGAAACTGCATCCATTTTTCTTCACTGATATGCAGTATTTGGTGTCGGAATAAGTGAGAGCTGTTAAAAGGTATTGATTTGAGAAGCAGGAACCCCTGGGCCACCAGAAGATGTATGATCCACTCAGGTCCTTCAGAAGCTTCAGGGAGGAACTTACACTTTGCTGGACACCCTCACATGTGTCAGTGTTACTTGAAAGGGGCAAAGCAGCCCCTTTGAAAGAATAGAGCTATGCTGCACTGCCGCAGGACTACCTGCTAATGCGTTCCCACCTGAATGCAGCACTTGATCTCATGTTCCCCTTCAGTACTCAGCCTCTCCTGCTACCTTCAAAGACACTGCTACTTATACACAGGGGCTGAGGACAACCCAAGAATAGATTACGTGTATGACAAGCTAACGTCACTCCCATTCCAGAGCCTCTCCCTTGTTTGTCTCACCCAGTGGGAGTCAGGACAGGCTTTGAAGAGCTGTAGTGCTCAGTGCAAGTTCTCATCCCGATCAGCACAGAGAGCCTCTCTTGACAATCTTCCTCTTCACCTCCCCATCCGCCGTCCAGGAGCCTATTAAATTAATGAGACAGAAGTCAGTGCGACGACAGTCAAAACGCTATTGGTGCACAGCATTGGTGCTGTTACAATGTGCCTGTTTTTTCTCCTGGGACATTTAATTTCCGCTTCTCAAATGAGCTGCAAAGCTGTGAAGCCTGGCAGTGTTCTTTCTAGACATTCTGTGATGCAGATAATGAGGGTACTGATAGGTGCCTAGGAGACTGTGATGGCTCTAAGCACAGCTATGGTCTGATAATGCTTTATGCCAGTAGTGTCACAGCGGAACCACTATCATCCCTCAAGGAATGGTTCATCTTTATGTGTAATACAGCAGCTGTCACCTAAACAGCTAATGGGGAGGCAAAGTAGAACCTTAATGCCAGTAATCTTTGACACTTAATAATTTTAAAGGTATCAGACTTCAGTAGCTGCTGCAAGTTCCAATAAAAAGTGCATTTGCTTTTTTCTTTTTTTTTTTAATTTTGTTTGCTGTGGATTAAATGTAAATTGAGAAATCCGTGATGCAGCTCCGCACAGATCTAATTTAGTATAATTTGAATAGCCAAGTAATTAAAATGTATTATAGGTATAAGATGCTGGGATGGTGGAGTGTCTGCATTTAAGAGGAAGATTTATTGGGCTCACTGCATCCACAGTGAACCTTCTACAACCACATTAGCTAACATCTGTTGGAAAATGTCGAGATGCAGGGCGTAAGGCATACCCTCACAGCATATGCATGCATGTATTTGAACAACAGGCTGAGAATATGGAGCAAAATTTGCAGAACACCTTGGGAAGAAGGTGTGTGCCACTCTGTGCCGTACTAGACCGAATCAGTAGGTTGGCCAGAACGTATTTGTGCACTGACAAAATGCGTGTGCATGTACATGCGTGTAAGGCAGCGTGGGTACATTCTGTGTTGTGTGTGTACACAAGGAGAGGGGAGACATGCAAATATACAAATGTGCTTCTGCAGTCCTTTTCCCAATTAACACCGGTTTCCCACAGTGCTAGAAACTGCAGTTTCATTCAGTTCCTGAAGGCAGGTAATGATAATAATTCACAGGACAGTTGACACACATGATGTGAGTATTGACATTGCACTATTAGTGTTTCTTGGAAGATTATTTTGTTTGTTTTTCTGCAAGTGCTGGAGATTATAGCTGGTGACTGAGTAGGATGGGGCTAGGATGGGGCATTGGCTCATCAGGGGGAGCTGCTTTCAGCCACACCTCTGACAGACCCCTATCTCTAGGGATTCAGCAGTCTTATGCTGGTGAAGGACAAGAGGAGAGCAGTGGAGGGTCGTGGCTGTCTAGTAAGTGATCTGGTGATGAGTGACATTTCCCAACACCTCACAGTTCAATCTGCATTGCACTCTGAGAGGATAAATCAAAGGATGTTTTCCTGGAACTTGAGAAATCCTGCAGTAGCAGGACTGCTAAAGCAATGGCAGGCACAAACAAGTGGAAGGAGAGGGACTGCAATAACACAGAGGATGGGTGTACCTTGACCACAGCTGAGCTCTTAGGCATAATCTGGGACAAACAGACAGCTAGAGCAGTGTTGATGGAGAAAGCAGAAAAATACTGACTAGCATCTAGGCTAAGGGAGGTGCTGAACAACTTGAGGGGGATGCAGCAAGCAGGCAGGTCAGCGGCATGTGAAATCCAGTTTTAATGAATGCAAAGAAATATGCTTAAAAAGAACCATTTGAACTACTTGTGTGTGTTGCTGGCTTATAAATTAGCCTTGGCTACCTAGAAAAGACGTCTGATTTCTGCAGTAGAAGAGAGTAAGGAATAGAGGAACTACCCATAGTATAAACTGACAAAGACATAGGAGGACAACAATGCAGATCTTACAATGTAATTGAGACTTTTTGAACTCACTCAGGGACTGTCATCTTTCATCCAAACTAAGATGTGGGTTACAATACAATTTTGTTTTAAAAGCATATATTTATATTTCATTAAGAACATAGAGTACACCTACAGTTTTCTGTGGGGAGATGCTTGCCATGGTTAGTACATTTACCTTATGGAGAAACTGATGAGTATATATATTCACAGAACAAAAAATGTTCTGTTGTTAGCACTTCACCATAAATTACAAACATAAGTATGCTTGGGTTCGCAATACCAGTTGATTACAAAGGACGGAGGTAAATCCTTTTTCTTATCACTGCATAACAACTGCTTGGAGCTCTCTGCCCCAGGACCTCAGAAGAAATGATCTAAGGCACATAACTGAGTTCTGGTCCTGTGGGTAGGATTCTAAAGCAACCACAAGTTGCCCTCTTTGCCTGGTATTGCTGAAGACACTCATGTTCTCTGAGTGATACTGCTTCATTAGTGTTCAGAAGGACAATACCTCTGTGAGAAGTAGACCATGCTGCTTTCCACAGCTTCGCAGATCTTCCAGGAAAACTGCAGGTGCTGATGGAAAAGAGTCCTGGCTTAGAGATGACAGGACCTTATTGATGATTTTCTTTCCTTTTATTTCAGTCATAATGGACCTTACAGCCCCACCACTGATCTTCAAGGGGCTTTTTGCAATTCAGCACAGGAGATGTGGCTTTCAACATGTCCTTGAGGTAGGTGCCAGGATGCCTGTTCACATCAGCCCCTTTTTGGTGAGTGCCTCTTGTTTTTATGAGGTGTGCATGCTTTCAACAACACATAACTACAAAATCTAGTTAGGTGAAGATAAAAATAAGAACAAGTGTGAATTATAACGGGATATTGGCAGCAACAGACAAGTGATCAAGAAACTTGAAGGACAGCTGTGTGCCTGGGAGTGGTGACGTCTTGGCAGGACATACTAAATGGGAGAACACCTTGACACCAGTGTGTCTAATAGATCACATCTTGCTCCAGAGGGAAAGTCTACCACCTAGTTTCTAAGTCTATCTGAAAAGGACATGATGACATCCTCACAGCTGGCCCACCTGATCCCTATGCTGCAAAGACCCAGAAGCCACACTCAGTGTACCCAACCTGGACACTCTGAGGATTTCTATGCCATGTCCCTTCTCCAGACTCCATATTCTCCCCTTTTTGGGCAAAGAGTGGGTTTTGATGCCTCTGGGGTGTTGCCAACTATATTCCCCTTGCTTGACTGATAGGACATTTAAATACAGCAACATAGCATGCACATGTTTTTCCTATTAAATTGGAGGAGGCATGAATTTGTATTTCCAAAATCATGGGGTAACTATGTGCCCCACAAATCATCACAGTCCCCTCCCCTGGATCCCTTTGTACTCGCCCACAGGCAACAGTGAGCAGGGACAAGAAGCTGGGCTTCTCCTACCTGGGCTGCCAGCACATCTGGAGCTTAGTTTAATTTGTCCCTACTTCTCTCTTCTCTTTTCAAAGCAGAGATGATAATACTTTCCACCCTTTTAAAATACAAGAGATCTGGAGGGAAAGGTTGGGCTTTTTATTAGACTGACTGAGTTAACTGGAAAAAGATTCAGGCACAGAGTCTTTGTACAGGCCTGACGTGGGCTTTTGTGGTCTTTGTTTCAGAACTGAGAAAAAGATAGTGTTTTTTTCCAGCCTCATCAATTGCTCTTGTAAGAGGTACTGCCCCCCCCTACAGACCTTGCTTGCACCACTTGTGCCCTTGCTCCCTCACAGCCACGCCAGTACTTGTGCAAACGCCAGTACTTGTGCAAATGGAATAAGTGGAGCTCCATCGGACTGACATGCTATCGATAAGACAGTGGAGAACTGTAGATGTAAATCTTAAGATTAGGAATGGGAAGAAAAAGTTATAAGGAATGCATTTGCCCTTCCCCTGTTTTTTCTAAATGTAAATTCTGGCTAGTCACTGAAATACCATTAATCACACTGAATTGTTGTGGTATGCATACATATGTAAGACATAAACTCCTGATGAGTTCTCCTGCAATTTAGCATTAATTAATGTCCACTTAGTATAAAATGTGCCATCATATTTTAGGTTAGCACTTCATCGTTCATGTAAACTGTAAACATTGTGCATGGAAAAAAACTGGAGGATATGATTTTCCTGCAGTATCTCTTTGACATGTTTACATAAAATATAAAGCTAATATATCATCGGGCACCGGTGGTGAGATTATTTGTACTGCATACATCTCATACAGATCTGTGATGCTTTAATGGCATCAATTTCCACAGCAGAGTAAACTTTGTGAGGAAATGCTACCTGCAATTCAGCAAAGTGCATCTCAAATGTTTTCATTGCACCAAGTATCAGCTGATGCACCTCTTATTAGTATAAATGGCATAGATTAGTGTCAGGCATTTTCAACAGTGAAGAAATTACAGAAGCCTGCATGGCTCATTAGGCTCTTGTTGCATGTTAAAGAGGGCCAGACCTTTATTAATAAGAGGAAAAGGGAGAAAAGAGAATATAATGGGAAAAGTATAAAACAGCCTTTAAGAAAAGAAAGCTTTCTGATTTGGAGAAAAATAAAAGCATCAATTAACATTTTCTGGTCTCTGAATGCTTTCTAAATTCATCTTAGCTTTGTTTCCTCTGCATTTAGAGATTATATATAAAGATTTCAAGCAGAAAAATACAGTTCACAGTCACACAGCACCAGCAAGAACCATTTTTAATGATTAAATGTGCTGCACTGTTTGAGTGGGTCACAGTTTACATCCTGCTTCAGGAAGGCATCACTCTTTAAGCCTGGACACGCACCAACATTTGTCTCGAAGCTCTTTTTTATATCCCACAGAAGTGAATATAATTTGAGCACTTATTTCCAGTTAAGCACCCTGTATGAGCACACGCTGGGGAGGAGAAGGGTGGATTTAAAATACATTTGAGAGCTCACCATAATTAGGGCCTCAGTCACATGGGTCCTGAATCTGCAGGTTAAGGTAAAAGCACTTTGTACACAGTTTTTTTGTGGTTTTTTTTCAGCATCTTGGGGGATGCATGTAAGGGAGATACAGGTATGCACAGAAATACACCTCTTTATGAAAAAAGGATTGTCATGGTTGCTGTTCCCCCAGGTGGCAGTAGGCAAGGGGCAGCTCATGCTCACATTATCTGTGCCTGTGATTTACTCAGGTATCGAAGGCCATCTTGCTGCTGGTGTTGTTGCTTGGGGAGGTTAACACAGACATAGTGACCAAAACTCTCCTCCCCTCTGGGAAGTGAAGGAGAGCTTGTCTCATATTTGATGCAACAAAATTAAGTTTTGCTCTTGGTGACAAGGAACCTTGTCACATGCCAAATTTCTAGTTCTGCTCATGTGGGATTCACATGTCCCATGATGTGAGAGTGAATGAGAACACATTGTCAAGTACATGGGCCAAAGAGGTCCAAGTTTTCAGGCACCACATCTGTGCAGTGGAGTGGCTCCTAACTTGAAGTGGAAATCAGAAGTGAGTTAGCGAGCTACTTCCCATGCCAAGTGCTGCAGATCAGCGTATTGAATTTTTTACATTTTTTTCCCTGTGTGATTAGCATTTTACTTGAGTCTGAGACATTAATCAATAAAAGCAATACCATGTAAACAGAGTAAAATGAAAAAGCAAGTGCTGCATTTTAATAATATAAATAGAAGACTGTGTGGCATGAGGGGCCAAGGCAGAGCTTGCAATCTGAATGCCATCAAAGGTATAAGATTGAAGGCAAAGGAAATTTTCAAGGCTG
This sequence comes from Oreortyx pictus, assembly GCA_036925125.1. Taxonomy (NCBI): domain Eukaryota; kingdom Metazoa; phylum Chordata; class Aves; order Galliformes; family Odontophoridae; genus Oreortyx; species Oreortyx pictus. Next base: position 85,097,156 of record JAUPFR010000003.1, on the reverse strand, counting down.
ATTGCACACAGATGAAGAAAAAAAAAAGATAAAATATTGAACACTGGTTTGTGTGGGGGATGTGTCTGAAATATTTTATTTCACTGTGTTTTAGAAAAACTTGTCCTTGCTACAGCCTATTTTCAGTGCAGAGAAGAAAAGAGAGGGGAGGGGGAACCCAACCCCTGGACTCAATAAATTAAGTAGAACAACACAGAAAAACATTTGAAACATTGCCGTTAAAGCAGAGCCAAGTTCTTAATAATAAGTCCACTTCACAGTTTTTGTTCTTCAAAGAATGCTGTCGCAGCGGTTACTTAAAAAAAAATAATTTAAAATTTATCTCATTGTATGTGGTACAAAATATCATGCTGGAAGCCTGAAAATAATAGCCAGCTGCTGTTCAGTGCTTTCCATCCAGGGAGCCTGAGTGCTCAGGGAAGCTGGCAAGGACTGTCTGGTGGGCAGAGAACACTAAGGACTCACCCCAGCACAGTGAGGAAGACCACGGTAAAGCTGGCCTCTCTTGCCTGTCTGGGTGGTACCCAGCAGATACTTTCTTGTATGTACCCTTCCCTTCCTCCCTCTCCCCATCCCTAGTATTCTCAGTGGCATCACCACAACTTGGGGAGCAGCTTTTGTTCCTGGACTACTCAATCAGCTTCTTACAGAGCTGCAGCACCGAGCGGGGTGAGTGCCCAGCTCTGACACCCTGCAGGCCCCACGCAAAGGCTCGTGGGTCTGCCGTGCTTTTTCAAAGCAGCAAAAGGCTGGGCTTTGATTTCAGAACGTATTTAGAATCAAAAGGCAAGGTAAGAAAAATCTGAGGTCTGCAGGATATAGTGTTAAAAATCGTCAAGATGAGAAGGTGACAGTGACAAAGACCAATATCTGAGAAACTCCTGTGTAACTACTGCTTACTCAGTGGCAAAGTGTGGTTGCCTGTCGATCTCTCTCGGAGACACAAGGAGGCAACTGCAAGGCTTGGGCCGTCTGTCCAATGGACTGCCTTCCTGATCATCTGCTTGCTTGAAGCTTTGCCTCAAGGTTGCATGTTCTTTAGAAAATGTTTATGCTGCTCATTACTTAAGCAGGATCAAAATGTCTGCTCCTATGCAAAAAGGTTTTGTAGACAATGCCTTGCCTACAGAAAGTGGCAAGCCACCAATCTGGTCCTACAACATGGGTGTAAGGGTGCAGCTGCAGTGTTCAGACTGTAGGACTGAGATGAAAAACAGAAGCAGAGCAGATGTTTCCCTGCACAGTGTGGAATAAAAGGAAACATCTGGCCCTTGGCCCCTAAAGGATATTTCTCACAGCAAAGACTAAATTGAAGGTGCATTGAGGATGTAGGGTCTCAGATAAAGGGAACTGCTGCCTCCGTAACCATCTCTACACTGGCTTCTATCTTCTGATGCATAGTGACATTTAAAATATAGGGCAGAAATAACTCTTGTAAGATACAAGCAAAGAAGTACAGACATCAAAGTATCCACAAAACATATGCTACTATTTTGACCAAGCAAATAAGTAAACAAACAAAGGAAATATTTTTGAACACTAAACATGCATCAGTTATACTGCTGTCTTTTTTTTTTTTTAATCTATTGAGTCATAAATCTCTGTATTTCCCTTTGTGTTTGATCTCATATATTACTTGGAGTTTCTAAAATGATAACAAGGCATGCATTAAAAATATTTCTCTTATTGTTACATTTCAAGCACGTTTACTGTTAGCTGCTTAGCTTCATTATGTATCATAGTCTGAATCTACAAATCAAGTATAATTAGACTTAGAGAACTGATTGGATTTCTAATTAAGCTACATTGGAAACAACAATGCACAATCAGTAAATATTCTGACTAGGTACATTTTAAAGAGCAACTCTTGGGCTTTTTGCTGATGACTAGACACCAGTGTCATTAAATTTGTTGGTGGCAAGCAAATTTTAAAGCTAAAATAGAGGCAATTAGTAAAGATCTTGAAATATTTAATCACGTTTGTCCAATTAGTGTGCAATTAGGCAATGGTGTGGCGTGGGACAAACATTCTGCTTCAGTGTTTGGTAGAGAAGGATCCCTTTGAAATTTTGCTATTTAGTTTATTGATATATAAAAAGGAAGTTATGGTTGTAATTTCCAATTTAAAAAAATACTGTGCAGATGGTCTGACTATATATTTAACAATGTTAAACAAAACTAAACAAGGCAAGCATGTTACCTGAAATTACACAGCTGTGATCAGTGAATAAGCTCCAGATCACATTAGATTACAGCTGTGGGCATCCTGATCACAGAAGGTGCCAGGTAGTTACAGTGGTAAAATCTTAACTATTCAAGTTGGCACGTCACGTACCCAGATGACATGGTAATTCTGTCTTTGACCAAAGATAGGCTTCTTCTTCGAGACTTGACTTGACTGGTTGTTTTGCACTCAGTCCACAAAGCCTTATGTTGGCAAGTTCATTGTGCGAAGTCAAGTGGTAGCTTCTTGTGAACAAGCCAGTTATCTTGACTTCCTTTTGTCGTGGGCATCTGCTCTCCTTTTGGCAAATTTGAGACTCCCTTAAAAACCACCTCTACATGCAGTAGTTGATTTACAAAACTGTTTTTGGCTGATGCATTAAGAAGTTGTAACGCCTTTTAACACCTAACCCTGCACTGAAAGTGTCCTGGTATTGGTATTTTATCAAGTCTTTTTTCTCCGTGTGACTACATGCGGACCGTAAAGGGAACAGAGCCAGGGAACGTCCCCAGGTGCTGGAGTTCAATTACGCGGACTGTTAAATCGTTAGAGCGTCCTTGGCATGGCATTGGTTTGGGTCAGGCAGAGCTCTCCCAAGCCACCCCTGGACACAGCTCAGGTGTTAGCTCTGGCTGACAACCACTACCAACAGGTGCTTTTGGAAGGAAGAAGGATTAGGAGAATAGATGTGGGCCGACTTGTGCCAGCTGGCCCCCACATCAAAGCGCATTTAACCTTCAAATATCAATATTCCCTGCGGGTTCACAAGGAATGAAACTGAACAAAGATTTCTAACATAGCTAACTTTGGATGATGTGGGTACCAGCCCAGATCCATGACTTGTTCTCCACTGCAGAGCCCATCTCATTTTCACTTCCTATTCTGTACAGACTAAAAAGCATGGGAAGACAGATTTTTTTCCCTTAGTGGTCCTGAAAGAAAAAGATTTGGTTAAGCAGTTGTACAGATTTTTCGGGGGGAGAAAGGAATAATAATAATTGATCAAATATTAAAATACCTTTCTATGTATTTTTTTTATAAATACTATCATTTCCACAGTGCTGTTAAACCACTGTGCTTTTAAATATTGTCCATTTTCACATCTGAGAATTTTTTTTTCAGTGTTGCAAAAAACGCTGAAATAAAACAAATAATGCTTCCTAGCAATGTTGTGCTTCGTTTTCTTTGATAGGGGCAGACCTGAAAATTGAAAGCAGAGTTTTGCCTTGAACCTCTCATGTTGTTGTGAGAAGAAATCTTACAAGAAGAGTTATATTAATTTCTTGAGCAATGCTAACTGAAAACAAAATATTGTCCAAACGAAAAGAGAAATATTGCCAAGAGAAGCACTATCAAGAAGAGGGATGAGACAGGTAAAACAGCAGACATTGAAGAGTTAGACATTCGTTTATTCTTTGACTGTATTCAAAAGTTACCTGAATTGAAGGCTAAATATTGACTCTTGTACATCCGCAGGTTAGAAATGACCACCCTCAGTTTGCTACTTCCCAGGTTTTAGAAGTGTTTATGTTGTTTTTTTCTGGGTGATTTCACTGGACAGGAATGAGGCCAGTATCCTCCTGGAGGGATGGGGCTCCGTCAGCCCCCTGTGCATCGTGTTGAATCTTTTGCCAGCTACAGAGTGGGAATTCAGAGCCCTGTTGGGAAATACATGAACCACTCAAGCTTTTAACTGCGATTATGCCACAAATAAGAATAATTGATAATAACAACAGTTGCTGCTTTTGTTTTTACAAATACACACACGATGCCCTTAACAATATTTTCCAGTTGCGCTTATGGTTATAGATATACCCTAATTAACAGAAGGACGATGTTTCTAGAGATGTAAAAAGTACAAGTAGCAGGTCTTCAGTGTGTTGGCAAACTGACCACCAAAGTCTATATGAAAACAAGACATGCAAGTGTATTTCACAGCCCCCGGATCACCATATCTTTGTTCAATTAAGAGATCCGAAGACCTACCCAATAGGCTGAGTGCCAGAAGAGGGAATAGCCAGCTGGAGAGGGAGCACTACAGAGGGGGTACCTCTTACAGCTAGCGTCTTCTGCAAATCACACAGGACCCAGCAGAAGTTGATCAAGCATGTATTGCTCTGAGTTACAGTGGTCCTAGACGCTGAAAAAAACTGCATCTTCTGCAGCTCTTTGTCATCTAGACAAGGAAAGAAACCCATCTCCAGTTGTAGAAAGTTAGCAAATCATGTAGCTTTCAGCTGCTCTTCAGTATGAGTACCTGTGTGGTTGTACCCAGGACTGTATGCTGAATATCCATCGACTGCAACCTCAGCCCTCAGACATTCATATATGTCATATGTATATGTATATACACGCACAACAATGTACCTACATCTGTATATACACACTGTGAATGAATATTTACTGTAAGCTTCCAAGAGGAAAAGAATGGAAAATTAAGGAAAGAAAGGCCAAACCTGTTTATTTGATAACGGCAACAAACACAGTGGTGGTGTGGCTTGCTGTTCACACACTGCTGTCTCACAGCTCTGGGTGCAGCACAGACTGTCAGGCCTGCTGCAGCTGCCGAATTCCTCGCAGTGTTGTCTTTATTGAAGTGGTAAACGTAGATTTGAGAAATTGCTTTGATGTGCAAGACATCACAGAGCAGCAGCAACATTCACTGCAGAGAGTCCATTATTTAAGTCTCTCAGGCAACTGTGCTGATTCCCCACAAAGGGAAAAATAACAGAACCATGGAAATGAACACCCCAACAACACATGTTCTCCCATCCCCATGTCTCAGTCCAGTGACCAAATGGTGCGATGTTTGAAGGGTGGATAGGGCTGCTCCAGAGTGGGGGCACAGGGCACTGCAGGGCTCCCCCCAGGGCAATGCCCATACAGGAGTGCCTGTGTCCATGAAAGGGGAGGGCAGTGGGAAAGGGCAAGGAGGAAGAACAGTGAGTCCTAGTAGCACCCGGTGGCATGGCTGTCTCCTGGGCTGCCAGGTGACATGCTGCACAGGCTCTGCTATAGGACACAAGGGAACATGGTTTTCCCACCTCCCCTCCGTATTGTCATAAACTGTGTGAATGTGCAAGAAAGGGTCTGTGAAATTAATTATACTGTGAGTGCTTGGTAACCAAATGAATTGTAAATTGTACATTATTAAAACAGCATCAGAGCACCGACTGATCTATTATTCTTTGGGGAAATGTAGGAAGATAAGAGCTTTATGTGCTTTAGGAGTCTTTCCAGCCACCACCGCACAGCCAGCTTTGTATGAAAAAATGTGGCAATATTTTGTTTGTCTGAGTTGCAACTGACAAAATGCTGCATTGTTTATTTTTATTGCACTGTTTGGTGTTATGTGTATTTGAGACAGTTGTACACTATCAGTGACGTAAGCATGCCCGGTTCCTTTCTATTTATCCTATTTCAGATGATAGTTGAGACTGACCGCCCTCGCTATTGTGTCAAAAAAATAAAAATAAAAATCCGTAGGTACAGGAAAACAAGATGAATGTTAAGCAGCATGCCCTTTTGCAAAAAAAGTTGTGTAACTAATGGGATGTACGGCTATTGTCAGCCTGAACATTTTGGCTGCATATTGCTCCTTGCTGCCTGTATTTTTATTCTAGCTTCTGATAGCTGTGAGAGGGGTAGGTGTGGAGAAACAAGTTTAAATAAGGGGAAAAGAAACGACTGTGGGTTTCTGTGAGCATTTACGTTTTCCTTTCTTTCCTGTACAGCGTGTGACCTCCTTAACTCCCCCCTCACATAACACCTGTTCTCCAGATCTAAGACTCTGCTCCCATGTGTGAGCTGGCATCTTCTGGGGTCCTACAGACCAAAGCTGCACAGTCAACCCCTGGGGATGTTCCTTTGACATGGTCCAGTTGCTGCCCCGACACCTGGTGCGATGGCCCCTTGCATCCGTTGCCTCCAGCAGAAAGATCTGTTAAGCAAGGGTGAGTAGGAGAAAAAGAGGGAAGGGTTTTGTCAATGCCACTATTGAAGAAAAGGAGGCGGTGGCTCTTCCAGCAAAGCTTTTCCCACAAGATCTCCTTTGTATTCCTTCCCTGAAGGAAGACACACAGAAGTGTGCCCTATCCTTGCAGCTGCTGGCCACAGGGGAGGAGGAACTGCCAGAGAAACACCTTCCTCCCTCCGGATGGAGACACATCTCCCCACTAAATTGCTCAAATCAGAGACATGGTGCTTTCTACAGCCACCACAACAGTGGCTCCAAACCAGAGGGTGCACATTTTGGATTACTATGCACTACAGCAGCCCATGTTTCTTTTCTGGTGCAGAGGACCCATGGCAGACAGCTTCAACATCTCTTCTTCAAAGGCCTCTGTGAAAAAAAGTTTCCCTCCAGCCACAAGATCTAGCTGTTCAGTAAAACTCATCCCTCAAGCAGTCAAAGAAATTGCTGAAACTTGAGTGAAGAACAGTGTATTTCAGGAGTTGGTCTACCCTCCCTGGCTACAATATTTCCTTAAAAGAGTCAGGCACCTTTGCCTATTTCCCAGTCTTTCAAAGCAAAGAGGAGAACTGATATTTCAGAGCATTTGCATACTTCCAAACAACTCTCCTAACTCTGTTTAATAGCATAATATATGGTGCTGCCTTTCCACTCGCTTATCAGCCCCGCAGGATTCTCCAGCATCTTTCAACGTGCGCTGCGTTCTTGTGTTCAAAAGAGGGCAGCATTCTACTGAGGCTGCTCGAGAGAACGGGACGGCTCCAAGGATGACGGAGGATATCCGAGTATGTCAGCGGGGGGAAGGCAGCAATTACAGAATATACACATAATGCTCCAAAAGGTTAAACTTGATGGAAGAGATACAGCGTTCCCAGGACTTTATAAGCGAGAAGAAAAAAAAAAAAAAAAAAGGAAAAAAATGCTATTAGTTGATTGGTGTTATTAACAAAGACACCCCATCTATGTTTAAGGAATTCTTCATGCGCTCTGTCTTGGTTCCATCTCTGCAGCACACTGCAATGACTTTCCCTCCAGTTTTTGCACTGATAGCCAACTAATAATAGGTTGGTGCATCATGGATAAATAAATACCTTTGTATGAATTCAGTGTGAAACTATGCCTGAGGTAATTAAGAGTATTCACTTCTAATTTGTCAAAGTCCTGATTTAACAAAATTCTCCAAAATGTGCCTAAAATGTTACCAGGCTGTACTTTTTGATTTCTTAAGTCTCTGCTTAGCAAATGGCAAATCCCATCCAAAATGGAGAGTAAAAACTTGACGCTGTGACCCTAAAAGGATGTCTTCTCTTGTGAAATAATCAGGAATTCAATGAAAGATTGAAATGGCATGGTTCACTTGAGATTCCAAGAGCAGACCTTCCTGATGACAAGCACGCTGCCTGAGCTGCCCACAGCTCACTCCTGATCACGAAGAGGCTGTCCCGTGTTTGCACTGCCTACACTGCAGCATATTCTTGACTTCTACAAAGAAATTTGAAGGAACAATGTATGTCTAAGGTGCATCCTGGATCACAATCAAATTAGAAGGCACTCGGGTGTTCTGCAACACCTTTTACTTTTCCCCTGCTCTGAATCTAGTGAAATGTTGCTCTCCTGAAATAGCTGTATGCTAGGCACTACCCCCACCATGCTTGTCCAGGTTGTCTGAGCTGTGGGAGAATCCGGAACAGTATAAATGCCCCCTTTGCTTTCCCGTTTTCCTCCAATAAACAGCAACTGTGACAGCACTGAAGATGCGTATCTGATGTAACTGACAAGGGAGTTCTAAGACACTTGGCCTAAGATGGCAGTCACACAGGTATTAAGCATCTATATAAATGAAATCTATACATGGAGGAAAATGTGGCAAAGAGAGCAAGGTGCTCAAAAGGAAGGGTTCTCCTGTGACCTCAGCCTAAATCTGCATTACCAGAAGGATGCAGATCCAAGCTGTTTCCCACCTCCCTACTCATTTCCCACCTACCTTAAATCCTCCTACAGAGTCCCTGCCAGTCTCAGGACTGTGTGTGTCCCATGGCCACCGTCCTGCTGTCCCCACAGTTCCCTGCAACGTGCCAGCTGAGCACCTTTGCCTCAGCACTGGGGAATCTGGCACAGCATCTCCAGGCGAGCGCGCCAGGAAGCAGGGTCAGCCCTGCACAAACAAGACCTGCCTGATCGGAGTAACACAAACGGACGCCTGGAAGATTAATTTGTCCCTGTAATAATGCAGCCACTGTTAGCACAAACTGGTGGCATGCAAGAGTTTCTTATTAAAAAGCTCAGGATGTGCATTACGGTCTCACTGAAAAAAGTAGGCCTGAAGGACAGGCAAGACAGAGAACAAGTGCAGAATTTCCTGGCTTACCGTCTGCCACTTTTGCAGCCGATGTGATAGAAAGCAATGAGCGGTGCTGCAAATGGACCGACGAGTCATCTAATTGTTCAGAACAGCCTCGTGTAATTTATGCTATATCTCCCCGTTTATCTTCTACAACCTCCACAGCTCCTTCAGTGAATCATGGCACCCCGGGAGCACAGCAGGGTGTGCTTGTCCCTCTGCTGCAGAGGTGGGGTCCCCCCACTTGCCTCCTTTCCAGCCTATGAGAAGCAAGGGCTGAGGACAGCCAGGGCTGCTGGGCCGCCTCTGTGGCTGGATGCACAGTGGGGCTGCTCGCTGAGTTCTCAGCGTGCATGTTTTTCCAGACTCTGTTTCAGGAGGGAGTTAGATAGCAAGGAAGCACAGCACCGGTTCAGCACACCGGGTAAATCGGAGCGGCCCGTTGTGAAACCTGTCGCTGCACACGATTGTTGTGGCAATAAACACGGTGAGCTCTGGTTATTGCATGCACAGCCTTGCACTGACTGCTCCCTGCCGTTCACCCGCACTCTCCCTTTAGCAACACCCCACACACCTGTTCAAATAATATTACTATTACCTTGTGTTGACACCACATCCACCCTTTCCTTTCATATAATAAGAGCTCCTGGTGAACTGTAAATGGAAAGCTTGTTGTAGCAGAAGCTGATTGTTTACCCGTCTCCGGTTTGTTGCCACAGATACTTGGTGGGGAGAAGTGAACAAAGATCGGTCTGACATCCTTGTTCAGCAGGATCTGCCCCCCACCTCACTCACTGGAGGTTACTTGCTGCTATTCAGGCCTGAGCCCTGCAGGTGTGCCATCACACCTGTCTGACAGAAAACAAATGCGGTTTGTTTCGTTCCAGCCCTAGTGAAAGAAGGAAGACCTTGCCCTGAGTTTTAAGTTTTCAATGAATCTGAGCAAACAGGTGGAGCTCTCTGTTTATGTTTAGTGCTCAAGCTGAACGTGACAAAACCCCTGCCAGCCGCCGGCCACGAGCATCTGACCCCACATGCCCAGTGGGCATGGGGCAGAGCTGGCAGAGCTGGTCATGTCTCTTCACAGCATGGGGTACAGGGGTGGTGGGCATGGGCTGGGCTGAGGGCAAGCTGAGAGGTGCGAGACTGGGCTCCATGTCTTTTCATTTGGTTCCAGTTCCTACGGCAGTGACATGGGTGTAGATCCGGAGTAAACCATGTGGTGGAACTTGGATCCAAATGGAACGGATAGAACAGGGCTTTGTCCACACAGAGCAGGGTGCTGCAGAGACCCAACATTCACTCTAGTTGATTTGCCATTTGCTATCGGGATCCAAACACTGCTGAAGAGGATGGAAAGACTTCAGCGGGCATTTGATCAAGAGCTGAGTCACTGGAGTTTCCAATGCTTTAGGTATAAGCATTTTCATTAAAAAAAAAAAAATAATAATAATAAAAATAATTTAGAAAAGGCTAACAAACAAAATTCACCCATATTCCACCTAAAACAGTGCTTTATTTATATTTCTTAACATCCTTATTAAACACCTTATCTGTCGCTGCTTCCATTCTGGTTGCAACAGTGTTGTTTGCACTCAAACCGTAAGGTGTTTCTGCCTTTAGAACCAGAAGCGTGTTAGGTGCACGGTGCCAGCTGGTTTGGAAAGAGTTTGTATACTGGGCTGCAACTTATGTAGAGAAATGTCCTTGAGGCAGGAAGCATATTTTATTTATTGTTTTATTTATTGCATATGCCAAGTAAATGGAATCCCAAATTATGAAGATGCAAAACACACTGCGGGTATTTATCAGACCTGAATGTTTTTATGTGCTCCAAAACAACCCGGGTTTCCCAGATGACTGCGAGCAGCTTGCTGGTTTTGAAGATCTAGCACCTTTGGAACAGAAGGGATATGCTGAATTTTAAGCACTTGGAAAAAGAATTAATTGCATGGACAGCAACATTCTCCTTTCTTTTTTTTTTTTTTTTTTTTTTTTTCTGTGTGCTCATCAATAGCAAATGATGAAGCCTCTAGGGGATATTAACACAACTAAACTAAACAGAGGAGTGGGACTGTTAAACAGGGTGAGACAAAAGCCTTCATATTACAAGCAAATGACTTTGATAGCATTTTTTTTTTAATGTTTCCACCTCTACTGTTGCAGATGTCTGCATTAAAACAGGAACTATATCTTTCTCAACCCAGATTCTCCTCAAACAGTCTGCTCAGAGGTCACAGGCCTCCTTATCTCATTGGATACTTCTGCCAGGATTCCCCTTGCAGCTTCCTTTTGGCATGAGGACATAACTCCTGCCTTCTCCCCCACCACGTGCAAATAGGACAGGATTTGCCCCAAGAGCTGTGGAGCCATAAGGCCATCTGAGTGCATGCCTCCATGCCTGTGGGCCTTCATGCCTGCCTGCTCCCGGGATGCTAAACAGAAGGAAGCCTAAAGGCCTGGTCCTGAGTGGGCATAAGCCACAGCATTGTTCAGGTGAACAACTCTTCTCCTGCTTCCGCACTGCCATGGGACCTTTCTGACCCTCTGAAGAGGATAAGCAGCATTAATTCTGAAATGTTCTGTACCACATGCATAAATATCGGACTGCCACAAATAGAGGCACCACATCTCTGAATGAAGGGATAATAAATAATAATACATATTAAAAAAAATGTCTGAATAGGAACTTACAGGATGAACTGTAACGGCTTCAAAGAAGCCATTAATCTGTGGAGTACATAATGTGCACGTTAAAAATGGTCGGAATATTTATTTACATGACACGGCTCAGAAGAAGCCATTAGGGTCCTTAAGTAAATTACACATGTTGTGAAAATTGTCAGAGTGCTTTTTTTTTTCCAGAGACGAGTGTATCCTGCTGGTTGATAAACACATTATCTTGGGGGAGGGGGAGTGAGCAGACCCAAGGCTAAAATAAGGTTAAATTGGAAGAAAAAAAAAAAAAAAAAGAGGGAAAAAAACCAAACCCCAAGCCTCACACCATGCCGAAGCGTGCTGCATGCCCATCAAAGGAAGAAAGCTGGGGCAGCTCTGCCTTGCAGCCCAGCACCCTTCGGGTGGAGAAGAGCGTTTGTCAGGGCGACTTTCTCTCTAGTGCAGGAGGTGAATTTTCTAATGGGAGTTGCTGCACAGGGGAAATATATCTGCCTGTGTTTGCAGATCACATGAGCTTGGAGTAGCGAGCAAAATGTTTTCAGCGCAGGGATTCATGCTATTTAGCATTGCAAGCCTCACTATTGGAGAATCCCGTGAATTGTGTTGCATCTGAGAGAATAACTCGAATTGCTCGGACTGTGATTTCTTCTTCCTGACTGTAAAGGTTTTAAAAAAATCTGACTTCTACAGCTATAAAAGCATTGAAAACATATAACAGCAGAATGCTGCCCTGCTTTGGCATAAATCTGTTTATTCATTAACCGGGAATAACCTGCAGGACAGCTATGGCATTCCTCAGCACCACTTCAGTTGGGGCTGAAAACGCGACTGCTTAAAAGCGGCACAGTGTGGTTTAGAAAGTGAAAATAAATATCAGCCCCACGCGAAACAGTTGAGAAAACGCACCTCCCATCGTAAGGGCTGGAATTCGGCTTTCCTGTGGAAGCAATCCCCCGATGGCTTAGAAATTTCAAAGGAGTCTGAGCATCTGCCTGGACCAGGACCGCAGCACCGCAGCTGATGGAAGTGCAGTGCTCATACTGCGCTCTGCAGACAGCACAGCACTGGGAATGGAACATCCTCAACCCCTCCTCTACCCCTTCTGATGCCACCTCCCCATCCTTAATGCATGCAGCATCTCAACGAAGGGATCGTCACAGCCTTCCCTTCAAAAGGCTTCCTAAAAACCACCCTGCCTCTTCCTACACTTCCCTTGTGTTACAAAACTTTCCCCAAAGATGAAGTAAAAACCACTACCACGTTCTGCCTATTCCATCTCCCTGCTCCTACAGGGCCAAGTGCGCTCAGTCACCAGCACATGGCAAAGGGGAAGCGGGACCTCAGTTTGACAGCTGGTGACTTGCTCAAGGTCACAACGGAGACGCAGTAGCAGAGCTGGGAACAGAATTTGGTATCCTAATTCCTAATCTGGCAGCCTCACCACCGCCCTCATCACGCAATCAAATAGTTCCTTTTAAGGAATGCTTTTGTGACTAAGAAAATCTGAGGCATTAGAAGAAAGAGCCTTTTTCATTTGCCTTTGTTCAAACATTTATGTATTTTGCTATATGGAAAGCACGGTTTAACTAAGGTATGGGATTCAAATATTTTGAAGGACTCTTAAAACCTTTTGAAAAACCAAAATAAGTGTGGCCGTACTGACTCCAGCATTAAGAGCGCAACAAGATACTCCTTGCTTACAGCTTCAAGCATAGCATGAGGAATTAATCAAGACCAGCCTTGATGCTGTGATAGAGCATTTTTGTACGCTATACATCGGTTTCCCTATTTGTCAACAAACGTACAGAATGTGAAAAACTTTCCCATCTCTTCAGTAAGAGCTCAGTTTTCTGAAGGCTCTAACTTGTTGCTCCACAACGTTTTTAAAAGCACAAAACCGAGCTCGATTCGCTAAAGTCAATGGGAAGCTGCCCCGACCTGAATCAATATGGGGTCGGGTCCGGTCCGTGATTTATTGGCTCTCCCAGGACACAGTGGCCTCGATGCGGGCGAACTCCACAAGGCAGTTTCATGTTTTAAGACAGCACATTTTGCTGCTTCCTCCTCTGTGTAACAGAATACTGTAATTTAGCAACAGCGGAGAGAAACAAACGAGGGTATTGAGAACTAATGTTACTGAAAATCCTGTATACAAAATAAGCCGAGCTGCGTAAGCTCAGCTAAGCATTGGACTACAAATATTAATAGGCCAAACAAGGAAAATGAATGGAAATGTAAACCTTTCCTGTGGAAAACTGTTTTCAAAAACACAAGGAAGAATTCCCAAACTGCCGCAAAATGGCCTATTAATAGTATTCCTACTGTCACTGAATTAGTGAGACGCAGGACAAGATGTTCATGGCTGAATTCTGCAAGAACACATATTTTGCTCGTTAAACTACTATTGCAACATCTGAGTAGGGGGAAAAATAGAAAGCAGGGCCCTATCCCTGTCCCTGCCTTCAAAGCAGCATGGTGACAGGAGGCCTTGAGCCTGCTGACACGCGAGCTAGGCTTTGATTGGAGCTTGCTGCAATTATTTTGATTAAGAAAATGTTAATCTTGTTGACATTATCACTGTAGTCAACAGCTAATGACCCCGGTAGTTCATTTCCTTATAAATATTTAACTTAATAGCAGCAGTCCCTTGGGTTACGCTACTTTTGACACTTGTCTAATCTGAAACAAATCCCCTTTTTCAGTCAAACAGCCCATGTTACACACACAGTTGGCTAACTATTTACAAAGCACCCAATTAAACCCTACTTAATTCTCCCCCTCTGAAAACACCATCTCATAGGCTGCTGAGCACGCCGAGCAGGCATCCTCCACCCAGCCCAGGAACTGCCTCGCACTCTGCCAACGCGGGGGTATGAGGATGCATTTGCCCATCCGACAGCACATATGCAACAAAAAGCAAAGAGAACATGCAGACTCAGAGAACTGAAGAAATAAGCCAAAGAATCACAGGTAAAGACAGGTAAATCTAGTTTAATGTTCACATGTAGTAATTACACATCACAGAGATCAAACAGGATCGTAGCTGTAACATAGCCGCAGTGAAACAAAAGTTACTCAGTATTAGAAAAATAATCTCGACACAGTTCTGATTTTTTGGTCTACTTAAGTTCATTTCAGATGAGTTCACACCGCTGGTGGTAACGGTGCTGCCCATACGTCTTCCCGCAGTCCCGCACTAATACTCTTTGGATGAAGAAAACAGTGACTGGTTTTGTTCGTGGGTTGCCCTTTGGTTGCAAGCAGAGAACTGTTTTCGCTTTTCAAGCGGTTAGTAAGAGCGTAGGAATGCAGGTTCCCAATAAAACCTTTTGGTACTAGAGGAAGTTCCAGAACAAAATTTCTTGATCTGATGCAACAGCAGGTTTTAAAAAAGCCGATTAAAGAGCTAAAGCATCTCCCCATAATGCAAAAAGTAGTTAGAATGTCTATTGGCAGTAAAAAAAAAAAAACTACATCCTACTCCTACGCTTAGAGAATGCACCAAAAACCCCTGTGCTAAGTGACAAAAGTGTAGGCTCCATGTATAATACATTTACAAACATTTCAAGTCTAGGTCGAGGAAAACACTTCTGTATGACTCGGAACAAGTTTATTTGCAATCAGACACGGCATGCAATCATGCAGGACCACCGCTACAGCCGAAAAGCCGAGGCTAAGGGACACGGGGACAAAAGAAGCCCTACGCATTTGGAATATTTCCATATCATGTCAGAGCTCCACACTGAGCCGTGGTCTTTTAAAGAGATTCCCACAGATTTTTTTTTTTTTAAAAAAGAACATACACACTTTTATCATATTTACAAAAAAATATTTAATTAAAAATATTTCATAATTACAGTAGTCTATTAAAGCATATACTTTTCTCACACTTATAGAACATCTCTCTATGTACACAATATGAAATGTCACTCGTTTCTCTGTACAGTATGCAACATTCCTGCAGGGAGAAGAAAGTTCCCGGGCTCCATGAGCCATCTATTTTAAACAATAGACGAGGTCTATCTCTACGCGCTCCGGAGGTCGGCAGCGCTGCGCGGTGGAGCCGTGCTCGTCCCTCCGTCGCACCCGGTCTTCGGGGCAGAGCCTGTTCGGTCCGACCCCACCGCCACCACCGCGGGGAGCGAAGAGCAGCGGGGCCGGGGCGGCGCGCACGGGGAGACGGGGCCGGCCGGAGCCTGGGAGCGGCTCGGGTCGGGCATCGCCCCGCCCGGCCCCCGCCGCGCACCTGTAGGAAGGAAGGAAGGCACAGAACGGGGTGAGCCGCCCCGCTCCAGACGGGCTGGCGCCAGCGGCACTCCGCGATGCCCCGGGTCACGCACAGACACACATACAGCCGCGGCACCAGCCGGCAGAGGGGGGTGGAGGAGGGGGGGGGGGGGGGGGGGGGGGGGGGGGGGGAAGGAGGCTGTGATAAAAGCCGATCGCTCGAAGAATGAAAGCCCGCTCCGCGATGGGAAACAAGCCCCCTCCCCCCCTCCCCCCCCCCGCAGCCTGCCGCCGGGCTCCCGGCCGCGCTCAGTCCCTGCCCGGCGCCGCTCCCCCCGGCTCCGCCGTGCCCGACGCCCGCACTCACCTGGGTAGCGGCGCTCAGCGGCAGAGGATGCTGTCCCCCGGCTTGTTAACAGAGCCAGCCTGCGCAGCAACGAGACGGCGCGTCACGGCGGCATCGACGGACTGCGCGTTCTTTCCTCCCCCCCCCATTCCTCCCCCCCCCCGTCCCCCTCCTTCCCCCCCTTCTCCCATGCACGGCGCTGCCGGGAGCCCCCAGTTGCAGGGGGTGCGCGCCGAGGGGATAACCGGCTCGCTCCCCACGCCGCCCGCCCCAAGCGCGCCGTGCTCGGGCGCCGTACGTGCGCACACGCGGATCGCGGCCGCTCCCCCAAGGGGCTACAGTTCCAACGCGGGGATGGACGCGGAGCTCCGCCGGAGAACAGCGCGCAGCCACGGCCCCTCCGGGCCGCGCTGCCCCGTGGCCCGGCAGCGGTGCCCCCACCCCTCCCACTCATTTCTCGCTCCCCCGTGGCGGGCACGCACCTCTTACCGGGTCGGTGTTGAGGGCCGTCAGCGGGGTGCGCGGGGTGCCCGCGGGACAACCGCCCGGGTGCAGGGCGGGCGGCGGCTGCCGGAGCAGCGCAGGGTGCGTCTCCAGAGCCAGCTGCAGGTCGAGGATGTAGTCGATGACGTGCTGCAGGATCTCCACTTTGCTGACCCGCTTGTTGGGCGGGATGGTGGGCACCAGCCTCCTCAGCCGGCTGTAACAGTCATTCATATCGCACTGCAGGCACAGGGCCGCCGGCTCTTCGCCCCCTTTGCAGCCGCTGTGCTCGGCCAGGCACCGCAGCGCCGGGTGTCCGCCGCCGCCTCCTCCCGTCCCTCCGGGCTGCGCCCTGCGCCCGGGGTGCCGGACAGGGCTCACGGCTTTCATGGTGCCGCGGGCACGGAGAGAGACCGGGACCTCCCCCGCCACCTCCGGCACGCGCCGCCCGCCCGCCGCCACGCAACGCGAGCGGGGCACGGCCGCGGCCTCTCGCTGCTCGCCGACGGGATCCTCCCTACGGGGAAGCGGCGAAGACGGAACCGCAGCGACCCCGCTCCCTCCCGACCGCTCAGCCACCGCCGCGGCCGCTCTGCTGCCGCTGCCGCCCGCGCCGCCCGCTAAATAAGAAGCGGCCGCGGGCGGGGCGCGGCGCGGCGCGGGGGGGGGCGCCGCAGCACGGCGGCGCGGCCAATCGGGGCGCCGCGTTCCCCCCTCGGAGCGCGGCGCTGGCCAATGGCGGCGGGGCGGCGGCGCTCCCCGCGGCGCCGGAGGCGGAGGAGGCGGCCCGGGAGGGACGACTGCGGGAACGCGGGCGGGATCGGGCGGGCAGCGGCTCCCGGCGCGAACCCCCGCGACGCGCCGCGGTGTGACCCGACGCCCGGGGAGAGAGCAGCACCTCCCGGGCTGGGGAAGCGCGGTTTTCCCCTCTCCGCGTTGTACCCTCCGCGTGTATTTTGAGGGGACTCGGGGAAATCCCGAGCGAAACTCGAGGAACGGGAGGAGGGGTCGGGGGAGCGGTGCCTGGGAACGTTAAGTTAGAGCGCGTAACCATTAAAAATGCATGGAGATGGGGTATTTAAAATTCCTCCATGACATATAATATTAATCCGTTTTATGTAAAATTCATACCTGTAACTTAATTCGGTCCATTAATGCACGAGATCACGTATTAGTGGATGTACCATGTTTTAAATATGATGCTGGAAATGTCCAGAGTTCTGTACTTTGAGGCAGAGCATTAAAATTAACAGACACATACTCCAGAGCCCCTCTTAAGTCGTCTGGTGGCAGCTTGCAACCTTTTAATTTAATAATGCCGTGCTCAAACTTTCTGTTCATTCCTTCCCGGGATTAGCAGCCGTTGCGGACGTAGCGAGACCGCACTGCACAGTGCCCAGCCCTGCAGGGGCTGCACTGCTGCAGGACCTCAACGGGCACAGCTCTGGGACACTAGTAGGTGCAGGAGGGAGCAGGGGCTGCAGGATCTGCCCCAGCTTCGCAGGTCAGACCCCACGGAAAGAGAGAAATGCGTAATGATGATTAATGGTTGCACGTCCCCTCCGTGCTTAGTCACACTCAGGGATATGGAAAGGATACAGTGGGAAGCTGTCAAACTCAGAAGGCGAATGAGCAGAGACCAGATCGTCTGAAGAGTGCAATGAAGCACACTTCCATTCTCTCACCCTTTAAGAATGTTTGAGGCTGTGCTTACAAATACTCACACTCTTATCTGTTTATTCCATCCCGCATTACCAGTGTTACTGATGGCAGTTGGGCTCCTCTAGGTGCAAAAACAAGGCCCGTGTTGTGAATCTTTGGCTGACGCTCTTATTTGTGCTCTACATTGTGACAGTGTGTCAGGAAGATGTACCTCCACCCAAGCTACAGGCCAGGTGATCCTGGTTCTGCTGCCGTCACTGCTTTTATTCTGTGAAACTCTACTCTGCAGCCTCTGACTCTCACAAGGTGGAAATATGTGCAGGCCCAAAGGCATCCATTATGGCAATACTTTGTCTCCCAGAGTCTTTACAACGTGGACGGCCAATGTGCTGTTTGAAAAAAAAAAGTTCAGATTTTAAATTACAGAGCGTGTGCAGACACAAATCTTGCTGATCCCATTTAATTAAAATCTACGTGCAGGTAGACATACTGTATATCGGGCAGTCTGCTTGCAGAAAATGCCTTCTAGGAGCTCTGGTGATCTCACTGGAAATCTCTGGGAAGCCCTTAGTATGTCACTGGTTCCCCTACAGCTTTCACAAAGCCACCTGGGACAGACAATGCACGCTGCAGCGTCGCTACAGAGAACCAACCGACTCAGCGCCAGCTCTTGTGAATGACTCAGTATTTCTCGCAAGGTGCAATGTGATTGCCGTGTGCCACCGAGCTCTCCCCGTAATCATCCATCCCTTCCCTCTGAAGGGAAGTTTGGGGGTCGGCATGCATTGCTGGAGTTGCGTTTGTACGCCTAGCATCCCAGCAGAGATATGTGGGAAAGGGAAAAGCAGCCCTCCCCTCTGACTATCACATAAATATTCAGGGGATTTCCTCTAGTAACTCCCTTTGATACTGGTGGAGTTGATACATGCTAGTCGGACATGCTCTGGTGAACAATAGGCACCAATTCTCTGTTAACAGCCCGACTGCTTTTGCTCTCCTTGAAGTCAATGGGAGTTTTGTCATTGACTTAAGTGGGAGCAGGTTGGGTTGGCTGCTTTTTCAACATTTAGACTGGATGTGCACCAGATGCTAAGCAAATTGCACTAGAAATGGATTGGAAACCCCAGTGTGCTAGCAATGGAAACAGGTATCGTGAAACACTTCATCCCTGAAGGCAAACACAAAAGAGAGGGGCAGTGGCTGCTGTTTGTGTTTTTGTCCTATTAATGGCAATATTTTTCATGACATGAGTATATAGGGATTAACGCTCCTGCTTTTCACCAGACCACGTCTGGGTTTTCAAAATGAATTCTGTGCGTCTTTAAGCATGTGGTTCCTTCTTGGCTGGCTGGAGGAGCTCATCTGTCTTGGCTGTGTTTTTCTTCGCTCTCTTCCCACATTCAGAATGGAGATTCATTTCCAAAGTAGCCAGCTCTTGCAAAATTGTCACAAGATGCTTGGTTGTGCTCGCACAGACCACTTTAGCCAAGGCTTGATGGGTCCCAATCACATCATAGATGCTCTCTGGAGTTGTTTATCGTACAAAACTAAGGTAAACAAAGCTAAAAATGAAAACATAATTACCAGTCTTATATTCCCTTCATCATGGGGATAATCCCACTTAACTTGATGAGAGTCCTCTCTTGAGTAAAGTAGGTTGAATTTGTCAGTAAGGATCTGAGCGTATGAATATGTGATTGACTCTTAACTGCAAAAATAAACCTGAGCCATTGACACTGTCCCTGAATCGCACTACTTTAGACCCAATAGTCAGGGAAGGGAGAGCACAGGGGACAATGCTCCTTGGTGCTCTGTTTGTTCATGACACAATGCCACTGAATCAACCAATGGCATGACTTTAGATAATGTAGTCTTGGGGCAGTTGAAACTTGAAGGCAACACGTTTAGGAATGCAGAAGGAAGCAAGCAGTAGATGTGGTTTCCTCTACAAGGTTACTTGCTATACCTACCTTAAGAGGGCATGAAATGCACACAAATGCACAATGCATTTTTATTCTTAAACAAGTTATGGAACAATGGTTGACTCAGGTGTCCTTGTTTTGGACTTCGGGGCGTGCTGTTTCAGAGCAGCATGGTAAAATCCCAATCTTTCCTTTGCTGATAACTGGCGTGACAGGTTTCATCCATGTGGCACAAAAACACACGATGCTGAGACACCCCTGTTGCCATTGACTTAAGCAGGCAGCCAGAAGACTCAGAATCTCAGAGGAGCTGCTCAACACCTTAGAAGGGCTGATCATTAAAAAAATCATTATAAATCTCTGAATGGTGTATGGTTTATGAAGGAAACAGCAATTGATTCCTCAGTGGTACCATTACTCTCCACTATTGCTATCATTCAAATGGCAATAACGTTGGTTATTTACCTTCAATTAAAATATCTAGTTAGTTGTGATGTCATTTAAAATAGCACTATAATGTGTTTAGTGCTCCCTTACCAAACACCATAGATAAACTCTTCTTGGCAACAGGGGGCAGTGATATGAAATGAAAAATTAGCCTGGGGGAGGGAGGGAGAGGAAGGAATGTGTAAATCTTTTGCTGGGATGTTTTTTCTGTGTGGCTACATCCCCTTGGATCTGGCCGTGCTGGAAGTGAGACTGTGGCCTGTCTGCAGCCTCCTCAGAACCTGTCAGGGATCCAGAACGTCATGTGCTGGGGGAACACGGAGATGTCACCTCACTCTGTAGTGTTCCAGTTCACCAAAGTCTTTTGCCACTGCTCCGTGGCAGGGATGATTCATTGTCAGAACTCTGTAACAAACTCTTCTTAATGGAAACCTTTTTCCCCACATAACGTGAGCCATCTTCGATACTGTTCTCTGTTTTCTCCAATCCAAAATCTAAATACAACTCACTGAGAGAATTTTCTGTTTCATGAGAAAAACTAAGAGATTCTCAAGAACCTTACCTCTGCTCTTCGCAGCTGCCTCCCAACTGCCCCATGTGCATGAAGTTTATTGTAAAATACAGAGGAAAATGTTTGCTGATAGTCCACAACAGCTCTTCACAGACAAAAGGGATGAAAGAGATGTTTTTTTGCGTGTCTGCTGTCCAGTTTACAGCATTCTTCTTATGACAGAGCATACTTCTGCCTAACCCTTTATGCTTTCATTCAGCGTCACTACAAAAAGCTACACATTAAAAAATAAAAAAATAAAAAGTGACAAAAATTTCAGGCAGATGAAGAACAGATTAACAAAAAATGAAAACAAGAAAATGAAGCAAACAAAGAAAACAACAAGAAAACCTTCTTATATAAGCTCTCTCTCTCTCTTTTTTTTTTTTTCCTTTTCTTTTAATGCAAACGCGAAAATCAGTGCTTAAAGAAATTAATGGAAAACTGAAAAAGACTGTAAAGAGAGCTAGCTTGAAAAGAGGTCTTGTTGTTCAGCCTCCAGCTCGGCTATGCTGTAGAAATCAGTGCAAACCCATCTCTTGTCTTGAAGAGGTTTTGGGAGCAGACAGCCCCAGCGTGTCACTGACAGATGCCCTGGCATTTTGCTGGTGGTTGTATGTCAGCTGAAGGGTAATGTCATTTAGGAAGGTTGCTTTGTTCGGGTGACCAAAAACGCTGGGTTTGTTGGGTAATGTCAGGTTTCTGTGTTGACCGAAGCAGGCTCATGGCAAGAAAGATAACTCGCGTTGACAGCTTTCTGTAGCATGGTCCAAATATAAGCAATCAAGATGCTTATTCTGGGGAAGGGGAAAATAATTTAGGAGCGTTTGGAGCAGCTTCCTGAAGAACACTACATTAAACTGAGTTACATAGTAACAGATTGAATTTGGAGTCTTAACTTTAATTTTATTTTGCGTAGATTTAGATTGAATTTATGTGCAATGCCATGCCCTTTGTTTATAGACAGAAATCCTCGGCTAATCTGCCTGAAAACTGATGGTATGATATGGCCTCATATTATTTCTGTGTTTGTCATGAGTTTGCATTAAAGGGCCCTATAATCACACAAATAATACAGCCTACAGGGACAATGAGCAGATCGACCTAAATCAAATAAGTATGTGGATATGTACATGCTCATCTGCATATGTTATCATTACACCAACGATGCTGGTATTTATTTGCAGGAGACCTGAGCAGCAGCATCAGCAAAAGCAGTCCAAGCCACAAAACAAACAAACAAACGACAACAAGAAAAAAAGAACCAGCAGAAACAAGAGCAGTCCTTCACCCATTTAAAAACATTTCACGTTTTTAAGTCTATTAATAACACATTTGTTACTTGATCTCTGTGAGTGTTCTAAGGAATTCTTCAAAACCTTTAGGGCTCATTTTTTGGTTTGGTTTTGTTGTGGGATTAAAGGGCAAAATCTTTTCTCCTTCCCGGACTGTGAAGACAGCATTTCCCACAGCGCAGGGACATCCAAGGCAGGCGGAAGCACCTCTTCCTTCTCTGCTGTGATGCAAATGCCCTGCTGTTTCTCAGGAGTGGTCGTTTGGTTGTCAAAGTAATTCTGTGGGTCAGCATCAACTTTCAGATATCACCTGCTTGCCAAATATTAATTTACAATTCTGCATTCCACTGTTGTAAAGCCTGACCAGTACTCAAAGTGCTACAGAACATGCTGCTTGTCAACCGGGTTCGAGTCACACCAGCGTCATCCTTGGGAAGAGAAGCTGGAAATAACTAGAAATGCAGGTCTGGTGCTGCTGTGGGAAGGCTTTTCAAGGTGCCTTCAAACCCCCATACTTCAGTTGTTGACGGGCCACCCCGTGCCCTTCCAAGATGAGCAGAACACTGTGTAACCTTGTTATCTATTCATTTACCTGCTGTGGAGTTCCTGTTGCCATGTCACATGAGGATCAACCAAGAACTTAATAACAGAGGTACAAAGCTTTTCTTCATTCTTCTCTTCCATCCGGCAGAAGAGACTGTAAAATAGTAGGAGACTATTTCTAAGGTCGTCAGTACATTTTGTTTCACTCGTGTTTGTATATTTGGAAAAGCACTGTGCTAAAACAACAACAGCAACAACAACAACAACAATTATAATAGTATTAATTCCTGGTAGGATGTTTTCTGTGATCTTTCTTTATAGCCTACATAGCTTCTGAGAAAGTTGCTGCTTAAGAAAACAAAAGCCCTCACCTTTTGTTGTCAGAATACAGCTCCAGTGGGGATGCCACATTTAGAGAGTAATAAAAGAAGTGAGAGGGGCATTGTCTCCTTCAGGTAGTCAGGGTCACACTCCTGGGTTTTAATTCCAACAGTGTTTTATACTAAAATGACCTCATGTATTACCTAGGACAACAGGACTGTGTAATGAAAACCACTGTGCGGCACAGTGAATTAAAATCAAGATACACATTACAGAGTGCAAATGGCTGGAGATGCAGATAAAAAGAAAGATGGATGTAAGGAGAATATCGGACAATGATCCATGAACTGCAATTCTTCACCGTTAAGCATACTCTGTGACTTACTAATTTTCCCCCACAAGAAGTGGGAATTAATGTTATTTTCCATTCTAGAGTAATCATATAGCAATTCTTCACGTTTTTTTTTTTTTTTTCTTCTTGTGCAGGGGGCAAACTACGTGAAAGTCAAAGCACGTTCAAAATTGCCGTTAAAAATGCTTCAACATGCAAATTTTCTTACAGTTTTGACTTTGTTTTCTTAGAGTTAAATGACGTGCATACACGAGAATATATTCGGTAATCACACAGCTTATGCTAAGTAACTATTTCAAGTTGTCTTCAATACCAGCATGTTTCCACATACTTACCTTGAAGTGTTAATGACATTTATTTTGGTAATTTTTACTCCACTAACAAGCTCTTTCAACACTTTAAAGCACCGATGTATGTTTTTCAAGCAAATCTCTTAATTTACCTCAATGAGGAAATTGACTTGAAAAGCAGCACAAATCCTGGCTTATGTAGGAAGTATGTCTTGAAGTTAATAAGCTTATTTGACTAGGGATGCGGGTACAGGGTCTGCTCCAGTGAGCAGAAGTTTCACAACTGGATGCAAAGTCATTAGCTTACTGCAGACCAGCCTCTTGGAATAGCGACTTTTCTTCCTGCTCTGGAAAAGCCATTTCTCCAAACATCGCTACTTAAGATGTGAAAATGCAAACATGAGAGAGTGCAAACCTATTTTTTTTTTTAAATACAGAACTTTAATTAAACATCAGTGCATTTTGGGACGATGGTAACTGAAAGCAAAATCTGTCAACAAACAGGTAAAACCAAGTGTTTGTTTCATGCTGGACTGCATCCAGTGCCCATTGCAGTCTTTCCACGGGGAACAAGACTCCATGTAGACAGAAGGATCTTTCTTTATCTCCAGGATGTCCTTACCACACACAGTGTATCCATCCTTCTTGCAATATGATACAGATTACTATTAGAAATATATTAATAGGATATTGTGTATTTGCAAGCTTGACACAGGGTATAATTTATTTACAAGCTTGCATCTCAGCTTCTCCTTTTTCCTCTCCCTGACTCCTCTGTATCTTCTTTCTTCCGAGCAGTCTTACGCTGCAGCACCAGGATTGTCTGTGGTGTTTAATGTTTTAGTGAGGTGCGTGGTCTCTCCTTTCACTCCCTAGGGTCCTATTTCATCCCGGTGTGCTGAGAGATGCATGCTTTTACCTTTGTGCCTGACAAAAAGTACTCGGTGAGGTGTGTGAGCAGCCTCTTGGGAATGTGTGCGTCTCCTCCTTCCTCTGCTGCTGGAAGATCTGTCCGCTTCACACAGGGACTAAGGTTGTTACAGCTTATTAAAAACTATGGCACGAGAAACTTTAAAGTGGCATTGTATAAACAGGACACACAGTGGGCATGCACCGGACACAACATTTATTTTCAGTTGTTATTGATGACCTTTCATAAGTTGCTCATGGCTCTACTTTGGCCTGTCACTTGTGAGCTAAAGGGTCATCAATAACTTATGGAAATAACTGTCTTATTGATAGCCTGGCTACTGCATATCCAGCATTTTATCTCTTTATATAGACATGCGGACGTTCAAAATACAAATCACAGAGAAAACACTTTTGATGGTAGCCACTGCCCCTTTTATCTTTACAAAAAATGTGGCTTCCTAGATTTTCTTTCTTTCTTCCTTTCTCTCTTTCTTTCCCTCCGTCTTTGGTATTTCATAAAGATACGGCCCTAATTTATTTATAAGGGTAAGTCTCCAGAACAAGGTAGTATTACGGAGCTGGCTTACCAGTTCCTCTATACACATGGGTACATTCATAATTGATGAAATGGTCTATAGTGTTGTGGGTAGAATAAACTTAAGGTCAAATCTCTGGGAGAGCAAATCTTGCCATTATTCCTGATGAGAAATAAATACGTGCAGGAACTAAAAAGTGCAGAGCTGAAAGGGAATAAAACCGAACGTACAAGGGCACTTTCAGCAATTCATTCCAAGGTGAAAGTGCTTTTTTTTTTTTTTTTTCTGGTTTTTGCTTTTTTTTTTTTTTTTTTTTTCTTCATTGCCTTGATCTTCCTACAACTGTTGTTGGGGCAGGTTAATGACTGACCTTTGAGGGAACCGCATACCAGCCTTTGTTCCCTTAGCAGTCAGGATCTTGCAGGGGCTTGAAACCTTTGAGAGAGAGAATAGGATTAAGCTGCCGTGTGAAGTCCGACGCAGGTGATGATCAATGGGAGCGGAGGGGTGGGTTTCTCAGGCGGAATCTCAGCGTCCCAAGCCCCTTGCCACGGGTAGGGCTGCCACGCAGCGCTTCAGGCGCCCCATCCAAGCTGGCTTTCAGCGCTTCCAAGGATGGGGCGCACACAGCGAGGCAAACCCCATCTTTTGGGGGGCTACGGGCGGGTCCCGGAGCCCCGCTCCGCCGCGCAGGGGGAAGGACGCAAGGCCGGCCGTACTTGGCGGGAGGGGCACTCGTTGAGGCGGATCCGTGCCTTTCGTTACGGAAATTCCCGTTCACACCGACCAGCGTCTCCTCCCCCCCCTCACACAAGCCCCGTTTTCGCGGGCCGGCGGCGGCTCGGCCCCTCAGCCCAGACCGGCCGGCGCCGGCCGCGTGACATCACCCATTCACGCCGCGGCTCAGCTGGCGCCGCCGGGGCGGTCGCCATGGCAACGCGGACGCCAACCCGCGGGCAATGACTTCCAGCTGCACGCCGCCCGCCCGCCGCAGCGCGCATGCGCGCCGCGGCTTTCTCATCTTTCCCCCCCCCCCCCCCCCCACTCCCTCACAGAGCTATGTGAAGCAGCGGTCGAGGGGTGTCCGTGTGTGGGCGCCTCGTATTGCTTGCGTTTGCAGCCAGTGACCGCTAATACTGCGGCTTTGCGGGGTTATCTGAGCAGAATTCGCGTGAACGTCTTTGGTGACCATAGCTGGCGTCTCCTAGTTCTTCTTGGGTTTGTGAGGCGAACTTCCACGTTCGCTTTTGGGATGCTGATCTCTTCCACCTTCTCTGCTGCTCCTTTTCCTGTGTCGAAGGAAATAGATCTGAGCTGATGTGGGACGCTGTCGGCTCTTGGTGCTTCTGCACACAGGGTCTCTAAGATCATACAGTCCAACCACCAACGCGCAAACCTGATAAGCCCTAACAGCTGTGAGCTGTGGCCCTGCACTTGGCTAACTCACAGTCTGAGCGTGAAACTCGCTGTAAATATTATCCTATAGCTAATTAATAGTGATGTTAAAATGATGAGAAGCCTTCCTGAAGAGAAAATATATACATATATATATATATATATATAATTTCCACGTGGTTCCAAAAAACTCATTCTGTAGGAACAACACGCTTCTGACTCAATTCGTCTGTAAGAATGAAGACTTAGAGAAACAGTAATTTTCCAAAATTATGGAGTGTTTTAGTGTGATTGTAATTGCCCCTTTGTGCTTTTAATTGATTAACGTTGTTATAGCACAAATTGTAAGTAATTGTAACCAAATGCTTTAGATGTTAAAGAACCTGGCTGGCATCTTGGCACGAAAGTGCTCTCTGTATAATGCACTCACACAGAATCCACTCTGATTTACTTGCAGTGACTTATGCTAATCCGTTAGTATTATCTACCATGTTCCTTGGGATTGTTATGCTTCTGTGCCTTTTTCGTGTTCACGTGCTAGCTTTTTGTACCGTGCTTCCTTCAGGAGATGCACCTGGACTTGGGATGGCCAGATGTGGGTGCTGCATGACGCAGGCACAGTGAATGATGCTGGGGAGGTGAGCCCCCCTGGAAACTATGATGGTGTGTGTGTGTGTGTGTGTGTGTGTGTTGCAACTGATTAGGAGCTAGTGTCAGCCTGGAACATCTAGCTCTGCGTGAGCCTGGATGCAGTCCAGCTGCTGCCTTGCCCTGTAGGGCTGTAGCGCTCAGCCTTGCTGAACCAGACCTGTGCCTGGGTGTGCCTGATCTGTGTTGCTGTTATCAAGAGAGTGAGCAGCCTATCAAATCTGGTGTCCTAACAAAGAACGCAACCCTGCCTCTGCATGGCTGATTCCAAGCTATAGGTATGGGTTTAGCCTGGATTCTGCAGCATCTTTTGTGCCTCCATATTGTGCCCAGGTGGTTCTGGGTCCATGGTGAATTTGCGCTGGGCCCAACTAGGAGCTCAGATTGAGTTTGGCATGACCCCGAAGCCTCTCAGATCAATCTAAACTTTGCTGCTTAGCACAGCATGGGGATAACTGGGCAAGCCTTGCAAGATGCGTTCATATTCCAAGCCTCGTGAAAGTACTTGTATGGATGTGAATCTGCGGGGTCCTGGGATGCAGCCCGAGCTGATTAACTCAATCAGACCCAAATTGACTCTGCATGGAACTTGCCTGGTGCCTCCGGCCCTTCAGCATTCTTGATTTGCTGCTCATCAGCTGTGGTATAGCTGCACATTGACTTTATCTACAGCTGTACTTGTAGATGCGTAGTCTAAAATGTGGCGATTGGGCAGAAAATCACTAGGAAAGAAGTTTATAAAGAGATTCAGTAGCACAAGGGAATGGTGTTTAAGACCAGGACTGTGGCTCAACACTTTGCCATTTATCTTTCTTTCAGATTAGGGAGCAGACCCACAGGAATGTAGAATTTACTGTTGTTGAAAACTGAGTATAATATTAAACTTTGACTGGGCTTGTGTGTTCCCTTTTCTAGTATTTGTAATAGTCAGATATATTTGTGTTCCTTCATTGCGTGTTACAGTTCTGATCTAGCAAATCTCTTGAATTATGTTCTGTAGAGCTTTACTGGATCAGGGCCACTGTCAGTACTTCCAAAAACTAAAGCCTAAAGCAGTTTCTGAAATATTTGGCTAGAGATGGTCTAGCATTATTCCTCACCCATAAGGATCTTATCTGGACCCTCCCGTAGGAACTGAAATAGCAAATGTCATGTATGCAGACTTGGCAGTCAGTTTTGAACTTGGAGGGCTTCTTATGGTGAAGCAGTATGGGCCAACATGCCTATTAGACATGTTCAGAGCTTTTTATGCTTTTCTTATCCATTTGAAACACAAACAATCCCTGCTTTCCAAATCAGGCCTAGCCATGTATTATGATGGCGGCGGCAACTTGATAAAAATAATATGGAAAACTTAGTCTTTAGTTGCCTGTAGAGTGTGCTTTGTCCAAGAAGGAAAAAATCTCCTATTCTAAAGTTAAGTAAATAATTGTTTTAAAAGTTTTTAATGTTGTAAGAAGCTGTTGGCTGATTCGTAAACAGTTTTCAATAATCTTTCTTGGTCAGTACTGCAAAATACATACCTGGATACCTCAGTGACAGCAGTCAAAGTTAGAGATTTCTTTTCATCTTCAAAATTTGTTTATATTACTGTGCCTTTGTGGCTTGTGCTTCTGATAAAAGGAATAACTTCAACCATGCTGCCTTATTCTGAACTACTCTGTCTTCATTTTTACTTAGAAGCTAAGTAAATTCTGGGTGCCCATAAGTCAAAAGTTGTTATCCTTTTGTGCGGGATTAGATTATCATGAACTCTATGCCTGTTCAAGAGGCTGGAGGGCTAAAGGATGTATTTTCAGGTAGCCTATGCTCTGAGCTATAGCATGTGGGGAAAAGTTCCTGTGAAGTATTCACATTGAAAATGTAACATTGTAGAGTGTGTTTTTTGAGGACTTGGCTGTATTTCCAAGTGTCAGGTTTGCTGACAGACCAAGTAATCTTTATTAGTCCCTTTCAAGTATATCCTGGGGAATTTTTTCAGTCTCATTGTGAGAGCCATGCCACCTATAAGGTAGCACAGGGTCTACCTTTCTCATGGAAAGCACAACAGTGTCAGTTTAGAGTCTCTTACCATGGTTTACTCAAAATACATTTGCTTCAGGATTTTCAGGATGCAAAAGAAATTTGCTTGTAAGACACGCAGTTAATCCATTGTCCACTCTGAAAGTTATGCCTCACATTTATTTATTTGGAAACTACAACAGTTACAAAGAGCACAATGATGTGATTTGAAAATTCTCAGCTACAAAATGCTGTTTTTCAACAAAGTCACCACCATCTGCTATGCATTTTTGCTAGTGATGAACAAGAGCTCGTGTGCTATGCTTGTAAAAAAATCTTCACAAGTGGAGGTGACCTGCTGTCACCACTACTGAAACACACTGCAAACATCGACGAATGTCAGTGGGTGAAATTTTTTCTGCATGGAAGAATTCAGTGACACCTTTGCTTCATCTACACTTCCATGTCAAATACCGTTTTGTCAAACTGCCCCTCTGCTGCCAAATGTTGCACAGCAACAGAATATAATGGAATACTGGTGGAAAAGTTCAACCTCTGCTGACATACCACCATCATGTGCCTCTGAGGTAATAAGCCAACATAATAAAAAAAAAGGAGGCATTACTTTTGGAGCAGCCCTCCTAATTTGAGTCTTTTGTGTGGTATAATGAGCACAGAACTCTTATATTTGGCTTTGTGGAGTCAACCAGCAAATGCCATTTTGTGAAGTGATCTTAGAGGCAGAGAAAAGGTATTGCTGGAGAGGGTCTGTGAAATAGAAAGGATTTTAGATGTCTCTCTACTGTTGATTGGGTGTGAGGAGATCAAAGAAGGCTCAGGACTGAGAATTGTTTTCTAGGCCCTGTTTTGGTATATGAAGCTGCAAATAGCACATTTTCATTATGTCATTGTGTTCCTAGAGCTGCCCAGTAGTCAGCCTTGGTTATGAAAGGGTTCATACCGACTTTATGAACTGTGATAACTGTGCGAATTTTTTTGTGTGTGTGAGGTGTATCCGTGTATCTACATACATACAATTAAAAAAGAATAGTTTCTAGGAATGTAGTTATGACAAACTAATTTATGGAAAAATCCTATTATTTAATAATGTACCTTTTGTTGGAGTGAACAGTAAAAAAGCTTAAGCATTGTAACCTTGAAACTCTAGTCTACCATGACAGTATTAATAGCAGTTGGATGGCAGTGTTTCATTTATGTAAAGCTATTTCCATGTGAATTAAAAGAAAAGTTTATAATGATTTAAGAGAAGAAAGCGGCTGACCAAATTTGACCTGACAGTAGCCCTTTATATTTTCATAATTAATAAAGTAAAAAAAAAAAGTATTTGCATTGATTGTAACATGTTTTGTTAATTACTGCTATTTGTCCTATTCATATTGTCAAATGGGATGTTCATGTTTTCGATCGTTCAGGCTCTTAGCTGTGGTAAATGTACTTGTGGCTGCCTCATGGCATCTGCTCTGTGCTTTTGCTGGAAGGTTTGCTCACTTACGCTGCCAGGGCTCTGTGTTTTTCTTGTGGAAGAGAGAGGGTAGCTTTTATACCCAGGTTAAAGAAGCTCTTTGTACTGCAGTGAAAATGTAGTGTCTTTGAGTTCAGTTCATCAATTCAAATGCAGCATTTCAGTGCTCCGTAATGTAGTCTGACATGCTAGACAGTTGGTATCTGCAGAGGTTATATCTAGAATCACATGCCTCTGAATCCTGGAGGATCTCTGTGGTGTGAGGTAAGACTGTGTCTTAACTCTCCAGTGTAATTTAGATTTATTATTTACACCAGGGTTTGCTTATAACAAGGATCACAGTATTGTGAAGGAGACCTACTGCTCTACACTGTATTTCTTACATGCTAACAATTCCTTATGGCTTTTCCTGGTGAAAGGAATCGCTTGAAGAGTGATTCTACCAGAAACTCTGAAATGTTATTTTAAACCTAATCAGACTTAAATCAGATACAGCGCTTCTGAAACCTAAGGTGACGTGGAGATCAAAGGACAGAAATTGTTGAAGGAGGGCTTCACTGTGGTGCATCTACTTGCATTATATTTGCAGTGTATGAATTTACAGGGAGGAGCTCCTCCCTGAACCACTAGGAGCTGTATGGTTCCCTGCATGCTCCTTTTTGGCGTGCATCTTTGTCCTCTGTGGGAAGGTGGGAGGTGTATTTGTTCCAGGTACTGGGAAAGAACTCATCGGTAATCAGAGAATAAAGATATGTCATCTTGTTTGTATCTCTTTGTATTGCCGTATTCTCATAGAAGTTCTAGAAGATTTTAATTACCCATAGAAAATGGACAGCATGAACAGGGACATGATTAGTTTTCCCATACCAGAGCACTCATTTTGAACACAGAATGAAAGGAGCACATTCAGCCCTTACAATGCTGACACCATTAGCAGTGTTCCTATGTGAGGGAAAGAGGAAAGTAGGTACATTTTCAGAATAGAGCTATCACACTGTATTTCATTCAGCAGAGGTTTGCTTGTTTGTATGAACATATTTGTTCTCCCTTCAGAGGAGAAAATTCATGCAGCTTTCTTTAGTTCCTGAGAGATCTGGTAGCGTATATTCAGAATTTTCTTGTTGTTCAAATAAGCTGTGTTGCACTGTAAATCACTATTTATCGTCCAGAATTAAAATAGTGAAGTGAAAACTATAGAGTTGAGTACTTCAACCTATGATAAATGCTGTGCTGGAGCTTGTCTTTTCTAAGTGCATTTCCCTGCTCAGCCTTTTCTTCTTTCCTGTGGGGAGCATGTTCATAAAGGAGGTTAGGGCAGATGGTTTAAGATTAATAATCATTGAGAAGGTAGGTCTGCCCATAGTGCTTGGTTTTGCATTGAGTCATCCTTAAATATGACCTTGGATGGAAGTCAACTTGGAGGATTGAAGCCCTCATATGGAACTTGCTCTTGATTTTTGGAAAATTTCTAACAGTCTGAAGTTAAGGTGATTTTATTTTTTCAGCTGTCTAAGAACTGTATTTAACATTTTAAAGTAGTTTGTTTGATTTGTCCACAGTTTCAGTAGAAAATCGTCAGTACTGTCTGTCTTCTTTTCAGATACAGCAATTGTGATTGATTTCAGAGGCTGACAGACGGGTAAGTCTAGACAACACAGAGGGTATTTGTTCAGAGCTATAAAATACCGGAAAAAGATAAGACTGTAGCTAAGCATTTTGTGCACCAGGAGGCATCTCAACCTTCACTCTGGCTTTTGTGAAGACTTCTCCAAGCCAGCTTGTTCTCAAGACTAGAGTAAGAGCAGAAGATTCTTCTCTTTCCTAGAAACTATAAATAAGCGTGTATCTACACACAGATATAAGACGTCAGTTCATACTCTTTGTCACTAATTTTCCCCCCGAAACTTTTCACCTGTTTGATTATACATATTCTCTGTTCCAAAGAGCACATCTTACAGTGCTTGCTTCTCCATGTTCAGCTGTCCTTTTGTTATAACTATGAATGATTTGAATGCCAGTTCCTACTCTGTGTAAGTATGATTCATTAGATCTTAATCTGTGTTGTAAATACGTGATCTTTAATAACGTATTTTCTTTCTGAATATTGTGGGAAAACAGCTTCACTTAAGTACTTGGAGAAGGTGATTCAGGAGTTAGATTTACTCATTTGATGATATTTACAGATTAATTGGCTGTGTGTTCTTGGTACAAGTTCACTGAGGATCTAGAAGATGGGGTCACTTGGGAGATGTTTTAAAAGTAGAATATGCAGTTACTGTGGTCTGTGGTCGCTGTTCAATGCAGTGCTATCAAATTTGTCCTAATAACTGTACATACACTGTCTTAACTGAAAGAAGATATCAGAAATAAAGTCTGTATTTAGGTCCTCTACTTGCATTCTATTAGACTTCAATATTTAAATATAGAGTGTATTTGTATGAGTTAGGCATATGTACTTACACTGTACATGTATGCATATAGTAAATTCTTAAATAACGTAATCTAAAATTTGGATGTCTGAAAAGTGGTGTTTGGAAAATTATAAAAAATGAACTCCTTTAATTATTTTAAAATCTTATGCAATTGTCTGCCAAAAGATTCTCCAGGGTCCTCAAGCAACACAGCTCTTTCCTGGAGTGACCATTCATAAATATTCATTTGAATATCACAAAGAAAAACATTCCCCCTCTCCCAATTCCAGATTTAACATATCTACATCATATTTTTCTACTTTCTCCTTCTTACTGTCTTCCTTTCCCACAGCTTCTGTTCTGTACAAATTTGATTTGTAAGTGACCCTGGCCTAAGGTTTGTGATGAGCAGCCTGACAATTTGCAGTATTAATGATCTTTATTTTGACCTCTAAGGAGACAGAAAGACTAAGAAACAGTATAAATACTGGAAGAGGATATTATAAATCAGCTCTAATCCTGTTGCTGAACTGAAGGCAACTGTAACAGTAAACACGAAAACTGTGACTTCATTGCATGAGATATACTACTTAATGTCAGGATTTGCAGAGTGTGCGTTGATTTACTTTGAGAAATGAAACTTAACTAATGGTGGCCACACCGTCTAGCTTCACAAGTGGAGAGATATGAGAAGCACTCACTCCTAATCCAAATCTGAAAAGCTCTAGAAGTTTGAGCTGTTTTGCCTCTGTAACATGTATCGTGTGGAAGCAATATCTGGTGACATGGTGTTTGTCAGGTACTTGCATGGAATAGACCAAACGGCTTATTCACATTTATTTTTTTTTCTTTGAATAAAATATTTGTTCTGATCTTGTTGGCGTCTTTCCCTAGAAACACCAGACCACAGAATTATAGACTGAGATGAGTACATAGATGCCTACAAATATCTTTTACCTGTATTTGGACAGATGTAGTCATATGTGAAAAATGGAAGATTAATAATCAAGACTAGAGATATCATTTACTATTGTGTGTGAATGGGTTAACTCTAAAGACTATACTGATGGCATTTAAATAAAATAAAAGGAGAATTCATTATGGTTAATCCCACAAGGATTGTTGGGAAAACAAAACAAGAACACATAGTGCTGCTGTTAAAATTATTAACTCCTTGAGAAGTTTGTCAGGGGGCATAAAGAAAAAAAACCCTCATCATCTAGAATACCAGTAAATGTCAGCAACTGTATGTCCTTAGAACAAGCTCAAGAAGATATATCCCTAATTTTTATGATTCCCTTGCAGACTTCTTTATTCTGTTCCGTGTGGATAAAGGGTTTTTCTTTAAATCCTTGTGTGTAAGACTGCAAATTCAGAAGAAGGGTTTGTATACTAAATTTGAGATCTAAATGCTTAAAATTATATGTAATACTTCGGCAGTGCATAAATTAAGCTCCTGATAGGCTGCAGAACTCTTGCTTGCTTTACCTGGTGCAGATCTTAATTGTCTCAGGGCATACATCAATAACAGTGATATGGAAGATACCTAATAGCCTGAACTCAGCAATGATTTTTCATTGGGAGAATTATCTTGGCATGTTGTAGTAGTTATAAATTGATTGAGTGTGTAAGTGGTGTGGTGCTATAGCTTCTGTTTTTTATACAGATGTTTTATTGATTTTAGACTCTGGATTGTGTTTGCATCACTCACCTTTTGGAATTGTTGCTTATATATATGCACATGGTAAAGGGAAGTTGTCTTAGGTGCTCAGCAGTTATGAGGATAGAGTAAAAAAATGAGTCAGCCTGGAGTTTGACTATTTCTTGTATCAGCTTGTCAAAACATTGGATTTTAATACAAAGCTTGCAAGAATATTTTATACACATGTAGAATGTACTTTGCCTTTTGTTAATTTTCAAAGAAGTGGAAGAAAAAAGATGGACACAATCATCTTAATTTTTTCTTTAGATAAGAAAGTGTAATTTTTTTTTGTTTAAGCATTTTAATAGAACAATTATTCTTTTATTTTTAAATATAATTTTCAAGTGCATTAACTGCTTGTGACAGGTGCTGTTTTGACAGTCATGGAGAATTAAGTCCTCTTCTACCTAAGAATGCAATATTGTCAGTCAAAGATTTCTTTATCTGTTGCCGTTAGACATTCCAGCTTCATTTTGGAGTGACCATCCCTAAAAACAAAAAGACAACAGTGACTCCGGACCACTTTTTTTTTTTTTTTTTTCTGCTGAGATCAATTGGTATCTGCTGAAACAATGGATGTTTCTTTACTGTGGACTAAGCTGGAGTTCCTGGCTCATTTATTGTCTCTGAAGAGCATGAAGTTCAGAAGTTCTAATCTGTGTGTGATCTTGAAGTGGAGGACCGATATTAGGATACATTTCCCTATTCTTTTATTGCAACTGGTACCTAATATATTAAATGAAGAGTATTCTCCAGTTCCTTACCTCCTGTGTCTGTCATTACTGTGTACAACAGTTCAGTGCAATCTTATTTAATAACAGAAGTAAAAAAAGGAAGAAACAGCTACACACTCATTAGAAACAAAATCAATTATTACTTTTAAAAACTACCTGCTTTCAATTAAGCAGGAAATTATCTAACCGGTTACTTAATTTGCTCTGGCTGGCAGTCTCTCAACTGCTTTATGCTGAGTGGAGCATGAAATTAAATATGTAACAACTATCCTAATGGTTATGTTTTTCGAAAACCGGCATTTAAAAATGGAGGTATTTTGCATAGTATCAAAAGAAATAATGACATAAAAATAAATGACTGCTGCTTCAATGCATTTGGTATTTAAAAGAAAGAACTCTACTTCATTTCAGACTCTTTTACTCTATGATTAATACCGAAACAGTCTTTGGTTTGACTGATGCAGATCTGTATGTGGGAATTGGGTTATTTGTTTAGGTGCTAGTTTCCCCTCCCCCTTGCTTCAGATGATGTATAACATGTGAAAGTGTTGATGCTGATATCTTGCTGCTTCAAGGGCTATGCTCCATCCTATGAGCATGTATTTTGTGTACACCGTATATTTTAGTGAAATGTCAGTAGAAATCTTTAAGGGATTTTGAAGTTTTTTATTTGATGCAATTTGCTGGATACATTTCTTCCTTTCAGTGTGACATTTCTGTATCCCAGCTGATACCCTTGCATTTCTTATTGTTTAAGGCAGATGAATAGAGTTGTATGTGGTGGGTCATTTCAAACTTATTCCATTGGAGTTCAGCATTGGCTTAAAAACAACATTATTATGAAAAATATATATTTGAGACCCTGATACAGAATTCTTCTGATTGTGTACTTAGGGGCACGTCCAAACTTTGGTAATGTTTAGGTTTGGAGATATGTCAGCATCATCCAGTTCCCCCTATGGTAGATGGCTTTACCCTTAACCAAGCCTTCTCCTTGAACTAAAAATCTACAGGTGTTTGCAATGGCAGTATGATCCATAAAAGTGCACTATGTGAACATGGCTATGCTACCATCCAGGAAGATGTATTTTGATGTCAATGTCTCACCTTTGATTGGAAACCTTTTTATTGTAATTAAAGATGCAGCTACTCATCATGGTCCCTGCAGCAGGACTGCCAGGTCACAGCCTGAACCAATGATTGAGCAGCAGGGGAGAAGGCATGGCTAAGCAAGGGAGCTCAGGTGCAAGCAATGCACCTGAGTGACAGAAGAGGTGGAGCCTGGATCTTCCCATCCTCACCCCTCGTTTAAGGGTTAGCAGCTGAGGGAACAGTATGGTACTTCTATGTATATATGTATATGTATATGTATATGTATATATGTATATGTATATATATACCACTATGGTGGTACTTCTCTCAGGCTGTTGCTGGTCATTAGAGGAGTTGAGCCAATTTTCTTTCTTTGTTGTCTGTTATTACTCTATTGCGCTTGTATCCTATTAGGAGGCTCTGTCATTGACCTCTTTTGTCATACTGTCTCTAATACTCAGAGACAGAATATTTTTTTGTCCTTGAGTTTTAATGCTATCTGCTGTTCAAGGAAGCTGTGTTATTTTATAAATTCTGTAATTAATGCATTTTTGCTCTCTGTGGACTTGTGAATTTGAGCAACTGAGGCAGTAGATGCATCCATCCTTGCCTTGAGTCTTGACTCAGGTACTTACTGTTTGCAACAACTCTTGTGAGTACTTTGAAATTTGATATAAAGTGTTGATTCTTCCATGAACGTAGTCCTGTCCTTATATTGTAGAAGTAGCGTTTGTGATAACAGTGGTCTGTGTCTTAAGAAAATCTTAGCGTTGATAGTTGACTGTTAGTTGTTGTAAGACTATTCTATTTTGTGAACGTCCCACATAACAACAACAAAAATCAAGCTCTGCAAGAATGCAGTGGATCGGAACTGAAAACTACGTTTGACTTTTCATTTATATCTAGGTCCCTTTACCCTTCTCCCTGGCATACAAATTAAAATGAGGCACTCAGCCTTCAAGGACTTTCATGTCCTAATGACATACTTCATGAAGAAAGTGGCAGTAAAAGATAAACCAGTTTGAGTAACTGAGCTCGTGGGCTCAAACAATATTCCTGTGTAAGTCACCCCAGTTTTCTGAAACTTCTCTAGTCGTAGTCCTGAAGTAAGTCACCTTTCCTTATTCTACCCGTTGGCATCAGTTTTCTTTCTCCATAGCCAGTGATCAGAGCCACTGAGCTGAAAAAAATGCCTGTTCTCTCTCAGCAATGCCTTCCATCGAATCTGATGGTGTCCTGTCAGCAGCTTATTCAGACAGAACCACCGGCGCCATCTTCATTAGGGGAAAGGCTAATATAAACAAATAAGGCGTTAGTGTAGATAGCAGACTGAGAGTATTACTGAAAAATGCTTTGCGGCAGTTGCTGTGCCTTTAGTTTTAAAAATATATAAATGTTATATGAATCTCAAATCCTCTTTTATTTACATAAAATATTTATACATCAAACAAGACAATTTCACAACTTTATAATGTATTTTCCTGTTGGATTAATCTTTTCATATGGTAACCACATTACAAGTAAACATTTTCCTAGTCTCCGCTACGTGAATGTGGCTAAAAGCTTCCTTGTTGTTTTATAGTTACAGCATTTCAAATGTATCCCTTTTTGACGTGGTTAGGCAGCCTGCCAGTTTTACCACTAAATTATAGCAGAGAAAACACTCTGCAGAATTTGATTAGATTTCTTCCTTCTCCCCATGAGTAAGGCAAAGCAAATTTATGTTCAGAATGCAAGCTGGGTTCTAGAGAATTGAATATAGATCCATATTTGTAGTGTTAAAATGCATGCAAGTTTTGTGGTTGGAAATACTTTCTAGTGCTGCCTTATATTATTACTTTTTGTTCTGTTTTGTCGCTATCATCTGTAGAATACTTGGAAGGCATTACACCGTATTGAACCACGGCTGGTATTTCAAACAGTGAC
Source organism: Oreortyx pictus (assembly GCA_036925125.1). NCBI lineage: Eukaryota > Metazoa > Chordata > Aves > Galliformes > Odontophoridae > Oreortyx > Oreortyx pictus. The sequence goes on along the minus strand of JAUPFR010000003.1, from coordinate 85,058,661 downwards.
AAAGATGTCTTAACCTCTTCTATTAATAAAAAGCTATATTAATAATGTGATTAGTAAGACTAGATTCATCTCTACTACTTCTAGGCAGTTACCTATGGGATCTAATTTAGAGATGTGTAATCTATGTGTTGACCCTTTAAGGAGAAGGGCTACATCTATCTGACCTCTAAATATGTGGTGCCTGAGTCGTAAGATTAATTTATCCGAATTAGAGATTGAATTAGAGCTTACATTGGTGTGATTTTGGCTGAGGAAGGTGGGTTTTCTTTTTGTACCAGTCTGGACAGACTGAAAAAAGGATGATGCATGTCTAGTTTAGAGCTGATACAGAGCAGGAATGTGGTGTAAGACAGTATCTGAAACTGGGAGTTAGGAACCATTCCCAAACATACAGAGTGGATTGAGTTGTCCCTATGTCAGTCTCTTACTATATAAACTAGAAGGAGTCTTGCTGATATTCTGGAAGCTGTTCTCTCCCAAATTCTAACTCAAAATCCTAGGCTGGCTGGTTTGTGAATTATGAATGCTACTGACCAAAATCTCACTGAGAGGTTTCTGAAAGACCATAAGCAGTGTGTTTGTGATCATCATTTATTACGTGTTCAGTAGATATCTGAGTGATAAAATGTGAATATGTTGTTTTTTTTTTTTTTTTTAAAGTATGAAAACAAAAGAATTGTTTATCATAGACAGCTCTGTTCTGATGTATATATCCTTTAAGGACAGTGAGCCACTATTAAATAACATAAATCAACGACCAAAATTTCTCAGTTTCTGAAGAAGTTGAGTGGGAGCAAGTTCCAGGAAGCAGTGCAGAAGCTAAGGTAAATAAGTGCTGTAGGGTAGTTATAAAAGTTCCCATTTTGAGGCGAACTGTATCTTGATAGGAGCTCTTCATATTCTGCAAATCTATTTCATAGGTACAGAAGGATTCAGAAATTGACATTACATGTCCAGCACATTTCATGAGTGGTCCTAAAAAAAAATGCACACTTGTGCCTGTTTGCAGTGTATGCTTTCAGTACTAAAGTGAACTGAAACATGCACTCATAGTTCTCTCCTACAACCAAGCAAAGAGAGTAAATGAGTAACTTTAATAACTATGATATTATCTACTATATATAGATATGGCATTAAACGCATCTTTAAAATCTGATGTATTAAAATGTACCTAATAGTTAACAACATTTACTAAATATGACTGATGTATATGATTAATCCAAGGGAAGAAAAATCCTGTAAAATGTAAGGGTTGATGTAGAGATGTTCAATCAGAATTTGCTTGGTTGTTGAGTTAAAAAAAAAAAAAAAAAGCTAGAAAGAGAGGTTCTATTTTTTTCTTTTGAAGACTAGTGGAACCTGAAGATTTTTTTCAAGTTTAAAAGTGATTTTTCTTTGTTTAAGAAAGAAAATACATTAAAAAATCTGATGGCTGTCAAATTATAAAAAAAAAAAAAAAAAAAACCAGTGAGTCAACTAGCCACACTAGCCTATTTGTTCTGAATATAGGGGTAGTGTATATAGCACCATGTGGATTACTTATTCGTTGTAAACAGCTTTCATAATAATGGACCAACTCAAAGCCTGTTGACATCAGCTGGTACACTCCTATTTTTATCATCAACTTCCATTCCTACTCAGGTCTTGATCCAAAACCTATTGAAGTTAATGAAAGTGATGTAAGAGCCTAAACAAGCTGATCTGAAATCAAATATGCTACCTCTTCTTATGGCTATTTTCTTGATTATTCTGCTATTTTTGACAGCAACCAGTGCTTGTTTATTTCTAAATGGGAGTTATTCTTAATGTTCAAAATGTATCCAGCCTAAGAATAATGTGATGTTGTCAGAGGAAGAAGCACAAAAAATGTGTGCATGTAGATAAATTCATTTAAATGGGGCAGGAGAACATCCATTTAACTTGTAGTTTGTATATAAATAAAAGAAATAATTGATTTAATTTATATTGCCATGGATCATTGGCGAATGTGACCTGAAATGATCTATATTTTGGTCAGGAACTTAATGTGATTTTATTCCCCTTGAAGGGAATAATAGTAATCAACCTCTTTTAGCCTTTGGAGAGTGAGATACTGTCCTTTAAATACTACAGTGTTTTCAAGCATGTATTTGCACTGATGTTCCCATTGAAATGAATGGGATTGTTCTGGGGATGAAACTTGTTTTTCTTTCTCACCCATGAGCATTCACAAAGGCATGAGGACGTCATTTATTGATACACTTAAAAAATATCAGTGCCCCGGAAGTATCATGAGTGCAGTCCAAATACACCAGAAAGGATAAAACAGGAAAGTAATCTTTTTGCTACTTCTGTGGGACTGATACAAAATGGCACTGCAAGGGAGCATATAGTTAACGCACACATGAAAGATTTGTTTGGAGTAGACGATCTTCAGATTGCCTATTAATATATTTGAATGACATCTTGCAGGGTGGATGAGTGCAGCAGGTACTTGCAGTTAGGTATATCCTGAACAGAAGTCATGTTCTTAGCAATTCTGATTTTGGAGAGGAGATGCTGGATAAGGATGGAACTGTTTTTCTCTTTGAGACACTATATCGTACTAAACGTTGCTTCCTTTCTTCAGCCAAACCAGTTTTTCTTGCTATCTTCCTCTGCAACAGAATTACGTGTAAAGATTGTATTGCACTTGAATTAACTCTTTGTGCAGACTCTATAATCGTCTTCTGGTAATATGTGGGCTTGGGACTGGGCTGCACTAGCTGTTTCTCTGGACTGGGAAAATGAAAGGCTAGACGTGAGTTGACCCCCTTTTAAGCTCTGTTCTTACTGATGGAAGCCATAGGATCCTACGATTCCAAGAGCCTCTGATACTTGGGTATGGTGTGTTAGGTTTACACATGGTGCTCATCCTTCTACAGCTGTGTGCCGCAGTACTTTCAGCAGAGGTAATAAAGTTGCTAGCCTGGTTATGTGCTCTAGAACAGCAAAGGGAAGGCCCTCTAGGAGTTTAATAGCGGTGGGTATGCAAGCAGAATTGTATAATTCCCATTAAATATATGAGCTGCGAACACTGTGTAATATAGGAATAGAGATGAAATGCAATCATCAGAGAAAATGCATATTTTCCTTGTTTATATGTTTCTTCTCAATAGTTTGTTCTATTGCATGAAGCGTGCTGTGTGAGGAGGCAGGAATACGATCACTCACACCATGGCAGGATCTTGACTGGCTGATCATCTCTTGCAACTTATGATTAAGCAATAAAGAGAGAGGTACAGGGTATTTCCTGGGGATTAATAACTGGCAGGGAGGAGTTAATGATCTGAGGTGTAGCTGAGGACCATTAACCCCAGTTGGTCATTAATTATCATTAAAACCTCTGCAACTCAGTTCACCAAACACAGTGAAGGACAAGCCACTGTTTTGAGTGCCTTTGTGATTCCCTTCTCTGTTTGTTTCTTTAAATGAGTTTTATTTTAATTCATGTTACTTTCTGGGATAAGTTCTGCTTTTTATTATTATTATTATTATTATTATTATTTTATTTTTTACCCTGGCAGAGGTTTTATTCTGGATAGCAGTTGTGCAGAAACTGAAGTTTTCACCTTTACGGTCAAATGGGATTCTCAGTATTACAACAATAGAATAACAGGCATTTTAAAGATACAGTATTTTACATATTGTAGCATTTCCTCAACTGAAATAGAGGAGATAAGTTATAAACTTCATAAAATATTAGTTTACCAAACTTGGATTTATTTTTTAGTAATGTAGCACAGCCTCATCTGTTGCTACATAGAAGTTTTTTTTTTTTTTTTTTTTTTTTATATTGAGGATCCCTGGCTGTTCCAGCATTGAAGCTCTTAAGTTTTCCTTTATTGCTTCTAAAAATTACTCCTTTAGGTTTGGCAGTATTTGATCCATGAAACGCTGCCTATTTTTGCAATCCAAATACAGACATAAAAAGCCACGTATAGCAAATGTTTGTTTCATTTCAGCTGAAAAGTGTTAAGAATGTCTCTTGTAACTGATTTGAAACATGTATCATTCTGTGCAATACTAAATACTTGTAGAAAGAAAAAATAGTCAGCTTGGTGCTCAGTGTGCAGTAATTTTGTAGATATTCTGAAAATTCGATTTATTCCAAATTCAGATTATGGTAATATGAAGCTGTAACAATATATCTGAAGGCTTTTTTTTTTTTTTAAATGGGTGAATCTGATAGAATGTACAAGTCTGTCTTCTGGGCCTAGCCTTGCTTCTGATGGTAGCATTACAATACCTTGGTAGTGTCAGAGAGCTCAGTTGGCTGAATCCAAGAATAGCAGATTGTCTATGTTTATTGCAGATGTCTTTCTGAAAATCAGCAAGAAAATCTCTGCGGCCTTATAACTTTGTAGAGATGCTATCAAGTGTGATTGGCAGAGTTCTGGATAAGGGAGGCAGATAACAGAATGAAAGAAATAATCTGACAGCAACACAGTGAAATCAGGTTTTTTTTCATTATTTTTTTTTCCTTTTATTCTAGTGAGAGAAGAATTAGTGATTATGCTTTGATTTTTAAAACTTTAACTTTACCATATGCCCACTGATTAACTCTGGATCCAGAGCATGGGCTCTCAATATCTGAAACCCTCTCATTCTGAGGATACTGAAATTCTTGTAAGATGAAAAAGGGCTTACAGAGATTCATATTTGTGTTCCATAGAAAGCTTGAAAACGTAACCTGGGCAACATTACTGTGTTGCTTCTAATAGCTGAAAAGAAAGTCAGCATTGAGAGTTGAGGAGGATTCTTAACCTGTCTAAGTGTTCAAACAGATTTCAGGAGAGAAAAAAGGTTTTGTTTCCTATTTTATTTAAGAATAACAAAAAGAAGGTAATGTATTGTACAGTCAAATGCAGTTTACTATATACAGTTTTGCTTAGTGGAAGGCTCCTGAATACTGTTCTACTGTATGGGTCCACTTGGACTCCTTTTCTAATGCTTGAGGTAATGTGTTAAATACCTTTACTTTGCCAAAACAACAGTAACTTTTTCTATGTTCTATTCTGATGGTTTTAAGTCTTGCAGTGCCTTGTATTTTCAGTTCCAAGAAGCAGAAATAAAATCCAGTTTATAGAATCTGCTGATTTCTGAAACCATCAACTTGCTTTAGGTGTATGTTTTGAAACTGACCTGATCCTGTAGCTCATTTTGTGCAAGCCTACTTGCTGTGTAGTGCACCAAAGATGGATGTATGTCTGCAGTTCTGTGACTTCCACAACTTGTAAAATCTGCTTTTTCTTTCATGTTTCGGGTGCTTTTAGGGACTTTTCTGTTCCTTTCTGTCTTAAAGAGCCACCAAGAATACTTGGTTTAAAAAAATAAAAAAAAATACAGGTTTTATGGCATGCATTGATGATTCAGCCCTCTTTATGCATGTTTGCTATTAAGACCATCTTAGTTTCATCTCTAGATGCTGTAGAGATTTTGTTATGCGCAACAGAGTGTGGCACTTCATTCCCTGGGAATCTGCATTGCTCGCTTGTGGCATTGCTTTTTGGAAACCTGTTGAGGCACAGTGCAGTAGAATTGGTTATGAATGAGATACATGAGAAGTTGTGCATTGGGAACAGCTGATAAGCATGGAAAAGAATTGCATTCTTTTGAGCACGAGTAGCCAGTGAAGTTGTTATACAGGCTAGCTTACGTTGTTCTGAGGACCCAGCTGACAGGTGTCAGTGTGGGTTAAGGTAAATAATATGAATTGGAGGTGGGAGTTTTCCAGGAGAAAGTGGACAAGACATTTGAAGTACAATGGTCAGAGAAGAATTACATCTTCTTTTATTCCTATAAATCCTTTGGCATCCCTGTCCAAGTCTGTGAGTCATGTGAAAGTTTCCAGTTTATGCCTCTGTAGCCTTTGCTTCACTTACTCATAGGTCCATATTCTAGGAAACTCATTTTTCTTTTATCTTTTATTTTGATGTGTCCAGATCGTAGCCTTCAGCCTTTTTCATATCCTTCATAAAGGCTTTCACTTTAAATGATGTCTCAGCAATTTATTTACAACCCTACAGTGTCAAGACTTTTTTTCCTTCCACTGAACGTCAATGATTGTGCTGTAAAGTCTTCCTTTTAAGGCCAAGGCATCTTATTGCTTTGTATTACTGTTCACTTGTATAACGGCTAGCTACTGAATCAGAATTTCTTTTCCCCTTTTCCATAAATCTTTGAGTCAAAGGAAAAAGTATTTTACTCCGCTTATGCCTTAATAACTTCTGTATTATTGAGTGCTCTTCTATGTTTAAGCTTGAAATTAAAACATATATGCTGCAGAATGGCCAGGGCAGCAGAAGCCTGCACAGCAGTCTTTAAAAGCGGATGTGTTTGTTTATTTTTTACCTTGTCTCCTCACCGTGAAATGTTTTTTCTTTGTCTAAGGTAGTTTATGGCTTACTGTCCTCTACTTCTTCTGCTTTGTTGATCTCTTTCTTTACAATAATTGTTATTTCTGCCATTGTATCTTCATACTGAGTCATTCTTTCTCTTCATGTTCTGACCAAAAAACGTTGACATTGTTATGGATTTCAGTTTTTTTTTTTTTTTTTATTCTTTTAACTCTAGCTTTTAATTCAGGAAAAGTCATCTTACACAAATTCTTTGCCTAAAATCTCTTCTTCTGCTTTCTTGGTACCTCTGTGGTCTCTAGGTTAATGCGTATTGTAACAAGAGAAAGAGAAGCAGTATGCCTTTCTCTTGCTCTGTTTCAGTATATATCAGTAGCTCAAGCAATATCACCAGTGGTGGTAGTATAAACAAATATTTTAAGTTTCTTGGAGTATAAATGATTTTGCTATCCTTTTTCACTCTTATTTTTTTTCTACCTAGAAATTGTATAGGAGACAGGATTGCTGTATATATTGCAGCTATATGTGGCAGCATGTAGATTCTAAAGAAAAAATAATAGTCCTTCTGGGAGTTTAAGGGAGTAGATGACCCACAGTGTAGTGAAGTGGAAGAAAAGCAATTTTATAACAGTAATGGCCAGTACAAAAAAAAAAAAAGACTTAAATCGTGCCTTATAGTATGCAGCTTTTTTGATATTATCTTGCATGTTAAAATATATATTTGAGCCCTGAAACATGTTGTATAGAACCACAGAGTCTGTTCTAACCTACAGCTGCGTAGATCAGGAGTCTGTGGAAGATGGGAAGTTACTGTTGCATGAAACTAGCATGAGATCAAAACAGATTCCAAAACACTGGAAATATTAGAAGATGCTAATTTATATTGTTGATTATAATTCCAGTCACTGGTTATAAACCTCCTGAAATGAACCACCTAATTTATAATGCATACCATGGGACAACATCTAATTTAGTGACGAGCATACTCTTGCAAAGATTCAATGGAAATATCTATTTAAATGACTATGTTGCCATCTAATTGCACATATTTTTCTAAAGCTTTGTTATTTAATAAACCTCTTATTAAATTGAATTTCATACTTTCAAAATATTCTGGTAAATAAATGCCCTTTTCTCTGGGAGATGCAGGGTTAGTATTTATGTTAAATTGGGACTATTTCTGTGAGAAAGATAAGAAAATCAACATATGCTGCTATCGTTCCTCAATTTTGAAGCAGCGAAGTGAGGTCTATCCTCGCAAAGTAATTGATATTCCTGTACAGGTTGAAGCTGATAGAACAAAAGATAAGCAGAATGCTTCCAGTCTGTACTCCAGCTGCAAAAAGCCATGCTGATGAATATTTTGCATAGCCTTCAGTTGCAGGCCTCTTGGTCCACTGTTTTGGCTTAATCAGACAATTTTATACACCTTAGACCTATGTAACTTTTGCTTGCAGAAATAGACTATAGAACTCTTGAAGTGATGTTGTCTTAGTTAATGTTGTCTACTAAATGATCATAAGGATAGATGTACAAATAAGGACTCAATCACATGCAATCATTTTGCTCTAAAAACGTCACCTATACTTCTGATAATGTGCATCGAAGAAGTCCCCTGAAATTGTTTTACTTATTCTAGCTGAGTTTGTTAACAGTTTCATAGTCTGTTGAAGGAACCTGTAATGAGATCTGGTTTTCACTGATCATTATCACTGTGACTAGTTAGAAAACATAAGGAGCACCTTAATATCACTGGGAAGTAGCATAGAAAATATTGTCTGCAGGAAAGGCAGTAAAAATACTGTTCTATGAAGTTTCATTCTGAGACTTCTGGAAATTCTGGTCTATTATGTGACTGGATTTTGTATAAAATTGCAAGGTCTGTATTCTGGTAAAAAAAAGTTATGTTTTAAATCATCTCCTCCTATGTACTTCTGATCGCAGTTGGTGGTGGAAGTGGCCGTGTGAGGTATTTGTTGCCATTCTGGCTGTAGTTTCAGTGCTAAATGCTCTGCGTAGTGAGCTGTGGGATTCACTCCCTGTTTCCATCAGCAGTTTGCTTTGTTTCAGTCTGTTTTGCATAGGGAAATTCATTAGACAAAGTGATTACACTGGTGTTTATCCAGTAAATATTTTGTAGATAATGGAGCTGTTGAGATGTGACAATCCTTATTTTGTCTACAGGTTGTTTATAACTTGCTGCAAGATGGGGAGTTTTTTTCCTAAATATGTGTACAGAGCTTGGGATTTGAACAGCAAATGCTAAACTTGTTCATATCGGGGGATCTTGTGTTGCCTATTTTATTGTCACTCATCAAATGAGATTTGTGCACGCTCTTGAAGGCTGCAAATGTTTTGTCTTATAATTGAGTAAAACTGAGTAACTAATCTCATTCTTCTAGGTCCTCATACACGTGTTGTTTTTGTTTTTTTTTTTTTTCTTTCCCTTTTACCACCGTGTTAAGGAAAGTACGTGTGATTTAACTGATTACTTGCAGGTCTAAGAGAAATGTCAGGAATCGGGAGCTCAGGATGCAGAAGGAAAGAAGGAATCAGAACTCTGCACAGGAGAGGCAACTACAATGCTGTTGGAATAAATTGGAAATGTATTACTGGTGGGCAGGGACTGACAGCTGTGGGCTCTTCCAGATGGATAGTAAGGGAAGGTGAAGATTGAGGGAGGAGTCCTCCAAGTCAGTGAAAGATTTGAATGTATGGAGCTCCTCTGTGCAACAGATGACAGACATCTTGAGAGCTTTTGGGACACGCTAAGGGGATAGGCCAGTAAGGGAAGAGGGACTACGTGATGACAGGTTTTTTTTTTTTTTTTTTTTTTTTTTTACAAATCATCTGATGGTGAGAAGACAGAGAAAATCTTCGGGCAACTCGAAGAGGTGTCTGACTCATGGGCTGCAGTTCTAAGGCGTGAAATAAACATCTGAAAACTGCTGGAAGAATGATACAGTATCAAGATTATCGATACAGTTGTACTGATAATATAATGATACTGATAATTCTGAGAGACAGGAGAACTTCAAAGTCCTTAGGAGAGGAGCGAGGAAGGCACGTAGAGTAACACATCCTGGGCTTCAGGTGAGCAGACTTATCTCATTCAGCCAACTGGTGTGCGGGATCACTGGAACTCTAAATGGTAGAAGAGCTCATGAAGGCTGGCAGGTTTTGAAAGGAAAATCTCTTCCAAATGTGGGAACAGTCCCTTCTTGGGACTGTTCAGGAGACTGTAAGTGAGAATCATATGATGGAGTTGCAGTGCAAAACTAGGGGAAAGCAGGGGCAAGCTACGAAGGTGGAAGGAGTCCTCTTGGAGCACATCTATTGCAGTCTGGGAACGGAGTTTGGAACAGCCAGCATGGGCTGGCTATAAGCATGTCATTTCCCTGTGAGGACAGTCAGGAAGTGGGACAGGTTGCCTGAGAGGATATGCGGTCTCTATCCCTGGAAGTTTGTAAGTCTCAACTGGAAGAGGACTTGAATTAGCTGGTCTGATTCTAGCTGACTCTTCTTTGAGTAGATGGTTGGACTAAAGGTTTCCTACGGTCCCTTCCCATTGCAGTGATTAAGTGACTGAGGTTTTGTAAATCATGAAATCATTAAACAATGGGCAGATTAATTATGTTACTATGTTATTTGCATGTATGATTTGAATAAAGAGAATGACGGCATTACTTTAACTGCATGGAAAAAGAAGTTATGATAGTCTACATGTGAACTGTTGTTTAAACCAGGATGTTACTCAAGTTCTGTTAGGAAAAAGTAAGCTGCATGTAGTGAGGTACACAAGTCTTGTTACAGGGTCTCTTATCTAATACTTTTATTTGTGGAATATCTATTTTTTCCTAGTACTTAAATTTTGTTATTTGAAGAATGCACCATGGGTTGTGGTCAGAATATAACAGTAGGCAGAAAGACAGCAGAAAAATCTGTGGGATTTTGAAATTGAATGAATGGCATTAATGAACATATGACATGTCCATTTGTTAGTGTTGGGAAGAAGGAAGACAAATCACAGATTTGTAACTTAGAAATTAATGCAGTCATGCAAAACTTCTGTTATGTGGACTCTAAGGATCTATTTGCATTTGAATTTTTATACTTTGATTGGCATTACACAGATGGGGAAAGGGGATAATATGATGAGAGAAGTGTCAGGGCATGAAATAAAAAATTGTGCTAGTGAGTTTTCTGGTTTTGTGCTTCTCGAGGATAGTACTATTCATAGGTCACATGCATAGAAGGCTACAGGCATTACAGAAAACGTTTTCTGTATAAAGTGTAAGGAAGTAAGGAAGTTCCCTAACTATTCTAGGTGATAGCAATTTTGTCCCTACTGCAGTGTTGATAATTTGTATACCTCGTATGAGTCTTGCCTGAGAAACTCAAGTGAATACAGCTTGAACTGAAAATAGTGTCACTAGTTTCTTAGATGAGACTGTTGCTTTTTAAGTAGTATATGTGTAGTGATTACAGAACATCTTTCAGTTTGCACTTCTCAGTGAAGATTCCGAAAAACCTATTCATATTAGGATTTATAAATAGTCTGGAGCCCACTCCTTGCACTGACTCTGAGGACTGAAGTTGTTTGCCATGTTACTTGGGTAGAGAGTACTTTGCTATTCTGGAGTGATGTGCGTGCTGCAGTTAGGATCTGCATGTGGGAACTTGAATGCACGTTGTTCCTCACAGTATAGCGTATTTGGAATGCATCTGACCTGTTGCATTCCCTCCATCAGCTGATGTTCTCAGAGCAGGCCCTTTTCAAATGGAGCTCTTGCCCGGAAGCCTGTCACTCCAGTAGTCTCTTCAGATAATAAACAGTAGTTAATCACTTCCTGCTACTTGAGAGGTGAACGTATACTACACTTGGACTATTTCATTTATTGTGATTCGGTAGATAGATCAAAGAGGCTTACAAAGTAGTGCTGTGTGATGTAGGGAAGGGGCTTAGTGGAATTTGATGGCTGCAGCTCTGAAGAAACTCACTCACTCATCTCTCCAAGTGCAAACACCTTTTGTGGAGTGGTGTCTGTGGGATAGCTGGAAGAGATCCTAGCATTGCTTGAAAAGGGAACTTTTTATGGAAAGTATGTGTTTGCAGGCAGAGAGAATTTTCTTGAGGGGAAAAAATAAATTGATTCCAGATCGCTTCATGGAATGGTTAAGGATACTCCATGAAAATCCTTGTTTTGGCTCTATATTTGCATACAAGCATCGAGTTTTTGGGAAGCTCCAACTACTACTGCTTTTGAGAATCCCTTAGGACTGCCACTTGAAGATGTCACATTAAGATAACCTGTGTTAGACCTTTTAGAGAAGTAGAGTGGGTGCTACAGATGTGCCTTGTTTGTGGCAGTGTGAGGTCCGTGGTGGAAGAGGAAAACAGATGCCTAGTTACTATTCTTTTTTTCTTGAGAAAAAAATCTTCAGTCTCATAATATTCACTTAATATTCTGTTAGCAGAAATAAATGTTTCTGTGTAGCCATGTGGATATTTCTCTGATGTTAAGTTGGCTTTATATGTTTGGGTTTGTTCAGCAGAGCCTCCTCCTTCAGGTATGACCTCCATACGAAATATTCTCCATATTGGAACATGAAGTTAGTTGAGGCAGTAAGTAACATAGCTGCTGCTATCGCACAAGGCTGCACAATTGGCTCTTGGAGTGCGTTATTTTAATGATCAGAATGCAACAAGAGTGGTATCATGGATGCAGGTCCAAAAAGCTGTCTTTAAGTTATGCTATCAAATGCTTTTATTGTTGAATGTGACTTTTAAGTACACAGGTATTAAATCAGCAGTGGGGGTGTATGTGCTGATAGCATCTGAATAAGTAATACTTTGCTTTCTGCTTGTGGTGTTTGGAGGAATGTTCTCTTTAGCCATGGGGATCTTTCCTTTTTCTCTCCCTGGGTCTGCATCTACAGTTTTAGGTGGAGAGAAAGGGAGGGGAAAAAAGAAAAAGCAAAGATAATTATCTCCATTAATAGTCTGTCTGCTTGTGCCTGATTGAAATGCAGGCAGGCTCTTCTGTATCACTGATTTATTCCCAAAGAGAAGTTCCAGTTGTCTACAAAGCCAACACCTTTGGACAGGCACCATCTGGCCAACTGCTTATTAACTCCCGTAGTCCAGCTCTGTTCTATCAGTAAAGAGCTCAGTTTCAGTGAAAGCAGACTAGAGGGATGCTTCCAGGGCCCCAAGATCTCTCTTCCCTAAAGAAAGATAAATTCAAATGCAGCCTCCCTGGTGGATGACATGTAAAAATAATTAAAAGGGTACCGAGGAAAATCAGATAATTAAAAAGGCTCAACACTGAAGCCTCTGTTTCTTTAGACTGAGCAAGGTTTTCCTGTGAGGAGGCCAGAAGTCAGTTGTATTCATTCTGTCATTTCAGTTCTTCTGATTCGAACCCATGTAAAAGCTCCTTTGAATCGAAGTACCAGTTGGAGCTGCTTGAGGATGCTACTGTTCTCCATGAACCTCATGGGGTTTGCTGCCTGGCTGCTCTGGCCTTACACTCCCTAGTGGCTTTACTCTCTCCTAGAGGACTCTGGTGAATAGGATCTTTTACCTATAAGATCTTACAAAGATAGATTAGCTAATCTGTTGTGTGCAGGTCTGAAATTCCTTGTTCTATTGATGCCATGTGTTTGAATCAAAGCAAATCAACACAATGTTGATGTTCATTGGCAGAGATATTTCATCAGAGAGCTGCATACAGGGAGCTTTAGTTTCTATTAGAAATTATTTTGCCTGAAATAAATGAAAAAACAGCTCTATCTCACTGTGCTTTATCTATCACCATAGGAATCATGTAGGAAAGCAGTAGAGGATACTTGTAAACTCACAGATGACAATATATTCTTTGAAATGCTTCTTTAAGCAAAATCTTTTAAAAAGGTGGACAATGATGAAATAAAAGAAATCACAGAATTTTTACAGGATATCTTTATTCCTTTCCATACTAGTTTTATATGTAATGGTTGCACAGTTGATGCATTTCTTTGATTTAAAAAGATTTTTCCATTATTTGTTGCTAGGTAGTTTCTTTACTCTAGGCACTGTAGTCCCAATATGTTTTCTTTTTTTGAAATTTTCCGAGCGAAATTTAGAAATGAATCTTCCAGTCTTTCTGAAACTTGGGATGATGCAAAAATACGTTTTATTTGACTTCAATGTTTGAGACTTCTAAAGGCTGGGGGGAAAAATAAAATCAGCCAGGAATGTTGTCTGTAAGCTTGTTTTTGTTACGCCAAAATACAGTCCAAAGCTAAATCTTCCTGTTCAGTCAACTTGGGAGTGTATAGGACATTTTTTTTCACTGGCTTGATCTTGGAAAATTTTTTTGGACAAGGACAGACAGTGTCACAGAAGCAGATCCTTTCTTTTCCTTCTACTTTCCTTCCCCTTTGTTTTCCATGGGGCTTCTATTTTCTGTCAAGCAAAACACAAAACAGAATTTCTGGCACTGTTTTTCCTGCTGGGGAATGAGTGGTACAACTCATAATCACTAACATTGTGCACAGATGCTCAGAGAGATGATAGGAATGGAAAACTGACCATAAAGCAGCTGCATTTTGGTGTGATTCCCAAAGTGGAGGATACTCAGAAGTTTTCTATTTTCAGTAATTAAACCAGGGAATAAATCAAAGAGAAGGCAATGGCTGAAATAACTATTGCTAAGTTACCTTCAAAAAGATGAGATTTTATTCTGTAGGTTTGATAATTTTCTCTCATCTGTGGAATCACTTCAATATTTTGCAAAAAAATAAATTAAAAAGCTAGCAAATAAAGGTGGATAGAATTTTCTTTCTTTATAGCTCATTCTCTTTGCAGCTTCATTTTTACCAGTTTGTACAATTGTGTTTGAGCACTAGCTTTGGCAAGAATTGCTCAGTGGAGGTGAATTTTCATTTAAGTTGCTAGTCTGCATGAGATCCCATGGGATCGAAAACCAAACTGGAATAATCTCAGCTGGAGTTTGGTGTTAAGCAGTTCCAAAATATAGTGCCTGCTATGGACTTTCTCAGCTGATCTGCACAGATGAGCAAACCACAATTAGTCAACACAACCAAAAGATCTAATGCTGAACTAATCTTTCTGTTAAAAAAATATGTTCCTACCTCACTTTGTTTTTCCTCTTCTTTCGAGTACCTGTGCCAATATATTCTCACATCGTCCCTAGAGTATTGCTGAAGCATCACTGTGTGTCATGGAAACCAAGTGGCATTGTATGGGTATGCTGTAAAGAATGTGATGAAAAGTTTTTATTTAAAAGATGTTCCTGTGAAGGTAAAATGAGAATATCAACTTGAGTGAGAATGTAACGTGCTTGCTTTGCTTTGCATAGGATCACATTTAAGATAATAATTAGGATCTGGAAGTATTACTCTAAAAATGTCCAGGTTTACTAGAAGTTTGCATGTGCCCATCTATACACAAACTTCATTTATAGATGCATAAAAATATAACTTGATGTCTTTGCAAGCAAGGTTAAGTGTTCATCTGTGTAGTGTTGTTTTGGAGCAGTCTACAACTGAATAGATAAGCAGTTACCTTCTTTTCAGTGCCTGTTGCTTGTTTTTAAATGATTGTGCTTATTTTGTATGCAAAACATGATATACTCCTGCTTGAAATATTATCTTCTGAGATGCCATTATGTATGAAGGAGAAAAATGTATAAATGCGCGACTTGTATTTCTCTATTGAAAACACATCTATGATGGGATAGAAATGTTAAAACAAGTGCCTTTGTGTGTAACCAGGCCCACCAAGACCTATTAGATGTCATCCTGTGCAATTTTTTTCATGAATTTGGTAGATTTACAGTGGTTGACTCTTCTACTCTTGAAATTCTTGTTTTATATTTTTGAATAGGATAGTTTGGTTGGGAAGGACCTACAAAGATCAAGGCCATGTCAGGGCTAACCAAAATCCAACCTCTCTTTTACCACTCTGTGGCTGGCACCACTCCATCCCTATTGCAGCACCTGGCGTTTTCTTTCACTGAACTGCATGCCATTGCTGATGGTACAGGTCTCCAACCTGTCTGGATCCATCTGCAAGGCCTCTTGTTCCTCCAGGGAGTCATCAGTACCTTCCAGTTTAGTATTGTTGACTATTCTAAATCCTAAATTTATTTAGGATGTATTGTATTCCTTTATCCAGTTCACCGATAAAAACAACAAACGTGGTGACCAGCCAGATACAGCCCCATTCACTATGATTCTCTAAGCCAGTGTTAAGGGCTGATCTTTTTTTTTTTTCTTTTAAAAAACAAAATATACTTCAGATGTACAGCTGAGGTTTCAATGTTCTCACTCAGTGTTCATTTCTCTAATCATACTAATGATCAGAATGTCTGATTATGGGCAAGCCTTAAGATGTTTGGCTCAGATTATCTCTCTAAATTTTTAAAGCTTGAAACTTCTTGGTTAATTCATTTAATTGCTGCATTAATTCTTCTCTTTGGGACTCAATGGCTACCTGCATCTCTTCTCCAGTCCTGTGTTTTGTCATATGCTGGAACCCATCCAACCTCACGTTCTTTCACTATTTGAGCATCATATGACCTGGTCTTGAAGTTCATTTTCAGTGTTCCCAGTGATGTAGTGAGTCTGGATTAATTCTGCTCAAACGTTAAGCTGCAAGACAAGACACACATTTGAGAACTAAAATGCAACTTTCATCTAGTTTCTTACACAAAGAAAACATTCTTTTAACTCCAACCAAGCCAAACACAAACACTATTAACTCTGTCCAATTTTCATCATCTCAATTTTAGTGTCAGGGCCAGGTTTCCAGTGGCTGATCCAAAAGATAAATGGAACACACGTGAGATTTCTTGGACTAACAGGTGTTACAGCTGCTTTTATAACTCAGGGATGAAATAAACAATTGTATATGAACCAATTCTAACATGAAACTCTGCTTCTCATCTTCAAATAATCTGTATTGAAAAACCTCACAAAGCATTGCAGAATGTCTCTGAGTGACAATTATTTGGAGAAGTTACTGCCCTCGTAATGTAATTTCGTAGTGTCAGTGTATTATTAGGCTGGGTGAATAAAGAAGACTTCACATTGTGAAATTCTGAGAAGCTGCTGTGCCCCTCCCAGTCCAATGCTGCTGAATAAATCAACTTTAACTTCCAGTGGTGCAACTTCTGGCTTTCTGATTTTTGGAGCCTGTGCTGAATGTACTGCACAACTGGTCCAACTGATTTTTGTTTTTGATCTTCAAGGTTGTCTCTAATGTTATCAATGTGTTTAAATTTTTTGCTTCTTTTTCTGTATTTTTAAGCAGAATGTTGCACTTGTGAAGCATCACTTTCATAGTGCTAGATGTTTTTCAGCACGAGGTGATCACTGCAGATGTCTTACTGTCCTCCCGCTTGAGGGATGTCAGAGTCTTTACAGCATCAAGTTCTTTTATCACAGGGATTCTTAGTGTTTATACTGTTTTTGAAAAAGCAGAGCTATCAAGCATCTATAATATTTGTTAAAAAAAAATACTAGTTCTGTGCTGTATAATCAGTATTCTTCTACTGGTAGAAAAAAAAAGCTTCAGTTTGACTACACCTTTAGAATTGAGATCTGACAACTTTGAAGCATGATGTTGTGTAGAACTTCATATTTTATTTCTTCTGTAAGGTGAAGTTTAATTGATGCTTATGGATTTGTTCAAATTTTCTTAGGAATGCTATTTCTGTTTATCTCTTTTCATGACTGTTTCTGTAACTAGCCCCTCAGCAGATGTACGGTGTTGCTAGTAACAGATTTTAGCAGCAGTTTTAGTAATGGAGTTTCTGGATGGGAAGATGATGCATGGATGTGAATGGGTCAGTATATGAATCAAATATTTATTTGCTGGAGATTAAAAAAAAACAAAAACAAAAACAAAAAAAAACAACTTCCTGAAACTGCTGTCTGTGATAAAGAACAGGAATTTTATTTTCTGACTGGAGGAAAACTATCAGTTCAGATTCCAGGTTACTGAATGTGATGTGGAAAAATGAACCCCCCAGAAGAGCACACTTTAAGCAGGATCCCTTGCAACTAAATGATTGGAAGATATCTGAGAACTGTTGCAAGTTCTTATGCCTCTAAAGACCAGCCTGTAGATGAGAAGCTGTTTATCAGATGGAAGTGGTCCATTGTATTCTTATTTTTCTGCAGTGGGATGGACAGATAACTGAATAACCACAATGCTCTGCTGCTTTAGAAAGCTCTGCGAACAAGATTTTGAAATTTCCTGGGCTTGTTAGATGTGGCAGGGGCAATGGTGGCGAAATTGGTGATCCTAAACCGTCTCACAAAAAAAGGCAATTTTTCTCCTGCTAGAGCTCTATGATGTGGCATGACAATATCAACTCTTAGGGGCTGCTTTTATAGTGCAAGTACGTGGTGTTCTGTTGCAGTAGAACTGTTGTTGGCAGCCCCCTCAGCTACCCAATTTTAAGCTTACTTGGATGTAAACGTCTTGAATCGTGATGTAGAATCCCCTGAGGATGTAGAAGTTCTTCCATTTTCAAACACTTTATGAATGCTCAGTGGGACAGCCCCTATTCTGGTCGCCAGAGAGTCATCGTGCTCTCCAGGTACCTGCACGTCCCCCTCCTCCTACCTAAAATATTAATTTTAGGGTGAGATGAATCACTGTCTGGAGATGCTTCTCCCTCTTGTAGAGGCAGCCTAGATGTCTAGTTTAGATTAGATGCATGAATTTTAGACAGCAAAAGATATTGAGATGAAGGAAATTCTCTGGACTATTTCCTCTTTGTTTAGAGAGAGTATACCTGCATTCCATAGGGGATCTTGTTCCTGCAGGATTATGATACATAAGTTTCTGGGCAAAACCCTGAATCAAGATGAAAACTTTTTCCTACAAAAGCCTTTCTTCTAGAGCATGCTTCTGTTTTTAGTTACAAATCTTTGCCTTTGTCTTGGAAGGAGATGAGGTCTTAATGATAGGTACTTACAGAGGTGCTGCAAATAGATTGTATGGTGTCTTCTGCATAGGATGCCTGACTGAATTAGCATTTTATGTCAAAGTCTCAGCACTTTTTCTGATTTGAGTTTTTTTCTGAAATTTTAAATGTTTTTTTTTTTTTTTTAAACATGCAAGATATTAAGCTTGGAACTAGCAGCCATACACCTCAGATCCTGACTTGCATGAACAGAGTAACACTGTAATCTAGGAATAGGTGCAAGCATATGTAGTTTCTGATCCTAAAATTGAATTTACCACGGTTAAGTAACTTTCACTGAAAGGATACATGCCCTGGTTGAGGCACAACAGCTTTTGTTTTGTCTGTCTGCCCTGTTTGCCAAGATGCTCTTGAAAAGAAAAAGCGCTTGCTACGGAACTCAAAGGTATGTTTGAGTCCCTTGCCCTTTTGTAAATGATGAGATTTGCGTTATGGTAAATCAAATCTGATAAAAGATGAAATTTAAAGGGTTGTATTGATTCCTTGGAGGAGAAAGCATGATTAGGGCAGAATGTAACTCTACTCAGTAGTTTGAGAATAAGTTATCCATTCTCAGTATCAGAGCTTAAGTAATAAAATCATAAGAATCACCAAGGCTGGGAAAAGACCTCCAAGGTCATTCAGTCCAACTGTCCACCTATCACCAATATTTCCCACTAAACCATGTCCCTTAGTACAACAACAAAACATTTCTTGAACGTCTCCAGGGATGGCGACTCCACTGCTTCCCTGGCAGCTTCTTCCAGCATCTTTTCCCACTCTTTTGGAGAAATTTTTCATACCTTCCAACCTGGATCTCCCCTGGTGCAACCTGAGGCCATAAACTGATGAATGTGATGATGTGATGAACGCTGATTATATGTGACTAAACACCAGCAAATACTAGCAGCCCAGCAAATGCAATAGAAAGTCTGTTTTTCTAAGTGTAGCATTCGAAGCATCTTGTTCTCTATAGGAATTCTAGTCTACCATTTTTGCGGTTGGGTGTGACTGCTCTAAGACTTGAGTATGTTCTGGTATGTTTTTTATTTATGCATCTCCGCTCAATCATCCTGAAAAAAAGGAATGTGCTGTCTTCAGTGTTTTGAAGTAATATGACTGTAACATATTGGGGGTACTATGTAAAGGAAAAACAGCCTGTTTTACATCTTAAAATTGGAGTAAATTTGGACCCCTAGAACTAAATATTTAATACACAGACTTGCATGTTGAAATACATGTGAATGTGTATTTATGTGTGAAATATTCGCATACCTTACGTTTTTTCTCCACTCATCTCAGATGAGGCAGTTTGGGAAAAGAGAATGTAACATTGTTTCATAAGCAGCTAATTCATGAGTGGTAATGGAATGAAGTCAGTGTACTTCAAAATGTATTTAAGGCAACAACTTTGCTTTAATAAGACTTTAGTAAGTACTTTTCCATATCTGTTGGTATTTCTCTGGGGCTTCTTTCTGCATTTTAAAACAAAACAAACAAAAAAATGAAAACAACAACAAAACCAAAAACCCCAAGAACTTTTTGTTTATATTGCAACTTGAGAAAGCAGAATCTGGGAAACAAGAAGATATTCAAGCCAAGAAAAATTGCCCAACAGAAAAAAATAGTTTCTGTTCAGAAATCAGAACTGTGATACTACACACTGAAATCCTTGTTTACTGTCATAGACAGAGGACTGGTAGAACTCTGAGCTGTGGAACATAGGAGACCCACTTACCAGAAACACTGAAAGGCTCTGAGTTCAGAGTTCAGTCCTTTCCATCTTACAGAGGAAACATCAGGCCTGTTCAACTCTTGCAGACCCTTTCAGAAACTGGAAGATGGGACTTCTGTTTCTTTGATCATATGAAGGATGCTTGAATGCAAGAAAAATGGTTGGAGGACTGACTTCTAGTGAGAAGTTGAATTATGTGCAAAAACCTACACTTTTTTTTTTTTTTTTTTGCAGGTTTCTTCATGGGACCAAGCCACATATTTCTAAGATGCCTAATAGAGTAGCATATCTTTTCCCTGTCAGATTCCTCGAGGAATTCTAGAGGTGTCTTGAGTGTCAAAAACATGGTTGCAGAGTTAAAAATTAAATGAGCTGAAGAACTTAAAAATAGCCTTCAAATATGTATTGACATTGTGAACTTCTAACTTGGTACTGCAATTCTGAATGTGTTTTGTGAGGAACTATTAAGGGTTCCTGCTGAACTCCTTAAGATTTGGGCACAGGTGGAAAAGCAAGCAAATATTTTTTCTTTTTCTCTTATAGACCTATGTGGTTTAGGGATAACTTTCTGCTCTTTCTACAGCCTAATTTGGTGCTTTTGAGTAGTCAACTAACATTTGAGTTTGCCAGAAGGGATGATTTCTAGCAAGAATTTAAGACTTCTGCAGTGAAACATTGAGGATCAACACTGTGGTGATGTGTGCTAAGCACTGGCTGTGAACTCTTTGGAATGTAGGAACCTGAATCTTTTTGTGCAGCAACAGTGTCTACAAGCCACAATCTGAAATTAGTTGTGTGTATGGGTGGGGTGTGTATGAAAGGGTGCTTAAAACTTGTTTTCCCTGGATTTTTATTTTATGTCACCCTAGGATAATGTGGTGTTATGCAGAAAGGTCTGACCTAACTTGAGAAAAGAGTTTCAGCATTGCAAGCAATTGAGCTGCATTACTAATGTGTTTTGCTCAAGTTAATCAGTCTAGCCAAGAGCAGACTGTTCTTAAAGACACTGTCATGCTAGTTCCTTATTCAATGGTAATTTGAGTCACCTGTTGAGTGAATGACCATGGCTGCCAAGGGGAGCCAAACTGGGAGACTGCAACAGAGCAGAAGGCACAGCAGTCCTGTAATGAGTCTTGAGACGTACAGTTGATTCTAAACCTTGTGTGCCAGAAGTGGTGGGATCAAAGACCTGTTTGATCATCCAGCTGTATGCCTGGGAGGTGAGATCAATAGCACCACAGCTTGTTGCATATTTCTCACTGCTGAGTGTGTGAGCCGGAAGCCCACCGTGTGAATTGTTCTCTATAGGCTCATCTGTGGAAGTCTGTCTTGGCAAACTGAGTAAAATAATGGCAGATGCAAAGACCATATGCCTGCAAAAACATTGACTTCAAGGCCAGTAGGAGGCAGTGAAAACCTGTAGAAGATCTACTTGTTATTGATTATTTTTCCTCCTCCTCAAGGGCAAGGTGTCAATAACTCTTGCCTTTTTAATTAACTCATCACAATGGTATGCTATGGAATTTTATTGAGACTTTGTAGAGGAAGAATTGTGATGTCCAATGTAAAAATCCTTAGATTCTCAAAGATCCATTTAAAAAAATTTTTTAACTATTATTCTAGATTAAGGCAGCCCACGTGCTTGTTTTTACCATAAGAATGGGTGCACGAGTGTGCAAGGCCTGTCAATGTTTACATAGACCTCATATATCATGTATTGAGGGAGTCTTTTTGATTTAGTGAAACATTCACGTGTTCCAAAGCAGAAAAGCCTGGATGTTCAATTTCAGCTGGGATCTTGTATGTACAAGGAACAGTGAGAGCAATGTTAAGATTGTAGATACTCTTCCTCTTTCTTTTTATTTTTTTTTTCCCCTTGTGTCTGTGAAAGGAAGAAGATGAGCTGTCTGTAAAATCAGAGAGCTAATGGCTGGCATTAAGGTATTCATGGCAAGAATTAGAATGGTGGATAAAAGGTGCAAATTCTTTTCTAAGAAATGTAAGTTATTTGTTAGGGGTTTGATACGTTTCTGATAGCTAGTGTGTTGGAGGAAGGCCAAGGGTATATTCTCACATAAATTGTTTAGATGTTAAACCTGGAAGAGCTTAGAATTAGAATCCTATTGCTCTTGTATACAGGAATCCGTAGGGTTTCACTCCAATATTTCTTCAGTGAGTCTGTATCTTTGAGAGAAGCTAGGCATATGGTTTTGGAGACCTAGTCTTCACTTAGTCTTCTATTAATAGGGAATTGACTACCTCCCTAAGTGAGTGTTGCACTGATTAATTTAGCAGATTAGTGCTGTAGCTCCTTGATCGGTTTTGTATGGTTAATTTAATGTGTATGCTGAAAAGAGCACTCCCACTGTCATCTAGTTGTTTAGTGTATTCCCACCTCTCCCTTGGCGCCAGCTCTGCTATTTGTGCTTCCTGGGTGAAACTGAGGTAGCTTGTTGCCAGATGAGTTTCCTAACTTGCAGAAACCAGGGATGATGTGGTTTTCAGCTTACTCAGGTTTTTTGTTTGATTCCTCACACAAATGATAACACTGATGCAGTGGAGATAGTGGGGATGAATGGCCACAATATGGAGGAGGAAGATGGGACTGGGCTTTTAATCAGCAGTACTAAGCAATGAGAGATTAAATGGATTATGGAATTATGATGAGAAACATAACAAGCACGTAGCTAGCTGCTGACACTAGATGAATTCAGATGTGCAAAAGGTACTCATGTGGCCAGTGAAGATAAAAGAATCCTTTGCTATCTGACACTTTCAGTTGGAAAATTTTATTTCAGAGGTAGAGGACTTTGTGTCTCTGACAAAGCACATGGCATGTCTTTTCTGACAGTCTGCACTGAATTTAGAAATCAGAAGTACTGCTAATATTCCCGTGCAGAGAGTGGATGCATAAAAATTCAAGGGTATCACAGAATGAAAACAAAAGACTGCAGGGGCTTGAATCTTCTTTTGTGCTGTGATAGTCTTACTGTACAGAGGACTAGACCGTTGCTTCAGCAGCTCAGTTTCATGCAACTCCTAACCCAGTCAATAAGTGTTTTACCTGGCTTGCATCTAACTTTACTGCTTCTTTACTTTGAGTGTTACCCGTTTGACAAGTGTTTTTTGAGGTTGCAGGCTGGGTTGAATGGCAATGTGCAACAGACATTTGTGAAGAGATGTCTCTCTGCATGTACTTATTTATTTATTGGTTACAATGGCAAATAAGATGTGTGAGTGTTGATGCTTGGAAGAGGTCAGACAAAATTTCATTTATTAAACTTAATTTAAACATCTTGTGGTCTTTTGGGAGCTGGATCAAACAATTTTCTTTAAAAATCTAGTTATAACTTTGGTGTGAAATTTTAAACTCTGAAGTTGCAATTAAACCATTTGTTGATTTAAGTGTGACTGTAATTTCTCCAGGACTTAACAGGCAAAAACTGCAACAGGCTTGGGCAATGACAGTCTTGTTTAAACTTTCACTATGGCTCCACTTTTATCATCAGTTGCTGTTGGGCATCATTTCATGCAAGTCAGGAGAAGATATAACTAACCAAAATCTAAACTTTTATTGCCTTGCACGGGATGACAGATAATGCCTTGTTGAAATACTGGGCATGGAGCTCACAGGGCGTTTTGCCATTGTAGCATAGCTATTTTTTGGAGTTATCCTTGTCTTGAATGTGACTCACTACCAGCAATGGCAAGACTAGAGTAGGAAAGTGTGCACGTGTATGCTTTCTGTGCTTTTTTTTTTTTGTTTTGTTCTTGTGTTCTCTTCAGTCATCATAAACTTTAGCTGTGCTTTCATACTCTGGATCATTGACTCTAACATGGCTGATGCATCTACGACGAGTTGCTTTGAGAAATGTGCTTGTGTATTTTAAATTTTAGTAAGCAAGGTAGCTTTCAAACTTATTTTTTTTAGTTATTGGTACTTTCAAACATAGGCAGTATCAGAGACCAGACCGTAAGAGCCACACACTATATAGATATACATTTGATATATAAAAATGAAAGGGCTCAGCTTCTTTGAAAGAGAGTAGCTAAGAAGGCAGCATGTTCAGGTGTGCTACATGCAGGATGCCACTTCTATGAGGAAAGTAAGACAAAATTTGCTTGCAGTTCTCCATCTGATCAGGGCAGGCTTTTGGAGAGAGGGAAAAATACTTTGGAGCTGTTACTGCTACTTGCTTTGAGTGATGAGGCAGGTTGTAGCTTGCTGGAAACTGGCTTTTGGTTTATTCTCTGATATTCTCTGACTAACTGGGAGTGGAGGTATTTCTGTGCAGAAAGTCTTTCTCAAGTAGTGTGAGAAAGATCCAGCTGTTTTGCAGAGGTGTTCTCTGGGATTTGCAATTAGCTGACCAAATGACTAATGTGTGGTTTAAATAAAAATTGCTGGGGTTGAATCGATGATTGTCAAAGCCCTCCACTTTTGAATATGCTTGCAAGATGAAGTGATGAGGCTGGTTTTGCAAAATGGGTTGCTATCTGAACTGTGAATCCACCTTACTTGTAGAAAAGATGGAGGCTTATCACCAAGGTCAAACTGATCCAGTTACAGGGCCCTGTAGCATTGCTTCACTTAGAAGGTTCTGTGACAAAGAGAGTTTGAAACCAAAAAGCCTATCTGTTGGGAGACTGGAAAGTGGTGAAGCTTACAGAACACCTGCTTCTTTTATGGAAGCATCTTGCACTTTTGACTGGGTGACTAAACTATGTCTGTGTCTATAGATATTAGCTTCTGTTCACACTATGAATTTTAAGGGGTCAGGTTTGTCAGTGACCTGACATGCTTTCTGAATAAAACCAAAAGCCAAACTTGATTTTCTCCAGCAGGGCCCTATCTCTTGTTCTCATATAGATACACATAGATTGGCATTTGCCTATATATTCTGAGATAAACTCATTAGTTGCAGGTTTTTGCACTTGCATGTAGGCTTGTTCTGTACTTCTATTCATTTTGAACAGTAACTCAGTGCTTAGGTTTTCAGAGCTTGCTTTTAGACCTTTTTAGCATAGCTTGTGCTTTTTAGTCAATTAGTAAACAGGGAGAACTTACAGAGGTTTACAAAATGAATCTCAGCTGTATATCATGATATGAAAGACAGTTTTTTTCACTTTGGCACCTGTGTTTCTGAGATATAAGGTTAAACAAAAATTCTGTGTCAGCAGTCCAGCTCTGAACTCCGGAATGGATGTATCTAGAGTACCTGTACAAATTTCTCAACACTGGCTGTCCCAGCTTTTTGTTTCATCTTTCCTCCAGTTTATGATCTGCGTGTTTCAGCTGATTCTGGAGAAAAGATTATATTGCCAACACCTAGATTATGTTTAGAGCTTGTGGAACTGGATTTGTGCTCATATCTAGTATTTCCCTGCTTCGTCATCTTCTGCAAGCTGGTTTCAATTGAAAGGAACTGTTGAGAACCAGCTGTTGCTAGTGTCTATTGACAAGATATTTACATGCTGTTAAAATCTACAAAAATTTAGAGTGCTTGCAAGTACTTAATGTGAGTGGTGTGCAAGGAACAGATCGCCCTGTTGCCAAGGATTTTGGTGCTGAATACTTTGATGCCCCTCTCATCTTGTAATCCATCAACATCTGGAACTGTCATATTAGACTGCATTTCTCTCTAGTCCTCAAAGTATTTGCTTTTAGACTTGATTGGGAATTACTACTTTTTTGTACATGCTGATTATTTCTTCAATTGAAAGAAAAGGAGTGCATGGGGGAATTGAGAATAGCCCTTGAAGGATCTTTGTCCCGTATCTTGCCAGATTTCAAGACAGTAGCAAAACATTTTGCAAAATTCTCAGTAGAACAGATCGGTTTGGAGTACAGTTGTTCAACCATATTGTGGAAATAAATGCTGTTCTTGAATTTGCATAATTCACACTTTGATTGTGTTTTCTGAATTGATCTCTATGACAGGATGAGATTTTCTGATCTGCTTTTATTTTAGATGTGTACCAAATAAAGAGATTAATTGATGATCCTTGTGGGTACCTTCCCATACGTACTCTGTTCTGTTCGGTTTAGAACAATCTGGGTGTATGTTTTTTATTATTGTGCTTCCTATCCCTGAAAAATACAACGCTGTGTGGAAAAGTGTTGATATTCTTTCCGAAGACAAAAGCAAACAATCCTTCTGGACTCAGATTCTAACACAATTAGTAATTAAAAACAGTATGCAAAATTTTATCCAAAACAAAAATGCATGTGCTGCTGAGGAAGAAAATGGCATGTGTATGTAAGAGGCGGTCAGCTAGTGATACAAATGCCTTCTTAATCCCGGACCTAGTGTGCCACTCTTCCTCTATACAAAGACAATTTGCTTTTCATGTAGTAATGAAGAACAATGTTTTAACAGACAAAGGCACTTCTAGTGTATTATTGTGCTGTCTTTTGACTAGCGCTAGATGCTGGGAAAAATGGTAATTCACAGTTTGAATGCTTCTTGCCAGCACTGTGGGTTAGAACCGAGCATGTACAATCTATGTTGCACAAGATACAATGGCGAACATTGTGTGAGAGAGAAAAGCTCAAATTATAGCTGTTGCTGATGGCTGAGAAACTCGTCTTTTATATATTTTTTTAAAGACGAAGACAAGCTAAACAAGATCCAAAATATTTACCATAAAAGTGTATATGTGTGGTTGAATTCAGTAACAATATGCTCACATAATGCTGTTTGTAAATTCATATAAAAATACATGGCTATATTACTGAAACACCTGTGTTCCTGTTTGTCTTGTGAACTGCTAT
Source organism: Oreortyx pictus (assembly GCA_036925125.1). Classification (NCBI taxonomy): domain Eukaryota; kingdom Metazoa; phylum Chordata; class Aves; order Galliformes; family Odontophoridae; genus Oreortyx; species Oreortyx pictus. Next base: position 85,031,790 of record JAUPFR010000003.1, on the reverse strand, counting down.
AAGGCACAGGTGGCTTCTCATTAACTTATTTCACACAAATATAAATACACTGCTGCGCTTCTCTTGCTGTAACTATATAATCCAAGAAACATGATTGCTACTGATTTAATGTAATCAGTGTTGTGAGGGGAACGTTCTGAGCCCTTGTGAATGGCTCTATTCTGAAGGGATTTACACCCCATGTAAATCTGATTTAAATGGGAGAGTGGTGGAATGTGGCTTTCCTATTTAACCTATGCAAAAATCTATATTCTCCCACCTAGGTTTCTCACTGTGTGACACGATACTCAGCTGGTATGTGGGGGAGGGGAAGAGCAGAAGTCCAATAAGGACGGAGAAAGTAGGTAAGGGACTATCTCAAGCAGGCAAGTTACACGTTTTGATTCAATATTCTGATATTCTTATCAAGGTTTTCCAGAGTGTGACACTGACTCAAACTGCAAACAATAAGGAGAAAACAGCAAACATGTGTCAATGTCTTGGGTGTTCTGCAATGATTTCTTTTTTTTTTTTTTTAAGGGACCAGTGTTACAGCAGAAATAAAAACCAAGAAGAAAAACAGCGAGCCATCTTAGCATGTGAAAGCATATGTGTTTTTAAAAATGATGTTAGTAGTTTAAAGATATCTTTCTGTTTAAATTTATTGAACTATAGCCAGATTTATTCAATTAAGATAATACATTTCAAGGTTAACTACCATTTGCTGTTCACTTAGGCAAGCTATTGTGCAGTTATGTAAATTTCATGAACAGAGACACGACTTGAGTGTCTTAATTACAAGCAAAAAGTGTCATTTAAATATGAATAAGTGAATAGTTGCCTGTATTTCCTGTTCACTTTCTGCTGTCATCTTTAAAACCAAGAGCTAACTAGCCACCTATGCTGGGCTCTCGGTTTTTCTTCCCTCTAAAAGAGGGGGGGGGAAAAAGAAACCTGTCATATAAATGCATGTGAAGCAGATGATGTGGGAATGTCCCAGTCTTACATTTGTTATTAGCACCCTGAATTTTGATATACTCGGATAACGATGAATAGAAGTAAATATGCTGCATTTCTGTGGAATTGTCTGCATTTCAATTTGATATCTATATTTAAATTGTGCCATCTATTTTTTCTGTGTAAAATCCTGTGGCAGTAACTTTATGACAAGTCTGCAAAGAGCTTATTTTGTATGCTTCTATTTTCAGTGTAAAGAGCTATTATGGATTCCTCTTATTTATATGCACATAGTTGTGTTCAAAATAGTCTGTTTCCTTATTAAATTATAGTCAGTCGAAATTAAATTTTATGTAACAAAGAGTTATGTAGCAATATCCCCTCATCATCTTTAAGTCCGAATTCCCTGTGTTCCTATCGTGTTGATAGTTTGGGATTTTTTTTCCCATTGTTTTGAATTGTTTGTCTCTCCAAAAATGACCTAGAAAGAAATCTGTTGTTAATCACATATCAACGAGGGAGGGATGATTAGTTAATAAAAATCATGCCTCATTTCTGTGGACCAAATGGCTAACTCTGGTTCTCAGTATGTACAGACCCTCTTGAAAGACTGTTCCCATCCTTCAGTGATGTAGCTGCAGCTCTCCCTGAGGAATGAGAAGTTCACTATTCACTCTGTGCTTGCATCACCCTTTCCAACATGTTCCCACTGATACATTAAAGGAATTAATTGCTCATAATGATCTCACCATCTGTTAACAGAGGTTCATACCTACAGGCTGGTGGCATGTGGTGGTCCTATTCAGAAATCAATAGGCAATGCTGGGGGAACGCTTTCCCACATTGCCTTCCATTGCACTCTGAAAAGGGGAGGAGAGCGCAGTGTTGGCCATCTGCTCCTTGTCTTTCTGTGCGAGAGACCTTGATGCAGTCCAGCCCGGCTCTGATCTGACTCCAGTCTGATTGGAATGTGGCTGATCTGAGAGCCTCTCAAAGCTGTGAAAGTGAGTCAAAAGGAGATCCCCATTGTCCGGCGGGGCTGAAAGAAAATGATCACTTTAAAATTCATAACTCCCAGGTGCCCGCCATCTATTCATGGGAAAAACTCTCTGAACTTCTCTTCATTAAAAAGAGAGGGAGTCCAGCTAAAAAGAGAGAAAAGGAAGTAGTTTGTGGGAAATGTGCAAAGGATTTCAGGCTAAACAAATGAGGAATTTGGAATTTTTACTCGTATTAAAGGAACTGTGTAAGGAAAGGGAAGCATTTGTAAAAGCAGGGCCTCTGCATCAGGGGCCCTTCCCTAGGGTCCTTTAGCAAAATAAAAAGGCTTTTTTTTTTTTTTTTTTATTCTCTCTGAGGATTTTTCCCTCCCTTTTCCTCTTTCTTACCTGTGTGAATGAGGATAGGAATGGTACATGAATGAGTCTGTCCTGCATTATGTGACAGATTAGAATGCATTCAGTCTACCCTCCTCCCCCTCTCACACATGTATGTTATTGTTTAGGCTGCATACAAATCTGACCTGATAACAAATGTAAACTGAAGTATACTCATGGAGAATTAGACTTTTGAGGGGGTGGAAGGGCTGCTCTGTCAGCTTGGTGCCTAAGTGTTCCCTGCCCCCATGTCTAGTAATCTGAGGATTTGCCATATCACAGGAGAGATGTGGGGATTCTTCCCTTCTTCCACTTTCTCATTCTTTTACCTCACCTGAGCACAAGGTAGTGCCAAGTGCTACCTCAATCTTCAGGAGCACTGCAGTGCTCCACAGTTCTGTGGTCCTCCACAGAGCCTTACACCTTCAAGTGGATTTATGCTTCTGTTCCTGCAGCATGAACTGCATATTTTCTCTGATATTGTTTATGTGATCAGAGATGAGGAGTGCCATAGAGAATAATGTATAGTAGATTTTAAGGCATGAACAGACTATTTTGATGACTTAGCCCAACTAACTTTGCAGCAAAGGCTAAAGAATCACTTTCAGTATTTCTCTTTCAAAGCATATAACTGTAGGCTAACTACTGATTATCTTCAGAAATCCAGTTTTGGTGTAATGATTTTGAGTGAATTTGTACTTTGATAAACTCTATTGATAACTCTTTTTGGCCTATTTCCTATTTAGGATACTCATTTCAAGCTTTATCCTGTCCTGTGTGACTACTGGGGTTAGACATACTGGATGCCTGGGAGCACAAAGTAAGCTGTGAAGTGTGTCTGATTACACGTGTACCTGCTCCCAGGTTGTAGTCACTGTCTCCAGCGAAAAGCATTTGCATAGTTTTTGAGGTGGTGCTCGCCCACCTCCCTTATTCTGGGAGTCTTTTATCCTATGACGCATCTGTCTCTTTCATTTTCCTGTCTTAAATCATTTGGTGAGAAGTGTAGTGTGGTAAAGCATCTGTTTTCCTGAGGTATTTTTGAGACTGTTATGGTCTTTCTCAGTGGGATGTTGTTCTCTTCCCATCAACTTGTCTTTCGGATAAATTCAAGATGGAGCTAGTTGCTTCTAGCCACCATTTTCTGGGGGCTTCTCTTAAAGAATGGCTTAGGTTGGATTGGACCTTGAAGACCATCTAGTTTCAAACCCCCTACTGTGGGCAGGGTTGCCACCCACTAGATCAGGCCGCCCAGAGCCACATCCACTCTGCCCCTGAATGCTTCCATGGATGGGGGATTCGTAACTACTCAGAAGTCTGTTGCAGTGCCTTACCACACTCTGAGAAAAGAGTTTTCTCCTTCAAGTGTCTAGTCTACATCTCCCTTCTTTTAGTTTAAAGTCATTCACTCTTGTCCTGCCACTATCTGTCAATGTAAAAAGTCAGTCTCCCTTCTGTTTAGAAGTTCTCTTCAAGTACTGGAGGGCCACCATAAGGTTTCCCAAGGGCCTTCTCTTCTCCAGGTTGAACAAGTCCAGCTGCCTCAACCTTTCTTCGCAGGAGAGGTGCTCCAGCCCTGTGATCATCACTTTGTCCTTTTTCCAGACCCATTCCAACAGCCCTACATATTTCTATTGCTGGGAGCCCAAAGCCTTGTCACAGTATTCCTGCTGGGCCCTCACAAGGACAATCACCTTCCTCTCACTGCTCACCACTCCTCTTTTGATGCAGCCTGGGATGCAGTTGGCCTTCCAGGCTGTGAGAATGCACTGCTGGATCATGTTCAGCTTTTTATTCACCAGGACTCCCTAGTTCTTTTCTGCAGGGTTGCTCTTAATGCGTTCTTCTCCCAGTCTGTACTTATCTACACGGGATCATCCTGACCCAAGTGTAGCGCTGTGCACTTGGCCTTGTTGAGCCTCATTAAGTTTTTTTTTTTTTTTTTGCCCACTTGACAAGACTGTCTAGTTTCCTTTGGATTTCATCCCTTCCTTTTGTCATATTGACTATTAGTGTCATCTGCAAATTTGCCTGAGGGTGAACTCAATCCCCCTGTATATATGGCATTGATAAACATGTTGAAGAGCACTGGTGTCAAGACTAATCCCTGAGAGACATCACTCAACACCAGCCTCCACTTGGACATAGAGCTGCTGACCATAAGCCATCTGGCTGCACGTGGGAGGCTAGTTGCGCACTGTTTGGTTTCCCTTCTCCAGAAATTCCTGAGGAAGTAGGCAGCCATCACCAAATGACTAAGAAGAAATGTTCCAACAAAGATATTTGTTTTGTAATCTCATGATAATGTGCTACATCTCTATTCTCTACTTTTAATGGCTATTCCAGCTCTTTTCATAATCACCAATTTCAGTGATATTGTTTGTCTCTTTTCTTCACATCTTCAGTCTTTCTTCATGTATATTCATCAGGTCAAGTGCCCCCTGTACCATAACTAGAGTCTCTATTGACATAGTAACTTTTAGAGGAACAGAACACCATCCCACCCTAGCTTAGTTTGTGATGTTAGGAGGTTATGTCACAATTCATCCTTAACAGTCCTTTCACTTAAAAAAAAATAAAATAGTAATAATAACAACTAAAAGCGTTAAGAGAAAAATACACATTGCAAGTTGCACACTCCGCCTTCAGACCTTATTCACTAAATTGGCATCCTTAATCTGATTTGTGATTGCTTCTGGGTATCTAGTACTAAATTCTTTACTATTGTGGCTGCTTTCTGTTCTTGAATGAACTGCCTTATTTCTAGAAATTTTAGAATATCTAAAATAATACGTAACATTTTTAAAAAAGTGTTCTTGTAACAAAATATACAATGTTATAATTCAGATAGCTATACTAATCAACTTGTTCTCAGAGATGTGTTCATTGCTCTGTTTTTCACTGAACATCTTGCTTCTAGCTTGTCTCTCTTACCTGAAATTCATGACTAGTATCAGAGTTAATTGAGCAGAACACTTTAGTGATCTAAACAAACCATCAGATGTTCATTGCAAGTGAGTGTAAATCTAAAATTGGACATTACTGTCTTACTATTACTTCTTTACCTGGAGAACTGATAGTTGGAAGCCTTGCCTCCTGTGCATTACACACTATATAACCACTAATAAATGGTGCCTGCCCTACCAAGCCTATAGTCCAAATAAACAAGGCAGATGATGAGCATTTGGAAGAGTTATGATGTCACATAGGCAGATGGTGTAAAGTGATCTCAGGCCACACGTGCCAAATTCACAGAAAAGTAAATTATTTACTTCTTTAGTTCTTTGATGTTGGGTAGTCCCTTTGAGCTACAGTAAAGCTCCATGTGAATTATGTTTGAAAAGTGAGGTGTAGAAGGACTATATGAGAATTTGTGTGTTCAAACATGATAGATACAAAGCTAAGAGAGGAGAGTGCGTTTTTTACAGGGAGGAATTTGGCAGGAAGAGTTCATGATGATCACAGATGGAAAGGAAAAATCAAATTAAAATATGGCTGGAGTTCTATGCTATTTTTTTTTCCAGTAGCAGATACAGTAGATTACAGAACATACTACTGTTCAATTTTGTTTCCTTCAAGAATTTGCTTTCTCTCTGTTGCTCAATTCAAATGTTAGCACTATAATGCCTTAAAAAGGATCTGTAAGAATCTGTTATTTAAAAAAAAACTTTTAAAAATATGTAATTGTTATGATGTTAACAGGATCCTACCAATGATACTTCTAGGTAAACTGTTGAGTCAGCATAACTGAAGGAAGGTGACCTTCAGTTAAGAGTACAAACCTCAAAAGCAGAGGATACACAAACTTAAAACAGATCTGCTATTGTTAGAATAGTAACACGTAGTCATAGCTAAAGAATGGATGTTAAGGAAGGTAGGAAAATACCCAGTTGGTTTTGCTAACTGAAGTTTAATTTTGCTTATGTAATTTTCTTTTGTAGCTAAGGCATCAGTAATGAATTTGAGGAGATATACTGAGGTAGATTTTGGAAAGAGGAGATGTACTATAGCATTCTGCTATTAACAATTCTTTTGTAGTGATTATTTTATTAATTAGGCAGAATAAAATCCTTTGATTGTGACTTAAAATCTGAGAATTAAATGTATCAAAAAAGGATTAGATGAACTCTGTAGGTCCCTTCCAACCCCTACAATTCTGTGATTCTGTGATTTATGTAGGGATTTTCCTAACATTTAAAGGAAAAACTTGAGGGGAACAGGAGAGGACTTCCAGGAATTTGAGGCACCTATTGATGCTTTTTTGCCAGTAAACACCATACAGGTGGGCTTGGAAAATCTGCTTGCTTGGTACTTCTCCCTTTGTCTGGTTTATATACCTCTATAATGCGCTCAGACCTGATTTTCAGGAGAAGACAGACATGTACAGATAGGCAGCGCTGGAGCTTGAATGTGGAAATCTGCACAAGGTAAATCTTCGAATCTTTAGGCTCTCATGAGACATGAACGGAGAGAAGATCACTCTGAGCCGCATCTGAGTATGAGATATCTTCCAGATGACTCTACCTTTTTTTGACTTAAAAAATGTGAGTTTGTAAGAAAACTTCACACAAACTTTATCCAAAGTCAGTTTACAATAAAAGTTTGTACAGAATGTGCAACTTGAAGTGTAAACAGCAGTAAGGCCTGAGTTTGTTTGTGTTCTTATTCTATTCCTTAGCTATATTCATTGAATAGTACAGAGGGGGAAAAATGATTTAAATATGTGGCTTAGTATTCAGTATTTCAAATGCTATTCACTTCCTCAATTCAGAATAAATTTCTTTAGGAACATAAGTAATACTTTTTCAGCTTTAAATCTCTATCTTTTCTCATTTTATTTTTAGGATGTATTTGAGAGCAACTGGCACCTTTCTTCCTTCTTTACACTACTCTTAGTGTCAGCACTCACATGACAGAACTCATGGTTTTTGCTGCAAAATAAAAAGCAATGTAAGTTGATTATTTTTAGAAAAAAAATTAAAATACAGACATTGATTTTTAGAGTGTGGGGACAGCTGTAGTAATTAAAATGTATTATTATTTATTTAAACCTTAGAGCTCTATAAACTAATTTCCATAGGTTTTGATGCCTTAGGCTGATCTGCAGCTTTTATTTTTGTGCGTGCTCATCATTCTGAATGTATACAGAAAGTGACCAGTACTGCCTCAATCAGAAATACAGCACTTTGTTGGCAGGTGCCAGCAACCTTGTGAGAAGCTGAATGATTGTAACAATGCGGTGAGTTAGTCCAAAGTCTAAATTATTGTCTGGGGAAGGAGAAGCTGTAGCTAAAATGTTTTATCAGAGAATTTTAGTGTTACTAAAGTTGCACAGTATTTGGAATTTTTTTACTCAAACGTAAGCTGTGGCAGGAATAATTCCATAAACTCGTATATTGCATTGTTGTGGAAGATTGCATTATTGTGGAAATGCAGTCTAAATCCTTACATATATAACTAAAATGTGTATATATTTGCATGATTTTATGTAGATGTATTTATTTTGAGAACAGTTTTATTGAAGAAATAAGTTGTTATTTTGGAACTGTTTTTTTTATTTTTATTTATTTTTATTTTTATTTTTTAACTTTTTGTTACCACAAATACATCTACCTGTATTTGCTTGCAGTTGATAGGAAACTTTCTTGCTGATCTACCACCTGTATTGATTCTACCTAAATTCAGCATGAAGGTTATAAGTTTATTATCAAGGATAATTGCATTTCCTGAACTCACATTAGTACAGAAAGTTTAGATTTTGTCATGCTGGGAGCTCTGTAAGCATTTGAGAGAGTTGGTTTCTTTGCTGAATTTTGCCATTAGGGTGGATGATGGTTTTTGTCTTATTGCTTGGGTTCCAATAGAGACCAGCTGCAGGTATCTCAGGACCAGGATAAGAACTGGGCTGATGTGCAGTGTTACTTTCCCAGAATACTTTTAGCTTGCAGTGATTTCACCCTCTGCATAGTCCTGCACTGGTGGTGATATGGTTCTGTTTTAATGGACCTTGTAGAAGCTCTTCTCTGGAGGCAGCCTGAGGTCAGGCACACTGTTGTTGATCCTCATATTTTTGGGAAAATTGCAATGAAGGGAGCTGTTTCAGATGGTAAATATATGAATGGAAGATTATTAAACATCATTGGATATTTGTGTATGGAGTTAATAGATGCTGTGGTTCTGGTTGATTATGATTCAAGTTTTATAATTTAAATATAAAGCCTATATTTATTAGCCATCTGTATTGTGATAGTTCGTACATTATTGAAACATACAGCTCAATTTATGGCCTGTTAATGCCACAGGTGGCCTCAATCCTGTTGAATGATCCTTTTCAGTTTGTGCTCCTGTCTAAGTAAGAGAGCATGCGCAATAGCAACCTTTGCTGCAGATTGTTAGCAAGTGCTGAAGCTTTTATTTTAGCTCAGCACAGAATGCACCTCACGTGAAGCTGAAATGAAACAGTTCATGACTACTCTTAAAGTTCGAGCGTACAGATATGGTACCTGAGTCCCAGGCTTGCGGTCTGGCAATTTTGTCAAGCTGTACACAGATTGTGTAAATATGGAGGAAGTTGCAACCAGAAACTGGAGAATTCGGGAGTTGTTGGGAAATGGTAATTTTCAAATGGATGTTTGCCAGTGTCTTCCTTTGTCCACTGAAACAAAAAGAAAAAAAAAAAAGAAAAGAAAAGAACGGGGTGTATAAACTTACTCCATAACCCAAACTTGCTGTTAATGAGTCATCTCTGTGGTGGCAGGTGGATCCATTTTGATGGGGGATCCATTTGAGACTGAGATACCCCCACCTCGGGTCTATGGGGTCCTCAGTGAGAATCTTCCTGTGCCCACAGTGCAGCAGCCCAAAGCAAGACAAGTCTTGTCTTACCCTCTCTTTTAGGGCTCTGTGCAGAAGAGATGGCAGCTCTTCACAGGCACTGGGGGTCAGGAAATAAGTGTTTGCACCATGTTTGCTGATTAACAGAAGTATTATTTACTGCTGGCAGATCTGGTAAGAGCTCCAGGCTGTGATCTTTGATGTAGTGTAGGGTGCAGGGTCTGTGCTTCCAGTAGGAAGCTGGTCTAGTTCTCCTGCACCTTCCTGGCTACACTTTGATGGCCAAGTGCAGTGACCATGGGTAGTGCTGGGTCATCTCTGTGTTGGCAGGTGGATCCGCTCTCCTCTGTTTGGCTTCATCTTTTGGGGTGTCCACTTCCATGGGTCCTTCAGTGTCCACTGCTGGATGGGGAATCAATGGCCCTATGCCATTGTCTGCCCGATGGACACTTCTGGACACCATGCCTGACCAGCGTCTAAGTGAAGAGCCATTTCCTAATACTCAGCCTGAGCTTTACCTGACACTGCTCCATGCCATTCCCTCAGAAATTCCTGTCACTAAAGAAATCAGTGCTGCCCCTCTGCTCCCCTCATCAGGAAGCTGTAGTCTGTGAAGCCTTCCCCTCAGCTTTCTCTTCTTCGCCCTGAACAAACCAAGGGACTTCAGCTCCTGTTCCTACCTATTGTCATCTGTATCCCTTGCCATCATCATAGCTGGTCTTTATGCAGGTTTCTTGGATCAATATATGAAAGAAATGTTTCGTCCTGGTGGCATGCTTTATATCAAAGGAACGGGCAGTTTTGAAGGAAGTGAGAGAATAGTTTTGAAAGCCATGCACAAGAACAATGTGTCTGGTGAGACAAAGCTTAATTCCCACATTTAGCACTTTTCAGATACATTAAATACCATACGTCCATTATACAGTGAAGAATTAAGGTGGAGTCTTCAATGGGCAATTTTGAGCTGCCTTTTTTTGCTGATCAGAACTGAGATTAAATGCTGAGGAGGTGCTCTCACCTGATTGCCTGCAGGTCCTTCCTCCATTGGGGTGATACGGTTCAATTCACTTCCTTGCTGGCCTTGACTGAAAGTAAAGATAAAAGAATATACAGGTATCGTGGATGCTGATACTACAACCTTTAACATATGCATCTTTGCATAGAATTTTTTTTTTTAAGTTGTTAACATTAATGTAACTTTATCCAGTGATTTTTGGGGTATACACCTTGGTAGATAGCAGTACAACATTGTAAAACTATGAAAGCCATGGCAGAAAGTCTGCCATTCTTAACAGTGTTGAATAGACTCTGCGTATCAGGAGGGTAAGTACACTGTGCTCTCTGAGCTAAATGATTGGGATTTAGCTGGTAACAATTCCTTACTAAGTGAACAATATACTTCATTAAAGTCTGTAATAGCAAAAGAAAACTACTAATAACTATTGATGTTTGCTCTGTTTTCTTACAGATGCAACGTGAACTATACAGTAAGTGTTATCCCTCTTGTTTATTGTACATGGACTTTCTAAATGTTAAAAAGATACTCAGCTTCCACACTGTACTCCACTTTTTTGCACTGTATGTTTGCTTTACAAAGATAAAACTTTTTAACTGAAGCACAAAGCAACAATATATTTTGTCTTCAAGCAATTACAATTGTATTGGAGCATCACTATTATGTTTGAGATACTAGAAATACTTTTTAGTTGGTCAGACAGCTCCTCAAGATTTCACTCCATCTCTGATTATAAATTCACAGTGGGTCTAGCAATAGCCTGCCAGGCCTGCAGCAATAAGCATACAATATCCTTGTCTTTGGCCATACCTTCACCAAAGAGAAGAGGGTTTGTGGCACATTCTGGGGCTCTGTAAATCTGGATTGTTTTGATCTGGTATACGAGATGAATTCCTAAATCAAGGGATGTGCTGTCACTAGCTTTGTTTCTAATGACTTCTATTATTCAGTATGTTCACATGTGTGTTAATTAGCTGGAAATAGAGAGAGCAAAATACATTGGACTACCTAAGTCTGCTCTATAAAACATGTTTTCAAATGGGTTCATTTTTGAGGGAGATCTGAGGAGGTACCAGTGGTAAAACAAAATACACGCTGGTTGCTAAATATATTTTAGTTTTGAGACTAACTTGTGGATAGTTTGTACTTCAGCCATTTGGATTTTCCTTAAATCATAAGTATTGCTGCCTTCAACAAACAAGGAGCAACTCTTTCCTGCAAATGTTCAGAGATGAAACTTGATCTTCTTGGTATTTTTTTTACTTGATAAACCACATTTTAAAAATGATAATCTAATAAATATTATTTGCTTTTGTAAGATATAATATATCCTTTAGTTCTGTATTTACTGGCACAAGCTTATCGCTGTCTTTTTCTACAGACCAGCAGCTGTATTTTAGTACTAAAAACTTTTACAATAAAGGCTTTGCTTTTTTTTTCAATAGCTTTTTTGGAGTCATTCTTCCCCTTTTATAGTATACATAGAAGGTGAGGAATTACCAAGGAATCCATTTCAAATGTGTATTTTTAATTTAAACGCAGTCTGGCATTGCATGTATTTTCAAAGAAGACAAGGAAATAATCATCAGTGCCTTAGCTGGGATGTGAGTTAACATTTGCACCAGCCACAGATTTTTCAATTAGCACTGCCATAGAAAACCCATTCCCCCAGCTTTTGTCAATGTGCTGTAGGAGAAGAAGAGCAAATAGATTGGAAATGCTCTGCAGCTCGGGCTCCTGGGAAAATGTAACAGGTGTTACAGCTCAGCTGGGTATGAGCTTTATGAAAAAGACCCTCTCAGACTTTGTCCATAGAATTCTCTTTCCTAGCTAGAGCTTCAAATAGGAAGAAACTAATGACTTCATTACCATCTCAATTCTGGGAAATGCTTGGTCCAGACCTGAATCGTTAAAGGAAAGGTATAGCACTCTGTGTGACCTTACAAGATCAAAATGTTATTTAGAGCAATTCCATTAGTCAAGGCTGTAAACCTGAAAGAACACACCCTTTTAGGTTGGCTTTTAGGCCATAAAATGTGTGTCTATATGTCATAGGAAGGGGGGTGGGAGGTGGAGGTGGGAGGGAGGAGAAAAAACATATTCTGCACTCATTGTGCGGCACAATTTCCTCTGTTTTCTTTGAAAAGCCTCCACTTCCAGCACTTCTCCTCTTCGCTCAGTGTTGTGACATATTTAATGGCTCTTGTAATTCTCACTCTTTTGGGTATTTCTAATTGGCAATGATACTGCAGCCAAGAATGATGTCAAAATTATAAGCCATACAAACCGAAATATATTTCATTAAAGCCGTGGTAATTAAAAACAACTTCCTTTAAAAATGTGTTACGTCTCTTGCTAGCTCAAAGAGAGAAAGAACCATGTGACATGTAGAAGACTGACTCTGGGTTATTTTTCTTTTCTCTGTTACTGCTTAGGCAGTTGTAAGGAGAAACCTTGTTTGGTGGAAGTAAATTCTGGCTAGATGTCTGGGAATTTCTTTACATACTGATAACCCTAGATTTGAAACCCTGTCCCAACAGTCTTTCAGCTGTTAAACAAACTGTATACCTTTTAGATGAATTTGACCAATTAAAGATAAAAAGATATATGTTCCTACAGAATTCCCATGAACTTTTTTCTCTTCCTGCACTAACATCCATTCACGTGTGAAAGTAGGCATAAAGTAAACATAAAGAAATGTATTGTGCCTGCCTGAAGCAAAGATTTGCTATCAGGAAATAGAGGCAAGGTGTAGTGTTTTGTAGAAAGTTTGAAGCCTCTGTAGTAAGCCGCCATTTGCAATGCTGTTGCCCAGAGGAAAAGCCATTAACATGGTCAGTCAGTCTAATATTAATGAACTAGTAAAGAATGCTTATTTCAGTGGACCTGCATCAGTGCTGGTATTTCTTGGTAATGAGAAGTCCTTAAAAGGCAAGACTTGATTATGCGTGCAGGGGAGCTTATTGGTACTAGTTGTCTCATAGCTTAACCTCATTCAGGCGCAATGTGTTAAGGTTGTTGCAGTGGTTTCCAGTTTATTTTAGCCTCTTTATCAATGCATTCTTGCTTTGTAGCAGTCTATTTATAAAGTGAAATGTTTACAACTCATTGCTACACTAGTTTTGACTTTTTTTTTTTCTTGAACAGGTAAAATCAGGACGAAGTCTTACCGATTTTATATTAATCTATTCTGGGATTTCATTTTCTTATTGCTGCCCTGTGATATTTGTTGCTCTTTTTCATTCAGTGATCTTCTGCTTCTCCTCCCTATCCCTATTCTAGTGATAAACCTGTGTTCTCAAGAATGACATTACTCTTTACATGTACAACATGTACATGACATTGTATTGGGACAGGCTGCCTGGAGAGGTGATGGAATCACCATCCTTGGATATTTTCAAGAAAAAGGGTAGGTGTGGCTCTGGGGGAAATGATTTAGTAGGTATACGTTGATGGTTGGACCAGGTGATCTTAATGGTATTCCCAGCCTCATTGATTCTGTGGGTCTGTAACATTGTACTTCATACTTTCAAATTTCACTTCTTTAAGCCTCAGAGGATCCAATTTTGTCCCTGAAAGACCATAAGTAAATGCAATAGACACATCTTACTTTTCAGTGAGACTAGTGTTTGTGACATTTTTGTAACCTCTGGTATACGCTGTCTTTAAGCTAAAGGCAGCTAAATTGGCAAACACTGGACACTTAATAATGACAATTTTGATAAAATACGTCTCTGAATCTGAGACTTTTATAGTAGATCTGAGCAGTACTGTATTATGTAGGTTAAGTTAGCCTGGATATAGGAGAGGATTAGTTGAGTTGTGTTATCAGGACGTTGTTTTCTTGGTTATCTGTTGTGGCACCATATTTTAATATTCTGCAATTGCCTTACTGCATATGTCTGTGTGACTGCTTACAATTCTGTTATTCTATAAGTATGGTTCTTTGCTTTATCTCTTGGGTTACTGTCGTGGGTGGCAGGCAGTTTTGTTGAGTTCTGAGGGAAGGATGAGAGGGCAATACTAATATCAATCATCTCTTTTAACATCGATCACTTCAAACTAATACCTATCATCTCATCAAAGTACAATGATGTGATTGCTTCTTGGACTGATAGTGCTCACTTCTGGTAGACAGTGTGCTCCTAGAAGATTTCTGACACTCAGGAAAAGCAAGCAGTTCAAACAATACAAAACAAAACACACTGTGAGTCAGTGACTATTTCTTTATTAAAGAAAAAAAAGATGGGCAGGTGGTTGTGCTGAGGGATCTATATGCTACTGTTTGCAACGCAGAGCAAAAAAAAAAAAAAGTGATGTTAGTTTAGCATTTTATAAGTACCCTTAAAACCCACACTTGCAAAGGTTCACCATTTAGAGTGCTTCTGAAGCAAAATATTCAAGGTGCATGAGAGTTAGAAAATGGCAGTGTGCCCACTAAGAAGAAAATACTGATAGAGTGTCAATTATGGAAGATCTGTGGATGCCACTGTGGTTGTTTGTCCATCACAGTGTCCTTCAGCCAGTCTCCTGGGAGGACTATTCCAACAGGAGTTGCTTAACACTCCTGGTCCCTTTCTTTAGCAGGTTGTATTAGGACAGTTTTTTCGGTAGTTCAAACCCAGCCTTTCATCCAGGTGCTTTCCAGTAATCAGTGTTGTGCACCTAAATAAAAGTAATTTGCTCTTCTTGATCTTTGTCAAAGTTGTATCTTTTGAATAGATCCGTTTTGTGCAGGCTGGTTGTGTTTAGCAGTTCTGCAGATGTTGCATCTTACAAGTGAAGGAGAAATTTTATTGGTTTTCAATCGTTATGACTTGTATTCTAAGAAACTGGTTCTTTTGTAAGAACCTTATCAAAACTACATGTTATAATTAAGCAGCCTTTCTTTAGCAGTATATTGTGATATATATATATATAAATATATAGGTAAAAACTAACAACCCATTTTAGGTGAATCTAAGTATTGACAGTTCTTTTTCTAATCAGGATAAATGTATGAAGCAGAGTGTTTAGGATCATTAAAGTAGCCATTTTCCCTTCACCTGATGGTGCTTGCAGTTTGTATTTCCTGACACCAGAAGTTCATTGTATTTAATAAGCAACTTCCTATTGCATTAGCAGATTTCCATCTGGTTGGAAAGCTACCTGATTCTATTACTATATTTGTCTTCACGGCTGTGATGCAAAACATAATTTGCTTATAGCTTCATAAATATGGCTAATGTAATGATATGTACATCATATTACTCACAAAAAGGTTTTGTGTTGTGCAGGGTACTTTGGAATTTATGAATGAATGGGGAACATGGACAGAGAGAGGAGGCAGCTACTTTTTTATAAAGCCTTGTGTTGTCTCAAAACTTTATAAAGGCTTTGAAGGAAAGAAGGAAAGATAGAGGAAAGGGGGAAAAAATGGGGAAAAACAACAAACTCTTGCCTGAAAATGTCAATGCTTGTATTTGGGTACATGAGAGGGGGAGGAAGGTACTACATTCTGCATGTGAGCAGGATTTTTGGAAGGTATTTGCCTTCTGGGAAGTCAGAGGATGCTTGGCATGACAGGATGACTCCCTAAAATCTCACCCTGTTACAGCTTTATAACACAGTCTGTAAAGTAAAAACATAAATTAGTAGCACCATAACAATACAGTATTAAGTTTCTGAAAGAGCTGGGGAGGACCTATTGAACAAAACATTAATACAAATGGAATTCTACTACAGGACTTTTACCAGCTTCCAACAAACCTCAGCAAAAAAAGCCATCTTTGTGAATTCTGTTAGCAATGGGCAAATATCGCAACTTTATTCAGTGTTCATCTTAGAGTTGTACAAAGGAGGCGTGGATGGCTCTCCTGACCTGCCTACTGTCATAAAAGAAGTCTGCAGCAGACAGCACAATGAAGCATAGCGAGTTCAAATCTGGCTTCCTGACAGACACATAGAACCACATTCCTTGTGGGTGGGAAGTGCCATATAAAACATTCTTGCTCTGAGGAACGTACAGACTAGACGTGAGAAGAGGGAAGCATGGATGAAATGTCTTGCCAAAGGGGAGACTTTTGCAGAGTTTGTTTAAAATCAAAACAAACCAAACAGAAAAACCGAGGATGCTTGCCATCACATTGATAGGTGCTTAGTAAAATAGAAAGGGTATTGCAGGACAGCATTCTGCAAGTAGGAAGCTGCTACGTGTAGGCCTTCCTTGGAAAGGCAATCCATTGCCTTTTGCTTATTACAGCTCTGCCCATAGCTGACCTTGCTGCTGCTGCGGTGCTACAGGCCACACAGTCCTAGCAGCAGCAAGACCTCTCTGGGGTTGAGGCATCTTGATTTCCAAGTGGCACGTCTCCACTTGACACAGCCAGAAGTATCTATTTTTTCACCACATTTCCTGCAGATCTGAACCGAAGCTTGGTCCTGTATTGCAAAGTTGATACCACATCACTTCTGCTGATATTATATCTTTCCATTCCAAGGGGTATTCAGATGTGATATGCAGGAGTCAATGCAGATCACGTTATATGATATCATGTCTTGTTGGCACATGCTATCAACAGGTAGTGTAGGGATAACTTGTGGCTTTCCCTGATGTGTGGAAAGACCACAGAAATGCTGATAATGGATCTGCTATGTGTTTAGCCACAATGCTAATTAGCGTATTGATGATGTGTTCTGCTAAAGCAATGTTTGTCTTCCTGAAGATGTGCAAGTATATTTACCAGTGAGTACTAGTGAAGTGTGCTTGTGGAGGAAATGAAGCCTCAAGTGTGTGTAATTATGTACCCTTCCTTCTATGTTAGCTGCCAAGAGCTTGATGACAAGAGTCTGTCACCTATACCAGCAATAGGGATTTTGTCTGTTATCTGCCATTTGCTCTGTATATTAAGAATCCTGTAGGAAGCCTCTCTGTAAAAGATGACGTATGTCAGGCATAAATTCAGAAGTGCTTCCATGTACTTTTTTCTGAAAAATGTGTGCACTTAAAGAGGTTTAGTTCTACTGGGTGTGTCATGCCACACTGAGCATCCAACATTGAGTGTTTAACGGTATCACCTGAAAGCTCCTAAATGATTTCCAAAGACTGTTGTTAATTCCATTCTTAATTAGAATCTATGTGAGATTGACTATCGTACTCTGGTTCCTTGAAACAGAGACTGCAAAAGAAGAATATGATAGGGTCACTCATCTTCTCTGGGAAATGAATGTCTTCTTTAGACATCAAAATAAAGAGCTTGGAGCCTAATCTGAGGTACTGATATTTGAAAGCTTTGGCTAGATTTTTGTCATTTCATCAAGTATTTTGCAGACTAACCTAACTCTATACACTAATGAAATCCTTTAGGATGTCAAGTTGCAACTATACAATGTGTAGAGAAAATGAAGAAAAAAGAATTATGTGGGAAAACAAGTGATGCTAGAGTTTATCATTTGTCCAAATAGCTTGTGTGATGTGATGGCTGCACTAACTGATTCTCTGAAAAGAAATATGTCCCAAAAATCAGAGTAATGTTCTTTGACTCTTTGCTAGCAAGTAGGTATTACATCAAGGATATAGCCATGCAGTAAAAATCAGTGATCTGTATGAAAGAACTATACAGATAGTCTTTCTTTCTTGATGAGGACACTTTTTTTTTTTCCTGAAGGAAATGACTCTTCCGTTGCTACTGGGAAGAAAAAATGAGACAGTTCTGAAGCACCATGCTTGTTTATCTAAGTGTGGAAGTGTGGTTGTGTTCAATTATCTTTTTAAAAAATATATACATTCTTTGGTATTTATGTTAAATGGTCACTAGTTGTATCTTTTGGGTTAAAACTAGTCAAATTGAGCATCTGCTGTGTCTGCAAGCAGCTGGCTAATGCAACAGGGAAAAACTGTCCCTGGCTGTGCAGGGTGTGGGAGGAAGGAATAGTTAACTGCCCAAGGAGACGCTTGCTGGCAGGAGTAGCTGCTCCCTCTGGAGCAGTGCTGCTCAGTTCTGGAAGAAGCCTGGTGGGCACAAAAAGGCCAGTGTAAAGTTATTCTGCCTTTTGCCAGAGCTGTTGCAGAAGCATCTGTTTTTGTAGCCAATGGCCTTATGTTTTGGCCAGTTGCTATATATATGTAGCCACGGATTCATTACAGCACATCCACTGAAATAGTTCTCTAATGTATTTCGTGCATGAGCTGATGAATTTCCATTCTGTCTTGAATTAGACACTGACAAACACAACAAAGGCTTTATTAATAACCAGATGGGCAGTGAACTGCCAGGACCTCAATCTGAAAGTGATAAGAGCTATCAGAAACAAAGTCAGGTGAACCAGGAATTGAGAACAAGTAACAGGAAGTGAATTATTAACCTCCTTCCTCTTGGGCTTGCGATAGTCAAACAGTTTAGGAACCTAAAACCTCATGCATTCCGGTGATAAAAAAAATTGATGAAATAATTATACCTGTTTTCTAGGCTGTTGTCAAAAGTTAGTTTTTTGTTTTTAGCTTTTTTGGAATGTTTACATTTTGGAGGTACTAGAGCTTGTGTCAATCTAAGAGAAAAGGACCTTTGGTGTAGGAAGGCATTCCCTCATGTCACCCACATAAATTTTGGAGCTCAGCTGCATCAGAATTAGGTATTGGTGTATAGTGGATCCCAGCTATTATGATATATGTTTATGGTTTCGCTCTCTCCTCTGTTTCCCCATTTAATAGGTTTGTGAAGAATGAATGAGACAGAACTGACTGTACATCCCTGCTCCATCCACGAGAATAGAAGCTCTGCATCTGACAGAGTAGTTTGTGTACATTAATACTGCTTAGTACGGGCACTTTATATAAATGCAGAGAGTGTATCTACATTCCGGTATTACTGAGTAAATATAGAAAGTCAGGGGTTAAATCTAATCTGTGATATGTTGTAAAAATTGCTGCTAAAAGATGTAAAAGTTCTTTGCTGTGGGATTGTTTGAAATATGAGTTGGGAATCTTCTTCAGTGTGTTAGTAGGGAAAACGTACATAGCAATTAAACCTAATCCAGTGTCTTCATTTCTGCTCTTCTTATTGGGAGGGAGCAAAGAGGTCTTTTTCTGCTCCCTTTTCCCATCCCCCCTTTCATCCTTCCCTTCATGAAAAAAAAAGGAATTGTACCAATGCCTAGTGAATGTGTCTACCTTTTTTTGTTGTTGTTGTTTGTTTTGGTTATATGATTCTTATTTGTCCACCCTCCTGCTCAGTGAAGTTTTGTGGATGAGTTCAGGTAGGTAACCAGTAATTGTGCAGGTAACAGCAAGGCTTGACTGTACCTGCTTTTTCTATCTTGCTTTACCTCTAATTGGGAGTGAACTGAGCTTAAAACCCATTATATGCCTTTACCCTTATGGAATGATTTTCACTTTGTCTACTGAAGTACAAAGATGATGCTTATGAATGGAGGGTTACCTTTTCGGTGGCTCTTGAGTTCTTGTTGAGTTTCACTCACATTTATATTTACAAGGTACAGTTTCAGGAAAATTCTGTGGGGTCCTCCTGATAATCCTGAGAATCCCTTACTTGGTACTCAGCAGCTCTGAAATCAAATATGATAGAATTATTTTACCCTAGAGTAAAATGAACAAACAATATCCTATAATTATCCTCCCTCTAGAAACTGAAATCTCTACTTGAATGCAGTCTTGAATGTTTATGTTAAATGGAAGATATAAAGAGAAATTAGTCTATTTCTCATGCTGTGTTTGACCGAGACATGGCAAAATATGACTTTGTGGTTCAAACA
The DNA here is from genome assembly GCA_036925125.1 of Oreortyx pictus. NCBI lineage: Eukaryota > Metazoa > Chordata > Aves > Galliformes > Odontophoridae > Oreortyx > Oreortyx pictus. The sequence goes on along the minus strand of JAUPFR010000003.1, from coordinate 85,011,879 downwards.
TCAGTTTGCTTCTGGTATTAACAGAAAATGCAATAAGTATGTTGATCCATTGCTCTGCAGGGAAATAGATGGGAAATAGATGGAAACCAGTAGCAAAGCTAACACAAACTGATGTTCTGGTTGGTGATAATCTGGTAATCCTTGCTCTATTTCCCTCCATTACGATGAATTACTTGTGTTTGTTTTGGTTATGAGAGAACATGTTGTGATAACTTCTTTTGGTGCTCAAAATGTGGCACCAAACTCGCTGCTGGCAAAACTTCAAGAGCAGAGTTGTGCCAGCAGATAATTTGGCCTAGATTATTTTTAAGAAGGTTGTCAGTCTTGTTTTTCTCTGTCACATGCTTATTCTGCTAACACTGAATAGCAATCTTCTTGGTTAGAGTTTTAACTCTGAACAGACAGTGGAGAGATCTCCTGACCTATGGTGAGACAGAGGCAGTTCCCCCCATACTGTTGGTTGAAAACAAGAATGATTCATCTTGTGAAAAGTTTATCTAGACTGTACTTTAAACTATGAGGTTTTCACGTTGTTCTTTTTACCCTTGCTGAAATACTTGATAAAATTTCCTCATCACAATCCTAGGGCCAAAACCCATGACTCTTCTCTCCTTTCTGGATGTAATTATGCTAACTGATCAAATACACGTGCATGAGTATACATGTGCATGCACACACTGTCAAATACTCCTTTTAAGCTTCAGAAGAGATAAAGAAGAAATGTTAATGTACTCTTATCTGCAGGGTTCATGGCAGGCTCTGTAAGGAAATCTGGCTCTGGGTTCCAGAGCAGGTTGAGAGCAAATCATGATGAAACATGGGTGCTTCACTGCCTAGCTCACTGGTGTATTCGTGTCCGCATTCCCTCTCCTGGCCTACAACCTCTTCCATCTCCTTGGGACGCAGACTTTCCTCCCCTATAGGAAGTCTCATTCATTCATGTTTTGAAGGAATTTCTTAATTCTCTTTCAGTAAGATTACCGCCATCCGTGCCCCTTTTCCTTCTCTCTGCCTTTGCCAGTGAGAGAGAGAGGAGCAGTGCCTGCCCAGATGGTTGAGGACCAAAAAGAAGGAACATTTTCTCATGCTTTTAAAAAGACCACTTTCTTTCCTGCCTAATATTTAGCTCCTTCAAATGCAAATGGAGAGGTTTCACTCCAAGGTTAGCATAACAATTATGGGAAAGCTTTAAATCTGAAGCATTTGTTTACACGATGAAAGGAGTCCACAGTCCAAAAGCTCTGAGGCCAGGGCTTTTCAGTAGCTATTTTCTGACTAAGTAGTGAACTGCAAGTCAATTTTAGACCACAAAGAAAACCAATTTATATCAGTATGTAAGCTAATTTTTGAGGGAGTTCTACATTATAAACGATTTTTTTTTAAAGTGACTGTTACTGAAATAAACTCCTGATTTTTTTCCCCCCCCGTCCTCCATTTCTTTGCGTCTTGATGTTTAATGAGCCCCCAGATGTCTGGGATGCTAATGACCATTCCTAGTGCCCTGAGAAGAAGGAACAGGCAGGATCTGGGGAGTCAGTTTCATTAATACCCAGGTGGGCTGGTGTCCATAAACTTCTGCTGATGCTGAGGAGTGAATTCCAGGCAGGCAGAACACCTATCACATACGTATTTTCCTAACTTCATTCCTGTTTAACTTGCTTCTGTGGTTTTTCACTCTGCGTACAGATCTGCGGCAATTTTTTTTTTTGTTGTGGTGACTTGGTAACAGTTGTGGTGACAACTCTTGGGATGCAACCATGACATTAAAGCTATAAGATGTGTGAATCATAGACAAATTCATATTTTATCAGTGCTGTTCTTCTGCTGTGCCAATACTGAAATAATGCTAATGCTGTACAGTATTCCTTGACGCTAGATGTTTCCATTGCTATTGTTGATGAGAGATTTTCCCCCAAGACCTCTTGTACCGCAGTGAATTTCAGTAGCATGAAAGAACCTGTAAATCCCTCAGTCATTTTGCTAAATTTCTCCTTTTTCTCACGTAAGACAAGATTACAGTCCAATAATATGCATTAGAACTGGTAAGTCTGGAGGTAATTTTGACTAGTGATAATAAGGGATTAGTGTATTCTTCCAGAATTGTCAGGGCAATATTAGCCTAAAACAAAGCTTCATTTTTTCAGATACTTCACCATCTGTAAACTCTGTCTCAGCTTCATTCGTACAAATTGGGAATGGGCTTTCGCTAGTCTCAAATATTTTGTCCCCTTAGCCTCTTCATGCTGGGGAAAAGATTTCCTTGCAGAAAGACACAGAAAGTTTCTAGAACGTGGCCACGTCCCAAGCAAGGCGACTGCTTTATTTCATGAGAATCTTTGTACAAAACCCACAAAATCCTGCACTGCTGTTCTTAATTGCATTATGTATGTACAGAGAAGTACTTGTTGGTTTATTCTCCCTTAGCTTTGGGAAGAACAGAAAATAGAGAACCCTGTAAACTATAGCTGGAGGGGCCTCAAGAAGCTGCCCTGTCAATCTCCCTACCTTCAGGCAAGATAACCTATCATGATGTCTTTCCTGACAGATGCTTGTGCTAACCTGTCCTCTGAACACACAAAATATTTGATAACTATAGACTCCAGCTCCTAAAGGATTGCCACTTGTCCATTCTTGTGGAAACAGACCACAGAAAAAAACAGCATTGTTTTAACTAAAATTCTTGCAAAAATGTGCATCCTGTATTTGCTGATTTCGTGAATGGCTTTGAAAACAGTTTGAAACTACAGCAAATACAGTAAGATTGATTGGTGGAAACAGAGTGGAATAAGCAAGTGCAAAACACAACTGGAATGAGTGGAGCTCAGCGGAACCTGGGTTAGTCTCTTGTTTGTCCTTTGGAATTGTTTATCTTATGCGTGAGGGAACTTTTTCTTCTGATTAACATAAGATCATCTTAGTATGTGCCAAGTAATGCCTTGACTCTACAGTAATAAGGATTCAGCTGCACAGATAAAGCTGTGTAATCCAGCTATCTCTGCCTAGTTGCTTCAACAGCTGAACTGGTGTGTAATACCTCAGCATGTCTAGCATTTGATTGCTCACAGTGAAGCATGTGTGATGTAGTATTGCACCTGGCACTATTAGATGTGGTTTTTGTTTTGCTTTTTTTTTTAGTGAGTATATTGTTTGGGTAAATCTTGTAGAGCAGGGACTGGACCAGCTTACCTGCTGGCACAGGATGCCATTTGCCTCAAAGCATGTAAGACTAACTTGTTTTGTGAACTGAAGAGAAGCCCCACATCAACTCTCTGTAGATCAGTGAACTAGAATTTAGTAACAATAAATATTCATTAACACAGTACCATGTTGAAGTTTTTGTAGAGGATTCTCCAAAAGACTGGAAAGCAGTAAGAGGACAGAAAACAGACAGTCAATGTTCTGTGGGTATGAATTTAATCTATTTTAAGGCTTTTGCCCCTGAATCAACAAGAGTGCTTAAATGATGTCCCCTTAACTTCAGCAAATATGTTGGTTATCCTACTGAGTGGCTTAGATGTTAATCGTATGCTTCAAGTGGTTTTCTTGGCAGGAATGTTTAATGGCTGATGATATTACTCTCAGCAGCTCTGTCTCCTTCTCACTACTGTAGATTTTACCGTAGCTTTTTTTCCCTCTGTTACATAACTTTGCAGGAAATTACTTTCTTATTGCTTGGATCTTGGTTGCAGAGAAATCAAAGCATGACTTCCTGTAGAAGAGTGTCCAGGGTTCTTAATAGTTTGAGGTGTTTAAGCTTTAAAATTCCATAGGCTCAAAAGCCTGGATGGCTTTGGAAAGAGAATACAAGGTATTCATAGCTTTCCAGCCAGCAGTTGAAAGGGTAGCCCAGTCTACTGTTCTTGGCATATGGTCTCGATTTTTGTACCCCCTTGTACTCTACAGGTCTTATTCAGAAAGGAATGTAACACTTTCTCCTGGTTCTCTGTAGTTAACGTAAGTACACTCTAATTTAATTCAATTTGTACTCCATGCAGAAAATGAGGGTCCATCGACCTCCTGATTGTGAAACAAAAAATGTTTTTTTTCAAAACAAGTGAGAATGTGACTTCTTTTTGAGAAATGCCACATATATATTAAGATTTGGTTTCAAATTATTTAAGTCCAATGGATAAAAGTAGGTAAACTTGAAGGAATAAAAAAGAAAGATATGCAATCTGATGACACATACGTTTAAAAGAAGCTATTTTATGTTGCAATTGTATAATACATTGCATAAAGCTTGTACTGTCAAAGAACAGTTAGATTAACAAATCTCCCATGCAGCTAAGAAGAAAAATATACACCAACACTTTATCATTTGTAGGACCATTTCTGTCTTTTTCCTTGCTTTTCTTCCCTTAATTGGACATCTAGCTCCTCATTCAGATGAGGCAGGCTTTAACTCTGCTATGGATAGAGTGACTCCTTTGGTCCATGACTGGTGTGCTTGGGGTGCAACTACAATGTAAATGGCAGAAGTTCTACAAGAACTGTACTAAGGTCATACCTTCCTTTTGTCTTCCAAGACTGGTTTTCTTGCTTATTGCCGTAGGTAAGATCCTTTTTTAATGTGTACATTGGGTCTCTTCTGGATCTTCCCCAAGGTCTGCAGGTTGTAGTGCTCCTGTAGGAGCCATTGTAACTTGTCATAGTGGCAATTTCTACTGTGAAGTGTTAATAGTTGTGCTTGCCTGTCACAGACCTGGAGGTCTATATAAAGATTCTATCTATTTTCATTTTGATCTTTACATTTCTTTTGATGAATAGATTAAGGAAAAAAACAACAACAACAAAAACAAGCAGATCCTCCCCATACCTCAAAGCCAAGGGGTACTAGTCCACTGAGTGCATTTTAAAGAAACACAGAAGAAAAGATATCCTTAGTGTCACTGTAATGAGCAAAACTCAATCCTCAAGACTTTCTTTGTAGCAATGACAGGTTATACTTCTGTTTTTTAACCTTTAAACCTTTTAATTTTCTGGGTTAGAAAGTAAGACTACTATGACAGTGCCTACAGGAGAGCCTGTTTGCTTTAATACGGGTTCTGTATGTTAATTCTCTAGTAACATAATCAAGAAACTGCTGGCATTCAGAACCAGCAAGTACCTAGTTCTCACTTCACCCCCTGACCATAATGAATGTAAAATGCTACTAGTAATAGATTGAAATGAAAAACTCCTTCATCGTGGGATGCAAGAGATTTGCAATCACATTTTGATTCTCAGAGTGCTGCTTGATTGGAGATTAACGCGTGGGAAGATTGACCTCTTTTGCAGGAGCAGTTGTTTTTGTTCTAACTGTGTGAAAAACAAATTTCAAATAGATGGCCTGTTGCACTTTTCTTGCAATTCATATTATTGCCTCTTTGATTTCTCAGTAGTAATATCTGCTCTGAACTCGTTGGGGATTTCCTTCTTTTTTGTATCTTGTAGGGAAGGGGGTGAATTTTGCCATCAACAGAAAGATCAGCTTCCTTTTGTTCCCCTCTACTGTCATCAAACATGACTTCCCCTGATTAACTTGGTTAATTTAAAAATTGGTAATTCATGCTTTTCTAAATAACGTGAAGCTGTTGCTGAATTTCTGCCTGAAAAATCACTTACACTGTCTGCATCGTGTGCCAAAAAAGTGTGGTTGGTCTGCTCAGGTGCTTCTTTTGTCTTTATGATTATTGCTAAGTAATAAAAAAAAAAAAAAAAGGCCGAGGAGCAACAAGCTCAGGCCTATGTTTTGGCTACATGTAGAAATTCCACAGCAGACCTCTGAATTTGCACACCTCCAGTCTTAGGCAAAGTACAGATAGGAGGAGATAGCAATCCCAGCTCACTTTTCACTGGTTGAGGATTACAAGTAAGTCAGAAAACACTGTGTCATTTCTTGCCACCTACATCTTTCTGTCAGCTTTGTGAATTCGAGGTGGTTGCACTGACTGTTATACTGTCCTTTTATTCTTGTTCTTCCTTTTATTTTTCTTGATTTTAGTTATTAATTTTGTAAATCTTTTTTCAGTGAAAAGGTGAGTTTATTATAACTTGAAAACCAGTAGATGTGTGTTAAAAAGTGATGTTTTCAACTTTACAGATCCTTTGTACAGTGCGAAATGATTTTAATATGCTTGAGAGCCTGGGTGATAAACTGTTAAAAGGGAAGTTTTAAGTGTTTCAAGATAGATGGGCTTTATCGGAATGATCCTCAAGATGTGTTCCTAATTTAGGGAAATATTTCCCAAGAAATGCTGCCTACAATTGGAGACAAATGCTATCTGGAGTCATTAAAAACTTGGGTTTGCTTTCTGACAATAGAAATTAGAAACAAAATCAGCTATTTCTTTTATATCCTTCGCTGTATCAAAAGAATGAGAAAGAACTCTATGTTCCCTAATGGCCAGATTAAAATCATGTGGACCTCTTTGGAACACTAAATTGTTTAGACCACTTTTCCTCCTGTTCCGGCAAATACTGTTGTGATGACTTCAACCAATGCCTACTTTATTCTTGAACTAAGTACTGTTGAGAAGCATTGAGGATTTGCCTATAATGAAATCTCTCCAATGCTCAATTTGTTCAGGCTGAGGTCATGAAGTGTTAGGTTATGTGTAGTAGTGTTTGAACCTTCTTGGTTTTCAGTGTATTCCTGTAATTATTTGGGATTCCTTTAATTATAGACACCTTAAATTTCTTTGCATTTAGGACATTTGGAGTTAAGATGCCTTGGATCGTGGCCTACAAGTCCTTCCTGTAGCAGCACTAGCACAGTCCTTTAAAGCCACATTCTGCAACATACCACATCTCCTGGCACAGAGGCATCAGAAAGCTGCTGGATCTGAGACTGACTGGCATAACAGGTTAGTCGTAGTAGAGATTAGACTCAATAAAAACCTGTGTCTGGAACAGTGTAGTTGTACCAGTTCTTCTGCCTATTCTACTACTCCATGCCAGAGGCTGTTCTCAGATCAGAAATGGAGAAATGATGGTTCTCACTCCTGTGACTTGTGTGGAGTGCAGCACAATGTCAGATGAGATCCCATGCTAACCAGAGCTCGCATGTGATCTGAAAACTCACTCCTATAAATTTGTTCTCTGGTTCCTATCACAGGAGGTATTGGCAGCAAATTGTCACTTGATGATGTCTAACCTGCCATCAGCATCTGCTCGAGATAGGACAGGACTCAAAATCTTTTAAGAGATTGAAGTTATGAAGTGTGAAATGGGTCAAAGGGGGTAACATCTGCCACTGAAAAGGATTTTTTTTTCACCTACTATTTTTGAAATACCAGCTGCCTTGAATTTCTGGTATTGGACTTAAAGTGAGAATATTGCCTGGGCCATATTTTCCAGGATTTCTTAGGCAACAGCCTTTTATTGCAAATCTGGACAAATCTATGTTGAAGTAAAACTTCCAGGAGTTTGAGATGCTCACCAGTAATGATTCGAAATGATTTAAGAAGCATTAACACTGGAGCGGCGAGTGCCTGCTCCCTTTGAAAAGACATTGTCTGTTACAATGTAGCTTTGTACAGATTTCACTCCTAGACTTGTATATGGTCAACTTGACAAAATATCTGTCAAGACCCTCTGTGCACTGCCGGCCTTGACTAGAGAGGCAAGAGCCTAGGAGACTATCTTCCGTATTTCCATGAAGTGTGGCAGCATTCATCCTCTGTACTGAAGGCTGCTAATAAATGATCTTCCATCAGAGTTGTCTATATACTAGAGAAGTCAACACATGACTCAGTGTTATCTTACTGGAATGAAAGATTTATGTACTCCCTTAACTATTTTTGATATCTCATGAACATGAGCAATGACATAATTCACCATTAAGCCTTCAGTCCACAAAATACCTGTCACAGTATCAGGGTTCTAGGCATTACAACTGGCAGATTGCCTCTGTGTTGGGCTCTATTCCTAGATAATTACTGCTTTTAGACTTGAAACTGCAATATCTTGGAGTATGTTTGTATTTAAACCTTTTTTTTTTTTTTTTTTTTGAGATTTCGAATATATATATACAAGAAAAAGAGCCTATCATCCTTTTATTTTTTTTTTTATTGAAGCTATGCATATTTAGGCTCTACTGAATATTATCGGATAAAGAAAGAAAGGAAAGCAATCCCAGCATTTGTGTAATATGGATTCCCACGGTGGTATTCAAAGCAGTGTAAGGATCTTCCCCTGTTCTCATTTGGTACTGTTATTGTTTTTTAAAGGTGAATCTGGCAGGTTGTCTGCATTCCAAGTGAAAGAGAGCCCCTGGAGACAAGTGGCTTGTTTTGAGAATGGAACTCCATGAAAGAGCTAGCTCCTTTCATAGTGCTGCAGCTCGTCTACAGCTTATTTCTCTAAATGGGAACTTATGCATTAAAAAAAAAAAAAAAAAAGAGAGAAAAAAAGATTCTGCTGCACCAGGGTGGGAAGCTTGTGTCCCGGTTCCCTCCTGGAGAGATGTTTTGATGTCTATCTCCTTCCATCTGCCCTCTTCTCTTTCCCCCACTATTTCTGAATGCAACGTTTTACTTTCTGCTTGCATAGCAACATCTCTGATTCTTGGCCTTTTTCACTGAATTGGGACTTTGGTTTCATCCTGTCAGCAGGTAAATGGCCTTAAACCCTTCATGGTTTTGTCAGGGTAAAGTGGAGCTGAAAAGCATTACATATGTTCCAAGTTGAGAGGCAGCTCTTTTGCCACGTTCAAGTGAGTTCTTCCCCTCCCCCTCCTCTTATATTAAAGGGCTCAGACACAATGAAGCTTTAATCAGCTTCATTGATTTAAAGCTAATTTGCACTTGGCTTCAAGGCTAAGGTCTGTAGCACAAGCTGAAGACCTTTAAATCAGAAGTCGGAATGAAAAGCCTTAGGTATATCATATTGTCTGCTGTGCAAAAGAATAGTAGCTTCTGAAGACTGCAAATTAACCATAAGAAAAAAAAAGCACAAAGCAGTGTTTTCTTCTGTGTTAATGTAACCTCGGCTTGCTGAGTTACACAAGCTTTGCTATCAACGTTTCTGCTTCATCATGTAAATTAATAGAGTCGGCTGAATGTGTTTCAGCGCTGTGATGTTTTCAGCACACCCATTCTGGTTGGTTTCAGTTGGATTTAACCTAATTGCCAAACTGATTCCCATCAGCAATAACTTTTAACATTTATTTTTCCCAAAGGGAAGAAATCGCCTTGTCTCTATTCTGCAATTAAGAAGGTGATGAAATATTCAGCGTATGCCTCCAGTCTGACTTAAATTCTTTTGTTGACTTTATCAGATAAACGATAAAATATTAGCCAGCCTACCGTCGGAGCATGTGCGAGCTGTTTACTGTTTATCAGACAGTTCAACATACTTAACAATTTTTAACACCGATTACGTTGCAGGACAGACCACACTGTCCTCTGATTTCGGAATCGACACTTTGGGTTGGATTTGGTGCACCAGGATGTGTTTTCCATTTCTTTACAGTGTGATCAGAACACACAGGGAAGTGTCACTAGCACAAGCCTTTATTAACATCTGAGCAGGTGGAGCAGAAATAATGCCTTTCCTTAACTTGTCCTTTCACAGTACTTTTCTGAGCATGCTGTGTTCTATTATATTATGTTGTTTACTGGAATGATAGGGCCAGTTGCAAGGCTTGGACAGTCCAAGTGTATATGGATGCTGCCTGAACCTAATATATGCAGGTAGGTGCAAACAGAACAATTAGATTAAAGCATGGCTGTGTAGGCCCTTCTCTGAGAGCAATAGCTAAAAATAGCCTATTTTTTGCATCTACATGTCAACTTCTTGCAATCTTGACCTAAATGCAAATAGATAAGCAGGGTAGACTTGGGTTTGTGGCTGTTTGTGGTTGCTATTTTATTATATTTATTAAGAAATAGAACACAATTTTGTCAGTTTTCTTTATTTTTTTTAACAGAATCATAGAATATACTGAGTTGGAAGGGATCCGTGAGAGATCATTGAGTCCAACTCCTGGACTGCTCTGACCACTCCTATGTGCATGGTTTTGAAACAATTCGTGAGCTCCTGGCAATGATGGGAGAATTTGAATGCATTCATTTGAAAAGTAACTCTGCTTTCTTGTCAGGTCTGTGAATCTAGTGCAAGCCTAAGCCAGGACAATAAAGTCAAGGCCATATTTAATTTGTTAGCTCCTTTGTAGGAAATAATTAATATGTTTGCTTGCTCTTATTTATTTTTAAACTTATCTAATATGTTTTTCAATCAGAAGCAGTGTGTTGACACTGAAAGCACGGCAAATTAGCAGCATTAAAAAACTGCTGGGCATGCATATAGTAAGAATAGGATAAAATGGAACGTGTGGAACGCTGCGGGAGTGTTTCACATTGCCTGCTTAGGTATCCGTGACAGGGAGGCATAGCATTCCTCACCTACCCTGCACATTGACACGTGCCTGGTGGAGCTGCATATCGGCATCTCAAGATTTTTCTTACCTGACACGTAAAGCTCTGTGACTATAAGGAGTCTTTCTGTCTCCCGTCCTTTTCTCCCTGTTCTCCTTCATCAGATTACGTGACGTGAATGGGCTGTAGCTAGGAAGAGCCTGCTTCCCAGCAAGTCTCTATGTACGTGCCATGTGCTGTTAGAGGCCTGTGCTCCCTGGTACAGCAACTTATTGGAAATGCTGTGCCAGACATAACTGCTCGGAGAGCTGCCCAGCCGCATCCAGCTGCCTGCTTTCTGGAGCGCAGCATTGTACTGCCCGCCCAGGAGCTGCTGGAGGTAAAGCAGCAAAGTGTGTGATGGAGACGATAAGAGCCTCATATGTAAGGAGTGAAACTGGATAGGTCTGTGTCTAGAATACACGATGCTGTGAGTATTTAAAATGCTTTTCATTGCCAGAAATTTGAGACCTCAATTGCATGGGAAATAGCAGGGGTCTGAGTGACAAACATTTCTTTCCATGCAAGTGGTAATAGACACTCCATCGCAGACTAAATTTGTTTAAAATATGGATACCTGTTACTTTGGCAAGGCATGTTGAAGTTGTCTTTCTCTGCAAATAAAGGGCAGTCCATATGCCTTGTGTTCGGCGGTCTGGCACACGAAATCTTTTGGCCTCAAATGATAAAAATTAATTAAAAAAAAAATTTCTATTTTCACAAAATGTGAACTGTTTTGGAAACACAGTTATTGGATAGGCTTTTCAAATTGGAAAATATTTTGAATGTTTGGGAGAAAAGCTTTAAACTGCCAGAATATTGACATTTTCTAATCAGACCCAGAATCGTAAGAATGGCTTGGGTTGGAAGATGTCGTAAGACCATTCAGTTTCAACTCTCCCTGCCATAGGCAGGACTGCCACCAACCAGATCAGACTGCCTAGGGCCCCATCCAGCCTGGCCTTGAATGCCTCTGGAGTTGGGGCATCCACAGCTTCTTTGGGCAGCCTGCTGCCCTGCCTTACCTGTCATGTCGCAGAGAAGAATTCCATATATCTAACCTAAATCTCCCCTCTTATCCTATCACTGTATTCCCCAATAAAGATCCCTCCCCATCTTTTCTGTAGTCCCCTTGAAGTACAGGAAGGTCGCAATGAGGTCTCCCTGGAGCCTTCTCTTCTCCAGGTTCCCTCAGCCTGTTTTCATAGTGCGGCGCTCCATCATTCTCATGGTCCTATTCTGGGCCCAATCCAACCACTCCATGTTCATGTTCCTCTTGTGCTGGGGACCTCGGAGCTGAAAGCAATACTGCAGCTAGGATCTCAAAAAAGGTAGGAAAAAATTAGAAATGAAAAGAAAATCTGTTGTTTTGATGTCAGTCTGTATTTTTTTCATGATTTTGACTTTTTATTTTGACTTTTATCTTTACTGAAGTCAGGATCATGTATTGATTCCCAAATTTTCCTAACAGTGATTCTGTTTTGTCAGTCACTAGAGATATAATAAAGGTCAAAGCAGCGAATGTGTATACAGATTTTATACTATTTTATACTATTCCAAAGCAAATTGTGAAGTAATGCAAGACAGTGTAAAATAAGAACAGATAAGCTAAATTGACTGAGACGGGAATACCATTCTGGAACCTCAGAAGTGTAGCACAGACCACCAAGAAGGTCAACAAATTTGAATGGGCCTTGCATGAGTAGTAGAAGCCTTCTTATCTGGAAATACTGTGGAAAATGCCCTGGTTAAGATATTTTCTTGTTTAGTTGATATTTTCACTTTTCTAGTTATCTTTTCATTTTACTAACTTCTGTGTATTAGGATGTGATAAATTCTTTTTTTTTTTTTTTTTAGAAAGAATATGCTACAGAGCCAGTAGTTCCATTTGTAAGGTAAATAATATGATATGGACTCATTAAACACCATTGATTGCTAGAAGACAATATCCATGGTACTGGAATGACACTGGAACAGCAGTTTAAAAATGTGCATTCACTTTGGATTTCTCTGGCATGGTTCAGTGCCAATACATTACCAGAAAACTCTTTTATTGCTTTTGGACTTAGAGATAAAGGACTGAATGCTGCTAACAAATGCATATTCAATGAGCCTCAATGCTTCCTCTAGTATTCCCGCTGAGAGTAGAGTTAAGTGTTCACAGACTGGTCTTAAACATCGCAAACTTAACACGTGTTAAATGTCTGTGGAAATCTCCTGTAAATTACACTTGGTGCAAATGATCAGTCTCCTTCTCAAAATACCTAGTGCATTTCATGGTATCAGTAAAAAAATAAAATAAAAAATCAAGGAGAAGGAATAATAGCCCCAAGAAATTTAGTTTTAGTTAGTTGATTAGTACCTGGAGTACTGTTGATTTGGTTTGTGATGCTCATGAATGGGCATGTGTCATTTCCCGTGTGTGAGCTTTGCTTCAGATGTAATAACGTTACACATAAAAACTGAGAGACACAGAGAGATAGACAGACAGACTGACTTCTGAATTTAATATTAAAGCTTTTGTTCAAGAAACTAACTTTTGTTGGCTTTTGGTTTCCACTGTATGTGAACTTGGAGAGAAGGCTCTATTTTCTCTTTTTCCTCTTTTCTGACATTGAAAATGGCTGCAGAATGCCTTCTTCTGTGGAAGAATGAATCTAATATGCTTTGGAAAAGTCTCTTTTGTAACTTGGGAATGTCTGTTATGGCTCTTGACTGCAGCAAACAGTACTCACATTTAGGGCAGGAGTGTTTATGAACCTGTGTCATATAGCAACTGCAGCATCGTTTTCCAGTAGCATGAAGGAAGAGCCACTGGCAAAGGACAAATGTTAGGACACTCAGGACACTCACGTCTTCTGGCTACCTTTTTGGAGTAAATAATTTCTTCCCTTATTATAACAGGTACCAAATGCAAATGAGAATATCAGCAGCTTTAAAGCTATTCTAAGTGGTTAACTTTAATCTAGGGAAGCTTCCTTCCTTCGGTAATCAGTGAGCATCTTACAGTTTGAATCACGACACCTGAGCTAAACTTCTGCTCAGTGGCCTTACATACTCAAGGCCTTATGAGAGCACTGTATTTAGCTACATGAAACTCTGAAACTGGAGATGGTCTAGACTTACTTCCCTTAAATCATCAGAGGACTTTGTGACAGAAGTACAAGTAAATCACTGACTGTTGTTGTTGCTCCTTTAGGACCAATCTGGAGATACTCAAATCACACGTGCATTGCAGTTTCCAGATAAACATGTTTGTGGTGGCTTTCTGGTTTAGTAAAAATGATTGTTTTTTCTCACTGGTGTGAAATGAGTGGGTGAGCTACCACACTGCTAACACATTATTGCTCTTACCATTACCCAGATCGCAATGACTGAAGTGACGTGTATCTTAATTGAAGATACGGTAAGTCCTCTCATCATTAATGACTTGAAACAAAGCCATTGAAATTAATGAAATTCCAATTTGCTACAGTGCTTGTTGACAAAGGCGTGGAATCCTTAGCTCTGCTTTGCAATCTCCCCCTCTAATGTAGGAAGTTGCCTATTAACAAACTGTTTTTTGAATAAGTCATCCATTTTGCAAGGAGTGGATGCTTTTGGCACTGATGTAGGACTTGGAGTAGAAAACCTGCACAGCAACATGTCATTCCTTGGCTCTGAGTGGAACAAAACTTGTTTTGTATTAGTCATACGTAGGCAGGCCAATGTACCTCATGCAGATAGATTCAACTCATTGATAACTGCAGCATGTCGATAATAAATGAACCTGCTGAAAAAGAATCCACCTATATTGTATTTTCAGTTATACTGGTCGGTGTCAATTAAGTTCAAAGAGCATAGGAGGGCAGTTTGCATTTTCTTGAACGCTTACAGTTGTTAATATGTCGTGCAGAAGGATGAACAGCTCTCCTAAAGCCTTGAGCTATGTTCTAAGATTCAACATCTTCACTATATACTTAACACTTTCTTGTTTTTCACTTCAAATGAGACAAGTATACAGGGATAGGAGGAGAAGGGGGACAATAAAACCATCAAAACACTTTTATAATAGGCTGTTTGGATTCAGCATGCAGGAAGATGTTGATAACTGTTCTTTTTCATTGATAGTACCATATTAATGCTTTCACATTATTTGTGTGAAATGTGACAAGTTTTCTTTGGTTTCGTAATTTGCTATTTCATTTGGAAAAAAGGCTCTGCGTGTTTTTTTGAAGAACTGGGGGTTGACTTTTTCAGGTACTTCGATGATTAAAAAATTCAAAGAGGGGCTTCAAACTTGAGGCATTCTAGCCGCAGCTGCTCAGTCCCACCCCCAAACCACAGCCTCTTGTCCTGTCAGTTGTGCTGATACAACTATTTGCAGGGCCATGCACTGTTAATCTGTTCAGTGAGCTGGTTTAAGCAGTGGTCTGAAAACGAGTGTTTATTTTTTAACCCTGATCTGCCTTGCAGCACAAATCTACAAATCATTTGTCAGCACAATGGGTGGCCAATAACTGCTACTTCAGCAGACCTGTGACTTCCAGAGCTTGAAACATAGGACAGTTGGGCGTCCAAATGTTTTTATTTTATTTCATTTTATTTATTTTATTTTAAATTCTTGACTACTATAGACAACGTCTACTAAAAATAAGGCGTGGGGGAAATAATGGCACTGTTTACCTGGTTCTTTTCACCTTCAAAGGAGTTTACAAATGAGGCATAAGTAACTACTTGTTCTGTAGCGTTAAAGAAATGCTACTTGCATCCCAAATAGGGAAAACAAGAAATGATGTTATTTGCACATTACTGGAACAGAGTCTCTAGGGTCCCACTTGTAGTTTTCTGAAGTACCTGTGTAGCAAATATCCAAGCAGTCCCCATTGCCTTAAAACTGTGAGTGCCATATTAGATGTCCAAGGGTATCTGAGTCATCTGCACAGTAGTGGAAGTTTTGTCTGTAGCACACAAAATTTGTATGATATACTCCAATCTCATCTTTACAGCACATGAACAGTTGGTCCACTCTTCTTGAAGTCTGTGGTGAAGATTCTGTGCTGTCTGTCGTCTGGTCAGCAAGGCGTGAAAAGATTTGTCTAGGGATGACTGCATGATTCAGAAACTTTAGTAAAATAAGGATAATTCTTCTGACCTTTGTAAAGCATGTGCTCTTTTATTTCTAAAATGCTGCAAGATTGTTTGGGATCTCATTTGTAAAATTTTAAAAATTCTTTGTAAAATTTGAATGTATTCCTCAGTCTTATTGCAATGAAGTAAGGCTTCATTATCCAGCACATACAGAGTGAATGTAGGCTCTCAAAGAAAAGGAGTTGAGTATTAATAACAGTCTGCCATGAAGTTGCACAGACCAAACTCAACTCTAGGATGAAAAAACCTCTGCAGGCGGTGAAGTATGGCAGCAATGGTGTTTGGTGCTGAACAAGATCAGATGTTCAATGAATAATTCTTATAGCATAGATTACAGTTGTCAATAAGAGGCACAGAATCTTTCAAAGCTATAAAACCAGCAACTGTTCTTCTGAGAGCAAAATATGCCTACATGTGAAAGCCTCTATGCATATGCTGAATAAATAAATAGCAGCTAAAACGACAGCATGTATATTGGAACACTTGTGTTTTTACCTTGTTCTGTATGAATGCTTACTGTACATGGATATAATGAGTTCTGGTCAAACTCTGTTATCTAATTGTTAGGCCAACTACTATGTAGGTGTGACAACTCCTGTTGTGAGTTACCACTAGGTTGAAGTAGCATGGAACATTGTTTTCTTCTTGTTTAACATGTCATTGCTCTAAGAACAGGAATTTTTTTGTGAAGCATGTGTCCCTTATACTGAGAAGATGGGAGAGAGAGGCTATTTTTGCCCAGCTTTTATTATTACTACTAACCAGTGAGATTAATGTCTCCCGCTGCGGCTGCTGTTTCACTCAGGCTTTGTAAAAGGGGAAGGAAAGCACAGAATTTGATGAGGAGAGCTAGTTTCTGCACTTTCTGATGGATGCTGATCTGGCTGATTATTGGGAATTGCACTGCTGATTACTTGCACTCTCTTGTGCAGTCTCTCAGCAGACACCACTGAATCATGTGCAATTTGTTATAGTAAATTAGAGGTGATGAATGGAAATGCCTTGCATTCAGCACTCTCAGAACTTGGGGAAATGAATTCAAATTTAATGGAATGGTGGTCCCTTCCTCTAACCCCTGACCTCATATTTATTCCGGTTTAGGTTCTCTGTTTAAATTCTTTACCCTGTGGTTAATTTTCTTGAATGGTAGACTTAAGATTTGTTGATGGTGGGCCAGAACCTTCATACTGCACTACAAAATCACTTATTTATATATCAGTTACAACTACTAATGCAACTTCTAATATTATATAGATTACTCTCCTATCTAAGTGAAAGAAATAAATAAAACTATTAATTCTATGGACTCATTGCACAATTGTGGTCAAAAGAAGGAGGCAGGCAGCTTAAGAAAACCAGCTTTCCTATGAGAGAGTATTTGGCTATTCTTAGTTGAGGAATTCCTGCTGGTTTTGGTATGTCAGCGTCTGTTTTGATAACAGTCATCTTGTACAGCAGAAGTATTGCTGTTTTGTAGGGACCTAAGGCATGCCAGACCCATAAATGTAGGCTAATGGATATTGCAAACTGCTGGAAACCTGAAGGGTTCAAATTCAGTTTTAAGGAAAAGGTTCTAATGATGGTAAATTGCTCACTGTTAAATTGCCTCAGACATTTCAGCTGTAAAACTGGGAAGAAAGGAATACCACTAAGAGTTTCTATATATGGGGGTAAGAGTTATCTAGCTTCAATGGTTTATATAAAGCTACTGGTGTTTTGTTTGCTTGCCTGTTCTTAAGCTTTTTAGAAATGTTTCCCAGGTGCAGCTGGAAAAAAGACAAAACACAAGTTTTGAAGTAGGAAAGAGGTAAAAAAAACAAACAAACAACATAAAAAGCAAAACAAGAAACCCCACAACTACTAAAAGTAGAAAAAGAAGAATAAAAACGAAGACTGGCTCATGCTGGAAAACTTTTGGTAAAATATAATTTGCTTTGGCTTTGGAGTGGTGAAAATAAGGAAAATAGAGAGTCATGCTGTAGCACGTGTTTCTGTGCCACTTTCTGCTCATATTCCCTACACTACTCGCATGAAAGTTTAAGGAGACCAGTGCAGCTCTGTCTGAATTCTTCACACTGGGGCATCAGTTCCAGACAGAGTACCTCAAACTCATTGCAGACTGTGCGTTGCAACATTACTGAAAGCACAGTTGTGCTGCTCTTTGATGAAAGCCTTAAGATTGAAACTTAGAAGCTCCATAGACCATCTGTGGGTTTAGAACTTCCTTAGATAAATTTCCCTGATTTCCAATATGGAAAATATCTCTAGAAAAGGGATTTTTCTTGTTAATGGCTTGGTTTGTCACAGGTGGAGGCTGTGAGAGTTGAGTCAGTCTCTGTCATCTGCACCTGTGGTAGTTTTCATGTTTTTAGCCTTGTACCAATACTAGCAAAGGTAGGAAACCAAGGTACTGTTCATTGCAACTTCAGATTTAACCACAAGTTCAAAAAAGCTAATTGAGTTTTAGTATGAACAGCTGATAACTGATTCAATAAAATGTTTCAAATGCTACAAAAGAGATAATTATTTTTGTTGGAGAGGGGCACAAAAAACCCATAGAACTTGTAGCATTAGTCAAGTCACTTCTAGACACTATGAAGTGCTTTGAAACTTCCTACTAGCTGTTTAGATGATATCTTTGACACCTGCATTCTTAGCAGCAATTCATTAGATGAATTTGTTTTGTTTTACTGAATACACTTGTGATACTGTGCTTGACAGAGCCTGGCGGTAGGCTGAGGTCACCCACTCAGAAGTGCTATGGGCTAAAAGTGACTTGAGAGAATGCAGTGTCACTGTCATTTTAAATCCCACTACTGTGTATGCTGTATATTGTTGTGCCTGCAACAGAAGTTCAACAAAGTCCAGAAGTGGTTTTTAGAATATTGGCCAATATGGTAAAAGAGTAGGATTGATTTCTCTGACTTGGTACACACAGAGGACTTAAAATATTCAGTCTTCAGCTTGCTGCATGGTAACTTAATAACACATTATTTTGGAGAGAGAGATGCTGTGAATCTTGTGGTACTGCTAATGGATTTGAAGAGGATGCTAATGTATTGTACCAGGAAGTGAACTGAGCTCTCGTGTGTAAAAGGGGATTAGAAAATATAATTATGAAAAGCAACAGTCACAGGCTTGAAGTTTCATTGATGTGTGGCTGCTACAAACAACGTTTTGTTGATGAGCAAGATGACTTTGATGGGTGTATGCTGCCATAATAATCTTCCCTGTGAAGTAACATGGAATGAATTACAGAAACAGCCATTTTGTGAACTACGAAGGGAAAAATTAAATGTAAAGTCTGATACTGACAAAAACTCATGAAGCTTTTCATTTAAAATAAAAGTTGTGTACAGAAAACTTAAGCTTTCACATCAAGAACTGCAAGAAGTTTTTGGGAGAGAAAAATGTGGCATGATAAGTCACGCAAAAATTGGTGCCCCCTGCAAAGGGAACAAAAAATTAAATAATTCATGATCTCCAGCTAAGTATGGGAGAAGGATCTGAGCTTTTTTGAATATAATTCTCCAGTTCAGAAAAATGGATGGCATGTTACTGCAAGTTGTGAGTACACTGGTTTGGATGTCATAAATCAGCAGTCTCATGCATGAATACAGCTGCTTGAGTGATGATGACTCTAAATATTAGTCATTTTCACACTTGCCAATTCAGGAATCCATTTTGTTGTTCACGTTTGGTGTACTCATTCTTGTGTGTGGTAGTTGTGGTTGTGGTCTTCCACAAACAAGTGTTTAAATGTCTTCGTCTGAACAAATCCCTCCCGTGTCTGAGGTGTCCTGGTATGGGAGGTGTGTAAATGACTGAACTCCCAGATTCCCTGGGAGAGCACAGAATGCCTGAGTCTTCTCAACTTTGAACACGAATTTGGCTGCATTACTGCAGTGCGTTTGAAATCAGAAGCCACTAGGATGTTGCACATGCCCACAGCTTTTTCCAGGGGCTTGCAGCAGAAAATGAGAGCTCACTAGATGCTAACTCCCTTCTCTCTGGTGAGAGGAACCAATGCAGTGCACGGCCCTGTGGAATCTGAAGCATTTCTGACAGCATCGGCTGTGTTTAGCAATGTAGGCAGGCATGTTGTGGGTCATGGGCCACGGCAGGCTTCCAGTTAGGAAGTCTGTCTTTTGTGCTGAGAGAAGTGCCATCACATAGTCCCTTCCCATGGTAAAGATGTTTGCCTTCTAAAACTTGTTCCTTTAGGAGGTGTGTGGCCTCAAAGTATTTCATAAGAGCTGGAGCATTTGATTGCCTAAATACTAAAAATTCTGAGCTATAGGATACAAGACATGGAACTTTCCTGTAGAAAGAAATACACTTATACAGATAGAAAATCTGTCTTTACTCTCTTTTCAGCATGTAGTGGTATGAATTATGCTAAAAGTTTCTTGTTCAGAGAAATGCACTGGCATACACAAATACAATTATTCTTTTTTTATCCATTGATATAAAACAGTTTCTCTTGTAGTTTTGCCAATGTAAGTAGTACATAAAGACAATATGGCCCCACTGCTTATTTTAGAAACCATGGTGTAACCATGTACAGTGGGAAAAGTCAGCAGTAATACTGTTTCAACCACAGTGTTGTACCATTTTCCATGTGATGTAAGTATCTGGTGTCATTCAGATTCAGAAGCAAACAAAAATATTGCAGATTGGATCCCTGCTAAGTTTGGATATGTTGTCCTTCACTGAGAACATTTTGGACTTACATAGAAATATGTGAATGACTGTATCCTTTTCTTATTTACTACTCAAGAACTTTTCGGCTAGGTTAAACAGGCTTTTTGTTTAATTTTAAAAAGACTTTCAGATTTTGAACTGACTGAAAATAGAAGCTATTTAGTTTTCAAGAAATTTAAGTGTTTATAAAAGACTAAAAATGTTGAAACATAACTTACTTAGTTGCTTATAGCTTTAACAGCATTTTTTTAATATAAAAACAAGAGTCTCCATGCAAAATTTGAGCAAGCTTGTAAAATATCTTGTGGTTGCCCAACATGGACAATTTTTACTGAAAACGTGTGTACTTACTTGCAATCCCACTAGCAAGAGTGAACTTGTACCAAAATATGCAGGACAAAATTCTGTTATGGTAGGCCTAATATGCTCACAGCGTTACTCAGTCAGTCTATCTTTCATATCCTTTTGTCCCACATCTTCCATTTTTCAGACACCAGAACTATGTGTTTATAGGCAGCAGTGGTGTGAGAGGGTAATAGTGACCATTACATGTGGAACAGCCTAATTATCTAAACTATGCAAAGCCTATTATGTGCTCCAGTGTCTCTTGTTTAGAAAATCGTGTGCAATAGTAAAATACATTTATTTATGCTTTTAAATTTTAAATTACTCCAAAGTGTAATCTGAGGTTAGCTATGGGAAGTGAACTGCAATTACTGCTCGTTACAATGTGACTCATTAGTTTCAGAAGGTTGAATTTTTAATATCAAGAGTTCAGATTTGGTTGCTTGACCAAGCTATTGACTGAAACTTTTGAAGTTCTATATACACCGTACCTCTGAAGGGTATGAATGAAGGAGCTTATTCATGGAAGAAATTGGAGACACTTCTCATTCCTCACATTACCTAAACAAAGAAAAATTGAGGCATGGATTTCCAAGAGGAATTCTTAAAGCACATTTCCTCCTGTGGAGATGGAAACACATTTGTCATAATATACAAATAGGTAAAGACTGAGGGAGGGGGATGGGGAAAGAAGAAGAGAGGGGAGGGGAGGGAGTGCAGGATGTATGTCAAAACTTTTGACTTCCTTCCCATGTCCCTGTTAGAAATGTAGAATATTCAGCAGAGAAAAACACATTCACAAAAATCAAATTGTGGGATTTTTCATAATGGAGGGAACGTGAATACATATACCCATGTGCTTTTTCTTCCAGAGTATCTGTTTAATTAAAGTACTATGATTAATTAATTAAAATGTAATGATACAGTTAGCACATATATAATAAAACGTATTATGCAAGAAAACATAATCTGAAAAATCATCCACTTAATTTCACTCATAATATTCACATAAAAATCACTTTGCTACTCTGTAGCTTTGTCCAACTCATTCCTTTTTCTCCCTCTTTCTGCTGTCTCTCCTTTTCCTATTTGGTCAGGCATAAACTTTTTGTTTTCACTTCCAAAGACGTGAGGTTTTGCCATTTTATTTACCTTTTATTCACTACCAAAATGTAACTTCTGCTTTTCTATGACTTTGATGTCAGGTTCTGCATCTTTCATATTAAAGATCGAATAAATATCTGTGTTTCCTTACACATTATGCAATCTGGGAAGAGTTCTTCATAAACATACACATTGCTTGTCTTCATACTTTTCTATAATGTCATTTTGAAAAAAAGAAAAGCTATCAACAGACTGACTTGTCAGCTGCTTCTCTGCTGGTATCCTGGAATCTCTCTCAAATTTACTGGAGTTTTTTCTTGGTTCTTCTGTTTCTATGTCTTTTGGTTACAGTCTCTTTTATTTATTTAGAATGGAAGTTCTTTGGGCCAAAGATTTTTTTTTTTTTTCCCCCAGTATGTTTGTATATTGCCCAGTTTAACAGAACTTTTCTTAAAACTAAGGTTCTGAAAGTCCTAGGAATTCCTATGCAGTAGCATCTACATTATTATTACCTTCGCTTTTTTTTTTTTTTAATTTAAAATAATCTCTTAGCTTTTGTAGCCAGAATGTTCATGCTGGTGTTTCATCATTTTTAAGAAATGGCCATTGACAATCACATCTGCATGGCTACCTGATAGCTAAAGAGCTTGTGCATATGATATGAGTACTTGTCGTGAGCACATAATGGCAAGTCGACCTTGGGCTGCAAAAAGAACTAAAAGAGAAGGCAGGATTATCTAATGAGGTGTATTCTGGAATGGTTGCTCCTATTTACACATCTACGTGTTGCCAGATTTAGTTTTAATTCTGATTTAACTGGGTGCTTGAGGATTCTGTGTCTTTTTAGTGTAAAGCAGGTCCAGTGCTCTGTGACTGTTCATTCTCTGATGACCGTTTCCTTTAATTTCACTGAGAATTGTGTGTGGTAGGATGTTCTTCAAATGCGCTATTTGCCTGATGCTGTGGGTCAAAGGCCTTTGGATTCTTCATGGAATGGATCCATATGTAGAATAATCATGTTTCACACAGTGAATATAGTGTGTGAAGGTACTTCTTCCCTTGGCTTAGTGCTAATTGTATGTATGTGGTTTCATTTGTGCAAATGAAACTGCCATGCATGATTCTATAAGTTTTTCACACTTGAGCATGGATACCATTTTGTTCAGGAATCTGGATGTCATATACTCTTTTGACAGAATAAGGAGAAATGGAATCAAACTGCGCAACTCTGTATCTTTTCTGCTGGACCGCAAAGGGTTGGGCATGAAATGAAATGAACAAAAGGAACTTGTTTTTATACTGTCCTCTGATTTCTCAAGGCTGTGGAAATAGTTTGAAGAGTTGTTTCCTACTTTATTCTAGGGCCTAATCCAATTTTCCACTGGTATTAATGAGGGAACATGCCTTTGTTTTCATTGGGAATTGGATAGCATCCATAAGAAATAGGATACTTCACTACTGCAAGCGAATCTCCCTTGCCTGAGTAGTACTTGGTGTTCATCCCAAAGGCTACTTCACTAGCTTGAAGAGCTTTTCAATTTTTCATTTATGAAAGGAAAACAGGCTCATAGCTTCTGTCTGTGGCTTCTCCCTAACCCTTCTTCCTCTTTTTCTTCCCACCTTCATCTCCTTTTTTTGCCTTCTTCACAGAACATTATGAACTAGACTAGTACATGGACATAGTCATTCAGGCCTTGATCCAGTGAGAGTAATGAAAGTATTATTTTGTCTGTGCAATATTTTCCTCTTGTACCAAGGATTTTGTTCGGTTGACATTTTGATGTCCTAGTGTTAACAGTGATATCTGGGCAGAAGTGTTACAGGTAATGGGTTTCTGCTTCAGTTCCTTAGTAAGATTATTACATACTGAGTAGGCTTCATTGTCAGGACATTTGTTGTTTATCTGATCTGATTTTACTTTACCCATTTTCTGTTTCCCATCTTTTCTCCTATCTATGGTTTTCAAAATGGTTCATTTTCTCACTTTATTTTTTTCTCCTTTCATTTGCAACTTCGTGAGTTCTTAAGACTTTGCTCTTGCTGTAAATATAAAAATTCTAAATATTACCTAACCATTCCAATTGAAATGTTTATTTGTCTCAGGGCACATCAAACTTCTCCATTAGGGATAGATGTGATAAATCTTCCTGAGCATGCAAAGTGCACCTCCTATCTTGGTGAGTCTCAGCTATAATTTTATAAATGTGGGAATTCATCTGTTATTTGCAACTTCAAATATTATTCTGAAAGCATCATTTGTCTGACAAATTTGTTAGAATTTTTTCCCTCTTTGTTCCCTCTTAATTCTGATCTTGAATTTCAACATCAGAAAGGGGAGAAGAGTCTCCTGAATATCAGAGCCTCAAACTCTTCATTCATGAAATGAGGTCATGTGATGATAATTCACGGGAGATTTCTCAGACTAGATGTACTGTTTTATAACAGTGATGAAGCTGGCAGATCATAAGGGAGCCTAGGTTGGAGTTAGAAAAACTGCTTGTTTGTGTTAAGCCTGCAATAGAGCTTGTAAATGCAACAGCACTGGGTTATTTCCAATATACGGGTGGTCAGATATGTGAATTGGGGTTAGAGTTGTTCTGGATCATTAATGGAGGCTTAACTGGAATGCTTCTTGACTTCTATGATTTGTGTTTTAAGAAATTAACTTGGTTGGCCTCTTGAGGATTTTTTCTCTTAGTGGGAGGAGGAAGTGTTGAAGAAGATAAGAGAGAGAATGTGGGAGATAACAGGACTGAGAGTTAGAACTACAGGATTGTTGGTTTTTTTGTTGTTGTTTCAAAAGTGTGTTATGGTTCTGCACTACAATCCACGTTAATCTGTGAAGTGCCACAAAATGACATGCCAGAACACATAAAGTGCTTTGCATCATAAGTTGTCATGCATGATATAAATGACCAGAGAAATATATTGATGGGAACATGGAAAAGAAATGTGAAACAAAGACACATCTCTCTATTTGTATTTTATAACGAATACTTCCAGTGACTGAAAACATAAGTCATGATTCTCCGTCATTTGTATCTGTGAGCTGTCTGTCCAGGCTTATGTGCTGAAAGGCACTGATGCACTATTGAAAGAGCCCTGTAGTGCTCATTTAATCAGTGTCGGCACTGCATTTTACATAGAGCAGATCAAATCTGACTGATTTATCACAGACTTTGAGGTAAATTTTCCTGTTGGTGCAAGCATATTGTCCATTAACGAAAATGGGAGTTAGGCCTGTCAGGAAAGAGCCTCCTATTGTCTGCTTACTGTAATGTTTCTCGAGACACAATTCTACCTAAAAAGTCAAGCTGTAGGAAGAGATTTTGGTTTGGATGATTAAACTGGTGTAGAGCTCTACAGAAATTCAGTGCAAATAAAACCCTACACATAAAGTCAGGAGGGAAGACCGATGCATGCATTTCAATGTGAATTTCTAAATAATCAGTTTAACTATTTCTTTTCTATGCCATTTCTTCTATAAAAACTTATATATATTTTAAGATGCTGAGAGAGAAGTCATTTTTTTACCATTTAGCTTTCCTAAAAATGCACAAGCTTCTTTGAACTGCAGTAGCACTAAGTGTTCTATCACTGTGCACTATCCACTCTGTGCAACACAGTCACAACATTTCCCAAACATAAGGTATACACATGGCCAAAATTTGAAAAATGCTTTTATGTGAATGATGGCAGTGTGCTTATATATTCATAGATAATAGCCCATTTGGTGGACTTGCAGAATTTTTTCAGTTTAACATAATGTCGAAAGCATGGAGCTCTATAAAGGATGTTTTTTTATTTTATTTTCAATTGAGTACATCATCCAAGGAATGAGATTTGCGTAGAGCAAATGTCTCGTATCTTGTGCCGACAACAAAGTAGTTGATCTTGAGTAGACTGTGCATCATAAGTCTGACTGTGAGCATTTGTGAAATTAAGTGGTTATTAAAAGATCACAGGGGAAGAGATTTCTTCCAATTTTTGTTCATGTTTCATGACCCAAGAGAAGTTGCCATTACTTAAATATTTTAATGTATTTGCGTGGCTTGTACTACCTGGAGTACAGAGTGGGATATATGTTTAGGGTGTGTCTGAA
The DNA here is from genome assembly GCA_036925125.1 of Oreortyx pictus. Lineage (NCBI taxonomy): Eukaryota > Metazoa > Chordata > Aves > Galliformes > Odontophoridae > Oreortyx > Oreortyx pictus. Next base: position 84,986,097 of record JAUPFR010000003.1, on the reverse strand, counting down.
TACCCTAAGCCAAGGATGAAAAATAGTCATTTTAAATATAGGAAGGGATAAGATGTAAAATTTTTATGTTGAATTCAGAAACCTTCCCTATTAAGGACTTCTTAACCAGTGTCCAAGTGTTTAAAGCTCATCATGAGAAGCTCTGTGTTCTGTCTGGGGCTTTGTCATTTAACTGTTAACATCTTTTGGTGAATAGGTTTTGCTTCAGTTTATCTATCTACAATACTAAGGTAATGTCTGTGTCTGTGTTTTTTGAAGGTGCTCTTTAAAAAAACAAAAACAAACAAAAGTAAAAACAAAATAGATAGTTTGTTAATTTATATTTCCAGTTCTAAGTGTAGAGTATGTCTAAAGTTAGGATGGTTGTCTTTTGACAGGCATTCGTGTTAATCCCTTACTGCTTCCAGAACTTCCTATAAACTTAGTATCAGATTTGGATAGGTGACTTGCAGGGGAAATCTTGGAGTACTGTGGAACCAGTGAAATACTGCTATCAATCCAAGTCAGTGCTGAATTTGTACTTTAAAAGGCTCATTGTTAGTCTTTAGTAGGAAAGACGCCCATAAAAGTGAAGTATTATTAACAATCATGTATAAGCAGAGCTGTTAGTCTTGGTATCCTCTTGCATTCTCTCCTTAAAGACTAAATCACACCACTGCATGCTTTCTATATAAATTAATTGGCTAAAACATAGATCTTCACTTACTTTTGGCTCAGAATGCCAGTGAAATTAGATATCTATGTAGACTATAAAGTACTTCAAAAATATTCTGGATGAAAGGAGTCTGAAAAGTGTAAGGTGATACATTTTTCACGTGTAATATTTTCATTTCTTAACATGAAATTACCACAATTTTAACTGCTGTTGGCATGCAAGTTCAGAGTTTCCCAGGTACTGAGATTTATCAAGAATATTTATTATCACTAGACAGCAAAATGATCAGAATTAGGGTCCTGAGTTGTGATGTTGCTTAGACCAGCTTTTAACCAAAGTGCACTTATGCTTCTTAAAGAGGTTTCCTTCTGTACTGTGGAATATCTTCTCCTTGGACACGATTGCTTTTGCTGTGCTGAGCAGGGACGTACATAGGGCTGCAATCGTGACCACATCCCAGGAACAGGAGGAAACTCACAACCTGGACACCGTGCAACGCTTCTGTAGTTGGGCACAATGCAGGGAATACGATATCATGGCACTCTAGTACCAGTGGAGACATGTTTTCTCTGATTCCTCCTACCACAGAATAGGAAATCAGTCTATTTCAAAAGAAATACCTGTAGGCTCCAGGCTGTCTACAGAGAGCATTTCTGTGGTCAACGCTTTGCACATGCTTTCTAATGACAAGCACAGTAGAAAGAGTACATTTTAGTACATTTAGACTTATAGGTTTGGGGAGAAACTTGTGTTATCTGCCAAACTGTTGTAGATTTTAGTGTCAAAAGCTGAGTAATGCTGCCTTAAAAAAGTTCCCTAGGGAAATACCTCTGGCTGCAAGAAGCCCAGGTGAAAAAAACACACGCAGCAAGCATTTACTCTTACCATTTTTTTTGCAAGTTTGTGAAAAGACAAGATGCAAAATCGGTGGATATTCTAAAGTATAGTCTATATTTTTTTCTTACAAAAAGTTCTGAGTGCTTCTGGGCTTGCTTGTCAGTAACATTCACTGAGCTTCACTAATTTTAAAAAATTCAGAATAGAGTTTTGCCACTTTAGAGATAATCCATGAAAGCTCTCTTCCTGCAGACTGCAATAAATCATCCCCTCCACTAAAAGCCTGGATGTCATTTGAAATTTATTGCATGGAGCTGGTAGTGGACTTAAAAGCCATTTCACATGTCTTATTACTCCAGTCATCTAATTTATGGATTTCAGCCACAATTGTAGTTGGAAAAGTACTTTCCTTCAACTGATTAATATGATTTCTGCTTTTGCATTCATTTCCCCTTTTATATTTTTCTATAATCATTGCAAGAAGCTCTGGCATCCAAGGCTCAGATATGAAACTGAAAGAAAGGTGCCAAGACAGACTGATGCAGATTGACTACGCTTTACTGGCTCTTAGCAGCACTTGTCAAAAGGTATCTTAGTTATTGTTAGTTGAGCAATCTCGCCCTAGGAAAGAAAAAGCTGTCGGAAGCTTCCTTGTTTAACACAAGAATCTGTAGCTCCAAGGAGGCAGCAGGAAAGCAACCTATTAAGCACAAATGAGGTAAGCATAAGTAACACACTTAACGCAAAGGATGATAAGATATCGGAGCCTTTTTCTTTTTATTTCTTAGTGTGAAAACTAGTCTGAATTTACTGCCATAGGTAAAGAGTGCCTTTTGTTTTTCTTCTGGCTGATCTCTGTAAGGAAATGCAGTATGAAGAAGTACAGACCTTAACCCCAAGTATTCATTTTGGGAGTTTAGTCTTATGCTAAATTCCATTGATATGCATCACAGGTAAACTAGTAGCTCTGGAGCATATTGGCATGGGGTTAGCATGTATACTTACGTAAATAATTTGTGATGCATGTTATGAAAGTATCAGAAATTCGACCGGCACTTTCCAGAAGTAAAAATACTGCATAATCCTTGCCCTGAGTAGTTTATGTTAATCTTAAAAAGTGCCCAGCCTACATTCATGGCAGTATGTGCTTGCATTGTGATAAATAGCCAGTAAGGAACAGCATCATTAACACCATTTGGTCAGTTCCATAGCATTAGAGCATGGTATGAGGATTTAAAGGCTCTCTTTGCATTTACCTTACACACAAGGCTGTACAGCGGTGACAGGACAAGCACAGACCCATCCAGATCTGCTTAAAGATGGATAGTCCTTGAGGCATTGGCTGAAGTTTGTCTGCACATGGACATGGCTATCCTTCCCTTGTCAGGTTCCCATGGCCTGAATGCCCAAAGACAGGTGACTGAGGCCAGAGCCAAGCTGTGTGCAATGGCAGTTTGTCAGCTGGGCAAAACTATGATTACTGGCCCAAGCAATGGCTTTACTTCTGGAGTGAACATCAACATGCTACAGAGAGTTGAAGCCCGTGTGCAGATTGCTATGTGCCTATAGATAGAGTCTAATGAGGAGGAGAGAGTCACATAGCTCTGATTCCCAAATGCCTATTGACTCTGTTTCCTGTGAATTGGAAAAGATTAAAAACAAAAACGGTGTAAAGAAAATCCTGCTGTGGTTTCTACAATGCCTGTTTTCTGCTAATAACACCTGAGAGGCAGCACAAAATAACAGCTGAGGTGCTTAAGGGCAGCTCTAGTGCCATCTACCTCCTGTGCACATCTGTGAATGTGGGCATGCATCCAAAAAGAGGCTGAGAAGAAAATCAGGCAACAGTGAGACCATTGCAACTGGAGGAGGATTTATTCCTCAGCTGCAGAATCTGTAAGTTTCTGGGTGTGATCTGGGCATTCCAAGGGTCAGGGTGCTTGCCAAGTGTTAGAGCAGACCTCGGATTGATTCAGAGAAGCTGAAATTTCTTCTTGTGCTACAAGGAGGACGTACTGCACCTGGGATGCCTCCTGTTCTCTGTGAAAACATGCAGCCACTGGTAGATGGATTCCACAAGCCCCAGTACAGTTGAAATGCTGCCTGCCTTGTGCTTATCTCTGCTGGGTGATGATTTGTGTGGAGCCTCAGTGCCTAGGTTCGGTGCAAGTGGATCTGGCAAGACTAAATGGCAGTTTTGTAGGGAATTTACTCTCCGGTACCACTGCTGAATAGAAAGCTGATGCTGTAACAGAGAATATAACACTGGAAGTCCCAGGATGATGAAAGATTAATGAATAAGGCTTAGACTTGCCACAGCTGTTTCTTTCTTCTTTTCCAGTGCATAGACAGTAATGTTATGCAAATATAAACATATTAGCCAAATATTAACTTCTTTTTCAAACATAGCAAAAAGCAGCATGTGACAGGTTCCTATCTCTGAAACAGAACAATGCGTGTTGCCAGTTTCAAACTGAACTCATTTGAGCTGATACCGACATTTCAAGAGAAGATTTTTTTTTGTAAAGGCCCCATCAGTTTGCATTAGGGTTTAATAATGAAACAAAGATCTGTCTTCCATGCAGAAAAGTTTATTTAGGAACCAAATCTTGAGCAATTAATGTAGCTACTTCAGCCAAAAGAGCTAAGGTGATTTACCCAATTTGAGGCTTGTGAAGTAAGCACTGCTTTTTTTCCTGTTGTCAATTTTTCACAGTTTATACCTCAGCATAATGATCTGTCTGTAGCTGGACAGTATTTTCAGGAATGTTCAATCTGAAAATTAATTTGCTTCATCTGTAGCGACGTTGTCTTTGTGTTTGCTTCCTGCAAATGTTCCCTCTGTCAAGTTTGCTGGCACAAATATGTAAAGGCACCAATTTTTTAAACTACATGCACAACGGTTTGTGCTGAAAGTGCATGCGTGTTGTTTCATTGGGGAAACAGAAAAAAATGTGTAAGTACTCTCAATTAACCAACAGAGGTTGAAAAGAAAATATTGAACTGTTTGTGCTTGCAGGGAGTTGAAATAGAGATTTTCCCCCAACTCAGACACTTTCAAGTGAATTTTAATCTGCTGAGGAAGAAAAAAATAATCTTGCAGTGAATTATTTATTCATTTGCTTTAATAGTATTTTAACCTGTTAACTGTCAGTTATTTTCTGCTTCTATTTGGCTTTTGTTTTTCAAAGCAATGTGCTCTACTTAAGAAATCAATGATTTTCATTATCTGGTCTCATTATCATCTTTTACTGCTAGATGGCAGGTATCAAATCTGCAATCTGTGTGCCATTTCTTCACCTTGCCATACTGAAGCAGTCTTCCATCCATTGCTTTCTATGAGACAGAGACAAAAAAGACCAATTGGGAAGTGAGGCCTCAGAGTAGAGCAGCTCAGCAGGCAGCAGATTGTTAATGGCACCTGTATTTCAGTTTACAGTAGTGAGCGCTAACAACAACACACACAGTGCTCTCTGCTTGATTTCCACTCCCGTCTCCCTGTTCTTTCCTCCACTCCCACATGCTTAATTAGAAAATCTGATGCAGCCAGAGACATTATCTGCCCTACTGTGTGTGCTAGTGAGGAATGCATTCTTTGATGTTGCTGATAAGCTTTTCTGTGTTGTGGGTAGTTAATTGGTAGTGGAAAGGAAATGTCTGGACTAGTGTAAAAGGAAGCTTCCTAACTGTCTCTCCTGCAGCTGGTATCACTGGTTGATGAGCCAAGGTGTGCTACTGATGTAGCGGTGGTAAGGAGGTCCTGCCAATATTGCCCACTCCCCAGCAGAACTGTGCAGAGCACCTGCACCTTTGGAACCAGTTCTGAATTCTTCTCGCCTTTCATCTTTGCAAGCGAACAAAAATAGGAATAAAACACAGTGATTCTCCAAACCCAGAGGGCCAAATTTCCTGCTGGTATAAATCAATGTGTGCATATGCATGGTAATCTCTCCTCAGGTCATGCTAGTCCATCAGACCTCTGAGAGCACGGACTGTGGATGGAGAAGCTTTGTAAGATAGTAAACTAGCTGGCTGGTTAGATCCTTGCAAAACTCAATTTTTTATTTTTTTATTTTTTTTTTACTAGGAACACTGTTTCATTTGGGTTTATTTACTGCAGCATTCAAGGCTTGAATCTTATTTTGCCTTTGCCAAATGGAAGAGTGTGCAACTAAATTCCAGCTCCTCATTTACATTATTACAACCAGAAGTCAGATCTTTCTTTGTTCCTCTTTTTAAGCTAGAAAGTAGAAGGATCGTGATGTTTCTCTGGAGGGCAGGACGTATTTTGAGATTTTGTTTTTAGTTTGTTCAGTAGAATTAGATCATCTGACATTTTCTTATGTTTCTGTTTTTTTGCAATTCTTGCTAACAAGACTACTGCTTTCATCCAGTAATAGATTACTGTCACTGTGAAAGATCTTTCTGTTCCTAGTGACCTTTAAAATATTTGTCCTGGTACTTTGGACTTCTTGGCTATTGGTATGCTATGTATTTTAGCTTCTCTTCTCCATTTTCTGCAATGTCCTATTTCTGTTTTATACTTATCACTTTCACCTTTCTCATTCTTTCATTTATTATATACATTTGAAAAATTACAGCTGCTTTCACTTCAATTTTCAGCCTGACTGCATTTTTGTAACCAGTGTGATTCTTTTTCTAAATCATTACACTGTGGCTTTTTGGGTATCTAACAGGCAATCATTGTAATCTTTCCATCATATATAAAATTCTGAATTTAGCCCCCACTTGCTTTCATCTTTTAGAAACTGGCCATTGAAAGGCACCAAGTAAAAAAGTAACTGGTTTGAACGTTGTGCTGTGTGAAGGTAACTCATAATGGAGCCACACCTAAGCAATGCTGATTTTTCTTTATCTATTCTCATCTGCCAAAATGTGTAGTAAAGGTTTAAGGGCTTCAGTGAGATCCTGACACCTTCCCCCCTCTACATTATTATGATTAATGTTTGTTTTTCTTCTCACCCACCCCAGCACAGAACTGACAAAATTAGCTAATATTTAATGTTAATCTTTCTGAGAGCACTGCAGCACCTTGAGTTAGTTGAAGGGCACTGGCAGGCCCAGTACTGACCTTCTTTGCTGCTCGTTGTGCATTTGCAGTGCACGTGGTACGTAGAGTGCCTCTTTCTTAGATATGTGAGTGCAGTGAATGGAGAGCAGTCACGAGAGCTCAAGAACAGAAGTCCTGTGCAAAACAATTAGCTGTGTATTAAGAGATTAACCAGGTGTACTGCCCTTCGGTAGTATTTTTTGTGGACTGATTCACCAGTGTGTAGTAAGAGAGGAGATTCAGCCTGTATGCCTCCCTCACACAAGTGAAAACTGATACTGAGAATGCCAGATAGAAAAGCCAGATGTTTAGTCATCTGGTTGGTCTGTAGCTCAGCAGGCCCTGGTTGGAAGGGTGCTCCAGTACTAACAAGTGTGAGCGTTCAGTGACCTGTATCTGATTCAACTTTCACTCCAAAGTTTGTTGTGAATTAGGAGACTAAGCAGCTCTGTCCATAAACTTTGAGAGAAGTGTGTTACAGCCAACTTTATGATCATCCCCAAGCTGTCTCATCCAGAGAGTCTTAGATCAGTGACAGCACATGGGCCATGTGAAGCCCCGCCACCCACCGTGGTGCCAGTTACTGTTGCTCCTGGTTGTATCTGTGTGTGGGGTGATGACTTTTCATACTAGATGTACTGCACAACATAGCTGTCTGAAGTGCTTTGCGTCCAGCAGTGGTACACATATAAACCACTAACAGATTGTTACACCCATTGGTATCTGAAATGCCACAACTCTCTTAAAGGTTTTACGGTCACTCAAGAAAGTATTTGAAGGCCTGAGTGATGTGGCAAACGCTGCTAGTGGTAACAACATATGAAGAGGGTTTTTTTGTATTTTTTTTTTCTTTCCTGCTGCTACTGACTCATCCACCCTTTTTGCTGTCTATTTATGCTCATTTATATGCACTTAATCAGCTGACTGGTTAAGTTCCACCACCCACTTACAACTGCAATGAATAATGTTTTAGGCTCAGTGTCTTACAAGTGCAGGCCCCTCACACATCAATGTCATTACTGGAATTGCTTTTGCTGATAGCAGCCACGTGGCAGGTGTACAGAGAACAGCCTGCAGAGCAAACAGCATGAAGAACATAATTCATCAGGTTTGCTCACAGAAAGCTATTTTGTGTCTTAGCAAGAAAATGTTGTGGCCCCTCTCCTCCTTCTGCTGCCCAAGACAGTGACAGGACAGGGGACTGTGCCTTTACAAAACTGAGATGCCACTCAGCTTCTGAAGGTGGCCTTATAAGCAGTTTTGTTTAACAAAGTTGCTAAGTTGTTTGAAAGAACCAATTAGAATTTAGAAAAAGAAGTTAGACCAAGGCTGCCATGGAGATGGTCAGGCATAGGATGCATGATTGGGTAGCAAGACTGAAAGGGCTGAAACCTCTGAGTACCTCAGCCAATAAGGAAAGCAGGAGAGTCTCATGCAGCTGGGAGCTAGTGAATAAAAGTGGTTGCACCCTCCAGAATTTTTGAGAGATTCTGCGTGGTCTGTGGGTCCTTCCTTTATTCAAGCAATGTTACTTTTCCAGAACTCCTCTATCTCCTCTTTGAACATCAACCTTTGGCAAGTGAGATTTTTCGCATGATAGCAGCACGTGTTCTTCTCACTGCCTTGGTTTTCAGATCATGATTTCAAGTTAGGGCTCCAGATGGGACTAGGTTATGTCCTGCCATTGCACAGAGCCTCTGAAGAAGCGTCAGGGAGACTCTTGTACTTGTGGAGGAAGTTTCATTGAAGTCACGATGCTGGACAGGTGTCTGAACAACTGATTAACCTTTAGTCAAAGATGCACTTGTCAGCACTTGAGACCATTTGTTCAACTTAAACTCTTGCTTTAATCTGAGCATGTGCTTAGTGTTGCCTGAACTGGAGCAAGTTGAGAAAATGCCCTCATAGGACAGTCACCAACAACTTCATAGTCCCATGCCTGCATGGCTACTCATTGAAGGATGCAATCTACTACTTAAAAGTGCAGGGTAGCTATAGCTTTACTCTGCAGGAGAGATTCAGAAAAGGTAGAATTTCTTCTGTAGTGTGTAACTTGTTTATCTCTGAGGAAGGAGCCTGTACCAAGTGATAGCAAACCCAGAGACTTGACTGGGATGCAACAGATTGGACGCGCTCTACACCTACTTTTTTTTTCTGTATAACTTTAAGTTCCTTCTTGGTATTCATGATTTATTTGGACTTCCATTTTATTTTAACAAAATGTCTCAGCCTGGTTGGAATAATCACCACAGTGAATCCAGTAAGTTTTTGTGACCATAAAACGCCAAACTGAATATAGGTATTACCTTTAAAAGGGAGTGAGTGGAGGTTGATTGTTCTTAATTTGATCTGAAAGACAAAAAATGACTTTAAAGATCTCAGCTGGCATATGAAAGAATGCCCTCTTCTTGTTCTGGGTTGTATTGTCTCATTAAAAATGCCCCCTTTCCTGTAATCACTATTTCGCAGTTCAGCCATCTCCAGATACTGTGAAACAGCTGTGCAAAGGTCAAGTACAAGAGGGCAATGGGAAAAGAAAATGACACCACAGCTCCCAGGGTTTCCAACCACCCTGTTAACAAATTTACTGACACAGGGCATAATTTTTACTGACGCTGCCCATTTTTTACTGACACTGACTCTTAAGACTCCATGGGGAGCAGATGCTGACATCTCTCTTGACTTTGAAAAGCTCATTGCTGAAACAAAATGGTTTTGTGCAAAGATTTACATACAGCGTCTAAACATTAAGCAAGGGATCAGTAGTTTTTCAAGTCTGAGTAATGATCCCACATGGCAAAGCTACATTTTAATTAATAAGAATGCATTCGTACTTCACCTTTGTACTTACTTTTTTTTCCTGTCTTGAAGGGAGCCAGCGCATCCTGACAGTTTGCTCAAACGCATCCCCACTTCTTATCACATACTAAAACAGGTCTCCTTGGGCTCTGCTTCTAGTTGGTGCCAACAGACCTGGCACCTTTATGACTTTTTAGTGAGGACAGTGGCTTTTGGTGCAGGTATCTCTATCACACTGTAAGATCGAGTCCTTGAGTATGATGTAAGGGTGGCTGGTAGATCTCAAAGAACTTGTCACCTCCTGGATAGATTTCATTTACAATAGTCTTAGTTATCTGGAAATTGCAGTTATTAGCTTAAAGCCATGCTTAGCTTTAGTATCCTTGGTCTCTCCAGTTTTTTTTTGCTGATGACCTTGCAGTCCTACATAAACATAGTTTTGCCTGGTTCATCTTTTAAACTTGACCACTAAGCTGTGCTCTATGTGATGCGCTTATAATTTTCTTTTTTTCCTTTTTGCTGCTTGTGTTTCCTCTCAGTTGTTGACTATGACTGGAAAATAGGCGTACAAAGCATTTTGCATTCTCTGAATGTACCACACAGTAATTCTGCTGTCTGAAAACTCTGTAATGTCAATAATTGATGCACTTGAGAAGTGGTAATTAAATTAGTTAATTATGCTGGTAAAATTACATGCAATTATGTGACTGCAGGGTATGTTTAGTAAATTAGGCTTTCCCATACTCACTACATATTGTGGTGCCAATTTTGTTCCTTGATGATTAGGTAGCTTTTGATACTTCTTAATTGATTTAATACCTGGATCTTCATTAGCCCTCGATTGCTATGCAATGTATGTCTGACATTTTTCTCTCTGATATTTCAGAGTATTGTTCATCAAAAAAAATCAATCTATACATATATACGAATTCCTGTCAGATGTTAAAACATCGAGACTTCAGGGAAAATGCTCTCTTCTACAAGTGTCTTGCATTGACTTGCCCACTTGTGTGAGGTGCCAATCAACTTACTGTCCCTGGGAACTCTCTGATGCAGAATAACTGATTTCATTTATTTTTCTCTTGAAAGTTCCAAGGAAATAAGCGATTCAAGGAAGACTGGCATGGTGACAGCTGTTTTAATGATACATGTTATCTTTTCAGAGAGCAGTGAAAGGTTATTAAAAGGTAACATTAATTCAAATCAAAGTTTCAAGGGGGTCAGATTTGATGGTGTCTGGTGCACGGGTGAGGTTTGCTCTTCCCCATTCATATATATGCTAAATATAGTACGTGTCAGAATCACTACCCAGCAGATGATTACCTTCATGCTGGCTGTGTTTGCTATGGCAAACCTTTAACAGCTCTGCTCATCTTCACACTTCATATTCCCCTCCACCAACACGTACTCTGTCAAAAATTATGATTCTGCGTGTGATTACTAGTTTACTCCCTCTTTTGGGCATTTGTTACAAACTACTGAAATCCAGATCAGGTGATTTGATCTACATTTCTTTATTTCTCTTCATGGGACAGAATTTCTGTGGGAGAAAGGAAAGGAGCAATTGTTTGTTCTTTGGCTATGGAGCCCAGCAATGGGGAAGAATCAAAAGCAGTAGGATCTAAGTGACTGAGAAGTTAAGCGAGCCGGCTGAGATGAAAATGTCCCACTAAGACAACTTAGTACTAGTACCTGGTGGGTTATATCCTGCTGACTCTGGGAAGTTGATATAAGTATAGGCAGACCGAGCCTTTGTCAGTTGATCATTTTGAGTCTCAAACCTTTCTTTGTCTCTGTCTGTCCTGAGTGCTGTTTGCCCAGCTGTTAGAACGCGTGTCAGAATCTGAAAGACAGGCCATGCTAATTACATACTAGTTAATGAACTTAGCATAGACTGTACAGAGAAATGACTCCTAAGGAAAAGCTTTTGGAGATGTGCTGGTAGTCTTGTCTGAGCCTTTCTTCTTAAAGGAAAAAAACACTTCCCCGTGTTTATCTGTAGCTGCTGCATTTCTCAAGCCCTACTTTATGATGGTATTAATACGAAGCTGAGAGGACAGCCCATGTTACTACTGTTTGTGTTGTTTAGACCTTTTCTGCCTTTTCCATTTTCTTGTTTCTTCTCAGCAATATTTATTATGTAAAATACACTTTTTTTCGCACTCTGTATTTTTGTCTGGCCTGTCTTATTATGTGGCAAATTCATAGCTTAAGCTAATAATTATTTTTGAGAGAAATTTCATTATTTCTGTAGTTCTACATCTACAGCTGGGCAGCTAGCTACCTTCTTAATCCCCATGTATTGTGACTCTTCAGACTTGTTGGTCTCAAAGACTGAGTCTGAGTAGCTGACTTCAAGATTAGTGCTTATAGGGAAGTTCCCATTTTTAAGAATACAAAAAATGTCACAGATTCTTGATTTGGTTCTGTAGTTTTCAAGCTCAGGGTAAAATTCAAGTTTGCTGAGTACTACGGGATTTGAAGGATTTCCTGTCTACTTGCTCCAGCAACAGGAACTGTAATTCTATCTAAGAGGCTAATAGGTATTTTGGAAAGCTATAGTTTTATTTTATGAGAAGAACTGTTCTTAAAATATGTAGGAATAGAGTCAATTAGAAGGAAGACAGTGAAAAACAAAACAAAACAAAACAACAAACCTGTGTAGAAATGTGCAGATTTAAATGGGGAAAGTGTTCTCCTAAAGATATGAGGGGGATGTATTAAGGGAGTAAGAGAACCTCCTGCAGGTATATAATGGTCTTACCAGTGAGTGTTAGAATTACACCTGCTTTGCTTGGCATTCTCTGGTATTCACTAACTTTGTTCAGTTTTCCATGTTTGGAAAGGTGCTTGAATACTGGAAACAAATGGGAGATTAAACCTAAAATCACTTTTGGAGAACTGGGACTGTGCAGAAGTTTCTTGATCTTTTTAGTTCAATGGAGACAATTTCTATCCAGCACTTGCAATCTTTTGAAAGCAATGTATTCAAAACAACCTATCTTAATTTGGCACATTTGTGCTAGTGAAGCTGGCATGCTACCTTGTTAGCTGGCTTAGTGCCATCCCAACAGATGGACAGGAGTATAGACAGCCAGGAGACCATGTACAAGCATCAGTATGTGTGTTGAGGGCAAGATCCCTAGCCAGGAGTGTTGAAACGCTTGTCTGTCCTGTGCTTCAGCACTTGTAGCTAAGATGATGTACCAGCACTGAGTGGAATTAACTTTGCTGGCATAAGCTGTTCCTTTACCACCGGGGCGCAGTTGCTCTGACCACACAGATTTTGGGTTACTATTCCAGCAGGTATCCCTGTATAAACTCCAGGTATTCCTGAAAAGACACTAATGTTTTCTACATAGTGACGTTTTAAATGTGCCAGGCCAATTTTTAAATCATATGTACAGTAGATCATACTCAAAGAGCAAACAATACTCCAACAGTAGTAGCAAAATCTGAGGTGCAGGAGGTTGAGGTCAGTTCTACACAATTAATTGCGACAAGATTTCTGCTTAAATTGGGAAGTGGGCAGAGTTTACCTGCCATAGAAATTCATTGTTTAACTCCTCTTGGTATCTTTCATGCTATTTGTCTTTGTCCAAAGGGATTGCACTTGTCCAGTAGGACAACCAAACAAACACACGCATGCTGACGTTGGGTGCTTCTGTAAATTGAAGTAGTTACTTGGCTGCATTGATGAAATCATAGACAAAGAAATGATTTGGTAACATGTAGTCTAAGGGCCTGAAGGAAAGCCACGCCTCCGTTAGAAAAGCCACTTTCTGAACTCTAGTCAGCTCTACATTTGTGTACAAGAATGGCCACTTTTATTTTAGTTCATATTTGCTTAAGAGTAAACTATAAATCTGCACTCATAACTGAAATGAGCACTTGTTTGTAAATATCTTGCTAACTAAATCAGAATAAATTTAATAGGGTTAAACTGTAATCAAACTCTATATTTAAACTCTTTCCAGTCTCCTACTTGATACAACATCAGTTAAAGAACTGGCAACCATTTCAAAAGAGTTGAATGGTATTTTCAAAACCATACAGAAGGAGGCACTGATAGAAAGCTATGAGGCAGCCCGCCAGGAATTGAGATCTCCAGTCCAGAGGCCTGCACAATTATAAGTTAAGGTGGACAGTGATATTTTCAATAGATTTATGAAGCCAGTGGTGTAGTATATCATATATGGGAAATTATAAACACAGTTTTCTTAGATTTTCTCTTCCACTAACGTCTTACAAATCTGCTGTATTAAGTAGTTACACAGCTCCCCGCTATTTGGTTGTTTGTGTCCACACAAGGGAAAGGTTTGGATCTTTGGGTGATAACAGTCTCCTTTCTAGTCTCTTGCTATGGAGAGAAGAGTGCTTTGCTCCTTACTCTGCATTCTCCTAGTGTTCACATATCCATGCAGGTTTCTCTACTTTGGGTCGACTTTGCATTCTCAATATCATACAAGCTAATCATAGAATCACCCAGTTTGAAAAAGTCCTATAACTTAACCCTGTTAAACCATCCACCTATCATCAATAGTTCTTACTAAACCATGTCCCTCATCACAATGTCTAAACGTTCCTTAAACACCTTCAGGGTCAGTGATTCTACCACCTCCCTGGGCAGCAATTCCAGCACCTGACTACTCTCCTGGAAAAGAAGTATTTCCTAACATCCAGCCTGAATCTCTCCTGGAGCAACTGCAAGCTATTCCTTCTTGTCCTATCACTAGTTACACAAGAGAAGAGGCCAACCCCCACCTCACCATAACCTCCTGTCAGTAACTATAGAGAACAATAAGAGTCTCCTCTGATCCTCCTCTTCTTCAGACTAAACAATTCTAGCTCCCTAAGCCACTCCTCAATCAGTCTTTCTTCTTCCCTTCCTCCCTGGTCTCATAATCATCTACAAGTGAGTTATGGTAGGCTTACCTGTACTTGGAAACTGCTGGATGTTTTCTGTGGGAGCCTACAATGTATGCCTGATTTCATTAATAAGGACATGTCACAAGTCATAATGGCTTCAAGCAGATGTTCTTTTATCTTGGTGTCCTTTCTCCACTTGTGGCTGCAGTGGTGCATTCAGCTAAGAGTAAGAAGAGAGCAGGTATGATACTTCACCATAACACTCCCACATCTCTACCTGGCCTTTCTGTTAGCTGGAAGTTGTGGTTACTGTGGTCTTAGTGACCCTCATGGGATTTATATTCCAAAAACATATCAAGTTTTCCCTCCACCTGTTAGCATCTGCAGAATCCTTTGGCAAAGATTTGCATGCATTTGCTCTCCATAGTGTAGTGAACCATGTGATAGTGCCTTGAAACAGACTTTTATTACCTTCATTGTTTTTCCTTTACCTGTATTTTTTTTCCAGAGAGCTAGAACAAGAGAGAGAGAATGAGAAAGAACATAAGTGGTTCCTGTTCCTTCTGTAGTGCTTGTGATTTTCTGGGCCTGTGTTACTTTGTCAGTTACTACTTTGACAGGTTTTGGTTTTTTTTTCTTTTTTTTTTTCCAAGACTGAAATACCCTTAATAGCACTTTCCAAATGGTACTGTCATCTCTTTGTCTAAGTTCCTATGAGGGATTGGTAGTAAAATGTTGAGACTAAGAAAAATCTGTGTATTTAAGTACTATTTCAATGTTCACTTATCCAGAAATGAGACATTCCTGAAATGTGTTAGCCATCTCTACCGATGCAAGGGAACACTATTCTTGAATGGCTTTAAACTAAAAGAGGGGAAATTTAGGTTAGATGTTAGAAGAAAATTCTTTACTCAGTGTGGTGATGCACTGGTACAGGCTGTCCAGAGAAGCTATGGATGTCGCATCCCTCGAGGTGTTTGAGGCCAGGTTGCCTGGGGCCCTGGGCAGCCTGAGCTGGTGGGTAGTAATCCTGCTTTCAGCACAGGGGTGGAACTGGATGGTCTTTAAGTTCTCTTCCAACACCAACCATTCTATCTTGCTCCTCTCTTTTCCTTCAATCGCTCTTTCTCTTCTTCAGAAGATCTTTTTAATGTGCCTTGGATTATTTGTAACTTCTGACTGAGGCTTGGAAAGAGCATCTTTGCAAATAATTATATAATTGTTTCTGTGCTGTTAACAAAGAAATATTTTATCCTTGTCTATAAGTTATTCCTACTGAGTCTCTCTAAGTGGGAGAGTTCAACTTTGAATTTCTAGCTCATGTAGCCAGGTAGAACAATGTAGTGCAGATAAATCTGAGGTGTCAATAGTAAAATACTACACTTCTTTTTACAGAATTCCCCTTTTCTCAGTGTACATTGATACAGGAATACTCTGCCTACAATGTACCCTACCCTGTTACCTGCAGTGAAGTAATGATCTTTTGCTCATCCTTATATGAAAAAGAGGAACATTTGAGTATAATCTTCTGTATAGATCTGTGGGGCAGCAGTTTGATTTCACTGTCTCATCCCAAGTCCACTTATATTCATAAAGGTTCACATACAACGTGAGTGAATTAAAACTATTTTAACAGTAGGCTTTCTATTAATATATTCTTGTATTTTGCACGTTACATTTTAAACTATAATTAGTAGCAACAGGTGCAGACTGTCTTTGCAGAAAAAAAAGCAGCTGGATAGCCAGCAAGGAAAAGGAATACATCAGAACAGTAAATGGAGCAGCTACAGTACAGTTTCATGCTGGGTTTGCTGTGGCTCTTCTGAACCATTGCAGCAAGTGCATTATTTGTATCATTTTCAGTGGTGGTTCCATTAAGTGAAGAGCACATTCTCCACACAAACTGAAGATGCTTATTTACTCTTACAGCCCTCTTTTCATCTCTGTTACTTAATGATTCTTGTCTTTTCCCTATTTGCTGTCACGTTAATATGGCTTATAGGGAATACTGTTTTATTTTAACCTCAATCAGTTTAGATTTGGGTTATCAATTACCCCACTCACAGTGACTCTGGAATCAGACACTTACTGGGTGTATTGCAGTAGCTTTTATGCTCTGGTTCATTATTTCATCATTCAGATAACCTTTTCTCTGCTTATAACTGCTCTAATACTAGTGCCTGCTGGACACCTGTAAATATGCTTTACTTCACCTTCTTTACAGTGAGATTTGGTGCAACACTCTGTCATATTCCTTATGGACAAGCTCTGTCTACTTTGTTTGTTTGTTTGATTATCCAGTTCATGTTAACTGTCACGTCTCAGTTTGCCAGGCAGTGGATCAAATGGCAGTACTGTCAGAATGAAGTTATGGTGTCTGGGACAACTAAGTATTTGAGGCTTAAAGTGGTGTTATTCCAAAGGCTCTGGAAACTGGAATTTGAATGCTGCCACTGTGCTAATGTATTGAAGTGACACCTGGGTGAATTGGTAGGCTCCAGTTGCTAGCACACTGGCATCTCGTTGGCTTTGATAGAGAGATAGAGGAGATGGAAATGTTGCAGAACGTCTCTAGATGGTCACTGGGCTGGTGTTTAATCTTTTATCTGGGTTCTGGTACCACCAGCCCCAGATATTTAAAAGATTTGATGTTAATTCTCCAAAATGTGTATGTTGTTGGCTTTCAGTCATGACATGCAGGAAAACAAATCAAGTTATTAATATCAATTAGAAGCATTTTGTGTTCTCTTTTATAGTCTCTTCTGATTTTTGAAATTCAAGATGCCTCTTGGGTCATGATTTTAGGGTTTTGTATACCCTGTTAGTTTAAAATGATTGTATCTCACATAACAACTAACTTTCAGGAGCTGAGACTTTCACTAAAGTATCAAATATTCTAACTTTTATGCTTGAAACTGGGGGGACTGGGCTTTGACGTGACTGTCAGTTTATTTTATAGGCATGATTGATTATAATAGGTCATCTAAAATGTTGTAAATAGTAATGAAATAATGCATTTCTTCAGTTACTTACAAAGTATTTGGGAACATGCTGTCAGTCAGCTATACCTATACAGAGCACATAGCCAAACCTCAAATATGTTATACGTGTTAATCTGTTTGTAAGGAGAGTTTGTATATACAGACAATTGTGGCGTGTGCTCTCTGAGCATATTTGAAAAGATTTTTGTTTCTGTGTGTAAGGAATACTTTTATGTTACAGTGCATCAAAAGTAACTCTAACTAAGCCATATAAAGGCATATCACATCCTTCAACTTTGTGACTCACTTGTTTCTTGATAATACGCCAAACACAAATTCCAGTTCCTTGTGTTTTACTTACAATACCATTAGTGTTTAATTCTACAGATTCAATCAAAGCTACACTTAACATAAAGAAAACAAATTCTCTACTTTATAGCTGCATTAAATACTTTCCCCTAAAATGGTTTGGGGGAGTGGCTTTTATTTATTTTATTTTTATTTTATTTTATTTTTTTTCACGAAGTTAAATACTTTGATTTGGTTTTAGTACTTTGTATTAATAGATGTAGAGTGATTGTTTTCTGGTTGATTTCACACTGAGCTCTCTCAAGACTAGTTGTAATAGTTTCATGCTCTTTAAATCTTTTCTTTCTATTACTACTATACTTTATACTCTTAAGCTATTAACTCAGAGTTCAGTTAATGATTTGTTGCTTTTTTTTTTTTTTGAAAGAGAGAGTATCTGAATTGTATTAGTGTTAGCTTTGAAAAAAAAAACAACAAAAAAACCCAGAATGTTGGGTTAAAAAAAAAGTGAAGAAAATAGAAAGAGTTTGATCCAAGGGGATTTCATAAGATGGACCAACACATAATGGAGTGATCTTTGCCTTTTTTTTTTTTTCTTCTTCTTTTCTATCTTTTGGATTTGTTTTTTTTTCTTAGCCAAATGCTTGTATAGGTGTTTGGCAGTTGATCGTTTGTTGTTACTTTTCTGGACAGAAGCAATGAATAAATGAAGCTTTTTTTTTTCTTGTTTTGATCCTCTGGTGTCTAAGAAGGTTTGCAAATTACTTGCAGGCTGTTTTCATTGATCTGACACCCAATTTAATGGAAAAGTGCAAAATCAGAGACTGTGAGTATCTCTGCAGACTTACTAAGTAAGGTCTGCTTCCTAGCACAGAATGCAATGCTTTAGGCTGCCACTCAGCACAGGAACAACTGTGCAAGCCAAGTATCCCACTGCAGAAGCAGCGTGCTTTTTTGTTTGTGGCCTAAAAACAGGAGGAAGAAACCTGGCCTCCTCTAGCTTAGATTTTTAATCATGTTTTGAATAGCAGAGGTTTGTTTCAGAAGTTGTGCCTTCTTTTCAACAATCATTTCCCAAACATGTACAAGCATAGTGATTTAAAGGAAAATGAGAGTGGACAGAATCTACAGTGCTTTGAATTCTATGGTGTGTGATGATGGTAACTGAGCACTAACTGAATTTGGGCAGTGGGATGATCTCTGTTCTTAGGAGAAGGAAGATCACTCACCAGTTACCATCATGGGCAAAACAGAATCAACGTGGAGAGAATATAATTTATTACAAATTGCTAATAGACCAGTCTAACAGTAAATTAAAAACACATTCCACCCACCCTCTTTACCTCCTCCCAAGAAATGCAAGGGAATAGGGAATGTGGGTAGCAGCCAGTCCAAGTTTCCTCCTGGACTCCTTCCTGTGCAGCCTACTGTAGGGAGCCTGCTTCGCAGCAGGGTTGGACTCGATGATCTCTAGAGGTCCATTCCAACCCCTACAATTCTGTGATTCTGTGATAACGCTTTGTCTCTGCCACTCCTCCACGGCCACTCTGAGCTTTCTCCACATTGTATTCTTCCCAAGGGATGCCATCCCTCCTGCTGTGTTCCACATCTGCTGCTGCTGCACTGTGGGCTCCTCCATGGCTGCATGTGGAGATCTGTTCCACGTGGTGACCATGGGCTGCAGGGGATAGCTGTAGGGAACTTCTGCTCTGTGCCTGGATTGCATCCTGCCTTCCTTCTGCACTGACCTTGGTGGCTGTAGGGCTGCTTCCTGCTTCTCTCTACATTTTTTTCTGACATGGGGCAACTTCTGGACTGTTCACAGAGGCTTCCCCTGCAAGTACCTCTGATACCAAAACCTTACCATGAAAAGCCCAAGTACAGGACTCAGTGTCCTTGCAGGGACCTCATTTAACCATTGTATCTGTGGTTGGAGCTGTACTGAGATATTGCCTTGAAGCTTGCTGAACTTGCAGTTTGACTATGGGTAATAGTAAGTACCTCATATGAAGTTTCTTTATCAAACTTGAATGTGTTCTTGTATCCAGTGCCTCTTTTACCATATAATATTCAAGTTTCCCTCTTACTCACCTTCCTTCACAGGGCAAAATACCAGCTGTCATTTTTTTTTGCCGTGGGACTGAGTGCTGCTTTACAGCTTTCACTAAGTGCTTGCCTTTGTTTGTTGGCAAGGATCCTGCTTTTTAATGCCTAGTTTCTTCCTTCTCTTTAGTGACTGCATTTGCAGGAAGTAGTGCTACAACTTATGGAAGACAATTTGTATAAATCAAATTGAGGACAGAGCTGAAGACTTGCCTTTAATTTCTGCTTGAGGAATTGGATGTGCGGAGTCTTATTCATACTTGTGATAGACAATTGGTAGTTGCTGAATATGTGCTTTCATTAAACAAAACAACCCAAATATGAGAAGCCCCTTGGCTTGTTCAGCACAGAACAGAGGAGCTGAGGGGAGACTCATGGCGGCTGCAGCTCCTCATGAGGAGGGGAGTGGAGGGAGAGTGCTGAGCTCTGCTCTCTGATGACAGCAACAGCACCTGAGGGAACAACATGGCACTGCATAAGGGTAGCGTCAGGTGTGGGTTAGGGAAAGATTCTTTACCAGAGGGTGGTGGGCATGGAACAGCTGACAAGGGCAGCAGAAGCTGCTGGAGTTCAAGAAGTGTTTGGATGATGCTCTCAGACACAGGATTTTAATTTTGGGTAGTTGTGTATGGAGCCAGGAGTTGGACTTGATGATCCTTATGGGTCCCTTCCAACTTGGGATCTTCTATGATTCTACGAATACTTATATTCACTAGATATTTCTAAGTTATTAAATTTGCCCTGGACAGCATGTGAAATTCATGTAAGAACATGGGTGATCAAACTAAGGAGTTTGTCTCAGACTCCTTGTAGCTGAGAATAGTATTCTGAAGAGTGGGATCTGAAGGACAAACCCTTGAGTCATGGCACAAACTGGAGAAGATTTTGCAGTGAAAGTTCAAAGGAGCACACCACAAAAAGGTGAATGTGCTTTTGAAAGAACTGATTTTTTGGCTGAGGGATTTACAAACAGGCAGAACAAGAGAATAAAACCTCACAGAGCAAGAAAAAGGGGCAGAATCTTTTACTGCAGCCTGTATTTTGGCATTCCTCTTTGTCCTTGTTACCGGAATAATTCCATGAATTGCAGAATATCTGCAAAATATCTCCAGGATTTGGGTATAAGTACCCTTGAAGACTTCTTATCTGCTACTGAAACCTGTTCCTTTTGTAGAGGGATATTCTTCCACTCTACCTGTGGTAAATATTTCATGTGTGATAAATGTGCATCTGTTGTGGAATTACTGTCTAGTGGTTTTCCACTGCAAGCAAACCAAGACAAGGTTACAATTTAGGTTAGATGTTAGAAACTCTTTCTCCGAGGGCAGTGAGGCACAGGCACGGGCCACCCAGACAAGTTGTGCATGCCTCATACCTGGTGGTGTTTAAGACCAGGTTGGATGGGGCCCAGGGCAGTCTGATCTGGTGGGTGGCAGACTTACCCACAGCAGGGTGGTTGGAGCTCAGTGACTTTTAAGGTCCCCTCAAACCCAAACCGTCCCGTGATTCTACAAACTTTTTAACAGTATGGATTATTCTTGGTTATCCAGGTGGCTACTGAGGCAATGGTGGCACAGCTTGTCCTTTGATTCAAAACCTGCTAGTACAAATATTTTTTAAACCCTATAGTGCTATCAAGGGCCTTTGCAATGAAATACCTTGATTTGAGAAATGCTTGATGTATCTGACTCCAAATTTGTGAAAATTATTTTCACATTAGAAATGTATAGATGTAGATAGTTCTCATTTTGCTTTTGTAGAGCTTTATTAAACTCCCTATTCTATGTGTGCTCAGGGACTATATAAAGTCTGGTGCTGCTTCCAAAGCAAAGTCACTGAGACTTTACTACTCCCACAGAAGATGTTTTTTCAATGGGAAAAAATATTACAATGCTGTCTTCTGAAAGCACCGAAATGTATTTCATTACTACACTTGCCCTTCTTCAGTAGTTTCTGGTCTTGGTAATTGTGTCATTTTTTGCTATCTTATTAAAGCCAGATACCTTTTGTTTTGTAAAGCATCCTTCATGTAGTGTCTCCCATCGCTCCAGGATTAAGTAAAATAGCATATGTAGTCTGGAATGGGTGTAGAGATAACTACATACCATAGAAAATGGAAAGTAGAGCGGAAGTGGAGTACTTTATGTTCCCTTCTCTGAGTAGTCTTGCAGTCAGGACATCAGTGGAGGTACCAAGGCAAATAGGAAACAATTGTAAACGGAGGAAGAAATCAAGTGGAAAACAAGGTGGAGAAAAGAGATTGTTATAGTTTTAATTTGTTTCTGTTGAATTCTGTTTGTGTGGGTTGAATTGATGTTTTGGTGAATCACAAAACAAGTGTTAGGGAGCTGAGGGACAGAGAGCTTTTGCAGTGTTAGAAATGAGATTGTGTGAAAAGCTGGAAAGAAAGCCAGTGCTTGTTTAACACCAGGGCCACAGATCACAGACTGGCAAAAGTAAGCCTGTGGAGGGCTTTTAAAACAGTTTTGATCTGAATCCCATGATGAAGTGAAAGCCAGTGGAATGGTCTAGCTCTGCCAGACCCAAGTCGTCACAGCTCATGAGCTTTCTCTAACCGTTCTATAACTGTATCTTAAAATTTGCCTAAGTAACTCAAGATTATTTGTGATAGTTTTGTGATATTTTTATTCTTATTTCTTTTTCTTTTTTTTTTTTACTTCTTCTCATAGAGATTTCTTGAAATGTCAGCTTCCTCTAAGATCTTGCAGTGCACCAAAGCAAGCAGAAATGATTGTGCTAGATCGTGGTTTTGTGGCGTCTTAATTCAGCAGAGTCAATTTAGTTCAGGTACTACTAATGACTTTTAAAATCTGTCTTGTCGTAAATTATTTGCAAAAAAAATTATTTTTTTCTTCAATTTATACAGATTTTTTTATCTTCTTTGATGAAAGAAGGTATCATCTATTAAATTTATTGAATCATGAACAGTAAAAATTTATTCAAAGTCTGTTTTTAGAAGTTGGCCTTTGCAGTTTCAGAGCAAGACTCTGAAAGTACGTGATGATGCAACAGTTCCTGAGCTATCATCAGTAGTGTTGATCTATGCTTGGTTTGTTTTTTATAATGTTAGCACAGGCAGCATGCTAACAGAGGATAGATTCCTCTTTTTTTATATGAAAGAGATTGGCACGTGGTAATAGAGTTCTATAGTGGCATGCCTGGAGAGAAGGATAGTTCAGATGCAAGACAATATGAATTTTTTTTTCAGCAAAGATATCTGTGCAGTGCATCAGATTCTCTGAAGCAAGCATTTAACTTGCACATCAAAGCAGACTAGGTTTTAAATCTCTAAGACAATAGAGTGATTACAGATCAGAATTAGAATTAACTTATTCCTCTGTATGTTACATTACATAGTTTGGTTGTTCCTAGCTTTCATTTTGACCTGTAGCAGAAAGAGATGGAAACTGTGATGCAGTTAAGAAAGCTGTGACTTAATTTCTATCACAGAAACATACTAGGGAAAATCACACAACTGGAACACTGTGATTGAGGGCTACAAGCTTTTTAGAAGGGTAGGCATGACAAAAAGAGTGAGGGAGTCGCCCTCTATGTTAAGTGGACTGATTGCAAAGAGCTGCCTCTAAGAAACAACCATGACCAACTCAAAGCTTGTGGGATAAAACCGGACCAAGAAAGGACATCTTGCTTCAGTTGCAAGAGATATTCAACCAGCAGGCTCTTATTGTGATGGGGGATTTCAATCACAGGGATATCTTCTTGAAAAAAAAACATGGAAGCTGTAAGCAATCCAGAAGACTCCTGAAGGGCATCTTCCTAGACTTGAACAGACCAACCAGAGGTGAAGCATTACTGCACCTGGTGCTCACCATTGTGGAGGAGATCATCAAAGAGGTTAAGCCTGAAGGCAGTCTGGGTTGTAGCCACAGTGCCCTGGTTGAGTTTGTGATTTCAAGGAATATGGGCCTGTTAAAGAGCAGAGTCAGGACCCTGAACTTCAGGAGAGTGAACTTCTGACAGTTTAAGAAATTATTGGATGAGATGTCTCCCAGGGGTCAATTTTGAGACCAGTGTTTTTCAACTTCTTTATCAGCGACATGAACAGTGGGATTGAGTGCATCTCAGCAAGTTTGCTAATGACACCAAGTTGAGTGGTGCAGTCAATAAAAAAAAAAGGAATGCCATCCAAAGGGACCTGGGCAGGCTTGAAAAGTAGGCCAACATGAGCTAATGGGTTTCATGAAGACCAAGTGCAAAGTATTGCACTTTTGTTGGGGCAATCCCAGATACGTATACAGACTGGGAAAGAGCTGCTTTAGAGCAGCCCTGTGGAGAAGGACTTGGGGTCCTGGTAGATGAAAAGCTAGACATGAGTCAGCAGTGTGTGCTTGCAGCCCAGAAGGCCAACTGTATCCTGGGCTGCATCAAATAATGGGTTGCCAGCAGGGAGAGGAAAGCGATTGTTCCCCTCTAATCTGTCACTGTTCTCTAAAGCTGCATTTTGAAACAAAATCAGAATAGACCATGAGCAAAACATTTAGTTTTCAAGTTACCATGTAATACCTGATTATATTCATTTTAATTTTCTTTCTCTCTTTCTTTCTCTCTTCTTTCTCTCTTCTTTCTCTCTTCTTTCTCTCTTCTTTCTCTCTTCTTTCTCTTTCTCTTTCTCTCTTTCTCTCTCTCTTTCTCTCTCTCTCCCTTTCTTTCTTATGGAGCAGGGGTTTTAACTTTTTTGCAATCACAAGTTTTGTGCTTGGGCCAAACATACATTTGGAATTTATACAAATTTCGTTGCTTAGACATTGCTGTACTCTCTACAGGACCAGTGGAAGGCATGCACTAAGAAATGCAAATACATCCACATTATTACATATAGATTTTGAATCATAGAATGAGTTAGGTGCCTTCCGAGGCATCCCACTCCATTCCCTTGCTATGGTCAGGGTTGCCACTGGCTAGACCACGCTGCCCAAACTATCCTCAAATGCCTGCAGGGATGAGGCATCTACAGCCTCTCTGAGCAACTTGTTTCAGTTCCTCTCCACTTTCTGCCTAACATGTTAACTAAATATCGCCTCTTTTAGTTTAAGGCTATTCCCCCTTGACGTATCATTATCTGCACTTGTAAAAAGTCAGTCTCCCTCTAGTTTATAAGCTAAAGTACTGGAAGTACTGCAGTGAGGTCTTGGAACATTCTTTCCTTCAAGCTTAACCAGCCTAGCTCCCTCAGCCTTTCTCCAAAGGAGAGATGCTCCAGCCTGCTGGGCATCTCTGTGGCCCTGCTCTGGACCCAGTCCAGAACCTCTGCATCTTGTGCTGGGGGCCCAAGCTACGATTCTTTTGCTTCAGAAGCAGTTCCTATTTCTGAACTGCATGTTTCCTTCTGGCCTTACAAATTATAGAGGGTTTGGGAACCTGGAAGTCCCAGGTCATCTGCCAGTTGCGAGGTATCACAGAGCTTTTGGGTTATAACGCAGAGCCAGGAATGGGAACAGAAATGCTGATATGCAGGGCAGACAGTAAAACTGGTTCTGATTGAGTTCAGATTGATTAGAGGGCTAGAAGCCAATCTTTGCCTAGTTCTTTGTTTTGTTTTGTTTTGTTTTTACACCTTGCTTCTCAGCAGAGCTGGTGAGACTGCAATGCTTTCATACTTCATTGTGCATTACGGGAATAGTCATAGGTAGCACTGATCCCCCCTGGGCCTGCAGAGCTGTGGTGTTACCAGCTCCATGGCAGGATGCCTGCAAGCTTTGAAGTCCCTGGCTGGGGATGTGAGTTGACTGTGAAAATGTTTGCCACAAGTTATGGTTGAGGCCAGAGGATTTAACAGGATTAAACAAGGGATTGAACATTTATATATAAATGACTAGAATATTCAGAATTATAATTGTTAATGCTAACAAACAGATACAAAAGTCTCACACTTCAGGTTTTAACTTTTAGGGATGAGGACAGAAAACACTACAACAGGATTACCTTAGTGCATGTGACCTGAATGTGTGTTGGCATGTGCCCCTTTTGTGAGCTGCGGAGCAACAGCAGCTGTAATTTTTGTTCCAGTAGTTGAGCATATTCACAGAAAAATACCAAAGGGTGGCAAGGAAAAGAAAAAAAATCACCTTTCAATACATTTGTTTCTGTGGACTGAAGTTATGACTCAGCTTTCAGGCATGAGAAACACCCGTGGTACCACACCTCCCTGGCAAAACCAGGTGCTTGAGCACTCCACAGGCTTGATCTTGAGAGAAACACTGGGAAGGCACTCGTTCTCTGTGCCTCAATAATAGTTATTGTTGTTACCTCAGGCATTTTTCTGTCAAGCCCTGTTAGTGAAGGAGTGTCATACCAAACTATTGCTTTGCTTGCAATAGCACTGTAACACATGAAATAAGTGGTCATGACCTGAAGAGGTTAACAGGAGAACGCACAGATTTTGAAAGCAAATGGGTTGTAGGCAGAACAGTGCCTGGTTCTTATTTCTTCGGTGTAAGGGAAAACTTAATCTCTTTACAAGTTTATGGGTGGGAAAGTGAGCACACAGGAAGACGATTTGTAAGCAGACTACAAGTGGAGCTGATTGTAGGGTTGTGTTTGTTCTGCTCTGCTACCCTTAAAAGAAACAATCAGTGTTGTTCAGTACCTCATACCTATGGATGGACTCCGAGTTCAATTTCTTTGTTTTATGCTTTCTGTTTTTCCATTGTTCATGTTGTTGTTGTTTGATTATTGTTGTTTTCTCATTATCCTCTTTTAGAGTGAAAGTTCATTGTGGAATTCTAAATTGTCATGTAAACGTGGATTTTATAGGATTACTGGACATTTTTAATCTGTTAAAGCAAACATTTGGGTTTGTTGTGTTCTTTTTTTTTTTTGAGAGAGGTGGAAAAAGTCACAGAAGGCAGAATTAATGGGATCCTGTAGTCTAAGCAACACTCAGTGACTTGCCAGATCCTCATTCTCCATAACTGATGATTTAAACAGCACAACTTACAGAGGCACTATCAGTGTAAAATGCACTCTTTTTTTTTTTTTTTTTTTTTTCCAGCAGGGCAGGATACTAGTTTGCCTTAACAGGAAGCTCCTTCTGGAATTAGGGCAGAAAAAGAAAATATATGTCCTCTGGAAGCAAGATCTGGCCTCACAGGGAGATTACGCAGCTGCAGTTTGCGTCTGCAAGGAGGAAAGAAGAGCCAAAGCTCAACTTGAGTTGACACTGGCCGCTGTGGTGTCAGACAACAAAATGACTTTTTCAAGTATGTCAACAGCAACAGGAGGTAAAAGGAAAGTGTTGGACTTCTATTTGTAGAGTCTAGTCTCTGAGCAAGAAAGGATAAAGAAACAATGGAGGCATTTGTTGCCTTTTTTCTTTTTAACCTTGATACTTAGTAGTGATGACAGATGTTGGGCTTCCCAGTCCTCTGAGTTGGAGGACCATGACTGGGATTGTAGTGAAAGGGGGTACATCTGGCTGCTGGCTGGTTTACCAGTGGGGGGATCTGGATGTGCATCCTAAATGACAGTACTGAACTGGAAGGTATTGCTGACTCCCTAGAGGAACAAGAGGCCTTGCAGAGGGGTTTGCAGAGTTGAACTTGATCTGTGACGGTCCCTTCTGACAGAACTGTCCTGTTCTATTCTTCCCTCATTTCTTCATCATACTTGCTTTAAGTTACTACATTTCTTCCTTCATTTAATGACTACATTTTGGAGTTGGAACATGCTAAGTGAGTGAAATGCTGAGATTCTTGCTAAAACTCTGATTTCAGTCAAAGCTTTATAAGACAGAAGAATGGGTTTGGGTATGTTTTTTATTCCCCTTCTGTCCTTCCGAATGAAAAAGCAAGGATATTGTAATTGTTCTACCTGCTTGCAAGAATAAGGAGATGACTCATGCTGCTCCTTGTTCTGCTACACCACAACGGCAAATGTCATGCTCCTTTCTTTGTCTTTTGTCTGCTGAGATCTGTGGTTAGGTGTCCATGACAGCTGCATAGTTCAGCAACACTCAGATAAAAAGAAGCTCTCTCCAAAGCAAAGTCTTTTCTTTGTTGTAATTCATTTAGCTATCCCTGCTCACAGCAAAGGCTTGGTGAGCTTTAGCAAGACTTATTTTTTATTTTGCTACAGTGCATGCTACTATACACTGAAGAATATCTTCAGCACAAAAAGGGACATTTACTGAGGTCTAAGCATATTTCCTTTAATGTGGCTCCTTTGTATACATTCCTACTTACTCCTGTCATCTTTATCTGTTCACTCTGCATGGGAAGGGAATGTGCACTTCTCTCCTTTTACAGGTCAGGAATTTTAAACCTTCTGGAATAGGTAATGACTTTCTTCTGTTGCTCAAATGAAAAGCTTTTTTTGACTTGATTTCAGCCTTTTTTTTTTTTTTTTCTAGGAGATGCTCAGTCTAGTAAAAATGACAAATACTGGAAAACATTTTTCTTCTGTGCAGATTCATTAATGGGCCTCTCAGTTAATTGCATTGATGGAAGTAATGGGATATCCCATTTGAAGAGTGATGCAGGGGTCAGCAGCTGAAAGATAACCCCAAGCAGG
Source organism: Oreortyx pictus (assembly GCA_036925125.1). NCBI lineage: Eukaryota > Metazoa > Chordata > Aves > Galliformes > Odontophoridae > Oreortyx > Oreortyx pictus. Next base: position 84,957,923 of record JAUPFR010000003.1, on the reverse strand, counting down.
CTGTTGGGCAGGCAGTTCTGTCTTGCTCGAACTCTTTTGAAAGATGAAATCAAGTGATGACTTGCACGTTTTGTACGCAAACATGACTAGAATGATTCTAGATAGAGTACATGTTGTATATTTTCTAATTGTCTGTCCATGAGAATGTAGTGTTGTTAGCCATTAAAAGGATACGAATAGTTTCCTAATCAGACAGTTGGACTCCACTGCTTCAGTTATTTTTATCTCTGTTGCTAATATCCAACGCCATTCCTAGTTTTGGGTCCATTTCAGATTTCTTTCTCAAAATCTCTCTCTTCCTTCACTTAGAAGAATCAGCATTTCTGGCAAGGGCTTGATTTGCTTGATCCAGGTCACACAGATAGGGCATGTCTGTGTTTGGAGATGTCCAAGAGAAGCACTGCATAAAGGTGGTGTAGCGAGGTGAGTCTTGAAGGCAGCTCCTTTGCCCTGTCTCTTTTTGTGACCTGACTTATTTAGTGTGGATATGGTTCAGAGTTATCTGTCTACTACACTTCAAATTTCAGAACTCATAGAATCATTTAGGTTGGAAAAGATCCTCAAGACCACTCAGGGGAGTTGGGTACTCCACCACTTTCCTGGGCAGCCTGTTTCAATTACTCGCTCATCTGACTGCGAAGTGTCTGTTTAACAGTCCTATGTGTGCATAGTAAAGCCCTTTGCATTGTTCATCCACCTTCAGTGATCTCTGTTCTGGTCCTCCCTGTTCCAATGCCACTAAAGCGGGTTAGATTAGGGCCACAAAAGACCGCCAACTCTTTTATTGGAGGACAGGATAGTAAGTCTATTGACTAGTTAGATGTTTTTAAAATCATTTACTAGATTATATAAAAAGTAATAAAATTCCTTGCTCAGTTGAATACTTAAGCATGTGTTCTCTTGTAGTTTTTTGATGCTGAAATTGCTATCCAGTTTTCAGCAGCTATATCAGATAGAACGAAATATCATAAAAAATCAAAGTTCTCTGGATATCACATCCTGTAGTTCAAATGTAATGATATATATAGGATTTCAAGGTGCATGAGCTGACACCGGGTATTTTTCTTTCTCATTCTCTGCTGTGCTTTTGAAAATATACATGTAGTTGTAACATCTTTGACCATTGTTGCTAAGTGAAACAGAAATAGGTTTCATCACATGTTTGTGCTAGGTGCCACCAGCAGTAGAATTGGAACTCTTGAGTGCCAGATTGTTAGTTGTTGCGGTGTACTCCAGTTCAAAGTGTCATGATTAATTTAGGTGGATGCTTAAAACAGATATATCGAAACTGGATGTAAGTCTTTGGAGAATTAGAACAAGTAATTACAATCAGACAAAAAAAATTCTTATGTAACTTAACTCCTATACACTTTAGCTTGTAATTTGTTAAATCTTCTGGTATGTTTTGCTAGTTCAGTGTAGCTTTTCTGCTTCTTGAATTTTAATAGTATTCATTCTCTTAGAATCTTCGAAAACATTTTGAATGTAAGATGTTCTGTCTTTCTGAAACATTTTGCTGTGTAAGCATGATGTTCATGGATTCAAAAAAAATCTGTCTTGCATTCACTGTTATGTAGGTTTCAAAACTACTTAAAAATTTAAATTACCAAATGAGAGTTAATATGGGAATATCAGTGTTGAAGATTAACAGACATGTTCTGTATCCAAGATTAAAGCTCTGATTATGGACATCTTCACATGCTTCTGAATTCACTTTAAATGCGAGTCACGAAAACAAAAAATATGGAAGTAAACAGTTCTGCAGAAGTCTCTTTTTTAAAGGTACACATATAATTGTGTACCTTTAAAAATAAGAGAAGCATCTAAATTTTCTTTTGGACGTATTATTCTGCAGTTTTTCTTATTCTTTTATACTTGTTTACTTCCAGTTTTACAGAATCAAATGTTTTCTACCCCTCCCCTATCAAATCCAAACCTAACATTTCAGAGGTCCAAGGCTTTAAATTCAAAATTCAAAGGTTTCTGCCACCTTCTTTTTGTAAATGATCTTGTGAAGTTTGTGATGACAAATGCTTGTAATTGGTTCTTCTGAAATTGGTATGCAAATCATGAGCATGACTAGGGAAACCAGGAACAAAGTGCTGTCAGACTTCTTTGGGAGCCTCCTGTAGATAGTGTGCTTTCCAATAGTCCTCTATTACCATGATCTCTAATCTATAGGGTAAAAAAGGAGTAGAAAGGAAGGCTATGCTGATTGCTTGAAGTGGTTAGGAAATCTGACAATATAAATGCTGTGTAAACTTTTTGCAAGGCTCTTGACCATAATTGTCATCGGCTGGCTAAGCATAGCACTGCACCTTTGAGCAGTATTGAAAAAAAATAAAAAAACAAGTATAAAATCCTTCCTGATAGTTGAATGTGATGTGTAATAGGCTTTGTAGAATGTAGGTGAATTTAGCATGCTAGAAAGCAGAGATGAAGCTTGGGAAGCATATAAGCAAAGAGAAAGTAACCTTGCCATCACGAGGCCTGATAGAATTCCAGTTTTCAACTCCAGTGACTGATGTTCAGGCCCAACTTTCTTGCCTTCTGCTCACAATATTAAAGGAAGGGAGTGAGAAGGAAGTGTGTAGCTGTCATCTTCCATTTATTGGTGTACCCAAAGGTTGTAGTGGTGAGTGCCTGGAGGCTGGACAGCTGGGGATTGAAGAAGACAAAATCTTGTTTTTGCTGCTGCCCCCGGGGCATGTCTCTTTCTGCATGTCTGTGCCTCACTTATCTGCCAATATCTTTTTGCTTTATCTTCACTACAGAACTCTGCAATGGAGACATGCCCACTTCAAGTGAATCTTACATCATCTTTGGTAGGTATCAAGTTGAAAGCTAAACATTTTTTTTCCATTTTGGAATAGTTTTGGTCTTCTGGAACCATTGTGTATCCAGTTTGATCTTTTCCTCAACTTTCCAGTCTTGTATACTTTCCCCTGTCTTATCTCTACAGTGATCAAATAAAGATTTTAATCCATTACATTTCTTAGTGAAAACTGTTGACCAAGAGACTATATTTGGGATGCCTTGAGTTAACAGTGCAAGTCATTTTGGCACTGAGGCTTTAAGAAAAAGATGTCTTCCTGCTCAAAACTGTGCTTTTTTTTTTGAGGCTTTATACACTAAGTTATACTTTGCATTCTTAGTATTCTCATATATGCCATAAATACCCCAAATATGCTTCTTCACTTCCAGTTATTTCCCAAATGTGGCCCTGAAGCACTACTCTCCAGGTACAGTGAATTTATGCATGTCACTGACATATTCACAACTTTGCAGTTCTTGTGGTTATATCTAAATGGGGGATTTACTTCTGGTCCTCTCTATTTGTGGAAGGAGAGAGCTTACACTCACTCTGCTTGTAGCAGATTCTTAAAGGTCAGTGGCTCATCTGATATGATGGAGGAAGCTGTATAAAATGTGATATGTAATCTCTTCATATGTCCATTGAGTTTAGACCCTGTCTTTTACAGTGGAAGGAGGAAACCATTCACCCATTAATCAAAATGCTGATAAATATGATAAGTTTTGCAGGTACAGTGAGTTTAAATGCTAAGGATCTGCCCTAAATTACCTGCTCTGATAATTAAGTATAAAACATGTACTCAGCAGACATTATCATTTGACTCAAGACTGCACATTTGGAGCCTGTCTACCAGCCAGATATATAAAAAATATGGAAATGGTTGAATGCTTCTTATTCAAGAGTTGGAGGTCTAGTAAGATGTGAAGGTATCTGTGTAAAAGATAAACTGCTTACTGGAACATTAGATTTGTATTTATCGTGTTTCTAGTGCCCATATTTTTCAAGCATTTTATCAGATTTTGTTAGTGTTTTAGAGTCACTAACATCTTGGAAAGAATTTTTAGAGAATACTGTACTTGATGCATGTAGCTTCATTTCTCTGTTTGTAAATGATCTCTTAGCAGTGCAGTGTTTTCATGAATTTATTTAGCATTTTCAATTACAACTTGAACTGTAAATTGTTCTCAAGCAGCTTGTTATGACAACACGAGATACAAATTTGAGCTGTGTTGGTTGCTTTGATTGGGTTAAACTAGTGCTTGGAATAAGATTTTGGGTGCAAATACTTAGAATTTCATATCCCAAATCTGACTGCCAGAACTATTTCCTAACACTCAGATTACGCCTGCCAATGGGTTTGCTTGCTGGACTTCTCACAGAAGCAGCTGAAAGTATTTGCTAGTTGTCACTAACTGTAGTTATTTTGGACATAATGCGCTACTTCAGTTAAGCACAGTCCTATTTTTACATGAGTAACAACAACAAAAAGAGAAATGGAGTCTCTACCTGGTGAAATACATTGAAATCCTTCTTTGGGGTAAGGAAAAACAGCAAGTGGGAGCTATCACATCTTTTGGGACATTGCAGAAACATACTCATTCACATGATCACAAATTTGTAGAAAAAATAATCTTACACGTTAAGTGATTAAGGCAAGTAAACTCTGCATTGCTTCTTTGTTGTTAAACAAAGATGTTGTTCGCATACGTGTAAGATTTAGTCAGACATTAAGCATGTGTGCATGATGTCAAGATATTGGCTGTAGCATGTGTTCTTACAGCCTTCGTAGTTTGTGATGGCATAATGAGGTACATTCTGTGAAAGTAACTTAAAACGTTGCTGTCTCAGCTGAATGCGTTTGGTCCAGGATATCTTGCTGGAACACTTGCACAGACTTTTGCTTGGAAGCTTGGGGAGTTCAGGAGTAAGACCATTTTCTTTGTTCAGTGCAGTCACATGTCTGCAGGTTTCCATACATTTTTAGTGTCCAGAGATGCTGTCACCACTGAGTGCCTCATAAAAGATCCAAGATCCCTGGCCAGAATCATCCTCTGGATCTCCTGGCCTAGTGAGCAGCTGTATTTCATTGCAGTTTGCAGTCAGACTGGTGCTCTGCCTGGAACTGAAGCTGCTGGCTTAGTCTTCGGAGGTACAGATCATCCAGTGGCACTTAGCTTGCTAAGCCCATCCTCCTTTTGTTTTTCCCATTTGACTCCACATACAAATGTCTGCGTGGCTCTTAAAATTAGCTAACCCTTCCGTTTCTGGCTCCCAGTTATTAAATACTTTGCACCTGGTACATTGCCATTATTTCAGGATCTCAAAGCTCTATGAAGCCCTACTTCACAACACCTTCTGTTATGGGACATCTATTTTATGAGTAGCTCAGCTGGTGAGCAGCAGCCAAGCTGCACCCAAGGTGTGACAAATGTGTCAGTGCACAGCCAATTGTAGACAGCAGGTACCCAGGCTCCAACTTCTGTTATCATATTATTATTCGTTATTACAATATTATGTACTACAAATGTACTGTAACTTATTTATTATGACAGAAAAGGAAAACAAACCAACCAACAGAATGAGCTGCTATTTATTTACTAGTGTTCACTGGTCAGTGCTACCAGGAAAAGTTGATGAATCAAGTTTTGGTTTGAAACCCAAGTTGAGTTTGTGTAATTATATTGCATCATGCTGAAGCATTTATCCAAGGGCTGCTCTGAAAGTAACGCCACCTAATTTATTATGTTGTCCCATGACACTAGAGGCGGATGTTGGTGGTATGGCAGTAGAAATTGAACTTTCCTGCCAATAATCATTACATTTTGTTTCTGTGAGACAGATGGCAGCAGAGGGACAGTCTTATAGAATGGCATATGACATGGAAGTCCATATGAAGCAAAGGTGCGTCACTGAATTCCTCTGCATGGGAAAAATGGCACCCACTGACATTCATCGATACTAGATGAACACTGGTGGAGACCACACAATGGATGCAATCACAGTGAGGCAGCAGCTGGTGCATTTCAGTAGTGGCAGCAGTGACAGTGGGTCACCTCCACTGGTGCAGATATTTATGAGAGTGACATGCAGGTTTTTGTTCATCGCTTGCAAAAATGAATGGGTGTTGGTAATGACTGTTGAAAAATAGTGTTTCAGAATTCAATCTACCAAATAGTGTTACTGTGCTTCTTGTATGTTTCCATGGAAACTACATAGGAGGCATTACTTTCAGGGCACCCTATCCCCCAAACGCTGTCTCTGAGCTGCATTTCTGAAAAGTAGCAGTTTTTAAGACAGAGCGGACAAAACAGTAGCAATTTGCAGCTGCAGTCCTTCATCAGTCTGGAACTATTCTAGCTGTATCAACTCCTTGGTTGCTATAAATCAGTTCTTCCTACTCCTGCTTTGTGGTTGCACTCAAAATGAGTAAGACTAGTTGTAAATATTCCTTTGTATTTTTTTTTTTTTTAAATCTGACTTGGGACTCATTGGGATATTGACACTGCACTATTTATGAAAGCGTAATTGTGGTTAGATTTCATAATACAAGAGCTTGTGCTGAGAGTGGAACTAAAATGAGGTATTCGTGTGGTGCTTTCTGGATCCTAGAATAATGACTTTTTCAAGCTGTTTTTTCAAATGTGTTGCCACTCAGCTGAGAATGGAAAAAAACCCAAAACATGCTCCATCCTGGACTTGGACACGACATTTTTCTCTCTCTCTGGGGAGCTCAGCTGGTGTTACACATGTCTAAAGGGTGGAGACTTACTGCTTTTGCTGGGCTCTCAAATAAGCAAAAGGAATTCTGTTTTTGTAGGTTTTTAGAAACACAGTGGTCATTGTAGCAAATCAGCTGGGCCTCACACACCAAAATTTTTATCTGAAGTCCTCAGCTGTTGCATTCAGGGCTGTGCAGATGAATCACTGCCTGCCTGCCTGGATCTGGGAGAAAGTCACAGTTCCTGAGTCATTGGAGGTGGATGATCACACTTGGAGGGTGAGCTCCCTCCATGGGTTGTGGTGAGAGGGGCTGATTCAGGTCACTGCTTCAAATCACCTGCTGGAGGAAATGTCCTCTTTTTCTGGAGTGAGCCTAAATCTTATTCAATCATCCAGGTTAGGCAGCTAACATAACTCATGTGGGTATCCCTCCTGGAACTTGGTTGGAAGTTGGTAGCATTTGGTGTAGACGTCCAGTTTTCTTGCACATGGTGACAGATGAAGAATCAGTAAAAATTCAGACAAGGTCCAGCAACCTATGTTAATAAACAGGGATAGAAAGAGGAACTTAACTGGGGGGGAAGTGAGAACAAGTGGTACACTGGTACACTGTATCATGTGACTGTCCTGAAAGACACTCTGCCACTGTGCTTGTGTTTATTTCTCCTCCAATTAATGGTAAGTCACCTAGTAAAAGGCAGAGGGTTAAATAACTGCTCCTAGTGTGGCATGCCACAAGCTCTGCATTGCTCCAATTGGTCTTTTTTCTATCTTTTGGAACCTGTTCCACAGGATTTTAAACAGTTTCATTGCTACATGGACAACAGTGCAGTTACTGGCTGAAGACCATACCTTGGATTTATAGAGAGCTTTAGTGGGGTTTGTATCCAGATGTCAGTGGCTTGGGGTCATCTCTAATAAGTAGTGACTCTTGTTTCTGATTCTCAGTTGCAATAATGAACTGATTAGACTGCCTAATTTACGGTAGAAAACATTTTCTGAACTACCTCCTGTTTCTCTGCTACCTACAGCGAGATCAGCAAGTGTCTTACTTCTTGATGAGTGTCCGTCTTTCTCCTTTCCTTGAATCCAAATATTGATAGAAAATTCAGCTGGACTCCTGCTTTTTCTTCCCCCAGCCACATAGGCAAGGAGAAGGACCTGTGGACAAGCAAAAATAGCTAGAAGACAGTTTTCACATCCTTTCAGAATGTCTGACATGGGGGTTCCCTTTTACTGACAATCTCTTTGTGAGAGCGTGATTTCAAATAGTCCTGGATGCAGATCAGTGGCTAACAACCTGAGATCTGAGTGGCTTGTTCTGGAAGTAGTCACCCAATCTTCTCCCTTCTTATTTAAGTGCAGAATCATGTTTGTGAAGGAAGGAATGTTCTGGTATTTTAGCATGGCATCAAATTCTGCTTTTATAATATACAGGTAGAGAGAAAGGAGAGGCAGCTGTGGCATCTTGGAAGGAAGAGTTTGCATGCAGCTAGTGTGTTTATATTGTGCAAGGAGCTATTCCCTGAGGTGCATGTCTTGTCTGACTATATGTCTTATATAATTCCCTTAAGTCTGACCTCTGCTTTCAGCACAGGACACAGTGGAATTACTGCTGTAGCTGAAATATTCCATGCATCCAAATGTCCCGCTTGCAGAGAAGTTTGCTAAGTGTGTTCTCACTGTGGGAACGTTCCCAACTCTTTCAATTGTTAAAAAGATATATTGCTTCCCTCATCCTTAGATCATCCTTTGGCCCATGTGGAACTGTTATTACTCAACTTTCTAAATTTAACAGTTTGAGGCACCTTGTGTTATGAATTTTGTGCCCGACAAAATTGCCACTCAGAAGGAGAAAAAAAAATCTCTCCTTCATAATAGATTCTATTCAAAGTGCTTTAATTTGATGAAAAATATGTTTACTTTAAAGCATTAAAAAGAATGGAGAAGTGTGCCAGACAGCCTCACTAAGACATGTTGGCGTAGAACAAGAGATGAGGAAAGTGGAGGGGAAAAAAATGTGTGGAGAATTACTACTACTGGGCTGAGAAACAGTACTGCTTCACACCAAGTAACTGACTGGACCTTGACCAAGGACACAGTAAAATTCTCAGCATTTTAGGACTTAATACAGCGTTGTGTTAATGATGGCTGACTGAAGCCTGAGCATTGATGTAGAGATGATAGATGGTATATGAACAGAATCTCTTTGGGTCTATTTTTAATTTTAAAATAATGAAACTTTATATCTAAAACCAAATATGGAACACAACGGGGCATAGACATTAAAGCAAACATCTTCTCCCTTGTAGCTGGAATATGTTAGGAAAAATGATAGCTTTAACTTGGTTTGCAAGTCAGCAAACTTCATGCCTGCCTCGCTAATAAAGTACAGCACATGTCTGGTGCAGTAATGTTACTTTGTGAGTCTTATCTCCATTCTTTTATTTGAATTTATAGCCTCTAGAACTATGATAAAAGTTGTTTTTCTACTTTGGTACCCAACTCTGCTCTGTCTGGTAAACTCTTGGAATGCTCTGGAAATCTTCTGCCATACAAAGTGTAGTGGGATAAACAAGATTCATTTCCTCTGTAGTGGTTTCCCAATACTTTGTTGTCAGTCTACAGAGGCTGGTTTTAAGATCTTCCTTGTAGACATTGTCTCCCATATTATTTCAAAATCAGTGTGTGTCTGGCTATACTTAGAGTCTTGGGAGACTGCTACAGATTTTTTTTCTTAATCGACTGGTTATCCACATTGTGTATGTGTTGACAGGTACCAGAGCTCCCAATTTAAGCACTTCTGGTCTCTTCACATGAAATGCTGGGCACTAAAGATGGAGAACTGCATGTACTGTCCGTGCTCTTCCTCTGAGCTGGGGTGCGAGTGGTGTGCGCCAGGGGCTGTTGTCTAAACAGGATGCAATGGGGTTGTGTGCTCAGAACAGGGAGCTGTTGTAAGTTGTGACTGTCTCCCTTTGCCAGAAAATTCTTCTTTCCTGGAAAGGTAACACCTTCTGCTGAATGTGTATTTTTTCCCCTCTAATTATCCGTCAGCTCTTTCAGCAACACTGCTGGAAGCCCTTCCTTGCCTTTGGACCTTCACTTAGCTGGGATGCAATTTAATCCATCCAAGCATGAGATGTAGCATAATCATCATCTTTTCTCTCCCATTTTGCCACCTGCAATGTATCTGTATTTGCCCAAGAGTCTGTGTTTACATGACCATGCTGTGCTAAGGGAAGACCAGTTCTCCTTTGAGGGGTTGTCCACACACATCTCACAAGTTCTTGTCCCAATGGCAGTGTTCCATTGTGACCTGTCCTCTTCCAACCCAGCTAATTCCCGGGAATTAGTTTGGCATCTTTACCCTGTGGTTCCAGTCTTGGAGTTGAGTCTTCAAATCACGGCACTTCCATTTGCTGCGTGGCCTGTTTTTTCCTTCCACTTTTTCCACAAGTGTTTGCTATGGATTTGCATTTAACATGAAAACAGAAAACACTACAGTTGTCGTATACTATATTTTAAGATAACAAAATGTTATCATAGGAAATGTTAGAAAGTAAGATAATGCTTGAATAGCGCACTGAACATGTGAAATGCTAGGAATTGTTATTAAATACATCTGTAATGCTTAACTATGCTGAAGGAAGCAGTTTTGCATGTGATTGCTCAGAAGACTCCAGTGTCGAATGGAGGAGTTTAGGAGGTGGAGTTACGAGTGGCTCTTAGGAGATTTCTCTGCCTGGGAGATCCCAACTCGATGTGGACATGCAAGAGGTTAATTCCTCGTTGCCAGTAGATGACTCTTAAGAGCATTTTTCAATTCACATGAGACCGAGGTTCTGGTGCACTGACAACCTCCCATGCTCCATGGTGTACCAGCTGGTTTGCAAGGCATCAGGGCTTCGGTTCCAGGCTTGTGGCACTGTTCTGTAACCAGCAGGCAATGCAGATGGTGTGTGCAGTCTGGGAAGATCTCATCTCCCAGCTATGTGTGGTTGTTGGTGGGGAAGAATTGAGTTAAAGCATACGATGGAGGCAACAGGTGGAGATCCCAAAACAGCAGCTGTGCTGTGCAATGACTTGGTTGTACATCTCCAAAGCTGACAGGGTACAGGTGATGAGAGAGAGTGCAAACCCCAGAGAACGTTTCTACACTGGCAAGCAGAAACTCATTTCCTTATGTTTGTTGAATGTTTCCAAGAATTAGGCTCTGATGTTTCTTCTAGAAATACACATGATAAATAATCATTATAATGGCTTTCAAATGGATTTTTTTTTCCCAGAGATTCTAATTAAGTTTTACGTTAATTATAAGTGTGCAGCATCCTTTTACCAGCAGAAGGGCCTCCTGGGAATTTCTACTGCACTGAGGTTTTAAAGGCCTGGTTTTAAGTCTGTTTGTTGGGACCTGTAGTCCTTGGGTCTATTCTTCTGTTTGGCTCCCTTATTAAATATCCAGAAAAATATTTCTTTCTCCAGGATCTGAAATTCTTAAGAAGTGTTATATTTTCCCAGGCAAATGTGGTTTCCTGGGAAATCTGGGAAGATATTCTTTTTCAGTATTTGGGGAATTCTCCATCAAGGGGAGTCAGTCAAGGATACAGGCAGAAGAGATTTTGTTTGTGCTTAAAATATATGCCATTACTAAGAGAGCAGAGAGATGTTGAGATTCATAAAATGAGAGGAATTTTCTCAAGGGTATTTTTCCTTCTGCCTGATTCTTGCAGCTGAAACTGCCAAAAAAGTGCCAACTCTGAGTGTGGGGCTACTCACTCAAAATAAACAGAGTAGATGAGAAGGTGAGGCTGAAGCACAGCCAGTTCATGGCAAAAGTGCTGTAGCTGCCAGATTTGTGGAGGAGGATTTTTCTATTTGCTCTGAAAATGATGGGCAAATTGGCATGGACATAATGCCTGATGAAGTATTATTTCTGTGCTTTCACAGTGATTTGAACGGTGGAGCCTTTGCCTGGGGTTCCTGACAGAATGTACATATGAAAATCACATGGTAATGAAGAGTGGGCCCCAGAATGGGCTGTTCTTGGAGGAGAGCATCAGGACAGTATTACTATAGTTTTCCCTCAGAAAATGTCAGAACTGTGCTTATATGGTGTGGTTTTTTTTTTTGTTTTTTTTTTTTTTTTGTGATGCATCATCCTTGTGTTACCAGCAAGGAGCATGAGTCACACATATCTTCATTATGGTGTTGCAAGACAGACACATCTCTCTGCAGTTTAGGCGATGCTGTACTGGGTGGACAAACTTCTGGAACTTGTTGGTGATGGTATATATTCACAGCAGCACTTTAAAGAGAAGGGCACAGTGCATGTGGCCGAGCATCAGTGGTATGCTTTAATGAAGGCTTATGGGTTGGAAACTCTTGAATGGTCCTCTGGTTCTCTAAGCGAGGAATTTCTCTGCTCTTTTGATTTGTGCCATAGGAGTGGGGAAGTATACATATGCTTCTTGTTCTTCTACGTGCATTTGTACAACTTGGGTGTTTAAAGAATAGAGATAATGTGGAGAGGCATTATTTGCCTTTTCACTGCAAGTTACTGGGAAAATGAAGGCTATTACCTACCTCTGTTCAGTCATGAGTAATGGATGGAGATTTGTCAGGTTTACACACTGCTTTAGTGAGTATGTGTGCAATGCATTAGTCTTCGGTAGAAGTTTGGATGTTGCTGACTTACGAGACTGCAGTGCAAAGTTTGTTTTGAGTATATTATTTCTGAAACAAACCAGCCACCTGAGGGTAATTATTTTGTTTGCAGTGTCTTTTTACATAATGGTATTTTAACCAGGATATGGGCAGTGAAACTGAAGGTAGGAGTTAGAGAAATAAGCACTAAGTAAACTAGCACCTGTGTATTCTTCCTCAAAGAGCTTTATGTGCTTTTCATGTGCCTGAATAACCTAGTGGTGGTTGTAGCTCTTCCATTTGTCAAGTAGCTTAGTCCCAAGGAGTGGAGCAGTCCCAAGGCTTCCTGCCAACTTTTCTTACTGCCAAGCATTGTGGGATAGATTGTGAATACTCTTGTTTTGAGATCCACAGAAAGGCTGAGAAAGTCACTGTAGGCCCAGCAGTTAAACAACTCCTTTTTACTGTTCTGATGCATCTTTGGCATATTTTTAGCATGCCTGTCAGCAAACATAGGGTTAGTGGAATTTTCTGGGTTGCTAAGGGTGCTTTGCAGTTGACTTTGTCACATTCTCAAGTTTGATGATGGCATTGCCTTTCAGAAAGGCGTCCTGTTTGTGAGCTGTGCAGAAGTGGAGGAGACATCAGTAAAGGTACTTCTGTTGTCCTCAGACACTTCCACTAGAGCACAATGCATAAAAGCGCAGCCTCTCCTATGCTGGCACACCTTTCTGTTTGGTGGCAGTGTTATGCAGTAATTGAAAACATTGCCAAAATTGCCTGAAACTGTTTGGAAGAAATACGTAGGTGGAAGGAGTATTTTTACATAGAAATACAGCAATGATACCTCTGCTCATTTAAATAAATAAACTCACCACAAGTAATACTTACTGGATATAAAATTATTAATTCAACATCTCATCTTAAAAACTTGATCTTCAGCAGCAGGGGTTTTCGTCAGCAAATAAGTTATGTTTCCATTTTTGAGATAAGTGTGTAAGTGAGTTAGTTTCATTTGTGGTCATAATGATTTATTGCTCTGGTAAGCTGAGTGTATGCATCTACATTTTTTTTTGTCAGTTTTTTTGGCTTTGATGTAAGTTGCTCTGAAAGTTCTTCTTTGCAGATGTAGAGATGGCACAAGATAAATGAATATTTCAATTATTTATTTGCCATGAAGACAAGCTGTAAACATTACTTATTTCTGACTTAACGTATCTGAAATCAACTCTGAACAAAAATAGACCAAGTCTAGATGTCTGAGAAACTGTTTTGATGAATAGCTCAAGATACAATCATAAAACCATCAGATTTGATGTACTACTCTTTATTGTATAAATTATCTTGTTGCAATAGTGAAAAGGTTATGGTTGATTGCTAGCTCCTGTAGATCACTGAGTTAATGACTTTGATCCAAGTCCACCTGACTGTGCAAGATCTAAGACCATAAAAACACAGTTCAGTTCTGTATTCAGTGCTCTGTGAATTTGATGCATTAATAGGAGACCAGACCTACAAAATAAAAGTCAGAGCTACTGTTGCCCAGGTGAGAAATTTGGACTTACCTGTGTTCTCTGCTAATTTAAATCATAAATACCTAATCTCCATTTCTTTATTTTATTTTATTTTATTTTATTTTATTTTATTTTATTTTATTTTATTTTATTTTATTTTATTTTATTTTATTTTATTTTATTTTATTTTATTAATTTGATTGAACTGTTTTGATTAAACCATTTGTTTGAACTCTTTTGAAATTCTCAATGTAGATCTTAACAGGATAATTCCCATTATCTTGTGATTCTGCAAGTCTGGGATTTGTTTCCAGAGGGAGTTCTTGCAGGGGAAGGCACTGCTTAGTGCAGGGCAGGGTCAAGGACTGATCTGGAGAGCAGGTTGAAATGGTACCCTTCATCTCAGATGCAGGGATTTTTGGGGATGACCCTGACGGGAGGAGGGTAATCTGCTAGGCTTAGAACACGTGCACAGCTCTCAGAGGAGAGGGCAGCAGTGACAAAGGATCTTGTTAGAGGAAATGCAGCATAAGTCTTCTCCACACAGCATTTTACCAAGTTATCAGTGGCATATTAACAAATAAGCTTTCTGAACTTGGTTAGTCATTATTTTTATAGACATATTGTTTTCCCTCATTCTTATTTGGATGGGTATCTCCATTAGGTGAAGAGAGAAGCTAAAGGGTAGAGAAGAAACATCTTGTAGAAATCACAGTTCTGATGGTATACGTTTTGTACCTAATGAAATCCAGTAATTGCTGAGGATTACAGGGACAAAGTTGGGAGGACTGGAAGAGAGATGGTAGTGTGCTGAAATACGACTGATAAGCATTTTAAAATTTTGTGGCTCTGCATTATTTTAACAGAAATGGTCTCTGTAATGGAAGATTAAAAAGCTAAGTGATCGTAATTACCCTGATTGACCTTAGGCTGGAAGAATCTTCCTAAATCTGATTCTTGTTCATTAATACTGAGTCACCAAGCAGCACAAATATGATCTGGATCAAGTGTCAAATTAAGCAGAACACAGAGTGTGGAATTCATGCTGGATTTGTGCCAGCTGTGGGAGGACACTCAATACTTAATCCAGTATAACATACACTAGAAATGAGATACCCCTTTTTTTTCTTCCTTTTTTTTTTTTTTTCTTTCTGAACATGTTTGTGCAGACGAACTGAGTTTGCAACAACTCAGCACTTTCCTGATGGGTTTGATCCAACACAGGTGGCCTTAAAACTGGATTTTCTGTTTTACAGGAGAGTGCCCTGACCTAGTCATTTGGAAGTGAATCTTGAAGGAATTGAATCTTATGAGAAGAGCTGCCTTCCCTTCACTTTCCAGAGGGCTTTTCCACTTCTCTTGCCAGTGGTAGAAGCGTAGAAAGTCAGAAATTTTGCAAGCAGAGTTGTACTACAAGTTGTTGGTTCCATGCTCTGCATAAAAGGTGCTGGGAAGGCACTTATGGATTATATTGTGTACAGCATTGGTGTGAGCCACTGGTCCTTCCAGCACAGCTGAGTTGCAGGAGCAGTGCATACGGTTCATTTGTCCCTTCCTCAAACATATTTTTTATGGTGAGAGTATGGGGCTACATTTAATAAAAGAAATTAAATATTAAATATCAGACTGGTAATCTTGAAATTGGAGACTGAGGAGTGCTGGAAAAGAGCGGAATGATTTTACAAGTGCTTGACATCATCATGTACTCCCTGACTTCTCTGTGAACACAAAGCTGACAGTCGTTGCTCTATGCTGCTGGACTGCAAGCTGTAACCATGAGGCAGATCCTGGGCTTACTATGGCTGCTTAAACAGAAAACGCAGAAATGCGTTGCTGGACCTACCTCTTGATTTGCAATTGCAAACTTACAGCTTAGCTTATGGACAAACATTCTCTCAAATCAGCAATCTCTTCAAACTTTGGACTGTGCACCTTACAAATCTGTGCTGTACTTGTCAAGCTCTGTTTTCTGAAGCCAAGAATGCCATTACTGAAAAATGTATTATTTTTTAGGTGGCAAAGTCATGGATCAACTTTTTTTTCAAGGCGAAAGCATTCTGAAAACAAGCTCCACGCATTTTACAGTGAGATAAATTTACAAACAACAGTTTCAGACAGGCATGAAATGTTGAATTAGCTTCGTGTTAGGGTTGCTGAGGGGTAGCTTCTGCATCCTAGTTTCTAGAAGGTTAAAACTGCTGCTGTTCTTAGCGATGAAGGCAAACTCTAAGTAATGATAGAATGGCATTTTATATTGCTTTTGTTCCTTACAAGCTTATCCTTTTCCAAACTGCTGGAATACACACATTGCTGAAGTTGAGTTTCCAAAATAGGCTCTTGTCTTGAAAAGATGAAGTTTGGCTGGGAGCAAGGAGAGAAGAACTATATGCTGTTTCTTTGGGAAGTATTTATAACTGTTTATGAATGTAACTGGATTCCAGTCATTTTAAAAAGGCATGCTGAATAGGATTTACAATGTATTTCCTTATTTGAACTAGCTTTGAAAGAACTACCACTATTCTCCTTTTTTTAGCCTGCTTGCTTGAGGAAATTTGACTTGAAAGATCACACTCTCTGTGTGTCACAGAATCATATAATAGAATCATAGGATGGCCTGGATTGAAAAGGACCTCAAAGATCATTAATTTCAACCCCCCTGCCATGGGCAGATTCACCAACCACTAGGCTGCACTGCCTAGAGCCACATGCAGCCTTTCCTTGAATGCCTCCAGGAATAGGGCATCCACAACCTCTCCAGGCAACCTGTTCCACTGTGTCACCACCCTCTTGAGTGAAAAACTTCCTCCTATCATCCAAACTAAATCCTTAGCTCAAAACCATCCCGCCTTGTCCTGTCACTATCAACCTATGTAACTGGTTGTTCCCCTTCCTGTTTATACACTCCCTTCAAGTATTGGAAGGCCACAATGAGATCTCCCTGGAGCCTTCTCTTCTCCAAGCTACACAAAGCCCAGTTCCTTCAACCTTTGCTCATAGGAGAGGTGCTCCAGACCTCTGTTCATTTTAGTGGCCCTCCTCTGAACCCGTTCCAAGAGCTCTATATCTTTCTTGTGCTGGGGGCCCCAGGCCTGGATGCACTACTACAGACAGGGCCTTACAAGAGCTGAGTAGAGGGGGACAATCACCTCCCTCTCCGTCCCCCTTTTTAATGCAGCCCAGGATATAGTTGGCCCTCTGGGCTGCAAGCATGCACTACTGGCTTCTGTCCAGCAGGACCCCCAGGTCCTTATCACAGGGTGTACACCCATGCTTCTCTTTTGCTCCTAATTTCTCAGTGGCTTGAAGAGTTTTAACCAAATTTGACAGAAGTTCTATGGATGGATAGTTCCTACACAATTTACAAAACAGTGTGGCACATGAAGGTAAGTAGAAGAGGTATATTGTTGATGCTCATGTTGACATAAAAGCAACAACTGGACAGTGGAGAATCAGCGGAGAATAAAGCTGATATGAATGTCCCAAATGTGAATGAAAATTTGCCTGGAATGTGAATGTTGTTAGATGTAGAGTTCACTTCTGTTATCCTGACCGACACGAAACCAACCAGTTATCATTAGTTCTGCTTCTCACTGAACTTCTGTCCCGAGAGTTAGTAACAGAAATACATCAACAGATCCCATAATCGCCTATTATACAAATTAATGTTCTTGTGTCTTCATAGCTCTGGAAAAATTAGCATTGTATTTTAAAACTTATTTTTAATTTTAGTCCATGTTTTCTGAAGAAATCCCTTATATCTATCCTCAGAGAAGAGCTATATAGCTCCTTGTGTGAAAGTACAACATATATAACTTTCCAGAATAAACACATTAGATGAGTCAATTTATCTGCAAAAAATCAGAAAGCTTTAATAAAAAGAACTAATTATTCAAAAATATCATTGTTTCCCTCTGGAAAAGCAGTATAATGGTAAAAAAAAAACCATATCTGAGTAGGCTTTTTTTTGCTCAGTACAATTCTGTGTCGAACAGGCAGATATGTCCTGGCTGTGTACTAAGTTTCAGTGACTTGGTGCATTTTTGCTGTGAGTTGATTCTTCCTTTCCAAGGGAAGTCATCTGCAACATTTCAAATGAAACTGAATTTCACATCTAATCAGTAGATGTGAAGAGCTAGGCTTTTATTGAAGCATCATCTACCATAAGACCAAGGATAAGACTGTGAGAACTGAGAAGTCTATATGTCAGACAACCCAGTTTCTTGTTTCCTCCTGTGGTTTGGCATAGCCAACACAGAGGCAGAAGATGCATTCTGCTCTATCAGTGCTGTAAGTGAAATAATAGAGAATTGCCATACTGCTCGTTTGGGCAATATGGAATTTAGCCACTTCTCACTGCCTGACTGAAAATACTGGAAGTGTTTACCACATTTTAAGACTTACCAGAACATCAGTGACATTCTATCACAGCTTTCCCATTTATAACTAAAAAGATAAAGACTTGGTACTGAAATATGAATCTGACAGTGTGCAAATCTGCCTCCAGCTGAACCATTTCCATTTCCTTAGATTCCTTTAACATGAAAGTCTTTCCTTCTCTGCATACACAATAGCATCCAATTTTCATCTCACTGGGTGCTGACACTGCATTCCTGTCTGTCTACTGAGTTATTGTCTGGATTAATGTTCATTAATTATGTTGGTTCAATGAGGCTGTGCTTGGTAAACAGCTTCTAGAGGACATTAACCATTTTCCTGTGAGTGGTGTTTAGCGTCTAGAACATTAAAGCGTAAAATGATGAGTATAATCCTAATCCAACAAATGCTGTTCTTTCACAGGGTATTTTAGGGCAGAGGAGATGGATAAAGAGAAGTAAAGAGAGGAAGAAACTGTGGAATTGGTTTTACATTAGTAGCAGGGGCTGTCCTGTCGTTATGCTGGCCAGTGCTGGCAAGCCCACAATATCTAGTATTGCTCATCTGCTGATAAAGGCAAGCGTACCACACCAACCTTTTCCTGCTGCAATTCAGAACTCTAAGATATTTTTCTTAATGCTATTCATCTTAATTTGCATAATCAGTTTTTCTGAAAATGATTCAGACATTAAGATGCATCTGAACAGGCCTCTTTCCTGCCTGCAAAGGTAAATCCCTCTGGTGAGCTGAGCATTATAAATTTAAATCCAGGATGTGGGCTTGGTTGACGTACTGTACTTAGCAAGACAGGTACAAATGATTAGGAAGAAAAACTTGCTCTAAATCGCTCTGTGCTCCTATACCCAAAGGGTTTTGCTTTAAAGAAGATTACTAATGTTTTAAGACTATCTTAAGGTAATATGTAAGTAATTAAGGAACCAAGAGCAGAGGAAAGTTTTTCAGCACAAACATTGCTCAACAATAATCTTTTTAAAGAATAAAGGGTCATGAGGATGATGAAAGTTCACGCAAACTGAATTAATTCCTTCTCAAACAGAAGATAATTCTGCAGCCAGCACTTGTCGGTATGAGTGTGACATAGAAGTCAACATGACAGTAGAAGTTAACTCAGCAGCAGCTGGAATCCATAGATTTATATGTCTGCAGATCTTTGTTTTTCTTTTTTCTTTTCTTTTCTTCTTCTTTTTTTTTTTTTTTTGACGGACATAATTTCACTGCACATTTTCCCCTAGGTGATGAAAAAGCGTCACCAGTTTGATATCATTGGAATTTTGAAAAGGAAGTGCTCTTGTTCCATAACCTTACACATCCATCATGCTTCCTAACTGAGTAAGTATAATCTTACATGTTTTTCTTAGTCTTCAGAAAACATTTTTGTTTACTTCAGCTCAAAATACCTTCTTTTCAAGTTTCCATATCTCTTGGGAACTTGGTGAATTGAATGATTTCTTTGTTTAAACCTGGAAGTAATGCTTCAGGTGGAACTTTTAAATCCCTCTTCAGCAACTTTCCTTTGTAATGTGTCCCCCTCAAACTGAAGGCTTTTGCTTGTGGAACCTTGGCAGACTATTTCTGCTGACTGTGCTGATTCATAGTACTAAATGACATATATGGCCTGTGTAAGTTTTCATTAAAGATAAAGTGTGTAAATTGTTCTTTTTATGTTAACAGTTAAATCTGTTAAGGAGCTGTAAGCTCAATTACGTTTTTTTGTTTGTTTGTTTGTTCTAGTTTGTTTTATTAGTAACAAAAGATTTAACATATTTCTAAAGATATCTTTCTTTTAGATTACTTCTTAATATGTTTCTTTTCATTTTGATTTGATCAACAAAGTCAAAACATGCATCAAAAGAGTTACAGTGGATTACTATCCTGAGAAAGTCAGTAGTAGAAGGAGCCTAAGCTACAATTATTTTGCTCCAATTAATGTTCTCCGTTGTCGTTGTCTTTTTTTTTTTCTTTTTAAATTCCATTTGTGAGCTCATCGTGACAGGAACTTATTATCCATGTGTTAATCTTCCCAAGAAGTAATGTTTACATTGCTAGGATGTTTCATGGTTTAGGCAAATGATGCTAAGGATCTTTTTTGCAGCTACAATTTGACATATGACAAGTCTTCATAGTTTTTGTTTGTAGTGGCGAAAGCTATTTTGCTTTTGTGGGCAGGTCCCTTAACCCACACACAGTTCTGCCCAAGTAGCAACTTCAGTAACTAAAAGTTTCCTTTGACAATAACATTCTTTTGCCAAGTGTGTGCAAAACAAACCCATTTATAAACTGAATGCAACCAAACAAAAAATTAATCAACGCTAGTTGCTAATTATGCTGTTGCATAGTTGCAAATTATTCTGCTTATAACCCATTCCACTGATATTCAGTTGGGCAGATCTCATTCAGTCAGACTATCAGGATTAGAGTCTATCTGGATGATCTTATCTCCTCAAAACACTGTGGGGGAAAGGCTTAAGTAATGGTGAAGCTGGAGGCGTGCTTCCATAGGGATTCATTCGAGAATGAAACATTCATTACTTTTTGCCTTTGAATAGAACGTCAGTAATGAACACTAATCTTCAATAGCTGTGTGAGTGCCTGCCCAGGGTAAGCACTGGAAGATAACTACATCCATGGCTGAAGCAGATGGAACCTTTTACAACACTGGCTGAGGCAATGTGGGAGCTCAGGGTAGTGCTGCTTTCTCAAGCCTTGAACGAAGAAAAGCACTCTCCCATTGCTTCCGTGGAAGAGGGAGCATTGTGCTCCCTCTCAGTCACCACTCCAACTAGCAAAGGGCTGCTTAGCAGTGCAGAAGCTTTGGTTTATTTAACACAGAAGAAGCTTTCTTTCTCTTCATCAATAATGTTTTGATCTTAGCTGGGAATGAGAAGTGCTTCACTTATTAAGACTGTTTGGCAGTAACATAAAGGCATCCAGTGTTTAGCAGGTCCTCCGAATGTACATTGCTTGGAAAGAAAATTGAGCTTCTTCGCGTGTAAACATCTGGCTTAGACCCACAGTGCGTGGATAGCTGCAAAACATGCACTGCACTGTGAGTGTGCTCAAATCTTCATCCCCTGATCTATCTCTTTGCAAAACTCAAATCTTTCCAGTTTTTTGGGAACAGAACTGCTTTTCTTTAGCCATGACACTCAAAGAGCTCCACTGTGCATGTTCCACCGCTGGGCTTGTATTAAATTTTGTTCTGTTGTTTCTACTTAGGATTGTGTCAGATATTGCGAATGACACTGAGAATGGTGAGTAACATCTCTTGTGATTCCTAGCTCTAGTCCCAAAGTCACTGGAGAATACTTTTTGGCAAGGTCCAAAAAGTGTTTGGTCTATCTGGCCATGATCTAGAAGAGCTCAGCTTATAGTCTGAGAAAAAAAGTAGAAATCATGATGGGATGTATGTATGTATGTATTTTGTTTTCATATGTAGAAAGGCAAATCCACACAGTGGTACTGTTTGTTTTTGTCAGTCCAGGCAATAGTGTGTTTGTGAATCTACTACTCTGTACATTCAAGGCCTTTGACAAAGTCCCACACCATATCTTTATTTCTAAATTTGTTTGATAAGGAGCTGAAGGATGAGTTATTTGTTCAATAAAGACTTGGTTGGATGATCACAGCCAGAAGGTTGTGGTCAACGGTCCATGTCCAGTTGGACGCTGGTGATCAGTGGTGTCCCCCAGTGGCCCATTGTGGGACCAGTGCTCTTCAACATCTTTAACAACATAGACAGGAGGATCAAATGCACCCTCAGCAAGTTTGCAGACAACACCAAGCTGAGTGGGGCAGTTGACAGAGCAGAATGAAGGGCTGTCATCTACAGGGACCTGGGTAGGCTTGACAAGTGGGCCCACATGAAGCTAATGACATTCAATTGCCAAGTGCAGTGTATTTCACTTGGGTCAGAGCAATTCCAGATATGTGCACAGACTGGTAGAATAACTCACTGACAGCAGCTCTATAGTGACAGGCTTGAGAATTCTGATGGATAAAAAGCTTGATGTAAGCCAGCAGTATGTGCTTACAGCCCGGAAAGCCAACAGTATCCTGGGCTGTGTCAAAAGAGTGGTGGCCAGCAAGGCGAGGGAGGTGACTGTCCCTCTCTACTCCATTCTTGTGAGGCACTATTTGGAGTATTACATCCATGCCTAGGGTCCACAATGCAAGAAAGACATGGAACTGTTGCAGTGGGTCTAGCGGAGGGCTGGCACACCATATCTAGGAAGGAAGGTTGAGGCAGCTGGGCTTGTTCAGACTGGAGAAGAGAAGGCTCCAAGGAGACATCATTGTGGACTTCCAGTACTTAAAAGGATCTTATAAACATGTGGCAGACCAGTGTTCTACATTATCAAGACCAGGTTGGATGGAGCCCTGGGCAGCCTGATCTAGTGGGTGTCAACCTTGCCCATGGCAGGAAGGAGTTGTAGCTTGATGGTCTTTAAGGTTCCTTCCAACTAAAACCATTCTGTGATACTATGTTGTGCGCGCTTTGCAGAAATGCAGATACAGGTATCAATAAGACCCAGTAAAACTATTGCTGGTGGGTCTCAATTTCTGGAGACCTTTGTTCATAGAGGTTAAAAGATGACGTTAGCCATGTCAAGGGATGGCAAAGTTCAGGGGAAGCTGCAGTTATTTGTTGTTGCTGAGGGGTGCATCCCATCAACATGCTTTGCCCCTCAATTCCTATTCTACAGACACTTGCATCACTCACTGTCCCAAATATCAAGGACTTTTTTGAGCCAAGTCTTTTAACAGGATTACGAAAGAAGATATTGCTAATGTCCTCCCTGAAATTACAGAGAGGTATGTATAGGGCTCACCATTTGTGATTTATGAATGAATGAAAATACTTTGTCACATTTCTTTCAAGGCTGTGTTAAATGTGAATGGAATTGCAGATCCAACCCATGAGTAAGTATGATACATTATCTTTTCAAAGAGAATGGCATGGAACTACGTGTAGATTGCATTTGCAAGTAACTGCATGAAGCAATACTTATCTGCTTCCTGTCAAGGGAATTCAGTTTTGAGGTGTGGTTCTCCACCTTGCTAGGTACCTGATCCTGCAGGTACACAGGTGAATTTTTAGCACCCCTGCTGGATTGGACTACTCAGAAGGTTTGGATGTCCTTGGGCTTAACTTCTAGACCATACTGGGCAGTTTGGGTATGTGAGATGGAAGATTCTGGCAGCCTAGGTAACACCTGAAAGTGAGGTTCTTCAACAGTTTAGGCAGCAGCAGAGCAGTGCTTCTTGGAGGTGGGTACTTGATGGTGGGTATCTAAAAAAGCATATGTGTGTCCCAAGTGCCTGAAGTCTGCTGTCCTTGTTTGGGCTTCCAGCTAAATCTTGCCTGCTATTTTCCAGCTTCTTTAAGCCACACTTAAAAATACTCCAAGGTTTTTCTCTTCCTCCTTAGCATCAGTGGTATGACATTTT
The DNA here is from genome assembly GCA_036925125.1 of Oreortyx pictus. NCBI lineage: Eukaryota > Metazoa > Chordata > Aves > Galliformes > Odontophoridae > Oreortyx > Oreortyx pictus. The sequence goes on along the minus strand of JAUPFR010000003.1, from coordinate 84,934,385 downwards.
GTTTTGGAAAAGCTAGGGATTAAGTGTCATTTCCTTGAATTTGATGATTCTAAAATAATAGATATTTTCTTGGAAGGAATGATAAGATGTTTGACAGAAATTGGTAAATCTAGTGACCTTTGATTAAAGCTCACAGCTGTGCGATAATGTAGAGAGAGACAACTTTGAAGACAGATTCAGAAGCCAGGAATTTAGAAACCATTTTCAACATTTCAGCCTACACAGATTACTAAATAAAGGATTTCAACAAGTGAGGCAATGTTTTTGTTTGTAAAAGCGGGCGCTTAGTAGAGACAAATGATGAATTAAGGACAGCCGGAATATATCAGAATATACTTTCCCACACAGCCAGTGTGATTGAGCATTAATACGTTTTCATCCCTTTGTAATTATTTTCTCTTTGCAGCTATTTCCAGATTGTTACCATCTGTAATTGTGACACTTTTACAAGAAAATTGATATAGTTAATTCAGCTTTTGTGATTTTTATTATTGTTGTCATTGTTTCAAATCCAGAACCTTCTAACTTGGCTTGATTCTGCATACCCCTTTTATATTGTGCAACCAATAACCAGCATTATTTTCTTTATTTTTTTTGGTCAGGAACCTGGCCTTATTTTTTTTTCATATGTTTGCTCTTATATGTTTTGATAGAGACTCCCTGACAGACAATGGTCAAGTGCTCTGTTGACATTTCAGTAAAGAGATGAGCAGTTTTGCAAATTAAAGAGATTGTGGACTATGGAGGCAGCCTTTTAATAGCTGTTTCTGAAAGTTGTGCACTGGACAATGGGAGAAATAGCTTTATTGTAAACATGTATTGTATGAACGAGACAGGCTTTGGGCTGACTAAATTGAATTCTTTCAGGACAAAGGTAGTTTGAGAATCTCTGTTCTTTGAAAATCCAGTCATGCAGTGCCAGTTTCCTCCTGTGAGATGCTGAAGTGTGTTGCTCCCATTGAAGTCAAGGAAATTGAAGTCCATTAGCACTTTCGTGAGCTCCTGATAGAAATTGTCATAGGTTTAATGTGACAAAAGTATGGGAAACATTTTTTGTTTTAAATCCAAACCACATCATTCAAAATGAGCCTATCTACAACTAGCGTTTCTGTGCTGTGTTTCACTAAAAGGTAAATGAGAAACAATTTTTTTTTTTTAATAATTTTCAAAATAACTTGAAAATCCTGATTCAGGGAAAACAGCAGGGTTTGCATTGTTGTTTAGCGAAGGCTAAGAAAAGACTGCTTCTGATGAAATAAAAATGTCAGTGATTTTGAAAATTGCTTCAAAGTAATGTGAACATTTTAAATAAAATGATAGGGAAGGGTTTTCTGAAAGGTGAAAAAAGAATTAGTGACAATTCTCCAGTGGTGCTGGTTCAGTCACAAAAATGTTGTGGGGACTATTTTAATGATAAATGTACTGCATGTGTGGGGAGAGAAAAACAACTTTGTGACACATAGTAGAATTGTGTGGTTGCTTTGCCTGCTGATGCATGGAGCGTAATACCTTTTAATAAGTATTCTTACATATCTGAATAATAGAATCATAGAATGGCTTGGGTTGGAATGCACCTTAAAGATCATAGAGTTCACTTCCCCGCTGTTGCCACTCACCAGATCATGCTGCCAGGGCCCCATCCACCTGGCCTTGAGCTTCTCCAGAGATGGGGCATCCACAGCTTCTTTGGGAAGCCTGTTTCAGTGCACAGGTTGCATAGGATTTAGCAACAGGACAGTTGTTTTCCAAGTCTGTCCAAGCCTCTCTTGCAGGGAATTAGCTCATGTACAAGCTCTGGTTTGCAACAAGCACCATACTGTTGAGAACTTCAAGATTTCTCCTAGATTTGTCTGTCCTGCTTTAGAACACCTAGCGTGGGATCTTCAGTGCATAGAAATGACATCAAAATAAGATTATCCATCAAATGGAGATCTGCATTTTTCTGCCTCATGGCTAAGACTGACCCCTCTGTTCTCTGCTGTACTTTGGGTTTTTGTACTGTGCTTCTAGCTGTAATAGACAACAGTTCCTACTCCTGTCCATCACCACAATTTGACATTTGCAGGCCAGATCTTGTACACTCTGCATGGATAAACAAGACTTTTGAAATATCTGTGGATTTGAAATTTCCCTTTTCTGTACAAACTGGTGTCTCTTGGTGGAGGTAATGGTCAATTGACCCTTATTCCAGCAACAAGGTGTGAGCAGCAGAAGCTTTCCAGCCTCTGAAATCAGCAATCTGACAGCTAAAGCAATACAAGGTGTTCTCTTACATAAAGTTATGACATAGCAGATGTCATCTGCTGTGATGACAGATAGGTGATGTATTTTATGTATTGCCTATTATGTGTTATCCTTCTGCTAAATAGGCTTCCTGGTGGAAAAGTGTGTTCTTTTTATTCTCCTGCACTATCCAAAGGAGTGATTTTCCTGCCAGATGAACAAAAAATGCATGTTTATATCAAACCTTAGGTTTGTAGTGGCTGCACACGTGAAAGCCAAGTGTAAAAGCAAACGGTGAAGTGATTTACACAGAAAAATGTCTTCAGCAGTTTCAGTGATGAAACACTTGCTGCGTGCTAAAACTCACAAAAAATGAGGAGCATATACATGTCACGATGAAAAAAAACCAAAAAACAAATAGGAAACAAGTGGCCTAGCAAGTAATTTGTTCAGAAACAAATGAAAGACAAAGAGCTAGTTCTTCAGCTACCACGAAGGGGCGGGTATCTGGCAAGAAGAATGGGACTGATGTAAAGTTAGTGGAAGTTGCTATCTTGTTGACTTCGGAAGGAAGGAAGATCAGCCTCAAGATCAGGCAATTAATGTTGGCACCAAAAATGGTTTGAATGATGAGTCTTCCTGTAACTGATGAATGTAAAATGGCTTGCTAATGATTAATGCATATATCATATTAATAAATCATATTAATTGTTCTCTTCCTCTCCCCCTTGCATTCTGTTTTTCCCTCTGTTTAAAAGGACCTGAAAACAGAGAGGTCTAAGAAGAGATTATTATTATTATTATTACTATAATTGGGTCCAGGTAATATTTAAGGGGATTTAGACCAAAATCTTACATTCCTTGTAAAACTGTCTATCTGAATTAGATGGATGTTTGAGAATATTGTTGCTTTTGTATCTTCTGTTTGTTATGTGACATTGCATTATTTACAGTCATTAATTGCCATGGCTATGACTCGTACATTCTGAGGAAATATGCCATGAAGGTAAATTAAAAAAAAAAAAAAACTTCAAAAAATTTAAAATACGTAGAACGCAAGCACATTTTTCAGAATTTTTATGAAACTGGAGAAGGACATAGGCTTACAGAAGAAGCTAGTTAAGAAGTAAAGCAGGTACTTACGAGGAGGTAGTGTAAAATATAATGTACATGACATGGTTTAGGGCATTGAGTATTTGGAGTCAGAGCAGAGTAATGACATTTGAAAGAAGTCTAAAGGTTTGTCACTTCTACTCTTGAAAATGATTCCCTTTTATTAATCGTAATCAAAAAGCCCAAAAGACAAGCTGTTGATTACTTTTCCCTAAATTTTTAAAATCTTTGCTATTTAAAACTGAGGAGTGATGCTGATTTTAATCAGAAAACATTCCAGGGTATTGCAAAATATGAACACAGTCTTGCAAACAGATCCTCGTGAAATTTCATGTGAAGTTAAGATACTCACAATATTAAGAACTGCTAATCTGAGCAGGATGTCACAAGATTAAGTTATTCAGTCTACCCGTAACATTCACCTGCTTGTTTTTAATAGTATATGGCTGTTCAGTGGCCATTTTCCAACTGCCCCTGCATCAAAGTTGCAAAATTTGTTAAATTTTGTATTGGAATTGAGTTGAAGTGAAATTTGGTATTGAGATTAAAAAAGGGAAAAAAAAAAAAAGGTGGGGGGGGAGCAGATAAAGAAGGTTTGATTTGAAAAATACTTCTACACACTGTTATAGAGAAAAATGTTTTAGTGCAACCTGAAGTCCAGACCACATAGCAGATTTTGTTTTTGTCATCTCCTGCATGGAATCTCCAGCAACTGTTAATTACAACTGTAAAAAGTTAAGAAAGCATTTTAAGAATGTACTTAATGGTAAAGCAGACAAATGTAAGCAAACTTCTAGGCAACATTAAGGGGATCATTAAGAGAAGACCTGGATTTGGATCTTCAAATGGAAAAATTTCAAAGGCTGTTCAGAATTTAGTAGAGAAACAATGTCTGAACTGTCTGCCCTGTGTCCTTCAAGCTCTTATCTCTCAGTAGGAGTCTCCCGTTCAAGGACCAATGATACGTAATTCTGATTAATCTTTGGCATTTGAGGAAACAGCAACTGAAGCTGACACAAATTCATCCTTACTAGAGTAAAGTCCTATTTTGATCACAGTACAGAAGTATTATTTGACTTTTCATTAGTTTTCCCCAGTGCCATCTCCATATAATTTGTTAACAACTGAAATGCTTACCTAATGTAGTACTCAAGGCAGGCATGTTCATGTAGCCAAGTTTCTGATAATGTCTTCGGGCTAATGGAGTGGGATTTTTTTTGGTCAGCAATGATAATTATGTCCTCAGCAAACAGATGTGTTTATTGATAGTGTGATGAAAATGACTTCTCTGTCATCCAGAAGGAGAAATACAGAATTTATTAGAGTTTTTAACCATCTTTTTTTTTCCATATTAACTTGAATTTAACCTTCAAATTCTCAGAGTTGTTTTAAAATATATCTGATTTATTAATATCTAATTAATTTGTGTTTCATTTTTTATGTTCTTGCTATTATCAAATTATTTTAAATGTGATCTAAGAAAGAGCTGAGCACCCTGAATTATTTGTTGCGTATAAATTATACAATAAAGAACCTAGTTTTTTGCTGTTTGCTGATCAGACATGTTTTCTATGACTGTTACTGTTGATTTTAAACATTAGGTGCAGCTATTTTAGTATATGGATTATTTATGGCAGGTTCATTTCAGCTGGACAATGTCTGTAATCTACAATGGATTTTCTAGTTCACAAGAAGTTTTTTTTTTCCTGTTTTTTTTTCTTCTTTTGTCTTTTTTGTTGTTGTTGTTGTATTTAAGAAAGAGAAAGGAACAACAGTTAAAATCTGTGAAATCACTTGGAGCTAAAGGTATTTTGCAAATGACCTGACAGTCATCTGCATATAATGAATAATGCAACTCGGGGAATAATAGCAGAGCTAACCCATTAAATGACTTAATTCTGAATTGCTTAGTTCACTGCTAGGCCAGCTCTACTTAATTTGTCCAACTAGTACAGGATGCAGGCAGGCTAGTTCTCTTCTTCTTCTCTTTGGCTGTATGTTTGTCCGACTCCACCAATTCTCACTGCCATGAAGAGATGTAAATGGTGAGAGAGTACATGCAGTTGTGAAACAAATATGGGCAGCCTCCATACTGGGTAGTGTGTTTATGCTATTATACAACAGTAATGACAGTTGAGATTGGCTCAGATCTTGTCCTCATTTCACAATGGTATCCCAGAGCTCGTTTAAGTAGAATGGTTTATGTGCAGTGTTAATATAAAAGAATATAAAGAAATATTCCAAGTTTTTTTGTTGTATTAGGTATTACTTTGTACTGCCTGAGGTGACGACGTGGCACAAGGATGATCTATTAGATTCTATTTGATCCACTAATTAGCACTTGAGATTTGGAAGAATTTGAAGACTTCTACTTGGCAATTACCCACAAGACTGCGATTTGAGAAAGCTTCTTGACAAGAAAAACGTAAGCAGTGGTTATATGAGAAGTGCCTGTCATGAAAAATCTTTGAGATTTTGGCTTGGTGGTCAGAAAAGAAACCCGTTTCCTGCGAGTTTAGCAACTCTGTCATGAATTATCTCAGTTTATTTAACACAGTTTTCAAAGGTGTGTTTTTTGTTAAGACTGTGTATGTAAGTGCTACAATTTTTGTGACAGCTTGGATAACAAGTGATGAACACAGTGAATAAGCTGCACCAAATAGGGCCAGGAATTATCTGTTCTAGTAATGTCATTTCATTTTCATTCTGCATTACTTGGCACTATGACTTTGTAACATTTTATAGCTTATTTTTTCTCTCCACCTTCCCTCTCCAAACTCCACCTACTCCCACCCTCCAAAAAAAGAAAAAGGGTCATGCTGTCTTCTGATGCTTGCACTTCTGTTACATTTCTGTATTCCTCTGGTACAATCTAAAGGAATACGAGGACTCAGGTTTGGGATTTATGATCGAGTTACAAGGTTTCTCAAGTTTGTTTCTTGATGAAGCATCATCTTTTGGCTATCTGCAATAGGTCTTCTTTTTTCAAGAGAAAAAAAAAAAAGAAATTGTCATTTCTTGGCAAGTTATTTGTTTTCCAGTGAAAGCTGTTGCTTTTACTGTAAATGACCATTCAGAACTTTGAGCACAGCAAGAATAATGTGTCTGTTTGGCTAGAAGACGTGAGCTTAGGGATTATCTACCTCTTCTTGTACAAAGAGATCTGTTAACAAGCCAGCACATTACTCAGATGCTGGCAGCAGATAAACTACATTTTAGAATGAGGTCTAACTTATCAAACTGATGGATACTTTTTAATATACTAGGTAACCACACCTTACTGTAAATAAAAGTCCACTTTACTAGGTTCTAAAGTCTTGATTTTTTAAACATAGATTGTTCTGAAATTAGGACAAACATGTTTTCCTTAGACACAAAATCTCTTTCAGAGTCTCTGTGTTATTAGTAAAAATGCTATTCATAGAAAGGAAAAACTCTATTTTGCTCTAACCTTAGTGAACTAAGATATGTTTTTTCTAGCAAATGGATGAAGTCCAGAGGTTTGGCTTTTAACAGAATGAAGAGTGGACTTAGCGGAACTTCACTACTAATTTTATTGTATGTGTGTTGGGGGGGTATGGAATGTGTCAGAAAAGTGAGGAGACTTTCCATAGTCCATATGATTTTTCTCCTCTCGTTTTTTATTTGTTTGTTTGTATGAAGGGTGAGACTTCACTGGAAATTTATACTTCGGCATTCTAGTTCTCATCTATTCATTCTGAGCTGTTATGAGGTCTCTGTAAGTATAGTGAGCTACTTGAATAACTGCAATTGTTTGTTTAGGCAAATCACAGAGCACTAGTAGCTTGTACAGCTTGGTATATATTTCAGAAGTAGGCTCTTCACTTGATTCATAACCACAGTTGCATGTGAACATAACTCTTCTGTGTGGCTGTCCCTAGTGATTGGGAGAATGATGGAAGAGAAGTCTGCAGGAATTATAGTGGTTGTCTTTCAGAATTTGGGGAAAAGCTGTGCTAATTTGAGTGTGCTGTCCTTATTTCAGCTGTTTTTAATAGTGAATATCATATTGCAGATACACTGCCCAGCTCGGCTGCAGGTGCATGCCTGCATCTAGAATGCAGGATATGAGAAGATTTTCCTTTTGTTGGGGATCATATTAGGGGCAGAAGGGTCTTGGAAGGTCCTCATAAAAGCTAATGGTCTTTAACCATTCTTCTGCTCCAGATCTGAACATGGCCACATATAGAGATTTAGCTGAATATGTGTATCAAGTATGTCTTTATTGATAAAATAGATAGTGGAATTAAGTGTACCTTTGGCAAGTTTGCTGATAACACCAAGCAGAGTATTGTAGTTGATACAGAGGAAGGGATGCCATCCAAAGGGGCCTGGACAGGCTTGAGAAGTGGACCCAAGGGAACTTAATGATGTTCAGCAAGGCCATTTGTAAGAAGTTGCACTTGGATCAAGGCAATCCTAGGTTTGTACAGACTAGAAGAACTCACTGAGAGCAGGCCTGTGGAGAAGGACTTGGTGATTCTGGTTAATGAAAAGCTTGATTTGGGCCAGCAGTGTGTGCTTACAGCCCAGAAGGCCATCAGTGTCTTGGGCTGCATGAAAAGAGGAGTGGCCAGTAGGGAGGTGATTGTCTCTCTCTACTCTGCTCTCGTGATACCCCCATGCCTGGAGACCCCAGCACAAGAAAGATGTAGAACAGTTGGAGTTGGTCCAGAGGAGGGCTATAAAGATGATCAGAAGGCTGGAGAACCTTTCATGTGAAGAAAAGCTGAGGCACCTGGGATTGTTCAGCAAGGAGAAGAGAAGGCTCCAGGGAGACCTTATAGGTGGGAGACCAATGTTTTACATTATCTGATAGTGATAAGACAAGGAACTAAGAGAAAATGATTAAGGCAAATTTTCTTTTATAGGTAAGATGCTAATTGAGGTTGTGGTCCAGACAAGGTGAAGAGAAGTAGTCCCAGAAATTGCTAAGTCACTTTACTGTTACTGAAAGCATGTTGCGAAGATTTTCTTTCACAATTTCATCCTTGGGAAGATAAAGACAGCAAATGTTTCCTTAAATGATAACAAAAGTTCCTCTTCTACCCTTGTGCTGTAGGTACCATGACAACATAACAAAAGTCCTTTGCCCCCAGAAAGTGATTTAACATTTGTGACAGCTGTCAGAGAGAGTCCAGACTTCCACTGTCTGTTCAGATAGCTCTTCTGGTTGGAGAACCTCCACACACAGCCAAAACAGTCATCTTTTGTCTGAGCTGAAGTTTTATTCTCTTTGAATAAGACTGTTCTCTGACTGCTACATGGTCACTGTTGTTTTGGCATTTTTGGATGTTTTTATGATTCTCTTTTTAATGTCCTGCACATTTTTTCATTTTAGGGCAGTGCTCAAAAAATTGCCCATAAATGCCACTTCAGCTGGGTGAATGCTGCCTTTTATCACTGCATTGCTAAAGGCATTTCTGTTGTTTTCCCAGACCACTACTTTGGTTCGTTGATGTTGAAATGAATTTCACAGTGGGTTAATGTGTTCCTTCTTGTTTGTGTGGTGATTGCAGCTCCAAGACAAACCTCTAGCAGGCAACAAAACACAGACATTTTTCAACAGATGCACATAAGGATCTGCATAGTTTGAGGGGAAAATTTTTGAGACAGAGAGAGTCATGAAGTGTCTGAAGAAACACAGTGTTTTGGGGAACAGGATATATGTTTATTTTTGCTTTTAATGCCCTACAGTTTTTTTGTTTTTTTTTTTTTACTGTGCAGCTTCTTAGTACATGGAAAATGCCACTTTTTTCAGGGTGCTCTGACAAAGAGTGTGCAGCCCTCAGTGGGTTTGGCAGGGATGATCAGCCAAGGAGCCTTGGGGGAGGGGGGCAGGACATGATGCAGCTCATAGCCATGTTGTCTCAACAACAGCATCCACCCTCTAGTTTCATCTTCTTGCTAGATTACTACACAAAGGAGGAAAAGGGACAGCATTTGTCTCATCTGACCCACCTCTGACAGAGGCTTATGTTGGTAGCACAGGAGAATCAGTCTCCTTGTTTCCCTGTAGGAGTCTGTCAGTGAGGTTACCCTGGTGAGATTAGGAACTGCAGTACTTGGCCCTGACAATTTTGGTCCTTGCTGAAGTTGTTGAGGTTGAACCCAAGGGCAACTGAGATTTTCTTTACAAGCTTCTGTAAAAAAAAATGCCTCACCACAAAAATGGTCTTTGTTTTTTAAACTGGCTTGAGCACATACTTTAATTAAAAACTACCAATGGCAGTACATATCAGGGCACTGGAAACCCTTTCTCTGCGGCAGTTTCTCAGCACAAATACTTCTGTGTGGCTGCAGTCACATGTTTGATTGACTTGGTTCCCAAGCTGATGTTCACAGTGCTGTATTCATCTTGTTCAGATGACTGTGACATGCGGCTCGAATGCACTGATGCTGACAGTGAATATGAGGAGAACCAGGCAGCTGACAGCTTCTCCATTTTTCAGGGCTGATGTAGGATGATCTGTCACATGGTGCTAGGCCATAACGTGTCATTTATTTAGCTACAGCTGTAATGTGGGTAAAATGAGCAGAAATGAGAGAGAAGTGACAAGAGTGAAAAAAAAAACAACCATAAGAAAAAACAGCAATAATAACAAAAACCAAACGTAGGAGGGAAGACTACGCTCACCACCTCTCACAAAATTGCAGAAGCATTCTGTATCTTAATAAATGTAATATTGGCCCCACATGTCAGCTCTACCTGCTGTTTCCACAGGTAAGGAACAACATTGGCAGCTCATCTGTGCCTCTGTTGTCCAGGGTAAAGTGTCTACTCAGGGCTGCTTCAGGGAGTGTTGGAGGGGCTTTAGGGCTTATCCTGTGCCACGTCTGTTGTGGATATTAAGCAGCCTTTCTCATAGTAGCTAGGAGCGTGCAAGTAATAACAGTCAGAGTCTCGGGAGACTGAAAACAAATATGGCTTTATCTTGAGCTGAATTGCCAAACTTTCAAGCTGGAACAGAGGAAGGTGACCCCACCCGAAGGGTATATACATTGCTGTCAAATTATAGCACTTAAAGCAGGTTAAGGGACCTTTTCTGGCAGGAGGCTAGTAGATGATACAAACCATCCTTCTGGATCAGCCAGCTTGTGATCTCTATACAGTTTGACTTGTACCATTCTTTGTTTGGTTGGCTTTCCCTTGTGACTTAGGAGCAATGGCCTTGGAGCACCTGACTGTTCAGAGCTGGGAAAGGAAAGTGCAGCTACATCATAGGGGCAGTATTCAGAAATGTCTTCCACTTGCCTTCTGCTTTTTTCCCTAGTTGTTCCCATATGACTTCAAAATCAGAACTTGGATTCAGTGTTCAAGGAAAATTGTTCTTAAAGTATCTTAAAAGACTGGCTTGACTGTACATTATGTTGCTGTGCCTGACTTGGATTAAAAAGAAAGCCCCGTGATATATGTGGTACTTCTGTGACAAATGTTACATTTTTCTTGCTATCATATACTTCTGTTGAGATGACTGGGGCACCACACTTGACAATGATGAATTATTTACAGCAGATCAGCAGCCATTTATCCTGTGGTACCATCTGCCATAAAGATTACATTTTGTCTTAGCAGTTTCCTTGCTTTATTATTCTCTGAAACAATATTTGAAGATTTGGAAGCACTGAGGAATGGACAACCACCTCTGGGCCAAGGTTTCAATGGTGTATTCAGACTCCCCTGGACAGCAGTGTTAAAGGTTAAACTCTCTTGGCACTTGATGTGAAAGACTGTAACAAAAGTGGAGTAAATGATACAAACCTAGCATGAGTTTTAACTGTTTAGGATGTTTCCCATGTGCATCCTTTGCTGGTCTCCTTGGTATAAGGGTCATGTTGTGGGCAAGGAGAAGGTGTGATTGGAGCAGAACTGGCAGATGGTCCCTTGAAGGTCGTTTCTTGTTGCTATCTCCTGTAGTGATGCCATATGCTGTGCAAGGGGATGTTTCCTTCCTCTTCATGGAGTGTAAACTCATCAAAACTGTAAGTGCAGCATACTATCAACTCTCAGCTCTTGAAGTTTCTGATTATGTCTGTGGCTTTAAGACTTTGGTTGTCAAACAGTATGTAAAATAAGTGTGTTTGAAAAGAGATTAAAACACATCTCTCCGAGGCAGTACATGAAGGTTTTCTCTTTGAATTAGCTTTTGTCTCCTGAAATTCTGTTTGTGCATGTAAGCATTTTTGTTTTTTTGGTTTTATTTCCTAATATCTTTCTGATCTATGAACATCCAGAGTATGAACAGTACCCTACATATTTGGATGAACTGAATACCACCACTGCTTCTCTTAGCTGCTGCTCTGGAAATTAATTCCAACTGAAAATACCTGAAACAAACTGCCATAACAATTGGAGGGTGAGTAGTGTTATCAGACAGAAGTTGTCTGTTTCTCAAGTGCAGATAGTGCTTCTGATCCGCTTGTGGAAATTTTACAGTCTCACACTCAAGTCTTTCTAATACTGAGTCTCATTAAAAGATCATTAAAACATCTGTTGTTCTATACGTGAATATTCGGAATAATTTTTTTTCCCTTTTTTGTTGATTGTGAATTATAACATTAAGAGAAGAAGATATTTTTATCCTGAAAGTATAAATGAGGGCATAAATAAGTTTAGAGAGATCCAAATCCTGGCATACTTTTTCAGGCAAAGTTGTGATCGAAATCTGACAGAAGTACTAGAGAAGAAGATGTTTAGCCATTCAAAAGATTTGGGTTTTCAAAAGAGCTCTGTTTGGCTTAGTATTATACCACCTCAAGCCACTGGAATTGAAGTTTAATACTATTCTCCCATCAGTTCTGGCTGTGGCCTGGGTGTCCTAAATGACAGCTGTCACCCTGAACTTGAGATATCATTGGAGAAAGGAAAAGTTTTTGTGAGGTGAGCCAACCCATTTTCCCAGGGGTAAGATTAAGACCCAAGAGTTTGTAGTGGTTAGGCTGCCAGGGCTTCCACTGATACAATTTTCTTATTTTTTCACTTCTCTCTTTCGCTCTTCAGGTTTCATTGACATACTTCTGTCAGCCTGTTTATGATTTGCTATCAAAACTACACTTTGAACACAATATTTCATGGACTATGTAGCCAAGTTAGGGGTTAGGATTGCAAGGTTTGCACATCAAGTTATATATCAGCTATAAAGTGATTTTTGGTACTACTGTCTGAAGTTTTTAATATTTACATGTGATGTCTTAAGTGAATACCAGCAGTGTGCACAATCATACAATTTATCTCAAAATGTTTATAAACAACGTTTATTTTTATAAATTTTGATATACTGATGCCTCATTGTTTTGCTTCATTACTAACAGCTACTTTGTTAAATATTTGCTGGGTTTTTTTTTCTTTTTTTCTTTTTTTTTTTTACTAGGGTGTGTTTATTTAACAAGCTACACATCTTACATTGCTAACTGTCCTTTTCCCCATCAGCCTTTTCTTCTTTGTGTTCTAAAAATTGTATGCAGCCTCTTTGGTCATTTCTGCTTCTGTTTGGAGTTGGCCAACACTTTTCTACCTGGACAAGATTGCACATGAAAGCAACGTTAAAAAAAAAAAAAAAAGATCAAATAAAGTTTGGCTTTTTTTTTTTTTACTTTGACCTTGAAAGGTAATTATTAGGCAGATTCAGGTAGACACAATGCACAGAGTCATAGGAAGTGTAGAAAATTAGAAATCTTGATCTGACTTGAATGTATTCAGTTTTCTTACTTTAGAAAGACAATTTGAAATACTGATGTGCTGTCCTACCTTACCACTAAAAGTACTGTTTTAATCACCACATAGATGAGGAACAGGAACATAGGAGAGCTAGCGTTCCTGAGGATTGCCTGGTCGCTGGCTATCCTGGACTTCAGCATTGCTTCCATACACCTTTCCACACAACTTTTCAAAGTTTGGAAAAGAAGCAGTTCTGAAAGAGAAAGAAAAGGTGAATAGGACATTTTTGCAGGAAGAAAGAAGAAACTGATAATTTAATGCTGTCATCATAACGCTTAGATTTCAGGAAGCAAAATAACTAGCTTATACTGGCATTGGATTCAGTACTGTAGTGCTGAATTTACATAACGAGTCCAGATAGATATTTCTTTTAGTATTAGCAATAAATACAAAAGCTAGACATAAAAATTTCATTTTCACATTTCTGTTAACCCAAGTTAGCCTTATTCTTGCCTTTTATGAATGTGGACAGTGAATAGTTGGCAGATTTAACCGTGTATGTTCGGTGTGAGTTTAATTCAGTTCAATTACTATTTTTGTATGGGCTGATGTAGAGCTCTAATACTTTGTTTTACAGACTTCAAATAAGACTGGGTATAGAAGTGTCAGAGGAAGCATCAGCAAGATTGCATCTAAAAAAACATAATTAATATTCAATTATGTAGCAGAGCTTTAGTCAAGAGTTTATAACACCTTGTTGAACTTTCCTTAAGTTTTAGAAGATTATGACTTGTTGGAAGCAACTCCTGTGTTTAGTTTGGCTGGGAACGGATAAGAGTAGAATAGGCATGGAATAGGTTGGCAGTGAGGAAAGAGGTTAGAATGATGCAGGGCACCCAGGTATAAAACCCCATGTGGAAGACAGGTGCTGAGAGCTGTGCAGATGCAGCTGAACTGCGATAGAAACTGCTTCCCTGGGCATGTGTCAGTTAATGCCTCAATGCAAAAAGGCCACTGGCAGCTTCTGCTCCCTATCCCCATCTTCCAGAACAGCCACTTTCTTCATGAGTGAAGATCTTTATGGTAACAGGAGTGTATGACAATGTAATGTGACTTTTGGAAGGGTTACAGCAAGTTCTGAATCATGTATGAACTGAAAAATCCCTGCCTGGTGCAGAGGGAGCATGTACAGCACTGGATGATATCCTGCCAGCAGTTCTAACAAGGGGCTCCTTCACAGATTTTCCACCTCAATCAGCAGTACGGTTGACATCCGTTGAGCAAAATCTCTTCTTTGCTGTTTTTTTGTTTGTTTGGTTGGTTGGTTTGTTTTGTTTTGTTTTCTGTATGAGCAAAGAAAGTTTCTCAAATTTTCTAACTTATCACCTAGAATACACATTCAGTAATCTTTCTCTGTTTCCAGTTGTGACAGTTATTATTATCAGCATGCATTCTCTCCCTGAATTTCATTCAGGATCTTTCAGGCATTTTTTGCTGTAAATTTACTGAATACATTGGGAGGGAGGAAAACACAAATATTGATCAGTGATATGAAATCAGTGATGTGCAACATTTGCTGGTCAAGAATGGTGCAAAAATTAGAGAGGAGGTAAATAACAGTTCAGGTAAAGAGCAATTACCTAGTTTAATCTTTTCAATGCATCAGAAGAGCATGATTTTATATATTTGAACACAGAATGGGCTAGATCACATTTTGGAAAACAGTGACTTGAAGAAGAACTAAGAAACTATCTGTGATACCACTTTAATTTGAATTTCTGCTTCTGTGCTGTGGCAAAAACAACAACACAACAAAAAATCCTTATATGATCCTTGAACACTTAAAACTATTTTAGAGTTTTCCCTTAGGATAGTGTGTCCTGATGTGCCCATGGTGGACTATAACAGAAGTTACAGACTGGAACACAAGCATTGAGATGAGGGGCTTAAGGAATTCAAAGCATTCAGTTTATTCAGGAGCAGGCTGAGAGGTCACCTGAAGAAGATACCTGGCAGCTGAGGCTTCTCCCCTTGGCTGACAGAAAGCATCCGATCCAGTCTTGAAAGAAGCAGCTGTTTTTTGGCTGTGAGGTCTATTGAACATTACATCTGCATACCTAGGATACAGGCAGAGAGCTGTGACCTCTTGATGAGCAGCCTTGCCATTCCCTCTCTTTTAGGGGAAGGCATTGCACTGAGAAACCTACAGCCAGTTAGTCCACGTGAAGACAAATAGCAGACGTGAATGCTGTGGCTCAGATTTTCAGTGAGTTTTCTGAGAATGACCAGGGCACATTTCTTTTCATCTCCTTCCTTGTCCAAACAGTAAAGAATTCTGAATGCGCTTCTCGTTATTAATTGCTTTCCTCTGTGGCATCAGAGTGCCCACAGCAGGAGATCTCTTCGTAGGTGGTATGGAGAATGATTAAATATTGCCTTAGTAGGTCTAGGAGGGAATTTTCCCTGGATCAAGTTGGCAGGCTCTGTGGATCTTTCACCTCATATAGCATGAGGTGTGGTTCATCTGCTAGAATCATTTGTGTACATCTCACAT
The DNA here is from genome assembly GCA_036925125.1 of Oreortyx pictus. Taxonomy (NCBI): domain Eukaryota; kingdom Metazoa; phylum Chordata; class Aves; order Galliformes; family Odontophoridae; genus Oreortyx; species Oreortyx pictus. The sequence continues at coordinate 84,918,816 of JAUPFR010000003.1, read as the reverse complement.
GATTAATTCTTTGCCATCGCAGGGCTTCCTCTAGTCTTGCCAATTCTGAGCCTGTGGCAGATAGTTTCCTAAGCATGGTAGTGCTCTGCCCTCACTAAAGTCTTCAGGCATCAACTAGGATATTTTGCTTCAGTTTAATGACCTGTTGAATACACAGTAGGTGCATCTGATATCCTTTCTGGCCTTAATTTTAAGGAATTTTGTATGTATACAGTGTCTGATTGTTAAAGCTGGGATGGTTATTTAGGAAAGAATGATCTTCTGATCTGAAAAATGGCCTGAGTCCTTCAGACGGCTTGTCTTGGCAGCCTGAGAGAAGCATTCTCTGCTGATCACAAGTTCAACTTTCTTTAGAGTAATTGCAGGGCTCAAACAGAAATACTCTTCAGATTGTACATTTCTATATGTAAAAACATACAGTTTGATAGGTTGATCTCAGAAGTGAATCTGTGCTGTCTGGAAGGACATCCCCTTTGATTCACTTTCTGGCTCTGCAAAGAAACAGCCAGTGTAAAAAAACAAACATATAAATAAATAAGGATGACTCGATTAGAGTATTTTTTTTTGTAGTTAGAGTATCCAGGTAGCAAATGAATTAATGTCTTGCTGTGTATCTCTGCTACGGGATTATCATTTCTACAATGACTTTTCAATGTCAGTGAGTTATTCCTGAGTTCAAATCCTGTTTTACAAAAACATACAAGTTTGCCCTTAAGCCTGTCTACTTCAGCTGAAAAACAGAGCCTGTCGTAGCTCAGGGGCCCAGAACCTGACGTGCTATATATGCAGACAAGTACTTGTGAATGTTTGTGTGTACATTATTGCAGTATAAATAGCATTCTAAGAAAATTTCAGTTTCACTGAAGCTAGGATTTCACCATACAGGCATATACAGGTGTATGCATGTGAGCAAAGACAGTGTGTACATGAAATGCTAAGTTGAAGTTCTCCTATTTATAGAATAGCATATTGCAGAAGAATTGAAACAGACATCATATAAGAAGCAGTGTTTGATTATTGTTTCACAAAGAAAGAAAGTTTGTATTTTTCATGAAATGGCCTTCGCAGGAATGCTGCAAGCAATCAAGATTCACTGTGTGCATATCAAGAGAAAACATGGCTCTTGCACATGTTTGGCTTCATCCCGTAAAGGAGAACACAGTGGCAATAGTGTGATTTCATACAAACACTATCTGTTGGTCTACATCTTTCTTCTTTGCAACTCAAACTAAAAACTTTAAGAATAATTGAAAATCAGAATAAAGTATTTCTATGCTGAGTTGTCCTTAAAAATTCGAATGAGTCATTTAGATAACATTCACAATACCAGCAGCTTCAGGGCACTTTAGAGAATACATTTCAGCACAGAGACATTTGAAACAAAAATTGTAATGTTCTAAATGGAATTAGATGAGCGAAACCATGTCATACAGAGATGAAATATAAATAAGTGCTTTAGGCCCACTCCATGAAAAATGTATGTGTTTTTTTAAGAGCATTTTTCTTCTGCGATGGTTTCATTTCGGTGGAAACCACTGGTTGGTGTTTTGTGGTATTTTTTTCTCCTCTTAGTGCATTCTCCTAGAATGTGCTTCTGCCACTCAATAAGCCCTTCTTTGCACTAAATGTCTGTCTCTGTATTAAGCCCCCAAGGAACTGTACAAGCCAAAGGCAGATGGAAACAATAGGCATTCCGTGTTCAAACGTACAACCTACAGAAAGTTCATTTGTCAAAAGTCTGAGGAACATTTCCAAGGAGGCTGCTTCATAAACAACATCCACATGGGGCAGGTCTGACTTGTGCTACTGCTTTTCATACACATATTCCATAAGAATTTAATATGATGTTTACTTCTCAATTAATAGTTAAAGCAACATTTACAGAAACTTGTTCCAAATCCCAGTCCCAGTTTTTCTCTCCTTCCCCTCCCACCTTACTTCTTAAGTCTCTATCTTTTAGACACCCCAACTACTTCCTTGCTTTTTACAGAAATCTTATTCTAGCCTCTCTAAGGAGACCAAAGCACTCTCAGAGTTTTTTGATCCCTGTTCTTGCACCTGTTGGAGATTTGCTCCTTCACTGGTAAGCGTGCAAACTCTACCATAGTGCCAGTCTTTGAGATATCCATCATTAACACCAACATAGTAGTGTTGAAAGTTAATCTAACCTTCTCAATCATGCCTGGAAGGCAAAATTTGCTCTCTTTCGTACTGTCTAGTAGGCAATACACTAGCTTTTTAAATCACTAATTACTTATGGTTGATGTTTGCCTTCATTTGTATTAATGAAATAGTTTTAATGTGACTAAGATGCTGATTTGGTGTAGTTGTCAAATCGCCTTGACTTCCATGGACTTCAACACCTTTGCAAGATCAGATTCCAGATTAGTGGCAAAAAAAAACAGGGAAGACTTTATTGGTAGCTGGATGCTGTGTGAGTGTTTTGAGCTTGTTATAGTGTAATACAGTGCTGACACCGGCAGAGTTAGAAAGCTATAAGCCACCTACTCTCAGGTCATATATGCATTTGTAGAACATATGTTCTTCTTTCATGCTGTGTATATGCATATTCTACCCCCAAATCCTCTGAACATATGGACTGACATCATAGGCAGCTGATTCAGAGTGCTCTCATAATATAAATGGAAGCAGTTAGCTTTTGGATTAGGCCAAACACAATTCACCTAGGACACCCTAATCTTGTTGTTGCCACTTAGAATCCCTCTTAGAAGTTTTTAGTACCCAAAATGATGATTAAATGGTGTCATTAGAAAATAAGCTCCTATTTCATGTGCCTTAATCATCCACAAATGCGAGATTCAGTTTTTGTCTGTGGTTAATCAATGACCATATGTCACTCTTCAAAGTTATAAAATGTTGGAAGATGATGTGAAACCATCGAGATATAACACACACATTTCTGTGCAAAGTCTGGAAACAGTGAAAGTTTAGCCAGTTCTTAGCCTCTGACTGGTCTTCAAAACCACCATTAGCACATAATAGATGTGGAAGAGTTGAAAACCACCTCAGGAGTGAAAACTATCAAACTGTATTATATCGTGTGCCTAGAGAACTTCACCATTTCCTGTGGAGTGACATCAAAATCATCTGAACAAGCCATGTCATGGGTGGCACAGTCTGAACTTGGATCTCTCCCTTGCCTGAGCTGCACAGAGATGCAGGAATGAGGATGGGGCTGACTGCTGGTTGGCAGCCTTGGGTAAAGTTTCTCCAGTGGCTTTGGCTTTGAGCTCACCAATAATCTTTTGTCCATTACAACTCTGTCAACTGTTACCTTTGATGGTTTGACCAGTGTAAGGAGAGAAATTGCAGTTGGAGACTCTTCTTGTAAGGCTGAGCAGGAGCACAAACTGGATCTGATCTTAAAATGTACGGAGGCCACCTCACAGCAGGTGCTAAATATGTTTCTGGAAGACTAATGACAGCAGCTTTTTCATCTCAACACGGGCCAAGATGCTCTAGCTGCTAGATAGGATGCAGTCGAGGGTATTCCATTGCCCCCTGGCGGCTGGTCCACTGGAGTATAAGGGTACTGCTGTTTACAGTTGCAGGAGTACGTGCGGTTTGAGTGAGAGAAGGTACTAGAGGAAGCAGAGGCAAAATGGGCAAATATTGGACAGGGTCTTGTTTTATGTGAACTGGTGTCTGCTGTTGCTTTTATTTATAATGGAAGTTGTAAACCAAAATCTTAATGGGCCAAGGTCTGCTATCAGATACCCCTGTACAAATCCAAAGATGTCTGCTCAAGCCAGCTTCATCGCAGAAAGCTGGAAAGTGGCTCGGAGAGTAAGTGGGAGCCTTTAAACTGCCTGGCCATTAATCTGTGACAAAGTAATGAATTTCAAGCTTCATAGAGCACATACAAGAAAAGAAAATATTTGTGAAAACCTGACTACATTCAGTACGACATGGTCACAAAGGCCAAAATGCCAGTGGGCTGAAGTGAGAGCCTTTTCCAATAATAACCCCCATTTAAGTAAGTGACCTGCTCCCCAAGGTTGGGCACTTCACCTTCGAAGTACTGTTGCCCTAATTTACTGACAGTCCTTGACATGTTATATAGGGTTTTAGCAGATGAGGTCAACTTCTGTTTGAGTTATGCTGGTTCTAGTAGAGTAAAGCTTGGATTTATACCCATGGGTCTGCTGTTTGAGATATGGAAGAATATGAATGTTTTAGCATAAGCGACCCACTGTAAAGCATTCTGTTTTGTTCTTGCTGGAAATTGTTCCCAGAAGAAAAATACTGTGGAGAGGAGCTACAGCCTCAAAATCCAGTCCTTTCATTTTTATTTATGTTAGTTTGTTTACTTCTGTAGCTGTCTACATATATGCTAATAATTATTTGCATGTCTGTGGTATTTTTATAGGTGGGGAAGGAGTTGAATATATTAAACAGTTTGCTACCAGGAATGGGTATTAACAAGTTACAACAAAAGCACGGTGGGAAGTAAGCCAGAGGAGCATTGCTTTTTCCATTTATGCTGGAACAGTTTTGACTTCACAAAGTTATCTGCTGTCACAAAGGAGTCAGATCAGGAGAGCCAGTGGAGAATTTTCTTTGTGGATTGTTTGCACCCCAGCTACTTTTGCTTGCATTTGTCATGGAATATATTAAAATAGTCATATTCCACAGTCCACACAGCATGTCAGCTTTGAGACAAGTACTCTGAAATGTGCTCACAGATGATAAATTGCACACTATGTCAACTACATCTTTGTCATGAGATTCTATTTTCTATTTATAGTTGAAATGAAACACTTGAGAAAAAAAATCTAAACCAAAGCAATTTCACAGGAATCTCATGAGCTTTCCTTATGTGTATATCAATGAGAAGACCCTCCTGTGCTATTTTTTTGCTCTGTGGGGGCTCCAACAATCATCTTCTGAGATCAAAGTGGGATGCTCTGAAGACTGCAAAACTTATACGGGTCCATGTAATCTAGATAGTGTGCCTTTAGAGTATGTTCCCTTTCAAACATGAAGAGGAAAGAACACTTAATCACAGCACAGTGCAAATACACGCAAAATTTGATACAGTTTTTGGGAATCAAAACGAATTATCTCCATAACTGATGAGATTATTTAGTTACTCCTTTGGCTTGTCATACTAGTTTTGTTTCAAGCTATCATTGATGCCCGTGATGTACTTTGCAGTTCTGTGCACTTTTCTTTTTCCTTCTAAGAGTACTTCCCTTCCACTTATGCATCTTAAACACGTAATCTGCGGCAACAAAGTTGTGGGTTGCAGAAACTGGGAGAGAATATAAGTTTGGAAGACAACACTGGTTCCGTTTTTCCTGCTTTGAAGATAGAAATGCAGCTGTGTTTTTCTTCCTGATTACAGCAGCCAACTTCAGAAAGAGAGTGGCTGGATAGCAGTGATAGTACACTTTGATTGGAGATTTCCTGGCTAACAATGACCTAGACATGACTGGATGTCCTGCAAAGTGGTGAATGATTACTTCAGATTAGTAAACCTTGTGATGACTTCCTTCTTCCTTGGGCACCAATGTCTTGATGGGTTGCACAAGCAAAGTGTCTTGCCTCCGAGAGAATCTTCCAAGTAAGATTAGTGAAGGATGAAGTAAACATAGGAGAGAAACACTGCTGCCAGGTCAACATCCTCTGTCTGGAACTGAAGGAAAAACTTGCATGAGAAAGGACTTATATCCATTCATGTGGTGAGCCAGGTGTTTGTTCTGGAGGATTTAGATCTCTGGAACCCATATCCTCTTGAAACCTGGACTAAGAACAAGATACAGTGTTCATGCAGCTGTGGTAGTGTTTTTTATGCGATACCATTAGAAGTGTTATATTTTCTGTGGCCTTTGAGGCTTTGCTCTACTACTTCTGGACTTATCCAAGTGTACTTTCTACCCAACTTTTCCATCATCAATCTAGGAGGAGTTTTAGTGGATTATTCCAAATTTACATACTTATGATTCTAAGTACAACGCTCTGACAATAGAATACCTGAAGGTATGGATACTTCTTCAATATGATGTCTTCCTGAATCTGACACTGCTATAAAGCCGTAGTGGAAGTATAGTGATTTAAATTCTCTTTGACTCTCTACTTTAGCCATCCATTGAGTGCCACCATCTAGATTAGAAGTGTATATGCAGGGCATTAACTGCAAAAGAAACCAGTGTAATATCAGTGTGCTGCTGAACTGGAAAGGTTGAGACAGTAAAGCAATTTGCGCTAGAAAGTCCATTGATCATATTTAGCAGCTGTATTACAAATAGCAAACTAGCAACTTGTGCCCAGTCTTGCAAAATGGCCGCATCAACTGCTTTTTTTTCTTTTTCTTTTTTTCTAGAAAGAATCCCATTAAAGTTATTGAGGATTGGCATTTTTAAGAAAATTGTTTAATAGAGGGAGGTATCTCTAAAAGTCACATACAAGAAAAGTCCTGACATTCTTTAAGTTATCAGACCATCAAAAAGCACATGAATTCCACACTATTTGTTTGGAGACAGCACCATGATACAATTTGTGTTTTTCCTCCCTCTCTTCCATCATCTCCAGCTCTTTCCTTCCATTCCCCTTCAAAGAGCTTTTTCTGTGCATTCTCCTAACAAATTTTGGATCACCTTAGAAAGTGAACCTTATCTGCTGCAAGTTTGATCTGCTCATGCTGCCAGCTTTCTGCCACCACTGCTTAATCATGCAACTTCCTCTTCTGCAACTTGTCTGTCCTGTTCATCCAAATCTTTTCACTCAGAGCAGCAATAGTGTTTTGATTAACTGGTGCGCTGGCAGAGATTACTAAAGGTATCTGTCTGGATGCTGCTGTGATACACACGTGGGTCTGATATCTTTAACTTTTGCTACACTGCTTTGTTGTTTCCTTATTTGTTTAAAATGATCTTCTGTAATATTTCATGTGATGAAAAATATGCTAACTGGCATCCAGCTCTGAAACTGTGGTGTTGGTGGGGGAGGGCTGCCCACTTGGAAACAAGCAAGAAGTCTTACAAATATTTAGACTAATTAATTCACCAGCTTTTCTTTATGGAACTCTTTTGTGATAATAAAGCCATTCATTGACCAAGAGAGTACATTGTCCATTTTGTTACTGTTTTGTATCTCATGTCAAACAAAAGCCACTGCCTCCTACAACAGTAACAGCTGAGTATTTTCACTACTTAGGCAGTTTCCTCTTCTAGCTGCTAGATCGTCAAAAATTCTAATCAACCCTGATCTAACACAAAGTACTACATGGCATTCATCATCTGTTTTAGCCTTTAATGCACCATGCAGGTTTTAATCAAAGGCATGCAACCATTAGCAAAAAAGAAAGACAAGAATTATGACAGTGTCCTAAATAGACCTCTTAATCTGACATCACAGACAGCAGACAAATTCATCTCCTCTTGTCGAATACAAAAACAGGTGAATAAGATGGGCCTTGCTTGAAATAATTGCAGGAGAGTACCACTGAGATTTCAGGGCCATGACTTCCATTGTTTTGCTTTAGTACTAAGTGTTGAGTCTTATTTGCTTGGCTTTCCTATCTTTTGAAAGCTAATGTTCACACTCTCAGCTTGATGTATGGGCGCTGCTGGATAATCTCCTCATTTGAGTGTGTGCCTGTATCATACACTGTTGTCACAGGGAGTCAAGGGGTCTGGTAGTGATTGGCAAAGCCTGACCCCAACACTTTCCTTATGACAGCCAGGTCTTTTGTTTTCTCATCTCTTCCTAAATGAACTCTGTTAGTCATCTCTCCTCTTTCTCTGTAGCGCACGACTAGGTAGGACAGTGCTGCTTGTCTGTAAAACAGTTCTGTTGAAAGGGACCTTCAAAGATCAAGTCCAACTGCCTAACCACTTCAAGGCTAACCAAAATTTAAAGCACATTAATGAGGGCATTGTCCCAATGTCCCTTCAACAGTGACAGGCACAGGGCATCAACCACCTCTCTAGGAAGACTTCTCCAGTGTCTGAACACCTTCATGGCACAGAAAAACGTTTCCCAGTGCCCAGGCTGATCCTCCCCTGGTGACTCTGTGCCATTCCCATCCTGCCATCAGGGACCAGGAGCAGAGCCTGGCACTTCTCTCTGCTCCCCCTCCTCACGGAGCTGAAGAGAGCCATGAGGTCAACTCTGGGCCTCCTCCAGCCTGAACAATCCAGGTGTTATCAGCCACTCCCCACAGGACACACCTATCAGTCCTGTTATCAGCTTTGGTGTGCCCTCTAGATGCTTTCAAGGATCTTAACATCCTTTTTATATTGTGGAGTCCAGAACTGTGCACAATATTCAAGGTGAGGTTGCACCATCGCTACATACAGTGGGAAAACCTTTTTTGACCAGCCATCTGTGCTGTGTTTAATGCACCCTGGAATGTGTTTTGTCTCTTGGCTGCTGGGCACACTGCTTGGCTCCTACTGAGCTGATGTCACCTGCACCCCCAAGTCTCTGTCTGCTGAGCTCTTATCCTATATGTGCCTGTGCCTGACATTGCTCTGTCCTGTGGCTTGTTCCTCACATACAGTCCTGGTTTTTCCCCCTGCATATATCCTGGCAAGTTGCAGCTGGTAACTGCCAGTTTCTAGATAAAGCGGCCTTTGTTTGTTGCTCTGGTTGACAGAGTATGTTATCAAGCTTTGAATCAGCTTGACATGTAGGGGAGAGCTGATTCATGCTGCCTAGTTGCTTCATTTGTGCCTGGTTGAGGGAAGGGTGAAGGTTGTATTTTTGGAGAGGAAAGCAGACTTGTTGAAAAGGGCTGCATGAGGGTGAATAACCTGAATGAATAACATTCCCTTGTGCATCCTAGGGAAAGTTATCCTCCACAGAGGTACAGGCTGGGGTGCACTAGGACAGCTGCTGCTTGCTCAGACTTCTTTTTCCTTCTCCTATTCTCAGTTCCAGTGTTGGCAGAGCTGTTTCAAATCCCACCTTAAGAATAACTGGCTGTGATCTGTGCCAACTTGTGACATTTCCTTGAAGCCATGATAGCAATGGGGAATGAAGGCACAAGTCGCTCTCTAGCTGGTGCAGGCAGGGTAGGAAGCTGATAGTCGAGTGGGGAGTCACTGTTTAAATGAGCGATCGAGGGGCCTTTGGGCTTGTGAAGCCATGCAAATGGTGTGTGGGTGGATTTCTTCCTCAAGCTTGTTCACACAGCGTGTGAACTTGGTGGAATATGTTTGTCAACTTGGTGGTATTCAAAAGAATTTCCCCACCTCATGGTAAATGTTGAGGAGAGTGCTGTGGGCTCAGTTCCCTCTAATAAATTATCGCCACTAGCGGGAGCTGGCCCTGGACAGGCATTAGAATCGGTCTTTCTCATGTGTCATCTAGGGGCTGTGACCTGATTTTGCTCACTCCATATTCAGTGCATAACCTCCTGTGGGGGGCTGGTGTTCAGTCCCACTGCCAGGGTTTCCTCACTGCACTTACTGCTTGTAGAAAAAACCCTATATAACTTGCTGTCTTTTATTTTGACATAGCCTTTAATGTGCAACATGTGGATCTTTTAACAACCATCTCTGGCAAAAGCTTAATTTGGTTGAGGGGTGGGATGCTTTAAATCTACTTGTGCTTCCTGTGTCTGGCTTGTGCCCATCGGTGCATGGAAGTCAAAGATTTTCCACAGCATCTAGAGCCCAAACAGTGGGATTATATTCTCAGTTTCCTCTAAAAAATAAACAAGCTTCTGTTGCTTTAATCCAGGTAGGTCATTTGCTTTACCACATGTGCAGATATTGGTTCACAGTTGTGGTGCATTGTTTTGGGTTCCAGAAGTGGATAATCAGCAATACAGTGTTGCAAAGATTTAGTTCCAGGTCACAGACAAGTAATGAAAAAACAGCAGTCACTGAGGATTTGATTTACACACTGCAATGACTGTGTGATAGCCCCTTTTGTGAGAAGGAAAGTCTCCCTCTGGAGACCACATTCTAACCAGTAGCAAACATTCAAGCTCCCTGGTGCTTCAGATGTCAATTATACCAAAGCCTCTTATTGTATAATGTACGTCTGTCATAATAATACTGTCTGGAACAGTAATAATAATGTGAATGAACTTCCAAACAGTGGAGATGGGAGGGGGAGATTGATCAATACAGCACTAATGATGGCCTTGTCTTTCACTAAAATAATTGTGATAGGGTTTATAGCACTTCCTTCCTACACCATGCTGTGTGGCAGTGTTGGTTTACTACCTGCTGTTATTGCTTTTGTATAAAAAGGTGTTAAAAAGAAACGTCTGTCAAGTTTTAAGGCTGCCAGTCTTTTTTAATGCAGTAAGGTTGTTCTAGTCAAGATGGTCTGAGGATATGAGATATGCAAGGTTTGCAGGGAGAAGTGAAATTTTTTATTAGACATGCTGATACAGTTGGGGGAAAAAGAAATAAAATAAAAGAAGCCTTTATGCTCAGAAAATCAGTAGTAAGGTTCCCATTTTTATAGGGAATTTCTCATTCTTTATCACAAAGATGCCATTTAAAGGCCAGATTTTCCGAGTGATCTCATCCTGCTTGCTTGGACATAAAAGGTTACTCCTTTGAGAGAGAGTGTGAGCACTTGAACACATAAGAGTTCAAAAGAAAAGCTCTCTTGCAGACTAAGTATGTTTTCCATTTATGTGACCCTGTTCCTTGTCTAATAATGAGATGGGGTTTTCTGTGTTGTTCCACCAAATGTAAACCATCCTTGCTGGAAGAAATATCCATTGAATCTTTTGGTTCAGAAAGATGTTTGGTTTTTTTTTTTTTTTTAAGACAGACAAATTTTGCCTCAATATTTGTATTCATGCAGTTGGAAGCCATTCTCTCCTAATGTGTTCCTGAATTTTGTTGGAGAAAGTAGGAAGATAGAAGCGTATTTGAAGTTAGTTGTTTGTTATATAATAAGTCCTAACATTTTCTGCAGTGTCTCAGAGTTACTTTATTTCTCAATATACTGGAATGATGGATTCCATACATTTTGCTTTGTGAAGTGAGAGAAATTGAAAGAAGTCATAACCTGAGTCTCATGATAAAAATCCCCTCAGTTGAAGCTCTTCATTACAATACTTTTCAGAAGAGAAAAGATGAACTGCTTTTGCAGTGGCACAGGTCCAATCTCAAACTAGAATCAATTGCTTTGCCAACACTGAACACAAAGGATGTTCATTGTTTGCAAACTGAATTTTTCTTAGTGTGTGCAAAACCGATGATCAGATTTTTTTCTTTATAGAAACCCCTGCAGTGAAAAAACTGCAGCTGATTTCTATGCTTCCCATCCTGGTTTGCAGGATGGCTTCTTGCTTCACAGTGTGATTTCTTCATAATAGCTGCATGACAACAACATGCCAATGTTTTGAAAAAGCACCAGCCAATGTTATAACACAGTTGCTTATGTTGGTGACTCTCAGTTGCTGATTTTTTCATTAAGGAAATAAATTTACCTTTGTAAAGGTAACTGTTTACTCTCCCAAATCACACCTTTCTACATACAACAAATCTGTATCTACATCTGTCTATGCAAACAAGCTTTGACAGGAGTAGAGGGACCTTCTCAAGCTGTCCCCTCCTGTCCCAAGTAACTGCATTGTATCATGCTTGGCATCAACTGATGAAGTTCCATGTGAAAAATGAGGAAAGGGTTTTCCCTTGCTATTTTCATGCAAAATATGCCTCAGAATCTCTTTAGAAGCTCATGACCTTTTTTTTTTTTTTTCCTGCTGCTATCTAAACATACTTCTGGCTGACTCTTCCCTGTTCCTGTGCCAACATTGTCTTTATACTCTCCTTTCCTCTCCTCTTATTCTTCTTCCTTGCTATATTTGCAGAGAGTAACTACATCCCTTTCCACGTGTTTAGATACTGAGCCAGCATCCAACAATGCAACTTAATTATGAGGTGGCAAAATCTCACCCAGATATTTATGTTTAAGCCCTGGGAGATATAAGATAGGATATCCATAAGAGTCATCCAGGTATTTTGTGCGTTAAGTGCTGGTTTCCAAGAGGAGGGCAGTGATATTTTGAATATTTGTGCATTTATTAGCTGTACCCAACTAAGGGTAGTGCATAGGATTCCCTGACGTAGAAAGCTCCTCCATGCCATTGCTTGGGCTGTACTTGTTCCATGGGAAACAGTACTGCCTGCTGAAAGTGAAAGTAACGCGGGTGTTGCATTAGCCATGTATGTATCAAAGCTGAATCAATTGCTTGTTTGAACCTTGCTATATGTCTCTTTATGCAGCATCTCCCAGTTGGCTGCAGTTTCCTCAAAGTTCTTTGCAACTGGATGGCATGTAAATTAGTGGTCGTTTGTGGAGGGGATCAATATTGAAATTTCAAGTCATGCTGCCTGCTTGTTGTTGACCAAGTGTGGCACAGTTTCCACTCCCTGGCTGAATGAGCTTAGTGGGGCTAAATTTTCTGTTGAGTACTGACAGGAAGTTGTTTGATAACTTTCTGATGAATATGCAGGGATAAAGATTTGCTTGCTTTTGCATGCTTGCACTGACTTAGCAAGACAACACAAATGCTGATAGAAACCTTAAGAGGGCTGTGTATACAGTAACACTGATTTGTTTTTAAGTCCTGCAGAAACTTGTTTGCAGTATTCCTGAGTAATCATGTAATATATTAGCACAAAACCTCACTAATTTGTCAGTTGCTGATAATGCATCTCAAAGTGACACAGGTCTTTTCTGAGAATCTTTGCTAAACATCTAATGAAATGCAGTGATGAGATTTTCTTCCCTATATCTTACGTGTAATGCTATAAGTTGGAAAACATATAAGAACCTGATGCTCATTGGTGCTCTTGATAAGATGCTATACAGCACTAGTTACGACTTTTCTCACATAAAATAAATTGTATGCTTTTTTGTGAACCATTCTGCTTTACTTCTATCTGTAGATTTTTTCCTGCTGGTTTACTAATTGGCAACACTGAGTAATCTGTAATTGTCTTCCCAGTGAACTAGTGATAATTCTGTATGTGTATGCATCTGTTTATTAAGTCTTAGGTTTAGTCTATGTGGTAACTAAAATGAAAAGAAATATCTGCATTCTAATTCACAATATTTTTATTGTGATCTGTTTGTAAATGCTCATTTTGTTGTAAATTAAACTGATAAACGAAATCACATTAAGTTGCACTGAAATGGCTCTGAAATCTGTGTCTCATGCTAACTACTGCTGAAATGCTAAGGGTGTGATTTACAACAGATCTAATTGGATTGGTTCCATTTACCATCTAAACAAGCCCTTAAATGTTGGAGTGTTTACCACCTGTTGTGACTCTTACCTTACAGAGGTCTTTGTTCACAGGCAGGAGGGAGTGTAGTGTAATGAGAGAGGAAAAGGAGTGATACAGCTCTGCATCTCAGTTCATGCGTGCTGTTAAGTTCGCCCCTAGAAAAATGTGTTGGTTTTTTTTTTCCCAAAAAATGTCAATAGATTTTTTTAGTACACTGATTATGATTTCTGCTAAACTTCCGATAAGTATGGTGATAAGTGCAGGACCTAGCATTAAGTCCTCTTGAACTTCATCCCATTTGCCTCAGCCCAGCTATCCACCCTGTTCAGGTTGCTCTGTAGAGCCTTCCCATCCCCTGGCAGATCCACACTTCCTGCCAGCCTGGTGTCATCTGCAGACTTACTGAGGGTGGACTCAGTGCCTTCATCCAGGTCATCAATAAAGACACTGAAAAATACAGGCCCCAATACCAACCCCTGGGGAACACCACTCATGACCGGTCGCCAGCTGAATGAGTCTCCATTTACCAGCATTCTCTGGGCCTGGCCAACCAGCCAGTCCTTTACCAAGCAAAGAGTGCATCAGTCCAAGCCATGGGCTACCAGCTTCTTCAGGAGAATACCACAATGTTGAAAGCTTTGCTGAACTCCAGGTAGACTATGTCAACAGCCCTTCCCTCATTCACCAGGTGGGTCACTAGATCATAGAAGGAGATCAGGTTGGTCAAGCAGGACCTGTGTTTCCTGAATCCATGCTGGTTAGGCCTGGTCCCCTGACTGTACCATACATGCCATGTGATCTCCATGAAGATGATCTGCTCTATAACCTTCCTGCTGGCACCAAGGCCAGGCTGGCAGGCCTGTTGTTCCCTGGATCCTCCTTAACAATCCTTCTCATAGATGCAAGTCACATAGGCATGCCTCCAAACCTCTGGGACCTCTCCAGCTGACCAGGAACTCTGATAGACAGTGGAAAGCAATTTAGCTATCATCTCTGCCAACTCTCTTAGCAATCTCAGGTGGATCCTCTCCAGCCCCATGGACTTGTGGCAGTCCAGGTGGAGTAGTAGCTCACTAACTGATTCCGCCCAAAATGTGGGAGGTTTTATTCTGCTCCCCATCCAAGACTTTCAGGTCAGGGGGTAGAGTATCTCAAGGATAACTGGTCTGACTTCTAAAGACAGGTGTAAAGAAGGCATTGAGAATCTCAGCCTTTTCCTTATCCTCAGTGGTTACATTCCCTGCCACATCCAATATAGAATGGAGATTCTCCTTACCCCTTCTCTTACTGAGAGTAAATCCACTGAAAAGCAGTGTTGAAGAGATCTTACTGACCAGGACAAGTTGACCAGAAGCCAGCAATGCACTAGTGTAGCAAAGAGTAACAGACTCCTGGGCTATACCAGGCAGAGCAAAAACAGCAGGTTGATAGGTGTTCTTCTTCCCTCAGCTCAGCCTCAGTGACAGGCACCTGGAGTGCTGGGTCCAGTTCTGGGCTCTCAAGTGCAAGAGAGACAGAGATATGCTGGAGTTCATAAAGAAGCATGAAGATGACTAGAACATCCAATATGAGAATAGTGGCTGATAGAGCTGAGACTCTTCATTTAGACAAGGAGATCTGGAGGGCGTCCCTTCAACGTGTCTAAATGCACTCTTCTCAATGGCCTAATAAAAGACAGGAGGCAAGTGGCTCAACTTAAGATACAAGTAATTCCATGAGAGAACTTTCATACTATACAGGTGGTTGAACACTGGAGCAAGTTGCTCAGAGAAATCTAGGGGTCTCCATCTTCAGAGATACTCAAAACTTGACCAGAGCCACCTGCTATAGTTGTGCCTGCTTTGAGCAAGGATATTGGATTAGGCAACCTTCAGAGATCTCTTTGACCTCTGTCATTTTGTAAAACAATAGGTTTTGCAGTGTTCCCTGCTTCAGGTAAATTTACTTGCAAGTCCTGCTGTCTATGGCTCTAGAAAGAAAGAAGGAGAAGCCTGTATTTGGCCATGGAGAAAAAAAAATAAAAAATGAAATATTATCTTTTTCTAAGGAAACAACCTGTGTAGCCATCTTTTCTTCTTTGCTTCACTTAACTGACTTCTACATAGTTCAGCAGAGATACGAGTATCTGAACTAAAAATATTTTTAAGTATTTGATTATTACAGAATATTATGGGCATATATCTTAAACTTTGCAGGATTCTAAGTGTACTGCAGTGACTTGTTTGGCAGGAAGAATCCAAAGCAAGAGATACAGATGAAAATCGGGAACCTAATTCTAAAGTAAGATAGGATTCACTTGCTTAACCTTGTTATGAAACATTACTTTCTCAAATCAGCAATTTAATATAGGAAAAAGATTTTTAAAAATTTAAAAAAGGAGAGAGAAAAGTATATTTTGACTTCTGGGAGGAATTTGAGTTTTTCTTGAGCACCGGCTTGAATTCTCCACTACATCAGTGTTCATTTACCAAAACTAAACTAAAGTCAATCCTGAGGCAGCTCAGGCCAGGCCATCACAAGGTCAGTGGAAATACATTTAATAAAAACAACCACTCAAAGCAAAAAGTCATCAATTTTTCTTTGAGGTATGCTTACACTTTTTTTTTCCAGCAACTACTGTCCTCCTCGACCACAGGTAACTCATTATTTTGATACTTCTTGTCTTCTTCAGTGTCACCCAATGCGTTGCCTGTTCTCTCAATTTGTTGGCTTGACTTAAGTATTACCAGCCCATTAGGCTCGCCGTTTATTGCTGGTCCAGCAATAACAATTAAAATGTCTCACATTAGAGTCTGATTCAGGCAGAAAGCCCTACTGAGACATGAGCTCAGTGGCAAAAGCAATAATCTAAGTTTCAGTAGGATTTAGAGTGAAGCTTATAGCTTTCCTAAGTTGCTGGGAAACCAAATCTCTTTAGGCACCAAATTCTGGCATCTGATTCATTAGATTTCCACTTGTCTCTATGCTTCTTCCAATTTTCCCTACTGTTTAGCCCCAGATTTCTGTGATTTTTAGGATATTGCTATCTAACTGTCATTTTCTTTATGATTTCCCAAGGTTCATCAGAATTATAGATGTCTCTGCTGAAAGATTATGAGAATCATTAGTGTTCATGTCTCAACTGCATCCTCATTCCATCCAGCAAAATGATGTAAAAATGAAACACATTACGTGGGTGGAGGTCTCTTTGCTTATATGCTGTCATCATTGAACATATCAAGTTGCTTCATAAATTGGCTTTCGCAGCATTCTTTTTAACGGCTTCGGCATCTCTGTTTTCAAGATTTAGTAAAATAAAAATGCTGGATTAAATCAGTAAATGAGTCTCTGTGATCCATGTGTTTTTTGACCTTCATGTGCTCCATCTTATTAAGGCTGTTCTTTGTCTTCCTTTGCTGCTCAGAAATGTTCACCTGTAAGAGTAACCTAGACTGTATCTACCCACCTTGCATACATTCTGTTCTCCTAGTCTAGCCCTCCCCTCCTTTTCTACCTTTTCAATCCCAGAATATATTTCCATTTCCATTTTACTTGCGCTTCTATTTTATTGTTCTTATTGACGTGCTTTTCACTTGTGCATTTTGGCAGAGGATTTACAAAAAGATATTATTTTATTTCCTGTTATTTCTGTAATGAGCATGATGTTTCATTTCATATGGGAGCAGCTAGGACTTCTGCTTCTAGAAGTTACATTGTAGGGGACTCACTGAATTCAAGTTACATCTATATCTCCTATTCTTTGAATTAGGTTTTGAGAAAGTAGACTATGCAGTTGGAAGTCACAGAGAGTCATGTCATCTCTCACACTCAGATGCAGTGAGCAGGTATTAGGGCACTGCTGGTAGACACTAAGAGGAAAGAGATCTTAGCTCTAAAACTCACTGAAATAGAGGACAAATATTTTTAGACTTGCAAGAAGTTTGCATTAGACTGCTGATATCAATCAGATTTTGTACACCTATTACCTTATAGTAGCTTAATCCACGTTTTTATGTTGAATGGGAGATACAGTGAATAGAACTAAAATCGAATACTACAGCTCTCAACACTACTGTTGAACCCAGAGAAATAAGATAGTAATTACGACATGGCATATGTAATTAGTTAAACTTGCTCTTTCCCCAGGCATCTTTCTGAGACCCCTCTTGGCTTTTAGTTCTCCTCTACAAGCAGCTTATAAATGTTTCAGCAGAGATTATGCTGCAGTGAATATCTTGCAAATTATGTCTGATTTGTCTAAGGTAAATTCTGCTTCCAATACTCTTTCAGATTTAGGACAATTAATCGCAGCAATGATAAAATCAAGGGAAGTTACATACAGAATGGCAATAGTAGAGCAAATAAATGAACACTATTACAAATACTGAAGGAAATCGTTGCCAAGACTACGTAGCCAAAACTCTAACAGATTAGAATCAATCCTGAGCAACGTACTTCAGTTTCCTAAATCTTTTTAAAACCAGCACATCAGGAAATTTGAGGAAGATGTGAATGTTCTTGTCATCTTTGTAGCCACTTGATTGTAACTGACTGTCTTCAGAAAAAAATCAGCAATATTGTATCCCATTGAAAGCTTCCTGGTTCCTTAGAACATTTGTAAGTCTATTGTTGTTAAAGCTATTTAATCACTTCTACAAAATCAACATGAAAATAATGAATGAGGCCTGTGAATGGAAAAATGACTTAGTAGAAACTGATCTATGGATAATGTCTTATAAGAGGTATTATTTCTCTCCTGCATTTTTTCCTCTGCTAAGAAAAGACACTTATTTAAAATTCAAAAGCCGAATAAAAATAAGTTAACAAAAACAACCAGTGTTTTCTGGCATGGTTCTATTTGTCTGTCTCATAATTATAGCATAATTATCAGGAATTTAGTAAACATATGCCCAGTTTTGAAAGTATTTTAAACACACAGACAACATACTACTCTAATGAGTATACAGGAAAAAACTGCATTACTCAAGATTTATCTATAGCTTGTGGGATTAAATATGGGGTTAAGGGAAATAGGTGAAATACTGCCAACTCTGTGGAAGCTGTCAATTACACACTTAGTCTTGCACTCAATATACACCTAAATACTTCATCGACTTGAGCCAAAAGAAGGAATCTGGCCCTCTTGTTTTAATACATTCCTGATGATTTTGATGGAAAATCTACACATGTAAAGATAACATTTCACATTTTTTACTCCAGAGAATCAGAAAAAAAGATAATAACAATAATAACAACAACAAAGCCCAACACTAAACCAAAAAGAGCAAGGTCTTGAAGTTAGAAAGAAATTAAAAAAGAAAAGCAGTGGTTAAACCAAGAGCCATTTATCAGCACAGAACTTCCTATCTCTTCATACAGGGAAGCATTCTTGTTCCCCACACTCTAATGGGAGAGCTGAGTACTGCTTCCAAGTTTTCTTCATCAGAATGCTGAGTTGGTGGCTTTCAATCTGATTGTTAATTATTCTTTTTTATTGTATATTTTTATATTAGACAGTTAGCTCTTATTCGTAATTAGATGTAGTAATTATAGTATCTTTTTATATTACACCGGAGTGTTCTTTTTATGCAGACATCAAATAACAGAAAACATATAAAGCACGAGAAAACAGGGATTGCAACAATAATGCTTGGGTCTGAAGGAACGAATAAGTGGGAAAAAGTGAGTTGCAGTTAGTGCTTTTGGCTCCAGCAGCCCTCTTCATTTTTTTTTATTCTTATCCAAATGATGTTTATTCATTTATACAATTCACTATATGAATTAAGTATAAAACCAATCCAGATTTTTAAGACAGACATTATGTGTTGTATTTAAATGCTGTTCAAATCCTGTTGTTCAATTGCTTGGAAACATTTTTTCTTCTTAGTGTAAATGTTTCCTTGAGGAAAGAGTTATGTGAGGTGAGAATACTCAGGATGGAAGAACATGATATACAGTACCCAATGGTACAGAGCAGATCCATGCTGTACTTTCATGGCAGCATTCACACAGTGATCAACAGACCAACAGTTTCCCTTTATCTAAGGGACAATGTAGTATATGGTATGATAGAGTAAGACTGAATTGCACTAAGGAGGCAGGGATGAGATGTTTTAATGGGGAATATCATCAGGTGTTTGCTGAACTCAGGACAGTTGAGCACCTCAACAGAGAGAACAACAAATGTTCTAATGAAATGCTGCACTGGTTGTAGCCCTGCTCAGTCACAGCATCTAAAAATTCCCTCTCATTCATTATAGAGTGCTGTATACCATAGGATTTTCATGCAAGAAATACTGGTTACATTATTTTTAAAACTACTTTGATTCTCTTGGTTGCTTAAAAAGTGCAAATCAGGAATAAATTTTGGAGTTACTCCAGAGGAAGGTCAGCAAATGAAATAAATCCTTTACATTGTCAGACGCCTGGGAGGAGGAGGACAACCATCCTTTTTAAGAGCTGTGTTTGACAGTGCACAGAAGATAAGATGCACCAGCTGTGTTAAAACAAGTCATTTTGTTCTCAGGCATACACCCTGCAATTCTACTTTTTAATTCCTAGGCAATCACACTGTTGGAATCTTAATCATCCATTGAGAAAAATATATGTTTGTCTCGCAATTATGTAAATAAGGTAAGTGTTTAAGATTTAGACCTGGAATAATAATGTTAACATCGTTGTCCCTTCAATAAACAGCAAGCATTGTGTGTAAAGTTAGTTTTGCTATATATGCTCTGTGCTACAGAAAAATATAGGTTGACACAAGATAATATGTGATATTCTTATTATATTTAAAGAAGTGTTTAGAGAGGGTAACTTCTGCCACTTACGTGTTTGAGAGAAAGCCCCTTTTCATCAATGGGAACGTGTCAGAATTTTGTAATAAAGCATGCTGTGCAATATATTTAAACACAGTCCAAATTAATTAAAGTGTAGTGGATGTGAAAGATACATGCTCGATGTGACATTTCAAATAGGGAGAAAATATGATAATGAGCTATATCCATGTGTTGCCATCCTTCTGGTTAAATAATACTTCTGTTTTCAATGAAGCCACTGAGCAATAACATTCATTTTTGGAGTTCCACAGTGGTTAAAGCTGATTGTATACAGGCTGTAATCATTATTCTAATTCTGCCCAGGAAACCCTCTCTCCCCACCATGGAGAAATTTGGAATAAAAAGTCTCATTCCAGGAAAAAGAATTTCCAAATAATCCTGGGCACTGGATCAAAATATGAGCTCCAAATCCGTTCCTTTTTCTTAATAAGAATCAGCACTTCGAAAAATGCTGCTTCGCAAGGAAATAATTGCATTAGTCAGCCTCTTGGCACTAGTGTGGGTTGGAGCCTTCTCTTAAAATGAGGCCCAGCCTCACCCTGCAGTGCATCTAAGTCCCCAAAGACACAAATACCCCAAGACCCTGTTTTAACAGAGCCCTTTGTTCACTGCCAGAGTTCCCGTAGCTCTGCTGCTGTGAATAACTATGTTCTCCCATACAGAAATACAGAATATGGCACAGCAGTACAGAGAGGGATCTGAAGAGGTAACCTATTCATACTGAAGCTTCAGGCAATCTCAGGTAAGTTATTATCATAGATTCTGAAGAGTAGTAGCCAATAAAGGAGTTACAAACAAGAAGTGTCTATTTTCATCCTGTCTTTTCTTTACAATGAATCTAATTACACAGATGTCAAACTTATCTTTGCCTTAGATGCCTTTGGCAAACCACACAACCCAAAAAATTGGTGATAAGTGGTGGTGTATTTGCCACATAGTAGGTCTGTTCTTCAGATCTTAGTGCTTATGATCAGGACAACTTTGGTCCTGAGGACATACCCTGCTCTGACAAGCTCTAACAAGACATCTCTTCAGTATGTTGAATGACTGCTTTGATTGATCTGGACAGGAGATATCCTGGATTTACTCCAGGGAGTAAAGCTATATGTCTTTCACTTGAGTGATTTTTTTTAGAACCAAGCAAAAATGTTCTTTTTTATTAATTATTCAGTAATCCAATTTTCAACACTGAAGCACATCACTGGTGAAGGGTGAAAGGGAACTAGTGCCCATCACTGAAAAGCAAAATGCAATACTGGAGTGCCGATATACTGGAAGAGAAACAAGTCTTGCCTAGCACCAAGACCTTAAACCCTGCAAAGATCTTTCCTAGATGGACTACACCACTGACTTCAGTGCTAAACCACTTTTCACATGTTTGTGCCTTATGTTATCTTTATGTTGATCTATTTAGTTGATTTGAACACTCCATCCCATCATCAGCACAACTACTTCTTTCACAGCTCCCTTTCAATTAGATGAATAATCAGTATCTGTTTTAAGTAACGCAGAAGAACTTGTAGTGGAAGCTATTAAGATTGAGGTTGAAATAGAATGGGCCACTCATCTCTTTTATTAAAATACTGATAAAAAGGGATTTATTTCCTAAAGTGCAGGCTGCTGGGAGAGTATTTTATTTCCAAGATAGCTGAATAGCATAACTTCATACACTGGTAATAGTGGGTCTACTGAATACATGGGAACTGAGACCACAGTGAGGCAGATGAACAAAGTGAGCTATGAAGTGCCTGACCTATTCCTACTGATGCTCTGTTTGGTGGCAATACATTTCGAGTGCTCTAGTTTTCCCCCTCCCTACATTGACGTGATACTAGTTGTAATTTGCTCCTGTTCATCTAAATAACCAGCAGCAAATGCTCTTGTGTTGGCTGCCATTGACCTAATGAGAAAACTCTGTGCAGATGTCACTTTTGCTCATGAGTTTGGATATAACCAAGAGATGAAAGCATCATTAACCTGTTTGTATCAAAACTAGGCAGAGGAATGTACAAGTCAGTATGGGAAGCATATAAAATCAATCGAGCCAAATCAGAGCTTGTCAGTCTCCTCAGCACCTGGTAAAGGACAGATGGAGTTTTACCCCTTGCTGAAGAAATAGTGCTGCAGTACAGAAGGGAAACTTTCAAAGGTATTGATTCGTTGCAACCCCTTAACAGGTCTCTGTGTGCCTGAAGCCGACTGAAAGAGAAACACAATGGATAAAGTTCAGAGCTATAAAATCTAAGGGTACCAAGGGCAGGGGGCTGTCATCTTATGTCCTGCCCCAAGAAATCAGTATGTTATCCTCAGACAAAAAGTACATGTGTGTGTGTTTAGGAAAACAAACCAATAACAAAGACAGTGTCTTTCACCACCAAATAAATAAGGAAGAATTCAGAAGGGCATTATACCTACTTTGGGGGATGTTTATAGCATTGAAGGAGGTGAAATATTAGTACCGGCCAGAAATTTCCAGCTTAATTACTTTTTTTTTCCTAGGGGGAGACTAGCTTTAGTTTTAACAGGGATGAAGTTTTGTGCAAAAGAGACTGTCATCCTCATGTGCAGAGGGCACTGAGTGTGAGAAGGGCATGTGTGTACCCATCCATTTCAGTCTCTTCCAGCTTCCCAATACTCAATACATAAATCTGAGATTTAAGTGTTACAGTGGTCCCCTTTGCCTTCTTCAGCTGACATTATTAATTTAGTCCAGAATTTCCTGGTTGAGTGACGTAGTAAATGGGAGCTTCACTATCTCAAGCTGAACAAGGACTATTGTTCCTCTGGCTTTGATAGTCCAGAGATCTCTGTTCTTTACCAAATGGAGAGTGAGAAAAAATTGAAAAGCTGCTACATCTGCTATGGAGTATAGGGACAACTTGTTTGCAATCAGTGCAGTTATAACTGGCAGAGGGATGGTGGGAGTTGATTGTCTGAACAGCAAGGAGAGCAGATAGTGGGCTGGAAGGCAAAAAGAAAAAAGCCATTTGATGTGGTGAAGGAGAGAGAGAGCTGTCAGAACAATGCATGGAGGGACCAGTGTGCAAGAATGAAAAGAAAGAGCTGGGCAGCAACACTCAGTAGATTGGAGGGAAGCACAGAAGAGTAGACTTCACAGATCGACAGCTGGACAAATTAGAGTAACTTGTCCAAGGTTTAGACAGAAACAACCAAGCTTTCTTGGCTTATGCTCGCAGACTTCAAGAACGATACATGATTGAATGTGCCCCGTGAGAGCCCAAAGGGCAGTCATTTATTTAACCTGCCCCAAAAAATTAGACAAGGACAGAGGCAGGGCTTGTCAAAAAAGATTTGAAGCAGATCAGTTCATATGGAGTGTTTGACACATAAAATCATAGAATCACCAAGGTTGGAGAAGACCTACAGGATCATCCAATCCAACAGTCCACCTATCACCAACAATTCCCTCTAACCCATGTTCCTCAACACAGTGTCTAAATGTTCCTTGAATACCTCCAGAGTTGGTGACTCCACCACGTTCCTGGGCAGCCCATTTCAGTGCTTGACTACTTGTTCAGAGAATAAGTATTTCCTAACATCCAGTCTGAATCTCTCCTGATGCAACTTGAAGCCATTCTCTCTTGTCCTATGTCTAGTTATGAGAGAAGATGGGGTAAGGTGCAGAGACTCTTACAAATGCATAAAATGAGTGAGACTGCAAGGAAATAAATCTAGTCTGGAAGGAAAGGGAAATGAATTAGCACATCACCTCCCATAGATAAGGGAGGGAGAGAACATGGTACCTAAAGAGAAGGTTGCAAGGAGACAGAAAGAAGGGGATTGCCACTCTAATTATGGGTATCTGTGACTTTCTTGAGATATAATGGGCAAAAGATGACTAACAAATGGCTGAGTCATGGAAATCGTGTGACTGAGAGTCTAAATTCAGCTGCTGATAAGCCTGAATATTTGCATGAAACTTGGAAATTTTCCTCTAATCCTGTTATGGTGTAGGTGATCTGTCAATAGTTTAAGGGCCGGTTTGGCTCAGTTCCATGACTAATGGGGCAGGGGAACCCACGGACCCATGCCCTGGGGAAGGGGAAAGGGGGAAAAGGAGAAAGGGTGGGGAGACGGGCGCAAAAACAAAACAGCAGCAATGGTATGAGGAAGACAATTTACTAAATATAATATCAGAATGCAAGATAACACAGTGTAATACAATATAATTGCAATTGAAGCTAATAAATAAACCGAGAGAGAGAGGTTGTCTAAAAACCAAAGGCCTTGCTCTAATGAGATGGACAGGTAGTATGTGCAGAAAGGGAAAAAATAAAAGGGACATCTTGTGATTTGCGAACAGTTTTATCTTCCCTTTGAAGGGAAAATGGAAATGAAAAGTCCCCAGGGGTATGCAGTCCTTCTCTTCTGAAAAAGGTATATCTGGAACTATCAACTACCCATGGAACTGGAGCATCAGCTCTTTAACTCCCAGTGCACTACATGATACTATGATGTGGAATACTGAGGACAAAAATCACAAAGCCATGGCAGTGATCCTAAGCCTCTCATAGTCAAAAATTTTCCAACTGCTGTTTGGAAACATGCATTTCAGGTAAATAGATCAATATTAACGCTGGCAGGACAGTTTATTACCCAATTCACCCATTCCTGGTGGAGAAAGATACTTCTGGCCAACAAAACTATTTGTCCATTTTCTGCCCATAGGTGCATTTACAGGGAAACTTAATCTAATGCTGTGTGACCCTTCACTGTGGCAATTCTGGAAATTACTTTGCTTGGACCGGGAACAGTGGTTTGCCAATCTTAAATGTATTATTAATGCTTACCATCTATTTACTACCTGTAGTAGGTACTTTAGGAAATAAGGAGAATATGTATACTGTTTCAAGCTGCTGACTTTTGAAAGCTTTTCTATCATGCATCTCTGACACACAGTGGTACTGCCAACAAAAGAAGTGATCCTGGCCTTTCTCTCCTCCTCCCCTGTGTCCTAGACTGGGGAACTAATGTAGGTTAAAATTATCTCCTTTCCTCGACACCAGCTGACTGAGTATCATCATTGTTATCTGAGGTATTTCAGATAATATCTTTATGATAAAGATATAAAGGTGAAATTACCTCCACCCCCAAGATGGAATAATTTGTTTTCCTGATAGCAATTACAGAAGAAATGCTGGCTGATGGCAACTGGGATTAATGTTCCTCCCCAGCTGAGCTGGGGTTTCCCGTGTGTGCAGGGGGAACATCTGGACAGCAGTGGGCTTCTGTGCGTAGTGTGGATTAATGGAGTTTACTCTTTTCCAATTTGGCAATCTGCAGCTTCTGTGAGACTAGCAGGTTGACCCACTTCTCCCTTACTTTTTATCATGGGAAAAGGCCAATAAAACAGGCAAGCTGGCTACTGAGGGGAAATCTAAAATAGACAGGCTTTTAGCCTTAGGCTTCAGACATCAGTCACATGCAAATCAGTGGTAGATCAGTGCCTAGGAAATCACCAACTAGAAATATTTTTGAAGAGTACACAACACATCCTCTTTATAAAGAAACAATCTGACAGTGCTGCTGGCATCACTTTTCTATGTTGAAGCTGGACGTTTTCCACAAGGTTTTGTGGAAGAAGGGAGTAAGGTGCTACCCGCCTCCTAACTCTTCCTCACTGATCTTCCATCTTTTTATCTTCTTAGCTAGGGAGCCTCAGCAACTGATGCTTCTATGAAAACAGCTGAGAGATGGCCTTCATTTAGTTTCCTTGTGGAAAGTTTCACTGTCACAATTCCCTGAGTAACACACAGAGCTCTGAGCCTCTGCCTGCACAACAGCTACATTTAAACATTTCTGTTTAATCAAGAGTGAAGTAAATGTCAGAGATTCAATGTTCTAGATCAGCAGTTTACAACACTGATACATCTTAATCAAGCAATTAGGTGCTTTTTTTTTTTTTCTTTTTGTTATTGTTTGGTGTTTTCCACGTTGGAGAAGGGAACAGATTTGCTGCTTTGCTCTGCTGACTGCTAGCAGCAGTGTTTGTTGTTAACAGAGACATTTACACCTAACCACCAGTTGGCAGGTGTTAACACTTTGTTACTTGCAATTCCCACATGCTGGGGATTGTGGGAAAGCTGTCAAGCTCTCTGTCTTGTGTAACGCTTCTGTTTTACAATAACAACAACAAAACCCCTGAACAAATGCAGAAGCTCTGAAGGAATGCAGGGCTAATACAGGAAACAAGAAGACAGTTTTGGATGCCTCCTGGCTTCCAGGAGAAGTAATACTGGGCTTCAGACCAAGTTTGAGATACTTCCTTATCTTAGTTTGGAAGTAGGTAGACAGAGGTTGAGCAATTTTTTCTCTTTTTTTTTTTTCCTGGTAATATGGTCTGAAACCAGAGTGTTGTGTGTGTGCGTGCCCCAAGACTTCTAGTCTAACTGTGACATTGATTCATTAGAGGGTGACTCAGGGAAATGAGAATTTCTATTGATGCAGCCCTTCTACAGTGTGAAGATGTGGCCAGAACTAAAAGACTCACTATGAACCATAGCAAATACACGTGTAAAAATACTTTGTCTCTTCTGCTTTCAGTCATCCTCATACCCACATATACTGACTTTGCAGCCACAAGGTCATTGTTTCATAGTCAAGTGATCCAAGGGATTGATTTATTACTGATGGAGTGAAGTTTGATTGATTTTTGATTTACATGAAGATGGAAAAAGAGTGGGAGGTGGAAGGCAGCTGCGGAGTCAAGTACAAAGCGACCTGTAGCTATGAAACTCACAAGTGGACCAAACACTACCATAACTCATGTCAGTTCACATGGCTGGCTGTAATAGGGCTGCAGTGGCTAATTGCACTCCTGAATCAGTGTTACAGTGTTTCCTTAATCTGTGGAATTGTGCCCTCAGTGAGAAGGGACTTTACTGATGTACTTTTTAATGGGAATGTTTCAGGAACTGAAATGAGGAAAGGAGTCACAGAAGCTATACAGTGTGGATAAGATGGGTTCAGGATAGGGCACTTCTTCAGATATACCCATGTTGACTTGAATCCATCAATGTCTGTCCTGTCAGCTTGAAGCAGTGTGCCCTGACAAGTGGATTGGCAATGATCTTTCCTGGAAATACTTCATGACATGAAGGATTTAGTGTCAGCTGAGTAGCAGGTTGTTAATGCCATAGATGTACAACCATCCTCTAATGGCCTGCCTCTAGGTCTGTGCTATGGAAGGCAGTGCTGACATAACTTTGAAGTCTGAATTTAAGTTGGCTTTCATTCTGGAAGAGAAGCTTGAGATTAGCCAAAAGTTAAGGTCTTAATGAAGGATTTGCTGGAAGAAATCTCTCAGGTTGTTTTGCAGAATCTCAGAGCTGAATCTGAATGGTCTCTTCAGACTTCACAGGTCTGTGAACTACAGCAATAAGTGGTTTATTTTTTATGGAGCCAAGCTTAATTTCTCAACGTGAAAATAATTTGTCTACCTGTGCATCACTTTAAAAAGCCTAAATGCAGCCACCTCCTGCAAGCTGGTACTGAAATTTCTGCCTGCTAAACTTGGATATGTGGAGGAGGTGCTGGCTTGTATATATCTGTACAATGTAGTCCCTAACGTTAGGCTTCTTTTAAAAAAATATTTTCCTTTGCTTGGCTATAGGAAACAAGTCAGAGGTGTCACTAATATTGATAAATCAGTATGTGGAACTAATATTTGCAAACATATGCTATGTGTAAGTGCGATCCTGAATTTGTTCAGTGATTATTGTGTCTTTTTCTATCTTGGGTTTTCAAAATGATGTAACTTAGGGAAGCTCAACAGAGAATCAGAGAAGAGTGGTCATTCTATGAACAGGACTCAGAAAGCAGGCTTGACTTCTGCCACACACTGTGGCAGTCTACACCGTGCATTAATTTGTTTGAGTAGTACTTGTTTTTTTGAAGAGGAGTCAGCATGATTTGTAAATCTTGCAGGGCTTGACAAATATGAGGTTTTTGAGGCTCAAGTGAAAAACAAGTGATTTAAAGCAATGAAATTGTAAGCTGGACCTGAGGGCAAAGCCAAGTTACCAGGCAATTAAAAGGTCCTTTCCAAAGACCAAAAATCATTCCTCCCAACTGAAGGCCAGACACAGTTCTAACACAGGTACTAACACAGTCTCATCCACTACAGCACTAAGTGAAATAGGTTACCTCTTGCCCATAATGGTTTATGCCAGCTAGCAATCCTTTATGCCCTTTGTGGGAGGGTGTGATCTTCCCTGAAACATGGCAGCACCTTTGATGCGATTATATCCCTGGTTGCTGTTTTCTACCTGCACTGTGGAAAGGCCTACAGAGGGACCTACTGTAACAGAGGCTTGCAGTGAGGCCCTGGATGTGACTATGCTGGCTGTAGGCATGCACACAAATCAGTTCCTCCTTAATAGACTGTCTGTAGGGAGTGTGAATTCTGCAGACATAAAACCTCTCACCTAAGCTACTTGCTTATATGAGTACCTGGGGGACTAGAGCACTGTTCTGTGACTTCCTAGCACCTTAGTTGTCCTAGTTTTAGTAGAGTCCTCAGTATTTTACAAAGGGATTCATGTTTAATCTGAATTATTTGATCTGCATAAGTGAAACAAGGAAGGAATGATTTCCTGAATTCCTGGTGGGATTTCTATTCTTATTTTTTCCTCTTTATAAACTTCACTTTCTTCTTTTTTTTTTTTTTCCCACCACACCCATGCTCTAACAGTGCCGGGAAATTCTGTACTTACCCAGCTGTACTGACTGAGGAAAGCCAAGTTTTTGTGTTTTTTTTTTCCATGAATCAAAATCATAATAGTTCAAAATAAATTATTAACTCACTGAGTTTCCCAGAGAGAAGACATATCAGATACTTTACTGATATGCTCCTTGCACTTAGCCAAAAGGCTAAACAGAGGTTAGGACAAGTGGATACACATGACTTCTTTATTCAAGTCCTTGAGGACTTCTCATTAGCTATATCAGAGATTTTTTTTCAAGATAAAAATATATTAACATGGATCAAATAAAACAAATTAGTTTATTTTGGTTGCAGCCCTTCTCCTCATGCAAACAGTGCAGCTGTGGACTGAGGTGTCATCATGAATTCTTCTCATTACTCTCTTGACTGAAAAAATACGGTGATCACTTCAAATAGCTCACATCAAAATGGTTCATTGTTTGGAAGAATTTATTATGAAATAATTTTAGACTATGTTGATCTGTGTGTTAGCACAGGAATCAAATAAACATCTCCTTGTATATATAATCACTGCTTCTGTGTTGATAAAGTTGAGTTAATGTTTTTTTTTTGTCCTGCTACTGTTAAATCAACTCCAAAACACTGGAGTTCTGTGGGTTAATACTGTCTTGCTGTGCTAGAAGTAGAAAAAAGTTTGTTTGGACTGGCAAGAGACACTCTTATTTACTGCACTTCTCACTGGGTGCATGATAAGTTCTGGGCCGTGACAAGTGATTATGCAGTGTATAATCAGTGTTCCCTTACACAAACATTTGCTCCCAAATCAGAAGGATGGTAAAACCTGTCTCAGTAACAACACCATAAGTTAGAACTAAATGTTATCTGTGGCTGGAGTTCCCCAAATGCCCTGGTATTTTCACCCA
The DNA here is from genome assembly GCA_036925125.1 of Oreortyx pictus. Lineage (NCBI taxonomy): Eukaryota > Metazoa > Chordata > Aves > Galliformes > Odontophoridae > Oreortyx > Oreortyx pictus. The sequence continues at coordinate 84,889,154 of JAUPFR010000003.1, read as the reverse complement.
ACAGGAACCAGTACACCAAAATAGAAGCCTGCATGAGAAAGCCTTTAGGCTGCAATAATATTTCCTCAGCCGCACTCACTGTTAGGTCCTTCCTGGCAGAGCTGGACTGCATCCATAGGTCATGTTGACTTTGGATTGATGGGGTTTCAGCAGCTGTCCCCTGCTGCTTTCAGGAAGTCAGGTAAGGAGCTATTATGTGAAACAGACCTGTAGGATCAGGAAAGGGATGCCAGTGCCTGGCTGTGAGCGGGGTTGTGATTTGTGCACAGAAGAATAGCTGCAGTAAGCACCACCTCCGTATCCATGTGTGGGTGTGCTGGAGGACCCCATAGGAAGAAATGTGAAATTCATGGCATCCAAGTACCCTTCCTGTATTGACCCGTGAGGACCACAGCAGATGTAATATAGCTCTGTGTTATTTCCCAGCTGCTGACTAGTGAACATGCGGCTTCCTTGCTGGGATGAGATCTATGTCCAACCTTGCTAACTCTATCATCCCTAAAAATCTGTCCTCTCTCAGACAGTTTGCAGTGTTGCGTGTTTCAGGAAAGCATTAAAGAAGGAGAAATTGAGAAGGGGTCTGCATATACCCAGAATAGGCAAATTGGAGAAACTTGATGAGTGCCTAAGAAATTTCTCCCTTTTACTTGGGTTTGTTTTCATCTTACCTGCACTTTGCTGTGGAAATGGTGAAGCCTGGAGCTGATGAGAGGATTCTCACGGGAAATATGTTTTTACAATAGTGAGTCTCAGCAATAACTCAGATAGTCAAGAAATAGTCTTTTCTCATCAAAAGGTCACTCCTGCAGTACAGATGTTTCACAGACAAACATTAATATGTGAAGCTGTGATGCTGATCCTTCACTTCGGTTTGGTGCTGATTTATTATCTGATTTTTGAATAGCGTGGTTCTAGGTGGCAAACGGTAACTAGTACAGACATCAGAAAATGAACAGCAACTTTGCTTCTTCTTTTTCTTTTATTCATTTATTTGTTTATTTATTTAACATGGACACTTAAGAATTCCAATCTTGCTGCATTATGCTAAGTCATGCAGAAATGTTCCAGCTGTTCTTTGCATTATGGAAGCCAAATTCAGCATTTTGATGGCTTTACTTCCTCTGTTTTTGAGAGACCAATTGTGAAGCAACTTGACTGTTAGGTAACAGAATCTTACCTTGTGTTCTCCTTCCAGTTATTTGGATTTTCATAGCTATCTTATTTAAGGTGAACTGATTCCAACTTATTGTGTTAAACACCAAGTCCACTAGCAGACAAATTGGTCAGTCTCCTTTGGTAATTGGGATGCCTAGTGGCACTGGTGGACTATTCTCCCTTTAGAGTCCGTGTTCTCTTTGAGTGTTCTGGAGGCTGTTGAACATACAGGAATTATGGTTGAAAGCAGTAGAACAAATCCACAAAGCATAGCTGCAGTTTGTTTTCTGTTTTTAACAAGAGCATTATTGACTGTGATGTGTGGTGAGCTTTTCTCAGCTTCCTCCACTTGCAGGATGAGACAGTCCTTTTAATCTCCCGAGTGAGGATCGATGGAAAACTTTATTTTTCTTTTCGAAAAGATTTGTGTTCTGGTTTTTCCTAGCAATTTTTAGGTGTAAGCTTTCTCTGAATTGTGAATGGTCTTCACCATGGTTCTTTAACGAAGGCCTGTAGTTCATACATAGCAGGGAGCTGCTTGTCCTCACCTCATACTCAGAGTATGAAGGAGCAGGGGCACTGAATTTGGGAATGCTGAATCCACAGCATTAATCCCAAGAGCAATGCGACTCTTCTCTTGTTTTGGATGCTGATAATATGTGAGCAATTATTTCAAAGTCCTGCTTGTGTCTTTCTGCTTATGCTGTTTTCTGGAGGCACAATTAGAAAAACAGCACGTGCTGTGTGCAGCCGCTTGCACCTGAGCAGCTCCAGAGACTGATCTAGGTATTTGTTAACCATGTGCTTATGTGCAACATGGGATAGCCCCATGCCTCAAGGAAGCATGGGCTTGCAATGCTCAGTAACTTCTGATTTAATGGGGATGAAAACAACAGGTGTCCATGAACTAAATTATTCAGAGCTTTTTTCACAGGACTTGTAATTTCAAAGTTGTTCCTTTTGTTGTTGTTTTCAGTACAGTTGAGGAATTCCGATTTCTAACTTCAGGTTACTAATATTTTTAATCCAAGTCTTTTTAACTTAAAAGTTAGTTGGCTCTCATATAGCCAGAGCCAGGTTACTGATAAGTGTCATGGCAAAATGATAGGTGCTTTGATAGCTAGCCTGTTATCAGTGGAAGCACTGGGTACAATTCTGTACCTGACAATGTAACAGCGCAATAATCTGTTTTGATCTTCATTTTCTCCCTTTAATTTGGTGGCCTTTCTTATGTCTCTCTGTGCCTATATTTTTGTTAACTTGTGAGCGAGGAACGGACTGCCCAGAGAATCAAAAGTCCACATTCTTTAAATGAACAAAATCATATAGCAGTTTATAGCAATTTGGAGAACATGAAAGCATTCAAGTTTCTGATATCATCTGTTTTGTGTGCTGAAGACTGTGGGGAGCAAAAACTTAGGGGAAGAACATGCCTTTTTTGGAAAGAAATGTAAAAAAAATAAAGAAATGGGCAATGGAAGTTGTCTTGGGATGTGAGGCAGAAGTGTTTGCTGTGAACTGGGTGAATGAGATAGGTCTGATTACTGTATAACAAAGCAAAGGAACATGCCTTAGCAGCCTTTTAGATTTCAGACCCTTAGTGCTATAGCAGTGCCACAGTTTTGACAGCTGTAGGAAAATATCAAACCAGTCCTTTTTCTGGGGTTTGCAAGGATCGCAGAGGTACAGAAGTCCATCAAATACTAGTACTTCCATGTATGAGTTAATAATACCTTAATCCTTATTACATTTTCTCTTGGGCCTATATAGTGAACGAATAGTTCTTGGCATGGACACAGATCTATAATTGTTTGTGTATTTGGCTTTCCTCTGCCCAACTCTAAATGAACATGTGTGGGAATCTTTGATGTGTATGAGATTATTAAAGTACCATTATTATACCTGTGCAGTATTGTTGATTGTGTCATCCCAATTAAAAACAAAACCCAAGGGAAATGCAGGAGAATCTTGGTGAATACATGAAGCCTTCTGTTTTCTGTGTTGGGGTGAGGTAGCTGCCACCAGGGATGAGCAGCCAGTGACCTGAAGACACCATGAGCAGAGATTGTGAGCTTCTGTGTAAATGGCAATGAATGGGGAGGCAGACACAGGGGAGAGAGCAGGAAGTTGGGCTCACAACATAACAAAAGAAGCTATGAGATATGGTGCTATAAAAATTCTTCTGTGGAGTCTTTGAACCACTGGCATATCTCTGTTGTGGTTTATGACATTTCTGGCACCTTTGGGGAGAGTGCCAGCTCTGTCACCCAGTGTTCAGGATTATTTGCTGTGTGTCGTTCATAGACTCCAGGCTGGCCGCTCCAGACAGGTACTCTCAGACCCTTTCCCCATCCTTACACTATAGCTCAGCTATTTCCATGTGGTGAAATCTACTACTCTGGGGTAAAAAAAAGAGGTGAGAAAACATGCTGGTGTATTTGCTTGAATAGTGTACTGCAGGGGCCTGATTGTTCAGGGAACTTTTGTGCCCCTGTACATCAACACTTGAAGCGGGGCAGCTGTGTCTGCAGAACAGACTATGCAAATATCTTCAGATTTCCAGCTGACCATGGTCCACACGTGTATGCCACGCAGGCATAACTGCAGATTTGGAGGCTCTGTGCTCCAGCAACAACACACTCAGAATTGTTTGATAATGGTCTTGACTGTGATGGGATTAGGGCTGTGGCAGAAGCATCAAGCTGCGTGGTTTTGTCTTACAGAATTTATGTGGCCTTTGGACCACCAGTGATCCCCTAAGCTCTGTTTCTCTTGTGTATTCTCTCCGGTGGCTTGATTTGGACAGATTTCCAATATATTCTAAGTGGTTTGAATGTCATGATGCAGTGAATGCCCTGGTCTCGGTCTTTCTCAGAAGTTCTTTAAAGGAACAAAACAGAAATTTACCTGGTGTAGGGAACCTGCTTTGGCAGGGGGGTCAGACTTGATGATCTCTTGAAGTCCCTTCAAACCCCTATGATTCTATGAAGTTCATTTACACTTCTCTAAACAGGACAGAGTCTCTGGCCCGAGAGTGATGAGCAGACTTCCCTGAAGCAAGGAGGCAAACTAGAGGAGTGACTGTTCACAGTTTCTCTTTGGTTCATTTGGGCTCAAAGCTTCACATGTGGAAGAAGAGGGGAGGCTTCTGTTGTCTACCTTGTGGGATACTTACACTTGTCCTAACTCATGCAGCAGGAAGATGTGACCTCTTTTCTCTTTTACATACCCTTGCCCCATTAAAGACCTAGCCTGCCTGTAGAGCTGTCATAAGAAATTTGTCGCATCTCTCTCTGCCCTGACCTCAGCATCTTCACCACTCTCACTATGGTCCCTTCATTTTTTGTTTTCCTCATGTCTATCTCCATTTCACCTCCTATTAGGCAAAATCTCACCCCACAGAGCTGTGCTGGAATGGAGGCTGTATGTGGGCTGAGAGAGTCAGAAGGATTTAGACGCTGCTGAGCACAGTGCATCTTCTTGACATCTAGCCTGGTTGCTCTGGGTGAAGTCAGAGAAATGGATCTGGTTCTCAGCCATCACCGCCAAAGCCTGCATTGCTGCTACACCCCAGGCAGTGCTCAGTTCCCGTAAGAGGAGCAGGTCAATGGGAAGTTTTCTGCATCCACGCTCCAGAATGCTCCCCAAGAGTCTCTGGGAGTGTCAGCAGTTTACTAACCCGAGCCAAGAGAAGGGCCTCAGCACGTTGCTGGGCGGGCTGACAGCACCTCACAGCTATGCGTAGGACTAGCCTGTGTCACATGCACAGCCTTCCTATAACCTCTGTGCATCAAACCGCCTCCAAGCGCTGCTGAGGATGGTGCAACGGAGGCCCTCGCTCCGAGGGAGAATGGTGCTGCCTCTCCAGCCACTGTAAAAGGAGGAGAGGAGTTCTGAAAGAGGTTTTTTGAGTTAGTGCCTTATTTCTGCACCCTGTGTTCTGTCTGCAGACAGTGCTTAGCAGATCCACAAACCTGGACGACCACGGGTTGAAAAAAAATAAAAAGGAAAAGTGAGGGAGAGGGAAAAAAAATGAAGGGAATCCGTAAAAAATTGCCTCTATTACCTCGTCAATCTTTTGCAGCAAATAATACATGCAGAATTTGGGCTAGCAAAGTCTCCAAAGAATAACATTTTTTTTGGTGAGGTTTTAACAAATTAAAGAAATAAATTAAGTCGCCAACGCAGCAGGAAAGTGCTTGAGGCCTCCAGGATTTGTATGTTTTACCATTGTTCTAAAAATAAACCAGGAAAAAAAAAAAAAGAAGTCTTTCTGTTGAAAAATAATATTTACTCTAAGTGGCTGCACTCGGGCTTTACTCCCACGTGGCACCTCACTACCTTCATGGCCCTGCAACTTTGGGCAGCAGGCAGCAGAAGTGGCTGGGATACAGGCAGCAGAGCCCTGCAGTGAGTGGGAGAGGCGTGCTGGGAAGCTGCAAGTGAAAATTAGAGCCCCTGTGCCTCACTGTGCTGACACAATCAATGCATGTGGTAGAGATTAAGTCAGCTTCATGGTCTCACTAGACCCAAACCCATGGAAAAAATTTCTGGCCACTTTGGTAGGTTTTGAAAAGGTGGTGCCTTGTGCCACAGATAAATGTCCACGCTCTGTCCTGGAATGGAACAAGGCATACAGTCATGTGCATGCAACAAACAGCATGGGCTGGTTTCTCTCCTACCACCACCCACTCCCCTGCCATCCCAGCTGCTGCTGCTGCACTGCTCACCACCTCCACCCCAACCCATCTGCAGGTTCCATTCTGTGCCTTCTTTGCTTCTTTCAGCTCTCCACCCAAGCCTTGTCTTGGGAAGAATAGCTACACTCACCCTCCTAGCCCATCCCAGAAACTGGAACATCTCTTTTTTATCAGAGTCAGCAGAGTTGTGTGATCTGCAGGCAAACAGACTTCTGGAGGAAGTTTTTTAAAGGTGTACATGATAGGTGGGTGTCTAGCTTCCCACTGACAATTATCAGTAGAAACAGGGCATCTTGAATTCCTCCTCCAACTATTGTTCGCACTGCAACTGAATGCATGAACATTAAAAAAAAAAAAGGGTTAAAGGATGCATTCAGACTCATGTGGGCAAGGCTGCTATTTTCCAGCAGGTAACCTGCAACTTGCCTATAACTCCTACTTGCCTAAGCACTGCAGTAGTGGGAATTAGATACATGCATGAGCAATGTAAGGAAAGGTTTACTTCATTTTCCGTATAACTTATGGCTTCTAGAGCTCCATCACTTGTTCCTTGAACCTCAGTTCACTTCTCTGTTGAAGCCTCTCAGTGGAATTGGTATCTGATTTTGTGTAATCAGTGGGGTAATCACAAGTCCACAGCATGCATGTATGCACACACTCATGTGCGTGGGTAAGAGAAAGCCATTTACCCACACTATTTCAGGCCCTTTGTGACTCTGTTTTTCTACTGTAGCCTCTAATTGCAAACACTCCTACTTTTTTCTCCTTTTCATCCTTATTCAGTGCACAGAATGGGCTGTGCTCAATTGCTAAGTAGAAACTTAATGTTTTGGTTTTCTCCCTACTGCTCTGTGTGTGGCCCCTAGACATATTTACTGCACAATATTCAAAACCTGCCCTGATGACAAAATGGTTGATTTCCTCATGGGTTTCTCTGTGTCCTCATCATTTTGTATCTGTGGCTGTGCAAGTGATTTATGGTGGAACTTGTTCTGGTGCTTGTCCCCAGCCTCCTGAGGGTGCCCACTTACTGCTTTCATTCTCAGAATGGTTTTAGAGTGGAAAAATATGCCAGGGAAAGCTGTATAATTTGCTCTGAAGGGAGGTAGCTACTTTCTTTGTTTGCAGCTGGTGTGTGTTCTGTTTTGTTACAAAAGCTGTGCGTGAGTAAGCAAGAGCAAGGCAACTTTATTCTGCCTGTTTCAGTTTTAGAGAGAGGGGAAAACTGCCCCTGGACAAGGAAGACAGGACAAGGGGAAACAGTTCTAAGTCAAAAGAGGGGAGATTTAGATGAGGTTTCAGGGGGAAATTTTTTCACTGAGAGAGTGGTGAAGTGCTGTAGCAGGTTACCCAGAGAAGCTGTGGATGCCCATCCCTGGAAGCGTCCAAGGCCAGGCTGGTTGAGGCCCTGGGCAGCCTGATCTAGTGCCTGATTTAGTGGGTGCAACCACAGCAGAGGACTGGAACTTCCAGGTCCCATCCAACCCAAGCCATTCTGTGTATCTTTGAGAGCTAGAGTGGAGAGCAAAATAACTTTTACAGAAGGCAATATGGTGCATCCTAGTCTCTCCCCAAGCAGAGCAGAGCTCATGAGAACCTCTTGAACCTGACGGTAGGGAAAGACATCTGTAGGGCAAATAACCCCCAAAAATAGCACCCAAAAGAAATAGTGCCAAAGATGGTGTATTTTTGATAGGCTTAGGTAGATGATGTATAGATGGTTAATAAGAAAAGAGCGGCTCACCTTTAAAGATGGTCAAGGCTCGCCAATAACTCCACTAGGGAGGGATCTCCAACCAGAGATCCTTCCCTGGTGGTGGTCAGCCCTTAAATGGGGTCTTGGGAGAGGTGGAGTCAAACTCCACCCCTTCCAATCACACTCACTTGTGCCCCTGTGGCTGACTCAGTGCTCACCTCAGGTGATCAATCAGTGGTTCAGGCCGTGATTCAACAGTTCCCATTCAACATCCCTGCATGGCTCTTGCTGATTTCTGCACTAACTCTAGAGTGATTTGGAAAGGCGGGCTTGTTGTGCTCACACCTTCCCCTGTGGGGAGAGGGAACTCATTTGATCTCTGTAGGACTGCAACACCAACCACTGCGTATAAGGAAGGCCTTATCACAGAATCACACAGAATCACAGAATTGTAGGGGTTGGAAGGGAGTTCTAGAGACCATCTAGTCCGATCCCCCTGCCAAAGCAGCTCCCTAGCCCAGGTTGCACAGGTAGGCGTCCAGGCGGGTCTTGAACGTCTCCAGAGGAGGAGACTCCACCACATCTCTGTGCAGCCCGTGCCAGTGCTCCATCACTGCACTGTGAAGAAGTTCCTACGCACATTTGTGCAGATCTTCCAGTGCATCAGTTTGTGGCCATTACCCCTTGCCTCCTGCTCCTTAGATATTTATAGACTTGGATCCCCTGTGAGTCTTCTCAAAGCTGAACAGACCCAGCTCTCTCAGCCGCTCCTCCTAAGAGAGGTGTTCCACGTCCTTTATCATCTTTGTAGCCCTCTGCTGGACTCTTTTGAGGAGATTCTGGTCTCTTTTGTACCAAGGAGCTCAGAACTGGACACAATACTCCAGGTGATGGTTCACCAAGGGAAAGTAGAGGGGGAGGATCACCTCCCTTGACCTGCTGGCCATGCTATTTTTAATGCGTCCCATAATACCATTGGCCTTCTTGGGCACCAGGGCACACTGGTGGCTCATGGTCAACCTGTAATCCACCAGGATACCCAGGTCCCTCTCCTCAGAGCTCCTCTCCAGCAGGTCATCCCTGAACCTGTACCACTGCATGTGGTTATTCCTCCTGAGGTGCAAGACTCTATGCTTGCTCTTGTTAAACCTCATCTGGTTCCTTTCTGCCCAACTCTCTAGCCTGTCCAGGTCTCACTGAATGGCAGCACAACCTTCCCAGTGTCTCAGCTATTTCTCCCAGCTTTGTAACATAACAAACTTGCTGAGGGTGGACTCTAATCCCTCATCAAGGTCATTGAAGATGTTTAACAGGACGAGACCCAGGACTGATCCCTGAGGAACACTGATAAGAACAGGTCTCCAATTGGACTCTGCACTGTGCAGCATTGGACTTGTGTGATTAACAAGCCTGGCATTTTCTAGGGTGAGGGCAACAAGGAATAACTCCCCACTCCTTGCAGTTAGGAAGCCAGCAAGATGTTGGTACTAGTGGTTGGATGGGTTTGGGGCTAGATTTGCATTTAGCCCAAATCTCCATCAGGCTGAGGGAAGGCCTGTGAGACAGCAATGGATAACTGCTGGGCTCATGTGTGAGAATGGATGAAATTACCGGGGATGCCATATGCTAACTGAAGGAAAAGACATATTTTTCCATCAATTTAATGCTTTATTGAGTTTTTCCTTTACATAAATTTGGGAGAATTTTTTTGTGTGTTCTAAAGACCAGCAGGGGTATCTGAACAAAGAGGCTGCTGGAGGTACATGTCTTGATTAGTGTTTTCCAGAGTGGGTGGCAAAACAAAGAGTTTTTTCTAAGTACTGCAGTTTCCTGAAGTGTGTGGGACATCCTTTAACAGCCATCATTAAAAATACAGGGAAACATGTATACATGAATGCTATCTCAATTCAGCTACTGTGGGAAAAAATAAATCCTTAGTCACTGCCCCTGTCACTGTGGTGTGAGGCCCCAACTTGGCAGGAACCATGGTTCAGTCTCCTCTGAGCTGCCAGCTCTCTAAACAAACTGTGTTTTATTGAAACGGAAGAATCTGTTTTCCACAGGGACTTAATGTGACTTGTATTGAGCCCTGGGAGTTTCCAAGATACCGAATCTTGAAATTGTCATAAATAAAAATGGTCATGATTTAAACAGGAAAGGCACCCTAAAGTACAGTCGTTTTTGAGTCCGTGGTCTGTTTCTGCACATCATAGAAGCAAAGGGGAGATCTTCAACTGTTTTCAGTCTCTGGACAGCAATTTTTATTGAGGCAGGGGCAGAGAAGCTCGTATCCTTTCCGCAAAGGCCTTTGCATCTCAGCAGGGAGCAGCTGTGTTGCTGCATGGCACCTTTGCCATGCTGATGGTCAACTCCAGCCTTGAGCATGAAACATCTGTAGTGAGAGGCTTCTGGCGTTACTGGGAGAAAGGGAGAGAGAGAAGCTTGCAATAAATGTTCTCCATATATATTTATAAGGCATTGTCACATTAGTAAACAAGTGTTCTCTTTCATTTTCTTAACAGAACATACTAACTCCAGTGACAAGAAGTATGGGGCAATAGGACAGGTTTTCTTGAAATGACTATGGGATGACCTTCAAGGAGAACCAGGCTAAACTGAAGTTTAAGGATTGCTTTATGAGCAGCAAGTTTAGGAGTATATTAAAATATTTTAATCTTTGAATTTTTTTGAAGAGGGCGGCTTGGAATCTCTGGCACAGTTTGAAACCGGGGCTTAAGCAGTGTAATGGGCAGGCAGGTGTAGGGCTAAAAGGGGTTGACTGAGATGGAGGGTATTCTTGGTTCAGCCTTGAATTTGAGTCAGATATCTATGATAAGAACTACCTTTAATGTAAAGCTGGAAAGCTGATATGAAGATGAAACAGTTTGAAATAAAAGAAGTCTGGCCAAAATTTTCTATTGCATGGGCTGCGTAAACACCTTTTTCTCAAGCTGTAGTTACTGATCTATTTTTATTTTCTTTGTTTCCCTGAAGCAAAAGTAAAGACTCCATGCCAAAAAGGCCAGTTTTCCCAGCTTTCACCAAAATGAGCCTGAATTCCTAAAGGGACAAATCAGAGAAGTTGCACTAAAATTTTAGGTAGTTTTTTAAGCATTGACACCACGAACAAAAAGTGGTGAACCAAATCCCAGACAGAGGGTCTAAGGCCCTGGCTAAGTTTGGATCTTTATCCAAAGTTGATATCTCATCACTGTGATTTAGATTCCTCTTTGCTTGATGTTTTTCCAAGATTTCCCTATATTCATTTTATCCATGACAGGCTAGTGAACATCTACCAGCGCTTCTATCAGAAGTTTTGGACTGGGGACAGTTGAAAATAATCTTCAGATAAATGCAGCATACCATAACTGCAGATAAATGATCTCTCTCATGAACAGATAATTCAGTCCTGCAGCTCTGAAAAGTTTGCAATTTAGATTCCTCCCCAGAGAACAGTGAAAATGTTCTTGAAGTTGTGATCCCTTAGCATGGTGAGCTAGATCTGGAAACTCTCAGGTTTATATTTGCATCTTGGTTACCCAGATGGTTTTGTGGCTTGGTCATGAGTGCCCTCTAAGGTGGTATGTTGTGAGTGCTTTGCAGCTTAAGCTGTCCACAGATTAAAAAAAAAAAAGAAGAAATAAAATGCATTTTCTTCTGATGCAGTGGAAGTATACAAGCAAATGTATTCATCTCTGCTGGGCCACATTTACATGCACATGTTTGTCTCTCACTGCCAGATCCTGCTATGAACTCCAGCTCTGCATGCTGTTAGAAATGGCAGAAAGAGATAGATATCTGTATCTATGCAAAGGCCCATACATACTTTTTGACCTGTAGCACGTGGTGATTTTTGCTTAATTCATGGGAAACTCACATTCCCATACATGAAATGACATGCATTTTCTCCACAAAATGCAAACCACACTTTTAGACTGGGCTGTATTTCTTATTCCTTAAGTCCATTTCTGCTGCATAACTGGGCAGGTATGCTTGGTATTTCTGCTTTTTTTCTTCTTCTTTTTTTTCTTCTTATTCCAGTAAAAAAATATAAAGAGAAAAAACATAAATAATTCAAAACACATGCTTTATATCAACTGTTCCCCTGTTGCTATTTTATCTCTGTAAACAGGGCAGAGGGAAACCCATCCAAACATGGAAGGGGAGAAGGACGTATTGCAAAATTGTGGATGGGTCATGTGAGTCAAGAATACATCCACAGATATTTATTTTTTTCTAGAGGGCCGGACTCAGTGGTATGATGCCTGTATTTTAGTGCTTCTGCATAATGAGTTGATGAGTACACATATGGTAAGCTGTGTGCACTTTGGTTGCATGTGGCAATACCCATATGTACTCACTTTTTCTCTAGGACTTTGGATGCTCAGGCTTACAGATCTTCAGAAAACCCATGCTAAGGCACTGTATGTGACAAGAGTCTTTGTTGGAGGGTGCTAAACTTCTTGGCATTTCCTAGGAATTAAGGCCTCCTCCTTCTTTAGAACATGATGTCCTTCCTTAGGACATGATGTTTCGGTCATTTTTTTATGAAAGTGCTCTGTTGAATAAAAAAAGGATTTGGACTGGACCCACGTAAGAACCCTTCTCCTATGAAGATGTGTCACTTTCACTTGCCTTTTCATCTTTTTGCTCCAACTGATCAACTGCTGAGATAATTTCTGAAAGTTACATAATTTTTAGCACATACTACATGCTATCTGTAGTCCATACTTATATGGTTTAATGTGGTTGAGAGAGCCCATACCTGATACTTTGTAGCTGTTTGATTCTTTTCAGTAACTTAATGAGTCATATTACTGCGCATTTCTTCTGACACCACAGAGTTGGACTTAACCCTATTTCACTATGGTGATAATAAATGTCACCATTACTTGTGATTTAAGTTCTGCAAACTTAGTGCTACAAAACTAAAGACAGCCTAATATATTAGATAATGTCCTAGGCTGGTGCATCTGCAAATGTAGAACATAATAGGTCTGTTTAATGCTTCAAAATACCCATTCTTGTGCCCTTTAAAAAGTCTATGTGGAGGGCATGCCTTATCATTCTTTCCCATTCATTCTTTCCCACTCATTTCTTTGTGTCCATAATCATAAAATCACCTAGAGCGGAAAAACCTTCAAGGTTACCAAGTCCAAGCATCAGCCTGACCTGCTGATTGCCACCACTAAGCCATGTCCATAACTGTGGCATCCACATATTGCTTAAATACTTCCAGGGATGAAGAATCTACCATCTCTCTGGGCAGCATGTTCCAATCCTTTTCTCAGCATGAGCTCTAGGAAGTCAATATCTTTCCTGTAGTGAGGAGCTCAAAATTAATGTCCAACACAGTTTTCTCTCATGCAAGTTTAGTTTAGTCCTCTATGGATGTGTAGACAATCAATAACAACTATATGTATATATCAGATACAATGGTGGGTCCTAAAATGTAGATGTATCTGCTGTGGTTATGGGTAACCAGAATTCTGGAGTAAAAGTCTTGTTCTGCCATTTTTCTCATCTGATCTCAGACAGATCCGTTAATGTCTCTTTTGATACCCCAGAGTGATGCTATGAGAGTAAGGTTGATAATGTATAAGCGTTCAGATACTGCACTGACAGGGGCTATATAGCTGAATAGAGAGAGCAGGAATACATTTATTAATCTGGTAAAGAACTGGTATTCAACTCCCAGTGCTCCCAGTCAAAACTGTATTATCAGCATGTCTCTTATCTCTGGAATTTTGTTTTGTGCTGTTCTACTTTGCTTGTTGGTTTGTGGTTTGTTCTGCAGCTTCCCATAAAAGATAATATTAAAAACACGTACAGCAAAAGCCTAGTAAAAGTTGTAAGCAGGTCTGACTGTCTATGGCATGACAGCCAATAAATATTACCTCCTGATCATTTACAGATTCCTGGGAGATGCGGTGTTGAGTCTTAGAATTGGAAGGAGAACAACTCACCCAACCTGCCTTTCAGTAAACAATGTAGTGTATCCACCCACTTCACGCTCTCCTAATTTAGGACATGTGTAGTGTGTAATGATGAATGAGACAACTTGTTATGTTGCTGTAAACCTTATTCTCCACCTTACAACACACCCTTGATTGACCCCTTCTTTTGTGGAAACTCAGCCCAGGGTTTTCAGTTCACCTCTTGGGAGGGAAACAGTTTTCACTAGCTGCTTGCAAATACACTTCTGCAGAAAGAAAAATGCAATGTTTTGTTGCTCTTGTTCCACTGGGCAGCCTTTTCAAGTGATGTGACCTCCCTTTGTGTCCCTTTAAACTGTGACTAATATTTATTTATCCCTTTTTAAACACAATAATTTAATTAAGAAACTAATCAGCAGTGTTGAGATGATCTTTGAACTACCCCACTACCACTGAAAAAAATTTATGAATGCATAATACAAGAAAGATCCTGTTATCTAAAAAGCTTTCTACTAAAGTGTTTTGGCATCAGAAAAGACTTGAAATTCTGCATAAAATTTGCAATATAGAGATGTGAAAAATATTAATAGATTTCAAAATGTGTTCCAAATGAATCTGACAGGACTGTTTGGATTAATTATTATGAATAAAACTGTTACAAGTTTCAAGGATTTGGGAAGTGAGTTAAGTTTTTAGGAGTCCAAAGGACAGATTGTAGAGGTATTTACCTATGTAGCAGATAGAGAACTAATGGTCTGGGCTTCTTTCTCAGTCAGTGAAGAGAGATTGGCACATTCAAGATATGTTCCATTTTCATAGACATTTATCTTTGGATGGGAATTTATTAGTTGATCATGTCAGCAGGGATGAAACAGAGGGGTTGTAATTAATCTTCTGTCATCATCTGCCAATTCTGATTCTCTTAGCTTCCAGTTAAGAGAATGTTTCTGAAAGTTACCTGAAATGTAGGCACCTTGGGCAGAAGGTGATTACATCCACAAAAGTGAGCGCCTCCAGTGTAATCCTAGGAATTAGCTCTTGCTGTTTGTGTAACAAGACCAATTCAACAGGACTGTCTCCTCTCCTCCAGTCATGTATTAAGTTAAATTAACAGCACTAGAGAACCTAGTTCCTTAGTCCCAAATGGCTTCTGTGGTATAAAGGCTACAAGAGGTTTGGCTCAAACTAGTCAAGACTGTTATATTTCTGGACATGCTCAGCAGAAGTATTAAAGGCATTTCAGTGCTCTGAAGGAAGACCTATGGTTAGATGAGGGATAGAAGTTCACTGACTTGCTGTCAGGCTCCTCCAGTCCGTATGGGTGGCACAGTGGACACCTCTGTGCAGGTTTAGATACAGTCCTTTGTCCTTTGTAGCCTTGAAATGGCAAGTGGATGCAACCAATTAGTGGTATCCAACTAGGGTATCCATGCAGGTCTCGAGTCAGGGTCTGATAGCGGCACACGAGAAGGATAGTTTTTGTGGCTTTAGACTTTGTGACTGAATTATCCTGTATCTAAGAAGGTGCAAGCGCTATTCCAAGCTTTGGCTATTACTGGGAAATTCCTCAAAGTGCTTGCCTCTGGGGTTCTCTGGTGACTAATAAATATGATAAAACAGCTCTTCTTAGTGCTCTCTTGTTATGAACACCTTATTTTTTTCCTGTGCTGCTTCCTTACTTTCTCAGTATTTGTGGAATTTCATCTTTCATCTCTTAGTCCTCTTGCAACTTGACTTGAAATGTGCCAACAAGATTCAAAAGGGTTTGTTATGGGGTGAGAAGTTAGATAGGTACAGAATGATATCAAGTGCTTTCATGAGAAAAGTAAAATAAAAAGAGAATAACATCTGTACCAGGAGGCTTACTGTATCTATAAAGGATGGGCAAAAGACAGTAATATGAACTGCAGGGAGCAGTTTTTATTAAGGGCTCATTTTGAAAAGAGTGGGGAATTCTTTTAGCAACTTGAGGAAACCCTCTGTTAAATTTGCAACTACCTCCATTACTGGAGTGTAATGTCATTAAGTTGCTCATAGGTATGTTGTGGTAATTAATATCCTCACCTATCTTCCACTGCCTTATTCGTTTCGTGATGTATTATATGCTCCGCAAGGGTTATGTAGGGAAAAGAGAAATAACAATGAGAATAAAGATGAAAAGAGAGGATTACTATTTTTTCTATAAAGAGCAGATTGCAAAAGTGTGGCATTTTTCCCACACATCTTGCATAGTTTTGAGTTTGGGTTTTTGAAGAGCTTTTAATTAATGTATTGTTTAAGTAACTGTAATGAGAAGAGCCACTGCCACTCTGATTCTAATGAGGATTGCTTGTGCTCTATGTCTTTCTCATTGTGGCCTGTATCATTTAAATACCTTAACCAGCACATGCTTTGGCAGATTTCACTTATATCTACTTAAATTAAGGCATGTCAATTTAGGAGTTAGGAAGCATGCAAATATTTGAGAGAGACTTGACATTCACTGCTGAAATCACTGCACTAAATATCTGGCACCAATGAGATTACTTGAAAAGGGTTAGAAATTCTTTCTGTGTATACAGGCTGGACATTCTCAGCTTTAGGAAAAAAAAAAAGTACTTCAACTTCTGTGCTCACAATAAGGTTCTCCACCAAAATTTCAGCTTGTTTGTCTTCTTTTGGATTTTCTTTGAGCAATATGTGACTGTTCAAGTTCCTCAAAGTTGCTGCTTGGAGAACAAACAGTACCAGTATCTCAGAAGTAGTTGAGTTATAGCACGAATTTAGCTGTAAAAGGAATGGCATTTCCTTATGTTCTCATCCTGCAGAAATGCAAGAGAAGATGGCGCTGAGCTGGAAGAGTGTGATGGAACTTTGGATATTTGGACAGCCCCAGTCACAGGAGATGAAGCTTAATTTCCCATGTGTATGCATATACTTTTCTTCTTACGGATCACTGTAGCAGACCATCATACCATATGTGGTATGCATAGCAGTACACAGTGGCAAGCCTTTCTGTGCTGGAAACTACTTACTTGCTACACTGAAGTAAAAACTGGCTATTAATACATACATCTAATGTTAATCTCATTTGTAGTCTCATTGTAATGGTACTGAATTAGCCATTACAAAAGTGACCAGAACCTGAATATTTCAATGCCAATAGGGAGTCTTTGCTGCTTAATGTAGAGTTACTTTCTTTTCTCATGCAGGGACAGAAAAATATAAAGAACACAAAATAACTCAAAGGGGGTAAGATCACAGGTTGGAAGACATCTCAGAGGTTTTTAGTCCAACATTTTGCTCTCAGAAGAATCAGCCATGAGATGAGTTTCAGGGCTTTATTTAGGTGCACCTTGAAAACTTCTAAACCTCCAAATAATACACACAATGCTGAACCATAGAATATTGTGAGTTGGAAGGGATCCACAAGGATCACTGAGTCCAAGTCATGCCTCATCGCAGGACCACACAAAAATCAGACTGGTTGAGTACATTGACTAAACATTTCTTGAACCCCAGGAGCCCCTTCACTCCCCTCCTCATGAGGGAAAAAAATTGCTCATTGCCAGGTCAAACTTCTGTTGTCTCTTGTCGTTCCCCTATCCACTACTGTTTAGAGCAACCATGTCCAACCTGTGGGCCACATGCAGCTCTAACAATGTGGCCGCACAAGATCATAAACTGTTACTCTTCTTACGTTATTTTTAGCAATATTTTACATAACATATTATACATGCTTGTGCCACTTGGAGAGTAAAATGCAGTGAGTCCTGATAGTAGAATTTCAACCTACCTACATGTGTGTGTGTGCCTATGAAGACACAGCTTTTGTTATTAAGCCGACACGTAAGTTTTCATACTTAATTATCTATGCCTATATTTAACTTTTCTAGAGTTTGTAAATTCACTGAACGATGTTGTTTGGTGTTTTTTTTTTTTTTTTGCATGAAAATAATATAATAAATTCAATGTTTTATGATAAGATCTAAAGCACAGACTAAAGTAAAGTACAAGAAAAACAGTAGATACAGAATCACAGAATCACAGAATGTCATGGGTTGGAAGGGATCTCAAGGATCGTGAATCACAAAATCCCTGCCACAGGCAGGGCCACCAACCCATTTAATATTCCCCATTTAATACTAGACCATGCTGCGCAGGATCCTAAAATTCGAAACAAAATTCAAAACATTATAATTAATATAAATTTCAAAATTAGATATAATTTTAATACATTCTCATGTAAGCCCAACTTTACAGTTTCAAAAGGAGTAACAGATATAAAATTGCCAAAAAATTAAGCAATCAATGAGGGTTCTGAATATAGTCTTACAGAGTATTATCTACTAATAACAAATGAAACACATGGTGTGCATCACAAAAATTTTTAAATGTAGATCTTGGACGGGTAAAAGTGACTGCAACATCTGTGGTGTCTACACCTTGGCACAGAAAAAATAGAGTTGCAATCAGACATTCAACTCGATGAAAAATTAGATCATGTCTCTTTACCAGACATGGTAAAACCCTATCTTACCAGAGAAAAATATTCCTCACCTCAGAATCCTGCCTTAATCATGCCATTGCTTTTTGGCAGTACATATATTTGTGAGCAACTATTTTCAAGGATGGAGCACAGAGAAAGTAAAATTAGATCAAAAATCTCTGGCAAGCACCTTGAGAACTCACTAAGAATTGCAACTGCTTCCATCAAACCAGACACTGATGCGTTAGTTTCACAAAAATAAGGTCAAATATACCACTAATTTTATGATTTTGTTGCCGTCTTTTTTAATATTTTAATAAAAAATACAGAAGTAAAGTTTTGCTACTTAGATATATTAACTATATCATGTATTTTTTATGCAGTCCAAGACAATTCCTCTTCACTCAGTGCAGCTAAGGAAAGCCAAAAGGTTGGACACCCATAGTTTAGAGCTTGGCTCACTATTCCTTGTGAATTTGTTCAGCTATGGTGTGCTCTTCTGATGGCTGACTTCTGGTGACTCAGATGCAGAGATGAGGCATAGCTGATGTTCTTATGTCTTATAAAGCATAAAGACCAGTAATGGATGTTAAACACAGAATTTCTTCTTCCTGACTTTTTTTTATTGGCCTACTCCCTGAAACTATAGCCTGCTTAGTTGCATCTCCTCTCTCAAAACATTTTTTATTTTTGGTTTAACTTCACACTGATTTGTTTCCTACTCTTCAAATATTCTAACCACTGTGGGAAGGGAACCTTTTTTTTTTTTTTTTTTGTCTGCATCAGTTTCTCTTATTTACAATTAGTCACAGGATATAAAGTACTTTTTCCCACAGAGGCATTTCAGTGTCCCATTATCAATACTTCATTCCTAATAGTTTATTCCCCATTTCATTTAGGATTTAACTCATAGACATAATCATCTGTAGTTACAACTTGGCTGTTTTATGCTATGTTCTTTTAATATGTCTTAATTATTGTCAAACCTTCCACAAGTGATGCTACAAGGCCTGAGCACAGCATAGTCTTGATCAGAGCCATGGGAGGAGAGTCGTGAAATCTGAGTACCAGCCCTGCTTTGCCACTTATTTACAGCTCACACTTGTGTCCAAGTAACTAGTTTTAAAATGTCAGTAAGCTACCCCTCTAACTAAGCTCATACCATGAGAAGATTAGCTGTGTTGTGCAAAGCATTTGTATACTCTGACTGAGGCTGCAGTGGAAACACTGGGTAGAACAATGATGAGGAAGCTGGAGTTGACAGACCTGAGCCATTTTTTTGTAGCATTTGAGCTTTCTTATAGGAGATTTTTACTTGGTATTCAAACTCAGGACGGGTCCAAGTGGATCTAGCAGAAATCACAGGGAGAAGTAGGTTCCTTCACCATGAAATATTGTGTAACTCATCTCAGCTTCTGACTTAATTCTTCCATACTGTGGAAGAGTCTATCATCTTCTCCCTTTCTTCTAGCTCACTCCTTTTCAGGACCTTCTTTAAACGCTGGAGTACTGAGTGTTTCAAGCAGACAGGTAATTTTTTACTTTTAGTTTAAGAAAACTGAGTCAAGGAAAGAGGAAATTACATGACACTGTGCTTTGCAGAACTTCTAATTAATGTTTGCTGGGCCCCTTTTAAAAAAATGTTGGATGGGTTTAGGAACATCATACATTCGGTGTTTCTCCGCATTTTGTTCCCTGTGATTGTATGCAATTAATTTGTGTCCTCTGAAGATCTGGACAGGCTTTCTTCAGCTTCATGCACATTAATTTTTGTGCATAATGTGGCTTGAAGAAAAGATGAATTGGTGGGTAGTATAGAAACCTGAGGCACATTGCCCTTTCAAGTAATGATTCTGCATATGAAAGGGTGGGGGAGAATATTGCCATTAGGGTCTCTGTGGCCTGTTCATGGATAAATAATTATTTAGAAAACCATATTTGATTTGGAATGAAAAGTCCTGTCAGTTGTTCAGCAATACACAGAGTTAATGTGGGAAGTCAGTCACAAACCACATTCATCTCTGGACAAAACAGCCCTTGTAATGATTCTATTTTGGAAAATAGAGAGCAAAGCAAAGCCTTGTTAATTGTAGGTGGAGAAAAGCATCCTCCAGGCATCTGACATTTTTAAGAAACAAGACCATGTACATCAGATGGATCATGCTTAATGCTGTGTATACGCACATGAACAATATCCTTTTAAGGGAAGAATGTGCAAGTTCTGCTGGAGTTTCCAGCACATGTAAATCTGTTTAAAATGAACTTGTGTAAGGTTTTATGACATGCTGTGTTAGCCAGCAACATGGGGCTGGAGGTTCAGGAGAGGTATCTGGGAAGGCAGAGGTCCCTGTTAGTCTTTATTATCTTGGATATCCCATTCCTGTGCTTTTGTTTTCCAACTGGAAAATCAAAATAGTGCCAAGATGAGATGGAGAGTCATTGAATGTCTGCTTATTCATTCTCATTTTGTAGGTTATATTACTTTTTCAAAAGAAGTAGTTGGTTCAACTACAGCCCTTTGAGGAGGAAAATAGTGACTTCTACCATTTAGATCCATGCAGTAATGTCAAGGGGGTGATTTCAAGGAGGAGGTAGGTCATGGCAGTCAGGGAGGAGCAGTCACTGAGTTAGAGGGGTCTCCTATCAGATAGACAGGTTGGAGGACAGTAGAGATGAGCAAGAAGCAAACAGGTAGTCAAGTACCTTTGGGATGACAAGGAGAATATTCACAGGGACCAGAAGGGAAAATGCATGGCTTGCTGTGTTCCAAAGATTGATTGAATTGAGTGAAACCAGGCTTGAAAACAAGGACTCGATCTGTAAGGATGCGGTGGGTAGAGAAAAAAAAATATTTATGCTGTCCATTCTATGATGATTGTGTTTGATCTAGTCAGTCCAGCTTACACAGCTTTAAAAAGTGAAGGTTTCTAATTTCTATTCTAGCAAAATATAGTTGTTTGGTGTTCAAAAACCTTTATCATCTCCTTTGAGGGGCTCTGGATGATGGGGGTTTGCCTGACAAAATTGGAATCTCATGGCACAGGGATTCTCTTTATTATTTGAAAGATAATTTGGGATTCTTGGAGTACAAAGTACCACAGAAGACTGTACTCCTAATTACTGAACTGATGAATCCTTAGTCATGACTAGAAACTTACTTCATACATTCATATGGAGCTTCTCCCTGTTGGTGAGAGCCTTGCTGAATTCTGCAGATTGTAAGAATTTAGTCCTTGATGGTATGCCATTCTTTTCTGCTGATTCCCATTACAAGAAGAAGTTGAAACATCTCCAGCCAGTTAAACACCAAAAATTTTCTTCTTTGATCCTTCTTTTTTTTTGTTCCAATCTGCTTGTTTGTTATATTCTTTTTGATGCTGAAGTGAAAGATTTTTGGAGACGAGACCATCTCTGCTTTTGTGTCTCTGGAGGTGGGCAGATCACTACACAGTGCTGCTATGGAATGATTCCCAGCAGTTCCAGGTCTCAGCAAGGCATATATTTCTGTAAACATAAATGGAGAGGAAACTTTCCAAGTTTTACCCAACATAAAGGCACACAGTAAAATGTGTGACACACTAAGCAAATGTGTGATATATGGTTTTCTTTCTTTTGATCCCTTTTTTTCTGTAGACAGCACAAGCCAGTTTAAACTTAAATATTTCCACTGAGATCCAGGTTATTAGCTCTATTAATCTATATGTTTTATAGATGGAAACCTCCCTTCTTGCCCATTGCTGCAGAAGTCACTATACTAAGTTTCCAAAACATAATGGGAACCTATTCAGACCTCAAGGTCCTGGTAAATTGAATATGTTGGTGGTGGGAATTCTGGACACATCACTCGAAGTACATTATTAATTATGAATAATAATATTTATTTTTATTAATTGTGGGTATAGAATTATTCTGGACCATCTCCATGTTTTAACGCTTTAGGCAATGCTCCATGGCACTTTGACCAAAATTTAGAAAAATGACCTCTACATCAGAGCAAATAAATCAATTTTTATGGAATGGAAGTGGAGAGTAGAACTGAATAAGCTAGCTGCAATGGAAATGGAGTCTTTCAAAACATTGGAAAAGTTAGGCACTTGCAATAGCATGTGGTCTAATTTCCTGAACATGTGAGAAAGGACATGAGTTATTATATAGCTTACTGCTTAACATATGTTTGCTTCCTCATGTATGTAGATGGCAAGGGTGGAATCCATGCAAAAGTCCAGCATGTCTCAAACTGTCTCTTACCTGCTCAAAACCAAAAGCAGACACTGTGAATGATAAAAGAGCATGATAAGTGAGCCAGAGCAACTTAGAGCACTCTAGATGATTTTAACCCGATCTGGACTGGGAAAAAAGTTGCATTTGTTAATAGATGGTTTTGTCATTGTTCAGCAGCTTTTAGTTTGTTAAAATTTATTGTTCAAATATTTGGAAGTTATATGTTTTTACACTCTTAACCAGAATGATCAATTTTATGTAAGAACCGTATTAATCTGCTGCTTTTGAGAAACAGCAGTCTTTCTCCAATTTTTCTGCATTCTTTTTACAACATTACCAAATAATTGAAGCTTACTGAAGCTTGAAGTAGAGGTGGAGACAGAGTGTGCAGTGCTTATTTATTTATTATTTGTTTATTTTAAGAAAGAAACATATCCCTAAGTTTAAAACTCAGGAGGAATCTTGGCTCTTTTAAGGCCGATTTGTGGTGGGATCCTGCAAACAGTTTTGTTTGCCACCTAGGAAATGTAGTGTGTTCACAATTCGTATTCAATTTCCTGCCTATACATGAACGGATTCTGCATTTCAGAGCCTGATGGTGGGGTGACATTGAATACAAGATTGTGTGGCACTTTATAGAACTTTTCCTTTATTAGCTGCTCTATAATCACATTAAGTTAGACTGAAAATTTGAACTAATTCTTTCCCTTGAGGCCCAGGCTGTAATAATGGTAAAAATCTGTGAAATAGGATAAATACAATTCAATAATTATATTGATAAATAAAATGAAAATCAACTAATTGTGTCATTTACTCAGTTGCCTGCCCCCGTTGTTGCTGCCTTTCTGCATCAGCGACTACTAAACTTTTTCTGTCACACTTCAATAAATTTAATTGTACAGAATAAATGAGCTAATTTTTGAAGTCACAGGCTCTGTTTGCAAGATAAGGTTGGTGATTTATTGACCTCCTCTAACTCTGTAAGAGTGTCACCCTCCTTTTCACTCTGACAACCACAGGAGGGTTTTTTGTCCCTCTTCAGTCACAGCACTGTTAAATCCTACTTTGTATATTTACCTTCCCATCTCATTTTCTTGGAGCCACATGATATAGTACAATAGACCAAGGATCCCTATTTCAGCTGATGGCTACTCAGTCTATTCCAAGTCATTAGGAAAGCTGTGGAGTTCATAACTTTCTTAAAATGCTGTTTTCTTCCAATGATCATTTCCTCCTTCTGGTTTTCAAAAGGGTGGCTGCTGAGGGGGGGGTACAAAAAAAGGGACATACATGAATACCGATTTTTTTCTAGAAGTTCTGGTCTATTTCTCATTCATGAACCATGTGTTTATCCACCTTAAAAGGATGAGCACTCATTTCAGTGTCCATTCACAGTGATCGTTTAACCCTGAACACAAGCAGATATTAGGCATTAGACATGCCTTATAAAAACATTGCTTGCTTTTTAACTTTTGTTTCCTAGAATCATAGAATAACTTGGCTTGGAAGGGGCCATAGTGATCATCACATTTCACACTCCTGCTGTGGGCAGGGTTGCCACCCGCTAGATCAGACTGAATACCTCCAGAAACGGGTTGAAGGAACTCGGCTTGTTCAGGCTGGAAAAGAGAGAGCTGTGGGGAGACCTCATTTTAGTCTTCCAGTATTTAAAGGGAGTTTATAAACATGAGGGAAATCAACCTTTTACCCAGGTATAGTGATAGGACAAGGGGGAATGGTTTTAAGCTGAAGGAAGGGAAATTTAGATTAGATGTCAGGGGAAAGGTTTATTTACTGAGAGAGTGGTGAAGTGATGGAACTGCTTGCCCAAAGAGGCTGTGAATGCCCCATCCCTGGAGGTGTTTAAGGCCAGGTTGGATGGGGCCCTTGGCAATCTCATCTAGTACTTGATCTAGATGCTGGCAACCCTGCCTGTGTCAAGGGGAGTGGAACTGATGTTGAAGATGTTGAAGATGTTGAAGAGCACTGGTCCTGAGATAGACCCCTGGGGTAGAGTGTTCATCACTGGCCTCCACCTATTCATAGAGCTGATGACCACAACAATTCCTTATTTTCTAAATTGTTAACCCTTCAAATATATGTCTTTACAATTTAGAGAAAAGGATGTGATGAGTGATCATATCAAAGGCTGTAGAGAAGTCCAGGTAAATGACATCACTTGCCCTTCTATTGTCTGCTGATGCCATCATCTTGTTGTAGAAGGCCACCAGATTATAAGGCACTATCTGCCTTTGCTGAAGCTGTGCTGGCTGTCTTGGATCACATCTTCATCTCACATGTGAATTAAAATAGCTTCCAGGAGGATCTGTGGAATGATTTTCCCAGGCACAGACAGGAGGCTCACTGGCCTGCAGTTCCCCAGGTCTTTCTTTCCTCTTTTCTTAAAAATGGGAGTGATGTTTTCCTTTTCCGGGGGACTTTGTCTGACAGTCACAACTTTTCATATGTGATGGATCGTGGCTGGGCAACTGTATGTTTTTGTGTAGTGAGTTTTATATACAGATGGTGGGAAAACTAGAAAAAGATACTGGCTATTCATCTCTTGTGTGCTGCAGCAATTATGGCAGCAATGGGTTTGTCAAAGTGGTGTAAATTGCAAGAATGAATAGACTGCATCCTTTCTCCATCTCTTGTGTTTCCTTTGACTGTTATTTTGTTTGTTTGTTTAGCAAAACATTTGCATGGCAGCCACAATGACCATTTTCTATAAGTCTGAAGCCTTTGTTCTGCACTTTACGTTATATTCATAAAACAATCGATATGCATATAAAAACTAAGGGTTGATTAGCTATTGTGGCACAACACTCTCATCGGATGTCATGCTATATCAATATGATCTCTGAATATAAACCATATTGGTACTGTATTCATAAAACTCTTCAGAGAAAAGTGAAAACAGCATAAACACATCACCTGTTAAAAAAAAAAAAAGTAAAGTTATGCTTCCCTGGATCTGGCAAAGAAATCCTGTTAACGAGAAGGATGGCAGCACTTTTTTCTGTATCATTAAATGACTACCTGTTGAGGTGCATGGGTCTCTGCAAACCAAACATTTTTCCATCTCAGCGTACGCTATATCTGTTCAGAGTGTAATTAAATGTGCTCTTCTCTGACTGATGCTAAGCAACACAGCTAGTCAAATACATATGAAAGCTAGATAGTTTTTAGCAAACTTGGCCCCATAGAAGTGAATAGCAAAAGGCTTTTTATGGAGCCAGGATTTCAGCTGCGCATCTAGAACACAAACTGTGAAAGCCTTTTTCTCATGTTTTAGTTGTTATATTGGACCTGTCTCTGCTGTAATTTTCTTCTAAAGAAGACTTACATCCTCCTAAATATTTCCTGTCAGGTGTTGGCTAAGAGAACCGTATCCCAGGGAATTGTAGATGGAGGAATCACAACATCCCGTGTGCGGAGTAGTCCCAATTTCTGCCAAACTCTTCACAGTGTTCTTAACTCAAACCACTTGTATTCCTTGTGACTGAAACTTGCAGCAAAAGGCAAACTAACTCAGGAAAATCTTCTGCCACCTGGCTCTCCCTTTCTTCAAACAAAAAACTTATAACTATCTTAACAGCCTGACCTGGGAGCTTAATAACACAGCCTTTGCCTGAGATGGCTCTTGTTGCTTCTTCCCATCTTCACCACATATTTGGTGTTTGTGCTTGATTGCTACGGGTCTTTTAATTTAGACCATCTCAAATGCCTGTGAGTCTATGCATGAGCAATTATACTGATGGGTTTTTTTATTATTATTTTTTGGGAGGTATGGAATTAAATTAAATTAAATCTGAATCAAAGATACTCTTTGGGGAAGAAATCTTTGCCAACTTTATCAGGATAAAATTCCGCAAGTATGTAATGTTTTATTAGGCAGTAGTGAAGTACTTTGGAGAAAGATTTCCAGTTCATAAAACACTTCCCAAACATGGATTGACCTTGTGCTCTGTGGTCATTATCATTTTTCTACTTGCCAAGAAAGTTCCAATTGTTCTGCAGATTCCTTGCACTGGGAACTAGAAGACAACATTTGTACTGAATAGGTGGACATGTGGGAGGTACACAAGACTTCTGAAAATGCAAAGTGTGATCCAGACCAACATTTTTTTTTAAACTATGCCTTCCCTTGAAATAGTGTATATTTCCTATTGAATAGGGAATCAGAAAATCCACACAGTAAAATAAATGCTCATTTTCCAGATCAGTTTTTTTTTTTTTTTTTTTTTTTGATGTGGCCCTCACCAGTTCTTAAATTCTAAGTAGAGGAAGAGAATGTACTTTCTAATTAATCCAAATTGTACACATTCATCATGTTCTATACTTTATAATGCAATTCCTCCCTTCTTTATACTTCTTTCATTTGTTATGTGGGTATGACTGAGACTAGGTCTGACCTGGAACTGACTTGGCCAAATACCACCCACCTGTCACTCCAAGTCTGATCTAAGCACAACTAAAGGGTATAAGCTCTGGTGAAATATGCAGTCTGTAGATGAAGCCAAAGTTAGGCAAATAGTGGCTTTTTGAGAAAGAAAGCCTGTTTTCTCTATTGCTGAATGTAGAAGATGAACTGCCTAGGTGTGGAGATAAGTCTGGACAGAGTACAGAGATGGGCCTACATATAATCTGGTAGAATTTAGGTAATTGTCTGAAATGACAGGCTTTGGGTTCATTCTGTTGAAGAAATAAAAGCCAGTACCATTACTTGGACAATGCATGACCCAGACTAGGTCTAAGATTTGAGATCTTCCTGTGTTCAACTTTAAAATGGTGCACTGTAGCCCAAGTGAGAACAAATGGTTTTCTCTTGGAGAGAGGGGCTATTCCCTGCCTATGCTTAACTTGGTTTTCTGTATTTCTAGACCTCATCCAGTCCCCAGGACAGACCTAATATAATTGTATCAGAGCATCCCTCCAGCTCACAAAATGTGTTTACTGCAGGGCAGTTGATTCCAGTTGGGATTTTTATTTTATTTTAGTTGTAGTTTTGAGACTGACTTGGAATTTTTTATATAACGTCAGCCACCGTGCAGATTTATGCATTGTACTATAATTACTTAAATAAGGGATTTTGTATACTACAGCCAGTGATTCACAAACTGCAGGGTATCTGCAAAAACAGGCTTTCACTGGGATTATGGGATGTAAAATGCCTGAAGGTTTTTGCCTTTGATAGCAGAGCTGCCATTGCATCCACACAGGGTTCGTCTAATAAATTGTATTAGTGCTTTCCAGCGTCCTGATAACTTTCCTCCCCCAACCCCTTGCTATTCTGAAGTTTTTTGAAAGGAAACTGGTTCTCTGAATTATTGCTGTGGCAATCACTAAAGCGTATGTTCAGCATGCTTGGTGTTGATCATGCAGTATAACAGAGAAGTTGGAAAGGCTCTTCAGGAAGGACTTAACATTGTCATATTTGCAATAACATAATATAAACTGGATATAAGGATGTTGTGGAGGGTATGGGGAAAAGACTACAATTGGATGTTCTCACTGTCTTCAAGGCAATTAAATCACTTGTATTATTTTGTTTCATGGTTACGTGGCCAAATTTCCTCCCTGCTTTTGGAAATAGTCTCAGCCACTGAAAAAAAAATGGAGTAGTTGTTTGATTTAAGGCATTCTCTAACTTGACATCGAACAGTTTTAAGTCTGTGAAAAGGAAGAGGACATGCTAAAGCCAGGATATTAATACCCATATATCCAACCACTGTGTTAGACCAAAATCCTTCTTTTTCCTTCTGAGAGATTCAGCTAGAACTGGGAAAGAATCAGAAATGTCTGGTAATGGTTGTCTGCCTGATAAAATAAACATAGAAATAAACAGAATGAAAATCAACAAACTCTAATTTATTCAGAGGACAGCAGGTTTCTCTCCTTGCTGACTTTCCTGCCAGCCCATTTCTGAACATCTGAAAGTTTTGTGCTGTGAAGACAAAAACAAAATTGCTTGTGAGTTTCAATTATGACAGGCACAGTATTTCAGACGTGTTGACACTTGTTTTTATGTTGGGATCCACATGGTTGCATTTTATTTCTACAGGTTGGGAAAGATCCTGTTCTTACTCATATTTTTCTCAGATCTAGAGCTGTACAGATAAAAACAAAAACGACAAAAGAAACTGCTATTACAAATTGCCTTCCCTCTGAAGTCATTACAGTTCAGGTAAGGATGATCAGTGAATAACAAGTACAAATCAGGGTTAGTAAAATTACAGTGCATGTTTGGTGCTCATCAGATTCTTCACTGACTTTTGTTCCTGTGCAGTAGGCATCACGTCAGTCATCAGGAGCAAGAAAATCCAAAGCCTCCTGATCTCCACTCTTATTCATTTCTTATTACACCTGCTTTGAGCTGCCTAGTGTGCAGCAAGTTGCTTTCGGTTTTAAATACTTGCTAAAAAATCGGATGGCAGCAAGCAGGGTATATCTGCGTAGATGCTGTTACTGAATACCACAGACAGAGCAATATGTTTCTGGCTGAAATTCTCTGCTCAGAAAAGGTCTTTTAGGATTAGGTGCTTTGTAAGGGTTTGCTTTTGTTTTTAAAGCCCTGCATGCTTCCACTCTGGTTATTCTCGGCACTCCTTTAAAGTGCTTGGCCATGCAGAGCAATCCCAAACAGGGCATCAAGGGAGACTCAGCCCCTCAAAGCTGCAGGTGGAGCAGAAATCGCTGCCACTGCTTTCCATATGTTCCTCCCTACGGGGGCCTGACTGCACCTCTACCTGAGAAAGAATCAGAATGGAAACTTAATGGAGAAGCGAGTCCCGCCCCTCAGGTGTATGAGGCTGCCAAGCTCTTTTGTTCTAGTTCTCTCTGGTTTTAACATGTTTCTGTCCATAAGGGGATACTAAAGGGGCAGTGCATTCTTCCCTTGCTCTTCCTAAACCCAAAACAATATCTCCTAGTCCTCAACCTTTATTTGCAGTATTCAAAAAAGCCTTCCCCGTTTCCTCTTCTTTTCTTATTTTCTTCTTTTAAGTCATTTCACATTGATTAATCATTTCATAAATGTTTCAGGGTGGGATTGTGAAACCTTTACTGGCAAGAATTTTTCCCCTGGAGTCAAGGAGACTACTCATTAGCATGACTACTTGCCAGCATGAGGGAGGGATTTGCAATCTGGACGTTTGTAGTTTTAAAAATATGTCTCTATTTAGCTGATTTGGGCAGCTGAGGAGGGCTGGTTATGGAAATCAAACTAACAGGCTGTCACACTCTGTTTTACTTCAGAAAGCATCTATAGTGAAATAATGTATTTTTACATAACACACACACATTTAAACAGTACTTATGTAATCTCATTGGTGTCTTCATTCTTATGAGCATTCTCTGAGACCCTTTCATCCTGAACCAAACCAAACCCTGTTTTGTTAATCTCCTCTGTAAACACCAATTAGACTACACCCAGTCAAAAGATGTATATGGGCCATTATTGACAGAAAGCCATCGTAGGCCACGTACACAGACCTGTCAGAAGCAGCCAGTGCTTGCAGAATGCCTGAGCTTGAGCCAGGTGGGTGCAGGGTTTAGTGCCTGAGAAGCTAGGTAAGATCGTTTTTGCAGGACATGAATGTGGCATGGCTATAGCTCTTGTTCCTGCTTGCAAGAAACAAAACTCTGAGGAAAGAAGCCTGGCTCCTTGACAGAAACCCTTGTGTTTTACAAGGGTTAATCTGAAAGCAATAACTCCTATTTTATTATCTTGGCCCACAATGTCAGAAGTGGATGTTAGTGGCATAGCACTAGGAGTTGAACCTTCCCACCAGTACTCCATTACATTTTGTTGCTGTGTGACATAGGATAGCAGAGGGGCAGTCAGATAGAATAGCATCTGTCATGGAAGTGCATATGAAGCAAAGCTGTGTCACTGAATTCCTCCATGAGGAAAAAATGGCACCCACTGACATTCATTGATGCTTGCAGAATGTTGCTTGAAACCAAACAGTGGATGTGAGTACAGTGAGGTGATGGGCGGTGTGTTTCAGCAGTGTTAATAGCAACAATGGATCACCTCTGCTGGTGCAGATTTTTACAAGTGCAACATGAAGCCTTTTATTCATTGCAGGTTAAAATGCATTGCTAATGGTGGTGACTTTGCTGAAAATTAGTGTTCTGTAACTGAGAGCTTGCTCCATCAAATAGTATTATTGTGCTTCTTGTATTTCTTGTAGTTTCCATGGAAATAAACAGGAGGCATTATTTTTGGAGCAACGTATGTATATTACCCTATTTCCCCACCATGAACCTGTCACAGTCCTTTTGTTTAAGGACAAGCAAAATGATTCTGCTGCTGCTCTGAGCAGCTAACAGCAGTGGTGACCTTCAGGCTCACCACTTTAAACTGCCTTGGGGTGATCCCAGTGAAATAGCAAAAAAACACTATATTTCCCCCATGCTCCTCCACCTCATTCCATGCCATTTGCTGCTCTGCATGCAGCCTGGCTATCTGGCCTGGGAGCTGGGCTGCTGAAGCTCAGGAGTTCCCTCCTCTGCCTGCATCTTCCTCCACCTTGCACAAAGCTGACAGGGGGATTTTTCACCTCCTTACTTTCCTTTTTCCTCTTTGATTAACTTTGGACCAGATGGCCAGTCCCCAATCTCTCAGCATGCATTTGACTGACAGGAGCCTTTGATAAACCTCATAAGAATGAAGTCATCTTCAGGTCACCTCCTCTGCCTGGCCTTTAGCATCCCGCACATACCACCATTATCTGCTGAATAGAAGACAAAGGAAATTAACTCCAATTCCCTATCATCCCTATTATTTCCACACTGATTTAAACAATGAGGCAATGAGATGCCCTTCACTTTTCACGGAAAGGTACAAATGTCAGCTGTTAAGAAATGCAAACAAGAGGGTTCCCATGTTAATGGATGGGCTTCTTTGTAAAGCCATGAAGTGGTAAAGTGGATTTATTCACTGCCTGCCTGCTTAACACACTTCTAAACAAATTCTTTAACCACTTTTATTTTATACACAGTGCAGAGTGCTTGAGAAGCCGCATTGTTTTGGCCTGGAAATTTATAATGAGGTGATATACCACACTCTGATGTGTTTTTTTTTGTTTGTTTGTTTTGTTTTGTTTTGTTTTTTTGTTTTTTTTTTAACATGTGCAGTTGTCAGAGCTTCATTTGAGCTCTGATATGTACAAAAAGGTTTAGCTGCATATGAATCCAAATGCTGAGATGTAAGAAAACCACCTCCATGTTCAACTGAGAAAACAGATTTGGATATGCTGGACAGAGGAAACAAGCATGAATCAGAACAGAACCTCTCCAGAGATTTGTGAGTAGCTACATCATGTCCACTTGGCTGTGGAAAAGAAACAACAATATGCTTTGAAAAGTGTTGCCCTAGGGGTATTTTAGGCCACGCAAGCAAGAAAATATCTTTAAAAATACAGACTCTGAAAGTAATGCCTTCTATTTATTTCTGTGGAAATTGCAACAGATAGAAAGAGTACAATAACACAGAGCAAATTCTCAGCTACAAAACACTGTTTTTCAGCAGTCATCACCACTAGCCAGTGATGAACAAGAACCTGCATGCCATGCTTGTAAAAATCTGCACCAGCTGAGGTGACCCATTGTTTCACAGTTGCTATGATGGTGTCGTTACTAAGACAATGTTGCCCACATAGTCCATCTTTCATCAGCCCAAACAGATGGAAGTCAGAAAGCACCAAATTCAGGCTTCATGGTGGGTGTGGTAGAACAGTCCAGCCAAGATTAGTGATGTACTCCACAGTCATCAAACTGGTACGGGGCCTGGCATTATCATGTTGCAAGACATAGGGTGTCTTTTTTCTGTGGCTGGAGTCTGGAAGTTTGGGCCTTCAGCTTAGTCAACATTGTGATGTAGCAGACAAAGTTAATGGTTTGTATGGATTCCTTGAAAACCAGAAAGATCACCCCTTTCCAATCCCAAAAGGCAGCATACATAACTTTACTTTCAGAGGGCTGCATCTTGGACTTTTATTTGATCGGGAATTCACTCTGTGAACTGCCATTTCGCTTCTGGCTTGCAGTGACACTATGTCCTGTCACCAGTAATGATATGATCCAGGAAACTGTCGACTTCAGCTTTGGATTGGATCAATAGGTCTTGACAAACTTGCATGTGGTGTTCTTTCATTTCCTATGTGATTGTTCATGAAACCCACTTGACACAAATTTTGTGATATTCCAACATTGCCACCAGTGTTTCCAATGCACTGAAAGTGATGTTCAGCTCACCGTATCCTGGCTATAATCTGCTGATTTGTACAGATGAGCTGATGATGATGCTCTTCATTTTGTGGTGCGACAGAAGCTCATGGCCATCCTGAGCATGTCTTGTCTTTCACTTGGCTGTCACCACTGCTGAAACACATGACCCGTCACCTCACTGTGCTCACATCCACTGTTTGGTCTCCAAGAAACATTCATCAGGTGTCAACGAATGTCGATGGGTGCTATTTTTTCTGCTTGGGGGCATTAAGTGACACAGCTTTGCTTCATATGCACTTTCCATGTCAGATGCCATTTTGTCTGACTGCCCCTCTGCTGCCCTTTGTCACGTGGCAACAAAATGTAATGGAATATTGGTGGGAGGGTTCAACCCCTATTGCTATTTCACCAGCATCCACCTCTGACATCGTGGGCCAAGATAAGTAAATAGAAGTCATTACTATCAGAACATCCCTTGTGCTTACTTTGATGAGATTTCTTTCCCAAAATTGTGGTCTTCCACTTGAGTTGGTTTGACTGGCAGTTAATTCTGTTCTTTTGGAAACAGAAAGTATCAAAATGTTTGGGCACTTGCATGAAATCATTCTCCATATCACCGTTTCTCCCACATACATTGCAGAAGACTAAAACAGCAAAGATCTCAAAATTTTTACTCTTGGGAAAACCGGTCTAAACAGTGTGGTTTGCATTAAAATACAATTCCTCTTTGCTTACTAGTCAGAATCTGTCCTCTGAAACAGAGCTTACTACAAAGTTGCCTCCTGATGTACAGTTGAAAAGCGTTGCACAAGAATGTATCTATTTAGATAGATGGATATTAAGACAGCAAAAAGATCAGGCTGAGCTAGGAATTGTGTTCCAGTTGCCTGCTATAAAGCAGCATAGAAGCAATGACAACATGTCATGTCAAGAGTCTGATGAGCAATTCTTGGTTTCCTGTGTAGTCAATGGAAAAAAGTCAGTTTGGTACCCAAGTTAGGCATGTGGAGAAGTCAGTCATGCCTACTTGATGTGTTGTGACTGCTGCTCATAAAGTAGGAGTCTGAATTCCTCATTGCTTATTGCCCTTAGATGCTGTCGTAGATGAGATTTCTAAGTTGGGCTCTTCTGCTGGGCAGCAGGAACATGGCACTGAAACTCTCAGCCTCTGAAGGACTTCCTGTTGCTTTAGAGTCATAGGCAGAGTTTGCCGTGTACCTCTGGTCACTAATAAAGCTCTCCTCCTTTTTTACAGTGATTTTACAGGTATCTGCATTTCAGTAGTGTCATAGAGAATTCTGATGATGCTTCTGTCCAATTTATGCTGCTGGCCATAGTCTGAACAGCCATGAACTGTGTCTGGAGGGTGGCTGAAGAACTAGAGCATAAGGGGTCAATCTAGATTCAACATACTGATGTTGCTGAAGGATGACTTTAACACATACAAAACCTTTCTTCTTTTACTATAGGAAAGTCTTTTTATGCATGGATTCACCAAGACCAATTGTGGCTAAAAGGATTCCCTTTTAAACTTGGACAGATGAAGTCCAACAGAAGTCTGCCAGCTGGTAGAATGCTTAAACAAGATAGTTTAGGCCTAATTACTGAAAGTACTCATTCTTCAACTATTCCTGCAAAAAGTCAAAATAAATATTTTGTTTCTTTCCTCTTTCCAGTTGAATAGCTTCTAGAGTGGCCTATACCATTAAAGATCTCCAGCTGCTCTTCAATTATACCTTGTTCCTCATTTTTTTTTCATTCCACCTCAAGAGTGGTGAATCTTTAATTGCTACCATTTTGTTGATGCTGACAATAAAAGGTCAGTCTTTTGACAGCTCTGGGGATCCTTTAATTCATGTTGCTTCTTCAAGTATTTAGCTAGCTTAGCACCGAAAATGAGATGCTTGTTTCCCTTTCCCAAATTTCCTTTTCCAAGCTGATGTTTCTGCCCTGATAATGATGAACAGTGTCACCAAACTGCCTTTTTTTCTGACTCTGACATCAAGCTGTCCTTCTGAATGAAGATGGGCTTGGATACCTAGACCAGGGCCTAGTCTTGGGAGCAGCAGGAACAGATCACTTCTGCACCTATATCCATCAGCCTCTGTAGTATTTTTAAGTCATTTGAAAGCACCTTTTCTCTGATAAGGGTGGAAAGCTTAGCATATATCCTTGCGTCCTGCTGTACACTTTCTGACTGAAATCTGGAGGAGGAGTTGAGCAGTGGTTATGAGTTTGGTAACCACAAAGATTCTCTTATAGACCCTGCTGTGTAAGGGTGCATATCAAGCACTCCTCTGGAGAGCTTGTTTTATTTAGATAGTGATGGCTGAGATGCATAGAGCTATTCTCTGACAGAGATTGAAAGCTGTCTGCACTGCCAAGTGCTTTGTTGTGTTCTTTTTTTCAAGCATGATTCTCTCCCACAATTTGTTCTTTACATGCAACCTGTCACTACTTGAGCTTTTCCTCCATACAGATAAATGGACGTACCAAAAAGATGGACAAATATACTGGCACCAACACCATTTTACTTAGATCACTTTAGGTAAATACGGAAGTCCCTTTGAAGAAGCAGAAGCATGACAACAACTATAATCTCAAGGTTTAGATTATTTTTTTTAAGCAGACGTATCAGCTGTCTGCAATTCGAAGTGAGGGGTTGAGGGTGGGGGACTTATGCCTCCCATTTTGCTTTTAAAAAGGTCACAGTGAAAGGATGTGATTGAATATTTTGCATGGAACTGCCTGTGACAAAGACAAAGACAAGAGGTTTGTCAGAGTGCTATGAAAAGCAAGAGAGAGAAAGAGAGAGAAATATCTGTGTTAGATTTTTGAGGTATACTTGAAAGAATGAAATAAAAAAATGCTTTCAAATCCTCGGGGACTTTCCAATTTATCAAGAAAGACACATTCTTCCTAATGAAAGGTTACTGACCTTCATGAATGTGACAGTTCAATTACAGCCCATTCATATGCAGAGCAGCCGTTGATAAAGGATTTAGGAAATGTGACTAGCATAGCAAAAAATAAAAATAAAAAAAAGGAGGGGGGAAGTGTCTAGAAAATTATTTTTTATTGTGGAGCAAAAAATATAAATAAGATTCAGTCAGGTAGTAGAACCTTTTCTTCTCTGGCCCAGCAACCCATTAGATTTGCTTCAGCGAATACATTGAGTTTTTTTCCTCTTTTCCTACTAATATTTCTGTCTTTTTAATCCTCTGAACTACTAAACCTAACAAATCATAAAGCCCTTGGGGTGCTGAGATGCAAGGTTTCAAACATTTTTTTCCTCTGACTGGCAGAGAAAGCTGGAATGTGTCCTAATGTTATTTTAAGTGCTTGACTAGTATTTAAACTCTTAAATGGATGGAAAGTTAATGCAGCAGTGAATGCACACGCACATACATGTACCCCCCCCCCCCCCCTTCCTTTTCCTTCCACCTTCTCCTCCCCCTGCTTCCCCCACACAGAGTTTGGCCTCTCCAAGTCTGTTAATAGCCAAAGCAGATATTGGCTAGACTCTCTGGAGCCAGCCTTCAGCCAATGGAGGGTGACACCTGTGAGCTGATGTTTGTTGAACTCCTCCAGGTGTAGGAAAGATGCTTAAATTGACATAAGGCAGGAGCTGTAAAAACAGGCAAGTATGTCACTCATACATAGAACTCTGTGGAAGATCCCAAGGCCAAGTCATTGCGAAACAACTAGACAGAAAGAAAAATGTTTCACTAGCTTTGAAATAACTCCAAAATATCTGTTTATCTATCTGCATGCATACACACACTCATGGATCTAGGCCTATGTGCGCATAAAGTATTCCCGCAAAATAACGCGAGGTGCATGTCCCTACATACACAAGTACAATCCAATCTTGTGTTTCAAGGTGATGGCAAACAGAGGGTTGTGAAGGTAGATGAGGACAATCCTTTGCTTAGTGTAAACTCTCACAGGTGGCCCCAGAAGGAGTGGCTCCGGGAGAAGTTTACTGCTGACCTGTATTTATGTTAGGTCATGATTATGTGGAAGGCATTGTCTTCCACAGAGCAGCAACCCATTTTCTTGATTTGAGGCAAGTGCTCAAATCCAAGTACAATCAAATGGGTGTAAAGAAGTGCTAAAACTGGCTGTGGAAGGGAGAGCCAGAAGACATTTCCTTGACCTCTGCTCAGTATCTGTGAAATGGCATGCTTGAGATTAGAAGCTTGGTTAATTGGCTCTACCTCCACCCAGATACTGTGCTGAAATTTTCCACAGTTTTCAGGCAGGATAGGACTGCAGAAACTGAGACCTAGCAGGTATTTTGAGCACCCTGCTGAAAATTGTGTGAGTTCTCAGGAAGGTCTAGAGTGGCCTGTTCTTGAGGTCATGAAGCTTTTCATCAGTAATCATCCAGTAGTACTGACTTTCAGCCTCTGTTGCCTCATTTAGGCAACAAATGATCATTAGATTTAGGTGATCATTGTAGAGGAAAGAACACTTCCTTGTCCTTAGTCTAATTTTAGATCAAGGGCTGGCATGGAATTGGCTTTGGCAGCTTAGACTGATAATGTCTCATAGTGAGGTATACAAATAAAGTAATCAATCTGTCTTTATTGGTTCTTTCAGATAACTTTGAAATGCATAATTGTAGGGTATTGAATTATGGAAATCATGGTAGAAAAAACTGAGATCCCTTCGGAATGGTTACATTCTCACCTCTTTTAAGGAGAAGTTCTGATCAAAGGGCATTTTAAGGCAGCTTGCTTTATTCTCCCTTTTGTTCAACACATACCTGAGACATTCAGGAGGTCACAACTCGTCCCCAAAAGCATGTAGAGGCATGCAATGTAGCAGGCAACCCAGTGTCCATTTTGGACACCCTCAATTTTCTTGTATTCTTCTTGTTCTGGTAGTCTGCTGTGCAAACTGAACTAGAAGCTGGTCAGGCTCTGAGAGATGACCATCTCCCCTCTCTCAGCCTTCAGCTGCCTCATAGCTCAGCAAGACAGAACCAAGCTCCTTTGGCCACAGGAGCGGAGCTTCCTACTTATGTGCTTGCCACTTGCTTTTAATCTCCAAAAGAAAAACAAGATAAAGGAATAGACAATACTGACACAAAAATACTGACAATCTGACTGAGGCCAGAAAACCTTGTTCAGATTCACTGTCGGTAGGGTCCCCATCCAGCAGAACATTTAAACACTAGAACATTACTTTTGCTGAACGACTTAATTAATTATATTTAACACTGAAGGAGTACAAGAACTAATCCAAGTACACCCTATAAAATTCTGTGTGTCATCT
Source organism: Oreortyx pictus (assembly GCA_036925125.1). Lineage (NCBI taxonomy): Eukaryota > Metazoa > Chordata > Aves > Galliformes > Odontophoridae > Oreortyx > Oreortyx pictus. Next base: position 84,851,459 of record JAUPFR010000003.1, on the reverse strand, counting down.
CTCAAATATGTTTTCTGCAACCTGCTGTAGTGTATTTGGATTATGATGTGATATGAAGAGTTTACTGGAATTCATTTGGGCTAACCTCTCTGCAGTGTTTAGTCTTTGTCTCCTGTAGATAATGCATGCAATCTAGACTTTTTTCTTTTTCTTCATAAGATCTACAAAACAAGACTATAAAAAATATGGCACAGAATCTCTCCACTGTCTTTCAAAATCAGGCTTACTTTCTACCACTAGTGAAATAGATTTCATTTAATTCCATTGGCCGGTGGATTATTTGATCAACACTAATTTTTAGATCAACACATGATTTAGATTTTTAGATCAACGCTAATTTTTAGATTGCTTTATTGTCATGGAGATTTTAATATTAATATTCAATCAAAAAAAAACATCTTTACTGAATGCAAAATAATAATTATCAGTAGCAACTTCATGAGAGCATTTCTGATCATATTTGCTTTGGTTAAAAATACCGTCTTTGTTTTCTGCTTGCATTGTAATTGGCAGGGTGCCTTTAAAGTTTGCTCTTGGCCCTGAGACTTGAAAGTGCAGTCAGGCATGTGGCTGAGAGCAGTGCTAATAGGCAGACTGCATAACCTCACCAGCTAAAGCTCACAGGCTATGAAGGGGTTTTTCAGCAGGGGAAAAACACAGCCCGCTGCCGCTCAAGCTAGCATGAACTTTACATACTGCACGCCTTACTGATTGATTAAAAATGTAGTCATCCTTAAAGACAAATCACCTAAGGACTTATAGTAAGTTACAAACAGAAGGATGGTTTTATGGAGCATACTTTTATGTAACGGGCTCTTCCAGGACGAGGACTTTGCTTGCAAAGTCAGTGAAAGTTGGTTGGTGACTCTTGTTAGCTTGCTGGTTGAGGCAGGTTCTCAGGAATCAGCTCACGTGGAACCCAAACTGCACCTGAGCAAACATCGGAAGGTGGGGAAAGAATTGCTTTCAGTTTGCAGCCACAAAAGTTAAAGTGACTTATGCATGTACCAGTGGGAAAACTCTCTCATGGCAGATTGTTTGATAAGATAGGGCAGGAATTAATTTCAGTGGGGCTAGTAAATGTTAATTATTGTATGGCTGCCCCCTTTCTAGCTGGATTTAAAATGTATCTGGAGAAGCAAAACAAATCAAACCCTCTGTCTCTCAGTTGTTCTGGTGCTGTCAGTAAGCTGCAATGAGATGATATACAGGAAAGTCTGATACATTTGTGTATATATTCAGTCAACACAAAAAAAAGAATAAGTAAAGCAATGTACCTGACTGCCCATGTGCTTTTTATGGTAGGCTTAACAGTACACAGATACAGTTTCAGCTCAGCATGAAGAGTGTCAGGGACAGAAGAGCAGGTCAACATGCAAAAGCACATTGTGTCTAGGCCAGCAAAACAGCCTCTGAGAGTATTCAACCCATCCCACTGACTGGATCAAGCTCTACTGATTCTCTTGCATGAAGTAAGAAGAAAAAAATTCCTTTTCTAAGCAAATGTGATGCTACCGGTGTGCGCTAGCAACCCTCTTTCTGTACAGGCAGATTTCAGTGTGGACATAAATTCTTTCAGGTGCAGCTAATTAAAACTGTGCTGAAGAAGGCAAAGGCACAGCGAGTGCATGTATTATCTGTCTGGCCTTGTGAATACTTCACTTGTTAGGGTAGAGAGCTCTCTGCCCGTAGTCTTACGTATATTGATACTAAGAATCTGACCCAAACAGGCAATATTGGCTCTTATCCATAAACTGTTACAACTGTATGTGTATATATCAAGCTTGAAGTATTTAAAATGACTCCAACTATAGTGTATCAAAGTGTCTAGAAAACACATTTCTTCAACAGGGCCTTTTCTACTTTGGAAAAAGCAAGAAAAATAGTAACAGTCAAGATATATTACAAAATCTGGGCCTTGATCCAGGAAAAGCACACGTTTCCAAGATCCTCACATTTTTACATTATGGCTTATATTGAGGTCAAATCTTTTTAAGGTGCACATTTTTTCTGCTGGGTACTTGAAAAGGAAACAATGTGGGTTCATTTCCGCTCTGTTTCTTTATAGTGCATTAGGGAATTCCGTTATGCTTTTTTCTAAAAGGTTGTGGTTTCTTTTTTCCTGTAAGGTTCTACTCTTGTCTTGTCTCCCGATTTGCAGCTTTTAGGGCTGAGGATTGTGGATCTTTCTTCAAAAGGAAGAATACTGAAACTTGAACAGACTTTCTCTGACACTTTTTTAGCAATCAAAGAAAGTCAATGAACACTTGAAACTTCTGAACCTTTGTTCATTTAAAATGGGTTTTGCTTTTATTATAACTCTTAACCCAATCAGTTTTCCAGTCCTCCACAGGTCTGGAATGAGATAATGAAAGCATGAAATTGCTACTGTCTGAAAAGACACTGAGAGAATAAATCCCTTAAAAATAATATTAATAAAGAAAAAAAAAAGCTGAAAAAAAAATCAATCTTTTTTTAATACCATTAGAATAGCCTGTAAAGATTTTTGTAAGATAAAGAAAAATCTCTTCAGTGAATTCAGCAGTTCATCTCCTCTGGCTTCAGTGATGGAACGCTCTGCTCTTAATACCATCCCCTTAGAGAGCAAGATGGCATTGTCACACGTTGGTATTGAGGGCTGCTTTCTCGTTCCTCTTCTGGGTTCTCTTGAGAGCAGTGCTGGGATGACTCCAGCTCAGGACTATGTACAGCTTACCAGGCAGCCAGTGCTGTCCTACTAGTTTGTGCCAGGTGAGAGTTATAGCAGATACATTACGTATTGCTGAATGCCCCTGGCCTCACTCTGTACTCTCTGATGAAAATACTTTCCACTTATCCCCCTGCCTGCCACAGTTAATCCTATGCAGCCATTCTTTTTAATACTGCATGTGGGTACATGCAAAATTCATTACTAAGATGCCTTGTTCAGGTTTATCTTACTTTCTATTTGCCTTTGAATGTAAGAAGCCCCAGGGATTTCATATTGTGGCACATACTGACCATTCAGTGAAGCTATTAAGAAAAAGAGAGGCAAGATATGGTGATGCATCATATCTTGCTAGCCAGTCAGCAACAATGCTGCTGCTCTATTTTTTTCTTTGCTTGATTCCTGTTTTTCAGGAATCATTGACAGAGCTGGTATCACTCTCATGCAAGAAGGTAACGGTTTCCAGTGTCTGCTTTATTATACGCTGGTAGTATGTACATCTATCGCACGCAGGCTTTGCCTGGTCAGAGATACTGTTTGAAGATTTGCACACACTGACAGTCTGACAGATGGAGAACACATTAGGCTTACCATGTATGTGCTGTGCAGATGCCCCTACGTCCATCCTGAGTTCATCCAGCCTGCTGTCTGTGTGGGATGGCTGTTGGCTCAGTACAGCTGTACTGGCCCAGCCCTGGCATGAGAAGTGCTGAGTTGGGCTCCATAGTGTGCTCAGGGCAGTTGGACATCTGCAGCCCTGGTGAGAACCATGTTACTCCTCCTGCTTAGACCTGCCTGTAGGGCATGCCCAGGCAAATGCGTCAACACTTACTTTCCATTAGATTCCCAGACAGATAAAAGCATGTTGAAGAAGTCTTGTCCTGTGCAGTTCTGGAGTGCCACAAAACCACTCTGCCTTAGTTCCATGCATCTCCTCTGCTAAAGATAAGGCCAACAGAAAGGGCAATGCTAAAAGGAAATGACACTTTTGGATAATTCCCAGTGAGTGGAATAGCCTCGCATCTCACTAGAGACAACATAATTTATACTGAAAGCTGAAGTGATGCAGAAGAATCAGTCCTTAGATTTTGGACCTGGACACTTTCCATGGTGAACTCCATGCATTTCCACAGGAGGGACTTGCAGAACTTTGTTGTTTCTTTGATGGTTTATGTCCTGTTCCTGGATCAAGTGGTATCCACTAATCATAGTATCTCATATTAAGAAATCTTGGAAGTACATGCCTTCCTTTTCTTCCTCATGTAATAGCATGCTTTATATACAGTGAAAGATAAGAGGTTTATTTTCTCTGTTAGAAATTGTGGGTAAGAGAACATCCAATCTGTCAAACTCTTCATGACTAATAAATATTAACTGCTTCAAGTTTCTAATTACCTCATTTTTAAAAAAATCTGTGGCCAACTACTAAAATATTTAACCATCTGCCAAAAAAACACTCTCGGAGGTTTATTCTACAGCATATAGGCAATGCTGTAGAAAACGGAAACTATTGAAGTCTCTAGATAAATATGACATTGATTTTTTTTCCTCGAGTTAGTAAAGATAGCCTGTTAAATTTTGTCAGGATCTTCCCATAATGACACCCTAAATATTCTTCCAGTACAACATGTTGAAAGTTCAAATCAACACAGAAAGGTTGAAAAACTCCCTCTGTTAAGATACTGAACAGTTAGTTAATCCATGATGAACACAAGGGAACTAGACATAGAATATTCCCATTGCCTCCTTTATGTGATGCATTAACTGAACACAGTAGGAAGCATGCAGAACAAGAATAATGATACTCATTTTCAATTCAAGCTTAGCAAAGCAGATGTATACCAGCTGGGCTCCCAAATCATCGTCTTCTCACTTTCACTTTCCTTTGCTTCTCTTGATCTGGCAATTTCTGTAAGACTGATACCTTGTGGGGGAAAAAGAGAGAGAGAAAGACTTTGAAATGCCAGGCAGCAAGCAGGAATAATCTAGACAGCAGGTGATATTTCAAAGCTTCAGGTCAAGATGAGTCATCAAACCCTGAGGCATTATATCAGTTCAGATTCCAAGAAGCCTCTGAATTCCAGAAGCTAACTGACCTCTTTAAAGGTGGTAATGAATAATCAATATTATATTTGATCCCTTGCATGAAGGTATTACAAGAATGAAGGTACTATGCCTTTTGAAAGGATGAAAAACATCTTGACCTTACATGATAAAATTGTCATACTCAAGAGTACTTCCTGTCTCCTATGCTTAATTATGTAATGGCATCCAGCTGGTCTACAAAGCCCTCTTGCATTAAGCCAAGATCCACTGAAAATAAAATGCCTGAAAGGAAATGTTTTGAATCCTTTGCTGCAAAGTTTCTGAGGAGGATTCCATGTTGTGTCATCTTTATGGCATTCTGCTCAAGACTGGGCAACCAAAACAAGACCATACTCAGTGCAAAGGCTTCTGATTCTGGGAGGAGACAAAGAATACTTTGGGTCTAGTTTCACCAACAGATGAAGAAAAATGCCATTCAATGATCTGAATCATCCAAAAGGCTATAGAAGAGATATACATATGTTCAAACTTCTCTCCTTACCCCTTGTTCCTTCTCTCATCAATTCTACTGCTGTAATAATAGAATCATCCTGTGAGATGAAAGTTTGAGGGACATCAGCTTGGGCGGTCCTCTTACTGGTCAGGGAAATCAAAATATCTTTTGACAATGGAGTAAGCACATATGGACTTATGTAGCCACATTTGCTTTCCAAGCAAGACAAGGAATTTCAGGAAGAAGTCCTAGAGAGCTGACTTCCTCCCTTCAGCCTACTGGTGTAATGCTTCATGGTTTTTGTTTTACTTAACTTTTTACTTTTTGTGAACACTCTGAAGAGCTCTCTTATAAGTTTGGATCCCAGGATGCCTGCCATATTGTCTACTGTTTCAATTTAATTATAGGTGGAACGTGTCTTTCTTGTATTCTAGGTTGGTATATGAACATCCTTATTGGTTTATATAACAGTTGTTTCTTGTTCATGATGAAGGGCTAGTTCAGCCTTGGGTTTGGAGCATGAAATGATAATACTGCCACTAATAGTGCCCCAAGGGTATACTACAGCACAAAACCTCTAATAATAATCTGTAAATGGACTTCATACCCTCCGTGCCAGTAGCACAGTCCATTAGTGAAGCTTTGGCTCTGGCTGCATGTTGTATGAATGACTAAAAGCTCCTAATGCACTGAAGAGGCAAAGCAGTTTCACTTCCTGTCATTTTTGGCTGTTGAGGAGAAAGACTTGAAGTAGCAACTTCGTAAGTATTACAGATGAAGAGTCCTGTTTTTATTATCTTTAATGTGGCTAATGATTCCAGGCTCTATTTATGAGGTACAGCTATCACTTGCAGGTGATTTTTCTTATGTTATTTTCACTGTTTGTCACAGACTAGATGAAACTGGCAATGTATTGTTATTACTGTTGTACACATTCCTATACTTAAATTAAGAAAGAAGAGCCCTTTGAGATGATCAGAGTCTCACGGATGGAAAGACTGGCGCCAACCCATGATCTGACGGAGGTCTGTTAAAACAGGTATCAAGCATGCTCTACTCTCAGTCCTACTCCTCACTTGAGTGAAATTTTCATCCATGTTGCTATTAGAAACAAGTACGTGTGGAGAGAGTTATTTCATGGAAAGAAACTATGACATAGCAATAATTTCTGACCTTGGACCAATGCTCCTTTGAGTTGGTGGGAATGCGTATGCTGCCAGTGATCAGGCACTGTTAGCTTGAGACTGTTTGCCCCCTTCAGCTCCTGTTCAATACCAAAGACTCCATAGCTCTCTTATCACTCTTCACTGACTTTGCTTTAATCATAGAAGTGGAAGGGACTTTTACAGGTGATCTAGTCCAACTCCTCTCCAATGAATAGGGACATCTACAGCTAGATCAGGATGCTCAGAGTCCAGACTGACCTTGAATGTCTCCAAGGTCAGGGCACCCGTCATACTTCTGGGCAACCTGTTCCAGTGCTTCACTGCCCTTATTGAAAAAAAGAGAATTTTTCTTATATCCAATCTAAAACTTAGCTCTCCTAGTTTGAAACAATTTCCCTTTGTCCTACCACAACAGACCCTGCTCAAGAATTTGCCTCTTCTTTCCTGGAGCTCCTCTTTAGATTCTAAAAGGGCACTATCAGGTCTCCTCAGAGCCTTCTTTTTTCCTGGCTGAACAGCTCCAGCTTTCTCAGCCTGTCCTTGTAGGAGAGGTGTTCCATCACTTGGATCATTCTTGTAGCCTTCCTCTGGATGAGCTTTAACTGGTCCTTGTCTTTCCTGTACTGAGGACTCCACATCTTCACACAGTACTCCAGATGTAGTCTCAACACCAGTAGAGGAGCAGAATCACCTCTCTTAATCTGCTGGACACATTTCTTTTGATGCAGTCCAGGATAAAGTTGGCTTTTTGGGCTGCTGGTACCCATTGCTGGCTCGTGTCCATCTTGCCATCCACCAGTACCCCCAAGTTCTTTTTGACAGGGCTGCACCCAATTTGTATTGGTAGTAGGGTTTGTTGTAACCCAGGTGCAAGATCTGGCATTTGACATAGTTAAACATCATGAGGTTCTTCTTGTCCCACTGCTCTAGCCCATTTGGGTCTCTCTGAATGGTATCCCATCCCTTGGGCGTGTTGACTGCTCCTCAGAGCTTGGTGTCATCCACAAACTTGCTGAAGGTACATTTGATCTCACTGTTGTTGTCATTGATTAAGATATTAAAGAGCACTGGTGCCAGTACTGATCCTGAGGGACATCACTTGTCACTGATCTCCATCTGGACATTGAGCCATTTACCACTACTCTCTGGGTACTATTTCACAACCAGTCTCTTGCCCATTGGACAGTCTACCTATCAAATGCGTACCTTTCCAATTTAGAGTGAAGAATGTTACGGCGGTCCATGCCAGAGGACTTAATGAAGACCATATAGACTACATTAGTGGCTCTTCCCTTGTCTACTGATAAAGTTACGCCATCACAAAATGCCCCAAGGTTCATCATGCAGAACTTGTCCTTGATTAAGCCATGCTGCTGTCTCTTATCACTTCTCTATCTTCCATGCCATAGCACAGTTTCCAGGAGAATCTTCTCCATGTAGTTTGAGTATTATGGAGCATATGTAACCTTTACTTTAGCCTTGTTTTCTTCAATTACTTGATTTCAAAGTTAATCTTTCCATCTATTCAAACTAGTCAGATCATTTTCTTTGAGTATACTGACTCAGTGAGGTCTTCCAAAAGCCATTCTCCCTAAAGGTTTGAAAGTGTAGGAAGAAAACTTCACAGTACTAGAAACAGAATTACTACGGAAGAAAATGTTAAAGATATTAGACGTCTAAGCTCAAAATCAAGTATTAGTTTTCTCCTGTTTCTGAATTTGCAAGCTTTTCCTTGTTATTTTTGGCAAATTGTGCTGTTCACTGTTGAGTTTTGTGTGTGTATTTTGCATACATATGTGTACATGCATATAATATATACACATATACATGTGTATGCATCTGTGTTCATATACCTGTGAGAGTGTAGAGATATGCCACAGTTTTCTTTAAAGTAATTTTATAGTAATTATTATTAGCTGAAACAACAAAAGGAAGGAAATGTATATGTAAAGGAACAGAGTTCCTAATGGTTCTGAGAAGCGTTAGTGAAGGAATTTATATTATCTCTCTGCTTCATAGAGAAGTCCATGACTGCGCATACAATAAACTCATGTAAATTGGGACACCGAAGTGGTGGAATGCATTGACAATGAATGCAACCCTCTTTCAATTGATGATAGATTTTCTACCGATAGCATCAGTAGGCACAGCAGAATTGAAATGCAGTGTGGTCCTTCCTTGGAAGAGAGCTGCAGTGTCTGAGTTCTGTGCTTGGAATTTTTGACTCTTTCACTTGCTTTGCTGCTTGGGTGATGCTATCAACTTCAGGAGAGCTTTTGTTTAAAGTTAATTTTTTTTCTTTCTTTTCTTGCCTTCAGTGAATGTAAATGAAACCTTGTGACTGCTGGTGAGGAGCAAACATAAAAAAACAGAAGCACAGCAAAATTCCGTTTGAATTTTAAACAAAAGCTGGTCTATCCCCAACTCAGGTCATGCCCTGTCAGGTCAGTAGCAGCATGTTGCTGTTTTCTTGCAAGCTGCAGACACTGTGAGAGCTCTCAGTTCAAAAACAACTAGGAAGTTTTAAACTAGTCAGAACACTAGTTACAGCAACATGGTACTTGGCACTAGCTAATTAACCACACCACTTCATGCAGGTTTTCTGAACCCGCACACAACTGCTGATGTTTCACAGGTTCTTTTTTAAGTTTAGCTAGAGGTATGCCGTGGCCTGCACAGCACAGCAGCCACCACGGGACTGCCATTTAGGTGCACACTTTGTGTTAGCAGGCTTACTCTGAAAGGACCCTGCTATTCATCCATCTCCCAGGAGACATGTGAAAAGGGAGCAAGGCTTCAGAGTGAGAGTATCCTGAGCTATGACCAGGGAGGATGTGTAGCACAGATTCAATGCCTCAGTTAAGCTCAAGACCCTCTGCTACCAACTGTAATGACTTCTGCTGGCTAAGGGGAAGGATGGAAGAGAATGAAAGACCATTCTACAAGCAAAGAGTACCTTCCTGTGGATGATATCTTTGCTTTCAGTATTCACTCCTAAGTTACTACTGAACATAATATTTGCAGACTGTGACCCAGATGGCTCTGCCTGGCTTGAAAGAAAGGACTCTTTCCTGTGAAATAACCTTTCTTATCTCCATGATTAACTGTTGCAAAACATCAGGCTTTTCTCCTATATTTTGGTTGCCTAGTCATCTCTCCAGTCCATCATATTTGGACTTAAAAAAAAAAATAGCAGGCAACATACCGAAAACAAGGTTTTCATTAAATAAAAATGCATTTTATGAGAAAAGGCTTGAAAATGTTAAAAAGTAAAACAGAGTCCATTTCAAGCCTTAACATTTTGAAAACATTGATGAAATTAGTTTTTCACTGTTTTACCAGCACTGCTTTCAAGCTTCCTTCCCACGCTCCTATGCAAGTCAAATGCAGAGTACCCAGGGATACAAATCCTCAGCAAGCCTGACTCTTACTTTTCTCTGACAAATGCTCATGCTGTGAAAGAAGAGGCATTCAGCTGGCCTGGATTGAGCAGGCTGTCAGACTTCCTCAGAGAAGTTACCATGGAAAGAAGCTTCTTCAAAACTTTTTTTAAAGTGAGGGCTGTTAATCAATGCCATGGTGCTCTCATTAGAGAGGGGTGGAACCATTTAAAGTCAGGAAGCTGCAGTATGTGTAAGTCATGAAATTGAAATGAACGCATCTTTTGCCAGCTGGTTTCACACCCCCAGTTGGCAATCCGCAAAGGTTTAGAGGGGGAATTAAATCCATTTTTCAGCAGAAATAACTATTTTTGTGATTATCATATAGATTCCATGAGCTACACTTTGGTCCTATCAAGACAGGCAGGCAGCTGCATGAGAGGTGGAAAGAGAGAAAATGATTGAGATGAAATCACCACCAAAAACTATTGCAGGCAGCAAAGCAGTGTTGGATCTCAGCCACAATACCTCTGCAACCAGGTGTGAATGAGCCTGGTGGGATGTCATTACAGAGCCTACACTGAAAAAAGTATGTGGAAAGCTGTCTGACATGGGCTCTATTTCAAAGAAAAAGTACAAATTCCAACCACACTTTAATTGCTTTTATTTAACTTGTTTTGCTCTTGGGGCTATGGTTGCCTTGAATAAAATGAGATTAAAAAAGTAGAGTGAAAGAACACTCTCAAACAGAGACAAATGAATGAGGTTGGAGAAGAAAGGGTTTGTCCCAGTGTCAGTCTTTAAACAAGCTGAAAGGCCTGAACAAAATGGGCAACTGAAGTTCCTTATCACTGTTTAGGGTACAGTTCTGTTGTTACATGTTTTTCCCAAAAGCCACTTGTCTTCAAATTCCACAAAGCTTTATTAGAGCAGAAGCAGGGCCGTATCTGATTTTGGTCAGGAGACTGCTGCTTGAGTCCAAAAGAGATGACTCAGCTCCCACCTTTATCAGCTCTGGGCATAATCTTACCTTCCAAGTACAAACGCTACAACTGGGTTTCCAGCTGCAGAGCAAATCTGTTTTGTGTATCAAAGGTCAGGATCAAGTCCTCAGCTGTGAACTGCAGGAGTATAAATACTTTCTGGCAATTGGACTTTTGTTGTGTGGTGTATCTTCCAAGCCAACAATTGTAGCGCCTGCTGTTTCTGATAGCGATTTCCCCATCTCCTTTTGGATTACTGGAAATACATCCCCATGCAAAGAGCACATGTATCTCTTGAAGTACCAATTTGCGCCCTGTTGTGATTATTTAAGAAGTGTCTGGGAGCCTTGTAGGGACTCAGGCCTCTGGCTGAACTAAAGATTAGTTTCTATTTACTGCAGAGCACCAGCAAGCATGCCAGCCAAACATCCCTGGCAGGAAAGCAGGGAGCAGCAAACTGCCGCACTCCAGTACCTCGCCAGTGGTGTGGCTTGAGGGCTCACAATGGCTCTGGCTGTGCACACAGGTAGAAGGTCAGTGTAGTTCTGTGTTTAAAGGGAGGTTGAAAAGGAGAGAATAAAATACATGTACTTTCTGAGCTCTCTTAAAAACCGCAGTAATTTAGACAGGTTAAAATAAGGACTATCCATAACCATTAAGTGTTGCTTTAGAAGTTACTGAGTATTAGAGAGAAAAAAATGCTTTTCTATTTAGAAAATTGGTTCTTGAAGGCTCACTAGCAAGAATCTACTGTATTACCCCATTCCTCCTAAGAACTCACCTGTGACTATTTCTTCTGTTGTGAAATAGAAATAAAGATGATCCTGTCATGTTTTTAAAGACTGATACATTTCAACTTTGTCTAGAAGTCTCCACTGATCTGTCCAGAAAAAAAAAAAAAAAAGAACAAGGGAAGTATCCACAGACTCTGTGCTGTTGGTTTGCAGGAATACTATAGAAAAACTGCAGATCAGTAGTACACACCCTTTTCAGAACCCATGTGTCATTCTGACAACTTTCCAGGACCAAGGGCGGTAGACTTAATCTGCATACATATTAACATAAATTTACATAGGAATTGAATCAGAGATGAATGCACACAGTTGTTATTATTGTGTATTTACAATAAACTGCACTGTAAGTGTTGACAGCGCTTCGCAAAACAGAGAGGAAGACAAAACATTCTTTGAGAGTCAAAGAGTTAAGGGAAGCACCATTTTCCTGAAAATGGTTCTTCATGTCTTCCCAAAAAATTTGATACGGCCACAGGCATTGAGGAATGCATCTCTAAGGCTGTCAGATGGCTACTGCATTTGTGTGAATAGCAGGTTCGATCTGATCTTCCATAGAGAGGAACATCCTGTGGTCTGTGTTTTGGATTTTTGGGGGAAGGAGGTAAGAATTCTGAAATTTCTGCACCCTTGTCCAAAATTGTATCTCAGCTTCTACTTTTTTATCGAGTTCTACCTCTCTGAGATCCTTATCACAAGAGGAAAAGTTTCACTTACCTTACACTTCTGTTTGCTGGTTAACTATTTGTGTACCAAAACAGGCATTTCTGAATTTGTGCTGAAAGAAATGTTGCAATAGTGCTGTGTATTTGAGGACAAGACATGGAAAATCTGCAGTCTCTTGGTATGGGAAAGTTAGCGATGTGCAGTAGTATTACAAGTACAGATCATACATGCAATTTCACTCCCAAAGAAAGGAACTCCTTTCCTTCATCTTTCCTACATCTTCAAATAGATGTGAAGCAGGAAAAAAAATATTCTAAGATTGAATTTTTTTTTCAGAAATTAATCAGCAGTGGGCACTGACATTTAATAAAATGGCCTGTAGCATTTCTGGCCAAAGAACACCCTGGGAAAAACTCCAAACTGCCAACACAATTGCTGGATAAGCCTGCCTGAGGGACCCAGAGGGCATTGCCAGGAGAAATATCCCCTTTAACTTTCAGCCATGGTGAAGCTGTGTATTCATTACCAAAGAGGTGGAAGAACACCATGATGTGCTCTGAATACATTGTTTCATGAGCTTGTTTAGATCTTGGAATTAACTCTTATTCTGACTGTTATATCTGATGCCTTTTCTCTTAAGAAAGTGCAAAATAATAGGGAAAAAGAGCTATGTGTCCAGCACAGCCCTTTCTGTACTGTGTTTTCAGGGATCGTGTTGTTCAAGATAGAGAGGAAAATGAATGAAACCGTAAAACCTTACATCTGTCAATACAGATAAGTCCGACTTAGATCCAGGGTTGAATGTGGCAGCTTGGGAAACTTCCTGTTTAGAACTAAGTGGATCCTGGCAAAGGTGTGAGGGTCGTATAATCGTGCAGGTGTAAAACAGAGTAAACCTCTGCATCCTTTTCAGTTTCCTCAGTAGGAACTGGCTGTTGTTCAGAATGTCTTTTGATAGTTACCTAACCTCCCTTGGGTCCTTGGGAATGAGAGAAAAGCAGTTGGGTCTCAGAGTCCCAAACAGTTTGCCATCTCAGCCTAACCCATCACCTTGCATCAGCTACTGTTCATATGTGAGCTCTTAGCTTGTAACGAGCATGACGTAATGAAGTAATACAACTTATCCTCATCCTATTTCACTCCAGGTTGTCTCTGTGTGCCTGGGTCTATTGAATAAAGAGAAACAATGGCCTTTTTCGGTATTTCTGCAGTGGGCCCAATCACGGTGTATAACAACATCTACAGGAATAAGGAGATTGATACATGTATTTGCATATATCTCTTTGTCAAACAGATCTAGGCTCTTTGGTTCAAAGGTTTTCTTTTACTGTATGAGTCTTTCTTTTCTATTTGAGTCAACTTTTCTACCAGTAGCCTAAAAGAGGTGAATGAAAAAATCCTACTGCAAATCTTGGGACAATTATTGGCCATCCTGAAACATGTTCATACTTTATGTCTGAACAAAAAAATCATAAATAATGTTATCACTGTGAATCAGAGTAACCCAACTCAGGGCTTTTCCTTAAAAATCATCTCATAAATTATTCAGCCAGTTCCAATTTTTGACTGACTTGCTGAACAGAATCTGGGTCATAAATTGATATTCCCTAAATTGAACCAGTGGCAGGGTGGATTACGTAAGGACTTTCACTGCAGATCCCCAGGTCCCAGACCTTGCTGCAATAAATAGTATTTTATGGAGTCCAGGGTAAATCCAAGAGACTGGGAAAGCTTTGGTTTAAAATACACTATAGCCCAGTGGTTAGAGATGCTCCTGGGAGAGACAGGCTCTACTCCCATCTAAATCAGGCAGAAGAGGGAGATGAGACCAGTTCCAGCCTGATTAAGGGGACAATAGATGGGAAGGGTGATTGTGTTCCCTCTGCATGCTTTTTGTGAGGCACCTATCTAGGAGGCATGTTTTGAGAGCTTGAAAGCCAGGCAGAGGAGTGTTTACTTTGTGAAAGTGCAGATATGAGCATCAAGCTCCTTACAGCCAGCATAATGCATGTTTGTCTCCAGCAACTGAAATGTAAAGTAGTTCTGTCATATAACAGTAAGCATCTGTAAACTTAGCTGACCAGTTGAAGGTATCTTGAAGATCTGAATCTGAATTCCGGTGCCTAACATGGCATCCCATTTCTGTAGGCTATTTATGACTTGGGGATCATGTGCTTTTCTGTTTACTATAATTTTTCAATTCTTCCTCCAGGCTGCTATTTTGAGCCAACCTCAGTACTCACACAGGGCTCCATGACCCATCCACTGACTGCTGAGCTTGCTATGAGACTAACTGCAACTCTGAGCCTGGTTTTCCCTCCCATCTGGCAGTGAAAATGAACTGCTGCTGACTGAATGACCAGTGATTCTCTTGGAAGCAGAGCTCTGCTAAGAGCAACAGCCAACTCTGTCACCATTTGTGAGGATTTGTAGCTTGGGCCCTGAGACATCTGGCTGAGATATTTACGCAGTCCTGTATTGCACTCGCTGAGGCTCTGCGTTCACATCTGGAGTCTAGACTGAGTGACTCTACGGGCTGGCCTTCAAGCCTCTGAACAGCTCATGTCCCTCTTGTTCTCTCATTTTGTCTTTTTATTGCTTTATTGGTTTATTTATTTGCTGTAGGTGCTCCTGTCACAACTCTTCAGACATTCCTGTCAAGGCCACTTGAGAGCTTCAGTGAGGAATGGCAGCAACTGAAAGAAACCAGGCAGAACCAGATGGGATGGGTAGGGAAAAAAGGCTGTGTTGAGGCAAGGCTTTGATTGCATGGTTATGGTGATGGGGGATGCCTGGTGCTTGATTACGCTGTTTCTTCTGTGGCATACAGCTGTGTTTGTGGGAAATGACAATGCTCATCTGCACAGGGTTTGAATTCAACACATGCAACAGGGAGCAGTGGCTTCTGTAAGCTGTTAGCTGGCCACATGGCTGAGCCAGGCAGCAGGATGAGCTGCCCACTACCCTGAGTCACATCCATCAGTGGGATGCAGTTACAACTTGGGTCATGGCAGAGGTATTCTGCCTCAAGCAGGCTGGAGCTCTGTCCTCTGTCTGGATATGGACTCCATTCAGTGTCCTCGGAGGTAAGGCAGGGGACTAAGGCCTAAAACAGGATATAACGGATAGAATTCAGTGCCAGAATACAGAGATCTGAGGTACCTGAGTTACTGGCGGAGGGCTGGTAGCACAGGAGAAACCTAGAGCATCTAAAAGCGATATCCAGGTCTAGGAAATTATTCCCTGCCACAATTTCTTGTGTTTTGTCTTTGTGTTTAGTGGGGAATCTTGTTTTAAATTTGGGATGCTATGAGCTGTAGCCCTATGCTGGTGCTGTACTACAAGTGAACTCTGCCTTGATCTGAGCACTGGCCCCAGCAATATTGGCTGCTACTGCTTTCCCACACTGGGAGCAAATCTTCCCAAACAGTGCTGCTGTCATTCTCAGCCTCTTCATTTCTTTCTCTGAGCCTTTAGACTATTAGTTCCACTCGCTCCTCTGTCTGTCCCATATTCTCCTTTGTATTAGATTTCCTGTTTGCCTAACAGGTCTTTTTTCTGCTGCTGGAGAAATATTGCTAGGGAGTCAAGGGCCAAATATTGTTGACAACTGTGAAGTTATGACCTGGAAATGCAGTGGAGAAACTGAACGATAATAGGGAAAATGAATGGAGTGCTTGTAAAGATGGGTACTGTGGATGCACCTATTTGTGTAGGTAGATCTGTATGTATTTGGGTATAGATATGCCAGAATCTACTTAAGAGAATGTCACAAACCTTAGAAATGCAAGCACTGAAATACAGTTCAATTTACCCTTTAAAGAAAGGGATTTCAGATATTCTCTGTGCACTTAAAGTGGTCAGAAACAGCATGATGGTAGTTCTAAGTAAAGGGCCTTAATCAGAGTATATAAAAAGCCTGATGATGTTTGAACAACACGTCCAGCTTCCAAGCATTGTCTCTTTCCCACTATCAATGACACCCATTGTGCAATAACAACATTTGCACAGAGATATGTCTTGTTTTGTGCACAGTGAATGTATTAAAGCAGCCATAGGGCTGCAGTAGCCTTGGCTAAAAAAGTCCCCAAGGGAGCGTCTGCCAGCTGCTGACTGATGTAGAGCCGCCACTGCTGATAATAGGGTACGTGTGCTGGCTTCGAGCTGAACTAGGCAATCTGGGGCACAGTTAGATGTGCTCAACAAGGATCAAGTTCAAACCTGTTTAAGAAGTTAGTTCCTGTCAGCGGTGATTTAAGCTAAGTAGTTTTTCTGTGGATTAGGAAGGACGAGAAATGCTCAAACAGTCAGCTACTTCATCTTGGCTGTCACAGTGGTGATTTCAACACAGCCAGGGGAGTCAGAAAGACAACAAACAGCTGAGATCTGTAACTCCCTAAATCACGCAGGCACGAGCTGCAAAAGGTGTATTTCCATTAGATGTTTGTCTGCTGGTATGTTGCAGAATTATGCTACCTACTTTGCTTCTTGCAAGTAAATGGAATCAAGAGTGCCTAGATTTCTCTGAAGGTGTAGATCACTGGGAACAGCTGCTGTTGATTGAGCGTTGCTGATCCATTCAGGAGCTCAACTGCAGCAGGAAGAGTTTTAGTGTAGGTAGGGCCGCAGAACATAGGTTTTTGTTGTAGAGATTGACATACCATGGCTGAAATGTAAATTTCCCCTAGAAAGTTATCATTGCAAGCTTCAAGTAGTGTAAATTTACTAATAATTAGACAAAAACAAAAAACAAACAAAAAACAAACAAACAAAAAAAAAAGTACGTGGCATCTGTGTTAAAGTCACCTGAATTCTTTATCAGCCACATTTCTTCTAGGAATATCCCACATGAGGTAAGCAGGACACACTTTTGTGCAAACAGTGTTTCACACCATCTGGCATCACTGAGGTCAGCTGCACTGTCTTCCAGGCTCGGAAGCCAAAGCTGGCCTTGTATCAGAACAGTCATATTGTGAAGTAGCTAAGCAGAGCTCCTTTGTGTTTCCCAAAATTATTCAGTTCCTTCTTCAGAAGATCATGCTATACACAACAGGAAATGCAACCAGAGGTCTTCCTAGTAATTATTTCCTCCTTAAAGTAATAATTCCATATTCTTGTGGAGTTCTGGAGCAGCAGTTCAGCTGTTAAGTATTCTGATTCCTGAGAGATCATAGTGAGGGCACTTACAGGAAGATCGGAAAATGATCTGCATGTTGAAGCCCTAGGTAGGCTTTGAGCTGTAAGTAAATCCCAATAACCAATGATGAAATTCTGGTTGGTTGTATCAGCAAGAGTTTAGAGATATTAAACAAAGCAAAAGAAGTTCAGTAAGTACTAAATGACTACTCTGACTTGGCTTGCACAGGCTACAGTAAAGCAAAGGATACTTCTGTCTGGAATAAGCGATCATTGTATTTCATAGTGAAATTGTAAATTAAAAAAAAATAAATGAAAACAAAACAAACAACAACAAAAACCCACAAGGAAAAAAAATGGCTTAAATCTTGTTACCCTGGCAAAGATCCCACTGACCACAATAGCATTTCACCTTTGCAAGGATTAAGAGAACAGCAGGATCTGAACAGCCAGTCACTTTAGTTGGGTGGTTGGTGTTTCTAAACCTTTAATAAGGCAGTGCTGAATGCAAATATCGTATAATCTGAATGCAGAGATCTTATACCATCACTCAAGACCTCTTGAAGGCAATGCATACAACATACAAATAGAAGCTGTAATCTATAATGCCGCAAATCCTTTAGGAGGATTATCTCTGTTATCTCATCTGCCATCAGAGAATTACATGTAATATAGGCACATAAATGGCTTAGTCACAGAGAGATCCTTTAGAAAAGAGTAGTAGAGAGGAAGTTTTGTTTGTTTCTAAGCTGAGAAGAAGAGGGAAAGCTCTTCCAGTGACAAATGGATCTGTGTTAAGGTCCTCTTTGGGTTCACAGCACATCTTGCTCACTTGAGAGAATTAGCTGGGGAGCCGAGCTCTCACTGTCTTGATTTGCATGTAGCCATTTACAGCCATGCAGAGAGTGGGTGTTGCACATGCTTGTGCCTCCAATACCCTTTGGCTAAGAGCAGTCAATCTGCACGAGTGCTGGGGCCTGTTGGAAAGTGGCAGACAGTCAGTGACTGAATGCTGTAGTTCACACAGCCAAACAGAAGTCCTAGATTTGAGTAACCTGAGCTCAGGATAAGATTGCTTGGTTTATGAGGTTCAGTTGCATAGCTTAACTTATGATTTACTCATTGCAGAGCCAGCCTGGATTCATCTTCCATAGGTCTCTCTACTGTCTTCACCTATTTTTCTTTATAGAACCCTGCTGGTTTCTTCAAAGAGAAAGTGAAAAACCGATACAGTATGATGCAGTTTCCCTGTCATCTGTGGCTTTTCTTATGCTTCCTACCTATCTTGTCTCTTTTTTCAGTAAGGTGAATGAGATACCAACCAATTCATGGCTGCTTGCTCTAGTTACCTTATTCCCTTTTCCTTCTCACCTCACCTCTCACCATCTCCATTTCTCCTCCTAAAATCTCAATTTGGCTCTTTTTTTTTTTTTGCTAAAATAAAAGCAAAATTTGTCTGTCCGTTCTTAAAAATACTTAATTAGAATCCCATCCCTCTGTAGTTACCAACCAATTAACAACTCTTCACTTCCTTTCATCTCTAATTACATCTCTGTCAGCAATGAATGTATTGTTTCTTGCCCAGAAGCCAGTGCCAGAGGTGCTGTCCCAGATCGTCCCCAATCCGGCCACTCTCACCAGGCTTTTTAATGACAATAGGACAAAAGGAAAAGAAGGGAAAGGATGTCAGCATATCTTGTAGTTTTAAATACCTATTTTATGTTCTCCTGTTTTGGGGACTGATTAAAAACCCACTAAATCTAATTAAGTCTTTCCATTGATGTAATAATGATCTTTAGACCAGGACTAGGAAAATTATAAATCGTGTGAGTCAGGGTTCAGGAAGGAATTCCAGTTTTTTTGTTCATAGATGGCTTGTTTCCTGTAGCTTTCACACTGTCCTTTCCACTCCAATGACCTCTGTCTGATCGTATACAATCTCCTTTATATTTGCTTTTACAGGATAAGTAGTTGGATGTGCATAGAAGAATGTTCCATTTTCCAAAAGAATTTCTTGGATTCCCTGAAGAGATTAGTACAAAATTTTAATTAGGGGCATTGGCAGAGTTCCCAAATGCTGGTATATTAGGCTGCAGTTTTCATTTTCATTCCCCCCCCCAATTTTGGTTCCTATACAATGCATAGGACTTCAATGGAACTGTGAAACTGATGACTGGTTTACTTTAAATGATGCACATCTCGTCCCTCCGGTTTTTGTCCCTCCCATTGATACGGATGAGTCATGATTAGCAGCAGTCTTGTCTTTTCCTTCCAAAGACTGGGGAGATTGCCCAATGTTCTGAGGACGATTGTCCAAAAGATGTCAGAGTCTGAAGCGACCAGTAAAATTTCCGCTAAAACTCTGGAAGGCATACAGGAGGCAAGTGTCATTAATTAAGTCCTAAGAACCTCTACAGTGCTGTGGGAACCTGGCATAAAATACGCAAGCTGAACTTTGTTTGCAACTTCCTTCTATTTAGGAATTCATTAAAGGACTGAAGCGTTTGCAGGGATTTCAGGACCCAGTGCTAGAATGGCTAATTGCTGGCTTGGTCTTTTGTATACAGAGTATCACATAAAAGGACTGTGATCAAAGAATGCAGGTGCTGCTGAGGGCAATCAGACTGCAAGTATGGTGATTGCTTGCCGGATACAATATATAACGTTTCATTTAGCTGTGCTTTGCTTTGGTCCATGATTGGATTTTGCAGGAGTTGGTGAATGATTTTGACTGAAGTGATTTAATAAATGCATTGTTTGAGCAGAGCTAGAATTTTTTACCCCTTCTTTCATCTTTCCGGTTTTTTCTCCTACCAGCACCCAAGGGGAACATAACCACCACTGCAGATTTAACTTAGTTGAAGTCTTTAGTAAGTTTAACTTGCTGTTACCTTCCTCGGTATGCTACAAGTGACCACCAGTTAATTTTAGCTGCATCTGGGGTCTTGCATTGGAGGAGAGCCAAGTTGCACGGTGTACTTTAGCTTACATATCTTCACAGTGAGAGCTTAAGAAATCACCAGTAATTTTATGACTCTATTTAATCATATCTTGAGTTCCTTCTCCAAACATTATCTTCAAATGACAAAGTAAAGTCTATACTGAAGCTTTTTCCTTTTTTAATAACCATCTGATTTGATCACCCCCCAAAAATGGCACAAACCATATGAAGCAAGTAGAGCTGTGGCCCCTGGCTTGGAGAACATGCATGAGTAATTAAATCATATGCCCTTCTGTCACCATTTTTTGCAGGGAGAGGGATTAAAATCTGTGTTCACAGGCTGAGAGCAGGTGTCTGCGATGAGATCCCATGCTGTGACATGCATGCAGCACATTCTTACATGAAAAGCCCTGGCTGATGAAATGACCACAGGAAGACAACACAGAACCCTCCTGGCAGGATCAGAAGAAGCTTAATTAAGCTCTGTGGTTAATGTTAAAGTGAGTGTGTGCCTGTTTCAGATGAGCATTAAGAAAACTGAAAGAGTGATCATATTTTAATTATATCCTGGTCCTCCTGACATTCCTCAAGTAAACTGCATTGCCTCTTGCGTGGTCAAATGATATAGTGACTCAGAAGCGAGCACACACGTTTTTACGTAGATGGGAATTGGTGAGTGATCCAGTGTGGTTTTAGAATTTGTTAGTTATGGATGTGTTTTTCATTGGCAGAAGGTAGCACTGATCCTGCAGTTTCTGCTGTTATTCTAGATACAGTGGCTTTAGTTGTAACTAAACTACTGAAAGCATAAATTGCAGACTCCCTGTAATTTTGCTTGAGGTTTCATTAAAAAAGGAAGAAGAAAATAGACTAGAAAAGGCTGAGAAAACAGATGAGTGTTTGTGGTAGGATGGTTACAAAAGCAACAACACAACAGTAGTACTGAAGGCAGCAGTCCTTTGCTTTTTATTACTATGCTTTTCCACTACAGAACTTAAAATGCTTTCCCAATTTCTGTGAAGGGACATGAGAAGTTCTTTACATGTGAATGACTACAGCTATTGTAGTAGTGGTGAAGCAGAGGTCTTACAAGTGAAGTGTTCTAACAGCACGAGTCAGTGGTGAAACAGAAAAGGGAAGACTGAAGTGCTCATACCCACCTTAATTCAGAATATGAAAAACTGTAGCCTGGCTGCATAGCTGTATGCAGATTGGTGGAATGACAAAGAAAAACTTAAGACTTCATAAACACCTTTGCTTTTCTCTCTGTAAGAATTAAGAATTTGTTCTCTCTTCCTTAGTTGTTTTTTCTTTTTTTGTGTTTTTTTTTTTTTTTTAACACAACAGGCTAGGTCTTTTTCGAACATGAAAGAAGGCTCTGTTTGAGAAATTCATTAGATTCATTAGCCAAATTAGACATAAAATAATGAGGGGGTGAGTAAAACGCAGCTAGGAATGGGGGTGGGAGGAGAAGCATGCGTGAGGATAGCTAGAGACAGTTTTCTGCAAGGGTAGCTCATTGAAACAACGGTACAGTACCTTGACTAATGTACAGCTAATTAAGCCTGTATAGGACAAAGCATTATCAAATATACTATAGGGATCAATCTTTCTATGGTAAATCAATCCCTGATGAAATTCCATTGACTTGAATGGGTTTTCTTCTGGGATGAATTTGGCCTGATAACCTAATAAGTCTTTTCTGTCTCTAATTTCTAAGGTCCTTTTGTCAGAAGCATAACAAGGAACTTCAGTCTGGCTTTCAAAAGTGCTGAACACCCAAAACTCCTACTGAGGTCTCTGTGAATCACAGGTACTTAATACCACTGCAAATCAAAGCTGAGTGAACTGTTTCACATTTGCTGTGAGTCTGCTCTCTGTACAGTGCCATCACATCTGCACAAAGACCCTAAGTTAACCCCTAAATCTTTTGAGGCAGAAACTTCCCATGTGTAGGTACCTCATGCAGTGCAGCACAGAGCTTAGCAAAGGCCTCCAGGCATTAATGCAATGAAATTAATTAGCATCAATAACAGTAAATTTTATGTTCACAGTATTTGTATTTACAAGGCAATGGGAAATGTATATTTGGGCTGGCTAAGTACAGAGGGTCCTACTCTTTGTAACCTGGTTTTCAAATGACTGTCTATTTAGATGGATTATCTGTTGTTTTTTTTTTCAGGTAAACTATCTCCAACATGTTCACAGGGTGTTTTAATGAACTGCTGTGGCTTAACCTGGCAGCAGCCATTCACTCTCTCTTCCCACCAGGTGGGGTGGGGGAGAGAATTGGAATAAAAAACAACAAAGTAGAACTCGTGGGTTGAGATCTACCAAGACAGAAAAGGAAGACAAAATTAGAATAATAATAGTAATGATTATAATATAATATGTATTTACAAAACAAGCAATGCACAACGCAGGTGCTCACCACCTGGTGACTAATGTCCAGTCAGACATGAGCAGCAGTTGGCCCCTCACCCAACTCCATGTATTTTTTAAAGTTTTCTCATGGTGTCACATAGTATGGAACATCTGTGTGGCCACTCCGGGTCAGCTATCCTGGTTCCGTCCCCTCCCAGCTCCTTGTGACCCACCAGCCCCCTCGCTGGCTGGGCAGAAGGAGGAACTAAAATGGCCTTGGCTCTGTGCAGCCACTGCTCAGCAACAACTAAAGCATCGATGTGTTACTAGCATTGTTTTCACCCAAAATCAAAACATAGCATCAAACCAAACACTGTGAAGCGAGAAAAACCTCTGTCCCAGCTGAAACAAACTTAGAAAATTTGTCTTTTTAAGAGTTTGCAAAAGCAGTGCTGGGAAATAGGCACAGGTAAAAATGACTGTATCTCATTGTGTCTGTAGCACAGAACAAGTGAGTCGTTCCCTCACTCCGCAAGTGCTACATAGTCATGTGCTTCTACTAAAATCTCTGCGTGCCTGTTAAGTTTGCACTGGATGTTGCAGTTAGCATCTGTGAAGTGACCAGGACTGTCATGTAAAATCATATCAGAATTGTTTTGAAAGGTCCAGATCAAACACAGAACTTGCTCTTTGGAGTGTTTTCCCTTTTACTGCACTGTTATAGTTAAGCCTGCTCTTATTCGGCTTTCACTTCACGGAAGATGCACATGGTATAGATACTAACAGCATTTTGGTAACATCTTTCTTCGTGTCTCTCTCAACTTCTTGATTTTATGTAAGTCTCCAAAACAGAAACCCCACCACTGAGTGAGTTGTGTGATGATTTTCTTCAGAGGGCCATCTCTGAGAGGAAGATTACTCGTTTATCTCTGTTATTAAAAAAAACAAAAAAACAAAAAAACTGATCTATTTGATTACTCAGTGTTTGATTTTCAAAATGACAGCTCCCGGGTATCTTAAAGAAATCCATAATGCAACAGAGAAGGAATATAATAGAATGGTTTGGGAAAAGAAAATACCATGAGAGGAAAACGTAACATACAATACATTTGGTGTGAACTTTTCCCAGAAGATTGTTTGAGCCTCATAGTTCACTTACAACCAGAGTACAGTGATGCTGGGCAGACTGCCAGTGCTTGTTATTGTTGTGCTGTGTGAGCCAGTTCCCTGGTGAAGAAAGAAACAGAGAGAGAGAGACTTTTCTTTGCCTTCCATAACTGTCCCACACGCTCCTCTCTGCTGTCTCAGAGCACCCTCCTGTTCTCCATATCAGGGTGTTCGGATACATGCAGATTCATAGATTCATAGATACATTAGGTTGGAAAGGACCTACAAGATCATCTAGTCCAACCATCCTCCTACCACCATCCCTACCCACTAAGCTACTAAATCAAATCCCAGACCTGTGCAGATGTCACACTCATGGTTTTGCACGTGGTGCTTTCCCATTTCACTGAGACTGACACAGGCTGTATCACCTCACTGCATCAGAGTTTCAGCCAACAGCTCTGACAATCAAAGGGTAAGGCACCCTGTGATATGCATAGTGAGGAAGAGTAGCACCTTGTCCGCACAACAGGGGTATCTGGAAGGGAAGGGAAGAATTCCTAGGAGGGGTGCAAGGCTAAGTTGAATGTCTACTCTGAATTTTGCAGTCAGATGTGAGCCAGGGTGGCTCAGGCTTAGAACCATGCTACAGATACCAAGGAGGCTTCCAGTTGCTCAGAGCACTGGCTGAGCTCCTTCACACAAGCCTGAAAAGCAATGCACAAATACAGAGGAGTTAATGGCTCACAGTCTGGCCATGAACATATAGCAAAACCAAGTATGGATGGAGGATGCCTCCCACATTCTTGTATCTATATTCTACCTGGAAACCCATCCAAGAACATTTCAAAATCAGCAAACATGGAATGGGGTTGTTTTTACTCCCCTCCCCTCCACATCCACACACCTCCTCTTCATGCTGGTATATTGCCTTGAACCCTGAAACTGCAGTGCTCTCTGGCAAGCACTTGCACAGCCTCCATCAGAAGCATGCTGGGCTCCCAAATGTGATAAAAAGCTGATAAAAATGATCTGAGCATTAAGACAGCCTCAGTGGAAGAATGTTCAGCTAAATAGTTACCATCTGTCCCTCCAAGTAAGCACGTCCTTGTTCTGCCCGGGTCTGACCAGCGTGAGCTGTTGCTTTTGTGGTGCAGTCCATGTGTGGATTGACCATTGTTCCCAGGACCTGGGGTTATTGTTTATGCAATGGAGACTTTATGAGAAACAGTTTCAGTTGCGGATTAAAGATTGGTAATGAAAACAACATTTTTGCCTAATACAGAAAAGTGATGCACTGGAGCTCAGCTGAACAGTCATGTTAGCCTGCACAGCATGTTTCTTTAGGGAAGCCAAAGAGGAAAGGAATCTTGAAGAACTAAAAGCAGCATACAAATCACCAAGAGACCTTTAATGTCAATAATGAATAGTGAAAATATTTTCCAAGGGACATGGGCAGTTAGTGCAGAGGTCTGACTTTCAAGTTTTTGAATGCATCTTCTTTACCTCCTCATGGACATACGTGGTGGAAAAGATCTTAGAGGGGGCTGATACTACAGACTATTGACGCAGCTACATAGGAAAGAGGTTAAAGACAAGGATCAGAGGAACTAAGTTTCTTTGAGAACAACTGAACAAAATCTGGGACTGTCCATATTTATGTGAGAATCTGCCTAGAGTCCTGCACAGCCCCAAGAACAGAGGTGTGACACACTTCTCCATGGAAGATCAGGTGGGGACAAATGCAGTGGGACAGTGGCACTCTTCAGTGAGCCTAAGCAGCATCAATACTACCTAGCCAAAGTGAAGCCGAGTATCTGAAGGCCTGGGCCTCCTGTGTCTACTTGAGCTATATGTTGTAGTTGTGTCTGTCTCTAGTCCTTTCTTCGGTGTTGCCTCTTGGATGGCCCTTGGACCTATGTTGTAGAAGACTTGCTGTCTGGCTGTCTCCCTCAAACCCGTGTTGTAGTTCTTCTTCAGTCCTGCCTTAGGTCCCTTCTCTTTTCATCCTGACTGGAACCCCTGGAGAGTCCCTGGACCCGATCAAACTCAGGCCACATCTGGGGCTGTTGATAGCCCATTCTATCAGTTCTTCCCACTGCAGGCAGGCCCTATGGGATCATACCTTGTTGGCTAGGGTGCTGCTTGTGCTGAGCCACCCTCAGCTCCCAGCTCACATTCCCTCAGGGAGAAGCCCTGCTCTTGCAGCTTCCTCAACAGTATCATAGCCTCTATAGTAGTCATAGGATAATATCATGTGAACTCTAGCAAGCAGTCACACAATGTAGAAGGGTGTTATCCTATTGTTTGTTGGCAATGGGGGTCAAAGAGCCTGTAGGCAGAGAAGCAGGCAGCAGGAGTGTCCTTTCCATCATCCGTTGTAGCAGCCATAATGTACAACAGCTGCTTCTTGGCTGGGGAAAGGCTGATTGTCAGGATAAGGGAGGTCAGGGTCAACTTTTTGCCTGTGCAGTTACTGTTGTCTGTGGTCTAACTGAGGGAATGGGAAACACTTCAATGCTCTGAAACTCTAGGCCAGCAGCAAATTACCAAAAGTGTCCTGAAGAACAGAGTAACGGCTGGAGTGCTGCTTACACATTTGTGCAGGACAGTGCTTCATAGAATCATAAAATATTCTGAGCTGGAAGGATAGTTAAAATCTCACATGGCACCTCACCATCTCAGCTTCTGTAAAGGTCAGAAATATCCTTTTCTTTGAACAAAAGTTTGGTTGAAGAGGATAGCCAAGCTGAAATCAACTCTATGTTCTTATTCATCGTTAGTGAAGTTTGGGCTTTAGTAACTGAAGATGAGGGCGGTGTAAGATGAGATGGTGTAAGAAGCTGAGATCTCAGGAAAAAGACAAGATTTCTATCATTCCATGCCTCAATATCGGCAATGACCCCACGGATCCCCAAGAAGAGGCTGTCAGCACTGCAAGGGATTCTGATAGCTTTTGATGCTTTACCTGAAAAGATGCAACTTTAGTATGGTCGTTGTGCATTCCCATATTTCTTTTTCTCTTAATTACTTTTAGTTCAAAAGTGAATCCATCAACTTGGAGATGTGTTCTTAACAAAGCCTAGAGAAGTAGCAGTACAGAGGCTTCATGCAGGGAAGAGCAGCCAGAAGGGATCTTTACATGCAGTGCGTCCTGCAGTCCCACAGCTAGAAACACTTACAAGGCTGGACATAAACCCAGCTGTCTAGGAAGTATGTGAGATCAAGAATATTATTAAAAGTTGTAGAATTTACAAGTGTATAATTGGAGGCCTGTATTTTGGAAGCATATTCCATGAAGCAAAGGATGGTGGAGAGAGTTTTCTGGGTGGCTGCACAGTAGTACTAAAAGACTGTGCTTTATAAAGTACCTGTATAACAGTGATATTATTCAGAATGGTACTTGCTGTAGTACTTGTTATGCCATCTTCTGATTAAAGTTTAAAAGCACTTTGATCTTGGGTTAGGGGCAGAAGCTGAAGCCTACCAAGTGGCTGACTCTTCGTACAAGAAGCTACGTACATACATAAAGTCAAAGGACAGCCTATCAAGAAGTAAAATTCTGCTCAGTTATTTGAAATTTTCAAGATCAGACCCTAGTAAAAGCATTTCTTTTTGTTGTAGTTGGGTGACATGAAACTTTTGATGGCTGTTTCAGTTTAGCCTTTATGAGTTGGTGAGAAGGGCTGATCCTAGGACCTGGTCTATTTTCACTGCATGTGTTATGCAGATTTCCTTAAAAAGGAATCTTATGCCTTAGCCAGGAAGATAAATAATGAGAAAACATCTGCTATTTAAGCTCTGGACTGACCTATAAATCTTAATGACGGATGCAATACCAGGAGCAGAAATCATCTACAGACTGCAAAATACTCACACTCTCCCTTTTTGATTTATTTTTATTTTTTATTTATTTTTAAATGTATTTTTTAACAATGTTGTTGTCATTACTTTAATTCCTGGTAATTTGAAAGCTCACAGTTTTTTACTTTCCTTCTGACTTTTTCATTATAAGTCATAGGAGATGCTGAGTGGAGAGCATGGCAACCGTAATAACGCAAGAAGGATGGAACAGACAGATTCTACAAGAAGCTGACAGGCAGAGAATAATGACAGAACAGAGAATGGATAGCTAATAGGATGATTTACTCTTGAGAAGCTCTGGAGAGTGGAATGCTTCTTTGCCTGTTTATTTCAACCTCACGTGATGGAGAAGAAAGGGGTTTACTTAACTGCTTTAATCCTTTGCTGCATTTTCTTCTACCAGGGGATGAGAATGTGCTTCTTTCCTCAGTGCTTTTTTGTGGCCTGTCTCCAAAAGACAAGATTCCTCCAAAGAGTAACAAGAGACCTCTCTCCTTTTGCCTACAGAGCTGCACCATAAAGGGCCCAAAACAGCTGCACTTGTGATGACCAAAGAGTTAAAGATGCTAAAATACAAAATGCCATGGAGAATGTCAAGTTCAGAATTCAGAGAAGGAGCTTAGTGTGGGGCATGGCTTACCTGCAGCATGAGCAGAGATAAGGAAGCTCTCGCATTTAGTCGAGATGTTGAATAGAACTGGAGGGCCTCTCACACAGCAAGTCATCCTGTTATCTGTTTGTTTATTGCAAGGTCAGGCTAATTTTATTCTGCATTTCTTGTTGCTTTAATCTGAACATTGGAAGAGGCGATGTTGGGGTGAAAGTCTCAGGAGACCATGAGCAGCCTATGGACCATATCTCTTGGTAAATTGTGGAACTATCCATTTCAAATAGTCAGGGATGGAGTATTTCTTCTACTGAAGCTGTCAAGGGATCTGTGCATCCCATGAGTCAGTATTCTTCGTCTATAATTTCAAAGATAGGTCAGTGGATATGGAAATCAGTCTACAGAAATTAATTCACTTACCTGTCTATGACTGGGACAGGTGGTACAAGTAAGCTGGGCTGGAAATTCAGCTCTCCTTTGGGAGTGGTTTTCTCTGGGCAGAAACTACCCCATTCTGAATTACTCTAGGGACACAACTGTAGTGCTGGAGTGGCTGGGCTGGCAGTGTTCAAGCACACAAACAGACTGCAAATAAGGTAATGTTCATTGGTTGATACAACAATGGAGGGAGGGAGGGCTAAAATTAAATACATGGTGATACTCTGCTTTGTTTTGTTTTGTTTTCCTATGCCCTGAATACCATCTGCTTGAAAAGCAGGTGAATCCAAGTGTTACTCTGAAGGGCTCTTCTTATTAGGTTGAGATTTTCATAAAGTAGAGCAAAGAATTTTGTCTAAAACACAAATAGGAGTCTAATAAGTAAATGTAAAAGAGACTCCAAACTGATGGGTGCTCAGAAGAGGGTGAATGAGTTTGACTGAGATCTGGAGTAAAGCAGTTCTGTGCTCTTTCAATTACAGGTTTAAGACTGCCACAATTGACAGATTAAAGGTGTTCACCCTAATCCAAATTATACTTTCCCCAGTCAAATTGACCATTGTGTCAGCTTCAATTTGTTCAGATATGTCACCCACAGTGACTGATTGGACTGATTCACTTGCACACTCTTTGACAAGGTCCTTGTTTTGTGTTCACTCCTTGCTATTTCCTTGCTATTTCCCTTGTCAGACAGATACTCCAGAGGCATTTCCATTATCTTCCATGTAGCTGTACCTCAGAAATGTAGTGGACTGGAAAGAAAAATCCTCAGGCCAATTATTCTGACATAAACTCTACTTATCAGGAAGCACTAGAATATGAAACGTAAGTTAAAATAGCTCAAAAATAGAGTGCACACATGCACATATATTTACAACCCAGACGTATACCTAAGTAAAGCTCTGCTCAGAGTCTCTGCTGTGACTGCAAATGGATGAGAACTTTTAAATAAGAAGCAACCCAAACATTGCCTTAAAGTCCACACTGAAAGTCTCTTTCAGAACGGAAGAGTTCTAATGTGAAGCAAAACCAACAAATCATTTGCATAGTTTTGCCCTGTCTCATTTCTGTTAGAAGCAAACACAGCAAACTGCTTGGAAGTTACCCAGTATTCTTTCAGGCTCTCCGAAAAAGGAACCAAACTTAAGCCATGTTTACCCATTTGAGAGGCACGCTGGTGCCGATGCAGCAACACCTTCCTGTATTAGGAAGTGAAGAAGAGACAAGTTTCACTTCTGACATGCACTGAAGGAAATTAAGATACTATCTCATAAGTGATATAAAGTGAAGATTAGTGGCTTTAGCCAAATTCATGAGGTGGGTGTGCTCCATTGACATCCTGCTGAAGAATGTTCCCATTGGGAGTTTTTGGAGTCTGGAGAGACCTTCGTGGTGTATCCTAACCTTCCTCAGGAGTATGGGCAGGTGTGCAGGGAGACGCACCCTAACATGCTGAAGGATAGCAAGGTGAAAAGGTGCAGTGGCTTCACTGGAGCCATCAAACTCAAGGCAGTGCAAAAGGGATGAATTTGCTTGAACTTCACATTACAAAAAAGGGGAAAAAGCACTTGTCAATTCTGCATACTATCAGTACGTGGTGAAATGACTGGCTCTCAAGGCCCCAGTAACCATCCTTGCTGAAGTTTCACTTGAATCTTATTTCAAGGTAGATGCATACATAATTAATGTCACTGTCCTCTCAGATTTTTTTGCATTTCTGATGGTTTTTTTTTTTTTTTTTTTGTGTGTGTGTCATTCTGCACTTTGAAGTAGACATAAAAATGAAATATTTTTTATCAGGTTACAAGCACATAAAAATATCCAGTGTTATCTATCTCTGTAATCCATCTGTCACAGTGTCACACACAGCCATTACTGTAGTTTCCAGACATTGCAAGAGATAACATTTAAAAGAGATACTACAGCCAAAATAAACATTGCTTGCCTATCCACCAATAAGGATTTATGGCTGATTTTGAATCCTCTAAGCCTGAAGGAGGTTTTTTTCCACTGCTTGCAGTAGCAGTATTGAGTGGGGTGCAGACACAGGTTCTGTGTAGGTAGCAGGACAGTCACATGCTACAGAGACTTACAAAGCAGTACATTAAGAACTGACTTGAGTGCTAGAAAGTCCAGCTGCTGGACTTTGTTTGGTACTTCCAGATTTTAATTATTTATTGAAGTTTTGAATTACAGAGAAGGGGGGAAGAATGAACTCTTTTTATTGTGGCTTTTTAAGCAATTCTAACACCTTAGAGAATTGGTGTAGATGTTTGAACTTTGGCGTACACTACCCCCAGACGTACCTATGCCTTAGGGTTTTAAGTAGTTATCATGAAAGAGATATGAAAAGGGAAGCATAAGAGCAGTACCTGGCATTGGCTATTCGTCTAACATCAGATAGTCCAAAATATGTATTTCATACACACCCCTTAGTATTCATGTACAGCAGCAGAATTTGTTTTTAGTGACTAATTTTCCAATTTCTTCCTAGCAATGACTCACATTCCATGGAGGTAATGTGGGAACAATTCTTACTGTCTTCATCTCTTTGGGTACGCTTGCAATTCTTGTGCAGAAAGTAGGCTGAGTGGCCACTTTTCATTAAGATGTATGTGGTGCAGTCTGTGAAGTCTTGGAGCAGCTACCTTCTCTGTTTATTGTCTGTGAAATAAAAAGGTGCTGCTGAAAATGTTTATGTGACTCAGGGTTCAGTTTTCATGGAGATGAGCTCAGTCTGTCACTCCCACTTTAATCTGGAAGTGAGAGATTTTTTTGGTAAGCTACTAAGGCATGCAAAGCAAGAAGGCAGAAACTAAGAGGGACCGCAGAGGTGAGTTTGTTGAGTCAGTACTGGTTAGTAACAGTTTGAAGCTGAGAAGCAAAGGCATCAGAGATTCAGCAGGGAAAGAAAGCAGAAAAACATCATTGACTTGACAAGATTGAGAAACCCTAAGAGAAGAGGCAGAGGGGAAGAAGGCAGGACTGGGGATCAGCCTGTTCTGAGCAGAAACAGAGGTTGATGTGTCTCTGCATGATTGACAGCACTTCGGCCAGCAGAGACTCGCAAGGTGACTGCCCTGTGGATACTGAGCATATGAATGCTTAGCCTAATAATGTTAGCTCTGGCCCACCGCTGCTTGTGGTAGTCATAAATATGAACAATTTGGGGTTTCTAAAATCCTGCTTTTGGGCCTCTATGCCCAATAAAAATGGCCAGAACATGAGGGTTATATTTTATGTGATCTCTTTTATTGTGCAAAATGCAGTATCGCCTTTGATTAATTCCTCCTTGTATTAGAGAATATCTGTTTGAAGAAAAAAAAGAAAATTCTCTCCTGATTGAAAAGTTTTATGGTGATGTATACTCTATCAGCCCTTGGCAAATAATTCTGATAGTTAATTATCCTGAGTGTTAAAAATCTGAATGTAAACTTTACTCTGGATTTGACTGCTATCAACTTCCTGCCACAGAATACTATTATTAGGTGTTTACTGAACTGAAAAGCCCACTCATCATCAGGTTTTTGGTGCCTGTTTTAATGGTGAACACGTCATTTGCCTTCTTTCCGTGATAAGCAATGAGCTGCCGGATCCTCTCATCTTCATGCGTCCGGAGCCCCTAACTGGATCTTTTCTGAATGCTCTCCAGTTCTTCAACACCCAGAAATACGCACAGTGCTGAGAGATCACAGAATCACAGAACTGTAGGGGTTGGAAGGGACCTCTAGAGATCATCGAGTCCAACCCCCTGCCAGAGCAGCTCCTTAGCCCAGGTTGCACAGGTAGGCGTCCAGGTGGGACTTGAACGTCTCCAGAGAAGGAGGCTCCACCACCTCTCTGTGCAGCCTGTGCCAGTGCTCCACCACCCTCACTGTGAAGAATTTCCTACACACATTTGTACAGAACTTCCAGTGCCTCAGTTTGTGGCCATTTCCCCTTGCCCTATCACCACACACTGCACAGAAGAATTCAGCATCATCCCTTTGCCTCCTGCTCCTTAGATCACATCACTAGAAAACGCACAGGAGACTCAGCAGTGGTAGGAGAAGCAGAATTTCCTGTTAACATAACTGAGCACTGCGTGGCTGAAGCACCACTCTGAGGATTTATGTCCTGAAAGCCACCTGCTGTGTCACCTAACACAGCTCTGGGCACTGATTAGTGGAGTAGCCTGTGTACTCCACCAGTGTGAAGAATCCTTAGCTGGTATCCACAGAGATGTTGTTTGTTTGCACATAGTTTAGCAAGTACCCCAGACTTTTGATTTGCGATCTTGATTACTCCCACTGACTCTTTTTGTCAGTATGGATTTAGTCTGCAATGCAGTTATGTTTCCATTCATGTCACTGATAAGTGTTGAGTAGCAGAAAGGCAAGAATGAATTTGGAGCTCACTCAAGTCTCACCTCCTTGACTGATGTCACTGCTTTAATTCTTTCTGAAGTTACTCTCATAGCATGCTGTTCTCTGCTCACCTGGGGTTCATAAAGCAAAAAAAGCCACATCTCTCGAAGCCTGCTCCATCAAACTTGGAGTCATGACAGTGCCCAGATAGGACAGTTCAAGCAATGCGGTGTACTAAGTTAGAAATCCTACCAACATGTTAACTCTCACCTCTGTGATACTGTTGCTTCAGCTCTTACATCGAAATAGGGCTGAAAGCTAATCCACGAAGACTGGCACTTGTAATTTGTCACTCAAAGGACATTGTCTTCACTGGTGCCAACAGATTCAGTTAATAGTTGCCTACTTATGTACATGGGGCAAAGAGCAAATTAAAGAGTAATGTTTTCTGGCTTTACTTCCCTGTGTCTCTTCTTGCAACATCTACATTGCCACAATGTTAACTGTAAAACCAGAAGGATATATAAATGTGAAAATTACTCCTTTAAACAAGAAAACAGTATAGCAGACAATGAAGGAAAGTGCAGAAGACTTAATCTGTATCATATAGGGAATACATTCTATTAACTAAATACAAACATATTTTCTTTGTTTTTGTCCTTTGGAATGAGAATGAATGGGCGGATCAACAGAAACGGGATGCCCCAGGTGAAGCTACACTTAAACCTGTAGAGTTACACCAGGGATACATTTGGCTGATTCTTTTGCTAGAGGCTGAATGAAAACTTTAATACAGAGTTTCTGCATGTGTGAAGTGTATGCCAAGACAAATGCAACATGCTAAATGGAACCTCCTGATTTATTTAAATTAAAAATACTCTGCAAGAAAACTGTGTGTAATTGGAGTGGAATGGATCCAGACTAGAATCGTCTGTTTTGTGTCTCCAGAGTGTCTGAGGGAGGAGCAGTATCTTACTTGTAAACCTAAGCAAAGTAGAATATGCAGATAGCAGATAATTTCTTGAAACTGCTAAGATCCAGCAAGGGACTTGGAGCTCTTTAAAAGACAAAGGCTGTAATCAGATGTAAAATAGTAGTTTCGGCTGCAGCTGATATGGACTAATGGATTATCAAATGCAGCCTGTTTTCATCTGTTCATGAGTTACCTTGCTCATTGGCATGTGTTGATACCCCAAGTCCTCCACCTTTCTGCCTGTCCCAGCTTGCAAAACCATTTAAGCTGTGAAAGTCTTTTGCAGCTCAGAGATCTATCTCACATCAGAGGTCTAGGGAGTTTCTCAAGCTCTATAGTTCCTGGCCTTCAGTACTCGCTATGCCCAGAATGTATCTAACTTAAACTGCTGGGAAATTGCTGGGAGGAGGAAAGGGGAGAAGTGTTTGTGCATCCAGTAACTTCAGACATGGAAGACCCAATTTTGAAGGAACACTACAAGGAAATGTAGTGCTCCCATGTGCACCGTTGGAAATGGCACAAATAAGTTTCCTCAGCACATGAAGAAGCAGTTCTACTTAGCATGAAATAATTATGCAAATGCTACTAAGATGAGGTCAGTGTAATCATGAAAGCTAATTCCCATATTAACAGTGCATCAGATACATTGAGTGTCTACAGCTCCCAAGAAGGAGGAAATTGAATAAAAATCCTCAGCAGTTCTCAGCCTTGATGGCTCACTATCAAGAATAACAGGACTACTTTGTAACCTGAAACATATTCAGAGCTGTTTTCAGACTGCTTTAATTTTAAGGCGCTGTCTGTGATAGGAAACAACGAGCAAGAGGAGAATGAGAAATTCCTCAGATCCCTGGATTCAGGTTGTCTTGCATGTTGAGAAGTGTGATGCTGCTGCACATGTTTCAATGGAGGAGTTACCTTGGTTGTTTCTGTATTGCAGTTTGCCTCTGTCTGATGGAAGCACCTCCTAAAAGAGCAAGATGGAGTGACAGCACTTGTGTAAATGTACTGGGATGGAAAAATGTTGAATGGCCTACAAAAAGAATTCAAGGTGAGATTTCCAAATCTAGTTTTAGAAAGTTGATGTGGTTCTCACTTGATTCTAATAGAAAAGGATATCCAGACTGAACCCATCTGAAAATGCCTCAATTTTCAGGGAGATTTAAACTCAATCTATCTTGTATTTTTCAGCTGATAAAGCACTCCAGAAAACGTCATGAGTAAAAATAAATAAATAAATAAAAATAAGAAAATAAAATAAAATAAAAGTGCTAATCAATTGCATCAGAGAGTTTGACTTAAGCAGCCTTGCATTAAATTAACTTGAGGCTTCGTACATGGCTTCCTGAAGAATTTGTCTCCTATTAGACTGAGCTATATGAAAAATATTAGATAGCCTTAGTGATATCGAATCCAAGTGCCTTGGGGCAGTATAAATAGCCTGACTTTGATGACCTGAAGTTTGAATACTGAAATGTTCTTTCACAGCTTGATCCAGTGACCGCAGAAGTCAGACAGAAAAAATTTCTGATGACTCGAACAGGTCTTGACTCAGGCTTTTAATATTGCTTTTTTTCCACCTTATTTAATGTCTGGCCTCATACAGATCTGTTCCTGTAACAAAAGTCCTAGGGAATCTCATTTTGGACAGTTCCTGACTTCTGCCTCATTTCTTAGAAATAGCAAGGTCATTTGGTAGCACTGTTGAACCCAAAGCCTGAAGACTTGTGAGTATGCACCTTCTGCAGACGTATACATGTCTAGACAATTAGGTTCTATAGAGTTCAGAGGGTGTTTTTTTTGTTTTTTGTTTTTTTGGTTTTTTTTGGCTAATACTGAAGAACTGTAGTGAGTACTTTCAGTTCCAGTTATTTTTTTGTAAGACATGCATACCTTTTTTTGAGAGAGTTATGCAAATGTTAAAATAGTACGGAATACTAAGTGGTGCAGAATCAGGCCACACTCATCCACTGGAAAAACAAAAACAAAAACAAAAACATTGAAGCCCAGCAGTTAATATGCTGTACTGAGTCCCTGCAGTTGTATACGAGGACTGCTCCAAAAGTAATGTCTCCTATTTTATTACGTTGGCCCAGGATGTCAGAGGCAGATAGTGATATGGCAGCAGAAGCTGAACCTTCCCACCAATAGTCCATTACATTTTGTCACCATGTGACAGACGGCAGCAGAGGGGCAGTCTGACAGAATGGTGTCTGACATGGAAGTGTGGATGAAGTAAAGTGTGTCATAGAATTCCTCCATGCAGAAAAAATGGGACCCATTGACATTCATCGATACCTGCTGAACATTGATGTTGATCAAACAGTGGGTGTGAACACAGTGAGGCAGTGGGGGTGCATTTCAGCAGCGGTGACAGTGATGTGAAAGACGAGCTGTGCTCTGGACTGCTGTGCACAGATGTAACACCATGAAATGAAGGCCATCTCAATCGACTCATCTGCGTGAAGCGGCTAATGGTGGTGACTATGTTGAAAAACAGTCTTTTTGTAACTGGAGAATTTACTCTATCAAATGGTGCTATTGCGCTCTTTGAAACTATTGTTGTTTCCATGGAAATAAATAAGAGGCATTACTTTCAGAGCAACCTACATACTTGATTTCAGTCCTGCCCTGCAATGTGCCCTGCATGAATTGCTACAACTCTGCCAGCCTGAATTTCCTTTTTGTAAAGGAAGAGGATGATAATTCCACCACAAAACATTTGGTAGGTGCTTGTGTCATTTGATTAGGACCAGTTTGCTTATTATTGCCCAGAAAGCAAGAAAAAAAAGAAATGAGAATTTTTTAGACAGTGCATTTAATTTGTTGATGGCGAATTTTGCATTGGTAGTATAACAAATGAAAAACCACTGCTCTCTTTGAACCTCACTTTCTTCCTGCTTACGGAGTTTTTCAGATTCACAGTGCACCACTGATAGTGGAGGGAGGGGGCAGAAGGGAGAAGTAATGATTTTGGCAGCAACCTCATTGTGATTTACTAAAATAGCAGCTCAGCAAATCTGGTTTCTCGAATATCTTGTGTTTTGTTAATTACTGACAGCTTTGTTTTGAACTGAACGTGAAACAATGTGAAGAAATGGGCAAGCATGGCCCCTGACTCACCACTGCCTGGCTGAGCTCGGCAGGTGGGAGCAAGCTCTCTCCAAGAAGGGGCCCAAGCAGCACTCACTGCCCCAGTTCTTCTGGCATGATGCTCTGCAGACAGATGCAAGAGAAGAAGCCCCAGGACCTGGCTATGAGGTTCCTCAAAGGGGCTCTTTCTACCCTGGACTTCTGGTCCTACAGTAACATGGAAATCTGGCCAAAAAAGGGATGTGAAGCAGGGTGTACAGCCCACGAGGTTTCCTAGAAGGTACCCTTTTACCAGCCATGGTTTGCTGTGGGCAAAGATGAAGTGTGGGGCAGCTTCAGGGAACTGCAGGCTTCAGATCTGTCCTGTGAGGGGGCATGAGGGGATCTAGCTGTTGTAGACCACCAGTGACAGAAGGCACCCGGCAGGGGACAGTGTATTTATCTGGAAATACATTTTTGGGGTTGGCGGAGCCAGGTCACTTTGTCGATGTTTACTTTAGACTAAAAGACCACATGTTGTACAAAGTAGCCAAGTACAAGACGCATATCTGAGGGTAAGTGGAGCCAGAGTGAGCACACTCTTCTCACATTTGGCATTCCCTGCCTACGTGGGAATTCACGCATACTTGGATCTCCGTGTACTTAAAGTGGTTTTCAGCCCACCTGAGTCAGCCAGTACAGGGCATGCACAAAGTGGGAGCAAGCTTGAGAGCTACGCTTCAGGCAGAGGTCTTTTGGGCAGAAATTTGGGAGCTTTGTATAGGTGTGGGTGCCTATTCTGCAGCTCCTGCCTACAGCAGTTCTCCTAGTGACCATGACAGAACCTTGGTACCAGGACATGGGAAAGTTAAAAGCTGGAAGTGATAATTTTGCATGATTGCACTCATGTAACTAAGATTCAGTGCTCCAGGAGATCTCAGGGGCTCAGAACAAAGCAGACACTTTGTTTTTAAAGACTTCAGCCAGATAAAAATATTTTTTCAGCCAGGTTAATAAATTTGACAAAAAGCAAGAGAAATTCTACAATTTCAGGGCTTATACCTATTGTAATGAAAGGGTATTTGGATTAAAATATCTGTGGGAAATGGTTCCACAGAATGCTTATGCAGTGACAAGATACTGGATTAGCAAGACTGCTGGCTGTCTAGAGCCATTCCTGCATACATGTGCTCCCATAATGATCCCATAGTGACTTATTTTTGACCTATGTTTATTTTCTTGCGTAAATGTCACGTCCGTTTTTTGTCTCTTTATTACCACTAGTTCACCAGGCTCTGTGCGTGTGTTTGTGTATGCATAACACATAGACATAATTACACATAAGTCCTTTGGTGTCACTTTTCCCAGAGCAGTGTAACACTTGGCATATGAAATGAATTTGTATAGAAATAAAGCTACAGAGGTTTTTTTTTTCTTTTCCCAACTGTTTTTTTCCTTTTTACTAATATATAAGAGAAGTGGAAATAGCAAGTCAGGGTATATCTGTAATCATATGGCATGTGAAGAAATTCCATTTCAGAAAAAAAAAGCTGTGCCTTTTGTCTGTGTGCAGGAGGAAGCCTGCAAACTAGTACAGCACACATCAGAGATCCAGCATTTGTGACTGATAAAGTGTTTTGAGAAGCAGCAGCATCTCGGCCCTGGTTTGTCAAAGCTGTTTTTGCAACTGTCCTTCCAGTGAAGTTAACTGTAGCTAAGGACATGCCCTGGGAAATCAAGCCTAAAGCAGTGCGTTGGGAATGCAGGCTGCTAACTTCATCTCTGCCACTAACTCACTGCTTGACCTTGAGCACATCAGAAGGCGGATAGGAGTGCAGGAGTGATTTGGGGCTGCTTTTCCTTCATTGGGTTATCCTTCTTTAACTAGCATGTGTTTGTCCTATTACCCATCAGGATCTCATTTGCGCAGCTAAAAACAAAGAGAAAAAGGGGATCCTGAATTACAAATTCCAAGCTGCAGTCCCAGAAACCATGCTGACAGGCTTCTTCTTTCTTATGCAGTACACAGGAGAAAGCATGGCTCTCTGAACAGAGATTTTTCTGGGCGAATCCCAGAATAATGTTTCTGCTTCCAGCAACCCCCTCCCCATCCCACAGCCTGTCTCCTGGCCCTGTACCCCTGCGTACTGAGGCAAGGCAGCTCTCCTGTCCTGCAGGTGGAGAAATCCCCTTGGCCTGACCTCAGTGGATCCTCCAGGCCCAACCTCTGTCCCACGGCTGCTCCCCAGCACAGCACTCATTTCTGTGGCAGGTCAGTGCCTTGGCCTCCACACAATGCAGCTGTACATGAAGAAGAAAGGGATGTAAAAAGGAAAGAAAAGAACCCCAATGATGAGATTAAAGAAGGGAAAAACATTTCAGGAGTGCTAAGTACAAAGGGAGTTAAAAAAAGAAAGGGAGAAAGACTTGAATAGCATTGAATATTTGAATTTCTTTTGTTTGAGATATTTTTTTACGCCTCTTGGAAACGTGGAGATTTTTTTTCTTATTGTTGTGTATACGTTTTTCCAATTAGAAGAATCTCCTCTATATATTTAGCACTATTTAGAGGGAAATGGGAAGATAAGGCTGCAGAGGAATGCTTCAGGCTAAAGTTAGGTTCTCCAAACTGGCTTTTGTTGTGCCAATGTGAATCGCTTAATAATTCATATTTCAGAATACATTAATGCAAATGATAATTTTAGCTCGCTATTGAATTTTTAAATATGCAATACAAGCAATTTATGTTTCTGTTCATTTTCCCAGGTAAAACTGTTTAGACATTTCTAACATATGCTTGGTTTCACTCATCATATATCATCCCATTGTTTTAATATGGGGTAATTAAAAATTAGGAGCACTGCAAATAATACATAGAGCCCCCGTGTTCACAAGAAAATAACATGGAACTGATATTCAGCCTTGCACATTGAACAGGAGAGTTATTTCAGTCATGCTGCAGTAATAAAATACTGGTGTTCAGTGTTTGTACAGATAATCTAAATCTAAATAGTAATTACTGTGATTAATCTGTATCTATCCCTTTCTTTAACTTTTTTCTTTTTTTTTTCTGGAAAGTTTTTTTAGAGTTACAAATAGTATTTGGTGTAGGAAGGACAAATGTGCAGTTCCTCTCCTGCTGAGCTGGCTAGACAATTAGAAGACTGCAAATCAGAGCTTATTGTGGATTTGCTTTCTTTTTTTCCTTCTGGAAACTGATGGTCAGCTCCAACTCCACTTCTCAGAAACCTGCGGGGAGCACAAGTGGCCAACAAATGGGCTGGATCCACAGAGCTCACCATGGGCTTTGCCCAGGGAGGGTAAGGAGCTCTGTGCACCCCGCATGCCTGACAGCCCCCTGGGATCCCCACAGGCAGTGGTAGGGCAGGATCCTGTCCTCCCTGCACAAATGGTGATGGCCTAGGAGCGTGCTATGTGGTGGGGAAGCATATAAAGGAGCAGCTGGGGACAAGGGATGCAGCACCTTGCAGAATCTTGCTCTTCCATCAGTAGTGCATGCATCCTCGAAGACACGTTGCTGAGAAGTGAAGTGTCCATATGAAGGGCCACAGGGTGAGGAGGACATCCTGAGGCCTTGCTGTCACTTTACTCTTCCTTCAAGTCCTCTTCCCCACCACCCTGACAGTGACCCTGAGCTCTGGTGTGCTTGTAGGGATGACAACTTGACTCTCATTGCTTTCAAAAGATCATATGACTTCTCTTCCCCTCAGCCAACGAGGGCCAAGAGCCCAACTTCCACACCTCTTCTCCACTCCTGAAGGAGATAATCCCCAACTCTTCCCGTTTTTATCTCCAGGGCAACAGAAATAAAGCAACCTTTTTAGGTTGCTTTCCATCTCTTTCTGGAATGGAAACCCACCCTTTACCAGTTATAACACCAAAATGCTTCCCACAAACACCTTCTAGCCCCTGGCTTCCACTTGGTCATGACTGCTCAGCTGAGATAAAGTGGGAGCATTTCCTAGATACGAGATCTACAGGAGATATGACCCATCTCACGGCTGGACCTATCCCTGAGCTCCCATATGCAAATCTCATCCTGTACTTAATCAAATATCATCCACCCGGGGTTGTGGGGGGAAGAAAAATGACGGTGCTATTAGAAAGGAAATGGTAATGAGAAGAAAAGAGATATTAAGGAACCAAAATAATTTGTTACAAATTAATATTACAATCTGGGGATATAAATATGTCTGCTTATTGGAACACACATACTCCCCCTTAAACCATTGCTAGGAGCATAAAACTTCCCACTACATGCTGTATTGGTCAATGTATCTCCGTAAGAAGGTGCTTTGTATCTCTGAGGTAGCATAAGAGCCATTAGATGTGGGTGTTGCTATGGTAACTGCTCTTTTTTTTTTAATTGAATAGCATAGTAAGTAGTCTTGTAAAACCCACGAACCCGTAACTTGCTGGTGCCCCGAGGCAGCATTAATGCAAGCACCTTTTCTTTGTCTTATTTCCTTCCCACAGAGATGCAGGTACCTGAGCACAAGCTACGTCCGTGCAAGGCTAGTAACTGTGCCAGGAGAACATGTCCAACTGCCTCTTAATAAAAGGATGATAAAGAGAAGGCCAGGTAAGATATACCAGATTTATTCCAAGACAGTTTGTGTACCATGGGGTTAGGTAGATAGAAGATTCCCTATATTTTTCAGCTGAGAGGGGTATCCAAAATCTTTTGCTACTGTTCTTTCACTTCATACAGACACTAGGATTTTTACCCCATGCCGCCTGCCCCAAGCAATAGTGCTGTATTGCAGCCAATTAATGAACCATTGAAATGAATCCTTCTAGTACAAAAGCCAGGTTGGATTATTTGAGTTAATTATGTTGCATTATAGATTACCTTTCAGGTTCCTTCCAACCCAAG
Organism: Oreortyx pictus; assembly: GCA_036925125.1. NCBI lineage: Eukaryota > Metazoa > Chordata > Aves > Galliformes > Odontophoridae > Oreortyx > Oreortyx pictus. The sequence goes on along the minus strand of JAUPFR010000003.1, from coordinate 84,809,482 downwards.
CTGTTCACGATTCTGTGATATCAATTTTGTTTGGTGTAAGATTTATTGTTTTTTTCTTTTAACATATGCTGGGTGAGATGCTCTCCAAATCTCCAATGCTTCCCGCTCATATAGTCCTCCTCTTTCCAGAAGAGCAGTGCTCTATTTGACCGCACTGTTGGATCACCCACCTGGATCTTGGATCCTGACCATTTTTTTGCTGCTGTTCATGCTTTAAATCATTAGCACAGTGTGTTTATAAAAGACAGGAGTACCAATCTTCTTCTGAGCAGGAGGCTATCTCCCTGGCTGAAATAAAATTAGTTTAATCTGGTCAAAGACATGAATTTTTGAACTTCAGCTCCAGAACTTCCATTGCCGCTGCTGTCGGGGATGCCGCATCACCATTTTGCTATGGGATGCTTTGTACTGGCTGTCTCTCCAGTTTCAGCATCCTTGGCACATGGAGGTTTCTTCTGTCACTGACAGGATGCTGCCAGGCTGTACTTGACCTGGCTGAACTGTCAGAAAGCTGCTGGCAGCCAAAGGGAGCAGGTGACCCTTCCTCTCTGCCCAGCCCCTCAGCACCACACAGCTGGGGTGGTTTAGGTGTGCTCAGGTCGCTGAATGGAGCACCTCACCATGATGGCTTTGATGCTTGAAAGAATAACTAACTGCAAGGATTCTTTTGTTTCACCTACCAAGGGTGAAGCTGATCTCATCCAGATCAGAGACCTTAGGAATCCCCATTCAGGTGCTGCAATACAAGGGTGGTGTTGATACAGATTTTGGAGATAATTATGGCATGTTCAAAGTTCAGAAGTTCTGCTTCAAACATCGCACATTTGTTTCAGGTGCTGTCCATTCTCCCAGCATTCTTGTTCCACTGAAAAAAAAAAAAAAAAAAAAAAACAAGCCAGGATGTACTGGGGAGATGCTGCTCTGAGGCTCCTGCCTGAGTATTGTGTTCAATGACATTTTGATGTCAGATAAAAAGAAGAGAGAGAGAAAATGATGCCAAACAGAAATCTCAGCTTCAGACATCTGTTAACTTTGGGTCAGTAGAGAGAAACTGAGCAGTATGGCCAGAGCCCATTGTGTGTTAACTAACAAAAAGTGAGCACAGACACTCTGGTTCAAAGAGCTGAAGCAAACTTAGGGTGGCACAGAAGCCTGGGGATGCTCTGGCGTTTGGGAAAGCAATTTCCCCACAGGAGGAAGTTACGGTCTGTAATCAAAGGCAGATCATTTTGTTCTGAAAAGTAACTTGTTTTGCTAGGGTGGCAAAGGCTTCTAATTTGTTTTGATTTTTTTTTTTTTTTTGTTCTGTCTGGAAAATGTCCTTCAATGAAAAATATAGATTTAAAAAACAGATAAAAAAGAAGAGAAAATGTGCAATCGAGGAGCCTGGGTTTGTTCAAGTACGAGCATGGAGAGCCTGAGTGATCTTCACATTCAGATCACAACTTTCCTGCAAAGGAAAGGTCACTTTTGCTTGTGTTCTGGGTCAGCTTTTTCTCTTTTGTCCCCTTGGTAAGATCTCTCCTTTTGTATTATTATGGATCTACCTTGTTTTTGAACTTTCTCCTTTATCTTTCCTTTTTGTGTGTGTGTGGAGAGAACTGATATTTCATCTTTTAAAAGATTTACAAGAAAAAGAAATAATATATGCACCACTGTGGAAAAGCATGTCTCTGTTCATACCTTTGCATTTTACAGGAAAATATGTCATTCCTTTCAGATCCGTGAATTAAGATGCACTATTTTTTGCTGAAGGCTATTTTAAATTAGGCTAATAAATTGCTGCTCTCTGCCTTGCGTGATAATGCATTACATTATCTACTGATGTACACGTATTGTTTGACTCTAATGGTGTGGAAATTAAATGTTAGACATGGGCCAGATGTTCCTATAGATGAATATGAAGTATGACTCTGTCGTAGCTGAGTCTCAGTGGGACAGAAGGGAGACTGGGAGGCTTTCTGAACAACAGCAACGCAATCCTAAGTGGGTCACCCACACCCACACCCAGCCCTAACACTGAGTGCTGATGGGCATTATCACCCTCAGCTCTGTTACAGTGCTTCAGCAAGAACCAGTGCCTCTCCCTGATTTCAGACGCTTCAATGCTCGTATGGCCACATAGAACGGCTCGTAGTGAGGGCAAATGTTTGCCATCCCTGCCAGGCTGACAGAGCAGCTTCGGGAGCATCACTGCCTCAGCTGCAAAACGTTCAGAAGCACTCTGTCTTGCCCTCCCCCTCTCCCTTGTTTTCATGCAGTGGCTGAGGGGGCAAACAGATGTACATTACAGTGAATATTAATGAAGGTCCCCCACTGGCATCTCTTCTTTGGAAAAGAGCGGGAGGGAAAGGCTTACAATCTCCCTTGCAGGGCTAAATTACCCAGTGACTCATAATCTAAGTACTGGCCGAATGTTGCTGAACACGGGTATTTAGGATATTCGATAATGATGGACAGGGGCATTTTCAAAATTGGTAATGAGGCAGCTTTGCTTTGGGGATCCCCTGACTCACTACAGTTCACTAACACCTGAAAGATAAAAAGACTCCTAGCAATGAGATTAACTAAAGGTTACTGTTAATGTCTGTTCATGTTGTGTGTGACATGGAAAGGAAGGACAGTTTTTACACCATCAGAAGAACAAACCGGGACTTGCAGAGCAGCAAGTGAGGGATGTATGGCTGCTTTCTTACTGGGTAGGAGAGATAGGTTTACACTCTGTTGTCAGCCCCACTTGCAGGAGAGGCCCCCTTTGGCCCCTGAGGATTTTTGTGCGCTGACCTGCAGCTTCTGGCCGGGAAGAGAGGGAGGGCTGCGAATGGCAGAGGGGGAGTGGCATCAGGGATTGGGCAGCGGAGAGCCGGGGGAAGGGCTCTTCATTGCTTTCATAGCTTTCATAGCCCCACTGGAGTAAGGGACACTGATGTGCCCTGAAGGATGGCACGGCCTGAGGGGAACTGGCTGCGGCTGCAGCACCGTGGTGGATACAGGCTTGTTTTTGTGTGACCAAGCTCGCTGAAGGCCACGTATCGTAAGGCATTACACATGCCATTCCCCTTCTTGCATGTGGCAGTCACCCCCCTGGAGCAACAAGCCCCAGTGGGGAGCTTTGGGCCAGCCACGTCTGTGTTTCTCACCAGATCTCTCAGCAGGATGTGTTGTGGTGGTGGGAAGTTAGGCACATGGTGGTGGTGTCCATGGGAATCCCTAAAGGGACACCAGTGCCAGTCAGAGCCCCTGCCGGGGGTGATGCACCAGCACTGACCCCAGGAGCAAGACAGCATCAAGTCTCCACCATATGATTTTTTGAAAGCCAGGCTCGTTCTCCATTTAACTGCAGTGTTTCTCAGGCTCGTCAGTGGCAGGCACCATCAGAGATGCTGAAGAATGTTTTCATCACAGCTAACAGAGGGCTATCCAGATTGCTCGTAACTGTTTTTAGCACAGTAAACATGTAAACTGAGTGCCTAGGGGAAAAAAAAAAAGTGGGAAAAAAAAAGCTTGTCCTTGCAGTAGATGATCATTTTAAATTAAATCTCAATCCATCAATCTGTTTATTGTGTGAGGTAGAGAGAACTAGATCAGAATGATTTAGGATGTGGGTAATGTTGACATAGTTTACCTAGACCTCAGCAAAGCCTTTGACACTGTCTCCCACGTTATTCTCCTGCAAAAGCTGGCAGCCCATGGCTTGGACAGGCACATTCTTTCCTGAGCAAAAAAACTGGCTGGAGGACGAGCCCAGAGGGTGGCAGTGAATGAGGTTAAATCTAGCTGGCAACTGGTCATGAGTAGTGTTGCCCAGGGGTCAGTACTGGGACCTGTCCTATTTACTATCTTCACTGATCACCTGGATGAGGGGATTGAGGGCACCTTCAGATAGTTTGCAGATGACACCAACTTGGGAGGAACTGTTAATCTGCCTGAGGGTAAGAAGGCCCTTCAGAGGGATCTGGATAGGCTGGATCACTCGGCTGAGGCCAATGGGATGAAGACCAAGTGCCAAGTCCTGCACTTTTGTCACAACAACCCCAGGCAACGCTACAGGCTTGGGGCAGAGTGTCTTGAACACTGTGCAGAGGAAAAGGAATGGGGGGTGTTGGTCAACATTTGTCTGTACACGAGACAGCTGTGAGCCCAGGTGGCCAAGAAGGCCAATGGCATCCTGGCTTGTGTCAGAAAGAGTGTTGCCAGCAGGACTAGGGACGAGACTGTCCCCCTGTACTAAGCTCTGGTGTGGCTGCACCTCAAGTATTGTGTTCACTTCTGGGCCTCTCACTGAACGAAATATATTGAGGCCTTGGAGCCTTCTGTAGTGCCCAGAGAAGAGCAACAGTGCTGGTGAAAGGACTGGAGCATAAGTCTGTGTACTAAACGAGTGGGACTGTTTAGTCTGAAGGAGGCTCGGGTGAGATCTTACCACTCTCTACAACTACCTGAAAGGAGGTTGTGCAAGCTTGAAGTCAGCCTCTTCTTCCACCTTTCTGGTGACAGGATGAGAGGGAATGGCCTCAATTTGCACCAGGGGAAGTTCAGGTTGGTTGCTAGGAAAGACTTCTTATCTGTAAGAGTGGTAACGCACTAGAATGAGATGCCCAGGGAGTGATGGTGTCACTGTCCCTGGAGATGCTCAAGAAATATATAGATGTACCAAAGGACATAGTTTATTGGGCAACAGTAGTGGTAGGTGAATGGTTGGAGGAGACTATCTTAAAAGTCTTTTCCAACATTGGTGTTTCTGTGATTCTATGATTCTACAGAGATGACTGCTAGCTCCAGGCCCCCACAAAGCAGCTGAACCCAACCCTGCTGTCAGCATGGGGACACATGGACAGGATGGTCCCATCCCATAGCTGTAGGATTCAGAGGCCAAGACCACCCATCAGAGGAGGATGCCACTGGGACGTGACGTGTCCCCCCACCTTACTAAACTTCCCCAGCAAGGGGGCTGTAGCTGTTGTGAGATGGGCACCAAGGCATGAGCTCTCCATTCTTGACAACTGCAGTCCTGTTCCCAGAGTGAAGGGATTAGAATTACTTTTTGGTCTTTCCTTAGGCTCAGGGATTTACCTTTTTCAGTGAAACTGGGCTGAAGTAATTTAAAATTGGAAGCTAGAGGGGAATAGAAAGGTTCATTTGATAAAACACAGTATTTACTATCTTCTCATCTTTTCTCTCTCTGAGTCAATATTAGCCATATTGTTTAGGAATGAAGAACAAAAAATGTGTCATGACAGTTGCCAGTATTGAATCCAGTTTGGGGCCTGAGTGGAGGCAGGAGGGAGAAAGAATGGCACGCATTCATCTTCATTCCAGGAACAAAGAACCTCAAACCTGGAATTATTCCCTATTTGATAATAACGGTTACATAGATTTTTTTTATTGACAGAGCCAATTTAGCTCACAGCACAGTCCCCAGCATCTAAGCTCTTGTAAATCACCTGTAACTTTCTTTTCTTCCCCCTCACTTTCCCAACAGTGAATACTGTATTTCATATTTAACTACAGTTGGTCACTAGGAAGTTGAAGGATAGTGGGAGAAAGTGAGGGTAAGAGAGAGCCACAAAAAGAGTGGGGAAAATCTGAAACCATACAAATTTTTCTTTTCATCTATCCTATGTATATGGATGTGCATATTCTTATAGGCCCTGAAAGTAATGCCTCCTATTTACTTCCAAGGAAACTACAACAAAGAGCACAATAACACTATCTGATAGAGCAAATTCTTAGATACAAAACACTCTTTTTCAACATAGTCACCACCATTAGCTCTGCTTTTTTGTTTTGCCAGCAATGAATGAGAGCCTGCATGCTTGACTCAAAAACCTGCACCAGCAAAGGTGGGCACCAATGCTGAAATGGATCACCCACTGCCTCACTGCGCTCACATCCACTGTTCGATCTCCATCAACACTCAGCAGGTGTTGATGAATGTCAATGGGTGCCATTTTTTCTGCATGGAGGAATTCTATGACACAACTTTGCTTTATACACGCTTCCATGTCAGGCATCATTTTGTCAGACTGCCCCTCTGCTGCCATCTGTTGCATAGCAACAAAACATAAGGGGATATTGGTTGGGAAGGTTCAACCTCTACTGACATTCCACCAACATCCGCCTCTGATAATGTGGGACAAAATAATAAAGTAGGAGGCATTACTTTTGGAGCAGACTTTGTACATCTGCTGACACATCTTCTCATACATTTTCACCAAACACCAGACAACCTGAAGCTCACCCTCCTCACCATGGAATGTGTTAGGAGAGATGTTCTTACCTTTCCAGCTTCGTAATCCCTGGCATTTGGTGATCACCTTGCGGCTATCTGAAGGACACTACAAAAGGTGAATGAATGAAGACTCACAGACCTATTTTATTATGAGGTGTGCTATAAGAGGAAACAAAGACGTAGTCATGTATCCAGGTACACAGTGGACTAGTTACTGTGTTGAGAAGCACTAATGGGGCTACTTAATGTGAAGCCTTATTCCCTTAAACAAGCAGCCAGAGCACACCAGCTGGACTTTGACACTCGTGGTCCAAAGAAGGACAGAGACAGACGTATTTGGGCTATCAATATGACTGCCTGAAGTAACCCCGACTTCTTAGAGAGTGAAGGGACTCCCACAGAAGCCAGATAGTAATAGCAAGTGAAAGTCAGGTACTTTCTTTCCCTTCACCAGAAGGTGCTTTGAGATCCTGCATGGGATGATCCCTTGTTTCTGTGACAGGGCTGTGATGTCTTGCTTTGTGAGCAGAAAGCTGACCAATCTGTAGGATTTTCTCCTTTATAACTATGCTTTCCTGGTCTCTGCAGAGACTTCCAAGGGAACTCCTTAATGAGGACTAGTCCTTATTTCTTGCGATGTGGACCCCTGGCCAAGGAAAACTGTGCCAAGATTTCCAAGCTCACAGACGCCACCACTGAAACATCTGATCGGAACAACTGTTACCATCCGGAGCTGAGCACATCTGGACTGGTGACCCGGCTGACTGATCCCCACTCACGTAAGCCAGACAGCTCTCTTATTACTAACAGCTTTAGCTGGAACGGTTACTTAATTAAAAATGCCTTGACCAGTCCCATCTCTGCAGGAAGCCAAGACCAAAAAGACTAAGAGAAGTCACTGTGAATCCAAATGAAAACCTTGCCCTGCCTTTTCTTTGCTCTTCAGTTTCCAATGCAGATTCACTTCCTGGTGAGTCATGACATGTGCACAGCACATCTGTATGAAATAAGCTGTTTCTTCTGACCATCCCCTGCTACATCTCATTCTTGTTTTTAGACCTTACTCACCAAAACTTTCCAAGAAAGAAAGAAGTGAAGAACTTTTCATGCCCATCAGTGCTGTTATGGCGGTATGAGCATTCAGTGTGGATTTAACCTACTGCTTCAGCCCAGGACTGTGAGCCTGAGCTCTGAATGGTGATATGAGATATCTCTCTGCCACTACAGGAAAAAACAAAAAACAAAAAACAAAACAAAAAAAAAAAAAACACACACAAAAAACCTGAGGTTAAACTTTTGAAGAGTACCAAGATATGTATCCCTGGCCCAGATAATGGAATTCTGTCCCATGGAAATGCTTCCAAGCACCATCCTACTGGTACATAAAAAAGGAGTGGTTATATCTGTTGGAGAAAGTTGGGTGAGCTGACATTAGAGGTGCTACCAGAGCTTCGTTTGTTATGTTAAGCATGAGGGCTTACTTCTGGCCATAGAAGTAAACAAGAGTTTATCTGCAAGCTTATCCTGCTACAGAGCTAATATATTTTCCTCCTGGACACTCTCATCTCTTTGTTTTTTATTAAATGCTGTGCCTCTGCCACCTTGCTGCTGCCTGCTGCTCCTTTCTCCAGCAGTTCTTTTTTATTCCAGCTTTTCTTTTCACTTTTGTCTTTGCTCATTTGTTTTCCTCTTGGACATTTTGTGCAACATGCTGTCATGCACCATCATGTTTTATCCTCTCTCGGCTCTACACAGACTCCAGCTAGTACTTATAAGCTTCCCTGGCAATTGTCCTGGAGCAGTGTTTCCATATTAGCACTTCCTTCGTCCTTTATCCCTACCCAACTATGGGCATTTGTTTGCATTTGCACAAAGCATAGACATTCTGTTTTAAAGATTTTATCCCACAACCACGTCAAGTTCCTAACACCATTTGCATCATCTAAAATGTGGCATTCTTCAAAGACAAAGTGAGTCTGCTCTCTGCTTATACTGACTGATAAAACAGCAAACACAAGAACTCTAAAAAAATAAATAAATTCATTAATCTATGTGGGTTAGTTCATGACCCCGGCAAGATAGTCATCTAAGTCATAACCATAGAATGGCTTGGGATGGAAGGAACCTCAAAGACCATCTAGTAATCCTCATCTTCAGTCTATCACTAATCTAAGCATAAATAAATTGGCAGATTTGTGTTATCTAACAGTACCCTTTTCAGAGACAGATATAAGGAAGCACATACTACCTGGGCAGCATACTGTATAGCAGGAGAAAACTGATATACTCATAAGGAACTCTGTTATGGTAATCTCACTTAACACAGCAAATACTGTAGCTTCTCCCAGTCGGTCCACACCTTCAACCTTTTTGAACTTACACAGGAATTGACTCACAGGAGAAATCCCAATGCTCTGACATGGTTTTATGATTTTTGTTATCGGTATTCCACATCATAACATCACATGAGGCACTGGGAGTTAAAGAGTTAATGCTCTAAATCCATGGACTGCCAAATTTGTGAGTACCTGGCTCTCAGAAGAGAAGAAGAACTACATATCCCAAAGAACTTTGCATTCCCATTTTCCACCCAGAGGGAAAGATAAAATTGCATGCAAGTCCCGGAGATTTTCTCTTTTGCTGTTCATCTCAGCAGTGGAGATTCCCTAGCTATTTCACCTTCAGCTTTAGCATAAGGCCTTCAGTTTTTGACACTCTCTCACTTTATTTGATTTATTAGCTTCAATTACAATTATACTGTATTATATTGTGTTATTTTACATTCTGGTATTTTATTTCGCAAATTAGTTTTCCTCCTCAGATCATCGCCGCTGTATTGTTTTTAGGCCCATCTCCCTCCTCTTTCCCTTTGCCCCCCTCCTCCCCCATCCCTTTCCCAGGGTGTGGGTCTGTGGGTCCTTCACCCCATTAGTCACTGGGCAGAACCAGCCCAGAAACCATTGACACGCTCCCATGAAAATCCTATTTGTTGCAAAGACAGGTTTACTCATTGCCTAGGGCAGGGCTGAACACCAAGATGCCTACTGATGCTCTGGCAAGGCTCTACTTCTTATGTCACCTCAGATTCTTCAGTTCAACCCAGGCTCAGAGGAGGATGCACCAATTGCAGTTTCTACTGCAACTTCGTTAAGATGCTTCACATTGTGCCACCTGGAAATGGACATCTGCTTTCAGAATGCTACTGTGTGGCTTGCTGGAATTTTGTGGACATTTTCCCATATATGGCAAATTACACGTATTTAAAATGAAAATCTCTATGTGTTCATTCATGTCTGGAGAAGACTTGCTGAAGTTGAGGAACTGAAGCATCTGAGGAGACCAGATGCTTTCAGACCCTTCATGTGAGGACACTTTGTCTTCTCATGCTTGAGGACCAAATTATAAGATCTTGCTATCAAGTGACTTGACATGTTATAGCCAGCAGTGCAACACAGTCCTTCCTTGCTGAAGTGTTAACATCACTGGAACATAATGCCAGGTAATGATCTCTTTTAATTCCCAGTTCTCCATCTGCTCATGCACAGAAGAAAGAGTGAATGGATGAGTTGGAATTTTGGGAAAAGGCTGAGCAAGAGAGGTGATAACCCCAATCCTAATTTCAGTATTTTTTCAAATTTTTAACTTGATTCTGGCATCTTAATATCCTTGTCTTATGATACAGTTATATGCCAGTCATTTAAAATATCCTGTTTATTTACAAACAAACATAAGAGTAAAATAAATGCATCATTTTCTTTGTGCCATAGCTGCCTAAAATGTTTCAGAAATTGTCTGTCGCAATTCTTTCACAAGGAAAAACAGAGATATTACTATAGTAACAATTGAAAATGGTTGCAAAAAAACCAAACAAACATCCAAATGAAAGCAATATTTGCTCACACAACACCAAGTACTATGATTTCCTGATACGGGTGGTGATGGGGAAAGTTGTCAGGGAAGTTCTTTAAGCTCCCTTCCAACCCAAAGCATTCTAGGTTTCTGTGAGATGTGGCCATTTGTGCTGTTCACTCCTGGCTGAATATCCAATCATAAAAATAAACGTGAATCCTCTGTGCTTCTGAAGAGCAAACTATCGCTAAAAACAATGTGCCAAACACTCTTCTGTGCAGCTCCACTTATGTGCCAGAAAGGCAAAGACAGGGTCTAACAATAAGAGACTGTCACAGTGCAAGAGGGATCCAGAGCGCTGGAAGGCAAGGCTATAGTTTTTCAATATGAAAAGACTGAAAGAGGTTTCCTGTTCGGAGTGATTTCATTTTAGAGGGGCTGGAAATAAATGGAAGAGAAGACTGCACATCTCTGTAAAGTGCTGTAGCAGTTTGGCGTGACAGAGTAGCAGCTGGGGACTTGGAGATTTACTCTTTGGAAATGTAAAGGTATAAAGAAAATGAAGTCATATTAGGCACAGAACCATCTATCTCTCGGCACTGGAGCTATCTGTCCCTAATGTACGTCACATTTACTCAAGAGTGGGAGAACACACTCTTCAGATTCCATAGTATTTATGGAATACATTGAAATAAATTGTACCTCAGATCAGCAGACTCGACCCATAAAACAAGGAGTGACACTGATATAAAGCTGATTTTCCCGACTTCCATTCTTAGTCTTATGTAGAGACTGATCCCAGGAAAGGTAGTTTGTCAGACAGCTAGCTGCTATGTGAGGGTAAAGACATGCATTTGTTGGAAGGAGAGGAGAAATGATTTAGCTTTACCTTCTAAAATCCAAACTTCTACTTTAAGAACAAAGATACTTTAATCACCTTGGCAGCCAAGGATGATGTAGGAAAGGTCAAAGATATCATCCTTCTATTATCTAGACTCTAATTAGGTTGTGAGTAAACAGGGAACACTGAAGCTGTCTACAAAGTGATTTTTATGTGCCTTACTTACTTGAAGAGACCACAGATTCCAGCAACTTTCAAAGCTATCCTTTGCACGTCTAGATTGTTCCACAAAATGTAGAAGAGGAGGCTCAGGGGAGAACTCATTATTCTCTACAATTACCAGAGAGTAATTAGTGGAGGTTGTAGTGAGACTGGCCTCTTTTCCCAGATAACTAGTGATAGGACAAGAGGTTGTTCCAGGGGAGATTCAAGTTGGATGTTTGAAAAAGATTTCTTTGCAGAAGCATGGTGAGGTGTTGGAGCAGAATTCCCAGGGAGATGGTTGAGTCATCACCCCTGGAGGTTTTCAAGGTAGAAGTAGATGTCACACTGAGTGACATGGTCTAGAAGGGTCACAGGCACGGGTTGATGGCTGGACTAGATGACCTTAAAAATCTTTCCAGCCTTAATGGTTCTACGATTCTGTGAAATGCAGCAAATTAGGTATTAGCCTAGAAGGATTTTTTTTAAGTACTTACTTACTCCAAAAAAGAGAACTGTATGTCTCCAAAGAATTGCTATGAAGTCAGTATAGTTCCCAAAAGTGCCAGGACCTACCTATCTGCTTCCCACTCTAACTTCATACAGACCATGGTGTCTTACTTTAGCTGATGATTATCTGAGTAATAAAATAGTGTAAGGGATGAATTCACCCCATTGTTGGAAAAAGTTCTGCACATTTCCATGAAAAACCCTGCAATGGTTGAGCTCCTTTTGACTTACCATAAGAGATGATTTTGACCTGCTCTCTATCATCTGTTAGGCTGCAGCTGTGCCCTCTAGCACTGTGTATGTATTCCAAGCTCATCTAGATGTGGAAACAAAAGCACAAATGAGATGACAATCTTCCATTCTTTCTGTGTGCTGCCAATACCTGTTTGTCCCTATAATGACATTAATCATCTTTTATTTATAGTGGAATATTGGAAGCTTCAATTTTTCCCTTTTGATTTATTTGTAGGACAACAGGTGCACAACTTAAGCAGGTGGATGGATGTGCACATACATTGTGAGTTTGCCAATAGTCAAAAAATGTCTTTAGTAAATGATTACTTGTACCAAAGCTGCCATTATTTTTATTTCATGCCTAAACTTAATTCCACAACTGTTAGCTCCTACAGTCTATTATGCGTTTTGTACTGCAACTGCAGTAATGCAACTCAGATATGCAAAACCTCTCACCCTCCAATACCCTTCACAAGCAAGATGTCCCTAAACCACACACTGCTCCCAGTTTCTGATACTTGGAAAAGGTACTGAAAATGTATCAACAGTTTCCATTGGCAACTGCTGCAGAATAGCATGATACCGGTCCAACAGCTGACACGAGATGCCTTTCCATATGTAAAGCTGTGCCTTAAACACACAAGGGACACTAAGAATAAACGTTGTATTTTCCTTTTCTTTTGTCTAACAGCAAATGGGTTGTGAAGAAGTGCTGGATGACTTAAAAAATGCAGTTATAATTTTGGATCCAAGCTGTGAGAACACTCATTGGAGACAACTGTTCTCTCATGGGCTAGCCTTGAATAAACAATCACAGCTCTGTGTGATATTACTTCTTAACCAGATTCTAGCATTGAGCTGTTGCCTTGCCATGGTTACTTGCCTTTTAAACCAATGTTTCCTTTCCCTCCTTTTTGCCAAGATTCTTGCTTGCTTGGCAGTGGCTCGTTCTCCTTTGAACTTCTGCCCTATTTTAATCTCCACCAAATTTTTAGTCTAAAAGAACCTTTTCAATGATATCTTTTGTCGTCCGGCATTTCTTTTCTGTCTGTGAGAACTTACTTGGGGACATGGCTTACGGGAAAGTGCCCAAGTGACTGTCTTCTCCTGAGTATCAGCAGCTGGCAGGCATCCGTGAGGAGATTATGAAACAAAGCCACAACAGCACAAGACAGTGGTCACTCCTGAAATAAAACTAAGCAGTAAAGAAGGACACACATGCACACACACTAACTACCAGGTTATTCACTGGGAGATTTACTTGTGCTTGTCGGCTCCTGAGCTTGCCTCAACTGAATTCATCTGAGGATAACACCGTTAAAACCCATGTCAGAGCATCACTCTGCCACGCGGGGGTCCAGAGCAGAATCCCTCACTTGTGCTGCACCCCTGGAGCTGGCAGAGCACCGGGTCCCATGGATCATGTGGGAGTCCTGGAAAAGGGAAGCATGTCTTTGGCTGCCTCAGGGTAATTCTCCAAGCAACCTGGAAGAATCAAACTCACAGCTTCTGTGAGGAACTTAAAATTCATCTTATAACCAGCAAACACATCACCTTCACATATTTTGACTTTTTTTTTAATGTGTTTTGTCCTATTTGGAGATTCAGAGGGGAGAAATGCATGCTCCATCCAAAAAAAAAAATTTAGCCACTAATATTATTCCCACTTCTGAAAAAAAAAAAAAAGAAAGAAACCAACACAATTAAGTTTCAGATTCATCAAAAGACATCACTGTGTGATTTCCTAAAATAAAGGCAAGTACATGTGTAAAATATTCCTGTGCATAATATACATGTGTGCACATATGTCTACACAAGAACAGTGACAGTATTTCATATTCATATCTGTTATTCAGAAAACCCGCTTTCTTAGCAGAAGCATAACTGCCATATTTCTGGCATTAGTGAAAGTCCAGCTCTTACTATTTAGAAATCTTTGTCTCAGGCTGAATCATCTTTTGGCTGAGTCTTTAATGTAAAGTAAAACCTAGCACAAGCCTCAAGGACAACAGACCCCTGTGGTGTGCTGTACGTAAAATGATCCACACTAATGTCATTCTGGTATGTGCATCATATATTCTGATAGAGAAACCAGGGCCAATAGTTTAGTCTTATTTATTCACAGACTAATAAGAAGCTGTGTTAATTAACTAAGATATGCCTAAGACCATCTTTTCACCATTTAAATAGTTGAGCTGAATGTAGGAAGACCAGCACGATACTTATTTCTTTTAAAACATAACATTACCAATATTTTATGTTAGATGATTTCAAATTAAATCAAACAATTCAAAGTCTATCCTTGCTCACTCTTATTTATTAACTTTTAGAGAGCAATTTTCTTCACAGTAGCAAAATCAATACTCTGAGATAAAACTTCTAACAAGAGTTTCCTTTCTCATAAAATTTTATTGGCAATTTAATTCTTCATCTGTATTGAAATGGTAAAATGTAAAGAGCAATGTTCTTTTTTGCTAGTAAAACATCCTTATTTACTTTGGAACACAAGCAGAAGGCACATTTTCAGCTGAGTTCAATCATCTTCTGTTTCCTTGATATCTTCATACACAGACAATTCTGACTGACAGAAAAATCACTAGCTAATTGACTAAGGCATGCTTTATATGCAACGGTTACAATCTACTCTTTAGACTCCCCTGTGCTGGGGCTGGAGGCGGGCAACCCACAGCAAAAATGCCAAGTCAGACACAGCACTGCCCTTCACAGACTCAAGATGTTGCCATGGGGTAATTTACCCCCTTAATACCCAATAAGCAAACCTCCAATTGACTCCAGCTGGATTTCTGCATCTTGCTGTAGTACACATACAGCAGCAAATCTTTGTACTACCTTAGGCATGGACAGGAGGTGAAAAGGCACACTGTGCCCCTCAGTCCGGGATGGGAACACAGGTAATTGTGAGACAGACATGAACCCTTTCCCACAAGAAAGGAGGAGACAGAGAAGGAAGGCTACTCAACACCGTGCACAGCATTTGGCCACACAGTGGTTGTGTGGTGCCATTCTCAGCTCTTCCATCTGGCATTTTCGAAATTGTATGGGCAGTAAGTAAGGCATGAGGGGCCAGCTGAGTTCAGCTTTTAGGAAGGAGGCTCTGCTCTGTACAATGCTGACTTGAGTCCCAGTGTCACTTTCCCACACAGAGTAGCCCCTTGATCTGTGAGTAGTGCCTATGACTTCTTCGAGACCACTCGCAAGGACAATGCGGCTCAGCAGGCTCTTTGTAAATGTGTGGCCGCGACACATTCATCAGCAACAATGACTCCTGTAATCATTTACAATGCCTTTGGGCCTCTGTGTGTAAAAAAAGCAACGCTACGCCAAACCAATGGGAGAAAAGCTAGTGTGGTGGTGGCTTTAAAATCGGAATTGTGAAGCATTATTTGTATCGAGAGATGAAATAGCAAGAAGTGGGAAGGGTGAGAAAACATGAAAAGAAATGCTCTTAGGGAAACAGAAGCTGGAAGTAATCAATAAATCATAGAATAAAGTAAAGAGAAAGAACCTTTAAAGTGCCCAAGCTTAAATGTCAGGAGTATTAGAACAAAAGAGCTCAAAACAGAAGATTGTGTGACAGAGGAATATGCTGAAACTCCGTCAGAAAGCAGGCTCACTCCTGAGCATGGAAAAGAGTACAGACAATGAAGGGCAGCAGAGAACAGAATAAGAAATGAGGACACTGTGTACGTTCCTCTTCCTTAAATAGCTTGAATGCACAGGATTGGTATTAATGTTACTAGAAAACTCTGAGGAATGAAACTGGAAAAACACCACCACAGTTGTTGGAAAGATCAGTTTTAAGCTGTGTAATATGCTAAGAATGTGCTATCATATATGCATGAAGGTATGTCATCAATACTGCAGAGAAAAAAGATCTTGCTGACATTGTTCTACGCCAAAAAGAAACAGAGCCAATCGAAGGCAGAGCTGTTGTTACATTTATCCCTAGACAAATTCCTGCAGTTACTTTTTTTTTTCCTAATGACACTCTTTCAGTGATACACTTAATCACACATAGCTCTAGGCACAAGTGCTTGCCCCACTGAAATCTACGTATATAAACATACACTTAAAGTTAAGCTGGTACTCAAAATGTTTTGCTGAGCTGAAGCCTATGTGCTGATGGATTGCCTAGTTAGCCGTAAACTGCATGGTTACATCTGTTTTTGGCTACTGGATCAGAAACAGATACCTGTTCCATTTGAAACAAATTTATCATGGCTGTTACTCATATAAAAATAAAAGATGCTTTTGGCACCACACAAGTTTACGTTGCAAAACCAAAATTTTATGTTAAAAACGGATTTGCAGTCAACTGAGCAAAGGCAGCTTACAGTCTCCTCAGCAGAAACGTGTATGGAAAGAAATTAAACATGCCTCGATGTACATTGAAAAGGAGAATTTGGGAAGCCCTCACAAAGGTTGCTGGAACACATCTGTCACAACAAAAGGCAGACAAACCCCAGGCACCATGCTCCGGGTGATAGACTTTGCCAAGCATGACAGGCGTGAGGGCTGCTGCATCTATTGAGCCACGCTGACAGGCAGCAGAGATGAGCCTCAGCTCTTTCTTAAGAGCCCTGGTGGCACTGCCCACTGCACAGGTCTCTCTTCCGGGTCAAGGCCAAACAGATACTCTTTGCAAAATGTTTGCTTGTGGTCAGGATATGACAGTAGTAAAAACCATTATAAAGGCATGCCCCTGGGGTATTCGTTCTTGTGGGAATAAAGCACTTCCAATCCATGTGGACCACTCAGTCAGCGGCAGAAAAGAGAACAGAGATTGAACTGTTTGTAAAATATTATTAGCTTGAATCAGGTGGTGATAGCAACATGGAAACACAGCAGCCTAGTTCATTCTGAAGTCTTCATTAAAACTACCCTGCTATTTAACTATGTGCACACAAATGATTACTGATATGCCCTGCCAGAGTAGCGTCAGCAGGTAAACTGACTGTTAATGCCTGTGTTAATGTTACAGAGCATGTCCACAATAAAACAGATGTTTCCAAAAACCTGATTGATCTGATGTGAGGAGAGTGCTGAGTCAAGCAAAAAAATAAATAAATAAAAATGTTATCATAAGTGCTTATTTGACAGGAAAGAATTTAGTGGTATGGTTCCATGAGACATTTAAATTTTCACTCATAATTTTAGGAAATCTCTCTCATTCAAACTGTCAAAGTCTAGCAAGCTTGTTAAAAACATCAAGGGGTGACTGGTCCTTCATCTTTTTGCTCCTGTTCTACTGAATGATCGATGAACAAACTAAAGCTGACAGCAATTGCAAGGATAACAAGAATTGGGAGATACAAAATATGTTTCTACCCTTCCCTGACTAGTTCAGCCTAAAGTATTTGATATTCAGTTCCAGAGGAATCTGAAAAAAAATAAAAAGAGCTGTAGCTTAGATCCTGGATGTTCTGATCCCACCAAGCAGGGCCACTAGAGTAACTTGAAGCAGGGCAGCTAGTGGGAGTGGGGTCCATCAGCTGTTCTCTGCTTTCAGGGCTCTAATTCTAGCAGATACAAAGGAGCAGGGAATCCACTGAAAGAACTGACATAGCAGTTCTAAAGTCTCCCCACAATTTTCACAATCTCTTGACAAATTTGATCATAGGACAAGCAAAACAAAACCTCAAGCTGTGATATTTTTATTAAATATTTGATCTCCATTAAAATATCAAGACTTCTTGGTGGTGTTAGCTTTCATTGTGAGTGAATGCCTTCAGCCCATATGTCTTAGTTACCCTGCATTCCTAGTTGAGGAAGTAATAAACAAACAAATAAATGTCAATGTACATTATATACCGTGTTTGTTCACTGCGTATCAGTGTTTGCGAGGGTAGTGATAGGACAAGGAGTAGTGACTCTGACCTAAGAATGAGTAGATTTGGATTAGGTATTGAGAAAAAATTCTTTACTCAGAGAGTGGTGAGACACTGGCTCAAGCTGCTCAAAGAAGCTGTGGATGGTACATCCCTGAAGGTGCTCAAGAGCAGCTTGGATGGGGCCCTGGGCAGTCTGGTCTAGCATAACGTGTTCCTGCTATAGCAGAGGTATTGGAATTGGATGAACTTACGCTCCCTTCTAACCCAAACCATTCTGTGACTCTAGAAAAGCCAATTTTGATGAGATTCACTTGAAACCTCACTGAAAATGATTCAGGGGTACTAAAGCATATAGTATAAGTAAGTAGCTACTAAGAATAGGTAAGGTTTAGAACATTAGATGAACATTTTAAGAAATGACTCAAATGACATGCAGACATGATCCAACCACAGGCTAGGAGATACACTGTTTGGGAGAACCCCACTTAGTTTGCTCAGGTATATTTTTTGATCAGGAAGTCAAATATAGTATAGAGGGAATGGTATAAGTTTACCCAGGGGAGATTCAGGTTGGACATTAGGAAAAAATTCTCCAGAAGAGTGGTCAGGCACTGGAATGGGCTGCCCAGAGAGGTGATGATGTCACTGATCCTGGTGGTGTTCTATAAACGTTTTGATGTTGTACTGAGGGACGTGGTTTAGTGGGAAATAATGGTGACAGGTGGACAGTTGGACTAGATAATCTTGGAGGTCTTTTCCAACCTTGGTGATTCTACAATTAAATAAATTATTTCATAGGTGTTATCAAGCACTCTCCAATCAAGTCAGCAAGATTTAAACAGAAGTTGTCTCATGCTTGGCCAATCTGTTAGATTTCAATGATGAGATGACAGGCTTGATGTACGAGGGGAGTACAGTGGATGTGATTTATCTCAGCTTTGGCAAGACTTTCACTGTGTTCTCCCATATTGTCACCTAGATAACATTCCAGAAATTAATAAGTTGCAGGCAAAATGAATGGACCACTGCAAAGATGGACTGTAAACTGTGCAAACTGCTGGGCTCAACAGACTGTGATCACGAAGTCCAGCTGGTGGAAAGACATAGCTGTGTACCTCAGGGGAAGATCCGGGGGTCAGTAGAGTTTAACACCTTAATTAATGACCCAGACAATGCATCAGAGTGAACCCTCTGCATATTTGCAGATGTTATAAAACTGATAAAAGTGTCTATTAGATCAGATGTTTGTGCATCCATTCAAAGGGATCTTGACGCATTGGAGAACTAGGCTAACAGGAATCTCATGAAGTTAAATAAAAGGAAACACCATATCCTCCTCATGAGGAAGAACAACCTCTTGCACCAGGAAAGGTTGAGGCCAGCTGAATGGAAAGCAACACATTAAAAAATGCTCTGAGATTCCTGGAGAACAGCAAGTTAACTGTGAGAAAGCAATATACCCTTGAATCAAAGAAGGTCAACAGTCTCCTGGGCTGCATGGGCCTGAGCACCACCAGCAGGTCATATAAGGTGATCTTTTCTCTCTGCTCAGCCCAGATGAGACACACTGGAGCACTGGAGCTCTGGGCTCCCCAGTACAAGAGACTTGGGCATACTGCAGCAGGTCCAGCGAAGGTTCAGAAGGATGACTAAGAGCCTGCAGCACCTAAGGTACAGGGAGATGCTGGGAGAGCTGGGACTGTTCAATCTGGCGAAGAAAAAGCTCTAAGAACCATATCAGTGTTCATAAACACCTGATGGGGGGATGATATGGAAGCTGGAGCCAGCCTCTTCTCAGAGGTGCCCACTGGAAAAAAAAAAAAAAAAGGCAATAGGAACAAACTGAAATACACAAAATCCTTGTAAATATTTATATTTTTAATATATATATATATAATAAATATAATATATATATATTTATTTCCTGCAATAACTGTTGAATATTGGAACAAATTGCCCAGAAAGAGTGTGGAGTCCTCATCCTTGGGAGATCTTCAAAATACAAGTTTGTTTATTTTTATTTATTTACTCATTATTTATTTACTTACTTATTTACTGTAGGGCATCTGCTTGCTATTTTTGTATGGATTGCAAAAGTGTAATTTCCTACTCTTCACTATATTGTTAATACAGGCACATGCTCTTCACAAGTGCAGTGTCAGGCCACAGATCAAATGTATATCTCACCTGCTATTTCCCCTACAATTTTAGGACTTGGGACAATGCCCAGGCTGCACTATTAATGCCTCATGTCTGACCCACATGTTCCCCACAACCAGCCTCGAATTTCCCCCTCTGCCCCTGGTGGGATCACAGTTGTCTAAAACCAAATCGTTACTGTAACTGTAAAATTTGTCTGAAAGTTCATTTCAATCTGCTGCTTATAGTAAACAGGTGGGTTATGGCTTTGTCCTTCATGTTCAGCCTCATGTCAGGTCCAAAAATCTAGCTCAACTGCTGTTCAGAGACCTCAACTGGTGTTGAGAACAAAAATCTCACTGAACTTCATAAATTTTTTGGAGTAAAACTGAAGCATAAGTGAGGATAGAAGGAAGGCACAGCCAGCAGGGGAGAGAGGAGCACTCATGAAAGACTTCAAAAATGAGGGAATTCATTCTTGTTGATGAGAAGGCCTTGAGGAACTCAGCCTACAAATTATTACATTGTTGCAAGAATTTGAGAGAAATCATTCATTACTAAAAAAAAACCTCATACTGCTGTTAAAGCACATGGACAGATTTTCTGAGAATGTACCTTCTACAGAGGTATGGAACCACAGGTAAAGTGTTTTTCATCTTTGCTCCTTTGAAATTCATTTTTTCCTGTGATTTTACCTGTTATTTAATGTGATTGTACATATGCATACATAAATGTAAGAATAAATGTAAATATAAACAATAAAAAACCCAAAGTATAAATATAAATGTGTGTGTGTGTATGCAAGAATATAAACATGTGTTTATTTATTCCTGTTGTGTGTGTGTACAGCTACAATAGCAAAATCCTCGCAAAGCAGAAGTGTTTTACAATCCTTTTTTTTTTTGTTTTTTCATTTGCCTTATTTCTTTATTTGCATTGCCAGCGCCAATTAATTTACAGGGCTTATTTCTGGTGCTAGTCAGTGGCAACAGTCCCCAAATGAGGTAACAGCGAGCTTGAAAATAATTTTCAGCCAGTATTTGTGGAGATCTGTATGCCAAAATAAACACAAGGCATGTGTATTTGTGTACAAAGCTCATCCTGCCCTTCACTGCTGCTAAGCACACACCCCCAGCAGCTTAACCTGCATGAAGCAGAATGTTTGGGAGCAACTTTGGGAAATGGAGGCCTGCTGACAGTGGCAACGATGGAGCTAAGCCCCAGTGACACCCCACGGCCCCACTAGTGACCCGGCAGAGACCCCTTCAGCCCTGCGCTGCATTGCGTGACGAAGTTCACTAGTGGAGGCCCGCCGTAAATTTGACGTAAGATACAATTCGTTTTGCTCTTGCTGTTTCAACTATACAGTGGGTCAAAGGTGCATTTCTCCTCCCTTTCTTCAGTTTTGGATGAACCCTTACTTGTTTTCATAGGAACATTAGCTCAGAGCTGCTGCTACTGTGCACAGCCGATAAAACTTGCTTGGAAAGACCATATGTCACACGGATCTACTCAAGAGGCATGAAGCCCTGCCTGTTTACCGATCCTTTAAAGATACAATTTTATGCTCAGTTAAAATGGAAAAGAGCATTATGTTTAAAGATAAGCCCATTTACTGTGCAACTGCTTTACTGAATTCTGTTACCAAATTACTTGTTAGCAAGACAGTTGGACTGCCTGTTAAAAAAAAGTTGTTGCACATCTCTTTCTCCTTGTTTATCAGTTGCTATGACGATGCTAATGACAATATCATCACAGAGTAGCATTAAAATCTTTTACTAGAAGCAAGAATAGACAAAGTCAGTTCTGAGGAGAATGCTCCCTTTATTAATGTAGTTCTTTGACCCGGGCTGGTTAGCCAACATTCGTGGCCCCCACAGGTTGTTTCTGTTTGGAGAACAAACGGATGAGAGAGTGAACTGGGTTTTTCAATGTGCTTCTGTTTATTTAGAAAGAATGTAGACAACGTCCTGTTACTCTGGGCACAGCAAGAGTCCAAACAATAGGCGATGCTTTCTCTTTTCACACTTCAAGCTTCTTTTGAACCATAACTCAAGCTTGCTCCCTCTTAGATTTTTCTCAGGGTCAGGCTACAAGGGTCGTCCTTGTTGGCTCTGGTGTGTCCTTGCTACTTCCTCAGTCTGCTACTCTGACGTTTCATCATATGCCACCTTGTCCCCAAAGTCTGATCCTGCAGGAATGGCTTGGTCCCCCCATCTCTCAGAGCTGCCGGGCATGCGCAGTGTGGGTAGTACGTGTGTGGATCCTGGAGGCTTCAGTGAGCATGCTCCACAAAGAAGGCAATTTTTAGGCTTTTCCTAGGGAAGGGAAGCTTTCTCACCCACCATCTTCAATGAAGTTTCACTACTGACTTTGAGCATAGCACTGAATTTATTTCCAACAGTGGAATTTAGCAGTCTAAGTGCTTGTTCTCTTGGATCAATCAGAGATTATTCTTCCCTGTCAGATCAATTTTTGTGAGAAAGTGCTATGGGGGGAGAAGAAAATATGCTACTATTTCTGAACAAATCAGCCTCCAATGCAACTATAATAAAGTTGTGCACAAGTCCTAGAGGAATTAAACAGATTTGACAGCATTTAATTTCCACAAATTTAGGGACTGATTCTGCTTTCGTTTTTCTAACAAGTACTAGAGGGAGATAAAACACCTACTGAAGAGCAAAAAAACATCCCAGTTAAGCAATGACAGGTAGGTGTGCGATGAAGCTGTTTGGGGCACTTCCTTGCCCAACAGAAGTACTTCCAGTATTCCTGTCTTGGGTCCAACCCATTTCTGCTGCGCCCAGCTGGTCCCCTGGCCATGCCTGACTGAGCTGCACAGACACTTTTTGGCAGTGACTCTGGGGGTGGCACTCACGGATTTATACCAACTGAAACAAAGGTTGCTTATGGTGTAACCTCTGCTGAGTGAAGGCAAAGATCACGGGTTTTCAAAAGCACAATCTCCCAATAGTTGCATTTTCTTTTTTGCTTTTAAGGAGACAAAGAGTTTTATTTTATCTTGGCCTGTTATCACGACACACGCAACACAAAGATACATCCCTCGTTTCCATACACTTTCTTTTTCTCATTCCTTCCATAAGTCCACTTCCTATCACATCCTTCCCATCTTTGTGTAGGTGATGGGCTGTGACTCTGGGAGAAAAAGTTCCTATGACATGACCTTGTGCAACTACAACTTTGAAAGCAATTCTTCATTACCGCAGGTGAACCAATTAAAAAATTCAGAATGCCCCAGCAGAATAAATGGGCATCTTTGGCCACACTCACAGCTGTAATACTTCCACAGCAATGTGACCACTGAACGCTGTTTTTCTTGTATGCTATGTCACACACTGAACTGGGGGCAAGGAACTATCATCAGCAGTGAACTCACTGCCACGAAAACCCTCTGAATTTAATATAAAGTAAATTAAATGATATTTCATATAAAAGAACAGAGAATGCAACTTTTAATTCAAAATCTCAGCACATCCACTCACCCGACCAGCCAGTAATCTCCAGGAAATGCCCTTTTGCTGTGACCATTATTTCTTAATTAATGCACGGTGAAAAGCATATATTTGGTTTAGTCTTTGAGAGAGGGGTAAGTTTTCTCCAAGCACTGCAGAGAATGAGCAGCTCTCTGCATGGAACATCCAGCTATGGGCACGTGCTGTTCAAACTGAAGTGCGTGATTCAGCTCAATCCTCGGCAGAAGATGGAGCCTGGGATTTCCAGTTTTCATTTGTTTCTGAAGGAATACAAAAGCATTCGGAAATAAGAGAAAAATCCACTTTCTTTTAAAACTGTTTTTGAAGGAAATGGTTCAACAAGTTCTAGTAAGATTCCCCACAGAATAGATGTTCTCAGGACTGCATGCTGTTAATTTCTTCAGTTTTTCAATAAACTGACAGTCTCTTGATCAGGGTCAGAAAAAAAGATCTCCCTCCTTGAGCAAGTATCTACAATAAACCACTCCACAATAATTGTTCTCTATTCCAATTACTCTCAGAGCAAGGATTTGAGAATGTGACTCCCACATCTGAATCATGGATCAATTATAGTTTGTACAAATCTGAACGTGTGCCAGAAGTACCAATCTGATCCAAGTCAGAAGGGAGCAGACAAGTTTATTTCTCTCAAACCTGCCTTGTGAATATCTTCACGTTGACTTCATCCTTGCACTGTGGCCCTTTGCTGGCTGAAAGACAATGGCCAGCCTCAGTCAGCACAAAGCTGGGTGTTGAAGATAACCCGTAAACATTTCTGGAACTAGTGCAAATCCAGTGTCAGCACTTGGAGCACAAATCCAGACAGGCTGTGTTTGATCACGCAGGAGGAGCACCGGAACTGGATTTGCTGTATCATTGAACCACAGCCTCAGAAGTGTGCCCTAAATGCAATGAGATTGCCTTATGAGGCCATTTTGCCTCAGCCTCTCCTTTTGGATCCGTTCCACTTTGCTTGCAATGCTAATATTCACTGAGTCAGAGAGCATGAGAATAACTCTTTAGTGAAGGACTTAGGGCATT
The DNA here is from genome assembly GCA_036925125.1 of Oreortyx pictus. Taxonomy (NCBI): domain Eukaryota; kingdom Metazoa; phylum Chordata; class Aves; order Galliformes; family Odontophoridae; genus Oreortyx; species Oreortyx pictus. Next base: position 84,785,089 of record JAUPFR010000003.1, on the reverse strand, counting down.
TGCTGGAGAGGGGAAACAGATGGGTGCCAGCATGGACTGAAGCATTTCAGCGAAGCAGAACAGGAGAGATGAGCAGCCATCAGTCCCATAGTACCCGTTAGCCTCCTTAGATGCATCCATACCTCACCTGAGGAAGAGAGATGTAGCATTCAGGGCCATTACCACCATCCCCACCTTCTAGCTGTGACTACTACCCATGGGGAGGCTGGTACAGCCTCACTCTGTCCTTGCTTACTCAGCCTCTGTGTGCATCCAGCTCGGAGCACCCTCCTGCCTGCAGTGACCCCTTACATTAGATCAGACTACACAGGCTGCCCGTTGCCAGCAGCTATAGTCAGGCACAGCCTTGGAAGTAAAATATTAACACACTCCCGTGGGAAAGGAAAATTCTGATTTAATGATAGCATTTTGTACTTTCTGAACAAAAAGAAGGCAGAACAGAATCAGCTCCTGGTTCTTTTCCTTAGCTACTCCTGACTAAAATGTTTCCTTGGAAAGTCACTGCAAAAATTTTTCTAGTCCCATATGTCCAAAATCAAGCTCTGTTTTTAAAAATTGCCATCAGCTGCTTATGATCTGCTTCATTGTCTCCATCCTTCTGAAGTTCATTAGCAAAAGTCTTAGAAACCCCAGCCCTCTGGTGTATATTTTCTCTCCCTTTTCAGAACAGTTCAATTATGCCATTTTTAAGGCTTTAATATTTTGTTCCTAATCCTGATTTAGAAGCATCTGCTAATAAATTGACAGGTTGTGACACGTCACTGTAATTTAGAGCTTTTTCACCTCAGATTCAGAGTGATGCTTTTATGATTTCAGCAGGCGTTTTATTCACAGCTCCATAAAGCCCCCATCTTGGGTAGCTCTTTGAATGGGGTTGTCAAGACAGCTATGTTTGGTGCACATTTTTCCTGGAACTGAATTCAATTTTGCCTGTAAAGTTACAATTCCTGTGTCTGCAGCTTGTTTTGTTCTGCAGTGGCTAACTTTTCATTTTAAGTCATTTCTTGTCTTGCTAGCACAGGATACATTCAAAATACTTACAAAGGAGCTTCTTTTTTTACTGGTTGCACTTGAAATTCATCCCCTTCAATGTCCTTCCCTCTTTCATCACATACCTAACAGATCTCAGCTCATCATTTGCTTTGTGTTGTGATGTACTGCTGCATTGTGCCCAGCATGTTCACTGGAACAGAAGGTTTGAATATCTACATCTAGCAAATGGGAAGCCAATTGTAGTTAGAGCCTTATGATTACTGTTTAACATTTGCATCATGGTGTTACTTGGAGACCCTAGTGACTGAAGCTCTGTTTAGTTTGGATCTGTGCATATCTATACTGAAAAGACAGTATGTACTCTAAATAATTCATGGGAGAAGAAATAATTCGGTGCTGAATGTAGCTTGCCAGCAATGTAGTTTTGCTTGACCTAAGACGGGAACCCCTGAGTATCTTCTGTCTCCAGTAAGATCTTATTATGGAGAGGTGGTATTTTTTATCTTTATTTTGCAGATTTCTGCTCTATGGCTTACTTCTGAAGGAGGTTTGTGAAAGGAAGCCACGATGAACAAGTCCACTGTTAGCTTGTGGGTGTAATCTGGCCACACAAGGATTTGCATTTGCTTTAGAAAATGTTTTCAAATGTTTTCTATTTTTCTAAAAAAGACGTAAAATCACTAAAGACCAGACACACCAACTCTGTATGCAATTTTAAACACTGAAATATTCTATTATTTTCAGTGTGAAATTACTGAAGTGACTGACAGTGCTCAGAGAGATTTGAAGACAGTCTCCACAGTGCTGTGGTCTTACAAGTCAAACACAAACTGTGGGCACAGGTAGGACTTGATTTTTGGTTTTGAAAACCTGGACATACAGGAATGGTAATCCACTGATTCTTTCCTAGGGTCACTGAGGCTTGACTGATGCTAGGAGAAGCCAAGCCACATACTTCTTCCTCAGCCTTCTTCCACAGGCAAGCCTGTAAACTGAAGTGGAAGGCTCTCTGCTGGGTGAACCAGACCATCCCTCATGGTCTGCAAACCAGTAACCACAGACAGCAACCTTTCAGCTACACTTCTGCTGGGGCTGCTTGAGGAGGCAGCCTGGAGAATTTGGAAAGCCATCCATTTGTTTTAGAACACACACACACAGACAGAACCAGTGGGACCATATTTTTAACAAAAATTGCTGGTGATAAAGTTCTGGAAGAAAAAAATCGATTTTCCATAAAACATCCTATGCCTAAGCTAGTTCTAAATCCAACTATTAGACACTTATAAAAAATGCATTATTTTAAAGGCTAATTTAAACATTACTTTAATGGCTAAACAAACCTTTTTACAAGATGTCTGCATGTGTTCATTGCTATAGGACATGTGTACGCATTATTACTAACTATGTAATAATCTGACAGTTGTAAAATGGTTTAATTTTACTGTCATATCACTAAAGACTCTTGCTATCTAGTAGCAAAACAACTGTAAGACTCATGTCTCCTATTTATGTTGTAATGAAATAATATTGACAGTTTGAGCATTACAACATGAATGGAAGACACTCTGAACTAGAAGACAGTTATCCTAAGTGGATATTATTATCTTTATCTGTCACTACTAGTAATCCCTAAATAGAAATTACCCTTAATATTTTTTAAAAGAACATTGGAATTCAAAAAAAAAAAAAAATCCCTTCTTATCTCTGAATCACTCTCTCAGTTCTTTAAATTTCCTTTCTTTTTTCAGAAAATTTCAAAAATGCTTTTTCCTTATATTTAACTACTTCCAGTGAAACACAAATTCTGAATGTTCCCGAGCTATAAAGGTAAAAAAGACTTGCAGTAGCATTTTGCTGATCTAACATGACCCACGATATTTTCTAGGTGGTTTTTTTTTTGTTTGTTTGTTTGTTATAATATTTGGTGCTACCTAAAATAATTACTTCCATACTTTCCATTTCCCTTTGGAATAATATATCAGGCCAAACCATGTGTTTCCTATCTGTTATTCATGGATGCTAGCTCACAGAAATCTGTGGGATACTTTTAATAGAAAACTGGGACACAGTGTCTCCTAATTCTTTCATCTTGCATGGCTTTTTTCAAATTTACATTAAAATAACCCCCTGAAAAACATCACAGTATGTTTTTTCATGCTTTCTCACACTAACACTATTGGACAAAGACTTCAACAGATAAGTGGCACAATTTTGTAATGGACCTCTAGCAAGTACCTTTCCAATCCACCAGGATGAATCAGTTCTGTCCCACTCCATGCCACAGAAGGCAGACGTTTTAAAAGAAGCCTAGAAGTTTCTTGTTTTGGTTTCTATTGCACTATTACATGGTGTGTAGGTTTTATTTTACTTTATTTTATTTTACTTTATTATTTTATTTTATTTTATTAGTTATTTTTATGCTATTCCTTCTGACACTTTATTAAGTCATTGTACTTCCAAGTCTCTTCTACCCTAAAGTTCCGCAGAGAATTGTTTGACTTTGAATGATACTGCCCACTCAAGCAATGTGTAAGATGGGACAGCTGTATCTTACTGTGCGTACAAACGGGGTTCTCAAACTCTGACAAAGACAGGCCCATACCTCCTGCAAAGTTATGCCAAACTGATTGCAAAAGCCTCATGTGAAGCACTCATCTTCAGCCTCCCAAATGACAAATACATACGAACGTATTTCCCTGGGTATTTTGCTAAAAGCAGAGTCAGGAAAGCACTTTGACATCCCAGAGTGTGTGTGTGTAAACAACATAAAAAGGACTAAACTAAGACCACGTACTGTACTATAACTTCAAGTGAACGCGTCAGTAGCCCTTAGGAAGTATGCAAGAGGGAATAAGCTGCTTAACACTACCTCTTGTTTACTGAAGAGAGCGAGGGCAGCTGGGCAGTTACCAAGCACCAACAGTTGCTATAGGTTGTTGTATAAGTCTTCCCACAAGAAGAGAGGCACCGTAACCATGCAGTAGGACCCACCATATTCCTTCTCCCTACTCTGAATGTAATAGCTCTCAGACATTTTTGAAAAGCTTCATTTTTCAAATATCTTGTTAGCTGCGTAGCAAGGTAGGAAGCAGAGATGTTAAAGACAGAGAATAGATATTAGCATCAGTCAGATCCACTGCTTGAAATTCTACCTAATGATAAATGCTTTTCTCGCTAATTTCTTACAGTGCTTACGTTAATATATTCAGGCACAACATGCACCTTGATATTCTGCACACCTTTCTACCAATAGTCCCTCTTCTCACCAATTACAGCTATTTCCCCAATGCCAATACATTTTCAGTGAGATCTGTGGTTGACAGATGAAGAAAAATACACCCTCCAATTGCTATTTATGATATGATTAGACAGGTCAAGTTTAATTTCAGCATTGTAGATGAATATGTTACCCAATCATTTTAATGACGCACTCTGGAACCAGCAGTGAGGCTGCGGATAGAAAGAAAACCTTGTTTACAACTTCTCTGCTGATGACTGGAGTTTGTTATGAAAGCATTCTGACACAGTCATCGGCAACAATCGGCCAAAGGTAGGGAATGTCTGTACCCCTCTATTGTCGCTGTAGTGTTAGCTGCATGACAGGTGAGTAGAGAGAGGTATGGCAGAGAAGATAACAATATTGCAGGAGGGATCACTTTTCCTCAGGGCTAAAGCAAGAGTATATTTGGTCAAATTGGCACTTCTCAGGTAAAACATACTGCTCTTCAGCTGAATACTGCTCTCCAGGATATACGATCTAGACTGCAGAATCAAGAAACCAGCAGTGCTGGCCTAATCCAGCTCGTTTTCTGTTGGTATTCGGTGGAAAGGAACCTCCTCAAGAACACGTGTGCCCTGCGCTTCCCTGCGGCAGCCTCAAACGCAAACGCCGCATAAATATGTCATATCCACACACTGAAGATTCCTGCTGGAAAGTTAAACAGCTTGAGAAGGGATTTCTGTTTGCCACTGACAGCTGCGTTTCCACAATGCCAGACCAGAGCTTCTCTGTACGCACGCTTTGCCCCTCCGACGCTTTTCAGGACGCTTGCCTATCAGCCATGAGAAAACTCCCTCTCCCGCCGCCCGCCCTCCACAGCGACCCGCCCGCGAATCCCCGCCGCCCCCCGCCCGCCCTGACGGCGCCCGCCGCCCGCGCTCTCCCGCCGGCGGCGGCCGCCGGGCTCCCCCTAGGGGCGGCGGGGAGCGGGACGCGGCGTTGCCGGGAGACCGGCGGGAGCGGCGGGGTGGGCGGCGCCCGGGAGGTCGCCTACCTCCAGCGGCAAAGCCCTCTGGAGTGTGAGATCTTCACAGGCGCTGCTGCCAGCCAGGGTGCTAGGTCCCTGTTGCGGCGATGATAGTGAAATGACTGAAGTTCAACAGCAGTCCTGCCGTGGATATCGTCCTTTAAAAGGCGGACGACTTTAAGCTTAGCTGCCACAGACTGTAGCCAGCAGCACCTAGGACCCGTTGGTTCATACATAATTTCACCTGGAAGGCTGATTAATGTGGTTGTCCCGAACCGCAGTTCAGTGCTCCTTGAGATGCAGGACTAGGGCTCTGTGCTTGTGCTGCCATAAAAGTGTGAAAAAATGCCATCCTTTGCTCAAGTTGCACCTTGGCCCCTTGTAGTGCAAAGCGGGAAAGTGGCTTAGCTGGGAAGGACATCTGAGGTTGGTTATGTGTGGGTTTTAGAGCCTCAGCGAGCTGCTGAGCACAGAAAACAGCCACAGGCTGTTCAGCAGACCACAGCATGCTGATCTCGGTCTTTATCTGTTGGTGAAGGCAGCATTCAGCCCCCTTGCCTGTAGAAGACTGCTTCCTCACTCACTGCGGATTTTGCTTAGGCTCTCACAAACCACAGCAGTCAGTTCTGCTCCCACAAAAGACGGATGTCAAAGTGTGTCTCAAAGATTTCTGACAGGTGGATTTCTGGTCTATGGTGAACCCCGCTCTACTCAGGCCTTGAAGACTGGGGCGTGTGGAAGGGGGCTAGGAGCCAGCAAAACACGCATCTGCTGCCTTTCCATGTGCCTTGGAGATGAACGATCACATTCTGCACAGGGCACCATCTGCATATTGCCTCAGACTTCAAATCCCATTGCAGGTAGTTACAATAACTGAGAGAACAAATTCACAAACCATCTTACCCAAGTCCTTGTATGAAAGAAAGGGCATTATTTCCAACAGTCTCGATGTGGAAAAATTGATTTCCTAGCATCCAGTCATAAGAACAGCCGTGATGGTTGAGACAAGTCCATCCAGCCCAACAGCTTGTCACTTGCATAAAAACCAGCTGATGCTTAGGGAATGGCAGAAGAGAGGGATGAGCACACAGTGATGGCTCCCTGGCACACTGTCCCAAACTCCAGCAAGCTGTGGCTCAGGGACTTCTCCGAGCCAGATGTGGTATATTTAATAGCCCTTGATAGATTTTTTGCTTCCATGAATTTGTGTAATTGCTTTTTGAACCTGTATCAATTCTTGACGTTGCAGCATCCTGTGACAATTAGAGACACGCTCCAGCAAAGCAGGGTGTAAAGAAGAGCCCTTGTTTTGTTTGTTTTGAACAGACCACCTAGTAATTTCATCCAGTGCTCCTACTTCTTGTGTTCTGAGAGTCAATTACAATCATTCCTCGTTTGCCTTCTCCAAGCCATTCATGATTTTACAGGCTTCTCTCATAACTCACTTACTTTTCCATTTTCCAGGCACATACTTCTAATCCTTTTAGAATTAAGAATTTTTAGAGTTTAGAACCTTTCTCTAGTTCTCACGTACTGTGTCAAGGCTATCAGACTTGAACAACATGGGATACAGGCACATCGGGGAGATTTATACCAGGGCACAGCAGTGTTTTTGGTTTTTCTCCTTCCATACGGATTGCTAAAATTTGATTTGCTTTTTTGAACACCGCTGAGACATTTTCATAAATATATTTAGTTTTCATAGGGCTTCCGTGATGCCTCCTCAGTACAGTGGCAGCCTGTCCAGCACTCTCAGTTGTGAATGCAAAGCTGTCTCCTTTGTCCGCTGGCATTACAAGTATCTACTCTGCATTTCTTCCTTCATTTTGTCACCCGATTACTCAGTATCATGAGACCTTGTTTTTGTCATGTGTTATGTTTTTACTACTGTAAATAACGTAGCATCACCCACAAAGTTTGCCACCCTGGTGGTCATCTCCTTCCTAGAGTTCAGCAGATGGATTTGATAGCTGCTTAAGATCTTAGGAAAACTGGAGGGGCACAGTGGGGAGGGAACAGTGAGTACCTTGACTACTTCTCCTCTTTTTCTCAGCACAGCTGACATCTCACCTAGATTCGGATCTAGCCAGCTGCTCCTCACACAGTGCAGGCAGACACACCTTGATTGTGCCGCAGAATTGTAGGGCTGCTGGCAAAGGCTGGCTGGTGTGCGTGAGGCCAGATATTTGGCTGATATAACTGATTCACACCGATTCGGGGGGTGAACTCATCAAGGCAGCACCCATCCTTCATCCACCTGAAGGTGATGGCGCCATACCTCTCCACATGCAATTCTTGACAGGGATGCTTGTTATTAATAACAAGCTTTCTGAGGCAGGCCCCATGCTTTTTTGCCTGTGCTGAGCGAGGCTGTGCAGAGCATGCTGTAAGCAGTGCTTGCACAGCCGGAGCTGTCCCCGGTGTGTCCCCATTCCAGCGCGCCAGCCAAGCGTTTAAGACACCTGCTTCTTTTCGCTCCTGCGCTGGCCATATACTAATAGGGACAAACAGGAAGAGGACTTAACAGAACGCAGAAAATAATTGTTCTATGCCAAAAGGGAATGTATGATCAAAACTACAATGGGCAGGCAAGCAGTGAGGCAGTGACCCGAGGCAGCACAATGTGTCAGGAAGAGAGAGCAGCAGCCCAGGGACAGCAACAGCCCAGAGCCTCAATTTGTAATGACTGTGTGGACCACATGCCAAAAAGTCTCTCCCCACCTCCTTGCTCCAGAGAGCTCTCCTAATGTTCTTAGCTGCTTGGACAACAGGAGAAAAAAACTGCATCCAATATGCGACCCAAGGCATCTGCTTCAGCAGAGCAGCACTGCAGAACCTGCCTCTAACGCAGAGTGCTCCAAACACCTGTGAGTCAGATGACAGCAAATTCTCCCTGTCTTCACAGGCACAGATGAGTTTGAACCTTCTGGGCATTTTAGCAGTTTACCATCTGCACATATAACCTTTTTTTCTGAGCACATGGAAGTCTTGTCGGAGGATGTTAAAACCAGGAAACAAAATAAGGAAACATGTTTACACCTGCTACATCTGTTCAAGAATTTCCAGCCTCCATTACACTTTTGACTTTCACATTCCCTCTCCTCCTTCCTGTTTGGTCAAATGCCACCACGTTATAACAGCTCTTATTTTTTCATCCAAGTCTCTCAGACTTTCTATTGAATCTTGTGAAAACTTAAGGCAAATGAAGTAAGCTGTGAAGTGGTCTAGCAAGCAATAGCAGCAAGTGCTGGCTGCTGTATTTCATGCTTATCCAGGGCTGTCTGGATATTTGGATTCATTGTGAAGAAAAATAATATCAACTACATAAATATGATGATTATAGTTTTTTAAACTGGTACGAAAAAGTGAACGATAAGCCGTTCCTGATGCAGATGAATTCTTCGTGTAAGCAAACTGCAATGAAACAATTTCAGGAAAAGTAGATTATAAAAAGGATTATAGCACACGTACACCAAAAATATCAGCACAAAGACATGTAGTCTCTGTTAGCAAATGCCCCAATCAGTTATAACTGGTTTATTATAAGAGAAAACACACCAACATCTGCTGTCATAGGTGATCTGTTTAGTTGAAAGAATTACCTGTACAGTTATACCTACCATAGGGTCAGACCACCAGATATGAAACAGTTATAAAAGGGAAAAAAAGATCTTCAAGTGTTGGGGGGGGAAGTAGCAAAATAATTCCTCCTGAGCAGAATTCAAAGGAGATTTATTTTCATATTTTTTTACCAAATCTTGTGTTATGATTGTTGCAGCAAACGTTATATACAATCTTTTTCAATTAGGCAAATGCTCATTAAAATGATTTCAAGAGTGATTGCAGTAGCATCTTTACTACCACAAAAAAAAATAATATGTTAATACAGATATTGAAAAACTAAGTAAAAAAGATTAGATAAATTTGGACTTCTCCACGGAAAAAAAAAAAAATTACTTTTGCTGATGCCTTTCTTTCTTGGAAGATTTACACAGGCTTTGTGAATGCATGAGCTGGATTATTAGTAACATGGGCGAGGTGGCAATACTGGGAAGAATCGCCTGCTCCCCATCATTTCCTAATAAAGCCCAGTTAATGGAAGCAAAATGCCTTCACGGGTCAACAGGTAACTATGAAATGTGCTGTTTAGTGATTGTGGCATTCAGTACTATGATAGCGCCTCTGTTTCTTTGAATTTCTGTGTGATGCTTGTGTGAAGCACGCCGTCTGAAATGGCAATATTAAGGTCAATATAGGACAAACTTGCAAAGGGTTGAGGCAAGTCCTGTGGTCCTAACACAGGCAAATTCTCACTGACAAGTCTTGGCCAATACAGTCTGCAGGTGTCCACTTTCTTTCAGGATTTAGTCCAGTATTCAACCAGAAGAAAACAGTTCAGTAGTTCATTAGGATATGATCATGCCGGGCTGGTTACTAATTGTTCAAAATACCATTGGAGGCACTCCAGGATGCTGCACAGCACTCCACAGCTGGCAGCCGTGGTACACAGGCGGGTATGCCACCCAAATAGAGCTGAATAGCTCAGGAGCTGCAGGAGAAAAGCAAAATCCCTGGCGGCCAAGCCCATAGGAACCTTCCTGTGTTGTAGGGAGGGAGCTGCAGGTGCAGGGGGCTGAAGGCAGGATGAGTGCAATGCGCAACCCCACCATCTCGTGCTGAAGGGAAATGTTAGTGGCAAAGTAATTTTACTGCTGGCTGTCAAATGGGAACCGCGGGGTTCCTCTCCTAACAATGAAAGGCCGACTACTGTGCATTAACAGCCCTGCCGGTGCACAAAGTGGCCTAGCCTGTTATTAAACTGTACAGCTAAAGCTGTTGTTCTCCACTTAGCTGAAAGTGAGTTACCATATTGCAGGTCCCCCAAGACGTTCCCTACCCTTGACATATCCTCTCCCACGCATGAGTGGTAATGACTGGGATCAGATCCCTCAGGCTCCTGCCTGGACTGCTTTACCTTGCTTTGGAGCAGCTTCTCTGCAGAAGGGCTAGTCTGCCCCTACACAAATGCCTACCCCAGCCTTTATTCCTTAGCGGCCAGAAGGCTGTTTCTCCGCAACAAATACAGCCAAGAAAACTCAGCTGTCCTCTAATCAGGCTGCAGGTGGATTTCCCATGCACAGCATAGACTGGATTTTAAATGTATGCAAATAAGCATTTATGTGCCTGACACCATGACACAGGAACATCAGGATCTACTCACTGACTTTTTTTTTCATGCACTTTTAAATTTACACTTGCAAATTTGACTCTGAAACTAACAGAAGTGACAAAAATAACAAGATCCCAATATCCTGGGCAGTTTCACAGTCATACTTAGTAAGGACTTGAGCCAAAAAAAAAAAAAAAAAGCAGTACAAAGAAGATTTAGATGTTTTTTGTTACATACACATTACTTCTAATTACTATTATTTAAGAAAAGTATCTGCTTAGTATTAGTCTCAGTTCCTGAGGACAGAGTGGATGGCCTTCACACACAGCGCCACAACAGATAAAATCACTCCTTTCCCCAGCAGCCTTTTTGTGTCACCACTTGGCTTTGCTTATACTGCATGTATCTAGCCTTGATCTGTCACTTCTTCCAAGGCCAGCAGAGTAAACTCATCCTCCTGACTCATAGTTCCAGATGGATTCAAGCTCCAGCACGCTGTCCCCCTGGAATTTGGCATATGTGGGGTTTATATGCCCTAATCAATCAGGCTGATTTCAGTTAATCCTAATCGTCCTATTAGGGTTCCCAGATAGCAACAACAGCAGCTAGAAATCCCCAAGCAGCCTAATTGACTTCATCTAATTACACTCCTTCTTGAGATTTCCATTAAACTACCCCCTGAATTCATTACTGTTGTTGGCTGTAGGTTTCTGTGACTTCTTAAAAAACGTATGCAGCTATTAGGATAGCTCAGTTCCAGAGAGCTAGATCTTACAATACATGAGATCTGGACACCTTCTCATGGCTACCTATCAGTCTTCCTGCTCCAGAATATATCAAATGTGCCATCTAATCACATCGTGGAGGAACTAGTTTTGACTCCTGGCACTTAGGCTCATTTCTGCCGATGTGCTGTGGTTTCTTCTTTGTAGCGCTGAATGAGCTGTGCAAGTTCAGAGTCTGCCAGTTTCTATTAACCTCTCGCATAAAGAATTTATGGATATGTCTCATTACAAGGTAAGAAGCTGACATTCATCTCAAAAGAAGTTAGCTTGGGGAGGAATGCTCTTTTGTCAGTATTCGCCTTCCTCTGTGCTCTTTTTATGGTAGAAAACTGTAAATTTATCAGTGGGGATGACATCTGTCATAGCTGGGTTTCTTTGTCTAATTTGATCACTTCTTCCCTTGAAATAATGTTTTGGATTCACAAATGTTTCTAAACTCTCAGTTCCTTCTTCTTCTGGGGTACAGAATTGTAGTCCCTGGAAAAAGGAATGTCTGTCTTCCACCCATAGGAGTCAAAAAGAGGAAACTTCTCAGGTAAGGATAAAATAGTTGAACATAAGCTGGTTTCTTCTGTACATGCAACAGACCAGCTCCCATGAAATACAGTGAGGCTGAAAGCAAAGACTCCTTTCCGTTGGGGATTTCATATGCAATATGCATGCAGATCAGTGCTTTGAGTGAAGTTAATTTAAAAATGAAAACAAAACCCACATAAGACACTGGAATGCAGGTACTCTGACAACTGTCAGGTTGGAAAGTGCTTGATACGTAAGACAAGTCATAGAGTTCAGTCTGTTTGGAAACTGATGCCGCTGCTCACTTTTACAGACAGTTCCTTTAGGTGAGAGTGACACTGATATCATTCACATAGACACTGCCAGATTGATGTCAGTGAGACAGCAAAACGTTCAGGTTCACTGAAAGGAATATAAAACCTTGGCTAAAATGAAATCCTTTACCATGTAGAAAGGGAGCAGGTCGGAAAGGCTCCTACCCCTGCCAAATGTTTACTCTTGCATCTCTGCCTCACAGAAGGTGTGTGCCATGTCAGGGCAGAGCCAAGGACAGTTAAGAAGTTCTGTGTGAATAACACTTGACTGTTGTGGGCAAAGAACTATGAAATTAAGCCATAAACTACGTATGTGGTCATTTTAACTAAGTTTAAGGCTTTGTAAATCACAGGGTTATAAAGCAATACTGGGGAGAGGTTATATTTTACAAAAATATTGATGTTTACGCTAGATTAATGATTGCTTGCCTGTAGAGAGGAATGGCAAATGGAATATCTATCCAAGGTCAGACTGTATCTGAGCTGCAGACACAATAAGTCACTAGAAAGTTTTCAGCGAGAGGATTTGGCCTAAACAGATTTTTTTCAAAGAGCTGGCTAAGATTGCTAATTATTTATTTGAATAACTTTGAGCTGCTAGTTTCTGAATTGTTGTCATTCCAGAGGGATTAGTAAATCTTTTCAGTAAAACAACACGCACCAAAATTTAAAAAATGCATTTACAGAAACCTCCTTCTTTTCTTGTTCTATCTTGGCACTCAACATGCAAGAGGAAGCTCACTTAGAATAAAAAAAAAGTAGCAAAGAAAAAAAGAAAAGGTGAAAAGGATACAAGCTGGAACTGAAAAAAAAACCGTAAGTGCCTTCTTGGAACTGGAGACACTGATGGCTTTATGAGAGATGCAGGCAATCAGTGCTTCATAGGCATTTGGGGGAGCAAAGGCCTAATTCCTCTGCTTATCAGAGGCACTGGCCAAGCAAACACAGGCAGTATTTTCTACTAGTGCGGAATACTGCTCGATGCTATTTAAGCTCACGTAGATAACTTTACTCCTTATCTTAAGTATTATGTTCTACAGCTTATTTGCAGTTTCAGACTCCTTGTGAAAAAGCACACTTTGTTATGTGACTCACTTTTAAATGTTCAACTTTCTGCCTTCAGTGTAGAAAAGTCTCAGCTGACGTATTTATCCTGCTGATACACAGATTTCTGTGTCTCAAACTCCTCTGTTTTCATTGAATGATATGATCGAACGGGCTGGCTTCAGTCACTGGGGCTGCAGAAATATGAGGAAACATAAAGAGATGCAAGTTTCTACTTGCCTTCTCCTCTGAAAATGAATTTATCATAAAACGTTGCATGATGTATCTTCTTGGTCTATTGAAAGCTTGTTGATGTTTTTGTCTGTCTTAAGGAATGCCTTGCTGGTAGAATCCCTGCTGTCAACCAGACTCAGCTTGGGGGTCCAGAGCCATGTTAAGTAGAAGTGCCTAGATGCTTTGGGAATCTTCCAGATTACATATCATCCATACTATCTCCTGCTGGCACTCGGACAAGTTTTCTACCTGTTTCTGGTTCAGCACTCACAGCTGTGCTCAGACTCTACAACACAGCATAGCACCAGACTTACGTGTGGGAACAGCTGCCTCCCCAGGAAACGCACAGAAGTCAAGGGGAGGGCAACATTAGTGAATGACAGACTATGGGGAGGTCCCCAAAGTGCACTTTTGTTCATCTAGTCAATCATCAATTTCACCATCTCAGCATGTTGGCTGGCAGCTCCTTGAGGTTTACAAAAATCAGGAGGGTACATTGCTGTTTTCTGTTGCACCAGCTGAAGCAAGAAGCAGAAATGGTGGCACTCCTGGTTTCATGAAGAAACCACTGCCTTCCTTCCCTCACAAACAAAGAGACTGTGCTGTATGTTCACAGTAGTGCTGGGCATGCTGTGATGTGCAGGGGCCAGCAGGTCAAGGGAGGTGATCCTCCCCCTCTACTCTGCCCTGGGGAGGCCTCACCTGAAGTATTGTGTCCAGTTCAGGACTCCCTGGTACAAAAAAGACTGGGATCTCATAGAAAGAGTCCAGCAGAGGGCTACAAAGATGAAAGTTGAAGGAAAGTTGAAGCTTCCTTTCACTGGTACTGTGTGCAACAAATGCCATGTGCGAGGGATGCAAGTGGATTCTGCAATTTCACTTCCCCTGACTGTTGTGCATTTCAGGATGATAGAAAATCTCCTGTTCTTGCAACATGAGCTGCGGCAAAGCTGATCTCATCGTGAGAAAGCATTAGTTTCTTAATTTGTGCTATTGAAACTGTTGTGTGGATTTCCATTTGGTCAGGAAAGGAACTCCAAAGTAAAACAACTGCCGTGCAGGGGAGGCTGCAGATGGCTTGGTAGTAACACAGATACTGTACACCTGCACATGTTTGGCACAGAAGGGTTTGAGTGCAGATTTGTGAGCTAGCCAAGGGAAGACAGATTTATTTTTTTGAGGAGGCGGTAAGATCAGATCACCTCCAGGTGCTACCCTGATAAACACTGAGAATAACTCACCAGTCCTCTTCAGTTCTTCTCTGATCAACTTCATCCTTGAGATAGGAATTAAAGGGACAGATATGTTATCTGGGAAGTTGTCCAGATTCATTTACAAGGAAGTTAGATACTCAGCACAAGCCTGCTTTAAGTAAATCTGTTTGGTTTTTTTTTACCCCTTGGTATGTTTGGAGGTGTGGGGGGGCTTGTGTCTTTCTAACATTATCACAGGCATCGGGGACATTGCACATAGGTCAAGTGTTCACAGTTCCGACAAGACTGTGAATTTTGGAGACCTGAATATGATTTATCCATACGCTAACCAATCCTCATTTTGTTTGTTTAGGTCTGCTCATCAAATTGTAATTCAAAGAGATTTTGTAAATTAGCCAGGCACTCGACACTAAACCCCCCTCCCCAGCCCCATTCAGAAGAAAACGATACCTCCTCCAGGAGCCTGCTAGCTGTTAGGAAGGAAACAATGTGGGGATTTTTCACTTGTTCCAGAAGGCTCTGAATTCAGCCAGTGCTATGGGGAACGGTGGTAGGTGTCCTGTGACACCTACACAAAGCCCAATGGTTATCTACAGAAGATGAGCAGTCAAGAAAGAGGTTAAGTCCTCAATCATGTTTCCTCATGTCATGTAGCCTACAGTCCTACCTAGCTGTACTTTTTAGGTTGAAAATAATCCCCTTACCTAGGTTGGACATACCACTGCAGAAGGCATCGCATTTCACACAGTCCTCAAGCTACTTCACCTGGAGCTAGCAGAAGTTACAACACAGTGTTGTGTGCTCTTCCTTGGTAACCTCCTGAGGTCTCTGCACCATAAAACAGGCAGGTCTTGACAGAGATGCACACAGATGGAAAAAACAAAGAAATGATTATTGGTGGTCCTGTTCTTTCATTTAATCCCACAGGCAACATGACTGGGGGCAGAGCAAAGCCCTTGCTTTACAGGGTGGTTACAGTATTTTAATGTACATTATTTTTAAAAAGTGATTAAACTAGTGTAAAACACTGCGTGGTCAGTCTTAGTTCAATTTAACATTGGCCAGCGTGGATGACAGGTCATATTGATTCTTGTCTGTCCAATCTAAATTGATATAAACCAGATTTCAAATTAACTCAGATGTCTGAAGAGTGTTACGCACTCGTTTAAGTTCATAAATTTCAAGGAAGACCTTTGAACAAATTGCATTAGTTTTCTCACCAAGACAAAACTCACAGCTCAATACTGATTTTGACAGATCTCCCATTAACTTCCACTACAGACTGCTGAGGAGAGATATGTGGGGAGCAGAATGGTCAATATTTTGCCTAAGTAAATATATAACACAGACAACCTAGCAAGGGATACTTATTTTGTCAGACATCAATAAGACTGAGAAATAATTAGTTTTCTTCATTCTAAGGAAGGTTCTCTACAGACAAAATAAACTCCAAAATGGACCCTCATGTTACCTGAAAAGGCAGAGACTTTATTTCTATCCCCACTTCTGTACTGTCCTTAAACTCTTCAAAGCACGCCTTTTTTGGCTCCTTTCAGAAATGAGGTGCTAAGCAGAACAGACCGTTGATCTCATTTCGCAAACCTGGGGCTGAGGGAATGCCCACTGTTCAGTGTTGAACCATACAATACAAACAGAAATGGAGAAGGAGAAAGTAAGAAAAAGGAAATAGAAAAACAAAAGAGAGTGAGACTGTAGAGAAAATCTTCTCAGGGTATCACTGATGTGTTTATTTTGGGAGAAAATACGTGGGGAAATAAAAGGGACCAAATGCTATGGTGCACAGAAGTTCACATTATGGGTATTGGTTGTCTGCATACATTCAGGCAGTGTCTGACAGTGGCCTTTCTAGGTATAAGCAGTTGTGTATCCTCTCCTTCCATTTATTGGAACAGTCTGAAGTGTTTCTGGCCCAGAAGCAATGTAGCCAAGTCATCTTCTCTTTAGCACCATGCTCTTCATGTAGCTGGGAGAGAGGACAGAGTGGGCTCCCCACTGCACTCTGCTGTGGCAACTATGCAGTCCTACATGGGCAATATCCTCTAGGGAATGCAACGTTTGCAATTGACCCAGCTTCGTTTCATCTCCTTCATTTCCTTCTGAAAAGCAGAGGGCCTGCTACATTCACCTTCTGGGGAGGATGGAACAGCCAGCCAATTCAAAGTCATATGTGTGTTGGTTTCTTTGTTTTTTTAAGGAAAATAACAAAGTTCACTTTTCTTTATAGTCATTTTGAATGCTTTTCTTTCTAACTGCTCATCACATTGGCTTAAGATCACATAATTCAAAAACTGCAAATTGTTCACAGTGCTTGAACTTCCACGCACAATTTTCACGCACAGCCGGGTAAAATCAAGCACAAGCAGGAAGCAAATCACAGAAGAAAGTAACATTTTCATGCCTTAACATTACACTGGGAAGAGGGGAAAAAACAAAACGTGCAAACAGCAAACTTGTCCATTCACCGCAGCTGTGTTCCAGCCATTAGTTCCCACAGCTTCAATACCAATATATTAAACTGACAGAGAAAATGGCTGCCACCTTCTGGCGCCAAGTTACAGCCATCCTTGTTGTTTGAAAGTGCAGTGTTCAGACAAAAACAGGCAACTCTGCTCCAGCCTCATAGAGACATTAAAACACACAAGAACTTCAGTGAGCTCCTCCTTTTCTCTCCTTTTTTTTTTTTTTTTGTTTTATTCTTCCTCTGGTGGGCTGAGTTATCCAGTTGGAGCTCCCAAAATAGATGAAATCCAGGCAGAAGATCCTACCCAGTTCTATCTGTCACCTGCTGTGAGTCTCACTCCATCAGCGAAGCTTTGCCTTTGAGCTGAGATGTACAAAATATTGGGGTTTTGCACTTCCTCCTCCCAGTTTTGGCCTTGTTTGTACTTTTGGAATAAATAAGGAGTATAGTCTGTCCCTTTAATGCAGGAGGCAATGAGAAGGGCAAAACTGTTCCCAAGAAGTCAGTAAAAGTGGTAATGCCTATTAATGATTGCAGCAGAGTGCTTTTCAGTTGCCCTATTAAAGGAGCTCTTTGTCCTAATAAATACCAATGAAAAAGCTTGCTCTCAGAGCACCTACCCTGTACTTTATTTATAATGAGTCTTCTAATGAGTACATAGTGTTTATGCTTCCTTGAGAGACTCATCACTCCCTCTCTCAGTCTGTTATTTAACATACAGTACTCCATGAAGGTGTCCCATTTCATCCCCCATGCCTCCCCACCTCCTCCCACACACAAACTTCCCCATACTGCTATTTTTTCAAGGGCATAGGCAACTCTGAAGGAACAGTGAGCACTGGAAGTGAAACAGACTTCCAAAATGTTAGGCACGATGTGGAAAGAAGGGGAGCAGGCACCCCAAATTATCAGTGTGGCAAGTGCAGGCCCACTGGGGACACGCTCAGCAGTGTCAGTCCCAGTGTGTACTTCTTCAATCAGCAGCGTGCTAGCATTGGTGTTTAAACAGGTGTGCAGTCACACATCTGTCTGTTTTACCTGGTAAAATACCTGGTAAGCTACAGTCCATTTGATTGTGTCGGATGGATGTCCTAGATGATATTGGCTACCACTGACTGACAAGACCTAAAGGCAGCCACCTCTAAGAAACCGAGAAGTCCTGCTGGTAGCTATGAAAAGCCCAACCTGTTCCTCTTTGAGGGGTAGTTTTGTGGGCATTGTCAAGACAAAGAGCTCACTTGTCAAGTAACATTTTTGTCAAAGCTCCTGTGGCTGGAATTTGGCATGGTACATTCTGTATGCGGCTGTTGGGTTGTGACACAAATTAATAGTTTTCTGAGGCTTCACATGATATTCTGTTGCCTTAAAGATTCTGACTTGAAATCCTGAGATCCTACATGACACATCCCTGATGCGATCTTGTGACAGAACAGAAGTAATTTGTGTTACCAGAGTATTTTAGGAAAAAAGAAAAGAAGCCTATTATAGGGTTGCCTTTTGCCTTAGGCCAGAAGATAGGCTCTGAAGACTCTCTTTTATTCTCTGTATTTTTCTTTTAGGCTTTGAAGCTAGGAGTAAAAGGGTTTCCCTTCCTTAAGCAAATCAATTCCCTGTCTTCTTTCTGAGTTTCTGCAATGACTGTTTCCATAAGAGACCAAAAGTACACGGAAGATCGTGTAAGTTGACTCAGTATCAATGTTAAAGATGATCCCTGTATTTGCTACCCATCACCAGCAGAACCATATCAGCATAAATCACAATAGCAGTAGTCTTTGTGATATCTAACACTTTGGCATGTATAAAATTAAGATTGTATCTGGAATGAGGAAGTCATGGAAACAAAAGGGCTCTTATATCTGGAAGAATAAAAGAAAGCTGCTCCTTAAAGAAGGATGTTTTTCAGGGCTTCAGTCAGACTCATGATTCACTTAATTTTCTTTGGAGGGTGCTCCCCTCCATAGCTGGGCTCCATTGCAGAGGAATGTGGGACTCCTAGTCTATTGGGTTGAACCCAGTGCTCTATGAAATGATGACTCCAGAACGTCACTCAAGGTGCTTCAGTGTCTATCCCTCAGAGAATTCAGTGTGCTGAATAAGGTCCTGTGTGCTTTGAGAGATCCCAAACTACTGTTCTACTTAATGAAATCACAGAGAGACTTTCAGCAAGTAAATAAGTGCACTTCAAGAAAAGTGTGTTTCCTATTCACTTCGCAGTTAGGCACAGTTAGGCACAGAGGGTCTAAAACTTGAGATCAAGTTTAGACACTGACTAGCTTTACAGTATACATTACACAATAAGGGGTTGTGCACTTCCCTCCAGAGCCCACTAAAAAGCTGTTAGTTCATTCTTACAGCACAAGGCATTGAGATTTTGCTGTTAATTTCAATATGAGCAAAACTGTGCACTAAACCAACTGTAGGACAGCACTTAATTGTAAAGCATACACAGTAAATGTGTATATGCTTTAATCATGAAACATGCAAACAAGTTCTCAGATTAAAAGAAAAATCCTTTTTTCCCTCAAGGATGAAAGGGGGGGTGGGCACATTCATCGCTAGTGTTTTGTTTATCCATTTCAAACAGCATTTGATAGTAGGCGTGTGCGTATACACATGTATGTTTATGTGTGTAATGATACATTCTGAATCACTGATATCACATGGGTAAGTCTCCTACATCCCAGCTTTTCCCCACAGCATGTTATCTCACATTTTTATGAAACGTGCCAAGTTCTGCAATACTTGTATACTAGTTATTTTTTTATTGCAAATATGCTGCTTACAGTTAATTAGTTTGTGTAATGAGTGAAGAACATAACCAGTACCTAGCTCCCAGAACAACAAAGAAAAAATGACTTTGGTGAGTTGCATCAGTCTAATGATAGTGATGGTCTCTGCCTAAGCAAGATCTGAATTAGTAGTAGGGCTAAACACTTAAAAGAATGGGGCTTGGATTATCTGCATTGAGCAGATCACGTGCTCACAATGGCAGAAGGATGCTGCCTGCTTATGGCAACATTACCAAATGTCCAGTGAATGTTCTACACAGTAAATACAGGTCCACATGTCTCAAGATGGTGCTGGAAATTCCGTGTCAATTGTTCCAACTTGACAAGATAAAAATCTGACTTAATTGCTGTACTAGCCTATCCTGCATTAAAATATCCATTTCAGTACTATTTTTCCATACAAAGTTATTTACAGATGTATTGCAGGCCAAGCTAGACTCTCACCCTTTTTAGAGTTTTTCAGTCCCACATTTCAAAACTTGACATATACTCAGCAAGGCACTTTCACTTTCACGATTCATTTTCTTAGAGTTGGGTTTTTTGTTGTCGCTTTTTGTTTTGCGTTGCCTTTCATCTTGCCCTGCTTGCGTATGAAGCACAAAAAAAAATTGAAGCAGTTTTACAAGGGAAAAAAAAAAAAAAGAAGAAAAAAAAGAGGGATGGGAATTAGATGGTCTTTAAGATCCATTCCAATACAGACCATTCTATGATTCTATGGTTCTTTGACTTTCTGCAGTTTCTCTGGAAGGAGGCAAAGGTATTTTGGAACAGATGGAAGGGACAGGGCATCAGTTTGGTTTTCCTCCAGTAACATGAAGCAGTAGAAGTAAATACTCCAGCTCTGTCTCTCTGATCATTTCTTGCTGCTTGCGTGGTTGAGTGATAAGGGAGAAATCTTTTTTTTTTTTCTCCTCCTACTCCTATCAGGCTGAAAGGGTTATATTTAAATAATGGATCTTGTAGTCCTGTGTGCTTTGCAAGCTGATGCTCAAGTGCCTGCTTCTTTATTGTTAAGTTGATAACACCATTTTTACATGTAAAGCCTTCACAGCAGGCAGCTAAATGGCTGTCCAGATGGCAGGGTTGTTGTTTGGGAGTCCCTGAGCTAACAACTCCTTAGTCATCAAGGTTCTTCAATTATTGTCATCTCCCTCTTGCAAGTGTCTCCATTGATTCATATCAATATCACAAAGGGCCATTTGTTGGACTTAATCTTAAGAAAAAGTTGTGGAAAAAATGTATGGCAATTCGTGGTGGCCAGCAGTGGTCCCTACCTTTGCTTGCAAAGTTTGCTGTTGCATTTGTTATAGATTCAGTAGTTCACAGTAAATGGCATTCTGCATCACTTGGGACCAAAAAAAAAGAAAAAAAGAAATAAGGTATTTCAGTAGCAGAGCATTAGTGCAGACTTCCAGAAGTAAGACTGTCAGGGAACCACTTCTTAATCTTATCTGAATTCAAATGCAGCTTTACATGTGTTGGATGCATACAGTTTACCATGTTAAGTTGTAAAATTTATACAAATCTGAGGTGTGAATGGTTCCCCTGGGTGCTGATGACAAATATTCCAGTATCAACTCAGTTATTAAGCTTACCTTAAAAGCTTGCTGGGGTGAGAAGCCACTAGTAATTTCTCTACTGACATTAGACGGCAAAAAAAAGTGGAGCTTCTGAACACTTCTCTTGGAGACTAACTGGAGCACAGGGCATGTATGAACTATCCTTCCCTACTGTTCCGTCTGGCTGGTAGTTTATGATGAAAGATCTGCAGTGTGAGAAGTTAGAGCCCAGAATCAATGACAGGAAGTTGAAAATGAAAGACCTAGAAGTCCTAAGAGTAGCTCGCCATGGTCTTAATGCAAAGGAGCCATAAAAGTCAATTAATCCTTTATGACTGGGAGACTATATACTTTTTTATTATTATATTATTAACCCATATAGTCTGTCAATAAGATGAGTTCCAGCAATATTTCTATAGAATAAGTGTCAAAAGGAGTGAGAAAGCAGAAAAAGCTTATTAACTTACTTCTACTTTTAAATGTCTCCTAGATATCTTCCTATTTCACTGAGGGGCATAGAATAGGTAAGAGAATGCCCACTTTCCACAGATAACTTTAGCTGGCATAGTCACCAACAGTGATCTCAAAGCAAAGATAATAAACAATTGAACAAGTCTGACTCTTCCCTCTGCAACTTCTTTATTTCCCATAACATTCAGTGGGAATGGCCAGGACTTCTTCTGTGAATTGAAACCTGGAGGAGTTTAACCAGAATCTCAGGAACCAAAATTAATATTCTGAATCAGATTTCGCTACAGGAGGGTTTAGGGAATTTCCCACAGAGTTACCTGAAAGAATGAGTCTGAGCAACTGTTTAATGTCAAAATGTCAGCAGAAGAGATTTCAAAATGCGTAATCAAAATCAACAGTAAATCCCTACATTTATGTGGTGTTACCCAAAAATTCTGAAGACACTCAAACATTGAAAACTAATATCTCCATTTCAGAGGAACGGAAAATAGAAGAAGTGATGCCACTATTTAATAATAGTAGTAATAATAATAAGCCTCTATGGGGACATAGGACCATAGAACTAGAGACAACTTACCTGATTTTAACAACCGGGAAATTTCTTCTGAGGAGGGAAGTGACACCACCAAAATTTATTTATAAAGACTGTCAGAGGATGAACAGATGGAAAAGGGTTATCTCACTGATAGAGTTTACTTGCATATCTGAAGTGTTTTTCTTGAAGTCTTATAAAAAATATAAGATTCTCATGTGGAGTGGTAAATCAGTAAAGATAGGAAGAAAAGGAATATACAATCAATTTTTACTGTGAAGGGATGTCTGGTGGAATCACACAGTGATGTGTACTGGGACTATATTCATAAAATAAGATGAAAAACTGGGTAAATAAAGAAGTATAATGATGATGCTAAATAATTCAAGGCAGCAAAAATGTAATTTGTCTGTGAAGGATTCAAAAATACCTCATGATATTGAGTGACTGGAAAATAACAGGGCAAAGTAAATTTGATTCTGGCAGTTGTGAAATAACATACATTCAGAAAACAACATCTATATATGTATGCATATACAGCAGTGTGTTGTGGCTAAGCTCTTGCCGCTCAGGAAGGAGATTTTGTGTTGTGTGGACAAGGCTTTGAAAACATCACTTCAGTGCTTATCACCTGCTAACTTAGCTTATAAACTGTTAGGAATGATTAGGAAAGAAACTGAGTGCAAAGGAAAAGAAATAATTTTGGCATTGTATAATGCCATATGTAGAAGTAGGGCTTCTAGTTTAGATCTGAAGGGAGCATACTTGTTACAGTAAGAAGCCACCAAGCAATGAATAGTAAATGAAATTAAAGATCTGCTTAACACCTCACTGTGAACAAAAATAATAATGTAGGCAAAGGGTTTGTGTTATTTCATTTTTTTGTTTGTTTGTTTCTTTCTTTTCTTGGTTTGGTTTTGGTTTTCTTCTTGGTTCAAGATAGGAGAAAGGCAGTTGTCAAAGGCTATAAGAGAAGCCTATAAAATTAAATATTAGTTGGGAAGGGTAAATAGAGAACAACTATTCCCTCTTTCTTCTAATATCAGAAGCAAAGACATCAAATGAAATTATCAGGCAACAGGCTTAAAGCAAAAGGAAGCACTTTTTCACACACTACATAATGAAATTGTGGAACACATTATACAGGATGCTTGCAAGGCCGAAACCATAAATGAGTTCAAAAAGAAATTATACAAATTAATGG
Organism: Oreortyx pictus; assembly: GCA_036925125.1. Lineage (NCBI taxonomy): Eukaryota > Metazoa > Chordata > Aves > Galliformes > Odontophoridae > Oreortyx > Oreortyx pictus. Next base: position 84,761,535 of record JAUPFR010000003.1, on the reverse strand, counting down.
AAGAAGGGCCCTTGATGGGTTAAACCCGATGATGTAGGTGCAATTTATGGATCAGGAAGAGTCTCAGGTTTTCTGGAGCTAGAACCACTGTGTACATTGCTTATTCTTTCTCTGACTATCCACTAATAGCCACAGCCAGAGAAATGATGTTGCACTTAGGTCTTTGTTCTGACCCAGCAGATCTTGTCGTACGTTTTTCTCAGAGAACTATAACCCAGAATTCACTATGAGCCTGGAAAAGCCAATCTGTGAAGCTCAGGCACAAAATAACCATTGGGTTAATCTTGCTTTTAACAGCAACTGAGCTTTAATTTTGTTGCTTTCTGATTTTAAACTCTCTCGAATTACTACTGTATTGCCAGCATGCGTGTTCATAGTGATTAACCTGCTCTTCACCTGGGGGAAGTAGCAGCAAGCACCTTAGGAAACCATGGCTGGTTAAGCGCCTTAGGAAATCATGCTACTGAATAGTAGCAAGTACTGTTGCCAAAGGAGCCCCTGTAGAACAGGATAAATGGTGCTGAGGGTCCCATATCTGTACTGTATTTCTTTGGCTGGTGGTTAATTCTAGCTTTAGTTTGGTTCCGCTGATGACTACCGCTAGCAGCTGCATCACACTAAGTGCGTGGTTGGAACTCATCTTGCAATTGAGTTTCATACAAAGGGAATCCAGTTTGCATGTTCCAAGACCGCTCCGCAATGTGAACCAAAGCATAGTAAGTCTGGAGATTTACTGCAGAAATGCTAATGTGGTACACCCACTGACTGCTACAAGGAGTCTTTCTGAGAGGCTATTGTCAATGTCCATAGGGTAAGAATCTAACCTACTGTGAACAATTAAAGATTTCCATCTTGTTTCTCTTTTCCTCCTTTCCCTTCACTACAATTTACATTCTGATTGTGTCAACCCATTTATTTAGCAGTTAATTCATTGCTTGTAAGTCAAGAAATATGGCTCATTGAGCTCACAGACAGCATCATTTATTTTGCTGGCTTTTAAGCAAGGGCTTGAACTGTTTTTGTCTTTTTAAATAAAGCTTCATAAATATCAAGACGCCTTGTGTGGCAGGGGGCACGCACACCACAGGCCATGCAGCATGTTGGATTATGTGATGAAGTCACGAATACAACGTGTAACTCTCATCAACATTTGTGGATAGACCAATAGCTTCCTAGGAGCAGAAGGTTTGTATACCTTTGCACTCAAAATAATGTTGCGTTGTGACAATATACTGAATCTGTGTATTACAGAGTGTGTGCTTTCAGGATTTATGAAGGTGGGATGAAAGAGAGCCAGAGCTGAGATTCACCTTAGGGGCTGCTGTGTATGAGCTGGGCAGAATTCAGACTGGGGTTCTGTGGCAACACTCGTACTAGCAGTGCTCATTAGCAACAATAAGCCTCAACAGACACTATTAAATCTTTGATATGACTGCATCAGTTTCAGGACAGGTAAGTTACTGATGTCAAATATTAGACCCAGCACTAGGAAGGTCTTCCCTATTTATACGCACAGTCTCTCTTCCTCAACTTGTTCTTAAAAATCAGCAAACCATCACCAAACAGCAAAGGAAAATAAATGCTAGACTAGCACAGTGTCTGTGTTTGATTCTAAATGCTACTTAAATCAGCTACTTGTGTGTTTATTTTTCACTAAAGAAGGCATGAGAAAAGCAGATATGCATGTAAGGAAAGCATAATCCCTTTTGACTCTAGTATCATCCAGTTTATAATATTTTGCATTTCCTAGGAGTGATAAAATGCAACCAACATCCCTACGTGACGGAAACAGTGGTTTAAAATCCATCAGTTTTACTAAAATTTTCATGACATAAATGAAATTGTTTCCTGTGTTAGTAATAATTCAAAGCTCTGCCTGGATGTAATTTAAAGTTTCCTTTACAGATGTACTTCCAAGTGTCTCATCTTTTCATAGTTCATAGTGTCATGTCAACCTAAAATTTAGGTGAATTGAAAATGGTGGAGCTCACATGCAACTAGCCTTCACTATTTAAAAAAATAAATAAATAACCAGAATAAATAAGTAAATAAATAAAAATAAAAAGCCACTAGTCACAACTATCGTTAATACCAAGGGGAAAAGTGTTGTAATTTAATAAAGATTTCTCAAGCTGCCTGTGGTCCAGCAGGGCCTCCATGCAGGTAGCAGTATATTCATACTATTCAGGCACCAAAACGTCATTTCACTTGCAACTGAAGGGAGGGTATTTCTTGATATTTCTTGGTAGCAGTAGTTTAACAGCAAACGATATCACAGTACTACATTAATGTTCCCAGACACGTGTATGAGAGTTAAGAAGATGAAAATCTACATACTGTTTGATAACAAAGTTAGATCCTTAAGAGCTTGTAATCTTAGATTTGCAGCTGAAAGGAAGCTGTTCTGAGCCCAGGTAAGGCTTTTCCACTACCACAGCTTGCTTTTTCCTTTTCCAATCCCTCTCTACCCCAAACTTGCATATCAGTTGAAGGTCAAATACTCAATCTGTAAAGATTATACTGTTCCACCTTTTGGAAGTACTTTGTCTTCAGCATGATGCCTAAGTAGTTGATACAGTGCTAAATGGCATTGGCTTCATTAACATCATCTCCCTCCTCTTGTTATAACCTGACCATAAATGTTCACGACAGTGCACTACATTTTTGTAGGTTTGTTTAACTGCACTCCAAGGGTATGATGTCTGATCACCAATTCTACACCACACATCTCTACAAAAAAAAAAACAAAAAAACACTTCACAAATAGCTCCAATGTTAATCATAAACTTTTATACTACAGCACTTTGATCAGCAATTCTTTACTGGAAAGAAAAAGCCCGAAAAACCTTGCGCAGGCAAAACAAAGTAATGTCCAGGATCTGACTTGGAAACAACGTCTGTTTGTGAGATTCTCTATTCCATTCTACAAGTAACGCTAAGGAATGGTACATACTCTGCCTCTCACTTCTAAATTCAAGTGCCCACCTGTAAATATAAGGGCAGATCTGAAAGTAACACCTCCTATTTTATTATACTGGCCCACAGTGTCAGAGGTGCAGCAGAGGGGCAGTTTGACAAAATGACATCTGATACGAAAGTATAGATGAAGCAAAGGTGTATCACTGAATTTCCCCATGATGAAAGAATTCCACCCCACTGACATTCATTGACATTTACTAAATGTTTGTGGAGACCAAACAGCGGATGTGAGCACAGTGAGGAGGTGAATGGTGCATTTCCCCAGTGGTGACAGCAACGTGAAAGACGAGCCACATTCTGGCTGACACTACCGGACTGTCACACCATGAAATGACAAGTGTTTCAATCAGATCCTCTGTGTGAATCAGTGGATTACAACCAGGAAACTGTGTACAGAGCTGAATATTGGCTTCAGTGTATTGGAAATGGTGGCAACACTGGGATTTGGCAAAGTTTGCACCAAGTGGTTCCCAAAAATGCTTACACAGGAACAGGAAGAACACTACGTGCAAGTTTGTCTGTTGAACCAATACAAGGCTGAAGGTGACAGTTTCCTGGATTACATAATTGCTGTTGATAATACGTGGTGAACGTACTATGAACCGGAGTCAAAATGGTTGTTCATGGTGATATGTGAATTCTCTATGGAAGAAAAAATTCAAGATGTGGCTCTCAGTGGGTAAAGTTATGTGCATTATCAGATAGCGTTATTTTGCTCTTTGTATCTGTTGTAATTTCCATGAAAATAATTAGGAGGCATTGCTTTCAGAGCTGTCTATGTAAAATGAGATGTCACAGAATACCTTCTGTTTCAATAACTGTTAAGCTTGTCTTGTTCAGTTAGATATTTAGTTGATGTTAAAATGGATCCAAAAGGATTATTTAAACTTACTCTCTTGGCACATTTGACCAATGAAACTCTCAGTATAACCTAAACTTTCAAATCTTTGAAGTCTAGTAGCACCTTTGTGGAGCAAATAAACAAAAAACCATCTCATCAGGATTCACGTAGAAAAATAGGAAGCTGATAGAGTCTGAAACCTGAGTTGTAGTCACAAAGCTGGAAGGAAATAGTTCTCTGCATTCTTTAGAAGATCAGCTAATGACAAATCCAAAGAGTAATGAACCTAGTGAGTTTGTTTCCTTTCTCATTTCTTATTTTTCATAATTGACTTCTAGTAGATTGGATTATGAAGTGGACTCAAATTACTGACTCACCAATACCAAGAAGGCGAGTCTTTAAAGTAATGAGATTAACAACTGTTGATCAAAGAAGATCATCATAGATGCAGAGCTCTGCATTTGTTGATGAAATAAATTGTTAGGGGGTGACCGCTGGTGGAGTCGGTGGTAGTTCAGACTGGCCACCACAGGCAGCTGCACGTGGGAGGGGTGCTCTTGAAGCAGCAGAGGTCCCTATAAAGGAGAAAACAGTCAATGAAAGTTCAACTGTTTCTTCAGATCCCATTATCATCCTGTCTTCTAGAGGTACTAGAAAGAATAGTAAAGACAGGAAAGGAACTTCCCATAACAAGTAGATGTTGCTCTGTTAAAATGAGCTCAACTCTGTGTCCTTTATTACTCCAGCAGCTCAGCAAAGATCTCTGGTCTTAGCATGAAGTTGTACAGTAATATGTGGATTTAAACAAAATGGTCTTTTTGAGGCTGTGATCTTTCCCTGAGTTTCTGTCAAACATGCCGCAGTAAGCATGCCAGAGCATCCTCAGGAAAAGATAGTTCATGGGGTTCCCTGACACTACTTTGGCTATCTCCATAGGAAAGGAGACATGGAAACCTCCTTACTAACCCAGGGGCCAACATTCTGTGGCAGTGCTAAAAAAAAAAAAAAAGAATCATCAAAGTAGAATGGATGTTCCTTGTATTTATGGGAGGTGACAGAGAAATGGAAAGGAGCCGGACCTTTATCTCCAGATCTCAGATTAAATTTTAATAAGGATTGAAACAAAATATCTTTAAAGTCTCTTCCAAACCAAACCATTATGATTCTATTACTAGATCTCAGAAGTGATAGCTGTTTTTTTCTTAAAATTAATTTCTCATTTTTGTCCTCTTGGTTTCCAGCTGGACATGAAAACAAACAAATAAAGAAATAAATCAGAATACTTCCTGGAATGACCTACATTGGGAATACTGCTATTACAGACAACATGTGACATCAAACTAGTTTCTCAGATCCAAAGTCATTCAGATAATTTAAATTTCTTTTGAAGAAGCATTAAAAAAATAACCAAAAAAAATTGCTCTCTTCTTGACTCAAAGGGATTTACACAACTAGTTCCTCAGTTCCAAACTGTGGTCAGTGGTGTTAATACGGAACAGAAACAGACAATCACACTAGTGTCGCTTCTGTACCAAGGAGCAAGGATGATTCTGACCATCTCTGGAAAGTGTTATGTCTCAAACTCAAACTAACAATTCCTGGATGTGTCAGGCCCTCCAATTCCCCTGTTAAGGTAATTCTCTCTGCTACAGTACAGTGTGTATGCAAGGTGCAGAGAGGGACTTGAACCCAGAGGCAAGAGTGCTGCTGACTGGGTTTTTATGGCAGATGCACTGAGAGCTCAATTTCCAGTCCAGTTCTCCTTTGTAAATCACAGGCACTAAGAGTCTTTCACAAAAGAAACCTGTTTTTCTATGACACTTGGGGTTACTTTCACAGCATAAATCTTCCGTTGACCAAGCTACACTTTGCTACTAAAAACACTTTGAAAGGCTTCAGGCTGTACCATTTCATATCTTTTAGCACAGTGTGATCATGAAGGAAGTGACATGGAGCAGGTGTGATTTCAGAATATGCCAGTTGACCTTAAAAGTAATCATGAATTTTAGCACAGTGATAATCACCAGCAGTTATGTACATCTTTCCATGTTCATGTCAAGAGAAAGATGGGAAGTAGATTCTCCAAATGTCAAGACCATGAAAGTGTTCAAATAAGCCCCTCAAGAGCAATAGCAGAATCTCCCACTCCTCTCTCTTCATCAAAAGAGGTGAACTCCAACAGCCAAAGCAGACAGAAAAGGAAATACAATGACAGCACCAATAAAGCAGTTATGTGCCTTCAGTTGCAATAGTACTAGGTTATCCTGCGTACATATCTGCTCTTCCACGTTAAGAATTCACATAAAAGTTGTGGTCAAAAAGAAAATTTTGTGCAATATTTACTCTGAGTTTGTAACTATTCACACTTATGCCTAGACTGTAGCATATACAAGATCTTAGCTCTCTCTGGGAGTCTAGTCAGTGCAGAGGGCAAGCTGCGTTACAGTGTTAAGTGGAATCCAGCCCTACTTTCTGCTCAGACAGAAATGACCAAGTTCCAACACTCCAGGAGTTGCACTTGTGTTCTGGGACTATAAGCCTGCAGGGGCCTGAATACACCAACAGGTTTTGCAACCTCTTCCTCCACTTCACCTCCCCTGGGCCTGCACTGCCTGTGCCAGAAGCCTTGTGGGAGCCAGAGACACCTCACTATGGACAAGAGCCATAATAAGCCAAATCAAGGAATGAAGGCATCCGCCCTTTGTGTGGGAGCTGCATTTAAGCTCAGGATATTGCTTTTACCTGACACACACAGCAGCCATGCCACTGTCTGGCCACATAGCTCCCTGATCCTGAGTCACTGACTTGGGCTCCTGGGTTGACCTCGAATCTGCCTTGTCACTGGGGGTTTTCCTGATCACAGCTGGGCTGCGGCTGACCCTCATTACCAGTACTGGACCATTCTCTGCCATCACCTTGGAGCCAGCCTCTGCTCCCGGTTCCCCTTCCCCAGCACAGAATCCTTTCCTGGCTGCATGTCCTGACTGTGCCCTCAAGACCATGGAGAGTGGTCTGGATAAGGAATAAGGTATGATTCCTGCTATAAAACTTCTAAATGGAGAAACGAGGGTAAGAGCAACTTGAATTGTATTTTCCTTATCATTTCTTCAGAACCCTGGAGAGGGCAAAATGAAAAAAGAAGGTTCAAAATACATCTTCAGTCTTATATGACTGTCTATTCCCACCAGGCTTTTTACGGAATTATAAATCCCTTAAGGAAATTTAAAAATGTAACCAGATGTCTATTTGATGGTCATTTCATGACTGTCTCAGTAATTTCACCTGTTCTTTTTGCCGATCTGAACACTAAGTCCTGACTGAGCTACCAAATTGAGCCTTATACTGCACCTCATATGCCCGCCTACATCAATGACTCTGAGCACTCCTGCTGAAATACTGTAAGGTCAAAGTAGTGGAGAGCCCATCTGAAAAAGTGATGTGGAGATCCATGTGGGAAGTGAAAGCCTTCTGAAGACTGTAATTTCCTTCAGTGATTTTGGTGCTATTATATGTTCAACATTATTTCTGCCAGAAGTTCGTGTTATGGCAAGTTCCTAGCTAACAGTATGAGAGTGAAGGAAAGCACTTTTTCTAAGGATTCATTTTGTGAATAATGCATCACTGAAGAAACGACAGATTATTTTGTAGAACATGTTAAATAATATGAAAAAGTGGATTCTGACACATTATCACAGGCCATTATGGTAAGAGCAGCTTAACTAGTAACCTTCTATTGGTCTTTCTAACATAATTCCCCATTTGTATGCTCCTAACCTACCCACCACGGGGAGACAAAATGCACCCATTCAAATCTTTGCTTTAACTGAGGGCATCTAGTAAGATCCAATTTTCTGAAGAGAGCTGGCACTTTTATGGAGAATTCATTTGACAAAGAATTGAGATAGTGTATTTTGTGCCGGCATAATTTCTGCTATTAGGTAAGAAAAGTGGGGGGAAAAAATAAAAGGAAAAAGAAAATAAGAGAAAAAAAAGCTATAATTTTGGTGAACACTGGAGTAAAAAAATGGGGAATAGAAGGCACATGTCACTTTATGCATCAGACAGAAGATACAAGAGGAAAACTGGAGATGCTGGGGAAGCAAAGGGAAAATAAGGAAGCAGAAAGGTGGTGCTTTGATCACAAGAAGACTGTGAGGATGCAGAGCACAAACACATATGAAAAACAGGCTTCACTGATTCCTGTGGTCGTAGAACAACTTGTTTTTTGAAAGGGAAGCCATTTGTCTATTAGGCCCCATTGTGCTATTTTGAACAAGAAACCAACTTTTCATTACCAGCAACCAACATTAGCCCTCTTCATGTCTGTCAGACTCAATCTCAGAAGCATAGCAATTACTTGAAATTGAACACAAAACAATACTGAGGTTTTATTGATAGCTTCTCATCAGTGGCTTGCTGTTTCTTGCCTTTCAGACGATAGCCTGGAGAGAGTCCAATTCTCCTACACCGTGCCCAACAGGGTCAAATTTCAGCAAGGTTATTGATTGTGACTTGACATTTAAGGAACATATGACCATTGTGACATAAACAGCTTTTTACCAGCTCATAAATATTGCTTGACTGAGACATCTCCTTCCTCATGCTGAAAATTGAAACATTATTCCTTCTTTCTGCTGTGGCTCAGCATTTTATATTTTAATTCACCATTTCCTAGATTTCCAAACTGCAGAGAAAAATGCTGTTGTGAGAGTTATTTCAGGTACTCAGTCCTGGAGTCTCTACTGGCTGGACTGAACAAAATCAGGCAAATTTTGTCTAGCACAGATTTCAAAGAGAAGAAGCAATAGTTATGTCAATACTATATGGATTTTTTAATGACATCTCTCAGCAACATAAAAAAAAACACTTTTTTTGTTACTGTGGTTAGGTTCTGGCTTTTTACTTGCTGGGAGGGATGGATGGGGTCTGTCAAGAGAAGATCAACATTTCAAACACGTGACTTATTTGTGGTGAAACTGGCCTTTGCAAGGGCAAAACAGTGCTGTTGTGTTCCCTTGATTCCCATTTTTGGGTCTCCATTTCAGACTAGGAGCTATACCTGTCTGTTTACTGGTATGCTGAGCTCTGAATCTCACAGTAATTTAAAATGCTATACCTCCTTAAACACCAAAGGAAAGGAGAAAACACTCATTGGAGTCTCAAACACTTACTTTCACTCTAAAATTCAGAGCTTAGATTTTACTAACTAGAAACCTGAAACCACATCCCAGATAACCTGAAAAATACTGTCCCTAAAGAGGGCAGGACTACCACGGACCCGCCTGTTAGAAGAAGTTAACATCAGTGATTCTGTGCAAATTCAAATGGCTTTTCCTCATTCTTACTAGAGGTTTTACTAATTACTGCAATATAAGAGCAATATAAGGCTTTGCCACTTCTATTATGCACATCTCATTGAGTTCATTCTGAAGCAGAGATTGCTGGACTTAGATGGCCTCTTGGCTTGATATTTTTGCAGCATGTATTTAAAGGATGTGATTCAGTTGCAATGCAAAATATAATCAACACATCTTTTTTGTTGTTGTTGTTGTTGTTTTTTTTGTGCCATCTGCTTTACCATAATGTTACTGAAACACAGTAACTTGCTGAAATACTGCGCTTCCATACAGCTGAATTTATTATTATTATTATTTTTAAATTAATGCTCATATTAAGTATGTATTCTGTTCTAAGCTCCTAACATGATAGAATTTAAGTATTTTAACCTTAGAAAAGACAAGATTCAGTGTCTTTGATTTTTCCTATTTCACAGCATTCATTCGTGTGATCACTTTAAAATTTTGACTTGGGATTTGGATTCAGATTCAGAGCATTGGCTAGTCTGAAAGGTTGCAGTTCCCTGAGGAAAAGAGGTTATCTATGGCATGTGCATGTAGCTGTAACCTCCACACAGAAGATGTGTAGGCATAGTGTAAGTCACAGGCAGATAAGAAAACTCTGGTGGGTGGAAAAGTGCTTCATGGGAGATGGGACCTTTTGCTGGAACCTGGCCCTAATAGTGTGAGATTCACACTGCTATTACAAATGGGACGTGTCACATTTTATCAATCTCAGGAGTGGGCAAAAAAAAAAAAGGAACTCAGCCATGAAAATAAGTAAATAAACATTAAGCATGATAAAAACTCCAGGTTACTGTTGAATGTTTCTTCTTTATGCTAGCAACATAGCTACGTGTTGATTATATATATTGCTAAACATTTCACTGTGTGGTAAAGCATGTAAGCAAGACTATTTTAAAAAATATTGCTCAGTAAAGCATCAGTCTGAAACAGTTTGACTGAAGCTGAGGTTTGGAGGAGCTCTGCAGCACTATGACCTGAGCCATTTACCTAGCAGTCAGCTGAGAACTAGCAGGACCCAGAATCAAACAGCCAATTCTGAGATACTTTTTTCTGTGTAAAGACATGAACATTATTTCCAGATTTTTTTTTCCACTTCTTGACGTCAGCAGGGCAGCAGAAGGTCCCTGTAGAAAACTGAAAGTGCGAGAACTGCTTGAAAGGCAGTCAACCAGTTTTATTTCCAGGTCTTCCTTTCAGTCTGGAGATGAGGAATGCTATTTGTCATCCACTGTGGTGTGGCTGGTGAAGGAGTCATCTGCAAAAGCTGGAAGAAAAGGAAAGTTGACCAGTCCTCATATCACCCTGACCCTTGCAGCCAGCCTGCTGCTTCATAGGCGATTTCACAATTGAGCCAGGAACAATCCTAAAAGCCTTTAAAGATTCTCTCCGTCTTGTTTTGCTTGTTCATGAGAATATGTTGCTCCTGGGAAGTGATGTGGCCAGCATGTTGTGAGTCATGAATTGCACTGATTGCAAGCACAGCTGGGAATCCTCTTCAGCCATTCCCAATTGCTTCCTTTTTCTACCCTATTTTATCATTTGATTTTTTACTGGCAGAAAAAAAAAAAAAAAGTTAAATTAAAAATAGGCCTTTGTTGCTTTTTCTGGCCCCAGCATTCCTTGGCAGCTGATTTCACTCTCTTTCTTTTCCTTTTTAAAAATATTCTTTTACTCGGGGAGCATCACACCACCCTTATTTGCCCAGAAAGTCTCTCTGCTCCTCCTGGCCAGCCTGACTACTCTCAGTGGGGACTCTTATAGGTAGTGGGGTGTCCCTGTCTTGCATCTCTTCCCCTTTCCCCTTCTGTCTTCTGCCCCACTCCTGTATGTCTACCCATTCTGTAGATATGCTCAATGCTGGAAATACTTTTACTTAAGCCCTATTATTGGCTTTCCTGCAGAATGGGCAAGTGAAACCTGGCACTGTAACTCAGTAAAACCTTTTTGTGTTCTTTGCTCCATTTTACACAAAAGCCCAGAAATTTTCCCTGCAGGCTTGTAATTGTGCTGCCGTTATAGGATAGCTCTTTTAAGCCAATCATGTGAAATGCCCATCCTTCTGTGTGCTATTGTGTGTTGGAAAAGAACGAAGCTCTCTCCCTCCTTGCTGTGCAGACATCCCGATACTGAAATTAGGCTGCACAAATCTGCCTCCTCAAAACTCAAAATAAGAAAGAAACCTTGCTCCAAAGGCAGGGAAAAGTTTCCCATTGGCTTCACGTGGATAATGGGTAAGTAGAGATTTAAGGGTCTCCTTGAAGCAAATTAATTGATGAGACCAGTTATTATTGATGACAATCATAAAATTGTTTGAGTCGGAAGAGGCTCTTAAAGGTCATCTAGTCCAATTCCCCTGCAATGAACAGGGACATCCACAGCTAGGTCAAGTTGCTAAGAGCCCTGTTCAGCCTGGCCTTGAAATTCTCCAGGCAAAGAGAGGATGAGGAGAGCATCCAGGTGAACTGTTGCTCCTGGTCCCTCTGCCTCATGCCTATCCAACAGCTCTCTCTTGCACAGGGAGCCCTTCACTGCCTTTCAGCTCAACAGTTATTTGCTTGCAGCCCAAGCCATGTTTAATATGTTGTACCCCGTCTGCATCAGCAGAGTTGTGTATTGCCTCATCAAGGCATAAAATTCATTGTGGATTCCCCAATTTGCAAAACAAACTATGTTCAATAGTCCCAGGGTACATGGCCATTATTCAGATTTCTACCAAAGCTGCTGAAGTGGTTAATAAAGTTACTTTTACACTCACCTATCCATCAGCTGCCTCTGATACCCGTAAGTGCTGGAGCATACGGAGGTGAAGTTAAGGGTAGAGGGGGAAGTAACTAGGAGAATAAAGAGCACAAGTCTCTCAGCTGAGTGAATGCACACAGAAACATCCCACCCCCCTGCACAGATAGAGCAGAGCCTGCTCCAGCCAAACTCCCACCCATTTCTGAATGCTGAGGGATCAGAGGCAGCACGAGCAGACAGATGTGCTAACTGTTCTGCTGGCTTAAACCCACAACGCCAGATACTTCATTTTGAAATGTCTTCTTGCCCTGCTGGTAGGGAGATGGTGGTGGCCTGAACTCATACCAGCTGCCTGTACGTACTGATCTTTTTCTCTGTTTTGAGAGGAATGAAGGAAGTCATTGCTAGAAAGCCATACCAGAATCAGTCTGGAAGATGTGCTCTCTGCCAGAGCCTTCCTCTCCACAAACTGACTGAAGTGAGGTCAGGCATGCCTGAGATGATACGAGTATATTTTGTCCTCTGTAGTGACATTTTTAAAAAACAGTTTAAGCTCCGATACTATGAGGTCATGAGTTTTAAACAGATTGTTTGCTAACTGCTGGGCAGCTCTTTCACTTAGCCGTGGCTTTGACCCTGCTACCACCTAGTAATTTCTCAGGATAGAGACAGAGGCTGCACCTGATCGCATCTTGCTATCAGAAAGCTTCATCACAGCATGATCCTGTGGGAGGGGGAATTACACCACACTGTAATGAGATTGTGTATAGGCAATCCATGTTCTTCAGGACCTCTTGCTATAACCCTCATCCTCCCACAGTAAAATACGTGGTGTGCCATTCACAGACTTGGCGCTCCTAGTGTTGTAGAAAAGTATATAAAATCAGAAACTCATAGTGAAACTTTTCTAAATTAATCTGTGAAGCTTTGCACACACTGAACAGCAACAGAACTGGCAGTTTAGGATAACGGAATTGTATCTGAATTGAGTTTGACATATTTATCATAAAATTACAAATTAATCTACTTTCAAAGGCACCAAAGTCCACCTGAACATGTCGTCTTCTCCAGCCAAGGATCATGAGCTACTGGGAAAAAATGTGAGAACTTGCTTTAATTAGATTCAGAGTTTAACACCACATTTTTTATGTTAACTGAAAGATACATATTGCATTTAAATGCCCTTACAATAATGAGTAATTGTTCTCCCAAAGAACTTCTTAAAAAAGCACTCATGTGATCTTAAGGAAATATACACTGTATTTGCTCTGTCACATGCAGTGTGTTTCCTCTTCTTCTGGAAAGGGGTCTGAAGTTTCAGTGCTTGCAAGGAACATGGATGGACCCGTAATGGCTGCTGTAGTACTCTTCACATGATCGCTATAAACATGCTGCAGAGTCCCTGAGGATCAGGTCCCCTACATTTTGCAGACAGACAATAATTACTAAATAGTTTAGGATGCCTTTTCCTTCTAACGCTCAATTTGGTGACTGAGCCCTCCTGGAAAGCCACTGACCTGATCTGCCTGTTGTTGTTCCTTGGGGATCTTGAAGTGTGCTTCAGAAACATCAGTGGGCTGAGCTGCAGGGTTCAGCTCCTAACAGCAAGCTGCTGGGAAAGGGCAGAGCAGTGGCTAATCCCAGCTCAAGGTGTGCAATGATCCTCATTTCTGGACTTACTCTTTCAGACTGGGATCAACTTTTCCTTTTAGAAACACTAACGGTTAAAACCTACTGCATCTTGGATTCACACTGCCAAGGAGCAGGGAGCATGTGTCCTTAAGTACCAAAGGCTTTTGAAAAGATCTGCCACTTCTTTCAGATGATGAAAAACAGCATTTGTGGAAGAAACGCCATTCTCTAATGAGTTTCTGCTTTAATCCAGAGCTCACCAGAGGCTAAATAAACTGTGTGGGTTTAGCCAAATGTGCACGCAGTTCACATAGGCCTTGCTCAGGCTAATGGATCATTGTTATGCCAGGATATAATGGATAAATTGGCAAGGGTCTGTCCCTTGCATGTTTGATGCAGTCTCTGGACAAAACTGAAGGGCCACATTTGCTTGCATTCTGTAGTATTCTTTCTTATAGTCAAACCTTCATTTATGTTCTCAAAATGGCATAAGAAGTTCCAGAAATAATTCAAAGTAATTAAAAATAAAAGGGCAGGAATCTGATGCCAGGGAGGGGAGCATTTTTTCTTTTAGCCTCTTTTTGTGGATCCCGTTGTGCCAAGACAGAAAACAGTGAGATGTTCAAATATTAATAAAGTGGTAGCGCAGCCAAATTAAAATGCCCCAATTCTCATAAGTAATGTTTCCAGCAGAGCACAAAAGAATGATCAAGCCCCCAAACTAGTGAAGGAGAATTTATGACCCGCCATCTGAGCTGCCAAGAATTTCCCTTCATGTTGGTGCTGAGGATGGTATGGGAATTGCTCTGCCTTTAAACTTCACCCAGCTCTGCACTCCCAAAGTGACACAGCACCACTCCTGGCAGCAGAAAGCCTACTTCTGCTTTCTCAAGGAGATCGGTCTCTGTTCAACATCTACCTCAACACCTGCACAAGCACATTTTTGTTAAAACAGCAACCCTCAAGATGTGGTACAAGTTATATTTAATGTGGAATTCTACAATATGGTACAGGGAAAAGTCACCAGGTCCTGGTGAAGTTTCACAAAGAACCTAGTAAATTAGCAGAGGAAAATGGAATTTGCCTTTGGTGGCTTATTTTTGTTTGGTTTACTTTGATTTTCAACAGTTGATTCAATAAATTGTACGTTACTGATATTTAAGCAAACCATCTCAAATAGAAGAACTCAGATATTGACCTGAATACACTGTATATACCTATCCTACATGGTACCTAGGGCACCACACCAAGTCTGGACTGGTCTTGACCTAGAGTTCAGCGTAGACATCAAGCATTATCTAAGTGTAAGTGTCATCTAAGTCATCTAAGTGGGTATCATAGAGCATTTTGTGGCTTTTAGTGTGAAGTGCTGTGGGGAGTGGGGTTTTCCTGTTGACATTCCTGAGCTAGCCATCTCTCATGTGGCTGGCCACAATAGCAGGGAGCCCAGCACTGCTGCCAGAGTGGTTTCACCCTGTCCCATGCTCCTAAGAGATCTTTGCCTCAACACCATCAGGCTTTAATGCACAGCCCAGTGTTATTTTTCTTATGTTTATGTGGTGAGCTTTGTTCATTCCTTGTGCAGAAACAACGGCAATATGCATGGTGAGCAACAAAGCCCAATTAGTCACAAGAGAAAAGAAAACCCCCAATATAATTAAGCGTCTTTTTAATATAACACTTCTCTGTAATACTTCTGTCTACTTTCCATGGATTAGGACATTAGGAAAGTCAGACATCACAGCCACCATATTCTGCATCTCCAATAAATCCGGAAACGCCGTTTTTCATTATGTTCTCCTCCTGCATTCTGATTTGCCTCCAATTCCTACGGTGACATATTTAAGTTTCATTTAACAGGCTTTTAATACTGCTTTCATTAGTCAGATAGACCATTCTCTTTCTAGACTGTTTTTTTCTAGCTAAAAACTGCCACACATACATTTCAGTGCTGATTATGGTCCAGTCTCTGACTGGATATAGACAGGTTCTAAGTGAAAATCATGAGAGGCAGCACCAATCTCTACGCCTTGAAAGGCTTCTGTATAAAAGGTCTGATCTCAGTCTAGCCAAGGTAGAGTCTGCCTTCTCCCTGATTTTTTCTTACTGCTCAAAGTATGTATTATTCCTCATTTATCACTTTGCATTTTTTTACACATTGGTTATTGGGTATTTTCTCTATCTCTCCTGATAGAAAAGAAAAATTCAAAGAATCAGATGAAAAGGACCTGATCCAGTTTCTGGAAATGTCGATTTAGTTTCCAAAACCTGTAGAAGTGACTGGGTTTTCCACCTCTTACATATTTGATCCTAATCCTTTCCCATTGCAAAATCAAAATTCTAGCATGAATACTGATATTTTTGAGAAAACTCTCTTTCAGTGTTTAAATGCATAGCTCTTAAAAACATGCAGCCCCACCAAGAAAACTGGTAGGCATTTGTCATGTGCAGTCTCACACAGACTGAATGTACCTCTCCTCTCCACATCAGGTGTTTATCTTCTGCTCACCTCTCCTCAGTATAAAACATCAGACTTTTCCACAAGTCTTACCATCTCCTATTCTGGCTTCATTATGCCACATGCCAGCCTCACATATAATAAGAATACGTCAATTGGCAAAAGTCATACGTATCTTGGAACCTCCCTGTGTGCATGGTCTCAGTGCATCTTGTTGAGGATTCCAAGAGTAAACGTGCACCATGTACAAAAGGAAATAGTTTTAGCCCCTGTTTCTGTCCCTACTGCATTCAAGAGCAATATTCTGTAGAAATAACATAAAAGGCTTATTCTGGTTTGCATTTCCAATTCAGGCAGACAGCTGTGGTACCTACGTGATAGCGCAATCAGTGCTGACACAGCCATACATGGACAACATTTACAGAAATGTAAAAAGAAAGGTTTCTGGCCTAAGATTCCAGCCTAATTGAGCCAAACACGATAAATGTGATAATTATTCCTTCTCATAGTGAAGTGAACAATTCAATTTGGAAGGAAAGATGTTCCACTGCTATTCCCCAGTCCTGCTGTTATTTTTTTTATACACACTGTTACTGCTCATCGCAGAGATTTTCCATATTCAGTCTGGGAGTACCTTTGCCAGAGAGTTCAGATTATGGTCTAAACTCAGGATAATGAGGCTTCCAAGGGTTTGCCTACATGGGGAAGTTAGAGTGCCATAATGCAAGCTGTTAATTTCTAGAACTTCCAGGATACCCTTGACCAGGCACAGACCAGTTCATATGCTAGAGCCTGAGCTGACCAGGCAGGAGGGAGCATAGGTCTGACAGCTGTAGAGCTGCAAGAGCACAGCACTCTCCCGTGCTCTGCTAAAAATCTGGCCATGTCATCCCAGCTTGGCCCCCCCAGGCAAGTTTCCATCATCTTCAGGGAGAGCTGGTGGGCCAGCCCTGCCTCATGGGCCGCAGTGCCCAACACCCAGCTCAGTGGCTGCTGGCTCCAGTGTTGAAACACACCCGAAAACATAGGCTCTCCAGTACATCTGTGCTCTCAGGAAGGGCAGCTCAACACACACCAGCCTCTCTGTGCAGTACTCTGGGGAGGTCCTCTGAAAGCCTGCCATCCTGCACCCCTTCCAGATGCTGCTTTTGAATGATTATAGCTATTGCAAAATCACTGCTGCTCTTGCAAAAACAAAAGGCGCCGGCCCAGTGCACACTTTTTATATGGGTGATGTCAAATACAAAAAAAAAAAAAAGAAAAAAATGAAGCACCAAGCTGAGCAATGTGCTTCTGCACTGTTTCTTGTCACCACAGTGTGGAAGTATTCCAGTCTAATACAGCCATACAGCATTTTAGTTACTTCCTCATCTCCACTTAGCACCAAAGAGTACCACTTAACTTCTTACACCACCACACATCAGTTACCAGGTTAGAAGGGGAAGGTGATAAAAAGCCACTTTTCTTCTCAAAAAATGTAATCTTCTTTGTTAAAATTTGTGCAGTGCTTGTTTATTTCTGCATCTTGGCCTTTGCTTCTTGCTTTGAATCAATAGCTTGGTCTAGCTTGGGCTGAAGGAACAGCATTGTAGATGGTTTGCCATCACAGAAGGTGCTCTTGCTTACCTGCTGCCCTCCAATTTCCCATGAACAGGGCAGCCTTGCATGTGTGGCTGTTGGGACCATGCTCAAAAGGCAACAAGCATTCAGGGCTGCTTTACGGAAAAAAAGAAGAAACAACAATGAAAGAAGGCAGATACGCATAGAATGTGTAAAACGCTGCTACCTGATCACAGGGCAGGTCTGTTGCAGATGCATGGGGCTTTCTCAAGCACAAAGATGGACTCAGCTCTGGAGCCTCTCATGCTAAGGGAGAGCATTTGTAGGGTTTTAGCATGGACCTCATATCCCAGCACACCACAGAAAAGTCCGCCACAGTGCAGAACACAGCAGGCTTGTCCCCAGGCAGGTGTCCTGAACCTCACCTCCCTCAGGCACAGTCTCCTCAGGTGGAATAAGTGCCATCATTGCAGACAAAAAGGTGTTTGAGCACATGGCTCATTTCACTGTGCAAAAATACCTGCAGATAGCAGCTTTTTTTTGTCCCATTACATTACTTAACCACAATCATTACAGAGTAATTCTTACATCAAAGAAAAGTTACTTCAGAGCTGAGAACGCTGCTCACATAGAAAACACAAAGCAACTGCTTTTCTTCTACTAAAGCTGAAGGGAAGAACATGAGATAGTTATTAATGATTAATACACAGCCATCTCCCATTTGTTCAGGAAGACTGATATCTGCTGTGGAAGGAAATGACTGAACAAACTGCAGGTGTAGCAAAGTAGTTAAATCAATTGGGCCCAGCAAATTGCAGCTTCTCTAAAGGAAGGTTAATAGTTGGCCTGGAAACCACACGCTAAAGGATAACAAGTGCATGCACATATGTGACAAAGGGAGCAGGACAACCCTACTGATCTTCTATGTCCTTGCACCAAAATATCTGTGTTCTCTCTGATTAAACCAGCACTGAAATATCTACAAAAACACAATGTTTCCCCAAAATACTGATGGTGTATATCCACGAAATCTCCGCCTTTTGTTTTGTAAAGATAAGAATCAGGATGAATCTTCACTTTAAATATTTACACTCTTTGAGTAAAAGTGGGAAACTGATGTTAAAAACTGTCTTTATGTTCTATGTATGAAGAGTGGTTACGGTAAGAATAAATGCCACCAAAAAGATCATACGATTCCCTGTGTTCTCTCACAGCGGATCTTCAGAGTTTGTACCTACATATGTAGGTAGTCCCTTATGGATCAGGGTTTTTTCCTCTTCCCAGAGGTCTATCATGGGCCTTCTGCCCCAAAAAGCCTACAGCAAAACTTACCCCAATGTTGTCGCAGTCCTGGGTAATAACAGGGATGTAAGGAGATAAAGTTTGGCTATACTCCTTCCCAAACCAGACTTCATGGAGTCTGAATGCCTGCTGCAAGTGTGGGTGCACTTCTGTGATGTAGCAACTGGTTTAACCACCTGAACCACTGATTTAACCAGTGTCCCAAGCTTCTCATTCCCTACATTAAAATGACTCAGAAATCAAGGTATTTGATTTCCATGCCAGGGAAGATTTAGATTAGATTTGAGGAAAAAATTTTTCTCTGAAAGAGTGGTCCGGCACTGGAATGGCCTGCCTAGGGAGGTGGTTGAGGCACCGTCCCTAGCACTGTTCAGGAATCGTTTAGATGAGGTGCTAAGGGATTTGATTTAGTAGCTTAGTGGGTAGGGATGGTGGTAGGAGGATGGTTGGACTAGATGATCTTGTAGGTCCTTTCCAACCTAATGTATCTATGAATCTATGCATCAGGTGTCTGAGGGCATGAAGGGATATGTATTCCATGTGTCACAAGGAAAGATAGGATGTGAACTCAACTTCATCAGGTCCTTTGTGTTTTGAGCCGATACTGTGCACACAGAAAAAGTGTCTCTGTACAGCTGAGCTTCTGCCAGATCCTGCACAGTTCTTTTTGATGGTGTTCTCAGCCCACACAAATCATCCACACAGGCAGGCTGTTAACAATAGACAAGGAGCAGGCTGAGGTACTTAACAACTTTTTTGCCTCCGTCTTCCCTGATAACTGCTCACTGTACAGCCTTCAGCCCTCATTTGGTTTGGTAGGAGGGAATCAGGAAAACAATGTCCCTCTGTCAGCAAGTCCATGGGTTCCAATGAGGTGCTCTATGATATTGGAAAAGTTGTAGCAATCAGATGAAGTACCTGGTGACTGGAAAAAAAGGTAACATCAAACCCATTTTTAAAAAGGGTAAAAAAGATGATCCTGGGAACTACCGGCCTGTCAGTCTGACCTCTGTGCCAAGGAAGATCATGGAACATCCTCCTGGAAGCTATGCTAAGGCACATGGAAGGCTGGGAGTGATATGGGCTAACCAGCATGCCTTCACCAAGGGCAAATCCTGCTGAACTGACCTAGTGGCCTTCTATGATGGTGTCACTGCATCAGTGGAGACAGGAAGAGCCACTGATGTCATCTATCTCAGCTTCAGGCTGAGAGAAGTTAGGCTCTTCAGCCTGGAGGAGAGAATGCTGCAAGGTGACCTGAGAGCAGCCTTTCAGTATCTAATCAGGTGCTCCAGGAAAGAAGGGGACAGACTGTTGAGCAGGGTCTGTGGCGATAGAACAAGGGGAAATGGCTACAAGCTCAAGGAGCGTGGATTTAGGTTAGATACAAGGAAAAAATCTTGTGCAGTGAGGGTGGTGAAGCACTGGAACATGTTGCCCAGGGATGTGGCAATGCCCTGTCCTCAGAGACTGGTGAGCCTGGATAAGGCCCTGAGCAACCTGATCTGGCTGTGGTGTCCCTGTTCAGTACAGGGGAGTTGGACCAGGTGGCCTTCAAAGGTCCTTTCCAACTGTAAAGATTCTATAATTCTATTCTATGATTCTGCAATCCATCACAATTCACTGAATGCTTAGCACACTTTCCATGTCACTTCATGGTATTGCCATGCGTAGAGATGTTGATGAAAACTTGTTTTCATTCTGTTTGCAATCACAGGAATTGCATTTCTAAGGTACACCTATTTCACAGTTTATATGGAAAAGGCAAAGAGAAAATTCTTTCTTCAGCTGCTGACATTTCAGCTGTTTTGACTGCAGCAATCAAATTGGACAGATTTTCCTTCAAAAATGCTAGCGGAAGTTTTGCTTGGCTGAGAAGGACAGAGTCATTTTGAGACATGTGAGACCTGTTCCCTCTTAGTCACAATTTCACAAGCTGTAGATGCTCCCATTTTCAAACGTGCTTATTGCAGTCAGCTCAGATTCCAAGTGCTGTGGTGTACATAATTCCTGAGAAAGCAGTTCTTCTGTCAGATTAAGGGAACTGTTCACTTTTGCCTCAGGCCATTAACATTTTAGTAAAATGGTCGTCAACTATGATAAGAATTTATCTTTAGGAGACTTTATCAATTATTAGCCTTATTAAGTAGCAAGTTTATTTTTGCTGACACTTAGATTTTCCAGTGCTAGTCAAGACTGATTCCAAGTGTGTTTTGTGAGTTTGTTTGCTTTTGCGCTGAATTTCAACACTTTCCATCCTCTCAGAGTTAGGAAAAATACATGATCTCATCAGAAGTGGTTAGTAAATGTCTTCTACTCTGATCGACCAGTCACTTCAGCTCAGGTGAACTTCTAGTTACTCATTTCCTGTTTTATCAGGCACTGGGTTATCTGAAAATTATTTCTGTCCCCTAAAATCAAATTCAGAGAACTAAAATTTGTTTAGCAGAAGCTATAATTATCCAAGGTTTCAGATGTCTGCCAAGATACCAGGGTTACCATTATTCAGAGTAATTAATGCTTTCACCAATTTAGAAGACTGTACAAACATTGTGGCCTCGTGCTACTAGACAATGAGCTCATTCTATGAGATGATGAATGCCTTTGCCTCCTATGGATTTATCAGCATCTTGCAGGTTCAGGATCCATGCTGGTCACGTATAGGAAAGGCTGAACGAGTTAAGAAAAGCACAGCTTTCAGCCCCAGTTCTCCCATCCACCAGCTGACTGAAGAACACGCTCTATTACTGGGAGTAAACACAACCTGTTTGGTTATTTTTAATTTTATTTTTAAAGTTTTCAGAGTGTTCTCTTCATCCCTTCTTTCCGTACCTTTGCAAATCCGTGTCATTGCTGAGCTTACAATGGACACACTGGGAATTTTGCAAGGAAGAAAAATCCAAATGTATTTTATGAGCTCAGAATGGCGTGATAAGCTTCAGGATGTGTATCTGCACAGATAGATATTATGTTGTTTCTACTGTAATCTCAGATATGACTAGGGTGGAGTTACTGCTGGTAACAGGCTGGCTGCAAAATAAAATGAAGTCATGAGGTTGTGAACTAAATCCTCTCTGTGACACCATTTAAAAATTTTAAAAGCTATCTAATAATAATGTGTGAATTAACAACAATGGAATGAACAAAAACAGAAAACAGGTTCCTCCCCAGGATATAAATAGAGATATCTTGAAAAGATTTATGGGGAATTCTGGCTTAATAATTCGCAGTAATTGTGATTTGTTATTAAAAAGCCATAAACTATGACAAATAGACAGGAAGCTCATTCAAACACATTCCTTTCAAACCACTCTGCATGAATCACTTGGTTTGCAGAAGATGGGCTCTTGAGTCAGTATTAAAAGTCTGAAGTCCAGAATGGCATTCCTAGCTCTACCACAAAATCTCTCTCTAGAATTGCTTACAAATTGTTCTGGGTGCTCTTTTATCCACCAGAGTAAGGAGAACAAAGTGTCTGCTAACACTCTTCTAAGCCCATTCATCTCTCTAAGAACTGTGATGCAAAAAGCAAACTCTGAATGCAAAGCATTTGTGGCAATCCTAGAAACACATTGAAACTTGAAGCCTTTTCCTTTGAGATGATTCCTGGAATTGTATAGGTCTTAGTGTATGCTTGTCCTCCCTCGCCCTAGGGAGATAACCCATGGGTCAGAGCCACATCAGCCATTCACTAGGAGGAGATACAGATCTAAGTGCAAGATCCACAGACAATCCAAACTGTGTGCTTCACTTCTGTTACAAAATTAACAAAGATGAGGAGCCTTCAGGGTCTTCTGTACAAGGAAACTTTAGCAGACAGCCCTTCTCCTGGCAGCACTGTTCCCAAGGAATGGCCTTGAATGGAGGCTATGGAGGCTGAGTGCTTGGCCTGCCTCAGGAAAGCAGTAAGCAGAAGTTCTTCCTGCCAATATGCTTCCAGACACATTTGCTAACTGTATTATCTGCTTTTTTACATGCAATGCAAATGAAGAAGTCCTCACTGTGAGCAGGAAGAATCACTCACACCTAATTCATCTCCTGTTTTATTGCCCATTGAAAAGACACGCAGGTTGCCCTAGCTGCATGCAACAGGCGGCTGTAAGACAGCAACCATCCATTTCTACATAGCGTACGGGTTTGATCTCGTTTGGCTAATTATCCCATTAACCTGTGCCTAAAGATCCAATTACTGAAGCTGTGGGTGACTGAGTAAAGGGCAGCAGCAGTAAGCAAGGAGTGTGGGGTCTGTGCTAATGTTCTCTGGTGTGTTTGTATCTGCCTGTGCCAAGCCCTCCCTGCAGAGACACTGTAAAATTTACATTTTTATGATGACCATGAACAAATAGCAGTTTTTCTCTCTCTCTCCCTCTTTTAAGTCAAAATTGGATTCATGTTGAAGTATTCAAGTACCAAATACCTGAGTTCATAAACTAGTCACCACTGGTGTGAACATGGCATGCTGCATGGCAAGGTTCATTCATCAGGACAACTAGAAAGGCTCATGGGGGAAGAGAGCTCCAGCTATAAAACCTGTCACTGCTTGTACAAAGGGCATTTGAACTGGTCTTGTGTAAGGTCCAGCTAGACAGTGAGACTAGATTCTCCTCTTTGGCCACACACATTTGGGCTTCATTCCTTCTTGCATGAGAAAGAGTGGACATACATCCTTCCTAGAGTGTGGATGCCACTTCCATGGTAGGTATTACCCCAGCCACTTATGTAGAGGAGCAGGAGGTTGTAAACAATAGATCTGCCACGTCTTTGCCCTCAAGCAAAGTTCTAGAGGAAAAATGGAAGAGGGAACAGCTGAAAAAAAAGCATAGGTTAAAATCCCTCTAATTTATAAGCCGTGCTCAAATGTGACCAGAGCAAAAAGTTAAGATGAGGAGACAAAGGCATTTTCTGTGAAATTTAGAAAGATAGCATGAAAAGCAGTGGTACTGATGATAAGGAGTAATTATTTTGAATGTCACTAAAAATTATATAAATAAAGAAAGAAGAGGAAAAGGAAAAGGAAAAGGAAAAGGAAAAGGAAAAGGAAAAGGAAAAGGAAAAGGAAAAGGAAAAGGAAAAGGAAAAGGAAAAGGAAAAGGAAAAGGAAAGAAGGAAAAGAAAACATACTAACTAGAACTGTTAAGTTTCCTAGGGAGGAAAACATCCAACATTACCTATGAGGACTCTCAACCAGAAAAGAACGGGGATGGTGGAGATGCACTCGAGACAAGCTTGAAGAAAAGATTTATCATCTTTTAGGAAATATCTTCAACAGATGATTAAAGAATCTTCCTAGGCAAGGAATCCTGTTTTTCCTGATGGTATTCTCCATTCTAAGGGCTATTTATGTAATCCATTGAACCAGGGACAGAGATTATCACTACCAAAAATTTCAGCAGTGGTTCTGGGAAGTACAGCTTTGGTGTTTGGAATTTGGTGCAGTTTTTTTTTAACTGGCAGTCAGCCTACAAATATCAAATCATTTATCCTGCCCTAGTCTCAAAAGCAGAGAATGAAATCCAGACAAAGAGCAGCCTTCTCCATGAGAAATGTTTTCCCTCCTTAATTTGGGAAATGTTTTATTTTCTGCCTCAGTAGGGAATAGCAAGAACTCAGAAAGCGAAGCAGTCTTCAAATTAGACCTCACTTCTGAACATCCTTTTGCATTATTTTCCATAAACCTTAGCAGACATTGTTTTTCACTGCTGTTCTTTGCCCATCTGTCTTCACATATCAATTGTCCCAGGATATCCGTTCACCAGAAGAACTTGCAAGGCTGAAGCCAGGATGGAGCCTGCTCAGAGGTGGCTGTATTGGTGACTGCAGATAATTCTCCTCTCTACGATGGGTTATGTGCTGCTTGCCCAGCAGCACTTTGATTGATTGGTTTTATTTTACTTTTGGTAATGTCTGGTGCAATTTCTGGGAAGGGTTTCTAATGTCATGCAGGAACAGGCTGGTGGCTTTCATCCCTGAGTTTAATTTCTCATGCCCGGAGTCCCCTGTGCAAGGCATGTCTCATATTACAAAACAGGATTCACAACATAAACCACATCTACTATACCTTTAATCAGAGTTCTTTTGTTATGTGTGTTTGGGATACATGCAGAACTTTTGCAACCAGAGTGATCCAGCAACGATGCTCCACTTCCAAGGGCTTCCTGCAAACTCAGGTATCCTGTCTTTCTCTCCCACATTTGCTTTCCCTCCTCTTCCATGCACTTGCTCAAGGTGCTGGTGATGTCCCTGAATTTTTCACACCTGCTGCACAGCAGACATCCTTGTCTAAGGATCTGTGAGGTTCCCCCTCCAGCTTGCCTTGATGCATGCAGCTGAGCAGCTTGGCACTCAGTCTCTGGAGTTGTCAGTCCTGCACAAGGAATTTTGCCTGAAAACCCTCCCTTTGATCTGTTTATTGGCACACATCTCCAGAGGGCAACTGGAGAGGGGTTTATTTGGCTTAGATTTTGGTGATTCTGCAGGGAATTTAGTTGTTTGGTTTCCAGATGATCTGAGTGTAAAGCTAATGAGAGGATGGTGATTTTAACTGAGTTCATTATGGGTGCTAAGTTTTTTGAGCTTATTTTTTTTTATACAAAGTCTTAATATGTGACTAACTGCCATGTCAACAGGCACTCCAAATCTTTAAACAATGATGTATCAAAATATCCAGGTTTCAAGAGCACTCATCTCTTTTATTTAGAAGCTGAAGAGGTTGTTACATTGCACAGTGTACTAGGGAATATCATATCCTACAGTAGGACATCATTTGACCTAGCATGTTGGAAGCTGAGTCGCATCATTCAAGAGGCAGCACAAAAAAACAATAATATGAGAAATTCTGAGCAGTGCAGAAGGCCTTGGTCCTGTAAATATGTTTAAGTATATAGGCTAATCTATAGAAAATAGTTAAGCAAATTTCCCAAGTTAACCAACTATTACTTTTATGTGTAAATACTATATATTGCTACAGAATTCCTCCTTTATTACTGACAAAATAGAACATAGTATAGTTTGCAAAGCACAAACTATTTCTAGGCAGGACACAAGCTGTCTCCTTCCTGGAAATCTCAGCACCTAAAATTGACACCACTTCGAACTTTCTTGTTCTGCTTACACCAGGGGTGGGAATTATTCTTGCTTTTCTTTTCATTGGAATGTAGCCCCTAATTGATACTGATTTGCTGAACTGTGGTTTAGGTACAGCTGTTACCTACGTTCTCCTTGTACCCAAATGAATGTTTGTAATAGATACAAATTGGATATTGCTTTCTGGTATTAAGCACACAAAAGCACCTCCATGAAGCAATTCATACAGTGGCTGTAAAAATGATTTAAAAGCCCAGAAATGGCAAATACACAGAGCCGAGTCCTGCTAATGCTGAAGCTACTGGAAATGATGGGAAGGCTGCCACCATAACGCAGGAAACTCCCACAGACAGTTAGCAGCCCCACTGCAGGTAGTTGCCCCCTCTTTCCAGTGCTAGGCTATAGGAAAGCCCCAAGGGAAAGGGCTGTGGGAATGAGTTGATGGGGACATGGTATTCCCCAAATACCTCTGTAGCTCACAAGCGTCTCCAGTCACGAATAGTACAAAACAATCACATGGACAAAGAAATTAATTTTCATTCACGCGAAGACTCCTTTTGGACCCTCCAGGTCGTACAGTAGCCGATTTCAGACAAATAAAATGTAAATCCACCTTGATGAAACATGATTTTTGGTTCAAATCATGAGGCGTCGGGTAAAATTTTGTATTTCCGCATCTGCCATGCAAAACACCTTCCCACAGTTCACCAGTGAACCAACAACACGTACAGTGTTTTGGGAACTGACAACACAGGCAGTTCTGCTGTGATTTGGTACTGGATCACCTAAGCAGGCACTAGTGTGTGCAGTGTCAGGAAATTTTCTACTTAATAGTGTAAGCAACTGGTCTGTTGGACATCTTCAAGTTTTCAGCTGCTTGGATGTGAGCCATTGTGTGAATTTAGGTAGCCTTGTTAAAAAGGGATTTGCAGGTCTTTGCGGTGTTACAGCCCTGCCAAGCTGGAAGCTACAGACAAGGTCAATGTCTAGGACTCTGTTGTATTAAATGAGAAAGTGAGCTTATATGCATTGCAGATTCCCTGCCCATGAGATCTCTTGTCTAAAGCAATCTGCTGAAAGGTGATAGGGTTGAGGTGTAGGCTAGACAACATGCATATGGCAGAAGGTTTGTAATATTCTAAATAGCATCCACTGTGTTTTCTTGGGTCAACATACAAAGAGTGTTGGTAAATCAATAGTTTAATCTGAGCGTGACAGGACCATTTATCAAGGCTCTCACAGAAATGCTACTCTGCTAAACAAAGCAGATTTACAGCATTGCTGGCAGAAGCCATTTTGAATCATGTGGCATGGCACACTTGCTGCAAAGGTGCCTATGGTTCTGAGTGTCTGCAGTGAGAGGAGACAAGCCAGGCCAGCCCAGCACTGGTGCTGGGGAACACTATTAAGTACACGTTGCTGTGTTGCCTTGCAGTGTTGTAACACAGAAGTATTGGAAATAATGATTGTGCATTTAGTCTTAATTACAAGGGGGAATTTGTTTTCTTTTTACTTGAGGATCAGCAAGCTTCTGTTCCCTGGGCATTATAAAGATGCAACTCGCTGGTATAAAAGACTTTAGTTCTTTCAAAGACTTGTTTAGGGGCTCTTACAAGAAAAGGGAGGGATGTGGCTATGTTACAGTGACATCTGTGACTGAGAATAAAAGAATGGGGCACTTGCATTTTGCCATTAGATAACACTGTGTGAGCCAAGGGCAGCATTCACAAAGCCTGAGTTCCTCCAGTTTGCTCCCAAACAGTGTATTCAAACATCAGATTCCCTCAGCTCCTGGAATCAAAGGGAACAATGGGCATACACACAAATTAGCAGAAGTTCACGATCACAAGTGTCACGCCTGCAGGTCTGAGTGGTTCGGGCCAAGGCATACAATTCCACACATCATACAGAGACAACCACCTAAATCCCCAGATTCAAAATCATAAGTATCACATCAAGACTTTTATATTAAACATAAAAATTCTTTGAGCTGAGGTCTTGATAAACCAAAGGAAATTAAAGCCAAAAGAAAAGAACAGCGTCAGGAAAAAAAAAACAACAACTTATGAATACATAAGTATGTATCATCATCTAAAACACAGAGATTTTATTCTGATACAAACTTAGGTTATTTTATTTCAGAAGAATTCTTGAAAATATAGTTTATGTAGGAAAATGAGGCTACACCTCCTGCACATATAGGATATTTTTTTAATAGAATAGATGTTGGACTATAGAATACCGAGAAAGAAAAATCATAAGGCTACAGCAGTCTTACAGCTACTTTAAACCCGCATAAAATTGCTCGCAGGATAAACACCGCTATTCATATTACTTAAATTTCTAGCTAGACAGCTAGTATAGCAGAGTAAAGGAGAAAGTGAATGACCTCCAACCCTTCTTCCCCAGAAATGGTACCAAAAGAGACAGGGCTTGATTCACTCTGTGGATAATGGAGTTAGTTCAGTCTCTTGTTCACTTACCCTTGTCATCATGCAGGCTAGCTAGGTAAGCATCCTTAGGCAACAACTGATATTTTTATTCTCCTAGTTCTTTCTTCACTTTGTCGCTTGGAGATACCCATTTCTGTAAGGGTTATGGCTCTAATAACTTATGGCTCCACCTAGGAGAAGGCCTTGCTCTGGGTTTCTCCCTGTCCAGCTCCCTCACTGGCCCAAAGATACACATACTTCAGCATCCTTTGCTGGCATCAGCTGGCACCAACACACTAACGTTGCACTTCCTTCCCCTAAGGATCAGTGTCTGTACTATGGGACAGGAGTGACCCACCAACTTACCCAAACACCTGACTTCTGTCCTCCTAGAGAATATTGCAGTTGTTGCCTACTAATGCCATAGATTTTATCTCAAAGAAAGGAGCAGTGTCCCACAGCATGCCTGTAAACACTGCCATCACCCACCCCCAAGGAGAAATGCAGTTGCCTTTCACCACAAACACTATACATATAAGTTAATAATACCAAGTCAATTGGAAATGTTTGGAACAACAAATTCAGAATGATTAAAAAAATACATATTCCTGTCTTATTTTTTTCATTGAAACCTAAAAACCCAGTTAGTATAGTCAATTTCAATCATTATTGATCTATATAGGCCGTGGAAATTGAAGCAGTCTTAGTCCTGCCCAGAAGGTTATTAAAAGCTTTAAAAACAACTGTTCTTTAATGTATTCCAGTTTTTTCTCTTCCTTTTAGTTTATGAACTTGCATGGATGTAGTTTTTTACTTATTTCACACTCAAATTCTAGTTGGACAGAACTTTCCTTTTCCCATTGCATCCTTAATGCACAACTCAGTTTAGAGCAGAGTTCAGATGGTAATTTATCTCATGTTTTTGTATATTTCCTCCACAAAACCTATTCAGTATTCATGGATAATTCACGCAGTAGAATGGTGTACAGAAACTGTCCATTACTGAAATCCAGTGGCCAAATATATTCATAAAATAATAGAATCATGGAATGGTTTGGGTAGAAAGGGACCCTAAAGGTCATCTAGCCATGTAGTTTCCAACCCCCCTGCTATAGGCAGGGACTCCTTCCCCTAGATCAGGCTGCTCAAAGCCCCATCCAGCCTGTCCTTCAGTTCTTCCAGGGAGGGGGCATTCTCTGGGCACCAGTGTCTAACCAACAAAGAATTTCTTCCTGGTATTGTCTAAACCTACCCTCTTCCAGTTTAAAACCAATTCTCTTATTCTGTTGCTACCTGCCCTTATAAAAAGTCCCTCCTCAGTCTTCCTGTAGGCTCTCTTCAGGTACTGGAAGGCTGTTTTTAAGGCCTCCTCAGAGCCTTCTCTTTTCCAGGCTGAAGAGCCCCATCTTTCTCAGCCTGTCCTTGTAGGAGGGGAGCTCCAGCCCTCTGATCATCTTCATGGCTCTCCTCTGGACCCACTCCAACAATTCCATGTCCTTCTTGTGCTGGAAACTCAAGATCTGGATGCAGTATTCCAGGTGAGAGCAGAGGGGCAGAATCACCTCCCCCAACCTTCTAATCACAGCCCTCTTGATGCAACCTAGGATTCAGTAGTGGACTGCAAGCGCATACTGATGACTCATGTTGAATCTTTAATCAATGGATACTCCCAAATCCTTCTCTTCAGGTCTACTCTGAAGCCATTCTCCACCAATTCTGTACCTGTACTTGAGATTGCCCTGACCCAGATGCAAGTTCTTGTACTTAGCCTTGTTGAACTTCATGAAGTTGGCATGGGCCCACCTCTCAAACCTGTCCAGGTCCCTCTGGAAGGCATTCCCTCTCTCTAGCGTGTTACCTGCACCATTCAGCTTGGTGCCATCTGCAAATTTGCTTAAAGTGCACTCAATCCCACTGTCCATGTTCCCTACAAGGATGATAAATAGCACCAGTACCAATACTGACCCCTGAGGAATGCCACTCATCGCCAGCATCCACCTGGACATTGAGCCATTGACTGCAACTCTCTGAGTGCAACCATCCAGCCAATTCCTTATCCAGAAAGCGATCCATCCATCAAACCCATTTTTCTCCAATTTGGAGATCAGGATGTTATGTGGGACAGTGTCAAATGCTTTGCACATGTCCAGGTAGATGATGACAGTTGCTATTTCTCTATACACTGACGCTGTACCTCCATCATAAAAGGCCACCAAGCTTGTCAGGCATGAATTGCTGTTGGTGAATCACCTTGTCTTTATTTTTCATGTGCCTTAGTAGGGCCTTCAGGAGGATCTGCTCCATGGTCTTGCCAGGCACAGAGGTGAGACTCACTGTACTTCAGTTTCCTGGATCTTCTTTATCCTTGAAAATGGGGGCTATGTTTCCTCTTTCCCATTCAGTGGGAACTTAACTTTGTGAATGTTCTACATCTATAAGACTAAAGAGCACAATTCCCCAAAAACCCTCCTCTAGACTTATTTCCAGTGGGAAATCAAATGTATAGACAGTTTCCAATGGTCTCTTAACCAATCTGCATATATAAGTTTGGCCATACTGTGTGAAGTGTTCACAATCACTGAGGACATAGAGAAATATCACAAATGAAAAGCTTCAAGGAATTGACACATCTACATTTCAGTTTGCCCAGTTGTCATAGAGCAAAGATCAGATGGGAAGTTAATGAACTACCATTCTTTTTGGTGTTGAAAATTGAATTAAAAAAAAAAAAGGCAACAATAGGGAATTTTGAAAAATTGAAAAGTGATGTGAACAGTTTAAAAACAAGTAAATGGAGAAAATAAAAGAAGTGAAGTCAGTGGATTCTCCTATGACATGACTAGTCGAATTCTATTTACAGGTTGAAGACATGAGCAGCCCCAGGGACATTCCTGGGTTGCAGCTCCTCATGGCCTTCCTCCACTGCTGTCCCTGCAAATGCAGGTACTCGAGGTGTTGATACCTGCCTTTTCCATTTAGCATTTTTCCAACTCATCTTGTACACAGTTCCAAACAAAACTGAGTGTGAAGTTTCCCCGAGACAGTGCAAAGGTCATCACTGCAGAAAGGTATCTAGGGCTTTTAAGGAATTCAGGTAATTTTATTTACTTCATCTCCTCATTTTTGCCCAGTATCTTCCATCTACTGGAGAAGGTTTCCAATGACGTCAGAAAGTATAACACGGCTGCAACTACACAACTTATAGGATGAGTACCCACCTCTTAAACAAGTCTTATTCTTGACTAAGAATTGGTTGGATGAAGGCAAAGCATTCTATCACATGGCTCATGAGAAATAGTGCTGTACCTGGAGAGTGAGAAAAACAAGAGCAACACTCCATCAGTAATACTACAGAGCAAAACATTTTCAAGTGTGTGAAACAGTGCAGAGCAGTAGGGGAGACAAAGCAAATGCTGGCCTGTGTCCCTCTAGTAACTGTGGAGCACTAGGTCTTTTTTAAGGAGTAAAATCATTTCTGAAATTATTTTCCCACATAAGTTTGCAGTAACCATAAACAAGGAATCACCACTTTTTCACCAAATTTGTTGAGCAGAAGAGGTGCTTTCCTTTCTCCTAGATGGGATGCACATATTCATACGCTGTGCCTTCTGGCTCTCAAAGCAGTAACAGTAATGGTGGGATGAGCTATATGCAGCCATGAGCGACATGCCATGAGCGCATGTCTCTGCACTGTATCCCTCCAGATCCCACAGCATCCTCTCCTTCCAGAAACTGTTTCTGCTCTACAACCCACCATTAAAGGGAGTGTTCAGTGAGAATGGGAAGGTGAAGGCAATACCAAGTAAACATTGATGGCATAGTCTGATAGATGAACCATTGCGTATCCGCAGTTGTCACATTTTGTGTAGCTCTGTGTTTGATATTTCACAGCTAATGAGCTGGAAAATACCTTGAAACTTCTAATCCCGTGTCAAACTTGGCTAAAATCAGCAAAGTTATCAGAGGCAGGGTTGCACAGACAGGTACACAAGAACACAGTGTTGTGCAAGATGGTCCTGTGCACTTATGGAAACATGAATAAAGCCAGCATAAATAGAGATCTGTTGACAGGTCCTGGTCTAGTTAAATTTAGCCAGGTGGCCCTAGCTCCAACTTTCTAGGAGCATTAGTGCAACAGCCTGATCCAAGCCAACAATTCCCATAGAGGCAGTTCAATATCCATCACGGCTCTCCTCTTCCCAGCAAACTGAAAGCAAGCAGGAAACACCACAGCTTTTCCTTCAATAGACTACAGCCAAGGCAGCCTTCTCTGCCCTCCAGATTGACCTCATCCCAGCTTCTTCAGGCTTTTGTGAGATGGGAGCAATCGGTAGAAGGGGGCAGACCTGAAGTCTGTAGTGCATACCTGTGTGACCATCTGTGATAGAATCTAGCACAGAACTTTATTTAGTCTAAATAGTACACTCCATTTTACAATCTGTGCAATGCTTGGGCTCTCTACACATACTTCCAAAGTCTTTTAAGCAAGTGTTTCTCTAAAGATACAGCTTTCTATAGGTTGTGCAGTGCATGCTTCATGCAGGAGAATACATGGGAAAACGAAGATTATGTTCATGAGCACTAAAACTTCCAGGTTTTGTATGAACTACTGTCCTGAAGACATCCATGCAGCAGCTTGGTAACCTTTCTTTGGAGTGATTTTCACATTAAGGACACAATTGCCACAAAGCTGTTTTTTTGTTTGTTTGTTTCCAGATTTTCTTCTTCTTTTGACAAAATGTTCTCACCCTATTTTATTTTTCTTTTTGTAACAGATATCAGCATTAAAGATTGCTCATTCTTGTGCCAAATGAGAATTCCTCAGATTGCTGGACTGACCTAAAACATTCGTGCTGAGGCAATTCCAGCTTAAAATGAATTGCTTTTTAGTGTCACATTACCTCCCCTGAGTCCGTGCTCTCGTGATGCCTCTCAGCCCCCTCCTTCAGGGTGAGTATTTGCCATGGGCACTTTGTCCCTGCAGATGCATAATGAGAGATGTACTCTAAACAAGAATCAGGACCTAGTGATAAAAACAGAAGTCTGATGCTCCCATTCTTCAACGTCAGTGTACCAGGATGGGGAAAGAGGTCTGAAAGAGGTTTCAGTTTCCACAGTCACAAATACTGACATCAGATTTTTTCACAGTTTATGAATTCCCTTTTTCCCGCAACTCTAATAACGTGTAATGCTTTCATGCTATATTACTCTATATTTTGTTTTCAGTAATTATTTATAACATTTTTTTCCCACGTAAATTATCACTAGGACATAATCCCAGCTCCTCAGATCCCACAGTAAAGATCTGTTCTCTCCAAGCTGAGACAACAACAGGCAATTCATTGAGCACAGTCAGACAGACACACATTTTCCATGAATGCATTTAGCATCGTTACCAAAACTGCCTCACTAGGAATTTCAGCTAATAAGAAAATGAAGTTAGTGCAAAGCTTCTGAAAATAAATTCTGCGGAAGATGTTTCTCTGCTTTAATAGAGATTGAATGCAGGCTGTTTCTCTGTGTCCCAAACAATGCATTAGAACAATGTTTAGCAAGTGAGCTACATTTCACAATGTTTTCACATCATAGATGGACGTAAAATAAGTTACTTGGCAGTGTGAATGCCCTGGAGAGAGAAAAGTTGGTGGTTTTTCTGTCCAGCCTGGCTTCTCCCAGTCCTTTAGGATTGCCCAAGATTTTTCCATGACCTCACTGCATCTCTGGTGGCAGTTAACCCCCTGAGCTACCATCGCAATGCAGCCATGGGAAGTGTCCCTCTGTCCCTTTGATTCATTAATACCTGGCATATCCCACGTGATAAAACTCAAACAGAAGGAGATCACGAGCAGGAGAGAGGGAGAGAAATGCTTTAAGAGTCTCCATGTTCTCTTTTGCCAAGTGATTAGGAAGGAGCTGAGGATATAACCCAGAACAGAGTATCAGTTCTGTGGTTTTCCCCAATTTTTCAAGTTTGCTTAATGGTTCTTAAAACTCCTTGGGTTTTCTGACTTCTCTTCGCAAGAATACTGGAAGCCTGGCACTTGAAGTCCACTTTCCCAAAATATCCAGACTGGCGCAGCTCCTTTACACAACGTATGTAGCAAACAGATGTAGCAGGGTCACAAATACTGCTGAAA
This sequence comes from Oreortyx pictus, assembly GCA_036925125.1. NCBI lineage: Eukaryota > Metazoa > Chordata > Aves > Galliformes > Odontophoridae > Oreortyx > Oreortyx pictus. The sequence goes on along the minus strand of JAUPFR010000003.1, from coordinate 84,727,009 downwards.
TGAATGCTCAGCAATTCAGCAGAGGACGTGTGTGTTTTTTGTTGTTGCCTGCTAAACAACTTTGTACACTGACGGTAATTACTGTATCTGTTTGTTGCTGTTGTTGGTTTTGGTTTTTGTTGGTCTTTTTTTTTACTTATGCCTTACCTGGTAGCTTTGTTTGTCACAATGAAAAATACTGAGAACAGCTTGGAAACTTTCCTTTGCTCTGACTTGAAAAAGCTGTATTCAATTCCCAGGGTACACACTGTGAGCTGAATTAAGCTCTGTGGCAAAAACTTCTACCTTTTACCACGCTGCCTTTGCAGCAGGTGCTGAATTTTCTTTTACCATATTATTATTTTACTTTTCTGTGGTAGTGATTTACCAAAATCCCCTAAGCTTCTTGTATTACATGTAGAGTTTTTCTGGATTCACGTGGCAGAAGAGATCCAGAGCTTCTGTTTCTTTTTCACTCCCTAGCTCTAAAACTTACCCTTTACCAAGAACTGTTCTACACTGGAATTGCCCTATGCCAGTCAAGATGTTTTGGAATATTTCTTACTCTTTTTCCACACATTTTATCTCTGGACTTAGCTTATACTACTATTCTTCCCCCACTGATTATAATTAATATTCTGGGTAGGAACAGAAATGAGGATAGGCATGTCCTCTTACAACCCAAGTCCTCTTTCTTCAGTTTCCCATCCTTCTTTGGTACTTTTTAAACCCCTATGTGTAGTACCTAAGAAGGCCCGAAGAAGAACTGCATCCAGTTGAGAAGGAGGTAAAACAATGGGGCTTTATTTCCATTGCTTGAGCCCCACATGGGGCTTAACATCCTGATTGAATTTGCTTGTTGCCCTCAATCTTTTCAGGACGCACGGATTCATTTAATTCTTGCTTGATAAATGCTGTAGTATTTACACTCAGGCATACTAACAATTCCTATCCTGTGATAGCAAGGTGTGAAAAAATCATCATGATGTTAACACAGATTTTAAAATGTATGGGTTTCTAATCATACCCAGCAGTTGTTACTGAACTGATTTTGATATATATACTCTTGATTTTCACCTATATGTTTTGGAAAAGAAAAGCATAACTTTCAGACAAACATATCTAAAGTTTAAAGGTTTTTTTTATTACAAAAATCAGTTTAGTAGCAACTGCTGGGTATGATTATTAAAGTTTCAATATTACTTTGGGCAGAGCAGTTAGAATCTGTGGTTTGCGGGGGGGGCGGGGGAAGGGGAGAGGTTGTTGTTGCTGTTTTACAGTACCTTTAATAAATAGTATTTAACCACAGACAGATGTAGATTGAATCCTGTAAATCGCACTAGAAGAATTACAAGAAAAAAGGACATGTTTCCAAGATTTTCCATTTTCCCACCACTGGAAATGGGATTTTTAAAATAAGTTTTCCATAATCTTGTGAATGCCAAAATACCACAGGGCTGGAACAGAAGCTTTAAGCAGTCACCATGCTTCACAATAAAGCAAAAATATTGCACCAAACTGGAAGGAAAAGCAAAGGCTCTTTCCTTCTGTGTTACTGTAAATTAATTTTAGAGATGGCCACAAACCATAAAATTTAGATTCAGCCATAAACCTGGGAGCATAAAGCTTGAAATAAATCTGGATCATTGTACCAGACCACCATGGCTGCTGGCAGACAAGTATTAGCTGATTAGTTGGAAAAGTCCACAACACATCTATTCCATATGCCCCATATCTCACAGTATGCCTCCCCATCCACTATGTCGCTGTAAATCCTGTACTGTTACACCACAGACATTTCCAGTGTCTTAGGTCCTCGTGATAGGCATTAGAAGCTTTTTAAAACAGCAGATGTTCTGAAAGAGCAGAGCTGGAATAAAAGTTTTCACCCAGATATATAAGCATCATTTGTGGAAACTCCTCCAAATCAATCTCATTTAGTGAAAGAAAAATTCTTTTTTAAAAGCCAGCAAGATAAGATATTTAAATAAAGCAGCATACCTAGAACATGACTCAAAGCTGAATCTTTACATTCATTAATTCCAGGCAATTCCTGTAGAGTCCGGGACTAGAAACAGAAACAGAAAAATACATAAAAACGCACGTGTAGTGGACAGAAAGGGAGAAATTGATACAATCAGCATGTTTTTAATTTGAATAAGAAGTAGGTTACTACACTGTAATTGAAAAGATTATCCCTCAGCTTATCTACTGTGTTGCCAAAATTTGTTATTTGATACAAAGGAAATAAAAAAGACTTGGTAGAGCAAAGAAGATGAAGGCAAGTAACAGGGACCTAGGTCTGAGAGACCCATATTGCTTCCTAAATCATGGCAGTTCCTACTTCATTTAAAATATAAATTACACCGAGTGGTCAAAATCCAGCTTTAATTCTCGTCTTAGTGATTACATTGGTCCATTTCCAAGACTGCAGCTAAAGGCCATGAGAACTTTTAAAATATTTTCCCACCCATATACATATTGTCCCAAGCTTTCAAAAAAGAAATGGCAAAAAGGCAAGCAACTAAGAAAAAATAGAACGACGATCATACGGAAATTGCACTGGTGAAATAGAACATTCAGCATGGAGCTACTAATCTGCAAGGGAGCTTTGGAATTGCTAGGTGACAGGACAATTTTGATTTAGTGGCTTGCTGAAGTCTCAGAACAGTGTTGGAAGAACAGAGTCACAGTATGGTGCCTTAGACCTCTTCTCACACCTCTTTACTATGAGTTTAAGGAGTTTGGGGTTCCCTTTTATATTCTTCTCTTTCTTTTTTTCCTCTTTTTTTTTTTTTTCCAGTAAGGCATGAAGTGCTTTTCATAGAAAATTATTTCAAGAGTTTTCCCTTCACTTTCCTGCACAGAGCTACAACAGAGTACTGTTAGCACCTGGCTCTGCATGCCTAGAACCCATTCATTTTGAGCCATTTTCGGAATTTGGACCTTGACTGGTAATAATTCACTAAAAATTCTGATGTGTGTGTTTTTTCACAGTGCTTTAAATTTCAAAATACCCCCAAATGTCTGCAAGCCTCCTCTCAGGAGAGTAGCTTTCTGGAGAAGCATGACATTCGTCGTAGTGCTCTGATAAAGAAGCAGCATGACAAATACTTAGTCTGATGAAAAAGCTGAATAATATCAAAATAAAGTATGAATACAAATTTATGAGCTGTATCAGTCATAATTAACCAGTCAGGAGAAATGTCACTGTATATGGATCTGCTACGTGAAGAGTACGAAATACTGTACTGAATATCTTAGCAATTCTTTAGGAAGGTATTGAACTTTTCTTACAATTAATTATTCATCCATAAAACTTTCCTTATTTCCTCCTCAAATTCTTTCGGAACTTCCCTCCCCTTGGTGAGATCAGGAGTGCCATAGCATGCTTGTATGCAGTACAAAAACACATATCCATGAAAAAACCCACAACAGATACCACCCCCAACTTTCCCCAGTTGTACATTTGATGCTTGCTGGTGCCATTAAGCAAACACAAAACAACAGCAAGCGCATTCTGTTGAAATGTTTAGCTAAATGGAACCAAAACAGTCACAGTTCACAATTTCATAAATACATTAATTAGAAGTGTCTCCAAATAGCATGTGATTTTGAATTATTAACATAAAACACTGCATTATAAATGACTGCAAATTGCATTCCTTAGTGCTCTCCATGCTTAATTTATTATGCCGTAGGAAAATTTGCAAATTACTTTACTGTTTTATATTTAATGGATAGTTTTATATGTATATTGTTTCATTAAGATAAAATTAAACCACAGTGTACGTATTATATGCCTTTCCACTGACATGAATGTCACTAGAGACCCTCAGACTTTGTCACGAGGGGTGCGTGCTTCTGTCACTTCCTAGATTTAGTAAAGAAGCAAAGAACAGGTTCAAGTTTCTGCTCTTCTCATGTCTGGCCACAATTGCTCCTTTTGGCCAGCCTGTATCAGAGGCAGGTGAAGGGTATGCCAGGAAAGTTTCCTGCTGCTTAGAAGTAGGGAGAGGGATGGCAGAACCATGGCTGAAAGACAAAGGATCATTTCCAGCAGCGGCCACGGCTGCAAGGATAGTGCAGTCACTGTGCCACTGTGTTCTGGGGTAGAAAGAAGGAAACAAGAGGCAAGCCTCCTGCCCTGAGCCACACAAGCAAAAAGTTAAAAAAAAAACCTTCAGCCTCCTAGGAAGAGACAAAAAGGATGACATGGGCTGCTGGACTGCACTGACAAGTCTTTTGCTGCTGTGTACATTAGGATTTGGGACTGTTTACTCTGGAGGAGGCTCGGGGGAAACCTGAAAGGAGATCTTAGTGAGATGGAGGTCAGCCTCTTTTCCCAGGTAACTAGTGATTGGATGAGAGAGAATGGCCTCAAGCTGGGCCAGGGAAGGTTCAGGATGGATGTTAGAAAAAAATGAGAGGTGAGGTATTGGAACAGGCTGCCTAGGGAGGTGGTGGAGTCACTGTCCCTGGACCTGGCAGTAAGGAACATGGTTTAGTGGGCAATATTAGTGGTAGATGGACAGTTGAGCTGGATGATATTTGAGGTCTTTTTCAACCTTAATGATTCTATGATATCCTGATGATCATAGGTCTGGAGATACAGTCAGTGAGGAGGGAAAAGAATGTTGTATGTGTAAGGAAAATCCATTAAAACTGTAATTGAAAAGCCTTTGACAGCTTCTTTGTATGTTGTCTGTTCTTGGCCATTTGTCTTCTCTATTTGTAAATTCCTCAGAAGAGGAATTGCCTCTAACCATTTGCTTGTAGAATACATGTTACAGAGGAGACTGCTGAAAACCCAAAATGCAAATAGAGCATAAATAATAGATATTATTTATGATACATAAATAAATAACATTGGGCCATGAAATGGCATTCTAGTTGTGTTTAAGCAAGCTGGCCAGTCCCTGAGATTTTAAGAACTAATAATATCCCTTTGGTGAATGTGACAGATCAAATGTTTCTTCAAACTGACTTTCAGACTTTTGTATAAGATAGGAAAGGTACCAGTCACCTTCAGAGCAGTTTCCACAAAGTTTTCAGATGTGTTTCCGTTTAATAAAAATATAACAAAATAAAATGTGGCAGGCAGGGTAGGAGGTGGAGAGACTGAATACTTGGGGAAAGTTTTAATTCTCCTTTAAGTTAAAATTCTGTTAATGAAAATGAAGTTACAAGAAAATGTATGCAAGAGAGAGATAGCCCTCTGAGCTATTCTTTTCAAGTAATAAAGATGAGACTCTGTCAGAAATTGAGGTGTCAAAACTGGAAGTGCTGGAACAAATTCACAAATTAAAGAGCAGCAAGTCACCATGACCAGATGGCATACATCTGAGAGCTCTGAAGGAACTTAAGAATTAAGTGGTTGAGCTGCTAACAGAAAAATATGCAGCCTTTCATTACAGTGCTACCATGCCAGAAGACAAGAGGTAACAAATACCTCATCTCAAAAAATCTGGAAGGTGTGTTTCTGCAAGCTTGATTAGGGCTGTAGATTGCTTTTCTCTTTTAATCATCCTGGCTTCAGAGAGAAGATCAGCATATCCAGCAAAAAGAGCCAGCCTCGCCTCATCAGGAGCCACTGGCAAAGGCAAGCGTGGGTCGTGTGCTGGCTCAGCATACTCTGATGACCACTGACCTGGAGATGAGTGGGGGTCCTTGCAAGGATTGACTTCAATGATAATTAAAAAACAACTTCCCTAATTAACCCCTGCCCCTCTTAAACATGGTCAAGCTTCCATCGGTGTCTATCCCTTGCAAAACTGTTGGGGTAGGTTAACCCTTTCTTTGGCACATTTATGAGTGGGATGATAGGACAAAGCTATTGTCCTAATAACCCAGGATTTCCTCTCAATTTTATGCCCTATTTGCAATACCTTATCATTCAGATAAGAGGCTGTGTGCAGTGGAGGAGAAGGAATGAAGAGGAAAAAAACTAGCTGAACATCCACCCAGGCAGTACAAAACATGTACTTGCATCACTGCATAGATTTTATGGTGCATGTTCGATCATTTAGTCCTGTGGTGCACAGCTGCTGTTATTCAGTGTGCATGGAAACACACAGTCCAGATGATGCATGTGAAGCAGTGCAGACATCTCCCCACAGCCTCAGGTACATCCTGCATTCACAGATGCAGAGCATCTGCCCTTTCCCTACTGTTTATGAAGAAGTCCTCATAGGTAAGACTGAGGGATGAAGACATCTCTGATTCTATCTTCTGACTATTAAAGAGCATGGGCTTGCACTATAATGCTCATAACAGGTTCACTAAAGTACATTCTGCTGCTAGATAGTCATCCTGAGATGCTTGATGCTCAGATTTAGGAAATCACGTGATTAAGGAAATCATCGGATTTACAAAATCTAGCTCTGAAGATTTTTGCCAAACATTGGCACTATTATAGATGTCTCTTTTCAAAACTGAGTACAGTCGGCCTTCAAACTCAGTCACCAGTCCTTTTGACATTCCTATGGTTAATGAAAGCCCTAAAAAACCAAGTTCTTACTTGGAGAATTACAAATACAGTATCAAAGCAAGAGCAATGGGAAAGCAGTTTAATCACCTCAACAAATATTTTGAAATGTTAATAATATATACAGAAAAGAAAATAGGGTCCATCTTCCACAGAAGAATCACCCCATGCCTTGTAAATACTCATTTTTTTGTTGACTAGAGACTCTCTTGTCACCTCGAAATTATTTACAAGTGTACTATAGAACACTTACCTAGGATGCAAGAGGAGGGTAGAAGATGTGAATTTGAGAATAACCACTCATTTGGAGATTCAGACATGTTCGCAACATGAAAGACTGAGAATCAAGTCATTGCATGGAGCAACTAACAGCTCAAGCTCTCATTCAGGGGAAAATAAACTTCTCATTTTCTGGAGGAGAAGTTTTATTCACACTGAAAACAAAACATACACACCTGTAAGAGGTTTGGGGTCTGAATATATCTTTTATTTTTCCCCACTAATGAAATAATTTGTAACAGAAAAATTTTGGAAATAACACTCTTGCTTTCTTAGGGGCTTCATAGCTCCCTGAAGTGACTTTCTTGAAGTAGAGCATAGCTTTAAAGCAGATGCTAAGAGCCCTTAATCTAGACACATGGTCTGGGACCAGCTCTTACTTTGCCAGCATTGATGATTATAGCATTCAGACTGGAGATACAGATGCTTTCAGTGCAGGAGAACGTAGTATTTTGTTGTTGTTGTTGTTGTTTTAATTCAAAGTGCCTGGTCTAGAGTGAGAACTCTTTTTTCTTCTGCAGATACAACAGAGAAGTGATGATCATGTCAGTCATACTCAATAACAACTTTGGGACTGTGATGCTTTTCAACCCAGTGTTGTCTCTAGCAGTAGTTGACAGACTGGTGTGAAGGAGGAGGAAGACTGCTGCTGTCTTCTGTGAACTGCTGATAAACCTGTATTCTATTTCCCATGCCTACACAGTCACATTTTAAAGAAAAACATGAGTTTCCTCAGGAAAATTTAAAAATAAAATTAAAAAATCAGTAATAAATGTTGCCTCCTTTTCTTGATGTTCTTAATGCATATATCTGTGAGTAAGCAGCAAGGACACAAGCAGAAGTCAACATCTGAGCAGACTTTCTATGCCAGTAACATGCTGTTTGGGCTGGAGTGAACCACTTCTGTTTTCTCCCTTGAATGGATCTGCTGGAAAAAACACTCTACTTTCCCTGATGTCTCAAAAGTCCTCATATTAGCAAAGTGTCATTTCTACCTCATCCTGCCTCAGTTTCCTCCTTTAGAATCATAAGTTCTTGTATATATATCCAGGTTCCCTGGATGGCCAAAGCCACCTGAACCTCTTGAATGGGCAGTCTTAGGCTTTGGGCCATGATGGAAAATCCCTTCACTGAGTGACTTTCGTATTTTCAAAATCCACTGGAGGAACCGCAAACAGATGTTCTCGCAGAAATGTGAAAAACAGGATATGTGTGGGAGTCCTCAATGGGAAGAGTGGTGGCAGTCTTGCAGATTAAGTAATGGACGCACGATTCACACTCAGCAGAAACCAGTGGCTTAAAAATAGCTAACCCTCTCAACATATTCTCTGTGCGTTCTTTTCATGGCAGTCACTTCCTTATCCTATATCAGGCAATAAATATGCACAAATTCACAACTTACTCTAGTGACTTTTAACCTAGGAACGCTAGTTGCTTTTATATTTTATCATAATGAATTCCACCCATAATTACAGAAACCCAAGTTTTCCCATGCTTGACTCAAGCTAAGGCCCATGCTGTTTAGGCAGCCAATATTTTTGCATTCTCTAGGCTGAAGTAGTGCAGCCTGTTCCTCACGAAGCTATCAGCAGAAAAATCTAATAGCTGAGAAATTAGATGTCTATCTTTTAAAAGCCCCGCAGTGATCACAGGTTGCTTTCGCGCACAGCCGTGCTGCCAGAAATCTGCCTGCTTCCTCCATGGTCAGAGATCCACTTAGCAGACATACCTGTACTCTGTATGCCCCATTGTAAAACACCAAATTGTGCAGAGTTCTTGCAGACTTTGAGGCTCTCTTAGTAGAGACTTCCATAGCAGAGGGACCAGCTTGCTTCTGCTTGTCATTCCACAGCACTTACAGTAAGGTCATTAACTTTTTTCTGAATGTAATTTTTTTCATTTTGATGAAGTCTCTAGTTCCAGAGCTCTGCTCAAGACCTGGAATGTTATGTCTTTGCCTGTTTTCTCCCTGACAAGTCTCTGAGATATTAAAAATCAAAAGAAGACTCTAAGGAGCAAATAAAGCCTTGTTAAAGTACTGTTTCAGTTTTGTGTTAACTCACAGAAGCTCTTTACTCTCTCTGCCTGGCCCCCGTCAGATCTTGCATGAAAGGGAAAAAAATGCACTTAAAAGTGCTGTTTTCTTTCCACTTCCCCCTGTACTTCAAAATAATTAGTCTTTCTGCATTTCTTTTTTATTCCCAGCTTGGCTTGTGCCGAATCAGATTATAATACATTAAACCTCCAAGAAACACAAAGCTCTGCAAAGTGCTCTTTGGGGTCTCAGTACATGTGTTCTCCGGCTCTTTTCTGCAGTAATTACTGCCATCTCAGGGTCAGCTCTGTGTGCAAGTCCCACTCAGACATGCTCAGACTCACCTCCAGATCAGTGCAAAGGGAATTCAGGGTGGATTTGGCCTGTGCGTCACCACTGCTCCTGTGTGCAGGGGCTGGGGAACTGTTTTGCCAGCAAGGACGTTGCACTGCTTTTCCAGGCCACTTTTGTAGCAAGGAGAAGCAGCTCCCTTGGAGATACAGGGATTGTGGCCTCTCAGCTAACTTCTCTGGACAAATGTTAGTACTTTGCAATATATGTGGGTCTGCTGGAGCACAACTGTAGCCACACAGAAATCCACGCTGCTCTCCCAGTTCCAGTGAGACCAGGACACTTGCCATGTGCAGTGCTGAGTGATGACAGCTGTGCTGGGAACAGTTTACATATATTCGTGCTTTCAGAAGGGAACTGCCCTCAGCCTGGCCCTTGCCATAAGTGGGAAGATGGCTGTATAGGGCAATTAACACTGTAAATAACACCTTTGTCCTAAAGCAGCGCAAGACAAAGCGTTGAAGATAAGGCTACTACTAAAAACACTGACTTCAGCTAGAAAGTTTACAGAATTCACAGAGAGGCACTTTCCCTAGTGTGGTTTGACTCGTTCCTCACAGGTTATAGGAGAACAGCAATGCTGATTTTCAACACTAGTCCTTCCAGCTCTCTGAATGAGGGTCTCCAGGAGGAGCCAAACTTAGCAAAGCCCTTGTTATTACCAATATTGGCAGCGTGACTGCTAGTCAGGTCCTAATCCAGAGTGAATAAGTAAACAGAAAAATATCTGTCTTTAAGCTATGACCACAGTCCCTTCCTTTCCTCTGGAGAAGGTGAACACATTTATTTTGAGGTCAAAGAGATAGGAGTGCAGATCTAGGGGGCATATCCTTCTATTACACCTTTATTAACAAACCTGAATTTCAGTCTGAAATGCTGGTGTTCTTCTCATCCTGGTCTCCTCATCTGTGATGAAGCCTGCTCTCACATTGGTAGGATGCTTTGATAACAGTAGAAAAATGGCATCCGTGATGGAAAGAGGGAAGGCTAAAATCTATTCCTACTCTTGCCCAAAGCAGGAAATAAACAGACACCTTCCAAACTGAAAGCCTGGTTATCTAGTCTGCTGCAATACCATGCCAATAAAGATGCCTTTTTTTCTGTTTAAATAAGTAATATAATAAAATGTTGCTTCATTTCATTATAATGGCAAAGAAGGATTTGCTGGTTTCACGGCATAAATTTAGATTAATTTTTAAGATTTGACAACGTTATAAAAATTATATTGATTCTGAAATTATAATTTTAGATTGGTTCTGTCATTTTAGCCTATTAGCAGTCTTTAAATGAAGTGATCCAACGTTACAATCAATCTTATCTTCCATTATGCACTTCCTGGTGCTAAAAAGTGAGATCGATTCTAATTAACTACACTGGTTCAGTCATTTGGGTGGTTTGTTCAGGGGAAAAAAAAATGATGTCACTAAACAATTTATTATACGTTTATATACAGAATTTAAAAGCAAAATTGATGTCATTCCTATGGTAAAAACAACGGAGTAGTGGCTCTCTAAAATATTAGGATAGCAACATTAATGCTATTTCTTTATCCAGTGCAGCATGTGAAATCTTTTCAGGGTCTACTTGCGCTATAAGAAGCAAAGCGAGGTCAGCAAAAAATATTTCCTCTGCAGCACAGCTATAAATCTGTGTGTACACTGAGAGCGGCTAGGAGCCGTTCTGAAAATGTCATTTCTGATGTGCAGCTGTGGGCTAAGAGAACAGGTTTAACTCTGTTTAAGAAGTCATCATGATGAAAATAATGTTGTGAAGTGGGTGATGTGATTTAAATACGAATCAGCTCAAACTTGTTTCTTTCCACACTCTCTAGCTTTAGCTTGGATTGATGTACCAAAAATCCAGGGGACTGCTGACAGAGACCTTCATATAAACCTCGCCTTGCATCCATGTCACATTCTGTAGAACATTAGCTTTCAAATGAGCTATAGACGTTGGCATAGGTGCAAGGCAGTGGAGAACCAATGTGCTGTGCTCCGACCCGAAAAGTACTTGCAAGTCTGGAGAACACTGAGGGAGAGAAGAAGAAGCTGGGAAAGTATGCCCTCAATTTTAAAACAAGGATAGTAAAGGATAAGATAACTGATGAAAAACGTATGTTACTTATGATTTTATTCTTCAGCATCCTTAAATCAGTCTTTTAAGTCAAACAAATTATATTACCTCAAGTACCTGTCTGTTACTTTTCTCAACAATGATTGTTATGCCTGGAATCTTTTCTAACTTATTCCTTGCTTTTCCCTGCTGTGCCTTCAAAGAAATGGAGCACATATACCCTCCATATTAATTCAACTCATATGTTTGTTACAGTCAGTGCAACACAGGCACAATCTGCAGTTTGAGCAATGCTACACTGACATTTCCAAACAGCACCACTGCATTTTTTCATGTAGAGTAATATGTAGGGGAATGAGTCAAGAGTAAGAAATGCCAGCCTGGCATCCTGCTGCAGAGCCTTCCTTGACCTTCCTTCCTTCATACACCCTCACACATGCTTTGTCCCTATCAACCTAATGACATCACCTCATTAAGAATCCAAATTACTGAAAAAACTCTGAGAGAAGTAGCTTTAAAACACTTTGCTTACCCTTATTTCTTTGTTGTATGATCAAATCCTTGAACATTCAGTGGAAATAAAAGAACAGAAAATTACTGTGGGCCCCTGTGCCTGTCCCTTTTGAGCTACTCATGTTGCTCCATGAAGGTGGCCTTCGTCTCTAGCCAGCCACCCAAAGACCCTGAGGAGCAAGGAGCTTGCCAAGTCCTGCAGAGACAAGGAAAAATGGCAGTTAAACCAGACCTGCCCACCCTCTAATCCCTCAAATATTGCTGCCTGTCCTCATGAAGCTCAACAATAATTCTTCGGAAAGAGATTCTTAGGAAATTGTAGAGCCATGATTGTTACGTGGGTTACTTTTATTCCTCCCCTGAATGTGTCTTGGTACTGAACATGTTCTGGCCCAAAAGAGTGACTTCCAGTTCTGAACAAAGCTACTCCAGAAAACAACCTGAGAGTTGGTAGGAGTTGCTATGAAAATCTCCTTTTTAAATAGTTTGTCTCAAGTACTGTGTTCAGTTTGGGGCACCTCAATACAGAAAGGACACTGTGGTGCTTGACCAGGCGCAAAGAAGGGCAACAAGACTTGTGAAGGACCTGGAGAATGTGCCCTATGAGGAGAGACTGAAGGAGCTGGGGCTGTCTAGTCTGGGGAAGAGGAGGCTGAGGGGAGACCTTATTGCTCTCTTCATATACTTGAAAGGTGATTGCGGTGAAAGAGGGGTTGGTCTCTTCTCTCTCGTAACAGGTGACAGAACAAGGGGAAATGGCCTCAAGTTGCACCAGGGGAAGTTTAGGTTGGATGTAAGGAAAACTTACTTGCAGAAAGGGTTGTTAAGCACTGGAATAGGCTCCCCAGGGAGATGGTTGAGTCACCATCCCTGAATGTGATTAAAAAAACATTTGGATGTGGTGCTCAGAGACATGATTTAGCAGTGGGTTGTTAAAGTTAGGGTAGCATGGTTTGGTTGCAGTTGGACTCGATAATCTTGAAGGTCATTTCCAACCTGAGCAATTCTATGATTCTGTGATTCTATGACTGAACAACTGTTTTGCAAGAAATCTTGATTTTTGACTGCTACTGCACTTGCATTGCATGTATTAATTCTTTGCATCTTTCAAAAAGCCTTTAGAAGCCTGATTCTCCACTGCCTCACACCTCATGCAATCATTTACATTGGTGTAAAGTGAGTGTAAAACACTATCACAACACTGTAAGCAAAGAGGAGTTCTTATTTCACCACCTGCTTTCACCAGACTCAGCAGTGGAGAATTAGACTGAAAAGCTTCTGAGAGGAGCTGAGAGCATGTATGCACTCTGCTCTTGTTTGCATGGGGACAGTGTTGGCTCACTTTTCAGCTTTGATTCAAGGAATCTGGGATTGTTTAGCTTGGAGCAGGCTCAAGGGAGACCTCATCACTAACTACAGCTACCTGAAAGGAGGTTTGTAGCGTGATGTGGAGTTGGCCTCTTTTGCCATGTATCTAGTGATGAGAGGTGGTGGCACCAAGTTGTGCCAGAGGAGGTTCAGGTTGGATGTTAGAAAAAGTTTCTTCTCAGAAGAGTGGTGAGGTATGCACAGCTTCACAGGATTCCCAGGGCGGAGTCACCATCCCTAGGTGTTTTCAGGGAAAGGACAGATGTGGCACTGAAGGACGTGGGTTTGTGGGCTTGGGTGATGGGTTGATAGTCGGACTAGATGATCTTAATGATCTTTCCAATTGTAATGATTCTATGCTTCCTGACTACCCAACTGGTACGGGAGCCATCAGGGTGTGCTAGATCTTCTCCATGCCCAAAAGGACAGATCCTGGGGCCTGAAGGAACAGATGGCTGTGGACGGTGAGGAAAGAGATTGTGCTGCTTGGACGCTGTAACCTGGAAAACAAAGGGTGTGGGAGCTGGGCAAGGCAAAATACTGCAAAAGAGAGATGACATTTGTGTGGAAAACTGCTTTTGTTTCTTTCCCATTTCACAGGCAGCGTGTCTATTAAACGTGGCTTTTGCTGCCAAAGGACTTGTCATATTACATTAGGTTTAGCAACTTCTGCTGTGGCAAAGTGTGCAGTGTCTCCCTTCACATAAAGAAAATATTTTCACAAGTCTGTTCAACCTGCTAACTGTGATTACAGACAGTTGGCCCCTAACATGACATTTATTGTTCCAGCTCCAAGAAAGAGACTCACAGCACTGTCCAGCCAGCTACCTGAAGAGCACATATGTGTGTGGAGACCTTAAATGAGCTTCTGTTAATGACTTCATTTTGCACACTTTTAGTAGGTCTTTAGCAGTTTGATAGAAAAGATGTTAGAGGGAAGTGCTAAAAGCAAGAACGTAAAAAACATATACAGGCTAGACTTAATATTGCCAAACTTCTTCTTGTCATGCTTACCGTAAAACATTTATTATAACATCCCTTCTGCAGGTGTTTTTGCACACATATTTCTACTCTGCTCAGTAATGTAAGTGATAACTGTGAATTTCTGAAAAAAAAAAAAAGGAGCTAAAATACCATCATCTACCTTCACATGGGAGACCATCACACCTGAAGGTTAAAGAGTGAGAAATCATACCAAAATTAGGGATGTGCAGTGGGGCAAATAATGCCAATGACAGCCACAAGGAACAGGTTGACCCAGTTCAGTCCCCACATCAAGAGGCCCATGAGAAGTTTGCCCAGAGGAAATTTTGTCATGGAAAAAAACAAAACAACACCAAAAAGCCCACAGTGTAAATGAGCAAAGCACATACTTCCCTCTTCCCTGCATGATTAGCTGATTGTGGTCACATCAATTTCTAGAAACATCTGCCAAGAGACCAATCTCACTCTCTATGTAACCAGTTGATGTTTAGACTACCTACTCAAGGCCTTCTTACTCATTTTCCTGGCATTTGGGGACAATGCAAAAATAATGAGGGTTTTGTCAGGGCAAGAGCATTTGGTTCTTCATGGCTTTATGTGAAAGGAGAGGTGAATAGTTTTAAACTGAATTTATTAAAAATACTTTGTGTGAGTTGCAATCATCTGAAAATTTGTTAAATGGCCTTCACTTTCCTCTCTTGCACAAGGCATATGTAGGGCCTGAATTCTTACATGACTTGGCCTATGCCGCCTTACTTTTTGGCAGGTCACTTCGCTCTATTCTTTTCCAAATAGAAATTAAGCTTTGGCCGAGGGAGAAGCAGAGCAGAATGCAGCCTGCTGCAACAGCTTGCAGTGAATTGGAAAGAACTCTGTGTTATAGATGAGAGCTGAGCAAATACTCTTTTTTTTGGTTTAATTTTACTGTCTTATTTTTAAACTTGCATGTGCATCGGCCAGCAGCACTGTGTCTCATTATAATATTCCTATTAGGCAGGTGGATGTACATCACGAGCAGAGAGAATTTAGCTCTATTTCCTTTAAAGGCATGCTCTTCAGTGATTAAGTTGCTTCTGTTAGTTTGGGAATTTAACTGATTCTGTAGTATCACTCTGAATCATCTCCCTTACAGTTTTGTCCTCCATTATGTCAGAAAACCATTTACAAGAAGGCCAAGCGATTTACAAAAGGGTCATAGAAGATTCAGTGGTGGACTTTCATCATTTCTTTTATTGTAGTTGTACTTCTGTCAGTAAAGAAGCAACTAATCCCCAGGAAATATACATGAGGGCTTCTGCCTTCCTCATTTTTTCTGCTTATTTAAAAACAAACAAACACATTTGCTCTCTGCTTGTCTTGAGATCAGCTGAAGAGGGGCTGGATGAGGAACAAGAGGTGGGCATCAGTATCCCCAGCAAGGAGGTACTTACACTTTTAAATGAAATTGTTCTCCTTCCTACATGTCTCCCTACAGTTCATTCTAAAGAAATCAACATCTCCTTATGACAAGATCTTTTCCCAGAGATTTCTGATGTACTACAAAAAGCCATTTTCCAAGACCCTCCGAAAATCCCCAGGGATTTTTCATGGTCTGGTCCAAGTTAAATTAAACAGCATATTCACGGGGAAACGAGTAGTCTCCTGCCTGAGTGCAGCATGGCTTTTTCAGAGTTGGTGATATAGTACACTAACATTCTGATTTGTTTGGCCATGTGAAAATCTTTTAGGCTGGCTCGAGAAATTCACTCCTGAAGCCTCTTTTGGGGCTTATATTTTTCATTTTTCTCCCGCTTCCTCAGATCTTTCCCTTGTTTCTAAAGAGTGCCATAGTCCGTTCCTGAGCCCTCAAATCCAATTACCAAACAATGTACAAATATATGACTGAGCGTGGTCTATGGGAACAGCTGCAAAATTGCTAATATTAGGTCTAATTTAGCTACAATAAATTAGCAAGTGTGTGGAAGCAAAATGATGACAGCATAATTATAACAAAAGTCGATGTGTTGAAGTATATGGATGACAATACATACTAATTTTAGCGAAAAAACGCACCAAATGAAATGCATGCAATGAACAGACGGGACTAATAGCTCAGACACATATACTTAATGTGACCAGTCAGTGTAAAAACAAAAAGATAGATGAAGCTGTTCAGAATCTAGTGCTAACAAGCAGTGTAGTCTGAAACCATTAACTGTCAGGGGTAATAACACTCAAAGTACTGAAGTGCAGTAAAACAGCAGCACTTTTCTCGGGATGATGTGCTGATGTACAAGCACACACCTGTGAAGAGGGTACTAAATCTATCCTTGCGTTTATTACTATGGAGGGAGGAAAAACAACACTAATAATGTAAAGTATAAACGAAAATAGCAGACAGCAGAGAGTGACATTTGCATGGTCCCAGTCAGCTTGTTAGCTGAAGTGGGTTTTAATTAGCTATTTTCCAGCAAGCAAACGAGCAAATTAGTGGCAGCCATAAACAAGCAGAGACAATCAGGCCCGAAGAAAAAAAAAAAAGATCGGACCTTTTTCTGTGTGTTTTCCTTTTGGAAATACAATGCCTTCATGCTTCAGCTAAATATTTCTATTAACCAGAAGAATGCAGCAAACTGAAGACCTTGGCAATGGTGTGAGTTTTCAAAGTGGCTCCAGGCACAGTGTTAACAGCACATCAAGAGCAGCAGGCACAAAAAGCCTTGCTCTGACCCAACCTCAAGGGCTAAAACTGGGGTCTCCTGCTCAAAGCCCCAGTGTATCTGCTACATGCCGTACTCTGACAGATGCTTTACAATTCTCTGCTCATGGGATTGCATGAATCTAGCACTCTCCCTCACCTGAATCAAGATCCAGGATAGCAGAAGTTTTGATTGTCAAATTACTACTTAATGAATAAAACCTACCCTGATGTTACAGTAGCGTGAATGTGGGGTAAGGAGAGTTTGGTCAATCAAGGGCCAAAGTTAAGCACTGCACTTAATCTACCTGCAGGTAGGAAGACCTTACAGAAAGATCAGGATTGGCTGGATCAGTGGGTTGAGGCCATGTGTGTGAACTTCTGAAAGTCCAAGAGCCAGGTCCTGAACTTTGATCCTAACAACCCCATGCATCTCTACAGGCTTGGGACAGAAAGACTGGAAGGCTGCGCAGAGGAAAAGTTTCTGGGGGTGTTAGTTGACAGTCAGCTGAACATGAGCCAGCAGTGTGCCCAGGTGGCTAAGACCACTGGCATCCTGTCTTATATCAGAAATAGAGTAGTCAGCAGGACAAGGGAGGTGATCATCCCTCTCTGCTTCATACTGGTGAGGCTACATCTCAAGTACTGGGTTCAGTTTTGGGTCCCTCACTACAAGAAAGTCAGTGGGGCCCTGGAGTGTGTCCAAAGAAGGCCAATGAAGCTGGTAAAGAGCCTGTAGTGCAAGTCTTATGAGAAGTGTCTGAGGGAACTGGGATTGTTTAGTTTGCAGAAGAGAAGGCTCAGCAGGAACCTCATCTCGCTCTACAACTACCTGAAGGGAGGTGTTAGTGAGGTGAACACTGGATGAGTAGGAATGGCCTCAAGCTGTGACAGGAGAGGTTCAGGTTGGATGTTAGGAAATATTTCTTCTCAGAAGAGTGGTGAGGTATTGGAACAGGCTGTCCAAGGAGGTGGTGGAGTGTACATCCCTGGACATTTTCAAGAAAAGGGAAGATGTGGCATTGAGGGATGTGGTGTAATGGGCATGGGTGATGGGTTTGTGTTTGGACCAGGTGACCTTTGTGGTCTTTTCCAACCTTAATGATTCTATGATTCTACCTCAGGCTTAAAGAACTGTAGTACTTCTGCTATTAAGCTGAATTATGAATAATGATTACATTAATAAGCATCCATAATGAAAAACATAGCAAGTTTATCCTTTAAGTCAGTCATGTTTCTCTTCTTTTTCCAATTGTAAGCAATGTGAACGTTACAACAGTAAGAAACCTAATACAGAATAAAAAATATTTCAACCATTAGATTTTATACCTGAAGGATTTAGGTAAGTTCAGCATAAGATACAGGCATGCAGACTGAGGGAGCGATAAACACACTGAAGTAGTTGCTAGGCAGGAGGGTTCTGTGGTTAGAGCGCTAATGCAGACCTTGAGAAACTTGAGTTCACTTTTCTTTCCATCAGAGATTTCTCCCATCACTATGGGCAACACACTGGTCTGTCTGGGGGTAATAGTAATTCTGCTTCTGAAGTTTGCTGTAAAACATTCATTAAGTACTGTGTACGGCTCAGATATTGTGGAGAAGGGGCTAATTAGTGAGAAGGAAGACAAAACTCCTAATAAAAATTAATCTTATTTATGCATCACTATTGGTACACGTGACTCTACAGAAAGACATTGCAGCAGGCTTTCAGTTGGTATAAATTATCAGGGAGCTGCAGGAGAGACTCTTGCATCCCTGTCCTTGTCTTGTGCCAAGGGTATTACAATCTAATTAATACAGATAACGTGAGTGCAGACGCCTACCTGTTGGGTGCAGTTGGAATACTAACACAAGCGAAGGGCTGGGGAAAGGCCCTTGAAGAAGGCTTACTTTTTACTTTGTTCATTTGTTTAGTGTTGTTCTGATGGTCACAGAAAACCCTGGCAATGAGCAGAGCCCAAGAGGCAATTAGTAATGGAGTTGAAAATGCAATGAGCCAAAAAATGAATTAGCTTGAGCAGACCAGGCACAGGCACAAGGGGATGATGCTTTTTGCTAGTTTCTAAACTCCTGTGCCTGTATTGAATTTGGAAAAGTAAAAGGAGGTGTGATTGAACACAGGAATCTTTCCTGTGGCACCCAGGGTATCTTCTTGCCTTGTGAAGCACCAGCAGCAGGCAAGTAGCCTGGAAAAGGTCTTGCCAAAGATAGTGCTTGCCCCTAAAGTTTCCTGCCATTGCTACTACTATCACAGAAGGGACAGCCCTGGGACAGCCAGCAGGGAGCTAATCCCAGCTGCGGCCAGGCGTGAGTTCCCAGGCCTGCCAGTGCCAGCAAAGATGGGCAGCAAAACAAGCCTGGTACAAGCAAGTCTCCTCTGGCTGATTTTCTGCTCCCTTTGCCTCTTCTGAGTTTTGGGCCACTGTTTATTTTTTTTTTCCCCTTTGATGGCTTTCAGTTTTTGCTATTAGCAAACATGCATGCTTTGAATCAGGATTGGGTCTTTTGTTCTGAGTCATGAGTTGGTATTGTTTTCAGCTCACACAAAACCATAAGCACTTTCACCACATTCAAACTGTTTATGCATTTTTTTACAATGAAGTTGTTTCCCTGTCTCTGACAGCTGTACCGAGCACCAGAGGGAAAAAATAGGTAATTGCTCTTGCAGGCAAGCATGTATGGTAACTATCTAACGTTCACATGAGGCAGCAAGAGGTAACTGTCACCCAAATTGTCACGTTAGCCATCATGTTAGCCATTAGAATCAAAGATAATGATTCCTAGTTTAGAGAGCTGCTTGACTGAATCGCAGAAAAACACAACTGCCCCCAAGTGTGTGCTAGGATGATTTTCAATGCATGATGCATTTCTGCAACATTCAGCCCTGTACAGCCCATAAGCTTGGTCCTGAGAGAGACAACTCCAGCAAAAAAAAAATGAAGTTGTTTTGTGGAGTTCAGGAAGGGAAAGTTTGAGGAGAAAAAAAATAATTAAATTTAATGTAATCTAAATTCTCTTCTTGCATGGAGAGCTCAACACCAGATGAGCTTTAGGGAAGGCCACAAAGCACACGTACATTTCAACACTTCTCCTTTCTTCCTGGGTCATGCCCGATGACATTTCATCATGGCCAGGGGACTTGGGGAAAGTGGGAGCAGAATGGAAAGAGGAAAGATGATCTTTAAAAGAACAGACTGTTGAAAATTCAGAGCAAAGAAATCAATTCAAAGCTTTATCAGCATAGAGCACGTGGAAAAGCAAGAGATTCCTCTTCAAAGAATAAAGTCCCCAAATGTATAAAGGTTAAGATAAAGGAGCAGAATTTCTGCCTGGCTCCATGCAGCTCACAGTAGCCCAGCTACTGTCTGGATCTTTGGTGGTTTTTTTTTCAGTTGAATTATCACTGAGCATAAGAAAGTCATGACCAGCTACCTTAGCATCCCCATGGAAAAGAGGAAGGGGTCTAATCCAAACTCCTGACACATTATATCCACAACTGTAAACCTTTGCCTCAGTTTCTGCCAGCCTTGAAAGTTAAATGGACAGTGCTGTCCATTTCTTATGCCTGCGCTGCTCTGATGCTTTCAGCGAAGATGCACTGTTGTAATTGAGAGTCTGGTAAACATCCCTTTTTGCTGAGCGATGTTACTAGAATTCTTTCGCCTTATAATAGCTCTTTTTAAGGGATGGTCTGATCTATTTTCCAAAACCTTCTGCAGAAAACAAATTACATTCGCAGCACAGGAGTAAAGTGGAAATTTGAGGCTGACTCCAGTAATATCTCACACTCCTCAGGACATGTACTGATGACTCCTCTGTGCAGGAAAATGAGGAAAAGCTTTCAGCAAGGACTCCAGCTGGCCAGAGACAAGGACTTTCAGCAGCCCAGGAAAACAGAGCCACACATAAGTCCAACCTTCCTTAAGGCAGGGGCTATGTTAGCCCAACCTGTGCGTTGAAACAATTATTCCTAAAACTTGTCCTCTATGGCTTTCCTGCCTAAACCATCCCATATAGAGAATAAATGGGAAGGGATGCTTTGCTTAGAGTTAGACCCACGGCTGGCCTCTGGGGGCTTGTCTAAGCACAGTAAGAGAAACCTTGAGTTTCTCTTAATAGAGAACCCTTGATAGAGTGGCTGCACCACAAATGCACCAATGACCACAGACCTCTCTTTCTTTCCTTGTCTCTCATACTCCTTCATGTGCAGTCCTCTTCTTTACCTTAATGTTAGTACTACCATCCTTATTTGTGTTGAATGTTTATTAGCCAGTAGGCTCTCAGGCATTAATGAGAGGGCCTAGCAAAGGCAGAGGAAGAAAACACAGCAGTCATGGTGGCGAAACTGAATGCTACATGGTACCTTCTTTACAACTGGATCTTGGAGACAAAAATCTACCTTTGGTTCTCACCAACTGCAGAAAACTTCAAGAAAGTAAAACTTGTGACGCTACTTTTTACCTCCAGATTGCTATGAAAGAATTTCTGGTTGACAGGAACAAATTAAAACCTAACCAAGAGCACAATAAAACGCACAGACACATGAACTGTAGCTGTGATTGCTCTTTGCTCAAGCACCATGGTTCAAACCATGAGCTCCCTGGTTTAGTTAAAGGAAGCTGCCATGTAGAGACTGCCACAAGGATAAAGAAGTTGCAACACCATTTTAGAATAGACAGTCACTTTAATAAGGGCTGTTCTGTACTGTATCTGCAATATTCTTAACAGTCAGTATTTTGTGGTTAATTTCCCTTATAACAAGACCTGTTTCTGTTAGAACTGAACTGTGGCCAGGCTGACTGGCTGGAAATGAAAGCAGCTGGCTTTCTGCTTTGCTTATAGTGGGGAAGAGTTAATCCAGTCCCATATTTCCATAGGACATAGACCAGACTGAACAAGAACAAGTGTCTCTCCTTTCCCTTCCTGGTAGCTCTCCTTATGAGAAAAAAGGGAAAAGAGCCAGACTTTTAAATACTAATGTTTTCCACTGGGTAATGGAAAGAAACCAAACATCTCCACCCTTATCTTTTCCTCCTCTTGCCTCTTTTCCCTCTTGAAATAAAAAGGGGAGTCATTGCAGACGTCTATCAGGAAAGCAGGGAAGATGCCTCAGGCTGCTGTTTTGCAAATGAATGATGAAGCCTAGATATGAACTCCTGATCAGACTGTACTTGTAATAGAACTACTCCTTCCATATGTGATTATTGGTAGCAGTGGGAATATGAGAAATTCATAGGCTGAGACACAATGAGCTCCCTCAAAGTCTCAGCATTCTTCTGTAATTTAAATAGATTAAGGGTACAAAGCCCTCAGGACATAATCTCACAAGTATATTTTCCTGGCACTTTGTACTTAGCCAAGAAGTGCTTCCCAGAGATGTTTTTTTTCCTCCCACTATTTCCATCCTCCTGCGTCTAGTTCTAGCAGCAAGCAAGAAGCACTGCAAGAACTGGGCAAAACCAGAAACCCTCCTAGTTTGAAACTAAATGGATCTTCTTCGAATCTCAAACATTGGGTCTAGCTCCATGGTGGAGAGACTTCTCACATGTCCATTAAATCAAATGATAAAAAGAGTAAGTTACTAAAATGACTTTCTTGGTATTACCTTATAATCAGAAATGGACAAATAGAGAATAAAATATCACTTTAATTCTTATATTCAGTTAAGAATTCCTAAATACTTTGGATTTGCAAGGCTATGTTGTCATCTTGTGAATTCAGGTTTGCACAGAGTCAGGAGAGTACATTCTCTGAATTTCTGGCGTTAAAATTTTTCATCCTGGTGAAGTCTAAGGGGTGATGAGAAAATAAATACATAAATAAATAAATTTACAAAAGCACCACACACTAATAAAAATTCAGCGCCATTTCTGCATGTTGAATTATTGGAAAGGTATTTCCTTACCAGTTCTCCTGCTGCAGTCTGGTATTCATCATGGCTTTGGCTTTGCCTTCTTCCTTTACTGCCACACTGATGCAGATCACCAGTAGTAATGCTTCTGGTGCTAAGCACAGCTCAAACCAGCATAAACACCACTGGAGTACATTGCTGGTTGCTTTTTCTGTCTCCTTTTACTTATTTATTTTTTCCCTACACATTCTTTGTCTTTCCTGTGACATTGCTATTGCTGTGCATATCAGACAAAAATATCAGAGTAAAACAGGGCATAAGATTTTATAAAAAAACATTTTCACAAAAATCATACAGTCTTCTGCTACATTTAATACATGGTGTGTTGTTGATTATTACCACAGGACCAGAAATCAAAACAAACAAGCTGTGGGAATGGTATTTGTCGTCCTTCTCTCAGCATATATTTCTCTAAGCTCTTTCCAGATTAGAAAATAAATCGTTTTTCAGGACTTAGGTGTTTCCAGTAATGAAATCAAAGATGATATGAACAGAATTATTGAGAAACACTGACAACAATCTATGAACGTAAGAGAATTTTCAAGCTACGACGAGAATGGAAGAGACAGTTGCATGCTTAACGACCACTTCTCTTGAAGGATAGTGTGAAAATTCAGACAAATTTCCATGCTGCTCCAACTCAGTGTAAAAAAGTGAACTACATACTCAAGATTTTCTAATGTTTCAGGAAAAAGAATCATCATTCTAGAGTGATGCTGACTGGCTTTCTAAGTGGCCAAAAGGACAAAGATTCATCCAGCTCCAAAGGCACACTGCCTGGACAAATGTCATTTCCTGGATGTTCACAGTTAATAATTCCATGACTAGTATGGTTGCAGCAGACCACATCTGACCGTATCTAAGTACTTGTGAGACAGAAGTGATAGACTTTCAGAGTAAAACCTTTGACTGATCTTGTATTGTCTGGAAGTAAGAGATTCTGTAAAGCAAAAGACCTTTACCACTGGAATACAATCTGATGAAAATAGAAGCACTATCTGAACTATCACCTCCAAACACCTGGCCTCCTCCAGGCATCTTGAGACCTACAAAGGGTTTTGATACCAGTTTACTTCCCTTTACATTGTTTTGATCTCTTCTCTTATTTTTTTTTTTCACTGAACCTGCAATTTGTGCTCCAAAATAGGGCAGATTTCTTGCCCAGAGTACTCAGGCAAAGGCAACACCCAAAATAATAGCCACAAGACATCAGGGTCACTGAGGGTGATGGAACATAGGGTCAAAGGTTACACCCACCTATTTCCCTGTTTGAACAGCTGAAGGAATGACAGTTAACATAATTAAGACAAAAGGAACATGGAATGTTATGTGGTCTGACTTTTCAAATAACATAGGCCAAAGAGAAGCATTTGCTGGTTCCTGTATCTGCACCAGGAACATGTTTTGGAGAAACGTCTAGCACAAGAGTGCCCAGTTTCTCTATACTGACAGAGAAGAGTCATTTTCCCAGACAGTTGCAAACCAGAAAGGAGAAAAAAAAAAAAAAATTGGCCTTCTACAGGCCTCTCCTCTTTGTCTACACATTTCTTGGAAGCTTACGTAGGAGTCAAAAGGTTTCTCTCAGCTCAGTTCTCCATGGTATTAACTCAGCATACTAGCTGGATGTCAAGAAAAAAACGTTCAGACTATCCAGAATCCAAGTTCTTTGCCTTCAGCAAGTCATCCTTTCCTCTGCCACTTCCTACTATCCTCTCCCTCTTCCCAAGTCCTGGGCCCCGAAGCAGGACAGCTTTGAACAGTTTAATCTAAGTCTTAAAATCAGCTTCTGCTTGAAAGTCATCCATGATTCAGTGGGAAAGCAGTTGTGTTTTCTAGAAGACCTTGTTCCTTTTGTTCAAGTTCCTTTACAGCTCATGAGATGTCCTCTGAAGTCACTTAAGAGGATGCTGGTTTCAGCAGCATTAAACTGAGCTTCTCATTTCAAGAACAAATGATCCATGAATCCAACTCACTTGCCTTCAGATTGGATGGAAGCATCTCTCTTTCCCCAGCAAGAGAGAAATGGTCACTGTCCTCATTTTCTACCACCTCCATTATTGATTACCTTCTTGCTGGGAAAAAAAAAAAAAAGAAAAATTGAGATAGATCCTCTTCTGCAAAACAAGAAACGTCCCATCATTGCAAAGAGATAACCCAAGAATGAAATCTTAATTCCTAGAGTTTCCTTAATCACAACTTTTCTCACATAATGCTCCTTCAGATGGGTTCCCTCACAGCTGGAACGTGAACCTGCGACCACTGAGTACAAATGCACGAGCTCTACATGTTGCATTAATGTAGGATTCCAGCTGCCACTTAGAGTAGCCTTCGTGTGCTCCTCTGAGGTCACGGTCAGAATCTGCTGTGGCCCTGCACAGCAGGAGCCTGTACTTGCATGCTTTATTGATGCACTTAGGCAACACTTTTTTTTCCCACAAACATTTATTTTACAATTGCTTTCACAACCCAGCACAAAGGTGGTGGCTTGCTCTCCTGTCCCTGAAGGAGAAGCATCCTGACATGATGGAAAGAACACAGCACTGAGGACGGGACAAACAGCTCATCTGTGTGCTAGGGGTGGTGGGAAGCCCAGGGGTTTCCACAGCACCAGAGCAAGTGCTGGGAGGATGAGAGATCAGGAGCATTCCATGTACCTCTTGGTCACCCAAGAGGCAGCTGAGAAAGCTTGTCAGACTGGGAAGCATCAATAACATTTTTATCTATTTAAAGAATTATTCTGTCACCTCAGGCTTGCCCTAGTAGAAAGCTTCTGCTCTTCTACCTCTGTAGCTGGACTGCAGCCATCACAGATGCACTTTGTTTCAGCAGTTTTTTCAAACATCCTTAACAAGAACGCTGCTATAAATCGTTTGAAAGTTCGAGTTATTTTGTTCCCCAGACAATCCTTTAGTTTCCCTATAATCACAGATAAATGAAGAAATATTCTAGTAATTATGCCAGCAAAGAGCAGTTGCTTTCAGAGATGGATATTATTAAAAGATCCTAAGAAAGAACAGGTGGAGGAAGGAGAAGCTGGGCTCGGTTCATCTCCCCACTCCCCGCTCTGGAGAGGATTGCAGCCACTCCATCTTCCCCAGGAAGGGCACCATGGGGATCAGCATCTCCCCTTGCCCTTGGCAGACCCAGAGCAAGATTTGGGTCTCCCACACCACAGCAAGGAGCAGGATCTTCCTCAAGGGAGCCCCTCTGCAGGTGCTGCTTTGCATGCCTGGAAGCTTGAACCTTTTCCTCCCAGATGTAACCAAGACAAATGCTTTCTATCTCACAAGCCATGAGATCTTAGATCCTCTCAGCTCTTCAACGGTGGGACCTTTCCTATCTGCACTACAAGGCAATATAGTCTCCTTTAGTCCTGAGCCTGGATTCACCCCATTTTATGCCCACAAACAAGCTGCAGAATGGAAGCTTTTGTACACACATCCTTTGTTGGTGAAGATGGGAGGGGAAAGGAGCTGCAAACCCAGGCTCCGGCAAGGTCTTCTTTGAAGCAGAGGGCTCCCAGGACGAGAAGGCTGCTGGCTGTCTCTTGGAAAAGACACAGGATCTGCTAACAATGCTCTAAAATGCTGTGTTTGCTAATTTGAAGAGGGGGAGGCAGAAGTGTTTCTGTCAGCTTCCTCTGTCTTTGCTGAGACCATCTGTACCAAACGAGTGACAAAAGGAGGACATGCAAGCTGCAGTCCAGTGCAGCGTGCGATAATGATGTATCTCCCGGAGGCAGCGCTGCCTTCAGATGAGACATTTCCCCAAGAATGCTGTCACTCGTGGCTTGCTGCAGGTGTCAGGTGCTCCGACCATTGCTATTATTGTTATTCGATGTTTGCTGAGTGCCAGTGGTGCACCTGGTGCTCATCATCAGCTCAAACAAGCTGCCAATTTTTAACAGTGGGCCAACTGCATTTTCACTTGTGAAAATTTGCCTATTTGCTTCTTCAGGCACTGTCATCTCCAAGGGGAAATGTACAATATAGTTCTGTTTCCTTCCTCCAGGACTTTCAGTACCTGCTTTTTTTCTCCAAAGCACAGCAGCCCGGCTCCTCACCACAGCGAGCCCATCTTTTTTATCCATCATATCTCCAGGATCAGACCACTAATTCATGTACAGGATAAGACAACTGCCAAATTATTATACTACAAAGAGAAGATCTTCAGACACCTGTCATCCTGATGAAAGCAGCACCATCAAATGACCTTTGCCAGTTCAAGGTCGATAATGAGACAAGTCAGGCAGGAAGAGCAGCGTGTGCTGACTCCATTAACGCTGGCTGTGTGCACACTCAGTAGCGCTGCGTCTCCTGTCAATTAGTGTGGGTAAACCAGGGACTGCTGATTGCCAGAGACATGGCATAGCGAGCTGCTGCTACCTTTACTTCTACACCCTGCTGCATTTTAATTAGCTCCAGTCCCCTGACTATTTCTTCAGAGCTTCATTACTGCCGTCTTCAAGAAACTCAAGGCGAGCCTTTTACATTGTACATCGCTAATGAGAAGAAATGTGAACATCCACACAATGGAGTTTGATAATGCCGGACTGTCTGCATGCGTGGCTGAAAGCCTATGAAGATTTAAGGGGCTTCTCGCTGCAACATGGTGTAAACGTTGCCCAGAGATAGCAAAAATTAGAATGCATCAGACTGATGAGGGGAGGTATTCCCAAAACAGCCCACGATGCAGAATGAAAAAAATGACACACGGGCCATGATGGACACAGGTGAATGTGCATGCCTGCACAGGGTGCTATTTCAATAATGGTTATTGCAGACTGCATACATACGTTACAGCTCAATAGCATGAGGTCCCTCCAAGGGACACTGCTCTGCACCACACAGCCCACACAGAATGGGTGTCCCAGAGTGGCAGCCATGCGAGGTTGCAGATGAAGGACCCCAACCATCACCCATTCATTCTCCAGGTGGAGCACCACAGCTTCACAACAGAAAGCCAGTTTGTTTGTTACTGTCTTTTTAACCTTTCTGCAGTCATGTTGATAGTATCAGCATAGTCACACTCATTTGCCTTGAGTTTCAATTATATCTGAAGCAAATTGTGATAGATAATTGCTGTCATTACTGCAGAGCTCTGACCAGATCAGCCCCAAATAGCTTCAGGTTAAAACACTGCAGCCTGTGCAGCTCTCTTCTCACAATGCACAGATGTGCTTGGGCAGGTCAGCTTGGCCAAGAGTACCAGTGAGGGATTTGTGCTGTTTTGAGGCAAATTCTTGGTCTCATTCTGTTCTTCTGGCTTTACCAGCTGACAACTCCCTCAACATATGGGAGGGCCTGTTGCTAATGCTTGGCTTGGGCATCTAAAGATCCCTGTTATAGCTCAATATCAACACTGCTTGAGTCCCACTCCCACCCTATGTGACCACCAGCATTCATTCACTCCTCTCAGCAATGGCTGTTTTAATTAACTTCTCTCGTATGTCACTTATGCCCTTACAGACATGCAGCTAACGAGCCAGCAAAGCTACGTTAGGATTGTTTTCCATGGTTTACACTGTTATGCATCTTGTAGAGGCAACAAAAAGTTGCGATGCCAGTATACTTGCTGCAGATGAGACAGAGAAGTCATGGGCTGTTCTGAAGAAATTGCAACAAGCCAGTGCTCCAGGAGGGGATGCTCCCATGACTATGAAGCAGAGGGAGGAAATCAAACTCAGAGAAGCTGGCTTGCTGCGAGGGAAAGCTCACATCATCCGTCATCCTGCAAGGAAGTGGTGTGGGACTGCACCTCCCTAGGGAGCCTGTGGCCTTTGCAAACTGACCTCCAGGGCTATGCGGCTCCCTCCTGCTGCTTGTCACAGAACTGTTCTGTAACAGCATGCTCTAACTTCAACGTATTTCCATTACCCAGAAAAAATACAACAAACAGTCCCTTGCCCCCATGCCTTATGCCCTCTTTATACTTGCTTTCAATTACTAAGAAAACAATACTCTACACCCAGGCATAAAATGTGGCTTGTACAAGAATATGCAATCAAAATTGAGGTTGTTCTTCTGAAGTGGCTCTACCCAGCAAGGTTTTTGCTTTCCCTGAAACAAGAGTCAGAGGTCAGCTGTCAGACAGGCGTGTGCACTGCCCAAAGCTAACTAGAAAAAAAAAACACAGTCTTTTCTTAAGGCCAGTAGGCCATATCTAGAAAAGATGGGATATCCAGCACTCCTTCTCTACTGTTGTTCACCCACGAGCAGATTGCTTCGGTGCTCACGCTGTGCCTTCTAACAAACGCTTGCTGGCCACCTGTGTGGTTATTTTTAAAACAGTAACTTTAAAAAACACCCACCAGCGTTCAAACATATGGATATATGCCTGCGGGCTGAATACATTCAGTGCGTACAGCTATTCCTCTGCCCAATGCAGCCTGATACTTTGCAGGGGCACCTCCTTATGTACTCCTACAGGCATGCACAGAGTGCTTTGGGATCAGGCAGTGGGTATCATCTTTTAGCCACAATCTAAACTCGTCTCATTGTTTCAGTGCTGGAGCATAATTGTGCTGCCTTGAGTGATAAAAATACAGTTTACACAACAAATATGCCATTCTTTTGAAATGCACAAACACCATACCAATGACAGCAAGAACAGCAGTGCTGCAGCTTCCACAGGAGAGCTCTGCTTCACAAATCTTTGTGCAGAGCAGGTGAAGGCACTTCTAGTAACTCAGGATATTCAATTAGAAATCTTTTTCTATTCATTTTTCATAGCGTTCCTGCTGTGTGTCTCTGGAGAAGTTTGAAAACTTTGAGCTTTAAGGCTCAAAACCAGAAAGAAAGAGCCCCAGCTCCTAAAAAAGTGATGTGGGATTTCTTGTAGATTCACAGTTTGGGTGAGCGCATCGTTGTCTAGGGTAGAGGACAATCCAGTATTTTTTAATGACCATGGTAGCAGAAGGCCTCTCACACATAAAAAATGAAGCAGCATGTCTGGAATTCAGACCTCCCTTCACTCTGTCCTCTCAACAGAGAAAAGTGCTTTTTTTTCCATACTAATTTACATTTTTCCATGAAGTTGAACTGATTTCTTGACAGAAAACTGTGTCACCAAGAACACTAAGCACATTCCTTCCCCGTACAGAGCTGATGTATCTTATAAGAGGAAAGAACATTCAAAACCAAAATATTTTTTTTGTCACACACTTCATTGAAACCCGTGAAGAAAATACATCTGATGTATTTCACTGAAAATCAAAATGTTTTGGCTGTGAATACTGCTGAAGTTGTAATGCACAGAGGCCCTTTCCCCATGGCATGGGGACCACTACTGTGCAGCACCTCAGCCCCTGGAGGGAGGCTGTTTCCTAGGGGAAGACCTGATGGGACAAGACAACTCGGGCCACAGAAAGAACACATTCCTCATGCATTGAAGTGCAGCAGCAGCCTCTCAGATCCCACATACTTTCTCTCAGGGCTCAGTTGCTTGATCCAATTCTAGGAATTATTCAAAATTCTAATTCTGCTTACAGTTTTAAACAAAATGATTGTGGAAAAAAACCAGTCACGTTTACACAAACTCCATATTTTTTGCTTTTCCCACATTTCCTCAGACCAGTTGCTGGCAAGCCAGGTAGCTGGCAAAGAATGTCCCTTCTCATTGCTGAAGCAAACAGCAGTGATGCATGTGATTCAAGGTCTCACAATGACATTTCACCTGAAAGATCAAGAAGAATTCAAGGGAAATTCTCCCACGACTACTTCCAGACTGGGCTGTATTGGCTTTAGCAGCATCTCCTTCCTGGCAGCACCAGCCAGAGGGAGCCCAGCATGCAGGCTGCCCCTCTCCAGCTAATTTTCCCTAAGAGAGGAGTCCCACAGTACCAGTGTAGGTTATCACGCTGGATGTCTGTCACACATCATGACTCACTCTGGGGCTCTGGCACATCCCGAAGTCTGCTCAGAAATGCCTGTCACTCTGTGTCTCCTCTGTTCAGCTGTCAGCTTGGTGAGGGGCTGGGCTCTGATAAATAGGAGATAGCACACAGACAGCAGCATCCAACCATGGGTATCTACCGTGCCTCTACAGACAGACATGCATAAAGGGCTTCCTTCTTCATCATTATTAAAGTCTACTTTTGATCTCAAAACACATGGCAAACAAGATAAAACTTTGCTATGGTATGCAGATGTCTAAAAAAGAAAAGAAATGCATTTTTTGAAATCACACTGGTACCTACTGCTCTTTGGAAATAAGCTGACAAGAAAACAATAAGAAAAACAAAACAATGCTGATGAAAATAAATTAAAAAAAAAAAAAAAAAAGATTTCGGGATTTCTGTTTGCCCAGTAGTCAGCTACATAAATTGCCTGTGAATAAGGGCTTAAAATGTTTTAAAAGTTCCAGACACATATCAAGGCTTGCGTATTTGTCAGGGAATAATATTTGCGCCTTTTTATCTGTCCTGTTCTAAATCACTCAAAACAGACTAACACTGCCAGTAAAGCCACGTGAATCCAAAAGAGTAGGACCAGAAGAAAACATCCCTGGCAAGGAAAAAAGTAAGAGAAAGAGACCTCTATGGGTTCTGCAGCTGAGAGTAGTCCCTGCAAAACATCAAATCACAGAATGCAAAACAAAGGAGTAGGAGAGAGAAAACATGCAATGTGGGAACTGCTGATTGTCCATAAGAGATTTATATCAGGAGTTCATCAAACATATGTATTATCTGTCTTCTAGGAGTATGGAAACAGGAACTCTTGGTAAGATCTCTCCATACAAAGACTTGAAGACTAGAGAGACGCGCATGATTTTCTGTTTCTCCCAAGATTTACCAAATTTCCCTAGGGACAGTGCCAAGAAAGAAGCAAACATGGCAGCACTTTGGGGGGGGGGGGGGGGGGGGGGGGGGGGGAGGGGAAGGAAAAAAGTGTGGAAGCTGATAGAAACATAAAACCTCGAGAGATTCAGGGGCAGGTTGGGACCATCAACTTGCAGCTTGATGCTGCACCACTCAGGTTCACCCTGGGCTCCTGGATTTGCACGTGGCTCTTGGCTGCTCCTTCCTCCTGCATCCCAAAGCAGGCACAGCTTGGAGGAGGAGCTTTGCCTGAGCAGGCTCTCACAGGTCAGGCTGTAAGCAAACGAGCAGCACCGCCACTCAGATTTCCTCCATCTGCCCTCAGCAATAGCGAAGGTGAGAAGTGGCCCCAAAAATATAGAAGTGTTAAAAATAAAATGTGTTAGAAATACAAGGAGTATTTCAGAATACTTGCTTCCCTGCCTCAGCCACTGAAAGGAAAGTAATTTCTGCCAGGCATGCACTGCAAACATCAGTTTCTTGCTGTAAGGTTAAAAGTAGCTTCAAATGTTTTGTTCAAGACATACTGGTGAAGGAAAACATATATTTGTACTATAAGGAACGTAATATAAGAAAGTGGAAAACACTGGTCAAGTTGGTGGTTGGACTTGATGATCTTGGAGGTCTTTTCCAACCTAAATAATCCTATGATTCTTTGAATATGAATTTTGCTGGAAGAAGGGACAAATATAAACCAGATTCTGTTTCTTTCTAAACTCACATGGATTGGTATGGAGAATGTCCCTTGGCTTCAATCTCTACCCACACTGGTGGGCTAGAGAAGGATTTGGCTCCACGGCTTTAAAACATCTGTGGGAACCGACATGCCAAAGCAACCCTAAGCAGTGTATGTGAAAGAAATCTCCACAGCTCCTCTCTTTCTCAGCTATAAGGTAGCAACCTTTGCAGATTGCTGTCTTCCCAGAAATTAAATAAAGATGAAAATGCTGAAAGC
The DNA here is from genome assembly GCA_036925125.1 of Oreortyx pictus. NCBI lineage: Eukaryota > Metazoa > Chordata > Aves > Galliformes > Odontophoridae > Oreortyx > Oreortyx pictus. The sequence continues at coordinate 84,694,579 of JAUPFR010000003.1, read as the reverse complement.
TACATTAAAAAAAAAACTAAAAAAGTATATCACAGCAGGAAATGTGAGGGAAAAAAAAAAAAGTCTCAAGACCCCAACAACTCTTACTAGGAAAAGTGAGAATGGAATAAGTCTCCATCCTTCTACTTCCCATTAAAGTGTGCTTGTTTCCCCCTACTGAACATCTAATTTGGTTTATATTTTTGTTGGATGGGTTTCTGTTTTATTCTTGATTTCTCAGAGATTATAAGTCCACTTGGTCTCCTGGGCCTCGGCAGAATTATTTTAAATTCAGCAGAGCATGGAAGAAGGAGGAAAGGTTTTCATTTTCTGTTTCAGTCTTGGATCTTCCTTTAGTATACGGCAACCCTGCATGGTTTCAAACATGCTCATTAGGTGCAGAGCTAAAGGTAGCTATAATTAAATGCAATTTTCCATCTACTGCCAAGGTGCATAGGTTTCCAGGGAGCCAGCTCCTTGTCACCTTTTCTGTGTACTTGTGGCTAAATATGAATGTTAATGAACTCTCAGTTCTCCTCACCCTTCCCTTTCCTAATTTATTCACAACTATTCTGTCTTTCTGCAGTGAAAGGAAAAAAAAAAAAAGCAAAATATAATTAGCTTCTCTATGAGCCTTCAGTCTGCTCTGGCATCACTGACTGAGCCTCCCACTTTTCCAGTAGACAACGTACTGACGAAGAGAAGGATCTTTAATAAGATGAGGTTTTGATTATCTTCAGCATCCCTGACAAGCTTCAAAGAGCCCTGGAATGAAAATAAGATTTATTGCTCCTGTTTCTAGCCATGTCATTCAGAGAAGATGTTTCTTGTCCAAAAATAAACATTTCACCTAACTTGGGTCACAACATTTCTTAATTGAAAATCAGCAAACTCTCAGGGGGAGTGAGGACAGAGGATTAGGTCTAAAACTACCAGCACTAATAAGAATAATGACATTTCTCCTCTAAAGCTTACAAATTAGCTTCAATACTGGGTTGTGAATCCATCCTTAGCACAGCCTGCTGACACTGCATATGTTGGCTCTTGGGGCACACTCTCCTCTTGTGGTCCCTGCCTGGCCCACTGTAGGCTGACCCCTGCTCAGGAGATGGCATCAGGGAACAGGACTCACAACAGTCTGTCATCTTCTCACCAGGTTAAACCATCTCCAAAAGGTTACAGCATTGCAGCACATCTCCAACCACAGAGGAAAGGAGAAGTCTCAGTGAAATTGGTATTTCACTTTGTAGAATTGGTTTGTAGAACCAGGTGCCCCAGCACCACATAGGAGATTACTTCGAAGTATTGTATGGGTGAAGGATGCAAGGTGGCATCCCCAAGCATGCATGGTTGCTCTCACTAGCTTGGCTGAGTGCTGTCACTCAACCAGGAAAGAGATCTGTCATCTTTTTCCTCAGCCTGCCTGCCTCCCTTGGGCCATGTTACATCAGGAACAGGCCGTGTCCCACCTTCTCTTGCTCAATTCTGCACTACCTCTACCAGGGCTGCTACAAGATCTCACATTTTCTACCTCTTTCTCCCCTAAAAAACAGCCTTATCACAAAGTCTGTTGTACAGGCCCTCATAACATAATTCATTGCTTGTGCCTGGCCACGTTAAATGGGGTGGTTGATGCCACGTACAGAGACACTGACAGGTTGTCTAAGCATGTGCTCACATCACTGCATCCTGTACTCGAAAAACCACGCTCCACTTTTCACACCCCCAAAGGTGCAGGCTTGCATAGAGCGTGCCCAGGTTTGAACTGAAGAGTATTCCCTGAAATACAAGACAGAAAGATGATTTTGGCCTTCTCCAATTTATTTTATATTAGACATTATTTCAGTTCAACTGTGCTCACACTTCTGCGGTATTTACTGACTGAAAACATGCTGGCAAATGTGTTTACTGAAGAAACATTTGCCTGAAATTTGCCTGTGTAGGGAATATTTGTGGTAAGTAATTTTCAAAACTGCAAACCCAAATATTTATCCCAGCAGAAGGATGCTAAAAGTCCAGTCAAAGAACAGAAACATACCATGTAACCTCTGTCTCCAGTCAGTTGGACAGGATTCCAGCAGATCTACAGACAAAGAATCCTTCAGAGAAATGCTGGATGCGCTTGATAAAATGGCGATGCATTTACGGGCAGAGCAAGACCCAAAGGGGAAAAAGGACAAAGTTTACAGAGCAAGCAACTCATTGCAATAATTTGCTCAGAGTGCCCATGGCATTTGCTGGGCTAGGGAGCATATTCTGGGCCTGAGAGAGATCCAGAGAGGTTCAGGTAAAATGCAGCCCACTTATTCTTGATTATTTGGCAATGGGAAAGGGATACTCACTTTGAATTGCAGTTTGTAGACTATACCTTTAGAAGCAGAGGCAGCTGGTGGTGGCCACCAGACCTCAATTAGATATGAGAATATCACATAAATGGAAAGTATGTATCTGCAGAAAAACATACCATAAATCCAAAGAAGAAAAAAAAAAAAAAAGCTAGCTTGAGGCAAATCTTATACTAAATCCAAGCCAAGCACCTATAATATACATTTTGTTAGATATTTATACAGAACTGATCTGTAAGTGAAGGTACCTTTAGTTGTCAAGGGTAGCAGATATTTTTTTTCTGGAATCTACTGCCAAAAAGCAAGTTAAAGAGGAGGAGAGGGAAGTTCAGCTCCTACAGCAGAGAGATCTTGGTGTCCAAGGATGCTAAGTAAACCTACCCACAAAAAAATTTAAAACATTTAACCCAAATGTCAGAAGCTGCAGCTGGCTGTTTTTAATCTCACTTACAACACAGCAACTGTCTGTGAGGCTCAGGGTTAAGCCTTCCTGACACAGATATTTGCCCATCACCTACAATGAACTTGCCAGAATACCAGCCCCAGGGAATAGTCTGTGAAACTGCAAGGGCAGGATTGGCTTGGAGACTTCTCCACTGCCTCCTTCAAGGAACCCAACTTGGCTTGATACACCCAACTATCTCTGGACACCCATCTTGGTCCTACAGGCTGTCCCCAGTTTCCTTTTTCCTACAGAGGCCTGAGCCCCAGCCCAAACTCCAAGCAGTGCATAGCTTCCAATTCAGCGCCTTGTTCAAGCCATGGTAGGACTTGTATGGCCATTGGCCCAGTACAAGAGCCATGCTGCTCTCTTAAACAGTGGATTTTGTCTCAGTTCTCAGCCTTTCCATTTTTCATGACCTAAAATATCATTCTCTCAGCACTTCCTTGAAGATGTTTTAGGCAGAACTACACATTAAAAGCCCAAATGGCCTACAAAATATCAGTAGTGTTTTCCCTATTGAGACCTGTGAAAACTGCATTTGTACTTTCAGTCTCTTTCTGACTCCTCATCTCAGTGAGGACTGCATAACATATGGTTCAGCAGTCAGGAGAATTAAATATCTAAGAAGATAATGAAGTAGTAAAACCTAGTCTGAAGTTTAAAGTCTTTGGAAACTTGTCAGCAAAAAAGGCTTAGAATGATGCTTCACTGTTAACAGGAAAAGAAACAGGAAACACTTCCATTTTAAAGCAACTGAGAATCTGAAGAGACTGACATTTTAGAAGAATTTTTCATTTACGTTTGGCAGAGTTTGAAAACCTGGGAAGGCTTAGCAACCCTTTGAAAGGGAACAGAAGCTGATGGGTACCAACAAGTCAGAGTGCTGGGGAAGGGAGTTCTCAGGGTGCATGAGAGTTTGCCAAGCTAAGAAAGGTCACAACGTCCATGCAGTCATCCATGGTGCTGTTTCACCTGCAGGGAGTGCAGCACAGCAGAGATATGTGAGCCTCTCTGGGGCCCAACCATTAATACACTAATTAATGCAATTGCTAGTCACTATTGCTGCATCTACGTTACCTGCTGAGATACATATTGCAAAATCTGGGGCAAATAGAGACGACAGTGCTGTCAGCAGCTCTGATTGTTTCTGGTTTTCTCTTGCAGAAGTTGGCATGCACGTGGGCATAACCCAAATAAACCTGCCCTCCTGCTCAAGAGCTGAGAAGTGTTGCTCTGTTCAGTAATATGCCGTACTGAAAGGACATAAAACCACATTGACTAGCCTTACAAGCTAGTGCAGAAAGGTAGACTCCCAGAGCACTTATTGTTGGAGGCCAGTTACAAGAATGAAAGAGATCATTTGTATTCCCCACTTCTCCACAAGGAATGATGACTATTCTAAAAGAAGCAGCCTATAACAGAAGTAGCAATAGACAATACTTTCTGGGATAGCAGTATCTGCAGAAAACTGCACAGTGGTTCAGCCTCTGCAAATTGCAGAGCCCTTCCTTTAGCAGGATTACAAACGTTCCCCTCAGCCCCACCAAAGGTAATTGAAATGGGCAGCACAAACTATCCAAGAAGCTCTTATTTTCAGATAAAGAAAAATGACAAGATAAATATTTATAACAGTACAATTATTTTTTTGAGTCATTCGCTCTTTTTCTTCTAACCTCAGTTATTAAATAAATCACCCTAGCTAGGAAGTTCTTGCAAATCCCTTACCTACACACCAATGCTGACTGGTTGATTATGCTGTCAGCTTTCCAATGCTACAATGTTCTTTCAGAAAAAATGTGTTTCTTTTTTTTTCAGATGACATACTATTTAACAAAAGACAAAAAACAACAAACCTCCAACTTCAGATACTGCAGAAAACCATAATCCTGTGACCAAAAACTGCAGAATGCCTGAGGTAAGAAAATACTATTTATTCTTGTAATGGATTTTATGAAGAAATCAAATGAGGTGAGATGTTTCTGAAAATTTGATCATTCATCACCAAAGCTTTTTCTCATCTTGTACTCATCAGTTCTATTACCTGCTGCTGCTGGAAATATGCCCTGTTCGTTGAAATAGATATCACACACACAGACACACACTTACTCATAGGCACACACTCCAAGTAAGTGCCTGGCCTTCTTTGGCATGCAGCAGATTTACAAAGATGCAAGGAACATCTAATCAGTCATTTTCATTTGCTTTTCTTTTAATAAAATAACCTACTCCAAATACGGAATGTGAACTATTACCTACTTCTTCAATGTTGTACTTCACTCTTCTCTGCTCTTGCATTTCCTCTCTCTCAGAAATAGTTTTTACATCGCTGCACAGGATATGCACAGTATTTTTAAAGTTACTGTTTCATTTTGTCTTTCAAAATGGTAATGATTGTACAGTGTCAGAAATATAAAGAATCTCAAACATTTTAGAAAACTGATACTTCAGTCATCAGCGAAGTCATAACCTAACCTTCAAGCATTTTCTGAGTTTCTGGGAAAGATGTGACTGCAAAAAGGAATTTTGATCCTGGCAAATTTTTGCATATGTATATACATGTTTTGTATGTTAGTCTTAATGTCATAAAATACCAGAGAGAAGTTTTGGGGTTTGTGGGAATAAATTTTTGGCGTTTTTGCTCATTTAAGGGAGGCCAGCCAAAAAACGTCTATTCACAGAAGCTTGGCAGCAATCCCTCATAGAGACAAATAAGTACATTACAAGATAGCGCTGTTCCCTTTCCACTGTGTAGCAATGTAGGATTTCACACTCTGTTCACATTGCAGAAGATTGAATGAAATTTATCAGTGCTTGAAGGGATCGTTAAAAAAAGAGCAAAAGCCAGTCCTCACCCTGTAGATACCCGTGGGTAGAATCTGCTTGTATGGAGGTAGTGTGATGAGTTCAAAGGTCAGAAGGAATATCTGCTGGGGCCATACCGCCCATGATTTCTTTGCAGGCTGATTTGTCTTTACTGCCCATAGGCGGTGTGGTCAGTCCTGGAGTCACTCACGGCACTTCCTTGCAAGCCTTCTCTCAATTTTTAAGACTGGGGACAGATGGTTTTCTGCTGTTTCTGGCTCCTGTAAGCCAAAAAAAAAAAAAAAGGTGCAGTTTCACTCATTTTCTTTTCACCTACTCTGGTGGTTGGTAAGCAAGCAAGCAGTTGATAGTAACTGTTGTTGGCTACTGTCTTTGGCTACTATCCACCACATTCAAACTGAATGACACTTTGCTCAGAGGAAGCAACGTTGTGACAATAAGCAATTCAAAACAACACACTTAAAATACCTTGATGCTCTGGCTCCAAAACTGTTGCCCAAAACTAAGAAATAAAACCACAGAGGTTATTTTTTCCTCTTCTCTCACCCTATCACCTCTTTTTTTCCTCCTGCTCTGGAAAATGTTTTTCCCATGTAATTCATTTCTCCTCCCCTCTAATCAGCTGTTTTTACCCCCCTGATGCATAAGAACTTTTCCTGACATCAGCTTAAAATTTTTCTTTTCCCTCTGCCTCACAACAGACTTAAAAGAAACTCTTTCAGTTTCCCTTCCTGGACCATCTTCCACTACCTTGCCCCTCTAGAGCTCTCCAGAATTTGGGGCACTTAGAGGATGCACTGAAAAGCACTGCATCTTTCTGATAGCCAGGGAAGCCCTGCAACCTCAGAGGGAGGTAATAAGCTAACTGCAAAATCTGAGAGTGAGAGCAAGCTAGAAGGACACCAAAATTGATATATTTAATATTATTCTTCACATGTAATAAAACTGCCTTTGCTGGAAGCATCACCAGCTCCTCCCATCTTTCTGACCTAAATTTTCATACAATTGAGACACATGAAGATCCAAACTGAGAAAGCATTCAGGTTTGACCTCTAAATTGGTCAGATATTTGCAGTGGTAGAACACTGTGAAATAATACAAGTGAGAAAACCGTTTCAACAAATGAGATAGATTTAAAAAAAAATAAATGCACTGGGAAATAAATATATACATGTAGGGCTTATCGCATTAGAGTGGTTTTAAGAAAATGAACCATAATGCTTTTCTGGCAAGAGATTTGGCTGTGAAAATACTTCTGTTGCTTCCCTCATACTGTAACAGTAACAGCCAGGCTGATCTGTTCAGAGAGAAAAATCAAGTAGGATTTTTTTTTCTTTTGTTTAAACATAGTTCTGAAGTGGTTTCACAAACATACTTGAATATTATCTTACCAAATGAAAGACAAATTTCTTTAACATACATTTCCCTTCCTTCCACACAGAAGTGGAAGGCACTTCACATCCTTCCTCTGCCACACAGATGGAGAGCTGACCTCACAATTTCACATTATATTCACAGCTTATACCAAGTAGGTTTAAAATCAGCCAAGGGTCAGGACTTTCAGTTAATGAACAGGTAAGACACTGACGTTAACACCTCACAACAAAGGTTGTGGCCACAGTTTAGGAAAGTTTCTATTTTAATTTCATGTTTCATCTTGGTGATTCTAAGAACTTATTTTTCTTTGCTAAAGGTTTCCACCAGTGAGTCTCGCTATTATTTCATGAAGTAACAACAGATTATTTAAGAGCATAAAGCTTTATGCATTTATACATCACAGGAATGCCTGAATGCTAACTTCCTGCACTTCTGAGATAAAAGCTGGGGTGCTGTACCTGCTGGTGTATTGTCCTAAATGCAGACATACAGAATCACATAACCTGTTTACCATCTAGCTGCCCCATGGTTTCCATAGGCATAGCATTGCTCCTGTAGGCTTCAACACAGATCACTGGAGGCACAGAAGGAAAGCACCTTGAGATACCCCATGTCAGGAGAAATTGTATCTCAATACCATTCCCATTGGATGCTTGTTTTCCCTGCACTAGAAGGCAGTTCTACAAGGAGAGCTCCCCAGTTTCACGGACATTTTTGTCATGTTCCTTGCTATCCTAATGTGATTTCTTGATTCCTAATTTCCTCAGAAATTTACAACCAATACTTCATGTTTTGTTCACCAGATCATTGCCTTCTCTTTCCACTTGAAACTGTTATCCTTTCCCACAGATCTGCTCTCTTTTACCTTCTTAGACTATTTCCTTAGTTCACATTTTCTAGATATCTAGGCTTAGGTTGGAAGGGACCTTAAAAATTGTCTAGTCCCAACCATTCCACAGACATTAGATCAGGCTGCTCGGGAACTCATCCTGGGATACTGCATCCTCTCCAAGTAATCTACGGCTTTCTTGAAGTTCAGTGCCTGATACTGGACATGAAATAGGTTTACCAGGAGAGGGATTACTTAACGTCTTTCTTGTTTACACATTCAGCTCAGGATGGACTTTCTCCTTTTTCACAACAAGCTGACATTGCTCACATATGCTTAGCTCATGATCCAACACAGTTCCAAGATCCTTTCTGAAAGAAATCAAAGTTTCTCACCCTATATTTATTAAATGAATTTTTCCCACTACCTTGCATGATACTCTATGGAATTTCATTTCTATTTTTACAAAATTTTTTCAATTTGTAAAAATCCTTTTTAATTCTAGCTCTTTCCCCTGTTGTGCTTGCGATCTCAGACTTCTTTTATCTTCAGATTTACTAAACTTCCCATGAACCAGATCATCAAGGAGAGTATAAGATGAAACTGCATGGCGAACAGACACTCGTGTTCATAGGCGGAGATTTTCTTATCATAACTTAATATTTTGAAATCCCTCTCCCCCTTTTGACATCAACAACCACTTTTCTGAGCTGTGAGCTTCAAATTCGACTACACAAAGACTGTAATAAGATCCTAGAAAGCATTTCCTAATTGATACCTCTGAGCTTCAGCCAGGTATATGAATCTGAGATCTTAAATTATCTTAATTCATATCTGTGAGGATTCACACTTCATGTTAATATTAGAGAATTTGCATCCATTCCAGATAACAAAAAATGTTTGAAAAGCCAGAGGCTTCCTTTCCAGTGTTCTGCATCTCCTTTCTGTAGGTAACTATTGCACACATGGTGCATTTAGGGTATATTATTTATCTTTCACTTACCTGACTGGTATAGGCTTGTTTATTCTCTGCCAAATTCCTTAAAATTTGAAACCCTTCCTTCAACACAGCAGAATTGTATGACAGTGGTCTTCAAGGCACAGGCAGCATGCTCTGATGAGCTGGGAGCCAGAAACTCTCTAATTCCAACCCCAACTTCACCATACAAACAATTGCATAGATCTAGAGAGGTGTTTTAGCTCCCTCCCTTGCCTTCCCATCAGCCAGCAGTAAATCACAGAACAATGATGTTTAACATGTTTTCAATCAAAGTGCAAAAATATTACCTTTATTGACTTGTACCCAGCTAAAATCTCTTAACTACAATTCCTCTTTCTCATTTTCAAGCACATTTGCTAACAGAATCTTAGAAATAGGTTTCCAGCTCTTCAGTTGATGTAACCGTGAGGCTCCACAGATGGCGAGAAGAGTTTGTGAAGGCATTATGTTATTAAACTATCTGGTTGTATAAATCCAATTTGGCAAGATCGGTTATAAAACCAGTTTCTGCACCCTTGAACTTTACTGCAAAATACCTGCATTTAGCCTTCTTTTCTTCTACTGAGGGTACAAATATTTTAGAAGCTCAATCTCTTAATTGAATTGATGTATCAGGAAAGAGCAGGAAGATTTCTTAAAAAAAAAAAAAAAAAGTAAACATATGGAAGGAAAGCATAGTTTCTCTATAGAGTCTGTGTAATAAAAAACTAAAATACTGTGAGAAATCAACCGCAGGAAAATTAGGAGCTACAAAACTGGAGATAAAGCAGAATTGGAAGTAAAAGAAGCAGAGCAGGAATACAATCTGGAAGGTCAATTGATAAAATATGTAGCAAGCGCTGAACCAACACCAATCAATACCACTCAGTATGAGCCGAATAACAGCCTAATAACCACATCACATCCACTTTATGGTACTATCTATCACAGAAACAGCAGGAGGCTGTGGCAATTCCACTTTCTGCACACTCGGATGGACTGGCCTCACCCAGAACTCCCAAAGTTGCTTCATGCCACCATGAAGGCAGCAGTGCTGTCCTGCAGCAAGTGACACCATCCTTCATCTGAGCTCAACAAATGCTTGGGACAGCAAATCCATGGTGAGTGATAGTCAGAGTGGTGAGGAGCTGAGTGTGCAACCTGACATCAAATCAAATAGGTCGGGGACTGACCTGTTGGAAAGGGAGCCGAGGGTTCTGATGGACAGCAGGATGACCATGAGCCAGCACTGTGCCCTTGTGTCCAAGAAAGCCAATGGCTTCCTGGGATGTATTAGAAGGGGAGTGGTTAGTAGGCTGAGAGAGGTTCTCCTTCCCCTCTACTCTGCCCTGGTGAGACTGCATCTGAAATATTGTGCCCAGTCCTGGGCCCCTCAGTTCAAGAAGGACAGGGAACTGCTTGGGAGAGTCCAGCGCAGAGCCATGAAGATAACCAAGGGAGAGGAGCATCTCCCTTAAGAGGAAAGGCTTGAAGGAGCTGGGTCACTTTAGCTTGGAGGAGACTGAGAGGTGACATCATTAATATTTATAAATATGTAAAGGGTGAGTGTTAGGAGGATGGAGCTAGGCTCTTTTCAGTGACATCCAGTGGTAGGACACGGGGCTATGGGTGCAAGATAGAGCATAGGAAGTTCCACATAAACAGGAGAGAAAACTTCTTCATAGCAAGGGTAACAGAACACTGGAACAGACTGCCCAGAGAGGTTGTGGGATCTCCTTCACTGGAGACATCCAGAACCTGCCTGGCTGCATTCCTGGGTGACCTGATCTGTGTGTACCTGCTCTGGCAGGGGAATTGGGCTAGGCAGTGTTTTGAGGTCTCTTGCAATCCCTGACATTTTGTGATTCTGTGACTCGATAAAAGGGGACATGAAGAAATCATACCAGCAGCCTGCAGTGGCTATCATAAAATGAAATGCCGTGTGCTTGGTGGGCAACTCCCTATTAAAAGGCACAAAGGCTCCCATCTGCTGGTGTGGCAGGGAGTCTCAAGAGATTTGCTGACTCCCAGGAGTCAAGACCAGGAACATTCCCAAGAGAATGACAAAGCTTTGTCAAGAGCACAGACTATCTGCCATCACTCTTTAATGTGGGCACAAACAACACTGAAATCTGGAACATGGGCAGAATCAAATGACTATAAAGCCCTGAGAACACAAAGAAAGATCACCGGTGCCCAAGTTATCTTCTCTTCAATTTTGTCAGTTGGAGGAAAGAGGGAAGCCAGAAATAGAAGTATGATGCATACAAATTCCTGACTATGTGGCTGGTGCCAGCATGAGAGTTTTGGTTTTTGTTTGACAACAGGACTTTCTATGAAGTTTATAACCTATTAAGGAGGGATGAGATCCACCTGTCTAGAAGAGGTAGGGCAGTCTTTGGAAGCAAAGTGGTTGGCTGATCTAGTGAGTCAGGCTTTAATCTGAAGGGCTTAGGGAGTAAGATCTAAAATGGCAATGTTCGTGTTACTGCAAGAAACTAGGGAACAACCAGGCCAACTAGAACTGTAACAAATGTTCCTTAGCTGCCTCCTACGATGTGAGTCAGAAGACCAACCATCCCAAGGGTGTGGATAGCTACAGAGGATTCTCTGGCACCCCTCTCGGGAACTCTGCATCCTTTGGTCCCTTTTCATATCTGAAGTGCTTATATATCAGTGCATACAGCATGGAAAATAAACAGGAAGAATTAGAGATCTGTGTGTGGTTGCTGGGCTATGATCTCATTAAAATCACATAGAGACCTGAGACTTTTCAGTTTGGAGAAGTCAGAGTGATTATAAATGCTTATAAATGTCTAATGCGGTGCAATCAAGTGGATGGGGCCAGGCTCTTTTCAGCAGTGCCCAGAAAGAGAACAAGAGACAAAGAGTACAAACTAAAATATGTGAAGTTCCATATGATCATGAAGAGAAACTTACTTTGAGGGTTACAGAGCTCTGAAACAAGCTGCCCAAAGAGGTTGTGAATCTCCTTCCCTAGACATATTCAAGACATCTGGTTGTTTTCCTGCGTGACCTGCCACAGGGAAATTACTTTAGCAGGGAGGTGAGCTACATGATCTGCTGAGGCCTCTTCCAACTCTTATGATTCCATGATTCTGTGGTGTCCACCCAGAGCAATTTTCATGCTTATCATACCTGCAGGTCCACCTGAGACCCTTGCAGCCCTGTATCTGCCCACATGAGGAATGAAAGTTGCTATCGAACTCACAGCCACAGAAAGGACACGAAGGGTTTTTCTTGATTTTCTGAACATATTTTTTCCTATTTTTCAGCTGGTGCCACAACAGGGAAAACTCTTTTTAAAAATTAGGAGTTCTGTTTTTCGCTTTTTTTCGTTTGTTTATATTTTGGAATATATTTTCACTGTCTGACAGTAATGCCAGATTCACAATTTTGAAAATTCTGCATGTTAACTTAAAAAAAAAAATCAAATGCATTTAACAAAGCAACAAAGAGATGAAGAAACCTCGTTTCAAGATGTTTCATCTTATCAAAAAGATGTCTTCCACAACTTTAACCTGCTTTAAGCATGATCCACCAGCAAAGCAGGCTCACTACACTTATAAGCAAGCACAACTCTTCATTTCATAACTAAACTTTCCAAAAAGATGCTATACAACTTCTTTTCATTTATAGTAAAAATTACGGTATTTAACTTATGGAACACATTTTGAAAATATCATGTGTTGCTTATACTACTATTTCAGAAATTTAAGGAAATCACAGAATTGTAGAGGCTGGAAGGGACCTCTAGAGGATCATCCAGTCCAGCCTTCAAATAAACATCACTGCATATACTTGCAAAGCTGCAAGATTTTAGAGTCTAATTAACTGCAAATTCTACTCAAATGAGAAAATAAAGAAATCACAGGGAGATTGAGAAGCATCACAAGAGTGGAATTAACTCAGGAAATTAATCAAAATGTGCATAACCAATTATTTGACAGATACTATTTCTCCTAATTATAGCCAGATACTACAGCTGACAGAGAAAGCAAGGTGGCTTTTTATTTAACAGCAAAACACAGGACACCATGACCTATTCTACAGTTATTTCTCTTAACACCTCAGTCAAGACAGCCTCTGATCAAATCTGGATATAAATAACTGCACATTTCCAGCTGAGACTGTTATCCTGACCCACGCCCAGCTTACACTTGCAATATGCTTTGTGCCTATGTTATCCCCTGCTATTTGAAAATATAAAGTAACTTTGTTGAGTTCCAAATGTCCACTATTTCACTACTCCACATGCTGTTAATCTGCAGTGTTGTGGGTAGCTTTGTTTTATTTCAGTCACCAAACTCAGTGTGGTCCATTGAGGTTAATTTTTCCCACTCCAGCAATACTTTCATGCTGCTCCAAATACTGCTAAAGCACAGTTCAGACATGCCTGTATTTACATTTATGCATGCCCACACACATCTCTATGCATGTGTATACAAATACATGCACACAAGCGCAGAGAAACAAAACACAGTTTCATCTTGTTTTTCCTTTAAAGTAATTTTAGCCACTAGCATTGCAAAAATAGCCTGGCCTTTAACCAGGAGCCTGCACCTGCACAGATCCCAGTTGCAGAGCCCCTCCTGTAATTGTTAAGCAATTTGCCTATTAAGCATCACTGGCAAGAGTCTGGGAGCACTCGCACCCAAAAAGCATTTGTTTGGCTCTGTTACTAAGACACTGTGTTATTCTTCTTACTTTCTAGAAAGCTGCCTGTTCCCATACTGGCAAAGGGTTTTGCTCTCCCCCTCCACTGGAGGAAATTCTCCTTTTGTTCGAAGGAGCACAGCACAGAAGAACCAAATCCTTCCTAAAACAATATTCCTATCCTACATGTTTCCCTGTATTTGAAGGCATAGGAAGGAGCAGAGCTTGTTTTCCCCTGCTCCCACTCCAGCTTCTCTATAGAGGAGCTGGTTGCGGCTAGGAGATAAGGAGCAGTTCTGCCTCTGCCCTTGAAGAGTGCATTTATTTTCTATTTCTCTTTGCTACGCTCTCTTATCTAGTTTTATCTAGCCTTCTGCTAATGTTATTATATCCATCCTGGTCAGTGCTACTGGCACATGCAAGAACACATGATAGCATACCGGTGGCAGCATCCAGACTAAAGATGACCCACAGACTAGGGGACCATGATGTTTCCTACAACTCTCTGAAATCCACGTTGCTCTGTTTTCACTTCTACTATCCTACTAAGACATGCAACTTAATGTTGAGATGTACACAAAAACACAGCAAAAAATACTGCTAAACACATGGTCTGAATAAGCACTGTAAAGTGGCTGCAAATAAAGGCTCTCAAGGAGGTCAGGGAAAAGTGGCTGGAGCAGGTGGGAGCTGATAAACATCTGCCATTCCTTTGACTCTCTCAGTTCCCAAGATTAAATAAAGGTTTATTTATAAAAATGTACCAAAAAAAGAGTTGCAGTAAACATGTTCAGTTCCGATGCTTTTACTCTACATAATGTCCAGGGCACTAAATATTGGCTGGCTGCTCAGCTGAAGAATGAGCAACAGAAATTAATTTCTCAAGTTCCCGGTTTCCTTGACTTTCTTTTTTTCAATTCTCCTCCGTTAGTTTTACACAGAGCAGAGAAAAATATCAAAAATAGCAAATGCACAGATCCCTGATGAAAAAGATTGCAACTTCTGGTGATAATTGAGCCATTTACTGTAAGAATCTCTAAATCTATGTGTCCAGAAAAATGTCTAAGGTGAACCTGTTGGGATACCCTCTGAAGTCAGCAGGAAGCCATCGTCCAACAGAATCACCCTCTAGAGATACCCTTCTCAGACGCATTGCTTAGTGACCCTCCTCCTCTACTCTGCCCTGGTGAAGCCACATCTGGACTACTGTGTTCAGTTCTGGGCTCCCCAGTTCATAAAGCACAGTTATCTTCTAAAAAAGAATTCAACAGAGGGGCAAAAAGACGATTAGAGGTCTGGAGAATCTTCTGCATCGAGAGACCTGAGGCTCTTCAGCCTGGAGAAGGGAAGGGTAAGAGGGAAATCTTATAAAGTTATAAGTACCTAAAGTGGGAGAGTCAAATTGATGGGGGCAGACCCTTCTTGGAGGCAAGCAATAGTAGAACAAGGAGCAGAAACCAGAAAATTCTATATTAATGTAAGGCATAACTTCTTTATTGGCAGAGTGCTGGAACACACTGCCCAGAAAGGTTGTGTTGTCTCCTTTACTGGAAACATTTAATATGGCATCTACATACATGACCTATTGTAGGGGACCCACTTTAGCGAAGGGGGTGGACTTGATGGTTTCCAGATGTCCTTCTCAAGGCCAACAATTCCATCAATCTGTGATGTAGGGTGGAAAACAAAATGAACAATCCTAAATGGTACTGTCAGTCAAGATATACAGTAGATGGTGTAACTTACAAAGATTATCAAGATGGCAAAGAGACAATCAACAATAAAGTAAATGCTCACCCATCTCTGAAGCTCAAGGCTCACAGGGGGAAACTCCACAAAAGAAGAATCTGCAACATTGGTGATCAGCCTTTAAATGGAGTCTAGGAGAGATGGCACCAGATTCCACCACCCTTCTAGGGGCAGTCAGCTCTCAAATGCAGTCGAAGAGGAGTGGAACCTGGCTCCACCCCTTCTGGTCACACAGGTGAATTCCTTCACTTTCACTCCCAGGGCTGACCAGGTCTTTTTCTTCAGGTGCTCAATTAATGGTTCAGGCCATGACTCAGCAGTTGCCATATACCTGGAAAACTTCATTTTAATACATATTTATAATGGTAAAAATGAATGAATGATACTGAAGAGCTAAGTGAGAAGGATCCCGCCGTCAGTGTCTTGTGGCCAATATAAAGAACACACAGAAAGCCACTTTGAGTGTGAAGCATTAATTGCTATAGAAACCACAGCAGCATTTCAGTCTTTTTCCTTTATTCTAATTTATTCTAATTTACCCTGTAGGTTTGGAGTAAGCAAAACTCTGGGCCACCAGACCTTAATTTGGTTAATTTTTAAGACAGGACAAATTCAGTGGCCATTCCTTGCCTTTCTTCATAGACTCACCCACCAACAGATGAAAAGATTTTTAGCCATGCCATTAATCTGCAGGTACTTCAGTGAGGAGTTGACAAGCAGTTTTAACAAACTACTGAAGATCAGTACTTGAAAAATGGGAACCATTGTTATTCCATGCCTTGCAGATTATGAACTGATATCCGTAGCCTCCATTCTTTGCTTGCACTTTCTCACTTGGAAATCTCTGCACATTTAGAGGAGCGTTCAGTTAAAAAGGAAATGGATTTCTCTGTCTAATTAGTCTAAGTGCTCTCTCCTAGCCTTTGTCCTTGTCTTTCTGGGATCTCATTTACAGTGCTATTTAAAAGGAGCCACATCTGTTACAGTGAGCTGTCTGTCAACTAAACGTCCCATATCAGGCACAATTTTCTCTCACCTTTTACTTATACTTTTCAATAACAAGATGATAGATGCAGATTTTAGTCAGCAGTTCTTTCAAACTGCTGAAAGGAAAGTTTGCCCTCCTCCCTATCCTCATCCAGCTTGCAATATACACTTGATTTAGAGACACCAGGAACGCTCAACAGAAAACTGGGATGAGTCTGGCCTCCAAGTTTGCTTTTCTTTAAACCATTAAAAATCAACTCGGTCTCTGCATGTTTTAATTGAAAAGAGTGTTAAACACTCAGGAGCAATAGACATATGCCTCACTGTAAATTTTACATTCAACCCTAGCTGTTGCAGCTGGTGTTGATTTAGTGTTACCCCGCTAACCCTGCTGTGTGTTTTTTCACTTGATTTACATTCCCTGTGACGGGTGGAGGTAACATTTCCAAGAGCGTGAAAAACAAAGTGACCTTATAGCTAAAACCTCACTCCAACAGGCAGCAGAGCAATGTTTTCACCACCTAACCTTCAAAAGCAAAGCTGCACAGGTCACCATGTGCAACACTGCTGCAATGAGTTTTGCTTTCATCTGCCAGCCACAAACATCCAGGGCCAGCTTTGAATTTCCCCTGGATGTGTTGAAAAGAGAAGTTAACCTTGGTCCTAGTGCAGGGATTGCTGAAGCCGGCCATACAGACAGACCTCTATGACAGCTTCCAGTTTCAATGTCCTCACTGCAGCGTTTACATGAGATGGCTTTTCTCCCAGCTCTATGGGGCATTCAGGCTATGAACTCTTAGGATGTTGGTTTTGCAGGTTTTAGCGGACGGTTTAGAGGCTAGGTCACCACACAAGCAGTGAGGAATAGTAAATTATTAATTACTGCTAGTAATAAAACTTTTGTCTGAAGTGCCCATGTCTTCTCTGTAATGAACAGCTGGTCAGTACTCTGCAAATTTAGTATCACACAATAGAAATAACAATATTTCTTTTAAAGTTCCATTTTCTGTTGGTGTGTAATCAGTTACTTTCTGCACTCTTACTTACAAATAGGGCTGAAGTCTAAGTCTTGGTGTAACATTTTAGTCTCAGTTTAAATACATACAATAACCCTTGCTACACAATTATCACATGTAAGGGATGTTCTGAAAGTAATACCCCCTATTTTAATATGTTGGCTCACAATATTAGAGCCAGACGTCAGTGGTATGACAAGTAGGGGTTAAACCTTCCCACCAATATTCCACTACATTTTGTTGTCATATGACAGATGGCAGCAGAGGAGCAAAGTGGTGTTTGACATGGAAGTGCAAAGGAAGCAAAGGTCTGGAATTGAATTCCTATATGTGGTAAACATTACACATGCGCTGACATTCACTGACTTTTGCTGAACACTGATGGTAACCGAACAGTGTATGTGGGCACAGTAAAGGCAGTGATAGTGTGTTTCAGCAGTGGCAACAGTGACAGTGGGTCACCTCCACTGCTGCAGGTTGTCACGAGCATGGCATGCAAGCTCTTGTTCATGGCTGGTGAAAGTGCATAGCTAATGGTGGTGACTAGATAAAAAAAAAATAGCATTTTGCAGCTGAGAATTTGCTCTATCAAATAGTGTCATTGTGCTCCTTGTGTCTGTTGTAGTTTCCATGGAAATAAATAGGAGGCATTATTTTGCTGCAAGTTACATATAAAACTAGACCTGAAATTCCTTATGAAGACAACACAAAGAGAGATTGGTAGCAGTGCTCAGTTTTAGCAAAGACCAGGGTGTGTGCCTGGCTGTACGAAATGGCTGTTATTGGAGGTGGGACCAACTCACAGCCTTGCTGACTGCCTGCTTATGCTGTTTTCCACTGTCTCCATTTCGGACGACAAAACTCTACTGACACCAAATGATATTTAACAG
The DNA here is from genome assembly GCA_036925125.1 of Oreortyx pictus. Taxonomy (NCBI): domain Eukaryota; kingdom Metazoa; phylum Chordata; class Aves; order Galliformes; family Odontophoridae; genus Oreortyx; species Oreortyx pictus. Next base: position 84,676,483 of record JAUPFR010000003.1, on the reverse strand, counting down.
CTAAATATTTGAAAGTTTTTGATTTAAATGAAAACTAAATCTTGAATCATCATCTTAACATACTCTTCAATACCTTTTGCTCTAGTTCACACTGTGGGTGGGGATGCAACCTTTATCTAATCTGACCCAGCCACAGTGCTGGCTCTTTGCTGCATTTTATCTTACGGTATAGATACCTTCTGAATTGTTTTTTGGCTTTGCTAAACTTTGCATGAAGCATGGTGTACAGCTAGGAGCAAAATCTCTGTTTTTAAGCGATGTTCTTTAATGAGCCTGACTCAAATTAAACCAGCCTCCATTATAACTTCAAAAACCTTCCCACGTTATAGATACACTGTATGTATCTCAGAAGCAAAGTTCACGCCAAAGGGCATTTTTTTAGCTTAGCTGCCAAATACTGCATTAAATCACTATCTGAAATGCTGATTCATCAGACCCTGCTCATCAGAAATGCCTGTGTGCTCTCAAATAGAGATTGCTTTCTTTCCTGTGAGTTTAGAGGCCTCTTCTGCGACAAGTTTCAAGCTTTGTGGCCTCAATAAGTCCTTATTCGATTTTGGATTTCCCCCACAGATTCAAACCTGTCAGCTACCCTTTAAAAACCTCTCATGGAGGTATGATAATTTGAATTTGATCAAATGTAATTCTTTGCTGTTTCACTTACAAAAGATGGACTCTCTCTGGAAGTTGGGCCACAGATGTTGTTATCTGTCCATCTTGTGGGGGATATTTCTGTTTTCAGGGGATCCTAGCAAACACACGTTCTTTCATTGAAGTTGAAGAAATGTACAGTGCTAACAGCTCCCTGTATTTTCTGATTTCACTGAAATCACGGGATTTTAACTGGAAGCTGGAGGTTAAGAGAAGGAAAAATTAACACGAGCAAAAATCATGAGGGAAGGTCACAGTGATGCAGAAACTTTGGGAAACGGTATTGGTTTGGTACTTCAGGGCAAAATTCATTGCTGGACTGAGGCAGATTGCGTGGTATAGTCTCTCTAATGAACGGCAAAGTCATCTTGTTCAGTAAATTTAAGAGAGCTGACAACAGTGGTTCTCTGTCAGATGCTCACATTTAGTCAATGTAGTTTAAAGGGAAATGACTGATTTTTAGTTATTTTTTTAGCCTCAAAAATTCTGCAAAATTTATGATCTGCCTTCTGAATCTTAAAGTCTAAGTCTGATTGAATCTCTTTGGGTTGCCACTATTGTTAATGAATCCAAAATAAACAATTTTGTCGAAATTCAGTGCTAGGCAGACAGTATATTGGGCAAAGAATATGACAAATTTTGTAACACTAAAATAATTTTTCTAAATTTTTTTCTCCCCTCTGATTCACCCAGATCTGGCAGCGGCTCCAACAACATTTCACTTTTGGATTCAAAGATACTTGAGTTTGGCCTGAATTTGTTCTAATCCAGCTCCTGCTGCTATTTACAATGTTATTAAATGATAGTTCTTTTTAAAAATGTTATAATTCCCTTTGCACTGGTATTTTATGGGCTGAAGTCCCATGATCCCTTATGCAGCTGTCAAAACCTCCAACTTTCCCAGGACAACTGTTACAGTTTATTTAAGTGCTGTCACTGCCAAAATCCTGGGCACTCTGAAAATCTGAGGGTAGCGCAAAATAAGCTGAGCATCAGAAAAAAAAAAAAAAAAGAAACAGAAGATATTGCTCACTGAATCAATATGTAAAAGAATTAGATAAGAAAACCCTTCTTCAAAAAGAAGGGGTCACCGCCAGAATTTCTGTTTGTACTGCAAATCTCAGTTCTGACTGGCTGCAAAAAGTTCTCTCCCTCTGCACTGCAGAGGTCATGGCTGGACAGCAGTGATGGGATTGTCCAGACCTCCAGTGCATGGGTGCATCGTTCAGCTTTTCAGATACACCTCTCTTTGCAGGGGAATGGTTGGCCCGCTGGGCAGCATAGCCTTTTTTAATACGAAATGTAGAACCCAAAGAAAGCACACTGATCAGTCTTAAGGTAAATGCAGGGTTACAGATTTTGTTTTCAAAGTTTCCTTTCAATTTATTTAAAAAAAAATTAAATTGGCACTACCAAATTTAATGACAAGGCTACCCTGCTGAGTTTGGAGACCAGAAAGCTATTGTCTCCCTGGTCTATGTATCCTAGATTGTGCTAATGTTTCCTATAATGCGGCTAATAACCAACCATCAGCAATAAATGCCTTGTCATCTCATTGTCGCACACAGCAATAGCTGGAGCACTGATACTGACAAATGAACCTGCATAATCACTTTAGATTTCTTTGTTACATTTCACAGTGTGAAGACTGCTTCTGCTCAGCACGTCACAAAAAAACAAACAAGAGCTATAGCTGTCTCCTCCATCAATCTTGGCTTATTTTTGTCAGCCCTGTGCCTGTACCGCCGCAACCCCACTGCCGCTTGGCAGTGGCTGGGGAAGTCGATGGCTTGGTGAAGAGAAGATGGATGGTGGACAGAGCAAGACGGGTGGACCTCTGGGCTTTCCCTTTGCCTTTGCAAGCAGTTTTTGCCTTGAGAGTGCAAATTTTGCAGGGGGAAAGTTTTTTGTACTTTCCAAGGCTGCTTCACATGGAAAAAGAGGAAAGTGGGAAGGGGGGGCCCTCATTAAAATCCAGTTGAGTCTGACATTTTCCCTTTTACCTTTTCAATCTTTTTATAGTTTCAAATCATTAACTATCAGCGTGAAGCTCAAAGGTAGCGCTAGCCATCTATGAAACAGTGACACATTTGACAATAATGCTTTTGAAGAGCTTGTCACATCCTCTTCCCAAATCAGTCTCATTAATGCTCAGACTGTCTCTCTTTTCTCCCTGCTTCTTTTCTCTTGATTTCTCTCTAATTAGCTTTTTTTATTATTATTATTATGCTCCCTCATTCCCTGGTTTGAGCTTTAAAAAATAAAATAAAATGGAAAGAAAAAAGAATAAAGGAAAAAAAAAAAGAAAAAGAAAGGAGGTGGATGTCATTTCCATGAACCCTAAGGCCAAGTTAATCAGCAGAATTAATGACTCTATTACCCATTAGACTTGGGGCTATGGTGCTTATATGGCAGCACCCAGTGTTCTCCAATCCCATGCTTCCTCACTTTGCACTGACAAATGTAAACTTTTGCTCTCTACCACAAGCCAGCTCCCCAGCCCAATTCGCAGTGGCTGCAGCAAGCTAGGAGGGCAGCTGGGACGTGTCCTCTGCAACAAGGAAGGTAGAGAAACTAACCCCTTGAAACAGTGAAGGTGGGAAAAATCAGGCTGTACTGATTTTTCTTGCTCTCACTCATCTACCAGCAGTACCCCAGCTATGGCAGTTCCTCATGTGGATGTTTGTGGGTATGACCTGGGGAGGTGGTGGGCATCTCTTGGTGCTTCACAACCTTTTGAGGCCCTGCAAAGCAAGATACCCACACAATTTCTCTCACTCAAAGTGCATTACCTTCCAGCCTTTACAACCTGACTCTCTGACAGGTGAAACATCACTTGTCCTTTTGCAGAACAAAAAGGAGCAAAACGTTTGTTTTGGAGCAAAGAGGCTTTAACACCAGGAGCCACCAAGGGCACTGAGCAGTTGTACCTGCACAGGGGTTTCTCCTGGTGTCCCTGCCTGTGGAGGACACGCCACTGCCCACAAGGATGGCAGGGAATGTCTGGCACAGGCTGGGAGCCCCTAGCGACAGGCAGAGCTTCTCCCTCTTCACGCCAGGACAGCCTTTGGGATGGGAAGGCAGCAAGTGGTGTTAGCTTATCTACACCTCTCCTTGCTCTGAAGAAACACTTCTCTACTGCAAAGTGTCCCCCAGGCCAGCTGTGGCAAGGAAAATGGCAGAGCACACCTCCTGCTGTACGGGTACAGGAAGGGCTGCAGATCCTCCAGAGACACTGTGGTCTCAGTGACATTCTCCAAGACTCAAGATCCATCTCTATAATCATCAGCATGAAGATTATGGCTGATGTTGCAGGATACTGCGGGCAGGCAGCCTAATGAAGAATTTTCTTACACGGATTTGGTAATGCAGCAAAATGTTCGCCTCAAATTTTCCTGCAAAACAGGGAGAAAAGTTACATTAGCAGACACTAGGGGAGAATAATAATCAATGAAAAAATCAGGACAAAATCTACAAGCAAATGCTGAGTGGCAGCCCAGTCAGTGATTAGCATTAGAATTTCTCCCACACGGAGATATTATTTTGCCATGATATTTTTCACGCACTGTTGTTTCAGATTCACTGGACCGATGTGATGGAGGAATTGCTTCCCTCACCCAAAACTAAACTGACCTGAGAGAAAAACCTTGATTTTATTGCCTTGCTTTGAGTGCCTGTTCAGAATTCAGTGCTTCTTTAGATATAGCTTTAATATGCACTTCTCTAAAGTGCTTTAAAGAGTAGATATAGCAGACCAGGGAAAAATCTAGCCCAACACATTTAACCGGATGAAACAGACCTAAGGCACAGGGGACATCCTTGAGATCCAACTCATCTGCCCCCCAAAATCCATAATAATAATATTTTTATTTTAGCACTCATACCTGAAGGCCTCTAGGTACTTTAAAAAAATGTATAGAGTAGTAAAAGCAATTTAGTCCCCAGTACTTGCATATTTTAATGCATGGTAGATTATTATTCCTTTGCACACATATTGCTTTAGTCATCTACATTTTTATACCCTTCTTTTTACTGTACGACTGAGTTCTTAACTGTATTTATGAACTGCTGTATTTTCCCTGTATACCTATGCACCTTATTATTTATTCATGATATCCCATTTTCTTGTAAGTTATTGTTTTCAATATATTTTTTTAAATCAATATCAAAGCTTCAACTCCAGCTCTTTGTCCATTTAACTGAAGAAGAGACTATCAGAAGCTGCACAGTGTTTGTTCAGTTGGTTTACGCATAGGAGTACAGATAGGATTTGGCCCAAGAGTGAATCAGCCCAGGTAGGTGAGGAACCATGAACATTCACACCACATCCTACCTTTGCTGCTCACAAACACGAGCAGGTGAAGGTATCAGCCAACTTCATGCCTGTGTTAGGAGGATGCCTTTTGGTAGCACAGACTTTTCATTATCAATCAAAATCCCCCCTCCTGTCAGGTTAACTAAAGCTGTAGTGCTATGCTGTGTCATCTCCCAGAGTGTCTTCCTTCAGAAAACAGGGGTGCCCTTGGCCAATCCTTCCCAGAACCACCACACCTTCCCTCCAGCTACACCAACCCAGGTAGGTCTGTGTGCACCTATTCAGTGCGGTGGAAATTATTTGCCTTATGATCAGCAGCACTGGATGTTTACAAACATTGCACTTCTGAGCTTAGTGTCCTTTCGTGTCTTGTTCCCTTGAAGGTCTTTCCCAAAGCAGAATATTGACTAGGGTTAATCTGAAAGAGCTGCTAAAATGGATTAGCTAAAATGTATTAAATCTTACGTATGTAGTCAGCTTCAGAATAAAGTTGGCCTTCATAAGTCTTATCTCACTTCACTTTAATTCAGAACAAGAAGATCTACACGGGGATTTAACACAATTTAATCAATCCACTTTAAATTCAGGCCATTTATCTAGTTCGAATTTGTTTCCTTCTGAATCCCTATATAGACAAACCCTTAACAGATATTTCTGAGGGATGGTTGGTAGCCAGTAGGAGCTTGCATTGTTGTACCTGTTTTCCTGCAAAGTGGTGGAGGCTTCCTATTTTCACGTGCATATTTGCATGCAAGCATCCATGCTCCTTAGTAATTTTGATACAAAAACCCCCTTGAATGAAAGTTGCTTCTGAAATTTGACGGGATCCTTTCTGTCAGAACTGCATAAAGCTGCCCTTTAAGAAGTCCTCTTGGCAAAAGTGAAAACACAAAATTTGGATGTCCAAATAGAAGGAGACAGTTCTGCTATAAATTCCCTCAGAGCATCAAGCCATGAGGAGATACAAACACTATTTCTTATAACACCTTTTATTCATGGAGCTCTTATTACTAACAGGACATGCTACAGGGTTGTGGCTATCTACCAGCTACTCCAGCAAACCAAAGCCAAGTCTCTCTCAGGGGTACCTGGATACCAGTTATTCCCTCTTGACTGTCTGTACTTTGTACTGCTGAAATGCAGATCATGTAAGCTGCTTAAAAGGAACTACCATGCTTCCCTGACTGTCCCAGAAAGGAGGAGGAATGAGCTGGGAATACAAAACCTTTCAGTCGGTCTTTCTCTCCTTCCCATTTATTCATACTGATATATCTAAGCCTTCAGCCTCTCCATTAGGTATGTTTCTGTTCAGAAATCACAAATTTCACTCTGTTCATCTCCTAAGGGCAGCAAGAATAACACATGAAAGGAAATCACCATTTCTCCACTATTCCTTTGGGGTTTTATCGTAATTCAGAAAAGCCTGGGCAAGCCTGTAACTTGCAGGATTTTGCAGGTTTCTCTGCACATTTTCTTTTCTGAAGTCATTTAAATGAAGTCCTCAACAACAGCAGACACAATATGTATGAGAAAATCATTGCTTGATTTCAGATGGAGAGAAACAGGACAGTGAGGGTCAAGATGACGTCTCACTGTTTGAGACATTGGTCTGTGTTATCACCTTCTGACAACACAGCCACATGCTCTTAGACCGCATGGGGAAAGGAACACATCACACACATCCAGTCATTGTCATCAGAAAGAGGCAAGCTTGTCACAAGCAGTTCCACAGCTGTTACCAGAGATCTCCATCAGAGATAAAAGCAGAGGGGCTCATTCTGGGTTTGATGCCATTCCCAAAACTACCAGATCAACGTCTTTCCTTCCTTTATCTCTACCTAAAAGGTCAGACACCAGTTTCTCAGTGTACTTCCAGCATTGCTGCCTCTCTCTGCCTGCACCTGTCCTTGTCCCTTTGGCACCGCCACCTTCTTGTCATCAGGCTCTGTACCTCAGAGGGCATCTGCAGTGGATTATCTTTCCTCCACCTTACATACAGACCAGTAAAAACACTTCCATTGCTGTATTTTCATTTCTCCTTCATTCTGTTTGAACGTTTGACTTTTTCCCAGGCCTCTCTTACTTCCTATCTCAAGGCCTTCAAAGTCAGCCCTGTAAAGGGTATCCACCTGTTTTGGTAGCTTCATCTCCTTTTCTTTCTAAGCACATTGTAATGATGATCTCCCACTCTGTGTGCCTCACACCATCGTGTATCTGCTACAGTTTCTTGACTGAAGTCCTGCCAACCATCTTTTTCTTGTCACTGACACCAGTTTTTCTGTCTGTTCCTCACCTTCTTGTGCTGATATTTTCCTATGCTCACTAGCACAAAAATCCTCTCTAAACCTGTCCACTGCTCCTTCCTATATCTGCTTCCCTCAGAAGGGAGGCCCACATAAAAACCAGCCCCTAAACGATGGCTGGGACAGCCAGGAGTCGCCTGCTGCACAATTTTACAGCATTTTCATGGCCATTGCACAGAATTTCACTGCTCCCTGTTGCCATCCTTCCCTTCTCTTAGGTTACTACATGTCTTGGGTCTGTACAGCACCAACTAAGCAACACCACTCATGAGTCCCAGTCACTCCTCCTGACATGCAGACATTAAATGGTAGTGTCTTGTTAGATTGGAAACACCCTGGACAATAAGACTGGTGTTGCTTTTTCTCCCTGACGTCACATCACACAGTAGTCATATAGAGAACAAGTAAGAGGCACTCACTATTGAAGATATAGTTAGTGAACTGCCCTTTTACTTATGTCTTGTTGCAGTAAGAATATCTGTCATTCTCTTAGTGGTTTGCTGCTTGTAGGGTGATTTTAATTAAAACGTAAAATGTCAAACATTAGTAAGAGGGAGGATAACCCTGTGGGGAGTGAGGATGAATCAAATTTATTAGTCACTGAGCAGCAGGCTGGTAGCCCTTTACTTGGAGAAATTTTAAAAGGTACTTAATGTGAAATATAGAATCAAGCTAATTCCCCCTGTTCTAACAATTTAAATATAATATCACAAGTTTAGACCAATTGCAAAAATTAAAGGTAAATCCACTGCAGAGATTAAAACAGCCCTGTTAATATCGTTCCTCAGGAGCCAGAAAAGACTAAGATTCATTTATGGGTTGTAAAGGAAAATCTCTTAGGGTTGTTTTTCCCTCTTATAAAGAAATGGCTGTCCTTTGCAATGAATGCAGTGTGAAAAGGACTGGAAAGGCAACTGGCATTTGGTAGCAAGCAAGAAAACCAGCCCTTGGGTCTATTTCTTAGGGAACCATTTCCAACAGCAGAATTTGCTTATCCACACTTCTCAGGAGCAGAGAAGATTCTCAGACTGAAGCAGCAATTGTCAGGACTATAGTACATAAGCTCCAGCTGTCCTCCTCAACAGCCCAGTATGTTTTGAATGCACTGGATCATTCTGTTGGTCTTGCTCATCATACATAGACAGTCAGAATCCTCATCACTTTTTAATGTTCTCCATTAAAAAGCATCTCTGGAGTGTTATTTAAAACATTCAAGCTGACCAACATTCACATTCTCTTGCTTTTTGTTCTCAAGTTTCAAACTTGATTAACTCAAAATGAGAGTAAAATATGTATATATATATATTACTTCATGATATTTTCTCCATAAAAATTACAGAGAAGCTAATGAGGGTGCCGAAAGATTTCACCTTATGCATGCAGCTAAATACACACAGTGATGCATACTTTACCATGCCTTGCAAATGATTAGCTCTATGTGGTATTCTCTCATTGGATTTTCATCTCTATGAACTAATGGTAGAATTTGCCGATTCCCTCTGCGAAGGGGAAGGAGCAGATTTTAGCTGATTATTGTCTCTCTGCACTTCTTCCCAGCTCTTGCACACTGCTTACTTATGGTGTTGGGTGCAAGCACTCTTAACTGGTTGCTCATGGCCCACACCTCACTACCCGTGCCTGGTGTTGTGTTGGGTCATGGCTGCACTGCCTATATGAGAGTGTTAGGCTGCCTGCAGGAATCCTAGAGGTTGACTCTAATACACGATAGGACATGAGCTCCTGTAGGAGAAATCAAGGCAGCCATCTCAAAATGAAGTAGAGAGAGTATAAGTTTCACACATCACTTCATAATACAGTGCTGTTGGTTTTTTTTTTACCTTACAACTGGCCATAAATTATGGTAAAGACTTTGAAGAATTTTAAACTAGAAGGCTTTAGACTGTTTTAGTCTGCTTGAAATATAATTCTATATGGCAGAAAACACAGGCAGCATTTGGGAGGGGAGGGGGAGAAAAAGGAGTAGAGCAACAATATAGAGCTTGCAAATTACAACCAAGTGAAGCTGTCAATAAGATCTTGCTCACCATATTGTCACAGAATTTTCCTTCTGTGTCACGTTGGTCATTACTGTAATACTACATGAAAAATCACTCCATCTGTTAAAGAAGAAAAGAAAAGCAGCTGCTAGCCTCCTGCAAAGATGGAATTAACAAACACCCAGTAACTGTATTCCTTTCAACTTCTGCCATCGCAATTTTGGTCCCACTTTATTTGTGTCATGCAAGCCTCTGAGCAGTTCTACTGCTGTAGCAATAAGGTCCTCAAAAAGCCATTAATTAGCACAAAAGATGCTACCTAGAGAAGGAGCATTGCCTCAGACAGTTTCAATTTCTGCACTGATAGTTTGGAGGGTGTCAGGGTTTCTTTGCTGATGGAGGAGAAAAAGTTAACATTTCAGGGAGTGGCAATAATCCCATCATCACAGTGGAATACAAGAAATCTTCATAGCACTGCAATATTGTTTTTATAACCTAGCTTGGCATTTGAATCAGGGATGTTCCATTGTGTCCAGCCATAGAAAATAAAAGCATCAGAATGCATGAAACCAAGGGGCCTGGAGCAAGAGCAGCAGGCTGTCCGCTGAGGCACTTGGATCCCAGAGGAAGCCTAGGTTGGGGTTTTATGACTCGATATTAACACTGAACAATACAGGGAGCCCCTGAGAACTGCTAGGAGAGAGCTGTGGGGAACTTTTCTCCAGCCCAGGTGAAACTTCTGTCGAAGCTTCCAGAAATCCCAAGTAAGCTAATGCCCTCTCTGAGCCAATTCGGAGCACAGCCTGGGCCCAAGTTTCTCCCACGTTAAAGCACCTCATCATGGTACTCATTTTCTCTACTATCTTCTTCAGAACAGTTTCCTCTCCTTGTTCTGAAGAAACCACCTACAAGCAAGTGACTGGCTTAGCACACATATTGGGTTTTAAGCACAACAAGCAAGCTTCAAGAACCTAACAGCTTTCCAGTCCTACTGTTTTGACCAGGAACAGGCCACAGGGTTTGGATCTGTGCAAGTATCTTTTATACCAGAGAGTATGCTGTTAGCATTTATGTGGCTTTGGTTCAAGCCATTACATGTTTTGACAAGACAGGAAACTGTCATTTGGAGGCAACATGACATGAAGGCATTCAGTGCACTGCCAGTCTGTCATACTGCAGTATTTAAGCATAAAGGGTCAGCAAAACCACTGTACCACACATAAACCTTTATATAGTTATATTTATTGTCCAAATGAAAAACTGTTTTGCACAGTGTTCCTGCCCAGGAGCTTGGCACTGCTGCAAGAGCTAGACTGTGTAGTAAACTGGGTTTTATCTCAGTCTGAAAGACTCTCAAAGTCCTTGAATACAAAAAGCTCAATTTAGGAAGAAATTGCACTGTGTAAATATAATCCACGATGAAGGCTCTCAAAGTCGCAAAATAGCACGACTATATCTGTGATTACTAATTTAATCAGGCACCACAAGCACTTAAGTGAAGAACCCAAACCAGACAAAAGGAGCTCCTCATTGCTTTTTTTAGAAAGTTGTATTTTGCAATAGAACTGTGAGAAGAGTTCCCAGTTTGTAACTGATTCTATGTCTGTGGGGCAACGTTAACTAAAACTAAATAAGATTACACCAAAATGAATAGTGAGAATCTGTACAGACCCAATTCTGTAGTGGTAAACCATTTACTCACTGTTAAAAGGAAACAGCAGCATTTCTACCATTCAGAAAGAGCTAGAGCTAGCCTTGATGACTAACATAGAAAATAAGCAAAGAAATAAAGCCGAAACAAAACATAGACATGTGGGCTACAGGTGAAAGTCTCTTCACTGATAAAGCAAACATCCGCAGGAACACCTTGCACATGACAGGACAACCAAAAATAATGCAGCATTTACATACCTCTTGATGTGTCCATGAGCAGCCCACTGCTGCTTATGAGAGTTATTTCTGTTAGCTTAATTTTCTGACAATATCTCAAAGTGGTATAAAAATATCTTTATGACACATACCTTCTTCTTCTCACCCATCCTCCTCCTTGATCAGCCCTAAACAAACAATGGGTCAAAAAAAATCACAAAGCCACATAACGTGGAATGTCTACTTAGTGGATGTATTAAGAGCTCAATCCATTTTTTTATGTAATTGCTTTAATCTCTCCTGTCCCAACTGGCTTTCCAGGAGAAAAAGTAATGTTCATTTAAATATTAAACACTGAAAGTGTTCAGGTTTTTGTTATGCCTTTGCAAGCAGATATGAAGCAGAGTGCTAAATATCAGAACTATGCCTAGTCAAAGGCTGTTGTGTTAGCAGGAATCCTCACCTATTTGTACAAACTAGCATGTACCAGATGGCTCCATGGGAGTCAGGAGGCTTGAAATGGAGCAATCATTCAGTCTACAGATGGAATATACAGTACATTCCCAGTTAAGTAAGGGGCTCATTTATTCAGATAGATTCTGCATATATGGAGCGTATCTCAGAGGACATGCCAGTTTCTATCTCCAGATTGCTAGCAAATTTCTAAGCTAGTGTCCATCTTTCGCCATGCTACTGCTACCAGATTCCAGCAGAAAGCCACCTTACGAAAAAGGTGAAGTTTTGCTCAAGCTGTGCTGAAGCATTACATTGAATACATTTGCAATTTGAAAAAGAAAAAAATAAGTATTTCCAATCTTTTCACACCTCAGGAAAACATTTGGGGAGAACTGTCTAAATCAGTGTTCTGCTCAGAGCAGAACCACATATTTATATGCTAGTTATGATTATTTATCACCAGAAAATAAATAAATGACTTAATGCTAATTAAGACCTATAAAAGCAACACCCACTGTTGCTGTGCAGAGTCCCAGGAGACAGTCAGCAATGCCTGCCTTTGACATCTACAGTAAATGAAGCACATAGGCAATATGTGTGCTTTAGTGGTAAGGCTAGAAGAATTATTTCTCTTGAACAGACATCCAGAAACGTCCAAGATTATGACATGGAATTGGAAACTCATACATAAAACAAGCAATTAATCACAATCACGGGAGGATGACAATTCACACATATTTTCTACTTCCTTGACTGAGTTATTGCTTAGTTTGGATTCAAGTGACCAAATGAGGGGAAGGAGAGTGAGGTGGGCAGTGGCCAGTCACAGATATTCCTGGTTCATTCACAACTAGAGACAGAGGCTGACTTTCAGGAAACATTCCATACAGAGGGAATATACCTACTCCTATGTTTTGTGTTCATTAACGAACTAAAACTTCATTAACGAACTAGAACTTCATTAACTAACTAGAACTAGAACATGCAGAGCCTTTCTCCACAGACAGATCTTGAAAGTAGGTCCTGAGAGCATTGTCAATCATGATCCAACCTCAACAAAATCATTTCCCACCACATGGAACACTGAGCTGTTCCAACAGTTGGAGGTTCCCCAGAGGGACCAGCACCCCTCTGCATGAGCATTTCCATTGGTTACTGGCATCCTTCACAGAGGAGACAGGATGGCTTCCAGGCTGGAAGATCATCAGATGCTTCTTCCACCTTCTCTGTATGGGTACATACAGTTGGACTGCTCACTTGAACTTTCATTACTTACTACTGGGTATGATCTTGGCTCATGGTACCTGACACAGGCAATATAGTATGTGCTGATGGCAGAGTTTAGAAATGTGAACATCACAGGAAGAGTACTGCTTCGTAATAAAAAGTCAGAGGAGCAGGAAGAGGGAATTGTTAAGGGACTATCTTCCAGTACTTTCCAAAGATGGGTGGAGCTCAATTATACCCAGCAGCCTCACCTAATATAATCATAGTTACTGGTTGTTTGCCTTTGAAGTACTTCTCCTGCAGTATGTCTTGACAGTCTATTCTGCTACATCAAAAAGGGAAAGTTTTACTACCTGTGCTTTTGGAGGGCTCATTAAAAACACACCAAGTAAAGAGATGGAGCAGAAAATTGTTAGCAAATCCTCTGGGGCTTTCTGTTCTGTTTTTTGTTGTTGTTGTTTTTTTACTTCTCAGATCACAGAGAAGCCCGTGCATTTTGTGGACCCTGTTACAGAGACGTTGATCACATGGACCGCTGTTAATTCATCACAGCTTTGCTAGGCTACTTGTCTTCATTTGCCATGAATGCAAACAAATTCTACAGACACACCATATCAAATCTGTTCTCCTGAAAATACACATTCACTGGTGAAACAAAGAGAAACGTAATGGGAATTAATAAACTTACATTTACTGCACTAATTAGCATCTCCTAGAGGGCTTGATTATGTGTTTACACCAGTTAGATACAGCTCAGTATGAGAAAATACCCACATTTCATACATCAAAAGACATTTCTTTCATATTTCCTCTTCCATGCTTGTAGTAGTGAAATGTGAAGACAGGAGCATGAAGAAAAGTAGAATAATTCATTACCTTGTCTCCCACTGATTTGTACATTCAATTTTTTTTTTTAACAAACACAAAGTCATAAATTAGCTTGTAGCAAAATAGAATTAATTGAATGTCTTAGTAGGATCATCAAACCAAGGTTTAAAGTCAATTTATCTGCCTGGGATATTGCTAATGTAGTTTCAGCTCATTAGGGCAAGAGCTGTGGATGGGACACACAGATCAACTCTAGTTTCACTGTTTAAGGACAAAAATCTCTCAGATATGTTTTGCATGAAAACAAACACATGCATAGACGCAGACATATTCAGAGAGAAAAGTGTGAGCTACAAAACAACTCCTTTCAAGATTAGAATTTTGTATTGTCCTGGTTTTAACAGGAATAATTTTTGTCATAGTGGTTGATACGATACTGTGTTTTGGATTTAGGAGAAAAGAGTATTGATAGCATGTCACTGTTATAGCTGGTGCTGAGCAGTCTTAACATTAAGACAAGAATTTTTCAGCCCTTCATGCTGACCTTCCAGTGAGAAGAGATTGACCAAGAAGCTGTGAGGGAACAGAATCACAACAGCTGACCTAAACTGATCAAGGAGATATACTATAGGACAAGATGCAGACAAAAAACATGGGGGACTTGGCAGGGCAGGGGGGAGAAGACAGAGATGTTTGGGGGAACTGGCAGGGGACTGGTTGGCAGGTGGTGAGCAATTGTATTGCACATCACATGTTTTGTATATATATGGGATACATATACCATAAATATAACATATATGTACAAATATGTGCTATTAGTGCAGTTTTACCTGCATACATCCTTGCCTAGGGGCAAAGGACATGGGGTTATTGCACCCCTGTCCAGTAGTGGACACTAAGGTGCCCACGGAGATGCACTGTCCACAGAATGACAAGAGGTTCATGCATGCTGGACATCTACAGAATGACAGAAGCCACAGCTACCACCATCAAAGAACTGCAAGAGGCACCTATAGATGGTTAAACCTTTAGGTAGTCCTGTGTGGAGACAGAAGTTGGAATTGATGATCCTTGTGAGTCCTTTCTGTGTGGAAAAATGCAGACCACAGGCAGCTAGCCCACAAGAATGTACTTGTGTTTGCTTAAGAACACAAGTAAACTGCCTCTACCTTTTGCATGTAGCTAGAAGAAACTTGTTTGTGAGAAACTGTTCTACAGTTATAACTGAGTATTCTTGCTTTCTGTGAATGGCTTTGTTTATTCTGATACAAAAGGCTTTATTTTCTTCTGCTGTTATATGTATGGCCAAGCTACTAACAGTTTGTGTGGGCACTTTGTTAGCCAACCACCAGTGGTATCAGCTGGAGGTAATCCCAGTGCAGACATTCTACCAGCTGGTCACCACCGGTAATGAGGACTTGGAGGAGAGTCTACCAGCCATTCCAGTAATGTGAGTGCTTCTCTATTAAACTGATGAATGTTAACTTGCCCCTGCGTACTTTCTTCAGGATCGGTAAATCTTACGCAGAAGTCCTCGTGCTTTTGTATTATACCTTCCACCTCAGTCTGTTCTATGATTCTATGAACCTGGAGCTTTGCCATCATTGCACAGCCTATGAAGAAGGCAGGCATAGAAAATCCTTGCCCAGCAAATAGATACATTATCACATTTAAGTGTATATAGAATGGCTAGGAGCCCATGGAGGTGGATCCACCAGAGTGTCCCAGGCATGCCTGACATCCTGAGAATGGCATGGGACCCCAGCATGCCCACCACCCAGAGAATGTCATGGGGCTCAGACAGGCCTACTGTCCAGAGAATAGTCTGGAACAAAGTAATCCCCACTGTCCATATGACAGTGTGCACTCAAGCATGTCTACTGTAAAGAGAATAGTGAGGTGTCAATGAAGGTGTAGCAACCAGAAAAACCCACGAGGCCCAGCACAATCCATTGCAGAGAAAATGGTACGGGGGTACTGTACCTCTCTCCAGCAAAGTCTGTCAATCCTTGGCAATGGATCCACTAGAAGATGAAGAGATCCATTTGACACATATGACTTTGCAGTACCTCAGCACTATCTATGCCATCAGATCATGGCAGTGGAGTTGCAGGAGAGCCAGTTCAACTTCTGACCCAAAACATGGACCTCTACATTACCTCAAAGACCTCCCAGCAATAAATTATCAGCAATCGCTATAGTGGTCTCTACTAGGTAGAGATTTCTAGCCAAAAAAAAAAGAAAATGCAGCTAGCCAGACCAAGTGCCTGCCCAGAAATGTCTCTGACTGCAGGGAGTGCCTGAGCATGTTGCTGCCATCAAAGGGTGGTAGAGATACCACCTACATGGGGTGTGAGCAGGTACATGATCTGCTTAACCTGGTGGCAGATCTGAAAGAGGAGGCAGAGAGATTAAGGAGCATCAGGAAGAGTGAGCAGGAGATAGACTGGTAGACTACCTGCCATATCTACAAGAAGGGCACCAAGGTCATAGACTCCAAGTACTGGTGAATCCCCTACCCTGCCACTGTCAGGCAGAGGAAGGAGACCTAAGAAATGGGGAGGAATTGAAACAGGTCCTTGCTTGAAATCATAGGCAAAGCCTCTCCCTATGTACCTCACCTTCTCAGGTGTCTTTACATACTAGATTTGGGGCTTTGGAACTCAAGGGACAGGTGAGTGAGGAAGCAGTGGAAGGTGCACCCAGGACACTGCCTAGGGCAAAGCAGTCAACTTGACCCCTCAAGACTGCCTCCACCAAGAGGAAAGTGTCACAGGTTACTCCCTTCTGAAGGGAAGGGAGGGCCCCATATGTTGGCTAGAACCTACCTGTAGGGAAGTCTGCTGTCCCACTGGGGTCTGGATCAGAACATTACCAGAAAACTTCCTGGCCTCGATCACCCCTCTGATTATTACCCTTTACTGATAGTAAAGGGATACTAAGAGGACCAGGAAAACACGCTGGTCACAAGTCCAGGGGAGTGACTTTTTATAAGGGCATGTAGTGACAGGACAATAGGAAATGGCTTTACACTGAAATGGCAGATATTTGGAAGAAATTACTTACTGTGAAGGTGGTGAGATACTGGAACAGGTTGCCCAGAGAAGTTGTGGATGCACCCTCCCTGGTGACGTTCAAGGCCAGACTGGATGGAGCTTTGAGCAACCTGGTCAGTGGGAGGTTTCCCTGCCTTTTCTTCATGGTGGCTGGTATGATGCTACATTTCTATTAGGAGAAGAATAACACAGATACAAAGACAGATAAATAGATAGAAAGATAAGAGTGCAGAAGGAGTAGCTTGAGGCCAAGCACAAAGCCCATTCCTCCAGCCCCTTCCTTATTGGCAGAAGAAATTCCTGAGCCCATCTCACAGAGGGACAGGATGAAACAAGCACCCAAGTTCAGACCACAGCATAAAGCTGAGTGCTCTGTTCTCTCATGTTTCCTCCAGCAACAGACTTTTCTGGGATTACTGAACAAAAAACAGCAGGGTTCAAAGGTGGTTCGTATCTGCACCTGGCTAAAGAAAAAGGTGACAAAAGATGAAATACAACCACCATGTGTTATCTGCTGGGAGAAAGGACCACACACATTGCAATTTAAACAACTTACATCCTTAGGAGGAAGACATAGTGCATCACAGCACCGTAAGAAATCAATGACAGTTTCACTGAAGGGCAAACACACCTGACATACATATAGTCAGCATAAGAAATAGATAGCATTTCAAATCTTCTGCATACGTGGACAGGAGGCAGTACCTCACACCTCATAAAGAGGAGGAAAGAAGTTGCAGCAATTATGAGAAATGGAATGACAAAAGCTCTCAGTATGAGTGATAGACTGTTCAAGTCACGTCTTTACAGCAACCCTAATGGAGCAACTTGTAGACTGTTTACATGCCTAAAGATACAGACTGCAGAATGATACAAACACCCATCTCCAAAAGCACCCATATTCAGATCCTCTCAAACTGGGCACTCAGCCATTTTTGATAATTCACCTTTGAATTGTTTGCTGAGCAAACTTACGTCAGGAATTTCAGGACAAGAGACATTCATCATTCATTAAAGCTTTAGTCGTGGTCTGTAGATAAGGCATTTAATTTACCCCAGGGAGTATTACTGCTGACTTTACCTTCTCCTGGAGAAAAGTTGCCCCAGAAGTCTTCCAGCTCGTCATCAGTTTTGTTCAGCATTCTGACCCTGACCATTGACAAAGTTAACAAAGTCTGGTGGGTTTAGCACAGCATCAGTCCACCTGCACTCTCAATAGGATCCAGACAGGAGAAAACTGTCCCAGGCTTGATCTCACTTAGTGAAAGCAATGTCTTTTGGTGGGTTAAAACACATAACACACATAGCTGGTACCCAGGTGGCTCCATCGGATATGCAGGCCTGACTTTTTTTTACGTTACCTTTCTGACTGTCAAGAGAATTGCATTGTTTGCATGGCCAGATGTCATTTTTTCACCTTGGACTGGACAGAGATTGTGACTTCTCCTGCAGTAGATGGGACTTGTATCACTTCAAAATCTCACAGATTTCTGTCCTAAATTTCAGAGATTTCCAAATACAGTAATCCAGTTATGAAAGCGTCTCTGCTTAAGCCTGTGCCATGCTGACATGCTGTGAGCACCTGGACACCTTCACATGGACACCAATATGTTTGCTCTCACTCCTGCTTGGCCACCTACTCCACCCTGGAGCCAGCCATACTCCCTTCCCAACATACTTACCTGTTTGCTAGAGACAGTGCAGCATCATCTTAAAAGGGATATAACCCAACTGGGAATGCAGAAGGCAAATAGCTGGCAGCACCACTGCCTTTCTCTGATGGTCCCAGCTTTCAGTTGTCTTCTCCCTTGCCAGCCATCTGTCCTTCAGTGAGTTGGGCTGGCTACTGACCATCTGATATGAAGAAGATGTCTGGCACTTCATGCTCTAAATAGACTCTCTGATGTAGCCTCTTATCCTTGCCAAACACACCAGCACTGGGCTAGATAAGGGAGAGCCAGGGCTGAATTGTGTATACAACTGCATTACCTAGAACTAATATAAATATTTGGCCATATATTCAACAAATGTAGAACCTAGCATCCCTAGCTGTAATGAACCACTGCCATTTCACATCAGCCCTCCTAAACAGTAGCAAGCTGTTCACAATGTGTTTAATTGCAGATACAAGAGAACTTTACTTTTTATTTTTAGGAAAGATCTATTTTCCTGTTATCTTAATCAGACCTTTTCCAGTTAAATTTTTACTTCCACTTTGTCGAAGGCAACTTAAGATTAAGAAGTCTTGAAAAGTCCACAATAAGGTAGAGTCAAGATTGCTCTGAAATCCAGCTCCTGAACTATATTATCAGACTCCAGAGTCTCCTGTCTTACACTGACTTCTCCTCATATGCATCTGTGTGTCTTCACACCAATATTTATGTGTAGTTTCTCACTCTATGGACACAAGTGACTGCCTTCTTGTCCCAGATAGTAGACATCTGCCTTCTTCCTACATCCTTCTCATCTACAGAGAAGGTCCCTCTGGTCCATGATGTATGGCAGTGCATAGGCTCTGCATACTTCTTCATCAGCTACTTTTTGTTGTCACTTTGAACAATGAGAAAAATTAAAAAGTCCTGGAAATGTATCTGCTTGAAGAAAATAAACCTGTTTGTTTTCTTGCAGTAGAGATAACTGTGCACTAGTTAATACAAAGACTGTTTATTTTTTGTAAATTTACATTCACTGGCAGCTGAATGTCACTCCAGCTCCACTGCTTCCCTGTCCCTCCCCTTCATGTGATCTGAAAGCGACTTTGGTTTGTTTCTCTAACTCACAGCAAAGCAGAGCTGCAATAACAGCAAATGGTCCTTGGAAATCACAGTCACATTAGGCTTCTGTTCAAATAGCTTTTAGGGCTGTGATAATAGGAGGCATTCCTAATAACTGGTGACTCAGTAAGACCCTGCACAGAAGGCTTCCAAATGACAGTACACAATTTAGAGTTTAATCTAGAAACAGTGGTGGTGATGAGATTCCAGCTGAGGACCTTCTGGTCTCAAGGCCGGTGCTGTACCAAATAGTCTAAAGCAACTATTTAGCCGACCAGGAAGGAGATGAATCCCTTCACTTCCCCTGAACTTCACAACTTTCAGGGCAGCATTTGACCCCTGAAGCAGCAAGAGCCTTCACTGCTGCCTTGACTCCTGAGACTCACCACCTTGAGCCACAGCACGTTAAACTGCTGACACGTGAAGAGTGGCCAGTCACACAGAACTAATAAAAAAGTTAGTTCCCAAATGCTGAATTTCAGTACACTTCAGTTCACAGGCTGCCCATATTGTGCTTTTGGACTGTCCTTGGTCTGCTATAAACCTAGGCTGGATGGAGAACAAAGAGTTTGCTTCTTACTCTCTCATTCTCTCATCAAATTACAGTGTTAGCATGCCCTATGCCTAGCAACACTTCTTACATAAATATTTTTTTCTTTTTGAGAGAAGGAAGTCATGGCCCCACTATGGCATCAGAAGCATATTTTCTTTCTTAAGACAAAGCCGTGAAACCATGAGAGTCTTTACCTCCAAAGAGAGGTGCAAAGAGAGGGAACTTCAGCACAGACCTATATTTTCAAGAAGATTCATGTTCCTGGATACCCACTAGTAAACAATGAACAGCAAAAGACAAGTGCAGTGCTTGGAAATGGAAAGGATGGATGAAGGGCTCTTGGGTACAGGCATACCTTCATGTGGCTCTACTTAACTCTCCTCTGAGGTGTGCAAAAAACATCCAGTAAGAACACCAGGGAACTTCACACACAAGCCACAGGGAAAAGGCAACTTCAAGTGGATTATCCTTAGATGGTTGGGTCCCTTTTAGTGCAAAAACCTGTACAGACACTTCTTCAAAGTTTAAAAAAAGCCAGGACAGTGTTTAGTGGTGGGCCATGGGAATGAAAAACAGTGTTTTGGAAATTTTTATTTATTTATTTTACTGCCAGTGGACTTCCAATGGGGCACAATATTTGCCAACAGAGTAATTTGAGTTATCCACAGTTCAAAAATGCAAAGAGTTCCTTGCACAGATATCTCCATTTAAAATAGATTCGCTTTTGTTCATCAGAATAAAGCACATGGCTAAGAAATGGCAAGATGCCAAAATGAAACTGCTCCTAATTTTCAGAAGAGGCCACTGGCTAATTATACAGACTGCAGGTGTGAAGAGAGAAGCTCAAAGTAATCAATAGTGGTAATTAATCTGCTAGACTGGAGCTAAAGAGCTAACAGCTGGACATCAGAAATGGACACATGCAACAAGATCAGCAATAATTACCTCTTTAAATATTGAATTTCCATAGCAACAATTAAGCATATAAATAAAGGCTTGAAATCAAGGCTCCAAGGCATGATGTTGAATTGCTAACACAACATTCTCCAAATCAACCCTTTTAATAAAATAGTAACAATATGGTTGGGCTGGGTCGACTGGTCTCTGGTGCTAGCAGAAGCTCAGCTTCTGCTGCCTCCAGATTTTTTGGCTCTTCCTCCTTGGCTGCTTCCAAACCTACACATTCTGCTGTAACTTCCTTTTATTCAACCAGCATCTAAAGAGATCAGGTGCAAAATAAGCCCACCTCACTCTCTCTCTTCTAAGGCTCTCTGTCTTACAGCTTTGGCTTCACCACCCTTGGTAGAAGGTGTCCCTTCAAAATGCTCTGCTGAAGAGCCATTTGGATTAGTCTACCAGTACCATATTGCCTGGGCAGCTTCAAAGCACTTGATGGTGGGTGCCCTCCCCACAGCCTCTGCAGGGCTGACAGATGAAATAGGCATCCAGCTCAGCTGGGAGAAGTTACTTTGAGCATCCTGCCACCATGGAAAGCACTGCCACTGTCTCTCCTGGGAGCTGCCAGAAACCTCCCTCCCCATGTTGCAGACCCTTGGTCCACAATGTTGTGGTCCCCTAGCACTTTGCTAGTAACACCTACAGAAATGGATATCCGATTTTCTTTTCAGCTTAATTGCACAGTTAGCCATGGAAGCTGAAGATGCCAAGAAGCCTCCAATTAAGCTCAAGTTAATCTTCCCAGTAAACATCACCTTCTGATAACTGCTGGCTAAAAAATGCATTTGCTTACCTCAGCGCAGGTATTAAGGCAATTTTCTCCCTTCTCCAGAAAATTCAGATTAGTGAAAGAGACGCAAACCTGATGTTCGTTACCCACTCACCAGCTACGAAAAAAGCTCTATGGAACAATATCACAAGCATTATCCTCCCTATATCTCCTTCAGCACAAGGAAAACTATATCAGATTTACAGAAAGACAAAAAAAAAAAAAAAAGAAATTGTAAACAACATGCTTGATTTTCATCCCTACACTTCCCAACTTAAATCTGGAGTTGGATGAAGGCTTGGGGAATTATTTTTAGAATTATTTTAAATTTTCTGCATTTTTAACATTTTTTTTCTCTATCCATTAAGCATCATGTCAGAGTTTTCTGCTATCCAGGGTATATGTTTTCTTAAAATAGACAGTAGTAAGGGACCCATATCTATAACCTAATAATGGATCCAGTTAGGTAACTCAGATGAGCAGCAGAAACCCCTTGATCTTGCCACTGACTTCAAAGGAAGTTTGCAAAGATCCATGTTACCTATTATGGTAGGACACGAAGCTGTAACTTTTGTCTCAGAAAAAGGCAACATTCCATAATCACATTTATGCACCGATTCTCCCAGCTGTGCTAGCAATATTTCAGAATCTTCATGGTCTATAAGCATTTCTGTGCACTGTATTTCAAACAATTCTGTGGTACTGATTTGTGCTGTACCTTTCATGCTATGATATTTTACCAATATAGTGCTTTTTCAGCTTTGGTACTATGTTTTCTACATTTCTAACAAGCACACTGTCGTTCAACTCTCTGTGAAGTACCAGTGCCAAACATCACTAATGTATCTAAACTGGGTTTATTTAAAGAAATAATAAAGCAGTGAGCTTGATAGAGTGACATATGTGACTGTATTAGGCATATACCAGCTAGCAGCTTAACCGAATCACTAACCCAAATAGGTATGGCAAGGCCCACCTGCTTCTCTCCCACATTGTGTCCTCTGGGGGAGAAACAGCTCAGCCCTCCACAGATGATGCATATGCCACTGCCACTGGATAATTCTGAGAGAGATAGAAACTTCTAGAAAGCTTCTTCCCAAGCTCTTCTTTGAGCAGCAGGTGTGATTCTGTCTGTCCTGGTACCTCAGTGGCTGGGTGCTGAGTACTGATGCCCAGGAACCACAGAGATGCCTTATCCTGGAGGAGAGGAATCGTAGAATCATAGTCATAGAATGCCTTGGGTTGGAAGGGACTCCAAGGATCATCAAATTCCAACCTCCCTGCTACAGGCAGGGACACCATCCTCCAGATCTGGTACTAGACCGAGTTACAAAGGGCTCTATCCAACCTGGTCTTCAGCACCTCCAGGGATGGGGCATCTTGAGCACCCCTAGGCAGCCTGTCCAGTACCTCACCAATCTCTCTGTGAAGAACTTCCCTCTGATATCTAATCTAAACCTGCACTCTTTGAGAGTAGAACCATTTGCCCTTGTCCTATCGCTATCTGCCTGAGTAAAAAGTTGATAATCCCCTCCTCACAGCCTTCTCCAGGCTGAACAAGCCCAGCTCCTTCAGTCTGTCTTCATAGGGGAGGTGCTCCAGACCCCTGATCATCTTTGTGGCCTTCCTCTGGATCCTCTTCAACAGCTCCACGTCTTTCCTGTACTGAGGGCCCCAGATCCGGGTGTAGTACTCCAGATGGGGCCTCAGGAGGCCAGAGTAGAGAGGGACAATCACCTCCTTTTCCCTGCTGGCCAGGGATGTTGGCCTTCTGATCTGCAAGAGCACACTGCTGGATCATGTTCAGTATTTCATCCACCAGGAACCCCAGGTCCTCCTCTGCAGGGCTACTCTCAAGGAGTTCTTTTGCCAGTTTGTGAACATATCTGGTATTACACTGACCCAGGTGCAAAACCGTGCACTTTGCTATGTTGAACCTCATGAGGTTCACACATGCCCAACTTTTGGGTTTGTCAAGGTCCCTCTGGGTGGCTTCCCTTCGTTCTTATGTGTCAACTGCACCACTCATCTTGGTGTCATTGACAAACTTGCTGAGGGTGCACACAAGCCCACCACTAATGTCACTGATGAAGATGTTGAAGAGCACCAGTCCCAAAACTGACTCCTGGGGGACACCACTCATCACCAGCCTCCACCTAGACATAGATCCATTCACCGCAACCCTCTGTCTGTGGCCTTCCAACAGATTCCTTATCCGCAGAATAGTCCATCCCTCAAATCTGTATCTCTCCAATTCAGAGATAAGTATGTGGTGGGGGACCACGTCAAAGGCCTTGCACAAGTCCAGGTAGATGACATAAGTTGCCTTCCCTTTGTCCACCAAACCAGGACTCGTGTAGATTAGATGGCCAAAAAATTCAGCTATCCAAAAGGATGCCACTAGAAAAAAGCAGCAGATAGTGTCTCCTAACTTACACCAGACATAGCCAACTCATGACACAGACAAGCCCATCCTAATGCATTATTTTCATGAAGTTACATATCCCATTAGTTTTATGGTTCTTCTGCTCTCACTTATTTATGTTTTAATAAAAATATTTAGAAGTATAATAAGCTTTGCTGCTTAAATACATTCATTACATTATTTTGGAGGGCTGCTCCAAAAGTAATGCCCCCTATGTTATTACACTGGCCCACAACATCAGAGGCAAATGTTGGTGGTATGGCAGGAGAGGTTGAACTTTCCCATCAGTATTCTGTTTCATTTTGTTGCTGTGTAACAGAGGGCAGCAGAAAGGCAGTCTAACAAAATGGTGTCTGACATGAAAGTGCATGTGAAACAAAGGTGATTCACTGAACTCCTTCAAGAGGAAAACATCACAACCATTGACATTTGTCAATGCTTGCTGAATGTCAATGGAGACCAAACAGCTGATGTGAGCACATTTTGAGAGGAAGATTCATAGATTCATAGATACATTAAGTTGGAAAGGACCTACAAGATCATCTAGTCCAACCATCCTCCTATCACCATCCCTACCCACTAAGCTACTAAATCAAATCCCTTATCACCTCATCTAAATGCTTCTTGAACAGCACTAGGGATGGTGCCTCAAGATAGCGCTCTGAATTTGTGTGCAGAGAACATACATTAAAGTTCTGTTTGTCCTCTCCTAGCTGGAATAGTAAGCCTTCCAAAATGCTTATTACATGTTGTTCAGAGGTAGATAGGTTTTAAGTTAACATTTGCATATGCTCAAAGAGAATGTTTAAGTACTTTGACAGAGTGCCAGTTATTAAAATATATTGTGAAAAAATAAGTTTTTAATATCAGTACTGCTAGAAAAGCTAAGGATGGGAAAGTGATCTTGCAGTTTCTTTCCTACATAGCCATCTTTTGGGGAAGAAATCACAATAAACTGTCAGGTCACTGTCAGTTCATCAGAAAAAAAATGCCATGGCTGCCTTTCTCAGGATATTTTGAGTGCATGTGTACTGGAAATACACAAGAATAAGAAATCTCATGGTATTTCTGCCAATTCATGTCTGGATTGCATTATCATTTGAGAAGGAGACAGAGCTCCTCCCAGAACGGGTAGTCATTTCCATGAAGAGGCATGAAAGAGAGCCAAAGCTTAGAGCAGACCAACTGGAAAGCATGAGCAGAGCATCCCCAGGCCCCCTGCCCTCACTGCAGTGCCCGCAGGCTGTGCTGCTGGCTGGGCGGCTGATAGCCCTCTGCTCTTGCTAGCAGCCAGGTGTCTGCTTTCAAAACAGAGAGAAATTTAGAATCCTAACTTTAAAAATACTTCTCTTTTTTAGAAATGTTGACCCCTTCCAGTTCTCTTGTTTCTGTTAAGAGTATTCACTAAGTCACACAGTGGCCTTGGCTCTTGTTATCGCCTCAGAAGGGAGGCAGCATAAAGAAAATGATCAGAAAAAAATTTACTTGCTGTTCTAGTTTGCACCTGGAATGAGCTCCTGTATCTCACCCCTGACCTGAGTGACAACAGAGACATTAGCCTTACTGGCAAAAGTTAACATATGCAAATACTTTTTGTGCAGTATGAAATCTACCAGCCCACACAAGCTTGCACGTCACTCTGTGGAATCAAACTGCCTCAGTTCAGACACACAAACACAATCATCAGGGCTATATGCCTGCATGTGTGTATACATACACCCATGAGTGCACAGTAAACTTTTAAATTGTTTTATTATGAAATAATCTTTCGGATAAATATATCCTTTGGGGAAAAAAAAAAAAATTTTAAAAATATCAATCCTCCTTGTTTTCTCCCGGTCAGATTATGTTTTGTCACTAATTACATGACTCATTAGTTCATTCCATGCTTTCCCCAAATCTTTTCCCTATCTTCTCCTACAGCACAAAAGATACAGTTGGTCTTCTGTCTTTGGATCCTGACAAGTCCTCCTTCCAGCAGGGCTCGTGTGCTCTCCAGGCTGGCACTCATAGAGCAAATCCTGAATCAGCATAATTGGCTGCATGTAGTGTACTGAGACATGAAGTGTGTGAGGAGCCATGGTGTTGGGTGCCAGTGAACAAAGCTCTTGCCTCACAGCAGGAGACTGAGATGTTGGCTACATAAACATCTCACATCTGTTTGCCTAGCAAATGCCACTCATATGGAATAACATCGACTACAGAAAGATCTGCCAGATACTTTTGAAGGCATCTCCAACCCAAAGAAGCCACCAAAATGATTCAGCAAATCATTAAGAGTTCTTTAGATTTATTGCTTTGACAATATGCCCTGACCACGCTTCAGCTTCAAACAGACCCTGAGTGCTTCCTTCTCTCACACTACAGTCCCACCCTCCTGCAGATTCCATTACTTGTGACCAAACATAACATGCAACTCATTCTCTACATGTACATTCTTCGCTGACAGTCATCTCCAGAATAAATGCAGCAGAGCACCCATAGGGTCTGTGTATCTTGGATGGAGTTAAGTGCTGAAGTTCATAATCCTGTGTGCCATTATAAACCACTCGCACAATGACTTTGTGGCAGGATTTTCATTTTATCAGACCAGCAAGGCAAGCTGAAGTAACATTACACAGGCATCCATCTCCTTGGATCTATGTGCACTGTCACATCAGAAAGCTGCTTGCTGTTGAGTGAGTGTTAAGGTGAAAATGTGCATCAGCGTGACACATCACAGCCTCTAGATATTGAGAGAGACATTTCAATAAGGTCACATGTCTAACGCCAGCAGACAGGCAGCTCCTTGCGACTCTTGAAAATGACCCAGTGCGTAATACAGAGCCATTTCAGGGAGGCTGACATGATATGATTATACCCTGTGTTGAAGCACAGTTCCCCAGCTAAATGTACTGCCCAGTTCATGAGGACTTGAAAATTGAACTGCTTTCTATTCCCACATACCTTCAGCTGAAGTCATGGCATGGGCATGTAGGTGTTTCCAGCAAAAAATAGTCAAGTCCTTCTCAAAGCTAACACATGGGTGGAAAGACACATGGGTAACTCACAAAGCACTTAAATTACCAAACTCGGAGATTATAGATGCAAAAAAGAAGCACAAGAGTCATCCTGCAACTGTACAAAATATCTGACCTATATAAAACAAAGTCGTCATTGCTGGCTTCACTGTCTTCTTTCCAAATGTTATTAAATCTTTTCAGTCTTGAGCTGAGAAACATTCTGAGAGGAGAACATTTCCTACTTTGGTCTTACAGAGCATCTACTACCATGGGACCCAAGCTCTGTGCTACCGAAACGCAAGTAGAGCCTTGAACATTAATTTGGATGCATGTTTCATTGATTTTGTTCTTTCAGGCTGAAGAGAGGAACACCCAGATTGAAACAAGATGACAGCACTAAAGACATTAAGTTTTTGATTCTCTGGAATCGCACTTACTCCACCATGCTGCTTTGCCCAGTGCCATTTCCACGTAGCAAGATGCAGTGCAAAGGCAGAACCTCTCTGTTCCACCACACATGGATCTACTTATGATCACTTTTCCCTCAGGTAAACACCTTCACTACTAAGTAGAACTACATGTGTACAATGCTTGCCATACTGCTCACACAGGAAATCAAAACTGTTTATTTTTGCAGCAGGCAATTTGTGGACTAATTTATACAGATGCAGTTATTCAGAGATTCATTAACAGTAAGTATCAAGAGCCTAAATTACTGCAACATCGAACCACAAATTGTGCCAAATTATGCTACACAGAGAAGCAGGACCCATTCCTTTCAGAACCAAAGTTTTAACGTTGAATATTACCTTTGGTATCTGTTTTTCAGCCATATTTCTCCAGCAGGATGGATTTCTTTTATACCTTGAAATGTAAGTGTTCCTCAGGATGAAATGGGAAAGAAAGTAGTGTCTGAGTGCTCTAAAAAGCACCTCAGTAAATTATGTCAATAACTGATCTCTTCTTCTACTATCAAATAAAAAAATATATCACTGGGGTGCAAGGAAGGAAAATATTCCAGCTTGATTTAAAACAGCTTTTAAAGTTTGTACTTGGCATGGCAAATGCAAGCCAATTTTTCTTCAATACCAATTAAAAAAAGAAAAAAGTTTCTATTTAAGGCACTCACAAAGAACATAATAAATAAGGATCAACTGATACACCCCACAAAAGGAGTCTGTTCTCCTTGCCTGCAATGGTCCCATGACCAGACTATTCACCCCTGCAGGAAAAAAAAAAAAAAAAAAAAAAAGCTAAGTTTTTCTTCTTTCCACCTGATTAAGAGCAAGAAGCTATGGTCTCTAACCATCAGGAGGAAGCTATAACTATCATGTAGACTGCAGGGTACTTTGAGAGGAAAAAAATCCATACATTTCTCCTGTTGGAGCTGTTCTACTTCTCAATCGGTATGTATAAATTCATTAAGAGAGAGAGAGAGACAGACTAATTAGTACACTTTGCTAGGATGGCTGGGTACCTGGTCCCAGTCGCTGCTCTGGTGAATATCTCATTACTTTTACAAAGGGTAGCCAGGGGCAAAAGACAAGTTATCAAACAGAGAATCCTATAGCTCAGTGGGCAGAGAAGAGGTTTCATGTGCATTGTCGCATTGTGCTTGAGTACCCTGAGAATTAGGCGCAGGGATAAAAGATGATGCGATACACAATGAACAGTCTAACCTGGAAAACCTTCTTCCTCACTACTCCGGAACAACACCCACTGGTTTTGTCAGGTGCTCCAAGAGTTTTAAAAGTGTAAACAGTAAGTAGGTTTTGAGTGCCTGGTTTTTGTTTTCATCATCCCTTCCCCAGGGTGAATTATGCAAGCTTTAGTATAAGCATTCATTTATTGCTTGCATATAAGTTTATACACTGCACATAAAAGATTAATACATATCTATGAAGACAACTTCTGGATCAAAATTAGTGAAACCAGTTAAGTAATTAGGTGGCTGTTCTACATGTTTCTATTCTAACGTTATCCTATCAGATACTATAGTATTCTGAAAGTGTTTTAATGTATTTTGTATGTGTTGTGAAATGCTTTTGTGGTCTCTTGCCACTGCACCCTGGTGAAAAACTCCCTCTGGTTAGAAGTGTTTGAATAAATTACTAAATCCAGCACAAAGGAAGAAAGCAAGTACAGAAATTGGGGAGGAGGAGAAATCAGTGCAAGGAGAGAATATTCTTAGACAAAATCTCCCTTGCATAATACTTTGTTCAAAAGACTATGTTTTTGTTTAGCACTGAAGGAAGAAGCTTTTTGCAGATTAGAACAGTTTGAGCATTTGATGGAAGGCAGGGGAAGTTTATAAATAAACAGAACCGCAAAGGAACAATAGGCGCCAGCATCTGTAGTCACTTGTGAGTTATGTTACCAAGTGTCAGCCTAAGAATATGAATCATTTCTGAGCAGACCACACATCTCCCAGTCCTGGTCAGTGAAAGTAAGAGCCCCTGAACTGCCATTATTTGTCTTCAAGAGTAACCTCATACAAGACAATGACTTTTTTTTTTTTTCTGTTAATGAATGAACATATTGTATTTCTGAAGAGCTTTTAAATCATGGAGGGGAAAAAATCATTTCCTCTAACCCTTCTTTTTCTCTCTATTGAAGGTATAAAACACTGCTCCACCTGCTACCACTCAGAGACCAATAACTTAAATTTTTGGCACTTGTTTGTAGATTCAGTAGGTCCATCCACACCTGCTTTCCCCTTAATTAGCTGGCTATCCAAAGGATGCAGACTGGCTGCTGCCAGCTTCCTGTACTAATAGGAAGATCATTTAGGGCTAATGTAAAAGTTTGAAATAAATAAATATACAAACCTCATGCAGAAACACTAATGAGGAAAACTAACACCAAAAAAAAAAAAAGCCAAATACTAAGACAGTATGGTGAGGTTAACATATTGTTGGAGGAAGGTTGTTTATTTGTCCTGGACTTTTTAATGTCAGTTCTGAGAAATATTTAAAAATGTAAGTGTCTGTACAGTGATAAGCAAGCCAGGCAGAGCTCTGACCCAGCACCACCATGCTGCTTTCATGTAGCTTTGGTCACCACCGACAAGATGAAATCTGTAGCCTCCTCCCACTCCCCATATTATACAGAGAGCTATTGTGGTGGTAGGAGTCAAACTATTATTAGATTAGCTATTAGCCAGAGGAAGGAAAATGCTTAAGAGAGATTTACTTTCTGTAGTGCTATCAGCTGAGTTGCTGGAATAGTAGGCGTTTGAAGACTAAAATGACAGGAACATTACAAGCATCTAAACATGCAGAGAATGTTTTTAGAAGAAAACACTCAAGTCTTATTTTTCCAGGCTAGCAACACAGGAGCAGTGTTGTAAAAGCAAAACAAAACAAAAATGCTATATATATTGTGCTAGCCAGCATATATTCTTGGGAAGAAAGAAAAAAGTTTCTTATCCGCGGATAAGGACCATGTCCAAGCTACACACTGCTGCAACCGAACTGAACCCATTTCAGATGCTGGGTTTAGCTTCATACAAAGGGCTAAAAGTTGTTCTGAAAATAGTGATTTTCTTCAGTGCTCTGCTGATCTTACGTTCTCGCCTTAAAACATGGCAGAGCACCTAGCATAAGGACATCCTGTCCGTCTCACACCTTCCAGACAGAACTGTAGTTACAAAGCCTGACCCTACTATTGCTCAGACCTTTCAAAGTTTCATTTTTAGGAGAATAATTCCAGTAAAGGACTCAAGTTTCACTGTTTCCAAGGCTGAAAGAAAAAAATATCTTGTGGTATATGTTAGGACAGGAGGAAAGGAAAACTGTGTAATTAAATACCTAATAATGAAATAGAACAAGTAGGATAGTGGGAATTAATTCCTCATATGAGAATTTGCTTTGACCCACTATTCTGTAGCCACACCTATTCCACTATTACGTTTCAATAACCCATTTGTTCTGCTCCAAGAATCAGACCTGTGATAACACATTAGATGAATTTCCAAGATTGTTATTCTCTGCTTGGGAAGCTGTATAATTATAGCGACTGATCTGGAGAGCAATAGTTTGAAAATGTTGCCTGAGGCATACCAAAGTCCCATGACTTATTAACTAGTCACTTCTCTCCCAGGGCATTTTTTTTTTTTTGTTGTCTTTTTTAGCTGCTTCTTGAAATAGCATTAACATTTCATTTCAACATTTTCCTAAAGTTATAGAGATGCTGAAAACTGAGGTTATGAAGTGGTATTATTTGGATGCACTTATTGCACTGCATGGCCAGCTTAGCTCCTATGAAGCCTTTCCTGCACTCAGGAGTGTTCTGCAACTCTCACTTGGCTGAGGGCCATCCAGGAGCTTCCAGTGCACCCAGGGCTGTCCAGACTCTTCTCGCCTTGAGAAGACTGAGCTCCAGCAGGACTTGGAGTATGCGCTCAAAGTCAAATACTCAGCTCTTTATCTTGTGCTAGGGCAGCACTTCAGACTGTTACAACCACAAGGAAAAACATTGGAGACACAGACTCTCTTCCTCTTCTGCTGGCCTACAAATATTTCAAAACATGACAGTAACTTATGTTCCATTGGAAAAAATATAAGATTATCAATTTAATTAAAAGAGCACAGCCATTTTTTCACAAAACATCCTATTTTCTTTTTAGTGGAACAGATACCTCAAGTAACAAACTACATGTTAACGTCCACTGCTTAAGTCATCACTATTTTCAACAACAACAAAATTCTATTACTATTTCTATTCCAATTGAACAAATCTAGGAAATTCACTGCAAAGATATTTGCTGTCAGAAAGCCCGGGCTATCTAGTAACACGTATTCTGTATAAACACTCTACTAGAAATAATAAATCTGGCTTTTTCACTGCCCCCTGACCTCAGTTTCCCTATAGCACACATTGTAGATGCAAGGGAAGGGAGAGGCTCAGATACACTGTAGGATAGCATCCAAAGCCTTTGTTTTACCAACAGTAGCTGTGCTGCTGGTGTGCTGTACCAAATGGAAGCTGTATGCACCTGCTCAGCTACATAGCCTACAGCAGCACAACACCTCAACCCAGCATTGGCCCTGTTAAGCCAATAGTACCTCATGCCTGGCTGCCATTAAATCCCCATGGCTAAATTTTTGTCCTCCAGTCTTTGTCAGTGAGACTTGCTGCATCTCAGAGTTGAAGAGAAATTCCCAAGTTCTCCCTGGGATTAAGGTAGCATTTTTCTTTGTGCTTGCATGTAAACACCCAGGTATGTACATTCAGTATCTCCTCTCTCCCACCTCCAAATTTTTCCACATCATAATCCAAACTCCGCTAAACTCAGTTTAATCCTCCCACTGTTCAATATGGCTCCAACTATTACAGCAACTACAGCTGGAGTGGAGGTGGGTAATTCCCAGTGAGCATTGTCAGCTCCAGGGGAGAAGAGTTAACGTTTTATTGGCATACACCTTGATTCTGCATTTTCCAAATTTGAATTTTCCACTTGGAAAGGTCTCTACTACAACTGGGTCATCTCAACACTGTATTAATAGGGTTTTTTTTTCTTGCAGCTCTTGGAGTTTCCTCGTGGTAAGGTAACTGCAATTGTCTTCAGGGATTGCTTAGCATCTTACATTTCAATATCATTTATAGAATCAAACAGATCTGTAAATCCCCAAAACTGGCAAGAGCCTAAGCTCACACAGAACGCTATAGATGTGATAAATGCAGTGAAGATGTCTGTAGGGTGAATAACCCAAAAGAATAGTATCCACAGAAAATAATGAGGTGGATGGTATACTTTTAAGGCTTATCTGGGTGGCAAACAGACAACCAGTATTTATTATTCTTTATTTAAAGAAAGTCTCACCTGTTGCAGATGATTAAGGCTTACCCAAAACCCCACAGGAGAGGGATCTCCAACAAGAGATCCTTCCTCAGAGGTGGTCAGCCCTTAAATGGGGTCTAGGAGAGGTGGAGCCAGACTCCACCCCTTCCAGTCACACAGGTGCATTGCCTTCACCTGTGCTCCTGTGGCTGACTCAGTGCTCACCTCAGGTGATCAGTCAGTGGTTCAGGCCATGATTCAACAGTGTCCATGCAATGTCTAATACTAAAACTCAAGCACACCTATATGGCATTACATTGTGAGAATCCCTTTAGCAGAAATGGAAGAGAAGGCTGCCTAAGTGTTGGGACAGCAGGACAGAGCCAAGAGCTTGCTGTGTTTTTTAGGCAAATGTTCATTTTCTAGGAGGAATACACAAGTGGCCTACAGAAAGAAGGATGGTAGTGCAGCAGATGGGCTTTCAACAACCACCACCCATAGCCACGCAGGATGAGCACTACCACCATGGGCAGGCTCAATGATGCTGTCCAGTGAAAGGAATCAGTGACCTCCCCCATATAAACTAAACAGAATAAACCTGCTGGACCTAACTGACTGCCCCTTTGATCCCATATCCATCCAATGTACCCATACTTTATGCCAAATCAGAGTATTAAGAGCTTACTCTGATGGTTTCACACAATTTCAGGGTTCTTCCTTGTATAAATGTATAAATGTGGTAGGAACTTCCCCTTGTACAGGGAACAGTCCTACTGGAGATCTTGCAGTAGGCCACAGGTATCATCAGCAGGTATCTGCAAGGCAGGAGGCTCCTTCTCCCCATCCCTTGTGGCTGCTCTTTTCATTGCTTTTCTGCGAAGTCCCTGAGCTCTCCAGCCACAAAGCAAAGCTTTCCTGTGCCCTGTTGTGTCCTCCCTCTCAGTGACTAAAAGAAAAGCTAACCTGACATGGCAGCAGCTTGTGGCAGCCTGGGCCATTTGATCTCAGTCACAGACAGCCTCACCTGTGCTGTTAGCCGTGGAGCATACTTGCCCATATGAGAGCTGTCACTTGTAGGTGACTGCTTTTGGGTCAGTTCAAGAGCAATCCAAGGTTCAAGTCACCTATAGTATATAATACAGCTTAGACTCAGAGTTTTCCTTTTATAATCACTTAAGAACATGACAGCCTTTGCTAGACCAGGGACTATATGACGTGGATGGAGTAGTTCATGCTGATCTCGAGCAGAGGTTACTTATTCAGTACTATGGGAAATGTCAGACTGGCCAAGCAGCCATTTCTGCAGGATGATCCAGTTGTTTCAACCCTGATAGCCACTGGATGATATCATTCTTTCTCATCTCTCTCTCTCCCACTCTCTATCCCAACATCACTGAATTAAAAAAAAAAATCCTTTATCTATTAAATAAAACAACCAATAGATTTGACTCACCCTTTTGAATAAACAGGCTCGAGCAAAGGCTATTTCTTAGGAAAATTCTCCCACGTCCTCTATGTCCCACCCTATCCTATTGCAGTACAAGCTGGATGTTAATTCCTCAACTGAAGTGTTTGACTTCTGCATTCCACACAAAAGTTTTTAAGTATAGACCTCTTTTTATCTATTCCTACAGCTGCTTCTTGCAATTACATTAGCTATTTATTTATTTGCCTGCTTTGGAATTAAAAAAAAAAATCAAACTGAGCAACTCACTACTACGTCACTCAAAGTATATATGCACTTTTCTGTGAAGCTCTGCAAAGCTTCATTTCCTTCTTCTCTTAATAAGGCTCATTTTAAAGGGCACCAAAATTCCCAAGGAAGTGGTTTCTTCTACTCCTGCTACACCAGAAAATGCATTTCAAACATAAACAAGCTAGCTGCAACCATATCTTTGTTTGGCAAATGGAGTAGTCTCATCACTTCATCCTGTTCATAGCAACACACAAAGGAGTACTCTGTAGCCAGGGGTAATAGCTGATCCCATAATCTGGCACTAACACTTAGAAAGATTAATTACCCTATTAAGATCTTAGACACTACTAAGAAAATCTTTGTATAAACCTTTTAACTCACAACAAATGCAGCATATTTGGTGCCATCAGTTTGTTGCACAATAAAGGTTCTCACCCTCCCACACTTGTTCAGTTTTGTCTCTGTCTCCCATACTATATAAACACACACACACGTGCTCACACACACGGCTTTTTTTCTTTTTTTTTTTTTTTTGCCTTTTTTTTTTCCTGTTTTCCCAATACAAAGGAATAAAGTACAAGTGTGTTTGGAGCAGATAAAGTAAAAACTCCTTCTGTCCCCAAATTGGCTGCCTCAGAGATTAAGCAGCAAGAGCAGACACTCGCTGATTCAAAGGCTGCTGCTGTGTCAGAAACCAGAGGCACCTAAGCAGATTCAGGTTGTAATCCCCACACAAATTATATATCCAAAAATATGAGGAGGGTTAAATTATTAAAGTGTGGTTATCAAAGACACCTTCTGAAATACATCGTTACTGATTAGCACCATCAGATGCCAATGCAAAACAGCTCGTCACCTTGGCATGGCCCCCTGCATCCACGCTATCTTGCTCTCTCACCCTGTCCTTCTCCGCCACGTTGTCACCAGCAAGAAAAGCCACAACAGTGTGGACAGACATAGATAAAGCGTGTGTGAGTCATTCAGCAATGCTTCAGATCCCAATTATTGCCCCGGCTCCCAGTGAGGCTGCATGCGACTGAATTCTCACATGTGACAGAAAGGGGTGGGGGGGAGAGCAGGCGGACAAGGACATAGCGTTCTACCTGTGCCTTGCTCCCTTTATTCATGTCTGAAGCCAAGCACCAGGCTTTTGGGAAAGGCTGGGGCTTCAGGACAAAGACACAGCTCCACATTCCCATTCTTCTCCGGGGTAGCATTTCTCAGAAGAGCACTTTGACACCTCCGATGCTTTTGTCCGGCAAAGGGAAGAGCAGGAACACCTCTGAGCCCAGGTCCTAACCACAGTGGGCATCAGCAGTAACTTTTAGTTGCCAACGGGCAATCCATGCTACAAAGATTACATCTGTTTTGATGTATCCCCTCTGCATGCTTGTTGCCTGAGCTTACTGTTTTGATTTCAAACCGTGTCTGCAGAAGCTGACTTTGGGACTGTACCAGGAATTCAAAAAAAGTAACATTCACATCCTAAAACATTATTTTCTCATGGCTCATCACAGCTTCTCTTGATAACTGCTGTGCCCAAATTCTCCTCGTTTCCATTCTTTTGCTGAGGATAATTCCAACTGTTGGCAGCGGGTGCGGGTGGGTGAGTGGCTGTCCTTACTGGCACACAGGGAACATCTGACACAGCAACAGCCCTCCACCACATTTCCAGCACTTTCCCTACAAACACCCTCAACAGAATATCACTGAGCCTATCTGAACAATTACATCGCTCGCACAGGCAGTCAATTACATTACTTGCACAGGCCGGCTTGGAGGATGACCCATTTCTTCCTCCCTGACATCTGGTAGGCTTTGTGCTACTCAGTGGCTAGGACAGAACAGCAGCCCTAATATCTTCTGCTGCTGCATCCAGGTCCCTTTCAGTGCCTTCTGGCCCACATGGCTCCTGCCGCAGTGATTATGGAGACAGCAGTTGTGCTGTAATTAGGATCCTCCTGGGCAAGCCAATCTGAACAAGCAGCAGAGGCCAGCTGCTTTGCTGCCAGCAAGAGCTTTTTGGTGTACCATCCTCACAGGCACTCATCCCCTACTTTGAGCCCATCCTCTCTGCCTAGCCATCAGTGATAAGTCTGAGGCCGGTTTCCCATGAAGAAGATAGCCTCCTTCTCACAAATGCCGCAGCAGGAGCAGGCTGTCCCTGAGGAGGACTGAGCCCAAAGCATGGTCCTGCACCTCTGCGTCCCATCCCAGGGGTCCCTGTCAGCCAACCCTCCCTCCTGGCTTCCATAGCTTGGAAAAGCCAGATTTTGTGCACAGGGGATGTGCACGCTCCTTTTACCATCAAAAGGGGAGGAAAGAATCTTCAGTGCTGTTCTGCACTGTCCTTGTCCCTTCCTTATGAAAACCCAAACAGTTACAAGGGAGATTTCCTCCAAGTTCACACATTAGGATACTCTCATTGTGGTTCCATCTTTCCAGGTTCTCCAGAGTTCTGCACCATTCTTGCTTTCTTTCATTGAAGAAGAATAAAAGATGTAGATTTCTGTTTTATAAGCTTATACTTATAAAGGTAAAACAAACAAAAATGCATGTTCCTTCTCACTTTTGATTCACTGCTGTCTCTTTGTATTTCTTCTGTTCAGACTTGAGCAACAAACAAGCCACAGTCATGTTCATTTTTGATCAGTGTTGATTCCCTTTTGTTGGAGTTTTTTTGTATTTTGTTAAAAAGAAAAAGTTTCCATATTACAATAGTTTTTTTTAATGTAATTTTAAATATTCTTATATTAAAAAAAAAAAATCAAAATCAAAACAAGTCACTGTCAACCCTCAGAAACATCTGTGGAGGAGCAAAGGATTTCCAAGAGAGAGCAGCACTCCCTTCCCGCAATGCCTATACACTATGGCCAACATACAGAACAGAGACCTGTCCTTGGTTTTCTGATAGAATCAGCAGCTCACACTGACATGCCTGCTCCCCTCCACACCGGGTAGTCATCCCTTCAGCAGACTAAGCACAAGCTGCTGTGGTTACTCAATGCAGTTCTAGGAAGGAAAGCTGAGTATATCTAGCTGTGCAACATCAAGTCCAGGGCAGATGGTGAATAAACAGCTACCAGGTTTGATGAAATAGGTTCTGAGAGTGTGAAAGTTGTTCTCTGGTACTGCCAATGGGAGTGGGTTAAATGACAATTGCATTCCTATTCCTAGGTTGGAAATGTCATCAAGTTTTTCTTAAATGCATTTCATTTACTGTGCAGAAACAGAAAGGAATGAAGTTCTCCATAAGTTAAGGTTTCAGTTACCGTTTGCTTTCTGTAAAATATATTTATCCTTTCTGTTAAATGCTCTTCATATTTTGTAAGTGTTAAGAAGAAGAAAGAAAGAAAGAAAGAAAGAAAGAAAGAAAGAAAGAAAGAAAGAAAGAAAGAAAGAAAGAAAGAAAGAAAGAAAGAAAGAAAGAAAGAAAGAAAGAAAGAAAGAAAGAAAGAAAGAAAGAAAGAAAGAAAGAAAGAAAGAAAATGAAGGAAAAGAAGGGAAAGGGAAAGGGAATGGGACTGAAGGTAGGTGCGTGTGCACCGTCTCCTCAGACACCCTCTCTGTGCACAGCACGGCACATTCACAGAGAGAGATGCGCTCCGCCCTGCTCTCCGATTCAGTTACCACAGAGATGGGACGCAACTCCCAAGGCACCGCATCGCAATGTACTTCCCATGGACGTTACCCAAGAGGAGCTGCCAGAACCAGCTGGGGTTCCGAAACACCCCCCACCCCACCCCCCCAACCCCGGGTCCCCCTTTCCGCAGGGCAGCTCATCTCTCAGCTTTTGCACGGACGCACACGAACTGCGATAAACAACCCACCTTGCTCATTTTTAACCAGTTCCTCATTAAAAATAACACTGGAAGAATAGGTACCGTCTTGCGTGCTGCGGAGGGTCGGACAGACAGACGGGGAGTCCTAATTCCGTGTAGTTTCCCTCCCTCCAGCGGTGGAAACAGAGATTGCGGGTCCCTTGTGCTTGGAGGGGACGAGAGGAGGCTGCGGGGGAATCCCGCGTGGCACCGCCTGAGAGCAGCTCCGCATCTCGGGGCAGGAGGTGTACTGGGACCAGTATGGCCCGGACTGGGGGCTTGGGAGCGGCGCAATCCCCTTTTCACCCGAGAAAGAATCCCCTCTGTCGAAAGTTTGGGGCAGAATTTTCAGCTTTGGCTCCAAGAGGTGCATCAGCACGTCTCTTTGGGTAGAGGAGGACAAAACAGGATGGTGTGCAGAAATTGCTCTTTCTCCTTGTGTTTTGTCCAGGCTGAGTGGTTGCAGGGCTCATAGAAAAACATGTGTCTGTGCAACGCTGCTTGGCAAGGCTTTTCAAATATTTACAAAATGAATTTGGTATCCCCTGCTAATAATAGCCCAATAGGTCCCCAGATAGCGTGCTAGAAACTGAGGCTCTCTTGTTCTGGCTGTTATTTTGCAGCTTGCTTCACAATGCTGAAAGACTTCTCAGTTCTGGGAGACAGGGAAACAGATTGCAGAGGTTCCAGAGGCTGTTATTTTAGGAAACGCTGCTTCAGAGGTGGAACTGAACACTTTCTCCAGCTGAAGATGTGTGAAGTCTCTGATCCTTACTCGCTTTTGTTCAGCTTGCCTGCTGAAACTAAGAACAAAAACCCTTAGAAGTGAATAAGCTAACTGAAAAGCTGTTTTGGGCTCACCCCTCCGTAGAAGAGAATATTTCAGTTTAGACCATATTACATTTCTGATACCAGATGCCAAAACAGAAAAACACAGTTTCAAGATAACGTGGTCTAAACTAGAGCCTCACCTATTGCCACAGGTCAATCCTAAACAACCTGAAGCTACTCAAACTGGAGGAAAACATATTTATTACTTATGGATTGGGCTGACAAGGGAGCCAGACAGACTTTGACCGTCTCTCAACAAGGATCTGTAGGGAATACCATGTGCTGTCTTTGGTCCTCTGTCACACACACTAAACCCCAAGGAGTGTGAAGCCCCCACTACTAGGAACAGGAAGTCGACAACATAAATCCTCTGTAAAAGCTCTGTAAAAGCAGGAACAAGGAAAAGGGTTACCCTGTATTGCCCTTCCCTGTGGTAACCCTGGCTCTTCTTGGTGTACCGGAGCAGTTACAGCCTATAAATGAGATCCAGGTCTCAGGCTGTGTGTTCCCCCACTTAAAGCATCATTCAAGTCCCACTCAATCACAGTTTGACTCCACCATGCAATTAACTGCTGTCCTAAGTAGAAACACACTTCTGAACTGGGCTCAGAAACATGGTTTTCCTGAAGTACGTTGTAAGAGCAGCAGACCAAAGAGAACAGCTGCCCTCAGGCATGGCACCAAAAGTAACACCAGCAATAACAGCCCCTCTAGTGAAGTGCAGTGGAGAGCAGGTTTGCTTCAGTCAGAGCTGGTGGGTGAAAGGTTCTCCAGTGTATGGGGGCAGGAGAGAGGAAGCAGCAGGAGTTACCACCTGCAGTTGGTGCCAGAAGTGTGAGCAGCCACACAGTGGTGATGAGTCTCTTCTGTGGGGCACACCTGAGACTCCAGGACATCTACAGCGGGGCCATCCCCAAAGGATTCTCATCTCCCTTTTCCTAAAGTTCCACAGCAGGTGTGCCAAAGACACAAACATACTTCACATGAAAATCTTTCACAGCAGGGCATTGCAGCCCAAGCAAGAGAAGTCTGATGCATGTGGACACACATGTGCCTCCTCTTGTGCCTCTTGTCCAAGGCTACAAACCAGTACCATTTTAATGGGCCCTGAAAACAAAATGTTGTTTCATTTCACAGAGTACCCCATGTTTCACAGGCTTCAGAAACTGCCCAGAAACCCTTTGCAATATATTTGTTCTCCCCTGCCCTGCTGTGCTGCCCTGGGCTGAGGCTGGGCTCTTGCTGGGACAAAGGTGTGTCAGCTGGAAAGCCTCTACAGTGAAGCCCTCAGTAGCTGTAGGTTTGTTCAAAGTACAGAGAGCTGCATGCACTGAGGGGGGGTTCTCCAGACAAGCCTAAAAGCTCCCTTTAACAGCCAAAAGATGTGTTAACATTGGCACCAAGAAGAAGTGAGGATGAGTCTGTCAGCGAAGGGTGAAGGAGGATGACTGCAGCAGGATTTCTAGGAATAGCTTCATTGCTCCTCTCCCTCAAGACTTCATTTGAAGCGCTGCAAACACAGAGAATGAAGCTAAGCATGTATAGGTGTGTCAAGGATGTAATCAGGCTTGCATCAGCAGAGGCGTTATAGGGAGGCCCAAGGCTCATACACAGTACATGGAGGAAGCCCTGACCGTCATCACTGTAGTGCTCTTGTCAACTGAACTGTATCTCACTGAGTTTAATTCCCAAGCAATGATCTACCATAAGCCCTGTTCCACTATGACAATGCTTTGGGGCAGTGGCCACTCATCCTGATGGGCAATTCCCTTTGCTAAACCTTTTTTATCCAGGCTGTCAGCCTTAACCTCAGCCTTGAGCTCTGACTCCCAGAAAACACAGGGAGCCCAAAGGACCCCCAATACCTTTCGATTAGCCACAACAGATCAATAGTCTGTGGATAGAAAATACATCCAAATGCACATTGCACTTACCTCTGGACTATGCAAACTGACTCTCTAAGGATGTCCTGAGGGTATCACCACAAACATATCTGCCTGGAAACCTTCCAGGCCACTGCTAGTTACATGCTAGACCCAAAATGGGTCTCATCCCTCCCTTCTGAACCAGTGGCAGCCTGCAGCAGCATGGGACTGTTTGTTTTCACTAAAGAAAAAAGGGAAAAACATTGGAATAGTGCATGAAAAGCCACACACTCCATTTCAGTTCTTCTGGAGGCAACAAGAATACGTGTTACTGTGAGAGTAAGTGAGTGAGGAAGATGAGCTGCCAAGTAGATACAAAAGTATGTTGGGCTTTCAATGCATTAACTTCACAGTGGTTTAAAGCAACACCCAACAACATTATCACAGCAGCGTTTGACAAACCAAAGAGCCGCTTCTGGTTACTAGATTCAGTAATGATCTAAACAGTTACTGAGATTTGTCCTTCAGAAAACTTCACAGCCTTGTCATGAATCTCTATGATTTACAGTACCTGCTGCTAGCTGGAGCTCACAGATGGAGAGCCAGTACTCCAGACTGACAATACGCAGCCAGTAACACTGA
Source organism: Oreortyx pictus (assembly GCA_036925125.1). NCBI lineage: Eukaryota > Metazoa > Chordata > Aves > Galliformes > Odontophoridae > Oreortyx > Oreortyx pictus. The sequence continues at coordinate 84,634,664 of JAUPFR010000003.1, read as the reverse complement.
GTGGGGATGTGTCACCTCTATAAAGGTTGAAAATAGGACAAAAATATCAGAGAACAGAATAAACTTCAGGGAGAGGCTATTTTAGTCTTCTAATCTGAATATTCAAGGCTTAATTTGGCATTTTGCACCGGGCCAATTAGACACCCACAAAATGACACAGGACTGGTTTGCCATCAATAAGCGTTTGGGGTTTGTAACTCTTCTGTTAGGACACTTAGTCACTTGTTATTTCACCATCAGTGTACGTGTATCTTTCCAGGGAGTAGGGAGAGAGGGGACATCTTAAAGATAAGATAATAGAAATATCATCAGGAGACCCTCTTTCCACTGACATACTCAAAAAATGCTGAACTAGGTCACTTGCCATTTTTAAACATCAGAATTGCAAGTTATCTACCGATATAAAACAAACATCTTTGTATTCTGTGTAAATTGGAAGGGATAAGAGGAGAGAGGAACCCTCACACACTTTTCTGGCTTTGAGAAATATTTATTTTTATTTGAATGAACGTCAAATCGTTTAGGAAAAGAAAAAAGTTTATTTTGGGATAAGCTACTTTTAGCTCTTCAGTGCAAAGTGCTCAGAAACGAACAGGCAATTGGGTATCAGTGCAAGCCTCTGCCATCACTGAGCTGTGAGCCAGTGCTTCTCTGGAAGGCACTGCATTCCTGTCTGTCATGAGCAAGTCACTTAAAAAGTGATAAGAAACATTTCTAAAGCAATGATGAAAAATGTCAAAACATTTTAAGCAGTGAAAGTAACGAAAGATTCATTATGAATTTTCCTTCCCTGCCCAGCCAGAACTATTCTCATCAACGATGCCTGAAACTTTGCATAAGAGATTTTTTCCATCTTTTTTTCCTCTACTAAATTTAAAAGCAAAAAAAAAGAAAGAATAATTCCATGAATGCTGGAAACCCAGCCCATCGTAACAGCCAAAGGAACTTCCATTGGGCTTGCTGACGCACACTGGGAGAGACGATCACTCTTGCATTACGAGTCAATGATAGGCCTGCAGTAGCCCTGCGTGAGTGTCAAGGACATGAGAAGGATTCACAGGATGCTACGTGCATGTTTGTATGTATGTACAGCCACTTTACACACTGCAGCACACTGCAGCCCACAGAAGAGACTTAAACAACCTCAGTGTGGCTTTAACAATTTGAGCCCAGGGGAGAACATGCTGAGGTGGTTTTGATCATAATACAAGGAGGTCCCCTTTAAACCTGATGGGCCATGATCTGCTGATAGGAAATTACAGAGCTTGGTCTCCCTCACAGCATGTACGTCATCGTGCATTTGTACACATACAGTCCTATCTTGATCAGGAGATATTCAATCTCATGTTTGGGAGGTAGAAAAAGATGCAGGGAGAGCTCTGCCCAGGTGGAAGGCATTTCTTTTGTGACTTTTTACCAAAATATAAAAAGTAGAAGTAATCAGTGTCATCATTTACTGTTATCCTTATCACAGAATCAATCACAGAATTTTTAAGGTTGGAAAAGATCTCAAAGATCATATAGTCCAACCATCAACCTACCACCAATACTGCCCACTAAGCCATGTCCCTCAGTACTACATCTACCCTTTCCTAAAACACCTCCAAGGACGGTGACTCCTCCATGTTATGTCCCTCACTTCTTATTTACCTTCATACACTGATAACTTCTACCTAATAATTACTAATTAAAAAAAAAGAAAGAAAGAAAGAAAAAAAGAAAAGTAAAGCTGTCTTGGAGCTAGTATCACATGTTTTCAAGACAGGCAGAAGCTTTTTTCAGGAGACCAACAGATCAGTCACCCACAGGACTTGTCGTTCCTCTGATTCCCAGGAGCCTTCATGCCCTGAAAAGCCTTCATTGTGCTCTCTGAAGCCACAAAACTCTAATGTCAGATGAACCCGAGAGGATCGGTGGCTGGAGGGGAAAGGGGAAGAGAAGGGTGATCTTCCTAAATAACTTTCACAAAGTGACTCATCCTTTCACTGACAGCGCTAACATCCTTGCTCCTGCCAGCTGGGCAGCTGCTCTGGCCCTCTGAGCAGTAAGGGAATGTTTTGTTCCAGGGTTGGGAAAAGGGGAGTGCGGGGGGGAAACAACCCTTCTGTGTGCATGTGTAATTGCCATATGATTTCAGCTATTTTGACCTAATAAGAGTTGCTGCATTAGTCACCAGCCTTGGCACGAACAGATGGATTTGCAAGAATTTTAAATACTGAAGGAGGAAAGAAGAGAGATTAGAGACACTATGGACCCCAGGGCAAAAGGGCATCTCTGCTGCCGAGGGACAGCGGGGCTGGGGCCCCACCACACACAGCATCCCAGGGCACACGGCAGGCCTACAGCATCATGGATTTCGTGGAATGGTGGCTTTCTGCTTCTGGCACTAAGGGTGCCAGAAGACCTCATCCTTCCTCCAAACAACCAGACTCCACAACTCCACTTGTGCTGGAAACATCTATCAAGAAAGGGAAAAGCACAGGTGATGCTGTGCAAAGTTTTCTTTAAAAATCAAGCATTTCTAACACACTACAGGATCTTCAAGGTCTTCGTCATAAAGTTGCTGGTCAAGTCAGCAAGGCTTGTATGGGGCTCAGATTACCCGTTTTCATTTAGGGATCATGTTCAGCGCCTTGCTGATCAGAAAAGTCATGGCAAGCCATCAAAGCACCTTTGCTTTCCTATCCTCCAGATTGGCCAAATGTCAGCCTGATGTCCACAGGGTTGAGCCCACCAGCGTTAGGAAAGGAGACTCGTCACACCCGGAGCACCGTTCTTACAGTCAATATTTATTTTTCCAAACTGGAACCTGCAAGCTTTGCCATCATTCATGGAAATACAGGCAGTTCTTTACTAAAAATATTTCTTACCCTCTCCGCTTTCTCTCCAAAAGCTGCCTTTTTGCAGAGGTCTCTGCTGAATCTTCTGCCTGCAGTGAGAAGACATCTCTTATATACACAAATTTAGCTCCAGCTCCCAGAAGTGTACTGTCCATTCAAGAGCCCCATCCAAGCCCACAGGAAAATTCCCACTGCCTTCTACCTCTGAGAATTAATTCCTACATTCCTCCTCTGAAGGCAATTTTTGTGTCCTTCTGTGTCCAGATTTCACTCTTTAATTTAGCATCTTTTGCCCAGATGGTGCAAGCAACATATCATCTCATTTGGTATCTGCACCACAGTATTTATCAAAGCATAACCACAGCCCTTCCTATGCAGGGCTGAAGGTGGAACTGGGAAGCTCTCAGCTAAAACACAAGAAGCGTGGGGATCACAGTATCTTGTGTGGGAGAATCCTGTTTCAAAAACATAGAAGCTGGGAGTGCTGACATCAACCCTGAACATTTATCCCAAACCTCATTCAGTGCATAGGGAAAGGGAGGAGGAAGGGCTTCAGGTCTGAACCTCAGTGTCAGTATACCCACACACTGGAAACTTGCAAGGACCTGTCCAAGCACGTACATTTTCATTTTGAAATAAGAACAAATTTGGGAGCATAAAGGTTTTAAATTGTTGATTGGAAGATTTGCATGTAGTCAGAGTATTGTTTTCTTCTCCTGGCTCCCTGGGTAGCAAAACAGAAAAATTATATGTAATTAAAATGGAAACAGTATCAATTAACTGTGATTCTCTGAGCTGTGGAAAGAGTAAACCAATGAGGATAGACTGTTCTTATCCTCTGGCAGCCTCTTCACATCAAGATTATTCTGAAGATATCTTAAATCCACTTAAGCGTGGACTATGCAAACAACATTTAAAATAAATCAGCGCAGGTGGAGGGTTATTTACTAGCCAGTGTAATACTTGATCACACGTATCATGAGAAATTAACTTGATTGCTAGTACTTGAGCTCATTTGATTAATGTTTCATCCTCTCCCTCCTTGAATTAAGCTGCTGAAGTTTGAAGTCTAATCTAGATAGGGCCAGGCTTATCTCCTGCCTCTACTGGAAGTGTCCTCCATGTCACTGTTTTTACACACTCCAAAAAGAAGGACAGAGGCAAGAACAGCAAAAGTCAACAAGTTACTGTAACAAATCACACACAGATTTGAGAGAATAAAAACAAGGAGGTAGATACAGCTCGCAAGGACATTGCCTATAAGTCTCAGTAAGCAGAAATAATATATTTCACATTAACAACGATTGATAAAGGAGTGGTTTATTCCTTCTAAAGAAAACTTTCTGATACAGACTTATTTTTTCCTATGAGATACTGCTAAGTGAGAAATTACATCAGTTGAATCTACTGAGTCACTGTAAAAACAGCTTGCTTGTCACTATTTAGGAATAGCATATTACTAAGTACATAGATCAGCAAGTGTAACGTCTTTGTTTTATCTTAAGGCTCTGTATGAGGACAGACTTGGACCTGAACCAGTTGTAGACAGATATTTTCGGTATTACTCTTTCTTAAGAGGAGCTGACTACATGCACAAAGTGAGGGAGATAAGTCAATAGTTGGTGGTTTGAAGCCTACATTATGACTCCAGAAGCCAGCCCTTTGCCCAGACACCACCAGTACGTTATTTCACCTTCTTCAATAGTTTTGATCTCAGAACTAAAAGGGTTTAAGTAAAAATACAGACAGAATTCTTCTGATAAATAATAATAATAAAAATCTTCTAGTTGAGTCATCTTTTGGATGCTTAGAATCCTGCAAGAGTCACAAGAATCACTAGTGTCCAAAAATGGAGTGCCTCGTGGCCAAGTCAGTAGACTAATAACTTCAGGTATACTTTTTCACTCCAAGTTTCAAAACACAGCTCATTGTAGCCATGGAGTATTACAGCTTTTTCTGTATGCAGCAAGGCTGAGCCTTTTCATAGCACCATGAGACATGTGAAGTAAGGACAACATCTCCCTGTCACAGGGATTGTTTGTTTCCTTTTGCTGGTCATTTTGGCTTGATAGGTTAACACACCTCACAAAATTATTTCTGGTGAACAAATGAATGGCAACTTGTTTTCTCTAAACCTCAGGGCTAGTTTGCTGCTGCCAGGCTAGAGATTTTTGGTGGCACCAAGAGCAGAAAGGAAAAGCAACCCCACATGGCAGAGGGTAGCCTGGAGGAGCCTCAGCCCTACACCAAGGTCAGCCCAACACCGCACGTCCTGCTCGTCCTCTGCCATGGCCTGGCCCTGCTGGCCTCCCTCCAGGCACCACCTCCATACCACCTGTCAGCACACTTGCAAAGTATTTGCTGAGTATTTATTTGCAAATAATTCTTTTAGTGCTGACACATTTTATAAGTTGCCTGCAGATAATTAACAAATAGGGAAAAATACAATTGCATAGTAGAATAATTCATTGCTAATTATTCTCTCAGGTCTAGGAATGCTGCTGACCTTCTCAATACATTTCTTTTAGTTAAATGAGTACAGACAGATGCTGACCTTCATCAGAACAGCATCGATATATTTCCTGAGGAAACGCAAGTGCAAAGGCATGACCAAACGCATAGCAGCCCGTCACACGTTAGTCATCAAGAGCCTTTTCCAAAGTTCATGTTGGGTTCTGATGCTCCACATTTTGGAGGGGATGAGAGGTGCGTCACACCTCTGAAAATTCAAGTACAGTGGTCTTGGAGCTGAGTAAGAAACAAACCCAAGGATGTAAAGCAAGCGGGCATTTCAGATCACTTCAGCCATTGTCTGCCCAAGTTATTTGTCAGGACAGCTTCTGGACCACAGTTACTCATCATTTGCATCAAGTTTTAAACTAGGAACAGCAAGCACTGCGGGTTTGAAATGTGACACCACACATCACAATTTAATGAGGCCTCTAGGGCTACGTGCAACACAGCCGCATTCCCCCTGCACGTACAAACACACACAGTGAATCAGAACCGTGAGCATCTTGCAAAGCACCCCAGGGTTTTATTTAAAGGGAAAACTGTGATTTGTCAAAGGCACTACAGCTCCCCTGGAAGGAACAAGATAGTGTTTTCTGAGTATTTCTGCTCGTGGAGACTTAGAGATCCTTGTCAGGAGTGGAAAATGGAATCGCTCTGTTTTTTAATCCTGAACAGCTAGTCGTTTTAGAAGGGAGGTTTCTACAAAATCATTTTTCTTGACCTGAAAGGGTATACACATACACCCTCTGGCAAACGGGAACAGCAGTTAAGTCAGTATAGATGCTGCATTCAAGACCCCCCCGAATAGAGCTACATAAAGATGGGTATTCATAGAATCCTCTCAGAGCAATTTCGGCCATCCAACTTGGACATTTTTCACAGCAGCTGAACTGAGAAACCCAAGTTTCCTCTGCAGTCCCTGGAGCTTGAAAGAGTGACCAAGTGCAGCTCCCCCTGCCTCTGCCAGTGAGACAGTGTGAGACCACTGCTCGTCATCAAGCTTTTCTGGAGGAATAAGTGAGTGACCTCTATGCAACTGACCACACACCAGTAAACCAGTTTGAAGGCTACAAGGTGGGTTTAATTCCCAGCTTACAGGATTACAATTGCTTTAGTTAACTTTGGAAGCACAATACAGAATAAAATGGCCAAAACATTATGTAACTTTCCCTGCACATGAAGAAAGAATTGCAGTCATACACATTAGCTTTTAATTTTTAAGGAAGAACTGATTGAAATCTCTTGGCACTAATTCAGTTCTCAGTTTCCTTATAAGGATTATCCAACGTGTACCTACCACTCTTCTGAATCCACTCACAGATGCAGTTTGAGGGAAAGGGCTTCAAAATTCAAAAGCTGAAAAAAATGTCTGTGGGCTTCTCATGTGTGGTGTTTACATACCCTACAGGAGCTGCCCGCTCTTCCCTAGATATAGGCTAACCACCATGGGTGCTTGTAGCTCCTTGTTTTGAAAGACAGCACCCAGCTCTACAAAGTGCTCTTCACCACTTGACCCTACACATCCAAAATGTTCTTGAAATATTTGTTTCCTTTACTCTTAATTTTCGGCAGAAGGGCAGAGAAAGCAATCTACTGTTCCCTCTCGTTATCCCTACAGCAAATCAAAAAATATGTTGAAAACAAGCACTTACTCAGGAATTTTCCCAAAAGACTTTCCGCTTTCCCTAGCCATTGAGCCCAAAGCCATCCCACCACATGCAGCTGGCAAGACCGAGACTACCATCACAAATACCTGTCTTGTTCACCACAGATATCTGTGATCGTAAAATCATTTGTTTACAACTGGAAATAGCTGCAGCAGTGAGGGAGTGGTGGAATTAACATTCATCCACTGCTCCTTTCTCTTTGTTTTCATCTTAGCACGTGAGTGCTTAGCGTGCTTTAACTTTTGATGCTGTTTACTTTTCTTTTACTTTAAAAGCGTATTTTTCTTCATTACCTTCAGTACTTTGTTTGCACATTCTATATCATTTACAGATCCAGCTCTAGAATCCTTGGGAAAGAAGGCTAAATTTCACTTTTGTTTTTCCTTAAGTATTTCCTTTTATCCCTGGGGAAAGCAAATTCAACTTTTCCAATAGCAGCAGAAAGAACATGACAGGAAAGAGTTTTGAGAAAGCTGGGACTAAGAAGTGAGGTTTGGGATTGCAGATAGGAAATAACATTAGTGGCTGCGGTTGGAGACAAGGTCCTAGGCACCCTACTCTGGGTATTCCTGCTTGAGCAGAGGGCCTGGACCAAATGGGCCCTGCCAACCCTTTTGTTATTCTGAGATGCAGGTGGACAGCTGAGAGTTGCTGAAGGTTTGGGGGCTGGGCTAAGATCCAGAGATCACAAGCACAGCCTGGACATCGCTCCTGCAGCAACGATGGCTTTGCTGTGCAGCGGAGGAGGACAGGTACCAATTGGTGTGGAAATGTTTCTTGGTTGTGGCCATACAACACTGCTGCTGGATTCTGCTTGCTCTATTAATAGGGCATCAGTTTCCTGCGCCTGCAAGACTCAGAGATGCTTTGAAGTAAAATCGGCTTTTCCGGAGGCTGATCAAAATAGAAATCCAAGCAGCCTAAATCTGCAATGGAAATCTCAATCAACATCAAGCTTTAAAATAAAATTTGGACTCTATTCTGGCTCAAAATGAATCTATTAAAGAAATCAGAAATATAAATGAATCTTTTGGTCAACTGCTATACAGAACTCACAAGTAGAACCTTCAATTATTTTAATGTGAGCATTAACTCTCAGAGATTCCAACTTCTCATTTTTTTCAAGATTACATCAAAGATAGCAGCAGCAAGCAGTCCACAGAAAATGAAGAATCACCAGAAATTTGTACAGGTACAGACTCTGTTTTCCAGCTCTGGCCATTTTCAATTGACAGAATCAGCCTTCCAAAGAGTTACGTTCAATCGACCAGAAAAGTGCGATGGATTCATTGATAACAGAGCACACAGGGCTGCCTTTGGGAAGGGAAGAAGCCATCTCGAGAGACAAGTGAGGCAATTGTTTGCTTTCTCTCATGTGCCCTGCGGTAACCCTCGTGCTCTGAAATACTCATATTGGTTATTTCGAAGTTGGGTGCAGAGCTGTGCTTTCCCATGGCTGCCACTAATGACTTGCAGCTGTTGCTAATCTGTGCCTCTGATTTCCTTTGATTACTATGTGTATTGATGCCTGTGGTAAATAGGCATCTGCCAGGTGCCAGCACAATCAGGAGGAAAATATAAAAAGTTCCCTGTTTCAAATTCAATGTGACATTGTGCGAGTTGAGAGGCAGCCGTTTAACTATTTAAGGGGAACAGTTTCCTGGGCTCCTCTTTGGTCTCCTGGCTATGGAGGAGGCTCTTGTGCATCTTGGTGAAGACAGTTCCCCACAGACCCTCTCCCAAGCCCCAGTTGTAGGATGTAGTGGTGGGGACAAGTTGGTCCCGACGGGTATATCTCAGACCTATATCAGCCCATGAGAGATGCTGCTTGGAGCATGGTTAGATCACGGTCTCTCCATGGCATTACATCCTCCTGACACAGCATCACACAACTGCTCGCTCTGACCCCAGGAGAGGACTGGGGCTGGCCACATCCCTCTGCCAGGAGCTCACATTTCTCTTCACAAAGCTTTGCTCCTGCGTTGTATCGTGTCACAGGGTATTACAGAGGCTCACAGTCCTGGGGTGAAAAGAATGGAGTGGCAGTTTCCCACAGCCCACTGGGGAAATATCTGCTTTGTGGGAAGTCAAAGCTAATACTAGATTTCCCAGAAGGAAGCATAGGGTCTTAAAACAAGGTCCCTGAAAGATTTCTCACCACAGAACACTGCAGTGTAACCTGCTTCTAGCTCTGGCTGCTGTGCACATTGCCACAACCCCTTCAGGCAATTTCTCTGGGCATTTCTCATACTCACCTGTACAACAGCCAGCTGAAGATGCCACACAGCTGCTCCATGCCTCCATCCATCATCCTTCTTCCTGGTAGCAGGTTATTATTTCCAGCTGTTAATTATCCAAGACTATCACACCTGACTCATAGTTTGCCTTTCATTTGCACCTCATGTGCTGAAAATAAATACATGAAACAGAGCCTCAGAGACATGCTAGTTTTATGCTACTGCCAGAGAAAGGAGTAAGCAGCCTGCTCAAATGCCTGTTTTTGTGGTTTGTTTCCTCAGTTTCTGGACCTGGACATTTATATGCTGGCTTGCACTTAAGAGGTAGCAGTGAGTGGAAGGGGAACGTGAAGCAGAGCAAAGGATACAGGGCCCTTACTCAGGGCACTGCTGAAGGAGAACCCCAGATACCCAAATTTCCTGGAAGCGAGGTGTTATGGTTTAGGTTCAATATAATCACAATTAAAAAGAGAGTGTTTGGTTTAGGAGGGGCTGGTAACAATGACTGAACAGCCTGAGTTGGAAGGGACTCACAAGGGATCACTGAGTCCAACTCCTGGCTCCACACAGGACTACCTAAAAGTTCAGCCATCTGTCTGAGAGCATTGTCCAAACGCTTCTGGAACCCGGCAGCTTGGGGCTGTGACTACTGCCCTGAGGAGCTTGTACCAGTGCCCAGCCACCCAGTCCATGAAGAACCTTTCCCTAATGCCCAGGCCAAATCTCCCCAGATGCAGCCCCATGCCATTTCCTCAGGTTCTGTTGCTGTAAAAACAGGGGAAAACATGTAATTATTTTTTAAAGCTTTCTAGTTGTAAATGGTGTTAACGATGTAGACTCAAAGAGCTGAAGGGTTTCTTGAAAACCCACAAGTTCATAGCTGACGGTGTTTTAGCTCGTGGTTGGGCTAGATGACCTCTTCAGGTCCCTTCCAATCTATCCTACCCTGTGGTCTGTGAACCTGTGTTTGGCATTACAGTGGATACTCTAGAGCCATTGCTGGAGGAAACATCTGTGAAACCGAATTCAGCAGAAATTTGTTGTCTGCTTTTTCTTGCATAGCTGCATTTTCACAGAAAGACCCACAGGACTGTGCTCTTTTTTGATGTCAGACAGTATAGGAGATCACAGTATTGTCATTTGCTAAGCTAATTCACCTGCCAAACGTTGGTCTACAGTCAAATTGTTGCTTTTACACAGAAGAGAAAAGCTCATTTCCACCTGCCTCCTATCCTCAAAAGATAAAACTGCACAAACCATAGCAACTTTCACTGTATAATCTTATTTTCTTAAGAACAGTAACATCTTGGCCTTTTGTTGTTCTCTGCATAGTTGGAACAACTTGGTTCCATGCTTTTGTCGTATTATTGGCTGTGTCTATGCCTCCTATAGTTGTCTGATCAGTGGCTATGCCTGTGGCTTCCATCATTCTCTAGATGTCCAGCATGTCTAGGTGGAGGCTGGTCATGACTGGTGTCCCCCAAGGATCAGTCTTGGGACCAGTGCTCTTCAACTTCTTCATCAATAACCTAGGCAATAGAATCAAGTACACCCTCAGTAAGTTTGTGGATGACACCAAGCTTAGAGGTGCAGTCGATACATTGGAGGGAAAGGAAGCCACCCAGAGGGACCTGGACAGGCTGGAGAAGTGGGCCCGTGTGAACCTAATGAGATCCAACAAGGCCAAGTGCAAGATGGGCCAGGGAAATCCCAGGTATTCATACAAACTGGGGGAAGCACTCCTGGAGAGCAGCCCTGTGGAGAAGAACTTGGGGGTCCTGGTGGACAAGAAGCTGGACATGAGCCAGCCATGTGCATTTGCAGCCCAGAGGGCCAAATATATCCTGGGCAACATTAAAAAAGGAGTGGCCAGCAGGGAGAGGAAGGTGACTGTCCCCCCCTGCTCATCTCTTGTGAGGCCCCATCTGGAGTACTGTGTCCAGGCCTGGGGTCCCCAGCACAAGGACGAAGAGCTCTTGGAACAGGTCCATGTTTGGGCCACTAAGATGATCAGAAAGTTGGAGCACCTCTCCTATGAGAAAAGGTTGAGGGAACTGGGCTTGTCTAGCTTGGAGAAGAGAAGGGTTCAGGGACACTTCGTTGTGGTCTTCCAGTACATGAAGGGAGCATATAGACAGGAGGATAAATGGTTGTACACATGGGTTGATAGTGATAGGACAAGGGGAAATGGTTTTAAACTAAGACAGGGAGATTTAGGTTAGATGTTAGAAGGAAGCTTTTCACTCATAGAGTGGTGACACACTGGAACAGGTTGCCCAGAGAGGTTGTGGATGCCCCATCTCTGGAGGCATTCAAGGCAAGGCTGGGGATGGCTCTGGGCAGCCTGATCTGGTGGTTGGTGACCTTGCCCATGGCAGGGGGGTTGAAACTAGATGGTCTTTGAGTTCCTTTTCAACCCAGGCTGCTCTATGATTCTATGATTCTGTGGCATACTGGTGGATCTGATTCCATGGGCTCCTCAATATCCACTATCAGATGGGGAATCAATAGAACTTCCCTGGAGAGAGTTTCCCTGTACCATTTTTCTAGCCAAAGAGAAAAGCCATCCCTTGAGCACAGGCAGTGCCTTCCACCAGCCCTCATACAGCCAAGGATCCAGCCTCCATCCTTGACCCATGCCTTGGTTTCCCTGCAGAAGGTGGTGGCAAGAGTGTTATGGGAGGGTCAGGCACCCTCCATTACCTTCCTCCAGTAAACCAGCACCCTGCAAGGAGCACAGCCCTCTTTGCTCAACAGAATGGAGGAAAGGGCTTTGCTATTCCTGGTCTACTGTGCCAGCACAACACAAGGTGTCTCTTGGAGGGCCTCTGGAGTCCTCAGGTCCTGAAGGTAGGAGGAGTGTGTTTCCATTTGAGATTCAACTTTGCTCTTTTCTCGAGTTAATGACATACTTTCTGAGTTCATTGGGAGAAGCTGTTTGACTCCTAAGACTCCTGCCAGAAGACCTTGGCGAAGCACACAAGGCACAGGATGACCTCTGGAAGCACCTTTAACAGCTTCGCCGAGGGCAAATTGTGCTGGGACCAACATGAGTCTTGCTTTGAGTAGATGACTGATCTAGTAGAACTGGTCTACGTATTTTCAAGTGTAAATTTCCACATTTTTTCACTAAAACTATATTTACAGTAAGACTAACTCTGGCAGGTTTAAAAACCAAGATTATGAAGTTATGGAAACATTACAGTTTGATGCTTTCTCTCCCTTCTGTGCCCATGTCCTGTACATCATGGGCTTTGTGCATGAGCACCATATTCCCATCACACATTCGTTGCACCTTTCTCCTCAAGCATCCTCCCTTGCACTTGAGTACTCAGAGCCAAGATCTAAGTACACTGATATCAGAATGTACAGGGATCATCGCAGAGTCACCATACATCTTCTCCGCACTTTTCTGTAGCATTTCTCTAGCACCAGCAGACTTCTGCCAAGCCGCATCTAGAGCACCCCCACATCAAACAACCTCAAGGAGAGTTGAATAAAAACCCTGAGCTGAATATCAAACTTCAAGATCTCCCCCGAAGAAGATATTATGTCCGTCCTTTAATTAACACTGAAACTCCTTTCTTCCTCAAGTGAGTCTCTCCACACTCCTGCCTTGGGGAAAAAAAGTGGACATTTGCAGAGAGTGGCAGAGCCGAGCTGGTGGTAATTCCCAATTAGCATGTTTCAGCTCACTTCAGAAAGTCACATACCCTTTCTCAGAGGTGGCTGAGTACACAAAGGGGCAGGAAAGTTTTACATTTCACCACTGAGGCTCCCAGAGGTTTCGCCAAGTACTTTAGTAAGTTATTCAGAAGGAAAACAAGAACCCAGCTGGGCTTCTCCTTTGTGTCAGCCCTGCTCTGGGCTGCGGCACCTGAGCTGGCAGCTACTTCTGTCTCTGTAATGGCACAGGGGAGAAGGGACAGTCATGCTGCCATCCTCACTGGCATATCCTGTTTCTCTAACTAGCCTAAGCTAGTCAGTACTGTTTTTTGTTTCATTTTTTTCAGGGGAAGGAAAAGCATCTGAACTTTGGCATCAAAACCCACTGGAAACTGGCCATTGCCTAGAACGTAACTGAGCCCTGCTGCTCAAGTTTCATTACACCAGGGTTTCCCAAGAGAAAGCACTGTGAGGACTGAGAGCAAGGAGTTTTCTTCTATCTGGGAGACCAGGTTTCTGCAGCTCTGAAATACACATGCCATTCATCCTGCTCAAAAGGTACCTGCAGCCTGACACCATCTTAGCAGGGAGAACATTCCTACTGCCAGCCACAGGTGCCCAGGAGCTTGGGTCCTGGAGCTGGCAATCCATCCACCCTGAGTATCCCTTCCCATGAAGAAGCAGGCAACACAGAGGAAGAACAGGACCCACACAGGGTTGCTCCCCACATGGGAAAAGTAGTGAGCGGATTGAGCTGCAGCCCACTTCTGCATCAGTCTGTTCCTGCATGAGTTTGCACAGTTTCACTCTGTTCCCCCAAGTACCACCTCACTCCCTAGGCACACTGTAGTTCAGGCAGTGGTGGTAGCAGCTCCTTCCAAGGCTGTCCCATCCCATTATTTCATGGAGCTGGTGAGTGCCTTGCAGTGGATGGATGTGCCGCTTAGCTTGCCACTCTAATCTCTTCCCACCATACGCAGGAGTGGTAATAAAGATAAAAGAGAGGCTGGAAACTGTTGTTGTATCAAAGCAGATCTGTGGTATCCAGATTCTGTGCAGTTCTATTGTGTTCTCCTGTGCTGGCTCTCTATTTTTAAAATCTAAGCTAGGAAAAATAAATTACGCTCGACCTGAGTGTGAAAAAGTTTTCTCTCATACTGGCATCTTAACTTTATCTGATAATGAGACTCAAGTAATTTCCTTGAGTTTCAGCTGTAGCAAGTAATGAAACAGTGAAATCTTTCTTCACTGATTAACAGCATCAGGCTTCCAGGGAATGCTGCCACCACCACTGATGCAATTCTCTACTCTCAGTGAACATTAGAAATTCACAGGTAATGCTAACCTTGCTGGTGTCCTCTCCCCTTCTTCATTATTATCTCCCTCTCCCTTAGTATTTCAGTAAGCACTGGAGGAGAACGACTTCCTAAATCATTACACTGATTTAAACCTCACAAGATCTTGGAGGGAAAACAGGAGTTTGAGATTTGTGGGTTTATTTTCTGAGGTTTTGAATCCTGAAAGCTCACAATTTCAAGACATCTTTTCATGTCCAGGAGAGGAGGCTTACTTATTCTCTCTTGATATTTCCTCACTGTATCTTTGCATTACCAAGAGAGAAATACCTCATCCAAAGAAATCCAATGAAATCTATTAACTTCCAAAGGTTCTGATCAGCCTGGTAGGCTGGTGGTCAAACAGCCAGCACTAGTTTCATTCAGATAAAAGCGTATCTGCTTACAAGGCTGAAGCTGCTGCATACAGGCTGTGTAACGAATCCACATCATTTTTAATTATATGAATTCCACATCCTCTCTTACAAGTTTTCTGATGCCTTAACACATCAAAGCTAGCAGTGAGCAAACCGTAGAAGGTTCAGCTGTGGGTTTGTCTAAGAATTCCAAGACCCAGTGCTTGCGTTTCACAGCAGATATCCACCTGCAAATCAGCTCTCAGACCCTGCAGTGACACACTGGGTTTCCTTTTTCAGCCAGGAGAACACAGATAGCCACATGCAGAAGCTATCTCATTTTGCAAAGAAGTAGTAGTGTTGTAACTAAGACCAATTATGACAGTAACTGATAGCTGTGTTACAGAAAGAATAATCTGAAGGTATTGTAGAGAAGCTTTTCTGAAAATAGCTAGTTATTTTGGTTTGCAATTGGATGTAAGTGCCTAGCTCCCAATGAATACCTGTTTTCTGGCAACAAGATACCTCCCTCCAAATTTCAGAGGCTAAGCACCAAAAAACACAGACACCCCAAAATATGCCGAACACTGGTCTGCAGCAGGTCACAAACACATTTCTCTTTCATTCTTGAGAAAATGTCATGGAATTACAAAGCTATGGACAGAACTTCCAGAAGATTTGTTCCCCTTCCAAACATTGTGTGTACCATTTTGGCTGATGCTTACAAACCTGCTGCTCGCGGTGTCTGTGCAGCCTCCAGGGACAGATTACGATGCTAACCCTGAAATCTGCAGCAACCACTTGCCTGTCTGCATCAGAAGTCAGTTGCGCACGCTCACGCATAAGGTATTATTTTGGGTATTAAATAAATAAGCTTTCAAAAATAGTTTAAGCAAATTAGTTCCTGACACATAGCACATCTTGAGCTTTCCATTTGTGGCCTTTTATTCGTAAGCGATCATCCACAGTGTGAAAAGAAGCGCACTTCACTCTAATTAGGGAGGAGCTAATTATCCTCCATCAATTAGATCCTACAACACTTATCTGTAAACAGTTGCTGGAAAGGTACATAGCAGATTAGTGACTGAAGACCTAATTAATGAGGAATAATGAGCTCCTTCCTGCATGAGATTGAGGAAGTATGCTTTCACTCCTCGAAAAAGCCTCATGGTAAGAGACATAAAGCTGACCACAGTTGTGGCAGGAGACATTAAACACAAAACCTTCCAAATTTCTACACCTGATCCATTCCAAGTGCTTTCCTGACTTGGCTTTGTGGCAATGCTTCATCACTCCCTGCACTGCCGATGTGGTTGTGCCTTCCTGGTGTGCACACCAGGAGAGCAAAATACCAACAGGGACAGAAACTGTGACAGCTTTGAGGTGGGCAGGGGGCATGGGCTCTATTCTGGGTCTTCCCTGCCACTGATGCAATGAGTTTCTTCCTGTTCTGCCACAGGACACATGGACACCAGCTGGTTTTCATTGTGTTCTGTGAAAATTCCAAGCATAGAAAATCCATCAGTGCTATCTTTCCTCCACTGGTCCCATGCTGAATGGACCTCCACCTCTTGTCTGAGCAATGCCTCCACTTCTGAGCCCTGCTGTATTGCTCTCCTCTGCCTCTGTGCATCTTAAATTGTGGTCTCCACTACTGCCCTATTTACACCAAAGAGGACTTGGCACTGTCAAGCAAAGAGAAATACTTCTCTCGTGTGCTACCATAGTGAAAAGTGGAGTGAAAAATGCTCTCTTTTTTTATGACAACAGTCTTGTTACCAACTGCCTGAGGCCAGAGCAGCGCAAGCCCTATGTTATCTGAGGTCTCATCTTTCTCCATAGAAATACGATATGCTGATGCACCAGTGAATTAATGACGTTACTAGATATACAGATGGAGAAGAAAAAATCTGAAGAAGTCCAGTAGCATGGCACAGAAAACACAAGCCGCTCCATTCTGGATAGAGATAGGTACAGACCTGAGAAGCAGTCATTTCTTCTGGACCACACTTGACCAGCTGCATACACAATAGTCTCCAGAGCACTGTTCAGGCCAAGATGTGCCACATTCATGGCTTTCTCCTTACTCATTTGCATGACTGTCCCATAACATTTAGACTGGTTCAGCATGATTTGCCTGTGACAAAGCCATGCTGGTTGAGTTTTTAACATTTAAAATCCTGTTCGTATTACAGGAAGGGCAGTTAGTTAACTTGCTGGGTCTTCCTGCAGTTCTTGAAATTAGGCAGTCCGGTGAAACATTTTCAAGCTATACTTTCTCAAGTATATATTTATGTTTCAGACAGGAATCAACCTGGTTAATCTTCAGACCTTTAAGATCTCTGAGTTGAACACTGAATTTCTCAGCCCTTGTACCTCATCTGCTGTGTGCATTTCTTTTCATTAAGTTAAAGATGTTTGCTTTCCTCAGTGTACTTACAGAAAAGTGGCATTTTCAATTTCTTCTGAATTGGTTTTGTATGTTAATTTTTTTTCTGGTTGCACCCCAGCATGCCTGTGCTGCTTTCTTATAGTCACTGTCACTTCTGAATCCCTGCTTCTACCTATCACATAATTCCCTTTGATTTCAAGGTTTTGGCTTCTGGTGCAGTAGGATTCTGATCTCCTGCTCGGGTTCCTCTTTCTTTCACATCAGGATAGCTTACCATTCTTCTTTTGTTCATGGCAGTTTCAGTAACTGACAGTCCATTTATCTTTCGGATTATCTTCCCAGAAGACACACATTTACTCGTTTCCCAGGCTTGTTGATGTCTGCTTTTTGAAGTTCATTACCCTTTTTCTGCTTCTTTCACTCCTTAATTTTCTCAGAACAGTGATTCTGTTGTTTCATGGTTGCTTTCACTCAAATTACCTTCTACTTCTGGTTTATCTCCATCCATTCCTGTGCAGAATCATATCTGCAAGCAGACACTGCTCAGAGATTTTCAGTACTATGAGCCCTGTGCTTGGGTAGTATGGAATATAAGCAGACTTGCATGGAAGTGTCGTTCAGGTGTTTGTACACCAAGATGCCTCTCCCTGAGGCATCTCTTACCCTCCAGTCAATAGAGGACACACTTGCCAAGTTGAGGTAAAACCAGACACTAGCCTCTTTCAAATACTCTCAATTCTATCAGTAGTGAGTTAAAATATCAGGAAACACGTATACTATATAACAACAATTTATTTCAACATAACAATAAATTAATCGATAATCCTATGAATGTCCTCCAAAATTTGTTCTACCCCACATCAAACAAGAGCCTTGCTCTGAAGCCCTTGAGAAGTTCAGAAATTGTTCCCAAGTAGTTGTTGACAGAGGTTGTGCGGAACAGAGAAACAGCTCAGAAGTTCAAATCCCAGAAAATACTGTCAGTAATGAGATCACTCCTATTAGTTCAAGAATCTCCATGAATGATTGCAAAGGGGCAGAGGGACAAATATTTCCTAAGGGGAGCTGGGTCCAGACTGTGTCAGGCTTTCCTTTAAGCAGAGGCATAGGTGGAAAGGGGCACTCTGGTGATGGGGGGGGGGAGGGGGAAACAGCAGTGAGAAGGCTGGCCAGGTTCCTGAGTGCTGCTCCAGCAGAAGACTCCAGCATATGAAGTAATCACACACGTAAACACCACTCACAGGACCTGCAGCTCTGCAACCCCACAGACAGGCAGAGCAGGGGGAGCAGTCACTATTTAATGCACACACAAAAATAAAAAAAAGGAAAAAAAAAAAAAAACATGGATTTATTAAAGTTTCTGTGTAGTTTTTGAGGAGAAGATCTATGAGATGATCTGTCGCTCCTTCACATAGCAATCTGTTCCTTCTGCTCAGCATGCCTCAGCTGGAGTACTGCCGCCAGTTTCAGGCACCACACTTCAAGGAAGTTGAGGACTAATGGAAAAGTATTTAGCAAGATGCCATATGAACAGAGGTCTAGAAGGGATTGCTTTGATAAACATCATGTTAAATAACATCAGTTTATTCAGAGGTTCAGAAAGAACAGAAGAAAGGAAAAGTCTTTTTGAGAATGAAAAGATTTTTGTCTAAGAAATCCCGGTGTTCATGATGAAGAAAAGGAACAGATGTCCTGCAACACGACTGTTGGGAAGAACAGGTGAAACAACAGGGATGGGATTAGCCTGATAAAGCACAGGTGTCTACACCGTAGGCATTGTCAGCTGAAGAAGTCAACATCAGCACAATCAGGGAAGGTTAAGGGGAGACTCATGTTGTCCTGAGGACATGACTATGGATGAATTGAACACTGCTGAACGCAGAGACTAGATACCTACTGACTGTCAAGGCAGCCAAGAGCCTACTAGGTCATTAGAACAAGCCAAGGGTGTAATGACGTATGTTTGTCACCTTCAGTGCACCAAGTGCTGGAGAGGAAATGGCAGGAGGTATATATGCCCAGGAGAACAACAAAGTCTGGTTTGCAGAGGTGGTTTCATTACAGCCTGAACAGGCCAGCATAGCAGCGGTCTCTGGTGTGACTGTGAGATGACAAGGTGCTTGGGACCCTCATTCAGCTGTGCACCAATCAAAGGTGTAATGGGACTTTCACACCGTAAAGTTTTCGTGGGAATCAAGGTGCAGATGAAAGCAGTATTTCTCAAGCATCATAGTAATAAATTAAAAGGGTAAACTTCATTGACAATTAATATTTATGTATTTATCCTGAAGATGTGCAATATTAACTACAATATAAATAAATAAAATAAGATCTCAGTGAGAATAGGTTTAAAATTTTAAACTCTGCAAAATGAGGAGCCTTGGAGTATGAACATTTTCTACAGATTTTTTTTTTTTTTTAAACAACTGACCCTGATCTACCTGCTCATATAGATCCCACAGGTATCAAATAATAAACTCTGAAAAAGCCATTCCAAGTAGGACAGAGATAACACACAAACTGCTACTCCCACTCTGATGAATGTGAACCGAGTCCCTGTCGCATCCCAAATCCTCAACAGTTTGAGTTAGCCCTGAGTTTTCCAAGCTTTGTGCTCAGAGCACACCTGAAAGGCACTATGTCAAAAAGAAGAAATGCCAGCATGGCTCCAGATCCAGCCCCAGCACACGCGTGCATCACGCAGCGCTGTTCAGCCAGGGCTGCACCCACAGGTACTCACAACTTCCACCACAACCCAGCACCTGCACCCAAGCATTTGCAAATGCTGGTGCTTGTCTTTTGTGCCAAACAAATACTCCACCATGGAATAAATCCATCACAATGTCAGCACACCCTGCACAAATTATCTGTTTTCTTTTCATATGTACCCTCCACTAGAGGTCATAGCGTATTTTCAACTCCAGAGAAGGCTGCCCTCAGTTAAACTCTGGCTGCTGAGTGCAAAAAATATATATATATCCTTTTAAATCAAGCTCTCTGCTCGAGGAGTTCCAACCCGAATGACTGATAAGAGGCAACTGACAGGAACTTTAAGCTTGTGATTTTTCCTTTCTTAGCATCCAACATATAGCCTGGGGCTTTAGGATTTATACGCAAAGATGTTCCCTTCAACAATCTAGCTTAGTTTTCTCGTCCAGCTTATCTGCTGGCATCTTTTCTTTTTTCTGTCTTTTGTTTTGTTTTTTAATCTATCCATTTAATTCAAGTAATTTCGGTGGGTTATAGTTTACCTGTGTACTGAAATGAACATGACCACACACTGAAGGATATGCAGAATCTTCTGCTTGTCATACAAGTGAAGCAAAGTGTTTTCTTAGTTGTTTTTGGATTCATTTTACGTGGAGTTTCAAAGTCCTTGTTTCGGCCCTGACACAGCTGGCTGAGAAGCTAATCTGCATATTTGTCATGTTTGGTTCTTAGCAGAAGGAAAAGCTGTGAGTGGAAGTTCATATGTAAATAACCATTCCTTTCTTGCTTCCTTCCAGCCTTTCTCTACCACATACATGACTTCTCTAGAGTCAGCTTTTGATTCTTTTTGGGAGAGCATTGAACCCAATTGATTTGATTTTCTTGGACATATCATTGGGGAATGAAGACAAAGACCTCTGCTGGCATCTGCTCCCTAGCCCCTGTTTTAAGGAAACCTAAGAAATAACACAGATCACCTTTGGAAATGTAAAACATCTGAACACTTTGATAGTAGTGAGGAAGATACAACAAAAAATGGGATTTACTATCATTGACATTGAGACTTGTGAACCATTGGATAGAAGTTTGGAGCAGATACTAGTGCTCTTGCTACGCCCTAACTCCAACTACTCGTGGCTTAGTTACACTATGATTCTAGGCATCTATCTCCCCTCGATTTGGTGACTCCAGGTGGTGGAGAATTCAACACGTTCCCCAGCTGGACAGCCACAGCAGGGTGGAAAAGCCATTCAACTCTGTGGATGTGCACTGCTTATTGGACAGAGCCTGCTAATACTGATGGCTCTGCTTTTTGCGTGTCATTGTACCACCTGAGAGTGGACTGCAAAGCTCCAGGAGCTTCTTGAACTTGCATCCCTGATTTCACACCTCCTCAGTGTTTAAAAATGCTGCAATCCTATGATTGAAAGACATACTCTCCTTCCAAGTGAAGAATTACACCACCACCTTCTCATCTGGCTGCCTGTCACAAAGTCCTTGCTCCATCTCACCCACTTGGGGCATCAGCTCCCCTTGGTTCCACACAGTCACCAGTGCTGAGCAAACCTCCAGGCTCCAATGAAGGGGACTGTCATTGCTGTTTCCAAGTCTTTAAGAGACTGCAGATGGATGAACAGATAGTCACCACCTTTTTAAGACCACTGCACCTTTGTTCTCTTTAGAAGAAGAGATCATTAACCTTGTTTGAAAAAATGCACAGGTTGGAGGGCAGTGGTTTGAGCACTGTATTCTTGTTTGGCTACACACACTGCCCTTGATGCCAGCAGTTTACATCCTATCAAGGATTTAAGCTCTGCTGGGATTATGGCAAGGTTTTTATGACGGCTAAAAGCAGGGGTCACTCGAAGTAATTACGGCTGCTGCCCCCAAGGACACGAGCAGCTAACATGATTTATCACCATTGGCATCACAGCTCCCTGAGGTGCCAGGGAGCAAGGAAGGCTGAAGTAATGCTAATGGGACACCTGCAGTATTTCTAGGCCTCCTGTTTTCAGCAACAATAGTCCTCTTCGCAGCGTTTCCTGGGAAGCTTCAGGCTGGAGGAAGACTCAGAGAGAGGGGGAGAAAGAGGATCATTTTGTGATACCCCACTTCCGTCACTGCTCTCAGAGGCTGCTGTTCAGAGGAAGAGGGAAGAAGCTTGCTGGTTCTAGCAGGATGCAAAGGTGTTTGTTCCTGCCAAGGGTATTTACAAAAAGAGGAGAAAAATTGCATACCTATAACATGTTCTGGGAAGAATGGATCATGGTTGCAGCACAAGTGAAGAAGCCCTGGGAAACCTTCCCCAAATTTGTTTTTAAGGTAAAAACATTTTCTGCATTATTATTTCAGAAGTAGTAAGTAGACTCCCTTGTGTTTTGGCGAAGTCTTGACCTAATCACAATCTGTATTCTTCTGTAGAAGATCCTCACCAATTTCCACCTGGAAGTGTCAAAAGAGTACAACTTGAGAAACTAAGATGAACTACAATCTTGTAAGATTCCTAGAGTCAGTAGGGCAATGAAGTCTCACATCACAATGGCAGACACATACACAATTGATCAATGCATCATTTGTTTCCACTGTTAGATCCTCTCTACAAACACGCACACAGGGAATAAAAATAATCCTATGGTTTATGTTCCATTGTTGTTAGATCAGCTTCAAGGACCTGGAAGTTTCAGAATAAAAAGTCCTTTTCTTTTTCTCAAGGGATAACTGGCTCACACAGTTTTTATCATGTGCTTCTCACAGGGTATGTATGGACATTGCAAGGACACCTATAGAGGAAAGCAGCGAACAGAGGTGAAGCAAGCCCACTCTGACCTAGAGCAGCATTACTACAGATGGGAAAACAGCTCTGATTTTGTCTCTAATTTAGGAATAACCTTTTTCTGTGACAAATATGTTTCACGACTAATTACCCATTGAAATTTTCCTTAGAGTGCCAAAGCTTCCCACGGATGTTTTGCAGGAGACAAAGAACACAAAGACGGTGATATTTCAGGATTATTTCCCCACTGCTGCAAATTTAGCAGCTCTCCGTAGTCTGTCGACTTCTTAGTTACCCCTTCATGTCACTAGATGGCAGCAAGAACCCACACTTCAAAGCCTGATAACCACCTCTAACGTGGAACCCTTAGATTCTTCACCATCCCTTCTTGTTTTCCCAGCGGGGGAAGGTGTTCACCCGGATGCTGGGGAGTAGGGCTCTGCTGAAGAGCTTCCAGCCCATCTCAAATCAGTTGCTCCTGCAGAAAATACCTTCTCAGATCATCTTTGCACATCAGCCCATGCTTTCTTTAGCAACGGGCTTTCCCAGCTGCAAGCAGAACAGTAGAGGTCACGCAGAGCTTGGCATAAGATAGCAGAGCACTCTGGCCTGTGCTCTCTGCAAACTGTTCACAGTTACCAACCATAACTTTGATGCCTCCTCAGCCCAGACCCTTCCCAAGGCTTCCAGCCTCCCCTCAGCCCCAGCCATGAGCCACTTTCTCAGTCTCTTCCATTGCATCTAGACTGCTGTCTCCAAGCACTAATCACAGGAAGCCTTTCGGGTGGACTTCCCTCCTGCACTTGTCTCTCTGTCAGCTCAGAGGCTTCTATTTTTTTTCTACCAGCCTTTATTTATTTACTTTCTGTAGGGTGAATACCCCGAAAGTAGAGTACCCAGACAAAATAACGAAGGTGGACAGTATATTTTTGTATGGCTTATCCAGATGGTATAAAGACAACCGGTAAATAAGGAAAGGCTCACCTGTCACTGATGGTTGAGGTTCACCTCAGGCGATCAATCTGTGGTTCAGGCCGTGATTCAACAGTTCCCATACACTTACCTATTTTTATAAGCACCTCTTTCCCCATATGTACATCTACTGATTTGCATACAGAGCTGCCTCCTGCTAAGCTCCATCGTGACCTGCATGTGGAGAAGATACTCACCTGAATGACTGCTGGGCAGTGGAACGCCAAAGTAGAACACACAGACAGACAGACAGTTTCTTTTGTTTCATTCTGTTTTCAGTATTTGCTTACAGGCCACAGGTGCCCTTTTTCACCCAACGGGCCATGCATTATGCAGTATTTCCCCATGCGATATCCTGTGACAGATCACTTGCCAGGAGGGTGACCACAACAGCAAGCCCTCCTGCATGTCCCGCTGATGATGGTGCATTTGGTGCATACTCTCCAGGGGCGGAAATAGCAGCAAGGATTAGGGTGTTTAAAATTTATGGCAACAGGCTGAACAAAACCTCTTGCAGCACAAGTGTGAGGTGCAATTAGGCTGCTCACAGGTTTGCTTTCCCCAGCAATGTTCTCAGCATACAAGCTGTGTTGCCCACATCAAACCCTTCACGAGTCTCTCAAACTAATGACAACATATCAGCTACCTGGAGAGAATATCTGTGGCTCTCAAGCTCTCCGTGAGGGAAGCCAAGTCACTTATACTGGGGTACAGCATCGTTTGTCTTAGTATCATAGAATGACTTGGGTTGGAACAGACGTTAAAGGCTCACACAGTTCCTGCACCCTGCCACGGACAGGCTGCCAGTCACCTGCTGCCCAGGGCCCCATCCAACCTGGTCTTGAGTGCCCCGAGGGATGGAACACCTACAGTTTCTCTGGGCAGCCTGTGCCAGTGCCTCACTGCCCTGAGTAAAAACTTCCTTCTAACATCTAATCTAAATTGCAGCTCTTAATGGTTGAAAACCACTTCCCCTTGTCCTAGCGCTATCAGATTGTGTAAAAAATTGATCTATCTCTTGTTTGTAAAGGTCTTAATGGTCTTCTGAGAGCCCTCCCTCCTATAGGCTGGACAAGCCCAACTCCCTCAGCCTTTCTTTATAGGAGAGGTGCTCCAGCCCTTTGGTCATCTTGTGACCCTTCTTTCTGTCACTCTCCACTTCTGCCTTTAAGTAATCATGACAGGACGAGACTGAGGTGAACCCTTGCCCTACAGCAACACAGTTCATTTATTCATACCATAAAATACAAAACATCAGTTCCCTCTATTCATCTCTTCAAGCTGCCTGCCTCCTCCCTATCATTTCTTTGTGCCTATAAAAGCTAGGGCAGAGAGGCCAAGCAAGAAGAGAGAGGAAACATGCACAGGAGTGGCATGGTTACACCTTGCATGCACAGAGCACTGATGGGGAAGGAGGAAGGCAGGAGGCTGTGTAAATGAGCAGGGATTTGCATGACACATGGCCAGGTAATGTCAATATTGATGGTGATAGGGAAGGAGAGGCAAAAATTTTGTCAGTGCTTAGAGGAGGGAGGACAAAATATGTATATGCAGAAGGGAGAACATGTGAGGTGCCATACACAGACCAATGGTGCTTACTCCATATATGCAGACGGCTCAGGGTAAGGCTCCCCTGGGCAAGGAGACTGCCTTTGCATTTCTGGAATTTTCAGAGGTGTTTCCTCACCTTTATGGTTTTTGATCTTTTTGAGTCAAATTACACTACTGCATGTAGTAGACTAAAATTACAGTTTTTTCCCTAACTGAAGACGTCTAATGTAACTGCATACCTCCAAGCCAAGACTTAAGGAAAACTAATCATCATGTACTCTAACACTTAAAGCGATCAGACTCAGCCATTTAAAAACATAAACCCCTCTTCTTGCAGCCTGCACCCAACCTATGGCCAAGCGAGGCTCCAGTTCAGGCCCAGCACCCTATTGCAGTCTGGGAAGGTATCTTACACAGCTTCATCGACAGCTTGAGGGTGCCATGAGCACTTCTGCTTTAAACCACTGCAGAACAATCTCTTGTTTGTCTGGGAGTGGCAGGCTGACATTTCTTGCCCCAGTTTTACTGCATTTATGTGTGCCATCAGCAGACCAGATCCTGGCTTGGTAAAATCAGGCTGTTTTGGTCCTACATGCTCATAGGATATCTGTAACAGTGTAAACCACTGCCATCCAAGATTACCACTACCCATCATCCTTTCCATTTCCAAATGCGTCTCCAAATCTTAGGATGCTTTGTGTCCTTGATCCATTTTACCACCAAGCCCTCTCTATGAGAGCTCTCCTACATCTCCAAAGCTTTACCAACGTTGCTCAACACCTGAAAAGCTGTGTTCTCCACAACATGAGCTCCAGGTGCCCTACCAGGCCCACATCACCACCTTGCTGTCACCTCCCATGAGGCAGAGAGCTGTTCTCAGCTCCAGAAAAGCTGATTATCCTTTTCCCCACCAGCCTTGGCTCAGATAACTGCACAGGGCCTGAAACCTGCCAGCACTGACCTCAAATCCTTACTGCTCTCAGCCATGGAAAGTGAAGAGAAATGCACAAATGCCATTTTCTCTGTCTTGTAACTGTAATGGCCACTTCCCAAATCCCTCACCAACAGCAGAAGAGGCTAAAACATTCAGAGGTCACTTAGCCAGACCCATATTTCGTGCTGTAAAGCTGCACAGCCATGTCTGGCTGTCCCAGCTCTCTTCTCCCTCCTTCTCCCTCCTCAGACTTCCCAGCTCCTTTTCATCACTGCATTTCTAGGAGCAGATGAGGGAAAATATTACGTATTTAAGTCGAAATGAGCAGTCCTTTCATGCAGTCTACACGTGCTTCTTCCTCCTCATTAAGGCTGCTTTCTGTCTGGTAAAGACACTCCTACAAAACATGCCCTGGTGCTGATTCTGGTTCCTCCAGCCCCAGCTGGCCTGTTGTTCATACTCATATCTGATATTATCAGATGATCTTGTTCAGGGAGCTTCATTTCTTTCAGGGTCCATGATTTCACTCATCTGACCTCTTCCTAGCATTTAATCCCAACTGCCCCAGCACAACCGTACTAATGTTCTCACGTTGGCTGCTAATGAGCAGCTTTTCCCCACAACCAAGCTGTCCAGGTCCGTCCAATGGCAGCCACAGTGCTGTAGGAGGAAGTCATCAACATTTCCAGACCCTTCACAGCCTGCATCAACAGGGAAGTTATTCACACTTCCAGAAAGAAAGGTGTAACTTAAGTTTTTTTTTGAAGTCTTATCAGAGATGAATCGGTAATACTTCTCTGAAAGCGCCATTTGCCTCCATCAGTTCTGCTCAGCAGCTGCAGGAAGATCATTCCCCAGCCCTAGCCACTCCCCCAGCTACAGGACACAGATGAGGCTTTGGTTTAACATGGTTCTTGGCTGAAATCCTCTGCCCTGCATGGAAGGTATCTGCCTGGCAGAGGGGAGTAACATCAGCATTCTCCCAGCCTTCCCTCTTCCCTGGGCTGTGCCTGCAGAAAGGGGAAAGGAGCAGAGGAAAGTCCCTGCAAAGCCCCTGAGTGTGCAAAGGACAGCAAGGTTATTTCCAAACTTGTAAACGTTCTGTTTCTGCAAGTAATAGTGAAAGTGCCCATGTAGCAATGCCTGAAATATTTCAGAGACTTCCTTTATCTTCAGTGAAGAAGAATGAAGCCTGCTTTGCTTCCACAGAACTTCATACACCAGCAATCTGTGGCAAAACCATTTTTATTTCAGCTAATGCAACGCTGCATCACCCCAGCAACCTGAGCCATGTTTGAATGCATCAAGAGGTAAGGCATCTGGAGAATGTAACCTACCTGAACCCAGCTGCTTTGATGCCAGGGCTGCACCTGCATGCCTCAGTCCCCTGTGCACTCACTGCAGATGGTTTCCAGAGATAGTCAACTGCACGATACAGGGCATCACATCACTGAGGATGAGAATCCTACTTTCTGGGGAAGGGACTTTGCTACAGCTGATAGCTCAGCGTGGCCTCGAGGCCACATCCAAGAGGATATGGAGAGTGGAGGATGTGAACAGGGAGGGAAAAGTACAGCTTCCCACAATTCCTCCAAGAATCACAAGTGACACCCAACTCAGTTGTTCAGCCACCAGGACCCCCCTCTACGGGGTCAGCTGAGGGAAGCTGCACCCACCTGACATTTTGACATGGCCTCTAAAATTCCCCCAAAGATGCTGGAGAAGGGAGAAAAGGTTGGACACTGACATCTGGGGTATCAGAGCAGGATTCTTCATCCAACCCTTGTGCGGGAACCACAGGGCAGGAGGGGGAGGCCTGCCTGGCGCAGCCCTTTGAGGCCACCTGTGGCAAGGGGGAAAATGGGCACACCTGGCACGTGCAGGAGTGGTGTGTCTGTCTCATGCCTGTGCCCATCCCACATGGCAACAAGTGGGTGTAATGTTGTGGCGAACATGGTCTGCCAGACCCTGATGTGAGGCACTAACACCCACCTCCAATATCCAGAAATTCCTCCAGGCCCTCCAGGAGCAGAGGCAGAGTCCATCAGTGAGCTGAGGCTGGGCAACATTCAAGGAAAGATGGCTGCAGCACTTTGTGAAATCAGGTGGCCGCTATTCCATGCTTTGCTTATTTATTTATTTTTCTTTTATGAATCAGGCAATTACAATAATCTGCTCTTGGGATCCCGGTCCCTGCTCTGTCTGTCTACCCATGGAATCCTTCCTGTAGAAGCAGAGCAGTGAGACAAGCCAGCAGCCAAATATCTCATTGCACAGAAAGTCAGATGATTTCATTGCTTCTGGGAAGCAGAAGCAATGGAGCACCACTTGCATCACAGTACACTGTCGGGGCCTGAGAAAGACTCATTAGAGGCACAAGTGAGATCTCTGACATTGTTTTTTATGCTCCCCATAAGCTATATGTGTGTCTTTGCACCAGCAGTGAGACCCCTGCACAAGAAGTCCTCAGACAGAGCACCACTGTGCCCTGATCCCAGAGCTACTCAACAAAACGGCAGCCTTCATCTTCCCCAACCAAAGCAATGCTCTCTGCAGCCCAACACCTCACTGTCACTTCACTTCTCTACACCATGGATGGTTGCTCTGTATTTTAGTCTGGCATGTGCTGAAACTAAATCATTTCTGGGAAGAAACTGGTCATCTCATCTGGACACTTTCCTGTAAGAACTTTCTGTAGGGAACCTGTTTAAGCAGGCTGGACTTGATGGCCTCCAAGTTCCTTTCCAACTCCTAAGATTCTATGATCTCAGGTGCTTTTAGGTCATAGCGTGCACATAAATAAATAGATAGATAATACAGTATCATTTATATAACAGTCATTATCTGTGATTGCATAATGATAGCTTGTGAATAATGGGTTTTATAATAATACCTCAGTGCCAAAGCTAAGTAGTTCTGACCGCCCCTGGCGCCAACACTTCCCACGTGACATCGGCTTAATGAAAAACACACATAAACATCCATACAAATCCCTCAGCCTCGGACAGTTGCCTTCTCAGAGGAGGTAAAGTGGGATCTCAGGGCATAGAAATGGCAAAGCCACCATCAGCATTCCCTTTAGACCATAAGTCTAGGCCTGACCATACAGCAGAGATAGCCAAAATATACCCGCGTGGCACCAGGAGGAGACACATAGTACATGGGAAGGGAGGGGCACCACCAGCGCTCTGCCTTGGGTGGCATTAGCTGTGGGAAGGAGGAGTCTGCCCAGTCTCAGTGCCCACCACCTTGCAGAGCTCATCTCCTGCAGAGTTACCAGCCATGCAGGGACACAGGTCTGTCCTGTCTCCCTGGGAAGCACACGAACATGTAGCACAAAGCATGGTCATAGACTCTGGTCTGAGGCTGCCCAAACCTAGGCTTCAGTTAGGAACAATAATAAAAGTACTTGTGAGGACTGTGGGCCACCAGAAACTTAAAATTAGGGTCTTGCTTTTAATTAGCTGACACATGGTCATTTCTTGATGAAGTACCCCATGTTGTTTATATACACAGAATCATAGAATGGCTTATGCTGGGGGGGATCTTAAAGATTATCTCGTTCCAACACCCTTGCCATGGGCAGGGCTGCCAGCCACCAGATCAGGCTGCTCAGGGTCCCATCCAACTTGGCCTTGAGCACATCCAGGGATGGGGTATCCACAACTTCTCTGGACAATCTGTTCCAGTGCCTTACCATCCTCAGAATAAATAATTCCTTCTTAGCATCTAACCTAAATCTCCTCTCTCAATGGTTTAAAACCACTCCCTTTTGTCCCATCACCGTCAGACCATGTAAAAAGTCAGTCCTCCCCCTCCTTGTGAGTTCCACTCAAGTACTGGAAGGTCTCAATGAGGTCTCCCTAGTGCCTTCTCCAAACTACACAAGCCCAGCTCCCTCAACCCTTCAGAGGAGAGGTGCTCCAGCCCTTTGATCACTTTTGTGGCCCTCCTTTGGACCTGCTCCAACAACTCCACATCCTTCCTGTAGTGACGACCCCAGGCTTTAACACAGTTCTCCAGACAGGGCCTTATCAGGGCAGAATGCCTCTGTTGCTCTCCCTTTTTTGATGCAGCCCAGGACACTGTTGGCCTTCCGGGCTGCAAGAACACTGCTGGCTCACGTTCAGCTCATTCATCCACCAGGAACCCCAAGTCCTCAGCAGAGCTGCTGTCAGTGAATTCTTCTCCCAGTCTGTACCCATATTAGGGTTTATTTTGACTCAAGTGCAACATTTTGCACTTGGCCTTGTTAAACCTCATTAGGTTCTTCTGTGCCCATTTTTTGAGTGTGTCCAGGTCCCTCTGGATGGTGTCCCTCTCCCTTCTATTGTGTCAACTGCATCGCTCAGCTTGGTGTCATCAGCAAACTTGCTGAAGGTACTCTTGATCCCACTGTCTATGTCATTGAGAAAGATGTTGAAGAGCACTGGTCCCAAGGTGAACTCCTGGGAGACAACACTCATGACCAACCTCCACCTGGACATAGAGCCACTGACAAGAACACTCTGGGTACAACATTCCAAATAATCCAAACAATTCTTTATCTGCCTAATAGTCAAGCCTTCAAATCCAACTCTCTCCAATTTAGAGATGAGGATGTGGTGCAGGATTATGTCAAAGGCCTTGCAGAAGTCCCAGTAGATGACATCAATTGTCCTTCCTTAGTTCACTGAAGCTGTCACTCTTTCATAGAAGGCCACCAGATTGGTCGGACACAATCTGTCCTTAGTAGAGCTATGCTGGCTGTCTTAGTTCTCCACCTTGTCCCACATGTGCCTTAACGTCTTTTCCAGAAGGATCCGCTATATGATCTTCCCAGGCATAGACTTGAGGCTCACCAGTCTGTAGTTTTCCAAGTTTTCCTTTCTTAAAAATGGAAGTGATGTTTCCCTTTTTCCAGTCACTGGGGGCTTTGCCAGACAGCCACATTTTTTCAAATATATATGGAGACTGACTTGGCAACCACTTCAGCCAGTTCTTTCAAAACCCTGGAATGCATGTCATTGGGCCCCATAGACTTGGACACATTCAGACTCGTGAGGTAGTCTTGGACTTGCTCTGCTCTTACACTGGGAGTGATTTTGCTTTCCTGGCCCCTGCTCAGAATTTTCAGGACACAAGGAGTGGGAAGCCTAACTGAGGCAAAGAACTCAGTAAGTACCTCAGCTTTCTCTCTGTGTCTGTGGAAGCCAGCTCCCACTTTTCAGAGGTACATTCATCCGTCTGTCTCTTCTACCAAATGCCTTCTTGTTTTTGCATCCCTCACCAAGTTCAATTGCACCCGCACCTTGGTTTACTTGATCCCACCCCGCACACCTCATCAGCACCCCTATATTTCTCCCAGGCCACCCTCCCCCACTTGCACTGCTTAGACATTTCCATTTTTCCTTTCAGCCTGAACAGCAGGGCCTTGCTCAGTCACGCTAGTTTCCTGCCTTGTCTGCCTGATCTCTTATTCTGAGGGATGGAAAGCTCCTCTGCTCTTAGAAAGGTGTCCTTAATGTGCTTCCAGTTCTGTTCTGTCCCTAAGGACAGTTTCCCAGTGGATCTCATCCAACAGCACTTCAAGCAGCCTGAAGTTTGCTCTCCTGAAGTTCAGGGTCCTGACTCCACTCTTTACCAGGCCCACATTCCTCGAGACCATGAACGTGACCAGAGCATGGCTGCTTCAGCCCAGGCTGCCTCTGACCTTCTTCTCTTTTGTGATCTCTTCCATGTTGGTGAGCACCAGGTTCAGCAACGCTTCACCTCTTGTGGGTCTGTCCAGTATCTGAACCAGAAAGTTATTGTAAGTGGACTCCAGGAGTCCCCTGGATTGCTTACAGGTCACTATGTTATTTTCCCAGCAGATGTCCAGATGGTTGAAATCCCCCACCAGGATGACAGCTTGCAAGCATGATTCTTCTTGCAGCTACAGCAAGAAAGCTTCATCAACAGGCTTCCCTTTATCAAATGGTCTGCAGTAAACCCTGACCACCAGGTTTCCTTTATTGATTTGGCCCCTAATTTTAAACCACAATCTCTCAATCCATTCATGACTGTTTCTTGGAGACAGCTCTTCACAGTCCACCCATTTCTTAATATAAGAGAGCCACACCTCCACCACTTTTACCTTGCCTATCCCTTCTGAAAAGCTCATAGCCCTCAATCATGGTATTCCACTTACGTGAATCATCCCGGCGTGTTTCTGTGACAGCAGTAAGATCATACTTTTCCAATTGCACCAGCTCCTCCTGCTTATTTCCCTTTCTGCATGCATTGGTATACAGGCACATCAGCTGGGCTTTCAGACACTCTTTGGAGGAGTCCTCCCAAAAACATCTGTGACAAAGTTGAGGTTTTCCTTCACTGCTTCCTAAAGTGACACGTGTTCCCTGACTCCTTCCCCTACTCCTCAGCAGTACATCCCCTTCACCCCTCAAATCTAGTTTAAAGCCCTAATGATGAGCCCCACCAGCTGCCTAGTATGTTCCCCATTAAGATGCTGCAGGCTGAGGGCCCCCTCTAGCACCCTGTTGCTCTGATTTAGCTGTACTATCCCACACCTTGTCATCAGCAGCCTTGCTATCACCCTTTCCCCTCTTCAAACCTACCTTAAAGCCCTGTCAATGAGCCCAGACAGATCCAGAGACAGAATTCCTTCTTTTCTCCCCAAGCCCCAGGGGAACCTCATCAGCAGCCATCAGGGCAGGTGCCAAACAAACCTCCCCACAATCAAAAGAGCTAAAATTCCTGCAGTGGCACCAGCTCTTTCCCTTTGACTCATTTTTTATTGATCCCATATGCTTCCACTCTGGCAGCAGAATTGAGTCATCTTGTCAAAATTAACATTAAAAACATATTCTTAAATATTATTTTCATCACTTTTTCCCCACACACACACATTTACCTTTCCCTGCTTTGAAAGACTTTCTTCCTCTCCTCAGAGCCAAGTTTCCATTTTCCCTGCAGCATCCATCTTTCCAGGGCTGCTGGATGTTCTGCAGGGGCCAGGGGGCACTGACCCACTGGAAGCTTCTTGGAAGTAACAGAGCTCTGAGAGAGCCACCAGCGTGGCTCACCCCTCAGACATCACAATATTATCACCAGAAAATTATTGCCATAGGAAACATGCAGCTGCTGGAGAAGGACAACGGTTTTCCACAGCTACCCCCATCCCTTACCAAAAGCTCCTGGCAGCCAAGCGCTTCAGACCACACACCAGGGAGACGTGGGATGATGGTGGGCCACCACAACAACGTCATATCTGCTGCCCTTCCCTACTCAGGTCCTGCTGTGCCTCGAAGCGTCTCTACCTTCACTACTATGGCAGTGCTCCCAAGGAGACCAGGCAGATACTCTTAACATAGGAAAAGGTAATGTTAAAAAACAATTTGTTCCCAAAAGACGTTTAGCTGAGCAAACCCCAAGGTCCTGACATAACCTCCTCTCATATGTAGCACTTCCCCTGGGCACCTTCACGGGATGCTCCCCAAAGCCTTCTTCTAGGAGCCCACCCGCAGACCCAGCCAAGCAGCGGGATGCTCACGCACACTGCCACAGTGGAAGCCAGTGCTCCCAGAACGGCTTCCCACTAGCTGCTGCTGCTTCTAGGACAGCCTGCAGCAGGATCTCCAGTAACAGGCTGTAGACACAGCCGCTCACCTGGGCTTCAATTCAGTTCATTAACTAGGACACAGAAAATTTAATCATTCACTAACTGACCGGACCTTAAGGCTTTCTCGAAGTCTGCTACTTTGACATTGACGAAGCTCTTGGTGAGGCAAGATTGTACCCACTCATGCTAACAGGAGCTCAGTATCAGGAATGAATTTTTGTTTCTTTAGTACATGATCATACTAAGGATAAGGAAACAAGCCGTTTTCAACCTTGAGACAACTAGGGATTCTCCTGCTTGGAGGCCTCACTACTACCCTTCTTGGAAAAATTTCTGCAGCATCAGTTTGAGAAGCCACGGTTCTGGCAATTTTCTCTTTTTTTTATAAAACCCAGGCATATTTTTGGGCAGGTGTAAACACCGCGCTGTTCCTCAGAAGCTCTGTCACCCAGCAACACAGTGCAACCACTGAAGGTATCCCTTGGATGTAGCCCTGGAGGCCTTCTTGGAGGCCATTGGCAACTGCTGAGGAGGAAACATCCACATGAAGGCCATGAGACATGCAAAGCATGACAGAACTAGGTAGGGTGTGTAGGTGTTGCCCACGGGCTCGCACCAGAGCAAAACATCAACGTGCTCATTGGGAGATCAGAGGAAGTGTTTTGTGAGGACGATGTGGGTGACATTTGTCACAGCAGAGGGAAGAATGAAGCTGAAGGTAGTGCTGAAGTCAGCACTCACCCCTGTGAAGAAGTGAGTGTGGTAGTGGACAGCTGCTATATACAGACAACTTAAGAAAATGACACTGGAACCTTAACAAACACAAGGAGTTTAAAATCCGGGGGTTAAGTCATAAATAACCCTGAAATAAACCTTTGTTTGCCGAAGAATACCAGCCTTCATGATCAGTAAAGGAACTGGGGGAGAATTGCATGTTGAAACTGGGAGCAAACCAAGCTTGGAGACATATACTTGCTTTTGGGGTGGCAGGAGTAACGGTGATCGCCAGTTCCCTGAGCATGTGGTAAATGAACGAACTGAGGTGCGACCACATCGAGGCCTCTGTCATTTCTTCTCAGCTGCAAATTGCTCATGCTGGTTTGATCTGGAGTTTTCACAATAGGAGAGAAATTCGGAAACGTCGAATTTCTCTTGGAAAACACTTTTTGCCTGAAGCTGCCAGGTGAGGAGCCAGCAGCTCACTCGTCCACCAGGTGGGGAGCCAGGAAGCTTGCCCACCATTGGCAGCTGGTAGCTGGCAGGACTCCAGGCACACAGCCTGCCAACAGCTGGTTTCCACCCTGAGTTTGATGGAATTTATACATTCCCACCACAATATTGGTTCTTCTAACATCAGCAGGCTTCTCTGAAGGAAAACTGCTGTGCTGGAAGTATTGGTTCTGCTGCAACATGTCAGGCATGTTACTGCATGGACTGATGTGTTGCCACTGCGTCATTGCACACTAACAGAACAAAGTGCCCTGCAAAAATAAGTCAATAAAAATGGGTGCGTTTAAATATAACAATATTGGTGCTGAATTTACTCTGAGCTAACTGGTGGGAAAATATGCCTGGGTGTGACTGGAACTTTAAGCAGTAGGTGACAATGGTGTCATGATTACAAAGGCAATGACAGGTGAAAACAGACTTCTCCATCATTTCCCCAACACTCATCCCCCCAAAAATGTGTCCTCAAAGCCCAGACTCTCCAGACCGCTCAGATAATCTGCTGAGGTGAAAAGTTCCCACATGGCAAGTTGGGTTTTCAAGGGTGTGCCACTCAGATGGAA
The DNA here is from genome assembly GCA_036925125.1 of Oreortyx pictus. Classification (NCBI taxonomy): domain Eukaryota; kingdom Metazoa; phylum Chordata; class Aves; order Galliformes; family Odontophoridae; genus Oreortyx; species Oreortyx pictus. Next base: position 84,599,329 of record JAUPFR010000003.1, on the reverse strand, counting down.
AATCCTGTCTCTGGGTGCTGAGTAGTTTTAGCTAAGCTAGAAATACTTAGTAGTAAACATCACTTTAATATCTGATGCTCAAGAACATAGCTGTGATTGTCCCTTATACACACAGAAGGATATGGGTGTGTGAGAAATCTGAGGAGTGTGTTTATCTGGAATTACACGGCTATGTAATGCCTCATTGTATCCTTTGGCAACACAAACCACAAAACCTAGATATGCCACAAGGACAGGCTGGACTGAGAGAGTACAAGGATGAGGAAGGGGCTTGGAAGGAGAGACTTTGGCCTCCTGTATGTCCTTCAGCCTGGTACACTCCACATCGTGGTCCTCACCGGTGTGCGGGGATCTCACACCCCATCTGCAGTGGGAAAACAGCAGCAGAATGCGGGAGCTAAGCCAGAGCTCATCCCACTCTCTGTAAATGGATTAGCACCAACCTGAAAGGTTGTTAAGGAACTCAGGGGAGGCAGTGCATGCAGTTTGATTTCATTCGTTTTTCAGAAAGTAGGTAAGAGTCGAGATTTTAGTTCCAAATATTCTAGCCTCTTTTATCCTGTACCTTTCCAGCAAACACACCAGACGTGTCTGAATTGTTCCCACCATTTTTTTAGCCAACTGTTCATCTTTTTAAAGACAGTCTGAGAATTACAACAAAACGCGAGAAATGTTTTTCACTATTTTTTAATGTCGCACATACTGCATTTTGTAACATCAGAAGAAAAACAAAAACAAAGTAAACCTCAAAGACAGAAAATAAATATATACTTTCATGAATGTATGCAGAGAGAGTGCAAAAAATTGCATCTGTAAAATGTTTAAATGCTGAATCACACAACCAAAATTTTACAAAAGCGCTTATCTCTTTATACGTCAGTTTTCTTATAAACACAGAAATATTTTAACAAATCTTACAAAGATCAAACCCTTTTGCCCTTCACCAGGATAAGAGCGGTGAAGAAAGTGTATTACCTGGAAGAAAGGAAGAAACCCAGATAAATAAAACGGAAGCTCAACCAAGTACCAGGTAAGCAACATCCAGACACTGAAGAGGATTTCACCCTTGTGCAGCACAGCGCAAGAGTCACGTCCCTCAGAACAGCAGGGGCTGGCCCCTCTGAAGAGGGACTCGCTTCCTCCTGTTGCAAGGAAATCATTCCCTTCCACACCATCCACCCAGCACAGCAGTAAATGCTTTGTGTCCTGCTCCTGCCTGCAAGAGCTGGAGACCATGGCCGGGCTGAGCCCAAAGCTGCCACCCCCAGTGAGCAGGCCGCGGTCGCAGGATGGGGTCTGAGATTGCTGCCAGTCCTGGCTGCACTCAGGACGATGACTTGGTGCTGGGCTCAGACACCTCAAATCACACTTTAAAAACAACAGCAACAACAACAAAAAGCTCTTTTTTTTTTCTTTTTTTTCCCTCAAAAATACGCAACGCTGTGGCAGTTGAAGAGATCTCAGAAGGTGACACTTAGTGCCCCCCATGTTGGTATCAGCAGGGTATGTAGCAGCTCACATCACAAAATGAACGCTTAGAGCAGACCAGCCCCAAATAACTCATCTGAACTGAGGTTTCTCTGAAACAGAAAGAGGCAAGTAGCAGATACTGGAAAACTGAAGGAATAGAGGTTTTGCTGTGAAATATGGAGAGTTTGGGGCTACGTAGAGATGATGGTGGCCCTGACAACACTCCAGGAGACATACACATATGGTGACACGGCCCAGCATCACAGCTGCAGCGTTGCCTTGGCTCAGCACCACATGTGTCCTACATCTGGTCGCCCTACAGCTGGTGGCACTCATGAAGCCACTTGGACAAAGTCCCCGTGCCACCAACCACATCTGCTGCACGTGTCTCAGCAAGCTGCAAGATGCAGGCACCTTCCTGAAACGTAAGGAACTCACTGCACGTGCACTGCAGCATCACACATTCAATCTGTCTGGGATCTCCAAGCACGTAGCCACCAGAAGCAGCTGCTCTAGCTTGGACACTCAGAAGGCACAGACTAATGACAGAAGTCCCTGATTTTCAGCTAGGAAAAGAGAAACCTCCTTGGGAAGAAGGGGTGAGAGAAGGGGAAAGAATGAGGTCACGTCGTCTAAAAAGCTGGCAGACCCTGTCAACTACCTCCACCTTGTACAGTCCAAATTGCAGCAGTCACTAAAAGTCACGCAGTATTTGCTTGATACAGATCAGCAAGTTCACCTTTCGGCAGACGGCAGAAGAACCAATTCTCCTTGTCCCAGGAAAGGTAAATTTTCACGTTCTTATTGCAACCCATAAAAATTAGGGCCTGACCCTACATGTGAGGGAGATGCCTTACAAGTGCAGTATGGCCAGAACACTGTTAATCAATTCTATTGTATATTTTAAATTATCTTATTGTACAAACTCTGGATTCTAGGGGGATGGGGAGGGGTGTTGGATGCCTACAAGAGAATCTTTTTTCATGTATATAGGCTGTGTGGTTTTTTTTCACAGCGTATTTCCTAAAATTGTGAGGCTCAAAAGTTGTGGGGCTCTAACAAAGCAGCCCTTATTCAGATATTCCAAGACAACCTCTCAAGTTTAAATGAGTTTTTCTAAACAAGACAAGCTGGAATTCTCTATCTATGGCCATTATCTCAGCATCAAATTTCTTAATAAAATCTGTGAGAAAATCATTAGAAGGCTTTTATCCTCACACGAAGAAATCTACTAATTTCACTCCAAAAATCTTTGGCCTGAGACAGGGGATGAAAAATATCATCTTAAAGGGAATTCATCTGAGGAAGAAACAAGTGACTGTGAAAAGGAAAATACAGTGCAAAACACGTCAGACTTTTAAAGTGGCAGGCACTGCAATGCAAGTGCTGCGGTACCACGGAACAGAGCAGCTAACAATTTGTTTTGTTGTTAATTTGTGGAAACAGAGTTGATTACTGCCCACTTGCACATCTCCAAGCACATACGAAGATAGTATGCAGTTTCTCTTAGTTCATTCAAGTAAAAATTATGTCTATTTTAAACTTTTCTTTGGACTTACACTTTGTGCTATGTTACTGGACAGGTAACAGTACCTAGCATTTAGCATCATAAAAACATTGTAAAAAGACCAGTTACTGTAACCCCTTATGTCCTTCTTTGAGTTAAGTTAGTTTGGTAGTTACTATTCACCATTTTTGCAATAAGCTTTTTATAAAGTGATGATTGTTCCTATTTTTTTTTTCTGACCTCCTCAGACATGGAGAAGGCTGAGGTACTTAATGAGTTCTTTGCCTCAGTCTTCACATTCAGTCAAGCTCCTTGGACCTCTTGTGTCCCAAAACGTCTAAGCAGTGGACTGAGGGAGCAAAATCATTCCCAGTGTAAGAGTAGATCAAGTCTGAGACCTCCTCATGAGGCTGAATGTGTCCAAGACTATGGGGCCCAATGACATGCATCCCGAGGTCCTGAAGGAGGTGGCTGATGTGGTTTCCAAGTCGATCTCCATATATATTTGAAAAATCATGGCTGTCAGGCAAAGACCCTGGTGACCAGAAAAGGGGAAACATCACAAAGGTGGACATGAGACAGCAGCGTGCTCTTGCAGCCTGGAAGGCCAGCTACATCCCGGGCTGCATCAGAAGAGCAATGGAAGAAGGGAGAGGGTTAGTAGAGGGACTGTCTCCCCTCTACTTGGCCCTTGTGAGGCCCGTATGGAGTACTGTGTCTAAATCTGAGGCTCCCAGCACAAGGATGTAGAGCTGTTGGAGCAAACCCAGAGGAGGGCCTTGAGAATGATCAGAAGGCTGGAGCACCTCTCCTATGAAGAAAGGTTGTGGGAGTTGGGCTTGTCTAGCCTGGAGAAGAGAAGGCTCGAGGGAGACCTCACAGCAGCTTTCCAGCACTTGAAGAGAGTTTACAAGCAGGAGTGGAACTGACTTTTTTACATGGTTTAGTAGTGATAAAACAAGGAGGAATGGCCTTAAACTAAAAGAGGGGAGATTTAGGTTAGATGTTAGGAAGAAATTCTTTTAATCAGAGGGTGGTGAGGCACTGGCACATGCTGCCCAGAGAAGCTGAGGGTGCCCGGAGGCATTCAAGGCCAGATTGAATGGGTCCTGGGCAGCCTGAGCTGGTGGTTGATAACCCTGCCTGTAGAGGGTGGTTGGAACTAGATGATCTTTAAGGTCCTCTCCAACCTAAACCATTTAATGATTCTATAATTTCTCATATAATTTTTGTTTTTTGAAAGAAAGAAGCACACTAAAAAGTCTCTTGCTAATACAGTTCTTTGGAAGCCTGTGAGGAGTGTAATGAGTTGGTGCAAAATGTTTATCCACTGGAAAACAAAGGAAAGGGCCCTACCGTGCCCAGAACTTCTGCACAGCAGAGTTAGTACATCTTTATGAGCTAGCAAGGTCCCAGTCTACTTAAAGCACACACTCAGGTATCCCTATGCAAGGCAAAGTCAGGATACACAGTGCACTGTGCAAAGCCTTTTCAGTAAAATAATCCTCTTAAGACTTCTAGCTTAAGCTCTGAAGTATTTTCTAGAGCTTCATTCTTTGTACATTTGTTCCATCTACACAGTCAAAGGAAGGTGCACCTGTAGTTTGTGTTTCTTTACCCAGTTTTTGTGTAATGAAAAAGTCTGGTCATTGTATCAATCTGCTCCTTTGGTGCCAGGATTTGCATTCTGACTCTCAGCTTCCCCTAACACCTGGGTACTGAATTTCTTTTGGTACCCCCCCCCCCTCCCCAGGCAGATGAACTGGCACAATCAATAAAAACTGAAATGTGGAAAAGGCACATTTTACCTCTGCTCTTTAGTATGAATCTCTGAAAGAAGTTACCCTGCACTCAGATTGAGAAGTTGATAAAAATAAACAGAACAGTCTTGCTTTCCTAAACTTTATAGCTATGCACGTGTGTACTGCTTTTATAAAATACTGTCCTATAAATCATTCAAACAAATTGCCACTCTATGGACAGAGCTGCATTATCTTTTAAAGAGCTAAAAGAGGTGGAACCTGTAAATGGCCAACTTATGTCTGTATAATAGCAAATGCCAGGCAAGATAATGCCTTCGGTTGCATTCCATTAACAGAGGGAAGAACTTAGGAACTTCATTAATGTGGCAGTAATAACAAAAAATCAGGAGAAACATTCATTCTATTGGACATTTTAGCAAAATCTGCAAGGGAAAGAGGAAGAGGGCAAAGAAAGAAACTGGCTAGCAGAAATATGATCACAAAATATGAAAAAAACAACAAAGTTCAACATGCAAAGGTTATCAGTTCTTTACAATGCTGGTCATGGTCAGTGAGACTGTAGAGCTCACACTCTAATTCTTGAGTCTTCCTTATAGTAATACACTTAACTGCAAGTTCATAAATAAGCTGAAAATGACAGTAGTGCCATAAAAACATCGGTAGAAAAATAGTGCAAAGCCAAGGGCTGGATACTTTAATATGCCATAACTGCCCCCAAGCACAACCATTATTATTCTTAAAAAAAAAAAAATACAGAAAACATTCTCTACTCATTATGAATCGTAGTTGCCTGCATTGCACTTTACATTTAAAACATACTATCTGTCTTTCTGCTTTCTTTAGAGGCATTGGATGGAGAATAAATACAGCCTTTCCAACTGGCGAGCACCGCCACTGGTAACAAAATCAGACAGCACTTATAAAATAAATCAATGTAAAAGTAAAACAGACGATATCATTTAAGGTCTTTGTCCACGCTGGTCTGCTCAACAGACTGCACTTTCTCAAAGTTAAGAACATCTACCACTTCTGTTACAGGAATCAGAGGGCGACGTTAAACAAAGAAAGGTCACATTTATGACTGCCAAGAAGGCAAAGATCCTGAGGTTCAGCCAAACGCAACAGAAGAGATGCTCTTTGCAACATTCTTCTGGTGCCTTGCACCGCGTGCATGCAGGAGGAGGAAGAGCCTGAGACAGTGCTCAGGCCGAGCATCTCATTTAAATATTGCAGCCCTTATCTCAAGGGGTTTGGAATTACAACTGATTACATAGTGCAAACTCGTATCAATTCCCACAGATTTAAAATGCACTGAAAGCCCAGAACAAAAGCCACCGCTGGCCAGGGTTATGAGGAGCACCAGCCATTAAGGAAATAAACTTGGGGGAGCAGAGTCTGATCTCAGCTACTCCCGAGTGAGCGTGACATAACTTCAGCTCTTCAGAGAGGCTTCAGTGAATTCATAAGGGTGTAACTGACACTAGGGTCTGAATCAGTTTGACGGTGAGGCACCAAATGAAAATGAAGGCTGTATTAAATGACAGATTCAGAATAACTAAAAATGATATGTAACAGTTTGTTAACTTTGAGCAGAACAGAAGAAATATCCACCTACGGATTGATAGTTACATGGCGTTTCTCAAGTATTTACATCAGCAGGTCCGGAAGGTCCAAGAGAGGGTTTTGCTTATCCTGTTCTGAGTAACCTTACAGGGTTCTTGCTGATACCCCATGTAAACTGTTGAAAAAAAATTCTGACTACCTAGAAAATAAATTGTGCATACTCAGTATATCCACAGACATGAGGTCACCGCATACACACACAACCAAGATCCCAGTACTGCTCACAAGAGGAGCTATATCACTGCCTTTCCTAAAATATTAGGTTCATGGTGGGTTTTACCCGTGTTACTGACAAAGGTATGCTCAAATGGAAGGGAAATATACATACTCCTAATCATTCAAAGTAGATATGGCATGTCTGATCTGAAAAATCAACAGCTTTCTCAAGATAACCCGGTCTTTGTCTTAGAAATAGTTTTGTTGGTTTTTAATTGCCATTGGAATCAGTAATATAAAACCCATTGATTTCAATTCTGAAAGAAATGCCATGGCCACCAGTTGACAGAAAACTGTCGAATAATTTTTTAACAGTTTGTTACCTCTAATGGAATGAGCTAGCAGGCAGAAGAACAAGCCTCCCCTCTTCCCCTTTTAAAAGGTACCCAAAAATTCTGGAGAAATCTGACTTTCACCAAGAACCAGCAGAAGGCATGACAGTAACAACTGGGCCTGCAAAATCAGATTAATACTGCAGAATTGACTCATGTGTAGCTGACAGGAGATGGTAAAGTTCTAGCAGTCCCAAGAGGTGGCTCATACTTGAGGGTATGAACTACCGAATGGTGTTTTTCTTTTAGAAAGCAAAAACTGATACTGTATGTACCATACAGTTATCTAGACATTTTCCACTCTGTGACTTGTTACCAATAGAGCAGCCTGTAGAAAATAGGCACTTATCCCAAGAATTGGCAAAAAATAAAAATAAAAAAAATTAAAAGAGAGCATTATTTGATAGGTATGGCACCAAAATCCAACCATTGTGCTATCTCACAAATGTATGCTGTACGGATACAGGCTCAAAGAGACACAGACTTTTAGGTTGTAGGTAGGCTGTGCTTTTTCTTTTTGCTTCGGCAAGATTTGCAAATGCAGCAGATGATGCATGGAGATGCCACAAGTAGCAAGGGAGAGGTCACCAGTGCTATGATACCTAGTCCAACGAGGATCCCTACGACCTGCAAGACACAGTGGGAAAAAAGACATATTTAGCTAATGTGAAAAGTAAAATGCATGCGCATGCATCAGCATGGAACTGGATAAAAAATGAGAGCATGAAAAATAATCTTGGTTCTCTGCTGAAGGGTAAAATATTTTTGCTTCACACATGCATGATTGTTCCGCTTAGCTGACTAGGAACACACCTGCGTCCTGTTCCACATCACCGAAGCACGCGAGTGGCCTAGCTTGTTTCTGCAAGGGCCTTTGTCGTAATGCCTTAAGAAGATGTCGTTCTAAAAAAAAAAAAAAAAGAAGAAGCTGTAAGAGGAGGTTACAGGCTGGGGACCAGACTGGAAATACAACTTTCCTGACGCTGCTGTAAAACTACCAGCTGGTGACAGGCAAATTCATCTGTCTTCCAAATATTTATCTAGAGAATCTTCTTGTAGTTCTAAAAAGCGTAGCGTATTTAGAACTGAAGCTATTGTACAGCATCTTCCATCACAAGCTTTCAAAAAACACTCTGTATATGCATCACACTTGTGGCACCTAGTCTGCTATTTGGTGATGCTAAAGGGGCCTCTAAACAAGACATCTCAAGAAGTTTGCAACCTCAGGTATTATCTTCCGAGGTACTTCTACCTTCTGTTCTGCTAACCCTGCACTTTCTGGATATTTTCTTCTATAGGCTTAACAGCAAAATAATTATAAGAAGTAAAAAAAGGAAACCATTGTTTCTTTTTTCTTTTCCCAGCAATACTAGATTATACTTTTTTTTTATTCGGAATGTGACGAATGCTCCACATTACTCTCCCCCTGCGAGCTGCAATGTAACATGATGCTTCCTCCTCTTTTATTCTTCAGCCTTACTCTTCAGCTGTGCAGCTGTTACCTACATCGAAACCTGGCACTTCTGTGACCTTGCTCATCTAGAAAAACTGTATTTGAACCACATAGCTAAAGTCTATTTTTTTCCTTTTCCTCTACAACAGGCTAAAATTCCGTAAGAACAAGTCTACTGAAACTGAGAATCTCATGGTCTTCCAGCTCAGCGTGGGGTTAGGCAATCACTGTGTACTGTATGTACTCTGAGGCGAGCCAGAAGACAGATGTTGAAAAAGTACACTCCCACATCCAAAAATAGGGCATAATGTTAAGTTAAACTTGCATTCTGAGAAAACAAAGATTGAAGAATGAGGAAGTCTCATTGTTTTCTGGCTGTGGAGTACAAAACAGAAGAAAATTGGGGCATTTTTCAATATTTTATTTCAAGTGCTTCAAAAGTTATTTTTCCACTCCCACATTTTTTACAAGTGCCTATGCAAAAAAGGGAAATTCATGTACCAGAGTTCATTACTTCTTTTATTCATAATCCTTTTAGAAAGATCAAGGTCTGCAAAAGTCTAAACTAGCTGGTGTCATTTGAGAAACAACTAGCTACCTGCATTTCATAATCCACATCCATAATCCAACAGCTCTATTGTCAGTTCAACTAACCAATCATTCTTTTCAACAAACACAGTACTAGAGATGGACTTGTAAAGAAGACCTACTTTATATGAGCTCTTTACAGACCCTCCCATGAAAATACCCTTACCCAGTACCATAACCCTTTTTGGCCATGCTGTGATCCACCTTATTGGGGAAAGCAGAATAACTTCTCTCTCTTAATCTCAACCAAACTATTTGTAGGTTGAGACAATTAAAGAAAGGTAACGCTGTAATCAACTTCAAAAAAGCAACCAGTATGTCTCATTTCCTTCAAAGAACTACCATGGGACCTCTGGATATAGCTATAATACTTTATGACAAAAAGAATGCTGAAACAAACGAAAGCACTGGATGAAGAAAGGAATGAAATGAGCAGCTGAAACAAGCTAAGCTATTCCTAGAACATCAATAGGTTAGTGGAGAGCTTTACATGGAGTTTCAGGCTAACCTCAGCCCCCAGTTACACTTCATCTAGATATTTTTTTCTCAGCAGCACTTACATCCAAGTTCTGTAGACAGTACCAGCAAAAAGTGTGCTTGCAGTTCTTGCACATCATCTGAGCACAGCCCTCATTTCGCTCAATATAGATCCGACAAACTGGGCACTGCTTAATTGGTGCTTCAGTCTCTGTTCCAACAAGTGATCTAGAAGAGTAAGGAAACATTAAAGTAAAACATAATTACAGCTGATACGCAGCTCCTAATGTGGATTGTGCTTATTTTATGGAGCATCTAATGTTATTGTCTTAACACACTTGATGTGCAAAGCTTATGATATTCAGTAGAATACATCAAAGTATACCCACTACTAGATGTAGGATTTTATATCACATAAAAGTGCAACTCCATTTTCATGGTCTTTCATGCTACATAAATCCAATGTGTGTAATTTAAAATAGAAATTAGATTGGAATTCTATTTAGGAAACACCAGCAGAGATGGACAGTAAGAAAACAGTTCCATGAAACTGAAGTGAGACACAGAGCAAGTACCCTATGCCAAGAATAACCAGCTCAGCCACTGTGGATTCCACACTTACCCCTGCTCTGTTGTTCCTAGAGCTTGGTTTTCTGGGCACAGGCGTTGTGGGTGCCATGCCTCCTTACAAGAGGAGCAGAACATCATGTGGCAGGCTGGGCACTCCACCGGCACCGGCACTCCTGACTCATTTGGTCCAATGCAGCACACCGTTTGGCAGTCTGCCGCAGGACACCATGTTCTCTGAGGGTCCAAATGGACTTCTGAAATAAAGGAGACAGAAATAAAACTACTTATATGGTCCCCCTTCTCATTCCGGTGGCATGTCGAGGTACGCAAGACCCAGTTCTGAATGTGCATGAGGAAGCTGAAGCCTTCTGAATCTGTGCCTGTGAATGTTGAGTGTACTTCTCTTCCTCATGCAGGTGTGGAACTGAGTTCTTCAACAACTGCTGCGCTGGAAGCATCACAACAATGGCAACAGACTACACAGAACACATCCTTTGCTTTTATAGGGAGACAAAAATGATGGAGGTAACTACCGCTTTCTGAAAAGCACGTCTTTTGTAATGTTAGGACATTTTGTGTTTCACACATGCCAGCCATGCCATGCCTCTCATGTTAATAGGAGAAGGACTGAATGTTGGGTCCCTTACTGCGACTTACTTCCCCCACCATCTAGAAAATGATTAATATGACCATTATTGGTTGGCACTCAGATTACAACAGTCAAAGTAAGATAGTGGGTGGAAACTATGAGTTACATACAGTGGCAAATGTTAGCAAATAATAAATGTCAACTGTTTCTCTCACTTCCCAACCTTTACTATAGGAATTTGGGCTTGCAAGAGAAACAAAGACAAATCACATTCACTATTACAGTTGTCTACTATTTGCATACACTGCTCAAATCCCTACGGTGAAGCCAAATGCTCCCACCCCACAAAGCCTCCCTAGAAAAGGACTGTCATGCTGTAAGGAGCTACCTGCATCCCTTCCTGCCTGGGAACTCTCTAGTACCACCCCTGAAAACAGCCAGAGGGGGTGACTCAGCAATGGGTGGAAAACTCTGACTGTGAGATGTCAGAATTACAGAATTATTTTGTACTTTCAGCTAAATAATAAAATATTGTCCCACTTGCAACAAAAGGCTACACAAGTGCCTCTGAAATATGTTCTTTGGCAAATTTTGCTGAAACAGTTGAAGGCATTTCCTTCTATGCACACCCCTTTTTGCACTGCTCCTCTGCAGGAGGTTGTTGGCAGCTCGCATTGAAAGGGGCTGGTGGATGGATATCTAGCACGTGCTACACTTGGCATGACAAACAATGATAAAAATTCAGATCCAGACATCCACAAGGCAGAAACTGCACAACTAGAAATGTGTTCAAAGAAGTATAACATTAGAGAAATGAACAGTATATAGATAAAACATAAATAGTAGAGAGAGAAAAGTAGATACATGCGCACAAACACCTAGGGAGAAGGACATCCCACAGCCTTCATAACCCAATGTGCATCAGAAAATGAGTTATCTTTTAGTACGCCAAACATCAGTGATCTGCTTGAAAACTCCCAGATGCCTTAATGCTAGGAAAAAAACACACTTACAGGCAATCTCTCTCCCTAACTGAAACAAATAAACTTGAAATTAATCCATTAGTAGCTCAGAGTTGCCTGCTAGTTTTGGAGGTGTGTTTTGAGGTGAACAGTAAACTCACACCAAAATGCAACTTAGTTTAATCGTAAAACTATTCAAATACGTAGGGTGATTTCTGACAAGAAGAGAGTAAGTTTTCAACAATCATACTAGCAAAGCCACAGGCAGATGGAACACTGTTTTTCTAATAGTTGAGAGCTTCACTCAGCTCCTCTTCCCACCTCATTGTTTTCTGAAGGTGCCTTCTGGGTGAGGACATCAGACAGTCCTGTGTTCGGATTTTCATTTCTACTGATGCTACTCCAACCTATATGCAGTGGCAAGGATGACATCCGAGAGATGAGGTGACTACCAGCAAGGAATTCACTGAAAATTTGTATCTTAAACCTTACCCAATTCTTTTGCACAGAATATGAAATATCTCCAATTATTCCAAAAGCTGAATTTTAACACGAGATGAGGGAGACAAATTTTTGAACCTGTTCCAACAAAGACAAACACTCAGTCTCCCATATCTTAAGTTGGCACATGAGACCCTGTAGTATGGGATAATACAGCTTTTCTGTGCTCACTTATCTTCCATCTCTCCTGGCCAGTTCTATGTGACACTTACAGTGAGGAACCAAGTAAGAATAACCATCTGATCTGCTGGCTGAAGGGCACAAAAGAACTTATTGCGACTGAAGGTAATATTTTAGTCTGTCCTCTGACAGGCGTGGAGACTTCACATATCCACAGCAAAGGCTGTAACATACAATTTAGAATGTGCCAGCAAAAACAACCGTACTACCTCATTCTTAAGCCACTTCATGAATTGAGTTCTCTTCTTTCTCCTTACTCTCTTACTCACGCTTCCTCTACTCTCAAAAGCAAACAAATATTTTGCCAAAATCAGCTTGTACTTTCATTTGCGGGGAGAAAAGAGAGACAGTGATGAGCAAGTCATCCAAGCTTCCTTCAGAGATGATGCTCTGAAATGGGTAAGACCACACCCTCCTACTGACTATTGCATTTCAGTCTTCACTTAGTACCTTCCACACGATTTCTGTTAACAAACAGCAGTTAAAGGAAGAAAACTGCAGTTCCTGCAGATAGTATGCGTGACTTTGGAAAGATAAATTCACCTATCCTGTTTTTGGATGAAAGACAGGATGTCTGATTTTGACATTCATTAGAAGAAGGGTTGGAAATCTTACTGATTTTTACAAATTAATTGCAGCAAGACGTGATGCATGAAATGAAATTCCCTCCTCTACCACTTCCTCCATTTTCACAAAGAACCTACAGATGGTATTTTGCAATCCATGCTGTCTCATGCTGTTTGCTTTACCACGGAGTACAAATGAAACCAGAAAAATAAAATAAAATAAAAACTAAAAAATAAAAATAAGGAGCAGTCAAAATAAGGAAAGAAATTACTATTTTACTCTGATGAGATGATGTTCAATCTTCCGGTTAGGGCTATTTCTCTCTTAAGCATTTTCCCTGTCTCCCCACATCCAGTTCAGCCACACTCACTCCACTTTCAGGACAGTGCCCATAACAGGCAAGGATCTAGACAGTTTTCACAAAACGTACAAGCAGGCCAAGTAAGATGTGGGAGGCAGAGGTGGGAATGTAGCATCCTGAAGAAGGCAGAATATCTGGCTTCCAAGAAGTGCATTCTGAGAAGATGAGCCCGTGCCTTTCACAAAATATTAAGAATATTTCCTTTTAATGGACCTTTTTCCCATTAAGCATAAAGGGGGCTTTCACATCATCTTTCACTAGGCCTATTGGGCAACTGTCACAGAAATAGAAATACAATGCATATGCTCTAACCACATCCTATTCTTCTATTTCATTATTTCTAATGGTCACATCAACTCTACCATGAACATGCATGCAGTAATTCCTGGGTTTTTGTTGGTTGGTTTTTTTTTTTTTTCTATTAAAATAAATCACAGGGAAGTCCTGTAGCTAGGTCATGCCTGGCTGCATATAAGTTAAAGATATGTAAGAAAGCTTGGTTTAAACCTGAAAACATCTGTGTTCTAAGAACACAACACAAGAAGACTGGATACTTTCAGTACATTCATTATCAGGTGAAGAAAGAGCATATAAAATTGTACACCAACTACTTCCCACAAACTTTTAACCTAGCATTATAAATATCAGCTCAAATATCAAATATCACTGAAGGAGATCAGGTTGGACAAGCAGGACCTGCCTTTCATGAACCCATTCTGGCTAGGCCTGATCCCCGGTTTGTCCTGCACGTGCTGTGTAACCTCACTCAAGATGATCTGTTCCATAACCTTCCCTGGCACTGAGGTCAGGCTGGCAGGCCTGTTGTTCCTGGGATCCTCCTTACAACCCTTCTTGTAGATGGGAGTCACCGATCTCCAATCCTCTGGGACCTCTCCAGATGACCTGGAATGCTGATAGATGGTAGAAAGCAGCTTGGCAATCACTCCCACCAGTTCTCTCAGCACCCTCAAATGGATCCCACCCAGAGGCATGGACTTGTGGCAGTCCATGTGGAGTAGTAGGTCTCTGACAGTTTCCACCTGAATAGTGGGGTTTTACTCTGCTCCCCATCCCAGGTCAGGGGGTAGAATAACCCAAGGATATTTGCTCTGACTTTTAAAGACAGAAGTAAAGAAGGCATGTAGAATCTCAGCATTTTGCTTGTGGTCACGTTCCCTGCTGCATCCCATAAAGGATGGAGAGTCTCCTTAGCCCTCCTCATACCGCTAATGTGTTTGTAAAAACGTTTTTCATTCTCTTTTACTACAGTGGGCAGGCGGAATTCAAGCTGGGATTTTGCCCTTCTAATTTTCTCCCTGCATATCCTAACAACTCATTTGTACTCTCTACCTATTGCTTTTTCCACAGGAGGTAGACTCTCCTTTTCTCCTGGAGCCTCACAAAATATTTCCCTGCTCATCCATCCCAGCTTTCTTCCCCACTGGATCATCTTACAGCACAAGGGAACAGCCTGCTCCTGCACCTCTAAGACTTCCTTCTTGAAGAGCATCCAGCCTTCCTGGATCCTTTTACCCTTCATGACTGAGTCCCAAGGAACCCTCCCTTACCAGTGTTCTGAATATTTCAAAGTATGACCTCCAGAAGCCTAAGGTAGCGGTTTTACTGACCCCTCCACTGCCTTGATCAATAATTTTGTTATTTCTAACACTTCTAGTAAAGCAAAGGGGGTGCTGAAGCAAGATGGAGCACAGAAAGACCTTATCTCAACAGAAGCTGAGAGCAAAAGTTGAGGGTAGAAGAGGCTATATATACAGGAGCCTGAAAGGTTCGATCGAATACAGGGTTTTGTTGATCAGAACAAATTTAATGAAGGACAGTCTAGGACCTGTCTATTCTAAGAATCAGAATTTGCCCTATTGTATTTTAGAGAGCAACATCTGGAAAACATATCGTTTTCTGTTTCTTTCCCTTACCATACTGACTTCTCAGAAAAAAAAAAAAAAAAAGAGAGAGAGATTAATAGAGATAAAGAAAAAGCCCTAGCTAACTCAAACTTTGGTCTTTGGTTTTCTGGTCTGAAAAAAAAAAAAAACAAAACTGAAAACCAGGAAGAAAAGGGGGCTCAAAGTATTTCACATGTAAATTTTCTCTTTATTTAAGTTAACCCCAAAAGGCTGATTAGATCAATGCTACCATTACACCATCTTACAGTTTTTTGAAATGTCCTCTGTCATTAAGCAATTCCAATGAATTAATGGTCCTCTGAAGATATGCATGGCTTCTGGCTGACATCAGCTCTGGCCATATGGCCGCATCCTGACTGAAGTTCATGAAAGGTCTATGGTTGAACACAAATATCTCAGGACTACTTTTGCTGTCAGCTTAAGGAGCCTCACTGAGTTTGCCCAAGGGCTGGCGTCAGAATGGCTCACAAAGGTACAGAGTGGTTGAGGTTGGCAGGAGACCACGAGAGAGACAAAGGCTAGGCAGTAGTGACCCAGCTTTTGCATATCATGAAATCTGAAAATGGCTAGGTTGTACAAACCCTGGTGAAAACACAAGCCACACATCAGATCTCATCTGTCAGGAGTCCCAGAGTCAGAAATTGGTGCCATCAGTGCCATCAGCAAGGCTTATTGCTAGATTCAGAAAAGGATAATCAGGACAGCATTGCTGAGCTAGGGTCAGGTCTGAGAAGGCAGCATCAGGCCAGCAGAAGCTAATCAGCCACGTTCCACTGATGACTCTAGACAGGCCAGCCCTAGGGCCAGTGCTGAACCTGGAACACACAAAAGGACCTTGCTGGGGTGGCATTAATGCTGGTGTCCAGGTTACAGTTTAAGTTAGCAGTAAGCTGGCTTTATTGCTAAGAACACACAAGGCCAAAAGGCTCAGTTTAAACCTTCTGATAAGTTTTACTCAACACAGAGGAGAGAGGACAGATCTTAGAAAAATCATGAAGAGAGGAAGTAGAGGTGTGGAGGAGATTTGTAAGACTTAGGCAAGAAAGAAAAGGGAAGTAGGATTAAAAAAAATAGGCAAGTTTCAGGTTTCTATGAGTGGGAGGCAATGAAAAAAAACCAAACAAAAAAGAGATGTAACAGGGAATTGGACAAAAGATCATGAGTTCAGCTTTGTCTGGTTGTAGAGGAAGAGATACCAGGAAATCCTTAGTTTCACAGTCTTAAGTTAAAACAAAAGATTTTATATAAAACAGATTAATGCATTTCAAGAATGCCTCTCTTTCTTTAATACGTCGATATAAGAAGCTCTGAATTCTACTGTCTAGGTCTGTAGGCAAGCCACTGTTTGGCTTATGAACTGGAGGGACTTTCTAAGGAATTAAGAGTAAAAAAGAAGGTGGTAGAATTGGAGATAGAATTCAAAAATGAAAGCTGTTCTCTGAATCAGAATGCTGACCTCTAGCCACTGTCTCAAGGAACCAGGATAAACACACTGCAGGAAGGGTGACAGAGTTTTAGGCACAAAGTGTATGAGTGTTACCCACAAGTCTGAGTCAAAGCATGATATTTCAGTAAGGAGCCACTCTGTTGATTTTGCTTCACCAAAATAATTTCAGATTGGTCTGTGGAGGTCAGTAAGACTCTATGATTGCAGTTAAACAATTTAAAAATAATGATATTTTCTCCGCCTCTTCCTTAATTTACCCAGTGAGCTTTGTTTTAAGGCTTTACAGTTTGTAATATTGCCACTTCCACTGACATTTTAAAAACCAAGGTAACAGAAACTGAAAAGGTTCATACCACGTTCAAATTTCAGCCTCTTGAATAGCTGAAACTGGTCAACTGGTACCAAATAGGCGATCTGAAATAAGAAACAAAGAAAAAGCATTAGAAACAATTGGAGACTTGAGAAAAATTAATGAGCACCCTGTTCTACTCTTCTGCTTCCCTGAGCCAGCTCTCAAATTCACCTTTTTTTCCTTCTTGCTTTTCGTGACCACACTCATCCATATCCAGATTTCCTTCTCCAAAGTAAGAAGGAGTTCTTGATCCCTCTCACTTTAGCCACATAGCCCAGTAGTTCACCCATGTCCTTCTAATCATGCACAGGAAAGCCTTCTTTGTGGATGGATTCTGTATTTACTTTGAAGTTTTATTTCATGTTCCTTTAATGTATTTAAAGGCAACACTTAGCCAGCCTTGGAAACTGAAAAACATTGCTCATGGACGAGAACACAGGCCAAATAAATGGATGCTCATAAATGTCTCTCAGACTTTATGGCAGGGATAAGACCAGTCTCAGCAACAGAAAAAACAAACAAACAAACACCAGACTGGTTTTCATTTTTTATTAAATTCATGGGTTTTGGACTTAGTTAATGCCACTGCTGTTAGAATTTGCCTTAGACATGCACCAGCCAACTGAGAATTAGACTGAACGTCACAAGTTTAGGTGGCACAGATGAACGGTCTTTGCCAATACACTTTACTCATTAACATAAACAAACTAATGTAGCCTAATCAGCTAAATGCTCTGATCTCCAATTAACAGTCTATGTAAGATAATCAAGTATTTAAAACTAACAATCAAACACGCATACAGTATGAGGAGGAGTTCAAGCAAAACTTTCTGAAGCTACTTCAATCACTTCCCATTTCCCAAAAATAAACCCAGACTAAAACCAGCACAAAACCTGATCATACAAACCAGTGAGAAAAAACATAGCCTCAAAATGGAGGGCTCTCAACCTTCATATCTAGTGTCCTCCACAGACCTTCAGATTACTGTTGAGGCAAAATTTGGCCTTCAGCAAAGTGGAAACTGGGCATTGCTACCTTTCTCGGTTGTGCTGCAAGGCACTCATGGGAAGAAATACAAAGATAAAAAAAATCTATTCAATATCAGGTTGGCAATACACTTACTTTTGAAGACAGAAAAAAAAAAAAGCAGAAAGCATATCACCTTATGAAGATCTCAAATCAACTGGAATTAAAACTGCATTCTGAAGAAGACGTTTGGACAATTCATTGGACCAAAATCAATGTCGTGCAAAAATAATCTCACTTATGTCAAGACGGAAGTGTCAAAAGGTGCTCAAAAGATTTAAAACTGAAGAAATCAAAAGATTTTACAGCAAACTGTACTAACAAATCTTTAAAAACATACTCAGTCCCAACAAACAGTTCTATGGCCTAAGTTTAGTTTCTATGGCTCTCGGTTTGTTTCTGAATTCTGCAAAATATTTTTAATACAAAGTATTTGTACGGGATAAGCAATAATACTTTAATATGACTGTAAGACACAGAGATTTTCCTGGTAAACTCGGTCACGGGAAGTTAGCTGAAAGCCTTGGAAAGGGGAGAAACCTGCTTCCCTCTAGCTGGGTAAGCATTAGCAACTACTTGAAATTTCACTTCCTCACGACTAAATTAAAACACCAAGACTCAGTGTTGTAAGAGTAAAAGCCACTTGAGTGAATTGTGTCGTTGTCTGAGGCTTTTTTTTTTTTTTTGGTGCTTGCTTCCAACAAACTGAACCCAGGGTTTCCCATGTACTAAAAACTGGCCTTTTTTTCTACAGTGAGAGAAGTTAGGAGATCCAATGTAGATTTCAACAGATAGCAGAATCACCATTGAAAGCATTCCTTTCTCCTACAGAAAATCTGACCTCACCATGCCAACCCTCCTCACTGGCTTGGTGAGCTTCTAATCTCATTTACACTGTATCAGGAACATGCAATTCTCACAGCTGGGAGATTAGGTGCTTCTCCTACTCGGCATGAGAGTCAGAATGCTCATCTGCACACTGTTCTTCCAGCCTTACCCAGGAGTACATTCCAAACACTCCCTTCCCTGCCCTGCCTCACGTACTCAGGGCTTCGACAGAGGATGGGGAGCTTGATAAGAAGCAAACTGCTGCCGCGGGAGGTGGCAAAGTGCTGAAAGAACACGAGCACATCAGAAAGCAAGATGTCTCCTCTTCCAGGCTAAGAAATTAATCAATTATCCAGTGCAGCAAGAAACGCTACTTGACAAGTTTTATCTTTTTTTGAAGTTAAGTTAAGGTTATAATAAAAACCTATGAAGAAAATGAGAGGCTAGGACTCTCTTCTTCTGAAAAGTCTCATGTGAGACTTATCAGACTGGCAGGAGTTGAAATAAGTTGCCTTGTTTTTCTATACAAGTAACAGATAAAAATACTCTTGTCAGAGCATCAGAATACTGACAGTTCTCACTAGGAATGGCAGCTCCCACTTGAAATAAGAACATCCACGGTAAAAAGCAAAAACTTTGAAGGCTCGCACCACAAAAGGCTCCAGTTGGACCCCTGCCAAGTGTCCCAAAAAACTGCCCGCTACAGTACAATAACTGGGGGTGCCGTTGCTATGTAAGACAAAAGAGCAAAGGAAGGAAAACGAAAGCGTTGGAAATGACTTCAGTTTACACGGGGGCAGGCTGTTCCTTGTAACTTGGGCAGTGCAGTAAGCAAGAGCCAAGGCAGAACAACCCCCCTGCTTTTGAACACTGGCTACCACAGTGGAAAGCAGAATTCCCTGCTCCACCTACTCTCAGGCTTTCAAAGGAGACACAAGGCAGCAAACAAGAGAAGAAGAATAGATCCCACTTCCTTTCACACCCGTATTGATACTGCCACAAGAGGAGAGTTCATCAGGACAAGTGCTTCTCCCTATTCTGCGTTAGCAGATGCACAGCAAGGAAAGATCCTGCACAGGCAGCACCAAGAGCTACCTGCAAAGGGTTGCAGTTTTAATCCAATTAGATTACATACACATGGATCATTGGCATCAGCCCTGTGAGCAGTAAAACAACACAGGCATCTGAAACAGCAAAGTACAATCCACTAGGAATTATCCAAGTGAGTACTACACTGGAAATCGCTGTATGCACTTGAGACCTGATTCATAGTACCCTGACTCACAGCTTACACTGGTGATTGCATTTGTACCAAGTAAAACCATTTCAAATTGTGATAAATAATACTTTATTTAGCTTAGGGATATGAACTGTTCCAATTTAATTAATTAATAAAATCAACTGAGTGAATTCCCAAGCGAGGCAGGAGTATTCTAGATTGAAGAAGTCTGTACAGTTGAAAGGAACTGCATTAGTATTACATGCTCCTTCTACCTTCTACTTCTGGGAACAAATCTGAAGTAGGACAAATGTCCTGTCCAACAAGATTACTTTTAAGCTTTCTTTCTTTGTGTAACTAGCTATCCAGAAGAGTCTGTAGCCAAAACCATTGCCTTCCCACCACCAACACCCATTTATTTCTACTTAAAAACAAGCAATACTACAAGCAGCTGCTATATCAATACAACAGGCCAAGATACAATCTAAGATTAGACTTGATTTCAAGCACTCCCATGGAACAGTTCCTTCTATTTGAATGCGCTGTTTCTCAGAACAAAAAACTGGAGGAAACACTCCAGTTTCAGCTAGATTTTGTTCTTACAAACACAAAGCAAATCAGGGTGTTCAGAAACCTATTATTAAAGTACCTAAATGTACAATTTTCTAGTTCAAGTGACTAGAGTCTTTTAATTATAAAAAACCTGAAATGTTTTCTTCTTAGGTCCAGAGACACAATGCTCTAGTTCACCAAAAGCTGAGCCTTAACTCCCAGCATCTCCCATATTCTGTGAATGAATAGTTTACTCCCTAAACACTGATAGAGTATTTAGCTGTTTCACAAGACACATTCCAGTTATTCAGACTTGCTAATTTCTTCATGACAAATATGAAAAGAAATTGTATTATGCATTTAAAATGAGAATCAGAGGGTTTTTCTTCCCTCACCTGTCAAAAACAAAAGAAACACATTTGTCAGAATCAAGTTCAGAGCAGTCAAAAGTCTCAAATAATTCAGTACTGAACAACAGAAATGAAAGAATTATTTTGCTCAGAAGACAAAACATACTTAATTCACAGTGAAGGCATTTAAGTATGTTGTTGGAAATCATAAAGAAATGTTACACACCATGGATAAAGACCTTGACAGAAAAGTGCATAACTATTATGTGTTGCTTATAAACTTTATTATTAATTGTTCAGATTCCTTACTGGAGAGGACTCAACCCAAAATGCACTGATGTCAATGGAAAGGCTTTTCCTCACTTAAAATTATGCCTAAGTTCACCTTATCTCCGCTATGCAGGATAGGGCAAAAGGCATTTGAAAAACAAACAAGGTAACTGTGTTGACTAACGTAATTAGACACAGTTTAGACCAAAATACAGAACCAAATTAAAAGCATGTCTGTGAAAAGGATAATTTGAACTGCTATTTTTTCCTCATTCTGTAGGAGCGCCTGCTAAACATCAGCCAGAACAGAGTCTGAAATGGACATGATCAGAAAAATGTAGTTTTCACAATCCTGATGCTAACAAAGGAGAAAAGGACCTTTTTTTTAATTTTTTCTCCCAGTACAGACAACAGCTACAATATTTCCAGAAGAAGCTATAATGCCTACTTGCAAGCACTAGCATAGTTTATTGAACATTTACCAAAAGAGAAATTCTGAAATGCGCAAGTATAAGTAGCTTTAAAGTGTATGCTACTGAACAATTGAGAAAGTGGTTGCCATGGTTATGTCATTTCTCATGGCATCATCCTGCTGAGGAACTTTTACCTGCCAGAGACCAAATATCCAGACCTTCTGAAGACAAGAAGGCTGTTCCCTTTATGTCTGAAGATTCAGAATGTGACTGGATTCTGCACTTCCATGCCAAAAAATAACCATATTTAAAAGACACTCTGTGCCACCTGAACAAGGTTCTATTTTTTTTTTTTTTTTAAATAACAGCCTTTAAAGGCCACATTTTCACATAGAACAGCCCTAATAGAAAAGAGAAAAAGAACACTGAATGCTCATACACAATTTGCAGTCTAATTGTGCAGGTTATTTATAAAGATAAACTATGATTTCAACTGGTCTTGCTTTATTGGTTTTCTTCTAAGGTTTCCTTCATTAAAGTACTTAGTAAAATACGTAGGTCACACCAAAAATAATGCCTTTTATTTATTTCCACGGAAACTACAACAACTACAAAGAGCGCAGTAACACTATTTGATAGAGCAAATTCTCACAGCCGCCACCATTAGCTATGCGTTTTGTTCAGTGACGAACAAGAGCCTACAAGCCACGCTCATAAAAATCCGCATCAACAGAGGTGACCCACTGTCACTGTCCCCACTGCTGAAATGTATCACCACCACCTCCCCGTGTGGTCTCCAGAAACATTCAGCAAGCATCTATGAATGACAGTAGGTGCCGTTCTTTCCACGTGAAGAAAATGACACACCTCTGCTTCGGATGCACATCCATGTCAAATACCATTTTGTCACATAAGGCAACGAAATGCATCACAGTATTTCCGGGCAGGTTCAACCTGTATTGTCATGCCACCTTTGATGTCACGGGGTAATGTAATAAAACAGGAGGCATTACTTTTGGAGCGGCCCTCATATATAAGCTGTTTGCTTTAACCACGCTGGGGACTTGTTTGCTTTTCAAGCAGAGAGTTTGTGTTTCAAGAACATTGCCAAGAGAGTATTAGAATATGAATTCATCTACCAGACACTAATGCACATCTTGGATAGTTTGGTCATTCTGCCTTAGCCCCCGAAAGCACTCAAGGATTAAGCTAACAGTCCATTAATACAGACCCTGGTGTGCCCTTCTGCTTATTAATGGGAAATATATTCATATAATTCTGATAGCATCATAACTCCAGTTTAACAATGCCGAATTCTTCCTAACATTTGTTAATTTTCTTTAAAAACATTTTCAATAAATGCTGGTTGCCTTCGGTCTATTGCAACAGGTGGTAAAGACATTGCTACGCCCTCTCTGCACCTACAGAGAATAAAAAAGAGGAACGGAAGCAGCTGATTTCTTTCCACAATAGCTGGGTTTGGCCCAAGGAAATTTCCCATCCCACAATGAATGAAATTGTGCTCCTTACTATCATATTCCCATCAGAAAACAACTACATCTCAAATATTTGTGAGAAATAGCTTAGTACTGCAATATGGTCCTGCAGCTTTTGCTGCAGAGCACAAAAATTTTTGAAAGAAAAGACCACAGGTCATATTTATCAAGGAACTGTGCTGTCAGTGACTGCATTTCAACAGAATTATACATCTCCAGCACAGTTCTGCCACTTGCATAAACAGAGCTTAAGGGAAGACAGAAGATAATAAACTGCTTTTCTTTAGTTCGGAGATGGAGGCCTGATTCTCTTCAATTTTGTTCCTGTGCACAATTGCAGAGAGAATGCACCGAAGAAGCCAAAAGCCTTTAGTCTTTTTTTCTGCTTGTCTTCCTCTGCCCAGCAGGGATTTACCAGGCACACAGAGCAAGCAAGAATAGCTGCAGGGCAGCATCAGATTTGCCCACAGTTTTATACTGCTTTCTAGATGAGCAGAATAGCTGGCATGCAGGAAGGTTCTGGCCCCACAGCCAGCAGCTCCTCCCCATGTTAGGGGTTTGGCACTAAGCTCAATTCAGAAACTTTACACTAGCACTAAGTCAGCCAGGAGGCTGTTTAAGGGCTGCTGGGAGGCTATTAGGAAGCCTTGTAGGGGCCATTTACAGCCCCTTGAATCCCTTTGCCCCAAGGAGTGTAAGGTCTAAAGCTACATTTTCCCTTATTTCTGTCTCCAACTTTCATACTGAACCTTCACGTCACTCTAGGGACTGTGCACGTGCCAGATGTGCAAACAGCTGTGCCCAAATCTCATTTAGTTTCTGAGCTCTCAATTTCTCCCATCTCTGCCCTGGGAAATAAGACACTTTTCTCTTAAGACCTACCCAGTGCTGTGCAGATACCTTCTTTCAACACGGTTTTACAGTCCTGTGTATTTATATTGGGCCACAAATTGGTTGTTGCAGCCCAGTATGATCACAGAAGAAAACGTTCTGGCTTTGCATATAATCAGTTTGTGTTCTTGCTCTTAGGTTTAAAGAGGTGCTGGAATTGCGGTGTCTATAATCATATCAAATCTGATTTAACTGACAGTACGAACAGAGGCTCAGCAATTCTGGGATACGGGGTATTCTAGTTAAGTCACCTGCACTGATAATTCAGAGGTTGTCTGGATGCCAATTAAGACTTTCCTCAAGGCACAGAGGAGGGAAAAAGGAGCAAAACCCTTGAAAAACATCTGCTTGTTTCTAGTAGTTCTTGTCACTCAGGCTTCTTGCCAAAAGCTCATTAAAGGTAATTTGAGGGAGGAAAAAAGTACATGATCATATTTATTATGTAGATGAAGAAAAGAAATTTGGGGTATTTATGCTTAAAAAAGGAGGAAGAAGAGTTGATACCTCGGCTTCCTGTAGGGTCCCATGGTTCACACAGAGCATGTCCGGGCAAGTGATAGGAGAACCACAACCTTCTTGAATAGCCAACTGCATGTACTGTTTCAGGCACTAGAAATAAAAAAAGGGAAAAAAGTTAGAGCCTACATGTTGGTAGCATAGCAATGCTAGAACTTCCACACAACTACCACTTTCACTGCCTTAATTGGCTGTCCTGAAGCTCCAGCACACAGAAAACATCAATTATTATAAGTGTGAATGCTACAAGTCATTACATTGGAAAGAATGCAACATGGAACAATTAATTATGTGTGACTTCATCTGCTGAGCATTGTGTTTATCCAGATCAGCAAGTCCGTGCTAACTCATACACTCTGCTCAATCAAGTTTGGTAGATTACGTGGGGGGACCCTTCGTACTAATTAAAGAGGCTTCATTCTTTTGTCTTTCCTCCCGCATTCTTAATTCAGACTCTCAGTCAGCAGTTTCCATTGTAGGAGACCTCATTTACAAGAAAGAGGCTACTGTCCCCAGCTCCATAAAAGGGGGAGGCATAGAAAGTAACAGGAGGTTATAATCTGCCCAACAAGGTGTACAACTACCAGTTCTCTCCACCCTCTCAAGGCTCCGCTGAGATCAAGTAACTTCCACGATTTACAATGATTTATCATCAGCTTCTGGTCTATTCAGAAAGAGTTCAAAGTCTATTTTTAGCATGGACACCTTCTTAGGAATGTTTCTAACTGTTTAATGACACAAAAATGGCAGGCTTCTCCACTCCAAGAAAAAAAGGCCATCTGCTCCCCCACCTTTTATTTGGCATGCCAGTTTCAAAAAGATGTAATTTGGACCTTAGGGATCCACAAATCTTTTGTCTATTTAATGCATATGAGACCACCTCCAGTGAAGTCAAGAAACAAAACTGGGGCAATGGACTGACGCACAGTGCTCTAATTTTATCTCCAAAGTACACAGGCAAGTAAGTGAACTCACTTCTAAATAAAACAAAACAACCACCTCCTTGAACAAAATCACAGAGCATACAGTAAACTGCAAATCACCACTAACAAAACAACAAAACGTGGATTTCTGGCTCTGGAAACTTGATTTTCATTTCCATCTTTTTATTCCATCCCTTCACTGAAACATCCCTGTTAACACCTCTTTGGTTAATCCAAACTACACACAGGCAGTAGTTCAAGCAAGTAGAAGCAGATTAGTGGCATTTAAAATGAGTTTACTTTTAATGTATAAACATTTGAAGTGTATACATTTAGAAGGACAAGTCCTACCCCCAAAACCTGTATGTGCATATTGGGTATGCTCCGTAAGTACCAGGGTTCCTCACGTCTCGCTCCCTTCCCTCACAGGAGACTTGATTACTTTCTGCACCAAGTCCTTTGGAAACATTTGGGGAAGGGGAAAAGTTCCTTTTGTGCCAAAGCATTTAGTCTGCCTTAGTTCCTTAGCAAGCATGAGAGAATATCCTTTTACTTTCAGTGAGATCCTGCCTTCTGTCTCCTCTGTGGTGCTGCCTGATATTGAGTAATTGGTTTTGACAGCATGGTGCACTGCATTTGTATTTTGGGGGCAGATCAGGTCAGCCAGTACAGAGCAGGGACAAAGGCTGAGAAGTTCCTGCAGGCCTAGCAGCAGCCCAGGGGCTTGTTCTCAATTTAGACTTCCAGGACAGAAGCTCAGCACACTGACATTTAACCTGCTCTGCCACCACGGGCAGGAAGTGCTTAAGGAGCTTCCAACAACAGCATGGTGTTTGAATTCAGCTTCTGTATCCTCTATGTGAGCCACGAGGGACACCGAGCCAGGAGAACAGAGGTTTTGGAGGACTGTTAATGCACAGGGATTCTCCTCTCACTCACTGCTTGACTGTAGGTGAGAATAGCAAGTTAAGCCTCCTTGCAATACTTTCAGAGGGTGCTGTGCTTATAGAGGGTGATTTGGACAGATTTTATAACAGATCTGTGCGGTGCCAAGGATCTTCACACGTTTCACCAAAAACCTCCGTGCTAAATAGTTTTATAGCTATTATATCTTTTGCCTTGATTTTCTGAGCTTGGAGAATGTATTCTGGAAGCCATTCAAAAAGGTGATGAAAGGACTCAGAGGAAGCTTTTAACATTTACCATAGAAGGATTAAGCTTTTTACCTAAGTCTGTACATGAATGAAGATTTGAACTTCTTGTTCCCTCCTTCACAAGTTAGCAGTAAAAAAAAAAGGTGGTAGAAAATAACTAAAATTTTAAAATACATCTCCACATTAACAGCAAGACTGTTTTTTAGAGAAGTTTTACTTTATTTACAGTCCAGCAACTAATTTAGCTACAGTTGAAAAATGGCAATTGACATACAAATTGCATATGCGATGAAGAGTTTATACAATGAACCAGGATTCATTTTTTCAGCAGCATGTTCTATACTATGAAGAACTCATTACACAGATGTAAAATAAGACTATTTTTCATGCTTTTTGTCCAAAAAGGCAAACGATGTCCCAATCAGAAAAAAACTGTACTTATTACATATGCTGTTTAATTGCTCTACAAAATGAAGGTGCTCATGATACCACATGAGCTCTGTGAACAGAGTTTCATCCAGGGTCACCTCAGGGACCCCAAGGCCTCAACACCCTTGGGCTTACACCCTCACCAACGTATCACTGTGTAGTGATGCACAAGCATAGAGAGCAGTCAGTGGCTGAGAAGCTGCACTACAAAACCTGTGGCTTTTGGTGAGAATTTTTGACACAAGAGGCACGCTCTTTGTGGAGCAACCAAGTCACCTTCAGCAACCTTCCCACTAGCAAGTGAGGTTTCCACAAATGCCTCAGGTAGTCCAGGCAGAATGGTCAAGGCAACAGGATAAAAACCCACTGAGGTCTTGTGGGTTTACAGCCTGATGCCTGCAGATGAAATCTGAGGTTTGGCTCCATTGCATTTGTTCCATCAAATAAATGGTAGACAGCAAGCAAAGGAATTTTAACCTCCCATATTTGCAACCGTACCCTGATCGGTTTATGCTCATCTTTACTGAGATTTTGCCCACCCAAGCACCTATGTAATGTAGAATATATTTGTGTTCTGGGAAACATTATAAAAAATCCTGATGCAATGAGCGATTGGTTTTTAAATGTAACAGCAGCACTCCACTAGTGGAAATTGGTACATCCAATCAGAAGGTTTTGGTAATGATCTATGTTTGCCAATCAAGTTTTGCTCCTGCTGAACTACCGTCAACTTCAGTGAAAATAGTTCTACAGATCATTTTATTTCTGCCCAATATTCATTATATATAACGTTATCTTTTTCAAATAATTTGCTCTCTAAGCATTTGAAGCAAACGTTTGTTTTTCACATTAAGAAATTTTTGTCTTTCAGGCCATCGACTTCTGTCATTTAGTAAAATAAGGTCAAGTCTATTTACCTACTTCAAAAAAGTGATTCTCATGGGTATCTGGTAGGTTAGGGCCTGTAAATCATTTAGATCAAATTTTGGTACATGTAACACGTGCATTTGTTTTTATAACAGTTCTGCATTTTAAATTAAGAATGAGTTGAAAGTGTAATTTCAGTATTACATTGTTAGGAAATGATGTGACAAAGACATTATATCCCTCTCACTGCAAAATGTTATGTTTCTATTCAAAGCCATTTTCCGATAATCTCTCTACCAGAGACAAAAGACAGATCTCAGTCACTTCTGCATACTGCATTTTCAAGTACACCGATATATTCTATTACCTTGCTCTTCTCCTTTCTCATCACAGCAATTCACCTGCCTAAACGCAGCATCATTTGGATGTTAAAACATAAAAGGAAACTGTGTATGTGATATGGCAAAATTGAACAGGTAGCATTAGGAAAGTTGGAGGGATGGCTAGTAAGAAGAAAAACTGAATCAGAAAATCACATTAAGTTTAAGTTGGAAGAGACCTTTTAAAGTCATCTAGTTCAACTCCCCATGAATGAACAGGAATATCCACAGCAGAGGATGAGGTGCAATTTCCGCTTGTCCTCTTACCACAAACCCTGATAAAGAATCTATCCCTTTCTTTCTTATAGCCCCCCTTTAGATACTGAAAGGCCACTATCAGGTCTCCCCAGAGCCTTCTCCTCTCCACACTGAACAGCCCCAGCTCTCTCAGCCTGTTCTCACAGGGGAAGTGTTCCATCCCTTAGATCGCTTTTGTGGCTATCCTTTGGACAAGTCTATGCTCTAACAGGTAAATATCTCTCCTGTAGCGAGTACTCCACACCCAGACACAGTATTCCAGGGTGAGACCTCAGCAGCGCAGAGAAGAGCAGCAGCATCACCTCCCTGAACCTGCCAGCCACGCTTCTTTGCATGCAGCCCAGGACAAGGTTGGCTGTCTGGGCTGGGAGGGCACGCTGCTGTCTCATGTCCAGCTTGTCATCCACCAGTACCCCCAAGTCTTTTTCAGCAGGGCTATGCTCAGTCCTTTCACTCCCTGGCTTGTACTGATAGTGTGGGCTACTGTGACCCAGGCACAAGACCTTGCACTTGGTTTTGTTAAAACTCATGAGGTTCGCCTTGGTTTACTGCTTGAGCTTATTTGTACTTCTAAACAGGTCTTGAAACCAGACGAATTTGTCCTGCTGTCAATTAGCTTGGATGCATCTGCACTTCACTTGGGAAAAAAGTACAACGAAAGTTCATCAATAAAACAAGTACTTTCATTGCCCAATCTGTATTTTAGCTAAGGACCAGAGGCAGCAATAAATGAAGTTACCTTTAAATGGACATAATCAAATGGATAAATCAGGCCACAGAAAAGCTTTCTTTCAAGCATCTTTCTCAATAAAGTGGGAAAAAAAAAATCCCTTTCAGCCCATAATGTCATATTAACTTTGGCTAAGAGGAAGCAGAGGATAGGATTTGACAAGCATCTTATTTCTTCATAACTAAGTGAAAACATCAACAAGGAAAGATGACAATGGACTGGAACATAATGTCCTCCTGCTGCTCCGCAAACTGTTTTTTCAGGGGGTCTTCCATGTTTGTCTGAGGGATTTTCTGTAGTCTACTGCCAATGGTGCTATATTCTGCTCAGATATGCAGCCTGAAGTAAAATTTACACATGGCCTTCCACAATATGGAAGTATTTCACAAAAATCAAGATATCTTCCTGGTAATCTTTGCCACAAAGCATCACCACAAAACAAAAAAATGACCCAAGAACATGACTAAAAAACTCACTACCATAAACCTCAACCAGCTGTGAACACCATTTGCAAACAAATCTGTATCAAATTAAACATGATCTTACTAACAGCTACAAACCAGCTGCGACCACAAAGCTGATGTCACAAGTTCTCTCTTCCTCACCCGCTCTCCCCAATCTCCTGTCGGCCACTACTGAGCTGCTACCACCCCTGCAGACTTCAGGAACACATAGCCCATTTTTCTGAATGGTAGCATCCATCAAAAGGCAATGGGGACAATTGTGCCTTTCTGATACTCAATACAGAAATACATGCAAGAAGTTCTTAAACCATCTAAGTTATGATGAAAATGCTAAGTGCTCAGTGCCAATATTAGCAGGCATGGGAATTTTATTTTAACTTTTAAAAAAAGCCATTCTGAGACATTTCAAATGTAAAGCTGGGAAAGAAATAGAAGAAAAAAGTCTGCAATGTCAAGATTTGGCAGCTTTTACCTGTGGGTGGAAACAGAAAACAATCTGAGGTGAGTTTTATATAAGGTAAGTGGGGCACTGCAGTACAAGGGCTATTTAGGAACAGGAGAACACAGTGTTCTAGTGCAGCCATGAGCACAGGCGGGTGTCTCCTATGATGAGGAAAAGAAGTGGAAGAAGAGGGGATCAAGAAGTCCCTTCTTGAAAGTTAGCACAGAGAAAGAGAAGAGATATTATTACCCAATGTTTGCTAGATCAAGGCAACTCAAATTTTCCCTTATTCATAAATTTTACTTAGTCCTTCACTGGAATATTTACATGTATTGCTTCATTTAGTAGACATCCCATGCTATTTGTCATCTGCTTCCCCCTCGTCTTTGGTCCACTCAACCTCCTCTGCTCCAAAGCTTTTCTTCCTGTGCTTTTTGCTGTTCATGCTGATCCTTCACATCAGTTTGCCTATAGCTCACCAGTCCTTCCGTAGAAGAGCAGTCTAAGGCTTGCAGAACCAAGGACAAAAGGTCAGTATTAGGCCACCTGAAGCAGAAGAAGGTAGGGCAGCACACAGCTGCTCCTAGAAGGCACAAGAAGAGTGCCCTGTTGAAGTACAAAGGAGAAAATTCTCTTTCTGGAATTGTTTTCCCTTCTCCCTCTAGAAAAAGTAGCTGACAGGATCACGACAGCTCATCTCACACAGACTGCAAAATCCCAAGGCCTTGACACACCAGGCAGGCAGGCAGCTGCCCAGGGCACCAGGCTATCAACAGCAGTAAAGGAGCCTTTTTTTTTTTTTTTTTTTTTTTAACCACTGCTGTACCCTGACCTTGCTGTCATATAGCAGAAAATCAGGTTCTCCCAAACATTACCAGATCACCTATTTTGTGGAATATTGAAGATAGAAGTTACCTGTGCTTCTATTCAACACTGCATGTTGACTTCTCCTTTTAATGTTGCAGGAAGTTTAATCCTGGATTAGATTGGATTGTGTGCACCAAAACATCGAACAGATGATCACCGTGGCATTTATTTTGCATATTTTGTAATTCAGTTACCTCACACAGTTCTCAGAAATACAAGACCTAACAAAGAACTTGCTTGGATGAGAAAGAATGGTGAATCATGCTAGTCCTGCAGAACATGTACTGTCAACACCTAAGCTATCTTTTGCTTTCAGAGTCTGTTATACATTGTTTTATGCATCTCAAAACCTGATCCAGTAAATAACACACAAGATGGATATCAGTTGCTGATAGACATAAATAGCAGTGAAGCTATAGCGAACAGTTGCTCACCTGGCTCATATAAGAAGCCTACAGTTTTCAGAGAGGGGAAAAATAGGAAAGGCAAAACCATAGAGAATCAAGGAGGGCAGAAGCTGACACATTAACAGACCCTATCAAAACCACATTCTCCCTAACAGCAATGCTGTTAAGAGAAACCAAACTGCAAGAGCTCTTTTGAGGCTTGTCCAAGTAAGACAACATACTGTTTTGTCAGTTAATCAGGATATAATATTATTTTGCTTTGGATTCATGCAGAAGTGCAGTAAAATACTGTATTTCATAACAGTCTGATGGCAGAGCCCAGCACAGCATATAATCATTTTATGTACGTATGTATGCAGTGGGACCAAAGGGGCAAAGACCTGTGTAGCTGGTTGCTTCTGAGAAATAAAAGGCTGCAGGACAAGGCAAGCAAGCACAAGGTGCTGGAGATAGGAAGGATATCCTGCCAAACAAGCAAGAAGAATGACTGATAAGATTAAACAAGATAAGCAGTACTGAGAACAGATGAGACACGCCCCCTTTTCTGAATGGGACATGTAGTATAAACCTATGTGACATACGCAATATATATTATATTTTGCAATAAACATATGTATATTCATTTATAATAATGTGTGTCTACAGTATGGCACTCCACAAAGGTTTAATGGGTATAGGAAATGATATGAATAACATAAAAGACCTCAAAAGCTTTGCAGAGAATAATACAACTTGTTGCTTCCTTGCCAAGCCCTCTACAGAGACCAGTCCTTCATTCAAACTTAATACAGCCCAAACACAGTGAAATTAATCGATGATGTACACCATAGCTGTTTCCAAAACTTGGGATGCGTATACATGTGTTTTTATCTTGCATTCCAGTGGAGTCTCACACCAACTGCAACAGTATTGCGCGTAAGAAAGACATGGAGCTGTTGGAGGGCCTCCAGAGAAGGGCCATGTAGATAACTGAAGGCCTGGAGCACCTCTCCCACGAAGAAAGGCTGAGGGAGCTGGGCTTGTTCAGACTGGAGAAGAGAAGGCTCTGTGGAGAACTCACCGCATCCTTCCAGTAATGAAGAGAGCTGATACACAGCAGGGAAACTGACTTTTACATGAGCAGGCAGTGGTAAGACAAGAGAGAATGGTTTTAAACTGAAAAGGGTCGAGATTTAGCTTAGATGTTAAGAAGAAACAAATATAAACAAGAGGCAGATCGACTTTTCACAAAATCCAGTAATGACAGAACAAAGGGGAATGGTTTTAAACCATTAAGAGGGAGGACTGAGATTATCTGTTTGTAGGAAATTCTTTACTCAGAGAGTGGCACAGGCTGCTCTGAGAAGCTGCGGACACCCTATGCCTGGAGGCATTCAAGGCTTCGGGATGGATGAGGCCTTGGGCAGCCTGATCTGGGGCCTGATTTAGTGGGTGGCAACCCTGCCCACAGCAGCAGGGTTGGAAGTGAACGATCTTTAAGCTCCCTTCCAACCCAGGACATTCTATGAAATGATAAGAAATCCAAAGTTGATGTCTTCTCAGACCTGACTGAGCTACCAAATGAGACAGCAACTGTATTGTACAAAGCTATCTCATTTGTCTTCTCTGAACAGGCAGAGTAAAATTGTTTATGGGTAGGTGAAAGGCTCCTGTCTTAATTGCAACCTTCCTCCAAAATGTTCCTCCTTAAACAAAGCTTACTTTGGCAAGAACACTGCTTCTATGAGATCTAACGTTTATTACAAGAGTATCTAAGCCAAAAAAATAGCTGTACACAAAACCTAATGAAAAGGAGATATAATCTCTCCCCTACAGATGCTTATATATTAGCAATTTCCAATTACTCCTAAGGTCAAAAGTGCTATAGAAAATAATCACAGACAGAGAACTATCATTACACTTGGAAAAAATAGAATAAAATAAGGCCTCACATACATAAAAGTTAACCAAACAAGTGTTTTCATTTTAGTAGAACTATGCTCATGACAAGTACTCTTCTATTAAATCTCAAATTTAATACTGTTCATAGGACTACATGGATCTAGAGAATTAACCTTAGTGATAAAAAGTAAGAATAAAGTTACTCAAACAGGAAGCATTGCTAGCTCAAAAACTAATATGGGCTTGAAACTATTGAAACCATTCTTAATGCAGTGCCTGTCTTAATGGCAGTGCAAACGTATCTAAAAGCCTTGTCATGGACAGGAGGGAAGTTATGACACTGCAAACCAAAGGAGACACTGTGAGTTGTACCCAGTGCAATGTTTCACACAAATCCTGACACTGAGTCACGTAGCAAAGTGCAGACTCTGCCACTGCTCTTTGAATGCTGCCTAAAGGTATCACTGCAACTTAAACAGCCAGAAAGTGCTGAGTTCAAGATGGGAAAGCATACTGAATGGTTAAAAGCCTTCAGAGACCCCTTTGTTAAAGGATGCAAGATCTATACGTCTCTCTTGCATCAATACAAACACATCCATTGGGAAGTGTACAGACACAGATTATCAACTAGGCTGTTTGATACCTATAGAACAGACCTTTCTCTGTTACATATATTGCTTCTAAATAAGTGCCTTATAACTTCTTTTCTTCTTTAAGCCACTACAAAATCTTTCAGTGCTCTTTGAGACCCTTGATCTCCAGAGAAACCATCCTGAACCCAGGTTCAGTGTGCCTCCTCGCATTATGTAGCATAGGACTTCTTTGTGGGCACACAAGAACCTCTGGAAGCAAAGATATGTTGATATTTGCTCATTTTTGTTTCCATCTCGTGGTGAGCAACAGGAAAGTCAGCAGAAAAGTGCAGAGCACTTTGCAGGCAGTGACACAACCCCTGTCAAATCCCTGCCAGCTGCAGAAATAAGGAGAGAGCAGCAACTCATCACAGACTGCCTAAGCACAAAGGAGTTCTTCCTTTTCTACCTGCCCCTGGTATCACAGCCAGACAAGGCAATTACAGAACAAGTGAGAAGTGACTGTGAAAGACAGAGGTGAAGAGGCAACAACAGCCAAAGGGTAGACACAGAGCATAAGTGCACAACCAAGTCATATTAAGCCAACCCAAATAAACAGAGCTTGTCTAAAGGCTTCACCCAGCTGCATACAAAGCTCACCCAAGGCTAACTCCAGCCTTACACAAAGTCAGTACAGATGCAAAACAACCATGATTGCACTCTGTAATGGTAGGACTAAAGCCAAGCTCACAGCAGACACCCTTTATGCTACCATCCAGGTTTAAGAGGTACACATGCAAGGTGGCAGGCTCAGCAGCAACAAAGGACAAGTAGGAAGAGCAGCCCTACCCAGCAGTCACTTATCTCTCCTTTAAGCACAGGTGCTAGAAGAGCAGAGAACTCAGGTCTGCTCAGCAATCCTCCCTTTCTTAGGGCCAGAGGATTACTCTGCCCAGCTAATACTCAGGTTAGAGTTATTTACTAACATGCAGATAAGTCACTGAATTCTCAGAGAAGACTGGGACTGCTTTAAAATATCGACACAAGTTTAAATCTAAAGTTGTATCTTCCTTCATATCTACCTGTTAGGCAGGTAGTAGTAGTACCTGTTCTCTTAAAACTTAGAATAGAAACGGTTGGATGGTTGTAGGCAGAGGGTTATTCTCAACAGATCTATGTCCAGGTGGAGTCTGGTAAGAGGATGGTGAGGCACTGGCACAGGCTGCCCAGGGAAACTGTGGGTGCCCCATCCCTGGAGATGTTCAGGGCTAGGTTGGATGGGGCCCTGGGCAGCTTGATCTGATGGGTGCCTACCATGCCCATGGCAGGGTGATTGGAGCTAGAGATCTTTAAGGTCCTCTCTGACATGAGCCAGTCACAACTCGCATCCTGCTTCAGCTGGCCTTCCTTTAGTGTAAATGAAGATGCTGTGACTCAAGCAGGCTTGACAAATATCACATTTCTTCCCTGAGTTAAAACAATCAAGTATAAAATTTAAAAGTACTCGTTTGAAGCTTACCTGCAGTTTGTTGTTAAAAAATAAACAAACTTTTGTTCTGAAGGTATAAAAACAAACAAACAAAAAACTTTCCATACTCTGACTTCTGACGTTAGTCAGGTATATCAAAGTCACTACTGACAGAGAAACTGGGTTCATTTTCCCATGCTGACAAAAAAAAAAAAAAAAAAAACACAGAAGAGCACTAATATGTAGGGTGTTTATGAGCTCACTCAACCTCAGCCCTTATCAATTCCACCAGCTTTATTTGATCTGAATTTGCAGGATGCAAAATCCTCACTGACAACTATAGGCAATACATGACCTCAGTAATTTCTCTGCAGTATAGACTGCAGAGACAAAGGTTCAATGGGTCAAGGTTAATTTTTGTCCAGGTTTTCTGATTGCCCTTAAAATATACGTTCTGTATTTAAAGGAAAAAAAGGCTTAAGACTACCCAGAAAATAACAGGGAAACAAAACCACAATTATCCTATAACTTTTGCTTCAGAAGAAATACTCGCACTGCATATAGATGGTGTATGTTCTCTGATAAGTCTTAAAATGCATCTTTTCCCCTTTTACACAGGGTTTCATTATTATTATTACTGTTATTATTATATGCTATGGGAACATCTGTTAGAGCTACATATGATTAAAAGCAGAATAACAGAAATCTTCTAAATAATGCAATACAGACTAATACCAAATGGTCTTTAGGAAAACATCCCCTATCCGCAGAGATAACACTTCTAGCAGGATATAAGCAACCCATCTTGCAGTTCTGTTTATCTTCCATTACTCTGCTCTTGAAACTTAAATGCGCTGCTAGATCTTACCGATGTACAAAAGATGCAGCGGCATTCCTGAAGAGTGGTCATCTTATCCAGGGAATATTCACAGAGACACAGCTTGCACGTGAGCAGGGGCTCCAGAGCTAAGTCTCCAGCTTCTGACTTGTCAGGTGTCATGGTGTCAGGGCTAGGCTTCCCTGCAGAGCCCATTCTCTCATCAGTTGTCCTCTCTGCCTGAAAAGAGAAGTCAACAGCTGAAGCATCCGACAGGCCACGTAGTAACTTCCCATTGATCAGAGAACTTACAGCTTGTGAAAGCCCCTGCACACCTAGATGTACTATCGTCATCTTGGTGCCTCTTTCATGCTTCAAGACGTTCAAAATTTACCAAGAAATTTACCTGCAAGCCCACGTCCCCAAAAGACCTGAACTGGGCTGCATTCTCACAAAAGATTTACCTTGCTGGCATGAAACGTATTAGTCAGGGCACTTATCACCAAATTCGAAAACAAATCACATAGTTCAGATGTTACTGTTGCACGCAGCAGTATTTTTGTATCCAAATCACTACCACTCAGCTCTTTCACTGACTCAGATCCTAGGAATCTAAATGAGGTCTGTGAACGTAAAACTAAGTGTACTTTCACATGGAGATGCTCAGAATAACCATGTCCCCAGAGCTCGGGGAAGAAATTTCTATCCTTAGAGAAGCATCAATGGAATGGTGCTCCTCACAGAAATACTATGCATATATATAATGGAATTTGTTTCAGAAGGATGGTATTTCTGAGAGGAACACTTAACTGCCATCTCCAAGAAACATGGCCTTAATTGTACAGACTCACCTCTGAATACACTTAACTGATGACAGGAAGACCTTCACACACATTTGTGACAAGCGAGGCCTGGCGGCCAGCTGCACACAGCCACTTTCACCAGCACAAGGTGAAGATGCAGCACCACCAAATCTCAGAGGTCACTTTACAAACAGAGGCTACATGAACATGAAAACAACAGGGGACCAAGACCTGTTCGTGTTCCTGTCAGCCCTGACATCTCACAAGGCAAAGAGGAGACTCGAGCCCTGTGGTCCACTTGTGCTTCCCTCCCCTGCAGCCCCGTGTGTCCCCATGGCAGGGCTGTCAAGTCACATTTGGCAGCATGTCACTGCTGCTGTGCTGCTGCTCCTCAAGCAGTCACGCCAGCTGCAGCCAGTCCACGTGTACACAGTGCACCAGCTTGCAATATCTGCCAATTTTTTCCCCAGAAGGAGAAATGATGGCGCTCAAGGAGCTCGAAAGGGCAACACTTGTAATACCTTGCCCCACAGCTCCTATCCCACTGTATGACACGTTTGAGAGCTGTCCCCATGCCTGCCCCACGAGGGCAGGCAGTCCAGTGTCCTATGGGTCTGCAGGAAGACCATTTCCCTTCAAAACCTATGAAACCACAACAGATCTGGGTGGAGCACACTCTTTCACACTGTAGTTTCCTACTCCAGCCTGGTAGAGAAGCCATCAGATGTGTCACTTGGGATGTCTTTCCTGTAAGCAGCCAGTCTGAGAGACACAAGAGTCATAGCCAAGATTCTGACAACCAAGTTTCTGCCTGATGATCCAAAGCAAATCTTCCTTTTAATGTCTTGCTATCACTGTTCAAGATATATGCTGTGCCTGCATTATTTTTGGCTCAGCCTCCACCTGCTACCACACAGTCCCTGAAACTCGCTTCACACGGTTGCAGAGCTGGAACCCCAGCATGGCCAGAAGCCTTGGAATGAAGCCTCCCTCTGAGTCAGAAACTGCAACACTCTTCTGTAATTACTGCAACAGGAGGAAAAAAAGAAGCAGTGAGTCACCGAAAATGCTACAGCAGATCAAGAACTACCTGTTATTTAGAACTACGTATTAGACGTTATCTCAGTGTTTGGGAGAACTGTAACATATTTACTCAGCTCCATCCATATAGGTAAGCTACCCATCTCCACACACAGAGCACGCTGTGGAAATCTCCAGTAAATGACAGAAATCAAACCTGGAGAATCAGAGCTTCTAGCCCCAAGCACAGCCCTGGCTCATCTCACCACAGCCTCATTAACCTCAGCACAGTTCAGCAAATGAAGCAAGCAGAACTGGAGCCATGGGCACATCCATGCAGCCTGCCTACAGGGCATTTGGGGAAGGCACCACAGTCACCAACAGCTGCTCTCCCTCCATGCTGGCCTGTCCATAAGCACTTCTCCAGGTCAGGCTGGCACAGGCAAAGCTACCCTGTTAGTATCTGAAAACGTGTCCATGAAAGTGAGAGCACATGCACAACCTGCTCCTCTTCCCTGAGAAACCTAACTAATCGGTTTGCTTCTCCTCACCGGAACTGCTGCTTTTGCTATTGCTGCCACAATGGCATGCAGAGAGAAAGGTCACAGAGAATGGCAGCCCCTGCAGTGCCAACTGGGCTCTGAAGAGGAACCAGGCCTGGCGAGAAAATTCATTCCCATGATCAGAATAGTCGGTGGAAATGATGGGGTGAGAAAAATCACTCGTCTTCCTCTGGTTCTCACCCTCTACTCTTCCAACACTTCAGGATGCATCGTCCTCTCCCAAGCTCTCAAACCACCTCCTCAGCTTTAGCACCACTGTCAGAACTGTCTTTTCCATCCACTGTGGAGAAGCTCTGAAGTTCTGTCTCAGTTCCTCCAAATTTTTATGGCTTTTACTTTGCTAGGCCCAGTTCCATAGACTGTCATTAGTTTATTATACATCCATCAGCACTCCTTACAGTGGATTAAAATTCCTACTGTAATTACAAGTTGCAAAGAATTAGGTTGAAAACAAAACATCTTGGATGTACGTGTCCTGCAGAGGAAGAGGGAGTCAGTTTGGGACGAAGTTGAAAAACAGCATTCCATATTTGGTTATACTAATAAAAATATATTAATAAAACATAGTACATTAATATATAAGTGACCAGAAATAAAAGCGGAAAGGCTCTGGGAAAAAAAAAAAAAAAAAAAAAGACCTTCACCTTCATATAGATACAATGTATTCATAAGTATTAAGGTCTTCCCTTTCATGTTCACACATGCAAATAACCCACTTTAGATAGAATCCAAAATAAAGCAACACATGCAACACTGAAACCCAAACACAGCACATAATTTCTCACCCCCCCCCAAAAAAAAAAAACCTCCACTGTACAACAATAAAGGCTGCATGAGATCCTGTGGAGCAAGGGAAAACACATCTCAGGGATGGACTACAACAGAGGAACATATTAGGCTACATTCTGCACCAGCACAAATCGGCGTGCCCACAACCAAGGTCCCTGTTTAGCTGAAAAAATGAGTCTGGGTGTGACTTCTACTTAGGAACACCATGCAAAATCATGAAAGGCTTCCGTACTGGTGCTCAAGGAGAACGAATGGATTATATTCAGTGCCATAAAGCATCCTTTCATTTTTCACACGCTGTATCCAGTTACAACAGAGTTCTTAGAGAAGCTCCTTCAAGCCTTGTGTTTACAAACAATTCTGCAGAAGTTAGCAGAGCTCTATGCTTTTAGCTCAATGCTGAGTTTAAAGGAAGCCAAGGAAAGTACAAAAATGAACAAGCTGCTGCAGGAAATATTCACAGGACAAAAAGGGTCCTTTATATGTTTTTCAGGCTGCTGTGTGCCCAGAGCCCGTTTGATGAGACAGGGCAAGAGTCCTGACATCCTGTCTACTCCAGGCTTTGCCCCGAGGCTTGCCATAAGCCAGTTCCCAAGGGTGGACTTGCACGTACACGGTGGGAACATGAAGAGGTTTGGGGTCAGGTTTCAGGTCAGGTGCAGGCCTAGAACATAACAACACTTGCCCATTTTACAAAAAAATTCAGTATCAGAATGAAAATACTGAAAGCACCTGTGCAAAATTCCTATTTATTTATCAATTTATCAAATTATTTGTATTTATCAAACTACCTTAGAGGAACATTTGCAAGCGCCGCATTTCTTGGGCCCTGGAGATTTTCAAAGTATTCCACACACTACAAAGTGTCTTCAGTGCCATAAAAAAAAATCTGTTTTGACATTGTTCAACACAGAATTCATTTGTTTCCCGTAACTAGGGTTTCTGCTTTAAAAATAAAGTAACTACCTAAAGAATGCAAGTGTGCAAAACCATCAGAAAGAAACAGGTCCTTGGGGAAAAGGAATAAATTCAAAAAAAAAATTTCAAAAATATAACAGAGGTATTAAGATAATGGAGGCAGATCACAGAACTAATCTGTGAAATTGGGGCACGTGAAGACAGATGTCAGAAACCGTGTTCATAGGATCAACTTCGATGAAGTTCAATCATCTTGACCAGTTTTGGTTACGTGTCCTTAGCTGTCCCAGCTCTTTCAAGATGCGTTACCCAAAGTTTGCATTTAAGATAGTTGTTTTTATTGTTTTTTTTTTTTTTAACTCAATGATTCTGCATGAAAGTTGGTCTGAATCAAGCATACTACTACTTCTGTGGTCTAATAGACCAGACGCTAAACCACTGCGCAATCATCTCCCCTTTTGGTACACACTGCCTACACAGAGCTACCAATCTAGTCCACACAGCATTACTTATCAGGTACTAGTTCAGGAAGGCTATAAAACATGTGATTAAAACTTCACTTGAAGAAAGCCATCATCTTTAAGGAGGACACTTCATCATATGCTTAAGTGTTTTTATGCAAAAAAAAAAAAAAAGTCTGAGCATTTGCCTTATTAAAATGTGATTATTAACAGGTCAAACGAGTGTTTAAATTTTCTGAAATTGTCCTGTCAAAAATAAACCATATCCATGAATATAAGGTCTAATTTAAAACATGTTTTTCATACCTTAATTATTTCCTATAATACATCTGTACCTTAATACATGCAAGCAAACCAGTGACTTGATTACATCCATGTACAAGGAGAACCCATTTTGGATAACATGATGTGCTTCTTAGTTGAAGTATCAGAGAGAATAAAAGCATTTCAATCTCTGATCTCTTTGAGCAGAGCCTGAGAGAAGCCAGATGTTCAATATTTCAGACACTTCAAAATTTTTATTTTAAAAATCAGCTTGTTTAAAGAACAAGCAACCTAAGTAAATTTGCTGTATGTTACATGAGAACACACTGAAGGCAATTTAACTTGTTTGTGTTGGGAAGTCAAGGAATAAACAAGCCATTGAGCTGCTGTTCAAGAAGCACTGGCTGTATAGAGTATCATCATACCAAGCTAGCAACTAGAACATAAACATATAAAATATTTTTTAAAGGGTATACTGAGTGGGATGCCTCTTGCACACACACACTAAAGTAAGGGACAGAATGCACTAACTCAGAATATCATCCCGCTTCCTGTGGGGTATTTTTACACTAGCACATATTGGGCAGCTTCCCAAAGCCCACACAAACCCAATAGTTTCAAATTATTCTAGTAAGTCAAAACATCATTAGAGCACATGTAAATCATTACACTCCACAGCCCTTTGAAGGCACAGTTGTTCAGTAACACCATCTCTACTGTAATACTGCACTGTAATACTGTAATACTTTCTGATCACTTATAAAGACTGAAAAAGAAGTAATGCAAAATTCTGATCTTCACATCTCTTTATTACAGTAAGCAGCCGTGCAACAGCAAAACTCGTTGATCCCACGAGGACAAAAGTAAGCCTTCCTGGGGGGATGATGTCAGATCACTGCATCAGAGAAGCCACCACCTTCACCCTGCTATACTGGAACTAGGGTGGTACTGATGCTGAGGAGACAGCTCCGTCAACACTACCAGGATGAGAAACAAGCTCCCCACATCACATTTACTGAACTAAGCCAAGAGGAGAGGCTCATCCTGGCTATTAGAAAAAGGCTCTTCATCAGAGAGTGGTCAGGCCCTGGAACAGGCTCCCCAGGACATACTCTAAAACACACAGTTTGAATTTTGGGTGGTCTTATGTGGAGTCAGGACTTGGACTTGGTAGTTCTTGTGCATCCCTCCCAACTCATGATATTTTGTGATTATATGACTCAAGCGCTGGAAGCCTGTGGGCAAGCAATTTAGGGTGACCCAGATGAACTGAGCTTGCTCTGCCTGAACAGTGTGATGGTTCAGGATGCCCAAAGCAAGCCATGGCAATATCTGGTCCTGCAGCTGGTTTCATGCTCACCCTAGATATCATGAAGCTATAGGAACTCAAACAACACAAACTGCATTGGAACAGGCAAACTGTAGCTAGACAACAGAACTTGTAAATTTGGCATCAAACATTTCAAGTTCTTCCAAAACATATCAGAACAACAAAATTGTGCCAACTGGAGTTTCAAATATTAGCTATCAATGCAAGATTAGACTCCAAAGCTTATCTAAGTGACACTCCCTATTATTAATGATACTATTAAATGTCTGCCAATGCTAAGCTGCAAGGAATTTCCATTCTAACTACTTCGGTGTACTTTATTTTCAATTTCCTGCTGACGAGAGGTAATACACCACTATGAAAGAAATTCCCACTCTTCGTGACATTAATGTCAAAAACA
Organism: Oreortyx pictus; assembly: GCA_036925125.1. Classification (NCBI taxonomy): domain Eukaryota; kingdom Metazoa; phylum Chordata; class Aves; order Galliformes; family Odontophoridae; genus Oreortyx; species Oreortyx pictus. Next base: position 84,556,677 of record JAUPFR010000003.1, on the reverse strand, counting down.
AATGACAGGTCTTCCTTTTTGACCACATGAGGATTTCTGGTAACCACAACATAGTTAGTAAAAAGGAATTAAACCCTTGGGATGTCAAGTGGTTTGATAACTTGGCTAGCTGTTTGGCACAGCCAAAACAGGAATAGGAAGTCAAATGCAGCAGCTTGCCTTTGACACAGAAAAAAGTTTATTTTTGTTAACTCGATAACAAAACCTTAGGATACATTAACTCCTTGAACTGGAATGTTTACAGTTCAGATAGGATGTTTTCAGAAGATGTTTGTGACATTGGCCTTTTCTAAAGTCAAGGATTTTCAGAAGGTATTTGTAAATTCATGACATTAAAGCAGTGGAACTGTATTTGACAGAGGGCTGACTACATCTGTTTGGTCATAGCAAATTCTCTTCTAAGAGGACGCTGTTTGGCTGGAGACCGCTCCTTCAGAGGAGCCAAGGTTGCATGCAGAGAGCAGCGTCCCAACTGCAAAGCAGGCAATCCAAGGCATGTAGGGACATGACCCACAGCCAGGCCTTGAAGGTGACAGCAAAACACTTCTTAGTGCCAAGGCAAGCATGCAGAATTTTCCAGTAGGCTAAAAACAACTGAGCTGAGCAAAACAACAAAAGAGATCTTCCACTGAGCTCTGCATGAGCGCTTCATACTAAAGAAATGAACTGAACACCATATATTGAGAAAATAGCATCTATTTACTTATTTGTTTTTAGAAGAGATGATCTGAGTAATGGCTTTTTTTCAGAGCTTGCAATAAAATGATAGCTTTACCATCTCAGTCATTTCATTCTTTGAAGCCAAGAAACCTGCAAACTTGATAGATTATGGTTCTGCCATCTTGTTTACAGTGAGCATCAAAAAGCACTTTCACACAATTCTGGCTTTACATCAAAAGGAATCAAATAACAAGTTTGTTTTCCTTTTTCAATTTTTTTTTGGTGACTGCTTAGTGAGTAAAACTAAAAAACAAAGGTTTAGTTTGCCTTCTATCTAATCTTTCAGTCAAATATACTGTGTATTATTATAAATAAAACACGCTGTTCAAGATAACTAAGATAAAAACGATAAAAGATTGAAAAATACCTTCAACCAAAGAATGTCTTGATGACTTAGAACATTGGGAAGGGCAACAGGCATCAAAGACTGAGAGTCTAGTCTGAAGATTAGACCTTGGGGAAGTCACAATAGTTAATACAACACTTTACATTAAGAAAATAACATGAGAAAGAATTCACTGTGCTGTAGTTTGATAAGAAATAATATACAGTCATTAAGAAGTAATAGAGGAGGTTTGGGAACCTGATATGAGAGCAGCTTGTTTTGCAACTAACACTTGCATTTACTGAAGTAACTGACACCTCGTTCTTACAACTGGTTATTAATCTCATTGGAGCGTATCCTGAAATCTCTGCCAGGTCCTCAACGATCCAACCCTACCAAAGTCAGCTGCAACAGGAGGTAAGGGAAGGACAAAGAGCAGCACAGGTCCCAGCTCCAGCCAGATCTGCAGAAGGTAAGAAAGGGAAAGAAGTTCCTGTAGCAATCCCTGTCTGAGCTTCTCTCTCCTACTTCTCTCAATGTCCACATTTGCTTTTCCTCTTTTCCAGCCTGCTTGTTGCATTCCCTCGAATTTCAAATTTCATCTTTCATTACAGAAATAATTTCAAAGGAGAACAGAAAGCTTTAAACACAGACCTCAGCCTTAAGCACCTTAGTATCTGACTGGCTGGTCCATACATTATTTTATCCAGAATGTCAAAGCCCTGACAGTGAAAACGCTTCCAATGGCTCCAGTAGGCCTGTTCATTTATGCACGGTTAAACAACCAGTGATAGTTAAAAGCTGCCCTTCTAAAACCTCCCTAACACTTCGAACAATGAACATCTCGTAACACAGCACTGAAAGATCTCATAGCCTTGCTATACTGTAGCACGACAATCTTCTAAAAATCTCTGAAAATACACCTTTCTGGTGGATGGCCTCTTAATTATGTTCATGCCCTTCAAAAAGGCCTTTTGTCATCTCTGTTAAATAATTAAGAAAAGAGATATGGGACAACATCTCAACTCCTTCTTTACTCCTCTCCCCACAGGCACTTGTTTCTTTCATTTGTTGGCCCAATACACCAAAAAAGAGGGAAGCTATGTCAACAAGGGGTTTCAAAATGGTCGAACCATGTTGACTACCTGAATGTTTGCAATAAAAACAGGGGCCAGTGTACAAAAACACATCCTTCAAGTAGCATTAGCTAAATATTATATATATTTACACCACTCTAGGAAAAGGGCATGATTTTTTTTCCCCACAAACCCTTCCTGGAGAGTGTTACAGAGACTCCTCACCATTGAGCCCATCAGCACAAATGTGAAGAGGTGTGAAGGGCTCAAGATTGCATTCTCTCCATTGTGCAAAACTTCACTGAGCAAGTTATTGCTGGCCCTCTGTAGGTTATCTTAGTCCTAAACTGAGGAAACTCCATCAGGAAAGGTTCCAGGATCAGGGGTTAGCTGAGATTCTGTTGCTTGAGAAATTCTGAGTGTACTGGTAGATAGTCCACAAGATCAACTTTTTGTTTGCTACTGACTACACCCCTGTAATCTTTTTTTTTTTTTTTGGGGGGGGGGGAGTTGGGAGGAGGGGCAGGGGATACCAGCTTGTTTTCCTTCATTTTCTCCCCACATCCACCCATCTGAATGCTTCCAAAATTAAGCAGAGCCAGAACACATGAACGTTCCCATATACAGTTCAAACATAACCAGTGTCAGCCTGCATATCACAGCTTCTAGTTAATCCTGGATTCTTCTTTGCATGCAAATGATTAGCCTATATGCTAGCTGCCATAAAATGTGTTTTTCCTTCTACATACATGGGACTTTACAGCACTCAGTTTTGAGTGATCTCTAGCTATATATTCATGATCAAGGAAATCATCCCTAAGCCACTCTAATATATATAGCACGTAAAAGTGCAAGTATTGGTAGCCATCAGAGACCTCTTTTAAGCCCCTGAACATAGGAAGACAGCTCTTCTGTTGCTATATTTTTTTTTTCCTTTTTGCAAACAAACAGAATATATAAAGGTTTTCAGATCTGCACAATTACTCACTGACAGTTTGAGGACACAGTACTTTGCAAGCAAGCATGAATATCAAAGCTTCTGTTGGAAACCCAGACAGTGTCCATGCCTTGAATGACTCATGTCTTACATTCTTCCTTCTCTGCTCATTATTACAGCAAAGTGAAAGGCAGAAAAGCTTGCAACAGACACAGACAAATGACAACATTCTCAATTAAAGAGGAGGAACATGAGCATGACAGTAAAATGGTATTTTTTCCCTTCTAGTAAAAAGTAATTTTGTACTATTTGCCTCCTAGTCAGCACCCCTTGTATCTCCATCAGAAAGAAGCACGTAGGACAACTCCCCATGACTACTGTATCTACAACAACCTCTAATGCAGAAAAAGAAACTCCACACAAGAGATGTGTTTTATCATGTATAAAACCACACACACCAGCTGAAGTCTTTCACAGTCATATGCTGACTATGGTTTCCATGACCAGCATATCCAGACCAAAACCTAAACATATCAAATCACAGTTCTGGAGTTCCATCCCACTCCAACTCACTCAACTGCCCTTACTTACAGCCTTTGAACTCTGTCAGAAGAGTACAAAATTAGGTTTTACACAACATAATTTAAAGAGTCCTTTGAATAAAGCGTATCTGAGACTACCTCACTTCAGAGGAGCTAAGCATTCTGTCAAGCCTGACTTCCATGGCTCAAATCCTAGCGCAAGTCTGGACAGTAGAGATGCTGACCCACTCTGAAGAGGCACAAGCACGCTCACAGAATGGCCCAGTAAAGTCAAAACTGTACTTGCAGGCACATTCTAACAGGTACCAAGAACATCTGAAGAATCAGGTTACTTGATAGCATTTCTAACTAAAACACCATGCTTAAACAGTGGATTTTCCCTTGGAGGATGAGCAGATTCCCCTAGAAATACAGTAAAAAAGCCCAAATAGATCTGGGCAATCCATAATCTTATTTCTTTACTAAAATGGAATAAAAGGAACCTGACGTTTGTTCCCCACATCTTTCTGTGCAAGTATATACACATACCAAGATATCTAGAAAACAGCATCAACAAAATATTTTTATGTATTGCTACCTTTATTTGAAAGTGTGTTTACAATGCAGTTAAACCAAGTTACGATTTCAGGTGCTGAAATTCCCACTCAGCACCTTTGCTCCTCCCTGGAAGACTAGGAGTTGCAGAAGCCCAACTTAAGTAGGGAGTATAATTTAAGATACTATCTTTTGATTTTTTACTATTCTAATGTTTTAAGAACTGCTAGCAACCATCTACTTTGGGAATGTAATGCCCACTCCATTCCCACTGAGTTGAAACCATTTACAACAGACACAGAAAGATTACTGAACACAATTTTTTTTTACCGATCAGCACAATGTTATTTGGCACAAGCACCTCTGTAAATATTTGTCGAGGACTAGGTAAATTTGCTGTGTACAACGGCCCTCAGACCCATACTTCTCTCTGTCAAGTTAGAAGGCTCACAGTCGAACACTGGAGCTCAGCCATGCTTCAGCAGAAATATAAAATGATAGAGGGTGAGCTGACTAATATTACTATCTTTCCCTTATGACCTTTTTGGTTTTGTTCCACGTTACCCTTCACAAACAAAAAGATGATTAATTTTGAGATGGAATGAATGTAAGGCTATTCCTGGCTGCTGGATCATGAAGGGAATTTGTGAAGTGCATTACACAGGGCTGGGCTTTGGCACAGGGAAGCCAGGGGGAGAGAAGGAAACTGTAGTCACCTTTCAGCAAGCAGGGGAAAAAGGACAGATCCAGCCTCACAAATCTGAAGGCAATGTATGCTTGTGTACATGCAAGGAGGTCCAACGGACCCAGTTAAGAGCGACGCTGGCAGCTTGCCATGGTATTTTGTACACACATGCTGGTGATCCATGGGCCTAGAGATGTAATTACAGTCTCAGATTTCACAATACTACCAGTCCGGGAGATATTTATGGGTCTGATATGTGCAATCTATCAGCATTGCGTAGTTTCAGATGTATACAAGAAAACTCCCTCACTCACAAAGAGGCACAGCAAGTCTGTTGTCATTTTTTTTAAATCCACACAAAGCAAAACAGATCACTCGTCTCAGTACTAAAGTCCCTGAAAGGTCTGGACAGAGCAGGTTACAAGCACAAGACACAGACTCACACGACAAATACTTTCAGTGGTATATCAATGAACTGGTGACTTGGTTAAGTATTAGTGCTGCTTGTTTTTCTGTAAAGTCACTTGCTGCTTTCCCTAGTTGCATTTTAAACTTCAGATGTTATTAAGGTCAAGCACATATTTTCTTCCTCCAACAGAAAAGAAAGGTCAAATAACCACTTCTATGTTGTTTATTTGTTTTTAGAAAGCTTCTGAAGCTTTTAGAGAATACGGAGTAATGCAAAAAAGCCAGCTAGAGAGAAACATTTCCATAGCATTGGCTGTTTATATTATTACTTGAACGCAATCACCAAAGTATCACTATCTGCAGGAAAGAAGAGTGACTGCCTGGAAGGAGCACACGGGATATAGTACAACACGGTGAAATGAAACTCTACGAAGTTGCCAAATGCTGTTCCTGCGTGAAGTATAGGGAGGTTTCCATGTTCTTCCAGGAGCAGACAGCACTGTTTTAAATATCCCCATTGCACAGTAAGATGCATGGGAAAAAGCAACTCTGATTCTTGTCATACCGACTTGGCTCTGGGATTGCTTCAGTTTATTCAGAAGGAATACCTCCCACTTTACCATATCTTTAAATGCTCTGCAAACACATTCATCCTAATCCATAATGAAAAGCTTTGATGATGCTTTCAGTATTATAACTACAGCCATCACCTTATCAGCGTGCCGTGTTTTTCCAAAGCAGCTCACGTTCACCGTGAGAAGGGCTTCCGCCACTTTCATGCTATGACAACAACCCATACACCCACTCATTTTCAGGCACAGACAAGTCCTAAACGGCAGGAGAATTCAGCCAACTTATTTGTTTTGGAAAATATTTAAGGACAGAATTTTGAAACTTCTGTTTCTAGAAATATTGGTATTCCAAATGCGGTGCCTGTCCTTAACCAAGACCACTTGCCCTTGAGGCTGAGGGCAGCCAAACATATCACGTTACTGTGCCTGCTCACAGCCAGCTGGAAAGCTGCACAGGGGCATTTCAGTCCCAGCCTCTCTATCTGCTAAAATGCACTTCTTAAAAGCATTCACTGTCTATTTACCAAGGGGATGGGAGTCAGCCTGCAACGTTTCCTTAACTATCGTCATCCTAAATATTTTACTACTTATACTGCACTCTGAAGGAGGATATTTGATATTGCCATATACAGTTAGGAAGCAGAGTGCCTTCTTACCACAGAAAATACAGAGCCTCATTAGAAGTCAGAGTGAAACATCATCATTACCGAAGAAGCTTTGCACTCAGAAAGCTTTACAAAGAGAAAGCAGCAACATACCAGTAAATGCTATTTTCTGTTCTTAATGGTGAAAAAAAGAAAAACAAATAATGCTCACTAGGAAACCAATCTATTGCATATTTGCTATGTGCTTACCTAAAAAGCTATGTAATCCTAGACCCTAAGTGGATCAGAAGCGTACATTAACTCTTAGAATATAGATAAGTACATTTTTCCTTCACGACACCAGCTGCACAATACTGTGACATAAGAAACAGCTTTAAACCAGAAGGAAATCTGAATTTTAAATTCAGGCTCCCTCTAGCCCAAGCTGTTATGTCTTCAGTACGAAGTGAGTTCTTGTGTTTAAGCTACAGCAGATATATGACATAGCATACCACCTTGGCAATTGCTTCCCACACAGCTGTATGTTCTAATACTGCAGCATTTGCAACCCCTCATACAGATATTCCTCTAAAAGTTAACACTGACAGAAGTAATTCCACCATTCTGGCAAATATTGATGTCTATTTAATTTTTTGTACCTTTAATCATCCAGACTCCAAGATTCCCCTTTTGCCTCAGTTCTAAGTACCACATGGTTAGATTTTAACCAAACCACAAGTAACATTTATTGTAGCCCTTTAATCGTTCTGTTTCTTACTCTGTCTGTTAATGAAGCCTTTTCTGTTTTCTTCCATTGTAAGAAATCTTCGGTTTACTGATTTTTAAATTATCCCTTGCTTTTAAGAAAAAAATAGGCAGAAAGCTGCATTCCAACATACCTTGGAAGGAGAGCAGTATTCAGTCCCAGCTGTTTGACTTTTCAATAGCTTCACTCACACTCCAGCGCTCCCAAGAATCATGTCACAACCACTGCAGCTTGCAATCAGAAGCAGAGGCAGAGGCAGATTCCTCTCGCACACCCTTTCTCTTCTCTGTGTATCTGACAGCTGTGCACTTCGTAGGACTGCAGTAGGACCTGCCTCTCAGTTCCTTCGCCACTCTGATAAATAATCCCCTCCCTGCTATTAAAAGCATGCTGCCATTATACCTTAAAAGCACGTCACAGCTTGTATGCAGTAGCTGTGGGAAAGCTGCATTTATTTATACAGGAAGCTTGAGCACAGCACTTCCTACTTCCCATCTGAGTCTCAATTCAGCTGCAGGTGATTACTTCAACCCTGTCAGATTCCAGCCAATGCATATCCTACGTTCTTATCTGGATATCCGTGCTGCTTTTAACTTCCATCTGTGCCCCAGCGAGATAAAACTGAAAGAGATAATGCAAGAGATGCAACACCACAATTGCTATTTAACCTGTTTCAGGATAGCAGTCTGTACAGTTTGCACCTACTACCGGAAGATGATGCCTTCAACACTGCAACTTCTGCTTATCTCCTCATGTGAAAAACGTGGGCTAAAAGCAATTTCTTCACAGGCAAAAATCTAAACTCAGAAGTACCAGTATGACTTAAAACCCGAGTGCTTAGCAATTACGCTTGTGCTCAGTTTATCCTCTCAAGACTACATTTTGACACTTTAAGATGGGCTTGTGTGCAAGAAGGGTGGGAAATACTGCAGCTCTGTGCTCTAATCCTGTGGGTGCAAAGAAGCAGAAGGAGGTATTGTGCCATGGCGATGAATTCCCAAAACCTTTTCCTGCTGTAGGAAATGTACCACGCTCACAAATACAAAGTGTAGACATATCAGAGTGCAGCAGGTGCAGAAAAACAGGGGGAGGAGCAAGCAGAGATGCTAATCTATAATTTTCTTTAAATTACGAAATAAGTTTACTTCATATTTCATGCAATGCTTGCTGGCATTTTGACTTCAGCACTATGCTGTGAAAACAGATGCACAGACATTTCTTCAGGGGTTTTCAGAAGCTCACAGCTGAGCTTTTACCTATTTTCAGATGATTATACTGCTTCAGATGAATTTAAGGAGAAGGCAGAAAGACTGCATAACTTAAATTCAGCTTCCTTGCACCTCCACATTACTGCTTTGTATGAATTAACATTCACTCCTTCCCCTTTGGAATAAGCACAAACTTTCTCTATTTGACACTGGTATAATTCTTTTCTCTGAACAGGAAGGGAACAGTATCCAGACACTGCAGCATGAGGGACCACGCTGATCTTACCGTATTTATCAGCTGGATCAGGCAGCCTAGAGCCATATCACAAACCTCACCACTAAGAGAGTAGATCACTTTATAGAAGCAATAACTTACCCTCAGCAGTCACCAGTCCCAGAGAGTACTCAAGAAACACTTGGGATTCAGACCTACTTTTTAGGCAGCAGTCAAGAAAATATGGAATTCTTTGTATAAGTTCGTAATTGGAAAGGATTGCCATACAGTGGTTAGCTTTTAATCCTCCATCTTCAGTTCCAGTATGAAATAGCTTAAGCCCCTACCACTTTTTCACTACCTTCCTTCTCCCTCCCTCCATTCCAGTTCCTGTATTTTTTCTTCCTGCAGCTGCTGCCTTTACTACTGTGTCTCCATCGCACAGGTACTCCTTAGGCAACAGATACAGTGCAGCAAGAAAAATCTTGTTCAGCTCCTGCGCCCAGCATTACAGCATATCAACAGCAAAAGGACAGTTATCTCAAGGAGAAAACTGGTGAGAGAGGGAGAATTAAGAAGTCAAGTCATTCTTCCAGGTGTAGGGAAAATGGTAGGGTGGTGGGTCCAGAAGTAAAGTGGAGGAGCAGACAACAGTGGCACTGGGTTTATACTCTTTGTTGGCACAACAAAACTAACCACGCTTCACTACAGTAGCTTCCACCAACCAAAGAAAACAACTGCAAATGAAGGCTAATAGTCTTTTCAGAGATATGACTAGTCCTGCTTGTATCTGGGGAGCTGTTCTTCTGAATTAAGAAAAATAAATTAGTCCATTAAAATGCTGATAAATTCTGGAAACTTCAGTTGCAAATAATGTGATATTTTCATCCAGTTTCCTACTTATGCATATCTGTGCATGAGTTTCAATGTGATTGCACAAACATGCAAAACCGTTAACGACAAATTTCCCTTAAACATCACAAAATTGGTGAGAAACATGAGGAAAATTCCTCAAGACACTTAATTTTCTGGAAAATCTTCAGATGCTCTCATTCCAAGCATGCCTCTCTGAGAGAAGTAAATCCTAAACTGGTCCCCATGCAGGGGACAATCACTTCCTGAAGCTCTGTGGGCAGCTGGTATTTCCAAGCTTCCATCTTCAGTTTTGTGTTTGCTTCTGTGCCTATCCAGGATCTTCACAGGAAAGAGGAGCCAAAGGTGACACGGCACTGTGCCAGAATTAAAACTATAAGGGCTTGGGATGATCAATGCTAATGATTCTTTCCATCACCACCACTATAAGTCCTCAACTGGACTGTTATGAGCTCTTCTATCAAAATGATTTCTCTTCCAGCTGCACTTCAAGCCCAAGTGCTTCACGGTCTTACAGAAGCACATTTTCTTGGCAAGTTAACTGCGTAAAGCCTTATGAGTCATGCTAAAATTTCTATCCAGCTGAAATGCCTACATCTCTTAACTCAGACTGACTGATTTCTTTTTTGAGCCAACAAGTAAGAAACACAAATAGGGAAGGTCTCACAATGGCAGTCATGGCAGATACTAAACCCTCACACCGTTTGCTTTCTTCTTCAATGAACAGTAGCACACAGTACAAAACAGAGAGTCTGATTAATTTTTTTTATGCTTTTAACTAACACTTTAATAGCAGAGAGGTGGGGGAACCCGTAAGCCTCTGCAACGATACATGCCAAATCACAACATCACAGTGAATTTTCACTTAACAGCCAGAGGAAGAGCAAAGGAGGGCATAGTTAATTACTAACATTGCTGTGTCATCATTGCAGCTACTTGAAATACTTACAAAATGAAATACTTACAACATGACTAAGCCAGGCTGGCGTTAACAAAATTACTAACTATTTCATGAGGTAGTTGGGTAAAAAAGTAATAGTTTGACCCATGAAATCCTCTCCCACATGCCACAAACAGAATACCATTAACAGCAAATGAAAATATTGAATTGATATAAAACCAACAGTGTCATTATATGAAGGCTGCTCCAAAAGTAATTTCTCCTGTTTTATTACATTGGCCCACAATGTCAGAGGTGGATGTTGGTGGTATGGCAGTAAAGGTTGAACGTTCCTGCCAATATCCTGTTACATTTTGTTACCATGTGACAGATGGCAGCAGAGGGGCAGTCTGACAAATGACATCTGATACGGAAGTGCAGATGAAGCAAAGGTACGTCACTGAATTTCTCCATGTGGAAAAAATGGCACCCATTGACATTCATCAGTGTTTACTGATTGCAATTGTAGACTGAAGAGTGGATGTGAGCACAGTGAGGTGGTGGGCGGTGTGTTTCAGCAGCGAGGACAGTGACTAGCACAGCATGCAGGTTCTTGTTAATCACTGGTGAAAACACACAGCTAATGGCGGTGATAATGCTGAAAAAGAGTGTTCTGTAGCTGAGAATTTGCTCTATCAAATAGTGTTACTGCACTCTTCACAGCTGCAGGATCTCCCATGGAAATAAATAGGAGGCATTAGTTTCAGAGTGACCTACATAATTCTAGATAAAGAATCAGAATTAGACTGTGAGAAAAAAAAAAAAAAAAAAGAAACTGTCACTACCCTCATTCACAAAGTTTTTCAACTAATAAGAAAGAAATATCCTGAGAAATAACTGTTACCCATAGATGCAAAGTAAAAACAGGTTGAGTAAGAAAATTCCTCATTCACTTTACTTTCTGTGCATGCCAATTGCCTGTTTTTTTTCTACACACACACACAAAAAGGATTTGTATATGTCTATGCAAGAGATACACTTTCACAAGAAAAGTAGGAACTGATGTGTAATGCAACCAATGCCAAAAACAAAACAGGACTTTTTTTGCACAGTAGGTACATATATTATCTGGAGTTTACAAGTATGACCCTGATGTAACGGGCTAAGGACAGTTTTTTTTCAGTGGGAACTATCATAAAGGGGCATTCTGCCCTCAGAAGTCATTCGTACTCACTTCATGAAATTTATACTTGAAAGAAGAATCTCTATTCAATACATACATATATATAAAATCACAGTAGCAAGGCTCGAAATTAAACATCGGTGAAAAGCACCAGAACTATGTAATGTTGTGTTTGAAAATGAGATTTTCTCAGAATAGGTGCAAGAAAACAAGCATCACATCTTTTGTTGCTCAAATAACCCTACTGTTGTACAGAGCTGACTTGGTATGCAAGTCACAGTCTGACAAACCAGGCCTGAAATCTTCATTAGTCCCCTCAGCTAAAAGATACCAAAACTTTATTATACAGTGTTTTGTAGTGGAGTGAAATAAACCAAGTTAAATTATTTTAAAATAATATTAAGTATGAATTGGAAGAGTTTTTTATTTTCCAGTAAAAAAAGTGAGTGTGATGCTGTACTCTCTACTAACATTTATAATCATTACGATCTGAAAGCAGATGGATCTGTCTCAGTCACAAAAGAAAGTAGTAAGGTGACTTATGGTCATCTTGCTCTCTGAATAAAGCAAAATGCAAATCATTAAAATATGCTGGCACAGGAGACCACCTCCAAACAAAATACAATAATATAGCTTACACAAAGTTGAGTGCCAGATGAAAGAAACACAGCCTCAGCAGAAAACAGCACAAAGATAGCCTGCTTTACCCAGCTGGGACCGATGTGGTTGCGGGTGCTCTGAAATCTTGGTTTACATGTCAAGGCTGATGGCTCTGACAGCACATTTTTGGAGTGTTAGTGCAACTTGTCCTCTTGGGACCGACAAGTATTAAAAGTGTACTTTCCCCATAGGCCAGCATCATCCTTCCCCTTGACCTCCTCCTGTGGCAAGAGACATGCCAGTCATTGGCTCATGAAGCAGTGTGTGCAGATCCCAGCCCTCCATATGACAAGAAGAGCTGTTGCACTACCTCAGGAGCTGGTGGGATAAAAATATATAAAACCAAACAGCCTGCTGTGCTCTTGAGCTCATGGATAACACATACAGGAACAGAGTTGCTTCAGTCTTCTGAGGATCAGGTAACGGGTGAGAATTTATAGCTGAAAAAAGAATCATTCATAAGGTAGTACAGAGGGGACTATACTGCATACATATAAGGAAGACAGTGAAGTTGTCTTGTTCTTTCATAAGGTAAGCAGAATATATGAAGACTACATGGAAAGAATTCAAGGCTTGGTTAAATGACTTTATTTTCTATCATATATGCTCACAAGCAGCTTCAGAGCATGGCAGAGACATGCACAGATATATTTTTTTTCTTTCTGACTGTCTGCCCAAGATGACACATTTTGTTAACTTTTAACCAAGCATTTTGGTAATGTACCTAGAATTGTTTAAAAACTGAGAGGGAAAAACCATACTGACAGCTAACACTGCAAAAGTTTCTGTTAGAGATGGTCACCAACCTGTCGTTGTCATGAGAAAAAAATGTGCCTGCTGTTCTCACTTTTCAGTTTCTAGTAGTTTTTCTGTTCTCCCTCAACCTCTTAGCTCCCCTATTTTGGAAATATTAGGAGACAACTTTCCTTCCAACTCCAGGTGAAGGCTTCCTCCTGGTGAAGGCTTTGCCTGCAGTTGTTCAATCTCCGGTGAGAGGCAAAAGTGGGGTGGGGGAAGCTTAATAATACGTTTCAGCCCAGACCTTACTGCTTTAACTGTAATTTCTGGAGTTGCAGACAGGAAAGTCAGAGATGAGATACGACTGAGGCACCTACTTTGATGGCTGTTACAGCCAATGACAGAGCTTACTCAGACACCCAACAGGCAGGACTAAAACATGAATCTAGAGCATACCATTGATTTGTACCTTCTTTAGTACTTAGGCATGACATGAATTTATCCTTTGATAAAATTAGAGTGAGAATAATTTCCAAGTCGAGAGGGGTTACTCCAATGGACCAAATACGCAGGGAAATCCTGGAACTGAAACACATCTGCAAAGGGGAAATCAAGAACACGTTCCTCTCTCCCAGCATCCCTCCTCTTACTCAGCTTTGAGGGAGGGCTGCACACTTAATTCCCCTCATATTTGTAGTCTCCCTTTGCTACCCTAACTTACACCTCATCTATTTATGGTGACACCAGATGAGAAAAGGTTTGTCCGAGATACGATTTTTAATCTAGGAGAGTTTTTAATGATTTCAATCACAGTGCTCCACAGTAGGGCTGACTGAGTGAGTCAGTCTTCTTCCCTGCTTGTTTTAGGCTAGCCACCTTTTCAGTTGTAGCATCTCTTAAGAGTGCTTTCTGACAGTCATCTTACCATGTCACAGCTGTAGCAACAAAATCCAGGATTGCTCCACATTCAGGTCCCATGTTAAGACAGTGATAAAACTTATTTTCTGCTCAAAGCAGAGAAGAGAGCAGTTACACTGATCTCCTTGAAAGGAGACATCTTCAACATGTGCCACTATGCAAGAGGTTGTTAAGTTCAACAATCCCATAGTTAGGATGTAGTGGGAACTCAAAAACAACTCGATGCAAACGACATAATGATGACATAATAATACCTATGGACATTGAAGAAATCCCAAGGGAACTCATCTTTTTGTTAAGCATGAGTTCCCTGTGAAAATCCATTGGCTCTGCTGCTTCCCCTATACTCCTATGGAAGAAATTTAAGTAGAATTTAGCTATAAGCTCCAACTTATTCTTTTACACATAAATACACATTTCCTATGAAATTTTGAATGAAAATTGTTGTTCCTACAACAAAATAAACCAGTCTAGTCAGGAGCAAAAACTGTCAATACATCTTCCCACAGAGATTCACTTTGCACTGTAAGCTATAAACAAAGCTTTCAAGTATTGAATCCACACAGACTCCAAGTTTCTGAGTTTTACCATTCTTCGACCAGGATATATGAATTTAAGATGATGAATATACACTCAGCAAACTCTATCTACTAGTAACTATCTTTTCTCCTTTCATTATCCTTAGGACAACTCTCTACACGCCTGCAATTTGCAGATCTGGAGAAAAGGCAATTTCCCAGATTATAAAACAGTCAGAGGTGTGGGGATCCTGTCTTGTAGAAGAAAGAAAAGAGGCTTTAGACAAGAGTATAAATAACTGGCCTACTTGTGTGGAAGAAGTTCTGAGACCCATTCATGGCAGGGTTGCTAGAAATAGATTATCTTAAAGGCCTCTTCCAAGTCAAGCCATTCTTTGAGCTTTCTCTCACTTCTCATATGAACAGAATTAGCTAGGTCAGCTCCCACTCCCCCTGCAGAAGGTAGATAGAAAGAAAATTCCAGGATCTTGAAGTGCTCCAAGGAAGTAAAATAGAACATGAAATTTAAGGAGAAACAGGGGGTCAAAGGGAAATCAGTTGACTTCCCTGAATTAACAGTATGAAAAAAGAAAGATCATGATACTCTCCTTCCCTCCCTGCTTTTGGTCCATGCACAGGATACATTTGCTATATTGGAGGGAAAAAGAAAAAAAAAAGCAATGAAAAGAAGCAAAAAATATACAAACTTTCAGAATTTTATTTTATTTATTTAATATTTATTTATTTATAATAATTAATAATTTATTTAATATTTATTTTATTTCTAATATTGCATAGAAATAAAAAACTATCAAAAAAAAAAGAAAAAAAGAAAAGAGGAAAAAGCTATTTCAGTGTAATATTTTTTTGCTACTTTTTTTCCTAAGACCAGCTCTTAAAATAACTATACAGGTTATTGTCTAGTGTCTCAGCTTTTTGAACAGCATAACCTAAATGCTGACAAACAGCAATTTCCAGTAGACTTCCACAAACCAAAGGCAGTGGCAGACCCCAGATGTACAGAATCACCAACATCCTTGCTGGTGATCACAAATGTCTCACCAGTTTCTGGGTATTCTGGGGGACAAGTTGCCATGGGCTTTAGCTAGAAGAATGATAGGAGTATCACACTGGCCTGATAAGAGCTAGAGCAAATATGCTGCTTCCTGCTGAGCAAACCTTAGAGAAATTACCCAGCACAATTCAGGAAGAACCGAGGCTCCATCTGACATCCTTTTGTAATACAGTCATTATCAGAATATGTCATAGAAGTTATTAATAATAATAAATTCTTGCCTTTAGATTAAAAAAGTATCAATACATGGTATGATATGTAGAATTCAAACTTTGTACATGAGAACAGAATTTGGAGAGCAAGTGATGATTTAATTTTCACTACAGTTCTACTCTTGATTGTATTGGTTTAAGCATTTGGAGTTTTTAGCAGTTTTGCAGGAGTTTTTTTAGAAAATTTATTTCTCTGCCCTTAAGCCAAATGACAGGAAACATGAATCAAGACTGTTTAAAAAGTAACATAACAACTTCCTTTGCCTTCATTGATAACATTTTTGTTTTGGTGACCTCAGTGGATATTTACGGGCATGTTCACTGTGAGAAATCTTTTTCCAGTGACTCACCATTTTGATGAACTATTTTACACAAAGCCAACAGTTGATCTTTTGTGTCATTTCTTCTGTTGTCAATGGGATTAGGAGAAAGAGGAGGGACTGAAAGACATGTGGGAAGAACAAATGAAATTAATGTTTTACAGGAATTTGGATGGATGCTTTGCTGCAGTTAATTTCCAGTAAACAAAACAGAGTACAGAATGAATGGACATAGTGATGGTGAAGGAAATACTGCAGGAATCAGCTTTAGCTCTCTGACTGTCCTTTCAGGAAACAATGAGATCATTTTAGCCTTCTTCAGCTGGCCAGAAGTGCCCAAGAAATCTTTTGTCATTTAGTGAAAATCAGAACATGCAACGCCCCAGGAAGGCACCAGGAAGTCTTGAGATGGATACCCCTTGGGCCAAGAGGCCTATCCATCTCTCGGTACTGATCCAGACCACACAAAGTTTGTTACTGGCACTGTGTCAAGATTTAAGATTCCCTTCTATTACAGTATTCCCAGACTGATGAGCAACAAATTCTTTGCTGTCTCGGTACCATCAATTGCCCAACAAATTTATCTTTGCAATTGAAAATTCCATTTTAAGTCAAAATAATGATGGATTTGGTTGATATGCATTTCCAGGCATGTTGATAAAAAAATCAATGCGAAAACGAATTCTCTCATTTGTAGGATACCACAAACCATGCTTTTCTCTCAGAAATAACTATCTATTAATGAGGCAGATTTTATGCTCTAAAACTGAATGGAAAAACTGGAGAGCAGCAAATCTACTGAAGCACAGTTTCTCTGAATTGGCATGGCTTATGCGCTACTAAGCTTTAACAATGAAACAGTAAGACCCAGCTTTCAGGTATCACTTACAATCTGCCCCTGGATCCAAAGCAATGTAAGTTATGACTTGCACCAACCCCCACACATACTGATTAGTGCATATGACATCACTTTTCTAACTGGATGCTACCTCAAAATGAATACCAGCAATGAGCACTCCCTGCCCTTTCACATCAATGACTTGAAAAGTTGCCAAGTATACTGGCAAAGGAATAGCGCAATCCACACAGTCTGTTTCTCTAAGACACGAGGATAAGCACAACACTTAACTCAGTTTCAGACCTCCAAGAATTTTACAGAAACATGGCAAAAGTCATTTACCCTACAGTCACAAGTCTTAAAGTGTTCCCTAAGAACAAACCTTCTGTTTTTTGACTACCTCACTGTTTCATTACAGACAGTGAGAAGCAAAGAGTGAAAGTTTTTATTTGATTACCTAGTTCAGACCATGGAAAGCATATTTCAGGACCTCTGCAACAGGCTTTCTACATACTCAACAAACAAATATCTACAGCAGAAATACAAGATACACATTTTATTCTAGGCTTTGATAGAAAAACACTCTGGCCTTGGAAAAGTAACCAAATCTCAACATGCACCTAATGTCATCATTTTTAATTCTCCATAAAACTTACTTATTCTCCAGGTTTTTTTTGTATTCTCTGTTACAGACTGTGAAGTTTTCTGCATTTCCAGGCCACCAGCTTCAAGTGGAAAGCAAAATAACATAAATATTCAACGGGGAAATCAGAAGTGAATGAACAGAATGAGAAGTCAGTTACGACCAAAAAAAAGCTTTTTTTGATTGCATCAGTGATCTGATGAAATAGATTTTATTTGTTTGGAAGATAATACAAATGATCATTCAAAGAGTACAAAGTGTGTGCATGGCCTATTTCAATCAATCTTGCCTAGCTAAGAAAGCTCAGTAGAACAAATAGACACCATAAACTCTCCAAATGCTTGAATACTAAATGCTAAAACAAAATGAATACTGAATGCCTGCAGATGATGGGAGGCCTCTGTACTTCTCATTTCTGAATAATTTCCTGATTTCTTCCTTCTGACTTCCCACATTCTTCCCTTTGACTCTTCAGCACATGTGGCAGTAAGTCTTACGATCTCAGACACACAAAAAGTACGGCAGGCGATTCCTAAAACATCCTGGCTGATCAGCCTTGTGTTACTTGTCTGAAACCTGCCTATGTCTACTCCAGAAATCAAAATCTTTTCACCTTTCCTTTAGAATAGTTATTTTACTCACTCAGCAAGAGTCCAAATATTCCCCTGTGAATATGGCAGTAGTTTACAATTTTTTGTATCTATAGAGATATATAGCACACATTAATGCCTTTGATATCCTGTTTGCCTTAAAGGCTTTTTCTGTGAAATGTGTTGAACCAACAGTTTTTCAGTTAGAATATACATCTGAATTCCTGTTTTACTGGAAACGTAATATGCACGACCTGAAATCTTTATGCTTGTCATTAACACGTGTACAGGTTCATCAGAAGGTAACTTCTTTAGGTAACACCTATTTGACAGTTCCTAAACTATCAATAAAATGCAAAAAAAAAAAAAGCTGATAGGCTATATTTTCTGAGACTGAATTAAATTAACTAAGTAACCTGGTATAATTACATTTTCTCACATAGATCTCTGTAACCCACTCCAAACTGGTTCTCTTGTAAGGTAACACAGGAATATGCACTGTCCCAAAGAGGTCAGTCTGAGATGCAATGAGAAGCAACAAGGAAGAGTTGTAAAAGAAGAAGAGAAAAGTAAGGGAGGAAAGGTGTGACTGGAAGAAGACATAAGCTACTTTTGTATACAGTGAAATTATTCAGGGTATCTGACATGTCTTCTTTAGCTTCCTTTCCTCCTCCTTAAGAAAATAAATAACTGAAATTCTTGACTGATAGCTGACTAGTCACCACTGTTGGCTGACCACAGACAGAAGTCATGGAGGAAGTGAAGAAGCAGAAGGAAGAGCAGATATTTACCTTATGAATAACAAGGCAAGGTTCTTCTTCTAAACAGAGGGGGGCACATAAAAAAGCAGGAAAGCATGAACAAGCCTGACACTGGCAGAAAACAATGGAGCAACAATATGTTTGGAGAAGCAGAAAGCAGCGGCAGTCCTCCCAGCTGTAAGACTACAGGAGATGGCAAGAGGGCACTCTTTCCTGGAGGGCAACCATCACGGAGTGGCCAATGGTTAACACCTAATGCACATGAAACACTAGCATCTCAGGCTAGTCATACCTTTCCTTGTTGTATTTCCCTAATTGCTCATTTTGTCACTGTGAAAACATATTTTCAAACAGATTTCAGAAACTGAGGCAGAACAGTTTTTCGGACCCTAAGCACCACAAGAAACACTGCAGCATTAGTTGATCTCAAACATCATTCGGCCACCTGATTTCCTTATGAAGATGAAAGCCTCTGAGTGAGATCAACTGAAGCATGATTGCTGGGAGATTTTTTCCTCTTTGCACCTTTTCTCAGTTCAGCCACAAATCCCTTCCCCAGCTGTCCTCCCACCAAAAATCTCACTGTTTCAGACAGATTTGTGAAGAACCTGTTTTAGTAATCATTTGGGTGCTCTGATTGCTTCATCATGACACAGATACCGTCACCACCTCACTGCGGAGGTGTTCCTGGCAGGGTTTGTATTTTGCTTTGTAGCCTTCCTCCACAACATGAGACTTCTCTTAACAAAGAAGCCATTTTATTGACATACACAACTGTGAGGAACTTTCCCTGGCTCTTTTAATTAGAGCTTTGGTAACTGACTGTCCTGAAAAACGATATGAAGAAATTATTCTAGAAGGGATTAGCTCTCTTTCAGTGCTGGTTAGAAGCTAGAAACAAAGCAGAATGTTGCAACACTGCAAATAAAGCTATGCTCCAAAGACCACTCTGGACAACTGGCTCTATGCAGACCAGCTACATGAGACACAGATGCAGAAGGACACAGAGGCCAGCCTCAAGAAACTGCCTGTCAATCTCTCTGCTGGTGGGTTAGCACAGCTCTGCAGAGGAGTTACCAGGAATGCGACAGCCCCCTTGCAGACACACAGTGCACTACCCTTCATCAGATTCAAAGACCCAAATTCTGCTAACACAATCAGCAAGGGATCAAACGACCCCAGCCTTTGGGTACACATTTCTACATTCCAAAGTCTATTTGAGTCATTTAATCAACACAATGTTGCCTTTATCAAGCCTACCTTCATTCAAGTAGCAGATTCCCAATAGTACCTGGCAACCGATGCCCAATATCCACAGAGGGAACTTTGCTCATTTTATCCTCAAACCTTGAGCAGATCTTGAGCATTGACTCGCTGTAATTTTCAATTACGTAGGAAAACCTTTTATGTTTGTGAAGGGTCAATGGCTTCAGAGCCCCTTCTTTCCAAGTAAGAACAATTTACCTTTTTCTCAGCCAGCCCCAAACAGATCAGGTATTTTGTTGGTTTTTTTTCAGCCTCTTCCAGCATCCTGACACATGTAAGAAAATGCAGGATCAGTTCACCTGAGATCCTGGCAGCTCTTCAGCCTTTTCTGTCTACAGTTGTAGACATCCTTACAGGAAAACTGCTACACACCAGATAAAACTACACTGAGGTTAGCAACAGATGACAGCAGTGTCTACCCTGAATGTTTAAAAGATCACACAGCATGTTGTCAACTGGAGAGTTAGTTAATTACATATGCTATGTACTGTGATCATGCAGTTGCATTATTTATTTTAATATATGATCAAAACAAAACTGATGGCTGCTAGTGAGCTTTTCAACTTCTGCTAAGGCAAAATCACTCATGCACCTAGCACTGTCTGGGAAGCTACAAGGAAGCTTGGAACTAGGTTTTCCTCTGCTCCTGCACCCTATCTCATTTACAAAGCTGCCAAGCAAAGTGTTCAGCTAACATGCTAAGATTACCTGAAAACCACTTCTCAACATTTATTCAACGGCTTCTCGAGAAAAAAGATGAATACTGAATACTTTCAAACAATGTTTATATTTAATATTTACCTTAACACAAAAGGGGATTAGTGAAGAAAATAAGACCTTCTAGTCAAAGTTACCACAATTAAGAACCAGCAAACATTAAAAAAAGAGGGAAAAATAAAAGTCTTTGTGATAACTGAATAGCGGCTGGCATCAGAAGACTGAAGAAAAGTACTGCTGTGTAAAGAAGGTATAATGCCTGAAAAAGATGCACAATTAGGACCAGCTGTCACAGGGCTTTAGCACACTATATCTTCAGCCTCCACCAAATTGCTTCATGAGAAACTTTAAGTGAATTCAGAGAGACATAGCTGGAGGAGGAAGTCACTGGCATTCCTAACTGCTCACTTGTAGAAAAAATGCCTTCAAGATGCTGAGTACCATATAACGCACCAAAATGCAGTTTGCAATTTTTGCCATATTGATTGTACCTTGATTCCTATTCTGCCTTCCTTTTGTTTACATTTCTTCTTCTGTATTACAATGTGCAGCAGAATATTCTTAACTACATTAGCAAAAGTAAGAAAAAGTAACTTTTTAAAATTCATTCCGGAAGAAAAGGAGAAGAGTTGCACATAAGGATCAATGATGATTCTTGACATTTGCTCTGAACTGTGGCTATTCGCAGGTACATTCCAGGCTTGATTTTGAAACTCCCTTTTGATGCAACTCCATACTAGCCTGGATTTTGAAGTTCCCTTTCAGTAAAACCACTGCCTGTGCTTCCTCTCTTTAACTACCATGAAGAAATATGAACACAGAAAGCAACACTTTTATTTCAATAGTATAAATGCATATAAGAAGGAATACAGCTTTGCCTTCATGATTTATATTGTCAATAGAAACCTTTAACTAAGTTACTATAATATTATTCAGTTGAATTTAGTTTGTTTTCTAGCAAACATAAGTGAGCTATAAATCTCAAGAAACAAAAGATCTATTTAGCTGTAAGCACTTCTACATCACCAGTGGGCCGAGGCATGCTTTCAGCATTTTGTCTATTGAATGGCAATGCCAGTCAATTAGGCAGATTAGATATGCCTACCAGTGCAGCTCCCCAACAAATTACAGGCTTTCTGTCCACAGGGAGCCTTCAATAGTTCCATTTTTTGTGGAGATCAAAACGTATCTTTGGAACAACAACAAAAAAAAAAAAGCACTCTACTGTCAAAACACTCACTGAAAGTTTTGATAGTATCTTAAGAATACAAACACATCTAAGAAGCGAACCTACCACCCTGGGAGCAGCAGACTGAATGAAGCCTGGTTGTCTGTGGAACTGTGGCCTATATTTAGTCCCCACAGCATAACACAGCTGCTGAGCCCTAGTCCTCCTTCTTGCCAGCTCTTGCCGGCCCAGTGCAATGTGTACTGACAGACAACCAGCAGCAGACACACAGAACGGCACTAGCTGCGCTTCTCCCAGCCTTGCAAGAACTGCTGGAGTTTGAGGAGGGAGTCCCAGAATCATCACAGTGAAGATGGGCAGCCAAAGGAACAGATAGGGTGACTGCACACACTGTGTTTTCCTCAGAAGCTAAAAATCTACCTGCTTTTTTAAGACACTAGGATGCTGCTTGGTGTTCCTTTTCAGGGCACACATCAGAATGACAAAGTTATCAGAAGATCTATCTTTCAAAAATATCCTAGTATAATTATTTTTCATTGGGCCACATCTGCTTTTGGAAGCTTACTCACACATTTAACTCAAGAGAGAGAAAATAGCCTGGAAGCGTGTTGCATTTTATGACAGCTTTTAGAAAGAGACCTAAAAATATTAGTGCTGCTGCCTCAGACTTTGGTCCTTAAATCTCTGCTTCCAGAAAGCCCTAGAGGAGCAGAACAGCTTAGTTTCAGGATGCACTACACAATTCCTCAAAAAAAGAGGAGCTTATGGTAAGTTTTTTTGTTCACCCTAGCTGCAAGAGACCAGAGTGATGTCAGCGAGAGATTTAACAAGGTTTTAGCTTCTATGTTATGACAGAGATGTCAACAGCAGTCAAATCATTTTTTGCATTTGTATTTTTAAACTGTTCTCATAGAGACTATAACAAGATTTGCTCTATGGAAAAACCCCCAATCCAAAAAGTATGGACTTTCTGGATACTTGAAAGTCAGTCTACAGGATCCAGCATTAGTTGGGAATCTTTGGTCAGGCTGTGCCTTGAAATAAATAAATAAAAGGCAGAAGAGAAAAATTAAAAAGAGACACAACCATGGGTGCACTGCATTTTGAAAGCATGCTTGTATGCTTTGCTCTGAAGTAAAATTTCTTTTTCACCCCTGCCCACATAAAATTTCCCACTTCCAGCTGAACTACAGAGCAGAAAATCTGGAGCCATTACCTTCAGATAACAACGATTAGATAAGAGATAATCTCATCTATGTATACATGTACCACAAAAAAGTATCTAGCAGAGAATACAGATAATCAATACACTGCATTTCTATATAAAGGGATTAGGACTAATTACTGTTGTTTATATGGCTTCTAGATATCAATGAGTTTGATACAGTAAAACAAAACCACAGACAAATCCAGTATTTCCACCCCTTCTGGCATAAAAAAGTAACAGTAACTGATTTTGGATCATTACCACCAGTTTTTACTGACCAAAGTCAGGGTCTAACGCTAACACCTTGCCTGCACAGCGTTGTCTTCCCTTTTCTTTATTCCCCTCTCTATAATCCAGGAGCACACTACCTTTTCCTCTAGAAAATGCTATGCCTTTGAAGAACAGCATCAATAGGACGTGTCCTAAATGAAAGGACATGTTAAAGCAAATGGAATTTACTATGCATGAAAGAGGACTCCCTATGTTCATGAGACCGTCAGTTGGATTTCTTTAATCAGAACGAACAAGCTCTGAATGTGCTTTCAACTCTTGGTTAATAGCTGTTGATTAAGCATGGCGTAATACTTTTATTATTTACAAACTGCCGAAGTGAGACATTTATTTTCTGAAAATGTTTTTAGCAGAAACATTGTCTGATGTTCCTTGTCTAGAAGCAGTTTTTGTTTTAAAATTTATGAAATGCAGAATAAAAATATCCTCCTTCAGAAAGTCCTGGATCCTCAGACAAGTTCACATTTTAGAAATACTTGACTCTTCTAAACAGAAGCCTTCATCTTCTAACAACTCAAAAAGCCTTAATCTTTCCTGACTACTTGGCACAATTTAGCTTCCTACTGAAGTACTCAGCATTATTTGAATCATGCTTTGAGACCTAGAACTGAAAGAGCTAAAAATATTAAAAAAATAAATAAAACCTTAGCAGTTAACAAGTCAGCTCGAGTCTTACAAAATTGCTTTACTTTGTATTCCATTTTGCATTCAAACAAATTTTAGACAAATATAACTAACAATGACACAGAAAACTAAGACCATTTTGTATCTGTTGTGTACTCAGCATCCAAGCTTAACGCCAACACAGGCTCACCTTAAATCCAAGGCTGCATTCATGGGATGAACTGCCATTTGTACCAAAGGAACCTCCTCCTTGACAAAGTATTTGATACCTGGCTGGCATTTTCATTAGCCAGATCAGTTTTGCAAGCCTTATGCTACAGCCTATGCTATTTTAGTTCTGTGATAGCAGGAAGCACTAGCTGAAACAGATTCAAGCCTGTCATTTTCTAATCTAAGTCACCTTATACATCATGCTTTATCATTGATGAAAAGTAGAAATACCACAGTTGTCCATACCTTAGTGTCTTCAGCCACATAGCGTCCAGAAGACATTATTTTAATAAAATCCTGCATCTGTAGCTCTAATTCATTTTGTGTGAAGCAAATTGAACTACAAAAACATACTCAAGGCAGACCATGCATTCATCCTGAAAGAAAATGAAAGCACTTTGATTCTGGTAATTGACTGGTATGACATCAACAGTGTTTAGGGAAAAACAGTTGTGCTATCCTCCATGGAACTACTTCAATGCTCCTCAGCAAGACAGGCAAAACTGAATGCTACTGCCCTGTGGATGAGAAGAAATTAACTACTTTTGTCTTCGTATCTGGGTCAGAAACATGCAACTTGGTAATGGGAACAGCACAGGGATAAAGTCAAGAAAAAAGAGCTGGGAGGTGGGTCACAGTGGATGGTGAAGAGGAAGCATCAATACTTAGAAGAAGTCTGGTGGGATTCCCAAATCTCCCTAAGGAGTGGGTGCTAGCAAGGAGTAACAGGGTTATGTGTGGGAAGAAGGTTTAGAAGATAATTTGTGTCTGTGGCAGATTTCCTTCTTCAATATCCCTTTTTTATTCCTGCTCGTAAATTCGTAGCCCTCTCTAATATAACAGATATTCTGAGTCACCAAGTTCAAGGAATCTAAAAGACCAAGAAACCACATCAAGAGCTAAAAATAGGTCATTTTAACCTGTGGCTACAAATTCTATAGTATCAGGACAATCCAAGAAAATGGGGTACTTGACAGCCAAAGAAAGTCTCTGGTAAAATTACTCTGCTGTTCTCAATACTGTTTAACACACAAAAATCTCCGTTGGTTTCTAGGACATCAGTCCCACAAAACAATTATCTCACAACCTAACTTTCAAGTCTCGTTTGCTTCCTGGATGATTGACTTGCCATAGGGAAAAAATGCCCTTCATTTTTCTGAACATTCAATCTATGCATTGTTCTCCAAACAGTACTCCAAATACTTCTTGACACAAGCGTGTACATTTGTCTGTATGTAAAAGCTTATCATTTCAAAGCACAATTGTATTAATTTTGGTGTATAATTTCAAGCTTTCTTCTGACAATATGCTGCCTAGAGTAATGTAAATAGCATTCCATAATAATAAATTCAATTTGTATTGTTTCTCCCTCTAATATCAATTATTTTCTACATCACCACAGCATCATTGAAAAATATTAGAACAAATTATGCACTAGAACCACTTCACAAAGAAAAATCAAAAGGATGTATGAAATATACATATATCTGATTACAAAGACTATGTAAATCAAGACAAAAAGATTACCGTTCCCATGCAGCTTTATAAAGCAGTGCTATTTTATGCTTTTTCCCCATCAACATGTAGCGGGGTTTTTGGCCTTTTTTTTTCTGCCCCACAAAACAGTATCAGTTACCGTTGGAATAAACACACTAGGTATGTGTTTCAGTCACTATTAGATGATGAAGGCTTTCCAGGCTGCACGGGAAATTCGTACCAGCTAAAAATCATTCTTCACATCCAAGAACTGTATGAAATTTGACCGTTTTTTGAAAATCAATTGAAAACCACTTCCAAACAAGTGCAGCAGCATTATACACTCACTTCTTCATACAGCGTTTGTGTTCAGTACAATGCAATGCAGACCTGGGCTTCACAGTACGCAGGCTACTATGAATTAACTACCAGGTAAGGAAAGAAATTTGAAAGTGAGGAGGACAGGCAAACAGAAAGAACTATAAACCAGCTAGTTATCTTACAGTTAATTATTCAGAAGGGGAACATAAAAAAAAAAAAACCCTTAAATGCTCATCAGAAAAAATGTATAAAAATTTGAGCCAATTAGTCTATATCATAGAACCGTCTCGCCTCTCAACAGCTTAAATACTTGCTATATAACAACAGGCTATATTTCTCTTCTTTCAAAGACAGTGACTTTTTTCTTGAAAAGGAAAGCTGCATTACGTTCTAATGAAAAGAATATTTTTCATTTTTTAATTCAGGCTAAATTCAGATTTGTCCTAAATCACAGACACTATACTATTTCGCATCAGTCTAAAAGAGCCCTCTAGTGTTCACCTGCTGCAGGCCAAACAAGCTTGCAAATGGCGATGGAGCTTTCTTGCAAATTTCTACCTACCAGCACCACCTAACAGGCCTAAACAGCAGAAGGAAAGGAAACTTAGGTACTGCGTGATACTCCTGTGAGACCAAAAGAACTTAAATTTCACAGTTAAAACCGTCCATCAGTTGATCAGGAGGCTACTTCTATATCACTTTCTCATTTTAAGGGATTAATGGTGCTTTCAGCCGTTATTAATAACACTCATTGATATATATTTACGTAATATAAATAACACTTATAATAATAATGTATAACACTCATTGATATATATTTATGTCAAGAGAGCCTTAAAATGAACTAATTATCTCATTTGGTCATCAGTATTGAAAGTCTGCGAGTAATAGCCGCAAGCACCACTAAAAGTTATTTTTCCATTGGTTTCTGTTCACTTCTTGAAGAGATATCCCATTCCAGTTTAAAAAGTTAAAATCAGATTAAAATTTCTTACTTTCTCAGCTGGACCAACAGAATTGCCCGATGAAATAAGCTATAAAGGACAACATGACAGGCCCCAGAGCTACCACAGACTGCAGAAAAAACCATCTGGGGAGACTATATCTTTAGATTCCCTATCTGCCAGCCCCCCCCCCAAAAAAAACAAAACCAAAACATTTTAACCCATTCTCCCACCAAAAAGGGTAGGATATCGACTTTGTTTTTCTCCTAGAACAAAACATAGTATCATACCGGAGGCTCTGAAGAAAACAATTTGTCCCAACTGAAATGAAGACACAGGCCCACAGTTTCTCTATCGCATGTCCATGCAAGGGCAAATGCCTGCACAAAGCAGAAACCAGTATTTATGGGTAAGAAGAAAGGGTACAATCACCTCACTTGGTGGCAAACAGTCCCACAGCCTCCACCACTCCTTTTCTGACACATGATCACAGCTTCTGTACGACATCTGTCCTCAGAAAGAGAGGCAATTCTTTATCTACAGCAGAGGCTTTCTCTTTAGGGAAATAATGCAATTTAAACCCTTCTTTTTTGTTGTTTTTTGTTTGTTTGCTTGTTTGTTTTGCTTTGGGTTTTTTGGTTTTTTTTTTAATCAATTTATTCCTGCCTCTTTCATAATTCATAGTAGTTTCTTATATCTTTTTCAAAGTTATAATCAAGAAAGAACAAGACCTGAAACTCTGAAAAATACATTTAAAAATTGTATGAAGAATAACATTTACTTCTGTAACAACTTTCTGGTTTTTAGAAAGCATGTGCAGAAGTTTCAAGAACGAAGCGTGAAGGCAAAGATGTCCCCCCTAAAAAGACTGATATTCGTGCTGAAAACATGCCAGACTGCCATTCCATAGTCATAGAATGATTTGGGTAGGAAGGGAGCTTTAAGATTCTCTACTTTCAACCCCCTGCTATAGGCAGGGACACCTCCCTCCAGGTTGCTCAAAACCCCATTTAGCCTGGCCTTGAATGCGTCCAGAGAGGGGGTATTCACAACTTCACTGGACAACCTGTTCCAGTGTCTCACCACCCTCAAAGTAAAGAATTTCTTCCTGATGACTAGTCAAAATCTACCCTGTTCCAGTTTCAGAGTCCCTTAGATGCACAGCTGTAATCTAATGGCAGAAATCTTGCTAAAACAATTGGATTCAGAAGTATAGCATCAACCTCCACCTTAACACTATTAAGCATGTAAGAGATGTGAAAATTTATGTAGAAACTACTTTCCTATCCTTCCATTAAGGAGAGTATGGAGTAATTAGTTCAGCCTAAAATCTCACACATTTTTGTACTGCAGTTACTTTAAGTTCAGAGGGTGTGGGACTTGCTCTTTGGTTTTGTTTTGTTTTACTTTGTGTGTGCGTGTGTATTTTTTTAATATGGACCGAACACTTCAATTCACTGATCTCAGCTTTACAGCACTTGTACAAAGGGTTTAGAACTATTTCTAGCTTACTAGCAATAGCATAATTTTCTTATCTAAATGTAAATGAAATTTATGTTTCCCATCAGTAATAACGAAATTATCAAGGGATAACAAGCAAAAGGAAAATACATAAAATCCAGTAGTGATTTAACTGTAAGTATGATGTAACTCTATTGAGGTCATTAACCACAAGGTCACAGCACATACAATTTTATGAAGAACAGCAATACCAAAGAAGAAAACCTTGTTTTCCCAGAGGAAATTCAGTGCTACTTTACAATTATTACATTTTTCCACTGAAATTAGTTACATTCTCTGTGTCCTGTTATGATTTCCTTCTTCCTCAGCCCCTGCTAGAAAATGAAAAAGCAGCATGAAAGAAAGCAGACTGGCACCAGAACAAATTAACTGCAATGCTCTGAAATGGGGTATTGGATTATTTTTTCTTATATTAATGATAATATTCCTTATTTTAAAGAACACTACCAGTCCTACTTCACCGAGACTGTGGAGGTGAAAAGAATAATTTGTTAAAACATGCAGTAATTTCTGGGGTCAGGAAAGAACTGTGTATGCCAGCATACGATAGACGAATTTTCAAATAATTCCCATGGTATGACATCATGTTTGACAGCTTCTATCAAATCAGCTGGCACAAAAACAAGGTTTTATCTTCACCCTAATATAACCGAAAACTAGCCCATAGTCTATCCCCTTAGAAAAACACAGTATTATGCATACGATTTATTGCAATATTCTCCTCAACCCCCCCAAAAAGTCAAGGAAAGGAAAAAATATATGCAGAAGAAATCTCTATACAGAGGTGACTCTGCAGAAGGAATTCAAGTAAGCCTCTTCATCTGAAAAGTGAAAAAGGTAACACAAATGTGCATGCTCAGCAGACATGTTGAAGAGAGCTGTAATTCTGTAGTTAAAAAAGGTTACAAGTACTCCTGCCTTCATCTTTTAAAAGTACACTGAATAGAAATAATAGGCAGGTGATAAAAAGCACAAAAGTTATAAAAGGCTTGGCCTTACTATACTGAGAATGGTATGTTATACGAGTACTAATCCTAAACCCAAAATAACACTAGCGAACAAACAATTCACTACTTTCTCAGAAAACTTTCCCTGGTTATTATGCTATCAGGTTATCTGAGTTGAGCTTGAAGTAACAGCTTCACTTGTCAGATCTGCCAGAGGGCCAATGCAAAGGAAAATGGCCAATGAATTGAAATAAGTCACTGCTCAGTGGCACTTACCAAGGGGTGGACACAGAGAGGCAGTAGCTCAGTAAATCTACAGACATCGGTGTTCTGGGTGAGGGGACCCCTCAAGGCCTCCAATTCCGTTCTGCCAAGCCTGTCATCACATACTCACTCTCAGCCAGTTTATACATTGCAGCAACCTAGCTTCTTCCTTCAACATATGTTTTAATTCACTCCGTGTACCATCGTATACTAGTGGGACCTCACGAGCAGAGGGAAGTCAGGAAGAGAATCGGAGCTCCATTAATCCATAGGCAGCAACTCAAAGCAAAGTAGTGCACGCACATGTCTTTTGAGGACAAGGAACTAGGATGTAAACCAAATGAGGGGACCGGGAGCTAATGAGCACATAATCAGTGCTGAAGGGCACGCTGCACAGTCTATGACTTTTTTAATGCCTGCACTTTATAGTGCTTGCAAATTAACACACAGCAGGCTGGTGGAAATCTGAGTCATCCAAGGAGTAAAATTAATGCATTCAAATGTCAAAACAACTAAGTAAGAGTTCTAGCTTTTAAGAGCCATACTTTCAACGGCAAAATAGAGGAAACTCCAATTCTAACATGTCCCACTTTGACCCTGTTAGAATCTAATGTTTTATTCAATGAATAACATGTAGAGTTATTGTTCATGCTACTTTAAATTTGGTTTTAAATCCTCATTGAGCTCATCTCTGTGGAAACTTCAGAATCTTATTAATTGAATTTATATACAATAAAAATTTATATACAATAAAAAGCAATATTTAATAACAGCTAGGAAATAAGTATTCAAAGGATTCAAAAGAATAAAACATTCAAATGCAGATTTTGTTTTGTTAATGAAAAAAATTCTTCTGATTTTTACTTCATTTTCCTTCAACGTGAAAGAAAACCTGTCGATACAAAAGCAAGTACTGGAACTGTGAGGAAAGAAAACACTGAAACTTTACTCACACTGTTATTTAGATGTGAGACAGTATGCCTCCAGTATTTTCCAGTATGGTGCAATAGCAGGCTTCCCCTGGAAGAAGAGCCCCATATTGCTTCCCATCCTCATTCTTTAGTAACTGAGCACAAAGTAGGACAGTTCAGCAAACTCCTCTGACAGAAAACTCAGTCTTCTGCAAGCCTCCAAACAAGAAAGACAAGTTTTCCACCTGACCAGTTTACTGGACTTCTCTTGCCCCAAGAAACATAGTAAGTGCATGAATGGGTACAGAAACGTATTTGCCACTTGTGCCAGAACAGCACAGAACAGCACGATGCCAGCAGACAACCTGCAAGAGCCTTAATCTTACGGTACAAAAAATGACTTGCTTCCTTTCCAACTGGACCGTGTCTATTATCCACCTAATGATGATGCCAAATTCGAGCAGTATCGTAACGTGATGTCGGGATGGAAGGTAAGAAGACAGGGTCGCTCCTTCCGGCAGAAGGACAGACTTAAACTGACTTAGTATCAAGGGACACAATGGAGGACCACAGCGGTGTCTCTGACTGCCCGAGACGAGGTAAGCAAGGCGAGGAGCTCCATCTAGTGAGAGCAGCAGGCACAGAGCGGCGTACTTGCATTCAGAACCTTCACCGACTCTATTGCCAGCTGCCAGGCTGACGTGAAAGTTTCCCGTGTCTTATTAAAGAGTTCACTGTTTCAGTATCCTTCCAACTCCGAACAGATGCAAATCATTGCGTATTATTCTTACGCCCTAAACTGCTCGAAGGAAAATCTAGCAGAACTGCCCAACGAGGAAGCACCACTTCTGCTGTAAAGAAATACGAGTTCTCTTCTCAGGTCCAGCATTGTTGCCTAAATAAAAGCAATTGCTTTATTTCTGTTTTCCTCTTCCCATTCTCACTAAGTTGTTCACTGAATGCATCTGGAAATGTATTGCCACTTGAACATACAGTAACATGCAACATTTCACCCCTCTCCTCATAAGTTATAAATAAGCATCAGTTCATTAATTTTTAAAACAAACAATACATTTGCATTTTAAAATATCCCGAAACACTTGAGTTTTGTTGGATTTCTTCAAATGCATATGAAAATGTCAACTGATACAAACTGATAGATACATGCTTAAATGTCCTAATACTCTAGACTGTTTCCCAGAATAAAATGCAACATAAAAAGTCAAAACAGGACAGCTGTCAGCTTTTGAAGGGTACAAATGGGAAACAGTGCACAAGTATGAAAAGAAAAAAAAAAAAAAAGAGAGAGTTTATACTGTGAAGATTAAACATTTCATAAGCAAAAGACAGAACAGGATGATGATAGGTGTGTGAGCAATACTTACAGTAGCCTTGATGAAAGAACACCAGGCAGAAAATGAGGTAACCTCAGAAGAAAGTAGAACCCAATATCCAGCAGCACTTAGAAAAAAAAAAAAAATGAAGAGCTGTTTCCAACTGCTCTGAACTGCTTGAATTCATTTTCAAGACTGTTTTTCTGAGGACGGGAGCAGAAGCCATGCCAAAGAATGCGATCTGTTTGGTTACTCAAAAAGGAGCATTTAGTTTGGGAAGCATCAGGAACGTTTAAGGGGACATTTTTTCTGGCTCTTTCCAAGTTATTACCAGCACAAATTCCAGATGATCTGGACTAAGATGGGGGAGAAATAAAGCGATGGGTAACTATAAAAAGGCATTTAGTATCTATCACTGAACACCAGCTTTGTAAAGCAGTCAGTGTTCCCAGCCAGAGCTGCACAGACTCAAAAGATTCCGTACACTCATCCAAATTAACCTATGCAGGAATTAATTGTAATTCCAGAGAAGAGCGAGTGCCTCATCTGAGCACTAACTGCAGTCAGAATTTCCTCTTGCACAGCTTTTGCAAGATGGCCTCACTGCATGACTATCTTTGGCATCAGGGACTTTGACAACGCGAGCAACAGACTTCAGTACTGCTTAGAGAACATGGAAAGACAGCCAAGGAAGCACGCGTCTCAGTGAATGAAAGAAGACTCTCACAGAACATCCACACCAGGCACATCCCACCCACAGCCCAGATGTGGCCTTGGACAGTGAGTAACGTGGTCCTAGAAGACTGTGTTTTTCTACCATTATAATGTAATTTTCATCAGTATTTTCCATGAGTTGATCACATAAAACCCTTGTGTGTTACACACTGCACGCACTTGTGCCACTTGGTGAGTAAAATGCAGTGATTGCTGATAATATTTCAACCTACCTACATGCAGGTAAGTTTGTGAAGACAAGTTTTTTTTGTTATTAAGCAGACATGGAAGTTTTCTTCTTAAATTTGGGCTTGTGTTTTTTTGTAAAATATTTTAATAACAAGTTAACTGTGGAGGACGTTCAGAATACTTGTGTAGTGCTGACAAATTTTATAATTTTCAGCATCTGAAAAAGCTCCCAAAAAATATAAAATAATTTGAAATTTGTTTCTTTGGTGGATTTGATTGCTCATTTAAATAAGTTAAACACACCTTCAAGGTGAAAATCAACTTATTTGTGCTACGTTTCAAATCGCAACAGCATTCAAATACAACTTAAACTATGACAGCTTCAAGTTACGGCAACTATGTGGCTAAACGCAGTCCTGTGCAAAAATGGTTCCCATTTTGATGAAGAAATCTGAGAATGGGTTTCAAGATTTTGGAAGAAATACACTCCATTTTCAGTCAACACACATAAATCACCTGTGAATTTTCAAACTGAATGTACGTTGTTACAATCAGCAAAGAAAAATGTGGTCACTGGTTTTTTATAAGACCTATCTTGACATAAAAAAATACCTCTCACTTTATAATCATGCCTTATTCGTGTCATCACTTTCTGACAGCATGTTGCTGTTTTGTGAGCAACTATTTTCAAGAACGAAGCACAATTTCTTCAAAAATCTCCAAGGAGCACCTTGATAACTTGCTAAGAATTAAACCACTTCCACTGAACCAGACTGATGCAATAATTTCACAAAAATAAGGTCAAATATCCCATCTGTTTTATGTTTTTTTTTTTTTTGCCCACTTATTGTGTTTTTTTAATCTTTTAATTATTTTTTAAAATAAGTTTTGCTACTTTACGTTAATTACATTTATATTTTATATGGGGACAAAGATGATTCTTCTTCACTCAAGATAATTCCTCTTCACCCAATGCGGCCCAGGCAAACCAAAAGGTTGGACACCCTTGTTCTGCATAGAAAAGCTATTTTCATTAATGAGTGGTATGAATTTACAACACAAATTCAACTGCTCAGTAGCTCCTGCTGTGTGCAAGGAATTGAATACACCACAACAGGCAGCTACCTCACAAAGAAGTAAATGTACAAACCAGAAGCTGGTGTGAAAGAATAGATACTGTGTATATCCTACCTTATTCCACGGTAGTAACATCTTTAGGAAGACACATCTTCAGTATCAGGACAACAACTTGAAAAAAAATACATCTACCAATGTCTTAATGCCTTCACTTTTTGCAGATTTCCAGGAAGAAGCACGCTCCCACATCACAGTTTATAGAAAGAAAGCTTGTTTACACAGAGATGCAGGCTCACTTGCCAAGTCCTGTAACTAAAGACACTGACGATGTTACCACTTTCTGCTGCCTGCTTTAACCTTCTGCCAAAGAGGGTCATTGCTGCAGCACAGCAAGTGATCTGTTCCTGCCTCGCGATGACTCAGTTCACAGTTGACTGTACTTGCTTTCTTGGAATGTAAGTTTGTGCTATATCCCATTTGTAAAATACCCCAGCTGCACAGCAACCATACGTGCTTTTCTGACAATCTCTGTCCAGCAGTCTATGGAGAAGAGCAGTACAGAAAGCTAGACATTGAAACCCCATTAACCACCCTAACATAACATAGCAGGGCTTGTTAGCCAGAGCCTTCAGGAAGATTAATTTGAACAAGCTTTTAAAAGTTATTAATTAAGCCATAAACAGAATTTTTAAATGACTGTAGAACACTTCTGTTTAATTTACTTTCAAAGTTAGCTAAACAAACAAAAAACACTGCCAAATACAAGTATCCATAACAGATTTTAACGTGAGTTAACTAGGACACTTCAGAAGTTCGTTCATATTAACATTTTAGAATGTCCATGCTGTTAATCTGGAATATTTTTTTCTGAATGTTCCTATGTATTCAAGCCCAGAAACTGCTACTCATTTTTCCTGAAACACCAAAACGCAGCAAAGACAGAGGGCTGTGTTCAGCACTGGGTAGGAAGGTAGCAGTGACGAAGTGTGAAGTGAAAGCACTCCAAGCAAGAATTTTGTAAGGTATTCAGAAAAATGACAAAAATGGCTCTGTTGCTTAGCTCATTTTTCATTGAATTACTTAACCAGATGGAAAGCCAAGATGAATGACCTTCTCTGCCAAGTAAAGTCACTTTTTTTTTTTTTTGTTCCTTAGTGGAGTTTAAAAGTAGAAACAACTCTGCAAAGACAAGGAAAACTTCTAATGAAAACTCAAGGTGAACACATTATCTGAAGGGTGATTGCAATTAGACACACAGAACAGCTTTATACTAACAGCTCTCAGATTTCTGAGAAAATACATATATATATATGTATGTATATATACATATACCATCCTTATAACACTGATCATTCTGATGCTGGAAGCACACATTGTAGGCCAAATTCTTCTTCAGAAACTCATGTCTTAAGTACACCAGAAAAAAAAAAAGAAAATTACATACCTATAGTTTTTAAAGGACAAAGTAAATACCACAGTTAAACCCTTGCTCTGATGAGAACCATGGCATTTGTTTTCAGTCTCAGCTTCCACAGTTAATGTTGGGTTCTGCTTTACTTCTCAGTGTCTGCATTCCCTCCCAGCAAAGCTCACCCTGCCTATTTCCCTGGTTGGCTTGAATAGCAGCATACACCAGATCCCATTCTACTGTGGGCAAAAACACCTTTCCCTGAGTAGAGTCTAACCACAGGAAAGACTCCAGTAGGCTTTGGGACGTGACAGATCCCACACACTATTTTAATTAAAATTAAGCAAATTTGTAATGTTGAGTACATTTTTACTTTTCAAGAGCAAAAAAGAAAATCTGACTAACAGATCTAATAATAGCAAATAGTAATTTTCTCTAAAGCTGTGAAATCTCTTACAGAGATATCAGCTATGTTACATTATTAATTAAGTCTACACACCTGCACATATCTGCACAAACCTTCAGCTATGTGAACATTCTATCTTTACTTGGGCAGACAAATCAAGCATCTACTCTCATAGATATTTATAGCACTGGGATTTTAAGACCTATTTCTGAGAGGTGACAGGCAACTACTTCTTCCAGTGCAACAGAACGTTCAGGTTACAGAGCTCATGTGTGATCAAGGATCTTGTAACCAATGCTGCAAACCACCACCAAAAAGTCTAATTCTCATCAATAATAAAAGCTGCTTTACATGGTGGGTATAACTATATCCCCTGAAGCCTAACCAAGCATCCAAGGAGGCTTATGTCACCAAAGGCAGTAGCAAAGCAGTATGTGTTTAATCACGTGAATGTACAGCCGTCTGAAAGCAGGGCAGTACACGCCTCACCACAAAGTATCTATCAATCAGGATCCAAGAGAAAAATTAGCACAGAGTTCCTAAGAATAAGTCACAGATGGATAAGGGGTTTATTTATTTTTAATATTTGTTCAATCTTTTACCTCCAAAGTGATTAAATCCCCAAAGAAAAGCAAGATGAAAATGTCGAGTTTTACAGTTATTGTTTGTGTAACACTAACTGCTTTCTCCTGCTCTACAAGGATTCTCTAACCAGAAGGAAGCTGAAGCATCTTGTGAAACTGTACTTATAAAAGATGGAAAGAGCACTATCCGAAGCACTCTGACAGCTTCTGTAAAACATTAACAGAACCAAGATCCATTTGATGAATTCTAAAGTCCTTTAAAAAGTATTGGGATAGGTAAACATTTCCATGCATAGTGGATCATTCATAACGTTTACAAGAGACACAGGCACAAGGTAGGCTGCCTTATGGTGGATATACACCCACCCAGAGAATTTATGTTTACTTTCCTGTCCAACAGCTGTCTCTCACAGATTATAGTCTGTTATATCATGGAAAACAGAACTGGTGCTGTTCCATCTTTACATGTCAAGCACAGCTAAGGTGTTGCTTCATTTACAGCAAAGCCATTTAGGGAACTGGAATGGGCATCATATGCATTGTTCCAGATAAGCTGTCCCTGTTAGTGATTAAACGTTTTTGGAACTGTACGGTTTGACCAGTTTACTTTGCACTTCACTACTGACCTATCGGAAAGATATTGTACATTTCTGTTTTTCCACCATCCAGGCAGTGTGAACAGGAATCAGCAAACTCGCAGCATAATCCCCAGCTCTGCTATTAAATGGCAATTAGACAAGCAAACAACATTGCTTGAATAACTCAGAAAATATCAACAACTGACCTCATCTGAGCAGATATCCCAAATCTGGGGGTTTTGAGGTTGTTTCACTTAAGAAAACAGATTGGTTAAGTCCAGTATTTCAAGAGGAGCAACTTTTTTACTTACAACAAATGCACATGGGGCAAAAGAGGTCATAGTAAGGGGGGAAAAAAATGATGAGACAGAAAAAAAAATCCAAGCTCCCTAAGAGATTTATGATCTATCTACCCTGTGAATCAGATTATGCAGTGATGTTACTCCTGGAAAGTCTATTTGTAAGGTCCACATTTCAGAAGTGGCGTCACTCGTCCTCACGCAAGTAAATGCTGCCTCCTTTAATAAAATAATAAATATTGTATCCTTGTAATAATTTTGACTTGTATCGGGACCACTTTAAGTAAAACACTGTACAGAGCAGTCTTATTTTTGGAATTAGTGCTGTGATACTGCCTGAAAACACAAGCAGAATGACTAATGTACTGACTTGCATTTAAGAAAAGGTTACTTTTGCGTTTGGGTATTTTTGCTAAGGAAACTTAGTCCAACTGCATGGAAATTGCTTCAAAAAAAAATACCATTTAACTTAACATTGTAAGTACTTACAGCTGCCATTCACTAAGTACTACACAGTGTTTCATTTTCTGAGCAAGCTTCAGAATATTCTTGCAGACGTTTTCTCCATATTCTACCTGAAAAACCCAGTTACAGAAACCTTCACTAACTTTTATTCAGTGCTACAGAAAGTGACTGTTAGATTCGTAGGCACTAGACAGAAAACCTGTCTTCTAGACCCATGCCCAAAGACTTACTACTTTTCCTTTTCAAAGATGAAAATTTAAGCAATGAACAACGCTTTCCCATACCACATTTAAATCTTGAGCAAGAATTTTCAGAAATCCATCAACATCAGTAAACACACTGTTTTGTGTGAGATGTCAGAATCTATTTCTGTTATGGTCAGGAGAAAAGGACTGAAACATGAAAAAAGACTTTCTGTTTAAAGAAGCAATAAACATTTGCAAAGGCTACAAGTTTCTCCTCTGCATGGAAAGTTAAAAAAAGGTAGAGCAGCTGTTGAAGATCAGTGAGTTTAAATCAGTGTCTTCCTCCATAAAGAATAGCTGAAGTGCTACAAATAAAATCATGGAGAACTCTAATTGTGTATTACTGACTACAGCCTTCCCAGCAAATGTCCAGCCACCCTCCTGTTAGCATCACAGTATCACTCATCACTCTTATGCCAGCATCCTTGTTCCTTTTTACCATAATAAGAACTGAATGCCCTCGAATTTCCTATGGGCTTGCTGTGAGCAAAACCTTCCTCATGTTAAAACATCAGGTATACTCTTCACTTACGTACCATAAATCCTGTAAGTCAGATTGCTTTATCTGGTAATTACCAAGCTGCAGTCTTTATTTTAACCTCAGTCAAGGAAGACAGCTTTATCAGCATATCCACAGCTGCTAGTCAGGAATGATAAGTTTCACAGCCTTCAAACCTTTCCACATCAGTTGCATGTACTATACATCAGCAC
The DNA here is from genome assembly GCA_036925125.1 of Oreortyx pictus. Classification (NCBI taxonomy): domain Eukaryota; kingdom Metazoa; phylum Chordata; class Aves; order Galliformes; family Odontophoridae; genus Oreortyx; species Oreortyx pictus. The sequence goes on along the minus strand of JAUPFR010000003.1, from coordinate 84,517,999 downwards.
TTTTCAGAACAATGAGCTTCAGCCAACTAAATCCATTACAGAAAGCAGGAGCATAACATGAATACTGCTATCAAAAGTGGTACTTCAAATAAGCATCATCAAACCGGTTTCCACATCACAAAATGTGACAATATTTAACTAAGACTTTGCCAGTGTATCTCTAACATCCCATACTTTGATGTCAAATGTACGCATATAAAAGAAAAAGGACATTTTCCTTCTGCAGACCTAACAGTAAGTTAATGTGTCTTTCTAGCTTCTTATGCTGCAGACACACTTTACCCAAATATTCACTAAAAACGCTTTCGCATAGAACAGGATCAAACCCAGAACCTGAATGACGAAACTGTAAACCTTCTGGTCCATGCCAGACCCCTGCAACTCCCTGTGGGCCCCTTAAAACTTTTCTTGGGGTCTGGCATTACAGTGGAACCCACCTCACAGAAAGAGGAAGACAGACAAATCTGCAAAGCCTTTGAGGTTCAACCACCAAAGAGTAAAACATGAGCTTCCTATATTTAACTTGCGTCTATTTCAGAATCTCATTATTGGAATTCTTTAAGACTTTCCTTATAACTTTAAAAGTCTTCCTCGTTGTGACTTTGCAAGGCTATTTCTGTGCATACACGTAAAATAGTTTCCTAAAGCTTTTACTTCTGACATACCAGAATTTTCACTAAAAAAGGTCACCAAAACTGAACGCTTATAGCTTTTAGTCACAAAAAAAAAACCCAGAACAAAACAAAAAAACCACCACTGCGGTTTCTTGCCTCTACTAAGAATGTGTTACACCTATCCTTTCAGTTCTGCAAGTTCTATTAAAGAGTTAGTTAAACTGCACATCGTTTGTTTTACAAATGAATCCTGCCCTAAAGCTTGACCCAAGCAGACAAAATTCACAAAATATGAGAAAAGTTATTGAATAAATTCAGCGTAAATCAATCCGAAGTAACCGGGAGCAGAATTTAGCCACCTGGCATTGAAACTTCAAGTCCTGGAAGGGCCAGACAACCAATAACGACGTACTTTGTGAGAACTGTCTAGAAATCCAGAACACAGAGGTGAAATGAGGATAAATGCTTTCCCTCCGTGCTGAGTTTTCTGCATTTTGTCAGCCTAAGCCAGGCCACTGATATTCCTTTAATATGCCGTGACTGGTTGCAGTGTGGAAATCCGCTGATTTAAAAATAAGACATGATTCATACAAAATTCACACGGCAGGCCCTGGAATTTGAAAGCAGCTTGCACGTAACGTTGCAGACACACAAGCCTACAAACAACTTCAGTTAGGATTTCGTTTTCTGGAGAGTAAATATAAAAGTTTCGACTGTGGACTCGCGGATTTGGTATCTCTTTCCGCATTCGGCTTATGGACTTCGAAATAAATACGCTAAGCGCTGCGCTGTGAGAGGGGAGGAGGCTTTCCACGGCGGCAGCAGCTTCAAGCACCTGGCGTGCGGCAAAGCGCGCTCTAACGATGGCAAGCGCTCAACAAACTACAGCCCGCCAAAACTACGGCAAGCCCTCGTTCCGCAGCGCTCCCCAAAGTTCCCAGAGCCGAGACGAACCGCTCGAGAACCCCAAAACTCCCGCACGAGAGCGCCCGCCTCACGCGTGCCGCCCTCACCTCAGCTCCTCGCGGCGGCGCTCTCCTCCCGCGCGTCCGCCTTCCCTCACCGCCCGAGCGGGACTGCTGGGACCGGTGCCCCGCTGCGAGCGCCGGGGGCGGGGGGAGTCCCGCGGCCGTGACAGCGGCTCCTTGTCATCGCCGCGAGCGCTGCCAGGGGAGGACGTGCGGCACCGCGCGCCGAGGGCGCACCGCGGCGGCTCCGGGCCAGCTCCGCTTCTGCTCGCGGCATTCCCGTAGGGGTTTGGCGAGGCCCGGTGAACGCGGCCATTCACCGTCGCCACGTGAAGCGGGTGCCCGCCGGGCGCTTTTCGCGTCCTGACGGCGTGCGAGCTTCAGGCTCGGCTACGCGCTGCCGGCAAACGACGCTCGTTTCTCCGGCTAGCGCGGCGCGTATTCGCACCGGGTTTAAACGCATCGGGAACGGCAACCGGAGCTGTTGCCGAAACAGAGGGGTAGACGCGCTCCCGCGGCTCCAGCGCGTGTGCCGGAGCATCTTCTATTACACCACCGTGGTGAAAGAACTGCACTCAACCACTACCCGACTTCTGCAGTTCTCGCACCCCCCCCCCCCGACCTCCCCAGGTCCGAGCCAGCGCGGCACAGCTCAGCTCCCTACAGGCAGCGGATCGTCCCCACGCGACGGGACCGCTGCGGAGGAGCGGCGCGGAGCGAGAAGCGCAAAGCCACGCCGCGCTCCCCCAGCGCCGCGCCCCTTCGCGCTGCCGTGACGTCACCGCAGCCAGCACGGCGCCCCCCCGCGGCCGCAACGCGCCCCTCGGGCCCCACCCTCGCTCTGCGCGCGCAGCCCGCCCGCCCCGCCCACCTCCTTGCCCGCCCTCCCAGCGCCGCCGCTGATTGGACGCCGTCTTCCCGCTTCCTTCTCCCCGGCTGAGAACCCGCCATTTTGAAAACCTTGTTGATTCCGGGTGAGAGAGAGAGAGAGAGGTGAGAGAGGAGCAGCGCGCGGGGCGCGCGTCTCAGTGCGGCAGCGCCCCGCCCCGCCCCCTCCGCGCCCCCTCCCCGCCGCCACAGCCGCGCCCGCCCCGGGAGCCGGGGCTCGAGACGAGGTGGGTCCGCCCGCCATGGCCGCAGCGGGCCCTGCCGAGCGGCCGCGTTCTCCCCTCAGGGGGGGGGGCGGAGGGGGGGGAGGGGGGGGTTGGGCGCCATCGCGTCCTTCGGGTTGCGGGCCGGTTGTTACGTGGGAGGCGGGAGCGGCCCCTCCTTTCTCCCCTCTCCCGGCCGAAAATATCCGCGGTGTAACTGTGAGAAGCGGATCTCGGCGCCCTTTTACCCTCTCAGCCCTCCTCCTCACCGGGCTGGGCGCTGCCAAGGCGGAAAGTTCCCAACTTGTTGTGCTTCCTCCGTCCCCGCCGAGAGGCGACGGCTTCGCCTCCTTTTCCTCTCCCGTTTTCCCATCCGGATCCCTGGCTTGCCCAGTTTATCGGGGAAGTTGTGATGTCTCGAACCTTCACGGCTCTCGGCAGCCCGGTTGCTTTGGGTGGGTGTTCTTGAGACATGCTGTGTGCACAGTGCTGATAAGCTCGCAGGCGGTTCTCAGCCAGGCCGAATGAGAGACAGCTTCTGAGAAACGTTGTGTATTGTGTGTATCCGGAGTGCTCTAGTTCCTCTTCAAGGGTATGAGCAGTCGCTTGCGGAGCGCTGCGACGTTATTTCGGCGAGAGTGCTGTATTCTTATGGGTTTACCCGCTGCTTTCTGCAGAACCATACCCCATGTCTTCTGTTGCGTCCTCTAAAGAAGATACGATGTCGTCTGAAAAAGCAGCTGAGAAGCAACTCGAGGCTGAAAACAAAGCTGAGGAAAGTGAGGAAGATGAGGAGGAGGAAGAAGAGGAAGAAGAAGAAAAGGGTACCTGTCTTCATTTGTCTTGGAAAAAATGCTAAGCTTACTGAATGCAGTCAGTCCTAGTTGGTGGCAGCCAGTTGTACAACTGCTGTTAGGAGATTCTGCAGTACATCTGTCTCATGGGTCATAAATCATTTCCCAGCAGACTGAAACAGAAAAGGCTACAAACTATGACACCGTTCCTCAGGAAGCAGTGAAGGAACTGCTAGCGTTTTCGGTTCATTCACCGGGGATGTTTTGTTGTTGGAGAAGCTTCCAGTAGACTTCAAGGTGTATCATCCTGTATCGAGTCATTGGTATAAAAACTTATCTGAAAATTGAGCTTTGTTATTTAACTTTTTTCCTAGTAACACTTTAAAGCAATACACACTTGCAAAACAGAGACAAGTGGAAATAACTGGTGTAACTTTGGAATAATACAGTTATGATTTGTCTAACAACTGGTAGTTACTCTTTTTTGGGGTACCACAGCTTAATTGTAGCAGTGAAGGAATTCCATGGGACTAATTTTACCAGTAAAAATCATGGTGATGTTATAAGGACAAGCAAGACAGGTTGAATCGTGTAACTGAAGAGGGTAGAAGATAGAAGATGCGATGGAGGCACTGCTATGCAAAACTTCTGGTGTTAAATCTCTAGGCAACAATTTTGCAAATAAAAGCAACTGTGTAAATAGAGCTGTGGTGTGGCTAGTGAAAACCATGTTGCTGATGGTCTTGAGTTCTTAAAGGAGCAGATTTTTGTCTCTGGAAGAAGAAGTAGAAAGGTTATGCTGTTTTAAGAACTATAGAGTAATTTGAATTAACTTTTTACAAACAGCTGTTTCCTGTTTATTTACATGCAAGTTTTGCTGTGTTCTCACCAGAGACGTGTGCATTTTAATGTTCATAAATGTTACAAAGCTGCTTTTCTACATTAAGGCCAGAGTAACACTATGTGCTAAGGAAAGTGTGATATGTGGTACAGGGTGAAGTATTTTACTATGAGATATTTAAGTTTGTTAAACTACGAGATTTTTCTCTTGATGTAGATTGTTAAAGTGGCTATACAAAATGTATCTATTAAGCAAATCTAAATATGTCCATAGAATGGTTTGTGTTGGAAGGTACTTTAAAGATCATCTGGTTTCAACCTTCCTACTGTGAGCAGAGACTCCTGCTAAACCGACTAAGTATTATTAGGAATAATATTCTAAGTAGTTAAGAAGGTGTTAGTGTTGTGCACAGAATGTCCCTGTGTGGTTTGGTGCAGTTCCACTGTCCTTATGTATCTGCATTTTCTACTGATAGGGTACTATAATGTGTCCTCCATTCCACTAGTGGGAAGAGAAAGAGGCTGCAAGCAAGTTGGGTTCTCCTGTAAAGAACTGGAGTAGAGCTGTACATCTGTACCTTAGAAAGGTGATGAAAGGGGAAAAGGCTGAATTTCTGCAAATGCATGGAGATGCCATCTGCATCGTGAGATGAAGTTCCCTTTAGGAAATGTCCAGTCTCCGCCATCAAGGGTAGTTTGGATGCAGAATTGTAGTTAAGAACCAGAGACTCAAATCTACAGCTCTGCTAAATCCTATTGACCTTTCAGCCAGCAGTTAGAGAGCATCGTGATCCTCGGTTATTATGGTTATCATTTTTTGTTTTGCCATTGGAATGATTCAGAGCTGTTTTGCCTATTGCTGCGGTGAAATTGCTGATATAATGACAAAAAGTATGTTTAAAACAACTGTATTTTGCAGAAAAGAGCCTAATTGTTGAAGGTAAAAGGGAGAAAAAGAAGGTAGACCGGTTGACCATGCAAGTGTCCTCGTTACAAAAGGAACCTTTCACAATTACACCAGGTGAGTTTGTCCTTACTTTAAGAATTATGGCCGTTGGAAACGAAGATGAAACCTCTCAAAAGATTGAATTGTTAACTTGTTGTAGGTGAGACCTAACCTAACAGATCAGTGTCTGTTTCAAAATAGTAAGGCTGTTGTAATTACGCGGTGAATATCACTCTGAATAGGCTCTGCAGTAGCTAGCTACCGCTGTTGCTGAAATATCTAAAATAAAAAGAAATGCCAAATCTGTTAGCCCTGTTACAGGTAGTGTCAAGTAAGGAGGAAAAAAATCATTACCAGTGCCTAGTTGATAAGGAAAGAACCTCCCTAACGCTTCACCTGATACTCTGTGGAAGTAACTTCTTACACGTTAGAAAAAATGTTATCTATCTGTATAGGTCGATGGACATTTGAAGTTGTAAACACGTGGGTAAATAATGGGATTTCTTTGTTTTTTGTTTTGTTTCAGGAAAAGGACAAAAACTTTGTGAAATTGAAAGGATACAGTTCTTTTTGAGTAAAAAGAAGACAGATGAACTTCGGAACCTGCACAAACTCCTCTACAACAGGCCAGGCACTGTGAGAGCTTAAAATCTATTTTGCATGTCTCTTAATTCTCATTCGTGGTGAAAAAGCTTATACTGTGTGTTGCTTCCCTTTGCGTTTGTGCATGTATATCTACATAAGTATTATTTATTAAAAACTACTGTAGAAAACTGCTGTTAAAGGAATAGTTACTGAAGTCCATAGTTTCTTTTAATTTCTGTAAAATACTCTGAAAATCCTGTGGAGAATTGTAAGCCTATTTGACTGTAGATTTCTCCCTCATCACTCCAAAGAGAGAGGTTAGTGATCACTGTAGGCAAACGAACTGGAAGTAATTTGTGGCTCACGTGCTAAAACTGCTGACCTACACAGAAAATTGTGACTAGGATCTGTGTAGTTACTTTGAGTAAAGCTGTTTCTTAGTACTCCAGTTTATTCTGCTTGGTACCTGTATTAGTGGGTTTCACTGCATTGCTAGTCAGTTTTCCTTTAGTATGCACAAAATAATAGAAAGCAAAATTACATTAAGATGTACAATCTTAGTAATTTTGTTGTGTTTATCAAATAAAACTGAATTAAAATATTAAAAAACAATGTGCTCTCTTTTATGTCCAAGGATCAGACTCAGTCCATAACAGCAGATATTTCTTAAAGCCTTTTGCATACCATTGATCATACCTTAAATTTCAGAGTGCATTTGATCCATTTTCTTGGCTAATAGGGATGAAATGGATGTAGAGAACTTAAGGCGGATTAAACATTGTCATTTCAATACACTTTGTTTTTAAGCTCTTGTTGTATTTTAGAAACGTAAACAGCTAGCACAGGAATCAGGAACTAAGTACAAGTTCAGATGCTAGTTATAAGGAACTGACTCAGTAATACTGTTATGACCAACTACTAAGTAAATTATTTATTAACATGATCAACAGACACGTGACTGTTAGCAGTTTCATGGTCATGTGCAAAATGATAAGATTGTAGACTGACACTGAACGCTCTTAAATATCATTATTAGTTGCATTTCAACTGCACTTACATCCAACTCTGACTCCCACGCCGTTTATTTGGGTGCAGTTCCACCCCACTTTGCTCTGTGCTCCCATTTTGGATGTAGACTTGTTGGGCAATCCAGCTAGCTGTTAAAGTGCCTCAGTGGTCAGAGTGCTTAGGTCACCCTCGTTACTTTCTGTAGTTGTCCACGTTCCTACTGCCCAAAACATGGTGTATTCCAGGAAGTCACCTGAACAGTCTGCCTTGTACAGTGTTGATATGGATGCTTAGGTTCAGGTGGCTTTAGCAAGTTCTGCTCACCAGCAGGTTCCTCAAACGAGCTTGCATTATCTGGTTTTGTTGTGATTACAAGTGGCTTACTTAAGACAAAACAGTTTACTTTAGTCTCAGTTCTGCAAATAAATACAGTGCAAATAATTTTCTGTCTTATTCGCAGACAGTCCACATCAGAAAGCAGCACTTCTCATGCTGCTTTTGAGCTTTCATAGATTCCTGCTGTCTTAGCTCCTTAATTACAAATAATTGTTCTTATTTTGGTGATCTTCTGGTTTCCTGTAAAGTTCCGGCTCTCCTGTGAGACCTCTCGCTTGGGGAAATCAAGTATCATCACCTGTTGAAGTGTCTGAGATAGCTGAAAAACATACTGAGATGTGACAGGATTCTGTTCATTTTTTAGCATGGAAAGTCTCTCTCTTAAAAAAAAACTGTACCTGTTCTGTTCCTACGCCTTTTGTAATGGCACTCGTGATCTAACCTGAAACAATAATCACTAATTAGGTTAGAGTCTTACGTTAGAACCTTATCTTGCAGCACAAAGTGTGCCCCATCATTGGCCAGCCAGTATTTTATGAAGCTTGTAACACTGAATTCATGGCTTCTGATAGCAGTTTTTGTGAAAACACTCCTCATGAGCCCTAGAAAGTTCTAATATTTGGATACTTGACTGTATTTCCATTAATTTTCGTGAAAGCCATGCCCCTGTGCCAAAATATAAGTGAATATATTTGCTTATATATACGTACCATTTGGAAATATCAGTATGATTTCATCACAAACCATATTCAGTCAGAATCGTGGGGATCTCAGAATGCTATTTAACGTAAAGAAAATCAGGCGTTGTTTTGTATGCACGTCCTGTATGTGCTTCAGAAGGTAGTAAACATTTTCTAATAAAACAGACTGATACCATCTGTAAATTTTCTGTAGGTACTGGGCAAAGATTATCATCTTGAGGAAAGGAGCTTTAAAACTAATTGGGAAACATCAGAAAGAAGATCTGTAAAATTATTGAAAGTGATTCCAGATTGTACCTGATGATGTTAAAAAATATCTCAGAAGAATTAACATTTTGGGATTCTTTTAAACTCTTTTGTTAAGAAGGGATGAAGATAAACCTAAGGAACCAAAAGTTTACTATTCTGTAGCTAATTATATGGTATGCAGTGTGCAACAGGCTTCCTGTGATCATAGCTGTACAAACATGTCTTCTGTGGACTCTATTATTTATAAGCACAAAGAGGCAGGTGATTTTAACGTGTAACTTATTAAAAGGGATTAAATTATCAAGGTCCCAGGAACTTAGTTGTAGTTTAGCTGTCATGAAATAAATAAAGGCATAAACTGTATGTTCATTGTTCTTTTTTAAATAGGTAGTTTCCATAAGTTTCCATCAACAGTGAGCTACAAGGTAGTACAGGTTTTTCTTCTGTGATAAGTTGAACGTAATTGGATGCAATCCTTTAAGCTGCATGTCCTAGAAGTTAATCTGTGTTCTATTCTAGGTTGCTTCCCTAAAGAAGAATGTGGGTCAGTTCAGCGGGTTTCCATTTGAAAAAGGAAGTGACCAATACAAAAAAAAGGAGGAAATGTTAAAAAAGTAATGATCTCCGTTGCTACTTTATATAGTCTGACTCATGCTGTATTGTCTTTTTGTTTTCAAAACTTTTCTTTACAAAGTTTACATTATGCTCCATTTGTGGTGCAAGCTTTCATCTGTCTGTGCCTTAAAACCTTTCTCCCTCGGAATCAAAACCCAGTTTTGCTTAGTGTATGTTAAAAGTACAGCGTTATTCCTAGAATTGTTGTCAAATAAATGAGATGTTTGTAGCATTTAGTGTAACAAATCATTTTTTTTTTTAGCTAGTGGTGTTTTTTTGGCTGTACTGTTTCTCCCATGTACATTACTAACAGAAGAAGATTCTGCAGATCAGTTGCAACTGTACTGAAAGGATTTGGAAATAATATAAAGCAGTAAATCTAGTCATAGCAAATCAGCCAAATGTCGATCTACTGATTATGATATGATATTAAATACTTTTTTTTCTCTTCTTTTTTCTCCTCTCTTCAGATTTAGGAATGCAATGTTGAAAAGTATCTGTGAAGTTCTTGATTTGGAAAGATCAGGAGTCAACAGTGAGCTTGTAACAAGAATCTTAAACTTCTTAATGCATCCTAAATCTTCAGGCAAGGTGAGATACAGGTTATGCTTATTTTAGGAACTCTGTCTTGCTGAAAAATGAAGCTGTCCTCGCGCTTTAAAGCACCAAATGGAATTTGTGATAAACGCATGAGTTAATTAGGGATAGCTGTTCCTAAATTCCATTAAGCATCATCTGCTTTGTGGGTGAGTGGGAGAAAATAGACATAGTATAATCACAAAATGGCATTCAGTTTTTAATCTAAAAGCAGTGTTTAGTTAGACTAAGTTTCCTGAGCAATAGTCCATTTGCAGCAAATGCTGTGAAGTATTATGAACAAAGTCAGCACGCTGCCTTAGGGATGCTGACAGTGCTGAGTGACAACAAAACGCAGATTTGTATGACCTTAAGAGTTGTCAGCTGATTTGCTGTTAGAAGAAAAAGTTTACCTTTGTGGGTAATGCAAAAGTGTTCCTTCGAAATTGACTTCTTGTGCTTCCACAATCCCCAGCTGTGGAAGATTTCTTTGGTTAGAGGCGTGGAAGAGATGCTTAGCTTAGAAGTGAAATTCAGTTTCATTTTACTCTGATTTATCGCTGTGCTTTGAATTCCTTCTTACCACGAAGAGTAACGCTTACAATTGGCCTGTTTTCTTGTTAGGATGTTGCAGGCCTCTATTTTTTCGTGTTATTTGAAGGAATTCATGTTTTTCTTTGAATTTCTCTTTTGTGTTCCTTTGTGAATAATAATAATTTGTTTCAGCCATTGCCGAAGTCCAAGAAAATGCCGAGCAAAGGTGGCAAAAAAGAGCGTAGTAGCACTGGAACAACGAGAAAAACAAAACGCACCAAGTGTCCAGAGATCTTGTCAGATGAATCCAGCAGTGAGGAGGATGAAAAGAAGGAGAAGGATGACTCTTCGGAAGAGAAGGAAAGTGAAGAGGAGGTAATGAGGGGTCTTGTGTTTGTTTTTTCAGCATAGGGCTGAAAAAATTTTCTCTGCGATTTGTCAATGTGGTTGTTATCAATTGGTGAGGTGTGGAACGTGCAAGGTTAGAGAGGTGATGATGTTTTACTAAATTAATGGTTTAGAAAAGTGTCGGATAGGGAACGGGTCTTGAATTTCTTGGGGAGATCTTGGTTTCTCTAACTTTAGAGCACTAAGAATCAATAAGATAATGCAAAGGTTCTGATTCTTGTTCATACACCTTATGAAACCGTGTGCTGCTTGGCAGTGTGGGGCAGTCAGAATTCGAAGTGTAATTGATGGGATTCTTACATCACTTTCTGAAGGCTCTGTTAATGTGATCTTCAGTTAAACAATAAATTCTCAGTATCTTTTCTAGTGAGAGTATGTCTGCATTTGTGTCTGTGTACATAGGATTTGTTTGGATAGCTAGGAGTTAACTCTGATGTGAGTACAGGTCCCCGACTTAGCTACCTTGTTTTCAGATCTTGGTTCTAAATTTCTTCTGGATCTTTTGTTCTGATCTCTCTTCTGGGGTTTTATAGGTCACAAGCAGCCTTACAAACATCCCTGCATTTTACAAAGGGTTCTCACTATTTGCTGTTCTGTATTTTCTTTGAAATGTATTTCAGGCTCCTGTAAGAGCAGAGAAATTATCTTCAAAAATATCCCATGCGTTCATTTTCAGTCCTGTACATCGTTAACGGAGTAGACACGGAATGGGGGGAGCTCTGGTGCAAGTGCCACTGGTTTTGTCCATATCTGAGGTGTGAAAGAAAGAAATGAGAAGGAGCTACAGACTCCCATCTTATCCTATGTTTTCTTTTCAGTGGGGCTTCCTTTTTAGCCATAATCAAAGCCATGCAACAAGCAGCAATTAGCTAAATATTTTCCTTTGGCAGTGATGATGTGGGCTACGTAGCCTTTGACTCCATACTGAGACCGTTATTTACTTTGGGTTGCATTCCCTCTATTGAAGTGCAAGAGGGGCAGACTGAAGTCTGAGCTATAGAAAAGCTGATGTATGCAGCTTGAAGCATTTATGCAAACACTAACTTTCAGAGGTGCTCATGTAGAAGATTGAAGGAAATCCTTTGCAGCTCCATAAAATAAACGTCGTTCTGAATTTGTATTTTTCTTTTCCCGCAAATAGCGAGTCAAACGAGGACCAAATACTGGAAGTTCATTTTCTATTTGTTCATCTCTTCAGCAGTACAGTCTTCCTGCTGTGAGGAGAGGAACATGGCTTTCAGAGCCAGGAGTCTGCTTTTAGAAACTTTTTCAAGAATTCAGCTCTTTAACAAAAAATAGTAAACCCTGTCTGGGTCTTCTTTCAAAAGGTAGGAGGAGTCAGAGCAATAGCTGAGTACACTGAAGTCTTTGGAAGTTGAAGCTGACTTGCGTGGAGTAAAAGTGTAATTATCACAAGAACACTAGTATGTCAGATTAGTTTGAATGTAAGAAATAGTGGAGTAGGAAGAGTCCAACTGTGCAGAGCTTTAAGGTTATACCATTAAAAAGGTGGGGAAAAAAAAAAAAAGCTAGGTTTATGATACCCTCTAACGTATTACTGATTGTTTCCCCTGCTCTTTCGGAATCTTGGACTGAAGTTATGAGCTTCTCTTGACTGTGACAGTATGTTGTTGTTGTTTTGTTATTTTGTTTTTCAGTCTTATATACCTGTAAGGAAAAGATAACTGAAATACTTCTGTATGTTGAGGGAACGTGAGTTTTTTATGAAGCTTAAATATGAATTCTGGTTTTAACCTCTGATTTCGTAGCCAGAAACTCAAAACCTGGGAAGTTAGAAACCACAAAAGTTTAGTTAGGTGTGGGGTGACTCTTGAGTGTATTTTCTAATTTTAAGCAGGGAAGCTCTCACTTAACTATGTTGTTGTTTTTTTTTTTTTTAATTGTGTAATTGCAGTTGCAACAGTGAGCAAGCCAGTATGGGGAAATGTATTCTGTTTTCTTGGATACTAGATTCAGGGGTTGTACCAGACATTAATGGGAGAAGTAGTTAAAAGTTGTATGAACTAATTTAGATGTTACTGTGTAATAGTTTGCTCAGGTGACTACACTGCCATGTAAAATTGAAATTGGAATAATGAGTTTAGTAACTGCTGTTAGTTGTTTTGTTTCGTGGCATCCTTTTTCTGAAGTATGGTTTTATCCTGGTCAAAATTTTGTATTTCTGTGAGGGCAGTTTTCAGCCCTGCCAGAAGCACTGTATTGTGTTAGGCACACATTTAGTTTGTGCCAACAATGCAGTGTGCATATACACAGTATGAATTACTGCTCCCAATTTTCCCTATTGGTGGTAACTTAATGCAGTATTTTTTTTTTGAGTTTACTAGCTGCAATAATCAGCTAAATTATGGACTAGCTACCATATTTCTCTACTGCTGGTACTAAAAGAACTTGCTGAGTGTAGTCCTACTGAACTATGGCATCTAGAAATTATTGAACACAGCTTTTTTTTTTTTTTTTTTTTAAGCTAATTAAAAGTAACTGTAGCTTTGAGCAACTTGATCTAGTGGAAGGAATCTGCCCATGGCAGGGAGTCTAAAATGGTTATTAAGGTTTCCTTGAACCCAAACCATTCTATGATAACTAAATACAAATGGAAGGGTGCAGTACAGCTAAATTACAAACATAATCAGAAGGTTCCAGTTTGAGTCTGTGTAGAAGGGCAATGTGAAATTCATAAGAATGTGAACCTTTTTACCCTGTGCTTTAGAGATAGATATTGATAGTAAAATCTATTAATTTTGCTGATGTAGTTTGTCTTGACAGAAGGGATGATTTCCGTTGCTGAAGAGGAGTTTGGATTGTTCAGGTAGAAACTACCATTTTAATGCTCTGTTTTCTTCTTCGTAGCCCCCGAGAAGAGCAACTAAGAGAGAAAAGTCTAAAAAGGTGACTCCCAAGCCCAAGAAAACTGTGAAGGGTGCTAACGTTAAGAAAGCAGATAGCAGCACTACTAAAAAGAATCAAAACAGTTCTAGAAAAGGTAAATGGCTTTACATCTTTTATCACATGTGATCTTGTAGCTTACTAGGGATGCTTTTCAGAAGACAGGCTTCTTTATCTAATTGTGAAGGAAAATGGAGTTTGGATTATGGATTTGATGTTTCTTTCCTTGCAGCGGTAGTTTTTAAAAAAAAGTATTTTGATTTGGGTGTACTTTATATAGTTTTCATACTCGTTTTTACATCTGTACGTTTAAAGAGTCAGCATAGTTCTGTCTTCTGTTGTAAGGACATCATGAAGTTCTGTGAAACTTTACATAAGTCTTAATTGATGCTGTAGTGTCTGTTTCCAACTTTGTGTCTCCTACTCAGCAGCTTGATATTCACAACACAGATACATGTTCTATGTGCATCTCGTTGCTCTTGTTTTCCTTACATCTGTCTACTGTGTGAATACAGTGCACAGCAACCCACACTATGCTGACCCTGTTCTGAGAAGGAGCTTCAGCCGAACGGTCTCCAGAGGTTCCTTATAGCCTTGAATTCTCCAACCCCCTTGGAGTTAAAAAGCTGTCCCAGTTGCAGTACGTGTTGTTAATCCAGCATATATCCATGTGCTACAAGCACAGTTCATTTAATGCCAGCACCAGCAAAGAAATCAATTAAAACTAACCACTCCACTGGGAAAAGAAATCTAAATTCTTTTTTAAAGCAAATAAGTATTGTTTCAGGGCAGTAATGCCTCAGTTTTTGAACTGCTGTCGTAAATGTTGGTTTGCTTTTATTTTTGTTTGGTAGATGAATGTGATCAGACACGTACCTTCTGGAGAATGTATCGATTCATAAACTGATAACTTACTCATCTGCATCACTGTTTGTAACCTAAGTGTTATCCTGACAGCATTATCTTTATTTGTAAAACGATGGTCTGGCACTTTAAGGGTGAACATCAGCATCAAATGTTCAGATAGCTTTTGTTTTGAGGAAAGAATGCAAGCAAGTTTAAAAGCTTTTATTACAATCTGAATCGTTCTTCATATTTAGAAAGCGAATCTGAGGACAGTTCAGATAACGAACCTTTAATTAAAAAGCTGAAGAAACCACCTACGGATGAAGAAATTAAGGAAACTGTCAAGAAATTGCTGGCCAATGCGAATTTGGAGGAAGTCACAATGAAACAAATCTGCAAGGAGGTAACCAAATGATTTTGCCGTTGTTGGGGGGGACAGTGAGTTGACTGTAAGTTGACATTTGTCTTCTTGTTTTGCAAACTGTGGCTTCCACTCTACACCTGTGCAACCTGGGCTAGGGAGCTGCTTTGGCAGGGGGTTGGACTGGGTGATCTCTAGTGGTCACTTATCACCAAAAAAATAAATAGGCACTGAGGTTTCATTTTGATTTATTTACATTTTTAAGAGGGTATTTGCTGAGAGTGTAGGACAAAGACTGGAGAATTCTTAATTTGTTTGACGTGGCCAGTTAAGTATTCCAGTTTGTTGATGTATTGTCAGTACCAATTTAGTCCGTGACCAAACATAAAAATTTATTTAAATTTCATGGTCAGAATAAGGACAGGAAAATAAATGTAATTTTCCACAATTAACAGAGGGAGTTCCAACAGTTTTGCAATACTAGAAGTACAACACTGCTTTTTGCTCTGATTTTATGTAAGCTTCTATTCCATATTCATGGAATGGAAGTAACTCAGGGTTGTATTTTTTTTTTTTTCATTCTTTCTTTCTAGGTGTATGAGAACTATCCTAGTTACGACTTGTCTGACAGAAAAGACTTCATTAAAGAAACAGTCAAAGAGGTAAAGCCTTCATAATTTTCCAAGTCCATTAGAGATTGGCATGGCATAGTTTTACACCAGTTGCAGTGGCCTTTGTAGTGTTGGAAGCATCCCAAACCTCATTGTTTTGATAGATGTGGATACTGGCTCTATTTTTTTTTTCTGCCTTTTTTTTTTCTGCCTTTTTTTATTCTTTTGCTTCCCTTGTACGAGGCGTGCTGTGTGCTTTCCTTGGTTATCATTTTTGTTTGTTTATTTTGAGGTTGTTTTTTTTTTTTCCTGTGGTCCTTTTCCTAAAGTAACCAGTTCAGACTGTTTTTTCTTAGCATGCTGTTACTACTTAGCTTTTTTGGTAGGCAGGACTAAAATTAGAGATCTCATAATTTATTTTTATGACTTTTGACTCTGGAAGCTGTGTTTTCTTCCAGTTGCGGCTTTGGCTTTGTAAATTATGCACTGACCACGTGCACTGGTAACAATGCAGAGATGCTATAAGCTTTGTTATCAGCAGAGACACAAGAGCAATCTGTCTGCTGCAGGGGATGTTCCTGGGCTTTCATGACAGCAAAAGTTGAGTGCGTTTTCTTGATAGTGCGATGCATGGAGAGGCGTGGATTCAGAGTAGGATTTAGGTAGGTGGATTTAGAAAAAGGAGAAAACTAATGCACTTCTCATTTCAGTTGATTTCATGATCTGATTTGACTGGGAAGTTGAAGATTCGTGATTTTGTTTCCATGGATTGGAAGATCTGATAGGCACCAGCAAAAGGAATGTGTCCTACCCTCGTGGTATTTAGCAAGAACTGATTCTGCTGATCTGATGCTAAGAGTGTTAATGTAAATTGTGTTGTGGATCTTTCTTTTTTTTTTTTTTTTTTTTAAAAAAAGCAAAAAACAACAAAACATGCATCTGATGCACATTTTAGTTGAACATTCTTAAGTTTTGTGCATGGTCATAAGTGTTCCCTTTTTTATAGCTTTTGTACATCTTGGATTGCTTTGAATAATTAGATTCATTAGAACCATCACAGCATTTTAGTCCGCATTACTAGCGCGCAGGAGATTTAAAATTCAAGATGGAAGCTGTTTTTCTGTGGGTATACATGCAGAGACTGGAATACTGCATAATTGGTTTTAAAGAAAAAAAAAAAGTATATATGCATTCTGAACATAACAGGAGTTAATCGCATGTTGATGTCTTTCATAGTCTGATACATTCTACAGATGCAGAATTCTCCTCGATCTTCATTACTGTCTTGCATGTTTAGGCACTTGGAACTGTCGAAGCATGGCAACCAATTGGCACATAGATGTTATTTTTGTACTTTTAAAAGGCTTTCTGTTGTGTATATAAAGTTATTTCAGATTTCTTTTGTGCAAATCAGTTTTTTTTAATCTTATCTGAGAGGATTTATGACATGAAATGTCGGTGCTCAGCAGGGAGGCTGTGATGGAAGGCGAGATGCTGAAGTTTCATTCAACTGCAGATGAGTTGAGGTTTTACAATGTTTTTCCCATCTTGTACAGAAATGAAACTGTAGTTTTATACTTAAGCTTTTCAGTGTTTAATTTTGTACAAAGACTACAGATACGTTTGTTTCGACAGCTTGACCTTATAAATAAAGTCCCTGTAAAGACTATAGGAATTTTTTTTTTTTTTCAAATCTCGCTTTGCAAAACAAAATCTTGTAGCGTCTTGACTTGGTGGCCTGACGTCTCAGCAGTGGGTATCCACGTTGTACAGTTAGGAGGTTCTGTAGCTTTGGAAGCCCCCATTGGTGTTTCTGAATTGGGCTTTACTACATTTGTTGTTTATCTCTGTCTCGTGTGGCTCTTCTGAACCTCAGCCTTGGTGCCTCAGCGTGGGTGCTGGTACTTGTGAGTCTGCAGTCTTGAACTTTGACCCACAGCTTTTCGGATGGAACACTTCGTGTATGCGTTTCTGCTCTTTGGGTTTCTGTCCTCCAAATATGTTGTAGCTACTGTGGCAAGTCCTACGCTTAACATTAGGAACTAATAACCGATGAGGAAGTGTGGGCTGCCATTAATGCCAAAAGTGAAGAATCCCTCTGATTACAGTATGAATGGAAAGACAAAGCGTATTTTTGCATTTTATTATTGTACAGTTGGGAAACAAGTGTTCGTGAGGAATCTAAATTCTGAAAATGTTCAGCCAGTTAGACTACTTGGTCATCACACACTTTGACTTCCTTTGCGTGTAATCCTTTATAACGAGGCTGAATGTAACGGGGTTTTTTATTCAATAAATGTCTTTCACAAAAATGTGAATCAATGTTGATGGTACGTTTGCTTAAATGTACAGTAAAAGTAATGATACAGAAACAGGGCTGTTGTCTTCATCTCGTTTGGTAGAAACTACCTAAGCCAAACTCAGGAGGCTCCTCTACTTGGGAGATTTTTGCTGAAGGCTTTGCAACAAGATATTAAATTCTATGTTCTGTGATTTAATTTTTTTTTCCTCCAAAATAATTGAGCATAAAGAATGCATTGTGGACTTGAATTAAATAATTACAAACACTACTAGAGGTTTCCACTTCTACTAGCAGTCCCACCTAAAACTGTTACGTTACTTGCGTCAAGTTTTGTTGTGTTTCCACATGGACTTGGCGACTGTCAGAGATTGTGTTAAAATCTCTTAATTGCGTTTAAGTGTGGTTCTCAGCTTAGAAGAAATGTCTGAACTACTTCTTAGCTAATCCATTCCAGTCTGGCTGCAGCTGATACTCAATTCCACTGTGTAGAAGGCTGCGAGACACTACTAAAAGGTGCATTAAAAAACATGTATTTCCTGATGCTATTGGATGTAAAACACAGCTGATCAGAGCTCTAAATTCTGTACAAAACAGGCACAAAAGTTAACAGAATAGACTGTTAAGGTGAATACCTTGAAAAAGGTTCACAAGATTACGTCCTGACCATGGCAGTTTAGAGAAAACAATCTTAACTTCTTGATTTTCTTAGTGTAGTTCCTAGTGCCAATCTATTCAGTTCTTTTATTTGCTTAAGTCGTTGGTATTCGGTGTTTTGGTTGGTGACCTGCAAAAACACATACATGAACCTGAGTGACCTGCTTACAGATGTTTTCATGAGTGATGCTGGTGCTTGGAGTTAGCTTAGTGTGTGTGTCCTGTAGGAGAAAGGAGATGGAGGGGGCTAGGTGGGAAAGAGTAGAAATACAGGGGAGGGAGAATGGTAAGTCTCTTTAGGCAAGAGCTGAGTTGGAGGTCTGGGGTTGTCCATGGCATACTGCTCAGGCATTTCTGCCTGAATCTAGAGGAGCCACCACTAAACAGGGCTTAAAAATAAACTTATTAGAGCTCACTGCTTAATCTGAAATACTGCCCTTAGCAGTCAGCATGGCAATTCTGGAAAAGTTTATCAGATCTCTTGCTGTTTCAGAGAGCAGATAGCTCGTGGCTGCTTGGGTAGATATAATTCTTTTCAAATCAGAATGTTGTACGGCAAAGGTATCACACAATTGCAGAATCCTTTAGGTTGGAAGAGACTCCTGGAGGTTACCTGGTCCAACCCGCCAGTTCAAGTTGATTATGATCAAGTAGTTTCTACTGAGCCAGATGAAAAAGCAATCATCTCGGGAATGTTTTCACTTTTTTTTCTTTCTATTACTTCCATTTTAGCTCCCATCGCGTAGAGTGGTGGAAAATCTATAAGGTACCAGAATATTTTGTGTGGAGCAGTACTTGGGAGCCTGCCTTGGGACTGCTGTGCCCAGCTGTGGGCCCCATGAGATCAGGAAGGTATGGACATCCTGGGCTGAGCCCGGTGGCAGGCCACCAAGATAATGGGGGTGGACCACGTGATGTAGGAAAGGATGCTGAGCTTGCTCATCCTTAGAAAGAAACAGGTAAATGGGGTCCACGTTGCAGCCTGCAAAATCTCCCAATTTGTAGTACCCAATTTTAGAAGTAGCATTAGTGTTTTCCTTCTATTTTAAAGATTCTCAGTCTTGGAATGAAATTACAGGTGACAGAGATCTTGAAGAATGGTAATGGAAGTTCAAGGAAGAAAAAACACCACAACTGCCCTGAGGATACTTTCCAGTTTTATTCTGCTGCCATAACGTAGTCACACAGAAGAATTGAAGTGTAACAGATCATGCTCTGCATTCAAATAGGTTTGATAACATTTAAACAGATCTGCTGTAATAGAACATTCCCTAGTTCTTTATTTGCAGGGAATAAATTAAACACAAAAATAAAAACACATACATGCTTGAAATAAAATTTGACGGGTGTTTAAAAAAAAAACAAAAAACTGGGGGAACATTATTTAAGAATGAAGCCTCAGAACCAGCCTGATGTTCTTATATATTTTAAATGAAAATAAGCTAAAGGGGAACATACTTCTTTTTATTTACTCCTCACACTTAAGTGCAGCACAACACCATTTAAGTGCCTTAGCACAAAAATAATATACAAATAATTAATAGTCATTGATAATTATTTTTTTTAATGCTATAAGAAGTGTGCAACAGCGAAAGCCAGATGAGATAGAATTCATTCTCCTCTATTCTCTTGAGTATCATTTATCTACCTGTCAAGTTGTAGATGGATTTAAAACCCCAAGAACAAGTCAACAGGATGGAAGCACGTGCCTGAAATAAGCGTGTTCGTGCAGACTTTTCAACTACAGAAATGAAGCTGTGTTCATCTTTCTAGGCATAGATACGTGATTTGCTATGGAGCTGACTGAAGTTCTGACCAAGGTCAGCCACAGCAGCTGTTGAGTTGAATTAATGTGTTGAGCTTGTAGCATTAAGCTTGATCAGAATCATGGAATCATTAAGGTTGGAAAAGACCACCAAGGTCCCATCGTCCGAGCCCACTTGACCCCATCCCTCAGTGCCACACCCATCCTTTTCTTGAATGCTTCCAGGGATGGTGACTGCCACCTCATAAACAAGATAAAGTAGGAAAGAAACTGGGAGCTCAAATACCTACAGCTCTCAATCATTCCTAGTTAAGCTATAAGTGAGCCTGGAATACATGGAACTAACAAAGTGCAAATAATTACCCAAAGCAAAATCTGACATTTGATTATCTTTTATCAAAGGATTTTGTCTTGCTTCTTACGGCCTTTAAATTACAATTTAATATTTGGAAATTCTTCCAAAACTGTACATACTAGCCTTTATGTAGAGAAAAAATATGAACAGTTACACTTTTCCTATTAATCCGCATAATTCAGCTTTAAGAAGCAGAACAGAATATATATCTGAAAAACATCTAGTTATATAAACATCTTGAGCTTGTAAATTAGAGATTATTAAATAAAGATATTTAATAATATCGCTGCTACTCTAAACACAAATTACTAGGTATTTAAAAAAGAAGAATTGCATTTATTCAGTAGGATTTTTCTTAACGTTGCTTTTGTTTTTTCTAGTGATACAGCTTTATAGAAATAAGCACTGTAAAAGCTAGAAAAGCTTGCTGTGTCACTCTTACACGAAGAGATCAAAAAAGAAGGGGGAAGAAGAATTAAGTGCTTACTATCCTTCCAGAAAACACGAGGCAGTGAAGTTACAGGGAAGGTATGGCAGAACGCAACTACAAGTTGGTTTTCATTGCTCTTTCCCGTGAACTCCATTTTAATGGAACAGTGTTACAATATCCTGGTTGTGCCTGTCTTATTTCTACTGAAAAATGCTTTGTCTTCCCCGACCCGTGGAAAAACTATTGGATGGATGCTTAGCCCTTACTGAATAACTCCCACAAGTTTTTAATAATACTTTAATAACAAAAGGAAAAAAAAAATAAAACTTCAAGTCAAAGTGCATGCCACCTTATTTCAGCCCTTCATAAAGTGTTAATATTTTTCCTCATTCATCTTCACTTATTTTTTAAATGTGAAAGCTGATTGAGCTGTCAGGAACTTAGAGTTCTTTCCACCCCCCACCCCGGGCTGTGCACTCGTAGCAGTAGTTAATTCCTCTACTCAGCCCAGATGAATTTGGAGGTGGTTTTTTTTTTTTCTAAATGACCTTAGAAATAGAGTACTCTCAAGCTATCTTTTTTCTACATGATCAGAAGCACTAAGCAGTTCTAAACTTACCCTACTGTAACAAGGATTTCTCTGAATCAGGTAACAGGGAGAATATTTCAAAGTTGTTTTTAAAGTAATGTAAAAGTTAATTTTTACTTTCAAGTTTTTCTTAGCTACAATAACCTATGATTGCACTGTAAACTGTTCCAGCAGTTTGATTTAAAGGAACAAACTTGATATTCCAAAGCCTGGGTGGAGGAGGCTAAGAATGTGAGAAATACTGTAGAAGAGGTCGTTGATTGCAAGTAGAAAGAATAACAGCTGAGTGCCTTCCTACAGTAATTCTGGAGTTTGTCTGGGTTATTCAGGCTTTTGGGAGCAAGTTTGAACTCCTCTGAGCATAATCAACCTGAGAAGCACAGTTAGTGGAAAACTCCCATTCTCCCTCTACTAACTGCCAGCATTTTTAATGCTGAACGTTAAGTTCATCTTGCTTTAAGAAGGACCTTCTGAAATGAAGATCTACAATATCACGACTTAAGCCACACAGAAAAGGACTCACAACAAAAGTTCCATTAGTTAAGCTAGTGGCCAGAGACTCCAATGTCACTTCTGCTAGTAATATTTTGGATGAAAAAATAAAATAAAATAAAACCCCAACGACACATATCAGTAGGGCTTCAAAGGGGAAACAAACAAACAAAAGCAGGAAAAGGAAAATGACGATTTTCTCTTCAGGTACCATCTACTATTTCAGTACCACTTGGAATAAAGGCAGCAGATAGGAAACTTGAAGATAGTTTTACCCACAGAAAACAATTGAAAACGTATCTATGAGCACAAAAATGTCATAACTAAAATGCTGCTATTTTGCTGGCTTCTCGAACCCCGCTCAAGTAAGCTCCTGTAACGGTCTGAGGAAAGTGCCTATTTGTGGCCTGTATTAAAAAACAATGATAACAATTTATTGTTTCTAGAGCAGTTAAAACAGATATAAAATTGAAAAGTTCAGATCACTTATTTTTTTGCAGAGGCACGTACCAACATTTTAAAAGGTTATGGAAAACATAGTTGGAAGAATTTTAGAGGAAAGATTTATGATTTTTGACAGCATCAAAATCTGCAGAGCAGGTCAGCTGGCAAAATTAGTAGTCTGTTTTGCTGTAAGCACTTTAGAGAGACATTTAAGCCCTGTTTCAATGTAGAATGCAGCCAATACCATCAGCAGCATACGTTTGTTACGTTACCCAGTAAGTTAATTTGACTAAAAATACAAGTGGAATATGTGTTTCTGTCATATTCTGCTCTTGCTGCTTATGCAATTCATGCCCAGCCTGAGATATATGGTGAACTACCTATGCCCAGCAATGGGAGTAAAGAAAGGTCTGTGTCAAAATGAAAACATCAGTATATTTGTGTAACAGTGTACTTATATGCTACCTCTAAATAAATAGCTGTTGTCTAGCGAAAGTCGGATCTTTCATAAATCCTTCCCCAAAAACCTTAAATCAACAGTAACAAAGATACTTACCTCACCAGCAAAAAAAATTGTCCCTTGTATGTCTTCAGCTATAATGTCATAAGCTTCACCGCTGCCCCCTGTTTTTACAAAACTATATGCCATCTGGAGCCAAGGGTCTTTGCTCCATCGAGTAACAAAAAACTTCACTGGGTCAGGAACCTCCTGTATAATTAGAGTAAAACTTAACTTAACATGCTACAAAGAAGAGCTCACATTTGTGTAGCTTTCCATAATCCTTAGGGGTATGCAGTATTACTGTACTGCAGATTGGATTGAGTTCCGGAATTGAATCCCAGTTTTATTTATTACAGCACTAAGCACAGAAGGTGATGTGTCTGCTAGAGTTGCCTGACGCTTGAAACATTACAGTTGTTCTGTTTTTGAATGCAACAAATACGGATATTGTATTATACCTAGAGCTACAAAGGTAAAAAAAAAAAAAATTCCATCACAATAACACATAATCTTGCAAACAGATAAAACACCAGCATCAACACAGTTGAGCACATTTGTGTGTACAACGTAAGCATCTTACATCTTAGTAAAACTTAAGAGTCTGTTAGTTCTAGTTCAAAACTCAAAATGTAATTTCCATTCTCCAGATGATTTTATTCCAGTGAAGAAATGACTCGAATTGTCTAAAATCAGAAAGTGAGCTGGTTTGAAAGCCAGAGTTAGGGAGAAACAAAAGGAAAGTCTATAATTAAGCTGTGATTATAATACTGTGTATTCTTCGTCACGTTGCAGTGTGTAAGTTCACACTCCATTCAATAGGAAGAGCCTGAATAACTCTATGAAGGCTCACGTAACTACAGCTGTGTCTTACTCTTAAGGGACTTGCGACAAGTAGAAAGGAGCACCACTGATTGTCTGGTATCAACAAATTGACTGTTCCATTCCAGTCACCCTCAAAAAACTAAAGCTCAAGCAATCGAAACAGTTGCTAGCCAAACAGATACGTATGGCAAGTTGCCTGGACATCCCAGGAGGAGGTTTTGGTACAGCCCACAAAGCTACCTCGTCTTTGAAAATCCTGTGACGTTGCCAAGAGATGGCTAAAATTTCACAACTGTGTTAAACCATGGGGACAAAGACATGAGAATCATCCTTGTAGACGAAACTAGCACCACATGGGAGACCTCTTTGCTGCCTGTACATTCTGATGAGGTGAAAATAGCAGGTATGTGGACTTACGCATTGCCTGCAATTCTGGTAACTGTAAAGCTGTTACCAAAAGCATGTTTTCTAGGAAAAGAAATAATCTAAAATATCAAATGTTTTCCTGTACATCATGAAGTAGTACAATCAGAAGCTTTATGTCTGTTGGCACATTAATTCTCTTAAGAGAAAAGAGTTCTCTTACCTGCTCCTTAAACAGCTCTCGAAGTACAGTCATGCACTGTTGTAGTACTTGTTTGTCATCTAAATTCTTAATGGTTGTCACTGCATCTCCGGTGACTACTGACATTAAAATGCTTTGCTTGCCCTAGAAAATAACATATTGACATAGAGTATTACTTGAAAATTTTCAGCGGAATTATTTCTTGAAGAGCCCCTTTTAATTACTATTGATAAAGACATTTTTCAGCTACAGAACAGTTTTCATTGTAGACAAAGTCAGCTCTGACTCTTTAGAATAAAGGCTTCCTATTCTTCAGTGTTTACGTTCCAGGTACGAACGTCCTCTGATGTCTTGTTAAGGGAGACCAGTATCAGGTGACAGTCAGCCCCACTCACAGCTCACAGGATGAACTGAAAACTCCCTGTATACCTATTGAAAGGCTACACCCAAAAATTTGACCTTTGAGACAGACCTCTCAAACTCCCGTGCCAAAACTTCACATCAACTCTACTCTGGTTTCAAAAGACGGTGCCAGAGATGAGCTATTTAAATACTAGCTGCATGTGTTTTGGATTCGAGCCAAGGCTAAGTTCTTAGCAGCTGATTTTGGCCCAAGAAATGAAAGCTCAGTTCTCCTGATGCTGCTGTTCGCTTCAGGAAATCTGCCGTGATTCAGTAGTTTCAAAGATTAAGCAGTCACCGCAGAAGATTCTCAAATTCTTGCATGAATTCTCCCTCTTTTATCTCTTCTGTTACTAAACTTGATAGCTATCAGAGAATTGCTATCAAGCAAGTTAACAGTTATATCTAGTGTTTCTGACAGCATCACTGTGCTGAATGTCATATAGAATGAGCTTGTAACTATTTAAAGAGATGACAAGAGGTCTGTACAGAAAGTCATATACAGGTATTGATATTCTGATGACATAGCACAATATTGACAGGATCGTTTCTTTTCACAGTAAGCCACGAGGTTCCAAAGCAACTTATAATTACTGTCAAATAGTAAGCAGCACTTGTTAACTCATGAAGAAGTAGGTTAAATGTGTAGTGTGTCTGTTTGGAAGTGTCAGGGAAGGGAAACAGAATGCCAATACATTGGTTCAAACTGGTTTTGAGACCGACCCTGCAGACTTCACATTCATGCAAAACCTAACTGCTTGGCTTCCACAACCTCACTAAGTCATTCAGGCCAGTGCAAGCCAGTAAGCACTGATAAGGCAACACTGTATTTTTCAGGTGGTTTTAGTAAGGAATCGGAAGTCCTAAACTTGAAGTAACAGGCAGACTTCTACATATTTGTTCATCTGCACTCGGGTCTTACACACTTGTTTTCAGAACAGCTTGAAGACTAATAGTATTAACATACTTGTGTATTATTTTGTACCCAGACCTGGGAAAATATTAGCATTTATTACAAAAAAAGTATAAACCAGCTTTTTCTGGAGAAATAAAAGTGATTTCACTTCATTTAAAATTTAAAAAAAAAAAAAAGTAAAAAAGAAGCTGTCATTGTTCAGTAATTATTGCATTTAGATTCCAAACTGAATTTCTGAAGGGTCAGCAGAAGATACAGTTAGAGTATGTTACCTCTGGATCCATGTCATAGAAAACACTGAAGAGTCCACGTTGGCTGGAATTGGGTGGAACATGACCAAAAAAATCAGCACCTTGAATTTTACTGTCCCAGAATCTATAAGGAAACTGCAGTGCAATCTGGAAAGAGACAGATGGAATCAAAGTGTTTCGTAGCACATCACAAAACTCATAACTGTTCATCTCTTTCTTTTTCCCTTTGTTACTCAATTTTCAACACAGTTCTCTGAGGGAGTTTCAAATAATAATATTTCAACTGAAGTCTCAGAAATTGAAAATAGAACTGAATTCACCGTGAAACTCACTGTGGAAAGTGCTCAAATTTGGCAGTTTTTACAAACCTAATGCAGAACTCAGAAATTCCCTTTAACAGATGAGGATCACTGAATCTTGCCTTTAAACTTACACATTGTTATAGTATTGTTTTTGGCATTACTTTCATTACTGTTTTATTCTAAGCACAGACATCATGAGGGATCTTTTCAGGAGCAGCAATCTTTTTTCCACTAGGAGAAGTTAAGGGATCTTACAAGCTGGTCAAATACACAGTTTTGAGTATTCTTCTTAAACAGCTCGTGTATTTCCGAGGTCAAAAAAGACCAGGATTGAGTGTATTACGAGAACTGTGGAATATCTAAGGTCATTGTGAAGGATTGCTCAGCAAAATATTTTTCCCATGCTTCCTTCCCCAGCCCCTCCTCCAAAATTGCAAATAGCAGATACAACACAGAAGAGTTTTGCTTTGAGGGTACAAGCAAAACTGAATGTGTAAGCAAACCCTGAGAAATACTCCATACAAGAACAGGGCCAAAGCCGCCAATATTTCGATGAAAAGGAACTGAAATATGATCTGAATTTGCTTACCTTCTCAATGACTCCTGCTCCCAAACTATTAATAGCTTTAATTTTCTTTTCTGACAGTGGGGGATTGAACTGAATGGCATTTTTCTGAAGAAGGGCCAGCGGTACCGTCACTAATACCTGAGAGAGATAGTTACAGTCACAATCACAGCCAAAGCTGAACACTGTACTTAAGATTAATAGCATCCTCTAAGCTATCATGGATTATTCATGTGTAATACTCACCAGATATCTCAACATTAGTGTCTGATTTTACTGCACATCAATGGGAAACATACGAGTTACATTCAGGTGAGAACAGATCCCTCAGTTTTCTGACTTCTAAGCTGCAAACTGTTCAATTGCCTGTATGAGTGGCAAGCCATGCTGGTAATTTTAGTACCTCTCATAAACTGTAGTCAACCAGACCATCAGATTAACAAAAATTCTTTTTGAAAGGGGAAAGGGTCTTTTTCCTTTACAGATTTCCTCCCTTCAAAAAAATCAATCCTATTTGGATCAAGTATAGGTATAACAATTTTTAAAATGATACCTACAACATAATTCTTTCAGTACAAAGCAAATGAAGATGTAGGAAATAAGAGTGACTGTGAGATGGTAGGTCGTTGAGTCCTGCATCCCAAAGGGAAATACTTTAAAGGACAGATTTGCACGTCAAACAGGGTAAAGCTGAGTAGGGAATGGAACCAAGAAAACCACCATTTCAGAGACCAGATAAAAATCTATGTGCTTCACATTTTTAGTTCTACCTTTATGGCTCTTAGTTCTTTAAATCAAGTAGTACTCAAGCATGTTCAATGACAAATAGATTCTAGGACACACAAATACAGATCACTGGAACGTATGAGTTTTCTTTGAAGTGTGAAAAATTAGACTAAACAGTCTTCTGTGGAAGGGAAAAAAGAAAACAGGGTACGTGTTCTGTGGAAAATAACCATTGTTGTGTTCTCCCAAATCCATCAACTTAAGGCATTTTGGGTACCTTTTGTGTTCTCCACACAGTTCCATCTGCAGTAGTGACCTGTACTTCTTCACCAGAATAGTCAATACTCTGTACCTGTTGAAATACGAATGCAAAAGCTTATACTACAAAATTCGTATGTGGAATGTCAGTTCAGACAAGAATAGCTAATGTAGCACCAGTCTGCAAAGTAGCTGAAGAGTGCAGATTTCCAGGTCAGTACTTGCCAGGACTAGGGGGGAACCTCCATGAAAGAAAAATCGTTATGATTCTAATCTTAGCAGCTCATCACATTATTATGTTTAAGATGGTCCTTAGAGAGAATTTCTGGAAATGGCACAGTGTTCTTCACTAGAGAGTTTGCCACTGTTCATTACAGTACTCCTTAAAATTCAGGTCAGTTAACTAAATTGAATTTTTATTAGTATATATTAGTATGTATTAGTATATTTGAATACTGCATTAAATCAAATACTAGAATTACATTTGTATAATAGATTAGACTGCACTCCTAGGATGCAGAAATACAACTGTGTTTTCAGTATCACAGATCTTCACAGTGGCACAGGATGCCCAGAGAGGTTCTGGAGTCTCCTGGAGACATTCAACACCCGCCTGTGCAGCCTGGGCTAGGGAGCTGCTTTGGCTGGGGGTTGGACTAGATGATCTCTAGATGTCCTTTCCAACCCCTACAATTCTGTGATTCTGTGATTTAAAATAAATAGTTGCTCAATGCTAATGGCAACATCAACAATTTCTGATCAGCCAGAAGGTTAACAAAGGAAATTCTGAACTTGTCCTCTCTTTTCTTAGAGATAAGTTGGAATAATTGGAACTCCACATTTGCCTGGTCAAAGAGAACGTAGTGATTGAGTATGTCAAAGTAAAGCAATGCCTATGGCATCAATGTTTTTCCAGACTTACTGGGAAATTTAACCGGATGTCCAACCCTTCAGCCAACTTATCAATGATGGTGGAATATCCCACAGTTAGGAGAGTGTGATCTCCAGCAAACTGAGCAAAAAACTCATTATGGTCCCACGAGCGTGCAGATACCTGTGGAGAGAACATAACTAGCTGTCTCTACCAGTAAGGCGACGTAGGTTCTAACAAAAGTCCCAAAAGTTAGAAGCCACCCTAATTCCCTCCACAACTTGGAAAAAAGAGAAAAAAACTACATGAGAATATATGCCGTTGCTGACAAAAATAAACAGCTTATTTCCCCAAGGCCTCTAACTGGCTTATAATTGCTGGATTAAGTCATAATATGACTTTGTCACCAGCTAGTAATTTTTAGCTCTGCTTAGGGCAGGAAAAAATAAAAAATAAAAAAAGGAAACAATACAAAAAAAAATGAGGTGAATTGCAGTGATTGCGGTGTACTTATTTCAGTTTTCTCTCTGGCAAAGAAGTCAGATTTTACTTGGAATAAAAATGAAATATTTCCCAACATGAAGGGAGAAAGGAGATACTAAAAAAATACCTTGATAGAATTATTCTCTATCTTAACAGGTTCTTCCATGATTGCTTTCACTGCCATTCTCTCCCCCACAGACTCATAGTGCAATAGTAATATTTGTACTTGGCCGTCACCACCTGGCAGTGAAGCAATTCTCAAACTGCTACTGAAGTGACAATTCCTATCAGTGCAGTTGCGTTCACACCGTATCATACAGTCAGCAGAATACCTAGGAGTGGTGAACTGGGGCCCACTGTCATGGTGTTGGAACACTTCAGAAGTTAAATGCTTTTATTTTCAAGATACCTAGCAAGGTAGAGAAATACCTCAGTTTTTTTAAACACAACTGAGAAGCAGAAGTCACACATAACATCTGAGAAACTCTCCTGTGAATCCTACCACCCAGAATCTCAGCAAAATGCTCCATTCCACTGCACTATTTACTTCTGAAAATAAAGAGAATTTTACTGCAAGTGTGTAATGCACTCCCATTAGATTATCTAAAGAGATGCTGGAATTTATATCACAATGCTTCTGAAGAACGGGTTAGGGATTTAGGAGTAACTTAGGGGCTGCTGATTGAGGCCTTGTGGGGGATCAGATGGCTTCTCAGTGTTAGATGCAACACTATTTTCCGTAGAGCTCAACCATGTCAAAACACAGCTGTCAAAACTCACCTGAGAGAGATTGCTGCCACAGGCATACTCCAAATTACTGAGATGGAACTGCAGTACTTTTTCTTCCAGTTCACTGAACTGGATACCAGACTCCCGAATAAAGGCTTTATAGATCTCTTGTATTTTCTCTGCAAAAAAAACCAAAACATGTTTCAAATGAGGATATATCACAATTCATCAGAAGCCCTACTGCTTTTCAGTATTCTCTTCTCTGGATCACAAGATTTTCAAGCTTGTTTGTGCTAAGATGTTTTTCTTCTCATAGAAAAACCACGAGATCTTTCGATGATAAAATATAACTTTGTTCCTTACTCATACGTTTCCCTAGGAAAATATTTTTTCTTCAAAAAGAAAACGTAGATAGCGTCCTAGATTTATAGATAGATATATTAAAATATATATATTAAAAAAAAATACTAAAAGCAACAGCATAGCTGGGATAGTCAATTGAGACTTCATTTCTTCACTGTAATCAATATACTGTTGGAGATATTTCAGGGGGAAAAAAAGACACTTTAATATAAGAGAATCCCTGCAAATAAATCCTGGGCTTGTTTGTTTGTTTGTTTTTAAACAAAACAAGAAGAGCTGAGGAATTTGATCCAGAGTTCACTCAAGAGCACAATGCTACTACTTCTGTCTTACTCATCCCACACCTATTTCTGAGCAAATTTATTTCTTGCTGGACGTGCTCACAAGCTGTAAGTGGGAGGCATGAGCGACAGAGATGGGACCATTCTTGGCATCAAAAGACTTTGATCAGGCTGTTTTCTTAAACAGATTAGTTATAGAGAATAGAAGTTACAGCTATCTACAGCCTGCTTCAGCAAGGAGCAGGTCTTCTGAACTTCAACTGCCACTAGTAACACTGCAAAAAGCTACGTTATTAAAACAAGAAACTACACTAAAAGGAATATAGTATTATTAAAGCCTTCAATTTCACCCTCCTTCAAAGTTACAAAGGCCTTTTTAGTCTGTGCGTATACAAGTAGTCAACTGTCGTCAATGGAGGCAGATTATCACTGTTGTATTAAAGGTTAGATGTGCAGCCATAAGCTTCTAAAAATGTCTGATGTAAAAGGCATTTTAATATAAACCTCTACGTTCTGATGGCTATGAGCACAGCCAACATATTCACTTTTAAGTACATCTCCCACTTACCACCAAGAGGAACATCTTGCTGTTGGGTTTTATCTTTTCTCCACTCAGAGACAACATCTAGGATGGCATTGAAATGAAAGTCCATACGTTTATCAATAGTGGGATCTGTTATCCTTCCACCTTCCTGGATCAAGTCACATTTCTCCCCTAGTTTGTGCATTTTAATGCCAAGCTTAAGAAAAAGACATTTTATTGCTTTTTAAGTATGGAAAAACTACAGTGCCTAGCAGCTCAAGGTTATTTAAAGAAAGCTGAATCCCTCAGGTTTAAATGATGTCAATGAAAAAACATCCATGATCTTAAATAATTAGTCATATTAACTCAGACTCTTGTCCTCTCGAATACCAACAGCCCTTCAATCTCTTAGTTGTTCACAAACTGCTTTCCCCCACTCTTCCATTCTTTTCTATATCAGATATTCCTTGAAACCTCATCTCCGACTTTCCTGTCAAGGCACTGGGTAGCACAGAGATGTCTCTGGTATCAAACATAAGGAACCACTTTCATTCATTTTTACGTCGCCGTATTTTCTAATCACCACTGAAATCAGTTCTTTTCAACAAGTTTCTGATGCCTGGTGGCCTAACAGTTCCCTGCAATTCAGGCATCGACAGGATGCACCTTACCAGTTACTGCCTACTTCATTAACAAGCAAGCAAAGAAAGAAACTGCTTTGAATTAAATCCAGTATTTTTCTCTGCTTGTTCAACTCAGAGCAAAGAATTCATAAAATTCTACACAGTCAGTCTGGAGATTCTCCCTAGGGCCTTGTTACTTGAGTGCACTCCAGTGTTTTTCACATATCCTCACGTATCTGTGGGATGTTGCTCCCTGCTGCAGATCTCAAGATAGAGCTATACTCTGAATGAAATATGACATCAAATAACCACATAAGGCAGGTACTCAACATGTATTCAAAAGTCATAGTTCCTCGCCACATAACTAACGTGTGTTTTAAAAAATAATAATAATAAACCCCACCATTTTTATTCTTCATGACACTATAGAACACTAAGCAGTTAAAACAATGTGGAGCAGATTTACATGCCTCTCTGAATAAACTTTGAATTCCACAGGGGAAATTCTGCTTCCTGCTCAAAAAAACCAAAAAAAAAAAAAAAAACAGTGCTGTGTTTGCAAAAGTATCTGTTAAACAGATTAGACATTATTTGTCCAGAATCAAACTAGAAATGCAGAGGCCAGGCAAAGGCAAGTCTGTAATTGAGCTGTGTATTACAACAGCACAGCAATAACCTACCACAGTAAAGCGTTTCTCAGCTGTAAAGTTTTGTCTGTACTAGAATCAGCAGTCTGCCAGGTGCCTCTTACATTTTTATCTCTAGAAAAGGGCAAAACAAAAAAGTTTCTTCCAATTTTGAAGCTGAAGCCACCTCGTTTCTTTTTAACATGATGTGCCTAAAACCATTCCGCAGCCCTCCTCTGTCCCCATCTGTCACCAAAGATACGGCAGCAACACGGAGTTTACTCAAAACTGAACAGTGTTTTAATCATGCCACGAAAGGAAACTCCCACCCTTACCCGCCCGCCCATGCCTGGTTTCTAACAAGTTTTTCCGTAATGATAATGCATGACCATGGCAGGGAACCCACTTGCTCACACATTAGTGCCATTGGGTTGTTGACACATCCGTTGACGATTTGTGCGCCTCTCCCAACAGTGACGCCTGTGAATGTCTTGTCGTCCCACACTCGGCCACCAATTCTGTCTTTAGCTTCTAAGACAATGACCTACGACACAACACAGTTCAGTAAATGGGGAGACGTGTCCAGCTCCAGAGCAAAACAAGGAAGAGATAATGGAGCAACAGGATCGAGGATTTCTCTTATTATAAAAAAAAAAAAAAAAAAAAAAAAAAAAAAAGGAAAGCAGCGTGCCCTTTCGTTTCTTTACACATCAAATGTTTGCAGGGCTGATGCTTAAAGAACATTAGTATACTCTGATGTGTAAAGTTTTGTTGATCGTACTGGTAATAATAAATAGAGAGGAAAGGGAAATATGTGTGATTTCCCTGTTTAATAAACAAGTAAGTGCACTGAAGTCCAAAACAGAGAGAAAATCTCATTTAGACAGCAATTGCCATCTACAGTTGCATTATATATACACAAATATTGCTGTCTCTCTTTACCCTCCCTGCTCAAGTCTGTGTACAATATGCAGTATTTGCTTTGTTAAAATTTAGATGAAGATAAATTCTGTCTTTAACAGAAAATTTCCTCAATGAAGCCCCCAATTTTGCAAATGAATTAGGATGCTCCATGCCTGGATGTTTCTAATAGCAGGGTTATTTCTTCATTTTGAGGAAGAATGCTTTCAAAGCAGAGGAAATCCGATTTTCCGAGTAAGGTACTCTAAAGTTTCTTACCTTAATTCCAAAGTTGTGTAGTTGTCGGGCTGCCGCTAATCCTGCTGCACCAGCCCCAACTATAATGACAGATTTCTACAAAAGAAGGTTCAGATAAATAGAAGTAGTTATGGGCTAAAATATAAATGGTCACTGCACATTTATTCTTCTTGCTAAACGCTTTGATTTCAGAAATGCAATTTTAATTGCACACGTCTCAATTTCTTTCAACTGGAACAGTCCTCAGACAGATAATACACTTAACTTGGAACAGTTTCAATCACAAATTGGGTGCATCAATAAAAGCTTTTTTATAAGCTGAGAACACATGCAGATACACTCTCCACATAGAAATCAACTTCTTCTAGGAGGTGTTCTACTACAGAATGCGTTGATTATGTATGTATGCAGTCATGAAAATTGCTAGTCATAAATACGTATGTTTTAATCACGGCTCTTGCAAACCAGAACCAGGCTGGTGAGACTCCCATACCCGCTGTTTCTGTGAGCACACAAAATGTGTTTTCTTTTAGAAGTAATTCCAACACAGATTACTGGAGTTAGAGATAACGAGCAAAACAAGATTTCCATGTCATCTCATAGTACTAATAACACAGGGATTGTTACAGCTACTTACGTTGTGGTATTCTTTAGGAAGAAGATACTGGTCAGTACTGACTGATAAAATCCCTGTATTGATCAGCCCTTTCCTTGTCATAAAATACAGTATCCTTTCCATTTCCTGTACACAGCGAATACGCACGAGCCCTCGAACAATTATGTGATGGATACATTTTTGAGGGGTAAGAGCCTCCTGTAGAAGAGAGAAAGAAAAAAAATAAGCGGCAGCATTGATAGTTTAATATTCAGTACTTACACATGTTTGAAACGTATTTGAATCATAAAGCAGGTGATAAAGATTAATCATGAATCAGAGGTCGCTGAGAATATTTTAAAAGCCATTACTGTGGAAGTTTATTGCTGGTCAGCCTTATAGAGTAAGGTAGTAATTTCTCTCTTCCAAATTTCCTATGAATAAAAAGCAAAATTAACTTGGAATAAAAGCGTAAGTGCAAAAGACACTTGCAAACTCCATGGTGTGCTCCATGAGCACAGGAATGGTACTGAAATCTATCCCTGACTGCAGGTGGCAATGCTCGTGATTACATTCCATTGAAATCCATTTTAAAATGGCATTCTGAATAAAAGCAAGATGAATGTTCAAAATCTTCACAATTATAATGCAGATATCGGGGTCTGAGAGTAGAGTACGTGAAATTCTAGTTGGCTCTTGATTTCATTTATATTAAATATGAAGAGAAGCAATTTCAATGAAGGATAGCATTGCAGAGTTAACAAAAGGAGAAAACAATCATTTCCTTGTCCACCACTCGTATGAAAATATATATATTGTAAGGCACACACAAACAACTGTTTAGAAATGTCCAAACATCACTTTGAAAGTAAATAGCTGGTCAGGTTCAGTGCAGGTTTAATGCTTCTAAAACTTCAGCATTTTACCATAACAGAAGGTCCTAGGCATTACAACTACAGCTGGGGTGGAAATCCAGCCGCTATTTGCAAACAAACAAATTAACTTTTAGCATCTCCTACCTTGCAGTTTGTGTACCACAGAGCCAAAATCAGGTTTCTCAAGGCCAAATACATGGTAGGATCTCGTGAATATTCTGGGAACTCATAGAGCTCATCCAGTTCCATGACATCTGGCCTCACACAAAGTGCTTTCCCACATTCATTGGGCTGGTAAAATGGTTGGAAATATTTGTTCATTCCTGCAACTGAATAAAGACATACATGCAATAAATAAATAAATAAAGTCATATTCTGACTTATCTACTCATCCTTTTCTCTTTAAGAAAATTCACTGACCTGACACAGATAAAGAAGCAAGGAAGCATCCCAACCTCTAGCCACTTTTAGAATGATTTCATTTAATACGGCTTTCCCTTTTCCTACTCTCTGGGCTGTGCAGTATTAATTACTGTTGCACTACCCAATGCTCCTTGGACCTACAAGGGTTTCTGTTTGAGTTTTGTCAGAGGAGCAGTACATACCCTCAGATGCCGTGACTGGCCCAACATGGAAGGGGATCTAATTCAAGTCTAAAGCCTAGCACTGCTGTACAGGCTCACGGAGTCCTCTGAATCACTTTCATCTTCAGCTCTGAGCACCACCCAGAGCGAGCAGTGACTAAAAGTAATCATGTTCCACACGCAGCACTAGCAGCTCTGTATAGTGAAGCTGGTTTCCTGTTTATAAAGCAGGTAAATATCTGCTGAATAGACGAGTGGATTTATTTTCAGCGCCTAAGGAGAACAAAGCCTGCTGGGATAACACAAACGCTGAGCTTGCCTTCAAGTACTCCCTCTGAGCTAGTACTGAGGTGTATCAATACGGATGAGTATGGGAATCCTGATTACCTTCTACCATACTGGGCCTCTTTTGCAGATCTCATTCCCAGACCGTCAGTCTCAGAGCTACCATTAGCAAAAAACCTAACTTGAACAAACTCCATGTGCCTAAAGAAATCTAATCCTTTTCTGCAAAGCCCCAAAGCTCCCCAGGATCAAAAAGAGCAGAATTAAATGTCGTTATTATATACTTTAATTTCTTTAAGAAAACAAATGATCTTTAAGTACCGGCATGTTAACTTCCCATTTCTGTTACCAAATGGCAGGTAGCAATCCAAAAGCCTATGAGGTCTGCGCTTACACCGTAAGGAAACGCATTACCTTTATCTTACAAATGAGTAAATTATGACAAAGGAGTGGAGAGACAATCACACAGAGAGTGTGTGTTAGCGCTGAGAACAGAACCAGTGTTTCTGAGTCAGGAGCGTTGAGTGCCTTATAAACTGGGTTATAAGACAACAGTCATCACACCTATTTAAGGAACAGAGCCCTGCAGTTGGCCCTTACCAGTCAAATTAGGCACGCTCTTTAAGTGCTCTAACTTCACAAGGTTGGATTCACCAGGTAAACGATTAGTGCTGGTACAGGATGGACTCATGCCCACGCAGTCTGGATAATATGCAGCTAGAAAGGGAGCTGCCACACTGTCTTTCAGCAAAGGAGGGAGTATGAGCATGGAGTACCACCAATGGTCTGAAACTTCAGCCACTCTCTGGCCAAGCGGAGAAGTGAAGGAAAGAGGGGAGAAGAGAACACGTCAGTACTTTGAAAACGTTGTAAAATGAACCAATTCCCCCCTCCCTCCAGAACTGACACCAAAAAGCGCTAGAAGTACCAATCTCAGATTTGCATGTCATAAAGACATTTTCTCTCCCTCTTTCCCCATCCTCAGCCTGACGCAGACAACTAGTAGTATTAACCTCAGAAACTGAGCTGAAACTTCACAAAGTCCACACCCATGTGGAAAACAAACAGATGAGACATGCCACAACAATACACCTGTGCCTTACCAGGCCCTTGATAAAACATTTACAGTTGCTCATGCAACCAGAAGTCTGAATTATATGTCTAAACTAACTGATTGATTTAATTTAGATTCTGCTATCCCCATCAAAGACCTTCTGAAACACTGAGAAATGCTTCTGGTTCAGCTTTGTTTTACAAAGCAAACATGCATTATGGAAAGAAAACAACCAAGCTTCCACAACAGTCAACAGTAATTGTGAATGTGTCTCCTGGGACAGAGGTACCTCAAGTACACTTGCCAGCACTGTCTTATCATATCATACTCAATCTGAAACGTGAGATTACATGACCATAAAACCATTGCGACACCAACATGCATCAAGTATCATTCATATTAGGAGGTAGAGGAGAGATAAAACATGTTTTGGCATTCCTATGCCCTTCTCAAAAAGAGGAGACAAACTTGACTAAAGATGGAAACCACCTGGAACAGAGGGAAATTTGGGGATGGGGATTTTTATTTGTAAACCAGCAGCTGAGTGCTGTTTCACCTGATCAAAAATGAGAATTAGGAGTGAATCTTGTATCTCTAGCCACAACTCAAAGACACCAAGAACCACCTGAAATCTAACTGGTATAGTCAGGGAAGAGAGGAAAAAAGATGAGAAAGAAGGTCCTAGGCTCTGCTGCAAATAGTGTTCTGAGCAAAATGCATCAAGTATTGCTACAGTTGGCCAAAAGTCCACGAAAAGGAAAAATGTATGCCATGCTTTGGGGTTGTTTTTGTATTCTGAACAAATGAGGAGGAACAACTGCTACTCACCAAGTCCTCAGGCATGGAGCATTGGTCTGAGCCCTCCGTCTGAAAGAAAAGTCAATTGAATCAGTGCTATTCTAACTTTACACAATAAAAACTAAACATAAAACAAAGTCATTCGGCTATGGCATAGTTCCTTAAACCAAATAATGCATTCACATTAGCTTTCTGTAGCACATATGTTTGTATTAGTAAAATTAAATAGTAGAGAAATACATAATTCAAAACACTTCACAAAGAAAAAAAAAATAGAATATTCCAGAAAATGTTTCTCGTTTGTTGAATTAAATCGCCTCTATTGATCAGAAGTTAAAATATGTGCCCTATTCCATGAAGTGGAGTGGAATGCTAAAACGAATTGGAAGGGAAAAAAATAATCTGGGAAGATTCTACAGTTTTCAGAGAGATTCTTCCAGTCCAGATTATAAAACCAAAATTCCTTAATTTATTTCAACTGTATCACAAAGTTCCAAGATTAAATATTATGTTTTTTACTAAAAAGATTCTGTGGCATTATAAGGACTCCTATTCAGTTTCAAGAGTTATCTTCACGACAAAGCTGAAGATTTCCCGTGGTAAAACTTGCTAGAAGTTACCCAAAGCTCACTGAACTTTTCCAGCATTTTCCTTCAGTAATGGGTATGGCTTGACAGAACCCAAATGAACATTGTGGTGCACGTTTATTTTGTATGTTCTGATAATCTTTTCATAGCTTCAGAATGAATGATTTTATACTTGACTACGGACAGGTAGTATTTCAAATTCTTCTTTCTTGATATTTTTATTTAGGATACAGAAAAGGCCAAACAGCTTGTAGGCCTTTAACCATGCAGCTCTGCAGGCCATCAGGCAACCGTTTTTAAGTTGGAAACATTAAGCAGCAAAGCAAGAAGTAAAAAATTTCTGCAAACAAGAAACATCTACTTGTTATTAGTTTCCATATGAGCAAAAGTCTTCTGTGTTACCTTGGTGGAATTGTTTAGTTTCATACCACATCTATACGTTTTTGCTATTTGCGGTGTCAGCTGGATTTCCTTTGTCAGCTGACGCCATTTACCACACTCTGGCTTTGTACACTGCACCTACATGTCAAAAAAAACAAACATGTTTTTACTGGTTACTGACAGATTATAGATAAGGGTAATGAAGCCTAGGTAACCAACTGAAAGAAGGTAGATGTGAGGAAATTCTTAAGTACAGTTGTTAAATTCATTCTCATGTAACACTCAGGTGTAAGACACTTTGTGTACGTAAGTCTAGCACCGATGTCCTGAAAGACTGAATTTTACCACAGAACCTAATCCAAAATTGATTCAACACACACTTACTACTTCAGTGGCTTTTGCAAGCATTGCTGCAAAAAAATGTCATACGCTACTTCAGTAATAATATATATATATTTTAACTTTATTCTCAGCTGACCTGCTGCCTGACTGTACAGTATCAGAAAGTTTCCAATCAAGAAAGGAGGGGATGGAAAAGTCAGGGCAGGGGAGCTAATCTAAACGTCCCATCAAAACCACATACCTTCACAAATTAACATCACATTGAAATACACCGTATTCCACAAAGCACTGTCCTCCTTACCCAGTAAGGAAGCTGTTGATCAGCCATAAAGGCTTTTGGGCTGGGCTCACTTTTCCCATTACTCGTCCAAATCCTTTTCCAGGCAGTGTATTTCTCATAACCATCTTTATGGCTAAAAAGAAAGAGAACAAAAGAAAAAAAGGCAAGCAGTCAGGAAAGTGAATGATCTAGTTCATTTTAAGCAACGGTGGTTATTCTAAAATTAAACATTGTATATAAGGACAGATAAAAAAGGCTGAAGAGAGTCTTATATTTTTCCTATTAAAAACAAATCAACTCGTGGTTCTTATGGTAGCAGTAAAGAGCATCCTGGCCACTGTATCCTCTTGCTAATGAGCATACTTCCCAGAAGTTAAAACAGAGACTGAGTTACAGGCGGTGCCAAGTTCATAAGCACCCAAAAATCTTAGTAGAGATGGACTAAGTTCCCACAAAAACAGAAAGGAGCCTGGAGCTCAAAGCACTCCCTGACCCTGACCCGAATCTTCACAGTCACTGAAATGAAAGCAAAACCTGCTTGCTAGCTTTTCTCTTACTCTGAGCCAAGTTCTCTCTCCTGAGCTCACCTTATAAAGTGAATCTGCTATCTAAGGGAAAATATATGTACTTAAAATTACTTAAATCTACTCACATCTTTTAAAATTTTCTGCTCTTGTTTTAAAGGAGAGGAAAGCTTTAGGATAATTGTACCTATAGAACAACCTAGGTAAAGTAACTTGTTTTGCTCACGCTACACATTTATGTTGATGATTAGTCCATACAACAAACACAGTTGTAACGCAGCGTCTGTCAGATTTTAATAAGCTCCAAAAAGGCACAATCTTAATGGGCAAATCTACCTTCGGTAGTAGTGGTCAAAACATTCATTGCAGAAGTGCTCCCCGCAGGAAAGATGATACCATCTAGACGTATACCCATTTTTAGCACATCTGAAATGCAGAAACAGAGAAACAGCGTTATGGTACGTTTCAAAAACCCTATTAACAATAGCACATGCCAGAACATGAACCAAATATTCAGGACGAGCCAGGACACTATGTTACGTTCATGAAGGCTGGCTTGCACAAGGCACTGCAGTTACTCGAATAAAAATAACAAGAGGATCATTTCAATTGAATTGGACACTTCCCAAACGAAGCAACACCAGATGCAAAGGAGGCAAAGTGTACACAATAAGCAATTTTATACTTGGTCTGGCTTCCAGCAACACCCCTCCAACAGTGATCCACTGAGCCTTGCCTTAGTACCCTTTAAGCAGATGTTTCCTGAACATGAACGTCGTGGTTTTGTGTATTTTGTCATTGGTATTCCACATCATAGCATCATGTAAGGCACTGGGAGTTAAAGAGTTAATGCTCCAGTTCCATGGACTGCCAAATTTCCAGGTACCTGGTTCTCAGAAGAGAAGAAGAACTACATAACCCAGAGGACTTCGCGTTCCCGTTTTCCAATCAGGGGGAAAAGATAAAACTTCACACAAGTCCTGAGACTTCCCTCTTTTTGCTGCTCATCTCAGCAGTGGGAGCTTCCTAGCTGTTTCACTTCAGCTTTAGTGAAACGCCTTCAGTTTCAGACACTCTCTCTCATTTCATTTGATTTATTAGCTTCAACTCTAATTATACTGTGTTTTTTTGCCTTCCAATATCTTATTTAGTAAATTAGTTTTCCTCCTCAGATCATTGTCACTGTTTTATTTTTAGGCTCATCTCCCTGCCTTCTCCCTTCTCCCCCATCCCCTTCCCCAGGGCACGGGTCTATGAGTCCTCAGCCCCATTAGTCACAGAACCAGGCCAAACCAGCCCGTAAACCACTGACAATGAAATAGAGTTGTTTTAACAATACATATCGTGACACGCAAAGCATTTTCCAAATGTGTAAGGCGAAGTCACTCTCTGTAGGAACTTATCATTTCTTTACCTTCTGTCATTCTGTTCTACTATTGATGCAGGATTGGGAAGGGGTCATCATGATGAGTATTTTTCTTGTGTGAGTGACTGATTGATTCACAGATCATGACATCTAGTCCCAACATCTGCTGACACAACTATATACGCAAATCTGAACACAATATAGATGTTGCCTATTTTTTCACGTGACCAAGTTTCCCTAAGAGGGAAAACCTTTGGGAAACCCTTACACGTTCTGGACATTTA
Organism: Oreortyx pictus; assembly: GCA_036925125.1. Taxonomy (NCBI): domain Eukaryota; kingdom Metazoa; phylum Chordata; class Aves; order Galliformes; family Odontophoridae; genus Oreortyx; species Oreortyx pictus. The sequence goes on along the minus strand of JAUPFR010000003.1, from coordinate 84,477,060 downwards.
TTCCTTATTACTCTCAGAAATAAATGTCCATTAGCAAAGGTTATGTTCACTAGGTAGAGCAATCACTCTTCACTTAGAAAACTCTCATTAAACTCAATGAAATGACTCAAGATAAACGTGCAAGATAAAAAGCAGTGACCTAAGGTACTAACTGAAATAGGCAGCAGTGAAACGATCTCATCTCAAATAAATAATGTCAGAAGTATGCATTCTAGTGGAAATATACATATATATATATATATATATAATCTATTAAAATAATATTTTTAAAAAGTTTATGCAACATCTGTCATTTCAAAAAATATATGACATCCCTGTAACATGATTTCTCAGGTACTTCTTTCCCCTAAAAGTCACTCAGACAGCTGCAGAAACACTTGGCTTTCCTGTGACAACATTTAACTCCAGTTACCAAAGAAGAATTCTCATAGGTAAGTTAACGAGGCATTGGAGTATTTTACATCATTGGAGAATAAATAAAATGAGGAAAGTTTGCCCAATTAACGAGACAGGGAACAATGCCATATAATTACAGTCTGCCTACTGCATAATGAGGTCTGATGTGTTTCTTATTATAGATACTGAACACACAGTACTGACGAGATGCATCTCCAGGGTCAGAATGCAAAAGACCTGGCGTTAGAACACTGAAAGTCACAAACAACTTGAGAACAAAAAGTTCAAAGAAGTTTAACTGTCTCCCAAGTCCTAAAACGTCAAGCTCAGAATCTCACCTCAGACTGCAAAACATTCCAACAACAAAGTGATCGAGAATTTCTGCGGTAATTGGTTTCATTTTCCATCTTGAAAGCAAGTTTAGCTTCCTCAGGTTACACTCATACGCTCTTGGTTTCACAGAAACAAGCTGTGTTCCAGAGGACACCGTTAATGACATCAGTAGGCTTATACTAAGCTGAAGATACACTATATCAGAATTAACAACTTGTGCAGAAGAAACTTATCCTCAAAACGAACATCCTGTGACACTTTCCTGGCATCTTAAGACTGGCATTTGTGCCCTTCGGTTCTCCCTCTACATTTGGAAATGAAGGGATTTTGTGGCTAGAATTTCAAATCGCAACGGCAAGCTTAGAAGAGTGCACGGAAAAATGCAAATAAAAATAAACAAACCTTTCGGCCGCGCTGGCAAAGCAAACAGGACACGTTGCAGTGCATCCAGCTTTTTCACATTTCCTGTATTTCTTTTCTGATGCATCATCATCATCATCTGTCGCCTCGGCTGCTTTCTTCTTCACCTAATAAAGAATAGCTGAAATCTGACCAGAAACGACACAGACGTGTTTTCTACAAAGAGGCATTCAGACAGTTCTTCAGCTTGTGACATGGCATTCAGGGGTTAAAAGGACACAAACTAAACTTTCTGAATCTACTGTGAAATAGCTGCAGCATGAAACAGCTGTCAAATTAGGCCATTTTTTCTCTCTCTCCCCACCCCCGAAAAGAAAAACCAAAAAACAGAACAGTAAGGATGGAAATATCATTTAAAGCTAAAAATGTCTTGCCATGCTTAAACTGATACCACTGAAGAAATTATAAGCAAAGCCTCCTGTTTAAATAGTATTTTAAGCTCCATCACATGCTAATGAGTCAAGCCTCAGGCGTTCATTCTATTTTGCCTTCAGAAAATGCCTCCTTCACATACCTACTGATATTTATTAGCGGTGATCTTATCAATCTGCACCTCAAACAAAATATTAGGGCTGGTTTGGTGGAATTTTTTTGAACTCCAGATACGAAAGTTTACACCACGTGCCTCTTACGGGCCTCAGAGATGCTGCGTAATGCATCGATTTGGGTCTTGGACAGCCTACTTTGGCTGCACAGAAGGCTCTGGTTGAATTTTTAATACATCAAGAATTTTCAGTACTGAGCATTTGGCTCTTCCAAATACCACTGATAAAGAAGAAGCTTTGCCAACTTCTTCACAGAATTAACTAATTGCCCTTCTTCCTGCAAATACATTCTATCACTGAAGTATCCACAGCAAAACCCTCTTTCTTGATAAACGTTAACAGAAAAAAAGAAAAAAAATGCAAGAGCGTCAAATTGTTGCAAATACCTGTCTTCCAGAACTCCTCAGAGGAAGGCTGTCTGGAGACTGGTCTGAAGGACATGCCTTTTTCTTTGTTCGTACCCTTCCAGTTGACATCGTATTATTAGACCTGCAAAGAAGAAGTAGGGAGCAGTTAAGAAAAAGATAATAGTTGATTGAATCGGCAGAGCTGTACGATCACCTGGGTGGTACAGCCACAATTATACTGCTTCTTCAGTCAGAGTAACCTGGACAAGAATCTGCTCAGTCTAGCTATCGACTGAGGATGGAAATGAGAAGGCGGCATTATGGGGAAATGAACAACAATCTTATTTTAAACTAAATTCGGAGTTAAGATTAGATCCTTGAGTACTTCTTGGCCGACCGTTCCAGATCAGCACACCCTGGATTTCAGTAATCTGATTTGCATTACATGATGATCTGGACTGGAATTAGGGTCAGCAAAGCGAGTAGACTTCAGTTCACAACAAGAGCTCTGAAATCCCAGCCTTCATGGTGCTCTTCTTGCTGATAACTGATTTACTGGCAACAAGAGATCTGCATGGTACAGCACTTTCCCAAGCGGCGAAGAGATGTTCACCTCCAAGTGAAACACCGGTTCCAAAACTGAGACTGTTTAGTGTGGAGGAGGCTCTGGGGAGGCCTTCTCACTCTACAGCTACCTGAAAGGAGGTTGTGGCAAAGTGGAGGTCAGCCTGTTCTACATAACTAGTGATAGGATGAGAGGCAATGGGCTCATGTTGCATAAGCAGAGATTCAGGTTGGACAGGAGAAAGAGAGCTCGGGCGCTGGAACGGGCTGCCTGGGGAGGTGGCTGAGTCACCGACCCTGGAGGTGTTCAAGACACATTTAGATGTTGTACTGAGGGACACAGTTTAGTGGGGAAATACTGGTGGTAGGAAAACAGTTGGACTAAATGATTTTGGAGGTCTTTCCCAACCTTGGTGATTCTATGGCTCACGCACCCTCCTGTGAATGTGCATCGGAATTTAAGGTCTGAACAACAGCAGCTGCACTGTAGGTGGAAGATCACAAACTTAGTTACTAAACTGCTTCAGGAGAAAAGAGAAGTTCTACACCACAAGATAGATCCATACTTGTATTTAAAACATCAGTGGGAACAGGAAGAAGGCCGCGTTCATCGTGTAATCTGGAAAGCAGGGAGTATGAGAAAGCACGCTGCAGAAATGGGAAAGCATATGTAAAATGTTACTATCGAAGGCACTCTTTTTGCAGGGAATAAAATACAAATAACAATAGCCTGGAGGAAGAATTAAATCTAAATGCACTCCACCACACGTAAAGGAAACAGACTACAGCACTGTATCATGAATGCTATCTTGATGTAGCAGGGATTGGATTGCATTCTTTTTTCTTATTATTTTTACTTCTTTTTACTATATCTGGGATTTCTTTCTGTTGTTCCAGGCCTCGTCCTCCTCATTCCAACGGACAGCATGGAGCACTAGCAGTAGTTTCATTCAGTTTTTCCTACAAGTAAAGGTAGCAGCAAGAGAGAATGGGAGTTGTTACAAAGTTTCAGATGAAGGTGATGTAAATCCAGCGATTGACTGCTTTCCTCTGCTCTCCAGGTTGAAGGAAATCATTTGAGTGCAGAAGGGAAGGAAAAAAAAAAAAATCACAGGATTGTCACATACGGGAGAAAGTAAGTGAGTTCAGGAAACCAATTCAAAAAATTAACTTCTTTGTACGTGCAAAAAAAATTATTATACATAACTAGAGGGAGAAAATATATATATTTACACCAAAGAACAGCAACAGTCCACCATAGGTTGCCACTGTATGGAGCCAGCTGTGGCTGGAGGAGAGAAAAGAAACTACTGCTCCTTAGATGACATTTCCCAAAAGTACCACATCAAGCCCCAGGAAATAAACCAGCCAGGTCTGGCTGCCAGGGCTGTCCAGTAGCACAACAGTTACAGAATGGCTTAGGTTGGGAGGGCCCTCAAAACCCATCCAGTTCCAACCCGTGCCATGGGTAGGGCTGCCACCCACCCGCTCAGGCTGCCCAGGGCCCCATCCAACCTGGCCTTGAACGCCTCCAGGTTTGGGGCAGCCACAGCTCCTCTGGGCAGTCTTAGCGAAAGATCTCCCCCCTGGCATCTATCTGGTCTCTTTTTGTTTGAAACCAATGGTGAAAATGTTGGAGGTTCAAAGGGGCCTCCTGCCTTGGTGGGCAGCAGGCAGACGCAGGGAAGCAAAGCGCAGATGTGTTTTTGTCGTCAATGCTGCTGGAAGGGGATGAGGCAGGAGGAGGAGAAGAGATGGGTTTGCAGATATAACTGCACGAAGGCCATTGTTTCCAGCTGTGCTCCACTTTGCCCTCGCTTCCAAGAGCCCAGCACCTCCCACACCCACAGCTTGTTCAAGAACAGCGGGCGCTGCCTACTTCGCCACGCTTCATGCGACTCTGCGCACCCTATCATCGCGGCGCCCGAGGAAAGAGACCCTTTAAAGGGGAGGGGAACACCCATCTGTGCCACGTTCTGTCCCACTTCATCCCCGCAACGCCCGGCCTGCGCGGGGACGGCTGACAGCAAGTTTGCGCTGGGAAAAATGATACATTAAAAGAGAAAGAAAATAGAAACCGCACACGCACGTACCCCACCACCCAGGAAGCGAGAGAGCGACCGGTGAGCCGCGGCAGCGCGCAGCCCCAGAGCTCCGACAGCAGCCGGCCCGGAGCTTCCCGCCACCCTGACAGCGTCCCCGGGGCGCTCACCTCAGGGTCGCTTCGCCCGGGGGCCGGAGAGCGCATCCACGCGTGCCCGCGCCGCCTCCTGCTAGAGCTGCAGCGGGGAGAGAAGGGGGCAAGGATGGAGGGAGGGGCGCGGCGGTGAGCTCGGGGGGGGGCTGCACCTGCCCCGCAGCCGGGGCCGGCGGGCAGCGGGGCTCACTCACCGCCGCGGCCATCCCCAGCGCCATCCTCCTCCTCCTCCTCCTCCTCCTCCTACCGGCGCCGAGCGCTCTCAGCCCGCCTCCCGCCGCCGCCGCTTCCGCTCTCTCCGCGGTGCGTAGCGAGGGAGGCACCGCCCCGCTCCGGTCCCGCTCCGGCCGCGCTGGGGATGGAGGAGCAGCGGGACAGGGTGCTGGCCGTGGAGGAGTGGCTGCGGAAGTGGAGCGCGGGTGCCACCGCCTTCCATAAGGAGCACGGGCATCCGTAGGTCGCTTCGCTCTTCGGCCCGCGTGTTGGGGGCGGGGTGAGCGGCTCTCGGTAGTAAATGCAGCGCGTACTACGGCTGGAAAAGCGATGGGCGCGGGCGCAGCGTGGAGCTGGAGTCGTTGTCGGCGCCTGCGTTTGTCTGAAAACGGCGGGGAACGTTCAGTTGGCGCTGCGTTTGGGGCCCTTTGCTCCTTCGATCGTGTTCTCTCAACCCCAGCCATCGCCCCGCGGGAACTGCCTCATAGGCGTCTGTAGGCGAGTGGCACAGCAGTTAAAGCATCCCTCGGTTTGTTGGAGTCAGCTAAGGGTTGGGGGGGGGGGGAGGTGTCGTTGCTTCGTTACCTGAAGAGATGAGCAGAAAGGTGTCCTTCGCTAGCAGAAATCGAGGTTATTTGCTAAGAAAACAGAAGGTGAATTCACTCACTGTTATTTCCGTTGGTTTTTCTGCCAACGAATACGTACTGCATCAAAAGGCTTGGCCACAGCCTGGTGTGCTGTGCAGTACCCAGCTCCTCTGCGCTGGCACCCACGCTCCCTCCCAGCGCTGAGTGAAACGCCTCTGTTCCCCTGCAGGCTCCTGCGGAAGCACCTGGACCTTCTGGTGAATGGCAGGAGTGGGCTGAGGATATTTTTCCCGCTTTGTGGTAAAGCAGTCGACATGAAGTGGTACGGAGAGACTGGGATGGGAAAAGCTTTAGAGGTGTGGGGAAGGAGGAGAGAAATTCCTGGCCCTGCAGTGGCTGGTGGAAACGCACACCAGTCCATCCTGAAGCAGGGCTGCAGGGAGCTTTTCTCTAACGATCACATTGGCGCATGGGAGATGTTGGTGCGTTGAGATGCTCACAGAAGCTTGGGCCTCTGCTGTGCACAGGCTGGCAGACATGGGACACAGCATTGTCGGCGTGGATGTCAGCGAGCAAGCCCTGAAGGAGTTCTTTGCGGAGCAGAGTCTGCCTTATTGTGAGGAGCCAGTCCCTGGGATCTCAGGAGCCAAAAAGTTGCAGGTATGTCTCCTGCACTGCCAGACCACCTGGTGTGTTCAGCCACGCAATGCAGGCACGACGGAGCAAACAAGTCCTTCTGCTTTGTGCCTCTGCCTCACCAGTTGTCATTCACTTCTCCTTTTGAGGTTTGGAAGGAAACGCTGGACTGAGCAGTTCTTCTTTTTGGCGTTTTACTTCAGGCTTTCATGTAACTGTGAAAGGCCTAAATGTAAAGCTGACAAGGTAACATGTTTTAAAATTGAACGGCTGCGTGCCTTGACAGGCCACCGCCTCTCTGGAAAGGGTAGGGAGAGGCACCTCAGCTACAGTAAATAAATAGATAAAATGTTTCTCACAGTTTTCCTTCATTACAGCTAAGTGTGTATTTAAAGATGTGGTTTCTGATGAGTATTTTTTTTTTCCCTTGCTTTTTATTTTAGAGTACCTCTGGAAACATTTGTCTGTACTGCTGCAGTATTTATGATTTGTCCAGGTAGGAATACACAGAGTGCTCTACAATTTTCCATAACCAAACATGGCCCAAAATCAGAGCCCTTTGGACCAGACCCTGGAAAGAAAACTCCTTTTTAAACTTGTGTGAGAAATGTGAATAGCCAGTATCTAATGAAAATTAACCGTGTCGTTGACCATTACGTAAAGGTGCCAACCAAATATCTCTACATGGGAATATTGTTTCGAGATGTCCTCTAAAAGTTATATAAAACCGTGATTGCATTTACAGTAAAAACAAATTATGTTCAACATCATACAAAGCAAAATCCTAACACAATCCCTTACTCTGAGTAGTTTTGGAAAAGTAAAGAGAATATTACAGAGATGTTGTCTCTGAACGGACTCTTCTCGGCAGTGTGTGGTGATAGGACGAGGGGAAATGGCCACAAACTGAAGCACAGGAAGTTCCCCACAAATGTGCATGGGAACTTCTTCACAGTGCAGTGACGGAGCACTGGCACGGGCTGCACAGTGAGGTGGTGGAGTCTCCTTCTCTGGAGACGTTCAAGACCCGCCTGGACGCCTACCTGTGCAACCTGGGCTAGGGAGCTGCTCTGGCAGGGGGTTGGACTCCATGATCTCTAGAATTCCTTCCACGCCCTGCAATTGTGTGGTTACGTGAAATAGGTTTTTCTTTTAACTAAGTACTAAATATATTTATCCCCAGAACTATGTGAAGAACATATGTGTGGGTAAGCAGTACCCACTGATTATGTGTATACCACTGATTATGATATATTTCACGTACTTCTTAAAGTGGGCTTAAAGTATTTAGCATCACTCCAGGTTTATGTTGCTGCAAAATACGTTGTCCAACAGTGACTGTACAAGTGCCTTTACAAACATGGCTTATTTCTTATTCCTTATTAGTTAAAAGACACAATGGAAAATGCAGAATATTTCAGTACCACCCATGCTACTGAATCCTGAACAATATTACAGCCCTTTGTTCCCTGCGTCCTCTGGAGTTGCTTCTCAGATCTGGTGGTGGCTTTGCACCTGGCCTTCTGCTCAGGTGTCAGTGGGTGGGGGATTTTGTAGAGCACACAGCTGTGCAGGGATTCTCTCAACCTTTAGCACAGGTGGCTCTGCCTTGGGCAGTAGCAGGTCTTGCTTGTTTATTTGTCCCCAGAAGCCTCCTGGTGGTGCTCACCACAAATGTAAACCTGAACTGAAATGTCCTTGGGCCTGTACCAGTGCTTGGGATAGCCAGGGAAGGGAGACATTGCAAGAAAGGGACGCTGATGAATTTGCAGTGCCTCGTAGGAAGATAAAGGTGCCCTGCTGAAGGTCCTGCATTACAGTTGCCTCCTCCTGCATTTCTTACTCTGACACAATTTCCCCTCCATTGTAAGATTTCAGTGAGGTTTTGTGCTGTGTTTGCTTTTCCTGGAAACAACTGCCAGTAACAACCTGTTAACTGTCAGTTCAATAAGGAGGAGGTCAAGGCTTAACCTTTACAATAGACTGCTACGAAGTCTTTTGCTGTTGTAGCTGACTCCATTTGCTTTAAACGATGTGTATCTAACCAGTCTTGCAAAAATGAATGTCTTGGAACAGATGGGCTGTATACGGAAGTGACTTTGTAGATACTCCCTGGTTTCCTCCCCACCTTTCCCCTGTGATGGAGTTATTTGCTCTGCTGACTCCTGCAAACCCTTCTGGCCATGAGCTGACAGGTTACCCAGGGACTGCTCGAGCTTCTCATCTGCAAGTTTTGAAAAAAGCCAGTTCTAAGTTTGGTAGCAAGTGGCATGGCGAGACCCACACCACGATGCGGTGCAATAATGCTGTGAAATTAACCAGAAATGGGTAACTAGTGACATTGTCAGTTCGTGTTAGTGGGCCCAGTACGTAGCTTTGTCACTCACAAAATAAACTGGGAGATACACATCCTGGACTCGGCGTTCTGTGCTAAGTGCTGCTACGGCGAGAATACAGACCTCGTTCCCTACAGCAGTCAGCAGGTAACTGAGATTACAAAATGCACGTGCAGCTCTAGTTTCTATGTCCAGACAATGTGATTAATTATCCACTAATTATGGAAATTAAACTTATTTCTCTTTTGCTGAGGCTGGCCTGCTAACAAATCCTTTTGATCTCCACGCCTAACAATCAGTAGAGGAAATCTCAGGTGTGCTGGTGACCTTTGTCAGAACAAAGCATTTCAGAGCCTCCTGGTAGTTAAAGAGTGACAGCAATTACTGCTTTTGATGGGAATTCTGTGAAGCGTGTTGAACAGTTTCATTGCACAATCATCATGTGCCTTAATACAATTATGCCTTCCAGGCTTGAAACAAATAAACAAAAACTGCTTCAAATGAAACTACTGAACTTATGCAGAGAGAGCAATTCAAGCAGGATTTCTGTGGGTATGTGAATTCCTGTATCAGATGTTAATTCTTATTGATTGTTATTAACCGAGTAGTAACTAGACTGCCATCTCTCATGCCGAAGGTCTTGGACACTGATACGTGTTCCTAACATCCATTAGGAGGAAAGTCAGCTGTGTGCCTTTTCCTCATGGCTTGGTTCTCCTCAGAAAAAAGCTGGATGCACAGAGAGGCAGGGAGCACCGCAGGTTTTTCTCTGAGGTCACACAGCAGGCTTGTCACAGCCTCCAAGCCTCAGATGGTTGAGTTTGTCACCTACTCCCCTCATCTGCATTGTATACGTAACTGTCTCTTTAAAACTCTCTTATAAAAGGCTGATTATTTAAATTAGAGGCTTAGTCTTGGCAAGCTTTGAAAGAAGTGGAGAATTTACGGTGTTATCGTGCCTCATCGCAGTAGAGCAGGAAGTACAGGAGCTTCTAGGTTAGGTGCCAGAAACTCAGCAATGCTGTTGCAACAAAATGAGCAGCAGGGCAGGGATAAGTGAAGAAAGAGATGATGCAATGGGACTCAAGCACTCTCCCAGTGTGCAAAAAGGTACTGCCAAATACTATTTCTTCTTTTTTTCACTTTAAGTAGAAGTATTTCGGACTTCTTCTGAAATAATGCAATTTAATATTACATTACTCTTGAATTTCCAGTTTCAACAGCTACCAGAAACAGGGCTCTTCGTACCCCTAAGCATCTTCTTTTGCTCTTATCACGCATTAACAAAGGCATTTTCCAATAGTCTTGGCTACGTGCAGGCTTTGGGTAGTCCTTGAAGCCATCTGCCAGCACATCCAGGAGCAAATAATGTCTGTGGCAGCATTAGACCAAGCATCAGATTAGCTTTTCTAAGATTAAATAAGTCACGAACTGCAGCTTAGCTGTCTGGGGCACGTAGCTGGGAACTGAGGTGTTTAAATCGTCTGAGAGTATCGCGTTCAATAGCCCTAATGCAGTGAGGTGCCTTCTCTAACCTGTGTTTGAAGTCGTGTGTGGGTTCTGGAAGGTTCCATGAACTACTGGTGTCCCAAGTATACATCACTGTCGCCTCAAAAGTCAAACTGGAGTATGATTGCCAAAAACTCAGACCTAAATCCCCGAAATATTTAAACTACCTTCCCCCTCCCATTTGTCTCCACGCCCTCTAGAGAAAAGGAAATGCCCAGAGACCCAGTTTGTATTGCCGGAGTTTGGAAAATGTTGGACTGTATCAGCAAATCAAATCTGCGCTGATAGCTGGAGACTGTGACTTCACAGAAGTATCAGAATAATGACAGAGTAACCCTATTGGTATATTTAAGCTTATTTTCTCATCTTTCTGTAGTGAGATTGTTGGCAAGTTTGACGGGGTGTGGGACAGAGGAGCTCTCGTGGCTGTGAATCCATGCGACAGACAGCGGTTAGTAGTACGTTTGCTTGGTTGTTACCTTTCCCAAATGTATCCAGTGACAGTCTCTCATTCAACAAAGGAACCTAAACGAGTTCTTTTTTTCAATGGTGAGCTGCAGCTCTGGAGCTCTGCCCTCTCGGTTTGTGAGCTTCCTTCAGGAAGCCGCCCCGCCTCTTGGTGGGAAAATATGTGGTTTGCTGCAGCCCAGCAGAAGCAGAGCTGCACATCTCATCTCCATTTTATTATTTCCTTTTTGCCCCATCTGCTTCTCTCACTGCTCTTCGTTTGTTTTCTCCCCGCTTCCCTTTATTTTGTTCATTCTTGCCTATAGCCAACCCAAGTTTAGTTTGAGCACACCCTGCGGATTTCAACTCGTCTCTGCACAGGAACACGTTAGATCATTTGATGAACATTTTGAATGCTATGCTTAAATGTTTGTGCTGTTCCAAAATAATGAAGTATGAATATCTCCTTTTAGTTATGTCAGCTTGATGAGCTCCCTAATGGAGAAAAACTCTTCCTATCTCCTCATTACGGTTTTATACGACCCAAGCAAACACAATGGTGAGAACTTTGCACTGCTCATGTTTTGATTTTGGATGTATATTAATACAAATTGTGGATAGACGTGGTAGATACCTTATGACTGCTTTTTTATCAGCATTGCTTTGTTACCTGACCGTGTCAATATGGTTGCTTTAAACATTTTATGCGTCTTGGAAGTTTGACACTTGCCCTCTAGCGCTCAGATGTGCCAAGGACAGGTGAAGGAAAGGCAAGATATATTAACAACAAAACCTTAGAGCTTTGGTTTATTTGCCCAATATGTGCAGCCCAGTGTGCTGTGCATCTCGTGCCTTTCCCCTTACCACTACCATGGTCAGAATATGCGTGGAGGAGGTGAAACTGTAAACCACAAAGCGTTTCTCCCTTTTATAACTTCTATTATGTGCCATGATGTCTAGGTTGTTTTTAAGTTCTCATTATGCCAATTACTGCCTCCCAAAAGAAAGAGACATCCTGCTTTTGAGCTCCTCAGCATAATTATCCTTTGAAGGATGGGTCTTGTAATCAATAGTCACAATAATTTGATACGTTGCTCTCGCTCCCACATTATTCAGTTTTTAGCTTGAACTGTACCATCACAATATACACGGATTGTTGGCTAAGTTCATTCTCTGCACTGAATGGAAACAGTGATTGTATCCATGACGTGTTTGTGACCTTCCAACTCCTGACAACATGGCTGCCCTGCCTGCAGCCCGGAGATAACAGAGCAGCAGCACGTGGGGTTCCACCACGGTGATTTCTGGATCCCAGAGGTGGTCCTGCACACAGAGGCTGTGGGTGCTGCAGTGTGGACGTCTGTCTCCTTGCTATGTCACCTCTCTGATTAGCTTCACCACTTTCTTTGTAGGGCCACCGTTTTACGTTCCTGAATGTGAAGTGACAAGCTTGTTTGGTAAGTAGCACTTCTGCTAACCCTTAGGACTTCTTTATTTTTTATGTTTTTGCAAAACACGTACGTGGGTTTGTGTGCTTCTACCTCTGCAGCAAGGGATGGAGTCATCTGCTTGCTTCTTAGATAAGAGACTGAGTCATGGAAAAGCAATAAGGGAAATAAATGCCATGCTGTCACAAGGCTTTTGCTGTTAATGCAGCTTCTCAGCTCTTGAAAAGACATGAGGAAAACCCAAGAGGCAGACACTGTCTCCTTCCTCCCCTGGCATCATTTTGCCCTCCCAGGATTCAGACTGCACACATCTGACAGTTTCACCTTTCTCTGCACCTCATCACCATCTGCACAAAGAAGAAAAGCAAAATGTCATGCTACAGAAATGCTAAATGCACAACTTCATTCCATTAAATAGATGATGTTAGAATTGTGGCAGTTCTGAACATTCTTCCTGATATCCTTTGATATTGTACTTCTTTTAAAAATCACACTTTTTCTGAAGTGTCTGTGCACTGTGAGTAATCGTCATGGACAGCTGCATCCCCACGCAAAAGAGACAATTATGTTTCCCTCAGTGCATTTGTGTCACCTGGATAGGGACCAGGAGGAGATCTGCGCATAAGATTTTGTTTTCTGATGTCTTACTTCCTTTAGTGACTTTCCATTCTTTGATTTGTTGTTCTTTCCTCCATTTCAGGCAGCCAGTGTGAAATCAAGTGTGTTCAGAAAGTCAGTGACCTCTCAGACAGACACAAGAAGTGGGGACTAGATTATTTTCTGGAGGTACTGTATCTAATAAAGTTTGTAGCCTGATTAAACTCAGTTTCGGTAACATATCTTTTTATCTTTATCTCACGTTTTGGATGTTTTGGCGCACACTTAGAGCAGGCTCACGTTCAAATGCTGCTTTTCATGGTACCAGCAGGGGCAGTGGGGGAAGAGAAGCGGGAAGCTGGCACAACCTGCTGTTCTCCATCCTTGTCGCAGTTACAGTTGTGTGATTACAGTGTGGTGTGTTGACGGTAAGACTAGTACAAGAGAAAATGGCATGTGAATTTTTAATGTTGTAGTCCCAGAGCTGTGAGTCTCTAGAACCGATGCCTGTAGGTTCTGATGTTTTCATAGAACCATTAAGGCTGGAAAGGTCCACAAAGATCATCTAGTCCAACCATCAGCTGTTCCCACTAAACCACCCTCAGTGCCGCATCTACCCTTTTCTCAACCACCTCCAGGGACGGTGACTGCACCACCTCCCCGGGCAGCTTGTCCCGGTGCCTCACCGCTCTTCTGAGCAGGAATTTCTCCTAACTTCCAACCTGAGTCTCCTCCGGCACAACTTGGAGCCCATTACCTCCTGTTCTGATGCTAGTTACCAAAGAAGAAGAGGTACCTCCGCCTCGCTACAACCTCCTTTCAGATAGTTGTGGATAAGGTCCCCACTGAGCTCCCACCACTCCACACAGAACAGTCCCTGTTCCCTCAGCCGCTCCTGATCACCTCACAGCTTCGTCACCCTTCTCTGGACACGCTCCAGGCCCGCAGCCACCGAGAGCCGCTGCGGCTTTAAGAAGCGGCGCTCAGAAACGAGACCCTCCCGCCAACCAACCGCTGACCCGGGACATCCTCACTTCCGGGCGGTGCAGTACCTCCGCCCCGCGGCGGGAGCAGGGGCAGCGCCGCGCTCCGTGCCGCAGCCGGCCCGCAGAGGGCGGCCGCCGGCCCGCCCAGCTGGCGGCGGGGATGGCGGAGGCGGCGGACGAGGCGGAGCTGGGCCTGCTGGAGTGCCGGGTGTGCTTCGAGCGGTACGGCCCCGACGGGAGGCGGCGGCCGCGTAACCTGCCGTGCGGCCACGTCCTGTGCCGCGGCTGCGTGGAGGCGCTGGGCGGCCCCGAGCGGCGCCGCCTGGAGTGCCCCTTCTGCCGGCGGCCCTGCGGGCTCGGCGAGACCAGCGACTGCCTGCCGCTGCTGCAGCTGCTCGAGCTGCTGGGCCCCGGAGCCCGCGGCCCCTCGGCCCTCGGGAGGGCGGCCGGCGGAGCGGCCCCGCCGCGGCTGCAGCTGTCGCTGGGCGGCTGGGGGTCTCTGCTCAACCCCACGGCCGTGGCGGCGTGCCGGACGTCGGGGCGGCTGGCGGTGGCCCACGACGGCAAAAAGAGGATCCACGTCTACGGGCCGAGCGGGTCCTGCCTGCGGCGCTTCGGGGAACGGGGGGACGCGGGCAACGACATCAAGTACCCGCTGGGCGTGGCGGTCACGTCGGACGGGCACGTGGTGGTCGCCGACGGCGGGGACCGCTCGGTGAAGGCCTTCGACTTCGAGGGAAGGGGGACTTTGGCCGTGCGAGAAGGTTTCTGCCTGCCCTGGGGCCTGGACGCCACCCCCGAGTGCGACGTGATGGTGACGGACGCCGAGGCCGGTGCCCTGTACCGCCTGACGGCGGACTTCGGCAGGGGGAAGCTGAAAAAGTGCCAGCTGGTCCGCTCCAAGTTAACCAGCCCCAGAGGAGTGGCGGTCTGCCCGACCTCGGGTGCTGTCGTGGTCATAGAGCACCTGAAGACGAAAGGGCCAAGCGGCGGCAGCACCCGAATGAAGATATTCAGCGCGGACATGACTCTCGTTGGCCAGATGGATAGCTTTGGGCTGAACCTCGTTTTCCCCTCCAAAATATATACCACGGCTGTGGCCTTTGACAAAGACGGTTGCATCGTCGTGACCGACGTCTGTAGTCGGGCTGTGATATGCCTGGGGAAACCTGAGGAGTTTCCCATCTTTAACCCTGTAGTTAGCCATGGGCTTTCTTATCCCATAGGACTAACTTACACGGCACACAACTCCCTTGTTGTTTTAGACAGCGGTGATCATTCAGTGAAAATATATAGCTCTTCCTGAGTGGGCTTAGATGTGTACTGCTACTGGTTCAAGCTGCGTTGGCTTCGAAGCGCGTGCAGTAGTGGTGTTCAGAGGCGTGTAGGAAGGGAGTATTTCCTGGGCTTTACATGAGGTGAAATCACCCTCTCAGACCAATGTACTGTACTTCTCACAAAACGTACACCAAATCCCACGCACGGCCGCAGGAGACAACGTGGCTCCTGCAGACCGAAGTCAGCAGTGAGCCAACCAAGCAATGTGGAATTTTACAACAGTTCCATACCTTGACAGCCAAACATTCATACTACGTTTTGTGAAGTAATAACGGCGTTTGGAATGAAGCAATCCAAAATTGGCACCTAGGAGAGAAAAGGATGCATCTTTGCGTACTGTTATTCACGTTCTGTTTTTGACGGATTTCTGCATGACAGAGGAGACTGACTCGATGAACTGATAGGAGAAATGGCAGCTTCAACTCGAGGCCAGTTGATCCAGCCACGGTCAATTGCAATACACGAGCTATCAGCATTTACTAAGTTATATGAAGTGAATAGATGCTCAAAGCCTTTCTGTTTTCTTCTCCGTAATGGGGAAATGCGCTTCTGGGTGCTCCCTCCTCTGTATGCATTTCTTACCACCTTTTCAGTGTTTTACTGAAGCACTAACACTTCCCACATAACGCACGGATCCGTACCTTCACTGAGAGGTGTGGTTTTCCCTAAAAGCATCTCCAGGACACAGGTACTTCTGCATCTACAGAGTAGAACTGGTCGTGTTAGTAATGCAGGTAGTCTTGACACTGCTTGCATCTGTCTTGAACTTAATACGGAACTTCTGCATCACTCTGCAAAATTCAGTTGAAATTTTGAATGTTGGAGAGGAGTGGCAAGGACAAGGGGAAGTGAGCCTTGCTTTTCCCTAGCCTACATGGTTGTTTTTTTTGCTGATAGCAGGTTTAGAACTCTTTATATTTTCTTGAAAACAGTTTTGCTGTGGATGTGAGTTCTGTTGCCTTATTACACCACAGGAATCAAAGTATACCTGAATTGTTTTTAGAACGATGTAACACACCTACTAGAAGTCACTGCTGCATTCTAGGAGCTCAAGTGCTTCTAAAATAATTACTCAGGTAGTTCAGCACTAAAAGAAAGTTACGTATGAATGTGTCTTGTGAGGTGGAGACAAATGGATGAAACCAGCATAAAACTTGTGGATGTATGTTTAGCAACTGAAAGCATGCATATTGAGTAAAGCCATTTTAAATTCACGGGTAATCTTTCTATTGGTTAACTTTCCATTTGGCTTTTGCTCTGACTTCTTGACCATTTAATAACTACTTATTGCTGTATGAATGACATGTAGATCAAGTATTGAGAGATCAAACTGATCAATCAAGACTTGTACATCAAGTATTTCAAACTGTAGCAACTTTGGCCCTCAGAATCAAACTGTGTGTTAAAGCTCTCTCATTCAGACTATGTATTAAGATATATTAACATTTACAAAAGCAGAGCAAACAAGTTGATTAAATGCAGCTATTTGTCAAGGTTAATTGAACAGTGGACTGGATGTCAGATACCCGTGGAGATGGATCCACCAGAATATGAGTAAGAACAGATGAAAGTGGGATCCACCAGTGTGGAACTAAATTGGTTCCACTGTCCCTGAGAACAGTAGGAGGCTTCTTAAGAAAATAAAATTCTACAGAAATACTTGCTGTGAGTTTGTACATTCATTTTTTGGGGTGAAGAATGACAAGAGTCCATGCATGTGCATCTACCAGAGAACACTGTAAGGCCCAGGTATGTCTGATCTTCAGAGAATGGTGTTGACCCCAGGCATGCCTGCCATCCTGAAGGTGCTGCTGGGCTCAGGCATCCAGAGAACAGTTCGAGACCAAGACATTCCCAGAACGAGCTAAACAGCGTGGGGCCCAAACATGTCTCTGAGTGAATGGCATTGAAAGCGGCCTCACCCATTGTCTGAAGTGATAGAAGTGACCCAGGTGTTCCTGTCACTGAAGGAATAGTGAGGAGTGAATGGTGGTATATCCACCAGAGAACACCATGAGGCTCAGCACTGTTGACTGGGGTGAAAACGGCATGGGGCTACTGGCTAATAAAATGTGATTTGCTGCGTTCCATGCCAGGCAGTTTACTGACTGTTCCCTAATTTATTTTGTATCACTTTTTTTTCTGTTACAATCAAATTTCTCTATTTCAGTCGCAGTAGAGATTATGTTTTTTTTCTTTTTTCTGTTTTCTTTTTTCAAAATTTGGAGATATCCTGCTGAAGTTATTACAGTGCGACTTGTTGATTCTGTAAAACCTGTTGACCTACATTGTTTTATTAGTGGCAAGTCACATAGCAAGTGCCTGCGACTGGTCCAGAAATATCTCTTGGATACTGCAGTAGGAAGTACACTGTCTTGAGTAGGAATCTTCCTGAGAGCTCATGAAGGAAATTTCCTCAGAGGAGCAGCCCTGTAGATTACATATGCCTTTCTATGCATCGGGCGTTCTGTGTTCAAGGGAAATTACTATAATCAGATGACATTTCCTTTGGGGAACTGCTATGTTTCAAAATTCATAGAATACTATTTATTGTTCATTTATACATAATAAATAGTTTGTCACTATCACAGTTATGGGATCTGGACAATTCCTCTGAACTATGAGGCATGGACTTTCATCTTCTCAAACCTT
Source organism: Oreortyx pictus (assembly GCA_036925125.1). Classification (NCBI taxonomy): domain Eukaryota; kingdom Metazoa; phylum Chordata; class Aves; order Galliformes; family Odontophoridae; genus Oreortyx; species Oreortyx pictus. Next base: position 84,459,509 of record JAUPFR010000003.1, on the reverse strand, counting down.
CCTCTGCACCAGGAGATTGTTTCTCCTGCTAATCTCATGGATGGTCAGGTTTCTTAGAGCCTACTCCATGCAGGCATCTTTCCAGCAGGTGAAATGTTTATTTTTAAGTATTTGACTCATGTTGTTTTAAAATCCACAAAAACTCCAGTTGTTTGCCCGTTCTGCTCCTGTCTGCTTTGGTATATGGCTAGAAATCGCTCAGTGTTTGGGTTTTACTTCATCTTACCTGCTAGGGCAAACCAGCTTTGTTCTATCTAGTTTGTCCCCTGCCATATCCTCCAGTCTCTCCTTACTACAAAAAAGTAGAGGCTTTTTCTGTGAATGATGCAGCTGTTCTCTTTTTGCTATAAGGCTTGGTGCTTAGCATTATACAACACTGCATCCACAAAACCATTGGATTCTGCTTTAATTCATTTGATTTAGACACTTAAATTGCAAAGATTTTAAAGAACACGTTAAATGTTTTGCGATTTTCAATATATGCAGGAAAATGCAACAGTAAGCCTCAAGCCTTTCTTTTGCCTCATGAGATGACTGAGGAGATAATGGGAGGCAGAAATCCAGTAGTAGACATATAACAACATAAAAGGCCTTTGATGTTTTTACTTTCTCTTGCCTTTATGCATTTATCACATGCATTGGAACTGTTGAATCAGGGCCTGAACCACTGATTGATCACCTGAGGCGAGCACTGAGTCAGCCATGGGAGCACAGGTAAAGACAGTTCACCTGTGCGACTGGAAGGGGTGCAGTCTGGCTCCACCTCTCCTAGACCCCGTGTAAGGGCTGACCACCACTGGGGAAGGATCTCTCGCTGGAGATTGCTCCTTTGGAGTTTCCTATTGTAGGTCTAGGACATGGGGTGAGCTTTTTTTCCCTTTATTTTGGTTGTCTCTTTTCTATCACAATAATCTGCCAAACTATACCGTCTGTAAAATGTCTTGGCTATAATACTATTTGGTATTCATTGTGTTAACCTCACACCTTACAGTGCATTTACCCTATAGCTCCTTTAAAATAGGCTTTCAGGATGGTATCTTGATGCTGTCTGCTTCTGAGAGGCCTACGCAATACATACTGCCCTTTCCATCTGGAAATCAGTTCAAATTTAGTCACAGATTTCAACTGAACAAAAACTGAGAGAGACATTATAAAATTACAAGGAGCCCACGTGAAAAAGCACAATTACCTGTGTGATGGTTAAGAGGTTCCTCTGGATGTGTTCGAAATGGGGATAGCAAGGTACGTGCTTTCCCTTCTGTAAGTATGCTGGTCTTTTCATAGAAGAGAATATAATTTAGGACTGTGTTAAGTTGCTTCAGTGATAGTGACCGTTGCGTTCTCGCGTTTTAAAAATGTGGATTAAAAACAAATGCAATGGACAGTATTCCCTCTGTATGACCTCTTCAGTCCCTACGTAGGTTGATAGGTCTGCTGCACGTACATGCTGCAATTTCTACTTGATTTATGTTTAATCTCCGTTCTCAGGTTGCTCTTGTTGCATATAAATATACTAGTGTATGTTTACAGTGTTCATCAGTAAGAGAATCAGATTCATTTCAGAAATAATAGGGAATGCAGAGGGAAAATTAAGAAGGTGAAAATGTTTTTATAAATATATTAACAGCAAGGAGAGGGCTGGGAAGAATCACCTGCCTTTATTGGACGCAGTGGGGAATGTTGTCACTAAGGATGAGAAAAAGGCTGAGGTTCTCAGTACCTTCTTTTCTTCCGTCTTTAATTGTCCAGTTATCCCCAGGGGTACTCAACCTCCCAGTGCTTGTTGTTCTCTTTAATCTCTTTCAAGCAATAGTTTCTTTTCTTCTCTGCACTTCAGAAAGATACACGTGTCTACAGCATGTACTTGTGGGCATCACTAAACAGTAATTGCGTAATGAGAAGTTTTGGCTCAGCTAGCGTGGTTACTGTCTCTGCTTAGTAAGCACACTTGGTGCATGTACTCCTCCCTCCTAACTCTCCTCCTCCTCCCACGGGCAGTAGTTGGGGCAGAGCCCAGTCTCAAGTCCAGCAGGTGGGCAGCCAACAAACCTCAGCTTCTCTCTGAGAGTAGCAAGGGGACTGTAACCGAGTGCATAATGGTTAATGGAAATGCTGCTGACATGTATCACACTGCGCATATTTACAGGTTTCCAATTCAGCCCTTCTGGGCAAAAAGCGTAACTCTTAAAGTAGGGCCCAAGTATTACTATAAGTTAGATAGACCACAACTAATATCTTATTGCTGACTGAGTAGACATTGATCCTGCAGATAGGACTTTTCTACCCATGATAAGACATGCACCTCCACTTGGCAAATGCGTAGTAATGACTGTGATGCTCTGGGCAGAATGTGTAAACTGACTCCCAGCTGACAAGTGCCCTCAGTCTCAATTCTGGACTCATAGCTGCAACAGAAAGGCAGTGATCTATCTGTTGGAGTGGTGCTCGCATACCAGACATTCCTTATGGAAGTGATGAAGAGGGGTGAGAGTTTGTGGGGCAGGAGGAATAATAGGAGAGTTGTCCTTGCCTTCAGTTTGCTGGAGCCTGCCTACTGATTTGAATTGTAAATAATGTTAGAACGCAGCTATGGGAGTCTGTTGTTTCTAAGAATAGGCATCTGATTCCCATTATATGTACAGAATGGGGGGGGGGGGGGGGGGAAGACAGATCTCTGTAAATTTAACATTTCTTCTCAGTATTTATATTAGTATTTATACTAATATAATTTATACTAATATTTATACTAACATGCTAATAACAATACATAGGCAATGTCAATTTATAGTTTCTTTTCACACTTCCTTTCTTAATGGCAGAGATCTTTTTTTTTTTTTTCTTTTCCCTTTCACTGTCATAGGCTATTCTCATCGCTGTGATGTTGGAAGGCTGTACAGAGGCATGTGTCTGATGGGGTCAGCAGGACAGATTCTCTTCTATCATGAGCAGGGAATCAAGCTCTCCCTTAAAATTAATTAGATTTCTGTAGTCCTGTCTCAGTGCCATCCTGTTGTCCTGGCATTTAGTACCTCTGAAAAGGGTCTAGCTTCATCCTCTTTGGAACTTCCCTTCAGAGATAATAGACAGTGATGAGATGCCCCTGAGTGTCCTCTTCTCCAGGCTGAACATCCCAGCTTTCTAAGCCTTACCTCGTAAGGAGAGCTGCTCCAGTCACTTCGTCATCTTTGTGGCCCTTTGCTGTCTTGCTCACTCTTTTAGGTCTGGGTCTCTGCTGCATTGTGAAGCCCAGAAGTGGACCCAGCACTTCAGACAGTGCTTCACCACTGCTGAGCAGAAGCACTGCTGACTACCTCCCTTGGCCTGTTGGCAGGGTTCTTAATGCAGCCCGGGATAAAAGGGCTGCATGAAAGACAGTTTACATCCATTTGTTCTTGTGCTTTCTTTGAACTTAAGTAGCACTGTGGTTTCTAACTGGCCTGAAAGGAAGCATAAACAGCCATATCCCTTCTCAGTCTTCATTTTGCTAGACTAAACAAACTGATTTTTTCTAGTCTGCCCTTGTTTAATAATATTTGCCACTCCCCAGTCCTCCCAGTAACCCTTTTGTGGGTCTGTTCCAGTTTGAACTGTTCTTTCCAAAGTGATGAACACGAGATCTGTGGTGATTTTTTTCCAGGTGGGGTCTCAGCAGTTCTTTTTACAGTGCAATTGGTACCTGCTCTCCCACAGAAGGAAATAGCTCAAGTGATAAAGCCCCAGACAAAGACACTTTTTTTTTCATGGTATCATGTGGTTGTGGATCTAACCTCTATACCCACAGACCTACTCTCCTTGCTGTAAACAAATGTTGGGAAGGTATCTGAGTCTGGAAGAGAGGTGTGGCCTGAGGTGAAAAAAAGATGGCACAGTTATTTAACATTAACAGCAACACAGATGCAAAGTGTGTCTTTTTTTCCCTGATAGCAGAAGAATGTGAACTACACAGCCCATGAACAGCTGCTAGAGGAGAACTGATCTGCTACCAGGGTCTGAGATTTGGGCTTCAGGGATGTTAAATTCCCTGTCTTAAACAGAATCTCCTTTGCTTGTGCAGAAAGGTTTCCTTCAGATTCAGTGAACGTTAGTCACAATTTCAGGACGTATTTGAGCAACATAAAGAAAATAGTAAAAAATGATTATTTTCCACGTCTTTGCTTCTGATGAATTTCAGAGGCATAGCTGCATTATTCTGAATCTAAGCTCATTTAATTCTATGAATATGACTTCCCATACACAGGTAGCAGCAACCACTACAGTTACAACAGTGATTTGAAACTACTTATTCCTGCCAAGTGATACAAGATGTGGAACAGAGCTCTGCGGCCACTCTTCTTCAGTGAGTAGAACAAAGGGTTTGTCCTATGTAATGTAGTGAAATACGGAAAAAATTAAGCAGGTACTCTCAGTGAGGCATTAATGATGTCTACTGTGCTGCATAGAGGACTGAAATTTCTCAGAACCTTTTGCAGTGTTGTGTCAGAGAAAACATCCAGTCAGATCAGTGGAACTGCTGTCTTTTCCTTCACAGCAAGGAACATTTGAGCTTGAAGTGAGATTGACTGCATCTACCTCAGGGCAGATACTGTAATTGCTCACCTTCAGCTCCAGGCTGCAGTCTACTCAGTAACCCACGGTGGGGATGGAGGAGGCATTAGGGTCCTAACAGAGGTTTGGTCCTCATGCAGGTAAAACCAAACAGATAATTCAAAACACGTGTAAATAAGTCTGTAAAAGCAAATTTAATCTATTCACCGCCAAGTCTGCAAGCTCACTGTACTACTTACGAAAAGAAACATACTACGTAGGAATCTAGGTACACGTATTTTAAACAGCAGGAGAATACTTAGATGCATGTATTCTGCATTTATTCCTACCACTGACAGTTAAAACTGCTTCTGAGTGTCAGAATTGAATCTGCCACCGCAGCCCCTTTCTAGGCCCAGCATGTTGAATGTATAGGATGATTTTCATGCCTCCAGCAGTGTTTTAGAGACATAGTCAAAACAAGCCTCTGATAAGAGAGAGGTGGCAAACATCCAGCTCGATTACAATCCAGATTGAATTTGGAAAACAAAAAGGAATTAGGTTTTCAGGCTAATTTCCACCTGGGGGCATGGGGCACAATCCTGCTCTGCTGTAACTTCAATATGTTTGTCCAAAGGGCATAACTACAAAGTCTACTGAGACAGAACTTTAGGTTCCCAGTGTACAGTTATGGATAGTCACTTTCTTCCTGCATTTTTATTCAACAAAAGAAATACAAGTTTGTGTGCACAGCAGGTCATTCATTTATACATACGAAGTTGTATTTTATCCCAGCCATCTAATATGAAATGTTTCTTCCTTCTAGAAAATCCAGGCCTGCTTTCTATTTGCTAAATAATATTTTAAAGAACAAATGACTTCTTTTTCATCATCAGTAACTTATCAGTTACTTTGCAATTTATTTTTCTTTCTTTCTTTCAAAATCTAAGTATGTTATTAACCTTGACTGTATCTGTTGTTTTGATATAGTAATTTTTTACCTCTCTCTCAGACTGACTGATGTAGTAATGGGTTTAGAGTAAAAATAAAATTAATATTTAGAGATGAAACTAAATTTAAGAAACTGCTCAGTAAAAATTGGAAACCCAAAGAAATAATCTCAGTCTTATGGTAGGTGTTTTATAAGCAAATTTGGTATTAAAAGCCTCCAGGGTAAGCATCTTTTAGACTTCAGATGCTGTAAAATCAAACACTTTGTTTTTCTCTTGATACTTCTAACGCTGAAAGAAAAATAATTGCTTTATTTCCCATGCTCTCATTGCTGCTAACTTCTTCTCATCTCCAGCTCCTGTGATAGAATTAGACATGATGGTGATGGCGTGCCCCAGCCAGGCACAGCAAGATGTGTGCTGCAGATGTTGCTGACGAGACAGATATTCTTGCCAGTATCCTTGACATTTCTTCCTGCTTTTACTTGAATAAAAGGAGAGCAATGGAATGTTGTGCCCTACCAGCTGGACTTCAAGGATTCACTCTGGACAGACAGCATTGCTCCCCAGTTTCTGTATCATGAAGTAGAGCAGTCAATCCTCCTGCTCAGAATATGCGGAAGGGAATGAACATGCCTTGATGTCCGTTCACATTGTGTTATGCCTTGAGAAGATGAGGAGCAGTTGAAGCACTCCACCAAACTGAAGGAGCAATACTTTCCTTCCCTCTCTTCACTCAACTGCAAATTGGTGGGTGAATGCGAAGGAATGGAACCTGCTTTAGCAGAGGGGATCAGACTAGGTGATCTCCAGAGGTATCTTCTAACCCCTAAAATTATGTGGTTCCGTGAAACTAATAGAAAGTAAAAGCTGTACAAAGGTTCAATCAAATTGTGCAAAACAAGAACAAAATACTGTAGGTGGGAGAGGGGGAAAGTAAGCAGCAGGGACTGGGAAAATTAATCAGGGAAGGATGACTTTTGAACATTTTGCCCCTGTGTTTCCATCTTTGCTCCCGCCGCTTACCATCAGCATCTACTTTCTCCAGTTCTCATCTGCTCTCAGTGCAGAAGCAGAAAGCTGTCATGTCTCATCCTGTCTCTTCCCATCCATCTATCTGCATGTCTGGAATAGCTGGCAGCAGATTCTCGTGGATGAATGACCCATCAGTAACCCACAGCAGTTACTGTGGGGCATGTAAGCTGATCAAGCTTAAGAAATTCTGACAGGGAGAAACATTCATCCAGAGATGCTACTGGTAAAAAGATAAAGATGTAAAGGGTTCCATATGGTAGCTGTGTTCAGTGGGGAAATACAATGCCAGAAAACAGACATCTTATTGCTCTGAATTGCGTTTGCTTTCTTCTGCCATTTTGTTTGTCATCTTCCAGTATATTCCAGGTGTTCTCTTTCCTCCTCACCACAAAAGCAGTTATATGCGGGAACAAGAAATATCACTAAAGTCTAATCCAAAATACTTATAAACTCATCAGAAAGAAAAAAAAAAAGCTGCAGATAAAGACAAAAAGTAATCAGCTTACATATCAGTATTTTGGAACATGAAGGTAGAAAAAGCCATATTTTCTTTTTTTTTCCTCTGCCTCTTTTTTCATTTTTCTTCCCCCCCCCCCCCGTTTTCAACTGCTCAGTTCAATTTGCAGACTTGCAGACTACTTGTGTTAAAGTAACTGATCTTTTCCTTTGTCATTTTTGCATGTTAAGTGCATTGCAGAATGATTCAAATTATTACAAACTATGTAACTTTTCTTCAGCTGGGTGCTATTACTGGTACAAGGCATTCTCATGCTTTTCAGATGCAGATACACTGAGATCTTTGACAGCTCAGTTATATACAATCCTCTCTTTGCGTTCTGATTTGCTGCTTTAAGCAACCATGTGAACCAGGTAATTAAAACAGCTGGACTTTAGAGTGCCACCTCTTTATTTCCAGACTATGCTTTATGAAGGACACTGAGCTTTCAGAGTTCCATTTGACTCCTGGCTTTTTCTGCTCCATGTTCTCACTTGTAAGTGTTACAACTGGAAGACTGTTTATCCTGCTGTGCATCTAGTGAGACTGTTTCCCCATCTTTAAGTTGTTCTTTAAGTTGTTGGCTAAGTGCTCAAACATTACACTGATTAGCTGGAGATGAGCTTAGTTTTACAGTGTTCTTGTGAAGTTGTGATACTGCATAGTGTTCAGACACTGACAACTATGTAAAAAGGAAAAAAAAAAAGGAAGAGGAAAAGCTTTAAAAACAGAGATTGAAAAGATTGTGAAGAAAAAACTGGAGAGTTTAGGATTTTACAATGACTTAAATAAAGATAATAATTGCTTAGAAAGGCTCAAGTAGCCTTGGAAATGTTTTATTAGCTTTTCTTTGAGACTGCTTTTCCCAGTTATAGAATTATAGAATTGTTTGAGTTGGAAGGGACCTGTAAAGGTCATCTAGTCCAACTCCCCAGCAATGGACAGGGATTTCTAATGCTAGATCAGGTTGCTCAGAGCCTGGTCCAGCCTGATCTTGAGTGCATCCAGGGATGAGGCAGAGCATCCACCACCTCTCTGGGCAACCTGTTCCAATGCTTCACCACCTTTATTGTAAAAAGCAAACAAACAAAAACCCACCTTTTCCCATAATCTGATCTAAATCCTCCCTCTTTTAGTTTGATGTCATTTCCCCTTGTCTTTTTGCAACAGAACCCTGCTGACTCAGGAACATACCCCTGCCAGGAGTCTGTACCGGAGTCATACAAGCTGGGGGATGGAAGGACAGATCACAGCCCTGCTGAAAAGAACTTGGGGCTACAGCTGATGCAAAGGCAGGCGTGTGCCAGCAATGTGCCCTCACAGCCTAGAAAGCCAACCATATGCTGGGCTGCATACAAAGAAGCATGGCCAACACATTGAGGGAGGTAATCCTGCCCTTCTGCTCTGTGCTGGTGAGATGCCACCTGGATTACTGCATCCAGACGTGGAGTCTTCAGTTCAGGAGAGATGTGGGCCTGTTAGAGCACGTCCAGAGGAGGGTCACAGAAATGATCCAAGGGATGGAACACCTCCTCTATGAGGACTGGCTGAATGAGCTGGGGCTGTTCAGCCTGGAGAAGTCTCTAGAGACATCTGATAGCAGCCTTTCAATATCTAAAGCAGGGCTGAAAGAAACTAGGGAACAGACTCTTTAGCAGGGTATGATATGACAGGATAAGGGAAAGTGCTTTCAAACTAAAGGAGGGGAGATTTAGATTGCATGTAAGGAAGAAGGTCTTTACAATAGAGGTGTTGAGGCAGTGGAAGAGGTTGCCCAGAGATGCGGTGGATGCCCTGTCATTGGAGATGTTTAAGTTCAGGCTGGACCAGGCTCTGAGCAACCTGATCTAGCTGCAGATGTCACTTTTCATTGGAGGGGAGTTGGACTAGATGACCTTTAAGAGTGTCTTCCAACTCAAAAGATTCTGTGAGTCTACACTAAAGAGAATCAGATTCAGTACAGACCACTGATGGACGCCTCTTGTCACTATTCTCCATTGACTGCTACTGTCTGGATATGAATTTGCAACCAGTTCTTTGTCCATTGAACAGTCCACATATCAAATTCCTATCCAATTTAGAGAGAAGGATACTATGTGGGACAGTGTCAAAGGCCTTACTGAAGTCAGACAGGTGACATCAGTGGCTCTTTCCTTGCCCACTGACTCAGTTACACCATCATAGAAGGCCACTAGTCCAGTAAAACCTAGGGAAAAAGGAATGCTCTTGCTATCAGTATGCTTGCTGATAAAATTTTTGTAGCTGTTTTTTTCACTGAAGAACACACAAGATGCGTACCAATAAATGTCTGTATGTCCAATTGAATGAGTTGTTTTCCCAAGGCATTGCAGATTTAAGGCTCTGATCTTCAGCATCCCCTTATCTGAGCAAGGAGAGAAACTGGAGCTACAAATGTAGTCGGCTACTTACACTCACCTTCTTCATTTTCCCAAAGCTCAGCACTTAGAAACCTTTTTATCTCCCACTGTCTGTTTCAGTCGTAACACCCACACTGTAGATGGCTACCTTCACCACAGAGGTGTCTATACATGCAAATCTTTAGGCACCTTGATTTAAAAAGAAACTTAGGAAAACTAAGATACTCTTGTGTTGGTGAGCATGACACTCAACAATACAGCATCACCGATATTACCTTCACTTTTTATTTAAATGCTAATAACGTTTCAAAATGTGATGTCACATACTGATCTGTACCTTAGCTGTAAGTACAGCCTGGAGCATTTTGCAGAATAGAATCAGTTTGTTTTGTGATCAATGAATTTTAAATACCTTGAAGTCCTCTTAAGATCAAAGACTACGCAATTAGGTCCTTTCACAGAAAACACAGGATCCATAATCACATCATCAGATAATATTTTTTAGTTTTATACCCAAAAACTAACTGTGGTCATCATCATGGTCGTACTAGAATAATTGTTGGCACATCTGCAAATACATCCTGGGTTATTTGATTTCTGGTTCAGTTCTGGATGGTGGCAGAGGCTGTATGACTTCGGTAGAGATTCAGTCCTTTGGGGTTTCATCGAGATTTTTGATGTTCTTTTCTTGTGAGATGGTAGTGATGAACTCCTTTCCACTGAGACTTTTGACCACAGAACTAATACCTCCCTACTCTCACAGCCAAGAATTTGCTAACCTGGCACCTACCCCCCTGTCTCAGGTATTAGGTAAATTATTGCTTCTCCCTTCTATTGGATCTTAAAAACCTGCTTTCCAACACTATGAGTTACATATATACACACCAGTTCTAACATCCCAGTCTGTCAGAAGCTAATCATTTTTTCAGGCTTAATGATGCCTGGCACATTAAGGGGATATTTCTGTACAAGTATAGAATGTTCTCTGGGACACCTAATGATCTTATGGGGCCCATATATAACACAGCTCTCTTCCTATTGTGCTGTTACGCCAAAGACTTGGTGGAGACCAGAGGAAATATAATTTGCTGCATGCATGCTGCCTAATAGATGCTGACAGGTAGAGTTACAAATGGAAGAGAGCAGCTACAGTCTGTTACAACAAATTAGATTGCAGCTCCCTTTTCAAACTTTTTTGCATGTCTGGCTTTCTATACATGCACATGGTTGAGTATCATTCACAAATCTATTCCAGATAATAGTGAATATTTTTTCCCAAGACTCTCCCCACAGACAAAATCTTAGGTAGAGTCATAAAGACAGCCTTCGGTTTCTCTTTAGCTAATATCGTTGTTTTTTATTTAATCTTCCAATGATGTAGTTTTCCAACGAGAAGTGGAAAATAGAGATAGAAGGAATTATTCTCCCATCTGTTGGATGCTGTCTCCTTCCCAATAACATCTGAGTTTCACAGAAGTCAGTTTCTGCAGAACCATTCCAGACGTTATGCTTCATCTTGAGCCAGTGCTTACCTTCTTCTGGGTTCTTACAGTATACAGCCATAAACAGGATGCCTCATTTCAACACCTTTCCCAGTTGAACTACATACTCATGATGCATTTCATAACAAGCTTAATTCCCGATGTCTCCTTCCACAGGCAAGAAACCCATGCATGCCTGCTTCTGCTAGTGATGCTCTCCAGACACCTGGCTCTATTTGGTAAAGTCACTCTTAACCATGCTGAGTGCACGTCTCGTATTTCCTTTCAGCATTCCTGCGACCAGTGGCCATTCAGGGGCAACAGGACCGACATTCATGCGACATTCATGCATTTCTGAGCTGCTTTACGGGGCTCATCTGGCTGACGTGGTGTGCCTTTGCCAGCAGCATCAGTCACTTTTGCCTCTTTTCCAAAGGTCTGCTGTTTCTTAGTGCAGCTATCTATTGTGTTTTCTTTAGCCAATTTCCTTGCCGTGGTTTAGCCCCAAAGGCAGAATAATCCCGGTTGGATTTTAGCCTGTCTTCAGTAAGCAAAATGATGCAGATATCACTGATTTTGCAACATGGATCCCTGCCACTTAGTTGCATTAGAAAACAGGGATTGAAACGCTGGAAAATATTTTGCTGAAGCTAAGGAAACAGTTCTGGCAAGAAAACAAAGTTTTAACAAGACTCTTAAAAAAAAAAAAAAAAGTAATAAAAGCTCTCCTGAGATCATAAGCCTGCTGCAGCTTATCTGAACAGCTTTCCTGGCTTCTCCACTGAAAGCGAAGCCATCGTTGGAGCGCTGGCAACAGGCATTACTGCTTGTGATGCTTTTCCCCGATGTGAGCCGACAGCTCTGCGGGCAGACACGAGCCTTCCCCGCCGTATTTGGGCAGGCACTCGCTAAAAATCCACCAGTCGCTGCGTCGCCCTTCGTGATTCCTGAACCCCACGCAACGTGCGGGATGCGCAAGGGGTCTTCCCCGAGCGCAGCAGTGACTCTGGGGGAAGGTCCCGCGTGGGGACCACCGCACCTCATCCTCACAAAGGGAAAAAAAAAAAAAAAGAAGAAAAAAAAAAAGGCCAGCTCGCTGCCAGGGGGGAGGGAGATGGGACGGCCCCAGCTCCCCGCGTCACGTGCCGGGAGGGCAGCGTGCAGCGCCCGGCTTCCCTGTCCTTTCTTGCGCATGCGCCGTCCCTCCATTTATTTTATTTTATTTATTATTATTATTATTATTTATTTATTTTTTTTTTTCCCACGGTTCGCGCATCCTCGCTCGGTGGCGGCCGAAGGCGCTCGGGTTTTTCCGACGCCGCTCGGCGCTTCCCGGCCGCGGCGGAAAATGGTGGCTGGGATCGGCGGGGCGGCGGCAGCGGTGATGCAAACGGGGCCGTCGGCAGGCAGCGCCAGAGCCGGCTGAGCGGGGAGGCGACTGGGGCCGCGCCGCCGCCCGCCCCTCCGCCTCCCTCTCCTCCTCCTCCTCCTCCTCCTTCCCCTCCTCCCCGCCGGCCCCTGCCTCGCCCCGGCCCGGCATGGACGTCGTCGCTGCGCGGTGCCGCTGAGCGGGGGCCGCCCTGCGCGGAGCGGGGGAAAGATGTCGGACACCAAGGTGAAGGTGGCCGTCAGGGTCCGGCCCATGAACAGGAGAGGTAAGCATAGGGGGGGGGGGGCGAGGGGGTGCGGGGAGAAGGGTTGCCCGCCCGCCCGCCCGCCAGCCGCAGCCCCGTGCCGCCTCTCCTTGCAGAGCTGGAGCTGAACACCAAGTGCGTGGTGGAGATGGAGGGCAACCAGACCGTGCTGCACCCGCCGCCTTCCAACAGCAAGCAGGGAGAAAGGTAACAGCCGCGCCGGGGGGGGGGGGGGGCAGCGGGCACGGCCCCGGACTGCCCGCTAGGGGGCGCTGCTGAGGGCGGGGCGTTGGGGGGGGGGGGGGCTGCCCCGCGGGGAGGCGCTCCGGGAGGAGGCGGGCTGCGAGGCGCCCCGTGAGAACGCGCGAAAATGAACGCGGCGTGTAGTTGTGATGCCCCAGCGAAGAGTACCCTTGGAAGTAATCCAAAATACCGATGCGCCAGACTGTGTAAAAATAGATCCGAACGGGAAGAGATTTCTTTCCTTTGAGGGAGCTGCGGGGCAGCGGTGGTGCCGCGCGCTTATCTCTTCGGTTCCTTGTTGACAAACCCGACTTGGTTGAGCTGTTAAATATTTGCGCGTGGGTTCGTTTTCATGGTTACAGAGGTCTTCGTCTAAACAAATCCTTACTGTTCGAGCTTTCATTATGGGTATATTTTAGTCTGTAGTAACTCAGTGTGAGGATAGATATACATGTATCTTTCAAAGGCAGTGCTTCCACAGTTTTCCAGCAGAAAAGGCCTGGACCCCCTGGTTCGTTGTCGTCCAAGGTGTGAAAGCCCTCTCACATGAATCTGGTATTCACTGAATCTTTTGAAAGCTTCTGCATGTCTTGTGTTGATCTCGGTGGGAGAATAGAAGGCTCTGAGGGAACCTTATAGGAACTTTCCAGTACCTGAAGGGGACCTATGAGAAAGCTAGGGAGGGACTTTTTGTGGGGACAGGTAGTGACAGGATGAGGGGAAGTAGTTTTAAACTGGAAGAAGGGTAGGTTTGGACTAGATTTTAGGAAGAAGATCTTTGCTGTGAGGGTGGTGAGCCATGGAAATGGGTTGCCCAGCAAGGTTGTGATTGCTCCCTCTCTGGAAGCATCCGAGGCCAGGCTGGATGGGGCTTTGAGGAACCTGGTTTAGAGGGAGGTGTCCCTGCCTAAAGCAGGGGGCTGGAAGTAGATGATCTTTAAGGTCCTTTCCAGCACAAACCGTTCTATGAATGCCTGTAATAAATGTAAGTTCTTTTTACCTGGTCTGAACTGGCTTTCTGGTTGTGTCAAGATGTCATGGATTCGTTGCGACGCTTGTGTGCCACCCTATGATCAGTAGGCACACTGGCAGGTGATGGCAGCCTGGTTCACAGCCCTCTGCAGAACCGGGAGTTGGCCAGCTGCTAGATGTTTGACTTGTGTGTTGGAAGGGAGCAACCCTCTGACGTGAGAGGATTGGAAATAGCAGTGCTCAGAAGTAACTCACTGACACAAAAATACGGTTTGGGTATCTTCTAAATGGCAGGTATTGTGGGTAGGCTGTAGTGCCTCATGAAGATCGTTATATTAAACCGTTTGTTTCTGTTTTTTTCCCCGCGAGATAAGAAGCTTAATTCTCATGATGGAGAAAGAATCCCATTCTTCTTCTATGTGTACCCAAATAAAGTGTCTGTATAGACTGGCTCTGAATTGCTGAGTAGTTGCTGCTTGTACTTGGATGGGTGCCTTGGCAGGGTTAGAGATGTCAAATGGATTTTTGGTTTTCTTCGTGTAGCTTGTTTTTATGTAGCTCAACAGGGTTTATTTATCTCAGAGTAACTGTGTCATTCCAAAAATTATTTCTCTTGTTAGAGCGATTATCTGGTCCTTTGTGCTAGATTGCATGATTTTAAGGTTCTGTTTGGTGTTAACTTTTTACATTTTATCTTTTTATATGGATTTTTTTTTTTCCTTTGAGAAATTAAAGTACAAGCTTGTACTGTGCTTTGTAATTAGAAAAAGTGGTCTTCTAAAGAAAGTTTGGTTTCCAGGGCTGCTTTTCTTAGTTGCGTTGAAGCTGAGAAGCTATAGTTTGCAGGGGCTGGGGGGGGGAGAATCAGGACCCTGCTCTTTGTTTGCCTTGTTCTCTATTTACACAGTTGTAACTTTAAATGTATTGACAGAACTTTCTGAAGCAAAATTAAGTAGCACTTTCGTAACTTGTTTTTGGAATAATATCTAAGATTAGGAATATCAAATATAAGTAGTTCTGCCTATTCTATAAGGAGTTCTTGAATTAAATCAAGATTCAGATGCATGCTGTTAATTAACATCTATTTTTTATTAAGGATACTTCTGTAGAATTTTAGATGGAAAAAATTATGATTCACGTGGTGAAAAAAGCCTAAAATCCTAGTCTGCTGTCATCTGTCCGCTATTTTGTTAGTTGTAAAGCAGTAACTTAGAACCATCAGTTAGGATTCTGACTCCTTTTCCTAACAACTAGACAGTTTGTGGCATCTCTACCTTAACAAACTCAGCTACAATATAGTAACTGTTACTAAATGTTTGGTACTTTCTTATAAGCGGCGGGTCGTTACAGACGGATAGCTTTCTAAACTAACAAAGAAGAAAAAAGAAAACATTCTGATAGTAAAACCTAACAATCAGAGTCTGAAATACACAGAAAAAGATCTGACTGTAGTTACATCAGATGGAGTTCAGGAACAGTTTTCATTAGGAGGTTTCAGGTGTATTCTCTGTTGCTAGGAAAGATTTATGCCTTTAGACCTCGTTTTACTTTCATGAATAGCAGAAGTTTCCTTTATGTCTGTCTTAAAGGTATTTCTGTTGTTACCTCTTCAATCTTCCATTCATTTTCTCCCCCAGATTGGTTATGTTTTTGTCATGCTATAAATGCTTGTGTTTGGTTGGCAATATAAGGTCTACCTTATTAAAATATGACTATGGAATAAGTTACAGCATGGAGTTACAGACAGCCTTGCAAAATATCTCAAGGATTTTTATTTTTTACAGTGGAAGTACTAAACCTCAGTCCAGGTTACTAAGGTTTCCCTTCATGTTGCAGACAATATATTTTTTTTTAGCACTGTCGAAATGTTTTAGTATTGTTTCCTAGTAGGACAAGTTGGGTTTTACTGTTGCCACCTCTGCTTTTGCATTTTTGCTTTTTGCACACTGAGTCTGGAAAGTTTGATTCTCTGACAACACTTCATGGCATACTTTATTTTGTTTGTAAACAAAATATTTATTGTGACTGATAAATAGAGGCAGTAGAACTGAAATATCGTTTCAACTGTAGTTTTAACTAAGTGGGGAAAAAAAAAACCAGCAACCCAGAAAACATCTGTTGGGCAATTTATTTCGTTAAAGCACAGTGCCCTTCTGCAAACTTTGCCTTACTGAGGATCTTGAGTCAGCAGATGAGAAAGAAATCAGATTTTGCAACTGAACTTAATATTATCACTTTCTTCAGATGGCATCTTCCTTGTCTGGCGTAATTGTTTTCTATTTTAGAGCTTGCTTGCACTGCGTCCCATCATCATCAATGTGATAACAGACAAATAGCAACGAGGCCAAATTCTACTTAAGTAAAATTCTTCTTGTACCTTTAAATTGCTCAGATTTGCAGAATTGGTTTTGTTTTTTATTTCTTTGTTTTGTCAAGCTTAGCTCTTCAGTAGAACAGATATCTAGGAACAGGTGTATGCATGGGGTCTGTCTAGGTTTTGTCGGTCAGGAGACTTCAGAGATGAAAATCTGAATCCCTAGGTAGCTTGTCCTAAAGCTCTTGTTCTTGAAAACAGTTTTGGTCACCTCTGTACCTCAGAGAAAACGCAGTTTTTGGGATGGTCTTGTTTTCAGTAGGTAGTCCTTCACGTGGTCATCGTTGTGCTTTCTTCTTGTGTGTGTACGTATCGCTTTAAATAGCATGAAAAATGAGTGAATAGTGCTGTTGTAGGGGGCAAGTGGAGGCTGAGATAGGACAACCGCTCATAATTTCCGCATCTGAAGGAGTGACTGATTATGACTTTGATGCGTATACTATGGATTTTCACCTGGTGTCAATGATAAAATAACGGCAGGCAGCAACTTTTATCTTTGTCTACAGGAAATTGTAAAAGCAATCTGACTTTGACCTCTTCTGTTCGCTTCCTGGTAGGCATCAGTGTTCAGGGTGTGAGGTGTTAGCTCTGAAACTTCGTGGAAGAGGTGTGTTTGTTATAAAACATACGACTGGAAGAGGGCATTTCAGAACTATTTTTTTTTTTTTTTGCTTTCATTCTTTCATGCTTCAGTTGGGTTACAAGATGCAGTTCGATAAAATCACTGTTTTAACACTTCTGTCCCAGATTTCCATGTGTTAAATTCCATGTATTTTCGATTATGAGTTTGTGACATGGCTTTTGGTTCTTTCTATCATAGTTTGAGCCATGCTTAAATGGAATGCCTTTTATTTTTTGGAGTTCACAAAATCCAGGCAGGACTTTGTGCTCTGGTCTTTAAATGGCATTGCCAGAGGAAACTACCATTGCCGGCTTTTGGGACTACAGGCAAGCAGATAGTAAAACAGCTGGCAGTATTTCAGAACAAGAATTGAGTATTTGAAGGGAAGGAAAGCTATTCTTGATGATACCACACTTAAGCAGTCTTTGCTTTGTAGGCATTCGCTGCTTTTGGATTACTGAGTATTGTTTTCAAGTATAATTGAGTAGATAACAGTAGAATGAGAGCAGTAGAAATTTGAAGTTTCAAATTTCTAGACTGTAATAGCTGCCAGTGTTAATTGAGACTTGTATTGTAGATACTGAAGTATCTAAAGTACTTCAGTAGGTGCTGAAAAAAAACTGTTCCATGAAACTTCAGCCCAAAGAGATGTGGTGCACAGATGATGAAGTGAATTCCTTCTTTGTCTCAGGCCTGCTGTGCATCTGGTATTCGGGGAGTCATCGTGGTGGTACTTCTAGTAATAAGATTACAGCTAAATCTTTAGACTGACAAAAGTACTAGCTGCTGGTATGTTTGAGACGCTAGCAGATATGAAGTCCTTTGCACCCAGCCACAGAGAGGGATAAACTGAGTAGCAGTTGGGCTGGCTACCTCGGCTGTGCTGCTGCTGTCCCCTGCATGGGAGAGCTGAGCATAGTGGTGGAAAAGTCGTATGGTATCTTTGCTTAGTTGGCCTGGTTTGAATCTATTAATGGAAGCAATTGCTGCCTACTGTAGTGAAATGCCAGCTGCTGCAGCAGATTCTGTTGCTTAATTGCGTAATTCCTTGTATTCTGTGAGGACATATATTAACAACAGCAGAGTGTGACATGGGCTCTGTGGACGGAGGATGGTATGTGTTCAGTAAGCGCAGCATACAAAGAAAAGGCCCCTACTGAGCATCCATTTGTACCACAGAACTCGGTAGCAAGTGAACTTGGGACCTGAAGCACCACATTAACTGGAGCAGTCGTGCTGCTGCCTAGAAGTAGTGCTGCGTCTCTTTTTGCAACAGAGTTGAAAAGACTTGTAAGCTTGTTCAGTTAGCATATGACTTTACACCGACACGAAGTTGATCATCAGTGCTTGAGCTTCACGTGCAGTGTCTTTGTGATCCTTCTGGTGGGTAATGACTGGGAGCTGAGGGAGGAGCTCAGCATGTTAACGAGCAAGTTGAAAATCAGAAAAATACGTTGCTGATAAGGGTCACAAGTTAATGATAGAAGCTCAAGATATCTGTGCTGGTGGAGAGCAGCAGGTAGATAAACCATTTCCAATAGTGTGGGAGGGTGTTCGTTTATTTCATTTTGCATTCTTTGCAGAAAAGTGAATGGATGCCTTTCTGAGGCTGTTGTGCTTGATTAGGGTTAATTAACCTCTGCAGTTCTGGTTTGATTTTTAGATTGAAACTCAACTATTACAATTATCTTTTCTTAAGGAGGTAACCCTCAAAATTTAATTAAATTTGTAACTGTATCCTGCACTAATAAATTCCTTAGTCATTAGCTTCAACTTTTAATTTGACATTGTGTCACATTCTTAACAGACTTCCTTAAACATGTAGGTGCCTGCTAAATATCCCCCTGTAGTAACTTTTGTTCTGAGTGTTACAGTTCAGAATGAAGAAGTATACCTCAGCTACTCTTTTTTGGCAGATTAAACCGTGAATATATTTTGCAGCGTACCGTACTGGAGCTTGTTTAGAGACAAGTCAGCCCAGCAGTGGAAAGGTGTCTGAAACAGTTGTGTGCTTGCATTAAGTGTATAGTAAACTTCACAATTAAGCCTCTCTTGTATCTTTAGCTTCGTCGTTATTGTTCACTAGCACAGGGTGGGTGCTTGTGGTCTCTGTTCAGTGGCAGCGTAGCTGGGAAGCTAGTGCTGGCTTACACTGAGGTTTGTGGCGTCACTGCATCTTCTTTTTGCAGTTTATGTATATTCCAAGAATTTAAAGCATTTCATAAATGTGAATCCAAGCAGCTGCTGTGGCTGGAATGGTGTGCTTATCCACGAGTGTGTTTATGGAGACATCGTTTGATACGTTAAATAAATTGGGAACTTTATCAGAAAGTGCAGTTTGCTGCTGTCTAAATAATATCCTTTGTTTTGCAAGTACCTTACTGAAACCATTGGCATTTAGATACTTTTTCTTCAAAATTAATTCTAGAGAACATTTTATTTTTGCAAATAAAATGGAAAAAAAAAAAAAAGATATCCTTCCTATTGACTTCATAACTTCTCATTTGTTTCACAGTATGTTTTTGTACATAAACATTGATCCAAAATAAGTAGCATTCAAAAACCTCCAGTGAGATTAACTTCTCTGCTAGTGTGAGGCTTCAGTATTCTGTACCTGTCTCTTGATCCCCTGAATAAGTTCTTGTAGTATTAAATGCAAGTACGTGGCAGTGTTGTTTCTGCTTTATGTATCTTGTGTGTTGACAAGGAACGGCGGATCTATGATAACAAACTACAGTACCTGTACTCTCCACATGGTTTCCACGTTTTGTCTGACTGATTAAAATTGAATCGTGTTCAGAGTAGCTGTCTTTTCATGAATTGTCCAGAGTAGAGTCTTCTCATGAATTGAATTTCTTCAGAACTGAGCGTTAAAGGATTGGTTGTGATGATGGAAGGCAAAGTTTATCCGCAAAATATGATTTTAATTTGAAAAACAGGCCTCAGCTTATGAGTTACAGTAGGTGAACTTATGCTAAAGATAATTCAGTTGAGTGTTCTGTTGCAACTGGTGGAAGTTTCCTACTGGCAAAGCTACTTTGTGGCCCTCAGTGTTGGTGTCTGTCGATGTGAATCATTTATAAATACAGTGTGATGCAAGTTTGCAGGACTCCCAACTTACGTTGGCTCAGTAGTGCCGCCTTCCCAAATGATGCAAATCCTTTGCATTTTGATGCTGTTTTTTTGTTTTTTTGTTTTTGTCATACCACGTTGTCCTTCCTTATTTTGAGGTGTTTCTGAATTTCCTTTAGACAAGGTGTTTGTTTTCAGAGAGTTTCATCTAATGAAGTCAGGCTGAAACAAAAACCGGTTGCACTGGGATAGTAATGTTCCAGTTTTTGACATATGCAGCTGAAGAGCTTAATATATTGCTTGTGTGTCCTCTGAGTGCTCAGCAAGCAGTGGCTGTGTTAGATCACTTTGCAGTTAAGTAGTGGGGTAAGAGCAGAGAGCATCTGCTGTCTCCTGCACACTACCACGCTGTTTTGGTGTTGGTTGCTTCTGAAGGCTTTGTCAGAAGTGTGCTGTGCAGCTGCTTCCCAGGTTTTGCCATTTCACAGCTCGTTACTGTGACCACAGTGGCTATGCTATTCTGGAACGCGTGGTCTAGGAAATGGTCTGGCATTTTCAGGAGAGCCCATTATGTTTAAGGAGAAATGGGAATAGTTCTCATTCTTCTTACGGTGTAAGCAAGCCTAGTTGCTTCTGTACCTATGTTCTTGCTTGGAGTGCCCTTGAAAAATGCTGCTTTGGTGTGGGTGTAGAAACTGACACATTAGAAAGTGCAAAAGATGGCTTCCTGAGTGGATTAGCTACTGACATGTCAGAATACAGGGAAAGGCTACCTGGGGACTAGGGCTGGAAGGCTAATGAAAGGTGTAGAATTGGATGCCCTGCAGTACTACGAAACGCCTCAAAGTATGTTTTGGGGAAGGTGGGAGATCCAATGGCAAAAATCCTATAACCTTTCTCGCTCCCTGGTGAAAATGTGTATGAGAAACTGGCATTTCTGTGAGGAGATGCTGCAATCTTCATGTGTATTCTGGTTGAGATCCAAGTTGAAAACCGAAAAGAAAAACTCGTTGTAAACAGATCATTGAAGACTGGACAGAGCTTACCATGCACTATGCTTTCCAAGAACATCCAAGTCCTTTGTGTTTTTATTGAGGTGTTTATAACACTTAGCTGATTCCATGTCATATTCCTGGTTTTCACCGTATAACTGTAACATTTCAACAGTTGTTTTGTTTACAGTTTATTATAGTAAATGTCTATCATAACTCAATCTGCAGAAATTCATTATGTAGTAAACATATGTCCATCAATAAGACTATGACAGTGTCTTTGAAAATGCATTCGGGCATTCTCTTAAGCTCTCCTTCAATGAATCAGAGTTGTCAGTTTTTAATAAATTCAGTAGGTGTTCCTGCCAGCTCCATGTCTTGATTTCCCCCTTGCTGCCAGAAGTACTCTGTTGAAGGAAACGAATGTCTCATTTCTCCATGGTAAAAGCTGGATGTTAATTCACACCAGTTCTGTTTTAAAATGCTCAGCAGGGCATAGAAGATGAGTGCTGAACCTAGATAGGCATCAGTGTAATCCCTCCTCTTTTGTCTAACTATTGTTTTGGGTAGGCTGCATCCTCTAAAATAGCTTTTGGAGTTTGTTTTGCAGACGTGAACGTGGCAATGGAAGGGAGTTTTCAGAAGGTGTGCAAGCTCTGTGCCCTTTGAATTATCTGTCCTTGTCATCTGTGGTCACAGGTAGAATTACATATGTTACGCCATGTTTCTTGAAACCTTATTTGGGGTTTCAGTATCAGTTGTTACAGAATGACATCTTTATGCTAGTTTAAATGCAGAAGTGCAGATCCGTGGTGTTTTGCTGGCTGAACGCCCTGAGTGTTTTGCCATTCTCGTCTGTTTTCTGAGCTATTTCGTCTGCTGTGTGCTCTGACCCGTGCTATTGGTTGCTATTTGAGAATTTACTGGGGAAAAAAAAGAGCACTGATTCATGGCTCGTGTGCAAGGCACTCAGATGTTTTGAAAAGGCTCTAACATGGCTTACATGGGAAAAAGGCACTGTCACCAAGTTGGATTAGAGCAGGAAGTGCAACAGATTTTTTCCAAATAGCATAGAAACTGTATACTTGAAGAACTTTTAAAATCATCACATAGAGTCATAGGATCACAGAATTGTGAGGGTTGGAAGGGACCTCTAGAGATCGAGTCCAGCCCCCCTGCCAAAGCAGCTCACTAGACCAGGCTGCACACGTAGGTGTCCAGGTGGGTCTTGGGCATCTCCAGAGAGGACTTATTATTGTCATACTTTGCATCCAAAATAAAAGGTATGCTAAGGATTCACTATAAAAAATATATGCAACACCCTTTTTCTCCATTTAATTATTTTTTCTCTTAGAGGTCTAGATTGGGTAGTTTATGATTCTTTTAAAAACTATTTTACTACTTTTTTTTCCCCTTCCCTATGATTGTTCCTTCATGTGAGGCAGATCAGTTCTTTGCCTCAGTACTGTTAGAATCTCAGAACCTTTGCAGTAGGACACTAGCCTTAAGCTATAGGGGAAGCTGCAGCTATCTTTCATGCTTTCATTTGTGTGTGTATATCAAAATAAATTGAACTGCTCTGGAGTTAGCCATCAAAAAACATGATTTCTAGCCTTTTTTTTTTTCATTTTTTATTTTTTTTTCTTTTCATTTTTTCATCTTTAGGAGCATGATTGAGGCTGTGGTTTCTTTAAACTAAAAAGGAGATTTATGGGAGGTGTTAGGCAGAAATTCTCTACTCAGAGAGCAGTGAGGCACTAGCACAGGCTGCCTGGAGAAGCTGTGGGTGCCCCATCCCTGGAGGTGCTCAAGGGCAGACCGAATGGGGCTCTGGGCAGTCTGAACTGGTGGGTGGCAACCGTGATAGGCATCACAGGGCCTCAGCCTTGGTCTCCTGCAGCCTGGTTGCACGAACCAAATATCAGGCAGCTGTTGGTGATGTCTGTTTTTATCGAGCAAGGCTTTGGTAGCTGTCCTTGCAAACTTGGAACTGGGAGGAGATGATGACACTGGAGTTGCGAGGAGTGCCAAGAAGAGGAAGGGTAAAACAGAGTGGGCAGTCTTACTTCTTTAGATGTGGTACGCAGTGAGCACATGCTCAGGTAATGAGGCGGTGGTGATAATAGTGGTCTAAAACTCTGAGTCAAGGCTGCACAGAGATGACTAACTTGTGGCGCAGATTGGGTGTCTGGGTGTGCCCGCAGCACACTCCCTCGTGTGCACTCTGTTATCTGGGATTTTCCATTGTCACCCCTGTAGCAGGAATAGCAGAGCTGACTGTAGATCATAACTAAGTGGAACCAGGAAGATGAGTGGTAACATTTTAAGTAGATCTTAAAGTAGTCAAAACAAAGTTTGACTACTTTTTGGTAAAGTAGGATGAAAATTCTAGGTTTAACTTGAATATTTTTATTGACCTTATTAATTTTGCTCAATGCTAAATTAAAAGGATGAGTATTGGTAGTACCCAGGAAAGCGTTAGACAGGAAGGAATGTTGTCTTATTCTGAGCTCTGTGGAAGAGAATTTCCATTGAGATACTACGCTGCAAGATTGTTTGTGCATACTTGATATCCCAATGCAGAAATGTAGTTGATGGTCCTTACCTCGCTCTGAATGGATGCCAGCATTGGCTGAAGTATCTGGGTTAGCGTGCATCTGGCTCAGTCTGCTACCTAAGACTGGCATATCA
Organism: Oreortyx pictus; assembly: GCA_036925125.1. Taxonomy (NCBI): domain Eukaryota; kingdom Metazoa; phylum Chordata; class Aves; order Galliformes; family Odontophoridae; genus Oreortyx; species Oreortyx pictus. Next base: position 84,436,045 of record JAUPFR010000003.1, on the reverse strand, counting down.
GCACTCAGGCTCTTTAAATATACTTGGCTAATCTTTACAGTAGACCTCATCACTTCTGTGCAGGCATACCCTTTATAAAGTTTGTTTTTCTCTGCTCTTGTTCAATTTTGTGTTCTTTGTCTACTTTTCATCATTTAAACTTAACTTGAGTTCTCTGCCTGCTCTTTAAGGGTATTATGTAGTGTTATCTCTACAAATGATTACTTTTTAGAATTAAAAGATTGGAGTGCTGTTAGGAAGTCCCAGGAGCATTGTGTTGCTTATTCTAAATTGGAAGCTTTGATTACCTTTAATCTTCTTTACTTGGTACAGCAGCGTGTGTGTGTTTCTTGTCTCATCTATGCTTTCTGTGCTTCACTCTTTATAACTAGTGTCTTACTCTGTAGTACTCTCTGATAGTGTTTTTTCTCCTGTTCTCAATTCCTCTGTATTTCTGTTTCTGTGTACTAATTACTCCTGTTCTGAGACATGCCTGAGCTGTCAGGTTGATTTTCTTATAAGATGAGCACGTCTTGCAGTGTAGAGGCTGCATTTTTTTCTGTGGTATAAGGGCAAATCTTGGGAGGGCACTTACGTTTTTTTTTTTCCCAACATGTAAGTGTGTTCAGCACACCTGCTCCAGAATTGGAGCTAAAATGTTCAGCTAGACCTCAGCACATTTCTGCAGGGTGAAGGAGATTCATGTTCCCAAATTCTCTCCCCCTTCCTTTGGAGTGCTCCTTCACTCCCTGCATCCTGCCAGCACCGTGTGCAGGCTGAGGCTGTGCATTCCTTTTGTACCTGGTCAGGCTCACTCTCAGCCATATGAAAGTGTCCTTGCATCCTCCCTGTTTTTAGCATTTAGCTTTTCTTTTCTTTGTTTTTGCTTGTTTTGTGCCTGAGCTAATAAGCATCTGCTTTTTTTTCTTAAAAAAGAACAACAAAAATAAGCACATTCTGGATGGCCATGCAGATTTTTACAAGCACAGCGTGCAGGCTCTTGTTCACGCCTGGCAAAAATGCATTGCAAATGATATTAACTGTGCTGAAAAGTAGTGTTTTGCAGCTGAGAATTTGCTCTATGAAATAGTGTTTATATTGTGTTCTTTGTAGCTGTTGTGGTTTCCGTGGAAGTAAATAGGGGGTATTACTTTTGGAGTGACCTATGTACAAGTGGTTAATAGACGAATCAGAATATGATAGGTTGGTTTCCTTTTGAAAGTTAAGATTATAATAAAATCTACTTTAGAATAGCTCTGCAAAGGGCAGATCTCACCTGAAGCTCTATTGCTGAGAAAGAAAAATACGTTATAGATGACTTCTCGTGCTGAGCATTACAGTTCAGAAGATTAATTTGTGAGTGCTGCAGTTCAGCAGAAAATTTATCTGAAACCGTCCACATCACTTATACCTTATGTACCGTAACAACTTTCATGAAACATGCAATGTGAAATACAGCATTGCAAAGCACTTCAAGTATTTGGTTAAAGCAGTAAATAAATGACAGTCCTTTCATCATGCGGTTCCTCTGTCTGCAAAAGTATGAGGAAAGAACTTACAACGTACGTTCTTATTCAGGCACCTGCAGAAGTAAAATACTATTTCCTCATGAATAAATTTGTTCACAGATTGCTTCAGGGGACTCATCTCGTAGGCACGCTTATGCTATCCAATTAGTTATTTTTCCTCCTGGCACTTACTGCAGTGCATTCATAGTAATGAGTGTAAAATGGCTGTATAAAGTAATATCTTTTTTTCCTCTCATCAGTACTATATGATTTTAACTCTGTGGCCGTAGCTTTTAAGTTACACGTGGCTGTATGGAAGCCTGGGCCTCCAAGCTACTTTGTGTATTTATTTCAGCTTAAAAATGTGGTTGCCAGAAGTAGCAAGCAGCAATGGACAAAATGCTTTCAATTGTTGCTTTAGTTTGATTTTTCATTTACTGTTTTGTGCACAGTGTGAGCATTCTCAAGTGTCTGTGGGCCAGGCAGACTTTGTTACCTTGTAGTTGCTGTGTGGTATCGTTATTATTTCTGAGCTTATTAAAAGGACCGAGGTACAGAAAATTAATGATTGTTTACAACCATTGCTATGTAGCATCTAATAAATTATGCAAAGATAACATCTGTGAAGCATTTTTTTTTTTTTGAAGGCACTTAATGGTCTGAGCACTAGGTTTGCATAGTGCTAAGTCTTTAAATTGGTCTATCTTGTTTGCAAGGGAGCATTCCTCCTCCCCATCCATTTCCATTGATGGGGTTTGGATACCTGTATTTAACTTCTTATTTAATAAGTTAATATTTACTTCCCCGATCAGAGTTGTTACAGAGATGTAATCTGAGAGTTGAGAAATGTGCGAGTGAAAGCTGATAAACATAAGATCTCTGGTGGTGCCTTCCTTGCTTTTCCACCCCTACAAAATAAGGTGCTCTACTTGTTTTCAGGCTGCAATGCTGGTAAACCATCAATCATATTGAACTGACATTTATTGGTGGAGTCAGTAGCCATGTTTATGAAATGTTTTCATGAAATAATAAGCAGTCATTTTTGTTCTTCCGGTAGTAAATGAGTAACTTCACAGTTGTGATACTTGGATCAGAAGGTTTCTTAATGTAGCAAAGAGTAACTGCTAAAAGCAGTCCCATGAAAGGTGATCCAGAGTGTGCTGCTACTTAATGTCGGTAGAACCTGATAAAGAAAGAAGGCAGTGTAGGCATTTCCATCTTTGAAATGCAGAAGGCTTTCAGCTCATGCTGCGCTTGAGACTGGCTTGACCTTGGATAGAGCTGAGGTGGTGGTTGGCATCCTTCAGGTTCTTGTGAGGGAGATTGTCTCTTGAAAAGTCTTATCTTTGTTGCCTGTGCTAAGAATTATACCTGTAGCAGTCACATCTCCAAAGGGAGTGTTAATCTTTTCTTTACTGTTTCCCCGCTTTGCTTGTTTCATGTTTTGAAACTGGACAAACAAACCCCAGTCAAAGCTCCTGACTTTAAGTAGTTTATCATGTGCTCGATAGAACTTAAAAGCTAATAATTGAATTTATTTGAATATTTGACTGCTTACCAGAATATCAACTAGTATAAAAATGTTAAGACTACTACCTATTGATGACCCCTGTGGTTATTCTGTGTGTGTCCTCAAGTTGTTCAGTGGGCTTAAATTAAGGCGAAGAAGTAAAAGAAAACTTTTCTCAGTAGATCTTAAATGTAGAAGTCATTGCCTGTAGTGGAGAATTGAAATGATAAAGTGCTTTAAATTTACTTTATGCAGATTATAATGACAAAATAGAAAATAGTGATTGTGAATGCTTAATGCTTTACAGAAATCGCTTAGATATAAAATCCTGAATTGCGTAGTGTTCAGTAATTGTGTATATTTATACTGCAAGGTATAACTTGCTTAATTCATCTATAAATTTTAATCTTCTGTTTAACTGAGTGGTACCTTGTGTTTTTAAGCTGTTCAGTACTCAGTGGGAGGTTGGAACTATAAAAATACTATTTTCTGAACTTTCCTGAAGTGATGAAGTAATTGGAATTAATGGTGTTCAGCAGGGATTCCTACTGTTAATGGTGTGGCACAGTTACTGACTGAATGGCTGAATTACAGTAATAGGGAGAGTAGTAATACAAAACAAGGATGAAACGGAGCAACACGGGAGTGGAAGCATATACAAAATAGTCCATCTGCTTGGAGTTGCAAGCAGATTTTTATCAAAACTTCTAGAGATGATATACTCATGTTAAATCAGTGTCTTATGAAAGAGAAGTTTCTTTGTACAGTTTAATATGTAGATGTGGTGATTTCATGCTGATGGCCATCTGCTAAAGCTGACCACATTGTGCTCTGCTCATCAGAGTAAGAGGTGGACGGTAGGAAAATATGTTGCGGGGGTTAGGGGAAGAAAAGCTCATGGGTTAAGTATAGTTAAAGGAAAATTAATTGAAGGAAAGAGGAGACGATTATTCTCTACTTCTCATCAGCAACGTTTGCCCGTGTCTTGGGAAGCAGGGCCTCAATGTATGTAGTGGTTGTTGATATGGGGTATCCCTTGAATAAGCATAGGCTAGCTGCCTCAGGTGTATTCCCACCCCTGTCTCCTTGCTCCAGGAAGGTTGAGGAGGGCCTTGATGCTGTGCTAGCATGAGACAGAAACATCAGTGGGATGTTAGTGCTGCTCTGAATAGAAATGTACAGTGTACTGTGTGGGCATCTCTGGGGGAACTGAACTCCATCCCGGCCAAACTCTGCACAGTAAATCCAGATAAAAACTGGCTTAAATTCATGAATTAATTGTATGCACACTTACTTTGCTGGTGGTAAGATTTTTGCTCATCTTTCATGCTACCTGGTGTTTCTGTATGTGCTGATAAAAGGCTTGGGACCAACATATCAGTTGGATGTGTGCGAAGATTTTCAGACAAGTGTGGCATCTCATTTCTAATCAATGGGCTATGAGTTTAGAAGCACACAAGAGGTGCTCTTGCTGTTGTGATGGCATTGTACCCTTTTCTATATAATCAATAAAAATAGTTTGGGATGGTTGTTTTTTCTGTTTTTTTTTTTTTTTTTTTTAAGGAACTGCAGTTAGCATGATGATGCAGTATGTGATGATTTATAGAAAGATGGCAACTTTTAAAATGTTGTTACGAACTTGTAACTGTCTGGGCTGTGGTAGACCGTATGTTTTGAAAGCCTTCCTTTCCTATCTTTTATCATCTGATATGTGCAGGTAGTTGTAGTTAATCTATACGGTTCATTTGTGTCCCTGAGTAATGAAGAGATTTGTCAGATTTTTTTAGCACAGACTGATGTGGAGTTGGAAAGGGAATGGAAATAGTTTGATTCTGTTCTGTAACAGTAGTTTAAAAAAAAAAAAGTGTACTACTGTAACTTAATGATGAGTTGGACATACTTGATTAAGCTATTAATTTTCTTTCCCTCATTTATTTTTATTGATGCCTGCAGTAACACTGCTGTGACTTGAATGAGGAGGGGGGATGGAAAGCACACTAAGATTATGGTATGATTCCATTTTAAGTATGTCATCTGTCATGCTCCCAGAACTGTGCAACACGTGAGTTGGAGAAAATAAAATGGCCCAGTACGTCGAAGATGACAGATTGCTTTGGTTGCATGGCTTGATTAAATATTTTCTCCTCTGTTTGGAAAATTAAAGCCTAAAATTATCATCAGTATTCAGTTAAGTATTGAGTTACACAAAAATGGTTTCCTGAATACTTGCTTTAGAGGTGCTCGTTATTTGGCAGTCTCTTGAAGAGCTGGGATCGCCTCTGACCTTAAAAATTTCTCAGCCTGTATGCAGGAAACAGCATGTTGCCTTGGTATGTAGAAGCTTTTCATTTTCTACCTAATTTTAGCAAAGCTGATAGACATGTTTTAAAGGAAAGTCATTGTAAAGCCATGAGACTGCTATTAAAAGCAGGTGCCAAGTAAATAGAGTTGTATTTCTTCAATGGTGAAAAAGATGCTTCGTTGCTTCTCTAAGATGAGCAGAAACTTTGTGATGCATGACTGTTGTTAATGAGCTTGACTTTATTATTGCCAGCTGAACAAGCAGCTCAAAGCAGCTAAAGGAATTTTATATTAGTCTTATACCAGCTGGAGTCAGCACAGATGGCAGTAATAGTTTCCATCACTGAGCAGTGATAAATGTCTGTCCTGTTGTAAACATGGAAGAGCGTTAAACAGAAATCCCAAGCAACACATTTGCTACAATTGTTAAGAGTCTGTTATTGAAAGTATCTGTAAGATCAAATAGCAAACAGTGTTTTTGTGAACTGTTACTCTGGATAGCCTTATTTATTAAATTGCTTGTATCAACATTTTTAGACTTCAGAAGACAGGGAAATTAAGTATTTGGAAAGGGAGTGGAGGTAACAGATCATATGTGTTGTCACAGTCAATTAGGATCATCTGCATATGAGATTTGGAGAAAAAAATGGAGGCAATTATCAGGAAATATTTTCTTTCAGTTCACGATGGAGGTGGGGAAGGTGGAGTGACCAATGGTTTGTGTTGGAAGAAATAAAATTCTGATGCGGAATGATTTGTAGATGAAGTGATTTAGTTCAAATTGGGTCAGAAGATGCTGGTTTCTGTTGGAAAGAAAAAATTGCTTCAAATCCCTTACCACACTTTGAGATTATGGAAGTAATTCACAGTAATGAAGAATAGACAGCTTGTAGAAACTCTTCAAGAATTCAGGAATTGCTTTGCAAAAAAAAGTAGTTTATCTCAAAGAAACATGAGAATGGGGCCTTCTTACAGTTATACTTCCTGCATTTTTGGTCTTCTGTATAGTGTATCTTCCATCTTTGTCCTGCTTATGTTTTGCCCTTCGGCATTGCTTTATGTCCACAGATATTAACATCATTTCAAATAGTTTTTAATACTTGATGATAGAAGTTTTATAGAAAAGTTATGAAGGTGTACACAAGTGACCAGCATGGGAACAGTGGCAACTCTTTATAATAAGTATATAAATGTAACTACAGACTTGACTATTTTTGAAAGTTACTGCATGAAGGGAAGAAACCATTAAATAATTGCTTAGACTGGAGCTCATTGCAGGATGTGGGTAAGAGAAACAATTGGGTGAGGCTCACAGAGGAAAGATGCAGTTTTTCATTGTTCCCTGTGTAGGAATCATGAAGCTTTTTTTTCTTTTTCCTGATTTCAGGATGGAATGTTTAATGACTTTGAGTTGCAGTTGTTCACGTAGGATGTTATTTGTTTGGATGACATCTTGGAGAAATGTATCAGTGTTCGTGTAGTTGGAAATTGGTTAATATTCTCCCCCCTTTTAATCTGATGTTGCTGTTAGCAGCAAAAGCAGAATGAAGATAGGCTAGGTGCAGGTGTCTGCAGTCCTGGGTGACACCCAATGCTGTGTCTAAAGTTGCTGTGTCATGCCTTCTCTCCAAAGGGTGAACTTTGGTTTTATCTAACAGGCTGTGCCAGGTCTTGGTACCCAGGTGAGCTGAGAGTGAACAGTAACTTTACACCAGAGTTCCCTGAGTGAATTTTACTGTATCTCTCAGGCAACAAATTGGACTGACCATAGAATGAGAATGGGAACTGGCAAGTTGTTGGAGGGAGGCAGTATTTAATATAACTTTCTACTTTTATATTTTTTTCTCTTCATGTGTGAAATGTCTTTGGAAGGCAGTTGCTGTTGGGTGATGAGAAGACTCCCAAGAGAAACTGCTTAGGGATAGCTCTTCAAATTAATAGTTTTAAAAAACAAGCTATTAGATATTCTTATATTAAAAAAAATAAAAATAAGCACAGGCATCTTTGAAGCTGACCTATTAGTTGGAAATAACTACTTAATCTACATCTTGCTGTATTTTTTTTTCCCCTTGCTACCTCTTCCCCAAATTAAAAATAAAACAGAACCAATGTTCCCAAGAAGGAATAAAGTCCATTCAGTGCTTAAGACTAGAGAGTATTATAGTATATCTAAATCAAACCCACTGTTACTGAATGGATTTTATTCCTTCTTGGGAACATTGGGTATAGACATACCAACATATGGTACCAACAGTACTGTTATTTGTCTGTTGTACTTCTTTAACACAAGAATGGGATGCTTATGAAGTGTTAACTTCAAAGCCACGTTGGTGTAGGACGTAACATGACGCATGAAGCTTGGTAGACCCTTTCTGCAGTCTGATTTTGTAGATAGGTGTCTTTCTGCTTAGGAAGACTGTGCTGGTGTTATTGTGTGATTGAGAATGAAATTATTTTCCTGAGGTTATCTGTTATGTTTCTCACTCCTGAAAACAGAAATGAACAGTCCCTTTTTTCCTGGTCGTACTGCTTTTGATTTCCCTTGTTAGCATAGTAGATAAACTGGAGTTGCTTCGTTTATTTGGACAGCTCTTATTTGATCAGGACTTCTGTTTCCAGCTTTGCTTTCAGTGGACCTCCACTTTCAAAGAGTTTCCCTTTTACCGTCATCCAGTGTTAGATTTGACCTGAAGTATGAAACTCTCATGGGAACAAAAGGTCTGGAGGAGTGTTTGAGGACTGTTTTGCTTTTGGAGCAGGATTCCTGATTAGCTTTCATGCCAATAATTAAATGATGCCAATAAGGAAACAATTGCTTTTGCTGTTAATGGCTCTTTCAGATGCTTGTTTGGGGCTGTTTCCTCAGGAGCAGAGAGCATGGTTTGGAGATTACAGCATATTTTTATCATTGTTTTTCTGAGAAATGTCTTTTGGAAACAATTACCTACGAGGTATTACTACAGTTTAAGAATAATAAAGGAAAGCTCTGCTTCTGGTGCTCTGTGTGTTTTGAATATGCCGACTATGCAGTTTTTGTTATTTGTGCTGTGGGTTAATCATTAATATGTAGTATATGTGCCTCAGGACACAAACACTGCTTAACCCACACTATTTTGAGCTCTCTGGAATACAGAAAGCCTAGACTATGTATCTCTGGATGAACTAAGGCTGCATTTTTCCTGCTTTCCAATGTATACTTCTGTTTCTCATTTCTGACAGTCTCTGGTTTATGTATGCTACTGACTTGATCCTGGGTTAATAAACCTTACTGCTCCTGTTTTGCATTCATAATGCATTGTCTTCAAGTTCTTGGGTAATTTAATAGCCAAATTTGAAGGATGATGAGCCTAGCCATCCATTAGATTATCATTTGTGTTACTGCAACTCTAAGTGCTGCTATGGTAGCTTCTTCTACTTTGTTTCTACAATTAACATTACGTATTTTTTTTCCTGTGGAACAGGTGACGTATTTCTTAAACGCTGCTTCAAAGTCTGATTCCATTGTATGAAAATCTGTCTTCACATGTAGAAGAGGACAGATCCAGTTGCTTATTTGACCTGGGAGATTTATGCTGATCTCCCCGTCTGGATCACCAGTTGGTTACATAGCTCTCCTGCACACACCCTTATCTTGTGTTCATCACATCTGACTGGACTGTTGCTCTGGAAACCGTTGCAATGTCACAAGTGACTTCATTATGATTAAATGAGGGGAAGAAAGTAGAACAAAAGAGCACATTCCTGTTTAAACATGCAACTTGGAAGCTGCGACTGTCTCACATACGTTTCAGGGCACTTCTTAGTAGCAGTATGCAACTCTGTCTTGCTAGTTAAATAAAACAAAATCTGAAGCTGCTGTTATTCTTATTTCCTTCAAATGGTCTGTAGTCAACTGTTACAGTTACAAGGCTGTGTTTTAGAACTCTTAGTAAAAGCTGTGTGTGGATCTGTAAAACAGACGAAAACCCAATGATATGTATTTACCCTGCTACCTTCTCTACCACAGACTTAATTATTCTATTCAAACTGAAAATGCTCTAGTTTCCAATTATGTCTGGTTTTATTTTCCATTTCTCTGTAGTATCGTTGTTTTTCAAGTTTCTATAGTAGATTCATAAGTGAAATTAAATAAAGATTATAAAAATACTGCAACATTGTATGGTACTGCCTTGACACTTACTGATCCAAATAGGTTTCTGTCTTCTGTGGTCATCACAGAACCATTAGGGTTGGAAAACACCTCTAAGATCATCTATCCTAACTGTCCATTCATCACCACCAGTCCTCTTAGTGCCATATCTACACCTTTCTTGAACATCTCCAGGGACAGTGGTTCTACCACCTCCAGGGCATCATCTGAGAGAAGATTTTTCTTAATGTTCAACCTAAATCTCCCCTGGCACTACTTGAGGCCATTACCTTTCATCTAGTTGCTAGGGAAAAAGAGGCTGACCCCCACCTTGCTACACCCTTCTTTCAGATAGTTGTAGAGAGCGATAAGGTGCAATCAATTCTGAAGCTCTAGCAGTTCTGAAGAAGGCTTGGCAAATGCATTTCCATTAAGATTTTAAGCAACGTAGCTGAGGGATGAGGATTCCAGGAGAACTAAGTTCAGTTCTGTTGACTGTAGGAGCAGCTTGACAAGTGCCATCACAGATGACAAGGGTGAATATGGCACATTTAAATCCATCTTCTCCTCTTCATTCAAATTTTTTCTTGTTGCTCAGTTATTGCAGTAAGGTAAGAAGTTGGCTTTAGGGGGGGTAGTGTAACAGAAGGGGCTGAAGTGTATGATATAAAAAAGGTGAGGCAAGCTGTGGAGATGCAACTAGTTTTTCCTTTGGATATATCCGTGTGAATTGTCGAAGTCTGGCATTTGAATCCATTGGTACACTTTGAACTCGTTAGTACTTTCAGTTGTCATTTGTCATCTGTAATGGTGTCTAACACCTTCCTTTTAATGCAAAGCAAAATGAGTAAGCCAATCCTGAGTAATACATGATTTCTTTTCCATTGTCTCTCAGGAATTTCTGATTGTTTTTGAGGCTTACTTGATACTGATCTCTTACCTGAGGAATGTGTCCACTCCCGTTATTGTATTAATAGTTACACCACATATTTATATGAAACTGTTCAGTTCTTTCTGGGAAAATGATCAGCGGTGTCAGAGGAGGTGTGTTTTCTCACACAGTACAATCATCTCTGTAGGTATGTGTCAACGGTTTACCGGGCTGGATCGGCCCGGTTCCGTGACGATTGGTGTGGGGGACCCACAGACCCACGCCCCAGGAAAGGGGAAGGGGGAAAGGGAAAAGGAAAAAGGGAGATGGGCCTAGAAACAAAACAGCGGCAACGATCTGAGGAGGAAAGCTAATTTACTAAATAAGATATCAGAAAGCAAAATAACACAATATAATACAGTATAATTGGAATTGAAGCTAATAAATCAAATAAAATGAGCAAGAGAGAGTGTCCGATAAACCGAAGGCCTTGCGCTAACGCTGAAGGCGATACGGCAGCGAGCACCCACTGCTGAGTCGATCCCAAAGGAAAGAGAGTGTCCCGTGACCTCAGAGAGTTTTTATCTTTTCCCTCTGAGCGGAAAATACATAAAAATGCAAAGCATCGCAAAGTCCTCTGGGGAATGTAGTTCTTCTCTTCTGAGACAGGTATACCCGGAAATATCAATGATCTATGGAGTTGGAGTATTAACTCTTTAACTCTTAATGCACTACATGTTGTTATGATGTGGAATACCAATACCAAAAATCATAAAACCATGACAGTATGTGTAGATGAGCATCTTATCTCTAAGAATGTTTGCTTAATATACAAATACAATGTTACTGATTTTGTAGCTGGAATCCAAAGCTGAGTTTTGAATTATAAATTTAGATCACAATGCAAAGACAGGCAATTAGTCATGTTCTTATGCTGCTGCTTGCTATACATTCGTATTAACCGAACATGACAGTGTATTTTTTTTTTTTATCTGTCACTGGTCTAGTGAATTATCATCAATTTAATAAGTTACAGTGTGTAAATAGCTAATGCACAAAATTCACACGGACTTATTTTCATTACATGCTGTTACTGAACAAGTCATTATTTATTATTGTTTATAGCAGATAGGCACTTTACTGAGGCACCATAGATGTAAGAGGTCAGTTCTTTCTCAGTCGCCTATTTATAGGCTGGACTGGAATGCTCACGTGATATTGTTTGTTATCTTGGATATTTATATTATCACAGATGCTGTGGCAAAGTTTCTCACTATTTCCATTATACAATTCCGTTTTCAAGCAGTATGCATAGTGCCTAACAAAGTTTGGCATGAGGATTGAGAGTGTTCTTCCTTTTCAAATGGAATAAATGCTTCCTTCATGTTCTTCTTTGTAAGAGATCTCTCTTCTCCTAACAGTTATGAAGAGAGTCTCACATGTGATATTTGGAGAGCAGTGTTTTGATATAACATTGAACAAATAGTCTTAAGACAACAGGAAATGTGCTACTTACAAAAAAGAAAAAAAAATAATTCCTACTATGTTTAGGCTTTTACAGTGGCCTTTGTGAAGATTTCTTCCAAATATAGATGTACAGAACAGAATCTTGGTGCTCAGTTCCCATTTGTTTCATCTTGTGTGAAAACTCCAGGACCTTTGTTCACTGGCACACACACTGCTCCAGGTAGATCCTGTGAGGCTGAAGTTTGGTATCGTGAATGTGAAGTTAGGACCACTATCCACATCTGCTAACTGCCACTTTGGAGTGTGGAGATATGTCCATTAGTAATTTCATTCTGTGAGGAAAAATGGAACCTTTCTCTTCCTCTTGCTCTCTGCTCTATTTGCCTCTGCTGCCAAAGGGTGAAAAGTTTATTTATTGTGCTTGAAATGAAGAGTGGATTAATTGCAGAAAAGGGATCTGCATGTCAGATGCCCATTCAGGAAAGTCAGAAAAGGAGCTGATGAGACTTCAGTGTATTGATGAGGCTTATCCTCTGTCTATGAGATTAAATGGTACAAATGCTCTTTTGTTGACAAACTGAAGTTGCATTTGATTTAATGTCTTCCAAAGAATTCAGAGGTGAGATCTAGAAAATCTTTGAAGCTTTCTGCACTGCTAAAAATGAACAAACAGAAGAAACCATCTCTACTTATTTCTAACTGCCCAAGACTCATGAGATACTGTTCTCATAGTAAATAAAGTGCTTACTTTAAGTGTCCTCATACAGATTACACTTAAAAAGTGGTATTTGGAAAAACTAGGCTTTCTATTGAAAGGTTTATATTTTTATGTATCCTCATTTTATGCAGTTAAATTATTTTTGGCTTGGTGTGACAGTGGATTTCTGTTCAGCTTATTTATGTTGAGCTTACTTAACCAAAGCTAATGTTATGTTGAACTTTTGAGTCTGTTGCATCTGTTAGAGGCAGCTCCTGTTGGCATAAAACAAAAAGGGGAAAAAAAAGGCTTATGCAAGTATGTAGGTTAGGATAATTGCTCTTTTGCTTTTAGCTGCAGTTGTTGCACAGAGGAGTAGCTCTGAACGTATTCCTGAACGCACGTAGAGGGTGTGCATTTTTTTGTGGGAGATGGTACAAGGTACTTTAAGTAGAAACTGTTGCAGCCACTGGATTTATAGTATTGGGGATGGAAAACAGTGTCTGTATGTGATGGAAGCTTTCATGTGCTACATTTATCTTGATCTTTAGTTTATAGAATGGGAGGGATAGAAGAGCTAAGATGCCTGTAAAATCATGTATTGCAGTCTGATGAGAATGTGGCTAAGAAGAAAGCTGTGTTGCTTTGTTTTTTTCTTTTTTCTCCTTTAGATTAGGAAGCAAAAATACTGTTCTGATCTTGCTTTTTTTCATAATCATCAAGGTTAGAAAACACCTCCAAGATCATCTAATCCAACTGTCAACTCATCACCACCATGCCCACTAAACCACACCTCTCAGTGCCACATCTACACGTTTCTTGACTACCTCCAGGGGCTGGTGACTCCACCACCTACCTGGGCAGCCTGTCCCAGTGCATCACCACACTTTTGAGAAGAAATCTTTCCTGACATCCAACTTGAACCTCCCCTGGCACAACTGGAGGTTGTTACCTGTTGTCCTGTCACTAATTGCCTGGAAAAAGAGGCTGACTCCCACCTTGCTGCACCCTTCTTTGAGGTGGTTGTAGAGAGTGATAAGGTCTCCCCTGAGCCTTCTCTTCTGCAGACTGAACATTCACAGTTCCCCTCAGCAGCTCCTCATAAGACTGTTATAACTCACCAGTTGTTTTACTTTTGATTAGGTATTATTATTACAAGCTCAGAAGTGAGCCATGTGCCCGTTTAAAATCTTATTCCCCCCACTCCTGCATATCATTCATGAAGTCCTGAGGAGATCTGTGCTTATTCTGGTGTTCCTTTTTTTTATAAATGAACTAAAAAGGGGTGAGTACAGGTGTGGCAATATATTAGCTCAAGTGCCAACCATGGCGTTGTGGAAGGTTCTTCAGGTGGGGTGTGACTAGCTGAGAAAAGGGGTAATGCAGTTCACTCTTCAGTGCAAATCTCTTGAACTTTTGTACTTGATGATCGTTTCCTGGCTACCTCTTCTCATGAGACTCATTTTGGAGTTACTCTTGTTCAAGGAAAATATCAGCTTGATTCTGACGAAGTGTGTGAAAAATGTGAGGGAATGTTACAACCTACTAGAGGAGCATGCTGGAACAGGAGAGGAGGTGTTGTATCTCTGCGCAGCTGCGAAGTGGTCTTGAATACTGTGTTTTATTCTGGTACAGCTAGGAAGTGCAGTTCAGCAGGTAACATGGTGAAATTACAGACCACCTTTACAGCTCGAGGAGGATACGAAGCTGTTAGAGTGGGTTCAGAGAAGGACTATGAAGATGATTGGAAGGCTGGAACACCTCATTTAAAAGGAAAGGTTGAGGGAGCTGGGCTTGTTTAGCCTGAAGAACTCATTGTGGCCTTCCAGTACTTACAGGAGCTTACAGGCAGGAGAAGGAGGGTCTTTTTACGTGGTCTGAGAATGATAGGATATGGGGGAATGGCTTTAAACTAATAGAGGAGAGATTTAAGTTACAGAGAAATTATTTATTCAGATGGTGAGTCACTGGCACACGCTTCCCAGAGAAGCTGTGGGTGCCCCCATCGCTGGAGGCATTTGAGACTAGGTTGAATAGGATCCTGGGCAGCCTGATCTAGTGTCTGCCAGCACTGCCTGTGGCAGGATTGGAACTGGATGGTCTTTAAGGTCCTTTCCAACCTAAGCCATTCTGTGATACTTGAAGAACCAATATATATGAGTCTTTTGGCCTAGAAAGAAGTCAACTGTGAAGGGGAAAGGAGTATGCTTAGAGATCTATACATCCATACAGTAGAAGGAATGTCTTTTATCATTTGGGAACTTCACCTTAACTTAGCAGGAGAAGGACCCAGAAGAAATGGAAGGGCATGAATATAATTAAAATGTGGAATTTGTTGCACGATACTGTGACTTTCGAAAGTCCACGTAGTTGAAATATGGTTGATCACATTAATACGGAAGAAAAGTAATGGAAGGCCTTAAGCTCAATGACAGCGCTGCTTACTGCTGATGAAAGCACCTATGTTCTTAATCTGTGCAAGATTGCTGTTTTCTGCCGTGTTATGTGAACACTGAGCTGGCATGATTACAAGATCTGGTGACTGCCAGAGGCAGTTTCTCACTTCTGTGATATACCTGTGTCTTATGTGTGGTGTAGAACTTTACCTTACAACTTTCCTTCTGTCTCTGTCTTTATGTTCCCAGCTGCACTGCTGAAGTAGTATGTTCACTGAATTCCTATAGTTGTTTTCTGGTTTTGGAAAAAATAAATTGGTGAAACTTGTTTTTAAGGTAAAGAATGGCAAAGCAAACTAAGACTCCCCTCTCCACCACCCTGCATTTATCTGGCAGAGGTACAGCTGATTATGAAGAATCCCAGCACAGGAGCTGAGAAGAAGAATCTGGAGATTCAGTTTAAGAAGTTTTCTACTCTTTGCCTCTTGAGCAATTACAAGAGGTTTTCTTAGGACAGCTGTTGCCAATGTGTGCTTGTCTGAAGCTTACTCATTCTCCCTCAGACCTGAAACTGAATGTGTACGCTTGAAACCTTACCTGTTTTTCCTCTTCTCCTTTTCCCTGCTGAGATAAAACTGTTTCACCTGTGACCTAATTAAAGATAAAGCTCTGAAAGCAGAACCTCCTTTCTCTGTTTTCAAGATGTTCTTGGAAAGAATTTGTTGGCTGAAGTTGTTTTTCGCTTTGGTTCATGCCTCATTCTTTCTGATTTCTGCAAATTTTAGTTTGCTTTAGTACTGTCAATCTGCTGTTGACAGAAGGCCTAGGTAGTGGTTCTTCAGGAGTGCCATAGGACTGTGACAAAGGCTAAGATGAACTGTGCTTTATATGCAAAAAGTCTTGTTTCTAAGAAGTATGTGTTTTCCAAACTCTTAAAAATGCAAATGTTATTTCATAAGTAGTGCAGGGTAACTGCAACATAAAGTATGCCATTCTAAAAGGCTCTTGGTAGAATCGCTTGTAGATTATTCTCTGTTTCAGATATGCTCTCTTTAAGAAATATGAATCCAGCCTGTTTTATGAAGTTACTGAGATGGTTAAAGGACTGCAGAACCCAGATGAAAGACCAGCTCTCACGTTACGATTTGCTCCTGGCTCTGTATAGGTAGCTGAGTTAGTTTGGAGTATTAACTTACAGGACACGGCACGAGTTTAAATTTCTTCAATATCAGAAGCCAGGAAAAACTTCAGAATATTGGTAGGATGAAAAGCCTTTTGTGAGGCAGAACAGCATAACATATATTGCATTATTTCAACTCTGTCTGGAGTCTTTAAGACTTCATGATGTTGCTTGTGACAGTCATAGACTATATACAGTGGATGCTATAAATGGTTGCTATATTCAGCCTGTTAACATAGATTAGCAGGTGTGATTCTCTAACTTGTCTCCAAGACTCATTTTGTTCTTCTCTCTTTTCAGGAAACACTAAATATCTACTTCAGTAATTCTTTGATTATATTAGTGGCTTTTATACCTTAGTGTTGTGACCTCCTGGGTTTTCATAACCTTCAAAGTCTAAGCGCTCTGAAATGACTCTTGTTTCTTTTGTGCTTTACTTGTAATCTTGTGATTCACATGTCTGTGTTTACTCTATGGAGTCAACATTTCTCATATTGAGAATTGCTTGTAGTGCTTTATCTGGAATTATGCCTCTGACTTTAGCGTAGCATTTTTGTTTTCAAACAAGTTGTAATTTCATGGGACAGAATGCCAACTGTTTTGTGCATATTGTGAAATAAATAAAATTACTTCAATTGTTAGCATTTAGCTGTGGACTCATTCTCTGCCAATGTGCTTCAGAGCTACATCTGTCTTAATTTCATACACAAGTCTCTAGGTAAAGTGAGTGGTAAATCATCTTTGTTTTAAACCACTTATTATATGAGGGCTGCTTCAAAAGTAATGCCTCCTATTTTATGATGTAGGCCCACAGTGTCTGGGTTGAATTTGAATCTTTCTGCTGAAGTTCCATTACATTTTGTTGCTGTGCGACAGCTAACAGCAGACGGGCAGTCTGACAAAATGTTGTCTGACATGGTAGTGCATGTGAAGCAAAGGTGTGTCACTGAATTCTTCCATGTGGAAAAAAATGGCACCCATTGACATTCATCAATGCTTGCTGAATGTTTATGGAGTCTAAGCAGTAGATGTGAGCACAGTGAGGCAGTGGTGCTGTGTTGAAAGACAAACTACGTTGTTCTGAATGGCCATGCAGATTTTAACAAGCACAGCATGCAGACTCTTGCTCAGGACTGGTGAAAATGCACAGTGAATGGTGGTGACTGTTGAAAAGCAGTGTTTTGTAGCTGAGAATTTGCTCAATCAGATAGTATTATTGTGCTCTTTGTAACTCTGGCTTCCATAGGAATATATACAAGACATTACATTTGGAGTGGCCAATGTATTTCGGACTTAACAACATAAACCATTTTTTTTTGCTTGGTTTTTTTTTAGGAATTGAGTTTAAGCCCTATCCCATTTTATTTCTGAATTTGTTACTTTTAAGCATTTCATTTATGCTGGAGCTGTGTAGAAACATCATTTTCATAGTGATGGCTGTGACTTGCTACTGAGATCTAAAGATAATAGAGCCTAAGTTAAAATCCCATTATCTGCTAGAGCAAACTAAACATTTCCACCACAGTTTTCAAGTAGTTCCCACCAAGCCTGTTTACTTAAAATCAGTAAATGAAACCTGGGTATCTGGCCTTTCCTGATAACATCACTTGAAGGGAGCAACAGATATTGCTCTTCACAGCAAACAGACTTCTTGGAGACTTTAATAAACTTCTGGTGTAAAAAGTAGGCGTGAAAAACCCTACTGAGTGCTACTTAAGCTGCTAAAAATGCTGTATATTTTGTATTGTACACTTCTTTCTCTGATACTGATTTATTTAGGTTGGTGTGGAACATACCACATAAAGGCTTTTGGAGATTTTTTTTTTAAATTGGCTTTTTAAAGTAAGGATATTACTAATACAAGTCTGGGGTGGTTGTAAAGGGTTTAAAGATTCCTCAGTTACAAACTTTCTGCATCATCATATACTAATGTTCACTCTCTCCACCATTGTCTTAAAAGAAAATCAATTATACCACTTTTCAAAGGATGGTTGAAGTAGGAAGGGACCTCTGGAGGATTTGGCCTACCCGCTTCTGAAGCCGGGCTGCCCAGAACAGAGTGCCAAGACCCATGTCAAGGAAGATTTTGCACTTCTCCAAGAAGGAGACCTCACACCTTGGGCAGCCAGTGAGAGTACTTCAAAACCTGCGCTGCGCAGAATTGCTGCCTGGTTTTCAGACAATCTCTTTTGCTCCAGTTTGTTGCTGTTGCCTGTTGCTCTGGCACTGAGCACCTCAGAAAAGACCTGGTCTCCATCTTCTTTGTACTGTTTTTTCAAGGATTAAAGACATTAATGAGAACCGCCTGAGCTGCTTCTTCACCAGGCTGAACATCCCAGCTCCTTCAGCCTTCCCTAACTTTTAATTTTTATTTCATGATTTTATTATTTTTAAGTGTATAATGCCAGGATTATCAACACTAGTTTCAACCATTTAGAGAATTCATTGTGATCTAGAAGAACAACTTGCTTAGTAGTGAGTTTCAATGTTATTTGGATCTTTTAGTCTACAATCGGTTATGTATTCCGGTCATAAAATTATACTTTTTTAGCCTTTGAAGGGATAGAACCTTGTCATTGCTACCAGGCTATGCAATTCCTATTTTGTATACTTTTTTTGTGTACTTCATTTTTCAGTCTGGGAAGGTTTAGGGATTTTGTTCATTTTTTCACAGATAGTAGAGATGGAAGTGCTAGTGCTAGTAGTTGTGTAGAAGTCTGAGGTGTTCATTGTCATTTAAGTGTTAGCATGGCACACAAGTGAAGGGATCGCTACTACTAAGTACATATTATTCATACAGGAGGTAATGCCTATTTGAAAAGCCTTAATTTGACCTTCAACCTTTTCTTCCAAGCAGCAAAGATGGTGTTTATAGCAAATCCTCAGTACACTGCGAGGGACTGAGTGTTAAGTTTTATTGAGCTCACCTCCTCAGTTGTACAGGGCATTAGCTTGTATTTTCTGACAAGGTGTTGAGCTCTGCGACTTGTGTGCTTCTCTGACATCAAGCAGAATGTAACCTCTGTCCAAAGCCCTCAGGTGGAGGATCTGTGATTGCCATGGCATTCCCCAGCCCTTCTCTGCAGGGGATCGTCTATTCACAGCCTTGAAATGAGCTCAGGTTGTGCCTTCCTCTGCTAGATTCAATAACCTAGTGCTTGTTGTTTGTCCTTTGTGAAGATCGTTAACTGTCTTCACAGTTGTTCACTTTTTGTTAGCTGAGGAACTCGGAGCAAATGCTGTGAATGATTTTTCTTGGGGTGACTTCTGTGATTCATTTCATGATGTGCTAAGTTACTAGAGCTTGCTAGAATGCTGTCTGAGCTTTAAAGAAAACAATGAATAAAAATTTCTCTTATATGGGTGCTATATAAGGTTGAAGTCTCCTCAGTACTTCTAAGTTGGGTGTTCTGCAATGACTTACTCTCTTTAGTTAGGCGGGGCTGATTTGAGTTTACATTCCTGTTATATTGTTCCACGTAATAGAACTTTTTTTATCTCATGCATCATCTCACTCTTTCTCTGCATAGTGTTCTGTCAAGTGTGGTAGCATTTGTTAGCGCTGTCTTTTAAAGCAAATAATGTAATGTTAGCCACCGGCAAAGTAGATGTTGCAGCCTGCTGTTAGAGACTTCCTAAAATCTTTCTGGTGAGGTGGTAGAGATTGCTGTGCTGATGCGTGTTGTCATCAAAACCGTGGAAACTTTCAGTTTCTTACGCAAGTTAATGAATGGCGTTTCATTTCATTTCACTTCATACTCGTGATACTGAAAAAGTGTGCTAGGATGAGATGAGAGCAATTTGTGAATTTTGCTGAGTCTCAGAAAGGTAATTCTTTTGTACTATGGTTATATTTAAAGAATGCTAACATACATTTGCACAGCTGTGTGAAGTGTTGTGCCCAATCAGCATCTTTTTTTCAATCTCATTAGTAACGTAAATTAGTTTAAATTTGCATGATGATTTTCCCTGTGATGATGGAAAGTAACAGTGAAATTTATGGGTTCTTGTATCTCATCTAGTCTGGACAAATGGTTGGGGCTGTTGCACAGGGAATGGGTCAACGAACTCCTTGTCCTGCTTGACTACTAAAGAACCTCACAGCAAGCACAGTCTTTTTAAATTTACTGAAGAAAATAAGAAGTTACAAGAAGATTCAGATACAGTTGCTTTAATTCCAATGGTTAAATTCTTTCCAGAACATTCTCTTTTTAACTAGAGATCTGTTTTAATCTTCATCAATCAAGTTGCTAATCAATGTTACTATCTGCAGCAAATTGTGATGCCTGAGTTTTAAATTGTCTGTTATTAATTAAGTGGAATTTAATTTATGAAATACTACAGTGCTTCGCAGGTTTCCGTCATCTACCTTTGAAGGTGATCTGTTTTGCAAAAAACAAAACAAAACAAACAAACAAAAAAAACCTGTCAACAATTAAAGCTCTGTATTTTTCCAAACAGCTTTGAATGTTACATGCAAAAGTCTATATCTGCAATGCAGCCTAATGTTCTGGTGGTTGTACAAGCATCATTTCAGAAGATTTCTGAAGATCATTAGCGCTGAAAAGGAACATTACCTTTTGACACTGGGGAGGTAGGAGGCAGGAGGCAGGCAGTTGCTGAGTGCAGCTCACCACAGTGTCTGGCTGCATGTGATGGTCTCTATAGGGTGTGTGCAGAGCTGAAATGCCAGTTAATGCACGGGACGTTTTTCTCCTTGTGAGCGCTAGAAATAAATGCAACAAAACTGGAATAATATCTCCCTAATAAATGACACAGTAACTTCATTTACTTTGCTAGAATGCTTTTCTACATGCTTTACAGAAATATAGAGTGTTTGTCCAGACAAAAGTTTTGTTCTATTCAGGCTAAGAATCAGACATTAAGGACTAGTTTATCAGCTGACAGCTATTGGGTTCTGACATATGATTCCTTTCTCTTATCGCACAGGGCTTGGTTAGTTAGTAAAAATCTTCAGATTTAGATTTTTTAGCACTCAGTTTTATTGAAAAAGTTGAGAAAATTATCAGTCTTAGGGAAACAGTTGCTGGAGAAACTGCCTTTAATAACAATCATTGCTTCTTACATTCCTTTGCTGTTTTGTTGTGAGGCTATTTTGATGTTAATATAAGCGCACTGTTGTTTGTGTTTGTCTTGTACTTTGGTAGGAGGTGTCTGTTAGGATAACTAGTCTTGGACAAGCTTTGAATGAATGGTATTTAACACTTGTGCTGAATAGATTATTTGACATGATAAATTCTGGATAGAGGCTTCAGCAGTAAGGTTTGAGTTAGAGTTCTTTTATTGCAGGGCAGAATGACAATTTTATTGAGTCAGTTTTTACTTTTTCAGTAAAACTAAGCAAATTAGCTGAAAGGGGAGAATACTTCTATTTTTTTCATTTTTGGGGAAAAAAAAATATGCTGAAGGATGTCTGAGTGGACAGAATTTTCTTTAGGGTGCAATCTGTCAAAGTAATAGATTAAGTTTTCTACATGTGGGTGCTGACTGTATTCCTAAGCCAATGGCTCTTTGCAAAGTGGCTTGTTTTTGCAGTTTGACAGTTATTAGCACTTTTCAAGCTGTCAGTAGAAGTTGGTTTTAGTTGAATTTGAGTCATTGTAAAAATAAGAACTACATGAACACGTGTCAATACATGTGTCAATATACAATGTATATACAGCTTTTTAAGATGCATTGTATCAGGCCTGCAAGTAACAACCTGCACTGATAATCCACTCAGCAGTGAGGGGTCCTAGAGTTGCAGGATGTTCTTGTGAAGGGTAATAGAAACCTCATCTCCTTTTTTACATGCCTGCTGTTTCTGAGTGTTGAATGTCTGCTATCTCTGCGACAGCCATTCTGGCAGCCTTATATACCCAGGCAAGCAACGTAGTTACTTTGATCAAGTAAAGCAAGAGGCATTTGTTATGGTGATCCTACTACTGGTTTGTTCACCTGCACATTGCCTCTGAATGATGAAAACACATCTGGGATATTCTTGGCCAACATTATTGACAATCTGATTTAGAAACAAAAGAAGAAAAAAAAAGAGCAACAACAGAACAACACCTCAAATTCTCAGGAAAATAAAAATAAAAACACACACTCACACACTCACACGCATGCACGTATATGTATTTGTTTTGATCAATTTGTCTTTAGGTTCCAGAGGCTGGAAAGGTGATAAGAGAAGGTAAGGTTGAAATCAAGGATGGGTGGAGTGTAAAGCTATATCCTTCCATGTACGTTAAAGCGTAACAAGTTTGATAACCTGTTCCAACTTGACATAGCTGGGAACAATCAGGCTGTAGCCTCATACAAAGGGCCCATTCATTCCTTGATGTTACAGAATTCTCAACAGAATAAACTGCATGTGAGGAAAATGTGGAAGGCAGGGTGAACACTACTGGAGGGAGTTCAAAAATAAATGTGGAAGCATTTTATATATATGTCAGGATGATCTCTGTTTGCTGTTCTTTATGCTCATAGAAGGAAAAAAGAATATTTTTTCAACTCATAAAAAGAAAGATTTTTCTCCCCTTTTCTAGTATACTGAAAGTTGCTTTTAGTAATTCTTTTGGCCAGTGATCCTGAAAAGCACCTTGATGACTGTGTAGCCACTACATATAAACACTTAATTATATATTTGGGAAAACAGTGAGTACTGTAAATTTGCTGTGATTGCACATGCGACGAGAGCAAAAAGGTATTTCAGAGTCAGTGTTTTGGATGATGATTTTTGGTGGAGTCAGCATGGAATAGCAGGCTGGAAACTCTGTGGTTGGTTCATCATTTGCTATAGATACTACCTGTGGTTACTTTACATAGCTGGTTATTACTGCTTTGTCTTCATTAACTGATGTGAGAAAGGGAAAGAATCCACAGAATACTTTCCAAAATACGAAGTAATTATAGTACAATTGTGACCTAGTTGGCTTCTTGGCGTGGTCCTATTGGAGAAGAATTGGATTGTGTGGGTGTAATTCCAGAGAGATGAAGACCTACTTTTCTAATGTCTTCTTTCCCTGTCTTCTTCAGTGTGGAATTACCTGGGTTTATACCTGCAGGATCATTTTAAAAAGCACCTTACTCCTACCAAAGATGATACTGTTAAAGAGTGAAGCCTCATTATATGGAAGGAGTGGTTGAAGGGGGTATTCACTAGTGCTCTCGCATTTTTTGATGTTCAAGATGACTTTTTCTCTGGTGGAAGTGGTATTTGGTTGGGAATGCTGACTAAGGGATGAAAGCCATTCTCATTAGTGTGGTTCTAAACCTGTCTGTCATTACAGTGTCAGTACCATGTGCCTCTGGATTCTCATAGTGAAGGAATGTCTTCTGTTGTTCCCTGTTAAATCTCCTGTCTTAGTTAAAAACCATTCTCCCTTGTCCTGTCACTGTCAACCTCTGTAAAGAATTGTTCACCCTTCTGTTTATATGTTCCCTTCTAATACTGGAAGGCCACAATGAGAGGGTCTCCCAAGACCATTCTCTTCTCCAAGCTAAACAAGCCCAGTTCCCTCAACCTTTCCTTATAGGAGAGGTGCTCCAGACCTCTGAACATTTTAGCAGCCCTCCTTTGTACCTGTTCCAAGAGCTCTGCATCTTTCATGTCTGCCAAGCAGAAAAGGTGCTGTTGCAGAAGATAAAGCCAGAGTAGGTCTCCGTGGACAGACCTCAGTAAACATTCTTCTCAGCACAGTTAGAAAATCATTCTGGTGTTATTTTGATTTGGCCATGATATCTTCTGGACAAAAGAGGAAGTTTAGAAGTGCAGTGGACTTTGAGGTAGTTGCAATTTGCATTTCCTCCAAAGGATGAGAATATTTTTCAGGTTTTTGGTGGTTATTTTGTTTTTGAATTCTAGATACGTCAGAGAAGTCAGCCTTTGATCTGATCGTGTATATTGTCCTTTGTTAAATTAAACAAAAACCTGCTATTGTGCAGACTCGTTACAGAGATAGATAACTGTGGTATTTCTTGTCTGCTTGGTTTACAGGAGATTTTGTTGCCATTCACGTTGTCATTGGGACAGTGGTTGATGGAACTCTGGTGATTAAACATGGAATAAGTTTGGGAAGTAAAAATCTTAATTGGTGTATCTCTGTTATCTGCTGTCCCCTCCCTCAAAGCTGTGACACTGAATCACCAGATCTACTTGGTCTCAAGGTGTGATAAAAAGTGAGACAAATTCATTTTTTTTTTTATGGAGCTGAAAAGATGCTGGCTTCTGGGACAGGGAAGAAACCAGGAAGCACATCTGAAAAAAATAGAGAACAGCATATTTTGATGGAAAATTGGTTGAGGCTGACACAGGTTTTATAAAACACCTTTAAGTTGCTACATGTATGATTTCAGTAAAACTGTAAGCAGTTCCTTTTTTGTTAGTCTGAGTCCTTTGACTGAAAAATGCATTTGTATCTCCATCATCATTGCAAGAATAAGGTTACAGTGACTTAGCTGGAATTTTTGAGCGACTTAAAGAAATCATATCCTCTGAAGCAAGATGACTGATTTCCAGAGGCTTTTGCTTGTGTTGCTGCTGAGGCTGGCATATGCCTGAGGAGTTAGGGTTTTAGCTGCAGTTCCTTGTGCCCATCCAGGAAGCTGGTGATAGGTCTCACTTCCAGTGGGGAAACTCCTACTGTCCACCAGTGTTTGAAAAAGTTGCTCTTCCATTTTTCTTAGTGCGACCATCATGGAAAAGTGAGAAATTTCCTAAAAGGCTTGCACTGCTAAAGGAAATGTGTTATGAAATGTGCAAAAGATATTTACTGAAGTGATGTTCTGTACCCCTTTTCCTTATGAGGCTTATCAAACAAAACCAGTTGGTAAACTTTCTGTTGGCATTTACTTTCTTTGACTAATATTTGACCCTGCTGAATGGGGACCCTGCTGAACTATGATAACTATCTATTGGGAATTCCCTGGGAAAGATGATACATTCTTGAATTATTTCTCAATATATGAATGCATCTGAAATGAATGCAAACCTTTCCAAAAAGGCTTGGGTAACTTACCTCGATAGGAACATCTTTTTAATGTAGGAATAGAAAATTTAGAGCTAAGACTTTGGTTAGATGAGCTGACAAAGTTTGACTTCTATCACATATGGAAATTCATTAAATGAAAAATATTCCAAGTATAGCAAAATAGCATTTTTTGACTTGGTAAGAGTGATTTCAGCACAAGTTCTGAGCCACCTGTCTGCGAGCTCGCTATGGGGTGAGCAGCTGCTGATAATGAGAGGGTAAGGCTGCTGGAGGTGGTTTGGCTAGGAGGCAAGGTGTTGTTTGCATTAGACTAGTACCATATGACAGCTATGTAGTTCTGGTTTAGGCAGATGCCTCATCTGAGGTATGAAATGAAAGTAGGCAGAAAGGATTGTGTAAGATGTGTTTGTGTTTGACTTTCTTTCAGCCTTTTTTCCTGCCTCCATGTTCTGGGGCGATAGAAAGATTATTCAAAGTATTATTTCCACCCTCAGCCTTTGTGGAGTTTGTGTGTGTGATTTGGTGGGGAAAAGCAAGGCTTGGTCCTTTGTGTTTCTACACTGGGACTTTAATATCTGCCTGGTATCATAGAATTTTATGTAGAGTGCCTGTCCTTTTTGTTAGATGTGTGGAGATTCTGCATCCTTATCCTTACTTTGTAAACTTCATTGCATTCTCTGATTACGCTGTCTTTTCTGCAGACCTTTTTATCTGTGCTTTTTTTTCATCAGTCACATGTGCATGCTTGCTGTGAAATGCAAAGATAAACTTTTACTGTGTGTCACTTCAGATTGATTTAAAGCTATGAGTAAGATTGTAGTTTTCATGAATGGCCTAAACCAGTTTAATTCTGTATTGCATCTTTGGCTCTTCTCTTTCACTGGCATCAGCAAGCACAGGGCTGCTTAGTGAGACATGTCAGTGATCTGAGTTGGCCAGTCCCTCCTAAAAAACCCCAACAAACTAATTGAATTTACTGTATGACCACGTGGCTGCCAGGGTAAGCAGAAAACATTGAAGGATGAGTCAAAGTATTTTACATTGGTATCCTCAGTTTGAAAGTTTTCACCACTGCTCCATTTATGACAGCACCAATTAGAGTTGGGCCTGAAGGATAATGGTGTTTTTGCTTTGGTTTGCTATGTACTGTGTAGGCTTTCTGTGGCCAAGGAAAATGCAGGTTTCTTTTCCTACACATCTCTTTAAACTCGCTGAGGGACATCTGTTTGACTCTTACCTTGCTCTTGTATGTGTAGCACTACTGAAGTCAGTGGGGCTTTGCTTTTGTCTATCAGTTTGTAGGCCGTTTTCATTTACCACAAAATGTGAAGTGATTTGACTTCAGTGGCAAATAAAAAGAATGCTTGTTTTCATTTTGGAACTCAGTGCAGTTAGATTTTTTAGCTTGTAGGGAATGTTACGTTTTTCTTTCTCTCTTTTAAATGATGATATTAATGATTAAGAAGCTACTGATTCTTGTTAAAAATCTATGCTATATCATATTACTAACTTCTGATTTCTTCTGATTTGATTGTTCTTAAATGTGTTGTGGTTTACAAAAAAATAATTAGATCATAGTAATGAAGTACACTGACTTTGTTTTTATTTCTTTTCTTTTTCTGCTACCTTCCATTTATGTGAACGGTCAATTCATGCTTCACCTCTTCGCTGCTGATTTTTTTCCCCGTCTTCTAGAAAACCACCTAAGGTAAGTTTCTCTCTCTTTGTGTTTGGGCCTCCTTCGAAAGTGTTGAATATGGCAGAAGTGTCTGGCATGTTCCTGTAGTATGTAATCAGTATGGCTTTGATGAAGAAAAACATATTTAAAGAAACCTCTATTCCTCGTTTTTCGAAGTTCGTCATAACTGAAAAAGATTACATTTTAATCCAATTGATATGAAGGTTAGGGCACATGATTTCTTAAAGCTAGGGCTAGGGCAAGCCATTATATTAATGCTTTCCTGAATACCTTAGAAATAATAACTTGGAAAACATTTTGTTGCACATGATTCCTCTTGATGGTGTGTACATTGTTTTAAAAGGTGGTGAAACACATCTAGAAAACACAAACTCTTCTTGTTTGTAATTGAGCCCTGGAATGGGCTGCCCTGGGAGATGGTGAAGTCTCCTCTGGAGGTATTTCTTCACATGCTTTCCTGTGGGGTCTCCTGTAAGGAACCTGCTTTATCAGGGTGGGGTTGGTCTAGATGACCTCCAGAGATCCTTTCCAACAACTATTATTCTATGATTTTGTGGTCTTCAAGAATTAATAATTTGTACAAAGTGGCCAGAGAGTACCAGAACTTAGAAAATACTTTGTGTGTAATGCAGGGGAAAAGAAGGAAGGAGGATGAGTGTTAGGTATCTATTGCGATAGAGGAGCCTTACTGGGATGAGAAATACAGTATCAGTACAGGGCTGTTAGCCATGATAAGATAAAAGCAGCATTTTTGCTGTATTTTGTCAACAGATGCAAACCCCAGCATTTTGATATTTTACTTCAGCATTTTGAAAGGATGATTTTCTCCTTTTTGTTTCTGTTGGATGTTATTTTTCATAGCATAAGTAACTGTGAGTGAGTTGATTTTACATTATTCTCTTTGATTTGTAAATCTTGAAGAAATAGTTAATGTGTGAGTCTGACGTGTCTTCTATGAATGGCAGCCTTCTGGGAAGGAAAATTGGGGTGCCTAACGTATCTATGTGATTCAGACAGTTGTTTTTGTGTGTGTGTGTGTGTATGTGTATGAATACTGTTTTGATTATTTTTTAAAGTGTAAGAAGAAAATATTTCAGTAAATGATCTGTATTATTCCCTTTAGGTAGGGAAGAATGGAACAAAATCTATTTTAACATGATTTGAAATAATCATATAAAACAAACATTTTAAGATCACAGCAAGTAAAAATAAAATAATTAAAAAAGACAATTGTTATAATAATTAATAACACTGATATTTTCATTTGAAATGCTATACTGGACTGGCAGTTTTTCCCTTAGTGATTGAATCTCTTAAAAAGATGGATTTGGTCTTTAGCTTCACCTTTTTTTCCAAAGCAATAAAGTTCTTCTGTCAAGT
This sequence comes from Oreortyx pictus, assembly GCA_036925125.1. NCBI lineage: Eukaryota > Metazoa > Chordata > Aves > Galliformes > Odontophoridae > Oreortyx > Oreortyx pictus. The sequence continues at coordinate 84,407,932 of JAUPFR010000003.1, read as the reverse complement.
GTAGTTAATATATCTAGTGCAAAAGAGCTTGATCATTGTCTTTAAAAAGAAAACTAACAAAACAGTAGCAACACAAACAAAAACAAACATGCAAGCCCCCATTTTCTTTTGTAATTAAAAAAAAAAAACAAACTTCCTTTTCTGTACTGCCTCATTCATATATCCTTGTAGGCAAATAAAGTTGTTATTAATATTATGTAAAAGCTTAATTACAGCCTTGAGTTTCTTCCACAAAAGTGAACTAGCTGCATAGTTGTATATATAGGCCGCATAATTACCAGGTATGGTTAGATGATCATTGGTATCCTTGAGCTACATTGCTGCAACTGAAGATGATGTGTGAAATGTTGATCACTTTGAGACAGAAGATGCTTCTTACCATCAGTAGAAATACATTTTGTGAGTGTTTCAAGATGTGATACGAGATGAAGATACTTCTTGAACTAATAGCTTTTTGGGTACCCTTCACAGTCAGTCATCAAATTAGCATTTATTAATGAAATTACCTAAGTGTTGAAAGTTTTTTATGTTTCACGAGCTAATTTGTCATTAGCCATGGGTGAATTGTGATTCCCATCCAACTCAATAGTTCTTAAGCTATGTTAGGAAAAGGTACATGAGTACAAGTTTCCATCTTTTTCTGGAAACACCACGTTTCATTATATTACTTCGTCTTTTACTGTAATATTTTGACAATTAAAACAGTTGTTCTATTCTGAGATCTGTGAGCTATGCCCAATTTTACCTTCAGATTTTCTGTTGTCCTTCTTTAGGTGGTAGGCTTTGTGTTTTTCACTCAGCAAACTGTGCCCAACTTCTTATCAGTTCCCTTAAAGGCTTCCATTTCACTTCATGGTGTAGACTTTATTTGCAAATTCATAATGTATGCTTAGCTACTTGAACAGTTGTAATAAAGATGTAGCAGCAGCTGTCTGGTGAGTGAAAATTTCTGTTCTTCATTTCTGATACTCTGGTTGTTGTTTTTTTAGCAGCCAGGTAGTCAGCCCTGTAGTTGACTCTACCTGTCAGGCTGGCTGCTTCGTTGAGGTTCACGTAGACAGTATCTTCACCTGTAAAGATGAACTTTTTTTTTCCATGTAAAAACAGAACGTGATTGATTAGCCATCTGTTGGTCACATGGAAATGACTGTGAAGGGTTATCTGTGCATTTTTATTGTTGTATAGATACATAGATGGTGTTCGTTAAGGAGTATGTTCAGTCTTGGTAGTGCACTGCTAATTGCTCAAAACACCAGGCTTAATCTAGTCTGTACAAAATATTAGGTTTTAAAAGAACTAATAATGTGAAATTAGACTCATTTCTAAACTAATCATGTCATATAGCTTGATCAGGTGAGGATTTAATATTGGATGTGGTACTCATTACCTGTAAGTAGTTCTCATAAGTATACTTGCATGCATGAGTCCTTAAAATTATTAATTGTTGACGGCACTGATTAGGGGCTTTAATAAAAGCAGTTGTCCAACTGTAGTGCCACTTAGATTGAAAATACTGTGCAAAGTCAAACAGTGGAATGATGGAACTGGGGAAAAAAAGAAAAAAAAAAAAAGAAAAACAGCAACAACAACAAAAAAAATGCATAAATGTTGTTGTAATAGCTCTACTGAGAGTTTCTGATTTAGCAGCTGTTGCCCTACTATGTGAATTTGCTGGCAAGTTTCTTTCATCTAGCTATTCTAGTTACTACAATAAAGCCGAGATTCTTGCAAAAAGTAGAATAATTTCAAGACTTGTTCCTTATTTCCCTCTGAAATTTGAAAACCCAGAATAGTTTTGAGTCCAGCTGTGAAAACTGGCAGACACCTACGTAAACTTGCATCTGATTGCGTTTGAATGCCAACGAGTGCATTAACTTGAAGTAGTGTGAAACTGTCTTTCACCGTTTCCTGATTTTGCCTATCTCTTTAAAATGCTTTACAATTCTGTGGTACAGCGATGATGAAATTGACATCACTGTAACAGTGAAGCAGAGATGTGAGCCCATAGTGTTGCAGAGGCATTCTTGAAATGCTTAGAGCAACTGAAGATTCAGGAAATCTTTGTGGAGATACAGTTGGTGGTTTTAAATGTTGAATTTCAAACAAAAACCACTTGGCTTTTTTTTTTCCTTGCAGGGTTAGAACAGCCAAATGGGATGGACTTTCCAAAATATGTTTAAGACTAATTTGTAAAAGATGCTTCTGTAGTTTAAAAAAATCTGTTGCAGATCTCTCTTTGTTCAAGCGTATTTAAATAATTGTTTTGAAATAAGTTTGAAAAAGTTTTGGCTTTTGCTTTTGTGTGTTCTCCAAAAAATGAAAAAGGCATTTTCAGTGCTCAGTGTGAGTATTGGCTACTGAGTCTGAGGCTGTAGCTTTAACAGCACTTTTGATGCCTTTGATGTTCATACTGACACTGGTTTTTGTAACTTCCTCAGAGAAATGGATCTCAGGAAGAATAAAATTAATGAGGAAAGAAAAAAAAAAAGTTGATTATGCTGCATGCTCATATCAAAAGTACAATCAGCTTATTTTTAGGTGTCCCCAGGTAAGCCTGCGTGCTGTTCTTGGGACTGCATATCCTGCAGCTTTTACACTGGAGGCCAGGAAAATAAAAGCCGGCGAATCATCTTGATACTTTATAAATAAATAAAAAGGTCTTACTATTCAGTTCAGATTGTGCCCTACGGGAGTTTCCCATTAAGTGCCTTAGTTACGTGAGCGCTGCAGAGCCTGACTGATCAAGATCTTACTCCTAAATGCTTTATTTCTTACTATCTTAATTAATGCTTGCATTTAGAGTCTATGTTTTCAGGGGTCTAACTTGTCATGTAAATGGCTTTGGTGTGGAACCCTCATAGTTTCTGTTCTGTTTTCTCTAACATCAGCAATTGTAAATTTTTTGTGCACTTGTTTCCATGGAGAAGAGGGTTTTTCTGCAGTTGCAGAATGTGTTATGCAGGTATTGAGTGTTCCAGCAGTTGCCTCTCTTTTACCTGACATATTTTGAATTTTATTTTTTGGAAGTAATCGTTACTTAAGGATTTAACAATTTTCCACAAAGCAGTCTAGAAGTAGCTAAGCCCTTTACATTGCTAAAAAGCAATGTTTAATAGAGTACTTACTAAGATGTTATATTTACATTTGTTTTATTTTTAGGCAGATTTTTTTCCTTATTGCAAAGTCATTTTTGACCAATTTTTACCTTTTTAAAATAAACCAGATGATTGCTTTTCTCTGAGAAATGGCTGTAAGCACATGTTTTAATTAGTCTCTTTACGAGATCAGTGTTTATATTATCATGTCCTGGTTAATTAGTAGTGTTAATCACACACCTCGTGGTGCTGGCCGGCCTTGTGTAGGTGCTGTGCATTGGCTGGTAGGTGGGAAGTAATTGCATCGTGGTTATATGTATTGTTACCATTGCACTTTTGCTTCTGTTTTTCTCTTCTGTGTTAGTAAATAACTTTTTATCTCAACCCATGAGTTCTATTCTGTTTCCAGTTCTCTCCCTCATCCCACTCAAGTGGGGTGGATTGAGTGAAGGCTGTGAGGTACTGAGCCACTGCTGGGTTAAGCCACAACTGTGAGTCACTGAGTAATCCTGTTATGATTTGCTACCTTAACTAAAGGGGAAAAGTGTAGGACAATAGATTAAGTTGGCTTACAGTACTTCTATACTGACCTCTTATGTCATTACAAATTGGCCTGTATAGCTGGGTAACCCCTCTGACATGGGTTGTGTGGTCCACTGCTGATAGTGTAATAATATAGGGGAGCAGAATAGGCATCTGTTAGATTGGATCCTTAAAATTAGGTTTTCTTTTGTAATTTCACAGCTGGCAGTGTAATCATAGAGAGATTTGATTTCTATTTTTTTTTACCCAGTCAGTCCCATATGGAAAAATTTCACAGAAGTTGAATGAGGGAAGAGAAGCACAACTTCTCTGATTATAAAAGCTATTAAAAATATTAGAGATTTTCTGTTGATGACTGCGAGTTCTTTAGATTTACATTTGAAGCAAGATGAATAAAGGCATTGAGAAATTATTTAAAATGCACTCTGCTTTTATGAAGGTCTGAAAGTAAGGGGAAATGCTGCCTTTTGCTCCACAGTTCAGTGGCAAAACTACATCTTTCATTCCGTAGCAGCAGGGAACGTCCTAGTTCTTGAAGTTGTCTCTTTCTATTTGTATTGGAGTAAATGACTCAGACCTCCCTGTTAGATTATTGTTGTGGAGTTGTTTGAATTTTTTCCCCTCTTCAGAAGGAAATTCCAGAGCTCATTTCACTCTTGCGGGCTAAAGCATTGTCTCACTGTCAAGTCTTCTCTTAAACTTTTGATATATTTTGCATACGATTGGAAGAAATGGAAGGAGGCGAGGTTCCTGTGTTAAGCCAAAAGTTTATCTTGCTATTTTATCCCGGAATATTTGCAGCAACAGACATTTTAGGAGAAGTTCTGTTACAGTCTAACCTACAGACATATTGTTTGGAGACTTTATAACTGCGGATAATCCAAGAGAGTTCTGCATATCTGAAAACCAAAAAGGAAACTATCCATCACCTTCTTCCTTGATTCAAGGTTTATCTCGGGACATTTTGTGTTTCTGCTAATAGAGCCCCTGGCTCTTGCTCTCTATCAACCTGCATTGCATATCTCCCTAAGGAGATGTACTTTTGGAAGACCAGGCACAGAAAATCCGGGTCCAAGCAAAGTTTTAATAAAGAACTGATTCCTTTCTGTCTCCGCTGGGATCCCGAAAGAGCAAAATATTAAAAAGAGAGTTTCTGTCTTTAGTCAGTCCACAGTCAGTTTACCATGGCAAAATGTGGAACACATGGAACACGGACTGTATCTTAAGACTGTTTGAGGTGATATAAAACTGTCAGTTGCTAATATTGGGTGTCTGTATTGTAGTGTTCTCAGATGTGCAGAATAGGTGATTTGAGTCAGGTTATGATTTGTTAGTGCTTTTACCGGATGCTGTTGCAGGTTCACAAGCGTGTTGAACACGCTTAGCTGATGTGACATCTTTTCATTAGAGTGGTGATCCTGTTAGCTCATCTGTCTGACAATTACATTGTCTGCTTGTTTTGTGGCTTCCTCCACTGAGCTGCAGGACTATGTGCACTTATCTTAGGCAGGGCTTCTGAGACTACTTACTTATTCTTTAAGGCTCTTAAGTTGTCCTTCCTTGAGCATTAGAAATCCATGGTGAAACTTTTGTGCCTCATTGGTGTCTACTACATAGTCACCTCAGCAAGTCCTGCATGTTGAGTCCTTTCGTTGTTGTTTTGTTAACTGTTGGCAGAAACATTGGTCAGCATTAGTTTCTGGACGGGAGTGGAGTTAGCTGTTGGTCACTGGCTGTGTCTTCAAGCATGTGTGATAAAGGAGATGTCTTACAGTCATGAAATTCTACTTTTATAAAAACCTCCTTGTCATGAATTAGTGGAATTTTTTCTAGATTTTTTCCCCTCTTTCTGCATTTGAGTAGGTTATGCAGAATAAAACTTTGTTCTGTGATTTAAGCATGTTCAGTTCAATTGCAAATGGTGTATTTAGATGTATTTCTCATAATGTTAACTACAAAAGCTGTAATTGAAGAGATTTGAGTGTTTTGTTTTTTTTTTTTTTTTACACACCAGAGAAGGACTTAATACTTAATTTGCAGTCCTGCAATTTGAAGTAGGCTAGAGCTGAAGCTAGTAATATAATCCTAAAGAGGAAATGCATCCTCTGATTCTAAATACTGTTAATGCTCTTTTGTTTTTTTTCTTTTCTTATGGTACCCAACTAAACGTTCAAAAGATGAGCTAAATCCGTCATGATTTGTGAATGTGGACTTATCTGTTTTAAGAGATGTAGTGCACGAAGTGCCATAGTTTTCTGTGCTTATTGGTGCTTTGACAGCAGAGCTTCATGTGTCATCCTACTGGCAGCAAAGATTGCACTGTCTCCTGAAGTTCTCGGAAGAGGGGAGTGGATTTCTAGACTTGGATAAACTGACAACTTCTACTTGCTTTAAAACAGGAAATGGAAGTGTATGTGTGTTTTGTATCTGGCTGAATGGTGTTAACTTCCTCCATAGCAGCCCACATGGCACTGTGGTTTGAATCTGTGACCTAGTGGTGATAACACACCCATGCTTTGGTTATTGCCCATCGATGTTTGCACAGCTCCCAAGCTTTTTCTGTTTCTCGCTCTGCCAATAAGTGAGGATGTGCAAGAGGCTGGGGGGGAGGACTAATCCAGGAGAGCTGACAAAAGGGGTATCCTATACGATATCACGTCACGTTCAGCAGTAAAGAAGTGATGGGGAGCGTTCAGCCAAGGTAGCTCTTGCGTAGAAAACTGACTAGGCATTGGTCTGCTAATGAGAGGTGGTGAAATTGTGTTTGCATTGCTTGTTGTATTATTTCTGTCCTTTGCTTATTAAACAGCATATCTCAGTACATAAGATCATACGCTTTTGTTCTTCCTGTTCTCTCCTCTGTCCTGCAGAAAGAGGGGAGAGAGGGAGTGGCCTTGTGGAGTTTGGCTGCTTGCTAGCATCAACCCAGCCCCTCTTATTTTGTAACCAACATTCAGGTTGTTAAGCTGATGCAAGTAAGGGAAATAAGTTACAGCCTCTCTGTATCAGTGGACGCAGGAGCAGAGCACATTTTACCTTTGTGCTGTACATATGTTTTCCTGGCTGATAGTATTACAAATGTTGAGTTCTCTACTACAGTCATGTAGAAGCAGCATGCTTTTTACCACTCACAGGCTTGCTGCTATATTGCTATTACTTTTGTTCAGTAAGATCCTTTTTCTTCGCATCTGGTTCTTGAGTTCTGTGCTTTCCCAGCCTCCATCCTTGAGTAGTCTGATGCCTAATTTTACTTATATTTTGTTCTTTTCTTCTCCTTCACACTTTGCGTCCTCTGCTTTCTGATGAGGTGATGATCAGCTGGCATTTACACAGTACATGTTGATTCTGAAGACAGTTATAGCAATGAAAATTTGAATCAGGATGAGCGTTATGTTTACACAGGGACTCTGCTACACCTGTCTGTTCCTCTTCCCTCTTTCCTCTTTTCCATGCGTCTGTGAATAATAAAAAAAAAAATTTTAACTGACTCAAATATCCAATTTTTAGTACACTTTAATGTGTTTGTTCTATTATAATGCACCTTTTTTTTTTTTTTTTTTAAGCAGTGTTTTGTAGTGTGGATAATAGAAAAAGTATTTCAGCTCTGCAATTCTTTAAGATTTCCGAAAATTATTCCCATTGCTGAAGCCTTTACAGTTCCAATTTAGGATCTATAGAAACAGTAGAGTCTGTCTGCAGTTAAGCAGTCATGGATTTACGTGACTTTAAGAGGTGCTTTGTGGCTTGAGTTCCTCATTTGCCTTTTATGTGCTTCTACAGGTGTTTGCCTTTGATCACTGTTTCTGGTCCATGGATGAATCAAACACTACAAAATATGCAGGTAAGCTATTTTATGTGCATTCAACAGCGTAACGTGAAAGCTTAGACTGTTGTGGATGTATTTTTAATGCTTTGTACTGTGGTGCTCAAGGGACTTCTTCACAAAAGCAGACTTTTCTTTATTTCCACAGGGATTTAGAGTGCTAGGTTCCTGGTTAGGAAGGAACATGAGCTTTAAGGTGCCCAGTACACTGCTTGGGACAGGGATGCTTTCCTTTACATGCAAGCTGCAGTGTTTTTTCTTTTCCCCTAAAAGAGGCTCTTCTGAAGATTCTTTCTGTCACCTAAGATTCAGAAATCAATTCTTGCTGAAGCTAGTGATGGAAGTATGTTTTCTGTTCTTTTCATTCCTGTGCATGTTTTTCTCAAATGATGTGATTATTTCACATCTTTACAGTCGTTCATATTCTGATTGTTCAGATTCCTAATGTTTTTGAGTGATCAGCTGTGTGATGCTTTCCTCCAAAAGCTGGACTTTCAAAACTAGTTTTTCATCCCAGGGCTTAATTTTCTCATAACTGGATTAGTGTATTAACATTAATATTTTTAAAAGAAATTTATTTAGATTGTTACAGTTCTGTGAGCCAGGATTTCAAGGTTGTGGTCTATGGAAAGGGGAAAAAAACAGTTTTTGGTTAAGGTATTCATATTAAGAACTTTTATGGTCTGAAGGAAATCCTGAAGTTTGAGTGTTTATTTGAATACATCTCTGACTTGAATCAAATGTTGGATCACAGGAAATACAGTTGATGTACTGTATTCCTTGCTTGTGTGAGCAATGTAGGTTTTGCAGGAAAATTGTTTTGTATTGACTTTGTGTTTGCACTGAACAGATACAGTGCACTGGACTCATTATTCAAACTGGTAGATCCCTTGGAGCATAAAGGAAAGGGGTTATGATGCAAACCCAGATGTTGCCTTGATGTGCTGCAACTGTGCAGGTGGGGGCTGCACATACTGGGTGCACCATCAGGCTAACCTACTTTTAGAGAAGATGGGAGACCAGAGGAACACCTTTTTAACCAGTTAAACTTGTTCCTATCTTATTTTAATCTATCTCCAGGTGAATTCATTGAGATTCCAGGTTAGCTTATTTTTTAAATCGAATGAAAACCAGATTTCTGTAACCTCTTTGAGAAGTTGTGATCAAATTCTTTTTGACTGATAACTGTCTGAATGATAGTAGGTTAACCTTTTGTCAGTCTGGACTGTAGAATGCTGCTACATCTCTTGTCATTTCTCACTGTCCACAGAGTTGTAAGATGTGTTTTTTGCCCATGCAGATAATACTTGTCTGAAAAAGAAAGCAATTTTCCAATTTTAAAATCTCAGAAATACAATAAGAGCATGAGCTTTAAGACTGGCATATGAAAAGAACTAAAGCAATTATTTCTCTGTATTTTTGTGCGGTCTTGTGTCTTCCAGCCCTCGTGTTCTAGATCACAATGAATTTGACAGAATATAAAAAATAAATTAAAAAAAATCCAGTTACTGGGTTGTTGGCTTTGTTCACTTGTTCTTGCAGGACCCGATACAGTCCTACTGATACTGCAGTAATGTTTCTTGTTCTAGAGCCAGCAAACCAAATGCTGAAGTGGTTAAGATGTTGGCTTTTATGTAGCTGTAGTACGAAGCTACCTTCAGTCTCTTTCAGAGCTTGGCCTAAATTGCTGTTCTGAAGAATTACAATTACTGTTTTGGACTGAGGATTTAATAATTCCTGTGGCTGTTCTTGTGGAACCAAATGTCATTGTTCTAGGTGTGCTTCACAAATGTGCATGCTGCCTATGTCCCAATACTGTACTAGAGATTGTTACAGAACTAACAAGCTCGGGACTCCTAACAAGCCACCTGGCAACCCATCATTTAGACCTCTAGAAACTGAAGTTTCATGTTTGAATACACGACCACAGCAGGGAAGGTGATCTGGGATCTGGGCAGATATCTTAGGTACTTCCTGACTGATACAGTTCTGTGTGGGTGCGTGAGTTTACTGTCATTGAGAAGAGCAGTGATTAGTTGCAAAGTCAAAAATAAATATATTTTAAGCTTGATATCGCTGAGTCCAAAGTGTTATTAAATGTGAATAGTGTATGAGTTTTAAACTTAAATAAAATTCGTGAAACAGAAGGGTGTGTGAGACAAATTTAGTGACTTGAAAACCCCTTTAATCTAAGTCACAGAAAGACAATTGAAGATGTGACAGTTCTAAAAAGAGATTCTTAAGTGCGAGCCTCTGCTGTCATTACTTGCTGTGCAAAACCAAAGTTTATTCATCTTGCATTGGGTTGAATAGATATTGTTGTATATATTATTCTGTATGAAAAATTTGATAGATCCACCATGTGGGATATCAAGCCAACCCCCTCCTGTAGTGGTGTGTACCACAGACAACACGTGTCAGAATTATTTGTAGGTACTTCTTGTGGTTTTTTTTCCTTGTCAATAAAAACAAAACTTGTACTTTCCTGGGAATGCCCATTTCTTACAGGATCTTTAAAGCTATTACACTGGGTTGCTTTTATTTCATATTTTTTGACTTTGCTCATTGATCTGCAATATTACCTGTACTTAATAATATTGTTTGCACAAGAGGAAGATTTGTGTTTGGGTAGACTTAATGCTGTGGGAAGTTGGTAATGTTTCTCAGGCTCTAGGACATGAGAGCTGACCCTGTAATAGGATCGGTCATCTTTTTCTCTTACACCAAAAACTCATACTGGGATATCTGCATCTTTTTGTTTTGAGGTAAGGTGTATTTTGTATGTAATAACTGTCTTCAGGAACTCGTGCTTGGGAGGTATGAGGGATCTTGCTCATGTATTAAAGTTAACTTCTATTTCCAGTGTTTAAAAACATGAGTGTTGTTACACTGCAATTCTAAAACGATCCAGCAGTATCACTGATGTAAGTAGTAAGGATTACTTTCATGTGAGAATGAATACCTGTAGAGGTCATCTTTGCAAGCTGCCCTTGCAATACTGTATCTCTCATGAAGACAGTGAGATGTCTGAAGGAGTGAAGAGGTGTAAGCTCTTTGACCCACCTTTGTGGAGGTGGTACTTCGGTTTCAGATGCTCCAAGAGATAGAGGCTCTGTAACAACTTGATATCTCAGGTTGGATATTGCAAGAGGCAGAACCTTGTTCAGCTTTCATTCAAGCTTCTTTTTTCTGTCTCATGCTGCAGCTTTGTCTGGAACTTTCTCTGTGTCATTCTTTTATGTCTATCCTTTGACTTTCATTAAGACTGGAAACAAAGTGAGTGTAATCTACACTGAAATGTGTGTTTTTGTTTTTTTTTAATAAATCCAATCAATTAGCAGATAATGGGAGGATTGCTCCTATTACTGATAATGTGTGTTTCAGAGCTATCTGTTAGTTGTATCATTCCATGAAAAGAATAATTACAAAACTGGGTTTGTACTGATCGCCACATGCTGCCTACTGGGCCTTTGACTCTGCTGATTTTATTCTGAAAGGTGTGGTTGTGAATTTGGCAAATGTGTGAACTTTTTATCTGAAAGGAAAAAAATAAAAATGCGTCAGTTAAATTATGAGGAAGTTAGGGGATTTGGCTTTAGGACAGAATGAGTTTGACTTGGTCTGGACAAAGGATGAGCTTTGCCTGACAGGTTGTATGGAATTGATTTTGAGAATAAGCAAAAATAGCTTCTTATTAATTAGTAGTTTCTTATTAGTTAATTAGTTTCTAGACTTGAATGGTCCAGAGTCAGTTCATGGATAAGAATATACCTACTTGCCTTGAAAGGCTCATAGAGACAAATAACAGTAAGACATTTTGGTGAAGGGGAAGAATTATTTTGACAAGCCTAGACAACAGTAGAACCTATTGAAGTCTGCAATGGAGTAGATTTTTAAAAGGAAGGGAAGAAACCCTTCACTTTGGGAAAGATTCAAGAGGTGGTGTAAATAACTTCAGTACCACTTAGCCAGGTCCATTCTAAGGACTCCACTCTCAACTTTGTGTCTATTTGTCTGTGTCTGCTTATCTTCTAAGCTGCCTCACATTTGACTTGAAATCTCATATCTGTTTCATCTGCATTGTCCCAAGAGGATAAACGCCTGACTTTAAGCTAAGATTTAATTTTGTGTGAAATAGATAATGCTGATTACTGCTCTTCCAGCAGCAATTTTAAAAGGAAGCAAACCACCCACACGTCTTGAAGAACTGTAGTCTTCTACCCTCGGGAGTGGTTTTATGTTGAGGATTTTGAGCAGACAGAAGTGTCTGTCTGGCTTACCCAGTGTGAAAGCATTTGAAACCCATCCCTTTCTTACTGTTCCATTGACAGGAGTCTACTTAGTATGTAGGATTTGATTTTAGTGGTGCAACTGATGTCTGACCAGTACATTTTTGGAAATCTTAGTTACTCAATATGGCTTTTGGAGTGTTTGAATTAGGCAGTCTAAAGTACAGATGTTGAGATGCTTAATTGTAAGCACTCCAGGCCTTTTAGTGAAAAAGGGCTTTGAACACAGAGACTTCAGGGCTTTGACTGTACTGTCATGTTGAGCTACAGAAGTTAGTCTACACCAGCTGTACTGCTTGTAGGTTTTTTTTTAATTAAGATGAACCATGGACTTTTTTTTCCTTTCCTATTTTAAAGAGTTTCTTCCAGTATAGCTTTTAGTAGTTCTAATCAAGATTTGTTTTAACTGCTAGATCTTGGAACTAACTGCAGTTATGTATTGAAATGATCAGAGGTTAGAGGTTAAGCCATAGAAAGACGTGACCAGCTTGAATTTTCAGTGGTGTTCATTAGAAGTTATTTGGTTTCAGTTATTTTCTCCATATAAGGGAACAGCAGTTAGGTGTCCTAACACTGCAGTCAGAACCTGTCTGAGCAAATCCATGCTAACATGTGGAGAGGCTCAGAACAGTTATGTGTTTCACATTGACAAGTTGCTGATTACTGGAAATACTGGACATCTAAAAATCAAGCACTATCATTAATTTTTGTTTCAATAACTCTTGAGTGTAAGTTTGTCAGTAAATGAGGGGGCCTTGTGAAAGTCCATAAATATTAATGGCTTTTATGTTAAAGTTAATAAAGTTGAAAAGAGTAGTCTCTCTTTTACTCACCCTCCTTCTTCTTCCCTTTCCTCCTTTCATATCTGGTTAGCAGTTACCAGTTAGTGATCTGGGAATATACAAACTTAATTTGTGAAAGTCATTGGCTTTGTTCTGCAGATTGCACAAACACGTCCTAAGGTTCTTCAGCAATATGTTCTTTTCCCTAGGAAAGTTGTCAGATTGAATCTTCCACTCGGGGCTTCAGAGAGCAGAATGAGTTTGATCTGAAGAAACATGGAGATACAAGAGAGAAAGTAGTTAGATATCTCATCCTGAAAATGGTGCACTCTTGTAGTATTCTTGCATATCAGAGTGTTGATTTGTCTTTCGGTTTTCAGGATCTTCTTATCTTACATATTTTCCTAATTTAATTTTTTTAATAGTTCATGTTCTCTCCAAGATTCTAGCTAAGAGATTTTCATATGCAGATAACGTTAAGGTTTTCTTTTAAAATTATTAGTAATTTAATGGCCACTAATAATATGTGTAGTTGACATACTTTGCTGGTTTTACTTGGTTTTATAATTTTGCTGCTGAAATATTCATTTCAGTAAGTAAAGAACGTGTGAAAAAATTTCTTAGCTTCAGTGGTACATTCTGAAATGTCTGTGATGTGTGATAATAGTGCACAACCAGCACTGGAAAGTTCCAAGAATTGGATATATTAAAATGTAGTTCTGAGAAGATGAGTTTCCTTTATCTTTCAGTCTCAAATACTGTCTAGACTGTTGAAGTCTTCCCAAGCTTTAGTATCGTTAGTGCTAAGGAAGGAATGTTATTCATCTCAGTTTGTATGTCTGTGGGACACTGTCAGTGCAACAATGAGTGTCTGATGAAAAGCTTCTTGTGTTGATCTCCTGAGGGAAGTGGCATTCTAGAGACTGAGAGTTTCTCCGATTTTTTTTTTCTTGAATCCTTTTCTGCTTTGGCTTGTTAGTTACACTTGTCAAAATGTACAGATAGTATCTTGAAGCTGTGAAGGCAGTTAGAGCTGTCTGGTGAAATTGAAGAAGATCTCCATATTGTCTTGATGTTGTTTCCTGGTACATCTTAAGGATGGAGTTGGCATCCACCAGCATTAATCAGGTTTTCGTTAGCAACACATCCCTGGAAGGATGTGAATAGGGTTTCTGCCAAATGTGTTGTGACTATTTACAGAACATGCTGCAGTGTTGTCTGATACTTTTTTTCTTGTAGCTTGCTTCCACTTTAACTGTCTTGCTGCTTAAAGTAAAAGAAGCATTTGGTCTTGAAATGAAATTATTTAGATAATGGTCTGCAAGCAGAGTTCCTCAAACTGTGCTCTCCTTCCCCCTATGGAACGAGGAGGTGAGAGAGTCTGCCCTACAAAGGCTGGCAGCTCAGCACTCACCCCCAGGCTCATAGAGAACTTTGGCTGTGCTTTCCTCTGCCTGGTGACATGTGTGTGTCAAACTTCTATGACTTGTCCAAATTTTGATTAGAAGATGGGAGAAGGAACGAGGGGTTTCAGTGCTGGGCCTCAGTTGCCACCTTAAGAGGCAATGTGGTCTTATCTAGCTGGAATATTGGGTATCCTTGTCTAAAAGATTCAGCAAATAGGTTTAAGGCATTTTTTTCAGGAACCTAAATAGTGGTGGAAGGAAAAGGGGAGGTTATTCTACACTGGAAAATGAAATGAGAATTGAGTTAAAACCCATTCTCTATTCTTTAAGCACTTGGCATCTTTGGAAGAAAAGTCCTGTAAATAAGCATAAGTCTCAATTATGGACTGTGTAAGATTATTTAGCAAAACAACAATGTTACAGTATAGACAAAAAAAACCTGCTTTAAAAAAATATATAAATATTTACCTTAGGTGTACTTGGACATAGTTCTGTATAATACAAATTTTGTAATCAATTTGCAGAACCTACTAATAAAATGCATAGAGAAAGAAATTATGTTGCATGATATCTCCTGGATCGTATCATCTCATGGGTGATATGCTCCCGTCCTCAGGAACACCACCACTGCATAAGAAAGATGATAATATATCTATAATTGAAATTTAAATTCCTCAGTTCTTTTCTGTGCTCTTTTCATTTACAACCAAACTTTATTTTATCTCATGGTAGCTCAGCTGTTTGCTCTGAACATCATTCTTGAATGGACTGTTTGTAATTTTCTGGGTTGCTGAGCTCATAAGAACTTTTCTGGGAAAAAATGTCCTGTCTGGTCTGTGCAATTATATTTGTCATATGCCTCATATTCTATTCACTAATTGCAATTCTGTTGCAGAACTCTTGGGTAAAGTTTATGATTTAAGAATGCACGCAGATTGTGAAGTTTGCAATTAAATAATACAGAATTCCGATTATCTTCATTATTCTCTAGGCATTCAACTTACATGATTCATTTGAATCCACACTTCTTTCTTTCATGACAGAATGAGCACTATATTTAAACACAGAGGTAGATGTTGCACTAAGTTTCATTAACTCAGTTTTACATGAAATCATTTTTTCCTTAATGCACCCATTAGTAGAAATAATCTAAAACCTTCTTCCTGTTTTTGTTAAAGTTCACTGTTATTTCAATTAATTTAAATGTATAATTATTTTGTAGGTCAGGAAGTGGTGTTCAAGTGCCTTGGAGAAGGAATTCTTGAGAAGGCCTTTCAGGGATATAACGCTTGTATTTTTGCCTATGGACAGACAGGTAAGTGCCATTTGTGCTGAAGGGAGAGACTGCTTCTTGTGCATGTGTATGAAGTAGGAATAGCACATCATAAACATTAAACTTGATAATATTTAAAAATCATAAATATCATAATATTTAATGTTAAATACTGATTTGTATTTGCCTCGCTTCTTTAGAGGTTGGCTTCGCATTTAAACACACAGTAACTTTAGCACAGCCACTGGCAGTATAAAGTTCCTAACATGGGTCTGTAAAAAGGTCTGCTCCTCACTGCTACCTCATGAGGCTGCTTTGAAAGTGTGAAAGGAGAGGTTTGTAACCAAGGCTCATTCAATCTTTTGTGTGTGTGTGTGTTAAAAGGGAGGCCAAGTAATGGCTCTACTAAAAGAGACTATTAAGGTTTCTCTTTTTGTTCCGCCGTTTGTTGTAATGCAGAGAGCAAGCATTCTGACTAGAATAACGTCTTGTTGCTCTGATACATGCATCTGGAGAAATTAAAACATGTTTCATGAACAAATGAGTAACTCAGAAACCACATTCTAAAGCATTTTCTTCTCCTTTCTTCCCTTAGGTTCAGGAAAGTCGTTTTCAATGATGGGTAATGCGGAGCAGCTGGGTCTGATCCCACGGCTCTGTTGTGCTTTATTTCAGAGAATCTCTGTGGAAGAAAATGAATCTCATACTTTTAAAGTTGAAGTGTCCTATATGGAAATCTACAATGAGAAAGTCAGAGATCTGCTTGACCCAAAAGGGTGAGTAGCTTCGTCCTCCCTCTCCACCTTAATTGTTTTTGTTTGAAACTATTAAATAAAAATCAATTCTGGGAATCCTTGAGGTTTTTCATAATGTATGTTTATACATCTCTTTTTAGACAGGATTGGGTACCAAACATCAGGAAGAATATCAGTGTAAAGCTTGTATATGAAAGAGTACTTGGTATGAATCAGTTTAAATATATAATATAAATAGAATAATATTGCAAACAAATACTGTGTGATGTCCTGTAACACTAGAAATCAAGGCTGTGTAGATGAAAATGCTGGATTATATTTGCCTTATGACCTAGACTTTGTTCAAGTATAAATTTTCATCAATTGCAAAGAGTGTGAGGTTTATTTACAACTTGATTTTCCTGGTTTAGAACTTGGACTTCTTGACTGGGATGGAATAACACCTCCAAATATACTCTTGGCACTCTTATTTCTTCTTTTTTGTTGACTCAGAAATACTGGTTAGGCTCTCTGGCATGGAGATGTCTAGAGGAAAGATCTTGATTATATTTTTTTTAGTCTGGTATGTGTCTTACTTTTTGAGTGAAACTGATAATTAATAAGATGAAGAAGCATTAATAAATTAATTTAAAGGTATATTTTAGTTTTAATTGATGTATTTCAGTAAAACTTCGAAAACGTAAGAAGTGAATCTTGAGCAAATTGTTGGGAGAGATTTTTTGTCTCCTCCATCAGTATTCTTTTTTCCAAATGAAGCATTTCTGGTTTTGTTTCAGCCACAAATACTGGGGTAGAATGATGCTCTGAAAACAGTTTGTGTGTTCTGATTGAAACCTGATAGATTGAGTCTTTATTTTTAATTAAACTAATTTTTTTCTGGGATATATTTTTATTACCACTACTACTTGAAAAGCAAAAACTAGATAGTATGAAATGATAAAAATCTTGTGTATAGTGGATGTTAATTTATGTCTTTTAATTGGAATAAGGTTTATGATAGTGGTTTGTGCATAAGGACTGTTTATTCCATAGGAGTCGGCAGTCTCTTAAGGTTCGAGAGCACAAAGTGTTGGGACCATATGTAGATGGCTTGTCTCAGCTGGCTGTTACAAACTTTGAGGTAAATCTAAACCTATGAAAGATTTGTAATTAGCATCTGTGTACCTAAGGGATAGGAATCATATCAGAGATAAACTAATATCCACCCAGAAGTTTTGTTTCGTGTTTGCAGCCTCTGACAATCACAGGTATCTCCTCTAGTGCTTCAAGGAGTATTTATTTCATGTAAAAGCTTTCGTTTCACATTTATGTTGGTTAAAAATATGGCAATAATATCACTTTATTTTGCAGGTTCCCATTTATATAATAAATACCAAGCACGTGAAGTTTTCTTGATGTGTTTTCTTGAAATCTGGGGCTTCCACACTAAGAATATCACGTGTTTTAGCATGTATTCTTTTGCTTTTGTTGTTGTTGAATACAGCCTCTTACTTTATAGAAGTGCATTGGATGAGAATGTAGAACTTGTTTTATATAACTCATGATTTAAACAGTGAGAGCATCTAAGCCCTTCTGAGTTACTAAAATTCATCCAAATGAATCAGTATTGTAGAGTCCAGTGAACTTCTGTAGCTCCAGTGGAATTGCAGTGGTGCAGTTGTATGAATTGTTTAGCCCTTTTTTCAGGGAAGCTGTTTTAGGGGGTCTATTTTGGTTTGGTTTTGCTTTTTTGCTTTGTTTTAGGTTGGTTTATTAAAGAATCATTCTTTGTATAGTGTTGCGTGAAAAACAGTTTTCTTTTGATGGGGTTGTTTATTTCTCTGAAGCACCTGTTCATGTTATGGTAGAGTAAAAACTGATTTTGCAGTTCTTATGGTAAATTGTATACTTTGCAGCACATCTTATTAGCTTGAATTTTAGAAAATTTTGTTCAAACCTAGTTTATGGCTGATGACCTATGAAACTGTCTTGGATACGTAGCAAGCTCATATAAGCTCATAAATCATCATAGTCATCATTATTTCTGAGTAGGAGTGTACAGGCTCCAAGTAAGGTAACCCTTTGAGCCAATTCAGAGAGGATGGCATTAATACAGTTCAGAAAAGAAAAGTGTTGTGTTTACTTCTGTAAGCAGATCTGCTTTTGCCTGATGACTGGCATTACACAATATGATTTGTAATGTGGATGTTGCCAGCATATTTCACCAACAGATAAGGAGAATGTGCACTGAATACTGTTGCTGGGCTGTTAGTGCAGCACTTAAAGCAAAGTTGTGATTTAACATTATTCTGCAAAATTAGATCTCCTCTTTACCAGTAAATTCCTGGAGGCACTCAAGGCCAGGTTGGCTGGGACCATGGACAGCCTGACCTAGTGGGTGGCAACCCAGCCACAGTAAGTGGGTTGGAATTGGGTGGTCTTAAAATCCCTCCCAACCCAAACCGTTTTGTGATTCTCTGATTTCAACATGTAAAAAGAATTTTCTCTTTACTTGTACGTTCTCTTCTCTCTCCGCAGAAATACACACTCTTCCATCGAGTCAGGAATTTTGTTCAGCAAACACAAAACTTGCTTTTATCCTGACATCACTTTTTATTCTTTATGCTCTAGGATATTGAGTCATTGATGTCAGAGGGAAACAAATCACGAACAGTTGCTGCAACCAACATGAATGAAGAAAGCAGCCGCTCTCATGCTGTATTCAACATTATAGTGACTCAGACACTTTATGACTTACAGTCTGGTGTATGTATTTCTGCTGGTTTAATTTATGATGTTGTGGTCATTTCTTTTTCTTTATTCTGTTAGAATGCTGAGTGATCTGTTTGTTTTGAATAACAGTCAGTTTAAAGAAGCAGCTTCAGCTTTTTGCATGTATTTGTAGATGCATCGGTAATATCACTTAACATGGGCTAAAACTCTGAAGAGACAAATGGCTTACTGTTTTAGAAATGCAGCTGTCTCAGCTCTCAAGTCTGTTCAACTTGCCTAAATGCTCTTGTATTTCAGAGTTGGTATGCTAAGTGATATTATAGCATCTCTTCATTGATTTTGTTCCATCTTTTCTGTCAAGACTGTAGCATAACTCACGATTTTTTTTTTTGTTTGTTAAACATACATGATCTTCTTAGTTATGCTGCTACTTTTAATGATGTGAATAATCAAAGTAATATTGGCAAGAACATAACGTTGAGAAAACACCAGAAGAAAGTGGAAGCATGCCAGAGGAAACAAAAAGTTAGATGACTTTAAGATTACATTGCTACTGTTAAGTCTGTCTTAGGTGTTAACAGTTGTTGAGATTAATATATTTCAATGGCCTACTCTGTCAGTGAAGTTTTTGTTGTTAACACAGCTGCTTTGCCTTCATTAGTGGTTCAGCCCTTCAGTATGGAGTGTATGACTGACTCTTAAAGGACTGTAAAGACTGTGAGAATTTGTTCTCTCTTATCTTGAATTTTATGCTTTAACCCACATTATTATTATAGGAAGCAGCATTTAATGGTTCTAAGACATGTTAGCATTTTATGCTCACAAATCTTTTCTCCCATATTTGATCTCCACAGAATTCTGGAGAGAAGGTCAGCAAGGTCAGCCTGGTGGACTTGGCTGGTAGTGAGAGAGTGTCCAAAACAGGAGCTGCAGGAGAACGTCTGAAGGAAGGCAGCAATATAAACAAGTAAGACATTGACATAAGTTGTAAAGCATAATATTTTAAGAACAACTGTTGCTTCCTCAGTCTCCTGTCTTGGTGTGCTTGTTACAAGTTGGTTCAAATGATATGGCTAGTAAAAAGCAGTTTCTCTTTCAGTTGCTCTGTACTGAACACAGTCTGTTGGTTTTTTTTACATTAGTATAGACACTTTGATTCATACTTGACTCAGATGATAGCTGTATGAATATTATCTGGAAAAAGTGACGGTAGCGCTCTTTAATTAAGGATATACCTTTTGTGATTCATTTCTCCACCCTGTCCCCAGGCTCATGTGTTTGTCTCATCATATGCTCAAGGAATGCAAAGTTGCAGAGTTGAATGGCTTTGTTCCAACAGGTATTAAACTATGTAAGAGTATAATTCACAGTTTAAGAAAACCAGATCAGAATGAAACTGTGTAAGTTTAACATCGCCTTGGGCATTTGTACTCAAGCAATGACAAGTTTCCAGGCACTTTATTTAAAAAAAAAAAAAAAAGAAAAAACACGAAAAACTGTAATTACTGTGTTGTTGCCCAAGAGCAAGAATTTAGCACAATATTACCATTGTCTTACACATACTAATTTTCCTGGGGAAAAAAATCATGCTCTAATATTAAAAGCTACAAATTCTGTACTTAGTTTTAAAAAGTTGCAAAAGGTTATGTTATTCTGAAGTCAACAGTGAGAGCATAAAACGTGTTTTAACTGTATTAATGCTTAAAATGATTTTAAGGTACACTTAATGCTTAAATGATTTTAAGGTACACGCTGTAGTAGTTTGAACACGCTTGCTCTTCACAGAATGATCTCTAATGCACTATGTGTTTAATGTATCAGCTTGCTAGCCACGCCGACATAGTTCTCATTAAACCAAATCATATGATTCTGTTTCTCTAATGGCAAGTACTGAACCTTTACCCTGCAGGTTAGTAGTTAAATTTGGTTTGATTTTGCTAGAAACTGTATTTACCTTTTGCATAAATAAGGGTGAAATTAAATGTTTCTTTTTAATTCTTGGGGAAAAATTCAAATGCCAACTCTCCTAACAGCTATTAAGAAATTGAATTAAAGTGTTGCTGGAGATACAGAAAGGTTTCATTCTGTTTTGTAGCAAAATGTTTACTCAGTATGAAAAGGGATTTAATTTGTCATTTAATTTTAATCATACAGGACTTCAGATGCAAGCACCAGATTTTTCTGTAAAAGATATTTCAAAAGGAAAAGTTGACAGCTCTGTCTTTTCTCATCAGTTCTTATATAGTATAAACCTCAGTTACCTCAGACCATTTTTAAAGCGTTCCCTGTGTGAAATCTGATTTGGAACTAGTAGGCAAACAAGATTTCTCAGTGTTGTGCTTTAGTGTCTTCTATTAGACTTCATTAAACTTTAAGTAATAGCAAAAGTCTGTCTTCACTCGAAGCCTCAAAATTGGTATGTATATTGTCATCAGAGTAGTCCTTTACAGAACATTGTACACAATCTTCTTTTTGATAATGTGTTTGGTGTGCCATGCTTACTAGGGAAAGGCAGTAATCTTTCTGTAGTAATACAGACTACTTAAACTATATATACCTTACTGTGTCACCTCCTGTTGGTTTCTTATAATTTTTATTCTTTCATAAAATAGCAGTAATTTGCATTAGTAGCACAAACTATGTTTATTGAGATAAAAACACACCTACTGTAACTACCCGGACATTAAATTTCTTGCTTGTTCAATATTTTGTTGCCTTGAAGAACGAGCAAATAACAGAACTGTTTGTGTGTTTACAAGACAGAAAGAACGTACACTTGCTGTGCTTCTAAAACTCTGTAGTTTGATAAACTCTGCAGATGTGATGCTGTGATTCTCTGCTCTTTGTTTCTACATGAAATACCACCTTAACCATGGTGGTCACTGCTGCCTCAGTCCCACTGTAAACTCTTTCATATATTGGAAGAGCTGGTTGCAGAGTGGATGTGCTGAATTGCTCTGTTGCTTACAGGAACAGCTGAGAGTTGTGTGATCTTGTTAATGGTTCTGTTAAAGTTGTAATAAAGAACTGTTTTTTCTCAGAGCTGATGTGAAATTGCCTTGGGTCATGAAGGTGTTTCTCAGTGTCTGTGGTCTTTATTTCCCAGGTTCTTGTGGGACTTTCCAAACTCATAAGAAAGCCATATGAGCATGTTACTGCCCATGATGCTCTAGTTCCTATACTGAGCATAGAAATGCAGATGCTTAATGATCTCTGCTGTAGCTGAGGAATTTCTAGAGTACAGCAGCAGGAGGAAATGGAGTAAGCAAGCTGTCAGTTAGTGGCTAAGAAGAATACGTTCTGTGAACACTATAATTTTAACTGTGATCAGAAAAGCCCTAACTATAGTCATTTTAACTTCAGAATGAATAAGTAAGTTTTGTAAAGGGTAGAGATGGAGTGGGAGGGAATGATTTGGGACTAGACTGGCTCCAAGCTCTTTTAAGGAGAAGGTTTTCATATTCACAGGGTTTACTATTAGAAAGAAGGACTTTTCTTCCAAATTTTTGGTAGCAAAGTGTATAGAAGTAGCTTCCAGGGATGTCATTTAGGGACAGAGTTCCTCCCTGCAGTAAAGAAGCACCACCTGCCCTTGGGTGCTGCTGACTCAGACCCTTGCTGGGAGTGTGCAAGTTTCCAGATGCACAGTAGCAAAGGCAGCCTGTTCACGTTTGATGGAGAGGGGTCAAGGAGAACAGAAAGCATGCAGAAACAGCACTTTCCCATGGTCTTGCACCATGTAAGCTTGCTATTTCTTCTGAACTGCCTCAGTCTGTCATGAACCATTAGCTCAGGCCTTCTGGTTGATTCATTGTGTAGGTGGCTTGACATAGGATCAAAGTAATGACAGATCTCTGATGCATCATCCAGCATAAAGCGAAGCAACTACTGAGTCCTGTAATTATATTGCGCTGTCATTTATTTTAGTGCTTTCCTTCAAAACTTTTAAAAGCTTTGTATTATGAAATCTTAAGTAGAATACTTAAAGGACACCAGTTTGGTTTTTAATACAGTTGTTAATAGTCTTAATATAAGATTTGTATTTTATTATATTTCTAGAGTAGAAATATTACCACTTCCTTTAATCAGGTGTTAATCCACTAGCTTATAACTTGCTATTTTAAGTTGCAGCCCTGTTGTGTAGCAGTTATTGATGGTGGACCTTTCTGATTGTCTGTTTTTCCAATCCCCCTCCTCCAATTTTTGTAAGGGAAAAAAACACATTTTCTTTCCTCTCCCTCAGTTTTTGGCTTTGATTTTCAGATTTTTTTCTCATTTAAAAATAGTGAGAAGAATTAGATGAAAATAAGACCAAGTGTGTGGGTTTTGTTGTTTTGTCTTTTAACTTTATAATCCTCGAAGATGGAATCCTTTGGGAGTGTAGAGCTGGTTCTTTTTCACTTGTGCTGCAGAAGATTGCTATGGAGGAGCATATAGCATCCTACTGTTTGTTCTTGCATGTTTAGTACACTGTCTTCCTTATCTGTCCAGATGAAAGTTTGGAGACAAGAACCAATTTTCCCTCCCCTTCCCTCCTCCCACAGGCTTTCAGGAGTTGTTAAGCTTTTGTTTGGGCAAAAAACCCCCTAAAATTAACTGTTCTTTTTGCTGTGAATTTTTCAGGCATGGGTTGGGAAGTTATCCTTTAGACAAATTCAGGCTCTCCTTAAGGTTATTTTTATTTCAGTTTTGCTTTCTGGCTTAAGCTGTCTTCATGCCACTTTGTTTCCTGGTGTTATGTACATATTTTGTGACATTTGTAATAGGTTGTGTCAGCTTAGCTTTCACATATCTTCCTTGAAATACTCTTCAATGTTTTTGTTATTCACTAAATGAATTAATTCAGAACCACTAGGATTTTCAACAGCATGAAGACCATGTTAAAAATACTGTGGAGATAGTCAGCCAATTAAAATAGTGCAAGTCATTTGAAGAAACTCAAAGAATGGAATGAAAAAGTACAATCAATGTTTTATTTTACTATCTAATCAAAAGGCTAAAAGTTTCCTTGGTAGTTATGCTCAGTTATCCAGATGCTCTTTATAAGTATGATGGACCAGTATGCTCTTGAGTTCCAGTGTTCTCTGGTTTTACAACTCCTTATGCATCTGTTTAATGCTCTTAGGCTCCTGAACCAGCTCGTTATCTTAAACAAACTTGCCCCAGTGTCATTTAATATTTACACAGGGTTGTATAACAACTGGAATATATAATGCATAGATGCTTTGTAAAGATTGCTTAGGGCTACATTTGTTGGTAGAAGTGGTACAAGTACTAAAATGAACAAGGTCTTAGTTTCTTCAGTGTTCTAGAGTAATGGGAAGTGTTTGTGTACCAAGCAGCTTGGAGAGTTTTTCTGTTCTCACGTTTACGTTCACGCAACATTTTTATAAGTGGGAGATTGGTCTATTGTTCCTCCTCATGAAAGATCCTCGTGAGGCAAAATTGTTAGTCAACTCCTTTGTTAAGGGGTATCTGTCTCTTCTGATGAGCAGTCTTCCACTGTCATGTAACTGCTGGTTAGTTACTAGGTAACCCACCAGACTAGTTCTCTTGAACCACAGCTGACTTTGTCTTGAGGATACCTCCTCATGGATATAGTTCAGTTTTAGTCAGCTGTTAAACTAGTGCTCTTAAAATATTGTTCCTAAACACAGAGGACTACTGCTGCACTGCCAGATTTAACTCATAATAGTGTCATGAGGCAATGTCCAAGATTGAAAGATTCTTAGTCTCTAAGAAAAGGAAGATGTCTAATCTAAAGCTGTTATTCTCCATATACTGATGCTGTCTTCTTTATGCTTGTGAAACTGTTCTGAATACCTGAGTATTTCAACCTGGTCTTCCTTGGAATTTGGTCTTAGTATTAGATAAGGTAAAACACTGTAGGTAACTGGTTTTTGTTACAAAAATGCAACTTTTAATACACTACCTTGTTTTGATCTCCCGTGGTCATTTCCAGCTTAAATTATTTATGGTATCTTAAAAGGTGGATATAAATTTTGCAGAGCACAGGTTAAACCATTCTGTCTGTTTTATTAAATATACCTTTGAGGTATGTGTTCAAAGCTGTTTTGTGCTGTTGCCTTTATAGATCCCTTTCAACACTTGGATTGGTTATATCATCACTTGCTGATCAAGCAGCAGGGAAGGGGAAGAATAAGTTTGTGCCTTACAGAGACTCTGTGCTCACTTGGCTTCTCAAGGTAATTAATATTTTCTGTTCAGTGTGTTCATAAGTTGTCAGCTTTATAGGTTGTAGCATAACTCTGTGTACTTTGGAGGTTGTAGTCAGCTGTTTGTTTTTTGTTTTTTTTTAAAGAAGTGAGCAAAGGATGTCATTGCTACAAGCTCTTCCAAGTAATGTATTGAGATAAGCGTTCGCTGTGTTAGTTGTATGTAAAGTCCTACTTGGCGTGTTTTCAATTACCTTGGGATTTAAGCTGGTAGAGGTGGTTGGGAATATTTATGGATCATATTGATTACTTTATGTCCAGAATGTATATCGATGTCAAAATAGTGAGATTTGTATTTTAAGTGTCTCTGTATAGACACAGTTTTTAATCCTCAAACTTTCCATGTCTGTACTGTACAGGACAATCTAGGAGGAAACAGCCAAACTGCCATGATAGCCACAATTAGTCCAGCAGCAGATAATTATGAAGAAACACTCTCTACTCTAAGATATGCAGACAGAGCCAAAAGGATAGTTAACCATGCTGTGGTGAATGAAGATCCAAATGCTAGGGTCATCCGAGAATTACGTGAAGAGGTTGAAAAACTGAAAGAACAGCTCTCACAGGCTGAGGTAATGTTACCAATGATACAACATAAATTAGGTAACCTGAACAAATGTCCAACTAGCTGGAAGACTGGGTTTACATTTAAGTCCTACAAAATAAGAAAAGGAAAAATCTTAGACGTATTTTTTAAAAAATTTGCTTTGTTTCCTGAAATAGATCCAAAATAATATTTGTTTCCTTTTAGTAAATTTAAATGAGGACAACATTGTACAGGTAGTGATCTGTGTCAGAATAGACCGTTCTTCTTGAAGAACTTTGTGTCATGTAGTAAATGAAGCAGCGCAGACAAGAGCTACAGCAGATCTTAATTGTGTATACTTGTTAGCAGATGGTTTTTAAGTTGGTAGACTATATATTTTTATGATGCCGAATAGAAAAATGAGCAGATATAAATCTGGTACTAGACTACAATGTGGGAAATTTCTTTCACTGACATTTGTGAGAATTTATCAAGAATCTCCAAAACTTCAACACCAAAGCCAACAGTGTTCTGTTGACTGAAGAGTTAATGCCGTGTGATTGCTACATATACTAGACATACATTTCTAATTAAAGCATAAATTATCAGGGTAGAAGTACTTTTGGTGATATCTGATGAAATGGGGCACTGCAGTATAGGAAAACATTTTTAATATTTTCTGGCAAAATGTAACTGTGGAGGAAAAATACCAGAAGTATGTCTTAGAGTAAATCTGAGTAGTGTTTAAAATTAACATTCACTTAAGAAGTCATGTTGTGTATACAGGCAGTCTCTTACAGCACTGAATGAGAAAATCTGTCTTACGAAAAAGGAACCATTCCCTTTTTTTTTTTTCCTAAATAAAAATCTTTTGTAATTCCATATTTTAAATCATAAAATATTCTTCTAGTCAGGACTTTAGTTTTGTTTGCACACTGTGGCTGCCAACAGGAAAGTGGGGAGTTCTTGTAGTTTTACTAATTTTTGAAGGTTTTTCTCTTCTTCTACCTCTTCAACTTTTGAAAACAACGGCATGAAGTTACAACAGGCTAGCATACTGAGCTCTTATTTGGAGTGGAACATATTCAGCCCCCTTGCTTTTCTTTCCTATTGTGAAATGAGAAGCCTGTGTTAGCTCCAGTGCATGCCTTCCTTCAGAGATAATCAATGGTGTCATTCTAAAATGCTTTAATGAAACTCTAGGAACGCTTACAAAAACAAGATAGAATGGAAAGCTAAATATCAAGAGGAATTTATATCTAAATCTATTATAGGAAGGAAGGCATTTGAGTTGATTTCAGAAAACTCAAGTTCCATTGGCCTATGTAGTGCTAGGTAGATCATCAGTTATTTCAGATCTTGACATGTTATAGGTTGATTTCTTGAAGAGAAGGATTTGGGAGTGTCAGCTGATGGAAGACTGAACATGAGCTGGCAGTGTGCACTCGCAGCCCAGAAGGCCAACCATATCCTGGGTTGCATCAAGAGAATTGTGACCAGCATGTCAAGGGAGGTGATTCTGCCTCTTTACTCTGTGCTGGTGAGACCCCACCTGGAGTTCTTGGGCCCCAACACAGGAAGGGCATTGAGCTGTTGGAGTGGGTCCTGAGGAGGGCCACGAAACTGATCAGAGGGCTGGAGCATCTCCACTATGAGGACTGGTTAAGAGAGCTGGGGCTATTCAGCCTGGAGAAGACTCTGGGGGAACCTTATAGCAGCCTTCCAGTTCCTGAAGGGAGCCTGTAAGAAGGCTAGGGAGGGACTTCTTGGAAGTGCATGCAGCGACAGGAAGAGGGTATATTTAGACTAGATATTTGGAAGAAATTCTTTACTGTGAGGGTGGTGAGACACTGGAACAGGTTGCCCAGACAGGCTGCGGATACCTCCTGCCTGGAAGCGTTCAAGTCAAGGCTGGATGGGGCTTTGAGCAACCTGGTCTTAGTAAGAGGTGTCCCTGCCTTAAGTCCCTTTTGACCCAAACCATTCTATCATTCTATCTTCTTCCTTTGCAAATGACCTGTTTCTTCACCTTCTGCCATGAGTTACACAGGAAAATTAGTTGAAACCTATCCTGTATCTACAGTGTTTGATGTTCTGTTGGCTATGTTCAGTTTTTTTTGTTTTTTTTTGAGCAACTGTTGCAATGTGAACTGTACCTTAAGGATTTGCTAATCCCTATCTTTTAGGCCATGAAGGCACCGGAACTGAAGGAAAAATTGGAAGAATCTGAAAAGCTAATAAAAGAATTAACAGTCACCTGGGAAGAAAAGCTAAGGAAAACAGAAGAAATTGCACAGGTATTTCAGAAATTTTGAGCAGAAAAAGTCTGATATTCACTGTGCACAAGTCAAATAAATTTCTTGGGCTTTGGTGAACAACATATTCCTTTGCTCTCCATTTTCTTTCAGTCTAAATTTCATTAGAATAAATTAAGAAAGTTGTGTCATGGTGTAATTGAAAGAAACTTTCATCTTTCATTTTAAATTAGAACATCGAAGTGCATTTGAGGTGTTCTTTTATTTATAACCATGCAGTGGGATCTTGAACAATTTCCCTTGGAATGGCTAAGAGTTGCAAAAGGAATTTGGGGTAGTATTCATTGTTTACATTTGCTGTTGCTTACAGTGTTTTCTTAACCAGAGAAGGCAAATGAGTACATGTATTTACTAAAGTTTGTTGTTACTATCATACTTGAAATAAGACTATGGGATTCCAGTGTATCTTTCCATAATTTCCACTATCTGTAGCTTGAAGAATGACTTCTGTTGGTTACCCTTTCTAGTACCAGAAGCATGCTTTGGTGCAGTCACTAAAGTTATATAAACAGACACACAAAAGTATAGAACCCGCCTGGCCAAAGCAAAACCAGACAAACAAAAGATAAAATGTAACAGAGCAGAAGACATGTTTGAACCAAGCAGATGCTTTAGCTGAATTAATAATAATACTGGAAAAGTGTAAGCCTAAACTGCAGCATGCTCTTTTCAAAGTTATCCGACTTGTTGTCTTTCTTTAAATTGTGATTTAGATTGGTTTTTAACTAACATAGAGATTCAAAGCCACGCTGTGTTATATATGAGTACCTCTGATATAAACATTAAAGCATGTATTTGAGGATTAGGTCTAACTTTTTATTTTTGGTGTGTAAAGATTGCATTAATATTATACTTGACCATTGTCCTAAGTTCTTTTTTTCTGTTATAGCAGTATAAAGACTGTGTGTTAATCTTCAGCTCTAGATGCTCTACTTCTATTTACTTGGGATACTTGTCTCTACATATTGCAGCAGCCAACATTAATCTATTTTTGTGCTCTCAGGAGAGACAAAGACAGCTGGAGAGCATGGGAATTTCTCTTGAGTCTTCAGGTATCAAAGTTGGAGATGACAAGTGTTACCTGGTGAACCTGAATGCAGACCCTGCACTCAATGAGCTTTTGGTTTACTATTTGAAGGTAAGAGTGCATACAGGATGTTTACATAGAATGAAAGGACTTTTTTGTTTTTAATTTCTGGCTTGATGTATAATTCAGAGTATATTTAGATTGTTAAGACTAGTTGCAGTAAAGTAGGATAGGACTTCTGCTGCTCAGGTTTACTTTTTCCCTTGCAGTTCAGCTTCAGTAGTTTTCTAATTGATCTACTGATTACCAGCAGTGGAAGAAGTGTTCAGTATTTGCTCAAGTTGAGATAAATACTAGCTTTTTCAGGCAGGATAAAAATAGAATTACTTTTTGGACTAAAGAGCTTTGCTTCCTGAAGTAAGAGTCTGGTGTAAGATGCTGCTTTTTGTTAGCAAGCTATTTTCTTAAATATCATTGAGTTAGAGTGTAAAGGGATGATGTTTAGCTGTAGTGAGTAGGAGTAAACATAGGCTTCAGTGGGAGAAAAAGCTTTAAAAAAAAATAAAAATAAAAATGGTGAGGTGAGGAGGGAAAGCGAGAAGGAAGCCCTGTTAAAAACGTGCTGTGAAATGTATTTTCCTTGTTCTACAATCTTCCACACCATTCAGTATAGCATAGTCTTCCTGTTAGAGTGAAGTGGTTTGAAATGCAAATCTTATTGGCAAGCTGAGTAGGAGATACTTGGTAAGTGTGAATTCCTTGTCAACAAGATAGAAAAATCTACCTTATCTATTTTATGGATATTTTTCTGCTTTAGTGGTTGAGATAAGGCTTTTATATTTGAACAGTAGCAAATAGAGTACAAGTTACATAATAGCAAAATAACAGTTTTTCAGCAAGATTTACGGTATGGTTTGCAATTATGTGGAAATTAGTATATTTAGCTTCATTGTTAATATATCTGTCCTCTGAAAAGCAGTGAATTCTGTGTCTTGTTTTACTATCCTTGTTATCCTTTGTTCCACATGGCTGCATGACATGGCTTGTTTTCTTCTCTGTATTATTGCTTATATGCAATATAATATATGCAACTTATATATAGTTGGGGAGTACTTCAGAATTTTTTTATCTGCTGCTTAATTTTGCTTTACCAGAAACTGTAGGAAGATGAAGTTCAGAGCAGTTTGTGACTGACCTTACCAGTCCTCAGCTCTACAGTGGCACCATTTCTGCACTATAAAAGTACCTAGTGAAGGACAACATGTAGATGTTGAAGTTTCAGTGCTTCGACTAGTACTGCCTTAGTTATGTAAACAGTGATAGCTTGCTTCTCTCTTAGTAACAGCTTATTTTCCAGGATCACACGAGAGTTGGTGCAGACACCTCTCAGGATATACAGCTCTTTGGTATAGGCATCCAACCAGAACATTGTGAGATTGATATTGCTTTAGATGGAGAAGTCACACTCACACCAAAAGAAAATGCAAGGTAAGGACAATCAATAGCACTTGTTTGCTTTTCAGCAAAGTGTTTGCTTTTCATTACCAGAAGGTGACTTGCATGTGTTTTTATTTTACCAAGTCAGAAATATCTAATTTTTTGATCAGTGTGTAGCTTTGGTATAAGTGACTTTGATACTTAGAAGGTGAAATTCACATACACACGTACGTCCCCACACACCACTGCCTCATAACAGACTGTCAGTGGTTTAGTTCAGAATAAACCATCACAGGAAAGTATTCATTAGGAATGAGGAACCATTACATGTTCATATATTGGGAGGTAGCAAGGTGTCTGAATTGTTCCTTGCGATGATGGGATAGCAGGCTGGTTCTTTATGTGGGAGGATAAAACTTACATCTGAGAAGTTCCTTTAGTAAAGCTCGATATTTTGAGAGAAAAGGTGAGAGATCCAAAGGCTACCATTACTACTGTGTCTATTAAACATGTGGTGTGAAGTCACATTCTTCTTTTGTATCTGCTTCTTTGCTTGAATTTAACTATCTGTTTTAGGGAGTACTGTGGATTCTTGCGTAGAATTCTAAATGTCTTAATCTCTGACGACATAAGAAGTACTATTGTCTTAAGTTTAATGCTTAGTTTGTTGAAAGAATGAAATTTGGATCTAAGGGCCATTTCTTATACTTCAATGCCTTGTATGTTAGCAGTATGTTTTACACGTATGGATTAACCTATATCTTGGAGAGTTTCATGAGCAGGATTTTCATGCAGCCAGGTTTATAGACTTCACAAGAAACAGACAGTGACCTAGTTTGAAAAAATGGGCAGTAAAAAGAAAGTTCAGCTAACAGCAGTCTTATCTGTGTATTTACTGAGAAGTTGCAACAGTCAGAGCTGGAAGGGAAAGGGGTTTTGTATTTACTTTTAATGTGAGAAATCAGACCAGTAACTTTCTCATTTATATTTTAATGAGAACCTAGGTACGTTGTGTAATACAGATCACTCTCTATACATAAGAAAGACAATACCAACCAACCATTAAGTTTTAGGATTTTTCTGAAGTTGTGTTTTCTTTTTTCAGATCCTGTGTAAATGGTACACTGGTATGCTCTGTCACTCAGTTATGGCATGGAGATAGAATATTATGGGGAAACAACCACTTTTTTAGGTAATATTTTATATTTACTTACCAGTTTTCTTACATTCAGGTTTCTTTTTAGCCTGCGCTGTTCTGCATAAGCCTTTTAGAAACTGAATTTTTATTTCTACACAGAATCAATTTACCAAAGAGGAAACGACGAGATTGGCTGAAAGACATTGAAAAAGAAGCTTTGTTAGGAGAGCATGATCTGGATGCAGCCAGTGAAGCTTCTTCAGAACCAGACTACAACTATGAGTTTGCTCAAATGGAAGTTATTATGAAGACACTGAATAGTAATGGTAAGAAAACTGACAGTTAAGAAGTCCAGAGATTTTTTTTTTGTGAGGATCTTTTAACAAATTCAGAGTGTAACTTAATTTTTAGATTAAAATGTGTGATACACTCACCCCAGTAAGCCTGGGGCATTTCCTGCAAAAGGTGTTTTACAGAAATATCAGTTGTAAATATCTGCTCACTTGTACGGTCGTGCATGTGTGAATATATAATCTATATACATATATCTACTCCTGTGGACATATACATATACATGTATATGTACATAAACATATACATGCTTACATGTATATATGTATGTACATATATGTACATACCATCTTGGAAATCTTTGGTATTGTCAACTTTTATAAAGATTTTGTTGCCTGTGTTAAAGCCTCAATATAAATATATATGTATATAATATGTGTATGTGTATATACACTTACATAAAAATTTAAGTACTGAACAAATGGTGTAAGAGGTAAGAAGAAATTTCTCCAAGACAATTATTAGTTTGCTTCTGCCCAGACATACAGTTTCATCTGTATGTCTGTTAATCTTTATATAGAGACTTCACACTACAGTTCTTTGTAGTGCTGAGAGGTAATCGTGCAAGTGAAATCGTCATCTAAGTCCTTCTGACCTTGAGTTTTGCAGGTTATTGCAGACAGAAATACACTTCAGATATGTCTGCTTCATCCTTCCTTTTGCATTGAACATTACCAGCACCATTATAACTATATTACAAAGTCATGGACACCTCAATCAGGCTATGATCAAAAGCATTAGCTGGCATAAGTTTTAGCTTCTTGATTACTGTGAAGTTGTTTTTAATTGAAGTTTGTTAAAACCTATTGTGATGCCTTTTCTGGACAGTTATTCTAGATAAAATATGGTATATAAAAATAATGATATGATATATGACATATAAAAAATATAGTATGCATAAAATGACATGATATTTTCTTGGTTTCCAGAAGGCAATTAATAATTCATGTGGTATAATATGGGATGAAGAAATGATGAAAAACTTAGTGAAGTGCTCAGTGCTTTGTACAGGTTTTCTAACTGCACAAGATTTTAGGAGCAAATGCCTTTTTTTCTCTCTGACCAAGAAAACACAGAAGATGGTGTTTCATTTGTTTCTGTTCTCCTTTCTTTTTATCTTCGTAGTATTTCCATTGCTTACTGTGGTTTAGCTGTTGAAATACAGTACTGATTTTCTTTTTCTTGGTCTCCTCTTCAGCTTCCTTATGTTTTGCTTTTGAATACAACATGATTGTTTCCTTACACATAATTCTGTAGAAATCATTTGCACATTTTTTATGATCTTATTGTGATTTTAATGGATCTCTTTTGTGCAAGTGAGTTTCAGGTTCAGACCATTTAAGGTGAAAGGAAATTATTGTTTGATAACACAGTTGTTCTCATTATGGTTCACTCATACCAGGAGATGAATTTCAGACGAATCTACCATCCTGGTGGTCTTCAGTGTTGTCATCCCTTGTGAAGACTCTGTTGCCTGTTTTAAGGTCTCAAACCATCCCGTATCTGTGCCAAAACTGGGACAAAGGTTTTGAACTTGATTGGCTCATGCATGATACTGCTGGAGAAATTTGAAAGCATTAATTCGATGCTTGATCTGCTTGAAACTAACTTAGAGTTTTAATAAACTGCAGGAGTCAATAATGTTAGTGCTATTTGAGTGGAGGGTTGCACATTTTGATTTCCATGTGTTATTGCCTAGCTGATGATAATCATTCTTAGCAATATTTGTAACATATTTACATTACAGCTCAGTAGGCTTTTTTTGACTGTGATCCCAGCCTATCTCAGTCTTAGCTGAGTAGTTTTCCATGTCTTTACTGAAGTGCAGACCTTGCTTTTCCAGTCGAGCTGCTTCCTTCCTAATGCACAGCAGATGTTTGCAGTCACACATCACACAGTTTCAGAGACATCGTAACCCCACTATACCACTTCTCATCTCTTCTCCTCCCTCCCGTTTAGTTGTTCTTAACTAGCTGGGTTAATAGCTGATAATAAAATCCTGACAAAGCAAGCAGCTCTGAGTGTCATTGGCTGATTTGCTGATTCCAAGCTAGATATCATTTTACCAGTTCAGTTCTTCTTGATAGTATATCTAAGTTAGTTTTCTGACAGGCTTCAAGTTTGTTGAGTAGAAAGTACAGCAGATTTGTTTCAGTACTATTGATTTATTCTACTTTAAAGTGAGAAAATAAATATGGGGAAAATAGAAGAAATAATGAAATAACAGAAGCCTATTAATTCTATAGTTTATATCATCAACAAAAAAGAAACTGGGTCAGAGAAAACTTTGTTTTGTTTGGTTTTAAATTTTATATAGATTGACTTGAGTTTGGTTTTCTTCTTTTGCATCAGAAGTTGATATAGCCTGGAGCAAGAGGTTTTTTTAATCTTCTTTTACTTTTTTTTTTTTTTCCATTTGTCTATTTATATAGTTGAGAACAGTAACTCCCTATGAGTAAATAGCCTGGTTTCTCCTGAGCACAATCGTTAGATTTTATAGCATGTAAGCAGTTGCAGCAGTGTCACATTTTACATCTGGCTCCTGAGAAACTCTGAGGATAATGAGGGAAATGTGAAATGTTGAAAACAGCCGTAAAGCAAACATCCTGATTCTTCCTGCCCTGCTTCAACACATTCACCTTTTTCATGGGATTCTGTCAGATCAGCATTGTACCACAACTTTCTGATGCTGATCTGACAAGGATTTATTCCTGTATAGGGTTTAGTGGTTAAGTAAACAGTGAGATTAGGTTACACACTTACTGATTTAAGCAAACAAAAAAGCACAGCTCAGGCTGGGGATTTTGATGCAGTTCAGCGAAGCAGTACATGTCAGAACCTCTTCCTAGCTTGATTAGAAAACTGCACTTACATGGAGTCTTAATTTTATTCAGCATTGTTATTATTGGATTAACAGATTCCTGATGTGAATTAAGTAAAAATGCAGCAAGGTAATCAAACACTGTTTGTACATTCTTTTCATAGAAGTACATTCTTTTTGTAAACCAGTAATGTTCTAACTGTTTGCAGAGATATAGCTGCATATGAATGGTCTTGTTGGAACCACTGAACTATTTTTGCCATATAAATAAGTGGAGAGGTGTGATATAATGCTTCTAACGATGAGTAGAATTTACTGTGCATTTGGCAAGCACCAGGTAGAATCTTCCCTAATTTGACTTTGCCTGGGGCATCCAAAATAGTGGATTATAGTGTCTAAATCCAGCTTAGACATTGTTTGTAGTTCTTCTGTGAACAATTTTTTTTTTTTATCTTCTAACCATATGTTTTATAATTCGTGCCATGTTTTAATTTTTCACTAAAAGAATTCGATTTTTCTAGGTGCATCTTTTCAAAAAATAATTTGGAGACTTTTCTAAGGTGTTAATCTACGTTTTGCATTGCAGTACAAACACAGTCCCTCTCCCTCCCCCACAACAGTAATGAATTTGGTTTAAATTTGGACTAGCTTGTTGCATCTTGTGCCACACGCTTTCCCTGATATGTAGTCTTGAAGTAGCTGTGATTCTGTAAATCTTGGGGGCTGAAAAGATCACTGTTATGAAAGAACTGTTGTTCCCTGACGCTGGGACTGGTCTTGGAGCAATTTAGTAAACTCTTAATGACTCAGCCATAGATTCATTTCCTGTGTTTCCAAACACAATAGACCTTAATTTCTTCCATCCCTCTTCTCTGTCTGCTGCTTAATACCTGATTTCTCAACTATTCTTACGTGTACTTAAAACTATGTTAGGGACTGTACAAGAAACCTATGCATGTGCAGATGATTCTGGTATTATCTGGATGAGTTAGGAGAAGGATGCAGGTCAGCATGTGTAACTTGGTTTGTAGTCTAGAATGTTGAAATGCATTTCAGTCAGTTGTTTTTGCTGCACTGTCTGTTTAAAAGCCCAAAATAGCTAAACATACTCCTGAGAATGTCATGTACTAAAATCTGCTAATTCTGACTATTTTATGCCGCATCTGGATCACTCTTTTGCTATTTGGTTGCTATTTATATTGACAATTTTTTTTTTTTGAACTTCATTACTTATCAAAGCCATTTTGGTGGATCTTTAAGATGCCTTTGTGTGAAGCCAATAGTTTCTTTCACTGACAGGACTTGGGCTACTGTAACTATTTATAATTATTGTTGTTTTCTGCCAAAAAATGTGCTCTACACAAATTTTGATATTTCAGAAAGTTTGCTGAGAGGCGAATAAAAATCCACTGTAAGAATGGAACCCAGAGGTCTTGTTTGCTTTCCTGGCATTTTTAGGAGGAAGGATTTCTTTTGCAAAATAACTTTCCTAGATATCCATGTACATTGAAATCACAATCAGTACTTCAGTGTAGCAAATTCAGTTTCAGTAGCTTTAGTACTAAGAAAGTTGTTATATGTTACCGAATATAGTAATGCTGTGTTTATAAAAACTCAGGATCTGCTTTGGGGGAGAGTGTATGTGCCAGTTGCATATAGTGTTGTTGCTGAGTCCCCTATGGAAGCTCTTGTGTGTCCTCTACTTAATGCTCTAGTAACCCAGATTTTGCTTCGTGTAGCCTTGCAGTATCAGGAACGCTTGCACAAAAATTTAAAGTCTGGATTTTAGTAGTGAACACAAGATGATTCAAACTAAATCACACTGACAATTTTTTTTTGGTCTGTTTTTGAGAAGTAGATCTTGAGTTCTGAAACAGGGAAGTATAGTTAAATGCAGGTTTACTTTCCCCCTTCCTTTCTGACAGATTGACATCCTAGAAGTCACAGGAAGATTTTCTTTTAATATATCTGCAAAATGGCATTAGAATTATTTTAAAAATGAAGTTGTTTTTCGGTTGAAAATCTTGGCATGTCCTAGAGCCACAATGTTACTTTCTCTATTTAATGTTCTACCACTCCAACTATGGAAGCTCTTCCCCTTCCTTCCCTTTCTGGTATGCATAATAAGCAGTTTTTATAGGATGTGCTATCACTAGAATATATTCATCTAAACATCCTTTTGCAAACCATATTTTGGCTGTGTTTAAGATTTCAGATATATGTGCATGAAGATGATATATATATATACTGGTAGTAAATAGGAGGAGCTTATTCTATTGAATTTTCTTTCAACCATGTAGTTTGCCATTGGATGTAAAACCAGCACTAGACCAAGTAATTCTTCTTTACTTTGGATGTAATTTAGGTTTAACCATAGTTAATGGACACAAGCAGTTGTTTCAGGTCAGAGTATCTAACTGGGTATTTGGTCTGACCAATTCCGAGATGAAATGTACTTCGTAGTCCCCCCCAGAACATGCTCCGTCTGCTTCAGTGTTGTGAAGTGCATTGGTGCAGTGTGGTGCATGACCAGTTAGCTGTTTGTCTTAGATTTCATCTGCAGCAATTCAATGCCTCGTTCTCTGCCAAAATGGAGAAAGTAAATTGCTTTTTAGTTCCTGAAATAATTTTCTTCTCTGGTTAACATCATCTTCCCTTGTATTTTGCTTTGTTTCCTTATTTTCTTCTTACTGATTTGTTCCTTTTTTCCATGGATTCTTTTTTTCCTACCAAGATTGTGGAATTAGCTATAAATCCCCAATACTGACATACACAGTAAAGAAGGATGTTAACTGTTGTTCTAGCTTCTTTGCATGACACTTTTTTCTTGTTTGAATTTACTTATTTAATTTGCTGTTTATTACCTTGAGTTTTGTTTATGGGGGCAGTGAGCATCCAGTGTTTGCACAGAGTCTGGGCTGTCTTGATTGCTGTTACCATGTAAATGAAGAAAGTGGCATTTTCCTTTTATTTTTCACTTTTTTTTATTTTGTCTCAGACCCAGTACAAAATGTGGTACAGATCTTGGAGAAACAGTACTTGGAAGAGAAGCGGAATGCTCTTGAAGAGCAGCGGCTGATGTATGAACGTGAGTTAGAGCAGCTGCGGCAGCAGCTTTCTCCAGAGAGGCAGCATCAGCATGGTAGTGACAGACTCTCCTACACTGCACAAACTGCCCAGCAGAAAGTAAATCTGTGGACAGAAGAGAGGTGAGAATGCGGGAGGAATGCTGGAGTTAACGGAATCGATGAGAGCTACAGAGGAAGGGCTCTAAGTGAAAGATGGGACTTGAACAGTCTGTCAGAAACAGTATTTTTTGGTAGAATTAAGATTTTAACCTAGCCCCCCTTCATGAGGGCTAGGTTCTAATCCCTAGTGCATGTACAAGATCATCTTGTTTGATTTAATATGATATGAAGTAAGAATTCAGCTTGTATCGATCAGCGTTATGATACTTCTAAATTGTTTTACAACTTAACTTGTGCTTCTGAAATGTTTGGTTTAGTGTTTAAGTTAGAAAAAAGGAAAAGACAGCTTATGAATAAATTTGTCATCTCATGCTAAGGAGTCCATTAAGGATTATTGTGTGTTGAGAGCATCCAATGAAAATACGGTATTTTGCAGTCTAAAACTACAAAAAATAAAATCGTGTGAATCTTTAAGTTTTGTACATACGTGTTTCTAAAAGTAAGTCCAGCTTTAGAAGAGGACTGCCTTAAGTTTGAGAACTGCAAGGCAGTCAAATAGAGTATATTAGAGCTGTTAAGGAAGAAAAGGCTTGCAATTAGATAAAAGTACAGAAAGCTCTTTGCAGAGGAATAGCGTGGCACCTGAACAGAGGTCTGGTGAAAGATCATGATGTGGTTTGCAGGAAGAATTTAAGAAGCAGACCAGGAAGTTGTGAGCTGAGTTTAAGCACTGTGTGTATTTGCATCTCACTAAAGAGAGAAGTTTGTTTTTGGTATCACTAGGGAGAAGGGGATGTCTGCTCCACAGAGTTTCTAGGGTCAGCAGCCCAGATAATATTTTTTGTCTGACAGGTTTCAATAAACAAGCAAGCATTCTGTCCTTATGTTTGTTCAGCAGGAAGGGTGACTAAGTGTACTAATAGGTAACTTGTAAGCATCTATCTTCTGTTTAAACAAAAATTCATTGTTCACTTGATGCTTTTTCTATACATGGAGAGTTTGAGTGCACTTTCCTATTTCAGTTACTTTTGCTATACCTTCCACCATTAATAAATTAATGTGCAAGAATTGCTTAAGTAACGGAAACCAACGTTGTGTTGCAGCTTTCAAATTCAGAATGCTAAAAATAGAACAGAACAGATCTTACTTTAGTTATTATGTCAGCTTTTGTTTTGTAATTTCTGCCAAGTTTGTCCTGGAAAAATAAAGAAAAAAAATAGCAGTCTCTTCACACACTCAGCCATGATGCCTAAAATGTTTTCCATGGCAAGCTTAGGGAGAAGCATTGCTCTGTTTCAACTTCAGTTAATAATAATTGTTTGCCCCTGTAAGAGCTAAAAACAGAATTGTTGTATTGTGAACTGAATGTTAAGTATTGCAGAGTCACTGTTGTGATTTGCAGGCTGTTTTAGTGTTGCAGAGGAGTGTGCAAAAACACTCTGCTCTGGTAATTGATATTCTAAAAATTAACCAAAGTCTGTAACCATGAACTGACATAAAAGTGAAAATCTGGAGTACTCTCAGGACTAAGAGTTCTGCCAGGCTTCTCTTCTCAGTATTTGTTAGAAGACCTTTTAGGGGGAGGAGCTGTATTTTGAACAAGCGTTTTGGCTCTGAACTCCATGGATTTCTGCTGTGTAAAAGCATGGCAACAAAGCCCTGTAGAGAATATTCACCAGCCAACTGGCTAGAGAGCAAGAAATGCAGACAGCATAGGAAGACTCAATGCAAAGAACACGTGGAAGACCAAGTGTCTGGGTTTCATGGGGTTTGGTTCATGCAGTTTTGGCTGTCGGTCTGTTGCTAATGGAGCTGAACTCTGCCCGATCAGCCAGCGGAAGGAATTTGATAAGCATCAGATGTGAGTGCATGGTTGTGTCTGTCAGTTCAGCTAGAGTACATTACGCAGAGTTTATTCTAGCTTTGTGCTGACTGTGGGAGGACAGATGATACCCGATACAGTGCTAAAACCCTTTAGTGTAAAGTAAATCCATCGCGACTTTGAACAAATTTATCTGTTGGGGTGGGTGGTGGTTCTTTATCTAGCACTGGGAATCCAAGAGACTTGCAGTGGTGCTTGGCTTAAACAAGTGTTTGAGTATTTCGTGTTCAGTACAAACTCGCTGTGGTTAATACAATGACAAAGTTAGGGTCCGGCTTATTCAGGAATGAATGGCAGGGACTTGCTGTAGCTGAATCTCATGGCTCCTAAAGCACTTACAGATCAAAGCTGTCTTTTGCTTCTCAAACAGGGCAGCTGTCTTGCTGTGGTTGCAGATGTAATGCACTGTCAGCATTAAGCACTACTTAGTGAGTCATTCCTCACTCTACCTTCATTTTCTGGGTGAATCTAAAATTAGAGCAGTCTGTGGGATGTGTCACTCCAGTGGGTCAGAATTGCTCACTTAATCTTCATAGCCGGAGTAACAGAAGCAGAAGAGAAATTTTTTGGGAAGTAGATCTGGAGAAAGTGGACTTAGAACAGTCGCTACCACCAATAGATTTGAAGTTCATGCAAAATCCACCTATGTTGCAAACTCAGGCCAGATAGGTGAGAGAGACAAAGCAGCATGTTTTAGCATGTTGAAGGCTCTGAAAAATTCAGACCTGTGTGCTAATGCTGTTAGTACTTTGTCACCCTGATACAGTATTGGGGAGGAGTCAGAGTGCAATTTGAATTACACAAGCTGAGAAGTCATACAGGGGAATGTTGGTCACTGAAAAATCTGGAATTAGATGATGAGTTTTTTGCAGAAGGTGGTGCAGTAAGTGCTGTTGGGTTTTCAAGAAAGACAGAAAGGGGGTCCTCCCATTCGCTCAAAAGGTAGTTGTGATACTGCTAAAAAGCAAGTTAAAGATAAGACTCCCAGGTATGAATGCATGGCAGATGGAGGTATAGTGTGTGTCACAGCAGGTTTGTTGGGTTGTATGTTAGAAGTGATTTGCTCAGACAGGCCCTACAAACCTTTCAGGAAGTTGTCCAGAAACTGTTAGGTGTACGGAGTGCAGAAGCTTGAACCTGTGCTCATTCATTGATTTAGTTAAAAGGTACTCTTGATAAATAGCACATAAGGTACACTTGAGATTGCTTCAGTGCATGCAGGGAGATCCAGGAGTCTGTAGAACTGCAGCGCACTGGCTGTAATGTAAAGCTTTGGCCTGCAGAGATTTCAGATTCCAGTGTCACAATGTGAGGAACAACAGTTTTTGTTAAGATGAAGTATTACACGCTGGGACTGGTAGTTTCTGTGGAACTTGACTACAGATGAAAGGCAAAGACAACTGCAATTATTTCATTTCTTGAAAGAATATCCCTAGGGCTCTTAACAAATTACCACTGCAACAGCTGTCATAGTACTGTGCCCTTTTTATGTGGGGATTACTGTGCTGGACTTACCTCAACAGTAATATATTTGTTTAATATGTTCTTCCTTCATAAAATTGTCCAACATTTTTGAGTTTGCTGACTTAGTGCAGTATGGCATTTCTCCTTAAACTTGCTTCAGAAAATTCTTTGTTAGCACCTCTGTTTGCAGCTTTCCAATAATAGAAATAGGTTTTTGTGTATTTTTCATGTTCCCTACTGCACTGCAGGGATGAATTGTTTCGACAGAGCCTGGCTAAACTTCGAGAGCAGATAGTGAAAGCAAATACACTGGTGAGAGAAGCAAACTTCTTAGCAGAAGAAATGAGTAAGCTAACAGATTATCAAGTAACACTTCAAATCCCTGCTGAAAACCTCAGTGCCAACAAAAAGGTAATAGCATAATGATAGTGCTGGAA
The DNA here is from genome assembly GCA_036925125.1 of Oreortyx pictus. Lineage (NCBI taxonomy): Eukaryota > Metazoa > Chordata > Aves > Galliformes > Odontophoridae > Oreortyx > Oreortyx pictus. Next base: position 84,366,432 of record JAUPFR010000003.1, on the reverse strand, counting down.
AACGAGATAGTTTTATGCCTAATCAAAAAATGTAGATCTATTTAACTTTCACCTTCAACTTAAGGCCATAAAATTTTATTTTGGTTAGATTATGTGTAGACAAAACATAGATGCTACCTGATTTTATCATCTTGAAAGTTATTAACGTAAAAATAACAACAGAGTATTAAATATGACTCTTAGTCCAAGTGTGTGATAAGAGTATATGAATGTGGTTTGTGAGCAGACATTTGTGTTCTGTTGCTGTAGAGTGCTGCATTTTAGTTGTTTGCAAAAATGACCTGTTTTGTTCAAGATCCCTGTAACTTTTTCTGAAGTGCTTTCTTGCTGTAATGTTGCTGTAAATTATAATGGTAGCAATTAAAATAATACACTCATAAATTGACTGAGAGTTCTTAATGGTACTGTGTAAATGAAAGCTGTTTAAGAGGAAAAAAGAGGTCTGAATCTTCAGAGATGTATAAGATACATGCTGCATTTGAGGACAGGGATGGTATGGCTGGCATGCAGAGGAAGCTGTATATTGTCTATTTTATTCCTTTTTAGGCGTACAGTTTGAGTGAAATTTTAAACTACTCACATGCATGCACTATCCCTACAGTGATTATTTTTTCTTCTGGCTTAGAGGAGTGCAATAGTGAGTGAGCCTGCTATTCAAGTGAGAAGAAAAGGAAAAGCTACTCAAGTGTGGACTATTGAGAAACTGGAGAACAAATTGATTGACATGAGAGACCTCTATCAAGAGTGGAAGGAGAAAATTCCTGAGGTATGAAATATTTATTTTTGGAAGGGATCACAGCTTGTTTTCTTCTAGCCCCTTACAGAATGTTGTGCAGATGAAGCGCAGTGACTTAGTATTTGAAAGAGTATGGTACTGTGGTGAAAAAAGAAACAACTGTGAACATAGTGCCTATGCAGAGTAAAACATAGCCATGTCTTATCCTCACTTATATTCTCGGATATGGTTGTGCTCAGCTAGTGACTCATGGCAGAAGTTAAGGCATATGTTTACCTTCCGTTATACAAGTGCCATGCAGATAGGCATGAACTCTGAATAGAAACAGCAGGCTGCATTGGAAATAGTGATTAAACACTGGTCAGTATAAAAAATAGCTGGGATGACTAGGGTGTCACGCTGTGTGGAAAGTGCAGAACATATCAGTGTGGTAGAACTTGGTCTTAAAATTGTAAATATTCTGTAATTTCATTTGTATATCTTTCAGCCTTAAAGCAGTGAAGAAATCAATTAAGCTTACGTAGTTTGTGTCAGTATCTCTATGAAAACCAAGTGGTGTTTCCTGAGAACTTAAGTAACAGATCAGACTTTAGAAATGAGTGTAGGACTTGTTAAAATCTTGTTGGTTTAAATCAGAGGTGTATCTTATTGTCATATAGTGAACACGGAGCACCACTTGCTTCAAGAATCATTCCCAAATACTTTTGTACAGCTGTTGTGCTTTTGTTCCCTGCCTTAGACAGGACTAAGGGAATCTCAACAATGATTTTGCTGACTTCAGTAAGAACTAATAGCACACTTTCCTGGGCGGGATTATTCTTTCCATGACATCTGTCATGCATAGTACATGCTACATTGAAGCATGTTAGTCAAATGAAGTCAAGAGGAGGAGAAGGGAAGGAGCTAACATGTCCACTGATGTGTGCATAACATACCAGGAATCTGCATAAATTCTGCATTGGCTGTTATGACTTGCATAGAAACTGCTGCAGATACGATCTCACCTCTTGAGGAATCATAGTAACAGTTGTAGGCTTAAGTAGGAGTCATCCTGCAACTTCCCTTTTGCCCTAGTAGTGGTTCCCAGCAGCTGGAACAGCTCTTTCTCTTGAGGATCATTTGTGCTTTCATTTAAAAAGTAAAGTTACTACTTATCATAGTAGAGAAAGGGTTGCATGTCTCATCTCAAGAGATTTCATTTTAGATTTCCTGTTCTGTTTGTTTAATAGGAAAGAACATTAAAATGTGGTAGTGACTTAATTTTTGTGCCGTGATCTTGTCCTGCGTGGTAATTTGATTTTGATTTCCATACTCAGACGTTTTTAAAATAACTTTTGTGCTCTTTAAACAGATAAGGAAGCTCATTGGCAAAAGAGGTGATCCTTTTTATGAAGCACAAGAGAATCACAACTTAATTGGTGTGGCAAACGTGTTTTTGGAGTGCCTTTTCTATGATGTTAAGCTGCAATATGCTGTGCCTATCATCAGCCAGCAGGGGGAGGTAAAGCGAAATAGTGTCCTGATTCCTATCTGTGCTTTTTTACCTGTGTGGATAAGCTTAGTAGTTCTGCCTACAACTTCTTTATATTCCTTTCTCTTCTTTTTTTGTTATTGTTGCTTTTCATTTGATGATTGTGTGCTGTTCAGTTCTGACGTTCAGTGCTGGTTAGCAGTCTCTGTATACCTCCTGGTGTAAGATTCCTACCATTATTGTCTTTAAATAATTTGTGCACAGATCCTTAGTGTTTTTCTTGCCTTAGGTTGCAGGACGTTTGCATGTGGAAGTAATGCGAGTCACTGGGTCTGTCCCAGAACGTGTGGTAGAAGGAGATGACTCATCTGAGAACTCCAGTGAGAGTGGGAGTCTGGAAGTTATGGATAACAATGGGGAAATTATTCACAGAGCGAAAAAGCTTTCCTGCAGGGTAAGTGAGAGCACATGATGAATTTAACAGCTTCAGACCTTTGTAACTGTGTAGTCAATTTGAAGTACTAAATTGTGTAAGCAATAACTTGCTTTATGTTTTATAAAGATAAAATAGAATTTTCACTGGCCATAGCTGCCAGTGACTTGAGTTGATCAGTGCTTGTTTCTAGTATATATAGATCTGTATAATAAATGCAGAAATTACAAGGACAGTCTTTCGTGGCAGATGCAGAAGAGGAAATACTTTTTCCAGATATCAACTTGCTATGATTTGTTTAATTTTTTCTAGTGTAGTATCAGTGGCTGGTGTCTGGATTTCATTTCTTTAATGAAAAAGTTCTTCGCTCAAGTGTATTGTCTCTCTCAAAGAAAGCACGTGCGTGGGTAGGCTAGCTAGATGCACATAACTGTTCTCCTTGCATCTGCATTTCTGTGTATGCAAAATACAGATTTCCTAAGTAGGGTCCTCTTTAAGAGGCAGTTGGAAATACCTTTTAGAAACTCTTGATTGTTCATAATTTTTTGTTTAAATAGTTTGCTTTTAAGCAGTTTACAATTCAATTGTTTTTATGGGTACATCCGTCTTGTTTACTCAGGTAAAAATAAAAGAAGCAACCGGACTGCCACCTAATCTCTCCAACTTTGTCTTTTGTCAATACACATTTTGGGATCAATGCGGATCAACAGTGGCCGCACCAATGGTAGATCCAGATGTGCCTTCACCTCGGAGCAAGGATGCTCATTTTACAGTGGCCTTCTCTCATTGTAGGGTAATTATTTTTAGCATGAAACAATATTATCAGAAAGAAGGGTGGAATACTTGATTTAAGCTGTTTAGAATTTAAGGCTTGTTCTCCTTGGGGGAGGAGGGATGGGATCGAGTCATATAACTAATGACTTTTCAAAATACTTATCTTATTGGTGCTGTGATGGGGTTTTTGTGTAAATTTTCAAAGCACGATACTCGGTATGCAGAAGCATGAGTTGCTGATGTGATCTGTTTCACAACTGTTGACTGAAGTCAAGCTTTATAATCCAAACTGTATGCTTGTACCATGCAGACGAGTAACTGTTTGGCGAGCCTCTGCAAACTAATTGAGGACTTGTGGTTATTTTATTTCATTGGTTGTGATTTGGTTTTTTTCTGATTTCTTAGGACTATGTGGTAAATGTCACGGAGGAGTTTTTGGAGTTCATTTCAGAAGGAGCTCTTGCTATTGAGGTGTGGGGTCACAGATGTACGGGCAATGGCACCTCTGTTTGGGAAGTTGATTCTCTTCATGCTAAAACTAGGACGCTGAGAGACAGGTATGAATTAACATGAGTGCTTTCATCAGCTTTCCAAAGGTTTTCTATTACCTGGGGTACACTAATCTTACTTTGATGAGGCAACCATTAGTTTTTGTGGGTATGGTCTTTTTAGGTGGAATGAGGTAACTCGAAGAATAGAAATGTGGATTTCCATACAAGAATTGAATGAGATGGGAGAATATACTGCAGTTGAACTCCATCAGGCAAAGGATGTAAACACAGGGGGGATTTTCCAGCTTAGGCAGGTAAGTCTTTTCCTTGTTGTCTTGTTCATACTTAAATTAATTCTTGATTTTATTCTCAGATTCCCTCTTTTTCTCTCTCCCTCTCTGTCTGTCTCTTATCAATTACTTTCCTGTTCAGGGTCACTCTCGCAGAGTTCAGGTGACAGTGAAACCTGTTCAACATTCAGGAACGTTGCCTCTCATGGTAGAAGCAATTCTTTCAGTCTCTATAGGTGGTGTGACTGCCAGATCAACCAAATTGCAAAGGGGCTTGGACAGCTATCAGGTAAGACAGCTTTCATGCATTGATTTATTTTCTATTTTTACTTTTCTATTTTAGATCCTGCCCAAAAGTTCCAAAAGTGACCTTAGTTCACATGCTGGTACATGAAACATTATCTTGCTGTTTTAGGTGTGTTTGAAGCTAATGTAACTGTAAGATGATAAAGCTGCCTCTTTTTTTTTTTTTTTTTTTTTAGCTTGCTTGTAACTTAGTATGTAACTGATAAGGAGCCAAGTGTGATATCTGGATATATGCAAGATATACCACAGGCATATGGAAGTTGTTTTTACTTTTGCAGCAGTGAAATTAATACCGGATTAGTGATTTGGTTAGTTTCTGTCTCACATATGAATGGTGCACGTTGAAGAGTAAAACAAAATGAAAATGAGTAGGGATATAATGTCTTATAGCGATATAGCGTTCATCTTTTTAAGCTGTTGCTGTATGCAGCAGGTCCTAAGAGGTATAAATGGCTTCTTGCTGCTGCTAGACAAATTCCTATGGAAAACAAAGTATTCTTTTAATAGCAATGGCAAAGAGCAAGTGGAACAGGCCACCCAGGGAAGCATGGCATCTTTCAGGCATTCAGAACCACGAGTAATTCTAACCTTAAGTACAGACAAAACTGTAAATGTGAAGTTTGGCTGTGTGCTTGCGCAGTCCTTTTTCTGGTGCTGTGTTCTATAAATTTCTTTTTCTTTTTCTTTTTTTTTTCTTTTCTTTTTTTTTTTTTTTTTGCTGAATGTAACCTCTAAAATCATGGCTGAGATGCTATAGTCTGTAATGAAATCAAAATCTGATCCTCTCTGTTAGTAAGACTTCGGTTACTCAAATGCTGTAATTTTAACATTGTACAAGTTTGTGGCAAGAAATGTTTGTACTTGTGGTTTGGGAGTATTTCTGTGATTTTTCTGTTGAAAAATGCATGTTGTTTTGTTTTGTTTTTTTTTACAAAATTTATTTTCTCCTACCAGAAGGAGGAGGATGATGGTGGTGATATGGATAGTTACCAGGTATTGATGCTGTTGCTGTCAATCCTGTGGCATGGGGCACAGCTACTGCTAATAGCCAACAGCTTTCAGATGAGCAAACATAGTGGTGCAAGCAAAAGCAGCTTTGAAATATATGCTATGCATTTAAGAGGCTACCTGGGCTATAAGAAACTGCTATTTCAGTTTACCTAATGACTTCGTACTCATGCATTGTGCTCTTCGCTGTTCAGTAGTCAGCTCTCCTGATGGACTGCATGAATTGCTATGTAAATAAAAATTTAAGAAACTTGAATTTAAAATGAGAATAGTTTCTAGTGAGTGTCTTAGGATAGAAAACGTGCAGCTACAGAAATTTTTCTCAACGAAATTATGTAAAAAGTGGCTTATTTTATTTTATTTTCCAAAGGAAGCAACCTTTTGAGCTGTGCAGTTTTCTGAAATGCTAATGGGAGAGCAAGCAGAACATGAGAGTATGGGCAGTGCAGAAGTTCAGTGAAGCAGATGTTCTCAGCTTAGCTACACAGAAACCGTGAACATAGCTTTTTTGTGATAGGTAAATGTAGGGCAGTCAAAATCTAGAAGGCTTAAAAGAATTGTTAAAAGATGGCAAAGGCCAGAAGAAGAAATACCTAAAAATGTAAAACGCAGTGAAGACTTTACATGGAAGTCTTTTATTTGCACTAGGCAGCTTTACAGAAGTAGAATTAGGTTGGTGAGAATGCTGATATCCCGTAAGATAATGTGTTAGACTTTACAGCAGCCTCAGAAATACCAGTTAGATGCTAACTTCTTGCGGGCTGTTTACGCGCTTCCTGAAAAATCACAGAGAAGAATGAACCAGATTTTCTGTGATACCACAAAGCATGATTGCATGATGGGTTTTGTTTGCATGAGACACCTTTTAATTGCACTGATCGCAACTACTAGCAGTGGAATTTCATGCAGATTTGAGGGTATACTGACCTGTCTAACCTTCAGGATAACTTACAATCCACTGATTATACCTGTTTTGCCTATTCCATGCATTATTATAAAGTGAGTAATTAGCCTGTGGTGTATAATCCTGTTCAATAACTGAGGTTGTGTTTTCTTTTCCTCCTTTTGGAATTTGAGATTTGAAAGCCAATGAGCTTCCATTCATGGGTGGTGAGGTACTTAATTAGCGTGCATGTAATTCGGGGAAAAAAGTTTTCTGCGTCACGCAAGCTGTTCAAATAACAATTCTGATGAAACTGTCACCAAATTCACTGCCATTCAATCTTAACCACAAAGCATAATAACTTCCTTTTTTCTTTTCGTGTTAGGAAGAAGACCTAAACTGTGTACGAGAAAGATGGTCTGATGCATTGATAAAACGCAGAGAGTACTTAGATGAGCAGATTCAAAAGATCAGCAATAAGCAAGGTTTAAAGCTTAAGAGCTCTTTCATAAATACTTTATTCCCTATATCAGCAACAACAAAAAAAAGTGTCTTATATATAATATTAACCTCTTTTGCCGTAGAAAAATCTGAGGATGATATAGAACGAGAAGCTCGGCTGGTAGAACAGTGGGTAGGGCTGACGGAAGAGAGGAATGCAGTGTTTGTTCCAGCACCAGGCAGTGGAATCCCCGGGGCACCTGCAAATTGGTACGTTCAGAAAAAAAACATTGGAGGGCTTAGTTTTTTCTGCAGGAACTTAGCAAACTTACAAGGTAAAAATCTCAGCATGTTTTAGAGCTTCCTGCGTTTTCGTACACCACCACAAACTACACAGAGTTGGCTTGAGGTTACATGCAGGTTTGAAGGTGACAGCTGCTTGGTTATCTTACTACATAAAACAGTTTTGAGATAGATCTGAAGTTTTGAACATCACCTTTGAATTTAGTAGTTTTTTACTTTTTGTTTTAAATTCTGAGAGTTTTCTTGTAGTTTCACTCCTTTCAGCAAAAAAAAAAAAGGAATGTCTCAAAATGAATTATAGAACACGATCGTTTCATTGAGATCCCGGTGTAGGAAGAAGTGATTCTAATTTAAAAGGTTGTTCTCTTGTTCCATTCAAATTGCACTAATGTATCTTTAGTTTCATTTAAATTGGCATTTTAAGTAAGATCATTGGAACTGACTTTGAAAAATTAAGAATGCGTCAGGTTAAATTTGGGAAAGTGTGGATGAGAAAAAACAAGTCTCATCAAGTGTACACTGGTGTCCCTGAAAATACCTATATCTGTTCTTCACTGGGTGAATAATGTGGTGGTATTTTTTCCTCTCAAACTTAAGATTTTTTTTCCCCTATTCACCCGAAGTGTACGGTCATGTAGCTAGAAACGTGTGTATTGTTATAAAGACTACACGTTGTCAGTAGTTACCTATCCATTTGTTTGAAAGGTTGCTAACAGCTACGTGTGAGATGACTGCATGAGAACTGTCATCGCTGTAACAATGGAAATGCTCAGAAGCGTGTGAATTAAGTTTTGTTAAAGCATTATATGTAGCTACTTGTGGAGATAAAGCATTGTCTGTACAACACAGACAGTCAGATTAGCCATCACCGTGTTGACAGCTTTTATCACTGGCTACGGTTAATATGAATCTTGTGCAGAGATCGGTTTTCCCAAGTTAATTGCGGTGTCTGTTTGTCTTCCTTGTTGACAGCAGTTTGTTTTGTTTCAGGATTCCACCTGCAGGAATGGAAACACATATACCCGTTCTCTTCCTTGATTTGAATGGTATGTTGTAATGACAGATTAAGAAACTTTAGAAAACAATAAAACCTAGTTTCTAACAATAAATTGATAGAATCGTGAATCTTAGATATCTAAGAAGACATTAAGAAAGTTCTGTCAATGACTGTCTGGTGTGGACTGTAGAATGTTCTTTCTTCTGATTACATATGTTGGAATAAGTAGGCAGAACTATAGTAAAATTTAAATGCAAATCAGGGAACATACAAGTACAGGGATTTGTTTACTCAACAAAAGCTTAGTTGAAATGGAAGAACAGATAGAAACATTTTGTGTGCGTTTTGATGTACAAATTCACACATCATTAGAACATTGCTAGAGATTCTCCCAACTGTTACAGATCTGAGATATCTGTAGTTTAAACGGGAGGCTTAATGAGGAATGTGACAAGAGGATCTAAACCTTCTCCCTTTGAAGGCACTTAGTTATAACTGTGAGGAGACTGGTTTTTATTCTTAGAACACAGACACACTGTTAAGCAACAAGACGCTGGAGTTAGCTCTATATTTAAGGACTGTTTAGGAAGTAAGTCTGTAAGTATAAACTCTTAGACATAAAGTAGAGAGGGATCCCACATGCCCTGTCACATCCAGCACTTCATTGTGCTCCTAGACGTGTTTGTACGGGCAACACACTGATACCTGCTTGAAACACTGCTTCTGCAAAATTCCTTCGTCAGTGCGCACAGGAAATGTTTTTGTTTTTTATTGTAAGCAGAGTCTAGCAGACTGAAGACCAATTGAGCACATTTTGTGTTTTTTTTGTTATATTTAAAAACCTAGTGTTATCAGTACTGCTTTTCTCAATCTGCGTGCATCCAAACTGATTTAAGTAAGAGTTGCGTTGGTTAGGTTGGCAGGTAGATAAATCAGGAACTTTCTGGCTGAGTAAGTTCCTTTCATGAATACCTAAAAGTAGTTTGGAACTTTGTTTAGATCATGTGAGAACATGTTCAGAAGGAATCTTGGCCTAGTTTTGCTTCCCACTTTTGTATGCTTGAATTATTTTTGAAATAATACATAGTAAGAGTAATCAGGACTAAATGTATTACGAAGTTATTACAGCTTTGCTCTTTATATTAATATTGTTTGGTGTAAAACAATTTCCTTCTTTGCACATTTGTTTCATTAGCTGATGACCTCAGTGCCAACGAACAACTTATAGGTCCCCATGCATCAGGAGTTAACTCAATACTACCAAAGGAGCATGGCAGTCCATTCTTTTATCTGCCGATCATAAAACACAGTGATGATGAGGTAAACTGTTAGCAAGCCTCCTTCTTGACAACTGCAGCTTACAATAAAGCTTTCTTCTTATGTTTTATTTTTCTGCTTGTACGTATTTAATCATCGTTATAATCTTTTGGTGGTAGAAGTGTAATCTGTAGCTATTGTTTCCTTTAGTTTCTGGCCTTTTGGGTTAAGATTTAAGAAGATATGACATGTTAGCTCTTCTGCATTTACTCAGAGTTGTTAGGTTTTGCTCTTGGCAAAAGAGTGACTGATATGCCTAACTTAAAATTCCTTTTTTCTTCTTTCCTTGTCCCTTCATCTTTCCTCTTGCAGGCTCTTTGATTTTTCAGAGGGAACTGCTTCCTTTGTTGTCCTCACAAGGCAAATCCTAATGTTTAAATAAAGCTTTTTCTTTTGTAGTACACGATTCCTTTTTAAATTTAGTAAACTGGGAATTGTTGGAAATAAGTTCCACAACATACCTGGAACCAATCAACTTGCATTTCTTCCACTTTCTGTGCCTTCTCTTAAAAGAATCTTCTTAAAAGATCTTCTCTTAAAAGATCTTCTTAGAAGATCATTTACAGAATAAATGGCATACTGAGATTGAGAAGGAGACAGGGAGGGAAGAAGGTGTTCTGCAGGATGGGAACAGATTTATTCTGTGTGGAACATTATAACTTAATCTAACAAGTGGAAGCTTCATCACTGAATTTAATAAACTTACAATATAGACGAAATAGAATTTCTTCCTTCAGTTTTGCTTTTGCTCTCTCCTCTGCCTTCCTCTGGTTGTAGACTTTCTTCTGGGGCAAGGATAGTGTGCTCCATCATGTTCCATGGTATCTTAACACCTATTTTATGGTTCTTCTGATACACTGCTTATTGTAGTAGAGCCATTTTACTTAATTTTGCTTGATACTTGTTGTTCTTTCATATAAGAATTGTTTAACGCCATGTTAAATCATTTGTCAAAGTAATCAAAGTTTTGATTTTCCTTTCTTCATGTGATTTCTTTGTGTAGGTTTCAGCCACTGCTGCCTGGGACTCTTCTGTCCATGATTCAGTGCATCTGAATAGAGTAACTCCTCAAAATGAGAGGATTTACTTAATAGTGAAGACTACAGTGCAGCTCAGCCATCCTGCTGCAATGGAACTGGTACTGCGGAAGAGGATTGCAGCCAATATTTATAACAAGCAGGTAATAAGTTTGTATTTTCTTTTATTACTAATTTTGTTTTATATCCCTGATGTTATGAGTGTTTTCTTTTGCTGCTTGCTTCATTTTGCACGTGTCCTGTTCTTATGAAAGACAAATGAAAAACAGGTTAGCATAGGTTGCAGTGATGCTGTGCTTGTCTGGTGTAGCCCTTTGAGCTGTTCATCTTTCAGCCTGATTTGGTTCAGAGTCTAGCAGGTACTACTTCTGCAACAGCAACAGAAGAAGTAGTTGAGACAATAAGGTGCTCTCTAAAATTGCATTTCTTTCTGTTTCTCAGACAACTGAGACAAAGAGCACATTTCAGAATTGCTTCAGATTTTGCAGTGGGAAGGGGAAGTGGTGCTGAGACACTGAGCAGCTGTTGTGCTGCTGAGTAACTTACTAATAGCTGAATTCCATCCCTTTTTGCATTGAGATATTTTCCCTTGCTAGTTTCGTTTGTCTAAAATGCCTTGTTAGGTTAAAGTTAAGTTTGCATTTCATGATGTAAGGGCTAACTAATCTGGTAATGCAGCATACTATGTCTGTGACTATAGCAGTGAAAGCTGTGGCTACTGTTCCAGCTATGGCTAGAAATCAGAGCTGTGCTTTGCTGCGGCAGAAGGAATTTTCTCCCTTTTTAACAGGTGTCTGACAAAAGGAGAAATGCCTATTAGTTTTCCTGCAGCCACAGTTTCTCAGTTACAAGTTTATTACATGGGAACCAACCTTCAGTAAAAAAAAAAAACAGGAGTAAACTGTTACTGTTTGAACTTTGCAGCATTTCATACTGAGCATGAGGCTGTGAGGAGTACTTTTAAGGGCTGTGAATACTGAAAAGGAACTTGCTAAATCATTTTCATGAAAATTGTGCTTATGTGGTAAAATATTTTTGCACTACGACTTTTTTTTTTTTTCCTTTTGAAGTGCTGTAAGTAATCATTGTCAAAGCAGTAACCAAAAATTACTTTCTTTCTAGAGTTTTACCCAGAGCCTGAAAAGGAGAATATCCCTGAAAAATATATATTATGCCTGCGGAGTGACCTATGAAATAGTATCTAATATACCCAAGGTAAATTGTACCATATTTCTCTGGCAAATTCACTGAAAGAAACAGGATGACCTATGGCAGTGAGTAGTATACACTGCAAAGTAAGAATCCTGCTTTGCTGAAATGAGGCAGCTTGCCAAAGTGCATACCCTGAAGCTCAATAGTGAGATCATTTCCACCTTTAATCAGTAGAAAACGGAAAGGATTTTATTTTCTCTTCTACTGTGTAAACTGAGTTCTTGTAGTAGAGCTGTTTCTGAAATTGTATTTGCTACTACAGGGAGAATACAGAGGCTACTCAGAAAGGCATTCAGGTCAATAAAAACAGAAAAACAGCTGAAAAATTTACTTCAACAGGGATATAAACTGCTTTTTGTATTATAAATTTGTAGAAATTGAAAATGTACTCTAAAATTGATTTTAAAGGTAAACTGGACAAATAAACACAAATAGCTGCCATGTAGTTTTTGCTTTTATGTGGCAGTACTTCAAATTCAAATTGTAGAGAAATCGTGCTGAATATCTGAGGTTTGGGAAGGAAGTTGCATTTACTTGCCTAAGAAGTTGTTGTCAGCAGGAGATTTCAGGCTATATAAGCATTGTTCCTATGAGATTATAGACTACAACAGATGTCCTAAACTTCTCCCAAGTATGACCTCTTCATTCAGCATCATATACAGGTGTGTTGAAAAGTCTTAGATTGTTGGTTATAGTTAGGATTACTGATTAAGCTAAGGATTATTGATTTACAATAATTTCTGAATTGAGATAGTCTAAATAAGTGAATCAACACCTTAAAAACAATATGCTTTAATTTGAAAAAACTAAACTTGCAATTCAGGCTACAGAAGAAATTGAGGATCGTGAGACCTTAGCACTGATGGCTGCAAGGAGTGAGAATGAGGGCACATCCGATGGTGAAACTTACATTGAAAAATACACACGTGGTGTACTGCAAGTGGAGAACATTTTGAGTCTTGAACGGCTAAGGCAGGTAAGGAAAAGGCACTTAGGGCCTCTTTTAAACTTTTTTATTACAATCCAAGTAGAGGTTATGGGTGGTTTTGTTTTCGAAATAGTTAAGTGTTGCATGTTTTTCAGTCGGAGTGAGAGCACCTGACAGACTAATGTAAGACTGAGGTACTTCTGTGTAATACAGAATTCCAGCAGTGGTTGATTGAATAGCTATGGTTGGCAGTGGTGTAGTGGTGTAACAGTCAGAACCTGAACAGGTAAAAGCTAGAATATGAATTTTAGATGCAAATTTTGGTGATTGTATGTGCAAAGTAAGATTTGTAAATGCAAGCCCTGCTTGCTGTCATTAGGCACATTGAAAAAAAAAAAAAAAGATTCTGGATGAATTTCAGGGCCCAGAGTGTGGTGTTCAGTGGCACAAGGCCTACTTGGGGCCCAGTAACTAGCAGTGTACTACCCTAGAGGTTGGTACTGGGCCTAGTTCTGTTTAACGTCTTCGTTAATGATCTGAATGGAGTGTACCCTCAGGAATTTTGTAGATGACACAGAACTAGAGGGAGTGTTGGTTATACCAGGGGGTTGTACTGCCATCCAGAGGGACTTTGACACGATGGAGAAATGGGAAACAGGAATCCCATGAAGTTTAGCAAGGAGAATGGCAAAGTTCCGGGGAGAAACAAGCCCAAGCGCCAGGACTTGTTGGGGACACTCAGTTTGAAAGCAGCTTGACAGAAAAGGACATGGTGTCTCTCCTGACCTCAGTCATTCTGTGATTCTGTCCTGTTTGATTGCTTCTCGTGAGAAAACCATGACATTGTCCATTTTTGATAACAGCACTGTTTTAGTGGAATCTGTTCTTCTACGTAGGCAGTTACAGTCAAAGAAGCACTGTCTACCAAAGCAAGAAACATCCGCAGAAGCATGAGCACACCGAATGTACACAATGTAAGGACCCTTTCTCCTCTGGTAAATTAATATTAATTGGGTGGAATGATGTTGTCGATGTACTGATGTAATGCTTGCACAATGTGATGTGGTAATGTTTATTCTGAAGTAGGACTAGTCAGCCTGTAGGAAAGCTGCATGAAAAAGGTCAGTCATTCCATGGAAATGCCTCCTCACAGTTTTCTGTTCTGGGAGAAAGCAAGGGCAGAGGTAGAGTTGGTCAGAACTCTCTTTTTATAAAGGGATTAGAATATTCTTGGGAATAACTTGAGAATGATGGTTACAATTATTCAGATTACTTTTTTTTTTTTTTTTTTTTTGCTTTGATGTAAAAGTCTCTTTTACTTCTTTTCATGGTGGGAAGGTTAGTTTCCATTTTCTGTGCACTTTATGCTTTAATCTGTCACCCACTCAGACAGAACAAATATAGCTGTCATTTTAAGTAATCTTATCTGAAAAGTTAGGACTAAATGCTAAGTATTTCCTTAAGACATCTTATAAATAGAATGACAAAATGCATTCCTTTTACCTCGTGGTGTTTTGTAGGCATCCTGTAGCAGACTAGATCTTTCTGCCTGTGATGAAGATGATAAGGTATGTAATCATGAAGATTAAAAAAAAAAAAGTATGTTTACATAATATATCTAACAAACGCTGATTACATCCTGTTTTAAATCAAACTCTTTTGTTCTTCTGTGCTCTTCGTATTAGAATTATGGAAAATGATATTTAAGAAGGGGAAAGATAGAAAAAGCCTTAAAGAAAACAGAATATTGGTGGGAAGGTTCAACCTTTACTGCCATACTGCTAACATCTGCCTCTGATGTCATGGGCTAGCATTATAAAATAGGAGAGATTCCTTTTGGACCATCTATTGAGGAGCTAATTGCTTCTCAATAATCCATCATTTTCTAGACAGAAGTCTTGAAGTCATTAAGTTATATCTTAAGGTATATCTGAGGTTAAAAAAAAAGAAAGAAACAATAAAGATAACCTTTGAGTTTACCTATTAACTTGTTCATGTTTTCCTGTATCAGCATGCATATTTATGTATTTTTGTTTCTTAGGGTTGGTCTGAAAGTCACCTAGATATGTCTGACTGTTCTTCCAGTTATCAAGATGTATCATGCTATGGTACTTTACCCAGGGAGTCACCGCGCAAGAGCAAAGATGGCAGTGGTAAGGCTTCAAAGTGTACGTGTAATGATTTCGTTTGTGGTTTTTAATTACTGCACTAGATTGAAAATGAAATAAAAAACAGTGCTCTTCCTATTAAATTATCAATTCTGTCGTTTGAATGCTTTATCCAGCTTCTTGCTTTAGCAGCTAACAATCTGTGAATAGGGGAGGAAGAGAGAAATGTATGAAGACGTTCAGGAAAGTATAAGAAATTGAGTGTTCAGAATCAAATACAAGGAGAAGACAGGCAAGCTAAATGTGGATCAAAAGAGGAGGAGGAGAGAAAAGGAAAAGCTGCTGCTAATTTATGACTTTGACAATGAAGAGACTTGTGTGAAAGTGGGAAGAGTCCTTTTGCAGGTTCTTTGCCTTGTTTGGGTATTTGTTCTTCCATGTCAGCAATCATGGATGTCTTATTTTCTTTAGGTCAAACTGTAACCTGCTCTTCTTGAACAGGCGGTGTTGGTAGAGCCAGTGCTTCCTTGCCCATAGCTTTCTTTTTCAGCACCCTAGTTATGCTAGATTGCTGGCTTGGTTCCAGCGCAGAATTGCAGCGTTGTGGGCGGAGGAAAGACAAGGCACAGGAAGCAAAAAGCTGTCAGTTTGGGTTTCAGGGATGCTTCCCACTTTTTATGACTGAGATGAAAAGGGCTAAAACTAGAGCCTCAGAGTGGAAGGGGCAGATACTGCTGTTCTCTGCTTTCCTTCTATTTCTAGGCTGCTCAGAGGAAAACAATCTCCCGTCGTAGAGTTCTGTGCTGTCTCATGCTTGAGTCAGTGGTCAAATACTAAAATACTGCCATCCTTTCTGTAGCCATCTATTTGCTAAACATGCAGCTTAACCTTCTATTATTTTGAATTTTTGCTCTTGCAGTTAAGATATGAAGAACCAAAATAGAGCTTTGTTTTTTTTCCTAGGTATTGTGTCAGAGAATTCTCATGCTTTAATGGCCAGCCCTTTTAAAGCATTTTCTCCTCAACCACCCAAGTTTTTCAAACCCTTAATGCCAGTGAAAGAGGAACATAAAAGGAAGACCCCTCTTGAAAGCCGACCTCTGCTTAGTCAGGAGGTAATCTTTGAATGCTGCCTTGTTCTTCACGGAGTCAACTAATTTTGCATTCTTGACAAACTGATTGCCACGTGCTTCTGTTCCAATACAGTTTTGTAATTATTTGGTTAAAATTCATCAGGATGGGCTTTATGTTTGGTGGGCTTTTCATTGTTTTCTTTTTTTACCCGAAACATTAGTTTTGTTTCACCTCTTGGTAAGTAGTCTCCTTTACTGGGTATTTCTACTTTTAAAGTAACAATAACCATTAGAAGCCTGACTTTCATTCCTTAACATAAAACACTATTGAGAAGAGTGCAAGCATATGAGTTTTTCTGCCTGTTAACTTGAAATTTGGTACGATATGTGACCACCATGGGTGCTTGGCTTTCATCGTGTCTTAATGCCTTTCTTCCTCACGTGCATTTAGCCCTGTGGTTTGTGTGATGTGTTGTGTGTCTCAACCTTTGCAGAGTATGCCCTCATCTCAGGTGCATTGTGCTGACTGTGTTGTGCCTTCAGGAAGTAATGCCAACAGCATGCCTGTAGAAAGCAATAGCATACATGAGGAAAAGATTGTAAGTTCTGTACCAGCTTCGGTTATGAGGCTTGGTGGTGGGCTTAGGGCCCTTTGGTGGTGGGCTTAATGAGGTACTTAATGCTACTGGAGCAGGAATAAATAAAGGATTAATGTGAATGCAATCACTCGTGATTATAACTAATAGTTATAATGAGCACTTGCTTGGCTAACAAATGCAATCTTTAATTGGAAATAATTGTTGGTGGGTTTGTTTGTTTTCTTTTAAACTGTTTGTGTGATTCCTCTCATGGGGGGGGAGGAGGGGGGGGTAGAAAATGGGAGGCTTCAGTTTTTACAGGGTACAAATAATCAAGTAAAGTGTAGTTTAGTAAATCGTGTTGCTGTCACTCTAATATGCCTTGTATGTTATCCAGATTTTGTGACTATACCCCAGAGTAAATGGAATGATCCCATTTGGTGTAAGTAACCGTGCACTTAGGTGTGGGTACGCTATAAAAGCTTTATCTAATTGCCTGGTGTGGGATTAATATCACTAAAATAAGGTCGCTGCTCCTGATTAACCTGCAGCCTGTCTTCATTGTAATTCAGGTGGTACATTTAGGTGGAGGGTTTTTATTTTTCTATTCAGCTGTCAAATTGTTTTCTCGCTGCTGCTTCAATGGGTGCATCATTCTGCTTTATGAGGAACTCATTTTTTGAGCTGTGGAAGGTGGCTATGAGTATTTGCTCTAATCAGAGCTTTAGGTTTAGTGTTTGGAACCTTGAAATTATTTCCCTTTAGTACTATGAGCATGTTACTCAAGGTTCTAACGAGGGATTCCTATTCAGCACTTCCATTCCCACCAGGTAAGCAAGCTATGAGAAAAATCTTTTTTGTTATTTCTACTGCTATTTTATAAATTGTTGCACCAGAGTCTCCTGAGAGTCCTGGTGCATACCCTGAAAGCTTGGCTGCTGTTTCTGCGTAGCAGCTGTTTTCTTCTCCATCGTGTTACTTTTCCATAAGGTGGTGTGAGTCAGTATGTCAGCTGAGTCATAGACACAAATAGCGTGAAAGGTATTTGGAAGGCGAAATCTTCCACTGGGCTGAAAAACATCCCATAGAAACTGATCTGTTAGAAAATGTTCCATGATAATGTCAGGGCAATTGTGATCCCTTCAGTCAGAGCAGGGTCCCACCCCGTGCATGCTCTGAATTAACATGGATATTTGCCTGTGCTGTTTTCCAAAGATAAGCAGGAGCTTTTGGAACTGGGAAGGGGCCGCCTCCTGCACCAGGCTTTTCCAATTAGACTGAAACTAATTCACTGAATGCTTCAGATCTACTGTAGCTTCCAAGGCACTGGAAAGAGCTGTACTTTCAGTTCCCAGCTGCTTGCTCGTGCCCTTGCACTGCCTTGTCTTGCCTTAGCATAGATTTTTCTTTGGCTGTGTAGTAAGTTATATTAAGGGAACCGATCCACCTAGGTAAAAAACTATACACAGAGTTAGTTAAATTTCAGCTGGATCTGCTCTCCTGTCTGATAACTGGAATGAGTACAGAGGAGGCAGGTAAGAACTAGCAGTTCTCACAGGGAGGAGGTTGAGATGGCTACTCCAGTTTTTTGCACTGGGTTTAACAAATGATGGCTTCTGGGTTGTTATTATTTTTTTGTTGTTTGTGTTTTTATTGTTTGTTTGTTGGTTGAGTTTTTTTAATCTCTTAGAAAGGAAGGCTTTTGTAAGTCTACATGTTATCTGGGCTGCTGGAGGAAGCATTTCATGCAAGTGGATGAATAGTGTCCTCGGAGTGAGTTCAGAGATTACACTTGGGCAGCATCGTGCCTCCACGTGAAACTTCAGCAGTCTGCTCCTCTCTGATTGCAAGTGAAGGTTTCACATTATTTGTCTGTACTCTGAATGATTGCTCCAAGGCACAGAGCCTCTTACTCCTAACTAATCACTGGATGACTGATGTACTTTCAAGTGTGATTCCTCCTTGCATCTTTTAAATTGTACTGCATATAAAATGTGTTAGAAACAACGAAGTGCCTGAACATCCAGAAGTCCAGTAATTTTTAACCGGATTTGTACTTTGCATCTAGGTAGACATAAGAGCAGTATTTGACTTTTTTCACGTTTGTCCACGATCTTAATATTTTCTCGAATATTCAAAACAGCTGTGAAAGGCAGAGGGCTCAAGTGGTTTACAGAAACTTGTTTTTCTTTATTTGGCCATAAGTGCAGCTTTGAACCTGAAATTTCAGGTTGCACTTTCACTTGTGTTACATTACGCCAGTGTTTCAAAGCAGTCTGACACAAGGCTGCGTCCTCTGTAAAATATGAGTACGGTAAAATATGTTAAGGTCAGAGTAGTGTTCTTATACTGATTGCATTTGCATACTGCCTGTAACTGTGTCACAGGATTGTTGGCTTTTTTTTTTTTTTGTCTAGGAACACATCCTCCTAGTGGGCAATAAACTTAGTGCTGTGAAAACTGAAGCAACTGTGGTGCAACCACCAAATAAATATTATTAGTTTTGTATTTGAAAGTAAACAGGGGCAAGCATCTCTGAGGATCCAGGGATATGAAAACTTGAGTACTTTTTAACTAGTAACAAACTAGGTTTGTTACCAAGCAAATGTTTGAAACCTGCTTTTTGTCGGAGTTCTTGCTTACTTTGCTTCTGTTATTACCGAATCCTGACTTGCCGTCTTAAGTCCTTTGTTCTTTCTGGGACATTCTTAGTGTTACAAATTCTTAAATGTGTTTTATAGAAGTTTTTTTCTATTACCTCCCAGGGAAGTGCTTGCAATTTATCTATCAGTTTTTCAAAGACCGTATACTTCGATTATTCCAGCAGCTTGAGCACTACAAGAAGACCTCCATTTATTTTTTTTATCCGCATGAAATCTACAGGAATTTAAAGAGCCTTGAAATTACTTTTAGAATTTCTTGATCAGGAGGCTCAAGGGGCACACTGACAGGAAATGCCATAATCTAGGAATAAGACTGCACCTCTGGAACTTAGGTTTTGGATTTCTGATGTTAGATAATCCCCAAACTATTTATGACTGGCAGTGTGATTTCATTAGTTGTCTTCTTCTGATCACGTTGCTGATGTCTGTGTGTCTGCAGATCCATTTCTCATTTTACACTGCCTTTTATCCAGATGGATTCTTAGCGTGATCCCTATGTGCCCTGAAGTTCTTTCTCAGTTAGATGAGGCATCTTGCAGGATTCTAAGGTGAAACAGAAAACTGTTATAAAAATGTTTCAAGTGGGTGTTTACTTATTATCCACCAGAGGAAATACTTCCTTGGCAAGGTACTTAGCAATTTGAAGAGCTCTTATATCATCTTAAAAGCAGCACGTCTGATAAATGCTAGAGTCTGTGGTGTTTCAAAACCGACCTTCAGAGCTTTTGTTCCATGCAGAAAATTACAAGATAGGCTGACAGAGAAGGAGTAAGCAGATTAACCGAGAAAATGTCCATCAGAGATGAGTGACAGGTATACCTTGCTACAAAAAGATGCTTTGAATTGTGCTTTAATGTTCGGAAGGGTATTCATGGTCTCAATAAGGTGGGTATGAATTCTGCTCTTTCCTTTTATAAGTGTTAGTCTGTAAATTTCAGACCTAAAGAACAGAGCTTTCAGTAATGTATATTATTTTAAAAAACTATTGTGTACCATTTCACAGCACTGTCAATCCTCTCTAGAGAAATAAATAGTTTCAAATGAAAACCAAATTATATACACATATATACATAAAATGGCAAGCCGTTATTTGAGCCAAGTAGTCTGAAATGTGGTTGGACTTGTCAGATAGACTACTAGAGGCACCTTCTTCAGATAACAATTGCTCTGCTAACAGTGATTTAATGTGGTTGGAAATTTTATTCAACTTCAGAGGCTATCTTGTAAAGTATAACACTGTAACGGTCAAGAGAGTGGTATTTAGTGGAAACATGCTGAAGTAGTTTGTCTTGGTTACTGTGAAATACAGGAAATTTTCTCAGAAGGATTTTTGACTTGAATGTGTTGGTTCTGAATGCCTTGATCATCTGGCTAAGTACTGTGTTTCCCCTCTTCCAGTGATGTTTTCTGAAGGTTTCTGAAAGTGTGCAGCTGCTTTGGTTATCGTGCAGGTGCAGACTGAGACTTGCACTGATCAGTATTTGAAATACATAATACACATAAGCACTTAAGGTCTTCTAAGCTTTTAAATATTTGAACAGGTTTTTGGTGGGGTCGTTGTTATTACTCGGGATTTATCATAAACTAATCATTTTACATGTATAGATGTATATATATGTACACACGTTATATTTACTTATGTTCATACACATGCATACAAATACACGTGTATACGAAAAAAAAAAATGAAGTATTTGAAGAGCCTTCACGTGAAGTCATGCCTACAGTGTTTTGTACTGAGGAGAGCTGCATCACCATGTTGCTGGAATACTTCCCAGGTGCACCCTGACAAACTGATGTGCTCAAACCCTTTGTTCTAATGGGCAGAAAAATTTTGTGATACTTGGCTTTCGAAAACGGAATATGATGAAAATACGAGAGTATCTAACTTTTTAATATCAACTTTCCTTATGCCAAACTGTATTGCTTTGTATTTCCTGGACTATTTAGAACTGGTCTTTATTTTCTAGAAATGGAATGGCTCGGATAATGCAGACAGGATTATGGTGCCAACAGTTCTTTTTGGGGGGAGCTTCCCTTCTTCAGCTAAGGGACACTAAATACGCATCTTCTTCCGTATTCTGAAGGGAAAAATCAAGGAAAATTCATTTTTCTCGAGGACTTTACTGTTGTAGGTTGCTAATACCGCTTGGCGCTCTTGTTTTGCAGGACTCTGAGGAGGAAGACAGTGAGCTGGAGGCCATTCATAAGAAACTGTTAAGTCCACAAAGTTTTAAAAATTTCCGACCCTACGTACCCGAGGAATTTGCTGACTTCAGTGTTTACAATGCCAGCCTGGAAAGCAGGGAGTGGTTTTCTTCTAAATCAGACTTCATGAGTTCGCGTGTTCTTGAGAAAGAGGTATCCCGCAGCCCCACCACTAGCAGTATCACTAGTGGCTATTTTTCCCACAGTGCCTCTAACGCTACTCTGTCTGACATGCTTATTCCCTGTAGTGATAGCACAGACCAGCTAGCCTGTCACACAAAGGAGCTGGACTCTAATGACCCTTCAGGATCGTGTCTTGCACACGATTTAAGATCTTCTTTGAACAAGGAATTTTGTGAGGCAGAAAAGGAGTTAGCGAGAGAAAAGTTACCTGTGTTACCGCTGAGAGAAAACAGTGCCTTAACAGAACGAGTTCCGCTGTCCCTCCATGCCACTGACAAAGATCCTCAGCTGTTACCCACAGCTGGATCGTTTTCGGCCCTAAGTTCCTCAGATGGCAGAAATACCTGTCACGCAATTGCATTTTCAGCGCGTGAAGCTACAGTTGAGCACACAATGGAGATGGTTGAAGATCACTCATTTACAGAGTTCATGGGCGTCGAAGATGGAAAAGACTTTGACCATTCAGCACCTCCTCAGCCCTGTTCTGTCGTGTCCTCCAATGGAGTGAGCAGCTCGGAGTTATCCCTGGGAACTGACAAGGAGCAGGATGCGTGTGGGGGCCAGCTGGGCTCTGCAGCAGCAGGCCATCAGCTTGCAAATGCTGTGGGAAGGCCTTTGCCAGCAGAAGAGACTTCGGACTGTGAGACTTATCCTGATATTTCCATAGATGATTTTACTGGGAAGGACCACTTGGACGGGTCCGACTGTGAAGACAGTGCTTCTGCAGATCAAGCCCATGTCTTGCCGAGCTGGGTGGCAGTGGGTGAACAGGTCTGTGTTGGAAGCAATAAGGTGGGCACAGTGAGATATGTTGGAGCGGTGGATTTTTCAGCTGGCGTCTGGGTTGGAGTTGAACTAAACGTTCAGTTGGGTAAGGCTGAGTATGCTCTGGATTGTCTGTGTGGTTACCGTGATCTGTTTTGAAGTTGCAATATAACCATACCGTGTTCACTCTAGGGAAAAACTTCCGATTTTGTAATCACTTGGCATCTGAAACACAGCATTCCAGGCTTTCTGTGTCTAGGGATGCTTTGATAAAGATTGTCAGCTGTCTCAAAGCCCTGCTATTGAAAACTAACGCTTTGCATGTCCTAGTGGTTCCCATTGGTACCCATCTTTTTATAGGTCAGAAAGACAAGCAAAGCCTAAAATTGGCCGATAAGTTCTTCAATCAGCTCGCATGTTCACGGGCACTGCTAGCAATGGACATCGTCTGTCAAATGAGTTTGCTGCCTGTAGCTCTCAGAGAGGTTTCTTTTTCTGCTCGGTACAAACTTAATTACAGAGCACAGGTTTCCTTTGGCATCTGTTTGGTGGGGTCTGAAAAAGAGTGCCAAGAGGTTCCCCACAGAAAATGCCTTCAGATCTTTTGAAAAGATGGCTTTTTTAGCAGTTTGATAGATATTAACGCTTACGCTGCAAGTTTCTTGGGCAGCTAAGTTCTAAGCTTCGTAAGTGACTGTTTTGAGAATAATTTGTTTTGAAAAAGAACAGATGTGTGACTTTTTAAACTGTTAGACTTCCTAAAAACTATTTTTTTGGACACAGTTCAAGGCCCCCTTTCCAGGCTTTGCTCACCCCTGATGCGTGGTGTCTCTCTGATGTTAACACTCACGGCTACAAATCTTTACTCTCCCAGACAGCCAGGGACATTCACGCTTTGGTGCTGGAATTACACGTCTAACCGGGGTACGAACGTCCCAACAATTAATTCTGTGCATTTATTTTCATTGAAGGGAAGCACGACGGAACTGTCAAAGGCAGAGAGTACTTCCACTGCAAACCACGGCACGGCGTGTTTGTTCGCCCCGGGCGCCTCAGGAAGGCACCGGCTTCCACGAGGAAATGCAGCAGCACTTCACGGCCTCAGGCGTCTTCCACTTCAGAGAAACGGAGGAGTTCTGTACTTCAGGGCTCATCATCCACTCCCAAAGCAGGAGAAGGCCTCGGTCATTCAGGAGATGCGGCGGCTTCTGCTTTTTCTAGGAAGCAAGAGAACAGGAAATCGTGGATTAACTGAACCGCAGTACTTTTGCACTTAACTACACATATCACTGTGTGGGAGATTTTATGGATTTTTGAAGCTATTGTACATTTTAATCTGTCCATACAGAATGTGTATTCTCTAGGGTCCCCGACTTCTCTAATTTTTTTTTTTTTTTTATAAATAATATATATTATATATATATGAATGTGTATCTATAGTTTGTCTGCCGGTGGGCAGATACGGCTGCACACTAAAATACAGTTAAAGCTGACCTGTAGATAATCGAGGTACCGGACTATTTGTTACGCATCAACCTGGGAGATATATTTTGAACAACTGAGATTATTTTATCGTGGACAAACAGGCTGCAAATCCGTGTTTGGAAAAAGACTGCGGTTTGCTGTTTTTCATTACCAAAGAACCCGTTTTAGACTGACACGTTTGCTGTTTATATCTTTCTCTTGTAAATGTTTTAACCGATAACGTGGTGCCATCTTCCTTTCAGTCACGGGGCACCGAGCAGCCTTACGTTTTGTGTTTAAGCACACTGAAATATCCAACCGCTTCGTTATTTCTTGTCTTCCTAGAGGCCTGCCACTGTGCTGAACTGCGTTGTACTGAGGTGACTGAGTGCCCCAAGCTCTTAAGTCTGGCATTTTGTGCATTGCCATAAACCGGCCGGGCAGTCTGACTGCAGAAACAGTATTACTGCAACGCTGTGGGGTTTGTCTGGGGGTTTTCTGGGCTGCGGGGGGGTGGGGGGGAAGGGGGGAAGCGGGGAAACAAGACACAGTAGATGGATTGTGACTGCAGACTTTGCACTTGTTACTTGCTGGTTATTGTCGAGATGAAATAGAACCTGCTAAAGTAATTTTAATCTGTAAAGTTTATGTTAATAATGGGAATGATGGAGGGATTTGTCTGGTGCTCATGAATTCCTGCGAAGGTTGTTCCACATGTAGATACTGTAGATGCCTGTACAAGTGTTCTGGATGTTTGTAAAGTAACATGGTTAAAAATGAGTGACGTGAATGGCCTGCTGTACCTGTTCTTTGTTCTGAGCAAGTGAGTGACTGAGATACCTGGGACCTTACTGACAAGCTGCTGTTCTTTCTCTGATTGTTGTGTACAGTATGCAGACTCTAGCGTGTTACTATTTACTGTAAAGAACTGTAATTTATATACTGCCAATACTGTATTTAATTGGTACAGATCTATTGTGTGTTAGAATACAGACTGTTTACTTGGGATTTTAAAGACATTGTTTTGCTTGTATTTGATACCTTTAGGTTCCGTGGTCACGTAATAAGCTTAATGCCATTACTGGCTGACGGTGCTCACACGCAAAATAACTTTGTACAAATGCTGAAGGACTGCAACGGGAGTGGAGCACCTGATGACGTTCCGCTGTTCGAACACTGGCTGGTTCCTGTGGCACAAGATGAGCGCAGCCCTTGTGGGTACACCTTCCTCACCTGCTGCCTTCCCCTCCCTTCCCTGCCAGGGAACGGCGCAGGCACTGAGAGCCTGTGGGACGGGACAGGGAGAGTGTGCAAGCTCCTGGAAGGCAGGAGCACTGCTAGAGACGTGCATCCCTCACCCGGGCAGCTGTGAGGCAGGATACCGATGTGCTTGCGTTAGTTGGTTGTGGTGGAATGAAGGGCTTTGCAGAAGACATCTTTTTCATGCTTTTGGAGTCCACCCGGAGGTGCTCTTGATGATTTCTTCATGATGATTCTCGCTGGACAGAATTACCATAATGGAAAAACTTGTTTACGCAGATGTATTTTATCGGGCACAGATGACCCTAAAACACTGTCAAGTATCTTGAAGTTAATTTTAGATGTCACTTTAACCTTTTTATAAAGCTTTTGAAAAAAAAAAAAAAAAAAAAAAACACGTGTGTGTGCACGAACATTTGCATAAATAGTTGTCCTCAGCCACTACAGGAGATTTTGAAAGTTCGTGTGGCCATTTTTCTTACGGCAAAGACGCGGAATTTTTTAGCAGCTCATCATCAGCTGCCTTTACAGGATAAGGGGTTGGTTCAGAGAGGTTGGTTCAGCTTTGTGGAGGGAAACCCACAGAAGCCAACCTGTTAGCATGCGTGTTTGGCTTAACCCGTGCTATCCTGATGTTTTCTTTTTTTTGTAGCCTGGGTATATTATTAACACATCTTAGCGTTCTCTTTTCACTGGTGACAGGTGAGGGGAAGTGGCCTCAAGCTGCACCGTGGAGGGGTCTAGGTCGGTTATGGGGAAAAAATGTACAGAAAGGGTTGTTAAGCACTGGAATGGGCTCCGCAGGGAGGGGGTTGAGTCACCGTCCCTAAGCGCGTTTTGAGACCGTCTGCATGTGCTACACGAATTAGTGCTGGGTTGTTAAAGAGTTAGGGTGGTACACTTCGTTCCCGTTGGAACGACGTCCGTTCAACCAGCAGGATGGCGGCAGCGCCGAACTGATCCATCGGCCCTTCGCTGTGTTGCCGTAAATCGGAGCCGCCCCCTGCGAGGGGACGCGGAGCAGGGGAGGAGGGGCTGGAGGCGGGCCGGGCCGCGCCGCGCCGCGCCGCGCCGGGCCGGGCCGGGGAGGGGACGTGCGGCGCCGCACGGCTGAGGGCCGAGAGGCGCGGAGGGGCGGCCCGCGCTCCGCCCGCCCCTCAGCTCGGTGCGCGGCCGGCAGCGGGACGGGCGGAGCAGCGGGGAACGCGCGCTTCTGCTGAGCCGCGCTTCAGGAGCGCGGCGGCCGGGAACGACCGCGAAAACAACTTGAGCCGCGGCCGTACGCCGTGCCCTCTGTCGGGGAACTCGGCCGTACGCTGACCCGCTCGTCCTTGCCGCGTGTTTCGGCGGCCCGACGCGTCCCGGCGGGGCTGATGAGCGTGGCTCAGCTCAGGCTGCTCGCACGGCTGCACGGAGCTCTGAAGCCCGCTGCCAGCAAACTCCACTTCTGCTGCCAGATGGCTCGGCCGAGCTCAAGTAAGACACGCGTTTCTTTGCTTTAGGCTGCCGGGCGTTAGACTGATTTATTCGTGCGAGAGTTATGGAGGACCGCAAGCATTCGTAGCAGTGTGGGAGCTGTGTATTTGCAGAGTCATACCACAGAACGGCCTGGGTTGAAAAAGGGCCTCGAAGATCATCTAGTTTCAACTCCCATGCCGTGGGCAGGGTCGCCATCCACCAGAGCAAGGCTGCCCAGAGCCACACCCAGCCTTGCCTTGACTGCCTCCAGAGATGGGGCATCCACAACCTCTCTGGGCAACCTGTTCCAGTGCACCACCACCCTCTGAGTGGAAAACTTCCTCCTAACGTCCACCCTAAATCTTCTCTGCTGTGGTTTAAAACCGTTCCCCCTGGAACGGACCTGATGATCTCCAGAGGTCCCTTCTCACCTCTGCCATTCTGCGATCCTAAAATACGTAGCTTTAAGGGGAATATCTGAGGTGGGGAGGTTCTTTTACAGTTTTGATTCTTAGAGTTAGGAAGCAGGCTATTTCTGAACGGCGGCGGCACTGCTGTCATGGTGGCAAATAACGCACGGTTTTAGTTTAAGGCATCTTGTCCTTCCAATACTGAGCATACCCGACAGTTGAAGGTATGTTGTCCTACTGGGTTTGCTCATACGTTATTTGTGAGGGTCTCCGAGACCTACCCTTCTAATCCCAATGTACAGAAACTCTTTCTCCGCCATGAACAGATCTGGCTGATTTCCGAGAAGTGTTCGCCAAAGCAAAACACATCGCCATCATCACCGGGGCCGGCGTGAGCGCCGAGAGCGGCGTGCCTACCTTCCGAGGGGCCGGAGGCTTCTGGAGGAAGTGGCAAGCACAGGTACGTACCCGTGCCATGTGTCTGCACTGCTGTGCTCTTCCACCAGCCGGGGACGTGCGTGTGAAGAGTCAGAAGGAGCTGTGGAAGAGGTTTTCTGTTGTTTGCTTGGTGCCGCCTGGTTTTCTTTTAGCCCTGGCTCCTGAGGCGTGCAGCAGCAGCAGAACACTGTGGTACCGGGTGCCTTGAGACTCTGGTACTGCGCATTTCACAGCCACCATCGGGAACTCCTACCCAAACACTGCAGCCATATTTGCTCTCTTTATGTTTTTGTTGTTTTTAGCGGTGGCATATAAAGGGAATGTAGTTTGGTCGGCGTTACTCTCAAGACGTTGTTAGCAAGGGAAAAACATCCACACACTGCTGAGTTCTGTGGCTGCTTTGTAAATGAGTTCTGAATGCTAAAAACTGCACGTATAGAAACACGTCATCTTCCTTTGTACCGCACTGAACGGCTGGTCTGGTGCGGCAGCACAGAGTGAAGCATTTGTGGCTCTCTCCCCATTCCATGAGCTTTTTGAGGTGTCGTCCTCGCGAGAGACGGGCTGCTCAGCTGTGTTCCCGTCCGCTGCTTCTGGCTGTGATGATCTGCTTTTGGTTATCCCGTTAGCAGACTGGCAGCGTGCTGCTGGCCCTCACCTGAAAAAGGGATGCTCCTGCACTTCCGTCAGCGCAGCGAAGCGTGACGTGTCTTTCAGGAGCTGGCCACCCCCGGGGCTTTTGCACGCAACCCTTCTCGCGTGTGGGAATTCTATCACTACCGCCGCGAGCTCATGCTGAGCAAACATCCCAACGCCGCGCACGTCGCCATCGCCGAGTGTGAGAAGCGACTGAGAAAGCAAGGCAGGAGCGTGGTGGTCATCACCCAGAACATCGACGAGCTGCACAGGAAGGCAGGCACCAAGCACCTCCTGGAAATACACGGTGAGAGGAAAACCATCTGTTGAGGGCTTCAGCAGCGTGACAGCATCCCAGTGGTGCTGCCACACGTAAAAGTGGGTAAAAGAGCGGTGTCCCCAGCCCCGGTGCTTTCCCTGCGTTGTGTCCTGTCCTCTCCCTCTGCCTGCAGGAGGAAGGAGGGTCTCGAAACACGTGACATTTCCACGCCCTGTGGCGCTCCCTCTCCCGTTCCCTGTAGTTCATGGCATTCCTCATTCCCTCCCGCTCTCCGGCAGCGTGCCAGAGGAGCGCTACATGGAAATCAGCGGTGCTCTTAGGATCTGAGGCAGTACATTATGGGATGGAAGGAGCAAGGGTGAGGGTGCCCCCTCTCCGTGCCATCTTCTGTCAGCTCCCTGCAGGGTGGAAATCTGCCAGGGCAAAGCCTTCCAGCACTATGACGCTCACCTATGACAAAAGGTTTAAGTGGGATTTCCCACTGCTACTTTGTGACCGTGACACGGGAGCCCTGTACAAGTCGCCTCAGCCCCCGGGTGGGGTGTTCACGTAACTGTCAACCCACAAGTCAAATAAAAGCTGTCTGGGGTAGATTTAACCATCTGCTCGTACAGTCACGCCTCTGAACAATTGCTTGATCCCTGATGTTTCTTCTTTCTGCCTTTCAGGGAGCTTATTTAAGACTCGATGCACCAACTGTGGAAATGTGACTGCAAATTACAAGAGTCCGATATGCGCGGCGTTGGCTGGGAAAGGGTAATCCGTCAGCCGTGCAAACTCAGTCTTTTCTTAGTCTGCTGTCAGTAGGAAAGGAGCTGTAGAGGAGTTCTAGCCGAGTACTTTGTTCTTCTTCAGTAATAGTAATACTCAGGAGTTGGGACTCGATGATCGTTCTGGGTCCCTTCCAATGAGAGATTCTACGATTCTGTATTTAAACGTTACACGGCTGTTCTGAGACACGAGTGTGCTGCTGGGTAACTTCGAGCCCGTGGAATCAAGCCGTGAATGAGCAGCTGACTCTGTAGTTAGCGCAGCGCTGTATGTTTGACCTCCAGCAGTGTCAGACAGTCTGGAACTCTCACACTGGACATCAGCTTAGCGGGCTTTTTGAGAATGGGTGTTTGCTCCCACCCTCCCTCCTTGTCCCCCAGTGTTTTCAGTCGGAGGCTTCTTCCTTCTGTCAGACTATCAGCAGAGCGAGGTATGGGTTGTCCCGTTCCATCCGTGAGACTCTCATTACTGCAAGTGTCAAAATGGCAAAAAAAAAAAAAAACTGAAGGAAAATCAGTTTCCAGTTGCAGAAGGGCCCTTTGGCCTCCTTCCAGCATTCATTTTTTTATTCCCTGCACTGCTGAATGCAAAAAAATAAATAAAAAAGGGAGGAGAGGACAGGTGTATGCTCATACTTACAGTTCCTAAATACTTAGTGTGTTTTTGTCAGACTTGGACAAGCTAATGGCTGTTGCTTAGCTCTGGGGCAGTACTGTGTAGAAGCCTGCCTGCCCTGGGCGTGCTAAAAATCCCTAGATTTTGAAGTTGACTTGAAGTTGCAAAGATTCCTGATGGGAGAAAATAGCAAGTTTTTTGGCAGTCTATAAAACGCGCTCCGTCTGTGTGTTTGAATGTATCTTTCAACTTTGTAAATTCAGGGCTCCAGATCCCGGAGCAGAAGATGCCACGATTCCAGTTGAAGAACTCCCTCAGTACGTATCCACCGTTATATTTTCTGCTGCTAGCTTTTCCTATTTCGCGTGTCTCAGTGGCTCTTGTTACTGTTCCTGTAGTTTTGGAAGGACACAGATAGGTTCAGCAGGAGTAAAACACGCAGGAACAGAGTTGAAATGTAAACCTCGTGCTCGGGAGGCAGCAGGCAGTAGGAGTGTGTGTACGAGCTGATGAAACAATGCAAAAGGAATTACACGTTTGTGTAGTTGGGCATCAGACACAGAACACAACAAAATGTGTGGGTTTGGTAGCAAGCAGTAGCAGTGCCCTAAGAAACGACGTGCTGCACAGTGAGCTGTTATTTGCGGGTGTTGTTTTCTGCTGTTGGTAAGCATGCGGTGGGGTGCTGGGGAGCAGCCACAGGACGGTCCCTTGGAGGCTCCAGATAAGGCAGGTGCTTTTGCAGCAGCTAAAGCTTTACCTTGGCTAGCTGCGGACACACGGAGCTACTGCCTCGTTTCTTTGGTCTCTAAGGAAGTGAGGCTGCTGCGATGCTTCTGCTCAGCCCACTTCTTAAAAACCTGTTGGATGGTTTCTGTTCAAGTCGGCAGAGACCGTAGCACGTACCAAGTTCTTGAGAGTTGTCGTGCGCTTCAGGAGCTGAGTGAGACGTGAACACTTGGGTCTGTGCGCTGAATTCAACGACCTGCCCTCGGGAGGGCCTGGGGAGTGCTGAAAAGTGAACAGTGAAAAAGGGAAGGACGCCGTGTCCGGTCCTAAAGGAGAGCTGTTTTGCCACCGTGCGGGTAGAGGCGGCGGTGTCAGCAACGTAACGCTGCACCTCTGCCATTCTCAAACAGGTGCGAGGAAGAGGGCTGCCACGGCCTGCTTCGTCCCCACGTCGTGTGGTTCGGTGAAGCCCTGGATCCCGACGTTCTCACTGAGGTGGAGAAGGAACTCGAGCTGTGCGACCTCTGCTTGGTGGTGAGGACGCTGGCGGGGCGGCAGTCAGCTCCATCAGGGGCTGCTTTGATGGGGTTGTTTGTTCACACGCCGCGTACGTTCTGCACTGCTGACCAGTGCGGCTGGTTGGAGCGTTTCGCACCCTGCACAGGGCGTTCTCAGGCCACAGAGGGGATGCTCTGTCGTCTCGTTTTCCTGACGCTGTGTGGTTTGTAAATGAAAATGCCCCGCAGAGATGCCAGCAGGCTTCTTTGCGGCAGAGATTGGGATTCTGATGCCTGTGTCACTGACAGCGGCACAGAACGTTAGCTCTCGATGTATTTATCCCCCTCTGTGGCGGGTGTCTTTAACATCCACCGCTGGCCCTGCAGGTGGGAACCTCCTCCGTGGTGTACCCCGCCGCCATGTTCGCCCCGCAGGTGTCCGCCAGAGGAGTCCCGGTGGCGGAATTCAACACGGAGGCCACTCCCGCTACGGACAGGTTCAGGTAACGCCTGGCTCCTCGCGGGGGTTCCCCCGCTCTTCTTTCCCGCGGCCGCGCCCTTCACACGCTCTGTCCTCGCAGGTTCCACTTCCAGGGCCCCTGTGGGAGCACGCTGCCGCCGGCGCTGGCCCGGCACGAGTCCGAGATCATCGCCTGACGGCGCCAATAAAGCGTGACCCGCCCGCCCGTGCCCGAGGTGTCTGAGGCACTGCCCGCGCCGCCGGGGGGCGGGGAGGGGAGGGGAGAGGGAAGGGGAGGGGAGGACGGAAGTCGGCGGAGCGCTTCCGGGTCGCGCTGAGGCGGGTGTGGGGCGCGGGCATGGTGCGGCGGCGGCGGGAGGAGGAGGAGGAGGAGGCGGTCCGCGTGTGGCCGGCCGCCCGGCCGCCGTCCTCGGAGGATGACGAGGCCCCGGAGGAGCTGTCCTTCGGCACGGCGAGGGCGGAGGCCGAGGCCGCGCGGAAGCTGGCGGGGCAGGCGGCGCGGAGGTACGGCGGGGCCCTCTCCCTCCTCTCCCGTTTCCCATCCGCTCTCCGCCGCTGACGGCGGCCCCCCCCGCCCCGCACCCCCCCCCCCCCCCCCCCCCCATCCCGCAGGCACCGGGAGCTGCTGAAGGAGAAGCGGCGGAGGCGGCAGGAGCTGTTCACGGAGCAGAAGGTACCGCGGTCCCCCGCGGCCCGCCCCGCTCCGGGCCGGCCGTGCCCCGCGCCCTCACCGCCGTTTCTCCGTAGCGAAGGAAGCTGCTGCCCGAGGCGCTGCTGCAGGAGCTCGCACGGTGAGCCCTCGGCTGCCTGCCGGAACGCCGTGCTCCGCGCGGAGCCGCGCCGTGCCGGTAACGCGCCGTCCCCTTCCCCCGCAGGGCGGACGAGCGGAGCCCCGCGGCTGTGCCAGGTACTCGCGGCGCCCCGTGCCCGCGGCTCCCGCTTCGCGGAGAGTGAAGGCGGGATCGGCCCGGCTGCAGTTGAAGACGCACGATTTGTTCGCGGCTTTTGTCGCTTCGTTCCTGTCCCGCTTTTGCTTACGGTTCTGTCTTTTGTTTACGGTTCTGCGTTGGGGTTTGAGGGGGGGGGGGGGAGGGGGGGTTACTTTTCTGCTGTTGAATTTTTCCTTTTAGATAAACCTCCTAAAGGAGGGTCTGCAAAACCGAGTGAAGACCGCGTCCCAGGACAGGCTAAGAAAGGCAAAGCAGGAGGGGCCAGGTACGGCGGGAGCAGAAGCTGTGGGGCATGGTGCGGCAGCGCTGCTTCTCCCAGGCTCGGGTTGACGGACGAGCCTGCAGCCCGAGCTCCGGGCTCCGTTTTCCACTTGATGTTAGCCCTGCTCTTGCTCTAATTGAAACGCGTACGTGACTGAAGTCTCTGTCACTGCGCTTCTGACCTCATCGCTGGTGATGCTGTAGGGGAAAGTTTCACTAGCGTCTGCGGAGAGGAGTTTGAGACTCCCTACAGGCAGAGCACGTGGCTTCAACTCTTGGCTGAGCGTTCAGCCACTGCAGGCAGACTTCTGTCACGTTCAAGTACTGGAAGACCGACTAGCACGCGTCGTGCTGGGCTCTGTAACTGTGCCACGAGGCTCTACATCTCTGTTTAACTAGGTCAAAGGGAAACTACGTTGCTGTATGCTTGAAAGACCAGAACTTGACAGGCCTCCACCAGCAAGCAGCGAGAGACTTCGTGCACAGCCAGCTGTATGGCCCAGGCAGCAACCGGACGAGCGGTACGCGGCGTCCCTTAGGTCTGCGTCTGGATTTGTCCGGATTAAACTTCGTTATTAATGCTCATCTCATTACAGCAAATGAATTTTTTTCCACTGCAAACAAGAAAGGCACGGTTAAAAAAGCTGCAGTTCAGTTTGTGGACAAATCCTGGGGTAAGCGGAAGTGAAAAAATGATGTGTTGATACCACTCCACGCATGCATGCCTAAATCAGTGTTTTGGGTTGGGTTGGTCTTCTTTTCTTAATGCTCTTCTGTGTGTTCATGGGCTCTGGTTTGCATTTTACTCTGGAAGAACATGCAGTGAGGGAGCAGAGCAGGATGCAGAGCGAGTGCTTGCTGGGGGAGAACACAGGATGACTTGGCAGCTCATTTTTTATGCAGTTAAGAAACAGCGTCGTGGTGCAGAGCTATGTTTGCTTGTTGAATTAAATGTTTTTACTTAACTGTTTCAAGGTTTATAGCCTGAGCTGCCAGAGTCAGTTCAGATCCGTGTAAGATCTCGAAGGCAGGTATGCCAGGATGGGAGCAGAGGGAGTGACAGGACAAGGGAGAATAGTTTTAAACTTAAAAAAAAAAAAAAAAGAGGCTATTTACATTATATATACTGAACAGATTATTTAGGGTGGAGAGAAGCTGTTGGAGGTGTTCAGGGCTGGGTTGGATGGGGCCCTGGGCAGCCCGAGCTGGTGGGTGGCAGCCCTGGCCCCCAGTAGAGGGTGGAACTCGATGAGGTTTAAGGTTCCTTCCTTCTACCCCAACCTGACACTATGGTTGTAAGGATGAGCTATCAGTATCTGCTTTTCCACTTGTGCTTTAGCAGTGAAGGCATTACTGCTCAAGCTTGAACTGCTGCAGTGTGCTGTAATGCATTGCTGGTAGCCCAGCTGTGCGACTGAGGAAATGCTTACAGCCTTCTGGTTTGTGTTTGTTCTTAAGGGCTAGAAAAAAAGCAGAGAGCAACGAAGTTTACGAAATACTGGGTCGCAAGGAAGATGGCAAGTACAGCTTGAAGACAGCTTTTCCAGAAGGTGCTGTGGAAGGACTTGTACTGAAAGTTAATTTCTCATCAGCTACGCCCTCTTCTCCATCACTACTACTCTCTTTCACCTTCAGGCAAGGGGCAGTTTCACAGAGTCATCCTGCCTGCCCTCCCTGTTACGTCCCCTGCCTGAAGTTGGGGCAGCTGAGGCACTGCTGGCTCCCAGCTGTGGTGGTGCATCCTTCAGGGGCTCCTCGTAAGCCCACCTCCCAGAGCTGGACTCCATTCTACGAGGCAGCTCAACTGCAGAGAATAAAGCTGAATCATTTCATACTCTCGTGGACGCTTCTTAAAACCCTCTGTTATTCCTGCTTTGTCAGTACCCGCCTCTCTCAGGAGAGGCTGTAGGGTAGTGTTACGGTGCTTACACCAGTTCGTACTTGATTACTTTCAAGGAAGATCAGTTTGATTCCCCTATGTTCAAGGAGTCCTGAACTTGCTGCCCTGACTAAGCAGCGCGGGCTCAGCTCGCTTCAGGGTGAAAACACACCCTGAACAGTGAGGCACTGTTCTAGGATAAAACTAGAACAAAGAAAACGTAGCATACAAGGCCATGCTACCATGTATGTAGAAGTAAGTTTTTAATGACTGGTTAATTATGATATCACTACATTTTATTGCAATATAGTACTATTTAAGCACTTTTAAAAATGCAAGGTGTACAAAGATTAAATTAAGACTGTAAATTGACTAAATATTTGGTTTTTATATAAATAGGTCATAACCACACTGTGTTGACATGTAATACTGTTATAATACAACAGTTAAACTGGTGAGTCTACACAACAGAAGCTGTCTGTAGTTAAACAAGGAAACAAAGTTGAAAAGACCATGTTAAAACAAAAACTACTAAGATCAACAGGTTGGGATTGTAAGTAGCAACAAACATATTCACTCAGCTCCTGAGTAATTCAAGTTTTACAGTACACATTAAAAAATATCATTTCTTCCCATCAACACTATATCCAAACCATCAGGTGTTTATGCATTTTGCAAATTACACTGATTGAACTATGTAACAATGGGGGTGGAGTTGGCAAGTCATCCTGCTCGACACGTTCATCACCCACGCGCTAGTGCGGCCACGTTTTCCGCTCTTCCATCCCACCTCAAGGTAGCAGGGTTTTTGGTTTGTTTCAGACAATCGTTGAGAGGAGTTGTATTTGTCAATCTGGACGCCTGACGTCATCGGCGATGTTTCCCACTCTTAGTTGCCTAAGAGGTTTAAAGGTGGAAATTCTCTCCTAACGCTAAGTTAGAAATCGTTTGCATCATGCTGTAAACTAGGAAGCAACATAAAGCGACGGACTTGTCCTTAGTACGTAATTAAAATCCCGAATTCCAGTCAGCAGAGCTGCTCTACTTTTCCATCGTGAGTGCAGCACCACACCATCTCACGGCTCTTCAAATGCATAGCTAGTGTAGGTAGTCTTCCACTGTGGCAAAAGCACAGGATCCAATTCCCGATCGAGCCATCAATCCTAGACACTGTGACGCTTGTCCCATGGCCAGGGCAAGCGGCGGTTGCTTTGGCAGGTTGTGAGTCTCTGGAAGAAGGTTGACAGCAGCAGTTAAAATAGCCCAGTTTCATTATTATTATTTTTTTTTGCACTAGAAAACTCAAAATTCATGTAGCTGCTTCCAGAGCTTACTCTCAGGGCAACGCAGGGTGAGTGGCGGCGTGCCACCCTGCTTGAACAAAGGCACAGATGCCTTTACCACGTGCAAAACCCACCCAGCCTTACCTAGTATTGCACTATTGAGCACTGAGCACACAGGTTCTCTTTGTATCGGGTCGAGCTGATTTCCAACAGGGCTGCTCCACGGATCTGAATATGCAAGTAAACTGAACGCGTCCTGCGGAGAGATCATTACACCACAGCTGCATTACACTCAACTGAAAACTCGGACCGTTTTTCTCAACACGTTTTGACTCATGACTCAGTGGGTCTCAAAACACAGCAAACTGCTCACACACACAGCACACTTCTGGCCTCTCTACCAGTTCTTGCTGGAAATAGTACCTACGATTCCAGTGACCAAGCTGCACGATCAGAAATGAGAAGTGGACACACTAAGTTCATCTGTGCTTTTAACTGTATCACAATACAGAGTTATTCCCCCCCCGTGAACGTGCAACACAGACAAGATGGGAAATGGTACTACATCACAGTCAACTGGAATGCTCGCAGACCAAAAGCAATCCCAGAAGTTTAAGCAAAACAGTGGTGTTAAGGCAGCATGCTGTCAGGTGCTCGGATGCAGCCGTTCACTCTAGCACCAGTTTCAAGACAAAGCATACCTTGAGCATTTTCTTATTTGCTGTGTTTTTGCCACATTCTCTTCTCAGCTGTTCACTCATTGCTTGCAATTCTCTTCCAAAATGGATCATTCTTTCAATAGCTGCTTGGCTGCCACCACACAGTTGACGCCTTAACTGACTTGAATCTACTTCTGCAAAAACGACATCGTCATCATCATCACCACCACCAGAGTGAAAAGAAAAATCCACGGATCTAAGGAGTGCACTGATCTCACTTTAAAGTCCTCTGCCTTCTCAGGAGGGAAGCACAGCACACTCCTACGCTGAGCACTACTGAACCGTTCCTTAACGTTAGCTTAAGAAGATTCAGGCAGCTGCAAAGGCTCTTTGTGTCGCAATGGTTTAACCAACTAGATTACAAACTGAGTTTTACCCTAACATTTTAGAAAAACACCAACAAAACAAAACAAAAAACCCAAACCCAAAACCTGAAGTTCCACAAAGTCCTACCATGGGCCCTGCTTTAGTATTTCTGGTACGAACGTATGACAGAGGAGCTCTGTAATTTGGATATTTCAGGCTGATTTTGTCATCCAGTGGAATGCTGCCATCGCCACTTGTACCATTTTGTACAATATTCCAAAACAGTACTGTGTTTTAAGTACATATTAATGCAATTTCTTCAGTGTAAAATATCCTTTAGCTTCCCTGAAAGCGCTGTCTTCCTTAAGTTTACAACTGCAGATTCTAACTATAGGACTTATCCGTTCCTTGCCATTTTCATCAATAGAATCAAGTTTTTCAACAAGACTTTGATGTACAGATCACAAAACCATTAATCCATCCCACTTTAACATTGCTGGGTAGCGATTTCAAACGTGGCTGTGTTTTGGCCAGCATCAGAAAGAAAGCACTCTGCTCCCCACACAGCCACTTCGTGTCTGTCACAGGACAGGGCTGCAAGAGAGTAAAGTGTTTTGTGGTTTTTCTGTCACAGAAACGGCATAATGTACAGAAACGGCTTGGGGAATAGAACATCCCCCCCTGTTTGTGGCCAAAACAAAGTTCCATTTGCTTTCGAACTGTTATGTAGCATTTACCAGCAAAGCTGAGGCCTTCATAGGTACCTACTGGCAATGAGAGCATTCTGGAAGTTTACCAGCAGTTTTGTATTTCACATGAATTAGCTGTTAATTTGGACCTGTGTAAACTGACTGCTTGAGAGTACGGTTCTGCAAGTGCACCAGTGGCAGGGCTGGCCTCTTCTGTTTCTCAAGGTGCAGATGGCAGTAACAACCACTGCCCAGATTCCAGACTGTGTGCTCATTACCAGACAGGGACAGCATTTACTCTGACAGTGCCATCTTTTTAAGCTGTGCTGTCAGAGGGCACGTTCATTTGCCAGCAACATCAACAGGCATAACCGAACGTAGAGCAGGGTAACTACCATCTTCCCAAAGGCATTTCCTTAGAAACCAGTAGTAGTTTGAATATCCGTGAGTCTCCCCTTCCCCCTGGTGCCACAGAGCCAGCATCACAGGTTGGGAGATTCACACACAACAGCAGAACAACAACAACAGTTAAGGTTTTTAGCTAATATCCTTAATTCTCAAGTTGGGAAGCATTGCAAGTAAAAACATAACCTTGTTGCCATCACTTAATAAAAATGTAAGAAATATCACTGCAGACCCATTTCTGTGTCACATTCTTCCATTTCGTGATCGTGTTTAGAACTACCATTTAGGAAGCCATTGGATGAAGTCTCAGCAACCCCATTGGAGTAGTGATCTGTTTCCATGTCTACATCATTGCTGAAATGAGAGTAAGAAACACAAGTGTTATTCGGATTTAAATGCTTCAGGTTACGCTCTTTGCGATTTCAGCACAACACCTCTCAGATGCACATCCTGCCTGCTGAAATACTGCTTCTATGCATTACCAAGGTGGACCACGGGTTTTTTTCCATAGCAACCAGAGCAGCAGGAAATGTTAAGGCTCTCCCAAACATTAGCATTCAGGAAAACAACATTTTCAGATTGAAAATACAACATGTGTCCACCGTCACTCGGGCCAAAATAGCGTAACGCTTTCTAAAGGGACAGCAAGAAGTTCTTACCCTGTTCACATATCTGAACATACAAACAAGTAGAGGACACACACTGAAGAAACATCTTAGTTCTGCCTCCTCCCCTCCCCTTCTTTTTTTAAAACAGAGTTAAGTAAATATCAAGCCTACTTTGAGAATGTCATATTTAGGTAAGTAATTATAGCAAAAAAAAAAAAAAAAAAAAAAAAAAAAGCCTTGATCTCTCATTTACTCCCTGGAATTTCAGGGAAAAGATAAATAAAAAAAAAAAAAAACAACAGAGCAATTACAAGAAACGCCAACACACTGGAAGTGTCAGAAGCAAATTCAGAGCATGCAGCTCTGCAACACATTTTGCTCACAGCAGCCACAAAGGCACTGTTAGAAAATGGCATCGTGGCTCTGCAGACTGACCTTTCCTGATAGTTACACCCTATTCTATTCCAAAGCCTGTTCTATTTTGTCGCAGACAATCTGAGACCTTTCACAAGACCCAGAAGATTCAGCGCTTTAATAGCTCGTCACCAACAGAACCAAAAAATATTCAGCTTCCTCTGAAGAGGACGACCAAAAGGTCTCTTCAGATGGGCAACTCTACAGGAAAGGAACTGTCTTCATCCTGCGAGAAATTTCAACACTGTGTGAACTCTGCCAAGTTGTTCTGCAGAGGTGACTGCTGACAAATGCAAACTGCAATTCTGAAACAGAAGTTGTTACTCTCACTTTCTGCCAGTGTCATCACTATCTATCAGATACGCTCTTGCTGTCACACACATCACCGTCTCTTAGTTGCTACCTTGGGGAACTTTGGACAATGCAACCAAGTACTCAAATGAAATCAAGTTATGCTGCATCTGTGTTTATCTACAGAACTCACTGTTTATGCCCAGGCTCATACACTGCTTTCATTCTTTTATCAAGTGACACTAATGGGAGGTAGGCAACCAATTCTTCTGTGTGCAACGGAAGAGCGTTCACGAGCAAGCTGGAAGCATCAAAGCTTACTCACCTTGAATAGCTGTTCACCTGCTGAGTTCTCGATACATTTATGTTGTTAAGCTCTGGTACATTCAAGCTGGTGGCTGTATGCTTACTGTGACAGTAAGACTGATGCCCTTTATTTGATATTACTCCATTACTGCAACTACTTTCAAACCCTAAAAGAGAGTTTTTATAGAATTAATAATTTACATCAATGAAATAAGAGTAGCTTAACTGTTCTCTGTCACAAAACACTGCATCTGCCAAACAAATAATCCCAAACAGGCAGCCTCCAGGCTTCGAGTGCCTTTAGGGCTTCTAACAGTGCAGAAATGAAAACATTATTTAACAAGTACAAGCTCACAGGTGAGAAGTTTATCAGTTGTGTGCACATATGAGTAAAACATAAAACTGAGTCAACACAGCCACTTAGAAACATCCCTGAAAGATGCAAAAATCTCTTCTAGGCCACTGTAATAATTAAGAATGAAAGCAGACACGCATCTTTACTAATTCTTTGTCACATCATTATCTTGGTAAACACACAGTAAAATTCAGTACTGAAATGTTTTCTGTGCTGCTACACAAACACAGCCCTCCTGCTTTCCTATATAATTATTTTAATTGCTAATATTGTGCTTTGCTAAATAAAATTATACCATGCAGTGAAATTACAATGTCTGGCTAAAATTTATTCTGACCCTTCTAAAAGATAATCAATAAACTACTATTTGAAGCAAATACATAACTGGCAGTCCTACCAAGCACAAATGTAGGGGCTCCCTGACATCAGCTAACACAGAAACAGGTCACAGGAAGGATTTATTAAATTTTATTTATTAAAAATAGTAAGTAAAAAACACCCCCTCCCCCACCCCACCGCCACGATCTGCCGCTGAGGAAATCCCAAATCTTAGGGCTAACACCACCATTTACTAGCCTGCTTATTAAGTAGTGCCTCTGCTTTCAAAGTAAATTAGAGGTCTTTTCTACAACACATCAGAATAAGAACCTGAGGAAACAACAACTCTGAGCGTAACAAGACTAAAACACCTGAAGCAGCAGCTGGTATTCAGGATGCCACAGAGAAAAGGAGAAACAAACAGCAACAAAGCCCCCAGTCTGCTCCAGTTTACATTTAAGAAAGAAAGACAACTGAAAACTGACGGCCTCCAGATGCTACCAAAGCAGCATAGACATCAGAGCTGACACACTCAAGTACCATTTTAACATGCCCAGTCCCTGTTTGGAAGGTGCTGGGATCTCTCCACTGGCACGGGGCAGCTCTGAACATCTCCCACCACAGCTTTACCACCACCGTAGGCACTTTCAGAACGGTTTGAGCTGTGCAGACTGCAATGTGGCTGCCAGCAGTTCTTTGTTTAACCTAACCTGACCACCCAGCTCCTGATATTTCCCACTATTCCACTAACAACACGGGGAGCCAACAGCAGAGCCCACTTCACAGATTTCAGGAACCTCACCTAAACCATGAATTAGCATCAAAATGACAACAGAATTTCATGTCAGAAACCCCTGCCTCAAAGAAGCAGTAATTTCTTAAGATTTCATTTTGTGCATTCATTTCTGTAGTGACTGTGAATAACACATTTTAATCGTTAAACCTCAGCTCCAACTAAAACAAACTGTTTATCCACACATCAGTATTTGCAGCTTTCCCCAGTACTCAAAATCGTAAATCAACAAAAGCTTTACAGATGTGGTATCTCCTCCCCAACAACTTACCAGAAAAGTGTGTGCTGCTCCCTTTTCCTGTTGCCAAATTGTGGATATTCATCCCATGGCTGGGGCTCATGCTAGGACTACTAAAAGACCGTGGGCTAACAGGGTAACTATCTTGAGATTTTGGACTGTGGCCTCCCAGGCACCGCACTTCGCTGTCTGTACCATTCACCATCTCTATGAACTGGCGCACCCTAAACAAAAGACAAAGAAGTTAAGCTAATACAACAGTTTAAACACTTCAATTTACCAATGACAGCAGTGATTTTAGCATGAAATTCACTTTAGAACAGTCTGACTCAATAGAACTGTGGATGTCACTAACCCAATCATCAACAAACTGAGTATTCAGCCCAAACAGGAGTTTATGAGGGAGAAGAACAGGAATGTTATCTTTGAGGATAAACTCTGGCAATAAGTCCTCAAAGGTTGGAGTACTAAACTTTTTCAGTTCAGCTGTTTTGTCTTATTGGCAGGGGCAAGTGTATTTCTTGAGAAGGGTACAGAATTCTGTCGTCATGCCTGTTATTTCTCTCAAAGAGAATGAGAACGCTTTTGACTGTCTGGAACAGTAAGGATTAAATGATAACTTTTTAAACAGGAAACATTTACACCGGAAAACAGTTTTAGTATGCAAACTCATATACAAACCTTCCCTTTAGAGGTGGTTACTCTGTCAATTTTAGGTAAGGAGATTTTACTATGGACTTTGATGATGCTCAGAGCTATTGCTCAACGTTTTAGCTTAGGTAATCTTAATGGAGCAAGCAAAATTTAGCAAGAGAGATTGAGGAAAAAGGAAACATACAGCTGACGTTAGAGTGAACTCTTTCATCAAAACGTTCACATCCTATGATAAAAGTCTGCAGTACTATCACATGAATTCTGTGCAGCACTTGAGTGTGACAGACTTCAACCATCTCAAGTAAATTAACCGAGCATAAAAATTCTAGAGCTCTGTTCTTATGTAAGGAGCTGATTTTTTTTCCCCACATTCTAACGCTGTGACATGATAAACAGTTCTGGAGGATCAGCACAGCTGGCAAGCACAGAGATGCCAGAACGAAGGTAAATACTGCATGCCCACGAAGCTACGAGGACTCTTTGGGATTACTGAATTTTCACAGTTATTATCCAGAGAGGTTTGCAGTTCAGTGACAAGGAGAGCAACAACTCATCTTAAAGAGGTGTTTCACGTCAGTCGGCCATTTGGAGGAACAGACCAACTTATGCCACAAGACTCTTAGCCTTCTTGCAGACAATACTCTATCAGTTACATTTTAAGTTTTACTTGGCACCGAATCTGATTAAAATTCATTTTTAAAAACACAAAATCTTAGTTCTAGAGGACAAGTCTAGAGCAAGATGTGAATTATGCTGCAAAACAGGACCTTGATGACAAAACCTAGTTTAACGAGTAGCAAATAAATATAGCATAAAGAAAAAAAAAAAAAACTACACAATTTCTAAAAAATGCTGCTTAACTTTAAGTTTCCGTGAAAACTTTAAGTAATTGTCTTTTCTCAGAAGGTAATTGTGTCATCTATAAACACACATCTGTATAATTTGAAGACTCACTTTAATGCAAATAAGAGATTAGGATTTCTTTCTAGTAAACTTGGATACAACTGTTGTGTTGTTTCAATGGCTTCTCCCATTCTTCCTGCTAAAACCAATTTCTGAATTCCTGTTCACCAAAAAACAAATAAGAGATTAGGATTTTTTTCTAGTAAACTTGGATACAGCTGTTACGTTGTTTCAATGGGTTCTCCATTCACCCTGCCCAAACCAGTCTCTGAATTTCTGTTCACCAAAAACAACAGTTAAAATGACAGCTAATGGATTAATACACGTAAATTAGTTATTAAAAGACACTGCAACCATTCATCAACAGGGATGTTTATTAGAAAAAAAAAAAGTGTAAAGAAAAATCATGCTTCCTTAAGAAGTTCCATAGGGAAACTGAAGAGTTATATGTACTCCAGCTACCATACAGGTATCTAAAAAAAGTACTAAGTAAATACTTCTACTGTCAGTGTGCAATTGCTTTGTACTAGGACTGCTTATTTAGACCTAGATTAAGATTGGAGACACCGTTCTATGATTTATTTCTCAGTTTCATACCTTTGTAAAAAGCACATACCAAGCTACCGTCCCCCCCCGGAATATTCAAATTACTTCCCACTCCCAGTGGTTCAATTTTGGCCAAAAATTTAGTCTCTCTCACCTACAACACACGCTTAAAGCCAGGTTACAGATGACCAAACCTTTCCACAACAGACTCGACAGCTTTAGTTGATGCTTCTGTTGCTGTAACCTGGCACAAGCCTCAAACAGCCTCACAGCTCTAACCACCAACAGAGAAATCGATCCTAATGAAAAACAACCCAACAGACAGGCTATTCTTCCACCACAGCAGTTTCCCCATGTGCTATGTCATGCAGTCACACAAACGTTTGCGTTCATACAGCGGGGATCAAAATGAATGGGGGAAGGCACTGTTCTCATCAGGCTGCCAAACAGCACAGCCACAGCGAGTGAGAAGCAAACTACTATTAATTCCCCTTGTCCTCTCTCCCTTAACTGTGAACTGGAAAAAAAAAAAAAATCACATTTGCTTTAAGTTACAAAGCATTTTCTAAACTCTAACTCTTATCTCTGAAAGTTTGAACTTTTATCAACAGTTTC
This sequence comes from Oreortyx pictus, assembly GCA_036925125.1. Taxonomy (NCBI): domain Eukaryota; kingdom Metazoa; phylum Chordata; class Aves; order Galliformes; family Odontophoridae; genus Oreortyx; species Oreortyx pictus. The sequence goes on along the minus strand of JAUPFR010000003.1, from coordinate 84,322,655 downwards.
ATATTCCTGTTTGTAAGAGATAAGGGTCAGTCACAAACACTACTACACAGACATTACACACATTTGTTTAAGACAGATCTCAATTCCCACTCAAGAGAAGGACAACAGGAAATTTACCACATCCTGCTACATCAAACAAGCTCCAGGAGTATTAGTACAGAAGTTCATCTTAGCCAGCTGTTCACAAATGAACAGCTTTTCAAGAAAGCAAAGAACTGTACTAAGAAACAACGCTGAAAGAAGATTCTACAATGACACTTAAGAGAGTTTTATGCAGTATCTGTTTAAGAGAGAAGGAAAAAGAAGATGTAATGTGCTTTCCAGCCTTACTTTGTCTATTTTTAATGGAAGCTAATTCTTCTAGCACAGTCTGGTCCGTGGACCTGGCGAATGCCTCTGCTGTTGCACAGTATCCATGGTGAACTAAGTAAGATGACACCATTCTAAAAATAAACAAAAAAACACCCAGAAACATTTATTAACTAGATAAGGAATTGAGAACTCCTTGAATGTAAAACTTCTGCTTCTGGAAAAAAAAAAAAAAAAGTGACAAAGTCAGAACCTTCTGCACAAGGCAGACTAATGTAATGCAGTTAAGATTCATTATCATCTCCAAACATTGCACTAAGCCAACAAAAACAATCAATTTTACTACGATGGATTTTAATAAAATTGTGATACAAAGTTTGGCCAATTTAAATACTGTTATTTAAGCTTCTTTATTACTCTTAATTACTTTATGACAGACTGAAGTGAAGTTTCTCCACGTTCAATTTGCATTTTCACCAAGAAATTAATGCAAAGCCAAAGCCACCATTTTTGCACTTCACACACAGGAGAATGGAAGATTTACACATTGCAAATTCTTATTCAAGTAACGACAGACAAATCTCCCTTAAAAAGCATCTGCTCATGCTCAGTTCATACATATTTATCAAGCCTGTTACGTCAACAAAAGTAGTTGAACAACATTCAAGTCTTACTTCTGAATCATTGTTTGCCACTCTCCTTCCCGATCTCCTATTGGAAATCTGTCAATCTGTGCTTGAATTTTGGTTCTCCATTCTCTCATATAGTCTTCAATATCAAATACGAATGGGTGTTGTCCAAAGTTAGCATCCACAACTTCTCCTGGTGTTTGGAGTCCTACTGTAGGGTACAAGTTTGGCTGCAAGAAATTTTCTAATTAGTTCTCTCCTCTTACACCTAATTCCAAACCCTCCCCCCCCCCTATTTATTTATTTATTTTTAACTCCAATAATAACCCCAATGCTACTAGTAGTGTGAAAAAGCAAATAACTCTGCATCATCTATCCAGCATTTAAAGCAACTTCTACCAGCCCAGCAATAAAACGACCAATGAATGTTATCCCCCAACGGTCACAATACTTTATTTTGAATAAAAAAGCCTTAGTGATCATTTTCTAGTCAGAAAAGGCACTTTTAAAACTGTACTAATGTTTACAACTTTTGGGTTAATTTCACAAAATATTATGTACCCATTTTCAAACGATTTTCAAAGACCAAGATTAGAATTTCTTTTAAAAAGGAACAAAAGCTTATAAAGCTGACCATTTTCCTTTTGGGGTGAAGCACTTAAAAACATTGCAGAATTTTAGCAGTAAGAACTCATTAGCCTGAAAGTCCAAGTACGATACGCTGATCTACAGAACTGTGTACTGAAAAAATGGCAGCTATGAGCAAGAAGTTATCACCAGAGGGGCCACTAAGAACCTGAAGCCCAGTGAAGTGTAGAGAAAAACACGCTGGCTGTTAAAACCATAACAAAACCTCTCTTGCCTCTTCCCCACTCTGGCTTTCTAAATAAGCCTTGCTTATAACGTTGTTTAGCCTAGACTAAGTAACATAGCTTAAAGCTTTTGTGGTGATGAAAGCAATCAATTCTAATCAGGAGGGGTCCAGCTTCAAAATTCAGACGAAGACATCAGAGTTGTCCTGTGCCACACGCTGTTGAGTACTCCTGGCATCCCACAGACCCATGACAGCAGCAGCAGCAGCTTCCTTCATGAAGCACCCAACTTTTTGCCACCCGCTTCATCTTTCCTTATTATCTCTCCCTGCCTCCTACAGCCACAGCTAACAGAACAGCTGGACAGATGGAACCATCACACTCAGCACCAGCCAGATCGAATCAGAAATGAACTGGATGAGAGAAGCGAAGTGCGTTCAGCATCGTGCTTGCACCAACAGCACAGGGAATACGTTTAGAGTGATTTTAAGGAAATACAATTCAAGTATCAGAAGCTTCCTCCTAAATAAATAAATAAATAAATAAAAGCCCACCAAAACTTTCCTATGTTTGACCTTAGGAATATTTTTGAAAGCTAGGCATCCAGCAGAAGTTACACTGACAGCGTCTTAAGTAGCCAGCCGTCCCACATACAATAACACAGCTGTACATATATGCACAATACTGGTGTTTAATGAAGCAATGATCTTCACGTAAGGCCTGCATCTGTCAAATCAAATACGTAATAAATAATTGTATGCATCATTCGTACATGCATACCATTCTAGTGAACTTCCACCAGAATCACCTAGTGCTGAATACCTGAATAGGAAAAACCCTGTGAGGTTTGGTGTAAGAACAAAAAAACCTTTTTTGCTTCAATTAAGGAATCATCATTTAAATGAAAGTATCTGATTTCGAATCAGTGAAGAGGATTTTCAGTGGATTTCCAAGAAATACAAGCTAAATGTGAGTTAAATCTAAACATCAGCTTATATAACATGTATGAAAATTCTTTGAAAATGCACTTATCTTACCGGTAAATCTGTGAAAGCAATGCCTATAACAAAGAGAAAATTAAGATTAATTTCTGCATGTCCGGGTTCTAGTCACGTTTTCTTAAGTATATCATTACAAGTTCAGAAAAGTCACCCAAACTATCTCGAAATAATGACATTCATGATGCTCAGGCACAACTGATGTGCTTGAGTAATAAATGGCAACATTTGGCAAAAAGTTATTTTCATTCAAAAGCACAACTTGCCCACAATTCTTCCCAAAGATTTAGCAAGCATCACGCAGATACAGAGACTCACCCCAGGGTGATTTGTTTTTTGAACAGTATAGCTTGATATTCTGTTACATAATTAAAAGCATCCATCCACCCACAGGACCAAGACACTGATGCTGTTGTCTCAGGATTAAAGAAAAATCTGACCTCTATATACTTCAGGAACGTTAAGCAGATTAGGGGAAAAAAAAACAAACAGGAAGAAGTTTACTTCTGACTGCCAAATATAACAGTATTTCATAATTTCCTTTATCATTGAAAGTGCAACTTCAACTTACTCTTTTGAAGGATGATGCATCTGGTGAATATTTCCTTTCATCACATCTCAAAGCTATCATTTTACTTGTTAGCTGTTCGCTTATTATTTTTTTTAATTAAAGAGTTATAAAAGCAACTTTCTCTGTTTGACACATTTTGACACCCAACTCATTCTTTTCCAAAATAACCACAACCATCACTAAGATAAACAACAGTTAACACAGAAAACTCTTGCCCCTTGCCACTTACCTCCTCCTCCCCTCCCAATCTCCCCCCTTTTTTGGGGGGGGGAGGGGGGGGGTGGGAGCAATGTTCTTCATCCAATCAAGGGATCACATTTGCAAAAATAATTGCTTAGTCCTTTCTGAAGTGCCAAATCTCAGGCTGAGCCAGAGATTTCTAATAGTACAGTTAGGTTTCTTCTCTGAGCAGCAGATATAAGTATTGCTCTATTTGGGATTTTATAGGAATCCCGGACAACAAGAAGCAACAACACCAATCTCTAATTTATTTTTCCCCCTTAAATGCAGAATCAATGCTCCAGTGTTTTAGAAAGGCAGGCTAGCAAAGCTCACAGAACAGGATTCCTGTCAGGTTTCTTTCTGAAATCCATGAAGTGCTTATCAGACTCTCTGACAGGTGACATTTTACTCACCTTTCCTCACCTATGCCATTCTGTACCCGTCTTTAAACAGACTTCTGTCACGTGGGACAGCTGGCCTAATCTAGTCTGTATTGAGCCTTTCACCGAAAAAGGTTTTACTCCTTCCCACTTAGCTCTTCTGTTCTCTGCTATGATCACAACTGCTACTAGGTCAGTTTTAATCACATTAAAGATCAAAATAAACACAACATCAGGTCTTATCGTTCAAACACATAACTACCCAGTGCACGGTTCAAGTGTGTACATACTCATTCACTTCAGAAGCACAATTAAATCATGAGAGAATCACAGAAAAAACTCAGTTGGATGTTTGGAAATGGGAGAGGGTTAAATAGTGACTTTAAGATTCCACAATCTCAGTATCTCCCAATTCAAGCTAGCTTCTCTTTTCCTTATTACATTTCTACATTCCTACTTCACTCTGCACAATTCCAAGACCTTGGGACTTGGTAAAGGGACCCTGCTCTCTCCGTAGTGCAGGAAATTGAATTTGTTTTTTTTCTTTTCTCTACTGCAGAAGTAATGTCTCCTGCTTTATTATATTGGCCTGAAACACCAGAGGCAGATGTTGGTGGTATGGCAGCAGAGATCAAACCTTTCCGCCAATATTCTGTTACATGTTATTGCCACATGACGGACGGCAGCAGAGGGACAGTCCAACCAAATGGCACCTGACGTGGAAGTGCACATGAAGCAAAGGTGGGTCATTGAATTCCACCATGAGGGGAAAAATGGCACCCAGTGACATTCACTGATCTTGCTGACTGTTTACAGAGACCAAGAAGTGGATGTGGGCACAGTAAGGCGGTGGGCAGTGCATTTCAGCAGGGGTGGCAATAGGTCAACTCTGCTGGCACCAATTGTTATAACAGTGTGGCCTGCAGGCTCTTGTTCATGGCTGCCAAAAACGCAGTTAAGAGTCATCACCATGCTGAAAATTTGAGTTCTGTAGCTAAGAACAGGCTCTCACAAATGGTGTTATTGTGTTCTTTGTATCAATTGTAGATTCCATGGATATACAGAGAAAGGCATTACTTTCAGAGCAGCTTATGTATCCTCTCTCCATTTCTTCAATGCTCTTATCAATTACATTGAACTATTTAAATGCATTGCTCCTAACACGAGGAGAGTTCATGATTTAAAATACACAGGAAGAACAAAATTTCAGACATAAGGCTATCATTAAAGGTAATGTTTCTCCATACCCAAGCTATGTCCATTCTTTGTGTAGAAGCACGTATTATTGATAAGGTTGACGCAACAACCAATGACATCACCCGTAGTGAATGTTGGGCCATAGGGTTGTCCAGTTCCAGAGGAACAGAATGAATGTCCATCATCTCCATGGTAACCATATGAATGTTTGTCCCATCCTAGAGAACAAAGCATTTACAATTTATCCATTTCCTCTATTACAAAATAACAGAGAGACAAAGCAAAGTTAGTGTAATCTAACCTGGATAGAAAGATTGATTATTATGCTCAACTGCTTAAGATCTCTTATGTAAGTAACAGAACTGTTGTATTTAAAAAACAGAACCACAACAGCTACTTTTATCAAAATGGCTGAACAGGTGGTTCTACCTGCAGTACTGAAAAGGCAACACAAATTCAGAAAACACACTTTTTCTTTAAGCAAACATGAAATTATCAACACCAAAAACATCATCAGCTACAATGTTGAAATCTTAAAGCTATCTGCAGATCCAACTTTGCACTATAAAGCAGTGAAGATCTTCCTGCTCTCCCTTTCATCTTACAAAACTATTGCAATCACATTTCATAAATAAATTCTTCCTGTCTAAAACAAAAACACGCATCTCTGGGGGAAACACATTTCAAATCTTGATCTTTCTTAACGACTATTGAACAGCAAACAATCTCTGCATAATAGCATTCTCTAGACTATAGTGACCCTTAGGCTTTGCCACCTCCACCACAAAAAAGGAGGGAAAAACATATTGATACAGGTGAATAGGCAGCAGGTAAATCATCATGTAGGCAAATACGGCACTAATTTCGTAGGCAAAAAAGCTGCAGAACCAGTTAAGAAACCTCACTGCTGTACTAAACAAATTCAAAGCTTCTAATTCAGTACAAAGCAAAAACTCTTAGGAGTCAACTTTCAGGTGCCATAAGATTTTTCGTAACAGTTCTATTAAATACCTGTTGAAAATGACAGGGCAAGATCTCTAACACAAGCTGCCAGTTTCACTGGGTGATGTATATCCTGACTGTAAGAGCTCGTACTGACAACTCCCAAATTATTTTTAGCAGAAGATGACTGTGGTTTATTCTCTCTCTTCAATCTGCTGCATAAAATTTTTAAAGTGTTTTCATACTTAGGTCCTTAATCACTGTGACCCATGCCAGACTCACACTGCAGCTTCAGAGGACACATTAAGTATCTCCCAGTAAATTACACCCTCAAAATTAATGCAGTTACATTGATCACTTGTATCTTTTTAAGTTATCTGTACGGTGCCCAAAGCGATTCTCAGAAAGACAGAACATGGTCACACAAAAGTCAATCTGACACGATTTTATACTCTATATATAGTTAGTTCCAAGAGAACTTTTTTTTTTTTTTTTAAAAAAGAACATCCAAAGGTGTACAGGAAAACATACTGTTGACACCTGTTAACAAAACTGTGCCCTTGACTGTGTAAGGCAATGGGACAGACAAAGCTTTAAACTGTGCTCTACATTCTTCCCACTGAGATTGGAAAGGTAAGAGTCTAAGCAACAGCAGGAGAGCTCATTCCATACTTGACAAGAAAGTTTTTTTTTTTTTACCGTAAGAGCTCATCCTTATCGTTACAGTTTGCAAAGGAAGTCTACAACTTCATTATGATGTTTTTTGTTTGTAACCAGGAAACATGAACTTTTAAATCTATTTGTTTACTTAACTGTACCTGCATAACGCTGTCAACATAGAGGAACAAATACGCAGTAACACAACAGAAAGCAAAGCTTTCTACCTGCAACTTTAACATACTGCAGATGAACAGAGACAACACAGAGATGCCACGCTACACTCTCTGGTGCTTACCAGAGCTTTCAAACCAAAATGAACCATATAAGTAACCTACCAAATGTAAAAAGTACCAGAACATACCTGGTAACCTATTCATGTTGACACCCTGTGCCGAAAGCCCAATCCCCATGTATCTGTAAAAATAAAATAACAGAAATTGTTTGTGTCTCCCAGAAAAATAAGAATACATGTGGGATGTTACCAAGAAACATCTCACACGTTAATCATACATCAACTAAGGTACCTAGACATCCTTTAATACTGATACAACAGCAAGGGAACTCAACAGAAAAGTCATTCCTGCTATGTATTGTTTAGTATAGGCAGTCTCTGTAAGGACAGATAACACTCTTCTCTTCCAGGCATCTTAGGTCACTCATGGAAAGTACTGACAGTACTTGCAGCTCAGAGCATGAATGAAGAAAGTGGCCTCATCACATTTTTTCCCAACGTATGCGATCGTGTTTTGCAATCCGGATTGAGCAGTTTTATGAAATGCATGGAAAACTGCATAGTTTCAGTAGGAAAACGCATCCTCGCATGACACTTAGAGAAGATCAAACTGAAGCACTAAAGGCCCAGATCACAGAGCAGAATGCTATCTTAAGTAGTGTTACAGTAATGTTAAATTAAACAGCAACGATTACTGTTGGGAATCTGTTGGCAAACTAAAGGGGGAATTTTTTTTTCTTATTTTGCTGACTGGTAATCCCGAGTCTAAACCGTACTGCTAGGTCAATCAGGCCCCAAAGCCAGTTTACAAAGTTTTGATTAAAGTCAGTGTCCAACACAATTTCTAGCAACTTAATAACAAATAATGGAAAGTCAAAATGAATAATCCCCAGACCCACCTTCCACCCTCCCAGTAACAGTATTTCAAGTGAGTGAAATCAGTTTTACTTCTGTTTGTTAAACAAAAGTCGCTTAACGACCACAGGAAACAAAAAGAAAAACACCACAATGAAAAGCTAGGCTTTTACCAGCAAAAACAACAAAGAAAAATCGGTACCAGCTACAGCAGACATCACCTCAACTTAACATTTCTTAGATTATCAAAGCATGCAAATTATTTTGACAACAGTTCAAAACGATTAGCATAAATTTACCATGAAATGCTGACTAAGCCATATTAAAATATATTTCCCTGTACCAATTTGAGAACAGCTTATGACAACAAGCATGACCTTTGTATTCTCATTTAGTAAAATGCAGTTTTTAAAGAAACTGCTCCACTAGGAAACACAAATTAATCTGCTACTTAAAATACATTCCACACAGAATAAAGCTGAGCAGAAAAACACAAGTCATATGCTTAACTGCGTGAAGGGACTTCTGCTTTTTGTAATGATGACCTCCAATAGCAAACTCTACTGCTTTTATGTTTATCATTCTGTACCACCCTTCCTCTGATTCTATAAATTATGATATTAATCTTCCTCACCCTCCACCTCAGTAACAGTGAAATGGAACATCACAAACATATGCACTACCTATATCACATTTAGGGATACGAAGAACTGAAGTAAAAAGGTGACAAACAAAAGCATTAGTCTTTGCTGCATTGTGAAATACATCACTAAGATACCACCACAGCAGAGACAACAAGACAATCATAAATGAATGTAACAAGTGGAAAGCCATTGATTTTGTCTTAAAAAATAAACACAGAATTGTTACTAGAGCAGTCTAGAGTTTGACGCATGAAGGATTCTCCCGTAAAGACTGAAAATCCATTATTGTGAAGTCTCCTGTTGGCAAATTCAAGACATTCATTTTATTTTTTAGATAACCATCACCTGCTGAAAGCCTTTAAAATCAAGTCACTTGAAAAAACTTTAAGAAGTTCAACCCAATCCAAGGTACATTTCTGTATTCTCACAGAGACAAGATTTAGCTTATACAGAAAAACGGAAGATAACTGAGAGAAAATGATCACCTAGAAAGCATTTTGGTACTGCCTACATTTTCCCTTAGATGAACACATAATCGTACAGGTTGAAAAACACTGGACTGTCAAGTCCAACCACCAACCTTATCTACTCAGTTAACTCAGTTCCCCCACTAGACCTCGTCCTCATAAGATACTCCACAACTTCTGAGCCTCCTCTTTAACTTGCTAACAACAGTAAAGGTGGAGTCACTGAGTAAGATATCCAACAAACTCTATGCAAGGATTCTGCCCCTGTTGGCGACTAAAACACTGTCCACACCGTAATAATAAGGTAGTCTTCAGTACATATTTTTCCCCAGGATTCACTTAGGACTGTGGAATGGTAACAACACTGCAACAAAGGGACGTGACATTAATAGAAACTCAACTAGAATTAGATTAAAACATTTTAAATAATTTACACTATTGCTATAGACACCCTCCAGAAGGAGAAAGGCATGGCTACCATTTATGGTTCAGAAATGAGCAAAATTTGGCTAACATCATCTGTTACAGTTGATGACAGTTCATCAACTAGTTAAATAAGATACTTTAACCTCTCGATTTACAGCATACTGTATCATGACATACAGGTTTTAGATGCCATAAAATTAATCACTTCAAGTTGTACTGATGCAAAACTGCTACATATAACTAATTTTTTTCTGAGCAACTCTTAAATCTTTCTGAAATTATGAAGCTCATTTGCTTTTTAAACCAACTTAGCTCATATTTAGGTCCATAGTCATTACCTGCAGTAAGACTTGCTTCAGTGAGAAGAATTATCCAAATTAAGATTAAACCGTTTTCCTCAAAGTAAAAGAAAAACATCAAAAATGCAGGCATTATGGTATGTACTTTCATTCTCCACCAATACTGAAAAATTTGGGCTTCCTTGAACTGAAACGTATGAGAAGCAGTAAGCCAATAACTCCTTCTTCCTCAAGTATCTTTCTATACAATGAGCCTAGCTCACATTTTTGCTGGAGCCTAACGTTTTACAGCATGTAGGTTTATAGCACCTACATGCCGTGAAGAAAGCAACGTAACACTGTACGGTAGTAAAATCAGTTTCTGTAATGTCTGTAAAAAAGTGACCTAAGCGCTCCAAGCACTGTGATTTTAAATTCACAAATAAGGCAACCAAAGACATCCTAATTTTTCAAATGTGCTAAAAAACGTCAGTTATACAACAGGTACAGTTAGTAAAACAAACAAGTTAGCATCTTACAAAAGGATGAGGGGAAAAAAACAACACCTTTAAGAATCTTAAGACTAAACTTTAGAGCCCCTACAACTGATTGACTTGGAAGGATATATGAAGTCCAAATAACATCTTCCAATCGTTTCCAACACTGTCCTTATTGACAGTTCACTGTAAGGTCAGAAATACAACACACTAAGAAGATATTCAAATTTCATCTTTAACAAAGCTAGTCTGCATTAAAATTTTGTAGGAATATGCTAATCTGAGACTCTTATTGTCTGCACAATCACAATAAGATATGAGCTGCTAAAATTTTCTCTATTTAAGTGTTTCAAAATATGCCACAGACAGTTTGAGTCTTTCATTTCAAACTGAAAACAAGTTTAATTTTGTGAAATGTTTCCAAGGAAACTGTATTTTGAACATGATAAACCCAGCTTCCAAATGAATCTAGTCCTACATGGAAAGAGGAAAAAAAAAAGTCAGACAGTCATCTTTGGTAGCGTGTGAAACATATTCCTACAACCTTTTCTTTGTCATTCCTACAATGACCCTAGAGATACCGATTTACTGATCCAACCTTCAGACAGCCCTCTTGCTTTCTGAGGCTGCACAATTTCTGTCTAGTGCCACTTCTTGAGAACAAAAGCCTTTTTGGTGACAGTGCTGCCAGAAAAGAAATAGCTGCACAGACAATAAGATAATGCATGACAGTGAGATTATCATCTATGCAGTTTATTTACGTGGCTGAACCTTATAAGAAAGGAACAACTTAAAATTTTCTAAGAAGCAGAAATCAAGAAATGAGACATCCTCTATACCTTCTTTTTAAATTAGGGACCTTCATTTCTAGAAAATGTCAACAAATCAAACCCTTTTCTCTGCCACAGGTATTTCTGACCAATTAAATACAAACCTCAAATAATCCTCCTACACTCTTACACATTTGACAAGCAGGAAAGAACTGCAATTGCCTCCGGTATGGGTAAAAAGCAAACTAGTGCTACAGTTTAAAAGAAAGTACACTTGCTGCTTCGCAATCCAATCTCCTCCTGCAGTTGTATTCCAAGTCAGGGTATTAAGACAAGAAAGCTACCTCAGTCTTTCCTTGCTTTAATTCGACTTTATACGCAAGTACTCTGCTAATAACACCAATAGTATGTAAATAAAGAGTAAGTGAGGTTTGCATGTTGTGGTAACAAGTGAATGTTATTGCAACAAATAACTGCTTTCTGAGGACATAACAGAAGGACAAAAATAGATCTGAAGACCACACAGTTTTTTCTGTTAGGTTAGCATACAAAACAAGCACAAACAAAACAGCAACTGAAGATTATTCTGTGCTCTGTTTACAAGAAAATGGGTACACTGGATGCTAAAAGGAAAAGCCAACTTATTGCAACAGCATTTTTTTTTTTGCAAGAAAGCATGGTTTCTGTGTAAAGATTTATATACATGCTTTAAAAGACAGCGGAAGGCTGGATTTCACAAACAGCATTCAAACACATTAAAACTCTGCTTATACCACAGGGATGGGTGTCGTGGAAATTGAAACTAACACTTTAGGGCATTTTGGATAGCTGCTACTTATTTCTTTATTCATCTCACTGCATACACAATATTTATGCAAGACAAAGCCAAAACAGACAACTGGCTGTACTGGACAGTGTTTAAAAACAGCTATAAGCCAACTGTTGTCTTAAGGCCACACCAATAATGCTGCTAAAAACCACGCTGATATGCTTGTGCGAGTTGCCATAACATTTGATTTTGGTACAGGACACTCAGCAGATCTTGCAAGTGCAATACAAAGCATGCCCGTAAAGATCCACATCAGTACAACCACACTACAGACTGAACAACTGCTCTCACAGAGGTGTTAGCACTGTGTTATTTGTTAAAAACACTACAGCCTTTCCAACTTCAGTTTCTGGTTTTTTTTCTTCTATACAACTTAAGACCTAAAACACAGGGTTTGATGGTTTTTATCTAACATTAGGTGGGCATAAGCTGGTACCAGAACCAGAAGTAGCATTCCCTTCCTAGGAAGGGCATTCTCAGGGGGCAGATGCTCATTTTTGCTCCAAAATGTCCTCTCTTTGTAAGCCGCTATATAAACAGACATACTGAGAACTAATTAGTCTAAGAAAACAACTCACTCTTGAGGTCAGCTTTTGGAGAACAAGCTAGCCAGTAAAGTTTATCACACAGCTAACACAAACAGCTACAAATTGGCACAGGGGAAGAGACCTCAGCAAGTGTTCAGTGGCTGCTGCTTTTCATGGCTGAATAACCACAAAGCATTCAGACCACAGCTTAGAATAAAAACTGTAAACACAACAAAAAAACCTGTTCTGACTGGAAAGAAGGAGATTCACCACACATATCAACAAGCCTAGGCCTGAAACTTGTATAAGAACGGATGATTGCCCTGCAATACACACAAGCTATTTATAACACGGAATGACAGGACAGCATTTTACTTCTGATAGCCACCGGACACCCCTCAGACAGCCCTTTGGAAAGTGAAACTGGCGTATCTTTATGCCTAGAGCGCCCAACGAGAGCAACCAGAGGGTACAGTAAAGCACGCAGACTAACAGGGGGACGGGGGAAGCACAGATGACTCATCATGACTGAAGAAGGATGCCCACAGAAACTGCTGATCACACTTAGAGCTTACATAAACCACGACAGCACCACGAAAGGAACTTTCAGTTGCATAAAAGAGGGCAGGATTCGCTGCTATCTGAAGTAAAATGCTGGGATATAAGGCAGACACATTTCCCCGTTATACAAAGGTTTATCAATACCTGACGTGTGGGGGACAAAAGTGGCGAGGACAGACTCTTTTCAGCAGTGTGTGGAGTCAGGATAAGGGGGAATGGCCAGAAACTGCAGCACAGGAGGCTCTGCACGAATGTGCGCAAGAACTTCTTTACGGTGAGGGTGACGGAGCACTGGCACAGGCTGCACAGGGGGGTTGTGGAGTCTCCTTCTCTGGAGATACTCAAGACCCGCCTGGACACCGACCTGTGCGACCTGGTGTAGGGAACCTGCTTTGGCAGGGGGGTTGGACTCAATGATTTCTAGAGGTCCCTTCCAACCCCTGTGATTCTATGAAAGCCAGAGGAGTGATACGCATAAAAGAGTGCTCAGTGGAAGGCAGCGTGAGTAAAGTGAAACCAAGAACTGACAGAGACTGGATATAGGCTCATTCGCACTTACCAATCTAGCTAAGAGAACAGACACGTGGAAGTCACTTCCACAAAGTAAGTGGACTCTAACTGATTCCCAAGTCACAAGAACAGGACTTAGCACACTCTTGTTCATTTCCATTCCCAGACCACTGACATACATTGGTATAACTAAGCCCCTATTCTAGAAACTTAGATGACACTAAAACCATAGCTGTACCATAGCTGAAATTACAGATTAAAAAAACTCTTATGTTACTTCTGGTTTTCTGACAGAGCAATTTCAACTGTGAAAGGAGGCATGAAATTAAAGAAGGTGATTGAAGAACTGCAAAACAGAAAATACTTACAGAGCAACATGACTGGTTACCACTTTTAACAAGAACTTTTTAAAGTTTTATAAGAACTTCTACAAATCTGCACTGTAGCAGTACTTAAAGGACATCAGGATTCGCCATGCCCAGCACTGTACTAATATCACAACAGTTTCTGCTTGAAAGATTATTTCAACCTTATTCCTTTTATTAAACTTCATTCTCACTTCCCTTTTTCTTATGTTACCACCAATTGTTGCATGCGCCTATCCTTCTTACTTATGACCAAAAAACAATTGCATTCTTCATCTGTTCTGCAACATTTTAACCTCTGTATCTACTTCCTAGTCAGCCTGCTTTCGTGGTTTCTTCAGTATGTCCATAACGCCTACAAGTTGATCACTATGCAAAATGAGTGTATAATGCACCTTCAGATTCCTATTCAAAGACTGTCATCCCCCAGATACATAATTTAGCGACCTAGGTCACTAGAGCAACAAAATCAACTCTGTTTTCCAGGCAGTTACGACAAACCATAGTGGAAGCCATGTCAGATCTATGCCTTAATCTAAAAGGAGCTGTGCTTTAACTCTGGAGGTGCCAAAATCAGATTTGTGACTGCTCAGGGATCTTGAGATATTCAAGATCATACTCCAGGAACAGGACCATTAAGTTCTACAGTGGAACAAAAATTAGATCTCCTAGACAAGGATTTTAGTAAATGGTTTCAACGATTTGAGGCAAACCACGCTAAGCAAGAGAACACAAACATAAATGCTGCTAGACTTGCTCATATAATTTAATTCACTGATTAAATACTTTAAGCTATGTTTTTTTTATATAAAAAACAAATACTAAAAGTAAAGGCCACTATCACAGGGAACTGCAAACAGCATTATATTATCCGTTGGCATTTATGAAGGCTGTAAGCTGTACTTAATCTTGCAGACAGATACTCAAGTTGCCTGTAGTAGTCTAGGATTTACTGTTTTAAACAGCACCGTAAAATAAGGGCTGTTGTGCTTCCGCAGCAAGGCTCAGCCTCGAGAGCAGATTCTTTTGCAACAGAGAGGCATTTCAACTAAACGATCATATCAGTTGCATGCGGGTCCCCTACAGTCATGGTCTTCATGAACTCTCTTCCCATTACCAGATGCCAAGAAGAAAAAAATGTTAGGACTGTGAATGGAGGCAGCCAGCTGAAAAAGCAGGGAGTGAGAAAGAACTAATAAACCCTATAACTGTTTTCTGCAGACCTACTTGTAGGTCTCTGTATTATCTTTCCCCGTTTAGTCATTTCAAAGTCATTTCTTAGCGTGAACACAGCAAAACATAGAACTATGAGATTCACACTGCATCTCATCAAAGGCCACCACACCCTGAAAGCAGGGTCTAGAGATAGACTCATCCACTGAGGCTGCACACAAGTTCCTGCTCCTCAACAGCTAGAGCTAGATTTGGCCTTGGCTCTGTGCACAATATTCCCCAGCACCCATGCTATATTACACAATGAAGAAAACACACAGCTCATTAGGCAGATAAAGACATTCCAAAAAAGAGCACTAAAAAAAAACAAAACAAAACAAAAAACCAAGAGTGAAGCAAGGCAGTACGTATTATTACCGAAACAAACTTCCTTCTGATTCTTTAAACACTCTTCACAGGTAACTTCACAAGTCTTAGCTATGGACACCTTGCAAACCTTGAAATTCTTTACTTGAAGGTGGCTTTCACTTTTATAGATGGCAAATCATTATCAGAAACACTAATTACTACTGTCTCAATTCGAAGACACTTAGGTCTTGACAATGTGACAAAAGCAGCTGCAGGTGCAAGATCCTGATAGCAAAGAAGTCTCCCAGAGAACTTTTGAGAACAGAACTGATAGCAAAGTACCACAAACACCACTCAAAGGCAACAGCAGTACTGAGAGGACAGAGCTTTTCAAAACATTCCTTCACAATACCAGCTGTACTCATTCCCTCACTCCCGTTCTTTCCACAGTGACAAATTCCCAGACATCCAGTCACAGCATTCCTTTTTATTTCTTATAACTGCTCAATAAAAAGTAGCTTTAAGGACAACTTTCCAAAATTAATAGAGCATCCATGAAAAGACTCACTGCAGATGGAAGTTCATCGGCTGTGTAGACCAAACACTTCTTAAAAATCACCTAGTCTCTGTATACACGTCACACTGTTAGATGTAAGAGCAGGCAGAAACTAAGTCACTTAAACCCCAGCTTTTCTGTTGTGAGCAAACGAGGAGATGTTATCAGGATATTCATCATGTACACTGATTTGTGGATAATTAATACCACAACCAACCCACTTAACCAAATATCAGAGGATCATTATTCTCATGAATAATGAATTAAGCTACAGAACAACTGTTAAGATATGAAAAAAGCATCGACACGAAACACATCTGTTGACTGAAAGAAAGATTATTAGAACATCACTTCAAGTAATAATTAATAATGCATTCAGTACTTACCCATCTCTTCCCTTACTGACAATTTTGACTTCAAAATAGTATATGCCACAGGCTGCAGGTATGGGATGCGTAGCTCGAACAGAAGCAGCATCTTTTGGAGTTTTTCCATGACCTGAAAAACAATTACATTCAAAACACAATGAAAATGTATTAGAAACAACTGCAGAAGGTAAATCTCAAAGGTGCACACACCAACTACTCAAAACAAAAGGCTTATGTATTGATCAAGCAATTCACAGTATTTTACCCGCCCTGCTTTTACGCTAGCACATTTTCTTCCGACGTTTAGCTCCCATTATAGGTACCTCCACTGCAACTAAGCACGATATGAGAAGTTCTGAATACATTACACTAAAAGGTTCCACTATTATCCAACAGGAAGCTATGAGGAAAAAAAAGTTTCACTGTATCAAGTAAAACAACTGAGAAAAGCCCATCTGGATTTCAAAGTCCTACATGACTTCTCAAACACAGAGCTGACTCATTTTTATCGAGTGAAAAAAATGATACAACCTAGTTCATTCCAATGCCTACTTGCTACTAAATCTACAGGTTAATTCAAAGACCCTTTAATTCTAAAGTTCCTCAGAATAAACCAGTCATTTTATAGGATATGTGACTTGTAATTCATTTCCACATTCTGAATGCTATTTCAGGACAACATTAACATCAGCCTGCAATTTGAGTTAATGTAGTTCCTATTCCTCTAGTGTCACTAGATACCAGCTCTGCTACAATAAAAGTCTCAACTCCTGCCTACTCTCAGGTTGTTCAACTGAACCCAAGAGCTATTTACATTCTGCTAAGAGTGATTCTTCCAAAGAAATCACCTACTTCAAAGCCTTTTATTCTAAAGGCCACATGGAAGCAGGCTTTTGGCCACCTGACTTGTTTTTAGTAACAACCTGTTCGAGCAAGCCCAGTCTTTTCTGGGTATACCAAAATCCCTCAGCTATTGTGTTAAAGTCATACACTGGATCACAGGATATACTATCAAAAAAAAAAAAAAAAAAGGAAACTGGAATCTGGAAAGAGGTTTTTCAGTAAGACAGCAGATTGTCCAGGAATAGGACTGTCACTGCCATAAGAAAAATTCACGCAGATCTCATCCCCAGACTCAACATGGATCTGAGGAACAGTGAAAGAGAACCTCAGGCTTCAGCACCACCACCTCCAGCTCAGACAGGAAGGCCTGCTGGCACTTGGAGACCAATCAATCGGCAGATGCAAAGAAATAAAAGTAATACCTTCTTGCAGTGGTGTTAATACTGGAATTATTGCTCAGAAACAGATTGAAGGCATGTCTCACGAAGGAAATCCAGCCACAGAACAAGCAATAAGCTGCAGGAAAATGGCCTAGCCAGTCAGAACGATCAGGCACAGCTGACCTACACTACTAAACTTCTATCTACAGAGCCCTCTAGTGTAAATGTTGCTAACACAGTAAATGCTTCCCTGCCTAGAGCCAGCACCTACCATTTCTTACCAAAGGATGCATATTCAGACAAGAAAAGCTCTCCACCATGATAGCATCTGGATCAAAAACTTCACTAGCTCAGCAAACTTTCACCCAGCTTAGGTCCAACCCACAAAGTTCTTCTGACATAACCAGTTTGCCTCAGTGTGTTACTACTACCTGAAGGCAGCTAGCCAACTGCCTGGCTACAAATGCACTGCTCACTTCAATATGCCATCAATAAACACTTTACATCCAGACGTTTTGATCACCTCATGTATTTTACTATATTAAGCTTATGAACTACCTTCCACATGTTGTTTTTTTTGAAAGCCTCGTACGAGGAAGAAGGAGTAACTTATTCCTCCATGCACAAGACAGCATGCAGCATCTTACTGTTCACCAATGGTAAATTATCTCCTCAGGCTGCGTCAACCAAGGCAATAACCAGGTACACAACCTTACAGATTCCCTAAGTTTCCTTGTTTTTCAAGTGCTGGTTACACACTGTCTAGCTACTGTAAGTTATAGTATCATTCCTAAGTATGCAGAAATACTTCAGCTAAAAAGGCACCCCCAAAACTTTACAGGAACAACATGAAACTTCTGAGATATCCTTTAATTCAGCCACCCCTGATTAAATGAAGCACTAACTTAAAAAGGATGGGAGGGTGGCCTTCTTTTTAAGTGTCCTTAGCTTTTTATTTTAAAACAGACTGAGAAGTTCCCTTGATTACTCTGCTTGACAACCCATAGTTTCACTTTGAGTCAGTCTCCTTATTTGGAAAAGTCCTCCACTAGCAACTAGTCAAACATCACTGAAAACGTACATCCATTACTGAGGACACTTTTCTTCTTTTGAAATGATAAAGTGTTTGGAAACAGCATCAATCTAAAATATTCTTAGCACCTCTTCCTGGAACTAGTTCCCTCCTCACGCCCCCTTACCTACTTGCAAGGACACATCACGAACCAGACTGAATTCACTGATCTGGCTTTATGAAACACGCCAGATTTTTTTTAAGCAGATCTGTTCTTTGATCCAGTTCACAGCCACGCACAGCTGTCACAGAGCAAATGAGAAGTCCACACATGAGCAGAAGTAACAGGGTAACCTTGCCAGTATTGCCAAACACCACGAGGTGAAACAACACACTTGGGGAAGTCACGCTTTCATCGCATTTAAACAAAAGACAACCTAAATTTAGAACTGCTGGCCTTTTCGTGTCATCTCCCATGAATCCCATTTTACTACCCAAGTATGCTGCTTTTATTTACAGTTACTTTGTTATTATTTATAACATCATCATCAATAGTATCAAGCACTCGACTACTTTCAAATATTCCAAACACCACTACACTGCCACAGTGTGCTAGATGAGACCTCTGGTACTACCAAGCTAGGTTAGACAACAAAAGGAGCCACGAGGAGCTAGTTACCTACTGAAAGTTACCAACTTTAAAACAAAAATCAGGCTCCTTACACTGCAGGTAGCTGAGCTGCAGGATTTCTTACCGAAGGACAAGATAGATGTTAGCACTTCAGTAGGCAACGAGCAAACCTCTGAAACAGTAAACCACTGAGAAACTGCACTCTGCTCATGATGTCTTTTACCTTAAAATAGCTGGAAATGGAAACACAGAAGCACCATATATGCCTGACGTGGTTTTAGGCCTTTCCTTGGGCACTTATGGCCACTGTCACTGATGGGACTCTGAGGGAGCTGGGCAGTTCATGAACTTGGCATACTGTTACCATGTTCCTTGGTGATCTGAATCCTCACTACTTTGCTTTTGAATAAAAAAACATCTTGGACATCCAGCTCTGAACCTCCGAATCAGAGATCCCAAACGCCTGAAGTAGATTATATGAACACTACTCTATGTTACCTAAAGTAGAGTTATTCCATAGTCGCAAGCTACAGATAAAGTCTTAATACAAACTGTAAATCTTTAACACTAGAAATTCATTTTCAGCATTAAAATGAGAATTCTGCAAATAGATGCATTGGAGGGAGAAGGTAAAACAAGCACACAAAGCCTACGCTTTACACTGCACACCAGAACATAGACAAGTTCAATCACTAGAAACATTTTCTATTCTGTTTCCTCTAAAGATGTTCAGCAGCTACAAGCCTACGTCTACTGAGTCAAGCTTAATTTTCTTTATAAGCAGTCATTCACGTTAATTATTTTTACTAACAGTAATATAATTAGCTCTTTAGCTAGATGAAATAGAAATTAATCTAAATTTAAATTCCATATACTTGAAAAAGCTAATTCAGACAAAAAAAAAAAAAAAAAAGGACGTACTTGGAAAAAACATTTCAACATCCAAAAATCTGTTCTTTGAACCAAAATCCAAGTGCATTATGCACGTGCACTGAAGTCTACAGAAGCGTTGACCTCGACAGAAGTAAACATGCTTACACAGTTTAAATCCTTAAATGAAGTTTACGTAAGCTTAACTGAAGTTATTTCCAACAGGTGGTTCAATGACTTGCTCAGACTGACAAAAGCAATAAAATAGTCAGGGCCTAATCACCTCTGGGATTCAGGAGAAGAAGCTTTTACTGAGGCAAAAAAAAGATGTGAACAAATCACTGATGTGACTTCAACTTTCCCTCCTCATTTAACAAAACAAGACATCTCAGAGCAACAAGAGTGTTCAAAGCAGACATTGTGTACTATGTCTCACATGGAGTACTGAATGTACTTCAAGTGTTCTCTGCCAATAAAATTAACACAATCCCCGCATCACTGAATGACAACACGCAGTTATTACTATAAAATCCTCTTTTGTTTGTTACAGAAATTGGGAGGCAGCGTTTGCACTGAAAAATAAAACAGAATTCTTTTAGTTTGGCACCAGAGACAGTTCAAAGGCAACTGCACTGTAAATAAATGCCTGGCTAAGATTTCCCAGCCTGTGACACATTAGAAGAAGTTCATGCAATGGACAATTGCTCAAAATTGCATAACTTTTGTCAGTTTTTTTTTTTTCTTGAGAGCTGTCACAAGACAAGCGAAGTTACTAGAGGACCTTTCATGACTTGCCCTGTTTACATACTCCTGTATGCAAGTTCTTTCCAGGTTGCAGCCTTGGTTAGGTCTTTATTTTTATCTCCTTACACCACCTTGCATAGATTATTACCTAACAAAGTCAATTTGCCTGTCTACTGGAACATACATATTATGTACACCATTTATGAGATCGCTGTGTTTCCACAAGATCCTAGTGGTAATTCCAAGTACTGTAGACACATGTAGAAATATTTTAAAAGATGTATTTCGAAATGTTTTGTTTCATAACTACTTTACACGTAGCATACACTGGCCCAAACTCTCGTGTTTCCATTACCACCTTCCTCCAGTCCAGAGTTGTTAACGTTACAATTACACAAGATTAAACAAATTCTATTCACGATACTGTTTTTCCTCTTGTCCCCTACATGAGGATACCACAAACAACAGTCACAGGGACTGTGTTAACTTTATCAGCTTGGACAGCTAGCTGGCAGCAACACCGAAACACACATTCGTCCATCTGAAAACAAAAATGCCTTGGAGTATTGCCTTTAATGTATTATAGTACCACCAGTGCCAGTGTGTGCGAGTACCACATCCAGATCTTGACAACAATAGTAATCAAAAGCCAGAATCCATAAAACTGTAACAGACTAACTCACTGTGGAAAGAAGTTACACCTGATAAACAACACACCAGCTAATGCATCCCCAAAATACGCCTTCCTCCTCAAGTAATTCACTATGATTTTGTGAGGTAACACAAAAGAATATGAGCACTGATCCTCCGGTTTTGTTCACCACAACAATATTTAAAGAGCCATCACCCTGATGCCAGAGAGTAGAACAGATTTTAAATCTTCACCTCTTGATCAATATCTGAGTTTACAGCGGTTTTGGTTTTTAAGCACTCCCTAGGACACCTGCAAAAACCTCCAGGTACAGAAAGGCAGCATAAAATGTCTCTTTGTACCCATTGCAGCTGTCACATCTCCTGCAACTCACATCTCCGGACAAGCTGCCCACTGCTGTGCAAGAAAATCAGACAAATCTTCAACACCACAGAGAGGACCACCATTTCCCTGACAAACCAACAAAGTGTAGTTTCTCACAATCTGTCAGAACACTAGAATTTTCAGATAACCTTTGTAAAGTGAAGGTGTTTTTTTCCCCACCCCACCAAGTAACCCCAGCACACTCAGGGTGAAGCCTGACAGAGATTAAGAAGCATTTGGACAACGTTCTCAGACACCAGGGTTTGAACTTTGGGTGGTCCTGTCCCTTCCAACTTGGGATGTTCTGTGGCCCAATGATGCCAGGAAAAGCTCCTCTTACCAGTCAAAGAACAGAGGAGATTACTCCAGAAAAATAGTTCTGTAGTCAGAAAGCCACAGAAGCAGCAGGGAAAGCTTGAGAACCTGCATCACCACCAGAAGAAAAGAGAACTGATTTTGACCACTGGCTTCTTCGGCCAGACCCATCCTCTTCCTCGGATATTTTGATCCAAAACAGATTGTACCCTGTGTCAAATTTTAATTAAAAACAAACAAACAAACATTATCTACCCTTCTTTCACAAATGCTTGGCCTTTTCAGTGCTTCTCAAGTTATCACAGAACTGTAGGGGTTGGAAGGGACCTCTAGAGATCATGGAGTCCAACCCCCTGCCAGAGCAGCTCCCTAGCCCAGGTTGCACAGGCAGGCGTCCAGGTGGGTCTTGAACGTCTCCAGAGAAGGAGACTCCACCACCTCTCTGTGCAGCCCGTGCCAGTGCTCCGTCACTGCACTGTGAAGAAGTTCCCACTTCTTGTGCGGAACTTGCTGTGCATCAGTTTGTGGTCATTTCTCCTCGTCCCATCCCCACACACTGCTGAGATAATATCCCACAAGATACTCTGAATGCTTTCTTTCGAGACCTCTACTTGCAACTGATTTGTAGAAACAACATTTTCACAATGATAAGCACATTTCTGCATGCTATCTTCCCTTATGCTCCTCACTGAATCTCCTCATTTTCTTTTCTTCCCTTTTTTTTTTTTTTTTTTTTCTTTCTTTGCATTTGTAGGACTGCAGGGTCCGGACAGGGGAAAAAAAAAAAAAATAGGCTGTAAGTTTCAGTGATTTCCCCACACAGTGCCTCAGGTAGGAGCGCCTGATACTTTGCGCTGCTGAGTCCAGGTGCCTGGCGGGTAACACACCAGAGAGAAGAGAGGGGCCACTTGAGAGGCCATTCAGCTCCCACTTTCAGCTTGGAGAAAGAAAAAGCCATTCATGACACCTCTCCTTTTCAGGGCCCCTGGGCTAATTTAAGAAATTCTCTAACCTTCAACACTTACCATTACTTAAGAGCGAGAGCAAAGGTGTTTTATTACTATAACCGACCAACCATGCTTCACAACTTCTGGTAGAGCATCCACAGCGTTTCCTATGCTGTCTTTACTTCAGAGGCACGCAGAGCCTGCTGTAATTTCTTTGGAGCAACAAACTCCTGGTTTAATACTAAGGCAAAGAGAAGGAAACCAGAAATAGGACAAATAAAGCCTGAAAATATGCTTTTACGATTACACGGGCTGACCAGAAAGTCTCTGAATTCTAGCTCACGAGCAAAAAAAGAAAAAAAAAAAAAAAAAAGAGTAGGGCCAAGCAGAACACGCAGGACGGCTTGACGGCCACAAAGCTGTGATCATCCTATGAAAAGAAAAAAAATAAAAACGCAAACCGACTGCAGCCACTAAGCAGCAGAAAACACAAAATGCTTCTAAAAATACAAGGTCGTGAAAAACTGAACAAAAGCCAGGAAATGTGAAGTTGGGTATTAAATATCATGCCCTTAAATCACTCGGGGCCTCCCAGAAGCCTGATCTGTAGCCGGTCGCCAGCCTCCCACACTAGCTCCATACGGCGCAGCTCGCTTAGCATTTTTAACAGAGTATTCTGTATGTAATAATAAAGCCTCTCTATTAAAAAAAAAAAAAAAAAAAAAAGCCCCGAGAGTACATTTAATCCTTTCACGGCAGCCAAATCCTGCCATGTGTTCGTGCTGCCGTTTTCCCCCCTCCGATTAAACAGTAACATGTTTATCGGGGTTTCAACTTGAATTTCGGCCCTGTGCGCTCCCAGCAGGGTGACTGCAGCTCGCTTCCTCCCCTCCCGTTTGCTGGGCACTGACAAAGGAGCCGGCTCCTCGCCGCCGCTTCGAAGCGCAGCACTCTCCCCTCGGAGCAGGCCTGGAGGACCAGATGTGGCCGTGTTTTTTCAGGTCAGAGCCGCACTCCGGCGTTTCCAGGTTTTATGACATTTCGTAACAACCGACGCTTGCCGGTTCCCTGCGCTCGCTTCTCGCGGATTCGTGCGCGCACACCGAGTTCCATTTTTCATCTTCCCCCGGAGAACCAGCAAGTTGAACCAGGAGGCACGAAGTTACTAAACCACATTAGCAGACACGAGTCCCGCGGCCACCCCTTCTCTCTTAATCCCATTTTCTCCCCCTAAACGCACTCCCTGCTCTCCCCCTCCCCCCCTCCCCCCCCCCGTTTCCGCGTTCCCCGCTCCCCCGGCACTGCCCCGGCCCGGGGCCGGCCGAGGCTGGGGCAGGGAGCGCGGCGCCGGGCTGTGGGGGAGCGGAGGAGGAGGAGAAGGGCGCGGAGCGTTATTTCCTGTTATTGTTGCCCCGGCCCTCACCTTTGTAGTGCACCCGCAGGTTGTTCTGCGAGAGGCCGATGTAACTGAATTTGTCCTTCGGGCTCCAGGAGCGGGGCAGCGGCGTCTCCTGCTCGTCCACGGCCGGGTACAGCCTCTTCAGCCGCCGCTTCAGCTCCTTCTCCTGCTCGTTCAGGGCCGGGTCGCCGTGCGGGAACGCCGCCGGGGCGCCGCCGCTCCCCGCCGCCGCCAAGCCCGGCGCCCCGCCGCCAAGCCCGGCGCCCCCCGCGGGCCCGGTGCTGCCGGCGGCGGGCGGCGGCGGCGGCGGCGGCGGCGGCGGCGGCGCGGCGGTGGCGGGCGGCGGCGGAGGGTGGAGCAGGAGCGCGGCGGCCGGCGCGGGGCCGGGGCTGGCGGCGGCCGAGGGGACCCCCGGCGTCGGCGGGGGCGCGGCGGCCGCCAAGGGGAGCGGCGGCGGCGGCGGCTGCTGCTGCTGCTGCTGCTGCCCGGACATCCCTGTTCCGGCCTCCTCGCCTCCGCGGCGGCGCGACCGTCAACGGATCGGCCCGGGGGCGGAGCGGCGGGCAGGCCCCGCGCCGCGGAGCGAGGCGGCCCTACCGGCGGGTCACCCCCAGCCGGTGCGCCTGGCGACGGGGCCGATGACGACGGCGGGGCCGCCCGATGCGAGCCCGGGTGGAGGGAGGGGGATTGGGGGGAGGGGAGGGGGGGGGGGAAGGCGGAGCGGGGCCGGAACGGGCCGAGAGAGCGAGCGCGGCACGGAGAGCGGCGCCGGGCGGAAGCGGGGCGGGCCGGGAGCGCGCGCCGGGCGCCGCGGCGGGGCGGGGCGGGGCGGGGCGGGGCGGGGCGGGGCGGGGCGGGGCGGGCTCCCCCTTCTCCCCTCCCCGTCCCCTCCCGTCTCGCGCGCGTGCCCGCTCCGTCCCGCCGTGCGTCCCCCGTCAGCGGCGGCCCGCCCCTCCGCAGCGCCCGCCTCCTGCGCCGGTGGCGGCGTGGGGCGCTGCGGTTGGGTGGGCGCTGAGGCGCGAGGGCGGCCCGCGGCTGCGGCCGAGGGGAGCTCGGGGATTCTAGCGCGGAATGCTCTTGTCCGTGCGCGCGGTGACGTTGTTTCATAAGCAGTCGCTTGCAGCGATCGCTTCGCGTGAAAGAGAGCCGCCTCCAAACAGGCGCGGCTTGGGGCACGGTTAGGAGAGAAAGGTGTTTTCACGGGTACGTCTAGAACCTGAAACGCTTGGTCGCTTCAGACAGCATTTCCAGCTGGCAGACGGCTGGAGAACAGGCAGAGGAGCGGGAAGTAGGGAGGTTAATTGCACTACACCTGTGAGCGATGCCCAGTGAGGTAATGCAGGTGCGATGCACACTGGGGCTAGTGGGGTGCTGAGTAGGCACCGACGTACCTGTCATGTGAGGCCGCCTCATGGTGTGGGCTGACAGCGGCCTGGCCTATACCTGAAACTGCATGGCCAGCAGGAGCAGGGAGGTGATGGTACCTCTACGCTCAGCACTGGCGAGGCCGTGCCTCAAGCACTGTGCTCAGGTTTGGGCCCCTCATTACAAGAAAGACATCGAAGCCCTGGAGTGTGTCCGGAGAAAGGCAACAGAACTGCGAAGGGCCTGGGGCACAAGTCCACACACAAGGTGGCTGAGGGAACTGGGTTTGTTTAGACGGGAGAAGAGGAGACTTTAGGGAGAGCTTGTCTCACTCAGGGACCTAAAAGGAGGTTGTTGCGAGATGGAGATCTGCCTCTTCTCCCAGTTAACAGCAGCAGGATGAAAGGGAACGGCCTCAAGCTGTGCCAGGGGAGGTTAACGTTGGATGTTAGGAAAAAATTCTCAGGAGAGTGGTGAAGTACTGGAACAGGCCGCTCAGGGAGGTGGCGCGATTGCTGTCCCTGCAGATTTTCAAGAAGAGGGTAGATGTCGCACTGACTGACATAGTTTAGTGGACACGGTGGTGATGGACTGATGGTTGGACAAGATGGTCGTAGTGGTCTTTCCAGCCGTAATGATTCTAGGATTCTGTGTCCAGCAGCATCTCTTGCCGGACGAAACCAGAGACAGCCTGTCTGAAGGAGCTGCACAGGATGGGAATGTCGGGTGAGGTCAGCACATGGGCTGACTTGCGGCAGAGGGTTCCCTGCCACCCGCAGGCTGTCTGCCAGCACATCTGAGCTCTTTTTCAAGCATCCTGTAAACCTCAAACCTCAGGATTTTAGAGTTTAGCATTTGGCTAGCATCAACTACTTGGGGATATATTTAGTGTGTTCGTAACTGAAGGTATAAATGTCTAACCCTTTTCTGAATTCCAGTGAACGTTTTTGCCATCGCTTCCTGCTGAGAGTCGTGGCTCACTCAGCTTTTGTGTAGGCATACTTCCTGTTGCCCATTGTCAGATGGCTGCCATCTATGTGCTGTACAGTGAGGTGTGGCAGAGCAGGCATCTCCATGCATAACCGTTGACATCACTAGCTGCTCTGTTTATTGTTTTCCTATCAATGCCACCATGCTGAGATAAATAATCCGAATCTATTCAATCGTTAGATTTTATAAAGGCCTTTTCCCCCTGAACGTGCCCCTGTACAGACTCACCTGCATCATCTTTTCTCTGAGGCTATTCCTGAGGAGAAAATGAATTCCTTTATGCAGAGGTATTGTAACACTCGGTTTGAATCAGTGTGCCATTTATTCTTCCAAAGCTCCATTCTCTTATTAGCTTTTCTGACTACAGCTCCATGAGGATTAGAGAGAGCACACAGGTATTTACATAAATACCCAGTGTCTGCTCTTCAGCTGATGTAAATAAATTAGAATTTGTCAGATGTGGAAGTAGTACTCGTCTAACATGCATTTTCAGTATTGAACTTAACTCCCCATTACGTGATCTGTTCCGTTTCATTTGGACCTCCTCATCATCACAGCCCCCTCTTGTCTTGCTTAACTGAAATAATTGTGACAGCTGCAGATTTTGCCATCTCACAATACTGCTGTCTTTCTAGATCAGTAGTAAATACAGCAACAACGCGAGGCTTGCTGCACAGCCCTGCAGCAGGCTGTCATTAACCTCCTGCCATTGCAGAAACTAGCTGTTGAATTCTGCTCTTTGTTTTCCATCTCCACTTTTTGAGCTATGATAGTACTTTTCTTCCTGCCCAGTGATTACTTAGCTGCTTGAGTTGTCTCTGGCTTAGGGATTTAATCAAAGGCCTTTTGAAACACTGTGAAACTAGTCCACCAAAACCTCTCTGGTTTGTGAGGGCTGTTTTTGACATTTTTAGATCATTTCAGTAAACGGATCAACCAGGAATTATTTTGCTCTGCAGGATAGCCTATTTAGGCCTCATTTTGCATACTGATATATATATATATATATATAATTTTATGCTTACTTTTAGTGATTGTTTCAACGAAAGAGAATGCAGCCAAAGCATTCCAGTGGTTGAGGGTTTGGCCTCCTGTTGGCTGTGTCAGCAGTCCCAGCATGTCAGGGACAGGTTGGAACTTGAATATAGGTGACTGGTTCCTTTTGTCACTGGACTCTGATCCTCCAGGCATTTATTTTGCAAGGGTATCAGCTCACACGTGCAGCTCCCACCTGCTAACTCCAATGAACGTGGAGCTTGAGGAGAGGAGAGAGCAGCCCCTAGCTGACGCCTTGCTGACAGCATCAATAAGAATAAAACTCTCCTGATGGTATGAGCACATCATGTCCTTGCAATGCAGCATTCTGCATGGCCTCAACACTGCTGAGGTCAATTTCACTCTTGGATCCTGTGTTAGTGACTCTTTGTATTTTTTTATGACTGCGTAAGTGGGCTATGGCCATCTGTGCAAGTGATGCTGATAGCTCTCTGGCTGTCGTCAAGAAACAGAGGCAGGATTCTCCTTGGGAATCTATTTCTGTGTATGTCCTTTGTCCCCCCTGTAGGACTGATCCTCGTGGTTGCGTACGAATTTAGCAAGCCTGTTACAGTTGCCAGCCAGCCAAACTTCCAGCTACCTTCTCTCTGTAATCTAATATCACCCATCTGTAATGATGACAACCGTTTGCTGATCTTCATTTACTGTTTCTCCTGGTTGAGTTTTTCCTACGCATAGTTTCTTTGCAATAGTTTTGAAATTAATTTTCCCTCCTTCAAGAAGATACTTGGAAATCATCAGCGTGTTATTTGCTTTTTGTCCCTGCTGTGCTAGTCCTAATGAGAAAAGATGAGAAAAAAAAGAGAAAACCAATAAGAAGTAGGTAATGGTATTTCAACAGAGACTTCTTCAAACCACGTGGAGGATTTTTTGCTGAGCCTTTTGCTATTTGGACTGTTGTTTTTTTTTTTTTCCTGCTAATTTAATTGCTCATGGATAGGATAGGCTTGATGACCTGACAAATGGAAGGCTTGCCAGAGTGAATCACAAGAATTACAGGCCATCACCAGCTATTAACGAGGTTGAATCAAATGGTAATCAAGTTGCAATTTGCAGTATTGCTATATTGCTGCTCACACATAAAATGGTGCTTCTGTTTTCATAAATCTGAGCAGTCCGCTAATAGAAAGAATTTTGCTGTGTGAGTCAACCATACCTGTGCCCATCTTAGACAAATGTGATTAGAAATCTCTAGTGTCAACCAATGCCTCACTCGTGTTCTTTTATATATTTATGGATTTATCTGTATATTTAGGTTTGGTCCTTGGATAGTAGTGCATACGCAGCGGGAGCCAGCTAGTTCTGTGTTATCTGTTCTTGCCTGCCTGGTAACCACAAGGACACTGTGATGTCTGGGAACCACAAGTTTTACAGAACGATGATCTACTCTTTGTAAAAAACGGCACTGTATTTAGTCTCTGTAATCCAGTTTCTTTGGATTTCTCTGCATTTTGTTAATAATTTAAAGTTCATAGTTTCATGCTTTCCTTCCAAAGCTATCTGTGGCTCTCAACCGTATCCTGTTTCCACAACGAAGAACAATTATTTTTGGTCATTTTCTGGTGCATGGGTTGTTTTTTTTTTGCTCAGTAATAAAAGGCATTTTAAGGAGAACTGAAAATCTGTTCATTGAGATAGATCATAAACAGAAGATTTTCTAGTCTCTGTCGTCTGGGCTACTGTACTGTACAAGCGTCGTATTCTAACGAAAATATCAAAATGAACACAGAAATAAAATGCCCTCTGAGCTGAATAAAATGTGTTTTATTCACGAGACAAATTTGTGCGGGGCAGAATAGAAAATATGATGAGACACGTTGATTTTGTGAAAACTGATATCAAACCATTATGCTATTAGAGAAGTAATTCTCAACTGGCAGGTCGAGATCCCTTTTTGAGTCATCATGAATTTCTTCTGGGTGTTGGAAGCAAGTTGGCATGATTTAAATGTTGAAATATAAGAAAGAAAAAAAAAAAACACAAAGCATTCATTTATGACTGAAAGAAAAAATAAATCAAACTGGCGGGAATTTCTACAGAAAAAGAGTTTCTTTGGCCAGATCAGCCTGGACTAAAAAGTGCCTGTGTGGTAACCAAGAGAAATGAGGTTTTGGGACAAGAAGTGATGAAATGAAAAGAGCTACTCGTCCAGCCTCCTTGGGCTGGTGGAGTGAAGCTGTCCGTGCTGTTTTCCCCTCGCCCTCACTGTGCATTGCAGCTGGACTCCTGAGTGGTGCTGGGTGCCTTCCAGCGCTCGTAAGGGGAAGGTGAGGCCCAAACTGGATTCTGCTGCACTGGAAAGCTTAGCAAGACATCCTCTAGATGATATTTCAGATGGAAATGCATAACCTACGAACTTCTGATAAACATTTTGAAGTTCCCATCGCAAACCAGACAGTGTTTTGTTTCCAGCACGCTCATTGGTAGGGTGCCCATTACCATAGATGAGCAAACTCCAAGACTGCAGGCTTTTGGAAGCACGTGGTATGTGTCAAGCTGACCCACTTCTTGAAAGCCAGCCTGGGCCTTTGTGAAATGTCCCATACTTGTTAGAAGGGATGTTAGGATGTCAAGAATGCTTAAGTCTCCAATGGCAGTATAATTACTGTTGTGGTGGTGTTTATAGAGGTGGGAGGGCCTGAGGGAAAAGGAAGCCAAAAAGGAGAATCAGGAAGTGAGATGAGTAAGGCTGTAGGAACTGCACCCAGATGGAGTTTCATCATACTTTATTCTTTAGCTCATTTGGCTCCTTAGTAAATTAGATGTTTACATATGAGAAACTATTATTTTTTTCCCTCTCTGCATCTCCTACACTTGCAAACTCAGATGTTTCAGATGCTAATCTTAGAGGCAGCTCTTCAATGGACTTCAGGAACATGAAACCGACAGGTGAAAATGCTGAGTTTAAATAATTTTTGGATGTAGCTCTTGCCAGTCCTACTGCTAATCTGTAGTTCGTCTCTTTCAAATCCGTTCTAAGGGAAGCAGGCTAGCATGAAATCCCAAACGTCTGCTGAAATCTGAAATCCTGAAGACCTGCTGCCCTTGTTGGGTAGCAGTATCTTACCACACAGGACTGCTCTTTATGTTATGATTTAATGAGTATATTAAAACTGCCAGAAGCCTCTAAGATGTGCAAACAATTGCCTCTTTTTATTTTAAAAGAAAAAAAAAAAACCACATTCACAAAATACATGTTCTGACGAGATGTTTTTAAGCTTTGTTCAGTCACAGAAACCTTCAGGTATACTTGCCTGACAGAACAATTAAAGTATTTCAGCCAAGGTCATGATTTTGCAGGCGATTGTTTTTAAGATTAGCTTGCCATTATGTATGCTGTCATGATTGCAGTGTACATGCTCAGAAGACTGGAGGAAGAAGAGCTTCCTGTTCTAGCATATATTATTATTGCCATCAGCAGTTACTGGTGTTTGCCAAGCCACACCTACGCTGACCTCTGATATCAACAATGTTATTTAATCTGCTTGGTACCTTCTTTCAGTTTACCTTATGAATTTACCTGTATGAGAATACCACAGAGTGTGATACGGAAACCTTTAAAGTATAGAAGTGCTGTTGCAGCAATACAACAGTATTCTCAGCAATAAATCGCTTTTCCTTTCTAGGAACCAAAACCCTGACAGAGAGATTGTCCTGTCTCTGCTCCCCTCCACATCCAGACCAGCTGTCCCCTGAGCACTGCTTAAACTGTCCTTAAACCCTCCCGTAACTGCTTGTGTTTTCACTAGTAACAATGAAGGTGAATGCTTTGAGTGGTTGAAAGCACATATTTAATTTGGATGTTCTGAAGACGAAATGGAACGTAAGCATCTCTGTTGCTTAAAAATTCAACAGTACTTTTCGGAAACAGAATTTAGGTTTGTTTCTGGATTTGCATTGCCACACTAAGTGTTCAGAACTCGTGAGTCAGTGCCACCCACAGCAGAAATAGGCTTAAAAAGCCCATGTTCTTAAAAATAAGATGTTTTAAGAGGTTGGGTAGGTGGTTGGTTATTTGCCATCTATTTTCTGTCTTTTAGGTGATCTTTCATATTTCCAAGCTTTTGTCATACAGGAGAATTAAAAGCTGGTTTATAACAATATTCTTGCTTCAGTCCCTGACCTTGGTAGCTGAAAAAAGGTATCAGTGCATTCGTAGTTAAATTCTTAGAAACAGCAACATCCAATTTGACCTAACAACATTTTAGCATCTTCTCAGGGTTACAGCTTTGTAGAGGAAGGATCTGTACCTAGAGGTCCCCTCATATTTAATATTGTTGGCTTGTGGGTGGGTTTATTTTAAGAAAAGTGTGGAGTGCAATTCTTTACCATCTCAAAATGCTCTGCAAGCACTGCATTGCATATTGCTAATTTTGTCTAACCATTTCTTGAGATAACTAACACATAATAAAGTTTGCTAATAGGCAAACATCTTCTGGTCTCGCAGGCACTAGTAAGTAAAGTCTCACAGTAGAGATTAATTTATTTCTGTACTTAAAGATTGCAGGAAGGTAGAATTCTGTGTTGTCATGGATTTTGTTACACATGGATTACACGTGTTACATGGATTTTGCTAGTTTTTGCTAATTAGAAGAAGGTTTTGATAAACATGTGTTTTGCTTTATTTCAATGTTCCGTGGAGTTCTGGGATAAATTTTCTTATTGGAGACTCCTTGTTTGTTCCAATACTTTACGTCATTATAATACCAAACAACTTTGGCTGAATTCCGTGAATGCAAACACCTCCTCTGTGTACCACTCCTCCCAGTTAGTTATCTGAATTGCTGAGCTCTAGCAACTCTCATGTTTCTTGAAGTGCCTTTTTAAGTCGTACGGTGAGCAGCATTTGTCCTCAGCTCAGGACTAACCCTCAACAGGAGGCTGGTTGAGCATAGGCCGTTACTCCTCTCTAGCAGGAACCCGTAGTATGAAGTTGTATTGCAGAACCAGTTGAGTTAATGAGAGCAAAGCCGGCAACGTGCCCCGGCAGCCCAGAAAGCCAACTGGGGTTTTGAAATGAGAGTGCGTGCGGAAAAGAAGAACGGGTTCATTTGAGACTCTGAGGAACGTGACAGTGTGTTTCTAAAAGGTGTTGCCAGATTGCAGGAAGGGTACAGGCCGGCACATGGCTGTGTTTTAGCTCTGCCTGGTGTAAGGCCACAGGGCTGCGCAGGCCTCCTGCCCACTAGCTGACATACTGCAGGAGCATACCACAAGAGCTCTGCCCAGATGCATGTACGCCCAGAAGGAAGGAATTAAAGCTGTTTCTTATTATTACGTGTTCTTGTCTTCGTAACCTGATTAATGTTCCTAGGATATTTTTACAGGCACGTGATATTTACTTTAACGTCGCTATATAGGAAATTTAAATCCATGCTTTTTTTAGATATTACAGTTTGTGGTCTGTTTTCTTGCTTTTAATGATCTCCTGTTCTAGTGTGTGTCTGACTTGTAGAGAGAGCATATTGCTCAGATCATGCTTTTGCTCTCCAAAGCCTGTGCCTGCACCATGGTTCCCTTCAGTCGGAGCAATTCTGAATAAAGGTCTTTGCTTTTGTCCTGCATGGGTCCTCTGCAAGCTGCTGGGGATCACCGGGCAGCCTCCTGAGGTATGGAAAAGCTGGGATGTGGAAGAGGAGGGACTGAGAGTTGCTGAAGATCTGTGCTAGCTGAAGCCAGATGTGACTCAATGGATCGTAGGAAGAGGTGCGACGTGGCTTAGGCAAGGATAAATAGCCTCTGCACCTCAGTTACTAACATCACTGTTTTCACCTCTACTCCAGGAACTGCAGTAGATAGTATGAAGCATTAGTAGTGCTTCCTAATTCTGCTGATGATTTCCACCTCTAGGAGAACATCTGGCTTCTTGCAGAATTGCTGCTGCTTTGCTGCGCTCTCAACCCTCCAAACCTCTTCCCATCCTGTACTCTTTTGTATCTTTTTATGCAGAAGTTTCTTGTGGGCAGAGATGCTTATTTGTCCGTTATAATTTATCCACTGTATGGGTATCCTGTAGTTACATAAAGCAGAGAAGACAGCAACTTCTTTGTCAAGCTGGTAATACAGACCTTTTGTCAATTTAAATACGAGCACGATCTGTAATTAAAATGGCATGTTCTAATGTATAGAATTTATATTGAATCACAGTGAAAAATGCAGGAAAAGGAAGTATTATAATGACACTTACCCACAGAGATTACAGAGCCAGACATACAAGTCTTTTGTCTGTCCCTTGGTCGAGTGCGTGCTTACAGCTTGGTATTAGCAGGATTAGTTGGAACTGGATGGCAAAACCAGATTACTAGGGCAGCCGTGCTGGAAAAGTTTAGGAGCCTCTGCTGTAACAGGGGACGCATCATTCCTTGTTAATGAATGGCTGGTAACAAATCCACGTGAAAGCAGACGTTTTAAATAGTACAGAATTGGCCAGGAAGAGCTGAGTGGTGGTGATCTGAGCCCACAGTTTGTGCTCTGCAGCCAAGGCTTCTCCAGGTGTGTGGCACAGTGACAGCTAAAGACACAAAACCCGGCAACACCTTTACAAGAGGTACTGAAGAGGGACATCGACATCATCTAGAAAGCAAATCTTCAATTTGATATGGGTACTAGAAGTAAGGAATGGTAGGAAGGGGAGGAAGGAGGGCTGTCTACAACTACAACTACTGTTCAACTGCAATTAGCCCCGCATTTTATCAAAACCGCACATAGTTTCTGAGCATCTTCAATAAAGAACTTTTAATTTTCATCTGAGAAGGACATACTGTACAGGTATAAAATCTACCCCCCAGTGCATAGTGTAGACTCGCCGAAGCGTGGTGGGAAAGGGCCAGGTATCTGCTACCATTTAAAAGACCTTCCCAAATTGACAAAGCCTGAACGGTCGTTCTGTTTGTTTACTTGTCTTTAAGTGTTATAACATTCTCTTCCACATTCAGAAGGTCATCGCCACAAGACATTTATTTTGGATCCCCAGAGGTGTTGAACATTCCGTACTGTGCCTTTCACAAACGCACTCGCACTGCTTCATGCTCTGTCAACACTGCCAGGATCGTGGCAGTGTGTAATCAAGCTGCACGTGGTTTGGCTGTACTAAGATGTCTGAACCCTGCCTGCACTACAGGCGTAACTACTGGAAGAGACAGCACCACTAGGCTTCAAGGGTTGGATGAAATCCTCCTTGGGGAACCTGAGCACTTGGTAGGAGGGTTTTCCTCAGATGGTTCCCATTGGATCCTCTAACTCATATCCCGTGTCTTAAATGACGTACACTCACTGCAGTGGTGTGCAGTTCTGAGCCACTTGCCTTGTCTTGCAATTATGAAGCAGTAAGAAAAGCATTTTGATCAACGATGCTTCAGTTACGAATCGAAGGATGCATGAGAAAAATCCTTCAGTTTGGCATTGCAAGATGGTAAACTTAGACATACAAATTTCAGGCACCGCACAATTCTGCTTTAGTTTACTTGTGTTTGGAGGAGGGACAAAGCATTGACTGTCATACGGCAGAAATCTCTGACTAACAGCTCAAGTCCTGGTCCTCCTGTCTACTTTGTGTTAATAGGATCTTGAACTCCCTTGGAAGCTCACTGGCAAGACAAATTTACACTGGGGCACGGTGTACCAGTACTGAGGAGCGGGAGTAGAGATGCTCACATGCAGTGTTTGAATTATGGAGTGTACAACAGAGAAAACAAAATATGAGGTAATAAAGAAAGGACAAGCCTGCTGAAATTTGAATAATCCTCCCACTGGGGGATTTCTTTTAATATTCATGTGAACTCCAAATGTGACCTTCAGAGATCAGATACTGTAGTGCTCTTGTACAGTAATCAGTGTCTCATGGTTATAAATGTCACAGACTTGAAAGAACGCTTCCCGTAGCTGACACCATTTAAGAAAATGCATTTAGTACTCATTTGAATTACACTTTTTAAAAAGGAGATCGTGCAAAAGGGTGAAAGAGGAAACATCTCTTAAAACATTTCCATACATCTCTAGCACACTTAGGTGGCTGTTGTGCTTGCATCTCTTTCAAACCTCTCTCTGATGACATGAAACTCACTGCAAGGGAGATTTAATCTGGCTGCTGGGTACTTTTTGCTGAGGCAGAGATTATAGGAGACTTTGGAGGCTTGACAGAATCTCTGTGCAGAGTTCAGTGTGCTCTCAGGCAGAGGGCAGGAGGCTTGCTGTCCCAGCTGTCCTTGCAGATGCAGGCAGCTCCTTCCTACCACATCCCTGAGCACTGGGCTGAGGGTACACGCAATGTCGGTGTAAGAAATGGTGAATTTGCTCCCACCAAGGCCCACCTTGAGAAAACCAAAGTCAGAATTGAAGACTATGTCTGCACCAGTTGTACATGCTCCAGGTAGGTTGCAAACATCCAATTTAAAAGCTTGTCTCTCTCGCTGTCGAGCCTCTACCTATTTCAGACAGGATGGAGATGCACCCATTGACTTTTTTCACTAGTTTTCTTACACTTAGTGACCACTTCAACTGGTACTGGTCTTTAGGTTTTAATCTGTAAAAAAGTAAAGTTTGGTAAGCATGTGTAGTATATCAGTGAATGTGTAGCTCAGGGAATTCCCACACTCCTTAACCATTATATAGCACTTCATCTGCAGCAATCCAGGTGCTTTTAGGTAGTAGGGTTTTTTATCCCACTCCTTCTACTGGGAAAGAAGAGTTGAAGAGGAGCGGCAGCTCAGCCGGGGCTCACCCAGCTGGCCAGTGTCAAAGCTGTGGATAAATCCCAGGGCTAATTCTTTATCCCAGAAGCTGCCTCAAAATAAATAATACTGAGAATTGTGCAACGTAGTTGGAAACAGTGGCAGCACGTGAGATGAAAACAGATATAGCAAACTGAAATACTGGGAAGTAATTAGATTCGAGACAAGAAAACACCATGAAAGTATGCGTGAGATTAAACAGCACCGTGCAGTGAATAAACATTACGTCGGCTAGGCCGTGTTTTTATTATTAAAACTTGCTACCTACATTTTCTAGATTATGTCTCTCTGTTGTATGTTTGTTTTTCTTTTAATCATATAGGATGGCAACAATGGATACAGCCTTGAAAGGTGATAATTTCCTGAAACACAGCTTTTAGGTGTAGAATAAAGGTACCTTCACAGACTTGGAATGAAACTGGTTGTTTCCGCACTCACTAATGAGTTATGAGTCTTACTTTTTTTTCATCAATAGAGCATTCAGGCAAAAGCCAAATACTGCAGCAGATGTTACAGTGTATCGCCCTTTTGATCTGCACATCAACATCCTGGGGTATCTGCAATCCAGCTGGACCCCCCTGGGCTGTTGTGTTTGGGGTGCAGCTACGTGCTTGTGCTCCTCGGCTCTCCACCTGCCTGGCAGCGTGGCTAACACACAACAGACGTAGATCACCTCTTCAGGGCAGCCGTACCTTTAAAATAACCTCATCGGAAGACCAAAATCCCTCAGCATGAAATATGTTGCTTAGCTACCTCCAAGCTGAAGGTCAGGCTTAAAAACTGCTTTGCCCTGGCTTGCAGCTGCCTACTTTCTGGGTTCTGTGCGCGGAGATCATTCGTCCAGCCCTTAGTCAGAAGCCCCAGGAAATTCAGCCAGGGCTGTGCTGACACTGCACAGAGAAGTGGGAAGATCCTTGGTGGCCTTGGCGGGGTGCAGAGGGCTAGGTGCTGCCTGCCTGGTGGCAGAGCAGTTCCCTGACCGGTGCCCAGCATCCCACTGCAGCATGCACATTCCCCAGAATGCCAAATGAATTATGGATGAGTCAGCCGGGATATTTCCATGAGCTTCCTCTGCCGCACTGCTTCCCTCGCCAGCTGAGCTGTGGTTGTAACCCACCACCTGGACCTAACGCTTCTGACGTTAAAATAAGAAGAAAAACAAAAAAGATGATTCCCCTTGCTTTCCTGGCAGAGCGTGGGGAATCCCTGACGTTTGTGCAGTGCCAGACTCCCACGTCCTCAACATTTTGCTGCACAGCCCAGCGTATGCCAGAAATCATCTGGCCCTTTCTGCCTGCTTTGCTCCTCCGTCCCTCCCACCAGTCGGCTGTGCCGACGGAGTCAATTAGAGGAGATGGCAGTGATGCTGAAACTCATTTGAATTTCAACCAGGATCCTGCTAACAACTAGAGCTATGCACGGGCAGATGAGGAAAGGCAGTTACCCAAGGACGTAGTGACTGCCCGCATATGCTGGAAGCCTTCTTTATTTCTTACTTTCAGTCCTTAATGAGACCCAGATTAATTTATTCAGCAAACATTGACTTCTTTTGTTCACCTCTGAGCACATTAAATGTGCACGGTCTTCATTTGCAGTGGTGGCATTGTGGAAAAGAAGCAGTCCAGTTCTGGGAATGTTTGCTGCGAGACAAACCATGAAATGCTTCTGCAGCAGCATTTGATGGGTCCTCTCAGACCAACTAGCTTTTGTGAGCGCTTGTGATGATGGAGCGGAGCTGATGTCAAACCATACAGCATGGGAGATGAAGCATTAATTCAAGTCTTCTAACAAGTTTCTGTTATCTGCATCTGAGTTGCATAAAGAACTCCTAATCAAGACAGGCTTCAGCTGTGCTAAACACTACCTTCATAGAAATGACAGCTTGTGCTATAAAGCACTTAACGCCTAAACAGGCATCATGAAATAAACTGTGGTGAAGTCAAACAAATGGAAAAGTGATCCCTACTGGCTCTTTTACCATCAGCAGGTCACCTGGCTGCATTTGCAGAAGACTGAGCTCCGTGTTTGTCTTCAGGCAGTCTGAAATCCCATTACTTCAGTGGGAGAGAAGCACGGGAGTCAATTTTTTTCCTCAGTTATGCAGCTGACTCCTGAATCCAGCACTGAACAGGAACTTGAAGACGAGGGATGCATTGCTTTACTGGCTGAGGTGGAACAGTAATTAAGGGGGCGTCTGTAGCTGGTAAGCCAAAATACGATTCCAGTATAATATCGTGATGAAGTGAATTGATCTTCACGCTGACTGACACAACCCACCGTATTTCAGGCTTTCATTTCCTGCGGTGGGGTCTGCCTGTCTTTGTATGCTGACAGAGCCCCTCCCAGCGCAGAGCCTGCACAACCTACTCTCTGTCATCATGTTCCCCCTTAGCCCTCTCAAGTCTAAAGAGACGGATCGTCATCAGCTTTGTGGGGATATGCTGCAACTCCCATTGCTCCCGTGTGAAGCCTGAATTGTCCATATCGTTCTTCTCAGGCATGGCAATGGAACAGGTTGCACTGGTCTCTTAATGCTTGGCTGTCCAACCTTTTGGCATGCTTGGGCTGCACTGAGTGAAGAGGATTTGTCTTAGGCCGCATATATGTTGGTTGCACCAAAAGTAATGCCCCCTATTTATTTCTGTGGAAACTGTTGATAGAAAGAACATAATAACACTATTTAATAGAGACCATTCTCAGCTGCAAAACTCCACTTTTAATGCAGTCACAGTCTTTAGCTATGCATTTTTGCCAGTGGTGAACAAGAGCCTGCGTGCCACGCTCCTAACAGTCTGCACCAGAGAAGCTGACTCAGCGTCACCGCAGCTGAAACACACCACTGTGCTCACATCCACTGTTTGGTCTCCATAAACAGTCAGCAAGCATCGGTGAATGTCAGTGAGTGCCATTTTTCCCACGTGGAGGAATTCAGTGACACACCTCTGCTTCATAAGCACTTCCATGTCACATGCCATTTGGTCAGACTGTCCCTCTGCTGACATCTGTCAGCTGGCAACAGCACGTACCAAAATACTGCACTGCCATCATCAAGGATGCAGCAGAGAGGCTGCCAGTCCTTGTAGGTCCCACAGAGCTTCTACCCCCTGCTGTCATTTCACGTAGGGACCACTGACACATCTGTCAGCAACCTGAAGAATATCAAGAGGGACTGCTAGGATCTGGGAGCAGGGAAAGGACTGACAGAACAAAGAAAATCAATAAATGGCTAAGGGACTGGTGCTGTGAACAGGGCTTTGTCTACTCATGTCATGGAACTAACTTTGAGAAATCTGGTCTTCTGTTGGAGGATGGGGTTCATCTGTCAGACAAGGAGAAGACTATCTTTGGTAGTAAGCTTTCCAATTTAATCAGGAGGGCTTTAAACTAGAGTTTCCAGGTCCTCAAGTCGTGGCACTGTGAAGCTAACAATGGTAATG
Organism: Oreortyx pictus; assembly: GCA_036925125.1. NCBI lineage: Eukaryota > Metazoa > Chordata > Aves > Galliformes > Odontophoridae > Oreortyx > Oreortyx pictus. The sequence goes on along the minus strand of JAUPFR010000003.1, from coordinate 84,282,796 downwards.
GATGCCCTGGGCCTGGATGTGGATCCAGGCCGGTAAGGCTTCTCTGGGCTGAACAATCCAAGGGATCTCAGCTGCTCCTCGTATGTCTTGCCCTCTAGATCCTTCACCACCTTCGGATGCTCTCTACTAGTTCCCTGTCTATACATTTTTTGGCACACAGTATTTGACGTGGTTTACAGGAGCTTTTTCTCCAATGGAAGAGGAACAGAAATGCTGTCTCCTTTGTGAAGTAGAGACCGTTATAGTACGGATGCTTCAGGTGCCGAGGGATACAGTGCAATGATACAAGTGAAACAGTCTACCAAATGACACCAGATTGGGCATTCCCACCTGACACAGGCTTCGCTCACGTGATCTCAGGGTGGGATGGCTCACCTGTCTCATCCAGAAGGAATATTACTCACTCTGACCACGTTAGCTTCCTGCTAAGCCAAGCCCTCTGGAGCTTACTGTAAGACTTGTGGTTTAAACTAGTAGATGGCTCAGTACCACACGGTTCTTTGCTCACTCCCCCCTTCCTGCTGGGTTGCAGGAGAGACTGGGGAGACCAAAAAAAAAAAAAAAAAAAGTAGAACTCCTGGATAGAGATAAATCTATTTACTAAGATAGAGAAAAGGACAAGGATGAGGTTAGCCTGCTGAGCTAACCCACATTAGTAAACCAAAATGCAAATGATGTACTTGTCTCTGCTGACCCTAACTTTGAAAACTGGTGTTTTTTGTTTTTTTCTTTTCTTCTGATCAGTGACATAAGAGACACAGGCACAAGCTTAGAAGTCAGCAGGTACATCTGCCTGTATGTCAAAGTGATCCAAATCCTCCTTTTCATTATACAGACTTTCAGGAGCACAGGAAAGGACAGATGATGCTAATTACACGAATGAGATTGATTTTGGTAGAATAATATAGAACTCCCTCCCCCTTCCTTTAACTCTCTCCTTTTAGTTAATTTTTCCCTTATATCTTGTTCGTTACCAGTTTTGATTTGCATTTCATTGAGTTTGAGACAGTGGAAAGAAAAGTCTCTGAAGACTTCTACCCTACCTCTGCTGGCATGCTTTCCTCCTATAGCAGCACCACTTCTGCAGTGCAGTGCAAGGCTCTATAAACTAATTGTGAGAGACATGAAGACTCACACCACCTTTCCTCTTCTCACACTGAATGGTTCTCTTAAGTTTTTCACATTCCCTCTGTCCTTTAGGTCTTCCTCTAAAGTGCACTTTGTTCTTAATATGCACATTTATTAATCTTCTTGGCTCATCTTTCTCCAAAACTATTACCCCAACTCACATACGGGTACTTCCAAGCCTCAGTTCTACTCTGTTTTGCATGTCTGATGTTCTGGGTATCTACTTCTTTGTGCTACAGAAATCACTCTTGTGACTTCTGCTTCGTGGAATGATTTTGTTTCTATTTATATCTTCCCTGCTCTCCATCTCTTACTGTTGCCATCTCTCTTCCAACTTTATCTCTCCTCTCAATGCTCTCTCCTTGTCTTTCACAACTACATCCTCACTTCTGCCTTTTGACAGCTGAAGCTTCTTTTTCCATTCTCATTCACCATGGAAATCTAACCAGCCTTTCACTCTTTCTGTCTTTTCCTGCGGATCAATACCCAGTTATGTTGGCAGCTTTCTCCATCAATGATGTGTACATTTATCTTAAGTCACTTCATCCATCCAGTCTTACATTTTAGCCAGTGTCTTCGTGGAGTTTTTGCCCATTCATCTTTCCCATGGCTCCTAAAGACCTTCACATTTTCCTCCTGAAGTGCTGTTCCAGTCCCAGTAGTCTGTAGGCATTGTCATTTCTTTTGTGTTGTCTTGTTGCCTGTGCTGATCAAAGCGGAGTCCTATCGATGCATCTGGACCTTGTGCAAATTTTGCAGCCTTCTCTTTCAAGATCTCCGCCCTTTTGCTCGTTCCTTCCCTTTTCATTTCCCTTACATCCATCTTTTCCCCTTCCTGCTCTAACACAAATCAAAAGTCAACATATTTCCCGTTTTCTTACCTGTTCAAATCCTCCCTCTCACTCCTTTTCTTACCACAATTTCAGATTCTCTTTTTCTTCCTTATTCATAGCCACACCCTCTCCTTTCTTATCGTGCTATGTGTTTCCTTCTGCTTTATCAATGATGCAGACATTAGTCCTTGTGAAGTCTGTTTGACACTCCTTTCCGTTCTGCCCAAAAAGCTTACTGCAAATAATGAAATGTGGGCACTCCATCTTTCCCCTCTTCCCTGCTCCTTTTAGGTAAACTTGATGAAATTATCCTAATTCAGCAGTCTGAAAAGACAGAAAAACATTCCCACCACCAATTAAAAAATAATTCGATAAAATTAAAAAAAAAAAAAGTTTTCTTTCATGCTATGGGAATAAAAAGTGCAATGAAGAAATAAACAGAAGCAGATGAAAGCCAACCACAAATATAGGAAGGAGTGTATCAACTGCCTGGAGTGCACTGAAACAAATATTAAAATATGTTTAAGGTCAGTGTGTGGGACAGAAATTGTGGTTGCTCAGTACTCAGAAAAGAAAGAAGTGGATGAGATGAACTGACTGAGCTAACAGCTTTTTTTGCTCAGTCCAGCAATTCCATAGTCCATCTGAATTTCTGCCTAGCACTTTCTAATATAGGACTTCATCCTCTGAACTGTGGTGTTGTGTGTCACTCTGTTAATGCAATCTAAACAAAGAAATGTTGCATGTTCTGAGCCCCAGAGCCCGGCATTCTTTTGCTGTAGCTCTGCCATCTCAACTATAATCCACGAGTGCTCATATCCAGGAGAAATAACCACCAAAACTCTAGTGACACTTCTGCCTACTGCTCAAAGCTATTGTGTGGCCGAATACCACTTTGGATACAAACATCTCTCACAGGTAGGGGATCTTTCTCATCTTGCTTTCACACAGACAACAACGTGTTTGCTTCAGCTGCATCAATGCAGTTAAAAAGTCACAAATTGCCTACTAGGAAGGCTGATAAATCAGTATAAACAGAGCAGACTGCTTCCATTGTATGTAACATTAGAATGACAGGATATATATTCACATTTTTACAGATAGGCAATACTGTATTTGGTTCTATCAGCTGTTTCCTCAGGCCGGCCCCTAAGTAAAAAGTGGTGCTTCCAAGCAGCTCTGGAGAAACAAACAAAAAAAAAACCTGGGGGAATGTCTGGGTGCATCTCGGGTGTGAGGGAGGTCTGCAGAGGCTCGCTGGGTGGCAAGGGGAAAGATGAAGTGAAAAGTTCCTGTAACTTCTGCATCAAGCTGATGGGGGGGGTGGGGGGGAGGGAAGGCAGGGAACCACAGCTGGCTGCTGGTTGTACAGCTATTTTAGGCATTAAAAATAAATCCAAGCTGCCTCCTCCCCATGACTTGAGGCCAAGGCAAAGTGACTCAGTCTCTCCCTACAGGAGCAGATCTCAAAGCAAAACATAATCTCATTAGCACAATAACCTAGGTTACTCATCCACAGCTCCTGCAGCCTCCTACCAGACCTCTTTCTCCCTCTGGTGTGCTCATTTGCTTCATCCAAGAGTGCTTTATCCTAAATTAGGGCTGCAGTCACAGCTATTTGAGAGGCTCTGTCTCCTGGAGTCTGCATTCCCGGGTTAAAAATCACTCCAAGTCGGCCTTCCTGTCCTCATGAGCAAGGGGAAAGGTTTCAGCAGGGTCCGCTTGGAGGCTCTCATTGCAGAAGCACTTCCAGGCCGCTTGCTGGGTGCATGCCAGGGCAGAGAAGTGCAGTCACTTGAGCTGCACGCGGAAGGCGTGCAAGGACCCCGGGGCACGGTGCTATGCTCAGTCATATGCTCTGGCAGTTGAAATGAACCAAAGCGAGTGATTTCCAGCATCGTCAGCTCCAGATCAAAGCCTCTGAAGCGCATCACTTTTTCCAGCTTGATGCTTTCAAAAAAGCAATCGTAGCACACCTTTGGGCACCGGAGAGTATATAAGGAAAGAAAAGCAAAAAAAGATTGCTTACAAACAATGAGGCAGGAAGCAACGTAAACCAGTTTGACAAGGTGTGACTGAGCAAACACTCACAGACTACAGCAAGTTACTGCAGAAATGGCTCTGAGTCAAAACCCCATCCATCCCCTCTGCCATCAGGAGAAGTGGTGGTTCCTGGAGGACCTTTGTGGCTCAGCCTGGGGCTCTCAGGGCTGGACACATGTATTTTAGCCCTCTGATGACACATTTGAAGTGCTTGTTTTGAAAAGCAGGTCTGAACTGCTAGGCTGTAAGTATGTCAGTGCGCGTGGTTTGGCCCTATCAGTTGAGCTGAAGGCTGCAGCTAATTCATTAGTCACTGCACATGTGCAACACAAGCTTTACTATAGACTCAAAACTCGTAAATACAAGGTGAACTATGTCAGAAAGCCTTAAAATTAGGCTCTGTTCCTCCTCCACCAAACACACATTACGTACCAAGAACAAGAGGTTATTTTTCATTACTCTTTTTTTTTTTTTTTCCTCCAAGACACCTTGGAATACTAACACATTCTGTTGACAAAGAGCCTGAAAAACTTTGTTCTGAAGTTACAAGAATGGAAGGAATTAGGTCAGCTTCAAAAGAGGAGGTTGGATGTCCTTGAGTCACACAGCCTCGGGACAGGAAAGACGTGAGGTTTTTTGGGGTGTTTTGTCAACTCATGCAGCTCGCTGCTGTGGGAGGAGCTCGAGGCAAATAACACCAAGATGGGATTTGGCCAAAAGTTGGAAAACTGATCATTAATTGCATTTGATGAGACTGCGCTTAGGGTAATTGCTCTGTGTTCCTTGTCACAAATACGCTGTCTAAGAGGGGTCAGGCAGCAATGTTTCCTAGCCCTGCCAAGCACAGGGCTGCTGGTTGGGCTTTCTGTGCCTTTCATTGCATCAGGTGGTTGCCCATGAAAGGCACAGTGCTAATGGCTGGACGCGGGGTAGCCTAGTGGCAGGAAATAATAAAGCAGTGGGCAGATTTCCATAGAAGTTCATTTTCAGAAAGGCTGGCTGGCATCCTCAGCACAGATGGAACAGGAGCGGAATGCTGGGCCCTGAGCTGGATCAGTGGCTGTGTGTACTAAGGCTGTCCCTCACGTTTGGTTCCAGCTTCCTTTGCTGTTTTTTCTTCATTATGCAACTGCCTAAAAAGCTTCTTGTCTGCACCTGAAGCAGCATTCAGAAAAATCTGTTTTAATTACCAGCATGTGCATTTCTGTGACATGTGTCCTGGTGAAATCTGGGTACTGCTATTTTAAGTGATATCATTGTAACGAGCGTAATATGGACCTTAGACAATGTAAGACCAAAAGCAGAACACTGCTCCTATTCTCTCTCCCTGTGGATTAAAATCTCCCTCAGATAGCATTGCTTTGAACAGCAACTGTACAAGTTTCCGTGTGCTTTTGTTTGCTTGTTTGTTTCCATGCTTATTATTTCAAGAAGCGTATATAAAATATGTTTGGTTTAGGAGAAAACAAAAAGGTCCTGTTCTTCCTGCCAGTGCTGTAGCTCATCCTCTGCTTCAGAAATCCATCAGATTCCTTCCCTCTCAGATCAGGGTTGCGAGGGTTCTGCAGGACAGATGTATGCCTTGTTTACATTGCTGAACAGCACTGTCTTCAGGTTCTGCTCTCATTGCGCATACACAACGTGGAATCACATCCAGCTCACTTGCTTTCCCTCAGTTCTGTTGTCTCTGAAGAGCCAAGAGGATTAAAAAAGGCAGCAAACATTCACTATTGTTACTAAGTCCAGTTCATCTGACTTTAAATAAACAAAGAAATAAATCCATTAGGAAATAAGATGCGACTTCTCCAAGTTTGCCTCCAGGAGAGAGCCATGCCTTGAGGAAGAAAGAAACAGAAGAGTTTTATGCCAGAGACATTTCTGGGAAAGGTAAAAAGAAAATAGAAATCTCATCTGTTTCTGATGCATGTGCTGGGACAGAAAACAGTTGTTAGATAAACATGTTTTTCCTGAACAGCGGAACTATGAACCAGAAGCCTGGTTTCCTATGGATCCACATCCTTTGTCCCACATCTCCCTCCCCTCGGCCACAGGAATTCCAGCTCCCCTCGTGCCTCCTGTGGCACTGTCACCACCACCAGACGTCAGACTGGGACAGTCTGGAGCTACGAAAACATTTGCTTGTTGTCAGCACGTGGGTGCTGGCCGGCCAGCTGGGATCCGCTTGCCTTTTCCTTGTCCAGGCAGGAACTCAGCTCCCTTTCCCTTGTCCTGCTGCCAAGTTGGAAGAAAAAAAACAATTATGTCTAACACTATCTCTCCTTTAACTTTGGTCAAAAACTGTTTTGCCAGACAGAGAGTTACAAAAATTATTAGGTGTGGGACAAACACCGATTGTGTAAGTTTTGTTTCCACAGGATACTCCAAGTTCAACTACTTTCTTGTCTTAAAAAAAAAAAAACAAAGAAACTCAACGGGGTAAATTAGGAAATTTTCCCACCGTCATTTTCAGCTGCAATACAGCTCGCGTGAGGAACAGTAACTGATTTGCGAGCTCACACTAAAGGCTATCATCTGATTTATTTTTTTTTTTTAACCAAGAAATCTCTGAAAGCTTCTGCTGCTGCTCTGGATGAGACCTGCCACGTAGCTAAGTATTTCCAGCTCACCGCATGCTCGTTGTTGCCCCAGACACGCTGCCTGTCCTGTGCTCCGCTCTGTGTGTGCCTCCCTACTCCCAGCTCCAGGAGAGCCCTATCATGCTGAATTTACGCGTTGCTTGGACTATAAACCGTGTTGAGCAATAGGCATCATCTGCTTGGAAAGCTCCCTCTGTCATATTTGCTTGACCTTATGTTTTGTTTTGGTTCTTTATCACAGTTTCCTCAATACACGCTCCCTCTGCCTCCTGACCAAGCTGCGAGTTCTTTTTCACCCCAGAAAACCCCCCACAAATCCGCAAATAACCGAGGATGGGTGAGGTGAAGGCACATATCTCCCAAACCACTCATCTCCCTTTCCTCACCAAACCGGAACACGTCAGCTGCCGCAGCTGCCTCGAGGGCTGGGCAGAAAAGGACGTGGCCCTCAGGAGCAGCGGGCACTGCCATTTAATCACACACACAACAGGGCTCTGCGTGGCACCGTGGAAGGAACCGTGATAAGCCACGGGCTGGCAAGGCAACACTGTCATACCCCAGAGCAGGAGTGGGTGGATGGAAAAGGAGCAGAGGATACTTATGCCACCAAGGCACCAGGAAGGGCTTCCATTCTGTCCATTCCTCCTCAAGATGGCGGCTGCTGCCTATTTCTCTCAATGAAGCTGAGGCCCACAGTGAGGTACTTGCAGGACCAGGATGGTGAGGAGCAGATTGAGGTACCAGGAGGACACCTGAGGCAAAGGGGAGCAAGGTGTACTATGACGGTGGTACAGACCAAGTCGTGCACCTTGAGGCAGAGTGGGGAAGGTGTGGAAACAGGGAAGATCAAAGAACTGAATGACATCAGTGCTAGGAGCTGGCCACAGTGAACATGTCCCTCCTTGCCTCACCACATATGTGCATGTATATATACAATCACACACTTTTTCACCTCAGGACTTCTGGGAGCAGACCAGAAGATCAGTCACAGTGCAATGAGGTAAAAAGCAGCCAGAGTAAAGATGTTTCTTCAGATTGTTCATCTGCTGAGGACCTAGCAGGAAGGGAAGATAACTGAAGTTCAAATTATCTATAATTAGATGCAGACATACATTAAAAAAACAGAAACTTAAGGGATGATTTCAGTGTGAACATGAGGCTTAGTGCACTTGGGAATGTAGACACTTCCCCTTTCACATTTGTGCTGTATTGAGGGTAGTAACCCATTAGTGCTGTCTCAACTTTTACAGTAAATTATCTCAGATTCGCAAAGATCAGAACACTGAAAAAACAAACAAACAAACAAAAACTTTAAAATCACAGACTCACTGAACACTAGGGCATGACACATGTTTTTGGTCTACAGAAATTACTGTAAAAAAAACTAATAAATTCAACTGACATAGTCCTGACACAATGTTGTATGTACAACTCTGGTAAAATATTCCAGATAGCCAAAACAACCAAACCAAACCAACAACCAAATCAATAAAACAACAAAAAAAATTCTCTCCAGTTTTTATCTAAGCCTGGAATGGAGATAGGTTATCTATAGAGTCTTATCTTTGCTTTGCTATCTAACATAGATTTGACACAATATAACATGATCACATCTGCTTTTGCAAGTCTTCCATACAGATTTGTTCTTGATGCTTTTACTGGAGAGCTCCAGTGGTCAGGAACATCTTTATAATTTCCATCCTAAATATAATAATCGGAAGTCTGTGTCTTTTACCTTATGCAATTATTTCCTTTTTTTTGTGTGTTTGCTTCTAACATAGTACCCTTGAGAGCACTTACGGGCCAGTTTAGCATCAGTGTTTATTTGCTAGGCTAAACAAATCAAGTTTCTGAACACCCTAATAGCCTTTATCTGAACACATCCAGTTTGAATTGGTCTTTCCTGAATCCCCATGAACAACTATTTTCTTTCCCATTTAAAAAAAAATGTGAATGTTTGGAAATGAACGATGATGATGGTAGGGCTGAGAGCTAATGGTCTGGAATCAAGGGGAAGGCCAATAAGACAGATATTGTGGGAGCCAGGAACAGGCCACCCAACCAGGATGAAAAGGTGGATAAGATACTTTATAGACAGATGGGTGAAGTCTCAGGGTCTCTACTCCATGCTCTCGTGGTGGACTTTAACTTCCCAGATGTCTGATGGAAATATAATACACCAGAAAGGGAGCAGTCCCAGAAGTTCCTAGAGTGGGTGGGAGATAACTTCTGACATAGATGGTGAGGGAGCCCACAAGGGGAAGCACGCTCCTAGACCTGCTGCTTGTTAACAGAGGTGGTCTTGGGGATGTAAAGGTTGGAGGCTGTCTGGGGCAAAGTGACCACAAAGTGGTAGATTTTTTTCAATCCTTGTTGAAGCAAGGAGGGCAGTCAGCAGAACCACCACCCAGGACTTCCGGAGGGCAGACTTCGGTGCCTTGTGGATGATGGTTGAGAGAGTCCCTTAAGAGGTAGTTACTTTACTTCATCCAGTCTTCCTCTCTCATCTCCAAGCATTCTTTCCTTTCTGTTATTTGAAATATCTCCCATACTATTGGAGGTAGCAATACATGGATGGATGAGTAAGGAAAAGGGCTCAGATGATCATACGGATCAGAACATTACTACTTATGTCCGTACCAATCGTGTACCAAAAACAATGACACTGAACTTCTGACAATAGCCCACATCAGTCCACAGCATCAGCACAAAAAACAAAGTCTGTGTAATACCTAGCTGTACATAGCCATAAGCTATCAGTCTCTGCCACAAACACTAGTAACATATTTGTTGAGCAGTTTCATTGATATGAGCTCTATGGTATCAAAAGCAACCCACAGATGGGTCCCCTGGGACAAGGTTTAGATTGGCTCTATCTATTATGCTGGTTAGCTAGGGACTCATTACTGAGTTTAGTGCTCTTTGTATTTGGAAAGACCAAAATCCATCTAGGGAGAAAAGCCCTTCAACTCTCAGGATCCCAGCAAAAGATTAGTCTTTTTTTTTTTTTTAATCATTCATCAGTCCTATTTCATCTGCGCTTCAGGAAAGATTATGTGAGGGCCTATTGTTTCCTAACCTCAGGCAGGCTTGGATATCATCTGAGAGGAGAGAATTTTAAGTGCTTGCAAACCTGCTAAGAAGCGTAGTGAAAAATAAGCAGGATCTACTCTGCTCTTAAAAGCTGGATTTCGTGGTATGATTATCCCAGACAGAGCTGGAATCTGGGGGGACTCATCCAACCATGAGGCAGAGTCAGGGCTTTGTGCTTTGCAGGGGGCAGAAAGCAAGGCAGCTCCCTTCCCCAGGAGCACATACCTTCCCCAGCAACACAACTGCTGAGCTATGCATGTGATGGTTTTACATTGGCACCATTACTTTCGTGTAGTCAAACATGGGAACTTCAGCACGGGCCCATTAAACCATCTTTGCCTACAGAACTGCTATGCAAAATTGCCTCATAACTTAGCAACTGACTTGCTTCCTGCTATCACGCACAGGGTCGTCTTTACCATTTCTTGGGACTTTTCATTTAAATACGCACATACATTCCAAGAATTTCTCTCCTTGGCTGCAATGCTTCCAGAAGCAACTCTTTTTTTCTTTTAGTCTGCTTTTTTCTTCTGTGTGTGTGTGTGTTTCTAAACTCTCTCTCTACAGTAATTCTTTCTCATGGCCATCCCTGTGACGCATTCTGACATGGATGTATTACCACATCACCTAGTCCTTACTGAAACAAGAGGTGGACTACTACCAAGGAGCAATGATCCTTTAGTAGTTTCTAACAGGAGCCAAACACAGCACAGTAGAACAACATGCATAAGAGATTTACAAGCAATAAACCCACCCCTATACACGTTTAAGTTATGATTCTCTCTCACTGGCACGAACTTCACAGATCTGCAGTAAAACGGTTTACTTCACGGAAGCAAAAAAGCACATACTGTAAACCTCATTTTCTGGATCAACACACCCCTACCGGCCATTCAAGGAACAGGCAGCCACATACACTGCAAAGGTGTTAAACAACTGTCTCTATTGTTGGGTTTAGTCCAAGAGCAAAGAGGAAAGACATGCCATAACTCTCATTTATGGATTGAAAGAACCAGCTTTGCTTATGTTTTCCCTCTCACTGTTGCTACAGTCTTATCTACTTGGTATCTTAGATATTTAAACAATACACAGACTTCTACCACCTTGTGTTGGTTTTTTTCCCCTATATTTGTAGCTGTTTATACATGATCCTGTGGACTGTTTTATTCACAGATACTTGAGTACCTCAGGGTCTTGTGGTTTTGCTGCATGTGGCAATGTACTAACAGTTCACAGAAATATTTGAAAGACAATTTGTACAAAACTCAAAACAAGCATCAATCAGGAGACTGATCATGAACCCTTAATATAAATACACCTTTGACTTCAGTGAACAAGTACGAGCTTGCAAGAGAGCCTTTAGTCATACTTTAATGCATTAAACAATTTCATTGAGAAACAGTAAATCTCTTATTAAGAACAAACTGAAAACAAACCTTCCCTCCTCCAAATCCCTCTACAAAAATAGGAAAAAAGCTTGATAATGATGTTGAAATTACAAATGGAAATAAAAGAATCCATAATATATTAGTTAGATGACATACTGAATATTTGAACTTTGGGACAGCTGAGTAAAATAAGCTATGAGTGCCCAAGTATAGAACTATGCACTTAACTTGAAAGGTAACAGTGGAAGAAGAAAATACCTTTTAAAACACTGGCACTTATGGAAATGGGACGTGAGGTTTCTGTTAAACACTTACCTTCCACAGTGAGCACATTTTTACATTGTTAGGTGATGACTGTCACAGTTCTCTCTATCAGACAGGATTAGCTTCCTCAGACATTCACAACTCCAGTTAACTATGTTGTATGAAGCACCAGGTTTGTAACCTGTCAGGCATGGTCTGATACCTTGAGTAAGATAGGATCCTGTTTAAAACAAGATGAGTCAACTACTGATTAGTCAACTACTCAACAGCTCAGTGAACAATATACTGTTAAGCTTTTCTAATGCTCTGGATGCATTTTTATTGAATAGCAAAAAGAGAAATATCCAATCATAACTATTTTGAGAGCAGTGGACATGGGGAATCTGATTTGATTACTTCAAATGAAACAAGCTACCTAGGGATACATATGGCAAATCATTGACTGGAACGTGGCTAGAAAAAATAATAATTAGCTCAGCTCTAAGAAAGCTTAATTTTTGATGAGGACTCATTTTTTTCAGAGGAAATCGTTAAAATACTAAGATCCCTGCAGGAATCTTCCTGTGAACTTTTGGGAATGTGAAAGTTAACGGGTATTCATAGAAATTCATCATCCTACAAGATTCCTGTATCCCAGTACTTCTGAATGGCACTGGAATAAAACACACGGTACAAAGTAACTGCATCAAATAAAAATGCTGGATGAAAACATAAACCCACAAACACTATATGCGTTTAGTCTTACCTGTGCATCATCAGTGATTACTTTTTTCACATAAGCTGTTGCCCATAGTTCACTTGGTCTGGAAAGCTCACTGGAAAGTTCAGTAGCTCAAAAAGCTGGTCACTGCCCAGGCCTAGTTAGCAGCTGTGAAAAATCAAAGGACCTCTGCGTGTCACGAGGCATTAGAACTGTCATTTCTGAAAGCCATAATGTAAAATATCATCAAAATCGTCAGCCACTCTCTGCATCTGGTTGTGGTAGGTACTCTTTAAGAGGATCTTCTGCAGCAGCCTTTGTACTTATTTACTTTCTGCATCACTGGGAGAATTCTGTGAACATATAATAATTAGTTCACTTTTGCCACAGGAAAATAGATCTTAGGTAAAGACACATCAAGGGCAGTGATGCAAATTACTCTGGACAAAATCACAGTAAAAAGTGGCATATCGAGGAGTTTCCTGTTCATAGAGTAACATGCATTGCCAACACTACTATGTAAGAGGACTGCATTTCAGAATGACCAGAGGATGCTGGAGATTAAAACATAAACAACAAGTTGTACCTTTCATACTCAGAAACTTGCTTTGCTTCCTTTCCCACCTTCTTCAAGATAACTGTTACTCAATTTATTGCTTCCGAGACTGAGTCTGGAGCCCCATACACAAGCTTGATTTGATCAAATTCAGTTGCCTGCTGTAAGTAAGCCATTATTATATTCATGTACCATGCAATTCTATTTAAAGTTCTTAAAGTAAGAACGCGTGCAGCAGAAATACACCCTTCTTTCATCTCACTATAGTTCTTAATAAGGCAGTGAGAAGAGACTATTCAGAAGAAGGCTTGAACCAAGCTGATATAATTCAGAGTGCAATGGGGCACCTAATGAACTTCTAAGAGTTTGACAGAGTGCATACTGGAACAGTGCAAGGAGGCACGGCATTTGAGATATTAAAACACATTAACGTGCGTAACTACAGGGATAAACACTGGCCCAAGACTGGTATTTGCCTCGACACTTTATTACTCACTTCCAGGATTTTGATACCAACTAGGCATCCTTCCAAGAAAACTGGAATTTTCTCAATTCTTTGAATGGGGAGAATTCAAAGGAATGCTATGCAAACACTGGCATCTTCCATCCACGATCTTTACCTAGTTACAGATTTTCTTGTTACAGATTACAGCAAGTTGTTCTGACCTAGGATTAAAGTGTTAAATAAAGCATCAGCACCACTGATCTAAAAAAAAATGTGGTAACGAGGCTGACATAGTAATAATAATAAACCACATGTTTTAAGCCAAAGGAAGCTGTCCTAACAAAAACAGCTGAGCCTCCATCTCCAAGGGCATACACACTTGTTTATGCTTAAAACAAACGCCAATATTCCAGGCACAGTTGATTGCAAACAAACTTTCTGTTTATGGGCTGAAGCAAAATTATTGCTCATACAGTAAGTTTTATTCTTAAGCTAACAAAAACCAAACTGGAAAACCTATACATTCAAGAGGAGTAGCTAGAGAAATGAATGGGAAGAAAAAAAAAACAAACACGAAACAAAACACTACAAAGTAATCACTAAAGAAGGAATGTCTGCATACAGCTTTTACCTTTATATTAAAAGACCCCAAAAAGTAACTTCATGGTTTATTTATTCTTTAACATCCATGGCAGCTTTGTAAAATTGGCTTTCCAGAATTAGCATCAAGATCAGTTCAAGATATTCTGCTTGATTCCTGGAAACTCAGTGGGAGAAGCAAAAGCCAAGTTTTGCTCATGCCTTGCAACTAGCAATTCAAAGGGACTAGTCACAGGAATTTAGCTAACTGCAGATACAGAAGAAAAAGGCAGTTTCCCTGTCTCAGGTTTATAGACGGCAGCGAGAAAAAGAAAAAAGAAAAGTCTTTTTCCGTGGAAGGGGTATAATTCAAAATACCTAGAAGGCAAAAGCATACTTCCACCAGAGTCAATAGGTGCTGCTCGTGACCACACAGTGGTAGGATATCAGCACTTATGAAGATCCTACTTAGGTGGATATTCACTACTTGAATAGGGCTTAAAAAAATAAACATAATAAGTATGCAAAACGTTTGCGTGCAGAGAAAAAAAAAAAAGAAGCAGACTTCACACCAACGTTAAAAATAAGCTCCCATTTGTCAACTTGTGTGTTTTCTAAAAATAACTTCAATATTCTGGGAAACAAAGGATCCAGTCAACTTCACCAAGAGAGAAAGGGCTCAAAAGCATGTGATTTCACAGTAATAGCTGTCAGTGAGAGTTTAGTAAGAGTAAACACTTGAGGAAGTGCCAGTGAGAAGGATGGCTCACTAACAGATTACCCCGCAAGCAAGGGAGAAAACAAGACAGACAAGCAGCTAGATTCCATATATTCACACAAACGTCTTGCAAATACAGTTTTGTAAGAACACAGGATCTCTATTTAAAGGGGGAGACAGAAGGAAAAAAAAAAAAAAAAAGGGAGATGAAAAAGGAAAAAAGAAAGCTTTAGGATAAATCTAAAGTTTCCAGCGGATGAAATGATTCTCAATATCCTTGAAGAACCTCCTGTCTTTGCTCTCAGCAGAGAGATGAACTCCTGAAAGCAAATCAGAGGTGGAGCTCAGCTCCAGCTGCATCCTCTGTTCCACAAAGTTAAGTTAAAGACAAATGAGAGATCTTACATTCTTGATTAATTTTTATCACTTATACTTTTTTCCACCCCTGCCAGGCAGGAAATTAACAGGTGTTTCTTAACCAAGGGGGAGCTGCTTCAAGTTTTCACAGCATGTGTTTTTTATTGTAAAACAGCCTATTTTTCACTCGCAGCTTTGGAAAAAGCCCCACAGATTGCATTGCAAATTCACAGCCAAAATCTGAAGTCAAGAGAACTGAAAAGTGTTTCTGTACATTCTGAATTGCTTCTGCTACTAAACATTACACGGCAGAGAACAGAAAGTCTTACAGGAAAAAGAAATCGGGAAGGAATTTCGGTCTCCTGGTTATGAATCCAGTGACACTCAACTTCTGCTTTCCAAGATACTTAGCAGTTCCCCGATGTATTTGCTTCTCATCAGTACCAAAAGTAATTTTCTTGTGCTTTTTTGAGTTTAAATATTTATTTCCAAGTGTAAATTCTACCTATTAGGAATACCAATAAATGTGATACGTGTATGAGATTGCTAAATTCATCTTTAAAATCAGAGGAAGCAATCAGAGAACATCTATGCCCATGCAACAGTGGCAGCCTTTATACATCACTCTTAATTATTTTCTATTTATGCAGTCTTTCTCCTAAATTACATATTAATGTTATTCTCTGTTCAGAACACTCACAAAAACCTGCTTTTTCTTACTTTACTAATTCCAGGACAATGGTATTCTGTAATCTTTCACCTCCTCACTCGTCCCCAAAAAGAAGCATTTTTGCATAGGCATCTGTTTTCAGCTGAACACACATTAAAGTTAAAATAAAAGAATTAATTCAGCAATTATTATCAGATGCTTGAGCATACAGGTAGAGAAGTACTGATTACACAGGCGTATATAAGACTCTCTGCTCTGGAAAGATAGAAATCAACACTGAGAATTCCAAACATTAAATGATACTTGCTCAAATAGAGAAGCTATCAAGACCTATAGTACAAAAAAAAAAAAAAAAGAAAAAAGTGAAGAACTTGAATACATATTAACAGCTCCTCTAAATTGAATTAAAGTTAGCAAAGGGAAACTGCTGCAGATAAGAAATGTTCTAGTGGCTGCTGACTTCGCTAATTCTTGGTTTTCAGTACGGTCTTACACAAAAAAGAACTTACCTTAAAGTAGATACATTCAAATTAATGCAAAAAGTTGTACTTCTAATGAAGACATCACAATTCTATGAAATATACAAAATTCTTTATTTCAAGTTAGCATCCACAGTCATACATCTTCGTCCTCACGCAGTCCGTTTGCATTTGCAACCACCAAAAAAGTTAAACAGTTTTTATGACACAGACACAAGGTAGCTGAACAGCTTTGCTTTCTTTAAGCAAAGCCAAGATTGTCCGCTAATAGTATTTACTACCAGTGCATAGGTGCATCTTTTCCTAAGAAGCAAGAAGAGAAAATTTCCCTTAAATGAAGGAACACAGATGACTGCTGTTACGAAAGCTTTAGTTCCTGAATGGAAGAATGATGGATGGATGTACCTGGATACACAGGATGCTTTCATTTGTAGCTTTCAGTTGCATTCTCTAGTACACAAGGGCTTGCTCAGAATGAGATTAAATATCCTTACAGAACTCCATTACTGCTTTCATCATTATAATCACTCTCCCAGTTCCACATCTGAAGTAGCAGTAGGATTTGTTACAATTAAATAAGAAAACAGAAGACAGACAGTACTGTAATTCCCTCACGTATGACGCTGCTTCATAACCACCCGCTAAAAAAATATCTTTCCTTTCTAGAATCACCAGTTCCTTTCCAACAAGGAAGCAGAGCCAGAGGCAGTTTGTATAACTGCCATATTTTACAGCATTTCAAACTCTCAGTTACAGTGGTTAAGCTAAAAATGAGCATATGGAATGAGTATCAGAAACTTACGTATAAAAAGGTGAGTTAGTAAAAAACCTAGATGGATTACCAGCAAAATTAGCAGCAAACACTGCTACCATTACACAGTACTTATGAAAGACGACTGATGGGATGGTCATCTGAAAAAGAAGCTGATGGCTGCACTATCAGAAACATGGCAAGACGTATCTGATCATAGCAACCCCCCAATCACGTGTTAAAAGAAGCAAGCACGACCCAGCTAACCCTAATCCTACTTAAACAAGAGTGCCTCCAGGCCACAAAACATTCAGTTTCACTTTTATACTAACAACCACGAATCCAGTCCAATAGATGCAACTGACTCTGGTAAGCATGTCTGAACAGACAACAAAGTAATTCCTAGTGCATGCAGCCCCACACAATCCGTACGACTGTCAGTCTTTGCTCTTATATGGCACTTTGCAAAGCAAGGCGTGCTGCAGTTCTGAATGAAGGAAAATAGCACAAATGCTTTTACTGGGCTCTGATCAGAGGTAAGTTTCCAAATAGGCATGACATATGTACAGTCTGTTTCTAGGCACGTCTTTGGTTACATTCTCAATACAGTCTTCTTCACAAAAAAATAAATAAAACATTCAAGACTTGGTTGAAGTTCAAGCAAAGACAAGTTTTTTTGTTTTCCAGAAAACAAGACAGTAGAAGTCCCTTAAAAGTGATGCTTTATTACATCCATAAACGATAAAATCCCAGTGCTACGGTAAGGCATGTAAATACTGAACCTGAAAGAAAACAGAAGTGGAGAAGAGAGAGATTGAATCATTAGCTCTTGGAACGTGTCTTCAGAAACCTAAGTGCAAACCTAGCTACGATGCTAAAGATATAATCACCACTCCTTTCCCATATAAGAAAGTAAGCTTTGTCATTTACAAGACAATCTCAAGGCAGAGGGACACAAAAATGGCAAAGGAGGAGGAAGGAAAATGAATGTGTAGAAATTAGACTGGAAAACTACCAAAAGGTTGGAAAAAAAAAAAAAAAAAACCTTAGCTGCTTACCATTCGAAAAAAGATCAAAATGTTACATTACAGTTGTGAAATGAGGATTAAAAGGATTACTAAAACACAGTCAAGTATTCAAGCAAATAAATGCAAACTACTTCATTATAGCTTATGAATTTCTGCTTTGTGTTGTATTTTTTTTAATTACTTCTAGTGAACGTCATCAACTTAAGTAAACATATTCTGTTTATACTTTTTTTTACTTCCATGAGTAGTTTATGAGTACGGATGGTGGGGAAAAGCACTTCCTCTCATTTCAATAAGTTGCCTTTTATTTTTCAGTAATGGTTCTCTGTAAAGGTTATCCCTATAGTACAGTACTATAGACATGATTGTAAACAGTGACAAAACCTATTCTGAAAGAATAATTCATAGATTCATTAGGTTGGAAAGGACCTACAAGATCATCTAGTCCAACCATCCTCACACCACCATCCCTACCCTTCAAGCTACTAAATCAAATCCCTTAGCACCTCATCTAAACGCTTCTTGAACAGCGCTAGGGACGGTGCCTCAACCACCTCCCTAGGCAGGCCATTCCAGTGCCTGACCACTCTCTCAGAGAAAAAATTTTTCCTCAAATCTAATCTAAATCTTCCCCGGCGCAACTTGTGGCCATTCCCTCTTGTCCTGTCATTAGTTATCTGGGAGAAGAGGCCGACCCCCTCCTCACCACAGCCTCCCTTCAGGAAGTGGTAGAGTGCAATGAGGTCTCCTCTAAGCCTCCTTTTCTCCAGACTAAACAATCCCAGCTCCCTCAGCCGCTCCTCGTAAGACTTGTGCTCCAGACCCCTCACCAGTTTTGTTGCCCTTCTCTGAACACGCTCCAGGGCCTCAATGTCTTTCTTGTAGTGAGGGGCCCAAAACTGAACACAGTACTCGAGGTGCGGCCGCACCAGAGCTGAGTACAGGGGGATGATCACCTCCCTGCTCCTGCTGGCCACACTTTTCCTGATACAGGCCAGGATGCCATTGGCCTTCTTGGCCACCTGGGCACACTGCCGGCTCATGTTGAGCCAAGCATCAACCAACACCCCCAGGTCCTTTTCCTCTATACACTCCTCAAGCCATTCTGCCCCAAGCCTGTAGCATTGCATGGGGTTATTGTAGCCAAAGTGCAGGACCCGGCACTTGGCCTTATTGAACCTCATCCCATTGACTTCAGCCCAACTGTCCAGCCTATCCAGATCCCGCTGAAGGGCCTCCCTACCCTCAGGCAGATCGACACATCCTCCCAACTTGGTGTCATCCGCAAACTTACTGAGGGTACACTCAATCCCCCCATCCAGGTCATCGATAAAGATATTAAACAGGATGGGCCCCAATACCGACCCCTGGGGGACACCACTCGTGACAGGACGCCAGCTGGACTTGACTCCATTAACCACTACCCGCTGGGCACGGCCCTCTAGCCAATTCTCAACCCAGAGAAGAATAAAGACAATAAAGAAGTTTAAATAAGAAGAATAACTTCTATAATCCTGTTCATTTAATAGCGCTGCATACTCAGGAAAGATTAATATTTTGACATTTTTCTACAAGAGCAATAACCTATTTTTTTTTTCCTAGTGCATGTGCCTGAAAACTAAGTGTTTGAAGAATTTGCTACTGAACGCTCTGAAAAACAGAAGCATTCCATCTTGTAGGTAGAGCTCCATCAGACAGATAAACACAGGCTGCTGTTATAAATTAAGTTGGGCACAGATAAAGCATTTTACATCTTTTAGATTTCTCACACACGCTACAGCAGTACAAAGAATGAAAGAATGTACAAGCACAGTCCATGCAAAATACAGCTGCAAATTACAGAACACTTTCTCTGGTAATAATGCTGCTGATTTTGACCAAGACTACTTAAAGTATTCACATTTTCTTTGAACCAGGCCTTTATGAATACAGTCAAGGGACAGCTTGCAAAAGAACTGTCCAATTTACCAGGTTCACCACCAGGTTTCTTACCTGCTAAATACTTAATATTATCAAGTTTGTGCGATTCCAGCATTGTTTTCAGATCAGCAACTTCCGTGTCTATTTTTCTGTCTGTTTGCGTCAGAGCTCGATCTTGCTGTGCGTGCTAGAAAATAAAACAAACATAATTTGAACAGTTCCCCATTTATTTAGAAGTGTAACCCATTCCTCTAAACTGTACTTCCAACTCCTCAAATATATGTTAATGAAGCAATTTGCATTCAAAGCAAACAAGTTTTTTCCCAGCTTGCCATATCTAAGGAATTAAACTCAGTAAACTTGCATCGCATGTTCACTAACATGTCATCTAGAACATGGCAGAACTGGGCGCCTTCTTAATCTAGCAGCATAATCACTCACTTTAATCTGTCATCTGGCCCACGGACGTTCAAGTCACATCTCAATTATAATAGCTATTGAGAACCCTAAGAGACTCTTGTGACAGAAACATACTGGAGGAGCATGAAAATGTATGGATCCTTAGAAACATCAGAATAGGTCTTTTGATGTGAAAACCGTGCCTCCATCTTGCAGTGAATCCTACTGCAGAAATGTCTACAGAACGACAAAGTCAGAATCTGATTATGACAGGACTTCATAGAAAAATGAGACGGAATTATTACTCAGAAAGGACTGAAAAATCAAGCTTGTAAACTCAGAACAGCTGCTGCTCTGGTGCTGGTATTTTCAAATCATCACTGCTGAAACGTTGTAATCAGTTAATGATTTATGACTAGAGGTCTTCCTGTGAATAATTCTCTACAGTACAGAAATGAAACAAAATGAAGAGGAATGGTTTAGTAAAGGTCTCTGCTAAAATGAAGCCAAATCTATCAAGATACGTGTTTCAGTGTCACTGAACACGGAAAACGTCGCTGATTTAAAGAAAAGAAAAACAACCTTAAGTGTTCTGCCTACAGAAAATGCTACATACTTGAAATTTCAAAAACAAGCAAACAAACAAAAGCCCACTGAACAGGTTATATACCTGTGTAGATGTAATAATATATATAAGCCCTTTTATTCTGTAGATGCTTTAGTTATCTGTACCGCTATGGAAATACAAATCTCAATGACATTTTGTACACTGAAGTGTGTCTAAGTGCACGAGCAGCGTCAAAAATAGTACCAGCTCTAGAACACAAGTAAAAAAAAGCTTTGTTATATAATAACAAGCTAACATGTTCTTACCAATTCCACTATTTCTGTCCTCATTTCGAGTAGCTTTCTTTCATTAAGCGAATGCTGGAAGGGAAAAAGAAACAAAAGACAGATAAATATGATATCGTCCTTAAGCCTTTTCCCAAAAGCTTAAAAGCATGCTTCCTTTTCTGTTCTTTGCTTCCCAGTTTTCTACAAAACTGATTCTGAACAACCATGCAGTCCGACTTGAAAGACAGTATTGCAAGGTGACTGCTGTCACATGGAAAGCTGAATTTAGACAGGTGTTCAACACAAACTGGAAGAACGAAATACATTAAAAAGCAGCTGGCAGAAAAGTTGGCAGATCTGCATTTTGACCTGTGATTCTGAAGAGCAAACAGGGCAGTTAACTAACTCACAGAGCATACGAATGCCAAGAAGACTGAACCATCCGTCTTCTTCAGTAAGGGGAGTGGTTTTTAAATCATCATAGCAAACTCAGCTACCAAAGAAGTTTCACCAGCATTACAGCCATTTCCTATTCGAAGTTTTGAAATGGTCCGAACAACACCTGAGGAACACCACTGAAAACGCTATGTTTGGTAAACGTAAAACATCTGCATCTCATGTCAAGTCACTGGTTCAGAAACACTCGAGAGATAAGTACTGTAAATCAGAAGTCCTGGCTTACTTACAAACTATGGTTATTTGGATTGGAGGAAAGCTAAACACAGATTCAAGAAGCATACCTTCAAGGCAGGTATCTTTCTGATACATGAACAGGCATTATTTGACATCTGTAATGGCTCCTGTCTGCTACTGAAGCAATTCAGTTACTCCTAGGACAGCTGCTAAGCCATCAGTCTATAGTGCAGAGTATTAAGGCCATCAGGCTCCC
Source organism: Oreortyx pictus (assembly GCA_036925125.1). NCBI lineage: Eukaryota > Metazoa > Chordata > Aves > Galliformes > Odontophoridae > Oreortyx > Oreortyx pictus. The sequence goes on along the minus strand of JAUPFR010000003.1, from coordinate 84,261,125 downwards.
ATCTCAGAATCCTCAGTTACACGGCAATAACTTCACCTCCTGATGTTCCCATGTGAAAAGTTACTTCTTTTTCCCTTCCTTTCTAGAGGCATATCCCACTTTGATATCAAACTCAGACTAATCTACATAAATGCCTCAGTGTTGAAAAAGTCTCTTTAAAGATCCAGAACACTATTTGAACTTTTAACAGATCTAAAGATTCAATTAAGAAATAGCATAAGGCTACAAACATAGAAAAAATGTAAGAGACAAATAATAATGTGTCTATAATTAATAAAACATACATTACTCAATTCTGCAAACTGATGACAAGGACAAAAAATAATAATCGGTAGCATACGTTGCCTCAAAGTAAAATTCCTCAATCTGTTAAGATGGCAAAACATTTATAAAATAATGCAATTACTAAAAGTCACATATGAAGTTTAAGATAACAGTGCCCCATCCCTGGAGGTGTTTGAGGCCAGGTTGAATGGGGCCCTGGGCAGCCTGATCTGGTGGGTGGTAACTCTGCCCACAGCACGATGGTCTTTAAAGTCCCTTCCAATGCAGGTCATTCTGTGGCTCTGTATGAACAGAACCACACATTAACAAACTGGTTATCACTACCAAAGGTAGATCTACACTTACAATAAACAGTGTAACACATAGAGTGAAACAGTTTCTGCTTAACTTTGTATAGATGCTGTTAGCCAAATAGGTATTTTCTGAATAATTTATATTCCACAAGCCACTCTTGTCTGCATTTGTTCAAGTCTGCCTTGTGGCTAGAACCCTCATGGTTTTTAAACTGAGCTTTAAGAAACTACAAAACACCAAGACACGTCTGTAGTAACACGAGTACGTAAGAAGAAAGGCAAGGTTAACCCCACTCTGAAGTTAAACGGGGACATTTCCCCTTAAGTCCTTCTTTTTTTTTTTTTGCAGTTTAGAGAAAACGCAGTTCTGTCAGATACATCTTGATATTTTTAAACAGCAATCTTGAGAGACACAGTGATGGCAAGAGCACACAAATATAAGTGAAAGTTTGTTCCACACTTCAAGATTTTCAATTCAATCTGTATCGCTGCAGATATAAATCAGGGCATAAGAAGATGTGCATTAGGTAATGAAGACTTCCACCTCACTTGCTAGAGAATGAACTTATTAAAAGATAAAGCATTTAGAGTTGGAAACATGAGAAATGCTGACACGAGTGCTGGCAAATTAAGATAATTCTTTCAGCATTTATCTCAAGCAGGCGACAACTTCATGGGGGTATACACTTATATATACACATATAAGTGACTTACACCCAAACATTTCTTACTGTGGAGATTGCAAGTAAACATTACTTCTTTATCACCACCTGTGATAAAAGGCCTGAATTAAAACTCGCAGAAAAGTGTCACTAAAAGATGTGTTCATTTCAGTGATGAAATTCAGGTTCATAAAAGTTATTCAAAAAAGATTATTCAATGTTCAGATGTTTCTAGAAGAAAGGGACCAGAACTTACCAATTCTTTTACTCTGCTCTTCTCTAGGTTTAGGTTTAGTTTGTTATCAGCACGAACTTTGGTAATTTCATCCTTACGGGAATACAAAGGATAAAGCAGTGAACAAGCATTTCTATTTAACTGCAAGTAAATAAAAGTTAGACAAAAATACTGTGCCTCTTTCTAATTAGAGAGGAACTGGACTCTCGAGACACCTAATGTGCTTAAATTTCTGAAGTACAAGTGTTCCTGCCCTTCCACTTGTTGTCTGTAACTTTTAGAAGTATCACTAAGTATTCTGCTTCACGGATAACTCCAAGCAATTCCTACTTCATCTTCAGTGACAGCTGCCATTTTAAATTAAATTCCCAGCAGGAATTCTAGCCAGATGACACTTTGTCATAAGACAAGCTGCTGATGGGATGAATGTGTGGGAGATTCAAGAGATTGATGATGTTCTGGGATATTCTGCAGTTAAAAACAAGTAAACATCTCTCAAATAGACCAATGTCAGCTAGACAAGACTTCATTAAGTAGTATGAATAATAACGACACTCAATTTCTACGCTAGGATTTTTGAACCTGTTGTAATTAGATGGCATTACAGCAGGATGTTGCAATTTAATGGAAAGATTGTATTATTTTGAAGCCTTTACAACACTGTGTCAATCTGTCCTTTAGAAATATGAGCAAATGTAATCATTACAATTATTTTATATCTACAGTAAAAAGTTTAAAGACATCTAAGTAAAAAAAAAAAAACCAACAAAGATGACTCAGATCTTTCACACTCTCCCACTGAATATGCTAACTCATTTATATGCAAGCAAAACAATAAAGTTACAAGACAAAAATCAGATGCTGAATGCATTTTAAAAACATTAATCTGAAAGCTAGCGTGCATTAAGCCCTTCATAACATGAAACAGTTTCCAATCTTAATCATTTTTGCAAGAGTTTGTCTGCTGTAAAAGCTACACGTTCAACTAAGTAATACGTTTTGAAGCAGTCTTGATGAGAGAAAGGTACTTCAACTGTTAGTCAGGAGAAGCAAACTATAAAGAGCAGAAACACAGCACTGGTCTTTAAACCTAATGAGAACCTGTAGATAATTAACAAGCGAGTTTCCTCCAAAAAACACATTTTCTTGCTAAAGTCATTCACGCACAGACAAGTGGGATGAAGCACACTGGTCCCAAACTTAGTGGATAAGACATTTAAAAGCTATTTTAAATTCTGGACAGTTACATTTTAATTCAGTTACTTGTACAGTTCACAATTCTCTTGCAATAAATTAAATATGTGTGGAACTGACTTCACTGCAACCCAATCTGTCCCATCAATTTCAGTTTCACTATCCGATATACACAACAATCAAACACAACCTTTACAATAAAATCATAACAGCAACATTTTTTTAAGCAAATAAGACACACGTTAATTCCTGATTATACTGGTACAGTATCTTACCATGACTTGTTTCTTTATCTGCTGGAGTTCAAGTTTTATTCTCTGGGAGAGCAGAAAAAAATGTACATTTTAGTATTGTATGCAGAAAATGACAATCTATACATACTAAGCAATTTGCATGCTCAGTAGCAATGACTATAACCCATACTGTGTAAGGAAGGTGTCTTAGTTTCAGCTGGGATGGATTTATTTTTTTTCAGAGTGTCTGGTATGATGCTATGTTTAGGTTCTAGGAGAAAAACAATGTTGATAACACACTGGTATTTATAGTTGCCTGCTAAGCAGCATATACAGAGCCAAGACCACTTGCAGGAAAGGGCCCAAGGAGCTGGGAGGGAACAGAATTCAGACAGTCCACTTAAACTGGACACGGGGCTATTCCATACCACATGATACCAAGCAGAAGGAGTTTTGAAAGGAGTTTGAGTTCATCTCCCTCTCTCTCTTCCACCGCTTGGGATGCTAGCTGAGCAGCAGTTGGGGTAGTGAGCAATTACTTGTGCATCACTTGTTATATCTATTATCTACTATTTTCCTTTTCCCTATTTCAGCAGATACTTTTATCTCAGCCTCTGAGTTTTACTTTATTATTTTTTAACTCTCTCCCACATCCCACTGGGAATGGGGGCGGAATGAGCAGATGATGGTGTGGTGCTCAGCCACAACGGAAGGCAGAACGAACGTGGTTTAAATCCATCTCTACCCTCAGCGTGCGTGTAGACAGACCCACACGTATGCACGTACGTACTCACTCAGCAGTGCACATTTCCAAGCATCAGGACAGAAGCCAGTACCGTCCCACAGCACTGCAGGTGGCCAAACGCACAGGGTGGCATTAGCAAGAGCAAACACAGCCAAAGGTAAGGGATTATTCTCCCATGTCGAGCACTTGTGAGCTTGCATCAGAAAAGCCGTGTCCAGCTTTAGGCTCCCTGGTATAAGACAAATGTTGACGTGCTGGAACAAGCTCAGGGGAGAGCCACCAAGATGATGGGAGACTGCAGCAAGTAGCATAGGAGTGGAGAGCAAAAAGAGGAAGCGAGACAGCAAGCAGTAGGTTTGTTTAGCCTTCAAAATAAATGGCTAAGTGGCAATCAAAACGCAGCCAGCAACCCCCTGAATGGTCTCTAGAAGTCACTCACAAACTTGCTGAGGGTGCATTCCGCCCCTTCATGAGATTGTTAATAATTCAGTGTTAAACCATATCAGCACCCAAGTTTGTACCTTGGGTACAAACCACTTTTTTACATCCTTAATGAAAAACAAGTGGTACAAGTCGAAGATACTGATTTTTACCTCATTTTCTGAACGAAGAGCTGAAAACTCACTTTTTTCCAATATAATCATGTCCTTTTTCACTCCACCAATATGGGACATTACTTGCTGAAGAGCAATCTCCTTTAAAAGACAGAAGACAAGCCTCAGAACATGTAACCATGTTTTTCTCACCTGCGCATACAAATACAACAGGCTACTCAGGCACTCTGAAATTTTTAATCTGGTAATTAAAGATTGGTTATTTTAGTTTCAAAGAAAGCAAGACAAACCAAGTGAAAGTGACAAAACAAGCAAGCTGTGGTAAAGCATTTGTAATCAGCAATTCTAAGAGATCAGGATAATTCAACTAATAGCCTAGGATATACTGTCTTCTAAGTCTTCCAATTCTTAACCCAGCAAAGGCTTTAGGGAGAAAAGGTGACCCTGTGCTAAAAGAGGAAAGCCCAATTTCACACAAGACTCCCCAGTGCCACCCTACTCTTGTAAATTCCTCTCCTCTTCCATCTTCCCATGGAAGAGAGCTCACTCCACTTTTCTACTCAGCTGAGCAGAATCATGCACTATACTTACACTTCTAAACACTCTCATCACTGACAGAAGTGAGCTGACAGATGACAGGCAAGCATCCTCCTTCATTTTGGAGGATGGAAAGGTCTGGAGATATTGCTCCAGATGTTACACAGTCCACACGCAAACAGGGATTCCCCTCTCATTGCTGAACTTCTCCTACGAATAAGCAGGTCCTTGCTTTTGATTCTGGACTAATACCATTAAAAATCTGACATTATAACTTTGTTTTTGACAAGTAATGACAGTCTAATTTACAGCACTGTTTGGCATCTCCAGATGCCACAAAAGGCTACCTGACTACAGCACTTTAAAAAGATTTAAAAACGCAGTGGGTCAGCGTACTGGATGTATCACAAAAGATCTACAGAAAGACTACTGCCACGGGCATCTCGTTTCTTATTCCCTGATGTGTCCAGCTTGCTTTCATTCTCCTCTTCACCTAACTCAGCAACTACAGTTTTCTCACATGAAGATAGCAACTCGGTTACCACAAAATTAGTTGAATCCTTTGTTTGCAAAGCGACAGCCTCACAGAGCTAAGAACTTCAGTTACTGCTTCCCACTAGCATTGCCTGTTTGACTCACTTATGTGTGGGAATTCCAGCGTACCAGATACTGTGAGTCACATCCAAAAGATGCTTAAGTTCCACGATACAGCTAATTGTGTCTTACCCTGAATTTTATTTCTGAAGGCTGAAGTTCCTAAAAGCATAACACGGCAATATTCAACACCTTCACATCCACATGCCTACACAGACCTACCTGCGTACAACTTGTCAAAGGATTCCCTCCCAAAAACAAAACAGCCATTCCCCTACAAATTCACTTCAAGTCAGTGCAATTTTCTGGTAGCCAGGAAGGATCTCTAGATATTCGGAATTATCAGTCTATTTCCAAGCAAGTTTTTTTCAGTTCCTCTCACCAGTTTACATATATATATACACTGAATGGATTTACAGTATACTATGACTAACATATGCAGCAAAGGAAACAGACAACTTACAAAATCAGCATCCGAAACATACTGTTCCTGCACATTATCAGTACATACAACTACACTAACCACACACTGAAATCACTGTACCACACACTAAAATCACTGCAAAGAAGTTTAGCTCAATTCTAATACAAAATAAATGTCACTATGACAGAAAGATATATTTAGAAACAGGCCACATAACGGAATGGTAAATTACAAGAGGAAATCTTTTCCTTTGTTGCTGCATAACTAGAGAAGAAAATAACGTAGGAGCTGTAATAGTTAAATCCATGCTTGGAGTATCTCCTAGGACTGAGTAAAAGCCTTTTCAGGTTAAGATAAAGCTAGGAGGAAACAAAGAAACAAACAAGCACCTATGCACTAACACTGTACCAGATGGTAGTTCTTAAGTGTCAAGGTCCATCACAACACTTTGATAGGTGCTCGATAGATTCAAGACAAAACTCAACAGCTGGTGGACATTCAGGGATAGTTGATCACTTTCAAGTTTTTAAGCACAGTCTACCAGTAAATAATACAGCAACGTGCACTTCATTAGCAGACATACTAGGTTTCAACTGACTTTAACCCTTCTGCCTTCTTTGAGCTAACCTGCTGTACTTTGGTCACCATGTCCTTGTAAATCATATCCAGGTTGGTGTTCACGATTTTCACTAATGCAGATACAATCACTTCTGACTGTTGAGTAGTGAATCCTAAGTAAAACAAAACAGAACAACATTCAGCTGGACAGCTGATGGAGATTATCAATTTCTAATATACATTACAGAGTTTTTTAAAAAAGCAGTCGGTTATGAAAGGTAATAAAAGTACATTCCTCCCCATCTAGCACTAGCAGAGCACAACCAGGCAGTACAACCAAGTTCCTCCACTCCAAAATTATGCCTGTGACATAGCTGTTTCTGTAGTACAGCACTATTACAAAATCAGCAAGATAAATGTTGTCAGTATTATAGAATGCCATCTCTTGCGTAGTTATGAGTAAGAAACCTGGCATTCAAAAGCAGATACCTACTTTCAGTACACTCTAAGTGGTACCATGGAAGATATGCAAATCTCAGCAATTCTCAACAGAGAAGAGCTCTGAAAAAGCTCCATCTTAAAATACACTGAGCTCTGTGCATGGTGAACTATCATAAAACGTAGTTTCAAACATGTAGCAGGTTAGCGTTAGAAAGCAAATTTGGGGTCTGAGAGTGAGTAACTTTCAACAGCAGAACTGCTTCAAACATTTGCCATCACCAAAAGCGGGTACCCTTACTCCTGCTGCTATATATGTGTCCCAGCGCTCACACAGCTGCACTATGAGCTCATTAATGCCTCAGAATACTTGTCAATCAAGAAGAACTGCAGTTTGAATTACAGAATGGACTGGGTTGAGAAAGGACCTCAAAGATCATCTAGTTTCAACTCCCATGCCGTGGGCAGGGTCGCCAACCAGCAGAGCAAGGCTGCCCAGAGCCACACCCAGCCTTGCCTTGACTGCCTTCAGGGATGGGGCATCCACAACCTCCCTGGGCAACCTGTTCCAGTGCACCACCACCCTCTGAGTGGAAAACTTCCTCCTAACATGCAACCTAAATCTCCTGTGCTGTAGTTTAAAACCACTCCCCCTTGTCCTATCGCTATCAACCCACGTACAGTTTCCTGGGAGTCAGGCTGGCGCACACGAAGGATGAAACTACGCAGGTGGATCTCTCCTTTCCAGCACGGTGAGCTACCACAAAGCAATTCAGCCGTGCGGTCCTTCTTCTTAATGGTACTGAGGTAGCGAAGGTACTTCATCGTGAACCCAAAACGATCTCTTCCCTTACGTTTTAGGGTAAGAGAAGGTATATCTCATACGGCATACACACTCCACCCCAAGAGCTGCATTTTTTTTTTGCAGCAGCAGCAGCAGCCCACGTTCAACCGCACTGCAACACAGTTGCACGCTGCTGCAGTTTAATTAACCGAGCTCTGCAAGCTAAAAGACCCCTCAGGACCCCTCCCAAGGAACGTACGTAGCAAATTACCATTTTCTTCCAGGAGACACACCAGAGCGTGAGTGTCAAAAAAAACCTTCCTACTTCCCAGCAAGGAAACGCCGCCCTTGCTCTGTAAAAACGAAGACGCGGAGTCGCTTACACCTGAGAAAGACAAGCGGAACACTGACGCACTGCTCGACCCACACAGGAGCTCCCCGCTCCCCACGCCCGCCCGCTCTCACCGCTCTCCCCGCAGCGCCGCGCCCGTCCCACGCGCCGCGCCCACGCCGCGCCAACGCTGACGGCGCCCCCCTCGCGCGGGAAGGCGGGAGCGGGCGGGAGGGCGCCGCGGGACCGCAGCACGAGCAGCGCCCGCCTCACGGCCATGCCGCCCGCTCCCGGCGGGCGAACGACAGAAACCGCCGGCGCTAGCGGAAAGCCATGGCTGGGCACGCACCTCCCTTCCGCCGCTGCCGTCAGCCCTCTTCCGCCTGCGGAGCGGGGCTGCGGGCGGAGCTTGGTGCCGTGGCTGCTCCGCTGCTGTGCGGTGGAGCGCCGAGAGCTTTCCGAGTGCTTTCGGTGTGCTTTCAGAACCGTTGAGAAACGCGCGCCGTGGGTGCAATGGGAAAGTCTAACCCGCTTCTCCTTCAGTGATAGTCAACCGGGATATCCTGGCTAAGCGCACTGGCACGTCCGTCTTCTCTAGCGTGAAGAGACACTGCCTCTGCCTGTGGAGACTGGAAATACGTTCATTAATTTTCTCCACGCGCGGAGCCAGCTTGGTCGATTTGCCCCGTTTTTACTGTAATCTGTTGGGAACTCCTAGCCACTTCGACTTCCAATACAGCAACCACTGACTGGCTTCTCCAAGCTCTGCAGGCTGCTTTTGGACACCTCTCAGGGCTGCTCTGCTCAAAGGGTGCCTGGGCCAGTTTCTGTGGCACCAGGGAGGCATGAGCAGCGCCATCGTGAAATGAGCTGCTTTGTGCTGCTCCGCGGTGCAGACTGCTTCATGCCTGGCTCTGATGTCTACGTGGCTTCACGGAAGGATTAGCTCCTGTTCGGAGAGGCAGGAAAGACAACCGTTGCCTGGGTTACATCAGGCTTAGGACTACCAGGCAGCTGAGGGAAGTTGCCCCACTCTGCTTTCTGCTGTGCATCGTCAAATCAACCGCTGTACAATTTGGAGGACCACAATATAAGAAACACTTAAAAAACTTAAAAACACTTATAAAACGCTTAAAGAGCGTCCAAAGGAGTCCAGTGTACACGGGGAATGGTCTGCGGTGAAAGATTTATGAGGACCAGCTGAGGCCAGTGAGTTAAGGCAGGAGGTGATGGAGAAGCCCTGACACTGCTGAGTTAGCTTAACCATTGACAAAACCATGTTCTCCTCCAGTATATGATCTCAAGAAAGAGCACAGTTCTGTGGGTCTTTCTCTGAAAATGCGGCTTTTCAGAGGGATGTGAGGCAGATGAAGGTAAATCCGGGAAGCTGTACTTTAGGAAAGCTAACTTCCAGCTCTTCAACGAGTTTTATCAATAAAACACCCTGAGAAACAGGGAGAGGCTTCCACAGATACCTCTATCAGACAAGGTAAGCCCAGGAGGGCATACCCCCGCAGTGAGTGACACGAGCAGGCTGACATGACACAACAGACATGGAGAAGGCTGAGGTACTTAACGTTTTTTTGCCTCTGTCTTCCCTGATAACTGCTCGCTGAACAGCCCTCAGCCCTCAGGATTGGTAGGAGGGGATTGGTAAGCAATGTTCCTCCCACTGTAAACAAAGATCAGGTGTCTGGATGGAAATTGGTGATGAGCGGTGTCCCCTGGGGGTCAGTGCTGGGGCCAATATTCTTAATCTTCCTCAGTGTCACTGACAGTGGGGTTGAGTGCAACCTCAGGAACTCTGCCGATGTGACACCAAGCTGTGGGATGCAGTCAACACACCAGAGGGATGGGATGCCATCCAGAGGGACCTAGACAGGCTTGAGCAGTGGGCCCAGGTGAACTTCATGAGGTTCAACTAATCCAAATGGACAGTATTATATAACAGACAAAATAGTTTAACATATATATATATATATATATATATATATATATATATACAACAGACAGTAGTGTATAACAGATAAAATGGCGTGGGGCTGCTCATCCCCCATCCAGCAGTGGATGCCGAAGAGCTGGTTGTGATTCTGCTTGGTATTCTGTTTCTGCTGTAAGAGATCCTGAACTCCACCATCTCATGGTCGCTGCAACCAAGGCTGCCCTCAACCTTGACCACTTAAACCGGACCCTCCTTGTTAGTGAGAATAAGATCCAGCAGCACTCCTCTCCTAGTTGGCTTACCCACCGTTTGCATCAGGAAGTTAGCATTAATGCACTGGAAGAACCTTCCAGCAAGGAACACCAATTACAGCTAGAAAGCTTTTGAAAACAATTAGTTACTTTCCCCTGTAATATGAGGGTGTTTATTTTAAAAGGCCTGAACGTGGGTGCCACGCGTAAGAGGAACATCATAGAATCAATCTTAGACTAATAGACAGTGACCAAAGGGGTGTCCCAAAGGTGACGAAGGCTCTAGAGGGCAAGACGTATACGGTGCTAACAGGAAAGCTAAATTTTTGCTTAAAAAATTTAGCTACAGCTAATTAATCATATAAACGAGACAGTCTGAAACCGAATGAGACAGAATAGGGGGATCAGAATGGCTTGTGGCTTTTGATGCCTTGTTTGGCAGTGGATGCTGAGGAGGTGGACCGTCCTCAATGTGCCTTGAGACTGAGTGCTTGCTAATCTATGCAGTTACTTCTGCCTCTTAGGTTATAACAATGAAATTCACAAAGAATCATTAGGATGTGTGTGATTGAAAAAAATCAGAGTAATGCAAAAGGCACATATGAATTTATGATGAATTTATACTGACGAATTTACGTTCACAGCAGTCACTATGCGTGAACAAGATTGGTCAGGGGAGTAAAGAAGGTTCAGATGAGATTAGAAAGGTGATCTTATTTTCATCTGCAAAGAAAATAGGAATGGAATAGTTGGCAGAGAAAAATATCACTGTTTATGTAGAAGTACTTTTCCGATGAAGGAGTGCACAGTATAATGTGTCCATGAATGAATGAATGATTTCTAATTAAAAGGATTTTACTCAACAGCACAGTCTTTGTGACAGGATTCCTAGCAGGAATCAGGAGAGAACAAAAACCAAAGTCAGTTTTCACATGGATGTGGTTGGCTTATGGAAGGGATTTTACAATATACCTACCTGTAACAGAAAGGGCTGGCTCCCATTCCCTTGTATTAATTTTCCGCCGTGGAGGTTTTTCACTTTCCCCATAAGCATCTGGAACTGACCATTGTCACAGAAAGACTAATGAACTGAAAGGTGGACAGGTGCAGTCCAAAATAGGAACAAATAGTCCCATTACTTTCTCCAAATATTTTAGCACAGTGACTGTGCAGAGTTGAGGGGCATTAGCAGCTGTCAGGGGTGACGGATACCCCGGACAGCTTTTAATTCTAAATGGGAAAAGCAAAAAAACCTGGAAAAGAAAGAGAATCACTGACGTATGAATGCTTTCCCATTTTGAATCCGCAGGGTCGCGAGGCAGAGCGGGGCTCATGGGAGTGTGATTTCTCATGTTACATTTGTTTAGATACGTGGATAGGTATATTATTTATTACAAAGAATCGGTAACGCTTCCCGAGGAGAACGATGCTGAAACGATCTTACCCACAGATGGCAGTAACTGCTAATAGTGCTGACTGCCAGTGCGCCGCAATCCAAGCTTTTAGGACCCCGCCGGTGTTTGAAACAATTGACCTCAACTCAGGTGTTGCTGAATTGCCATTCTGGGGTTCTCAGGTCGGAGTCATGCTCTCAGCTCCTTGCGGAAGCCCTTGTGGTGTCACTCCACGGAAGTTCTGCCAATTGTCAGAAATAGCCCCGCCATGATTTCTCTTCTCTTGAATGAAACTGGTATAATATTTGTTCAAGTGCTATAGTTGGTAGCCGTAAGAAATGGCAATTACATTAGAATATTGAATCTTGCTGTGTTCTCGTCAGGCGTGCTTTTACTTGTAGAACGAGCAGATAAATGCAATGTGTGTTGAAAGCTACTGGAACCAAGTGCCTTATGTCAGAGATCAGTCAGGGCCAGTATCCCTTCCTCCTGACCTACAGACGACTTCACGTACCACGTATGGGTGCACTCACCACCTCTCAGCGAGTCAAGGCAGGAGCAGGTGCTCACATGGCACTGGAAGGGGCTGCAGGCACGAGAAGGCAGAAGTCTGGGAGGAGGTTCTCTGTCAGAGTTGCTGATTTTCCCTTTCTCTGTACGTGCAGGGAGTGACAGAAGTTGCAAATAAGAACTTCATTTCCCCACAACCCTGATCTCACTTCTTACAGGAGTTTTGCAGCAGGATGTGTCAGGCAAGACTTTCCTCATGGCTCTTCCTTTGCTTCTGGGAGGTCTGGCTTCTAGTGATGTATGGTTTGGAACACATATAAATTCCAAGGAACTTGAAAAGGGAGAATTGGACCAGTAAAAGGGGGGACAGAAAGGATGAGTGTGAAGGTTTAAAATTGGAGTGAGAGCTGGGAGGGGAAGGGAAAGGACGCTGAAGGGGGCTGGAGGCATAAGAATAAGGAGTGCTGATAACAGATTCTCAGATCTGTGGGCATAGAAAGGGACCTCTGAGGATCACTGAGCCCAGCCCTGCTGCTAAAGCAGGTTCCCTGCAGCAGGTCACACGGGAAAGCATCTGGGTGAGTTTTGAATAACTCCAGAGCAGGAGACTCCACAACTTCTCTGGACAGTCTCTTCTGGTGCTCTGGAGTAAGACTGGGGATAGCAGCGGGCTGAGGGGGTAAAATAATTATCAGGGCAGCTTTGGGCTATTGTAGGGAACAGAAATGGAGGTGAAAAGTGGATTACTTGCTGTTCGTTACCGTGTGAGACAGTCAAGCAGTGAATCAATTATAATATCAAGCAATTGTGCAGATAATGAGTTAAGCAATGAAGCGATTATGCAGCAAATCATTTCTGGTATTAAATAAAAATGGTGAGAATCAACAGCAATACGAATCAATTATGCAGAGAACTATTAGAAAAGTGAATCAGTTAAGTAGAGAAACAGTTATACAGCGAGTGAATGAATAAATTAATTATGGAGTGGGACTATTATGTAGAGGATTAATTATGCAGAGCCTTCCTTTGTGATAAAGGGCATGTCTGAGGCAGCTTCATGCACAGAAAAAAAAATCCAAACAAAATCATTAAAATAGAAGCCCCGTGCCAGTTCTCAGTCACTTTCTCTGTGATCTTCTTCATTTCTCTGGACTAGGCTCACTCAAATCGTGGTGGTGAAACTATTGCAGAAGTAGAGGAGTTCCGCATTCCTTCAGTGTGGACACACACAGAGGAGAGGTGAAGGAAGTTCAGAGATGACTTTGAGGCTCTGTCAAGAGGGTTGTAGGAGGAAACAACAGTCTTTGGAGCAGTCTAACCTGTGCAGGCACACTCAGGCTCCTCATGGCCCCAGAATTGTTTAGGTAGGAACATCTTGCCATACTTTATACCTAAAAGCCTGGCAGCTTGATTTTCCTCTGCTTAGTATGTCTTTCTTTCTCTACAAAATAAGTGTTTGACATCAGCAAAGAAATGTGTGCTTTGTCACCTCTCTCTGAAAAAACAACCAGCCTTTTGGACATGACACTTTTTGGTAGTGTCAAATTTGAGCGCTGACCCAAGAGCCAGCTGCCCTAACTTAAACAGAGTTGCAATACAGACCACATGGTGGTGAACAACAGGTTTCCAGGTCTTCACTCCTGCAGTGACAAAATATACTGTTTTATATAGTGGACACAATGACCTGTACCATTTTTTTGTTTGTTTGTTTTTGGTGTTTTTCACGCTAAAAACCAAAACAACAGAACAAGAGGGAAAGGAATCTGTAACATCCTTGAAATGACAACAAATTTAGCCAGCTGATTTCTCAAACCGTGTGCCAAGAAAACACTTCCATCTTGTTCTGAGATACGATGGTGTGACTACAGGATTCAATCCAGAATCAGTGCTGAGCTAGATGTCTTTTAAGTATTATCTGTTACTAGTCTGGGCACTTGTTGGATTTTTGAGATGGCTTGCAAAATCTCCCTCTTACTGCTCCTATTCCCTCACCCCCCCCAGCAGATATGTAGCCTCCCCCTTGGCTAATGCTTCAGTGCAAGAACAGAATATGCAAGTCTAAAACATTTGTTTCACACAAATGAGTGGAGCTGTAAATTCAAATGTGGAAGGCGTTGTCTTATCCAACTAGATTTTCATGTTCTTATTTATCAGTGGGAGAGAAAAACATCAATACAGTACAGTATGTTCTGAAATTAGAGTGTTTGGGCTACTGGAATTGTTTTTGGTCAGTAATGAAGTGCAAAGTGAAGATGCAGCAACAACTTGAACATGGTAATAACTATTCATATGTTTTTTGCAAAAGTATTTGTGAAATTAGGAACAGCAGTTTCTTAAAACATTACACAGTGTAGATAAAATGCTTAGGTCAGAAATGTGAAATAGAAAAATGTGACATAAAAAGCAAGTTTAAGGGCAGAGGGGATTTTCTGAAGCAGGAGCAGGTTAATGCGGTTGGATGCCAGTTTATTTCTGCTCAGCATTAGAGAATTTATCTCCAGTTCTTGACTTTTCTTGTATGTATGGCTTTCTGTCATCATTACAGTGCAGCATGTCAGAGTCAAATCTAGTACATGCAATCACTGTTAACTGCACCCACTTGATCCATGTTATCACTCAGATAACAAGAGATCTAACAAGGTCCTTGCACTGGAATCAGGGCTGCTGAGGTTAGCATTGCCTATATGAGGACCTATGCTCATTATGCAGATAAAGGATGGAATAATGAAGATAAAAATTATATATAGTGTGCAAACATTTCTATATGATAAATATCCAGAGATAAAAGTAGGAGGTACGACTGCAATTGCGTTAGTCTACAGTTTAAACCTCTTTTATCGTTTTGGAGAGCTATGTTGGGGCAAACTGCCAATCGTAACTAAACATTTCTGCTTTATAGTCCCCCAAAGATGTGAGACTGCAAACAATATTGTCTAGACGTTCACACGAGCATTTCATGCTGATAATTGCACCTGCCTATGTGCTTTCCAATATGTTGATCAGGCCTCTAGGTTTTCTTAAAGTTCCCGCAGCCATTTCAGTCCTGTGTCTTTCTTTTTTTTTTTTTTTCTAATCAAGTTGCCTTCCTGCTAAGGAGGAAGCTGCTGAGCTGGACAAGACAGGCTTTGAGAAGAGAGCTTGGTTTCCCTGTGGCACATGTGTGCCTCAGCCTGTCTCAGATGGCCACGCTGAGTACCTGCATGGCTCCGTCCTACAGAGGGCACGGGCTGGAACTGCCAGGTCTTCTGACCCCCAACCCTGCAGGACTCCAGCTTCTGTCTGAACTCACTGAGTATGAATAAGGATCACAGATGCTCCTTTTTTTTACATCCTAATAACTGACAAAGCTCTAGGCCTCGACACCTGTGGTTTCTTTGTGAGACAGGGAGAAAGATTTTTCAGTGTGTGCTGATTTCATTGTTCTGCACAACATTTGCATCTCAATCTCAATCAGAAACTCAGCTTTGGGGAGCAGGGTATAACTGCGGTATGCATACAGTAATGAAAACATTACTGGCATCATTTGTTTGCCTCCAAGCACGGATTTCTTGTGAAAATAGCCCTGGCTCTGTTTACTGTCAGAATGGGCTTTCAGTGCCTTCAGTGTGTTCTTATCTTCTGTCAGAACTTTGCAGTCTGGTTGGTTGGATTTGATCTCATGCTGTTGGTTTAACACAATCTTAAAGTGAACTCCTGTTTGTTTCTTATCCACACACTCCCAAGACTGAAGAAGCTGCAGACTGAAAATAATACGTATACTTCAAGACAAAGATGCAGAAGCCCCAAATGTCTGCCAGCAGAACCTGCATTGTAGAGAAATCTGACAGTGTGGATAACGCTGTTGTTCTCAGGCAATGATAATCAGTGTTTGTAGATTTGTAAGGCTGTGAGAGGAGGGAACTCCAACATGAATCAGAAGAAGAACTCAAGTCACAGTCTTGTTTACAAAAGTAGACATGAAGGAACATAATCGACCATATTTCCTTTCTTTGTCCTCCTGGCAGCAACCAATCTATTTGACAGTAGTTACAGTTTAGGAAGTTGCTTACTTTAACATAGCTCTGATCTGCCTACCTGCATCCTCTACCAGCTGTAGATGCTTTAGGACATCTAGACTAGAGGCTGGCTCTGGACCAAGGCTCTGTGTTTGCTGGTTATTGGATTCTTTCTCCCCCACACTGTCCTTTTTTGTTGCATATAAGAAAACATCATAACAAATGGCAGAAATACCATTAAATAATTCTAGTAATAGCAGGAAGCTAATTGCTTATCAGCAGGTAATTCCTTTCTGGAACCAGAAGTAGCCATACAGAGTATCCATTGCTCAAGCTAATAAATGTTTACAAATCTGACAGAAGTAGTCCGTACAGTCACATAAATACGTTTGTTTAAGGTGCTGAAATGAGTACCTCATCAGTGTGAAATGCTGCCAATGTGCCCAAATGCAATCACATGCAGAATTAGAGGAAATGAAATTATTTCAGTTGTCATTTGGCCATAAGAGAAGGACAAATGCTCTGGCTTTTGTAAAAGAGGTCTTTATTAGTTCATACACAACAAAGACTTCCAATTTAAGTTGCTTCACAGAAACCTTATGTACTCTACACGAGCTGCTAGACATTAATGAATGCTCTTTGTGGCAGCAGTGCGAGAAAGGACAGTATTATTATTATCTCCATATGACAGAGGTAATGCTACTAAATAAGAGTCACGCAGTGACTGCTTTTTTGTTATATTTTTCTCAATAAGGATGCATCCCTAAGAGTCAGCAGGCCAAGCTAAGTCAGCTATGTTGACTTAGATTTTTGCGTATGGCTAAAAAAGTTTGATTTTGTTTTGCTTTACAAGCTTTTCTCCTGAAGGAGTGACAAGCCCAGGCTACAAATCTTGTAGTCATCAATTGAGTTCCTTCAACTCTGGATTGCCCTTCTTATCATTTAAATGGGACTTAGTGCCATTTCTGAGCCCTGATTTGGTACCTGAGCAGGTTCTGAATGATGGACTTCTGGACCTGTGAATTTCTCCCAGCTCCCATTGCAGTACCTCCCGTGCCATTGCTGCTAATACCTGCATCTGCTCACCGTGACATGGAGGGCTTGCAGTGGAATCTCCAGCGTCAGCAATGACTCTGCCTGGGTTGTCCTGAGCTCCAAATCCAGGCTGAATTTATATGTAGCTTGTGTAGCTCACGACATCTGGTGAATCATACCACTAAGAAAGACAGATGTGGACGGATTAAAACAACAACAACAAAGCAAAACAAAAGCACAAGGAAAAATAAGGTTAAAAGGTACTTTATACTTTAAACTAAACTAAACTTTATTAAGCACTGCTCCCAAGGAGCATCTCTCCATTTGCAATGCCTGGCAAAATTAATCATCTCAAATGACTAAGCCATTACATCTTTTCAGAGTACAGTGTTAACGGAAAAAACATCATCTCAGAAGATGATTTCGAAACTTTCAGAAGAACTGGTTCCATAAAATACTAAGATTTTTCTTATAACTAAAATAAAATCAATAACAAAACTCTTTGAGATGCAACGGTATCGTTTCTATCTTAGGAGAGAACCTAACCTAATAATGAACCGTTAATTTTTCTGCATCTCTGTTTTCATCCAGAGCTGCTGATGGGAAAATGGTCTGAATATTTCATATCCAGTTTGAGCCTGGCCGTTTTATTTTGTCGTGATTTCAGAGATAGAAATAGGTCTCACAGACACACCTCCTCGCCATGCCAAGGAAGTCACCTGACATTCCAAGTTCTTGCACAGTTTATGGTTGGCCTTCAGGTTCTGAAATCATCAGCTTCTTACAGTATAAAAGCATTAGTCTTGGTGGTGTTTATGGGTTCAGTGCAAAGGCCCTCATTTCTCCCTAGGCAGGACCGTGGTGGAGCAGAATCTAACTGGTTCAGCAATGCGATTCCAGCTTTTCATCTGCCAAATGTATTTTTAACTCCTTATTATGAGTGGCTGCTCTGCACTTGGTGGAATGTTATTTTTATAAAGATAATTTGTAGCTGTGTAAAAGGTGCTGAGAGCGCACTTCCCAAGCCCTTCTGTACATATGCATAAATAATGAATAAATAAATAAATGCTCCTTTCACATGACCTCATTAAGAGCAAAGCCAAATTCCAGCAAGAGAAAGCCAGCTGAGCAGAATTTTCCAAGTGCCTTTATTACGATATTATTTCTATTCCCATTGCACTTCAGGGTCCCAGTCACAGACCGGGACATTACAATGCCAAGTACTACACACACACAAAAAAAAGAATGTCTTTGTTCCAGGTGGCTTTTGTAACAGCAGTGGTTGAAATGGAGCAATGTATGCCAGTAGGACCCAGGAGCATTTTTCAAGCACAAGAAGTGTGTATCAGCACTTTCTTTTTACACAGGCTCAAGGACAGATGGGTTCTATGCTGTGACATCTAAGCTTCCATTTCAGCTGCTGTGTGTACATCCATAAATGCTTAAGAAGAACCAAGCTGTACACTTACTGTTCTTTGAAGAGGTAAGTTAAAAAGCAAATGCCAATCATCCAGCTATGCAGGGATGAAGCAGGGACACTCAGCTCAGGTTCTTAAGTCGGCATTGCTAAGGGATTTTGCTTATGTAAACATTTGCAAGCGTGTTTTGTATGTCTGCAAGCATCTGAAATTTTGCATAGCCGCAAACTGAACATCTGCATAAGTCTGAATGAAGGATTTGGAAAACAAGAAGATTATGTAGCAGAACTGATTCTTTGTTGCAGCATTTTGAAACACAGTCACACACATACACGCACGCAAAAAAAAAAAAAAAAATCACATATATCATAGGAGCAGTGCAAAATTGTGTTTTCAATAAATATCATCCATCTGGACATGAAGTTTTATCAGCTGCTGATGAATCCACATGATTCTGTGATTCTACTGTCTCTGGGTGAGGCTGGATTAAACACCTGCATTGTACTATTATTTGCGTGTAGATTACAGTCAAATTCCTCAGCTAGACCATGTGTGGAAGGGGTGAGTTGAGGGGAATGAGATCCTGAGGCAGAATGGCATTTTGGGTGAACACAGCTTTGTTTTGGGAGTGTTAAAATTTTTAATGAAATAAAAATACTGCTTGGATTGCTTTTTAATAGAAGAGATGTCGCTTGGAAGGGTCTAGTCTGTTAAAACTGCGGAGGAAAAGCCATAGGTATTTGCAACAAGCAATCAGAGAATGAGCAAAATAAAACCCCACATACTTTAGATTCAGGGAAAACAGTAGGCAAATACTATTCCAGTTAATAATACCAGTGCTGGTACCCTGTGTATATTTTTTCCAGGGATATTTAAAAAGAGATTGTGTTTAAAAATATGATCAAAATGAATGAGTTGGGAGGAAATATCAGTAGGCCTCTAATTCGGGGTGTCAATTAAAGGGTTTCTTTTGTGCTGTCTGGGTGCAGTTGAAATCACTACTGGCCTCCTCTGCTTCTCCCTCCATTAGCTTCTATTGTCTTTAACATAAGCCTTGGTAATACTTCCACTGATTCGAATAAATAATAATTATAGTTCAGTAATCCTTGTTACAGGATAGCCTAATTAGTCACTCTAGCTGACTGAGGATTTTTAATCAGGAAGACAGAAGTGAGTCGAATATAGGATAAACAACAACAACAAAAAAACAACCACCCATTAAACAGCTTTCCCTCCAACACCACAGAAATGTTTTGCAGCAAAGTATGGAAAAAAAATTACTACTAAAAAACGTGTTCGACCTCCTTTTCCTGAGCAATTGACAATTCTTAACTTGTTGACGTTTTTTACTTAGCCTGGGCAAATTCAATTCCTCAATTGGAAGACGGACCATTTCTTGAAACACGGATAACATTTTTATCCCTAAGTAATCTCCTAGGAATGATGCTGCTTGCGTAAGACATCTGACATATGATAGACCAAACTAAGCTCCTGTACAAGTCTATTAAAGTCAATGGAGTTACACTAAGAAGGAATTTGGCCCAGTGAAGTGTTCAGGAGAACAACACAAAGCCTATCAGATTACATACAGGAAAATAGAATGTGAGTGCTGCACAATTTAATACTATTTAATACTATTTTAATTCCAGCTCAAAAGCTTATAGGTTGCTAGTTTCCATTCCACACAGGTTTTGTACTACAGTAATCACCACAATATCCAAGTACCTAGCAATAACGCATCAAATAATGCATTAACATCTGGTGCACACTTGTTTTCTCTTCTCAGACGCTCTGGGAAGCTCTGTTTACAGTGAATAATTATCAGGATGAAAAGGTATTTGTCCATTCAGACCATTAGAAAAGGAAGCAGCCATTTTTACAGAGAACCAATTACTTAGGGGGAAAGCATGACTTTTTTTTTTTCTGTATTTCACATCTATGGCTTTAAACTTAAAGTCCTTAAAAAGCCCTTTCTGCAGATGTCTCAGAAGAAGCACTTTGCAACAAGGATACAGTCAAAAGTCTCTCTAATATATAGTATTGTTCTCAGGCAAAATCTTTTGTCAAGAAGTAGGTGGCAGGACTGAAAGTGGCTCACTGCTTGTGAACAATGCATGGCCAAGTCAGAGTTGGGCAAGTTGAGAGCAGAGAAGAAGGGGAGAGCTGAAGGCTTGACCCTAGGGTTCTCAGCTGCCACTGGAACATCCAGCAAGAACACGAACACTGCCACGTCTCATCCCAAACAGAACAGAGCTGAGTGCATAAGCTGTTCACAGAAAGACTATTGTATTCAAGAAATGTTTGGATGTATGTACTAAGGGACATGGTTTAGTTGGGAAGCATTGGTGGTAGGTGGACGGTTGTACTGGATGATCTTGGAGGTCTTTTCCAACCTTGGTGATTCTGTGATTCTATGAAATCAGAAATCAAGGGGAATGTGGAATTTGAGCAGTCCCTCTAAAGATGGAATTTGCATTGCTTAAGACCGTAAAAAAAAAAAAAAAAGGAAAGTTTCAGAAGAAAATAAAAAAGTTGAGGAAGTGATGAAAGAAAGCTGAATGATCACATTGCGTTAAGTGGCTTAAAGCAGTGTGTGTTCCAGCCTCAGTCTAAGCTCTTTTGATACAACCACCAGATAAATCATGCAGTACTTTGATTATCTACATTTGGAGATTGTGCTTGAAATGTGAAGATTATGCTTCCAATGTAGATGAAACCTAGCAGGCACAGGAGTTTTAACTCACTAATTTGAATTCAGTTGAGTAACATCTGTGCCACGAAGCTAATTGCACAGATTTTTCCCATGGTATTTATATGAAATGTTTCTCATCTCAGCTTGAAAACCAAGATTTCATTAGCTCCGCAGACAAACACTGTTCAAACTCATGCTCACCTGTAGCATCATTTAGCTTCTGAAAGGTGTTGATAGGAGCGTGTGCCACCTTCTTGTGCAGGGCTGTGAGACCCACCAGTGGTTTCTCCAGCAGGTGTTCCTTGGATGTGAGACCTTCTCCTCACATAAAGAAGACTCCTCAACCATGCACCACCATGCTCTGCAGCGCTCAGTCCTGGAAGTCCCATCGTAGTTCCTGCAGAAGTTTCCATTGGTTTGGGTTTCTCTGCCATACACTTTATTTCTGTGAGGTTTTTAAAAAATCCATAGCTTTAACACAAACGAAGGTAGAGCTGTGAACCTGAACTACGAGATTAAATTGCCTCCAAATGAATCCATCCCATGATATATTAGTGTCTGGGAAAGATTCAGAAACATGATGATGAGTTCTCTTCCAGTTGGAGATTGCCGAGAAATTGACATAACAGCACCTTTATAGCATCCACATTGAAATCTTGCAGTTGGTTCTTCCCAGGGATGTATGCGTGTACTTTGGACAGACTGTGCTTTATTTCAGTAGTACTGAACATTTGAATCCTGCACTCTGTCATTCAACAAACATCATTTCCCTGAAAACATCTGTGGTAACTGCTATGAGCGTTGCATTGAGATTGTCTGAGGATCTGCTGCTGTAACATCAGTGTGCTCCTCCTCACTGTGGAGGGAGCTGCAGATATGCAGAGAAATGCAATGCAGACTGCCTTTCTTCTTCACTCCTAGCTTGAGGGGGTCTGCCTATTTATTATACTCTCATTCATTTTACAATGGAAAATCCACTCTTGATTGAAGAACATTATATGTTTTAGATAGAAAGAGCCACTACTGCATCCCGCGCTGTTTATATCCTGTAAGTCTGCTTTTGAAAGAACTGAAAAAAAATCTGAAAAAAATGCATCTAATTCAGAAGCGTTAAGGCAGAGGCAGGAGCATTTCAGGAAGTGACTGGAACCCATTTTGAAAAAGCAGTGACTTAAAAATAAAGTAAAACGGGCAGACTAACCTGGCTTTTATCTCCTGTGCACCGTCACCTGCTTTTTGATCTGTAGCTCCTTAGAGAGGTAAAAGAATGATTTATCAAAAATATCCCTATCGTTTAAGCGCTGTAATAATCTGCAATCTGCAGGCTTTCAGGAGCAGGACAGCTGAGGTGGCGGCCTATTGTTCAGCTCCTGATTCGCTGTCATTTTCATTCTAAAGTGCTTAGAGCAGAAATCTTCACAGAAATTTCAGTCACAGAAATCTATCTGTTGATTTCTACCTGAGGTGAATTAGACAACACTAAGTGCTATGGGAGTGTCTGCTGCTATCTTAAAGTATCTCCATCCTGAGCAGCAGCATATCAGCCATTTACCTCTCTTCCTGTTACCATCATTCACACATACAAAGGGCTCCAAGATCATCTCCAAAAACATTTTGCTTCTACGTGTTCCATACGACATTTGATGATGAACTGTAAAAACCAAATGAACTGTGGCCAGGTGGATAGATCTGTCTTACCACACACAATATTATGACAGCTTGCTTAAACGCTTTACTACTTGAATGGCGAAGACTGCATCGTGCTGCTGCCAAAACACAGCAGAATGCACGGTGGCAGTGAGTACCTGCCGAAGAAATTAGCATACCTGAGTATACATACACATCTGAACCATACTTACCGGAAAGATTTGCAATTTGAAAAAATCAAAAGTGTTAGATTACACCAAAACACTTGTTCAGGATTATACGTGAATATAATTAATAGCTCAATATAAAAAAAAAAAAAATGTCAGAAGGTGACAGAGGAAATATTTATAGTGTGTACAAACGCCATTGCTAGCAAGGGTTCACTGCTGTGTTTCCTGTATCAATGTCTTAGAGGCAGGAATCTGACCAGATTACCCACTATGTCCAGATCAAAAATGGTCATAACCTGCTGCTGAAATTCATCTCTCCATAAAGATAAATTTCCTGACTAACTAGTGAATAGGAATGTTACCACGTAAAACATTCTCCAGAATGGATACTGTATACGGAAGACAACTCTTACTCACAGTTAGTTATTACATATGGAGACAGAAGATTCAGGGCTGATTTGGTGTCTTAAGATCATGAATTTCCTGCCTTTATGGACCATTTCATTAACTGTGTTAAAAAAGATGGTCTTCCATGACCGAGAGAGTCCATGCTGTAGGATGGCTTAGTTATAGCGTGGCTTCTGCACGTGCCTGTACTCTCTGAGACAAGATGTGGTTTGCAGGCACTGTAGTGGGGCTGACAGCAGGAGCTTCTGGCACGCGGAGCTACTGAAGCTTTTGTCATCCAAAGGAATTGAAAGGCAGAGCCTTACTGGGAAAGCACTGGAAGAAAAAAATACTCATGGAAGTCTCTTAACGACCACACTTATTTATGTTGAAAAGACCATGTAAAGTTGAAAGAAAAAAATGATATGCTTGAAGTACTTTCAATTCACTGCTTGTAATATACAGAAGATAAAATGTGAACCTGAGAAGACTGCATATACTAATGATGTTGCTTTGATGGGGTGTTATGTCCATTTTATTTTATTTGATTTCTTCTAGAATGCAGTGGTGGAAATGGAGGAGTTAATTGCGACTTTCCTGCAGCTAATGTATCTCTGATTGGTTTTTGCACAGTCACTCTGTCTCACTCCTCGGGATGTCCATGCTGGGGTCGGGAGGAAACAGCAGTCTTCCATTGTACAGACCGAGCTCTGTTCTCCATGCAGGAAATTGATAGAATTCATAGATCCACAGACCCAGCATAGCTTCACTCCCACTAGAAGCTTAAAAGAAGCAAATATACTGTCATCTTTGTTAATGTATTTTTTTTCAAACTAGCCAGTCCTGCCCTCACTGTGTCCTTAAATGTTTGAGACTCAGCATGGTTGCTTTAAATAACTCTTAAAAAGTAATTTTCACTTCCTTGTTTTGACTGATTTCAGAATACAATATAAAGCAATAAAGAGAAACAATCCTCTGTCAGATAAAGGTACTAAACTAAACATCCCATGATTTGTGCTTGGCAGCAGTTGAAAAAAACCCTTGTCAATACAATTTTTTTTTTAACTGTTGAAAGAATTGGATATTAAATCAATCTTTGATGATTTTTCAGAAGCGTGCAACTCCTGCAGTGTCGATTTTCTAGTAGATTTTTCCATTTACGCTTTTTCCTTCAACGTGGCTTCCTTCCACGTTCCATTAAGAACAGTGACATTTTCAACAATTCAGGGACAAAATCATGTGGGGAGCAGTATGTTCACACTCAGTACGGATTTTGGGGAACTCTAGGCCTGCCAGTCTGACCTCGATGTCAGAGAAGGTTATGTAGATCACCTTGCGTTCTATCATGTAACGCATAAGGACAACCAGGTGATCAGGTCAAGTCAGCATGGGTTCAGGAAAGGAGATCATATTTAACTAACCCGATCTCCTTCTATGACAAGGTGACCTGCTTAGCAGATGAGGAAAAGGCTGGGGATATTATCTAGGTTTAAGGAAAGAATTTGTTACTGTTTTCCACAGGCTTCTCCTGGAGAAATTGTCTGCTTATGACTTGGACAGGTGTACAGTTTGGATAGCCGGACCCTAACTGTTATTGTGAGTGGAATTAAATCCAGATGGCAGTTGGTCATAGGTGGTGGTGTTTCCTAGGGCTCAATCTTGGGTCCAGTTCTCTTTAATGTCTTTATTAATGATCTGGTTGAGGAAATCAAGTCTACCAGTCCTACAGAGGCATCCAGATAGGCAGGATTGATGGGCTGAGGCCACTCGGCTAAATGCCGAGTCCTGTTCTTGGGTCATAACAGTCCAGCTTAGTGGTATAGGCTGGGGGAAGAGTAGTTGGAAAGTTGCCTGTTGGAAATGGGCCTACAGGTATTGCTTGACACTGACTAAAAACGGCTCTGAACAGTGAAGAATACACAGCCGTGCTTTCCATTTTGATTAAGGAATTTGAAAATTAGAATCATAGAATCCTTAGAGTTGGAAGGGACTTTTAAAGGTCATCTAGTCCAACTCCCCTGCAATGAACATGGACACGTGCAGCTCAGTCAGTTTGCTCAGAACCTGCTCCAGCTGGCCTTGTTGACTGTCTCCAGGGTCAGGGCATCCACCACATCTCCAGGCAACCTGTTCCACTGCCTCACCAGCCTCACTGTAAAGTACTTTTTCCTTTTACCCAACCTAAATCTACTGTCTTTTAGTTCGAAACCATCTCTCTTTGTCCTATCACCACATACTAAAGTGTCTGTTCCCTTCTTTCCTGGAGCTCCCCATCAGATAATTAATATTCATCAGATACTGAAAGGCCACTCTCAGGTCATCTCACAGTCTTCTCTGCTCCAGGCTGAAGAGACATAGCTTTCTCAGCCTGTCCTTCTTGTAGGAGAGGTGTTCCATTCCACGGATCATGTTTGTGGCCCTTCTCTGGATGCGCTCCAACAGGTCCATGTCTCTCCTGTATTGAGGATTCCACATTTGGACGCAGTACTACAGGAGAGGCCTCACCAGCGCAGAGCAGAGGGGCAGGATCACCTCCCTCACCCTGCTGGCTATTGCATCTTTTGCTGCAGCCCAGGATACAGTTGGCTTTCTGGGCTGCGAGTGCACATTGCTGTCTCATGTCCAGTTTGCCATCCACCAGTATCCCTATGTCCTTTTTGACAGAGCGGAGCTCAATAGTTTTATCCCCCATCTTGTATTGGTAGTAGGAGCTGCCATGGCAGAGGTGCAACATTTTTCACTTGGCTTTGTTGAACCTCATGAAGTTCACCTGGGCCCACTGTTCAAGCCCTCTGGATGTCATCCCATCCCTTGAGCGTGTCAACCACAAATCACGGCTTGGGGTTTCAAGACTACAAAACAAACAAACACATTCGTGAGATGATTTTCAGTTGATGTAAATACATGACTTCAAATTTTCAAATGGACTGTATAGACTCGTAAACAGATATGCAGCTCAGAAATCTAACATTGTCTCTTCACTGGTCTTTCATAATCCCTAACTCAGAAAAGAAAAATATTTTGCTTCACAATCCCACCTTGTTCATGTCATCACTTTTTGGAAGTAACACATTTTGGAAAACTGCTGTCAAGGATGAAAGACAAGAAGAATAAAACTTCAAAACAGATGGCAGCAGAGGGGCACTCTGACAAAATGGTGTCTGACATGGAAGTATGTATGAACCAAAAGGATGTCACTGAATTCCTCTAAGTGGAAAAAAATGCAGCCACTGAATTCACCTTTGCTTTTTTAAATTGTAATCGAGAATGTGAGCACAGTGAGGCAGCGAGTGGTGTTTCAGCAGTGATGATAGTGGGTCTCATTGCTGCATGCACAGTATGCAAGCTCTTGTTCATCATTGGCAAAAACATGTAGCTAATGGCGGTGGATATGTTGAAAAACTGTTCTGTAGCTGAGAATTCGCTCTATCAATTGGTGTTATTGTGCTCCTTATCTGTTGTTCTTACCATAGAAATAAATAAGAGGCATTACTTTCGGAGCAAGTTCATACAAGCAGCCCATGGGAATTTCTGTTCATTAAATGTGGTTCAGGCAAGCCAAAAGGTCGGACACCTGTGAGGTAAGCGGGGCTCAGCCTCTCCTCCCAAGCAATAATACAGGTCCAAACTGAACTGGCCCTGAATGCAGGTCCAAGCTTCTCTGATTTTCCTCTCTGAAGGTCGCAGTGATGCTGCCAGAGCCCTTTGGACACTTAACCAAGCTGCCATTCCTCCCAAAGCTTTTTTATGGCGTTTTGATCAGTACAGTTTGACAAATAAATGAAAGACTTCCAAGCAAAGATCTTGTTGTTGGTTCATACTCAAACTCATTTGCTTACATGATACATTTGGTTTCCTAACCCTATGCATCAGGCTGCGTCATAGGCCATCCGAATTTCTGAGGTGCTAAGAACGGAGCTGAAAGGAAACCTCTTCTTTTAATTTCCCATAGAGAAAATGAATACCTGAATTTCAATGTTGGTCCCTATTTCAACACCAGAAAGAAGACAGTACACTTGCATCTTTGCCCAGGGATGGTTTGCTCTCAGCTAAGAGCCGCCTTAGCCCGCAGTTTGGGGTCCAGGTATCTGCAAGCTGAGAAGGGATCTGGAAATTTGGAGTGGGGCACTCTTCAGTTTAACAAAGGAAAAGGAAGAAAAGCACAGCAGTTTTTCTTTAAAAAAGCAACAGGAAAGCCCCTGCATGAGTGTTGTATCTAGCCATCACTGTACTGAAGTCCCATCCATTCCAAATGAACATTACACCGGGGGCCGTGTTCTGGTTAATACCAATAAATCTCCCTATTGTACTCTCTATTAAAGGACTGCGTATCCCAGCTACGTGATACCCTTAATCTGTGTTTTAAACTGATCCAATGAATAGCAGGAATTACATCTGAAAGATGTCCAAACCAAGGCATTAAGAAAGATGCTTGTCGTGACAAATCTTCTCTGAAAAATTAAACTTTTATCGAGTGAAACAATTGCTTTTACATTAGCACTTCATTATTTCAGATGGTGAGTTGTAGTTTTGTCATTTACCACCAAGACATCCTTTCTGCGTCTGAAAGATTACACTGTATTTCACTGTTTTACTCCTGAAGATGGACAAAAAGACATCCTTACACTGACTTGCCTTCATAAAACTAAAGAAACGCAAGTGCAGAGGGCAACTCTGCAGCAGTGAAATCTGCCCGTAAAACACATGCTACGCGTTACACTTGGTAAACCTCAAGCCGATCAGTAATTTAAAACGGTGGGTTTTAGGAGCCACAGTACACATTAAAGCAAGGTACATTAAAACCTTCTGTTCTGTTTGTTTCCAGGAGTTGAATCACAAGTGTGTGTTGATACTTTTCTGGAGTGTGATAAGCCAGCCCCTCGCAGCCCTGGGAGCTGAAGGCTCAGATCCCTAACTTGGGTCCTAACTGGCAATAGAAACGACAGACTCTAAGGGCTTACTCTCTAATTGGTATTTTCGTTATTTTTTTTCCATCTGTCAACATCTCCTCTGAATGTAAGAGAGCACAAAACAGGCTACAAGCCTTTAGGACATAAAGATTAAAATTAAAAAACAACAACAAAAAAAGAGGCATCCTTGCAATGGAAATCTCAAGGCCGTTGCTTGGGATGGCAGCAACAAGGGAGCGAGGTTGGTGTACCTCCGTAGCAGAGAGGAAAATGCATCTCACATCTCACCCATCAGCAGCCACTCAGGGCAGCAGCATCAAGCCATGTATTTCATCAAGTAAATCAGTACAGCCTATGTGAAGTTGAAATTATTATCCTGGAGCCTACCACCTCCTGCATCCATCGGTGCGAACAGACTGACTAGAACGCGGTACAGACATCTCACAGTTACTACATTTGTTAACAGATGACACCAATTGCCTACAGAAACTATTTCTGAGGGCTTCTCTCCACTTTGAGAGCACAGAGAGGCTGTGGAGTCTCCTTCTCTGGAGATATTCAAGATCCGTCTGGACACCTACCTGTGCAACATGCTGTAGGGAGTCTGCTTTGGTGGGGGGGGTGGACTCGATGATCTCTGGAGGTCCCTTCCAACCTCTACAGTTGCAATGGCACCTTGGAACTGCTTTTCACAACAAGAAAAGTTGAGGATATATCACTAGTATGTCAGGAACATTTAAGACAAAGTAGGCCTCTTTTCCATGAAGCGTGTAATTAAAGTATGGAACCTACTGCTTTAAGATGCTATGGATGTCAAAATGGAAATCCAAAGGCAAGATCAAACCCACAGCCACGGATATAAGCTCCATCTCAAGGTCTCCAGGCTGCAGGCTGCCACAATTGAGGAGGCACACTGGAAGCTCACTGCCCGTGTGGGCTGCTCATTTCTTTATTTGCCTACATCCACCACCAGTCACTGTCACAGACCTTTCTTGAATCAGCAGCCTGTTCACCTGACCCAGGATCAGTGCGGCTTACAAAGCATAGTACCACCTCTTTCACATCGGCCCACCTTGAGTTTCCTTGGCCACACTGCTCCTTCGTATCGTTTTCAGATGGGCTGAGCATTATCTAGGATGTTGTAATTCAATTGGCAATGCAATGTTTCTGTTGTCAAGATATGAGTCACATTTTCATGCACAGATCTGATTCCAGAGACACAGTTGCAAAAGCGTCTTTTCAAACTGTTCTCCTTAACACCCAATTCAATTTTTCATCTGAGCTAAGCTGTCAGCAAAAACTGCTCTGCAGTGAGTGGCAATCAATACAGGCTTGTCTCTCAACAAGATAAGAGTTTTGACATAGTGGGGTTCTCACACAGAAGTTTCCTTTTGAAAAAGACTTCTAAATGCTTTTTAAAAGCAGGTTTTTTTTATTATTATTAAAATCATCTGCTTTTGAACGGAAAATCTCTATCTAAGGAAGCAGGTTGCTTGCCTCGGCTCCTAAGGAAATGTCAGTAATATTGCCACGGATGCCCCCAAGAAGATGCACTTCTTCGGTTTTGCTTGACATTTTTCACTCCCTACTCTAGAAAGAAGTGTCAGTCTGAAGTTGCCATGAAATACAGTTACTGATGCATGGCATGCTGTCCCAGCAAAGCATCACTGTTCAGCAACTCGTTGCTCATCTCTGACATTACCCAAACAACAATTACGAATTATTCAACTATGGTATGAAAGAGACAGATATCACAGAATATACAGAATCATAGAATGGTTTGGGTTGGAAGGGACCTTTAAGATCGTCTAGTTCCAGTCACCAAATAGACAGAGACACCTCCCTCTAGACCACGTTGCTCAAAGCCCCATCCAGCCTGGCCTTGAATGCCTCCAGGGAAGGGGCGTCCACAACCTCTCTGGGGAACTGTTCCAGTGTTTCACCATCCTCACAGTAAAGAATTTCTCCCTAATATCTGCTCTAAATCTACCCTCTTCCAGTTTAAAGGCATTTCCCTTTGTCCTCTTGCTACATGCCCTTATAAAAAGTCCCCTCCCCCCAGCTTTCCTGTAGACCCCTTCACGTACTGGAAGGCCATTATAGGGTCCCCTCAGACCGTCCCTTCTCTAGAATGAAGAGCCCCAGCTCTCTCAGCCTGTCTTCATAAGATGATACGATACATTCGCAGATTTCATAAAAGTTAAGAACAGTGGGCACAGAATAAAGGAATTGCATTATGTAGAAGGGAAAAAAAAGAAATCAAGCTTAATACAAAGAAAACATATCCTAATAAAAATGTCTATTAAATGGTTGAAAAGTCTCTCAAGAGAAGAGGTGGAGGCCTCATCACCCGAGGTATTTAAACCCAGGCCAGACAAAGCATTCATCTCTACAGGGACAGAGGAAACGGATAGAATGGCTTCTTAGGATTTTTTCCAACCATCTCCGATTTTTACAATTTAATACATTTCTTTAAATGCAAACCACATTCACATAACAGAAGCAGGAGGCAGAAATACAATGAAATGGTTTCAGCTGCAGCACTGCCGAACACAATGAAATCTGATTTAAGATGAAATTTATGCTCCCAATTCAAACCGCGAGATGACTTTTCTTTGTTTAAGGTCTAGCACTGAAAGCTTTGTTACCGCCACACGCGTCTCTGGAAAGGTAATTGAGCATCCCCGTACGGGGGATCTATTTTCTGTGCCAGAGCTCCTCAAACCGCCAGGCTCCAACTTCAGGCAAGGGGAGCTGATGTACGAGGCAGAACGGTGTTGTGCAGAAAACCATTGGAACAGAGGTTTTGTGCTGATGTATAAACTCCCCGAGGACTCTCCGGCACTGAATGTTTACTGACGTCACTTAAAGGATAACATCTAATCTGCCAGCGTGAAAGAAAATGTTGACTCTCAGAACAGTCTCTTTCCATCACTTTCAACGTCTTAAAATGGTTTCGTGATTTCAGTTCTTCTCCTTTCCCCATTTTTATTCTGCTTGAAGGCACCGCTCCATTTAAACAAACTGCGCTCTTTTGTTAAAGATACGAAGAGGTGCTGCAACAAAAATGAGTTTGTTGGGAGAGCGGAACGCTGCAGACCTTCCACACAGGAAGATGAAATGATGACCTGCACCTGCTTTACCAGAAAGCTAGATCCACAGCTGGAGCAAGCAGCCACAGAGGTGGCACGGGGCACAGAGTTAGGTCGTGGGGTTTGGGGGGCAGCCCCTCCCTGGTTTGGGACAAGGCAGGACGTGGCCATATGTTTGGCCTGCTTTGACATTGAGGAACTGCATCCAAATCTAAGGCACTTTATTACGTAACTACAAAGGCCAGTAACTCGGTGCGTAGAAAGTGAAAACACTCAGCTGTGGTAGCAGTTCCAAGTCACCAAATGAACTTGAAAAATCAGACGGGTCAGCCTGAAAAACTTTACTGTCAGCTCCGCTCTCAGCTCATTTAAGTCTGTCCCCCAGCTCCACAGCTGGCCCCGCAGCCTGCTGCCCAATACATGGCAGCCCTGAAAGCCCGTTGCCTCCCTTGTGACTTGCTCCTCATGTAACCCACTAGCTGCTGTTAGTGCTCCGGGCTCAGGAGAGCTCCATCCTTCATGAAGTCCTGCCCAGAGGAAAATCCACCTCAGCACCTTCCACCACTGTGCCCCACGATGATCATTGAACCCCCAGGGAACAGCCCTACCTTGTAGTGCAAACCAGCAGCTGATGAGGATACACTCTGTACTCACAAGATAAACAGGAATTAAAAAACAAAACCACCTCATTCAGGGTCAAATAATCCTGTGGTAATGAACTTATGACACTCTGTACCTTGTTGAGTCACACGTCTGGGCAAAGCAAGAACAAAATCCTACTCAGAGAACTATCTTGGCATGAATGCAGTGTTTTATGACCACTAGAAACAAAACTAGAAGTCACGTAAAGGGAAGGAAATGCCAGCAGAAAGGCAAGCAGGACTCGATCGTAGCTCCACTTACACAGACCAGTGGAATTATTCCATTGCAGAGGACGTGAGAATCACGAGTTTTCTGTTCTCAGTCTTAAGGGCAGTGAAGAACAAAAATAATGGAAGAGTAGTGCCTGAAGTTCTTCCAGCCTCAGTAACACAGTAAATATCTTCCCCCGTCTCTTCTACAAATAATTGAGATTCAGATCCCCTGGCAATTCTCAGTGTCCGTATTATAAGTCAGATTGGAATTTTATGAGAACAGAGCTGTAATAACGTGCTGTGGCTGAGCAGCACAATAGCTATACGATCAATGCTCTCTTGCATTTGCGTTTTTGAGTGGATCAGTATTGCAGCAGAGCCTAAAGGAACAGTGTAAACTTAACCGTGTGGCAGTCTTAAGTAACGGTGAAGTATAACAACACATGTATTCGTTCGTGCTGCGATATGTAACTGGAACCATGCAATCCTGCCCAGACGTTGTGCAACAGAGCAAGAAATATTTGATGCCTGAGCTAAAATGATCATAATGAACTGGGAAGGAAAGAAAAAGGAAAAGACAGCAGGTAGCACTGCAGACATATTGCACAGAGGGAACAGATACATCACACGTTTGCAAAACCTACATCCTGTATTAGGCAGCCCTTTATTAAAGATATTATATTCAGACAAATTGAACATACCCTAAAACACACAGAGCCCTAACACTACAAGTACATCTTCTCCCAAAGTTATGAAGTACCCTTAAATCACATAGATTTCTATCTTTCTTGCTTTTGTTTCGACACAATGATTGTTGGAGATTGAAAATTCATGGATTCATAGATGAGTCAAACCTTGCAGTATATGGGGATCAGAGAATACAGCTCTTCTAACTCTATATGCTTTACCACAA
Source organism: Oreortyx pictus (assembly GCA_036925125.1). NCBI lineage: Eukaryota > Metazoa > Chordata > Aves > Galliformes > Odontophoridae > Oreortyx > Oreortyx pictus. The sequence goes on along the minus strand of JAUPFR010000003.1, from coordinate 84,228,048 downwards.
ACATTAAAACAGTTACTTAGGAATAGTCAGTTCTAGGAATTCTGAAAATGTTTTAGTTCTAATTGTTATCCAGTGATTACAGAAGAGTTTGAAACATTTCCTTTAATCATTCAATACATAGCTCTGCAACTCCACACACTTGAAAACTATAATTTTGCTATAGGTTTTCTTCTTACATATGTGTCTATATATACATACACACATATATATGCACTATTACAAACTCGAGTGTCAAGAAAAGCAGGCCCTTCACATTTCACATTTCTCCCATGATTTCAACAGGAATGAAACCGTAGGCATTACCTGTACCAGCTACAAAAGACTGGACCCACTGGACTTGAGATCCTCTTTAGACACAACAACCACTCACGCCCTCCTTTCCCCCCCCCCCCCCCCCCATCAACATGTTTCATTCTTACCAAAGTCAGTTTGCTCTAAGGACATATTGTTAGGCCATCTACTCAGCCTTCCTGCTTTTGTGCCCGATCCAAAAGCTGTGCTTTGCACTGATCATCTGCCGCGTCTCGTTTTTCACTCTGCTGTGCTCAGGAAAACCAGGTTGCAGCTGTGGTGTAGACTAGACTTGGGTTATGCACACAAATATTAAACATTCCTTACTTCCGTGCTCTTCTAGCAGTTGAAAATTTAGCTCCAACCACAGGACAAACAAGCAAACTTTGTAGGGCCTGATTGTATTTACGGAACAGCAAATCACCAATTCCTCTGAATTCAACATAGTTAAGTCACACTAATTGCCACAGCCGGGGTGCCATCCACTCACAGCGGTGACAGAGGGAGGTCAGGGTATTAAATACTTTGAAGGACTACGCACAAAACAGAATCCTCCCCAGAGTAATAGTAACTCATCACAGTGCTCATTCTGTGGACTCAAAATAAAAAACAAACAAACAAACAAACAAAAAGCCCTCTCAGAAAGCAGAGAAACCCCACATGATTAATCATTTCTCTGAAACGTGCGTTAGTCATCACTGAAGGCCCACGTCCTCGTCATCAGGCAAAAAGATCTACTCTTACAGCTAAAGTCACATAGCGGGAATTTTCTGGTGTAGCTACCTAAATGTCGGTGTGCATTTGTTACAAGAACTAAAAGGTTGGAAAGGTGGTGTGGTGGTGGAAATGCTTGGAGCGAGGGTAAACATGGAACACAGCTGGAGAAGTTTACAGATCTCTGAACTCTCAGGGGAAATGTAAGAGTTGTAAAGCACCTAGATGACAACAAACGTGGCTGGGCCCCTGGAAGTACTCCATAGCAGGAGACGAAGCTGTAACTATTGGACAAGCAAAGCGGGGAGAGAGTTTTGGACATGTGTTGTTAGCATGAGGGGAAAAAAAAGGTTCCTCATGCTGCAGAACACCAAAAAATCTGTGACCGCTGGGCACCCCACAAATATTTTTTGCTGTAACAAGAACTGGAAAGATTAAACGTTAACTTTTCTTATTCTTATTAACTAAGTGATGTTATTTGCTACCAGAAATAACGGATATCCCGGAGCACGAGATTCTCTGCATTAAGAGATGCTACATGAACTGGAAGGTGCCTGTTATACTAACTTCTCCTGCAGCCTCAAATTGCATGATCAAGCCAATGAAAAGCAAGGAGCTACTTATCTGAGTAACAGCAGCAGACACCAAGTTTGGCAATTTTTCATTACCTCTTTCTACAACCCAGCCCTTTAAATTGAATATGGAAATGTTATGTCATTACTTAGCTGAAAAGAAAAAAACAACAACCCTGAAAGCAATAAATAATCAAGTTTATAAAGAACCATATAACATGGGTCGCTGCTTTCACTCAGTGGGACGGACAACAATAAAAATAAATAAGAATATAAAGACAGGCTAAATCAACTATGCTACACATGTGGTAATGCACCTTATTTCACTGCATTTGTTGTCAAGAAGACATGCAGTCTAGAAATTCATGGCAAACACACTGGCAAAAGCCATAAACCATGAGAATAACAAGGCTCGAAGGAACAAGGCTTACAAAGACAACCCCAAGGGTGACTTTCTTAGATACCAGTAAGTAAATCCCTAAAGGCAAGGAACTGAAGTACAGCAACCCTAGCAACCAAACTAGCACCCGAATTGAGGTCTGGAAGAGCAATGATGTGCAGTTCCACACTGTCCAGTTGTGAGACACAGTTGCAACAGAGTCAAAACTTGTAGGCCTGTAAAATTCCACCACGGGTGTCGAGTTCAGAGTCTGGGGACTTTCTCTTTGTACTTCCATGATTGTTATAACCAGGCAATTTGAAGAGGTGTGAGAAGGGCTAACCAGAGACGCCAGCCTTTTGGGAGTCAGCAGCAGTTCCGTCGGGTTGTCTGGTAGGCACTTCTTTCCCTTCCCCCCACAGGCTAAATTCAGAAGGATGTTATTGTCATCAGGAAGACTACTAACCTCATCGTCTGGCAGGCACGTTTCGAACCTGCAAAACGGGCAAACTATGACTCCTTGAGGAGAATCACCGAAGTCTATGATCTTGCAGAGGCATTTGGCACATACTCGGTGACAGCACTCTAGCACTTTTGGTTTTCTCTGTCGCAGGTTGTAGCGATTGTAACAGATCTTGCACTCGAGCTCATCTGAGCTCTGGGTCTCTGCGGACTCCTCTTGTAGTGGACTGCTCATTTTGTCTGATGGTCTGTGGACTTGCAAGAAGAGGAGTTAAGGGAAAGAGACGTCACTCAGGCTTATTTTAGAAATTATTCTTTATAATTGCATCAGCCATCTCAAACAGGAAAAGAGGAGATGAAATCCTCAAAAAGCATCAGTAGAAGTCATCCATTTTGAGCTTCTTCTAGGGATTCTGTACTGCATCTCCTCCGAACCAGGTGCCCATCCAGAAAAGATAATGTGGAGTTTCTGTGGAAAACAAAAAAGGGAAAACAGGTGAAACAAAGTTCTGCTATTTACAACCTCAGCTTCCTTAGCCAAATACGCCTCCAGGGTATTTTCTTTTTCCCACGTGGCATAAGAGACCAATACATCACTTATGCTGGGAAAACTACTGTGATAACCCCAACCCACGATATTCTCAGCAGAAGATGCAATTTAATTACTGACCTGTGACTCCTTGTTTAAAGCGTCGTTTCCTAAGGAAACGAGACCTAGCCTGCGGTCCTTTTGTCTTTCTTGGTAACTTTTGAACCTGCTGTCCAACTTCAAACAGACTGACAGAGATGCTGCAGTAGTGAACACAAGTTTCTACAAATGAACACTTGGAGGTTGGGATAGAGAGGGGGAGGGAGATTTCTAATAACTATCACTCTTGCTGCACGGCAGCGGTCAATCAGCACACAGTCGGAGCAGCTCTGAACAAACCACATGCTGCCTGATGTTCAACCCAGTTGGTGGTAATCCAAGGCAATGAAGAGTTTTAGAGGGAGGAAGAGAGTCTGAAGAGGACTGGGGTTACTGAAAAATGGTACATGGGGACAGGCATCACATTTGGAAATTATCAGGATTTATTAATTTTGCCTGTGGAATAACTTATTTTTCTGGTTCTTCATATAGCTGCTGAACACACAGCTGATCAGAGCTTGTGGAAGCTGAAGGAACTGTGTTTCAACAAATGCCTCCCTTAACGTATATATGCAATACCGAAGGCTAACGCATCTCTTAAGAACGTTTTCCAGATGGCTTTCAGGAGATTTATGTCTGTGACAGCTGTATCACTCCCGATAAGAAGTGCCCTGTAGCATACCTGCACTGTTGTGCTCCCATCTCATATTAACCAGAACAATAGGGAGTAGTAATTACCAGCATTTACAAATGGGCTCTATCTGCCAGAGGACAGAAACTCCCCAGTTCAGGCAGATGCTCCCTCACAAAGGTGGGTGTGACACTGCAGGCTTTCCATCTCTCATCCACTGCCAAAGTACTACCTGTAGTAAGGAACTTGCCCTTGTAATGGTGTGGGCCAGCACTTGGGTCCATCTGCCTTTTGAATTATCAATAAACTCCAGGCACACGGAACATGAAAAAAGTGGCCCTATTTCAAACTTGTTTCTTGACTCTTAGTTATAGTAAAAGTTGTGTTCCTTTCATTACAAATCATATCTTCCTTAGGACACTTTTACTCCTGGCATCCAGATCTTTGTCCTTTTTTTTCTTTCAAGAACAAGGAAGAAGGTTCTCTCTCTAAGCCACGTGTTCCTTCTGTCGGTGCCAGCCACTACATACATTAAAGTCTCTTTCATGGACCTTCTATTATAACGGTGCTTGAAGCATTTCCCATTCTCTCTCTCACTGCGCAGCACAGTATAAGGACTTCAGAGACTTTATATAAAACCTCACACCTCTGAGATTTTAAAGCAAGTTTCTGTTTCAACACATCACACAATGCTGTAACAACAGCAAAGAGGTGACACCATAGAGAAAAAGAACCTTATTCCTGTGAAAATTTCTAACACACATGGCCCCTGCTCCATGCAGATTTCTTTTTCTTCTTTTTATCTGTCATTTTCAGCTTATTTCTTTAGCAATTTTTCACCTCTGCTTTACTGCTGTTTTTATTATATGTAGTGTGGCTATACTTGCCACGTGTTCCACTATGTTAGGCAACGCAAACACAAGAAGGTTCAGTCATAATTTTCAGGGTACAAGCTAAACATTTCATAAAAAACAAAAAGTCTGTTCTTACAGCCTATACTTTATCCTTCGTTACACTTTCTGCCACTTCATTCATTCCTGCTATTCTTTTTTATTTAATTCCAAATATAAAATTCTAGATGACTCTTAGGCATATGTAAATATCAACAGATTCTAACTTATCAAAGGATAAAAAAAAAAAAATAGTCCTAAGAAAGTCAAATGTCAATGTATACAAAGGCTAAGTACCACCTAAAAGATAATAATAATAAAAAAAAAACCCTCAACAAAGCTAGTTTTGAACATATTCAGTATCCTTAGTTTTCTGTAACTGAGGCGAATTACATTACCGACACAGAAGTGTTTTGGTGGAAAAGACCAGTGAGATCAAGTCCAGCCACCCTCTAACAGCACTGCCAAGACCCATCACTAAACCATGTCCCTAAGCGCCACATCCACATACCTCTTTAATACCTCCAGGGATGAGGACTTTATCACCTCCCCAGGCAAGTAAATAAATATCACTACATATAATAAAAACAGCCCGTTCCAATGCCTAACCAGCCTCTCCATCAAGAAATTATTCCTAATACCAAATCTAAACCTTCTCCGGTGCAACTCTGCCTTGTGTCCTATCATTTATCACCTGAAAGAGATCTACACCCACCTTGTTACAACCTCTTCTTAGTAGCTGTAGAGAGTGTTGAGGTTTCCCCGAACCTCTTTTTCTCAAGGCTAAACAATCCCTGTTCCCTCAGTTGCTTCTCATACATCTTATCTTCTAGTCCCTTCTCCTGTTTCGTTGCTCTTCTCTGAATGTGATCCAGCAACTCAATCCTTCTTACAGTGAGGGACAAAAAATTGACCACAGTACTTAAGGCTCAACCTCACCAGTGCTAGAGGACAACCAAATGTGCTCAAGATGGCCTGCTCCATGACTTCCCCTGGCACTGACCTCAGATTAACTTGGCCTGCCATTCCATAAATCCCCCTTCCTGTGCTTCCTGTAGATGGGCACCACATTTGCTATCCTCCAGTCAACTAAGACCTCCTCAGATGGCCAGAACAGCTGCTAAACCATTGAAAGCAGCTTGGAGAATGGAGAGAAAGCATGTCAGTGCTCCACAACTAAGACTACTGCATATCATCCTATGATTTAAAACTAGATCTCTGATCAACCAAATCACTTCCAGAACATCTGCATGCTTCCCATAGAAAACTGTTAAGTGCCCTTTGAAAACCTCCAACTTCAAAAATCTTTACATTTTTATGCTTACCCTTCTAATCAATATTTATAGTTTTCACAAAAAGCATACTTCTCTCTTCACATCCCCTTCAAAATATATTAATAACAAGCAATGATATTTTAATGTATCTTTTTTTTTTTTTGGCTAAGTTCAGATGTTGCAGTTCTCCTTACGTGTTCTAGTGTGATTTGTGCTCACCATTACTTCACAGTTAGAAATTCTTTCCTTCGAAAACAAAAATTTAACCACTAATTTCTGTTAATACTAACCAGACTTTCTTTTTTATTATTATTTTCCCCTTAACCTTCTCAGAAGAAGCATCTAAAAACACAAGAGATCTGTCTTTTTTGCTTCCCTGATTTCTCAGGGAATTTTCTCTTTCTTTCACAATGCCCACTTTCCTGCTGGTTCTTTCTATGTTGAAAACTGACACCTTTTTGAGCTTAATATACACCATGTACCCTAAAAAGCTCTCCAATCACAAACCTAACAAAATATTAGAAAATTCAAAATTTTAAATAAAATTTGACTTCAAGTTGACCCCACTTCTTGTGAAAACGATAAAGTTCTTGAGAAATATGTCCAACTACTTCTTTAAGCAGCCTCTACTCTATTGTCTTAAGATCTTCTAATGTGTATCTTGGATGTTTCCCAGGTGAGTACTTACCAGAAACTGGCAGAATAATGAACTGTAACAGGGAACAGATTAACTGCTCCCCCTCTGTATCATGGTCCTCCACAAAAAAAATTGCCAATCCACATGCATCTGCTCGCTGTGTGCTGAAAACAGTACCTGGTAGAAAAAAATATGTGTTTGCGTTCATGCTTTGTTTCTCTCTTTTCTTTGAGCTATTTTTTAAATCATGCTCTGATACCCCATTCATTCATTAGTTTTTTAATGCTACAATTTGCATGTTCTTTACAACCTTGACATCTAGGGGGCAATAAAGTAAAAACTTCCAAGAGCAAATTCAATTATGGGTCCAACCTCTTCCAGTTCAAGTACAAAACTGCTATTGACTTGAGGTCAATGAAGTCTCCATCCTTGCAGATATGGAAAGCATGACTGGATACAGCCCTGTACAGGCTGCTCTCCCTTGGAACTTAACCTTTCTTTGAGCCAGAGGATTAGCCCCCCTAAGATGCCTTCCAACCCCAATTATTCCACGATTTTGTGTTTTGGTATCCGTAACTCACTTCATGTGGTCTGTATGAGAAGCTTTGTTTATCACACACTCCATAGGTGAAGTGTGCTTATGAGAAACAACTAGATGTAGACTGAGGTCTCAATATCAAGAGCTCAGTATGCTGGCAAGGCAAAGTAGATTGGAAATTTTTGCTTCCCCTCTCTAGTGAAAGTTCATCCTTGTCCAGTTTATGAAACCAACATTTATCACTTATCCCTAACACTTTTTTCTGTGAGTGGAAATTTGAGTTACGTTAAATACTGGCAAACGAATACAAGAGGTCAGTAATTAACTTATTTAAGATACCATCATCCAGGGACCTACTCAGCATGATATTTTCCAAGGCTTTGTCATCAAGGTCATCATCCACAGAGTTTCTTCTAAATGCAAGCCAAGTGTATTTATGGAATAGAAGGAAAAAAAAAAAGTACAGAGAGAAAAATTAATGCCGAGAAACTTACTTTCCAAGATAAAGAAGTTATTGTAAAGATTCACTTGCAGGGAGTACAGGAAATGCTTATTCTCTTCCACACAGGAAACAACTGGTGGAAGGGAGAGAAACAAAGTCAGTAGAGCAATACAGCTGGGAGACCTTACAGTCAATTCTGCTGAAAGAGAGGAAGTAGTCCAACCTCTCTGGTTTGGCTGGAAATACTCATATGCTAAGATTTATGTTTAGAGAAATATAATGTGTAAATCCCATTTACTAAAATAACTTCTGCTAAGTGATCCAGAGTTATCTTTACGGATCCGTTGCAGATTTTAAGCCTCTTCCAATGTTATATACTGTATGTACTAAAATGCTCTTCTAGCATCCATGTATTCACAAATGTTAGCAGTTCACTCAGAAAAAGAAGTATAGCAAAGCAGCTAAAGAAAGAAACTGTGCTTTGAAAGTAGGGTTTTAAAAACATTTCAAAATACTTTCCTTCTAAAATCTCATAGAAGTTCTTTGATCATTTCTAGCTTGCCCAAACCGCAGCCACTTCTTCAGCACACACCAGAAAACAACCATCTCCTGTGGACCAACTGCACTGCATTCACATTCCAACAGCTTTGCTAGCTCTGACTCAGCAGGAAATGACCACTGCACTAGATTTTTCCAGTTTGTGCTACCTACAATGCGAAACAAAACAAAACCCCCAAAACCATCAAAGTGCTTTACTTTACTAATCTCACATTTGAATAGAGCGCATTCAAAGTGCCATCAGCTATCACACGTTCCACCTGTTTCACGACACATTTCTGCTAATACTGGATGGGTTTTAACAACGAGCATTTCCCTGTCAACTCTCATCAATGCCTAACCTTGCACAAGAGTTACACGATGTGGCATACTGAGCCATGCCTGGTTTATTGTCAGCTCTATAGATGCTAAGTAAAATGCCTTTTCATAAAAACATAGTTTCTGATGGGATAAGCAATGAGGTAATTTCTAAAAGATTCCCTGAACGCTGTGAATAGAATAGAAACTCTGCAACATCCATAACAGATAGTTACTGGCAGCTCCACAGGTAGCTATTACAAAATATATATATTTTTAATAAGATGGTAATACTAAAACATTTACAGTCCTTGTCCTCAAGGCAACCTCTCTCAATCCACTACCATATTATAATAACACAAAAATACACAGTTCAGGACACTGGAGATTTTCACATTCAAAGTAGAGTTCACGGATCTCTGATCATTCAGTGCAAGAAGTCACACAATATAAATGTGACACCTGAAATGGTAATGATAATAATAAAATCAACAGTTAATTTTTTTTTTTCTTTCTTCCCCTCTGATCACTTTATTCAACATAGTGATATTTGCTCCTAGGACACTTTCTATATCCTTTGCACATGCACACTCAGTATCACCGGACTCCATTTCCTCTTCACAATATAACTCACAACACTTCTTTGTTATTCCGATGATGTGCATTATATGTCAGATAGTAGTGGAAAATGATGTGAATAAACAGTAAATGTCTTCCTGAAACCACATTATCCTGAATGACTTTCATTCTAGCTAGAGGCTACTACGGTAATTATATGAATTTTAAAACTGACTATGATGTAGAAAAAAAATTTTTCATTAGTTAGGCTTGTAGACACAAGTAAGACCTCCTCCAATATTCCCTGAGAAGGATTTTTTTTCTCATATATAATTCATGGGCAATTTACACAGAAATACATCAAATGACTTCTTAATGTGACATATGGCAGTAGGTTGCTTTGTGGCTGTTTAAAGAACAGATCTAATAAAGGACAAAGGATCTGCTCTTTTAATAGCTGTCTCAATTGAAACAGGCTGCTAATTACACTGTATCAATAAGCAGAAAGAAACTGTTTGAAATTTGTATCTAAAATGGCAGTAACGTTAACTCTGGATACACACTTGTTGAAAGGAATTACTTCCATTTCATGGGCTAACAACTTGCTTAGGCTGCTCCAACATTTCTTCTTGTACTGTTTTCTTACTGCCAATGGCTTTTCTTTTCTCACTCTGAAACCAAGAAACTATCTACTCCAGTAAGAATAGATTTCAAAACAGAACTCCTGACCTTAAAATCATTAATTTAGACAAGTGTTGGACATTCTCTTATTTAGTAGCAGGGGAGGTTTGGGGCAGCTTTCTCAAACGAGGTGGAGTACTAACTATTTCTTTGCTTTTGTTTTTGTGTTCCTTGGGAGCTCTTCTGAGAATTGAAGAGTGTAGGATGATGATTCTACAATATGACTGGAAAACGTACAAAATGAAGAACAAATAAGAAGCTTGTCAGCATTTCTTATTATAGGCATAAATGTTTAATTAAATGATTGACAGATGTGTCTCCAATTTATCTCTAACTTAAGCATTATTAAGCGCCAGTATAGTTTTGTATTGGGTTTCAAACCTTCTGGAAGTTTACCACTCTGTTTTGCTTGTTACAGTACACTTGGAAGTAAGGTAAAAGCAAGTAACATTTTTTCTTCTTTTTTAAATAAAAAAAAAAAAAATCACTGTTGTCCTGGAGGATGTTAAATGACACGCACAATACGACAGATCCCCAAAATATGATAGAACTACTTTTCTTTGGGCATATTTTCTATGTCACATAATTTGAGAGGGACCAGGTGAGAAAAAAATTACAGAAAATTGATCTTGATTACATCATTCTGTGAGAAATTCCTCTTTGCTACGGGAAAGCATCTTATAAAGTTCAAATTAGCCTTCAAAGCACGATTTAAATAGAAAGTGTCAATTTAGCTTTATCCTAATGGAACTGAAAGTAATCCCAGAGCAGAATAAAGCTGTACTTCTTTTTCTGTTGCTATTGAGAATAACCCGTTCAACACTAAGGTATGCTTAACTGGGTTCATTCTGTTTCAGACATTTCCAAGGATATGACTATGAATGAATATTTTACTATGCTGTGTATTTTACCTAGATAGGTTATTACAAACAGAAAAGAAAAATGGTATGGGATTATACGGGACACTACAGACAATGAAGTTTGCATATCAGTTGCAAATAATTGGTAACACATTTTTCTGCTTTAGTTACTGCTCAGAATTTGAGCATTAGACTGTGATGAAAGGAAAACAGTGAAACAACTCCAGTCACTTCAAGTCACAGAACGTTTGAGAAACACCTGTCAAAATAATCCATACCAAGTGGAGATTTCCACTTGTCAGCAACCTCTCCAGGCTTGCTCTTCCACCAGCACGGCCTTTTTGAAAAGCTGACAATTACAATCGAATCTGTCTGACACTGCAGAGTCCCAATATCTTGAAAAGAAAAGGGAGAAGTCTTGGGAAACAATACTTCAACTCGCATATACTAAACTGTAATTTCAGTATTTAATTCAATATAGCATTTAATATAGCACTATTAATACTCACTTGATATTATCATGTATAGAATCATAGAACGGCTCGGGTTGGAAGGCATCCCAAGGATCATGGTGTTCCAACCCACCTGCCACAGGCTCCAGATCAGGGCCCCATCCAACCTGGTTTTGAACATCTCCAGAAATGGCACATGTACAACCTCCCTGGGCATCCTGTCCAGCACCTCAACACTTTCTCTGTAAAGAATTTCCCCGACATATCCAATCTAAACCATCCCTCCTTGGGCTTAAAACCATTCCCCCTTGTCCTATCACTGTCTATCCTTGTAAAAAGTTGACTCCCCTCCTTTTTATAAACCTCTTTTAAATACTGGAAGGCTGCAATGAGGTCTCCTCACAGCCTTCCCTTCTCCAGGCTGAACAAGCCCAGCTCCCTCAGCCTGTCTTCACAGGGGAGGTGCTCAAGCCCTCTCAGCATCTTTGTAGCCCTCCTCCGGACCCTCTCCAAAACCTCCACAATATGTCTTGAATCGCTATGATACAACTAAGAAAAAGGCTGCTCTAAAATCTTATTAACATATTTTTAAGACTGAGTACACAAAAAATCCACCCACTGTGACCCCATGACTTTCTCAAATCTCTGCAAACAGAGACCACAATCTGCAGTAAGTTAAAATACCTTTTTCTTTCAGCTTGGCTTCTTGACAGAGTTCAGTGAAATTGAGTAAAATCCGCTTCTGGTCTCTTCCCCAGAGTCTAATGATTATTCCATAAGAACTTCTCAGCTCCTACTTGTTCTTTGTTTCCAGAGGGCAGAAACAGTGTGAACCCAGAAAGCATACTTTGAAGGGCCCTTCTCATTAATTGAGGTGGATGTCTTTTACAACAGCACGTACACACTCACACTTTAAAATGCAACACAGAGTTGATATAACCGAGTCAGATCAGGTACTAGAAGCAACCTAGGCGTAACAACACAGTTCTGCACAAGCCAAGTTAACTCAGTTTGTAGGACATCCAGCCTAACTTAGGAACCATTTCTCAGGTCACTGGCCTATGTTATTATGCTAACTACAGCGTGCATCAACGCATCTTGCCAATATGCAATCACTGTATGACATTAAGGGACTGAAGACCATGTTTTGAAAAATAAGGGGCAGCGTCCTAAAAAACAGTTTTACCTTCCATTCTCCAAATGTCCAAACTTGGTCGTGTCTCAGCCTGAACTGGGCAACTCACAGGCCCAGTTAACCACAGAAAACAGAAACTTTCATCTGCACTTCCTCAAAACTTTACACAAACGCTGCTATTCTCATCATGTCTGGGTGTGTTCTTTTATTCAAATGCCTTCTAAAGCTTTGTCACAATAATTAATGTCTTTTCGAATTTGAAGCGACAAGGCTGGCAGTAGAAGGTTTCAGAAATTTTAACTATCGTGGTTTTTTTCCAGTCAGGTGCCTATTTCTGCAGGCCTTCACAGAACGCTGTTGTTATACACAAAGGTGGACTGAGGGAGAAGCAGCTGCTCAGAGAGCGAATGTTATTTTAAGTGGACTCACCAGACCAAAAGACTGCTATAGGAAGTCAGTCATACATCACACAGCAATGAGCACAGCTTTATAGACCAGATCAAGACAAATAACCAATCCAGTGTAGTTATAGCTTTACAGCAGTAACTTTCCTTTGACAAGGTTATCTCTAAGAGGAGCGTTCCATTAGAAGGATGGACTGGGGCTCTGATGTAGCTGTAGATATCCCTGTTCATTTCAGGGGAATTGGAACTCAAAGAGCTTTAAGGGTCCCTTCTAACTCCAATCATTCCAGTTCTATGAATTCAAACAGAAGTTTCCAGATCGTATGTTAGTTGAGAATGCTGACACAGTTACATCTCCAAACAACAAAAAGCTTTCACGTACACATCTAAGAGATTGATTGCTGAGGTGGGAGCTGCTTTCTTGTTCAAAATGACGTCCACGTATTCTATGTGTAAATATATTCTTCTATTAATTGTCACATTATTAAATCTTGAAATCAACTGTGGTTCATAATATCTAAATCCAGACACGGAACGTATCAGTAAAGAACGGTGCTGCCATCTAGTAATTCATAAAAACCATGGGCTACTGTTCCCTACCCAAGAAGATAAACCTCTTTTAATACACTGGGATGTGCGAAAGAAAAAAATAGGAACAGACAAGATCTCAGTGATGGTGTTTATGAATACACAAATTGTGGCAGCCCACTGGCAGGATATCAAGACTGAAGGACTTACTGATCAAACGTTATGTAAGTATTTGATACACTCCCAGCAGACATGGTATCATGTCCAAATGAAACACCACAGTCTCAGATGTGTTTTGCATTCTAGCCAGAGGCTACTACAGTAACAGAAACACTGGAGCATTACACTGTTGGTTCTTGAGAGATTACCAGCAATACCAAGCCTTAACCATTTCACTTGCTAAATTATAACCCATAAATGAAAATTAAGTATTATGTGTTATAGTTGAGTTTAAAGATCTGACGACACGTTGCAATGACACCTCAGTAACGATGTCATTAAGGACTAAGTTTGAATGGAACTAAAAAGGAGCTCCAAAGTAAATGTCCACTACCTTTCCTAGCATTCTGCAATAAATCTTACTTTGATTATACCATTACAAAATCACAGGACTCATTTCCATTGAGTCACTGATGCTGTGCTGGTATAACACTGCACAAAATAGAATTTGCAAGATCGGCATCTCAGATTCTTGGACACTTCAGAGAAAGGAATCTTAAATTGGAGACAGCAGTGGAACGATGAACCTGAAGGTTTTATGTAGAGAGTAGACAGAGGTAAATGTAATTGAAAACGTACCACAAAAAGTTTCTAAATTGACACACTGAGGAGAGGGAAGCCCACACATAGAGAGGAGACTTGAACATAATAAAAATAAGTTTGAGTTGATGCACAAGGTGAGTTTGTGGGGAGTTTTAAAGAGGCAGAATGACAGGGTTTAGGAAGATGGCCAAACATGAGAGAAGGACTGGATTAGGTATGTGGAAGGGAAGCAGTAAAAGTGTCAAGCTAGCTAGTAAAGAGAAGGTTATAGATTTCTTTAACTGGTGGCACAGAACCTAAGTAAGAAGATTAATATTAATTAATAATAATAACTTAATTAAGTTATAGGCAGCAAAGGTGGGAAATGAAGAAAATTTTGTGTTATACAAACATACAAAAATAAGCGTGCTATACAAAAATAAATAATAGAAAAATTTGGTACTAACCTGAACGTGAAAATAAATGGAAAAGTGAGGAGGTTTCTGTTGCCTGCCATGCTGATGAGAATGAATGTAATTAAACACCAAAAGAATGAAAGAGCAGGGAAGGATATAGGAATAAAACTTAGAACTAATTTTGATACTGGAAATACTGTTTAAAGAAAAAAAGCTACAGAGAAATATTACAAAAGCAACAAAAGAAATGAAATTTAGGAGAAAGCTATTAATACTTCATTGTGTAACCAGATTATCTCACTGCCAGGATCAATCACATAATAGTAGCTATTAAAAATGAATAAATAAAAAGAATAAACCAAGAGGGACTAGGGGATGAAAGAGAGCAGTGATGCAGGGAAGAGACGCATTTACAGCGTTTACTCCCTGCGTTGTCAGACTAACATGACAAACGGCCTGCATCTCCTCACAGGAAATTCTATTAAGGATAAAAACAGTGCAGGAAGCGGACGATGGGATTCACAGCAGGTCTTTTAGTGCTGGTAGTGAATACTGTGCTTTCTCAGACAACATGCAAACTAACAAGCACGACACCTGGTCTGAAATTGAGCTGACAGAAACACGTGTAACATGCCTTTATTCTATATTCAACAGCTTTACAGCAGAGATCAACAGGAGTCCCAGCCTCATTGTCAACTCCACCCAACAAACAGCATAATGAAATAAAGTCTGCAAACTGTATTAGTTCAGTCTGGGCACTAAATATATATTTGTTGAAGATGCTATGTCATCCTTGTTGTTTGTGACTGATCCCATCTCAGGCAATGACTGAGATGACATTTCAGACTCGGCTCCTAACCTTCAGAGGTTTACAGATTTCTGATCAAAAAGACCCACTGAAGAGATTTTTTTCAAGCCTAAGATTATTATCATAGAATCCACAGAATATCCCGAGTTGGAATCGATCCATAAGGATCGCTGAGTCCAACTCCTGGCTCCACAATGAACCACCCAACAATCAGACCATATGACTAAGAACACTGTCTTGAACTTCAGCAAGCTTGGTGCCACGACCACCTTCCTGGGAAACCTGTGTACTCAACAGCTGGTTAGAATAAATCCTGCAGATATGAAACTGTAACTGTTATGCTCTGAAAATGCTCCAGGATTTTTTTTATATCTGGGCGACACAAATCTGTATTTAAAAAAGAAAACAAAAAACTTTTAAGAGTTACTAATGAGGATGTGGGTTGTTGGAACAAAAATTTAAGAAAGGGCCAGAATGCTACACTAATCTTACCTGCAGTGAAGCCCGTGGAACATACTCCACTAATTCCTGCAGTTAAGTCACACAGTAACAGAACAAATTACACTGGAAGAAAGCTCTGGAGGACGTCTGTTCCTGGAAAATCTAGAAAACAGTACTGCAGCACTGTGTAGGGACGCTTCTAAGCACCAAGATGTACGTACCTAGACAGTCTGCCCAACATTCAGCAAAGGAGATGCAAGCCTTGTGAGGACATGGTGAAGCAGGGATGCCAGCTATCCAGTCTGCATCCCAACTCCCAGCAACCACGCGCTGCCACTGGATATGCCTTTTATTGACTTCAGGCACCAACAGTAAACATACTCTTGTCCAGGTCACATCTCTGCAAGTCATCAGGATTTACCGACTGAGCTCTGTCTCCTGATGAGGGTGTCTGGAAAAACCTCACCTATGCAGATGTGCTGCTATACCCTGACGACCTGCTAACGTGGGAGCCATCAGCAGCTATTCTTACAGCTTCTGCTGCTTGTCCAGTGCTTCCACACTCTATTCATAACAATCAAAGCTGCCACCGCAGTTCTTTACAGGAATCAGTTCTAAAGGCGTACCAGCCCACTTTAATTTTGAAAGTCTCTGGTGATAAAGTCTACAACCTCATCCACAACCGCACTGGACACATTTCAAAGCCTGACTCACAGAGAAAAACTCATATCCCCCCCTCTGGCTATTTCAGTGATCTTGGGGCAGACAAGGCAACCTCTCACACCCACACAGCTAGTCTTCCTCACACAAAGCAAACAAGATGAGGAGAAAGGTCTTAAGAGCCACACGAGGCTGTAAGACAGTAAACTGAACAGAGCATATGAGAAATTGGACAGGCATTGGCATTTCACATCTGGTACGGGTCACAGTGCTGCTCCGGAGAAACAAAGAAATACATTTATTACTCCATCTTCCAAATCCCTAACTAAGGGTGTATCTGCTTCAAAACGTTGGCTACTGCTATTAGATTTGTCAGATATACCCCGAGTCTTTGTCAGATGATGTTTTACCCCATACCTTTATGGAGCTGCCAGCTGGGTCACTGCTTGGGACATCATCATCCCTGAGCACGGACATCTCCTTTCTATCTCTAAGATAAAGGTTGGTCATTAAGGGAGCATCCTCAGTTTTAGCAACTGGAATTTACATGGAATTTTTCTAAGCCCATCTTCATCTGTTGGCTTTTTTATTTGTTACCTATTCACAATACTATGAGAGAATATTAAAAGAAGCACACAGGCAGGACTGACCATTGATTACTTTCATTTGAATCACATATGAACTGCCCCATCAAATTAATATAAGCGTACATGTATCTTACATGAATGTTCACATTTTCAGATAATTTTCTTTACAATATGCAACGCTGTGATGATTCTCATTCTCCAAAAGCAGATCTAACATATATGTGTTTTCCAGGAAGAATTATGGAGAGCATATGTTGCTTCACAAACTATACTTCCATGCTTCTGAGTACATTATTGTATATTGAGGAAAACAGAGATATGTAATACCTCAGGATAAAAGCTGAGATGGCTGTAAGTATCTAAGGAGCAGGAGGCAAAGGGACGAGGCTGGACTCTTCTCAGCAGCGTGTGGTGATAGGACAAGGGGAAATGGCCACAAACTGAAGCATAGGAAGTTCTGCACAACTATGTGTGGGAACTTCTTCACAGTGAGGGTTACAGAGCACTGGCACAGGCTGCACAGAGAGATGGTGAAGTCTTCTTCTCTGGAGACGTTCAAGACCCGCCTGGACGCCTACCTGTGCAACCTGGGCTAGGGAGCTGCTCTGGCAGGAGGTTGGACTCGATCTGTAGAGGCCCCTTCCAACCCCTACAATGCTGCGATTTTCTCATTAAAAATGAGCACCAGCTCCTCATAAAGAAAGACACATCAGATAGCATTGTTGCTAATAACTGCTGTTCAAGTGGTACGAAACACAGAATTTTTGAAAATGACAAAGAAAAGTAACTCACTGTATTTCTTTAAACATTACCTTGACAAATAAATGCTCCTATTGTCAAGAAGAACACACATACAATAATATTTAGCTAGATAATTTTATCTGACATCTCACGGAAAATATTCGTTCGTGGCTGTGCACTACAATGAGCCCTGACTGAGAGGGAAAGCTCAACAAACACACACACACACACACACACACACACACACACACACACACACACACACACAAATACAGATTCCTCCCCCACTTTAGGCAGAGGATGTTTAAATTGATGCCTCCACTTAAATGCTGATTCAAGACTGAAGGAAAGAAAAGATTTAACAGAATTACCAGGGAATTACTTAAGTAAAAGAGAAGCTTAGTGTAAACAATTTAAAGCTGGAACACAGTGCCATTATCACAATGTCTCATGTTAATTATGATGTTTGCTCTTTCTGGCCTGTCAAGAGTGATGAACAACATGAACCATAATGATTGCACAAGGAGACAGTCACCATTAAGCTAGCTAACTCAATCTAGCAGGGGCTCAAAGATGCCTCTGTGCTCTATTCCTCAGCAACTGCCCTTTGAGGCTCAAAGTTTAACTAGGAAAAACTCTAGTGCTGGTCTGACCTGCTCATATCTGCCTACTATATCCCAGAGCCCAGATGCCAGTAGGAAGACCCCCAGTCTTCCTGGGGTACCTGGCACTGCAGAGCATCACTACACCACCGCAGTTCCCTTCCCCTCAAGCTTCCAGCACCCCACAGACCATCTGTGGAGCCCCCGTGAAAGAAAAGCTGACCAAAAACGTGCAGCTCTGCAGACATCTTCCGGGCTTTGCCTGTTACGTGAGAGCTCCGCACTCCTTCAGTGTGTTTTCTCCAAAATCTGTTACAAAGATTGCAGTGTGCACTGCTAGTCCAAAGCCATACATTTTAACAGGCATATTGCCCAGAGAGCAATTTGTTCTCATTCATTCACCAGTCCAGCAATCCCTTTCCTCATCTGTATTTTTTTTTCCCCTCATAGACCCATTTCTTTCATCTTTCCTACAAAACAACCACACAAACAAAAACACCATCAAGAACAAAGAAAAACAAACAAAACATAGAAAACCATTCATATTATTTTCAATCAAAATGTGAAGCCAAATAATAGTAATTCTTTTTTTTCCTGGAAATTTTGACATGTTATACCTCTGTCTGTTTAGACTAAATTCTGCACATCAAGGGCTGCACACACACATCCAGTTTTTAATTTCATGCGTATACAAACATCAAAGGAATGGATCCTTGAAGCTCTCCCCCCAGCCCCAATCCTCCAGAGCCCCAGGGCAAACTGCTCACACACCAACGAAAGAGCTCTGGGGCACAAGTTACCGGGTGATGTTCACCGTACTTAACAATACAGCCAGTCACGGAACTATCACTAGATCCTTTTTTGTTTCTGAGGAGTTACTGTTTGTCTCAGCATTATGTTTAGCAGTATATTTACATTAACAAACACAAGGAAAGCCATCCCCAGCCCCTAAGAAACACACTTCAGCATGAAGCAAATGCGTTGGCCACGTTACAGCACATTCATAAATGCAAATGTTCTCAGGTCTGTAAGCACTGCGTACCACTCTAGGACAAGCTGCCTTGAGTTACACCGGGGAAATAGTGGTAGGGAGATACCACTGCAATCGGTGTTTCTCCATTCCAGGATTATGAAATGCTTTAACTTGCCTGTGAGGGCGGCACAGACATGCAAAGCAACCATGCAAGAGTTTCATTTATTTTTAAAAGACAGGTGACAAAAGATTCATTGGAAACCTAGTTCATCTGGGAACTTTGTGGGATCCATCGCTACCCAATATCATTGCTTTGCTTCTACATTACTCGTGTGCCATTAATTTCCCTCTCTGTTTCATTCTAAGTTTTTAAGAGCTGCTTCCCTATCTCCTTACTGAGGAAAGCATTCTTCTTCAGATTGCTGAGCACATGTACAAATACACACGTGCCTAAGTTTCACTGAAATGATGCAATTACATACGTTGAAGTACGATCTCATTGTCTGAAGAACAGGCTTTGTATTCCAGGATACAAATGTATTGGCAAAATAAAGCACATTAGATAGTGATGTGACTCTCGAGAACACATTTTGGTGGGCTTCCCAGGACTTACCTGCCAGCTGCCAAGCTGGCACACAGATCTGGCCTCTATCTGTTTATCCATCCATCACCATGCTGCCTGAACGACTGACAATGAAAGCAGATGATTCTGCTCTGGTATGTTCTCCATTCTCTCTGTCCTCTGGGAGACATGGTAGCTCACGATGAAGGTGTTAATATTCTGGGCTAAGAGAAAGACAGGGCATAACGTGGGCAGTTTTTTCTTATTGGCTAGATGTCCATTCCTCATTTTTAAAGGGTGGAGACAGCCAGAAATTATATTTTTCATCGTTAGCTGATCCTTTAAGTGAGCAGTCACCTATGCTTACCTTCTCAAATGCAAAATACTGTCTGATGGCCAATGAAAAGCATAAGCTGCACAGTCAGAAGATGCTCTCTCTTTACATCTTTTTAGATAGATCTGACTAGTAAGAACATATTTCCTTTCCACTGGTTTAAAAATACCGTGCAAGGTGTCGCTGTTAACAGCACAAATGTCAAGGACTTAAGACACCTACAGGAAGGATGGGACAACTTCGGGTCTGCCATGAAAAGAACTGGAAGGAGAGTTACATCAGAATACTGAAAAACACAGAGAGCTTCCTTTGTAAAAAACCTTGCTCATTATCGAGCGAGACCTTGAGAGAGGGGAACTGTCTACTGGAAAGCAAATAATCCAAAACTATACAGAAGTCAGAGGACAAATGACTGGATACGAGAGCGTAGCAACATGGACTTAACAATGTGGGATGGGTGAAAAGGGAAAAAAACAGCTATTTTCCCATAGATACAGCACCACTCATACTTTTGTGAGGGTCACACTATGGCGTTTTGCACAGTTCTGATGTCCACATACTTAAAAGGACACTGAACGATTTGGACAGAAACAGTGAGATCACTCAAAATTACTCAGGAGCTGAAGAGAGCTCCTTCCAGTGAGGGCATTAAAGAGCTCAGTCTATTTAGCTTATGAGTGAATGAGAGAAACTTGATTACAGGAATACAGAATGAGGTAAAAAGCTCTCTTTGATTTAGAGGACACGGTAAAACAGCTATAACATACTGAAAGCCAAACCAAATCCTAGGGAGTTACAAAATGTCAGCTTTTTATTGAGTATATTCAATACAATACAATTTTAGTCATACAGTCACCAAGTACTTTCTTCTACAAGAAGCCTCACTGAGTATGCGGGATAGTTGGTGGTTATTTGGTGAATGTTTTTATTCCTAGTTTAATCTGCAGCCCCATGACTCATTGTACACCATCTAAACCTAGAACCAAACACAGCTCTGCTTCGTTTGGCACTGACTTTTCATTTGGCTGTCACTTTAACAGCATATGAATGTAATTCAATGAACTGAAAAGGATACAGGAAGATAAAAGCCCTCATAACGAGTGTGTTACACAACACGTAACCTGGACAAAGGGTGATTCAAAACGCTACCCAAAATTTCCCGAGTTGTTCATAAACTTCTAATTAACTAAGCTAAGTACTTTCATCAGTGGTAGAAGCACCGGCAAGCCTCTTCATGCTGTTCTCAGGGTTACTTCAGGAACTGCTGTAAGAGGGAAAGGCCAGGATCAGCTCCAGGTTGGAGTGGGTTTATTTTCACTACAGAACAACCCTGTGTAGATACTCCAGATCTGCCATCATGTGTCAGAAACCAACTGGCTTCTGCAGGTTCCTGGTAAGCCCTTCCTTTATCAATACCTACAGTGCAGTTGCTGCAGCATCTATCCTTTCACACGCAACTGTTCTACACAGCAGAAGCTCCAAGGTCAGACTCTTTCAAGCACACTCTGATCAGGTCACTGCTTGTGAGTCACCAAGGATGGAATGTTTCCTTTCTGTTCACAGAAGCACATCTGCTCCTGTGATTTACAGATTGGCTATCCATTTATCATCTGCAACGGGATTTTTGTCTCTGCTGTGAGCTGCCTGCCAAGATGAGTTCCTCTGCCCGGAGCACCGCTGTCCTTGTGCTAACACAGAATGTTTGGGGTTTCCTGACCAACCTTTTGCTACAGAGGCTCCTTGAAGCCTTACAAAAAGTGGCATAAACAAATCAGATAGAAACCATAAGCCTTCACACCCTAGCTTGGCTATGTTCTGGAGGAACTGGAGCACACATCCTCATATCCATGGATTTTCCTGGCCACAGCTCCACTAGCATGTCCTAGATCCAGTTCAGCCTTGATCCATCTCAGCCTGACTCAGAGCAGTCCCAAGAGAACTTTCTCCTACCATATTCCTCGAGTCCACAGCTACGCCTTCATCACCAGCTGCACATCAAACCCTACCTTACTCCTCACTGCAGCCCTTTTTTCACATTTCGCTCGCTTTAAGCCCCACCCAACCTGAAAAACTGGATCCATCTATCTGTAGTGAAAAATGATAAAATAGGAAAGTTATGCTTCATTACAGCACTTATTGTGCCTAGACTACTGCGCTGTATCGTATCTGCAAGAAAACCAAGCTGAGTCACACCCACAGAAAACTGGTATAAAAAATTGCAGTAGGTTAAAAGCAGCATGTCTTTGACCAGGGAAAAAAAGGCTGTACTTCTCTATGTGTCTTTGCAAATGAATTTGAAACCTCGGGTACATCTTCAGGAGGCCTGAGCTCATTGCAACTTACTACAGCACTATCAAACTTGCCAGTGTTTTCTTTCTATTGGAAAGTCGCAACTATTGTACGTTACACTATCCTAAGGTACGCATCTGCCTGTATTGCATTACTGTCAGAACAGTAGTTTATATTGGATATAAGCGTTTCAGCACACGGTACTTGCAAGGGCCACAGGAGAATTTCCTGAGCTTTGCTCTCTGAGGATGTCTGCAACTCCTTAGCAACCTTGCTAAGGGACTGAAACCACAGCCTCGAGGTAGCAGGTGGTGTCTCTGTATACCTGAAATAGCTGCTGGCTGCAGCAAGCACACAGGCAACTCCAGCAAATCATTTAGCACAGAGTCATCAAACCTAGCACACAGACAAAGGTACTTTAAACCGAGACTGATGGAGGCAGGAGAAATAGCTGTGAGTGCTGACTCCTGCAGTTGCCTTGTATCACTGTAGAGAGCACACAGCTTTAGAGAGAACACAGCTTCAGAGGGTGTTTTCATGACAGTTTGATAACATGCTTCCTGTAAGACTGCTTTGGATGCAGGGGCATCAGGAAGGTGTGAAATAACAGTGTGAGAGACAGCGATCTAAGTGCTTGAATTGCTTGGCCCATGAGAAGCCCTTCTATGTGTCAGGCTATACTACAGGACATACTATCTACAGCAAGCTGCCTTGTGTCTTCATGGCACTGCCTCAGCTACGACACTTGTGTTCTTTTCTCCCACTGGTAAGCTTATCAAGTAGAGTTTGCAGTTGTTCTACTCAAAAATTTCAGGATGGAAATGTCACCTAGCTGCGTAACCATAAACATTTTGCGTATCCTTTAAGCTTTTAAAGCAGGACTATATTGAGTTCTGGTGTTCCTCTCATTCTCTGCCATGCATCTAAGGGAGTATAGGTCCCCAGGTCTTCATTACACACAGCTGACCTTTTACTTTCCGCTACGTGCATTCAATTTCAGATAGCCACGGGAAAAGGTCTTGAAATGTTGTTTTCCACCATGGTAAACTAACATGAGCTCTCCATTTTTATACATTTAAAAAAAAAACCTCAAGAGTTAGCTTTCCAATGTTGCATGAAAAACAGAGGTCATTCAGAAGGTTATGACTTTTTTGAAGAAAATAACTGCTGTGACACTTCTGCAAGGAACAAAGGACAAAAGCTGATTGGGCAAACTGTTGCAACCCATGTAAACAAGAAATTCTAAATAAGTAACTTTCCTTTTCAAAAGGAGATCTGAATTCTCAATATGAAATTTAAATAGGAGATCCACACAGCAGATAAGAGTTGAAACGTTTAACCTTGATTAACCCTCGTTTAAAACTTAAATTCACTTACACGCTTCCTGGGAGAAGAAAACACCTCAATTTTCCGTGCTACTTGCGCTCACAATTGCTTAAGAGCCGCACATCTCTTTCCACCCAGTGACACATTTTCACCTCGTTTTCTCAAGCGCTGTGGGGTAAGTCCACCTTTCATTCAACAGCCACTATCTTCCCGCATCGCTCCAACCTCCTCCAGCGCTGGGCTTCCACCGGCCTGCTATCCGCTCCCTGTACTGCTTCAAATCTCAGCATACCCGCTGTTTGTGTTGTGCGCTACTTAACACAACTCCGCTCTTGCCCACCCACCAGAGGGTGGGTGCATGAGCATGGCTGTCAGAGGATCCCCGCCGTAGGGCCCTGCTGGCTGTTCCCTTGGCCCACCCGGTGCCTCGTTTGCTCGGGACCACGCAAGGTCAGCCACGCTGGTGTCACTGCGAAGTTGCTCTGGACTCTGCCGAGGGGCCCGTGCTATAGAGGCCACTGCACCTGCCCGGGCACTGCCTGCGTGCTGAGGGCCTCGTGCCGAGGATACGAACCCTGCTTTCCCAAGGGAAGGCGTTTCATCACCCCCTAACACCTCACCTCAGCCTGGCTCTGAAAGCGACGACCTCCCCTCACACGCAACCCTTCGGCACGCTTACTGCTTAAAGCAAGCCGCATTCTCCCCATTACCCCTCCGTACCGACGCTCTGCTGTTTACGACCCCCTGGAAACAACAGCAACGCATTTCAGAACTCTCACACCCCGCTCAGCGTTACTTCACCGAGCTGAACAAATGAAACTTTGCAACCCCACGTCTCGCAGGCGGGGCACGGCGCGCTTCGGCAGCAGCGGTACAGCAGTGCCGGGCGGGGAGCGCTACCCCGGCGCTGCCCACCGCTTACACAGCCCGGTCCGCCATACCGCTTCCCTAAGAGCCCATCCCCGCACCGCGAGCCGACCCCGGCAAGCAGCAGCAACAGGGCTCAGCCGCCTCCGCTCCCCGCAGGACCGCTTCTCCCCGCCGCCCAGCCCAGCCCAGCCCAGCCCAGCCGGCTGCCCCGTACCTGCCTGGGCGCAGCCTGCCGGTGCCCTGGGGACAAGGAGCCGCTTCCCCCCCCCCGTCCGCCCGGCGCGGCCGCGGGCAGCCGGCTTTGTTACTACTCGGAGGATCGGCGCCGTCGCTATAGAAACTGGCTGCGCCTCGCAGCGGCGGCTGCGAGTGGCGGGCGGGGGTGCGGGGCGAGGCGGGGACGGAGCCGTTCATTCAGGAATATCCCCACCTCCCCCGCCGCGCCGCAGCCGGCACCGCCCTCTCGGCCCGGCCTCACCTCAGCGCCCGGCCCTGGGGGGGCGGGGGGGGGGGGGGGGATGCTTTCCCCGCCCTCTCGGCCGCCCCAGGGCAGCGGGCGCAGGGGGTGTCCGCTCCTCGAAATGGCGGCACTTGAGCTGCGCTCCTGCCCCGTTCCGTCTGGAGGCTCTCCAACTTCTTTACGTTTCGTCTTGTAAAAGGGATTCAGCTCCGCGAGGAGCTGCTCTCCGGCTGGAGCTTGCTGCTGGGACCCTTGAGATGAGCCGTCTGTCGTGGGAATCGAGAGTGCAGAAGGGTTTCTGTTTGCTCGTTTCGTCTGATGCAGCAGGGCCTGAGGGGGTAGGAATCAGAATCGTTTGAGTTGGAAGGGGCATTTAAAGGCCGCCTAGTCCAACTCCTCTGCAGTGCGAACAGGGACATGCACAGCTAGATCAGGTTGCTCAGAGCCTGCTCCAGCCTGACCTTGAATGTCTCCAGGGATGGAGCATCCATCACCTCTCTGGCCAACCTGTACCAGTGCCTCAGCACCCTTACTGCAAAACCTTTCCCTTTGTATCCAGTCTAAATCTTCGCTCTTTAATTTTGAAACCCATTTCCCCTTGTTCAGCAACAAAGGAAGAGCAGAGACTGCTGTTCTGGGTGGCATGCAGGCAGCCGGCGTGAAGAGAAATGCAGGTGATAGAAAGTGTGATGGTGAATGAAAGAATGGAGGGAGAGGACAACAATGAATCAGGTTAAAGTGGATAGTGTTCACCTACCCGGCCATCAGTGCTTGGAAAAGACAAGCTTGGCAGTGTCTTTGGCTGCCCTTCTGGCAGTGATCTTGTTTCCCCCGCAGCCAAGTGGATGGGAAGTGCCATCAGGCTGTGACACATTGAGTTTCAGGGTCTCGCTTTACCCTGAGGACAGCATGCTTTCCCACAGCAACAGCCAACTGCATGTCACAGACACTTACCTGCACGTCTTCTTCCAGCTTTGTATGACAGGCAAAAGCTGAGTCAATTCCTCTTCTTCCAGCCTTTCTTCCTTCATCCACTAAGGGCTCATTGGTATCATTTTGTTGAATCTATTTTCACATAATTTCTCTTCCTGAAACATTCTGATTCATAGTTAACATCACTCAAAGTGCAAGACAAGTGTCTTCTTTTCTCTAGTTTATATAAAATCGGTCTTCCGAGTTTGCCAAACAGAAGAAACCCAACAAGCAAGGTGCAGCTCAGAGGATGCATTATCCATCTCAGATCCTGCTTCTGCTAAGCTACAGGGGATGACTATTAAGTATCAGCACTGCAAGTCACTGTGAGCTGATGAATCTTTGCCAAGAACTGCTGGCACTCTGCAGAAAACACTCTTTAGGAAGAGTTTGCCAAAGACAAGAAAGGCTGCCCCCCTGGAACTCTTCACAAAGCAGTGCAGCTCACAGCAGAACTGCTGGCAGATCCTATCACAGCCAAACACAATGACGGCGCAAGGGAGGGAGATGGAAGGTTGGATATGAAAGATGGGTCGCCGCATATTTATCTGTCTTATTTGCATGCTAAATACTAATTCTGGAGTTAAAAAAAAATAATAACATTGTGAGTCCAGCCAGCTGAGTAGAATATTTTACCTCAGCAAATTCACTTGCTCTGAGGTGGAAGGAGTAGCATTAGAGAAGTGAATGATTTGCCATGTGCCAACTCCCGTAGCAAAACAGGCATGCTTCTTCTCTTTCCCATATATAAAAGAATATTTTCATCTTTTTAATTACATGGGGGAACAATATTGTTGTTTAATTTTGTTCTTTAAAAAGCCTGGAAGCTGGAATGCAGTTGATGTTCTAAAACCTTTTGGAAAAGTAACTGTTTAACTCAATGTGTTTTGGGAAGAGTTTGGTGACACCAGTATTGCTGCAGGAAGTGATCACTGTTTTGACAGCAAGAAACAATGCCATTGGTAGGATGCCTTGTTTTTCTTACAAAGCTTTTCGTAGCACTTTCTCCCAGAAAAATTGTCAATAGACTTATTTGCTCTCTAGTCTCACTGAAACAAAGCGATCGAGTACTGTTATTATTTTGCATATTTCTGAGGCTTTTAATCTTTGGCGCAACATTACACACACACTTCTAAATCTATTCCCCACTCTAGGCTGAAGATAAATAATAATATTTCCAGAAGGTGCAACTGGGACAGCTGAGTGATATTTAAAAGATTTGCAGACAGGCACAATCAGGTGTGCCTTAGTTTTGTGCAGGTATAGATTACTTTTCATATCAAGGCCATGGTGATGTTTTGCTGAAAGAGATCAGATGTTTCTATAGATGGATATCATCTGTATTTTGAGGACAAATCCTTTCCCAGTTTTCCATTCTAGTTCTTTTTTTTTTTTTTTTTAAACTCTACTTGAAATGTTTATAGTTTTACCTGGCTTAGTGTCATCTAAAACCTAACTGTTCAAATACATTTAAAAGTAGGGCACTAACTGCAAATAGGCCAGTTTGATAGTGAGACTGACTGATAGTATTTCTATAGATACTGTGGGGGGAATGAAACATAGAAAATAGTAAATTCTTGCATTCCAGCAATTAATCACCATTGTATTCCCGCAGAGTAATCGGTGTCACATTTTGTAATGTTAACACTAAGCTATCCTGCATCTGTGTGTTGATGTTTTGTCCCCATTTCTCCCGTTTTTGGGTTAAAAACAATACTTTCAAATGGACAACTGGAATGCCTTCTGGCAAAAGCATTTAGGGAATGCAAAATTCCTTAGGAGAGGGTGAAAAGAAAAAAAAAGACCATTTGAAAAATTAAAAAGCGTGCTGACATGACCATTGCCAGCTTCTGACTCAGCAGTGGCATGTGCGTCTTTTCTCAGTGTGGAAGAATTTTTTTTTGAAAGATTTTTTTTCCAGTAACACAGTGTACCGAGGGAGTTCATTGTGGAACACTGAGCAAGTGTTAACATTCACATGGAGCAGAAGAACAGCTTTTGATGATGTCCCCTCTCTCTTGCCACTTGTCCTTACTCGGAACACCATTCATCCCACCAAACAGTTACGCCATTGGACTCTTTGTTCCTGGTAAGCAGAGCAAAGTATTCCTAGCACACCCCTAGAAGGAAGGATTCTTAGGCCAAAATAAAATACATACTTAGGACACTCTTGAAAACAAGCAAATAAATACAAAGAGAGGGAGAGGTAAGATGTGCTAAAATTGAAATAACAATCTATGATTCTAATATTAATTACCATTACCAGTATTATTATTAGGATTGTGGTGCAGACTAGAGGGTCCACCAGTGCCAGGCAGAGTAGTCCCAGAGCACAAAAATGAAGATAATTTCTGCCCCAAGGAGTTTACATTGGAATTGTTTTTCCTGAGGGCCTGGAATTTGTTACACACTTGTGTAGTGGCTAGCAGAGTGGGGCCTAATTTAATTTCAGCCTTGTAGATATGTATAATATAGATTTTAATCAGAGTAATAATTGCAATGATAGCTCTGTCAGGAGACAGTGTGAAGCCTTTTTCCTGTGTCTAGGGGCTAGTCATCCTCCTGGAAGCTAGGGACTTTTGTACTTGGAAAATGAGTAGGAGTGATAATTGAAGGAAATAATAAAATGTGAGTATGCTAAGATAGGTGATGAACCCCGAGGCTCCAGCTTTGTTAAGGAAAAATTTCCTGTTCACGGAGCTGCCGTACAGTTTTCGACTGTAGTGAGGAAATACTACCTTAAGGAAACAGTATTTGTGTGTTCAGACTTTCATCTGATTCCTTCATGCAGTAATTGTCGGATGTTTATACAGTCAACTTGTGGTGGGAGAGAAGGTACTGCTGAGCATTCAGAACTGCTGGAAAGCAAATATTACTACTATCTGGTTGACTTTCAGTGTGACTAGGCTCATGTCTGCCCTTCACTGCGTATTGCCATGCTGAGAAACCAAGCTACTGTAAACAAGGCAGCCAAGTCACCTGCTGAGAGACAGGCAAGAGATGAGTCGAGGCGCAGTGCTGTAAGTTACAGACATGCTTGGCAGTGTTTGCACTCACTGTGGGGGGCAGTACAGATATATCCCAAGGGTATGCGCATGCAGGCCTCCTGTGACAACCTGGCATCTCTAGGAAAGGTGTGAGTTAAAAGAGCATGTTAAAAACCTCACTGATTTGGAAAGGGGTAAAAGGGTGTGACAGCGTACAGAACGCACACCGTTATTTGATTTTGCTTGCTGTAAAAGAGCCTCAGAGACAGTGAAAAGAGACTTAACTTAAGGAGCTCAATAAACACTACAGAGACTAAAGGGATTCGTGCTAGGAAAACTTACATCTGGATGGAATATTCTGTGTTATTCACCAGCCTATTGGGATCTGAATTGAGTGCTACTGCTTGGAAAATCCTGGTGTTACTGCGGAAAGCTCAATGGACAGCAGTGTTTAGAAAGTGAGCAAAATGTCAGTGGGAAAGAAAGATCGGACTGGAAATGCTATAATTCCCACAGTTCAGTTATCTGCTACATCTTGAATACCTTTGTTCAGTTCTGGGACCTGAACTACAAAACAGATACAGCAAATACTAGAAAGAGGCACTGGAAATTAGTAGAGGCTGAGAGAGAAAATTTTCTATATGGAGAAACTGAAAAGATTAAACGTGTTTAGGGCTGGCATGAATAAGAGAGGACACGATAGAGCTTTATAAAGAATAATGAATGGCAGGAAGAAGATAAAACCCGCATTTCTAGTCACTTTTTTTCTTATATAATTTAAGAACAAGTGTTCAGCTTCTGTATCATTAAAATGATACAAACTTCACAGTGGTGAAAGGGAATATTAGCTATTGAAGTATTTAGTTACTTGAGATAGAATTTAAAGAAAGGATTTGATTATATAAAATGTGTAAAGTGATAGAAACCTTCCCATTTCAATGCAGAAGCCTGGAATTAAGCAGTCAGTAAAAGGAGGGACAGAGAAAAGAGCGTTAAGAGAAAGTCCTCTTGGGCAAATTACTGAGTATCCTGAGCATTCATCTGACTGGTGGTCATTAGTGGAAGGATGTGCAGCAATATTGGCTTTCATCTGTTATGCAGATTCACTTTCTCATCCAGGAAGGATTAGCATTCCCCTCAGTCATGGGCACACATTTGTTTCTGTGTGTGTGTATTCTCCCTCTGCAGTTGAACAGCACTGGAAGTTTCTCTTTCCACAGATCACCTAAGGGCTGCACTATTGGGAAAAGGCAAAGACTACTTTATAAACTCATTTGCAAATCTGGCTTTTGGGGACTCAGATATCTAAAGACACATCCAGCTGACAGACATGGTCCTGCATTTTGTCCAGGCTCTAAGCTGTGCTGCCAAGCACCAGCTGATTCCAGTCTGAGAACCATTCAAATACAGTACTGTGCCAAAGGTAGTGTGACCTGCCATGAGGTTCATACTTAACCCAACTCAGAGCTGGAGTGGATTGAATATCTGACCGTTAGTGTTTCCTCAAATAGATGCAAACTTAATGGTTGAAAACCAACAGGAGCTAGCTACATTGAAAACAGAATATTTTCCTACTATTTCCAATTGTTACGCTCCCCAGTCGATGAGTTACTTGCAAAAGTTTTCATCTTAGATTTTGCAGTCATTAGTCCAGCAGAATCCCTAAGTCTTACCAAAGGCATTATGAGATTCTTTCTGCAATAATAAATTAGATGAATACAAAACAACAAAGCAAACAGACTAAAAGCTGGAGTCTGTGCAGTAACTGGGTACCAGCAGTGGCTGTTCCCCTTTGCGTTTCCCATCCACGTCGTGAAAGATGACGTCTTATTAAAACAACTTCACAAAACTCAAGCAATTGCATTTCAGTCGTTATTTGCCATCAACGCTATGGTTTTGTTCTGACTTTCACTTCAGTGGCATGAAATTTGCAGATTTCACATGATGAGGTAGCACCTCAGTTTTCTTTAGTTATACTAAAGAGAGTACCCGATAGATTCACTGTTAGACTTAGAGAGGCTTTCCTCTTTTACTGGTCTACTGATAACTAGGGTTGTATTTAGAATTGTAAATCACAGTGGAAACTTGTAGTGTCAAAAGAAATATAGAGTACCTATTAGAAAGAAAACAATGTACAAACAGACAAACACTTCTTTCTGGAGCTTGTACCATTCCCTGCAAGGACTGTTGTTTTCCATGGCAGTGGTGCTCTACCAAATAAAATTTGGGCAACTGGTAGAAGAGCAAGAGTGAAAAACTACTTTGCTGAACAAAACCTCTTTTGAAAAGGGTGCAGCTCTTGAATGTAAATAGAGAATGCAGTGGCTTCCTTTTGATGTGTTAAAAAACTAAACTCTACATTTAAGGGATGCATACATGTTTGGTTTCGTTTTGAATGTTTTATTGTTTCACTTGTTGACTACCTGGAACTCCCGGAACTGTAGAGAATTACATTTCGCGTTGTACCAAAACAGTAGCAAACTGTTTCGTGGCAAACAGGAGACAGCTTCACGTAGAAAATATCGTGCCTTAATCTGTTCGGAGTGATTTCTGACTCTGAGAATAAAAGAATACAGATAACTGAGTGTGAAAAATTGTTCTTATAACATTTGTGCCTCATCATAAAACATAACTTGGCATTCAACATGTCACTCATGGTCTTCATGTTTCAATGTCTGGTTGAAAAAAACAAGGCTATTTTTTACAACTTTATGGCACCTTTGGCTTAGGTGTGATGAGGTAGCTTTTGTTTACTTGACCTATTTGAATGTTTTAGGGAACATTGTAATTATCAGTAGAAAAAGCTCATTGATATAGATGAAAGCTAGGATGGAGGGACCTCTGAAGGGTAAAGGTGGTGGTACAGACCCCATGGAGTTTTATACTGAAGAGTTAAACAGTACATGATTTAGCAGCTATCACTTCCCACAGCTTCAGTTCTCACTGCTTGAAGTCACATTGATTTTGGTTGTGTCAGTACTGCATAGAACCATGGTAAGCTGCTAGCATGTGTCCTGCACAGCAGTCTCTGGAAACCTTTTGGCTCTCTGTAGACAACACATTTCCCCATATTTGCAGCAGGGACAGCTAGATTTCCAATGCACTTGTTGAATCCCCATGGATCAAAGGACAAGTTGATGGAATTGCACTTAAGTCTCAATACTTGAAAGAGAAAGAGGAGATAGGAGTAATATTTAGGAGGAGGGACAAAATTAAAGGGGTCATACAAACTTTCTGGCACAGAGATAACATATCTCGTATGAAGTTCTGCAGTGCCACGTTTTGCATTTGAGGATTACTGTGTGAGATGGGTGTTGCGATAGCTGTAACTAATGGTAAGTTATCAAAAGTCTTCTCAAGCAAGGTGAGATGCAATCTCAAGGCCTGTCCAGTAGGAGTCTTCAGTGCTGTTGGACTCTGCTTTGGCGTTGGTATCTATCTGTGCCTCCAAGTAATTGTTCTAGGACCTTGATGCAAGGTATGGATTCCTCAGGATACCATTGAAAATATCCACAATAATGAGTAAGGTTGGTGGTTCTTTTGTTTTTGTTTGTTTGTTTTACACAAATAGGTATTTTTAATACAAGAAAACTCAGAATAAAAAAACCAACCGACCCCAAACCACTATGTTATGATACGCATTTGGACAGTATGCCATAGATAGAAACAGATTTTCCAACTCTTTCCATCACATTTGCCATCATGTCCCCACTTTTTGAAAAGCATACAGTAAAATTACTGCCTGATTGCAAGAAAGAAAAACTAATGCCAATAAGCATTACACAAAGGAGCTCAACATTTAAAGAGTCAGAGAATACTGTTTCTCCTTTTTAAAGCACTCTCATTTCGGACAGTTTAAATATTCCTAGCTGTTGCTCACATACGGAATATTATGAGATTAGTAGTGTGATATCTGCCCAAATGACAAAAAAAAAAAAAAGAAATTGAAGGTTCTATTACATCTCTATTATCATCTATTACAGGGAAAACAGCATTTATCTGTTATAACTGTAAAACATTAAACCTGCTAAGTATTTATGTAGATGATTGATTTTCCAAAGGCTACGAAGTCACTGGATGGATTTAACAAAATGAACCTCCGTTTAGTGAAGATTTAAAACAAAGTAGGAATGAATCCCAACTCGTTTATACATATTTATTTAAAATACCAATCAACAAGGTTTACGAAGAGTTATAAGATGTTGGTTTAGAATCCTGTAAGTCTGGAAAGCTCATTTAAAGGAAAATTCCATGCTTCAGTAAAAAGGAAGAAAATGCCTTTAGGTGATGTACTTTTACATTTAAAGTTGTTCTCTCTGAAAGCGACTTAGAGGTTTGAAATACTGGGAATATCCCCAGAGGAGATGAATTGACAACATACAGGTGAATGGGTCAATTATACAAAGCTCTTTTAATCACAGCTTTATCGCTGTGTGAGAGAAGTTTATCATATTCTGTATATCCCACCGGACATTTTGGCCTTGCTACAAGCATGATGGTATTATGCTCGTAAGATTTTCTGTGGTCATTATCAGTATTTAGTATGATTGCATTCACAATTCTTTGCTGCAATGTGTAATCAAAACTGTTATTTTTCTTCTCTGTTTTCTCCCTATGCCTATGAACACACACCGTTAACAGATTTAAATATTTTAAGGGTCAGTGGAGTTAATAGTTAAGCTGACTTTGGAGGAAAACTCCGGAACACTGCAGTTTATCATACTTAAACATATAGTGTGTATTTGTTTATCTGCTGGTGAGCCCAGGAAGATGGATACACAGTGAAAAGGGGAGGAAATAGGGCATTACGAATCTCTATTACTATCTGTCGCATTACTATCTTGGCAGATAGTGCAGTGTTTTACACAGAGGATGTGGCAAGCGTTTCTGCAGGTATGTGTATGGCTGATTTTTGACAAGGTGATGAAGTGGCATTTCAAGAGCATCACTGGTGACTGCTACAGAACTGCAGTCGTATACACCCATCTGTTCACATTCACAGACATCATTACAAATCAGGTTTATCCACGCACTTCCTGAGATTGCCCATCCAAGCAAGATAACCAGAAGAGAGAGCTGTTTCCTAAATTTCTTCTGTACACCTGCAGAATTATGCCTACAAAATGAAACAAGCAGCGTGCTTTTCTAAATGTATTTTGAAAACCAGGTCCTCTATTACAATGAAAACTGACAGAATCTGGAAATGTTTTTAGCAATGTGCAGCTGGTGCAGTCAGCTGGAAAATCTTCCAGAAGCATTACTGAAAATGCTGTCCTTTCTGCCTCTGCATAAGCAGCATTAACAGTCTTTGACTAACCTCTGGGAAGGGTACACAGACTGTTGTTGCCACCTAGAGTCAGTTCACTAAAATAGAAAATCTGCGTGGCTTTTTTTCCCCCCCCCGCTTGAAGAAAAATGAAATCTTCCAACTCAAATTGTCCCTTAGCATCAGTTTTTCCACTAGAAAAAACAGAGATAGGGTTCTAAAAAGGTAACTGCCTCCAAATGAATTCCCTGAGAGAGCAAGACAGCCCATAACCTTAGTTTCTTTAGGTCTGCATGCGGACTGTTCACCGCTATCAGTGGTTTTGACCATTTTTTGCTGGTGGAAGCAAACCTTTGTCCTCCTCAAAGTAACCAGCTCACTCAGGAGTGGCAGGTGTGTGTGCAGCATAATGCCAAGGCTGGCTAGTGGCTGCTGGGCATTTTGCTGGTGGGTAAAGGTGAACCTAGGGCCATGATGAAAGTGAGCAAATGCAAATGAAACACAAACACACATCTGGCATTGGCCTGTTCTGAAATGGACTACTGGGAGCACTGTCTATGTGTGCTCCTGCCAGAATTCCACCCCTTCAGCCCTCCGCCCCATCTCCCTTTTCCTTCTTTGAAATACATAATCAACATATTGTTGCATTTGGTCCCACAGAGATTGTGGTGCACTACACACAGAGGTAGTAGTGCTCTCTACAACTACCTGAAAGGAGGTTTTGGAGGGGGAATGGTCTCAAGTTGAGCCAGGGGAAGTTCAAGTTAAATATTAGGAAAAAATTATTCTCTGGAAAAGAGTGGTCAGGCATTGGAACAGGCTGCCCAGGGAGGTGATTGAGTCACAGTCCCTGGAGGTGTTCAAGAAACATTTAAATGATGTACTGAGGGACATGGTTTAGTGGGGAAATATTGGTGGTAGGTGGTGGTTGCATTGGATGGTCTTGGAGGTCTTTTCCAACCTTGGTGATTCTACGATATGGACAGCACTAGGAAGGCTGGTGACTTTGTTAGCTCATGTGATAATGAAACCTAGGGGAAGATAAAATCCCAGGGAAGTCTCAAAAAACAGTGAAAATTCACAACCTGTCCTTTCAGTAGGTTCAGTATTCACTTCTACACTGGACAATAAATTGAAACAAAACCTGTTTGTCCACTTCTATACTTTTTCACATTTTATACCCAGAGTCACTGAAAAGCAGTAACTGAACAAAATTTGGACTGATATCCCGGCACTGTTCTCACTGCTTGCTCTCACATCATTTGTTAATAAAAACTCAGGAATGGTTTACACTCAAAAAATCATCTCAGGGAATCCTAGAGCAACCATAACTGCTGAGATCTTCAGAATAGAAAGTCAGAAATGTAAAAGAAGAAAATCTCTGTGATATACATTTTGATGTCCAGAATGGCAGAAAATAAGAGGGAATAGAAGGAGATTAGAGATACTTGGACCCTTTTCACTGACTGCTTGGTCCCACTCTCTTCTCTACCAGAGAAAGAACTCCAAACACAAAATTTTGTAATCTGTAACTGATCAACCAAACATTTTACAAAGATAACTTACTTGATTCAAAGATCTAGAAAGGTAAAATATCTGGACAAGAAGGTAGAGAGGGTGAAAGTGGTTGAAAAAGTTAAGATGTCATATCAGGAGAAAATTATATCTTCTAAATGCATCAGAATTATATTACAGATCTGTATTTAGAAACTGTACATGAAAGAAGACCAAGGGCTTCTGAAAAATACCAGCTCCAGTGATTTCTTCAGGCTGAATATTCTTTACAGAGTGGGTTTAGAATGCTTGTAGAATAGATTTCCCTCTAGGACCTCTTGTTTTTGCCATTCATCATTCAGAGCCATCAAGAGTAATTTTGGCAGTAAGTAGGAAATGTCTCAGTCTGCGTGGCACATGAAATTGGTGAAATTTGGTACTGAAATTATTGTGGTATTTGAAAATCCTTTTTTTTTTTTTTTTTTTTTGTGCCTAGGGAAGCTGCCATTTTGGGTGGCCACATAAGATAGCTAGGAAACAAATGCAGCACCCTCTCCTGAGAACGTGGGCAACCGGAATTCTCATGAATTGTTATGCCTCAACCTTCATTTAAAAAAAATCACTCGTACTGTCCAGGTAACAATTGCTCTGTTTTTG
Source organism: Oreortyx pictus (assembly GCA_036925125.1). NCBI lineage: Eukaryota > Metazoa > Chordata > Aves > Galliformes > Odontophoridae > Oreortyx > Oreortyx pictus. Next base: position 84,191,931 of record JAUPFR010000003.1, on the reverse strand, counting down.
GATGAATGGCAATGAAAATGTACTATTTTCTTTCATCCCTCAGAAGAACTGCCTAAGTCCTTCCTGAAGATGAGCAAACTAGATTTTTAGTTTAAGATGCAGTTTACAGTTAAGAATAATCTCTAAGTAAAAATCATCAGCAAATGACACATCCGCTGCTTGTTTGGGTGTCTGACATTTTAAGCACTCATGCAACATTGATTTCTCTTCTGCTTTTGAAATACGCAGTCTAGATTGTAATACCCAGATGGATTCAGAGGCTGAGGAAGGAACACAATGAGCCTTTCAGTAATTCCTCCAAGACATACGTGGTGACAGATTACTGTTTTTATTTCACCAACCTGTTTTTACTACACTGCTTAGGGTGAGCACGGAACATTCTGAAGAGATGATTTACCCTGACATAATTGGCACAAATCCCTGGGTTAACAAAGCCATCCATGGAATAAATGGAGTGCTTGTCCTGGGCATGAACACCCTCATTTTAAAACCTGTTGTCAGTGAGATTAATCAAATGAGGTGTTTTTCAGTAAGAGTATGGTGACCCAAAGACATGGCAACCATTTCAGACTTTAATTGGAAGGAAGCTCAAGTCTTGAGAGAAGCAGGATTCTCAGAACGGCAGAACTGCAGGCATGACTGGTACTGGAAACCACTCAACTTGTAAACCTGCAGTGAAAACTGCCAGACCAATTTATTGGGAGACTTGGGATTTTCCAAATTAAATAGTACTGTAGGTAGAAAAACAGATGTTATCCTTTGCAGGACACCAAAGGAAAAAAAATATCCAAACATATATTTCGGTAGTTTGTAGAACTTTACATAAAAATAAATAAAAAGTTTTTATTTTTTTTTTAAATAATCTTCTTTATAAGCCTTCATTACCAAAATTGAAAAACCACAGAGCAGCTTGTAGCTGGCTAGCATGCTGAGAAAGCTTAACCTTTGGCTCAGGTGTGTGCTCTCTAGAGTATGTTTAATCTGCCTCATGAAAAACACACACACAAGCAGCATCTGTTCCTTTTCAAAAACAAGTAAAAGTTCAAATCAATATCAAATGTAGATGTTATTGTGTTTTAAGCAGTACTACGGAGCAATTATTCACAAAACTTTGCATCTAAAGCTTGAATTTCTCTGAGAATCAGATACCACATAAAAACAGTAATACAGAAGCATTGGTAAAATGGAGGGGAAGGAAGATGATTACTGCAGCTTTGAAATATCTAAATTCCAATGTGTGAAGCCAAACATTTTTTCTCTGAAAAACATATATGCAAGCTCTCCTGCTGAGTCCTGGCCCTGCAATCACTCCTACCCAGAGAAGGCCACCAAAGCATGAAGTCAAAGTGATGGAGCAACATCGCTTCTTTCCTGAGCTCCTTTATCTCTCTAGCTGTTAGAGGCAGACTTATGTAGAAATGCAGTATAATCCTCAAACTAGTAACTGCATGCTGGTTGTTTTCACACTGTGTTGCTATCAGATGAGTGCTTTCTTAATTCATTAATGCTTGGTGTCTCTGTCAACATCTGTACAACCATTGAGATATTCCTAATTACTTTTTAATCCATTGGGCAATTCCAGATATCATTAATAAAGGAAGAAAAGTTTTAAAAATATTAAATTTCTACCAGTTTTGAAGAAATAAGTGGCCAAGGAGAGGAAAATAATGCAATAATTAATGAATAATTAATTAATCCTTCCCCATGGAAGGAAAGATGTAGAAGCTCACCCTTTATTAAATGGTTGATTATCTAACTAAGCAGGAGCCATTGGTCACGACTCTCGTGGGACCACTTGCTGTTTAGGAGCAGCTCATCCTACCACATGCTGGGGTAGATGTAGTCAGAGCTAAAGCAGATCTCCAGACTCGAGCTGGCACCAAGTGAAGAGTTGGGATCTTTTTGTCTTCTTAGTGGGGAATTTGCACTCAGCAAGGAAGCAGTCATGAGTTTTGCTGAGAATGGATTCAGCTTTGTTTTGCTGCTCACCTGTTTGATGATGGAGCAGGGTGTTCTTTATAATTCCTTAATGCGAGCAGAGATGATGAAGAGCAACCTTGATCAGCACCACGTCATGTTTCTAAGAGCATCACCACCCTCCCTACTCGCATGGGCTCCACCAAACCTTCCCTTGGCCCTGGGCCCAATTTTATTCCCCGGGGCTGGCAGCCCCTGCACCAGCAATATCACAGCAGGGCTGGCCTTCAACTCCTGACAGCTCGGCCCTTCTTGGCCACTAGCTGAGCCCATGTCTGGCATGTCCCAGTGCGGTGCCAGGGGCTAGGGCTGTCCTAGTACCTCTGGTCTTGACTTCTGACTGAGATGGTGGTTTAGACCCTGTCCTGCTGGGCTTGGGATTGTTGCCTAGTTTTGGAGGAGTTGCTGGTCCTTGATGCACCCTGGCGGCCATTGTAAAACTACAAGTACTCTTTTCCAAAATGTGTCAATGGGCTATGACTTGCCTGGGCTACTTTCCATACAGATGAAAAACAACAGAACCAAAAAAACAAACTTATGGGACTTTTTCAAATCTTCTCCAATACCTTCTGCAAGCTAGAGTGGCAGATGAACTTGTGACAAGTACAGGAAAGGAGGCCTATATACAAGTAAACTGGCTAAAATAGTGTCCAGACTCTTCTAGTGCTCTCTTGGCAACCCTTGGCACTTTTTTGCTTAGGGTGTGATGGCTTGAGAGGTTCAGGATCTCAGCTAGTGACCAATTGCACTAAATCTGATAGGGATATAAACAAGAGCCCTTGGTCACACAGTCCTCTTCGAAGTGACCTGAATGAGCCACAGTCACCAGCTTGTCAGCATATAAATCTGGTGCCTACAGTGTGGACACATCTCCATTTCTGATGAGACAACACTGGGGCAGTAATCTGTGGCACTGTCTGGGCAGCTTGGACCAGTAGCATCATAAAATGCTCTCAGCATAAACCCCCAGAGCATAAACCTTCAGAGCTTAAGAGCTGGGAGTGTCACGACGTAGGCTATTTTACTATCTTCACATATGTGTCACTACTTCCTCTCCCAAAAGACCACAAAATTGTCTCTACCCACTCTGCTGTCTTGTTCCATTACACTTAGCTGAGCCCATTTTTGTCGCAGCTCTAGCGAAAACTTTCTATTTTTCATTTCTCCATTTCTCACTGCTCATCCTCCCTCCACGCGTCACCTGTTTCCTTAGCCTCCCCCTCACAAAACAGTGCTTCCCCTTTCCATCTCTTATACGCATCAGCATGGTTACTTACAATTTTGCTGACGACAGCTCTTGTGCAGAGACTTAGGCTGAAGGATTGAGAGAGGCTATGTGATTAGAGGTCTAGGAGCGCCCTGTATCCTCCTGTCTTGGGCAAAGAGGCTTCCAGGGACTTCATGAGAATGTAGATGAGCATGCTCCCTTGCTAAATTTTCCTGGTCCCTCTTATACTGTGGTTTTGGTTCTTACTTTTTTGTCTCTGGCTGTGAGTGAAAAGGTGTAAGAGAGAATCCAAGAAATCACTGTACCAGTCACAGCTGGTCAAAACACGTGGTGCTGGGAAGTGCCCAGAACTGGGTGATGTGAAAGCAGTTCTGCTTGAGGGAAGGTGGGTTATGATTAAGGTCTCATGCGCTCTATCCACAGCTCCTGGCACAGATGACTCAAAAAAGAGTGATAACAATACCTAAAACAAGGAGACAGGCAAACTAAGGCACCAGATGGGTATTTAAGTGGAGTGAGTGAGAAAAAAAGTTATCAGTTTGCTCCATTGAGCAATGTAAAGTATTATTTATGCAGTACGTAGGTAATAAGTATGCGTATCCATGGTTATTAGCCCAAGTTCCTAGTACATGAGTCCATGACATCTGGACTAAAATCTTTGTGGGTAACAGGCATATGTATTGACAGTCCCTTTAAGAACATCACTGGGCAGTCCTACCTACAGACTTATTAGCCCCCTTGCTGCTGAAGTAGAAGAAGGCTTTGTGGACAGAACCCTTGTCCAGTGGAGGGCACAAATGATCCCACAGCATGATACCTCATATGCTTTTGCACTGAGATTCTTCTTCAGATCCCAGTTTTCAGGAAAATACAGTAATAGAAGAACATGGGCTTTATCAGGCATATATCCATGTGGGTTTGTGATACCAGAAAGGGCTGCTATCTGGGTGCAGTATCTGCTTGCTGGGTGATATGGAATATCTGGGTAGGCTCCTGGGGAAGGCTCGAGGGGAGCTTTGGACATGGAGTACAGAGCAGTGACATACGGAAGAGAGGGTTTCTGGAGGCGAAATGCGTGCAGCCAGAGTGTAAGCTGGAGGCCAGAAGCTCCACAGTACCTTCAGCTGGAATGCCTTCAGTGTGAAGAGTGGAGCAAATGAAGGAGACAAATTCTCAGTGACTGATTAGGATACGGTTGAAGACAAGGGAGCTGAACTTGTTAGAAGATGAGAAAACATATGTAGTTGGATTCAGGCAAACTAAAATGAGACCAGAGATGACACTGAAGAAGGTGTTAGGAAAACTTTTTAATTGAAGGTAGGGAGAATCTGACAAGTGCTAGAAAATGATTCAGGATGGCAGATATTCAGTGCAAGAAGTCAGGAAAGCTTTATCCTCTGGTGAATAATAATAATTTTGTGAAACAGAAGACAACAGTAGTAGAGAAAGAGTACCATATATTAGAGAAAGCACTATGTCAAATCAAAGAAGTGAACTAGTTGTGTTTACAAGCAGCACAGAATCTGTGTAGCCACACATTCCAGCCCTAATAAATATGCTTTATCAAAGTTAGATCAAATGTCTGCATCAGTTACATGCTGAGGGAGACCCAGAGCTCCTGAAAGGGCAAGAAATGTAACAGTACTAATTCTCCAAGTGAGTACTAGGCAAACATCACAACAGAGATTGATGAAGCTGAAAGAGAAAACAAAACAAAACAATAAATCAAAAAACAGTGTTGCTGCATGAAGATAAGAGATAAAACATTTATATCAGCCCTGACCAACATGCAGAATCTGATTCCACAGAAACTCTTTGTAACAGTGACCATACTTAGATTCAACAGTCTTGCCTAAGGAACACAAGCCAAAAAAGAAACACCCAAAACAAACGTCTGCAAAAGAATTATACAGTAACAGACAAGTGTGTTAAAAGGAAGATAAAATGGATATCCAAAGGCTAGAATGTTTGCATGGTGACTATTTAAACATAATATGTTTACATTTGCTCTAAGCCTTTGTCTAAGGAAAAAGACTTTGGAAAGACCAAAAGGAAAGCTGACATGAATAACAGCAGGATAAAGGATTTTATTAGAATCAAGAGACTTTCTGCAGAAAATACAAGCTGTATCCAAGAATGGAAAATAGAAAGGATCATAAACTTGTGCAAGTTAAAGGAGAACCCCAACACAGTCAGCCACATACAATTGCAGCAACAAAAGTTTCGTCACAGGCAGCACTGAAAGAAATTAAGACACCATGGGATAAGAGGAAAAGTTTTCTTGTGATTAATCTATTAAGAGAGAGGATAAGTGGGCAGTGTCTGAGCGAGGTCTCCAGTGAGAGAACAAACACAGAGCTTTGTTCCTGGGCCCCTGCTGTTAACCTGGTTTATAAGTGAACTGGGAAAGGGGGGCATGTAGTCAGAAAGCATCTTGGTGAAGTCATAAAGTTTTTACACATAGCAGGGGTGAGATGTCTTACATGTAGTCAGCCTAGGCCAGCGTTCTTTTGTAGACTCAGTATATGCTTGCATTGATCTTATGCTCTATGAAAGATCTGGGGAAAGTCAAGAGGGGACAACAGAGGGGAGAGGATGGGAAGATCAAGGTCAAATGGTCAGGAAATTATGTATAGGGAACCAGAGTGGGGTGTGGAGCATGCCTCTCTGAGAGTATCTGAGAAGTCAGTGGACCTGCTGAATGGTGTCATATTGGGAGACATGAAAGGAAAAGGAAATGGATATAGACCTGTTGTCACCAGGATCCCCACCACCAGGGTTCCTCTTTCTGCTGCTGGGGATGGTGGGGGAAGTTTATCAGGAAGTCCCATGACTCACTGAGACCTCAGATGGGGAAGGTTTTACAAAAAACAAACCCACGCAAAGTTCTGGAGAAGGTCTTCAGCCTGACACAAACTGTGTGCATGACCAGGTCCTTGGCTGCTGCCCAATAGTCTAAGCACCCTGTGGTTCACTCATAACCTTACTCTGAGAAGAATTTCATGAGCTATATACCTGCTGGGCCATTACATTGGCCAGGGGTATAGAGTGACTCACTAGGATCCTTCATTCTCTTCCGGTAGGTTCTATAGCATGGGTGATAGGTGGGGACATAAAGGGAAGGGAAACGAGTGGAGTATCAGTAGGAGTAAATATTTCTGTAACATGTTTTGGGGGCAGACCAGGTGAATGTTAGAATTCTGCTAAAATAGTCATGGCCAAGAGCAGCAGAGTCCAAGAAGGAGGTCTACAAGGCTGGGACTGTGTGGAGACTACTTTTGTGTCATGGACTGATTTTTACACAAGTTTTAGCAGCAATTTAGTTTCTATTAACATTTTTACAGTCAATCATGGGTTATATTGTATGTCGACTCTTAGTAGCACGTAATCAGCACTTACTCATTAGCCAACTTAACACATAGATTCAATGGTATTTACTACAATTAAATGTAGTGACTTAGCTGAAGTGTTGAGAGCAGCAAGGCTTGCTTGAAATCAATACACAAATATTGAAGGGGAGGCTTCTAAATTCAGACATGCACGTGAGGACCTTCTCCTCAGGTGAATTACTCATCATTCCTTTAGTGAGCCCTCATCAGAGGTCAGGATCTGCCCCAAAAGGGCTTCTCTTCTTCAACATCTATCAGCAGTGAATCTCAAGAAGCCTGAGAGTCATCACAGGTCAGGGCAAGATTAAGGGTCACATCCTGCTGTGGTCCTTGGGAGCTCAAGAAGCTTAGAACCCTTATTCATAGGACACAAAGATAATTTACTTTAGTCAGAAAACTTTGAATTCTGGCCAAAATTCAGGTGAGACAATCCTGGAATTTTCTCCCTACAACGATTTCAGTACCTGTCAGATCAGGCTATGATTCATGGAGGAGGAGTTTCAGGTACAGCCATGGAGTGCCTGGTCATCCCAATTCACTGCTCTTGGGCAAAGGAAAAAGTGCAACAGTGGCTTCTGCTGAGGGTCTGGCACAACTTCACCACAACAACTTGCAAGATTCGCTGGAGACAGCAGGTGTTAACCTGCTCCTTAGCTCCTGGACTAGCCTGTGAGGGTGACTCCATGTGAAAGGTGGAAGGTCCACCAAAATTTGTAAACCCTGGTCCAAGGTGTCCCTAGTCCTGGTGACAGAGACAGTATCTGGCAAACTGATGATAAAAGAGACCAAGGAGCCTGCCAGAAAAGATATTTCAGTGTACACTTCCAGCAGATGCTGCAGTCTGAATGCAGCACCTTGTCCTGCTAGGCCATACAGTAGCTCTCTGCTAGTTGTTGAAGAAAAAGTAGTGGACTAGGTGAAGCTTCAGTACATGCTCAGTGTATAGACACAGGGTAAGTTCTTGCTCTCATTTTGTTAAAGGCAATTCCTATGCTCCCAGGCCAACAGTTTCTGGTTTTGAATATTTCAGTATTGTGTCTGCATTATGTGTCACATTTCAATTTCTACATGAGTATGCTTAATCACTTCTTCGATGAGCAAGGCTGACACACATCAAACTGTGCACTCCAAAGTCCGTGCATTTCAGAAGACTGGCCATTTCTTTGTAACTAATATGGGGTTATTTATTCAACTGGCAGCAGAGGACAGTCTGTTGGCACGGTGAGCATCAAGATCCCAGGATGACAGAAAAGTAAACGCTGCGACCGCAGCTCTGCTGGGCCCCTCGGAGTTCGTGGCTGCTCTTCATTTGTTGCTCTGGATTCTTCTGTCATTGTTCCTGTGACTGACAGTGCCTAGGATCTCACATTGCACACACACTATTTTTAAAAGGAACAGTTGTCTGCTGAAACATAAAATCAAACCCTTCCTGTTTTTGTCTGTTGAACTGATATCACCATTTTTTATTGCCGCCCTGTAGATCAATAATAATAAAAGAAATTACCCCCTCCTTCACTAGCTACACAAACAGAGGTGAGGCACTTGGATGAAGAGTGTTCAAAATGGGAACCAGAGGAACAATGGGCTTTGATTATCAAATCTTATACAGATCAATCTTGCCAAAATGCTAAATGCCGTTTTGGCACCTAGGTCTCAACCTCAACCTCACTGTGGAGGGCTCTGGGCACTCTGAGAAGATGTAAGCTTTGTTTCTTTATGAAGAAATGGAATATCCAGCATACTTAACTCTCAGAAAGAGCATTCTTTACCTCCTGGTAAACACCAGCGTCGAGAGGCAAATACATGAAATATGAAAGAATCTGAAATATCTTTTGCAGTCACACACTGGAATTAAAAATATCATCGACCCTTTACCAAGGGAGGGAGCCTGTACCTATCTGATTTGAGGAAAAGGAATCAGATTCTGCAAACAGCATTCCCAAGACTCCATCAACACTGAAAAAAATACTGAGTCTTAACTTCTTAACCTTATCCCATGAATCCATCCCACATCCTTGTGCTTCTAGCCTCATTTCCCACAGAGAATGAAATTTCTGTGATCATGCCATCTGGCTGTCTGTCAGCCAGTGTGTTCTGAACCTGCTTTCTACCAAACTGATGGAGGGATTGGGGCTCAAAGAGAATTAAGTGCCTATGAAATTCATGAAAATCAGCAGCTGGGTCAGAAACCCAGAGGAGTGCCCCTGCTGAAGGAAAGGTAGGAAGAACACAGCGGCATTATGCGTTGCTTGCTAATGTCAGTCATCATGTGCCTTGCTCTGGGCTCAGCAGAGTGGATGTTACTTCTTGCTCGATGAGATCGAGGGCTTACTGTTGTAGCAGGTGATGTGGTGCGGGAAGGAGAGAAAGAGGCAATAGGGCACCTATGTAGGAATGTAGGTCTCATTAGTTCCCCAGAAAAACATTTAATGGTAAACTTCCACTTTAATGGTAAACTTACACACAACCTTGCCACTCCTGGGGGCCCTGCAAAGATGTGCATTTATTTCTCACAGAGGAGCCTGACAAAAAAGCACTGCTCCTCAATCCTGCACCCAGAGCAGTCCTGCTGAGCTCCCATTGCTTCCACTGAACATGAGTGGAGAAAAACTCAGAGCTATTCCAGGGCTCTGGAGAGGATAGGCTTGCTCTTTGAAAGCATGTGAGTTATTAAAAGTTAGAACGGAAAGTACAGGCCAATTCAAAGTTTCCCTAAAGAAAAATCCCAGTCAGGGAAAGCTTAGAAGCTAAATGATTTCTCTTCCGCTCTGCAAAAGGAGTTTCAGTTTTTGTTTTCCATGTGTCGCTCTCTAGCTTCACATACTATTCTGTGGAATGGCAGCTGAGCTTGCAAATACTTTTGGAGAAAAAGGGTTGTTTTGCTTGAAGCTGTGCCTGTCCTGGAGGGAAAGACAGTGTTTTAAAAGTTCTTACTCCTATATTTTAAGTAACAGGGGAAGAATGTAATTTAACTTCCACTTGGCAAGCGTTGTGTGCACTTGTACAATTCCCAGACCAAACTAAAGCTTGTCCTTTTATGCTTGCCTGTTATTGCACTTCTGTGTGGGCAAACCCGTGACCTCAGACTTTAAGCATGCCACAAACTCCTCTAAACTGCATCTGGTCGGGTCATTTTGGTAAGGATTACTGTGGGCTGACCCACAGCAGGGGCAGCAGCTTGCTCTAGTTTACTCAGTTTCCCTGTGATGGGAGGAGAGGTAGAGAAAGTATTTGGCTCTTGGTAAATTTATAAAGAGTGAATACATAGCTCTGAAGGACTTGTGGAATGAGGCATCTGAGTGAAAGCTTATTGCCCTGCTTGGAGGGAGGCTTGATGTGGATGGCTCATGTGGCAGGAGAGACATCATTTTCATGAAGAACAGGTGGGAAATAGATTAACTGGAACTCTCTTCTCTCCAAGATTTCCTTCAGCAAAACCAACCCTCACTTCTGTATTCTTCTCAAGGACTCCATTACTTCAAGAAGGAGTAAGCAGGTCAGGATTTCTCTCCCTTTACAAAAATCCACCAGAGTTTAAATTTCACCTGAACCTGTCTTCTAAGAACTAGATTCAAGTCCTGCAAACAGGAAAACACAGAAGAATAAAGCTCAGAGCCTGCAACAATTATCAAGCTGGTCAATGAAGACAGGAGCTTTAAAAATGTTATCTCAATAGTGAGGCCCCTGTGAAACTGCTGTCTAATTTCAGTCATAGACCATGTTGGAGTTTCTGAAAGCATTACTCACCCACAGAGCTTACAGGTCTGAGTTGGACTTTTGCAGGATGAGGACTTTGCAAACAGACTTGTCCTCACAAAGCTTTCTAGGGGAGAGTTGGCTTTAGGGTGCCCTGGAACCTGGTTTCAAAAGGGGCTGACTATACACTATCCATCCATGAAATTTAATCAAAAGCCTCCTAAATGACTTCTCACTATCTGGGTCTCAGTAGCCTAAAGAGAGCAGCCAGAACTCTTTTACCAAAAATAACATGTCATCGGCTTTCAGAGTTTCATGATTTGTAAGTGCTTCTGTGATCAACCTCAGACTTCCTTAAAATTGTCCAAGGGGAAAGAGCTCTTGCAGATTATGAGAAAATAACTTATTTGTTGTTTTAATTTTAATTTATTTTTTTTTTCAGATATCTAAAGGGGGTATCCAAACAGTTGCTCTGCTGGGAGCTGATTCGATTTGTTTTCATAAGAAAATTTTTCAGTATGTTATTTTGTAGAATTATGTCACTCAAGCTGCCCCTTTTTTTTGTTTTGAAGATGACAGAATGCGCTGGAAGTGATGCTGCTTCTTCTAAAACACGAGTGCCTATGCTGGGAGGAGTTACATGTGTATCACTACAGAAATATAGTTTGTGTGGCTCAGCCTTGTTGTAAACTCCTGCTTAGCTGAGCCATGCAACAGCGCCCTACAGGTGTTGTGACCTGAGACTTTAGATGCTACCACACGTGGTCAACCTTTACACAGCCACTGCTCTTTTAAATTTGCAGAAATAAGGTTGAGAGGGGATTTCAGGAGGCTGGAAAACCCTTTCCCCTGTCCTTTTGACAGTCACAAAAGAGGTTCTTATAGTCTCAGTTCTTGATGCCTTTCTTGCTGACCCCAGCACCCCACAGTCAACCTTATTTTTGTTCAGATCAATGCAGAGGGGGAAAAGAATAAAGGAGGAGAGGTGCTACCAGTGCAGGCAGTTGGAGAAATGGGAGTGACCCGACTATCTGATGGGAGGAGCAGTGGTACACGTGGGGATTTTCCCTGTGACATGGGGCACCACAAGGTAAGACCTCCGGGGGATTCCCCAGTCTGTGTCCAGAAATATCACCCTAGAAGCAGAAGCAGTTTCATTCTGCTCTCTCAGTCTGTCCTGCAAAGAGGCACTGTGTTGCTGCTCTGCAATTTGAAGTAGCAATACCCATGGCTTCAGCAGCCTACGCTCTGCTCATCACCTTGTGCAATGGTAAGTAGGGAGTCTTGCATTTTTCAATATTATTATTATTATTATTATTATTTATACTTATTTTGGGGGGATATGTTTTGGGAAGATAGAAAGGATTACCTAGGTGATCACTTATAAAAACAATTTGTATCTGTGCTCGGCAGTTTGGAGCTTGGTCACTGGAGCTGCTGTGGCTGTCCCAGATGTTGCTGTGACTTGCTCTGAAGAAGCTCTGCTGCCCTGTAAAGTTCTTCAGGATTCCTCGATCACCTACCAGGCAGTGTCTTGGTACAAAGTAAGAAACAAAGCCTAAGTAACCTGAGTATCCTGCTTTGCTTTCCTACTTGATACTGGTTTCTCTTGTACAGAATGGGCTATTTTATGAAAAGGCATCCTTCTGTCAGTGCAGCAGAGATAAGGCAACATCTGAGCTGATCATGGGGAACAGATGGTTTCTGTGTCATTGTAGATAGGCCATTTGAACGTGACCCTTGCGTTGCTCTTGGCCTGCTTTTCAATGTTAGTATTCACAGTCTGCAGGGATCAGAATTCAGGGACTGTCCCGTGTGCAGCTTGCCAAACACCACTTCAAAGAGGACTTTCCAGGATTTTTCTTTAGAAAAAACCCTTTAAACCTTATAACATCAGTGCTGCCGTCTCTTGGTTAATCTTTCCCCAGAAAGGAGCTGGTTTTTAGTTTGCAGTCGAAGAGCTAAACAAACATACGGAATTACTTAGACTTGGCTAGTTAAGGTGAACATAAGGGAAGGATATACAGAATACAGATAGAGAGCAAGGAATTGTGAGTCAACTGTTTGTAGTGGCAAACTAAGTCACATCTTGGCTGCCCTGGCTTATCTGCCATCTCCAAAACAGAAGTACACTGCTTGTTGCCTGTCTGTGGGAGAGCTACAAGAATCCATTGGCTAATGAGCAGAAGGTACAATTTACCTCTTTCAGTATGAAATTTCCCGTAGAAAGAGAGACAGAGTTGTCCCCTGGTTGAATAAGGGGCCATTGACTTGCTTCACAGGGTCTGTGTATTCACATATCAGCACACAGATTGAGTTAATAGTGTGTGGTGCTTACCAGGCAAAAGGAAGGTTTTGCTGTGCCACGCTCCTCAGTCCCTACCATGCACTCCTGCTGTTTGCCATGGGCCTGCTAATTCAGCTCCCTGTTGCTTGTTGTAGTAATGGGAGATCAGTCTGGGAAGAACAGTTCTGTGGGTTACAGAGATAGTTAAATAATTTTATCATATGATGGAAGAGCAGTGGAAGGAAGGGGAAAAAAAAGCAACAAAACCAAACCCAGCTATTTTTGATGGGCAAGAACTGTAGTTAATCTCTGCCAGAACATAAAGCCACAGCCTTGGCTTCCCCATCAGATACCGCTTTAAAATTATTCCCCCATAGTAAATGAATAAATTGTGTAATTGGACTTCAGCAGCTGAACCTTCCAATGCATCTGAATTGCAGTGCAACACTAAGCTCATCCTTCAGGGCCCAGTGGTGGCTAGGAGGGACAGACAGCAAACAGAAGCTAAAAGCCAAAAGCATGATGAAACCTTGTAGGCCCAATTCTGTGTTGTCACACAGCTCTTTATAGCTCCACCTGCGCACAAACACACTGCACGTGCAAGGGAGGGTGATATTTGATGATGCCTGCTGTGTATGCCCCGTCCTTGGCACCCCTCTCCTGTGCTCCTCCTCTTTGCAGCACTCTGGCACTACCAGTCCTCTGTCCTGCCAATCTCCTCTCCCTTCATGGTCTCCTCATCTTGTTTCATCTGTTTTGCTCAGGAAAGGATAATCCTTTCAGTATCAAACATGAAAAAACCTCATGCCTTTTTTGCTCTGCTGGCACTGGCGTAAGAACTACAAGTGTTAACAAAACGTAGTCATCTGCAGTGGCTGCCATCCACAGGGGTCGACACAACCAACTGTGTTATTATGTCCCTGTGGTTATTCATCCCAGAGGAGAGATGGAAAGTGAGAATGGGCAGTTAATGCCACTCCTGGAGATGCTAATATAAGCCCCAGCCTCAGCCATAGTAGGAAAGCACAGCATCAAATGTAAAGAAAAAACCTCTCGACAGAAAAAAGTGATTCGCTTTCCATTTTGTGGTGGGGAAATGATGCTTATTCCACTTGTGGGGTTAGCTGAGTTGGCATCATCAGGAGAGTTATCAGATGGCAAAGCCCAGCCTAGAAGTGTGCCTCCCAGATCCCTCTGCTCTGCCATCCTCTCTGCTTGTTGTCCCCTAGTTTTCTGTGTTTACCTGTCCCCATCCTAAACTTCAGGAGCTCAGGGGAATGGCAGGGTGTAACTAGGCTGCCCAGTGCAGAATTAAGCTGTTATTTAAAAAACAACTGCTGAAGGATTAATCAATAAACACCACATATACCCTCAAAGGGCTAATTAAAAGGTAATTCCGACAAATGGTATGAAATTTCAGACTGTAAAGTTTAAACAGCTGTTAGGCTAAATCTTTTGTGTAAGGTCGCTTTGAACTGTGCAATAAATGCGAGCAATTAACCTTTGCTTCTGCTGCTTTAAAAAATTATGGCGACAGCGTTACAGTGCTGCACGTGCAGCTGCTTGCACAGGGTGAACACGTGGTGAAAAACCCCCCTTCCTCCCACTGGCACCTCTGTGTGCTTCGACCAATTAAGGGATACTTTTCTATGGTTTTCTATGGTCTGCTTAAAAAAGTAATAATAATTAGTACCTACTTTTACAGTTCTGTGTGAAGAAATTGTTCAAAGGAGTTAATATTCTAGTGTCAAATTGCAGCTGAAAGTAAAAAGGAAGCACTGCAGTCATCAGTTTCTTCGCTTTTGCTTATGTCTCATACTGCAAATAGGCACGTGTGTATCATCTGTCCAACACCCAGAAGGATCCTTAGATCCTTAGGCATGGGATCAAGTGTGGGAATAATTCTGTGCGTTCATACCAATGGTGCCCATTAAGGGTTGTCCACTCCTAGGGGCTCAGGGCAACCCACGTGCCATAAAACCATGAGCCACGCGGTCTCTTTCCAACTGAGGTCTGAAAACCAGGGCATAAGCACACAGGCACTGGCAATTGCCCGTGGAAAGACTGGTTTGAATTTCTGTGGCCAGTCTATGAAACAAGAATCTGGGTAATGAAATTTCACTTACCTTTCTGCATCACAGTGCTGTTGAATACCGAACAGTTTGTCTTTGTATGGTACACTGAAAATGAGAACCGCTTCATAAAAACACGTAATTATCACTTTATATCCAGCTTGAAAATCAAGCTGAAGCACACACAAATGAAGTCCCGGTGGATATTTAGTTACGCTGTTCATCTGATAGCCAGAACAGTCTTAATTTAAAACAAACTTTGAGAATGAAGAGAGAAGGCTGTACCTCAGTGGAGAGAAGTCTGTTAACTTTATAACACTTCCCTGAAAAATATAAAACTGTGGCAAAAATTAGAGGAGGAAGTCATACTGTAAAGTAAAAGTAGATCTTGTAGTTGTGTAATATTAGTCTCACCTTCTTTCAAAGGAAATTGCTTCTGCTAAATGTGCCTAGATATTATTTATTAGCAGAGGTAAATATTTTCCAAATTACTCTGATCTAATTTGTAATACACCCAGAGAAACACAGTTAAGCTCAGACGTCTATCTAGCTCCAAGTGGCTCCAGCACATTCAAGACTGAGACAGAAAGGGAGTTGTGTTCATGACCAAAACAATTATTTGACTTGACATGAGCTACTGCTTTCTGCCCTTAGCTTAACAAATAGAAAGGCTCTGTGGCTGAGTCAGGGACTTTTCTGACCAGGCCCAGATAATGTGCCTCATGTGATTCCTTTGCCTTTGTTTTGGGTTGTTGGGGTCTTTTTGTGTTTGATTTTCTTCTAAAGCACACTCAGAGTTCCCTCACATTTGCTCACAGTTTATGTAGTGTGGGTTTTTTTTTGTGTGTGTGCGCTATTCTTCAAATTTAACATTGGTATCTCTATATAACACCATATAGGAACCATATGGATGCACCTTCAGCTCTAATCAAATGTGAAAGTGCTCTAGTGCGGCAAAATGCACTATTAAGTGGTTTCAGCTGAGTTGTGATTCATTATACGCTGGTTGCTGGACACTGCCAGGATTCTAGATATTTTACTTCAGAAAATAAATTCCTTCTGGCTGGATATAGAGTACTTAGATTTCTTTAGCAGTCAAATGTTTAAGCTTGGTCTTTATTCGTGGTAAAATTTTATGCAAAACTATTTTTACAATCATTCCACCCCCAGAAAAAAAAAAAAAGAGAGAGATTTATGTTAATGCATTCCATTCTTAAGCTGGCATCATTTTTGGACCTGAACCATTTTGTTTCAAGTAAAAGTTTGCTTTTATGGGAAAAGTAGATTGTATTGGCAGTTTGATTTACCTAGGAGCCAAAGTACTACCTTAGTCTGGGAATGGTGTGATGAGAAAAGATATTTAATGAGAGTGGAGAATATGAGTTGACTTGAAACCAGCTTGCTCTCACATGTACCTGATAAAATTAAGTTTTAATTGATTAGTTAGGTGCAAGCATTGCAGCGCGGGTGAATTGCCTCTGTTTATTGGCACAACCATGTAATGCTACAGCAGTTTTCAAAACTACAGCTAAAAGACAGCCTGCTCAGAACCGGATCCCTCTTTCACCTTCTTTTTAAGTTCTCTGAAGAAAGAGGGCTGAAGAGCCCTTAAATTTTGGAGGCATTATTCTACCTATTTGTCACAGTTCGTCCAGACAGAAACCAGAAATTTGTCATCTTGGTATTATTTTTGATCAAACCTGAAAATATTAGTATCCCATGTGAATATCCACACTTTCACCACTCTTACCAATAAGCTCCAGGCTAGGAGAAACTTACAAGAATCAGTCATCTGACTAGAGAATCATAGAATCCTTAGAGCTGGAAGGGAACTCCGAAGGCCATCTAGTCCAGCTCCCAAAGAACAGGGACACCACAGCTAGACCAGGTTGCCCAGGGCCTTATCCGGCCTCTCCTTGAAAGTCTCCAGGGGCAGGACATCCACCACATCACAGAACACATGTGAGAAGATCAGATCCTCTTTAGACCAAATGTATCCAAGCTTTTGGGAAGTGCTTGTAACTTTCACTGAGCAAGGCAGTCAGACAAAGTTGCTCAGGACTGTGCCCAGTTGGGATTTAAAGATTTAAAAGGATGGAGATTCTGCACCCATGCTGGGCAACCTATACCAGTCTTCAACCATCCTCACAATAAAAAAAAGGGTTTTCTTAAGTTTAAATTGAATGTCCTGAGTATCAGTTTGTACCTGAGCTGAACTTCAGCTGCCCATATCCCCAGCCTCTGGATGGCACCATCTGCTGTCTCAGCCACTCCTCCCAACTTTGTGCCACCTGCAAACCTGCTCTGTCCCAGTGTCCAGGTCGTCGGTGAAGGTATTGGATAGTGTCAACCCTTGGGGAAAGCATTTCTTCTCATTTCTTTGAAGGTGATGAGAAACAACAGATTTAGCTCCCCTAGCTGACTTCTGAAAACACGGCTGCTGGCCGGGATGTACGTGACAGAACAAAGAGGCTCACATTCCTTTTGCCATTTAATTTTCTTAATGGTGAGTTTTATGCAGCAGAATGATGCTCCCTGCCTGCAGGTTCTCACTTCCCTGCAAAACTTGCACTTCAGTAGTCTACAGCAGCCAATGCGACGATGAGATCTTTTCAGTGCCAGTCGGTTCAGTAGCACTCCTGTCGGCCTCTGCATGACTCTTGATTTGACTTTTTCATTTTGGCAAAGGCACTGTCAGCAAATACAGGAGCAGGAAAAGATCAGCTCCCTCTCCTGCTTGAGGTATGAGTAGGGGGAACTAGCAAGTTGGAAAGGAAGCCAAATACACACAGAGCATTTTGTCATGGATTCAATAAGACAGACCCTAGGCAAGTGGATTGCTGACACCAACAGCATTTGCTTTGATCCCCCAATGCTTGTGCAGAATTAATTAGGTGGCAGCCCAGGCCTTTGCCATGTGGTGTGCTGTCAGCTGGAGTAGACTCGGCGTGGGTTAGTGCTGAGTGACCGTAGGTGCCTGAGCTGTGCAATGCTCTATCTGGTGAGAGGTTGACCAGCGCTTCAAATACTTTGCCATTTTCATCATTTCGATTACGTTTTTGGGGAAGAAGTTTGCTCGGATGGAGTAAGAGGCAGACTGATGACTGTACTGAACACACTTTGGGCTTCCTCTTAAACGACGGAGCATGGGGGCCTTCCTGTGCAAACTTGCTCATGTTATTTCCTCACTGCTTGCGGAATTTAAAAGGGAGGGTTGGCGGGTTTTGATGAGATGACAGGAGCAGAGATTGCATTGGATCAGGCATCGGAGGGGCTGCAGTGAGCTCTGAGCAGGAGTGGCCGCGCTGCCTGTAGGGGCTGGGGAAATGCCACCAGGTGTCCCTGTAGCTTCAGAAATGCAGAGAGGTTCCGGGCTCTGAGTAGCATCGTGCTCGTCTGCCTCTGCTCCAAGGGAAGGGGAGATTTAATGAAGAAGGAGCGGCACACAGTCCCAGAATTACTCCCGCACATGTGAACCGCTCTCCTCCTTCTCAAAAGGCAAAGGGTCGCGACCCCCCATCCACGTCTCTCCGATTTCTGCCCAGGTGAGGGAGCCCACGGGTAATAGACGAGGCCCTCATGTAACTGTCTTATTCTGCAGGAAAGGCGCAGTTGGTATGGCTCTACAGGCTTTGCTCAACTTGGCCTTACATCTGGCCAGCCTGTCCCCAGGATACTGTCACAATATTTGTTACCAGAACTGTCTCAAAACTGAGCAGCTCAAGAAGCTTTGGATGCAAGAACCAAGCTCAGTGACCCCCTGAAATAAGAAAGCTGAATCATAGGATGCATGGACTTGGTTTACTTCTCCCTTGCACCAGCAGTGCTGATTACAATTGCATACAGAGTGATCAAAGTGTTTTTTGATTTCCAGATCTCATCCACAGGAATCACTGCGCCATTTACCACCCTGGACAGCAATTATTCATGCTACCATTAATTATGATTGCTATTATTTTTTAACAAAAAAAAAAAAAAAAAAAGAGGGAAAACCAACCAACCAACAAACAAATGAAATAGGGCATACAGGCTTGTCCTCTTTTTATTGCCTTATGGGCATTTTTGCATTTCACTGAGGAAGGGGGGGGTGGCAAAAGAAGAGAAAGTGGTGAAAATGAGATCTGAGGGAGGTCAACTCTATCCACTTAACTGCTATTGACCCACGAGTAACCAGAGCTGAACCCAGCCCGCGTACTCAGATTGCTTTGGCTGCAGATCCTGGCAGCATGCAGGGGCTGAAGTTATCACCATCCCTGTAATAAAGTGAGTCCCGACAGCCTGAAAGCTACCATAGGCACTGCTTGTCCCTGAGCTGCTTGGGGTCAAGCGTCATAAGGAAGAGGAGCCGGGGTAAATTTACAGGGGGATTAAGAGGAAGAAGGTACTTTCTTCCCTCTTGCTGGGTAAAGTGTGGAAAGTCCCAGGGATTTACTGCTCTCTGTTTCAGCTATGCACTTAGAGAATACATCCCCCCCAAAAAAAACCCAAAAACCAAACAAAAAGAAAACCAACCAAAAAATACTTTCTGAGAACAGATCTTAACAATAATGAATATGTTGTGCTTTTATCTGAATCCCCAGTTCCTGAAAAGTTCCCCGACTTGCAGCTTATTTTATACCATTTTTACACAGAATTATGACAGTTTCAGGCCTGTATTTCTCTCCAGATCCCTGAGAATGCTTTCCTCATGCAAACACAGGAAAGAGAAACCAGATTCTCCTAGCCTCAGTTGTATTATTTTTAATAACTTCCAGTGTAAATGTTGCACACTGATGCAGTAGCTATACCGATAGAATGTAAGCACTGACATGCAGCCCTAAAATATGTCTATCAGAATAAAATAAGAAATAACACTAAAAAAGCTTTGGCTCATATTAGTGATAGATTTGGCTGCAAAGCTGAGCCTTGGACTGTATGAGCTAGCTCTGGCTTTGCTGGTCCACAGAAAGCCTGAATTCATTTCTCAGGAAACCTTCACAGAGGGCACACTGCCTCGAGTCCCAGGGAGACATCGATGAATAGGAATGGACATGTACTAATTCAAACCCTTCTCCCATCTTTCAAATCAAGTTAGGGGTTCTTCCATTCTTTGTGGTTCCTATCCAATTGTCATTTTCAGCGCATCCTATCGCCCCGCCATACAAGCTGTACTGGGAATATGCTTTATTCCTCCCGCAGCCTCTCTGCAGTGCCAAGGAATGTAGCTCTTCTGGTTACAATTAAGAAATTCAACATGTGAATGCTCCCAAAGCACACCAAAAACCTGCTTGTGACCTTCACGCAAATGAATCCAAATGAGTCAAAGCAATTTGTGTTTTTTGGTTCCAACAGAGAGTTGAAGGGAGGGAGGAACTCCTGCTCCTCCACAGAGACACTGTGCTTTCTGGGGGCAGGTTATACTTCCTTTAATATCATGTCTATTTAGACAAAAAGTCAAAAAAACTTATTGATTGCAAGCATGAATGTACTAGGAAGCCTTGAGCTTCTTTCTCTTCATCTTCTGTATTTTCAACCACAAGCTGGCTTTAAAACTCTCTCCCCTAAAATTTAGGATGACATTGTTGCCCAAGTCAAGAAACATATTTGTGTTTTCCAGATGGCTGGAGTTGGAGACAGAACAGCATGGAAAGTCCTTGATGTGGAATCTCGTTATCCAAAAGGACTTGGAGGCTCCCTGGAGCTCTGCAACAACACCCTTCAACTGAGGATCAGAAATGCCACCAGCCAAGACAGTGGCACTTACAAGTGCACTCTGGGGGAACAGAGAGGAGACCGCAACCTGAGTGGCATTGTCACATTAAAAGTAACAGGTATCGTGTTCTGTTAGCATTTCATGAAGATAACAGTTTAAAAATATCTTACTGACACCAGAACAGTGTAACACCTTATTTTACATTTCAGGTTGCCCTGGAATAGAAGATGAAAAACTGAAAAAATACAAAACTGAGATTTCCATGCTGACTTGCCTTGGAATTTTTTACTTGCTGCTCATCTTCTTTACCTGTGTAAGCAATTTTCTTTGTCATGAAGAAGTCAACCAACCCAAGTGGCCAGAAATACCCTACTTATTGTCTCTGCTTCCACCACCATAACGGAGCCATTCAGAAGTTGGCCAATATACTTATTTGTATCCAAATCTTTTAAATAATCACATAGTGTTTTCAAAGTAAGATGGAAACTCAGGTGAATGAGAAAATCAGGATGGAGTTCCAAAGAGATAAAATATTTCACTCCACCCTGAGCTAACTTAAAGCAGATGGTTATTTTCCTGTTCCCTGATGCTCTTTTCTGCTTCCAGTTACTCCAGATGCAAGGGTTCTGTGGTTTAAGAGTTAAGAGTGCAACAGTCCTTCTTGTCCGGTAGTAGGGAGCAGGATGTGCTCAGACAGAGCTTCTGGGATCCAGATCCCACCTATGGCATTGCATTGCAGAACAGAACGACTGATGAATTCAAGTCCACCTATTTTTTGCTCCATTTTCCCTATCTGTGAGGTAGTGATAGCTCCATGCCAGAGGGCCATTTTTGTCAAGTTATTTGCTCTTAATCTTCTATTTAAGATCTCTGGAAAATAATTAAAGCAGAATTGAAACTGTAATGTTATAAGTAAAGGAAACCATTAATAGCTCAGCAAGGCCTTAGATTAGCTTGGCAAATATACTGAAAAGTCAGTGTAGAAACAATACAGGAATACAGTGCGACACAAATACCCTTTCTTTCTCCTAGAGGTTTTGTTTCTGGCCTCTTACTGGTATCTCTGAAGAATGTGGAGAGAGGAGGTTCACAGAAGCAAACCAGTGGCCTGTCTGTGATAGCAGTGAACCAGGCACAAAACCCAGGAGGCTCGCAGTTCTTGACTTAGAGTCATCATGAGTCTCGGCTGTCAGTGCAGTGCAAGACCAGCAGCATCTCTAAACAATGGGCTTGTTCCTCCCTCCTGCTTCCTCTGGGATTGCTACGAGATAGAGTTACAGACAACATTGTTAAAAACAAAGAGAAAAAAACCCCAACATTTTGGAAGGCCAAATTTAACTTTTGCTGTCTATTTCATATCTGCCTTATTGTTTTGTTCATCAGCAGATGAATCGTAACTGTTGATTGGAGAATATCTAATTAGCTGCAGCTAAATGCAGCTTTTCATGTACCTTCAGGGAGCAATTAAATTTATGCCTGTCTCTTTTTTAGATTGACAATCTTGCCAGTAATTTGTGCTGTTCAGACTAAAGTTTGACAAGATAAATCTTGTAGGAATTTGTTAGGATGAAAGTATGAAAGCAAGGATATCACTCAGAGAAGACAGATGCCTCTGTTCTGCTCAGTGTCCTGAAAGAGTTTCAGATCTCTAAAAGAAACCTCCCATTCCCAGAGATAAAAAAAATTCCAGTTTTAATGGTGCTGTTAAAAAACCAGAGCCACATCAGAAGATAACCGTTCTGATGGGATGACCCATGTCTTACTCCTGGGTGAGAGTCCAGTTTCAGGCATCAACGTAGCTTTCATCAATGTTTAATATTGCCCTGTTCTCACAAAGGAGCTTCGTTATTTAAAACGTCTGTTAAGTTCTTTCAGGTTGCCTTGTCCTCTCTGTGCCTAATCTCCTCTCAGTTCAGAAGTGACATTAAGATAGGTGACAGTTCTGGGGTTTCACCTTGGCAACAGCATGAAAATATTATGGAGATTGGCCTGTACTGAGGTCAAGTACAAATGCATTCGATGCAAAACCTCTTTCCATGAAAATCTGAATTAAATTGAGATTTCTCTTTGTGGCTTTTTGATCTCCAGATCTCACTAACTGAGTGAGAAACAACACCTTTCTTGTGTACTGGATGGTTATATTGACAAATAAATGCAAAAATGTAATGAGTTAAACTGCTGAACTTTGAAAATGGGCTGTACGCACGAACTCTCAATTTTAAGCCTTCTTTTCCATTTTTCTATTCTAGACATGCCTAAGAAAAGAGAGTATGTCTCCCAGTGATAAAAAGAGAAGAGATTCAAAACACATTCTCACTCTCATCAATACACATGAAATGGCAACGTTCCGGGTTTTAAACAGTGGCAGCACATGCAAAAGTGGACTTACTTCAAGTTCTATCTAAGTTGGCACTGTTGGTGGCACCGTAGGCTCATCAGTGAACGTACGACATGAGATGGATAGTGGAGTGATACAGAGATGGAAGAAATGGTGATATATGGCCTCTTCAGGACAGCCCGACAGTATGGGTAACCTGTCAGTGCTGTGCTTGTTCTGGACAAGCCTTCAAAAAGCACCGTTATTCACTACAGTAACTTCTTGGTGCTAGGTGGCTAACAATTACCATTGCAGCTACACAACTGTGTTGCAATGCTGTTAAGCATTCAAATTGCAGCAGTAATGACCAGTGAAGGAACAGGCCATCTATATCTTTGTGATGTATTGAGCCAGCTGTGGAGATACAGGAACAGAAGATGGGGCAAAAAAACACCAGCTGTCGGTGTTAACAGTGTGTAGTTTATGTGAAACAAGGTCTATGAGAGAAGCCGAACTCAGGCGCATGATGCAAGGGTGAGAAGTCTTGTCATTGTGGACTGAAGAGGTCAGGAGTTACTTTGGAGTCTGAAATTAAGTGACCTCCTTTACAGTGCTGCTGGTGAAGCAAGCAAAGTTCAGAATGACTGTGGATGCTTATGCCACCATATGAAGATTTGCGCTATAACACAAGAATTTGCAAACACACGAGAGCACAGTCGGTGCCTTCTACAAAACAAGCCAGCCAAGCAAAAAAAAAAAACCAACCAAACAAAAAAACTTTTGAAAGCCAGACTGCAGCATTAGGATTATTCAATGTGGTTTGGAATTCCAGGCCATGACAAGGAGGCTCTTTCTATAATCCTTTGACTAATTTTGAAGCGATGATGGGTGGAAGGCAATGTGCATCACTCAGCATCTCTGTGAGCAGGGTAGATGTCTACACTGATAGAATCCGAGGGACTTCTGACCAGAAAATGGTTGCAAGGGGTATGGAATTCACTTAGGGCATGGTAAATTAATATCACATTTGCCTTCTTGTAATCAATTTTTACATGTAAATGTGTGTAACATACTTGAAATAAAAATTCAGAGATAACCTACCGTTTGTTTCTCTGTGCACCACATATGGCAAATAATCCCAGAGATACTCCGTATCAATTGCATTTCATTTTACAATCAACTTAATTACATCAAATAATGTAGATGTCTTATCCAGCCTCTTCGGTGGGAGAAGGCATGTGTGTGAATAATTGATTAAGCAAGGGATAATTTTGTGCATTTCTAAAGAATTAAGATCATTTGAATTTTCCTCGAAATTCCTCTTTCTGTCCAAAGCGCGTTCCAAAACACCTGTCCTGTACTGACAAACAAGTCATGAAGAAAAACACAAGGATGCTTCAGTCTACCTGGTTACCTTTAAACACAGGGCATCATCATGGGTGAGCTGCATGTTTAGATGGCAGTAATACAAGCTGAACTGTGAATGTGAAACAGGCCCCTAAGTGACCCGGGCACTTCAAGGTTCTCCACGTGGTCAGAAATATATAATGTCTGATTTATATTTTGTTTTTGCTTTTTTATTTTTTTCTCATTTTATTTACTAATTTATTCTAGAGAAGGATACAAGAGGCAAGAAGGGAAAATCCAGTTGAAAGGGGCTGATCAGCAACCAAGGCTGAAACACTTCTTAAAAATTGTTTCTTCAGATGTATAATAGGATCAAATCAGGATCAAATGAAAAGAAGAGACTTTGTGTAAACAACTGTGTCCATTGTTTTTTGTCCCGAGCCAAACTGTCTGCGAGGCAAAAGAGTGGGATGGAGGCTACAACATCGAGAGTCAGATTTCAGGATCAGAAGTTTCAGGCTGGTTGATTCTGGAGATTTGCTGCAGGCCCCGCTGTGCTGTAGAGGCGATTATGCTGAAGGCCACTTCAGTGTGTTAAAGGAGTTTAGAAGGAGTGATGAAGTCTTATGCCAAGACGCTCGACCGAATCGAAGAGTTGGGAAGAAACACACGGCTTCCTAAAGCGATGAAGGCGCTTGCACATCTGGGATGTTAAGAATGTAAAGAAACTGTTACTCTGTTGTAGGACAAAAGCTGACATTAGCTGGAAATAATATGAATGAGAACCAGACAACTGAAAGATAAAAAAGCTAATATATTACAGAGCCTTCAGCACTAGCAAGAAAAGGAATCATATCTTGGCTGACAGTCTTACAGAGTGAACCGCACATTTCTCAGCATAGTATCCCAGAAGAGACGGTCCTTTGCTTGCAATATGGATCTGAGTATCTAAATAGCCCATTTCAAAATGTCTGCCCAGCCATCCCACTGGGATGAGCTCATGCACAAGTTTTTCAGATTCCAGTACTGAAGGGAGCACATCTGTCTCTTGCACAATCCAGAGGCTGTTTTGATTATATGGAATAATTGCTTTCTTGGACAGAAACATTTGTTCTCTTCACCATGACTCTTCACATCAACGTCTTTAATTTTCTAAGATATTGGCATACGTGCATGCTAGCATGGTTCTTTACACTACTTTCTTACAACACTTTTTAGAATCAGGATCTGAACAAACCCAGGAGGTGAGAAATGCCATTATCGTTATTTTTGTAAACAAAAGCTGAAGACACCTGGAAATCTGAGCACTTCTGAAGGAGCGTGGGTCAGAATCCAAAAATGAGCTGAGATTTCCTGACTATGCCTTGAGTGCCTTAAGCAACAAAATTTTCTTCCTAATATTTTTCGCTTATTTGATTTTTTTTTCACTGATCCCTGCCCTCAACCAACACCCTAACCTGTATTTTTGTATTGCTTTGTCCAAAGGTGAGCCATCTGCATTCAAAGATACCAATAAGCATTGTATGTGAAGTTACACATAAAGAGCTGGTTTGTATGCCTGTGATTAAGGAATATGCAGACAACCAGGGTGCCACATGGGGAAATTACCCCAAAGAGAAACTGCAAATGAAGCTAAATGAATATACAAAATAGCAATGAGGGGAAGCTAAAGGACATAATCCACAAAACGCTGAGCGTGTGAGTTATAGCCCTGAGCTAAGCCTGATTTGTGCAGCTGGCACTTACACAGCAGATAACCCAGGCTGACAGTGACCTTGACAGCACCACTGCAGTAATATTTGCTGGGAAGGCTGTACAGATTTCCACCTATTTCTTCTGAGCAGGAGCTACCAGCACACCAGTATTCACCAACACATGTCAAAGCAATCCCAGTGAATGGTGTGGAAGCACGGCTCTTTCTATATCTGAATTTTGTCTGCCTGGGGTGGGATGCTTTGGAGGCCATTTGCAATTGATTTTTCTCATCTCTGTACATGAAGGTAACAACTCTACCCCATATTCCAGCTGTGGAATTAAATGCAAAGTGAAGGTTCTTCCCCTTCTTCTCCTTTTAAAGTAATTACCAGCAGAAGCCTAACTCTAAGTTATTTGGAGAACGTACTGCTGGGGAGATTAAAGAGTTACAAACAAATGCAGTATCACATTTCTTTGGTTAACGGTCTGTTCCCTCTCATTTCCCTGCCAGGGCCCGTGTTTGCGGTGCTCTGCTTTTCGCTGACTACAGCTGATACTGATTCTGTGTAAAGCTGTGGGAAAAGCACCGCTAGGGCTCTGGGACGATCACGTAAATCCCAAAAAATCCACCAAGGGAATGGGTGGTGGTTGGACTGACACAGGCTGCTGCATGGCGTGGTGGGCCTTTGAAGGCTTCATCTTACGTCCGAGCCCTGCAAGCCTTCCCACTCTCTGATGGAAAAAGCTTGCCACATCCCTGCAGCTGAGCTACATGTGCGTCTCTTATGCCGTAAATGGACAGCCTGGGCTGAGTTTAAGCCTTTGCTCTGGTTCAGTGATTCCAGACAGACGTCACAGCCGGAGCAAAACAAAACAAGCAAACGAGATCGAAGGTGATGGGCAAGAACTGAGAGGAGAGGCAAATCCAAAGGGAAATACAGATTGCACAAGCCCAGCACAAACCTGGGGCTGGCTCTCTGCGTGACCTTTCAGATGCTTCTGTGAAGGGAGTAAAAACACCCCGTAGTGGTTCTATTTTTTTATGTTTTAATTATTATCTTTTAAAAAACATTTGGACTGTGTGCCTTAGTTTCCCTCGCTATAAATGGGAGAGAATGTGTTGCCTTGTAAAAGAAGCAGGGAAAGTGGCAACATTTATACCTTGTTGCCTACTTGGTGTCAAAAGGAAGTTTAGGCCCATGTTGTCTTTCAGGTGATAAGACAGGCTTGAAATGCTGGGCATCGACATTAAGGGAAAGAGGTCCTGCTGTTCAGAGAAACCAGAATAACAGAGACTGGTAAGAATGAAAGTGCAGGAGTGTCTGCAAATGCTGGGGTTTACAGCAAGCACCTGTGACACAAATGTGTGACAGTTTCCACCCACTCCCTTTTGCTATTTTCATCCCATCTGAATTCCAGCTCTGCCAATTCACTCTCACATCTGTTCTCAGACTTGGTATCAACACCGATTTAATCACATTCCTTCCATTTACTGAGCTGGAAGTGCAGGGCTACGTACAAGCCAGGAGGAGTTAACCCCTTCCCTCTGTTAGCCCAGCTAGCGCTCATCCAACACCACACATCTGCTGGTGGACAGCAAGCTGATGGGGAGTGCTTGCCCTGTGAGTAGAGGCTTACACACTGAGGCTTGTTCAGTCCAGAGGAGAGGTAGGTTTGGGGGCACTGAACAGCAGCCCCTTGTAGCTCTGAAGAGATTATCAGGAAGATGGATCCAACCTCTTTGTGGTGAAAATATGAAAGGCAATGGGTGTATGTTGAAATGAAAGTAGTGTAGACCACAGTACCTTTTTGCCCATGAGGATATCCAAGTAGGTTTCTCATGGAGCCTGTGCAATCACTATCCTTAAAGGTTTTCAAGGCTGAAGAGGATAAAACCCTGAGCCACCTGGTCAACCCCACAGCTCACCCTACCTAAAGCAGAAGGTTGGCCTAGAGACTCCTGAGGTCCTTTCCAACCTCAGTTATCCCATACCCCTATACTCTTCATGTCAGAGTGCCATCACTACTCTTTGCAAGGGTTGCTGCTGATGGAGCTGGACCCAAGCTGTTCTGGCCACCTCACACAGCTCCCATCTTTGGGCTCTCAACAATCTCCCTAACTTGGAAAAATGTGCAGACCCTAACCAGGTGCTCAGACCCTTCTGATGGGCTGCAAGACACTGCTTCAGAAGGTACATCCTATAGCTGAGCTCCTGTAGACTTTCGGACTTAAATTATAAGGAACTACTTTTTTCTGTCTTGCTTCCTAGGGATAGCAACAGGATGATGATATTGTGTGGGTCTCTTTGGAGGCTGCTTGGCTTGCAAGCAGAAATGAGAGATCTGCACACTATATTAGCACTTCTGCTAAGTGCACAGAGCAGTATCTACAAGGAAATCAAGCAGCCAGGTCCTTTGTCCTGCTCACTATACGAACACAACAAAGTGGATTAAGATCCAGGCAGATGTGACAGGCTCTCTACCCTGTGCTTAAATGATGGTTAAAGCACTGCTTAAATGGATCCTTTCCTTGGAAAAACAAAAAACAAACAAAAACAAACAAACAAAAAAAACCCAACAAAAAACAAACCAACAAAAAACAACAAAAAAAGCCCCACCAAAACAATTCTCTCTCCCCACAATAATAATAAAAAAAGCATCAACCAAAAAAATAAAGAAGAGAGAAGAAGCACTCCTGTAACATTTGCTACTGCTCCTAAACAACAGAATTTGTTCAAGTTTGCAATGACCCTTGAAGAAGACATTCTCCTCTCAATTCATGCTTCCTGTCACCTAGGCAGATGCTGAATCTCCTGAATTTTTTTCTCACAGCTTCTTTCCATTTCACTCCATCTTAGAAGCTGTAAATGTCTCTGGTAAATTGTGCTAGTACATTTCCATTAACATTAGCAAAAGAAAAAAGAAAGTCAGCTCTGCTGACAAAAACTGTTGGTGTATGAAGATTAATCTTTATATAGCACGCAGAACTCAAGTCTGTTCTACATCTTCCAGCACAGCCTGTACCTCGTTTCTTTTCCTCAACAATTGCTTTCAAGAAGTCACTGTATTTTAGCATTAATATGTTCACACCTCTATTCTCTCAGGCTTCACAATTCATGCTGTAGTTGGCAAACTATTTCTATTCCTGCTAGCAACGCTGAAGACAAATGGAGTCACACGAATTCCTACAAAGCAAAATACAGCTTTACTCTGTTCTGCAAAAATACTCACAGGCTCAGTTTATTTATGGCTGGGAGCATGGAAAGAGTTAAAACTTTTGCCATAATAATTGTGTTCTTCACCCAAATGTGCAGGAGGCCTTCCCTGGCACAGGCATGACAGCAGGGCAAGCATTAAACACCATGCATGGTAAATTAGGACTTTGAATATCGTCTCAGTTGGGAACGATTTTGGTAAATTTTTAAACATGTATTACCAACTCTCCTTCTCCTCCCCCTCCAAAACAGCCTTTTAGGATTGGTCACTTTGGAGAAAAAAAAATAAAATGAAGGGTTGACACTTGACATATTCTATCCATCCATAAACATAAACATGCCTGAACTGCAGTGGGATTTTTCTTTTACTAAAGAGCATGTGGAAGCAATTACCTGAATGTAAATGTGATAAAGAATGGATGAAATGCAAACCAAATGATGCCTTATTACTTAATATAAAGAGACTGCTCTGTGAGATCAAAGTTGCGCAGCACAAAATGTAATGGGTTTCATGGGAGAGAAAGGCTTCGGAGATTTTTTAAAAACATAGCTTCATTTTGATGAAATGCTAAGTAGGCAAAATTAGAGAAGGTTTAAGGAGTTTACCAGACCCTAAGCTATGGTCCTCAATAACTTCTTTTCTCTCCTTTCACCTTCTCCCACTCCATGCAGCTCCCAAATGCTGTCATGATTGCAATGAGAAACTTTCCTGGTTTCATCATGGCCAGGGATGAGAGCCACTCTATCCCAAGGCATGAAAGAAGTGTCACCACCTCCAGAAGCCCTGGGGACGTGGGAAGGCAGAGACTCAAATTCTCGGTGCGTTTCCACAGCTTCCCTTGTGCTCAGAGACCTGCAGCCCCCAGCAATCGCTTTGTGCCCAGGCTCTGCCCCAGCACATATTTGTCCTTTGAATCACTAAAAAGGAAAAGGGGCAATGAGACAACTTCTCCCAGGAATAAAAGAACTGAAGAAGAGACCTAGAGGGTAATTTCCAATTGTTTTCCTACCATACTCCACTGAATAAAAGAGACTCCCATCAAGAGCTCTTTTTACCCTCTACCACCTTCTCCAGTGTTAGTTTTGCTTCTCCTGCCACTTTTTAGCTATTTATCTTTTTCAAAAGCTACACGTAGCAGACAAGGAGAAGGAATATGGAGAAAGTGGTGCAACGTTTTCTGCAAAACTTCACCACAAGAGATAAATTCATCCTCTTGGCCTAGTCTTCCCTTTCCTCCCGCGCCCCTCCCATTCCCCTCTCGTTCTGGGAGTTGCTGTTTATTGCTTTTGCCCAGATATTGTTTCTGATCATGCAGATTAGGCCATCATCTCTGTCAGAAGGCTGTAGAGTATCTAGCACAATGATTGATAACACTAGGTCCTACCAGAACATAAATCAATGAGCAATAAAGTTATGCATCCAAGTCACGCTTAGGGAAAGTGACCTAACTTTGGACTGGAAGCATTAATTAAAAAGAAAAAAAAATGTATTAAGCTAGGAACATTGGATTTTGATTTACTGAAAGGATTAAAAAGTAATGCAAGTGAAAAGAGCATGCACAGGATTAATGCTGCCTATCTCCCAAAGCACTAGGTCCTTAAAAGAAATCATAGATGTTAATCTCCTAAAGAGACTGTTTTCTTCTGCTTTTCAATTACATGCAATAATAATGATCATTTTGTGAATGAAACTCATGCTTACGCCTCCAATAAAACCCAGGGTACTGTACCTCACTCATGCTAATTTAACAAGCTTGTAAAGAAAACAGCCATCATGATTGAATCAGACATTTTCCCCTCTCATCAGTGACAAATTATTAAATATTGTTATTGAAATCTCATTGTAATCCATTATTTTTGCAGTGGACAGTGTTTAAAGTAGCTCAGGGAGCAAATATGAAATGCTGTCTCCAACTCTAAGATGCCGAGCTTAAGGTTGTTTTGATCCCGCCAACAATAATTATTTCATTTTAGATGGATTGCACATGGGAATAAATAACAAAATGATACCAAGCATGTGCACAGTCATAATCAGATGTGAGCATAACACGTTGCAAGATAAAAGAAAAAGGAGAAAATAAAGAAAAATATAGTGATTGAGTATAGCTCACCTGGGTGAGTTACATGCTCATTCTGACACCGTGGCAGCTTTCTGGTTTCTTCTCTCCATCTTGCTTGGAGCCCGAAGACAGAGGAGTGACAAGGGCTGGCTGGGAACAGTGGGACAGGGGAATGGGGTCAGGACTGATCCACAGTACCAACAGAGCAGTTCAGAGTAACAGCTTGGTGGCAAACATAACTACCCACTGAGAGCCAGCAGGGATCCACCTTTCAAATATGGCCTTAAATTTGTAAGTGCTAGTTATCCCATCTCAGTATTGCTCATACCCCACAAAAAATTTAATTTGAAAACAGACAAATGCGGGGTTTGGGACTGCTCCCACTCTAGCAGCTGAGTCATCCACGGCAACAGTAACAAGTTTGGGTTATCTTCCACTGGAAACTAAATGTTGGTCAGTAGCTCCTCATTAGCTTACTATCTTGTGGGTAATAGTTGAGTCAGAATCTCTTGCTTGTATGTGGTTCATGTGCATAGGAGCTCATTTTGTGCCCTGCAGAGCTTCAGTACTCCACCATCTCACTGACAAAATCTGCAACTGCAAGCTAACCTTGAGAGATGTAGCTGGTCCAAAGCATCCCGCCTGTCCACTCTTGTTCCAGCACAATCCAGTCTCTTTCTCGCAACGGAGATGCATAGAAGTGGATATATGTACATATTTAATTTTTGCATTTTCTCTGAGCTTTATTTTTTTTTTCTGACGTAATATTTGTGCTGTGAGGATTTTGTTAATCTTCCAAGACTTCTCCAGAAATGAGCTGGCAGTGATTTTTAGTGAGAAGGTAAGATACTAGGTGTTGGGACAGCCTTCCGCTTAGGATGTTGGCTGCATGCTTGGTGGGTTTATTCTGAAGTATATTCTAAGGCACGACAGACCCCTTACTAAAAAAGCCCATACAAACAGAGCCACATTTGTGATGAAATTCCCCTTAAATTCGCAATGATACAAATGTGATGAATTAATTCACACTTGAATTCATAATGCCAGAGCCCGCTCCTTGCACACAACACTTAGTAACAGCTTTGAATTCACACAGCTGTAGCTGCAAGCAGAAGTCAGTCCCAGTCCTTGTGTTTCTGATGTGTGTTCTTAGAAAGGCTCCTCCCCATTCCCACAATGGTGGTGGTCAAGCAAATTGCTGGACTCACTTCAATCACTAGCTTCTTTTAACACCACACATTCCAAGGGAACTGCTCCATGTGCCCTCCTTGGCTGTGGATGTCAAGTTGGACTGTGGAGAGACAGTCTTCATCCACTTTAAATTTGCTATTTTATTTCCTTTTAAAAGCATTTTCAAGATTCTTTTTTATTCTGGGTCTACACCTGGGGAGGAATAACCACGTACATCAGTACCGGTTAGGGGCTGATCTGCTGGAAAGGAACTCTGAGGAGGACCTGGGTGTCCTGGTGGACAACAAGTTGGCCACGAACCAGCAGTGTGCCCTGGTGGTCAAGAAGGTCAGTGATATCCAGGGGTGCCTTAATAAGAGTGCAGCTAGCATGTCAAGGGAGGTGATCCACCCTCTCAAATCTGCACTGGAATACTGTGTGAAGTTCCTGTACTTAGTTCAGGAAAGACAGGGAGAGTCCAGCGGAGAGCCACAAAGATGATTAGGGACCTGGAGCAACTCTTTTATGAAGAAAGGCTGAGAGAGCTGGGTCTGTTCTGTCCACGGAGGAGTATAAAGGAGGATCTTTATCAGTGCTTATAAATATCTAACGGGTGACAGCCAAGTGGATAGGGTGAGGCTCTTTTCAGCAGTGCCCGACGACAGGACAAGGAGCATCAGGCACAAGCTGGAACACAGGAAGTTCCATATTAAGATGAGGAAAAACATTCTTTACTTTGATGTTTTCAGGTCACTGGGATGAGAAATTTAGGAGCCTCCTTCTCTGGAGATATTAGAGACCCATCCGTACATTTTCCTGTGCAACCTACTGCAGAGAGCCTGCTTAGGCAGGGAAGTTGGGCTGATGATCTGCGGAGGTCCCTTCCAACCCCTATTGTGAGATTCTGTGATTCTGTAATGATGAAAGGGTGTCTAAGCTACTAACAGGAAAATGTAACAGAGGGTGATGGTGTAGATATCATCTCCAGCTCAAAAATGGACACCCACAGCCATTCTACAGCCCTGATTCATCAGGGATCATTTGCTCAGAAGTTCTCTTTGCCATGCCCACAGCACATCATGGACATTTTCTCCTGCAGAGCAGAAAATACCCGCTAGTTGGAGCATGCTCAGAGCAGGGGTGTGTGAGATGCCAGGGGCACACACTCAGCTCAAGGGCTGCTCTAGGTGTCCTTTCAGCTGTTCACTGATCTCATCTGTTTTTATTTGCTTCAGAGAGTCGACTTGGTGCTCTTTCGAACTTGACCTGCGCTGCCAAATCGTGTGAGGACGTAACCCGGTGTCTGCAACATCACAGCCACTTTCATGATGAATTGAATTTGTCAGCTGCTGCTGGGCTGTGGTCTTATAATGTGCTATATTATTAAGTTTCTGTGCCTTTAGATGCCAGTTAATGGAATAACCTCTTTGTCTTTATTAGAAAGAGTCCACAGCTTTATTAAGTTGCATAATTTACAACCAATAGCGTAATCAATAAAACATTAACAAACATGTAACCTTAGACAAACCTCCCATATTGATTTATTTAAACGTTCTCACAAAGCCTGCCTTTGGCCAGCACACACATGCAGTCCCGGTGGCAACCCCAAAAAGCACTTTATGCTATAAGGTGTTGTCTGTAGAGGACAAAACGAATTAAACTGGAAACACACCTCATCTCTTCTGCTTTCTATGGATCCACTTTGGAAAGGACACTGTTTGGTGCTATACATAGCAATACAGCTGCAGCTCTCCTGAAACCACTCTGAAAACATAACCATTCATGCCATTTAGCCCAGGGATGCTGAATAGCCAGAATGTGCTGGTGGGGGTATCAGAGTCCCTCAAGGCTATGCCTGGTGCTGCCCCTCCCGCAGGCTGGGTGCAGCATCTCCCTTGTGTCCTGCGCCTGTCCCTGGGGACAGAGATGGGCTTTTAACCTGAAACACCCAGGACAGGTGCAGAAAATTTTTCTTCAGATGTCTTGTTTTGGAAGAAAGCTCTAATTTGCTCTTTTGCGCCTCATCTTTACAGGGAAAATACAACACATTGCAAAACACAGCAGTGTTTTGTTAAAAATGGTTGGAAGCATTTTCCTAACACAGACGTAGGACGCTGCAATGTTTGGTTGGGTTTGACCCTGGTGTTTCTCAGGAGAGCTGTAACCAGTACGGTGTTATCGAGCTTTATCTAGCCCTGTGTCTGCATCAGGTAGCAAGTTATGTTTAACATCAGGCAAGCAACTCATTCCTCTACCACAATACCTCATGTAAATATATTTTCCAACTGTAAAAAAAGCTTCTGAGCCTCTGATGTCTCATGAGTGCATTTCAGTGGATGAGACCACTATACCTGCACTTATGGTTTTGATGCAATCAGGAGAGCTAGTATTTTATTATCCCTCCTCTCCATTTTCAAGACTGTGGAAAAAAAAAAAAAAAACATCAGACACTGTCTGCTATTCCCTAGTTATGTGTATTATGGCATGACAGAATTGCATCAATGATAATTTAACAGGTAATTTAGAACTAGACCGAAGAAAGCAGCAGGTAAATCATCTCAGGGAAAATTCCTGCACCAGAAAGGAGAAAGATCCAACACACAACTTCTCTGTCCTCAGTTTCAGTGATTTTTTGAATGCATACAGATAATTTCAGGAATATCTAAATGCTTAATCTTTTTGTAATCGTTATCCTCATGTGATATATTTATGTAAGAAAATTTGATGGACTTTGCTTAAAACACAAAACAAAACAACACGGAATTATCTATTCATTTTGAAAGTCTTTGAAAGGTTTATCTTTCAAAAGAGATGCAGGTGAGATGGAGAAATAAAGCTTCCCAGCAAATGTTGGGTACTCGTGTGCAGAGTTCCCACATCCCCTTTGGAGACTTTATCATTTAACAGCCACAACTCCCCTTTATTAGATCACTATAAAACAAGTGCCCTGAGGGAGTCAGAAATGAATTGAATTTTGTAGATTTAAATGATTGTGTGGGACCTTTTTGGTTTAATATATACCCTGGAGAGGTTTGCTACTAGAACTTGGGAACTTTATAATAAGAATAATTCCTTAGCTAGAGATCTTTATCTTGTTACATTAATAATTCACTGGGGGATTATACTGGAAAATTAAGGGAAATTTTTTTAAAGGCTATTAGATCAAATGTTCTTATGGAGACATGTACAGAGATGGTCAACAAAGATTTATAGGGTGGTGAGATAAGGAGTTTACTGCCTTTGTGCTGTATGTACAGGGCAGCTGGTAGCTTTGACACTAGTTCCTGTCTGCAGTGTTACTCAGTGTTGTCACCGGCACACAGTAGGGTAAGGCTCTGCAGGCTACGTCCCACTTGTGTGCTGCAGAGCCTGCATGTAGCAAGGGAATTCACACGGCTGCGGTTGTAACTACCTTCTCTTCAACAGCAAGGGCCAAGTTCTGCATTTGGACACTTTATCCCAGAGTTTTGGCAGTACTTGCACTCAGCCCTGCCACATCAGTCCCAGCATGTACTATTTATAGTGCCTGCAGTTCCCGCTGGATTTGGTTACTGTTCCAGGTCTCTGAATAGAAACTGTGAGGTCTCCCAGGATGTGCCATTTTGAGAGTGCAGATTCTGATCATACTTTGCCCATCCAAAGTATTTGCCACATTTATAGTTACCACCGCAAAGAACTTTGAAGACTTTTCCTCAGTCACACATTTTACCTGTGATCACAGGCTGCTAGTCTTAATGATAGTATCAGGGAATTGGATGATCAACTTCAATCCCCACAGCTGAAGCTAAGCATCCAAAAATAACAAAATGATTAGGAACATGTGGAGTGGTATTTTAGGCCTGAGGAGGATGATATTTTCATCCAGCTAGGAAAAATCCCTATTGACATTCAAGAGAAATGAAGATCTGAACACCCCTGTATCCTTTGCGAGTCCAAGCTCTTGAAGCAAAAATGGAAAGAAATGTGGAACTCAGAAACATACACTTGCACTCTGCTATCAGACCTCCTTCAAGAACTGAGAAGAAATTTGTAGTAATGGATCTATTTATGGTCATAGCCAACCACAGAGGCAAAGGAGACACGATGATGGGTTCTGACTGACAGTTGGCATGGAGAGAGCCATAGCTCTTTGTCCAAGGAGCCCATATTGGCTCATTCACTAACATGATCTACTCATACTTGTGGAGGAGTGTGGGCGCTGTCCTATGTGCCATACACCAAGCACTTCTTCTCCCCTTCTTTGCTGTTGTTACTGATTCCCCCATCCACAACACATGGAAGTTAATTCCCATGGCCACTTCCTCCCTCCTTTGAACAAATTTCCCAAAGTAGCTGTAATGCTGCATGTAAGAACCTGAGGATGGTGGAGGTGAAGAGGCCAAGGCTAAACTCCACTGCCACAGACATGAGGAGAAGAAAATCTGAAACGAGCCTCTGAAGCTCAACAGGAGCTGTGGAAATCCCATACCTCCTGGGATCTAGTCTCCTGAGAATGATTTTGGACAAAGAACCCTCCATGGTCAACATTTAAAGGAAGTCAAAAGGAGAGTACTGCGAAGGGTATAATATGCACTTTACTCAGTATGGATTTGGAAAAAATATGTCAAAGAAAGTGAATTTAAATTCCTCTGAATGCAATTAGAGTTGACAAGATTTCTCACGGTGAGAGACTGCGTTAAAGCAAAAGCTAAAAGTTCCCATCCAGTTCATAAAGCCTTAGGTAGCTATTGGTAATATGAATTAAATTAATCAAAGTGGGTAAAAGCTAATGATTCTCCTGGGAACAAAATTAGCTCCTTAATGAAAGAAATGGAGTTCAGAAATTATAATAGAATATTAGCAGATGTGCCCTTTGGAAATTATAAATTTGCAAAATCCCCTTATGTAGATATTAGTTTGAGTCAAATTATCTCTAAATCTGACCCTGGAGATGTGACGTGAATATGCACGCTACGATCTGCTCAGGAGGTCTTGAAACCCTCTGTCAGCAGTTCTACTGAGCAAGGAGAGATGCCACAGAGCACTTTCCCAAATTAGCAACAGGGCACAAAACCCAGACTTCTTATAATCTGCTAAGTTCTTGCTAAGGAGTCATGCCGCCTCTTGTGGACTTGAGGTTGCTGAGAATAATTATCCAACAGAAGAGACTTTAAGGAAGAGTCACAGCTCGGTAGGACATATATGGCTCTTGTCCTTGGGGCCATCCCAGGCAATGGAAGTTCTGCTCTGGATGTCACATAAAAGACAATTTATCTGCATGAATTGATGTAGTGAGGAACGAGAGGCTCATCAGATATCCAAGACACATCAGTCGCAGCAAACATACAAAATCCCAGAAAATAAGCAAACAAAATTTGTCTGATGAATTGCTAATGTTGAGACTACAAAGAATTTATTATGTTTTTATGGCTCTTTCCAGCCAAGAACTTTTCTCAGCCATTTATGGAAAACATAAAAGCCACTGGGAGTTAAATAGGATAAAAACTAGATTTAAATCATCCTTACACATGCTGCTCACATCAGCATACAGCTGTTTTTCAGCATTTGGAGTCCTTGAAACTTTTAAGCCATTTATAACAGCATGTGATTGGTATGAAAAATAGCACAGGCTTTCTTTTTATAAAAAGAAACCACGCTCCGGGGTGCTGGATACAGGGACTCCAGAAACCAAGAAAGATGTTTGAAGTGCTTATTGGCATTCCAGGACCCAAAAACCTCTTCCTGCCTCACGCTATCTCATAGCAATCCTGATGCTCCCATCCTGGGAAAAGAAGGATGGAGAAATACCCTCTGGTGAAGAGGATTCATGTACAGCACAAAGTATGCCTAAGTCTCTCGTTTGAGGACACCATGTGCATAGTTTAGGGAATGAGGTCTTCCCTTTATTTTTGTATCAATGGCACAAGTGTCAGCACTGTAAGTTTCATCATGCTGTCCTGCCAAGGTTGATTCAGCTCTGCTTGGGCTGCCAGAGGTTTGCACGCTCCATTCAGTGAAGCACCAACCACAAAAACATCTTGGACAACAGAAAGTTCAGCGGCCCTTGGGAAAGTAACTCCCACCAAAAAAGGAAACAATTCCAAGTTTGCACAAATAAAAAGGTTGAAGAAAAACATTAGACAAATACAGACAGAAAAAGAGACAGTCCAAGAGGTGCCAAGGGCAGCTCTCACAGAAGAAATATGACCTATCTCATCCTTTTGAAGTCTATGAACAAACGACTAAGGGAAAGAGGCACAGCTGAAAGCAGCAGGACTGGTGCAGTGTCTGAGATCACATAATGTCAGCACAAGACACAGAAATCTGTGATTTTTCTGCACTTAGTCTGAAAATGCTTTGCAGATATGGATCAGTGACATTATTCCTACTTTCCAGACAGGCATGTTGAAAAAAGAAAAAAGAAAATAGAGTGACTTCGACCAAGTTTTGAAGAACAGCAGTCCAGTTTCATAAAGGTTTTCTAAGGTTTTAAGAGTGGACTTAGTTCTGAATTGCAATGAGACCCCCGAAGATTGCGATTTTCAGCAAGGGGGAATTTAAAAACTCAACATATTTCAGGTTGATTGACACGTTTTGTTGTAATAGAAACTGAAACATTCTGTTTCGACTTTGACTTTAAAAGTTAATATTATGTTTTAGGAAAAAAAAAAAAAAGCTAATATGAAGTTAAAAAAATCAAGGCAGAATGAGGTGTTTCAACACTACACTATCAGTACTTCTTCTGCTGGTTTATATAGAATCATATTATAGAATCATAAAACGGGTTGGGTTGGAAGGGACCTCAAAAATCATCTAGTTCCAACTCTCCTGCTGTTGAATATAGTTGTTTTGCTGTTTTTCTGACCAGCTGTGCCGAGAACAAAACTCTGAAGGCTCTCTTTGCCATCTAAGGATGCATTTAAAGAATACTTTAATACAAGAAATACCGTTTTGTGTGACCAGTAAGAAAGATATTTCTGCAGGGTTTTGAAACCGCCATGGTGAGTCTGACACAAAATTCAGTCAGGTTCGTGTGTCTTACTCATAGCCCTAAGTTGTCTGGTCTCTTTCTGAACCTGTCTTTAGCTGACATCTGCTCCTCATGGGCACTGTAGATTCCAAAAAAGTCTCTTCTGCCTGAAAAACATACAGTAAGAGACCTTGTCAAAAGCATTGTGAAACATAAGTTCATTATATCAGCTGAAACGCATTTATTCATGTGCTTGCTTGCTCTATGAAGGCTCTCTTGTATGTTTTAAAGCTAAGCCTTCTGTGCAGTCCTGTGCATTTATTTTTGTGTATAAGAACTCTGTTTGTGATTGTTTCTACAAATCTGACTGCTTCTTAACAGAGCTTTACTGATCTGTAGTTCCCAGACGTGCTCACAGTCATTACTAAAGATTAGTGACGTGTTGGTACGTTTGTTGTTCTGGAAAAAGAAAAGCGATAGGTTACATACCACAATTAGTTGTTGAATAATTCCACATTTCAATTACATTATAACTCACGGATGATTTTTGGCTGGTTCTCATGATTTGCTTAGCAATCTCTAAAGTATCAGCTCTGGGGTGAGTCTGTCACAGGTAGTGAATAGTGAGACCAGTAGTTCATTTCCACTTCTTACCTCCCTTGACACTTTTTTCTTCTCATCATCTACTGTTCCATTGACCACTTCCCCTTTCAAAGTTGGGTACATTTGTTATTGCTGAGAATGCTGCTGTTACTATCACTGGTAACTTTTATGTCCTCAGTAGAGCTCACCTGGAAATCTTTTCTATCCAATGTTAACTAGTTTTACATTTAGCATTTAAGACACAAGGATTTATCTTTTCCTTTTCTGTTATATTAACATCTTGTGGGAAGGGCAGTATTTCTTTCCCTTCTAATAGTTTTCTCTTACCACTAACCAGAGTGGCTTTCTGAAGGGTTGTTTTTGTGTTTAGCATGCTACCTGCAGTCTTCCAGCTGTCTGCAGATATTTTATCCTTTCACTTGCTCCTTCTACTTTTCTTTATATGAATGTTTTCAGTATTAAATAATGTTTAGGGACAAATACTGGAATTTACTGTTGATATTTAGCACAAATATTAGTCAAAAGATATTTTGTGACAAGTACCACCTGCAGAGTATATAAAGATAACAGCTACAGGATCAGTTTAATTTCTTTGTCAATTGTTGACATTTTTATTTCACAGCATAAGCTAAGAATGAGAAAATGCAGTAAATCTCTGATAAAACACACTTGTTTCCTAGCCTAGTGATTTATCCTCTAGCCTATAACATTATTTAACCATCTAGCTTGCATTTCCCAGACAAGCACTTGTAAGATCTATATTATATTCTACCTTTCTTATACATTTCCCATCTGCCCACTATCAAATGCCCCATGTACAAAATGAGAATGACAGAACTTCCTCACTTTAGGAGACATGTGAGATGTCTCTAA
Organism: Oreortyx pictus; assembly: GCA_036925125.1. Classification (NCBI taxonomy): domain Eukaryota; kingdom Metazoa; phylum Chordata; class Aves; order Galliformes; family Odontophoridae; genus Oreortyx; species Oreortyx pictus. Next base: position 84,151,361 of record JAUPFR010000003.1, on the reverse strand, counting down.
ACATAAGCCATGGAGCTACCAACTCAGTGTGTGTTATACGTGAGGAAGTTTTTGTGCTCCTTGCCATATGATACCCATTTTCTTCGGAGATTTTTGAACCTCAGCCCCTTATTTTGTGAAAAAGAAGTCTTCTTGCTGAGATGTAAGACCTGATACCTGTACAAAATGGATCTACACCTACTGCTTTGATTGCTGCTCAGGCCTTCAGCTGCCTCTTGATACAAAGGGATGAGAAGACAGCATCCCAGTGCCTGGGATTCAGATGCTATGGGGAACCTAGCCCAAAATACTCATTATGGATCACTTGTCTTGACAAGGCCGAAACATTTAACAAATCTGATATACTACTTGTTGTAACAGACATATCAAGGTACTGCCACAGAGGAACTTCGGGCTCCTATTGCAGTCTTGGAGCCCCCTAGAACTTGTCTGGGTCTGACATAGAGCTGAGAGAAACACCTAAAGAGTAATTTGCACTGGGAAAAGCTCCTTTATTTCCATTAGAAACAACACTGTATTTTTATATATATAATATATACACTTTTTTGTTTTAATAACAAAAAGTGTTTCTAAAGGGGTCAGTAACTCACGGACACAGAGTGAAAAATTTACTAGAGCATTTGTTTGTCTGGAGGCCCTCTGGACAAAAAAAAATCATATAACAAGAAGGCTAAAAGTTAATAGTCACAGTCATAAAAAATTACATACATGATTAAAATATCTGTTTCAAGGCACTCATACATTTTCTAATAAGTCTCCTAATGAATTACAAAATGCAATTTTCCATATGAAAAGACAAGCAAAAAACAACGACAACATAGCCTTATTAGCAGTGACCTTGCAAGATTCCTAAAACTTCACCTCCCCACCTATTAAATGCACTGAATAGTGGGATATGTTTGTAAATCAGTCAGATAAGGATGTCAGATGGGAGAAATATCAGCATCGTGCCAGCACTGTAGAGAAAAAGCAAATAATGAAGAATGGTGTACTGGATTCAGGAGGAAGCAGATCTTTAAGGTAACTGGGATGGTAAATAGAAAACAAATTCAAATGAGACTAATGTTATTTCGTAAGTCCACAGGCAGTGAACCAAGACAGAAAGAGTATATATGAAACAGGAGCGCAGTGAAGAGCCTGTTTCCATGGTGCCCTCCAAGCCACTGGGCCCAAGCCTGGCTCCAGTGTGGGTAGGCCAGGTGGAACAGCTCAGCCCTTCCGAGCAGTGCTAACATTTCTATGCTGCTGCCTTTGAAGTGCTGTGCTCAGTCATGCCTTCATATGGAAGGGGCACTGTGACCCAAGCTTGGGTGCAACTTCAGCCGAGGAAGACTTTTGGAAGATGCTTTATGAAGGGCAACAGGAGCAGGGGATGTGTCTGGGGGAGAAGCAAATCTTCTTCACTGACAACATGAGATCACAGGGACGATGAAAGAGCAGGGCTAGCCCAGCTGCCCTATGAGTAACCATCCCAGTGATGAAGGCTGTTAGCTCCAGACACTGTGCTGCTTGCTGCCAAGAGGCACAACACCAAGCCCTGAGAGTTACAGGTGGCAGATACCTGAGAGAGCAATAATCTTGCTCTGAAATCTGCAAAAAAAAAATGGAGCCTTTTGCATCCATTAGCTCAGTGTTTCAGTAGATGATCTCAGAAGGAGAAGGGGAGAAGCCCAGACGGGTGGACCACTGTCAGTCTTTGCTTTACTCCCAAGTCTGAGGCAGGGGCTTGAGAGAAAGTCTGGCTTTAGCACTATAACTGCAAATACAGGCACCACCGTCCTCCCCCAAATTCACTACCAGACAATTGAATGCATGTGACTGCAGTACAGCCTCATATAGGGACATAATGGGACATATAAGCTCCTAGCTGCTACTTGCTAATTGCTCTTCCCCGTTAGCCCAAACAGTGGAGACCTCTGCCAGGCAGCCAGGGTGCATCCGAGCGTTATAGTTTTAGCATATGGACCATTAAAACTCCTAGCAAAAAGAACAGTTTAAACTGCTTGATGCTCTGGTAGGATTTTTGCCATCTGGTACCCTGCCTCTTCTGCTGGCAGAAGCCAAGGTTGGATGCAGCTTTAGGATACTAACTGCAGTGTCATTTCCATACAAATTGTGAGCTTGGGGCAGGCCCATCAGAAAGCATTTGCCTTGCAAATGTTTTCCCTGCCTCTTTCTAGCTGTGTATCAGGAGGCCAAAGGAAATACAGGATCCTCTCAAGAATATTACTGGCATTGCACAATATGGACCTGGAAGTTATGAAACAGAGCTGTTGATGCTTATTTTGTTCATTCTTGTTAAAGATGGAAAAAGGGATGCTACAAATATCCCTCCTTTCTGGCAGGGGGAGTATCCAGTGAGAGATGTGCTAGTGACTGGTCACTGGCAGTGTTTAGAGTTCCAGTCTGAAGCAGACTCAGGCTTATTCGGGCCAACCACCAAAAAGAAGATGAAATCACATAACAAACATCAGAACTAATACACTTATTCAACAAGCAGAATGAAAACCCAGTTCATAATACTAGCTCCTACCTCTACATACAGTCCAAATCCATTCTATCTCAGATCATTGCTGGATGTGAATTTGAACACCAGCACATATATTCAGTAGACACACAAGTGTGATCTGGGGTTACTCCTGAACAAGGATGCTTTATTCTTTGAGGCTACAGTGAAAAGCTGGTCTTGCCTTCCTGAGGCTGCCTGTGTAAGCTGGACCTCAAATAATTCACACAGACAAAACCGAGCTCATAATTTTTCCTCTTTTCAGACTGAAAAGTACACGCATTGTTCCTTCCTCCCCACTCCAGAAAGGATCTCTGTAGAAAACTGATGCTACTACTTACAGCTACTACTACTTCCCAGGAACTACACTGAGGACACTGGGTGAGAGAGAGATGTTCTCACACAGAACGGGGGCAGACATGCTCTGCATTTCTTCAGAAGGAGCCTGCAGATGCATCAAGGAGACAGATCCTCAAGTGATGCCTATCTGAAAGCTACTCTGTCTGCAAATGGCTACAGGGCAGTTCTAATATTTTATCATAGAATCCTCAGAGTTGGAAGGGACCTTTAAAAGCCATCAAGTCCAACTCCCCTGAAATGAACAGGGACGTGCACAGCTAGATAGGGTTGTTCAGAGCCTGCTCCAGCATCCCGTGGGCATCCACCACATCTGTGGGCAACCTGTTTCTGTTCCTCACCATCCTCATTGTAAAAGGCTTTTTCCTTACATCCAACCTAAACCTACCTGCTTAAAGTTTGAAGCCATTTCTCTCTGTCCTAATCCCTCACCTGCTGTAGAAGCATTACCATTAGGGACATAAACAAGTATGCCACACCTAAATGTAACCTACTCTAAATGCAGATTTTTTCAATATCTTACTTAAAACGTAACTTAAGGGACCCCTTTGGCTGTAGAGGCAGACTCTGGGAAAGCCACTGCCTGAGCACATCAGGTGGCAGCCTGAGGAATCCCAGCCCACCCTGCTACCAAAGGCCTTTTTGGAGTAGGCAGAAAGAGGGACCTGTTGGGTAAGCTTTCTACACCACACTTCCAGCGAAAAGATGCGCTGTGGGAGATCTGCTTCTGCTGAAATCTGCAGCCTATTCTAATATCTATACGGTTATTAAAAGCTCCAGGGCTTTGTCAAGTATTTTTTATTAACGGATATGAAAAAAAAAGGGGCCTTTGTTCAAGAGCTAAAACATCCAGACAAAACCTGAAGGACCTTGTGCTGTCAATGCCTGTAAGAAGTTTTCTGCCAGAGATAGCTGAACAACAAAATTGACGCAGCTAATATTGCTAAAGGTAGAGAGGTAGGAAGGAAACGGAGCCCTGAAAATAAAGCCTTTCAGAAGCCTTTAGACCTAAACTCCATTCCTGTGGCAAAAACATAGAAACCACTTTTTTCCACTTTTCCTTTGTGTCCCATATAATGCTAGGTGTAAAGCTGGCACCTGAAAAACAACAGCTATATCTGCATAGCAAGCGATTATCACATGCATTTTGCCTTCAGCACGCTATCAACTGTGCAGTAAGAAAGCAGAGATGGCTTAAGCTTGTATCAATCCTTCCACCAGGCTTTTCTGTTTACTCTTTCAACTTCTGCTGCCTTTTCACTGAGGTGCAGCAGTGTCACTTACAACTCCCCCAGGATATGTTAGATAAATACACAGCTTATTCAAGCAGCCCCGCCATCCTCTCTCGGAGCAGATGAAAGCTCCCTCTCAGCTGGAAGACATTTGCTCTGCCCAGCTCCCTCCCTGCCTCTGTCCCTGCCTCCCTCTCTGCATCCCCGCTGTTGCAGGCCGGCACAGGGAGGTTTGGCGAGGCATCTGGTGCCATCCGTGCATGACAGGCTGTTGGAGGGATGTCCCACACCTTGAGTGGAGGGTGTCGGGAGAGCAGCTGCGGCTCCATACTTCCCTTGTGGGTATTTTAAAATAACTGTTTATCTGCTTACTTCCAAGAAATTCTTGCTTTGTGACTTCTGCAGATTTAAAGTCACATTAACAGTGCATGGGTGGTTTTTTTTTTTTGTTTTTTTTTTTTGTTTGTTTGTTTTTTTTCTGTGATAAATCTAAACAAAGCAAACAAAATGATCATCAGGCCCCTTCACCTCAAGTCCTTTCATTCAAATAACCTCAGGCATCTTCCCTCATCTTCAAATATCTTGGAATAGCGTGTTACTGTGACCTGAGCCTGATTGTATTTACTGTTTTTCCTCACAGCTCAAGCTCCTGGTGAATCTCAGGTTTCATTAAAAATATTTTTGAAGTAGATAAGTGCTCTCAGAGATCAGCCTGAAAGCAAAACTTGAGTGCAAGCAGGAGATCAGCAGCCAGGACTCAGAGAGCAGACACGCACAGCTTTTAGCTATTAAGACACGCTGTGCAGCAGGCTCTTCACTTTCTTCTTGCTCCTTCACTGTGGAGACTGAAGGAGAATGATTTTGCTTTGTGTTGAAGGTGCCAGGCTAATTCCCTGGTGCTGGAGAAGTCTATGAATGTTGTGTGGTAAAACCCAAGAACGATGATTGTGTCGATAGTTAGAAGATTTCTGGGGACTGGGCAATGACATGAGTCTGTCATCTCCCACACACGGGGAGCACTGAGGGAGTAGCCACTTGGGGGCTATAATTAAGAAGGGAACAGACTCTTTAGCAGGGTCTGCTGTGAGAGGACAAGGGGAAATAATTTCCAACTGAAAGAGGGGAGATTCAGATTGCATATAATGGAGAAGATTGTTACAGTAAAGGTGGCACTGAAACAAGGAGCCCAGAGAGGTGGTGAATGCCCCATCCTTTGAGACTTTCAAGGTCAGGCTAGTCCAGGACCAGGGGAAGTTTTGGTAAAATGGCTGTATTAGTATTCATTGTGCAAGCAAGTCTTTGGATATAAGCAAAGGTGCTATCAAAGCCTTTCTGACTACAACTTTTTCACCCTACAAATTAATTTATTAAATTACTTTCATTCCATCTGTATTTAACAGGAAAGAAATTCCAGCCCCAGCCTTGATTCACTCATGTTTAGACGGCGTGTTCATATTCTCAGTGAATGCCACAAATTCAGACTCTTTTCTGTGGAGCTCTGCTGTCTCCACACTTGCAGCCCTTTGGCACGGCCTTGATTTATTCTGCAGAAGCACATAGCTGGCTTGCTACCTTTACACCAAAGCTCATTCCCCAAAATTACTGCTGCTCAACCTGGGCTTGACACCAAGCTTATTACTGGCTTGTGGTGCACTGTTTTTTGTTTTTTTTTTTAACCCCGCATCTTCTCTCTCCCTGTCAGTCACTGTCATCATCTCAGGGACCTGGCACAAAGGCTGGAGCAGCACGATGTGCCTGATGTGGGCAGGAAGCCAGCACATTTTGTGTAGGTTAACTGTCCTCCTCACAGAGTGCGTCCCTCAGCTCAGGCATATGCCAGCAGTCAGCTATTCCTCTGCACCTCCTCCACTCCCCTGTTATTCCTCCCACTCAGACTTTTCATGCTCAACCCAAGTTGATTAAAACATTGCTGTCATTATAAAGGAAAAAAAAGGAAAAAAAAAAAGGACAGGGGATTGCGTGTGTGGGGGGGGGGGGGGTGGGGGTGAAATTTCCTTGCAGCTGCTGCTTCTGTCAGCTTTTAAACTCTCCCTGATAGAAAGCAGCAGCCTGCTCTGGCTTTCCTTTCCTCGCTGCTGAAGGGCTCCTGAATGCAGACATTTCCACACGTTAGCTACCCAAAGGAGCCTACCCTTGGCAAGTGATAGCAAGTGGGATGCCCACCAGCATCCTTCTGGCTGCCCAAGGCTGTGTGCATGGGGTCCTACTCCCCTGACAGAGCTCATCCCAGCCACACAGTGGTGGGACATGTGGAAATGGTGTGGCCCTGTGCAGGCCATCTGATGGAGAAAAACAAGGCGGTGGTGTTATTAGTGCGGCAGAACCACACGTGGAAGGCTGTGATTTCTATTCCTTGTCATGTCTGACGCACTGAAGAATGGGCACAATAGAAGTCTGTGGTTGGGAACATCTCTGAGCTCAAAGAGGGATTCTTGTGAAAAGCAGGCTTGAATCCAGATGCGGAACGCACAGCTGGCACATGTCCTTGGAGCAGGCCAAACCCCACCACATAAATGTATTGTACCCCTATTGCTGGGGTCTTCAGCACTCAATCCAATCCTTACAGCCTGGGACATCTGCTTGTAAGTTGTTTCAATGAACAGAAGAAAATGATATATTTATCATCTTGGATTGTCATTCCCCAGCTCAGTCTGCCGGAACAGCTAGTGACTTCCAAATCATGCAAGCAGGGGAAGCAGATAGCTGGGAGTGTACCAATGCTTTGACAGTAAATTATTACAAATAATATCAAAATATGCTTTGCAAAATAAGAAAGGTCACCATCCAAATTCTGTGCATGCCTTCACTCTCCTTTTTCCTTTACTATTCCTCAGAAAATCCTTTTTCCTTTGGGCCTGTCCTGATGGCACTGGTTCCCTTCTCACTGAAGTGGACAAAACCACGTAAAATTTATTTTCATTGACAGAACAACTTTGGTGCGCTGCAAAATGCACTTAATAAACGGTCTTTCAGCCCATTAAAAAAAAAAAAAAAGAATGCAAATCGTAGGCTGAAAAATCCTTAAATCTTTTTTGCTTGTACTTCTACAGCTAAAGACACAAAAAACAAAAACAAAAAAGCACTTAAGCTCAGTGCCTTATGAGTGACGACTCGTATTTTCAATGTGACAGCAGTGAAAGAATGACAGCTCTCCACTTCAGGCATCCCAAAAGGAACCTGAGTTACAGAGACAGGGCAGCCAACTGTCCTAAAAAGAGATTTCATGTATTAAGAGATAAGTGGCCATTTTAAAAAACATGACAATTAGTTTTCCCACGATTAGTCACTGCAGACTTTACTACCATCTGTTTTATAGGATACAGCAGATAAGAAAAGGAACAAGCTATTTAATTGATAGAACAGTACTACCAACCTTTTCCTGTTTCTTCATTGACGACACTTGCATTCCAATGAGTTTGTTGCATGACTTGCTATCTTAAAGCTGAACCCCTGAACTTTTCAAATCATGGAGCTTTAGATTGTTCCAATACTAATTTCTGCCCTCCATCAAAATGGCAATCCATTCAAAATTTCTCCCAAGAAAAATGTTCGGGGAAATGTTCAAATTGAATTATCTTTTTAATTTTAATAGAAGGGTGTATCATTTACTTCCAACTTTGAAAACAGAATAAAAATATCTTCAGAAGGACAAGAAAATGAAAACTAGGAGCACCTTGTTCTAAAACACTTTGAAATAAATTGTTTTTTACATGTTCAAGTCTATTTTTCTTCAATTGTATTTCGAAACAAAATATTGTCAACCTATTCTGGCAAATGCTCACAGCACAGTAGCTCTTTCACCTAAGAAATGCTACTTTGGGCAACTCTGGGTGAGCTGAAATTGCATATGTACAGGCAAGGATGGGAATGGGTGTCTTGACTAAGAGTCTGCATGCCAAACTTCACCCATGTGCGGTCACCAGAAAAATGGTAAATGCAATTACCAGCTGACTCATTCCAGCAGCAAGCATGTTGATGCTAGAATTATCCAAATGACTGCCTGATAAAAGGATGCACTTGTTCAAAGCACATTTGCCCAGCTCGCTAATCTCGTAGATATCCTGTTGGGAAATCCTTTGAATCCAATACCTGATAAATTAATTTGGCAAGTGACTATATGTTCCACAAGCCTATTACTGAAATACTAAACACCTGTTAAAAGAATGCTGCTGTAAATTTATTTTCAGACTGTACGTTTGCTCTTTAAAAATGTTTTTGATGATGGAGAGAGAAAAGCTGATGCCGAAACTGAGCTGACATCTCTGCATTGCCTGAAGGATCTGAGTGGATGCATCTTGAATAAAGAGTGTCTGGCTCACCACCGTTCCCTCTGCTCAGGGCAGCAAAAGTTCCCCAGAGGCAGCACCCCTGCCCTAAGCCTGGACAGACACCTCTGTAAGTCCAGCTGCCCACACCAAAGGCCTGCGTGAGTTTTGTCCACCCTAGCTGTGGAAGTCAGTCACAAAGGGAAATGCACTGAAGGAAGGCAGTGCAGGTGTTTGTTGGTGAAGGAGCAACAAAGGTGTGACTTCAAGCTTCCTGCTGATCATAAAGTATCCTGCAATCTTTGCAGTGAAAAATGGTAAGCATCACAAATGCATCTTAGTGAATAAATATCCACCTTGTCGACAAGGACTTCAGTCAGTGGGCCTCAGTGTATATGCAATGAATTTTATGACTTTGACTTTAACATCCGCACTTCACGGCTGCTTTGATCAGACAATTGATATTCCAGAGAGGTTGCTTCGATGTGGAAATGAGCTTCAGCAGAGGACTCTGCACAGGTCTGTTGAAGGAGAGAGTGGAAATTCCCCGGGCATGCCAAAGGGGAAGGCTCACAAAGACAGAACACTTTGGGCACAGGAGGGGAACCACTGGGCAGACTTTCCAGACCATTGTTCTAGCAAATAGGTTCCCAGGCAGAACAGTTTCTGCATCATGGCTAATAATATTTATGGAAGGTGAACTCTACATTTGTAGAAATGAACAGCATATTTTTTGAAGCACGTATCAAAAGCCAGTTGTTTAATCAAGGAGGAGCACCAACTTTAGCTCCCTGAAAAGCTGGAAACGGGGCTCTGGTTTCTTCACTTCAGATTGTGTGAGGGACAACTACATGCAGAAAAATAATTCACCATCTAGCAGATGAATGCAATAAAACTGTAAACTTTCGTAGATAATTTGCAAAAGAAAAAGAGGCTAAATTAATTGAATAAATTATTCCATGTGAATTGTTCACTTTGCTCTAATTAACAGGAGTTTGTGTACTCTGCTCCTTCTGCAGTGTCTCCATGGCTGCCCCTAAGGGTCAGAGTCTCTGAGAAATCCATCATTTTACTTTTAAATGTGTTTTCATTAAGCTATAGATAGGAATAACAACAAAAGAGGTAGTCTGAAGAACAAAGGAGGAGAAATTTTCAAGGGGACCTAGTAGCAGTTGAACTTCAATTACTGTTGGCATTCCAATTCTTCGTGGAAATGCTTGAACTCTTGACCATATCACCTAGATGAAGAACTTTCCACAAAAACTCCCTTCTTCCCAGGTGCCACAATTCCCCTAATAACCCTTCATTGAACCCTAAAACCCCAAAGCTGGTCTGCCCACCCATGTCTCCCAGGACTGTAACAGACATTATTAGCTTGTTCATTAGAACACTTTCCAAGAAATTAGAGGGCAAGCATGGATTAGCTGCAATAGAGGGATGTGGGAATAAGGGAACACCAGCTCCCTTGTGGTCTCCAGCAGATAAGTGTCCCATTCCCAGTTAGGTTAGAGAAGCATCTGTGACACTATCATCATTGTAGAGGGTTTAGCTGAATGTTTTTCTTTGTTTGCTTTCTTAAACAGTCACGTTCGTTATGGGAATCATTGTCTTCCAGCAAAGAAAACTGACAGGACAGTCCAGAGGATCACAGCGAAAGAAACAGAAGCCCAGCTCTTCCTGAAGATGAGAAACTGCCACTGCAAACCAAAACCAAGTCTCCAGCAGAAGTCTCATCAGTGGGTACAGAGAGAGGGGAAGAGAAGAAGGTGAACAGAAGGGCTGGCTGAAACCATCACTTTTCAGCCAGGAAAAGGAAGAAACTTCAAAGAGTTCATCCAAGGTAATGGATTTCAGAGAACATTTTGCTCCAACTTCAAGTCAGTAAACACTGGGGAATCTTCACTGCATGCTTTAATTTTTTCTTTTAATTTTTAAATTATTTTTTAACTTATTTTCCTGGACATATTAAAGACTTCCAGCACATTTAGTGCCCAAGAGTCCTAACCCACATCAGAGCCCCATAGCACAGAATAATTTCACCCTGAAGTACTTACACAGTTATTTGTCAAACCATAGAGCAGGCAGGAAGGCAAGGCTGTTACATGGAGGGGGCCAGTTCAATGGGTCAGAGCTGCGATGAGAAGCGAGAAGCCATCTCCTGGCACTGCTTGAAATGGCCTCCTCCACCAGCTGGTTACTACTAAACGTCCTGCCTGCTGTCCACCCCAGGGAAGAACTGGAAGGTTGTGTACTTCAATGACTGGCCGCAGCTACACAGTGAGCTTGCAGGAGTCTTGGCTTTGTGCTGTTCACCAGCATGCCAGTATTTCTTTTCTGTTGGTCTGACAGGGAAGAAGTCTTAGGGGAGATTTTTAAAAGTTCACACAGAAAAATCATTCCCTGTTATAAAATGACCCCAGGAACAAGGCAAATATAACACTGAGTGGAGAGAAGCAAAATTAAGACAAAGTCGTTGCTCTAGATAATAATCCTGAAAAAAGTCCCCCCTGTCCCTGAGTAGCAGTAGTCAAAGAGGTCAAAATAATTAATATTAAAGTATCCGTGTAATAGGATGTGTAGAATCTAGTTATAAACACAGATTGCATTATAAAAACATTTTCTGACAAGAGGCAAAATTATAGTTACAGGATTCAAAACTGCTATCCAGAGGGTATACACAATTACCTCTTGTCTGGGCAAGCTATTGGAGGAATACATTAGCAACAGAGCAATTATAGATAGGCTTATTTTGTTTACTATGGCAAACACATCTTGTATTTATAGAGGCATGAGAGGAGAGCTGGGCCATATGCTTTGGAATAAATGTGAAAGCACGCAGGCAAAGCAGGAACAAGTTTGCTCACCAGCTCTCCTCTGGCTGTCGTTTTCATTGCTCTGAGCTCATTCAGAACTGTGACCCCAGCACAGTGCTGCACAAACACACAAGATGGCCTCCAGTTAAAATGGGCGTTCTTGTTTTAAAATTTATTTTATTTAAATCGTAAGGCAAAGTGACTCAGTGGTGTACTCCAAATTTCTTCTTTTTGAAAAGGCTCAAAACACTAAGGTGAGTGCACACATTTACAAAGTAAAAAAAAATACATAATTTGGAGGAAACAAACAAACAAGCAAACAGGAAAGTTTTGGCCAAATTTCAAACTGAGGGCTGTATAGCTAGGATGGTTCGAGGCCTTTGGTCTGTAAATAAGTTAGAATCTGTATATTTCCTTTTGCTTAGACAGCTCCCTGTATTCTCAGGTCTTCACTTTCCTTCAGGCTGGTCAGTACTGATCACAGAATCGCAGAATCACAGAATTGTAGGGGTTGAAAGATGTTGAAATTCACGTTCCGTAGGACATCTTGGCAGGCATTATTCTGCCTGACTCAAGGGATGCAGGAGAGTCTTGCATCATTTCTGTCAAAGGGCACTACTCTACATGAATGTTTTTCCTTGAAAGCTGAAGTGGAAGCTGCAAAGATCAAAATGAAGGAGTGTGTAGAAATGCCTCAACTCACATTACAAATAACACTCTATAGTTTGTTACTTAAGTTGAAGTGTTCTAGAGGGAGGAGATCTGAGTTTCTAAAGAGCCAGGCTTAGTGGTCTTTGATTATGGTAAATCATACAGCTACACTCCAAGCATTTCTTCAAGCTGCACAAAGGTGCATTGAAGATTAGATGGAAGACTGATTCAAGACATTTTTCAAACAGCTAACTGGATAGCCAACTAATAATCCTCAGTACAAGGTTTTAAATAAAAACACATTTTTTCATATTGGTTTTGCATTTCTTGGTGCAATACATATATCAGACTGATCTATTCTATATAATGCCCATAATCTCCTCCTCTGCTCAACAGATAATAATACGATTTTATTTCTTTGCAGTTGTTTTCTTTCTTTCTCTATCATACAAGTAAATGAAAGTAATGAAAATATTTCTAGTTCACATTTGGATTTGGAGAGCACAAGCTGTTTGCATAGGAAAGTGGCTTGCCATACATTTTACTAGTAAGAACTGAGTTTGATTCAGGAAACACTCTAGAGACCCAAGATATTTTTAATACCTGCATAACGTTATACAGTGCGCATAAGTGCTTTCCTCGTTGGGAACAACCTAAAGTTATTTAAGTACATTCTTCAATACTAATCTAAATGCATAACGCAAAAATAACAACATCCATTATGCTAATGCTCTTCCTAACTAACAAAAAAATGTTTTGGTGCCTGCTTCTTCTCAGCTACAGAACAACCACTTTCATCTAGAGTGCTGTTTATTATCTTCCTTTCAGAGCCAAAATATCTTTCTGGGATTGATAGTTAAACCATGTTAAAAGACTTCTGTGGTTGTCCACAACATTTCATGCTTTCTCTTAACACCCAGAGAGATGAAACTCAACTTGCTCAAAGTAGATAATTTAGAAGACATTCAAGTCGGAGCTCCCATGGCTGCACTAACATGCTCCTTACTTATTAATCTCATCAGCTTGTTGAAAGTGTGGCTTTCATTATCCTGCCTTTGACTTGTGTGATTTTGCAGTCAGGTATATAGTATTTCCAGTGCTGGCCACATTTTAAGAAAAAAAACAAAACCTTACCACATTAGTAAGAAAGTCTGGAAGAGATTTTTTTCAGATTCAAATAATAGGACTTTTTATCTCAGCTTCAAAGACTGAAACCAGGGGCAAATCCACCCCTCCCACCAGAAATGTGGCAGAAAGTCACCATGCTTCAGGACTGCTCGATGTTTTTTGCCTCCTTCACTATTCTGACTCTTGCCACATCTAAATGTCTACTTGTCCTGTGATATTGTTGGCAACGGGAACTAGGACGAGACATTACTTAACATACAAAAAAACTGCTTGACAAGGGGAAACATATTTTGAGGCAAAACAGTCAATCTGCATGAAAAAAAAAAACATGCTAAACTTACTGTATTTGAATTGTGGGAGACATGGTCCACATTCCTTGCTGTGTATTTACCTATTTTAGACCGCATGGGATGGAGAGCGTCACACTTCTGTTTAGCAGGGAGTTCATTGCACCAGCAATCACGCAATTTGCATGGCTTGGGTTGGAAGAGGTCTTGAAGATCACCTTTTACCAAAACTCAGGCCACGGGAAGGGCTGGCGACCACAAGGTCAGGTTGCCCAGGGCCCTGCAGAGATAGGGCATTCACAGCTTCTCTGGGCGTTACCACTCTGTGAGTAAAGAATTACCTCCCAGTGTCTATTTTAAATCCATTTCCCCTTGTTCTATCACAATCACACCATGTAAAAAGGCAGTCCTACTCCTGTTTATAGGTTCCCTTTAAGTACTGGGAGGCTGCAATGAAGTCTCCCCGGAGTCTCCTTTTCCAGCCCAGCTGCCTCAGTGTTCTTTTTAAGGAGGGGTGCTCCAGCCCTCTGATCATCTCTGTGGCCTTCCTCTGGACCCATTCCAGCAGCTCTGTATCTTCCTTGTCCAGGGGGCCTCAGGTCTGAATGCAGCACTCCAGATGGGGCTTCACAAGGTTAGAGTAGAGAGCGACAATCTCCCCCTCTCGCCCTGCTGGCCACCCCTCTTTTGTTGCAGCCTAGGATACAGTTAGCCTTCCAGGCTGCAAGCATACACTGCTGGCTCATGTGAAGCCTTCTGTTGACTAGAAACCCCAACTCCTTCTCTGCAGGGCTCCTCTCAATTAGCTGTTCTCACAATCTGTACACATATCTGAGATTGCCCTTACTAAAGTGCAGCTAAACACCTTGTACCTTACTGAATCTCATTAGGTTCCTGCGGGCCCACTCCTCAAACCTGTCCAGGTCACTCTGGATAGCATCACTTCCTTCTGTTGTATCAAACACAACACTCAGCTTGGAATCATTGGTGAACTTGCTGAGGGCACACTCAGCTGTCTATGTCATTGAGAAAGATTTTGAAGAGCACACTGACCCACTCGTGACAGGCCTCCACCTGGACATAGTGCCATCGACTACAACCCTCTGTCTGCAACCATCTAACTGTTTGTCCACTGAATAGCCCAGCCTTCAAATGTATCTCTCCAATTCAGAGACTGAGATGTGTTGTGGGACCATGTTGGAGGCCTTGCACAAGACCAGGTGGACAACATCAGTTGCCCTTCCTTCCACTACCGATGCCATCATTCCAATGTAGAAGGCCATCAGACCGATCTAGCACAATCAGTCCTTGGTGAAGCCATGCTGACTGTCTCACATAACCATCTCATCTCACATATGCTTTATCACAGATCTCAGGACGATCTGCTCTGTGATCTTCGCAGGCACAGACCTGAGGCTCACTGGCCTGTAGCTCCCCAGACCTTCCTTTCTCCCATTCTTAAAAATGTGAATGACGATTCCCCTTATCTAGTCACCAGGGACTTCACCTGACAGCCTCAGCTTTTCAAATATGATGGAGAGCAGCCTGACAACCACATTAGTCAGTTCTTTTGGGGCCCTGGAATGCATATTGTTCAGCCTGATGGGCTTGTACGTATTTGTTCTCACGAGGTGATCTCAGACCTGCTCTGCTCTTACAGTGGGAGGGATTTTGCTACCCTGACCCCTGTTTAGAGGTTCAGGGACATGAGAGGTGTGGGAAGCCTAACTGCTGGTGAGGCTGAGGCAAAAAAATAGTTGAGTTCCTCAGCCTTCTCCATGCCTGGGAGAAGAGAGGCCTTTTCATTTACCAAAGGAGGTACATTCTCCTTGGCCTGTCTCTTCTGACCAGTGTATCTGTAAAATTCTGTCTTGTTATTTTTCACATCCTTTGCCAAGTTCAGTTCCATCTGCACCTTGGCTTTCCTGATACTCCCTTTTTTCCATGAGTTTCTGCCTGCCTTCCCATTTCTGGTGCCCCCGGGCAAAATATACCAATCCTATCACCACCCTGCTAACACCAGCCTCCCCCAGCTCAATTATCTGACTAATCCTACCAAACCATTGCCTTTGTTGGATCCCGAATCAGAAACCACTGGAAATAATGAAGAGCAATAACAGGAGTGTTGCCTTAAGACAGCTCCACTTGCTGCAGCCTGTGCGCAGGAGGATTCTAGAGTACTACACACTGCTGCAAACCAGGGTATCTCTGGCAGCCTGAGCTGCAGACAGACGGCACTCAGAGCCACCCGGGGAGAGTGAGGCCAAAAGATGCAGCTTTTTGCAGTGCCAGTTGTACCAAGTCAGCAGAGTTCAATAGCAGCCTTATTTTCCACATCAGTGAAGATGCTTGGAGAAAATGCATTACAACTAAATTCCCCAGTTTGACTTCTATACAGAATTCAATGGAACAAAAAAGTTGCCAAAGACCTCAGAAGATAATCAGGAGTTACATGAAGTTTTGCACAGAAATTAGACTCCCCCTTGAGCATGTTTTTAGCTGTGTTTTTGAAACACACCATCAACCATTTCCAGCAAAAGTAGTTATACAGCATAAGCAATAAATCAAATGAAATCATCCACTCATTCCTCAGGTTGCCTTCTTTTTCCCTCCTCCCCAGATGACCAACTAGAACAGTAGTAATACTGTATCTGCTGGTTTATGTCTTGACAAGCTATTTGGAATAAAATGCCAAAATACAGAGCCGTGTCTTAAGGCAACAAGGGGCAATGGAAAGATCCTGAAAAGTTATTTCCTAGCATTAGGAATGCCATCAGTAGGTAGCTGGCATACAGTGGTCACAGCTGTCTTAGCTTGGGAAGAAAACAGTATACCAAAGACAGGAGGCATATGCAGATGTAAAACTAAAGCCAAACTGTGCTCTTGCTGTGGCATGCTTCCCAGTTAAGAAAAATAGCTACATGTATGTTCATATAGATGACTTGATATGAAATAAGGAAGGACTGCTCTTTATTTAAAACCCAAAGTATGTATTTAAACTGAATAAGGTGTGGACACACAGATACGAGAGAAACCACAGCTGCTGTTCTACTCCTTGAGCAAAGCTGAACTGAAGGGGCTTTCAGTCAAACCCACGGGGAGGTGGAATGTTCTCACCCCACTGCATGCAGACATCGCATGAGCACTCAACACAGAGCCAGCTACATACAACAAAAAGCATCACCAAAGGGACACCAGCAACCCAGAAGTCCCTAACACGAATATTCTCTATGAGAACAAAGCTCATTCTTCTTTCATGAGTAAGCTCTTTCATAATGACAGCGTTTATTCATGCCAGCTGCTCTGCATTCTTGTAACTGAGCCCTGATTCCTCCTCCCTTCCCTTACCTGCAAACTGTAACTTCTAGTGCATTTCTGCTGAATATTTGCATCCTGATTTTAGCAGAGCTAAAGTCACTCACAAGTAGCATGGAATGTTTTATTGATTATTTATTTTATAGAAATAAATGCAGTGATCTGTTTGCTCTTTCCCTTACACGGAAGAGCAGAGCCATTTCCACAGAGCTGTTCCCCTCTCAGCACCCCTTCCTCACCTATGTTTCATGTCTGCCCTGTTAATGTGATTAGATGAAATTTTGAGAGGTAAGCTATACTGAAACAGAGATGTTTGACAAATACCCCCAAAAGCACCCCCCAATACCCCACTGTGGAGAAGAATAAACCACATAACAAAGTACTCACCAGACTGCATAGAAAACATTTCTGTGGTGGGCAAGTGTGACGTGTTAAGAAGATTAAAATGAGAGATGGAAATAAACAAAAAGGAGGGCAGGCAACTGAGTGGAGGGGGTCTGGATGTCTCGGAGGTGTTTGGTAGGATGGAGAGTCCATCACCTTGAGGTCAACCACCTGGGTCCTGTACCAGGTCATGGCAACACAGTTCAGACACTGTGTGACTGGTAATAACTGGGATGGAGTAATTTGTTAGACGGGGGTTATCCTCGAAGGAACAATGGTCAGAACCCTTCATTCAGACATGCAGCCTTCTGGATGTAGCAAAGTTACCTATTCCATGCTGAAAAAGTTGAGGTGACATTTTTTGTGCTGACCTTTTCAACCTGGTTTTCATTATGTATACTCAGGAAAGCAGCAGGAGCTTCAGGTGTTTCTGACTGTAGCAGTGTGGCACAGATCTCAGAAAAGTAGAACAATCTCACAACAAAATATAACAAAATGTCCACTCTGAGTTTTTCTCGAAGAACTTTGTTGACAAATTAACATGGGGCCAGAAGGATTTTTATTACCACAAAATGCGCATTTCTTCAAAACAGACAAATGGTTCTGACAGACATTTTTCCCCAAATCAGTGTTTATCCTATAACACACCCCCGTCTTTCTGTGTGATACATTTCATGGGTGATTTCAGGTGACAAACCAGTCCTGCCATAGTCAGGCCATCAGCGGGCTTGAGTGCTGCCAGATTCTTCTATAAACTCTGTGCTGTGAACAAGATGACCCTGCATAATTTACATAGAGGTGATATGTACATGTGGCGTAATTCGGACAAAAAAATTACAGTAATGTTAAGAAACGATGCATCTGTACACACACATATGTACTCAACATTACGTGTATACACATGCACATGAGACTGCGTTGTGCTACTGCCTCATTTCAGTCTTCTTTTTCTCATCTGCTGAGCTACTGTGAGTCAATTCAGCATAAACAGCATTTGTATGTTTAATTTTCCAAGATTTCCACAAAACTAGGTGTGACACTGAGCCGTTGGGAGCTGGGCTGAGGGTCCCCTGTTGTAATGTATAGGAACTGCTGCTGGAAACTGCTATGGGGAAGGCAGCAGGAACCTGCAACAGAAATTAAACACTACTACTGTGATGGCTAAATCTGACCAAAACCAAGTAATCTTACAGACACCATCAGCTCTCACTGCTATTATATCACTGATAGCTCCTATGTCAGAATACCAGGCAAAGCATTGCTCACTGAGACTTTTCACATGAAAGTTTCCAGTGGGTTTTGAAAAACCCTTCCCATATAATGCATCCAGAGTCCTTGCAAAATGATGGGGTTTTTTTTCATCTTGGGAAAATTCCATGGCTTTTTTCAGGTTTTTATTCAAAGTGACATGGAAAAGGAATCAAGTCACTGATGTAGAACAAATCAAGTTCTCAGCAGGTAACAGAGTTTGATGACAAAGATGGGAAATTGAGTTGAAAACAGGCCCAATTTGTATTATTTGAGACAAACCCTTTAGTATAAAACTAGTTCAGCATTTATCTAAAGGTAAATCTATGCCATATTTAGTATCTGTGTAAGCCTTTCTGTGTCACGCACCATTTCTGCAAGATGACAAATAGAATTGCTTGCTTCATTAGTTTACTTTTCTGGAGCTGGTTATAAGCAGTCTTAAACAAGATCGCATGCTCCCATGGCAAACCTAGCTTTGCATAAGGAAAAGAGGAGGATGGTATCAGTGGCGACATGCCCCCGCCTGTGTTCACAGATCATAATCTAAAGCTGGCTACAGATTGACAGCCTCGTTTCCCTGTAGCTTTCAGGGCCTCAAAATTGGTTAGGGAAAGAAATAAAAGATATTTCAGCTTCATTTAATGGAAATGCAACAGATTTGGAATAGCCATTTGGTGGTCAAAAATGTTGGTCTTGTCTTTCAGAACAGGAGGAGGTCAGCACAAGGAGAAAGGTCTTGAGAAACTGGGTTCATATTCTATCTGTATTCAGAACAACTCTTCTCCCATCAAATACAGAGAGAAGCCTGGTTTCCCACATCCATAGGAATTAAAGATTCAGGTTAGCAACAAAGTTGCTATCTTCCGTCTGTTTCTTCTCCTCCAGCCACTAAATGAGCAATTTAATCAAATCCAACTAATTGAAGGAAAATGTCACTTGGCTGTGTGTGTTCTGAGCTGCTTTGCCATCAGCTCAGCCCTGGGGAACAGGATTATTCATGCTTATTAATGTGAGTCCGTTTAACTCTGCTGCTACGTGATACTCTGAGGTGCAAAAATTTGAGCAGTAAAGCCTATTTCTGGGGAAAAAAATTGCTCAGGCTTATAAAACCTTTCGCATGCTCTGAGTTTTAGTCTCTCTTTCTCCTGTGCATTTCAAGAGCAGGCCTAAGCCTTTGCAGGATTGGAGCCAACGATGCACCAAATTCCTGTGCAGTGCCTTGAGGTTGCTGACACACAGTGTGCTCCGGGCTCGTGCCAGCCCGAAGATTCCCAGCTGCTGCCCTTCGTGTCCCCAAGTACCCTGCTGCTGAGGGCCCCTGCACTCAGTGGCTCAGCCTCTGGGGCCCCTGCCAGCTGGGAACTGTATCCCCAGATTGTCATCAGGCAGAACAATTTTTAATTATTTGTGCGATAATGTTAATCTGATTGATTTCTTACCGTTAATGATCCAAAGAAGACCTAGAAAAATGAACTACTCTTGAAAAGGTAATAAGCTGGATTGGAAAACAAAGATACATTCCAAAAGTAAATCTACAGCCTAGACTCACTTATATCTGTTCCAACTTGTGACATCATCATGACATGTGTTACTGCAAGATTGTGCAAAGAACAAACTAAATGCAGACAGGAGTACTTCCACCAGAGGCACTCATCCCCAAAGCATGGATATTTGTTGTGTTGTAGGAAAAGATGGCACTGGGCACAGGGTTGTTTATGCTATTTACAGGGCAATAAGGAAAGTTCATGCTCTTTCCTGCGGCATGATAAGAGACCAGCTGATGGGCTGGAGTGGTCCCATGACTTCTCCTAATTCCCCAGAGAAGAACTGTGGGATAATTTTTCTCTTTCTGTCCTGTGCTGTTGATCAAAGAGGTGTGCATGATGCACAATTTAGCTGCCTCCAGCCCTAAGAATTAATGTACACAAATGCCAGTAGATCTCTTCCTACAAATTCAGTTTCATGTCTCATCTTATGACATGTAATCCAGATGCAGCAAAACCTCCAATTAGCCCATGTACTTATGGGAAAGTAACAGACAAGAAAAAAGCTAATAAGAACTGAGGAACAAAACAAGTGGGAATAGCACTGGCAGGACTTGCAGACTTAGTAAAGAATTGCCCTAGATAAATAAGGAGTCATGGACACATGTAACAGTGCAGTGCAACAGAGAGAAGAGCATGTTAAAAAGCTGTATATCAGAAATACTCCTATGTCCTCTGCTCCCTGACCAGGAGAAAGTCATATTTAATGTCTTAGTCTTCCTGTTCATATAATGGAGATAGTACCATAGGCTCATGTTTGCTAAACCCCAAGGTTAGAATGAAAGAGTCGCAAATAAGGGTGACCTACTCGGTCTTAGAACTCTTCAAAAACCTTTTCAATAATATTCTAATACACATTTTATGTCTCTGCATATTTTTCGTAACATCTTCCAGAAATACATGTCATAGTCTTTATTCGTGATGTAATTGTGCTGTTGTCACCATGATGTAATTTTATTTGGATTTTAACTCCATCAGGAAAATAGTATGTCTCCTCAAAGACAAACTTAATCTTTGAGGGACATCAAAAGAGAAGGAGATCTGGGAAGGAGATTTCAGAGCTGTGGTAAAATTCACATAACTTGAGATAATGGTTGGAGCCAAGTGACACATTTGACTTTCTGCTCCCATCAGTAGAGATCTATAGCAGCCTATTTCTAAAATCTTGCATTTTCTTGGTCTTATCATCTGGTGCGGCTCAACCTCCAACTGCTTCATCCTCTCCCATCTCATTTCCAGCACCACTACTTTCATTTTGCAGCCTGTTTGCCTCTTTGTTGTTAGACTTTCTATTTTTCTCACCCAAAGTAAGTTAGGTAAGCATTTTTGCTTGTCTTGGACAGAAAGTAAAATAGAAGCAGAAAGAGATAGGGTCAGACTTCTATTAGACAATCAAAACAAGACTGGACAATGAAAACTAAAAATCTCACGCACCACAGTAGTATTCTCAATGAATACAGAATTTTGTCATTTTTTCATTTAATTAATAAGCACTCAAGAAAGATTTCTGGAGGAAAAAAGAAGAAATTAGAAAGAGTTCAAAGACTTTAAATAGGTAAAAGTTTTGGTGGCATTACATTGAATTCTCCTTCTTACTGTGTCCGTAAATTGTGTAAGAATTCAAACTCTCAGAGAGAGGTTTGGGCTAAATATAGTTAAAATGCCAAATAAGTGGAAGTGAGCCCAACCAAAGGAGTCTTTACTTAATTTCTCTTTGAACAGGTCACTCAAGTCAAAGTTTGGTGAAGGGTGCAGCCGTGACATGCAGTGTTTTTTTCTCTAATCCCACTATTTATTTATTCCAGCGTTTATAAAATGCATTCTTTACAGTATACCTGGGGTTATATTAAAAAATGTAAATCTACAAGCATTATTTAGACAACTTCCTTGTAATAAATCCCTTCACATTCCTCACGGTAATAGCAGGTCAGAAAGAGAGCATGCAAACAGACTTCATGTCATGTGCTAGTACTTGTTTCAGACCAATGTAAAATGGAAATTTCAACAATTGGGGTCACTCTGCTCCAGAAATGCCTCTCTTGCAGCCCTGAATTTTAAGTCTCAGCTGTAATGCTCATGGTTATAATGATTATTTTAATGATTGCCATCATGTTCTGGCCAGTGCAACTCAGAGAATCATCATCCCCAGCCTGAACTACTTTCATGAAGAGTCCAATGCAATTATTGGAAGACTGATTTAACAGTCTTCTTGTAATTAATAACGCTAATTAAGTGGAATAACGTGCTTCAAGGGTTGTGTTACCTTGAGCGAGCTGTATCCGTAACTATTACTAAGTTGCAAAGGAAGGACAAAGAAGGAGGAGACCACTCTCAGATTCAGTGTCAGTTCTACTTGGGGTGCTGGGAGTAGACACAAAACTGGTACACTCATTTTTCTTCTCCAGCTATAATGTTTTAATACTGTGACTAGGGGCCACCTCAATGAGGACTCTAACTCTGGCTTAAATGCAATCATGTCTACCAAGGAGTAGAGAAACAGAAAGTGAAGGAGAAACTCACTGATTTAAGAAAGAGGTCTTTGTAATGCAGTTGTGAAGGCCTTATAAAGAGGGCCAAAACTGCTAGTTCACTGTCTGACTGAGGACAGTACCACTCACTAATACCAGAAAATATGAAGAAAAAAAGTTTTGATAACTTTAACTGAGTACTGGCATAAGCCAGGGACTGATGTGCTGATGTGCTGCTTAGTACTGGGAAGTCTGAGGATATGTGTGTTTTCTGAAAAGCACAAGCTTCTGACAGATATTTATAACCTGCATAATGTCACTACTTAGTCAGAGAGACAAGGTGCTGGTGGATGAAACACAATCTGCTGTCCTTGCAGAAAACAGGAGACATGTTGCTGCTTCGAACTCCAACCTCTTACACTGTAGCACAAGAACATGAGTAATAGGTTGGATCAAAATATTTACATTTAATAATATTAATTTGCTTCTTTCCAAGAGGTTTTCTAAGCCTTAATGTATTGCTGTTTTTATTTCTTTGATTCATATCCTAGTAACTCTAAACAAACATGTGCTTGCACATTTACAGCCAATCTAAACATCCATTAAAACCACATCTCATGCTACTCCCTGCTTCCTTTTCTTATCCGTGTTTTCATTTGGATGCATGGGCTGGGAACACATCTGTCCTACTTGATGGGAAAGCACCTAATTGCAACTTCGGAGCATTCAAAAAAGAGGAATAACACAGTATTTCTGTTCCACAGTAATCCTGCAAACAATTTCTACCCCAAAAAGATGGCAAATGGTTAGATATGGAGGTACACATTGCTGTTTCCAAGTAGCTAATGGGGAAGAAGTTAATACAGAGGAAGTAGGAGACATGAGTTACCCGTATAGGCTTATCTTTAGTCTGTCTTGGGTTTCCAGAGACCCAGGAATAAGATAGATGAGGTTGTTTCTCCAAGGACAGCCTTCTGAGTTTACCAGCTTTTCAGTGGGTTGTCTGGACAGAGATGCAAACAAAATCTCAAGGCTGGTTGCTTCAGAGAGATGCCAACTGTGATGGAATTGGGTTATTTCAATGAATTCATTCATTATCCATCATCAGTATCTGCTCTCTTTCTGGTGTGCTGAAGTTTTGCATCTCTCCATGACAAACAGCACTGTCCAACGGAAAATAACTGTACTACCTGCGATCTTTTTATTCTTTTGATAATCACTCTGATCAGTATCCTCGGCAGAAGTACCAAGACCAGAGAATAACAGTGTAAAATATATTTAAGACATTTTAAAATCCTCCCATCCAAATATGAAGTAGATTAAGTAATATCCTGTGTAGTTACTAATCAGATGGATGTTAATTCTTCTGTAACTTATAGAACTATGACAAAATAAATACAATTTGACCATGTAAAATATTCCAATTCCATGTCAAGCTAAAATCAAATCACATCCAAAACCTAGCTCTAAGCATTTCTACAACAGAGGACCCCTTGATGGGAAGCAACAGCCCACTTTTGTATTAGTTCATGTTTTGTAGATGAGTGTCCCAGAAAACTATCAAGAGGTCCTATTGAAAAAGTTCTGGAAGGTCAGTTACGGTTTCTGATTGCAAGTCTGCAGGGTCAAATCCATCACAGCAGTGACAAAGTGATGGAGATGTACAACGCATCCAAGAACACAGCAAAAATTATTTATGTGCCCAATCTGAGAGCTGGTTTGTATCCACTGCGTGCTTAAACTCTGCATGTTTTTTACACAAATTGTAATCTGTCTGCTACTAAGGGAAAAAGTACTTTCATGCACTTAGTCAACTCTTCAGCTGCATCCTCAAATAGTCATCTAAGATTTACATGAGTCTTATCACACACACATTTTATGTTCCATTTATGGTAACTGCTACCAGCAAGATTACTTGGGAAAACAGCAGCCTCTTTCTGTGGGCTTTGCTTTCCAGGGCCATGAGAACAGTCTCTCTGTACTTCTAGGGCTTTCTACCACATTGGTGAGCTCAAGATTCCTGGCCAGGTTTTAGAGCAGTAGTGCTCCAACAGAGCTCGTGGACATTGCTTGTAAGGCTGGAGAAACTCAGTGCTTTGAGTGGAAGCCAGCAGAGGGGCAGTGGATGTAAAAGGCCTATGAGTTAGGAAGGAAATCAAGGGGAATTGGGTCTGTGGAAGGGATCTGAACACAAGGCTGACATGAACTCAGAAGAAGCTTTAAAACTTGACTACCAAATGAGCTTAGCCAGATTTGTGTCCCCTTCTTCATAAATCTTATTAATCTGACTGAGACATAAATAAAGGATATTAAACAGCAGGCACTTAAAAGCAGCTTTTGTTGCTTCATTTTCCATAGGGCAATCAGACTAGAAGGAATCGGAGGATGAAGGACGAGGCATAAATGGTATTTGTGCTAACGAAATGCTGCTTTTTAAAGACATGACAAGTGTTAGCTAACAGCTAAAGTCATGGTAAATGAATAGTCCTGTCCAGAAGACAGACACTTTGTATCTCAGAAGGTGCATAATGGTGCCTGGGTTGTGGTGCTAGTTCTCTAATGGGAATTCTATGAAAGAGGCATAGAGGGAAGCTGGAGCCATCCTACAAACAAAGCCTGGGCTTCAGACTGGAGGAACCTTGGCTGGCTCCCAGCTTTGCTGCTTTCTGTCTGCATAGTAGCAATCTGGTCACTTAGTCTAGGAACAGGATAAAAATTGTAGCATCAGTAGTGATGTTGACCTCACAGACTTGGAATGGGCATAAAAGCCAAGGTTTTTAAGCAGAAAAGATTCTGGAAATGCTGGGTGTTAATTATCTACTTAGAATGAACAGTAGAAATTTGACCGTAAAAATACCTGAAGCTGTCTCCACACTGCAAAAACGTAGTCCTCATTTTTATGACAAAAGACTTCCTCAGCTCTGAGTGTCAGCAATGCATTCCTCACTCCAAGTATTTATCTAGTATAATTAAGCGT
Organism: Oreortyx pictus; assembly: GCA_036925125.1. Classification (NCBI taxonomy): domain Eukaryota; kingdom Metazoa; phylum Chordata; class Aves; order Galliformes; family Odontophoridae; genus Oreortyx; species Oreortyx pictus. The sequence goes on along the minus strand of JAUPFR010000003.1, from coordinate 84,126,162 downwards.
GGAGTAGTGTATAACACTGCTGAAATGCAATATAAATTAATTCTACATTCATAATGTATAGTCACAAGATTGTATATTCATTACTCCTCAATTTTTAAGCGTATTTTTGGCATTTACTTTCTGCAACAGTCTCCTATTTCACTGATTCTTTGCCTGAAAAGTAACATCCAAACACTCATTTATAAATGTTTTCTATCTATAGCATCTTTATACCCCTATATATCTTTTCCATTTGCATGATGTATACAGTATGTATTTTCCACTCGGCGTGAAAACAGATGAGAAATGTTTTGCTTCTGCAGCTGTTGATTATGCAGAGGGGAGACTGCTGCAATTTTCCCAAAGGAAGCTTAGCAAAGTCTCATTTCTTTTTGTGGTCTGCCTCTTCAGCCAGCAATTCACTCATCACCTTGACCATGAATCCCTTGTAAATTGGCATTTGCTCAGCCTGTTTTTAGGCACAGCACTTAACACTAGTCTTAGGACGTTTCTAATTACTGGATAAGGGGCAACATGTGACAGGTTTATAGTTTATTATAGTGGGGTGGGCCAAGTTGTAACAACGTTTTGGGTCAGGCCGGGGTCTCAAGAGATCATTAAAAGCTGAAGTAGGCCACTTGACAATAAATACTAGCACAAAACTGAATTAGATTCCTGTAGTTCTGAAAGAAAAGAAAGCCAACTAATTAGCTAGCTGCCTTGGTTGATTTCACTGTACTATTATTTTGCTCTTTTATCTGGCACAATGATGCGTTCTGATATTTTACTGGTTGTTAGAAAAGACCAAAGCAAATAAACCTTCACATGCTGATGGAAATCATGCTCTGGCCAATGTTAGAGCATTTATTTCTATTTCACAAGTTTAACAGCAGTGGCACACACACAAACACACACACACAAAATCCATTTAAAAAAAAAAGGAGATCTGCAACAGGAAAGATAAGGACTGATCAGCTGGTTTCCATAAAAACAGGTCTTTGATTCTTCGCCCATATTTTTTTCCAAATTTGCTGAGGTTAGCATTTTGTCTTGCCCTTTCCACACAGCTTCTCTGAACTGCAAGAGGAGACATTAGGAGGCATGACCTTACAGCACCTCCAAGGACATGCTTCTTGGGCTCCACACCATTGCTTGTCTAATTCTCTGATGTATCTGGGTTGAAAACCAGGGCAATTAAAAACTATACCCATTCTGGGTATGAAGAAGCTTAGAGGTATCACTGATTTTCTCTAACGTGTTTGTGTTCAGTAACTTATTTTTCTAAGTTTCTAAAGCAAAACCAGGTTACAAATATGTATTTGAAAGCTATGCTATAGGAAGACTCCTAAAAAGGGCCTAAGTTAACAAAACCACTTTGCCTTACCCATGGCCCACATCTGAAAGCTATAAATTGGAAACTAAATAAATGGATAGTCACAGGAAGGACTGGAGCGAGCCATAAGGTTTGCATCTAGATATGAATTCTCTCCAAGTTGCTGAAAGCAAATCAAGTATGTATATTTGAATTTAATGTAGAGAAATAACACTGGGAACTCTTTCCAGGGTCATGTACTGAAAAACCATCTCAAAATACAAGAGCTCTTTCTAATACAACTTTGCTGGAACTAAGATAATTCATTCTTTCCTCCTGACACTTCCCTTTTCTCATCGGCATTTCTGCATTTTCTTTTGATCTGTGACTTTAAATCCCAGCATGTTACGCTACTTTCTGTGGCAGCTGCTTCTCACACGGATGGTTTCTATCCATCAATGAGCTTGTGGCCACCTTTCACCTCCTGATGTCAGCTCACTGGGGCAAAGACCTTGTCCATCACCCTGCCCAACTTTACTCATGACTGGGCTCACTGAAGGCTAATGATTATTCAGTGCCAAGTCACTGATGCTGTAGGGGATGGCTCTACTGGGATGTCAACATAACACCTTACTAATGCCAAAGAGAAGCCCACTCAACCTCCATCTCTCCTTTCTATCCCTGTTTCTACCGCTGCGTGGGTGCCTCCAGCACCCATCAGACCCTCACCATGTCTTGCAAGATAGCGGGAAAACAGCCAGCAGGCAAGCTGGGAGGCTTCCCTGTTGTGCCCATTGTTTAGATGAGTGGGGCAGGAGCATGAGGCTGGAGGCAGGCAGGAGGAGGAGAGGGACACAGCCCTGACTGGCAAGACTGGTGAAACAGTAACTGTGCAGGGGAAAATAGACAATGGGAAATCAAATAACCTTTTAAAAAAATTTTTTTTAAATTTTTTCTCAGAGAACCTAAAGTTAAGGTACCCAGAAACATACAAAGAAATGTGTAAGTGAGAAACCAAGTCAGTGGAACAAAGCCAATTTAAACTAAGTAGGTTTGATCCCTAAAGCTCATGAGTTATCTACATAAAGCTTCACTCTCCAGCCATCTGACTTTCCCAGAGTATCAGTTCAAATGCCCTATTCTGCACCACTGTTGCAGCAGAGCACTCAAAAGACTCCCTTGTAGAGTACAACCTGGCAGACACTGGGGGTGAGATGTGTGCTCTTTACTTGTGTGGTTTATCTTCCAAGAAGGGCAGCAGGCTTTCTCAGTGCAGGAAAGGGAATATCAAATTAATTCAGGCATGCACTGAAGCACTCGGCACATCTACCACAAACCTGAACTCAGCTCAGCCACAAAGCACTGTACTGCCTTTTTGTGTGCCTGCAAGTAAGATACAGTGATTTAGATGGATTTGAGGTCCTCACAGTGTATTTTCCTGTTCCAGACAACAAAGTGGCCAACATATCCTAAACCTATATAGAGTTAACCTTGGTTAACAACAAAAGGAGGAGGAGAAAGCAAAAAAACACCTTACAGAGTCTTCTGCTATTAAAACTAGTAAGGTCAATAACTCTGTTCATTGTGTTTACAACCAGACCTATCTTTTCCAAGTATTCTCCATGACCTTGTCTAAGTGAGGCTCTCCTGTAGTTGGTCATATTTGCAAAGAAAGGAAATATGAGTAAAAGAGAGAGGGAGATGGAGAGGGAAAGGGAGAGGGAGACGGAGACGGAGACGGAGAGGGAGAGGGAGAGGGAGCAAGCAGGAGCAGGAGGTTCACCCTGAACAGGACTACAGCATGTGCAGTTTTATTTCATAGTCTGCCAAATACCCCTCGCTGTGACTCTGAATGGAAAACGGGATAGAAGAATGAACCAGAATGTACAGAGCCTTTGAAAGGCAACTGGTGTCAGCATGTGCTCCAAATATGCCAAGTACTTCTTTCAGTAGAGAGAAAGTCTCTTTGAGCTTTTTTGGGGCATATGACAGTGGGCAAAAGACAACAAACAGTAAGATGCTGAAAGCCCGATAGAGAGAGAAATCTTCCCACTTCTCCCCACGTATGAGTCAAGCAGGAGGAAGCATGATGACAGCTAATTTGTTGCGTGTGCCAACATCTGCTAAATACCTCACCTCCTTTGGATGAGACAAGGTTGATGTGCAGTCTGTTGGGTTCTTGCTGGGTACGTGGCTCCTTTGAGAAAGTAGGTGTGGGTTGTGTCTTGGACTTTTCCCCACAATGGGAAAAGCTAGAATCCGTTTTGTTTCTTAAGGCAAAATGTGATTTTGTCTCATAACCTACTGCCTCTTGGAGTTGGGTTTCCAATATCAATCTCAATGAGAGCAGGCAACAGCAACACATTCATTGGATGGGCATTTTTCACAGCAGAGCCATGGCTTGAGCTGCACCACATGGGCAAAACACTGCGCAGTAGTTTTGAAAACCTAAAGAAAATACTCACAAAGCATTGCACAAGGTAACATGTAATTACACACGTAAACACACAGTCCTTACTGGAGCACAAAAACAAAATGAAGGAAGTGCCTTGAGCAGCAAAAGGAAGCCAGAGGGGTTGAGCTCTGGGGTGGCTGCTAGGCAGGAGTGGAATTTGGGTGGAATTATACCCATGTGTTTATAGAGTGGTTGTATGTTATTATTCCTTCTCCTCAGAAGCTCTGTTTATTGTTCTTGGAATGGGATAAAGAGAAGAAAATTTGGATTTGAAAATAACTTGCATGGTCTGATGTACAAAGATAATATACAGGACAGCCTCAGACATAGATTACGGGAAGCACAAGTATATATTTAATTATGTATTATTTTTAGACCTGAAAAGTATGGAGAGTCTGCTCCTCCAAGCACAGAAGTAACTCAGTGGTGATTTACGCCAATAAAACTGTTGTGACACAAGAGCTCTTCGCACAAGACTTTCAGCAGCACCCGAGGTCCTTCTAACCTGAAGCAGAACCAAGCGTGTGATTACAGAACTTGGATGAATTGTGGCTGAGCTCATCTTTAGGTCTAGCCCTGAGTAAAGCATGCATTTCTTTTTACAGGACTAACAGGCACACGTGCAGTGCCTCTCCCACCTGTAGCTCAGTCTGGTTTCTATGGCAGTTGTTGAACTGTTAGCATCTTCACAGAGTGCTGGTTCAGATGATTCACTTTCAATCACAGCACGCCTGAATGGGAAGTTAAAAGGCATGTGTGCATGTCTGTGTGTGTGAGATCTATGGCACCCTTGATTAATGCATTGTTTTGCAGAACAGAAAGTTTGGATGCTCCCTCCCTAAGTAGCTATGTGAAATGCAAAAGCGCAAGTGGTGTTCCTAAAATTAAATATGTTCCAGGAAATGAAAAGGCTGAGATTCTCCTAGCAGTTTCAGCTTCCTCACACTATTCATAGAGTAGCTGTGAAGGCATGTATATTACTGCACAAAAATAAGTTCCTGACAAAAAAGAAAAAAAACAGGAGGGGGAGGATGAATGAAGGAAACAAATAAGCTAAAGAAGAAAAACTCCACTTGGATGGAGCTTGGAAAATGGAACTGCATGGTCCAACACAGAACAGTTTCAATCAGATGGAAAATGTTTAAAGAAAGCTTCAGGTGACTGATTGTAATGACCTGTAATGCAAACTGCGAGGCTGCTGTCACTCTGGCATGTGCAGGTCTGTGTCAGCAAGACTCCCACATGAGAAACCCCATGCTGTAATCACCCCACAAGCAAATGTAATGTCTCTGGATAATATTGCATTGCAGGAGCTTAGGATTCTAAGCTGATATTCAGAAAACGGTAAATAACAATTCAACCTACTCTGGAGTTGCAGTATTTTTCACACTGAAAATTCCCTATAAGTCAGTCGTTACATTCTGTTGACATCAAGGCATAAAAATATGAGCTATACTGAGCAACAGTGTCAGGGTAGTATGTCAATACAGTAACGATGTCATTGTAACTGAAAAGAAAATAACGGTGATGAAAATGAATCTAAAGAGGCATTGAGTTTCATTTGGCTATGTGACTTTGCAGTACTGTGCAACAAGCATGACTGGAGCTGTTAGTGTGTGGAAGTGTGGGATGAAGGATACCTGAGGGCAGCTTTCAAATATTACTTGCTAATATTTACTTCATCTGTCTCCTTTTGTATTTAAAATACGATTTCGGCTATATGTCAAAACATGTTCATGACAAAAAGCTGTCACTATGCATGTGCTGCTTGTTTGAAATGTGGAGCATAAAAAATGGAGCACAAAAAGGACAAACTCCAAATAATGATGATAATAAGCAGGCTCAACCACTAAAAGTACAACAGCGTTCTACAGGGACGCTGCTGTCTCATCTTCCGGACACAAACGCTGTCAGCATACTTTAAATGTTAAGTTTCCCCACATAGTGTGTGGTTGCTAAGAGCAGGGTATAGGAAACAGCTCACTGTGCCATCTGCTTTGGCAACACATTCTGCAGTGTATGCCTTGGATTCAACTTTGCTCTGCATGGGCACGGACACTGCATAGATATAATACTGCACACATGCCTCTGCTAATATAGATGTGGATCACATTAATTGCATGTCTGTTTTTCCCAATCTGCTACAGGGATATAGACAAAACATCAGTCTGTTTTTCTTATAGATACACCCTTGCTCTTTACCTTAATTCAGCCTCAGAACTCTTGTTTCTGGAGCAGAAGAAGGAAATCTGGTGCACTTTAATACCTGCCTACCAGCAGCCCAAGCTTCCCAGGGTTACAAGCTCCCAGAGTCAGCTGCATGGCAGCTCTCTGGTTATTTAGGGCCCCAGTAGGGGCTGGAGGCCAGACGTGCCTTGAGGCTCCTCCAGAGCAATCCCACAGGACCTCTTTTGTGACTTTCCTTCCCGGACCAGACAGGGCCAGGTGAGACACCCCATCCAACCACTCTGACCAGACTGCATTTATCATCACCTGGAACGTAATGTCAGTGTGGGACCTCCAAATAATGAATGGCAGCAGCTACTGCTCTGCTGAGAGCTCGCTAAGCTCTGGACAGCATCTGTCAGCTTATGGAAAAACTCCCTTTCCAGAGAAAGTCTGCATGTGCCAACAGAAAATAAAGCCTAAGCCATGCATGCATCTGGGCAGGTTTGGGGAGGAAGACACTTGATGTGGCATCAGAGCCTTGCCAGTCTGCTGGTGTACTTCCTGTGAGGCTTTCTGATGATGCTTCTTGAATCTGGGAGGGAGAAAGAACTGTTTCTCACCAGACAGCAGGACAAATATGATTGCTAAGCAGGAAAGTGAAGGAGGAAGTTTTGCTGGTATCGTCTGGTCCCAGAGGTGCAGGCACAACACCCAGGCTAGGCCTTCATGCCAGCTGCAAAGCCATGGACGGAAAGAGGACTGCTGGACGAGTCAGATTTCACAAGTGGGAGTCCAAATTCCCCCTTGTGCCTTCCCTCACTCATTCCTTTCTTTCTAGAGTCTTCCACCAGTCACGGGTTATAGGAGAGGGATTTGGAGAGACACCTGACTTACAACATCTTTTATAGTGCAGGCCTGGGCACCCTGTACCATCCAGGCTCTGCCAGCGCTGCCAAATAAAAGTGAAACAGTCGCACCAATAAACAGCTTGGTCCTTATGCATTTTCAGAGCTGATCCCCATAAACTTAAGGGTGCTTTGAAGGAGAGACTTGATCGCCCGAGACTTGAAGGCCTGCTGGAAACAGAGCACATCTATCACTGGACAGGATCAGGTCCTTGCCATCCCGGACCTATTGTGTCCCTCCCAGCCAGCGGCAGAGGCCCAGCTACCTGCAGCAGTGCCAGCTTTTGTTTGGAAAGAAGCCAGATCACAGGGTTCATTCATTCTCCTTTGCAAATCAAAGGGTGAGGGGCAAAGGGAAATGGAAAGAACGGGAACCTTTACCATTTCAGCAGCAGATGGGTGGTATTTAATTTTCAATCGAGAACCTAAAACACACTTCAAAGGGCATTGAAGCTGACAGTTTTGTTTTCCCAAAGAGTAGGAGGAAAGATGAAAAAGCAAGGAACCAGATCTTTCTCAAAATAATTGCAGCCTTGACATACCTAAATTAGTTTGTAAAAGAAAATTCAGGGGCAGTTGCTCTTATTCATTAGAGATGCAGCAGAACTGCAATATCCAGTTAATCTAAGGCAGCCCAGAGCTACTAAAATAAAATAAAACAAATCTTCCTTTTTCTCCAGTGGAGTCAGAGCATACTTCCCTCCCTCTTCCTTTCCTTATTTTAACTAAAAGTCATAACAAATGCCATCAGCTTGGAGGGGGAAGGGGAGCAATGTCTATTAAAAACATGTCATGGGTTTCTCCTCCCACCTCACATGTTTCATTGCACTTATGATAGATTGCACTGTCGTATGTGTAATAGGTTTTGTTACAAATGAGTGAGAAAACAAGTATCTCCACATTTAGAAAAGCATTACTTAAACACTATTAAAGCCCTTTTATGTTGTTGGTTATTTTTTTTTCAATACCAGAGGAAAATAAGCAGTATTTGCTCTGATGAGGCTTACCAGTGCTCCTTCTCCACTACAGTTGTTTTATCTGCATGACTGAGAGGTCTCCACACAGAGCGATGCCTGCTGGGCCAAGGAGACTCCACCTTGGGTACTTGGTGTCTGAGGAAATGGAGCAGAAACCAAAAGGGCAGGAGCCCAAGTCACACTGTTGCTGCCCACCATGCACCCGTGTATGGCTTTGAGGCAGAGTTCTGCTTTGATGTGTCAGCAAGCACAAGCATGGATCTGCCCAAAGGAGGTGTGCTGGGTTTGATCTGAGCTGGGGTTGCAGGGACAGGTTGTGACTGCATAGCTTCCCTAGTGCACAATTCCAGGGCTTTCAAGGGCATTTTTTATGTTTGAAACCTGCATTCAGAGTCCCATTTCCCACCAGAGTGAAAATCTTTAAGGAAGTCAAAGGGCTAAAATAGAAAACAGAGCTGTTTGTCCTTTCCTGCCTTAACTCATGATGGATGACTGGTAATGGATAGACAAACAAAAGTGTGTATACGCTTGTTTGGGCTTAGATAACCATGCAACCCTTCTTGCTTTTGGAACTCGAGCAGAAGATGTTAGCAGATGAGAAGCCAGTTTTCCTTCTTTTCATAAAACCCAAACAGTTGGTAGTAAAGTTTCCTCTCCTTGGGCTGCCGCTGTCAGTGAGATAAAGGCTGAACAAAAAGGGCAAAGATCATCTCCTCCCAAAACAGAGGCATCCATGAAAGAGAGGGATTCTTCTCATGGGTGTGCAAGCAGTAAACAATTGGAATGTGAAACAGTCAGCGAGCTTATACAGCTCTTTTACTAAAATACCAGGATTAGAACTTCAGATAAAATTATCATCCCTAGTGAAGGGAAAGAAGCACCTTTTTTCATTTCTCTTTTCTTTAACTAACAGCTGATTCTTTTCCTCCATTACTGAAAGCCTTCCTGAAAGCTACCCTGAAAGGATTTGCAGTGGACGGAAACTGCAGGCATGGCCTGGAAGAAGATAAGAACTTTTTGAGAGGAGAGGGGAGTAAAGCACATCCAGCTACCCTGGTCCTGCCCCTTGCGTCTCTCTGTTACTTTGGGAGTCCTTCTTTACTCAAGGGGATAGGTGGGATTTTGGAGATCTTGTTAGGAAAATGCTCTGCCTTATTTCCCAACCAACATTTCTTGTGAACCTCAGGCAGTGATTTAATAGCCATTGAGAATGTCTTTTGAAACCCAGAAGAGGATTCCGCCATGATGCTGGATACAGAAGGTGCGTCAGAGCTGCCTGGGCTGCAATGGGCAGAGCTGATCTGTCAAGAGCCTGCCATAGACCTTAACAGAAAGTAATTATTACCAAATATTGTTAAGTTTTGGGTCAGTAAATATCGTGCAGAATGGACTAACAAAACAGGTCTGCTACAGGAAACATGGGAGATATTGTTTCCGAGGTCACTGAGATGCTGACAATGCTAAAGATTTCATTGGGTGCTGTCAACAATGAGCAAGAGTGAACAGCTTCTTCTGCTCATGATTTGTCATTCCTTTTCACGAGAATGTCAGTGATCTTTAAAATTCTAATCCTTATTCTTGCTGAGTTAAAATTGACTCATGAAAACTTGCATGGATCAAAGTCCATATTTATTCCCTCTAGTATTTTTTAAACAGCAGAACTCAAACACAGTCTTCAAAAACAGCCCGTTATTAGGTTTATAAACAAGTTTTTGTGAATTTAAGCAAATGGATGGGTTTATAGGAAGGACTTTTGACATGTCTTCTGATTGTGTATACATTAATATATAGAGTATACATGAACATATCTAGTGATTAAATGGATAGTGATTGCCAGAGTTGGTGGGAATGTTTTTCTATACTTTGTCTGATATTGGATACCATCAACAACAAAAAAAGTGTTCATTCTCTATGAAAAGCACAGACAAGTTTAACAGAAGCACCATGACAAAAGGCAAACCTTTCTGCACAGTCACGTTACTTTTCTTGGATTTCATTCAAATGTAAAATGAGAACAAATTCCCATACCCGGGAAGCCACCGTAAACTGTGCATGTCAGCTCTGACTTCATCCCCGTGTGTTTTCAATGGAAGCCTTGGCCCAGGAAATTCAGCACGTGCTCAAACCCTATCCCAAATGCTTTGCTGAGGCAGAAGCTCTAAGACAAAAGAAGGACAAAAGGATTATGTCCACATGAAAAAGGAACTGCAAACATCTTTCTTGCATTATGTTTCACTGCAAAAGCAAAACCCCAGCACGTTCCAGACAGCATGATCCTACAGACCGTCACCTGTTAACACAGGAGGCAAGGGTTTGGGTCACCAGGAACTGGTAGTGAACACAGTCCCTGAAGTTTAGAGTCAGGGACGTCCTCCACCAGCCGAGTTGCCTGGTGAGACTGCAGAGCCTTGTGATGGACTGATTCCTTGCAATGAAAACGGTCGCTATGGTAACTCCAAGATTGCACACATCAACAGATTTTAAAATATTGGCAGTTTGGGAAGTGACTGTTTAGGCATTCTAATCAGGTCTGATATTTACACATTTAAAGGTATCAAATGCTTAAAATAAAATATATTAAAAAAAAAAAAACTCAACAGAACAAGCAGAAATATCTGAGAGAGCCTAAGCAGTGCCAAATTAGAAAACAAGCCCTAAAAATATTCCTGACATAGGCACATTTGAAAAACAGCAACTAAACATAAAGACGGAAGAGGGGCAAAGAAGGAAAATGCTGCTCCTGTAGAAAACAAACAGACCATCGTCACCACTACTTGCATCTGGTCACACCACCTGCCAGTCTCCGCCACAGATCCCCTGGAGGAAACCACGTGGCTCTGCTTGGTATCAATCTCAACTGTTAATCTATTTCCCAAATTTTCAGTGTGTTGTGAGTGTTGTGGCCACTTGTACGTGCAGGAGTGGTTGGGAAGGAGGGGGAGTTTTTGAAAGCTGGGCTGAAGCCTTTGAATCTGGGGCTCCATCTCCTTGGAGGGCAACATGAGGCTGCAGGACACATGCTCTAACCAAAGCCTTCAGATAAGAAGCTGATCTCAACACTGATGATCGAACTGCAAGTTTCAGTTTCAGACTTAATTGCTCCTGAGAGAACATAAAGCAGCTCACATGTTTACAGCTAATTCAGGTTTCCAAGGTGTTTATTTACAATTGGATAAAGCTAGAGATGCGAATAAACACTGCCAAATGATGAAGTGATACTAATTTAAAAAGACCCTTGAAAGCTTTGATCCTGGAGCACCATCATGTTTCAAAAGGGTGCAAACTCTGTGTCGGCAGAGCATGACAGCCCTTGTGCCATAATTACAGAAACACTGTTGTCAAGGAAGAAGAAAGCGCTTCCAAATCAAGGAAACTCAGAATAATTTGATTGCAATTGGTGAACATCACTGTGCAGACATGGGAAAGGAAAGCTTCATGGTCACAGACAATATTTTCCAATCTATGACACTGCCCACAAGCCAGTCTTCATTTTTGCAGCCTTCACACCGTGACACACCTTCAGCTCCCAAAAACTCACCATGCTCTTCTCCTCAGGCCCTCATTCCCTAGCTTTACAGGAAAGTCACAGTACCTGTTTGTACCGTCTTCCCATTTGTGTGAAATCAAGACCTACCTCATGCCTGCCTGCTATCCCTGGCTGTTTCTTGCACCCTCAGAGTAGGGTCCCTCTCTCCACTCCCTAAATACAGACATGTATACATCCAACCATTGTCTGGAAATGTTTTCTTCTGATTATACCTGGCACGCACTCCCATCTTGCACTCAACAGAAACAGTGCCCAGTGTTTCTAACCGCCTCATCTTGACAGACAGTTGGGACACTGTTTTGTTTTGAACTTCCTTGACCTGTAAGACATCCATCATCATGCAACTGAGGACAGCCCACAGGCTGTCTCTTGTCCCACGCTGCCAACCTCCAAACACGGTCACCCTGCCTCCTAGACCTCTTTTAGCACTATATTTTGGCTTTTCAAACTCAGCTGAGTAGAATAAGAGTCCCCAGACTCCTTTAACACCCTCTTTGGTTGTTGTGTTAGCATTTGCTCTGACTTTCATGCCAATGTTTGGTCACTGTGCTCACTATACACCTCTCTATATTCTTGCTTCCTGCCCACAGCTGAGCTGTGTAGATTGTCTATGCATGGTATCTGTGTGTGATTCTATTCTACTTAAATTCTCATTCTCCTGCATATACATCACTGCAACATCCTTTTACCTGATGTTCTTGCACTTGCTCAGCCAGCCTGTTTCTAGGAAATCAATGGTTCTTGCTCATTATTTTGAGTACACTATTTTCCATTTCCCTCCCTCATACAATATATGCTGCCTTTCTTAAGTGTTCATGCTGACCACCTGTACCTTAAGTCTCATGCTCAGTGCAAAAGTTGTTATTTTTCAAGTAAGCACTTCCACAGTTCCTTCCAGGAACTACTTCTCCGGTAAGAAATCAACACTGACACCTCATTATTCCCCTTCTCACCTTTAAAATTCTTCCTTATCACAGCATTTATGCCAAACCCGGTAACTGTTAGACTGCAGCTCACAGTGCAATGGTTTGTGCACGCACCACCACCTGCCTACAAGCACCTCTTGACTTGTGCTCAAGTTGCAAACTTCTCAAGAGAGCAACAAGGCTTTAACAGCACTCACACCAACCTTGGCTACTCGTACTTGGAGCCCCTGGAAATTTAACTGACAGCTGTCTCAAATTAAGTCACCTTGATTTTAAAACTCAAGGTCTTCACTTAATATTTGCATAATGTGCCTAATTAATTGACATGAAAATAATTACATTAGTCACTATTTTTATCAAATACTTAGAATAAATAAATTCATGACTCCTTTTTACTCTAAAACAAGTTCTTTCTTTCTATACACCTTTCCTGCTTAATTAACAACCATATCAATAAACCAATGAAATTATGGGAAGTTGCATTTACATAATCAAACCTATTTAAAAGCAATCTAATTAAGCTGGGTGCATACCTCTAGTGTAGGCACTTAAACCAGTGTAATCCTTACACGCGCTGTTTTCAGCTTGCACTGATAGATCACTGTAAATTGATTTAAGCAAAGGATTAAATTGGTCTGTGTACATCTCATTAAGATGTTTGTCCTGGTTTATCTAGATTTACATTAAACTGATTTCTGGAAAAGTGGTATGTTTTATATATAAACAAAGATTTGTTTTCCTTGCAGTTCCCTTGGAAGTCCTACATCAAGATGCCTGGGCCATACAGTGATGGGGTCTAAAGAGCTGATAGGGCACAGGATGCTAATAATGCCCGGGTCATTTCCAGTCTTTCAATCTCTTCATCACCAGGACAAACTTCAGGTCAATAAAAACAGAAGGAAGGAAGGAGAAGCAGACAACCTAAGCTGACCTATCTCATGAGCTTAGTGCTCTGATGAGGCTGCAGGGGTGACCCTAGTGAACGCCTCTCCCACCATTCTTTAGTCCTTGCCATCCCAAAGCTCTCAGATCCTCCTCCATGAAAATTTTTCATGAATTGGGTATGTTGCGGTCTAGCTCACACTGTGCTGTGCTTGTTCTCCGAAAGCTGTGTGAGAGACTACTATTTCTCCAGATTCAGCATGCATGGGGATCACCGCTGGTGAGAAGAGGAAGGGTTGTGCAATTTGTGGACTCTACTTTCAGTACACTTTCCTTACCAATATCAGAAATGCTTTTCTTTCACTCTAGGCTGCTGGTCTGCTGGACCTGCAGGCCAGAGTAAATATTTATCTTTTTAAGTCCCAGATCAGATTCAATTGCAGAGAAGAAAGGAAGCAGCCAGTTTTAAGGAGACAGCTTCCTGTCACAAAATCTTTGCTATTGTATATCATCTATATTATCCTCCATCTAAGGGCTTTGTCTGACTCAGCTGTAACCTTTCAGAGCTTCTGAATGAAGACAAGGAAAGTCAGGAATTAATCTTTATGCTAAAGCTCTTTAAGCCATTTCAATTGTGACATTTCTTAACCTATAATTTAGCATAATATTGTGGGGTGCATCATGCTGTGGAACTAACTGTTCTTAAACTGTTCTATTTTAACAAGTGTATTTCTCCATTTTAAGGTTATGTCATGGTGAAAAACAGTCTTAATTTTAATGAAACAAATATTTTTCTCTCTTTGTGTTTCTACGGTGAAGGTATCAGCCTAAAGCCTTGAGGGTGCCGCTCTTTTTTGCAATAGAATGTCTCACTCATAATTTAATCATTCAGTTGCACAGAGTAAATCTGCAGCCCAAATTACTCTGAAGTGGTTGCCTGGCAGGAGGGACATTTATGTCCATTACACTTTCTTATCCAAGTAATGGCTAAGCACAACTAGGGGATGTGGCACAATTTCATAGCTTTAGCCTTTAGGAAGGTCATTAGACTGATCAAGAAACACAAAGATGATGAAGAGGGGAGTGCTGGATCCTTTTCAATCTCATCAGAATATGGCTAGCACTGTTATTTCCAGTGGAAAATCCACAACATCATGGATTCATAAGCCAGGTGCTAGGAAGGTCTGAGACATCCATGATCTGATTTAGGATCTGTATCTCCCTCTCTGTGCTATTGTCTTGATTGCTGCACACATGATGCTTCTAGTCTGCTTGCCAGCATAGATGTAATGCAAAATGATCTGAAGGGCTATTTAACCTTGTCATTCTGCATGCAAACAGAGATTTATGTCGGAAGAACAGGAAATTCAGTAAAATGGCAAATGTCTAATGCCAGTAAATGGGCTGCTGAACATGGCTAAACTTACTTGGAAGGAGGTAAAATCCCTCTGTTGCTTATGACGATTCATTATGATGATTGCTTCTCAATTTTTAGAACTCTTTTTGCCAGAAGAGGGTATTTAGATCTTAAAAACATAAGCTGATAGAAGCTGGAAATCAGATAATTGAAACATAAGCTTCACCCTGATATGCAGAAAATGATTATTTGTGAGTCTGACTTATCCTCAGCATTAATCTTTAGCTCTGAACTCAAACACAGAATACTGGCTGAATACAAATACAGTTAAATTGAGAGAGAATCTAGCCACGTGCTTAAGTACTTGAGTATCCCAGTCAGCAAGACTGGAACAAACACTTCTAGTGGAATTCATCTTGCATTTGCAGCACACACACAAATATCTGAGAGCAGCGTGCATGCTTGTAATCTGCACTTTCTAAATTCCCCCAGCTGCAAGCGAACAAATGTCATCAGTTTCAACAGACAGCAAATCAGGTAGGCACAACACAGAAACCTTTCTGAAATTCTGCCAAAACAGAATCATCTTGAGATCTAGCTGCCATTTAGCGCACAGACTATTCTGCGTGACAAGGATGCAGACAAAACCATGAAAAGTGAACAGCTTCATCTAGATACATTTCTAATCAATTCATCAGAATCCTCAATTGTAGATGAAACAACAGTTAGCACAGTTGTCTGCAGAAGTAAATGTAGATCAATGAACACCTCATAAACTGGTGGGAAGAAATCTTGCCAGGGAAGCAAGATTTATGCTATTCCCAGAGGGCTCCTTATCAAGGATGCCTTCATAGTCAGTGCTTTTTTAGGAGTACATTTTCATAATATCCCTGAGAGGGAAAGCTGCATGCTGTGCAGGTAGGGGCAGAGTTCTTCCCCTGTGCTCATCCCCCCAGGAAGACCTGATTTACCTCTATTGCAGCACTTCAGAGTTAAACAATATTTAGAAATGTCACAAGCAGCTTCCAAATCCTGTTGACCTTAAACCCACTGTCGTTTTTGGAGATTTGTCCTTTGAAAAATATCTTGTATGTTGACATCTATGGATATGTCTAGACAAGAGCTCAGTGCGCTTTCAGAAATGTCTTTAGCTACCATTTTAAACTAAGCAGAATAAGCTACCTTTTGATATGTGATAATGCCTTCATATGACATCATGATGTCATGTAAACAATATATACATAAGCAATATATCTATTTATATAAAAACATACATATATGTATTTTATAGTCATGCAACACAAGACCACGCAGTCACTTTGTGTTCCAAGTGTTGCTCACAGGTTTGAATTTTTGTCCCTGTGATGTTTCTAAGAAATAAAAATCCCACAAATCCTTGGAGTCAAAACTGCTGTTCATCTCACCCAGTGGGATTTTCTTTTCTCGACTCCCTCCTCAGTTTTACCTCTAAACCAAGATAGCCCAGACACTATTTTATAGCTCTCCCAACCTTCAAGCTCAAGTTTTTTTTGCAATAATTTGACTTCTGGCTTGCTGCCCTATTCTATGTGCAACTCAAGAGACATATTTTATTGATACCTCTGAGAACTGCTCTGTGGACAAGGGCACTGGAGTTCCCCCACACAATAGTTTTTTCTTAGCTTTCATCCAGCAGTGGAGCATCTGAAATTCTAGTACTTTATCTCAAACCTAGAAATTTCCAGGACTAAAAGCCAATTGATTTTTTGTTCTCCTTATGGATGTTGCTAGATGCTTTAATAGAAAGGGAGAAGAAAGCCCTTACTGTTGAACTCAGAGGCTGCAAAGTTGTCGTTTTAACTCCTGCTTGCCAAACAGCAATATAAGTTTTATATTCCTTCCTGGGAGCACTAGGTATAAATATAACCTCTCTGGATAGAGTTTTGCATATAAATTTGCAGTTCCTAAATGAAATTTGCTGAATTCTTGACCATAGTGATCTGCTCTGGTAACTAAGATTTAACATTCTGTTTAAGGAGAAAAATCCTTTGACAATGTTCTAATTTATCACCTTTTGATTTTAAGGTCTATTTTATCATTTTTATTTTACTGGGTGGAGAAGAGATGCTCCAATTTAATGTGTTGTTTTTTTTTTTTTTCTGGGGGGGTTGTTTTTGTTTTGTTTTTGTTTTTAATGCATAAACTTTTATCTTGAGATCTCTTGTTTATCTCCTTTCCAAGCAAAAATACCTCAACCTTTTCAATCTGGGAACTGTGATTATTCACTCTGAAGAAAAGAAGACTCAGGGAAGACCTTATCACACTTTACAGTGACCTGAAAGGAAGTTGTGGCAAAGTGGGGGTCCACCTCTTCTCTCAGGTAGCAGCAATAGGATGACAAGTAATGGCCTCAAGTTGCACCAAGGGAGGTTTGGATTCGATATTATGAAGAATTTCTTCTCAGAATGAGTAGTAATGCATTGGAACAGTCTGCACAGGGAGATGGTGGAGTCACCATCCCTGGAAGTATTTAAGTAAAGGGTAGATGTAGTAGTTAGAGATACAATTTAGTGGAAGATCCTAACCTTGTTGATTCTATGGTTCTACAATTACGATTGGAACAGATCTCTAAGATCATCAAGTCTAGCCATCCACTTATCACCAATATTTCCCTATAAACCATATCCCTCAGTACAATATCTAAATGTTTCTTGAACACCTGCAGGGACAGTGACTCCAACACCTCCCTGAGCTGCCCACTCCAATACCTGACCACTCTCTCAGAGGAGAAATATCTCCTGAAGTCTAACCTGAATCTCCCCTGGCACAACTTGAGGAAACCTCTTGTCCTATTGCTAGTTACATGGGAGAAGAAGCTGAAGGAGGATCCCATCCATCTCATGGACTTTTGGCAGTCCCTGTGGAGTAGTACGTCTCTAAATGTTTCCACCTGAAACATGGGGGTTTATTCTGCTCCCCATCCAAGACTTCCAGGCCAGGTACCCTGAGGAAAAGTGGTCTGAATTTTAAAGACAGCAGTAAAGAAGGCATTGAGAACCTCAGCCTTTTCCTTATCCTCAGTGGTCACATTCCCTGTCACATCCAGTAAAGGATGGAGATTCTCCTTAGCCCCCCTCCTACTGTTAATGTATTTGTAAAGAAGTTTTTCATTCTCTTTCACCCCATCAGCCAAGTTGAGTTCAGCCTGGGTTTTTACCTTTCTCATTTTCTCCCTGCGCATCCTAACAACTTCTCTGTACTCTCCTGGTGTTCCCCGTTCCTTCTTCCATGGGAGGAAGATTCCCTTTTTCTCCTGGTGTCTCTGGAAATCTCCCTGTTTGTCCATGCCAGTCTTCTTCCCTGCTGACTCATCTTGCAGCACAGGGAGGTAGCCTGCTCCTGCACCTGCATGACTTCCTTCTTGAGGAGTGACAAGCCTTCCTGGACCCCTTTACCCTTCAGGACTGGATCCCAAGGTACTCTCCCTACCAGCATCCTGAATAGTTTGAAGTCTGCCACCCAGAAGTCCAGGGTAGCTGTTTTGCTGCCCTCCTTCCTGCCTTCAGCAAGAATTGAGAACTCTACCAATTCATGGCCACTCTGTCCAAAACAGTTTCCGACCTTCATATCTCTCACCAGTCCTTCTCTGTTTGTGTACAGCAGGTCTAGTGGGGCAACTCCCCTGGTAGGCTCTCTTACCAGCTGCATCAGAGAGTTATCTTCCATACACTCTAGAAACCTTTTAGACTGTTTCTTGTGTGCTGCACTGTATTTCCAGCATATATCAGGGAAGTTGAAGTTCCCCATGAGAACAAGGGCTGGCTATTATGCAACTTGTGCCAGCTGTTAATAGAATATCTCACCTGTCTCTTCATTCTGGTTAGGCGATCTACAACAGACCCCCACAAGGATGTTTGCCTCGTTGGCCCTTCTGCTGATCCTTACCCACAGAGACTCAACTTTACCATTCTCAGCCCCAAGCTCAACAACATCAAAGCGCTCTCTAACACAGAGAGCCATGCCACCACCCCTCCTTCCTTGTCTGTCCCTTCTGAAGAGCTTGTAGCCGCTCCATTGCAGCACTCTAGTTGTGGGAGCAATTCTACCACGTCTCTGTAATAGCAACTAAGTCATAATTTGTCAGCTGCCAATGGCTTCCAGCTCCTCCTGTTTGTTGTCCATGCTGCATGCATTGGTGTAAATGCATTTCAGCTAAGCCTCTTGGACCACCCTCCAGTCCTGTCATCATTACCCTATGCTCTTCTCTATCAGGCCTAGCTTTATCCCCTTCCCCCTTTAGACCTAGTTTAAAGCCCTCAAAATGTGCCTTGCCAGTTCCTGGTCTAGAATCTGTTTCTCCATTCGAGACAGGCAAGACTTATCTGCAGCCATTGGGCCAGGTGCTGCATAAACTGCCCCATGGCCAAAAAAAACCAAAATTCTTGCTTTTGCATCAGCCTCTCAGCCATCAATTTGTGAGATAGGTTTTCCTGCTCCTTTCAGAATCCTTTCCTGCTGCTGATAGTATAGAGGAAAATACTACCTGTATGGCTGCTTCATCCACTAACTGCCTCAGACCCCTGAAGTCCTTTTCTATAATCCTCAGACTTTTCTCAGTGACTTCATTGCTGCCAACCTAAACTATCAGTAAAGGGTAATGATCAGAGGGACAAATCAGTCTACAAAGTTTCCTAGAAATATCCCTTACCCAGGCCCCAAGGAGGCTGCACACTTCCCTGTAAGTAGGGTCAGGCTGAAATATAGGGCCCATTGTTCCTCTCCCAAGGGAGTTGCCTACAACAATCACTTTTCTGTCCTTCTTATTGGAGGGAGTCTTGAGGTGTGGAGCTGACTGCTTCACCCCAGGCGACCTCATGGGTGGACCTCCCACTGCATCCCATCTCATCTCTCCCTTCAGATTCAGAGCCTCAAACCCATTATGTAGGGACACCTGGGGAATCGAGGTAGGTTGGGATGAGGGGTTGCCTGTGACACTGAACTGGGCCCTGTTTCCACACCTCCTCTTACCTTATATTGCATTCCTCTGCTCCACATTGGCCGGGCAAGGGGTCTATCACCATTTGAGTGCAAGGTCAGCAGAGAGTTACTCTACCAGTCTAACTCCTGCTCACACTCCAGCTCCTCTTTGAGCTCTGTAACCATACTGAGCAGACGGTCCAGCTGCTCACACCTTGCGCAGGTGGAATCCCTGTTGCCTTTCACAGGCAGCAGCAGGCTCAGGCACCCACAGCAGCCACAGAAGTGTACCGCCACATTTTTAGGCAGGCACTCTGTCTGAGTTGACACATTTTTTCTTACCAGAGCTTTCTGCCTTGTGGAGACCATAGCTGGATTTGTCTGGGAGCTGCTCCATGACAGAGCTACTCCTCAACCATCTGAGGCAATTCTCTGCTTTGATGTGAAATACATCTGTTCCAGAACCAAGTACTTCACCAAAAAGACAAGGTAATGATCTTACGATTCTTATGATTCCCAATTTTAAGTGTGCAGTCTTACATTATATGGTGTAAGACTAGTATCTACCTGAACAGCTGCAGATGGAAAATATGAAAAGGAATCCTGAATTTCGGTGCACAGTCTATACCATCTGTCTTAATTTGTAAGAAGTCAGGTAGGCTTCATCCAGAGCACTGTGTCCAGGTATGAGACCCTCAACACAAGAAAGATGTAGAGCTGTTGAAGTAGATCCAGAGGAGGGCCATGAAGATGATCAGAGGGCTGGAACACCTCTTCTATGGAGAAGGGCTGATGGAACTGGGCTTGTTCAGACTGGAGAAGACTTCAGGAAGACCTCATTGCAGCCTTCCAGTACTTGAAGGGAGCATATAAACAGGAAGGAGACTGACTTTTACACGGTCTGAAAGTGATAGGACAAGGGGGAATGATTTTAAATAAAGTAAGGGAGATTTAGTTAGAAGTCAGTGGGAAATTTTTCACTCAGAGGGTGGTGAGGCATTGGCACAGGCTGCCCAGAGAAGCTGTGGGTGCCCCATCTCAGGTGTCATTCAAGGACGGGTTGGATGGGCCTTGGGCAGCCTGAGCTGGTGCCTGATTTAGTGTGTGGCAATCCTGCCTGTGGCAAGGGATTGGAACTAGATGATCTTTAAGGTCTCTTCCAACTCAAACCATTCTGTGATTCTATGAATTAAAAAGTTCTTTAGACAGTATCAGTAATGTGCAATGGGAGCATTGACTTGATTGCTACAGGCTGGGTTTTTGTGATGACTCAAATCATCCACTGTAGGTGTTGGCAGCAGCACAGAGTTAGGTCTGTGATTATTACTATAAATTACGTTTATGTTGATAGAATTAGCAGTTGCATACTAAAGTAATATTGACATTGATACTAGTAAAATCAGTGCTGCACTAGTGAAAACATGTTCCAAAAGTTCTTACGATGTGTGTCATAGGATTCCAGATGTTATTCTAGAAGACAGTAGAGCCCAGATGCTGAGATGGTGTCAGGGCTTCTGCAGGGGCAAAGTCTGCTCCTTTGAGCTTCGCCGGGTGACAGAATGAGGAGACTCCCCAGGGAATCCAAAGTGAGGCACTGTACAAAAAGCAGGATGAGATGCTAACGTGTACTTCCTCTACCTCTTCTCTGACACGGTTTTATAGCATTGAATGTGTTGATTTTGGTGCACTAAGGCACAGTCCTTGTTCACTCGAAGTCTGTTACGTGAGGATAAAGAAGGTCAGAGCCTGAAGCATTGCCACTGACTAACAGCACAGGAGAAGACAGGATGGCCATACTCCTGTATCTGGCTCACTCCTGTGTTTAATTAGAGTGCTCAGGAGACAGCTACGCCTAGAAACAAGAGAGTCTATAATTTGGATTTCTTTGCCTCTCCCAGAAAGCCTTCTCTTTGTTAAACAGGCGTCCAGAAATTTATGCCTTTGGTTCTCTGAGACATCTCACAAGACATCCTTTCACTTTGGTTCACAGCCTAATACTGGCAGCAGTTTACATTAAACCTTAGTTTAATTGCACTGAATAAATTACATTCATACTGCAGGAATACCTGCAGGCCCTGGCTAAGCCATACGAAGAGCAAGTTAATAATAGCCCTCAGAGTAAACAGCTTCACGTCTCCATGCCAGGTACTTCAGCTACAAAACTTGGCTGGACAAGTCTCAAGGCATATTTCTGCCCCTCTTTGAAGGGTTGGGATGTGAGGTACAGGGGAGCAGCTTTGTTGCTAGAAAACCTGGATGAGTGCACCCAGGCGGGCAGCCTGGTCTTGGCCTGTGCTTTGGACAAGACACTGAGCTTCGTAAGTCAGGAACCCAAGAGAAGACATGCAGCAACAACATCATGTTTTGTTTCAGACTGCTGTAAACAAGGTGACGTATCAAGAAGAAATTAAACAAACAAACAAGACTTGCAACACATATAATTATTATAAATTAATACAGCTAAAAAACAAAACAACAAAAACAATCGGTCTAAGCAGAGCCTTCAAATTGGGACAAAAACAGGAAGCTCAGTTCCCTGCTGGCAGGGCTCCACTGAAGGCAGTGTTTTGCCAGCACAGAGTTTGGCTCTGAGTTTCCCAGCAGCAATAATAAAGCAATAGATATATTGCCTAAGTGAAAGACCAGATGCTGCTCTATGTATTTCAGAGTCATTCTCCCAAGGCCTTCCTCCAGGTGAGCCAGGGCAGTCACAAGTTAGCTACTACTTCCCAAATAATGTGCTGATGGTTGAGTGAACCAAATGAGCAAAGAAAACTTTATGAAAAGCACAAAAGTAAACTGTGAATAAAGTTCCAGGTAAAAACATGGCTGTGAAATTGAGAGAACTTACAACATTTTCTCCTGTTTTCACATGTGTGGCACAGGGAAGAGTGTGACTTGGGTTAAGTTTTGAGACTTGGGCTCACCAGTGGCCTTCCACTGCTAAGTAAGCAGGTCAGTATCACTTCATCTACAATGCAATTGCATGAAGGGGCTTCAGGTCACTATTGCAGAGGACATGCTAAACAGGATAGCTCCTATGTTGCAAATTTCTCTGTACAACCTACAGAATGAGATTTTTCTGCCAGTGTCTGCTCTTCCCTTTGCCTGTTCCTTCCCTGTTCTGCTGCTGCTAGGGGAGCTGGGGTTCTGTCGCACTGCCTTGCAGGTCTCATGCAGAGCACTTCTGCGTGGGATGAGAAGCCAGAGCACACAGCATGTCTGATCTCTTTGCAAGATGATAAGAGCCAAGAGAAAGTACAGAGTGCAGGAGCAGAAGGTACAAATGTCAATTCCTGCTGCCAGGGTGACCTCATGGAAGCAGATGCAGCTTAAGCTTGATTTGTCTCAGTGTCCCCCCACAGTGAACACACTCTGGAGTGTTCGGCCTCTACCGCATCACCAGGGGAAGCAGTTTGGGGGCTGCATTTCCCTATCTCATCACAGCCTCCAGTTTGTCTGAAGAGCGAGGCCACCAGTAATGCCAGGAAATGACAATCTGAGCTGTTTTAAGATCCACAGCGTTTTATTCTCTCTCTCTCTGAGAACACAACCAGGGGAGCAATTCTGAGCCTTGTTAATCGGAGTGAGCCTTTTAAAGAGTCACGCTGTCAATATAAAACTTTATGAAATTGCATTATAAATGCCAGTTTTAGATAACCAGCATTTTTTAACAACGTTTTTAAATGCAGTCTTATTTTTACCCTTGCTAATGAGAGGCAGCTAACTGAGGACAGATCAAGCCATAAAAAGATGCAGAGAAGTGTCCTTATTTACGGTGGGATGGCGATCCCCATCACGCACCAGTGCAGGAGATCTGGCTCCTAGCTGGCTGCCTAGTTCTGTGTTTCTGTCAAGAGCAGAGACAGGGGAAAAGGCTACTTAACAAATGTATAGTCTTCCCTTGAGCAAAAGGATTTGCCAGAATTTAAAAGAGGCTTTTAGGTGTTGTGGTCAATGAAGCTATTTATTTTTTGCAGCAAGGGATCCTGAGTCAGATAAAACTAAGATACTTTGGATCCCGAGCCAGTGGTTACACTGCTTAGCAGAGTGCCTTATAGATGCTGCAGCCTAGGTTTTAAGGCTGTCTCTCAGCACAGCAAATTAAGCCTCTTCCCTTGCTTAACTAATAAGCAGCAGTGGAGTGCTGCAAGCATGTTCTACTATGCAGGGCAGCTGGCAGTCATTGGGGTTTTTCCCACCAATACCTGCATCATGCCCCCAAATCCTGATGTCTACTCAACCTGCAATTCAGAATCCACTCCACTTCACACAGGGAAATAGCACTGAATGGAAGCAATAGGTCTCTGATGTTGAGCTAATTACTCACACACGATAAATATATGATTAAAGTGTTATGCTGATATGAAAAAAAAATGAGGCTAATCACAAAACATTTCCTGCTTCAGAAGAAGTTGGAAGGAAATAGAGACTAGCATGACTCCAGTGTCCTCTGCCCTCTCCTCATATCTTGGAGGTGAGACATGACACGTTCCAGAGACTGAAAATGAAGAGAAGACACAGACATGGACACATACACACGTGCATTAATTGTGGAGGAAACTTTACTGGCATACAGTTTTCTACAAATAAAGCACAGAGGATAGTGTGGGTAAATTTAGAATTTCTAATTAAGATGCAGCTGAGAAAACTCACAGTCATGTGCTGAGAATGGGCTCCTGCCTAAATAGGGCTCAACAGAAACCACAGACCACACCAGGAAGCTCATCTGCAGAGCCACACTTCACTTTCTGGGCTCATATTTCTTCTCACACATCATCATGTGGATGAACAGGGGCCAAAGGAGGAGGAAGGCCCCATGTGAGAGCAAGAGCAGTGAACGGTCACATCAGTTCTGCAGCTCACATCTCAGTGGGGCAAAATGTGACCACTTTGCGTGGCGGCCAGTTTCTGCAACCAGAAGTGGGCTGCAGTTTGGGTATTTACCAAAAGGATGTCCATGAGCATCTCGAAAGGTTTGTTTGCATCTGTTCAGCTCTAGATTAATTTGACCTTTGTGTGGGGATAAAGTCTTTTCCTTCCAAATCACAATTAGGCAACTTTCTTTGCTCACTATTTTTTTAGTTACTATTTCCCAGATCATCTGACAGCCTCAGTCTGCTGTAGCTTACTCTTAGAAAGAGATGCATTTCAGCCTGGAACCAGTTTCTCTGTGAAAAGCTTGAGATGGGCACTCTTTATTTTCTGTCAACACCTTTGCTCCAGGCAGGTATTCCTGTGCTACCACAGGCTGCATTACTAGCTCTTGGCCCACCACCTTTGTATCTCCAATGCTTAGAAGTCTAGGGGATAAAGACTGGGCTCCATATGGCTGCCATGGGCTTTGCTTTTGGGATGTTTCCAACCCACCTCTGCCTTTGCAGAAACCTCCATTCACCGTGGGAGGAGGGGGCATTTTATAAACATGATTACAAACCTTTGAGATCAATACCAGGATACAGATGGATAGCTCAGCAGAAACAGATTAGATAGTGAGTAAAACAGATTAGTCAAATTGGCCCAGAACTGGTGAGATCAGGACCTGTTGGCAACGGTGCATGGGAAATGCATTTTCCCTATCCCATCACCACTGCATTCCCCTCTTTGTGCTGAGCCAGAACACAACCCAGCAGAGCTAAGCAGCCATGTGACTAAAAACCTTCCTCCCTTCCAGCACCCTGCATGTGGAAATAGTAGGTTTTGGCTGTGGGCTCTTCTTGTTGTTCCTAAGCCATAGTCCCAAAGGAAAAAAACTAGTTTGAATCATATAGCGCATCTGGGAGAATTATGCTTAGCCAAATTTGTCTCTAAGGCTCATTAGGGAAGCGTGAGTTGTGCACACATAGTACAGGCATGCTGGCCTTTCTCTGTCATTGCAGCATGTCTGCCCACACATTCCTCTGCTGAGATAGTAACAAGCAGTCTACCCGAAACTGCAGCTGACCATCAAAGCCAAAGGAACTAAAAGAAAATACTCCTTGCTTATTGCATAGTCAGTTTACTGATGCAGGAGAAACCTTAACTTTCGGAACACTTCTGAGTGCTAAATTTCACCATCTCTAAAGATTTTTATTTAAATTCCTCCCACTCCTTTCTTTTCCCCCAAGGAAAAAGAAAAGAAAATGAAAAATCCAGAGACACTCTTCTTTTCTTATAAATGCAGTTCCAACAGCAGCACTTGTACATTCTTCTACCTTTGGCTATTTGGCTCACATGACCGATGTGCTGCATGTTAGAAAAAAAAAAAACATTCTTGAGAGAACAAGCATGCTACTTTCTTCCATCCCAAACTGCCCTTGCTCCATAGCTTGTGCAACTCCAGAAGTAAATGGATGAACATTTAGTGAGACCAGGGGGAATGAAACCTTGCTTTTTCAGGGCTGAGGCTTTTGTGTGCGGATTTGGTCAAGGGCCATTTTATCTTTCAGAGCTAGTGTAGTGCCCTGTGCCCAATAAGGGGTCACTGTAGAGGATGCAATGGAGAGAAGTTGCTGAAGCTCCCTCTCCTTCCTTCTGCTCCTCATATCTGCGGGCTGCTGACTCTTCCTTCTTTTGACCTGCTTGTTTCGGGGGCTCAGCTGGGAGACAACTAGCTCTGCCCAAAGAGGTGAGGCTCTCTGTGCTGGGTTAACGCACTAGAATAGCTGGCTGTGGGCTCAGATGAGCCAGATGGAGAAAAGGGGCAGCCAGGGATGGGGGAGGGGGGAGAACTGCCCCACTGAGCAGCTCATAGATGATTTGTTCAGCTTAGCCTTAAATGACACCCTAAGCCTTACAGAGTACAAACCAGGTGTGTGGCTAAAGCAGATGATTAACTCAGTCCTCAATCTTGCAAAGAGGTCTGCTCAGAGTCTATTACTCTCTTCTGAAACTGTACCACTTAGAAAAATTTGAAGTTTTCTTATTATTCATTTCTGTATTAAAAAAAAAAAAAGGACTGAATTTATGAAAATTTTCCCATGAAAGACTGGACATAAAAAAAATAATCCTGAAGTCCAAACATTTTTATAAAGAAACCTCAGAGCTACAGAGTTTCATGGAGTGTAGGGTGGATACCCCAGAAGAGAATAGGACCCACACAAAATAATGAAGGTGGACGGTATATTTTTGTATGGCTTATCCAGATGGTCTAAAGACAACCAGTAAATAAGGAAGGTCGCACCTGTCACGGATTCCCATAGTCTCCTTTGGGTGGAAAAGTTAATGTCTTGGTTACTGGCTGACTACAGCAGCTGGTAGCCCAGAAAGTATGGAAAGTGGCTCTTGTCCTGGGTAGAGCAGAAGTATGCAGTGTCTTTACTGGCAGAGCAACATTTTATACTCCAGAATTTAAGCTGCTCAGAATCTGACCCAGATATTAAAAATACTATTCATATCTGGTTATATAATAAATTGAAACATTTTCCCCTATAAAATATGGTTGCTGTCTGGTTCAGAACAGTTAATATACAGAAAAAGTTATGTTAGGGGGAAAAAAAGAAAGGCTAGTCAGCTGTTTAAAGGTGTGATATCTATGAAAAAAGCCAAGTCAGAAGTGTATGTGACTAAAGCAGCCAAGTTAAACAAGATACAATTAAAGTCACTGCTTCCCCACATCTCCTCAAAATTTTCAAGTAAGGCTTTATGAATCCTAGGGGACCGGGTGAGCCCTAATTGCATCTTGTTTAACTTAGTCACTTAAAAAGTAAACTCTTCTCTGAGTTGGCCCTGTCTGCAGATATCACACCTTCTTTGCTTCTGACTGTTTTCTTCAACTTTTAAAGCACATATACATACCATATATTCTTATTACTTTTGAGAACGTGTTTTCAGAAATGCCCTTTGGCTAACGCTGATCACTACTATATGAAGAGTATTTTCAAATGAACGCCATTTCACTGGAATAGTGGGAATAGTCACTGTGACCAGTGATAAATTTGCCTGTAGACTGTTTAAACAGTGAACATGGAGAGAATTTTCAGAAGGATTTGGGAAAAGACCTGGAACACCCTTTGCCTGGAGTCCACTTTCCAGCAGGCTGGAACTGAGCTGAATACAAGGGAAGTAGGTTGGTGCTATAAACATTTAGGTTCAACAGAGTAGGTATTTCTGAAAGGAGAAAAAGGCAAATCTCTGAATAGATGAAGAGGGAAATTCTAGGGTAAGCAAACAAGAGAGAGAAAAGTAGCCTTCTTTCACTCTAGACTGTAAAAGATGGAAGGGAAACAAGGAATGTGTTACTGTTTTAAATAATTTACTAATCTCATGATTTGGAATTTTACTTTACCAATTAATAGAAGGCACACAATGTTTTTTTTAGAGGGCAAGCAAGTTTCCTCCTTGCAGTAGGATTTTGTTTTGATCTATTTTAAAGTAGAAGCAGCAGCTATTGTGGTTATGTGGATATCTCAGTCGATGATGCAGTCACAGAAGCACATCTAGGGCTATTTTATCACCATCTACTCTATATTTGAATAAGACCAGTCATCAAAGATCCCCGTGTCAGGAGGTAGTCTTAGCCGTCTATTAAACAAGACGATGCACATAGAGAAAGGAACAAAATATCTTTCTTCCTACACTGGAGAGAGGCAAGTAGTCAAAATAACTAGAAAAAACAGTGACAGAGATATGCCAAATCCCTCAATAGTGTCACACCACCATATTTACACTGTAAACCATCTCATCAACCCAGCAACACAGGTCAACATGTCTT
Organism: Oreortyx pictus; assembly: GCA_036925125.1. NCBI lineage: Eukaryota > Metazoa > Chordata > Aves > Galliformes > Odontophoridae > Oreortyx > Oreortyx pictus. The sequence continues at coordinate 84,098,005 of JAUPFR010000003.1, read as the reverse complement.
GCTCTTGGGCAAGAGGAAAAAGGAAAGGAGTACCCATGGCTCTAACCTCAACGCTTCTCAAGATCCTTCTCAAACAGCTTCTCATTCTGAGAAGCTCATTTTCCCATAAGTAATATGAGTATAAAACTTCTGTGTCTCACAGAAGACAGAGGAGTCACAGCTAATGTCAGCCAATAACGTCTTGCCACCTTGAAAGAGTCATGTGCCACGCAAATGCGTATGGGGTGCCCAAAACCTACAAGTTCCACTTTCTGGGTACCAAGAAGTGCACATGCCTTTGCCCAGAGGTGTAGCTCCTGCACAATCAGGCTTCTAATGAATTATGAATGATTATGAAAGAATCTCTTCAGTTCTGCTTTGCATTCCATTTCTTAAAAATCAAACTGCTATGATAAACTTGATTAAGAGCACATTTGGAAAATATTTTGATTGCTGTTTGTTGAAGTTTCCTACACATTAAAATGCTAAAGAGCTTTTATATATATATTTTAAATTATGCATGACAAGACGCCTAAGAACGTATGCTAAGCAACGCAGAACCATACTACTACTCCCGGAGAGCCTGATGAGAGAGGCACCCATTTGTATAGGGGAATCACCAGGTGGCACTGTAACACACGGTTTTCCAAATTCTCAGTGGGCAAGAACTGCTTGGTTAATGAAGAAACAATACTTTCTCGTTATTGTGAATCAGTAGTTTGTGAGTGGTGGTGAGAGGGGGACCTGTGATAGCCGGTTGCTGCCTCTGCTCTACTTCAAGCTAAGAACTTGGGTTGCATCATGGATGGGAACTCATTACCTGCTTAGAGGGTGCTTGGGTGTATCTCCGGCTTATGTGTGCAGTTGATAAAGAAGATATGCTAGTGAGCTGAGTCTCTGTGTCATCTTCTATTTTTCTTTTTACATGTGCGATTTTGAAACATTCTGTTAGTATGGAATGCATGTATGTATACATGAACGTATGTACACATATACGCATGCGCATCAACTGAATTAATCAAAACACAGAGATTTCCCTCAGGTTACAGAGTGAGGCAGTGGCAGAGCAAGAAATGGAAGCCAAGAAAACTCTCTAATAAACAGCTGTAACAGAAGTACCTTATTCATGAGTGAGTCACTAACACATACTTTGATAACAAATAACTCATTCTTGGAGAGAGCCTTAGTTTTGATTTATATCACAGTTTCAGTAAATACGAAAGAGCTGCCAAATTTGCCTATATAAATCCCAGTGATCTCATATATTTCAATGAGAAGTTTTGGAAAAACAGACAAAAAGAGCTTTTTAAAAATTATTTTTTAGCTTATTAATATGAAGCTCTGGCAAAAGGTTCTGTTTGGAACTCTGCTGGAGGAAGAAGTATTTCAGAAGCCTGCAAGTGACAAGACATAATTATTATCAGGGAGGAATTGAAGGAAATTTAGAGAAAAAAATATTGTACATATTTTGAGTTAAATAACAATTTGGCCTCATTAAAACAGGTTTCCACTTGCGACTAATTTTATTTCTGGTTACAAAGGCCATCATTTGTCTGAGAAAAGATGAAAAAGTAGCTGTTAACATAGTGCAAATGAGAGTGAAATTGGAAGGGACATGTATGTTAATGAGCATCTACAGTGTGCAAAAGCAGGTAGAAAAAAAAGATTCCCCTGATATTGTTGAAAAGCTAATGATTATTTGTCATTTCGAGGAATGTCCTGATCCTGAAGCCTATTCTACATGAAAATACAGCTGTCTGAAGCATCAGGGTTTACCTGAGCATTTCAAGGATAATGCTAATTTCTTGGTAAGATATTAATAATTCATTGGCAATTTTGGAACTAATTTCATTTCCTTTCGGGAGAAGATCTGGCAAGGAGTGGCCATTAACGGTGCACTTAGAGGTTACTCTGGGCAAGCAAGTGTTGGTGTCTTTATGTGGCAATGTGCTTAGCTAAATCCCTGAATGTATGTGCAGGTTGTTGTCCCTCAGCGCAGCATGTACCACTGGACTTGTAAACGCTGCAGAGAGACAGCTGCACTGCTTGCAGATTTATGCAGTGCATACACTCATGAAACCCAGAGGGTCCACGCCATCCTAAAGCCTGAGCAGAATTTGGCCTAGCAGATTCACAGTAAAACTGGATGATGTTGTTTTGTGTACAAGACTCCAAAATGATCATTGAAACTCTTTCAAGTGAAGAAAACTAACTGCAAGCTCAAGGCCCCTGTTACTAACAGCACTTGAAGGAGTTCTGTCTGACAGTGACTTGAACTGCAGTAGGCCTATCTGTTTTGAACAGAAAGCCCATGAACAGAAGGGCAGAAGGATTTGCAGGCAGGACACCGTTGGCTGGTCTCAGCATCAAATTAATTCATCCAGCAAGTACCCAGATCTCCGCTACGTGGCCCCAGGTACCACCTGCTGGCGCCAGATCTGCTCTGTGTGCAGGCCTGTGTGTGCCTTACAAGCCTCTGATCAAGCTGTCTTGTAAGAAGCTGAGCCATTCTGATACTTCTCTGCCCATAATGAAGAACAAGCTATCACCATCCATTTGGAAAATTGCCATGGAAAGTGTACCTCAAGTTGCTGGCAATGGGGTTTTGTCACAACACGGATTTGCAGTGGAACTCTGGTCTGTCTGCTGACTGTGCCACAAGCAGAAAGAGAGCTCTCGCACACAGTGAGCCCAAAAAGAGCTATTATCTCTAAAGCAATAGTTTTGCTGGGATGTGGAAAAATCCAAATCGGGGTCAGTAATGTCTCAATACAAACTGCTCTATTGTTTTAAACGTTGCTGTGTTTATTTTACTCCTTCACATTTTTTTTATGCAAAGAAACACTGAAATAAACAAGAAACACGAACAGTTGTGTAGAGCCTGCCAGAATTCCCAGATATTTCATATTTTGGCCCCCAGGATGAATTCAGCCTCCAGACCACCTAACTAGAGAACAAACTGGATGTTTCAAATGCATTTGGCCAAGACTGCAAACATTTTTTGAGCTAAATCATTTTGCACTGCTCAACTAACAAAATTATCTGCAGTATCCTCCTATTTTTTATACCACACCTTGCCAGGGTGGTCTTGTGCTTGCACATCTGCCAGCAGCAGAAATCTCATGTAAATATTGATGTGGTGACTCCATTTGCAGCAGCATTGGCCAGACCCAGAGCCTGTGGAGCCCTCCTGGCTGCAGCAGGAGATAACTGGCAGGCCACCACCCTGGCAAAGGGCTTGGAGATAGGGAGCTGGGTTCAATAAGGGGTTTAACTAGCATTGCTCGCAAGCCATTGTGAAATCTAATGACCTCTCTTTGAGCTTTATCAGCTATCTCATGCAATTGTTGAACAGATAAGTGTGGCACAGAGAGCTGATCCATGCAGCTGATCCATGCAGCAGAGCCCAGGCGGCCCAGCCATTTGTTGAGACATGCAGCTCAGACATCGTAAGTATGAGATAAGTGTCCTGAGGTCCGCATCCGTGGGGCATCAATCTTGCCAGTGTGGCATTAGATACACTGCCCTACTTAAACAAATCTTTTTTCTCCTCTTTTTGTATCTGTTTCTGCTCTGCCTCTAACACTGCCACCTCTGTGTTCTGTGCAGGTGTAGTTTGCCAGGCTGCTTCATTCCTTCCCTGGTGGGAAATAAATTGTTTCCTTCAGCAAAGTCAACAGGCTGGTCTCATGTCCCTGCGATTATTTCAATCTGTGTTTTCTAATTCATTATTCTTTCTCCCCCTTCCTCTATTCTCTTAACAGGCCCATTTTGGAAGAGGTTTCTTCTTTTTGTTATTGTGTTTGTGAGATTTTTTGCACTGGCTAGGAAGAAATACTCCACATGTTCTGAATTTATAGTGTTGTCTTATATTTTTCCCTGATTATGCAGCCATGTCTGTTGAAGAAGTAGGCTGTCAAAGTTGATATGCTTAAACACATGGGCTCATCTTTCTCCTGTTCAGTTGTCTGCCTGGACACACAGCTCCCCACCTCAATAAAGTGATGCTACTGACAGTTCATCCTCACAGTAACTCTTTTACTGCCTATATTTTAGTCAGCATTCACAAATGCTCTGTTTCTGTCTCTTTGTCAATGTGTGGTTGTTCACTGTTCCTGGCCAAAAAGTGAGAAGAAAAGCTCTGGTCACGCTCCTGCATCAAACATTTGGAGAGAACAGAGGAGCCTGTGGCTCGATCGCAGGGAAGAAGACAATGAAGATGAACCTCTCACAAACTTGCTGCTCAGAGCTCTGATTCACCAGCAGCTGGCAAAGCACGACAAGTTGCGGTAGAGGAGTTCAGTAGAAAATAGACTCTTTTATGTTAAGATATTCATTTCTTCAATATGAAAATGCTGATAGTCACCATTTCCTCCTCCGCTGGCAGACGGTGGCAGTTGTACCTCACAGTAAAGAAGCACCACGCTAGTAGATTGACAAAAGGGTTTAGAGGACCTGGCTTGCACATCACTGAGCCTGCAGCCTACAAACCAAACAAAGAACCAAGTGGAAAAGTAATATAAACCCTTAAGGAAGAGAGCCAGTGTAATCTAAGGCCACACTTCCCACCCATCCTGTCTGAGAAACGAGAGGCCTCCTCACTTTGTTCTCAGCTAAGATACCGAAAATCACATTCGGCACTCCCTTAAGCATTAATTTTTGCCTTTCACCATAGTTTTTAAAGACAAATATCTGCAATTGATCTTTGCCTGTGTGCACAGTCATTGTCACTGCAAGTATGCAGCTGGAGAGTCTACCAGACCTCATCCCCAGGCAACAGAGGGCCTGCACCAACGTGTTTCCATGCTAACCCCCACCTTAAGGCTCCTTCCTCTTGTGGGTTTACATGTGAAGCACAGCCACACCTGAGGGACCTGCTCTAAATAATAAAAAACAGGTTTCACTTCAGCTGTGCTTTGCAATTGGCATTTTGACAGCTATTGGATAGAAGCAAACAGAACATTGGGCAGACACACTTCCCAAGTTGGCTGTACAGCCCCCTACCAGTGTCACGGAGAGGAGCAGGGCCTTCAGCTGCACCATTTTGTGGAAACGTACTGTTGTTGGCACTATCAAGTTGTCCTAAAGAAAGCTGGAAGAGGTTTATCTTTCACAGGACTCATTTTGGATGGGATGGCAATGCATCTGACTCAGGTCCTTATCCATGGCCTCTCCTGAAGCCACTCACCCTCTACTTGTTACTGGCTTCCTGCTGATTTACAGCAAAACTTTGGCATTTGGTCTGTTCTTTAATAAGGGCCTGTGACATTGCCCAGGTATGAAAGGGGGGAATAAAATTATGTAGGTCAAAAAATGATATAGCTCTTGGAAGGTGAAGACAGCAGAACACTGCTTCAAAGTCCAGAGAGAAAACCAATACTCACAGAAGGCCCTTTGTTCGGCAGCTCTGCTGGCATAAATCTCCCTGCTGCAGCTCTTTGTACCACCTCTAATTATTTGAAACTCATTTATCATTCGAATGTCAAGTAATTAGAACTGCTTTGAAGCAACGGAGAAGAAGAAGGAAGGAAAGGAAAAGGGAATGGAAGGAACAGACACTGTAGGCCATTCAGTTGAATGATTCTGAGCAGGAAGACCTTATTTAGTCATCTTGATAAGGATGAATACTTCTTGATGTTCAAGGAAGTGCAAACCAGGTAGCTTCATTGTTCATATTACAGGAGTATATGAAACCCCGGGGCAGCAAAGGAGAAGTGAGCTGTTGGAGAATAAAAACTTAGCAAAGAAGATCCAAACCGAGCACCAGAGCTTTCATTTGAAAAAGAGCTGCTTGGGAGGGCTGCCTTCAGTTCAATACAGCGTTACAGCTCTCTGGTGTCACAGACCTAAAAAGGAGAGTCTGTGCTCTCGCATGCAGTAAACGCCAACCTAACTGAGTTTCTGCATAGCAGAACGAGCAATGCAATGATCAGCCACTTTGTTCAAAATTTCCTGAAAGTCTCAAATCCTGCCCTAACTCACCCTTGTGCAAAACCACCAACTTCAAAAGGATTGCAGGAGTTAGCAGGAAAAACAGTATTTCTTGCTGGGTGGTACTTTATTGGTCTGGCCAGGAGCCAGCGCAGAACTAACCCCATGTTGTTATTGTTTGACTCAGATGTCCTAAAGTTCTTCTTCCATAGAATTAAACAGGGTAATTCACTCCCCTCAATCTTCATTTATTATTTCTCTACAAAATGTAAGACAAAGTAAATCTAGGCTGTCTGGTGTGTGGAATTGTGTGCTGCCCTAGGGTAGGGCAAGATATGGGAAGACAACAGGAACTTACAGAGAAAAGCTGCGCCTCACTAACATGACATCTGCACCCAGACAGGCGGTGATGAAGAGTGGATAAAAGGGAAGGACATCACTCTCTTTTTACACAAGAAAGTTCCCTTAAAAGCAAAGAAACTCTCGTGTAATTACTGAGAGGACTAGAGGGAATGGTTTCAAGCTGTGCCAGGGGAGATTCAGGTTAGACATTAGGAAATATTACTTCTCAGAAAGGGTGGTCAGGCACTGGAATGAACTGCCCAGGGAGGTGGTGGAGTCGCCGACCCTGGGGGTGTTCAAGGAACGACTGGATGTTGTGTTGAGGGACATGGTTTAGTGGGAGCTATGGGTGGTAGGTGAATGGTTGGACTGGTTGACCTTGTAGATCTTTTCCAACCTTGATGATTCTATGATTCTATGATTCTATAAAAAGATTGAGACGGAAAATAGATTAAGATGGATGAGGAGAAGAAACATAAGGGGCTGAGAAATGGGCTAGGAAACAGAACACATGCAGTGTGAATTTCCAGACTTACGCAAATGGGATCCCTGTTATCAAGTACAGGGGTCAATGTGTAATAGCAACCAATGCCAAACACTCCATGCAAAGATTTTTAATGGGCCTGGGAGGAGGGGGAAGGTGGAGCAGCCCCGTACCTTCTCCCACTGAGTTCAGCCCCACACGTTGCCGCAAGGTGCATCTCACCCAGCATCAGGCCCTTATCTCATGCCCGTCAGCTGATGGAAGGCATTTTGCCATATTGAGCAACACCACCTGGCACCCTCAGAGATGTCACTCCTGTTTCTGAACTGTAATTTGGGCAAGCAAACACTGCCTCATATGCCACCACTGGCCTTGGAAAGCTGAGTGAGCTGAGTAAAAGAGAAAAAAAATGCTCCAGGGCTGCCTGCAAGGGACTTGGGGGGAATCGGGGCAGCAGGCATGCTGATTGAGAAACACGTTTTCTGTGGATGCCTGCTGGGACCATGAGCATCAGCCTGGGCCAGGGAAAGGAAGACGCACAAAGCAAACAAGGGAGCAAATGCCCTGCAGCAGAGAACTGGGCTCGTCACCATCTCCTGCCCTCCCATTGCTGATCTGGGAGCTCAAGCCCCATGGATTACATACAGTGGTTTCCAGCTTGCCTCCATTCCCTTACCCCCATCCTCAGGCAATGACCTCGGTGCTAAAAATACACCCGTGCAGCACTTGGTACAATAGATAAGCCTGGCAGAGCACTTGTGGGAGACGCTGTGGCTTCACATCTGCTTGTTAAAAATATCCCGTATTATTAAAAAAAAAAAAAAAAAAAAAAAAAGGAAAAAGTTTCTTGTGACTAATTTCAACAGTAAACCATATGGTCTTTTTACTTCTCCTGCACTCATAATAATTAAATGGCTAATTTCCCCTCTTAAACTACCTTCGGCCCACAGAAAGAAACAAAGGAAATCACAGCTATTCAGCGACAAAACATCTTGTTAAAGCGCAGCAAAGAGTTATGCAATTAACCCCACAAAAGCTGGAATTTCACAGTTATATCTAACACTCCGAGCTAACAAGAAGAGGCTTTAAATTGAGCCTTTTTTTCTTGTTTCTGTTTGCTGGCACAGCAGTCACAGCTAAGGTCAGGTGTCGGGCCAGATTTAAGCCATAAATGTCTGTTTCCCTGTTTTTGTGAGCCGGAGTGCAGCACCGCATTGTGATTTAAATCAGCCGCTGGGTGCTTTGGAGGAGGCTTCCATGAAACCAGCAGACAAAGAATATGACTGCTTTCGCGGCACCAACGCCTGCATCTCTCCCTGTACTGCGAACGTTGCCGCAAGAGCTCTTGATGCCGTCGTGCTGCCTGTGCAATCGGCACGTCCTATCTATAGCTTTATTTGGGGCTCCTGCCCGCTGGCTGAGTCACATCCCCTGCCATGCACTTGCACAGCAAACATCCAATTTCCCAGCCCCGGTCTGAGTTCTTCAGGCCATTGTCTAGGAGCGCTGGGGTGCGAGGGATTTTTAATTTTGTTTGATGAAGCAGCAGGGAGCCCTTCTGTGTGACACGGATTCAGGAAGGCAGTTTAAGATGCGCCTGACTTCAAGAACATGGCTGGTTCCGTTTAAGCGAAAGGAGCTGGGATGATCCTAGAGAGATTATTAAATGAGGTAAGAAGATACCTGAAACAGAGAAGCTGTGACCAAGACAAAAACCAGCAAAGGAGACCATGCTGTAGAGAGATGCTCATCTCTGAGCCAAGGACCTCAGTACACAGAGAGCAAAGGACTCAGAGACTGCCCACAAAGTCTGCAGCAAAGTTGTAGCCTCCCATTCAGTAGTCTTTCATTTCCTTCCTGTCCCGGTTAAACACCCACAAGGCTTGTAGTGTGGGACTCGCTGGTGGAGCCTGGGGGCCCCCATAGCGTGGCTCCAGAACACCTCACATAGCTGTGTCCCCAGTGCTCACCCAACCGCTGAGCTCTATTGGAGGAGCAGCTGTTTCCTGGAGAACACCATCAGAACAGCACGATGAACTGCAGCTTGATTTCGTTGAATGAGACAGCCATGTTTCTCAACTTGATGGCTGGGGTGAGGGTGCTCATTTACCTACTGCAGTCAAGTGCCTAGATTGGCACTTAGGAGTTTAAAATGGGTATTTGTGGGCCTAAATGCCTGTCTGAAAATTAAAATTTAAAACAGGGCGCCTTCGTTCAGACGATCAAGATTGAAAATTAGAGTGAGAGATTGCATGCCTGAGAATAATTTAAAGTGCAGGCTCATTACGGTTATTTTTATTGTTTAAGAAAATCCTTCCTCACTGAAAATGGGGCAATGACCAGGACTGTGAAGGCTGAAGAAAACTATGATGGCACTGGACAATTTTCTTGATAAGATGAGCCACTAGATGACACTTTGCATAATAATATGATGGACTGAACATTTCCATGCTTCACTTTAATTTTCTGGCTTGATAAAGCCCATTATGGGCTGATGCCAGGCAGATCGCTGACCATAAAGCTAACTAGGGCCTTTCCAAACTATCTGCCTCCCTGATAAGGCAGGTGGCTTTTGGGTATATGCCACACATTCTGTCAACAGAAGGCAAATAAAGAGCAGGGAGAGGAAATAAGCAGAGGGAGGATGACCGGAGCTATGGAGTGGAAGGATGAAGCTGCAGACTGGGAGCTGGGTGAAGGGATGCACTGAGGAGGAGGCAGCACTCACAAAAGAAAGACTTTAGACACAAAGAAATGAGGATGGGTGAACAAAGCAGCAGCAGCAGGATGCAAGGAAATAAAAACCGGTGACAAAAATAAGAGTGGGAACTAGGAGGAAAAATGTGGTAGGGATGGGAAAAATGGAGCAGGGGACACGAGCACCACTTGGGAGGAATGAGAAGCTAATTATCCTCTTGTAAATCCATAGCAATAAAAAACACCAATATTTCAGTCAGGAGGAAAGCTCCAAATGTTTTCCCAATCAGCAGCCTTCAAAGATGAGAGAAGAAAGAACAGACAACACGACAGTGTGTTTCAAGTTGGTTTCTTAGATTTCAGACAGTTTATTTATGTATCTAGCATTAAGTAAAAAAGCAATAGAAGCACATCGTCTGATTGCTCTATGAGGTACACTTGCCACTGATTAAAGAGCTGACTTTAGAAGATGTATCTCTCTGTAGAAACAGAAAATAGCTGATTTAGATTTTTTACATTACACTATTAATTTATCTCTGTTTAAGAAAACAAATACACACATCCACTGGAATTTTCTTGACCATTTATCAGCATTTCTCCCTGTGATGTGAATCTAAATACTTCAGTTTTTGCTGTGTTTTCTGTATTTATGCTCCAGCTGGGAAGTTACCGAGAACACAAGCATTACCAGTGTGCAAGTTACTTTCACAAGCACAGTTGACTTTCATGGTTTTGGTTTTTTTCTTCTTTTAAACTCATTTTCTGAACGACTCACTGGTTTCCAGTGGAAGCAACTAGTTCCAGTGGAGTCTAAAGATGTGAAGAGTTGGCACAAAGATGCATGATGGCTGTGTCCAGTGGAACTGCAAATCAGTTGGTTTTGGCAAAGCTAGTACAATCGGACTATGTAAGTTGAGTACAAAGAACTGAAGAACTTATAAGTGCGTAAATCCACATTATGGTGGAGACGCAGCACCTTACTGCTGCTTACAGATGTTAACAAAAATATTTCTGGGTGCAAACTGATTTCTAATTGTAGCCCACTCCTTCACAAGGCAATGTAAAGCCAGCATTTTTTTTTCACAAAATATTTCCACTTTCCCTTAAGGGTACTTGTTTCTCTTTTGGAAAAAGAAATAGCAGTTGCTGGGAATCTAGAACGCAGCAAAGTCATAGCAACAAAACAAATTAATCTAATTTACCAATGAGATTGGTCATATTTTAAAGGTGAAAATCAGTTTACAATTTCCATCTGTCCCCATGGAAGTCAAAATACGCTTTGACTTTCACGTCTATGTCTGACAATCATAATCCATAATATGATGATAATACAATTTCCCTGCAGTATGACAAAAAGGTACCCAGAAACACAGGCATGTGTTTATCAGTTCCCTCTCCCACCTTGCCAAATGCAGACATTTTAAGCTAAAGTCTCCTGCCTAGAACTGCCATAGACAAGCCATACAACAGCTAAATGTATTTACTCTTTAAAATGTGTTTTTAGAGTCCCAGTTGCAGACTCTCAACGTGGAAAACTGTGAACTCACTATTGTCATAACTCAGTACATTCAACCTTCTCACCAGGGGATGGCATCTATTTCTGTGCAGAAAGTGAGGCAAGGGACTTCATATCATTTCCTCTAAAGCGAAACTTGTTTTAGAGCAACTGGAAGCCTTGGCTGAAAAGATACCTGCTGAATGGTGCCCCAGAAGAGAGATACTTTGCTGGAAAAACAGGTGTCAAGCATTATGTTAGCAAGAAGTACTAATCCTTCCCTTCTATCAGCACGTAGATTTGCATGAAATAGCAAGACCAAGTGAGAGCTTGGTGAAAGACGTTACTCAGGCATAACTTGCTGAGCTCCTGTGTAAAAAAGTGCCAACAGAAAATAACGGAATTCCCAAGTTGAATTCTTCTTATCAAATAAAGCCTAACAATTTTGTTTTTGTATTGATTGTTTCTTGCATTCTGAGGTCCTTGAATGAAGGGCATCTTATAAATGTAAATCTGATGGATGGACTGATACATTTACATTCATGAGAATGTAGCTGGAGCTAAGCAGGTTAGTGTTGGTTTACACTTCAATTTTGTCAATAATAATCAGGAAAAGGAGGGATTAATGGCTCACCCTCATAATCTAATCATATCAATGCTATCCACTAACCTGTGCAATGCAAAAAAAACGTACCAGTTATGTCAGGCTTGCATAAGCAATGATTTTCCAAATCCACAGTTAACATTTAGAAGATGTTGCCTACGTGTTGGTGTCCGTGTTTCATATACCATTTGTTACAGGAGCACTTTTGCATATAGCAGTGTGAAGGGGATAAGCTGTGACCATGAAGGATAAGTTTACACAACTGAATCCTGGGTGGACAACAGATGTTCATGCCATGGACTGGCATATATATATATATATATATATATTTTTTTTTTCAGTACAGTAATTGTACTGAATCTGAATTGAAGCTCATTTGCCTAGGAAAGGCTCATAGAAAAGCTCTGCCACTGGCAAAGCTCTTTGGTAAGCACAGCAACACCCTGCAGCAGCAGAATCTGCAGTAAGAGACTACCATGATGCACAGCAACACTGGTGGTCCAGCAATAACACTTGCCAACAGCACTCACCTTAGAAGCACCCGACAAACACCATACATTTTTACCTCATCACCCAGGCCACCTAATCTTGTCTGGAGCAGAAACAGCAAGGCAATGCCAACACTGGCAGCTCCTGGCACTCTCTCTGCACTACTGGACAATGCTTCCATGGTGGGTCTACTTCTAGTTGCCCCAGTGTTGTCATCAGAGCAAGTGGCACAGTTGCAGAAGGTTTCTCAAGCAATATTATCCCACTACTCAGCCCCCAGAATTTCTGTTTTCCTCAGTTCAAGGTTCATACTGTGAGATTTTTTTTTTCTCCTAATTTTTATTTATTTTTTTAATTGAACTATCATTTAACCCAACATCCCCAAAACTGTTGGATGAAGAATAGGTCTTTTGGCTCCGGCAGGAGATAATGCTTTGACCACTGCAGAGAGGAAGCGTGCATGGAGCCTGACATCTGTCAGAGCCTGTAGCCCTCTACTTGCTTAGCCAGGAAATACAGCCCAATTTCTACGCTCCCGTGGTCTAACTGGCAAGCTGATTTCTCAAGCCCCTTCGTAAGTCCAGACTGCTAACATTCTTCTTTCTTGGGCTCTTTTCTTACAAATAAATGTGATATTGCAACTCTGAGGCTGTTGTTGTAAAGATGATAGCGATTCTTTTTGTCCAGTTTTTTAAAAAGCAACAGCAGCAACGGGGATGTGGGCCACAGCACACGCTGCTGCTACTTCTCTCACTGGCGCAGAAAACAGAAAATAGCTGGAGCTGGATGACACCGTGGTAAAAATCATACTACCCTGATGACCTCAGGACTCTGAGCAACACTGCCATCCATACATCCAGACAGGAATTAATGGAATAGTCAGAAATGAATGTGTGCTCATTGTATTGTATTGTATAACATTAGTGCACAAATTGCCCAAGTGACCTCACTGAGCACTCGTGTGATGAGAACACCCTTGTGAAGTTACAGCTGTTTTGAACTATTAAGCGTTCATAAGCCAGACACGATTTTCCTGCAATGCTGCTGCTAAATGAGCGGCTGCGTATTGCATTAGCATTCCCAGATGCCCTACCTCAGCTCAAAAAGCCTGGGGGTAAAAAGACAGGAAGGCTCTGGGATGCACTTCTGTGTCTGAGAATGATGGCGCAAATCACCCTAATTGTTTGTTAGATGAACAATGATCACTAATTAACATTGTTAAAATGTCATCAATGATCACTAATTAACATTGTTAAAATTTGTTAACAAAGGAAATTTAACAATATCTTAATTAGGAAGGATTTCCAATTTGCGATATAGAACATGTTAGACAAACAAGGCACAACTCTCCCTTTGTTTTTCAGCTCTGCAGCAGGAGATATTACACGATATGACACAACGCCTTCTGCATTCGCCGTTTATCATTCTACGTCCTCGGCACAACTCTGCCGTATAATTACAGCTGGGGCTAATTTTACCTGTGTTATTGTTTGCCCTGTAATTTAGAGAGAATGGGCCGTGTTGACGCTACGTGATGTAGTCTAGGGCGATCAGCTGGCTCTCTGCCACAGGACTACTGCTCGCATGCTCCTGTAATGAAGCGCGTGCATTGCGAAATAAAAAGAACCTTTCAGTGTTTTAATTTACTTAATGATATGGTGAGAGGGTAGCAACTTTCTTTGGGTTTTCTTTTTCTAAACGTAATTTATCAGCTGCTAACCTTTCAGGGCTGTGCTCTGCTTCAAAGCTGCCGTGCATTGTTGAGAAAAGTCCCCTCCTATTATCTATTACTTAATTATTAAAAAGCTTCTACTCTGTTTTCATAAATTATCTATGTATCAGGGAGGTTGGCATACGAGGAAGAAAGATGTGTATGCACACATGCATGCAGGCCTGTGGAGGCTGTGAAGTTAATTATTTCTGATGGGAAATTACTAAATAAATAAATAACTGAAGAGATTTCATACAGTCCTGGAGTCAGACACCAAAAAGATTTTGAGAACTTCCGTAGCAAATTACCTTTAAAAAGAGCGGAGAGAAACTGGGACACTCTCCTCGGTTACGCTCTGCCTGGCAGTGCTCCAGAGGCTGACTTATCTTGAAGGAAGCCTGAGTATCTCTTGTAAACTCCTGTCACCTGGTCACAGGGAACATCATTTGCCTATTTGTTTTGGTGGACCTGACGCACAAACCCTGCCTGTAAGGAAATACAGACTGATGGTTGAGGTTCTGCTCGTTTTCGTGTGTAGGGATATAAATACTTCCTGCTTCGGTACTGGTCCACCAGTCTGGGCTCGTTCTATATGGAAATCATCTGCTAAGGGTGATGGATCATCTTTTCTGTTTTCCATTTTTCATGTGCTCCTGTGTGCTTTCATCTTCTAAAGTCCTCCTTTTGAAGGACCAGGAAGATTGGGACTCAGGTTTGTGCAGAAATAGTCTTCAGGCTCCTGCTTTCTCCTCAGACACACTCAGCAACTCTTATTCCTAAATGCAACCCAACAGGGTGTCAAGAAATATTACTTATTCTCAAATCCACTTCTCACCTTCAGTTAGCCCTGGAAGGCCAGGAAAAGGTGTTTTCTTCTTTGCAGAACCCCCTTGTATCCTTACTGGTGCTCAACCATGGAGGCAGGATGCACAGCTTATGCTGGGTGTCACTGGGGATGTTTTTGGGATAGGAAGGTTTCTTCAGCCTCTCCATGAACACATGCAGACTCAAGAGTGTCTCACCCTTCACACCAATTCATTTTTAATTCCCTGCATGCTCTGGGAATAAAATTTATCAAAACTAATTGTTGTCAAAGTCTTGTCTTGTGTTCCTAAAGCACTACTGGAAATCCAGTAACATTTGTTTTCTTAGGAATGACATTGTTGTTTGGCTCAAGTTATGTAGGGACACTTACTTCATCCCGCTGTTCTTATTAAACTCTTACAAAATACATCACCTTAACTCAGTGCTTCATGGTGCCATTCTGATATTTGCTCTCAGTGTTTCTAAAAAAGATCCTTTTTTTTTTTTTTTTTTTTTAATCCGTGCTACATTTGTTAAAAGACTGAATGTATTTTCTTTGGAAGTTTAATTTATTCAGACTTACTTTACTGTGCATGTACTGAAAACAGCTTGTTTTAGTCCTATCAGAGCCACCACCTGCTGCTGTCTATCTCAGAATGATCCGTCTGATTTCCAGAGCTCTCCTCTGACTCCCTGTATTTTGGTTTGTGACCTCCCATTTCCTTTTTCTGACTCTACCACATGTTCTTCATTGTGTTCTGTAGCTGGGACTGTCACCTCTCTCACCACACACGATGGAGATGTTCATCTCTCCAACTTAATGTGCTACCCTTATTTAAACCCAAAGATCTTCCTCAAATTGAGTTATTTTTTTCCACAATATTATGTCTTAAGTCATTCCAACTCCTCTGTACCACAGATGAAGTTTAGTGCTGGTCCTTGATCTGCTGCTGCATTAACTACAATACACAAATGTGCACAGAGGTGTATGAATGTCATGCTGATTTTCCAGAACTCTTCTACAGAAACCAAAGAGTTTACAGCAGGTGCATGACAGCTTCCTGCAATACAGCTTTGCTTTTTGTTTATAAATGAATCATTCTATTTCCAGAATTTTACTTGGTCTCTTTAGTGACCAAAAATGCACCTAAAGTAAGTTAGTGTATAATGCAGCAGTCCCTAAGAGTAGGCATCTCTGATCTATGCAAAAGTAATGAACTGATGCACTATGTACTTAAACCAAACATTATTTTATATATCATAGCTAAAACGACATAATGCAGTTCAGATTCTTAAGGATTTAGGTAGAAATTAATAATAATTTAAAAAGTAACTATTGTAGCACTCAGTTATCACTACCCTGTCCAAACAGGGAGAGAAATGGGAAGGCCATAAGATGTTTTTTTCCTTCCATATTGTCAGCTTCTCCAGGAATTTTCAATAACAGCAGTTTACCAGAAAGAGGTGGATGAGAGCACAGAGTAAAGGTGCGATGCACTCAGTAAGGATGTGATAAGCATACAGCAGTCTCTCTCCAATACCAATGCATGCCTTTGAAGAGAATTCCGTAGTAGCAAAGTCAGTACTGTCAAGCTTTCTCCAACAGAAAAAAATGGGAACATGTTTGAACCCCTTTCACCAAACCCTCTAATACCTCGAAACATATTTATATTCATAGAAATGTACTGACATAAAAGATAGCATGAAGAGAAAGGTTAATTATAAGATGATGAAATTATATAAAAAATAAATGTAAAATATTAATAATATAAGTGAAAAAATGTAGAGTATGCACATGTTGCAGACAAATGGGGAAAATCACAGAATCACAGCATTGTAGGGGTTGGAAGGGACGTCCAGAGATCATCAAGTCCAACCCCCTGCCAAAGCAGCTCCCTCGCCCAGGTTGCACAGGTAGGCGTCCAGGTGGGAGAAGGAGACTCCACCACCTCTCTGTGCAGCCCGTGCCAGTGCTCTGTCACTGCACTGTGAAGAAGTTCTCATGCACGTTTGTGTGGAACTTCCTATGCTTCAGTTTGTGGCCATTTCTTCTTGTCATATCGCCACACATTGCTGAGAAGAGTCCAGCTTCGTCCCTTTCCCTTGCACTCCTTAGGAATTTATAGACATGGATCAGAACATCTCTGAGTCTTCTTATTTCAAGGCTGAACAGACCCAGGTCTCTCAGCCTTCCCTCATGAGAGAAGTGTTCCACACCCTTTATCATCATTCTAGCCCTCCACAGGACCACTGCAAATAATGGCAAGTGATGTAGGTTGGCAATAAAAGATCTCTGAGCTCAACATCAGGTTGCAATGGACTGAATTCCACTGAAGCAGGAAAGACAGCAACAGAAGCCAACAGGCTTCAAAAAAAAAATCACAAGAATTAATGACTTCATTTGCTTTTTGTTGTTTGTATATTTCTTGACAAACTGAAACAATCTTAGCAGTATTTATTTTCAAGCTTCAGTTCATTTTCGGGCCTATTTCTAACAGAAAAGGAATTAGCTATATGCGTTCTCTAACAGTTAAGACAGATTTTTGACTGTTAAGTGTCATTCCACATTTCTACTGACTTTCTCTCTTCCTCAGCTCTTCTTCAGTGCATACAGCTCAATGTAAACCTCTTGAATACCCATCTCTTCTCTTTTGTTTCCACCCCAGGCTTGTTGTTTGAGCTACATCATCTTTTTCCCCAAACCCTTTGAAGCTGTGAGTGAACCCCTTCCATACTGCCTTCCAAACACCATTAATTGCCTTGATAGTTATCTAGTCCTATGCAGCAAGAATGTTTTCCGAGGCACGTTGGATGTTGAAACTCTTCCAAAACTAACTCAATTTGCAACTTATTTGCTTTGCCCATCATGCCAACTAATTGCATCGATGTTTGTCATAAATAAAACATTTTAGAATTAGCAATCACTCCTTGGGCTCTTGGTTGCATAACTGAGGTGGTAGTGGAGAAAAAGCAGCTTGAACATTTGGGTGCAGATCAGCCAGGGGAGATAGGTGGATAAATAAGCGTGTTAGTAAGGATAAGCCGGCTTACTTGCACAACAGTACTGTTAAACAGTACTGCTAAAGCTCTTTGCTAATCAATTCTAGCAATACTGGGAATCAACCATGCCATTTTATTTGAAAGCTAGTGAACATCTGACCTTCAATACTCTTTGGACCAGTTATCTTCACAGATAAACCACTTGTGTTTTGCATCGTCTTTAATGAGTTTGTATTTCTGTTTATTGATCTTACACTAGTTTCCTCCACTTTTACACGACCAAGAGCTGATACGAGTTCACCATTTGCCAATGTTGATTGTATTTCCATCTTTTTTTCTAAGGATAGTCCTTTTCTTGTATTTTTAATTAATATTTTCTGTTAGGGCTGAAGCACACTTCTTCTGTGCCGCTGGTCTTTTAGTAGAAGTTGTATGCTGAAAGACTGTAGAGCAAAAGAAATCTCTTAGACCACACAAACACACAATTTGAACACCAGCAGCCCTGACAAATTCACATTTCTCCCACAACCTGTCTTGCGCTGCAGCCAAAGTTACTTGGTGTGCAGTTCCACACTATTGCATTTCTTTGCATTTTTTTGATTGTTTTTTTCTCTGAGACAATTCTTAAATCCTGCCTACTGCTTGCAAATTTGGTAGCAGGGTAGGAAGGTAAAAGGGATTCAAAAGTAAATTGTGCAGATGTGAAATCAGCAATTTGAAGACATTTTTTGGAGGCACTTGTTCAGGAGCTGCAGAGCTGTGAGTGATATTCTGGGTTTGCTGAGCACGTAGCCGCTGTCTGCTGTTAGGAGAGATTGCTGAATGTGCAGGGTAAGTTAATGGACAAAGAGCAGAAGTGTTACTGCCTCATTTCCCAGAATGCCCTCAAACTAACCTGAATAGAACCTTCTTCCAAGACAAGACTTCTCCCCAAGCTAAACAAGTGATAAACCTAATGGTGAGTCTGTGTGAGAGGTCATCTTCTCTACTTGATTCTGATCCTTATAAATCAACTAGAGTTTGACTTCTAAGTGGAAGATGGAAGTGGACCTTGAAAGATGACTGCTATTAGAAGAAATATCTGAATTCTTAGAGGACTTCACAAACTCTTTCAGAATAACTATTTTCTGATGATTCAGCAACCTGTCCATAGGGGACAATTTATAGGCGTTCTTCTGAAAAGAAGCAAGGTAGAGGCACAGAGGAAATACTACTTAGAAAAATTATGTATGTCTCCTGCACTTTACATGTTGAAAAGGTTTGACTGTAAATTCCATTTTTGACATTCATCCCAGAGCCACTTTAAAAGCAACCCAGACTCAACAGGGAGACAGTAAACACTAAATCATAATTACCTCATAAAAGGGGAGCTTGTTTCCCTGAATGCCTGAAATCTGGTTTTTCTTCACAAAAATATCATAAATCTGTTGTCCTACTCCACGTTATTCAAGGCCAATTAGTGAATGTGTTAAAAGAAAAAGAAAGAAAAACAGAAACAACACCTTCCCAACTTTACTGTCATTTATCTAGATGTGAAACTCTGATTCTCTGCTCTCATTAAGGAACTGTTCATTAGAAGACAGCATATTCTGTGAGAGCTGAGGTCTTACACTAACAGTGAACTATGGAAAATCTCTCCCATTTGGCAGCCCACATTAACATTTCTTCAACAAAGAGATTTCTTTTTACTGCAATCTAGTGTTGTATATGTAACTGCACAGACAAAAACAATATTTTTCAACACAATCTTGACTTGGTTTTAATATCCTACAGGGTGACATCTGACACTGTACTGAGAATAACACCTCTCTGGGTAATCCTTCCAACAGAGCCTGAAAATGAGCAGTCTGTGCCATTAATATGGCCAATGTAATTAGCAGAGCAGTATGACTGATCTTTTCTCTTTTTTTTTAATCAACATTTCCTAAAGCTATTTCTCCAAGTGACTTGAGCCTGTGGAGCCAGAGAAAGCTGAAGCTGAGCATCGTCAAATACGTCTCAGTGTCAAAGCACAGGTAGAGAGATCAGAGATAACAAAGCTGCTAGCCTTGAACGTCATTTCTGAAGCAAAATCATCATCCAGTTACTGAGATTTAAAAAAAGTTTCTAGGTAAAATCAGGTGACATTTGTCATGCCACAAGGAAGTTTCAAGTCAAGGAAGCTTTTTATTATATTGAGAAAAAAAACCTGAAGGTAGATTGAGTTCTTTGCAGCAGAGAGCCAAAATTTTGTGGACAAGTGTCCCAATTGTGTGCTCATGTATACTGGGACTCCAGTAATGACTAGTTTTGATGCTTTTGGGAAAGTCTGATATCCACCAACTCACAGCCGTGCTGCGATACAGGCAGACAGCCTGAGCTCCCAAGAAGGGAATTAGTGAGGGTGATGATGGCTGTTGGCCCACTGAGAGCTGTGCCTACCTGGTGCTTGATCTCACCTCCTGGAAGAATAAACAACTGTCAACAGTACCTCCTGGCATGCTGAAACCACACTGGCTCTTTGCTATCAACAGAGACCCATTTCCCTACAAACCACAGAAGCAGTGTTGGGGGGTTCTCTCTCCTCAGAAAATGCTCAGGCCTCTGAGGTTTGCGCTGACCTTCCGTGTGCAGTGTAGTTGATTCAGGACCAACAGGTTTGTATTTGGAAGTACTGAGGTGCATATTTCTTTTTTTGAAACATAGCTAATGAAAGACAACAAACTCACCCAAATGAATGCAAGAGTCTTGTCTCAAAAGCACCTCATCATAGCAAAAGACACAGGTGTTAAGAAAAACCTAGTAAACATCCTAGACATTGCTAATAGTCATTATATCTTTCAGCTGGCAGAAATGATCATAAATAGGTTCTGTGTTGCACACAACCAGGGCAGAGAGGCAAAAGGAGCAACATCATTAGGACTGTGATGATCATTAAGCCTTAGCACTGTTCTGCAGGAGCATTTTATCAAGGCACCTGATGTAGCCAAAGTGTGAGCATTTAAAAAAAGCTCAGAAAAGGAAAACATCAGTTGTTGAATATAGTTGCATACAAGATGGATTTAAAAAGTAGGCTGGATTTGACACTGGCACAACAATAGGGAAGTTTCAGCATGCCATTGAGAGCAAACGGATAGCAATAATCAAGGCTGTAGTCTTCTCAGCAGAGTGGAAGCAACGTCTGGTGGGCCCAGGCTGCGATCAGCAGAAGTGAAGTTTGGAGGTCCGATGGACTGGTCCCAGAGGCAAAGACAAGGGAGGTATTTCTTCTGAATTCCCAACAGCAGATGGATTTGGATCTAATTCTAATTCTACTTTTGAAAAACATGGAAAGATAGGAAAAATCATTTACCCACTCTGTAAATTCAGTGTTGTTTTTGTCACATTGGATGATCTTTTATTGTGCAAGGTGTGGTTTCTATTGACTTCTGGATGAAAAGTGCAGAAGGAATACCATCCGCTTTGATTAACTATTACTGCAGTAATAAAGCCGAAGATAGCTTCCCAGAAAGCAGAGCATTACAGTTAGACTGAAATCAACTTCTCTATCTGCCTTTCTCAAACAAACAAACAAACAAACAAACAAACAAACAAACAAACAAACAAACAAACACACAGACAAATAAATCTGTGTCAAGTTCACTTATCGTCATTCAGCAATGGAGCAATAAAGCAAGCTATATTTAAGCCATACTGAAGGCCATATTCCTGCTTCCTTCTTTATCACTCCTTAAAAGAGTGTACCAGAGAGCAAAATTGTTATAATTTTCCTCAACACTCCTATAAATCTTTATCAGTTAATTTTTTTAATGTTTATCAGTTAATTATAGATCTTTATCCATATAATCTTTTAAAATTAAGCATTCTAAATGCGAAAAGTATTACCATATACTCAAGTATTAATATGTAAAATGCCCCTAAAAGATTTATTGTTAATGTTTTCATTTAAAAGAAATAGTATATTAGCAAAAACCATCAATATCATTTTTGCTCACACGATGGCATCATGCTGTGATTAAAGCCCTTAGTTTGAAACACCCAAGGGACTGACAGCAGCCTCAGAGCTGTCATCCTGGCACTGAAGGCATTCAGAGGAGGGAAGGTGTGGAGGAGGAAGGGTGAGGAGAAAGTACACATCTCTGAGGAAAGAAAACAATGTCATTAAGTAAAACAAAAAAAGGCTATGCAAATACGCACTTATCACCAGAGGAAAAATAATATACGTGCTTTGCTGTATTCAACCATCGTTGGAAGTGTGACTGATCAGTGAGTAATGACTTAACTGAGCTTAAGGAAAAAGTGCTAGGTTGCTAATGAACAATACTCCTAACAAAGATGAACAGTTACACAAGTTGACTTGCCCTGGTCACTTAGACACAGGTGAGAAAGCCAGACTGCCTATGGCCCCACAGTAACAGCACTCTTCAGTAGTCCCATCATAAGAGAAAATGCCATCAACAACTCAGCTGGTTTCTGCCTACAGATTAGAGAGAGCAGTCTGCATTTAACATATAACTCAAAAAAGCAGATCAAGTTTGTAGGACAATTCAGGTTGTAAGGAACACTGGAGGACTTTAGTCTTATGGCTTGTTCAGTGCTCATCCTACTAGTAGGAATATGAAAAAGTGACTGAGTCTTGTTTAGACAGAAGTTTTGAGTAAGAGGATAAGAACCTGGAGGCCTCAGTGCAGCTACCCCACTATTCTTCTTCGGGCATGTGCAATGAGCTTGCTCTGGATGTTCAATTCCTTGCTCCCTTCTAACCATGGCTATATCTCGTCCTCCTTCCTCTACCTTGAGGACAAGCTGGGAAGAAATACATGCCTGACATAGATGATGATACAAAATTTATCTTAATGGCCTGGAGGTAACAGCTCAGTAACTTCCATTTGGAGAAGTCATGGCGTGGGTACTGAAGCTTAATGATAATGGTGGCTAACTATGTCATTGCTGAAATAAGAACCCTCTCATAAGCCTTATTCATAGAAATTGAGTATCTCAAGAGCTAGAGGAAGATGTTACCCCTGTGGGTATATGCCTGCTATCTCTGATAGATTTTTCCAGAATTGTGCTTACTTCAAGTTGAAACTATTTCAAGCAATTAAGTTCCATGAGCTGTCTTTCAATGGTAAAAGTTATCCCAGCATTACATTGATTTTTCTATCACTTCTTTTGCTAAAGGTCGTAATCAGGATTGATAACCATTCTACTAGACAACAAACAACTTTCAGGAATTATCCAGTCCAGAGATTTGTTCAGTCCACACTTGCATTTAACAAATGTAAACAGCCACGCAAGAGGTCATGCAAAAGGAGCCAAGTACTGAACAGGGCTGCCTCTCTTGCTGGCAAAACCAGTGCCCCACCTTTCCTTATTCAGCAACGTGATGAGCACAGGGAGTGCCTTCTTTTGCTGATGGAGGACCTGGCTCCACGGCCCCTGTGGCTCCCACAGGCCCTGCGTGCCCTCTCAGCCCTGCTGTACGGCAGGCATCCTTCGCCATTCCTTCTCTGTCCCTGGGTGAGGCTGACAGGCCAGGCGTGCTGCCAGCAGCTGAGGCACGATTACGGTCACACATGCTAGAAGCTGAGAGAAAGCATGTGGGATTTATTTTATTTTAGGGGGTGGGAGAGGGGGGAGAGGTACTGGAAGGCTTTTAAGCAGTCAAGGCCTCTGACAGAACAGGATTGAAAGCTATGCACCATATTTCACATAATTCAAGGCTGGACTGCATGCATGTGTTATTAGTTCTCAAAACCATTGTGTACGGCAATTTCTCCATCCCCAGTGAGCTTTTCTGGCTGCAAAGCCAGAGGAATAGTTGGTACCAAGCCAGAGGAGTTCAAGAATTTTTCCTGAAGGAGGGAGGGAGGGAGGAAAGGGGGAGAATGAGGGGTAAAAAGCAAGAAGGGCGCTTCTATGAGGGCACTGTGATGATATTTTCTGAGGTTGCAGTGCCTTGCCCTCCAAACTGCATCTTCCTCCCCCCCTGTTCAGGTCAGGATCAAATTCACACTAAGGACAGCGTGGTTTGGTTCATCATGGTGCACATCCTCAGCTTCTCAGGGACAGCGATTGCACAGCCATGGGGCAGCAGCAGCCAGGGATGCTCTGATGGACTCCTGGGGTCCTGGCAAATCAGGATAAATTCATTACTACAGCTTTGACAGATGTCTCACAGTCATCTCTGGAGCTTAGGAGGGAGGTGAGGGAGGAGGAGAAAAGAGGAGGAGAGCTGAAAGACCTTTAAAGGCTATAGAAACAGAGTCTCTATTTTATTTTTTTTAACAAGGCAAGAAATCAAGGTGGGGAAAATACTTCTTACCAGAACATTTATAAATTTATAACTTTGCTTTAACCACAGTTTTATTTCTCTGCCCGTCTCACACATGTTTCCATTATTGTCAGGAGAATGAACTACATGCATGCCAAATCAGGTCATTCACAAATATAGAATGAACGTCTGTCATTACAGATTTACCACTCCGACTACAGCATATCCCTTCTGTCTATAAAAATCCCGATCCATTTGCAGGGCAAGCTCTTTACATGTCAACCCTTTAACACTGCCTGCACCTCAGCAAACAGGAGGTGCTGCCTTCCTTCGATAGGCAAGCTTATGCATTTGCTTAAAAATGATTGCAGGGCGTGTGAGTCATGTCCGTCAGCTCTACAACAAAACTGAATGGGCTGAATCTCGAGTCAGCTCCTCACAGATTCTCGGTTAAGACCAGAAGCCAGATCACCACCACTCTCTCACCTTTCTTGGAGATGACATAATGTCTCCACACCATGGAGTCTCTGCTTTGGCCTCAAACCAGCCAGTGACTGAGTTCAGCCTAGAAACTAGATGATTCCTCCTACCTGTTCAGCTTCAAGATGCACCTACAGTGCATCGATGCAGTCTTGCCTACTGCTCTGCCACCATGCATAACTTCAAAATGACAATAAAACAGCAGCATCTGGGGATTCTTTGAAACAAAGTACAACCTCAGTGCCATGATCTGATTTACACTGTGAAACACTAACAGTCGGGTATCAAATTCACTCTGGACAAAGCAAATTGTCATGTGGAGAACTTAGGCAAGCAGAAACCAATTTTTAAATTTCCAGACTTCTTGGGAACTTGACCTGTATCTTCATGAACTGTCTGAAGACACTTGATAAACCAGGGATTTTTTTTCCTGTTCATGTAGGAAGTCTGAATTAGAGCACATCTTCCAACATGTCCTGGTGACTAAACAGGCTTCTCCTCTCTGGTCACACCAACTTCTTAGAGTGATACCCTAGCGTACAGTACTTGCTCTCTATACTGCAACACACAAAATTCTATCAAAAATTGCCGTAGTTACAGAACACAAATAAATACGTATCAATTAAAAAGGGTAATGTGTTGTTTTGCCCATGAAATAAAATCATTTCACAAAGAGATGGATGCACATACAAGCCTGTGCTGTGGAAACAGTGCTTTGTAGTGTACAAAACTGCTAGCTCAAAATCCAAATTTTAACTTGAAAACCTATCTGTATTTATTTGCCACCATGGAGAGCAATTAGACTTTTACCACCAGACAAAGCAGCACTGTTAGATTGTCACAAATGCTAGTATTCACAGTTCAAACAGCACTTTGGATGAAGTACCTGTTTAAAGCACCACAGTTAAACCTTTGTGCATTTGTAGTTGTATTTTAGAGGTTCAAGGGATTTTTCATTTTTAAAAGGAAAAAGAAGAAAGCAAGAAGCCTGAGTAAAGTGTGCATTTACTGATGACAATGCATCTGACAATGTACAAGATTCCTACTAAAGCTAAGCCCCTTTACAAATCACTTATAATCTAATAGGCAGACGTGCAGAATACTGAAGGGGAAGGGGGTGGGCAGAAGACTCAAGAACTTACTTTTTTCCATTTCCTGAGGAAATCACAGGAGAGCTGACTCTTTTAATGGGGATTAAAAAGGAAAGCACAGTAGCATGGCAACTAAGGAGGGAGGCAAATACTACCCATGGAGAGAGTATTACAGGAAAAGGCAAGGGGAAGGCAAACAGTCACGGTGCTGCCCAGATAGCAACATCTTTTATGACCGTGTGAAGAACGCCTTTGGGTTTCCTCCTTCCCTTTTATTCCTGAATGCCATGGATTAACAGTGTGGCTGCTCACAGGCACGTTGCCCTCCCACCAGCTGACTCATGGAGGGATGGGTTTTATGGCAGGCTGCATTTGCTCAGTATCGGGGAGAGGAGGGCAGAAGACTTGTAGCAATGGGCCCTGGAAGGATACTTTCCCATCCTGATGCTTGTCGGAAGAGAAGAGAATCCAAAAACACAGATTTTGTAGAAATCAAATTAATAGGCATCCTTAAATATAATAAGGTCACGTAAGACAGCCACCTAAGCTGAAGAATTCAAAGGCTGCTCTGTATTTCAGGGGCAAAAACACAATGATAAGGGTAAGAGCAAAGGACACAGCTGTCAGCTGAATCATTGTGTGCCCTGATTTAGTACTTCCATGCCAATGCCACTCTTCCATGAAAGGCTTTGGAAAGCCACTAAATTTTAGATTGCTTATCATTATCCTGGTTAAACAGCAAAGTACAGTAAACAATATTAACAAGTTAGTTAAGCCAGCTTTAGCACTGGTAGGCTTGTGAATGTAAACAGGCCACTAAACCAACCATCAGAGCTGTTCCACCAAGATGAATGGGTGCTGCCTTGAGCTGATGACAGATGGTTTTAGAGCAGGTCAGGCATGTGGTATCTGTGTAGTGGCTTGCATCATATGGGAAGCAAATTTTCTTACATGCAGTTTGCTTCAGCTGAAGAAAAAAAAACAATTTTGATTTTGTCACCACATCAACTTCTGAATATGAAAGGTGACAACGAATCAGTGTCCCATTTCCTCTCAATTTACATACTCTTCCTCAGAAAGGCAGGAGTGGATGGTGAAAGTCTGAGGTCTCTTGCTGTACTGGTCATAAATACTGGGGACAGACTCTTTTCAGTCGTGTGCAGCAGTAGAACAAGGGGCAACAGGCACAAACTGGAACAAGGGAAGTTCAGTATGAACGTGAGGAAGAACATCGTTACTGTGAGAATGACAAAGCACTGGAGCAGGCTGTCCACAGAGGTTGTGGAGTCTCCTTCTCTGGAGATATTCAAGACCTGCCTGGCCACTTTCCTGTGCAACCTGCTGTAGGAAACCTGAAAGGGGGATTGTCTCCATGGTCTCCAGAGGTCCCTTCCTGGGCCCACAGTCCCACGATTCTGTAATTTATTTAACTTGCAAATACGCTTACTTATGAACAACTCTCTCAGTCTGGCATGCTCTCCCACTCTGTTTTGTCCCTCAGTAATGCTATTAAGAGGCTTTCTCCATGCCTCTGGGCCATGCAAGTAATTTCAGTGTAGGTGACAACGAAAAAAAGTGGAGGACACCTCTATACACTAAGCTCATGCTACTTGGCCAGTCTGAAAGTAGACTGAAAGGACATTTTCTAGCTTTGAGTGTCTTTACAGCCACCTCGGAAGTTGCCTAGAAAAACTACATTTTGTGCTGGGGAGCAATGGGATGCAGTCACAGGGGACAAGAAAGAAGATGCCCAGCACTTTTGAGATACTACTGTTCAGCCAATATTTGCTCAGGTCAGCAGTAAACTGTTGATCTAGAGGGCAAAGTCTCTGCAGCCCTTTTTCAATCCCCTGAGCTGCTCAATCCCATGATAATGTCATTTCTGAAATAGCGCCAATGGAGCATAAAGCAGCAGGCAAGACAGAAGGCATCAAATGTTAATAGCCGCTCCTTCACAGAAGAAAGCGCCTAATCCCTGGCTTTGAAAAGCACTCAGCCCCCGCATGCTAAAATGAAGTATGCCAGAGAGCTCTACCCATGTGTGCCAGAGGACATCGGACAGCAAATACGTGTGTACCTGCAAATATCCGTTTTCTGAGTGCATGAGGAAACCGTATGTTCCCTGGATTTCAGAGGCACAACTGAACCAGACCTTTGTTTCAAGGGCACTGCCAAATAAGTGGCTTGTTTGAACTCAACTCAATCAGGGATTGAAAGCAAGGAAAAGAAAATAGGAGTAAGCAACCGGATGAGGCTCTGCAAGAGAATTGAAGTCTGACAGATTTATGGAAACCTTGTTTCCATATGGATTGGCGCTGCTGCCTCCAGAGCTCCAGAGGCAGCAATCAATGAAAACAATGCTAGCTCCGGCGGATGTCTGCACGTTTAAAAAAATACGTATATGTGTTTTTACATAGAGGCTAAGTAAACACAAGTGCAGATCTCCGGTAGCTTCTTTGCTCATTTGCCACGGCAGGAATCCCACGCCGGGAGACATGGGACCCTGCTCTGATGTACAGCTGTGCTGGTGGGAGGAATCAAAAGAGCGGGCTGATTTACACAGTTGTGAGACGGGAACGTACTCTGCATGAAAATGAGAGGAAATGTATCTGGGCAGGCAGAAAGCACTGGGAGTGAGTGGGAAAAGGTGGCATCACTGGATCTATAGTTACACAGTTACAAATCCGAAAGGATTTACACCATGGTATAGGAGAACTCCTGTCCCGCTGCTGCATAAGTCTGAAATGTACTGTAACCCTACTGCACTTCAACACCTGGCAGCAAGTGGAGCCATTAAACACTCCTGTCTCCATAAATCACCCTGCATGTGTGCATATGCACACATATGTACATCTGAGAAACCCTGATCTTCGTCAAAGGACCACAGTGGGGCTAAATTTGTGTGTGGAACAAATTCTGATGATGTCGGTGGAGTAATACTGAGAACAAAGCTGAAAAGGGTCATGGTAAACTTTTCCGTCATCCACGCTAGGAGGGACAAACCATGCCACAAATGGCATGGCCTGTACTCTTCCTTCAGTCGCACTTTTCTAGCATCTGCAAGCATCAAAGAGGAAGGAAATTGCATTTCTCCTGACTGGACTGCTGAGTAAGATGGAAAATCTGCAAATAAAGCAGAAGATAAAAAAAAAAAAAATAAAAGGGTGGAACTGATGATTTCCAAGCAGTGTAAGAAATCAAGTTTTAGAAGAAATGCTTCATCTTTACAGGGAAAAGCACTTCCTCCTTTATTTGGGTCTTTAATTATGCCCCCATTCCCCACCCTTGGCATCCTGCCATGTCTTATCCTGCAGAGGAGGAAGTGCTGTGTCTTCCAAGTACAGTTCTTCCTCCTGATTAATTCAGCAGTGCATCCAGGGCTTTCCCTAGAGTTTTTCCACAGGAGCAGACGAGCTACGCTCAGAAATAACCTGGTACATCTGTGCTCCATACTAATCAGAAGCTGGCATCCACAGCTGCATTAGACAAGTAAGCAAATCTGACAATAAACGGACAGGGAATGATGCACGTAACACAAAACATACATGAAGCACAAAGACACTGGGCATACATTTGTTCAAGCTGTTATAAAATGCAAACCAAACCATATGAATCTGACCAGTCAATATCCTGGATAGGGATAGAGATATTAAAACCTGTGACACATCCCTCGCCTGGTACCAGTAGGCAAATTTCAGCTGCAGCAGAAGGGGAGACAAAAGCTGAGTGTGACATAATAAACATAACACCATTCCTCAAGAAAAGAGCATGGGTCTCATACAAGGCCAGTGCTAGCAGCTGGAGTTATGGATGCCAAGATGAGATATGTAGGCTTCCTTTGGTTATGTGTTTGACAGGAGGTACTTTACATACTTTAAAGTAACAGGAGTCCAACAGATGACAAAGTTTGGGACTTCTGAGAGACAGGATGAACTTCTTCAGGTATGGGGAAACTATCTTGTGTCCTCCAGATCTTTTTTTGTCATGAGAAAATTGGGAATAACTGCAATTGTCTTCCTCAAAAGCATGTTGTCATGATGGCACGCTATAAATTGGGATATGATTATGTTTATGAGAGCCATATGATAGGCAGGCATAAGAGATAGGCAGGCACCCAATATATCTCTCTAGCTTATATAAATGGATCCCTGAGGCCAATGAGCATGAATAACTTATGAACTGTCGATACATCTGCTCCATGAAGAGAAAATGGCATGAGTTTGCCTCACTGTAACCTTCCGCAGTCAATATCCCATTTGCAGCATGGGTGATCCAGTTCATAATGGGGAAATCAGCTTGTAGGTTTACGTATGACTGTGGGAGACATTAAAGTATGGGGAGAGGAAAATAGGAATTCCCACCTGTATTTTAAGTGAAAGAAGAAGCCTAGATTCCCTGTTCTCCACCTTGCATGGTGTTACAGTATACAACTTTATGAGTTTGTCCTGAAAGTGAGTTCTGATAAGGGTGTGACAGCAACACAAGCATATAAATACACAAACAGACAAGAAAGGAGGAAGATAAACCATATTTTTGAAGGATCCTCCTTCTCACCCCCACAATTACATTTACATATGGTGGTTTTGCATTCATCTAAGTCAAACATTTGCAAATGGGTAGACCCTAAGGCTCTAAGATAACCCAAGTGGAACAAAAACATATGAATGCACATGCAAATGCTATGGTAAGTAGCATATGTTTTAGATACCCACGAGATCATATGTTGATATGAACTAACAAACCTCTGCTATCTATCATAGACTGTACTCACTACACATAGGTAATCTGTATAAAAAATATGGCATGGCTTAGATCTGTATGAAACCCATATCATTTGCACATGGCAAGTATTCCGAGAGGGCAAAGGTTAAAGACAGAACATATGTGGAATCACTGCTAACAGAATGGTTTTCCCTCTGTAGCAGTCTCACTCACCTTCCCTTCATCTCACACAGCACATCAGGTTCTGCTATCTCATGTAATGTTCCAGTTGCTTTTTTAGAAAAGCTTATTTACTTATTAATGGCTGGCTGTAGGATAACACATTTCTCCAGAAGACTAGGAACAGAAAAGATGGGGGCAAATCACCAAACAGAGAGTTGTAAAACAGCTAAGTAGGGAGAAGAGGAAACACAGCTGAGCAACCTGATCTAGGTCCCTTCCAACTCAAACAATTCTGCGATTCTGTGACTCTGTGATGAGAAAACAGCATCGTTTCCTCACACAGAACTGCACGCTGCCTATCTCACTGTGCTCATGTGGTTCAGTGCTGCCAGTGTAAGTTGCTCTAGTCCAGAGAGCAGAATTTAGATGAAAGACTTTTTCTGCAAGAAAGATTTTGAGTTGATCTCAGATGAATACCTGAAGGGGGCCTACGGGAAAACTGGGGAGAAACTTCTTAAAAGTGCATGTATAGCAACAGGACAAGGGGAAATGACCATAAACTGGAAGAGGGTAGATTTAGACTAGACATAAGGAAGAAATTTTGTGAGTGGTGAGACACTGGAACAGGCTACCCAAAGAAGTTCTGAGTGCCCTTCTCCTTGAAGGTGTTCGAGGCCAGGCTGGATGGGACTTTGAGCGACCTGGCCTAATGGAAGATGTTCTTGCCCATAGATGGGGAGTTGGAACTCGATGATCATTATGGTCCCTTCCAACACAAATCATTCTATGATTCAATGATTCCATGATTCTATGATCTCACAAAAAATTTAGATGCCAGATGCAAGTTTCTCCAGCTTTTGTAGAAATTTTAATCTCTCTCAAAATCTTTCATATTAGTCTGTGCTACAGTCAGGGTCAGAGAATGAAACCGAGTTGCCTTATTTATAAGGAGTCCTATTTCAATGAAACACGAAGCTCTGCAAAATCAAAATATTCATAAAATTTAAAAAAAAATTTTTTTTGAAGTTAACATTATGAAGAAACATAAGAAAATATGTGACAGAATTCAAGGAAGTCATTTAGACATCTTGGAGGAAGCCATTGTCTTCAGACACCCTGAACTTGCTTTGTAAATAGTTTTCAGGTTTTCTTGCTCTGAAGAACATTAAACCTCAAAATCCTTAGTGAAACAACATATGTGTCTTTTAGCCACTTCTAAGAGTAGAATAAATAAAATACTGCAAGGAACACATTTGTGTATACTTGCCTAATACACAAAACTCTTAGAACTCAGAACATGATAAATTAATGTGACACTACTGGAATTGAATGAAAGGTGTTATACTGCTTTGAAGTTAGTAAGAGGTTATATGCATATTTTTTTTAGCAGAGATTATGTTACATAAAACCATATTAAAGCATTACTTCAAATACACATTTTTCATTTAGGGGAGATGGATAGTGACATTCAGAACACCACTTTTCCAAAATATCATGCTCAGATAATTCCAACTGCACTTTGCTAACTCCTGCTATTGAACTAGGCCATCTCATTTACAGACATGCAGTGTATGTGAAAGCATTTTAGACTGCTTTCAAAACCCTTTTAAAACTACACGCACTACTACAAAACTACACTAACTACAAAACTACACGCCTCAACTATAATGTCTGCTTACTGTTCTCTGATTGAGTATTCAAAATTGTTTTCCTATTCAATGAACAGGCAGGGTCAGATCTTCAACTAGCGTAAAACAGCACTGCTTTTTTATTCTTCAGTCATTTTCATATTTTGGCACCCCAAAAATGTTCCAGCAGAGGCACACATCCATGTATTGTCAATTTATGCCTATTGGTAGCAGTCTGACTTTCTTAGTTACCTTTTGCAAAGTCTTTTGAAGCACTCCACACAGCATCTGGGGACTGACAGACCACAGGCTGAAAACCACATTTCAGTAGAGCAGCACCAATTTACAGCAGATTAAAACCCCCAGTTTTAAAGCTGGCCAATAGCAACCAAATGGAATAGTTGAACAGGAAGTGCTGCAAGAGAGCTGCACAGCCAGCATACAGAGGTCTTTGCCCAATTCAGGTTTATGTTGGAAGAGTGAAACGTCATTCCACCCCTCTTTGTTGCCTGGGGGCAATAAAGAGTTCCTGCAAAACCGAAGCTTTAATTTAAAACGAATCTGAGTTGCAGTCATTTCTGGCTCACAGTAATTCCTACCAGCTCCAACACAGTTGCAAAGAGTAGCCCAGTATAGGTAACATGCTTAGGTTTATGGGTCTTCATGCTTTGAAGGAAGCCTTTGAAAGAATCAGCCAGAGCACGGCATAGTGTGACGGACAGTGATGTCTAGAGTGAAGGAGGAGATTCTCTCACTCCCCTCAAGCTTCACAGTGTTTCGGGGAGGGTTGCATGTTGTCAAAGACATAGATCTGTGTCTATCCTTTTCACGCAGCCTAATTCTGTGGGGCTGGCTTCCTAATTCCTTGTCTTAACCCTCATCCTTCCTGCCTTTTGCATGGCTCTGGCTTCAGTCTAACTTTTGGAGGTCCAAACTCATGTTTGCTTAAACTCTGCTCATGGACGTGCATGATGCATCTTCAAAGAGGGCCTGAAGTGCCCCAGAACAGCGACCCAAATGAAGATGAAGCTAGAGGAGAAAAGAACAATGGGAATGCAAGTAGGAAAGGTGAAGCATCTCTGAAGGAAAGAGATTTAGCTGCAAGAAAAGTATAAGAACAGCCATTGCTAGAGGGAGTAGAACAGCAGCTGTCTCAGCAGCATTGAAGCCTGCCCTATTCAGAAGGGATAGATCTGATGGGACAAGGAAGGAGACGTGTGGCTAGGGAGGTAGGGAAGAGGTGTGAGAGGTAATCAGATTGGGGAGAGAGGGGATCTGTGGGAGATCAGTGCTAATTCATGGGAGAAGACAGACACTGAGGGACTGAGGGCAGGGAGCCGCCCTGTGACCATGCCTGTGCAAAGAGAGTGTGAGTGGGCAGGAAAGCACAAGGCATCCCTTGCAAAAATATGTAGCCAGTGCTGGTGCAGCTGCGTCCTTGGGGAAGTCCTGTCTCGTGCAGATGACCACCAGCTTTCCTGAAAAAGCTGCCAGCTTTCTCTGCCTTGTGCAGTATACGAGGATTTCCTAGTAATAGCAGAAATTCAAGAGACAAATATCTCACCATTATTCTAGCATTTTTCACACCCAAGAGGATCTTTAGCTGTGGTCCGACTATGGCATGGACTCTCGCTTTTTGATTAATCTTTTATACCGTCTGCTCTCCCTACACCTATCCATCATCTTGCTGCCCGAGTGATGATTACTTCAGAGTGCAAATCACCTAACATCATTCTGGCTGATAAATTATATATGAAGGACAGGACTTGGTGACTAAGACTGAACCCAGTGATGCTGGTGTAAGGCTGGGGATAAGTGCGGGTGCCTAGATACCCTAATGCCTCACACACTTGAGAATAGACAGATCGGATTAAATGGATGGGCTCCAATGGAGCTAGTCCAGGTTTACACAGGTGTAAGTGAGATCAGAATTGGCCTTCAGTCTGTGGAAAAACTTTACCAGTTTATTAAAGGAAATTTAATGTGCATGGAAAACAGCCTATCCTTAATTAATCACGTGGAAAATACTAAAAATATAGACAAACCAGCAACATTGGCAGCTTCCCTCTACACTAGTATCATCTCTGAGGTATACGCCTGCTTGGCAACTACTGGTGTTGGTGAATCAATACTCCATCTTGGGAAAAAGAATCTAACTCATTTGTTTTGGCTCTTTTTTGCTCTTACCTGCATCAGTGACAAAAACCTGTGAAGGAATAGCTTCAGCTGAACTTCACACCGAGGCAGGGAATTGCTGCAACAAGCTGTGAAGATCCTTGCAAGGCAGTAATAAATGCCAGTCCTTCCTGGCTGTCTGCAGGAACTGGAAAGTGATATTCTGGGTAGCAGACACTTGCTGGAGCATGGACCCCAGAGGGGTTGTGGCTTTCATCTAGAAGGTGAAGATGGTAACAGGAGGTATCTTGTTATGTTTTTCATCTGCTTGGTATCACCCAGTTGCCAGATACAGAGGTAAAAGGTGGAAGTGGGGAGAACCAGTTGCTCTGCTGCCAGGAGGGCAGTTGGAAGCAGGGTCTGAACAAACTTGTTACCACTGCTAATGCCTCTGCTTCTGTACCATGCACAGGCAATCTTGACAAAGCCTGTCAAGATGTCTCTCCTCTTGATTTGTGTGTTCTCCCCATGTCAAGGCTAACCTTTACTTTGTTTTAAATACTTTCTAACCTTTTTTTCTCCTTTGGAAATTACCTACAGAGTGTAAAACCAATTACAGCGGCAGAAAATGATCATTACAAGATTCCCTAGAGACATAAAGCAAAGCACACTCCCCACCATCTCCACCTGCAGCTGATCCACGAGGACAGTGGAAGGGCTGACCAAGGGCAGGAAGCCCATTAATGATTGCAGGGAGACAGGCAACAGCATGACAGCGCGTGGCCACTGCTAGCTCCCCACCTGCTGCGTGCAGGTGACTGGACTGGCCCCTCCAGCACTGTGCATGGCTGGCTGAGCCAGTCACCAATGCAGGAGGTTTTGGGATTCCCCACTGGCTGCTTGTGTTCACACTGCAAAGAGCAAATGACATGCCTTTGCCATTGAACACACAAACTACAGGCATGTGTCGTGGTTGATCACAGACCTACTGACCTATTGGAAAACACAGCTTGAGTAAAATGTTATTACACTTATTCTTACCAGTACTGGCTAGAGAGTGTAACGAAACCTGCCGACCAGCCTGTAAAGTCACATGCTGTAAAACAGCTAATCAAACCTGACATAAACATTAACAAGAGGAAAAAAAAAGGCATAAGGATAAAACATTCCCAGTCTCTTTTCCTCCCTAATCCCAAAGCAAAACCTACCTCTGCCCATGCAGCTCTCCCACAGGGGAAAGGATGAAAGGAAAAGCACATCACAGCTGTGACCATATCATTTAAGACATTAGGGGAAGACATTCAGACAAACAGAGCTCTGAGAAGAATCTGGAAACACACTCTGGAAGGGAGCAATGGAGCAACAGTCATACAGTCACTGTGAATAAATACAAGCCACTTTTGAGGGGCAGCAGTGGGGACAGAAGCTCAAAATGAGGCCAATTATTTAAAACACTGTATCCTTCAGAACTCCAGGGAGATACAGGGAGAGAGGAAGGATACACTGGGGCAACCGAGCTTATTTCTGCCTCTCCTGAAATCAAAGAAGCATCCCTGGATGCCTGCACTCTGGCATTACTGTTCTCTGGGAAGGAAAAGTGCATGTATGGGGATGCTCTGACAACATCAGGAGTCCATTTTACAGTGCTCGGGGAGAACAAGGGAGGCTTTCTGTGTCTAATCACATGGGAGATATCTGTTCCTACATCTCGAAATGCTTCAAATTGTAGTTGTTTCTAATGGGATACACACAGAGATTAATGCCTCTGATTGTAACGCTTCAGCGACATCCCCCTCAAAGCCGAGCTTGTGCTATTTAGTTGGGAGCGGTGAATAAGAAATAAGAATGAGTAGTTTCTTTCCCTGAATTGTCTTATTACTGTTTTCAGTAAAATGCTGAAATTAAAAGTATGTGAAAAATATTGCAATTTGAATATCACGATCGCGTTTATTTTGAATAATTAAAAGCTGCATGTTCAAAAAAGATTTGAACTAAGAGAAACATATTTCAAATTTTGCAGCAATGAGGCTCTCAATCTATTTTTGTTTTAAATACCACTCAGATGGTTTTGTTTTTCCTAGTGAAGAAAAAAATATGGACTTAATATTTTAAGTTTTCGGTATCCAAAACTACCATAAAGAGTCAGCTGCTAAGGACTTGCACTGCCAGTGGTCTGGGATCTTAGCCAAAATCACAGGTTACCAAAACATATCTAGCCCTGCATAGGATGGAACAGAATGGTTCAGTCTGAGAAAGTGTGTCAGGTTTTCATTGCATAAAAAGGTAAATACATAAATTTTTATAATCCCTGAACCCCAAGCTCCCTCCAATTGCAAGGTGTCCCCAGCAGTCATATATTTGATTTGGGTAACTCTGAGATGGGGGCTTGAGCACTCTTTTTGGAGGGAGCAAGTCTTTGCAGATTGTGTTACATGAAATATTTCTATCAGACGTAGGTTGTTAGCTTCATTACATTCAGAATACTTTCCTCTACTTGTTTGTAGCTGCACATAGGATAGAGTTTCTCAAAGCCTGTGCTCTAATAGGAAAAAGACTCATATCATGTTACAGGGCATGAAAGAGTGAGGCTAACTCTGGGGTTTTCCGACTTACTCTTATCTATCAAGAGCAACCTACAGCATCCTAGTGCTTTCCCCAAGAAATGAATGCAAACACATCTGGTATTTTCCAGTCCTCAGGAAGAAAGAAGCTTGCCTGTTGGATGCTTTCTTTTTGAGAATAGTGCTGCTGCCAGGGGGACTGCTGAAGGAGCGAGCCAGAGGTGTGTTTTTCATTAAGCACTTGGTCTGGCCAGGGTAGGGATCACTTCATTTTGCCTGACTTTGCGTCCCATGACCATGGCCCAGCTCATGTAGACAGCTGTCTTCTCCTCCTTGCTGACAGCTTTATTCCTCCAGTGAAGCAAAGCTGTCATGGGCAGCCATCACCAGGAAGGAGGTTTGACCTCTCAGGTGGCTGAGATCAACACCAGGCTGAGTGAGACAAGTGCTGTCTGCTTCCCCCTCACATGGGAGCCAGTCCCAGGGGTATCACGCACTGAATTAGCAGAGACCTCATCTTTCAGTTCATGTTGTCTAATGCAAGATCAGTGGGGCATAAAGTTTCTATTATCTATGTTTTAATAATGGATGAAGCTCCCCGCCTCCTACTCCAAAAGCCCCATATTTAACCCTGCTCTAGGCAGATGACGCAGCTGGCCCTTTGTCTGCTCAGCTCCTTCCAGATGGGCACCCAGTGCCACCTGAGCTGAGTCAGCACAGGGAACATTTTGTTACTTGCCATTTATTTCAGACACCAAAGACCTCCCCTTTATTTGTGTCAGCCTTAAGGATGTCCAGGGGATAAGAAGTGTGCTCCTAAGGCTTTGGATTTTCAACTTTGCTACCTCAGTTATCCCTTACTTATTGACCAACTATCAAAGATGCCAGAGAGTGTCATTTTTTTATGGGTTACAAAAGTGTATTCAGACGATAGGTCCTTAGATTTGGATCTCCAAATCTGGCCTGATTCACATGCCTTCGTGCAAGGTTTCAGAATGACAAACACTGAAGTTGTTATACAGCTGAACATGAGAGGTTGGTCACCCTTTCTGGCTGGTTTTATGAACACTGAGACACTCTTCCCTCTGACAGAATTAGTTTGGAAGTCAAGGTTATTAGCAGTGTTAGGAAAACGCTAGAAACAGTTGAGGGATTCATCATTGTTTCACGAAAAGTATCACACTACCAAAAAAAAAAAATCGTAATATTTTTTACATGAAGCAGGTAAAATCAAACTCAAAACAGGCATGGATGTATAGAAAGTTGTATTAGAATTGTTAAGGTTGTCCTGTGGAGAACAAAGGGCAAGAAGGCATAAGAAGGAAAAAAACAGAAGGTTTAGGTGATACCTAGCTCTGCAAATCATCTTTATCACAGCACATCTACACACAGCTTCTGAGGAGACCTTGGTAGGAAAACAAAGGACTGCCTAGAATGAGGTACAGCAGCTAAGATATGACAATGGAGATGTTGAAGAACAAGGTCGAAGCTTTGAGACACCCACAGACTGAGATGAAAGACAATGAGTAAACCCTAGTGACTCACAGAGATAGGGAAGGAGAGAGGAGAGAAGAAAGTTCCTGTACACTGAAAGCTTTCTGAGGAGTTCAAAAGGCTTCATATTCAAGGCACATATTCAAGGAATATGTGAGAAGGGGAGTGTGAGCACCCAAAATCAGCTTGTTTTATAACAAAGCAACCTTCCTCTTCTGGAAAATCACATTCTGATCTTTGCCACAATTGCAGTGCTATTTGCTAGAAAATAACAGCTAATACACCGGCTGATAAGACAAACTTCAAGACAAGATAACATGGTGCATGGAGTACATTTAAAAAACTGTCTCTGAAGGTATAAAGCTTGTCTGGGTATCTGCGCAGCATAGCTCCAACCTCCATCACTCAGATTTTTCAGGAAAACAAAATCAAACAAAACCGAAGCCATAGTAAGTGTGTAAAGCATACATATTGCAATCCTCGACTGTCAGTGACTCAACAGTGAAACCAAGAGTTGGCCTCTGTTTCCCATGCCAACCACTGCTGGTGTACCACCCATCTGGTTAGCATCAGATGGATAGCTTCATGCAGTGCTAACAATACCTTCTGTGCTCAGGGTTAGGACTTCGTAATCTGTTTTCAGCTATGCTTGATGGGACTGAGCCATAAATGTCATCATTTTGAGGTTCCAAATTCACTTCTTTAGCTCAGGCCACATTTCACTTAAACAAAACTACTTTGAGTGCCGTCCTAACAGCTGTGGATTTCTAGTTCTTCGCCTAGGGAAAACACCAGAACATTTTCTATTTACAGTTCATCTCAAAAACACAAATATAACTCATTTATTTAGTTCAGAACTGTCAGTCAAGAAAAGAATTACAGACCTGTCTTGTTTTCAAATACTATCTGTATGACAGAAGATTAATCAATAACCTACCATTCATGAAGCACACTGCAGAAATCTCATCCAATTTTCTGACTCTCAGACCAAAAAAAAAGTATGCAGTCAATTTTAATAGTGAAATGGCTATACTTATCACTTCCAAACAAGATTATATTATCAGAAGAACTCAGAGAAGACAGAAATTGAACTTCTCTCCAGCAAAGCAGGACAGAAGGGAAATAGCACATGACCAGCAGGGGATATTACAACCTTATCCCATCTGCACTCATGAGAGTGACCTCCTTCCTTAGGACGCTGGATGTGTCCAACAGAGACTGTCAATAATAAAGTCTAGACAGAAATCTTCCTTGGAAAACACCTCTTAAATTCACAGAGCTTCAATTCGCATTGAAGAAAATGTGACAGTTGTTGGGTAAAGGGTGAGATGGCTCTAGTATAAAGTACAAAATCAGGTTATCCCCTCCACATCCGTGTTGATTTTCTAAGCAAGTCAACTGCAAATACATTTAGGAAAAGTAAAATCAAGCAGTCCTTCTTCCTCATGCATGACCTATATTATGTTCTTATTTAGCAGTGTAGCTTACTGGGAATTGTATATACATTTTAATTGATTTTCATTTGCATGCTTTCACAAGGTGAGTTTAACGTAACGGGGAGAATGTAGTTATTTCAGATGCTCACTGAGGAAAAATTCCCTGTGAAGAGGTGATGAGTCTAATGGGCACATTCTCACAAGTTAGGCAGAAGTTGGTGCTACAGTCAATCATAAACCCAAATTTCAGCTAAATGAATGAACAGGTAAATTTGATGATATTTTCATTTACATGATCAAACTGGTTGAATTTGTCTGTGTCTTATAGGAGACATATCTTACACTAATGTTGCAGAACTAAGTACATACAAATTAGAATCAGATGCTTGGAAATGATACATTCTGAACACTCATACAAGTTAGAAACTGCCAAAGCAAAATTATTAAGTTGGAATTTTTTCCAGATAATTACTCAAGCTCCCAACTCTCCAGGCTTTACATGAACTGTTCAGTACATCAGAAGCTCTAGATAAATGTAAATGTGATGGATCAGACTTTCATGGTGTGACTTAACTCCAAGAACCTCAGTATTATCTTACATCTGCCATAGGCTTGGCTCTGTTACTGCAAATGTCTTTCTAACACAGGGATGTCAGTTAACAACCTAGAATTTTCTAAGAGATGCCTGACTCTTAACTTAATGGAAATCCTCGTAGACAGGAATTGTGGTTGGTTCTTTTATTTCTTATCAGTGCAGGAAAAGGAGGACAATTTCTCAATTTCCTCACTCAACACAGTACAACTCTCCAGAAAGTCTACAGGAGTTATGAGTGCACAATAATTACATAGTTGGGACTTTATAAAGAGAGCAATAACATTAGTAAAACAGCACGGCTAATTTGCTATTCAGACATTTTTTCCCTAAGTCATATTTAATTACTATCCTTGTTTCCTTGCCCGCTGCCCTTCCCATCCCCCTCCCTTCCTCTCTGAAGAGCTGTGGAATGTTGATGCTAAAGGAGAAGCTGATTATGCCGCACACTGGCACTGAGTTGTCTGGGCTGCACACAAAAGATCATGAATAGGCAGGCGTGTACTTGCTGCAAATATAGTTCAGACACTACTTAGGCATTTAGAATCAAAGATCTGCTACTAGCAACAAGTCCTCCAAAAGCGTGCGATTTGGCATGCCTGGAGCTGTTAAGTGGATGCAGGCAAAAAAATGCTGAAGTTATGGGGAAAGAATATGAAGGGTGCTAATTGCCATCTGCCAATGCCTCAGAAAAAAAGTCTTTGCGATAGACATTCAGCATGGGAAAAATGTAATAGCAGCAACAAAGTGTTTACAGGAGAATACATCTAACAAAGCAGGAGGTGCTCAGGCTTAGGAGACACCTGGCAGCAGAGGAAAATGCTTCTGTGCTATAAATCAAACATTTATGCTTCCGCTCCAGTGTGCATCTGTTACTTTTTATTCTTAAGGATCCATAGTTATATGGTCTCCTATCTCAAATAATAATTGGCAAAATAACAACAACAGCAAAAGGGCAGGTTTCTGAGCATCTTGTGCTGACATTTCTTCTACGGTTGCATTTTGTGTGTGTGTGTGTGTGTGTGGACATTGAATACAATGGTGACTGCAAGATGCTCTGTGCCCATCATATACCTCAGCTCTGGCAACCTTGTAATGAACTGGACAGCAGGAGTGTCTTGGCTTACTGCATGACAAAATGACCTCACAAATACTGGACTACCATCTCAGCTGTTGTCCTTGACTTCCAGAAACTTTTGCGTGGCTTTTGTCATACATAACAAATAGGGTAGATCTTCAGTTCTAAAAACAAAGGGAATTTCCCAGGTGAAAATACGATCATGATGTCAGTAACATAAACATACTGATTCTTAGTTTTGGGGCTGTCAGACTGACACACACATAAGTGTGATCCTTTTTTTTTTTGACTGACAAGCAAAGTAGGCATTTGTCAGGACTACTACCTGACAGATGGCCTGCTTCTAGGCAAGCACCATTTCCAACCAGGCAAAAACCTTACTCTTTCTGGGGCTGGCCACTTGATAAGCTGTGCCTACGTTGCAGTAAGGAACTACGCGGTCACAATCACATGCATTAACCACCTAACGACCTCGTGAGGTCCATCCTTGATGGGAGTGCCACACACCAAGCCAGCAGCTGCCTGCTGTCCACATAGGCCACCCTAGGTCCAGCTGAAGCACTGGAGCAGCAGACCCAGCCTTCACCCCTGGAGCATATGGGGCGGCCCCAGAGCAAACCCAGATCCAGCAAACCACCAGAGGGAGATAAGCTCACACACTTGGTCAAGTACAGCTCTTTCTGTAGGGGGAAATCGTAGGAGTTCCAGTAGAGGACGTGGTTGATGGCAAATGTGTGATGGTAGAGAAGAACAGGCCATTGCAGCAGGTCTCACAGCCTGCTTGCTGCCTCAGTTCCCAGCAACAGCTTGGCCATGTGAGAACTTGGCCAAAAGAGATGGAGGACACAAAGACTGCCTTTTTTTCCTAGACCCAACTTGAAAGGTATTTTTCTCCATCAAGCTGCAGGACAGGATGATTACACAGGAATTATCAGGCAAAGCCGGATTTGTTGGTCTTATCTGATGGTTGTCCTAGGTTTTTCTTGACTGAAGGAGTGGGACTCGTGGGGAAAGAAAGGCAACAAAGCCAGGCTGTTGGGACACTGAAGCACTATGTGGATAAGTGAGGCATAAAGATAGATCAGATTAGGTTAAAACAGGATGGATCACAAACTGCTGGAAAAAAGAGAGGATCTGAGGCACGTCTGTGAAAAGAGACGAGAAAACAGCCCAGCCATGCTCTATCTGCACAGAAAAGTATTCCACAGAAAAGAAAATTGTTTTATAATCGTCTTGAATTCATGAAAAATGTTCAGGTTACTGCTGAACCTTTAGAAAATGCATTAGATATACTGAAGTCAAACAAGTGTAGACAAACTTACAAATGCACACATCCAAATACTTCTTCCTTTCTCATCACTGAGCATTTAATGAATCAGGAAATACATCCAAATGAGGTGGCTGCCACATGAAACCAATGTTTAAAACATTTTAAACCCACTTTTCCTAGGAACATATAACCAATTCCCTCTATCAACAACCAGGACATTGAATTTTGGGATTATTTTAGAAAGGTCCAGTCTTTCTGACCTACGTCCTGTGTTCCTGTTAGGAAAACTGCATGTTTTCAAACGTTCTTACCATTAAAAAACAGAAAGATCAAGCTACATAAAAATATTCTTCCCTCCAAAAAGAATGACAAACCAATTGGTTTCTTTTCTACTTTCTTTCTGAGAGGTGCAGAAGTTTTGGGCATGAAAAGACACCAACTCTCACCTTCTGTAGCAGAAGTGCCATAGACTAGTAGCCAATATGTTCTCAAGGAAAAAAACTTAACTTGGATTTGGCTACAACATATATTTAAGGAAGAGGTACAGACGTGAAGATGAAGATGGTGAAAAACAACACCTACATCCTCAGAACTCATGATTCTTGAGTCCTCTCAAGCTCAGAGAGGCTGAGAAGAAAGCCTGGTGGGAAGACAGGAACGGTTATACCTTGCGTCTTAAAATGGCACCTTCCTCCACCTAACTCATCCGGCAGATGCAGCAGAAAAACACTGCCAGTGCCCATACAAGACAATTTTGCATGAGGCCCAAGCCACACACAGCAGAAATTAAATCTGTAGCTGGAGAAAGAAACTGCTGAGAGATGTTGCAACACTCCTGTGTATTTTTTCATATGAAGTTCTGATGCAGTTTTTAAGGTCACGTCACAGGGGCTTTCCTATTCCAACTTTGAAGATTCCACTCTGGGTGAAGTCCTGTTTCTACGCCTGACTTGGCAAGCAGTTGTGATTGTTTTTTTTAATTGATCTCATGACACTTAATCAATGTCATTGTCACCTGCAGATTAAGCAAGTGTAATACATCATAAAATGTTGTTAAATTTGGTCATTGTTCAGAAACATCTTTTAGTACCTGGTACTGTCATCTGGCCTTGTTTGCCTTGTTTCACACAAGCAGTGTATTGCTCAGTTATGGTCTGAGGGCTCTGTTGGTGTCTGGCAGCTCCTAGAGGAAAAAGGTGATCCTGTGACGTAACATGCAAGCAGCTAAGTGATCTGGGATGCGTCTACCGGAGTCTGACACATGAGCCAATGTGGCAAAGCCTCACTCATTTTATCTGGTTACATACTGAGAACAGTCCCGGAGCCCTGAACTGTATCTGTGCACTGTTTTGTGGAGGGTTTTGCTGCAGAGCTTACAAGTGAGTATGATAGAGAATACACAGCCCATACCTACCTTGCTTCCTGGTAGTTCTAGCAGTGTGGATTCTGGAGGTGCTGACAACCACAGACCTCTTGTTCAAGGTGACTTATCACCTTCCTAAAACATGCTCTCATCTTCAGGGAAAAGCAGAGCCCTCTGATCCAATAAAAAGTTATTCTCTTTGATATGGTGGGATAATATAAAGGGGATTTGATTAAGAGTTTGCAAAATACTAACACAAAGCAAATTTTCAAGAAGCCTTGTTATAATGGGGAAAGTTAAACAGAAAGAAATTTAAGACTGCAAGTGCTAGAAAATGGTAGATTAATTGAGCCAGGTATCTACTATCCTTACAGCCTGGATTAAATAATGGATAAACAAATACAGGATTGAATTAATAAAGACAAATGGGATGACAATTAAAAATTCCTATCAAGTTTATGAAACAGACCCTGTGTGACTAACCTAGTATTTTGTTTTAATGAAACCATAATTTTGGCTAACAAAAGTAGCAGTATTGGTATAATCCAACATATTTCAGCTTCTGTGAGACTTAACAGCAAACCAGTGTTTTCATTAGGAATTTAGAACAATTGAAATTGTTATGATTCATTCAAAATGTGAGATAAACATGGCTCATGAACAGCAGTAAATGAAGATAACATCAGTGAGTGGGTTTGTTTCTACTGAGATCCATATGGAATCCCATCCCTGCCCTATTAGACTTTCACCAGACAGGCTAAACAACAAAAGATGACAATAAAACTTACCTAAAAAAAGCTTGCAGATAAGAGAAGATTTTAGGGAAAATTATACACAAATGAAGATGACAAGCCTCTCAGCAGCCTTGCAACATTGTTGTATTTAAATATGACAAAAAAATCCAGTTACAGGCACAGAGAATGACGGACAAGTTCCATGTGAATGCTCATATATGGGTAACTGTACTGATAAGTTGAGATGGGTTCAAAGAGAAACCAATAAAATAAGCATAGTATCCCCCCCACCCCCCCCGA
Source organism: Oreortyx pictus (assembly GCA_036925125.1). Taxonomy (NCBI): domain Eukaryota; kingdom Metazoa; phylum Chordata; class Aves; order Galliformes; family Odontophoridae; genus Oreortyx; species Oreortyx pictus. The sequence goes on along the minus strand of JAUPFR010000003.1, from coordinate 84,053,190 downwards.
TAAAAAAAAAAATCTTGTTAAAGACACATGGGGTTCAATCTACTTAGCTTAAAATGAATGGAGGTGGTGAGAATAGTCCATAGCCAAATATAAATTTGTTAAGAGAGGCCACAGGAAGGATCAAAATCTAATAGGTGTGGATAGAGAGTGGCACTAGAATCAAGATCCAAACTTTAAAGGCAATATTTTATGTATTTTAATGACTGAAAAATATTTTACAGGCAAAACAGACAATTTTGCAATTAAAAAAAAAAACAATTCAAGATAAGCCTTAAAGTCATCTTAGACTACCACACAAAACCCACATCTTATTTTATAATCTAGGGATGGCTTAGTATGAACTAGCACTGACAAACTGTAGTAAAGCAAATCAGCAGCGCTTGGTTACGCTACTGTAGGCACCCTGAGTCAGACTTCTGACCATATCCGTACCTGAACCCAGGGCTCAAGTTACTGCTTTGAAGAGATGCAAACGAGCGCTGATGCATATTTAGAAGGTGTTACAGGACAAAACCACTTTTCCTGGTACTGTGGCACGAAGAAGTACCAAATGAGATGATGGTCCTAACGTATCAGGTGTCATCTATGAGATCTTGCACGACATGAGATGAGCTGACGAGTTGAACAAGAGGGTCAGAAACAAGAGGGCAGATGGACTTCCCATTGTAGCACAACCTCTGAGTAAGGCTAAAGACAAAGCATGTGGCAGATGCAGGAATCCAGCGCAGATTTCCCCATCACCACAGCACCCATGCCAATGTCACACTTGTGCAGGTCTGCTGCTGCAGGCCGATAAGACAATATGCTCCCCTGCACAGGCCTCATGTGGAGAGAGGTTTATCATTCCTCCTCTGTCTGATGCTAACAGTTCCTTGTAAACCCTCAGGCCAGCAGTACTGGCCTCACACAAGAGACTCCAAAGCACTAATAGGTACTGCTCCTCCACTGCACCCCAGTGCCCTTAAGAGTGCTTTCCCCCTTGCTCTCAAGGCTGACCTTATTTCTGCTTTGTTATTCTGAATCACAAAAATGCACTTGATCTCCCCCTCCCACGCCTTACCTTGCAAACTCTTTAAACAGTTTTGTTAATGCAAGTGGCATTTTTAGAATTACTAGTATTGTGCTCCTCCAGTACATGAGCTGCTTATCAATCATTTAATTGGGATGTCTTGGTCTTCACCCAGATGGTTTCTTTCAGCAGATACCATTGTGTTTTAAAACTTTGATAATTATAGCCCTGTAAATGGAGAGTGCAAGATTTGTGAGTTGCAGCCAGCTCATCTTTCTTCTGTAACAGCCTCATTGTCTAGTCATTGCTTTATTGACAATGGGAAGAGATCTGTGCAAATGGAGACACCCTCCTCAGCTGGGTAAATAGAAGCAGGAGCCTTGCTGATAGTGAGTTCAGGAAGGATTAAAATCTATCAGTAAGTGTGACTGCTGTTTTTCTTTCCCTCCTTCCCTGGGCACACAGGCATCTACGCTGCTCTGTTAGCTGATTTAGAACATATTTCAATCCTGTCTACACTGGCAAACAATACTCTGTCAGCACTCTGTTCTTCTTTTTTTCTCTTTTTTTAACAAAACCAATTAAGCAGATTCCTGCGGGAAAGGGCCCGTTGCTTCTCTGTTGTTACCCTGCACAATAGTATGGTGAAAATGCAGCTCCAAGCAGGACCTGGGCATCTTTAGCCCTCCACAGACAGGCCTGTGGGCACCTCTCTTTGGAGCCACGGCTTCCCTGTGTCAGCCCCTGTCCTCTGCAGCACACCACAGTGCTGGGGGACTGCTTGGCTCTGAAGTTTAAAAATTACCTATGTCAAGAAGAAAGATTAACCTCTAAACAAATTGATGGAAGACAATGGTAAAGAGCTGACACAGCCCGTGTCTTTCAGAGACAGAGTTAATGCATACAAGTCAAAACAACTGCTATTGAGATCCTGCTGGTGCCCTTCAGCGAGGGAGGTCTAACACCCTGGGTGTATCCTGGACACAGGGTGCCTGGATTTAAGGACACCTCCATTCAAGTGAAACAGTAGCACAAAAATCTCAAAAACTAAATGCCTTCTGCAGAGCATTTGAAAAAATATGAATTTCTCTTTCTTTCATAGTTTTGATAGGTCAAAATAAAATAAAATAAAATAAAATAGATGCGCTACTGGTTATTAATTCTTTATAAGAATCCGTGGAGAAGAGGTTGCACCATAGGAGTTAGAGTGAAAGCAATTTTTTGTTGAATTCCATGTCTCTTTACAATTTAACTTGTTCAGTAAAACATCCTTCCATAAAAGAATCTGCATAAAAGATTTAACATTCTACTTGATTATGAGACAAGAAAGCCTGAAGCAACTGTAGCTCACCTCTGCAACCATAGCTCAAAACCGACTACAGGGTATCAGCATCAGCATAGGTATTTTTAAAGGTGAAATAAAATACAGTAAAACTTTAGATAAAACCTTTACAGCCTTCTCCGTGTATTTTTTTTTTCTGTTTTAGAGGACTTGCAATGTTTACTTATCACTAATGAGTAAGGTTTAAATAGCATAACATTTATCATCTCCCACCTCCCAGAGCTTTGTGAGAAAAGATTATTTAATTAAGGGGTTGAATCTGTAGAGTAAGCTATGAGTTCACTACAGTGTTTATGTGGCAATAAGGTGGACTCAGAAATGACACACTGAGGCTGGGCATCCTCACCAAACTATAGCAGTACTTTCTGTTCAAATTTCTTACAGCAAAACATTCCCAGAAGAACATCATGCAACAATTAATAATAGGTGGTTTTTAGGGCAACAGTTCAGAAGTTTGCCAGAGAGGTACCAGCTCAGAAAAGGCTTAAGCATATGAGTAACTCCTCTGAGTCAGTCTTGTCATACAGTGCATTATGTTAAAGTTAGGCAGGAACTGGGCTACAGACTTCAGACTTTCAAGGAGTTTCAGGTCAAACTGTTTCTACTGCTACCGTCACAATAAGTGACCGCACTTGTCTTGCATGGCTCTGATGAAATGCTGCAAGCAAAACTTAAAGGATTGCTCAAATCCATTGGCTTCTGCACTGCATTTATCTGAGTGGCATCTTGTTGCCTCCCATCAGTGTATTAAGCAACATGCTAACATCTGTTATGTATCTACTCTAACATCTTTTCCCCGAGGTAGAAGTGCACATAGGAGAGTGCTTTGGTTTGGACTGCGTGTGTGTGTGCACGCACTCATGCCCACGTATGGCAGTAGCTAACCAGTGCTGCTTAGGTTAGAGAGGAAAACCAAAGAACCTGGAGCGAAATGCAATGTCAGTTGTAATTTCTCAATTCTGTCGTGGATTTCAGGGGAGCAAGCCCACAGCACCTATTTATTACTGTTCTGAGTTCAGACTGGCTGCTTACCACACTTCAGTCTTTGTGAAATTGCAACCTGGCATTCGTGCTTTGTGGCTCATGCCAGATTTCTAAAACTGAAAAAAATCACAGCATTATCTTTGCATGGTATTGTTTCACAATCACAGTATCACTATTACATATGTTAATTATTTCCACTGATAGCAGAAAAAGGAAAGTTGAGATCCTCCACTATTGTTCCTGATTAAGCTATTTGTTTACACAATATTGGAAAATTGTAACAAAATCACCTAGAAAAAAAGAAGCTGCTTCAAACGGGAGTATAGCTGCTTCCTACTTAATCTCAGGAATTATGTTTAATTATTTACCTGATTTAAACTGATGTGCTTTACAAGGAGTAACACAGTGAATTTTGTTCGTGGCACATGTGAGATTAAATGCTTTCCTTGTAGAACTAAAAAAAAATGTTTATCTAAAAACTAGAGGTTTTATTATTGTTGCTTGGTCACATCAAACAGTAGTGAGCTTGAACAAACACAGCATAGACATCACTTGCTACTTACAAAATGTTGAAGTCTGTGCTAATAGCCAATTAATAAAATAAAATCCTGTGTTCTCCTGATCACTCGGGGTCAGTCGGCACATTCTCAAGCTTCTTTTCTTAGTGATTAGGTTGCTTCTTAACTAATGGAACTGTTTTATTACATTTTGAACAGAATAATGTTAGACTAATAATGTCAGTAATTGAGAGCAGCAACTGAGGATATTGGATGGTACCATGCAATTAAATATCTTCTTAACATATCAGAATTTTATCAGTGGTAGCATATATTCTATTTAATCTTATTCTGATTGGTTTGATTTCTCTTTAAACATACAAAACAAGGAGATTACTACTGTTTTCAAGCGTAAACATTATATTCCAGACCGCAAATTCACAGGCGTACTCAGTAACATACAGTTCATTTCTCACCCAGATTTTGACTTGGTTTGTACTCATTCTAAACTGATACAGCTCTGACAGTGTGTCTGAAAGAAAATAGAGAGATCCCAAGAACCATCACAGGAAACACCCTAGAATAAAAAGAGAACTCAGAGAATTTAACAAATACTTGATATCCTTCTACACTAACAACACAGAACTACTCCTCCAGAGTAGTAGGTAACAGTTGGTTGTGTCTGGAAAGCACAGGATAGAGAAAGGTGGAGGCAGCAGCTGCTTTTCTTGGCCAGTCTGAGTGGAACAGGCCAACCACTATTTTGCAGAGGTGTGTAAAACCTGACAGCTCTGACCTTAACCCCTTCACGTTTGCAGGAGAGTGCTTGTCTGAAGCTTCAGTTACACCCACTCTTACCCTCTTGATTTAAACATCCTCCCACATGTTAGTTTAACCTTCAAATTCCTAAATTAAAAATGCCTGAGGAACCCATGGGCTTTATAAAGCCTTTTGCAATCAAGAGATCTGCAGGATACATACAATGAGACTGACTGTTAACCCAGGCAAGGAAAGCTGCTGGTGGGTACAGCTGGAGATTGGGGTACCACCACTATCATCTACAGCACCAGCAGAGCCCATCAGGTTCTTCATTGCACTCCTGCCCTCAGCTGCCCTCCCGTGACTCACCCAAACAGGACGCTCTCGTAAATAGAGATAAGAAAACTTCAAAAGTCCAGATTCTGTTTGGGTAAGTGCCCAGAAGTTCAGAAATGGGCTTGACAACACAGTGAGAATAGGCTTCCCTGGGAGATGGCCAAACATTTTCCAGTGAGGCTGGACTATAAACACTTCAAGAATAGCCTCTCTTGTAGTATTTTGTTGGTGTTTGTTTCTCATCCTGTCTGGCTGGGAAAGTAAAGCGTCATAAAAAGAAAAGGACACGGGAATAAATCTGCAGGCCTGCTTCTCTCTTGATGATCCCTCTGTGAACAGGGAGCTGTGTCTGCGTCTTCTTCACCCTTTGCCTACATCACGTGCAGCACGTAATGGGCAGACGTCAACAGCACAGTGTGTTACAGCTATGGCAGCTGAAATCTGCCTGCACTTCTTCACCTTGCTCCTCATCCTAAGCCTACTGAAAATAGAGAGGAAGGGAATATTTTTCCCTAGTGATGTTCCCTACATGAGCTCACCATGGGAGTCAGACACACGCCATAGCTACTGGGAAGGACTTTGTAAGACTGAGGACAACAGAGAGGGAGGGGGACCACCCTTGCTCAGCAGCAGCCAGCTATAAGTGGGAAACCACAGCTGGAGACCTTGAACGTTAAGTTAAAGATATCCTTATTGTATGGAAACTTACTTCTCTGCTTTTAGGAACAGAGATGAGTCACCAAATTCATTCAACCTGCAGCAGAAATGAGCCCTATGTTCTGAAGTACACCCATAACTTCATCTAGGGCATCAGCTCAAATGCTGTGAACACTGAAGTGAGAGTATAACCACACTGCTCACAAAGGGGACAAGGTCCCCCATGGCCTCTGCACATGTTCACCATCAGCAGTGGTGTTTCAGGGCTGGTGGGAGGGACGCAGCTGCCAACCATGAGGCCCAAGCAGGACTGCAAAGTAAGCAGAGCAGATGGAGCAAACAACAGTTCTGAATAATACCACAAACAATTCCAGGAGCCAGAAAGTGCATGAAACCTGCATGGAGTGCCTCAAGGTTGAGTGGCATCAGAAGCTAAGAAAGTTGCCAGTGAAGCAGCCTCCACTCCTGTTGGAATGGCTTCTGAGCTTCTCAGTGCCTAGGGCTCTGCAGATAGCCAGGGAGAGCAGAGAGAATGTTTGGGGAGACATAAATCCACCCAAAAGTAGAGGCCTCCTGTTCTCTAATTTACCCCAGTGCAGGACTAAATGCTCATCTGAGCCTCTCTTCACAGCCCATTTGACTCAGAAAACTAAGCTAAAAAAGTCCCAGCAAGTGAGGATCTCCCTGACAGGTTGAATTTTCAGATCTCAGTGATTAGCCAGGGCACACATAAGGCCCTCTCCTCCCTTGTATGCCCAACTTCACACAACTTTCACTAACTGCACCCTTCCTGAGGTTCCTGTTTCTTACGACTGGAGCAATGGCTTCAAGGGTCACTGCAGGGACATGGAGGATAGGGGCAGGAGGGGACAGGCCAATGATTGCACAAATCCCACCCAGCTTTGGGCTGACAATGAATGGGCAGTGGCTGCCTTCATCTCCACCCTGCAGGTGCTGTGCACGTGGTTTCACGCGGCCAGACTGGTGGCTGCTGACAGGAAGCCACAAGGCCCACAGGTTGCAAGCACCCGGTGGCAGACACTTGCTGCCTCTGCTGGGAGACTCCCTGTTTCAAAACAGGCATCCTTGATCCTAATCTGGCCTGGCGAGCTTGCCTCCCTTCACTGGCGGCTCCCCAAGCGAGTACTAGGCCTGGTGGAGGAGAGGAGCTGGTGGTGAAGTTATTTATAGCTGACACAGCTTCTGCAACAAAAAACAGCAACAGTGCAAGATGAAAGCCAGCCAAGGAGAAGTATTTTTTTCATTGAAAAACAGATGACAGCTTGTTTATGCTGTCACAGGAGAAAGGGCTGTGAAAACGAGCAGGGCAGCATCTTGGGTTGGGTTGTCCACCTTCCTGAGGCCACCCACCCACACTCAGATGCTCCCCTATTGCATGTGCAGACAGAAGGCAGCTGCCACAGCTTGGCCTGCCATTGCTGCCGCTCTGCTATCTCCAGGCGATATCTCTGGTGCTCCAGCCTCTATTATCTCCTCCCTTAAATGAGGCTGGTTAAGGTCGCAGCTTTGGGATGCTTCGTAGACCTGTGCTTGCATGTGCTACTCAGGAACACACTGAGGGTTCTTTCACTACTGATTCTTATCTTAATGTAAGAATGTACTCTTGATTTGCAGTCATGGTGCTCAAAAACGGCTCGCAGGACCACCTGGTAAGGGATATAGCCAGCTAACCAAAACTCATTGCCTCAGCACTTCTCCTTCCCTCTCTATCATGTGTGTCAGGCCATATGAGAGAAGGCAAGGTTCCTCTTTCCCACGTTGGGTTCGTCAAGCTACTCAGAATCTATCAAATCCGACAATGTGAGGGAATCTAATTTTCTGTTACATCATGGGTCTCAGAGGTCTGTCATACCAAAACTATGTCAGGCCTCAGAAAGAGGCAAGACTTGTTCCAGAGTCAGGGTGAGAGCAGCTGGAGAGCAAGCACACCTCTTCCTCCTGCTTGGTAACTGTCAGGTAAAGTGATGGCTCTTCTTCAGTAGCTGTTAAGGGAGTTTACAAAAAGGAGATGCAAAGTGATGAGGGAGCCCTTTTTTTTCTTTTCCCCGTGGCAGTCATCCTTGTTGAGTGAGACTGCTTTGAAAATATATTCTGTGTCGTACTGCTCTGTAAAATGAGAGAGCATTTATTATCCTCACTTTACAGTCAGAAGCAGGAGGAAGTAAAACATTAGGTTGCTCTCTCTCTCTCTCTCTTTTTTTTTTTTTTTTTAATTGAATATTTATTCTGGACATCTCAATTCTGAAGGCCTGCCTTCAGCCAGTTGTCATACGGTTCTCCTCAAAGGAAAGGAGTTTGCTGTGGGTGGATCTGACAGATCTGCCTGGAGTCCTTCACACTCACTCACCATTTAGCCTGTACAAGGGCACTGGACAATGACTCTCCACCATCCCCTGCCCCCCTGAACTCTTATGAGGTTGTGGATGGCTGAGATGTAAGGATTCATCCCAGAGGATGGATGCCGTAGGATAGGCATCTCCAGACCAGCACAGAACCTGATGAAGGTCTTCATTAGGGACCTTGCTGGATGCTTTAGAGGCTCTGCAGGAGCCTACAAATGAGGATGCCCCCCCCTTGCTCTCATGTCTAAACTCATGTAAGAATTGCATGGATTGCTGTTCTCAAAATCACTTCTTATGTTCTCACAGAGAGTAACTGCTGTGACAGCCAGAGAGGAGCTGTGTGTTAAAGATCAAGGGTCCTCCTAAGGCAGCAAGCCTTTCAAACTGGCACGATTTATGGCATACTCAACCCACATCCCTTCCAGTCCCTTTGACTCCTGTTCCAAACAATTGGACACCTACATACAGCTGGGTCATGTCCAGCCCTTCAGCTGGAGTCCTCTGCTGGCTGGAACACCCAGCTTAGAACCTCTGGGTCTTACTTTAAACACTCTGCCACCACACTTCATTTATGGGAGAGGTGGGAAGGTGATACGAGCTGCCTGGAACAAAAAGGGTGAGGGACTGTGAGTCATTCAAAGCCAGCACATGCTGCAAAAGAGTTTGAAAACCTTCTGACCCTCAGCATTTATTATCCATTACAGTCTCTCATCCACTCCCACTGGGAAAACTCCTCTGACATAAAACACTCCTATATTTTAGGTAGACACAAGCAAAACAACAGCTTACCCTGCCCTGAAATTGCTCTTTTTTGTCCTTCAATCTTACAAGCCTTTATTTCTGAAGCCAGATTTGCCCTCAGAGTGATTGTATTTCCAGAGTAGGTGAGATGTTGTTTTGAATTATTGACTCATACCTTTATGAAACACTCAGGATTGGAAGAGCTGCTTGAAATTTTGTGAGCTGAGCTCTGTCTACAGCTCTGCCACTTCCAGCAAAATGTGGCTCAGGTTTCGTTATACACATTCACAGCCTGATGAGTCATTATAGTCCAGGGATAATATAAAATCAAACCACAAAGTGATAAACAGTGGAGTAATATAAGTAACTCTGAAGAAGAAGAAATGATATATATCAAGAATAAGGCCACCCTAATGAAAGATCCTAAATAAGGGAAATGACCTGGGAGCTGCCCTATAATCTCTGCACATCTGTGCTCTTCAGAAGTGCAGGAGAGGCCCAGGATCAGCTCTGGTTTCTCCATTCCCAGGCTAACACACATCATCTGCACAGACAAACCACAGAGGGAAACGGGCCAAGCAACTCTGCAATGGCTGATACCTGAGCTGCAGGAACAGCCATATAGCACAGCTGAGTGACAATTGTATAATTAGCCCCACTAGAATTGCTATCATATTTAATACTTATCCCACCTGTAGAAAAAAACCCACAAATCAACAAGTGAAAATTTGAGGATGAGGAAGAGGGAAAAAAGAGAAGTCAGAGCTACTCAGTCAAAATGCCTGAGTGGTTTCCAAGCATTTTGCCTCAAGTTTTACAGCTGGACACATTCACTTTACTGTAAATTAACTTGGAATGCAAAGTAAGAAGTAATTTCCAAATTGGAGAAATAATTTTTTACTTAGTTTTGAAATGATGCATGTAGTGATTAAAAAAAAAACCTCAACCTTTCCTTTCTCTGGTGTTTTTTATTTTCCATGATAAGGGGAATTCAGATGGGCACTGAAGGTGGATTTGTCTTTTTAACTATGACCTGGCTACTTTTCCAATGAATTTCCAATGACAAATGTCTTTCAAGAGATGTTGAAGACATGACAGTCTGCTGTCTCTTCGCTTGTAGCACCTTGACGTCTCTTCCTTGGCATCATGGGCCAGATAGGAAATTTCCATGCCACCTACGCCTCTCTAAAAATGAGCAAGTAGAAACCCTGGAGCTGGCATTGCAGACTACCATTAAGTCTTATAGACAAGCCACCAGGCAGCTGCTTCTCCAGCTTGAGATGTGGCTGAGATTGCAAAGGTTGCTGTAGGGAACAGCTTGTACACGGAAGAGGGAATGGCTGCCCTCTAATTAAAGGGGATGGACTGCCCTGGCCCCAGAGTAGGACTTGGTGGCCACAGACTATCAAAAAAGCTTCCTAGCTTGTGGTAGCATAAACAAACTAGCAAGTACTAATTCCTGGGTTGCCATGATTTTGATGCTAGCATCACTGATGATTTATAAGGAAATAAGGAAAATGCTGCTTGTACAGGGTGGCCTTGATGCAAGAACAGGAGATAAAAGACATCAGTGTTTGTTCACTACAGAGGAAGGGGTGGGGGATCAGGGGAAGATATTTTTGCAGTGTGGTCACGTGAAAGGCAAATTTCACGTGGATTTTCATGCAGACCTATAAATCAGTCCACGTTCACTCTAAAAGTTCACGGTCCTTAGCAAACCTCTCAGTGAACTGGGGCCGAGCATAGAGATTGTAAAGAAACCTGAAACCAAGCAAGTTTCAACTAATTTCATATTTTGCCACGAACATTTTGCTCAGTTCTAACTTGTTTGCTTAAGAGTTTAAGCAAGTACAACCGTGTCCTTTGGGAGAAAAAAAAATGCTCTGAGAAATCAAATACACCACACAAAAAGTAATTACAAAGCATCTTTACCTGAATCTAAATTGTTTCTTTCTCTGTGTTCATTGTATTACTTGCAAAGGTTTCAGTTAGGGTGAAGATTTGGCTCTCATTTCAACACCTGAGTTTTATTTGTTCATGATTTCTCCCCCTTAGGAAACTCAGCGTGCTGGCCTTAGCCTTTGCAGGGCTTACCTCCTTTTGTTCAGGGAGATGTAATAGTTTCAGACCTGTTAGCCAAGTGATCCGTGGAAAACCTTCTCTCTTCTTGTTGGAGAATAAAAATAAAATTAAAATACGTTAGATCGTGAAAACACATTCCCACTGTTTCCCTTTCTGACTATGCCTACCTCACCTTTCTGGTCTTAATACTGAAGCAGGAATTGCTTTAAAGGTGCTCAAATGCAGGAACACCACCTATGTCCGCAGTCATAACCACATCAGAACTTGCAAGGCCAACGGCCATCACACTGAAGTCCCAGCAGTGTTTAGCCAGGCAGGAGTGCACTACCAGCCCTGACACCAGCAGCACAGCAGGCTGCAGCCCTGCAGTATGTAGGCAGGCTGCTGCCTGCCTGCCTGCCTGCCTGCCTGCCTGCCTGCCTGCCTGCCTGGTGCAGCTGCAGTGCCTTTAGGGAGGTCTGGGGAAACCTCATGGCCGGGAAGCCATGAGGGGAAGGGAGGTAGAGCATGCCTGGTGCACCAGGCACTGTGACCAGCTCCTTCAGGTGCTGAGCAGGAGGGTCAAGATCGAGGGGCAGCAGCAATGGGTGATGCTCCCTGTACTCCCCTGACAGCTGAGTTCCACCAGCCCAGAATCAGTGTGGCTTTTCTGTCCCATTGCTACCGCTGCCCTTCAGAAAGAGCATGAGGACTGCTAGGGAAGCGACTCAGCACCTCTGCTGTGGTGCTTTTGTGTGCTGAACATGATAATGGGTGGGTCTTCCCAACCTCTGCACAAGTTGGTTTTGCAAAGGCTGCTTTTCTTAGCTTTTAAAAGCAGAAGTTATCAGGGCGTAAATCATTCTGTGACTTGTGGCAAAGCTTGTGAGAAGAGATAAAGGAGAGGTGGTTTGACAAACCGTTGGGAGTGGGGAGGAGGCAGCAGAGGGCGTGAGGGCATGAAGGAGGGAGCCGCAGCACTGACCCTCCTTGGTTTATGTCATAGGTCATTCAAAAGGATCCAAATAAAATTGAGAAATTTTCTGGGGCTAGATACAACCCCACATGCCTGCTGAAGAGCAAGGCGTAATAAATATCACACTCGCAGAGTGCATTACATCACATAAAAGGGAAAAGCCAGCAGATGAACTCACACCATAAAACCTTGACTTGGTATCCAGCCAAGCCCTAGCAGACAGCCACGCTATTGCAGACGCTACAGAGCCCGGCACACTGCCACAGTATTTACCTTCCACTTCCCAGTGCTGCCACCATCCTCAGGACAGATCCCACTGAACTTCCCATCAGGACTTGTGATGTTGGTGGGTAACATGACAGGGAAAAATGTTATGAGACTCAGATTTCATCACCTCTGGTCCACCTTTCCAGGGGCTTGGTATGGATACAGAGCTGAGAGGTGCAGCAGCACCTCCCCCTGCTACCAGCATGCACAGAAGCAAGCACTGCAGCGATCAGACTGGCTCAGCCACGACATCTTACTGTGCTGTGACACAGCTTTCTCCTGGGGTCTTCTGAGAGCAGATGAAATATCAGGATCAGGATGAGCCAAGCTGTCCTGCTGGGGCCTTTTCTTTCTAATATCTTCATTCTGTCAAAATTATACTTGATCGTGTTTTGTTATTGTTGTTTCTAAGTTTCACCTCTGCCTCAGCAATTCCATCTGGTAGGTCATATTCCTCTCTCCGATTGCTTTTTGGATAAAAGCATGCTCACTGGGGCCTGCTTGGAATTAGTTTTTATTTCCACTAGATGCTCAGCTCAGCCCCCTGACTTCATGCAGACAAGGTCACCCCACTTTTGCTTTTCTGGTGCATGCATTCAAGTACCGATTCCCATGCGCTACAATAACCCCATTACATTTTTAACAGTCTCCAAGGGGGAGTCATTTACAGGGACTTGAACTGAAAAGCACAAGTTCTGTATCATTCTCTTGCATGTGCACTTGTGCAGATATTAAATCAGCAACGACAGGAGAAAAAAAAATACTGTCTTGGCTATGTCCCCAGGACATTCTTCGAAGACTGATGATGTACATCTGCCTTAACTGTCTGGGTCTGAAATAATTAAAGACCACTCTTCTTTCCTTTCCATTAATTTCACTGAGTATCTGGGAGCATTTTTTTTTTTGTTTAGAATTTTATGTCTGTCTTGTAAGAACATCATCCCCAATAACCTCCCTTCTGCTTCCTAATTATTACATCTTGACCACTAAGGTCTAATGACTGGCTGAACCTCAACTGTCTACTGCACAGTTGTCATTTATACCCACTGGTGCTCTTTTATGTCATGACAGACATAAAGATTTCCCATCTCTAAAAGACTGCAAAAAAAAAAAAAAAAAAAAAAAAAGCAACCTCTTTCAGGTTATATCTCCAGCTTTCTCTGTGTGTGATAGCAATATACGAACACAGTTAAGGATTTCCAGAGAGTTTACTGGGGGGGCTGCACGCTAACTGGTCAGATCAGCTTGGGAAAGGAGGACTCGAGCAACCAGCTGATACTGATGGGTGAAATATAGGCGCCAGTCCAAGCACACTTTGCAGAACTCCTTCCTTCTGGAGGAGAACATCATAAAGCAAGAATTGTCTTGAAGATGTTTTTAGCTAGCTAGATGGTGTGTGGGAACCATGCATCATGGTGGCAGGCCTCAGGGGGACAAGACTGTCATCTGTACAGAAGAAAAGCAATAGCTACAGGAAACAGCATAGCCCCACATCCCTCATCCCTCTGTGAGCCAAGGCCAAGCAATGCAGTGACAAAGTATCAGGGCAGTATTCTCTTCTACAGATATTCCTCTGGACATCATTTCTGACTGTGGACTCAAAAGCTGGGAAGAAAGGCTGGCTCTCACATACAGTTTGGGGCAACAGTACTACGCTCCTTCAAACATTTAAAACCTTCAATTTTAACTGAAAAATACTACCTCTTCCCCAAGCAGGACCGCAAGTAAATGTAGATTTTTTTTCAAGCAATAACCTGAAAAATAGCAATCCTCAACCCATTTTTTATTTTTACACAACTTCTGTTTCCTTGCTTGTAGATGTCAATATTTACAAGCTCTACCGCTTCTTGGATTATTTATTTTCCCTGGTCTATTTCACTCAGTGAAAAATCTCTCCAGCTCAGGACTTGACAGTTTGTTGCTGATATCCATCTTTATTAAGTTCACTGCTGCAAAAAAAAAATAAAAATAAAAATAAAAAAAAGCCAACAACAACATACAGCCACATAAAAATCGCAAACAAACTCAAGATGATGCTCAAATCTGGTGGGGAAAAATTCTCAAAAAAAAGCCAGTCATTTTCAGTGACATGTTTCTTTCTTTCTTTTTTTAATGCATTTCACTGAAAGACACTTCTCCCTCCGCTTCGTTAGCAGTCAGTAAATTCACTGACAATCAGCAGGAGAGCTCCTGTCACCTCACCTAAGGGGACGATGGGGACGGTTGCTCTTCCCCCTTTGCCTCCTTGCACTGGAATTTTCTGCTTAGGGACAGGATCGAAAAGATTCAGAGCTGACAGCATTCCCCTTGTCATCCCGAGTAAACTCTAAAACAGCGACAATCATTCTGGATTGCTTTTAAATATGGCCTTTCAAGGACAATGAGACACACTCTTTCAAAAAGTTCTCAGCAACATAGAACGCATGATGATAAAAAAGGTTCCTCCCTCTCCTTTAGACAGAGCAGGGCTCAGGCATACCTCCATTTCATAGCCCCACCACCAAAGAGCCCTTTGACATAATACGAAGTTTCCCCAGATGCTTTTACACTTCTCTGATGGAAATATCATTCTCTAAGTGGAGCTGCCAGAGCAGTCTGTGCTTGTAGGTCCCATCATCTTCAGCACAACATCAGCTGCCTTCACAGCAAAATGAATCAGAGCCCACCTCCGTGTTACATCTACCACTCAAAATGTGGGGGCAGAGACATCATTAATCATTCTGGCTGGATCAAACCCACCCCTTTGCACTGTTCCTGTCCCGTGTTGTCAGAGTCAGAGCATATGGAAGATGGTCTGGCAGCAGAGAGCCCTGTAGGCTGCCTCTTTTCATCTCTCTGTCCAGATTCTACGGGGTAATCTAAAAATAAACAAAGCCTCTGTCCTCAGTAGTGGTAAAGATAACCCGCACGCTGTGAGCCTCCTTCCTGCCATGCAGACAGGGCCCCACTGAACTGAGGGAGCTGGCTTGGCTCTGTGAAATCCTGCTCTTACAAGATCAAGGGCCGCTCGACCACACCTCAGCAACTGACCCAGCCCACAGCACCATCAAACACTACATGTCATGAGAAAACCGCTTCAAACCCCTTGCTTATTGGCCAAAAAGGTCTCAAAGATGTGTCTCATCCCAAGAGCAGAAATCAGCAGATCAAAAGGAAGCCAGGGTGCTGTGTAGAAGCAGCATGGTAGTCATCCATGGCAGTTTGCTAACACAAGTCTGTGAGTTCCTCCATTATTCATCTGCAGCAGTGCTGAGACAGAGAGCCAAAAGGGCTGGCTTGAACCCCAGAAGCACGGGCTTACACGGACTGACAGGCCCATAACACAATGCATACACTTCCTGCTTGGCAGACATGCGCTCCAGGGGTGTTTCCAAATTTCCTCTCTAGCGTCCTGTGACATCCCTGCATTCATTTTGTCTGGAACAGAAGATCTGTTGCGCTGGAGTCACTGAAATTCACTTATCTGCTCTACATCTTGAACCCAAAGTTGAGATGGCATTCAGCTATCACCTCTCTATCAAGCCCCAGTGGGAAGACCCCATTGGGACCCTATTTCTTCCTGCTAACTGCCCATCACTAATTATCACCTGGGCGTTCTTTTTCAGCAGCTCTAATGGGGAGCCCTTTCAAAACAGTAGTTGTGGTTGTACTGGCTGTAGGATGTTAACAGTGTGGGTGGTGAGATCCACAGTTCTTCTGTGCATTTCAGGCGTGCTAAAACCGAAATACCAAAACAAGAATCTCAATGTTTTTGAATGAGGTCAGCCCTATACCCAGGGATCTGATCCTGCCCTGGTGGCTTCAGCTCTGTAGCCAGAGTGGTTTGTTCTCCACTTCCCACTTAGATGTAGCCGAAATCCCAGCAGAATGGTCCATCCGGGGACCTGGCGCTGGCCCAGATGGCAGCAGTGCTATGAGAGTGGCTGCTCCTGCACAATTCTCAATGCTTTGGGCAAGAGTTAGCTTGCAAGATCTGGCATCTTCAGGCCCAGACACAGGCCACGGTTCAAGGCAGACTCAAACCCGCTGCCCAAGCCCAATTGAGGTCGAATTGCAAATAGCTCTGATGAGTGTGGGAGATTTTATCCTTCTGCAGTAGGCAGGGAAGGGACAAGGAGCGCTCAGAGCTCAGCTGCTGGGTGCTTTGTGAGTGGCAGCAGCTGCACCATGCAGACCAGTGAGGAACTTGTGGCAGCTACGCAATCGGGTGTAGTAATTTATAGTTTTAAATGAAGGGTTTATTTCAGGAGCTCAGAGTTTTATTCCCTGTCCTTTATGACTCATTAAGTCAGGTGAGTCACCTCTATTATTTACTTTTATACTTCAAGGGCAAGTCCGAGACTGATATTTGTATCATCTGAGCACCTTCTGAGGCCAGGCTCCCCCATTTATCTGCCTGCTCAGCTATGTATTTATCTTGCATTCATACCCATGCCATGTGAGTGCCTCCTAGCCAGTCTGCTCTAGCAGGTTTTTGGCAATTTGCTTCGCAGAAAGCCTCCAGCTTCTGTGTTTGGTACTTGTCAATAACGATCAGGGCACTAATGTAAAAGAAAATCACTTTGTGTACTGAGAAAACAGAGAAAATGACAAACATTAAGAATATTTAAGACAGTGACAAAATGATGTCTAAAAAAGACTGACTGAGCCATATTTCAACTTTCCCGTTTCCATAAAACCATTTGAGAGGAAAGCGGGGGTTTCACAGACTATATTTCTCCCCCCTCAAAAGCACTTAATCAGAGATTTACAAACCACTAAATCAAAGGAGACTGTGAAATTCCAGCCGGAGAAGCGAACAGTGAGATTAAGTGGATTAGCCTACTGTACAGGAATTCGAGGAATGCAGCCTGCATGTGCTTTTGTTGTGGATTACTCAGCAGCAACACTATAGTTTTACATCTCCCAGGAACATATGGGAATGTGCGCTTGTGCAAACCAACAAGAAATAGCAGTCCGTAGCACGCCGCTTCGCTGAGCCGGGTGTGCTGATTTCAGCAGATACAGCGTTTTCTAGGGAGAGGAGGAGAACAGCCAAACATTGTGCTGTATGGCTTGAAAATGAAGCAGCAAAATAAGCTGCTCCTAGCAGAAAGAGACACGTGCACTGGGTTAGTTCACAGGCAACGGCATTTGCCTTTAACCATTTACTCTACTCCTGCTAGTGACAGAGTGAAATCCCTCAGAACAGGCACTTCAGAACTTTAGAGAAGTTGGGTCCCAATTGCAACTTGTCAGTGCAGACTACCAGTTCAGGTTCTGTCTTCATCGGGGGAACATTATATGTAGCTTTATAGTCTGAGCAGACAGTAAAAAGGGGGTGGCTGAAAACACGGGAAAGAAGCAGGAAGTGATGGATAAATGAACAAACTATTACTAGTCTGAGTTAACAGTTTGTATTAGCAGCCAGTGATAAATAATTAATATAGCCCTAGGAGATGTAAAGCCACTGACATGGTATCTCTCGTTTGGCTCTAAATGGAACTCAAGATAACCTACTTTGAACAGTAATGTGTTCACAGTATGTGGGAATTAACTGCTCAATGTAATAAGTACTATTGAATTTCCCATTTCTGTACAGATAAAGGGCAACTACCACCAAAAAACACAGCAATAACAGTAACCAAATGATAAAAAAAGCAAACAAACCTGCTTTTCATTACATCCTTAAAATGTTATAGGTTAAAATAATCTTAAAAGGGCTTAAAAAACAGCAATTAAATCTTTCCATTTCTGTTTTCCAAGACTGCAGCTGAGAAAACGAAAGAGGCCTAAGTGCCATACCGTGCTAGCCTTGCTAATAACTCTCTGTGAAAAATCTCATTAATTCAGTCTGGCTCTTCAGATCAGCCGCTAAGACCTTGTATTGTCAGTCATCCTCTGGCCTTTTCAGGATTTCCATAGCCTAACTAGGAGAGTCGCCATGGAAACCATGCAGTCATGCTTTGCACATCCCCAGAACTTTTTGTTCCTGACAAAGCTTGAAAAATCACATGCAGCATGGAGAGTTTAACACAGTGAACTAAACCCTGACCCACACTTATAAATGATAAACCCCAGCAAACCAGCTTTATTATAAATGATTTCCTTACAAGATACTTAGCCAAGCTGGCAAAATGCTGTACCATACAACATGAGAAGAACACAGCTCCGGAGAGAAGAAACAAACAAACTGAAGTGAAACATGGAGTTTGGGGCTAAGTTCTGCCTCCTTTGAAAGTGCTAGAAGCATGCTGGTATGGAAGCCAGCCTTTCTGAAGTTGTATTTCTCCAAAAATGTCACTGGAGGAGGCAGAGCTCATGACTGCGTGTCACAGCAGCACTGATGGACCTGGGACAGCCAAAGGTCACCTGCCCTGCTGGCTCAATAGCACATGCTTGGGCTGATTTAGCAAAACTGGCACCAAAGACAGCAGCGGTGCTGCCCTTATAATGGTATTGCCTGGTGTGCAGCCAGGAATCAACACGCTCCGAGTGTCTGCATGTGCACAGAATGGGAAGAGACCCACAGCCTGGGTGCTCCCCACTGCACTCTGCCAGCACAGCTACGAGCAGCACAGACTCTCCCCATCCCTGCTGCACCACTAGCACTGCTGAGCAATATAAAGCATTGATTTCAGCCAGCAGGACACAGGCAAGTAGGCAGTCCCTGTGCTAGGGAACAAGCTCAGGGAAAGCCCCACTTCATGGCTAGTACCTGGCTGATGCTTGGGTTTTTTTGGCACTGCAAGAGCCCCACTGCATTTCTCCTCTCTCCTCCTCAGCATCACTGCTGATTTGTGCCCAGGGAGCTGTTACAAAGAGACACTCTGGAAGGGAAGACCAGTGAGAACCAGAGAGGTTACGCACTGAGAAGGAGTCACCGCAGGCCAGAGCCACTTTGCCGCAGTAAATTCTCAGCTCTGGTGCAGATGAGCAACAGCCTGCTCAGCGCAGTGTCTGGGCTTGTGAGAAAAGAAGTGACTCATGGACAAGGTCATGCTGTAGTCTGGGAGGACTGCCAGGGAAGGGAGAAAGCTGCACTTGGCCTGGCTTGTGGTGAGTTCACTCCTTGCGTGGGGCGGAAGACGCAACCCACCTCAAGAGGATCGGAGAGCCCTGAGTGGGCTGAATTGGTTATCTGGGAACTGGCAGCCATGCACTCCCACTCCTGAGCTCCAAATAATGAGTCTGGGTGTAGGAAGTCAGCCTCACATGGGATGGCTCCAGAGGTTTCTAGTGTATGCAGTCCCTCCCTGGTGGGATGTAGGAGGTCAGAGCCGGCTTTGTTTCCATGGGGTTCCCCTGGTGCGTCACCACAACGGATGGAAAACATTTCTCCACCTTCTCCTCCCACAGTGAGGAGTGGTGCCTAGCCAGAGGAAGCTTTTTTCTCCAGGGCCTTCAAGAGGACAACCACAGGCACAAGAACAGGCACGGCGTGGGATGCTAAGGCTTGAGAGATGTTGCCTGGATGGGTTGGGACCCTCTGGGGATGGCCCCACTTGAGCTAGCAGAATAATCTCACCAGTGCTGTTATTCAGTGAGCACCATATGCCAATGCTCTCTCCCAAAGATGTTCCACCACCAGTGCCAGGCATCTGCTTTGCTCACTGCCTGAGCAGCTGCCGTCTTGTCTACCTGCAAGGTGGCAACCAGGCCTCACCTGTAGGTAGACAACCAGCTCCTCTCCATGGCAAAGGTCTGGATAGCCTGGCTGAGCCCCGAATGCTCTTGGAAGACCAGGGGAAGCAGATGGCATGGAGCTGGGGCAGGGACACGGGCCCAGGTAGAATGACAGCAGCCGCTTGTGGCAGCTTCTGTTTATTCATTTGCCTGTGAGGACTGAGAGGACCAGGCCACATGGGATGTCCCTGGGAGACGATTTTATGCAAAAGCCTTGATTGCTGCTTGCTGTGCTGTGAAATTGTACATGTGTTGGATTAAAAGCAGTAAAATATCTCCTTTGCATCTCTTGCCCCAATCTCTTATTTTCCTCAGCTTTGCCTCTCTCACAGGCAGGGCTGAGAGCCTCTGGCAGCCTGGGGACTGTCAGTGCCTGAAGCATTGCCCTGAAGCCCCAGAAATCGTAATGTCTGCTCACTTGCTAAATATAGAGGGAAACACAACCCCTCACCCAAGAGAACAGAATTAAGAAAGTACAACAGGATGACAAAATGTGCCACTTCAAAACTCAGAAAGGTGTGGAGATGGACAGAAGGCCAGATTTGTTGCTATAATCGTCAAGGTTAAACAAGTTCCCTGAATGGGTGCTGGTCTCTCACCAGCTGAACTTAGTTCCTATTCAACCTCCTGGTCCACCTGGGAGCTTGCACATCAATTAACATGTTATCTGAGTTCACTAAATACCTCCAGACTACATTCGTTAATGTCGCCAGGTGATCCTCAATCCAGGATGGAATAAGCATGTACAGGCAAAACTCTCTTCATTACATCAGCTCTGCTCAGTTTCCATACTTTCTCTGCTATAGATTAGTCACACTCTCTCTGCTGTAGGCCACATCTCTGTGGATTGAGGCCTCAGCTGTTTGCTCCCTTAAGAATACCCCAAATGAGTCACTGTTTTTCCTCCAGACAGACAAGCAACTTCCCACTGCCACATCACTGGTCCCCCTCCTGTTGCCTGATCCAGAACAAAGTGTCAGTAGGTTTGATGTGCAGGCTCCTGGTGCCTTGCTAGCACAGCCAGGGAGGATATGCCAAGGCTCACAGTCCTTCCACTTACTGCTTTGACTCTTCCCAGGCAACCCTTCCATCTGACAGTAGGACACTGGTCTGCATCAAACCAAGTCTGCAAAATTGCCTCCAAGCCCAAAATATGGAGTCCAGGCCCATGTACCCCAGCCCCACTACTGTACAACATATTCACACACAATGAAGTCTTGAAAAAAAGCAACAGATTCTGATGGATCTGATTCCCACCATTCCATTAATATCTGGGATGACAGTTCATTATCCTCAACTTCAGCTCTATAACTAAGGTACTAGCCAAAATTCTACTGATGGTTAATGAAAGGACTGTCCTCAGCCTCCTTTTGCGACTGCTCTTGTGCCCTTAACCTTGGCCCTGAATGGCCAACCATCAAGATGAGTTGTCTCATCTGAGACACCATCAACGTGGTGTCTCAGATGAGGCATTAGAACAGAAATAACATGACAGATCATGTTAATCCAGGCACTTCCAGACAGGGCCTCTTGAATAAAGGCCTTTTTCAGTATGGTCTTAGATGTTCATGTAGACCCAGCTTGGACTGTAGCAGACAGCTTGGGGAAACTGGTCACTTCTTCCATGCTTTCTTAATTAGAGTCTGCTCAACTCAGTAACTAAACCAGGCTGTAATATTCCTACGTACGTAAGGCAATGTCTGAGCCACGATGTTCATATGATTTGCACTTCTTTGGAAAAAGAGACTGTTATATAGACTTGAATCTACATTAAAAAAAAGAAGGGGGGATAGTATATGTGGGGCATCCTGGAACAGAGATGGATCTATGGGAGAAAAGGAGGCATGAATGGACAGGAAAGGCCCACTCTGGCTTTGCTGATGGGTTTTCAACTCTTCATGTTTAGAAGGTATTTGTAATTAAATGAGTATGAGCCTCAAGGTGTTACACAAGACTCAGAGACTCTCCTTAGATCTAGTCCAGGTCACTGGACTGACTGTGAGAGGTTCATAGTGAAGGACTAGCACAGACAGCACTGCAGTGATTACACATTCTGGATAAAAATTACACCTTCAGAATCCTTTCTGCACATATAAACCAGAGACATACATGAACACTGGCTCACCATTTTTCATCACAGGATACATCTTGTAGGAATCCTACAGTTTTGTAGAAGCACAGATGCTCCCTGTAGATGCAGGCAGGCAATTTTACCTTTTCTCTGACTTCACTTTCTCCTTCTTGACAACATTAATAGCAGATACTTTATCAAGCCTTTCATAAAAGCTATTTATCAGTAGAGCACTTGAAGAGAAATGTATTACGGCCAACCTTCTCCATTTTTTCTTCAAAACAACAGGAGTTACCAATTTTCAAGTTAAAATTCAATCAGTGGTCAAGTTTTATCAGAGTTAAATATTACCCTAAATTGAACCAGCAGCTAAGCAAACAGATGATAATCTTTTAGTGTACTCAGTAGTAAGAAAAAAATCAACCCTCCCAGGTACTTCATGTACAGGTGTGCAGTATTTATTCTCTCCCAGTAAGTTGTAACTAAACTTTGCAGTTGGCTTCACAGTGATTTTGCTACTGTGAGATTTTGTCAGGAGTTCATTTTGGCTCCTATCTGGCTATGCAGAAGACAGAGATGTCTACTGAAAACCCAGCTTGAGCTGTCTAGTTTTCCTAAATTCTGTTGGTAGTAAAAATCTAGATCATACTTTGTTTTAAAAAAGTCCATTACAGTCTTGCTTGGCCCATCTCTACTACAAACAAAATTTGAATAAATTCTGATTTTAGCAGAAAAATACTTCTGTGCCTTAGCTACTTTGCAGATATTTTCATTAGAAGGAAGTGAAGTGAAATTTTTCATAATCGATCCAAGGAGAGTCTCTGGGTCTTGTGTAACATCTTGAGGTTCATTCGCAATTAGTTACAAATGCCTTCTAAACATGCAAAGAAGAGTTGAAAATCCATCATCAAGGCCACGGTGGGACTTCAGATCTCATCTATACATCTTATATTATAGAATCATAGAATCATATAATGATTTGGATTGGAAGAGATCTCCAAGATCATTCAATTCTAACCCCTCTGCTGTAGGCAGGGATACCTTTCACTAGACCAGGTGGCACAAAGCCTCATCCATCCTGGCCTTGTATGCTTCCAGAGAGAGAGCATTCACAGCCTTTCTGGGCAACCTGTTTCAGTGTCTCACCACCCTCACAGTAAAGAATTTCTTTCTAATGTCTAGTCTAAATCTAACCTCTTCCAATTTAAAACTTTTTTCCCTTGTCCTGTCGCTACATGCCCTGATAAACAGTTCCTCCTCAGCTTTCCTTTAGGCCCCTTCAGGTACTGGAAGGCCACTACAAGATCCTCCAAGAGCCTTCTCTAAACTGAAGAGTTCCAGCTCTCTCAGCCTCTTTCTCGTAGGGGAGGTGCTCCAGCCCTCTGATCACTGAAAATTCTTTCAAGGGGAGGTCATGCTCGACCAACCTGGTGGCTTTCTATGACGTTGTTACTGGCTGGGTGGAGGGGGGGAGGGTGGTGGATGTAGTCTACCTTGATTTCAGCAAGGCATTTGATACTGTCCCCCATGACACTCTCATAACAAAGCTAAGGAAGTGTGGGATAGACGAGTGGACAGTGAAGTGGGTTGAGAACCGGCTGACTGGCAGAGCGCAGAGGGTTGTCATTGGCAGTGCAGAGTCCGGTTGGAGGCCTGTAACCAGCGGTGTCCCCAGGGGTCCGTGTTGGGTCCAGTCTTGTTCAACATCTTCATCAATGACTTTGATGTGGGGATAGTGGCCACCCTCGGCAAGTTTCCTGATGATACGAAGTTGGGAGGATTGGCTGACATGCCTGAAGGCTGTGCTGCCATTCAGCAAGACCTGGACAGGCTGGAGAGCTGGGCAGTCAGAAACCGGATGAAATTTAACAAAAGCAAGTGTAGAGTTTTGCACTTAGGGAGGAATAATTGCATGCACCAGTACAGGCTGGGGGATGACCTGCTGGAGAGGAGCTCTGTAGAGAGGGACCTGGGTGTCCTGGTGGACGACAGGTTGACCATGAGCCAGCAGTGTGCTCTCGTGGCAAAGAGGGCCAATGGCATTCTGGGATGCATTAAAAAGAACGTGGCCAGCGGGTCAAGGGAGGTGATCCTCCCCCTCTACTCTGCCCTGGTGAGGCCTCATCTGGAGTACTGTGTCCAGTTCTGGGCTCCCCAGTATAAAAAAGACAGAGATCTCTTGGAAAGAGTCCAGTGCAGGGCCACAAAGATTGGGGAAGGGCCTGGAGGATCTCCCCAATGAAGAAAGGCGGAGTGAACTGGGTCTCTTTAGCCTTGAGAAAAGAAGACTGAGAGGGGATCTGATCCAGTTTTATAAATATCTGAGGTGTGGGGGACAAAGTGGCGAGGCCAGACTCTTTTCAGCAGTGTGTGGAGACAGGACAAGGGGAAATGGACAGAAGCTGCAGCACAAGAGGTTCCGCATAGTCATGCGCAAGAACTTCTTTACGGTGAGGGTGACGGAGCACTGGCACAGGCTGCCCGGGGTGGTTGTGGAATCTCCTTCTCTGGAGATATTCAAGACCCGCCTGGACACCTACCTGTGTGACCTGGTGTAGGGAACCTGCTTTGGCAGGGGGGTTGGACTCGATGATCTCTAGAGGTCCCTTCCAACCCCTGTGATTCTATGATTCTATGGTCATTGTGGCCCTCCTCTGGACATGCACCAACAGCATGTTCTTCTGTTAGGGTCCCCAGAACTGGACTCAATACTCCAGGTGGGGCCTCATGAGAGTAGAGCAGAGAGGCAGAATCACATCCCTCGACATGCTGGTCACACTTCTTTTGATGCAGCCCAGGATTTGGTTGGCCTTCTGGCTGCTCACGTTGCTGGCTTACGTTGAGTCTTTCATCAACTGACACCCCCAAATCCTTCTCCTCAGTGCTGCATTCAAGCCAATTCTGTGCTCAACCTGTATCTGTGCTTTGGATTGCCCAGACCCAGATGCAGGACCTTGTACTTGGCTTTGTTGAACTTCATGAAATTGGCATGGCACCAATTCTCAAACCTGTCCAGGTTCCTCTGGATAGCATCCCTTCCCTCTATCATGTCGACTGCACCACTCAGTTTGATGTCATCTGCCATCCATCTGCATTTAGCCTTGTTGTGTGTAAACAATCTTGTCACCTGGGCATACTCAGGAGATACAGATCCTGCTGGGACACTGCATAGTGTATCTTTAGATAATATTGCTAGTTTCTAAATATTACTAAAAACCTAACATTTCAAGCAGTATGTAGTCAAAATTCAGAAGCACAGAATTTTCATTTTCAGCTCTCTAAAAATCACATTAAAAACTGTACCTCCAGAGTCTGAGAAATCTATTTGTGCCTTCTCTGAGGACAGGCTCTAGGACAGAAAGAACTACCTTTCCATTAAGTTTTCTTGTAATAATTATATCACTGTGCATCCCTCTACTAGTTGCATGTTCCCTTTTCAGCATCAGGCAGGGTGTCAGGGTGTTGAACTTGAACATGTTGGTAAGAACTTTTATGTCAAGGAAAAGCACGGATCCAACCTTGATATTAACACTCTGAGCACGTTCTGAGCTGGGTATGAAGTGTGTGCTCTGTACCTGGCACGTTGAACTGATGGCTGAAAATTGGGCCTAAGCATTCAGGCACTAAGCCTCGAAGGAAATATAGCATTAAGAGACTTTGAAGACAGGTCTGGACTTCAGTCAGGAAATACAGTATTCATAAAGAGATGGGAGAAGCAAGGAAAAACAAACAAACAAACCACAATGGGGGGAAGGCAGGGAGAATCTTGAAAAATCATGTATTTTTTTTTTTTTCATTTCACATACAGCAGGTTTCTTGTGGATTTCAACATCCAGCTGCTTCCAGGAACAGAACAGGCATGCACGTGCCTGCAAAGCAAAACACAGCTGGAGAGCTAAATTTAGGCCTACCAGTCTTGGCAATGTCCCTTTAACAAATGAAGAATGTATGATTTTCACATGCATGTACAAACTTCAAATTCTTTCAGTTCATTTAGATGGCTGTTCATGCAGTTTGGCCCAGGTACCATCAGGTGTGTTGATCATCCTAAATGTGTTACTTTTACCTAGATGGTAAAATTACCCCTTCTTGTTTACAATGCAGTTCCTATGCCTGCCTTGACTGAATCTCTCAGACAGTTATTTCTCAGCAGAAAGGAAAAGATGGGTTTCAAAAGTATTTTCTGGTGAGTTTTCAGTAACATTCATCCACCACAGGGCTGCCGGCTTTTTCTCTAATGAGTGGTCTTTCTCTTTCCTTCAAACAAGCAAATGCTAACATTTAAGGAAAAAAACAACATGTAGTATTTTTGTAGCTAGAACTGGATTTTGGAAAGAACAAGACCACCTTTTGTGGCCAAGGTTTACAAGGGAAGACATTATTATTGTTACAGTAAAAGCTTCCCATCCAGATTCTGTTTGTACTAGAGAACAGAAATCTTATTTTAGATGTGATTTGAGGATTGAAGAGTACAAGAGTGATCTAGGTTTTAAACCTTTTACCAGAACCCAGCGAACACTGGAGATGTTTTAGAGCATTTCCTCAAAATAGACTAACTAACCCTCAGAGTTTACTATATGTTCCAACACCTAGAATTGCTAGGGAGACACGAGGTCCCAGGCTTCAGGAGAGGATAAAGCAAACTTATAAAAAGCATCCTCTTTTGCCTGTCTTCAGTCTGCTAATGTTTTCCAACCCTGTCAAAGTCAAATTAACCTATAATCCCTGCATATGCAAACCAGCCTTACTACACCACGGGGATCTTGTCAAATAAAGTCTTCCTATGTTTGCCACCAAAACAAAATCACAAAGTTTATCTCCCCTATTTCTCTCAGTTCACCAACTGTGAGGGATATTCTCTGTTCGCAGTGGTACAAAAAAAGCAATAGATTTACTCACTCATAACTGAAATATGGAACAAATCCAATGATTGCACCGACAAGCTATGATCCAGTACACAAAACATTATGTAGAAAAGATAACACAGTGATTTTTGTCTGCTCAACAAGAATTATACTAAGAAAGTGACTGGGAAATGATGGATTTCTGCCCTGAGTGATATGGTTAAAATCAAAAGCTAGATGTGCAACTCTGCTGTCTGCCATACTACTTCCAGTTCAGGCTTGTTTCAAACATATTTATCAGACACTTCTGTAAACTCTGCTTATACTGCTTGATAATAACTTGCATGACAAAAAAGGTAATCTCAAATACATCTTTCCTTCCCTTTTTATTTTCCTTAACACCAGAGGCATCCATCCCATCATTTATGTGAAACACAGACTGGATAATTTATGGAGACGAAAATAGTCAACTCAATTGAAATAAAATGCTTCACTGTGTGGCAATAACGAAGAAAAAAATAAATTCTGTCATCACATAGACATAGAATTTTACAAAAAGTGTGTCTGCACCTAGAGCAAATAAATATTTCCATAGGAAACTGCCCCCATCCCAGAAAATGAGATAAGAAAAGCAGACCTTTTTGATGGTCCATGTGTTAAGTTATTTCAGGATTAGGTAGTGCCTCCATCCTTTGCAAAACACTGCTTTCCAATTCACTTCTAATAGACAGAAGCATCTCCCACCACAATGTGTTCTCCAGTAGGTAAAACAATACCTAAAATAACCTCAGGTGTTCATTCTAATAAAAGTTGTGTTTCAGCTCTGATTCCATCATTCACTAAAAACAAAAACAAAGTCACAAAATGATTAAATGCTGGGTTTCTGCAGCTGTGGCCATTAATCTAGCAATTTATTAGATAGAGCAAATATTGAAAAGTATCTCTTATTATTGCTAACTCCCCTGAGGTGCAGTCTTCCAAACTTGATCCAGCTTGCAATCGACACATTTCTTTTGAAAGGAAGATCTAACACAGGTATGTATGCAAAACCTTTCCATTAATGAAGTAGTCAGACTGTTCTTCAAAACAAAGAGATTTCAAAATTTCCCTCAGAAATCTGATTAGGGCTGACATTGAGAGATATGTTTTTTACACATAAGTTCAAATCAGCCCAAGGTGATGTTATGATCCCAAGTTAGTGTGAACAATCTGCAGCACAGTGGAAATGCTGAACTGAAATTATCCACACCAGTTTATCAGAGAAGCCTGATCCAATATTCTGATCAAATATTTAAATATGCCAACTTCTTGGGTGGTTTTCTTAAGAATTTGATCTAGACTATTGGAAGACCATATTTCTAAAACCAGATGTGGCTTACGTTTTGATCTGACAGCTATATTGTCCCACAAGATATGGAGAAAGGTACTGACAGAGCTCAGTAAAGAACAGATTTTTACACTTGGTACGGACCCTGAAAAGGCAGTAAAAAAGAGTTACAGTTGAACTTTTCTCATTACAAACTAAAAAATACATTTCTTTTGGTTTGACTTCAATCATTTTACTCAAGCAAACAAACAAAAAAAAACATCTCTGATATACGTTTTGGCTTGACTTACAAAAGAACAGAGCTTATTTAAAAATAAAAATACTGAGTCCAAAATGAAAACTGAAGATTTCTGTTTCATATAACATTTTTAAAATGTTGAAATTAAAATTTATGGTAAGTTATTATTCGGAATCAAAGAGCTTCCTTTCTCCCTGCCCTCACCTACAATGTCCTGCTCAAGCAGTAATGAAGTGCAGTTCCTTCTGGGAGACAGATCATTGTCTGATGGAGGAACAGTATTCCTATTTCAAACAGATTTGCTCCAAATAACTACCGTGCTAGGGACATCTCAAAGTACAGCTCAGTGCCTAATGGTACTGCCCCCACTGGCTGTGTCCTTTTCTAAAAACAGTAACTTAACCAAAGTTAATTTTTTTCAAGTATGGATATGCAGCAAGCTTTTAACCAAACAAATGTTCAGATTTTACTAATTGTGTTATTCTGATGCCTGGTCTCTGTAATTATGAAGCATGCCTGGCAGAGGACAATTTCTATGTGGTTGGCATGAGATGCCTGAAAGCAAGTAGCTGGTTTAGGCTACAGAAGGAAAGATGACGAGTAGGCAAGAGACAGACGGATGGGGTAGCACAGAGCTCTTCTGGAGCTGGGCCTGCCTGCTGTTTACAGGAGTATCCTCAGGCTCTCATGTAATATCTTATTACAAGAGAATTAGCTTTGCATCCCAGCAGAGCAGCCAAACCATGCTCTGGTTCCTCAGATTTGATCTGACAAACTGCAAGGACTCCACATGTCCAAAGGAGGCCTCCAAATGTGAGTGGTGCATGTGGTATGCCTGAAACTCCAGTGTCAGAGGTAAGCATCACCCATGTACTCGCACAGATGGGTTATTAACTTCAAGGACCTAATCATGTAGATTTAAATGTCAACGTTGCTGTTGATGTCACTGCCCATTACTTGAGGAAAAAAACTCAGCCTCTGTGACTTGGGAATTCAGGATTGCATGCCTCTCATTTCGATTTCAGTCCTAGAGGACAGCGGTGACATCTTCAACTGCCAAAATTTCCAACTTACACTTCCAAATTTGGCATCCGTCTGTCATGCATTGATTCGGCAGCCCATTGGAAATCATCAGTTTAGAAGAGGCATAAAATTAATGTCAAATTAGACAACAAAGAAAGCAACAGCATTTGTTTACTGATTTCTCTACTCATTCACTGAATGAAGCCACACATTGTATGCTGTAAAAGGTTCCTCAGATCCCCAAACCCCTCTGCATAAGGGACCTTACCTCCAGATAAAAGGGGAAATGTTTTTTTTTTTTTAGCTCACAGAAATCCTTAGTGAATTCTGGTCATGTCAGTAGGAACTTCTTTCCTAAATCAGTATTTTGTTTAATGTGTGTAGTTTTTCCCATTCCTATGTTATGGCTCTGCCTTTCTGTTTTTATAACCTGCAGGAAGCATATTTCAAAAATATTTATTAGCTTATTAAATCAAATTACCCTTGCTCCTGCTGGACCGAGTTTTATGGAGTGCCCACAAAAAAATCAAAAAGCCTGTGCTGCAGCAACAATTTGTAGTGAAGGAAGAGAAAACTATTCTGTAATCTTTTTAATTAGCAACAGCAAAACTTCAATTTACTAACTCAGAAAATCCTGGCATGAACTGTTCTGTCCAAATCCCACAGCCCAAGTCTGGAAAGGTAAGCAACTGCAGGGAAGACTGGCTAAATGAATAAGTGCATTTGTTGGAAATGACTAGTAAAGTGATTAGCAATGAAATGGTTAACAACATTAACACTATGCTTCATATTCAAAAGATAATTCTGGGAAATATGAGAATTCCACAATTCTCTTTCTGCTGTTTCTTGACATCACGAATCTGGAAAAGGTGAAAAGCACCTTTTGAGAACCCTACCACAACAGCCACCAAGTCAGACTGTCATATATCAGCTGCCTCTAGCCCCCGCTACCCTCACAGCTGGGCTGAGCTATCTTGCTGTGTTTTAATTTGGAGACTAGGGAAAGCTTTTGTCATATCAGCTAACTCAAATTTTCAGCATCTTCCTTGTAGTTCAGATGAGTCTAAAATATAAAACTGTGTTTAATTAATAAGTTAACATTTACGTGCTGGAGAACATTACGAATATGTCTACTTGTATATATATATATATATGTACATGGATTTCTGTATATATACATATATACACAGGCGTGTATTTGAAATTAAAAGGATTTCCAGGAGCCTGGTACAATAGCAAAAAGACAGGCAGATTTGCTGACACTGCAAGTTTTGCTCTCAAATTCAGCACTCCCAAACTGTCTGGGAGAATGGTACCTGCACATCAGGTTTTTATTGAGCTCATTACAGACAGAGTCACCATTCGCAAAGTTAAATAGGTTTACAACAATGTTTACAACTGTTTCCACTCAGAAAAAAAGGTCCAGGGTTCTAAGTTATATTTACCTCCAGAAATACAACAGGAAGATTTGGGGAATTTGGAGGTTCTACTGTTGGGATTTATTTTGTTTTGTCTTTTTTATTCATTTTTGTTTGTTTTTTGCTTGGTTTTGCTTTTATTTTTCCACTACTAATTTTTATGTTACAAATGCAAGTCTTGCATGCTTGCCTTGAAAATGTCCCTTGGTGCTCAATAAACAAAGTTGGTTCAATAAAGGGTTTTGTAAACTTTTGAAAATGAAAACTGGACTTTCAGAGAAAGACTTCCTCATTTTCCTTCCCCTATCTGTAAGCGCACTTTGGTCTTCAGCTGCTCTGTAACCCTCTGAAAATCCTAGACGACGCTCCCGATTTGAAAAGTCAGCAGTTTGACAAAGAACAGAAACAGATCCTCTCTTCAGCTCTGACATTAGAAACAAGGATAAGAAGACATTTCACCCCCACCTTTCCTTGTCATTGCAACCACAAAAGAAGTCAGGATTGTCCTTGCTACACTCGGGGAGAGTGGCTGAAGTACTTTGGGAGAGGCAGGGGAAAGGACAGAGGGGAGAAACAAGTGCAGTCGCTCAGCAGCGGCTGCAATGCTTTCCCACCTACCTGATTCTCTCATGCTTCTGAGCAGTTTGCCTGACAGGCTGCTCCTGAGAGACAAGCACCTTGGGAACAAGGGAAGGTCTCCTCTGGCTCCAAGGGTTGACGTTGGGCACAACCAGCGCAGGAAGCAAAATTAAAGCTGACACCAGGCAGTCTGGTGTTACAGCCGTCTGCATTCCTATTGATCTGAAGGCTTAGTCTGCATTCTGGCTTTATCAGCCAGTGGCATCATGACTGCCATCTCTTCCCTCTCATCCTCCTAACCTGGAAAACACTTCTAAGGGTGCAGAGAGACAGTTATCAAAGATCTACTGCCTAAGAAAAGAACAACATGCCTCAGAAGAAACAGCTGCCTGGCATCTTTGATGAAAGTTTCCTGACACTTCTTCTATTTAATTAAAAAAAAAAAAAAAAGCCAACCTCAATATATACATGATGCTTCGCCTTGCAGATCATTTCAAAACTGCATCTGACAGTGGTGGATTATAATGAACCTCTTATCAAGACATTGCCAGCTCGAGACAGACAATGTGAGTATGTATAGGTGCAGATTCCAGTCTTGTTAACATCTGAGAGTGAATGGGATAGTGTGCAGGAAGATGTAGTGCAGGGAATTATCCACACACACACAAAAATAAATAAGTAAAAGCAGAACAGGCCTGCATCTCCTACATGGAGGTTTTGCTGCTGATTGGCTTGGAAACTGGCAGTGCTGACCCAATGAGCAAGAGTTTGCTGTGTTCGATTTCATTCTTCTTCTGCTGTGGCCATCATACAAAAGAGAACTCAGGAAGTAAAATAAAAATCACCCCACTGCATAAGGAGCAGCTGAGTAAAAGCCAAATGACTATGTCAAAAAAAAGCCAAGAAAGAGCTCTGATGTTGTCAGATGTCTATTATAGTTTGTAGGTAGCATGAACGCATATCTGTTAGGGGAGATAGTGTTTAAATAACAGTATTATTTTGGAGCACAGCTGTGAACTGTCTCTTACGTTGTTCTATAGTGGCTGAAGGATGCCTTGTTGGAGCTATCAAAACTAGCTTGCACTTTCCAAAGTGGTGAAAGGGGAGCACATTCTTTGTGCTCTCACCCACAGCTTCTTTCCAGAGAAAAGCCATAATTAAACCCCAAATGCTAGAACTACCCTCATCTGAATGCTTGGCATTTCAGTTCTGGGGCATGGGATTTTGATGCTACTGAAGCTAGTCCTTCACAGCAAAAGAACTGGAAGCACAGCCATCATATTGCTGCAATTCCTTGCTGTTAATTCCTACCAAGGTGTATTGTTTACAAAAATGGTAAAATTCAGATGTTATCATGAATCCCGTAACTGGTGGTTAGGTTCAGATAATGCAGAAAACCAAACAATCTATGGATCAGAAAGGTTTTACCTAGCCAAATGTAAGCTCCTTAGCTAAACTCTAATATTTATGATAAGCTTAATCCAGTAAACAGATAAACTGGTATAAGCGTGAAAGACCACACAACTGCATGTAGGCAATAAAGACCACACACGTACCTCTTTTCAGGCTTAGGACACTAAGGAAAATAAGGATGTGCTAAAAAAATTTAGACTATTGTACTGAACAAATAAATACTGGTCATTAGAGTTGAATAATGGACCACAAATCTAAACAAATAGTCAAACCTACCAGGCAAAAGGTTCCACAGTTTATCTTAGCATTGCTTTAACATCACTTTCGTGCTAACATAATGAGTGAAATTGTAATTCCTTTCCAATCTATAGAAGGTTTTGTCATTGATTTCTCTGGGGCAAGACTCTGACCCTATGATTTATAGCACTCAAGATTCACAGCACCTCTTAATATCCTTTTGTGAATCTACTCTAGAATAGGACAAATACAGTCCAAGTAATAAAACACTAGAAGCACAACCGAAAAAAAAGGCAATTCTGTACTAAATGCATAAACTCTGGGAAAAAAAGATCTTGATCTGAGCATAATTTGAATCATTGCAGGATGTGAACACAGGCATTGGAAAGCTTGGATTTCTCTTCCTAAACCTTTGTGTTAGAAATACAGTCCAAAGTCTTGCTGACTTGACAAGTGCTCACTGGCTTTAATCACAGAAATTTACTTTTGAAATCAAGGCAAAATGTTCTTCTAAATTATATGTTTGAGTAAAATGGTTTCAAACCCGTGGCCCAAGGGTTAGCAAGAGATAATTAAGAAGAGCAAATCAATTACCAGAGAGCTTAAAGTCTGCTGTTCTGCCACTATGTAGAGTTTTTTCTTCTTCCCTCCAAAGGTAAACAAACAAACAAAAGGTTTCAAAACACTGAAATACCTTAAACAGAAAAAAAAAGCCAGCACAGTCCCATGCCTTAGGATTTAGGCAGACAAACAAAATAATTTTAACGGCGATTACTGGCATCATCGCTTATGCGCAGTACAGTGATACACTAGGTATACAATATCCTACTTTTTTTACGTTATTCCCGCATCTCTAATTAAACTTTACATCTCTAAAGGGCTCCTACATTCCTGGATATAGGTAAGCGAGCAACTTGATATTTGCATAGAGCTTTATACATTCAAAAAGCTTTGCAAACAGTAACGAAGTAAGCCTCATAAATATTGTGGGAAGCAGAGAATTCAAGAATCCCACTTTTACAGGAAAGGACTTTGAGGCTCGTGGCCATGCAGATGTTCACAAAAAGACAGAAGCAGCTGGTCTGTACTGTGTCATAATTCATGTCAACTGTCCATTCCTCCTCTTAGCAGAAAATTGTCACACACAGCAGCACAATATTATATATTTTAGTTGTGTAAAGGGGCAGAAAAGAGGCACCCTAAAATCCTAGATGATTTAGATTAGTACACACAGCAACAGTGATTACTTAGAAAGTGTAGCACCTGTCCCATTTCTATAATGACAAAACAAGGTCTGTATTCTTTTTAACAATCTAGCAACTTTGGATACTTCAGCTTTGGTTTCAATTAAGCTGTATTTTGAACCACATCATGCTTTTAGGGCTGGTGATAAGCTCTTCCTTACAGGAACTCATTTCCCTTCCCTCCCTCCTCGAGGACAGCACCCAAAAGCATACATTTGAGAACACTGGCAGCCTTAAAACATAAATTTCCTCAGTACAAGACACATTTGGCAGGTATCCATAGAGATGTCTGTTAATGGTCAGAGAAACTTTCTGAAGTGAAAAGGAGAAAATTAATAATTGAATAACAACTAACTTTCCTTATTGAAATGTCAATAATTTGCTCTTAGGTAATACTTTCCACAAGACAGTTCCAATTACATGATTATGTACTGCAAGGAAATTGAGTGTTTGTTTTTAGTGTTAGTTTATTTTTTTGTTGTTTGTTTGTTTGTTTTTTGAAGGATTATTGTTATTCTAACATGAATATCTCCTTCTACTGTGTTAAACTGTCATTCTCCTTCTACAGTGGTTGCCACCTCCTTAAATGGACAGTGGGGTAGAAACCATGCTTTGGTCTCACGGTGCATACAGTTTCACCCTCATAACCTTTGTAGAGGGAAAGGACAGAGTCCTTTGGAAATAGTGTTTATAATTCATGCTGCAGCAGTGCCTGGAGGGCCCCTTACAGATAGGGCTCAGGCTGTAGCTGGC
This sequence comes from Oreortyx pictus, assembly GCA_036925125.1. Taxonomy (NCBI): domain Eukaryota; kingdom Metazoa; phylum Chordata; class Aves; order Galliformes; family Odontophoridae; genus Oreortyx; species Oreortyx pictus. The sequence goes on along the minus strand of JAUPFR010000003.1, from coordinate 84,018,386 downwards.
AAGCTACACGCATGTAAACAAGACATAGATCTCTGCTTAGCACTCAAGTGTATGGTTAAATAAAATAGAGGAACAAAACATGGAGTAACACCACAACAAGAATATGGAGGTTGCTGTGAGTGGGCATGTACACTCACATGAAAGCATTTATAAGTATATTTAATGTCAATTGTAGAATCATAGAATCATGGAATGGCTTGGGTTGAAAGGGATCACAAAGACCATCTAGTTCCACCCCTGCTGCAACGGGCAGGGATGCCTTCCACTAGACAAGGTTGTTTCCAGCCTGGCCTTCAGTACTTCCAAAGATAGGGCACCCACAGCTTCCCTGGGTTCCTGTGCCAGTGCCTCGCCACCCTCTGAGTGAATAATTTCTTCCTTTGATCTAATCTAAACCTACCTTCTTTTAATTTTAATTCATTATCCCGTGTCTTATCACTACATCTCCTGATAAAGAGTCCCCCTCCAGCTTTCTTGTAGGGCACCTTCAAGAGCTGGAAGACCACAATGAGGTCTCCCAGAAGCCTTCTCCAAGCTAAACAAGCCCAGCTCCCTCAGCCTTTCTTCACAGGAGAGGTTCTCCAGCCCACTGAGCATCCTTGTGGCATCCTCTGGACTGGCTCCCAGAGCAACTTTCTTATGCTGGAGGCCCCAGGCTTGGATGCAGTACTCCAGATGAGACCTCACAGGGGCACAGTAGAAGGGTACAACCACCTCCTTCAACCTACTGGCTGCATTCTTAGAGTCCCTGCCTTTGCCCTTTGTGATTTGGGCAGTATAGATAGCATCATGTGCCTGTCTTGGCACTCTATGCAGAGAAACAGATGCCAAAAGCAACTTTCAATGCCACGAGTTTCGTTCCGCTAATATCTTGTGGTAACCACATGGTATGAGTAACTGGCTTTGGTTAAACAGCTTGGTTCTATACTAAAATCAATGAGGCCATTTGCCCCATCCGTGACTCTATTGCTCCACTTCTACAAGGCACACCTTCTGGAGCCTCTCTCCAGGACAGCTGGAAAATCTTGTTTAAATTATATCTATACCCAGTTAGCATCCAACTCTCCTCACAGCAGCTCTGGCCTTTAGCCATTTTTCCGGTGCTGAGCCCTGTATCTTTATAGACAAAACTGGCCTCACATTTTATTTTTCCCAGACTGAACAACCTCAACTCTTTTACTTTCCTCCTGAGAGACAGTTCCCTAATTTTCTGATCACCCCTGCAGCCTGTCTGCCCCAGTCTGTGTTCAACTTTGTCCATCAGAAGCAAACACAGTGGGCCGAAGCCTCTTAAAAAGGAACTATGTGAACAAATACTTCCCTTTCCCCCTATCTTTGTTGAAAATCATCTCTCACTTTCACTTTTCTTTTTTTTTTTCTTCCTGGCCCCATCACTTCAGAGATTCATTGACACTGTGATTGACTAATAGGCCAGTCTTGTCTTTCTCCTTCTCTGTCATTTACAATTGATGGGTTTCCATTTTAACATAAATTCTTATTAGCCCCTAAGTGATTGCCCATGCCATTACATTCTATCATTCAGCTCCTCAAGATCTCATCTCATGTTGCTGAAGGATATTCCATTAATCCCTTGCATTAAGGATGCATCCCAAATTTATCATCAGTAAAGGAGGAGCAATACTTTTTTTTAAGTTATGAGGCCATTCCTTAGACAGGTAGGGGGGATTTTGAAAAACAAAAATAAAAAACAACAACAACAAAGGGAAGGCTGCAAGGAAGGTGAAAAAGGTCATGTGACCAACTGTTCTAAGCCTTGTAATGCAAAACTGCCTGTTTCTGCTTTTATCTATCTATCTATCTATCTATCTATCTATCTATCTATCTATCTATCTATCTATTTATTTTGGAGTTCCTGAGTCTGGCGATACTGTTTCCCTCTGAAGAGTCTAAATCCATTTAGCAACACTCATCAAATTCTTCTCCTACTAGTTCTGAGAGATTGTTCTTCCTGTCTCCCTCTTACGTGGATGAAATAGAGACAGAGAGATGTTAATCGTTTTGGCCAAGGTTTTCTGAACAGCTCTAGGCAAAGGGTGTTAATATTTGAAGACTCTCCTTTCTCTGGAGAGACCCTTATCCCATACCTGCCTGCTGAGAGCGGGCCCGCTCCCTGCTCTCTCTTCACCCAGCTCCTATTCAGTTTTGACTGTCAATTACCCAGTACAGATACCTGGGCTTGAAAGAGTCAAGGAGAAACAAATCGCCAAGTGTCCTTCAGTGTGGTGGGGGAGGAGGACATGAATACTGTGGCAGATTCAAAGGAACAGCTTGAAAGCAGCTGGAGAGCTTTGCAAAAAAAAAAAAAAAACAAACCGTACGCTGCACACACACAAAGCAGCTGCATAGAGGGTGCCATGCTCAATATTAATTATAGGTGTGGTATGGAAGACAATATTCAACATTTCCAGCGCAAAACATTCAGGACAAGAGCAGTCAGTGATGCTATTTCACACTCCCCTAAGCACCTCCTCCAGGACTTGATTTAACATTACAAGGGTCCAAGACTGTCAAGCTGTGACAGTTTATGAGTGAGATTTTGGATGTCTCACTGAAATGCATGTTGCAAAAACCCTTCATCGCAAGACACGGCGATTTCAAAGGCTGCCTTGAAAAATGAATAATAAAAGTAAAGGAGTGGCCTTAAAAGAAATCAAACTTGGCAGGGCTAAGTTTCCTTGTGAAATTAATTTTCAGCATCTTCTCTCCAGCGGCCTGCCTCAGCTGTCTCCCCCTGAGCACAGTTAATGATCTTGTTGAGCAGATAACCAATCTCTGGTTGATTTACAGGGCCTTTTATTGTCTGAACTGTCTATAATTTTTTAATAGAGTTTCAGTTGATATTGCAGTAAAACAAGGTTCATTTTACATATTTAATGGAAAAGTGAAAACAAGCCAATAAAGACACCAAAGGACCAATTTGCCAAACTGCTCCACACAGGCTGAAACGTCTTGTGTGCCAAATATCTGCAAAGCAAATGCGCAGGCGCTCTCGGATAAGTCTTACGCTTACAAAAAGAGGAAGAAAACAGCGCAGCGCATTTAGCACCTCTTTCATGTTGTGAATCGTTGATACGTTTTCTGCCTTAATATCCCAAACGACATAAGAAGGATTTGTTCTGTCTCTGTTTCTAAGCAAACAGCAATTTATGTGCAGCTTATCAGGGGAGTGCGAGGGTTTTTAATTGTGCTCTGCTCTGAGAGCCCTACCTGAAGGAAGCACAAAAGTGCCAATATTTGAATGAATCCTTTTGAATTGATGCAACTCAGCACAAAATATACCACGCCGAGGAAGCAAGCTGGGTATTTTTAAATGATGGATTATTCGCTGTGCAAACACAAATGAAGTGAGTGCATAGGGAGCGCATGTATCCTCAGCATGGCTAAGTTAGGTTACCCACTAGTGGGGAGTAAAACATGCGGGAGCCTGAAGAAAGGCTCAGTTATTTGTTATGAGTCCCAGTGTAACGTGCATGAAAAAGCGCTAGTAGGAAAATAAAAAATATGTCAGTTCCTGCCTCTTCATCACCCTCGCTTGGGTGGAAGTGGCCTCAGAGATGTAAGGCTGAGTAAGGTAGATGTAAGCTAGCTCTTGTTGGCAGCAAAGTGTGTTTGTAGCGGCTGCGGCGCTCACACACTGCCCAGCTCTCCCACAACCTTTCTAGCACGCCTTTAATATAAGTAAGGCATTAAAAGCCATGCATCAACCTGCTCTGGACAGTCTGCTCAGACAAGTTTCTGGTCACCGCAGCGCAGCCTGAGGGGTGGGGGTGTTGCTTTGTAAGCAGAGGACTTGCAGCCAGCTTGTCTCCCTGTCACCTCTGCATTTTCTAAGCCGCTGCGCACTGTTGTTGCCTTATGGTGATTATTTTCACTGCCAGCAGCGTCTTTTGCATATTAGCAGTCATTAATCCCATTGCATCAGCCAGCTTAATTGGGGTAGGTTGTCCTGATTCCCAACCTCTGTCCTCCACTCCCTCCCCCCAGCTCCTCGATGTTTAAGGGACGTTCCAAATCTATAGTGTTTCTACATCTGAATGGAGCGAATGAAAGCGACTTGGTCAGATCTGGTTAATTGGGGGGACTTGTGGTTTAGCGGTTAGGAACGGGCCTAATCAGGGATAGAGAGGGAAAGAGGGGAGGGAGGGGGGTCTTTTTTCATGAAAATGTAGACCTCCCTACAGTAATTCCCCCTCAGCTGCTGCCTCACAGATGGACCTTTTAATTGAATTTTCTTACAGGCCTGAGGGAGGCAGTTCATTTCAGGTCAGGTGAGGCAATTGAAGTGAATCTAATAGCTCTAGTTTCTATTCACTGGGAGGAGAGAGAAGTGTGTTGTTTTGTGTTATTTTTTTTCCCTCTCCCCCTACTTTCAGCTCAGCTAAAAAGTTTCAATTAAAAATGGAAACACACACATGGTGATTTCCAAGGATTTGTTGTCTTCATTTTGCCACAAGTGGCAACGAGGTCAGCAATGGGAGAAATCTGAAGCGGTTTGCATCCTGTTCTGATTTTGTTGCTGACACAAGAAAGTATGCAGCATGTGTAATGTTCACAAAAACGGCACAAAAACTCTCTTCTTGCGCTGGCAAGTATAAGAAACATCTTCCCCACCTAGAAACCTGGCCACTGTGGATGAGTTGCTGAATTACATTTCTCTAGAGCTTTTTTTTTTTTAACATTATGATGCTTTGTAAGTGCAGAAGTCTTTGGCTCAGGTTTGTATCTAAACTACTCAAAATAAGAGGACGCATTCCAAAGAAACCCCTCTCAAGCACAAGTTATTATTATACCCAGAGTCGGTAAGAAAGGGTAGGCTTGAAACTGAAGCAGTGTGAATGTAGCTTACACCACCAAAAAGTCCTTCCCTCACAACAATTTCCAGAGCTAAATAACCCCTGCCAGCAAAAGGACGCCCATCTGGCATAAATATGTCTACATCAGGGTTTTTCCACAGAGCAAGGCTGCAGAACTCTCTACTGTGGACCATACCTTCAGCACAGCAGATCTTCAAGGCCACAGTCTCCTCTAGTCCAGGGTGGCATAGACAGAGGGTGGTCAGGTACATGGTAGAGGTTGACCTTGTCCTCCAGGAACCTTGCCACCAGTACCAGCAGAGCCAGGAACACTTGCCAGGAGATTTGTCAGTAAAGCAGGATTTTCTCAAGAGACCATCTGGTCACCTATGGCTGGGGTGGACAGAAGGTAGGATGTCACTGCAGGTCATTCACCTGGAAGGAGACCTTCAAAGAGAAGGGAGCCAACACCCCCATGGTCGGCAGAACATAGCTCGAGGAGTCCTGTGTGGCAATGGAAATGTTCTGTTCAGGCAATCTTGGAGAAGGACAAAAACAAAACACCACAAAAAGCATATTCAAATTGACTGGATCGCTTTACGGCCTTGTGCACTTTCTGGTGTATTGCTTTGGTCACAATTCATGAATAAAAATAAATAACAACTGTGCCAACATATTGATACATTTCAATGCTTCATATGGTAGTGATGCTTTGTTTCTAAATGTAACTTCCTTTCATTTTTTTAATTTTCTGCTACAGCTGCAATCAAATGACATTTGAACTTTTGGGGGTGAAAAAATGAACTTATTTTTCATAGCTCTACTTGCAATATCAAAGAACAAATGTCTGTATGTGTAAAGCTAAGAAGATACACAGCCCAAAGAGGCTCTTTTTGTTATTGAGTTCCTTTCAAAATGTCCTGGAAGTAGATGAATTTGGTTCTATTCTGTGCAAGTGCTTTGGGCTATGACAACTTTTCTAGTTGTCATCAGACAAATCCACCCAGCATTTGGCTTCTCCACTGGCCATTCCAGCACCACCACATTCACATGTTTTGTTGGTTTTAGTTTGTTTTTGTTTCTAAGATCTAGCAACACGTATAAGAGCAGCTTGGTCAGTAGGGCCTCAATGCGCTGAAAACTGGGGAGAGGATCTGACAGAAGCTTTGGCTACCTTATTACTATTCCCTTTATACAGACCCATTTAGGGGCCCCATGTGGAAACAAAGGTAGCAAACCGTCGCATCCCTGCTGCCAGGAAAAAGAAGGGGTGGTTTAATCAACCATCCGTGTTGCACTGTAGCAGAAGGGGCAAAAAAGCACACATTTAGGACCAGATGCTTCTCCTTTAGTTGAAAGGGTGATTAAAGCATCAGTGCTGAAAACTGTGGTGATCCCTATGTGATAAATACAGCAGTGCATGTCTGATCCTACCTTTTCAAAGGCAGGGAGCAGACTGTGTCTGTGGCAAGGGTATACAGAGGTGAGAGGGGAAAAACAGCAGTGGGTAACATTCAGCTAAAAAGCTCAGCCCACGCAGGAAAATTTAAATGCCACATTTGCTCCTTTAGGGAAACTCGTTTTTGCTTCAGAGCGTACCACAGGAGCCCTAAAACATTTCTATTTGAAAAGAAAGAGCATGGATGAAATAAATCCCAGTGTGGGATTAACTATGGGCAACAAATTTGTATTTGTCTTGAGACACCCACATTTCCATGTGTAAGCAGAAAGATTTATTTCAATTGCAAGACGGAGTCCAGAAAAAAAGCACTGCCAATTAAAAACCAGAATGTGAGTATTACAGGACAGATGTGTGTGCAGTGTAAAATACGTGCAGGAAACAGCATAGACTAGCTATCATAACTCTTGCTACAAACACATCTATAGCATCCGTCCAGCACCTATAGCACTATACAGGAGGCTTTAATGTACTGCATTAGAAAAGTCTGCTGGACAAACGTCACATACATTCATTCTCTAATAAAACAATATTGCAAGACACTATCTTTAACTTTACACATTCTTGCTGCCTGGGCAGCTTACAGAAACAAACAAACAAACAAAACAGACTGAGTTCAGTACAAACTCAGTTTTCCTCAATTCAGGTTCCCCAGTTATTTCTTCACCGTTAAACATGCACACCAGTAAAACTGTCTGATACTGGCAGAAAGGGCAAATTCTTAAGGTGCCAGACATTAAACACCTCACAGGATGCCAAAACTACTATGATTTATAAGTTGGCTCAGGCAAAAGATAGTTGCATAATTTTCTAGAAAATACTGAAAGTTCATAGAGACAAAGCAGAAGGCAAAACTGTACTCAGGCATTGCAACCCACACATCAATGAGAGCACAGGATGCAACACGCAGAGTTCAGGGACTAATATACCAGCCTGCTCCATCCAGAAACTGTAAGTGTTTCTGTCAAATGAATTTCCCATATAATAATCTCATAGAGATGCAAAGAACTAATTATAGGAAGCACCTAATAATGGAAAACATAAGCTTTAAAATTGCTAATAGATAAAAGGCAGGAAGCTAGGAGATTGAATCTTTAGCACTGGGCATTTCTTTTCTTGTGAAATTTCAGTGTGCAGGGATGAGAAAAATGGGTACAGTTTCCCTTCAGATGACAGGAACAATAATTGAGTAGGATTATATGTCATCCATGAAAATACTATATTTATGCCTCATTGTAATCCATTCATCGGTTTATGGATCCAGAGTCCCATGGGTAGTGTCACAAATCCACATAATGTCCCCGAGTAGTGGATTTTGCATTTGGATCTGCGATGTAGCTGGCAGACACAGAAAATCACCTGCAGCCAGACAGCTCCCAGGAGAGCACGGCGTGGGGCACGCCAAACGTGAAGGCTGTCCCTCAGCACGGTGGGAAACCAGCCTCCAGCTCCACAGCCTCCCAGCTTCAGAGCAGTGCTCTAACCAGTAGATGCACCATTTTCTTCCCGGTCATCAGAGGCATTACATTTCCTATCACCTATAAACAACTGAGTGATTTATTCTGTGAGTGATGTTGTATGGAGCCTCTTCTTTTGCTTAAAGATAGCAGACTAACTTTGTCTGTTTGACTCCCAGGAGCTATCGCTACAGCCAGATCTCATTAACCCGAGATCCAGTTATTTTTTCCTTCATACATTTAGAAATAATCCTGAAGTAGTATGGTAACATGTGGTAATCCTCCCAGTAGAAGATTTCCTGTGTGGCTTTGTGCAAGATCAATACATCAGCTTCCCCCTGGAAATTGAGGTGTGTTTTACTGTTTTTATTTGTTTGTCTTCCTGGCAATACCTTTTAGGTTATGCATTTTCTGAGACAAAGACCTTTATATATATATATATAATACCTGCAGCAGACTTACAGAGGCTTCAATTTGGGTGAAGCTTTAAGGCAACATTGTAACAGTAATTAAAAAAAAAAAATTGTCAAAATGATTGGTTGCTTTGTATAGATTAGGTATGTCTGCTGTTTGAGAGAAGTGCGTGTTGGTAAAAATCGTTCTTCTTAAATCATTATTTAGGTATTGATGAAGATCTCAGATACCAAAGCCTTGAAGCTTTCCAGTATTTAATGAAGACCCTAGGACTGATCCAAGGTGTGGACTCAGCTTAGAAGTAAAGCAGGTAACACCCCCCCAGGCTGTCTTGGAAAATTCATTCACATGTGATTCTTGTACACTGTATGTGCTACCTGTGGTCTTCAAATTTTTATTATTGCCAAGGGAACCTGGCAAAATAAAGCAGACATAATGTTCTTCTGAAAGAACCCGCACCGAAAAGAATTCCCAAGAGTAGAGGGACTGATAGGCAAGAAAAAAAAGAATTGAAAGATAACTTGTGGTGTCTCATCCTTCAGTTTCCCAATTTGATTGCTTTACTTTTTCTTATAACAAGATATTTTGAAAGATTTTGTAACTCAAAGTTATGTAAGTCAATTAACAAGCTTGGAATTTGTATTCCTGACATACACATGGCTCCCATTTTGTTCCCATTCATGGATGACCAGATGCTAACATATGACCTATTTCAACCACTACAAAACCTGAAGAATGGAAGAATGTTTTTTTGATATCAGTGACAGCTGGCACTTATGCAGCAACAGCAGTGAAGCAGGGGTGCTGTTCTCAGAACTGAACTTACAAGGAAGACCTCCATGGCACAAGATGTTCAGCCCCAGCCAGCATGCCTCATTGCACAGAACATCTCCTTAATGGTTCAAGGGCAGAGTGAAAGAAGCCCATAGGAGGAAGACCACCTTGTGGGAAAACACATAAGTTTGTTATTAGAAACAGATATTTTCTTCCAGTTACATCAGTGCTGCTCCTGGTAACTAGGTTAACAAAGGATAGCTATCTCCCAGGTATCAGCCTGGCCAGTAGCCAGCACTCCAGGAGTTAAAAAGTGGACCTTTCCACCCAGAAGGCTGCACTGACTGCTTTGAAGCCATTAGTCCATCGTACAAATCCCTCCTAGTTTTGAGGATTATGGAACAAATACATTGTAATGTCTCTGCAGGAACCTGGCCTGAGGGGTCACCCTGACTTTAGTTTGTGCATTATGTCCGAAGTGACGAAAATCGAAACACATTAAATACTTCATTAATGTGAGATGTCCAGAGTTTTAGTCTCAGGAGCTTTTCTGCCATAGAGTTTGTCCTGAATGCATCTAAAATACACATTTCAGACTGATGAGAGAAAAGCTGATTTCTGTTGACACCTGCAACAGACAAATACAGATAGTTTCAGATCTAGAGTTAATAGTTCAGTTTATGTTGGAATGGGATTATCTAGCTTTGTGCTTTATGGTAAAGCATGAAGTAATATGTAAATTGTGCAGAACAAAAATCACTTCTATTACAAGAAAATCTAGAAAAATAGGTTGGTCTAATAAGACACTTACAGACACTTCAAGCTGGATGACACAAAATAACTACACACATTCACCAGTTTTGCCTCCAGGTGAGGAAGATATTAATGAAATATATGAGCAAGGAGAATCAGTTAAAATCTTAGCAGAATCCCTTCAAGATTGCTGCTTAACAAATCATATCCTCACGACAGAGAACAGCTGCTCTCTGTCTGATTGGTAAAAAAAAAATTAAATAATGATAGTAGTAGTAAAATTAATGATTATAGTGACACTATTAATAATAACAATAAATAATGATATAAAAAGGACACCCCTTTACTCTCCTGTTAATTGTGGCAGTGGAATAATTTTTGCGGCCTCCCTCGCTCCCAGCTCTGCCTCTCTGTTCCTCTTTTTGTACGTCAGCTGAGCTTTGTGCAGACTTGAAGCTGCCTGACATTGATAGGTAAATCCTGGCTGATTTCATCTCCTGCTCAGTATACTCCGCCTTAATAATATTTTCCCAGTAGACATGTCGGTCAAGATTTTTATACCAAGAGAATTTCCATTCCTGGCAGAGGCAGAGACCCCAGCAGCCCCCATTGAAGGGTGAAGGAGAGAAGGAACTTAGGACTGAAAAGCTGCCATTGCATATTTGAAAGACTTAACAGGAGCTGGGAAATACTGACACACAGACTACAGTTCTTGGCTCTTTACTTTGGCGGTTGTGCTGTGTTTGTTAGTGTGCGGTTCTGTTTAGTTTTTAACAGAAGTATTCATGAAAATTACTGTGTATTTTTTTAATTATTTTTATCTGTATTTAGTTAATTATCCTCTAAGGAGTAATATGCTGTACTCTCTCTCGTAAATATATACCTAGGGCACTTCAGAAAAGACATGTAGATACATTCAGTTCAATTATATTTGGAATAACATTTTACAAAGTTAAATCTCACTTTTCAGTCCTGTACCCAGGGCCTTCTGCCCTCCTGCCAAACACTTGTTAAATTAGACAGTTTGCTGTTTCAAAGATAAACTTCTCGGATGTCTTCTTTATGCTCTTACCAAAGAAAATAAGCACAGCTTCCTAGGCCAGGCCTTTGAGAAATTGCAAGGCAGTGGTTACTTTTGGCCACTCTAATGTCTTCCTACACTAATTCTGTAACTTAACTTTATCCCAGTGGAGACAGGAATGCACTGAAGCCTCTTTCATCACCAGGAGGATTTTCCTCTCTTGGCCTGATAACAATTTTCAGTCAATCTAATCTATAGCCTTCCGTCCACCTAATCTGCTTCCTTCACTTGGCACTGTTGTGAGCTGGCAGGACTTTCAAACTCTCCCAGAGCTGTGCGGCATATTGCTATGGCTGCTGTGTAACACTGCTGATCTTCCCATTACCACCAGCAGTTCTCTTCAGTTATTTCTAAAACCAGGCTTACAGAGGTACTGTGAGCCCTCAGTAAGCGTGGATGAGTCCTGAAGACCGCTCCTGTGATAAACAACAAGCACTCAGCACACGGCATGCTGAGCTGCTGCGACTGCAGGACACATGGAGCCAGAAAGCCAGTCTCATGCTGCAGTGATTGCATTGCCACGCAGCACTCCATTTTCCCTCTCCTTAGAATGGACAAGTTCATGTTTATTAAGGGACTCCATCAGTCTTCAACCCCCCTTCACCTTGCTGCAAAATGTTTTTTCCTCCAGGGCTATAGCAGCAGCTGGCACGCTATTTCCTTCTGAGGTGTAGCCAAATAATGGCCTTTTGGTGAAGGGTCTGTTTCATGTCTTTTCTCCATATGTTCCTTTCAATTGATGGGTTTAATACACTCATTTTCACAGTAGCTAAGTGTTTTTTTCTTTTCTGTGTCTATAACTGAAATGAATAAATTTACACAAGGCAATGGGACACAAGAGTCAGGTCACTGTGTCAAAGCTTTCTTCTGGGAGTGTTTTTCTGAGAGAACTGGAGGGAGCAGGGGTTAGCCTTGCCCAAAACCTGATCAGCTGGTCTGGAGCACAGGGAAGTAAGTCATGCTTCTATGGGACATGGAAACAGTCTTCATCAATACACAAGTACTTCTTCCAGATTCAAATAGATGCACTGTCCCTAATCCATAGGACAGCGTTTGCTGTAGTACAACATTTAGGGCCAGAAGTATTTACTAAAATGACAATACAGCAAAACAGATGTAGGCAAAATTGGAAAGCACTATGTATGCAGATAGATAGATAGATAGATAATGCTGCAAATACTGAGAGGGGAACAAGCAATAACAATCGAATCTTGCAAAAGTATACATCTGTGCTGTTGAAGCCCACCTATGGTTGTCGGGCCTAAGAGTGCTATTACAGCAGAAATGGTTTCAGTATAACTTGATACACACTAGGAGACTTGAGCTGTTTACGATGTATGTTACCGCATATGGAGTCCTTCGTACCTACATATAAAGCAGAAAAATAAGGTATCATGTTGGGGAAGTGAGAAACCCGAGGGAAAAGGCAGAGAATCTGTCAGGGGATGGCAAAATGATGATTGTACCCTTCCTTCACAAATCCAAAATGTTTTGTTTTAAACAGTATCCCTGTAACAGGATGGTCTGGGGGGGACATGGAGCAAAACAACTCAGGAAAATCATACTCTGCTGAGGAATGTGGTGGAAGAACATAGTGGGATGCTCTGCCTGGGAATCTGGGAAGTCAAGATGAAAATGACAAGGAGGTGCCAGACTTCAAAGGAAGTTAATGTCTAGGCACAAGCACCAAAGGAAGCCTGGAGTGTAAATCATGTGAACCCCCTGCTGCCCAACTTCTTTACTTTTCCTTCAGTAGCATCAATATCTAAAGGGGAGCTCCAGGAAAGAAGGGAACAGACTCTTCAGCAGGGTCTGTTATGACAGAACAAGGGGAAATGGTTTCAAGCTCAAAGAGGGTAGATTTTGGTTACATACTAGGAAAGTGTTTTTTACAGTGAGGGTGGAGAGGCACTGGAACAGTTTTCCCAGAGACAGGGTTGGTGGATGCCTCATCTCAGGAGATATTCAAGGTCAGCCTGGACAGGGCTATGAGCAACCTGTTCATTGCAGGAGGGTTGGACTAGATGACCTTTAAAGGTCCCTTCCAACTCTAAGGATTCTATGAGTCTATGATCAGTAACATGGAATCTCTCTTTAACCCAACGGCATACTTACAAAGTATCAGTAGAAGCATTATATCTCACAGATATCCACCATTCAACATTTTGACAGATGCAGAAGGTAGTACACCAATCTGCAGACTGTTCTGGTGAGATATTAAAGTCTTCACTGCCACATGCCAGGTGTCCTGCTTTTCCTCTGCAGAACTGCAGTTCTTCATGGCTAGGCAGCACCAACAGATCATTAAAAATAGAACAAACAGATACAGACCCACTTTCTGTTCTGAAGAACTTACAGCCATGAGACTGAACATGTGAAGACGCTTGAAAATAACTGACGCCGAGGTACATTTCTTAATCCATTCAGAACTGATTTCACTGCTCAATTTGTACTCCATGCAACACGTCTTGTGAGGAGGAAACGAAGGACACACTAGAATGTGCAGAGAAGCAGTATGGTTACCAGTGAAACATTTATTAGCTTAGGAAAAGAAGTGCAAAGGCTTCTGTTCAGAATTTCACCTTCTCCTCAACATCCTCTCCCCATTTACAACATTTTACTGGCTTGGGCTATTACTTTACCACTATCCACTGAACAAAGTCATAGTTTGTCTAAAGCAGCATTTTATAGTAAAATCCCACTGCCAACATTAAAAAGTAACTATCCTAGTTCTCAAAACAAGACAAGAAATTCACCTCCAGGCTGTAACAAAACCAAGGATCTTGAATTTGTCCTCATTGGCTGAGGTCACCTCATCACTCAGAAGTACTGTATCGAAGTAAAGATGAGGGGATGGGAAATAGAGCCACCCACACCCAGTAACATAAATTCAATTTCCTCTGTAATGCTGTTATGTGTTTTTCTCTCATAGCTCATGCTTTTCATTTATATTCCCTTAGCTCCCACTGGCTGGGCTTTTAGTGTTTCTCGCACCGAAGGGTCTCTAAGCTCTCGTTCCTTTATTCTGGACTCCTCCTGATCCCACTGCACCTCACGCTCTCCTGGCCCTGCTTCTCCCTCCCTCCCCACTCTCCCCAGCATCAGCTTTCTGTTCCTCTGGCACAGCACCACGGGGTAGAAGCTGAATAATAAACACGCATAAAACACAAAACCACTCAGTCAGTGTATGTGCTGTCAGTATATACACTGACTACCCATCTATTTCCAGAGATCCCAAAAGAGCTAAGGAGGTTTATGCTATTAATATACTGCGGAAAGAGGAAAAATTCCCACCAGAGGCATACAGCTACTGCACAGTGCCTCGGCCTGTTCCAGCTTTTGCAGTGCTTCAAGGCTTTGCACAGTTTTCTGCCTAGCACAGGCTTTAAATTCAAGCTGAAGGCCTAGGCTCCTTCTCTCTCTGCTGGAATCAGGCAGTCTGGAAGGAGTCTTTATAAACACCAAGCTCAATGCCAAGGAGGGAGAAGAATAACCAAGGAGACAACTCACTGCATTGGCTCCTCTGTTTCTCTGGCAGGACTCCCTGGCTTCACACAGAACATGACTGACTTTGTTGCTTTCAACATTTTCTTCCATTTTGAAATATTTTACTCATTAGCAATCCTCCTTATGCTCAGAACAGGAGATACCAATCAAGCTCTCTTCCTCCTAACTGCTAAATTTGCTTGAAAAGCTGTCCCTTTCCACCATGCACATCTCCCCAGGATTTCTGCTCTTCTCATTTCACCCTCTGTTTCTGGAAAAGCTCACCTGCTCTCAGATGTTTGGAAACTGTTCTCTAGGCTGATGATTCACACAGAGTCTTCTGCCACTAACACAGTCCCTCATTTACAGTCCTGCCTCTCAACCACATCCATCTTTCTGTCAGCTTTCCACTTAATTCCCTCCCGCTTCAGCTTCCTTCACAGCCATGTTTAACACTCTCTTTGACCTTCAGAGTTTGCCCATAGCCTGAGCCCTGATGCTTTCTCAGTTGCAACACCATCCAGAAGCCATCCTACTTGTTTCATCCTCCCAAATATCATCCTGCTCTGGCCACTAATTTATTCTACCTTGTTCCGGAAACATGTCTGAGGCTCTCCCACGTGTACCATCCTATTTGAGTCTCCACTAGCTACAACTTCCAGAACTTCAATTTCCACTGGAGCCTGCTAAAATTCCCTTCACTAAACCTCAGTGCTTGCTTCCCATCTGCAGTTGAACCAAATACAAACATAAACATCCTATTTCTAAATCTCAAGTGTTCTAGTTCAGTTTATCTTTCTTCTCCCTTCTTGGACAAGCCTCCCAGCATCCTTCCTCCATCAGCTGTCAAAGAGGCAACCATCTCTTCTCCCAAAGTAAGAAATCCCCGTGTTCAAGTTTCCCCTAAGTCCTGCTTCTGACATGCTCCCAAATGCTAGCTGTTGTGCCCCACATAATGCATCCCTGTTACGCCTTCCTTGAGCTCCTCACTGACATCTCTCTTCTTGTTGTCTCAGTGCATAACCTGCTTACTCTTGTGTCTCGATGTGAACAACATCCCACCACCTCTTTGCAGACACTGCAGTGCTGATGCTCTGACCACCAAAACAAAGGCCACAAAAGGCATGGATGCATTCCCAAACCCACCTTGTGCCAGACAGAAGAGTCATGTCTTACTGCCCAGAAAACTGAGGCTCCAGAAACAACAACTGTATGGAAACCACAAGAACCTGCAGAATTAATTAATCCCTTTGGATGAGAACTAGTGTCAAATGAAGGGTAACTGCCACTGTCCAGCAAGAACATTACACTGCACGAGAAGTAGCACAGAAAAGTTAAACTTGTTTTTCTTCCTAAGCAGCTTGCTAAAAGACACAGAAAAGATGTGGCAGAGGGAAATGCTAGAGTATTTGTGATACCGGCTCTACATAGCTGTAGCATCCATATCACACACACACTCAAGGACGTTCAGGAAAGTGTGAGCTGGGATCTGCCAATCATCTGTTGACTTTTCAGACAAAAAAGGAAAAGGAGCTCCCTGCACCCCTATCTCATGCGAGTGCCCTGAAAAGCAAACCACACAGACAAACAGTATTTATGGCATCAGCCTGGATTGTTTCCAAAGCACATATTCTGTATAGAAAGCTGCATGAAAGAGTAGGTACTGAGAAAAGTGTGAGAGCTTATTGCCCTAGCAAATCAACAATGGGACTATTTGGGGAAAAAACTGGCTGAGCTACTTAGGATAATTTATTAATATTGCCTGTACAGGGATAATATTTAAAGTTTCCTAGAGGATCCTAAATAAAACCAGAAACTGCAAATTCTCACGAAGCTATCAATAAAAAACAGTGCATCACAGCATAACTCATACATGACATTTCATTTAAAATATTAGAAAAAAGCTGCATTATTGACTAATCACTTCTGAAATGGTGATTTCAAAACAGCAACAGCATTTGACATAGGTTATGAGATCAAATACACCCCCAGCAAGTTAGTTGATGACACCAAGCTGAGTGGTGTTCTGGCAGAAGGAAGAAATGCTATCCAGAGGGACCTAATAGACTCGAAAGGTGGACCCTTGTGAACCCAATGAGGTTCTACAAAGTAAAGTGCAAGGTTTTGCACTTGGGTCAGTGCACTCCAAACCAGGGAGAAAAACTCCTTGAGAGTAGCCCTGCTGAGAATGACTTAGGGGACCTGGTAGGTGAAAATCTTCACATGAGCGAGAAGGCCAACGACATCCTGGGCTCCATCAGAAGAGGAGTAGCCAGCACGGACAGGGGAGGGACTGTCCCCCTCTATTCTGCCCTCAGGAGGCTCAGCAGGAGTACTGTGTCCAGGTCTGGGGCCCGCAGCACAAGAAAGACATAGAGCTGTTGGACTGAGTCCAAAGAAGGGCCATGAAGATGACCAGAGGGCTGGGGTACCTCTTCTATGAAGACAGGCTGAAGGAACTGGGCTTGTTTAGCCTGGAAAAGAGAAGGCTGCAGGGAGACCTCATTGTGGCTTGCCTATATTTTAAGGAAGATTATAAATAGGAGAGAAATCAACTTTTTACACAGGTAGTTAGTGATAGGACAAGGGGCAATGGTTTTGAACTATAGGAAGAAAGATATAGATTCGATGTCGGGGAAGTTTTAAACTGAGAGGGTGGTGAGGTACTGTAACAGGCTGCGAGAGGTTGTAGATGCCTTGTTCCTGGAGGTGTTTAAGGTCAGGCTGGATGGGGCCCTGGGCAATCTGATCCAGTATTTGATCCAGTGGCTGGCAACTCTGCCTGCAGCAAGAGGACTGGATCTTGATGATCCTTTAGGTCCTTTCCAGTCCAAACCAGTTTATTATTCTATGAAAGTATCTCCCATCTGGGTCTGGGTCTTCACGCTGACATGGGACAATGTCCGTGTTCCCACTGCAAGCAGTCCTTCTGCACCAAGACTTACCTTCCCACTGTCTCTGTACAGTGTAAGTCCTTCCATTACCCAGCTCTATGGCCCTACTACTTTCCGGTGTCCCATGGCATCATCCAATCCCACTGCTATTTTGATGGCTCTCATAGCCCTGTGGATAAGTTGGTTATTTCAATATCCACCCTATCTCTGATAAGAAAGGCAATTAGATTAGTTTACTGCAGGCAAAATCAATACTGAACATCTGGGGGGCAGATTAGCCATTGCTAATTAGAGCTTTTAGACATTATTCAAATAAAATGTATGAGGTTAATCAACCAAGGTGGAAAAAAATCCATAACATTCTGAGTCTGTCCTTGGTTCTTCAACCAGGTTCACTTTGGAATTAGGTATGGAAAGAAATTCCTGAAGTAAAGGTAAGCTTCTCTAAACTGAGAGACACATGGACAATGGAGAAGGGGAGTATTATTTACTAGCAGGGAGAGGGGCATTCCTTATCATATCACAGGTACGGTTCTAGTTTATAGACACTTTCTTTTGATGAATTATTTTAGTTACCGTTATTTACTTTTAAAATGCACATTTTCAAATTGTAGAACTTGATATGTAATGATAATTCCATGGTAACATTTCCCCAAATTAACCATTTGTTTATATTAATTTAAACAGTATTTAAAAAAAAAATGTGCTACTGTATTTGGCACATAAATGTCTGTCTCAATACATATTTCATGCATTAATTTTCAGGCCATATAATGTATTACTTTAATATCTTCATATTAGATTGCAATTATATAATATGTTCAAATATGAACAATACATTCTCAGCGTAGCTTTCTTTGAAAGCTCATCTATAGTACATTTTGCTACAGAGGAATTACCTCTGTAGACTATTGGAATTCTCATTTCTGGAAAGGATCATTTCTCCACACTATGAAATATCTTTTCCCCCAAATTATATTCTTAAGCAGTGATTTATAAGTACTGGAGGAAGATGAACATGTCATCTTAAACACGAGCACGAGATGAGCGTGTCATCCGTAGCACATTTGAAAAATGTCTTTCTGATTTCCAACAATAATCACAAACTTATAAAGACAGAAAAGCTGCCTTATTTTTAATGTCTAAAACCAATTTTAATTTTATCTTCTAAGCAGAATTTTAAAAAGTATGCACTTACACTTTAAAGAAGTTTTCTACTTCAGAGATAGAACAATATTTCTTTTTTTATTTTTGTCAGTGAAAATAGAAATCAATAAAGCCAAATCCTCAATATGCTCCAGATATCTAATCCTCACTGATCAAGTGAAATTTTGTGCAGTTTGGCAGAATCAGTCTAAATTAGTCAAACAACTCAAATTCATTTTTCCTAAGCCATTTGAATTCAAGCACATCTTTGCAGTATTTGAACCACAGCATAGTCCATTTTTAAACACTTTTGGAAGTCCTTAAGCAAAGCAGGTATTTCATTATTTATTTTTTCCCATGCCTATATTTTTTGTATGTTTTTTTTAAATTGGTCTATAGCACATTTTCCAGCTATTTGCAACTGCACATTTAAAAATATCTTTTCATTTTTGTAAAGCAGTAAATATTTCTGAACCCACACGTGCAAATAACAGTCTGAAGATGATAGACTCCTTGTTTGGCACCTCACGTGCATCTCATCTCACAGACACTTGGGACAGAATTAAAGAAATCTTATGTCAGAGAGAGGCCATTATCATTATACCAGTAAAAAAAAGGCAAAAGAGATGCAATTTTATAAAAACTATACATTTCCATGACAAAGTAACATCTCCAATGACACACTTTCTAAATAATCCATTTTTGTTTCATATTAGCTTCCAATCTTACTATAGTAGTAGTATGATTATTGCTATATTTTTACCAATTTCTTTGACTGCATTACACCTAAGAGCACAACCCTTAGGGCGTCTTATTTCCAAGGACTTCAAGTTCTGGCTTTTAGCAGACTGACTATACCCTCAGCCTCTGGAAGCAAAGCTGAAGGAAGAGCTTTTCAAAGCTGGGCATCCAGGATTAAGAAAGCCACTGCCTTGCTTAAAAGCTGACCAGTAAGCCCACACGATAGGGACGCAACCATGGATGGAGCTCACAGTCTGGGACTCCTGGTACAATATTCAGAATCACAGAATGGTTTGTGTTGGAAGAGACATTAAAAACAAACCAGTTCCAACTCTCCCAACGTGGGCAGGGACACCTTCCAATCTGCAACTGAGCACTTCCAGGATGGGCATTCACAGCTTCTCTGGGCAGCCTGTTCCACTGCCTCACCACCTTCAGGGTGAAGTATTTCGTTCAAATATCTAATCTATACCTATCTTCTTTTAGTTTAGAGCCATTATTCTATTGTTCCATCACTCCATTCCCTAATAAAGAGTCCATCTCCAGTTTTAATATGGGCCCTCTTTAGGTACTGGAAGGCCTCTATGAGGTCTCCCCAGAGCCACTTCTTCTCCAAGCTGAACAAGCCCAACTCCCTCAGCCTTTCTTCATAGAATAGGTGCTCCAACCTTCAGATCATCCTCCTGGCCTTTCTCTGAACTATTCCAAAAGGCCCGTGTCCTTTTTGTGCCCACTGTACTGATGGTAGGGTCTCACAGAAGAGGAGTAGAAAGGGAGAATCACCTCCCTCGCCCTGCTGGTCAAACTTCTTTTGACGCAGCCCAAAATATAATCGGCTTTCTGGGCTGGAAGTACACACTGCCAGCACACATTGAGTTTCTCATCAACCTACACACCCAAGTCCTTCTCCTTAGCACTGCTCTCCATTCTCCACCTATCTGTAATTGGACATAGGACTGCCCTGACACAGGTGCAGAACCTTGCATTTGGCCTCGTTGAATGTCATGAGATTCATGTGAGCACACCTCTCAAGTCTAGCCCAGTCCTGCTGGCATCCCTTCCCTCCAGCGTGCCATCTGCACCACACAGCTTGGTGTAATCTTCTGAGGGTGCACTCAAACCCACAGTCTGTGTTGCCAGCAAAGGTGTTAAAGAGTACTGTTCACAACACAGATCGCTGACGAATGTCACTCATCGCTGGTCTCCAGATGGACATTGAGCCACTGACAACAACTCTTTGAGTGCGATCATTCAGACATTTCCAATTGGTTATGTCTACTTGCATAGGACATGGGGGATGCCAGTGACAAGGGGTGACAGAACAGAGCAACAGAGGTCAGAAAAAGGACCAGGCCTCCTTAATGCAGCATCTTCAGAAGTTATAATCGCATGCATAAGAAAAATTATCAGAGGAACTTTCTTGCTTTCTGGTGACCAGGCATATACAATTAGGAGCAAAATTTCTGGAAAAGTGATCTGGAACCTTTCCACTTCCTCCCAAATAGACTCCTGTTTTTCCTACGCGCTCTTGGAGGCCTCACGCAAAGCCTCACTGTTTAAACAATGCTTGGAATTTCACATGAAGCTTGGAAATGGTGAACTCCACTGAACAAAATCTTTTATCTTTGGTTCACTGAAACTCTGTGAACCAAGCTCAGTGATCTCTCAAAACGTAGACAACAAACTTGTTCTTTGACTACTGGTAACCCATCAGACAAAACTGAAATACAGCTAATAATAAATACCTGTATCTGGAAATGGTAAGAGTTACATGATTACATAGATCAATGCCCTCAGAAATTCTAAACGTTTTTTATGGGACACCAAAAAAAATCCACATACATTGTTTCATCTTGGTAGAAGGCCTCAGAAAACAGTTTCACCATCCTGTGAGAGGTCAAAATGTTTTCCTGTCCAAATCAGGATAACACTCAAAATCTTGATGTTTTTAATTCTGTTTGATTCATACAGGGAAAAAAAAAAAAAGCAAATTTTCCTAATTGTGAAATGCTGTACACCCAATTGCAAAAACCACATCACACCAGCATGAGAATCTTAACAATTCTTTTCTCTCTTAAAAAAAAAAAAAAATCTATTGCCTCTTCCACGCAAAAAGTTCCACTTGAGAAATCAGCACTTTCTGATTATATGTTATATTCTGATTTTTTTTATTTTGTTTTCCATAGGTTTAACATTTGTTTTTCCTGTGGGTTTGCAGATGCTCAGAGATAGTACAGTAAAAATGAGAACACTGACAAACCCAGTCTATACATCCCTTTACTGTCTTTTCCCCTCATCTCTGGTGACCTTACCTTGATATTTTAGGCAGAAGCATTCTAGGAAAACCTTGTGTAAGCTGAGCTGGAGAGATGGACTGAAGGAGGTTGCCTTGAAATGACCTGTATTTGGCTGTGACAGGTGAAAGCCCATAGGAAATACTGAGCTATACAAAATTTAGCACATCTAAAACAAGAACCCTGGAACTGTGCTTGTACATCTACCAAATGCTAAAAAGTGCAAACTCATTAGAAATACTGAGTTTCATGACATTCCCTCTACACAGACAGGTGTGATCCACCATTTCTTTCAGAGGAGTTAGCTGATTAACACTTCCAGTTAACCTCAGAGCAATTGCTCCCAGGGAAATGGATATGCTGCTCCTTGCCTGTGCAAGGTAGCAAAGAGACTTTACTCATGGCTTAATTGTTCCTTGACTAATTGCAACCAGTGCAATTGCTGGACACCCCATCATCACTAAACAAAGCTGAAAGAGTGTGTGTTTCAGCGTGACTTGGATGGTGTAGTTCAGTGAGTTCCCATCATCCTTTTGTCCCTCATGTGTCTGACATGTGGATGAAACCTTCCCTATTGTGCCTTTTCTTTTCTAGGAGAACAAAGGGGGATTGACAATGAAGTGGCTGCCAGCCCATCACCACAGTCCATATATCCATGCAGCTGTCATTGCGTAATCAAAGCAGCCCCGCTAGCAGCAGAGAATAAGCAGTCTCCGTGAGGGGCAAGTGGGTTTAGCTAGAAAAACTATATTATCATCTACAACACACATGCTGCTATTAATACGTTATTAAAGTGAGAGAAAAAAAAAATCCCACATGAGACCCTGTGCCCTTGGGGAACTTTCAATGCACTTTACTACCACAAAGAAGTCTTGGAGGGAGTCCACTGCACATCCTTTGCTTCGAACTATGCTGAACACAAACCTAGCCCCTGCCCTCAGTACATGCAACGGCAATTGTGTCATTATCTGGGCATGCCCTAAACTCATGTTTTCCATGAGGAATGCACCTGTTTACTAAGGTAGTCAGGAGTCCTCCTGTTGAGTGCTGACATGTCACATCAGTGGGTTCCTTGTTTACAGAACTGGCAGACTGTTAATGTGAAGGCAATTTCCTGCATTACAACAAAATCCCATGATATATTTCAGTTGTTGAAAACCTGGAATGAAGCAACAGCCCTGTGATAGGGAAATACCATTGAGAGCTAAGCAGTAACTGAAACAAAAGCTTGTGAAGTAAGTGTAAGAGGGGAAAAAATAAAGAAAACAAAAAACACAGCAATTCCCATAAAAAGTGAGCTCCCCTATTAAATTATTCCTCAGTCCCATCACTGATGGTGAAGAGGATCTAGTTCTAGGGTTTGCTGCTACCGTTGAAAATGCAGGGGGCACCTGCTTGGGACTTGACAGTATATCATGCAACACTCTCGATTAAATTGCTGATGTGGCTTTCAACACATTCAGGTTGTATAACAAAATACAAAGAATGGAGACCGTAAGTCAGACTGGGACTTCTTCTGCAGCTCTATGTCCAGCTCCCTACCTTGGGAAAGCTGTCGGAGCACCAAGTCTCAGCTCCCATTGGTCAGAGGAGTGCGGTGATATTTCACATTGTTCCTCTGGCTTGCCTTAATGTTTACAAAGAGGCTCTAGCAACCTGCCTGGAACTTGGCCTGGACTACGGATACTATGCAGGGGTCTGGCAGGGAATTCATGAGCTGGATTGCCTGGCCAGCACTGCCCTCTGTCCCACGAAGCTGCTCTGAAGCCCAGGAGCAAGCCTGGCTACCTGGCAGTACCACACCCCCATCCCTTCAGGTGCCTCCCTATCATTGCTAGAAACCACAAAGTTTGCAGTGTAAGCTGAGAAGAAAGAAAGATAATCCATGAAGATAATGCTTAGGCTAATCCTGAAGATTTCTGGATAGGCCTTAGCACTGGTGCAGTAAAAGGTGAAGCAGGATAGTGGGATCTTTTCATACCTACACTGTCAGGTAGAGAACACCGAGCCTGATCTTATGTTTCCAGCAGAAAGTGTGTGACCAAAAAAAAGATTCAGAATTCACATAAACCTAGACATCAAGCTTGTCCAGTCCACTGGTCTCTTCACCATCCATCCTTCTCCTTACCAACCAACCTGCACGCTCTGTACCTCCAGGTGACTTCACTGGTACCTTAGCATCTCTCTCTGGTGGTACCTGATCTCAGAAGTCTTCAACTGACACAGCCTTTCCCTCCACTATGAATTAAATGCTTTTTAAGATTTCAGGTTTCTTCATCCCCACCATACCCTCAAATACAGGTCCATCTGCTTCCCTCCCCTAAGCAGAGTGAAAGAATTTCCTCCTTACATCTCCTACATCTCAGGCAGCCATTCAGCAATGCAGCAGCCTTACATCCCTGCTTCTGCCGTAGCAAAAAATGTTTGTTCTCCTCTTTGTTTACAGCATGTATTGCTTCAATTTTGTTTTCTTTCATTTCTGTCCTAATTCTTCTTTCCTGACAGTATTTATGCTCCATTCAAAACTCAAATACCAAAGGACATCAAGATGGGAAAGAATATCATTTTGTAATAAACAAGATACTTCCTAGACAATGGAAAGCCTCCACTCCCTGCTTTTAGAAAGGGTTTTTCCACGTCCTCAAAGCAGGTATAACATCACCCCCATACCCCCAAAAGCAGGATTCAGCTTTGTCCTGAAGGGATTAGCATCTCAGCTCAGGTTTCAAGGCTACTTAACAGGTTAAGTCCATCTCCGATTGTGAGATTCATTTTCACACTAAACCCTTTTCTTCTCCCTTCCTCCCCCAACCCTCTGCCACCCCATTATTTGTCCAAGATGGTCCCCAATTATATGACAGCTTTGTAGCTTCAGTAACCCAAGAAAAGGCTTTCTTTTCTTATTCCAAGCTACTTAGGATACACTGAAAGAGAAAAATGCTTTGTGCAAGAATGTCATGCTGCCCTTTTCCATCCTCACTAAAACACAGGAGCACAGAGGTGATTTTCTCACCAGCTCTCATCTCCTCCTAAAGAAATTTGTTTGAGAAGCAAGGGCTGCTTCAGCAGGGTGGAATGGGGACTTCATAGGCTTTGTTTGAAGCATGCAATCCTGAAGTGTGATTTTTTTTCTAACAGATTTTCACTGATGTGGATTGTGGGTATGAGTACCTATTTCAGGGTGAAGGACAACAGGAATGAGTCATTCAGTAGTGTGGATTTACATTAGGGTTAATATGATCGAGACAAAGTCTTGAAACACAGGCCAATTTTGCAAGAACGTTTCATAGTCTACCAGACAAATGACACATTGATTGAAGCTGTGCCAGTTTATACCAGCATCAACAATGCTTTTGAAAAAGTCTCTTTATGGGATGGACAGCACTATTATCGTTCACTGGCAATCACACCATTTGTGCAACAATTTCATAATGCAACAGTCAGCTGCCATTCCTCACAGAGCTGACCCAGGCCAGAGGCTGAACATCACCAGGAGAGATCCCACTTCTCCCTCTACCCTCTCCTTGCACCAGCTCCAGTGCCCACCAGAGCCCTCTGCGAGCAGGCTCAGCTCACCAACCCAGCTGAGAGGTGGGTCACTGAACTGAACCAGTTCATAAGGTTGTCCTGTGAGTACTACAGCTGTGCAAGATCAGAGGTGGGGCATGATGCCAGGATATGGAAAGTGGGGGAGTGCTGGGAATTACCTATGCACAGCTCCCTTCCTCGTACAGAGAATCCACTCTGTCTGTAGCCGTGGATGCAAATCAAAGCCAGGTGGGTTCAGAACAGTCTTTCCACATTGGTCTAACTTGACTTTTGAGGGCTTTACTCCCTCTGTAATCCTGGAGGTGGGGTGAATTTTCAGACACACACTGCGGTGGTCAGGATTCAACTTCATTTGTAGATTTTCCAAAAGGTGGGGTGCAGGGAGGAGGAGGGATGTATTTATGAAGAAGAAAGCCTTTCATAGGTTTTACTGTCTATTGTAACAAGCCTTGCTGATACCTGGGTTTATTGGTTTTGAATTTGAGGTTGCTGCTGCTGTCACGTTAGATTTTTATTTGTTAAATCAACACTTTAAAAGCCCAGAGTTCTACAGATTCAGCAGAGGTCAAACAAATTGTTTGCATTTTTCCTATAAAAGGGGCGTGAGGGAGAGGGAGACAGATGGTAAATTGGCTGCTAGGAAGCAGAGCTTGAACTTTTTCAATAATGTCTCCCTCTTAACTCACAGCTGGCAAAACTCTCAGTTCTGTGGCAGGCCTTTCAGTGGGCAGATCAAATCCTGCAACACAGAAACAAAACTCACCAGGAGCCACACAGGGTGAGAAATTATTTCCTAATAAAACTACAAAGCACAGAACAATAACTGGGCAACACTGACATGTATTGTCGTCCTTTATCACAATCCCTTTATAAGCCTGGTTAAAGAACAGAGATGCAATTGTCCTTTGATGTCTTCGTTCAAAGGACTTTACACCCGCTTCCACCAGTGATAAGCCAGGAAGGGGGAGAGGAGAGGCTGAAACACAGCAGAAAAGGCTTGGCAAATAAATACCTTGTTATACTTCTGTACTTCTGGAGCCCCCACCATAAAAAACATGGCCACTGAAATCGCAAGTCAGATGTGAGACATGCAGAGAAGTTTAGTCCTGCAGCAGGTGATATTGCGAATGTAAATTGAGCCTTGCCTGGGGGCATGGGGTTAGTCCCACTTAGGGGCCCTTGGCACCTGGTTGCTGACATTTTCCTGGTGTTACATAGCTCGAGCTTCCCAATGGAAGGTGCTTTCTTCTCATGGCTCCTCTGATCCTTCTGCTCTTTTTCACAGGGAGCTGTGGGAAAGCCTGTCCCCCCATCAAGCAAAGCACCATCATTCTCATGTCGCTAACTGCTTGCCAGACAGCATGGGAGAAGTTCACACCTGAGTGAATCCATACGTTTTTTCAATAGTGAAACAAACCATTGGAGGATGGATAACAGAAAAGAGCACGGCACCGTCTCCACCGGTTTGCTACTCCTCTCTGTACCTTTTTGCTCTGCACCCCTGTTAGCAGGCAGCAATTTTTGGAAGAGGTGCTGGAGGAGATAATGTTCACAGGTAACAGTTAATTCTACTGGAGATCTTCCATTAGAGCCCCCAGTCTCATATTCAGGAGCTAAGTAAACACTTACCAGCAAAGGACCAGGTGCTTTTGAAAATTCTGCCCCATATCACATGCTGAAAAACCTAGCAGTTGAACACTAAAAATAATCCCTGACTTGGAGTTTTCTGTTGCTGCAGAACCAAGAGACATTCCAGCTCGACTCTTGTTCACAGATTGTTAAATCTAGATAATGGGGCATTGAATTCTGGTGAGATCACAGGGACTTTATTTTGGTAACAATCAAATCAGCTGGCACAATCTGAAGAGTCCCACCAACAGCCTGATCCCAGGTATTACCACTACTACCATTACCATTTATTCCAGACACAAAGAAAGCACACACCTTTTCAAAGGTCAGAAGTTTGTGCCAGACCTAAAAATTGAACACATATGTCCCAAATGTTAACCTTTCAGAGCAAGACCACCCCTCCTGTGAGGGCATATCGACCATGAAGCTCTGGTCACAGTGTGTGAAGATACTTGGCATTCGTTTTCTTGTCATGGCTGAAACTTGGTTTTAAAAACTGTTCACAAATAGGGTCAAGTTTCCAACAACATGGTCTGGCCAAACAGATGTCACAGTTGCTTAAGTGTTTTCAGCATGTCTAGACACCACGTGGTGATTAACACCACTGGACTACGCTTTCCGTGCGTGCTAGGAAGAGCAGAGCCCAAGATGTGGTAGATGAACAGTGGAGCGATTTCGGAAATTGCAGATGAAGTCAGGGAGAGAATCAAGCATTTTCTCACATCCTACAAATAACTGTCTGAGCCTCAGCAGCATCCAATTAAGAAAACAATTAAGACTGAGATAGACACCAACCACAACTCCTTTGTCAGAGGCACTGTAAGGTGTTGCCAAAACATTAGCATCCCTTGATTTCAAACACAGCCTGGCAAATGGCAGAGCAACGATTCCCAGGATAGCTGTAGAGAGCATTCCAGCTTTTGCAGACTTTTGTAGGCTGGAAATTGTATTAAAACAGAAGATACAAATGGCAAGCTAAAGCAGTAAGACGTTACACTTCCTAACCCACAAGCAAGAAGGGGAAATGCTGGGTTCTCAAGGAGCCCAGAGATGCACACAAGGTGCAACACCGTCCTTCTGCTGTTGTGAGCCCTGCTGTGAGCAGCCTGTTTTCACCTGCCCCTGCAGCCCAGTGTTTCATTCTGGCACTGACAGATACGGCATCGGTTCTGCTTATCCTGCACCTTCCTGCTCAAAGCAGCATCCTCCCCTTGAAAGTCAGCCTCCTTCAGTCAGCTACGAGTCTCACATGGTCAGACATGCACTGCAGATAGTGTTAGCCTTATGATTAGAGCTGTCTGCTGCGAGACACATTTTAAAATTCATGACCTTTCCCATCAGGGTTCAAAACTGGACTGCCCTGAAGATGAAAGCCTGGCTTAGACTCCTGCTGTAAGCCGCTTCCCTTCCTTCCTCCCCCTAGAGTTTCTCCTTCATCATTTACTTCCAATTATTTTACAGGCTGCCTTCCATTAACTGTGGTTTTAAAAATTGCTAATGAATTGAGGTAAATTAAAGTTCATCGGTATCTGAACCAAGCATGTGTTTCAACTTTACCATCGTGCCTGACTATCAAAGGTATCTTCTTTTGTCAGGTAGAAGATGCTCTAGGAAGGCTGCAGCTGGCCAAAAGAGATAGAGCAGAGTTTTGAAGGGAGAAAAACAAGAGGAGGGAGAGTGCATACACTGCCTGCGAGAAAGGTATTTGCAGAGGGATTGGCTGTAATACCCATAAGATGAGGGAGGGGTGGAGGAGGGGAAGAAGAGAGAAGGAAATGCAAAACCAGTCACAGCACACTTCTTGGCACTCTCACAGTCCCAGAGACCTTGCCAATGGAAATTAAAGAGGAATGTGTTTGCTCCTTACCACAATTAGAAGCAACTAAAGGAAAAAAAACGTCCTCCTCTCAGTGGGATTGTTGTCATGAATTGTATTTTACCACTCTAACACACTCCCACTATTGGCTTTTTCTCAGGGAAAATCCATGAGAATAAGGATGCATTTTCCTAATTTACGCTCTGCAGACCAGGATGTTTCTTCCAGTTCCCAGCAACTGTGTGAGCTGTGTTTCCTAGTCAGACTGGCTAGAAAACAACAATTCATTCATTTTGCAGGGCATTTTGGGGACTGAAAACAAGACCTTCCCAATGCAAAGAGGGGATTCTCTAAATATAAACCACTTGGGACCACTCATCTCCAGCCATGTGGTAGGGAAATAACGATGAACTTTTGCACAGCCAGGCTAGGTGCACAGCCCAGCTGCCCTTGGGCTTCCAATGGGGGAGTGCTCATCCCTCTGGATAGTACTGCTGCTCACATGCTGCTGCTCTCCTCCACTCTCATCCCTGCACTGAGAAAAGCTCCTGTTTTATTATTACTCTTTTCTGTGAGAGCCGCAAGGGGATGGGCAGGAGCAATCAGGTCTGGTTGTGCTATTGGCATGCTGGCAATAGCCACCACTGAGATGATGCCACGTACAACTGTGCTCAGCCTACCCTACCTGCAAATGTAGGATGAAACAGTAGCAAACACCGCTTTCATGGGATTTACCTATTGCTTCAAAGCCATTACAGGGCACATGCATCTAGATCAGCTTCATGCTGTTCCTTGTTGGTGAGGAAGGACATCATCAAGGATGATCTTTTACTCCTCCTAAAGCTAGTACTGTGGATCTCTAGATGGTCTAGCAAGATGCATAGCCACCCAAGCACCCATCGATTTTGTATTGGGGAAGAATGACCTCAAATAAGATGGAAATAAAAAAGGAAAATATACTTTGCATAGACCTGTGGCTCTGTCCAGTTAGGCATGACAAGCAAGGGCTGGCTGCGCTGGAGACCACTGTACTGGGTAGAGAGACAGTAAGGAGCGTAGATTCACTTTGCTCAGCAGAAGTTCAAACTTATCACTCTTGATGTCTTGCCAGAGATGCAGCATTTGATTGATGAAAACCCCTCAAAGGGAGTGTAGAGGATGGAGATGAACGTCCGTCTTGGTATGCATTTCTGCATGCTTTTTTTTTTTTTTTTTCTATTTAATAAGCAATGATTGGAATTAATCAGAGTGCCTGTGTTTGCTATCTTGAGCTTCCCGTAACATAGTTAGAGTTAGCACAGACACGAAAGCAGAACCTTCCTTGAGCAAAGGGGACCACAAGCCAAAAAAGCAGCACTATTTCCTATTGCGTCAAGAGAATGAACATGGGCTCTGTAGTATAAAGCACTGCAAATCCATTTCATTCTCAGAGCCATACACCTGCAAGTCATTGCATGTTGGGGTCACGACAAATGACTGTGTAGTGAGGAGCACATCCTGTTCACTTGCCAGTGCTCCTGGGAACTGACAATAAAGCCTCACAATCCCAAATAGGATGCAGATGAAATATTCAGGGTCAGCTTGCAGAGACCTGTGATCCTGACCTTTCAACATGTAAAGGGTAGCAAAGAAACACGCAGGAGCCAGGTTCTTTCCGTTCTGAAAATTTCTTTTCAAGTGCTTGTTCCTCTGTTGCTCAAAGCCTGTTGCAGCCCTTGAAGGTAAATAAATAAATAACAGTCCTTAGATGAAGGGCATATTCAATTTTTGTTCTGTAAAATATCTACTGTATAACTGCACAGTGTTTTTATTTTGGGACATTTCCAGTTTCTGGCATTCCTATTGCCCATATAGTCCAATATTGGTTTTGGCATTCTTGCTAGTCATCTGCAGGATTTATGCTTTGATTTTTGTTGTACTCCAGACTCTTGCTTTGTTCAAACTGTGCTATCCTGGGGAGAACAACCTTCTAGATTTGCCAGTCATTGCAGCTTTCAGGGTGTTCTGCATCAAAATGTGACTGTTTCCAGGCAGTGCTGCTGTGGACCATACCCAGAAAAAACAGTTTTTCTGATGTTCTTAAAGAACGGCTTTGAACAGAAAATTCACAGTGTCTCTGATTTGGCTTGAATGGCAACACTGTTATCAGCTTCACCAACTCAAGCTGGTGAAGCTTGAGTAATTTTGCATCAAGATTATTAAGAAGATCCTTGATAGGATGGCCCAACAAATAAGGCATTTTCCTTAGAGAGAATGTGATTCCAGGAGGAGACCAACCCAAACCCTGGTGGTGAGCCAGCAAAAGTCCAAATCCAGCAGGCATGTCATGGGCCACACCTGCCATGAAGGAAGGATTTGAACAAGTTGCCCCTTGAGCGTTCTCAAAACAAACCTGACTCATTATCATCAACATATTTTTCTCAAGTTGCTGAGCTATTTCTAGCTTGATCCTAGATATCTTACCACGGGTTTATCGTAACTGTAAACGTACATGTTATTCTAGTGGTTAAGGCATTGGTTTTTGATATTGGAGACTCAGGTTTGCACTCCTGTCATGAATTGAGCAGTGATCACCTGATACCATTGCTTGATACAGCAGTGACATAAAACTGAGAAAGTCAAAACATGCAAGTCCCATATAAGCTTCAGTATTAAGACATTTCAAAAGGTATTTTTGATAAGCAAGATAACTGACTCATATTATAATACATACAGTTTCCACTGAACTCACTGTTTGCAGCTGGTTCTACATGAGCTAAGCATGCTTCCAGGAACCAGGAAATTTTTACAGTACAACTAAAAGGGAAGAGAGGCCACTTGGTACTGTATTTTCTTGATTCACTTGCTTTCATGCAGTTATAGATAATTTCTTTGAAAACAAAAACAAAAAACAAGGAAACACTAAATGGAAAACAATGATGACACAGTCTGGAAGTTAGAAAATAACAAAGAAAACTCTGTTCTCTGTTAAACTCTGCAGGATGGTTTGAAAGTTCAATAAAGAAGTTTGTATTACCTTGTCTCAGAACAAAGAATAATTTTCATAGTCCCCTACTTAATTTCCCCACTGGTTTCTTCCTCATTACATTCAATAAATATTTTTCAGATGGGATACTAGCATTTTATTGCCCTTTTGTAAAATGGCAGAATGATTGGAAATTACATCTGTTTCCCCTTTCAGATATATTTTATTTACCAGAACTCATAGTGCAGTCACTGAGGATACCACTGAATTTGGTCCACAGAGACTCAGCAAGACCCAAAATATTGAAGTTTCAAGAGCAGAATTTTTTACACCTCCATGTATGCCAAAGCATGCTGGCCTGACTGCCATGGGGCAACTTTCTTCCCCTCCCACACAGATGGGATGCACCAGATGCTTTGTGTATGCCTTGCTCCCTATCACAGGAAACAACTATTGCAGAAGCAGCAGCAGCCAAAGCTTCCTGATGCTGTTTGGCTGGAAGCCTTTGGATCCAGACTCAAAAGGACCATTCTGAAAATCCAAAAACTGCTCCACCATCTTTGCTTCCTCAGCATGTGGATTTTCTGCTCCGAAGCCAGACAGGGCACCGGCCAGCACCAAGTGCTCTAGAGGAGGGGGCTGAAGTCCATTGTGGAGCAAACTAAAGCAAGAATTTACATCAAATAGCAAGAGACATTAATTCACAGACTGCTTTGTGTAAAGCAAGGATTTGAAAATAAATTGCCTCTAGAAAATAGGAAGAAAGTATGAAACATTTGTTGCATCAGATGCATTTTATATGCCTTGGCATGTGTGTTAGGGTATTTGTCAGGTCTATGTTTCTTCTTTTAATGGAAACCTTTAAATTTTGTTTATAGACACACCGTTCATATCTGTGTTCTCACCAGGGACTGAATCTCAGGAAATCTCAAAAACTGCTAGCAGTCTCTTTCCAGAGGCAATATCATTGGTGTATTTTCCTCTGCTTGTAAGAGATTTATCCCAGCTTGTGCACAGATAGTTTGCAGGGGCTCGTTTACATTGTTTTTTACTCAATACCCTTGTGCGCTCTGTGCTACCAAAGAAAAACTGAACAGCACAGAAGAGGCTTGGTTGTTGTTATTTTAAATCTATCCTCTCCAATTTTTATTCTTTACACATTAACTTTCAGAAGTTTTCTCACAGACCAGGTTGTCAGACTCCATGCAGTGGCAAACAGCAGTGGAATAGTCACACATGGTCTTAAGAATACAAGCTCCACTCTTGTTTACATCATGCTGTCATTTGCCTCTACAGCTACAGTCAAGTGAAGATGCGGACTTCAATAGCAACAAGGTGCTCCAGCTGCAGCCAGTTTCCTGCACAGGGTACATCACCCTACCTGGAAGAGATTTTTCTTATCACAATCATTTCCACTGAGAACACTGAGCGCAGAGCAAGTTCAAGGCAAGTGTGGAGGTTGCTTGTTCGACCAGGAAGGTGCTCAGCACCATGCAACTGGTCAGCCAGAGCCTGAAGGAGCAGAGCCCACATTTCCTGAGTTCATCTCAGCAATGAATTATTGGGCACTGCTACTCTTGTACTCAACCATCCTCTGCATATCTTCTGAGAAGGTCTTGGTCAAGGCTTCAGAAGCATGGCTGGAAAACATTTACTCTTATGACCAGACAGATGGCCTTGTGCTGCAGGAATACAAGTGCAAAGGGAAAGGCTTGGAAGAAAAAGAGGAAAGAAATCTCATCCCTTGACAGAAGTGGACAAAGCATGTACAACGCTCTGTCACACAGACCCAAGCTCTTCTGTGCCCAGCTATGCTGGTAAGGAAGCCTGGGCACAGTGGCTTCCTAGCACAAATACTGCCTAAAATGACACTATGTATATATTTTCTATACACAAATGGTTTGCCCAAGCTGCATGTTTCTGCTCCATTTCCTATGTTTTAGCCTGTCTGGCAGATTAAACAGTGTCCATCAATCAAGCTCAGCAAGGTTGTTATCTGGAAGTACAGTAAGTCTCTCTCCACACTCTCTGCTCCAGCTGCTTCCTTCACCAAACAAGCTAAGCCAAACTATCTTGGAGCTCTCCGGACAAGACCATATGCCCAGCATCTGGAGAAGGCACACAGAGAGCACAGCCCCTGCCTCACCAGTGCCATGGCAGTTGTTGGAGGGTTTCTTCTTCAGCACAGCCTGATATGGATCCTCACAGAGTCCACCAAAATGGGCAGAGAGCAGCCACGATGGGCCCCTGCAGGTGCTCCTAGAAATCCCAGGCAGTATTAGTCACATTGTTCTAGAAGAGCATCTTGTCTCACCCTAGGATCCCTAAATGATATATATCCTGAAATGATAGATAACTTTCGTTGTTGGAAACTCTACTGAATGATACGCTACAGGGATGTTAATAATATTATCTGAGGATCGTGTATAATATACTTAACTGTATCAAAGATAAAAATGAATACTTAGTGGATCTTGCTACTAAAATGTGTCAGAAAAATCATTAAGAGCAGTAAATTATGATGACAGGAGATAATTTTACTAATGCAGGCCTGAAAATGTCTGCTATTTCATGTTATGTGCTTGGAAAAGTAGCAGAAAATGGAAAATAAAATGCTCATAAACTTAAATTACAGAAATAAAAGGCCACACAGAGATTAAACAACGATAGTATGTGAGGAAAAGAAGCTACATGTGCTGACAACTGCTTCAGTAGTCACATCTCCTACAAATGGGACTAACGAGTGGCTTAGCAAAGCAAGTCACTGACTATGGCAATATCCAAGCCTGCAGAATGAGTAGCTTTCCCCATGCCCCTTGCTTTGGTTATCCTCACCTTCCTCAGGCACTCCCCATCCTGGCCCCTGTCAGCTCAAGTCCTTCAGCCTTTACATGGAAACACTCAGTGTTGCCTGTGCAGCTGAGGAGCTTGAGCAATTAAACCACTGCAATTTCAGAAATAACATTTGTAGTGTCAGGAAGCCAAAATAAACCATACCTTCCAAACTGATTTACAGTTTTTCATTTTTTTTTTTTTTCTGTAGAAAAAAGGCAAAGTGGTGCCAATACTACATTACTCAGCACTTAAGCTGCTAGTCTGGTCACTACCAGACTTATGTCCTTCCCATGGGCTTGCTACCTTATAGCTTTGGCATGGGGAAACCATTTAATCTCAAAATTTTTTAATAAGCTCACTTTTAAAAGAGAAATTAGACTATTCACACAAAGGGCTTTGTGTTGTTGAGATGAAGGTATGAATTAATTCAGTAACTATATAAATTTTTTTTTCTTCAAAATGGAAGGGGACGCCAACCTAGACAGCTTACGCAAATGCAGATGAATGCACACTTAAAACTCACTGTAAGAGGCAATTCAGAGATGAGATTTGGAGAGAAAACAGGAGTAAAATCAGCATAAAATGTATTAGGAGAAGTTCAAAGCAAAGATAAGAAACAGAAGTGTGGTTGGCATGCAGAAGGTGGACGGACTTTCCAGACACAGAAAGCATGATGAGAGAGTTCCAGCACCAAAGGAAACAAGATAAACAGACTATCTAACAAAGAAAAGTAAAAATGGGAGCTATGATTCCAGCAAGATAGATGCCACTGTTTCTCCCTCAAAATATGTGCAAGTATTTTCCAACACCTGTTTTCAGAATGTCACATTTCAGCAAGAAGAAGCATTTTCCACCTGTAAAAGAATGTAATGAGTGACAGCACCAGTGAACAAAGGGAAGCAATTGATGTAACTTACCTGGTCTTGTGAAGGCCTGCGACACAGTTGCCCACCGCATTCTTATCTCTAAATTGGAGAGATATGGATTTGAAGGGTGGACTATTTGGCAGATAAGGAATTGGTTGGAAGGTCAAAGCCAGAGGATTGTGGTCTGTGTCCAGGTGGAGGTCAGTAAGAAGTGGTGTCCCCCAGGGGATCTGTCTTGGGTCTGGTACTCTTTAACATCTTGATCAGTGACACAGATGATGGGAGTGAGGGCACCCTCAGCAAATCCGCTGATGACAGCAAGATGAGCGGTGCAGTAGATACAGCAGAAGGAAGGGATGCTATCTAGAGGGATCTTGATAAACTTGAAAGGTAGACCCTTATGAACCTAATGAGGTACAGCATATCAAAATGAAAGATTTAGACTGTTTGTCAGGGAGAAGTTTTTAGCTGAGAGGGTAGTGAGTTTCTACAACAGGCTGCCCAGAGAGGTTGTGTATGCCCTGTCCCTGGAGGCATTTAAGGCCAGATTGGATAGGGCCCTGGGCAGTCTGATCCAGTATTTTGATCTCATGTCTGGCAACTCTGTCTGTGGTGGGAGGGCTAGAACTCAGTCCATGAGATGCCTTCCAACCCAAGCCATTCTATGATTCTATTCTGTGATTCTAACATGTACATATTTGTATTTTGCATGGGCTCATTGTGTTGATGCAAAGAGAAGCTGATGTTTGAAAATTTGGCCCTGAATAGCTTTACTGGAAGCAGAACGCAGACAGATTTTCTGAATAGGATTTATGTTTATGTCACTATGTCTGCTGAATCCAGCAGAAATACCATTATCATGATAAGCTCAGATGTTGCAAGTCTAAACAACTCACATAATAGGCAGGGAACTTTAACTTTACCTTGTAAATCATATAAATATTACTAAGTTGTAAGTCTAATAGAGTTGAGTATCAATATTATAACCAGTAGTAGAAGGATCACCATTTTTTGAAATTGCCATCACATCAATTGTCTAGTCAGGAGACAGGGACAACAAACCAGATGTGGAAAAGGGAAGGAGCAGATGAACAATACATACAAAGAGCAGTGGATCAAAGCTACAGAGAAGATTCAACATTGCATCAGGATAAATGGACTCAACTGGGACTTTATTAGGGAGAACAGGATACCCCCAATTTCATAAACACTGCAACCAGCTTGGATGCAATAAGCATAAATCAAGATTGACCAGTGGATGCAGCTGCTCCTTGTATTGCTCCTGTTTTGCCTGTTGCAAAAGTGAATACTGACACTGAAGGAAGGAGAGCAGCCAAATGCCAACCTAGGGAGTTACATGTGCAAGCATGTGGGTTTCAAACCTTGTGGGGTTTAGGATTTCACCAACACAGCTGAAAATACCTCACCTGAACTTGAAAGAACTATTTGCTAAATAATGGTAACAGAAACAGGAGTCAAAGGAAGGTATAAAATGCAGACACGGGAGCAAGCTGATAAAGAGAAAGAAGTCTGGAAAATAAAACGTCTCAGATGCTTCTGAACAGATGACTAAGCCCTGCATTCCCTTTGACCTTGATTCTGAACCTTTTGCTGCTGCTCCCACCTACAATGTGAAAGTGATGCTTTTCCATCTCACAGTTCTACTATGAAAATAAACCCATTAATATTTCTGAAGTATTCAGGATTCTGTCAAGCTGAATGATAGCAAAAACCCTATGCTGAAATTAATAACTCATTCTTCAGTGCAGTATCTGAGTAGGATGTTAGAATTAAGGTATCAGCTCCTCCCTCCACCATCAGAAAACGATGAAGAAAAATCATTGAATAGCTGCTTACTGAATGAAGGTTGTCAATCCCATGGACAGGATGAGGTATCATCTTGTGAAGTTAATTTGTAATTGTGTCCTTCAGGCTTGCCTTATAACGCACCTTCACAAGGCAACAGAATTGAAGTCACACTGGCAGCTCAGCCCTGCAACTTTTGTCCTTTCTTACTGCAGTTCTGGCAGGGAGGGGTGTGAATGTCAATGTGTATAAATCAGTTCTCAAAGTTCACTCATGAAAAAAAATTGAACATTTCTCTAACATGGCAAGATTTCATTCTCCAGGTTGACTTCCACTGAAAGGTTTGTCATCCTCACACATTAACATTCTAGGCAATGCAAAACACCTACCAGATAAAAACACAAGAAGTTCTGGAAAGGGCTGATGTAGAGAGGCAGTGGAGAAGGGCTGAGTGGGACAAGAAGGCAAGAGGAACACCCCCCAAGAACAGTGTGTGAGAAAAGCCTTCAAGTACAGGCAGAAAAGTACAGAAAAGGGGAGCTGAAGCAGAGATGAGAGCAGCCTACGTGGGGTTTAGTACTGGGAAGAGGAGATAGTGGAAAGAGTAGCCAGTGGTGAGCAGAGAGATCAGCACGTGCCCCATGGGAAACCAGGTGACAAGGTTTACCAGGTCCAGTTGAGAAATAACGGGTAACCTGCCAGGGACTCTCACAAAGCCAAATCCTTCTGCATTCAAAGAGGCAACAGACACTACCCATTGCTGGGATTCCTTGCCTGAAGCCGCTCCCCAAAACAGCACAGGATTTCTCAGCCTTATCTTCCCAGGTGTCCATGGGACTTGACATACAACTGACGTCCTTCATGGAAGCAGGCAAATGTTAGAAATTAGCACCCACTGCAAATAAACCACCACAGGCTGAACCAAAAGAAGGCACGACCTCAAGCTCCATAGCAGAAAGCCATTGTTGTTTCAAGGGCTGTTTTTGTTCCCTGTTGTGAGCATGGTAAATTTTTATACACAGATCTTCCTTTCAAAAATGCCAGCCCTTTCCTAGGCCTGCACTTTGAGGTGATTGTTGCTATTTGTGAATGACTTGGGAATTAATTAATGTGAAGCCAACTGGCTTATAAATGGTTGGCATTGTGAACAGCGAGAGAATCATGGGGAGAGCAGTTTATGTGGTCAGAGCCACATTCAGTGCTACACGTCAAGGGAGAAGATTTATTATCACAGTAGGTCCATTTTCCAAAAGTTTGCAAGGGCTGCTTTATAACGAAGGGGCACTGCACTGTTCACAGCACAGTCAGCACCTATTTTTTTTTTTTTCCTCTGGGGTGTATTATAAATCCCAACCAGAAAAAGAAGGTGGGAGAGAGCCATTTAACACTCAGAGAATGAAATCTCAGCATAGGAGCAACATAAATATTATATTTACCGTGGAAAGAAAGAAAAGTGAGAAGATATATATATATATATATATTTTTTTTTTTTTTGTGAAGCATATAAAATAGTAAACCTATTTCTACTATGATGTCAAGAGTTGAACTCCCACATTACAGCTAATTAAATTAAATGAGCCTAGCAGATGGGATTATAACCTATAAATATTTTTGGTTGGTTGCCTCCCTCAGAAACTATCTTTGATTTAAAAATATCACAGAATAAAAACAAATAGCTCATAACATGGTTTAGGTACTTAATAATTAGAAGAGGGAGGAAGGAAAGGCTTGTGTACCTGCATATAAAAACAGTCAGCTGGGTATCTTTAACTAGAAAACAGCCCTGAACAGAATAGCAAACACAGGCAGAGGCAGTGGCTACAGAAAACCTTTGCACTGATTTGCAGACACGGGGAGGGGCTGTGCCTCCTCTGCTGCTGGGCAAGGGGGCTGGGAGGGGGTTTCTGTGCCTGTCTCTGCCACTGGTGACCACAGGGCCTCAGGCTTGTCCCCCAGCCTCTTCACTCAGGGCTCTTGGTGTTATCCCTCCTCCACCCTTTCTCAGTGCACCTCTTCTTGCCTCCTCCTCACGCTGTGATTTCACTTGCAGCCTGCTGCCTGAAATAACTTAGCTATGGGTGTCTGGGGCCAGGAATGGTGTGTGTGAGCAGCCTTACCATCTCTGCACTCCCCCATTAGGGCTAGGGAGGGTTGTAGTTACTGCTCTTGGCTGATAGATAGCTCTGCCGTGTACAAAAACAACACCAGAACAAACACAGCTGATACCTGCAGCACCTCGCCCCATTTCACAGCCAGTACAATCCCTTCTGCCACTACAACTGGGAGGCTCCAAAGCTCCTGGCCATTTGGCATTGACTTGCACCCTGAGATCACACTCCTGCAGTGATACATGGATCAAACAGCTCTTGATAACCATGCACATGCAAAGGTATTTATGAATTCACTATGATTTGCCTGACAAATGCAACACAGAGGAAAATCTGTATTTAGTCGTGCCAGATAAACTGCATTTCTGTTATAATCTTGCACCTAAAGCACCACAATTATTGTACTTTCTTGAAAAGAAATTAAGGACCTATGATAGTACCAATAAAAATTATGATGCTGCATGTTCTCTTGCCTCATACAGCAAAATACCATAAGCCTCTTAATAACCATTCTATATTTCTACATAACAGGGAGGAAAATGAAAGGTAAAGTGAAAGAAGCCAGAGAAGTCCCACGAGACAAACTTGAAAATTCATGCTTTTCCCAAACCACAAGTAAGGAACCAGATAGCGTAATGTATATAAATGAAAGCAGCAGCTCTATTTCATGCTAGTTAGACCATCAGATGTTCAGGCCATCATTGCCAAGAACTCCCATGTAGATAGTTTTAAAAAGAAATCTCATCTATGATGAAGTAATTGTCTGAATAGATGTTTTTTGAATCACTTGCCTAGTAGGTTTCCACAGAAGCCGTCCTGTCCTTTGAGTAGGCTAAAGGTAGTGCTAAGACTCTCAAGAGCTGGATAACTTAGAAATTAAAGATGCTGCTCGTTTTTCAGGTCACGCCATGTGCTCAGCGTCTGTTATACTGAAATAGCATCTTTTTCTTTAAAGGACAGCTGTGACAGAAGCTTCCCACCCCTCCCTGGTGATGTTAAGAAAGTAGAGGAGAAAAGGAATAAACGCTGTAGAACTAAACAGCATGGAGAACTTATCTCATTCTTCAGACACTTAGAATTTTGTAGGATTTCCTGTGTGTTTATAAGGGGATTAAATGCAACACTTAGAACAAGCAAGCCCTTGCCACACTGTATGTATTTTCTTTGAGCTTCATGGCCAACAAGAAAACCACATGCACCATGTCAATTATTTTTGCCAGCAATTTTTTTTTTTTAAACTCTCCTGCTGCAAGGGGCTCTCTGCAGCTCTTTGAGCCCTCACCCTCATTGCCCCCTCAGCTGGCTGCTCAGCGTCTGCCCTGTCTGCTCCCAGCACACCTCCTGCAGAGCTGAGCTTCTCCTCCCAACCCCTTGCACCCCGTTCCTGCATGCAGCGGGATGAGCATCTGGGGAACATAGAGCTGCACACGGCAGTGTTACACACTTCCCTATCTCCTGTTGCACGTCCTGAAGACCCAGTCACAGCATGGCTGCAAGGACACAGTGTGCCTGAGGTCACAAAGAAGCTACAGTATAGCCAGGAATTTAAATCAGGCCCTTGAATCCCAAAGCAGCGTCCTAATTCCTGGGTGATGCTTCTCTGGCGGTGCAGAAAAGGGAGAGAGGGGGAGGACAGTGACAGTCTTCAAACCCCATCAACTCCTCTGCTGCAAAGTCATCCCACATCAGACAAATCGGCTTCAGTCTGCAGCTAAGGAGAAAGCCCAACCAGTTGCTCTCATTAAAAAATAATAAATAAATAAATAAATGAAAGAAAAAATAAAAGAAAAAAGGAGAGAAAAAATATCAGAGAGAAAGAGGGAGGTTTAACTGGAGTATTATCAGAGATTTGGAAGTATTAAGAGCCCGTTCAGCTGTGTCCTTGCTAACAGGTGTCCCCAGCAGCAAAATCCAATTAATATGGAGAGGATTTCTGGGAACAAGGGGACAGTTAGGTCAGCCAAAAATCCCACGTTAAAACCAGGGGCTTGTTTATGGCTGTTAGGCCAAGACAATTCTGATAAAACTGCAGACATTCAGGTGGCCCTGGGCTCACTGAAAGGCTTTGTAAGGAAATTATCAAGCTTTTCACACTGCAGTGGCACAGACACGTCTGCAAAACACTGGCAAGGAGCCAGCAAAGCCAAAAATGCCCTGTGCTGCCGTATTACATGCTAAGAACCACTTTTCTCCTGCCTTATCCTCGCTTTCTGTCGCCTTCCTGAGCGTTCTGGTCTTTACCCTCTCTCATTTTCTTTGATCTGGTTCTCAAGAGAAGAACATCTGATCCCAGTAATCTCAAAAGAGCCACAACAGTGGGAGGCCCATTAAATCTCATTTTCAGCTTGTCCTGAGAAATTGAGAGGAGGGAGAGGACGAACAAGAGAATGCCAAGCAGGGCTGTTGCTGTAAATAAGAGGAAACAGAGGGCACATCAAAAAGGGAAGAGGTTGTGGAAGGATCAATGGTCCCAAGCTAGAGATTAGTGAAGACACACCCCAGCTGGCTTTCTGCAAGAAGCGAATGTCTTTGGTGAAGGAAGCATGAAATAAAATACTGGTAAAAGCCTGTGCTAATATGGCATCAAGATTCTAAGTGTGAATGCAAAGAGGCCTTTGAGGGCCATCATTACACATCCTGTGTGTTAACACTGAAGTCAGACTATAGCAGGAATCTAAAACCTAAACCCTTTTAATTCTGTTCTGCTCTGGAAGTTCAGAGTTACACCTCCAAACCCCAAGTCTCCAGTGCTCTGTGTTCTGGACTCCCTGCAGACAAAAAGCATTTCTGTTTTGTATTTAAATGTGAGTACATGCAAGGGTGTCCTTACAGCAAGCTGATTTTATCTTTCTAAGTTTTTGGGGGGTTTAACCTTGTCAGGCTAACCAGTAGCAAGCAGCATGGGAGACAAAGTATAGAATTCCCAGGGGCAGAAAGTAAATTAATCCCCATATAATGCGGTATTTAGTACGCCTATTTACTAGACGTCAGGAAGCCAAGACATTGCCATGAATTCAGTAAACTCCACTCTCAAAGCAATGATTCAGAGAAAGGGTTTTGCAGTTGAAAAGAGACCACACAGGTTACTTCTGATCTTCAAAGTGAGCCTGGAGCTCCAATGACCCTCACGCCTGTGGATGAGTGGTCCTTGGAGGCAACATGACTCCGTGCACTCTTGGCACGAGTATGACTGGGATGGCATTGGCACTTCCTGTCCTCCAAAGACTTTGGAGGCAGCTGATAAGACTCAGCAGCTTCTAGTAATTAAAGAAACAGGTGGAACAACATAACACCATCGCTCTGGAACTCAGCATGCTGATTTTTCTGCTGCCCTCATGCTCGCACATTTTCCTTTTATTTCTCCCTCCCACTCTATGTCCATCATGAAAAATTAATTTCCCCATAGTGGAGTTTGCAGGCAGAAGGGGAAGTTAAAAATAAGCTGCTTAAATGCATTTGTTTGTACAAGGGAAAAAAATCCAATAATTTCAGGCCTTAGTGTATCTAAAATTATGTAATCGTGTTCACTGGCGGGGAGGAAACATTTTAGCTGGCAAACAGGGGTGCAAAGCAGACATACCATGGCAAGCTTGAAATAGCAAGTGGCAGGCTCTCAAATAAAATAACCATAAGGAAATCTAGAAGATTAGAAGGGAAAAGGACACAAACCAGCTATGACTTGACCTTGGTTTCAGCTTACTGTAGTTGAAACAACTGAGATACTCATAGCCTTAAGCCTCATCATTTAGTCGAGAGTTGCCTGCAATGAAAGCGGTCAGAGGGGAACATTTTTACACACATTTGTCTGCTCTACTTTTCTCCCAGTTGCTGCCTTTCCAAATTTGATCTCCAGACAAACAGCACCAAGACAGGTGATTTAATTGATGAAGCTACCCTAGGTTAAGGAGCCTACTCCACACCAGAGAAAGGGAAAGGGTGATGAGTATTGGCTCAGGAGCAATCCCGATCACCTCCTGACTCCATCACCTTGGCCACCTCCCACGTTCAGGGCCACTGGAAAGGAGTGCACTGCCCAGATGCAAAATGGGATGCAGTACCACCATCTACATCCATCTCGGAGATGCTGAAGAGCCACGCAGTCCCACAGGCCTCTCCCTCTCCTCACCACCTGGTCTGCATCTCTACCATCAGGTCCTCCTCACCAGGGCTCGTCCGATCCTAAAGCAGCCTTGGAAAGAGCCCAGGGCACAGAAAACCAACCCTACTAGAAGAGGGAAAGAGGAATGGGACCAGCATTGTCCCCTAAACAAGGGACACATCAGGTTAACTGCACAGTGATGGAGCCAGAATCAGACAGCCTTGTTTGCTGTCAGATGAAGACATCGTAGCCTTTGCACTAGATATGTCATTAACTCACTGTGAAGCCCCATTGCCAATGCTGAGGCTGGGACAGAACCACCAATTTCCGCGAACCTCCTGCTTCCTTTCCCACTCATTCTGCCCCTTCATAGCATTCACTGTCCCCCCACAAAGCAGTCCTTGTGTTACCAAGGTATTTGGTGCCACCAGAGCTGTGCTTGCTGGCGAGCCAGCAGTTCCCCAGGAGAGGCACTCAGCCCCAGCACGTTTCTGT
Organism: Oreortyx pictus; assembly: GCA_036925125.1. Lineage (NCBI taxonomy): Eukaryota > Metazoa > Chordata > Aves > Galliformes > Odontophoridae > Oreortyx > Oreortyx pictus. The sequence goes on along the minus strand of JAUPFR010000003.1, from coordinate 83,974,905 downwards.
TTTGCTGAAAGGTACAAGTTGTGCTGTTTATCCCGCACTTGTGTGGGAGCATGTTTGCATTCTTAAGAGCAGTGGTGCAAGTCACTTTTTCCCCGGGTATTATCATAAAAAGCTAGGTCTCATGCAATTGCTTTTCTGTGCTTCACAAGATTGCCACTTTGGGTTTTGTGCTGGGGCAGCAGGGGTGAGATTAGTTTCCCAAAGAGAATTAAATCCATAAAAGAGGCAGAGGAGGGCTTGCTGGTGCTATTCAGGGGCAATGGGAAGATACACTCCTCTACAGACAGAGCCTCAGAGCACAGCCTTCCCAACCTTTATTAGTGTTCTTTCATAGCCAAGGAATTTAATTGATCAAAGCAACCAAATTCCTGGCACAAGTGCTTGAAGTTGCGAGACTGTTCAGACCTGGTGCTTATAGTCAGAAACCCCATGAAGTCCCCTTAGCAGGTTTTGCTCTCCCATTCTATAGGGGAGCATGTCCCAGCACCACAGTAAAGCAAGCAGCAACAGAAAACTCTGAAAAAGAGGGAGGGGAAGAGGCCAATTAGACAAGCTCGTAAGGGTTTCATATCAAGTGGACCTGACTGCCTCAGAAAGTTTGGACAGTTAGTATTATCTCAGCCACACAATGCAGGAAGCCAAGGATGATGATGAAGTGCTGCTGCTTCCTCTGCACTATCGGATCCCAGTGGCACCTCTGGCCCAACAGCATCATTTTGTCACTACCATTTTAGCACGTGTCCCTGCTAGGGTGCAAGAGAGGCAGAGAGGGCAGCTGCTGCAGCTCCTCATCCTTCTAAAGATGCTGCCACAAGCAACAAGCATGGAAATGGGGAGAGGCACAAAACAAATGAAAAGAGAACAATTCCCAGCCAGGACTCCAGAGACACAGGTTTGTAAGGCAGAACTGCCAGGTAGGCAGGCAGCAGGGTCACACTGAGCATTTGACGGGAAGTGCTAGCCACCAAGCAGCACTGGTGTCTGGATGGAGCCAACATCCCACTTCTGTTCCTGGTGGCCTCACAGCCCTTCCAAGACGTCCCAACTGAGCAGCTTTGAATGCCCCTTGGCTGTTGCTGGTATCTATAAAAACCACCCAAATTACGGCTCCCTGTAAAACCCCAAGCGAGTTACTAAAACAGCTCAAAATCAGGAGCAGGGACTTGGCATGGTCCTAGATGCAATTTGCAGGAACAGACTTTTAAAATTAGCTACACCTGAATATGGATTTCTAAGAAAGAAACCAAAAGTTAAGAGAGTATGACCTTTTGTCATAAATATCTGAGCAAAATACAGTCACAAGAGTCATTCAGTCTGTTGGCTATAAAGATATCTTTTGTTCCTCCAAAACGTCCTCTCCCCCCCTGTTCCTTGCTTCTCAGGCTTTTCCAGACACACTTTACATTGAGTTGGTGGTGTATGAGAGGAAAGCTGCCTATGTTTTATGTTCTTCCTAATTTGCAAGAAAAACAAATGTAAATCACACCTCACAATTGCAGTACTGCAAACAAAAATGTTAGATTTAAGGCTCTGATACGTACAACGGCAGAATCAAAAAGTATAGTCAGAGTGATTGGATACCACACAACTGATTGATATATATATTTTTTTTTAAGGGAAATAAAAAGGCTTGAATATGAAATATCATTTCCCCTTGATTCACTTAGGATTGTTTTGCATTAAAAAGGAGAAAGCTCCATTGAACAAAGACTGCAGCAAGCTGTGGGAGCAGAGCTTGTATGTTAGAGCAGTGTACTGAACATCACTGTTTATTAAAATTTTGATACAAGGTGAAACACAATTTAGTTGATGTCAGCAACCTTCCTAATTAGGCTTTTTTTTTTTTTTTTTGTAATGAAAGGGCAGCTTTGTGCCTCCTCTAATCAGCTTGACAAAGGACATATAAAAATGCAAACAGACATAAATATTACCGTAATTACCAATGAGAAACACCACAGACAGCTGCAGGAAGTAGCTACAGATCTGCTTGCAGACGTAATGGCTGAATCTCGTGGGTTGTTTGTTCTACTATGGAAAAGAAGGGCATTTTGTAAACCATAACCCACTAATTATAATCTCAAATCAACCTCAAATTTGCAGCTTTTTCCCCAGACTCAGAAATATTCAGAAAGTACCCCTGACTAAGCGCAGTCTATTTTCCTGCTCACTAGTTCTGCAAACACTGACGTGTCCCAGTTTATGAGCTTTCTGCTCTGCCCACACCGGGCCTTTCTTCTGATCTAGTAGATGGGAAATGCTACCCTTCCGTCCCAGGCCCAGAGCACAGATTGCCAGCTCTACAAAGAGCTGCAGAGACAGCAGCAGCGGCAGCAACATCAAAGGGTAGGTGCAAGGGAAGGTATCACTACCAGCATCAGAGTTACTATGCAAATTAAATGATTCAGTGTAAGGGTATGTTAATGCCTGCATTAAGCCTCTGAACATGCCCAGTGTGAACCGTTTCCAGAAGCCTAAGCAGATTCATTCTCAGCTGGAGGCTTGTATAATTAATAAAGGCACTGTGCCTACTCTCCTGACCCAAGTGGCGAGGTACCAAACCATTTATAGCTTTATAGGTTAACACCAACATCCAAAAATGTATTGGCAGCTCGTGCAGATCCTGGCACATTAATGTGATGTGTTCCCAGCATGAAGCACTACTTAATAAGCGGGTCACTGCATTCTGCATTAGCTTCAGTTTCTGAGTGGGCTCAACGTATAGCCCCATGTAGAGTTTATTATGGCAACCACATCTCAAAGGGACAAAGGCACAGATAAGTGAAGCAAAGTCCATTTGAAAAAAAGAAAGTAATGCTGTTCACACTGGAGCTAAAGGCACTTTTAAAAGGGCCCTGCCACTGTTCAGACATCCTATAGCATCCTTCAGTTTAACACATTTGAAGCGATTCACATGCTAGAGGGAAAGGTGGTTGCTCCACCACATAACAGAACCTGAGTGGATTCAACTTGCTCCTGCAGACTCTTATTTCACCCCACCCATCTGCAACAGTCCTCATTTCACCCATGTGGAAGAGCAGCCCATCTCACTCTCGATTCCAACTCAGACTCACGTAGCTTGTGCGACACTTCTTCACTAGAAGTGATTTGTAAGAGTTTGTTCTGGCACTTGCTGCTCATGGGACCTTCTTTCGAAGTGGCAGATTACCATTTAACCAAACCTTCATCCTGGGTGGTTCTCCATAGCACAGTGAAAAGGCAGTCCAGTTTTTGGTGAAGACGGTCTAACAGGAAGCAGGCTGACTGCACTGTGGTGTGTTAGAAAGCTCAAAGATGTACTCAGCTAATTCTGTGCAGAAACCAGTAGGAGATATGTGCAGTGCTACGTGTTTGTATATGTGCAGTTGCATACTGGAAAATAAGAATGGTAACTACCAGCACAGACCAGTGAGCTCAAGTTTCCTGGCCCAGATCAAGTCATAAAGTAAAGGAATGATCTACTGCATATGTAGTGCATTAGAGCTCTTCATTAACAGAGAGACTAATCAATTTATGGAACTCATGAATCAGTAAAGCTATTACTTATAATGATTATTGGCAAATTAACATATCACAGTGTGCTGACCCCAATCCATCTCCAGCAATGCTCCCCCATACACAGCCAGTAAAGAGCCCTGCTCTATTCACTGCATTTCCACTCAGCTCAGCTGGGCTGGTTCCACTCTAACACCAGGTATAACGGTCACCCTCCAAGGTTTATACTTTGATAATCTGTCATGCAGACCTTACAGAAGACAGTAAAGCAATAAACCTGAGAAGTGTACAGACAATGCTAGACTCAGGCTCTGGATATGAGTTTCAAATTCACGGAGAGGTTATCTGTGTGCAGGCCCAGTGGCTGGTTCAGCCCATGAAAAAGAAACAGATCCCATGCCAAGCTCTGCTGCTGATCCAGCAGTCCATTCAACGTCTGCTCCTACTCTGAAGGTAACACAATCCATTACCTCCATTTGGGCCCAGCCTTCACACCACAAGGACCCTGGTGAGGAAGAAAACCCATTTGCACGCTGAAGGGCCAGGCTGCCCACACTACAATAGCGCAGCAGTCCAGCAGCCTGAATCAGCCAGATTGGGATGCACGCAAACACCTCCACGCAAGAAAAAAGGGAAAAAAAGACTGGTATTATTCAAGCTACACTCAGCCACAGAGCGCAGTAGGCCACATATACAAAATGACTCTTTATTAGCAATCCTGCGGCTTTAAACCAGAGGAGACATGGGCTTTGAAATCCTACAGACAGACAATCGTTCCCTATTTAATTCTACCAGGCTTTTTCACAGAGGCTTTTTACGGTCTAAACTGACATTCTTCTCTCTATTCATTACCGCATTCCTGCCCTAAAAACTGTATGACAAGGGAAAGGAAGTGGAAAATTCGTTTACAGTGCAAACAAACATACTGAAAACATTGCACATTTAAAAATAAATTAAGTTTAACCATACTTTGCAAAGGTTAACTTCATAGGTTTTATTATCGGAAAATATCAAAACATTGTTCATTTATTGCAGGGCTCTCCTGCCTGCTGCTTTGTTTCTGGGTCATGTAAGTGTCATGAAGGGTCAGCTCCACATTACTTACAAGCCACGCTTGCTTAACAAAGTAATCCACAATCTTTCCAACATCTATCCGCTGCTAAGCGCTCTCGCTTAGGATATTGGCAACATCAGCAAGGTTCAATGATACAAGAAGGCTTCTACCTACCAGCTGAATCACTGGCCCTCTGAACGTACACATCACGGGCTGGAAACTTCAGCTGCTTTAAATCAGCATTTCACTACTGAAATCAGAGGTGGCATGCCGCTCTTGACCAGTAAAAAGCTCATCCCTGACTTTGGTCAAGCTGATGTTTACTAAGTTGGGGTTTAATCAAAGCTTATCATTGCCTTTGCTCATTCATTATAGCTTGTTTTGGTCCTCAAAACAACAGCCCCACCAACAAAGTGACCAAAATTGCAGGATGTTAACATAGGGCTCTGTACATTTCTCCAACCTCCAGAGCTCAGCATTCTGGCCATGGGCTGTGCCTATACAGGATTTTTGAGCCGGACACAGATCCATGCCGACCCCACAGTACCATATAGTTCAAGATCCTTTTCCACTGCTTGTGCCCAAGGTTTCACAGGAGGGAAGACAAGCATCAGAGACCCCTGCAAGTTCCATCTAGATCCCAATTTAGGACGACTGGAAGACAACAAAGACCACAAGGCACTGTACCATATATTCACAGGTCCATTTAGAAACCCTTCTCCCTTTGTGCTAAATCTGGATGTGTATACTTAAGGTTACACATGCCAAGGAAGAGGGCCTTGCTGAGATGGGGGAAAAAACACATTAAACTAGTAGTGTGGTTTGAAGTAAAGCCTCAGACAAGATGGCATTAGTGTTTAAGAGCTAGTAAGGGCCTTAATGGATTTCATCCTCATGTGCAAGTTAATTGTCAGTCCCCTTTCTTGGTGCCATCACTCCACAGCTCCCTCTTACTGAAAGCTGCCCAGTCTTTTGATTAGTGCTACAAACATGCACGTTTTAATCATCACCATCCTAAGTGGACTCTACAGAATAATCTGCAGAAGCCCAGCTGCAGTATTTACGTTTCTACAGTGAAAATCCCCAGGGGAAAATAGAGGTGGGGGTGGGGAATGGATCCTTTCTGTCTTCGGAGCACTCAGTCTAATTACATTCCTAATAGTGAATTTATGGTATCTTATCTTGTGTAGGCTGAATACACTATCTGGGTCACCAGATTTGATATGACACTGAAAAGAAAGAGTGAATCATAGTTAAGCAAAGCTAGAGAACTGGATGGCCAAGTTTTTGTTCTGTCAAGCACCAACATTTCATCACCTTGAGGGCATTATTAAACTTGCCAACCCTTTTGCTCCTCTTATTAGTTAGACATTTCCTGGAGAACAGGAAAGGAGGAGGGGAAAAGGCACTAAAACATACTCATTCTCCAGAGACTTGAAGACATTTGTCCATTTTATGACTCTTACTTGTTCTTTCTCCCCCTGTTCTTCCCATTGTGCCTCTCCACCATTTGGACCATGTTGACATCATTCCTTTGTTATCTTCTTAAATTAGCTGTAATGAAGTCCTTTGAGCTACATATGCATGCCTTATTTTTTCGGTTTTTGCTTCTCTGAACAGTCTCTATTCACTTTCTCTCACATTCGTGCCTCCCTTCCCCCAGCCCACAACACGCTTTCTAATCTGCTTTTCATTTGTTCCCTTTCACCTTTGGTTACCCAGTGGCCAATAGCCAATGTACTTTACAAAATAAATTGCATTATAACTGACTCTCATTGAGAATTGACATGCACCCATGTGGAGAAAGCTGAGCATTTAGAGCAGGAACCATCTAAAATTTCAATGCCCCAAAATACAAGGACAAAGGGGAGGGAGGGGGGAACAAGAGGAGATAGCATGAAAAGCGCCTATAAGGGCATTTATAATTTCTGGCACGTGCAAACAAGTCTAAGGGATGTTTGTAGCCATAAAACCACTGGACTGAAGATCATGCAGCTGTACTGCCATAGCCTGTCTGACTACCTGACCATACTTGACTAGATTGGAAGCTGTTTTTATGTAGCAACCTTCATGACCATGGTTTTTCATAGCACTTTACTGAATAATGAGTTAAAAAAAGACAACTGTTATGCAGTTAACAATAGCACACAGGCAGCCTTGCACATACAGGATCAACTGTGCTGAAAAGCCAGGGTGCAGGGCAAACAGGTTATTCTTTATCTTTTTGTTTTTAGAAGTGCTTTAGTTTACTCTTTAGCTTGCTCTTCACGAAGTGATACAAAAGCTAGGCTGTCTTCACAGTAAAAAAAAAAAAAGAAAAAGAAAAAGGCATTTACTGAGTGATAGCTTGCTTAGAGTTGAATACAAGGGCTCTTTAGTCCAACAGCTGCCTCCTACTGCTTATTGGTAGGATGGAAATATTTTCATAGTCCAGTATGATGGCAAATAAAATAGTTTTCATCATTGCAGAGCTTTTTGAGAATCTGCCTTGAATATATGAACTGGAATGGCTCAGGAAGAAAATGGAGAAGATACCATGACCTAATGGCTTTTTCCAAGTGGCAGCAGCAGTTTCCTATACAGTCTCGGACTTGTCCCACTCTGTTAACTCCATTCCTGGATATTTATGGATTTTTCTTTTATACACACATGTACATTGTTGTGGGTTTTTTTGTTTGTTTGTTTTGATTTTTCAATTAGATCCTGAAAGTCCATTAAAAAATAGGTAGCAGCTTCACACTGTGTGGCATACTCTATAAGCTAGTAACACGCGACCCATCCTTCTTCACTGCATGCTGACTGAAATAGCAAAGCACACTGGTTTGCAAGATACCTTCTGGAAGATGGGTTGGTGAGTAGCTCCTATCTTGCTGCTCCTCTTTCTCTAGGAAGCACCAGAAATCCTGTCTTTGGGGATGGGCCGAAGTCCTTATCCTGGAAATGGTGTCAGGCTCATAACCTCTACTGACAGAAATGATTCAGATTACCACCAATTACACTTTCCTGGCCAATGTCCTTTCTACAAAAAGCTATACAAGGTTCAACCAGCTGAAGCCATTGTTTTGAAGTTAATTTGCAATCAAACACAAAAAGGAGCCCACACCTTCCAGCAGAGGGTCATTGTCTCAGAACCTGATTTTTTTTCTGTAGTTCTTCAGTGTGTATTTTCTTGTTTAAACAGAAGCCAAGATTAGCAGTAATAGTGTTCTACTTTTGAGTTTCTTCTTTTTTTTCCCCCTCAAATGCAAACTATATTCAGAACTTTTCTTATCACTCCTTTCCACAGTGGCTTTGCAATTCTCCTCGGAGTTTCCCAGCAGAGCAATAAATACCCTGCAAAACCTCAGCAACTTTTGTAACAGCAATTATTAGGAGGAGACCACAACTGCTAACAGTAGATACTCCTTAATTTAGGAACAATAGATACAAGAAAGGCAACACAGCTCAGCAAAACGGAGTTTGAGAGACTTACTGCCTGTGCCTGTACCCCTTCCTCTTCACGTTGTCTAGCTCATCCTTTTAGACTTTAAGCATAGCAGAGCAGGATTTTTTTCCCCATCTCCATACAGGACCAAACACAAGTGCCCTACTAAAGAACATCAGGACCTTTTTATATGTATGTTGCAGTTACTGAGCTATACAGATAGCACAACAATTTCTCAGCTACACTGATACCTCACTTTTAAATGATACATAATTCTTCCTATCTGCCTTGGATTTCATGTAAGAAAGGCAATTCTCCAGCCTATATGGTTACAGCGAACTTTCAAAACAAACACAGTGCAGAAAGATGTTGTGACAAGTTACCTGCAAACCTGGCAGATAATAGCTCTCAGAGGTCAAACTACTCCATTTATCCAAAAGAAGTGTTAACTCTTACATCTGATAAGAATATCAATGTCACTATTCAATATGTGACACATTCTCTTTGCAGAAATACAAAGACAATCCATTTATCCATTAGTGCGAGGTGTCACATCAATTACTTGGGTAGATGCATCAGGGAAACTCAATTGCTCTCATAGATTTTTTCCCAAAGTTGAAGTTGCATGTGCTCCAACTCCAAAGGAAGGAAAAGTATACATTCTACTATATAAAATCTTCAGTGCTACTTACTTAAAGAAGAAATCTCAGCTAGCTCCCAAAACTTATCAATTGCAAAATCCCTCATCAGTGTCCCATTTGGTTATCTGTTCCCCTGCAGCTACAGGGCAAATGCTTCCCTTCAGTTCAGGGATCTGTGGTGAAATTGGAAATGAAGGCTAGAGCATCAAGTATTAGTAATACTTAACCCTTCCCTGTCCCCTGCGTGCATGCATCAGGCATTATCACTGCTATTTTAGACACAGCTGCTACAGCAGTGGAAGCCTTTGTGCAGTACGAGAGCAGAGGTGGGTATTTGTCCAACAAGATTTTTAATAGGGCATGGAATCTCAGAGAAGGAGCAGAAGAGTGACAGCAATGTACACAGTAATATGACACTTCCACCCTCTCCCCTTCACTGCCCAAATTTGTGTGCAGTAAAGCATCCCATGCATTTCTTTCTGTGGACACTATTGATTCCAAAGTAGCGCCATGTTTGTAAGGGAGCTGAAGTGCTTGGTGATTAGATTTCACCTCTGCAGATGTGAATTCCTTTCCTTCATCCCAGGCAGAGATTGTTATTCAGGTGACAAAGCAGTACCCACGCTGTTTCTGGAAGTGCTCCCTCAATTACAAGGGCTGATTTCTGGACAGCCAGCTAGTTCCCCACTTCTCATATGATACCAGTCCATCCATGCAAGAGATGAACAGAGGACAAAAAAGTGGCATTCAGGGCCACTGGATCCACATTATATGTTTCTAATCTCATTAGCCCAGTTTTATGGTTTGGGAGTCATACTGAAACCTCCAAGGGCAGAGGCCTTTGACCAAACCTGCAGTTCCTTGTGTCTCTTATGTAGTATCCAGGATCCATTTTAAAGCATTATTTATTAGCTTCTAGAATCACAGCTGACAGCATACCACAAGCAAGGCTAACACTAGCTTTCCCAGAACTGGAAAACGTCAGAAATCCTCAAAATCTGGTGAAAAAGTTGCATCTCAGGAGATTCCAACAAACCAGGCAGTTCAACATACCTCACTCAACTTTTGCAAGCACAGTTTAACTTTCAGGTCCCGACCTTATCTGGAAAAAGATAGCACAAAGGCAAATACAAGATGTAGGGTTTGAGAAGCAGCCAAATGTTTTCAGACTATGGAAATACCTAATTCACTCCAAGTTTAGCACAGCAGCCTAGGTCTGTGTTTTGTTTTATTTAAAGCAATTCATTAAATGAATTCATGGAATAGTGAGGGACTGTGTTCTACAGAAATACTTCAGAAGGGCAAAAAGCAAGTTGGACTCATTGATCTTTTTCAGCCTACACCCTCATAGGAGAACCACTGTTTAGAGAGTTTATCCATAGTGATTCCTGAGCTCATTTCAGTCTATCATTTCAGCCCCAGGTGCGCCAGCCGTTAACCAAAATATACCTAATAGCAAAGCAGCTCCACTGCTAACATTTTACTACTTGTAGGAAAGGTATGCACACATACATTAGTCAGACTATTACAATGTAACTTAGACGCTTGCACAGTTACTAATGCTAGGCAGGTTTCTTCTATTTTTGGAGGTTAGCAAAGTGATCTGAACAGCTCATCTGTTATGTTGACCTGCATTTGATCAACAGCTCTATCCCACCCCCAGCCTCTTTTTTTTGAGGATAAATAGGGATGGAAACCACATTTGGGAAATATAAGTGATACTGTGCCTCTCTCACTCTGCGGTCCTGTGATTCGAGCCCTCTCCTGGGAGGCAGGAAACTCTTTTCTGCTTCACAGCCTAAACCCACCTCCCCAAAAAGCAAGCCCAAATCCCTGTGGTAGCCCAGCCTCTCTTCCTTGGTCTCTTGGTGATGAATTTCTCATCACATGTGAATACTCACCACAGCAGCAGAGTGATGTGGGTAGGCATTCTGACTAAGGACTGTTCAGTTGTTCCACCCAGTGTGAAATAGAGGAGGGGGTGGTCACCTTAGATGACCCTGGTCCCAGTACATACAGTAAGATATCAAGCGTTCAGGGATCCAGATTGGGCATACAATTTCCAAAATAGTCAGCTGAACAGGGAGAAACCAAAAAGAACAGAGCCCTGTTACTTATATCTCATCTCCTTGTCAGACATTTTCTCAACTCTAAACTTAATTTTACCACCTATTTATTAACTATTGACAAATAATCAAGTGCTGGCAAACAAGGCATTAAGCAAACTGAGCAGCAGTATCAAGTCATATCATAAAGTAGAAATAACACATCAAAGGCTACAGTCTTACGGCAATACAAACTCTAGCTAAAGGCCTCCCCACACATATGCTTCTTCATCTGTTAAGGTTATTAAAAAGGCAAGCACAGCTGTATTTTTTAATAAAATAATTAGCTCTGTCAGTCTGTTTTGAGTGATATTCCCAATTTTAGATTCAATTTAAGCTCCATCCCATTCAAAGTAGCATATGACTGCAAACTGCATCGCAAAATAAAGCTACAGAGGTATTTAAAAAATGATTATTAACTTAATATTGTAATGACTTGAACCTGTAAAGCACAGTCCTGGAAGGCCATTGTAACTCACAGACATCAAGTTGTCTGTCACTCAGCCTCCTACAGAAAGCTCCAAGCTACAGTCCTATGTCTCATTGCAGTAACAAACCCAGAAAAGCTGCTTGAAAGCATCTCGTGCTTCCAATAGACAGCAGGCAGTCTCCAGCCAGCACAAGTGGCTGTTTGTGAACTTCCCCACAGCAGGGTTAGTTTAAGTAATAATAATATTTATATTCTAAAGAACACAGTTTAAATACACCTCCCACACAATGAGATTTCCTATTTTTAGAAGGGAGATATCTGCACATCAGGGAAAGAAAAAAAAAAAAAAGAGCCAAACAAGCAGCAAAAACAGTGCAAAGAGTTTGAAATCAGAGTTCCATTTTCTATTATTTCACTGGGGAAGGGAACATTTGATTTTCTTTTAGCCACCACCAGTTCTGAGCACCTTTTGCACTGAACTTAGCAGAAGTGGCAGCATCCAAAGTGAACTCAGTGAAGCTGCCATGGATGGACTACGTTTCCCAAACACTCCGTACCAAAGGTTAGTCTGTCTATAAGACGCACATAACTCTTTGCCTGACAAAAAGAGACTACCAAACTTCAGTCCCTCCGTACTAAGGAGCTCCTGATGAGCAGTGCTGGGCCTGAGAAGCACCTTTCAGAGGCACCTTCCAAGTGTGGGTAATCACATCACACTAACCCCAAAACGCCCTACAATGCAAAATGCTATTGCTCACTGCTAGCACTGCATCCTGCTTTGGGGCTCTCTCCCAGCCTCACAAGACTGGGTTTCATGCTGAGAGGAAGGGAGAGAGTACTGCAGAAATCCTGATAAACCCACTTTCTAAATCTGGGACATGTCATTAATTACGTTAATAATGCCTGAAAGTGAAAGACAACTGAGCAGGCTACTGAAGTTAGAAGTTGGGTTTGTGTTTTTTAATCGCAACAGCAAAGCAGAGGGGCACAAGTAAGTAATTGCAATTTTCTGTTCTTTTCTGCTGTTCCCTTTGATGGAGTCTCTTCCTGCCATATAGGTCACTGATGTTCCCTCTCTCCTTGTGGGAATATGCAGCCATCACTCTCATGTCTGCAAGAGACACTCTGCACCCAGGGCCTTAAACAAAAAGAAACTTCTCACCTCGAGCAGAGCAAGCAGTCGGTGCTGTTTGAGCACCTTACACAACTGGCAATTTTTGCACTGTGGGAATTTTACTCTGAGTCCAGAAGTAATATCTTCCCATAGATAACATACTAAGAAAGATATGGTGATTATAGAAATTGCTAAAACAGAAAAAGGTGGCAGGTAATGACATCAACATGAAGGCACAAATTCCCTGCAGACAGAGCCTAACTAAGGAAAGGAAAATAGACTTTGCAATGGCTGGGAAATGGACTAAGCAAGTAAAAACAAAGAGACACACACAGAGTTAATGTGCTCTTACAAAACTAGAACCGGAATTTCAAGATTTATTGGGACATAGTTCATATGTATGCATTTGTCTAAATTCACCTCAAAATTGCTCTATACTGTACACAGTCTGCCAAGAATTAATAAAAAGAATATATGTACATTTCTCTTTATTTATTCCCTTCTGCCAATATTTCACATAAACAGACCAGAGGAAGAGGGAAAAAACACACATACAGATACACAAATAAAATGGTTGAACACTGTGCAATCCTTTAAGGTTTTTGGCTCCAAGCTTTTTTGTAGCTGCCAAAAATAAAAATAAAAAAAGCAAAATGTTTTCACTCAAGCAATCAAACAGCACTCACATCCTATTTAAACTCCAGTAACAGACTGCCAGTAATGCTGTGTGCTAACACCAAAGGAAAGAAGATATACATAGACCTAAAAAAAAAAAATAATTCCTTGGATTGAGATTTTTTTTTGTCTCATCTACTGATTTCTCACAAGATCCTGTGTACTGACAGAGGTTACCTTGCTCCTCCACGTGCTAGCCACACTAAACTTTTACAGCTTCCCATAATCACAGGTAAATATGTACTGGTGCTCAACCACTTCCCTGCAATATGAAGCATATATACACTGAAAACAATCATTCCTAATTTTTATGCTCTTTCCCTGCAGACAGCTTTCCTTGCACTACAGGTCACCAGAGCAACTTCTTGTTTTGTCAGCAGACACTACACATAACACAACCAACAGGCCTTACCTGTCATATAAGGATAATCTCTGAAAATATCATTTTTCCTACTATAATATCATAGAGTGATAGAATCATCAAGGTTGGAAAAGACCGCTAAGATCATTTAGTCCAACCATCAACCCATCACCACCATGCCCACTAAAATTAATGTAATTTTCCCAGGAGTTTGGGACCACAGCACGTTGGTTCTCCTCAGTATTTTACCACTTGCATCTCGTTGTGGTTATTCTTTCCATACCTCACAAACAAAACTTCAGGACTGAACAATGGTTCTAAGGATTCATCCCTCCCGAGTTCACATCTATCGCAAAAATAAAAAGACAATCCTGCTGCACAACTTCATCAGAAATAAATAAATAAACAAACAAACATGCTTTCCTTTTGAAGGCTTCAGCAGGGAACACGTTACAAGAAGTATGTTGAGGTAGGCAGGAAATGTTGCTTTTGTGATGTGAGGCTTCAGAACAGGAAAACAGAATATACTTTTTGAAGTTTCACTCTGCTTTTTTTTTTTTTTTTTTTTTTCCCCCCCTCCTTTTTTCCCCCCTCAAAGCTGCTGCAGTTCAGAGCTATCAGCTTTATTTCATTCATGGGTCCTGGCCCAGTTCCAGAGGACAGGTCTCCCTCTGATAACGCTGGATACTTTTAGGGGACGTTTAAAAGCTCCATCAGGAACACAGTGGTCTGAAAGCTTGCCAGAAATCTGACTGACTTTATAAGCTCTATTAGTGGTCAGCCTCACTAGCGGAATTCACGCTCACTGCCAAACTGCTCTGGCTGCGGTTCGATGTACTGCGCGGGCTGCAGCTGATGCAGGCTAAGAAGAGGTCCCCCCCCCAGCCTGTCACCACCTTCCTGCCAAAATTCACCACTCCCTTCTATCTGACAGTGCAGTTTCCCTCACCCTCTCAACCAGCTGTGCTCAAGCAGGCTGGGCTAAAAAAGGCCATGCTGAGCAACGCTCCAGCTCCTCGAGGCCTGGAAGAGAGCAGGCAGGGTATGGGCAGGGTTCAGGGAAGCAAGGAGACCAGCAACAGCTTCAGCTTGGGAGAGCAGTACTGAATAGTGATGGGTGCTCCTCCTGCAGGCTTCCAGCAGCTCCACTGATATAGTCTGCAAGAGGCCTGTACTCTGCTGTCATCGGTACAACACTCGAAACACACAACCAGAAGGTTTAAGGCACAAGGACAGAACCTCTAGTTCTCTCCAGGCCATTCTGGTCACCAGGAAACTTGCATGTGTTTCTGTTAATAGCAGTAATAGATTATCCACAAGGAATGAAAGGAAGCTAATGCTAAACTCAATGCATGGGTTAGTCTGGAGACAAAAAAAAACAGCACAGCCCTAGATCCAGTGCAGCCCCCTAGTCTGGATCTAGGCCATAGAACATTTCAGAGTGTCTGAGGCTGTCCAAACACCCCAAGGATATGTCTCTACCATTCAGTGATCCCATCCATTCCCACTCCCTGAACAGATACTCTTACAAAACTGATTCTTGGTTTTTACTGTGGCACTCTATTTTAATTAAAATGAACAAACCAGACAGATGATTCATAAGGAAACCTCCTCAGCAATAACAAATGTTTATTTGCTTGGATTGTGTATTTATCTCAACTATTGAAACCAAAAAGAAAAAACTAAATAAATAAAGCTAGAGGGATGAGATACAGGCAGACCTCAGGAACACCTTCATAAAATCACCTCTTCCCATATCCTACCATGGGACTACTTGTGGCTCACTATACTTAAGTTGGTGCTTGGACTCCTCTTTCTTTTCCTATAGCTTATGGAATATTTCACCAGGTCACTTTCCACCACCTTCCTCAGCAGTAAAAATCTGAAACAGAATAAATTCCAGCAATCTTGATACCATAGCTACTGAGATAATCCTAGGAGAGTGAACTGGGCCCATGAGAAAGGACGTGTGCTCCCTGAAATATAATGAGATACCTGCTGTCATTAGCAGAGGCCAAGGATGTTGTGCAACAAATTAAGGCATACACAGCATAGAAGAGCCCTTACAAGATCCCACGTTCCCTCACCTTATGGCGAGCCATTATGTGTTTCCATGGGACTTCACAGAAATGACAAAAGAAGGTGCCACTATAACCCAGTTTCTCCCAAGGTTACAGCACTCCACCAAGTAACACTCTTCTACTTCCAGGATCAGCAGACTTTCCTGACATCCTTCCTTCCTATGGGAAGAATTTGTCTTTGAGATGACCACATCTACTAATCAGGCCAGAAATCAGCCAGCCTCTAGCCCTTCCACCACAGAAAGGATGACATCTTCTTGGCACACAGAAGAAAAAAGAAAGATATGATTCAAGGCACTGAAACTGTGGCAGTACTGAGCTTTGGAGACACCAGAAATCCCAGAAATTTGTGGTTCTAGTAGTAGAGATGTTGGTGTGGCATGTATAAGCACATCCAGCTGCAGCACAGACATACTCAGACACCAAACCTCTATGAGTTAAGCACTGTTGTCCTCATCTCAGGATGACTCACTTGGACGCTAGAACTTTAAATGTCACTATGAACTCACAGCTCAGAAAAAAAAAGAAAAAAAAAACACAAGAGAGAGTGGGAAGGAGTGGATTAAGTTTGCATGATTAGTATGAGTTACAGCTCATTTTGGCAACACCAGTGAATAGGCTATGCACTCACCACTTTTTCCTTGCCTTCAAGAAGCTGAGTCCTCAAGGCATGCCATCTGAGCCCATCAACAAAGGATCTAGGTTTCAAAGGGAAGCCAAACCAGAGGAGCCAAGCAGAGCTCATGGGTATATTCCAAGCCCACAGAGGGAGAGCTCAAAGGGTCTGAAAGAATTTGCTCAATACAATTTACCGTAAGAGAAACATATGATTTTCCAAATGTAGCCACCATTGTGGAGGCTTAAAGAACTTTTCCACAAAATCTATGCTACCAAAAGATGAATTTCTGCTCTCTTCCCAAGTCAGATGCTTGTTACAGCCCCCTTTTTCCTAAGCACACATCTAACTGGAGCTTTCTCAGTGCAGTTGCCAAGGCCCAGTCTTCCTTGACCCAAGCTTTGCTTCGTACGCCAGAAGAGAAGGTACAAGATTAGTTGAAATGTTGGATGGAAGCTGAGTTTGCTTAGCTGACAGTGTGCCAAGCTTGTATGGTTTTGCTGAAAAGCATGCAATGCAAATCCTGCTGCATTCTGTTGAGTGTGGGTGAGAAAGAAGAGTGGAATCTCTATCAAATACAATGGAAATAGAGATTTTGTGGTAACGAACGAAGAATTTATTGCTGCAGGCAACAGCACAAAGATCCATACCAGCTAAAGGATGCAGGGCAGAGTAAAGTGCATAGTTTGAAGAATATGGACAAAAATAAATAATTTATGCTAATGCAGGATGTACCACAGAGAGGGGAATGCATGGACAGGAAAAGCCCCTCATTCTTAATTCACTTCTAAGGTTGCTGTGACCACAGCACAATTTTATTTAATACCCTAGTCGTGTGCCAGAGGGACTGAGAGCTCAGAAAGCTTAGAAGTAGCACAGCACTGGCATTCTCACTTTTTGGAAGAGTCTTGCCATAACTATGGGGAGACATTCATTAAATTAATTGGGTATGGTATCATTAGGCATGTCAAGGACGTAAGAAAACAGAACAGGAGACAAATGTACAAGAGGATTGAGGCTACAGGTCAAAGGAGATCTTAACCAGGGCTGTGGCACATCAGTCCTCTTCACATTCGTGTGTATTCCCTCCTTCACTGCTTCTGTGAGATAATCGGTAATATGATGAGCTAGCTCTCATCCAGCAGCATCAAATCCAGATCCCTGAAGCAATTCACTCTGTAATTGCAGGAGCAACAGTCTGGATACCAAGGAGAGTGGAAGGATAAGTCGCAGGATGTAACAGTCCTGCTGAGAGTTACTGTAACTGCTTTGAAACAGCACAAATGAGCAAGACAAGAAAGCAGAGATGCATCAAGAGGCAGCGTGCAAAAGACATGCAGCTAAACAGTGGGAAAGATAACAATATATCCAAGTGCCTGACATCGTCAGGCAGACTAAACCATGCTACATGCCTCATTTGTGCTTCCAGCAGAAGAAGATAAGAGTCAACGGGTGTCTGAGGTCATTCTAACCATCTATTAAAGAAAGCATACAATCTTTTCTCTAAACATTGTAGAAGAATCTCAAGAGGTGGTTTCTTTGCTCAGATTTCTACCCAACAACCATTCCACGTTTTTCCTCAGGGTTATACTCATAGTGATTCCCTGTATTCCTGACACTTCACTGCTCTTTTCGTGACTCAAAAGCATAAACACGTCCATCCATCTGGGCTGGAGATCCCTGGACCTCCTCTGACCTACTTCAAGACTAGTATCCTGTGTGCTGGGAAGCATCACCAGACTTCTTCAGGCTAAATTTACTGCTCACCTTTCTCTTCAATAAGCATTCTGCTGCTCATCACTTTCAAGTGTATGTCAGCTAAACTGGATTATTTGAAATAATGGGCAGTCCTGTTTCTCTTTTTGAAAGATTTAAGCCGAACCCCCTTATACGGATTGTGATGTAGTTGCTGCTTGATACTATTAAAAAAAAAAAAAAAAAAAAAAAAACAACCCTGTAAGTCCAGAAATTCCCAATAGTTCCCAATAAAAAAAAAAATAAATCCTCTTTTAGAAAATATATTCAAATCATCCACTCAAAAACAAATTCTCCCAAAGCCTCACTCTGTCACTGAAGCACAATGTTCAATATTGGCCATTACTTTTATATATTCTGGGAAGGAAGAAAATGGACCAAGAACATTTCAGATTTGTTTTCTGCAAAAATTCATGTAAGCATTGCTAATATCTATTACAGATGTGCAAGTTATGTTTGGATTCAGGCTCCAGAGACTCACAGCTTTCAGCCATACACAGATCAACAAAGACTGTCAAAATAGCTCTTCTCAGTTTCCCACAGTACCAGTTCTCTTTTCCAAGAAGGCATAAGCCATTAGTGTGCCACTGCAAAGTGACTGGTTTGTTTTCTGCTATGCAGAGCAACAACATGAGAGAGCCCTTGAACAGGTGCAGACTGATTTCTCTTGTAAAAAAAAGTCACCGACCCCCCTCCCCAACATCTCTAAAGTAAGTGCAAACAATAAGGAGCTGCTACACATTGGTAGGGGGTGGGGGAAGCCATCAACATGGAATAAATGTGCTCCTAAGTCCTATAAAGGCATTGGCTAGGTTCATCAGCAGTAGATGGATTTGGAGTTAGGATCATCAGTACAGGAGGCTTTAAAGGCCCCCTTATTTCCAATGCCCTTCCCCTTTTTATGGTGCCTTTTTTTTTTTCGAGGAGTAAATTAAAATTGTTGCTGCAGTATTGCTGACCTCTTTCACACAGGGCATCAAATCTCCAAAGAGCCTCTTAAAGCCCCATCCTTTCCCAGTGCTGTATCCTATTAGTGCACTGACCCTTTGTGCATCCAGCAGAGCTGCCAACCAAATATGCCTTTGGAATCTGAAAGCTGCGGCACAAAGGCAGCCCTTGGGTTTGAATAGGGCAGAGCAGAGGGTTTATTCCTCCTTGGAAGGAGCTCTTCTCCATGGCTTGGGGGTTACAACAAATCAGAGAGAAGAGAATTTGGGTCCTTCAGCAGATAAAATTCTCCTATCTAAAAAATAAAAAAAAGGAAACAAATTTGAGCCTACACAAAGGGGTTTCCAGAACAGTTCTCACCAGGTAACCTTGGTTGAGTAAATGGCCTCAGATATAGCTGGCTTTCCAAGCCTAGGTCACAGCATGGGAAACACTCTGGGATAAGAGTATGATTGAATCTGAATCAGAAAATCAGTAGTCCAGTTATGTACCACAGAAGTCCATCCCCTTCAGCATATAATAAAGGGAGCACTTAAAAAGCAAAGTGTCTTTAACGTATTTGAGTTAGGAAAGCTTTCTTGAAACACTTCTTAAACTTAAAAGATGAGAGCAGAGTGTCTAACAGGCAAGTTTTTAAATAAACCCATGTGAGATGGCTCACGTCTTCAAAGGTTTTCAGAAAGTTGTTGGAAGACATCTACATGCAGAGGGAAAATGTGTCAGAGATTACCTGGGAAAATGTGAAAATACCATGATAGATGTTGATGCTCTTCAGAGGAAAAAAAAAAAAAAACTATGATGGTATATCCTGGAGTGATGAAGTCTCTTATACACTGTCACAGGTCAAGGGCTGTAAACTGACTTATTTCCAATACCACAGCAGAAAAAAATGATAGAGGGAAGGAGCCACATGGCATGCTTCCATCTGGAATGCTTGCTTTTCTTTCCCTTCACCCTCCAATGTATTTTTCATAGTTTTTTTTCTCAGTAAGAAATTTAAGGGAAAGAGGGAGAACAGCTGAAATTCTGAAGAACTCTCACACACACAAACAACATGAACATGAACAACAGTTGCGTTTAGAATTTCACTCAAAAGTTGTACCTACAATTTCATCTGAACTTGTGCTTCCCCTTCAGTCAAGATTAATGACACTTTGTTCACAGGTCATTTAAGACTGGCAATTTCTCTTATCCTTCAATTCAGGTGTTTAAGTTAAGAAAAAAATATGTAAAGGTTGGATGCTTACACTTATTACAGTACTTTACATTATCTGCCTTTCATATGGTCACTACTGCCTTCCTTCAGCAGGTAAGTTACGAAGCCCTGACAAGTTTTCAAACAAGTTAACAGGTGGCTTACAATGCTATTTCTCACTCTACTACTGAAAACAAAACAGAAGTCTGCTTCCCTTCATTTCTTCACCTTTCATTATGTATTTAACCTACCTATGCGACTGCCTTCCTACAGAAAAGAGATTTGGGTGTTTGGTCACTTCCCAGAAGAATTCTGGCTCACCCAGTTCACTACATCATCTTGGCTACCAGGGAAGACTGGGGTAAATCCTGTGAAGCTAATAAAAAACAGCACTTCAGGTACAGATGTTTTGAATTTTCTCTGAAAGATTAAAAAAATCCTTTAATATTTAATCAACTTTGGTAGCAGTGTCTTGTCTTCCAAATAAAAATTAAACACGAATGCTTTGTGGATATTTGCAGTTATTTTCTGCTCCCACAGCTAGTGAAAAAACAAAACCAAGATTTATATTGTGACCATTACATGGTCTAAAATATGTTCTTATTATCAAGTGAGGAACACTTGTATGAGGAGTCAGAAAATATACAAATAAAATATCGAGGATGATTAATAAAGGGAAAGTGACTTTCACTTCTATTAAATGTTTCTATTATCTGTCATCAAAGAGCATAAACTTTGGAAGAGAGGGGGAACAAAGTGCATAATAAAATTAATATCTGCACAAATCAGCAGACAAATTTTTCCATGTTGCCTACTTGTTTCCCCTGATAGCAGACTATTTTCCTTCATTGGAAAGCACCAGCTTTCTCACAGCTCTGCACTTATGCAAACCTCTTACAAAGAAGGGCTCTGCTCTGTTAACTATGCTGGTATCTTTAGTCCTCAAAGAAAAGAGTGCTGGACAGGAACAGGAAGCAACAGGTTTTCAGTCTCCCTTTTTTGATTTCTACTGCCTATGTTAGTCAGCTGTGCCCATTCAGTATGTAACAGTCATATCGTTAATAAAACAGTCTGCTTACATCCTTTGAGGCAAGAAAATAAACCCAAAGCATTGATTTCAAGCTTCAGCTGGAACAGGCTCCTGTCATACTCTGCGCAGTATGCAGGATGAAAAACAAGGCCCTCAGCAACATCTACACACCCACCTTTCTATCAGAAGGTTCCCACCTGTTTACATTTGTTAATCTAGATCTTCAGGATGCTGTGCATCTAGACTGCCCTGTGTTACAGCACTAGTTCAGTTAAATGAGTAATATTTCCATTGCTGGTTTTGCTTACAGGTCTCTAAAGCTGGCCCACACTTCCCTCACTGCAGTCGTGACTTCAGCAAACACAAAAGGAGAGCCATGCTGAGGGACCTTGAATGAAACTAACTTGGATCATGAAGTTAAGAACAATAGTTAACAAAATGAAAACGTTTTGCCCAGGATTGGTACGAGTGGAATAAATCTGAGTATTTTTTTTCTCCCATCTGTCTTCTTACTAGGCACTTTTGATAACATGAACAAAGTAGAGAGCAAGCCCACCTCAGATTCACCTGCTCCTGTACTATTAGTCTACCAAAGCTCTTTCTTGATTTCACCTTGTTTGCAGACCACTATTTCCTTTGCTTCTAGTAAACAGGTGTACACATTTCAGTTATCACAAGGTAAATAACACGTTTGCTTTACACTTTGATCTGAACACAGAAAATAAAAAGCCTTTGCCAACATACACATCCAACTAACTCTAGCAACTGTAGCAGAAGGTTTCCACCTGATTATTTTCATTAACTTAGAACTGTAGGACTGACTTCACATCATTTTCAGTGCAGACAATTAATTGAAGCCAGCAGCAGAGAAGTAGCACTGACCTCACTGTACAGCAAGGGAGCTCTGTTGTTCCTGTGCCACAGAACAAGTCATCTGCACCGGCTACACTGGGGTTAAAAAAATAATAAGTAAAAGTAAGTGCTGTGTGCCTTGATTAAGAACAAAGCCCACGTTTCAGAGCAGCTTTTCCAGGCTATGGCAAAACAGAGAAAGGAAAAAGGCACAGGCTGAAGCCATAGTAAGACTGACAGAAGCAAAGCTCTGTGGTCAATGCACATGAAAAGGACGAGAAAGTTTTCATCACTTTATTGCAAGGCTGGCTGCTGCAATCAGAAATAGGCTGTTCAGCCCATCATTCTGCAAAAGGCTTCATCTTCAACCCTCTACTTGGTAACTATCTGCTCATACAGCTCACGTAAGTGCAACGTATCAGGAGATCCAGCTGCACTCAGTCACGATCTTGGTGTACACATCTTGTGATTCCTTCTGAGCACAAGCAGGCAGAAGCCAGAAATAGCTTCCTCATCTTATTTACACAACAATCATGAGCACTGTAATAAACAAATAAGCTCTGATGAAGCTGCTTTATAAAATTACTTCAGATTTAAATATTTTATCTTCCACCAAGAAGGATGAGCAGAAGTGCTAGTATTATTTTTAAAACAACAACAAAATCATAATTGTGAATATTTAAGATAATCAGAGGCGTGGAGAAAGAATTACTTTCCAACATTTATTTCCTTCAGTTCCTACTAAAATGTTCCTTATCAAACATATTTAATTCTTCTCCTTGTTGGCACAATCTATATTAAGACTCACTGAACATAATGAAACTTAAGCGAGCATTTTATCCATTGATTTAAGTGTTCTTCCAAACCAGAGTGTACAACCAAAAGCAAATTTAAAGCACAAAGAGGCTAAATTGCAACGGAAGTGTGATTTCCAGTGAAGGAGTTTACTCCTAGTGGATTTGCTCTCTGCTCCTCCCAGGCAGTCAAATCAGTGAGTTAAGCCTACATGGAAGATAGAAAACCTTTACACTTCCCAGTACAGCATGTTAGAAACCTTCCACTCATTTGTCTTACTTTGCATAATTTACTGAGCTCCCATTTAGTAAAGTGGGTTTTAAGACCAACATTTTGAAAATGGGAGGGAAGATCTGAGACACCCATTCGCTCTTCTAGATATCACGCATCCAGATGACTGAATGTGCACAGCAAAGTTGGCTGGCATCAGTGTGATCCTTTGTGATGCTGATCTGATTGCTACCAAGCTGCTGTAAAAGAGCCATCCCTGCAATTAGAGAAACCACACTCTGCACAGACACAGCAGAGCTACTACACTACCTTGGAAAGTGCATCACCATCTGAGCATTACCCAGACAGGGCATTCAAGTCGTATGACCTTAGGAAGTAGCAGAAGAACCTGAGAGAAGATTTCATTTTAAGTATTGGTGGCACTATGAATGTCCTGGTGAGTCCTGGTTAAAAAAAAAAAAAAAAAAAAAAAAAGCATACTTTGTGTCACCCCTACATTTTATACTTTACAATGGGAAAGGACTGGCAAGAGTTTATGGAGACTGGATTTACAGCGGCTCAGCACTTCGTGCCAAGGGCTAGTCATGGAAGGACACCTTTTTGTGGAGCTTTCATGGTCATCTGCGATAAGGATCAGAACCTAAGAGAGGAATCAGGACCCCAAAATCTCTGAATCATTCATTTCCACAAAAAAATACTTCTTCAAATCTGAAAGACTCAGAAACTGAGCATTTCATTTGCACATTTCTGTGCCAACACAATATAACATATGCTTGACACGTCTAGAAACATTATGGTGCTGCTTGCATTTCCTGCCAACTGCAACAACTCCTTCTTTTCCTTCCTGATTTTAGGCTTTGTGAATTGTTTCAGTGCAGGAAGAGGAGGAATAGAAGAGCACTTTGGTACCTGGGAAAATAGAATGTTTAGAAGAAAGAGGCAAAGCATGTGTTCTCACGATCAGCTGGCAAATGAGGCAGAAAATACCACAGAGCGTGACACAAACTGAGAAAAGATTTTGTACTTGCTTTTCATTTGTTCCCACAACAGATGCAAGCTGGCCTGACTCAAATCCTCCATGAAGTAGCAGCCATTGCATATGCTTCCAGATCTGTGTCGGCCTAGCTGAAGGCAAACGTGCTGCTAGATGAATGTGAGCTGAAGAACCAACAGAGCGGTTACAGCTCAGGAATGCCTAAGCGTCCTCCAAGTCCTATCACAATCTGCACAGCCTAAGGGTCCGTTCCCACTCCCTTAAAGGCTAAAATTGCTTCCACTCATCTCCACCAGAATACAGGTTCAAGGTACACAGAGTTGATGAACTCTTTAGGAAGACCACAAATAGAGGATCCACCCTTCAAACAGGTTCAGATTTGGGAAGCAGTAAAACATCTGAAAGACGTGATCCTTATCTAGATGATTCAAACCATCTGAGCACTATACAAGTCTGCACAAATGGATTGAACTCCCTAGAGAAAGCCCTTTCTCATGAAATTTTGAGTATTTTTCAACCCTGGCTTGGCAAGAAGTAACATGAGAGTAGATTCCCTCGTGGTATTTTGGTATTTTTTATTCCAAATACAGCCAGAAATAGAGTAAGAAGATGGATTTTAATACACCATCTGAATTTATTAAGCAACTAAATTATTTTATATCTATCTATATATTTTATTTTTATTTTTTATTTCTTCTGATGACAGGGCCTTTAATATTTTTGAACACAGACTCAATAATCATGATCTATGTGGTGGCTTAGCTATGATTTCAAACCTAACTTCTAGGCACTGAGTTTTTATTCTGTTCAAAAATAAACACATCACATGGCTAAACTGTCTCTTCCCTCCTTTCAAAAAGTTAGTCCATTTCAATGACTGACCACTGCCCTGCAGAAAGGTAGTACTGAGACTCTTGATATTTCTACAAGATGAAATTCATCTGCCTTTTTCACTGTTGGAAGGTAGCTCTAGCAACAGTTGGTGACAAGCCAGATATATTCAGAGGTTAAAGAGGAACCATCACCTTTAAATTCAGGGCCAATTTAGAGAAATGCTCATCCCCAGTGAAGTCAAAATGGTAGTATATTTCCCCCCCTAAAAAACATAACACACATGCAACCAAAACCAGAGGAGATCAACGCACTTCTCTTGACTAGCTAGAAGGGAAGACTACATTTCAGAAAAGTGTGAGGGAGGGTATGTATTTATATCCAGCAGTGACAGGAACAAAAAAAATATTTTACCCAGAGCCTGATTCCTGAAGAGGCCCATAGTGGTAAAAGTAGGATAATTGTAAAATAATAGCTCATGGTGTTCTCACACTTTTTTTTCCATGCTGCTAAAAGCAGTTCACTCGATCAGCAGTTGGCTATCTCCTAAATCCCCTCCTTCATCTCTGTATTCCACTTAGGGAGTAGCAAATATAGGGCACTCAGCTCATGACTTTTGGTTTTCTCAAGCAAGAAAATTCTTACAAAGATGAAATAAGCCCCTGGTTTAATGGCCATCAACTGAACACAACAGCTATGCTGGGAACAAGAGATCTTAGAAAAATTCCCTCCATGACTATAGAGCTGATTCTGTCATACTAAATGATTGTGGCATAATTCCAAATGCAGAAAAGCCAACTCCTTCAGGATGATCTCTTCCATAATTTCAGCTAATCTTCCCAGCCTATAGACTAGTCAGTAATAAGCCAAGTAGCAAAGGGGCTTCCAGGGTGGAACACCCCATTTCTCAAAACTTGGATCTGTACCATCACATGGAATAATTTCATCCTACACGAAGGCACACATTTGCATACCCAGTGCCAATTTCCAGAAAGCCTTACCATGGACATTCTGAAAAAGCAGTTGTCTTCCATCTGCAGATTCTTTTTTCAGCTGTTCCTCATAATCACTTGGCTTCCCCATGCCCTTGTTGATCACAGTCAATATTTCTACAGCACGATCTCTGAGGTTGCTTTAACCTGGTATGAGTCTGGAAGTTTCTGATTTTTCCATGGCCTCTTTGGTAAAAGGTCATTCTTTCCAGAACATGCAATGGTGATCTGGACTGAATGTGATTCAAAGCTCTCTAATAGTCTCAATTAAAAACAAACAAGACTAGTTAAAAAGGAATTCAATCTTGCATATCTTTTTGTTTGTTTGTTTTAAATACATCCAGCAGACACATCTACTAAATCTAGGTTAAAGTTTGCATTTATGATGCAAAAACCTCCTTGCAATTACAAGGAACATATCCTATATAGCTGACATACCTGGGCAGTTTCTCCTTTCTAGAGCACTATTTTCTCTCATCGAAATAACTTGAATTCTACCAAGTCCTTCTGCATTTTCTATGGACTGAATTTCCTCCCCTCCCCTCAAACCATTCTGTGAATTTGTTATGAACAATAAGCATGTTGTGCTCCATCTTAAAGGCACCTGAGTCTTTGAGGATTAGGAAAAGGTGCAAGGTAAACGTGATATGTTATTACTACTTTAATTAGTTGTCCATCTACTAACAGCTCCTCACTGCAAACAGGAATTTAAAATTCGGTTCTACCAGCTTCCTGCTCCAAACCAGCCTTCTACTGCCAGAAACATCAAGAAGAAATGGGAGACAAGGGAGGGCTCTCTGACCACATGGCAAACATTAGTGCAGAGAAGAAAGGGCCCTTTCAGAACCAGCATCCTGGTTTTGTGGATCCCAAGTGTTTCGTCTCTCAACCTACCACCTCATTCTTCAGAAGACCCAACATCTGAAACGTGTCTAGAACGAGAAAAGGAGGGAGTCAAGTCATTCTTCCACCAACATCTCCAAATGCTGCCAGCATGACATGCTAAAGCTGTCAACATTTTGCCTTTTCCTCCTCCATCCCTCATGACAGTCCACCAAAACAAGAAGCATTTTTGGAATGCCACTGAAAAAGGTTGTGCCAATGGAGCAAAAGCTCCAAATGGAGCATCGGCCAGCAGTCCCAGAAATACCATCTGACCAGGCTGACATGAATTTCACTCAACCTAGCTGAATTTACCCATTATTTGCAAACATTCTCAATTCATGAATCAGAAATGTTTCAGAAGTGATTATTGCTGCATTACATCATCTTCTAAGAACAGCATCAGAATGCAGCTGCTTGCTACATCTGCAAGTATTTAATGGATACTATCCACAAGTCAAGGAAAGGTATATTTTGCCAGGACCCACCAATTGTTAACATGCTGAGAGAGCTAAATGTAAAAAGAAATGAGGTCTGATTTACCCTTCACCTCCTATGAGTTATGCTTCCATCTGCTAAACACTCAAAGTGGAAGGAGCTTGGCATACTTCTTGAAACAGTTAATCTGAGCTCCCATTCCCAAATCCATCCTTTCCAATTTGGCACAGCAGGAAGATTCTCTATAGACTCGGAATATGAGTTGCTGCCAATCGGGATTCAGGTGCTTGGCAGGCACCTGCATTCAAATTTCAGGTAACACCTGGTTGTGTTGTCCTGCCTGTAGCTAGAATGATGATTCTCTATCTACTGCAAGTTCAAGGAAAGCAAAAATGCAGATACTTAGATAATAACCATACAGCAGATCTACAGAAGCCAATGGGTCTTGAGACATTGTGGGAAGCACTGTAGCAACTTAGTCTCATGCTGTGGCGAGGATCAGCAACTCAGCCTGCACTATCTCCCTTCTGTTGCTCTTGATCAGTTTGAATTTCTGCTTTAATAGTCTTTGCCAAATAAGACATACCAGATTTTCAGGATTTTGCTTTGAACAGTCATGTGACTTGTATGCTTTTTTGAGGTTTAGCTACATAATCCCCTTTGGCAATTTTTCTATCAAAGGTTCTAATACTTTTGGAGACAATATCCAAATTATGCATATATTTATGATTACGTGCAATGCTGGTGTTATTCAGCTGCAAAGCTGTAGCCAAGAGAAGAGTGGAAACTCCCTGAAACAGATTACTTAAATAATAAATATAAACAAAAAGGAAAAAAAAAAAAAACAACCAACAACAAAAAAAAAACAACTAACTTCTTTCAGTCATATGATTGTAGCATCTTATGTTGGCCTTCTTTTCCACCTCATCCTCCTACTCTAGGGTCTGTTCTTTGTGAAAAGGCACACATCGGCCACTGCTCAATCCTCATAACTCTGCCCATCTGTTCAGGCTGCCATTAATGTCACGTAAGGGACTAGCTGGAAGAGATGCGCTCTAAGTGGAGCCAGAACATCCCCCTTCTCCACAGCAATGTACACCACGCTGCCAGCACATCTGCTCCCCACCGAGCCAGTAAGTTTCAAGGTTATTTTGGGACCTGCATCTATACTACTTAGTTATACAGAGCACTAGCGGAAGGAAGTGTACCAAAGAATGTCTAACTGAAACCTGCAGTGTCAGGGACCAGCCAGAACATGGGCAACTAAACCCACTAAGGAGAAGGCACTCATGTTTTCAAGGATGTAAGTGAGGCCACAAGGTAATAGCTCTTGACAGAATAAAGTAGAGACAGCAGCCTTGGCAAAACACCCATAAAGAAGGGTTTGAGGGTGATGGGGACTGCTGTGAAGCCTGACAAGAGATAGGGAGGGGTTAATGCTGAGGATTAACTAAAAGGTACCAGGTGAAGGGGGAAGATGAGTTCAGCAGGGGGCAGCCCTCTCCTTGGGTGCAGGGGGACACCTGGACAGCAGCACTCATATTCCCTTCTTACAGACAGAAGGCCTCCTTTAAAACACCCATGCTTTCTTTTTTATTACTACTCCTACATTTTATTCACCCAAGGGAAGAAGAATAAAAAGCTCCACTCATACACAGCATCTGGCTCTCAGCATAGTCCCTGCTAGTTGTCCACTTGGGTGGAAGGAGCCCCAAGAGGACCAAGGGAACAGGGACCACCATCCCTGGTGGATGTTCGGCTTTTGGCTGCAGAGGGAACTGTGCTCCCCATTTACACTCCATCAAGAGGAGGATCTCTCCAGCTTAAATACATGTGACCTGTAGCATAGCAAGCTCTGGGACTGCTTGTGCTATAACAATGCTCCTCCAACCATCCACCTCAGCACACAGGTATTTTAGTTATAACAGGTATGCACCAGTGTACTCCAGAGCTGCAAACTCTCCCACAGCCTTGTCTTGGGGATGTATTTGAGCGCAAGATCTGAGCTGTACCTGCCTGCACGGTCAGCACCTGGCAAAGAGTGGCATACAGCTCCTGAGGTGAGATGGGAAAAGAGGGGAGAGGTCAGAAAGCCATTGCTGCCCATCCTGGACGGCTTCTCTGAAAAGTAACACAAGAACTAGAGGAGTTAAAGTCACAGGAAGCTTTGACGCGTCCTTCCAGAGCAGCAGCACAGCGTTGCCTGAAGTTTGTTCTCTTCTTTTTGTGCCTAGAGAAGAGCTCACAGTTCTCCAAAGCACATCTGCTCATTTTTGCAACTGCATTAACTGCTCCAGCAAGAACACAGTACTCCGTCCACACAAACCTTCCCTTGTTTATGGCCTTACATCCATCCCAGCAGTAAAACTGCTACTAGAATTATTCATTTGATTGGGAATTCAGTAAAGACTGAGCTTAGGTAAAGAAATCAGTGAAAATCCTGAAATACAAGTACCTTAAACTCTAGGAAAGTTCAGGTCTTGGGTCCTTCTGCACCAAGAAAAGTAAATAAAAAAGAAGATACCTAAGGAATGATGATACTACAACTAATAACAAGCTAATTTAGGATCCATCAGCAGCCTTTCATATCACACACATTTCCCAGGTGGTTATATCCCCTACCCAACACCCCCACTGCTGTGCAGGGCTGGAGGCACTGCCTGCCCAGGACCCAGCCCTCGGCTGGGAGCTGAGGTGCTTACAGCACCAGTCACAGCTCTCCTCGAGCCCTGCTCCCCATGGATAGCTATGGTTTTCAGGCAAGAGATATTTTGACAGAAAGTTGAGTCTGTACACAGAAAATAAGTGTTTTGTGCTGTTACTTGAGCAGATACTGATATGCCTGTTTTCCCCCCAGTAAAAACATTTCAACAATAAAATTGCTATAGCCATTTCCACACAGCCTCAAGAACTGGGTTAGAAACTATAAAACTTTGGCCAGCATACATAAATGATTCTGTTGTGCTTACTCTTTATATCAAAGTTTGATTAGACCAAAATAACTAGACTAAACAGCCTAAGATAGAATCATAGAATCCTTAGAGTTGGAAGGGACCTATAAAGGTCATCTAGTCCAACTCCCCTGAAACGAACAGGGACATGCACAGCTAGATCACCTCCCTCAGTTTGCTGGCCATGCTTCTTTTGATGCAGCCTTGGATACAGTTGGCCTTCTGGGCCGAAATAGTGATAGATAGTGATTTACATGTTCATGGACATGAAAATAAATGCTAAGACTTTACTCAAATAAACTTTGGCTTCTATATACTTAAAATTCAGATCCCCAGCTAAATAAAACATTTATCTGGTATGGATTTATATACAGTTTACTGTGTGAATGGCCTTTCTGTACATAGCCTGAACAGAATATACCTTTTGTTTGAAAACAAGAGGCATATTCCAAGAACATACAGGTCACAATTCTACTTAGATCATAACAATATATAAATATTTTCCTTTTGTTTTCACTGGATAAAGTGTTGTTTCTTCTTTTCTGCCAGTCTTTACACTCACGTATCAAATGGCTTATAAAAGCCTTACAGCTGCTGATCGACTAAGAGTTACACACAGTAACTAGCTCCCTAAAATACCTTATGTTTTAGATACTTCTCATTTTCGCTTGGTTGTCTATCACTAAGATATACTTTCAGGGGCAAGGAACATCTTTTATATCCATACAGAACCAAAACAAACAGAGGTCCAAGGTGGTGGATTCAGCAGGCTCTACTGCTACACAAACAGCTAACAGGATAAGCCCCAACTAGTTTTCACTTACAAAAAGAAAAAAAGACATGTCGGACTAACAGCTGTCAATCATTGTCTTCATCCAAGGAAAAATTGTGACATTTCACCTATTTTTCACCCATTTTCTGTAGGTTTCTTTTGTTTGTTTGTTTGTTTCCTGGGTTGTTTTAAATGTAAGAAGCAAATGAAAGATGTAGTGGAATGATGTTAAATCATTCTCATAGAACAAGCACCCTGTAGCAGCAAACTCAGTAAGGCTAGAATGGTCTCCCAGTAAGTACTGTGGGTATAGCAAAGCCACCACACTCAACAGGAAAATAAGCAGACAAAACCTACTAAGACGTCTCCTGCATCCTGCTCCTGTGAACTGTCACAGGGGAGGTCAGGTCATCCAGTAGCAGATAGCGTGCCAACAATTTCTATTAAATTCTGGTGGAAAAATTTAACATCCGGAAAAAAAAAAAAAAAAAAAGAATTGTTTCCTTCAGCTATTGTTTCCTTGCCAAAGATCATTTCATCTGCTAAAAGAAAGGGGAAGAATAAAGAAAGAAAGAGAGACGGGGTGAATAATGCACCATGACTAATAGCCATGGTCTGACCAGTCTGAAACAGCTTCAAGTACCCGTGACCTTTTGAAGAGCCACTGGTTAGACGCTAACAAAAACGCACAACACAAGCTCTCACACCCCCTTCCTTTTATCAAATGGGCGTCAGGATGAATAAGCTGACAAAAACAACATGGAAGTAATCTGCTGAGTAATTCCACTAATATTCCACCGTGGGCTGGCTCTGAGGGTTTGATGCACACAGCTACGGAGGCACCGCGCTGACTCTATTGCAGATGACAACTTCTCATTAATCACACAGAAACATTACGTGTTGTTCTCCAGCTCACACAAGTGTTCTCTGGGAACAGCACTCAAGCCATTAGCAAGTCAGTGAAGTCACTGTGCCCTCCTGTAGATCTCCTTATGTGGAAAGCTTTCACACAACTGCTCCACACATCCCACTCCCTGTGATCAGCCCATGGGACTTCACTCAGCACATGTGTTCCCCACGCTCTTTAAAGGTCTTTAATATGAGTTCTGCTCTCAGGAGGTGGCACACCAGTTAACTGCTTGAAGGTTGTTTCCTACAACTCTTCTGTCAATCAACTCAGATCCACCCCAGGCTGCAATGTCATTAGAACAAGCTTGGCAAAAGCAGATAACAGAAGTAATGATAACAACAATAGTACCAGCCAACTCATATCTGTTAGTACATTTCAGTAACAGATTAAAAGAATACTTCTTAATGAAGGTCACTGTCACTGCACAGAGGGATCATGACTACCCTTTTGACCTTCATCAGCAACGATAGTGTTTAGCACCTGTTATATTATTGGATCATGAAGACATATTTTTCTAAAGCAATGCATTCTTATTGTCTGCAAGTAATTCCTCTTGTTAACAAACTTTCTGAGTTGCTAATAGACAGACATCATCATTATGACTGAAAAGAATTAATAATTCACAGGACAGTTCACTGCTTCAGTCTTTTTCAAGTCACAGAACATATCTGTCCTTTTAAGTTTCATCCATTTTTACTCCAAAATCACTGTTAACAGAGTTTGACCTATGGACATTTAGATTAAGTGATCAGGATTAAACTATATATTATTTTATTTCCCGAGTAGTCACATACACAGTTCAGGTTCAAATACTGAAATTCACTGAAATGTTTCTTTAAGCAAAAAATGTCAGAAGGTAATACGGCTCACTCTATAAAGAAGTAAAAACTGTACACTGGTTACATTTCGAGTGCATGCTGCCAAATTCTCAAATGATTGCAAGGACAGAAAAAAAAATGCACACCATTAATTATAATGAGTTATCAGAGATAACTCAATAAAGCTTACTGGAAAGTGCTCAAAACTCCCAACTAAATCATCTGCTAGCTGTAGAAATCTAATGGCATTTACTTAGATGCCTAAATATTGTTTAGTCAGCGCTCAATTTGAGAACATAAGTCTGCCTTGTGTGAAAAGCCTGGCCTAAAGCAAGAGCTGTGATATGACAGTCACCCAAACCTTTGGGGAAAGTCTAGTAGAGCATCCCAAATTCATGCCTAGTGTGTTTAGAGCATGTTTAGAGAAGGCAGAACCCTAAAATCCAGAAATGAAAACTTGAATGTAAGAGAAATGACAATTCACTTTTCAATCCACTCCCATCTAGAGGAAAACTTATTTAAACTTGTGAGCAAAACTCATGATTATTAAACAATGAGAAGGCACTATGTGAACTTTACACAGCTTCAGAACTGATTATAAAGCAATAAAGCAGATCTCTGAAGCATGGTCTGAGCAGTGAATATCAGAAGCCAAGATTAGTCCTGTTCTGAGGAAAACTCAAGCACCAAGCATACCTAAAAAACATGATGACAGTATAACAAACAGGTAACCTTCTCAATTTCAGACAAGAAGCCATGGACAAGAACAAAAGAGGGATGGGGAAGTAAATATCTTAGAGAAGCTCTGACAACTCCAGAGATGAGAGGTGACAGGAAAGATTTTGAAGAGAGAAGTAAACAGAGCGGAAGTCACAAACAGGAGAGCTGACAGCCAGAAACTGTTTGGATTTTAAATGAGCTCAGTGGACAGAGAAGGGGAAAGATCATTGAACTGTTACCCATGAATGACAAGGATGGAAGTGGAGCACTGTGAAAAGGAAGACATCCAGCATATTTGGCAGCAATAGCTTCAAGGAGGGTCTTGAACGGGGACACAGTGGCAACTTATGCTGCTTAGTCTCTGACATGTATCAAAGAAGAGGGAGATGGAGATAAGTGGAAAAGCATCCAACCTAGAAAGAGTTGAAGAAGAGAGAAGCACCAGAAAATTCAACACAGACAAGAGAGGAAAAACCCTTGGGCATGTGCAGAATTGCTGATGAAGTGTTTACTGATGAGTGGCAAGAGAATCTCATCACATCAGCTCAGCAAGCTGGGAAAAGCACCTCACAACTGAAAAAGGGCAGAAACAGTCCCTCAGACAAAGTCAGCAAAACAGCAAAGATATCATTCTGGAAATACCATTTTTAGTGAAGTGTGGAGGAAGAGGAGGGGGAATGTTACAGCAGAGTCCATGGGATATATGAATCCAACTCCTTTTTTCCTGATACGTCAAAGATGTTTCCTCTGCCATCTGCCCAAAGAAAAAGATCACCTTTCAAGTTTAAGAATAAGTTTCTAAAGGTTTGGAAAGGACAAATGGATCTAAGGGATAAGAAAACCTAATCAAACTTGTGGTCAGTATATGTATAATATGGAATAACACTGTTACTGGGATTGAGCAGTTTTGAGTCTGTAGGGTAAATACCCCGAAAGAATAGTACCTACACAAAACAATGAAGGTGGGCAGTATATTTTTTGTATGGCTTATCCAGATGTTATAAAGACAACCAGTAAATAAGGAAAGGCTCACCTGGAACTCCACAGGGAAGGGTTCCCCCCTTCAATGGGGTCTGAGAGAGGTGTAGCCAGACTCCACCCCTTCTGGTCACACAGGTGCATTGCCTTCACCTGTCCTCCTGCAGCTGGCTCAGTGCTCGCCTCAGGTGATCAATTAGTGGTTCAGGTCGTGATTCAACAGTTCCCATACAGAGTCTCATTTACTTGTGGAAGGGCAGGAGGTTTTCAATACCATCAGTGATCCAGGAAGGGCAGCAGGGAGGGAAGAGGCTGTCCAACAAGAATGACCAAGTATTAGTGGCTACACCTGCAGACATGGCTGACATCGCTCCACTGGGAAGACTCACGGGCATCCAACAAGGCAAGGTGTCTATAAACAAAATGATGCTAATGCCTAGGCTGATGCACCTAATCATGCCACATGAGCTGCACAGTTGCTGCAGCTAATAAAGGCATCTTCTCTCCTGATAAGCCAGCTGAACTCTAACACTGTGCTCACCATTGAGCAAGAGCCATCTCTAACCTGATCTGTCAGGCTCTTCTCCTGAGGATGCGCTGTGTCCTCCTTCCCTCCATGGACAAACTGCACTACACTGAGCTAGAGAGAGAAGACACCTTTTCCCATATAATGAAGGCTCTCAGCCTTATACAGATTAAGCTCCCTGTAAGAGGAGCACTGGAAAAAGCAAGGTGGTATTGTATTGTATTAATGTCACTTAATGGTAACTGTGAGTGATTGCAATGCAATAAATATGGAGGGGAAATTACTGTAATTGATTGACAGTCTGGAAGCTTCCACATACTATCTAATGAGAGAGACCTGTGAGAAGCTGCTGCAGTAGAGGCTATTAATGCAAATCATATGCACTAAGCCTGCTCTCTGAATTATGCAATGCCATGTGAATGTCTAATCCATTTCACCAGGCTTGTCTCTATCCAGAAAGAATATTCCACTGACATGCTGATTAGTACATTAGGAGAGTTTCAGAAGTTCAATGGCAAAACAGGTGCCACTGCAGCGTCATTAATTTAGTTCAGACCAAAACAAACAGGTCTGTACGGCCATCAAAATCACTGCATAAGTCTGAAGATAAGTTTCCCACAGCTGATGAGAATTCGTAGGAATGCCTTGTGATGTGCAGGAGGAGTTAAGAAATAGATAAGGAAGGTATCACTTTTCTAGGAAACAATAATTGAGGACTTGAGAATTGAAGACAAGGAAAAATGCTTGATGTAGTTCCATTATATTATTCATGGCTTTCCAGAAAGAATACCGTGATAACAAATGGACAGGAAATTTAGAAATTTAGTTGGCATATTCATATTGCAGCAGTACCACAGACACTGGGCAGCATAATAAGACGCAAGGAGATGGTGTCTGTCTTAAGCTTTCTGGGCTAATACCATAGTATTTTGCCTCTAAAAATGTACTTTCAGATCAAGTACCATTTAGATCAGCGATGAAAATGATTTTGAAGGAGTAATCCTTGTCCCTGGGGAGCACTTGTCCTTCATGCAAAGCCGTAACACAATTAGCACCACGGTGTCTGTTAAAGGGAAGCACAGACCTGGACCACAGGAGACCTCACACAGTTTCAGATTAAGGGAATGTGAAGAAAGCTCACAAAAGGCTTCCTGAGCCTGCATTGGCTGTCTCTCTCATTTCTACAAAAGTAAAAATCATTTAACAAGAAACTGAGAGAAGGCACTGCAAATCTTTACAGTATTCCTCACACTTTTCTTAAAATAGCTATTTTACAGATCTGGATCCTAAATTTTTGAACCTGAACATCAGCCCTGTGTCATTTGCCATCTAAGATGTACACTTATAGAAACTATTTTGCCTTTATTTCCCTTGCATCTAAAGGTCACAAGCTAACCACATAAAAAAAAAAAAAAGCAGAGGGACCACTAACTTTTGTTAACAAAAGTAAAACATGCATTAAGCTTTGTAATGAGATTGATTTTACTCTTTTCACCTTATGCCATTGGAGACCCAGTCCCAAGGGATACCTCATCCTTTTACACCTTCCCAGCACCCTGTGAGAAAAGGTCTCACATAGAGCAACTACATGGACATGAAGGCTTAGGGTAAGGCTTGGCTTTCCAGTTCCAAGGCATTTGCCTTTACTCATGTAGGAGAAGTAAAAGTATGCTTCCCACTCCTCCTGGATCGTGAGAGGTCCCAAGTTACCTCCACACCTCCTACAAGAAAAATAAAAGAATATGAGTTAGACACCACGCAGTAGATGCTCAGGATCCTCTCTGGTGATCCATAGTAAATCCGCATTTTCTACTAGTTTGTCTGCAAACACTTACTGCACTTGCTCAGAAGTGAAGGTTTATCTTTAAGATTTTGTGGAGTTATTACTTGTGTAGTGAGTATACAAAACAGCCCCACTACATTCTAGGCTTTATGGCACCTGGACATGCCTATGGACAAACACTGAGAGCAGAGCCAAAAGGATTTGGAAAGTAAATACATGGAAGGAGGCAGAGCTTGACAGTTGCGAAGTCAGTATGGGAGAAGCAGAGTTCCATGTGTCCTTTTAACATTACTCTTGTGGGGAAAAGATGCTGAAAGCCCCAGTGGATTCAGGCACTATTACTTTATTACTGTTATTTACAGCATCACGTCAGCCCTCAGAAACTGTGCAAATGCAGCACGAGGAAAGGGAGCCACTCTCCACTCCCCAGAAAGACCAAAAAATAAAAAACCGAATCTACCTCAATAGACCCTCAGTAGCTGACAATGATTTCAGAGAAGAGAGAAAAATTCAGAACTGTAAGCTCTAGAGAAGCTGCTACCATTTTCTAGCAGCTACACAACTCCCAAGGGTGTCCCAAGGCACCCCAGGACCTGCAGACCCCAAAGGGGCTGGGAATATCTACAGGGACACGACATATTTTGCTGTTTTCACTCTTTTTTTTTTTTTGCACTGTTCCACTTCAGAGGCTGCTTTCAGAAGGCAAGGAATTGGGATGATTTGATCAGACTTGCCTTATTAGCAAAAAGAATAAGCTCCTCATGACAATTTGATCTTTTGAATTCACAACACAGAAATCCATCAGTGTTTCTCAGAGGGACTGAATTTGTCTGGGAGGGATGTGTAGAGCAGCATGCTGGTGAGGGGATGGGAAGGGGTTCTGCAAGAAGCAGAGGAAGCTTCTGTAGCCTTGGAGGAGTTATTTGCCACCCAGAGGCCAACACTTTTAGATTTTTGCAGAGATTGATGTTTTCAATGCGTAGAAACACTGAGGAAAAAATATTTTGCACGTGTTCAGCTTCCAAGATTTCACTATTTTACTTGCAGAACAGCCCCATTATCTCTGCGCTCATTCAGCAGGAAGTTCACTTTTGGGCAGAACAAGCCAGAAATGAAAAATCTCAATGCAGATTTCAATTGCTTCCCAAAGCCCAGTCCTCGTGTGCTTGAGACTGCTGCACCACTAGGAGCGAGCTATGCATTAACACCGCTCAGGCACTGGGGCATGCACAGCTTCTGCAGGAAAGCCAATCCTATACCTTGAAGATTGGGCTGCACAGCCTGGTAATGAAGAAAGACGGTATTAACATTCCAATCAAAACATCCAGGAGGAAAAAAAGGAGAACTGGCCCTTCCAGTGTCAACTCCAATTAGGGGGAAATAGAAGCCGCAGATGAGAAATAGGAAGCATCTGTATGTGAAAGCATGTTTAGCTTTGAAGCTGGTGTGGGAATATTGGCTTAGTCCTTACTTTCCCCAAGTGTTATGTCATCTCATGTGTAATGTTGACACTTACAAGGATTACTTATTAAATAATTCCTTTACAAACAACAGGGAATAATTCTGGCCTTTGATATAGACAGATTACGATCTCAGATGCTACTATTGAGATCTTATATTCATCTGAACAGGCTAAGCACATTAAGAATCAGGGAAGAAAAACACATGAATGCAAAATATGGAAAGTAAACCCAAGAACAGGAAAATCAAAAAAGCCATGCTGAGCCACAGTTTTTAGTACCTGGGAAAGGGAAATTACTAAGAGATTAAATCAGACCACATCAGTCTTCAATTTAGTAAAAACTCTGTTCTATGCCAATCTGGGCAGAAGGCCTTAATTTTTTTTTTCCTTGACTTTTTAAATTATTTATTTTAAGCAGCATCCCATTTTGAAGCTGAAACAAACAAACAAACAAATAAAAGGAAGGTTTAAGAATAGCCTGCAGAGGTCTAATTATCCTGGCACTGCCCTCTGGTCAGCTCCCAATTACCCACTGGTGCTTTATCCAGGTTGTGGCTGGAGCCTGGCACAAAACAGAGGCTCCCAGGCAAGCTCTGTAGAGGTTCAGCACTGCAAATAAGTGGCTCCTCCTAGTCCTGGAGCAGTCCAGCCTGTTTCAAATTGCACAGAGATGGAGTTAATAAGCTTTGCTGGTGCCTGCACCAGCTCTCTGAAGAACTAGCCTGGATACTGTCACTCCGCTGCAGAGCGTAGACAACCTGGACCCAGCCCTGCTCTGCTTCGTGGGAATGCTGCAGGACTCCTTTAACACCTAACAGCAGGCTTGGAGATACTTCTGCCCAAAGTTCTGAGTGGGGAATGAGCGGCACCTTAAGCTATCCTTTCACCAGGACTTTCTTTCCAAACCACCCCTATATGGGCATCCACCGTGACATGGATGTGGGGGAACAACTCCAAAAGCTGAACCAAATAAAGCAACAGGGTTAATCTGTTTCTTCAATCTTCAAGTCCTTCTGTGTGCTGAAAGCAAAGGGAAGCACTAAAGCTGTGAAAATGCACACAGGCCCCTTCAGCAGCACTTCCTCGGGCAGCTTGAGAATGGAGAAGGTCTTTTCACCGTGTCCCATTGTCCCGACTAGAAGTTCAGCCTAAAGCTCCAGCTAGCAGCACAGTATGGGGCTACCCGGGGCAATGAGTGACAAACAATTTAAAACGTTTCCATAGATCTGAAAAACAAAGAGGCTTTTTATCTCTGCACTGAAAGGAGTCAAGAGCAGAGCCTCTACTCCCAGAGCCCAAAGCTTGAGCCTAATCAGAGCAATCCCACCGATGGTCTGACAGCAGACCTGCTTCATCAGCAGGGAAATCTCGCAAACCTTCCCTGTGTCCTGTCACCAGAGGGAAGGACATCCCCACCGTCCTTCTTGGCTGGTCAGAGCACACTGCTGCTCCTGCTCAGCATTCTCCCAGCAATGGAAACGTGACTAAGGTAAAACAGGGCCCATCTCTTCGTCTCCCCCTGAACTTTACAGTGAAGTTCATGCTACTCATTGAAAGAAATGAAGCTAGAAACACTTTTATTTAAAGCAGCAATGGGTAAAACAAAGCAAGGAGAATTTTCCAGCCTGGAGAGTGGCACAGAGCACAGAATAAAGACTAAATGACTGAAAGCCTGCAGAACATTTTATAAAACAGTTATTTTTCCCCCAAACAATGGTACTCTGTCCCTGACATGAATCAAAAATGTCACAAGGCAGTTTGGCGAGGCGGCATGTGAATGCTGGGTATTGAGCTGCAGCAGCTGCAGGCAGACTCTGTGGTTAACCCTGTGAGACTTTCACTGCTACAGCTGGCTTCCATTCTGTCACTGTGTCCAAGCAGCCACTCCTTCTCACCGCTGCTCAATAGAACCACTGCCTTATCAGTGTCTGCACTTCATATGCAAGCATCACAGCATCAGCTGAAAGGCAAAGACATCAAGTTAGGTGATATCTCCACACGTGCATCTGGGCCACTTTGAAGCCCTCTTTACCATCAGTACTGGGAGGTCTTCTGCCATTTCCTGGCAAACCACAGCACTGCGGTTGCCCACCGACATGATTAGCTCTCTGGTATCCAGTTCTACAACACAATGCTTCCTCCCTAGAACTACCAGTGTCAGTGATGCTCTCAGCTCTACTCAGTTGTAACAGAGTACAACACAACAGTAGAGTTCAGATAGTAAAAAAATAAATATTTGTTTATCAATTGTCATGTCTGCAGTTCCTCAAGATTACTACAGTACTCTCAGCTTGGGTCACATAAAATAGTCTTCCTCACAACCTGCCTTCCTCACAGAAAAAAAAAAAAAAGGAAGTGGAGAAAGGTGCAGAGTTCAAGAAATACAAGCTTAATACTACATTAAAAGTTTCCACTATTTTTTTAATTAATATTATTTAAAATGTTTTACTTTATGATCTGTGGCTGATGACCAGCTTCAACCACATCTTCCCAAGGCAGTATTTTTAACAGAAGTCTTGACTGGTATCTTTAAACAAATTCAGAATTGCTCTAGTGTCTCTGAATTAACCTCTCTCAATGCAGCAAAAATGGAATTGGTTTTAAATTCTAATCAAAGTGATTTAGCATTAAGTTGCATGCTCTTCTATGTACCAGTGCAACTCCTTGCATAATGATTAGTCCCATTATAGAGGTACAGATAACTGCAAAGGCAAAATACTGGAACAGTGAGCTCCTAAACTCATCTCCAGTGCAAAGAAAAAAAAAAAGCTCAAAATCTTGCATCTCACCAGTGGATTTATATGCAATGGGGATTTACATATTTGATCGTTTTATACATTTGCATCAACATAAGCCTGCAGCCAGGTTAACAGAGTGGAAGATTTGTTGAGTACTACAGAAGTGATTTAAAACTACCGTCTTCCTTTAGAGTCCTGTCATCCTCATTTGCGATACTCACAGGAAATTCTTCTGGGGCTTTACTTCAGTTTGCTTTTATTTTACATATTTATTTATTCTTACACAGCTTTCATACAGGGCTTTCTTAGAAGGATGGCTTCAGCCCTAAGCATTATGTGCACGGCCACCCTATCCCAGCTTTCTTACCTTGCTGATGCCACACCCCCCACCCCTCACTGAGCCCCCTCTATCACATCCTTCTTTCCTGAAACCCAGCCCTAGGGCTGCACAAATGCACAATGGATATCTGCAAGAGCAAGCCATTAGAAGGTGCATTTTAACTTGAAACACAAGGCCTTTCTGATGTGGCCTCTCAAAACATGCAAGCATGCATTAAAAGCAGAGGGCACCCACATCTTTCTCCACAGATTTTTTTAAAGAAGGAGGCAAGAAATAAAAGACAAATTCCAACACAATCAAGTTGCTTCTCAGTGTGCTCAGTGTGGGATGATATGGCAGCCAAGAAAACTCCATCATCCCAGCCCTCTGTTCCACCTGACACTGTTTTAGCCTGGAGCATACCTAAGGGCTATAGCACAAGCTGCCCAGGAGGAGAACAGCAACATAAAGCTTGGTCGCATCATTAGGCCACAATTTGTGCTAATCCCCAAAATTCTGCAGGAGAATGTGAACATCTAGGATATAGCCTGCCTTTGAAGAGGAGAACTCAGGGCAGGATTTAGACCAACTGTCATCCTTTTCCTTTATTTAATCCTTGCCCCATCCCTCAGCCCCATTTTACTCAGAATGAAAATAAAAGCCATCCTTCCACAATTCTAACACAAGCCTCCTGACAGCAAGCAGGATTGTTTTAACAAGCCTTGGCAAAGCGTGTCCATTTTTAATCACTGAAGGAGGAAAAAAATTAAAAAAAAAATAGGGAAGAGGGGAAGAAGAACAAGAGGAAAGGCTGCAAGCAAGTAGCCAAAAAGCACAACATGATGTGATTGTAAATATGCAGATCTGCCCAAACCTGGAGACCCAGTAGCAAGCAGCATCTAGGCTGCAGGAGATCCAGCCTTTTACAACAGAAGGAGAACCTGACTATTTCTAGGCTGTAAGCCTCCTGCAGCAACTTCTGAAAAGGAGGATAAGTATTTACTCCAGCCCAAATCTGTTCTGATTAATTGCGGCCCAAGCACTTCTGCCCCTTGCACAGCAGCTTCTTGCCTCTTCTAGCAGCTGCCACCCACTATCATACCCACTCCGCAGGGTGGAGGTGACCAGCATCAGTGTTGCATCCCCAGCAACTCAGGGGCAGAAAACACCTATAACCACCCAACAGGTTCACAGCTACTCATGGTTCTCAAAGTACCTGGAAGTTATCAGCCAAGCAAAGGGAAGGTATCAAAGGTGAAAAGGAAGCGTGTGATGGCTGGGCAGTACCATTCCACTCAGGTGCTGGCCTCAGCCCACTCCTTCCCCACAGGGCAGGGCCATCTTGGTAGCAGCTGGCAGGAAAAACAAGCATTTTGAGATCATACATCTTCAGAAGTCTTACCCTGCATGTCTTGGTAAACTGTCAAATTCTATGAGGCCATGTGTCTACGTGGGAACAGAGCTTGAATGCTGTAAGGCTTTGGCCTTTTCTCTAGCGCTGAAGCTGGAAAGTGTCTATAGTATGAAAAAAAAAGATTACATCACTTGACTAGCCAACAACTTTGTATTACTTCTGTTTTCCAGCTTAATCTACACTGTGGGAGTAAACCTCCTCCCTTAGAGGTATAGCATATATTGCTATTTCCGCTAACATAGCTTAGACCTGGACTTACATAATGCAAGGAAAACAGCAAGAACAACACCCAAAGTAAGTAATCATCATTTCTTCAGGTCCAGGCAAAGACTTTTTGTTTGTCAACACCAACTTGCCCCATGAAGTCAATGGAACAGCACAGCACAAGTCAGTCACTCACAGGTTCAGAAATTTCAGTTGTTCAGGCACCAATGAATGCAAACCACACCAGGTGCTGTCATTGCAGAAGTGTTCTTTAAGTTCACACCTTTCACCAGGATGTGGGTTCCATAATGGCATTATATGACCAACAAAATTACCCTAAAAAGTGTATGAACATACAATTCTATGCTCCATACAAAAGCCTACAATCTTCTTCTTCCTTAATAGGTGTATCCTATGCACAATTGTAAAAAAAAAAAAAAAAAAAAAGAAAACAACTGTGAAACAAATGTTTTCATGTTTAAAGTATTTGGATAATTATCAGATTGCACAGGTGTCTGTGATACTAAACCAAACTTAACACAATACTTTAAAAAAGCCTGAGCCTCATAAGACAAACTGCCCATGCAGACTATCTTAGAATCATAGAGTTGCTCGGGTTGGAAAAACCTTCAAGACCATCAAGTCCAACTACAACCAAACCACATTTACCCTACCTCTAACAACTCATTGCTAAATCATGTCCCTGAGCACCTGTAGGGCAAATAACCCCCAAGAATAGCACCCAAAAGAAATAGTGCCAAAGATGGTATATTTT
Source organism: Oreortyx pictus (assembly GCA_036925125.1). Taxonomy (NCBI): domain Eukaryota; kingdom Metazoa; phylum Chordata; class Aves; order Galliformes; family Odontophoridae; genus Oreortyx; species Oreortyx pictus. The sequence goes on along the minus strand of JAUPFR010000003.1, from coordinate 83,931,599 downwards.
TGATGGGCTCAAATAGATGATATACAGATGATTAATAAGAAAAGAGTGGCTCACCTTTGAAGATGGTCGAGGCTCATCAATAACTCCACTAGGGAGGGATCTCCAACCACAGATCCTTCCCTGGTGGTGGTCAGCCCTTAAATGGGGTCTTGGGAGAGGTAGAGTCAAACTCCACCCCTTCCAATCACACTCACTTGTGCCCCTGTGGCTGACCCAGTGCTCACCTCAGGTGATCAATCAGTGGTTCAGGCCATGATTCAACAGTTCCCATACAGCACCACATCCAGACTTGGTCAACTGCAAGCTGCTATTTCTCTTTAGATTTACCTACAGTAGTAGCAATGAAGAGAGTATAAGCATGGGATGGAACTTTGTCAAATCTGAAGACTATCCATTCTATAAGTTTCAGGGAGAATATATCACCAAATTGTGCAAGGACCTTGACTGAAAAGCAAGAAGTTCATCAACAATCATAAAAGGGAAAGAAAAAAAGTTTTCAGTCTCACAGTACTGCAAAGGTCTTCCTTTATCCTCCCTTTCTTAACCTAAATTCACAAGTACAGCTCACAAGCATCCACGGCAAAATCAGTGTTGGTTGATATACATCCTAGTAACTTGGCTTAATAATTTTCATGTACTTTTTCCAGAAAGATTTGCACAGCTCACATTACAAGCTCAGCAGCTGAAGAACTCTCCAGCCTGACTGTTAGTAGGCAACACCAGACTAGGAAATCTTAATATGAACAGCCATAAGTATAAGCTTTTGGGGGAAAGGTTCATGTTTGTTCTGTTGATGCCAGGTGCCTGGCATCATAGAGTTGTGGCTGGTAGCCAAGCCAACATCAGTGTAAGATAGATAAGCAGCAGTTAAGAAAAGCCAGAATTGCAATGAAATAAAGTTTTGCTATCAAAAAAAAAATAAAAGAAAAATCAACAAATCTTGATTTCAATAGATCTGGGCCTTCACAGGAAATTCTTCCCTGAGACTTGCTATAATATTTCTCTTTTACTTAAGCTTTCCAAATTACAGGGACAGTATGGCCAAAAAAAATACCTGCGTGCATCGAAAGTCAACAAGGAAAAGTTTGCTTGCTTAATCAAAGCTTGAAATACAGGAAAGGGCAAAAAAGAAAAACAGTTTCTTGCTACCTCAGATCAGATAAAGTATACATTTGCTTTCTGCCAGCAGTAACACATCTTACCATCATCAAGGGAGACCCCAGATTGCTGCTCTGTTTTTAAAGCATCACTCACTGGACTGACTAGGTGAAAAATGGTTCCAATTTCTTTGCAGGGTTCCCAGCCTGCCACCCCAGTTGCACACTCCCTGTACATAGGCTCTGCCAATCCAGCTACCAGTCCTACCCTGAGCTTCTTACTCATCCAACCCAGAAGCTCTTCCCCTGTACTCAGCTTTTTACAGCAAAGGGACTCGTTAGGGTGCTCTTAAAAATTGCAGCTCCAGCACACTTTCCCAGCTCAGAACCCACATTTAATCCCAATAATTCACCATGACTAACTGATATTTAATTACTGAGGTAATGAGCAACAAAACCAGTGAGACATCAGAACTGCCACCGTATTCTTCCTACCACCTGTCCACTCTTTACAAGTTCTGACTCTCCTTAGGACAAGCAAATCCTGCCACCTGTTCTCTGCCCTGTGCAGGGCTGATTTGACAGAAGACAGCAATGCTCAGCCTGAAATTCCATTCCTGCTCAGTCAGAGCCTCTCAGGACCTTGCCATGAAGGTCACCAGGTTTATGGAGGTAGCCCAAATATCCGGTGTCCCTCTCTAACAACCCCTGCATGCTTCTCAGCCGTTGTCCTACTGCCATTGTCCTGATATTCATTCTGCAGAACAGCCACAACCGCACTTTTCATCCCTGAAATGCACACATAAATGGAGACCACAAGCCAAACAAAAGCTATGGCTGTTATGTTTACCAGAGAAAAAGATCAGTGATCTTCAGTGAAAGAACAGGAAGCTGATATTCTCACTGTAACTTGTTAGTAAAAAGGTGAATAGTGTTATCGAGGCTGACAAAGGCTCTTCTTTCCTTCTTTTGCCTTTTTTTTTCCGCCTCTTTTTTTTTTTTTTTTTTTTTTTCCTGAATGGAGAATTCATTAGAGAGGGTTATCGTGTAGTTATCGTCAGGCCATGAAATGGGGAACATCAGCAAGTTTATTCAGTTCTTCTATTTGCTTTCAGAGTGTTGAAAAGAAAACTCTAAGTGCACACAGAAAATTTAAAAAAAAAAGAAAAGATAGTAAAAAAGAATCACAAAAAGAATGGTGGTGGGGAAACAAGCAGAAACACAAGTCTGAGATATTTGCAGCCAAGTTTGCTCAGCATTTTGGCCTGTGTTCAGGGCACACAGAGCATCCCAATGGATGAAACAGCTACCCTCTCCTTACATCCACAAAAGGCCATGTTACTGCTGTGACAACCCAGCCCTTAGGGCCTTATTAGAAACAATATTCCTGGTATTTACATGATTAGGCCCTTATTCAGGTATATCTGGAGCACTGTAAGATATCCTAGTCCAGTCACTATCAACATTTCAGCACTACTGATCACCATAAAACAGAGCTGTGCTCTGGTAGAAGTACCACTGAATTGCACCTACTCAAAGAATCACAGAATTGTAGGGGTTAAAAGGGAGCTCTGAGATTATCTAGTCCAACTCTCCTGCTAAAGCACGTTTCCTAGAGTAGATTATGCAGGAAAGCATCCAGGTGGGTTTTGTGGAGTCTCCTTCTCTGGAGATTTTCAAATTCTCTTGTTCTAGTGCTCTGTAACCCTCAAGGTAAATAAGTGTTCTTGGTTTTTTGTCAAGTTTATACAAAACTTCCTATGTTTCAAATTGTGCCCATTGCCCCTTGTTCTGTTGCTGACTACCGCTGAAGAAAGCCTGACCCCATCCTTTTGACTTCCATTCATCAGATATTTATAAGCATTGATAAGATCCTCCCTCAGTGTTCTCCAGGCTGAACATTCCCAGGTCTCTCAGCCTTTCATAGAATCATCAAGGTTGGAAAAGATCTACAAGATCATCCAGTCCAACTGTCCACTTATCACCAATAGCTCCCTCTAAACCATGTCCCTCAACAGTATGTCTAAACATTTCTTTCCTCATATGGGAAATGCTTCAGGCCCCTAATCATCTCCTTAGCCGTCCACTGGACTCTCCCTAGAAGTTCCCTGCCTGTCCTGTAGTTTTCCAGTTCCTCCTTTTTGCCCTTTTTGAAGACTGGAGTAATGATGGATTTCTTCCAGTCCTCAGGCATCTCTCCCACCCTCCATGACCTTTCAAAGATGATGGAGAGTGGCATGGCAATAATTTCCCTCAGCACTCATGAGTGCATCCCATCAGAGCCTATGGATTTGTATTCAGAATTTGTTTAGATGATTTCTGACCACATCCTCTTTGGTCATGGGGAAGTCTTCCTTTTTTCCAGACTCTTTCTTACCAGGGGCTGGGGTTCCTGAGAAGCAGTCTTATCAGTAAAGACTGAAGCAAAGAAGGCATTCGGTAATTCCACCTTCTCAGTGCCATCTATTACGAAGGCATCCACCTCATTAAGCTGCAGATCCACATTTCCCCTAATCTTCCTTTTGCTACTGACATACTTAAAAAAGCCCTTCTTGTTGTCTTTGACTGCTCTGCCCAGATTTAATCCCAAGTGGGCCTTAGCCTTCATTGCATCCCTGCATATCCTGACAGTGTTCCTATATTCCTCCCAATTGGCCAGATCCCTTTTCCACTGTCCATAGACTTTCTTTAATTTTAGTTTTTCCATGAGCTCCTTGTTCATCCATGTGGATCTCCTGACACCTTTTCCTGATTTCATACTCTCAGAGATGCACCAGACTTGAGCTTGGAAAAGGGATGTTTGAATGTTAACAAACTCTCTTGGGCCTCCTCACCTTCCAGTGTTCTAATCCATGGGATACCTCCAAGAAAGTCACTGAAGAAGTCAAAATTGGTAATACTACTTATTACCTTGCTTTTCCCATGTTCCTGAACTCTGCTATGTCATGGTTGCTCCACTCAAGGCTGCACCCAACTTTTACATCCCCAACCAGATCTTCCTTTGTTTATAAGAACAAAGTCCAGCAATACACCTCTCCGTATTGGCTCTTCCACCACCTGCACCAGAATGTTGCCTTCCATGCACTGCAGGAACATCCTGAGCTGCGAGCAACTAGCAGTGTTGCTGTTCCTGTAAATATTAGTATGGTTGAAGTCCCCTATGACAACCAGTACCTGTGATTGTGAAGCTACTTTCAGCTGTGTTGTTGTATTAGGTTGTATTAGGTTGTATTTGTGGAAGGCCTTGTCAACTTCCTCCTCCTGATCAGGTGGCCTGTAGTAAATATCCACATTGGTGTCACTAATATTAGCCTGCCACTTAATTCTCACTTATAAGCTCTCTCGTCATTCATCCCTAGGACAGAGCCCAATATTTACTAGTTTTCTCTCACAATACAGAGCAATTCCGCTGGCTTATCTTTCCTAAAAAGTACATAGCCATCCACAGCAGCATTCCAGCCATGCAAACTGCCCCACCACATCTCCATGATCGTAATAAAATCAAGACCCTGCTACTGCACACAGATCTTTAATTCTTCCTGTTATTCCCTATGCTGTGTGCATTGGTTTGAAGCCTACCTCGTTAGGATGGCCAGCCTGCTGCCAAAGACTGCCCTGCCTCTTCTAGACAGATGGACCCCATCACTTCCTGACAGGTTATTATCATCACAGAAAGTTCCATTATCATAAAAACCTAAATCCTCACACCAGAACTGACCACACAGCCAGAAATGTATATGCATTATACATCTATTTCTGGCTTTCCTCTTTCCACCAACTGGCAGAATTAAAGAGAAGATAATTTGAACACCAGTATTCTTCACTTGCACTCCCAGGGCTTTATAGTCTTCTTTGATTCTGCCCATGTTCCAGCTTCCATCCCTCATGAAAGAACAATTGGGAATAGTAGTCTGTGCTCTTGATAAATTGCGGTACTCTCTGGACAATGTCCTGGACCTTGTCTCCTATGAAGCAGCAGACCTCTCAAGACTCCTTGTCTGACCAGCAGCTGGGAGCCTCAGTGCCTTGTAACAGGGAGCCACCCAATCCCTGCATATTAGGTATATCCTATGCACTGGGCACACGTTGTATATCATGTATGTATGCGTACTTTTGCAATGATGGTAAAGAATTAAAATGCTACCATATGACTAATGCCAAGTATTTTGCAAACATGAGAAGCAAGAAATCTTTTTGGTCTCCCAAGACTCCTTTGCAGTGTCCTACATACAAGATTTCTTAACTCCATATTCAAAGTGAAGCTTCGCACAGGGGAAATTGTGATTTTCCTTGAAGGCTCAAAGGAAAATTCAGGATTATATGAAATACATGAGGTTAGTTATTAGTAATGTTGTTCTTCAAAGAACTGTAGAAACTGAGAAGACTGATGTCATGGGAAAGCCAAGTAATTGGTGAAAATGTTTTTAAAGGTTAACCTTTTCTATTACTGCTTTTCAAGTACTGTAAGAAGAGACTTGGTAAGATTTCCTTCCTGGTCGCTTTGTGCCTGGAGTATGATTCTTTGGACTTGACACTTTCAATGAGCCTGTTTCCTCAGAGTTCTTCAGCCCCATTTTACACACTGATGTAAAGCAGGTGCCCACAGCAGCCTGAGCACAGCAACACAACAGCAAGATCTGTCCTCCCCATTGAGCCCACGCTGCCTACTGCAGACCCAATAAGAGTCTTCCAGTTCATTCTAACCTCTGTGGGGAAGTTTGCTTTCTTAGCGGCCAGGGTTGCATATGTTCACAGAATCATTTAGGTTAGAAAAGATCTTCAAGGTCATCAAGTACAATCATCAACTTGATCTACTGAGTCACACTATTAAACAGTGTTCCTTAGAGCCAACATGTACACATCCCACAGATACCTCCAGGGATGGGAATTCCATCATCTTCCTGGGTTTCACTTTCCAGTGCTCAACGACCCTCTGTGTAAAGAAATTCTTCATACCGTCCGATCTAAATCTCCTCTAGCACAACCTGAGGCTGTTTCCTTCTGTCCTATTACTTGTGATCTGTTAAACAACGATCAACATCCAACATGGGATCACGACACCTAAGAATAGAGACCAACAGCATGGTGTATGGTTGGTCTCATTCATTCCTGGAGAGCACAAGCTATTGCTATGAAGATGCATTAAGCCAGAAGCACATGGCTATTCTGCTGTCTGGCCACATGTTGGCATCACTACTCTCCACCACCTGTTTGCCCTCTAACAATGACTGCAGGCTATTTACCTTGCACAAGATACACACTGAGGGAGGGATGCAGAGGCAGAGCTGAGAGCATCTTGCCCATATTCAGCATGGCCGCTTCTATCTCCTGTGGCAGACGGCAACAGAGCTAAAAGGAAGGCAAAAGCATCCTGCTTCCCTGGGATCTGTGGCATATGTCCGTGCACACAGGCAGCCAGCACTTGGTCCTTTTCCTATTCTGGCTTTTAATGAGAATTGACAGGCCAGCACTTCTATTAGGGTGGCTTGCACCAGGAATAGAGAATGTATAAACAATGACTCACTCCAAACGAAACATTCACGATCCTTTTATTTCCCTTAATATAAGAAGTCTTACTGCTGCTAGTCATTAATTTCTTATTCCATAATTCCACAGTGTGGTCCTATTTAAACGCGACTCAAGGCTTTTCACCAGTCACAGACGTCAACATGATTATCTGCCAGATAGGTTAGATGCATTTTGTATCTCTGCACAGATACTTTCAAAAATTGCTATCACTTTATATGAGGGATGATAAGAACACTCTTTCTAGAACAAAAGCTTACTTGACAAATTATCCAGTAGTTATTACACTTAAAGTATATATCTCGCCTTAATCCAACAGAACTTTCAGCTTTACTTTGGAGACATAGCAGCTGAATTGATCTTTTATACAGGGGGACAAATTTAATTTTCCGGCTCTGATTTGGAAAAGAATGCCTATTCAAGACAGCACTTTAGCCTTGCTGAAGTCAATGAGACCCAAACACGTGTTTACAATTAACCATGTGCTTAAGTGGTGGTCTGAACTGGGTGAATAAATATTTAGTCAGTAGGTCTGCTTGCATAAGAAAGAATTACCAGTCTGAGAGAGAATTACAGAATTTGGCTATAAGAGGTTGGAAGGATTAGTAACAAATGTGTCATTCCTGTAAGTAATTTTCTAAAACTACGGCCACGGCAGAGCTGTTTAGAGTATGCACTCAGATTAATTTGAAGGACAGACTTAGAACATAATTATCAACCAAGAACAACTGTAAATTTGTAATAATGTATCAGATTCACCAACTGGCTTTCAAACAAGATCTATAGAACCAAATATCCTGCTTGTATTTAATGAATTCCAGCCTGTTTCAGAGTTAGGTTGTGATTTCACATGGAAAACTGAATAAGTAGCAGTACAGGCCAGAGAAGTAATTGTGGCTCAAAAAAAAAAAAAAAAAAAAGAAACTGAAGAGCATATGTAAGACCCTCCAAACCCAGCCAAAATTATTTTTGTGGTAGCAGTTTATGAGAAAAATATGAGAAGCCATCAACAGTGCTTAAGGGGTTTAAGCTCCCAACTCCCATTGACTGATAAGGGTCCTGGAGACTGTCAAACATTTCTCTAGGTGCTCTTAAGATAACTTAATGGTGAGGATAAATCCCTGTATTGGCAATATTTGAAGAAATACGTTATAATTTGCAGGCAAGTTTATAGTGTACATTGCTCACATTCCTTCCAGGCAACATTACAGGCTTGTGTCTAGCTGGTACATCTACATTCAATAAGGGAGGTTGCACACTCCTGTGTTGCAGAGAAGGGAAGGAAAGAGAATCAGTTCCAGATCACCTCTGCAAGATCAATGAGAAGATTAACAATTAAGAAGATCTGGACTTAAATTTATTTATTTATAAATAAATAAATATGCTCCCCTACTGCCCTTTTAATGCATTACCATCACAACTAGCTGTGGAGGTGACCCTCCAAACTGAACTGGTGCCACTTCCTCAGTTTCAGAAATGAAAACTCCAAACAAGAATTTGATGAGCACATGGGTGACTGCAGCCTGCTGAGCCAAGCAGGGCTTCAGCAACTCCAGCCCACCACCCCAGGACAGCCATGCCCCAGGGCCCTAGAGCAGTAGTGGGAGCCATCCCCTCCAACATCTCCTCTCTGAGAGTAGCAGAAGCAGCACGCTGAGCATCTCTCCTGGCTTTCACTTCAGAATAGGTAGCACTGCTGCCCTTATGCTCAGAGCCAGGTAACAGCTCAGCTCCAGGGGCTACGACGGCTCTGTAAGTTACTAACTAATTCACCACAGCTGCTCTGCCCTCTCCACAGTAACTAAATCTAGTAAACATGTGGGTTGTCAGGCTGAGGAGTGCAGGGCTCTGAGGTATGAGGACGGATACACTATTTCCTCAAATTTTCCTCTACTGAACTCAACGTTCAAATCTCCAGGGATTCAACATATGGGGGGGGGGGAGGGGAATAAAATAACTCTTTGGGATGTGTGCCAAGTGCCTATGCACATAAGACAGAGCACATACATTAGCTCATGTGGCATTACTGCTGTTGGAGTGATTTACGTGCATCAGAGCCCTGGTGGGACTCTTGCTGTGCTCGGACACATCCATGTGTCTCTGGCTGCCAGGGATACACCAGTTCCAGCATGGTGCCTCTCCTCAGGCCCTGGCAAGCATCTCTGAGGCACATGCTGTTTGCCTACAGCCCCATTCACAGAGGCAGGGATCCCCAGCACATCTGCCCTAGGCTCCCAGGCCAAGCACCAGCCCTCTAGTTGCTATAAACAGACTCTTCCCCATAGTTTAAACACTCCACACATAGTGTTGTAGATGACCTCAGAAACGCAGAAAAACTAATGCAGGTAAATGCTTCTGATTTCCAGCAGATCAAGGAAGATACGTGTCTAAACTATAACCAAAACCTAATACCATTCTTCAATGCTCTGTGACATTCCTGAAGCTAATATCAGTATTTCAGAGTTTGAGAACTTATTTCCACCCAACAGGTTTGATCCACCTCTAAATCACAGGGAGGTTTGGGTTGGGAGCAACCTTACAGGCCATTTAGTTCCCACATCCTGCCATGGGCAGCAATACCAGACCGCGCTGCCCAGCACCCCATCCAGCCTGGCTATGAACACCTCCAGAAATCATCCAGATTCTCTGGGCAGCCTGTTCCAGTGCCTCACCACCTTCTCAATCAAGAATTTCTTCATAATATCCTAACTCAACCTATCTTCTTTTAGTTTAAAGCCATTACTTCTTGACCTATCACTCAATTCCCTGTAAAAGCCACCTCCCAGTTTTCCTGTAAGCCCACTTCAGGGCTGGAAGAGGGGGAGGTCTTCAAGGCTTTTCCATACTGTAAGGCCACAATGGGGTCTCCCTGGAGCCTTCTCCAGGCTGAACAATCCCAGCTCTCTCAGCCTCTCTTCACGGGAGAGGTGCTCCTGTCCTGAGTGCATCTTCATGGCTTTTTCTGCACCCGGTCCAACAGATACACATCCTTTTAACGCTGGAAGCACCAGAGCTCAATGCAGTTCTGCCAGTGGGGTCTCGCGGGAACAGAAAGAGACAATCACCTCCCTCTTCTTGCTGATTAAACCTCTTTTGATGCAAATCAAGATATGGTTGGCTTTCCAGGCTGCAAGCACACATTGCCACCTCACATTGAGTTTTTCATCAACTAGCAGCCCAATCCCACATTTTCATCAACCACATTCCTTCCACTGTTGTAGCTTTTATTCCTACAGTCACTACTCTCCCACTTCCTAAAATCAGTCCCAAGAAGTCTCTTTTAGAACACCTGGGCCTGTCTTTCAGACAGCTCATCTGACCAGCCTCAGCAGGTGTCCCAGGCAAATCAGCTGTTGCTTAATTACTGCAGCTCACACTTGAGAAACAATTTAGGAGACCATCACTATGCCCAAGCATGTTATACCCAGGTGTACTGTTGTTATGGGCTCCTGGCCATCTGCAGGAATTTCTCCTGGTGTTTGCTATAGGTTTGCTATAGGATGTTTGCAGAGAAAGGAGGAGAGGTCCCATACTTAAACCAGAACCTGTAATCTGACACAGATTCATGCATTTCGACATCAAACTCTCTGAAGTATTTCCCCAGTCTGTCTCAAAAGCAGACTAAAAGTTTGCTAAGAATGGTCCAGACACACTCTCCAATGTTAGGGAGTCTTTGCTGCACCAGGAGAGGACAGAGAGCAATGTAAAGCCCCCACGTTGAGAGCTCATCTCCTCACTGGCGTCAGGAGTTTCTTCAACCATCTTAACAAAGCAGCCTGGGCAGGTGAAACACTCAGTGGGTGTTAGTGTGGGGGCAGAAAACCTCCTCCCTGGGACTCCATGCAGCTAAGGGATGTGGCAGCTGGGTGTGCTGGATCTGCCACTAGTGCAAGCCCATCAATGTCTTACCCAGGCTCCAACAGGGTATGGCACATCCTGGGGGGAACATAGGAGCGAGCAACAGAGCAGGCCTCTGCCCTTGACCTGCACCTTCATCTGACCCACGTGCTGTGACAAGTGCTGGCTTGCCCTCAAAGGGGAGCGTACAATCCACAGCTTCTCGTTGGCTTTAGATGCAACAGATGCAGCTGGTCAGCAGGCTGATCTGCCATATTTAGCAGTTGGACTCCCAGAGCTGGAGAAAAACTGCAGTGCAGTGCTGGGGATATATGACTTGTCAGCACTGCAGAGGGAGAGCAGGAGGCATGGATGAATGGAGGCTGCTCAGCTGCCCAAACCCACCTAGTTAAATCTACCTGCCTTCCCTCAGCTTATTTTCCCTCATCCTTACTGTAAGGAAGAGCTGTGGCTTCCAAAAATGTTGCATCTCTGCACAGCATTTGCATGCTGCCTTGCAAAACCCTCTCAGGCGGCAGGCTGCTGCACTCAGATCAGAATGTCCCACAGGAGCAGCACAAGTGGGATTTCAGGAGGCATGCAGGGAAACCAAGCCCCTGCTCCTGCCTACAGACCTCTTTGTGATCAAGGTGCACTGTTCTCCAGCATGGTTTGGAGGCAGCAAAAGGCACGCAAACATCAAAGGGGTCTTGGCTGCCCAGAGCAACTTCTTGTAACTATTATTCTCAATGTTCTTTCTTTTTTTTAATTTTTTTTTTTTTTTTTTTTGGAAGCAGACCTCATGACGCATCACATGAAGTATTTTTCTCACATCCCACACCTCCCAGCCAAGGAACTTGAGGGTTGCTGCTGGTGCTAATGAGCAACCCCACATGAGCCCATCTGCACCGCATGTGGCCCCCACACCCTCCACAGCTCATCAAGCAAAACCGCTGCTCCTCCCTGGTCCTGCACACATACGAACACATGCACAGGCACATCCAGAGAAATGTGGTGTTTCTTCTGGCCAGGACCCTCTTTGCTCTTTCACATGGCTCCTAAGCCTCCCAGACAGGGGCTGTGGAATGGTGGTTTTCAGTTCTGAATATGGGCAACGAATGCTGGAGACAGAGGAGGTGTTGCAAATACCCTTGGGAGGGCTTCTACCCAGCCAGCCAGGAGGGTGCCAAGCCACTGCCAGCATGATCTGATGCCTCCCACAACTCCCTTGGGTGAAATTCCTTAACAGCTTCTGTGCAGAGATGCATGGCACAGTCTGGCCCACTTTTTGCTGTTTCACTGTTACGCATAGAGGTCAGATTTTCATTGTGTTATGGAGCCCTTCTGTACCTAAAAAACTACCCGAGGGAACTCCTGCAGGTCACAGTAGCAAGTCTCCCCTGTAAACTGACCCTATTTTGCATCAGCTGAGGAGCAGGTACCTTGCGAGGGAGGCTGCTGCCTCCTTTGCAGCATCATTTCAGATGGTTGGATCCAACTCTGCAGAGGGCCCTCAAGACACTGGCAGCTGCAGTCCTGCCAGAATACTGGTCCTGGCAGCACAAGATGAGAGAGAGCATACTGCAGGTTCACCTAGTGCAGCTCTGGGGCCCTGCTCAAAGGCAGACAGCATGAATGTGTAATGCAGGGCAATTTAGTGAAGCTCTTTTGTGGCAGCTCATGCCCTGTGAAGACAAAGGAGAGTGTGGAGACATTAGATCACCAAATGCAGGGCCTGACCCAAACTTTGAAATAAAGCTTCATCCAGGAGAGAAGAGCCAGGAAATGACACAAGGCTTTGTGAGCGCGATCCAAGTGACCTGCCTTTGCTTCAGAACACCGGCTCTCACAGGAATCTCACTGCCCAGCAGGATTTGGGGGTTCCAGGATTCACACCATCCATCAGGGTATTTTATGAAGCAAAGTCAGTCCAAGACAGATCCTCCCTACTGATAACAGGGGCTGGCAGGCTGAGCAGAGAGGCCAGGGATTTAAAGGACCATGGAGAATAGACTAATTCCTCCCTGCCAGATAGTTTTCTCTCAAGCAATTGCTGAGGCACATTTAACATTTGGAAAGAGCCCGTGTGGCACATATAGGCCGTGCTACACGTATATATCAGCTTTCTGACCTGGCAGCAGGCACATTGACGGAACTTTTGTGCGTATGTTTTTTTTTTTTTTTAGGTTTGGCTTCTTAACTGCCTATCCCATTTCTGAACAGGATCTTCTAACTGGTCATTTTCAATAACACTGCAACACAGGAAACAGCATGTTCCCACACTGCAGACCAACCACTACGTCACACCAGCAACTGATAGGAAACACTCTCTGCAGCTGTCCCAGCAACTCCACCCCGTGAGCACATGCAGACCAGCCCACCCCAAGCTCAGCGGGACACCAAAGAGCCCTGGGAGTCCTACAGCCTAGCTGAGGGGACCTGGCAGCATTTCATACAGATGTGCATGTCCTAAGCTGCAGGTGGAAGCAAACAGCAGGCCGGCCAGCCCATTATTAACAGCCAAGACTCCCACTTCCCCTCCTGCTCCCAAGGCAGGGAACAAGCATTGTAAGTAGGACAACTCCTGCTGAAGTCTGCGTCCTCCATGGCAGAATGAACAGGAATGGGCAGGAGCAACAGCAGCACTGCGTGAGTCAGGAGGCAAGTCTATAGGGGATATGGAAACAGTCTGAAGATCCTTTCATTGCAAGGTAATGTCCCATGTCTGGCCCAGTCCACAGATATTACTACATGCTGCTACTTCACTGTTTCCTTTTCACGGCTATGAATTGTTCAAAGCTGTGAGCTGCTCATGGCTATGAGTTAGTCATGGCTGTGAACTGGTCATAGCTTTGAGTTGGTCACAGCAGTGAGCTGGACATGTCTATGAGTTTGTCATAGCTATGAGCACATCCTTAGGCTTCTTATGTAAGAACTACTCACATGATTAAAACAATCATTATCAACTTTAACCATCTTAGTAGAGACACTGAGGATTTAATAGGAAATAACAGCGTAAATATTCTCCTTTTGTTTATCTAGACCATCAACCTCAGCCAGGTCTAAGGCATAGCAATGGAAAAGCTCTGGCCGTCCTGTTCCACATCTAGTGAGTTTAGTCACCAAAGTGGCAAAAGTGATGCATCAATGATCGACCCAAGTGAAATATTTATTTAAATAGTGAAGAAAACAATTAGCTAACATCTGCTGAACTGCCATGTCAAAAGGGAGCTGATATATGAAAATACTGAAACTGAGAACTGAGAGCAGCAAATTCTTGCTACAGAGGAGGACAGCTAGTGTGTTCTTTTTATAACTTTGCAACCCTATTTTTCTACAGCCCCTTCCCTAGCAATTTCGGGAAGAAAATCTCATTGGATCCTTGCTCTACCAACAGTGAGAGTTACTATTTTTTTCACTAGAGATGCGAGTGAAGCAACCTCAGACTCGCATCACTTCATTGTTTGTAGTGCCCCCCCTCAAGTTTCTAACAGATGTTTCAGCTCTGGGGCAAGCCTTCAGCTTTGGAAAATAAACTGAAAATGAGGAATCACTGGGGGTTGGTCTACGATTTTGTCTTCCCCTCTTCCAAAAAGAAGTTATCAAATTAATCTCGAAAGTCAAATCACCTCCGAGTTCTGGAAAAGTCTCTGTAGCAAACAAGTAGAGTGAATCTATCAGTTAATAAAATTTGCATATTTCACAGCCCAAATGAGTGAACCTGGATTAATGGGTACTCAGTGCTTTCTGCTGTTTGAGTTCATATGTCAGAATCTGGCCATAAATACCACAACTACACCAGGAATTTTGCTGTCCCATAAACTTTATCTTTCCCCAAAGTTTTTGCAGTCCTGTCCTACTTAGAAAGATATTTGTTACCTTTATCTCCATATATTTTTTAAATGTATACACCATGAAGGATATGTATCTAGTCTATCTATATTAAGCTGTGCATACATTTAGCATCTATATTCATATAGAATACATAAATATTAGTTTGTTTAGAAATCTACTGCAACGCTTTGCTGCTTCGTAAGTGAATACACTGAATCACAGCTGTAAAAATAAAAGGAATAAAAGCCTATTTTCTGACACATCATCACTTATTTGTTCCTGTTTACTCAGTAACTCACAGTGTCGGACAGGCTGTAAGCCACTCTCAGCCCTTAGCGTGAATTCACAAAGTTCCTGCTGTGTTTGTAGACTTCACTCACACTTGCTCTTGCTTTGAGTGCTCAGAAATTAGCATCCAAGAATCTCAACAAAAGGGCTGTTATTTTTTCCCCTACAAAAGCAGTCCAACCCAAAACAGTGGTTGTGCCTTGGGAAATCAGCAGAGATGATACAGGGTCAGCATGTCCTCAGCAGAAACACCCCACCCGCTGCTGCTGCTTCTCCAGCCACCTTGGCTTCCATCCTGCTCACCTACCTCCTCCACTTATTACCTGAATCTCCCATGTTTATAGTCATTCCAGACAAATTAATCTGTTTTAGGACTGTGTTTGGTTTGGTGTAATGTGCGTGCAGGAACAAGCTCAGTCTGTGTATACATTTGGGGTCTAAAAGGCAAGGCATATGGGAAGCAGTTGAGATCCCTTGTTTGGTTCAGCCCAGAACAGAAGAGCTGAGGGAAGGCCTCGCGGCTGCTGCAGCTCATCAGGAGGGGAGTGGAAGAGCAATGCTGAGCTCTGCTCTTACGGCATGGGGCTGCATCAGGGGAGGGGCAGCTTGGAGTTAGGAAAAAGTTCTTCACCAGAAGGTGGTAGGCATGGAACAGACTCCCCAGGGCAGTGGTGACAGTCCCAGGCTGCCAGAGTTCAAGGAGTGTTTGGACAGTGCTCTCAGACATTGAGTTTGGATTTGAGGTGGTCCTATTTGAATCCAGGAGTTTGATTTGGTGATTCTTGTAGTTCTCTTCCAGCTCAGAATATTCAATGGTTCTACTTTTCTCTGGTAAAAGGACAACCCCAAAAGTCACTGTCTCTGACCCTAAGATAGTTATTAACTCTCAGGCCTGATCCTAGTGTTTGTTTGTTTGATTGGCTTTTTTTCTACATCAGGGTAATGAATGGGAATTGTGCATTCTGATCAAGAAAACAGCAAAGAAATTGCCTTAGACTTACTACAGCCAAGCAAAGGCCGACAGTTCCTCTGAAGGAGGAACACACACCCATGCAGTTAATGGTACTGTCAAGTTGAGCACTCACAGGAAGCTAACAACTTCGTGCCAATTCCTACTTTTCTGGGTTCTTTCCTGTTTTTTTATTTCACTCATATTTTCCTTTTCCATCTGAAGACAGACAGAGCTGAGCGGAACCCAGATGTAATTAAGACATAGCATCACGTGCAGCTTTCAAGAAGAAGGGGAGGAAATGCACTGGCCATTATGAAGAGACTACAGAGACGAAGGAAGAGTCACGCTAATGAAGACAGGAAGGATGATGAACTCAGACTCACAGAGACGAGAAAGTGAATAAAAGCACCAGACTGAAACACAGCAGCAATTTTATTCCAGCAGCAATCTTCTGAAACCAAAATTGGAATTAAAAATACATCTATAATGAGCAGCCAGCAACATCCACAGCCCAGCAGCGTGCACATGGAGAACAGAAGATCAGTCATCAGTGAGGTCAGGAGATGAAATGGGCACTGGAGCCCAAGAGACCCCAATGAGGAAGAGCAGAAGTCTGGCAGCTCAGGCATCTCCCCTACTCCAGCAAACTGATGGAGCTGGCAATTCTTCTTCAGGCACTGAGGTCCTGATCTTGCTCCCAGCAAAGTCAAAGGCAAAATTCCCATTATATGACAGATCGCAATTAATTTCCTGCAAGCTCGGTGGATTTGCTCAAGCCAGCTTCCAAAAACAAGCCAATGCATTTTAGAACAACAGCTGGAGGCCTACTGTATTATAACATGACCCCTGAGGGGGGACAAATTACTGTGAGGTGAGTCCTCCTAGCTATTGTTTTAGGCTGCTGACTCAGGAAGACAGGGCCACCTTGTTCCACATCTGAAAGGGCTTTTTTATTTATTTTGGGACCACACAGGCTAGAAATGCTTTGTGGTTGTTATTTGTGGGTGAGAAGGGGATGAGGGTGTTTTGTTTTCTTTTTTTACCTCCTTCAACACAAAGGGTGAGGAAACTCAGGGTTTACAAGGAATGGCTACCCGACATGGTAAGGACAGTCAGAGGCAGGAGGAATGCTGGAAAGGAGCATGGTACCAACACAGTGCCACAAGGCAAGTGCAGCTCATGGGGCATCCCCAGGGCGGCCAAGCAGTATGAGAAGGTGGGATCCAGATGTGAGGTGCTGCTGGGGGTGGCCAGTCCCTAAGAGGAAGCTGTGACTGCAGCTGGCATTGTGCAGTTCCTACTAGCCATTAATAAATGGTAAAGAGAGATGGAGTCAAGTGGGTTGCTGTTTAAAGGCTCCTTTCCTTAGCTGAGGATGGGAGAGGGTGTCAAGTGATGCACCCTGATGCATTCCTGTGGATTTAGGTGCAATCTAGCAGAGCTTAAAATAAAACCAGAAGCTTTGGCAGATTATTTCCAACTATTATGAGGGTCTAGAAAGCCGATTGGCACTGAGGCTGAAGCTACCATGCACTGCTGGCATGGCTGCTTCCCCCCAGCACAGCAACTGCTATTGAAGAGTAGCTGGTCAACAGTATCCTGGCACAACTGCGCCTGCTGCATCCTGGGCTGGTGCTCTGCCTGTTTGTCCAGTCCTGGATTAGCCCACACTTAAAATGCATGCAGAAATAAAAAGAGCCTATCGCTTTCCTATCAGCAATTCATGGAACATTAAAGTCTGAATTGGCAAAAGTCCCACTTCACAGAGAGCGAGATCAGGCGCTCGCACGGCACTTCACATACAATTACTTTTAACTCGGCTCAGTTACCGAACTATAATATCTGCGAGAATTTTTAAATGGATCATTTTGTCAGTTTTTCTCCTTACACTTGCTCTGCCTTAGACACTTGTCACCAATTTTATTTAATTAGCACCACAATTGTATTAACACCACATTTTTTTAAATTTAATTATGCTTCTGCAGTACCCCAGCTTGTTTTGTGCAATTAGCGCTCTACTTTCATACAAATTAATCTCCCTGGAGAACTGCATTGAAAATAGAGAAAAAGAAGAGACCTCATTTAATGGAAGTAACAACACCAACTGACTGTATATGCATATAGCCTTCATATGTTGCCAAACACACGATTTGAGGTTTATGCCTCATACACACAAAAATGTTCAAGTGGTTTTCTCAGGAGCAAATTCCTCTGTCAGTGATTTTATTTTGTCTGGTGATTTCTGTCCTGGGCATAGTGCAAAGAGTTAAGTCCATGTTCTGCTCTATCAGCCAATTTAATCTGAAGAGGAGAGGAGGAAGACTGGTTCATGTATCTGGTAAACATTTGCTTTATCGGGGAATGTAACTGCCTCTAACAGCTCCTTCTCACCTCAGCTGCAGCCTCAGATCTTCTGAGGCAGATTTAGGATATTTCAAGCCACTGAAGGTTCAGCCTCTGTGGTTGCTTTTCTGTGCTGTTTGTTTAGTGTATTGCCAGTCCTCCATGTAAATAGCAATGAACCTGAACACTGGTGTCTCTCCTCTGTTTTCCTCATACAATGAACTGCAAAGTGCGGCTAATTCTGGCAGAAGGGGAGGCTGGCCAGGCTTTGCTCATTATCCTTGCAGTGAGTGGGTGCTGTCAGCAGCACAAGCATCATAAAAAGACAGTGAGTGCGGTGGTGTAGTGACCGACTGATTAGGAAGCATCCAGCACTGACAAAAGGTTGCTCTGGAGTCCTATCAGGAATCAGAGAAATTGGACCTTGAGCGGACACCTGAGATCATTGCCAGTGTGAGAACTTAGTGCATTTTTGAATGTTTCTACCAGATCGCTTTCACAGGGACTGGCGCCCTTGCTATTGCCCTCCTAACATGTTCACCATGACAGCAGACCGCTCCATCCTTCTCAAATCTTGCAGCATGGCAGTCATGTTTTGTTTGGGTTTCCCTCTCAGAGATTCCCACTCCTGCAGCAACCACATCACCCCCAGATCATCACACCATCTACTGAGGGTCAGTCCAGGAATCCAAGTGGGCTTTACTTAAAGCTATGTGGTGAAAAAGAGCCCACAGTGTGTTCAGTAGCATTCATTTCAGGCCTAAAACTGCCCTGTGTTTCTGGCAGAGGTGAACAGTTGAGGACACCCAACTGTGAGAAACTTCTGCAAAATAATTGCCCATGTTGCAAAGGAGCTGGAAATAATGTCAGGAGGAAGACTTTGGGCAGTTCAGATACTACCCCAAATCCTCCTTGTCCTTCAGAATGGTCCTGATTTTGCACAAAGACAATCCACAGCAGATACATTTGACCAGAAGTATAAAAGAATACATACTTTTTCATATTGTTACAGCTTCTCCTGATTGCTCAAACTACGATGGAGAACATATAATGTTTAGAAGAAAAGCACAGTTGGAAAGCTGCTTAAAGAGTGGGGAAGCATCAATCAGCAACACAAAATTGACAACAGATCAAAGTCCGTATCAGTGATTAACAGGAATACATCAGGGTTTTTTTTTTGATTTTTCAAAGCTCATTCTGAGCCAGCTGAAAGTGAAATCTGTTGTGCTGCAACTTTCCCGTGCACTTCAGTGTAAAAGAAAATCTTGCTTTAATATATATCAGCAAACTACAGACATGGCATTTGTTTTCACAACTGACTTCTTGAAACTTTACCCTTTAGCCTATGAAATGGTTGAGCATCTGACAACCTTGCACAAGCCAAGCCAAGTTAACCATCAAAGAAATGAAAGCCCAAGACTTGCCTTGACATTTTCTGTAGTCTGGAATGTTTGAACATAAAAACAGAAACAGAATGAAATTTGGCTTTATCCCATCATCATCAAACAGTATTTTGTTGCTTTGGTGTCTTCTGATTTAGGTATATTAGCAGGAGAAAATTTGCTATCCTTGGTGACAGAGGAGCTTAAAAAGATTGAGAGATTTGGATAACTGTGGAAAAATGCAAAAAAGAAGTTCAGAAGGAGTTGCCATCCCCACCATCCCGTATGCACTCTGGAGGACCCAGAGGCTGAGAAGAGCTTGGGAATAATGAGCTGCAGGCCTCTCTAATGCTTGTTTTCTGTACGTTTGAGTTGATGTGTCCAGTGACACCACTGGTAGGTTTGAGCCAGTGTTCCCAGGACAAGCTGGCACCTTCAGAGGTCCGTGGGGCAGCAACTCCATTTCACCCTATTTTGTGCCCCCCAGGGCCAGCGCTTACAGGGAGGGCTGTGACCAGCACTGTGGAGGGAACATTTCATCCCTCTTCTCCCCTGCACAGCCCACTATCACACCAGTTAAACTGTTAGTGTGTGGTCTGTACCAGTGCCTGGATATTGCGGCCCCTTCTTCTAACCAAGCAGGTGTTTGCTTTTCTAAATGCTCAAATGCAAAACACTGAGGATCTTCCAGCCAAAAGCTCAGTGATGTGGACACTTCTACGAGCTCTGCACACCACCACACATTTCAGTGATACGGGTTTCTTGTTAGCACATTAAAGTACGGCTGGCTAAAAGCCTCTTGTTAGCGCTTGCTGCATGGAGCAGTTGATCACTTCAGCAGCAGCAGCAGACCAAGTTGCTTTAGAGATTAATGGCACAGCCACTTGGCTTTGTCCTTTCTATTTGTTAACTAGTTCGTTCTGCAAATAATAAATACAGAGAGGGAAAAAAAAAAAAAAGAAGAAGAAAAAAAACCCCACAACCCTATTCTCCAGAACACCACTGTGAGGAGACAGGATTAGAATGACATCAAGTGGCTTTCAGCGTGACTTTGTACAGTGTCAGGGTAGACATTCATACTGCAATACAATTATTCAGTCAATCCCACTCCCTGTGAAGTCAATGGATACTGTGCCAGTGACTTCAAAGGAGAAAGGATCATGCCCTCCTGTGCATTTTAGGGCTTTAACGGAGGTTTCTAAAAGCAGTTTTTAAATGAAGTAATCCCATTTATTTTTCAGAGAAGCAAGCAGAAATACCAGAGTTGCTGGCTGCAAGGGAATTCCTTTTTTTTTTTTTCAAGTTAATTGTGTTCATAAGTGAGAATGAAAACCATGATCATTTTTATTAATCTTCTGTAAAATGAAAATTCTGAAAATGGCAAAGCTCAGTCAGGATCAATGAAAGCGTTGTTTTTCAGTAACATCAAAACATGTTGTTTTGGTTTTGATATCTGTTTCATAAGAGATTATGCTGTCACAGACCATGCAAAATAAGTATTTCAGTGATGTTTTAGTTGAAAGAGACACCAGAACAGTCCGCTCTGACAAGATCTGCATGGAATGTCTGGACCACATTACAAACTCTTCACTCTGGGCTTTACTTCTAATTGAAATTTAGAATGCAGTGATTTCTCATTCTCTGATGGAAACACAAAAAACTATCAGGAAGTTTTGTAGTAAATGTAACCACCTGCTAGCTTGCAATGAGCACTAGGAGGACTTACATGAAGAGTTAATAAATGACCAGTAGATACTGCAAACATACTACAGACGTGAATATTATGTGTTCCAAGTGCTCTTAAGCATAAAGGGGTGGCAGAAATTGAGAGAAGCTCACTGACCTCATGGCCTTTACAGCAATTGATGAACCCTGTACTAAAACACCCATTTATCCTGTAGTAACCGTTGTCCAGCCTGTACAGCCTACCCCTGATGTGAAGCAGGACTCTTTCTTCAAGAGCCACCTTACATCAGCTCCTGGGGCAACATGTCAGACTGAGAGGTGAGTCTTTACATCCTGACCCAGCACCCTGGCACCATCCTAATAGGCACGATGGGTATGATGTTGAGCGGGGTTTGTGCACCTGTTCACTTCAGGCAGGGCACAGAGCTGGAGGAGATGACAAGCAGGGGAGAGTGACATCCCAGTGTACTGTGAGGCCACTAGTTCTCACATTGGTGGGATTAATGTACCGCTAAAAGGCCACAGCAGCAAGAAAAGTAATTTGTCAAACCAATCTTTTTTTTTTTTTTTTTTTTTTTCTTGAATCACCTTCAGAGTCCTGAGTGAAATTCAGGCTGAGGGAACTGGGCTTGTTCAGCTGGAGAAGAGAATGCTCTGAGAAGACCTCATTGTGGACTTCCAGTCCTTGAAGGTAGCTTAGAGGAACTAAAATTTTACCTGAATCCATTTAAATTAACACTCAGTTTTTCACCACAAATACTTACTAACTCATTTCCAAAGAGGCATACATCAGTTTAAATTCATTCAGCACTTTGGTTCAGCTGTTAGAAAATCAACCGGTTCAGCAGGCTGCCACCTATTCTAGCAGTTGCTAACATTGTCATTACTCCCAACCTGAATGAGATGCGCCAGACTGAGTGTTCGATCTGTTGAAGACGTGAGATGTCTACACTCATCCTTCAAATTTAAACACTAAAAGCATAAAGGTGGATATCTTGAAGAGGGATTACAAGCAAAGCTAAGAGTTGAGGAAGAAAGATCTGCACTGTGAAGAAGCTGTAACACAGCTCTAAAAGACAGTGAGTAAATTCTGCATCGGCGCCTATGCATGCAAGCCTGTGCTTTTCAGCAGAGTTGTGGCAGCTTGAACAGTGTCCGAATTTGGATCTACAAAATGGCCCCAGTGCCAGCATGGTTTCTGAAGCTGCCTCCTGCACTGCTGCATCCTTGCGTGTCCCAGTCCCTAATGCCATCCCTGGGTCTGTGTGCTGTCCCCTTTGGCCCAGGTCTCTGTATCCCTCTCACCCAGAGTGACAAGCCACTGGGATATCTGAGGCAAGGGTTTTGCTTCTATTGTGTCACTCGGGAACATTGCCTGCACCTTCCTGAAAAGACTCTATCCATTTTTTTTTTCTCCTTTTTTTGTACCTGTAGAGAGTAATTTCCAGACCAACCAAATAATAACAACACATACTCGACAGGAGCTGACTCCCTGCTTCACCTGCAGTAAATGTACGGTGAGAGAGAAGGGAAGAAAGGAAGGAGTCCTCTCAAAAACACAGCTTCCATCCAAGAAAAAGTAATGCGTAGCTGCACACCCATGCTCAAAGCTCAGGACTGCAAAAATCCATCTACAGCACCTGCAACACCTCTTTGCACTTGCAAGTGCTTTAAAACAGCATGTGCACAGGGTAAATAATGCCCGTATAGGACTTTAATGATAAAACTGAGCCTTCTACTTGCTTCCTGTAGCGCACAAAGGCATCACAGTAGCATGAACTTGCAGAGTTCTTTGTTACGCTGAACAGGCAGGCATCACTATTTTTTGCCAAGTGAACACGACTCGAGTCGGGAAAAACAAAGTCGCTGCTTATAGCACCACAAGCTTCATTTAACAGCATCACAAACAGAGAGAGAGAAAACCTCCACAGAACAAAACAGGAAGTAAAGGGCAAGGTGGAGCTCCTTTACCTAATTCCCAGTAGTCCGTACACAAGTCTCCATACCTCCCCCTACAACAGACCTGTTATATGCCAATTAACTCCTACTCTGGCTAGTTTTCTAGCTCTTACTTTGCTGCAAAATTTTTCTCATTTTGCTGTGGAAGGGAAAACAGAGATACAGAGAGACAAAGAAAAGGAAAGAAGCCTTGCCCATCCTGAAAGATTGCATTGCAAAGAACAGAATAAATATTCCCAGTCCTAGCAGACAGAAAGCTTGTAAAAATTATCCTTTTCTTTTCCTTCAGAATTTTACCATCTGGCTGCTATTGTTATCATTATTATGGAAATGTTTTTACTGTCAGAGAGAAGTACCAGCAGTGGCACTATCTGAGTGCAACATCAAGAGGCAGCAAGGCAAATCTGTGTGCGAGGAGTAGAGAAGCATCTCCATGCCAGAAAAGAAACTCTGGTCCATCATTTCCCATTCATCTCGTTGCCCTTGTCTAGATATCGCCTGCATAAGTACACTCGCATGTCATTCATCTTAGAAGTACTTTTCTTTTTCTTCCCAAAGCTGTTTCCCACAGTGATCCTGGAGCAGAAACAGGTTGATTGTTTAAAATAGCTTTACAGTCATGTTAACCCGGTAGACAAATCAATCCATCAATCTGCCATTTGTCTTTCTTCAGACAGACATCGGGTTGTTGGGTAACCTGCAGTTGCTTTTAGAAACAAGTAATCATCCAGTCAATAGAGCAGGGGTAGCTCGATAGAAGATGCAGCAAAAAGAATTCACTGGGTCCTGAATGCCTGAATTAATGGTTTACTAGATCTTAATAAATCATCAGCTACTTCCTCATGTATGTTGTGGGAAAAGATTCAAAGATGCTGAGAGGGACAGATTCCCCCCTCAGTGGCCAAGCCGACAAAGAAAACTACTTGTGGTCAGAGGGTTGAGAAGCAGAGGAGGACATGGTAATGTGGGTTACAGGTGGGCGCCTGCTGTGTGGATGCTTCAGGTTGGTGTGGGAGGGGGAAGGAAGACACCTGTACAGTGTGACCAGGCACCGTGAGAATCCTGCAGCCCTCTGGCATCTCTGAGAAACACAGCAGTAATCTAGGAGCCAAATGCCAAAATGAGTCTGTGCTAGCTGGAGGTTAATTGTGGCCATCAGGGATGAGTGGTTACACGGACGTGCCCGCTTAGAATTAATGAGGCATTCACTTCTAGAGCTCATTATAGAAGAGGTGGAAAAGGACAGTAGGTCCTCAAACAAAACAAAGCAAATCAAAACATTGTTTCGTCTTCTCAGAGTAGTTTGGTACAGTGAGTAGAAGTAGATAGTTGCCTGGGAAAAACAAGAAGCCTCTCTGAAGGTCTCAGTGAACTCAAGAAGTGCTGACCTGAGCCCACTGACATATAAAATGTGTGCTAGTCAAGACACCCAGATTGTTCTTCTCTTCCAGTACATTTAGTGCTTCTTAGAGCCTGACAAAGAAGAAAACAGAAACAAATGGACAAAAACCTTACTGTCACAGCTTCTTATAAAGCATCCCTTGCATGATGTACACTGGCTGTGGTGCACATGGCCGCAGTTGGACATAATTGTAACCACACCAATCTCCCGTGTAGCCGAGGTAACTTAAGCTACTCATGAAAGGAACAGCACCTCTTCCACCTCCTCACTATAAACTGATGACCACTGTTGGCAAGGCAATGACTTGCTGGAGGGTGAGCTGGACGTTTGCTCCATCCCACTGTGTTTTGCAGGAGAGTGGAATTCTCACAGTTGTACCAACCAGAGCTCTGATGTCTTGGACTGTTGCTGAAAATGAGAGATTTCCATGCAACTTTATGGGCTAGATCTCTTTTAGTGCTTTTTGTTCTGCATGATGACTTAAATCCAGTCTGTGATTTCACGCTCCTGGAGGTTCCTAGAGGTACGGTAGAAGTATAAAATAAAAAGACAAGCCCTATTCCGAAGAGCTTACAGTCTAAATACAAGTCAAAAAGATAACAGATGAACGAGCAAAGTGGGGAGCACGTCTGAGATTAACCAGAGGTAAGATTCAGAGGAGGAAGAGGTGGGGATAAAAGACTCAGCCTGATGAAATACATACAAAAGTTGGAGGGAGATGAGAAGCTCCTCCATAGGATGTGCTGAAAGAGATTAAAGAAGAAGGAGGAGAGGCAGGAAATGATAGCACCAGTGAAGCCAAGGCAGAGGATGATTTCCAGAGTAACAGCACTGACTCAGTGGTGGGATGGGAGGTAAAAACATAGCGAGAAGAGCTGGACAGCATCCGTGCCACCCCTCCCAAAGTTTTTCAGTGGAAGTTCAGGGGTATCCATTGCTGCACACTGAAAAAGGGGGAGAGGAGTTGATGTTGGTTTGGGTGGTTTGGTTTTTTTTCACTTTTCTTTAGCGGCAGTAAGTCTTGAGAGATTCCCTGGGGTGTACTCCTTGTCTAATCCTTTTGGGATTAAGTAACTCCAGATACATTTCCCTGGGGTTTGGATCCCCTTTCAGTTTGTCAGACTGGATCAGCAGCTGCATCTCTCCCTGCTAAGGGGGAGGACATTAACCATCACCCTGCCGCTAACTCTGCACCATGCCTGATGTCTTTTTGATGTTTTTGTCCTGGATCAACATGATTTTTACCTTCTAGACTGGCTCTGATATTTAGAACAGCAAAGAGGTGTGCTGCCATCATTTGAGAAGGACCAGGCACCAGAGGACTTTGGCAAATCCACACTCACGTGGCAAGGGATTCAGTGCCTGACTGGGCTTGGTTCCCAAACACCTGGTTGAATGCTGTACAGCCTCACACCGAAGTTGAGGAGGGGAAAGGGTGCAGGCTGGAAGAGCAAGCAAGAACCTTTGTGGGGGTGAATGCTTTCTTGTTTTGCATGTGTACACATACATTCAGAACACCTACTGTACTAAACCTCTCTCTTTGAACAGAGAAATGCCCTCTCCTGACCCAACATGACAATGTGCTCATGAGAACATAAAGCTCTGTCATCTCACCAGCTATTGAAGCTTACCAGTCTATCCAAATTGCAAGTGTCCTGTTGAGGTTGCTCTGCCACTTGGCCCAAGCACTGTCTGTTCCCCATGGATTTCACAACATAACTCATGATGAGTTAATCCACAGACTAACACAAGATAAAACCTCATCCCATTTAAAAGCTTCTGTAAGCAGCCTTGTTTCTCCTTCCTTTCAAGAAGCTCGGTATTACAACATGCTTGGTTTCATGTGTTTCAGTACTTGGTTTCAGTGTTAGCTCTGTAGCTGATAGCAAACCTGTCCAATAGCAGCTAGAAGGCAAACATGACAAACCCACCATGTGATGTATTTCATTTTGCAGCAATAGCATGGGTAGTGGAGCAAGAAATCACCACTGAGACATCATGGGAGCAGTGGAAAATAGTCCCTGTGCTCCCCAGAAGTGGGATGGTGAGGGGGGTAGCTGGTGCAGTAACTTTCACTTAGGCTTCATTAGTGGAAGATCAGACAAACACCATTAGAATCTGGCCAGCCTCTGCTCCTTTGCTGGCCTTATTTGAGGAAGCCTGTGCAGGAAAACAACCAAACAGAAAGCCCACTTTTCTGCTCCAAGCTGGAAAGTCCCCTGCCACACAGGGACACTTCTTCCTCCTTGAGTAAGCTGAGCTCCCATGCAGTGCAGGTGAGAACACAGATGTCACGCTGCCTCTTCAGTGCTGAGATGGGAGAAATGTCACATGCACTTGTCTGATGTTCCTTCCATGCAGAGCCAGCGTGGGCCTGTACAAGGTGGCACCTGATCAGGACAAATGTCCACAGTCCTCACAAGCTCATTTTGCACTTTGTAGTTCGAGTGCTTGAAGAAAGCAGGTGCTCGAGGGTGCTGGGATTGTGCATGGCTGATCTGCAGCAGGGTCTATGCCAGTCCTGCTTCACGCTGCAGAATCCCTGCAAAGAACACGGCCTTTACAGAAACGGCAGGTCTATGTCTTTATTCCCTGTGGGCAGAGGGTAAATCTAATTCAATCAGAAGGCTTCCAAAGGGTCGTTTAAGCAAATTTGTGGAGTATATTAAATTGCACTGCCATGATTGTCCTGCGGTTTTGGCCTCCCAGTCTGAGGGACGAGGGCTTAGAGCAGATAAAGTGATGGAAAGTTCCTCAGTCTCTGCAGAAGGATGGGAGAACAAGCGGTCTGTTCTCATTTTGCCATCAGTATCACAGTAGCAGCCTGTGAGGGAAGGGTTTATTTTAGGAAGAGCTATTTTGAAAGCTAAAGTGTCATATCCTGGCTGGCTCTTTTCGTGGTGTTACTATAATCATCTGGTTATGACAAGCATAATGCAGAAAAAGCAACCTTTTTTTTTCTGTCTTTCTTTTTTTGGTAAAAGAAACAATGCAGCCAGGATATTTTTGGACAAAGACTGTCATTTTCTTTCTTTTTATTTTGGTACGCTTCTTACTTTTCCCTCTCATCTAACCTTATTTATAAAGTGTCATATATTAGATCTGGGCACTGCCTGTCCTTTTTGCTGCAGAGTCTTTCTGTGCACCAGGCAGCCCAACAGGGCAAACACAGGCTGCATCTTCACCTTTCCTGAAGCAGCTCCTGCTTTGAATTCAAAAGCATCAGTGAGAAATTGATATACTTTCTAATTTATTGAATGGAAGATTACTCTCGGAAAACCAAGGAGACTGCTCTCAATTTATGGGAAGCGGATGCTTTTAAACAGTGAATGAGAGAATGCTGAAAGAATCCTGCCTATAGAGCTATGGGTATTTAATATTCAGAAGATTCACAGGAGATGCTAAAGTGCCCTCAGCTAAGAAAATTAATAAAATATTATCTCATGAGTGAACTTCAAAAGCTTTGGCAGTTCCATTCATTCCACTTCAGATAAGCAGCCAAAATATTGCAATATCCTGCTAACCTGATGTGAAACATCCAGCTTTCCTTGGCTGGTAACATTAGGCTGGAAATGTGTGAACAATATTTATTATTAAATATTTAGTCATTTCATCTGTCCTGTTGTGCCTCTCTGTGCATGGATCCAGTAATTCCTGCTCCTAAAGGTGGATTTGTGTCCAGAGAGCCAGCAGAGCTTCGATGCAACAGCATGTGTTCTGAAGACACAGGATTTAAACTCCGCTTCTGGCAGGTTTGGCAGCCCTGGGTTTAAGGGGTTAACTGCCCAGAGATCTCTCATCCCAGGGCAAGAAGACCCTGATGGGCAAAATGATGACCTGGCAAGGGGATACTGGCTGAAAAGAGACCATTTTGTGGGGATCCTAACTTCAGCAGCTCTGTGTCCATCTCATCTCCCAGCAGCCCATCCACTCTCAGTTATTTCTTCCTCCCTTCACAGTTGTTGTTTTTTTTTTTCCATTTCCCCCCCCCCCGCCCAGAGACTCCTCTTGCCATAATAAACTAATGGCCGTACTAAAATTTAATTTATAGGCACTGGCTGAACCTTTGAATTTTGAGCCAAGCAGGCCCTTGCTGAGCATACAGGTGAGGGCCTACCATCAGAGATCCTAAATTAACCTGATGTCTGCAGGAGTCCAGGCAGACTGAAGTTCCCCCAAATACTCTCCTCACCTCAAACTGCCACTCTCATCAGCGTATTCTGCAGACGGAACAAGAATTAAATCTATGTGGCACCTGGCTCTCCTCTCATCCCTGCTGCCGGTCCCTCCCCATGAGGGCTGGAGCCCGGGGGGAGCACGATTAATCTGTCGATGAACATGAAATGCCAGCACTCGCAGGACTGTCAATCCAGCACAAGTAATGAGTTAAATATATATACTTATATTTAATTTCCAATTCATCAGTAATTCCCGACAGATGGAATCCTTGCATTTCAGGTCAACTTGACACTGCCAGTACTCAAAGGTCCAAGTGAGCATTGCCAAATTTAATGAGCTGCAGTAACAGTGTCTCCACATTATTGGACTAATTACTAGCTTCTGAAAAGGAAAGGAAAAAAAGAGGGGGGAGGAAGAAAAAGAAAATCCTCTAAACAGATGAAACTTTAATTAACAGCATTTTGAGATGTTACTTATTATGGAGCAAATGCCACTTCAAAGTGAAAACAGCCTGTAGGTGGATAATGAAAGGTACGGGCATCAATTCAGCACTAACTTTGCATGCATGGCTTTCAACCCTTGAAGCAGCCAGACTTCATGGCCACAGCCTGCACATCCCAGCCCTGGTGATACATAGCTTCTGTTTCCCCCGAGCAGCAGGTCAGGAGGTTTAAGCAGGGGAACAGCCCTCTGTGGGTGGATGCAGGGTAGTGAAGCCGGCCACCAGACATGCTGGCTGCAGGAGCGGCCAGAGACACAAAGGCCAGGCAACTTGTGCTGACTTCCCAATGAGAGCTATTTACAGGAAGGAATACATGGGTTTGGCTAAAGCAGTGACTACAGGCTTGGGCTTCCGATTTGAGAGTCCATGTTTTGTTGAAAACAGTGGAAATGGTGTGCATTTAAATTTGTGGAGCTAATAATAGAATCTAGCATCAAATGAATGGAGCAAATGCGAGGCTAATTTCTTCAAATTAGCTCTCAGCAACTTCTGTTTCTCTCTCACTCTCACATACACGCGCTCATTCATTCGCTTATCTAAACAGACGCAGAAGAAATCCTAGCCTTCAAACTAATCAAAATATTTTTCCTGTTAAATGAGAAGGAAGAAAAGGAAGAGGTTTGCTGCTACTTCTATTTCTGAATATTAAGCGTTGCTCAGATCTGCCACGATAAGGGGCCATGTCAAATCGACTAGATCAGGTAACAGCAGGCTGCGAAAAATCTTTCCTTACCCTGCAGAGACCTTCATGAATCTATTCATACCTCGCTGGCTCCAACCTCCTTTGTAAGTCCTGCTGATGTGAACAGCAACCCCGCAGCATGCAGCAGGCATACTACAGCCATGGGTCCACTTTCCCCAGGGCGCTTCAAGGAGGGTGAGCTTTAACCCCCCAGCCTGAATGCACAGCAGTGCAGGCAGGACATGGGCTGGGCCAAGGGATGGGGACAGTCCTTTCGGCGGAGGGTGAGCAAAATATTTTCTTCCTGAGCAGGGAGAAAAAGCTGTGCATCACAGCTTCTTACCTCAACTTTTTGCTCGCGTAGGCCTCTGTGCTCCCAGAGCAGCACGTGTTGCATCCCAGCAACCAGATCAGCAGAATTTCTGTGCTATGGTAAACACCCAAGGCCGCACCTACAAGTGGGCCAGTAGTATCCAGGTATTTGGCAATTTAATATGGAGAGTTCACTTTATCATCACCTCTCCCCCCCTCAAAATAAAACACTTATTAAAAAAGGCAGCCGCTTGGAGGCTGGTGGCTATGTTTAGCTGGAAGAGGATTTGAGGTTTTAAGGGAAAACCCCTGGCTGCAGAGCACCTGGCTGATGCAATCGGAGTGAGAAACAGGCTTCTCCCTATCCTGAAATCGGTGGGTGTATGGCTGCTCCATTACTGGGAAGGAGAAGGTTGCAGGACTGCAGACTGAGATGTAGGAGAAGAGGACGTCCACATTGCAGAAGGTGCCTTGCTGGATTCCATACTGCCAACCTGCATCCAGATCATAGCCAAAGAGCAGCCTTCATGGTAATACTTCGATAGATCCTACCCCACTTAAGCTTTGATTTTTCCCTTAATGTCAGCAAAGATCACAAACACCACTTAACCAAACATGATGGACTCCTGCTGTGCTCCCAGTCCTAGCCCAGACTGTTCCCCAAAGCTGGTCCAAGCCGGGTTGGACACATGAACCTGAGGTTTCCTCAGCCATCTGGCTCAGCAGCTTTTGTGAGATTTTATGCCAGTGCTCTTGGTTTTTTTTTTTCTGGGAGATGGTTCCTCTTCCAACTGCCACTGCAGCTTCTTCCAATGTCCTCAGCTCTGCTACTGCCCATGATGTGCAGAACACCCTGACCACTGGAGTGGAAGCTGCAAGGCCACCTGTGGGCTTCAAGCAGCTGGCTGCTCTCCAGCCTTGTGGTTGCCATCTTTTGCTACTGGAAATACCCTAATTAGCTTCTCATGCACTGCATAAACCTGACACCATTCACCTTACCTCAGGTCTGTTGGCTTGTTTGGGGTTTTTTTATTTTAATCACTCATACAGATTGTAAATGCTTTTCCCAACATAGTGCTCCTTGCTCTGCTCACGGTGGAAGATTGTGAATACATGGGGATGGGTTTGTTTGGAGAGTAGGACATTGGCCTTGTACCTCCTGATGCAGCACAGAAAAGGCAGATGACTCTGCTCAAGAGCTGGGGAAAGTGAGAGCTGGGACAGGGAGAGCGGGCTGGAGGTCCTTCAAAGCACCCACCCAAGACCTTCTGCTCAAAGGCACCTTCCCTGCAAAGAGAGGTCAAAACCCAACCAGGAGGAGGCCTGGGCCAGGCAGGCAGGTGTCTGCCACAGCAGCCATTCGCTGATGCGCTCTCAAACACCAGACAGACCTTCAGCCTAAGTCAGCTTGAAGGCCTGTACTGAAAACACACCCTACCTTGCAACCTTCTCTCCTGTATTTCTTCTCCAGCTTGCCCCACACAGTTTTCACACCACACAAAAGAACAAGTGACCAGCTACCTCCTAATCTGATGCTTAAAAACAAAGCAAAAACACAAATCAGCCTCCCTTACCAACAAACAGGAGAGAGAGACAGCCAGCGCGAAGTGTTTCTCCCTGTCATCTCGTAGCTGCCAGGCAGAGCCCTGCAGCCCAGGTGTGAACTTTTGCAGCCATTTGCAAAGCTTCCCTCTGGAACCAGGCTGACCTCTCAGAGCCTGTGGTTCTGAGGCTTGTGTCTGGTCCTTATCAGTGGGCTCTTTGACCTGACTTGCCAAAAGGAGGTGGGGAAGAGATGGATTAGATGAGGCTGGCCGTGGCAGTGTCTGCACCTTGATGTACTTTAAGTCCTTAAAAGCCTGCCACTGAATGTAAAAGAGGAGTGAAAAACAATAATAAAAAGCAACCAATGTATCCCATTTTTATGGCCAAAAATAAAGGCACTGGAAGGCAGGCTTTTTAATGGCTATCATTCTTCCTGTGTTATTTGAAGATCCCCTTGTAAACGGGAATCCGGGGTCTGTTTTGCCATCTGTTCCCTCCTCTCCTGCCTAGGAATCCTGAAAGGGTATTTATTGTATGTGCAGGTTCAGTGAGGCCCACTTGCTATAAACAAATACTGCACAAAATATGGTGGGGCCTGCTCTTTCTACAGTGCCTGTATTTATGAGGAAACAGTACAAAAACAAATATGTAATCTGGAAATAAACCTGCTAAATGAATAAAAAATCATACAGAGCAAAACATAATGATTAGCAGAGCCATTCTGTGAAAGACCCTGTTAAGGGGACACATCTGCTGTCATCCACTTTGCATCAGTGCCTTTCCCCCATGATAGAAACCCATCTGAAAGCAGCCATCAGGAAACCCTGGGGGAGGGGATGGGGAGAAGGGGGAGATGGTGCAGCCCAGGGGCTGCAAAGCCACTTCTGTGGGCTCTTGAAGTGCCCCTTGAGTCCTGCTCCTTGCTGTCCACCAAATGCAATGTAATGTTATTTACAGCATAGACAAGGTACAGATTACAGTCACTCATCACTCATCTGAAGGAAAAGAGAGAAAGAAAGAGAGAGAGAGAAGGAAAGAAGGAAAGAAGGAAAGAAGGAAAGAAGGAAAGAAGGAAAGAAAGAAAGAGAGAAAGAGAGAGAGAGAGAGAGAGAGAGAAAGAAAGAAAGAAAGAAAGAAAGAAAGAAAGAAAGAAAGAAAGAAAGAAAGAAAGAAAGAAAGAAAGAAAGAAAGAAAGAAAGAAAGAAAGAAAGAAAGAAAGAAAGAAAGAAAGAAAGAAAGAAAGAAAGAAAGAAAGAAAGAAAGAAAGAAAGAAAGAAGAGAAAGGGAAAGGAAGGAAGGAAGGAAGGAAGGAAGGAAGGAAGGAAGGAAGGAAGGAAGGAAGGAAGGAAGGAAGGAAGGAAGGAAGGAAGGAAGGAAGGAAGGAAGGAAGGAAGGAAGGAAGGAAGGAAGGAAGGAAGGAAGGAAGGAAGGGAGGAAGGGAGGAAGGGAGGAAGGGAGGAAGGAGGAAGGGAGGAAGGGAGGAAGGGAGGAAGGGAGGAAGGGAGGAAGGGAGGAAGGGAGGAAGGGAGGAAGGGAGGAAGGGAGGAAGGGAGGGGGAGGGAGGGAGGGAGGAAGGGAGGGAGGGAGGGAGGGAGGGAGGGAGGGAGGGAGGAAATCAGTAAAGCAATTGAAGGCCAGCATGTTGTGCTGAACAAAGACCCAAGAGCTTGAAGCACAACATGTTTGTGCACATATGTATATAAATAAAGCTGTGTTTTGCCTCTGACCAATGGCACAGAGCCTGGGCAGGGCTTACACAGAGGAGCAGAGCAAGACAAACCTGCTGTGCAAATGCAAATCTGTCATGACCTACGATTGCTAGTTTGACAGCTATTCAAATGCAGGAAGTGTTACCTGTTTCTATCAATATTTAGGTCTCTATTTACAGACCTAGAGTAAGATCACACAACTCCCCACACCCACCCACCTACACAGAACCAGCTGCAGACACACTCCCGGCCACCCTCCTTGCCCATCACCAGCATCTGCTCCACGATGCGCTGGCTATTTCCTACCACAGCTTCTGCTTTCTGCTGTGGGCTGCCCAACCTTCCCCATGGAGCTGACCATCAGTGAGTCAGCTTCCTCCGACAGCGTGAGCACTGTGCATGAAAGTGCCCACATAGGATGCAACCCTGGG
Organism: Oreortyx pictus; assembly: GCA_036925125.1. Lineage (NCBI taxonomy): Eukaryota > Metazoa > Chordata > Aves > Galliformes > Odontophoridae > Oreortyx > Oreortyx pictus. The sequence continues at coordinate 83,897,933 of JAUPFR010000003.1, read as the reverse complement.
AAGCGCTGCACCTAACCCTGATGCAGACTCCCGGGAAGCACAGTTCCTCCCCTGGTACACATGGGTACCAGGATGGTACTAGGTACTAGGATGCCCTGATGATTTCCAGCGTGACTTTTGCTTTTGCCTTTGATTGACAACACAAAAAGGGACAAAACCCATGACTTCCTGAACTGAAAAGCTCTGCTTTTAACCTGCTGCTACTGCTGCAGGTGGGCTATGCCAGGTTAAAACACTACATAGACAAAGTGTTTTTTCTTTGTCACACGGGCTACTTCATGGTCACACTGAAGTGCATTGCCTGAAGTGCTGTGCTTTTAGCATCAGGAACACTTGTGTTTCTTACAGATCAATCAAAGTAAAGCAATAAAACCTTCTATTTTTCGGCAAGGAAAACAGCACGGCGGCATCTACTAAGTAGCAGGCCTGAGGCTGCCCTTCCCCACCCTAAGGACAGCGCATGTTCCACATGGCACGATTTGAGCACTAATTGGCACAACAGACATCACAGTGTGCTTGAGCACACGCTATGGGGGTGGTGGACCTTTTGCAGATCTGCTGATTTCCGAGTCTGTGAGAGATACGTAAAAGTTCAACAGGTTTATAGCTCTGCAGTTACTACTACTGCTCACTGACACAACTGACACACTTTAGTATCTTTATTGCTTTTTCATTGCTGACATGATTCTGATAGTGTGCAATTAAATATTTTACAAAGATAGAGTCTGATCTGACAACTCTTATGCACATGAATAATCTAGTGATATTCAGTGCCTCTGCTCAAGTACCCAAAGCAGGCTGGGCTGGGTTCCCACTGCTGGAAAAGTATTTTTTTCCCTGCTGTATTCCCCATTTGGGACTTCGATGAAATTAATCATGAAAAAAAAAAAAAACCCTTAAAAATTCCTCACTTTTATGTTGTGCACTGAAACCTTCACACGGGATTTGAAGAAACTACAAGAACATCCTTGTGGTGGTTATGTTTGGCTGGGGATGGAAAGAAGTAAGAGTTTGTGTTTTGTCACGGGCTGAAAGACATACTGCTTTTTGCCAGTCTGTATCTCAGTGTGGTTTCCTGAGCCTGATTAAGGGCTTCAAAGGGGATTTTTTTTTCAGAATTCATGACTCATTTCAAAAATTGTGCATTCCAGATACAAGGGGGATTGCCCAAATGTGGGTTTTTTGTGTGGTTTTTTTTTTTTCCTGATTGTACCTGTAAAATGCATCACAGTCATATGCTTCCTTCAAACAGAGAGACATGCAAATCTCACATGCGAGTGTGAGATGGCACCCAGCCATCCCACCAACCCAGCACGTTGACGTGCTCAGAGAAATGTTCAGCCACCGCATGCTTCTCTAGAGCAGGAGCTGAGGTCTGCCATACACCAACATTTCGGAACATGGCTTGGGGCTGAGCTACAAAGCTCTTTGTGTTTTGATCCAGATCTGGGTCTTCAGGGAAGGTGGATATTTGGATCTGAATTTTAGATTTTGATTAATTTGATGAAATCATATTTGAATTCTTGCAACCATTCTTCTCCCACTCTTGGAGAGAGGCTTACAAGGAGGATATCTGGGCCACTGCGCATCCCACAGCCCTCAGTAAAATATTTTACTTCCCAGCCTCTGCCCACCTGGTGCCCTGCAGCTGGGTTCAGCTATTCTTCTGGTTTTCCCCCAGCAGGGAATGCAGCCAGCCACTCTTTCTGGTCATTTTACACATACTCTCTTCATATTTTACTGCCTCTTGGACCCCTGAGAAAGCACCTCTCCCATCTTTGGGCAGAAAGGGAACTAAATATAAGTTTCTGGAAATGAAACTCATGGTTCCCAGCCATGTGAAAATTTATGAAGTTTGAATTAAATTCAGCTAAAGAATCCAGGCCAACAGCTCCTTATCCAAAATGAACTCACCCACTGGAGTTTCTTCTTTTTAAGAGTCACCTGACTGTGCTCTATGCTGCCTAGGTTGAGCTCTGTCAGCATCTGAGCTGCCTTAAATAAAATCAAGCCTTCTTTTGGAACCATAATGCTGGGTGAACTTAAAACAAATAAAAATTAAAATTAAACAGAATAAAAAAAATGAAACCCACTCAGTCATGACACTGCAGTGACCCCAACATATGAATGTGTTACAGCCCTTTGAGAAATCAAGAGAGGCACTTAGACACATGGAAATGGGCAATTAAGTGAGACACAGGTTTTACTTGTCCATGCACACCTATGAGCACGAACATATGGATTCTTTTACATCTTGACCCCAGATAAGTGGCGTAAAATGTGAAAACTGCCACCTGGTTTCTGTGGTTATTTTTCCATTTAGGGATTAAACAGCATCTAAACACACGTGTGTGTGTGTGTGTGTGTGTGTGTTTCTCTTGCAAACGCGCAGCACAGACAAACGCACAGCAAGGAGAAGGTTGTGAGGACAAGGATTTCTGGAGGCCCAGGGGAAACATGAGAAGGATGAGACTACGCCTGACAAAAAGATGGTTGAACTGCAGGTCCTGGTCATAAGGTCTGTCTACCAAAGGCATAAAAACACCTTCCCTTCTTTTCCTAGGAACGCAGAGGGCCGGACCAGACTAGTGTTCGAGTGCTTTTAAGGCATTGCCCCTCCTTCCTTCAGCTGTTGTTGGCTGCTCATATCCCCCCTGGGTCTCAAAAGCAGAGCCCATACAGGCTGCTGGGTCATGACAGCACAGCCTGTGTGGGCTTGCTGAGAAGGCACCGCTCTGCCACCTTGTTGGCTGGGGGCCCAAACAAGGAGTGCAACACCTATAAACCTTTCTATGTGTCATACATGCACCTGGAATCATAGAACTGAATCCTTTAGGTTGGGAAAGAACCTTTAGTCCAATCATCACCTAGCACTACTGAGTCCATCGTGAAACCGCATCCCCGAGTGCCACATCCACACATCCCTTAACGTCTCCGGGCAGCTCGATGCCAAACACGCTCTTTCTGTGAAGAAATTCATCCTAGTATCTAATCTAAATCTCCCCTAGCACGACTTGAGGCTATGTCTTTGCATCCTAAATCTGGCTATTTGCTATTTATTCAAATCCAATCCGGCTATTTCATCCAACTGCAAGGTACAGCTTTGCAGGGGTATACAAAGCCGATAAAAGATCTGGGTCTACATCAACACTGCATTTGCTGCAGGCCCTGGGCTTTCCACTCATGGGCAGCCACAATCTGGCACAGCTGTGCACCGAGACCTGTCTGAATGAGAGGAAGCTGAAAACCACCCCAGGCCCTGTTAAATCCCTCATCACACGTGGTGGAGGTGAGCAAGGGTGGAGGCCTCTCAACAAGTTGCGGGCTTCCCACTTCTTGCCTAGGGGAGGGTGCGGGGCCTTCATGCACAGGGCCAGAGTGGTTCAGAATAGGAGAAACAAAGATCCTCTGAACGCTTCTTTGTTTCCATTTATAACCACAATTTCATTTGCATTGATGTTTCCCTACTGATTCTCTCCTCAAAATAATTGATGGGGAAAAGATCAAGAAATGTAATTAAAAGAGAAACAAACAGGAAACAAAGGGAAAAGGGTAAATGGGCATGCAACTTTGGGTCAGGGAAGGAAGAGGAGCAGGTGGTGGAACTGATGAGGGAGATTTAATGAACTGCGATTGACTTCGAATAACAAAGGAGGAGGAACCTAATCCTACCCTTGGATCTGCACACATATGGACTTACCATAACAAATGGTAATCAATCCATCAGCCTTAAATTAAAGATAAGGTAGGAAGGAAGGAAAGGACACGGTTTAGTCCTCTCTCCCCCCGCTCCTGCCATCACAGTAGGTCTGTCCGTGTGTGTGCACTGACATATATCAGTCGGGTTAGCATATGCCACCTCTCCTTTCTCTACGTAGACCATTGCCCTCCCACCCCTCACTCACACCGCATGGGCATGTGTTTGGATGCAGTGTGAGGTAGGACCCCATTTAGTGTCCTGACTATATCTACAGCCTTTTTTACCCAGCAGTCCTTGGGGCTCAACAGCTCCAAAAATACGCCCGCAGGGCTCTGCACGTAAATGCTTGCCGAGTTTTAATCAAATGCACATCACAGATAGTTCTGCATGACAGAAACCAGAACAGCCAATCTGCAGACCTGCCAAGAATAGCCTCATCTGCAACACAAGCATTTTCCTCTTTTGTATCATTTTATCCCTGGCTTTCTCATTTCGGGATGAGCTGAAGAAATATTCTGGATTTTATGAGATAGCTGTTTGTTTCAAGCTAAAGGCAAGTTCACAAGGTTTTCTAAATATGCATCCAGGCTTTAGAGCTTCTCATGCAGTTTTCTAGGATAAAGCTTCTATTTTAAGGCCCAGATCCACCAAAGTGAGATGCACAGTTGGATATCCCTTCCCATGCAAACAGCTAAGCACGGCTGTACATGTGGATTTCTGTGTAGAATTCAGGGCCATAGTGTTTGGGCCTGGAATGCAGTTCATCTCAAAGAAAGTGCTTCTAACCAGTGGGAAAAGTTTACTTAGATACTAGTGTCTTCAGGGCTGCACTTAGCAATTATTTCTCTCTGTATGAAAGAAGAGAATGCAGAGCTGGAAGAGGGCAGAACCAACATCAACCAATCTTTCAGAAAAAATAAAGACAGAAGTGTGCCGATGGAAAGGCCCGGGCTGTCAGGTCTGAAAGCACTTTTACCACTGCTTTTATTTGAACAAAGTGGCTGCCAACTGAAATAACTTAAACAAATCTCCTGTATCCTGAGGAAGGGGCAGAACGGCATGGATGGAAAGGAACATGATGCTGGGCCCTGACACATGTAGTCAGGGGAATGAGTGGGGGCAGTAAGGGGAAAGACTGGGAGAAAAAACAGTGAAATAGCTGCCAAAGTTAAATTACTCTATTTATAGCTCTGCCAGTGGAGAAGGCTCCTGTGCAGGGCTACTCCCATCTGGAATCAGGAAAGAGGGACCCTGGCATGGGAGAACTGATACCAGAGGAAGAGATGGCTCAAGTTGTGAGCCTGTGCTACTGAAATCAGAAAGTTTTATGGCTCCTGCAGCACCAGAGAGCCTACCTGCCCACACTGTTGCAGGTCTCAGATGCTCTGAAATCCCTGTCCTTGCTGGTCTGGTGGATAGGAATTGTGGAAATTTGGAATGCTGCAGACACATATCAAATACAGTCAAACACTTGGGAAGTGCTAAAGCACAAAACCTAGGCAGCAGGACTTTGCATGTCACTTCTGAGCTGACAGACACGACTTCAGAAACAGTGAAAACAGAGGAAAGGCTCGCAGCCAACACACTGCGCTCCCTAGGTCTCCAGCATCTGTGCTACCTGGCTTCTGACTCAGTCTCTCCCAGCTGTGGACTGGGACTGCCCGCTCCAGCTCTGCAGCCTAACCTCCTGATGCCTCTGTCAAAAAGGACCATTTCCCCAACACACTTGCAGGTGACCGAATAGCTCCCGAAGACGTATTGCGCATCACTGCCAGCTTCTGGGCAGAAAGGTGTGGGTTTTTTTACCATTGAGAGCATGATGCTGTGTCACAATGAGCACCACCTCATGGTCCCAAGTTCCTTGCTGGGTGACTTCTCCTCCTTGCTGCTCAGGAGGTTCCAAGCAAATCTCATCAGTGGTAAAGGAGGAGGGAGAGCATTGAAGCAGTGCCTATCACTCTCCATCATACATTTTTGGGACCTCCATCGTCTTCTTTTCACCTATAATAATCTGGCTGCGAGCCACAGAGTAATATAGCAACGGGGGAAAGAGAGGAAGAAGGCTTAACTTTTATTTATTTTACTGCGATCATTAGGATTATGTCAGGGGGAAAAAGCATTAATACATAATCTTTTCCCTGTGCTATACAACACTGGCTGCTTTTAATTTAGAATTAAATTGAAACACTCACTCAGAGCAGCTTTGAACAGCAGCCAAGACCTTCCCTTGCATTGTGTTAGCAGCTGGGTAGCCTTCCCACTCTCTCTTTTTTTTTTTTTTCCACTTGGCAGTGCCTTTTTTCAGACCTGTGCAGAAGGGTGGTTACTGTATGTCCCTGTCACATGTCCCCAAATGCCAGGGGTTCCCTTCAGCATCATGCCAACACACCGAGGCACCTACAGCCCAAGTGAAGGGGAGGGCATCCTGCTGAGATGCACAAGCACAGCCCCAGCAGACCAACAGCTTTCCCGAGCCACAAGTATTTCACATATTGGAGAGAGGAGGGACGTGTCAAAAAGCACATCAAAACGCACATATATTTGTTTAACATGCTAAAGAGCAGTGATTTATTTCTCTTGACAGCGTGAGTTATTTGGTACACTTTGTTGCACATGATTAGGCAAGTTCACACAAGGAAAACACCGTCTGGAGGTATAAACAGGACAGACAGGGCTGGGTGGGGTGAAGCCAAATTTAGTTCAGCAAACTGGCCATCCTGTTTTGTGCAGGTGAGGAGCCTGCTCCAGATAGTTCTCACTGCACCAGTGAGAAAGGTGCAGTGGTTGCCTCGTTCATTTCAATCTATACAAATACTTGAGAATCCACAGTGGACTCAAGCCTTTTCCTTAATTATTGACATTCGCTGAAAGAAAGGGTAAGTTAAAAAGGGAAAAGGATTGCCACCCTTTAATTGCTGCTGTGAAGGGAGCACTGCTTATCACAACAGGTGCGAAGGCCACTCACAAAAGCAGTTGCAGTTCAACATCAAAAGGTTAAGAAATAACTTATTCTCTTTGTCAGTTGCACACACAGACAGGGTAAAGGCTACTTGGAAGGAAAGGCAGAAGGTTAAAAGAAGAGTTAAAGTTTGTCACAGAAAGAAGAAAGAAGGAAAGAAAATTAGACAGTGTGCTCACAAGCCTACAGTTTCACAGAAGACTCTAGGAGATGTATCAGCATTAAAAAGGAGACAAAATGAGTAGCCAGAAACAAAAAACACATCCTGGCACTGAGTGGGAACAAGCAGCACCAGCAGGCAGGGAAGCAGGGATATTGGAGCAAGTGGGCACTCCACTTGAATGGCACGGGAAACCATTCACCCACCTGAAAGCACGGCATTCCTGCCCTGTGCCTGCAGAATGGGCTGCTCGGGTCTTCCCAAAAGCATCGTAATTGCATCTTCTTGGGCATGGACCCATGTCCACCTCACAGGCTCTGCCCATTCCCCATCAGAGGAGCAGGTTATATGCCACACCTACAGGCCAACGTACTGGGGGTTGGGGGGGAAGAAAGAGAAAGGGAAAAAATTGTGATGGGAAACCAGTGGGTTGCAGGGTTCTGTACCCCTTTGGGTTCTTAGCTGCCTCCACCCTCCTTCTTTCAAGATAAGACATGAGAAGTAACTGCAAGTGAAATTTCATTTTACAACACCCCTCCATTAATCCCTTGATCTCTCTCAAGTTCTGCATAAATTTCACCCTCTTTCCACAGAGCTCGAGGTTGTTTTACATCTGGTGCATCTTATTTTCTAAGGATGATGATTCTGTTTATTTTAACCAGGCCTGGAATGATGTACAAACCAGCCATGCCTCTCAGATGCTGACTGTTCCCAGAACCAGATGGTCAAGTCTTCCTCTTTTAAGACAGCTGACTCAAAAGCCATAAAAGAAAACACCAAAAATGAAAACGATCATCAACAACAACATCAAAAAACACCCTGGGGTGGGAAAGAAAAATATTTCTATGTTGGCACCGTGGGAGAGAAAAACTCAGAGAAAAGAGAGTGTTTGGTTTCTAGACACTGGAGGTCCACTGTGCAAGAGGGGGAATGCTCTCAACAGGAAGTTTCCACCAGTGGCAAACTAACAGGAGGAATTCTCTGGCTTAAATATGACAGATGTTCATACCTCCACTATCCAGAAGCAGTAAAAGCCACCTGTGATTGTTCTGACTGCCCTGCTAAATGAATGGCAAGTTAGAGACCTAATAAAATAGAGCAATGCAAGCTGCATCTTCAGGTTCTCCAATACTCGCTACTGGCTTCATAAGGTATAGCCAAACCCAAAGTGCTTAAACTTCATTATAAGTCCATCTTACCATCCTTGTGGTACTCTTCCTCCCCAGGTTTTCATTATTCCCAACTGATCCAGGCTTAATTGCAGTACTTGACTCTAAGTCACTGAAAGGCTCTGACAGAGCACTGATGCTTAGGCATTGTGTAAAGCTGCTCCAGACCAACTAAGCCTCTTAAATCCTACACTGAAGGTTAAATTAGTTGAGCACTGGATTTCAGGAGAACCTGTGTGTTTAGATGTGATTCTTCCAGTTTGATAGAGCCAGCTCAACCAGCTCCTCTCCACCTTGACCAAAATCAAAATAAATAGATGGGGAAAAAAAAAATCAGCCAGGTTATGGACAGAAGAAAGCAAATTACCACAAAGCAACTGGTGAATTTCCACACAGAGCTGTAGAATTGCAGTACATCCGCTGATCTACAGTCGTGGTTGGTGTGCAAGCTCTCACCTTGTAGACCCAAGTTTCCCTTCTTCTGCTGTCTTTCACCTCTCTAAGTGGAAACAGACACACAGGCTGCCAAAGGAACCAGAAAAGCAATCATTTTCTCTTTAGCCATCATAAGAACTAGGCGGCCGTGCAAAAATAGTTGATGCCTACCTGTCTTTTGTCAAACATTTCTTCGTAACAGTCCCTAATATTCTGCAGGAGGTATCCCATCCTGACATGGAAAGACTGTGAACATTTCAAGAAAGGCAGAAAGCCCATTTCAAACATTACAATGGGGATGGGACGCTTCCAGTGTTTTGGAAATTTCTCATTCAGTTTTCTCTAGTTCTTAAAAATGGCCAAGACCCAGTTAAAGGATGAGTGCTCTGCACCTTGACCACTGCATGCTTAAGCTAGACACAAGACTAGATTCAACTGAACAGTTGACCTACGAAGGTGCTTGCACAAAGTTAATCTGCAAAGATTACATATACTGTTGAGATCTCAGTGTGAATATTTCGTGGGAGCCCTGTGGCACTATTCATGCCAAAGAATTTAGAATGAGGCTGTTAGGACCCACTCCTCACAGGTAGGGCACGGCAGACAGAAAACCTCCTCTGCGTATCAGTGTTTGCAGGTGTTAACAGCAGGAATAATTGCCTACCCTCGGGAAGCACTTCAAAGTGTACTGTCATTTAAAAACAAGCCCCTTGCTGAATGCAAGGTAAAGGATGACAATACAAAAACTTCAGCAGATTAGGCTGTTGGAGGTGGTGCTGTTTTTGTACAAAGAACTGAGGACAACGTGTAGTACTTGCTTAAAGTTGGGACGTTCCTATTTATGTCGACAAAGTTCCCTGGAAAATGGGACACACCCGAAGGTGCTCACCACCTCCAGACACCGGCCCAGTGCAGATGTGCCTGGTGCACACACTACTCGCCTATGTCCTATACGCTGAAGAATATTTTCAGTGCTAATCAGCAAGGGCAGCTGTTAATCCACCACAGAACAGCTCCCACACACACCTCAGCAAAATCCACTTAGCTTTGAATCAGGCAGACTTGAGAAAGTCCTCTTTGCCTCTGGATTGAGAGAGACAGAGAGAGCACAGGGTTGATGCAGAAACACTGAAGGAAAGTAGGCACAGGCTCTGTGCTAAGGAGAAAACCCACGTGTCATGGAGCAGCAGTTTTGAGCCGCCTGCCTCCGAAAACAAGGTTCTGGTAATTAAAACCTTGACACAGCATGTCATTTTAGTTTATTTAAGTATGTACGTAAAGATAAACACAAAGCTTTCTGCTCAAACATTTTGAGGAATATGATCCTCAAGCAAGATTAACAAGTCTTTAATAACATTTGTGTTAAGAAATGTCATTATAATCAAGCAGTAAATCAATAGTACAGTAGCATATGCTGCAGATCACCAGGGCTGTATTTTGGGGAACAGAAGAAAGGCCAGCTTCCTCATTGTTTGTGACAATGATACATGTTATATGTACCTACACCTTCCACGCAATGCCATTTTTAGTACCTCCAGCCATCCGTGAGGCCATCTGTCTACATCGCAAGGGGTGGATAGAAAGGGAGAGCGATGTTTTTCTTTGATTCACACAACCCTTGGACAAGACTGAAGGCAGAAGTCATCATCGCTGAGCAGCTCCTACCTCCACGATGCCCTTGTTCATTTTAATGCTCCTTCACCTTCCTTGCACCCACCACAATCTGACCTCAAGGCTACACAGTGCTCAAAGCAGGCAGATAGTCAATGCAAGACCCAGAGGCAGTTTTCTGCTGCTTTAGGGAATGGCTGTGACAGTGCCACAGCAGAGGGGGTGAAGGTGCTGCCACAGCTGGTAGACAGGGAGAGGGCAGAAATGCAGAAGCAAAGCCTCTGCCTCCACTGAAGCTGTCAGAGATATGCCTCAGTGAGTGAGATATTGCATGCATTCCCCTGCCTGGCCCAGTCTGAATTCGCACATCTGGGGCCCACATTTACCCCTGCTATGGTGCACCTTTGCCACTAACACTAAAACCATATCCTGGAGGACACCAGGGATGGAGATGAAGGAGGTGAGAGGGGAAATAAGACACCTTGCCTCCCAGCTCACCTTGGTCCTCCCGCCTCCCACACAGCTCTGAAGCACTTTGTGATTTGAGTGCTGTCAATCTCCTTATGGAAGAAATGTATTTATAGAAATCCCTTCTCTGTGGCTGAATGCTTTTATGATACCAGATGTCGGAGGACATGAAGCTGATAAAATAAAGCATAGGGGTCAAAATTATCTGCTGCCAGTGGTGAGAATTACAGCCTCTCTGACGTCCACGAAGCAATGCCTGTTTATCCCTACAGGGAACAGAGCCCAGCAAGTGGGTACCGATGTTAATAATTAAGCTGCATATGCTGTTAGCTCAAGATGACGTTCGTCCTTTGCAGGAGAGATGTTGCTAGAAAGGTTTAATGCCTTCTCTTTGAAATATGGCGTGGCAGCTGCAGATGACATCAGATTTGCTGCCATACTGGTTTCTATCAATGCACGCAACACACCCAGGGAAGACTGAACATTGTACTGAAAGCTGCAGTCTCAAGGTCAGACGCATCACAATAGATGGCATCATTTTGGAAGTTCTTGATCATGTGGTTTTACTTAATAACAGGGATATCTTCCATTTGTTATGACAGTAATGCAAGGATATATCTCAACAGTGCAAAAGCACTAAGAGTTCAGGTACCTTTTGGTAATCAACCCACAAGGAATGTGTACTGAGGTATACACATGAAACTCACATACAGCTAAAGCCAGCAGCCCAGGAAAATGCCAGGATGCGTAACTGAAGGTTCTGTATCACTGTATTTTGGCACTACACAGCAAAGCCACAGAGAAGTAGGTTAATTAAAATTCATATGTCATTTCCATTTCCTCTGCATGTCTACAAGACTGTTTATTCTCACCATCTGAAAGAGATTCTCACCATCTGAAAGAGATATTAATTGCTGCTTTTGGTTGGTGAGAATAAACACTATAAGAGATCAAGTTCCCTAGTGAAGCCTTCTCAGTTTTGCTTTTAAAACCCAATGGAATGGCTTGAAAGGGGCTGCTCTTACTGCACAGCACTTGGCTTAAGATGTAAGCCTGAGGTGAAGTCCATTACCACTTGTCCACTGGCATATTGCTGATGAACCACAGCAGTGGTTGTTGCCTGTTTCCATCAGCCATAGCTCAACACAGTAAGAAGATTTCAGCTGTGTATTAGGTTTAGGTGATTTGCTTCAAATAACCTCTTTTTTTCATCATTGTGATTGCTGAAGTCATCAGGAGTTCCTAGGCACCCAAGCAGGACCTTGCACGTAAGCTGGAGAGACACTCAGTAGAATTAATGCGTGTGATTGCTCATCAGTGTTTCAGAACCGACACCGTATTCACACTGAAATGAGGACTAACAAAGGTTGCATTTATATCAGTGCATCTTGGAGACTGCATATCTCCTGCAGGCATAAGACCTGAATCATACAGACTGCACAGTTTGGTAGTGATTTCTTTTGCTGTAACCAAGAGCGTGATGATCAACACAGTCAGTGCCAGACAAGAGCTGCAAGGTACTCATGAGTGGTTTGATTTGTGCATCACTTTGCTCATAGTCATAGGTGTGTTTTTAGGTGTGCCGGTTTAACAGTGTAGATGCCCTCATCTCCAGATACAGAAGGCTGACAAACTGGACAGGATCTGAAGTGAGATGTGCTCTGCCTACTGCTGGATCCCAGCCCACCTTATCACCACATTACTCCATATGCTTGTCATCAAGGCCTGGGCAGAAATGGTAGGGTTGAGATACGTGCAAAGATCACACCAATGCTAAGCAACAGGACAGTTCATGGCACTGGGAGCCATCCCAGTGATTAAAAGAATTAAACAGCACTCCCTGACTACTGCAGGAAAAATGAATTCCCTCTGCAAAGTGAGACAATGTACAGTGAAGCTTTGACGAACCAAGTGAAGTAGTCTGCGTGGGCTACTGAGACCACTCCAGCAGACAATCAGAAAAAGGCTGTATACAGCAGACCTAAAACAGTAGGGATCTATAGCATATAATGCTGCAATTTTCCAGCCAAAAACAGGTCAGAACTTTTCAGAAGGATACATTATTCATAACTCATTACATTTCATAAGGATCTGGAAATGAACATCAGTGTTATTAAATACCTACCAGAAGGTAAAGAGAGGGATTGACCACCCCTTAAGCAATCAAATGAAGTTTAATGAGACACAAGAAACAGGGCTGTTCTATCTATGTAGCAGAGCAAGGGAGCTCCACCCAGAGAGCAGCTTTGGATGGTGTCTGAGCTCCTGGAAGAACCACACAATATTTAGGTTTACAGTATTTTCAAAAATTACATGTATATTATGGAAGTGTTGAAAGAAATGCATTATCAACGACAACAAATAATCTGTTTCAAAAATTTGTCTGACACTTGTCTACAGATATAAAAATTCTGAAGTTGGCTATACAGTATTTGCTTGCCTCTCAAGTTACACATGGTGTAGATGAACTGGATTTCTACTTAGAAACAAGAGGAATTACTCTGTGGTACTTTAAGACAGAATTCAGGAAAAGAAACAGATATTGTAAGTAATAAATGTTTAAGAAGAAACAGTCTGAGAATACTTCTCAGTTAACAGTATTTCTTTTTCATCTCAGTGAGTTATTTAAATGTGCACTTTAGTCCTCAAGAGATCTGGAGTGATGCAAAAATCCACCTCTCTTGCAGCATCTGTTTACAGAAGCTGTACCTGCTGCAGAGCCATCACAACAAAGAGAATTTGGCATCAATGCTAATTTGTTCACCAAGTGTCACTTGGGATTACATCTAGACCTGAAGTAATAGACTGCGATTTCCATAAACGTACCCAGGCCAAGCACTTCAGTAACATGACGGTTGTGAAAACCAAGGAGAAAACATATAAAAATGAAAGTATCATCTTCTTTTGAGAATTTCTGGGTATACACAGATGGAGCAGGCAGCGGGGAGCAGCATGAAGGCCACAGTCCCCTCTTGCACATTTTTCCCTTCTTTTGTTACTTTCCACTCCTACCCCTAACATATTCCTCCTTGCCATTCTTTGGGTGTTCCTGAAGTCCCAAAAGCTGGACTGCTGCTTTCCGACTCACTCCTATTTTCTTGTTAATGCCACCTTCCCAGTGCTGCAAAAATATCTGGCTGCCTCGATGGGCTGGAGATTGGGGGGAAACAGTATTTTGTACCCACTTCTGACCCACAGAAATCAATCAGATTTTTGCCACTTTAAGGCAGCAGGAACAGGCCCTTGCTGAGAATTAAAGAGAGACTCTTCATTAGATTTGGACATGTGTATCTCTGTTGCACTGCCATAACAATTTGCTGTAATTTTCTTGGATCTATTTCTAATACAAACACATAGGACAGTTCTATCAAATAATGACAACCTCATTAAAAAAAAAAAAAAGGCATAAATCTTTAGGTTTTTGAGTAGAGGAAAGTGATTCACTGATCAGTGCACTGACCCTCTTGTGACATGCTGGGGTCTTTGTGGAAACACATCATGTATGCTTGACTCTTCTCCAAAAAGTTCTGTCTATGAAATCTGTGAAATGACACGTTGAGAATATATATTTATACCTACATCTTTCACAATTCAGCTGCTGTTATTGGTAGTACAGGAATCAGATACTGAATCCTACCCATCAGTCTGAAAATGCCACTCTTCAACCCCAGCTCCAGTGCACCACTTCCCCTGGAGATGCTCCAGCCATTGTAGAAATAGATACTTTGAACATCCACTTTTGAAACTTTTCAGGGCAGATGAGCCCTTAGTTATTATTAAGCATAGAGCATCATAACTATCATCTATGCAACCTGCTGTAGGGTACCTGCTTTAGCTGAGGGATTTGACTCAATGATTTCTTGAGGTCCCTTCCAGCCCTTGCAATTCTGTGATTCTGAAACTCGTGTCATTTTCTTTTTTTAAGCAATGTCTTTGTCACAGAAATGATCACACTCAGAGCCACCACAGAGAAGGTGGTGAAAAACTGTAGGCCAGGAAAGAAATGGCATTTCCAGGGCATCTTCCCAATTGATAACAAATTTCCCAATTGAGAAGCAATTACTCAACATGAGGTATACTGCGACAGTATTTTCCCCCTTGACCAGTGGGGTTGCCTCCAGACAGGAGCCCTATACCTATCAGAGCAAAATAACACACATGGCAAAACTCCAAGCGAGAGCCCTGGGAGAAAGGTTAAATATCAGTCAAGGAGATACAACACCAAATAAAAGGTGGGATCCCTGGGGAGGAGAAAGATTACAGCATGTAGGAGATCCTGGGGTGCTCACGTTACACACGCATCCTGAGAGCTCCTCCATGCTTTTGTTTTTAATTACCATTTGTTAACATATGGAGATATTTACCCAGAATTAATGTTGGTTGAGAGGTTACCAGAAACAGCCTCTCTCCTTTTTTCCCCCACCCCCTTCCCAGTGGGACGGAGGGGCCAGCTCTCCAGCTGGTATAAATCTGTGGTGGTACTCCACTGATTTACACCAGCTGAGCATCTGGCTTCAAGACATTTCCGATTGTATATAAAAAGAACAGCAACATGGTGTGCTGTGCTGCTTATAAATCTCTCTCATAAGCCAAGGCTGTGGTCCTCACCTGTGCCCTGCTAGGCCAAGTCACTCTGTGGTGTCCTGTGCTATCTCCTGTGGCACGGTGATGTTTTTGCTCTTGAGTCTGGTGGGAGCGTTGCAGGCGTGTGACTTGCCAGCCCCTGTCCACCTCTTGCTGCTGAAGACCATGCTTTTGTACTTCACATCCACTGCAGTCACTTTGGTTCAGTTCGCAGCCATGCTCTTTGTCGCTATATGGCATTTTTCATGGGTGAGTAACAGGAAGATGATCCACAGGGGTCTACTTTGCTTTCCCGTGGACCACATTTGTGCCTTCACACCAACATTTTTCCCACATTTGCCTTGTTGGTTTTTTGGGTGTTTGTTTTGTTTTTTTTTTAATTTTCCAAGAAAAAAAATTATCTGCCTGGAGGCAGGCACAGAAGAGGAGGAAGCACCTTGGGCAAGCAGGTAAGTTTGCTTGCCCTTAGGGGAAGTGGCCAGCTTGGCTAGTGCTACAGAAGGTCCCAGGACCAGGAGATAACCCCAATATGTGGATAACGGGCCTTACTGTGGGCTCAGTGTGAAGCTGGGAAGGGAGACCAATCCAAGCTGCTGAAGGAGATTCATGCAGTCTGCTCTGTCCAGAGGAACACAGCTAATCAAAGGGGTGACAGGCAACTCAGAAAAACGCTCAGCTGGAGTGAAATTCATCCCATTGTGCCTTTTGCTGCCCCTATGGCAGAACTGAGACCAGCAAGGAGAAGGTTCTGCTCCATGCTGCTGCAGAAGGACCACCCACTCCTGCAGAGATCAAAAAGTCAAGGTACTGCTGTCCATCATCACTGTATCCTCCCTGTTTTCCTTCTCCCACCACCAACAGGTAGTCAAGGCAGTTGTTTTTAAGGCATGCAGTGGTATAGCCTCAGACCTGCACCTCTGGAGGTCAACAAGAGTTTTGCCACTGCCTTCAATAGAAAGAGAATCGGGGTCATGATTTGGTGCTTAAGCGGCCCCTCTGGAATCACAGCCTGAGACTGCAATTAGTGCTGATTTATTCTGAGTGACTACAGTTCAACACAGACCAGTACTGGTCTGGCTGCCACAATTCTTCCTTGAGATTTGCCAGTAAAGGCAGCAATTCTTTTGATCTTCCTAATAGAGAAAATTGGAGAGCACACAATTAGCTTTTTTTTCTCCCTGCCATTTGGATATGATGACAAGTAGTCTGACGGGGAGCTCGGTCCCTCAGCAGCATGTGTCTCAAATCCTGCTGACCACATAATTCTGAAGGATTTAAACCACGAGTGTCCAAACTTTTGTCTTGCTTGGGGTGCACTATGTGAAGAGAAACTGTATTATGAGCAATGGGTGCGTTCCTGTGGCCAGGCTGGTCTGGTTGGTGGGGCAGAGCTGCTGCCATGATGATGTGGGGCAAGGGGTGGCTGCAGGATGGGCTGTGGCCATTTATTCACGTTCTTTGCATTGTTGGTGTCCCTGACTGCCAGTTAGTGTTCTTTCAATCTGTAGACAAGATGTGATTAAATGCGATGGTCGCTCTAATGACAGTTCTTGTAGGCTGTTCTTTAGAAGTGAACAATCAAATCCATTGCTGAAGAGGGACAGATGGAAATAGAAGTTGCCACCCAAAGCAGTGGGTTGCACAGCGGGAAATGAACAGAAGCTAAGCCACAGGAGCAGGGTGGGGGCTTCTTGAGCAAACTCCCTGCAAATCAGTCCTGTCCTCCCGCCCCCCAGTATGGTTGTGATTATTTAAAAGAAGGGGAATACCAACCATTACATCTGTACTAACAAGCAACGGGGAAACCAAATTGTAAAGACATCAGCAATCAAGACCAGACCCTTGGTTTGTTTGTTCAGCTATCACCATCCGGCATATACAGCCCTGATCACTGGCTGTCATCAGTTGGGCAGTAAACATTCTTGGGGCAATGAGGAAGGTGAATAGGGCAAGGTGGGCAGAGAGCAGACCTTGTTTCTCTGGAATCCCCTGCTGTTTCAGGAACAACTTGTGAACTGTTGTGGAAAGGGGCATTGCTAAATTAGTCTGGGGAAGAGAAGGGTCATGAAAACATGTCCCAGTCATCTTTGTTCGCTCTGGCATTTCGCTTGACATTCATCCTGAAGTTCAAGTCAGGAAGCTGCTGGGAATCCATTCAGCTGTAAGTGCCTATCGTTCCTCCCAAAAAATACTAAATAAGCAGAATATGACTTGCAACCACAAGCACTCGCTGTTCCTTGTGAGCTTTGCAAAGCATAAGGCATAGTTCTCACCAACAGTGATAAAAAAGGTTTCTTTGTTTATCTCTTTGTTTCAATAAATAAACATTTGTCTTATAGGAGCTTTCTTCTCTGTAAGTTAAAACAAGGAAAGAGACCAGCATTTTTTGAACAACTCACCTAATGTGACCCAAATGTTCATGTGTCATCTCTGTTCTTAGATTTCAGACACTTGTTAAACATTATACTTCCTAGAAGACACCTGCTTGCAATGCATCATTAGCATTTAGCACACATTTATACAGAAGAAATAAGCCCATGCAAACTATGAATATCCCAACTTCAAAAAATCCAGAAGAGCCTCTTTTAAAAACCTCCAGGAGACTTCCCTCAGCGCTCTGAGTGCCTTCAAGTAATTCAGTTAACAAGCATAGAGTATTAATGAACTGAATAGCTTAAGATGTGCATGTGGTCTTACTCTCAACGGGATAGGGGGACAAGCTGTGCCTTTCTGCATAAGGCTATATAGGGAAGAAAGAAAAAAATATATTAAAAAAGTAGGGCTGCAGGGAATTCAGCAGCACATTACTCTTCCACTGTCACATACACCCTAAAAACAAAGGGGAAAGTTCTGTTTTGTCTTTAGCGATCCAAACAGAAGAAAATCTCTCTCTCCTTCATGCTGTTTATCTCTGTAGCATGTTGAGTGTTGCTATGCGTAGACAGGAAACTCCGTAATAAGTAACTCTGTAATAAGATTAATAATAACAATATGTGTGTGTTGCTACAAATGCAATTTTTTGCACCAAGACCTCGGGTAGGTTGATCACTTTGGTAAGTATTTACGAACGTGCTGAAGCCAATGGGACTTAGGTGCTTTCCCCCACTGGGCCCTCAATATGTAAATATTAGCTTCTATTTGATCCGTTGCCAAAATCAAGATGGGTAAATGAATGCAGAACTGCTGCTAGCCATGTCCCATGGCATTAAAGCAGGACCACTCTTTGAAACAATTCAAAACAGACAAGAAAAACTACTTTTTTTTTTTACATGGCAGGCAATTAATTTTTGGATTCTGTTCCTGCCTTGTCTTCTTTAGTGCCCCTCATGGGTAAGCAGCATTGCTTCCATGCCATTAATCTGTCTCAGACCTCACCTATCATTGTTCCCCAAATGAGGGAAACCCACAGGGAGATCTACATTATTGGAGAGAAATGTGAAAAGTTGAGTCTTTTTAGGAATACCAAAAGATAGCTATATTAACATGTCCACCCTTGTTGGCTGGCTGTTTTTTGTGGGGGTTTTTCTTGAGGGGGAGGGGGAGGGAGATAAAGGAGGATGGGGAGAACTAAAAATAACAACAACAACAAACCCTAAAACCAGTTTGCTCTAGTTATGATAATCTAGGCATAACATTTATATGAGAACATAAAATACAGCACACAGCTGTAAGTAAAACAATATGTGTGTTCCTGAATAATGGGAAAATAGCTTGCCAATAAGGATATATTTTGAGCAAATGAAAGATGACCTGAAATTGACTCTGGAGTAACAACTCTGTTGCTTATAAAAAAAAAAAAAAAAAAAAAAAAAAAGGAGGTAGGGGAAAAGAAAAAGGGAGAGGAAGCAGTGGTTGGGAAGAGCTTACGCTATGTGGTATTTGATGTATTTACTTTGAAAAGTTTCCTTTTGATGAATAATAAAAACAATGCCGCAACAACCACCTTCATGCCAAAAAAATAAGATTGGCTAGGGATTTTACAGCTAATGTGGCTCTGCTCACCCAGATTCTCAGAATGATTCAGAAGGCCACGTTCGAGCTCAAATGGTGCAATTGGAGCAAGAGGTGAATAAGGAATTACTCCGATGGCGAAGCATGTGGCACAGTTCCCTGCAAAAGTGCTTACTGGCTCCCCAGCCTTTAAATTGTTTCAGTGCTGTTGTTCAGAGCCACACACTAGCGTGCCTTGGAAGAGACCCAGCGCACTTACCAGCTGTTGCGTTTATTTCTTTCAATGTGCAAGGTGAGATCAGTGTTCATAGAAGCATGGTGCCAGCAGCCCTGCTGGATGAAGCACTCTGCTACCACAGGTAGCATGTACCCATGGGCTCCAGGTCCTGCTTGTGCAAGGCAGAGCCTCTAGGCATTTGCTGAAGGTGGAGACGAGGTATCACACCATGCCACTCCAGGTTACTGCTGGGAAAACTTGGTCTACACACTTGCAAAGGAATGTAATGATGGTGGGCCCTGGAAAATGCTGTGAGTGAAAGTCATTGTATTCCCATGCATGCACTCCTGCAACTTATGTCCACACTGCCTTTACCTTCCTCAAGCCTCCCAGCCCTCATCGCTCAGAGGGATATCAACACTACGGAGCCTCCGTGACTGCCTGGAGTCTTGCCTTTCTGTTGAAGCTGCACACAATGGCATTTTCTGAACTGGAATTCGTATGAAGCAAGAAAAAGAGGAAGAACCAACTCCTTTCTCACCAGTCTCAAACTTCTTTAGAGTTACCTTTCATGAGTTTCTTTCAGCTTGCACTTGTGATCTGATTTCACTCTTTGAACTAGACACGACTCTCATCCTCATCCCTCTTTTTCCCATATTTGTAACTTTTCCCTCTGCTGCTTCTCTCGTCTTCTGAATCTTTGCCCATCTCCCTCCCTCTCCTTCTAAGCCATTTCCTTATTTTTAAGTATCAGCCTAAAAGCTTTTCTCTCTAATCTCTGAAGAATGCAGTATTAAGATCAATTGCGGTGCACTTCTGCCTAGCTGAAAAGCTGAGGGGGTTCCTCAAAAAATCCCTCAGACTATTGCTTTTGTAGCAATGAGAGAGCAAAGTTCATGCTTTGTCCTGATTTCCAGATAATCTGATCTTACATGAAAGCTCCCCATGATACACAAAGAAATATTTACTATATGAATTTGGGCAGTGTTTCCCACTTTGCAAAAACAAAGTCAGTGTTTGAGCAAGGTTTTCTGTCCAGTGGGTTTCTGATATACAGTGCTTTTAATGGCATCCTGACAAGTTTCTTCTTCACTTTCTCAGCTGGACCTGTTCTCAGGAAATAGGAGGACCAAGATTTATGAACTCAAAGCAGCATTTTGTTGCTTTACATGACTAACTCAACAAAGGTCAAGCAGTGACAAGCAAAGAGTGAATCAGCGAGTACAGATGTAACGCAAAGAAGTGAACCCAATTAATTTTTCCCTTGGAAATACGAGGGAGAGGATTGCTTTCCTTGGAGGAGGCAAGTTTGAAACTGAGGTGTTGCCACCATTATTGAGATGACTAAAATGTGGGTTGGAACTACTTCATCTTTAATACAGATCTGTGTCCACAGAGAGAAAAGGCTATAGAAAGAAAAATGCTGGCAGAAAGGCTGGCTATTAATGTGGGGTATTTTATCTCTTTTCTCTGGATACATCTACTAGCTTTGCATGTGACTGTGACTCTTCAAACAAAGCACTCTCCTATGTCCTCTTCTTACAGCCTCTTCCTTTGTTCTTTTATAGGTTTAAGCTGTAGCTTAGCAGGTCAAGAAAATCATTCCGGATTTTATTGCAAGTCTCTATAAATAATAAGTCATACATACGTTAGGAATGAGAACTAGATATAATTATTTGCCAAAGCCTGTCTTTCCTGTCAAAGACAGGGCAGGCAATGTTTGGGTGTGTGGGTTGTTTTTTGTTTTCAATAAAATGGATATAACCACATGCACTGAGCAAGGAAAGGCCCCATCAGAAAGAAAGCAAATGGAAAGAAATCTTTTGGCACCTTGGCTTCAATGCACCCATATACTAGAGGGCTTTTCAGCAGTCATTACTGAGGTGGGGGAGAGGGATCCAAGTGTTACCCATTCCCAAATCATGAGTGATCCCTTATCACTTGATGTGACATTAGCTTTTTTAATTCTCTTTATAGGAGGATATGCAATTTCTTTATAATTCAATCCTGAAGTCTCCCCGCATGCCCCTTATATGGAGGAAGATGATGAGGAAAATACCTCTTCATTCAGCTGCCACAAAACTGCAGTATTTGCAGCCCTAAAGAACACATGGGAGGGAGTGCTGAGCAACAGATCTGTGCCTGAGGAGCTCCCACGGACTGGAGCAGAGACATGAGACGGGGAGGAAGATGAAGGAACTCTAATATTTGTAAATTCCCTTTGGGGAACCTTTAACCAGGGTGAACAGCAAACTCCACAATGCCTGTACACACACGCACAAAATCATTTTTATACCTGCCCTAACACGATACATCGTCTTTCCTCTATGGTTTCATTCTTTAGTCTTACAAGCACATCCTGCAGAGGCTTTCTTTCTCACCAGTTCTTTGGCATTCCTTTTCAAATATCCTCTTCATTGACATCCCTTTTGCTTTTTTTTTTTTCCAACAAAAATGAACCACCCAGTTAATGCAACACTCCTTCCCCGAGTCAGCACCTATTTAAAACACACACTTTAATCAGAACTTGTTGTTTGGGTGGTAAACCTCCTCTCTTCTGCCCATCAGCCACCTCGGGGTATGTGGACCAACACAGAGTTATGTTGAAGTAGATCTTTGTCTTTCTGACACTAAGTCTCTTTGTTCTCCCATCTGCTGCTATGCACCAAATTTCTTAAGTTTCCAAGGGCTGCGCAGGTAAGCCAGTTTCTGTACAGAATCACACAGCGTGTTGCTTCAGCGTCGCTCCGCTGCCTTTTTATTTTATTTTGTTTTTGTTAAATACACCATTTTAGGACACATACATTTCTGCTGCATTGTGACAAGCTTTTAACTAGCAAGGAAGAAGCTTTCACAGTTGCATTTCTGAAAAGGCTCCAATTTATTTCTCATAAAGATGCCTGGGATAAAAAGCAGATTAACGTTCAGAAGCAAGTTAAATGAAAAATTGAGGCTGCTCAGAGGGAGATGTTAAAGGCTGACTGGCACAAAAGGGTACTTTCTGGCAAACTTCTTGAAGCACTAAAAGAGAAGGGTCAGGAGTCATCTGCTTAAGTAATGATCTCCAAGACAAAAATATTGGCTGGCCAATCCCATAACTACAATGGACTATTATATGTATGTTCTATAGGTTGAATGCATCAATTATGCTCATCATGTGGCTTCTTGAACATGCTTAACTTGCTATTTCCTTTTATTCAGTGTGATGGCACATAAATTAATGCAAAGGCATACATGACAGTATTTTATACCTTCCTTCTTATGTTTTAAATTTTGAGGGTCAGTGGTTTCATTATGAATAATTTAAAGGGAAAAACTTTTAGAACGGAGGAGGGTGGTAGGGCATGTCTGTGTCTGTGAAAGGAGTTCTGTCCACTAAACACACTCGTGCAGGATGAGAAACAGCTTTGCCAATCAATACAGCATCATAATTCCTCTCCTAACAGGAAATGAGGACTCAGTGCAATACTGCAGTCTTAATTTTAATGCAATTTAAAAGGAAAAAACTCCAACACCAGATGCTCTTCAGAAGACCATTACATGTTATTACTACTTGCTATTTCCCTGAGGAACTCTCATGGTTAAAAATCAACAATAAGAAGCAGCATACAGCTTTTTATAGTGAATCTCTCCAGCTGTATTTCAGTTAAGAGGTCTGACAGGTCAAAAGACTCATCACAAGTTTGATTATTTCTCAATAGGTAAGCTGAGATGAGGGTAATTGCTATGCTTTTACAGATCTCACTGCAGAGCCCTTCACGCTCGCCTTCCTTCAGGCTGACACAACACAACTCACACGCAACTTCATGTTTCTCCACCACTCTTTCCTAGAAATATATGCTGTTTCATTTCTTGTGGAGGACTGAGCACCAGCGTGTTCACATGCACAGCCAATGGGTGAGTGTTCCTGCACCTACAGCCCTGCTCCATTGCCACCACTCATCTCCTTCTCCATTTGACCATTTGAAGTTATTTCTTCCAGCACACACCTCTTGTTTTCTCTCCTGGAACAGAGCTGGTGCTAGAAAACTGAAATTTGAAAGAGCAATATATTTTTATTCACTGTTTTACTCTACTGTGTAGTTTTATTCACTGATAGTATGATATCTTTCTGGATATCACCCAGATGCGTGAAGAGAGTATTTAGTTACAAAACCTAAACTGCAAACTGAAAAGATGGAAAAAACATTTGCTGGTTTCTTGGAGGGTGGAGAGGTTAAGTCTGTGACTTGCCGAAATTGAAGAACTCTAGAAGCAAGGAAGGGTGGTCAGAACACAGAGCAGCAGGAGTCCCTGATGAAGGCTCAGACGACTTTTCTTTCTCCATTGCAGTCTTTTAGGACCTATCACTCAACAGCAACAGCCTTAAGGACTAGAATGTTAAGTGAAACAGGGACAGTGCTACCTCTGCACATCACAGGGACGGGAGGCATTTAAAATATAATGATCCCAGAAGAGCCTTATATGGACATCAAAATTATTAGGTTTTCTTCTATTCCAAGTTCAGGAGAGACCTTTTGTTCACAAATACAGATCTCAGACCTCTGTAAGACCTAGGGGACTTAAGCAGCAATCATGCTTCTTCACTGATTCACCTTTATTTTCTTCAGTCTTCAAATAAACAAGAAACGCACTGACTCAAGAATCAGCTGTAACTGGCCTCCTGTAATTGAAAGGTAATGTACTGCAAGAAAAGGAAACATTGAAACCTCTATGGATTTGACAAAAAAAGAGCCAGAACTCTTAGCATCCCTACTAAGAATGGATGGACAGACAGACTCTCTTCTTAGGAATCAGCAACATTATACATCAAGCTCACAAACCAGACAGGAAGAAGGATTTTGTGGTGTCGAAGAAGCAAGGCTTTGTCTGAGGAAGCTGGCGTTTGGATAGCACCAGCTTAATTTTCACAGCAGATATCTCTGAGCAGTCAGCTAAGTAACCTAAATGCTGCAGTGAGAGTGCTGAGAATCTTCTAGGAAATTAAGCCAAACAGCTACAGCACCACATCACTAAGGAGTAATTGAACACTTTGATATGATAATTGATTATCGTGCATTGATTAAAGCAGGCAAGAGAGCATACACTCTCCAGATGACTTTCGAAATTACAAAGCAACAAGCTTCAAAGCTTATTTGGATTCACACAACAAAATACATTTCATTATTTACAACGTAAAAAAGTATCCTCATAAATGCGGCAAGAATTTTAAAACAGTGCATGGTGAAATGGCACAACTTGAAATAAGGAACTAATCAATGCTATCAAAATGGCTTTCATCTGTCCTGCGGACTCAAATCATTTCCAGATGATAACATGGGACTGATTGGATGTCTCTGGAAGCAATCCTTATCAAGGCCTGATTATAATAACTACAATAGGATGGAAAAAATTGGTTGGTATAGGATGGCTAAATAGTCCTGAAGAAATGTGCAAAGGGTTGCTCAGTCAGTGTAAGTCTACCTGACCTGGTGGTTACAAGGAAAAGCAGCATCTGCTTTGGGTCATTTCCAGCCATTCTTATGTGCCTATCATAAATTCAGCCAAACACTTACTGAAGTAGTTTTACCTCGTGGTAAGAACAAATCAATCTGCAGCCATTTGCAATTTCTATGAACAAGTATTTTCTCTTGCTTTCCTATTTTAAAGCCTTCTCAAGCTCTTCTCAATTAGACATTGTTTAAATTACCACGATTCCACCTCTAGAGGCGTAAGGGAACTAACTGGTAGTAAACATTTATTTGCATTATTGCTCCATACAGAAATTGGGACTGTGTTTTTCTCACCATTGTGAAAAACTTAGCAAATATATGATCCTGCTCAAAGAGCTTCATCCAAACTGCATGACCAGAAACAATAGGTGGCTGCAACCGAGTGATGGCAGCAGAAAATTGCAAAGGTTCAGTAAAACATTCAGGTTGGATATTAGGAACAATTTCTTCTCAGAAGGAGTAGTGATACATGGGAACGGTCTGCCCATTTAGGTGGTGGAGTCACCATCCCTGAGGGTGTTCAAGAAACGTGTGGATGTGGCACTGAGGGATGTGGTTAGTGGGCATGGCGGGATGTGCTGAAGGTTGGACTGGATGGTTTTAATGGTCTTTTACAACCTTAATGATTCTGTGATTCTAATTTAGGTCTGATGCCGCAGCACTGTATCTGTGGGATGAAAGCTGATGCCAGAACATGCAGCTCACATACTCAAACATTGGAGACCACCCAACTTTTCTGAGAGGTTTTTTTTAAGGTTAACCACATTTCCTTAGACTGGCCATGCATTGCTCAGCCATTTCATGCTGCGTCAGAAGAATAGTTCCTGGCAATATGGCTTCAATGGAACAAGGTGAAATCAGGTGTCTGGAACCAGGCTGGGACTCTATTGTACCAGAAAATCAAAACAAAGCTCTGATTATACAAGGTCATGCAAAGCAAGTACAGCTCAGAACTAAGAGAGGTGAAAGCACAGACACTTTGCCAAATGTTTAAGTTGGGCGTAGGTACTTCAATTTCTTCACCACACAGGATGCTGCTTCTAAGTTAGCGGACAAGTTAGAAGTTTGGGAACAAGAGGTGAGACAGAAAGAAGGAAGTTATCTTAGAAAAGGAAAGAATATCCCACTGATGACAAACATTAGCTTGTCTAATAGGAGCTTACTACTGGCGACTCAGTGGGCCCCTATCAAATCCACATTTCTGTCTTGATGCATGTATTTGATGGAATTTTTACGAAATTACCTTGCGTGGATGTGATTGCAGAGAACCAACAGTCTCCGGCATCATCACTGTGTCAGCATGGAGCAGTCCTGGCAATAGGATGACAGCAAACATAGGACAACAAGAGGCTAACTGCGTCAGAGAGCATTCTCCATGCCACAACAGCTCACCCTTTTTAACTAGAGGAAGAACGTGCCTTATGATGAGAACATACTTTAATTAAACTTTTCTCCCTCCACTCGTTTTTAATCACATCTTGTGCAACCAGAGCAAAATATTAAGTGAGCAAGGATCTGTTCACAAACAAGACACCTATGAGACAGTCTGTCCTTCCACCAGTCACCACTGTTTCCTGATTTCAGGGAACATTTCAGCCCTTCTCTGATACGAGCACAAAATTTGGCATGCAAGGATTTACTTTTCATGATTATTGGCAGGTTTTGAATCAAAAGCATCACGCATATTGCAGCAATTAAGTGCATGAGTCAAGTACTCACTCATTTGGAAAGGTTCCTGCTTTGTGTTATTGCTCACCAGAACCATAAATGGCACATTGTGAGGAGGAAATCTGTCCCAGGAGCTCAGGAGCAAGTGCGCCTGAGTTCCTCCTGTGGTGTCACTCAGACTCATACCCCTCTCCTCCTCCTACACATCTGCTGGGACTGCCAGATTCCCACCTGAGATGCTGCTGTTGTGCAGCCTCCTCCCTGGCAGCATTAGCAGAGCTGCAAGGAGGCCTTCCTAATCTCATCCTAAAGAGAATGAATACGTGGCCTGTCCCACAAGGCCTGAAGAGCCTGTTGTGCTGCTCAGAGAAGCAAGCCTGCCTCCCTCACATCCCGTGCTTCCCTATGCTGAAAACCCATTGCAGTTATGAGGTTCTAAGTGTGTATCGCTTTGCAGGCTGAAGAGGAATTAATGCAGATGAATTTGGAAGGACAAAGCAATCTGATGTTCTACTATGATCAATGGTCATTGATCCAACTTTAATTAGTTATAAAAAAAAAATACTGGAGTTACATCGCCTGATTATTCATTCTAGCTTAGTACCAGTTTCTTGGTGGATTTGACCTAACTTCTAGCAAATATTTTTTACTAAAAATCCTGCACATATTTAAAATACAACAAAAGGTAAGCAAAGATGCCATCTCCTTTCCCTGTCTTTGTTTGGCTTGGCACTGTGCTTTGCATGAGGAGATGCTTTGCATGAGCAGCTTTGCATGAGCAAATTTCGATCCCTAATGTCACCTCATCTAATGCAAATATCTGAAAATGTCTAATCTTTTATTTAATAAAGTTTCTTACAGACCTCTAAGAGTTGATTGTGTCTTGTGAAAGTGAGTTCCGTGAGTCAGTTTCCTGTAATAAACAAAATTTTCTTCTACTGATTCTCAGTGGTCTGTTTTTTATTCTCACAAAGGTTCTCATTTTGGCTTCTCTATGAATGAGCTCTTAGAATGCAACCTCATTAACCTCGCCCACAGTATTCTTTCACATGAATCTTTTTTGCCCATTTCCTTCACAAACAGATTTAAACTGTAAAGGTAACTACTGAAATGAGCAGCGCGTAGAAATGATAAACCTTCACACAGCGTACACAGCAGCATTCACAAAACTCTCGTGAGGTTATTGATAACAGTCACACGTAGTGATAGCAGTCACAGACAAACGCATGGACCTGAAGGATCATGGAGTTCCTGTCATCATGAAGACATTTATTCCCCAATCTCTTTTATTTCCTTCCCACTCAAAGCAAAATAACTGGACCTCTCCCAGTTTCTCACAGCCAGTTTGGCTGAAAGAGGCCCTGCCGGCTCCATGCTGCAGGTCTGCTCTAGCTAACAAGGGTCTGCACAAAGTGTTGAGCCCCTTAAGAAGAGAATCCCATACAATGTGCAGTGACTGATTAGGCAGACACACAGCACAGGTCAAAGTGCCATTGCTGTAAGAATCAGAAAGTAGGAAACAAAATCCTTGAAAGTGGTAGAGGAATAAAGTAGAGCACATCTCTCATGGGGCCTAGCATGGAGTATGGTTGGAAAGGGCAGCTTTGCCAAATTGTAAACTCCAGAAGTAAGTGAAAGACAAAAATTACTTAAAAAAAAATGACAACGGCCTCCAAAACCTTTCCTTCGAGCCGGAATTGAACCAGCGACCTAAGGATTTCTTTCTACAGTCAGCCTACAGTCCTCCGCTCTACCAGCTGAGCTATCGAAGGAAGATGAGAGACTGCCAAGAATGAGTCAAGATGACATCAACAATAGCCTTAGGCTCTAATGGACTTCCATATGCATTGCTTCTCACAACAGCAAAACAGTATAAGAAAAAAAGGGCATAAATTTAGCCTTCCCTGCAAAGCTGGATTTTGGTTATGAAACTGCCAGTTTTCTGCCAAATAGTTCACAGCTCTTGTAAGATTGTTGCTGGTGGTAGCGTTAAGGTTGGAGTTCCTGCGATGACCCATATGAAATCTGTCTACTTCTTAACAAAGAAATTTGCCAACTCTTCTGCTATCTTGCCATATTTCCTAATCTGAGCTAGGAGGACAGAGAGGACTCACATCCACACAGCTCCCCACAACAGTTCTGCAGCCAAATCCTATAACAAGTTAGCAAATAAATCAGCTAACACAGTCCCAGCCAGCCTCCACAGTGAATGCAGAGGAATGAAGGAAAAGGATGGAAAGCAACAGACGCTGAAGAAATATTTGTCTCAAGTGTGAGGTGCTGTCGCAGCTTCTCAGAGGTCTAATCCTGGAACTTGCCACAACATTTGCATGCACACAAGCAGCTTTCAGGACGGTTGATGACGTGAAGAAAAATATGGAAATAAAGAGAAGTGCTGGATGCCAGCATGGCAGTATCCGAGCTCTCAAGGGTCAGATGGATGGTCTCGGTGGGAGGAGGTCTGGGAGATACCCGTATGCGAGAATGTGAGGTTAATCTTCTGCTGGAAAAAGAATGGCACAACCGATAACATGCATGACCACAGATCAGCAAGCTCCTAAATCAGAGCAGATAGTATAGCCCCAGGGCTTTAATCTTTTCCAGTCTGCAGACCACACAGCATTTTCCAAGGCACTTCAGGATCCCCTCAAGCAAATTTAAGCCTATTGTCATGAGTTTGCCTTATCTGAGTTACCTTTCACAGACCCCTTAAAGTAATTCACTAGTCCCACCCATGCTTTCAGAGACTCCAAAACTGAAAATCGTTGCTCTGTTCAGTTTAACTTACTGGCACTGCCATCCAGTACCAAATACAGACTTAGGGGGAAGTATCACCATTTCTTTGTCGTCAAAAGTTGTTACCAGGGAAGATAACCCTAACCACTTGTTCTTTCCATAAAAAATCAGTGGCAGTTAAGTCAAGATAATAATTCAAATGGAATCAGATAAAAAGTGGAGCTGTTACTATCTATGCATGAACAAATAGGATGCAGAAACCACAGTGTTGCCTTGACAATAAAAAGCACGGGTGATTTGTGAGAGATATTCTTGTAAACTACAAGTGTACCACCCAGGGCAGGTTTTCAAAGTAGACATTCCGAGGAAAAATTAATTTTTTTTCTTCATTTTTTGAACTTAGTAAGCTTTGAATACTTAACAGAATTACATTCTGGTGTGGAGTTCATGAAAGATCTCTGATTATTTCAATGCTTTTAACTGATTAAATGAAGATACCAAGCTTTGAGAGTCATGCGAGCAGAGCCCTGAGCTATATAAAGGGAACAGCTCACCTGTTTCATGTGGTGTAGAATAAGATGAAAGGAAAGGATGTAGCTCAAAAGCAGGATGGAGAACAGCCAGAGGTAAAGCTGCTAATAGACAGACTGTGCAATTGCACTTGGTAATACTATGTGTTTTGTTAAGCTTAGGTTACTACATGATGGTCTCCAGTGTTTTGGATACTTGCAAGCTGACTTTCTATCACAACATTACATGTTTTTTCTTCAACAAAAATTTTTAGAAAATCTGGTCATTTCTAAGGGACTTCATGGGGCTGTTTTATCTTTTTAAGGTCTGAATACAAGCATTAGTTTCAACTCACAATGAATTTGTGAAGTTTTTGTGTTCTCTTTATCTACGCGGTCTGATGCAAGCCCGTTTGATTGCTGTGGTTTTTGCACCACCAACTAGAGATGAACTTCGGATATCTCAATTTGGCAGTCTCGTGTGACTCCTCTGCAACGGAGGAGGTTGTTTCGCTAAGTACTACTACTCACAGCAACTAGAATGGCGTGTCTGAAGCATCGGTGAAACAATCATCTCTGTCCATCTACCTGTTGAAATTCAAGATAAAAATCTCTTTGGGTCAGACTAAGACTAAGGCTTTGTACTTAAAGGCTGAATAGCAGCTGGCACACCAGGCCCCCAACCCGTCTGATGCCCCCAGGCCCTGTTGTGATGTAAATAACACGCACAACTCCTTGGGCCAGCTTCAGATACAACTTTAATAACACACAGTGTGAATGGATGCCAAGGGGCAGGAAGGTGGGAATGCAGAAGGAAAGGAACCAGGAGAGTACAGAGCACAAGGGTTTCACATAAAGGAAGTTTGATTGCAGTGTCGGTGTGTGCGGGCTGCATTTCAGGAAACGGAGTTTTAGAGGCCGTTACTTACAGCCATCATCATTTGTTGTGCTCAGATAACCCGCTTAACACTTCTGATGCTGCACTGTCATCAGTAGTAGAAATCCAGAGGGAAGTATCCCTCAGGAGTTCAAAACATAAGCTATATGTGGTTATACTCAAACACATATAGCTTAATTTTGCTACATTATAACCCTACTTTAATGCAAGAGTATTTCCTTTACAGCTAAATTACTTGAACTCAATTCTTTTCGTCTGTATGTCCAATTCCATAAGCAATTAAACTGAAGTTTCTGTAGCAGTACTCAGGCATCAGCAAGCCAACAATTTAGCAGCTAGTAGCAATTATACAAGTGCCTGAGAGCTCACCCCATCAGCCGGCATGGAAAGAGACAGCCTGTCTTTAACTGTCACTGTTCTTCAGTGAGTTAAGTGTTTGGCCATCCAAGTTAAGCCAAGAAATGCAGCGAGTGGCATTCCTGTCTTCTCTCCCACAAAGGCTTCCAAGTCTTGCGCTTCTCCTGGTGAAAGACAAGATTAATAATGTGTGAGCTCGTCTGAGATGATGATCAGCCCAGAAAGTTTTGATAATTGGGTGGCAATTAACCACTATAAGGACATGACATTATTCAGATGCAATGGACTAGTGCTTAACTGCTGGAAATCGTAAGTCAGCAGAGAGCCTGACCCCAGTCTAGTCAAGCTTAGTTTCCACTCTGTGACTGCCGATTTCAAAGTTTTTTGTTTAAGCAAAAGCTTAGCTCATAAAATCACAGAATCATAGAATTGCTCGGGTTGGAAAAGACCTTCAAGATCATCAAGTCCAATCGCAACCTAACCATACTACCCCAACGCTAACAACCCACTGCTGATTCATATCCCTGAGCACCACATCCAAACGGTTTTTTAAACACGCTTAGGGATGGTGACTCAACCACCTCCCTGGGGAGCCTATTCCAGTGCTTAACAACCCTTTCTGTAAAGTTTTTCCTTATATCCAATCTAAACCTCCCCTGGCGCAACTTGAGGCCATTTCCCCTTGTCCTGTCACCTGTTACCAATTAATTCTCTGTTTAGGCCTCATCAAGGTGTCAGGGAAAATGAGGATATTTCTGATCGGTGGAGACTTTCTCCTTTCCAGACCGTTTTCTTCACCCGTGAGTATACATACTGCTTTGTGATAGCAGTTGTAATGGTTTCAGTCTCACTGGAGGCTTCAGTGTTAGCAAAACCCTGCACCGTCTGGGGGAGGGCAGTGGTACAGAGCACAAAAGCAGCACTGTCTGTTTGGGGCACAAGAGAGCCCTCCACCCCCTGCTGCCGCTTCCTTCTAGGAGACAGCCCTCCTTTCCATTCCTCATCAGGCCCCTCAAACCAGAAAACCCTAATGAAAACGAAACATGCATGTCGTATATAACGAGGAGAAGCTCAACTGCTAGAGAGGAAAGTGTGAAATTGCAGTATCAGGGTGAGAGGGAGAGATATGAATCCTCATTCCTCAGGAACAATTTGTAAGTGCATTTTATTTTTATTTTTTTTTACCATTCGCAAGCCATGTTTAAGGGGCAGCTTTTGGAGCCTGGAAGGATGTACCACAAGAAAAACACAGCAGCTACAAAAGAGGCAAGTATTTCTGCCCTAAACATTCGTCAATCTTTAATACACCAACTTGGTTTGACATGTGCTTGCACAGTCCTGATGAACATGCACGGTTCCCAATAGACTGTTCTCCCCAAAACCAATACTTTTTCTAGACTGAAAAGCAAATCCTTCATGGGTCACACAAGAAAGGAAATGGAGTATGCCCTTCTGGAAGCTTGCTCCAGTTTCTGCTACACAAGATAGTGTAGCCGTCCTGGTTAAAGAGGTGACTTGTCCATGCCAGGTCTGTCTGTTTCTCTCAGTCATGAGAATCTAATTTATTTTTAAAGAGCACTTTAATATGGCATAACAGTATCACCACACATCTTGCTCAAGCAAAGAATTTTTCCAATTTATATTCAGTGCCATATAGAGTGGCTATAAAATGAGTTACTGTACCTTAAATTTCCGCCCTGGCTATAGTGGCAGGAAGCTAATTAGACAAACTGACCGTGTCTTCTGGACCCAAATCCACATTACTTGGACACGTAAGAATTATCAGCTGTGTGAGAGCTCATGCTTCTGGAGGTGGTTGGACTTAAAGGAGAAATAACAGGTAAGGAGTGGAGAACAATGATCGCTATGGGGCCTAAGCCAATAAAGAAGCAACCTTTAAACTCTTTTCCAGCTAAACTTTAACACCTTACAGTGTGGCCAAAATATGTTAGAAGCATGTCAGAGACATGAAGGCTGGGCTCAGACCACATGTAAAACTAAGCTCTAAAAACAGTGTAACTTTTCCAGGTCATTCTTAAATTGCAAAGACCAGTGCATTGGAGCCAAATGCATGTAATAATCCTAATGGAGCTGACTGTATTTTTCACTGCCTGTGAAATTACCTGCCTTCCTAACTCTGGTAAGCTTTACAGGGTGGTGAGAGGCCTGGACCTACCGGGGTTTGACAGACCAGGAAATGAGTTTCAAATCTGGGCTTCACTTGAGCCCCTTGAAGCAGGATCCTCTGCGCAGGTACGAGTGCTTATGATGCCTCTTTTGCAGGAATGTGAGAAACACGTATGCTTGAGAACTACTGCCTTTCTAACAAAAATCAACTGTCCTGTTCCCGCTCCCTAAGCATAAAACAGGCTGGCAATTATGTCCCAATATTATATTGTCCTCTTTTCAGGTATTCCTGCCTCTGCACAAGCAGACTGAGACATTTCAGATATCACTGTGTAACAATCCTGATTTAGTCCCAGGTGGAAACACTTCT
Source organism: Oreortyx pictus (assembly GCA_036925125.1). Lineage (NCBI taxonomy): Eukaryota > Metazoa > Chordata > Aves > Galliformes > Odontophoridae > Oreortyx > Oreortyx pictus. Next base: position 83,864,522 of record JAUPFR010000003.1, on the reverse strand, counting down.
CCCGAAAGGGGTGACTGAAACTCAAACGATTAGAATAAACACGGCCATAACGGCTGCATCCCCAAGAGCTACACAGTCCTTCTTTTTTCTTAAATTACACTCATGCAAGAGCAGGGCACAGCACACAAAAAAACAAAAACACAAAAAGGAGTTGGGCCAAGGGATATTTTTGCTACCATTTTGCGTGCATTATTTGTGTTGCCCTAGTGCTGGGGGACCTCAAACAGGGATTAGTGTCCTATTGAACCAAGCACTGTAAAAACAAACAAAGGCAGGTCCCTGCCCCCAGGAGTTAATCTTTGGACACTTCTCTGCAGCATCTGGCTGGAGTAGGGCATAAGGAGGTGTGTGAGAGCAAACGGCCTGGACCGCATGTAATACACTGCTGTACCCCGTGTCCTTCCTTAATCTACTGCCCCACTTCTGTTGTTATCCTAACTCATCACCTCCATCTAAGTTTAATTTGTGAAATTCTAGTATGGAAGGCTTTGTGTCTCTTCGTTTGATTTATTTATTTATTTATTTATTTTGCATGGTCTTGCGCTTTGAAAAATGATAAACAATTGAATACACGAAAAAAGACAAATAAAGCTTTTCCTGAGGAAAAAGATACACGATGTATTAAAATATGCATCTTGAAATACGATTTTGTACCTCTGTAATGCCTAATGTGTGTTGATGAGCAACATAACTGGTATGGCAACATAAATATAAATAAAGTCTGGTCAACATGTATTTACACACCAACTGCTTCCCCAAATGATATCTGGACACAGATTTATCTGCAAAATAATTCCTGCTGATTAAACATGAAACAAGCTGCTGGTATACTGCATTGTGGCTGATAAATTTCATTCGCAGAATCCCATAAAAATAAAGGAATGTGATGAAGTTGGGTAATGCAGCTCAGCATCCCCAGGGCCTGGACCAAACCATGGGCGTTCTCCCATCTCCAAGTATTCCTTTCAGGTCAGCTTCATGCCCACTGCCTGCAGCTTCAGTGTTGACAAGAGGCCATTTCTTGGCAAAGGAATGTGTTCCTGCCTGTTCCTATGGAAAGAGACTACCTGGGCAGAAGAGTTTGAAGGCCAACAGTATTGTGCAGCAGGGTACAACAATTCTGCCACCATCCTGAATCTTACGTAACCCATTTGTGCTTTAAAAGGGAGAGGTAAAAAGGTATTTGCTTAAAGCAGTCTATTGAAGAACTATAAAAGTGGCATATCAGCTTATGCAGACTGAGCAGCAAGGGTACAGCGTAATGGTATGAGTCACCCCTGATTCCTCTCCCCACTACATGGATATCTGCCTGATTGTCAGTGTGAAACACAGCACTTCTTCCTGAAGGCATGTAAGGTCACCTCTATGCCAAACACAGCACAGTGTACGGGTAAGGACACTCTCAAAAAAATTGAAGGAGGCGCCCAGACATCGCCATGCTTCTTTTCACAAGCAGCAGAGAAAGGGAGAGAAGGCTTTTTAAAGCATATCTGAAAAAAAAAAAAAAAAAAAAGAGGGCATGCAAACTTCGGGAGAGAGGTCCTTCCCAGGCCTGGGAATTGCAGCTCCTTTGGATGGACAGCGGGGAGGAGCCCCTTCACAGCTCAGCAGTCACATCTGAGAGCTGCTGGGATTAGAAGAGGAATTTCAAGTGGAGACCATCTGAATATGTGTGTGCCTGTCTGAAGTTGAACTATGTTGAAAGAAAACAAATGACTTCTTACAGCACCTCTACATAGTCTGGTCCTAAAGGGGAAGAAGTAAGCCTCATTTTTTCTTGCCATTGCAAACTTCAATGGGACAGAATCCTATGTGTTTTTTGTTTGTTTGTTTGTTTGTTGTCCTGAAAGTAAAAAATAAGGAAAAATCCATGCCAGCAGTACTATAAATAAGTTGGCAAGACCCACTGTAAATAGCTTTGATGCTAAACAACAACAAAATCAGATAGCAGCCATTTTAAAATTCCAGCTTCCTCCTTCACCCCTGCCATTACACAGGCTTCCTCAACATATGACAAGAAGAATTCAGAGGGCTGTTTGCCAAGTGCTTCCTGACCCAAATCCTAGAGGTATCCTCCATCTGCAGCAACAGACAGCTCACTGTGGTCTGTCAGTACCTTCTGTTTGGTTTTCAGCACCAGCTACCCCAGCTAATGAAAGAAGATGTAACCACTGAAGACAATGGTCAGACAAGCATTAGTGGCCTTTCTGGAAAGCTCTGAGGAAGACTTCCTTTGCACAGGTTAGAATACAAAACATTGATAACTGAGGGGTGCTTATACCAGCATATTGCATTAGCAAACTAGGTACACTTGGCTGTTAGGAAAACGGGCAGTATAAATCCTGGTGGAGAGGATCTTTGGACAAGAGACAAAAGGCAGAACTGACTGTTCATGTTCTGTCATAGCACCATGCTACCTACTTGGCCTTTATCCGTAGGCAATAAATATCACGGCCCAAAGCAGCCAGGCAGTCAGAAATATGTTTCCTATAGGACTCAGCTCCACATCCGTAATGCTCCTCTATGTAAATGTTTGCATGTGGCCCTTCACATCTAAGGTTTGTAGCAACGCATGGTATTTAGCCAAATGCCATTCCCCCAGAGAGCTGCATATTTTTGCTCTTATAATCTTGCATGGAAATTGAAATGGACGTATTTTAACATGGGAAAAGTAAACATGTTTCCTCTCAGCGAAGCGTATGGAAGAAGCCACTGTGATGATGCTGACAGCAGCCTGAGATTTTTCTCTAAGCATTCCTGACTGAGATTTGAAACCACCAAGGAAGAAACTTCCTCACAGAAAAGTAAAACTTAATTTGACACAGGCGTATAGGCACTGTACTGGGGATTGGATCTGCTCAGCCAGATGATGCAGGCAGCATCAGCCTCATCAGCAACACACCATCATTTTGTTCTTTATCAAGCCTCCCTGTTTGATGAAACAACCCCCTGTTTACCTACTATGCAAATATGCTGTACTTGAAATGCTTGTCAGTGATAAACCGTTCTCCCCTTTGTGGATCTATTAGGCCCAACACGAATTGAGCCTAAAAAGCAATTTAGAGCTTTTTGGAGAATTCTTTGGATTTCCAACTTCACATTTCAGCTACTGCAGTGTTTGTGTTAAGATGCCTGTCTGAGTTCTGCCCCACAGGATTCGGAAAAAGAAAAATGTTCCTTTTGTATTGAACACCACCAGTAGGTATTTAACTATTTTTTTGTGTATTATGACAGTACCATCTGGCATTCATCTGCTGGGTACCTCAAGAGAATGTTCCCTTCCTACTTGCCTGTATGATGCCGGCCAAAATGATTACTCCAAGGTTGACTTCCCGTAATAGAGCCTCTTGGATTATCTTGAATAAGACAATAGTTCTTTTAAGATCTTAACTTTGCATCTCACGTGTTCTCCTGCCTGCATGGAAAACAGGGTCATAAGAGATTCTTTTTGGGTCAGACACCACCTAATGTGAAGCTAGGGATAATGCTGGCAAAGTCAGTTAACAACAATCTATGGAGCTAGCTAGAGATAAGTACACCCAAGGAATTACAAAACAGAAACGGTAATTTGCCCAGTTAGGTTTGTTATGTTCCAGAGAAACACTTTGTACAGTGGAAGGATAAACAAACCATTGCACTTAGAAGCCATGGCTCACCTGCTGGCTCAGCAGCTCACGTCTGTCAGCCGTCACCAGGGAGACCAAGGGGGACTACCTGTTTGGGTTTCTCAGGATCTCCATTTCTTTCTAGAAAGAACTATAAAGGAAGTTTGGCTTAGTCACTCCCCTTTCCCCAGTTATTTGATTTCTTTGAAGAAAACAAACAAGAACTGCAGTGCCAGCTCTTACATTGGACCAGTTCAGAAAGACCAGTTGAGCTCTTCTCAGCTCCTTCCCGAGACGGCAGTTCCTCCATCCCTTTCAGGATATATACTTTAATACTCCCAACCTGCTTCTTGCGAACAGCCTTTTCAAGAGAAACAAGCCAGTCTCGAGCAATTAAGACCTATAGATCTCCCTTCACTTCCTTCAAAGCTATTGTGGAGGTGCAGCTGAAACCCATTAAATTCAATTGAGCCCAAATGGCCCATAAGTCATATGGAAACTTCCTCTGGGCTTTTAACAAAGAGCCTTGCTTTAAATTCCAAATTACAAACAAATTCAGTCTGTTCAGCTTTCACATAAAGCATAAAAAAGAAAACATACAGTGGAAAAGTTGCATCGAATCACAGGGAGCATTATAAGAAAGCGCAACCAGTTACTCTTGTTCTGAAGTTATGTTCTTCAGACAGAAATGCCGTATTAAGTCATGACAATATTTTTTTAGTGTGCTTTATTCAGTATATCTCAAAGTCAGGCTAGCAGCATTCACCATCCCATTTTCTCCTCTGACTTTTCCCCACTAAGGCTAAAAATAATTTATATTCACGTATATACATACTATACATATATAGAGACACTGTATTAACAGAGAGGAAAAAAAAAAAATCCAAAAATATTAACAGTGAGAGGAGGGCTAAGGAGAATCTCCATCCTTTACTGGATGCAAAGGAAACGTGTCCACTGAGGATAAGTAAAAGGCTGAGGTTCTCAGTGCCTACTTTACATCCGTTTTTAAATGTCAGACTAATTATCCTCGGGGTACTCAACCCCCTGACCTGGAAGTCTGGGATGGGTAGCAGAAAAAAGCCCCCAAGATGCAGAGGGAAACAGTTAAGAGACCTGCTGCTCCACCTGGGCAGCCACAAGTCCATGGAGCCAGATGGGATCCACCTGAGGGTGCTGAGGGAGCTGGTGAAGGTGATTGCCAAGTCGCTTTCTGTCATCTATCAGCGTTACTCCAGGAGAAGCTGGCAGCCCGCGGCTTGGACAGCTATACTCTTTGCTACTTCAAGAACTGGCTGGATGGCTCGGCCCAGAAAGTGCTGCTGAATTAAATCCAGTTGGCAAGTGGTGTTCCCCAGGGATCCGTACAGGGGCCTGTCCTGCTCAGTGTCTTTATTGATGGCTTGGACGAGGGGACTGAGTGCACCCTCCATGAGTTTGCAAATGACACCAAGCTGGGAGGAAGTGTCGGTCTGCCTGGAGGTAGGAAGGCCCTACAGAGGGATCTGGATGGCTGGGCTGAGGCCAGTGGGGTGAAGTTCAACAAGACCAAGTGCCAGGTCCCGCACTTTGGCCACAACAACAACCCCAAGCAACACCACAGGCTTTGGGCAGAGTGGCTGGAAGACTGTGTGGAAGAAATGAATCTGGGGGTGTTGGCTGGCATTCAGCAGAAGGTGAGCCAGCAGTGTGCCCAGATGGCCAAGAAGGCCTATGCCATCCTAACTTGTATCTGAAACAGCGTAGCTAGCAGGAGCAGGGAATTTATCATCCCTGTGTGCTCAGTTCTTGTAAGGCTGCACCTTGAATACTATGTTCAGTTTTGCGTCCCTCGGGACAAGAAAGATACTGAGTGCCCTGGAGAAGGGCAATGAACCTGTGAGGGGTCTGGCGCACAAGTCATATGAGGAGCAGCTGAGGGAGCTGGGATTGTTCAGTCCGAAGAAGGGGAGGCTTAGGGGAGACCTTACTGACATTTTAACTAGGCCAAGTGTAAGGCGTTGCATTTGGGCCGGGGCAATCCCGGGTATTTATACAGATTGGGGTAAGAACACCTGGAAAGCAGCCCTGTGGAGTAGGACTTGGGGGTCCTGGTGGACAACAAGCTGGACATGAGTCAGCACTGCATGCTTACAGCCTAGAGGACCAACTATATCCTGGGCAACATTAAAAAAGGTGTGGCCAGCAGGGAGAGGGAGGTGATTGTCCCCCTCTACTCAGCTCTTGGGAGATGACACACTGGAACAGGTTACCCAGAGAGGTTGTGGATGCCCCATCTCTGGAGGCATTCAAGGCAAGGCTGGATGAGGCTCTGGGCAGCCTGCTCTGGTGATTGGCGACCCTGCCCATGGCACACCAGGGGGTTTGAAACTAGATATTTGAGGTCCTTTTCAACCCAGCCAATCTGTGACTACTGCTCTCTACAGCTGTCTGAAAGGAGGTTGTGGCAAGGTGGAGGTCGGCCTCTTCTCCTGCGTAATTAGTGATAGGTCAGGAGAGAACGGCCTCAGGTTGCATCAGGGAGGATTCAGGCTGGATGTTAGGAGAAATTTCTTCTCAGAAAGGGTGGTCAGGCATTGGAATGAGCTGCCCAGGGAGGCGGTTGAGTCACTGTCCCTGGAGGTGTTCAGAAACCTATAGGTATCGTATTAAAGAACACAGTTTAGTGGTCAGTATTGGTGGTAGATGAATTGTTGGACCAGATGATCTTAGAGGCCTTTTCCAACCTTAGTGATTCTATATAGTTTTATTATCTCAGGTCTGTATATAATAAGTAGATAATAAATGTTTATATACCATACACACACACAAACTTGTATATATATATACACATTTAGTATTAAGTATTGTTTTATTGTGTGTTGTTTTTTTATCAAGTTGGCATACTCTTGGTGTGGCTTTATATGGGAGCTCTCAATCTGTCTAATTCTAGGGATCAATATATGTTCTGCAAGAACGTAAGTCAGCTGAACACCAAAGAGATCCAAGCAGAAACAGCACTTGAAAATTATACAGTGAAACTGTTCCATAATACATCTTTATTCAGACATCCCATGAGACTGATACACTGTAGAAGCCTCAGAAAATCCTCTATTTGAGGGTTAATTTCACCCCATGGGCTCTGGGAATAACTAGAAGCTCAAATCTTTAAATGACTTTGTATCAATTAACATTTTTTACACTCCTTTTAATAAGAACTTGATGAAAAATATCTTCCTCTACACAATGGAATGGCCTAGGCTGAAGAAGACCTAAAATATCATCTACTTTCAACCCCGCTGCTGTGCCATTGGCAGGGTCACCAACTACCAGAGCAGGCTGCCCAGAGCCCCATCCAGCCTTGCCTTGAATGCCTCCAGAGATGGGGCATCCACAACCTCTCTGGGTAACCTGTTCCAGTGTGTCATCTCCCAAGAGCTGAGTAGAGGGGGACAATCACCTCCCTCTCCCTGCTGGCCACACCTTTTTTAATGTTGCCCAGGATATAGTTGGTCCTCTAGGCTGTAAGCATGCAGTGCTGACTCATGTCCAGCTTGTTGTCCACCAGGACTCCCAAGTCCTACTCCACAGGGCTGCTCTCCAGGAGTTTTCCCCCAGTCTGTATAAATACCCGGGATTGCCCCGGCCCAAATGCAACGCCTTACACTTGGCCTTGCTGAACCTCATTCAGTTCACTCAGGTCCATTTTGTGAGGAGCCATTAGAAGTATCCCAATCTTTTCTGAAAAAGTGCAACAGAATCATTTTTTTCTTAAGATAATGGACTGGAGAGGCAGAAATGTGCATTCCCAAGGTTCATCAAGCAGAACAAAAGCAGCTCACATCCTGAGAGGTTGCTCAGGGCCTCACCAATCACCACAGTTTGGTTCATGCATGGATCCAATGCCACAGCCACTGAACTGAAGAACAGAGGGGTATCACCATCTGCTGCCAGACCTTGTGCCACCAGTGCAGCTCTGTTTCAGCTCACTGAGCCGGCAGAGACACAACGCAGCCCAAGAAGCAAACCCTTCTCTGCCAGCTCACATGTAACAGGCAAAGGGAGCAGGACTAAGAGGCCATGAGCAGGCAGAGGAGAAGCAGGTCTGAATTGTGGCAGCAGCAAGCATTTAGTGGCTCATCTGTTTCATGTACCCACACTATGAAAGACAGTAGGTTTGGTAAACTAGCAAGAGGAAAGGACAGTTGAAATGTGTTAGCCTGCATCTAAGCCAAAAAATAATAATAAAAAAAAGCATGGGGTGAGATCAATATATCAACAGCTTGAACTTTCTCAGTGTATTCTGAAACTCATTGGTAGTTGGACCTCGCTCCTGTGAAAACACCAATAAAATTTCTGAGTCTGTGACTGAGGTCTGGGGGCTGAAACAATTAATTTATTAATTTCACACCAACAAATGAAGTAACACCTCCCTGTGTTTAATTTAAGAGGGAAAAAATAGTAAAAGGAAAAAAAAAAAAAAAAAAGGGATGCTGAAACACCTGTCTGGAAGAAGTATGTTTTCTGCTTTGTTTGTTGGGTTTTGGAATTTTCCTGAATTACAGCCACCACAGGAACACAGTAAATCCGAAGAAATGTAGACAGGACACTTTGAATTTCAAATAATGGGGAGAGGGGAATCGTTCTTTCTCCTCAGGTTCCCCTCTGCCAGGCAACAGTGAATTCAGGCTTTCTGAGAAGGCAGGCGTGCTGAAGTCACCCCTTCTGCTGGACAGAGTTATCTGAGGACACGTTCATCCTCATTGCTGCAATACATCTTCCCTAAGCTTCACAACCTTGAAAACAGCAAGAATTAAAGTAATAATAAAAAAAAATCCCCCTAGAAACATGAGGCTGCACGCTAGCCCTGTAGAAGAAAATATTCTAATGCGATCGAATTGGTGTCATTTAAGGGGAGAGATTAGGAACGCTGGCGTGCCCGCAGCACACAGTGCATCGCCAACCACATGCAGCTACGCCGCTGAAGTCAGCACGTGTCCCTCTCGAGCCCATGCTGATCCCATTTGTCTTGGGCTGACCCAAATACAGGAAAATACCGGCACCAGCCCCTGTCAGGATACTTCTGTTGGCAAGCTAAGTCATGAGCACTCTACAAAGGCATGTTTTTCCTGAGCAAAAGCCCCTGACTTCTAATTTGAAAAAGGATATAGAAGTAGTTGTGATTCATGGGGATTTATGGATGTTTCGCAGGGAGTTTCAAGCGCCTGGACTCTCTTCCCACAACTCCCAGGAAATGCAGTTAGAAATCTCCCACAGGTCGTTAATTTGGTGACGGTGCAGGAGGGTGATTTGTTGGTCTGGGAAGTGCAGGACTCCTATGGTAGGACTCAAATCTGCCCCAAAACCAGGGGACCAGTCTGAAAACACAGCAGTACCGAGCTGGCACTGCCTTGCTCCATGATTCACTGCTCTATTCCCCACTGCGGGCATGACCAGCAGTTACCTGTGCAAGTCACACTTAGCTGCATTTTCTCTATGCTGTTAATTCTTAGAGAAACTGCAGAACTGGAGGCTGATGGAATAAACTGGGTGTGGGGGACACACCGCTCCCTTTAGGAATGAGCATTAGGCAATTTCTTAAGCCAAAAGCCCTCTGAGGACACCGTCACGTTTAACCTAAGAACTATTTTGCATTAATCCCGATTTAGCCACTGAGATTTTCAGCTCTGGCTGGTTCCAGCGAGTAATGGACTGAAAAGCTCTGGGTGAGGCTTTCCCCCTCACCTCCCTCTCACACAATTCTCTTCCAGGAGCCTTTTAAATGTCAGTCCTTGAGCAACGGGTTTTATACACAGGAGCTGGTTGGCTTGCACAACTGAAAGGGGGAACCTTCTGCTTTTTGCTTTCCAGCTGCTTTTACTGTTTTATTTGCCACAAAGGTTGCTTTTAGAGATAAAGCTAAAAAACCCCACCCTTGCTCATTATCACAACAATGTTTAATTGTGACAATGCCTTTGGTACATTTCATGAAAAGTGCAACGCAGTGACTAATGAGGTCTTTGCACGTAAGGGCCGTATACAGTAAATGGAGGGCAATAAAAGTAAAGGAAGACCATGAACTGATCAGCCAGCTGTTAAAGCGATGCAGCGTGTGTCTTTTTATATGCACTGTATTATATCCAGATGCTGACTGGAACTGGTTCCTTCAGCAAAGCTTCACCTTAAAAAAAAAGATAGGTCTCCCTTTGTTATTACATGTTAGCTCCTTACTTTTCAAATACTGATGAGAAGTTCACCCACCTAATGTCTTCCTGCTTCCCCCCATCATGTAAGGTGAGCACTGCTTTGATTCTGTGTGTGTGATTGTGTCTGCTCCGGCACTAAGCATCCTATCAGCATATGACCAAATAGCAAAGCTGACATTTTTGCCGTGATTATCCATGAAATGTGTTCCCCTCCTCTGATTTACAAGAGCCCTATTCACGAGAAATGATTAATAGCTCACTAGCACTGCCAAAAAGCACATAAATCTAGACATCTTCTACGTTGCTGACATGCTGCTCGTCTCATAGATATGTTCAGATCTCTCTCCCTTATTTCTGCTTCCACTGTCTGATCCCCAATGGGCACACACTTGTGCTGATTAGGCAGTGCGGTTGCTGACTGGGACAATCTCAGGCTTACATTACGTATGGCACCCAATTAGGGATTGCAGAGAGCAGTGTCCTTCCCAGCCTGTACTACATGAACATGATTATGTGTTAAATGCCCTCTAAATTAACAGGCAGCATCACCAATGTGCCTGTCTCAACTTACTGGTTTAAAAACTGTCCCTGCTGCCAAATTTTCCCAATTCACAGTCAGTCTCTCAGACTGCAGACTAACAGAGCTGAGAAGAGGCCAAGCTGTGTATGAGCATTCACCTGACTCAGTTCATGCTGAACTAACTCAGCAAGGTTTCATACACTTGGCACTGAGCATGCTTTTAAGTGCCCCACTCAAATATGATAAATTTAAATCAGCACTGTCTGAGCTGGAACCTATGACATCATTCTCCACCTCCCCACGCTCTGGTCTAATAAAAGTTATTTCACAGCTCTTGAACATCTTCTGAAGATCGTAAAGTGTTTTGCAATAACCAAAGGACAGATCATAGCAAACCCACCCATTTTGTTCCATAATTTCAATGATGCTGCTGGCATGGTAAGAAAAAAAAAACAAAAAACAAGTGTCTCATCATGCCTAGGATGCAAAGAGAGTATCAAGGTTGCAGTGCTTTCCCTATGCATATTCTTTATGACACAAGGCTTTAATTGTGTGATCATCACTGAGTCACAGAACTGTAGGGGTTGGAAGGGACTTCTAGAGATCATTGAGTCCAACCCCCATGTTCTACCTCCCAAATGATACAGGGCACAACATGCCTGTTCCTTGCTAACTTTGATGCAGATGGGATAGAGCTTGCCACCTTTCACTCTCACATTCAATCTGTTATGTTCGCCGTTATTTCAATACAGTGCCTTTTTCCTTAAAGTTACTACCATCATACCTCAGAATCACACACAGTTCCTGCTGATCTCTCTGGAAACCCCAGCTATTCCTAAAACATAACATTGGCGACCCTGTAATAAGACATATATATGTATCAATATTATTATTAACACAATTACAATATAACAGTGTTTTCTCCAGGTGACTTTGGACTCTGCATGCAGGAATTCTACACCTTTGCTTCATAGGCTCTTCCATGTCAGATGCCATTTTATCAGACTGCATCTCTACTGCACAGCAACAAAATGGAACAGAATATTGGTAGGAAGGTTCAACTTCTACTGCCATACCACCAACACCTGCCTCTGACATCATGGGCCAACATAATAAAATAGGAGGCATTACTTTTGAAGCAGCCCTTATAGTTCTCGGGTAAACACTCAGAAGGGGTCATATCAGTGTAAAGGGATATCTTGCCTAGTTGGATGCTCTTTTGGAGTGTATGTCCTATTCTGTTCATCACATACCTTGTCTTTGAGCTTTCTATTAATTTTGCTCAGTAACAGATACGGGTTTTTTTAGAACAGCACTCAGCTGTTAAAGAGTGAAGAGCAGCCTATGTATGTAAGTTTAATTTCTGTGCTAAGGATAAGAAAGTTATTAGTGTTGCTTCTCTGGCCATTGTATCACAAATTCTTTCAGAAATAGAGTATTTCATTCTTGTTTCTTGCCATGTCCTGATATCTGGATATTCATTCTGGACAGCTGGTAGCATTAGTCCTAGCCTATATCAATTAGAAAGAAGAATCTATGTGAACAGTTATCAACTGTGGTCATATTTTCTACAATGCCATTTGCAAAGTACATAAAGTAAAAATCAAACTGTAACAGCCACTTTCATTGATGATCACACTCAGGCCTCCTTGTCCAGCACCATCTGCACACTCACAAACCATGCTCACAGCCTGTTACCTTACTTATTTCTTCTGCTCGCACTAAACACTGTGTGACTGTGTGACTCTGTCACTGTGTGACACTGAATGACTGTTTCAGACTGCATGGCCTAATTCTGCTCAGCCTTTGCTTGATTACTACCTTTCTACAAGCAGCTAAAAACATGTGTAGATATTCCTATCACTTAGCATGAAGGAAAGATGCTTAAAACGTGTAGTGTCTTTACCCAGGTCCATGACTTTCTACAGATGTAAGAATGACATGATGTCAACCAAATACAGGATATCCCAAGTTGAAAGGGACCCACCCATGGTGTCCAGCTCCTGGTTTCCTGCAGGACCACCCAAAATTCAAACCCTACATCTGAAGGTGTTGTCCAAACATTCCTTGAACTCCAGCATTTTGGGGCCACAACCACTGCCCTGGGGAGCCTGTTCCAGGGCCCAACCACTCCCCCACCCTCTGGTGAAGAATCTTTTCCTAATATCCAATCCATAAGAACAGGCCTAGCAAAATATCTGTGTATTTTCCATCAGTATCACATCAGTAACACCTTCTAGTATAAAAAAGTGTGATTCTAAAACAAGAGCTACATGCAAAGTACTAGAGAATTCTTCCATAACACAACAATTTATGGATTGCTACCTTGAGTGCAAAAAGACATTTCTTTTAACAGAAAGTACAAATAATGAATGATTTTTGTCACTCTCATTCCTTTGATGTGTGTGAAGCGAGTAGTTAGGACAAGGTGCTAATTTTATCGTCTTCGAATTGGCAGAATTAAGGCAAAAGGACATAATGTTTTAACCCTATATCCTGAGTGTCTACTCACCTCTCAGCTTTTCAAGTAATATAAATACTTGGTTTTCTTTCATGACTGTGCTGAATATAAACGAGAATCAGACAGATCACGCCAACAGAAGTTACCAAAACCCTTTCCACACATTTTTACTAGTTTCAGCCATTCCACTGGGAGCACAACATACCAATTTTTCTTACGTAACACCACTTCTCAGTGCACGTAGGAAACATTACCAGGGCTGACTCCACTATCTAATTAGAGATCTTCCAACAGCTCATCTTCACTAAGTTTCATAATTACGTGACATCAGCAGCCCTCACTCAGCAGTTCTATATGAGACTTCTCGGAAGCCATTATTTATCACGCTTGTTTTATGTTTGTTATTGTTTCACCGTAAGCAGAAATCCTAATAGTTTTCAGATACGCTTCTTTTTTCCAAGATGATACTTGTCCCTTTTAAGACTCTTATTCAAAGAAACATAGAGAGGAATAAATGACATTTGGAGTATTTTATTACAGCTATAATCTCAAAGGCAGGAGAACAGAGAGAAGTTTAAAATAACTTTCTCTTCTCATGTCCACACAAGCATACCGTCAAATTACATATTTGTGTTCTGGTGATAGTTGACATATTTACAACATCTCTTCTGTCTGTCTTTGTTTTATCTGTCTCTTTCTCAAGACTCGGGCTATTTAAAGAACTGTTCAGCACTGGCTTATTCTATGGCTCTCAAATGCACAATTTAATCAAAGGATGCTCAAAGGAATGATGGGCAAAAATTAGCACTCAACTTGACCTTGTAATTCTTTGGCAGTTGCTGTACTTTCACAGACACCAGTATGGCTAGAACAACTCCTGGGGAGTAAGTAACAGGAGGAGGTGGTGGGAGCAGGGAAGAAAATTATTTTCACAGATCATTTGCCCTAGTTTTCCAAGTTTGATTCCTATTTGTTTATGAAAACAAATACAAAGAACCCTCTGAAACCAGATTACTGATGTCAAGACTCCAGGTGTACTGAAGTTTTCTATTTGGTACTGTGAATCTCGCGTGTTCTGTTTAGGTCATTTTTAAACCAAAAGAGAAACCTCTTTACCTGGAGTTCATGATGACATTTTGGCAGTAAAGAAATCAATGGATATCAGTACCCAGTAAGACTTGAAATGTAGGAAACAACCACCTCTATCCTGCTATTTTTCTTCACGAGCATGCATTTAAGTCTCAAACACTTAGTGAGAGCAGTGTATACTGATCTGCTTAGAATATATAAAAGACACCAAATAAAATCCTCCAAAAGCATGTCTAGATTTATCATTTTTCTTTACAAATCTTGACTGTTGTGAAGCTTGATAAAAAAAAAAGAAAAAAAAAAAAGTAGAATCTAATGTTATTTCTAAGCTATAAGACTTCCACATGACCTAAATGCTGTTTTCTTTTCTTAAACAAAAACAAAACAAAAAAGAGCTTTCTGAATAAGTTATTCCTAATTAGGTAAGGAAAGCAAAAGTTGGGTGGTTCTGGCATCAGCAGAATCAAAGCACGTTCCATTATTTAGCTAATATGAGCAATTTTGTTAAACAAACTATACCTTTGTTCTGTAAATTTTGAAGTTAGGCCTTGGACAGATGTTCCCTGCTGGATGCAGACTGCCAGGGGAAGGTTACAGCCCCAGCTGTTGATCATCACTTCTTTGCAGAGGTTGCTGCTCCCTCACATTTGTTGGCAGAACTTGCTTATAGAAATGCTCCCCAGGCCACTTGAGGTTAGAATGAGTGCTGTTACTATTTAGACAGTTTTAAGCTAACTAGCACAGCTGCTGAAAGTGTTCATGCCTGCCTATACCTTTAAACTTCCAGCATTCAGAAGGCTGCATGTTTTCACAATTTCTTGCCAGTGCCGAAACTTTTCTTGCCTTTTTGTGTCACCAGACATCAAATCCCAAACACTCCTCTTAAATATTTAACCTTAAACGCCTTCAAATTAAAACCGTGGCAATTGTGTTAAACGTGCTGGCTTTCTGATGACACTGAGATTATGATCCTTGAATATACTCAACTAATGAATTGTAGTCACATTTCAACCCTAACGTTCTGCTTTAATCAGCTTTCAGATCACTTTTCCACCAAGTTCACAATCCTAGAAACAAAAATGAAATGCAAGGGCACCCTGCAATGCTGTGTGACACATCCGAGGATACAGATTGCAAAAAATGCAGTCCACATCCAATGATGCTGGGAAGCACCAAGCTATGGACAGAATGCAGTACTTTAGACACTGGTCTGATGTGAAAATGTAGACAAGCTCCTCACCTCTCTCTTCTTTTTGCAGATTTCTTTGAATCTAAGCAAAAACTACTATGTATTTATCATAATTGTTGTTAATGATACAGGTCTCCTATTCCTTAGCAAGTTATAATGAAAAAAGAAAACACATCCTACAAATATTTAATCAACACATAATCAGTACTGGTATTTAAATGATTTTGACTTTAGAATAATGCAGGGTTTATTTTCTCACTGTTTTATAAGAAATATGTATTCATAAGTAAATTCCAATATATCTCCAATTAGAGAATGCATTGAATTTACAACTGTTTTCTGAGGAGTATGTTTCTCTTGGCAGGATATTGATTGAGTTGCCTAAAATGTCATTCACAGCAGGATACTTATGTGATGACGATTCTATCCAAGTGAAATTGCTATGTCTAACACCATTTTCCTCATCAAGGAAAAGCACAATTCTGCAGACAAAACAGGAAGCTATCCCAGGGTTTAAGAAAAGAATTTGCTGTTTCTTTTTTTCAGTGTAGAGCTACCTTATTTTCATGCATTTCTCTCCACTATAGCTTGAGCTACAATTAATACCAAGTAGCCAATCACGAGGGCTGCTCTGAAAGTCACAGAATCACCAGGGTTGGAAAAGATCTCTAAGATCATCCAATCCAACCATCCACCTATCACCTATATTCCCTACTAAACCATATTCTTCAGTAAAACATCTGAACATTTCTTGAACGCCTTCAGGGATGATGACCCAACCACCTCCCTGGGCAGCTCATTCCAATGCCCGACCACTCTTTCAGAGCAAAAGCACCACTCTCTTGGCCAAGCCGTCCAGCCCGTTCCTTACACAGCAAACAGTGCACCTGTCCAAGCCATGGGCTGCTAGCTTCTCCAGGGCAATATTGTGGGAAACAGCGTCAAAAGCTTTGCTGAAGTCTAGACAGAATATGGCAATAGCCTTTTCCTCATCCACCGCAGAGCTCACTTGATTGTAGATCAGGTTGGTCAAAGTAATACCTTCTGTTTTATTATGTGGGCCCGTGATGTCAGAGGCAGTTGTTGGTGATATGGCAGCAGAGTTTGAACTTTCCTGCTGATATCTCATTAAACTTTGTTGCCATGTGACAGATGGCAGCTGAAGGGCAGACTGTCAAAATAGAACCTGGCATGGAAGCGTGTATGAAGAAAAGGTGTGGAATGGAATTCCTCCAAGAGAAAAAACATGTCTACCTTTGACATTCATTGACACTTGTTGAATGTTCATTGAGACTGACAGTGGATGTGCGCACAGTAAGGTGCTGAGTGTTGCACTTCAGGAGCAGCAAGAGCAACCTGAAAGACAAAACATATTTTGATAGCCATGTACCGCTGTCACACCATGAAATGAAGAGTGTCTCAATCAGCTTGTCCATGTGAACTCGTGGACTACAACCTGAGAACTGTGTATGGAGCTAAATATCAGTTTCTAAGTGTTGGAAATGATAGTGGCAACGTTGCAATATTGCAAAGTTTTTGTCAGGTATGTCCCATGAATACTTACACAGGAAGACAAAAAACATGGTTTCCAAGTCTGTCAGGACCTACTGAACCAGTACCAGGCTGAAAATGGCAGCTTCCTGGTGATGAGATGTGGGGTCACCACTATGAGCCAGTTAAAACAGCAGTCTTTAGAGTGGCAACATATGAATTCCCCATCAGTGAAAAAATTCAAGACACAGCCCTCAGCAGGTTAAGTGATCTGCATTGTCTTTTCAGATAGGAAAGGTGTGATCCTTATGGTTTTCCTGGAACCCTGACAAACCATCAGCTCTGACTGCTACATCACAGTACTGACTAAGCTGAAGGCTCAAACTTTCAGAGTAAGGCCAGAGAACACAACAAACTTTTTCTTGCAATGCAATAACACCAGAACCCATAACCATTTGAAGACCATTCCCTTGGCATTTGATGACACTGCCTTGGCTGAAATGTCCTAACACATCCACCATACAGTCCAGATCTGGTGCCTCCTTGATTTCCATCTGTTCAGGCTGATGAAAGACAGACTGTGTGGGCAACATTTCCCCAGCAATTACATCATCATGGCAGCTGTGAAACAATGGGCTGCCTCCACTGGTACAGATTTTTACAAGCATGGCATACAGGCTCTCGTTCAGTGCTGGCAGAAATGCATAGGTAATGGTAGGGACTCTGTTGTAAATTGTTCTGTAGTTGAGAATTTGCTCTATCAAATAGTGTTATTGTGCTCTTTTTATCTGTTGTGTTTTCCAAGTAAATAAATAGGAGGTAGTACTTTCCAGAGTGACTTAGGTATATGTAAAAAATCATAATCGTAATAAAAGAACATTACAGGTACAAAGTCAATCGATCAAAACCAACAGCCTTCCAAGATTTCACAGACAATTGTATTTCAGCCCCCTTGGCATGCGCATTGCATGCAGGAATGTGAATAAGTATTTTTTCTTGAAGCCTTCCTCACGGAGTAGACAAAACAAACAATAATCATTATACACAAAAATATCAAATATTTTTATTAATTCTAGGTGTCCTCACTGAGGCACGAGATCTTATTTACTGGCCTGTCCAAGATTTGCTACAAAGACTGAATTATGAATGTTTGATGACTTTTCTGTCATTCCATCCTTGAATTACCTGAGTGATTTGCAAACATGAAATTAATTTTCATGAAATTCATGTGATTTTGTGACTGGGATGAGCTTCCCCACATTTTCACAGGTGAAGAGCAAAGGCATAAGATCACATAATAGTAACAATAACCTGGAAAACAGTAGTTGTTAAGTAACCACTTACTTTCCACCACTTCTGTTCTATTTCTACCTCCAAGCTGTTTCTACCTACAAATTATTAAGTTATTTCTCTAAATTGTTGGAGCTTTTCAACAAGATGGAAAGACATATTTATTTTTTAAGACAAGGGAAAAAGCAACACATTTCTCTCTAAACTTGTTCTCAGGTTAAACAAACAAACCTGTTTTGATTTTTTTTCTCTGAAGCTTTAGACGCAAAAAATTCAGTGAAATGCATTCTTGCAGTATGTACATTATCAGTCCAAATAACATATATCTGACAAGTTTATAGGCAACAGGACCTTGTGATGAAAAGTGTCAAGCAAGCTTAACTATAGCAGCATTCAGAGCTTCACCTGTATTTAATATCTCCTATGAAGAGACTGCCTGTAAAGCAGATGAGGCAGGCAGTGCAATGACTCTACATATCTACACAAAAAACCTAGGCTGCATTAAGAGGTCTTATTCATTTCTCTGATGATCTGAAACAAACAGACATCAAATGACTTATACCACGTAATCAGTGTTAAAAATCAAATCAGAGTATCTGAATACCGTGTAGAGGCAAAAATGAACATCTAAACCCTCTTTCACATTCCCACACATGATGCAGTAAGTTGGTGAATCATAATTGCATAAGAAAGCCAGAGTGGAAAACTTCACTTGCAAACAACTTCTCCCCAGCTAGTTAGGCTCTGAAGAAATACATGACTTTGGCCCAGCCTGTTTTGCTGTGGTGAGTCATGGTGAGGTGGTGAGATCTGCCCCGATACAGCCAACATGAATTACCAGACACTTCTGCAAGTGGTTGACATTATTTCGTGAAGGAAAAGACAAGAAAGGAAAAGATATTGTCTAGTCAGATATTAGATGACTGAGATTGGATAAAAAGATATTGTCTGAAGCCAGTTTTTCTCCAACTATTATCTATCCATGGACAGAAGGAGTAAATTACTGTTTTATCATAGTACATTTATTCAAGATACCATGATGCATTGTATTCCAACAAAGACACAAGAAATCCTTGATGATTTGGAACTCTTAAGTACACCACTGTACTTAGAAGAATCACAAAATAATAGTAAAATAAAATATGTCATTAGTTGAATAATTGTTTTATCCCCCATCTACCAGGGATAAAGAAGGAAGCATACGAACAGTTAATGTGACTTTATGGAAATGCAAACCAACACATTCAACTATTTTTTTTTCCTTATTCAAATCAAAAAAGTATTTTTTTGCACTCATTTATGTTTTCAAGATTGTCTTGACATCTGTTCTTAAAAAACACAATGAAAGACATACTTTTATCAACAAACACCATTAAAATATGGTAACACACTGCTTTTCTCTGCTGCAGAACTGCCAAGGAATAAGGATTTGCATGACTAAGCTTCTATTATGCTGACATATGCAGAATTTAGGAACAACCATTCTTTCTGGTTTGACAACACTTAGAAGGAAAACATTCCTTTCACTCTCCTCTAGGACAAGATGAACAGTATCACTCAAACAAATCAATCTTTAAATGGACATTTAAATGCTGAGTTCTCTTAAGCCCAGACACTTGGATAGCAACCTTATTATGTGAGCTAAAGGTCGCTTGGGATTTGACTCACACTTTCAAACACACAGTATTTCATTTGGCATGTATTTACACAGAAACTGCCACGCCATTTGGAATCGACATCTTCAAACCAAAGTGTTTAAAGCTCCTTCAAGAGCCTTTACAAAACTCCTGAATCTCTGATCAATATATTGGATCTGAGTAATATCCAGTAAAAGCAAAAGACATTGGCAAACATTTTCGAACATAGGTATTTAAGGTTAATTTCAAACCAGTAATTACTGTTGGCATACTTTGCTCTGGGAGCAGCAACTGAAGGTCCAGAATGGCTTACAGTGACATACAGGTGCCCTGCTGCCCTGGAAAATATCAGCTTAATTTTAGGCATAGATGTTAAAATGTTGTCATCTTTCTGAATGAATTTTCTCTATTTGTTTACTCAGCACCTTACAATGTACTGCACTATATATCCCAAGTTAAATTTCAGTATAGATCATAATAAAATGTAAAGAAAATGAAAGCCTGGGCTAAGGCACCCACTGGTAATAAGGCACCATTTCCTTCCTGGACACCTAATCCATATCGGATCCTACATACAGCTTCCATCTACTCAAAAGGACATAAATGTGAATATCTCCTACCTATCTACAACATACAAAGTTATACGTATCTCTATCGTTTCTACTGAAAAAGTCAGTCTACTTTTAAAGACAAAGCAGCCAGTTGCAAAATGATTTGAAACTGGCTACTAGAGTATGTCATCTCTTACTTAAACCTTGTGCAATCTCCAAGGTAGGGTGAACAGCCTGAAGAAGTCTGCAAGAAAGCATTTCCAGGAAAAGCTTATGAAACCCCTATTTGGAAAGATGCAGGAAGGGAACTAGTACTCATTCTCTGAATTACTATGCAAGAACTAGCTGGGGAGAGAAAAAGGGCTGTCCAGTATACGAACCGAACACATGAGGAGCTGTTTCAGGCTGTACAGGTTTACATGCTGCGCTTATGAGTTACACACATCAATCTCCAGCTCTTGCAAGCAACTAAACAGACTCTGGATGGTGAGCTCTGCTCAGCTGGCTATTACAACTACTGATAAACAAATTCTTAAGGTTACTAGAATTGTAATTAAAGCGTGTAGGTGGAAGGGAGAGGCTACTGCCGCACAGTCTGAATGCACTGCTAGTGCCAAAGCACATTTGACACCTTCTTGCTGTATTCTGGACAAACTTTCATTCATAGTAATCACTGGCAGCCATTTGGAGCTTAGTTCTGTAAGTAATGAACCTTAAATGATTGTGCTATCTGCCTCCTTCCATCTGTTTACCTCGTCCCACTCCCTCCCTCTCAGAAAACTTTCTGAGCTGTTGGCCAACCCAAATTAGTGACTGCTCTGAGGGAAAAGCAGGCAGAACTCAGCTGTTACACTTGGCAGCAACCAATTGGCCAGCTCGTATTGGGCATGCATGGAACAGAGCTAGACAAAATGCACGCCCAGCTTTATCTAATGGCATGCTGTAGAATAAATG
This sequence comes from Oreortyx pictus, assembly GCA_036925125.1. Classification (NCBI taxonomy): domain Eukaryota; kingdom Metazoa; phylum Chordata; class Aves; order Galliformes; family Odontophoridae; genus Oreortyx; species Oreortyx pictus. The sequence continues at coordinate 83,843,550 of JAUPFR010000003.1, read as the reverse complement.
GGGAAAGGTTATGATAGCACTCCGAGAAGGAAAGGTACAAAGGACACACCAACAGAAAGCACCTGCTCTGAGTTCCACTGCTCCCAGACTGACTTATTCAAGTGGTGATTCTCTCCTGTCCGTTCTGTTTGCATTTGATGCGTATTCACTTAAACCATTGGTGACATTAGAAGTGCACAGGGAAAAATGCAATGACAAAAAGACAGATCTGCTTTTCTAGTCACCTATCAGAGGTGACCTGGAACAATCAAAAAATGGAGGTGGCATGAGGAATAGAAATAAACAAGAAATATATATATATCTAGATTAAGGAAGTAAGTCACAGCGCAAATCTCTCATAACAAATTTGGCAGGCACATACAAAATTAGGATTATTTTCTGCTTGCGTTTTTTACAGCAGTTTGCTGAGAGTAATAACTTTCCTTAAAACTCATCAGTTAGCTAGTATTTGGAAGAAGATACCTATTTCCCTCCTGTCTCTTCATTCCCTTCCAGCACAACTCTCATCAAGCAGGGAATCCTTTGTACTAAGATTTGGGCTGAAAAACCCACACTCACAATCGTAAGAAAATCAGATTAATAAGAATGGAATTAACCTATGAATTAATAATTTGGTAATACTGTCTTCCAGATTAATGTCTCTTGGATTATCTGATGAATGCTGCACTTAACTAACTTTCTTTTGATCCTCCTACTGGGGAAAATAGAAAGGATGTGATGGCGGGGGTGGAAAGATAATTATGCTCAAGAAGATGAGGCTATCTTATCCATAGTAGGAAGGTGAAACTCAAATAGTTCCTTCTCTAGACTCCTACTAACAACACAGTGATGCCAGTGTGAAGTTGTTTAGCCAGTTTCAATTTAGTAAGTGTTCTCATGCTCTTGCAACACCTGGCATATGGTGACTGTACCCAGACTTGTAAAAAACAATGATTAATTGTTAATCATTCAGAAAAGAGTCAGAGAATCAAGGTAAAGCTGTATTTTCAGAAAAGCACATATACCCCCCATTTTTTAATCTGTTTTATGATACAGAAATTTCAGGTGAGGTTGAGAACAGAATCTGGACCATAATTTATTTTACAAAAGTTTGGAGTGTGCCATTTACAATATTATTAATAATTTATTATTTATTATTAGTAATTATTAATAATTATTAATAATTATTATTTATTATTAGTAATTATTAATATTATTAATATTTACAATATCAAGTATAGTGAGATTCAACAAGTGATCCCACAGTTAGGAAGATCTTCTGGCATCAGCTGTACACTTTTCAGCGGTGGACTTCGCCTTAACTGGGTAACTTTATACATTGGCTGAACTGGATCTGTTCTCTACTGCATTGTAAAAGCTGAATTCTGATTTCATGGTTTGAGGCATGTATGTTTTTCACAGAACATTTGCTCAGCACCTATCCCAGAAAAGCATTAGTGTGTATTTGCATAAGGAACATTTCAAATAATGTTTTAATTGAGAACTTGCCACTTTATTCTCCCACCTGTGATTTTCCATAGTTAAATCTCAAGGTCTGAATTTCACACTTCGATAATTCAGGCTATTTTACCACTGAAAAAAAGAAGAAGAAGGAAAGGAATATTAATTGCTCATCTTGTTTAAAATCTCACCTTCTTTAAAATAGCTTCAGTACAGCTCCAGCTTAGCAGAAGTGAAGGTCAGACCCAGCAATCCCTGCCACTTTGCTCTTGCTCATCAACTCTCTCTAGCACCACCAAAGAAGAAATCTAGAAGACAAGCCAGACAGTGTGAGGCTGACCTTATAGGACAAGTGTAGTAGAAGGGGCAGGCACAGCACACAGAGAGCAGGTGGACTGAGGAGGAGGAGGAGCAGGTTTTTGATGAGTTAGGATGCAGTTTGGAGGGAGGACACAGTAGAAAACAGAGAGAGAAGACCTAGGAAGTGAAAGCATTCACAGCTGTGTAATGGGAGCCTGAAGTGGAAGGATGAGCAAAACCATCTTTGTTCAGCACTGAAGCAGAGAACCTGCCCTGTGCTAATCCTGGAGCAACACAGACAGGTCCTCCAGCCTAATTGCTATTCCCTGTGAGAGCAGAGCATTTCTGTGCCAAGTTATCAGCGCACTGAAGAATCAAAGCAGAGCAGTTGCCAGGCTGCCCTTGGGAGCAAATGCAGTAGCACCAGCAACTCTCTTAAAAAAGTTGAATCGACTTCAAGGTACCAAGCTGGCACTGGGAAAAGATCAGCTCCCAAGAGACTACATGTCCACCTACAGCAGTTACAAAATACAGAGCTAAGAATTATAGCGTCTTGGATTATTTGGGCATGAGTTCTGGGAAGCTTTGGATGTGAAACCATACTTTGCTGGTCTCAGGTTATTTCTGCTATGAATCAGTACTGGAGAAGCATCACCGAAAGTTAAACAATGTTGTAAATCGCATTGCTTGACTCCTCTTCGTTATTGCACAATACATATGGCAGCAAAGGCACTGCGTAAAAATGCCTAACTTTTGAAATTGTTTTCCATCCCCTACTTCATCAGTTATGTTAATAATGCCATCAATCAGTATGCCAGAAGACAGACTTTAAGTAAGTGATATCTAAGCTTATTTTCAACAAATTAAAAGATGACAATAAATTACAGTATCATATACAGACTGGGGTACAAGGTTCATCCAGGTTAGCAAAAGTACTAGTAAAGATGACTACGTTTGGTTTCCATGTGCAGAGCACTAGCTGTATTTCTTTGCACTCTGTTAACCACGCAAAATGTCGAGGGCACTGTTTAAACACGTCTTCCAAAGAATACAAGAACAGTTGGAAAATGAAGAGACAGATTATGTGATAGGGACTAAGTTTACATTTACATCAATTACTCACACTGCACCACTTGGTTCTCTGGAAAATGTAGAAAGCAGGCAAGAGAGTTACATGGGGCAAGACAGCAACAAGCACATAAGGCTGGGTTTGTTCAAAAGTGCTTCCACAAAAGAAACAGCCATAGGACTACCCAATCCAGACTCACATCTGCTTCCAATTTTATAGTCTTCTGTGTCTTTGATGAAAATCCAATTTTTCCCAAAAGGAATTGCAGCAAAGTTGAATAAAGAAAGGTCTATTGATAAATCTAATGGACCTTTTAAAGAGTGTGATGCTTCAGGGGTTGGGGGGGTGGGAGCATAGGGAATTTGTTTGTCTGCTAATGTTGTGTTGCAGCTCTAAAGCTGTCTTTCTAACCTAAGAGGCAGTCTGTTTGGCAGCTTATTTAGAGCAAGACTGAACTAGAGCCTCCAAGCTAGCTCCTTTTTTGTCACACTCCCTAAGCATCTTAGGAACACGCCTCCAACTAAGCAGACGTAGTCTGAGAGGTTTTTTTACTGAATGTTTTTAAGCAATGTGAGGTAGTGCATGTCCAAATTCACTAGACACCAACACATCCTTTTTTACATCCTCTCTAAAGCAAGCAGCAAACAAATAGTAATACTACAACGATAAATAGCACTTATTTTATTATGCTTCTTTCATTAATCCTACAAAGAGCTCAACTCATCTCTTCTGGTTATGTTACCCCTACCTATGGGCCAGTTTTCATTCCATCTACTTACAATGAGGAACTCTTGGCCCTTTTAAAGCTAGCAGAGTTTTGCCACAGAACCCAACAGGGACAAGACACACACTGCTCCCGTTTCAAGGCACTCAAAAAACTTCGGGGTCTTGTCTGCCATCAGCCCACTATTTTCCCCTCCGCAGCCTTGTTTTTTTAAACGGAGCCCAGGTCGGATGGGCAGCCCCACAGCAGCGATCCTACGCCAGGGCAACACGAAAGGCACTACACATTGCCATCCAACCTAACCGGGACAGAAATCTGACTGGCGTAAGGGTACAAAGTAACACTGAAGTCAGACGACCTGTGCTCATGAATGTCAAGGTTTAATTTCAACCGTTAAAAAGCCAACTGTCAGCTAAACTCTGCTCCGCGAACTCTTGTGGGATTTCCTGCCTTCTTAAGTTACTCATGTGCAGTTTACCTATGAGCCCAGTCTGAATGCGTGAATTGAAAATGAAATGCATTTCTAGAGACACGGGATAAACTGCCTACATTAAGTGCTGCCTCCACTGTACAAAAATATTTATATATATAACGCTTTTAGTGTAAAAGCATATCTATCCTCCTAACTTACCTACGTGGAGGAAAGGCACGGTGCTCTCTGATGAGAAAGGAAGACCAGGTGAACAACAAAACAAAAGCGCTCATCTTCCCTTTTTTCTAATGTAAATCTGCAGGAGTTGTATAAGTCAACCTGCTGCTTACGAGTGACAAAGAAACACCCAAACAGCCCAGTAACTTTTTCTTTTCTGCAGCCAAGACAAAGCCATTAAGGATGCGATACTAGTGCTAATTTGCTTAACATAATTCCTTATTTGAGCACCTGTCTGGGGGTATGCGGAAGCGCTGGGACTGGATAATCCACTGAATGATCTTTAATCAGACAGTAATATTAGGTGCTAATAGCTCTGATAAAGGGGATGTTTAACCCAACTGTTAACACAAAGGCGTGTCTACCACAACGACTATTTCAACAATGCATTTGCCGTTCTTATTAATTAAAACTAATTCCTTGCAGGCCACAGAAAACACAAAGTAAGCCCACATGGAAAAAAGTCTAGGTTCTACCATGACAAATCACATTAAAGGAGAAGGAAAAAGAAGAAGAAATTAAAAGGAAAATATCCCAAGGCAATGAAATTTGTCTCAGAAAATATACTCTTTGGAAATTCTCAAATTGTTTAAAAAGGCTTTTAATAGAGTCTTTAAAATGTGTAACTATATATCTGTGGTTATGTCTTGTGACTACATACTAGTCATTAAAACCTTCTAACAAGTGAAAGACAAAGCACTGAGCTTTGCTAAAGGTCCTGATGTGATAATTATTTATATATCATTCAGATAAGTGTCCAAGATTAGAGTGGTTTAAGTGAAGCAGCATAGTTTGTAAATCTCCTAGACAGGCTAGAAGGATTTTCTGCCTTTTTTTTTTTTTTTATCTCTAGAGTGTAAATAAATCTCATCTATATGTTTATCAGTCTAAGGAGAGAGAGATTCTTAGCACCCTACATACAGCCTTCAGGCATAGAACTTCCACCTAGTTCAGCTGGAAGATCTTGATTAAGATCTTGACGGCTTATTCTTCAGGAGCTTTTAGTTTTCAGAAAAGGGTTTGGGTTTTCAAATATACTAAAAGGAGTACAATACTAAAAAGAACACAGGAAAAAGGCTTGACCTAGGCACATCAGTTCTCAAATGAGTCCCTGAGAATATCTTTGTTTAAAAGGTAAAGTTCAACTCCCCACTTAGTCTCCTTCTGGATACTGTGAGTAGGCAATCGTATAAAATCATATTGGAAAATATGAAGATATTAAACATGAACCTAGGTCCCAAAGCTGCACTCAGATGTGACTGTACAGACCTTCATGCCAAAATTAAGAGTCTGACGCTGGAAGTGGTGAAGAAAAGTATTGTCACATAAGCATGCTCCAGCTATCTGTGCAATGCTCAAAAACTCTTCTGGAAAAAGCTGAGCAGTGGACATGAGTTTCCAGGATTCACATTTTAATACTTTCTTGACAGAAGGTCAGTTACAATTATGTACACGTATTCCCAGCGTTAAGAAGAATAAAAGCCTGGTCACTGGGCTCTAAGGTTCTGCTTCAATAGGTGGTTTGGATAAAAAGGCTTCCAGAGTCTCCTTCCAACTCAACCATCCTTTGGGAAAAAAAACCAACAACAAAAACCCAATACATATATATATATACATGGCTAAAGAAGGTGGTTGTCCAACTATTAAGTACTTACCTACCTCAATAGGAAATCAAGGTAGGAAAATAAGGAAAATAATATAACTTCTGCTGAAGATGACACATCCACGTTCCTGGGGCTCCATTCACTCTTTACAAGTTAAACCTCACTCCAGGTAGTTACTTCCGAATGTGAGAAATCTTTCCTCACAGGAGACTTGCAGATCTTTAGCATTATCTTAATACAGTTTTGTTAAGTGAATTGTTTATGAACTTGATGCTTGTATTGATCAGCACAGGGAACTCCCACCAAAGTCAATTGGTCTTCAGTGCTCATCAAATAACAACATTTAAAGGGATGTTCTTCCTCTGATACACATGGAAACTGTCACTAAAAATAATGGGAATTTATTCCTCGTGTAAAATTATCTTGGTAAAATCAGGTAATATATATATATATTTATTACACCTTTTTCTTTCTTTCTTTCTTTTTTTTTTTTTCCTTTTTTGTTATTTAGTTAGTTTTTGTTGTTTTTTTTTCCTACTTTTGTATTTATATATATTTTTAAGTCTGATTTACCTTCTGCATTACTGAACATTAGTATGACTTCTGGTTAGGCTTTCCCTCAGGATATAATCTGGTCTCTGATTTGTATTATCAAGTTCTTCACCATGTAATCTTCTACAATTTCTCTGAAAATGCATTTATTCCGGAATCACTACTCAGTTCATAAAACAGAATAACTGTTCTAGGACTTAAACATCATATTTATTCTCAATTAGCGTCCACGGTGGAGATTATTTTGTAGAAAGGTTTGTCACATAATGGTTGTGTCAGTTAGTTTCCCTATTTAGGTATGTCCAAAGCTTAGCCAGGCAGAATTTTAAACACTCATTAGCAGAAAGCCCAGCTTTATTGTTTTATCGAGGTTTACAAGCCAAGCACATCCTGGTTCTCTGTGAATTTATGGCCCAACATTCAATGGATTGTAAATCACTACATACAGAATTATATTAGCCAGGCATTGAACTGAGCTATTTTATTGTTGAGAGGCAAATTCATTTCATACTTAGGATGATTTTTTTTTCCCACGAAAATGCACTGAAGCCACTGGCACTGAGAACTAACAGAATCACTATTTTTGTCAATAAGGTCATGCAAGTGTTGATGCCTTCTGGAAGTAAACTTCTGTCAGCAATGCTGATATCATTCATTAAAATGCAATAGTGTTTTAGAAACTTAGAAAGCATCACAGTTTTCCAGAGTACCTTCATTCAAGAACAGTCAGATCACTCTTTCTTAATACCAACTTACTGCTGGTAAATCGTGACTGGAATAGTATGACCACAAACAATTATCTACCACGAATCTGTAATGAAACACTTTAAATAACAGATTGACAGATGCCATATTCAGACAACTGCTAATCACCATGGCACAAGGACTCAGACATAGGGCATTTCCTTGATAATACGTGAACCATGCCATTTTAACTGTCAGACATTCTCTTTGTCACTTTCTCCTTGGTTTTTACCAACATTTCAGATCTTGCCAAATAAATCTCTTATTTTTTCTCTGTAATATCTCCTCATTTTCCAGAATGGCTCTGATATCGTATGTACTGCCATTCTCACACAGATATTGTCATCAGCAAATCTGGCCGCAGATTAACTTTTTCCAGAAATGTGCCTAGTCTACCAAAATCATCAGAAAGGGGGTGCAGCACTGTTCAGGTTAATGAATACAGAGGCACCAAAAAATGAAGTGTGCTTAAGGGAGTATTTTCACACAGCTGGCACCATAAAAGAACTGCCCCTTGCCTCAGACTGCCACAACCCCATTTTTCCTCCCTCCGTGGCACAGAGCACAAACTGCCTGTAAGAACATCTGAAGAATTTTATTAAATTCTGGCTACTAAGACTCTTAGTAAGACCCCAATTTTCCTTGTTTTTCCTGTGGCACATTATGGTTGTGCTGTGTACTGTTGATCCCAGGCTTTCCATTAGGATTCTCTACCAAACATTTTCTCTTTCAGAGACACGTTAGGAATTTTCAGATGCACCAACAATAAGAGAAAGCAAAGGTCATAATAACTGAAGATGCATAATGTGGAATTATTCATTTCTAATCAATTTTGAGGTTAGAAAATACACGCTTTCTGATAGGAAGGTATATCCATGAAAATGTCAGAATTATAGGATTTCATCTGCTTTACATCCAATTACAAACTTCTACTTATCAAAAAGTAAAACAGTCCAATGCATGAGCCATTCTTGTCCTGCAAAGCAAACTTGGCTGGTCTACCTACAGTCTTGTTTCTGGATTTTGTAGAAATTTTCTAACAGAGAGAAATGCTCTAGCCAAAGTCTAAGGATAGGGAGCTTCTTTGGTTCTCCAGTCATCGTCATACCAGGTGGGCAACTGGAGGTTCTGTTATTTCTGTAAGCAATGAGAAATGCTAGGTGTGGAAATAGTTCAGTATTTACCAGATGCAGCGCTACAGAATATATAACAGACAAGGATATTCTGGCTGTACAGTGTATGTTTCTCCAACTCAAGATGAAAACATTTCCCAAAGTCAAGGTTCTCCTTTTCTTACTCAGTTACAGAATACAGCAACACACAGCTTACTTAAAAGAAAGGCTTCATTGACTGCAGCAATTGAAAATAACACAAGCAACATTTTAAATTACAGTCTACACAAAACCTTCTCTCCGTAAAATCCTTTGATGGCTAACCGGTGATGCTGAGCTTCCTGATATACCCAGAGCACACCCCTGAACCTTGTTCCTTCATGTTGTGAAAGGAAGCATTTTCAATCACGCCAAATTCAATTGTTTTTGTGAGTTCCTGGGCTTTTATCCCTCTGTCTAAGGGAGTCCCAGAGGCTCAGCGGGAGACAAAGGCAAGGTGCTTTGGGCTAAAGGTGCTGGCATTTTGTCAACAATTCCTAGGTGGCAAATGAATGCCTTATCTTTAAAGTCATTCTTTCCTATGGCTTTCTGGGGGGAGGGAAGGTAGGTTGTCTGGGAGCTTCAGTGAAGTAAAATCAACACATTCCTACAAAATCTGGGGCAACATAAGGTGTTCCTACGTTATTCTCTCACTTCTGCAAAAGATTCTACTTTCTGTAATCAAATATCAGACTTCTACTAGTATAAATGATGGAGGTGGTGCACTTGTGAACTAAGTACACCCATGTTCCTGGGAACTACGAGTGAAATAGCAAACTAAACCAGTGAAGATCACAGAGTTAGATGAACTGTGATTTATACAGCCTACTGCATGCTTTGGCTACGATTTTAATAGCTTTGATTATATCTGTCCCTTTTGATTTCTAATGTGTGATTTTCATAACCCTGGATACATTTGTGCCTAAACTGGTATCAAAGACACACAGAAGTTGTGTTGAAGGTGCCAGTGTTTTTCTAAGAGTATATTAAGAGAGCCACTTTCTTCTATTTTCCATCCTGAACAAAAACAAAACAAACAAACAGAAAAAAAAACACCCAATAACAATATATATATATATATATATACACATACATGGGTAAGCACTGAGGAATTTTATCACAACTCACCTGTCCTCTGCCTACTAGTTGTCTCCATGAAAGATAAGTTAAGATATCTACGGCTCTATCTTGACAGATAAAACACTTAATAAATATTAAAAGTAGAAAATACAACTCTGTCAACACTGTGTAGTAACTTAGGTTTCTGCTTTCAATTCTATAGCTTTTAGTCATTTTGTACTGCAGCATATCCCTGCTACAGTGTGTGTATCTAACTGCAGGGGGAATGTTGAAATTTTCAGTAGTGCTCATGGAACAGAGGCTACTTCTAGCCTAGTTTTGTACCCATAATTAAGACAGTAGTTTCATTCCCCAAAATATACCAATTAAAATTACATCGTGACTTATTTTATCTTAAGAGAAATACAAATCAAGACATGAGGATAGTTTACACATAACTGTAGGTATGAATTCCCTGAATCAGAATGATTTTAACTTTTTTTTTTCTATCTGAGATCTTAGTTTTTCACAGGACTCTGCAAAATCAGTGTTCCTGCCCTGCCTCTCCCCTTTCTTTCACTGCGTAACTGCCTTATATAAAGTGATATTTGTATGCCAGCAGGTAATATGTTTATGGAGTAGTCACCCAGATCTGACAAGTACTGTAGTGTATTTCTTTTGAAAATTGCCCAAGGTGGGGTTATTTTGTCTGGTTTGACAAATTGTATACGCACTATCCACATTACGCTGTCAGGTCTACCTTAGGTTCATCAGTATCTTACTACTGATGCTGTTGTTTCTAAATCTAAATACAGGACAGAGGAAGCAAGCAAACATACAGACAAGCCAGTCTTTGTAATAATTCTAAAAACAAAGCCCAAAAACAACGTGCTACTGCCTTGAGTGATTTTTCTTTTCATGTAATTATGTTCTCATCCTTCATAGAACAGAGAGGGGAGCTTTGAAAAAGTGCTAATAGGCCACGAATTTGCAGCAGTGGAGTTCACAGCTAAACACACTCCCACTTCAAACTCAGGCAGGAAAAAATGAGGGCACCACAGAAGTGAATTAGAAATCAGGCAAACGGTCCCAGCAACAATCAGGGCAGTAGCAGCTTAGAAGATCAGCTTCATTTGGCAGGATGCCCATCATACCATGACTTAACAGGGCCATAGCAGGAGGATATCATATGGCTTACAAAAAAAGGATGGAGCAGACAGTGGGAGTGGGGAAACAAGAAAACAAACACTGTCCAAACCTATGTTGAATTAACGTGTCCTCCAGAACAGTGACTGCAAACTTTTAGGTCTTCTAAATGTGCTTGTAGAATTTATCAATAATTTATTTTAGACTTAAAATATATATTATATTATTTTATAATTTATTTTAGACTGTAGATAAACATGCTCTCAGGATCAGCTGTGCTACTATGAGGGATTACTATTGCAAGCCACCCCCCACCCTCTTCCTGGCTGTACTGTCCCCTCAAATCTCCCAGAGCTGCTCATGTGTGCTCTCCAAATGAGTCTGTGGTTCCATGACAGTCTAATCTGATCTAAACTGGGGCTGCTGCAGTCCTTCCATCCCCAGCTGCTGCCCTTTTCCATGCCAACAACAAAGCTTGTCTGGTTCCACACCACACTGATTCTGAGAACACAGAAGACAAAAAAAATTGTTAACACTTTCCTGCCATTTTAGTTCCCTGTGGATTCAAACAAGCACCAGTGTTGGTGTAAGAGACGGAGTGGGGATACACATGATGCAAAGCAAGGCTGCAGAAGCTCTGGGTCACCTTATACCATCTTGGAACCACACACCAGCATACCTATGCTGATTAACTCTGACTCAAGTTTTGGAATGGGGCTGAGGAGCTTCCACATCAGATCAGGAGGAGTTGCAGCCTCCTCTTGCTTATCAGACACACCTGTGTGCGTGTGATGGATTTTATTCTCCTTTGGAAATGGCACTGTGTGATCCATTCAAATCTACAGGGAATTTCTGCTTTTTTGTCAGGAAAGGTATTGATCAATGCTTCTCTCTGTTGAGCAGCTTGAGGAAGATCCTCTCAGAGGCAAAGCCGAGCTCCAAGCATCCCACAACAGCCAGGACAGGCTGCGATGAACCATCAGGATCCAAACCCGATGTGACAGATGATTTGGTCATAAAGAGATGTTTAGGAAAGAAGACGGTAAAGGACCATATCAAAGCCTTTCTGGACTGAAAACAGAAATAACTTCCCTCCTTTTCTGAAGTTTACCTGGCTTTTTCTTCAGACTCTGACAAGTCAGGCAGCACACAAACATCGTTGCATCTGACCTGCGTATGCTGTTACATTTAGGAATGGGAAGGAACACAAGATAGCAAATGGCAAGCATGTGATTAACACAGTTTTACTATCTCCAAAAGTCACCAGCTTCTTTCCAGTAGTAACTGTGGAATAGTTTAGAGCAAAAAATGTGGAGCTCAAAACCCAGAATACTCAAATTTGCCACTAGCGAGGGAGAATATCTCACAAATTATGTCTTCCATTTTTCCTTGAGAGGTGAGTTTTATTGCCAGCTCTTCCACGTTTTTCCCTTGTCACCTTAGTTTCACAGTTAGTTTCAGTTTTGTTGGACTCTCATATATCTGTAAAGAGTACATTAGTGATAGGGTAGCTGATAGATACATTAAGATTTGGAGGTGTTCTGAAAGCAGACAGGTGAGGACTATATGAAGTACGTGAGAGAGAAAAGCGGTCTTAAGTTCAAGGAATGAGAGAGGAAGGACTGGATTCACTGGGAAAAAAAAAAAGTAATTTTGAGGAAGCAAAGAGAGAAAACAGTTCAGTTAGAAGAAAACCCTGAAGCCACATTTAGGTGTCAGACTTGGTACGTGGAGGTGAGTGTGTACCTGCAAGTTCCCAGCCTGTGACATTCCACTTACAGCAGCACATCTGAATGACTGGAGTGATGTGGCTTTGGAAACGACTGGGAGAAAGACTGCTAAGATTCTGAATCGTGTGAGGCAGGAAAATACCTTAATAGCCTGAAACTACTGCAGAGTTTGCTGGAGGGGAGAGCAGCGAACCATGGTAATAAGGTGAAGAAGAGGGAGAGGAAATGATTTGCTCAGGAATACGTTCAGTAAAGCTAAACTTCTACTGTATATGCTTGCAGAACTGCTTACTGGAGTGAAGACACTAGAAAGGGAATTAATTTTCTTTTTTTCATAAAACTTTTCATCTCATTGTCATACGGTCAATTGTTACCAATTCCTTTATTTTCAGATGCCAGTTTAAATCCTAAATGTTTGGGATGAGAGGACTGCTCTGATCAGGACATAATCTAGTGGTCAGCACAGGACCAGTCTGTAGGTGGATTTCATCTGTAACTGAATGGACATTCACATGGGGTTTCATAAGGGAATGCTACAAACTGTACTAACATTCAGTCTTGGAACATTCTCTGTTTTACAAAACTCAATCCACAAAAGGGTGGATTGAGTTCAGCTTTTCACTGAATCTCAGTAGAAATATAATCATAAAGATCTTCTCTGCCAGCTGCAGATGTGTTCTATTTTTTTCCCTACATCTGAGTTTCTGAATCACTCTTAATAATAGGCAAAAGCTATTCATACCAAATGGGGAAGTTCTCACACACTATGATGATAAAGCATTTCATCCATTTGAGGAAAGAAAGGGGAAGAAAACACTACCCACGGAACTGCAACATCATTTCAGCCGTGCTTAGCCGAATGTTCACAGAACAACACTGGAAGTCATTGAAGTGTCAGATAGTGATTTCATCATGTGTCAGGCCTCCCACTAATAAATGATTCATCCTTCTCAGCACTGACACCTCAAAGAATTAAGAAGAAGAAAGAAATTCATAAACTTTAAGGTAAGAAGCACTCTACTGATACTGTATTACCGAAGTAAACAGGAGCTTATGCACACACTAAGAATGCGTTTAGAAGTTAACCTTTCATTTATATGAAGTGCCTTTAAAGTTTAAAAAGTGAATCTATTAGACAAAACAGGCATTGTGGAATTCCATGAGTTTTATGTCACCGTAATACACAAAGGTAATCTGCTCAATTTACAAACATGAGATTTTCAACTCTACCAGCCTTGTGAACTGAAAGTAGAATTGGAAATAATTCTTTTCGTTTTACAGAGCAATCATTAATAATGTGTTAGTAACAGTAAGTTTGCCCCAATCTCTGAGTATTGATCACAGCCATGAAAGCAAACCTAGCTCCTGTCGAGGACAATGAGAGATTTTCAATTGTCTTCATTGGGAATGGGACTGGAAGAAAATGTCATTTTAATAAGAATTGAAATAATTATTAATGGTGCTTCATAAAACCATAATATACCCCCTTAACAACTGTAGCTCTGCAAGATAAATGGGACTCAGGAAGTATGAATCTGGGAGAACAACAGGGAGAATGATCAGAGGGCTGGAACACCTCTCCCACAAAGAAAGGTTGAGGGAGCTGAGCTTGTTCAGTTTGGAGAAGAGAAGGCTCTTGGGGAGACTGCATCGAGGCATTTCACTATTTAAAAAGAGCTCATAAACAAGATGAAGAGTGACTTTTTACAGATCTGACAGTGGTAGAACAAGAGGGAATAGTTTTAAACTAAAAGACGGGAGATTTAAGTTAGATGTTAGGAAGAAAGTCTTCACTGTGAGAGTCGTGAGGTGCTGGCACAGGCTGCCCAAAGAAGCTGTGAATTCCTGGTGGTATTCAAGACCAGGTTGGATGGGGCCCTGGACATTCTGATCTAGTGGGTGGCAACCCTTCCCATGGCAGGGGGCTGGTACTGGATGGTCTTTATGGTCCCTTCTGACCCAAGCCACTCTGTGATTCTGTCATTCTATGATTCTATGAATTTAAATACAGACCAAAATCAGTCAATGTACTTAGCAAAGTACAAAGATACATTTTTCCTGGTTTGCTATGACACTGAAGTTTGTGCAGCCACACACTAAGTTTCCAGTTTATTTTTATTTTTTCTATTTCAACCAAATGCAGTAGAAATATAGAGATCTCAAAAGTCCTGTGTTCTCTTTAAAAAAGAAATAGCTAGGATAAGAAAGAGATTTTAAAATTGCCCTAACTGAAAAAAAGTCTGTGACATGAATTTAAACCTTATGAAACATTAAGGAATCCACATGGGAGAGAGACCTGACAAATGACCCTACTTTAGGAAAAGAGACAATTGTAAATCACTATGAAACCATGAGATATCAACCTATGTGAAACCACGCTTTGCTGGTTCTGCCACTAACTGAACTCCTTCAGCTACAGTAGGTGTTGTGTTCTTGTATTTTTTTTTTCTCATCAAACCAGCATCCATTACAAACAAAACACTTCAATTGGTAGACTCAAAGCTTGAGGACCATATGGATACAGAATTTATCCCACTTGATTCCTCTCCTGCAGAGCAGGGAAAAGAATTAGATGAAGCTGATAAAGTTCGAACGTGGCCTCCCATTCTCAGCGGAAATAATTAGGCAGGTACGAAAACTGCTGGGGACAGAAGAAAGCCACAACCCCTGAGGACTCAGGTCCTAAGCAAGTACTTATTTTTCTGTCTCACTGTGAATATGTATACCGGAGATACCAATGTGATGAATGGAGAAGTTAAAACCTCTTACGTAAAAAATCCAATTATTCTTTGCTGTTCCTTTACCTTTTGTTTCAGTGGTATTAATTTGGGCATCCTGGTTAAGCTGATGTCCAGTTTCTATGTCAGTTTGATTTAGCATGACCTCTTCACTGTCAGCAGAGGAATGTGGAAAGCAACAATGAACATTCGTACAGAGGAAAATTTACATGGCTGTGGGGCAGGATGCTTGGATGATCAAAAAGAAAAGAAAATAGTAAATACTTAAAACACTTTACCATGAAATCGCCTTCTCCCCCTTCTTCCACCCTCTTCCTCCATGTTAAATCAGGTAGAAAAGTGTGATAATATTAAGGCTTAATCCAATTTAAATAAATTATTTTCTTGTAAATGTTAAAACAATCATTACATGCATCATTTACCCCCTCCTCTGCCCATAGTCTTAAATTATGCTCCATTATATCTAGATGGAAAAAATATGCAGAAATGTTTCTTAAACATCAGAAAATTTTGTTTTTGATTACATTCAGAGGTTAAAGTCACTCAGGAGTTCCAACAAAAACAAAAACAAAAAGCACACATATATTAGACATATAAGAAAGCAGTACAGGGTTTTGTGTGGCAAACTTAATTAAGAAATTTCTTTGCTAGGTTACAGACAATATTTTATTACAAGCTCAAGGTATAAGATCGTTATAGCTCTGCCGTGCTTGGCAGCTAAGAAAGAACACACGCAAAGAACAATCTTGTTCTTACAATTAATTACAAACATACAAATGAGTGATATATCAGACCCTGTCTACGCTGCATAGTCATGCATTTATAACTATTTCACCATGCACGGTTATTAAAAAGCATGCTTCATTTCCACAGTAGTTTGATTCCACATCATGGGTAGTTATATTTATTCATACACAGACACCACCAGCCAGAACTATATAAGTGTATTTCAGCAAAATCTGCATCATCTAAGTAGTACTGCAGGCCTCTTCAGCTAGGTTGCTTCTTTAAGGGGGCAGACTGAAAGCAAGCTCGGAGAAGGCAAGCCTGAGAGGCAAAGGGCAGAATATAACAGACAGCCATCTCCAGTCACTGCCCATTCTGGGTCAGGCAATGATATGACCACTGCCCAACAAGGAGGAGCACAACAGCCTTTCCTGTTTCTTTCACACATCCTTCCTATCCCCAAACAATTCTGCCATAGGAACAGGTGAGGAATTCTCACCCTACCAACCACATAAACAGCTGAGGAAAAGAACACCTGAGCCCTGGAGATGGTGAAGACCCTGACTGATAGACCCCACTCGCAATCTAGTGGTTGACTGCTCTGCAACAGCATCACCACAACAGAGCAACACGCAGCACATGGGACAAGAAGCAACATGACACTAACAAATTTTCCAAAGTGGAGATGTCCATCCCAAATCCTTCCTTCAGAACTCTTGTGTCATCCAGCTGTGCTACCTGATCACAGCAAGGTGCTGAAGAAAGCTCAGTTGTAAACACTTCAGGACTGAACCAAGCCGCTAACCAACTGGAAACTTCTGCATTGGCCGAGTGGACCCATTTGCACATGTCCCTGTGGACACAGGTTACACTGCGTTCCTCTAAATACAGAACCCTACACTGAAAGCCTACAGCACGGGTCCCACAACTAGGATTTTAAATCATCTCCCTGCTGCTCTCTCCTCAGGCCAGCAAGGTATTTAAGTTTAACCTTACACCTCCAGTTTGTGCTTCTCCCTCGGAACGTTTGCTTTGCTCAGCTGTACAGAGCCAGTGTGAGCATTAGGACTGAGTAACACCAGTCTAGCCGAGAAGTGTTTTAGCAAACCAAACCACTGCAGTTCTGAACACATAAGTTGCCAGACAGTTTTACTGGTTATAGAGGGAATTCCAGTCTTTGACTCACTGGAAAGTAATTGTGCTCCCACGCCATTTCCCCATCCACACAATTCCCTGGGCCTGAACTGTTTGCTAAGAAAGCTTTAGATTATTTGTGTTACGCTTCGTGAAGAGAAACTACAACACACAAACATATAATTACACAGTCATGAGATGCTCCACTTCCAAAACCCTTAAATCCTAAACAAGATTATCTTGTTTCTAAAACTGATCTTCCCTGGTTCACAGGATGATCCACCCCATGGCCCAGATAGGCAAGACAAATATCGTGATTCATGTTTGAATGTATAAATCACCAGGAATGCACTAGATAAAAGAGGGCTACTCAGGCTGTTGCCCACACTTCTCATGACAGCCGCAGGCATGCATGTTTCCCAGCCAAATGAAGCGAGAATGGCAAAGAAACTCAAAAGGCCAAGCACATTTTTGGTACACAGGTAACACTGACAGTTTGAAAACATTTTAATTAATAAACACAATTGATTGTGTACACATATGCTGCAATAGTGGCTAAGTTGTTGTGGGTTCTAGAGGCAGATTTATTTTTTTAATTTTTTTTTGCACTGATTTTCCGTCATAGGGTAGTGACCTAACAGTAAACAATCACACTTCTCAGCGGGATACTTGAGCTCATCTCTCTACTTTTTCAGCTTGATTGCTGGAGTCACATTAGCTTTGGCGCTCCTGTACCACAATGCAGACTGCAATACGGACATAGGCCTCTCTTTTTGGAAATGCCAGGGGTGAAGCTACTCCTGTCTCACCATGCCGAGGTGCCCACAGGGAGCCACGGCTGCAGCAGAACAGGCAGAACTTGACTGGAAAAGAGAGAGGAGACGCCGGGACACTGCCCATGGGGCCTGCAGTGCTGTGTGCACACTGCTCATCCCAGGGAAGCAATAACCCGATCGGCGTTCTGCTTTGGTCTCTTGGCAGTATGCAGGCTTCAAAAAAACATGTTTCCACTGTGACCAGATATTCGCTTTAATAAACAAACTTTAATAAAGAAAACAATTAAAAAAAGCCAGATACTCTCACACAGCACTCCCTGTAAGCCAATTACTGAGAACCACTCTCACGGGCCAGCAAGTAATCTCTTCCCCTGGCCACAATGGGAGCCTGCTATGCTGCTAGGCAGGAAGGAGCTGGGCCCACTGGGCTTTGAAATAAAACAAATGGTTTGTTCTGGGGATAACGATATCTTCACAGATTTGTCAGCAGCAGGCACTGTGGAAGCTGGCTGACTGGCGACTCCACCAAGCCTCCTGCCTTCTTGGTATGCTGTATCCGCATCAGTGAAGAAAGGAAATTTGTACCCAAGTCCCTTGAGAATCAAGTTAAGACTGACGTTTCATTGGGCAGTCGTCTTGCTGTTGTTGTTGCTGTTATTTTAAACCTAATTCAGCTTTTGCCACAATTCACTCATGCCCGATATCCTTAATCTACAAACACTCAAGGGCAGTAATTCAGCTTTATTATCCATATTCCCCAAGCTCGCATTTCATAAAGTGTAAGCACACTCAAGAAAGAATGATTCCTAAAATAGTTGGGCATGTACATTCCCACCATCTCTTTGGGAAAGCAGTTCAAAGCATAGGTCCTACAGATCCTTGTAACACTTCCAAATTGATAACCTGAACCTCCTGACAGCAGCAGGTGATGTCATCAGAAACAGCTGGTGTTTTATCTTAGCCTCTCACACCAAGCTATTACCTCAGCAACAACCATGCTTACGTATGCATTGCAATGATAGAAGACATAGTGTGAACCAAACAAAAATTAGAACACAGATTCCAGCAAACCCTGTCTGAGCACACAACAGCAGAAGACTTTGAGAACATGCATCCAAAGCCAGCACATATTAAAAAACGGATAACAACAACAGAGACCACCACTGCAGTTCTTATAATTGGCTACTGCAAACAAGGAATAAACATATCCAACTCTTGGGCAACAGATGTTACTAAGAACAAGCAAGTTGCTCCTGTAATTTAGTTCATACCATCTGCTCTTTGCTTAACGATTTCAGGTTCTCAGTGCTGTACGGTGCTGGGATACCTCAGAAACTAGTCAACTTAGGAGCTAAGGCTACCCACCTTTCTGCAGGTCCAGGCCTTGGGTATGTTACTGTTAAACACTGAATTCTTTGACAAGTTTCCTTAGAACTACAACAATCATTTGCTATTCCTGTCTTTTCAGCAGGAGCCCTCACTACATTTGTGTGACACTTGATTACTCACAAATATGACCTTTTATTGAAAACTTCACACAGTTTCTGTGGTGCTCAAAATTAATTGTACTCAACTGGAATACAGACTGTTTCAAATGTGTGAAACTTACGGTTGGGCACAAGGCAAAATGATGGCTAAACTTTGGCTAACAAGTTGGACAGTGGCAACGCTAACGCTATCTGTGGCGGAGCCAAGCTTGAAAGCTGGGTCACCACTTATCCACATTATTCATTAGCTGGAATCAGCTGTAAATAACTGGGTTGTTTTTTACTGGTGTTTTGTTTTGTTTTTGTTCTTGTTTTCCAGCAGGAAAACTGTGTGTTCTGTGCTTGTGAGGAGTATCATTACTGTCTATAAAGATGAACTCCAGCATGCCACAGCTCATCTCAGAGCCATCTGTACTCTCTATCTTTACAAAACATGCCACCTCAATCAAGTCAACCTTGCTTCTCTTGTAGAAAGGTCTCAGTGTTACCTGCTGCTAAGGCAAATGGCCTTGGGAGAGAGTCTGTGCCTAGACTGAGCTGATGCACAGGCAACAAAGGCAAATGTGCAAATGGCATGTTAGTAGCGTTGGCTAAACTGAGAGTCCCAGTAGGCTCCAACTCGCCCTGGAGCACAACCTGTGCTGCCTCTTCCCTTTCTCCCTGAAAATTGCCTGATTTGACTTCTATATGGAACTAGTCCTTACTCCTTTCCAGCTACCTCCTCCCTGTCCCCCTTCTCCAGTCCTACTCCCTTCTCACTACGTATGTCGTTTTCTACACTGATTCCAATCCTACTTTCCATCTTCCCCTCTTGGTGTCTTACTCCTGCCCTACCTTTCCCTCCCACCCTGCTTTCCTGAGATCCTTCCCAACAAAGAAATACCAGCAGGGTGACTATCTTTTCCTCCCCATGCCTCTTTTGTTCACAGTGGACTTCCTTGGGAAAGGAGCATATCGCTTCATTTACGACTAGCCTGTGATTACGTAAAGGGAGGGCAGAAGTGATCATGGAGAGATCCTCATTTTGGCCTTCTAACCAACCCATGCTCTGATCACAGCTGACAGACACTGCACTGGTCCCACGAGCCTCATCTTGTCCATAGCTCAAAGTAAGCATTACACTCTTCACAAGGCTTTAAGAAACGAAGAAAGGAAGAAAAGCAAAAATGTGCGAAGAGAAGGAAGAGAAAGAGAAGAAAAGCCGGGTGGAATATTTCTCTCAAAGCAACATTCCTGTTCCCCTTCATCCATGCTGAGCTCTAATTTCAGAGTAAAACTGTCTCACCGTAATTTAACAGACTGGTTAAATTACTGACTCAACTGCAACAGAAGTTCCAACCAGTTTGACCATTCTTCTTCAAGCTTGTGTGTCTGCACACCCTTCAAGGGTTACTGTCCCACAATCCTATTTTACTCAACAGATGCAGACCAACTAAGCAAACTGCAGTAAACACTGAACAATATCACAAGGACAAACACCCTTATATTGCCAGCTATAAAAAGCAGTGAAATAAAATGTGAAGAAAAGAAAAGCTGACATAGTACTGAATGCAGTAGAGAAAAAGCAGACAAAGAGCCAACTGAAGAGACTGAGCCTTTTCTGCAGCGCACGCACTAAGAGCATCACTGATTGTCCATAAACGCTGTTTTTCATCATTTCTATGAGATGAAGAAATATTTGCTCCCATTTACAGATCGCACACTAAGGCAGTCAGAAATTAATATCTGAAGAGTCTCGAAGTACCTAAAGCCTGATTCTTGCTAGTACTATGCATGACATATTCTCAGAGAGTTCAAAGGATAGAGCTTCCAGCAGTCTTTGGTGCAGATGCACGAGTAGTCCTAAGAGAATCCATAAAATGAGAAACACAATGCATGACCTACAACAGGAACATGTTAGCAACCACTGATATATTTATTTCCCCACCTCCTCTTCTACATTTCCAAGTGAGGAACAAAGTATCCTGCACACCAGGAGATTTGGATCAAAGAGCTACGATGGTCACAAGTCGCAATTCATCACCCACCTGACAAGTGTGCTATTTACGTACCGATCAGTAGTGCTGACCTGGCCAGTATTAAAAGATTGATGTAAATGGCTTATCCAGCATCACACTTCTTGGCAGAGGATCAACTTCTCCAAAGCAACGCTCAGCCTTAACAATGAGATTATGTCTTCCCATCTTGCGTTCATAGGAATACGAGGCTAAGAGTTCAACAGACACCGCTTTCCTCCAGCGTGCACTCTAATTCATCCCCAGAGCAGACTCCTTTAATACACTGTATAAAAACCAATCTTCCTATGGAAGGAAGAGGGAAAGGTATGTGATCTATTTTAAGATTATTATAAAGCAATATATAGATGTATGGATGGAATTAAGAATGCATAAGCGTTTCCTAATTCTGGCATTTTGTAACTTCTGAGTGCTTAACTTAGCCATTTTAATATCCTTTCACTCTAACCATCTGTGTAGTGTCTGCCTGCATGTGCACGTTAAGGCTGCCTCAAAGATCCAGGAGATGCTAGGCACCATATCTCAATTGCACAGAGGATTTTAAATCACATGCATAAATCTACATCGCATGAATCCAGACTCGTGCACGTGATACAGAATCCTCTACACATGTAGAGATTAAGCTCACGATGGCAGCTGCCTGTTGGCAATCTTTAGATGCAGACACAGCACTTGGTGAGTAGGCTCAACTGATATGTCGGATGGTCATTTTGTTTGCGTTTTATGTGTACGCGTCAACAACTCTGAAGTAAAAAAAGTTGTGGGGAAGTGGCCAAACTGCCTGCCAGCAACTGGCTACACATATCTCTATTTCCCTAAGGTAACAAATAAAAAAAACCAACAAATAAAAGGAAGTACTACTTCCCTCTTCAGTAAGGGATTCATCCAAGCAATAGCCATCTTTCTCTTGTAACTCTGCCTTCAACTTTCAATTCCAGTGTTACAGAAATAAACTATGTGACTCTGAAGGTCAATGAAAAACAGTGAGGCAGAATATGAATATGGGAAAGGTGAGATCCTTGAAACATGAAAAAAAAGGACGGAAACTCTACTTATGGGATGTTAAAATTGGAATACTGAGTCTAGGCATCAACTCAAGTCAGGGGCAGGAATTACTCCAGAAAATCCAGCATTCTGAGTATTTACACCTTTCTTTCTTTCTTTCTTACCCATACAAGAAAGAGTTGTCTGTGTATGGTAAAGTTCTGCCTTCTCAAACGCAAAACAAAATACACTACACATAAATGATGCTGCTGTTTGTGGAGCTAAAAGTTACCGTGTGGGTACATCTTTCATTTGCACAAACCTAAAACTTTCTACTTACATTGAGCAGTACTTTAAGTGCCTAGGAAGCTGTCCGAACCTCTAAAAATGAGAAGTCCCTGTGCATTACAGTGTCTCAACAGATCACCAGCCTGAAGTATCAGGACAAGAAGCAAGCTCTGTAATCCTCAGTTCGAAGCTACCAACATTCTCACCCTCATCCTTCTTAGCGCTCAAACGGCTTTTCTTTCATCCACGCAAGTGACTAAATACAAGAAGGCAAAGTTGCATCCGTTTCACGTGCAGAAAACCTGTTCAACGCTAGAAAATGCAATCTTGTCTTTTCTCAAGCAGGCATAATGCAGGTAAGTACACCGCATTTGAGGAAGAGGTATCCAGAAGTTGCTTTTATGAACTAGTAGGTAACCATCTGTCCACAAACAATCACAGCCTGCCCCCAGGACAAGACTCCTATTATGGCTGAACTTGTCTGGCATCATGCCCTTTGTTTGCTGACTGGTGAATTATGGCTCACCAATTCACCCTGTATGTTCTTTCTGCCTTTCCCTTGCTGCTTGTGCCTATTATTTTATCTGTTTGACAAAAAAAAAAAAAAAAAGTCCAAAAAGGTGTGCTTTGATTTATAGCAGCCCCCTTCATTTGCCTTAAGGAATAAATATTCTTCTAAAATTTGGAATTTTGTCAGACAACCATACCAAGACCTTCTCCATCAGCTTACTGAAAATCCTGCCCCAAGAGAACTCTGAGGACATGTAAAAATATTTGCCTTCCAAGTCAAACAGTTTCAAAAAATAACAGTCTCCTATTAAAAGAGTAGTCACACACAAGTCAGCTATGATGAATGTTCTTTTCCTGCAACCTCTTAAAGAGATTTTATCTATGTTGAGATGTGAGGCAGGGAAATACGGTGAAAGCTCTAGTAGCTGGAGAGGTATCAACGAGGTTCCTTCTTAACAGAGCTCTCTCTTTTCATTGGAATTGTGTACTACAAGTTAAGCTTAAGTGCTAGGACACTTTTCCACCTCTTTCTTAGAGATAACAAACAGCACCTGACATGTTTAGTATACACAGGTCCGAACACACGATGCATAAAATGCATTATCCTCATGCAAAAAAATAACCCACTCTGAGAAAACCCAAAGCTTGTTGAACGGTACTGTCATGCTGCAGGACACATGGCCTCTTCTGTTCTTTGTGAGTTATTGGAAAGGTTGGCTAGATAGTAGTAGAACTACCAGTAGATCACGCAGATTCAATTTTAGGGCTCCTTTACAAATCCATGCAAGTCCTTGTAAAAGAATGATACACAATGAAGAAATTAATGAGACACATGCAAGGAAATTCTTACCATGCTAACATCAGTCACTTAAGTATTTTCAAAGAACACTACAGGTGGAAGTGGTCAGGAGCTACTGCAGTGACAAATACTGACATTAGCAGCAGTTAACCCATGATATTAACTACTACTGTATCAACATGTAATTAATTTTCCAACCCAATTTAACTTCAGTGTCAGTGTCTTAAGTGTACATGCTAAAACAGAGGAATCTGCTAGAACGCAGATGTACTGAGTGATATGATACTCTGTAAAATACAGCACAAATGTACCAAATACAGCACCACTGATCTGTGGAAAAGGTTTCTGTCACCCAATCTTGAGAAAAAGATTTGTTATTTTGCACTTGACCATAGGGTCTTGTTCTACACATGCTACAAAAGCCAGTACCAATACAGCATGACCAAGATTTACAAAGAGTGAAAAGTAATCTCCAAAGAGTGTGCAGGGGGAAAAGTTTGTTTTGTTACCCCACTTTACTTGAGAAAAGCTAGGTAGGACTGCTACAAGAACTTTTTGTTTAATTATTGACTTAGAAATACATCAGTGACCATCTCTGCCTCTTCTATTTTCCTAAGTCACCAGGAGAGAGAGTCACACTCTTAACTGGAGAAAACCTGAGACAGAAGTGTTTTGTACTATATATGTCCTAGGCCTTCAAGCTACATGAATATCATAATAAAAATCAACGAGGGCAGAAAGTTGGAGAATAGTAAGAGAATTCATCGTATTTTCAGTTTAAATGAACGGCAGATCTCCCTTCATAACGACACTCGGGGACAATACATATTTTCCTAGAGAAGGACTAAAGGAAGGTCTTCAAAAGGTGAGCATGATCACCATTTGTTGTTACCGTAAAGGCTTAACAACGGATGAGGCCAAGCACAACCTAACTACTTTTTAAAGAAGACTAGAAAAATGCCTAAAGTGATTGGTAGTAAGCATGAAGAAGCCAAATGGAAATTAAGAAATTTCCCTCTGCCCTTGTGAGGCCCCATCCAGAGTACTGTGTCCAGCACAAGAAAGATGTGGAGCTGTTGGTGGTCCAGAGGAAGGCCAGGAAGATGATCAGAGGGCTGGAGCCCGTCTCCTGTAAAGCCTGAGGGAGCTGGGCTTGTTCAGGTTGGAGAAAGATACAGGGAGGCCTCATTGAAAGCACCCAGTACATAAAAGGAGCTTATAATTATGGAAGGAAAACAACTTTCTACATGGGTAGACAGTGACAGAACATGAAAGAGTGGTTTTAAACTAAAAGAGGGGAGATTTAGATTCAACATCAGGGGACGTCAGTTTTTTCCTTCACTGAGAGCGTAACGAGGCACTGGCACAGGTTGCCCAAGGAAGCTGCAGGTGTGCCATCTCCAGAGGTGATCAAGACTGGCTTAGATGGGCAACCTGATGTAGCAGGTAGCAAACCATGAGGTTGGAGCTGGTTTTAAGGACCCTTCCAACCCAAGCCGTTCTATCTACTGTGTTCTGTTAATAGTGTAAACGGAGAATGCTCAGCTTGTAAGAGAAGATGGGTGGCCCTGTGGGTGGTAGAACAGGGCAGGTTCCGGTGCCTTCTGGACCTCTGGCTGTGAGCACAGCCACTCAGCAGCCTTCCACGCATTCCCACACCTGGGAAGCAGAAGCAACGGCACTCTTGGAAAACCGCATTTGGGATGCGGGGGTGAGCACCTGTAGCGGTGCGTTCCCTCCGTTTGCAGCGGGTCGCACTGCAAAGCACCAGTGACGTGCGGCAGCCTTCCCAACACCACACCGGGAAACCACCGCAGCTCACTTTCCTCCTTCCCTATGCACAGCACCGAGCTCCCCGTGTGTGAGCTCTTATGGATACGTGGGGGGGGGGGGTGGAAAAGGGGGGGGGGGGGGAGAAGGGGGGGGAGGGACGCTAGGCACGCAGGAGGGGGAAACCAAGAGCGGAAAACCGGGGGGGGGGGGGGGCGTCGCGGAGGGGTTTACTGCGGGGCGGCCAATCAGCGGCGAGCACGGGAGGCGCGCGAGGCACGCCGGGAGCTGTAGTTTTTAGCCGTCGCCATTTTGTGGCGAGGAAACTACAACCTTCCCGCTAGAGAAGGGACGGTTGTCCGGCCCCGCGGCTCGTCTCGTCGGACGGGCCCGGTGCCGGCAGCGGCCCGAGGAGAACGGGCAGAGAGCCGAGCGGTGGGAGAGCCCCAGGCGGCAGGGGGCGGGGAGGGGCGGGGCGGGCTGCCGAGCGAGCGAGGGAGCGTCGCCAAATTCCACGCGCGCCAGAGACGCGTGAAGAAGCCGCCAGGGTCCGGCGCCGCTGCGGCTGCGGCCCGGGTGGGAATTGCGAGACGGACCCTTAAACGCCGCTCCCGTCGGCGTGTGCGTGTGCCTGTCTGTGTGTGTGTGTATATATATATATATACACACACACACACGCGCACACGCAGACATATATATTAAAAAAAAAAAAAAAAAAGCGGAAAAAAAAAAAAAAAAGCACCCCCCCCCCCCCCCTCCACCCCCCTCCCGCCCAGGTCCATTTAAAGTTGCAGCCGGAGCGCCGCGCTCATTGGCTCGGGGGGAGCCGGAGGAGCACACGGGCCCGCACCGAGCCGAGTTGTGTGTGTGTGTGCGTGTGTGTGTGTGTGCCGCCGCCGCCGCAGCCGCAGCCGCAGCAGCAGCAGCAGCGGCCCCGCCGCCGCCCGCCCGCCCGCCCGCCTCCTCCTCCTCCAAGATGTAAGGCGGCCCCGGCGCCACGGACCTGCGAGCGGAGGGAAGGGGAGAGCAAGGGCGTCGTTTTCCGTGCCGTGGAGAGAAAAAAAAAAAAAAGAGAAAAAAAAGAAAAAAAAAAAAAAAAAAAAGGAGGGGAGGGGGAAGATATTTCGTCGTGTGACCATGTCTCGCTGAAGTGGTTTTTTTTTTTTTTTTTGGGGTGTTTTTATCTTTTTTTTTTTTTTTTTGAGATTTTTTTTTTTTTCCGGGTCGTTCCCTTCGCATCCGAATTTTTTTTTTTTTTTTAATTTTTTTTTTTCTTCTTCCATCCCCGCACCTCGGATTTATTGCTAGGAGGATCACATTGTGCGGGAAGAAAGTGGGATTACGAAGACCGCCGCGAGCAGCTTCCCCCCCCTCCCCCCTCCCCCCCTTTTTCCCCCCGACCCTCCGAGGATTTTTTATTTTTATTTTTTTAAATTTTCGGTATTTTATTTTATATAAATTTTTTTTTTTTTTTTTTTTTCGAATCGCCGCGGCCGTAATTCATGAAGCAATCGTCCCTTTTTGCGATCAGAATTTGGATACCAGAATGAGCAAAGAAAGACCCAAGAGGAATATAATTCAAAAGAAATACGTAAGTGCCCGACCACCCCCCCCCCCCCCCCTCCACACTCTCCCTCTCGGTTGACTCTCCGCGCTTTTAGGAAATGGCAGCGAACGTCAACTTCGGGGCCGCCGGGCCGGGGTGGGGGGGGGGGGGGGGGGGGGGTCGGCTTCGGCTGAGGGCAGCGCTGACCTCAGGTGACACACACGGCGGCGGGGAGCACCGAGCCACCGGGTCCCGGAGCTATCCCACCTTATCATCGCCCCCGCTCTGCCTTCGGAACGGGGCACCGCGGGATGACCCGGCGTTCGGTTTCTCTACGCGGCCGCTGAGCCGATTGTCTCCGCCGGGCACGGGGATATCCGCGGCCCCGTTCCGTTCGGGAGCGGCCCAGCATCCAGCGAGCGGCCGCGCGGCCTCAAAAAGCCCCGCAGCACCCGGCTCTGTGTGTGTGTGTGTGTGTCTGTGTGTCTGTCTGCGTGTGCCGTGGCACGGCAAAAGTTGCGCTCCCGCAGCGCGGCCCCGGGACCCCCCCCCCACAGCCCGAGGCCGGCGGCCGGGCCGAAGACATCCGCATTGCGGAGGGAGCGGGGCTCCGTTCGCCGCCGGCTGCGGGACACGGGGCGGACAAAGCGGCGCGGGGCGGAGGTGCCCCGGATTCCCCGCACGGCGGGCGGCAGAGCCGTGTGTGCGTGCCGTGTTGTGCTGCGTGCGTGCTCCCAACTTGCAACTTCGCTCCTCCTGCACGCCACCTCGGTTTGTCTTTTTTTTTTTTTTTTTTTTTCCCTCCCCGTTCGTTTATTTATCCCCCCCCGCCGCACAGACGCACACGCACTTTTTTTTTTTTCACTTCCATTTTATTTCCCCCCCCCCCTTTTTATTATTATTTTTTTTTTTCCCCTCCCCCTTCATTTTTATGCTTCCCTTCCGTTTTCCCCTTTATTTCCCCTCGCCATCTCCCCCGCGTGTATTTTCCCCTTTTTCTTGACGTCCCCGCTGCGGGGCGGGCGCGCAGCCGCCGGCAGCAACCTGTTGCCGGGGCTGTGACGGAGCCCCACGGCTGTCGGCCACGCCGCAGCCACCTCCTCCTCCTCCTCCTCCTCCTCCTCGCCGCCGCCCGGCCAGGTTCGCCCCGCGGCCGTGACGTCACAAAGGGAAGGGCCTACGCTCCGTGGAAGCTTCGTCGGCTCAGCGTTCCGTTGTGACGTCACAGCCGAGGCGGGGCGGGGGCGGGGGGAGGCCCCGGGGCTGCGCGGGGCGGGGGGGGGGGGGGCCCAGGTGAAGCAGGTGCGGGGATGAGCGGAGCGACCCCGGTCGGCTTCTCCCCGCGTGGGGCTAACCTGAAAGCCCGGCGTGATGCGGTAGCCAGGCAGGTGCCACGCAGCGTGTTTTGTTGTCCGTCAGGTGTCTGGCAGCCCACCCTCCCCGAGTCCGGGCTCGATCGGTCAGTGTCCCCGTGGGGCATCGCGGGAAGCTGGAGAGCCGTGCCACGGCACGGGGCGGCTGTGGGGCAGGGCACTGAGGGGCAGCGTTCCTGGTGAGCGGGTGCCCCCGGCTCCACTAAGCACAGCTCCATCCCATGGCGTGCCCCCTGTCGCCGGGACCTTTGGCTGTCGTCGTGCTGCTGCCTGGAGCACAGCATGCTCAGGTCTGGGCTCCGCAGTGTGCCGTGGAGCAAGTCTTGAAAGCAGAAAGGTGATGAGAACAATGGGGGTGAGAGCCCCGTGTGGTCCCAAAGCAGCGATGAGAAATTCCCCAGAACTTTCTGTGGTCGTTGCAACTGATAACCCAGGAACGTGGAAACAAACCAGTGCCTCTTTTTTTTTTTTTTTCTATTTTTTCCTTTTTTTTTTTTTCCTGCTTCTTAAAAACATGATCGCTCTGTTTTTGAAAGAGCCATGGCTGACTCATTCACATCTCGCTTTGCCCTCCTCCTTCTCAAACATCTTTACGTATCAAATACTGCCTTTTGGCTCCAGCCTCGGAAAGCTGACAGCTTTGTAAAGCATCACCTGAGAAGCCAGACTGCATTCACTATGCGCTCAGAATTAATAGTTCTTAAATGGAAAGCTTTGAAGTCTTCGGCTGTAATTTCACAGGTGTGTATATTTGTGCTGTCGGAGGGTGCATATTCCGTTCTTCCCTCCCTGAGCCTCCGTGCACGGGGCCTGGATGACTGTCTCAACCTGCCTGCCCGGCTCTGCCAGGGGAGCACATGGCACAGTGCCGTCGAGGAGTCCTGGCTGTCACCTCGCGTACCTCCTCCTCATCCCTTCTGAGGTGCTTTGAGAGGCCGCGTGTGGCCTGTAAGGAAGAGAGCCACTGCAGGGCCTGTCTGAAGCAGGGAGATGGCTGCCTGCCTCTCGCTGGGTGTGTGAAGTCCTTCATAGCTGTGTCCGTAGGGTCCTGTGGGTAGCACCCTCGTTGGTTCTATCCCCTGTGAAGCTGACAGGCACTGCCAGGCCTTGGCATGGCGTGGGGGCCCCCGCTGGAGCACGGTGACCGCGTGGCAGCAACCCTGAGCAGGAGATGTTTGTGTGCCCCAGGGCTTCTTTGTGATGTGGCGTTCCCTCATCTGCTGCTGCCTGTGCTGCCTCCCCTGCCCCACACCGAGGGGAGTTCTGAGTGGAGCCATTTCCTATAAGAAATAATGTGAATCCGCTGCTGGGTGAGGGCAGAGGCGTCCTGGTTCAGTGTGTACTGTGTTTTGTTTCAGTAACCTTCTGGAGACTTCTTGTTCTGGCTCTTTTTTGGGCTGCAGAGGCAGCCCGAGCGTTGTACCTCTTCCAGCACTGTAGCACACTGAGCTATTTTTTTTTTTTTTTTTCAAGATACGAGTATAACTTGAGCTCATGGTGTGTGGATGCTGGCCACTCTCGAGATCTGAGTTTGCATTCCTCTTAACCTCCTGCTGGCCTCTTGAGACTAAAGCATTATGTTGTGAGAGGCACGACAGCACGCAAGCAGAAAACTAGTAATTCCATTTTTTTTTTTCTTCCCAATTTATGGTGAGCATTTACTTTTTGCTAGCAACAAATGCTCTGCGCTGAAATACCGATGTGGTCCTGTTTGCTCTGACAGACTGCGAGCCAGAAGATGCTGTCCAGAGTGAATTATAGCGAATCAGGGCCCCTCTGAAGACTTTCTGGTGTTCATTAAGCACTCTCACCTTCTCTTATGAGGCCTACTAAGCTGGTATTAAAAATATATTACCCGTACCTTTTCTGAAGATGTAGAATAACTGTTAATGTGATGCATGTTAAAGGGTGGTATGAACGTCAGCTCATTTTGTAGTGTAGCCGCGTTCCCTCCATTTTATTGTTTGATGAAACAGAAAGAGGTCTAAATTACTTGCCTGCAGCTATGCGCTGTAACAGTGGCAGTGATGGAACTGATCTCTTTCTGCAGCCTGGTCCAATATTGTCTCCCGTGTGGCTTTCGGGCTCTTGCTATGAGGCATGGCATCTGCTGTACAGAGACTGCTTGATGTGGTTCAAACTTTATTCAGGACTTTTTTTTCCCCCCTAATTAAGGTCTTGACTGTTAGATTAGCAGTGCGTTTTTAACGTAATTAAAAAGAAAAAAATGCATTTCTATGTGGATACTTGTTTTTTGTCTTTTTTTTTTTTTTTAAGTGATGATTGTACCCTGCAGCTGATGGAGACCAGTTGATACAGTGATGATTCAGCTGTGGGAGCATTACATAAAGTAGGTCAATTTCAGTATCCCATTGACTGAAGCTAAAGAGACTTCAGGTTGAAAATTGGAATTTTGTTTGTGCACGTCACCAGTATTTCCTAGTTGGAACACAACTGGGAGTTCTTGAGGAGGAGAGAAACACAATTTTTTTCCCCCCTTTATATTGTGTGGTGGCTGCATTCAGTCAACTTGAACTTGGGGTGGGACGGGGAAACACACCAGCTTGCTTTCATTTCTGAAGTTTATAGTTTGCAGCACTGGAGTGAAAGAAAGGCTTAAAGGTAATTTTAATGCAGAGAAGAGAAAAGCAGAGGCATTTATTATTATTTTTATTACGAGCACGCAGCTTTTGTGTGATTTAGCAGATGTGGAATTTGCAGAGGAATACATAGGTTGCTGCAAAATCCGAATTTGCATTTAAAACATCCAGTCCTTTGCACGGCTTTCTTCCCAACTATAAATGTAAACCAAGTGTAAATGATGCATTGTTTGCCTTAGTGGGCAGACAGTCTGAAAACAATAGTGCTGATGGATTTGACTGCCTCTGTGTAAGATTAACGGGACATTAACTTTCAAGTCTAATAATGAAAAATTTCAGTGTTGCCAAACCTGAACTTGCATTAAACGCTTCCTGATGGTGATGGCCCTGAATGTCCCCATTCTCCTGGGCAGTTGAAAAGATGCACTTTGTTGTGAAGCCCCTTAACCTGCTGGTAGGAATTCAAAGAAAAAGGACAAAGCGTACCTGAAGTGTAATGGCAAAGTAAATAATGGGATACCAAACGCATACACTTTTTACACTTCCTATTGGTTTTTATTTCAGGCATCTTTAAGTAGTAGGGTGTCACGGGGAAAGCTAACACTGCTTATAAGGTTCAAGTCTAGTATATGGGGGGCACTTGGCACTGAAATTCAGATGCCAGAAGTAATATGCTTACCCTAAGGTATGTGCCATTCCCTTAGATCTTTGGTGGGTTCTTATGCCTGCATACTACTGCTGGGGATATTGGATGTGGTCCTCGCTGGTTTGTAGCAGGGAGGTTTTTTCTTGAGAACTCTCAGTGTTCATTTGCTGGGGTGGGTTTCCTTTGACCTGTGGTACAAGTGTTTCCTCAGTGAAGCAGTAGGTGCAGGGCTTTAAACCATTTGCCATTTCATTTGCTCGGGTTTCACACTTTCCCCCCTTGTAACGACATCCTGTTCTGATGTTCCTTCGACAGGCCAGTCGAGGCCTGGTATTTCCAGCAGCGGGCTGTGGGAAGGGAATAAACCCTTTAATTACAGCAGGGAGAACTTGTTTGAGTACACGCTGGCTCTCCTCCCTTCCCGTGCATGCTGTTGTTTATCAGCTGCTTCCTTAAGCAGTTAGAAGCAGGGTCCAAAGCTGTACAACGCTGCCCTTAAGCTTACCCCAGGCTGGCCGTAGTCAGTCGCAGGCACTGCTGCATGGCTGTGCTGCCTCTCGAGGCTCCCTGGGCCACGAGCAGAAGGATCGTGCGCGCCTTCCCCATCTGCTCCCCTGCGAAGTTGATCGGATTAATTTATGCTGCTGCAGAAAGCAGCTCAGATGGACCGGCTTGGCTGGGTGCGGAGCAAAGGGAAAATGCTCGCATGGAAATCCTTCCACCCGTGCACGTACCAAATGAGTGGCGTCTCCAGCATTTCTGCAGCAAATGTCTCATTCCAGACCAAGGTGTTGTAAGCCACAGCGTGCAGATTTAACTGGGGGAACCAAGCCTCATTTAGCCAGACTTAAAAATGGGC
Source organism: Oreortyx pictus (assembly GCA_036925125.1). Taxonomy (NCBI): domain Eukaryota; kingdom Metazoa; phylum Chordata; class Aves; order Galliformes; family Odontophoridae; genus Oreortyx; species Oreortyx pictus. Next base: position 83,811,131 of record JAUPFR010000003.1, on the reverse strand, counting down.
TTGTTTGTGTGGGTAAAAAAAAAAAAAAATGCGTTGAAAGCAAAATGTTTTCCTTTTGTTCTGAGGTCTTTTCCTATCAGGTTCTTCCCTTGCTTTGCTCTGCAAAAAGGCAGCCTTAGACCTGTGCCTTAATGCATTTACTTCCTAAAAGCTAGAAGGAATGCAAATATAACGCCGAGTTGAGAGACTGTGGTGTGCTGCTGTGCTCCGGGACGGCTTGTGGTATTTGCGTCCCTGCGCTCTGCTTTCAGTTCTTCCGAGCGTGCCGTGCTGCTCTGACATCTTTTGCATGACGTGGGGTTTGTGGGAGATGAGCATGTTTTGGCACACAGGCACTGTGATGACTGGCTAACGATACTTGTAAAGTTCAAGAATAAACCATGGGAGCTCGTTCTGACATAATCTACTAATCTTAGTTTTGCACTTTGGTACTGTTGTCTGAGCCAAGTTAGGATGACTGTATATCACAAGCAGTTCATTTTTAGCTTTGCTTGCAGATTAGTTCTGAAACAGTTTGTGCTTTCAGATGAATAACAATGGGAGTGAATTTGGAGAAGTTATCAGCTCTCCCACCAGCGTGCATATGGAAATCAGCTAAGTGCTGTTTTGAAAAGAGATTTATGTGCGCGGGTTGGGGTGCGTGTTCCCCAATACTCCTAGCTTGATATTTTTCTCCTTCGCTGCCCACAAGAGCAGGGCTGTCTTCTCTGCCCTTTCCCACATTTGTACGTCTGGAGGAGAAGTGAGACTTTCTTTTCCCTCTGGGGGTTGTGCTTTTCACTCTTCTGGATAAAAAAGTCTGCAATGGCTTTGAGTAAATCTCAGTCTCTCACCGCTTCGTGCTGCGTTCAGGGAAGTCTGACGGAGAGAGAACGCCTTTTGAGACTCCTCAGTGGCAGGAATTTGCATTCCCCTTGGCCCCGGGAACGCACCAAAGCAGAGAGTACCATTTTCCTTACTGTGTTCGGGAGTGGCCTGCGCTTGTGAGAAATACAAGGGGGAACTTGAAGATGTAAAGTGTGTAAGTCGAACACGTGTCGCAACATGTGGAGTATTTTTTGCGGTCACTGCTAATAAAGTGGACAGAAACCGTGACTCTTGGACGGGAGTCTGTCCGGAGCTTCTCGTGATGAGATACTTATCGTTATTTTTATTTGTTGTTTTATTTAGCGTACCAATTTTTTTTTAATGCTGTTCTCATACCGGGAGTCCTTGCGCCACATTTAGAGTTTTTAAATTGCTGCGGGCTGCTGCCATATGCTTATGGGCTTTGGGCTTTTTTTTTTTTTTTTTTTTCCTTTTTTATAAGGTGCCTGTTAGGCAGAGTAATGGTGATTTAGAAAAGGGGCATACTTCCTTCTTTCTCACCTTTTTTTATTTCACAGTTATTACTTTCAGCCAGTTAGTCACATTGAGTTCTTTTTGGTACATCAAAGTCGTAAGCCAAATCTCTCAGCTGCAGTGTGTGCTCAGAAAACCCTGTAATACAAATTTCCAGCCCTGCCTGTATGCCAGATCAATTAACTTCTTAGCTCAACTCGGGCTGAAAAAAAATAGCTCCGCTTCTGTTTTGGTTTCAGCGATAGAAAACTTGGTCCAGACTTGAAGTTTACAAAACTCAAAGCCAAATGAAAGGAACGTTTGCTGTTGTTGTTTGCAAAGCCGACCGATAGCTGAGCTCATGTTATGCACAGTTCCTTTTTGGGTGACGTTCCAAGCGACTGGCCGTAGTGGGAATGTTTTTCTTAGAAGGATGACATAGATGGACGCCTGAGATGTGGTTTGCTGATTGATAGTCTTTCTTTTCCCTTCTCCGAGGGTAGTGATAATGATGAAAATTCTCATGGCCTGTTGCCATCGTACAGCCTGGCTTTCTCAGACCGGGGAACATCCCTTTCGTTTTTAGATAAAAAGCAGAAGTTAATGTGTTGGAATAGTGCTTCCTTTAATCAGTTATTAAAAGCTGTACTAAACTCGAGTGAAACTGTGAGGAGGAGGATGTCTTTCTCCTGCTGAGACCTTTACATCAAGTTCGAAAAGCTTTTACCCATGTTAACTTTTTGTTAGTTGCTGACATGTAATGGGGACAGTGATATCACTTTGTAGAACAAGAGGCTTCCTGTTACTTAAAAGCTGGAGTTACAGCATGTTACAGTAACTGTAGCTTGTGAATTATTTATGACGTGGAAGAAATAATGGTTGTCCTAATGGCAAATGATTTCGAAGCTGTTTTTTTCTGTCTTCGAGTCTGTCACTGATGTCCTGAATGGACTAAGTAGCTGTAGAGCTGAACTGCCCCCTTCTATGATCCCGTTCTCCCTGTCTGTGCTAGGAACGTTCCGTGCAGAGCTTTTGCATTTTGCCTTTGGTGACAGTCCTGTGGATGTGGAGACCACTGAGCTGCCCAGTGCTCTGACTTTGTGATGGGTCTACCGGCACCGCACTAGCCTCCTCTTGGCTGCCAGTTCCCCCTCTACTGCTGGCCACTATTTGTACTGGGTAATATCTCCCACCACGTGCACTGGCACTGTACCTGCATTAAGACCAAACAGACCAAGTAAGGCTGAATTTTAACGTGGATTTGCTCAACGTTGCAGTTTGTGTGGTAGCAGTAAAAAATACTTGTGCTGGGGAAGGTGTTGCAGGGATGCAAATGAGGTGGCAAGGGAGCAGTAGGATTGCTTCTGTTAGCAATAGTGTGAGCTTAAGTGGGCTGTGAAATGATGACTAAACAGGAGTCAGGATGCATGGTTTATTTCCTAGCAAACAAAATTAGCATTCCTTATCAGTTCTAAGCATTGATCAGGTCTGGATTTTGCTGTATGGTCCTTCCGGGAACACGCTGAATATTAAATATGACTGGAAGGAATTGGGGCCACAAATGAAGCTGGAGATGTTTGTGTGTTTGGTCACAGTTGAGCCATAATCATTTCCAAAGTGTTAAAATATGTCAGAGGAGGGTCAGGAATGTGCTGCTGTTGTCACGTGCTATGCTTGCTTAGATGGGATTTGACCAATTTAAAACTGGAACAACGTAAGAAAGAAGAGGAAGGAAATCAAATCGATAACTGTGCTTCTGGAAGCTGAGTTCCGCAGTTAAAGGTGGTAGAAGAAGCACTCTTAACAAATGTTCTTTGTCATTGCTTCGGAATATATGTATGTGTGCACACAGGTGTGTACACGTGCACTCCAGCATGGGAGCTAAGCTGCTGTGCCCTTCTGCTTCCTATGGCAGAGAGCTGCCAATAGAATGGAGCTCCTTTAGAAATTCCCCGTGGCTTCATTTGTTTCACCTTGTACTGCTGAAGGATGAGTTCTAGCAGCTTTTCTTGTTAGAAAAGCACTCATGTCTATTGAATGTGTGGGAGAACTGAAGTGCTAACATGTTTTGTCCCAGATTCCCAAAGACTGTGAGAAAGTTGAACTGTGGCAAATCAAGAAGCGACAAAGCCCAGCTTTTCCTTCACCTGTGTGATGTGGCATCGCATACCTTTTTCTCACCACCGAATCTGACATTAGCGACTGCCGATCTTTCCTGCATGGTATAGGTCACAGTCTGTTCTGACCACATCAGTATCACTGAAATTACCTGTCTTAAGAAGTGATTATGCCAATACTCGCCCTCTCCTCCTTGGCTTTGCTGTGGATTAAGAGGGTGTGGATGGGCACGCTTGCTTTTGATCCAGCATGGCACTGTACTGCGTGCCCAGCTCCAATGTAGGAATACTTTTGGTGTCATCAACTGAAGTGCACGGAGCCTGTGAGTTAGGCACATGCTGAAGTGCTTTTCTGAACTCAGGATTTTACCATTCCTGTTTAAGAGTGTGCCTAAGTATTTGCAGGCCGGAATGTTCCCTTTTTTAAGAGGGTGATAGCCATTTAATGGTTTTAATGACTTTACTGGATGTGGTCTGCCTGTTTGATTTTGTGTGCGCGCGTATGATCAGTTTTGTTTTATTTTCTTATTTCCAGTGTCTCAGTATTTTCTTCAAATGTAATCACTGTTCTTTGTCATCTGTTACTCTTACCATCATTATAGTGTACGTGCATAATGTTATTTTTTATAGTTCACTTCTTTTTTTTTTCCCTCTTCTTGTCTCATGCTTTTCTCTCCCTCTCACTTGCGTGTATTTCTCTGATGGGTCTCCTTTATCCATGTTGCTGTGTGAGGAAAGTAGCTCTTAATGAAGCTGCTGCCACCTCTTTGCAGGAAAGCAAGGTGCTGCCATTGCAGTTTTTTCTTTCTTTTCCTGAAGGCCAAAGGGGGAGAGGCCCGGAGCAGTTCCTGCAGTTCATAGTTGGGGCAGCTTCATGGGAAATACATGGGACAGGGAAGAATTGCACTGTCTCTACTTGTTTCACAAGCTTGTGTGCACAATTAGAGCGGTGGTTGTGGAAAATGCTGGCTGCTTACTGAAGTTATGCAGGGCTCAGCAAACTGACGTGCACATTTGAGCAAATAGCGTGGAGGAGAAGGAGAACGTGGCCCCACTCACCCCTTCTTACAGTTCCTTCCATGAGCTTTTGGGAAATCAATTCCTGCTGATGAGAGCATTCAGGAAAAGGTAATTTCATAGCTCACATACATTAAAGCTGTTATTTATAGAACATTAATGTACGTTCTCTTTCAGTCAGGAGCAGCATTAAGGTGGCACAACCGACCAGTCCTAAAAATCAGTGCGCAGCTTCCAGTATTGGAAAGGTTTTCTTTGCAGCCTCCGTTTGAGTTCACCTTTCCAGATAACTAATGTTGGTTAGACTTCTCCCAGGCTGGATGGCAGACCGGTCCCAGTGATTTCTGGGCCCTGTTGCTTTGAGGAGCAGGAATATGATTTTCAGCATAAATTTGTTAAGAAAAATATGGTCTCTGAAAGTCTTCTGGGTAATACAATTTCTTTATATTTTACTTAGATTTTCATTATAATACCACATTAACTGGTTCCTGTGAAGGCTGGTGGTGTATCATCCAGTAGGAGAAAATGTGTTTATGATGTAGGTAATCATTTTTTCCCCCTCACAAGCATCTTTTCTTATATCCGTGTTGATTACTCTTCCTTTTGTGGCGTTATTTTAAGCCCATTACTTTTGCAGTCAAGAATGCAGTAAAACTAATTCCCTGTGGGCATTTTGGAAATTACCGGTTCACTAATTTGGATGGAGGAGAGCGAAGGGATAAACTGTTATTTCTTCTCTTCACCAACTTGTCTCAGATCCTGCCAGGGATGAGTCTGTCATTTTCTCCCTTTAGAGACAGCCCATCTGTTAATGCAAGATATCTCTTGGTCTGCCCATGCCTAATGACTGCTCAGCCTGTTCCTGCTGGGGTCTGTTGCCCACTCTGAAGGGGACCAGGACCAGCATTCCTGCATGCATGCCTGTCGTGTGTAGCCTGCTTTCCCCCAGGGATAGCATTGAGTTGACCGCAGGGATTCCCCAGCAGAGCTTGTTATCTCTGAATATGTTTTTCTGAGCGTGCTTTTGCTCCTTCCTTTTGATCCCGTTTAACAACCACGCGTAGTTAACGTGCTACAACTGAGGGGTTGCCTGGGCATCAGCACTGCGGAACCCATCTTCATCATGAGTGCTCTTCTCAGAGACACTTCAGGGAGTTGTCCTTTTCATCACCTGCACGTGGAAGCATGACTGCAGCTACATTTGGGACTTGGTCGGGGAAGCGTGAGTAATGCTGAGCTCCGGAGAGCCCACCTGCAGTCCAGTGCTGTTTGTGAAACCACGGTTAGTGTCATGTGAGAAAAATGGCTGGGATGTAAATCCATGGCTGGAGTCCTGCTTGTGCGGAGTGCATCCTGTCCCATGCTCCCAGTTAGGTCCTGCCTCTGTGTCCCTATCTTCAGCCATCTCAGTAATATCTTTGCTGCTTTTACTATTGATTTCTCCCGCAGTCGTATTCTCGTGGTCCTGTTTTCAGAAGGTAGCTCATGTACAGCTTTGGTAAAGGGCATGATACTTAGCAGAGAAGTGCTTCTGCATCTTTTACAGTGGAAAAATACTTCAGCTCCCTGTACCTTGGAAGAAGACTCTCGAGATATTTGTTCAGGCATGCTTTTGAAGGTGTGCTGATACTCGTTCTTAGCTATCTTGTGTATGGATGATTTATCACCATTCATCGGTTTCCATGGAGCAGTCAGTCACGTCTGTGATGAAGGTTGTCCTTTTCCCTTAAACGGTTTCATACTATTGCACTACTTCTTCCTTCCTCTTTGTCATGCTCCCCAAATGTTCAGATATTTTTTCCCATGAGAAAGACCCGGTATTTTAATCAGGAACCCACATGTTGCAAAGCTGAAGCTGAACAGCTTTGAAAACTCATTATTCTGTGGAAGAATGCCATCGTGGTAGTTTTCCAAATGTCTAATCCGCTGACTTTCTTAGCGATTAGATCACCTCCTTCAGTGAAAATGAGGATCTTCAGTCAGTCTGAGGGAGTTAATATGTCATTTAATTTCGACACACATGGACAGTGTCAAGCCCATGCAGACTAGATATAAGGAAAGGAGAAAATAGTAGGTGATCTCTTGAGGCAGTCCTTTGAAACAAGAAATAATACCTGATAAATTTTTCAGTACGTAAGAAAGAAGACTGAATAGCTGGCATTATTTGAGACAGAAGACTGTAAGACAGACTCTTAAGACTGGCTGTCTGGCCTACTGTTTAGCTTGAAATGAGGACAACAGCTAGTCGGGAAAGTCTTGGTTCTAACAGTAGTTCTCAGGGCTCTGAAATCTGTCACGGATAAGAGAATAGGAAGCTGTCAAAAAAAAAAAAAAGGTTTTAAATGTGTATCTCCCAGATTGCTGTCATTTGCATCAGTCTTGTTGCTTTTTTTTTTTTTTTCCTTTAAATAATTTAGATCAGTTTGGTGGTTTGTTCATGTGGGAAGTCCCTAGAGAGAATTGAAAAATACTTTCACAGTGATGTGTCTTTTAGGGCACCAAAGGTGTTAGTATCAACCCTCAAAGTTACCCGTAGCAAAACCTGAGCTGTCTTCTTGTATCCACATGTTTCGTACTCACAGTATATGCCACAGCAAGATGTGTTGGGGTACAGCTTCACTAAGTTACGCTTTCCAGTGCCTGGCTTGTCTGATGCTGACCCAGGTAAGCTGTCCCAGCTCTTTGTACTGGTGAGAAGCTGGGCAGGTTAGCAGTTCTTCCTGTGGAATGTTCCCGTGCCTGGCTTTTTCTGGGCTGGGCTGGGCTGAAGATCTGCTTTATTGTCCCTTACGAAAGTTACCTCTGCCCGAGTGTTCTTGGCACCGCGAGTTCCCTTGTTATCATCCGTTTAACTTTGTGGTGTGGAGCAAATGTTACTAGAACTTAACAGTTCGCATTTGGACGACTATTACTGTTGTTATAAAAGTGGTGCAAGGTTGGTTGCTCATTGATTTATGCTTTTTGGCCCTCTTCCAAGGCAAAACTAACTTCATTACACAAGACTTTCAGAACAGTACAGAGTTGTCCATTTATTTCCTTCAACTGTTACCGAGCTGACAACTTGCCTTTAGAGGGTCATATATTCAAAAGCTGCCAATTGGATCTTGCTTCACTTTAGCCAAATGTGGCACAGAGCCTGAAGTTCATTCCCCTGCCTTGATTTTTTTTTTCTTGATTTTTTTTCTGTTGTTGTTAGATTTCTGCTCTCTCCTCCCCTCCTTCCACTCATTTCGCCCTGCTCGTAATACTGAAGCTCCAAGAACTGAGACAGTGCCACAAATGAAAGGAACAGACTTTTGTTGTTGTTGTTGCTGCCTGTAATTATGGTTTCTGTTAATAAGACATGACTTTCTCTGGCTGTAACGCTTCTTCATTGTGGAGAAACAGAGGGGGTTAAAAAATTGGAAATCCATGGGATTTTGTTTTGCTGCTTCTGGTAACCATCTCTAAGCTAGCTGCTGATTTCCAAATTGCTCCTCGTGACTTGTTTTCCATCCCGTGCTTCACCAGTGCACTCTGCTGCTCTTAGCACCTTTACTCTAGAACTAGTTGACATTTAGAAGCCTGAGGGAAGTCATCATCCTCTGGAAGTCTGCGTATTTAGCCAAATAATCTGCTGGAAGGAGGAGAAACGCAGGAAAGAGAAACCACGCTCAGTATCTGCCTGTGTACTCTTTGAGATTGGGAAGTGTCTTGCTGCCGTGTCGCCCAGAAAACTGGTTTCCTTACACTGCGGAGCTGCGATGACAGCTTGAAAAATTGTTCGTGGCGGTGGGATAGCACCTTGGGTTCTTCTCAGTGCTTTATGCAACTCAGCTACTCGTTTTGCATGTCTGCGTGCATTCTTGGAATTGTGCATACTTTTGTGGTTCGGTTTTAACTAAGCGCGTTTAACAGCTAGGCAAGATGAGCTGAATATTCTGTTTTGCAAACGAAGTTTGTGCAGATGTTGGCTGTATTTGCCCAAGGTCGTGTGTTGCAGCTGCAGGAGAACCGGGGGCAGAATGGAAGCCTATAAGCGTGTGTCTTCCTTGTAGCACATGTTGTACACATCTTTATTTGGATCTCCTGGCCTGTCTTTTAAAAGACAATGGTAAACGCAGTGAAAGAATGGAGTTTCAGTTTTGAAACAATGTATTTGGCAGATGAGAGCTCCTTTCCAATTAATTACTTACAAATGTCCTTTTCTAACTAATTCCCAAATCTCTTCTCACTTCACATTTACGTGCTTGTAAACTGGAAAAATAATGAAATCTATCTCTGACTAGGTACTACCATTTAATGTGTCAAGCTGCGTGCTTAGTCCCAAAAGAGCGACGTTTGATGAAAACGTGCATACCTCCATTTCCTCCAAAGGTCTCTCAGATTCCTTCTGATCTCAAGATGGGCAGTTTTGGTAGTTATTTTAACAGCTAGCTGTTTGCACGTTCGTTGTACAGAAGTTTGTTTTATAGCTTTAATGGGCATTGTTTCTTAATTTCACTTTGTTTCCCGCTTAAACAATGTTCTGTAATTACCTGATTCACTGCGGTTGTGTGCAAATGAAACGACCGAATCTGTTGTGAATTAGCAATCAATATGAAATCTGGTGTCAATTAGCAATCAATGTGGTATCCATATTTTTAAATGTTATAAATTGCCTATTAGGGCTAATTTTACAGGGCGTCTCTATCTCAGTTTGTAATGCAATGCAGACTATTTTACAATAATGCCTAGGTTAACAATGATAGTCTTGCTGTATTGTGCAAAAAAGGCTTCTGTGCAGACCCAGCTGGGTTTCGGGCTTAATTCATTGCTCTATGGTGGGATCACCACAGCTGCTGTGGGGCCTTTACAAATGCAAAAAAGCTGTCAGTGTTTGTTTCATCAGATGCATAAGTGATGAGGCCAAGTTGAGGAATCCATTCCAGTGCGCGGTGCGCATGCTGTAGGCATTGTTTACAGAATTAGTGCCTTAATGCTTTAAAATACTTGGTGCATATTTTGCCTCGGAGCAAAATATTTTAGGAGTAAGATCGTTTCAGGACCCTCTTTGGTCTGATGAGATCATCTGCCAGCTTGACCTGACTCACGTGAATGTGTATCCGCGTTACTGTTCTGAACCTGGTTTTGTTGTGAGTAATTTGCTTCTCCTCCTGCCTTGTGTTTTTTTTTTTTTTTTTTTTAATTTCTGCCTGAACTTTATTACAAGCAAACACAATTAAATAATTGCAAAGGTTTTTTTTTTGTTTGTTTGTTTTTTTTCTTCTTACATGTCAGCAGGATGAGTCGCGCACGGTCTCCTTCACTCTCCAGAAGTCAGAGCGTTTCTTTGGGCTGTCAAGGCTCAAACAAGGTTCTTTCCAGCCAATTAGAGAGTAACGCTGATTGGTTTCAGAGGGTGCCTCTTAAGAATGCAAAGCATGCCCACGCTGTGGGGCTGAGCGTGGTCCAGCACCAACGCGAGCTTCCTTTGCTCAGGGCCCCAGGAATGTAACACGGAGCGGAGCTTTTGCTTACATAATGCCAGGCTGGCTTTTTTGGGGGGAGATGGGGGCTGGTTTGGTTCTGAAATTGTTTCTCCCTGCAGTGTACATGTGATCTTTTTGTCTTCGTTGCAGTCTGCTGGCTGCGTGCGTGAGGTTTCATTAGGGCACGCCACCGTTCCCCGTATCATGTAACTCCTCTGGTAATAGGCATTGCAGGAATTTTAACTAATGCGCTGGTTAAGCCGTCGCCGCTATGATTTTATTAAATGTGCTTGCAGCATGGAATTTTGCTAATGCTGCAGTGATCTGTTATGCAAATTGAATGAAAGAATGGGCTGGTGGGGATTTGTTTTCTGCGTATTGGAGACCCATCTTTTTTTCCATTTGGAAATGAAATGAGTTTAATAGTGCTGGGGAAATGCTCGCGCAGCCCTCGCCTCTCCGGTTGGGGAGCAATATTGTCATCGGCGGGGCCGGGCTTGATTTGTGGGGAGGCACGTCTGTCTGCAAACGTGCTCGCTGCCTGCCAGGGCTCCAGTGGGCATGTGCCGGGCGGGCTGAGCAACGTGAGTTTGGAGCAGCAGAGGCACAGCCGTGCACAAATTAGATGATGAGATTTATTCTGGCTGCTCGTCATGGCTGGGCAAAGCCGCGGTCGTGCTCAGCTCCGCTGCTGCAATGCAGGCAGATTCCTGCGCTGGGCAAATGGTGCCTCGCTCGGCGTGCTGCTGGTAGCATCCCCGTTAGTTGGTGAAATGGAAACGGTGCCGGAGTGCTGCTGCTGCTGCTGGGGGCTGGTGCAGGCCAGGCTGTGCTCGAAGCTGCCGTTCCTGTTGTGCTGGCTGAGGCTCTGGCTTGGGCTGAGGCTTTCCCGCTTACTTCAGAGAAATTGTCAGGCTTTGCTTAACAGCAGAAACAAAAATAAAAACGCCGGCGCGTTGTACGCCTTTGGTTCTGAGGTGCTTTCGTTTCATAAGGGAATTCACGTGAAGAAATTAAAAAAAAAACAAAACAAAAACCCACTGCAGATCTTTATTTCAGAAGGAATGTCACGCTGTCGTGAGTGAGCGCGAGTTGGAGCTGCTTCACGGGAATGTATTTTAAACGAAATGAAATCATCTACAGCGTAATTTCTTCTTTAAAAGCGTGCATTGTTGTATAACCGGCCTTTAACAAACAAACAAACAAAAAAAAAAACTCCCGGTTTTGAGCCAAATCAACTTTGTGGTTTCTCGTTGCCCTTTGGGTTGCTGGTTCCGTGCCAAAATTGTGTTGCTAAAGAAAACACTCCAGTAGTTATGCATAGCCTTGGGTTTAGCTGCCCTGAAAAATGCAGCAGTGATGTTTTAGGTATAAGAAGCGCTTTTTTATTGTCATTTCCTTCTGCTCTGATACGTTAAGCCACTAATGAGGAAATAATGGAAACTGGGACTCAGCCTTGTAAAAGCATTGGCGGTGGAAGTACCCTTGTCAGCGTTAATGTTGATGCTTGCTGTGCCCATGTCTGGAATGTATTTTGTCATAGGAGGCCATGTTAAGCAATTGTCCCCTTGCTGGTGAATTGGTTCTTGATGGAGACTCAGAAGAGCTTGTTTTAATTAGGCTTTGTTTGAAAACATGGCTCTGTCTGCTAATGGAGGTAGGTGTTACTTCCCTGTGGACTTAGCGCAAAATTGCTGGGCGCTTGCTTTTAAGCGTACTGGTTCTCCTGTCTTGTTTATGTGAGAGAGAGAGAGGGAGAGAAACGTGTAGCAAAGACTTAGTGTTTTACCTTAGGAAGAAAGAAATAAATAAATGCCCAGAAGCATTATCTCAAAACACCACTGGGAAGCTGAAGTCCAGGTGAGGAGCATGGGGCTCACGGGGTGTCGCTGCCTGTTTGCTGAAGCTCTCCAAGCAGCAAATAGGTCTTTGGAAGGTGGTGCTCAGCCCAGAAAGCACCCACATGTGCTTTCTGAAGTAATAGACAGGGTTTTTCTCAAGTCCCTCCGTTGCCAGTGTGTTCCCCCCTTTCCTGGCAGTTAAAACATAGGTGGGAGAGCATCTTGGCTGACAGAAAGCATGTTCATACGTGGCTGCAGAGGCTGCTTCTGACTGAGGGCAGTACAAAACAAACTGAAAATCTTTCAGATGTTTTAATTAAAAGTGATGGAAGTGGAGAATTAGAGCTGCTTCTGTGCTAGGACAGCTTATTCAAACACGCGGCTTAACCAGTCAGACTGCAAGGTGGAAAATGCTAGAGATTGTATATCTGAATTAAGCAATTTTAATTTGGTCTTTCATCTGTGTCATTACTGAGGGATATCCTGCAGGCTGGTTTAATGAACTCAATCTAGAGGTGTGTGGAGGCACATCTCTTTGCTTGACAGCAGCAAGATGGCATGCTATGACTGGCAGACATATCTTCAGCTCGTGTAATTGTCTGCTCTTGTCATCTGATGACAAATGGAGCGATGATCATATTAAACAACAAAAAAGTTCAAAGTAACACGAAGGCTCTGAATAAACTCCTGGAATCAAAGAGATTCTCACATGACAGCATGTCAGCATGGGTATTTTTAGCCAGAATTAATGCAGCTATAGGAAACTCCCCTCCCCCCAGAAGCGTGTCTGCACAAAGTGGGATGCAGGCAGAATTTGTTAGCTGAAATTCCCTGCTTCCTACAGGTGTGGGAGCTTGTCCTGTCAGCTCCTGGCTATGTCACACATGTGAGTGAGGAAACTGCCCCGGGTTAGCAGTTAGGAGAGGGGGGGAAAAAAAAGCTTAGCAACTAAAGATAGTTTGTTGACTGGCAAATCTGATTTTTTTTTTTTCTTTCTGAATGAGCCTCATCCAAAACCAGATGCAATAAGGGTGAGGTCATGCAGAAAAACTTCATCAGGATCTGAGCATAGTTTGGAGTTTGGCAAATGTTTTTGAGGGAAATAGAAATTCCCTTGTTTTCCCCTTTATCCTCTCCAGTTCTCCTTGTGGCCGTGGGTACGAGCTAATGTGCTGCTGTGCGTTACGGTGAGAGGTTTGAAGGTCTGCTGCAGAAACTGGCCTTGTGATCAGGCTGAAGTTAGGCGCCCTATTAAGAGAAATATTTTTCCTTCTGTGAATAAGAGGATCCTGCAGGCAGGAAACACCCTTCTGAAAATCTAGGAAAGTTGTTTTGAAACCAAATGCAGCTTTATTGGGTAACGAGCTAAGGGGACAGCAGCTTTGTTTTTTTTTTTGCTTAGGAACTGGGGCTGTGGGAGCAGAATTAACCATGGGGAGAAAATGAGTGATATAGAACACAGAGAACATCAAGTTTTACTCACTTGGAGTTCCACTTTGTCAGACTGGTATCTTCGTTCGTTTTAATTAAAAGATTCCCCACTTCCGTTTATTTTAAGTGATCTTTCCATCTTCTGACAAAGGGAAAAAAAACGTTTTCAGCAATTAAAAACCCACATACGCTACAACACGTGGACAGAGGAAAACTTTCTCTTCCAAAGGCAGCACCTTTTCATTGCTGTTCTCCAGAAAGGCATTTTTAGGGCAGCTGCCCTGGAGCCGGGTGCTGCTGCTGCTGCTGCTGCAATGGAACGTGGAGTTCGTGGCAGTGCTCATGGCAAAACTACTTTTAAATACAGCCTTTTTCCTCCTCTGTAAAGGCTTTTTTCTGTTGTTGGTTGTCTTAGTAAGTGGCAGGAAAATGCTTTGTCGTTCTGATTTCTGAAGTATCCTTCCTTTATTTTTGTATTTGAGATTTTTTTCTACTGTGGCCCTGCGGAGGTTTAATTGCACTGAGATCAGCGCTTTGCACATGTACACCTCATTAGCTGGTACAGCTGGGACTCTCAATTTCAGCAAAAAAAAAAGTGGTCTTAGTCAAAAGAGCGCCTACGTAAAAATAGCACCGTGCTACTCAACAGTTAAACTTTTGTGAAATATGTCACTTAACTAAATCTGTGTGCATTAACTCTCTTAATGCGTTGACAGAGCTTATTTTATTGTCCGTTTTATTCTTCACACGGTACAACGTCCACTTTCTGCAGAAATGTGTTGTAGTTACCGCTTCGGTATACAAGTATGAGTAAGGCCGGATCTGTATCAAGAAAATATGCTCTGTTAGAGAGGTTAATTTTAATTCTGCACCTGGGTTTGGACACAGCTCCCCGCGCATTTTCTGCAATGTACTACTAGAGTGTTTTCCCACGCAGAAGAGAGGCCGAAGAGCGGGGTTTGGTTCTGATTAATGCTTCTTGGAACATTGAAGAATGCCAAATTTTAGAACTGTTGTTGGGAAAATCGTTTGATTTGCCATCCGAGCTACAGAAAAATCCTTTTTCTCTTTTCATACCTGCATGTTTTGATATGAAGGTCTGTGGATTGCTGGCTTCCATGTTGCTGATTAAGCTGTGTTCTGAACCTGAATGCACCCTGAGAAGGTGTACTACCTTCGCCCTCTTTTCTTTTAGTAGAGATGAAAATTCAGGAATAGGGCTTGATAAAGCTTGAGAAAGACATTAAGCTTTGTTGGTCTCATGTGCTTCTTTAATCTGCTACCTATTTTTTCAAGCCAGAGTTGTGATACAGCATTTGGGCCGCTTATGCAAAGGTGACAGGGGAGATGGAGAAGAGGAAAGTTAAGACATGAAAAGATGGAAGTGGTTGAGCCCACGCAGAAGTTACAAATACGATTTCTATGAAAAACGTTGATGGGAGTAGAGGCTGACTCCATTCTGCCTCTCCCAACAGCAAGAGGAAGAGATTGCCAGCTCCTAGATCTTCTGTCTTCCTTTTGACTGTAGAAAGAAAACATTTGGAAAACGTAGAGATGTTGTCTTCTGAGGCGCTGGAAAGTAGTATGTTTGCTGGGATAAGCAGGCAACTTCCTCTACATCTCAGCAGTGATTTTCATATAGGTTTTAATCTGGGATTCATTTATATGTGAGTCGGCGTCCTACACGTGGTGTGGATGCTGTTGTTAACTAGCTTGCTAGCACATGGTTCAGTGCTCTTGGTTAGCATCGCTCATCAGCCACTTGTGTCATTGTCCTGTGTTGGTCAGAATGATTGCGCAGCATCTTTCAGCTAAGCAGCATAAACCTGGAGGTAGCGGATGATACGGGAAAAGGAGATCCCAGCGAGGTGAGATTGCTTGGCCCTCAAAATGACCAACCACGCATAATGACTAGAATAGATTGTAACCAGTGCTGCGTGCCTTTATGTAAATTTTAGTTCAGCGCCGTGTAAACAGATGTGTTAGTCTGTTAAATAATCACTTGATTCTTAAAAATGATAAGCTTGTGGAGTCCTTAGCCCTGTAGTTGATACACTATGGTACCTATTCCTTGTATGTAAAGTGTAAATATTTCCAGGGAGGAGGATCTTTCCTGTAGGCAGCACTGTTTAATCAAAATGTCAATAGCTGGTAACAAGTGGCAGGATTAGTCTCTGCCGTGACCTACAGAGCATGGGTTGAGTGCCTGAAGGATCTAAGCAGTTCAGCCAGAACACCTCCGCTGCCTGCTTCAGTGTCATTTATAGAATTTTGAACTGTGTGCTAAGGAAGAATAAAGTGAACATAAATGTATTATTGCTCCTATTATAACACTTCAGTAGGATAAAGAGAGGGGAACTTCAATAGCTCTGATGATAGCCTGCCAGAGTAAATGTTGGCTCAGAAGCAACTGTGGTAACGTAGCTTTTTCTATAAATCAGTTTGCGTTAAGCTAGTAGAGCAGGGCCAGGCTTGAGAAGCACGTTTCCTTGCAGTGGCTCTTCTGCATCCTTCTGCAGCCCTTGGGGCTGAGCAGGTCAGGTTGATGAAGGATGCAGCCTCCCCACTGGCAGTAGGGTTTGTTTAGCAAAGAGGGCAGTCTGTGCAGGCGAGATTTTGCACTTCTATGTGGACCTTATTAATAACATGGGAAAATAAATTTAATAGAAATTATGTGGTCTGAAGGATGTGGGCTGCCGTGTGTCTGGGTCTTCGGTATCTGACGTCTGGCTTTGCTTCTGAATTTGTGGGTGTGAGTTCAGCATTTGTCTGGTCTTACAGCTAAGACACTCTGCTGCTTTTAGGACTATATAAATAGAGGAGCTGTTTATAGACAGCTTCTGAAATACGGGGGGAAATGAACATTTTTAGCATTTTAATTTGAAACACATGTATATGTGAGTTAAAACCTTATTTGTTTAGTCTCTTTTGGGATCAGAGGGAAAGAAACCATCCTACTGCATGCAGCCTATTCCCAAACCCTTGCTGCCAGTGGCCTTGGTGGTGGAAATTAGTCAAACACTGCTGAATAAGAAATTTGCTCCTGCTTTTCAGTTCCTTCAAGCTAGTGGCAGAAGGAGGGACACTGGAGTGTTCTTAAACACTTCTTAGCGCCAGTTTGTCCGGCTCAAAAATATTAAGTAGGAGAGGAAGGTGTAATCAAAAGGAGGAAAGCTTGCCTCAAGAGGCTATCAGATGTGAAGGTAAACTGGAGACTGCTTGATCTTAGGTTAAATTGTGATTGTTGCAGCAAATGCTCTGCTTGTTTCTGCTCTGCGGTAGAGAGGAACCAGAAGACACCTGGAAATAAACCAGGTACAGAAACAAGATTGGAAACGAACAACATTTGCAGTAGTCAACAGAAGTTGAACGGGCTTGGACCTGGCCTGAGCTAGAAAGGAAGTGTAAACATTTATTCTGGAGATGCCCTTGGTCTTGGATCTGTGCGTCCACTCAGATTTCGGTTTTAAGGCGAGATCTTCCTCTGGTGGGAACTGCAAATGAATTTTAATGGATCTCTGTGCGTTCCTTCACATGGGATTCTTTGCTCCCAGCCCCACGTGCCAACTAGTATGTGGGCAGTGCTTTGACACAGTCTGGGAGGCAAAGGGTGTGTGGGAACGAGACGGAAGGGACAGCTGAGAGAGGGATATGCATTATGAAATGTTACTGTTTGAGAATCATCTATAGCAGAGAGCATTTGTTGAAGCTGTACTGTTGTGTTGTTTAGTTTGTACACACCCCTCCCTAATAAAACGTGTCAGTGCTATTTTGTGTTAGTTTGGTTTCCCGCCTCTCTCCTTCTCTTTCAGCTTTCTAGTTGGAGACAGGATTACAGTCCTGGGAACCTCTGTTTTGCACGTGTCTGTGCACTGCTCACGAAAAAGCAATTACTGTAACTCATAAATATATGTGCACTCATCCTCCAAAGACATATAAAACATATTTGAGCTATAACGCTGTACAAACATTAAGCAGTTGTGATGACGACATGCAGACCACAAGGGGGAAGCTTGACTGGCTCCATCTCTTTAGAAACTGGAAATGTTTGCGTGGCCTCGTTGCTCAGCTCTGTTCTTTATTGATAGATAGGTAGTTAGGTGTAAAAGATTTCAGTGAACTGCTTGAGCTTTATACGATATACTGAACCATAGAACCACTAAGGTTGGAAAAGATCTCTTAGCTCATCTAGTCCAACAGTTCATCTGTCACCAGTATTGCCCGTTAAACCATGTCCCTCGGTACAACATCTAAATGTTTCTTGAATGCGTTAAGCGATGGTGAATCCACCACCTCCCTGGGCAGCCTGCTCCAGTGCCTGACCACTCTCTTGGAGGAGTATTTCCTGACTGTCCAACCTAGGCCTGATCCACTGGTTGGCCCACACATGCTGTGTGATCTCCCTCAAGCTCTATACCCTTAACTGGCATGGAGGTCAGGCTGACAGGCCTGTAGTTCCCCAGATTCTCCTTGCTACCCTTCCTGTTGATGGAGTCGTGCTGGCAAGCCTCCAGTCCTCTGGGACTTCTCCAGTTGACCACAAATACTGGCAGACGGTAGAAAGCAGCTTGGCAGTCACCTCCTTCTGCACCATCAGGTGGATCCCATCCGGCCCCGTGGACTTGTGGCAGTCCAGGAGTAGTGGTGGGTCTCTGATTGTTTCCCCTGAACTGAGGAGGGTTTTTTCTGCTCCCTGAGTCTTCCAGGTCAGGGGTGGGATACCTTGAGGATAAGTGGTCTGACTTTCCAAGACAGACGTAAAGAAGGCATTGAGAACCTCATAATCTCAGCCTTTTCCTCAGCGGTCACTTTCCCCGACACATCCAGTGAAGGATGGAGGTTCTCCTTAGCCTTCTTACTGTTTGTAAAAAAAGATTTTTGTTCAAATGGCAAAGCTGAGTTCAAGCTGGGCTTTTGCTTTTCTAATTTTCTTCCTGCAAATCCTAACCATCATCTTTGTGCTCTCCATGAGAGTTGCCCATCCCCTCTCTCACAGGAGGTAAATCCTGTCCTCTTGGCTTGCTTTTTAGTTTAAATTCTGGCTTTCCAGTTCCTCTCAGCTTGCTTTTTTGTATGGGGACTGCAGAGTCATGGCCTGAATCGCTGCTTGAGCACCTGGAGAAAAGACCAATCAGCCCTGGAAGCACAGGTGAAGGCAGTTCCCCTGTGTGATCAGAAAGGCTGGAGCCAGGCTTCACTCCTCCTAGACTTCATTTAAGGGCTGACTGCCAGTCATGAGGGATCTCTTGTTGGAGATTCCTTCTCTGTGGAGTTATTTTCTGCAAGCCTAGCTCCTCAGAGGCAGGTGAGCATTTCTTCTTTTCTTATGTTTTCCTGGTATTTTCTCATTGCACCGGTCCTTCTGCTGTTACATCCTTTGAGCTGCACAAAATTTTGTTCTCAGTTTGCAGAGGTTCTGCTGCTGGAAGGTGCATGATAAATTGCTGTGCAGCCTGGGAGAGGTGCCTATGTGTTATGTGGTGTGAGTCACGTGCAGCTTTATGATCTGCCTGTTCCTGTGCCAGAAACTGCTTCAGGGAATGTTGGTTGGTCCAAGGAGTGAAGCTGGACGTGATTATGGCCAGAAACGTATATTTTTGTGTTAAAAGAAAGGCACGGAGATTTCTTTTTTTTAGTTTTATTTTAAAACCAAATTTCAAGTTGATCTTTCTTTCCTCCCTTTTATGCTGCTTCCTTTCTCAGTATTTTTTTTTTTTATTATTATTTTTTTAATTAGACCGGGGGTGGAAGTGGATCATTCCACCTTCTTTTATCAGTTTTCTTTCTGTATGTTTTGCATGCTAAAATGATTCTGTGATACTTTTGCAAACTGCTATCTCTTTTTGAGACCGATGACTGCAGTAAAGTGCTGCGGTGTTCCTTTCCCTGTCTTGTGCTGGTAATTATGGAAAAGCTGTTTTGTTGAAGCCAGAACTTCACTTAGGTTCAATTAATCAGGAAACGTTCCTTTAAAATTGTGTGAATTTGAGGTCGTTTGTTTGGACTGCTCTAGGCTGGAGGGTATAACTGGGCTGAACCCATAGCTGGGGTAAGTCCCGTTCTTCAGGCAAAAAAAGGCACGTTGTTCAGGCAGAATCCAACCATGTTGTTTCTACAAGCAGACAGAAATTATGCATACGTAGTTGAGAGTATGTTATCAATTAATGTCTCATTAACTGGAAGATGTTAGAGCGCATGTTGTATTATCTGTGACTTCCTGTGGTAGGGATGCCGAACTTCATTTTGCCTACAGCAGCCATATGGGGTTAAGGTTGGGCCTGATCGTGTGTCAAACAAGTAAGAGCCCTGGCTATTTCCAAATAGAGCTGGAGACTCTTGCCGGGTTGTGCAATTGAGAGAAGAGCAGCTGTCAGAAGAATACCATCTATCGTATGGTGAGACGCACAGCGTGTCATAGGTTGGGAAAACTTGTTTACTCGGTTTTGTGTCACGTCAAGGCAGGAGGAATTTTTTCCTACGAATTTGAAGCGGCATTTGATCTGCTTGTCCTTTCCAAGTCTCGCAGGGAAGTGTGACTGAATCTTTAATTTCCCTTGGGCGCAACTGCCAGAAATAACTTGTGCAGCCTTCCAGCCCTGGGGCTGGCCCTCTAACCCAGATCCCCGCTCACTCAGATTACAGCTCAGCAGTGGCTGCGTGGCGGCTCTTGGGTTGAGATGAGCTGGAGCAATACCTGGGCCCTGCTGACCTTACCCCTCCCTTGTCTGACTGCGGGACTCTTGGGTTGGGCCAGGCTGGACTGGGCTGTCAGCTGCGTTGGTTCTCTTTTGATTATGTTTTGAAAAATGTTAATCTGTCATCCCTTGCATCTATGGAAGGAGATGGCTACATACGTGCCTCGCTTCGCAGATCTGATGAATGCCTTAAAACAGGTTGTGGTCTCCTTTGGAAGAGGTTCTACTTTTGTAACATCGAGTGAAAGTGGCGAGAGGCAAAGAGCCTGAGAATTATCACAGCTAGTCAGCTGAACTCATGAGAGCAGTTATATTGATGTTTGGTGCGTTCTTTGCTGTTTGGGTTGACTTAATGCCTGCAGAATTGGTAACAGCTTGGGACTTTGCTTTCTGTGAGATCTGCTCCCTTGTAGCAGCTGGATTTAAAAAAAAATCTGCATGTTGTTTGTTTTTTTTTTTTCCTGCCTAAACAGTGAAATGTAGACTTAACTTTGAGTGTAGAGCTGTCTTGGACAGAACATTATACAATGTCATACCCTATAAATTTAGTCTATAGTGCTCTTCAAGCAAATAATGGATAGATTTAAGAGACTAAAACCCTATGCATTTTCTAATTGGAGCCCTTTTCTTCGTATCTTACAAAGGATTAATTGCTTTCAACCTCCTAAAAGAAGTACAACTTGTGTTGTTCCCACTTTGGCAGCTAAATGAAGGTGTAGCAGTCAAAAGGAAGTGGCTACAGAAAGATGGGGTGTAATGGCTGCAAATCTGCCAGAGGTGGCCAGCTGTATTGTTATTTTCTGCTGGTTCTTTGCACTTAGTCAGTCTGCTCTTAAATAAAAGACTGAAGGTGTATTTAGTGATGATTAGGTTCAGCTCTCTAAAAGGTTTTATTCCATGATGGAGGTGGCAGAGGAACGTGAGGTGGCCAGCTAACCGTTATTGTCTTTTATACCAAATTACCCAAATGTGTTGGGTCCCTGCAAGATCTTAATATATTAGGGAGATCTGTTAAGTAATTAATTAATTTATTCAACTTTTATTTTTTTTATTAGGCATCCATATGGTCGTTTGTTTTTTTTTTTCTTCTTCTTACATTCTGTAAATGAATAGTTTCCAGTGGTCTTCTGTTTGGAATGCACCTTGTAAGTTTTGAGCCCTACAAAATTTGGGGCTTTCTCAACTTGAGTAAAGTGTCTCCGTTGCACTCTGGTGAGGTCAGTTTTGCATCATGAGCTCGAGACTTCCTTTTACAACCTATGTAAAGCAGCAGCTGAAATGCAGAAGCTAATCAGGCTGTTGGTGTTGATAAGGGTGTGTCAGGAAGCCCTAATCCTGCAGAATTAAGTCATACCTTTTTTGATGGTACCCTACTGACATTCCTGCTACTTTGCATCAGGTGGCTTGTTCTTGGTGTAGCACTTGTATGTACTTCTGTCTCAATTCCCACAACTTCATATGAAAAAGGAAACCACTTCCCCTTGCATGACCATAATATCTTTGCAGTTTTTAATCTGTGAATTATTATAGTCTCGCAATTTATCATTTTCTTGTCATTTGTCACGAAAAAGAAGAGCAGATGTCTTGTAAGGGAATGCAAAAACACCAATGCTTTTCAGGAGTGATTTTTTGGGGAGGGTTCATAGTGACCTTAACCTTGCACCAGAAGTTGAAGTGGGTCATCTGTGGTGTATTTGAAGCAGGACCAAAAGGATTTGCGCTCTGCTGATTTATTCTGCGCAGATGCAAGTTTGGTAGGCATCCCCTTGGTGCTGGTACAAGCTACGGTGGTGTGTGTTGCTGCTTCATTAAGTATTCTGTAGCCCTCCTAGATGCATGCAGTGGGCCTAGGAAGGTTGCCCATGTCTTGTGTGGGGAGGCTGAGGGAGCTGCTGGGACTGTAAGTGCCAGATACTGGTGCAGGAACACTTACAGTGTAAATCATTGTGGAGCTGATAGTGCCAAAATCCTTAAAATTGGAGTGTGGAGTGCATTTATATTTGCTTCTTTGAGTTACCATTTTATTATAGTAGAACTGTTTTAGACAGTTTGGCATTCTCTTAGTAGTTGTTAGCAAAGTCTTTTTCCTCTCATCAAAAATATCTTTCCAGTTGGATCGCCTTCTGTTTATTTGTTTGCTTGTGTTTTGGTTGTGCAAGACAAAATAGTTTGTGCACAGCGAAATAAGCTGGATTATAGTTTCTTGAAATGTGTGCTTAGAGGGTAGATTATCTGCGTTCTGAAGTCTTTCCTGAGTTTAAAGTGGGAAAGAATACAAATGACATAACTACTGTTAAACGTAGGCAGGATAGACTCTGTGGGCAAGCTCGTACGAGCTGGTGGTTGTTCTAGGAAGAAAGCGAAGCATCCCTTGAAGCAAATGGCTGAATATGGGTTTTCTTCCTTCGCTGCAGCAACTTGAACTGAAATTAATTTTAAACAGCTTTGTTGCCTTTCAGATCTCTGAAGTGTTGCTGTTTACTTAGAAGATCTGAGAAAGCAAACTTCAGAAAACAAAAAGCATTGTTCACAGTAACAAACTGTCAATTGGTCCGTCATGGTTTTCATTTTTTTTTTTTTTTTCCCATGATTATGCTTGTGAAAGAGATTAAAATAATTCTCTTTTGGTATCAGCAAGCTGAATTCCCCTGCTGCCTGCTCCTAACAAAGCCTGCATTCTGTTGCTCCGATGCATCTTGTAATTCACTTTCTGTTCCTCACATGCTCGTTCCTGTTCAGGCTGGCAAAAAGTGTACATGGCAAAATTTTTTTGATTCAGTATATTCAAGGTGGATTGAAATCTGCACGTTTCTCACTTGCTTCCATGGGGCTTGCTGTAATCATCTGGAAAGCTTAAGAGTAATTGCTGCTTCTGGTTTTGTGAATAATTTTTTGAGCATTCGTCATGTTAGTAAAACCACATAGTAGATCAGTGAACCCTTGCTCTGAGATGCAGCTTACGGGTTATTTTTGTCTTTGTGTTGTTTCTCATGTTTCTCCTGAAAGCAATTCTGTGGTCAGGAATGCTTTTTGTTTCTTATTTGGATGTGTCTTTTGGTTGTTTAAACATGCTCTGGGTTTTTTTTTTTTGTGTGTGTGGTGCTGGACAGTCAGTGCGTTTTATCAGCCGCTCGCTCTGCACATATTTCCCATCTGCTGTCCCTTTTTTGCTTGTGCAGAGCAATTTGAAGACAAAACACAAGCCTGATGTTTCTTTTAAAATTACATTTAAATTGTTGTAGCATACTTGGTGCCTGCAATGTGAGTTTATTCCCAGTCTGCTGAACCCGAGTGGTGTAGTGTATCGAAGCCAAGGTCTGTGCATACCTTGCATCATTTGTAATTGAACCAGGATGCCTGGATGTGAAAACCCCATTTGCAGAGGCACTGGCTGTGCTTGGCCTGCACGGAGCCATAAACCACACCAACGGCTCAGATGCAGCACGTGGCTCTTTTTAACTGCTTGCAGGCAGGAGACTAATGACAGCGTTTAAAAACGCAGATAGCTCATTTCGCCCCCTTCTCCATTCCGGGTTTGGAAGGAAATTTACGGGCTGGCGGCAGGGATGGAGGAGCCAGTGGAGGTCCCCTTATGGAAGCGGGGTCTGGCGGCTGGCGTTGGCAGCACGGCTGCCCCAGGATCACATAACCGCCCGGGAGCCCGGCCCTGCCTCCTGCAATTAGCAGCACAAGGTCCTCGATCTCAGCTTGGGACGTTTTGAGGAAAGGTTAATGCCACCCAGGCCCGTAAACTTGCTGCTAATGAACTGTTTGTGGTAATACGGCAAGCGGTTTAAGCACGCGGGCTCAGCAAACAAAGTGCGGCGGAAGGCTTATACAATTAGCATTAGTGTCTGGTACAAAACACCACATCGACAGTATCAGCTGACTTATCTCATTATGAGCTATGGCTGTTTCATGAATCTAATAAAACATGAATTTTTAAGACAGGGTAGTGAGAACAGGAGGAAGGCGTGAAATTAGATTAGAGTCTCTAAACACAAACTCTGACTTCCCTGCGCCTGTCCGAAACGGCGTTCAGGCTTCTCCCTTATACATGTAGCAGGAGGGTTTCGTAGTAAGAATGAGAACAATACCTTCCTTGGAAAGTCTTTCATCAGCCCCTTTAAAATGCCTCGTTTTGGATTTCCTTTCCTGAAATGTACTCCTTCTAACTCAACTATAGTGGAAGACGTAATTGAGCGATTAGTTGGTGTTTTGAAATATGAGGGTTCTCTCCCTAAAGGACGACCATCGATCTGATCCTCGTTGCTTCCACACCGTATTTACGTGATTGATGGGAATAACCACGTGTCTGCTGTCGCTGCTTTCTTCCCGTTGTTTTGGATGACAAAGCTCAAAGGTTCCTCAGAGGTGGAAAGGAGAGGGAGAAGGCCTGCAAGCAGCAGCTGGGGCAGCAGTGAGCATCAAGCACTCAGTTGCAGAAGGCTGAGGAGGATGTTGAGCAGTCCTGAGTTTGACTGCTGCTGGGACAGCCGTGGATTTGGCAGCAGGAGAGGGGTTTGCAGCAGGAAGCTGCCCTGTGCAGTGTGTCTTTCAAGCTTGCTGTGAAAGACAGTACTGTGCTGCCCACTGTGACTGCGGCGGGGCAGAGTTAAGTTGCTTTGGGAACGCTTATTGTTAATTTCCTGACTCCACTGCAATTTTAAAACTGTATTTTTATTTAGAAAGCAAACAGAGCCGAAGCCAGATTAAGGAATGGTGCTCGTGCTGCTGGGAGGAATGAAGTAACTTCTGAAATCTGGAACACAGAATAAAGTTGCTGATAAGATGTGAAGTTGGTAGGAGCGGGAGGAAGGGATTGGGCTG
This sequence comes from Oreortyx pictus, assembly GCA_036925125.1. Taxonomy (NCBI): domain Eukaryota; kingdom Metazoa; phylum Chordata; class Aves; order Galliformes; family Odontophoridae; genus Oreortyx; species Oreortyx pictus. Next base: position 83,786,430 of record JAUPFR010000003.1, on the reverse strand, counting down.
ATCCCTGCACTATCAGTCTCTGAATTATCAGAGCCTTTAAACGAGGCAAGAAGCAGCACGCAGCAGAATTACAGGACGTCTGAGGTTACTTGCAGTGAAAGAGCAGATTAGCACACTGTGGTATTTCATTTGAGGTTTTCAAAAATTATTGTATCCGGTTAGCAAACCCAGTTATAGAAATACACTGCCATTTCCTCGTGAGATCTTCTCCATCCGGAGGTATTTCTAAGCAAATGTAGCATCTCCCCTGAGATGGAGCACACTGAGAAGTGTCTTCGTTCACTGAGTGAAGAAATTTTTACCTCGGAGCCTGTATACCTGTGATGTTCCCACAGTGGGAGGATTGACAGATGACTGACTGGATTTCCCCACTGGTTTTTACAGCATATCGTAAATGCTAAATAATTTCCATAGGATGAACTGTCTTTGTGCTGCTGAGTAGTTTAAATGGGAAAAAGTGTCTAGTTTCAGTAATTGTACCGATTGCTCTCGATCTCTCATGATCTTCTCAGTTGGCTTTAGTATAAACACCATAGGCTGCTCATCCTCCTATTGGTCCTGGCTTTTGCTTGGACCCTTGCTTCTGTCATGCAAATTCCTTATTCGACTTCAGGCGTTCTCTTGATTCCCACAACCTGATGCATCCCGGGCACAGAGCGGAGATGGAAGGACAAAGCACCCTGTTCTGATGCTCCTTTGACATGCTCTGAGAATGAGCTGTCCCCTTCGAGTGCAGGCTGACAGTTTGCCTTCTCTTGTGTTGGGATTGTGGGTTTAGATCCTTGACTTCTTATTATGAGATAATGCCCTGGGCCTTATTTAAATAAATAAATTAATAGAATTGCATATGTATGAATTTTAGGGTTTTTGATCATGCTGAAAATCCTTTCTCGTGTTCAACCAAATGATTGGTTACTATTACTATTTTGCCCTTCATGGTGCATCACCTACGTAGAAGTGTTTTTGTTGGGTTTCGTAAGTCAACAAAATTTGGCTCACAGTGGGAGGGGATTAGTTCTTTTATCGTTAGTGGTGTAACTCACCATAATGGTTTCTTAGTGAATGCTTTGAGCCCTCACTGGTTGGGTCATTTCTCTTGTTTCAGCAGTGCTACTGCAGTGGCATGGTAGTACTCTGTGTTATGCTTTGGTTTTTCTCCTCTTCAAGTGCTTGGTGAGGAGGGGAATGATAGCTAGAATTTGCTTAATGCGTTTTGCTAGCAGGTTTTGCTGGTGGTTTTTCTCCTGTGGGTCTGGGGAGTCCTAGGGGATGTTGTCAGTCAAAAAATGCTCCCAGGGAAGGATATCTATAGCAACTGAAGACACAATTGTAGTTATAGCTCTGTCATCTCTGTGGTATTTTGCTACGGTAAGGGAGGAATTGTATGTGCCTATCTGTTTGCTTTTTGGAACTGGAGTTTTCTAAATGTTATATTGTCCTGAGAAGATGAAGTACCTTTAGAGTGTTTTTTTTTTTTTTTTTTTTTTTAAATTATTAATTCAGGAAATGTTATTGTGAGAAAGTTAAAGAAGCCAGTGTGTTCTGGAATGTTTGTTAAGCATTGTGTGTGCTATAGAGCCTCCAGGCATTTTAGGTGTAAGCTACTTTCCGGGACCTCTGATGACATCTGGATAATACATGATATTGGCCAGAGGTAAAGCTGCCTCTTTTTAATAAACTGTTGCAAATTTCCACTACTTGCCATGAAGAAAACCTGTCCTTGGGGAAATGGAAATTTGTTTGGGAATCATTCCAGTATAGGGTTATGTTCAAACCTTTTCTTTAGTCTGGAGAAAAACACAGACAAGGAATATAATTTAATGAGTACAAGATGCCTGTGAAGTGCTCAGAGTTCATCTGTGAATGGACTGTCCCAACCTTTACGCCAGTATTTGGCGTTTTTTGGGTTTGTGGAAGGTGTGGAGTTGTTGGGTGATGAAGCTGCTTGGAGAGGGGATGTTTTTCTGCCAGATGTGTGTGCAGAACTGGCTGAACATAGGGCTTGGGAGACTGACCAGGGCTGCTGTCACAAATGTGATGATTTGGTATTTTTGCTGCTGCAGAAAGGAGAAAGGTTCTATCGTCCTGGGTGACACAGGCCAGATGAATCAATTACTTTGGCATATGGAGCCATCTGGTGAGTGTCAGGGCCAGCAGAGGAGAGGAGGTGGGACATCCTACCTGGGGCTGGGAGGAAGCAGGGAGTGAGGGAAGAGAGGGGCAAGATGGGGTGGAGGAGCTGGCCTTCCCAGGCAGTTGCTGTTAGGGCCTTGCAGTGCACTTGAGGAGCCACATTTTGTGGTATGTGCCAGGCGTGGAAACAAGGATATGGCTCTTCTCCCTCGCCGGAGGAGGACAGGTTACTGGGGGTGGGAGGATACCATGGGAGGACAAGTATTTACAGTTGTTAGCCATCAAGGATGAGCAGATTAAGGACAGAGGGTAAGCCAGAGCAGTTCTGTTTCTTGTTGTCTGCTCAAATTAATAAGAGGAGTCAAGGCATCTGTGTGTGAGTTTAAATTTTGCTAAGCCAACTGATCTGTAAAAGCAGAGACTAAATCCATTTTCCCCCACTACTTTAGTAATTGGCAAAAGGCAGAAAGTCATTGTTGATTGAGAATAAACAGATTTCAGGCATTCCTAGACTGAGAAACCTGCTTAGCTTTCTAAAATCAGCCTCCCTGGTGCTCTGCTAAAAGCTTAATTGGCTGACATTTTGTATGTGAGAGATTTACTCCGCTGGCCTAAATCGAGTTATTTTGTATAAATGTTTTTGTGGGGTTTATAAAATACTCTCTTCTGAACATATATGTACGTGTAAACTCTGGACTGTTTCTTTTTAAAGAGTAATAACTAGTACTAGATGTTGTGGCTTTGGCGTACAGAGGATAATTTAACATGGAATTCAGTTTACACTTTTAGTTAACCTCATGAGGGATTTTGTTGGTTAAAAACTAGATGTTATATTTTTTTTCCCCTGTTTAAAAACAAAAAAAAGCAAAAAAAAAAAAAAAGAAACAAAAAAACCCAGCTGCTAAGATACAGCCTTCCTGTCATTCCAGAGGAGGATGACTGCACTGCCTGTGCCAAGTGCTGGAGATGGAGAGCTGCGCTCAGACCCTCCAAGTGCTGGGGCATCGTGGCAGCAGATGGGATGCAAGGATATAGGAATGTATGGGTCCTTGGCTAGCTGCCGGGTCTCCTTAGGGCTGAAGGACTGAGTTAATGCTGAGCTCAGGCCTCTCTGCTCATGGTCTGTGTTTTGGCAGGGGAGCGCCTGTGGGCTGCTGGACTGTCTTCTCTTTTCCTCACAGTGCTTGGGAGTCATCTCACATGCTTCCTCATTCAGTTTTTAGTATGTTTTAATTAGTATTTTCATTCAGGCCTTAAAATTCCTTGGAGAATTGCCTAGGAGAGGGTTGTGCACTTTTAACCCAACAGCAGAAAAGGGATCTGCGTCGTATTAACCGTGAAATTTGCAGGTCAGCCTTGGAATTTCAATATTTGGTGTTTATAACTTGCTGCCTGTTTGGGCTCCTTTGTTTCACATTAATTTCTACCTCTTGTGCTCCCAGGCATGACTTTCTCTCTTTTCTTCTTTTTTTTTTTTTTTTTTTCTTTCTCTCCATTGGATTTGAGATCTGACTCTGTCCAAATGGATGAAACCTCTTGGTGGGGACGAGGAGAGCTGTGGAGTCGCTACTTGGGGCAGTGCTGGTGATCTGGAATGCATTTTAAACATTAAAGCATGTTTATTTTCAGATTTGACAGGGCTCCCGTCAGACATTTTTTTTCACATACCACTAGCCAGTACAAGTTCAGTGCAGCAAGGCCCAGAGCTGTGGGCATCCAGCGGTCTGGGCGGACGTACTGGAGGTGAACCAGCCTTGGTTTCTTAGGGACATGGGGCTTCTGTGGTGGCTCGATCTCTGCCATCCTACTCCTAACAGTTTTTTCGACCCTGATGCTCCTAACATGGAGAGGATTTGAAGTCCTTGCAGTAGTTCACCCTCTCCCCTATTTTATGACTCTCGGAAATGAGAAGTCGAGATCCCAAGTTGGCAGCCCAGCTGTCTCTGCTGGGCAGTGGCCTGGCCAGCGAGGCAGGCAGAGAAAGTACTGCATGGCTGATGTTGGTTGTTTTCCTTAAGACTGTGGCGGTTTGGGGAGATCTAGTGTCCCAGAGGCTGATGTGCCAATCGTGTGGAAGAGCACAGTGGGCTGCGCCTTGGGACAGCTCTGCAGAAGGACTGATGCCAGGAGGAAGGCCTCTGGTCTTGCTCCTGATGGTTGGTTTTCCACAGCTGATGAGGGGAAAGAGAGAATTTCAGTCAGAGGCTATTCTGCTGAGAGTTATGGTTGTGTCTGTCTTAGGAAGTCTGTCCATCCCATGAATGCTTCTATGGGATAGTGCTTGCGAGCTGTGTGTCAGGCCGTGCCTGAGAGTGCCGTGATCTCCCATACTGTGAAGCCACTTCTCAGCCTCAGGGTAATGCATGCAACCAGTGCTGTCAGCTTCTTTGCACCAGGACTTGCGATGTGCAGAGAAAAAGCAATCCCAGATGCAGTCCTGTGTGTACATGGTGAGTCAGGGGGACACAGAAGGAACCACCTATTGTAGGGTTCTGGTTTTCCTGCTTTACTCCAAAAGAGTGCTGTAGTTTTTGTCGTGGATCACAGCTTTGTCTGGAGTAGGAGTTGGTGAACGTTATGAAACTGTTGCTGCCCTTATAGGAGCTTAGATCAGGAAATAAAATGTGCCTAAAGCAGGGCAGCCTTCTCGTGTAAAAACTGTATTATTTACTCCAGAGAACTAGTAATTGGAACTGTAAATGGAAATAAGATGAACAGCACCCGTATATTAAGATATTAAATCCAACCAGAATATGGAATACACGTTTCTGAAGCTAAATGTTGTGGTCTGAGCTAGTCTGGTGGCTTGCTTCTGCTTAAAGTGGCAAGTCCTGCTTCTTTCCCCTTCTTTCTCAGCTTCCAGTTGCAGTTTTCTGCTATACTGCCTGCCACCGCTCAGTTCTCCATCTGAATGTATGGTAAATAAGATCAATTTGCTCATTTGTTAGAAGCTTAATTAAGAAAAAAGGTAGGAGTGAGGATGGGGAAGGAGGAGTGGGACAGGCCTGTCAGAGCAGCAGGCTTGCTCAATTACATTGTCTAACCGCACCCTTGGACAAATACAGCCTCTCTGCCTGCAATAAATCATCCCTTTGCATTTCATCTGAAAGGCATCAGAGCCCTCCTGAGTAGCAGTGGGCACGCCACCGACTCACAGGAGAGCACGTCAAAGCAAAACGTCCAGCTTCCTGTGACGTGGGTACGTGAGCGTGGGTGTGCACACGAAACGTGATTTTATTTGGTTTTCCTTCCCAGAGCTGCCTGCTCCTTTTCACCAGGAGTGGCTGTCACGCAGGATAGTCTTTAATAGCAAGCATCTGAAGAGAGCCAGGAGAGCCAAAGCAGGCTCTGAGGCTGTTGTATTGGTAATTAGTTGTAGGTGTTACTAGGAGCTAAGGTGAGGTGTGTTGTACAGATTACAGCATAGTGTTGAGCTGGTACAGCAGTCGATGCATTTCACAATTAAACACAGAGCAATTTATATTACAGAAAAAACACCGGACCAAAACCTGAAGGATAATTTCAAGTTCACTATGTTGTTTTGTGGATTTTTTTTTTCTTTAGTTAAGGGCTGTGTTTGGTGACAGCAAATAGAAGTAGACAGGGCCATGCACTGAGCTGATCTGCCTTGAGCCTGAGAAGGAGCTGGCTGTGAAGTCTGTCTGACAGCATCTCCATGCCATGACCTACCTATAGAAAAGGGAAGAGGCCGAAGTGAGGGTGGAGGACTGACCTAGCTAGCTGGGAACTTGCTTTTGTTGTAGATGTTGTAAGGGCTTTTTTTTTTTTTTTTATCCAGAAAGTACATCTTGTGTTGATAACATGCTACTTAAGAAAATTAGTGAACTGGGATGTTGCCAATTTGAGCAAGCTTGTTTTGTTGATAAGCTCCTGGAATCGGCAGCCACAAGGAAAACAGAACAGCTTCGCCGTTGTTTTAAGCTGATCCAAGCCCATCGTGCCAACAAATGTGTCAGGAGAAAGGTGAAGACTGGAGGACGTGTATTAGGGTGGGTACTAATAGACTGGCTCAGGTTAAGCTTTCTAAGGTGAATTTTGTCTGCAGCTGTCATCAGCTGAACCTGTGTCTGTCACATTGTGGGGACTGTCATGCAGCAGGGCAGGCTGAGGAGCCTGCAGGAGGGTACAGGAACAGGCTCCCAGCACCACAGCAAGTTACCAGGGTGAGATAATCTGTGCTTCTGCCATCACCAGGGTAAGGTCTTACAGCCTGCTGGTCAGGGGACTGAGTGTCAGTAGGAATTTGCTGGGAACTCCAGTTTGGTGTTTTGGGCTAAACAGTTTCTGCCCACTCTACGTTCAAAGCGATTAGTGTTTTTTGAAGCCTTGCAGTGTCTCCCATGAAAAGCTCTTTGAGGATCTTTGGCTCTTCTTCCCAAAAACCTTGTCAGGCAGCAGGGAGTATGATCTTGCTTCTGTAAACAAGATCTGCAATGCAGAGCAGCTTGCCTGGGGTCACCTGCAGGTAAGGCCAGAGTATTTTCCAGACCTGCTTCTTGGCATTGGGTTTTTCCTGCAGGATCTCCTCGTCTCTCTGCTGTCCTGCTCTAAGCCCGCATCAGTGGTGACCCACCGCCAGCACGGCCCGTTGTGGGTCTGGGGTTGGGCAGAGCCAGCTGCTGCTCGCTTTGCAGAGTGTGCGAAGCTTGGGTGCTGAGTTGTGTATAGGTAAGGTGTTTTCCTTCCTTGTGTGTTTGTCAGGTGGTGTTGCAAGGAGCTAATCTGCCATGGCAGAGTTTCCATCCCCACCCTTTTCGATGTGTACGAAAGGGGACTGAGGTGGAGAAAGTTGGAGGAAACTGTGGTGTGTTCTGCTCTTTTACATGCATTAATCATAAGCGGCGATGTCGTGGTAGGTAACAAATAGATGCATCCTCCCTCTGCTTCCTCCATAGATCCTAGAACAGGCTGTGAATAGCGTCCTGTCTCAAACTGAGGTAAATCAGCACCAAACAAAGGTGTTATGAACAGGACTACCCGCAGATGTCATGGGAAGGAACAAAAAATTTCAAGGCCTTACTTCTGTGCTATTGTTGCAGAACTTCTTTTTTTTTCCTCTTTTCTTCCCAGATGATTAAAAGCGCTAAGAAAAGTAACATCCTCTTTTTTAAAATCTGCTGTCAAAACAGAAACGAAATGTACAATGCAAACAAAAAACAATTTCTGTTTAGGTAACAATGACCTGTCTTAAGTTGCCCATGGTGTGTGGTCCTCAGAGCTGAAGTAGCTTCTGTTTAATTTATAATGTGCACATGCTCTGCAGTGTGCATCAGGAAGAAGGGAAAGAAGTAAAAAAAAAAAAAAAAAAAAAAAAAAAAACCAAAAAAAACCCCAAACCTTGTGGAAGAAGGGGGATTAGAAGCAAGCTGACAGACTGTTTATTACGCAGTATATAACTTACCAAATGGTTTCATTTTTCTTCGTGGTCCAGACTTGTCACTTCCATTTGGCAAACTCCAACATTGCGAAGTCTGAAAGCAGCTATTATTGGCTTCTGCCTAAATGGGGCTCGGCTCGTATAAATTTGGTGTCTGGTCTTTGAGATTAATAAATATTTATTTGAGCAGACCAAATATTGCCAGGCCTTTCTTATGAAATGGGAATTTGAATGTAGAACACGATTTCTCGAGTGGGAGCATGATGGCTTAAATATATATAATTTTGCTTTGCATGTTTATCCCTCTTTTTTTTTTTTTTTTTTTTTTTTTTTGCTCTGTATCTCTCTGCTCTGCAATGCAATATGCAAAGCATATAGCCAAACATATAGGCAGGGACTGGGACCAGATAATCACCACTTTAAGAATCTGCTTAACAGAGTGGGTTGGTGTGTGTGTGTGTGGTGGGGTGGGAGAGCACAGGATAGCTCTTGTTCTCTGTAGCACATGACAGTTTCTTATTTAGGACCATCACTGCAATGCATGGAGCGTAATAAGAATTCTAGCTGTCTGTGTCAGCATGGACAATGCTGCCAAATGCGGCTGTAGATGATGCTTTTAATTCAAACTCAGTTTCTCCCTCCAGTCCTTTTACTTCCAGCTGTCATGTAGCGTTGTGCCGTTGCTTTATTGAAAGTATGTGTAGGAAAGGCTTCTGGGGTGCCACCTGAGGATTGCTGTGTGTAATGAAAGTCTGACTGCAAGAAGCCCCTTTTGCGTTGTTCTGATAGTGTGTTACTCCCAGTTCTGTTTGGATTTGGGATCAGCCCCTGTTATTTTCTGCCTGTGGAGTTGACTGGGGGCCTACGAGGCAGCTGTGCACAGGGATTTCCCCAGGATGGTAGCCAGGTGGCTGGGATCCCATTGAGGTGGCCCTGGCTCCTGGAGTACCTGATGATGGCCTGTCCTGCCCTCCACCAGCAGTGCGACAGCACGGCCTGCGTGAGCCCAGCCTTGCTTAGCAAGGGTAAGGGCGTGCCTCAGAGAAGCTTTATCCTGGGAAGGGCAAGGCGAAATTATTACCCCTGGATCCTCAGGAGTCTGTATTTCACTGGGTTTTGCTTCCCATTTCCATCAGGCTTTCCAGAGTCTGCAGCTATCTTGCTGTGCTTTTGCATGAAGCTGTAAGGCCCCTTTCATCCCCGGCCTTGTCTTCCTAGTGCTTGTGTCATGAGTATTAGGCAGCAATGGAGATGCTGTTCCTGGAAGGGCTGTGCGTGTTCCGTCATCTCCACAGAGCACCTTGGGTAGACTTTTGGGAGTTGGCAGTGGGAAGGGAGCGCTTACATGATGCTACCTTTCCCAGGCTTTGATCCAGCACGTATTAAACTTGGTCTCGGTGGTGGCTTCAACAGCAGGTGAATCACAGCATTACTTAATACGTTTAAGAGTTGAAATTCTCTGCTGCCACTTTTCAGGCATCCTTCAGCCAGAATGATTGATTTCCCTTTCCTGCAGGAAGGCTCAAGGCTCATATATAGATTCTCTTCTTACTGTCTGGGCTAGCTGGGAGATTCAGAGCACACAGTGCATTAGTAATTTTCCGTTCTTTTCTTCTAGCTTTTAAGACACCTGTTCTGTTGCCTGATAAGGAAATTTATCTGTAATGCCAGTTCTAACAGTGTTCATAGTTCTCCTCTGTGGTTGTCCTCTGTTGTTTGTGAATTTTCGCAGATTTTCTTTTGAAGTCCAGGGAAGCTTTTATTTTAAGAACGCTGGGAATTGCTTAGAAAAACTGGAGCTTGTGATCTGCATGCATAGTTTACCTCTGTGTAGTAGATGGCAATTAAATTTGTTCTTTATGCTGTGGGAAATAGGAAGATCCATTTTGATTTTCTGCGCCCCGTTCTTCCTAAATTCTATGATGTTAGGAGAGCTGTGTTTGGGTTTCCCCCCCACATTTTTTTTTCTTAGGAAAAGAAACAGCAAACGAATAGTTACAAAAATGCTTCCCAAACATCAAATCAAAACGATTCTCCATCAGTATTGCTTCAGACAATTGTGGGAAGAACTTGAAGTGTACTGAAAACTCCCAAACCGTTTATGATAGCAGGAGGGATGAGGAATCTTCTGAGGCAGTTGTGCTACGAAGTGCTCATCAGTCACTGGTGGGGATGAGGAAAGGAGCAAATAGCTGCGGAACATGAATAAACGCTTCTCTTCTAGTTTGTACAGCTTTCCTTCCATAAGAGTGACGGCCATTCTGGGACTGCACGGGTCCTTTCAGGAAGAGTGAGACCTCAAATTCGGTATATACTTCAAAAATCAACCACAACAGAAGTGCAAAGCCCAACCAATCCATCCTCGAGGTTTCTTTTTGCGCTCTGAAGAAACAAAGGGCATAGTTTTGTTTTTCCCTGTACGCTGCCAATTTTGTTTTTCTGAGCGTACTACCTTTAAGGCAGCTTTATGGGAAAGGCACTTTTGGCAGCAGTCAGTGTGAGTCAGCGAACCCTTCCATCAGTTTACAAGTTCTGACAAAACCTGCTTTCAGACACTGGTTTTGATGCACACCAGGACTCGGGTAAAGCAGATTTCTGCCTGGCGATCTCTGTAATTAGAGGAAACATCAGGAAGAATAGTTTTGTTTTCAGTTGCTTCAGGATAAAATGCAAAACTGGTTACTTTAACTCGTCCCTATAGATACGTGACAGTTCAGCCTGACCCAGAACGTTTCTTCTATTTTTCTTCAGTTCTGAGCAAGCTTTGTATCTTTGCGGAGCTGGATTTACATAATCTGGATATTAGAACTGATGTCAATTTTTTTCAAGTGTAACTTCAAAGAATGGGGAAAACAGAATGTACTTTCCCCCTATTTTTGAGCTAAAAATATTTATCACATCTCAGGGTGCTTTTTTTTTTTTCTTCTTTTAAATGAAATCAGAATATTTAATCTTGCAGTTAGCACTGCTCCTGGCATTATTTGAGACAATTTCATCAAATGCATGTTCAGTCTAGGTCAGAAAAGAGTTTTGTACAGCCTAGCAGCTGCTACCTGCCATTCATTTGCTGAATATGGGAGATTGATGTGCTTTATTGGGCCAGCACAGCTTTCAGTTGCAATGTTCTTTAAGCTACTTTCCACAGAATTTGATTTAAAATATGCATACCTAATAAAAGAGCTCTTGGAACAGAGTGTGTATTTAAAACCTGGGAATAATTTCTGTTTCTGGTTGATACGCAGGACACCTGGCCTGCTTGTCGTGGCTCCTCGTTACTGTCTGCTACCATTAAGGACGTTCCTGTAGCAGTGGGAAGCGCGTGTGAGAATGGAGCAGTTACGGGAGAGGTGGAAGAGGCCTTTAAATTGTGTCATGATTTCTCACAGTAGAGCCGTTGCTGAAGTTGTGGGGCGTGATGCTGAATTTCTGTCAACTAGTGAGAAACTTTAGTTAACAGAACGCAGAGACCATCTTTTCCCATTGCAGAATTGGCCATTCAGGATTAACCGTGTTTCTTCTTGTACAACAATGGGATGAGGACAGATTTATTTATTTTCCTTTCTCTAGGTGTGCCTCCCCAAATGAGATACATATTAATACAGAAATCCTCTCAAAACAGAAAGGCTCATGTTTTGCAACCACTTGGAGATAAATATTGCTGCTGTTACACTTTTCTGACTGGCATAAATCCGAGAGGCTGGTGGTAGCTCAGTGTTTCCTCCCTTTAAATAGGGGCAGAAATGGTGTCACTGAGCTCGGTGTTGTAGTCAGGACTTTGAATGGGATGCATTAGCTGCTGCCTTGCTGGCTGAGCAGCCATCACACTGCTGCTTTTACAACCAAAACTGGTAAATGTTAGTCTTCGTGGCAGTGTGGGATGGAGCAGAGCAGGAGCACTGGGGTGTGAGATTTTTTTCCTGGAGCTTTCTGTGCAATAGTTGTGCATCTCTTCAGCCCGGTCCCTTTTTCTGTCTTGTGATTTAAAGGAGGGAAAAAAAAAAAAGTCAAAAGTAATTGGTGTCCCAAGCTGTTGTTGCTGCCTTAGGAAGACAGCTGTGATTTTGTTTGGGAAGCCTGGGCTCTTGCTGGTGAGGCTGGAGTGGAGGAAGCAGCGTGTGGGTTTTGGAGCTGGAGTTGGCCTACAGTCTTGGTCTCAAAACTTGTTTCTGTTCTAAATTTGGGACTGCTGACTCTTAATAGTGCCAGTCTTTGTTGTTCTTGAGCTAATGGGAAGAATAAATTGTTAAATCAAATCAAAAGGAAGACTGGGGCCGTACACATTAGCTAGACAGACCTTCTTTCAAGTGGGGAGTGCTGCTAACTTTAAAAGCAGCGCTTCCCATCTTAGAGCTTCGCATGGACTAGCTGGCACCAAATTTCCATTGTGTGCTTTTTAATATTTCAGCAATTTGTTTTTACCACAAGTCTCTTTCTGAAGCAGCTTTCATGGCAGAGTGGGAGGCGTTTTTTGTGGGAAGGTACGGACTGTCTTTCCTTTCTACGCGCTGTGAGGTATGGAAATATAATTACTCCTGTTTACATAGGAGGAAGTGGAAGCACAGAGCTGGTCTGTGTGAGGCCAGCCAGCCAAGCCAGGGGCAGTCGGATGTGAAATTCCAGTGCAAAGCTCACGGAGCCCCTTCCTGGCCATCGGAAATGCCACGCTGGTGGTGTGCCTGCGGGAAGGTGGGGAGGGCTGCAGCAGGGAGAAATTGGTCAAAAACACACGCAACTGCGGTGCTGGTTTTGCAATGCCGTGTTTCGGATGGGTTTACAGACCCGTTTTCTTCTTGCAAAGCAGTGACACGGGAAGCTTGGAGGTGTGTGAGGTTCTCTTCTTTACTGCCTGAAGCTGCGTTTGCACAAACACAAAAGCATCTCCTCTGTTTAAAAAAAAATAAAAAAATAAAAAATCAGCGTACATAGGGTTTTTCACGTCTGAACAGTTGCTATCTTTAATGCTGAGAAACCTCAGCCTGAAAGGAAGGCTTTTTATAGTCGCCACGTGAGGGAATATAAATAGATCTTTAGATTGAAGGGCTCTTTCATCCCGTGTCTGGAGCGCCGGGACAGCGTGCGCTTGTGCGGGGACTGGTGAGTCTGCAGCTCAGATTCCTCCGGAGCTGGGGAAGCCAATTAAGTGAGAAGTAGTTAGTGCTTTAAAGCACAATGCAGCATTCGTTTTCAGATGCCTGTGCCCCCCCTCCCCTTCCTCCCCACACCTTTTTTTTGGTATTTAATGAACAAGTTCTGCGCTTTGAACAAAATCATCGCCATTCTCCTTTTTTTTTTTTTTTGTTTTGCTTTTTTATGGAAAGTGTGACTCAAAGTATTTTAATCCCTGTTGTTGAGCATCATTAAAATGAAGATTGTTCCCTGGCAGTGTGGTTTTGATTTAAGAACCCTTCGTGCTGCAAGTGCTGTCCCCGTTGAAGAGTAACATGTAATAAGTTGATGAAATCAGGAATTTTATGACAGTGTAATCATAACTTTTCTTACGTAAATTAAAAATATTTTGTAGTTTTTTTTTTTTTAAGTTTTCTTTTACACATCGGTGCATTCTATATGGCAGTAGGTGAAGCATGCTGAACTACTGGCTTAGCTCAAAAAGCAAACGAGAAAAAGAAACTATATGCTTGTAAAATAGGATTTCCTTAAACAGTTTAATGGTCTCTGCTTAAGATGAGAGAAATGCGTCTCTGCCAGAGCACGAGGAATTTGCTGGTGGCCTTCATTCATCCCGGTTACATGGGGCAGGGCCGTGGCAGCCTCCTGGTGCTGCAGCTGTGTGCCCGGCTTCATGCCCTGCCCATTGCGAGCCCCTCCTTCTGCAGCACCGTGCTCTGTGGTGGGGGCTAAGCACAGGTTCATTTGGGGGGCCCTGTAGGGTCTGCGTGCCTTCTGTCCTTTCACTGCCATTGCTGGCACAGGTGGGAGTGGCCCTGCAGTTTGTGAGTGTTTTGTGTTTAAAAATAAAAATGGGGAGAAGGTGCAAACAGAGCAGATTCCAGGAGCGTTGTGCGGGTTTAGCCAGCGCGTTTGTTTAAAGGTTTCTCCTTGCCCTTCTTAAAACACAAATCAAAGCAAGAGCAGCAGTAGTAGTTGCAGGCAGCGTTTGCATTGCTAGGAAGCGAGAGCAGACGCTAAAAATCACAGCAGCAGAAGTCCTTCAAGGTAGTAATTAAACACACCAAGCAAATTTTATTTCCCTTTGCACACACTACCATTTAGCATGTAACGAGGGTATGATGGATATCTCTTTTTCTTCTGAGATTCCCTGCGCGGCACTCCTTCACTGGCAGTGGCTGTAAACTCATAAACGGTCGAAGTTTCATTAGAAACCGTCCAATTTAAAAAGGAACAGGGCGGGAGGTAGGAAACAATGCCAAGTGGGATCCTAAATTGCTCAGGATGTTGTAAATAGAGCTGCCGTCTTTTGATCTGGCGAAGGGTCACAGGGATGCTGTTCGTTTGACCAAAGGATGTTGGGGGCAAGTGGCAGAAATCACCCACCTTCCATCCTGTTTTCCACTTCCATTACTTTGCTTAAGGCTGGTGCTATTAAGAAGGTGTAAGGAAGCGGCTTAGACAGGCCTTCCTTTTAGGGTCTCGCTGCCATTAGGGAATTAGAAAGCGTTGTTTGTTTCTGGTCTGTTCAGATGTTTTATGGCAGCCCGTTGTTGCTCACCGGCTGCCTCAGCCGGCTACTGCGTCTCATTAAGCGTAACGTCGGGCTGGGGCTCGGGGAGGAGCGGAGAGATGAAAGCTCCTGCACAGTTGCAGATCCTGAGCGGGAAGTTAATGCTTGGAGAGTGCTTGCATGCTGCGTGCATGGCGGAGAAGTTGTTACAGGCATCAGTGTCTAGCAAAGCTGCTTCCCCAACCTCCCATCCCCCCTGGGTAGAGGAGCTTTGGGGTGAGTGGCAGAGAAATGCAAGGATGTGCAGCCTGCCTTGCCTGCTGCTTGTGCTGCCTTTGTGCGACAGACAGCCAGCCAACTCTGCCCGCTCTGTTGTGCGGAGGAAGCCAGGGTGCTTACAGCACCTTCAGTGAGATGGCAGGCGGCTTCCACGAACTCACGGCTGCTATCAGAGGCACCTCTAAGTCTTACGTATTGCAGCACCTCTCCCTACACAGCACAGCGTGACTGCCTGCACTTGGAGACGTAGTTTTGCTAGTGTGTGTGCTTTCACGTATGAGAGATTTTCTGCGTTATTTAGGCAACTGAACATGGGGGAATTCGGTTTATGAGAAACTGCTTCCTATTCAGATAACATCATGTCTTCACGGCAGATATAGTAAGCTGGTTTCTTCAACATTCCGGGTTATTTGCAGAACCGATCTTTTCAAATATCGGTCAGGTCATAAACTAGAAAAGTCTGATACTGATCTGTGCTTAACGCCAATAAAATCAGGAGCAGAGGCTTGGAAGAGTATTCTAAAGTATTTATTAGAAAGATGCATATTTGACACAATTAGTCGTGTTCCAATAATCATGTTTTTTCTCATTTTTGTGAGCTACTGTATTTTAACTCGTCTGGGGTCCATTATGGTGCGGTTCGTAAACAAGATGAAACTATGTGGCTAATAACACGAAATGTTTCCTACTTTGATCTAATCAGAAGCCTGTTTTGAGCTGCTGGTTTAGATCTTCCTCAGAGGAGAGGGGAATGTCGGAAGCAAGTACTTTAAGCATTTCTCTCTTGGCAATTAGCCACGGGAGCTCCATTATTACTTTCTGCGTGGATCAAATGAGGTCAGTGGAATGAGCTTCCTGCACGGGGTCGTTCTCAGAAGCTGCAGCAGGCGGTAGTTGCTAACGTTGCCATCCCGTAGACCTCCCTTCTGAAAACGGACGCGGGAAATAACCTAGAGCCTCAGAGGGAGGTGTGCAAAACACCGACGGATGACTCTGGGGCCTCTTGTGGAAACTGCAATTTGGCCGTACTGTTCAGCACTGAGTTAAACATTAGTAGCCTTCTGAAGGTTTTTGTGGTGGTGCTGAAAGAGTAACGCTCATTTAAATGAATCATACCTGCCTACTTTAAAGCGGTAGAAGCACAAGCCATCCGAACTCAATTGTAAATTTTACTGCCTTTTGAAGAAAGATAATTCACTGCTGGTTGAAAGAGAAATGTATTAAAAGCAGTGCTCGCGCATACATCTGTGTGTGTAGATGTAGATGTAAAGACTCTGCACCTTGCGATGAATTTCTACTGTTTTAAATCTATGAATCAAATTTATTTATTTAAGGCTGTAATCTTAATCGTGAGTTTGTGTAGACTGTTTCCTTGAAGAGCCCTTGGAAGTTCCCTTAGCACGAGCCTGTGTCCTGATGAGGGACCGTGGGCAGATGAGCGGGCCAGCACGGTCTTCAGTCTGTGCATGTGCTGAATTTTAATAGTGGCGTTATATCCATTGACTTTCAGCTATCTAGAATGAACAGCAGAAATGGGAAAATAGTATATTTGATAATGATCTATTGATGTGACAGTGTTAACCCTGTGACCTACTATGCGGTTTCTGCTATGCAGTATAATTAAGTTGCCTCATCAGCTGAAGCAATAGTCCTATCAGTAAGCAGCTTTTAAAAAATGATGTTCAAATATGCAAAGTACTTCATGCGATACTAGGCAGTGTATTTCATAAGAACTGAAACAAATAATTCGGTTTGCCTAGGACTGCTATTCTTGCTTTTCCTTATTTACTTTAGAAAATCCTATTGAACTCAAGTGAGTCCATCCATTCTCCGTCAGGCCCCCCCTTCCAGCCCGAAGATGTTTGAGTGCGTTTAATGGACAAAGTGGTTTGAGTTTCTTTTCCTTTCAAGTCAGAGGGTTTATTTTTAGCTGGGTTGTTCTTTCTGGAGCTCAGCTGTGTGCGCTGGAGCTCTGAGCAGGCCTGTTCATTTGCGTGCTTTTACGCATTCCCTCTGAATCTCAGGGGGAAGTGCTCCTGCTGCAGGGTTGGTGAGGTATTCAGTCTTATCACTCACCTGGATTTCTGAGCAGTGGAGACCTCTTCTGTAAGCAGATCTAGAGACAGATGTTTGCGTTTGGGCTCCAGCATGCCACTAAGCTGGTCTGTTCCCACCAGAGGTCTGGCTGCATTGCGCTGATGGGTTTATTTACCTTTATTCTTTCTGCGGGGGGGGGCACATCCCTCTGCCAGGAGTCAGTCCTGGAGTGTACTGGGAGAGGCAGGAGAGGTAGACTGGTGCCTCTGGCCTTCCCCTTTGGCGAACAAAAGAAATCTCGGCTCCAGTGAGAGCTGGCCTAGCAGCTCTGGCTGTTATTGTGCCTGTAACAAAGTATCTCTGAGAGTAGATGGGGAAAGAATCGAAGGAAGTTCCTGGCAGTCCTGTTTCAGCTCTTTGCGTGGTATTTTGTGAAGGTCTTTAGAAGCCTTTGTGGTCCTGACAGTATTCCGCTGTGTGAGGAAAATCAGATTTCATTTTGAAATGAGTGTTTGTAGCTCCCACCATTGTAGTGGGAAGTCTGAAACGTGTGAACTGTGTGGCTGAGCCAAAAGACTGAAAACCAAAACAAAACAACCACACGAGCAGAGCCCGGAATAATTCCCATCTTTAGGAAATTTGGAGATACAGTATTCATTTAGGAAGCTGCCTTATAATTAAAGAATCCTTTGAACAGAAGGAATGAGTGGAAAAAATAAACAACATTAAAAAAAAAAAAAAAAAAAGGCAAAGAAATCCACCAGGAAAGAGAAGTGTTCAATAAAATCTCAGTGAAGGCAATAAAATGGCTCCAGTTTCTCAGTATGCTGACGCTGGTGGCTAAAGCTAATCTCACACTTGTTGCTGGAGAGTGTGGTTTCCTGATGAGCTGATTTTAAATGAGGATATGAAATACTTAGAGGATATTGTCTCCTGTCTCTGAAAAGAAAGATACTATCTCTCTCATATACACTGGTTGAAATTTTAATTAAACTCGTGCCAAAAAGCATTGCTGACTAGACTGAAGCAAACTCGTTCGGAGACTGCGGTGACCGAAGGTGAGGGATTTCTATGTGGGGGAGATAAGAAACGTTATTTAATATGTTTATGCCGTGTTCGTAGTTGAAATATTTGCACGCAGAAGTCTTTCATTAGAGGCTGTTTGAGCTGGGGTGTGCTCGTCAAAGCGTTCGGTGCGGAGGGGTCAGATGACAGGAAAGGACTGCACTTGATACGGGAAGGAAAACACCAAGGGAAGAATGATTGCATCCACTCCTGTCATGCCTTGCTTTCTCCTTGCTCGCCTGGTTGACGGGGCTGGCAGACGTGCAGGCAGACACTCTTTAATTTTTGGTTTGGCAGTTCCCTGTCCTTGCCCTGGCTGTGTGCCTGGGCTCTTAGGGAGGTGGCTGCTGTGGGCTGGGGGCAGGCCTGGGGCCCAGCAGCTGGAGGAGCCTGGGCCCGCTGTCTCTTTGCCGAGGGTTTGCGGGGATAACGACAGTGTGCCCAATTCGGCACAAAGAGCGATGTTTAAGCATGATTGCAGCGATGTGTTGAAATAAACCCTGTTATGATTAAGCTGCTACATTCTTGGCAGGCTCGCCATAAACCACAGTGTGTTTTTTGGTGTGTACGTGGCTTTTTTTTTTTCTTTTTTTTTTTTTTCCTTCATACAAGTAAGCAGATTAGTTAATGCCTGCCTTTCATGAGCAGAGGCTTTCATCTTTAATACTAGGGTTAAACTGCATTCAAGCTGTCCGCAGCCTGTGAAGGTCAAGCTACCATTTTGATTTCCTCTCCCTGCACCACGAGCCCATGTAGGGCTGAGGGTGACCCCTCTCACCCACCCCCTGGCCCGAGGGATGTTAGGAGTGGCCTTTTGTGGGAAAGATTACCCCCCCCCCCCCCCAACGCCTTCGTTTACATGCATGTTACAGGCTCTGCTCTGAAGGCAGCAGACAGAGGGCAGGACGTGTCTCTCCTGGATGAAGGTGTGGTGAGCTGGCTCTGCCAGGCTGCTGAGTGAAATGGGATGCCCTGAAATGGCCTTCTGCTCTGGGGCTTTGTGCTCTAGCAGACAGTCTCAAGATGTGTCCAGAAGATGCCACCTTTCCTTCCCCCCCCCAAATCACAGCATTGCTGCTGCTGTCTGAGCTGCTGGCTGCCTGAGCATCCACCATCTGGTCCCCAAACCAAATTAGAAGCGTGCGCTGTTTTAATTATTTTCTACTTGTGTGGTCAGGAGGTTATTTGGTCTGGTGAGCTGTACTTCAGGCCCTTTCCTTCATTAATACCACCTTGTATGCATCCTGCGTGAGTACTGGAGTGGTTAAGTTATCCACTTGTGTGGCCAGCTCTTGATACGACACAGTGGCCAGTATTTACAATTACAAGAGGAAGCTGTTATATGTGGATTATCCTGTATTTTTCTCCAGTGATGGTAATTACCTACATAAATTTCAACTTAATCCTAGGAATGAAGTCTTGCTAAAAATATACACATAAAAATTCCATTATCCAGAAGTAAATTTGGGTCATTTAAGTTTATAAATGTTATTTATTATAGTGTCTTTTCTGCTTTGAAGGAATCCTGCAGAAATCTTTGGCTGAGAAACCCAGTAGGCTTAGAGAAAGGTGCAAGGTTTGATGGGAGAAAGGGAGCAAGAGCTACAATAAGAAAAATAGTTTTGTCAGCTTGTGGGATGGGGGATCATTCTTCACTTCAACAGACAAAGCAAAGGCGTATAGCTGAAACATTAAAGCTGGAAATGCCTCTGCAAGGCATTCTGCATGACTTTTAAGTTTTTAATGCATCCTTCCTGGAGACCAGTGATAAAAGGTAACAAATCAGACAATAGCAGGCAGTCAAACTCCTGCTCCTTCAAATCCAAACAGATAGACAACAGCTTTAAGAACACCGTCCTTCAATCTAGCTATTGAAGTCTTCTGTTGTTATGAGCTTTACTGCAACAGCTCCATACAGTACAGACACCCGGGCAAGAAGGTGTTTTGCTTCCCAGTGGGTTTTCCGCTGGACTTCAAAAACTCGGAAAACAAACCTGAAGGGGATATAACTGCAGGAGGACAGAATGGCAACTAAAGGTATCATGCTTTGAGTTCGGCTGGGGGCTTTGAAGCATTTTCTGCCTCCAAATACTGCGGTAGTAGTAATTTGTCTGTAGCTTTAAAGCTGTAGCATAGCTGAAATTTTGATGGAGAAATTCTTGAGCGTGAAGGGAATTCACACTGGGGATCAAGAAAAAACTTGTTGCACCTGAGAGCAAGTATAGCCATTCATATTGGCACAGGATTAAGCTGACATTCCTCCAAGTCACTGCAGGGCTTCCAAGTGTCAGTTTTTAGACAGCACATGTAGTGACACTCATTTCAAAAGGAATAAATCATCCAAATGTATCTGAGAGATTTCAGTATAGCTGTGTCTGGTTGCTGATTACAATTTAAAACAGTAGTGATTCCTTTTATCTCTCTGGAAGCTAAATAGCTCAGTCTCCTAGACCTTCTTTAATGAAGAGACCTTAAATTTTTATATTTATCTCAATTTTTTATTTAATAGCAGAGTCCATCTTGGGTTCGCTGATCAGAGCCTTAAATTGTTAAGAAATGTGGAAGTATAATTATGTGGGGGGGGAAAAAAGGGGCAATATTCTTTGTCATTGGCGTTTCACAGAACCTTTCAGCGTTATGTAGCAGAACATGAAAGAAATTTGGATTTATCTATCAAATTTGATAGCCCAGGCCGTGCAGCTTGCTAATACAGTGCTATTTCCTGCAACGGTGCGACAATTAGTGTAAGGATGTTACAAGGAGAGTGCAAAACACGTTGGTCGTGGTAGATTAATGGGGAGATTTAGAGTAGGATTCAGCAAGCATTTCAGGGGGAAAAAAAAAAAAAAAAAAAAGGTGTTTGTGGTTTCTCAGTTCCCTCACACCGCCTCTTTGGATCTGTCTGATGTGAACCAGGTTTCAGTGAATTAATCTTCTTTCTTTCCATCTGTACACTACCTCACTGATAAGCAGGGCATGGCCGAGAGAAGGGTGTGTGTGTGTGTGTGTGTGGGAGAGTGCCTATGTGAGTCTGAAGGCTTGCCTTCCTGGATCTATGATTAATAGTTAATTCCCATAAAACAATTCAGGTGTGAATTTGGACAAAGAGAGGTTATCGCTGCGTTTCTCGTGTCAGCACAGGTTAGGATGGTCAGCTGTATGTATGGGTTTTTTTTTTTTTTTTTTGAGTAGGAGGTAGAGAGGGTGTGATGCTGTGTCTTTAGTTCTGAATTTTTTCATTGAGTTTCCCCTTTAAAATGTCACGTTTGACCACTCTTGCTCCAATTTTCTCCTGCCAACTTGACTCTTAGCATCTCAAAGTGAAGAATTTACAAAATATATAATCAGCAGTATAGACCAGGTTCCAAAGTATTGGAATGCCCAAGCTTGACGCAGAGCTTTTCAAAGGTGTATTACAATTTGTCTTTGTATGTAGGCTCAGGCTCTGCGTTTGGTACCTTGTGTAAACGCATGCATGCATGCTGGTTGAAAAGAAATACTTGGAAGTAATACGTGTGAGTATTTGAGAAATGTCCTCTTAGTAAATAGCCTGGTGGTGGAGTATCACAACAGCTAGTGTGTAAGTACAGCTTCCAGTGCAGGGCCTTTCACTCGGAAAATAAAAACCGTTGCTTTGCAGAAACCTTAACAGAGAGGTCAAATTTGTCCTGAACCAACTTGGAAAATTCTGTAACTACTCTAGTGTCTGAAACTTTCGGCATTTAGACAAAGTCACTGGAGACTTATTTTTATTTTTTTTTTAAACCATGAAAGATTGATTCTTTGTTCTTTTGATACCCCTTGATTTGAGGAAACCATCATTAGATGCACTGCGGTCTGAAATGCTGAATGACGTGCTCAGCATGGAGCAGAGCTCTGGAAATACAAGTTTTATAAGGGGAATGTTGGCACAACACAAACTTTATTAATGCTTGTGGTCAATCTGCTGTAATATTTAAAATCCCTGGTTTCCATGTTACTTTGTAAATACAGCTTTTCTTTGTTTGCTGGAAGGAAGGTTGACCCTTTGTAACTTCTGGATTTGCCCACGCTTCTACTTGTTATTTTTCCTTTGAGAAAATCATTGTCTGATCTTTTGGATAAGAGGTTCTGGCTTTGTCTGCATTGTTTTGATTGTACTGAGAGAATCTGGGCATACAGAAAGGCAGCATTGGAAGAACTTCTCTCTTTTTTTTTTTTGCAGTCTCTCTATTGGGAAGAACGTTTGCAAATCAGTCTTCAGTTCTCCATAGCGTGCGAGTGAATTAATTCAACTGTATTTCTCTGAGCTCAGAGTGCACCAGAAAATTGAATTCTTTGTAATGCTCGTCACAGTCGATGGCAAAATGTTGGGGATCCTTTTGCCTTCACCATCCTTCGAATGCAGTCCTTTCTGTTCGGCTCAAGGATGCGTTCGTTCTGTGTAAGGTCAAGCCCACATCTTATCTTTAAGTCCTTCTTTCCTTCAGGGTATCATCAGGCATTCAATTTACAAATCCTCTAAATCTTCTGAGCTGTTTTTCTATGAGTGTTTTAAAAAGTTTATGTAATCTCTGGGAGAGAGGCTTCTGCTAAGCTGGCACACCTTGTATTTGATTAAACCCTTGCCTCTTGCTTGAGGGACAGGTTGGCTGGCTTCACAGACCTGCTGGGATCCCCTGGTTGAGACACACCAGTCAGCCGGAGTGATTCTCTGTGTTCCAGTTTTAAGGTGTGGGGGGAAAGGGGAATTGCAGTGCATGTACTGGAGTGTGAAAGTAACACAAAAGCTATCTCCAGCTGATTACCAGACACTGCCAAAATTAGATTTTTCAGTGTCTACAATTAGGCACGTCAGTGTCCTGTCTTTTGCTTTTCTTTGTTTTACCTTCTCACTTAGCCCAGCCAGCTTATGAGTAATAACTCTTACTGCAGAGTCACTGATGACTTTTGTTACAGGTTGCACCATGTGTTGCTTACTGAGAGCAATCCTTAGCTGCTCGTAGCAAGTCACATTGCCTGTAGATGCATTCCCTGGCTACAAAATGATTTGCTTTCTCTCTTTCTGTCCCCCAGTCCCTTACTGCTGCAGGGGATTTCATCTGCTTATGTGGCATCTTTTACAGTCTCTGTTTTGAGTTTGAAATTTGGCACTTTGTTTCTGGTCATATTGAAGTGTCTTCCCTCGGGATGCTCAGCTGTGGGTCATGTTAACTGCTCTGCCCTCAGAGAGGAGGTGGTGATGGCTGGGGAGGAGGAAGCATGGGGATGAGGCTTTCCTTGCCACCTGGGCTAAAAGAAGCTGAAGCTCTATGAAGCTTTGTTCCTCTGGGTGCAAGTGGGTGATGGTGAAGATCCACGGCCCCTGGTGCTAGTTAGCTAATTGAGATAGCACAGTTTTATTTTGAATGGATTGCTACACTGCATCATCTTGTTGTTCTTCCCCAAGATGGGGGACTGTGTTGAGTTTGTGTTGCACAGCAGGTGGTTTGTGCTTCCCACCCCCTTATTTCCTGCCCAAATCCTCATGTGAAGTGTTATATTTGTGTGCCCTCTACCAGTGCTGGCGGTTCACCTTTCTCTCTGCTTCTAAAGCTTTGGCAGCATGTCCCCTGTATCTGCCCGGGTCTGTGCACATGGAGCACTGCCCAGGGGCTGGCTGGAACCTTCTCCTCCAGATGCCTTCAGGGCCTTCCTCAGTTGGTATTCTTGTACTCTTAGCTATCATTATTGCAGCATTTTGTCATAGGAGTTTACAGGTAATAAAACCGTATTTATAATACGTACAACATCTTTATCAAACCAAATCCAGGAGGATGCTTATGGAGCTAGTCTTATTGTGGGGTGTTGGAGGTTCAAGTTTGATAGGATTCATGGTGTTGGTTCCTGGGAGCCGTTATAAGGAAACCTGTAATGCTGATAGAGATTAACCACGCAAAAATGATGTTTGTTTTGTGCTTCCCTTCTGCTCACTTAACCAGCAACACGTTATCTGGTCAGGCCTGGCTGTAAATGAAGTACCTGCATGGCTGTTAGGTAGTGGAAGAGCTTGCGTGTCTTGTCATCTTCCGTTGCTGTGAAAATGAAATGACCGTGTTTAGTCCCGGCACTATCTTCTGGAGCACTCACCCAGAGAGAATGAGAGACAGAGCAGAGTTTTTAAAATGCCACGTGTTTTAATGTAGAGGGAGATAACAGAAGCATTCTAGAGAGAAACCTGTCGGCTTCTGTGCATTGATTTCGTAACTAATTTTTTGCAGAGCCAGCCGTTGAGATTCTTATTTTGTGACAAGATGAATGTGAGCCAGCAGCATGCCCTGGCAGCCCAAGGGCTAACTGTACCCCGGGGTGCACCAGGCCCAGCATTGCCACCAGGAGAGGGGGGGGGATGGTCCCCTCTGCTCTGTGCTGTGCGACTGCACCTCCAGCACTGGGGACCAGGTCTGGGTGCCACAGGAGAAGGACATAAAGGTATTAGAGAGCCTCCAAAGGAGGGCTCTAGGACAGAGGATGGTCTGAAGGGCGAGATATATGAGGAGCTCCTGAGGACCCTTGGTTTGTTCAGCTCCAGAGCAGAGGAGCTGAGGGGAGACCTCATGGTGGCTGCAGCTCTTTGTGAGGGGGGAGTGGAGGGGCAGTGCTGAGCTCTGCTCTCTGGAAACAGCGACAGCACCTGAGGGAATGGCGTGGGACTGCATCAGGGGAGATCTGGCCTGGGCATTAGGGAAAGGTTCTTCATCAGAGAGTGGCTGGGCCCTGGAACAGGCTGCTCAGGGCAGTGGTTGGGGCCCCAAGTGCTGGGAGAACGTTCAGACGTTGTGTTTGACTTTGGGTGGTCCTGTGTGGAGCCAGGAGCGATCCTTATTGGTTCCCGCAGGATATTCTGTAATTGCATGATTATTGTAAGTGAGCGATATTGGCCACATCACAAAAAAAAAAAAAAAAAAAAAAGCATTTTGAGACTGAAGCTTTGATATGTGCTTAAAAGGAATCTAATTACCACTGAGCTGTTTTGCAAACAGTGGTTTTGGAAAAATTCTCATTATTAAGAACGTGGTGGGTTTTCTGCTTTTTTATTTTTTATTTTCCTGAAGTTTGAAAAACTATGGGATTAATATCTGAAAGACTGGGAGACACTTGGTCTTGTAATTCTTGCGCTACGTTTGTGAAAATGTCAACAGAAGTCCTCAATTATTTTTTTCCCACAGTGTGAAAATGGGTCTGTTGAGTAGGTAACTATATATATAGGCAGGCATATAGAGAGAGATGCTTTAATAGATATATATATATACACACACACTTTGTCAGCTTTCTCCTCAGCAGTTACGTGGTGGTGCAGTCTGTATCCGCTATCACAGATTTCTTCCTTTCTACAGCATGTCACGTCCGGATGGGTCAGAGCGAGGAAGACTGCTCATTACTGTGGTCCAACTTTGGATTTTCTTATGTGCTAAATTTGTACATAATTTCGGGTTATGGAAGCCAAGGCCTTGAGAAAATACTGTGGCCTGTCCATAGTTCTGGTACAAGGTATTTGACCTGGAAAACAGCTAGCTGCTGCTGGAGATGAAATTAGTGCAGGCGGTGTCAAGGTGCTGTATTAAATTGTTCTGAGTTTCTTACTTGTTGCCTGGATGTGGAGACAAATGGAATGGGCTGTAAATAATGTGAAAAGTTGCAGGGATGGCTACGTGGGATTTAGGGTGCGATTTCATGAGTGATGTGAACCTGCTCAAGATCCATTTCTCCCCTTATGTCTGGCAGCTTGTCCTTCCTTTCTGCCTTGTAGTTGGCTTGAAATAAATGCAGGGATAATTTAATGGAGAACAGGAGTGCCCCTCTCAACAGTAGCCTGACGGTAGGACAGCTGAAGCCAGGAAAGAAACCGTATCTAAGTTTTATCATCACTGAAAGCTTTCCTTCCAAAGGTATTTGCGTAAAAAATGAACTAATGGGGGAAAAGAAAAAGACACCAGAGCACCACAGCTACAAGGAACAGCCGAAAACAAGTGGAATTGGGGTGTGCTTATTTGTGGAAGGCTGCTGGATGTTTTGTTTTTGTTTGGTGGTGAGGGGAGGTCTGTGGGAGGAGTTGGCAGCAGCTTGCAGTACTGGCTGTTTGCTGCACTCCTGCCTATGGCTACACAGCATCCAGCCTGAGTGCCTGCCAGGCTGGGAGCCCATTGCTCTGCTTGCCTTTGCTTTCAGTCTGTAATTTGGGAGGTACGTATGTGTGGTCTCTCCCTGCCCCACATTTTCTGTCGACTCAAGTGTCTGTGCTGCAGCCTGAGGATTTCTCCACCAGGCTGTGGCTTGTTTGTGGCACTCTGAGGTGGCTCGGGCATCTTGAGGGGCTGTGCAGATCTCTCCTTTTGCTTTATGTGAGCATAAGGAGTAAAAAGTGGTCAGTCCGTATTTGGCAATAGCTCTGTTTTGAGGCAGTACATGAAAAATCACGATATTGTAAAGGTTGAGCTAACATCCAGCTGAAGAGAGTTCCGAATGAGCCAGAAAAAGAGAGGCAAGTAGAAAAATGGCAGTTTTGATGCTGCATTCATCAGCCCTGTTAGGAGTAAGCGTGCTTTCGTATACGTGGAAAGATGACGTTCAGATGAAAGTTGCCTCCGTTCTGCTCACTCATTCAATTTGGAAAACGTTTGGAAAGCTGAAGCGTAACTCTGGAAACGACTTGCTTCAAGTGTGCAGCAGAGATGAGAGGCTGCTGTGTGTGCCCAGGGTGTCGAGCACTGTGCCTATATAAGCGCCGGTCTTGGGGTCCCATTGTGGAGCTTAGCTGTGAGGCAGAAGTGCTCTCATAGGTGGCTGCCCTGGTC
Organism: Oreortyx pictus; assembly: GCA_036925125.1. Taxonomy (NCBI): domain Eukaryota; kingdom Metazoa; phylum Chordata; class Aves; order Galliformes; family Odontophoridae; genus Oreortyx; species Oreortyx pictus. The sequence continues at coordinate 83,760,065 of JAUPFR010000003.1, read as the reverse complement.
ACGTTCTGAACACAGCATCCGAGCAGTGCTGAGATGTGAATGCAGGAACAAAGCGAGGAGGCCAGTGTAGCACGGGGAGCATGTGGTCTGCACGCTTCCCGCACCAATAACTGCTAAGTTAGCAGGCAGTTCCGTTTCTCACTAGATGAGGTTTCGGAGCGAAATTTTTCCCTTTAGTCTTCATTATGTGAGCCCTTGTAAAACATAGATGGAAACAGTGTATAAATATGCTGCGTCCTGACACCTCTTAAATTTATCCAGGAGTATTTGGGAGTTGATGTGCGCTGAGTGAAAGGGTCTAATTGAGTTAACGTTAACGCAACCAGAAGAACAAAGCTCTCACGTTAGGGAAGCGCCTCAAAGATGCCTTATTTGTATTCAGATTGCGGCTCAGCGTTTTCTACAGATACACTTCAGTAATGTGAGTTTCGTGTTATCTGGAGGTCCGGACCTTAGGAAGTGTGAGAGCCATAGGGCTTTTTAAAGTCTAACCTGCTCGATGGTTACAGGTCTCATTTTTATAATGCATCATTAGCATTGCTGGCAGAGAAAGTAAGGTTGTTTTTTTTGTTGTTTTTTTTGCATTATTATTTTTTTGTACCGATCCTGCAGGTACAATTCATCTGACGTTTTAAATAATGGTGCTTTTGGAGTTTAACTCTGCCTTGTCGTTTGTCCCTTCAGTATAGAGCAGATGTTCCTAAGAGTTAGGGTCACTTCTCAGTTATCTTTGACGGAGGAAGAGTCTGCTCAATATCAGATGGTTCAGACTAATGTACATTGATCTTGGCAGGGAGAACTCAAGTTCCTTGAGCTTGCTAGGCAGCACAGGCCTGCAAATTGTTGTATTAACAAGCCAATTAATTAATAAGCAGGAAATTAATGTAACCCCCGAGGCAGTATGCACTAATACTATATTCTTTGGTTTTAAAAATAAGTGTTGCTTTTACATGTAATATGAAGCACCATCCGTGTGGATAAGGTGCAAGCCAGGGAAAGCTTTTCCACCCTTCTTTTCAGATTGAGTTCTTTTCAACAGTTGTCACCGCCAGAATGCGGTGTCACTGCATGGACTTCCTATTCTGTCTCTTTGTATTTTCCCAAGGAAGGTAGTGGAACAGCTAAGGCCATTTACCTGCTAAATCCAGCAGTATGAGTTGCTTCTCCACGATGTAACTAGTCACTGCTGTTTAATAACCTTTTTTTTTTTGTACATTTAATTTTGGGATTGTGAAGATGCTGCCCAAGCAATTACATGGAGCGCGTAGCGTGCTGGGAGAGCAAGCAGTGGACATCATGGGTGCTCCTGAGAACCTGTATCCTTGCCTTTCTTTCCTGCTGTTTCTGAGTAGGATGGTGGACGTCTGCTCCAGAGGCAGTGCTGGTCTTCAGGGCTGCGTCTGCTTGATAAAACTTATGTGGTTTTTTTTTTTTTTTTTTTTTAACTCTGGGGCAGGTTATGGGCTAATGAGGAAAGAGAGATTTCTCTTGTGCCTGCTGTGTTCCCTAGAAACGTTAGACTTGAGGTGGGACAAAATCTGTCTGGGGCAGAGAGCAAAATACCAGATTCTTTACTGGGTTTACTGTTGCTCCTCATCTTTGTACATCCAAAGCATGTGTTGGTTTGATCCCAATATGTTTTTTGTTCAGTGGCTTGAAGCTCCTCTGTGTAATGCAGCTGTAATGATTTTTGATGAGTGCTGTGTATCTGTAAGAAGTGAAGTTTAAGTTTTGATAGTCTTTGAATGAAGATTTTTCTGTAAGTGGCTTATCCTAAGGAAATGGTAAGCAAGCAAATATAAATCTGACATGCTTGAGGAATAAGACACCTGAGTTTATAAATGGTCTTGGTAACTTGATTTGAAAGAATTATTTAAAGTTCTGATGTTAGGCTTTAAACCTTAGGGCTCTTCGTACACCTTTCCAGAGGAAATTGACTTTTGTCTGCAGTTGGTTGACTTCTTCAGTATTCTAATTGAGTATTCCAGATTTTGTACTCATGATTTAGTAAAATTACTTTTCTAAGAAGTAGCTGTGGTATAATTTTTGCTGAGAAAGCGTGAAGTTCAGATTATTGCTTTAGTATCTTTTCTTGTTTAAGATGAGCCAGACCGAAAAGACTGGAGGAGAGCAGGGAAGATGGGAGTAGTGGTCTCTAGTCCTGTGACATGCCTTTGTATGGTAGACTGTTTCCTTGTGTGGAGGTACGTGGAAGCCCATGCTCGTAGCACATGGAACTCTCCAGGCATTATCAACCTTCAGAACAAGGCAGAAATGCTGCATATGGAAAGACTTTCTGGGAGGATATTGCCTGCCGTGCTTCCTCCATTCCTGTGCAGCCTCTCGTGGGGAGTGGATCCCAAACCAGAAACGAAGAGCACACCTGAAGGCCAGGAAGCATGGGCAGGATGTGAGTGAGGGGCTTTGCTTTTACCTTGGGTTTGCATTGGTCCTGGTTGCAAATAAAAGTGCCAAAAAGCCCCTTGGAGCAAGAAACTGAAGCCATGATCCTTGGCACGGAGAGTCTGTGGGGTGTGAGGAGGAGGAACTTGTTGAAGTCATCCGTGTGGGCTGAAGTGGGATGGTGCCAGGTGGCCAAGGAGGCTTCTGCTGGCCCCGCTGCCTCCTCCTGCCTTCTGAAGGGTAAGAGAAGGATCTTCCCCAGTGACACGTGGTGGAGGCTGGAAATCCGCAGCTTGCACTGAGCTGTGGCAGAAATGCTTCAAACCTGCAGAGACATTGAGAAGTAACTTTGGAGCAGGCTCGGATGAGACAGAAGCAGAATTTTTTGTTCCGTAGAAATGATAGGGGAGCTACCTTACAGTTAACACCAGTGATAAATGTCGGGCTGGTTTGTATTAAAAATGCTTTAATCTGATTTGGCCCCATTAATTTTTAAACTAGCAGAGGAGGTCATTAAATCACAAGTCCCTTTTTTGTTATAAATGCTTGCACCTCCGTGTTCCCTCAGCTTCCCGAGATCCTGGTTCTAATTAGAGCGGCGATGTGGTTCATGGCTTGTCAAGCAGATTAATGTGCTTTTGAAATGTTTTTTTTTTTTCTTCTTCTTCTTCCCCTATAGCTGCCTGCTTGTCTTCCTGGTGGGTTTTTTTTTTTTTTTGGTTTTTACTGCACCTGTATACAGAGCGTATGAAAAGGTTTTAGCTCCCACTGTGCAGGCTTGGGCGAAGTGTTAAAGAGCCAGGGGAGGGGAGCACAGGAGCTTAAAAGAAATCTCCTGCTCTTCACAAAATGACACATTCATCCGCATTTTTCCCCTGCCTTTGAGTGGCATGCGTGCTTTCCTTATGTGGGGGAATCAGCGTTTTCAGAGGTTTTACAGCCTGCAGCCCCCCCCCCCCGCCCTCCCTCTCCCCACCCTCAGTTTTGCTCTCCCCTCCCTCTGCAGCAGCACCGTGCTTTCTGCTGGTGGAATGTGGGCTCATCATGATGGGGGGGGCTTATCACAAGAGGGGTGCAGCAGTTTTGCAGGACCTGGGGGTGGGAGGGGGGGGTGGGGGGGAAGCTGAGCTGGCCTCTCGCCAGCAGCCTGAGGGTTGCGCTTAATTTGCATATAAATTTACATAAGACTTTAATTGGAGATAAATGCACGTGTTTTTTATTTATGGAGCTCTGCAAGTGTACACAGAGATTTAACAGGAAAAAGAAAAAAATCAGGAAAAAAGTGCCTGCTTTGGCTAAATAGGACCTGGGCCCCGCTGCATGGATGGTCTGCCATCAACCCCTAGCCCCCTCGAGCTGGAGTTTTGGGTCCTTGAATTCACTGCCAGCCTTGAGCCCCATCGTGGGTTTGCCTCCATCAGTCCACGCGTGGCGAAGCAGAGCGCAAGCAGCTTGGTTGCTTCAGAGCAGCTTCAGAGCTGACCCTGCTGCTCTTCTTATCTGTATGCAGCCGGTGCTGTTGCTGTGTGCTTTGGTCGTGGAGCTACACGCTGTAGCCCAGAGACCAAGTAAGTGTCTTCCTCCCTCTCTAGCGTGATATACAGCTGCAGTAGGCTCGATGGGCAGCTTGCTAGAAGATAAAATTAATTTTTGAGTAATGCACGTTGGAAGGAATAATCTGAATGAGACATGCACGTTACTGGGTTATAAATTAACTGTAACTACTGAGGAAAAAAGATACGGGCATCAGGGAGCGCAGCTCCTCGCAGACCTTTTTGCGTTGTGTCACAGTGCGCGTTGTCAAACAGAAACAAAATGGTGCAGAACGGAACAGGAGGTGATGCTGAAACTTCTCGTGTTATTAGGTAATTCAGCTGTCTGATGTCACCTCTAAAACTGTTCAATTCTGGTGATCTTGGAATAGTGACGGAATAAAAAGCTGGCCAGGGATGAATAAAGAAATGAATAGAGGACTGGTTGGAGAGTGGAACTTGAAGAGTTTGGGATGAAAAGGTAAAATGCTTGTGGCATGTGGGCACCCAGCTTTAATGAAGGAATGCGTAACGCTCGTGTAGAAATCCAGTGACACAAGTGTGCAGATTACGAAGCGGTGTGGAAGGAACGTCAGCGGTTTGCTGCTTTATTTAACCTTGCTGTGCCATAGACCAGCCTGCCTCTGTTACTGTTCCAGCAAGACTTTCGTGACACTATCCTTTAAAAAGTGGCAGGGGCATACACACGGTGCAAGGAGGCATTAAGTGAAGCTGAAAGGCAACATTCAAGAAGGTTAAAAGGAATTTTATTTTCATGGTGAATAATTAAACCGGGAGCTGACTGCCTTCTGTGCAGGAACATCCAAGGCTTTTTATAAAGCTGCGCTCACCACGCTGCCACACAGTTCGTTAAAATATACAAATAAAAACTCAAGGTTCAGAAATCATTTTAAAAGTGGGTTGCTTTAAGGCAGGAAACAAACAACCAAACACAAATTCTGTGCATTTGAAATGGGTGTGGTGCCTCTGTGATCTTGTGCTCAGAGCTGCTAGTGGGGAGCAGGAGCTCTCACCGGGAAACGTTGCATGGCTGAGAGTGTGCAGAGGAAAAGAGGAGGGTAAAAATGTTGATGCTGGAAACACAGGTCTATTTAATGCTTAAATACGTAGACTGGCGTCTAGTACTAAGGTTATGACAATGAACTTAGCTTTTCTAGGTATGTAAATTTAAGGTTTGTTTATGAATTTCCCAGCAAAATTACCTTAATCTTGATCAGGTTGCTCTGAAAAACATGACCTCGCAGACAATCCATGTGCGTCTGTAATAAGCGCATGCAAATTGGTAACTCTATCAACTCTTAGGTTAAACGGAATTTAATTTGCCAGATCAGAGGTAAAGAGAGAACAAAGCCGCAGCCCGAGAAACAATTTATGTTGTTCATCTGGCTGCTCCTTCAGACTTCTGTCGCAGCGCTGATGTTCCGCGTGGGTTAGAGCAGCCTGTCATGTCAGATCGGGGGCAGGAGCAGCGGAGATCTAATGGGCAACAACTGAACAAAGCCTTGCCAGTAAGAGAATTTTTAAAAAGTACAATAAAAGTTCCAGCAGCAGCTGTAGGAAACGCCTCTCTCCATCGTTGTGGCTGGTTTGACTCATGGTTGGCTACAGATAACCTCCCTCCCTCGTGCTGATCTTGTTTTCATCTATAAAGCATTGGTTTCCCCCCCCCCCCCTCTCCTCCTTCTCTCTGCTGCCCTTCTGCTCAGGGACAAGGGCAGCCAGCCCCAAGCTGCTGGCAGTCCAGGTCTCCTTTTGCACCCCTATAAATGTCATGTTAGATGCACTGTGCCTTTTGTTTTACATCCAGCTTTGATGCCGGCACGGCTTCGTGCAGTTATTTTGTTTGAATCCTGACGGCACCGAGTAGTATCGTTTAACTTGTTTTTATTGTGAGGCCTGAAATCATCAGTTGTAAGATGATTGTAAGGCGGTTTGTGTTTTTGATCTTTCAAAGGTGTTTCTCCTTCAGTGCTGCAGCGTGCTGGCTCTGCGAGATGTCCCCGCGCTGTCAGGGCTGGTTTTGTTCTGCTGCTTGAAATATTGACGTTCCCGGTGCTGGCCTTTGCCGCTGCGAGCACGCACAGAAAAATGGCTGATTAAAGGTTTGCCACATGTTGCTCATCTGTGCGAGTTCTCTTTGTTCCGCCACGTTGGGCCATCCTATGTATCTGGCAGGGTTTCTGGTCTGCGAGAGCGGGGCCTGTCTTTCTTCCCCGATTCCCTTGGAAATGTGTGTGGTTTCTTTAATGTAGTAATTTTACTGAACAATTTTAAATGCAGTTCATACGTGTGTATTATGTGTGTATACTTGTTAAAAGAAAAAAAAAAAAAAGTAGTAGTAATTCTTTCCAGAAGGGGAAGGAAATAGGAAGAAGCGCATTCAGACTGAAATACTATTTTCCCGAGGGATTTTCATAGCTATTGAAGTAATTCTTTTTGTGTTTTCCCTCTGTGCAACATGCATGCTTTTTTCTTTTTTTTTTAACTCCAAAATGTAAATTGCTGCCATTGTGTTCTATATTCTTTAAGACAGATTCTTGAAGCATTTGTCTCAGCCTAAATCCTGAATGGCCTCTGAAACCTACTAGAAATGATGACTATTTTTCAAACTTTTTCAGACTTTCTGATCAGCTGCAGTATCTTCTTCCCTTTATTTATTGTAAGTGCTTTTTAGCAATGTTAGGCTTGTAGTGAATTATCCACCAGAGAGAGTGTCTGAGTAACTTTGTTTTAAGAAGGTAGAAATCTGTAGCTCACTGGTTTGTGGTGCCTGTAGGAATTACTTGACAAAGTTCTGCAGTCTGTTGTCCTCCTCAGGAAGAGGAGGTCTTGAAAACTTATAAAATACAAAGAGCTATTCAGCTGTCAGTGTTTCATCAAGAGCTAGTGTTTTGGAAGAAAGATGTAAAGAGTCATTCTAGCCTGATACTTGTACTGGGGGATAAAGAGCCGACCGAACTCCTCTGTTAAAAAATAAATAAATCTAAATTCTTCCAGACCAGAGCATCATGTTGCAGCTCTGAAAGTACAGTTGGAACAATAGGAGAAGCAGCTTTAGTGAGAGAGGAGAGCTGGATGGAAAGGTTTAGCTTCCTTACTTGTGGTGGAAGATTTTGGGGACTTAAAGACACGCAGCACTACTTTCAGGTTGAGTGAGAAGTAGTCACCTACATCATTTGTCTCACTGGGAGTGGAAGAACAATCTCAAGTGAGTGGGTCAAGGATAGATACGACGACGTCAGTTTTTGAGCCAAGTTTTTGTAGGAAGCTGAAAAATAAAATGAATTGAAAGCACTTGTGATCTTAAGCAGTAGCAATCTTCTTTCTCTGTTTTCTGCTTCAAGGACAAGTTATGAGAGTACGTAAAGATCAAGACGAGCTAATCTTTTCAGAGGAAATACAGCATTTAGTGGGATTTTCCCCACTTCTTGTTGTGGTCTGTTTCAGTGAACAGTTAAACATTATCTTTTGACTTTCAGGCATGAACAGCAGTGCCCTTACCTTCCATCCTACCTGCTGGGGCCTCTGATTCCTACATGCCTACACAGCTACTGGCCCCACTGAGTTGTTGCAGGGAGTGTTCAGAGCAGGAGTCCCTGGGATCCTTTCTGCCACTGCAGAAAATGGGTGGTAGAAGGTAAAGAGGCTTGAGGATTGATTCGTCCTCTTTTTAATGAAGAAGCATCTGGAGCCTGGTGGGAAATTCTGAATACTTCTAGAAGGACAGGACCAATTCCAGACGCCTTTCCTTTTTCCATGTAGCTAACCGTACTTCTCTGCTTAATTCCTCACTATAAATTAACTGATTTAGCGGATTGGTGAAGAAAGGCTTCACGATGAAATGTATCCTCTTTGGAAATATTTTTCTGTTTCCAGTGAGTAGTTTGATGTAAAGGCTAAGCTTTAAACTGGTAAGAAAAGTGATGTTGTCATAGAAATAGAGCTGGATTTTGGCTCCATCAGCTTCAGAAATGTAGTTTTGGACAACGTTTATAGGTCTTGGCTTGCAGACTGAAGGGTAACTCCTGTGGAACAGCTGAAGGAGAGGAAGGATACCATAAAGGGAAATTAAGTCCGTGAAAAAAATGACAAGTATTTTTTTTTTTTCTTCCTTTTTTTTTTTTCCCCCCTCCTATGCTTTCTATCAGCTAAACAAAGAGAAAAATGCAGGTGACTCAAAAATCAATTTTCAGCTTCCACCTCTGGTTTTAATTTTGTGCATCCTTTTGTTTTCCTTCTTGTATTAAAGTGTGCAGGGTTTCCCACAGCTCCGCTTGCACATAGCAAATTTCTCTCCGCAAAGCACACAAAAAGGCGTTAACAACTTTGCCTAAACTGAGCTCCTCTTTGCCCTTCTGTCTTCCCGTGCAGAACTAAAGGAAAGGAAACATTGCGTTGGGATGCAGACAGGTAAAGCTGCAGGAGGACCGGCTTAGGAGTAATTGGTGTACAAGCGAGTCGCGGATACATCTGCATTCGTATGTGTGTGTGACTCCATTTGCTCTCGCCTGTCTGATGAGGCAGTGAGCTGGAGTGTCTTTCCAAACGCAGCAGCGCTGATAGCAGTTTGCTTCCTGCCCAGCTTTGTTGCTAGGGCAGGGAAGAGTCAGACAGAGAATACCAAGCACATTCTAAATTCACTACTACATTTTTTTTTTCCCCCCAAACTCAGCTGCATTGCCAGGGAGCACTTAAGTGTATAGTTAAAGAGGAGTATAACTTTATAACTTAGCCTGCTTCCCTCCAGCTGATTTTCTGCTGAAATACTTAAGCATACCTGTGCTGCTCGCTTCCCTTAATGTCGTGGGAGCAGTTTATGTGCTTTTAAGTGAAATTGTCGGCTGATTAAAACGTCCCAGACTTCTGCCTTTTAGCTTCCAGAAGTTATGTGATTTTTACACCATGTGTCCTTCTGGATGTATGTGCCTTCTAATTTTAACAGGCCTAGAAACCTCTTTTTCCTTCCAGCTGCTAAGGTGATTATCGTGTGTGTGGTGTTGATGTATCCGTGGGCTTTTTATACCATGTATAAGGATTTGCAGACATATTAAAGTGTAACAACACAGAATCCATTGAACCATGTATATGGCCTTCTGTTTTCATCTGTGGATCCGTGTATCTGTTCAGGCATTGCCAGTGTTGGCTCAGCAATAAGGTGCTAAAGAACCAGGAGGCAAAACCCCCTTGCGTTTGTTCTTAACTTTGTGGGCTCCTCCTTTGTGTCTGACTATTTTGTTTCCACAGTCAGAAGTCTTTTGAGTTACCGCTGATGGAGGCAGGAACTTCCATCAGATTCGCAGACGTGTGTACCTTCTCTAATTTTCCTCACTGCTCATGCAGCTCCAGCTCCCAGCGTGTGTATGCTTTAGCCCGCTCTGAGCAGCGCTGCAGTCCGTCTGGTTTTCATCTGTGCTTGTGCTGGAGCTGCAGGCTCTCCCATCAGCATGCAGCAGCATTGCAGTTGAGTAGGGTGGGATCTTGAAAGCGTTTTCCCGAGTGCAAGGTTGATTGCAGGGCCTGATTTACGGTCCTGTTTGTACGAGATACTGGGCTGTTGTAACTGCATTTGCCAGCTTGATTGCGTTTGTAATGATGTGTTTCTGTGTCATAAAATGAAGGTGTGATTTCAACATGAATAGGTGTCACCTGCTCTGGCTTTAACCTAGCATCAGAGGTGTAAATAGATGGAAGAAAGTGAAATGCGTGAGCATGCAGCAGCATGGCTTTCAGCCCGGACGAGCAACTAGAGCACAAGCCCTGGGGGATGCTCAGATTAGGTACTGGTTTGAGAGCTGAGGCTGAAGCTCTTGCCATCGCAGCCTTAATGCTGCTTTCACTTGAATTAATAAAAACCTTGAGGAAATTATGCAGACGTACTTGGAAGATCTCTCTCAAAGATTCGTTCAGCTAGGGGTATGAGAAGCAAGTTTATAGCTGCTTGCTGTGAGCAACAGAACACTTACTCTGTGCAGCTGTGTTTGGAGGGAGCTGGATCTGCATCTGAAAGAGAAATTAAATCAGCTGTCAGCCCTGGAGCACGTTGGCTTTGCTTGAATGTAAGATTCGGTCCTCGGGTTAGCCTGGATTGATGTTTTGCGTACTCTTAGAAGTCAAGTTCATTTCCAACATGGAAGGAAAGGAAGGTTTGCCATGAGCTTCTCTGACCTCCTTCACAAGTAGCAGTGTGAAATCAGCTTCTGATTTTATTTTTTACTATTGATTTTAAAAGCAGTTTTTATTTGGGAGCAGCTGAACTAAATAGGTGGGAACTGGGGGCAAGAGGAGACCTCATACTAGCTACTAGTGTCTTGTTCTCTTTGGCCGTGACAGATGTCCTCATTTTCTCTTCAATACTGGCTAATTTTTGACATTTATTTCATATTTTCTACTGCCCTGCTTTTGTGTGCATGCCATGGACACGCTGTGCAATGGTGTCCTAGTTGACTTGCTTTGGAAGTCTCTTCCAGAGACATTCTTACCACAACAGTGGTGAAGTCTCTAACAGCAATATACAAGAAGGAACTTGACCATGACGGTGGCTGCCTTAACAGAGACAAGAGAACTTGTGTCCTTTATAATTTATGAACTCTACCTGTTGGTCACTCTGTTGTATTCATTTTCAGCTCCACATAAGTATTAGAATAAACAGAAGAGTCTTCATCTACAAATAGACCCGCTTATTTGACCTCAAAATGATGTTATATTTAAAAAATTGTTGTCATTGCTGTGGTGTTTTTCCCCCCTGCCTCCAGTTTATTAAGGAAAACATAAAACTTATTCAAAATATTTTTTTTTCTGACAGGGAAATGGAAAAGAAGCAGCTCAGTGCTGGGCATGACAAAAACAAAAAACAAACTGAAAAATGCCGTTAAGTTTTGCAAGTCCTGAATCCCTCACAGGTTTGGTAGCATCCTTCCCCAGCTTCTAGTTCATGAAGAGTGATGTGCAAAAGATGTTCACCTAGACCTAAACCTGTGCCTTCTTAGTTGTGCTGGGATGTCCCAGACACTTTGCCTATGAAGTTGAGGGAAAACGATATCAGTTTGTGGGGAAACATAAGAAAAGGAGCACCTGTTCTTGAATGCTGATAAGATTTGACCACCTTGCTCATAAACTTGCTGATAATATTGGAAAAGTTTTGTTCTGCCTTCATGTTGAGAAGGAAAAGGAGGCTGAATCATCTGAACCCAAGGGGGGAAATGCAACTGGAATTTTATTTAGAGAAACACCTAAAATACGAGGGAATTCCATTGGAAAAATTAATAACATCGTCTCTGTGTTAGTCTGCAAAGGGAGGCAGTTGCAGGGGATTTGGAGGTGGGCAGTGTGTGCGTGCCCTGTAGGAGCAGCACAGTGGACTCAGCTGATCCTTTCCCATTTTCATTCATGAAATTCCTGCAGGCAGAGGGGCTGAGCCGAGGGGAGCGGGTGGCCCTGCCTGGGGAGTGCTGGGATCAGAGTGGGCGCAGATGGGTTGGCCCCGAGCAGGCTGCGGGCAGTCGGGTCTCGTTAATTCAGCTGCTCACAGAGCAACTTGTTTTAATTAAGTTCAGTTTACGTTTATGACCACGGTGTGCAAGATAGATCTTTTATTTGGGTGTTGCTTGGCACAGCAGGCACGGACGCGGCTACGAGAGCGTTGCCCTGCCTTTCTCCAGTGAGTGAGAGGGAAACGCGTGGCTGTTTCAGAGCAGCGGCGAGCCCGATTCTGATAAATGAGTAATTAAACAAATAGCCCCGCTTTTATTGCTAGGACGCAGCAGCTGGGCCCTGCAAGATGCTTGGCTAAAATGGAGAGAGACTTGTTCCATTTACTAATTGATTCCGCTTTCAAACTTCCGTAATGGTTTTATTTTCAGCTACGTGTAGCAGGAGAGATAAGGCAGAGGAAGGGAGAAAACAAAGCAAAAAGCAAGTGAAGCCATTTTGTCTCCTCCTTCCCAGACTCATTCCTGCCCGGCAGCTCCAGCATCTTTGCAGGCAGGGTCATCTGTGCTTGGAGAGTCCTTTGCCCACCTCTCCATCAGGAAGCGTGCCTTGCCTCCTGCTGTCCAGCCCTGCAGCTGCAGCCCACCAGCATCTGTCCCTGGGGACCGTTTGGGAGCCCTTTTCTCTGGGTGATAAGTGCCTGAAAGTGTCTGTCTGTCCCTCGGCAGCTTTCCCCAGCCATAGCAGTGTATGTCTGGCTGCGCTGGTAGCTGTCATCAACTCTTTCCACTTCCTTGGCAGCTGCTGTGCTTTTTCTGCATCCTCTTGTGCAGCTCCAGGTCCCTCGGTAAGCATCGCCTGGTCTTGGCTAATAGCACACGCAGGATCATCTGACTGTTTCCTAAATACAGAATAGGATTTATTGTGCAAGTTGATTGTGGTGCCATCCGAATCATAGATTCTGTTGTGCTGTTGCCTGCCTGTCCTGGACCAAGTATGTTTATATGTCTGCAAAGCGAAATCGGGGGATGATTTTAGCAGAGGTGGGCAAATGCTTTGACACACGTGAACTCTTCTTTTGTTGGGGTAAGTTCCTAGTGGGTTTCCCTGTGCTCTGCTGCGTTTTACCTCTCCCTGCTCTCCCTCTCTGCCCCCCGTGGCAGACTCCCACTTACAGGTGCACAGAAGACAGTAGCAGCTGATTTGGTGTGGAGTCAAAAACTGCTCCCTAAAGTGGGTATTTTGCTTCAAGTAAAGGCTCTGATCAGACTTGTCTCACTCTCAGATTTTTCTTCTTTATTTTCCCCTGAAATCTTCTTTCATATTTCTCACCTGGCAGAGGCAAAATACGCCCTCTTTGCATCACTGCCTTTATTCGTAATTAGACCTAATATCCTTACCTTCACAATCCTTCTGGGGTCGAATTCTGAGCTCTCTTCCTCCCTGCCCTTCTCCGTTTTCCAAATGGCAGCTCTCTTCAGTTCAGAAACCAGTTCTGCAACGGGAATGAGGGGTTTGGTTGTCATAGGCAGCAGGCTTTGTTGTGGGAATCTTCCCTGATTGCCATCCATGGCAAGAATTAGAGGACAGAGATGGAGAAAAGGGAGTAAAGGGAGTGAGTGCTTTCACAGTTGGTGTTTTTTGCACTTTCCTCTTCAGTGCTGTGATGTGTGTGTATTTTTGGTCACGGAGCCGGGTTTTTAGCCAGTGGAATTTGCTGTACAGTGTACTAGATCACTCAAAATGCTCATTTTACATTATTTTTTTTTTTCTTTTTCCACCTACATTTTGAAATGTATCTAGTCTGTCTGCTGGTGCTTTTGGCTCTGTACCTTTCTGATGAGCCAGGTGAGGAGCTGGAGCAAAAGGATTGCAAGATAGGAAGGAAATGTTTTCTCTTCCCATGTTGCTTGCGAATATCCCAGCTTTATTCTTACATTATTTTTCTTCGCCTGCTATCCTAGACCAATTGTAGAAGTTAAACACTGGGGAAGCTAAATAAGATTACAGCATTGCTTTGGTAACCTTTCTCAGTGAATGGGCAGTTGATCTGCCCATAATGTGAAGCACTTAATGTATTGAAGCATCTAAGAAAGCAAGCTACTGGTTCACCACTCAGAGTTCAATTCCTGGATAATAACATTTATTTATAGGGAATAAAGAGTTACTTCTGTGATGGCAGAGTAGATGTTGTCACTCAAAGCACGGTCTTTTTATTAACCTCAAATTTATATGGTTAAGTAATTGTTGTATTAGTAACGTTTCTTGAGTGGTAAGGAGAAAAATCTACGCCAGCTGTCTCTGAACAACGTGCTGCTTGTTTGTTTATCCGTGCTGGGCTCCGGCAAGGAAATTGGCCCCTGTAGCAGGTCTGTGAGCTTCAGCTCAGCCCCCTGCAGCTTGAGACATTGCAGCATCACAGACGATGTGGTGTGCTCCTCGTTGTGTGTCTGTTCTTGGGCACACAGTGAAAGGTGGGAGAAAGGCTGCGCTGAACTGCCACTTGAGGAATTTGTCTTTCCTTGAGTAAGCTGGCTGATAGGAACTGCTGCTTTCTGCTGTTTATTTTCTTGCAAGTGGGACTTATTTCTCCAGAACGTAAATTTGAGTATCTTTAGCATATAGCTTACTGGTAGCGTGTTTGGAATACTTGGCTGTGCTTCTCGTTCATTAAGATACTGTCTTGGTTTAGAAATGAAGGAAAACCTGTGCTAACGTTTCCATTTTTCTTTGTTTTTTTTCCAATTTCCATAACATTTTATATTAGGAATGTCACGAAGTATGACTCTAGAATGTTGTTAAAAAATAAGAAAGGACGATGTATTGGTAAAAGGGGGAAAAAAAAAAAAAGGATCTATCTTCTTCTTCATGGCCATTTTCTTAAACCTGAAGTAAACATGGTGAAATTGAGTGAATTTCTATTAAGCAAGCTCCTCTGCTTTCGTATCACGTACTGAACAGACAATTGATGGCGCATTTCCAGCTGGCAGAACTGTCGAAAGGTAGCGCGCAACTTCAACTCTGTTTTTTCTTCTTTTCAACGTATGTGATTGTGCAAGTCGTAAGTAAATTCATTGGAGAGTAAATATTCATTCAGTATGTAAAATAAGGAATAAATCTGCAAGTTGGATTCGGTGAGTATAAACAGATTACAGCACGACGGGGTTTCCTTCGGTGTAGCGGGTGCTTGAGACACACAGATTTTTCAGAGCTGATGTGATGATCAACTTGGTATTGGCTGTTACTTGCAGCCCTGCAGTCTCTGTTTTGCTTTTTGGGAGGAGAGGAGGCAGGAAAAGGGTTTAGTGCAGCCAGTGCCGCAGCCCATTTCCAGTTTGCTGTCTTTTTTCTAAGTAGCAAAAACTTGCCTGTGCTTGGTGGGCTTTTTTCTTCCCTGCACAAGACGCTTTGTTTGGGACTAATAATGGTGCTCTGCATTTGCTAGTGGTTACATCTTGAAGATGTTTTCCCAGGCGGTAGCTGCTTGTTTTGAGCACCAGCAGCTTCTTGCTGAGTTCCTTTTGTAAAATAATGGGAGGTGATCATCAAGCAACCTTCACATCCACTGGCTGTGTGAAGTCCTGCCTTCCTGTCCAGCCCCATAGCAAGGACCACTGCTAGGCACTGGGATGTTCTGGGACCCTGTTCCTTTCTCATAGCGCTGGCCCCAAAGGAGCCCTGTGCCTGTTGTTCCATTCAGTCACATACCAGAGATGGAAATCGATGGATTGCTCTTTTTTCTGACATGAGCTGCTGGAATGGAGTCGGTGTAAATTTAGGCAGTTCACTTTGTTGAATATCGAGAGCAGTGTGATATGTAAATAAAAATTTATCAGGCTAGATAGATTTAAAATTCCACAGTTGGTGAGGAAGCGTTAGCAGAATAATATAATACAAATATTTACACAGTAACTTCTAAGTCTTCAATAAGTGCTTAATATTTGAAATATGTGTTGTGAAAACATTGACTGATTAAGCTGTAGCACTGCGGCTACATCTGTATGCAGCGATGTGAGATGGCTGGGGCACGGGGAGGAGCAGGGCACCTTGCGTTTCCGCAAGCCACAGCTCTTCTGCTTTTTTTTTCCCCTTTAAATTAGGATGCAGCATGATGCGCTCTCCGAGGCATACTTGGCTCCATCCCTCCTCCTGTCAGAGCTGCCACTGTCAGTGGCTGTTGCATTCTTGTGACATGACTGCATGCAGTCACGTGGCCGGAGCATCCAGCAGCAAAATTGAGCTGCTGCTGAGATAGTGCCTGCCCACAACAGGAGCGGAGCAGTCGCTGGGCCCTTCCTCCTTGGATCTGTCAGGGAGATTTCACGAGGCAGCGCAGCGCGCCGTGCTGCTGGGCTCATCACTCCTGCTCTACTGGGAGAGGAGGTGCGTTGCAGTCAGCGTTGACCTCCGGTATTACTTGCGAGTGAGCTCAAAAAACTGTAGAAAATAAATGGTGAAATTAAACAGCAATTTGCCTTGGTGATTCGACTGTAAGAGATGATGCGGTGCTTATAACGTACTGCTGCTCTCTATGCCAGTTTCTGGTTGGACTTTCTGGGGCTGTTGTGGCAAGCCTGCAGTAGTTTTGCCTTCTGCGAGTACGCAGCAGAGCTGAAAACCAGGGTGGTGGTGGTATGCATGGGAAGTGTGAAGATCAGACTGTGTACGCTGCGAGTGGGGTGGGTATCGCCTGTTGCCTGTCCCACACATCGCAGGCTTGCTTACAGTCTGCACCGAAAATGGGCCTTTTACTGCGGCACTGCATGGAGTATGAGTTAGCCAGTTCCTGGAATGACCTGGAGTAAGTTTGGTACTGATAAGCTCTGCTCTGCCTAGACCCCCAAAGAAAATTTCATTTTGCTAAAGCAAGTCCGCAGACTTCCCCGTAGGGGAGTGATGATGTGACTGTCTTTGCAGGAAACCCAACCCAAGGAACAAAATGCTGCCTTTTTTCCTGTTGCAAGCTAATGCGAAGAGCCAGAACCAATGCTGACAAAGGGACATTTCCCCACACAGTCTGTTGCCCCGTGCTTCTTTCCACTGTGTGGGCAGCTGCTGTGCTCTCTGGGGTCAGCCTAGGGGATGCTGGGGGTGGATGCTGCATGAGGTGGAGGGGCACACGGAGAAACCCCGGAGTCTTGACGTGGTGTTTGTTTCTGCTGAGGTTGCAGGAGGTTCTTGTGGCTGCTGGGTTTGCTGATGATACATAAAGCTGGGTTTTTCAGGAGGAAAGGGCATTAGCGGGTGTTTTCCTGAGCAGCCGCTGGTGGGGATGACTGCTCAGAGTGGCTTAGACATACTTGCCTGCAGTGCTAAAGCTGAGACACCTGCTTGTGTCCCATGGACACTAACAGGGTGATCGCAGTGACCTGAGCTGATGCAAGCAATGAGGTTTTGGGACTTGTAGAGAGGTGATGCAATTCTTGCATGGCTCATGATGTTTTTGCAAGGCTGAAAGCAAATAATCTTGAAATGAGCTGGCAGTTTTATGATTGGATTTTACGAGCTTTTATGATGTTTATAATCTGACATTGAACTCACAGTTTAAGAGGTGAAAGGTTTAAAAGAACACAGTAGCAAAGGCGTACCACTGAATTCCTTCTGGGTGTAATTTTAACATGCATCTTCAGCACTTTCCTGGTGTGCTGGCTTTGCTGAAGCACAAGTGAAACCCTTTACAGTGTTTGTCACTAAGAAAACCCACGGATTCCCTCCTTATAACAAGTTCAGTGCGGGGAAGAACCTGAAAAGAGATCCTCCCCTACGTGGAGAGGGGTAGACTGGAGGCTGTTACCCTGCATGTTGTAGCTGCTGTGGTCCCAACATGCTGGCACTGTATTTGTGTTGATTCCTTGGCCTCAGAAATATTGTGTTGTTCATGTCCTCTTGTTTTATTTTTTTTCTCCCCTCCCCACCTTGGTTTTTAGCAGTGATTTTCCTGTGACTGCTCATGCCTGATCTTTGCCATGAGGCTCCGCACCCACCCAATCCTTTGAAGGGATGTTTGTTTCAGAGGTGCTGCGTGCAGCAGCCCCCCCAAAAAAGGAAGACCTCTGGTGCTTTCTGCATGCATTCAGCGCAGCTGCCTCCTTGCTGGAGCTGTCCACTTCTCTCGTGTCGCTCTGGCTGGGGAGCAGCAGGTTTGCTGCTGGCTAGCTCTTTGAGGTTTCAGCTGCGCGCGGTGCTGTATTTGGTGCTGTATTTGTCTCTCGGTTCTTAGCTTGGTAATGTTTTGCCTTTGCTTGCTGCAGAAGGCATAAACAAGCCTGTCAAAAGCCTTGTTTAGCGCGCAGATTCTGTGGGGGTGGCTGGCAGCCTGAGACCCTAAAATAGATCCAGCAATGAACTGAATGGCTCAAAACCCTGAGAATTTAATTCGATCTTTCTTGTTGCCTTAAATATTGGGACTGAATGAGGATTTCTCTAACAGAACAGAAGGTGAACATGTTGGTATGTGACAGTAATAGAGGAAGGGTCCAGACCTGCTGTCATTGAGACAGTCTTCTGTGATCAGAGGCTGGTCTTGGCTGCCACAGAGCGGGTTTTGTGCTGTAAATCCAAGTACCTGAGAGCTGCGTGCTCTGAGTTCACAGCATGTTGGGTGGGGTTCTGATTTACCTGGATCCTGCTGTGGGATGCTCACCGTAGGGAAAAAACCAGAGCCACCATTCGTGGTTTAGCTTCTGCTTTGTGCTAGCTTTGCAAGGGAAGAAAAAAAAGAAGCTGCAAAATCACTGGTGGGTTCTTTTTTTCTCTTTTTCATTTTCCCCCCTCCCCTTTCTTATGTGGCACTGTGCGGTTTGTAATATCATAGCTGGGTTTTGCAGTTGTGGTGGTGTGAAGGTAACAATGATTTGGCTTTGACACGCCGTAACAGCTGCAGAATTCATTGGAGTTTAGAAGCCTGTGAGTTATAGCTGTGATGCCATTTACAGCTTTTATGGAAAAGCTCTTAAATTTGTGAAACGTGTTACTTTTTGAAGTGCATTATATTTGTAATTTGAATTCTCTAAAATTGTCTCTGCGAAAAAAATAGCTTTGAAAGTCCTCCTCTCCCCACTGAAAATACAAGGAACTCTGAACAGACAGACGTAGGAGCGAGTCTCTTAAATTGAGTGATAGAACACACAGATGGATTTGTAAGTGCTAAAATGTCAATTAGTGCACTTAAAAGCTTAATAGTTGTCTTTGATGTGCTTCTAATATCTTCTGTAAAGTTTGAATGTTGCCATTGATCAGGGAGGGAGAGAGGATGAGGGAGCTGAAGACAAAACAAATAGAAGGGGCTGCCCAGGGGGGTGGTGTAGTCACAGTCCGTGGAGGCATTCAAGAAGCGGTGTGGCTGTGGTACTGAGGGACGTGGGTTAGTGGGGATGGATTTAGGTGACCTCAGTGGTCTGTGATTCTATGACTCATGGAGCTGAGGGCTTGTTCTGCACCGTGAGGTGCTCACCACAACTCAAACCCGGGGCGTGATCATGTCATCGTGGCGTAAGATCCCACACAGGTGTCGAATAGGAAGTTCAGCAAGTTGGTTTAATAATAAAGGGGAAGGGATCGTGGAAAGGTCACAACTTGGTTGTGTCGTTCCTTATCAGTGTAACGTAGATCCTGTTGTTATGAAACACCTGTGTGTTGGAGAAACATTCTGTGCAATCTGAAAATCTGCTGTCTCTATCAGAATTTTTTCCTTTTTTACCCAGAAAGCCTCCCAGTTGCTCATAATCTTATTGTAACTATTCACGGGCATGTCGTGTGGCCTCACAAATCTTACAGTTACCGGGAGCTCTCAGCTCTTCTTGTATCTTGTAGCCAGCACTGAAATGTGCACGCAGCGCAGCAGTGTACTTGAACCTAAGTCCAATTCAGGTTCTTTGGCCCCGAGCAATCAGCTGCAAGTTCAGTTCCGGGTGATGTCCTTTACCCTCCTTTGGCACTGATTATTCAGAAGAATGTTCTGCAGTCCTTCTAGGAAGCTACTCACATGCATTCGTCTGACTTGTTGCAGAGTGATTGCCTCATGGAGCAAAGGCTTTTTGTTGTTGTTTGCTTTGCAACGGTCCTAGAACACCATTGTTTGTTTTCTGAGAGGTATTTTGGAAGTCAAATGCATGTAACATTGAAGGATGAACTTGGGGAAAACTTGAGAGGGAGGTTACTTTCCATTATATTGCTTATCTTTGTGCAGAGGGTTGCTGATGCAACTGAACTGGCCTGAAAATACGTGGAGACTAAACCTAGTCTAAATACATGGAGCTTTGCATCTAGTCTCCTCGTGTCTTCTTTAATTGGCTTCTGAGTGAAGAGTGCAGGTTTAGCTTACTTCTGCCAGCTTTAAAGGATATTCTGCCAGTTGGGACTGTAAACAAGGGTGAAAGGTTCCTGATAAAAATCTCAATTTTGAGTAGTACATCAAGCAAAATCAACGTGCCTTGCTCTTAGGCCAATACCTGCCTGTCCCAGGAGCCTCTGTCAATATAACTGATTTTTTCTCTCCCTCCAGTTGAGTAAAATCGATTGAGTTCAGGCAGATGTGCAGATTGGGCCTCAATATCCTAAGACAGTTCACCACACTCGTCCCTATCATTATTCCTCCTGACCTTTCAGATGCTGCAAGATGCTAAAAATTAGATTTCTTCAACTTAAAATTCTTGTAGAAGAGGTGAAAGCAAATTTTTAACTTAACAATTGGCTTTCTTTCTTTTGTACAACCTCAGTGCTATTTTGGCTTTTGGAAGTGGCTGGTATTTTTCAAGTCAAGGATCTGCCTTTCTGTTTGAGGACAGGAAAAGGTCTTAAGATAATTAGTAGTATGCGGCAAGATTGGATTAGCCATATTAAAGTTCACATCTGTAGGTCTTATTACCAAATGTTTAAATGGCAAATCATCATTTTTTATTGGACCGTATTGACATGGTTGCATACTGGAACTCAAACACCTTATAAAAATATGAACTGAATCAAAATGAAATTAATTAGAATATATTTGAATTTAATTATCTTGAGCTCTTTGTGCATACCGGGTTTTATATGTGTGTCTGAAGTGTGCATGGTGGAGAGTTTTAATTAGAATTGGAGGTAGGTTATTTGGAATGTGAAATTTATAAATTGTTTTTTAACTAGAAACGTGATGCGGGTTTCTGTTTTTTTTTTTTTTTTTTTTAATTATTATTTTTATTTTTTGGAGCTCCCTTCCATTCCTCACTTCTTTCATTCTCTCCTAATAAGCTACTGCTATTTTCAAATTAATGCCAGATCCTTAAAAAGAAAATCCCTCTGTGGTTCTCAGTCTTGGGCAGCGTGATTGGAATTGTCAGATCGACAGCCACAGAAGCCTTCTACCTTTGTGTTGAATGGCTTGTACCCTCGGTTCTTCAACTGTACCACTTTCCCATAGAAGTATGGGGGATGTGGACGTTGCCGTGCGTGTGGCTGCCTTGACTACTGTCTGAGATGTCTGATGTGCCAGGGCTCCAAGAGTTGACTTGGCAGCAGCTGCCCAGCCATTTTTTTTTTTTTTTAAAGGCTCAATAGGTATCCAGAAACCCAGGCTGTCAGGGCTGTGTTATGCTATAAATGTTTTGTTTCGTTTTGTTTTTTTAGCAGAAGTTTCCAATCCAATTTCACCTGCAGTTTTTTCTTAGTCTGTAGTCAAAGAAAAGTACGCATTATTTTGTGGCGTTTCAGGAAGTTGAAGTATGACGTGTTAGTGTTGTCCCCTCGGATTTGTTTGCATGGTTTTCTTTTTAGTCCTGCTCTCACCTGTGTGGGAAATGATGCTGAAAATATACTTGGGTGGTGTGTGTTTGTGTACGGCATACCCTTTTGAAGGTGGTTAAACTTTTTTAAGAGAGCCAAATAAGGAACCTGTTTATCAAATTGGAGCTTTTGTTTGAGCCGAAGTTGGTTACAAGAAATAGTCAAGGGGATCGTACTTTATTAGGCTTTGAACTAGCTGAAACCTTGCAAGCTGCGTCTCTCGATCAGAAATACCCTTCGTATATTCTTTCACTTCCCTAGCAGAAAGAAGTGGACTCCGCTTCCGCACTGTGGGAGAAGGCAGTCAGGTCTTTTAGGTCTGCAGGGATTGCTGCTGAAGGGAGCCAGCATGCTTTCCCTGTACACCAGAGGTAGCTCTCTGTGTGGCCACGTGGTTAGTAGAGAGGGAGCTCACTTGGCTGAGAACAGTCATTTTTCTTGTCTTTGGGGTGAGATTTTGTCACTTCCCACATTCAAGCTGGCCAGACGGCCACATAAGAGCTGGCGTTGGCATTGCACCCTGCCTGGGGACAGGGTGGGTTGTGCTTAACGCTGATGACAAAATCTGCTGCCCACGTGTGAGCGATCCCTGGTACCATCCAACCTTCTGTCCAGTGCTCTGCCATCTTTCATGACTAGCTTGTGCACGCTGCTGGTTCTCAGCAGTGCTAGAAATGCCTGCTCTTGGGATGCCAGATGACTGAGCAGCTTCCTAATGCTGCTTCCAGTACGAGATGATTCGAGGGAATTTCTGCTCTGAGATGATAAATCAGGCAACTTTCGACCTGGCTTTACTCCCACTTTGTTTGGGTGCAGTGTTTTGGTTTTTCTTTTTTTTTTTTTTTTTTTTCTTTTCTTTCAAGTGTTTATCTTGGCAGACCAGCACGGGAAGCAGTTGATGTCTTGTAGGGTTTCACTAGTTTCGTGTTGAGTAGTGGATTGCTAGAGATGCAGACACGTAGCTGAGGTCTCTGAGTTCATGTAAAAAGGCCAATTAGCACATAAACCCACTATGTCTAAATATTCCATTTTTAGGCCTGAGGTAAATTTGAGAATTATTTTTTGTCTCGATTCTGGGAGGCTGTGTTAAGCCACTAGTGGGTTGTGTTTGGACAGAAAATACTGGCTGCATTTTTTTTCTGCTCGTGTTCTTGCAGGAGCAGGTTGAAGCTCACTGGGCTAAAAAAGGCCCTAGGCCTTTAGTGACCCAAAAAACAGATCCTTTCTCTTCCATGCTGCTTTTAGAAGAATTTGGAGGAAACCAGATCCCCAGTGCGGCAGGAACAGCAAATTCTCACTAACCAGCAGAGACTGCAGGGGATGAAAGCTGCAGAAGGAGTGCAAAAGTTGGAAGATGAGAAGTTTCTATTTTCCTTCATTGTTTCTTTGCCATATTAACATCAGTTCTGCTAGTCAGGAGCTGTAATGTGGTATGAGTTTTTTGGGGAAGTTGTTTGGAAGGAAAAAGGTCTCTGTAATTATCAGATGCACTTAATACTATAACAGAACCATTAATAAAGAACATTTCCCCTTTCCTCATGTTAGCTAGCACATTTTTAAAACATGACCTATTTTCCTAAAGTAGACAGAACAGATTACATTTTCCAGAAGGCATGAGTCACTGTGCTATAAAGTCTCCAAGCTGTATCAATCTTCATCAACTTAAGCCATTCATGAGGTTTTATTTTTTTCTCACTGAATATAAGCAGTTTTAAACGAGAAACTGCTACATCCTCTCTGGGTAGTTAATCTTGATTAAAAGATTAAATATTAAGTAGGTGTGAACTTTATTCAGAGAGGAAAGAGGAGTGGAAGGACCTTGATAGCAAGCAATAAGCTGTGTAGATGATGCTCAGGATATGTATGGGGATATCCAGTTTGCAAGGTGCTGTGCTTGGCTGTAAGAAGTTGAAGCTGCTTGATAGCTGCCAGAAGGAGTAGAAAAATCTTTATTCAGCTTCGTTTGAATAAATTAGAATCTGTTTTCAAATCGTTGTCCTGAAAGCTCGGGAGTTTCAGCTCGGAAGCTTCTGTCGTCTGGTCCTTGCAAGTTGCATGGGGATGGAGCTGACACCGCTTTACCGGAGCAGGGGATTTCCTCTGCCAGTCCAGTGGGAGCAGCATGTTTGGGATGATCAAAAGGCTGATGGGACCTTATGACGGCAGGGAGACCTGTGCCAGCACAGGAGAGAAGTCTGCATGCTTCTTGAGCAGTAAGATTCTGCACTTTTTCAGGAGGCTCACCCTATGCCATGCGTGCATAGAGGAAGCGGGCTCTGTAAATGAGTGTGTGTTAATTGTGATCAGTGGTGGTAACTGGGCTGGGACTGCATGGGTGATCTCTTTCAGTCTCGGAAGTTGTATCTAGGTTTTCCACTTACTTCTCTTAGGTCTGGCTTTCTTGTAGAGAAAAACAGGTCTAGCTGTTTTCCATTGATAGTACACAGCCAAAAGGCAAAATCTGTTGCAGGTCTTGAATTTAGTAAACAAACATTTCCATTTTGGTCCTTCAACTGAAAAGTAATTTATATGATCTTTGAAAATATGTTGTCTGTTTTTCATGCAGGAGACAGATTTTCATTTTGTTGCTAGCTAAACACAGGGGAAAAAAGGAAACCAACCCTTTGAAATAGCTTTCCCTCAAAAATATCCTTGAGGAAAGGGTAGAAGCTTGTGGTTTATTTTTCCCATTGCTTCAAAATGACCTTCTTAACATCTGCAAGAAAAACTCTCAGGGGGCTGTTGAACCGTGAAGGAATATTCATTTAGGGCACTGGGTGCCGCAGTCATTTTGACTGAGCATTGGCTACGGCCCTGGAAAGAGAAAAAAGACGAGGTTTTGTGTTTTGTTACTTTGCTTTCTGCAACCTGGCATGAAGAACGGGGTCAGGAGATGCGTGCTCGGGAAAGATCCGAAGAGGGAGCTGGAAATACTCCAGCCACTCTGAGTCACAACACACATACTCATAAGTATCTTTGTACCTTATAAAGTCCTGACTTTTCAAATAAAGCCATCACTGCTGTTAAAGTATTTACATAAAGTAAAACAAATAGCTTTGAGTGCTGCCTGCATTCTCCCTTGTTCCAGCCATACTTTTACCCTGTGAACTGTGACTCCTGTTTGCTTAAGGCAAGGCTGGGCCAGGCTGAGGAATGTGGTATCTGGTGATGAATGAACGGAGAAACCAGTCACGAGTCCGTGTGCACTTGGGATGCTTGCAGCAGAGCAGAGCAGCATGAGCCCTGTCTCCTGCTCCTACCTGCTTTGGGGGGGATTTCATGTCAGAAGTAGGAAGGCCACGTGAGCAAGCTGTTGAGCTGTGCTGCAGTGAGCAAGCACCAAGCTGTAGGTGAAGGGTGGGAGATGTGGGTGGTGTTTTGATTTCATTACAAATATAGACACAAATATAAACATTTATGTTTGTATATGCATATACAAATATATAGTTGTGTGTTGATGTGTATTACATATTTTTATGCAGTTATATTTATGCGTGTGTTGTATATTAATACATACGTGTACTGTAGCACGTCTATACGTTAATATGTAAGTATTATGTATAAAACGTTATATGCACTTAGACTGTATGTAGTAAAACCACACAGATTTCTTCCCAAAGCGGGGAGCACACAGAGCTGATGTTGTGCATGCACTACCCTTTAAGCTGTGGAGCTGGAGGCAAGCTGCCAGCCAGGCAGGGCAGAGAGGACTCCCTGTTATCTGTGATGTGGAGCCCTCTGCACGATTGTACCATGCAGGTGCAACGAGACTGTGTTCGTGCCCGTCCTCTGGCACTGAACTTGCTGACCTCTGACTTGGCTGCCCTGACAGCTGAAGTTCAGATATAAATGTATGACACGCTGTTTCCCTGAAATGGCATAACAGAGAAGGTGGCATGACTGATTTTTTTTTTTTTTTTTTTGCAGTTTAAAGGAAATGATGGAGTTTGGTTTTTTGATTCTGCCCCAGGGTTGTTTTCTTCAGTCCTTGGTTATTTTCTTCTATTATTATTATTTTTTTTTTTACACCAAGTGTAGCTGCTAATCTTGCTACGAGACTGGGAGGCAGAAACAGTCTAGGCTGACCTTCCACACTGCAAAGGCTCTGAGCTTGCAGTGATGAACGCACTGCATGAGATGTTACTCGGTGCTTTTTTTGGGTCTAAATCAATAACGGACAATCCATTAGTTCCCCATAAGTCGTTTCAATGGCTAATTGCTTGCACAGTCGAAGAAATTGTTCTCTAATTCCAGCTTAAATTTTTCTGAATTCAGATTCCAGCTGTTGGACGTTACTGTGCTCCTCTCTGCCAGCCTCGAGAGCCATCTGTTATCAAATCTCTACTCCCCATGAAAACGTTTAAAGGCAGCGATCAAGTCGGTCTCTTTGGGGATTGGTGGTTTTCTCTTTGTTGTTTGATTTTTTTTTTTTTCCTCTTTTTTGTTTGTTTTGAGAAACTACGGAGATTAAATCACTCAAGGCTTTCAGTCAACAGTGTTTCTGAGCAGCTCTGGGTGTGCACATGCTGCGCTGCTGCGGTGAGGCGACTCTGCAGCCGACTGTGGTAGTGCGGAGCGAGGCGCGGTGCGGCTCTCCTTCGGCGGCATGGCGAGGAAGGGATGTTCTGACCCATGTAATTATGGTTAAAAGTGTCGGGAGCCAGAGCTGCTTCCCTGCAAGAGCCCAGCTGGGCGCCGAGTCAGCTGCTCTCTGGCTTGTGGCTGCTTTTGTGCTGCACGCTAGAGGGGAGATGCAGCCGATGATTGTGAAAGATTTTTATTGCTCCTACATATGGAGCCACATGAATGTGGGCATTGGCACCAGTTTAGCCTCTTATTTTGCTGACCTTGGATAACACGGCGTTGGAGGGCTTGAGGTGTTTTATGCAAGGCAGGCAGTAGGAATGAGGGAAGCCCACAACAAAGCGACGGCGATTGCAGCCTTGGCACAAGCGGGCTGGCGCAGGCTGTGATGTGGAGGGCCTGTAAGCAGTTCTGTTGAGTCTGCTGCTGGTACAGATGTGGGGATGAGGCTGATATCGTTCTGCCTGATGTGTGCTCCGTACATTGGGAGCTCTGTGAACTGTTGTGCCGCTTCAGAGGTTGCCAGAAGAGGCCTTGGTGCTGCTTCCTGGGCCCTGCTCCTCCCCTGGTTGTTTGCGGAGGGGAGGTGACGTCCAGCCATTTAGTAAAGCATTTCAAGGAGGTGGTGGCCTTCAAACTATAAGGCCTCTTCTGTGTGGTGATCATCTCCTATCCTCCTGAGCAGCAGATGCAACCAGCGCATCCCAGGGGCCTGGCCGAGCCCTTCGGAAGTTGCTCATCCCTGCTGCCACCTGGCAGTGAGTGCCTGGAGATCTTCCAAGGTCAGTCCTATCAGCAGATCTCACCCTGCTGCCTCTGAACCAACAGGCACCACCACGTGCTCTTTGCGGCGAGCTTTGGCGTGATTAAGGGCACGTAAGTGCAATTCATTGCTTGATACGGTTTTTTTTTTTCCCCGGTGTATTTTGAGCAGGAATGAATGGCTAGTTGCATCAGGAACTAATGGCTGTTGTGGTGTCACTTCCACGTCTTTGGGGAACACTCCCAGAGAGATGGAGGAGCAGTTGGGTGATGGTAACCTAATTGTTTTGGGGCGGTCCTGGTGTTTCATGAGCCTTGGCCTGAAGGAGACTGAGAAGGCATCACATCGTCCAGTAGGACATATGTTGGCTGAAGTGGAGAATTACATGCTCATGTCCTTTGCATACCTGGCTTAAAGTGCATAAAAACGAGCAGTGAGGGGTGTGCTGCCTCATGTAGGGCTCTCTGCATACCTCACCTTGGCCTCAGATTAATGGCTAGAGCTTGTCCTTGTCCTCTCGTTTACTGCCCTCTGTATAAAGAATTTCTACAGCTGAAGGGAATAAGAGGCATTCTCAGGCTTGTGTCTGTAATGTGGACGAATAAATACCGTGGATGTTCACGAGTGTTTCCTAACTGAGCAGTTTCCTTAGGGATTCGATTAGTTACCTCATGATCTGTTGTAAAACCAAATGCGTGAAGCCCTGCCAGGAGGGTTTCCCTTCTTGCTTTGCTTTCAGTATGTTCTGTCCATGGGAACATAAATGTTGATTCCTGGGCCATTTCTATTAAAATCAGTATCGTTTGTTCTGGTGAGGTTTAAAGTTTTGTTGGCAGGAAAACCGTGAACCTAACTTGTTTGTAAAAACTGCTGTTGACAAAACAACTAGAAGTACTGGCCCTTCTAAAATGCTTGCCTGGAGATTCTTTTTTTTTTCTTCTTTGCTGTGGATATTCAGTTACGAAGTTAGCTTTCTTGGCTTGGAGGTCCCTGCGTGCTGAAGCTCTCTGGGCACAGCTCAATGCTTTTCAGAACGTAGTAGCTGGTCCGTAGTGTGAAAGGCAGATTGCACTGCCAAAATGCTCAGTGCTTTGCTGCAGTCATTGTTTTGGCTTTTTTCTTTTTCTTTCTCCTTTTTTTTTTTTTTTTTTTTTTTTTTTTTTTTTTTTTTTTTTGTGACCTTATCATTTGACTGGGGGGAGAAATGGTTTTGGTCGCAGTTGATTCAGCAGCTGAATGCTTACTAGGGGAGTGATGGAAAAACTACTGGTGGACACCCTAAACTAAGCTTACTCTGTAAGTTGTTTGAGTTGGTCACTTCTTGGTCACTCAGTATGGTACAAGCTCTCATGCCTCCTGGAGTGGGTGCTGGGGCTTTCCTGTGCGATGTGGCCATGTGCCGTGGTGTACTTACCTACACAAGTCCTCTCTGGAAGTGCTATTTTTTTTTTTTTTTTGGCTTGGCAGTCACGTAGCCTGTGGGAAACTGAAGAACAGGAGTGCTCAAATAATGACTTTAAAGACCCCGAGACAATAATAATAGGGCATGTGAAAATGATATACTTTTTTTTTTAAATGCACCTGATTTCACTTACGTCTTTATATCAATTTGCTGACTTAATTTATTTGAATGCTAAAGGCTTTAGGGGAATGCTTTTCCAAGGGATTAATCTTTTAACTAAAGCAAATACTAAATATGACATACACTAGTATTCCTTTTGACAATATAGCATTTGTCTTCTGAAAATGAAGTAGAAAACACATGCCCCATGGGCCAAATTCCACTTTACTTTATGCTAAGATAAATTCAGAACAACTTCATTGTTATCAGCTGCACTGTATTTCTGCAGTAAATATAAATCACTTAAGCAGAGAACTGATAATGGAGTATCAGTATGTAAAATCCTGAGCTGAGAGGCAGAAACCAAGGCCAAAATGGCAGTAAGGTTGGTTCACAGAACTTTCCACCAAGTTTTGTGCAACATTTGATTTAATGTAATGGTTTGGAATTTTTTTTTCCCCTTAGTTTAATTGACTGGGAGAGTAATTCCTGGCTGTTAAAATTTCTCCACAAGGCAGAAAGATTCATTATGAGAATTTTAACAAATAACTTTTTACCTCCTGTCTAACACTTGGCAGACAGCTACTGCTCTTTGCAGGATAAGGGATTAGAGGAACTGATGTTCTGATTTGATGATAATGGTTACTTACACTTACTCGTGCTTCTTGAGGTTAGATTGCATGTTGTTGCACAGTATTTCAATTTCTTTTTTCTTTTAAATCACCTGTCTAGCTCAAAGCTTTTGGGTGTCGTGTGTTGTTTTTGTTATTTGTTCTTTCAGATACATACAATTAACATCTTTTTGTTTCTTTCTTCTTCAGGATGACAGCGATGGGATTCCCTGGTCAGAGGAGAGGGTGGTGCGGAAGGTCCTTTATTTATCTCTGAAGGAGTTCAAGAACGCACAGAAGCGACAGCATGGCGATGGCATTAGTGGAAGCCTGAAGGCAGTGAATGGTAAGCTGCCTCCCTGCTATCCCTGCAAGAGCTCAGCTGTTTCAGATGCAGCTCCTTTACTGTAGCAAGAAAGGTGAGCAGTGCACCATCTGGCATGCACTGTGTCCTTTCAAAATACAAAGAAGAGGTTATTTCTAAAGTACTTACAGTGCCCGATTTGAACAATCCATGTGTTTCTGTTTCTGGTGGACTGTTGTAGACAGGGATAAGGATGAAAAGAAGGTGCCGGACAGGATGCCAGAGCAAAGCTGTTCATTAGAAGAGTAGGCTTCTCTGGTTTCCCTGATCACTGATACGCTGTGTATGTCAACAGCAAGGGTATCCAGTTAAAGGTAACTGATTTCTTACAAGCACAGTGAAAATTTATGAGGAGATAACTGAAAAGTGTATCAGTTATGTTGGTGAAGGACAGACAGACAGAATGTACTTGTTCAGTGTCATTCAAGTGGAAGCAACTGGTTAACCAGGACCTGCAACTCTGGAACGGGCTTGGTTCAGGTCCTCAGTTGCCCAAAGGTGCAGTAGCTTGGGACATACATAACCTGTGTTTACATGGGTTGACAGTGATAGGACAAGGGGAAACAGTTTTAAATGAAGACAGAGTGGTTTAGTTTGGATGTTAGGTGAGAGCTTTTCCCGTAGAGGGTGGCTACGCACTGGAACAGGTTGCCCAGAGAGTTTGTGGCTGTCCTATCCCTGGAGACATGCAAAGTGGGGCTGGATGTGGCTCTGGGAAGCCTGGTCTAGTGGTTGTTGACCCTGCCCATGGCCGGGGGGGTTGAAGCTAGGTGATCCATGAGGTCCTTTTCAACCATCCTATGATTCTGTGAAAAAGATGTAGGGGACTGAGGGCAGATGTCCTGAGACACTGGATTCCGGTAGCCAGCTCTTCAGGGAGTTTAAAAGCTTTAAAAAGAGATGCAGACAAAGCTAGATGATGGGGACTTGAAGGGAGTTCAGCTTTGTTAATGTCATCCTTTGACACTGACCGGTGGCAAAGGAGTTAGGATGATTACTATTACTGTTGCTGTCATTATCACTTGTTTCTTGTCCCCTTCCCTATGGTAGCCTGGAGGTGAACCTAAGTGCATCTCTTGCAGAGTTGCTCACTGACACAGGACCCCTTTTTAAAAAGGCTTTGTCATGCTAGCTTGAGCCTTCAAAGCAATGAGTAGCAGGATTCAGATTTCTGAGCAGAGGCTTAACGATTCTCTCTTCACTCACAAGAGCTTATTTGCTTCTTTATGGAAGTTTATGGCAGTTCCTTTTAAGCATGTGCATAACTATACATGTGCTAATGCATTACAGCAGCAGCTGGGTGCTTACTTGTTAGGTTATTCATATTTATATGTAGCTTGTGTTTTTGACATGGTGAGTCAAATTTCACCGCGTTTTCACTGTGGCTCATTGCTGACACGGCAGAAACCTAAGCAAATGCATGGAGAACTGCAGACAATACAATAAAGTTACTGTATTGCGTAAGCAATTGGGAGCTCCTTAATGTGATTAAAGACAACCTCAGCCTTCTGAGTTCAGTAATAATATCAAATACTGATCTGATGGGAAGGGGCATCTAGCTTTAGCAGCAAGCGATTAATAAGCTTGGAGGTGTACACAAAACAGTGCTGCCTTTTTTCCCCTCCAACACCTCTGCATCATTGATCTTCTGTCAAACACAATTTCTCTTGGAAAGTTTCTTATTCCATTGTGGGGATTTTGTTTAGTCAAAGGAAAAAGTCTAAAGGCGTGAAGCACAGTAATTGTGTGTTAGGAGGCTTTGATGGCGTGCCAGGTTACAGGATGACTGAGGTTTTTATGGTGTCTAGTTTCTCCAAAGGCAGCTGAGATGAAAAGTGAGTTGGCTGGGAATGCTGTGTGAGTGCAGGTACCAGGCATGGAATATGCCACAGTTTTTCTCTGGCAATGGCATGGCTCATATCTTCAGAGCTTGCCTCTGGTGTTAAGAATTGTATTGTTGAGTGCCTTTTCTCCTTCACAAAAATTGGTGATAAGTTCTGTGGGGGTTTTGGCTTATTTATTTGCCGATTTTGAGTTAGAATTACACTCTGTTATATTCCTTCTGTTTGTTACATGATGCTTTAAACGTCCAGTCTCAGCGCTGCTCTGTTTATCCAATAGTATTTAGAAGAGTGTGTCATCATATAAAAGAAAGCTTTGAAAAAGGGAGGAGGATTGATACAGTGCAGTGACACTAAGAAAATCAATTAATGCGTGAAGTTTGCCCATTGCATCTTTTGGAGAAATGTTAACCATGTATTTTCAAATCCACAGGTCTTTGTGGACCAAGATAAAATGAGGTCATCCTAAAAAAAAAATTACCAAGCTATTTTGAATTTATAGTACTTTAAAGTTTAGCCTTAGATCCATGGCTTCATATTGCTAGAGTTAAATAATAATAATAATAAATAAATCTGTTGAATACGTTCTTTGATTGTAGTCTTCATATTGGAACAGTGTTTCTAGTGCATTGTTCCAAAAGATAATACTGCAGTATTATATCATCTCTGTATTAGTGTTCAGCACCTGCAGCTCTGCTGGGGGGAACCAAAACTTCTGGCTGAAATGTAAAGGTGTTCTATGCTTCTGGCTGTGGTTTAACCCCAGCGGGCAGCTCAGCTCCACACGGCTTCTCACTCACTCTCCTTCCATGGGATGGGGGAGATAAAGACAGTTTACTGAGTAAAGCAAAAGCTGCCTGCAAAGGGAAACAAGGCACTTGCTTGCTGCTTCCCATCGGCAGGCAGATGTTCAGCCACATCATGCATTATGGTTTCTTGGGAAGATGAATGCCATGACTTTGAACGTCCCCACTCCCCTTCCTCCTCCTTTATGCTTTTAAAGGCAAGGGTTGCATCCATTTTAGGGTTTGTGCTGCACAACCCTGTCACTGTCCCTAGTGAACTTAAAGGGTATTGCTCCTTCTGTTGCTGGAAATTGAATGCATCATCTTCTAGTATCTGACCATTTCCAGGAGTGGGAAGAATAGCCCTGACAGCAGTTAAAGCCCTCTGAGCTCCTTGCTAGAAGAAAAATTGTAGGTTGGTCTCCTGTACTTGTAAGAGCTCAGAGGTCTGCAATGTTTGCGAAACATCTGTACAGTAAGATTTGATCTTGGTGCTGCGCTTTTTTTTTTTCTTCTGGTTTTGTAACTGTCATCCTCCATATGTATTTTCAAGCTTGCAATGTATACTTGTTTCCTCAGGAAGTACTGATTTCTGGCAATAGGAAAAGATAAAACACGCACTATCCTCTTGCAGTTGTTGTCTTTAAGTACTTTTATGGCTTCAGAGTGTCTGAAGTTGCATAAATGTGCTACAGTAGTTGCTTGCCTGTGTTCTCCAATAGTTCATGTAAGTTCAGCTGCTTAACTTGCATGAACGTTATTATCAAAATATTTCAGCTGGTTAGTACAGTAGTACACCTAATGATATGGCAGCCAGAGCAGTGGTGCTTTTCTTACTGATAGTGTGAAAAGCTTGCTCATCTTAAGTGTTGTAAGAGGTGAACGCGTTGACAGGAGTCTTCTCTGTACTGGAGTTTCTGCCCGCTCCAAGAGGGGCCAGTGGTGGCACAGAGACAATTAACTTCCGTGCCTCTCTGAAACGATACAAATTAATAAAATAAAAAATGGAAGAATTCAAATGAGCTTTGAAGATCAACTGTATTATAATGCTATGGCTGTCTCCACATCACAGTTAAAGATGCGGAGTCTTGCATGATAGTTTTGTTTGGGAAGGGTTGTTAAGAACAGAGTAATGAATGTCCTTACTCCTACCCTTCTTTACATACCCTTTTCACTTGAGGATTTTTGCTTATGCGTTTGTCCCGCTGTAGTTGTTTTTCCTTCTCTTTATCTTGCCTCCTTTACTCTTGGGTTTTTGTTGCTGGGTTGGTTTTTGTTACTCAGCCCTCCAGCCAGAAGGATTTCAGATGGCTGTTATATTGGTGAATGTATTGCGTGCATGTTTGTGTTGGTCCTAGGTACCCTACTAGGTATAGAATGACACTCTGCAGTGCCTACATTTGCTACGTTCTCCTCCAGCATGTGGGAGTATAAAATCCGAAGGGAATGCCTCTGTAAGTTGTCTGGAAGCCCTTTGTAGCCCTGAGTGGGATACTAGATTTCTGATTATGGAGAGAGAGTTGCACACAGGAAAACCCAGAGGGACCTCTATACAGACTTTGATTACTGCTGCCTGTCATTTGCATTCGGATTTTAAGAATAGGGATTGGTGTTTGGAATGTTGGTATCAGAGATCCTCATCTAAGAGGTAAGGTAATTCTCCTGGGACACAGCTTTCTTGTGTAGATTAGGATGAGAAATAAGTCTGTGTATGGGGTGGGAGGTGGGGGAAACCTGCACGCAATAAAAGCTGTTAATTATTGGTTGGTTAATGAGAGTAAAACCAGTACGTCGAAAGAGTGCATCATAAAGCCAGTTTTTATGACATGGATCTTAAATTCTCTTTTTAGAAAGTAGTGATAAGACCAAAAGTGCTGGCATTTCATAAATGAGAAAAGCGCACAAGTTTGTGTGTTTGTTTAAGGTGGTTAGTAATTCTACAGAAACGACAAACTAGACAATAGAATTATTCAAGCATATAGTGCAGTGACAGTAGCTATACAAAAGGTGTCGTGACAGTTTCCAAATGTGTCAACTAGGTTAAATGTGTGGCAAACATAAGCTTGTTGGGGAACTGAATGTATGTGAGGGAGTATCTTGGTTCAAGGCAGAAGTCTTGCGCGCCTAATAAATCAAAAAGTCACGAGTAAGAATGTGTAATATTTCCATTCTGACATTCTTCACCTTACATTTAGACTTCTTAAAGTCGTTTATTTCATTTACGTAGGTTCTTAAGCAGTGGAGGAACTTCACACGGTCTTTTGATGGAGGTAGTAGTTGGTCCACAGTTGGCTGTGGTTCCCGTTCCTTGTGCCATTCTGTTCCTGTCCTGAGCCACTTCCACACAAATGCCAGGGCAACTTTTGCTATAGGTTGTTCCCTCCACTGAAGAGCTGAAATGGGTCAACACGGAGAACAGGGAGCCCCCAAGGCATTGCATTCCCATGCCTAGGGCTATCCATCCTACGTCCACCATGCTGACCGGAGCAGGGAGCTATTTTTGTTTGACGTGTCCAGTTTCAAGTGTTTTCGTACTCACTGCCTCGAGGTTTTCAGCTCTGCTCCCCAGTGGGCTGTGTTTTTAAAAAAGAAGGTAGCCCTTGTCCTTCACTGTGATGATTCAGATACAGTAACTTCATTTCTCTTATTTTTGAAAGCTTCAATTAAATACTGGAGGAAGTTTTTACGCTAATGTTTGTCTAGGGAGCTTTTCACTCCATCAGTGATATGAAATTGCCTTTGTTGACAGTAGGTAATGTCTGTCTGTCTCTCTCCTAAGCTTTAGTAGAAGATTGTAAGTCTGCCAAGGACCCTTGTCAGCGTAAGTGGATTTTTAAAATGCATTTGCAGAAGCAGAAATACCTCCTTCGGTCTCACAATGTTTTCCCTTTACATTTGGAGTAAACTGCCTGTTTGACTAGTTTTAAACTGTGATTAAATATGGATGTTTTCAACTGAAAGGTTCAGAAAATAAGCATTTGAGCAGATTTGTCACGGCACTCAACGTCACTTTCACTTTGGAGCTTGCTGGAAAGTGCATTTAAAGATTAACAAATAAATAACAGGATGTCGGGGCTGGGCTCCATTGAAAATTTCCAAATATCTCTTCCTTTCTTTGTTTTTAGAACAGAATTTGTTCTTGAGCCTGCCGAGGTCTCGCTCGTTCATCAGCTGATGGCAGGCTGTTTTTGCCTTTTCCATCATCACCACTTAGAAAAGTTCTGCAGGCCAAATTGTACCCTCTGTAATCTCTCCCCAATTTGATTATGTCCAAATTGTGCTCCCATCTTAATTCGATTTCTGTATTTCCCAGGACTGCCAGAACATTTTCTCTTGCAGGACACCTGCCATCCCTTTTCTCTCAGAGATGAGAGGTGGATATTTTTCTAATAGGGAAAACAGTGGAATTGCATAATTAATTTCCTTAAAACGTCTTTTCACTACCACTAAAAGGAGTTGCTGTTGCCCTCGAGCGTATTTCTAGTCAAAGTAATTCTAAAAATAATTGTGCCTCTCTGCATATTGTTAATTGTAGGTAGTGGAAAATCTTTTTTAAAAGCAATGAATTATCCACAGAAGAGTGTACGTAGTCTGCAGGAGACTGAGTTATTGTAGGCTTAAAATAAATAAGGTGAGGAAAAGGATCAGAAGTGTTCAGTGGGTGTAAGAGCTGCTGGTCTTCCATTTCCTCACTGTCTTGTACTGGTTCTGCTGCTTGTCAGCCCATGCAGTGAACTCGATTCAGCATATTAAAGCGTCCATGAAATAAAACTTTGCCTTAACCTCAGCTAGGGGACAATTTTATTTTCCATGATTTGGGGTTGTTTCTGCATAGCTGCTGCCTTGGATTTATTGTTTGTATCAGCGGTACGGAGAGCACCCTTGAGTGCAGAGAAGCAGACTGCTTCCTTTCTGTTTTCTGCAGCTATAAAACTGGCAACCTAAACACGGACCCTGGCATCTTTTTTTTGTCAGGCATACACAGCCAAAAGGACAGTGCTTTTTCAAATACGTCGTAGAACTGGCAGCTGCCTAAAGGTGGAGCTTCTGTCAGTCCTCGTTTGCATGCTTTGTAAATGAGCAAGGCATAACTTCTTTGACAATAACATCAGGTTTTTTGTACGTATGCATCAGGTTCTGTCTCACCTGTTGTCTGGAGGAATGCTTGGCAAAATACACACAAGTCGATGTGATGGAAAATGAAAAGGGGCTTGGTACCTTCTATGGTGAGATGCGGTGCTTTGTACTGAAAACCAGCCATTCCTCTGGTTGTCTGATACAGAAGTCTAAACAAACTGGACTGCTCTTATTATTAGATGACAAATTTTTTAACGGGATGTTGACAGTCAGAGAGATGTACTTGAGAACATTGTTTCAAACTCTGGCAGCCTGGGGTAGATGAAGAAGCATGCTGGTGATGTGCTGGGATGAGGAATGATGATGCTGGCAGCTTTCTCCAGCTGTTGAGTTGCGTTGAGAGGTGATAAAGAGGTAGCTTGTGGTTTACATAGGAATCAAAACATAATTAAGCAGCTGTTAAAGGTAATGTAAACGATGGAGTTCCATAGCATGGTGGATCGTGCTGTCAAAAGGGATGGAAAATTCTTTGTGTGAAATTTGGGCACGAAGTGGAGATGAAGGTGGTGACACAATGGTGCACTCAGAAGAAGTGAGCAAAGTCCCTTTCTGTTTAGCAACAATAGTTGTCAGGAGGCACAGGAGTGGGGAGAAGGATACTTCAGCTTTTTCCATCTGTCCGATAGCCAGTGTTTATCAATAGTGTTATTTTAGTGTTCATTAAGACTGCGGTGGAGAAAAATGTCTGCAGGTTGGAGCCCTTAGCTGCTGTCGTAAAAGAGGGTTTAAATTTCACTACTCGTGTAGTTGCTCCGTTACCCATGATTGGCAGAAAGAAATCGTGCGTTGAATAAGTAGTGCTTTTAATTTGAAGGACTGACAACAAGGGACATAACCAGTAAGGCAACAGAGGAAAAGAAAAAGTCAGTTATTGAGACAGCATGCTCTACTTCATGAAGAAAATAGCAGCACAATGGGAAGTAACATAAAACTAGAGAGGAGTTTTGGTCAGGCTTGCAGACCGCGTAATGCAGTCTGTTGTAGATGGTCCTAAGGAACTGTATTCTCTGAAACTGCTCATGGCTGTCCATGCTTAGCTTTGAATAAAGCTTTTGTTAATTATTTTTACCGTATAGCTCTTAGGTATTAGTGCAAGGCTGCATTTAATAGGTTTGAACTTCAGAGGGTTTATCCGGTGTCCCGTAACCTCCAGAGCAGCTTTTTCTTGGCATGGGGGTTGTTTCAGAAATGGCTTGCTTTTTGAAAGAGTGAAAATAGTTGGTCCGGCAGGACATTTTTTCAGGCCATTAGGGTGTGTTTAATCAGCACAGATGTCACGCGTGCTGTAAGCCTTATCACGTCAGCACAATCAGTAAAGTAGTTTTAAAAGAAAAAGTAGAGATTAATGACGGCTGGCTGTAATCGCTGATGGGCACAGCAACCTCACCCACAAGTTGCCAGGCACAGCTGCCGGAGCACCTAATTGTGGCCTCAGACGCTGTCCATTATGTGTGTTTCTGGGCTCTGACTTGCAGAAGAAGGGGTTGCCTGTGGAAATGGATTTGGAGCAAACAGAACAATTCTGTAGATGGATGCTGAGTTCTTTTTGGGTGTCATCAGCCCACGCTCAAACGTGGCGTTTCTGCTGTGAAAAGCTTGAAAATCTGTCTCCTTTTTAAGCAACACAACCAGGAATTAGTCACCTTCATTTTACGGCTCAGAACAACCTCTGAGATCAGTCTGCATCCTGAGCCCGAGCCCCTCCACATTTTGGTTTGGTCTTGATGAAATCTGTTTGATTTTAAGGTCTCCAGGAAAGCGTTCTGAAATAACTGCTGCCTTTCGATGACTGGTGGCGGTGGTGAGAGGTTGATCACGCTGCAGATACTTCCCAGTGTTTGAGGGTAAATGTTTTCTAGAAAACAAATAGAGCTTAGCACGTATGCTGCTCAGTCATAGCAGATCGCTCTACATCGTAATAAATGCGCATACATTTTTCACTTATCTCTTTCTGTGTCTGACTAGCACAGATTTGTTACAGGCAGTTAATGTGCTGTTGTATCCAGAATTAGATGAATAAACATTTTCCATAATCTGCCTTTGATGCCCATTATTTCTCATTTTAAATGACTTTAATACTGTGAAGGGGGTGTCCATCCGTAGCTGCAGTGTACCAGCCCTGTACTTAGGTGGCAGGGGATGACAAGTGACAAGCCAGGCCTGACCCCACAGACTGAGCTTACAGCACTGGTACATAGAAAGGAGTAGCTTGCTCCAAGAGCTGAAGGCAGTTGGATTTCCACCCTCACCCATCCTGTTTGCTTCCACCACAAGACTATTAAGTGAGCACGGCAGTCGGGATGTTTCAGATCTGTCCACTAAGAGGCTAAGTCCTTCCAGATAAGCCTTGAACAGACAAGATTCATTTTTTACTTTGCTCAGAATTTCCTGTGCTTTGTTCTGCATCTGTTTGTGAACGACTGCGTTATCTTTGAAAGCCTTCATCTTGTTTTCTTTATTCAAGCTATACGCTAAAATGGGAAAAAAAAAAAAAAAAAAAAAAGGGAAAAGCTGGAAGGAGCCCAGCTGGAGCAGTCTGCCAAGGATTCCACAGAGGGACAGAGCTGGCAGGTTCCTGAAGCCTCTTCGGCTGACCTCTGCTGCAATTTGGGAAGCCAGGAGATAAGCCACTTTTCCTGTGGAAGACTTGGCCTCTGCCAGCCATTCGGAGCAGTGCCTGAAGACCACACCGGCATTTAATCTCGTTTTTCTCGTTCTGTGAAAGGCAAAGGCTCTCATGGTCAGCTGTTTTTAAAGACGCTTTGTTTGTTGGGGCTGATCAGCACCACAGTAGTTTTAAGTTGTGCCTGCTGCGTATGTGGAGAGATCGAAAGAAGTTTAAAGGAGATGGCTCAGGAGGAAAACAATTTCTCACTTTCTTCAGAACGCAGGATTTTTTTTTTTTTTTTTTTGAAGAGAAGAAATCTTACCACAGCGTTATCAAGAGAGTTAGAGCAATGGTAGAAGCATTCTGTCTCCTTTAGGATGTCGGGAAAGGGCATCCTAGTTGTACTGAAGCATTTCAGCTGCAGGTGTGCTGGATGGGAGAGAGAGGTGAAGAGGAATTCCATCCCTGTCTGTGTTTCCCTGACCCCTGCTCCCTTGCTGTGATGCTGGGATCTTGTTTCAGAGCCTTATGCGAGCTCTCGTTCTATGGCTCCATATGGCAGAAAGAAACAGTAGTGTTGTGCAGAGCCTCAAAACTGATGCGTATGGGGGTGGACTGGGGGTGAGAAACATATTCCTGTTGTGAGTTATGCATGGAGGGCTTAATATCCTTTCCCTTCTGCCCATTTTTGTGGTGTGTCCATCCAGGTATGTGCTGTTTCTCTTTCAGGTGTCTTGATGCTTCCCTTTAATGTTGTGATCAATTGATAAGCAAAGAACAGTTTAGTTTTGCCAGCATAATTAAAATGTGGTGCCTTCTACCTAGTTACTCTGCCCATACATCTCAGGAGGTCAGCAAAGATTACCATCAGGTGGGAGCTATGAATAAAGAATAGAACAGAATATGGCTTGAACTCCAGATTTTCTTGATACGTAGCTGTTGCTGCTCTCCTCATCCCCCAAATCAATTGAAGATGGCCCTTTGTGCAGCTGTGCCTGTGGTCCCTGTGGTTAGGGACTGCTTGTCAAGTTTTATTTGAATGGAAACCTGTCCCTGATGCTTTGCCTTATCTCATTGTCCTGCTGAGATGAACTTCAAATGCCAGTTTACATTTACCCGGAAAAGACCTTCTCTAATTGAAAAGGACAATGCTGTCTTAAATAAGTAGATAAACAGAGCCCATTTGCAATTGCAGATTTAAATGCACTCTTTCATAGATGAACTTTGCACAGTATAGTGGTGTCCTTGAATATTTAGAACCTGACTAGCAAGAGAGCAGAGCTATAAAGTTCCTGTTGGAAGAAGGGTTTCTGAGCTATGAGCTGATGTTGATCTCTCTCGGGCTGGAAGAAGACAGTTTGGCACAAAGTTCTCTTTAGGCAGTGCAATAAAACTGGCATGCAAGAATCTCGAAGGTTCCGTTAGCAACCAGACCATAGCACAGGGTTGTATACAAGTACTTTGCTTATGAAGTAGAATAAATGGCACTGCTTAGCATAGAAAACTCCCTTGGTTTCTGTTACAAATCGAGGTGCCTGCCATTAATGTCGTGGAAGGCAGACTTTTTTTTGGGGGGGGGGGTTAGTTAATTGCTGGGGAAGCAAGAGTTCGAGGTGTTTGCTGTGAACTTGAGTTTTGGGGACTATTGGGAAGGTGGCTTTGCTGTCTTAATTTTTTTTTTCTTGGTGCAGCGGGTGTTGAGATGGTGCTGGATTACCATCTGTCTGGATCAAAATTATAACTGCTAACTAAATTCCTATTTAAAGTTTCTCACATCGTCTTGGACTCAGTGGTGATAGTCTCATGAAGACTTCCTGCTAAATTTGCAGGGAAACTTGAAAAGGAACAGACTGCTGGGAAGGACAGGCTGCTCTTCGGTTTGCGCTCTCCTACTTCCACTGAAATTCTGCCACTACAGACTGAGGACTCAGATGTGACTAATTGTTTTAGGAAAATAGCTTTCAGCTCTTTTCTAGTGACTGTTTTCCCTCCTGAAGCTATGTTTACCGGATCATTCAGGCAATGGGAATCAGAAAGCAAACTGGAGGAGAGTGTGTTGCCCACAGGACTGGTTCCCTTCGCTCAGGTTGAAAGAAAAGTACTGCTTTTGTATCTTCTTTTTACAGAGAGACTTCAGTTCCCTGAAGCTCTAAGTGTGATAGGAGGGCCCTCACTGTGCTTTTGCTTGTTTTATGTAAAAGTGGGTGCTATTCTGCAGAAGACAGAAGCTCAGCAGAGGCTAGTACTCCTCAGCACCAGGCCCAGGGACCAGGCTGTAGTGCCTGGTTTAGCTGAAGCTTTTGAGGAATTAGGTAATTGAAGAAATTCAAGAGGAGAGATGTTTTCTGCCAGGACACAAGGCTATTCCTGACAGCAGAAGAATATTTTGGAAGGCGACAGCTACCAGACACAGGGAACGTCCTGCCCTAACCTAGGTAGGGGTATCCCAAATAAGAGTATGACTTAATCTGCTCCTTTGAGTAAGAAGTCTTTGCTGATAAGTTGAAATGCCCCCCTTCTCTCCCAGATGACCTTATAATGTAGCTGAATTTGGGTACCATTTTGAGAAAGAAACTGGCTATGGCCCTTCTTATCGAGACTTTAAAGAGAGCTTGCCTTACTCGGTGAGGAGTCTTCGTTGCAGGCGCTCACACATCCATTGGAGGACTTAAATGTATACATTGACTAGTATTTAGCCAGAAACTCTGGTGGAAAAACAATGCTGCTGGAACCTTGTTGATTGAAGAACTTCCTGCAATGCACATTTTTTCCCCTCAAAGCTCACTCAAACGCTGTGCCTGCTTAAGACTCTGCAAGCTGCAGTTTTACTTTATATTCTCACCAGTGGTGTGCAGCAGATGTTGCCAAACACATTTGGTGCTATCTCTAGAAATAGAGCATTTCAAACTTACTTAGGTCTCTGAAACAGTGATGCGTGGCTTGCTTCCGAATCGCTTGCGGTCCAAATCAAAGCTGCCTCTGCTGCCAGTGTCTGATTGGAGGGGTATTCCGATGTATACTGCTTGTTCCCTGTGAAATGTAGGTCGGCATTTTTAACTCGCAATTACTCCAAGGTCAAATAATTTTCAGATGCTTCCATGTTAATAATAGACAATTAGAAGTACTCCCCTCTCTACTTTTCTGTGCTGCTTGTTCTCTCTATTTGTACTTTTCCCTCTCTTCAGTCTTTTTAAGTGTATGCCGAGAAATGAGAGAACACTTGTCCTCTCCTGTTATTTTTCATTCTTTGTCCTCTGTTTTCTGTGCTTTCTCCTTTCGGAGTGGGATCTCTACCTGCATTTCACCTTACTGTGAGCACAGCTGCAGCCTGCTCGCTGCAGGCTCAGTGTTACAGCCTTGCAAATCATCGATTTCTTTCTTTCCATCCTCTTCACCCCACCCCCAAATCCCAGCCCATCCAGCCTAATGTGAGAGCATATTGGCCTCAGTGTTTGGAGAAAAGATCTATAATAAGCACTGGGGACATGCTGGTAAAAAGCATCAGCATGGTATAGCAGGTCACTTGGAGTACTGACTCTACATTAATTCTCTAACTTATAATTAGCTATATTAAATTCCAATTTTCTGAAAGGAACCATTATCAAATAACACTCTGTTTGAAATCTCAAAGAAACATAAGGAATGAAAGCTTTGTCCTCTTACGCTTTCATCTTTCTGAAGCAATCCCTATCTTAACATCTTGACCTACATTTTCTTTTTACCCTCTCCGTGAGACATTGTGTGGATATAATGTCTCAGAAGGGAGGTAAGGATTTTATGTGTGTGTACGTGTTGACATACAAAGTTTGGAAAAAACAATGAGGCCTTCATGTCCCCTATGACTTTTTTTTTCCCCTAGCTTGAAAGTGTTATCCATAATATCTCTAAGGCAGGTTTTAAGTTTGGGGGAAAAGAAATGTGAAAAATCCACTTTGTTCCTTCACACGTGGTCTCCTTCTATCTATCGAGCTTCTACAAAAACCATTCTTGATACCAGGAAAGAAAGAAAAAGTCACTGCCCTTCTTTCTCTGTTTCCCGTCACCATTTAGGATCCAGCCATACATTTTCTTTTTCCCATTAAATGGAGGCATGCAGCTGTTTGCTGGATGCCATCCTTTCTGCCATGTCCCACTGCATGAGGGGAGGGCAGGGCTGCAAAGCGCACCATCTTCCTCCCACTGGAGGACAGACATGCTGCAGCAGGGCCCATGCGGGGCTGGGACGTACAGTTATTCTCCCATTTTTTGATGTGTAAGTTTTCTGTTCCAAGCAGTTCGAACGCACGTAGTGCTAAGCATGTGCTAAGCGTCGGTACCTTTTAAGATCCTTGTAGCTTGAGTTTCTCTTGGTATACAGCTTGTAATGCAGGATAGGGGATGATCTGACTCCAGGCTGGCTTTTGTTGCCTGGACTGTTTCAGTTTAATATGGCTCTGAGCATTTTATAGGGTACTGTGAATTTATGGATGGATTGCAGCCTACGTATTTTTTCCCCTCTTTTTTTTTTTTTTTGCTTTGTGTTTTCACATCATCATGAGTTGTGTTGGGTTTCTTTGAATTCTAATAGTGTCCTTTTGGTCCTAATTTTTTGTAATTATTATTATTGTACTAACACA
The DNA here is from genome assembly GCA_036925125.1 of Oreortyx pictus. Taxonomy (NCBI): domain Eukaryota; kingdom Metazoa; phylum Chordata; class Aves; order Galliformes; family Odontophoridae; genus Oreortyx; species Oreortyx pictus. The sequence continues at coordinate 83,717,052 of JAUPFR010000003.1, read as the reverse complement.
ATGGTGAACTTTGGCATACATAGAATCTCTTGGGCGTTATTTTGAAATCTCCATCGATGGTTTTTGTCCCACATTTTTGTGCCATTCAAATGTAAGCACCTCCCATCTCCCTACCCCTGCGTGTCTGGTGCTGTGCTTGAAACAAGAAACATGCTAATGGGTTTTGGTTATGTGGGTGAATGGAAGGAAGATTCTGTGCAGTGAATTCTTGTCCACCTCACAGTTTCCCAGCGTTCAGGAAGAAAAACCAGTATTCTTTAAAAATTGCATGATTATTTCTGAGTAAGCAAGGGACATGAAGTTCTTAAACATGCATCACTTTATATTCTTAACTGCTGATGGCTGTTCCAAAGTTTCTATTAAGTCAAGAGACAGCAAGTGATGTTTTACTTGTTTTACTCTGCCTTCCAGTGCCCCAGAACTTGAACAAGAAAGCTTTTTAGAAGCAACAGAATGTTTTAGGATCTCTTTGAGACCTCTGAGAGGTGTTGTGCCTGAAGTCTCTTGAACCAGCTCAGAAGCTGCAGCAGTGTAGGTCTTGGGCACTGCCCCCCTCTATGCCAGCTTTTATCTCATTCCCCCATGGTTTGCGTGCAGGACTTGCAGAAGGGAGGGGAAAGTGAGGTTAAGCTGCTGGTATCAGGATATAGAGATGGGAAACTGTCTGGCATATTGCTTTGACCCCTCCTGCAGCATGCAGCCGTCATGGGAGTGCCCTGCTTCTTCCCCTCTGCCTTCCTCACAGTCATGGAGTAATTTCTCAGTGTGCTTCCTCCACGGTCATTCCTGGCAGCTGCTGTGCGTCGCAGGGGCTGTTAGCATGTCGCACAGGAGGTGCACCAGAATCCTTACCTTGAGCAAAGCATTAGGCCTGAAATGGAGGTCAAAAGTCAGCACATGTTTGACAGAACAATTTTTTCCTTCGCACTGGGCTTCCATCTCATGCTTGTGGTTTGGGTTTGCAGCGATTAGTTGAAATGTTTTACCATCGGTAAGACTAGATTCCTCTACTCAGGCAATAACTCTGCAAGGGGACTGCAGGGACTGAGGCTAACTGGCAGCTTGGCACTGCACCCTGAGCATGGCCTGTGCTGATCCCACCCTTAAATTAAATTCCTAAGGTCTACTTACAGTCGCATTACTATTTCATATGATAAAAATCATGCCAAATACATGCTTATTTCATTTGCTAAGTTACTGTTTTAACTCTCTTCTCCGATGATGGAGAAGAGGGAGTCCCAAAAGCTCAAGGCTCAAATGTGGGAGGGGATCTTGCAGGAGTTTGAGTACCTGCTTTTTCTTTAAGGTGCATTTGGTGAAGGAAGTTGGCTCAGCGTGGCACTGGGTGTTTTGGGGAAGGCTTTACTCCCAGGAAGAGCAGCTGCTGGCTTTGCCCTGACAAGAACTGCTTTTCCCCTAGCATAATGGCTGAAATCTACATGAAAGTTAGTAGGTGTTTAATCGCTCTAAATGCGTGGATCATCCTTCAAGTGTTTGGTAGAAGGAAGTGGCTTGCCAAAGCAAAAAAAGTCCTTGTCAGCAAAAGGGTTGACAGCTTGACTGCTGGAGCCAGCTGATGGATGTTCCTAGAGTTAGGGAGGGCATGCTCACTGAAAAGTTACTGAAAACATGGAGTGAAAGTAACTTAAATGGTTTAATTCAAATATCTGTCATATGTGACTTGAGTTCTTGAGAAATGCATAGCATTGAGCTCGGTTATTTTTTCCCAGCGCAGGGGGAGGACTTCTCAACACCCACCTCTGCTCGTCCCGTGGGAGCGCCATGGGGCTGCGTGTTCTCCAGCAAAGGAAGTTTTCGTAGCTCACGTCACGTGAGGAAGAATGCTGCTTTTGCCATTCTGGAAGGCTGCCCGTGCTCCTGGCGCAGGTCACGAAAGGCAAAGCCTCAGTGCCGTTGCGTTCGGATGTTAAGTGGGGCCGTACAATTAGAAACGTGTTGTTCAGCGTTTGCCTTTCGCGGCTTTTGTCACACACAGGCAGAATTGCAGACAGTTACACAGAGGGTAACCTCCTCAAAAGCGCTTCCTCATGCTCCTGGTCTGTGCGCCGTGTGAGGAGCGTGGGGGGAACCGTGCCTGCGCTCAGGACATAGCATCGTGTCATGTCTGCCCGCTGGCATGGTGAGCCCGGCCTGCTGGAGTCATCCGTCTCTGCAGATCTGCAGGAACCACGCTTCATTAGAGGAGGAGTGTGTACCAAAATGTTAATCAGGGTGCTGTTTTGCTCTTGTATCCAGTTTCATGCAGATAGGCTGTTTTCAAATTAGGCAGTCTGTAAGGGTTTCCTAGAAATCGTAACGCGTATAGGCAGGCTGTGCTAAGCCTTTGGGTTTTAGCTGCACGGCTCTTCTTTTTAAAGCTCCAAGTAGTCACTGCTAGCAGTGAAACGTATGCTTGTTTATTTGTCTTGCTGCTTTGTTTGCACATTCGTACGTTGTATTTTTTTTCCAACTAATGAACTCTTCCCTGCTTCAGCGTGTTTGCCTTTACCTTCTTTCTGCCTCCTTCATTTATACTCTGTGGAGATGTATTTGCTAATTTTTTTCTTTCTAGTGTAGAATAGCTGTTGTCTAGAGACATGCTCTTGGCAGAGCTTTCCCTCTCATGTTACTTAAAATACCAGAAATGCCTTTATTTTCTTGTTTTTACTAATCTGCCTCATTCCTCGGTGCCAAGGTGTGGGTGCTTTTGAAGTCAGAATTTATTGTTCTTTGTCCATCCTCTCCTAGCAGAAGCTTGTCTCTGAAACAAGGTGAGCTGTATCACCCAGTATAAAAGCTTATCCCTGCGATGCTGAGGATGGGAAATAGGGGACTGAGCAATGGAGCTGCTGATGGCATGCTAAGGTTAAGATGGATCTGTAGAAGTAATTCAAAAGAGGAAGAAACTGCCCTCACCCAGCGCTCCACTTGAGTGATAAAGACTAAAAATACTGACTAGATTTCTTGACTTAATTTTTATTTAACAGGGTAATCTATACTCTTTGTTGTATAAGGGGACTCTTGTGAAGAGCAGAACAAATGGCCAACAGAGTCAGTAATAGTTCTCCGTACGTCAGAGAGAGTTGAACCAAATAATGGTGGAAGAAACAAACCATTAAAAAGCAGAATGCTTTATTTCACAGGCATGTTGAGGGTTTATTTTTCTGTCCCCTCTCTAGGGATATTCCCCCCTGGTACTCCATTCAGCCATAAAATTCCCCAGAAAAAGAGGACAAACGCAACATGATGGTTTTGGCATCAAGAACAAAGAATAATGTATTCGTGTGTCACTGATAATTTTGTTAATACCTGAGATCTGATTCAGACTTTTCTCTATCGTGGTGATGATGTGCATTTTTACATTGCTGATGCCCTTCCCTGAGAAGAGAAATTGCACTTCTGGAGCTGCTTGCGCCTGTAATTTCAAATAAAATGTACATTTCATTCTGTTTCCAGATTGCATATGCTACTACCAAGCGCTGGTAGGAGATGTCCTGTAGGACAGATGTCCTTGGCATAGCTGCAAATTGAAAGACATTTGTTCTCGTCAGGGAGAAATAAAGCCATTGTGTCCAGTGCCAAAACCAACACAATGCACACACCACTGCAGAACTTCAGCACTACCCCTCACGGTGCACAGTGCATGCTCTCTGTACATCTCTGGGCACTGAACCCTGGAGATTGGTCTCACCAGCCCTGCCTTGTGAGCTGCACAGCACAGCAGGCAGTGACCTGTTCCAGGACCACCAGCAAGGCCAATGGGAGTGCAGGTCCCTGCTTCCCAGCCCAGCCCTCCCCCAGGAGATGGAGCTCCCATGCTTCTTCCATTGACTTTTTTTATGTCTTCTTTGCTGCTGTCCATCTGAACAGCAGAGGTCTATGGCTAGGACCTTGCAGAGCAACATTCTGGGCTGCTCTGCCTTGGCAACATGCAGGATGAGGGCACAAACACATTCCCCCAGTGCTACCTGTGGGTGCTTAAAAAGTGCTATAAAATTAGCTGTGTTTCTCCGTGTCAAAACTTGTGATCTTTGCATGGCCTGGTACTTACTTATTAGAAAAGCTGCTACTCTTCCCTTATCACGCTGCTCTGCTAGCAATTGGGAGAGGCTCGATAGTGGCATGGTACTGATAAAACAGGATTTGCCTGTGGCGAATCCTGCCCTGCTGCTCATCTTTGGGCTCTGGCCTCTAAACCTTTCCAGTCCATGCTACCAGTGTGCCCAAGCTTACCTCCTCCAACTCTGTCTTGCAGAATAAATAAACTGGTGCCTGCAGAGGCTGTGTGTCTTGCTTGGGGGAAGCAGGTGGACTGAGTTTTTCACTGCATCCTTACAAGCTAAGAAATGCCTTTAATCACAGAGGTGTGTCCTTTTAAATTGATTTTTTTCAAATGAACTTAAAATAATTGAAGGGTTTTTTTCTGTGTATGATATGTTGCGTGTTGTATTGGCTCTGTTTTACTATTTATTTCTTCCAGATGCGTATTTAATAAATGAAACCGAGGCTTGAAGTTTTTGCTAGAGCCTGGGGTAGTTTCCAGGTGGAAGTAAATTAAGTTTGTTTTTTGGCTGTTGTATTCTTGTTTTGCCGAGTTTATTACGAAACAAAAAGAAAAAGCCCCCAACAAAATGCGTCAGTTGAAGAAAGCAAAATAAAACTTATAACCGCTGTGTCGAAGCAAGAGAGCAATATAATTAATGATGCTAAGAGGTCACTGATATAAGCTCCTAGGGACCGAAGTCACTTGGGTTGCTTAATAGTGATTTTGGATGGAGATGTAATGGGAGTAAGGAGCTTCCTTCAACCTGTGTTATTTAATCAGTTCTCTTTGGTGATCTTGTCTTTTGACAGGCTGACAAAACCATCTTGTGCTGCAGTGTCATTCATGCTTGGCTTCCGTAGTAATGATGTATATCTACATCTAAAAGCACTGTCCCAGCCATTTACCAAGACCGTACGAGCTGTTTGCTAACAGTTTTTGGCATAACAGAACTACTTGATGCATATGCTCTGTTACGTTCCGCAATCAACCTAATGCCCAGTGGCTTGTCGTCTGAAAAGCCCTCGTAATGTTAATTACCATTATAGCGGCAATGCAGAGCATCGTGTGCTATAAACAATGACTGTTTTGTGCTGCGGTTAATTTATTTAGGGACGGAAAGCTGCTGTAGTTCTGCATTACCGAGTGAGATCAAAACCAGCATTTTTAATGTTACATATCCCTTTTAAAAAATAGGCAGATAGGTATCTCTTACCCTAGATAATTTTTTTTAGATTACGTTAGTACCATGAAAACCCAGTTCTTTAGTCTCTAAGACAACCGTGGCATGAAAATAAGCCTTATTTTCAAGGCGTGTTGTCTGTTTAATATGTAATGTGATACCTTGTCACGCTGTGACAACGTGACAGATGGCATTTGCACTATAAAACTAAATTATCTTTTGTGCATAGCTATACAACGGCTAAATACAGTAACTCTGTACGATGTGCTGATTAATGCGGGCTGTTGCAGATGTTTTAGAGATACCAGGATGGTTTAACTTGGCATCAGATGATTAATGGTTTTATTTAACATGCCTTCCGAGATTTTGGTAGTATTTCAGCTTCTATTCTGGCTTGTAAGGGCTTTTTGGAAGAGGATATTTAGAGTTATGGACGATGGGATGTGAAATTGTGTTGTGTTTCAGCTGTTTTTCCTGTTACTTCTGGAAAATGGGCAAGGACTGGTCGTTGGGGAAGCTTCATGAATAAGCTCCTGTGTTACCTTACAGCTCATAACAAGCTGTGAGTGTTGAGTTGGAATAGAACAGGGTATGGGCGGTGGCTTTGGTTCGTTTTATGTTGATCTTCACACAGAATATCGTCCGCTTGAAACTTAAGGGTCGGAGTAATTACCTAAAGAGCTGGAGATGGTTCTGTTATTTCTCAGGATCAGTCACAGAGTACTCCACTTCGGTGGGGTCGTGCAGTGTGGTGGCCTGTCAGCCACGGTGCGGGTGGTTAATCCCTTTAGACCAGTGCAGTGGCACTGCTGTAGTGTGTGGTCATCTGTCCTAAAAGGAACGCTGCAAGAAGAAGGGAACTAAATTGCTGTTTTCATGTATTTATATTTCTACAAAGCTTTTCTGTGTAACGCCAAGACTGCACAGCTGAAGCTGGGACAGGCGTGTTACTCCTTCAGCCAAAGAAGGCTGACGTAGCTGAGACGTGCTACTATTATGTACTGTTGCGCATCCTCATACATAACACTGTCGTCCTGGTGTGGCCAGAGCGGGGCTGCTTGAGTAAATCCACTTTTTTTTAGCTCCTTGTAGCTTGTGTTTACTTGTTTTGCCGATTGCCCTGGAAACTGGGACCTTTGTACCAGCCAGCCTGCAGCATTCAGGGAAGAATGCAGGAGGGGTGGCAAGTGCATGGGCAAGGAACGCTGTGGGGCAAGCTGAGCTCTGCAGCACAGCTTCCCTGCCTCCAGCCATCTGGGTGGGCCGGCTGGCACAAGGCCTCGTCCCAGACAGAAAGCTGTGAATAAGGTCGTGTTGAAATCCCCCCTTATTTAGGTCAGTTTTGATGTCTTTGGCTTTCGTTTGCGCATTGTTGACTGTTGATTTTCTCCGGAGGTGGCTCTGTGGGCTGCCTCTGCCTTCGAGACCTTTTCTTTTCTTGAGCAGTCTGAGCACGGGGAACCAAAATAGGTGCTTGTTCTCATTTGCCCGAGGTCACGGAAACGTTCCGATTTGGGTGCCTCATTGACATTAGAGTAAGCGATGCAGAAACTGTGTTTTGGAAATACGATGAAATCTTCACCCAACCACGGTGTCCAACTAACCACATGATACTGAGATTTGTTCAGATGCTCCTCCCCTTTGGTTTCCTGACTGTTCAGTAGCTTTAATAACATTGAACGTACCAATAATTGTACTTTCACCTGTTCTTAAAATTGCCTAACCGACCTCAAACCTTCCTTTGCATTTTCTGCATCTTGCCTTGTGTTGTTCCTTTCTGCTTTTCTCTCCCTTCTCTTCACTCCGTGCGTTCTGCAGCACCGCTGTGCATCATATATGTATTCAGACAGCCTGGTGTTCCTCAGGCCAGCCCTACGTGTTTCCAGCTCAAGAACACAGAGCTGTGTGTGTATCACCAAAAATGGTTCAGTTAGCAAATCTGAACCAATACAAGTGAAGTTCTGCTGCACTGAAATAGTAAGTCTGCTTGCTAGACTGTTGTGAAAAGCAGTCTGCTTCGATCCATGAAGGCCCCCTAATGTAAGCTCATTTAAGATGATTTAACAAATCTTAATCATCACTCTGTTTTTTTTTTGGTGAAAGGGCCATCACTGGATAAGGGTTAATAAGACCTCTGCTCAAATGGTGAGGTGGCGGGGCAGCTGTGGGGGGAAACCAGACCAAAAACATGCCTGTAGCCACAGACGGGATCTGAAAGACTCAGTACGTGAAAGGCAGATAGAAGGAAGGTGGCTGCAGTGCAATCTCCTAACCCTGGTGTGCAGGAAGGGCTCTTCTGCTTCTCCCGGCTGCGGCAGAGTGGGTGTAATATTTGCATCTGCTGTTTTCTCAGGGCAGTTAGACACATCAAAAACAATCAGCTTCTGTTTTAAACAGCACGCAGTTTACTGTCACAGGTGATGCAGAGGTTTAGAAAAGAATTCAGCCAAAACTGTGAAGGCAGATTCATGCGTCTAAGATGCATTTTAGAAAAGATGTTAATGTGGTGCAATTTTAAGGCAGCCTTTCTAATTACTAGAAATCAGTAGTTGGCCTTTCATTTAAAATAACTAATCCTGTTCTGTTAAAGCCAGAGTAGTCAATTTATGGGACCATTTGATACGTGAGTTTCTGTATTTGACTTAATTAAGGAATTTGTTATTAGTGGTTCAGTTAAAGCAGTGTTTATTCTGTTACTTTGAGCAAAAGAGTTTCAGTTCTTTTTCAACTTTGGCAGCAAATCGTGTACTGTATCACTGTGTGTATGATTTATTATTTCATGTAGGTCATTTTCATAAGCGAAATTCTACGCTGATTTACAATCTGTGTTGCCGTACTTTCAAATTTAAATTAAATGCCGTGTAGTTTTGAAAAAAAAAAAGAATATTAAAAAGTCACATTAGACTTCGTTATTAAAACAAACGCTTTACTCTCTGTGCTGCGGAATATATCTTTCCCAGCTCTGCGTTCTTCTGCCAGTTATCCGGGCCTGGTGTTTGGCCACAAGCCCAGTGGCTGGGGAAGAAGTGGTAAGAGCCGGGGCGTAGCGGAGCCCATTGGGAATGGGCAGGCAGCCTGTGCCAGCTGCTGACTGACTGCTGGGAGCTGAGGCGGTCACGGCGTGCACCGAGGACCAGAGCTCACCCTGCAGCCTGGTTTAGAGGTTGGAGAGTGCAGGAAAGCATCTGAGGAAGCGTTTGTCCCTTTTGATTTTCTGGCTTGCTGAGTATTCTAAAGTGTCTGGATTAAAAAGAGGTTCAGCTCTTCAGGCTGAGCAAAAAAGCGTTTTCTTGCTTGGTTGCTTTTCCCTCTTTACGTCCGTACAGTATGCAGTACTCTGCTTTTTAAGGAATGTGAATGCCTGCTGCTTCCTAGTGCTTGGTTAACTGTACAGAGCCAAAGCCACACAGAGATACAAGAGTCGCCCTCTGTTCCTGCTGTGTGTTCAGCCCACTAAGGGCCACGGGATGTCTGAGTGTCACCTGGCACATCCGTGGGGTCCTCACCACATCCTGGGACGCACCTGGGCTCCAGGCCCTTGGTAGCTCTGGATTGATGCATGGCAGAGAACGCCGTTTATTGCAGTTAGAGACAGCAGGAATGGTGTTTGAGGGGACAGGTATCTGGGGGCAAACTGCACGCATTTGATCTAAAAATGATTGAGTGACAGTAAACTTTATAACAGCTTAATTCAGCGTGTGCTTTCTCTCCCGTGCTTGGAAGGAGACAGCTCCCATGGACTGTGGATGTCTGTGCCTTTCATCACTGCTGAGTGAATTTTGCAATTACGCTGACCCTGAAAAGCTATAGAACATGACACCCGCTCCCATTATTTTTCAGTATCTCTCATTTGTAGTTTTATGCCTCCCTTCTAGGGCACTTGTTTTAATTGGTTTCAGTTGACGATAGCTAACTTCGGTTATCTGCAGTATTACTGCAGTTTGGGAAGGTGCTGGTTATGATGAATAATAGTAGACAAACCGATATTTCTCCTTAAGGGACACAAATCATGCTTGTCTTCCAAGTGCACTGATGGTTTGGCAGGGAGAAAGGACGAAAAAGAATTGCCTTCCAAGTGCATGCAAGTTGACAGCCCAAAAGGTGATTTTCTTGACTCATATACTTCAGTTTGCTGGGTTTTACATGTGGCAAGTCTCCAGAACAAATATTGCTTTTGGAAAACCTATTCAAATTCTGTCATAAGAGTTAAATTACTGAGTATCAGGTCTCAAATGATATGCTTGATTTAGGCTTCTCTGGAGTTTTAAAATGGTAAATTATATCAGCAGTAGTTTCATGGAAAAAGGCAGAGCAGAAGTTTATTCTTGTTTAGGAATAGACTTGGGTACTGCTGCTTCCAGTGAGAGCGCAGTCAGCTAAACATAAAATCCTTTCAATGTTTTTTAAAAGGTCTGCTTTTGCTCCTCTGGAATGTGGTAAAGGAATGCTGTCACCCATGTCGCATCACCGGGTTGTGCTGCATAGTATCAAACCCTGAAACCTCCTAGGTCACTATTTGGGATCTCTTTAAAGGGAAGGAAATGCCAAAAGCAATTTCACAAAAGGGGAGTTAAAATGTAAATGTGGTCATTGAACTTTGCTGTGTCAGTCTCAGGCTGGTTAGAAGAGACGTTTTAATGCTGAAATCAGTGCCTCGCTCCATTTCAACTTTTTATTTTGTGGCCTTCATATTGAGCATTAGATTAGACTGGAATCAGAAGGGCTGAGCACTTGGGAGCCTGGTTGCAGGTCATAAATACATCATACCAGGTCGCAGTGTCCAAGCAGCACTGAGTAAGGGGCTCAAAGAGAGGGGGAGAGCACTGGGCTTTCAGCAGGCAGCGTGGCCCCAGCAGGGCCTTTGCTGTTAGGGTAGTTCTGCCAGTGGGTTCCCTGAAGCTGAGCTTGCATGAATATTACATTATGTGATTAACATATTGAGAATGCTAAGCGATATTTTCCTGAAAACAGAAGGTCTGAAGTGGCATAGTGCTGGTGCAATACTTTTGATGCCGTTTGAGCTGCTGTTATTAGTAAGCATTTCTGGTTCTGTTTTCTTACCTGCCTTGTTTCCCAGCTTATCTTGGAACCAGTCAGCCCCCTCCCTGTTTTCTTTCAAAGACGCAATTGTAGAAAGTGGGCTGAAACGAACCAGAATTTCTTGAGCAACTAGAACTGTGAAACAAAGCTGTGTTGTTCTGTTTGCACAAGGATTTTGATGGAGAGTTGAGAATGGGATGAAATTGCAGCTCCTCTGGTACCAAGCACTTTAAACAGTGAACAAATACTGAGCTGATAATACTGTTAGTAACATTTCTTTCTCCTGTCCCAAATACTGACAAGGAAAAAAAAAGTATATGCATATATATATACACACATTTACTCTTCTGCACTGCACTGTGTGGCCTCACCTACAGCAATGGGTACAGGTTTGCACAGAATAAGGAGGATGTAAAGGTATTAGAAAGTGTCTAAAGGAGGACCATGAAAATGGGAAAGGGTCTGCAGTGCAAGGTGCATGAGTTGCAGATGAGGTCCCTTTCATTCAGCTCTGAGCAGAGGAGCTGAGGGGAGGTCTCATGGTGGCTGCAGCTCCTCATGAGGGGACTGTAGGGGCAGTGCTGAGCTCTTAATCATAAATTATAATAGCTGGAAGCAGCAGAATGAAGATCACGAAGATGACAGATTAACCAAATGGCAACTTAATTTTATACTGATCTACAGATAAATGAAAAAGATTCTGTACTGTGCTGGTAAACAGACATTCTGTTACACAGGGATGAGTGTGACTCTAAACTGTGCCCCTTTTAGCATAAAGGATGTGACAAGATTATAAATGTGATTGCAGACACCTGTAGTAGAGTTGTTTGGAACCGGTGGCTTACAGTTAACCAAATCAGAAACATGCAATCAGCCAGTTTCTTACTGAAGTACCTCTGTGCAAAATCAATGTTATCAGCATATCTCTTTGCAAGACAATTGCTTTGGGAGTTGACTCTCTACTGCTAGTGTAATGTGTGAATTTTAATAAAATCCATTTGGTGCTGGAAATGCAGGTTTTGAATATTGTGTACTGCTTTGTCATCTTTGCAGGACTTCTCACTAATGGCCAATCTAAAGGATTAGGACCAGGGTCAGAGCAGCTGGAGAATGAAAAGGACGATGCATCGCAGGTGTCCTCAACGAGCAACGATATTAGTTCTTCAGATTTTGAAGAAGGGCCCTCAAGGAAAAGGTCAGTAGTGCATTGTGATTAAAGAAGTAGCCTCTCTGCTTTGTCCCTTTTGTGCTATAAGGTTGTGATTGTGTTACCAGTAAGGAATGGCTGCAAATAGTGCCTTACTATTAAAAGACTTTCTAGTGTGGAGTCCCTCTGATAGTAGTAGAAGTTTGGGCTTCATCCATTAGCATAGTACTTGCTGGTTTGTTTGTTTGGAAAACTTGGACAAGCAGTTAAATGATTGCTAAATTATATGGCTTGGTACTCTCTTGGCCTCCCCTGTCCACCTGCATTGCGTCTCAGGGACGTATCAGTAAGTATATGTGCATAATTTCGAGGAAAGTATAGTTAAAGTAGTGTTAGTTATTTTTAATTTTCTGTGAATGAAACCATGGTAAGTTAAGGGAAAAAAAAAAAAAGGCTTCTGAAAAGAGAAACTAGAGTTATGCAGTGTTGTGGGTATTTGATTGCAAAGGACTACTCGTTACAAAGTACTTCTTCTTTCCTAGAAGTCGGTTATGAAGCCCTTGTTGAACTCTTGCAAGTTCTTACTCTGAAATGTGTAAAATGTGGGTTAAAATTGTAGGAACCAAGCCAATCTCTTACAGAAAATATGCTGAAAATGCAGGCAGAGGCTGGGAGTTGTCCCCTCTATGAAGTGAGAACCAAAACAGGCTGCCTAAAAAATGCCATTTATAAGATTGAGAAAGCATTTTCCAGTTCTATCTTTTTTCCTCTGCACTCCTGTCACCCTAGTCCCAGCCAAAATGAACTGTAACATAAGTTCTCTTTCAAACAAAAGAAGTATTCTGTGTGACCTTATGATTTCTCTGGGAGGATGGGTGCTCTTCTGGATGCCCCTATGCCTCTCACCCCTTTCCCAACACGTTACTGTTCTTCCCTCCAAAGCAACAAACCCAAAATCTAGCTCTGAATATTCTTACTAACTTTTCTGGTGTATCTAAATAAAATCTCTGCTATTTTCCATACTAGTAGAAAATTTGTAAGGCTTATTGCATCCTACTGCAGGTCAGGGGAAGAGTATATGTGTGTTTACTTTTAGCTTTATGAGTTAAAACAGAGGCTTGAAAACGATTTCTTAGAAATGTAGATATAATAGCCCTGGGAGACAGTGATCATCATTTGATGCTGTTGCCACTGATGCTAGCACGTTATCTTCAGGAAGTTTTGCCGTTCTCTGTCCTTGCTCTGTTGTCCCCTCAGTTCAGTGCCCTTGTTTCTTAGCTGTGCTGACACAACGTTGTCACACGTTGAATATATTGAAGGAGCTGCTTAGGATCAGAGCTAATAGTGGGAGGAAGATGAATCTAGGCTTTTTACCAGGGTTCTTTGTTTTTAAACCATGTGTGTTCGCATCTCTTGCTCACAGCATGGCTGCAGGAACAGCTGCCAGTGCAACCAAGAGTCATCCCCTGCTTCCTTCTGGGGGTGGAATGTGGGTGTGGAAGGGCAGGATGGGGCTCCCTTGCTCCATCCCTGCTTCTGATACTGTGCATGGTCCAATTGCAGAAATGAGTGGGATTGTTATATCACCCATCCCAAGAAGCTGCAGTCGAGCGCTGTGGGAGAAATTCTTCTGGAGGAATATCTGCTAGTTTTGCCTGTGAGATTCAGATAATTGTTCAGTGATGTAGGCCCACAGTTGTTTCATGTACTGGAAATTCAATCCTTCAGACCTTTAGTGAAAAACCATAGGGTAGTTTTCAAGCTAAAAATGAAACAAAGAGAACAGAAGCCAAGATGGAAAATATTTTTGTCTTCTGTGGAAGATGAGACACCATTTCAGTTCTTCATACCTCATGATTTGTTGAAATAGCATTAGTTTTGCTGCTGCAGTTACTGTGAAGGGAAATGTTCCTGTTCTGTTTCCATTGACACCTAACTTTTGTCTCTCTTCCTCTCCTAGCTTCCTCTGCAGACATACCTCTTCTGGGCTTTTTCTCATAAGTGTGCTGAGTGTTCTGGCATCATCCTCTTTCTTCCTTCTTTTTTTCTTTTGCTGCGCGTGTAATGTTTCCTTGACCATGGTCATCTTAGGGTCCCACGAAGAGTTGTGTCATCAATACTGGGCAGATGAAAGATACCCAAGAGTGTGATGAGAGGGGATAGGATTTGAAACGGCTGCTGTTCTCAACTTGTCTGACAGAGATGATGTTTATGGGGTAATGTCCTCCTTGTCTTCCCCTTGTGCTTCCTCAAAATCAAACTTCTAATTGTCTGTTCATCTGTGTTTACAGCTAATGGTGCTTTAGTGCTGAAACACCTTGAGGCACTGGCTGTCACGTGTACTCTGTTTTGTTTTTTGCCCTCCCCAGGACTGGAGTTGCATGGTTGGTTGTCTTGTAAGGGTCCCGGTTTGTTTAGAAGTTTCAAGCTTGTAGTTCTTCAGTGTAATGACAAGTCGATATTGTGGAGGTCTCTTCTCATCCATCCTGCCTGGCAGTCTGCAGGCTTCCAGGCTTCCAGATTGGGCAGTTCAGTGACTGATCTGGCAGGATTTCTTACGTGCTTCCAGTGGATTACTGGTGAGGGGATTAGTTGTTGATAGGTAGGTGGTGACAGGCATCTGTGGGGTGGTAAACCCCTACCTGCCTGGCTGATGAAAGGATTCTTGCTGAGTTTCCCACATAATCACAAAATGTAACATTAGAGCACCCAGCCAAGCACAGCTCCGGGTTTATCACATCTGTGGTTTGATCAGTTTCAGCTCAGAAACAATTGAACAGCCCCATACATCATGAAGAGAGCATCATGATGGGAGAAGGGAGTTCTGGTGAAAGTATGATGATATAATGCTTCAGTTTTTATTCAGAAGCTTGCATAGAAAATCTCTTTGATGGATCAGGCTTTTGAATGCAGCATTGAGGCTTCAGTTGCCTCAAACAAGACTTTATGGGGACTTTGCCAGTAATTAACACCTTTATCTGGAAACTGGAGGCATCTTTCTATTCAGCTGAGTTTGCAGTCAACGGGGAAAGTCCCATTTCCTTTTTTTTTTTGTGTGTGTGTGTTTTTCAACTGTAGGATTTTAGATTTCAGCAGAGCATGCACAACGTACATTTTCTGAAGCTAAGGTTTCAGCTGTGATTGCTTGGTGGTGGCAAGGAGGAACAGAAGTACTCATATGACTTCACCTGTGTAAGGTCTCCAAGTCTGTCACATAAACCCTGCTTACAGAATAAATAGAGCTTGAGGGGACTGGTAGCAACAGGTCACCCAAGTACATAGGTTTGAACTCCCACTCAGAGAATGGAAAAGACTTGCTTTGGTCTGAGCTGTTTGTTGCTTTTGTTCAGGTTTGGATGGAAGGGAGTGAATATTGAGTAGGAAATATTACTTTCAGTGTTACCATTATTGTACGCTTTGGTGAAAGCATTCAAATATTGCATTAAAAATGCTCCACAGAATCTGTTGTGTTATGCGTTGCCATCTAATTGCTGTGTGTGAAGAGAGCAGGTGCTAGTTTGTTCAAGATATTTTTGTGAGAGATGAACAAAAATTGGATGATCTTGACAGAGTAAGGACTATTTTAAAAAGCAGTGACAAAGGTAGTTGCCTCAGAAGGAGAAGTGTAACTTCAGTGTAACTGCATGTTCTTTTTGGTATCACTTTCCATCTTGTAGCTCTAATTCCCAGTTGAGAAGGGCGATAGGTAAGAGGCCACAGGGTTTTGAGTCACTGTGCAGATTGTTGTTACATTTCTATGAGCCTTCTCTGAAGAGGACATCCACTGAAGTATTTGTAAGGTTGTGCATTTGTATGGTTTTTAGCAACAGTTGTTCACCTTACCCAGGATGATATTTGTGCAGATCAGGCTGGATGTGACAGTACGTTCATTATAGGTGGACAGGACTGTTCACTCTCACGAGCCTGTCCCCAGCAGTGTACATGGGAAATTGCTGAACACTTTTCTCTTTTACAGTAAAGTTCTGTTATTATGAGGCTCTGAGAAGTGAGAGGCCGATTTGAGTAGCCACTAAGCTTTACATTATGTTTTTATACTCAGCGTTGACGTATTTCCTCCATAAGGAAGAGAAGAGGGTTTGTTTACTTAGAAGGAAGAAAAATCCTCTCAAAGAAATTTCAACACAAAACGCAGGGGAGAAAGTCTGAAAATGTTCACCAGTCCCCATGCTTCCAGTCCTGTGTCAGTTTTTCCAGTAGGAAGCCTGTTGTTCTTCGCAGCTGCTCCGTGTTATTTCAGATTCATTCGATGATGGCAACCTTACCTTCACCTGCTGTGTCATGTGAAGTTGGTTCCTGTGGTTGACACCAGCATGATGCTCTTAAAGCTTGGGGTATAGTTTCCGCTCTGTTCTTGCCTGTAATGTCTCCATGCTGGCCTCATTATTGACAGTGTCCTGCATGCAGACTCAAACGTGAGTGCCTGGGAAGTGAAGTTAAGAGACAGGGGAAGGAGGGATTGAAGCTGTGTGCATGGAATGTGCACAGTCTTTCTCCCATCTGTCCTCCAGCATTTCTCTGCATTACAACTGTGCTTTGTGAGCAGCCACTGGATTCTGCATGTTCTTGCTACCTTCTCTGTCCCTGGTGGCCCCTGGCACCCTGTTGCAGGAGCAGCAGAGTGGACGTGCATCCCACCTGGATCCCGATCACACACAGCTCCTGAGAGACAGCTCTCCTTGTTCTCTTCTGCAATAGGGAAGGTTGTTGCCAGTGGGAGGAAGGCACAGCCGCTGTGGAGTGGTGGTATTTCAAGCTGCCACAGCTTGGATTAGGCAGAAATTGTTTATTAGGAACCCTCTGAGGCCTTTAATTAATACAGCTGCTTTCTGCTAATGGTCTCAGGCAAGCGTGGCTCTGTGTTACAGCAAGGCCAAGATGTAGGATGTGCTTCTAACCCTTGCATCATGCTGGCTTTCTGCTGCCTGTTCAATTTTCCTTTTATTAATTTTAGCTCCCCGAGCTGGCTCACTGTGGGGCTAGGTGTGTGGTGAAGCTTGCCAAGCCAAGGGGTGGGAGTCCGTGGCTAAGGGATAGGAGCTGGTGATTGCACCGCTTCAGGACTGGCAGTGCTGTGTTGCAGCTTTGACACAACAAAAAGCTGGTGAGGGTAAGCCAGGTTCTGTGCATTAGGCAAGTGGTTTCTTGTAATCCTTTTCAACTTGGGCTGTAAAAGGCTTGTTTGCAGCAGAACTGTCAAAAGACTGGGAAGTCTTGGGGTTAGGTTTTTTTTTTTTTTTTTTGTCAGATTGTTTTTATAGTTAGTAATGAATAGTCTCTCTAGCACTAGACTTAGCACCTTCAATGCAAGACATAAAACAAGGTCAGTCATGTTCCCATATGTGAGGGATTGCTGTTGAATACTGTGGGCAATGAGAGGGAGCCACGTATTATGACTCAGGTGTGAAAACAGGACATCGCTTGTAATATCTAAGTGTTTTCCAGGACCTTTTTAGGGAATTGTCTTTTCTCTAATTGAAACACTATATAACGTATTTGCGTTCAGCTGTTGCCTGCTACTATATAATGTAATCCCACTTATCAACCAGGTGCTCGCATTATCTTTTTGTGATTTTAGTAGGCTATGCAAATCTGCAGTACTTGCTGGGTTATGAAGAAGTACTATATTAATCCCCAGTAAAAGCAAAATGGCAGTAAGATTTATGTTTCATAATTTTTTTTTTACTCCCTCTGGAAATTCTTGTATGAGTGGAATATATTTCTAGTGCAGCACGTTTATATTTAAATAACAAGCCTTATAAACAAAACAATAATAGTCCATTGGAGCGGGTTTATGCAAGAGTAGCAAAAAGATGGATCACCTTCTTTATAATGCAAGTCAATGAGATCATTCTATGTAGTATGAGAAGGAAAAAGCAGGTGATTAATGTTCATTCAGCATTTTCATAGGAAACAAGCAGAAGTTGTTGACGTGGATTCTTCTCTCTGACAGCCCAAGATATAGCAATGTACAAGAATTTGGGAACACTTTAACTTTGTGGGTAGACAGCTATGTAAACAACTTGTCCTGGTAGTGATTTAGTAATTGTGTGGGCATGATTTATAGCAGCAGAGGAGCATTAAGCAAACTCACTTGTCCTCACCTGCCAGGACCCAGGATTGCAGGCAGAGGACACTGTGATCCTGGGCTCCAGCTCCAATTCCCTGCCTCTCCCAGGTGATTTCCAAGGGAGTTTCCAGAGCCAGACCAAGCGGGTGCAGCTGGTTCTGTGGATCTTTCTCTGGTGAATGCTCTTTCAGCTGCTTGATAACTCATCCTTATTGTCATTTGCTTTTATTCTGACCCCTGAGCGAGGCAGGCCAAATGGTGGTTGCTTGAACACTCGTGAGAGGTTTCTCTGAACTGGTGTAGGATCTAGCTGAACCTGCACTGAAGTGCACTTCTTACTGGCAAATTTATATCGTTGACAAAGAGGTTTTTGGATGCATGTCAGTAGTATACTTACACCAGTGTTTTGGAGTAACACCAACTCTTTGTTGTGTCTACTGTCTTCTGTCATTTTTCCACGTGCATCTGTGCTGTTGTTTGACCTCCTCTTACCTTGAGGCTACAGTTCAGCTGTTGCCAGCCCAGTGCTCAGCCTGCCATCACTAGGGGCAGAGGAGGCATCTCTCTGATTTGATCCTTTTCAGAACTTTCTTGACTTCACACATCTCTGAAAATTATCTTTCTATTCCTCTCTTGTCCAAAGACTAAGGCATTTGTTGCCAGTCTACTTCATGGCATTTTCAAAAGACAAGCTGATACTAAAATCATTTTCCATCGAGGTCTATATTTGAACAGTCTGCGAGTGCTTTTTTTCCCCCAAAGTTCCATGCTACATTAGAAGAAAAGTTGCTTGTGATGGACGTTTCCAGGGATTTCATAACCTCAGCAGAAATGGCCTACTTGCATTGCTGTGCTTTGCCTATCTCTGGTCCTGCAGCATGAGTGGGGAAAGAAACAAGCACATCATTACAGATGGGTGTCTTTACATTTATACCTCCATTCATAATTCCCCAAAACGAACTTAAAATCAAAGCCAGGAGGGAAAAAAGGCATTGAATTGAATTTTGAATATCACCACAATGCCTTGTTTTTCTTTTAGGTTATTTTAATGAATGAGAGTCTGTTTTAAAATGTTGATACCTAGAATTAGCCATACATTTGCAGTGGTCTTCTTCTCCTCAAAAGGAAGAGAATACTTAGTAAAGCATTCAACACCTTCAAGTATGGATGAGTTTCCAGAATTAAATGGAATGGACTCAGTTTTCTGCATAAAATTCAAAGTGGAGCTTAAAAAGGTGTCAAGAGGTAAAAATAACTGTAGTGAGGATAAATGGTAAAGAACAGAGAGGGTGAAACCTGTTTCTGAAAGAAGCATTTAAAATGCAATCATGCTTGTCAGGACGTAGTTTTGCTTAGATGACACTTACTAACAATTATAGCAGTCTTTCAGAGGATTAGGAAGCAAAAGGTGTGGGAAGAGAAGTACAATCTGAAGATTGCTATTGTATAATATGCAGTAATAGCAGGCTCCTAATCTTCTAATTTAGCCCAACGCTTGGAAAACAAAGCTGGCTTGCCAGAAGTTTTTTTTTTTTTTTTTTTCTGGCAGGCTGGAAATGCTTTAGTTAGTAGGTTTCATTGGTATAGCTTTGTCATTCTCCACATTAAATCTCTGAAGATGTTGCTTCTAAGCACACTAAGACCTAGCTTGCATTTTCACCAAAGTTTAAGTGAACCTATGATTGAGGCCTCTAGTTATGTGAAGATGTAGATGAGCGCTGCTTAGAGATTTACTACGGGCAGTTTGTCCACAAAGTCATTTTCACTGTTATTCTAACCAAGCGTTTTGTATATATATGCTGAGATAAAAGCTGACCTGGGTTGGACTACTTCTGTCGTATGTGCTCTGCAAACAATGTGCTTATCCGGATCCTGCGCAGTGAGTGGTAGGAATGTGTTCTTGACTTGTTCCTTGGAAATGACAGTGTGAACGTGAATGGCTGCTGATTCACCAAAAATGACTGTAGTGTGTGTGTTGGCATTGTTTTGTGCAAAACAGGGGGTGAGGCCCTCTCGCTGAGAGAGGTGTGGAGCACTGTGAGCTCTGGTCAGTGATTGAGCAGTCCTTGTTAACAGTGTGTAGCTTAAGAGGGTAGGGGTTTTCTAGCTCTGAACTGAATTTCAAAAGCATAGCTCTCTTTTACTACAGATAACTTCTCTTGAATCTTCCCAGGTCTCTGGTGCTGATATAGAAGACCTGGGCATTTTGTATGTATCTGGTGTAATTACACTGGAACAGTTCTTTTCCTTTATTTTCCTCCATTGCTGACTGCATCCAGGAACACTGAATCTCCTAATGGAAGCTGGGTTTTGTTTATTTCTCTTCTTAACTTGAATGCTTACGTTTTAACCATTGTAGCAGTATGCTTATTATTAAATACATTGTACAGTAATGACCAGATTATCATTATGTTATAATTTTATGCTTTCCTTCCTTGCTTTTCTCTCTTACTGTTTGTTCTTGGCTCTGGTTAAATAAACTAAAGCTTAAGGGATCATTGGCAAATTGTTCACAACTTCTTCCCCACTTGTGATTTAGTCCTTTTCCACTAGTAGCTTCTTTCTTTAAGATTTCAGAGAAGTTCTCCTCAGAGTTTCTTCGTGGTAGTTACTATGGAGATGACCGTCCACTCTTCTTCTCCCTTATCCTCCTGCTTTCCTTGAGCTCCCGCAGCTGTTACTCTCTTTTCAATGAAGTGAAGTTTGTAGTGATCTCCTTTTTAATGTCTCTTCTTCTATGACATCTTATTTGCTTCTAATGCTCTCTCTTTTATGAAATCCTGTAGATACTTGTTTATAT
Organism: Oreortyx pictus; assembly: GCA_036925125.1. Lineage (NCBI taxonomy): Eukaryota > Metazoa > Chordata > Aves > Galliformes > Odontophoridae > Oreortyx > Oreortyx pictus. Next base: position 83,696,752 of record JAUPFR010000003.1, on the reverse strand, counting down.
GAATAAAATATTGGGGGTAGGAGTGAGAAGATCCCTAGTTAAAGGGTCATTGCTGAAATTATTATCTGATCTGATCTGTTTTCACAGTTGAATAGTTGGTCATTGGAGTCATAAGTCTGTAAAATGGATTAACTGGTAATGTCTGTGTGTGTATGTATGCTGAGTGTCTAGGATAGGCTTTAGAATTTATTTATTATAAATGGCAGCTTTTAGCATTCAATATAAACATATTCTGGTGCAAGTTAAAACTTCCCTGATGAGGAAACGAAAACTGAGACAACACATCGTAATCCTTTTGAGAGGCTTTTCTTTGCACTTCATTATAATTTCGATATCCAGCTTTATGTATTCCAGCTTTAATCGAGAAATGTGATGGTTTGGTAGATGATTTAAATAGACGCTTGTAATGTGTTCTCTAGCCAAGAAGCTTGACCACAGCTACCTGTCCTACAGACCATCCCAGGGCTGGTGAAGCTGTGCTGCTCTTCTGACAAAGCCTGGTTTTTTATTGGGACTGCATCTTCAGAGGTTTTCCCTCTTTCCCTATGGAGCCTTTGCCCTAGGGGACCATGAACTGTGGGTGGTGTGCTCTTTTCCTTTGATGCCTTTCCATAGTCAGGAGCCTACTGAGAAGTCCCTCTGTTCTGCAACCACATGAATACCCTGCCTTGGGTTGCTGGCCACACAGTGAAAATCACTTCATCTCCTCCTGATATCATTGGGATGAAATTATGGCCTAGTGACTCATTGTGAGCCAGGGAGTGTATGACAAGGATAATGTGTGCTTCTCTGTGCCCCTGTGCTGGCTCTGGCACAGCTTTTCACCTGGCAAGAGCCATTTCAGATCAGGACCCTACTTGGGTAACGTAGTCATCATTGCCTCCCTTTCCTTGGTGAGGTGAGGAAGAGACTCATAAACCCTGTGCTTCTGTGTCTGTGCTGTTTCTTATGCCTTAGATTTCTCTTGGCCATGTGACAATTTGTCCTGCAAGTTGTCAAGCAAAATGTGTTTAAAAATAAATTACTCTAAAATTTTAATCAACTCTTTTTTTAGAAAGGAGTCTAATGTTTTTCTTATGCATTCGTCTAGTTTACTGTGAAAATGAGCAGCTGGGACTTCCTTGATGGCTTCTATTTTTAGTGTCATCTTTACACCTGCACATTGAAAATCATGAAGTTTTCTAACTGTGATTGAGAAATCTTACAAAAACTTGGGCTCTTCCATCAGAAGCCTGAAGCTAAACTGGCCTGCTAATTGCAGTATCTTCCTGTGCTTGGACTTCTCATGTTTGTCTTAAGCTAGAAAAAATGACCACTGTTGATTTTTCTTGAAATCTAATTCCTCCCAACTGAAGGATTAATAAAACAAAAAAGAGGCGAATGAGATGTGGAAAAATTTCCAAGAACCTCACTTTTATATCTCTAGCTACATGAAGTCCTCTCGTTACCTGAAAATTAGATTGTAAGTATTAAGCCTAAGCCATAAGTAGACATATGCAAGGGTGGTTTGTTTTTTATTTCAGTATCATTTCATTCCTGTTATCTAGAAATCCTCTTGTCAAGCTTACTCTTGATACTGTACCACATGCAAAACCAGGTTAAGAGTATTTAATTCCTTCCAGTTTCCAGATGGTCTGCAAAATAATCTTAAATGGTGAATCAGATGAGAAGTGGAAAAACAGAAGAAATAGCACTTCAGTAAAGGCCACGCTATTCTTATCAGGGGAATTGACTCGAATAATTTGGAAAAAGAACACACAAACTGAAAGGTTGTTTCTACCGTTATGCCTAAAGTCACAGGACTCAACTACTAGAAAAATTCAAATGCTCGCGCAATAAATCCACAGTATTTCCCAGTAGCCTAGGTGCAGGGTAGGGAAGATGAATATTCAGAATCTTGCTATACAGCATTCTCTTGTGTGTCACTTAATCTCTGTACCTCTTTTCCACCCTCAAATTTAGTTGGTGTATTCTTGAAAGTTTTGAGGTCGGAGTAGCATTTATTGTTTCAAAGGGAAATGCAAAATTAAAGTGTGTTATTTATTTCTCTTTGTTTTGTTTAGATATAAGAAGTGTCTCTTCTGCTTTATGTTATTTATCTTTCTACTTCCACGTTGTGATATAAAATTAACGGAGATGTATATGACTAAAGTAAAAATCCTCTCCCTAAAGGAGGATATTGACAGTGTTTTATCAGTATTCATTCAAATCCATTTTTAAATAGCAAGAGTTAACCTCTGGATTTGCTGAAAGAATGTATTTGTTAGTGATTTCAGTGGGAGAGACGTTCTCTTAAGACATCTGAAAATTGAAAACTACTGCAAAGTGCATCTGGTTGAAACAGCACTTGGAGCAGCACTTCCTATTATCCTTGTCTTTTTCTGGGTTCTCCAGTGGGGAGTCTTGTTCTGTTTTCTTTTTCAATGATGCTTTCCTACGGAAGCTGGAGTTTTACACCACAGAACCAAGGCATTAGAAAGTGATACAAGATATTATTCACCAGGTTTTTATCAGCTTCATGTTGCTGTGGAGCTGGTCAGTGTGAAGGTTGAAGGTTTCTGCTGCAACATTTCCTCTGAAGCTTGTGTGTAGGTTTAATAGCTTAGTGGAAGTACAGAGAATGAACAACATTCTTAGTAAAAGTTAAATAATCTTTCCTTTACATTTTTATTTGGTGTTACACAGTTGTTCATTGAAAATAGTTTTTTAAAATAGATAAACATGAGCATACCTTGCATTTCCTAAACCTCATTGTATGTCTCAATTTCAGGCATAGAAACTTCTTAATACGGAATTTATTCCAAATTATGATAATCACTTTTATTTTTTTTTTTTTAATCTTCGTAGCTGCATCTTCTTAAGTGCTGCATCTCATTCTCTTTTGCTTTTTAACTGTTCATTTTCAGGAAATCTAACCAGTCTAGCTGCTGTGGTTTGTGCCTCTCATTCTTTGGTTTTATGTGCTGTCTTCAGTTCAAGCCTTAGATTGATTTGCTTCTCTGTTGGGTTTTTATATGCCGTTCACAGCTCTGCCTGACTGGGGATGCAGCTGTATGCTAATTTCCCAGTTTCTACAAAACTGCTGAAGTATTCGATCTGCTTGCCACGAAGGAAGGAAATTTCTGGGCTGGGCTTAGTGAGTGAGATAGGTAGAGTTTGGGCTTGTTGCTGTATGTCTTCTTAGCTCTGGAAGAGACACACTCTTCTTGTACCTTTTCCTGAGCCTGCACTCTGATGTTTTTGGAATTGCAGTTCTATCACATCATTATTTCTAATTTATAAGATCAAAAAGGCAAGCTAAAAGGGAACTTTTTCAAAGTTCTTGTTACTCTTTCTTCTAAAATGAAGTGCAAATTTAATCTTTGTGTACCATATCCTCATACAGCAATTTTGAAAGGCTCTTTGGACTTAAGTAGGATTTGACATGAGGGCAGGCAACAATATTTCAGTAACTGAGCAGATTTCCAGACACAGATACTTCAGCTTGTTCTGATCTCTCCTGTCCTTGGAGTGTGCTCATTTTTATAAGATTCTTCTAACTGCTTAGCCTTTTAGAATATGAAGTTCCTTACTTGAAAGGCAAACCAACAAAAACTTCCTGAAGTGGAATTTGGATCACACGGACACCTTCCATAATCCTTTTTTTCTTCTATTACAGTTACCTGTTGAGTCAGGTGCTTTTCTGGGGGGTGGGAAATCATGCAAGGCTTTCTAGCAAAATGATTCCTAGAAGAAAAATAGCGTTTCCCTACTAGTAAATAGTAGTGCAAAGGTAATGTCTGTTCAGAGATTTGTGTCCCCTCTCCCTTTTTAATAATTGTAGGGTCCTGAAGGAACTGGCTGGTCTTGTTGCCAACTCACACTCCCTCATATTTGAGAAGTCGTGGCTGTCAGGTGAAGTCTCCAGTGATTTTCTCATTTTCAAGAAAGGGGGAAAGGAATACCTGGGGAACTAAAGGCCACTGAACTCTGCATCTGTTCCTGGGAAGATCATGGAGCAGATCCTCTGAGAAGATACGTTAAGGCACATGTAAGATGAAGAGGTGATCTGAGACAGCCAGCGCAACTTCACCAGGGGCAAATTGTGCCTGATCAATCTGGTGGCCTGTGATGGAGTGGCAGCATCTGTGGATGAAGGAAGGACAAATAATGCCAACTACTTGGACTTGTGGAAGGCCTTCAACGCGGTCCTACATCACATCCTTATCTCTAAATTGGAGGGATACGGATTTGAAGGCTGAGCTGTTAGGTGAAAAAATAATTCTTTGGATGGTCATAGCCGGAAGGTTGTTGTCAGTGGCTCTGTGTCCAGGTGCAGTTTGGTCATGAGTGGTATCCCCCAGGGATCTGTTTTGGGACTGCTGATCTACAGCATCTGTTTCAGTATCATAGATGGTTGAATTGAGTGTACCCTCAGCAAGTTTGCTGATGACACCAGACTGAGTGGTGCAGTTGACACTTGTCTGCTTTGTTTACTTCCATGTTTGTTCCTTACTGTGCTGTTTCTTTGGACCATCCCAACCTTTTCTACTGAAGTGTTTTTCCGCTAGGTTTTGTCAACAGAATCTACATGGTTTCTCAATATGAGCCTTAATGAAACCACATGTTTATGGCGTTTCCTGATAGGTGAGCTGTTGTCTTTAATTACGAACGACCTGGAGATGGAGGAGGAAACCCACTCACTTCATTTGCCTTATTGGCAACAAAGGATAGTAGAACTGTTTGCACTGGACTCATTCAGCCCGCTCTACTTCACAGACAATTGAGAGTTTCTGAGCATTTGAATACAGTTTATTCTATCAATTAAAAAAGAACAAAACAAAACCTGTCTCTTACATTGTTAAAATACCTATTAAGCCCATGAACGGAATACTAATTTAGGTGCCTCTGTATAATGAGCTCTGAATTTCTGAGTCATGTCGGCCATAGAACCTTTTAACGAGGACGTGGAAAACTCCACAAGAAAAACTAATGTCAGTCTTAGTTCCTTAATTATTTTAATGAGTGTAGAAGTGAAAAGCTCTGAAGCATTGTGTCGCAGTTGTTATTTTCCAGATTGAATATCACAGGGAGGATTTATAAAGATTTCAGCTGGATTGCTGAGGTGAGTGAAGCATGGAGCAAGGAGCCCCGAGCATTGGCAGTGCTCAGCCTCAGCAACACACCTCGTCAGCTGGCAGTCACTTGGCATTCTTTGATGGGATAGGATGGCTTTCTATGCTCTATTCACCAGTGTGTGTGTACACAGAAATCAGTGGCACTGTGCTGGTGTATCAGGGGCATGTTGTGATACAGCATCTCTCTGTCGTTGCAATAGGTGGGCATCACTGATATCTGAGGTGAATAAGTGACTTTCTTAACTACGGCTGGGTACCACTTTGTGTTCACAGGGATTTTAATTAGCTGTTGCAGTGATGCTAGCACTGCCTGCTTTTCAAAACATATGGGTTAACTTGACTCTCATTTCTTCTTCCTTTAAACACCCACAAGTTACTTGATTCTGTTATGCAGTCCTTGCAGAAGATGCTGCTGAGTGCACAGTGACAGCTCATAAGCTCTCCACACGCTGCAGAAAGTACTCTCTGCTTGTTCCTTTGGAAAACATTATTAGATAATGCATTGTGGCATGTCACTGGGTCTGTCTGGGGCTCATCTGCCTCTTACAGAGGGGAGCATCATCAAGCCAGTGTCTTACAGAGTTTGGCCTTACCTAATGATATGTGAAACATAATATAATACATTAATTGTTGCTTTAAATTTTCCAGACTCATACAGCCGTCTTCCCACAGCATGAGCGTTGTTTTCTCCTTAGCCTGCGTTATTTGTATTATTTGTAAATGTGCTTATTGAATTTGGGGGGAAAAAAAATAAAGATGAGGAACCTTGAGAGCCAGCTAGTCAGAGATAAGACAGTTGTGTTTTACAGTAAACAACGAGCATAGAAAAACTGGTGATGCTCTAGGCATATTGTGTTATTGATGAAAACAAACTGCTTACTGGTATCTGCATCAACCACTCCCTGACTGATGGCATCCCAGAGCCTTTCCGCACCAGGTGGCAGCAGAATAGCTCAGTTTCCCATAGTGAAAGCTACGGTTTTTGAAGGAGGTTTTTTTTCGCCCCCCTCTAAAAAATTTTCTGTGTTTGTTTTTGTTTGCATCTCAGTGCCTAGTGCCAAAGTGGCTCACCTTTCTCCAGGCTAAGTCCTGTGCTTTGCAAGCAGATTGCTTTGTTATGCCAACTTCAGCATCAAGAAATCATGTTTACCTTACCGACAGTTGCTGTCAGCACCAGGAAACTTGGGTTTAGCCCACGTTTTTCTTGTAGCTGTTGTTGCCCTACTGTGTTATGAGGTTGAGTAGTTCCATTTTCCTATTTATGTTGTGACCTGAGCAGTGTTTATAGACTGATGTTTTTTTTTCCCTAGGGGTCATTCCTGAGATGCTATAAATTAAGCTGCTGTGGTTTTCATTCTGTTTCTTGTCTAGAAACATGACAAGTTAGGGAGAATAGCACTTCGTTTTATTGTGGTGTTGTGTGATTCATTTAAATAATGCCAAACCCTAGCTTTTGACACATCTCATTTTCCGTAGCAGCTCTCTAGACCAGGGAGATTGCTCTGGCCAATAGCTGATCAAGTTGGGTGTGCTTCTTGCATGAGTTTCATTCACTGCAAGAATGGAGAGCTTGAAAACATTGCCAAGAAATAGTCATGGGTTTCTTGCTGTCAGCTGAGAAGAGGGTATGGAGTAAGAGCTACTCTGACTTGTTGCTTTTCCCCTACAACCCAGAGAACCTCATGGCCACTGTGGTGTCGATTGGCACTGCTTCTCTTGGCTGATTACAAAGAAGACATAACTCCCAATCTTTTTGTTCTGGTTATTATTATTCTTTTTTTTTTCTCCCAGCTGACTTTTGTTTTGAAACCTCCTGTTTATAGGGAAATACTTCTATGTAATAATTGGCTGCTAAATCCTTCTAAAGACACTGCTTGGTGAAACTGACTGGTCTTTAATTTGACACTCCTGATGCTGGGTGAGGATGTGAGCAGCAGCTGCTGCTTTTCTTTTGCATCTACACTTTGGTGTGAGGACAGTTCATCCATTTCAGCCAGTTTTATAAAACTTTATTTAAAGAACTAGAGCTGGAAAGGGTCTTAAACCTGAAGTTTCCCTCAGTGCCCAGCTTTGCTGGAACTGGGATGTCTGGTTCACCTGTTTGGTCGTGGATTCCTTACGCAGTGCCAGTGAGTGTAGAGTTTGGGATTTTGTTTGTTTTTTGGAGGGGAGAAGTATATAAAGTGCACTTAACTATGATGGTTAGTTGTGTCATTATATTATGAAATACCTCCTGCAGAGTTTATTAATCTAAACTTTGGCTTTTTCTGATCTTTAATCCTTTTTATTGCAAATTATAAATCTATATGTGTGCTTGTGTGCATGTTTGTGTACGTATATGCATGTATAAAATACTGATTAGAGCAGAACTTAGGTATATAGTTGAATTTCATTCAGCTTAAGCACTGTGAGCCAGATTAGTCATATGCTGGCTGCGGCTATCTGCGGTCTATCAGGAGTGATACTCATGGTGACCCAGTTTCTTCTAGTGTAGCTCCTCATCTAGTGGATTTATGTAATAGTGAGGCACTGAATAGCTGGAATGCTTTTAAAAGTGCCTTGTTCTGAGTAGTTCCTCATGGGAGGGAAGAGCCTTTGTGAAAGCACGAGATACATATTTGTGCGTGAATGTGTTTGGCAAAATTCAAAACTAGGCTTGGAGCTTTGTATGAGGCCAGAGTTGTCTCAGTCTGTTTTGTTTTTAAAATTCCCCTTTTGCATTCAGAACATGAAATTGGAGGCAATGCCTTTTCCAAAATACAGAATTTGTACATTTTGAGAAATTAAGAGTGTGCATTTCTACCTAACATAAAATCTGGGCTATGTCTGAAGTAGAAAAGCATCACAGAACCCGCTGGTTCATGGAGTAGATGGGCTGCAGTCTGGAGTCATTTTAGAAGTGATTTTGGATCCAAAGTCAAATTGAGCATCAGTCATGGAAATTTTCTAGATGGGTTTTGTTAATTTAACTTAAGACATAGCCTTTAAATTAATGATGTTGAACCAGAGCAAGAGACTGTTTGGACAAGCTGTCTTTTTGATTTATCTGTCAACAAAGCACTGATTTAACCTACTCTTAACCCATAACAGTCCACGTGGATTAGAACTGATTTAACAAAACTTATTTAATTAAATTGGGGCAATCTTGTGTTCCAAACGAGGCCTCAGGAGAAGCATATCTTGTTCTGCCTTTTGGCATTTTCTTCCCCTGGTAATGGAGCGATGAAAGATGCATTTATTTTATTTCTTGACTTTGTTGACTTAATTCTCACCTTCAAGCTACTCAGATTTCCTTAAAGCTAAGGGCAGTCTCTTATACAATCTATTTGTGGTTGCGTTTGTTGTTATTTTGAACGGTATCCCAAGTTTTTGAATCCATAAAGTAATATAATTCAAAATACAAAATTTTTTATGTTAAGTTTTATGAAATACTATACAAATGTGTTTACCTTAGGTTAGGTTCTTCTAAGCAGCTGACTGGTTATGGAAAAGGTTTCTGCAATACTTTTTTCTGGTCAGGTGTGTTGTCAGCTGTGCTGTAGTTCTCTCTGCCCCACTCCATCTTCTGGCCCTTGCAGGGTTTCCATTTTATTTTCAGGTAACTTCTGCTTTCCTGAGTATACTGATGGCTCTTTGAACTCTCTAGCAGTGTTTTCTTTTCTTTAGTTGCTCCTGGCCTTATTGCTTGCTTTCTCTCACTGCTCAAGTGTTCTTTCCAATTTCGATTTTTCACTCTTCAGCGTTTTTTTTGGATGACATTTTCACCAGTTGCCTTGCAGATGCATGGGTTTTTAGATCTAAATGAACTGATGCTGAGAGTTCATCAAGTGTTCCGCGGCAGTCCTGGCTGAAGTAATTGCCAATTTCTCCCTGCTCCTGCGTGGGAGCACGCAGCCACAACTTATTGCGCAGTCGTGTGGTAATCCAGGTCTGAGTCGTGATCTGATTTAAACACAGCAGCATGCCCATACCAACCCCCCACGACAGTTTTCCATTGGATTTTAATCCTTTTGCCTGCCCTCTTTTGGCTAATGTCTAAGTTCTGCTGGGTGAGTGTGACAGAAACGTGATTTGCCCAAGGACATACAGTAAATCGTTGACCAAACGTTAAAGCTGCTCTTCTGTTGTATCAGCGTGGTGCTTCCCTGTTAAAAACTGACTGTGGATAAAGTAGAATAAGCACATGGCAACCCCAAAGGGTTTTGGACCTTTACAAGTATACAAGACTGTGCTGGGTGAGGTGAGGGACTCGTGCTCCTGGAAATCACTGGTAGTCTTTTCTTGGAGCCTCTCCTTGCATTATGTCAGCCATATTCTCTTGCCATAAGATGTCTGAGCATGGAAGGAAGCACTGGTCAGGCACAAGTGACAGGCAGCAGGCCAGGCTGGGGCAATTTCACATCAGGAACATTTCCAAAGAAACTCCATTAGAAACCAGCACGCCAGCTGTTGTTGGGTAGGGCTGTTGTTGGTTTTGGCTATCTAGATCAGCAAATATTCAGCTTTCATGCAGCTCAGCTGTGCTTCCCACCATCGGTGCTTGCAGTATCTGGGATGCTGTCCTCTCTTTCCTGTTTTCACATTTGTAAGCTGAGCTTATGACAGACAGTGTAGGAAAGAATGGTGACCCTCTTATGGCAGCACACTTGCAGGAAACCAGACTTTGTCATTACTTCAGAAAAAAAATCAATTTATCACGTGAAAATGAAATTTTTGTCTTCCTTGCTTCAAAATCTTCATGAAGTCAAGGTTGCCACAGCAGGAGGGATGACAAGAAAGGGGACAGCACTGGCATTGCTGCCAGACACATTTTGTGCTCAGATTTTACAGTTCAGTAACTAATGTGTTTCTCAGTCAGCTTAAGGTGATCTTAATGCAAGCTGCTACTGGAAAAGGCAGTCCTGTTCTTCCTCCCATGAGTTCTTAACCACCTTTCTCTGCCAACATCGGCACTTCTGTGGTTATGAAACCCAACCCAGCAAAGAAAAAAAAAATCAACCTATAAATTAATTTTAAGCTAGATTGCCTTCCTCAGCCAGCTGATTACTGGGTCTCTGGAGCTCTAGTGCTTGCATAAACAGGAACATGTGACTGGAGATGAAGCAAAGAGCATATACCTTACCTTTTTTCATCATCAGCCCTTGTTGAAACCAGTTTAAACTAAGCCAAGCCCTTCTTTTAGGGCAGAAATACACAGCTGGGCCAGTGCAGTGGTTTGCTGCACTGGAAGGGTATGGTCCTGCTGCCTTCCTTGGCTTCCTAGCTGGATGATGTGTTCTCACCCTTCATGGTAGGATATGGACTAGGAGGAACGTGGGTTTCCACATCTGCCAGCAGCAAGATTTCTTTTTTGTGCCATCAAATGTCAGGCATCCAGCTGCTGAGATGCTGCCATATCCTAAGAGTAAAAGTAAGAAGGGTTTTAGGGAAGGTGAAGCACTTGATAAATCTAACCTTTGCTCAGAGGAATTGTATTTTTTCCGATCTCCTGACAAATCGGTGCTGTGCACGCACAATTGGCATGAATATGCTTTTACTATAATCACCTGGTATCAAAATGGGTTCAGTATGCATTTATCATCTCTTTCTTCAAGTTTCCTGAGGCAGGGCGACTCATACTGCAAGAATCAAGAAAGTATTGAGTATACTTCTTACAGCAGGTAGAGAAAGAGAATCTGCAGGGAAGGTTATAGATTGTGGTGGCACAGGAATTGTTACCATAGTTTCCATCATATCATTAGTTCCCAACCACTTTATCTGGCTTTTAGGAGGAAGAGAAAGACAGCATGCTCTTGCAGTCTAGCCAGCCCCCTCTCATCGGATTTAGCGTGCTCAAAGAAGAGGTGCAGGGTGCGTGGCCCCTTTTCTTTTCAGGCAGATTTGACTGGTAGCAGGATGTGGCGTGGATTGAAAGAAGGCGTGAGGAGAGTTACTGTGACAATTGACTGCATCTGCCTGATTGACTTACAAGAATGGGCTGTTTGACTCCTGGGGAGGAAGCCTGGGGAGGGTGGCATTTTGTTTCCAAGAAATCCCTAATGAAAAAAAGACTGTTGTAGGAAAAGAGTAGTGATAAACAAGTACAGATACCACTTGCTGAAGTTTTGGGTTTTTTTTTTTTTTTTTTTTTTACCCCTCAAAAACATTAGGATAGTACAGATTAAGCTTCACAGACAACGCTTTTTTTCTTTGTCTTTTTTTCATTTTGTTATGTTTTATTAGCTTATTTGTGTGTTTCTGTTTAGTAATCTTTGTTGGCAAGACAGTGAACATGATTGATGGGTGTTCCGTGCAGAAATGATCACTTTGCTGCTTATCAGAGCAAAGTCTGTGCGGCAGGTATAGGGTGTCTCACGTCTTTTAGCTTTCTCTAAATGCTGCAGTCTTACAAACATCGAGTCCCTAGTAAAAGCCAGTTGCAATGGAGCCTTCGGGAGGCCAGCCCCATGGGAAGTGGGGATATCTGGTTTCAGGTATGGTTAGATTGCAAGCAGCAACCTCTGCAAGAGGTTAAAATGCCCGCAACCTACTGACCGTGTGACTTTTATCACTTCCTGCCAGCAGACGGAAAACTGTATTCAAATGGTAGGGATTAATGGAGGACTTAATTGAACAGGAAGTTTTTCAGCCATTCGGATGATGGCTAAAATGATCCATACACTGTTACTTCTGACATCTCTGCCAGAAGCAGTCTCTGGCTCTGTGGCTAGCAGAGGTTGCTTTTAGGACAAAAGGTGAAAGATTGCAATAGTTGAAGTAAGCATGTTTTTCTGAGGATTGGAAAACAAGAATGAAATGATCTGTAAAGTAACCTTTTTTCTTTCTTTTTTTTAAGACACATCGGCAGACAGAAGGCTGCTCAAAGTGAAAAGATTTTTGTTGTTGTTGGTCAGTTGCGTGGCTTTAATCTTGCGCTCTTAGTTTTTAGCGTTTGATCAGGTTACTAGAGAGGGAGCTGTTCATACAGTTGGTATTACTTGGTGTCTCATTCTCCATTCAGTCTGAATTTGCGACCATTTTGAAGAGGAATGTGGAACAAAGGATTTTGCGCTGAATTTGTCACAAATTTGGTTTTCACATGAAGTACAGGAGGGCGTTGCGTGAGTAATGATGTAAGAAGCACTGTCGTCTGAACCATTCCAGTGTTGATTAGTGTTTCCTGGTTTAGGAACTGGGAAGCAAACATGTTTTGCTAAGGTCCCTCAGATGTCTTAGAACACTAAAAATGCCTCTAGCAGAGTACTGAGTCTGCGAGGTACCTTGTGTGTGCTAAAAATAGTATTGATTCCATGTAACTGAAGAGGGGAAAGGCTGAAATTAAAGAAGAATAGGTGCCTTCTAACATTCTGAAGAATCTTTTCTGCGGTAAATCTTTCTGAAGGAAAATCTTTCAGTACGACCAGGAAGATTTCTTCAAAAATTTATCTGTGGGACCTCAGTTGCTCCTGCTCACCAGAGCAGGTGAAGTGAAAGGGGCGTTTAATGCCTCATGGCTTCTCCACACTGGTTTTACTGAACATATGAGAAAAAATAAGGGGGTTGCTTTTCTCTTCCACCTGCAAGGAGCCCGGACAGCAGGACGTTGCAGTTTTTTTGCCAGTAGGTGGAGGCCTTGCAAGGGAAGTGGAAATTAAATCCTCCCAGGGTGGAAGGTATTTTATTACTTTGGAGTTCACTTTGTATGCCTCCAGGACATGGGACAGTGCTTAATGTAGAAAAAATATATGTATTTGTGGTTTTGTCCTTGAAGAAAGGATTGTCAGGACATAACCATTCAGACATCTGCTAACGATTATTAGAACACAGAATAGCACAAACAAGTTCCCTTCTATGTTTCTGCTGCTTTGGGCTTACATTTTCATTTTCTAGCGCACGGTGATGCTCTTCTTTGACCATCAGTGTGGCATAAAAAGGCAGACCTAACCTCAAGTCATTCCCTTTTCTGAGCGTATCGTTCAGTAACTCAGATCTCGGTTTGCTAATCAATTAATGTGGGTTTCAGTGCCTGAAGAAGAGCAAGAAGGGAGACGTGTCCAGTGCGCAGTCCTTGTCAAAATGAACTTCTGCAGTGTGCTGCTGTTTCTTGCCCCTTGTCTGTGAGGATGGTCTTTCACACGTGTAACTTGTGCAAACATAGCTGAGCTGGCCCAAATGAATGTTTCTGGTTGTGGCAGCAGTAACCAGGACCCTGGGAGAGGACCATTGCAGGACCAGTATGATGTCTGCAGCTTTCTTAGGTTCCTACATGACCTGGTAAATTTGAAGGCTTAACCTGGGTGGTTTTGTGCAACCAGCAATGTTGCAATGTAATCACAGCTTGATTTACAACCCATAGCACTGTCAAAGGTTAAAATGCCTGCACTTGTATTCTGAGAGCAGAAATGAAGCTACTACAAAACAGGAAATTTTAAGAACCACTGCAGGACAAAGGAAGGGTGGCACCACCTGTCTCTGGTGTTCACAAGGATCTCTTCTGCCATCTATTGCCGTATACAGTTCACCACATGCCCATATGGACGAGAAAACATTCTTGTCCAGTCTTGGTGGGACTCAGTCTTTGTCCAACAGCTGGAAGTTGGGCTGGAAGCATCTCATCACTGAGGTGCTCAAAGATAGGTCTGTGGTTTTGTGATCACATTGGACTGGAGTTACACCTTGGTAACTCAGAGTGCCATTTTAGCTTGAGCATGACGAGAGCTTGTAACCTTCTGCAGAGTGCGGCAGCAATTCAGGTTGCTTATGATAACCATGGAAGGTTCTTGCAATCAGGGTCCAGCTGCAAACAGCAGTGCCAGTAGGATGAGAGGAGGCCTGGGTTCCTGGAGAAAGACTGCAAGCTTGGCTAACTGTTGTCTCCTATTTTGGGGTTGCTTCTTGCTCCTCTTTGCTTCTGTGTGTCTTGTGGGTCTACACAAGGAAATTCAAACTCGGGCCAGGAAATTGTACTGTTATGTCAGGGTGCTGTCAAAAATGCCACTACGGATGTCTCAGGTGACATTTATTACCCAGTGTGATTCATCTCTGAAAAGGTTATCTGGGCCATGTAAACACTTGAACTGCCTGAATCAAGAGCTGCAGTCTGTCGATTCCTTCACTATTAACATGGTGGCAAGTGGTCAACAGTTTCCAGAGACTTCTAATAGCTCCCTCTTTGCCCAGGGCTATCTTAAGTGTTTAGCAGCAAGCTATTTCACTTACTGATATAAGTATTCCTGCTAAACCACATGAAGTGAGGCAGTTTTGGAGATATCAATGAAATGTGGTTAGGAAAAATAGGTAATTCCAGAATTAATGATAATTTGAGCAGTATTAAGCATACATTTAAGATGGCAGCTGTACTTTGATGTATTCCTTGAGTATATGGGTTAGTTTGATTATCATTCATTAAATGTCATTCCCAAGCACCTTTTTTGTTGTTTGTAGGAGAGGAGATTCTCAGACACCAACTGTTTCCCATTAAAAAAAAAAAAAAAAAGGAAAAGAAGTCACTAAAGGAAAATGAATATCCATTCATTGTGGCTAAGGTTTTAGGGCAAGAAATGTTGTAAATGGAATGTGCTCTCTAAGGCTCCATAGTGAAGGACTGAGTGGAGGTGTTCTTCATGTTTTATGATGATCTCTTCTCTTGAAATTTTAAGGCTGTCTTAGAATGGTAGTACTAATTTAGGCTCAATGTAAGAAACTTTAGACCAGAGAAAGTTGGGAAGATTGAGTGAATAAGGGGCTCAGTAGAAGTCATTTCTGAAAAAAGTTTTGTGTCCAAGTGTACTGGAACTCTTTTACTTGCCCCCAGAAATTTAACCCAGATTTTTCTAACCAAACAAATGGGTTAAGGATTATGTTGTTTCACCTAGTTAGGCAGGTAGGTCTCAGTTGTGTATTGGATTGCAAGGTCTTGGAAGTCATTTTGAAGTAGTCAGGCAGTGCCATTATGGTTTACAGTGGTTACCTGCAGTTGTGTTAACAGAAGCAAACAACTGTTTTAGCTTCTAAATCCTTAGTACACATAAATGGAGAGAGGGAAAAAAAAAAAAGACGTACTCCCCATTTCCTTTGCTGTGAACTTGATGAGCAAGATGTGGTCCTGGAAAGACAATAGTTACCATTGATATGGGCAGAAAATATTACCCAAGAAGCTAGAGGGATGTTGGAGAAGAAATGCATTTCAAAGCACTTCTTTGTTCTCCAGCTTTCTGTTCCTGCTGTAATGGTTGTGTATTCTCAGAACTTTGCCTGAAGTCATAAACCAGGGCACAGTTGTGAGGATCTGTGCAGGTAGAAACACTGCTTAGTGTTGCTGGAGATAAGCAATGGTCTCGAGTGTGCTTCAGGGAGAGCCAAGATCATCTTCTTGTAGTCTGTGTGTCATTTTTGTTATTGTTATATTTAATTTTTTTTTTCCAGTTTTGCTTTTGACAACTTGTTGGTTTGAATTCTGGCGTCCTGTTGTGATGATTCTGTTTGTGGTGAATGTCTTAGGCTTGTTCTTGGGAATGAAAGGGCAAAATGTAATTTGGCCACACTTCCCACTGGCATGTGGTCAGAATAAGTCAGAATTTCTCCACAGTCTCATTAGAATGATGCCTCCAGCACTTTATTTCTCATGCTCATCTTGGGCTTGCCTTGAAGCATCTACAACAAAGTTGGTTTTTGTTAAGCTGTAAATTAAACACTAAAAAATCATTTGATGTGCAGTGGACATATGGCTATTAAAGCTCTGGTTGATTTTTTTTTTTTTTTAATGGGAGCTGAACATATCTTACAGCATCACACTTCAAGACATGTATGCCTTATTAAACAAAGCTGTATGCATACAGGAATCTTTGCTTACAAGCACATTTTGCATGGTTGAGTGTCATGTTGTGGAGTGCTGTTAAAGTGAATGTGTAGTTTGTTTTGATTATGATGAGAGCAGAAGTTGGTGAACTCCAAACAGGATCCCTATCAGTGGAAATAAGTAAAAGACACAGAAAAATGCTGTGGTAGGTCAGCAGACCTGACAACTGCAAAGCCTCACAAAGGAGTGATAAAGAGCCCAAGCTGTCTGCACATAATTACAGGATGTATTGCAATAAAGTGTGTTTCCTCAATATCCAGTCCTAGGTCAGGCTGTGATCCTGTACTCTACTAAAAGTCATACCAGCTAGTTGCCACTTGTTAGTAGTAGCCACTTTAATGTAACAAAATTACTTAACTACAAATGCTTGCCTTGCAATTGCTCAGTCAGAGAAGCAACAAAAGCAATCAAAAATATCAGTCAAAAATGCTGACGCTTCTTTTAGGAAGAGGCACAGAGTCCTTAGTGGTAGCTTGCGGGCTGCTCCCTACTAGCTCAAAAAGTGGAAAAAAGGCTGCATCAAAAAGGGAAATGTGAATTAATCTTGAAATGGTGACACTCAAGCTACTGTTCCTTTAGTGTTTGGAAATGTAACTCTATTGGTGCCCTGAAAAAGAAAAAAGGACATAAACATCGGGCAACAACAAGGATAAAAATGAAGTTCAAAGAGTAAGCTAAAGGTTTTGAGATGGAAACAGCAAGCAAACATTGCAGCACGTTAATCTGCACATTACTAGAGATAGAATATTTGAAAAAGATAAAGTTTGTTTTGCAGATCTTCTTCCAGTTGAGAAGCCTAGGTATGCAAAATGCTTCTCAGCTCCTAAATTTTCCTTAAATAGATCTATGTGAGTGCATGTTATCGCTTCAAAAGTACATATTACCATAAGGCTCTTCACTCTGTGTGTTCTACAGTTCTATGCTTTGCTTTCACTTGGGAGTTACAGGGTAATAAGCTGAAAACAGTGGAAGATTCATATATAAATTTAGTTGTACATCTGCTATATGATATTATATATAATAATTATAACTAAAATAAGAATTATGACTAATAATGGTGATTATATAAATATATAACTATAATATAGTAACTACATGATATTTAATATGCTTTGTAGCTAACACAGCATGCACGTTGTCTGGAGTGTTAATGTTTAGTAAATATATTTACAGACTGGCATTGCCAACCTGTACTTTGCAAAGAAAATCCCACCTTCATAGAGTTGGTGTTTTCTTTCTAAATACGCCTGTGTGGTGAAGAAGAAATGGTGCTAGGAGATTCTGTTTTAAAATACATTTCTGAAGTATTTTTAGCTAAATGGAAACTGTAGTGTTTTGATTATAAATAACATCTTTTGCTTAAAACGTTCAACAAAAATAAATTCAGTCTAGAAAAAGCTCAAAAAGTGTATTTCACACTGGAGAGAGATGATTTTTAGCCTAGTCTGAGTTTGTACAGTGGGGATATTTTTGCTGTGCGGCTTTAGTCTCGAGCTGTAATTTGCAGACTCAGTCCTAAACAGTAGGTTACGTAGAGGAGAAGCACACCAAAGGGAAGTGAAGACTTTCTCAGACAGAGGATTTTTTGAATTTCATGTCATAGGGAGGTGTTTAAGGTCTGTCAAAAATAATTGAAGGGGAAAACAACTTTCTGTTGAGAGAAGGTGAATTACTATTTGTTTTTAAATAGTCTAGATATTTCTGGCTGTTTGTTTGGTGTGTGCACGATGTTTAGATGTGGTGTTGAACTTTCCTGCATCCTTTTCCTTCTTGCATAGTTCCTCAGTTCGAATATTTGCAAGCCTTATATAGCATATACCCTTTAGATGAGGACAGGGAAAGCAATTTGTTTCGAGGAAGGAAACGTGGTGGTTATTCTTTTTTCCAGTTGTGCCAGTCTGTCCCCTGTTGCCCAGTGTACGCTAAGCAGGCCGTTCCAGCAGAATCTGCTGCCTTAACAAGTGAAGAGTGAAACCACACTGGTGGTGTAATGTGCTTATCATATGCAAAAAGTCTTTCTAAGCGCTTCTTACTTTATTTTTTCTGCCCAGCTCAGAGCCCTGTGGCCTGTTAGGCCTGATCTGCCCTAGCAAAGGGCCTGGCCTCCTCTTTTGGCACAGCTTCACACTTAGATTGGATTAAGTGTAACATGAAGCCATACCCCAAATAATTGGTTTTATGCTTCTGGAGGTTTTCATGGTGAAATATCAGGTTGTTGAGATGCATACATTCCTTCACAAGGGGCCGTGTTTTGAAATGTGTGTGTTTTCCTTTTCTGGCCCACCACTGAAACTGGCCATCTTTACACGCATCTGAACAAGAGCTGCTTGATGACATTAAGGTGGAAGCCAATGGAGCAATTGCAGAAACCTTGACAGGTTAACCGGAGTTATTGCAGAAACCTTGACAACGGGGCAGTTGTAAAAGGGCACCTTCATTTGCTAGCTTTTCTAAAATGCGTTGGTAATACTTACCGTTGGGGATACTAAGATATTAGTGTTTGGAAGGGACAGGCCTGTTTCTGGGGATCTGGTGTGTGAAAGCCAAGTGTGAAGAAGTATGGCACACATCAGCAGCGATGCTCCACATTTGTCTGCGTGAGAGGAAGCATCTCTGACACGTTTGTTTACGCAGCCTCCCCAGGAAGTGGCAGAAGTTCGTGGCTGCAGCCTGGAATGAAGCTGGGGGAAGATCCAGCTTTTCAGCTGTGGGCACTGAGGTGAAGGACCCCTGCCAGAGCGTGGAGGATGGTGAAAAGTGGCTGTCCCTAATCCCTTTCCTCTGCTCCAGGGACCAGTAACTGGGATGCTGCGGGCAGGCCTGGCCGGGCCTTGCTGCAGAGGGTTGATTCTGAACCATGAAACAGGCTTTCTGAAGGGGCTGCGGAGTCTTCCTCACTACTTAGCTGTGATCACATTGCGCTGCAGCAGGTAGTTTCTGAGAAACATTTGGCCGACCCAGCCGCTGGGCTGTGTGTGCTTTTAACATCCCAGCCAGAACACCGTGACTGTGGGGAAAAATTGCTCCGCAGATGACAGCGGGGATCTCACTTGCTGACCTTTTTATAGTCTGCTTTTTTGGCTAGAGAGTGTATGTTTTGTGCAGAACAGAAGCCAACACAAAGAATTTTGCTCTGGCTATGTGTGGTTTTGCTGATAGGAATGTAGTTGGTTGAAATTAAAATCTCATTCATCCTGTGCAAGAGTCTTCTTGGAGGAACAGTGCTTTGCAATGCAATTTGAGTAATTCGGGGGATATATAGGTAGTTGTAAATAAGACCTCCATTCTGGAAAGATAATTGTTCGTAGATAATAGGAAAAATATGTGTTGTCTTTTAGTTCCAGTTCACAGAAAAACACTGTTAAAAATATGTATATATAAACGCCATAATGTACCCACTGCTAAGGAGATGCCAATAAACAGTACGAATGGCTGTGAGGATTGGGTGGGGGATTTTTTTCTTGTTATTTGAGAGGGGAGTGAATCATGAGGACACAGACAATTTTATGTGCAGCTTAGGGAGAAAATTGCTGAATGCTGTTTTTGTTCTCTGCTGTCATTAGGAGATGTGTATAAACATTGCTGAGACAAAACTGAGGAAGTTTAAAATATACTTTCAGACCTCTTCCTACCTAGCTACTTAAGTGTAATATCTGTGCAAAAGTTGTTTACCAGTTACGTGTTTTCTTCTGTGCTGAGTGGTAACAGTGCTTTTGCTGCATCGTAACAGAAAAGTCTGCAGTGGAATGACAAGACCTGGCTTTTTCTTTAGTGTTATTTGATACATGTTTAAGTTCTACATTATGTAGATACGCTGCTATTAGGGAAGAAAATGACATAAAATTGCATCCTTTCTCAATGAGATTTTAAGTTCTTTCAGGAGATTCTCTCCTTTTTGAAGCTGTAATAACGGTCATAATTAGAGTCCCAGTTGCTTAAGTGAGAAATTAGCATGTTCTTAAATGCTGAGCTGAGTCAGGTTCCTGGCGAGACCCCCTCCGGGTATCTGTCCTGCCCCAGAGCGCTTTCCCTAATACCAATTTGTGTTCCAGACGTATTAAAGAAAATCATATTCATTGCCACCTAGTAGTTAATCAAAACCTTCAGAGAGGCTTGAAGTAATTTGCAGTCTGACTGCCAAAACCACTTGCTTCTGTTCATTTCCCATAATCGTACATATGGTCACGCTCTAAAACTTAGCAAAGGGTGTCAGGCCATTCCCCAGTATCTGGACTGGTACAAATTCAGTCTGTGCATGTCCTTCGTTATTACAAATTTGTCACAAATAGTTAATAACCACACCCCAGGCCTCCTTGCTTACGGTCTTCCAAGCTGGAATGAAAATCTAATGGCTTTTGCTCGATACTTTCATAATCAAAAATGTATTTTCCTGAAGGTTTTGCTTTGTTTTTGCAGGTATGGACGCAAATATAGATGCCATGTGTACTAATATGTATTCTGTTATCTGAATAGGATTCTAACAGATTGGAATAAATTCAGAATTTTAATGAGGCTAAAACACATCTCATTTTAGATTGGTTGAGATGAAAAAAGAGCACCCAAATAACAAGAGGTGAAGAAAACTTAACACTTAAAAAAAAAACAACACAAAAAACAGACACTTTTCCTATGAAAAAGCAGATCTAATTAATTTCCAAATAGGCAAATAATAAGCTGTGTGTGATGTGCAAGAAAATATTCGGAACATATGAAATAGTAGTCACAGATTTTATGATCAACATGTTTCTTTTGTGGTTTCCTGATTTGCTGTAGAAGATACCAAAAGTATCACAATCGACCCAGTTATGTGTACTGTTTGTGGGAGATGGAGTCTATCTCTGTTTAAACTGATTTTGGTACTCTGATGTCTCTCCTGCAAGTTCTGTCTAACGTGCTTCTGATGTGCTCTTGTTTCCACAGGCCAAGGCTGCAAGCACAAAGGAAGTTTGCTCAGTCCCAGCCAAACAGTCCCAGCACAACTCCGATAAAGATAGTGGAACCGTTGTTACCCCCTCCCGCCACTCAGATTTCTGACCTCTCCAAAAGGAAGCCCAAGACAGAAGATTTTCTTACTTTCCTCTGTCTTCGAGGTAGGACTCTTGTGGCAGCTTGGGGCACAGTCTCATTCAGGAACTAAGCAGCAGCACCACATGCTGCATAGCAGCTAGACAAATGTCCTGGTATTGTGCCTGAATGTATTATGTGCGTTTCAGCTCCTACAATTTGAGTGTATCTGGAGAAGGAGCATCCAAGTTCATGGTTGTGAAGACCATAAAACGAGCCTGGTAATAGTGCAGAAGGAAATTCTTTTTATGCTTTGCACTCTGTTGCCTTGAATGGATTTTCCTCTAGCTCTCTCTTAAGTTCTCCCCACCCTCATTTTTTTGTCTTAACTGTAAACTGAAGAAGTACTTAACTTTATTGAGTGATTATTCCTGCAGTGAAAAAAATGTGATTGGAAATTCTCTTTTTCTGCCAATTTACTGTCTGTGCTGTTCTATCTGGGTGATAATTTTCATCTGATGGAGAACTATTGCCATTGTTCTTAATCATAACTGCCCTAAAAGTGGGATTGTTACCATGGTAATAATTAAAACATGTTAACTGTTCCACTGTGCAAACCTAGTGAAGATAAGGCATCTGAAGTTGTGCTGAGAGATACCCCACTTTCCCAGCTTATTTCATAGCAGGTGCCTGAGCCTAGTGGGAGCAGTTACTGGTATCTGCCTGCAAGTTTGCGGGACAGAGTTGGGGATCCTTGTGTGAAGTATGGCTAACCATCCAGATTAAGCTAAAGAAAGGCACTTTATCCTGGTGGTCATCTGTACTGGGACTTTTCTTGACTCTGTGCCCCAAGTCAGGTCCTGAAGACAATGTAATTCAAGTAAACCTTAATTGTTATGTTGGATCCCGTGGTGTGTTTCTGTTTTGGCAGGTGCCTAACTGTAGTTAGTTGCTGCTCTGTCCTTGAAATGCTGGAGTAGTGCCTCGTGCTGTTATTTTGTCATGAAAACAAAAAGGATTTTGAAAGTGAAGGGTTCTGCGTTTGTTTCAGATATTGCTTGTCTGCAAAAGTCATACTTAGGGGGTTGAATCCTTCAAAGCCGGTTGCTCCCACTTGTGTTTAAGCTGCTGTTTCTAGTTCTGAGATCTCCAGTCTTGCATCTGGTGACAGCACTGGTCAACACTACTCGTAGCTTTCTGACGAGATAATCTGCCCTTAATGCAGCATGTTTCGGTGTATTTTTTTTTTCTTTCTTATTGTTTTATTCTGTGAGCATCTTCAGACTGGTAGCTGATTTAGACAGTGGTCTGAAATGAAGCCTCCTTCCTATTGGGACGTCTGATAGAGCAGATGAGTGGAAGGGTTTGTTACCTAGCTTTTGCGTTTGTTTAAAGGATCGCAAGGAGCAGAATTTAATGGAGTTTAAAGTAGCATCACAGTTCTCTGAAATTTAATCTGTGGAAATGTATTTCTAATTTAGTCTGCTGTGAGGTTGATCGGTCTGTTGGCAGCATGTCACTGCTGTGATCTGGGCCAACTGCCACAGTTGTTGGTGGGAAAATTCAGAAGGGTGTGTATGTGTATGAGCACACATGGCTGCATTCACACGCTTGTTTCCACTGCTTGCTAACTAAGCATGTGTTATTTATAGCTTTGAAGGCACTTGCACTTAAAAAAGGCAACCTCAGTGGGGATGTGACTTATCTCCGTTTTCATTTCCTACTGTCTCTTAGTGTTATGCTTTTACGGTGGAAACACAAAGCATGGGTACTTCAGTCCTGTTTTAGTGCTTCATTCAGAAGGTGTTTTTGTGTTTTTTTCTAATTTTAATCAGTGGCTGTTTAGCTCTTGCACCTGTAATTTTCTTCTTTGTTATTCATCTGTAGAATAATTGATGTTTTGTACTGTCAATTAAGGACTTGCAATTCATTCTAATTTCTTCAGTAGGTAGAAGTACTTGTGTATTTCAGAGGACACAAGCGTTCAGATGCTAAGATCCCAATTACAGTTACTTTAAAAACCAGGAAAGAAAATCAGCGCTAGTTGATGTGTGACACATGAGTGTCACACATGGCGTGTTCTTGATCTGGTTAAAGAGACTGAAGAAAACCAGAAAGAAGTCTGTAGGCCTTGTGTTTCAGCACTCACAAGCTCATAGCTCCATCCCCCCTGTTGTACAAAGCCTGAGAAAATCTTGTAAAAGACAGGGAGAAATCTTGGACATGTGTTACCAGAATACATTTCTGTGGAGAAGCAGAGGCTGTGACTTGGAGGGACAGGGAGTGTGGTAGCTGAGACTGGTGTTAGCTTCTGTGTCTGAACTGCTGTGTTTCATGAGGCAGTCCTGGCTGCTTGAAATTGTGCAGGCACTGGTGGACCCTCTCGATGTGCCTGCTGTAGTAAAACAAATGGAAGCTGGTTCTTCATGTGTTTGTAGGGAGTTCATGCATCAGCCCACTGCTACATACAGCTCCAGAAGGGGCAAACGAGTGGCCTCCAAGGATGTGGGTTGGCTTGTTTCTGTGGTACTCTTCTGGTGGTACCTGGTGAACTTGGAGAGACAAAGAGCATCTTGCTTAGCCTCTGCATCAGAAAAACTTGTATTTGTACAAAGTGAGATAGAGCCACGTGGAAATGTGCTGCGTCACTCACAAGTGACAAGATGTAAGCTCAGATCCTTGAAAATTGTTTTGTATGAAGTGTAGTAGTTGTACAGTACCAGACAGTGAAACTTCATATTTGTGTAAATATGTGTATTTCTTAGAACGAGGGCTCTCGGGTCCTATTCCTTCAAAGTTTTCTCAACATCATGGTCAGTATGCTCATGGTCAAAGCATGGCTTTAGTGAAAGTGTGTTCCCCAGGACCAGTGGGGAAATGGCTCAGTGGTCACATCTCTCTGCTTATGCCACCGCACCCAGCAGCAGTGTCAGAAGCATGGTGTAAAATTTGTGGCACTGCGTCAGGTTGTACTTTCATTTTCCATTTTGAAACAGAGAAATGTAAAAATTGCAGTCAAATCTAGAAGTTCCCTCTTCAGCACTCTGTGGAGTTTACTTTAGGTGTCAGCAGCTGAGTTCTACACACAGTGGAGCGGGACTGTCGTGCCACAGTTTGGAAGCACGGCCCTTTACGTGTGCAAGCTCCAGCATTTAGGAAGAGGAATCCTGTTTAACTGGGCTTCAGCTACGTGTCAGAAAATCTAATGCTCCACGGCACTTCTATTTATGTCTTTATTTATTTATTTATAGCATCCTGTAATTTCAAAGGGAGGTAATTTAACCGAGATGACCTGCTTGGTTTCATTATCAAGAATACTAGGGGCTTTAAACATATTTTTAATTAGAGTTTGTTTTTTGATTCCTCGGTTTGACAGTGCGGTGTGCTAATTACTTCTTAGAAGGTAAGCAGAGTAAAATGAAAAGCTGTACCAACTGATGAATATCTGTGCACCCAGGAATACATCTAGCTGACCAGATTTGGCAAGCTCCGCCTTCTGTGAATTATTATAAAGCCTTCCTCCTTTTTATTTTTCATTTGTTTTTTAATTGTGACCTAGAATTTCCGGCACAAGAAGGAAGGGAATAGAGCAGATATCTCTGAAGTGTTTGTCTGCAGTGTTCTTATCTTTAAATAGCTTATTTGAAGGAGCCTGTACGCCCTTTGCCAGGGGCTTAATTAGTATCTTTCAGTAGTGTGTGTAGATACTGACGTGTCATCTGCATGCTGACACACAACGGCGTTCACTTTTACTGTATTTTTTGCTTCTGATCAGACTTTTCCTAATAGCTTCCATTACAGTGCATTTAAGTTGCCTTTATTCTCCATAATTATTTACAGTTTTAAAATACTGCAATTTGAGTAATGCAGAGCTAAAAGGGGAAGGAGAAGGAAGTCCCCCTGAGAAATGGATCTTTGGCAAAAGGTGATAACAGAAAGGCTATGATTAGGAGCCTTCATTTAAAAAAGTTTTCCCATGATCAGTTTTCTAATTAAGTCAGGCCTCTGGGACCTGCATGCTGGAGAATTTCAGGGATTCCTAAATAAGGATAATTTAATTGAGATCTCACAAATTGAGTTTTCAGACTATTTTAACTGAGGAACACGTGACTGTTCCTTGAGTACTCCAGTGATTTAACAACGTGATGATTTATCACTATTGGGCAAAACCAAAATAGAAAACTTTGCTAGCAGCATTGTCCAAACTTCAGAAACTTCTAAATTTCTGTGATGCAATCCTATTGCAGTTTGTTCTTGGAGACCTTCTCCTGCCTGCCTGCCTACCTACCTACCTATCTATTTTCAACCACTTTGGTTAGGAGGTAGACTTAGGAGCCATGGATCCCAGTATTGTGTTCCCTATCTCATTTGGATGCATCGCTGTCATTGAGCAGCCTCTGGGTTTTTTTTTAGGTACCTTTCTGGAAATAGATGGGATTATGGGTGGATGCAAGGCAGGTATGGAAGGCCTGAATGTGTCCTCATGGGTTGGGAAGAGGAAAGCTGCCAGGATACATCCTTCGTGTCCTTGAGAATCAAAGACTGCAGCATCAGTAGCATTATTTGAGGCATCAACATTCAGAGGCAGCGTATTACGACCACACAGTCGTGCTCATCAGGTTGGGATAAGCACAGTAAACAGCACAGCCATTTGATTGGGCTGGAAGCAATGCAGTGAAATGCTGACAATGTAAGGTTTTATAGGCTTTGCAGCCTAGGCTGGTTTTTATAATTTCAAAGTAATATTATAACATAAAGACTTAGGGTGGTCGGTTTTAAATACTGGAGGAAGACGTTTTATAGATTTTGAGTTGTTAAATCATACGGTGCTTAAGAATGAAATTTTAGGATGCATTGAGTGTAGAGTCCTCATAACACAAACCATTTAATAAAAACAAGCTTGCATTTAGTGACTGTAATCACACAATTTTGAAGTTCTATTTTGAGGTTGGGGTACCACTGAAACATGAAAGATCCTTTCTGTGTGTGGGATGAGGGATGCATCAAGCATGCAACCATTTAGTCTGCTTATGTGCTGCTCCCATGGTGATTTAGGACAAGAGGAATTTAATCAGTGCTCTGTGAAGAGCAGGAGGTACGCAGAGGCTACTCTTTGCTAGGGTGGGAGCCCCACTGTGAGACCATCTCTCCAGATGTGCTGCAGAGGTGTACACCTTGGCATCACCCTGTGCTGACCGGGGAAGTTAAGGAGCTGGAAGGGCTGCAGGGGGCACAGCAGAGCAGCCTGCAAGTGCTGCAGCAGGATCAGCGCCTTCTCTGACTCCTCCTGGTTTGAGGCCCCTTGCTGATGTTAATGATTCCAGTATTTACTCCTGCAAAAAGCCACAGGAAAAATTAGCTTGTTGAAATGGGAGACTAATCTTGTGGTTTGGTCTTTGTATTTGCCAAAGGCTCTGTCTGAGTCTCCAGGCAAGCTGCTTAGCTCTTCTGTAAAATGAGGATAGCATTATAACTGTGTGTATAGGTATTGGCAGAGCTGGATGTCGATTATGAATAAGCTACCAGCATAAAACTGGAGTTCTGTGATTATAGAAGCCGTGCTTCAAATCCTTGAGGCCCACAATTCGTAGCCAGGTGAGCAGCCTCGCGTATTTTGGCTAAGGGAATTCCTGCCCTTCCTTCCTGCCAGCAGGGTGTGCACGTGGTTCAGCAAGCTGTGACCCTGTGGGAAGGTTCGGTGCCCCCCAAAAGGTAGTTTTTGTGTAAGTGATAGGGCTGAGGATCTCTAGGGTTTGAAAAATAGTCCGGTGGTTTTTTTGGAATGTTAGCACAGTGACAGGGAATGTACAGACATGTCTTGTTTATGGTGGGGAAGATCGTAAAGTCAGGGGTTCAAGTGTATGTGGGAAGGATTGGTTTTGAGATTTGCCTCCAAAGCCAGCCAGATGAGTTGGAGGTATACTGCTTTGAGATTGTCAGATATGAATTGTAGATGTGAGAAGCCACTCCACTTGATTTTTATTGTTCAGTAGCCTGTCACTCTGGTGTATGTTTTGTTAACTTTGGAAAGTGAACCTTTTATTTTTCTCCTGGAAATCCACACATTCCCTCCCCTTATTCCATTTCCCTAAGAAAGAAACGTTTTTCTTCTCATTTTGGATTTTGCTCTACTGCTCTGAGGAACAGACCAAGAAGAAAATGGGCTTTATGTCATTACAGTGGCCATTACAGAGGCCATAACACTAAGCATTCTGTGATTTGTGCAGTGGCGCAGCAGACACGCTTTGAATTGTTTGTTTACGAGCTCTGTTTTGTTTCTGTGGTTGAGATGGCCTTTTCCTCCTTCTTGTTCAGGCACCACGGTGCTCCCTCTGGGACTGTTCCTGCAGGTGGAGTGAGATAAGTGAGATACAATTGCTCTTTACTATAGAGTTTATGTAGTTCATTCTCTTTAAGCCTTGCTCTGTAAAGCGGCCATAAAGTGTGGGCATAAATTACATTTATTTGCACTTCGGGGTCTTTATGCTGTCCTGTCAAAACATAATAAGTAGGATGTATAATAAAAGAGAATCGGGCCCTAAATTTGAAGCACTGAGATGGCAGAACATCAGAGTGTTTGGGAAGCAAGGTTTTTCCACCTGTGTACAGCCCCAAATGGGGCTGTGTGTCAGAAGGGAAGCCAAACCTCTGGCCATGGCCCGTGGAGCTTGGCATCCACTGTGTTCATCAGGGCAGGCTTTGGTCCCACATATCTTGACCTGCCTTGTGCTTAAATCATTCTGGTGGCTTGAATTGTTCGAAGATTTTTCCAAAGCACATCTGGGTTATGTTTAATTGCCAGGAGAAAAAAAAAAATGGTGGAGTTGAAGGGAGAGCTGGTGTAAATAATTCAGAAAGAAGATTCCTCCAATTTTACGGAAACCACATCCCAAATTGTAGAGAAGGCTCTTGGATTGAGAGGATTTTTGTTGTGGTTGTAACACACCACGGTTTGAATCCTATCCAGATGAAAACATTTGGTTTGTACTTCAGTAAATATTGCAGAAAAGCTGCCAGCTAATTCTGAAAAGTAATGAAATAGTGCTTTTGGCAAAGCGTGTGCACTTTCCATACTTCTGATTCCAGTCTTCAGTTCCAGATCTGGAGTTTTTAGTATGTTTTGCTAGTCCAAGACAAAAGTTAATGTGATTTAACGAGAAACAAAACATACAGTAATTTAGGAGGGCAAATTACACATTTGTCAAATAAAAAAAATTAATGGCTTCATTAGTCAAGTAAAATGTTTGAAAAAGAGAATAGTTTGTTCTATTAATCAGGCACTTGCTGCTGTTTTCAGTGCATCGGTGCATACAGGTTGTGTAAGCATCAGTCGTGCCTGCTGTTAGTAGCAGGCTTGAATTTTACACATGCAGAGAGCAGCATCTTTCCCAGAAGACTTCTAAAAGCAGCGCTGCAACTTAAAAATCTGTATTTTGCTTTGTACTTATTGTTGTACAAGAATCAAATTGTTGTAACGGAGGACACAATACATTTGTCATCCTTTCATATCCATTAGGCAACAAGTTGTGGTAATTGTTTTTCCTATATAGTTAGGTTTTCTTTTGTGTTGCTCTCGCACAATAGGAGGGAAGACAAAAATACTCGAGGGAATTTCAGTAATGAAACTGCAGATCCTGGCAGAAACAGTTGCCAACAATACTTCAAAACTCATTTTTTTTATATAACTGAATATCCTCCCCCCCCCCCCTTTTTTTTTTTTTTTAAATAATAATTCATAGTTCATTGTAACCCTGATGTGTGAATTCAAAAAAGAAAAATCACCATGGATGATTTTCTCTGAATTTCTCACGCACAGTGGCATCCCACCACACTAGGGGTGAATCCTGCTCTGGCACTGTTGAGTGACAGGCATTTTGTTAGTGGCCTGAGCTTTTTGCATGGCTTTCAGTCCCCTGACGATTTGTTAGGCTTGCAGAACTGCATCACGCAGGCCGGCTTTGGTGGCTTGGCCTTCCTGGCCTTGGCAGCAGTGCTTCTGCACTTGACTGTGGCATAGCACTGCCTTGTTAACCAAGGACGGGTGGGTGGTACATGTCCAGATCAGGCAGTGGGTGAACAGAGCTATCCAGAAGCTATTGCTCATAAATAAACCGTGTCGTTGCTGCTTTACAGTAGTTGTTGCTATTTGTTGTCAAGTCATTCCCCCAGCATCTTCCTGTTCCCATTGCTCCAGCAGCCTGTGTCACCTGGTAGCTCACCTCTTCCTAGCTCACCTCTTCTTCACTCTTATTCTGCTGTGCTGCTCCATGCTCTTTCTTTTGGCTTAATTTTTCTGCCCTGCTTTCTCCTTCCCATCAATCATACTGCAATAGCCTCATCCAGTTCTTTGGTGATGGTGAATATGGATGCAAAACAAATCAAGTGTCTTCCAAAAAAGTGCAGTTAGAGGGCATGTGCCTGGACATCATCAAGACAGAATGTAAATGTACGGCTCCTGCAGGAGATTGGAAACATACCGTGTTTCATATTTTGTTTAATAACAGAGTGATATATTAAGCTACACGTTCAATAAGAAAAAGCGTGCTCAGAAATTTTCCAAATCTTGAGAACTTTTAGCATTACTTTGCCGTTACGGTATTTATTAATGGACTTTCATTTCCTTAGTCTGGGATTTTAATCTGAATTGGTTCCCTGATCACCACATGGCCCTGCAAAAAAATTACTCTGACCGGCCAAGGTGGTGGCACAGGAGTTAAGAGTAAGAGCCAGATGGGGTGCGTGCTCTCCTAGTTCAATTTTGATGCCAAGAAAAATGTCTCAGTGGTTCCTTGGAGGAAGTTTCTTCTCAACTTCTTTTCTAGATCTTTGCTTTCTAGATGACCATCAGGTTTATCCCATTTTCCAGGCACCTGTTGATCCAAGCGATGCTGAGGGTTCCTCAGTGTCAGGGGCCACTCACACACTTTGTCCAGGTGCTGAAATGTTGACTCCTGGCTTTCCACTTTCATCCATGGCAGTTCTTGTGGTAGCAGCTGTCTGCACGAACTGGGGACTCCCAGCACAGAAGGATACCTGTAAAACTCAGTGCAGCTGCAGGCTCTCATAACCCTGTTGCAGATGTTCTGCTGTTTTCTTGGGGGTGGAAAGTGAGGAAGCAGGTATTAGGTATTTAGAGTGTCAAGACCTGGCAAGCACCAATTCCTGTTCGCAAATGTCTGGAGTACAGGAGCTCCTCTCTTTTGCTCTTTTGTTATCAATTAAATTCTAATGTTGCTCTTCAGATTGGCCTGGGTAGGCTTTGAGAATCGTGCCTTGGTGCTGGGTAAGAGGAGATGGCTGTTTCTCTTCTCATGCTGCTTGGCTGGTGAAATGTGTGTAAGAATGCTCTAGTGTCACTCTGCCTCATCTGTGTGTTGCTGAGTGTTCAGGCAAAGAAAGAAAAAGTCACATACGCAATTAATGTATTAACGTGTGCAGCGGTGTGCAGTAGCTTAAGAAAGAAAGTGCCTAGAACTGTGTATTCTGTGAACGTTTGTGCATATATGAGTCTGGGCAGTTTTCAGTATTCCTTTTTTTTCATGCCATTTTAGTGAATTTGTATTGTTTTGGTGTCATGTGTTATTGTCGTGACAAATACATGTTATGCGTGAGGAAGCATGAGAGCAACAACCCTCACTGAAGTCTGCCTGCAAGGACAAACACTGTGTTCTTCACTGCAGGTGAAGATGGGCAACATGTATGAGCAAGGGCCATCTATCTTATTAAACCAACCGATAGAGGTTATGATAAAAAATAAAAGAACTTTTGAGTGCATTCTTTCCCAGATCTCCAGTGGTTGTAGATATCCATGGCTACAATAACACTACATAGTGTTGTTTATACAAGTTAGATGCTTTGAGAGATGACAGGCATTCCCTGCAGAGATGGGCAGTGGCAACTGGTGCACATCCCTGTGCTGTCTCACAAAGGATGTGGGATAGACAGGATGGGAATATCTTTTTAATAGTGAAGGTGAGTGATCACCTAGCTATGTGATGATAAAAATAATTTTAATATAAGGAACGTGCAAGAAAGGTTAAAGCTTTTAGAGTTTTGCAGTGTCTTCCATCCGTAATGATGCTCAAACAGAACAAAAATGTCTGAGTGCAATATTATTTTTTTCCTTTTTTCTTTTTCCTTTCTTTTCTGTTTAGCAAGTCAGCTTTAATGAATGTGCAGGAAAAGCCTGGGGGAGGAGGAGGGGAAGAGGTGACCCGGAGTGAACAGCAGCTTTTCTGAGGTCTCATATTGCAGAGCTCTTAGATCAGTAAAATAAGGACTAGCAGGACTCTCCTGTGTTACTGGACATTGCTAGTCTGATTTTTCTGCAAATGTACTCTCCAAACAGTCCCAGCTGTCCAAGGAATGCAGTTTAACCATTGTTGTTCATAGTTCTTGACTGGAAAGAATTGTAAAACGTTGTTCTAGCTGAAGATTTATGTGCTAGGATTACTGCTACCGGCTTTGCCTTGTGGACAGTGGTGCCCCGTTTCTGTGAATGCCAGCTATGGTCCCATGCTCCCTCTGGAAGTAGCCACTGTATGTCCTACTGCAGCTTTGCCTGTTCCTCGACTCCTTCCTCATGTTTATTTGAAGGAGTTGCTCCCCTGGGTTATTTTCTTCAGTTGTTGGCATTGGCAACACCAACAGTTTGGAACTGGACTAAACAGAATTGCTGCTTGAAAGAGCTTTAAGTCAAAAGTGTTGGCTAAGGAAGCATCAGGCAATTAGTCACTATCCTGTGTTAGTCTGTAGTCCAGCTGTCTTTTTCATTTTATTTATTACAGGGGAATTTGAAGTGATAGCTACACTTCTGTAGATTTTCTGTTTTTTCCTGTTATTGGTTAAAAAAAAAGTCTTTCTGTGAGTAAGTAGGAGGCTCCTAGGGCATGCATCTCTCCTAGAAGTGCAAACTGACATCTGGGATAATGAAAGGTATCTGTTGGTTGTTGATAGTCTTTGTGCATTTTAAGACAGTGTTGAAGGCACATCGTGTGTCCTGGTGCAGTCCTGGGAAGCCTGTCTGCTTGCATGACGTGCATAGAATAAATTTTGTGCACAAGGTAGATTTATATTGCAGTTCTATATCATTATTGGATTTGTGTATCCTCACTTATTTCTCACTGTATTGAGTGGTGTATCTTACTCTTGCACAAACAAGGCACGTTGTGGGGGAACATCGTGAGAATTAAGGGAGAGGTGAGAGGCAGCATCTTCATGAGGAGCACGCTGGAAATGAAGAGGCCTTCACTGTTTTCAGTCCTTTGCTGGGGATGTGCAGGGTGAATTCAAACTTCTCAGTGTCGGTTTTTCTGTAAAACAGAATCAGAATATTGTAAAGCATTGTGCACAATACCACAGAGGACTGCAAAGCACTGTAAAGTTTTAATACTAATATTTTATCGTAACAATCACCTAAAAATATTACTGGGGTGCAGGTTGGTTTGTAAACGCTTTTTTTTCCCTTCTGTTTGGAAAGGCACTAAGCTCCTACTTTGTACATTAAGACTTCAGTAAGGGACTCAAGCGTGCACTTGAAATTAAGCATGCACATTGGTCATTTTCTGAATACACAAGCCTATTAATTAGGACTTGTAGCAAGACTGCTTGTCTAAAGTATGAATAGAATGTGCTTTTTTGAAGGGGGAGAAACCTGCTTTTCAAGCACGTACCTATTCTTTTGGTAGAAACAATAATAATAAAAAAAAAAAAAAGATTCCAGTTAGTCATGTGCTGCTGTGACCTTCCATCTCTGGGTCCCCCTCTCTCTTGCTGTGCATAGTGCTCAAGAACAATGTGATCAATGTGGTTCGGTAAGTGAATGTAGTGATGCTAATGAGCCGTTTCTTTCTAATGAGCAGGTTCTCCAGCCCTGCCCAGCAACATGGTGTATTTTGGAAGCTCTCAGGATGACGAGGATGAAGAAGAGGAAGAGGAGGAGACAGAGGACACAAAAACAGCCACAAACAATGCTTCATCATCATGCCAGTCAACCCCCAGGAAAGGAAAAACGCATAAACAAGTTCCAAATGGGCAAGGTAGGTCCTAAATAGTGCTGTTCTCGTGTGCTGCCTAGTGAAGAAACTTAAGAACTGCATGTGCTCAATCCTTGGCCATCCTTCTGGACCTGAGTGAAAAAGGACATGGGCATAGTGGGAAAATGGAATGAGATGTAGTGTTAGAATCTTTCGTTTAAATGTGTTTTTTCTGACTGTCTGACCTCTGTGCAGGAACTGTAACTGCAGGGCTGCAGGCACTCGCTAGCTCTTCAGAGTCTGACGTTTAATCTAGAATGAATTTATTATATTGAAGATAAATATAAGGATCTGAGTACTTCATAAGTGTTATCAAAACACATGAAAGGGGCAGCCCTTAATTTCTCAATTACATTTCTCCAATGGTAAAATTGATACCGCGGTTACAGTAGGTAAAGGGTCTGCATTTTTGCTGATGGGAATGGAAAACTTTTATCGATGTTTTATCGTCAGGTGTTTCTTTGCAAATGGACAAAAACTGCATTTGTTGCAAAAGCTTTCTGTCACAGCGTCCTCATATCATATCTCGATAAATCGATCAGCATGTGTTGCAGCATCGCCGAGTGTAAAATGGAAGACCTAAAAGCCATGCTGAGTACTTTGAGTGCTTCCATCTCCAGCGAGGGCTATTGTGTCGTAACGAGTCTATGCCCTCTTTGGCTGATGTCATTTCTAAATGGATTCCTCAGTATTAGTTTTACTTTGAAAATCTTTCCTTCTGGTGACTGCTTGTTCACCTTCTTTCTTAGCAACAGTTTGGAAAGAATGGTTTTTCTACAGAATACTTTTTGAGAGATGGTTGTAACCTGTGCCTTCTTTTCTTCCTTCTTTCATGCTACTCTGTGCTCTGAAGAAGAGATGAATTGATCCCAATTACTTCACTGTGCTGGTCCTCATCTCTGCTTTTCAAAAAGAAATTTTCTGTAAAGGAAGCCCTTGTTATATAAACCACAATTATTTTTCAAGACAGTGTCTGAATCTGCTTTTTTATTGCACATGCTACCTCAAATACTCTCTTTTGTGGACTATTTGAGGAGAAGTGGATGTTGCACCTAATAATATTTCAGCTGCCAGCTGTAAGCAGGTGCTTTAATGCTGTAAAAGCCGTGAATCAAAACTTTGCACTTTGGACTGATTTCTAAGTAAAACAAACAAAATAACAGCCACAAACTTCTGCGTGTAGAGAATGAGGTTGCGCTTAACAGAGCTGCTGCCTTAGAGTTTTAAATGTGATATATCATTACAAAAGGAGCTGATCATGTTCCTTGAAAATGTCCCAGATGGCAGCCACTTTGAAATTATCTCAGAACCAGACACCTGAAATCTTAATTGGGGGTAAGTAAAGGCAAACTTAATGAGCCATCTAATGGATTCATAATCTTTATCAATATAGATCAGACTGAGCATAAGTGAAGCTGCTACTTTAATAGATGTGCAAAAGACCTTTATAAAATACATAGGAGACTGTGTGAGATGTTTTGACAAAGGTGGTGAAAAAGGAATTCCCAGAGAAGGCAGCTGCTGCTGCTTCTTCGTCATTGTCATTTCCTTTTTCTTTTTTTCTTTTTTCATTCTTCTTTTTATTTTTTAATTAAAATCTCCTTACACAGGGGTATTCCCATTTTTCACTGTCTGTTATTTTGGTTGACAGCCAGTAGTAGTTTTGTTTCCAGTGAATAATGTAGGTTCTGGTTCACGTGTGTGTCTCTTTTAAATGAGACCACACACAAATGCAGACCAGGGACGGGTGCACCAAATGAACTTAATCTAGCGTGAGAGTCTATTTTTAATGAATTAAAGTCTTTTGTTTTTAATGTACATTGTGTAGTTAAGTACTTTGGACCTGAAAATGCTAAGCATTTGCTATGACATACAGCAACAAAGGTTCGCAGCTTGATTTATGTCATTAGACAGTGTCAAATGATTGCATTCTACTAAACTGGGGCCAGAACAGCTTTCCTGAGCGAAGTCATTTGTCAGTATCCTCTTCTGACACCAAAAGGGGATGTTATTAGGGTTACACACCAGATTAGTCCGTCGAGCCACCTTTTGGACAGCTAACTAAATCAAAAATGCCAAAGTGTGAGTAGGAATCCAATATAACATAGTGCATGACTTGCTGCACAAGTTGGAGTAATTAGCTGAACTAACTTACTACCTTCCAGCTTCTTGTCTCAGTTTATTTCAAGAATCAAATTGATATCTGTGCTGTTTTTTCCTCCTTAGTACTACTGATGTGCTGTGCAAGTATCTAACTGTTAAAAAGCAGAGTGAAATTTGTGACAAGATAAGTTTTTACCCACTACCTCCGTGGTCATTTGGAAAAGGAACGTGTAGCAACATGCAAGACTTCTTTCATGCAACGTCTTAGTTCAGGCAACAATAGCATTGCAATGAAACAGTTTTCTAAGATATTACTGCAGTTGCCACAAGGGAAATTGCCAAAGCTGCACTCTTCAAAATTGGTTTCATGTCATTGCCAAACTTGAACTGATTAGACCAGGTCTTACATTTGCTGAGATAAGTTAGCAGCAGATAAAGGCTTGGATGTCATTGGTGGTGGTTTTTGCTTTGGTTAGAAACTAGTATTAGTTCTGGGAATATCTCTCTCATGCTGTGAGTTGTTTTACGCCTAGCTCTTGGCTTGCTTTTCTCATAACTGTCTTTTTCAGCTCACTTAAATCTACCGTAAGCATTTCTCACTAAGAGAAGGAGTGACGCTGGCTTTCAGTTTTCGTTCCCTTGTAATGTGGAGTAAAATGTATATTTATTGCTTGCTTATAGATCGAGTTAGCTGTCATAGATTAATTCAGGTCAGAGAAGACCCCCAGGAGGTCATCTAGTCTGACCTCATACACTAAACGCCATCAGTAATCAGTTCTGTCAAATTCAGTAACAAAATTAGAAAAGGTTTGTGTTTTTAATTGTACGTGTCTTTTGAGGGGGAGGTGTTTTTTGTTTTTTTTTGGTTTTTTTTTGTTTTTTTTTTTTAGAAGCTTTCTAAAACTCTATGTGGAATTTTGGTCCTAACCAGAATGATTTTAATCGAGTTAGGATTTCTAGCTGGGTTAAAATGGTGAAAGGCCAGAAAGTGATCAGCTGAATCACTTGGTTTTCGTATAGCTCGTGACTTCAGAAGACTGTTTTCTCAGCTAAGAAACCATAAGAATGTTTAATTGGAAGAGAGAAATCCATCTTGCTGTTTCAGTATATTGAAGTGATATTAGAAGAGCTTTATGGAATGCATGTCTTTCTAAAGCACGTTGTTCCCTTTTAACTTAAAACCTCCTAAGTAAGTTTGTGGTGAATTTCAAAATCAGCATATGGAAAATTAGGAACGATGTAGTGCATGTTGCAGCAGATAAAGCAGAAATACCAATAATTATTGTAGTTGCCTCCCTGTTACTGACCCTGTTGAGCATGCATGTAAGGAACCTCTGTAACTCCCTGTATTTAGATCCAAGATGCCCAGGCACAGGATGTCTGTATGCTGCTCAGATGTTAATTCCCAGCTTGCCTTTTGTACCCAACCCAAAAAAACATCAGTCCATCTGAGACTAGCTCACGGTTTCTATGCAAGAAATTTGATGGAAGAACCCAGGCAGCCACATTGGCTTAATGTGGTTTTTTTTTTTTTCTCCAGTACGGCTGCCAGGTGTGGGGGGAAATTTTCAACCACAGCCTGGATGACAAGGCATCTTGCCAACATGGAGGAGGAGATGGGAAGATGTGGATCTAATAGAAAATTAACCTTCTGCTAACTAATGTGTAGGGAAGGCAGGTTCTCAGCAAGTGATCTGCATTTCATTTCACTGGGGGCTGGGGGTACTGTGGCTGAACTACATCTCCCTGCAGCTCAAAGGAAATTCCAAATGTGGGTAAGAGGGTAGACTTAGCTCCCTATGACTTTAAAACTAATTCTCTGAAAAATAAATCCTTCTTTTGATTTCACTCTGTGGCACAACAGAAGGTTTTCTCCCCAGGCTCCTGAAGAAAAATGTTTGCAGGTGCCAAGTGTTTTGTTAGGCAGTGTGGGAAGTGGAGCTGGAAGATATGCTTCGGGATTTGTCGGGTTATTGGTCCCATGAAAAGAGCAAAAGGGATAGGCATTGCTCCACTTGATGGAGCGGGAAGGGCCTGTGAACTGGAGATGGGCCTCAGGAGGAGCAACATCTGCCAGTCCGGTCGAGTAGACAACTTTGAAGTTGCATGCAACAAGTTGCAATTCCTAAAATAAAAATTTCCTCAGGTAACTGATGGCAGGATTTTGTATTTCTGGCACCAGCAGCAAATTTCAAAGGTTGGAAGAAGAATGCATTTGAGCCAGCTTACTGGCTCCCCTGGCCTGGGGAGGGGC
Organism: Oreortyx pictus; assembly: GCA_036925125.1. Lineage (NCBI taxonomy): Eukaryota > Metazoa > Chordata > Aves > Galliformes > Odontophoridae > Oreortyx > Oreortyx pictus. The sequence goes on along the minus strand of JAUPFR010000003.1, from coordinate 83,659,402 downwards.
GGGTTGGGGGTTAAGGAAAGGTTCTTCGCCTGAAGGTGTTCAGGCCCTGAAAACAGGCTGCCCAGGGAAGTGGTCATGGCCCAAAGCTGGTTGCCCTTACTTGTGGGTCTCCTCCTCGTGAGATTTTCTATCATTTTATGATTCTGTTATTCAGATTCTTCTTATACTTAGGAAAACAGAGTTAGTCATCGTTATCTGTAACCAGACTTCTTTGTGAATGAGTCTTGTTTATCTAGAGCAAGCCAAATTTTAGTGTGTCAGAAGGCCAACTGTGTCAGAAACGATTACTAATCTGCGGCGTGTTTTGTTGCTGGTCTGCGTGCCTTTTCCCTGAAATGAGCAGGGGGGAATTTGTAAAGATGCCTTTTTTCTAATGGCTCAGATTTCAAAACAATTCTGGCAGTCGTGCATAGTAAGCAGGCATCGCTAGAAATATTATACTCTGCGTTAGTGCAGTCTTCCTCGCCTACCAGAAATGCTAGAGAACGTTTCAGTTCTCAATTTGCAATGGATAATTTAGCAGAGTAATTTCCTTACATGTGCAATAGCAAAGACGACGTTGGAGAAACCACACATAGTTTTTTCTTCTTTCAGGATATAGTTCAGTGCACTGTTGGAATATCCTTGCCTTAAGTCGTAGATCTTTTACATACGTTATTGTTTAAAAAAACAGCAGAAAAAATAATCGAAAAACCCACAACCAAACGAAAACCTAAATTAGATATTTGTAGGTGAGTGCATAAGACAGAGTCTTGGGCTCTTCAGCAGAATTACTCCCAAGGAGGTAAACATTTAGAAGAAAAATATTCTCTGCATCCAGCTAAAATGCAGAATGAGAAAATTTCAGGCGCAGTGCTACAATAGTTAATGGGTAGGCAATTATTTTGATGATTTACTGCCTTTTGTTGAAATACCATGGAACCAGTAATTGTTGCAATAAACATTTTGCACATTTAATTTTTCTGCAAAAATATGTAACATGAAAATTACCCGTTTTGCAGTAATTTACATATTTAAAAATGCAAATCAGACACAACACATTCGGGGATTTGCGGATTTTCAGTAGCTAGATGTATGACCTGTGGAGAAGAATAGGGGAGCTGGAAGTTGCTCAAAAAAAAAAAAAAAAAAAAAAAAATTGGGTTGTTATCCTGGTGAGAGACTCGTGATAACAGATAGGCACTTCTTGTATGGACTTGCTGCTTAGCGAGTGACCCTTTCGATGTTGTTTGTGTCATAATGGTTAGGTGAGAGTAATGAATTTGTGCTAAGATGAGACACTTGGTATTGAATTTTTGCGGATGGCGGCGTGGTGTCTCATACCAATGATACTCCTTGCAATAGGCCAGTGTGTTCCTGCCTGTGAAGGGCATCGAGCTATGTTATTGATAGCAGCAAAAAGAAATGCCGTTGTTGTCAGCCACAGTTCTCCTGCTTGTCTTCTGTTCGTGTACAGCTAGGGAAATGTCGCTGCAGAGTTGTCCGCCTACAAATGGGTTTGAGAAGTGCTGAAATAGCTGTGCTGTCCTTCTCCTGCAGTGCTCCTTTGCCTCTAACCCCCCAGGTGCATAGGTGCTGCTTGAGGAAGACAGTTCCTATCCCTGGCAATGGTTTATAGACCCAGCACTCAGGGAGAACAATTGACAGCATTAAAATATTCTGTTTTATGGAAGTAGGACGCTGTTTTAGTTCCTGCGGGAGGAGAGAAGAATTATTGCCTGGGTCCTTTAAGGCAGTTTGAGAGCCACATAAATGTTTTCACAGTGACTTAAAACTGAATTAAAGCCAGAGCAAGAATGTTTTTGTACAGTAACGGATACTTAATGCCAGAAAGTTGATTAATATTACATCTCTTCCCAAACATGATCTGTGTAACAACATGAGGTTTGCATTGGAATAGCTGGCTCCAGTTCACAAAATTGGCCAGGCTCCCTCTTCTGAAAACAAAACTTTTCCCTTTCACTCTTCTCTTCCTTCTTTGTTTTGGATAGTTTTATGACTGCTCAATCACTTGCTTTACGCAGCACAAACTATGCTGCATACTGTGTGTGTATACGATCCATGCCTTTATCTTCCAGAGCACTAACACAACACAAAAATGATCATAAATCAGTGCTCAGCTTTTTCTGATGTTTGAGCTAATGGGGGAGTCTACAGCAGGGCTATCTGGTACAGGAATCAGCTCAAGAAGGGCTTGGGAGAGAAAGCTTTGCCCATAGAGTGGGCTGTTGGCTGAACTCAGTGCTGTAACTCTGCTGTTTAAATAATGAAAGCCTGATTATTGTACATATGATGAATGGACTTTCTGAGTGGCTGGCTGGTTATATACCCTATGAAATATTTGTGTGCGTATTTATTTCTGCGGATACTTCAGAAAATTGCTGAAAATGTAGTAAATGTTTATTGCTTAGTAAAGTGTCAGTTCTCTTAGTAAATGCCAAGTTAATCTGTAGTAATCAAGCACGTCTGTGGCTTTACATGATCAAACTTTTTATTAGCCATTATTACAGCTGCACCTGGTTACGGGCACGATTTGTACAGTCTGCGTTGATTGGGATTCTTTATTGTGACTTCAGTTAAGATGCCTTGAAATCCCTGGATGGGATACTGTGTGAATGTTTGGTGCCCAGAGTCCAGCTCCTGTGATGCAGAAGGAACTGTGCTGCATCCATGGGGATCGTGCTTGCCATAAGGTTTTGCTCAGCTGCTATAAATTATATCAGTGGTTTAAAAAACCCCAGTGCTTGCAAGTTTTGAATGTAGTGGTTCAGTTTCTTTGTGTTTGATCATCACTGCTAACCAAAAGGCCCACAAGAATTTCACTGTGGGACTCAGATTGTTTCAGCTTAATAATAATAATAATAGCTTTAGAGGAAGCAGCATTTTGAAAAGAACATGCAGGTAGATACAGATAAAATTATATACTCCTGTTGTATTTGAAGCTTCTGGGTGCTTACAGTTTGCTTGTATTTTTCATCGTTTGCTTGTAGGGCACTCGACTTTAATTAAAAGCTGTTCTGGAAATACAAAGCTGGTTAAGGTAGCATAAAATGTTGGTGATTCAACATTCCAAAAGATTTCTCCTTTAACAGTATGAATTTTTTTTCTGGTGTGGGTTGTAGATTGTTCTTGTCTGTTTCTTTTTCCTCTTCTTTTTATTTTTAATGTTTTTTTAAATGAAAGTACTGCTTCAAGGGTGAAAACTTTATTGACTACTCTTTCACAAGGAAAAAATGTAACTGGGAGCTGAACGCTGGATATTGTGCGTGTCAGAGTTATACCTTGGATGGGAGACTGTAGCTGTAGCACATCCATATCTGAGCTCAGTAAAATATGAGGTACACCTTTCCTGCTTCTCTAAATGCCTCAGAAACATTGAAAGGCTGGCAGGCCTCATGGGAAAAGCAATTTGCTATGTAAGAAGACACAAAGAACTAGTAATCGTTTAATTCTTTAAGCAGATCTGGGCTCAGTGATGATTCATGAAAGGTTTGTTTGTTTGTTTGTTGTCGTTTGAGATGTGAGTTTTTTCGTTCTTATTATCAGTTGCTTTTCAACAGTGATGTTTCTTGGGGCACTTTTTGGTCTTCTTTCCCTGGTGATTTCATCTTTTCTCTCTTACTGGAAATGTCAGACTAGCTATTTGGGCCAGTCCTGTATCATACTTTGTAAGTCAGAATAACGATAACTTTTTAATCAGATGGGAGCAAAATTGTGGTCTGTGGGTTATAGATACATATTTTTACCTTGAATGCTTGACTGGTGATATTTTTGGTAATTAATCAGCTGAACACTTTGATTCTTGTTCACATAGCACAATCATGAATTTGGCAGACCTTGTATTTTCAGGAAGAGTTTTACACCTGTCTGCCTATAACAGTATTACAGGTGCTCTAAGAAAGAAATACTGCTTTTTTTTTAGAAATTAATACTCTATTCTTTAACTAGAGGCAGCATGGCAAGGGCTGTTTTGCATCTACATCTTGCCCTTTTTTTAAATGTTCTCAGGGTTTAAGCTTTTTAAGCTTTTCCTGTGAGAGCGAACGTTTTTTCTCTCCCATTTCTCTCTTTCCCCTTTCAAGAATCTTACAAATTAAGACAAAAGATAATTACTCAGAGGGTAAAACTGGCAGGGTTCCCACGACACTTAAAATTAATGAGCTGTTGCATATAAAATATACCTTTTCTCATGTTCGCTGGGTTTGGGTTTTTTTTTTTTTTTTTTTTTTTTTTTTTTTTTTTGGTGAACCATAAAAGTGCACAGTTTGGCTTTTTGGCTGTGTTTTCTGTTTTAGTAATTTCCAGTTCTAAAGTGGCAGCGGAATACAAGAAGGCTTATCTGTCTGACTTAACGTTTCCATGTGAGCAGGTCGGTAAATGCAGTTTGTTCCCTCTGAAGAGGAAATATCACTCGCAGTGATGAAATACGTATTAACGAAGCTGCCATCGTTTGTTTGTGCCGCACGCTGTTGCAAATAAATAGTCGCACTTTGCGCGTTCGTAGCGCCTTCCGTCTGATGGGAGAACTCCTTACAAAGGAGGATGAATGTATTGTCGTGAACTCCCCTAGAGGGGTTGGCAATTATTGTCAGTTCCATCACTGGAAATGAGACAGAGAGGTTATGAGACTTTGACTAAAATCACGGAGAAGTCCTCGGCTGTCTGGGGCAGCGCCAGTTGCTCCCAAGCTCCCAAGCCACGGGGGAATCGGTGGTGACTTGGCTGCTGACAGGATTTCTCTCATTCCCATTCAATTTATGCAGCAGGGAGAGAGAAGTGCAATAATGTAGGCTTGTGCTTGCAGGTGGTGGTGGTTTTTTTTTTTTTTTTTTTTTTTTTGTTTTTGTGAGTTTTGTTTTGTTTTGAACATCATCTGTAGTGCTTACCTCTACCTGGATGTGATAAGTGACCCAAATAACAATTCTGTTGATAACATGCTGAATTTCTCCTTTTGGAGCCACAGTGGGAAGGCTGAGGGGTAGCTAAAGCAGCCCTGATGCACCTCAGCAGCAGCTCCTCTGTCCAGCAGGATTTTTGGTTGCTTAAATTACTACTGTTACTGCTGCTGCTCCTGTAATACCACAGGACACCTGCAGACACAGCTAAGCTTTGCAATTTAGATAAAAAGGAATGTGTCATTGGTATATCATATTTGTTGTCTAAATAAGGCTTTCATTTCCTGAGAAAACAACATCTTAGTTCATTCTGTTAATGTTCCCAAACAGATAGTGTGTGTTGCGTGTAATACTTACTATTCTTAGATGTTTGTGCTGTTAAGTATGAATTTTCTTTATTTACATCCTTTCTTAAACAATGTCAGAACAGATGAGTGAGAAACGAGGGTAGATGAGTGGAGAAGTCAGGAGAGCACTTGCCATTGTGGATGTCAGATCACACACCTCACAGACCTCTGTCAAGTGCTTCACTGATGAACAAGCAGCACTGGCATATATTTACTACGTTTTTTGATTAGCAATCAGACAAAAGGATTGTGGTGTTTTTTTTTTTGTTTTTTTTTTTTTTAAGCTTTAGCTTTTGCTGATCCCTGCCAATGAGAGATGAATGTATATCCCTAAATAAATTCAGCAGTGGGAAAAGAACAAAACTTTTTTGAGATATAGTTTTATACACGTTCATAACGTTTATTGTATAAAAAATACAGTTTCTGTTCATTCTTGTGCCTTTCAGCTTCGGTCCTTGAATTACTTTATATGATGTACTCCAAGTTTCTGTTTCCCTTTATTTGTGAAGTACCTTTCCCTGTTTGCACCTTGTCTGCTATTAGCAAGCTGCCGTCAGTTTGGTTGAGCAGTTTGGATATGATGAACTCAAAACGTGCTTTTTTCATGGAACGTTTCCTTTCGTTATGTTAAAGGAAAATTAAGTCATTTTTTTGTTTGTGTGCAGCACTTCCTCACTGCCGCAGCAGGAAGTTGATTAAACCTGTCGTAAATAAAAATCAAAAGGATAAGTCTATATTTAGGGCAATCAAAATAGTAACATACCTTATATGTTTTAATTCAGGTACCTTAAGAATCAAAGGAAGCAGCTTGCTCTGGTAAATCTGTTCATATAGATAAATATGCAAAATTGTGCTTCTATTTCTGTGTTGCTTTTACTTTAGTTATAAAAGAACGTTCACTAAACATCGAACGCTGACAGCAAAAAAAAAAAAAAAGTCGGGATGTTTTCAGTCAAGAGTTTCATCTTGTATGTGCTTCTTTTTCCTTTAATGCTCTGATTTTCCCTCTTCTCAGTTTTCAATGGATCCAGCAAATCACTGAAGGAGAAAGAACCTGCCCAGAAACACAAAAGCAAAGAGGCCACACCAGGGAAGGAGAAGAACAGCGAACATAAGGCCGAGAGCCGAAAAGACCAGGCTGCTGCTAATCACCATCCTACTACAAACACTGGCTCCTCTACGAAAGGGCTCACTGCTAACAACCACCACACTCTTCATAGATCGGCTCAGGACTTAAGAAAACAGGTAACGAATTACACTGTACTGTGGACACATGGGAAACACAGGTTTTTAAGGTGCTAGCTTCATTTTTCACTGCATGGCACAGAGGGAACATTGCGGTCCTTCAAAGCATGATATGAAGATAGCGGGGAGTTAATTTCTAGTGGAAAAGAGAGAGAGAAAGAGAGAAAGGAAAAAAGAAAAGTATTATGTATAGTAAGTTGCTTAAAATATGCTTTGCAGTATTATATAGTGTGTAGACATGAAAGCTAAAGGTTTAAACATCACTTTAAGCCTTCCTGACTGATACCTTTGTTGGCCTCTTGGCTGACAGCACCAAGGCTGGCAGCACACGGTGGAAATGAATTCCTTTAGTGTACAGCTGGTCTGCTTGGGTTATCTTAGAGGCTTACTGGCATTGTGGAGATGCTGACATTATGCTCAGTTGTCTTCTGTTGCATGTGGGCAATTGAAACCTCAGAGTCTGGGAAAAATACCTTGCCCAGTGCGTACAGTGTTCCAGGATATTGTCTTCTTGCCAGTGGACATACCACGAGGGAAGCATTTCAGGACTTCATGTTAGCTAGTTGAAGACTCATCAAGAACTTGGCTGACTTTGATTTGGGTCCAGAAGTCTTTTGGTGCTTGTGACCTGCATTTGGGCAGGATGTGTCTTTGTGAGTATTTTGGAGGTTAGATTATTAAACTTCTAATATAGTAACTGATAAATTCATTTTCTTATAAAAAAAAAAAAGTTTAAAAAACCTCAAATAGTGTCCTTTTAAATTCTTTCAGCTGTTACATTTCATTAGATAATTCAGTCTGGGGGGGGGTGGATTAGCAGAGTATCTGAACTGGGGCAGTGTGGTACAGAAGGCTTCCTGCACTTACACTTTTTTTTCCTCTTTCCTGGTGGTTAATTCTCAGCAAGCCACATACAGGCAGTTTTTATTTGCTGGCATGCATAGGTTTTTCTTCCAAATAGGCTAGGCTGGATTTCACTGGAGCTGGAATTGCCATTTCTGAGAGCTGTCAAGGCCTTGGATGACACTTCTCAGTCATAGGCTTGGCAATTTAAAAAAGCAAGAAGAAAAACACTATTGCCAAGGAAATCTTCCATGCCCTGTGCCTCAGTGATGTTTAGCTTCTCCTGAAATGCCTCTGCTGGTCTCTACCTTTAAAATCAAATCTGAGATCCTAAGGATACATACAGTGTATTTCTTTGTATCCGCGTAACCTTCCATTCTTGATTCCCTCGTGGCAATTTTTGCTTATCGAGTCATCAGCTTGAATGCCTGCCTTCTTTTTGTATCTTTTCTTGTGACTGCCAGCATCCCATGGCCCTTGCTGGGACATGCTCAGCCATGAGCCCTTCATGTCAGAGAAGTTTCCCAGAATGTAAGGATACACTTGAGAATAACTCGCGGGAACACTCGTATGAAATGCTTTATGGTTTTGTTCTAAAAGTATGAATGGTTAAAATTCTTCTAAAAGTTTGTCTCTTGTGAAGGCAGTTCTAAGAATGAAAAAAACAGCAGTAGAAAAATTCTGTCTGTGATCCAAGTGGGTTTGTATTATAGAATAGTAGATATTTTTTATTGTATTTTGAAAAAGAAATATATTAGAGAAGCTTAAGCACAATTTGCTGCAACCAACGGTAACACTACGTAGACACCTCATGAAGTGATCCTCAAGATTCAGAAAGTAAGGGGGCTATAAGCTCAGATGATGATGGGTTTTTTTTGTTTAAGTGACAGGATAAAGATTTTAGTTTTCTTCTGCAGTCCACAGTGATACAAATCCTTTCTTACTAATTTAAACAAAAGCATGGCTGTAACTAATTAGAAGTGATTTATGCATTTTGCTTGATAAAGTAATCTAGCTTTCTGCAAAACCTTAGTCATAACAATCGAGGCATCACTGAATTTCTGCTTGTTGGGAGTCTTTGTTGACAGCTTTGGTGCTTTCCTAAAGGGGAGTTGTTTTCTTAAGGTATCAGCTGCATGTTTGTCCTCTTTCCAGTATGTTTTGTTTCATGTTCGTGTGCGTTTACCAGTTTATTTATGTACATGTCTTTTTTTTTTTGTTAAGTCTTAGAGAAAATAAAAGCAGAATGCAGGAAATTACAAGACTTTCTTTTTTCCTCTCTTTTTTTCTTTTTCTAGTGTGCATTTGCACTTGTCACGTTTCCTCTCTCTTTCGTCCTCCCTTGCTATCTTTCCGAACTCCCTTCTTCAAAGGGATTGTAGGCAAACCAGATGTAGTTCAATGGGGCCCTCTCTTGGCCTAATATAGTAATTTAGATCTGCAAAGCACATATATCAACGGAAGTATTTTTATGAATGAATTCAAGATCAGCTGTGTAACGTAAATTTCTTGGGAGATCAGAATTGTTGTTGGTATTGCTAATGTTGATGTTATTACTGTGGTTGTTACCTAATAAGTTGCTTGTTGTCCTTATTTTGTGCGTGCGTGTGTGTGTCTGTGTCTGGAGGGTGGATCTCAGGTGCTATACAGAGGTGTGTATGTAGACGAGTTCAAATCCAACAAACAAATTTCTGCAATACTGTGTTATTTACCTGTTAACAGCCAACAATTTTTAAAAGTTATTGTACCATCTTTTACTGCAAGGCGAGTGTTCAGTAAAGTGGAGAAAAGAGTGTTCTGAAGACAAAAATATGTCAGTACAACTGAGAAGATAGCTGAAAACTGCTGAAATTATCCATATCCCTAGTTTCACCTTTTGCTCGAGACTTTTGAGTCATGTAAGGCTAATGTCAATCATTTTGTTACTATTTGAATTAAATTGACTTCTTTCTTATGCGCTCAGTGTAAGCACTGCCTCGGAATGGAGCTGTGGCATAGACTCCCATTTGGTGAACCTGCGCACCTGGCAGTGTGGCCAATTTTTTAGGCTGACTCTGTGTGTGTATGTTTGGTTTGGGGGGAGACATATCAACAGTAGAAAGGTAAGAAAATGGCTACCACAATTTCTTGTTTCTTTTGGTTCCAATCGTCTGATGGGTCCTCAGAGACAAGTACAGACCAGGAACATGTAGGTGTTTGCTGACCAGGCAGAATTTTGCATTTGTCAGTGTGAAATCCTGAATCTATCCATCGCTTTGATGGTGGGCAATGACCACGTTGTTTGTTCCCTTTGTTTCCAGCTGGAAGATCCTTGTTGCAGCCCATTCCCATTTGAAGCGTGGTCTGCAATGGTCTATATACTACTGCTGTATCTTAAATTTCACGCTACACTCTCTCAGTGCACTCGATACCTGTGGACATTTGGGGAGGGGAGAGGGAGAAGAATTTGAAAACTTGAGTTGTGTCTGTTCTGGAAAGATGATGGTTCTGAGAAAGTTTCCAGAAGTGTTTCTTTCTTATTGGGTCTTCTTAGTTAGCAACCAGACAGAAACAATTCAATTCATTACGGTACTCTCAAAGCCAAGTGTTCCTCTACTTCAGGACTAGTTCATCATTGGAATGACTTCATTTGGCCTGAATAGAAATTGGAATGAGCTTATAACGTAGGATAACAGACTAGATAGCTGAAGCTTATGTACCTATTCAGTGCAAGATTTAGCCCTGAGAGATCTAAGCTTTCGTTGTGTGGAGGTATTCTGACAACTCTAACCAGTTGTGAGAAGTTGCTGTTTTCCTAATAAATTTATTAATAAATTAAGTTTCCAGAGTTTCATATCTTGGCAGTTTTAATTCTGGCCTTAAGCTGAGGGTGCCGATGGTGTGCTTTCTTTCAGAGAGTATGAGATGTGAGGATCTTGCCTTTCGCCATTAGCGCTTGCTCCATGACAGGGATTTATGTAGGCCTTCTGCCACCGTTATCTCTCTGAAGGAGCGACATGGATGGCCCTTCAGCATTCGGGTTATGACTTCTTCAGAAAAAAATTGTAGGAAATCTGGGATGACAAGGCACCTCTTTGTAGACAGTTAAGGGGTTATTTTCATCATTTTTTTCATATGTGGAAGTAGTGTTTATTGTCTTTTTTCAGAGGAGATCCTTATGCATCAGAAGACTGTTACAGAGTTCTTTCTTAGCAGTCTCTTTCGTACAAAATAAGCCCAGCTCCCTTGGCTGTTCAATAAAAATCTTGCTATCTAAATACCGGAATGTTTTGTTCTAGACTGGCTCCAGCGTGTAACTTTGTGTTACAAAAGCTGAGCGCAGCCCTCCATAGGAAAGCCTGTGCTCCTGCCTCTCGCTTTTGACGTTTCAATTTGTAGTTCTCACAGAGAGATTTGCTTCTTTCACCGCTGCTGTGTTTAGCAGCTCGCTGTGTACTCCAGATATGATTCCTCCCTACCTGCGTTTGGTTTGTCCTTCCTAAAAATAGCAGTTCCTCTTATTTTAGAAATGTTCTGACATAAGTGCTAGGAAATTGCCTTTGATTTTGACCTTCAGAATATTTACAGTTCCTTTCAAGTGTGCAACACAGGCACGTTTTATGATGTTCCAAGTTGCTAATGGAAGGACTTAGTAGAACTGAGGCCAGGACAGACGTCTGCCAAAAATCACCTGAAATGCCCTCTCAGGATGACCAGGAGCCATGACAGTGATGAAAGTCTTTCTTCAGTCTTCTGTAAAACCGCTTCACAGTAATTACACCAAGGCTGTACCTCCAGAGCTTGTTTGATGGGATACTAATGGCAGCTCTACTGAAGCAAAGATGGCCCTTTACCTGCTCAACCAGATGTCTATCCGAAAAAGATAAAATTAGCTTGAAGTGCTAAACTGTGAGGCGGAGTGTATGTGTGTGTTTGCTTTGTTTGTTTTTATCGTTATCTGACTGTGTTTTATGTGTTTACAAATTAACTGTTCGACGTTGGTTCCAGAATCATTTTAGGGATTGAAGTTAGCAGTCTGCCTGCCCTCCTGCATTTCTATCTGGGACCCGGGCCATAAGTTAACTAGATACACTTTAGCTTGTTGCAGTTGCCTTTCTAGCTCTTTTTTTTTTTTTTTTTTTTTTTTTTTTTTCAAGTTGACTTTTTTATGTCTGGTAAGTATCATCTTAAACAGAGGTGCTTGTGTTGAGGACAAACCAAAAGAAGCACAAACGCTTTTAGCTTCATTTGTTTCCTTCCTTCGTTAGCTTGGTATTGTCAAAGTATTTATAAAATCCTCTGAGTTTTGTTCTGCTAACTGAAATTCCTTTAGCACCTTGACCTTTCTGATTTTATTCCTACGTGCTTTTCCTATTCCACTATAGCTGCTCTTAGTCACATAATTCTGCTTCCTTTTTAACTGTGGCTTTACATTTTTTAGAACTTAATGAACGAGCGTAATGGTCTGTACTTTGTATCCTTCTCCTGAGTGGGAACTGTTTGGGTTTGGGGTTTGTTTTTTTCCCTGCAGATTTCTTTTTTCCCCTAAAATCTGTTGTCTTTTCTCTCCTATTGTCATATCTTAGAATTGAAAACTCATTTCATAACCACTGTCATCCAGATCACCTTCCCCTTCCAGTTCTCAATCAATTCTTCTCAATTAGTCCAGATCAAATCTGTAATTGATGTTCCTGGCTATTTCTGAAGCCAGAGTTCTTGTGCTGACAGCTGCAGGCAGGAGGCAATGTCTCAGCAGATCTCTACCTGTGTCTGTTCTGCAGTGTGAAAAGGCTCTGTAAAAGTCAAACCCAGGCCTCCATTTCAAATGTTACTGTCTAAATTTCAAGGGAAAATGGTAAATACACACTTAATGGGAGACTGTAGTGTGATCTTTTCAGTCTCTATTTCATCCCTACTTTATAACATCCCTATTTTGTAAGTGATTCAAGTTCTTGAATTCTTTATTTGAAGCTGCCATGCTTACTGACTTGACAAGCATTTTGAAGTCCCACAGGAAAGTACTGTAACTTTGCAGAAATGGTGCTACTCACCTGAGTGCCAGTAAGGGGTGATTGTTGTATTGTATGCTTTCACTTTGAGTACATTTATCAATGTTTCTTTGATTTTTGGGCTGTATTTTTCCTTGCTCATGGTAGTTTAAGGAGGTCAGAAAAAAATGTTCAAACTTGTTTAAATGCTATACTTTCTAAAGGTTTAAACTTGAACTTTCATTTTCTTAGCAGTGGGGCTTGCTTTGACAGTGCTCAGCTGTCACAATTTCCTTTGAAGATGAAGGCTGCTTTCTGAAGGGGTTGCTCTCAGTGCTTAACATGTCTTACAATTAAAATACTAATTTTAGTTTTATAATTGGATTGAAGTGCCTAGCAGAAAGAAATGGAGTCCAGTTCTTGTGAATTGCAATGACATGTTACTGAGTAATGATAAAATATGTCATTAAAACTGCCCAGATATCAAACTTCAAAAACAAATAAGCAAAACCACCTTTTTAAAAATGCACTGAGCTCCTGTATATATTTTTATTCAGTATCAATGACTTCAGCAACAAGACACCTCCCTGGATTTGATATATAAGACAGACTGGACCCCTCATGGCTATCCTGATCTGTTGGGTGCATAATGTGTTCAATGTATATTTTTATATGTATGTACGCATAGAGAGGAGGTTTGTTTGAATCCAAGTATGTGTTTTTTGCAAAATGTGCCCATCACAGTTAGAGTCGATGGTACACACTGGCTAGCCTGTTTACTATATAGGAAAATGTGTGTGCACTCAAGGGAAGTTGGGTGGGTGAGGGATTAGTCTTTGAGGGCTGGAAAAGGAGATAATAAACAGTATCAGTTTGTAGATAGTGTGAGGTGCTTCCTGGTAGGGAAAGAAGAGGGTACTGCTAGCAAGTGACCACACTCTTCTTAATGCTAGAGTCTTTATGCCCTCCAAAAGCAAGATCAACTTTCTGGGCACTGTTTGGTTCATTGTACAACAATAATAATAATAATGCGTATTTCATATTCTGAATGCCCAATCTCTCCTCTTTGTCTGGGTGAAAATTATTATAGGAAGATTGTACTAAAGGGCCAGGAGTCAGGACTGCAGAATGTGGTTATCCAGCAAATGGGAAACCCTGGCAGAGTGGCAACCTTATTAATTTACTTTTCTGTTTTCTGTTTCCTTCCTTCTGCTCCCCCTGCGATGCTCCTGGCTTTGTAGGTTTCTAAAGTCAACGGAATCACTCGAATGTCATCTCCGAGTGCAAATGCAGCCAGTGCCAAAAAGATGAGAGACGTCAGACCTTCACCGTCCAAAACTGTGAAGTATACTGCAACGGTGACAAAGGGAACTGTCACATACACCAAAGCCAAGAAAGAACTGGTCAAGGAAACCAAACTAAATCACCACAAACCCAGTTCACCTGTCAACCACACAATCTCAGGGAAACTAGAAAGTAGCAATGCAAAAACCCGCAAACAGGTGCTATCCCTTGGAGCATCCAAGTCTAACAATACCGCTGTTAATGGTGTAAAAGTCAATGGCAAGTTGAACCAAAAGACATGCACTAAGGAGGTGGGGAGACAGTTAAGGGAGGGGCTGCGCAATTCGAAGAGGAGGCTGGAAGAGACTAATCACATAGACAAAATACAGTCGCCCACCAAGAGAATGAAAGGGGCCGTCAACTTGGCAGAAGCTGCGAGCAAAAAGGCAGTCATCGAAAAGCCTTTGCTGAATGGACACCTTAAAAAGGAAGTGCCAGAGAAGAATTTGGAAAGAAATAGGCCGAAAAGAGCCACTGCTGGAAAGAGTACGCCAGGGAAACAAGCACATGGCAAAACTGAAAATGCCTCCTGTGAAAATCGTTCTACCTCTCAAGCGGAGTCCTTGCACAAGCCACAAGACTCAATGGGAAAGCACGAAAAGGGCAGTAGTAAGTCTGGGTGGGGGATGCTGGGGGAGATTCCCATACTTAGGCCCTCCACCAAGGAATTTCATGACCCACTGATATACATTGAGTCAGTCCGAGCTCAGGTAGAGAAGTATGGGATGTGCAGGGTGATTCCTCCTCCAGACTGGAGACCTGAGTGCAAGCTAAATGATGAAATGCGGTTTGTGACACAGATTCAGCACATACACAAGCTAGGCAGGCGCTGGGGACCCAACGTGCAGCGGCTGGCCTGTATCAAGAAGCACCTCAAATCTCAGGGCATTACCATGGACGAACTCCCACTCATAGGTAAGGGCTGTGGTTTCCTTGGCCTTTTGCCGCTGCTTGTTAGAATCCGTGTGCAACCTTACGCTCTGTTTTGCCTGTATGCTTAACCAAACCTGTGTGCAATTAACGTCGCAAAGCCCGGCTCTCTTTCTTTATCCTTCAGTCAGACCTGGTGCAGGTAGGCTGTGGGAGAGCTTTGCTGGGAGGCTTTGCGTTGCCACCTTCCTCCTTCCAGTTCTCCGTTTTGCTCAGGGAAAAATGCTGCTACGGCATCCTGGTCTTCACATTTCAGGGTCTTCTTCCCTACTGTTTTGTTTTATTAAGTAGAACAGCTGTGGATGTTGATAGTCTTCGTTTAAATGTTACTTCAGAATATTCTTGGACTGTACCAAAGGTGTTTTCCAAACAGCTTACAATGCTGCCAAGCTAGAATACAAATATTTTTCCCCCCTTTCCTTAAAAGCATTTAACCAAGGGGAAAAAATATCTTGAAACTGATTTCTATTTTGGTACTCAGACACTTCAAATCACAAATTTGCAGTGACCTGCTGACATTTAACAACCATTAAGTGTCAAGAATAGGCAGTAAAATGTGGTTGATTGCAAAATGGAGGTTTCATTATTTCTCGCAGCAGGTGTCTGCTGGGGCTAATGCCTGAGTAAGAATCACTTATTTAACAGAATTCTTGGTTTATGGTCTGCTGTCAAATATGACACGTGACAAAAATGTGACAGTAGTTTGTAAAAACACGACAACAGCAGCATACCAATGAACTGTGGAACGATTCACCTCCATCTCGGCTGCCTTTGCAACCGTGACATAACAACGAAGTTTTGTTGTTAATTTGTGTTAACCTTCTCCTTTGCTTTTGAAGTGTTTTGAGTCAGAGCACGCAGGGTCTGCATGTTGCAACTTGAGGCTAGAGCTTTGCCTTTGAGGCATTATCCCATCAGAGGCAGCTATCAAGACTAGTTGGATTAAAGGATGCACTTTTCTGTTTAAACTGTTCACAATTGTTCCCTCCTCTCCCTTCCACCCCCCCACCCCACCCCAGATTATAACTCTTTGTCTTATATCACGTATGGTAAGTGGGTGCAAATGCATAAAAGCACACAAAGAGATGATGAAGTTTATGATGAACCAACGAAGGGCACTACAGAGGGTGACAGAATTGAAGGAGGAGGAGGAGGAGTAAGGGTTGGTGCTCTCTTGCAACAGCCACGCAAAAATGTTCAAGGAAATCTGAAAATTAAAATCACTCAAGCAGCAATAAGTGAACATTTTGTATGCCTAATGTATGCAATGGTTATATGCTAATAGAGAAGAGTAATGAATTAAATTTACATTGGCGAGAGTGAGAAGAAAATGTGCAAGACAGCTCGATTAACACTCCTGGAACAATGTTAACTTTTTAATGAAATACCTTAACTCGGCATTAAGATAGCATTACTGTTAATTATTTGTATTATTTAAGTGCCTAAGAGCCTAATTAATAGGCAAGGTTTCTATTCTGCTGGGTGCTATATAACTGAAGCAAACAGCGATCTCATATAAAATTTGCATCCTGTATATCCTTTCTACCTATCTTGGTTCAAAATTAAAAGCAAAATCGAGGAAAGAAATTGGAGATCATCGCTGTACAAAGATTGGAAAACTGTTGGCTCCAGCAGGGAAGATATAAAATCATCTGTGATGATAAGTGTACGCTTGTTTAGGTAGACATTCATACATATTTTCATACATATTCCCTTCCCCCCCTTTCAGGGTCAAATCGCATTTCCATCGAAGCAAATGGGAGTTTTGCCAATAACTTGGTGTAGTGCTAAGGCTTGGTATTAAACGCATACCTTAAGATTTAAGATTTTTTTAACGGGCTTGCTCACCAAGCAATTGGGAATTATTTGTAATGTAGCAGAACTGAGACTTTTTTTTTTAAAGACTCTTCTTGCATGACATGTGCCAGGTCCCATTTTATTATTTTATTTTATTTTATTTTATTTTATTTTATTTTATTTTATTTTATTTTATTTTATTTTATTTTATTTTATTATCTTTATTTTTATTTTTCATTTTTATTTTTATTTTTCATTTTATTTTTATTATATGTTTATTTTTATTTTGTTCCCCTCTTCAACCTTTCAAGGAAACTTTAAACAACACACTAATCCCTGTCCTGGAAAACATCAGCGTGAGATACAGATGCTTCCAAAAGCTATGACTGCATAAATGGAATTATAATTGAGACCATTTTGTAAACCTGAGTTGTAGCTGGCCCTGTGGAGCATCTGCTAGATATATGAGACTTGATTGAATGATGTGATACTTCTGCTCTTATATTGCAGGGTGATTATGAGCTATCATTCCATTATGCTGGAGAATATTGTGTTCCTTAAATACACTGTAAATAGTGTTGGAACTAGGACCTTCAACTAGGTGTGCACAATCTGTTGCACTGCAGAACTCCTGTAATAGGAAACCTGAAACATGCTTTTTTCGAAGTTTGCAGTACGTTACTCAACTTTATGTGTTCGGCTGAATCGATTGGGATGAAAAGCCATCTTAAATTATACCTTCCCTGTATTTGAACTGTGCATGTATATGTTACTAGACCAAAAAAAGTACTTTCTGTAGTAGAGGACAGCTTGAGCGTTACTTTTTGGGGAAGATTAAAGAGGAAAGAAAGAAAACCTTTCAAAATTTTTTTCCAATGGCACTGACCAGTCCTCTACTCCAGCACTTAAACGTTGCGACTATTAAAAATTAGTAAATTTATAAATAAATCACCAAGATTAACGTGCTACCTTGTGGCACTGCCTCCAGCTTTGTCATATACGCCTCAGAGCCTTCACATTTGTCCTATCCATGGCCAGAACCCTTCCCCCTTTTCTCACCTTTCTGACCAGTGCTGTGCGGGCACCGCTAGCAGGCAACCTCTGCAACCAATGTCATCTGGGTGTGGGGGATTGGTGCAAGCCATGGGAAGAGGGGGAAGGGCAGAAGGAAGGAGAGTGTGGGAGGGAGAATGAAGGAGACTGAAAACTGGGATCGACAACTGAGATCCAGCATGGGGAGATTTGAAGAAAGTAATACTGCTTGCATAAGCAAGCGAAATGATAAAGCCGGACCTTAAAGATGCTGTAGCTGTGCATCCAACAGGGCATACTTACCATCATGCTGCTTCTTGCACTTCAGTTTTGTAATAGCATTTCTAAGTGCTTTGAAACTGCTGCGGCCTAATGATTTTATACCTCAGTCAAAGAAAAAAATAACAGGAAGGAGAGACAATGTGACAGCGATGCCGACACCAGTTTTGTATTAATTCTTTTCTTTTTTCCATTCAGCGGTGTCCTGTTGAATTGTAGGTTGTCTTTGGCCAGTTTCTTAATTCTGCAGATGATTCATTTCTGTGCTTTAAGGGTATTTACGATGCTTCTTTTATTGTTCATCATCCATTTGGCTGCTTTTTTATGCTGAAGTTTGTATAGTCTTCTGTTTTTATTTTTTTTGACTGGGGTGTGAAATGTGCTAGTCATCTTAAAACATACAAAACCGTAATGGAATATAAAATATGGATG
The DNA here is from genome assembly GCA_036925125.1 of Oreortyx pictus. Classification (NCBI taxonomy): domain Eukaryota; kingdom Metazoa; phylum Chordata; class Aves; order Galliformes; family Odontophoridae; genus Oreortyx; species Oreortyx pictus. Next base: position 83,641,291 of record JAUPFR010000003.1, on the reverse strand, counting down.
GCCTCAAAGTGGGAGAATGCATCTGGAACTTTTTACATAGTAGCAGTTGCCAGCTTTCTTTCAGGCACCAGCCCTCCTCCTCCCCTCTTTTTATGAAAACATTGTAAAAAAAAAAAAAAAAAGTTTTTTTCTACCTGTAGTGAAAATGATGATGTTATTGTGCTTCTTTTAAATACTTCTTGTCTTCAAAGTGTTGTACAGATGTGAAATAACAGATGTTTCATCTCCAGGAAGGACAGATACTTGTTTTGATTGCCAGCTCCTTTCTTGACAATTGTTTTGCTTCTTCCCTACATGAAATAACTGTGGGACTGGTGGCAGATGAGGGGAGGGTGGCAGTGTGTGGATGCTCAGGAGTTGGATAACTCTTGCCTCCTGGACCAGTGCACAATTACGAAGGAAAGACACATGCCAGGTGATGGCTGGGGATACTCTGAAAAGAGATGGTGTGAAAGAGCAAATTCAGCTGTAGGGGATGCTATTGCAAGTAGAAAAGTCGAAAAACCAAATCAATCAAGTTACCAAAAAAGTGGTGTGTTCCTGTCTTGAGCAGGACGCGTACAAGACAAGGAGCATTCTGCTGCGGTGCCCAGATGACCAGAGCTGTACAGGTGGCACATTCTGTTATGTGCTCAGCCTGGTTCTGTGCTGCTGGCAGGAATGCTTGTTGCTTGAGGCCTTTGGGTTTCCTAACCACTCCTGTGTTTCCCTTTCCCTCTTCTGCTGCTCCATGCATGCATACCCCAGGAGGCTGCGAGCTCGATCTGGCCTGCTTCGTCCAGCTGATCAACGAGATGGGGGGGATGCAGCAAGTGACTGACCTCAAGAAATGGAACAAACTGGCAGACATGCTACGCATCCCCAAAACTGCACAGGACAGGCTGGCCAAGCTGCAGGAAGCCTACTGCCAGTACTTGCTCTCCTACGACTCCCTCTCCCCCGAGGAGCACAAGAAACTGGAGAAGGAGGTCTTGCTGGAAAAAGAAATCTTGGAGAAGAGGAAAGGACCTTTGGAGGGACATTCGGAGAATGCCTACAAGTTCCATTCCTTGCCCCGGTTTGAGCCCAAAAACGGACTCATCAACGGTGTGGTTCACAAAAATGGCTTCCGCAACAAGTTAAAAGAGGTCGACGTCCCACTGAAGACGGGCAGGCGGCGGCTCTTCGCTCAGGAAAAGGAGACCACAAAGGAGGACGAGGAGGAAGAGGAGGAGGGAGTTCTTAGTGACTTACACAAGTGTATATACAAGGTAACGAGGCGAGTTCTGCTGGTTTGGTTGCGGAGAACTGCCCTTGCTGCAGTCTAGGTCACACCTGGGTGTTGGGGAGCTGGTGGGCTGTCGCCTTGGGGTGCTCCGTTAGCTTTGTTCTCATCTGCCTGGCTCTTGTGGCGTGTCTGAAAATTGGAGGCTGTTACTGTCGTCGTAAGACATGCTGCACTAGGCTCCCCACTCTGTCTCCTTGTGAGAGGTTCCTTGAATCGCTCTGTCCAATTATCCTTGCAGACACAATTTTTATTTTCATTTTATAGTGACATTTAGAGCAACGTTCTGCCTTCTCAATCTTGCTTCTTTGCGTGTCTCTTGTAGTAGTAGTGCTCCACATCAAAACTAGCGTCACTGGCAATGCACTACATTTAGAAAGGGCAAATTGAAATGCAAACACTGTTTTCATCTCTGATGCCAAATTTTGCTCGGCGCTAACAGTCGCATGAGAGCTTAGTCCTCCACATGTCAAGTACACCCATTTACAAAAGAATGCTGACTCTTTGGCTGTATTTTATTTGGCAGACTCTGACTCTTGAGCAGTATCTGGCACTGCAGCCTGCAGTACAGTTTTGAGTTGTGCTGAACTGTTAAGCCAAGCTTGGGGAGATGTATAGCATTCAGTGTCAGTGCCCACTAAACAGGAATGCGCTGTTCTTCCCTTCCCCCGATCTTGCTTCCATCACTGGAAGTGAAGCCACATAGTCCGAAGTGGCTTTTTGTTAAGCAATTTAAGACACTGCATGAGCTCATGACTTGTGCTTTAAAAGCTTGCTGCAGGTTTCTTTGCAGCTTGTTGTGATTTGTCAGCCAAAATTTCTTTTGTTTGGGGACTCTGTCCTCAATTCTACCACTGAAAAGCAATCTCTTTGCCATGTTCCTATTGGACAGAAGCTTATCTAATGACAGTGGCATTTGTGAATACTGAAGTGGCATTTCCAAGCTTAATATACTGTTCCTAGTAACGTTAAATGAAGAGTTCAGTATAACTTATCCTGCCTCTGCTGCATGAATCGCCTCCAACATGGTGGAGGGAAGTATAAATAGAAGAAAATCATGCAGTGGAGTAACTCACAAGACTTGTGGAATGAGCACTGTTCGTTACTCAGGTGTTTGATGAGACTTTAGCTGAGGTGGTGCTTGGCTGAAGCATTTAGGTGGAGAGTACGTTACAGAGAATTTTACAGAACATGCTTTTTAATCCTCCATTCTCCTTTTTCTCACTTTCTTGAAATTATGGTTTCCTCTTCTGTGCGTGTGTGTGTGGACAGGGGAGTGTTACTTTCCTACTAATATGTTTCTGAGAAAATCTAAGTCTTCTTTAACAGAACACGTCCTCATGTTACGGTTTCAGCAGATTATGGGATTATAATGGTACATTTCTAATTCTCTTTAAAAAACCACCCCCTTCTGTAAACGTCCAGGTCAGTAGAGTGCTAGAATATCATATGGGTGTAGCCCAGTTCATACCGTAAAGTCTATACCTCAGACCATATGGGAGAGGTCATAAATTTAGGGTTTTGTGGAGCGATTTTTGCAGTCAGCATGTGCTTGAGCTGGAATACGTCTTTAGAAAGAGACATGCAGTCTTCCAGGAACAGTTACCATTGTATCGCGTGTCAAGGTTAGAGTAAATCTCCTTTGTGTTTGGCTGATTTTTTGCCAGGACTCCCAAATTATTTTCAGTGTTGCTCCTTTCCAGGCTATAAGGCCTGCTGTGCTTTTTTAAAATGTATGTTGAGGGCTGCTGCGCTCGCTTTCTTTGCTCCCTTAATGTATGGCTCTTCTACTCGACTGTGATGCTGCGTTGTTGTCTGTAAGTACACTAAGTAAATTGCAGTCATCAGAGAGCTGTCTGTTGCAAGATTTTCACTATCCTCTTCTTCCCCAGTGTGAGCTGTGAAAACGGTTTACAAATATGTAGTAGAGCTGACTGAATACAGAGCGCTGGTTGTTGTACAGGATGACCTGAAGGCTTCTTAGCAGATCTGTTGCATGGACAAGCAGGAGAAATCACCAAAGCGAGTTTTACCAGCGCTTGCAGGAAACTGGCCCAGAAACCCCACACTGAACTCCCTTCATCTAGCTTTACCATACTTCATCTAGCTTAACATAGGTCTCTCATTGCCACCTGCAGCCATGGCGATATCTCATTTTCTTGCTCATTTTTCTAGTCCCTTTAACATCTTGAATGTTTGTAGCACTGTGGGATCCTTCACTTTGCCTTTCCTCTCATTTCCACATCGTGGACAGGAGTGCCGTGCTCCGTGCAGACTTAGTGATGGTGCCCTGGGTTAATTCTCAAGGCTGATAGAGGCCATGAGGAAAAAAAAAAATCAGAAGAGGAAATTTATTCCCTTAAGCCATTGCCTGTCGTATTGTCACATTAACAGAGACTGCTGAGTAGCTTGAAGTTCCCAGGGCAGCTGCTGAGCTGTTGAAGCATTTTTTGTGAGGGCATTTCAAAGGATATTTTACTTCTTAGCACCTAGTTTTGTGTTCTGATCAAGATGTTCCACTAGAGCATTTAAAATTATTTTCAGAATAATCATTAGAAAATTTTGGTAAGATCCCTAACAGAAGAAACAAAAAAAAAAAAGACAGAAACCCTCAGCTGTTACATTTGTTTCACAGCTTCTGAGAGGCTAAAAAAGACAGCAAATTTTGATTGAGGGAAAATTGGTAACTGCAATTTTAACGGCTAAGCTGTTGAATTTTTCTTTCTTTCCTTGCTTGCTGCAACTCTGAAAAAAGGAAGGACGTGCTTAATCTTGGAAGATCAATCCTCATTCTTGCTTCCCTTTGGAAGATGAGAGAAAGACTGTTGGCATGCGAGCTGTGATGTATATGTTCAAGTTTGACGACTGTTGGTGTGGGCTCTGCATTTTATGAGAGCCTTTGTTTTAAGGGGATGCCTCAGTAACTGATTCATGAGGGCATTAAAAGATGAAGGGAATTGCTTATTGTATCACCGAGCATCCAAGTTAATGGGAATTGGAGGGCCCCAGGACATGGGCATTTCATAAACTTTTGTTACAGCTGATTGCTTTGCGATCAGTTAAAAAAGTGACAATGTTAGAGCTGTAGGAGCTTTGCAAAGGGATAGATAGGCTGCTGGGTAGTTGTTCCCAATTTAGTCTTGGGCGCTTGTGGTGCGCCCGCCTTCAGTGTCTGCAGAGGATGCCTTACAGAGCTGCAGCTGTTACAGACAGACATGAGCAGGTACCCAGAAAGTTAGATAGCTCAAGCAGCAAACAGAAGCATATCTTCTTCTCATGCAGCAGGCGTCCTGCAGCAGTGCCAAGAAAGATGCACTCATTTGGCAATTTTACTGCATTTTAGTTTTCTCAGCCTTGTAATGAATGGTTCCTTGCAATCGTGCCACTTTTACTGGATGGAGCATACCTAGTTCTTTGTGTTCAGGTGATTACTGTAATCTCAGTAAACTACCATTTTGTGACCCCACCCCTTCGATCTCACACAGTACTGGTTTAATGCTGAACATTTCTGTGAATTTTCTAAATTGTTTTTTGTCCATTTCTCTGTATGTCAAGAACATTGCCACACAGCCCTTTGGATCTGAGTGTGAAACTCAGGTAGGGCTGGGTACTGCTTCATTTGCAACGTGTCGTAGACTGCACGGTCGCACATCCATCTGCTGTGGCTTTCAGACACAGGGCATTGTGCTGGATGAAGCGGTGTACGAGGCTTTCTGGGAATGCTCAGTTGGTCTTCTAAAGGATTGGTTTGTCAATATTACTTTGAGAGATTAAATGTCATTTCATATAATGAGATTTCTCTAAGTTCTGAGGAATCTAATAAGAAAACATCACATGCTTCCTGAAGATATTTTTCTCTTTTGTGACTAGAGATTGAGTACGTAAGGAAAAGAGTGATGTCAGGGGAGATGGAGACACCTAGTTTTATTTTCTCTTTTAATTTTGCTTTCTTTTTCCACAGGGTAGGTCTGTTTCTTTAACAACCTTCTACCGAACAGCAAGAAACATCATGAACATGTGCTTCACGAAGGAGCCTACAGTAGCTGAAGTAGAGGTGAGACCAGCACAAGGGGTGGTGAATGTTCTTGTTGCTGTGGAGATTAAGCGTAGGGGTTCTTTGTAATTGGTATTTAGACAGTATCATTAACAATTCAGTGTGGGAGAAAAGTAATTTATTATGTAGATATGGCAGTGATTCTTCCCTTCAGTTTTTGTTTTGTTTTGTTTTTTGTTTTTAATGAAGTTGCTGATGAACATAGAAAGACATTTCAATACATTTTGCAGTGAAGCACAGGAGTAAGGGGATCTAATTTCTGTCTTCACAATCCACCGATACTTTTACATATGCACATCATGGACAAGACCTCTAAGCTCATCTAGTCCAACTGTCGATCCATCTCCACCATGCCCTGTAAACCACGTCCCTCAGTGCCACATCTACATGTTTCTTGCATACCTCCAGGGATGGTGATTCCTCCACTTCTCTGGACAGCCTGTCCCAGTGCTTAACCAGTGCTTCTCTTTCCGAGATAAAGTTTTCCCTAATATCCAGCCTGAACTCGCCCTGGCACAACTTGAGGCCATTACCTCTCGTCCTTATTTCTGAGTGGTGTTTCATCTTGAGTTTCATTGAGGTGACTTATATTTTATGAGAAGTACTTTGTTCCATGAATTCAAAACCCATCAACTCTTTCTCTCCCAACAGCAAGAATATTGGCGGTTAGTGGAACAGAAAGATAGCCATGTAGCAGTGCATTGTGGAAAAGTAGATACCAACACCCATGGGAGTGGCTTTCCTGTGGGGAAATCTGAACCATTTTCTAGGTAAGGTCACCAAATCTGTGTGAGCTGCCCCATTTGTGTAACCAGATGTGGGAACGTGCAGCCTGCAGGGCGGCACAGAGCTGGCTTGGCAGCAGGGGCATGGTGCTGACGTATTTTTCCCTCCGTGTCCCCTTGAACAGGCATGGGTGGAACCTCACAGTCCTTCCTAATAATACAGGATCCATCCTGCGACATCTTGGTGCTGTGCCTGGTAAGCAGGTCTCTTTTTCTGTGTTTGTCCTATGTGCCCTCTGAATGTGGTAGCGTAGTCATCAAGGCCTTGATCTTTCCAGTCCTTCTGTTGAGTAGCTGCCCAGGTAGAGATGCAGTTGTAAGTAGCAGTTGGTGCTTGTGGGATGGAAATCAGGTGTGTAGATAAAGAATTAATGAACAATTAAGACCATATACCTGGGAGGAACTGGTTGTGCTTGCAATGTCACTGTGTGCTGTTGTCAGTACATTGGTGTTCTTGTTTTGTGTCAGGGTGGTGAAAGACTTACAGCTTTCTTGTGTGCAAACCTAGACAAATGTTGGGTAAAGCCACACACCAGTTTTTTTTTTTTTTAAACGAACTGTTGCAAGTGTCACCAGCTCCAGCTGCACCTGTGCCATTAGAAACATTAGCTGACAGCAAAATCCAGTCACCTGTGCAGATGTTGAGCCTGTACCATACCAGCTGGGACAAAGGATTCACATTTACATGTATGTCTACACTTGACAATGTGAAGCAATCTCCTCTGATCAATAGCATTGAGCTTGCATTGTGGATATTTGTAAGTAAACTAAAGGCTAAAACTTTTTGCAGCTCATTATGTTCAAGAGCACTGTATTCATCTGGCAGATATTTCAGTAGTGGAAAACGCTGACTTTGTTGAATAATTTATTCACTCTGGTAGGAAGACAGCTCACAGGTAGAAGAATTTCAACTGAAATACCCTCAAACTCTTTTAATTAGAAATTGCAGTTGCTGAAAACTCATTTTCAATCTCTGTTTCAGGAGTGACAATTCCTTGGCTAAATATTGGCATGGTCTTTTCTACCTCATGCTGGTCTCGAGACCAAAATCACCTTCCATACATTGACTACTTACACACTGGTGCTGATTGCATTTGGTAGGTATTACAGCACGTTTGTTTGCGTGCTCACCGCGGTGGCTCTCTGTAGGCTGGTGTTAGCAGCAGTTTGTGTAGTACCTTTTGCGTAAATGAATGTCATCTAGGAGTGTAGTCTTCGTGACTGCAGATTTAATGAAAACTATAGTACACCCTAAGTGTCAAAAACCTTTTTTGGAAGAAAAGTTTCAGTTTATCTTCCGTGGTGAATCCTTCCTGAGTTCAGTGCATGTGTACTGCTTCAGATCGTGATGAATTAGATTACAAACTGATGGAGGGAATAGTGGAAGCAGGTGCTGCTGGGATGTCACGTACCTGTGACATTCCAATGATAATGGTGTAATTACTCAAGAGGATCATCAGTGAGAACAGATAAGGAATATAACTATTTCTTGACCAGAGAAAATCAATCAGATGGAGAGTCAAAGTTACTGAAATGCTGACCCCTTCAAAGGTGAGAAGCTGATTGCCTTTCATCAGTTTCAGCAGTTCTCTGAACCCTGAACAGTGGGAGCCATTGGCTCATCGAGCAGTGTGACAGGAGAAGATCTGCAGGGCCTGAAGTGCAAGTGCTGCCCTGCTGCCACACTACTTGAAGAGTCAGCAAAGGCCTTTGCATCCAGGAGTCCCCATGGAGTGGCATTGGCAGTGTCAGCCGTTCTTTGTTCGTGTGCTGAGTGTGTGCTTAGTCACCTTTAATGCCCGCTCTTCTCAGCTGGTGCCAACGTCAAGGATGCTGACCCAGCTGACTCTGCACGACCCAGAATGAAGGATTCAAAAATCTTGTTAGAAGCATCTAAAGCTCCTTGATTTCTCTAATTTTGGCTCCTGCTGCACGTGCTAGCTGCATGACAGGGTCTTTCCAGGCTCCCTGTGTAGCTGTCACATGTGAGCAGCTTGCCCCATCAGAGAAGGAAATTTCTTTTCCTTGTCTGTATCCCTTGCATAGGCTCTGCTCCTGGGGTGCTACTGGATGAGTACCTCTCTTTAAATACTTAAAATTGAAGAACTGATCTCTGTGTGATCGTACTAAGGGATAAGCACTGGATTATGCTGTGAACGTGGAGGTTTCTGTCTCTTTCTGTCATGGGTGTTTCGTGGCTCCTGTCCCTCTTCCGTGAATCAGGAATCTGTAATCTTTTGTAATAATATACTATCAGAACAAATTGCAGAGCAAGCTACATTATCTTCAACCCTAGGTGAGTCTGTTTCCCTCTGTGACATAGGTATAGGCTTTAATGACTGCGAAGTACAAAGAGAAGGCATTCAAGATATCTGGACCAAGTTCTGAGGTCATTCTTCATGCTGTGCTTGTCAAAATGCAGCGTTTTGGAGTTGAAAAGATTGGAATGCATCCAGCCAGAGTTTTAGGGGAGAGTACTACTTCTGTTTTCCCAAGCCAAGGAGAGGAAAACATAGAAGCTATTTGCACGTATAAGTATACCCATCATAGACGGGTTAACTTACATACAGACAGCTTCAGATGTACTTAGCGTGCTTGCCTTGACGAAACATGGGTCATAAACAGGAGTAGCTCAGACAAGAGAAGAAGTAACATTACTTTGTCAAAAGTATTCTCCTGTGAGGCTGCCTGGCTGCATTGTCAGACTGGTCTGCATTAGGAGGTATCTTCAGAGCCCATTAAAGAGCAGACACTGAAATGATCTCGTTCTGCCATGACACTCAGAGGTCTATACTGGCTCCTCACTTCGTATTCACTTGGGTATATCAAGTGAATGAAACGGCAGAATATGCCATAGCTGGGAGGGATCTGAATTCCCTCAGCCCTGCTGATAGTGAGTTAGTACCGTGCATTTCAGTGCTGCTCCACCTCTTCACACATCCTTTGCATGCATTTTCCTGGGCCCGTGGTTTAAAGGACTGCAGGCGTGAATCTCTAGGCTGTTCCCACTGTATTTTCTGACTCTGAGTCTGAGTTTAAATTTAAAATATTTTAATCTCCATTAAAATGTCTTATCTAACGTAACATGTTCTATACAAGTGCAGCTGTTCTGCAGCACTTGCTGTTGACAACACAGGTACTGTGAAGGATTTGATACACAACTTGCATATAAAATTCCTTTGGGACTTGATAAGTGAACTCTGATAAGTCTTGATAAATTAGGTGATGCTTTTTATTTGCATGAGCATAACGAATCCAAATAAAGTAATGTTGCAGATAAACCCTACCGAGGCAACAACTCAAGGCAAGTATGGCAACCCTGGGATTTTCATTGTGTTTCCAACCAAGCTGTGCTGCTCAGTCTGTAGTGCTCAGGCACCAAGTGCCACATCTTAGGAACAGGCATTTCCAGGCTGGCCATCAATTAATACCCTTCCAGCAGGATGCAAGCAGGAGTGGGACATTGAATAGCAGTGAACTGTCACCACATTGGATCCCTGCATCCAACAGAGCAGCAGTTCTCCAGATGTGTGAGGCAAAGTCCTCAGTTGTCTTTGTTACTTTTTGTCATTTCTCTGAAGGGAGCACAGAGAAGACTGCTGGTTTGTTGGCTTGACAAAAGGATGTGCAACTCTGCGATATACCCCATGGTTTTAAATCTCTCTTGCTGTTTTGGCTTTCATTCATTGCAAGGGGAAAAAAAAAGTGAGATTTGTTTAGTAAGAAAGGAAAGGAGGTGTTGAGCCATTTTGTGCGCTGCCAGTTCGTGTGATTCGTGGTTTCTTGGTTGTTACAAACAGAAATTGTTCGTACAGAGGTAATAAATGTAATCACTTGTGATAAAACAACACATATAGTGGCGCTGAAGAGATGCAAACTTCTGCTCATAATTAGATGTTCCAGTGCCATTACGATGCGCATCATGCTATTGCTGATTTTTGTGCTCTTGATTGTACACAGAGGATTGAATTTGCACTGATTGGGGATTTTGTGTCCTTCAGCATCTAGTGAACACCATCAGACTGAATGTAAATAAACAGCTTTCCATTAATCCTCAGTGTTTTGCAAAAAAAAACCCACAGAACTGTGTGGGAACGCCTGTGCTTAATTTCTTCCTTTTAATCAATGTCCTGGTTTAAATTGCCCGTTACTGGGGACCATTATTTATTTCACAGTAAATCTCTCTTTTCTTCTGACAAAACTACAGGTATTGCATTCCTGCTGCGGAGGAGAACAAACTTGATGATGTGGTACATACCCTGCTGCAAGCCAATGGCACTCCAGGGCTGGAAATGCTTGAAAGTAACGTAATGGTAGGTTAATGCTGGGGGGAAATATTCCCAGTTGAAAATCCAAGGGCGATGGGAATACTAGTGTTCAGACTTCTTTTTATCTCCTTACATTATGCTGATGCTACTGATGTTACAACATTGAAAGAAGAAACAAACATGACAGAGCTGTAAATGCCCGTTTAAGTGTTGTCTACCATGCATTTAGATTGACAGAGTGAAATTTGTAATCGGTTCATCTGCCATGACTGACATTTTATGGTAATGGTCATGAATGTGAGAAGCCAAATACTTTGAAGGATTTCTAAGTGCTTTTTTTAGCTCCCCTGTTTACTTTATAGATTATAATTTCTGTTCGGTGCATTTGAGAATGAATTTGAGAACCCTCAGCAAATTCCTTGTTTGTCCTCGTGAACATCTCTAACAGAAATGTAAAAGCAAGATGGATTCATAGAATCATAGAATGAACCATAGGATGGCTTGGGTTGAAAAGGACCTCAAAGATCAACTAGTTTCAAGACCCGTGCCGTGGGCAGGGTCACCAACAACCAGATGTGGCTGCCCAGAGCCACACCCAGCCTTGCATTGAAAAGTGCCGTGACAAAAGTCGTAGATGAAAAAAACAAATGGCCTGCGTTACTTTTCACAGGCAGCGTGTTTTTGGGTCCTCATGTTTTGTGGTTGCAAGTGAAAGTTTAAGCGGTCGGTTTCAGAAACGTCACGTGTAATTCTCACTTCAGGTTAACTTAAATTTCCACATGCGCTAAAGGGAAGAGAGAAAGGAAACCGAGCAGAGCTGTTAGCAGAGCATAACTTTTCTACAGAGCAAGTAACGTGCAGCAGTACCTGGGAAGGAAGAGATTGAACTCTCCAGCAAAGTTCTGACGCTTCTTTGTTTACTGCTTTTATGTCTTTCCAGATCTCCCCAGAAATCTTGTGTAAGGAGGGGATCAGGGTGCACCGTACTGTACAGCAGAGCGGGCAGTTTGTTGTCTGTTTTCCTGGATCCTTTGTGTCTAAAGTGTGTTGTGGCTATAGTGTTTCTGAAACAGTGCACTTTGCTACCACCCAGTGGACAAGTATGGGTTTTAAAACAGCCAAGGTAAGTTGAGAAAAGGAGTTAAAATGGATTCAGCACCCTGCCGTCTAAAACAACAGCAGAACAGACATTCCAGGACAGATAGTATTGTGATACTAGTGCAACGATGTCTATTTTTGTGGAGCATTAAATTAAAAAAAAAAAAAAAAAAAAAGAAAAAAACAAAACAAAACACTCTGCAAGGCATAAGATGATACGGTGTTTTCAGAAAAGCAAGAGAGTTAATAATCGTTAACTAAGGACTTCTGTGTATTTGAAGCAATCAGAAGGTTGTTATGCCTGCAGACTGGTTTGCAAGGAAGCTTTTCAAAGATCCCATCAGAGCTACTGATAATATATTGTGTGATGCTTACTACATTTTTTAGGTGATGTTTTCTAGAACCATTAGAATCTCAGGTGCAAGTATCTGGATAACTGTGCTTATTAGCTTTTATGGTAGGCAGAGTCAGGTTAACACTCACAGCTGTACTGCTTGTCTTTCTCTGCCCCTTTATTCAGGAAAAGCTGTTGATCAGGGCATTTTCAATTTTAAACGACTTGAAAGTTCTTAGGTTCACTGACCAGCCCATCTGATACCAAGCTGTATATAAAACTTCCAGTCCCTTTTTCACGCAGCTGAGGTTGACTGTCTGCAGAAACAAACAGCTGAATGGCCCAGGCATTGGTTTTTTTTGCTAAGTTTCTGTGTTCTGGGACAGGCAATGTATGCGACTAACTGCGTGTCCGACCTCCTCAGTTACACTGTGGGTTACAGATGTTATTTTGGTTCTGTTTTCTAGCTAAGCCAATAGTAAATTATTATTTACAGCTGCAGACCAAGTGGTTAGAAAGTAATTAAATATAATATGCCCACACCTAGGTTTCGGTTCTTTAGCATTAATGGAATTCTTCCAGCCTGGCTATACTAACTGTATATTAACTTACTTGGAAATAAAAGTTATTTTATTACAGATTTATTTTGGGGGAAGGTGGGAATTGTATATGTGTGTAGGTAAGGAATGAGAATCCTGAACTAACCTTTTGTGTCTGAAGGTATACTATTATATTATCTTCATATACTGTATTTATTGCTGTACTGAATACTTGTTCGATATTGTGAAAATGCTACTCTTGTGAGACAGAAACCACTATGCAGCAATTAAAAAGCTCTTCCTGGTGCCTCAGATTCTGAAGAACAGTTTCTTTTGATTAACTTCTAAGAGCTTTGCATTGGGTAGATATAATATGACTGAAAATCCAGCAGATGCTAATCTGTCATAACCTACCTTGGAAATCGAAGTCACAGCTCTTACAAACTTTACAAGATCCACAGATGTGTGTTTATATCAAAATAACTCTGGAAACACCTACTGCATTGCTCCTTTCCGTCTTTTCTTTTCCTCCTCATCCTTCTTCAAACTCTCCTATATTCTCAACTCTCTTTAACTTTTGGAAATCCTTCCTTTGGAAGTTCTGCCTTTGTCAAGGCGCTTTGCCATGTTCAAACGCTGACCGGGATTAACGCTTTTCAGAGGTTATGAAAAGTTCTGTGTAATGAGCAAGATTCCCCTTTTGGACTGTTAATGAACTCTCTGACAAACAACTGTACCCTTCTGTCTTTCAGTTCTGGACAGCAATACTTGACAGTTTTTAGCTGTTTGATATATTAACCTTGTTTTCCCTCTGTGATACTGTGACTTGATTTTTATAGTGACTCTTTATATAACTAAACAATGTTGTTTCACTTCATGTATTGAATGACCGCTCAGTCTTCTTTAATATATGCAAAAAAAAAAAAAAAAGAAAGAAATTCTGCATCTGAAATTGCATTGATTCCAGTTCATAAGGAGTTGGGATATTCACTGGGGTAAAGGGACTTTGTATAAAGCCTTGTGTAAAGGGACAGACAGGTTTCACCAAAGGTCGACTGACACCAAATGTCAGACCAGGTTGCTGGCTTTGGTAAAGCACCTAAAGGGCTTTTGAGATTTTAAACTAAGGAGAAAGCTTCAGGGTATGGAAGAGTTTGTTTTTTTCAGCGGCAAAGGGGTAACTCCAAATAAGGCACTTTGCCGAGACAGTAAAATTCATTTAGGAAATAGGAAAAAGGAAAATGGGTCTGCATAAATGCCCACTTGTCAGGAGGCAATGGAAATGAGTTGGAATGTGTGGTTTTCCAGGAGGGCTTTGGTAGCACAGGGCCTGCCAGAAACTTGGCGGAAAGAAGAGATTCTGCAGGTAGTGTAAGACAAGAAACGCGTAGGAGAGATGGAGCTAGTCATCCTGTTGGGGCATGTGGCTGTTACACAAGAGAGAGCTTGCAAACAAATCAGCTGGCTTTAACTCTGTCACAAGGAGCATAACCCCTGAGCACTGATCTTGCAGTCCAGAACAGCAGAAGCACTGTGCTCCTACTGCCCAGGCACAGGCTGGCAGGGCCTTTATGTGTTTCCCCCAAGCTTTTAGTTTGGGTTAGGGATGTGCTTTCGAAACACCACACCATTACCATTCCTTGGTTTCTGTCACAGAGCTGGCTTACCCTGAGCAGACAGAGTTGCCTTCATATGAATTGCACTTGATGTCCAGCAGTAAGAGTGGTATAACCTCAGGATTTGGCTTGACTGCTCTGGAATCGAGCCATGATGCTTTACAGGCACATCCTCTTGGTATTGGGGTCCTCAGCAGCGGCCATACTGCTCTGCACATCCACTCCTCCTGTTTCTCAGTGCTCAATAGCACAGACACAGAGTGTGTCATACAAAAGGAGATGGGACAACAGCGATAATGGAGACGCTGGTGTCCTTCCCCAGCTAGAAAACGGTGGTCATGTTTGGAGTGAGATATCGGAACTGAAAAGGAGCAGCCAGTCAGGAAACCCACGTGAGGAGAAGCTGCCTTCTCACTTCCCAGCAATGTTGGACAAGCCTTTGGTGGTTCAGAACATCGGTGTCAAAGAGCTGCTCTGTGATGGTGAGCAGAGATTACAAAGCTTGAAAGAACAGTAAAAAACTGAAATATCCACTACCGTGGTGTTTCATTTCAGAAGACAGCCTTGCATAAAATCAAGGAAGCTTGTTAAATTGAGAATGCAGCAAGAAGGATCAAGCGATTGCGTGCAGCTTAGAAATTGCTTTAAGATGCTGTATGAGAGGGTCACAACACAACATATGCATGTTGCCTCGCCAGAAAATTTCAACAGGCCAACCCCCCGCTAAACTTGGCACAGCTGAACACTGGGACAAAGGAGTCCATTTGAAATAGGACCAAAAAAAAAATCCCTTTTGTGTCCAGAAGTTGAAAATGCAAATAACACAACTGCTCACCCACCCAGGGCTCTAGCAAAATGAAGGTAAACACAGGCTAATGCAGTCCAAAAAGAGATTCTAAAGAACAACTTGCTAAAGGCAAAAGAAAAAAAAAAAAACAAAACCGTATAAAAGAATGAGAAAGGGGCAGTCAAACTCAGCTTTTGTGGAGAGTTCACGCCCTCCAGGCCTTGAAACTTTTTGAAGGATGTATGGACAAAAGAGATCCAGTTGACAGAATCTGCTAGAGTTTCTGCAAGGTTTTTGGTGAGGTTCCTCAGAAAAGGCTCTTAAAGAAACTGATCTGACACAAAAAATTAACTGATATAAAGATAAGCAGCGGATGGGGGCACGCGATCAGGTGCTGTTGAGGAGGGAGGGCTCTTAGTTTATCCTTCAGAACAGTTCAACACATCCATAACTAAACTAGAAAATGAATTATTATAAATGAATGAATGATTAGCAGAACTGATCTTTTATACTGAGGATGTTAATGTTACTAGCAGCAAAAACTAAAGCAATGTGGTGTTACAGAGAGATTTCATGAGACTGAGTAGTCTGAGTGAGAAGATGGTAGACGAAATTCAATGCTGATAAATTTTAAATGACTTTCATGAGAGTAAGAAAATAATCCTAATTTGACAGACACAGTGGTGGGCTCCAAACAAACTCTTGTACTGAGGGAAGAGATTTTTGGCCTCTTGTGTAACTGTTGTCACAGTGCTCCAGAGAGGTTAAAAAAAAAATCTGCATGTTAAGAGTTACAGGGATGGAATAGAAAATAGCAGAAACATTGCTGTGTCGCTGCATAGGCTGATTCTTGGCATGGCCATGACCTGAAGACTGCAATTCTGAATCACTAATTGCAGAAAGAAGAGAATGGAACTAGAAAAAGTAAAGCAGAAACTGATGATTAGAGGTTTGAATTAGCCCCTGTGTTAGAAGAGCATGGAAAATTGATGACCAACAGAAGCAGATGATAGTAAGACCAAATATAAAGCAGCAGGGAGATGACTATTGTTATGGGAATGTTCAGCATCTCTCATATGTCTCTCACATTAAAAGAAATGATTGGGCAGCAGGTCAAGACCAAGCGGAATTCTGTTTTAAAATACTTAATCCGTGTATTTCAGTACTGTATGGAAGAGAAAAACGTACATGGATTCAGGAATTCAGATAAAGGCACAGATGCAGTGAGTTGTGTCACAGATGTGCATGGCTCAGGTCCCTGAACTGCCAGGCAGCAGCTGTGTATCACAGCAGTGCATTCCCTTGCTGCAGCACTTTGCAGCTGGTCACTTTTGGTGGCTGTTCTTAAGCAGCCCCACACAATACACAAAGCAAATCTACCACACAACAAAACTTCCCCCAGTTCCCAGAAGTGCAGCTGCTCTAACCCCAAGCTCGCTCTGCCAAAGAGGATACACTGATACACTGTGAAGAATGCTTCTCTTACCTGTGAACATTCTTTGAATGCTTTTGGGTCAGCAAAGGTTATTAATTCGCCTTAGGATAGATCTTGCTATCATTTCAATGCATGCAGGCTGCGCTATTATAAAACGGTGCATTGGCTCTGATAAAAGAAATAGGAGAGCGTGCGAGTGGGCTAAAACAGGATTAACATTTTGAGGCTGAAGATGAATCTTTTTTGTTTGTGATGAGTAGGTATTTGGCAGGCTTAGCTCCTAACCAAAGCAGTGCCTTCACATTGCACACCAGCATTAGTGTCATTTGAAGATTCTCAGGCTGTGTAGGAACAATGTATGCCTCCTCAGACACAGGGAAATATCAGGTTTCATCCAGCTGCAGAGCAAATCAAGTAATTTGCCTACATAAGAAATACAAGAAGGGCTTAAGCTACTGAAATTGCTCAGTTTGTTTTGATGGGGACGAAAAGCCAAACTCCTGACAGCTTCAGCACAGAGCAGTTAGTACAAGGGAGAACCGAGCGGAATTAAAGCTCACTCTTCTGCCAGTTGTCTCCTTTTCCTGGCACGTGCCTGTTCTGTGGCTGTTGTCTATTTCTTAACCACCTGTGGTATCTTGTGCTTTCAGAGCTGAAGAGTCTTCAGAAGGTCAGAAGAAGAGATCTTAATAGCTGAGAGTAGCATGAGTACACGGTTATAAACGTATTTGGTTTTGCTGTTAGTTTTATTCCGTGGCACTGGTTCACTTTAAAGCATGTGCAGAAAATCTTTCTTCGTAGTCCTTGCAACAGAAAGAAGAGGTCCAGTTCGGCAAAGCATTTGGGTACTTGGCTTTTCACGGAAAGGTCTGATTTATAACCACCTTTATTTCAGTGTGAAGTTGGTTGTAAGCAGGCTTTCAGTTAGCAGCATAAGCACTTTGCTTAACTTGCACTACAGAAAACTTCTGCTGCTTGTTGTTTTAGAAGGGTACTTCTTGCTGCATTGAATTAATCCTGGGTAACTTTTTTTTGCTTTCAAATTTGCTGAAGAACTAATGTGGAACTTTCTGTCTCAGGAAATGAAGAGACGACGTATCGCCAAGCCATTTTCAATGGAAAAGTTGCTTTATCAGATTGCAACAGCAGAAGCAAAAAAGGAAAATGGGCCGACTCTGAGTACGATATCATCACTTCTTGGAGAGCTCAGGTAACGAATCGGGGCCTGTTGTACCTATTTTCTTTTCATTGACAGACTCCAGAGGTGGATAATGTAAGTAACCATTTTAGACGCGTATCTCGCTCCTACTTAACCGAGCAAGTCTATTTGAAGACAGCCACATGTGGAAGAAGCGATTTCCCTGGCTGATGTGAGGGTGCCCGTGGTTAGGATGTCTTACTCTAAGAATTCCATACTTCTGGCACCATCAAAGAATTGAAGTTTAGCTTGGGTTTTTATTTTGTTGATCCTTGGTGCTGAGAGTCGAGACTTCCTGATGTGTTACGTGGGCTACATGGCGCCAAGCAGTTAAGCACCGCTTAGTTTTTAACCTCTTGGCATCAGTAGCCACTGTCAATCCATGCCAGTTGTATGGGTTTTGCAGCAGGAACCCTTGTCTTCAGCATCAAGGTTGTTATACTGCATTTGCAGAATGTACTTTGTATGCAGAGAGATGTCTTTTTCTTAAAGCAGTCAGTGAGCAGCTTGTATGCATTTGAACACTCCTAAGAACAGAAGCTTCACGCTCCTTTTTCTCTCCACAGTGATTAAGGAAACGTGTTCAGGGTTTCTCTTAAGATAGGTAAAATAGAAAATATGATGTTGCCTGGCTTCCTGTGTAATGTTCTTCTCTTTTGTTCCCTACCATGTAGTTGCTACCTATCTTTCAAGTTTGTGACAACTGGTACTCGAGATGCCAAGAAAGTTTTGATGAATGGAATCTACAAACTGTATTTAACTAACTAGCATGTTCATTTGGAAAATTTCCAGTGACATATTGAAGGGGAATACAGCCCATGTGTTGTTTTAGTGTTCAGAAAGAAATGCAAAGAGGTGTGCTGACTCCCCCTCCCAGGTGTGCTGACTGCTTTACCTGCAGCTGGTTCCCCTGCAGGAATAATCACTTCCATGCGCACTTCTTTTTCCTTGAAGAGGAAAAGTCTGCAAGTGTGAAAGGTGAAACAGAAGTGTTGGTGCTCGCTGTAAGAGATCACATCGACCTCTATCAGAGTGGTTCTCAAACTTGTTCTTATACTGAGGTTGGAATTCTCTGGAGAATATCAGTCCTTCCCGTGGCTGCTTATGTAAAACAAAACCCCAAACCTGACAAGCACAACCAAAGTGGAACAATGCACCATATTTTTTTTCACTGTTCTGTTTTGCTTGTTTGTTCTGTGTCTCGCTGCCTCCTCTCCTGGCCCGCCGTGCCGTTTGCTTAGCATGGCTCTCCACCCATCTTCGGCAGCGTCTGGTGGTGAGCGTCCCTGTGCTCCCCTTCCATGTGCTCAGCTCACTCCACGCAGCTCCGGCCCCACCCGCTCTCACAACGCTGCACAGTTCCGTACGGGACGCGCTGGCCGCCTTTGCAGATACAGCGGGTGGAGGGCGGCCCGAGGGCTCAGTGGTTGTTCTCAGTTGATATGTACTTCTTTCCCCCCCCCGGGTATGCAGCAAGGTCTTCGTCTGTTGGCACAGCAGCTTGCCCTGCTCCCCCTTTCCTGCCTGAAGCACCTCCTGGCAGCAGGTCCTTGGTTCTCCGGCCTCCTGCTGAAGGTGGCTGTGTGTGGCAGCGGCTCCTCCTCCTCAAGGTAGCTTTTGGCAACTTCAGGAAAGGCAGCCGCGTTGTCAGCCACGTCGCTCAGCTCTCCACACGCCCCGGGCACCCACTGACCTCGAGGAAGTACTCGGCAGCCCCCAGTGCTTGGCGGAGCAGTTTGAGAACCACTGGCTTGATACAGTGGTCACAGTTAAATCTTGAGACGCCTTTTGCAGTTAGGCAGCGTCCCTGTGGTGCTGGCTGGCTCTCAGCATGCATATAGGGAATGGCACCAACCTCCAGCAACACTCAGGGCTTTGCTGTGTGCAGTTACGACTTCAGGGACGATGGTGGTAAAAGGGTGACTGTGGTTGGCTTTGTGGTGCTTCGAGGAGCTGCTGGTTTCTGATTGCATCCACTGTTCACAGGGACACGGAGCTGAGGCAGCGGCAGCAGCTTTACGAGGCAGGTCTCCACTCCTCGGCGCGCTACGGCAGCCACGACAGCAGCAGCACGGCAGTGGATGGAAAGAAAAAGCCTCGAAAGTGGTTGCAGTTAGAAACGTCAGAGAGAAGGTGTCAGATTTGTCAGCACCTGTGCTATCTGTCCATGGTGAGTACGGTCCCGAGCCGCTGCTGGGGGACCGCAGCCTCTGCTGTAACACGCTGCAACAGTCTGTGAGCAATGGAGGGAAAATTCATGACTCCGGGGTCATCTCACGCACGTCACACAGGCTGCCCGTGTCGGTTTGTGTCACCTTAGGTAGTGCTGACAGAAAAGAAGGGTTAGTGTCAGCTAGCTTCCTCCCCTCATAGGGAAGGAAGGAGTGAAGGAGCCGTCTGAGCCGCTTTGAGACACTCACAAGCGTGTCCACGTTGCACAAAGAGGTAACGGAGGTATCTGCAGGTTGCTGACTGCAGCGGGTCACGGCCCAGCACTTCTCAGGATGAATGAACCAGCAACAAAAATGCGTGCCCCGAGCTGCAGGCACGCAGCCCGTGCTGCTGGGTGCACTGGATGTCCCCTACCCATCAAGCTGAGATGCCGTGACAACTTCTGTCTGAAAACAGAAAGTCACGCACGGTAACTTCCTCTCTGTCAGAGGCAGCTGCCTGCTGCTTGTAAGGGTGGTCAGGTTCTTAGCTGTATGCAGAACAATCAGAAATATGGCAGTTTCACTGAACACACAAAAGGCCCTTCCCACCGCTCCCCGCACCAGCTAACGCCAAGGTTAAACACTTAAATAAATCTCACAGTATCTCCACATTCCATCCTTTTTGTTCTGTAATCTTTAGTTTTTTTCCAACCTAGATATTAATCTTTTTAAGGGAAATACAGTGTTAAATGATGAGCTGTGGCTGTTTCTCTCCCTAGGACAGAATGCCAGACACGTTTAAGCAGGACTAGTTTGAAGTTACTTCAAAATGAGTTGTAAAAAAAAAATAATAATAATAATACTGAACCAAACCAAAAACTGGTTCTGGTCAGCTTGCTGTGGACACACTGAAATCGTGTAAATATAATCAAGGAAATGATTTTTCTTTGTCATTCTTAGTGGCAGTGAGGGACAGGAAGCAGCCAACTTGCTTCCAGGCTGAACTTGCAGGAGTGGCAGCCAGCAGCTGAGCGTGACCTCCGCTGGGGGTCCTGTGGCCACACTGCTCATTTTGTTCAGACTCGAGGCAGCATTTAAAGTAATGGGAAACTGCTGCTTTCAGGAAGCCGGTAGGACGCACGTTAGATACCAGTAAGGCTTCATGCAGTGACACTTACTAGATTTATCCTTCGTTGCTACTGGTGTTTTTTAATTGATAGGCATTGGTCAGCATTAGCACCCACTTCACAATGCGTTTTCCCCCCCCCCCCCCCGCTTCTCTAATTTATTAATGAAATACAGGCATAGTGATACATCACAAAGGGAAAGAGTGAGGGCGTAACCCGGCTTCAGCTTGGAGCTCAGTGCATTTCCTCCACCCGTTCCTATTTTGGCAGGTTGTACAGGAGAATGAAAACGTTGTCTTCTGTTTGGAGTGTGCCCTGCGGCATGTGGAGAAACAGAAGTCTTGTCGGGGACTGAAAATGATGTACCGCTACGATGAGGTTTGTGCAACCGTCACAGCTTTCCTCTTCTGCTGTCCTTTTAAGTCTGCTCGCAGAGTACTTGTAGATGAGAGGCCCAGGAACGGCCGGGAGTCAGTGTGCAGACAAGATAACGAGCGCAGAACTCACGGCGGTGATGTAGGACCGTGCCTGGACGCCGGGCAAATGCTGCATTGCGGTACAGACACAGCTCCTTACGTGCCCACTTAGCACCTTCTGTGGAAGAACTGCGTTTGGGGGTGGGGTGGACGGAGGAGGAGCTGTTTGTTAGCCTGAGCCGTGGGTAGGGGCGCAGCGGGGGAATTTACCAAATTGGCTCTTTGAGAGCAGTGCTGATACAAGCAGCTCTGAGGCGGGTGGCTCAGCAGCTTCTGATGTGCGCAGAAGTCCAGAGGGGGAAGAAAAATTTAAAAAAATAGAGAAAGCTTGGAAAAGTTGTGCCATTCTGGCAGGCTTTGGTTTTCATTGTGGGCTCCGTTGTGCTTCACGTGCTGCAGCTGCAGACAGGTAGAATCTAGGATGTCCAGGCAACAGTGAAACTGGCTTTGTAACACAGTATGAGAGCGCCAGGAGGCTCCTGGACATTGAAATGTATTTCTCTAATTCCTGAGCTCTTCAGGCTCTTACGTCCAGGTCTTCACAGAACTGATAATAACTCCATCAGCACCACATAAAGCAATGACTGGTTTTAGAATTACAAAGCAGGGATTTGGGGCTGCGTTGGGAAAGGAAAAATCTCTCCTTCGATACTGGATAATATTTTTTCCCCAAATGAAAAGGCTCTCTCAGGTTGTGCACTTCTGAAGGATACTCAAGTGTGCCTGGTGGACGTTATGTAATTTTTTTGAGCGCCGCGAATAGGGAGAGAGAGTTCGTGCACGTCAGATGCCATCTGTTAAATCCCTTTTAACTGTTAGTGCGCTTTGCCCACAACCAACATCCTCAGGTTCCTGCCGGGGGGGACAGTTCCCTGCCCCAGACTTCATCAAACCACTGACTGCCACGAGAGCAGGAGTGGAGATGCAGTGCAGAGACTGTGCTGTGCTGTTCTGTTTCTGCTGGACAGCAGTGAGGCAAAATAGCATGACAGCAGTCTGGATAGGAGAAAGCAGGACCTTCTCCCTAAGTTTTAAATAATCATTCAGTGAACAGCAGATAGCAAGCGCTGTCAGCTGCAGCATTAAGTTTTGACTCTGCTGAGCTGTATCTGTGCAGCCCAGTCCTGTCACCCATCACTGACTCTGTGTTTGGAGCCAGGAAACTGCACCAAAGGTGCCATTCTAGGTGCTGTGGCACTATGACATAGTAACACGTGGTTGTGTGGGCTGCTGTGCAGTTAGTTAGCAAAGCAGCAGATATTTCCTCCTGGTTAGGTGCTGTCATTCGAAGCGTTCCGTCGCTGCATCAAACAGAAGTGCCCGGAAAAAGGAAGGATGCTCACTTGTGTTTTGTTTTCCCACTTCCTTGAACAGGAACAAATAATCAGTCTGGTCAATCAAATCTGTGGAAAAGTATCTGGTAAAAATGGCAGCATTGAGAACTGTATCAGCAAGCCCACACCAAAAAGAGGACCTCGGAAGAGAGCGACAGTCGACGTGCCATCATCCAGGCTTTCATCCTCCAGTTCATCCAAAAGTGCTTCAAGTTAATCCTGAAGATGC
This sequence comes from Oreortyx pictus, assembly GCA_036925125.1. Classification (NCBI taxonomy): domain Eukaryota; kingdom Metazoa; phylum Chordata; class Aves; order Galliformes; family Odontophoridae; genus Oreortyx; species Oreortyx pictus. Next base: position 83,618,594 of record JAUPFR010000003.1, on the reverse strand, counting down.
CAACACTCTCATTTTGTCAATTTATATATATTTTTTGTAATTATTATACCATAGTTTGGAGTACTTGCTGTAGAATACAAGCTGTCTTTGCACTAGCTCTAAAGAAGATTTTCTTCTGGTTTTAGAGAACTAATTTTGTTTTAGCATTAAACTGTTGAATTTTTTTTTTTTTTGTACTTAGGATAGATAGATACAGCAGTCTGATTTTTTTAAACTGCCGTACATTCACTGTTTTACAAGCGGCAAGAGGGGCTGATAAATATTAATTTGTATTGTCCCCACGGCTGAGGAAATAAATAAAGAGCCTTTTTGGTAACTGTGAAGAAAGGCTTTTAACCCATTTTTTTTGACTAGGTTAAAGTTGGATGTGTTTTATAATTTGTTCTCCAGTCATGTGAGCAGATTTTTCTAGAGAGGAAAGGGATGGGAGACAAAAAAAAAAAAACAAAAAAAGAAAAAAAAAACTTGAAAGAAATTGCTTTACTTTGGCTGTCTTTTATTCTGTCACAGCAAGCGAAGTTTTGTAATTTTTTAAATTGGAGAATACACACTTTCTTTGGGAGGTTATGGCAGCTGAAGATGGACTTTGTTTCCTAACTGTAGGCAAAAGGAGGAGAGTTGGAGTATGTTCTCTTTTACCAGCACATCACTATGCATCTGTTTTGAGGGGGAAAAATAACTAATAAAAAAATTAAGAAAAAAAAAAAAAAAAAGGAGGAAAAAAGACTGCCTGCCTTGAGGAGTCACGTGAGGGAAAACTGTGCCTGATTTCATTAGGAAATCCATTCTGTTATTTTTTGGTGCTGTTGGCTACTTTGTCAAGAACCCTTCAATAGCATCCTTTAAAAAAAAGGAAAAAAAAGAAAAAAAAAAGAAAAAGAAAAAAAAGTGATCGAAGCCATAAGTGCTTCTTTTGTCATAGACGTGCAATCTTTTTTAACATTCCATTTCCATTCCACTGCTGTTTTTCACACCTTGACACCGTCGAGCATTAATTTTTGTTTCGAATTCGTTTCATGGTCGGATCACGTTTAGAGCCACTAGCAGGTCTGCGTATTTCTTTTGAATGTGAACATGCCTTTGCTTTCATCTTGTCTCTTTTTTTTCTCTTCGTGTTGTAACAAAAAAAAAAAAAAAAATCACACCTTTTGTACATATGCCTGTAAATTTTTTTAAATACTTGAGCCTTTTCTTGGGGTGGGGGGAGGGACGGCGAGGAGACGAGATGAAGAAAAGCCTTACGTTTCACTTTCTTCATCGGTTGGATTGGATGCTTACAGGGTTTTTCTTGTAACATTTATAAGTGCTGCTTACATCACTGAACAACAACAAAAAATAATAATGGAGTAGCTGTTGCCCTTTTCTGGTTGTGTGTACAGTATGTGTGGAATAAAAAAGGGAAAATGTTTTCACAAACTGTTTTGTTTCGTAATTGAATTCAGCGATACCGTAGCTACCCATATTGCACTGAGCTTGCCAGTGGTGACTGTCAGGAAAGTCCTATACTACGATTTGTTGGTTGTTGTTGCCGAAGACTGAACTGTTTTGGAATATTTAACAATAACATAAACAGAGTCAAGTGTTTTCAAATGTGGTTGTCTGGTTTTTATGGCCTTGCTGTGTACTTTTTCCCTCTTGACAGTAAACTTCTGACTATGGCTTACAGTTTGACATTTAATTTATTAGCGCTGCTCTGCTCTCTTTCCTTGTAAGGGAAGACTCCATGTTGTTTATTGCCAGTTTTTTGTTTACTTTCCAGGTTTGTACTACGAGGTTTAATAAAAAAAAAAACTTTTTTGGACGTTTTGTCTGTCTTCTGGAAAGCGAGTGAGTAAAGCGAGCTCCTCCAGGAAAGATCTCTTTCGACAACGGCCTCGTTAAATGCTAAGGAGGGACGGCATCAGCTGGTAGGTAGCGAGCTCCCAGCAGTCACGTCCTACAGGTCAGGTCCCAGAGACACAGTGAACCCTGAAGGAAAGCGGGCGCCTCCCCATGGCTCTGTGTCAGCAGGAGATACCTCAGTGCCCACCGCTAACTGCCGGGGTCGGGAAGAGATCTGCAGCACAGCTCCTCCTTTTACTTACGCCGCTTCTGATTACATCCCTTCCCTCAGCACGCGAAGAGCGGGAGCCGGGAAGCTTCTCAAAGGAGAGCAGATCCCTGCAAACAGAGCGCGAGACTTGACAAGAAACAGGAGTTAGGTCCAGACCACAAGTGCAGAGGAAATGACTGCAAAAAAAAACACACGAGGGGATTAAGATGACGACTATACATCTTAACTTCTGTAAAACGTATGCACTTCATTTCTAATTTCTTCAGTTTTATTTCCCTTAGATTGCTGGCTTGCCTCAGTGCAGTGGCAAAGATGTTACCATGGATAAGTAAATCACACTGGTGCTCGGGATAAATAACCAGTTTTTCTGATGGCTGTGTTAGTCTCCTCTGTTCACTGTCACGGAGAAAGTACTTTGGGCAATCAAGTGAAAGACAGGGTTGGGATAGAAATACTTTATTTTATCTCGAAAGAGGAGTAAGCTTACACAATGCTACGGTATCTGCTCCATGAGGAGTGCAACACTTTATACGCACCTCTCCTCCTTTTTCTTTTTTCCTTAACACCTACAGTAACTACGTTGGTCCTGAATAAGAAGTGTGAGATGAGATAGATAGACAACGCTGCTGCGTTAGTAGACAAAAACAGCAGGCAGACAGTAGGTAGCAAAGAGTAGAAAATAGCTTTTCATTTTGGTTTGGATCTTAAATCTTCAGTTGGCAGCAGCTGAAAACATGCAAGGAACGGTTTGGGGTCAGTACTGTACACCAAATGGAAAGATTCCCTATCAGCCGTTTAAAGGTTAGTGGTTGTAGTCACTTTTATCTTTCCCCTTTACTTCTTTTATACATAGTATATACAAAAGTTTCACTGCTCCTCTGAGCCCCAAGACCACTGTTGAAGTGTGTGTGCTTTAGGCATACTCTTATTGTTAAAAACCAACCTCCACCTGACTGGCAATTCCGTAGAAAGGCTGTACGTAGTACTAGTAAAAAGGTCTGGCTGTTCGGATCGCTTAGCAAACTGTGACACAGGCAAGCTCCTCATTCATTTGTTCATTCATTCAAAAGTCATTCTCAAAGGATATGGTTTTAAGATTCAAATAGTTTGAGAGTCACTTTCATCGCTAACATCTGAAGCACCCTTTCTTTCAGTGACAGCAGCAAGAGCAGTGTCCACTTGAACCTCCTCTTCATCCGACTGAACGACCGGAGACTCTCCTTCGCTCGCCTCTTGGCTGGCAGAATCAGTGCAGGTGGATGACAGCGAAGACAGTTTGTGGCGTAACTCGGACTGGCTCGGAACCTGAAGACTGATCTCATTCACGTACGTGCTGGAGTCGGGCCCTTACGGGTGGAAAAACAACAACAACAATGAGAAATAAGCTACGGCTCAGCAAACGCAATGAGAAGTCACTATGTTAGCAGAGCTCAGGGTTGGGTTATTCGCTTGCATTCAGGCTCCTCTGCTCTTTCTGATGCTCAAAAACCTCCCAAGACGCAAAGCTGCCTCTTGGCTTTTCTGACACTGTTCTCACATGTAAGCTGCAGACTGATTTTTGAAACGTTTCTCTTGCTCATTCCAGTATTTTAATACTCGAGTTCTGAGTGACAGAAGAGGGCAGGAGGATGAAGCCATAACCTACGCTTAGTTTGCCTGTTAGCCAGGACCATTAACCTTCCTAATTCGGGCTACAGCACGTGCTGAGAATCATCACCAACAGGAAAGCCCTCCAAAAATAACCCTCCGTCATAATGACACAAAAAAGTGAATGGAAAACAAAACAAAACAACCCACAATGAAAACCACAAATACCTGGCAGGCAGACAACGAAAACAATCTCCAGATTTGACTGAAAACAACGATACAGAAGCACCTTGGGTACTGCATTCGGTTTTGGGCCCTTCACTACAAGGCAGACACTGAGGCCCTGGAGCGTGTCCAGAGAAGGGCAATGAAGCTGTGGGGGGCTGGAGCACAGATATTATGAGGATCGGATGAGGGGACTGGGATAATTCAGTCTGGAGAAGAGGAGGCTCAGGGGAGACCTCATCGCTCTCTACAACTGCCTGAAAGGAGGTGGTGGTGAGGTGGGGGTTGTAGGCACCTTCTCCCAGGTAACAGCAACAGAACGAGAGGGAATGGCCTCAAGTTGCACCAGGGGAGGTACAGGTTGGATGTTTGGAAAAAATTCTTCTCCAAAAAAGTGGTACGAGAACAGGCTCATCTAGGAGGTGGTGGAGTCACTATCTAACCCTGGAAGAAAATAATAGTCACACTGACTAACATGGTCTAGAGCGGTCACAGCCATGGATGTAGAGTTGAACCAGACCTTTGTGGTCTTTCCAGCCTTAATGATTCCATAAAACTCAGCCTTAATGACTCTATAAAACTCAGGCATGTATTACAGTATGGCGGTACTCCTTTTGTAAAGTTGCATTATAGCTCAAGGAACTGGGAATGGGATTTTAAGACTGCGCTCCCTCTATCCTATGCAAACGGACTTCTAAGCAAATTCCCTGCAACAGTGTCTGCAGTTTGAGAGTTCAGTTTCTAAGTCTGCCTTAAATCCTCCTCTGGACACTTCCTGGCAGTAATTAAGGAAGGAAAAAACATGGAAAAACTCTTTTTGTACGATCTGCCAAACAAATCTCTTTATGCTTTCCTGCTATACCCAGAAAATGCTGGGTCACCTAGCTTCAGCACTGAGGAACCATAATGAGAAAACACTCTTACGTAAGGGTATTTTTAAAAATAAATATTTCAGGAGGGTGCAGGCAGAAATGAGTGGGCCACACCGCCTTAGCCCTGCTCAAGGCCACATGCAGAGCAGCTGATAATACAACATGGCCCTGCCATGGAGCTCGCAGTCTTACCAAGCAACTGAGCTGAACTGTAACTGGCAGACGGCCTTAGCGGCATCTGGAGGCGGTAGAAGCAAACAAATCCCTTCTGATTCAGAGTGAAATTAATCACGTGGAGCCCCAGAAATAAGGTTCACAAGACTGTCACACGGTAGGAGCAACAGCTGTAGAGGAGTGAGGCCTGCCCATTCCACCTCTGTGTTACAAGTGAGTGCTAGCTACAGCGCAGCGCAGCACCAGCACGTGCTGGTGTGTGTGCGCACAGGTGTATAGCAAGCACGCATAACTATATGCAGTGGAACACTTGCATTACAAGACAGAAGGAATGCAGTTATTTCAAAGGCTGATGCGTTCTACATCAGCTTAGGCAGAGTGCAGCCACTTCCTGCATTTCCTCACTAACGCAGTCGTACTGTCTGTTGATGAGACAGGAAGACACAGAGCCCCTCAAGCCAACATCTGCCAGAACCAGCATGGGGAACAGCCCTGGCTTCTGGAATTAGCACACACACAAATAGTGATTAACTCTACTAATTAATGAACTGGATATCTTATCAAAAAAGCCATCTGAATGCAGTTTTTTGCAACAAAATATTAAAACCTTCAGTAGTCGCATTTGTTACAGCACCCTCTATCAACTTATTGTCAGAAAAAATGCAGCAGAAAGCTTTACGTAGCAAATCCCCTCTGTGTATCGTAAGACATGAAGCTGCAGTAAGCAGACAACGAAAGCGACAGGCCAGAAACACCACACAGTGCTGCAGTGTGCTCTCCTGTGCTGCAACTCGACACAAACATTCTGATAAACAGCAGTGAGAAACATTCAAACTGTGTAACGTTTTATGAGGCAACATCATCCATTACAAACAAGAGCAATTCTGGTGATTAATCGCTTTGGCAGTACTAGGAGCATACCCAGCATGGGAGAAAGCATATTATTGTCCTCGCCTCCTGAGTTTAAAAAGACATCGAGTGCTTCTTGGTCAGACATGTCCATTAGGTCCATCTGTTCCAGCATGTCCACATTCACTTCCATGGAAGACATACTGCCAATTGGTTCTGCAGTAAAAATAGCGCAATGAGCAAACCGACGGTCAGCGACATGATGTTATTACCTACACAGGCTTTAATTGCTGCTATAATTGTACGCATCAGTAATAATTAAACCAGAGATAGAAGGAGCACACGCATCAGATAACTGCTGGGCAGCAATCTCAGCCCGAATCCAAGAACTCTGTGCTACCTCTGTTGCAAAACTAAAATCCATTACAGCTTTTGCAAAACAGAACATTTTTAGCAACAGCGCCTGCAGCAATAGCTTTGGAAATACACTGAGATGAGGCTCGGGGACAAACACTGGAAGTTTCCAGTATGCAACACCCTTTCCCACTCGCCTCGGCCAAGTCTTTTTAGATTAAAACCCAAGTTAGAGCACACAATCTCTAGGCGTCAATGGATGGGGACGTGAAAACTAGAAATGAGGACTAACGTTAACAGAGCAGCCATCCTTCCTCACTCCATTAATTCAGTCTAATAAGTGGCAGCAGTATGCACAACATCTGATGCTCAATCTCTCTCCAGGCACGGGGATTTCACGCATTAACACCTCAAGAAAACTACTACTTATTGTCAGTGTAACAGTAACTATTCACAGGGAAATTAAATGCCTGGATGAGCATCTTCTTCCTTAAATAGAAGAGCATAAAAACACAGAACAAGAGTTTTCAGGGGTACTCAAAATTTGAGTCCATTCGCTGCATGTGTGTTCACAAATATAATTAGCAGTTTATCTTAGTGGAACATTTACACTATTAAAGCCTTCATATGTGAACTGAAATCAAATTGTATCAAGTGTTCTTCCATACATATTATGTACTTTTACACATACAGGGCCAGATCCAAGTATTCACAGAATGCCTCCTTGAAACACACGGGTTCTGCATTACACTGAAAATAAGAAGTTCAGAAAGGTACATGCCCTCCTCTCTCAAACAGAGCAATACAGCTACCACGAGTAGCAGTGACACTGTCGACTTCTAGCATAAAAAGATTATATACACACACACACACACACTTAAATGTATACATTTATATATATTTATGCGCACATGGAAGCCAAGAATGCATCCTCATCGTTTTCCCAGACTAGAGGTTCCCCATTTCTCAGACAGTCCAATCTGCAGCACCTTGCATGTCAGCATTTACAGCACTTGTGCAGAGAAACTGAAATCTTGGACTGTATTCCCTACTCCAGCATTACAAATGTCAGCAGACCTGGTCCTAAAGCAAGGGCAGAGTTTCCACGTTTTTCCTGCTACGTGAATTATGTTATCTCTTGCTTTCTTTCCTATCCTACAAACATTTTGGCCCAACAGATGGATGCCTCCCACACAGAAGTGTCTGCAGTCTACGGCATTCTTGTCCTTTAACTAGCTGGGAGATGCCAGACCTGAGTCATCCACAATAAGGAGAGAGCTTCATCTATGTCCTAATCACATACTCCAGAGATTTCTAGGCAACTTAAGAAGCTGCCATTTGAGAACAGTTTTGAAAGACAACACTGAGCTTTGCCTGCACCTTTAGAAATGTTCTGAGGCCCTTTCTGCCAGGTGATGATACCAGGCTTTGGCATCATGACACAGGTGACCACCTTCACCCACACCTTCAGAAATATGGGTGCAGCTCCCCCAAGGAAGAATTTAGGCATTGCACTGCTTCAGTTGTAAGTACATAGACCCATTGCTGGCTGTGACCCTTAATCAATGTTCTCTAAGTTGTGAGTTCATGGATCACACCTGAAATACCAAAACTTGCCTCGTCTCTCTGCTATCTGCAAGTATCCTGTAGAAAGGTATTGCTCCATGTCCTGCTGGAAGGCTTCTTCAAAGAACTTCTGACGTTCTTTCAGCTTCATCTGCTGGGTGTGCTCCATATCCAGAACCTTCTGTGCGTGTTCAGCATCCAGCTCAGCTGAGCATAAAAGAAAGAAAACAAACAAATCAGTCATGTGCATGTCCCCCTGCCTCTTGGGATTTCAAAGCCAAGGAGAAGTTCAATAGTGACAGACTGTTACTACAGACTGTCAACAGAGGCTGTCGTATAAGGAGACTTCTGTGCTTTGCAGCTATATTTTGAAACTGACAATAAGAATAGTGTATCACACAGCACGATCTTACCATTAAAGTGATATCATAACTGCGCTGAGGCAATATGCAGATTTCTTGAACTGCATGAACCTGAAAGCACCACCTACCAATACTCAGGATTTCAGAACCCATTAATGCTGTTTTTCTGCTACTGTATGTACTTGATACACATGCACAATTAATTGGGATGTTTCAGTGCATCTCTGAGTGCAGAAATACACGTATGCAGGTGTGTGCATATCTGCGTGAGATGTTTTAGTTCTGTCAGCACCCACACAGACAGAGAAGCAAAGCTGAAGTGTATCCGAGGCGCAGCGCAGAGGAGCCATGAGCGCAGCCTGGGCTGACGTGAGGTAGAGAATCACTCCTGTTTTCAATGCCAACATCACACAGTCATTAACATCAAAATACTTCTCTGTATACAGCGGTAATGACAGCACGGGATGATGATGACACCGACACCAAAGAAGCAGAGCCAACTGCCACAAGTTCCTAATGCAGTACCCAAGAGAAAGGGGCAGCTTGTGTACCGTGTACGCACAGCGACAGCCAGGTTTGCTTACACATATATAATGCCGGCTTCTAGCAGCTCCACTCTTCTATGGAGAAACAAATATTAGCCTGAATATCAATGGAAGTTCTCCTTCTTCTTGTTCTGCCCTACAGGTCAGAGGACACCCAAAGAAATGAATCGTTACGTTTGGTGAAGAGTAATGTTTTCTAGAATAAGACCTTAGCTACTGAAGCAGCCTGTCAGAATATGCTTCAGAAGATCTGCATCTGGGGAGACATACAAAACTGGAAACGTTCCTCTCAGAGCTCTCTCTCCATGTTTCTAAAGTGCTCTCATGAGCTCTGTGCTCACAAGAGCAGAATTTGCCTGCAGAGTGGCTGACGGAAAGGGCACAGAGCTGCTCTGCCCACCAGGGAGAGCTCCCTAAACAGCTGGGTATAAATCCTGGCTTCCCTGCAGCAGGCAGACACAGCCAGAGTGCAGCATCCATGCAGGCAAACACTGAAAGGGTGTAAGGTTGTCTGGGGTGAGCATTGTGTCAGTCCTCCAGGGAAAATGCTATCACAGAACCACAGAGTTGTAGGGGTTGGAAGGGACCTCTAGAAATCATGGAGTCCAACCCCCTGCCAGAGCAGCTCCCTAGCCCAGGTTGCACAGGTAGGCGTCCAGGTGGGTCTTGGACATCTCCAGAGAAGGAGACTCCACCACCTCTCTGTGCAGCCTGTGCCAGTGCTCTGTAACCCTCACTGTGAAGAAGAATATTCACGATATTTCAGAATATGGACTTCATTAGGAGCATTCACCATTTCGAAGATTGCTATCAGAATTCAAAAGGTGTTTCACTACACTGTGCAATGAAAGTGAAGTAATTCCCTCTGTCACTGCATCGGTTCATGCACAGAAGCTGCAACAGTTGCCAAAAGGACCTATAAAACCAAACCGACAAACCAAACAGCCATTAAACCATCACTAAGTAAGCTGACATCTTTTTGTTAACACAAACTTTGGTAGTAGAATATCAGTATATTACCAGAAAAGCATCTTCCTTTAAGTCAACCCATCTTTATTATCAATTACTCAGCTGCATACAGTGACTCTCCATTCCCCGGGGCAATCTGGGGATACATTCCTCCTCTACTGAGTCTCTGAATGATGAGCAATCGTTAATAACACTGCGGATGATGCAGAAATGTTATTCAATTGTAATAATAAGAGCCAGAGGCTCCCACTGGCAGCAGAAATGTCCTGTCTCTCTCGTAATATATTCTGACAGTTTTGCACAGCGTATGGGTAGATGAGGGTATTTTTAACCCCAGAAAAGAGGCAGTATATCCAAGGGACACGTGAGACTTGTACAACTTCCCTAACACCACGCTCAGTTTTTCCCTTTTGCCTAAGATGTCCTGCGTACTCTCGCTGTTGTCCCGGCCAAAGCTGCAGGCTAAGGGCTGTCTGCATGCTGACAATGTGATAAACGGTAAGAAGTGCTGCCACTGGGCTAAGAGAAAGCAAACAGCTGCACCTGAACAACAGAAAACAGGCGGTGGGTTTTCTGTTTTGTTTTTCTCCACAAAGCTATTCAGAATTACATTCCCCATAATCCAAGAGCAGGGTTCATAACACACCCGACAGACCCAGCACCGAAAGAGAAGACACGAGTGCCATCCACACACACTCATAAACTGTTTGTGGCCACATGTGAACTCTTACAAACATCACTGAGACACGACTCACGTAGAATGCCATCACAGGCTATGTAACCCTACCACGGCTCTGAGCCACCCGTGGCTTTTTGTGAGAGCACAACTACGTGGAAGCAAAACACTTAAGAACTGGAAGCTCGTGCCATCTGCCCCTCCCTCAGGAACAGGCTCCAGATCTTTAATGAGATCTGAATACATTTGAATATCTCAATTCTAAATGATTTCATAAAACATTTCTGTTTACAAACAGACTCTTGTTTTGGAGGAAAAAAACACCATACCTTAAGTTGAAGTCTTAAGGCCTGAACAGTAGGCCTCGAACCAAAGTTGACCTCTAGATAAATCTCACAACCCAGCATCATTTGTATCATCAGTATCCAGTCGTTAGCGAAATATGTATCTGAGATAAAACATATCACTAGCCTGAGACATAGCTTAGACAAAGCGTTATGAGAATGTATCTACCCTTCTTGTTCAGAAGCATAGTGCCAGACCTACAAGTACACAAACTTCCTCAGCTCCTCCTTGAGCCCTTACCAGGCTTGAGGTGGAATCCAAAAGGGAGAACAAAACCAGATGGTTCCACCTAACTGCCACGTAAACTTGTTTATTCAACAATATAAAAGTTAGACCCTCTTGTAGCAAAGCTGGAGACCTCACCTATGGGTGGACATACTGTGTAGGACCTCCCAGTTGCTGGGAAAGGCTCTCCAAATCCTCACTGCAACCTGGTCCTGCCAGTGACTCTGGATCTGATGACGGCAAAATATTTGGGCAACTCTTGACGCTTCTTTCTTAATCACTACCCCTATCCTCACATAGTAATGGTTAGGTGCATTGCCTTGCTCTGTTTTATTCTTGCTGTATCATTTCACTTACTGCCTCAATGCTTTAAACTTAAGTAAAAATAAATGCACTTCTTTAATTTGGTGCCTGTGACCTTTGTGCTGACCTAGACAGCTAGCAAAATAAAGAGCCCAGAGAAGGGCTACAAAGACGATAAAGGGCCTGGAGCATTTCTCTTATGAGGAAAGGCTGAGAGACCTGGGTCTGTTCAGCCTTGAAAAAAGACTCAGAGGGGATCCGATCCACTTCCATAAATACCTAAGGTGGAGGAGACAAAGGAACAAATTACAATAGCTTATAACCACATAGCTCAAGTGTAAAGGGAACTGTTTTCTGACAGCATTCGCTTGACTGACTGACCTGCTACAAATTACAATTCCTGCTGCTGTAGCTAAAGGTTTACCCAACCAGCCAGCTAAGGGACTCTTTTATACTTTAAGCTACAACACTTCCCAGTTGCACAAAACAGATTCCCTGATTAAGTGTGGCCACAAAGAAAGCAAACTGGGAGAATAACTACAAAAAAGCAGCAATTTAAGTTTGTTTAGATTGATAATATATCCCTTAGACCTCACATGAAAGATGTCAAGCTGTCCAACGGCTGCTTCAGTAGTAATGCCCCCTACTTTGTTACATTGGCCCATGACATCAGAGGTGGACGCTGGTGGTATGGCAGTAAGGGTTGAACCTTCTCTCCAATAGTTCATTTCATTCCATTGTTGCCACACACCAGACAGCAGCAGAGGGGCTGTCTGAAAAACTGGTATCTGACATGGAAGTGTGGACGAAGCAAACGTGTGTCACTGAACTCCCCCACCAGGAAAACACTGCACCCCTGGACAATCAATGATGCTTGCTGAATGTTTATGGAGAGCCAATAGTGGATATGAGCACAGTGAAACAGTGGGTGGTACATTTCAGCAGTGGCAACAGCAGCATGAAAGACAAGCCACATTTCGGATGGCCGTACACTGCTGTTACACTACAAAATGAAGAGCGCCTTCATCAGCTCATCTGTATGAACCAGTGGATTGTAATCAGGGAAACATGCAAAGAGCAGTGAGTATTGGCTTCAGTGCGATGGAAACAATGTTGGCAACATCAGGATATTGTGAAGTCTGCACTGGGAGGGGGGTCCCAATAATGTTCACACAGGAACAGAAGAACACTGAATGCAAATCTGTCAGGATCTGATGATCCAATAAAAGGCTGAAAGTGACAGTTTCCTGGATTGCATCATTACTGGTGACTAACTGGAGTCAAAACAGCAGTTCATGGAGAGTCAACATGAATTTCCCATCAAAGTAATGGCTCAAGACACAGCCCTCAGTGGGTGAAATGATGAGCACGCATCTTGGGATAGGAAAGGGGTGATCCTTCTGTATTTCCTGTAACCCTGACAAGCCATCAGCTCTGATCACCACATCACGATGCTAGCTAAGGCAAAGGCTCAAACTTCCAGAGTCAGGCCAGAGAAGATGACAACCTTTCTCCTGCAACGTAACACCAGGCCCCGTACCTGTTTGAAGACCATGAAGCACACTGCCGTGGCTGGACTGTCCTAACACATCCACTGGTATAGTCTGGTCTTGGCACCTTCTGACTTCCATCTGTTCAAGTCTAAGAAAGATGGACTGTGTGGGCAACATTTTCCCAGCAATGATGTTGTCATAGCAGCTGTGAAACAACAGGCCACCTCCATTGGTGCACATTTTTATGTGTGCTGCATGCAGGCTCTTGTTCATTGCTGGCTAAAATGCATAGCTAATGATGTGGTTATATTGAAAAATAAGTGTTCTGTAGCTGAGAATTTGTTCTATCAAATAATGATATTGCATTCTTTGTATGTGACACAGTTTTTATGGAAATAAATAGGAGGGATTACTTTTGGAGTAACCTACAAAGTTGTGTTCTGGTGCCTTTATGCTGTTATCCAATCTGTTTACTTTTCTTCAAATAATTTATTATTTTATAGTCCCCCTGGGAACTAAGTGCATCAGCCATGAAGAGGGAAAGACACAGAACTAAACAAAAAAACTGGAGCTTAGTCTAAGTGCTCTTTTTCTTCCCCTGAAGTTCATGTTTTTTGTAGACTCTTTCAACCACATCACAAAATGTATGCAAGCATTCTTCCTAGGGATTCTTGCTGTCAGTAACCACATCAAAGTTTCAAGCAGCTCTTCACTGAACACAACCGAGGTTTTTGATGTTCTTCCAGCACTGGGTGGTGGGTAGATGGGCACATTATGAGGCCTAACAAGCACTCAGCAGGGCAGAAAAACCCTTTCCCTGATCTGGCTGTGCTCCTGTTCCTACATGCTGTGGCCTGCCTTGCATGCTGCTGGCTGATGCCCAGCTCGCTGGCCCACCACATCCCCCCATGGCCTTTCTGCAGAGCTGCTCCTCCTGCCCAGGAGCGCAACGCTGCACTTGTACCTGCTGAGCCTCTCAGTTCTTCAGTCCTACCATTGCCACTCTGACTTATCCCTTAGTCTGGTAACTTCTGCTTACAGCTGTCTCATTATCTATCCTTTAAGTGCAAGAGAAAAGCAAGAGAAAATGCTGGAGAATGCCCCAAAGATACAGGTTTTCTCAAAAATGTTTAAATTGCTTGTGATGGAATTTAGGAAACATTTTGACAGCATAAGGGAGGAAGTACACCAGATCACTCTTGCTCTGTATTTTGCTAAGAAGTGGTGGGAAAAGCACTGGCAAAATTTAGAAAAAAAGATACAGGTACAAAAATCCTCCTGATCCATATGGGAATGAAACTAAAAGAAGTGAAAACTACAAAATCTAATTATTTAAAGCTCAGGTTCAACAGCTTGTTTGAGAGAAAAAAGCTTTTACTTTGCAAGTGCATATTCAAACGACTACAAAGCAAAAATTAAACCCTGACTCACTAGCCAGCAAAGTCAGGTTTTCACTCGAACTCTGCGACATTGCATGTTGCTGCAGTCAGCAAAATCACAGAAAACCGTCTCTGTTGGAAAAAAACACACACATAGCTCTGAACGAGATTTATTCTCATGAAATCCTGCATTTTCATCACGAAATACTTTACTAAAATCAAGGTTAATAAAACTAATGTTATTAAAATATCAGCCAATAAAATCAATCACATTCCTTGAGAATATTTAATGAACTTGTGCTTTTACAGATTGCATCAGAAAGCAAAACCACTAATTAGCCCAGAAATAATCCAGCCAAGAAGGAAAGCAGAGGTCTCACCAGAGCAGAGGAATTACGTTTCCCGATGAGTGTTTTCAGTAAGTTGGCTTACCTCAAAAACTCCTTCTAAACAAACAAATTGCCTACTTGAGAACCTTCAAAAATACAGAATCATCCTAAATAAATACCAGAACAAACTACTGAAAGCAACTGCTCGCATATTTCAGGAATCCAGCTACTGAAACAGCACCTGCAGGAAAAAGCAGCTTCCGACCAACATGACAGGAAACTCTATCTGGAGAAGGTTTCCACATAACTCCAAACCTTAGACGGCTGTGGGTAATCATTGTAATTAAGAGGTCCTAAAAATACACTCTACCAAACAGCATGAACTAGGTTCTAAAAATGTATATATATATATATATATAGAATTAAAAAAATAATCACACTATCTTTATAACCATATGCCTCACTCGCATGGTGTGAGAAGAACGTTAAGAGTTTGACAGTACTAGGATCAGGTCAGCTAAGCAAAAGGTTATTGCATTTGCATGTATTTTACTTTCACAGCCTCTTAGCTCCCTCCTACTTTGCGAAGTCTTTTAATGATGCCATTTCTGGGGGCAGAGCAGCAGCTTGCTACTGCAGATACTGCACTCACCCGAGCTACAGAGAGAATGCACCCAGTTAACAAAGGTTTGGGCTTGTTTTGATTTTAAACAGCTAGTACAACACACACAATTAATTCAGGGGCTCAGCCAAGTATATGGCATGATGGCTTCCTACATATTGAAGAATAAAGCTTGCCTTGCCCAACCATACATTTTCAATAAAACAGAATATTCTACATTCAGTTGAGAACTCCTCAGTAAAGTGTTCTCTAGCAGCATAAAGGACTATATTGACTTAAAACCTGATCTACTCTGGCTCAGAAACAGCAAGAATCCTTTAGGCCAGTTTATTTCTCATAAAAAACATCCTGAAACCCAAGTGTATTTGTTTACTTCTCAATTTTTTTTTAAAGAACAGACCAGATTTCATGTCTGTAAATGTGGTAATCATCAATAATTTCAAAATTTTTAAAATTGGCTTTAACCACAGCCAAAATCATAACGGATATACTGTACTACAGCATGCTGCCTTATTTATCTGTGCTTGCTTCCGAACTTTAGTGCCTTCAGACGTTTAAGTGCACATCGCATGAAGGGTGGCAATGTTAACAGCAAAAGCTTTAGGCAGCAAATTCATCTCTTCCAGGCCCATTCTTATCACAGAATCATAGAATGGTTTGTGTTGGAAGGGACCTTCAAGATTATCTAATTCTGACCCCACTAGACACCTCCCACTAGACCAGGTTGCTCAAAGCCCCATCCAGCCTGGCCTTGTATGTTTCCAGGGAGGGAGCATTCACAGCATTCACAGCCTTCCTGGGCAACCTGCCCCAGCATCTCGCCACCCTCACTGTGAGTTTTTGACTCGCTTTGGATTAACAAATCTACAGTCTAACATTTTTCAGTCTCCTGGTCCAATTTCAGAAAGGGATAATTTTAAACTGATCTAGTACAGGAATTCCACACTAAACAAACTGGCAAGCATTTGAGCTCATGTGCCTGTTTCCTGCCTCCCTATGAATCTACCATTTACCATACTGTAAGAACAATAAACTGTTAGTAAGCTGCCAAGTATTTGCTTTCAATACAAATTATCCTGACGTGTACCTTCACTATGTATAGATTCATTTCTCAAGACAATCTGGCTTCAAAATCTTGCCACATGCTACAGAAAAATCCCACTGTTAACTAAAATTGTACTTGCAAACAGTTCAAATGACTCAGTGCTAGTCTACTGTCATGAGCACTGTTATTTATTCTATGCTCTCTAATTACTGTTTTTTCTGCCTCCCTTCAAAATACTCATTTTCAGATGGATAAACTAATCAATAGTAAATCTGAGCCTGAAATACAAAAAATAGAAACCACAGTACCACAATATTATGTTCAAGCTTGTAAAAGTTCATGAAAACATCCCAATCGAGATTAATGGTAGCCCATCACCCGGATGCAAACTGATCTACTGAACAGCTGAAAATAGTAATTAAAATCCAAAAAGGCAGCCATCTTTGCTCTGGAAAAGGAAAGGTTTAAACTAAAGCAAATGGCTTCTGCTCCTACAGCAGTAGTGCTAACCTCAACATTGGCACACCTCAGATATGAGCCTTTAAATCTAATTATATGCATGCACAGACACATTATAAATAAAGTATGAGAGACTGTTTTGCTGTCACTGCACATTGTGCACGCGTTGAAAATATGGGTTCCACAACATGGCAAATCAGCTGGCAGGTATCGGCTTTTATTTGTCCCTGAGAACAACAAGAAGCCCCAAACTCTTGCTTAGGTGAAACTGCTTTTCACCTGACCTATAACCATCATCAACTATACTGGCTAGCACAGAAATACCAGTCAGTGCTTAATGAAATCCTGCTTCCCAAAACCGAAGGTGAGCAATTAATTTATTTTTACTATTTTCTACTAACAACAATGAAAATGAGAGCTTCATTCCATACTGCGTTTTCGGAATAACCAATTTTCTGTTCTCATCATTAAGTTTACATCTCCCCCTCCAGCGAGAGCTGGAGAGCTCTCTGGATGAGTCTTACGAGCTTCAGGGCCAAAAGGAACGTGATATGGGTTCACAGTCTCAGTATGTTACATTTCATTTATGTTACATTACATAACAGTATCTTATTTCTTTCTGGATAGAAACATCAAGAAAAAAAAATGCATTCTAAAGAATCCAATGCTCACGCAAAAATCAAAATTTGCTTTGTATTTTACCTACACACAGAATAGGCCTGTTGAACTAATTGCTCTGATAAGGCCGCCTGATGGAGAGATACATCCCTCAGCATTCACAGATTCCCTGTTACAGATCTCAGGACAAACCCTTACATTCCATTCTGTGGTAATCTCTGGTGAGAAAAGAAAATGCATCCGAAAGATGCATTTTAGAAAACAAATGGAGGCATTTCACTGAGTTTTACACTTGACATTCAAAATTCAGTTTTCAGTGCGCACAGTCACACTGGAAACTGAAAATCTTTCATTCATCAGTACCACCACAGACCACTCACTTGAGCAGACAGTTAAGCATTTCAGGCATGAAGAGGGCCATTTCTTATGTTTCTAAGGCACTCCTCAATACAAATCTTAGGTTAACATAAGCAGTGACTTAATGAGAAACAGAAAAATCCTACCTTTCACAAAAAGTACACAGCTATATGAATAAGAACTTGGTTTTGCCTTATCTCTTCCACACGATAGGGAATTTGGTATGTGTTACGTAAATAACATTCCAATAACAGATCTGCTCTACAAATGTGTGGCAAGTAACATGAAATGTTTTTGTCCATCAGAACTGGAAATAATTCCCAGTGTTCTGTCCTCTTTCATCTGGATCTATTACAGAACTGGAGTTCTGAAAGCACAGAGCCTGTAAGACTTGTTGCACCCCCAGTGATCAGCATTGTCAGTGTCAGGGATGTAAAGGCCCGGCTCAAAAGTGTAAGTGGGGCTTTGCCACTTTGACAGAACCTACATTTCACTCTTTAAACAACAAACATATCCCATGTTTCAAAAAACAAAAAACAATAAATAAAGTTTTTTTTTTTTAAAAAAACTCTGTTTCTAAAGGCAAATGCATGCCTACCTCTTTGGAGTAGGCTCAATCAATATGAAAGGGCCAAACAGTAAGTAACAAACAGCAAAAAGCTTTTGTTCTTTGTTATTCGGTTCTATTTTAAGCTAAGCATTATAGGGGAAAAAAAATCTACAAATTGAACCTAAACTTTCAAGTTGTCAGGAGTATGGGAATGCCAATGAAATCACTCTTCCTCATGTACAACACTTTTTAAGGTATCAAAATTTCACACGCAGTAATATTTTTTAAGAACATCAACAGCCAATGGTTATATCAGTAGCTTCATCTATCTACTTTTTCTTGATGACACTGTCTATTTCCTGCTCTATTTCTGTTGAAGCAATCTCCAATACAAGCAGAAAAACCACTAATCATTCACACTTATTGCTATTTCTCCTTCCTCATTCTTAGAAATCAGCAAGAAAGAAAAAGACCATTAAATTAAAAATCCAGGCCAAACTGCTCGGTTAACACCCCAGAATGTATCACACTGAAGACGTCTGAGATCCTAGTGGGAACCAGACACACATTTGATGCAATTAGCAAAAGGAGATCTGACGTACCGTTCATACTAAGTAGTACCTCAGAACATTCTGATAGTATCATACAAACATCATAGAATGGCCTGGGTTGAAAAGGACCTCAAAGATCATCTAGTTTCAACCCCCCCTGCCATGGGCAAGGTCATCAACCAGCAGAGCAGGCTGCCCAGAGACACACCCAGCCTTGCCTTGAATGCCTCCAGGGACGCGGCTTCCACAACCTCTCTGGGCAACCTGTTCCAGTGCATCACCACCCTCAGTGTGAAAATCTTCCTCCTAACATCCATCCTAAATCTCACCATCTTAGTTTAAAACCATTCCCCCTTGTCTTATCACTATCAACCTGAGTAAACAGCTGCTCCCCCTCCTGTTTATATACCCCCTTCAAGTACTGGAAGGCCACAATGAGATCTCCCTGGAGTCTTCTCTTCTCCAAGCTAAAAAAGCCCAGTTCCCTCAACCTTTCTTCACAGGAGAGATGCTCCAGACCTTTGATCATCTTACTGGCCCTTCTCTGGACCCAAGAGAAGAGAGAGTTCCGCGTATTTCTTGTGCTGGGGGCCCCAGGCGAAAATGCTGACAACCAAACCAAAAATTGACTACATTTCAATTCTTATGAAACAATGAGGCCGAACATATACAGCAGTGTTTTAAGAATGTCTCAGAAGAAAAAGGGCATCATATATTGTAAGGTCAGAAATACCCACTAGCGTGTGCTTTTTTGCTCTGAAATTTTTTATTTTTAAAAAACAAAACAAAAAAGCCTAAGTGAAACAGAAAAGCAATTTAGTTAATGCTGAACCAGAATGGCTGTCAATTTTCTAAAGGTAATTTGCAGTACATCTATTCTAAAGAAAGGATACTGAACTTCAAACTTTTTAATTAAACATTTTAGATTCTCCTCTATGCTTCCAGTTTTCAGTTCTAGAAACCATCCCACTTGCTTCTCCATTTTATTTCGAATACCAAGAGGTTCATATTTCAGAAATAACAGATCTTAACAGAAAAAGAAACCCAGACAAAAATTCCAGCTGGCAGAATATTGGCTCATTTTAAACAGGTCCTCTGCATGAATAAATTCTTCTGATGATATATATGTTTTTTAAATAAGTATTTTTGGAGAAGAAAAAAAGTGCTAAAAGATTATCTGCTACAGCTGGCTTGATGACTTATTTGTTCCAAGCTGCTGAACTTTTACTGTTAAAGGAGGAAAAAAGGCCTATCCTAAAGACTTGTATATTTTACAGCTAATTCAGGAAGGCTTCCTCAACTCTGTCCTGTATATTTTTTAAAGACATTCAAGAATAAACCTTAAAGAGCAACTCATGCAGGGAGGTGTGAAACCAAAATCCTACTTTCTTCACAGTGTCTAAACTACGATGGAAATATGTAGCAGGTTTTCCTTTCCTTTTTTGTTTTGTTTTGTTTTAGGGGTATTGTTCACCTTTGAACAATGTCTCATGCTTTAAGTCTTCCAGTATCCTCTAGGGCAGCCAATATTTGCTAGTAACAGGAGGGGAAACTACATTTCATTAGTTTTCAAGTTTTAATTCTGAAATCATTTGAATTTTTACCACATTTACTTTTTTAAAGCCAACTGGAATAAACCTGCGCATCAGTGTTGGCAAAATCAAGGTAAGCCATTACTCCACTAAAGAATAAAACTGATTTTTACGGTACTAGATCAAACTGGCACCACCACACAATGGACACATTTGTGCCTGGGTGCAAAAAGTATCTTTTGTGGATCAAACAATTCTGAACAAGAAATGCTTCCAGTGATTTTCACTTGTTTGCTTTTAAAGATAAGCAAGTCTCACCCATTCTCCTGCAGGCATAAAACTGGCAGCAGGTGTAGAACCAACAGACACTACCTTGGCACCTCCAGCCACAATGGCAGCTGTGTTCACTTTCAGTGAATGACAGAACTATTTTCAGTTTAGCCATTAATTTGTCAGCATCAGGCACGAAATTACAGTGTAATTTGAACCCGTGTTCATATCGCTTTAGCTTGCAGTATCAGATAAATTGGTTTCTGAAGTATGCCATTCAAATCAAACTGACACAAGTGACTGGAGCATTAATTTTCAAGTGTTGCATTAGGCTGGTTTAAAGACATTGTGCAAAACCTAACAGGTCTTCTCACATACTCAAGAGTTTAAATCCTTAAAATAAATAATTAAATCAGTTGAGATCAATAGATTAAATTATTAGGATGAAATAAGGCTAGGCAAGTTTTTCATTGGTTAGCATAACCAAGCAACTAGGTCATCTGTATCCTCAAAAAAAAAAAAAAAAAAGAGCATAATTAACAGATAAGACCTTTTTATTATTTAGTGTTCACATTTTACATCTGCTTCTTACGAAAGCTCATCATCAAAACAGAATAAGCCTTACTAGGTTTATCAGTTGCTTAACTCAGTATTCAAACACAATCATAAGGAAACAAGAGACCCCAAGCCGTGAACTTGAGAGAGGCTGCAGCAGATGCCTGATGTTACTAATGCATCAGTGGAGCAGGAAGCAAGAGAGAAAAAATACTAAGGGAAAGAAGATACAAAATAAGAGAAACGAAGATGGAGCAGGGGAGGAGGTGAAGGGCAGATGACAACTCGGGTTGCTGAATAGAGCTCGTAAATAAAATATGACCCTTTATGCTGGATTTCTCCAGTCTGGTGGAGATTAAAAAAGTTGTGAGGAGAAAACCGGTCCTCACCAGGAGAAAGAGACCCAGAATAGAGGCCCAGAATGCTTTGTTGTGCTAAAACTGAACACTAAGAACAAAATTCAGCGCGATAGAATTAGCAATTGCCAAAGAAATCTGCACACTTGAAGCTACTGAACCAGACAAAAACCCAAGGAGCTGCAGGAGCAATTAGAGATGAGTGCAAAAGCTCACATAGGGTGACCAGTAGCGACTAGAGCCTATGCCTATGGTAAAAAGGACCTGACAGATGACACCTAGGATACAGTATCTCATTCAGGCAAACAAAGGAAAGCCTCCTAAAGGATGCACAGACATAAAAGTGACAGTGAGGAGTGAATAAAAGCAGAAATCCAGGAAGCTGATAAAAGCATCGACAAGGGGAAAGGGAGAGGGAAGGGGGCTGCTTGAAGAAGGAAGTCAACGCAATCGGAGCTGTGAAGCCCATAAAATACACTTCCTGCAAAGACGTTCCTTTCAACATGCACAGCTATCTGAGATCTCTCCCCTGCCTTCTCTTTTTTCCAGAACACAGTGGCACGTCTGTCTTCAACATCTTCTGACACATCTCAGTACAGCAAGTGCTTAACTGAGCCTGGGCTGCGATACAGCATGAAATGCAGTATTAATTCTCCTGACATCTGTATCAATTAACTTCTGCCATAGGCAGGCACTTTAAAAGCCTTCATCTTCAGACCAAATAATGTTCCATTTATTATCTTTCCCTTACTTTAAGAATAGGCATAAGGCCCTACTAATTTCATTTTCAATTTTATTATTTAGAGTATTTTAACAGTAATAAGCCATGAGTACTTTAAACCTAACAAAATGCAGGCAAATTTACTGTGTAAATATGCAGCTAATTTCTGAAAAAGTGAAGTTTCTTGATTGTGGCCTTATTTGTCTAGCCAGTATCTCTCTGCAAAAGGTGATCTGTGGTTTCCCTCAGTTCTATAGCCATGAAAATCACATGTAATACCTGCGCAATGGGTACGGCCACCTGTACCCATAACAATTCAAAGAGATCATACAGAGCTGCAAAGCTATTCTGGAAATGGAAACAGAAACGCTGATTTTTAAAGCATCAAGACTGACCACGGATAGAAGGTTACCGATCCTGTTCTGTGCCCAATTTTTGCTATACCTTTGTATCCAAGCTTACATAACATGCCTCTCAATTAGAAGCTCAATATCCACTAATTTTAAAGGAAGATATTATTAGAGCACAATATGGCTTTTATTAAATATGAATTATTTGTTCTCAACACCCTCAGCATGACAATGGGAAAACAATGCCTTCGGGCCACCATTACATCTGCCCTGTTTCCTTTCCTTTCTTCCTGTCACCACACATCTGCTTTGTCAGCCCCAACAGCATCTACAGGCAAAGAGATTTGTTCCATCCTTCATAGAGCAACCAACAGGAATTTAATTTGATATAAATATCACAATTTTATTTCCGTGTTAGGAGTTAATGCCTTTCAACAGAGATTGAGGCCGAATACTTAAGTCTTAGCTCCGACAGATGATAGCATATTTGATTACACTGTCTTCACACAGGGAAAACGTAGCTCATAGTCATAAAAGCCAAGGTTTATTTTCTAAATTGAAGATTAAATATAATGGAAATGCGTTACAAACCACATTATGGGATCTGAATGTTTGATGCTTAGACTTAGGGATTTCTTTTTCTTTTTTTTTAAGCACAAACAAAGGAGGCAAGATGGGATAGCAAAGGGCAGTTAAAAAACAAATCTCTCACAATATTTCAACACAAAAACGATCTGATCTGTCTTGGGGCTTTGCTAACAATAGACCTTTTGGACATGGAGAACATCATGGCTATGAGGTCGTCCAAGAGAAACAAACTAAAGATAGCAGCTGGTGCACGTACCTCCCTCTGCATCAGCTCCTGTATATACTAGAAATTAGAAACAAGGGCAGTTGCAGGTCTGTGAAGTAACCAAGAGATACTCGGGGGGGGGGGGGGGGGGGAGGCTTCCTCCTCTTTGATAGAAGTATTTTCACTCCATATAATGATAAATGAAGAAGGAGCTCAGTTTGAAGTGCTGAACTTCAAACTACCATGATTCTCCTACAAAGTATCAAATCTGTTTAGAACAGTGACAAGGCAAACGAGAACTGAAATATGCATAGGGAATCAAGGTAACATCATTATTACCATTTCATGCTCTAAAACTGTAGATGTTTGGTAGAAAACCTCATGTTTTGAAACACACTTGCTGGTATTATTCCTTTTAACCTAATTTTTCAAGTTTCCTTGACAATACGTGTGTTTATATATGCAGCAAATAGAGTATCAAACAGTGATCGCACCACAGACAATGCCAATCATAACACAATGAAATTCTGGCCCAGAAGGAAGAAAACCACCACCAAGATTTGATAGTACATTAAAACCATATTTTCCACTACCGGTAAATGTGGTACATTACCCAAGAAAGCAAGTTCTTCCTAATCAACCATAAAATATACATAAGTTTACAAATTTTCATCCAACATTAAGTAGTTCCTTTCTTGCATTTAAAACCCCAACAGCAAGGCTCCCTTGTAAAACACTAGTTTGTCTGTATGTCCGTATTGCATTTAGAACAAGGGACTTCTTATACCATCAATCTGTTTGAAATAAAACGTACATATACATTCTGTTTGTTTTGATAAATTACTTTTATCTATTAATATACCTATATACGCCAAACCCCTACATCAGTTTTAATAAAGACATGTTTAAGTGCATGCTTATGTACAAATGCATTGTACTCAATGTATTACAAATGAATTCACACGTGAATAACATAAATATTAAAAGCTCAGAATGAATGACATTTTGCTACAGAAGTCTGCAAGGTAGCAGTTTTCACTTGCTATTTTAAATAGGTCAGAAATGATACACTTCCATACTGCTATTATAATCCATTTTAAAAGTGAAAACTGTAATCATATCAGCAGCTATTACAGACTGATGCCCTGCTTTTTCTAATGCTAGTTTAATATTTTCAAAAAAGTAAATTGAATGATGATATTCAGCCTAGAGGAAAATAATAAAAAACACCTGGAAAAATGCATTTCATAAGCATGCACCCCTATTAACATATTTAGAAGTTACACAAGAAATAGTATTCCTGCAGGTAAAATAAGAACATATTTACAGGGAATCAGACTACAATATAGGTCATATCTGACGATTCTGTGTTTAGAAATACCTCTCCTGATCAGATCAGCAGATAGTGAGCTCCACACACACAAAGGGAGACTAAATAGCAGGGCATTTTACATTAAATTTTGTTTAAATAAAATATTCTTCCCTAGTCCCAGGCAGTGAAAAAGACTTCCTCCCTTCTTCTTTATCACCTATAGGGACAGGTGACAGATTGGAGAGAAACGCAGTAGGCAGCTCTTCAAATCAGCAGTACTGAAAGCACAACATACATGCACTGCGTGACCAAGGCTGCACAAACTGATTCAGCATATTAATACCTTTAGCTTATCAAGTAAGGCAGTACACAGATGTGCCATTTGTGCTTTCACTGCTCGTGCTGCGCTCATCCTGAAGCTGAATGCAGATTTTCAGATCACTCCAAGATTTCTGGAAGGAGATGTAAGTACAAAAGAGCAGCATGCAGCAACTCAGCTATGAAATATAAAAGGCTTACACTGAGAAGTAGTCATGAAAAATACCTCTCTACTCATACGAACTTTCTGACTTGGGAGAATTTAACATTGTCATTATGAACCTGGAGCCTCTTGAAGGGTAAGACTCCTGAAACAAAATACTCGTCCAATATAGTCTCAAAGAAGTCACAGTACAAAGAATTCTTAAAATAGAAGCTTGCAAAGCGCATTATATTGTCAGAGCAAATCTGTCTCCATCCCACTAGAGATGCTAGATCGGTGATCCGCATATAACTCCACCTATCTTTTAAGGCAAAAATGCTTCTAGTACCACTGCTTGTGGGCTTTAATGCAAAGTCCCGGCAGCTGTCCAAGACTTGGGAACCAAGGGCACACTGCTTTTTCATTGGTATTTTTAGGTCATGACACAAGAGATCACACTGATGTCCAATAACGTTCTCTATACTAGTGCAGACGGAAGGCAGGATGGCTTTCCTAAAAACACTGCTACAGTGCACATCAACTTTGTGTTTACATAAGTTACTTAAAACTTCCAGCAGGGCTTAATAAAACATAAAGCGGGGAAAATATTGCATGCAATGTAGAATTGAAAACCAAAGGTGAAGCAGTGTAGTTTTGTACGTGGCAAACTGGCATTGCAAGCAAACAGATAGTTAAAAATGGAATTATATATTTTTTAAACAAGAAAATGAAAATCAAGCTGAACATATTTTCATTTGTCTTACTACATTTAATCTCATCCCTAATCCTATCCCCTGTGCTCATAATATGGAAATGAATGTTCATCACAGAAATGAGCAGACTGAGTTAGAGGCCAGAACATAGAAAATTAGTAAGGAAAAATCTCTGAAGAAATGCAAGATGAATTTGGGATGTGGTTAAATCTTCTGGTGATAATAAAAACACATAAATAATCCCACTTTTTTCTATCTTGTCCTTGAGAGCAAGGTTGATGGTTACATGTAATCCCGTAGCTTCATACTGAACTCTCTTTATAACAGCACTGCTGTTATTACCTTCAGAACAGCAACCAAGAATGATGGATATCCATTAACAGAATACAGCAGAACTTACTTTCAGGCTAGTCACCTATGACTAAATTTATACAACAGAGCTATCAGTTCTCACGCTCAGTAGATGGAAGAGCAGCAGTTTCTAATAAACTCACAGAAACAACGGCTTACAAAAAAAAGTTTCCGCCCAACAGATTTCAGTACAGTTGGTCAAATACTCGTGTTCCTCCTTCCAAATAACTTGATGACTGGACTAAGTCAGAAAACAACTGACACTGGAATAAAAGAACAAATAGTATCACACCATAGGCAGATGGCATTTTCAGTGCTTATAGGATTTAAGAAAGCCTCTTTGCTGAGTTAATACTAGAACAGTTTAACACAATTAACAACTAGTTGGAGGCATACTGATCAGCAAAAATAAAATAAAAAGCCACCCAGAAACAATGCCCCCACCCACACTGGCTTTTTTTTTTTTTTTTCTCTTTTTCCTGATGTTAATTCCTTTTATGTATTTACTGACAGAATTCTCTCCCACCACCAACTCTCAAGCCAGCCTGGTTTTCATGGTGCAATAACTCAGTTGTTTCTTTAGCACGTCCTCTCATCTGCAGCTGCCCACTGAAGATTTCATGACTGATCCATCCCAGGATGCTATTTACGCTGTTCACAGTTCAATTTATCTCAGTAGCTCATTTATCAAACACAACTTTATCACGGAGATTCTTTACCTCCTAAATCATTTTCACTCAATAACCTGTCACTAGTACAACTTTCTGGCTTGCTATTAACTACCAGAGGACAAAATGCGTGAGCTAGCATGGTTTTCTTAGGAATTTTCCTTAGGAATATCTTTGGCTTACGACTGATGCCTTTTGCTAGGAATGTATTCAACCCTTCCCACTAAGGGTTATTTTCAACCACATTTGGAATGGAGGTGAAGACTGAAAAACACCAAACTCCTACAGTTTCTGTCAAAGCTGAGAGCTTGGAAGAAAGTCCTCTGTTAGCAATGTTATACCAGAAACAGGCACAGAGAATGTGCCTTTATATATTTCCATGGGCACATCGAGAATGAGACATGTTGTTGCCAGACAGCAACCTCCATGCTCCTTTGCTGCAGAAACAGTTGCCATATGCACCCATCCTTACCCAGATAGCTGAACAAAAGAAGAAAGTTGAAAGTTTTGGGAGAACGTGGAAAGGGGTCTGGAAACTCAAGAAGAAAACAAAGGTACTGTGGGGAAAAAAAAAAAAAAGAATACTGTGGTGGAGGAAATGTAGGGATCCATAGAAAGCTCAGATTCTTCCACAGGAAACAAAAACAACAAATAATAATTAAAAAAAAAAAAAAAAAAAAAAGGCTGCTACATTTTGCTCCTACTCTCATCTTTAAATTTTTGTCACTCTGTATTGACAGTCTTTTCTGCACTGAGAACACATCCCATCTGTCACAAAAAAGGTTTAATTAGTACCCATCCAGTATTTCTGTCTGTATCACTAATATTAATCAGATTAGTTCCTGGACAGACTTAAAGAAGTCCTAAAGCCCAATCTGTATCCCAGGACATCCCTTCTCAGTATTTTCATCTTCTTTTCCAGAGCAATCTCCCTATTTACCAAAACAGCTTAAAAACTGGCGAAATATAAATAGCTGAAGTAGAGCACCTCTCCAAGGGCAACTAATTCTTTGCCAACTTCTTTATCACATTACAAGTCCTGCAGGTCATCAGAAGTAAGCCAAGCTGATGTTTTTCAAACAGTAACGTCAAGAAAGATTAGCATAACAGTTATTGTTGCCACTTTTCTTAATATGGTAATCACTGTAAGGGTATAGCACAAGTTTAATGGCAGTAAAACATGAATAAAATAAATCACCTATTCTCACTACTGCGACAAGAATCACCTAGTCTCAAAACTTAAAACTGTCTCAAATTCTCCAAGCTAAACACAGAGCTCAAAATTCTTCTGTATACTGAATTCATTTTCACTCCATGAACTGTAAGAGAACTAAACCAATTAATCACCAATATGCAGGAAAACTCTTTGGTGGTACGAAGGTCACTCAGGCGTACTGTAACTCTATTGGGGGGACAAAAGAAGGCAGAGAAGTGTCTCTGCCAGACACCCTCCCATTTTGTGCCTAATGAAAGATTTCATACCAGTTATGGTTCCCTAGATATGCTGGAAGTCTGGGACTTGGCTTTCCATTCTGTCAGCTTTCCTACAGCTTTGCATCCAAAACACATTTGGGTGTGATGAGAACCAGATACTAAGTGACTGGCAGTGCAACCCTCTAAATATGTACGAAAAAAACAAAAAGGGAAAATACATATGTCAACCAAGCCCTTAACACAGTGAGACAGTCACATAGATTGCTGGAGCCAGCAGCAGAAGCTGCAAGCACTTTCTGTGGAGCGATGCTGCTCAAGGGACCAAAGGCGCAGACAGTAAACGACGGCTCTTTAAAGCAAAGGTAAAAAAGCCCACCCTGGTAAGCCTGCTGTATGTGTAACAGACTTTAAAAGAAATCACTCCGCTGCACTTGTTGCTAGGACTTAAGACAGCCAGCTCCACACAACTGCGGTTTGCACACCACCAGTGGGCCACAAAACACCAGCTTATCAAGTACCCTCAGTTACATTTCCAACCTGTGTAAAAGCACAAGGCACGCTGTGAAAACCACTCCCTGCATTTTCAGTCACCTTCCCAGGGAAGTGGATTTTTTTTTTCACTTTAATGTTGGAAAACCAGAGAAGAAAAATCTGTGAGGATTTCTAGCATGATCATGATCCAAGTTAAAACCCTCTTGAGCCAATGGCAATATTGGTGGGCTAGGCCTAGATGATTACATAATCATCTAATTACAACGGAAATGTATTCATATAGATGGCACTGTTTCTGTTTGATTTATAATGAGACACAGTCAGCTACATTTTGATCAAGTCTCATTGATGCATTGTCAAAATAGCATTAGCTGGCTTCTACATAAAACAAAAAATGGTTGAGTGACATCTCCACAAGATTTTCATTTCCTCTTAATCTACCGAGTAGTCCAAGTCATTAGAAATGAAACGAGTTCAGTTAGTCAAAACTGTCTCTTAACCTCTTTCAGCCTTAGCTTACACATCCCATTAAAAAATGTGTGATTTAGAAATATTACATACACAGAAAAATGTTTCACTAATTTTAAAATATATAAGTATTTCATCTTTTCAATTATTTAATATCATTTTCTAAAGAACAGTCTCGAATCTGTTCAGTAAAAACAAATACATTATAGATGGGATGCCACATGAGCTACAATATTTAAAAATTATGTTTGCACCGTTACAGCTCTAAGCCTCACACAGTTTAACATGGCATCCATTACACTCACAAATAAATGGCAGTAAATAAACTGGGCAGAGCTGGTTACCAGAACATCCCCCTTCTTGCCCCTTTTCCTGAAGTGCAGAGAAACCTTCAGCACTGTTACACGTCCACACGCACACCTCAGGCACCCGCCCTCCTGAGCTGCGTGATTAAAAACCAGAACAAGTAGTTGGTAACAGACTGCTGTGGAAGAAGGCGTAGAGATTTATCTAAGGATGCGCTACACGGGAGGAATACATTATTTCCACTGCAGCTTTTAAAGCATTTCTACCAATTCAGAACACTGTAAGGACCAGAATAGCATCACATTTACAGTACTACCACTAAAAGCAGTACTGTGATGTGGAGAAATATTAAAACAAAAAACAAAAAATAACATGAGATCTGTAACTGTACATGTAGCTACAAATCAACTGATGAAATGCCTGCACTAACATTTACATATCTAACATAATAAAATGGAAAAAGCAGAAGAAAAAAAGAATACTGACTTAAGGAATTGGATCAAAAAAACTGATCTGCACCAAGATGCATTCACAGGCCAGAAGATCATACTTTTGGGTAACATCAAATACTGTATCAAGATCAAGCTGATCTTGTTAGAGTACAGCAATCTTTTTAAGAGCATGTAGATGAGTATTTCCCCATTTCTTATTAACCTCAAGCCTACAGAGACAGTGAGCAAACAGATTATCATGAAAGTATCATAAGCCAATCTTTCTTTCTGTGTTACCGTTTTTTTCCAGTCATCAAGAAGAAAATACAGAAGGAAATGTGATTAAAAACAACAACAAAAAAGAATAAACCTGGTTACCACAGAGGTGCTAACCACTCCAGAATTGTATGCTGACACTAAAGCTCATGCTTAATGCTACCTCTTCCTATCAGTCATCAGAGAACTGATATTGCTATTGCTCCATTTCAAAAATATTCTGCAATTCCCTATTTTATTCATCATAGGGATATAATTTTAAGCCACACAATAGCTGTTCTTCTGACCAGGATATCACTGCAAATAAAGGAAAAATATCAGAAGATTCAGCTCTCTCAATACCACATCCCCCTAGCAATTCAACATACCTCCACTTCAATTTGAGGAGTTAAAAACCCAAATGAGACAAAATACAACTTCTGTCAAGAGGTACAAACTAGTTTTAAGGAAACAAAATGAATCACAGAATCATAGGGGTTGGAAGGGCCCTTTAGAGATCATCGAGTCCACCCCCCCCTGCCAAAGCAGGTTACCTACACCAGGTAAATGGATGGTAAATGGTAGATGGATTATGCCACGAGTATGTATACTGCTTGCTATAAACCAACAACTTTGAGTGCAAAGTGGTCACACTACATATAGCAGAACAGAGTGTAAATTTTGCGACCTTTATGTGAAGTCAACTGTTTGATATGTTAAGTATTTCTAATGAAGACAATTGAAAGGAGCTCTCCCACACCACGTGAATTGGCTAATGCAAAATGTTAAACTTTACTATACACATATGAACATCAAATTCAGTGGTCAAACCTACCGTTCATAGGTAGCACCTTGATAAAAGCATAGTATTTTAATGACCTGCTGGAGTATGAGTTTGGTTTCCTCTTATCTGTTGATCCTGGACATCAACGGAAAAAAATCCACTTGAATGGTAATATAAAAAGCTTCTTCATTGGTTATATAAAAGCACATGAGAATCAGAGTAGAAATCCACCTCCCATTTTGATTTTAACTAATGCACCATTCTAAACCTCAACTTAATAATAAATTAACATCATGAAAATGCTGTTAATTATATTAACAGGAATGCTGCTTCATTATGACAGAGGCTGCTCACTAATTAAGCAACAGCAATTGATTTAAAAATATGATTTTATCATTTATTACTTCATCAGAAGGAAATTAAAAATTAGCACAACTGTATGAATCCACCACTCTAATTTTTAATACTGAGTTTCTATCTTCAGATAACAATTCTCCCTCCCCTCTCATCCTCCAACATCACCCCACCCTCAGACAAAAGTCTGCCTGAATTTCAGCTAACATGGTATCGTTGCCTTTGTACCCTTTTACTGGTTCATATTTACTCACAATCAAACCACATAATGTTATTTTGACACTAAAGCAAAAGAACAGAGCAAAGCATTAAACAAAAGCTCTGACAAAACAGACATGAAGTCGCTATCTCCCACAAATTTGCTAAATCAAGTTGATATTTAACCTCCCATGTACAGCACACCCTTTACAAATCAGGCAATTGTGATAAGTGAAGAAATTAAAAAGGCTCACTTCCATTAGCTTGACAAATTAACCCGGCAAATAATGAAGATAATAAAGTTCCACCTACATGAATTCTTTGGAGTGTTCTCAGTGGCTCCCGGAGATGACATGGCAGTGAGAAAGAAGCAAGTAAACAGGAGCACAGTACCGGTCTAGTGAAACCCTCAGTTAGCAGGCAGCTTTGCCGATGTGCATCTTCACTGATGTAGAACAAAGACGGATGCTAGAAGCCTGCTTTTTCGAAGCAGTAACACGGCAGCTAACAGTTTTCAATGGGTCACTCATACACAGCTGCATGCACATTGATGCTCCAACTCCCTGCCTTTGCGGAACCTGAATGCAAGCTAGCAGCAGCTGTGGCACACCAGAATGCATGCATGTATTTGGGAAGATACCACATGCAGCTGAATAAAGGGGTGGCTGAAAGGGGAAGTGCTTCCCACTGGGTTACAATTCCATGTCATGCAGCTACAGCATGCACTTACTTCACACAGAGTTGGAATCACATGAAAACGTTTAGAAATGAGAAAAAGGTATGGAAGGAATCTTTTTTTTTATTTTAATTGGGAAATATTCATGAGGATCTCCCCTCAAAGTATTTTTCCTTAACATGGCTCAGCTCAGATACCCCACAAACCAGATTACATACTATTCTCACTTCACATATAAAATATTCAAAAACTAGAAGGCAATTTTTTTTTAACACGTTAGCAGTCATCTCTTCTGAAAGCTGCATTTTTGTATCACGTATTAGGATTCTCATCAAAAATTCAGATAACGTGCATGCAGTTACAAAAATATGGAAACATGTCACCAAGAATCTTTGGTCACAGCGATGCTACAGTTATACAACACTGTTTTTGTGCTTCAGAAATTGTTAAGACAGCGCTCAGAATTTGGCACGCGTTACTCCTTCCGTTTAGGAGCATATTCAACATTGCTGGAAACCATGATAGACACCACGATTTCTTTCTCTCTTACTTGAAAATAACATTTCTCAAAAAGCTTCTGATTACAATTTTCAAAATAGAGTACAGACAAAAAGAAATTATGTAACGTGTACTTCTCAAATCCTCCTGATTAGAGGAAAAAAATCCCAGGAGTGCATGGGCCTATGAAGCTAGTTTCTTTCACTGGTGAAAATAACACCGAAAGTATTTATGAGAAAGACAAAAAGAAAAACATAATCACAAGAAAATTCCACCAACAGCCTGGACTTCTGTAACTAAAGAATGAATTCCAGGTAGCGCTACAGACATAATGGGCTTTTTATTTTTCCACATCAGTCATTTAAGTATTATAGACAACCAAAATACTACACCTTTAAATGTTTTATTTTCTACATAAACTGGGTATGACAGGGCTTTTGTTCCCATGAAATTTTTTCCCATTACCTAAATGGCTCACCATTCATCTTATTCTCTATTGTTCACTCACTCTCTTGTTTTATTAATAACATTGGTCCCTTCCAGACCTTACAAATATGGGATTTGGCAAGAGTGACTCCAACCCAGGGCTAAATTCCGCTGAAGCCAACAGGAGCTGTACATGTACATCCAGGAGCTGATCCCTGAAAGGGCTTTTGACTTAAATTAAGACTAGAATGCAAATGAAAGTAAAATGTGAGGAAAAAAAAAAAAAAAAAGAAAGCCACATAAATATGCTGAAGTTAAGATCTGTTGGGAGAATAAACTACCTCCTTCAAAACACAAAGTAACATATGATAGGATGAAAGAGCTTAAGCGCTACATAAAAAAGACACCCAAGACAAACAACAAAACCCACAAGATTCTCTAAAAATACATGTAGATGAAACAGAATTACAAAGAAGTGTCCCTCCCCTCTCCCCCAGTCATAATTCTGATAAAAAAGCTGACAAAGACAAGGTTTCTGAAGTATCTGGAACACTACTATTATATGAATATTACTTCACTGTCTGAATACTACCTTCAGGTGACAGCCATCACACAGAAACCTGAAATCTAATAACGTAAATAGATCACAAACAAACAACACTATCAAATTTGCAGCACTCAAAGTTGCATTATAGGCAAAACTCACAACAAGCAAAAAGAAAAAAGGATTTAAAGCAGTAAAACAGAAGTAGCTTGAGGTGGAATAAGTGACTAGAACAAAAGTGATCTTTAATAAGCTGAGTTGCAAGAACACACAATATTTGCTCTATGGATGGATGATGAACTAGTTTGTCCATACATGATCTGATATCTGTCTAGCATCCTTTCTTAAGAATTAGATTTCCTTTACAAATCCTTCTCTCTATTTACAGCTTTATACTTCGATATAGATTTCCAGTGTCGTATATGACAAACTTAAAATCAGGTGCCATTTCACGATCAACGAAGGTCCACCAAAGCTTGTACTGCCATGATAAAGGATGCCCTATATTTAAAATGGAATAGGGAGAAGTAATTCTCAGCCTGACATCCAGTTGACTGTGTAGCCCCTCTTTCACTAAGGCATAAAGGAAAATAATGTCTTGATAGCGATTCAAGCTAAACTTAGAGAATATTTTTACTACAGTGCAAGAACTTACAAGTAGCTAGATTTCTGATCTAGGAAGTTTTAAAAAGTGTCCTGAGAATTAAACAGATATGAGAATTAAACAGATATTTCGAAGACAGGAAAACACAACAGGCAAATCAAATGCATTGTAGCTACAAGGACGCTTTACCATTTTCCTGTTCCATCTGTCTTATCCTATTACAGCATAATGGAAGACTTAAGTAGTTAAACTCATTTGCCTTTCACTCAGGAATTGTCTAGAGGAGATAGAGTCTCAAGTTATTCAATTCTCAAGAGAATATTTATTTTACGTGGGAATCTTGGTCAATTCTTATCACAGACAATACAAAACATCCAAAGTTACAAGGCTTGACAGAATAGGAAAGAAGCTGGTAACGTGTATTATATCCACAAAATATTTTCAGCTCAAATAAAACAAAATAATGAAAAAAAAATCCAAAGCTTGAATACCTTGGAAAAATTTTAACTCCACCTTAGATTTATGACAAGAGAGTGAAGCAACTGTTCTAAAGATCTGAGACATTCAGCATGGCTTCACCAAGGACAGATGGTGCCTGATTAACCTGCTGGCCTTCTATGATGGAATGACAGGACTGCTGGATGAAGGAAGGGCAAATGATGTCACCTACTGGACTCGTGCAGGGCCTTTGACACAGTCCCACAACATACTGCTATTTCTAAATTCGAGAGACATAGGTTCAAAGAGTGGAATATTTGGAGGATAACAAATAGATTGGAAAGTTGCAGCCATACGGTTGTGGTAAATGGCTCTATGTCCTGATGGGGGTCAGTAGCAAGTAGTGCCCCCCAGGGATCCATCTCAGATCCCACTGTCTGCCACTGACTGCACCCCTATTAAGTCTGCTGACAATGCCAAGATGCGGAGCTTCTGGAACAGGTTCAGAGGAGGGTCACAAAGATGATCAGATGGCTGGAGCACCTCTTCTACGAAGACAGGCAGAATGAGATAGGCTTGCTCAGCTTGTAGAAGGCAAGATTCCAGGGAGACCTCATTGTGGTCTTCCAGTACTTGAAGGAAGCTTATAAACACAGGGGAAATCAACTTCTTACAAGGGTAGGTAAGTGACAGAACAAGGGCGAAATGGTTTTAAACTAAAAAAGAAGGGAGATATAGATGAGATATCAGGAGGAAATTTTTCACTCAGAGAGTGGATGAAGTGCTGAAACAGGCTGATCAGAGAAGTAGTGGATGCCCCAACCCTGGAATTATCTAAGGGTGGGTTTGATGGGGCCTCAGGCAGTCTCTTCTAATGGGTGGTAACCCTGCTTACAGCAGAGGTGTTGGAACTAGATGATCTTTGAGGTCCATTCCAAACCAAGCCATTCTATGATTCTGTGTTTTCCGGTATGACAAAGAGTTTCCCTCTTTTAGTTTTTTTGTTTGTTCGTTTTATCATAGTCATCTAAATAAATTCTAAAATACTCAAGAAACACTAGTAGAAGAAGCATTGCCCTTCCCCCATAGTCTGCTTTGGAAGCTGGACCCAAAGAAATAAGACACTTGTTTGAATAGGGGAGAGAGGGTAATTGAAATATGAAATCCCACAATATAACAGTACACCATTATTATCCAACTTGGTTATGGGCATTATTTGTCAAAAAAATTCTTCATAGTAACCAAACACGATGATTGTTCACAATGTGACAGGTTTGGGGGTAATATACTTGGAAACACTGAAGGAAA
This sequence comes from Oreortyx pictus, assembly GCA_036925125.1. Taxonomy (NCBI): domain Eukaryota; kingdom Metazoa; phylum Chordata; class Aves; order Galliformes; family Odontophoridae; genus Oreortyx; species Oreortyx pictus. The sequence continues at coordinate 83,582,789 of JAUPFR010000003.1, read as the reverse complement.
TGGACTCCATGCAGCTGGTATAATTTTCTATCATAACGTCACCTACTCTTGGTCAGAATAGTCTACTCAAAATTATGGCCCAACTTCCTCATTGAAAGAATGAACTGCATCAACCACAGGCTGTACAGATTTGCACTGCATATTAAATGACTATATGAAGACTAGGAAGAAGCTGTTTTTTGACAGACATCAGAATAGTATGAAAAAGAAGATCCTTAGGCTAGAAGAAAAAATAAAACAAAAACAAAAAAACCCTGACTTTCTGAAACACTGCTGAGGGGAGTCCACTAAATAAGAAGGGCAGAGAAAACTGCAAGTCATACAGAAGCATATTAGTTTATAAAGAGCTATGACAAATATCTGCATCTCCATTGTGACCTAACAGAAAAAGAAAGTAAACAAGAAAAACACACCTTTTCTCCTCACCATTCATTCTCTTTTTCAGAAAGAGTAATTTGACAAAGCTTTTAAAAATTGTCAGGACTTGTTTGGGAGGGATCTCTGATGCAAAGAGCTGGAAGTATATTATGTTGAACTGTAAACAGAAGTGCTGAAAATGATCGTATGACTAGTTTCCATGAGCTTGAATGAAACTAATCCTGTTAAAGCTTATAAATACACATGACTCAGTAGCTAAAGCCGCATGCATATCTGCCCTTACAAAGTTTCTGACACCTTCCATTGTCAGAAAGTGATGCGCTGCTGTTTTTAAATAGCACAAATTGCTTACTTTTCTTTCCAGAAACGTAACTCAAAACTTTTCATCCTAAACCCCTTGCTTATTCTTATTAAATAAATGGGACTTCTACAAGTTATTTTAAAATCTGTCATGTATACAGTTCCCACTTGGATGATGTCTGAGTCAAACTCAGCAACATAAGTTATTACCATTGCACAATTTATTACTTCAACTGCTTTACTCTCCCCCCCCCCCCATATTCTCTACTTTATTGCTTTGCTTCACTCATCCATCTTTTAAAGAGGTTTACAGTATTCTCTGAATATCTACTGCACGGTCCTGGATGCACTGGGACAGAATCAATGTTCACTTCAAAAAAGAAAAAACGCAAATTGTATAATGTCTCAAAAAGGACAGCCAAAAGATTTCAAGTCTCAGAGCAGTTATAGGTCTGCAGTCAATTTCAAGAATAAAGAAAAAATAACAACATATTTGCTATTTTAGTTCTAATTTCTCAGCTGTGAAATTGAAAATTAAACACTCCGTTCTAAAATCAAAAAAGTAAAATGCATCAAATAATAAAAAGAATTACACACAAAAATATTGCCTATAATATATTCTAATCTTGCAGATAATTGCCAAGATCCACAGCAGAATGCTTTTTTAAACTCCCAAAACAGGACAGCATAGAGAATAGTCCAGCTCCTGAATGTGGTTCTGAGTACACTGAAAAGGATGAGAACTAGGAAGGAACATGCAGGCTACTTCAAATGTCATACCCAATGTTTTCATGGATAAATCCATCATCTTTGACAGCAAAGCTCTTACGTAAGGTAACTTACTACAAAAAGAAATAGGATAGGCTTTGAGATATTTTGTTCCAGTGCACATCCACACTTAGGATACACCAGTGCCAGTATTGTAGCAATAACAATGGAGACAACAGCCACTCCCCAGCTTTTTCACAGAGATTCTTCATACAAGAAGCAGGAAAACCTCTAACCTTCATTCTCTCAGTGTCATAGATACTAAATAATGCATTATGCTTACATTTTAATAGAAAACCCCTGAGGCTGAAAGAAAAGAGACTGGAGGGTTTTGTCCTGATACTCCACAGGTACAGCCAACAACAAAGGAGAATGTCTGGCCCTGTAAATAGTATTAAAGCAAAAGGCAGAGAAGATGAATAAAATCTATTTCTCAGGATGTGTGAGAATACAGTCTTTTATACAAGCACAAACAAATACAGAAACGAATTCTAAAAGAGTGTATTTGTCATCTTCCTCATAAACCTCTTAAGCTCTAGGTTAAAATCAACTAGATGACAAGACCATGGTACATACTGGGTATCAACTCTAGAAACCCTGGGCCCTGATAATTAGAAAGCCTTATAATACTCAGATTAAATGTCCTTGTATAGAGTTTGTATAAAAGTACTGCCAACTTCTCCTCTGCTCCCAGATAATAGTGCCCTTTCTTTTAGCAGTTCTTTTCTGGCTATCCAATGCTGGTCGTTTTATGAACAATGTTTATGAACAATTTCAGTCTGGGCAGTTAGACAAGGATAAATGAGTTGAAGCTGTAGTCTGTACCTGGAATATAAAAAAACTCTCACTCGGTCTCTAATCAGCTGATGAAATATGTACTATGGTACTCAGAAATTGGCTGAAGTTCCAAAAGACTAGAAAAATAATGAATAAAGTCAGTCCAGTAAGCACCTATATTTCACCATCCATGTTAACAGCAAGAATTCCAAGAGCATCAAACAGATCTGAGAACCAAGAAAATTTAAGAAACTATGGAAATCTACCTTCCAAGTACAGATTTCCAATCAACCACGTACAGATTTCTCCAGTACGTTTAATCTCTACTTCCTGGGATGACATCAGGCAAGTCAGCATAAGCTGTTCCCAAAGGCAAAATAAGGTATGTATTATTTATTTTAAACTATGTTGCTGTCATCTTATAACAAGAACTTAAACTTTCTTGACATGACCACTTTGTCATGTCAAATAAAGCTCATTAGTTATAGCTGCTCTTTTTCTACTGGGTACAACCTCATCTATTAGTTCAGTGTATGAAAAAATACAACATTTAGGTAGACTGATGCTTAATTTCTATTTTTAAAGATCTGTCACCGCACTTGTGCTCTTCCAGCTTTCCACAGCTTCCAACAGTTCTTTTGAATATTGCAGAATAAATTTGATCAGTTGGTTTGAAAACATGCCGAAGCCCTAGAGAAACCTCTAACTTGGTCTTTCCTCAGTATAGCATGAGATCCTATTCCTACGTCACTGATACTGACTGTAGCAACCACTAACTACAGGTGAACTTTCCCATGAAGAAGCAAGAAAATACTTGGGATTCTGTCCTGGCACCTGTTTACAATTGGCATAAAGTAAAAGTCTTTTCTTAGTTACCAAGATAAGCATTCATAACTACTACTGAGAAACAATATTCATCTATATCTATTATGGAACCAGTTACTTAGTTTGACATAAACTTCAAGGTAAGCATACAACTAACAGTTTTCCTTTGCATTCAAGTATTTGTGCTTGTGAAGTACATTAACATTTACTGTTGCAAAAGTTACCATCTCTGTGGGGAAAAAAAGGAAAATTGAAGAGAAATAACTTTGGAAACCATCTCCCTGACTCACTTAACTCCCCTAACCAAAACAAACAAAAGATCCACTACTCTCAGGAGCATCAGGTAATACAAAGTAGCTGCTTTGCCAAAGGAGAGAATAAGCTTCACTTTATCTTTGGTTTCCTATTGTGCTAGTCTGTGTTGAAAGCTGTCAAATCAATGAAAAAATAGAGCTGTTATGGTAAGCTACAGATAAAGTGACATTTTACATAATCTGTGTTGCTTGTCTGCTAATGTTAGCTTTATTATTTTCCTTTTCCAGCATTACATAAGGATGGAATGTAAGTAATGAAATGAAAAGTCAAAGAGGAACGCAGTTGATAGAAATTCCCAACCCTGTCTTCAGTTTGAAGAGATAGTTAACTGGCATCAGTCAAAGTACTTGACTCTGTATTCATTAATAAGGACTAGTCACAAAACCACAGTCATACCTTATTCAAAGCAGAAGATAGTAACAACTATTAAGCTGAACAAACATTAACATTAGTAGGTAGAGTAAACCTGAATTTAAGATTAACTGAAAATGGTAACGTGTTCTACCTACACACCACAGCAACAGAGCAACAAAACATCACAGAGTTCCTAGCCACTGCATATCGTTTGGGATGGATACATGTACATATAGTAATCTATGTCCAACCAGTTGAGCTACACGAATTGCATCCTTCTGATGTAACAATACTGTGAAAATTTCCTCAAAATAGCTAGATAGAAGCCTAGCAATTAATAGCTGACAACACATCAAAAATATATTCATTTTAGAAAAGACAGTAACTAGCAGAACACAAAGCACTTAACTTCCATAACTGAACACTAAGAGGGAGACCTGAATTAGATACAGAATCTCTGTAATCTAGTTAAAACAACAGTATCTGCTGTGCTCTTCCTACAGTTATGACTCTCCCAAGGCAACCAGTAACAAGAACAGGTAAACTAAACAAGAAAGATCCTGCTGAGTCTGACATAAAATTCAGATTATCAAATGCAGAAGTGGAACAGTTCTGTGTTGGTTTCATTTGATAGAAGAATTACAATAACTCTTGTAAATATTCAAGAAAAATGTAGGAAAAAAAACCACAGAATTTACCTTTGAAGGTCTCAAGCTCCTTCCTGTAGGAGAAAATTAGAATACAAATAAATAAGTAAATATGTAAATTAGAAATGTTAAGACTCATTAATAGACAAAAAGCAAAGAATTTTATTTTCATTATCTGTAAGAGTAGCAAATACTACTAAGTGTGTTTGTCTAAATCAAACTTGATCAAACTGTTTCAAAATTAGGCTACCATCTATTCATAAATACACACAATTTTACAGGTGTTGCATATTTCTATCTATCCACATAATTTCAAGATTACAAAAATAATCAAGACTTCTTAAGGTTTCAGATAGTAAAGCATCTATTGATTAGAGAATAACAGCATTTCATTTTCATCATTGCTATTAAAAAAATCCTTTTGGCCATGGCAAAGAACAGAAATTTACAGTTTCACTCATTCAGCTGCAACACATTCTGAAGGCAACAGAAACATATCACAGAGGACAGAATTTTAAATACAAAGACTAACAGAATTTTAAATACAAAGACTGACAGAAAATACACAATATCTGGTACCAGAAAACTAAGAAATCAAGTCTAAAACAGATGCATCTTTTTTCCTTCACTCCAGGCCACTTTCAGTAGTGAGGTAATTCTGAATGCAAAGCACGTAGATAAAAGAAATATTTTCTCTGTTTTCAAAAAACAGCAAAATGAACCATTTACCATTGCTACAAAGTAGTGATTTATTATTAATTTAGATACTAAAGAATAATCCAAGTAATAGCTTATCTTAAGTAAGGCAGAACGTTGGGCTTTCCTTATGAAACGTTCACTTAATAACGTACATCTTTCCAGTGTGTGCACTGAAGACTTAAGTCTCACACACAATAATAAGCCTAGCTTAGTTCCAGATTTGGAATGCAGAAGTGATTTTAAGTAAAAGAAGTTCAAAAAAAGACTGAACTAACAGTTCTCCAGATAAACACTTTTCACTGTTCACAGACTAAAACATATGCTTCAGTCATTACTGAGTCACACACGATGCAGACCCTTTTCATAATACATATGGTGTACCATAGTAATCCCTTCTCTTCCCTAACAGATGATGTCTTTCAGCATTTATTCCTGCTGAGGGAACAGACAAAACTCTTCTAAAACAAAAGCTACTCTCTAAGCAGCACAAAGCAGCCCAAAAGCAGCCAGAGAACACATTTACCTTCACACATCCAGTGAACCTGCCAATTTTGTCACCAAGCGTCAAATACTGGTTTCTGAAAGAACGTGTGCTTTGGCACAAAATAAGCTACTGCATAAGTTACAGTAGGGAAGCCTATTCATTCTGACTTCCTGTGAATACTTATTTCTCTTCCTGTCTCCATCATCCCCTTCTAAATTCATATATTCCCTTGTTTAACAGAGAAAAAAACTAGTTCACAGCACATCATTTGCAGGTTCAAAGTCTTTTTCTCCTATCCTATGTGCTCTTACCCTAATCACAAAACTTTTAAGCATTCTCTCAAGCTGCAATCCTTATGTTTAAATAATAGCATGCTATTTGAGGGAAAAAAAAAAAAAAAATCAATTGCAGGAAATGCACATTTTCCACAGTCTGAAACAAAACCATACTGAGGAAACACCTTGTGAACGTAAGAGGAAAAGATTTAAACTGGTTGGTCCTAAAATCAAGAGGTCCTATACCACTCGTCCCCAAAAGGGAATGCAATGTAATTACTGTCATTATGTGTAAACATACTACCAAACAAGATGGTAAAAGTGCAACCAACTGACTGATATTCAGTGCTTTTATCTCAAAAACCAGAATCTTCCCTCTATAAATCCATCAAAAGGTTGTACGGTTGATCCATTAAGATGCTAACATTATATCCATCTATATAATTTACATTCATTAAGAATGCTGGAAATGAATATTCAACATTTATTTTTTTAATCATATACCTCTGAGACTTTAAAATTAATTACTATCAGCATGTAGTAAGAGTAAAGACTTGGAATTTTAAGATCAGCATTCCCTAGTATCGTTGCAGCAGTTCAGATCCAGATTGATGATTTCTTTTTTTTTGATCTTGATACTTTAGACAATAATCAATTACATCTTGTGGCTCTTCATAAGTCTAAATAAGAGAGACACTGAAAAGTATGTCTTAAAAAAATATACTCATTGAAAATATGCTCAGCACAAACAACACGTAGAATTTTTTGTTTTTCAGTCAGATTAAATTTCAGTCTTAAATCTTGCTCATCATCTGCTTTACTAACAAGCAGACACTAAATTTAAAGTGGAAAGGAGAGTATGACTAGCAAAAACACTGAAAATACAGCTGGCTTAAGATTAAATCAATATAGAAGTAAATTATGGAGTTCTAGACATAAGTACAGAAAAAAAAATGATACAAAGAGTTCTGTTTCTCTTCCCCTTTGGAAATAATTTTTTTTATTCATAAATTGTCAAGAATTAAAAAAACAAAAAGCAAAAGATGCATCTGCTCTAAGAATGCAGACACAAAAGCGTGTGCAGAAATAAATACACTCAAGTGGCATTAAGAAGGAAACTATCTATCTGGAATACAAAGACATTCCATAAAAGAAGCAGCAGCTAACTTGGGTAATCAAAAGTAAAAAGATTAACCCGGAAAAAAAAAAATCTAGAAAGCAGTCTTTCTAAAAATGAAGCTAAAAGGCAGACTTGAGGAAAAACTTGCACTGGAAGTAGACCTGGATGAGCAGGTTGGACTGTTGTTTTTTGTTTTTGTTTTTTTTTTTGGGGGGGGGAGGGTGCTTTAGTTCTTACCATATTAAAGAGCTCAGTCTTTGATGGACAGATTACTAACAACATCATAATAGGAGATAAAACTCAAGGATATTTATCTAGTTTGTCAATTTAAAGCTTTCCAAAGAAAAATGCTGCTGGATTTCATTTACTTTTTGGCCAAGAAAACCAACCATGGGAGATAGTTAAGATACTTCTTTCTACTATCATTAGGAAGAAAACATATTTTACCCCTAGCTTCCCTACACATGCAGTTTTTAAGAGGCAGACAGTGCAGGACACTCAGCATCTATTCAGGATTATAGGAACTCCATGCTACATCTGACCACTAATCAATCAATTTTACTATCTGGATTTTGACTATACATTTCTTCTATTTCAGCTACTAAATTTTAGGTTAATGCCAACAGCTCTGTCTAGCTACCCAAACGAAAATTCAGCAAGTGTTCCAAAGAACTAAAATGAAGCTGGGAGGAGAAGCTGACACCAGAAAGCTGTGCTGCCATTCAAGAAGATCTGGACAGACTGGAGAAGTGAGCAGAGAGGAATCTGGTGAGCATCAACAAAATCAAGTGAAAGCACTTGCACCTGGGAAAGAATGACCACATAACATCAGAAGAGGTTAAGAGCTGACCTTCTGGAAAAGGGCACTGAGAAGTATCTAGGTTGCCCAGTAGATAACAGGCTGGCCATGAGGCAGCAGTGTGCCCTGCAGGATAAGAACACTAGTGGTATCCTGGGGATAGAGAATGGCAATCAGGTTGAGGGAGGTGATCCTCCCCTTCTACTCTGCCCTGAGGAGGCCGCATTTGGAGTACTGTGTCCAGTTCTGGGCTCTCTTGTTCAAAAAGAACAGGGATCTCCTGGAAGGAGACCAGCAGCTGGAGACAAGAACGATGAAGGGCTGAGAGACCTGGGACTCTTCAGTCTGTTGAAGAGAAGGCTGAGATGGGATCTCTTAACTGGAAGTATCTAAAACATGGGAGTCAGGTGGATGGGGCCAGTCTCTTTTCAGTGGTCTGTAGCAATTAAACAAGGGGCAATATGCAAAAATTGGAACACAAAATTCCATACAATCATGACGAAGAACTCATTTCGTTTGAGAGTGACAGAGCATGGGAACGGACTGTGCAGAGAGATTGTGGAGCCTCCCTCTGGAGATATTAAAGACCCACCTGGACACTTTACTGTGCATCCTGCTGTAGGAAACTTCTTTCAGCAAGGGCACTGGTCTTCATGGTCTTAAGAGGTTTTTTCCAGACCCTACAGTTCTGTGATTCTGTAATTCTTAACTTTTTTATAGTTAACAGTAAGCTTTCAGAAAGAAGTAATTTCTGTAAGTAACAGTTACTCTCTAATATAATGTAATTACCTCCTCTTTTACAGAAAAAGAAAGCACACACACAAAAAAAGAAGAGGACAATGAAGGTAAGTAAGAGTATACAGACATGGGGGCACTATAAAAGTAATGTTCTGTGTGCAGCGCAACTTAGGAAGCCCAGTTTCTTTCCTGAGAGACAAAAACCATTTAGGCTCTATATGTACACTGGAATTACTAAGATCTAGCCACATATAGGCAGTAATTTTCATTTTACCCTTTCCAATTGCTGGCTTTCATGAACAGGTGAAGGTTTAATTATTCTGAAAAATTCTACACCCCTCAGATTCAGTTGAAAATGACCAAGAGAATGACAGAAGCAAGGGCAATAACTGTTAGAGAAAGCTCAGCTGCCTAAGACTGTTTTCACATTTCAAGATAATACTTAGTTGAGGACAGAGAGGATATATTCAGGTAAAGTTTAATGCCAGGATAAGAGGGACATCAGTCAGATTCTTGGCCTCCTCTGAGCACGGTGGACGTTAGATAAATTTGGAAGACAATCTCCTGCATGCACCATGCCTGAAGAGGCACAGATGATAATATCTCATAGTTTAAAATAACCAAAAGCAATGAAATCAAAGCACTGTTAACCCAAGAGATCCCATCAAAAAGTAAGATCAGAGCCACAAGTATGGAGGAAAATAATATATGCACACACTGATAAAATACAGTACACCATTTTAGTCTCAAGTATAACTTTTATGTAAAACATGCCCTGAAGCACTGTTGAGGGAGGAAGTATTCGTTGATTTACTATTTTTAATTTACCTAGCATGTTTTAATGACAACATAGTCAGTATTCTCAACTTCTTCATTTATAGAAAAGTTGAGCTTTGGGGTTCATGTTGAGAACTGGAGAATATATAATTTCAGAGACTACAGGGAAAGTGAACTTTTTACAGTAAATAACCAGTCACCCATGGTAACTCACATGAGCGCAACTTACATGAACAGATAGAACGCAAACAAACTCCCAAGTACCTTCCCATTCTCCTCACATGCCTTCTTGCACTCTTGGATTAACCCTGTCTTACTCATTGGGCAGAGATGTATGCTAGGAAGATATTCTACTGAATATCACTGATCAAATAAATCCAGAAAGAGGAGCATGGGAGGAAAAGGAAGAGTGAAGGCAAATAAAGGTCATAAACAAATGCTTGCTGAAAGCTCCCAACTTCACAGACAGCAAAGATACAGAGAATACAAAAAGTCCTGCAAATCTTTTAATTCAGGTTATACAGATACCACACCATCCTCCAAAACTAACTTCTCTGACCTCTCAGGTGATAGAGGCAAACTTACAGGATGCACAGCGTACCACAGCATGGCTCTCTGTAACACACATAAGGCATCTAAAATTCACACAACACTGTTATAGCGTATGATGTCTTCAAATCTTTATGGGTTCCTCAACCATTGTAGGGTGGAGACAGAGGACCTAATGCAGAGCTTAGGACATACTGAACAAATTCATCAATAATATATCTTTGTAAAGATGACTAAAGATTAGGAAGCTAGAAAAGATATTAACTTAGGTGGCTTCTAAAAGTATCCTGCACCAACATGGGCCCAAACGTAGATGTGAATGCAGGTGACAGAAGCAGTCCCACTCAATATTTTTGTCCAGGAAAACAGTAAAACACAAAGCCACAGCAAAATACTTCAGGAAAGCCCCATCATGCTTTGAAAGGTGACATCTTTCCTGAAGCCAAATCCAAACAATATTTCAAGTAAGTGTTCAATCTTAAATGTACATTTCTGATTTTCTACACGCCAACATTTTTTCTTACCTAAAAATGTGCTATGAATCAAGAAAAAGCAGCAGCCAGTAGATGACAACTGGGTTTATCATTACTTAAGCTTGATGTTTCCGCTAAAACATTTGGCATGGAAACAGCAGCACTGTCTTCTCTCATCACTTTTAGATTTCTGGAATTCAAGTAGCTGAGGATAACAGGTCCACTCGTATCTGAAACTGAATTGGAAACTTGGGCTGCCTGCAAGCTTAAAGATGTTTCTACTGTTTCACATTTCATTTGCTTCTTGCTTTACAAGCACACAAAGTAGGGCTTTTTTTTTATTAAACAAACCTTCCCAAACACTCCAAAGTCAGAATACAACCATGGAGCAAAGCCTTACTCTATTCGATGAGAACTTAATATGGCAGATGCTCTCAACTGTGGGGGGGCATTTTTTTTTTTTTTTTTTTAAGTAAAATCTCAACTGAATGGAAAGACAAAATATCAAAGACAGTAACATAGTAACTTCTGCTTAAGAGCTTATTTGATCACCTCACAGTCTTAAAACTCCAGTGACAAAAGGAATACTGACCACTAGATCTGTACTACCTAGTTAAGGAATGGAATGTAGCCACAAAACCACATATCCTGCAGTACATTTGCACAGCAGCTGTACGCTGTTTAAAGCCGATACCCATAAGGGAAATTATTTAAAATAGCAGAAGATAGCTCAAAGCTTTGCAAACTCTTCCACAAAGGGACTGTCCATCACCTAGCTGTCACCTGTAAAGGATAAAGAATTACCAGTGAATCCTTGCCTACTTAGCTCATTACAAATTCTAATTTTTACTCCTTGAAAAAATGGCTTCTCAAATTACTGAGACTATTCTCTGTAACACTTCAATTTAGCGTAATCAGTAATCACAAAATACTGACCATAAGATATCAACTCACAGAATTACAGATACATACCAAGCCAAATAAGAATGTAGATTAGAAGAATAAGAAACCAGTGCAGTAAAAACCATGCTGCGTTGTTACTCAAATTAACATGAAGTTAGATTGTGCAACAAAAGACAAAGCTCACGGGTTCTACTGTGTCTCACAAAGGGCTGCAAACATGAAGATCAATTTTCTAAATGTAACAAAGCACTGAAGAATTCAGTTAAATAACAAGAGCGCACAGAAAAACCAAGTTCTCTGCAATGAAGACAGCAGGCAAACTTGACATTTGCATATTTAATTTCTAAGGAAAGAGTAGGCAGATTAAGAAAGCAGCAAAATCACAAATGAATGTCAGGAATGATTTTATAGCACCAGCTCTGAAGGTAGCAGACAATCAATAAACTCCAACTACTAGATTGATGTGCAAAGAAAAAAAAAGCATATTTGATGGTAAAAATTGACTACTAAATTTAATAGATTTTAGGAATAAATGTGTTTAAAAATGTTCAGTTGTAAATAATAGTTACAAACAAAGAAACAAAGTATAGTTGCTGATTTGCAATTTAGTTTTAAGATATTTCTGGCATCTAATAAGATCCAAAGCAAAATCTTAGAAATTTACCTGCTATGTCGGGTACAGTTACCTTACCTAAATTAAGCTTTAGTTAACAGAAAAGCTAACAGAGAGACTCTGAATTTTATCAAAAGAACAAAAAGATCTCAAAACTTGTGTCACTATTACTTAAGTAATCTTACATGCAATGTACTTTTCTATATGCTTAGGATTAGCACTTCTGACACTGAAACAGAAACATTTTCCCTCAGACAGATTGCTTGAGCATCCTTTAGGTTGACCTTCAGGTCAACTATTACTTTAAAATACCACTGAGACTGAGCAGATTTAAGGAATGAAAAAAAATCAATAAAAGCAAAAGCTGCTACCAAAATACTGTTGAAACAGAAGAGAAAATCCCTAAAGAATCAAATGCTTTTGCAGTGAGGATTTCTTTTCTTTTCTTTCTTTTTTTTTTTTTTTTAACCTTGATATTAAAACAAAGCTACAAAAGTAGCTGAAATCTTCCAGTGTCCTTCAGCGAGATATCTCCATCAGCTTCATATCATAAAAGGAAGTAGATCAAAACCAAATTTGGTTTTCATAAGAAACAGCAAACACCAACACACAGTCAGCAATGAATACAACTAAATCCAAATACTGCCACGTATACTCAGCAGTTTCAGGGTACAGTGAAAGCATTTTTCTTTCAATGTTAAAAAGAGAAAAAAGAAAAAGAAAACCACCAGTATTTATCCTGATGAAGAACACTGGGTGGTCATTTTTCAGGCACAACATTCAAACGAAAAATAAGGCGATGGCAATAAAACAGAAGAAAATCAGTGTGGGAGAAATCAGTGAAATCATTAAAAAAAAATAAACATTTCATCCTCTCTGAAGAGATTAATAGAAATTATTCACCTCTGAAATGCATTCCAAACTGCAAGTTGAAATGTGAAATAAATTTTAGCTTCCTTTAAAGCTTATACCTTCATACATAGGCTTTACTAAGGACACTATTATTATGGGTTTGCTTCTATTCTCTAGATACTAAAAGAAGGGGATTCATTCATTTTTAAATATAATCTCACTGAGCTTTTATCTTTGTATAGAAAGTCATTGAACCAGCAAAGAATAAATGCAACAGCAGAGTTCTAATGATTTTTATTATATAACCAAAAATTTAGAAATCCAAACAGAAAGCTGGAACTGTAGAGAAGCTACAAATACCATCAGAATCAAACATGATACATTTACTTCTTCAACAGAAAGGAAAAAGGTTCTCAGAAAGTTGTTTTTGGTGAGCCACAAAAAAAAATCCAGACCCTGCTCTAACTTTATCTTGGCTATCAGTTTCCCTATAGGCATTACTAGTAAAAATGTGTTTGTGTGATTTTAAAAACAGAATATTGAAGAACAGGACATATTTTATCCCGAAGTGATTTGATGTCATGCCACGGGTTCACAAAAACAAAATAATAAAAAAGGTTTGTAACCACATGAGCGATATTTACCTAAAACACACGCAGGCATTCTGCACAGCCTGAATACAACTGTGGTGGTTAGCTGTAACATGTCTGAATTCAGGCATCCTCAGCACATCCTTCTGACAAAGAAATGCAAAGCCTCCCTTGCAGAAGTATTGTCAACAAATACATCTGACACATCTTTTGAACAATTTTCAACCATCTTTTTTTTCCAAAAAATTGAAAAGGGATTATCAAAGTTCTCAAGAAAATGATCCATACTGAAGAGGGACAGAATGCATTTGGAGAAACAACTGTAGTCCAAAAGCAGAAAATGGATTTTACAGTGGTAACGATGAACGCCTATGCTCTGTTTTCTGTCAGTAGCCACAGTGAATGAATGAATTTGATAGTTTTGAAGTGATAGAGACTATAAAGCAACGATTAGGGCAGTCCTAAACCTTCCATCATTGGTACTGTAACTGTTAAAAGAATGCCTGGTACTGACAGATTGATAGGATTTGCAGACTACACTCAGTAATCAGAATTACATAAAAGTAGAGAAAAGTTATGCAGGGCTAGCAAAATGTTCAACATTTACTAGAAGACATCAATAAAAGGTGTTATAAAATGCTGAGGATCCAACACAAACATTTTGTTTTAATTATAGGTCACAAAAGCTAGCAAAGAAAACAATGTATTTTTGACTGCTCGAAGGACAAAGAAACTATAGGGAGAAAGTACACTACAAATCTCTTATTGCTTATTTCATTCTCCTTCTGCATCAGGTAAAGAATATCACAAAAAAAAGGGCAAAATTAAATCAAGTTCAATTAAAAGTGACAAAAATTATACTGAACATTTACCCTTTGCAAATAACTAAAAAAATGACAAGTACACTAATAAAGTATTTCTATTTACAAAACCTTGCCCAATATTTATAAAAAATATTATTTGGAGCAATTATGAAAGCAAAATCTACTGATAACAAAGCAGCTTGCTCTTTTCTTGGGTTTGGCATATGCAAAATACTGTACTGGAAGTCTTCCTTCAAACAAAAGAAATTCAATGTCCTATAATTATGCAAAAAAAAAAAAACAACAAACAAACAAACAATTATCAAGGGACTTTGTAAAAAGTTGTGCAAGCACAGCTTTTCAGGATCAACAGGAATTCTTAATCCTCATGTCTGTCCAGAGGAGTGCCAGTAACTGATGGATATAAAATTAATTCCAGCCACAGGTTACCATGAAATTACTTGCTACTGATTCTGCTGTATGCAAACCCTTGAACAGCAGGATGGAAAAGGTATCTGCAATGCGAACTCTGATTTGGCACAGAAAGTTACAGCCCTACAATTAATGTCTAAAGAGAACTCAAATCCAGTCATCCACAGAATGACTACTGTGACAATGATCCTAAAGAGAAGATTCTAAAGCCATCCCTGCAAATCCATTACATACTCACTTACATGAAGGTATAGCTGCAGAATGCTGCCAGATGGGAGGCAGTCACCACTGAAGACAGAGTACTGCTCTAGCTTATCACGTGGGAAGCATCGTAGGACCTAAACAAAGTCTGCAGACATAGAAGTCTTTTTTCAGGCAACACCATTTTGTATAGTAGGGTACTACCCATTCCATCCTCTCTCTTCTACCCTTGTTAAAATAATTTAGGTAAATGCAGTCCTTTACAGCCATACTGCAGCAGTTATAGACAGTATTTGAAAGCAGAACACAAGGAAAACTGTAGTATTACTTTTCTCTCTCTTACTTTTTTTAATGTTAGTGAGTAAATAACCACTAATTGGTCCAAGTAAGATGGAACTTTTCCCAAAAGCAGTCTAATCTGATTTGTCTAAGGAAGTTTATGGATTTACTTTTTGGATGTTTATGTCAGTTAAGCCTAACATAAGCCTTTTTATCAAATCCTTACAGCCCCTTATGGTCCCAAAGCAATTAGAAAGAGGGACAAAAAACAACAAAATAAAATACAGAAAAAATAAACTACGCTGTAGTAACTGATTAGAACATTTTCTCACAGTCATCTCTAATCTATACACCATTGCTGTAAATTTTATACTCTTTTGAATGAGAGCATAAAAACAGTATGTCATCAGCATGGAATTGCCTCAATCCATCAAGCTCCTCAACTACTTCACTAATTAGCAAAGCGAAGGAAAAAAGTTAGCCCCTCTGAAGCTTTTTGTACATTCATATGTTGAATACATCCAAATAAGAAGAGACTGAAGACTTCAGATCTCTTCAACTATTTTCCTTTTATGTCTGTTGTCAAATCAAGTACTGAAATCGAAGGATTCTTAAATAGGAAATGTTAAAAAATTAAGATTCTTACAATTATATCTTAATTCAAATGAAACAGTAAAATGAATTCACTTATTCCCAGTGGCGAGGGACTGTTTGCTATTTAAAACACATTCCTACAAGATGTTACTGTTAGACAACTCTTTCTAACTGACAAAATAACCAGGAGGTGCTATTTTTTGAGACAATCATTTTTGTTCACACCACAAGCATGCATTTTGATGCACCTACAAACCAGCACAAAAGTGAGCTTTTAACACTGCTTCCTGAACAACACAATGCATTGTCTTGAGAACGGAAGAAATGCCATAGAAGAGTGGAGAAACACAAGGAATTGGAAATAGTACATCCTCAGCAGGAGAGCTAAGGGAGGTGGAATAGGATCATGCTTGAGGAAAGAACAGGATACTGACAGCATGGTTTAATGCTAACATATACGCAAACAACTGCAGCAAGACTAAGCAGAGAAAAGGTGGAACTTGGTTTCCATACTACAACACTAGTACTACAACACTGATCGATGAATACTTGAAAAAATATGAAACACAGTACTTAAAATCCAGGGATAAGCCTCCAGAAAAACAAGCAGCTCTCCAACTACACATCTACATTCTTTAAAATACACTGTGGAAAACACTTTGGTCTGATGAATCTACCTTTAAACCAGCGCTCACTGCAATGAATCAAGCAAAAAATTGATTTGTTTGAACATGAATAAAGTGCTCTATTTAATAGGGAGACTGAAAGTCAGTTCCCATAGTTACCATAAGCTGCATTTCAAAGGTTCAATGTTGACCTCAAGCGCTTTCTTCTAAATCTTTCATATAGGAAGATTTTTCAAAAGACTAGAAATGCATGAGCTTCTAGCTTAATCTTTGAAATAACTTTACAGTAACATTGCTTCTAGTTACATCCTTAAATTAACCACAGCTTCTAGAGTTTGTGTTCATCACAGTTTTCATCCCTACATGGTCAACGTACAGAAAATATCTTTTTACACAAAACAAATCGCTCCCTGAAAATAATTTTCTTTATGTTACAGAGAGACCATAGGCTCCTGAACCCCCACTTGATTCTTTCAGTATTTGGCTGTAAAACCCCCAAGCAGTAGACAGAGGAACAGAGAATCAGAGTTTGAAACACAGATAACAAATGACACTCACATTAAGTTAACTGGCTGTTCATTCTTCAAGTATCTACACTGGCAAGTGTCCTTCCAGTAATGAGCTGGCAGTTAATTTCTTACCTAAACAAATACTATGGAAATGATCAACCAGAAATTACCTGCATTTTTCCTGTTTTGTCTAGATCTGGCCAAATGTAATCAGCTTACAATTATGTTAAGTAGCTTGCTTAGCATTCTATTTATAAAACTGATTAGATGCTAAGCAGTGCAGGCAACAGTTTAACACTTTATGTTGATTATAGGAGCAGAGGGAAAGAAACAGGAAGGAGGAGTGGAACTCAGGTGAGAGGGAAGACAAGACTCAAGACAACTTCTGAAAGGTTACTGTATTTTGGGAAGTGTAGATCTATTGCTCTGTGCACATAGTACATTTATGTGTTAATTGGTTAAATAGCCCATACTTAGAATTTTGAAAATATTACTACTAAAATCTTATTTACATTTATTTAAATATTAATTTTTGTGCATGGTTGGGGTTGTGTTGTTTTTCTTATGCAGCTGAGGACTCTAAGCCTGAGGACACCCTATCTAGCAGTGCAATTTCATTGAAGAAACTAGCTGATGGTTTATTACTGGACAAATAAATCTCTTCCAATGCTGACTCTCAAAACACTAAAATATGAAGTTGAGCTTCTTGCTCCTAATTTATTTTTCAGGGAGAAAATGGTGCTAAGCTGAGGAAGCAGGCACCTAAGCAAGCAAGACAGATGAGTGCTAGGAGAAATCCTGCTTTGAAAGACTCTTGAAGGTTATTGTAATGTAGCAGTAGATATTGTGTGGCTTGTGAATGTCTGATATTTTCCATTCTTCATGAAACAAAGTTTAGGAATTTCTTTAAATCTTATTTAAATTATTTAAATAAGTCAGAAGAAGTTCAAACATATTGACTAGTGTCGATCTTCCTGGAGGGAGCGGAAATGATGTTGCTCAGACTTAGGAAAGAGTACAGTCAAGCTCCACGAATATTACCACTGATGAGATTCTGAAGTTTGGCTACCTGAACAGGGCTGAAAAGCTAAAGGCATGAGAAACTTCTGGATGCAACAGACAGAGCCACAAGGTTGGATTTCACAGGCAGTTAAACTGGACTTGCATTAAAATAGCCAAACTTCATAGACAAGTGAAGGCAACAGGGAGTTTCTAAGATGCATAACTTATATGCAAGCAGCACAAAACGCAATCACATCTCTAACATTACAAAATTGCATAGACAGTAGCAGCAGAAATTTGAGCAAAGGTGTAGCAAGACCAAGATCAACGGGGAAAAAGTTATTAGGGCTGACAGACTGGCAGAGCCCTGACCTTGATGCTTACATCCTAATTAGGACCACAAACCAAACAAGCTGATCTGACCATACTACACAAGTCAAACTTTCTTCCACAATAATAAGAACTGAGGAGGGTACCAGGTTGCTTCCCCTACCTAACAGGAGAACAGGCTGCTCAGATCAAGCAACCCAGTTATTTCTAAGTCAGTGCCTGCAACTGCATCTACCCACACAGCATCTTTGACACATGGCTCCAATTTAACTCCTCATTTCCTCATCCACATCACAGAATTAATAGTGCTTTTCTTCTCACCTCCTTCAATAAAATTGTTTTTGGCACTATCAGTGACAAACACAAGAAAGTTAATTCTTAAAGTTCCTAATTTTTATCTCTAGCAACGTTATCTTTTACAGAAACACAAAGTATATGCATCAGAGGTCCTGCGGTTGACTTTTCACACATTCTCTTTAAGTTGGACTTGAATTGTTCATAGTAATGCCATGTCTCTGCATGAAAGGGAGTGACAGATGAGTAATAACCCTCACATGGAGTGGAAAACATTTATAGGATATGATAGAACTGAAAAGATGCCAGAGGAAAAATAAGTTAACAAGTTCACAGGTTACGATGGTGAAAAAATATAAACATCAGGGCAAGGGTTTAAAACTATCAACAATTTAACAGAGCTTATAATAGTTCACAACAGCTCCTACTCAGACTGTTTTTAGAGGATAATACGCACAACTTTATCTTAACAACAACATAGCAATAATTTTCCAAATACACACTCTTCATTCACCACCAAGTGTTAGAGCAAACTCAAACCAAATTTGCAACTTCCTGTCAAAAAGACAGAACAAAAAGGATCGTACTGTACATAAAAATAAATAAAACACAATCACGAGAGGGTTACATTTTATGTTAAACTAAATTTATAGCAATTACTTTATTTACCTTTTTGTTTTCTTGTAATTTTCCAGCTGTAATGTCTGCACGCATTTGTGTCTTTCCAATTCACACTGCTCACATAGGTCCTCAAGACACAATAGGTGAGACTCCATTTCTTCTAAGTTTGCCTCTAGACGGGCTACATGAAATATTTATATGAACATCAAACTGTATCAATAGATGCACAACCCACCCAAACAGAAATGGGAATTCATAGAGGTAAATAATTGATTAACACCATACTAATTACATATACATAAACAGATCAGAAAGATAAACACATCTCAGATCACATAGTAAAGAGGGACAACAGCACCATTTGAAGTAAGATCTAGCTGCAGCTCTCTTTGCAGTAAGATGCTGAATCACTTGCTATATTTGCTGCAGCATGTCAAAGACCTGTGGCCTGTACTTGTTGAAAAGAAGCAGGCAAAATCTGTAGGTTAATTTTTCTTGTCAAGCACACCTTCAGTTTACTCCTTCCTGCATCGTTCTAATCTTAGGAAGGAAGCTGTACTGAACAAGACTAGTACTGACCTTAAATATTCAACTCAAGCAAAACAAAATGGGAAAATTGTAATTCTTACATGACCTTGTGATAACGTAAACCATGGGCTTTAAAATTTTACCAATGAAGACAGATTGATCTCTGTCCCAAAACACACACACACACTAATTCTCTTTTTTAAGTTTAGACTCTGGACATTATGGATAAAGAGATCGTGCCCATAAAAAATATTATATTATAGTTCACCCAGTTTTGATCAGAAATTAAGATCTCCCTATGTACCTTCTGACCTGAATTACCCTATGTGAATCTTACTTTAAAAATCTCTCTCCTAATGGTGATTAAATACTGAGTTCCATGTCCCTCATCAGGACCACAAAATGGAAAAAACTGATTTTCCAAAACTCCAATGAACCTACCACTCCAGAATGGAGCTCTGCGAATGCAAAATTATTATCCACACTCTTACCACGATTTCTCCTATACCAGAGGAAAAACAATAAATTACATGTACATGCTTATAAACAGACTGGCAAGCAAAGAGTAGATTCACAGGATAGATTTTGTGATGGATGGGGCCTTTAAAGGCCATCTAGTCCAACTCCCCTGCAATGAACAACCTACACCTCAATTAGGTTGCTTAGAGCTCCAACCAGCCCAAGCTTGAGTATGACCAGGGATGAGTATCCACCACCCCTCCAGGCAAACTGTTCCAGTGCTTCACTACCCTTATTGTTACTTTTTTTTCCTAATATTAAATCTAAATTTCCAGTCGTTTAGTTTGAAACCATTTCCTCACATCCTGTCACAAAAGAACCTACTAAAGATGGAATTCTGCGGTTCAGAGTTAGATGCACTAATCTGAAACTTGATAGCCAGTGCAAAGAACTACACAGATGATGGAATGGAAGAGCAGAAGAACCTAAAGCAATTCTGGTTTTGACAAATGACTGTGCTCTTTCTGAAGACATTTCTGTCAAATCTCCAAATAGTGTTTGGACTGTGCTACTTGGAGCCTATCTTGAAACATACAAAATTTCAACTTCCTTATCTATTACAATTAGAGATTGCTGAAACAGTGCAATTAAAAGACTCCATAAACATACAAGCATGCATACTCATATGTGCAGCTGCAATTACTTTCAAAGATTTTTTGATTGCTAACGAGAAAGAAAGGTAATGACCCATGGCAGCCAGAAAAGGAAAAATGATTCATGTAATCAGCAAAGATCATTTAAAAGAAAGCTACTGGCAATTCATGTGGAAACAAGTCTGAGGAAAAAAACTGTTTCAGTTAGACAGATTATGATGTGGAACACACATTGTTTATCACACCTGACCTCCCCTCCAGCATTTATTTAAAGTGTCATAAGATAACTAATTAATGACTGGTTGTTCCCTTTTTGCTTAAAATACAGACTCCTAAGTGAAAAAAAATAAATTTTATACCATGCTAACATGGCTTTTAGAACAATTGCTCACTTAGTAATTTTGCATAATCCATGACTGCCGCAATGTTCAAAATGATTTAGTAAGATACCTATCAACCACTGATTTCTTCCACTTAAAAACAACACACACCAAAAAAAAAAAAAAAAAAGCCTCTTCTGTACTTGTTATTGAAATAATACTAAAGAATAACTACAAAGAACAGGAAAATATAACGAAAAATGAATTCTAGTGGCCAGTTGATTTCTAGCACTAGCATTTGAGCAGCCTCTAGTGGGAACAGCAGAAAATTGAGTGTACCTGAAGCACAGGAACAACTTCAGAACTCTTCAGAAGACAAGAATCTTGCTTTACCACAATATGGATTTCAGATTTTCTTTTCAAAATGAAAGGCAACTTACTTGCTTTTCACAAGAAACGTTGCCACAGCAATTGCACAGCACTAGCTATGGTTATGAATTGATATCTCTTCTTCCCAAATGGGAATATAAGCACTAAGCAACAAAAAAAAGTTTCAGGTAAAGCTGTGTATTTAATTTAATCTAAAGAAACTTAAGACATGAAGGTTTGATCAGTTCTCATTCATCTGTGGACATAGGTAAGCTCATACTTTCATGAAGGTATTAAGCAAAAATACCAAATTTTACTGCTCTTTATTTCCTAAACTGGAAATAAAAAAAAAAAAAATAATAATAATAAATAAAAATAAACTTTGCTTGCAGTGGCAACTAGAACAAACTTGCCCCAGAAAGCCAGCCAATCTTCTAAAGAATACTTCTATGACTACTGAGTTTTTCTTGTTCAAAATTTCAAGAAAAGCTTTAATCTGGATATATCAAGGTAGGCTCCAAGCACGACAGAAAATTCACCATCTTTTTACGTGGGCTTGTAATTTAAACAGAAACAAGAAAAACAGAAATTAAGCTTAAATATATCAATAAGGACAGATCAGTCATGGCATTTTAGAAATCAAAACATCGAAAGTACAGAATTCTACAACTGGTCATTAGGCACCAATCACCATCACACTCTGAAACAATGCTATGCAGGAGAAAAAATACTCACTATATCCTTAAATTAAGAATTTTCCAATACACTAACATTCTACACTTGGTAGAAATAGAGTATTTCATTAGATACTTGAAAAAAATAGACTCCTACTTCAGGTCATATCTGTTCAACTGCATTAATTTGGCCCCTATTTCTCATGTGATCGCATGTACAACAATGTTATTAAAAGTTTAAATTTAAAGTTTACCTAGTTCTAATTTTTCAAAAGAAGTCTACTGATTAAACATTATCATACATAAGATTTAATTATCTTTCACCAGTTTACACAGCCTTCTTTGCTTAACAGCTACCAACTTATTAAGATACTCATCTTGAACTCAACAACAGGAAAAAAAAATCTCAAAAATTAGGAAGCAGCAGCTTTTATCTCAGTAACCATGTATCAATCTATTTTCTTCCTACTCTCACCAATCCAAATATTTGAACCTTCATTTGGTCTGTTATCTATGTTCATGACCAGCCTCTCTGAAATCTGTATCAAGTTGATGCTTAATGTTAGGATATTTGGTTAAAAAAAGAAGGAAAAAAAGTGAAAATTGGACTTGAATCAACATTTGCAACCTATGATTTGCTGAAATCAAAATAGACATTAGAGCAAATGTCCCGGATAAAATAGGAAGCATATTTTATAATAAAAAAAAGTATGCCAGATGTTGGCAAGCAAACATTTTCTACAGTATCTCAAATAAAAATCATCTTAAATGATGATTCAGATGCTGGACTTATAAAGGACAACTGCCCTTTTCACTTTAACAACAGTAATTTTTTGCTTCAAGGATTTCAACAACAGCTATGAGATTACATACAGTACATATATGGACTTTAAATGAAAGAAAGGACTGACTGACAATAAGAGTACCTAAGTTAAAGAACTTTATAACGTGCTAATAAAAAACGTCTTGTTATTTACAGAAAAAGCTAAAGAATCTTTACATGATTTATTCTGATTTTATGTAGGTCTCAAAAAAGGTTACTCTTCCATTATCTTAAATTTATTTGACAAAAAACATCCTGGGTTCCCTATCTACTTACAAAATGAAAATGCTTAACAGATTCATTAAAGGCACAGTATGTCACAACACAGAACTATTTCACTATTTAGCTGAAGTACATCTTCAATGCACAAACCAGGACACAACAGCTTACCACTCCATTTTCATTTATTATTGTTATTATTTTTTAAAACAGTACTAATCACCTCTTAGAAGTAAATACTTGCTTTTTCTAAATATAAGCTGTATCTCAGACTTACATAAGAAAAAAAACAGCAAGCAAAATATCACAGCAAAGTTCTGGTAAATCACTTTCAGAACTGCAGATGTTGAATCTGATATAAATTATACCTTTCTCCTCAAATAGATTATAAAAATAAAAAAAAAACAAAAACAATTCACAGTGGTCATGAAGAACTAATCTAAGCAAATTACTTGAAATCTGACATGTGAAGTGAAGCTAGAAGATGTGGTTCAGATCTCATGACTTTAGTAACGTATCTCAAGATTATCTTCCTAGAGCAGACTGCTTAATACTTCCTTATCTGCTGATCAAGTTAAATAAAAAATATTCTTAAGAAATTGAGACTCCTCCAACTAATTTTATAACCAGGGTGTGATTAATTCTAGTTCATAAATCTGTAACATTAAGATTGGAAAGGTAACCTGAATTCATTAAAATTTATGGCATTTGCAGTTATGAAGAAATCTTTATTTTTATAAAGAAATTTCCACTGGGTTTTATTATATTGTTTACCTTTGGCATACCAGTAGGCTGCATCAATTTATGCATGATTATATTGAATTTTGTATTTAAATAAATCAGTACACGAGTTGATATTTCCTTAGAAAATGAAAGAGATTTTCAAAAAGCCAATATTAACTGGCTGCCACACATAATAAAGCCTTATGAATTCATGTGATACAAGATAATTGCAATAAAAAATGAAATAAATTCTACATTTCAAAAAGAAAATAATGAAGTTATTACTAGCTTACCTAGAAATGAAAGTTCCTTGCCCCCAAAACAAATGATGATGTAAAACAAATTATTAAATTAAATGGCACAGACTCATACAAAAAAGTGACTACACACATTAGCATTGACATTATTTATATACCATTCAGAATTTAAGACTTCATTAATAATAACTTTCAACTGTTCATATCAAGACACGCAGCTGCCATACAACCCTTTCCCCCAATATTATGACACATAAAATATTGAGCAACCATAACAAATTTTGCTCCTTTACAAAACCAGTGAAAGGAGAACTACCTTATCATAAAAACAACACATTTGGGGAACAAAGTTAAGTTTTTTATGAAGTTCACAATATTTAAACTTCTGTCTAAGCCTGATTTGAACGCTTGTTATGCCTATAGAACCTTACCTAGGCTTGCTGTAAGGCATTCCAGATCTGCTAAAAAACCAGGAATTTGTTGGAGCTGATCCTGCAGTTCTACCAGACTGTTCCTTTTCCTCTCCCAGTGTGCAGAAAGCATGACAACTTCACTGTCCACCAGCTGAAACAAACAGGTTATTGGCTTTACTTGCAAGTTTATATACCTGTTTATGAGCATCTTGACCAGTTTTTAATTCATGCTTTTAGAGGTGTCAGTGCAAAAATTTTACAGCACTACAACTTATGTATTTCTTGGGTAAATATTCATTATGCTTAAGAAAGTCCTTCGTGGTATGAAATACTTACATCGAAATGCATTGATTGAAACAAGATAAAAAGTCTTTTCTCACTATACTAATCAATAAAGAACACATTTCATGAATTTTATCAACAGCAAACAGCATATGTCTGAAACCATGACAGCAGAATGTCAGTTTCACCTGTTGGTTAAACTGACAAGTTAATATAACTTTTCCCCATTTTCTCACCTATTACCACTCCAGAAAATTGAACATTTGGTTTGGAAGAAGCTTCTGTTTCAGAACTAGTTTCACCATTAGAAATTACAAGTCTGTGACACACTACATTTATCTTCATAATATCAAAATACACTGAGATGGCAGCTGTCCATCTTAATAAAAGTGCAAATTCTGCACATTCTAAATTCTAAAACTTTAGAAAATGAAAAGAATGGTGTTTTTAAAAAAGTTACCTTTACATCAGTCTTCCTCTTCTGATTTTGTGATAAACTTAGCATGTTCATGAGTTCCAAATCTTTCTGAATACACTTCTACAACTTTTGTTGCTCACTTGATACTCTGTAACTTTTATTATACAATAAAAGTATATTACTACACAATAAAAGTTACAGAGGATACGCTGTTTAAAAGTGGGTTGTTTTTTTTTGTATATATATATATATTTTTTTTTAATAAATGTAGGTCAGATTCTACAAAACACAGCAAAATAGAGAGATCTTAGGTAACAAACATCTCCCTTAATATGTAGTATTTGAGATTATCCAATTATAGCTTCCTTGGTCTTAGTTCCATCACTTATTCTTTCTCTCACATAGAATTGCAGCCCTTGGACATAGCTGCAACCTAAATGCTTCAGTTTTCATACAGTTTAGTAGCAGAAACTGAAAAAGCCTGAGAAACAGGCAAAGGTAGTTCTGAAATATTTATAAATATAATTCTATGCACTTCAGATGGGTACCTTCAAAAGAATGACAACCTCTTCTGTCTCCAAATCCTTTTGACTACCCACCGCTGCCAAAAAGCCATCCTGTTTTACCAGAGAAGGCTCAAAACATTACTCCAAAGTTCAGTGAGTAATCAAACACTTCAGAAGACTGGCATCCTTATTTTAAATAAAGTCAGATCAATTTTTGAGAGCAAAATAAGGAAATCTTATCAATTAAACATTAGATCAATCAAATAAAACAAAAAAAAGATGATTCTTTTTTTTGTATAAGATGGGAAAAGCACCAGAGATCCTTACATGTAACTAAAATTACAAGCAATTAAAAGCAGTATTTTAGAGTAATTTTGTAGAAGAAAATGTAA
This sequence comes from Oreortyx pictus, assembly GCA_036925125.1. Taxonomy (NCBI): domain Eukaryota; kingdom Metazoa; phylum Chordata; class Aves; order Galliformes; family Odontophoridae; genus Oreortyx; species Oreortyx pictus. Next base: position 83,556,826 of record JAUPFR010000003.1, on the reverse strand, counting down.
ATTAGCATCTATAATTTAACACACTAAGACTGTAGGCAGCAATTATACCTTTAAATTGTCACGTTCCTTTCTCTATTCAAAGAGAGCTGTCTGATTTATTTGCTATTGGCCACTACCAGGAACAGGCTACTGGATAAGTGGTCTGATATAATACAATCAATCCCACGTGCTTTCAAAATTCTGATGTTATTGAAACCTGCATTCTCTACTGTCATAAAATCCTATCTCGATACTCTCAAAATTAGATGCTTGAACTTCATAGAAAATTTTCTGATCTTTTTAGAAGCTTTTCTTTTTAAACTTTTCCCAGCAGCTATAACATGGGAGAATAAGTTTACACTGGTTTTACACACATGGAAACTCGCAATATTCCACTTCAAAAATTGTAATTCTAAAAACAACGTAAGTACTGCAGAATTGTATGAAACCTAAGATCTAAAAATAATGATGAGTAGTAAAGCACACAAAACTGGCGGAGAAATTAATCCTTAGTAAATGAAGATTTTAACTAGAACTGGTAGAAAAGGTGGGCAGCAGTGAGAGTTTTTTTTATATATTGGAAGGTGACACAGAGAAAGCTTCTACGAAAACCAGAAGAATCAGGAAGGACACAAAGTGAAGGCTGCATCCAGGGACAGAGAACCACAGAGCTCAGTCCTGTTCTGCATCACACCACACAGCTGACACTGCCTGCCCCTTAAGCAGGGTATAAAATGGGAGGTCTGGTGGGGACAATATCAATGCATAAGCAGCACTTATGGTAGCTTCCTTTCTCTTTGTGCTACAAATAAACTATAGAACTCATTGCTTGACTTCCAGGAGAGAAAAAATTAAGTCAGAAGCAGGTACAGGCACTTCTTGAATCTTTTCATCCAGACAAGTCAAATCTTGCCATTTCTTGCCCACCAGGAAAAGCAGCAGCATCAGAGTAACAGCCCTACCCCACGCTAACCACCACCACACGTCAACCTCAAACACATTCTATAGTTCCCAGCCCTGTCAGTGCTTCTAACGAGCTACACAGTGGTAAAATGCAACATCATTTTTGCAGCTGCCTGCATCTAATCACATTATTTATTACTTGCACTACATTACCATTTACATTACGTCATTTACATTACCATTTAATGTAGATGACTTGCAGTCTTGTGTATTCCCAGATAACTCAAAACATTTCAGACAACAGAAGAACAGTGCAAAAAGTGGCCATTTAAACAGCTGGATGTCTTATCCTTACCATCACCTCCTTGCCACACTTGAGTATTGCTCAGTATCCTCCTCTAATCTAATGCCCCTCAGGAAAAGAGTAAGCAAATATAATTAGTATTTGTCACTTCAGCACAAGTTGTGATTCTAACTGTTTGAACAGTTAGAGGAGACTTAAGGTATTCTGGGTGCCAGTGTATTGGCTGAAAAACACTTTAAACGCATTAGGAAGTTATACTCAATGCTTGCTATAACAACAGGACAGGAAAATCAGAAAGTAAACAGGAGTGAGCTTCAAAGAACTTTTATTATGTTATACCTTGTAAGAAACCTGATCACAGAAAATTTCTATTTTTACAGTATCCATATTGAATACATCAGGAACACTAATTCTTGCTGAGTAGCAGCAATCTCCAAAAGCTTTCAAATCCAAGAAGAACTGAACGCTGTGATCCATCCAGCAGCTGCTTACCAAACATCATTTTAAAACCACAGTGAAACAAAGCTGCTCTCTGAAAGTAGCTGCTGCCTTGAGACTGGCTGGGTATTGGACTGCTTGTGGAAGGCTGTGAGTGACTGCTTTTGCATTACTTGTTTTTTTTCCTTTCTGCTTTCAGATGTTAAAACTGTCTTTATTTGGAACCACCCACTTTTGCTGTTTCCATTCTTCCCCTGTCCCACTGATGGGGGACTGAACAATGCCATGGGGGAGCTCAGCTGGTGCCCAGAAACAACCTAATGTGATGCAACTAAAAATCTTAGTTTAAAGTTACGTACGCACTTAAGTATCTTAATAGATACATTTTTTTTCTTACCTCTCCAGCTTTTGCACAATCTTTGGCTCCTTTATGAAGGGCAGCCCAAGCATCTTCATATCTGAAGAGAAGAAAGATAAATGACATGTTTTTTCCAGCTATATCCTCTTAATAAATGAAGAGGATTTACGGGTGCAGGTGCGCTTGTACTTACAGGGATTACAGAAATACAGTTTTAAAACCTGTCAAATTGTCTTAGAATAGTAAATACCAAAAAGAAATACACAGCAAGAAGTAATTTCTTTCAAAAAGGAAATGATCTATGTTTTTTTTTTCTAGCTGCTAGCACATATTAAGAGCTAAGTGGACTCAGACTTAACAAAATTGCAGACTACAGGCTTAAGCACTACTTGGAGCCCAATTCAATTAAGAAAATGAAACAACAGGACTAATAATTTGTTCCTCTTTCCCCCAAAAGTGAGGATAGGCTGGTCTTTGAAGACACAAACATAAAGAATATTTGCAGCACATAATTTTTGTTACTCAGAAAAGATGTGATGAAATACGCACAGAAAATACTTCATTTTCATGGCACTGACAGGTATACTGTCTGTAATTCCATTATAACAGAAGTAAATCATCAAATGTGTATGAAAGTTGGAAGACAGCAAATTTAAACCACAGGCTGGGCCTCACTGCTGTTATTCTTCTTCCTCACACATTAGACCTGAAGTTATTTTTCAAATGCTTCTTCTCATACACCACATCTAAGTCACCAAGATCAAGAAAGCTAACAGTAACATGAACACATTCCTTTTCTTCTCATTTTATTCACCTAGCAAAGTCAGTTCTGAAATAACAGGAAGCAGACACTAATAAAAAAAAATTGAATCTCATACCTGCTCAGTAATTCCAGTCCAGCAGAAAACTCTGGTGAATACTGAGCAGTTCTATAGAGAAAATGTAAACGTACAAACATTATTTAATAGAAAGTTGTTATACACTACATAGACATAATAGAGAAAATGTAAACGTACAAACATTATTTAATAGAAAGTTGTTATACACTACATAGACATACACACACATAAATACATCTTTATTTGACAGATATGCTAAGCACAAGAATATTTGCTAGTGTTCACTTACACATTTTGTCAATTCATGTTTAAAGTTCATTACTCAGTATATGTTAAAGAATATTCCAAAGCTGGTCTTGCCCCAGTATGTTTTGGTAGTTCATTCTTAACTGTTCTTTACTTTTCCCTTTGAAAACAACTTACCTGAGACTATTTCTTGTACAGTTAACAATTATGCAGGACAAACATTGTGTATAGTTAAAACAGTGGACAGAAACAGTCTAAAAATACTACTAAGTTCTTTATGACCCTCAGTCATAATTTTGTATTAATACATTCTACAGTAAATAATAAGCAAGAGAACATTTTTATGTGCTATTGATTCTTTATGTGATACATTCATTACCAACAGCCTGAAACATGAAAGTAACATATCATTAGGTAAAGAAAATTAACAAAGCAGCACTTTTAAGGATGTATTATGTGAAGATCTTAATGTCATCCAAGATAAGCCTCTTGGAAGATTATCAGAATAGATAATTTCACCCTGTCATTCAAAAGATTCAATGGAAAACACAAATATCATAGATAATTTTTTTTTTCTTGCCTTAAATCAAGAGAAAAACCATAGATTCAGTGAGGTGAAAACAGACCTCATACAGGTCTCTAGTTAAACCTATGCCCAATGCAGCAATGGCATCACACCAGCTTGCTCAGAGCTTTGTCCTCTTGCCCTCTTGCAACTTGAAAACCTCTGAGGGCAGCAATCATGCCACTTACAGACATTAGGTAGCTTTCCCTTATAGTTACCATAGGTTGAAACAATGTTCTAAAGTGCAGAGGATCAAAACCAATGATAGCTCTTAAAGGGCCTTGCAATGGAGATAAACACAGAAAATGTAGGTACTATGTTCTACATATATTCTGTATAATAAACAGTTTGTTTTTATTTTTACAATAAAAAACAACAAACAATTTTAGTACATGAAATTCAGACTGTAGAAAATTACATCTCTGTGTACTGCAATCTGAATCTTTTAAAAAGTACTACACTCAAAAAGCATTTAGGCATATCATTCAAAGTTCTACTAAGCCAAGTATGAAATCAATATTAGAATATTTTCTGTTACTAAAATAATATTCTGCAAAATTCCATACAAATACTTTTGTAAATGGACTATAAGAGCCCTTTATATATTTTCTTTAACAGTAACATCCTGGATTAATGCTACACATTAAGGCACACGTAAGTACCTCTGTCTGCTTTTTTTTGCTTCTCTTGATTTATCACCCAAAGTCTTCAACCTAGCAATCAAAACACAAAAGTATTAGACATTTCCAACAAGGAACGGCTTGTCTGAACACATAACATGTTAATTCCAATCTATTACATTTGATTTTATATCAGCTTATTTCACAAACGAATCAAATTTCACCTGATTCTGTGAAGACTGTCATTTATAATTATTTCCACCTACACTGATTCTAAGCTGTGAGATTTTTCTACAAACGCACTGAGTAACTGGGGACAAAAAAAGTTTATCAGGAGGTATGCATTCAAATCATTCCGTTCTGGATGCTACTTCCCATAGCAGACAAGGATGAAAGATCTGCATACGAATAGCCAATCCATGCTGAAGAACACCTCCTGTATGAAGGCACATGTGCCAAGGAAAAGCACGACAGTCATATACACGTATTTGCACCCACTTGCAATAAGTTTGCCAGCAGAAGACTAGCATGAGAACTTTTCATCTGCCAGCTATCAGAATCTCCAGCAGCATTGCCACAGCGCACTGCTAACCAAGCAAACATTAGGCTTCTTTCGCCTACGGTCAATTTCAAGGTGACTGGTATCTTGCTCTTTAAAATTAATTTTGTTAAAAACAAAACAACAACAAAAGGAAACAAAAGAAATAAACAAGAACAAACATCCCCTCCTTCCCACCCCAATAAATAAATAAAAAATACCCACAAGTAAATAACAAAGAAAACAAAGCCCTCCACTTTGACACTTTTTTTTTTCCAGTCAACCTATACGTATTTGCTAGGGTGTCATGACAAGAGTATGGAACAAAAACCTCCTTTTCATTCCCTGCCTACCATGACACTGAATGTCCTTCGGCATCCCAGCTGACTGGAACAACAAGAGTTAGGAAGAAATAAAGGACACTGATATGAGCAAAATGAAAGTGACACATAAGCTTCAGTGATCTGCTGTAGACGTGACTCAGATACATAACCCTGAGCTACCCAGTGCCTGAGCAACACCCTGATACAAAGATAACCTGACTGCATCTACACTGAGCTCCATCACCCCACAGTCCTTACTATTACCACCTTCTAGGAATTGATTGACTATCTAAAATACATATTAAGGCAGCTCTCCACTCCCTGTTAAAGAGCTGCTCTTAACAGCCAACCACATAGCAACAACCACAGTGCTCTGAGGAAGAGGAACACTATTCCAGAAGACACTGCAATTTGCCCTTCTCTCCAATCACCTTCCCCAGAATGCACCTCTGCCTGTAAAAGCAGCGCTCTGCTGCATGCAGGGATTGAGCAAAATGCTGGGTCACAATTACCAGGTCTTTTATTAGGATATGTGTCACGCAGTCAGAAAAAGAAGTTAAAGGCTTCTTAACACTGACTTCCTTTCTGCAGTGATCTCTGTACAAAGTACAGGCAGTGTGAACCACAGCACTCATACCAACAGAAGCATACAAACTGCAGCCAGAGCACAAAGATAGCTTGCTTCTTTTTTGTTTTCCTTCTCCTGTAAAAGATAAATGGGTCAAAATCTAGACATCTCACGCATGGGAGACACAGATGTAGACAGGAAACACATCTAAGTATGGGAAAGAGAACTAATTTCTTTGCATGCAGAAATGGCTAACAACTTCAAAGTGCTTCTTCTGAAGGCTACACAACCCCAGATTTGGTCATTTTCAGCTGTAAATTAGTGGTTTATTATTCGTTTGGAACAGATGCTCTCTTTAGAAGCCCGGAAAAAGATAGCTTTGAGATTTTATCATCTAGGAAGGGAAATGGGGGCCAAAGCAGGACAGTCCACATTCTGGTGGCAACATGGGAGAAAGAAATGCTCTCCACAATCTTTGGCTACTATGCCTTCAAGATACACATAATTCATAGGAACAAAGATGCATTGAAAAGGAAAAGAAGTTCAAAAGGAGAAGGACCATAAACTGAGCTCCTGAAACACAAAGATGGAAACGACAAGAGCTGCACCCAAAACAGAGCAAAACAAGGCAATACAAGGAAGGCACACTGACTCTCTGCAGCAACAGACACCAGACGAGAGTTAAACGACCATCAGCTCCCGACCTTCCTGCGGCCCCGTTTCATCATGCGAAGGATACTGTTTCCAAAAGAAATAAAGGGGGGATGAGGGAAGCGAGGAAGGGCAGCGCAGCGTTCGGATGCTGCCAGGTTAAACCACAACAACGCAGTGTCTAACTTTAAAAAAAAAAAAATAATAAAAGCTGTTGAGGGAACTGAGGGAGAGTATCTTGGCGCTTCGTAACGCACACTGCTTCCACTTATCCCGTGCTCCTTTCCCTCACGTGACAGCAACTCTCCTCTCTCAAGGAAAAGAGAAGCTTTTCAGCTGCCAAAGCACGATTACGTTAATTCTGACCCGGAGGTCGGCCGCTTCATAAAACATTCAGGCGCGTCCATCGATCCTAAGCCTATCTTCCCCCACTCTGCAAACAGCGGTCTATTCCCCTATCCCCCACCCCCTCCTTCCGCTGCCCCCATAGCCGATCCCCGTCCCCTCGGTTCCCGGCCCCTGCCCCGCCAGCACCAGGCAGCGAGCGGCGGGCACCGCTTCCCCAGCCCCATGCCCTCGCTGGAGGAGGAAGGCCGCGGCCCCGCCTCCGCGCTCTCCTCCTCTTCCTCCGTCCCGCTCCCCCGCCTAGCACCCGGTCACCTGCTCTCCCCCTCCCCCGCCCGGCTCGGCTCTCATAGCGTTCCCCTCCCGCCCCCTCGATTCAGGCGGTGCTACCCACCCCGAGGTGAAGTCCTGCTGGACGCTCAGCAGCCGCTCCCGCAGCGTCTCCAGCATGGTCCCGGCCTCCTCCCGCGGCTGGCGGCTGGAGCGGGGCGGGCTGGAGGCGAGACGAGGCGGAGCTCCTCTCTGCCCCCACCCCCAGCCCGCGACGCCTCGCTGCCGGCCCGCCCCCAGCGGAAGGTCGGCCCTCTGCTTGCCGACGTGCGCCTACGGCCGTGCCCGCTCGAGGGGAGGTGTTTGGGCTGCGTTTAGGTCTCCCCAGCTACAGGTTTTGTACAATGTGAACTCAACGCCTGAGTAGCTCCAGGCCCCCCCCCCCCCCCCCGCCCCACCAGCCGTAACGTCCCCGTCATCAACGATGCTGTGGTGGCGGTGGTCTCTGGGAGTCCTCCTCTGTAACAAAGCATTAAAAGTGAAATTCCTGGGTCTCCCAGTGGCTGCTGGGTGTCCTGGTGGGTAACAGGTTGGCCCTGGTGGCCAAGAAGGCTAATGGGATCCTAGGTTGCATTAAGAAGAGCGTGGCCAGAAGGTGATCCTTCCCCTTCACTCTGCCCTGGTGAGGCAGAGTATTATGTCCAGTTCTGGGCTCCCCAGTTCAAGGCAGGGAACTTGTCCAGCAGATGGACGCAAACGCAACTGGGTGCCTGGAGGATCTGCCGAATGGGGAAAGGCTGAGAGACCTGGGTCTGTTCAGCTTGGAGAAGATTGACTGGGGCTGTAGTCAGTGCTAATGGGTGACAGTCAAGTGGATGGGTACAGGTTCTTTTCAGTGGTGCCCAGCAAGAGAACAGGGAGCAAAAGACAAAAAGCTGCAAGACAGGAAGTTCAAACAGTCATGAGGAAGAACTTCTTTATTGTGAGGGTGACAGAGCACTGGAACCGGCTGCCTGAGGAACTGTGGAGTGTCTCTCTAGAGATATTCAAAACCCTCCTGAACACTTTCCTATGTGACCTGCTATAGGGAAACTGCTTTAGGAGGGGGTTGGACTCAGTGTTCTCCAGAGATCTCTTCCAACCCCTGCCATTCTGTTATTCTTTCTTTATATAGGTTTTGGTGATTCTTAAGGCGAGTGAGAGAACCCCCCCATCACCACCCCACAAAAACACACACGCTAAAATGTAGGCCTCTAGTTATTACAAACAGTAAATAGCACAGTGAAATGTCCTCTACTTGTGTGCTGTTATAGGAATGAGATCTTTAGATTGTTTCTGAAGTGGTTTTTTGAAAAGCAGTGCTGCTCTTTGGCCTTAATACAAGCTAAGAGCTAAATGTCTGCTAAGAGAAGGATGACTGGGTTTGTCATTACAAGCACTGGCATTTGTGTAGATCAGAAAGGTTGCTTTAATGGCAGACAGCATATGAAGATCTGTAGCAAAGCATATGACATTTTCATTTTGCTTAGGCTGACAACAATGTTTGATAGTGCAGACTTTCTCCTTCCCTGGATAGTTTAGTCATAAGGCTAAGAGGAGAAGGACTTGAATCAGCAAGTCTGATGTATTCACAGACAGGAATTTCAAATTCTGGCAGAAGCTCTGCAATCTGCCCTTAGGAAAGTAATCTTGTCCTCTTTTCCTCATAGACCTGCTAGTGGAAACTGCTTTGTCCTGCATACAGTTTTTGAATGCTCAAGTCTGCAAGCGTTATACCAGGTCTCTTTTAACTTAGAAGTTACACCAAAGTCTTCAAACACTGCTGACCTCATTTTTTGGTCCATTTTTTTCATTTATTTTAAAATAATGCAGGGAACACAAAACAATGCACAACATCAGTTCAAGCAGGAAGCAAAGCTCATTTTCTGACAGAACAAAGTACCAGTTCAGTGTCACCCCTGACATCTATTACACCAGTTGTCCACTGTGATGATGTTCTTAAGAGACATGTGCTTAAGAGCTGACAAAAGTGGAATTCCAAATTTCACTTGAGGAAGAAGGTTTAGCAGAAATCTCATCTATTCTCTGAAAACTATAGTTAGATTATATACGTATAGATGGGACCAAGTATGTGATGGTGATTATTGTCAGCTGATATTCTTGAAGAGGCAGAGGACGTGCATGTTTTGGAGAGCTGAGGTCTGCTTTCAGCCTGGAGCTCCATGGAGGCTACATACTGATGAATCTCTCTGAACGTCTTCAGCATGTTTTATTCTGCTTGATGAGAAGTATCAGCAATTGGCAGATGCTGCTGCTAGGCTAAGCGATAAATGCTTCTGTCTTTGTATTTGAAAGTGAAACTGATAACTGTCCCTTGTTTTGTCTGTCTGAAGAACATGAAGCCCTTCTGATGGACACTCCAAAAAGGTCAGCATTTTATGTAACTTAATAATAAGTAAGCCTATCTGTCAGTTTAAACAGTTGCACTGTGAAGGACAGAGGTACAAATACATGTTATACATGTTCTTTCACCTGTAGATCTTTGAATGCTGTCCTATATGGTAAAGGTACGATACTGTTTGCGCTTAATAGTCTATCATAAATTTGGATCTAGTTTCCTCTTCTCGCATCAAAAACTCGTAACAGTGCTTTGCATGTGGTTGTAAATGGTTCAAGGTCTCAAGGAGCAGTGGAGGCCAGCTGCTCTGTAAGGGACAGAAGCTGAGGGAAATCATTCACCCTGGGTTCAATCTCACACAGTGCCCACTTGAAGTGAACGGGTCAAGCCCAGAGATGGTAGTGAGATTCAGCCAAGAGTCCAGATCACCTCAAGGTGACGTGGCAGAGCTGAGGTCAAGCCAGAAAGTCAATTCCCAGATCAAGGTCATGTTTGGATCTGGTACCCAAGGCTACAGTGCAGTGATCACCAAGCAGATCCATAGTGACAAGGCAAGTCTGTTCCTCATAGGTGTCTTTGAATGAGCCATTTGGCTACTTTTGCATCAGCCAAAGATATGTAACTAAGAGGGAAACTATGTTCAGTGCAATTGTGTCAGGGTATCCGCTTATGAGTATAGTGTAGTGCCATTCACATACTGTCCCACATGCCCAAAACATTTGAGAAGGCAACTCGCACAGAAAGAACAGCTGTGGGACTTAATCTCCTGGTTTATAAAGCTTCAAAGGCACTTTTTTAGATGTTAAGATTTTCACAGACCACCTTTCAGACAGTATGAAAGAATATGTTAATATTTAAAATTTTTCTATGGAATTTTTGAAGGCTGGCTTAGTCAAGAGTAAAAGTCTGTATGCGTGGTACCCCATACTAAGTAATGATTAAAAAAGGCAGCCTGTAGTTATACCTAACTATGTCGATGTCATGGGAAAAAACTTCAGACAGCTGAAGTCTGAATGTTAACTGCGCTGCTGCTTGAAGCCTGCCAGGTGTGAGACTGTGTAATAAGACTGGGTGCTCTGGCTGGTTTTCCACCAATGGGCTTGCAAGTGGAAACTGAAACAATATTTTCTACTCTTTCTGATATTTTCTCTCTTTTATTATTTGCATATCTGCACTAAGGAAGTAGCATAGGATTAGATGAGCAATGACTCTAGACTACTGCCAATTATTTTGTCCCTTTCCAATGCTTTTGAAGTGATACTGTTGCTGACATTATCTGAAAGACGACAGATGAGATTTTCTATCAAAATAACAGCTGATAGGAAGGATACTTCAAAAATGGAAACTTTACTGAATGTTTTTTTATTTGTTTTCTCTCATCATCTTGAAGATTCTGCACAGTTAAATTCTTTGAAGTTAATACAACATCTTCCTGTCAGAAAACGGATCAAAACTTCTTAGGAGCGAGAAAAAGTATGTAGTGGAACGGCCAGTTCCACTAGAGGGCGTAGTTGTGTATAGAAAAACAAAATAGAGTCGTGACAGTGCTCTTTTTCCTGGAAGTACGTTTATCTCATATGAGCAAAACATTACCGATGTACTTTAAGTGCAAGTCTTAGATTATTTTGTCTCGGAAGGACACCTTAAAAACCCTACTGGCACAGATGGCATCAGGCTCAGTGGGTAGGAGCCACTTGGGTTTGACATAGTCAAAACTATGTCAAAAAGCTCAGTGTTGCTTTCCTAAGCTCTGTTGTCCTGCTTCGGCTGAAGAAAATCAATGTTACTACTTTGCTTGTATTTCTGTGAATGACATTAAAAAATAAAAAATCAGACAAGATTTAGGACCTTACGTCCTAGCAGAATTACACTGCTTCCAAGGACTCTTTTATAATGTCACTTCTGTTGAAATGACCTAAGTGGATTGATTTAGTAACAATTGATTTCAAATGAAACCATGATATTGTGTCTTTGGGAGGAAGACCTTAGGTCTTACAGACAGCAGCTGTCTATATTGGACAGGTTTAGCCTGTTAATTAGAAGACACGCGGTAGACTACATAGCTTGTATAACAGATCTTGACCCTGTTGTCAAGGAAATTAAAATGATGATGTGTTAAGTATGATTGAATGCCCTACAATAACATTTGAAGTAGTATTAAGTATTTAGGTTTGTGTCTGCTGTTTTTTATTGTTCCTGTGTATAATTTTACTCAAGTAGGCATTCTATTATAAGATTAGATGTTGCCCTAGGCTGTAAGGCATAATTGGTTTGTCTGAGGAAAAGGTTGTGTGTTCTCCTTGTTATTGCATTGTCAAGAAAATGCCAGTGTGACTACAGCTACGCTTACAGATGTGTGTATGGATGTGGGGGAGAGGACTTCAGCAAAGCTTTTGTCTTTCAGAGATATTCCAGGAGTGAAACCTCTTCTGTTGCTATATGCTGTATCAGCACTGGGAGGCTCTACCGATTCTCTGTGCTGATGTAAGGGAGGCAACAGAAACTGTTTACAGAGGGGACTGTGAAAATGCTATGAAAGTGCTACAGGTGGATGGATGTGTCATGAAACACAAGGGCATTTGAGTCATATAAAATATCTATTTCCCCCGTGTTTACTGGACTATTTACGTCTTTCTGTATTACTTTCTATTTTCTATTAACATGACAAATTTTTACTCCCCTGGATGTCAGAAGCATGGTTGGAGGGAAGTAGAATGAGGCCCAGAGTGAGATGCTTGAAGGACAAACATAGTATGTGTCAGCTTTATTGATCAGAGGCAATTAGCTTGGTGAAACCCAATTAGGACACAGTTTTAGTTTTATACACACATACTTTAATCACTCGTTATCCAACTGAACTCTAAAGGGAATTACAAGAGACTAACAGGATGAAATGGCTGTCCCTTTGCTTTTAATGTAGGAGTTTTCTAAGTCTGTATTTGGTTATTAACTACTGATATCAGTGATTTCATGTTGCATTAAATCAGCTTCTGCTTTTTTGGATTTTTTTTTTCCCATCAGCAAGATCTTAATCATCTGTCATCCTGGCCGTTCTGGTGACAGTTATCCCGTGAGTTAATTTAATTTTTTTAAAACTCCTCCCCTTGTTTGCTTCTCTTGCTTAAGGCAATTTTTGTTGTCACCTTCTGGCTGGCTGCCTAACATTTGGCTAATAGCTCTTTGCAGTTGTCAATTTCATACTGTTTGAAATTGAATTCTCTTTCCTCAGTTTGTACGGGTCTGCTGTTTACTAGCCCATTATGCATGGAATCTAATCCACTTATGCTGTAAGAAGCTTGGAGACAGAACTTTTTTTTCCTTTTTTGTCACATTATGTTTTATTTATTGAGCATAATTTAGTTTGAATGAAATGAAATAGTCATAATGATTCTTGTGCTGTTGCAGAACTTCCTTATCACAGTGCATTTTGTCAGTTTGATTTATTTTATCTCTCTATTTACAGTTGTTGTGACGATCAGAGTTGCTTTGCTAGTTACAGCAAAAGTACCTCATCCTCCTGGAAAGCACTCCATATTTCAAATTACAAAGTCAACTTCAGGGTAGACCTGAGAAGTGCGTAGGCAAGTTTTGATTTAAAGTGGTGTCTGCTTTCTCTCCCTCTCTCTCTCTCTGGTATATTTATCATTTAGAAAGTAGCTGTCATTGCTGTATATCAAGATGCATTGCGTAGACAGGAAAACATTGTTCATATAGAAAACCACAGGGATTAAAAGTTATGTAGTTATGGAACTATGTCTGTACAGGCATATCTGAAAATAAGGACACTTCAGTGCCAAATATGAGTCATTTTGTTAGGCCACAAAAATGAATAATGGGCAGGAACATCTCTCCTATGAGAAAAGGCTGAGAGAGTCAGGACTGTTTTACTTAGAAAAAAAAGGCCCAAGGCAGGTCTTGTCAGTGTATGTGAATACCAGGAGGGAGTGTGCATAGAATACAGAGTCTATGGCAAGAGGCAGTGGATACAAACTGAAATGCAGGAGATTCATCTGAACATACTGGGAGGGTTATTTAACATTGAAAGAAGTTTCCCAGTGAGGTTATGGAGTCTGCATCCCTGGAGATATTCAAAATCCATCTCACGTGGGCCTGGACAACTGCTCTGGGTAGCCCTGCTTGAATAGAGATTGGATCAGATGATCCCCAGAATTCCCTTCCAACCTCAGCCATCCTGTGATTCTGTAACTTGGTGTCATCTATGTAATCTTATTTGCTTCGACTACAATACTGTATTGTCAGCTTATGACCATTTCTGACCCTCATTTGTACTTCCTTTTTATGCATTTGTACAAGTTTTGTACAAGTTGACTTCATTTCTGTAGCCTTTATGTACACTAAAGGCACAAATCTTTGAAAACAGAGAATGCTCCAGAGTTTATTTGTAAGACTGAGTGAAAACTGTGTTTGTTAGTATTTACTGTAATATCACACAGTGGCTTTTTTTTTTTTTTTTTAAATCAGGCAGAACTACGTTTTTCTGCTAAGTCTTCAGTCTGTAGGAGAAATTCAGTAATTTCAGATTAGCTCAGTTGATAATGGGCATTCTGAAAGTGCTTTTGAAGTATCATTAAATGACGGTTCATGTAAATACAAACATATGAAGCTTTAAGTATTCAGCAAACACTTATGGAATTGTTGTCATGTATCTAGAATTCAGGCCTTGTCAAAGTTCTCAGCCCTAAATATTCACGTTAGTCCAAAGATTTATTTTAGCATGGGATGTCATGCTTTTTTTTTTTTCAATGAAGATACTGACCAAGAAAAAAAGAATAATGCAATATACATAATATTATATGTATACACGTTATGCGCGTGTATAAATTGATGTAATGACTCTTTCTAAAACTTGAACTTTTGCAGTGGCAGAGGAAAACCTTAGCTACTTTATGCCAGAGACTGTATTTTATTTTTCACTAAATCTACTTGACTTTAAATAGAACATTCAGTGTCTTCAAATTTTAAGACAGGCTGAGAAACAAACTCTGGGAGAAAAAGAAAAAATAATCCAGCTTTATTTACTGCAGTTTAGTAATTCTATTGAGTTCATTTTATTCGAGTTTACATGCTGTGTTGATGGTGACTTTTGTCCATTCTGTCGTTACCAGTGTAAGAATGCATCACCCTCTTCAATTCAGTCTATTGTATGAAAATGCTTTTAACAGCTCTCATTTCACGTTTCCTTGGTACTATAAAGCATAACAACTTGCTTTTCCTTCTATGCAGAAATGAAACATAGGTGCTCTTCTCTCTCCAGTAAAATGTATCTTACTGTAAATAAATCATCACTGAAAGAAATATAGCCTAAAAGGCAAGAATCGCTTTTTTTTTTTGTATCTTCAGCGTATGACGTTCACATGTTCCTTTATCCAAGGCAAAGTCTACAGTTTTAAGACACCAAAGTAAGTTTGTCTATGAGCAGCAGAAGTAATTAAGTTCTTTAATGTTTTTTACTCCCACATTACTCAGTCCTTCTCATCTTTGGTGCTAAAGTGCTTCTTCCAGCTCCTTTCTGTGTCTTTTGCCAGTTTGGCTGAGAAAGTGGCAACATATGCTGTTGCTGAAATAAGTGTGCGCTGATTGCCTGTTAGTTATACCCACATCCATTGGCCAGCTGGCTGAACTGCAACTGGCTTTTCCATATTGATAACACTAATTTTGGTCCATTTCTACCAGGAGAGTTTTCACAAAATGTATTGGTGTTTATTACCTTTGAGCTGCTCAAAGAACTCATGGGTCAGGAAGGGGGAGGCCAGGCAGTACAGTTGTGTAAGTCTCACTTTGTTGAGAAAACAGGTTTCAAATTAATGTCAACCTATACTCACATCTCAGAAAAAAAAAGAATCTGAAAGTCCATCATAGCTAATAAACATATCAGAATTATTAGATGTTCTGGCTAAAATTATTCAGAAAAGCAAGTAAGTGTTTGTTTTCTAATGCCATTAGGAGAACCATTTGCCAAGTTTTGATGCTTACTGAAGTTAGTATGATTACATAAGTGTAACTTAATGGAACATGGCTTTTAAATATTTATTACAATTTTTTTTTTTCTATGTGGAAGATGAATTCTGATGCAGCAAAGCAGAATTATTAACCTTTAAAATAACTAATCTACTTCTCCAAGGAGTTTTGAAGTTGTATAGGGTTAAAAACATTTACTGTATGGTCAGATCCGCACAGACAGGTTCTCACATTATCTTAACAAAGCTCTTCTCATTATTAGGAACATCTTTAGACCTGAAATGTCAAAGCAGAACACTTTATTTTTTTTGTGGCCAGCTTGAATCTTAAGTGCTTTTGCATACATAAGGCATTGCTATTTGTTCAGCTCAGCATCTATGTTAAGTGATTCCAAGGCACTGCATTCCAGACATTACAGAAAAAATTATTGCCATCCTACTGACCTGGAAGTCTAAAACTTGCTGATTTCAGTCCTGTTAACAGCCCTGGAGCAGGAGAACCATTGAGCAGAAACTTATCAGCCTGCAGAGTTTGACAGATGAACAAGGTTCCTGCTGAGCAATTTTGGTGAATAGATGCATTCTTCCATCAAATATATTCTATAAAATTGGCATTTATCTTTTGAAACCAATTTCTCAAGAGATTTTCCAGACAGCTCTTGTAAACAAGTAAAAGTTTAATATTAATATTCTTTAATTTGCTTCTAGCTGTGCCATCTTTTAAGAAATGAATATATCATTTACTTCTTTTTAAAGAGAGTAGGGCTTGGTTGAGTTTTTTCCATTTATCAACTACTCAAGTTATTTAAGTAAAGGAACAGGATTTACAAACACTTGAAAAGAATTACCATCCGTATGCTGTAGGAGTTATCTTTAGTACAGTGAAGCAGGACTTCTTGTTGGTAGTGGTAGAATTATGCATTATCTAACCTTACTGTTGTGGTTTAACCTGGCAGGTAGCTTCGCACCACACAGTCATTCACTCACTTTCCCCCACAGATGAAGGGGAGAACAGGAAAAAAAAAAGAGTTGAGATAAAACTACTTCCTATGGAAATGATAATAGTTGTGATTATATTTATATGTATTAATGTATATAACAAGTGCAGACAACACACCAGAGGAATGGGATGCCATCCAGATGGGCCTAGATCAGCTTGAGCAGTGGGTCCAGGTGAACCTCAAGCAGTTCAATAAATGCAAAAAGCAAGGTGTTACCCCTTGGTCGAGGCAACATCCACTACCAATACAAGCTGGGGAATGAAAAGAATGAGAGCAGCCCTGACAAAAAAGACCTGGGGGTACTGATGAATGGCAGGCAGGACATGAGCCAGCCCAGAAAGCCAACCGTATCCTGGGCTGCATCCAAAGAAGCATGGCCAGCAGGTCAAAGGAGGTGATCCTGCCCCTCTACTCTGAGCTGGTGTGATCTCACCTGGAGTACTGCATCCAGTACTGTACAGAGTACAGTACAGTACAAGAGATCTGTGGAGTCCTCAGTACAGGAGAGACACAGATCTCTTGGAGCACAACAAAAGGAGGGCCAAAAAAGTGATCCAAGGGGTGAAAAACCTCTCCTGCAGAGGCAGGCTGAAAGAGCTGAGACTGTTCAGCCTGAAGAAGAGAATCCAGCAAGGTGACCTGATAGTGGCCTTTCAAAATCTAAAGTGGAGCAATGGGAAATAAGGGGACAGACTCTTTAGCAGGGTCTGTTGTGACAGAAAGAGGGGAAATGATTTCAAGCTTCATGAGGATGGACGTAAGTTGGATATAAGGAAAAAGTCTTTTGTGGTGAAGGTGGTGAGGCACTGGAACGGGTTGCCCAGAGATGTGGTGGTTGTCCTATCATGAGATTTTCAAGGCATGGCTGCATCAGGCCCTGAGCAACCTGATCTACTTGTACATGTCCTTGTTCATTGTAGGGCAGTTGGACTAGATGGCCTTTAAAGGTCCCTTCCAACTCTAAGGATTCTATGATTCTCTTATTCTAAGTGATGCTCAAGAAATTTCTCACCAACCCTCGACTGATACCCAGATAGCTCCTTGAGCAGAGGAAGAGAGAGAGAAACTACCACCCTCCTTCGAAACTCCTTCTGCGTGATATCAGATGGTATAGAATATCCCTTTGGCCTGTTTAAGTCAGCTGTACTTATTCTGTTTCCTCTCAGCTTTGACTCCACCACACTGCTTAGCAGGGAACTATAAACATCAGTGTTATCAACATTTTCTCCTAGAAACAAAAATATAGCATCATATCAGACACTCTTAAGAAAAATCAATCCAAGCTGAAACTAAGACACTTACCTAAAAGAGATTTGTTTCACTGAAGCAAACATGATTTTAAGATACAGTCACTATCATTAAATACTTTCAGAGGCATGCAGAAATGAATGGAACTAAATTAACATATATCTGTTTATTTATTGGATTAAAGAAGTTTAAGTACTCATTTCTGTGATGGGTTAGCCATGGTTAAGGGCCAAATTCCTACCCAGCCATACACGGGGTATGTTCCTCAGCAGGACAGGGAACAAAGATGGGAACAACAGGATGAACAAAAAGGTTAAATGTTGAAGTAAAGATGTTGCTTACTAATTATTGTTGAGGACTAAACAGAGTCTTTGAAAATGCCTATAATCATATCTATCAGTGCTGTGTATGGCATGGACAGTACTCTTTAACACTGTAACCGTGGAGGTAGTCACTTGGAACTAAGCGAAGAGATTTCTCTGTTCCTGTTGTCCCTTTCCCTGTGGATGAAGACTTTGAGTGATCCTTTTTAAAAGTGGGATCCAACCATAGGCTGTGGTCAATTCCTAGTCCTAACTGTCCAGTTCTGGTATACTGTAGATTTAAAACCATCTTGTTTGCATCTACATATATCATCCCAATATGGTTTGCATTAATGGCATTCTTACTAAATCATTTATTTCAAAGATATTAGCAATAACATTAGGTCTTAGTGATTGTTTCTTGGGTCTGAAGAAATACTCTCTGGTATCTGAAATGAAGTTTCACTGATCAATTTGAGCAATTTGGAATGCCTTTTTTAATCAAATTCATCTCTGTTAATAAGATCTATAATTATTAAGCAGGAAGGCATAATGAGATTGGCTGATTATAATGTAGGTAGTGTAGACAAGTACTTCTAATTCTCCAAAGGATTAATCTCTCTGATTGTGGTACTAGCATGCTTTGGGCTGCTACACTGATGTATTTAAACATCCTTATTTTAAAGGACTTGTATTTATGGAAGATAAATTATTACTTTGGAATGTTTAGCAGCTTTTTATTATAGCTGATGCTTGCTTTCTTTTTGTTATTAATTTCTGCCCCCAAGAAGAAGCAACAGATATCCTGTGTGGAATGTTCATGAATTAGCTCTGCTTTTGTGACTGCAATCTGTGGGCCTAAACCTGCAAATATTCAATAATGCAACCACTTAGATTTGTTTCAATGTGATTGTGGATTTGGATGAGAAAGGCATTGCTACATCTCTTGATCTGATTATTGTAAACGTTTCATTTATATCTTTGTTTCTATATGTGTAAAATGATACAGATCCTCAGTTTCTCTTAGGATTCTCAGAATGTGCCACACATGCTTTTTGAGTTGAAAATTGGAATAAACAGCAGCATCCTGTGTTTTGAATGTTGTCCTCAGTCTGAACTGAAGTCTAACTGAAGGGAAGCTGCCAACGCGCTTCTGTCACCCAGCTTCTCAGGGTAGACGCTCCTTCCAAATTCTCTTCCTGCCCATCTCCTTAGCAACACACCATCATTCAAACGCAAATGTAGTATCTTTAGCTTATCTGAGGGTTGCTCTCTTTCCTTTTCTAAGCATTTCCTAACTTATTTTCTCTTCTTTACTGCTATGTGGAGATCTTTGCATTTAAATGTACAAAAAAGTTGTCTTGAAAGGCTGACTGATATGACGATGAACTAGAACAGATGGCCGTACTTGTATAGCAGAATATGCCAAGTATAGAGCACATTAAATTCTGCAATCGGTGGTCTTCTAAATCAGCAGAATTTAGAAAAGGTGTCAACTACTGGCCAGGGAAAGACTGGTGACATCAAACCCTGTTTGGACTGACAGATCAAAGAGAACAGAATTACAGTGTACTTTCCATGTTTTATCTGCCACTATTTGCTACAGCTGACATAGCCTCAAACTCTAGAATTGGTGATAAAAACAAGAGCACTCTTGGGACATCGTCTTGCTTTTTTCTAAAGGCACAGTAAAGCATTCTTCTCTCAAAAGTGTGTTATCAGTGGGATGATTAGTTCTTGTGGGCTTTGCAGATAGGTACCAATGGATGCATTATTGTGACACTTGTTGGAACAGTTCAGAGCAGGGCCACACTATGCCAGACATTTCATTAAAGTGGTGCAGTAGACTTGTTAGGTGATTATCTAACACTCTAAACAGAAACCAAAAGAAAAAGGGTGAGAAGGATGTAGTACAGCTTACAGGCCAAGATGTGACTGCAGATGGCGTGACATTTTTACAATACAGGGGGGACTTGTCCATTAGTCTTTCAGATTAAATTATCCCAGAAAGAATGTAAGAAGGAAGATGAGAGAGTGAACAGAGAGAACAAGAATAGGAATTGGGCAAAAAAAGATAAAATGTGTGAATTAAGGATAGTACAAAGAAGGTATTTAGTTCAAATAACTCAGCAGCATGAATAACAATATTCAGGAGGAAAAACTCCAGGGAAGTACGTGGCTTTGGCAATTCACTACTGCAGTATCTCCTGAGAATGTTTCCTGGTTGTATCTGCTAACTGAACTGGAGTTTGTATGGCTAAATCTGAGGCAGGATGGAATCAGGCAAGAGAACTTAGCTGTGATCCAGAGCATAGGAATACATACATTTATAAAAACAACGCAAAGTAAAAGGCTCAGTCACATAAACAACTGGAAGAATAATAAGAAAACTATTTCTAATGGACATCTTGTTTAGGATAAGATTAACAAAAAGGCTTAAGGAGTTAACAAGCTTTTAATAGCGATTTCTTATTAGTGCCATGTGGAGGCAAAGGCTTCAGTGTGATTACATCTCTGATTAGGCACTTGAAAATCCACAGAGGTAGAAAAGAAACCAGGCATAGACAAAATAAACACTGTAAAACTCAGAGAAGATCTGAAAGAGAGCCTCATGTAGGGACTGGAGGAGTATCTAAATCCGCACCTACTTGTTCTCTGTAGGAGATGTCCTTTCTGTATCAACAAAAAGATGTCCTTTCTGTACCAACAAAAAGGTCCAGCAGTGTTTCAAAATTTTGGCCATATATTTAGAGAATAATCTTCATAGGGAGTTTGCCAACTCAAAACTTAGGCACTGCAAAAACATTCAGGCTTACCTTTTACACTTTTCATCAAGTCTCTCTTTGTATAGTGACTGCAATATATACTTAGACTCATATTTTCCATATCATATATTTTTCTCTCCCAGCTTTGCTGGGAGAAAGCTGGAATCACAGAAACAGAGTAATAACCAAGAGAAAACAGAAACCATGATCATACCCTTAGCACTCCAAATTTCATAAGATGTCCAAGCAATTGAATACTTCCAAGAGTGAGTAACTTTCCCTTTTTGGAAAGTTCAGTGGGTATGTTTTTGCAAGATTAGGCCAGGGAATAGTGCATTTTTTTTTCTTTACTAACCTTTTAATATAGATTTTATTCTCACACATTTTTAAAATCAATCTGCTTATTAACCTAAAGTACTTTAAATATTTATGGAGACCTGGATACCATCCACTAGTTTGGTCTAGGTTACAGATGTGCTGCTCTACCCTAGAGCATTTGTAACACAACATTTTTGATTAAAAAAAAAAAGCGTATTGTAAGCTGAATGGTACTTCTAACATCAGTAGAAAATAAAGTGAGAACATTTTTAAAGTTCTAAGATAAGTGTGATTTAAAATGTTTTAAAATTGCAGCTGTGTATGTGTTTTAAGCTGCCAGAGTGAGATTCAGGATTCTCTTTCTCCCCCTGTCGTCTCTCACAGATTTGTTTTGATGAAAAGAAGGGAGTCAAATTCATTGCAATATTTCATTGCTTGTGGTGTTTCACTGGATGTGCCAACTGAAATACAGAATCTTAAGCTGGGGAGGACCAATAGGCTCACAGGGTAATGCCAGAACTGAGCCAAGCTGAGCTGAAAATAATCCCATGGATTTTTCAACCCTGTGAAGAAGAAGGATTAGAATTATGATGCCCTGCTAAATTCAGTTACAAAGAGATTAGAAGGAAGATATCCTGCTGAAATCTCTTACGAAGAGGGTGTGACAGTAGCAATCAGGAAGAAGAGCTTTAAACAAAGTGCTAAAACAATGAAACTCCTACCCTGCACGGAGCAGTGTGAGGTAGATTCCTCGCCTGGCTTTGAGCAAGCGCTACTGTGCTCCCTCTGCATGTTCCTGGTGTGCACTGACCCAAGCAGAGCCAGTAGTTACATGGCTGTACTGTGTCTACTTTCACCTCCAAATTGGCTCTCTCTCTCCATCACAACATTAAATTGTGTACACACAAATTATAAGGAGAATAGCTTTTCTGTATGTCAGTTTCTCCTGGGGGAAGCAGTAAAATGGTGTGAAATGAAGTCAGTTTTGCTTCAAATGTTTGCAAAGTCAATGTATATATTTCAGTTGACCTCCTATGTTGAATTTAAGAAAGCCAAAATAGTGAGTATAGATGTTGTTTTGAGGAAGAACTGATCATTTTTGCATTCTAGCTCAAACATGCACACTGAAGGTTCTTCAAGTCACGGATAAAAAGTTATTCTCCTCTTCGCACAGTTCAGAAGTTTTCTGTGGGTTACACACTGGGGAGATGACCTTTGTCTGGCTTGACACCAACAGACTATTTGTGGCAATGTGCTACAATATGCTATTGTAGCTATCAGTGGATGCATCAAAGGAGTTGGCTTTGTTGCCCGCGTGTTAGCGATTTCTGCCTTTATACTACCTCCTCCTCCCTGCCCTCAGTCTACAATATACGTTTCTTCTTCAGTTATTATGACCTGGTTTTAATTCATTTCTGTCTGGAGAATCCAGGGCTCCTCATCAGGTGTAGTTTTTAAGTATGACGTTGAAAGCCCTCACAAAAACAAATACAAAAGCTTCTCTGTAACTTTGAAGCTGCAAAATGTTTGACATACACACTTAAGGGAAGTCATAGCACACCAGTTTGGGAAATGACATTGGACTATTCTGGTGTTTAGAAGTCTGCCAGTTTTAATCTCTGTTTCACCATGCTCTTAGAGCATACAGAAAAGCCAGGGAAAGTGTGAGAAAAGTTTTTGAAGCAAATACAGCATCATAGGAAAGAAAAAGCTCAAATCTCTTAAGAGGATTCATTAGACAAGAGAATTTGTTGGAGAAAGCTCATGAATGCGCAGAGCCATATTCATGCAATATAGATGCTGATTAACAGCTACATTAATTGAGCTAAATCATGTTTTGTTAATATCCTTATTACTAGGGATAGATTACTACATCCAAAGATTGAAAATGTTTTCTGTCAACTGATAATTCTCCTTTTTAGCAGAAAAAAAAAATTTCCTTTGTAATAAGATACAAATCCTGATTTCCATGGTTTTATTCCACCTTTTATTTTATTACATTTTGTAAAGTCATCCAGATTTTCTTATAGATGAAGATTCCATGCATCATTTCTTGCATAATCTGATTCTGCTCAGCTGGCTTTGATTCAGCGTCAAAATTTTCTGACAAAATATTGCATATCAAAGAGCATTCAGAAGTCAGGAGGTTAAGATGGTCTGCAGTCTCTTCATGTGTGGAAAATGTATGTGATGAAATCACCTACAGTGACTTTTTGAAACTTAAGTTCTTCCTAGCCCAAGTAAAATTTCACCATCTGTTAGGGCTTCATAAAAGTCTCATAAAATATCCATGATAACAAATGACTTTGTGTCCAAAATGGACTTGTGATTTCTGAACTTGTCTTTTTGCAGCCCCTAAATGGATTACTATGCTTGCTACAAAGTAAAATGGCAGTGCAATAACAATTCAAACAACCTTTGTCAGGTGCGCTTTTGTAAATGATATTAATCTTCATAATGCAATACATCTAGCATTACAAATTTTTTAAAATGACTTCCCCTCAGTAGGGGCTTATTAACTAATTATATATTATTATTAGCGGCAAAATCAAGTTCTATATAGCTTTCTGACTTCCTGAAGATATATTTGATTGACATAATTGGGCCTTTAGTTATACAACAGTGTCTGATTCCCATCTCAATTATTTCAGTGTAAAACCAGAGATTTATCAGTTGTTCAGTTAGGCTCAGGACTATGAAAATGCTCCATAAGGTAGAGGCAGAGTTTGATTTTTGTGCAGAACATGTAAGAGCTTTTACTGTATTACTGTTATTATCATAATTAAGTGAAAGGCAAACAGGACAGGAAATGGAGAAGAATGTAGCTGGCTTTTTAAGAGATTTAAAGCTGTGCAAGGAAGAAAGTCAGGGGGAAAGCATGGTTAAACTTTTCTTCAAAAGTATTCTATTGGAGTTTGTACACCAAAGCACTGTTTTTCTGTAATTCTAACTTCTTTTTCTCTCTCTGGAAACTAGAAAGTCTGGAATCAGAGATTAAACTAGCAAGAATGCGTGTTTAACATGAAGTAGGAAATGAAGATTGAATAAAAAGGAATATCAGGATCAGCAACTCTATTTTAGAGCAATACTTCTTACATCAGTCCCTAGAGATATCTCTACAAAAATTAGTCTTATGTCCGGGTACTGTTGCTTTTTAATTCAGTTTAACATGCCAATTCAAATGCCCTTTAACAACGCTTTAACAAGTACTGTTTATAGTGTTTAAAAAAAAACTAATACAGTCTGCTGTCTTTGAGGTTTTCCTTATGTATACTAATTTGATACACTGACTGAATGCTTCATTTATTTAAGATGCTAAAAAAAGTGGCTGCAGTCTTCAATTTATTTTTGGAAAAGCGCTTGTTTGATAATTTCAGAAAAAGCATTTCTCCTGTCTTCTTGCCAGAGGCAGGCAAACTTTATGCAAATGACAATGATATGCTGGCTCTGAATTAGTAACAGGGGGGTGGTCTTTATGCAGCACAAAATAACTGGAGGGTGTTGTTAATGTAACAATCTACAAAAAATAAAAAACAATAAAAGAAAGAAAATACCAGTTACTACAGTGTTCTTGCCTGAAGAATTTAAGTGCCATGAATGTTTTACAGATAGAATTATTCTCTATTCTGCCCATCGTAATTGGAAAACATGAACAAATCTTCACAATCCCACAATTATGTATTAAAAACAATATATTTTTTTTAACCTGGCTTATAATCATCACAAAACATAAGCAAAGTGTTCCATGCTTTACCTAAATACCTTTGAGAATGGCACTTTTGAAGATTGATTTTGCACTGTGATGGAAGAAATGCATCTTTTTTTTTCCACAATTGTGGAATTGTATTAATGACCTAATTCTGAAGTTTGAATTAGTTCTCCTTGACTGAAGTGGAAATTTACCTAAAAACTGTATAAAATCTTCGCTAAGTAGTCAGAAGTCAAATGTTAGATGTTAATCACAGGTAGCTTAGCTTCCAGGGTAACAGTAAGAAACTTATCTATGCTGAAAATTTTCCTTAAAATCAGCATAAAATAAAGTTTCTCCAAATATCCATTCTTTTCAATATACTCAAGACAAGAATTAACTAACTAGGCCAATGAGAGGCATAATTGAAATGCGTGTTTACCAATTGGAAAATGGCCTTTAAATCAGGTACCTGCTTGCTGACAGGAGTAGGGGTATCTCATCAATGCATAATTAATAACCTTTGTAGTATCACAAAGTATTCCCATGTTACTATGATAAAGTTTCACGTGGTTGTATGTCTCCCTGGAGAACACTAAGTAACACAGACAACATCACTCATCATTTCAGGAAAGATGTTAGCACTGACATGGACTGCTTTGATTGAAGTGTTACTATGCAGGAGTTACTCTGAAGTTCTAAAGAACTCTGGGAACAAAGTATATCACCTTGTGCAAGAACTACTGCTTTGTCGTTTCCTCAGAGCAGTTTGCATTCTGTTTGGGCAGTTTATATTCTGGTCGTTCCAACAAAGAAGCAGAATGGCCAAGCATTTCCATGTTAACTGGAGAGGAAACCCAAATGCTGTATTTGCTTTCTGGGGCCAATCTGAGATCACACACAGAGATTGCAAGTCGTTTGCAGCCGCTCAGGGAGCTGTTCAGCAGAGGTGTGGTTTGTGTGGAATTAGAGCAAAACAGATTTCTTGTCCAACATTATTACCCACTATTATGTGCTGACACTTCAATTTCTCAGAATTCCTACAATGCTTGTGGTGCTAGGTGCTAAAGACCAGTAAAACCTGGTACTTGATTAACCTTGTGATCAAGGCGTTATTTATCTTTTTAAAAAAATATGTTTATTATCTTTATTATATTTTTTAACTTCTTTATATCAACACAATATTGAAGAAGGAAGAATGCTTTCTTCCAAGGCAGTTCACTAAAAATCTGCTGTGGCCATCCGGTAAAGACTGAAGGATTAGATGAATGTAATGTTCCCCCTGCTTTATTAGAGCAGTTAGATTCCTGTGATCGTATTATATAATGTTTGCCTGCAGAAGATGTTGAAAACCATATGATTCTAGCAGAAAAATGGTGTGTCAAATTAAAGCAACAGCTATCAGTATACAAATCTTGAAAACTGTATTCCTCGGAGTGCTAAGCTCTGTAGAAAACAGAGTGGACTTTGCATCCTTCTAAATATTGCTTGTAGTCAGAGCAACATAGTCTGAGCACTTAGTATGTTCTCAGTATATTAAAAATGAAACGAACAAAACATCTTGTGTAGATACTTTTCTTTCCCAGATAAGAAATGGTTTCAATCCTCATTTTTTTTAACCTATGTTTCCTGGTTCATAACTAGTTGGGAGTAAAGTAAGCTGAAGAGATAGATGCCATCTCTTACAGAATTTAGATATGAACCTGGTAAGCAAGATACAAATACAAATGCAGATATTCATGGCTGTTTCACACTGCCACGTTATCTTCTCACCAGAACAGGATAACATTAAACAAAACATTTAGGAATTTAAAAGCTTTGCATTTGCTCGCAAGAAATAGTAGGCTCTGAAAAGAATGCATTTTTCTAGAGACAGTTCCAGTACTTTAACAGAAAGATCTGACTACTTCTAAGAAATAAATACATATTTTTAAAACCCTCCAAACCACCATAATGCAAATAAAACACTTTCTGTGATCACACAGTTTGTCAAACTCTTTTGTTATTGTCACAGATTTTGTAACGCGGTTATTTTAGGGTAATATCGTGAGCTCCCTCTAACGTTGTGCTTGTTTCTATTCTAAATGTCAATAAGAGCCTATAATCACTGGCTGTAATAGTAACAAATTCTTGCTATGAGAGGTTGCAGTTGATTATTCCCACCATCACAGAATCATGGAATTGTTGGGGTTGGAAGGAACCTCCAGAGATCAACTCCAACCCCCTGCTAAAGCAGATTCCCAACAATAGATTGTACATGCAGGTGTCCAAACATGTCTTGAATACCTCCGTAGAAGAAGGCTCCATAACCTCTCTGGATGACCTGTGTCAGTGCTTTGTCACTGTCATGGTAAAGAAATCCTTCCTTCTTCACATTTGGGCAGAGCTTCCTTCATTCAGTTTAACTCCCTCCCTTTTCCGTATACTGTGCATAAAATACTGTTTTTTGTTTGTTTGTTTGTTTGTTTGTTTCAGTTTCCCTAAGACTGAACTCTGCAGTCATAAAACTTCCAAGATCTTGTATGTCTTTTCTTCAGTGTAATTTGTTTGCCATGTAACCTAGATAATGTTCCTGATGTGCTTTCAGAAATCTGAGCGTACATTTTTATGTTCACTTTAGAGGAGCCCAGAGCATAACTCCAAGGTTCCAAGAAAAAATTGGATTCAGGTTTGATGTGACTAATGTTTCTCTCAGCTGATTTCACAGGGCAGAGGATAAGGTTTTGAAGCTAGACACTGATTCTAAAAATGGTGGCTTTATATATCATCCGTCATAAAAGATGTAATAACCACTGCACCACAGTGCTAAAGTTTTAGTATAGAACTGCAAGGCAGTGCAAGTATGGTGTATATTCTTTCCATGTGATTTTTTTTAAATTTTTCTTCTATTTTTTTCTATGGTAATAGTCACAATTCCAATTAATATGTTCTAAAAAAAATGCATTTATTTACCAAAATGTGCAGAACATGTATTTTTATTCTTAATTGTGTAGATGTCTCTGAACATACCTTTTTTGCCATCTACAAATTAAGTAGTAGAGGGTTTAATATTAATTTATATATTTGCTGCCTTACACTATTCTGACAACATTAAGAATCTTAGTTAATTTAAGCAAATATACAGTCATCACGTTTTGCAATTTCAGGTCTGTGCAGCTGTGCATATAAATACATATAAATTAATTGCACTAACACACTTTGTTGATGTTGTTACTGTGGGCTAGTAAAATAAAGCCTTACATATCCTCTGCTATGGAATTTGGATTTTTTTTTTCCTTGAAATAAGCAAGGATTAGAGAAATATCTCATCCTGATTTTCATTGCTTTTTTATCTAACAGCTACTTTGATTCTTTTATATCACTGTTTCTCTGCACCAGTTTTATTATTATTCTAGGATCTGAACTTTCTGGTGGAGAGAAGAAAGCACTGGGATTATATTGATCATTTCACAGTCAGGTGTGTATGACTCACTGTTAAGATGTCTGGGAGAAATGGCATCTTATACTGAAGGTACTCTCTAATGTGGATTACTTGATACAGCTATTACAACACAGAAATATGTCTTTCAAAACCCATTAAGTTTCTCAATAATATGGGATGATCTTTCCACTCGTAAGGTTTCCAGTGAGTGCAGATCTCATGAGAAGATGTGCATGCTTTTTGTAGCTTGCTGATACTTCAGTCAGCGTAAGAAGCTGTAAGCTCATGCCTCCTCTTCCTGGTGTCCTGTACGTGTCCCATGAATGGAAACTACCCAGCCAGGTTCCCTACCCTCCCTGCTTGTAGCAGGGATTGCCTGGCTTCTCCAGCATCTAATGAAACTCCAGCAGTGGTTTTCAACAAATTCTTGTACTTTAGAATTAGAAATAGCATGTTTTTAAATATATAAAATCCTGAAATCACATTGGCAGAAATCGTTTATGGAGACAAAGGTAGTACCATCTTTTCCTGGCAAGTGATAAGTACTGAAACTGAAGTTGGAAGAGACCTCATGGTTCCATCTGCTCCAACCCATGCCCAAGCAGGGACAACCAGAGCAGGGTGCCCAGGCACATGTCCAGATAGCTTTTGAATACCACCAAGCAGGAGACTCCACAGCCTCCCTGGTCAACCTATGTGGCGCACTGATAGCCACACTGCACAGAAGTTCTTCCTGATGGTCATAGGGAAACTTCTGTGTTCCAGTTTGTACATATTGCCTCTTGTACTGGCACTGGGCTCTTCTGAATAGAGTTTGGCTCTTTGCAACTTCTGTTTAGGCATATATAGTCATCAGTGAGATTCTCAAAAATATTCTTTTTCCACTCTAAATAGTCACAGCTCTCTCAGCCTTTCCCCCATAAGCTCCTCTAGACTCTCACTCATTTTTGTGGCTTTTTGTTGAACTACTTCCAGCATGTCCAGATCTCTTGCACTGGGGAGTGCAGAACGGGACCCAGTACTCTGGGTGTGGCCTCACTGGAGCTGAATAGAGGGGGAAGGTTTGCCTCCTATGACCTGCTGGCAATATTCCTCCTCATGCAGCCCAGGATACCCTTAGTTATTTTGCCATAAGAGCACGTTACTGGCTGAAATTAACATGGTGCCCACCAGGACCTTCGGGTCATTTTCTGCCAGGATGCTTTCTAGCTGCTTGAAATCCAGTTGTACTTGTGCATGGGGTCCTCCCTAGGTGCAAGGCTTTGCACTTTTGTCTTTAGGCAAACCTTTCACGAGGTTCCTGTTGGCCCACTTCTTCAGCCTGTCCTGATTCCTCTGGATGGGAGAACATAACTCTGGTGCATCTATTGTGTCACCAGCAAACTTGCTGAAGGGTACACTCTGCCCCATAATCCACATCAATAACGATTAAGGGTTAAGGACTGAAACCAGTACTTACCCCTGTACTTGACCACTACTTGCTTGCCTCCAGCTAGAATTCATACCACTGATAACTACCTTATCATAACAGGATCTCTCACTTCTGTACAAGTATCCCACTCAGGTAAGAGATACAGTGAAATAGGAGATTTGAGCAGCTGCATTGTTTCATAATATTCTCTTCAAGCCAAATAAACTGATTTGAAGACCATTCTTATTTTTTTATTTATTTTTCTTAAAAGGTTCTTTCCATTTTTGAATGAAAGTATCCCAACCACCTTCTACACGTCTCCTCATGGCATTTGAAGTACATTTGGAGTTACCTCAGGCAGGCTGTTGAAGCTTTTGTCTTGATACAGGTTGCTACTATTGCCAGTTTTTAACATGTAGTGGAGACTGTCACAGCACAGACTAGTATTTAGGAAAAAGAACTCCTTTAGATGACTATATTTACAGGTTAAAACAAAAACCAACACATACACACACAAAATATTGTGTAAACAATTACAAGTTCTTGCTTGAAAATACAGAATTTTTTTCTTTTTGAAGTCATGATTTTTCTTGTGTTGACTTATAACTTTAGGCAATGTAGAGATGTCAGCCTATTAGACCTCTGTCCAACTAGATAAGTCATATCACTGCAAAACTTCTGCTAGTCATTGATGGATGTGTTTGGCCTCTTATAATAGTAGCAACGTGTTTCCTATTTTTTCCCCATGTTTAATGTCCTCTCAGCCTGTTGAAGACTTTTGTTTAGCTTTTCAAGGAAAATTCTATTGGCAAACCTGTTTAATTCAAAACCGGTTACCCTGTAGTAAGTAATGCCAGTCAATAGAAGAACTGAAAGAAAAAGGAAAATAATTATGTAATGAAGTTTTCTTTATGCATATGTGAATCTACATTCAGTAAATCAGTGCACAATATGTGTTGAACTACCTAGTTCATCAAAGCCTCCATTTCTTTTCCCTTCCTAGGTAATTGCAGGAAAATAGCTACGTTTATGAAACAGGCCAAATGCACATCCTTACAGTCAGTCTAGTTTCCTACGGGCAAGACCTATTTCATCCTAATGACTTTAGCAAGTCTATTTCTGCTGAAGAACTGGAAAATGTTCTTTCCTCTCAACTAGCGGAACGAAATAACTCTTTCTGATGTCTGTAATTCAAGCTGCTCTCATCACCAATCCATTTAGAAAAGGAATCCTGCATCTGTGAAGGTGGATTAAATTCTTTTGTCTGAGCCCTGGCTTTGAGGGGAACTTGCACTCCCAAATCATCTGAGTGCTTTTATGAATGCTGTGTTGCACACACAGCTCTGGTGGAGAGCACCTGTGCTCCTGAACAGCTGTATCTGCTGTTCTGACTTTGTTAGCAAGAAACATGATGTTTCGCAGCAGTTGCTGAATGGTGAATATGGATTATTGACAGAATCGTTACTATATTCTGTTTATACACAATTTTTTTTTTCTCAGAAGATGTGAATGATTTTGAGAATTGTATTTTACTAACCACAGTGTATGTTTCAGCACTGGTTTGACCATGTGTATCAAGTGCACATGGGCTTCTGTCCCAAGATTCCTTGTGGAATAACTCACACTGGCTTATTTCTGTGTCTTGATTTTCTATTTGTGGGTCATTTATATAATACTATGGCTTGTGACATGAATAGTCATTTTTCGTCTCCCGTTAAATTGAGGTTAACAGGACTACCATTTTATGCTGTGAATTATGGTCCCTTCCATAACAGAACATATGGGAACGTGCACTCAAAATTCTTCTAAACTGTTTGTTTACATTATACTGTCATCCCTTTATCTCAGTTGCGGCCTGAGGGACTATCAGGGCACTGGCTGGGAGGTGGTGAACAATTGCTTACGCATCCTTGTTATATACATTCATATATATATATATACATAGTCATAACTGTTAACCCTTTCCCCTTTCCTTTCCCTTTCTTAGTAAATAATTTTATCTCAACCCACAAGATCTCCCTTTTTTCCTCTGATTCTCTCCCCCATCAGACTGGGAAGGGAAGAGTGAGCAAATGACTGTGCAGTGCTGAGCCACCTCTCAGTTTCAATTGCGTGTTACAGTTCTGCAGGAGTATTCAGCAGCCATCAAGAATATCCATAATGTTTTCCAGTGAATAGGAACTTGTGTCTGTATAACATACATAGATATATGCACACTGTCTGATACATTGCTTCAGGACTTGGTCTGTTGTTATTTCCCCTTCACTGCTGTTTCACTTCCTTTCCACTCTGCTAGGACTGTGGTTTGGTGGATCCGTCTTGAGAACTGTGACATTCTCTGCTTCTCCAGCATTCACCCGTTTATTTATTTAACACCAGTATGAATAGATTAAAAAAAAAAAAAAGAAGAAAAGAAAAAGTGAAGTAGAATGTTATCAGCCAATAAAATATCCTAGGAGGAACAACTACAGTTCAAAAGTACGTTCTGGTTGAAATATTACTAGATTTTTGTTTTTGTCTGTTTTTGTCTTTCTGCTATTGTGATCATTTGGAGAAACAAGGAGTTGATACCCTACCTATCAGTTTCATTTTCCTGGTTCATTTCTTGCCATCTTTTTTTCATTTACTTGCTTTCCTATTCTTACACTCTCTTGTAATCTCTACTATAAGAGAAAACACTATCATCTCCCTTACAATTTGTAATACAAATATAAGAGAGGAGATTGTTAGACAAAATGGAAAGGGTACTTGCAATAATTAGTGCATAACCAAGAGTTTTCCCCAGTCTATATAAATATATTTGGAACCTTTCTGAACGACGGAGAAAAAAGTGAGGAAAATACTGACTCATCATTTTCAAACATCCAGCTCAGGCTGGATAGGTCCCAAAAGTCAAGAAACAAGCAATACATAAGTGGTTGCCTGCCGAAAATTCAACAGTCACTTAGTTGTGTTGCATCCAAATAGAGTTATGAAAACAAATTATTTCCTATAGAGTTCTAGCTATCTTCCTGAACATGTGTTTCATCCAGATAGGCTTAACTACCCTGAGATTCCTGCAGACGTATTATATTGTGACATGATAGATTTGCAAGCAGGGGAATAGAACACATGATGGTGTGGACGATAAAAAGCGAGCTTGATGATGGTGTGGTGGTATGTTTGTCTCTCTGTTCAGCTTTTCTGGCTGCCTGTCTGTGTTTGCCCACAATGTCGTGTTGTCTGGTACCTATGTGAGCCACACCTCTCCCTTAAGGGATGCTGAATCATGCACTTAGTGGAACAAGCAGGAAGATGGGGGTGTGGAACTGAAGTGACAAGCAAGCTTTATTATTTTGAACTCGTGAATGAAAAATTGTATCACTGGAAATGGTAGTTGATGTCACTGAACTCTGAACCTGAAATCAGAAGCAAACATGGGCACGTGAATATTTTGCAGGTGGCGGCACTTACAGTTATCTAAAAGTCACAAAGTATGTCCATAATATTAAGAGTTGTGCTAGTAACTATTTTTCCTGCCTGATGTTTTTTAAAAAGAATGGAACCAGAGCCCCTTTTCTTCTGCATCTGTCTGTAACCCAAGAATGACTGGGAAATCTGCGCTTAACATAATAGATTCATTTTTATTTAGTTTCTCCTGATGGTTCATTCCTGTTACAGCGGTTGACAAGAGAAGTCTAATTGCACTTGTGAAATCGGAGCTTTTAGATTCTAGACATGTTTCTGATACGGACTTTGTGGCAAATATCCACAAATTTGCCTCGGAGTTTCTTTCACAGTTCAGGAACCCTCTATTCACAAATGTGAGTTCTCTTTGGTACTTTGAATTCTATGCATTAATTACAAACTCTGTTTTGTATTCTGAGCAATAATTTGATTACATGAATGCATTACACCTTTCAGCTTTACTGAAGTAGGTTGGGTTTGCCAGGAGAATTTTTGTGTCTTGCAGAAAATCACTGGTGAAAGTTTGTTAGGCCTTGATGATTAATTTTACTTTTTCATTTTAATTTTTTCATGTATTAATATTCATTTTTTTAATTTAAATTTAAATTTTACAAAAAAAAGATTTATTTATTTTTTCTTTTCAATGCTTCTGCATTTCTGTGACAATTACCACTGTCTTTCAAATGAAAGGAGCAAAGCAAATTAAGACAAGATTATTTCAGTTGTCAAATATAATCTTTCCATAGTCAGAGGCACACATTCTGCAAGTTTGCTGCTGCGAGCATTTTTTGCTGTAAGCAGCCCTGAGTGTGCTTTGACTTTTATAGAACAAAACTCCACTATGGGTTATTTTTCACCTTAGAAACAATGTATGGCAATTTTTTTATTGTTGTAGTATGTCTTATTTTGTGGCTGTACATGAGTCAGGAGTGTGCCCAGGTGGCCAAGAAGGTCAATGACATCCTGGCTTGTATCAGAAGTAGTGTTGCCAGCAGGAGCAGGGAAGTGATTTTCCCCCTGTGCTCAGCTCTGGTGCGGCCGCACCTCGAGTACTGTGTTCAGTTTTGGGCCCCTCACTACAAGAACGTCACTGAGGCCCTGGAGAGTGTCTGCAGAAGGGCAACTAAGCTGTGAAGGGTCTGGAACACAAGTTTTATAGGGAGCGGCTGAGGGAACTGGGATGGTTCACTCTGTTTAAGAGGAGGCTCGGGGGAGATCTTACTGTCCTCTACAACTACCTGAAAGGAGGATATGGGGGGTCAGCCTCTTCTCCCATGTGACTAGCAATAGAACAAGAGGGTCTGGTCTCAAGTTGCTCCAGAGAAGATTCAGATTGGATATTAGAAAAAATTTCTCTGAAAGAGTGGTCAGGCACTGGCATGGGCTGCTCAGGGAGATGGCTGAGTCACTGTCCCTGAAGGTGTTCAAAAAACGTAGAGATGTTGTACAAAGAGATGTTGTTTAGTGGGGAAATACTGATGGTAGGTGAATGGTGGGACTAGATGATCTTAGACATCTTTCCCAACGTTAATGATTCTATGATTCTACATGGTACATGTTTGACAGAAACACAGACATCATGTCTTTGTTATCTATGAATATTTGACTTGAAAATTTGATGTAGTTACTTCAATTCATTGACTGTGTTGTTTCTGTGAGGGTCCTAAGGCAGGCCCAGCCTTCTCTGGGACTTCCCCAAACCCTTCCCGTGGTCCTTGAGCTCCATTTCAGCTCTGCCCATGACCATTAGGCACTGCTGCAGTGACACAATCGATGCATATAAGTGGTGAAGTTGAATAGACTTTGAAAGACTGTCCCAGAAAACTTCCTCCCTCTGCACATGTTTTGGTTCCAGTTAGTTAATTTGCTGAGCTTTGCAAAACTGGCTTTGCCCTTTTTTCTGGTTGCACCTGTTCCCCTGAACGGTCGGACATACTGTTTGCATTGTGGTGTTACCTGCTTTTAGCAATTTATCAGTTTGGGGACCTGAACACTTCTTCAGTACTTTTTAAATTTTTGCATTGCAAGAAGGACATTATCTGCCTTCCAAAAGACTGAGAAGATGTGTATAGGATTGTCTCCATAAAGTAGAGGTTCTTACATTTTCAAGTTATTGGCCCCATGCTAAAAGAGAGAATATTTCTCATCACAGACCCATGCCACTCATCTGTCAGCCATGGATGATATGGCAAACTAAAACTAGAAGACAAATACATTTAACTCTTTTAAAAGCAGTATGAGCAGGGATTATGTATTTATTTTTCCCATTTGAGATACAATAACAAACACTTCATGGACTTTATTAAAGCTTCTACTCAGCATATTTTTTTTCTGCACACTACATACACATTAATGTCTACTTCTCCTTTCCCCTGTATTTTTTTTTCTTAGCCATCTGACCTTGTTGTATCTGTTAAGTATGCTACGGCCTGGTTCCTTTTCCTCCTGAATTGATTTCCTTATTTTCTGTTTCCTGCTTCCCTCCCTAAGAATGTATTTTGAAAGATTACTGTCAAGGAGCATGACCTAGAATAGTGCTTAGTTTATGTTACTAGTCTATAGAGATAATTCAATCCAGCAGTTATCCAGAACTTTTGTAAATTCTGGAAAAAAAACACCCACTAAAAAAAAACAAAAACAAAAACAAAAAACCACCCTTAAATTGTAGCAGTTAATGCAGAAACTACTGAGTAAAATTCTATCCACATGCCAATTTGAGTGTGGGCATGAGCAGCATGAGCAGCATGATCATCTCTATGTCTTCTATCTGTATAGAAAAGATAGATGGGTGGTACTTTTCCTAGGGCAATACTTATGTGACCTGCACAGCTTACTGACACAACTGCATTAATCATTAAATTGTCATGGTGCAGCAAGGACCTAGAAGTCAAGGTCAGACTAATCTGATGTCTGGAATCATCTTTATCTGAAATGAGCTTCATCCTTCAGATTATCCAAACAGTGTTCCAAAAATTTAAAGTACAGGCCAGTTTGTGATGCTCTAAAACAGTTGATCCATGAAGTTCATTGTATGGTCATAACAGAGTCTTCATTTTTAGTACATAGCCATGTTATGGAGAAGATGGATTCATTGTCAGACCACAGGAATGCAATTGTGCTCTGTTTTACAGAAAATGTCATAAATAATATACTCTGAAATAACCACAGATACAGAACATTGTAAATTACAAAAAGTAGATGTGTGAAGACGTTCTACAGTGAGTTAATTAAGGCATGCAGGCATAAATCCATGAAAGACAAAGAAAGTTATAGAGGAAGAGGAAAAATCTATGCTTTTGATTATGATTTGAAAAAAGAATGAATTGATGAGGCAGAGAGAAAGAAGTAATCAGTTTCAGATGGCAGGTTACAGTTTAGAAGATCTTTACAGTAAGAATAGTGAGTGTAAATAAACAGCAAGAAACTAGGCTGTAGACAGCAAAAGGAGAAAAAGAAGAGGGAAGACGTGTTGAACTAGAGAAAGTCCATGAGTTTGGAAGACAAGAACAAAAGAAGGTTTCCATACGGATCATTTACTGCATGGTAATTTGAATGGAACCAAATGGTAGTAATCAGAGTAATTGTGAGAAAAGAACAGAAGACAGGTATGGAGACTTTTAAAGGACTACTGCAAAAGAGATGGTCTTTAAAGGTGTTTTTCTGGGGTACTGATACATAGATTTATGCACTTGTGATTCACTCATGCTGGCCTATTGCACATCAACAGCAAAAATTTGCGCTGTCCATTCTTGGAAATATCTTTTCAATCATGTAAGAAACAGAACGTTTTCTTATTGCTAAGAAAACACCTTGGTTTGGGGAGATTGACCAACAGAGAACTTATTCACTGTGAGGCTAAGTAATTGGTCTGTTATGACCAGGGTGCAGCTAGTTAGCAGCTGTGCTGCAGGCAGAGCCCCAAAGCACTACACATCACTCCCACAGCACTGCTCCCTTCTCACATTTCAGGCTGTATCCAGAGCTGGTGCACTTACCGACTGAAAACCTGGGTGGGTGAGATCTCAAAGTATCATCCAGGAAAGGATTCGAGTTAAGAGGTTGGGTAAGTGGTAAGGGCTGGCAGCAGATTGCAGGTTCAGGCTTGCTCTCTTCAAGGGAATGTAAGTTCTCTCCATCAAGTCAGCATGGCACTTACACACCACACCGTGTCATGCCATGATACATTGCCTTCCAGCAAGGCAGAGATGCGTTGTATTTCTAGATAAGGAATATATTTATAAAATTCAATTTCTACAGGGCAGTAGAAGAATTAACTTTATCTGAAAACACTCTGTTTGTACCTAGCTTTTTATTTCTGAACCACCAGCACAGAAGGCTATGATTCCTTTTAAGAAGATTGACTTGATCTTTGTTTAAAAAAAATGCAAACAGAAAACTCCTGCTAGCGTAGCCACATGGAGTGGAACAGATAATTTATTTCTGTCAGAATGCATTATTTGTGGATGTCAGTACTGTGCTCTGAATAGGATGTCGAAATACACTGTGGGTATGCTACTTATGTACATTTCCAGAAAGATACAGCTGGTAAGAACAAATGAGCTGTAATAATAGGTAGTTAAAATGTTAATGGAATAATGGAGGTCAAGCAGAAACAGTCAGTCAGTCAGTTACCAATGAAAAAAAAGGAGACATATAAGAGGTCATTTGTGCCATCTTTTTTTCTGGAAGAAAAAAACTCTCATTTCATCAGAGAATGAGCATCTACGTGAGCACAACTCCCAGCCTGATCCCAGTCTGAGCTTCTAGGTTAATCCCAGTTTGTCCTTTTTCCTAAACATTTCTTGTTTGGGGCACTTCTTTTTGAATATGAATTATTTAAATTCTAAATTCAGAAAATATTTATTACTGAATTTGTGAGTATTTTTCCTAAACTGAAGTGAACCCATAAGAAAGAAAAGGATTGTTGTAATACAAAATAATCAGAATATTTTTCAGCCAATGGTGGTCTTGCAAAAAAGAGCAAAAGACAGAAAAAGTCAACATGTACAATTTGCACTTCTTGTTTCTGAGAACAGAACACATTATTACCTACTTGTGCCAATGAGGAAGGTGTCTTAAAAAAAAAAAAAAAACTGTCTTATTTTTCGCAAACTTTTTTACAATTCCTAGAAGGAAAAACCATGCAAAGAAAAAGATCTCGGTAGTTCCTGTTAAAGCCAGCAGTCTCTGGCTAGCATATGAACTAAGAACAGTTCTCCTAGCGAATATCACATTACTGGATGGTAAAAGCACTCCTTTGGCCATGTTCCCATAGTAAATATTCATGCTCATACGAGTTCCTATCTCTGAAAGACTTGGTTAGATAAGCAATCAGTCTTATAAATTTATTTTCTTATGAAAAAAGGTTTATACAAGTAGGTTGACAGATACTCAATTTAATTGTTCTGGCCTCAATTGTTCTCACTTTGTCAAGCTAGATGCTAATAAATAAATCCGTAAAGATATCTTGCATGTTTTGAGCCTTTCAGTGAAACTGGCTAGCACAATGACTCAGGAATTATTAAATTCATGGGAAGATACTCCAAAAATGTGGACCATTTTTGAAAGGCTAAAAATATTTTTTAAATTTGTCCTCATCTTAGAAGACAAAATTTTCCTTTGGTGCTTCCAATCAGAATTCTTATACTTTCAAAATGTTTTCTGATGAAATGCAAATAGCCTTAAAATAATGAGTTTTTATTTTTTTTTAATATCTTTTAAACCACTTATATTCTTTTTGTTGAGCTCAGAGCTAATTACTTCAGGACAAAATAAAAACCTCTTGAATAGAGGGAGCATTAGTTCAGATTGATCTAACATTATGAAGCCCTTTTTATCACCAAAGTTCTGATCCGTGAGGTCATGGGAAGCCTTTGTATTGAAATCATGCATGAGTTTTGGGTTAGGCAGTAGTCAGTTAGCATTTATATGCATAGACCACTTAAAAGAGTCTTTTTGGATGGAGACCAGAGTGAGGATGTGGAAAACAAAGAATATCAGGGGTTGGGTAGAGTTTAGAAACCAAATGCTGTTTAGCAGAGAACATACTGTGGGAAATGAAAAAAAAAAAAAAAGCTCTCTCACAGACACAGAAATTAACTGTTTGCTGGTTATAAGCTGTACTTGAAACAGTCTATGAAAACAAACAGTAGGAAGAGAGAAATCAGCTCTGTAAATAAGGAGTAGTGAAGTCTCACTGAGGTTGCTTATTTGCTGCAGAAGGAAAGCAAGGTCAAGCTTGAATTTTGATTTTTGAATGTTTTCATTGAATCATTGAGTTTTCTTGCTAAGCAGTTCACATTATTTTACTTACAGATGAATTTGGAGCCAATGAAAATCTGGTGGTACAGTAAATAAATCCAAACTATTGCAATTCTGGCTAGTACAGTTGATTGCGAAGTCTTGATTTTGAAGTGTGGAGAAAGTAGTGTGAAAAAAAAAGGTCCAGATACGAAAAGGTGTACATTGTAACTGTGCACTGCAATAGATTACTTCCCCTCATGGGACATGGCATACAGAGCTCTGTAAAGATGCACTAGAACAAGAAACCTCACAGGAAAAGGATATCAGATATCTGAGTGCTGAAAAGCAGTGATTCTATACTTCTTTTGCTTTCTGTCTTTCTGAGGTGAGTCTTCTCGACAGAACTGGGGGGAGCAATTCAACTGATCCCCATCCCTTCATGGTGAGTTACTGCACTTGGCCCATGCAGCCTTGACTGGATTGCTGGTGCTCATCTAGGTAGCAAAGGTGTCTCTGCATTATGCTGGACTGCTTTGTTAATGTCCAAATCTTATACTAATGCACTTCTTCTGTTGCTTGTGGTATTGCCTTGTTCCACAGAGATTTTGGAAAAGTTACAGGATTGTTATCAAAAAAGTGGGAAGGTGCCAAACACATCTGGTTCCCATAGTATTTAAAACTACTTCACTAAACACTCATTAATAAGGCACAGCTTGCAAAGTCATAATGATAATAGAAACAGCAGTGACAGCATCCTGGGTCAGTGCTTTGTGTGCATACATGTTCTGAATGCATGCAAGGGATCCTATTAGAGCTTTAAAATCATTTTAAAGGTTTTGCCTCAGCAAATTTTCATGCTCATTTAAACCCCTGGTTTATCATTATAAAGCATATTAACTTTCCTATGTTTAATGCTTATTTCTGTCCTGAGAGAAATAAACAAATAATACTCAGCAAATGCGTTTCTTGGGAAAGGAGACAAAGTGGCAGCAGGGTACTCTTTGCACTTAGAGCTGATTGCTTTAAAAATCTGTTCTAGAGTTCAAAAGGTGAAAAAAGAAACAACGACAACAGTCTTGATGAGCATGTGCAGGTAATTTATACTTCCTTTTTGACTCGGAATGAATTTGAAGAGCAGACACACAAGGCAGTGCCTGTTATTCAAGTCTTACATGAACAAGGAGGAAGCAGTAAGATACACCTGTGCAGTGTTTCTGTGAGATTGCTAGCCTCAAGTGCAGACTGCTCCCTGCTGCTGCTACTATATATAATTCACGAATGACTGGCTTAAAGCGTGGTGAAACCACGGTGAGAAAATGTGTTCCTTTTCCACAGGCTTTTAGAAACAAATAAGCACAATAGTGTCTCTTGTGCCAAAACATAAGCATGGGGCTGCCCACAGAGAATGTTCACGTAAGGCCATTTAGAAATGTTTATTCCAGGATGAACAAAGTTCACAGAGTCTTGTTTGTTTGGAAATGTGTGTGAGAGCAGAGGAAGAAGAAAGTGGAAAAAATGGATGAAAGAATCAGGGAACATTCCTTGGGAATGTTGAACCTGAGGAAACCCTTGAAGCTGTGGGGCCTTGGAGTGGTGAAGGGAGACGTCTCACTGTTGTATTCAGGAAATAGAATTCTGTTAAGAAGCAGGGAAGCACTTTGCTCCACGTCTATTTTATTTTCAGGAAAGAAACAATGTCCTGTGTGGAGAAGCTTTTTATTTTCAACAAACAACAGAATTTAGAGATGATTTCGTGTTACTTCTTCAGGTGTATTTGCTGCCATTTTGTATGGTTAGTATTCGGGCTTGGTTTCTCTTAATCACCTACTGCTAATTGCAATTACTGATTTTTGCCTGATACTAATTGTAGTTACTAATTTGCAAATAAATGCAAATATTGATTTTCATAATGTGGGAAGATCAATTGTAGGTTCAGATGAAGACCATCACATTTTGTGTGATCTAATCCACGTTTTATGTGGAAAAGTGTAGCATACTAATTTTAGTGTTTTAATGCAGAAACTGCTGAATAAGAGAATGTTTGGGAAGAAATGCTCAGTGAAACCAGTTCTTAGTATCTTGATGCTAGTTGATAGGGGTTTAGATAAATGTAGCTTGGCTCAGTTCTTGCATCATCGTTTGATTTAATAAGTGCATCTTCTATGACCTTATCACAGTACAACTCATTTATAAATCTGTCCTTATAACATCCATGGAATTTTCTTGTTATAGAAATATGTAGTGGCAGTGGGTGGAGGAAAGGTTATAAAAAAGATTATTGTGGCTGGGGATCTGAATCAGTGTAGGGTTTCATATGAAAATTGCCCTACAGGAGGTATGGCAATTCTACATGAAGACTGTGCAATTTATAAATGGAACCTTTTACTCTCGTACTTCCTCCATGCACAATTAGGCTTCTTGGAAAGAAAAAAAAAGAAAAAAAGAAAAAGCAGCCATGGTGCAATGCTAACACTTATGAGTGATGCATGATTGATAATCCCCTAAAGGCAGCTAGAGAGAAAATTACCTCCTTCCCTCATTTAAGGACATTATTAGAAGACTCATTGAGTTCAAAGCTCAGGAAATTATGTTAAGAGGACTGGATAAAGCTTTGAAAAAATATGGAGAAATTATTTTCTCAGTAGTTGAAGGTAAGATTCCTTTTAATGCACTGTACAAGATGAAAACTTTGAC
This sequence comes from Oreortyx pictus, assembly GCA_036925125.1. Lineage (NCBI taxonomy): Eukaryota > Metazoa > Chordata > Aves > Galliformes > Odontophoridae > Oreortyx > Oreortyx pictus. The sequence goes on along the minus strand of JAUPFR010000003.1, from coordinate 83,514,965 downwards.
ACACTGTTATATGGTATTCTCGAGAAGTATTTGTTACATCATCTGTGATTTACTTGCACAAGTACTCTACGCTCTGTGTACTAACTGGACTGTAATCTGCAATCAATGCAAATTAATGCTACATTCTAAATGCTATGTCTTTGTATCTCAGTGGGAAAAGTGAACAGGTCCTTCTCTCGGTTGTAAGGGTAACATGATATACAGGGGAAGAACAGAATGAAGTGACACTGTTCAGAATACCAGAGTTTGGAAATGGGACAGTGTCAGTGTCAGCTAGCAATGTACAAACAGTTCTTCTGCTAGGGAGAGGGAAAATGGTAGAGGTTCTAAACAGATCTAAGGATACTTTTCTTTCTATGAACTGACTTTTTGGCTTGTATTCTCTGTTATTAACAGCATTTTGAGCCACTGCTCTAGTGTCAGTCAGGAACTAGTGAGAGGTGTGCTGCAGCTTATCTGAAGGATGTGGAGCTGGATCTGTCCTGACACTATCCTACTGAAGCATGGCTCCTCCTTTACTGGTTTTAGATGGAAGCAAGACTCACACAGCATCCCTCTATGTATCCATCTGATTGGTGCCTAATGACTTAAGCAGAAATTGTCTGTATGGTTCAAAGTTTGGAAAAGTTTGTTGTCTAAAGGCTATTACGTTTACGCAGTTTCCTGTGGGCAGAAAAGAGATGGCATCAGCAGTCATGTTATGGGAGAGCCCACCAAGCACTTTACCCTTATGAGGAACAGGGGAGTCTATGTGGGAGAGACATTATGGTCACTCCAAATGGGAAGGATGTCAGCTGGTTCTGACAGTATGATAGATCCAAGTGTAATCCAACCACAGAAGACATCCTTAGGAAATCAGATTTCATCTTGTTTCTTTGGAATTTTGTAAAATACAATGATCCTCATGAAAGCTGAAAAAATCTCAGATTCAGAATTCCAAAGGTGTCATGGTTTGTCACCCTCTAAAATAGGGGACCACTAAACTACCTACTAAATATATATATATTTTTAACTTATAACCAAAATCCTCTATGGCACTCATCTTCAAGTATGACAGCAAACATTCTTAACTTAGTCATCTTTCGTGGATTTTTAGGAAAAACTATATGTTGAAAGGACATTAGACTAGATATCTTTCTAGATAAAGTAGATCATAGTGGAATTGTAACATCTCTACCCTGTAACATTGTCTAAACATGATTTTTATAGAAGTAATAGAATCATAGAATCACCAAGGTTGGAAAAGACCCGCGGGATCACCCAGTCCAACCATTCACCCATCACCAATAACTCACTAAAGTCTTGGGGGAATGAGAGTAATTTTGAGATTTGTACTCTTGTAGGAGTAAAATATATTTCTTGCCTGTCTCCAGACAAGAAGGTAATAGGCTTAAGCATTAAAAATCACATCTGAGTTGATGCTTTGTATTCTTGGTCAGGACCAGTCCTTTCCTAGTAATGTCTTCATGGCATCAAGAAGTAATATATGTTTAGTGCCTTGAAAATGCTAGGCAGAGTTGAACATTCCCTATCTGGAAATAGGTTTTTTTTGTGTTTTTGCTTTTACACAAAATGTAACAGGTTTGTTTGTTTTTTTTTTAATTTTCAGACTGTCGATGTCTATATCTGGAGAGCAAACAAATCAAGCAAGGATAACAGTATCGTATCCATGTTAAAATCATTTTCTTAATGCATTGCATCAATTACTCTCACAAAATAGGAGCTGTCTTATAGCTACCACTGTAAAAAGACAGGAGCTCCCCTCCTTTGAAAGTACAGCTGGAAGGATAATTGCAGTGGCCATTTCAAAGTCAACTGAGCTGTAGGCATTTCTCAGTTCCTATGTATAAAGCTTTTAGATGTTTTGTGATTTTTTCCTCAGCTGGCTCACTGCAAATTTGGCTTAAAAAGCTCAGCGCAAACCATGAAAGTGATGCCTTCATCATCATTAAAAACTAATCAGACCCATCACTGCTGAAATATCAGCTTGTCTTGTTTGTATACAGAGTACATCATTAATTGATGTAAACATCAGCAACAGGCTTCATCAAGGCTCCCCACATTTCATCCTGCATTCCCCTCAGGATGCGAAAAGAAGTTATCACCACCAGGCATCTCAGCTTCTTCAGCACAATATGCTTCAGACATGGCCTGTTATGCATCCTTTGAAACCTCTGAAACCTCTGAGGCTGAAGTTTTGCAAACTATTCTCCATTCTAGGAGTGCTTACTCAGGTTCTTTACAGCTTTTTTTTTTTTTTAATTCCTCACAGTGACATAAAAAGCAATGTGTAAAGGCCAGAATCAGTGCCAGATGTGCTTGCATGTGCTGAGAGGAGAAGAGGATAATTGCAGCAGGTAATTCTCATTTGCTTGGCTTTGCTGACCACTGGGGCCAAGAGTAGCATACTCTTGTCTCCTGCAACAACTTACTTTCCTTGTTTTCTCAGTGATCTGTGTTTTCATGACAGTCTAATTGCTGTTTCTTCCAAAGGAATTTTTGACACTAACTACGTGTTAAATTAGATAAAAGATGCAAATAGTACAATTAGCACAAAAAAAAAATATCCATGAAAGCATCAGATCCATAAAAATGTAGCAAATGGAGTGTATTAATATTAACTTCTGCATAATAACATGTACTTGATGCAATGAGTTAATGCATTAGCCTTTCAACCTAGAAACATGCACTCAAAGCCAGAATCATGCAGAGGTGAATTTGGTACTTCATACAATTCTCTTTGTAACATTAATCCACTTTATTCAGGTCACAGCACAATCTTGTCTACCTGGATGCTAAAGGGTCAGACAAGTGAAACAGTGTGGAGCAACCCTCTGAGCAATCACAGGGCAGACAGGTCAGGCTCGTCCACAGCTTTTTCCTGTGTCACTTATTGCTGCATGAGGTTCTTCCTTCCTCGTGTTGCTCAGCTGACGTCTGTGCTGGAAGTATATGCAAGCTTAAAGTTTGCCCTTTATGGTTTAGCAATGTCAAAGTAATAGTCTGTTACTTAGATTTCTTTAAATTACAACTTCAAGAAAATTCTTCTTGGCTACTTATTTTGCACCTATGTGCTCTAAAAGAGAAAGGAATAGGGAGATGCATGCTTCTGTGTCCCAAAATAATCAAGCTACAAAAAAAAAGAAACCTTTATTAGTATAGCTGTTTTTCATCACAGTGCTCTACTTACATGATATCAAAATCAAACTGCGTTAAGCTAGCAGACTTGCACAATCAGGTCTTTCCAAGGCATGCTCCCATTTCACTGTGCGTACTTAAATATTAACTGACTACAGGTTACATTTAGAAACATTTTTAAAATAACGCTTTTCAAGCTTTTGACAACAGAAGAAAGCCAAAGGCTTTGTGTGTGGAGAGGAGGCAGGCACCCAGGTACCCAGTTCCTCATCTACACTGAATAAGAATCAGTAATAATTAAGTACAATATTTTTAGTGCTTAGGTCTTTAGAGCATGCACAGTTTGGAAGGGTTAAAAGAAAGCAGTAAAACTAGGATCAGACCTTCACACTTGGTTATTTTATTCTTTTCAAACCAAAAACACAGATGTTTTGATCCCCATGTTATCGGTGCACATTGGTATATCTGTAAACTAAGGACGAACAGTTCTTCCCCTTTTCACTTGTAACCTCTCTGAAAATGCCTGTGTACTTGCACAAATATTACAGGTTGTATGAGCTTTTTTCCTCCTCTACTCCTGGCTTTGATATTAGCCAGCCTGACTGTCAGAGCAGCATAGATCTTGGGTCTGTTGTAAACTGGAGCCACAGCAGAATGAGCTTGTTTGTTGTTTTTTTATGACTGATGAGTATCTTGGTTTGTTATTTATTGTCTTTCATTTGGCACTTAGCCACTGAGCTGTATTTTCTGCAGCCAGACAGGGAGGAGGAGCTAAAATGATCAGTTGAATAAAGAAATGTCTGCTTGAAATGAAGCATCCCATTAAGATTTTGGCAGTGGTAGCATTTGATGCCTGTGTTCAGACTTCTGCACGTGCATACAGTCTTTCAGTCAGAGCAAGGAATTGTCTAGTGTCTGCCTCAGCTCTACTCTCAGTCAGTAAAGCTACCAAACACAGGGTGAGTACTTGTGGCACTTCAGCAGCCTCTATCTGTTTGTCACAAAACAGAGCACCGTACTCATCCTTTCCACCCTGTAGTGATGGACCATTCCTGCAGTGTCAGGCTGCCTCTTATTGCTGCCTCTAGCTGCCTGGCCAGCTCAGAAACACAGCTGTAACATGGGCAGCGAAAGCTGCTCCCTGGCTCTGACACAATGCAGGTACCTTGAGTTGAAGAAGGGTACAACTAAGATCCCGACCCTGGAGGAGGGCTACAAACCAGAGCTCTCATTGCCTGAGCAAGTTTGAGGACTAGCAAGTAGTTACATAGATGATGATTCTTTCTTACTGTCACTTTGAAGCAAAGGATTTTTGTGAAGCACTTTATCTAGTAAGAGGGACAACTTATTAAATGTGGAGCTCTTAGTCAGACACCCAAGCTCGGGAGAATGAGACTTCAGAAATACAAATACGTATATCCCAAAAGTGCACCCTTCTGATGCCTAACATTTTTCTCCTCAGCATGCTGCAGCCATGTTCCCAATTTTAGGTCCTGGAAGTTATGACACAGGTTAGTATACACAGCTCTTTCAGACAGTTATTTCCATCCCAGCTCTATACCTGGAGCTGGAGTGCAGCAGTACTGCACATCATGCAAAATATCATATTCCATACATTTCCTTCCAAAACTCCTTTTTTTGTCTTGAGTTGCTAAAAAGATGCATTGGAGCTGCCTCTTGAAGTGGTAACATTGCTTGCATCAAGGAGTGATGTTTAGTTCATGTCAGTCTAGTGCTGGGCTGCTAGAAGAAATACAACCTTTCACTAACATCAGTTTGTTCTGAAGCACCTGAACATACATAATAGAGAGACATCCTCCCATGAAACATTTTCCTATGAATTCTGGCATTTAACTACTTCTTACTTCAATTAGTATTGTCTAAGAAATGCAACAGGAGGATTCTACAGGCTACCCAGAGGAATGAACAGCAGCCTTTGTAAATGCAAGGGATCTAAATAAGCAGGCTGATAAGAGCTGAGTATCTGTCAGTTTAAATGGCATTCAGCATATGAACTTTTAATTGAGATGAAGCATTGCGGCACCATGTATTCCATTTATTACTTTCCATTAACTTGCATGTGACCTATTTCTCTACCTCCTGACAGGTTCATCTTTCTGAGAACTTCACAGGCAAAATGACATTTTCTTTTTCTGTCTGCTCAACTGTGATCTCAGTTTGAAAACTGTTTAGCATTCACCGCTAAAAGAAATAATGACAAAGGCATTAAACATCGCTTCGTACTTTTATTTTCCTTCTGTCTACTTCTTAACCCCACTTATCTTAAAGTCTGGAAAAAGTATTTGGTGATCAGTCTGTATTGCTTCCTTTTTGACTAGTTGAAATGAAACCGACATCTTGCAGTTGTTTGTCTGGTGAAAGGAAAGAAGGCAGGAAACATTAGAACTGTTGTTAACCTTAGTCCTTAAGAGAAATAAAGACATATACTAAAGAAGTAATTAGTAGTTATGAACCAATCACCAACATCCAAGTTCATAGTTTTACCCACACAGTTCCTACCTTTTTGCCTATGTGATTCCTACTTCCAAGGCATTGAGAATGTAATTTCATTGGTTTTGCCTAGAAGTACAGATTTCTGATATCACTTACTATATTATTTCTCAATTTCATCTTGCTGAAGAGAGTGACAATTCTGCTACAAATGTTGCTTGGTGAAAGGCCCTTCTGGTTTCAGTTAACTAGTGGCTGAAACTTTCACTGTACCTTCACTAACTAATACAAAACATTTTCAAGTGCCACTTAAAAATCTGATGGTATAATATTCACAAAACAGAGGGTTTACGATCCTTCTAATTCTTCAGGCTGCTACTACCCAGATGAAATTACTGGAGTACTAGCATGCAATGTGTGCCACCTGGATGGTGTCAATGGGAGCATCTGTATTTCTGTGAGGAAAGGGAGAAAAGTAAGTCATTTATTCTCTCACCCATTTATAACTGTTGGATAAATGACCTTATTTGTCAAGAACTTGATGTTTTATTTCACTAGCAGAAGTACCTTGTGCTGTAACTAACAGTAATTTAGTGAAATTAAGATACATTTTTGTGTGTCCTTTGATAAATAAAGTTTCACTCATTTGCCATCCAGTTCATGTTTCATTGCTGCCAGTGGTGGTAGATTGAGAACAATGTTTCAGTTTAGTTACTGAGTCTGAATAGAGATCTAAATCCAATACTGAATGTGTTAAGACATGATTTTGAAGAAAGGAGTTATAAATATTTTTAAGATGTTCATACTAGTTTATAACAGTAACAAAGTAAATTGCATTCATGTGTGGAAGTCATATGAAATAAACTAAAAGCATTGTAAAATAATTTTCATACATGCAAAATGAAAATGATCATTTAAGTTTTAGGAATATAGTATCTATTTACATGCTGGAGTTGTTATCTGAGACATGTAAATGAAATCTTGACTAAGCCAAAAAAAATAAAAAGGATTAGAAAATTTGCCTGATTATCATTACTTTAAGAAATTCTAGAGAAAATTTTTGTTTCCTCCCTCCCATTCAGTTAAACATACTTAAATCTGCTTCAGTGTGGAAAACAGCATATGTAGTTTCAGCAGCATCCCTTCCACACCTATCTAAATTTAGTGTAAATTGGTATCCAGATGCTCATTAAGAGACAAGCTGGTTCTTTACCTTTGGTCAGATAGTTTCCAAGAGCTACCATGAGAATTAAAATAGCTATTGCAAATATTGGAGTGTTAACTCCAAGTCTCTGCAGGATTAACTGCATTCCCTGTAATCTTTTCATCTGCAGCCCAGAAAATCATCAATTTAAATTTCCATATGGAAGAAAACAAAAAGTACTGTCATTCACTTACTGTCTGACTACCTTTACCTTCGTCTACATTTCCTGAAGTTTATAAAGTCACAAAATCATAGAATCATAGAATGTCTTGTGTGTAAGGAACCTCAAAGGTCAAGTTCCAACCACAGTGCCTCTGCCATAGTTGCCAGATGCTAGATCAAGTACTAGATCAGATTGCCCAGGGCCTCATCCAACTAGGTCTTGAACATCTCCAGCAATGGAGCATCCACCATCTCTCTGGGCAACCTGTTCCAGCACCTCACCACTCTCTCAGTAAAAAAACTTACCCGTGACATCTAATCTAAATCTTCTTTTCTTTAGTTTAAAACCATTCCCCCTTGTCCTATCACTGTCCACCCTTGTAAAAAGTTGATTGTCTTCGTGTTTATAAAATCCCTTTAAATATTGTAAGGCCACAAGAAGGTCTTCCTACAGTCTTCTCTTTTCCAGACCGATTAAGCCCAGCTACTTCAGTCTGTTTTCACAGTAGAGGTGCTCCAGCACCAAGATCATCTTCATGGCTCTCCTCTGGACCCTCTACAACAGTCTACATCTTTCCTGTGCTGGGGCCACACAGTATTCCAGCTGGGGCCTCACAAGAGCTGAGTAGATGGGGACAATCCCCTCCCTCTCACTCCTGGCCACCCATCTTCTGCTGAAACCCGGAATACTACTGGCTGCAAGTGCGCACTGTTGGCTCATGTTAAATTTTTCAGCCACAAGAACTTGTAAGTCCTTCTCAGCAGAGCTGCTCTCTAGAAATTCTTCTCTCAGTTTGTATACATATCCGAGATTACATCTTCTTTCTCCAGTCACTCAGTGTATCAGCTCTTGAGGTCAAAAAACTATCTGCAGTTTCATAACCTTACCCTAATATCTTTGCCTGGTTTAGCTGCAAGATAACTTATTTCACTGTGAATTGCAAAAGGAATAGAACTGCATGGTGTCATTCTCATTTACAGAGAACTTCCCTGTGTTACACACAACTCTCATCATTCTCACCATCTTTTTAAGATAAGTGGTCCTAAAGAACCAAAATGTACCTCAGAATTCCAGCAAATCTGAGACGGAGCATGACTCTGAGTCACAAAATTATGTTAGTCTTCCTTTTCCCCATACAATCTTATTTTTGTCTTTTTCTTCTATAAGCCTTGCACAAGAGAGATCCTATCTGTGGAGTCACAGTACATTTTGTATTTACCTTTGTGGAATTCTACAAGTTTTTAAGAAAACGAATCTCATTTTATGGGCTAATTTGGACACGCTAGTTTAAAAAGTCCTTAATTATAGAACTTTATATTGTGAATAACTCCAGATTTATTTCTAGCAGAGCTCAGCAGCAGAGATGCAATTTCCGCTAAGATTCCTTAAGCTGCAGGATTCTCTACCCAGAGTCTGTGGTATTCAGCTCCACAGATGTTCCTACCACATGACTGTGTTCTGTAGGAAACAAGAAATAAATTGCCTGTGTGTATTTTAAGACATAGCTGTACATTTTCAGTACATGTATCAAAAGGTACGGGGTAGGTATTCATTACAGCAGCTGTGATTAATGCTGTCCTCAAAGCTCTGCTCAGCGAGGCTGCAATGAGAAAACTGTGATAAAAGAAAAATGAACTTAATTTGCTGAGGTTTTGATAGTATAGATAGTGCTAAAAAAAACACAACAGGTGTTTGCTTAGAAGCTGTTACTGTTAGTTTGGGCAGGAGAATCATTCTTCTGAGTTTTTTTAAAAGGTCATTCCTTCTGATGAAGCAATTTAATATTCATTTGGAAATCTCAGCATACTGATACTGCCTTTCTGAGATGTGGATATCCAGTTTCATTTGGATGTTCTGGGAGGCTGTTAATGATTTAGCTTAAACATAGCTGGATACCTTAAAACGATCTGTTCCTTTCTTTCCTGTGTTGCAAATTTCCATTATATCCTATTCTTTCACGTCTAAATCTAAATGTTATTTGGAAAATGAAAGAGGAGGCTTGGATTGTGATGGCATGCTTCAGGGCTGCTTGCTAGAATATACAATGGAGCTGACTGAGAAGATGGTGGAAGCACTGCTGAGGATGACTGCATTATATCTGCCATTATTTAGCTTAGTTTGCTGTTTGGAGATCTCACTAAACATCAGTGACCTTAAAAGTGAAACCAGTGGATATTGCTTCATTGAGGTTGCTGAATAGCTTAGCAGTGACAAAAAAATAGCAGACTTTTCTTCTGGCAGGGACATCTGACAGTCATTTATGACTTCCTTGCTCTTGGATAGATTACTTATTGTACCATGTCTTTAATAACGTATTGTTTGCTGCAGGGTGTGCAAAACTGAAGTGGAATCATTGAAATATGGTGAATATTGAAACCCAAATGTTATTTAGTAGTGATATGTATACACTGGATGCACTGATTAACATTACACATAAACTGCTTCTACATGATTGGCTTATTTTCTATGCAGGATAGGATGTCATTTCCTAGAAAATTTAAGTTTCTTATTAGTTGTGCTCATTATTTCAATTTATTTACTTAAATAAAAATCCATTCATACTGTGAAGTGCAGCACAAGAGAAATACGTATTTGCAGTATACTTAAGACTGGAGAATAATCTCAATAGTCTTAAAACAAATCATTGTAACAGAGCAATGGCATTCTGTTAAAATAAGCAGTGAATTCCCAGTTGCTATTATTGACATATTTCAATTAGGAAGTAAAATCTAATCTTCCGCCTCCTTTAGTTGTCTTATAGGGTTGCATGCTACTGACTCAAACACATCTTTAAAAATCATATCACCAGAGCAGTCTTAGAAATTCTTGTTTTTTGTTGTTCTCTCTCACACATAACCCACTTTAGTTATCATCCATAGCTAATGCACCATGTCAACAATGTGCTCTTTTTCACCAGGTGCAGAAAGCATTGATATTGATATCCTTTCCTTTCTTGATTACATCTTGCACTTATAGTTATTCTACCTCAAGTGTTTTAAATATTAATCACTTCACAGTCACTTGTGCTAACCTGAACTTGGCTATCTACTTACCTTCCTGATATCTACAAATAAAATGCACTGGTTACATACTTGAAAGCAGACTGGTGCACTGGTTTTTCACTGAAAAGAAAGTTTATTTTCCCAAATGTGTCCCAGCCACTATCAACGTTCTGATAATTTACTTTCTTTAGCTGTCTTTCACTGTATTATCTCATCCAGTAGACATGCTGCTAACAACGTCCTTTATAAAATTACTCACAGTCCCTCATGAACACTTTTTATTAACCCTGTTCAGCTTTGTTTTATCTTGTTAAGCTTGTTTTCACATTTTCTTCCCTCTAACATCATTCCTCCATTGACACTGCTTCTTCTTGTACTCTTGTTCCATAGCACATAGATTCTAAGTGGCTTCAGTTTAGGAAACAGCTGAAAGACACTTTTTCCAAAGCTATTTAAGCTATTGCCACTTGCTGACAGCACTGGAAGTACGAAGAACATGACTAACTTTATTATTACTGACTAACTGACTTAACTGATGCTGTATTGGAAAGAGGAGATCTACCTGTATGAATGAATTGGCTGGAGCTGCTTTATGGCTAGGAATGTCTGTTTCTTCTCAATCTCCACTGCCCCTAGGAGGCTCAAAATTGTTCATAGCAGACAAAAAGTTTACCTGTTGGTTCTCATATAAGCACACACATATTAGTTAACATTAGCAGGCAGAGCTCAAGGCATTGCTAAGGACTGTCACTTCTCTAGCTTTTTATTTGCCACTCAACTTTTCAACATAATGCATGTTACCAGTTTTGTGGAAGACTTCTGTGTTTAACAGTGTGCTGCTAGGTCAAAAACGATCTGTCACTTCAAGAAAAACAGTGAGCACTTTAGGAGTACGCTGGGGGAAAGCAATGGGAATTAGCAGACATCTACAAAATGTGACCTTCAAAGAAAGACTAAAGGAGTCAGTATTAGAGTAAGAAATAGAAAGCTGAAGAGAATTGAATTAACAGTCTTAGGAAAGAAAAAGAATTATTTATTCTCCCATTCTATGGTGAATAGGTAAAGAAATACTGGGATAAAGCTGCAGGAAGAAGATTTCTTCTAAGTCCTAATGTGACATTGGCATACAGGAAGATTATTGTCACCTGCTTAGTCCTGGCTTGGCCATTCTAACCCCATTCTTTAGGGTCTGCATTTGTATTTTGTTAAATAAATTACTATGGTTATTTTATGCTATTTCTATGTTAAAAACTCTTTGACCACTTAGTTAAAACTGTGGCCCTGTTTAATTAGCTGTCCTATAAGTACAAAACTGTTCTTTGCCATGAAGTGGCAACTCTGAGAGCATTAGAAATCATTACAATTGATTTTTTTTATTATTTTTAATTTATTTATTTATTTTGCTTTGTGTTAGCACCTGAAGATGTTAAACATAGCTTCAGCTCCTCTGTGTAATGCAGAGTGTATGTACCTGTCCATTACATCTATCCAAGGTTATCACAGCTGAAAGTCTTTCCACTCTGTAATGGCGTAGTGCAAGGACTCTTCAGAGTCCCAAGCAACAATTGCTCATTATGTGAAGCAGTGTAGTTGCATTATCTGGTGACTCTTTGGGGGCCATTTTCTTTCCTTATTTTAATTAATTTATTTATCATTTTTCCTTTATGAAATAAATAGATACGGATACAATATACATATGCTGCAAGAGTAAGTCTCCTCTCTTGCTACTCAGGGTGGAAGAGATGCAAATGTAAAAACTACACAAAGCCACTTGTAATTTAAGTAGCTTCTTAAGATGCTTCTTACCATTTCTTGACATCTGTTTGGTTATATTTCAGCTGAGTGTTGAAGACCCACTGTGAAAATTGTTTATCTCAGTTTAAAGGGAGAGAATTTAATCAAGATAGGTCTTTTATAGTGTTAAATAAGGAATTTCATTAAATGGATGATGGAATGAGTCTATTGAGTGCTTTGGCTAAGAAATTGCAGGAAGAGTAATCTTTCATCACTGTTGAGATAATAAAACAAAATCGTCAGCATCATACTTTCTGATTACATATTGTATCTCGTTTAAGTCGTACAATTCTGAAAAAAAATATTCTGGAGGTCCTGAAAGACAGATGAGTGGTAAAAAGCTCCCAAAGCATGGAGACAATGAATATACTCAAAAGCAGATGTTTCAAAGCAGATCCATGAAACCCTAAATTAAACAGGGGTAGGACAAACTTCATTACATCTCCTTGCAATACCTAATAGGAAGAAATGGCTTAAACTCTCAACCATGCAGTATAACGTGTCTTCCAGCTTATGTATTCATAGCACTGATTTCAATTCCAGATTGTATTGTTATCTTTTCAAACGTTTGGTCACTTTTTATGTCACTGTTTTTTGAAATGTAGCCACAGTCTCAGCAGTTCAGTTGGATGGGATATGAAGAGTAATTCTGTAATATCTTTTCAGAAGTGTCAAGAAGAGCTGGTGCACACCTTTGCTGCTACTGTCAACACTGACGTGTCCTAACAAACCGTTTCCGCTGTCATGAAAATCTCTCTGGCACAAACTCAGTTTTCTGGAGACAAGCAGCTCCACCCCAGGACAGCCAGTGTGCCAGAGGCTACCATGGTTGCCTGAATTAACACTGAATGAAAACCTGGGTCTCTTATATCCCAAATGAGTTCTGTAATTGCTAGCAATCCATTTAGAAACCAACAGCAGATGGTTCACGGTGCATTGTGTGTTCATTATCCTAGAGATGTTTTATGTTGCTTGGCATTTGAGGAACTGGGTAGGAGCAGGTGAAATGCCGGCTTGGGCCTTTGCTGCAAGCCAGAAAACTCAAGCTAAACGTAATTTTCTGTTTGTTAGGTGAGCACCTGAGCATTCAAGATTGTAGCATTTCTAAATATTTTACTCTGTTAAATGCTGCCTTCTTATCTCTGTCAGGACTATGAAATATAAAGTCAAGTGAGGAAAATAAATGTGTTTTTTTTTTTTTTTTTTTTCCCTTTGGGAAGGAGGTTTTATTTTTGAAATCAGTAAGTGCAATTGTTTTGCCCATCAGTGTGGGTAAATAGTATTTCAGTCTGCAACCCAAGTTGCAAGCAGTTCTATGTAATGCTTCTTTACTGTTGTCCATTCCCTTCCCTGCTCCAGTTTTTATCATTTTTATAGCCTTTCCTCGTATTCAGATGGAGAGCCACCATCTTCCATTCAAGTGTCAGCAAGGTGTGCTTTCAGACTTTGAGCCTGAGTTAAATAAGTTAATAAGCAGATATTAAAGAGTGTAGCAATAATGCTAAGTAGTGGATTGAACCAATGCTAGAGCAACTGATGGGAAGGCAGGTCCAACCCAGGGGAGAGCAGGTGCATGCAATGTACCTGAGTGACTGGAAGGAGTGGAGACAGACCTCATTAAAGGGTTGGCAGTGGAAATAAGAGTATCTTGCTGGAGGTAACTGTGTACCTGAGGCCTTCCAAAGGTAAGCTACTTTAACAGCAGTTGTATTGCTGTTACCTGAGAGAAGAGGCTGACTCCCACCTGACCGCCACCTCCTTTCAGGCAGTTGTAGAGAGAGGTGAGGTTTCCCTTGAGCCTCCTCTTCTCTGTAGTGAACAATCCCAGTTCCTTTAGCTGCTCCTTCTAATGTTTGTGATCCAGAGCCCTCACAGATTTGTTGCCCTTCTTGGCACGCTCCAGAGCCTGTGCCCCTCTTGGACTGAGTGTCCCAAAACCAAATGTGGTACTCGAGGTGCAGCTTCACCAATGTCAAATATGAGCAGGTTTTAAGGTAGAAGGGCCACACATTTTCACACTTGAGAGGCTAGTAGAAGTGTAATTGTGGCCTTTTGATTAGCTGAGATATGAAGTTGCTGTGAAACTGTATGGAAGGAATAGAAGTGTTTGCATCCCCTGTCCTGCACTTTCTGATTTACAACAAAACAGATGCCTGATACGTTATGCTGTACTGATAGGCTGCCTCCCTTTCAATTGGAGAAGTATGACCCCTCTCATGAGTACTACTTCCTGAAATTCAGCATTAGTTTTGTTCTCTTACAGGACTTTTTCTCAAAGGGATAATAAGACCTCTACACTAAAGCAGTTTTGGAAAGCTTAGTTTGACTTGCAGAACGCCCTACCTTTTCTCTTATGCCTGACTACTCATATAAAGTGTGAGATTGGTTGGGAAAAGCCATTTGAGCAATTAGGATAGGGGTGAAACTCAACTAAATGGTCTGGTCTGGTTCAAGCTTACAACACATGCTCTAGCAACAGTCATAAATCTGGTGTTATTGGCTGCCCTTTACTGGAATTATGTGGTTGATACCATCATTCCCTGTCACTGGTGAGTTCAGATGTATGCTTTATCATTTTGTAAAACATTAACATAAGCCTATTAAAATGCAAAAGCATCACATTAATATGGGGTAAATCACCTAGTTTGAAGCCTTTAAGGCAGGCTGTGAATTATTCAGTACCATGATAGATATAGCTAGCAAAACACAGCAAGCTTCTGATTAGCCCCAGGATAAATTTCAAGAGGTCATTAAGATCAATGTATTCCTTTAAATGTAGACTGTGTGTGAGAGTATGTGAAAGAGAGAGAAAAAAGAAAAGGAAATCCTAAGTCTTAGGAGGGACGATGAAAGAGATCCCAGTCTTATTAGAGTGCAATAAAACATGACCAATACCAGACTCAGCTAAAATAGCCTGGAGGCAAAACCACCTCTTGTGTTGTCCTGCTTACAGCAACAATTAGGAGAATGAAATTTCCAATAGGAGATGCAAGCGTGAATCCCTGATAACCGAGTGCCAGGGACTATTTGTCAAATGCCAGGTAAACAAACAAACCTGGTTCCAGTGGAGATACTTCAAACAAAATGGAAAGCAAACACAGTTTCACAAATATCTAGTCATCATTAACTAATGCGCATCTGTTCAGCGTAGAGGAAGAAGAACAAACAAAGAAGATATACCTAGGGTATTTGTATACTCATTTAATTGGCTTTATTTTTTAATCACAGATAATATCAGGCGGTGTCTTTCAGTGTCTGATTAGGCATACTACCAACCAGGGTGAGCATTAGGTCCTGCTAATCTGGCCAGGAGATACATTACAATTAGTTTTCTCTGCATACTGCCTGTACTGTTTGTTCCTAGCACAGGAAGAAGTGCTGCACCCACAAACATGTTTAATTAGGTATAGAACCTTCTTACTTCCGCATGTGTAATCAACTTCTGCTATTAGGACTCCTCTGAGAGCTAGTAAACGAGTAGCATATGTAATTTCTTCATTCACATACCTGTTTACTCCCAGCTTTGAATTGGAGCAGGCTTCCTGTCCAGCAAACTCTGTTCTTAGAGTGGATGCATCACAGTGGTAAGAAGCATAGGTAACCTATGGTAGTTCATATAAATAAAGGATGGCACTCAGGCCCTTTCCCATTGGGAAAAAAAAAAAAAAAAAAGTAATATTTCTAGAGAAACTTTTCTCTTTTCTCTTTCACGCTTTATTTTTTTATTATTTACTATCCTCATAAAAATGAGGATAGAAGCTGTGTGTTAAGCATTGACAAATGCAGTTCCATTGCAGAGTACTTAAATTCCCCCTAGGATGGTATCAAAGCATTACTCAGTTCAGTGCACAGAGGTGAGCTCCTCATCACAGCTCCTTTCCTCCCCCCCCTCAGTTAAAAGTGTACTCTGAGTGTATCAGCAAGTTGTATCCTGACTTTTAAATTGCCAGGAGGCTGAATGCATCTCACTTCTTTAATACATGACACAGATTTCCTGAGGCAATTTTATTGTCCCAGTAACAGGTCAAAGTGGATAGAGAGTATATGTCGAAGAAAACCTGTTCTTTAGTGGGTTCAGCCCACTACACTGGCACTTATTTTCCAAAAGAATTAGGGAAGACAGCGAACCTCCTGAACTACCAGGCAAATTTTGAGATACACCATTTTGATATTATTTTCCTGTAAATTCCCATCTTCTTTGTCTTTCAGAGCTCTACAGTGTAACAGATTTCTCAAAACTACACCTCTTCTAGTGCGTTTGGACTCTCCTGTTCTGTGCTGTTGCTCTAAAGCTTACACAGATACAAAATACTCTGTGGTGCCTTTTCCTCACACAGACGCTGTTTGCATTGGTTTCAGTGGCATGAAACCTTTGAGAAGGTAGCCCTAAAAGATTTTCTGATAGTTTCCAGCTGTGCTCCAGGGGCATCAGAACAACATGACTGCCTTTTTATGGCATAAATTACAGGAGTGACATGAAAACAGACGAGTTTATTAAAACAGAGTGAATCACTGATTACATTTAAGTCTAATTAAGTCAGGGTATTCAGCGTGATGATTTTATTCCAGAGGAGGTGACTATTTGGAATTCATGATGGTTAACACAGATCTCCTGGAATACAGTATTGTACCTAGGGGTGCCATTATCAGGGTCTGCAATAGCAAATGCTTTCACTTAAAAGGCTGTGCCAAGTTAAATCACAGTGAAATTGATCTCAGTTGTTTGAAAGTGTTGTCACAGTTGGATAAACAGTTGGGGTGGAGGAAGGACAAAATATGTTCACAATGGCAAGGTGAGTCTATTTGTAGTCTGGAATAGGATGGGTAAAGCCTTAGGGTCATTGTCACCCTCTGCTATGAATGTACCTTGTAGCTTTATGTTCAAAAAATACATACTATATTTCAGTCATAGCACCAATGAGGGAGAAAGCTGCTAGGTGCTGTCCCACTCTCTGATGTAATCTATGCATTTCAAAATACAGACTGCAGTAAATCATTCTCTAGTGCCCTGGTTGTCTTTTCTTGCTTTTCTACTGTGCTGCAGCATTCCTGTCTGTATGCAGCCAAGACACGTTTGTAATCAGATTTGATTTGCAGACTTTGCCTGCAGCTTAACGGTTCAAGGATATTTTGTTGTGTAAACTAGATACTGCTCCTCTGACTTAGCTGCTGTTATGTAGACAACCTACCCGGAAATTAAACCTTGGACTCTGTCCTTCAGCGCTGATGGGACTGGCTGCTTGCTGTTCTGGCGCTTGAATGCAAAATGCTGCTTATTTCTTCAGCAGAGTGTGTTTAGCTAACCCTATTATCACTGGTAACAAGCAATGCTCAAAGGAGCCATTGCCTGCCAGTGTGCTGTATCTGCATCCTATGGGACTTCTAGAAGTCATATCTCAATCTATATATTAGACAGAGAGGTTGCATTTTTTTTCCTCACCTATTTCCTTGCAGTCACGACAGTGTTGCTGCTTGATAGCAAGAGAATTCCTGACCCAGGTCCTCTGGGAGAGGAGATATTTGGGGTTTTGTTTTCTAAGTTTTCTGGATAGGTTTTGCTGACAGCACTAAACACAACAGAGAGAAGCACTATACATCTCAATGTTTGTAATGGTTTTTGTTGTCTGCTCAGAACAACAAATATATGTGTATTGTGCCTGTCACCAAAGGGCCCCCTTTGCAAGTCTTTGGCTTGCTGAGCAGCTTCTATGAGTCCTTTTTGCAAAGGAATAGCAGCCTGATATGAGAGCTTTGTAAATACTCTCTTCAAGGCCTCTCTCTTAGACCAAACACAGGGAGTGCAGGATGATCTTTACGAAAAGGGCATGTTCAGATTCCTCAGTTCAAGAATTTAAAATCTTCTATTATGAATGTAGATTTCATCACAGAATTACAATTACATGGATAAAATACACTTATTGGTCCTGTGCAGCCCGCTGTAGATGTTGTTGATAGAGCAGGGAGTTGGATCAGATGACCTCCAGAGACCCCTTCTAACTTCAGCCATTCTGTGATACGTTTTTGCATGGTCTTGCATGTCTACAAGTTTCTCATCTTTCTTATTTTGATTTTAACAGTACCAGTATCTATAGATGCGTAACAAAGAGCAAATGGCACTGGATTTCAAAAAACAAATGATGCATTCATTCCATTACAAATGACATGTTCTTGCTTAGACAGTAGTGACCTTGTGTGCTAAAACAATACAAAACAAACCTTCTAGAGAAAAAAAAAAGAAGAAACACAAAAAGCAAATGAAGCAATCCCACGTGCAGATAGATAAATAATTACTAAAGCCCAAAGTAACTTATCTCAAGATCCATTTCAGTACATCTGCAATACACGAATGCAGCTACCACTTTTTATTTCTTTGTAGAGAGTTGTCATATTTTGTGTCCTTGCTTCACTGTAAAATTGCACTGGATCTGCCAAATCATATATACAATGTAAAGCACCACAGGCAAACTTTATGGATTTGTGCACAGCAAATGTTACGTAAACTGTTGAGATGATTCTCTCTGAGTCCTGGCTTGTTTCACTGAATAAATCTGCTCAGTTTGTTCCTTCAGTTAACTTTACCACTCACACTGTCCATTTGTTGTTTCAATCAGGAACCTATGAACAACAATCCTTTTCTAAAGTCAATAGGGCGTATTTCCAAATGGATTTCACTCAAAATACTGAACATTTATTCAATTGCAATGCATAAAATTTACATATTCTATTGCCTGTAAATGCAGCTCTGTTATTAGACTGTTCCACACAGAGAAACATATAGTGAAGAGTCATTTTCTAGCTTAATAGGCCAGCAGAGACACAATTCTGAGTGGCTAATATAGAAGTAGTCAAACTTGTTTACACAGAAAACTGCGCTGGCCAGCTGCCAGGAATCCAAGTACTGGACTTCATTTATAGAGACATTTGCATAACTTTGTAATCTAAAATATATTTTTCTGGTATTAATGGCTTAATTGCGAGTGGAATTGATTGTGTTAATTCCACCACAATAAAAAGCTGGAGATAATTTGATTTCGCTTTCTTTTGAAGACACAGCATGTTGTACCTTGAAGATGCAGTGTGCTGTATCTTGAGAATTCCCATGTATTTTCCCTCACATCTAGCAAACTGGGTGTCTGAAATGCTTGGCTTTATAGCTCTAAAGGGCATAGGCGAGACTGGGCTTCTTTCTTTCATTTTAATGCAAGTCCTACCGAGGTACTCTTGTTATCTAAAATGATAACAGAAAGAAAGCAGTCACAACACTTTTCAGGATTCATGATGCTGCAGAGGCTAGACTGGCTTCCACATTCAGACTGTCATGTGATTATACAAGTGGTCTCTAATGAAGCCTGCTGTTCAAAGAAGGCCCAGCTCTGGGATCGTACCAAGTTGCTCATGTTTTTAACTAACTGGAAGTTGGCAACCTACATGACTGAAGACTGTATGGCCTCTGTGAGCAATGTGTTCTATGGATTGACTGTTCTCATAGGGCAAAAAGTTTTTTATCTCTTTTTTTTATACTAGTTGTCTCTTGTCTTCCCAGAATACATCACCCCGAAGAACTTGACTGCGTCGTCCTGATAACTCCCTTTTAGGTACTGGTAGGCTGCTGTATTATTCTCCTTGAAGCCAGCTCATCTTTATTCTAGCTAAAGCCTGAACTCTTAGCCTCTCATCATCAGGCAACTCTCCCAGCTCCCAGACGTGTTGGAGGCCACTCACTGAATGTGCACTGTGTTACTGACATCTTTCCTGTACTAAGGGGCCTAAAACGGGACACAATATTTAGATGTAGTCTAAGGAGCGATGAACAGGGGGGAGATAAATCTTCTGGGCATGCCAGTCAACTGGACATGCTCCTTTTCATACAACCCAGCGTGTATGGTGGGAAGAAAAAAAAGAAAAATCTTTAAATCTTAAGAAAATGGAAAGCTAGTGCATACTAAATCACTATTCTAAACAATGTTATAGGTTGATTACATGATCTGGGGTTAGAAAACTACTGTGTTGTTGGACATTCCTTTTTTATTTATAGATTCCTTAACATTCTTTACTGAAGGTACAGATCTTGTACAGCAAATCTGAACCTACTAATTCTGGACTTTCTTTTGCAGATTTCTTAGAAATAATCCGTGTCTCCTACGGGGTCTGGAAACCATGGGGTAAAGTAGTTGAGTACAACACTGGAACACACACTTGCTGTTCTCAGCCATTGCAGCATCTGTTAAGTGCTGCCATATAGGTTACTTGAAGGAAGCATTTTGCATAATAAAATAAGGAAAGAATCTAAGCAAACGCATTAATTCATCTTTTAATTTTATCTGATGCTGATACATATTTGCTGATAGGAAGTGCTGACTCTTGTTAGTCTGCAAAATGGAAAGGAACAGATTAACCAAGCAACCTCTCAGCAAGGGTGCCAGAATACACTATATTTATCCTGGGTAAATACAGCTTTGTAAATTGCCTTTGCTTTCACTATCTTTCCTTTTAAAAAAGTCAGAATTGCAGCAACAATGCTAAAGGAGGCCTACAAGAAAGCTGGAGAAGGATACCTTATTGAGGAGTGTCAAGGAGTAACAGCTTTAAGCTAGATGAAGGTAGATTTAGATTAGAAATTTTTTACTGAGAGGATGGTGAGGCACTGGTATGGGCTGCCCAGGGAAGCTGTGGATTCCCCATCCCTGGGGGATGGGGCCCTGGGCAGCCTGGTCTAGTGGGTGGCAGCCCTGCCCATGGCAGGGGGCTGAAACTTGGTGATCTTTAATGCCCCTTTGAACCCAAACCATCCTGGGATTTCAAGGCATTTTCTACCTTTACTGAAACTCTGAGCATGTTTGAACATTGGTCATCTCCTTTGCTAAGAAACTGAATTGAGTATAAATACCTCTGACTTTTCATGGTTAAAAATTTCAGTGGTCACCAGCCTTTATCCTTTTAGTGATCCATGTGCCTTGCTCCTTCCTTGTCTGTTCTGCTATACCCTCGAAGTTACTCTATTGTCCCTGCAGCGCCAAGTCTCCTTCTTAACACCTGCTTGTACTTTTGATCTCACAGAGGCTCAAGTTAATTCCTTCAGCTCTGTTTTGTACTTCTCTCCTTTGTACTCGAGTGAAATACACCCAACTGCAGGTCACATTCTGATTTTGTTTCACCCACCACCAAATGTCTTCAAAGAGCATTTCAGGATCCAGAGACTTTATAAAATAATTTTTTTTTTTCCTTTTCAAATCTTTCTTGAGCAGAAGCCCCAGTGCTTCCAACAAGACTCTCTTTGAGACTTTCATTTCCTTCCCTAAGCCTTCTTTCTCCAGATGTCATGAGTGCTACTAACTTCAGGAAGACTGACAGGATCTGTCACAAGCTTTTTCCATCAATGTACCTTCTTTTATCCTAAAAGCTTTTGTTCCTGGTCTTTGCCTGGTCTGTTTCCTTCCTCAGTGATGCATCCCAGAATGGCTGAACTGCTCCCTTTCCCTCTTTCCTCTCTCTGGTGGTTCCTTCTGTTCATCTCCCAAATGCATTTTAACATTCAATGTTCTTAAACACATAAAAGTAATACCATGATAATGGTATGGAATTGGGTTACCCAGGGAGGTGGTGGAGTTGCCGGCTTGGAGGATGTTTAGGAAACATTCAAGGAACATTTATACATTGTGTTGAGGATCATGGTTTAGTGTGAACTATTGGTGATAGCGGACAGTTGGACGATCTTGTAGGTCTTTTCCAACATTGGTGATCCTATGATTCTATAATCCTACTTTATTTCTTCTTGGATATCATTAGATGAATTCATCTGCTTCCCCACTTTCCCTGTATTCTCATTATTCCTTATTTGTCTTCCAGAAATGCAGATTGTATGACTCCTTTTCCTTGCCTGACAATTAAATCATGTTTTTGCTTCACCAAAACCTACCACTTCCTGATCAAACACTTTATTACAACAGTTCACCTAACCAAAGCTCCCATTTCTTTTGCATAATGACCAGCAATCTGTGCAGCTTGCTCACTCACACTTAGTTTGCTGAACTCTCTCTTGCTTGCTGCTACATTATTTCTCAGCCTCTGGATATCTCTTTTTTCATGTCCAAATTCATCCTCAAAACTCGCTTCTTCGGAGGTATTGTCCCTAACCCACCCCTGCCCTTCTATTATTGTTTACAGGCCCTTTAAGAACAGGAGAAAATGGAGGCAAAAAAAGAAAATGGACAGAAACTTTGTAAGCTGTCAACATCTCCATAACTTCAAAAACATCTTTTGACATCTGTTGTTCCTTAGGATAAAGTAGGACAGAGTTTGCCTTGCAGAGCAGCACAAACACTCCAGGTGCCTAACAGATATTGGCAACCACAGCAAGTGGTTGTTTCTTCTGTGCAGTCACTGGGAGTTGACTATATAAAGGGATTGCATAACCAGGATGCTGCCTCAGAGGCCTACTGTCAGCCTCTCCACCTCCCTTGTGGGCTGCAGAGAACAACTATGTATTAATAATGAGCTATGAGATGCCAGAGAATTTCATCTCCTCGTTAACAAGAAAAAAGCCAAAGGAAATGGATGTAAGAGATCCTTGTCAGAAGGGAAGACAAGATGCCATTTTCGTGTAGTTCTAAAACACTCTTCAATCTCTTCACTCTTATTGTGTAAGAAGCTGCTGTGGCACACATGATCAACGTGGAAGAGAAACAAAGGGGCCACTAAAGTGGGACATGAATGCTGTTTCCTGGGGTACTCATGCTGTCAGTGGGAACCACAATTACTCACTCCCTGGCTGAAGAAGTGGAATTCTGCTACCAACATCAGCAGAAGAGGACTGTGGTCTGCTCTTGCCATGTCAAAAATTGGTCAAGAAGAATATTGAACTCTTTGCGAAAATATGATTTCAGCTAGAAACACTGACCAAAAGAGGTTGCAGAGGGTGGCTGAAGAATTAAGTAAGTTTAATAAATGTATTCCAGCTGCAAGGAATGCCTAGATCATTCTATGCTTTTCCTCTTTTTGTTTTCAGGATAAACTGGGATTTGTTGAATGTCATTGTCTGAAGGCAATGTCCTTGTTCTGCACCTTAATTCCATGGCAGAAGAATGTACACCTGCACTCAGTGTGGATTTTTAATGGCATGCAATAACTTCCCATTTCCAAACTGTGATATGTATCAGCTGCAGCTACCTGGAGTACAGTATAAACCATACTGTAGTGGAATACAAACACAACGGGATCAAACAAACTTTGTGCAAGGAAAGGATAGTTACAAACTCTGGATGTCCGACACCTCATTCCAGTGTGAGGGACAAAAACAAATTTGTATATAAGTGCTGTTGGTAAAAACTACTCTACTGTGAAAGGGAGGAAGGAGGTGATCTTTCTTTCCATTCCACCTCCAACAATTTTTAACTTCAGAAAGCAAAAGATGATACAGTGGTACTTAGGTATGCCAGTGAGTTTTCTAGTCTGTTGCACATTAAACCTCTTGAGACATGATCATGTGCTTTTGCCAGTAGGTATTAATATGTTTTGCTTCCCACTCTTAGGCACCTATTTCCATTAGATACTTATTTTTAGGCAGGGGAGAGACTGAGGATAAATTCCTCTTGAATAACACAGCTTGTTTACAGATCTTCCACAGCCTGAGCTAAGCCAACAGGAGGTCTCTAAATTAGCTGTTGGAGAAGCGATTCAGGACGGTCTGTGTGGTGGAATGGAGTTGATAATAGAAGCTGCTTGTCTGTACCCTGTGAGCTGATTAGCTGTGGAAGAGTACTCAGTGTTACATTTAACATCCAAGGCCTATTCATCTGTGTGCTAGTACACAGAACAGTCTCTGTGGGAGGCTTAACTGGGAGAATTATTCTTCCTTCTTCTATGCTGCTTATAGTTAGTTGGGCATTAAAGGATCCAAAGCCTTTAAAAGAGCTTGGTCTTCACAAAGGATTAAAAATGCAAGATGCTGAAATGCCTCAGAATTGGCAGGATTGAGAGCAACTGATCTATTGGTCTCCATCAGTTTATCTGATTGCACTTCAAGAAAAATGCTAATCAGCAGGACATCTAAATGGTCAGGATTCATTACCCAAGACAATTGTGTTAAATGTGACAGTTCTTCAAGCAACATTGTAGTTACAATATAAGTATGAAGGGGGGGAGGGGGGAGGGAGGACTATTTTAAGAAAGTAAAGAAAGTAGACAAATTATTGGGCTTATAGGGCTTATAGTAATATTTATGTTTCCATTCTTGCATATATAGAAACAGGCATTCTTAACTCTGCATCTATATCATCAATTAAAATGGTAATGAGTGTGGCAGAAATGCTATGGAATGCCACAGGTGTGTGATTTTCTAACGTGGGACGTTATAGTATCAGCACACTGGCATGTAGGTTTATCCATATGAAGCCAAAACCTGAACTACCTTCTGACCATACTGTAACTGTCATTTTTAAGGAAGGTTTCCAAAAGCCCAAAGGATGCCCATGCTCTTCCCCAACCAAATGCTACACTGACACTCCCAGAGACCATGATTCCTCAGTAACACACACTGGATAAGCTATGTTCTGATGTAATTTGCAGGAAGGCTCAGGGGACTGCCATTCCAACTTGCAACATTGCCCTTTGATTTGTGCATCCTAAGAGCCAAGGTTTTCAAGGACAGCACCTCCATGTGAGAATAGCTATGGGCCGCATCTGTAAATGACAAGCTTCCTCCCAACAAAAGGAAAGAAAAAAGCCTTAATGCTCTGGGGTGAATTTGACCTAAAAACTCTCATAAGCTCGCCTAGTTAATTTGGATTTTGTCTTTTGATTTCAAAAGGGTGGTGTTTCATATCTCTTTTGGTACAACTGCATTTTCTTGCTCTTCCACTACAGAGTTACTGCCACATTGTGTTGTAAACACCTGTCCCAAAGGCTGAGGGTCCATTCTGGGTATCCCTGATATCAGATAGACACTGGAGCTAGAAAGACTGCTTGTTCAGCTAGCTTGTCTTTCTATTCTTTGCAAGGCTGCATCCTGCCTGTGTTTCTTTCCACTAATTCCTCACCTGATGCATCTTGAGTATCTCCAGAATGATTCTGCCTTTCATAACCAATCTCTTTCAGAGTCTTTCAGCTGGTTTTAGCATTCAGAAGTATTCAGAGCTTAATCTTAAGTCTTTCTTTGTTAGTGTGCTTCTACATCTCAGCATTTGCCAAGGTTGAATAATTTCTGTCCTTCATGTACATTTATATTTTGGAAGTATTTATATAGATAATAGCTATGGCCCATGAAGTGTTCTTTTCTCTAGGTTGTATTTATAGATATTTGACAATTGTCCCTCACATTTTTTGCTCATCTTCTAATGCTTACATACTGTTTTTGACCATCACATTTCTGCCTTCCCCCCCATCATTATTTTCCTCTGCATTCTCCTTGAAGTGGTGATGCCAGGATTCATTTTAAGTAAAGTTGTTAACTGAAGATGATGCAGCCCCAAGTAAGTAGAATATACCATGTCAACACTCCAGCCCTGAAAAATATTCTCAAAGAACTGGACATATTCGTACCTCGTAGGAGATTGCTGCTGTTTTGCCTGATGCATGGTGCAAAAGGACTGTCTCTATCTATTTGTGCAGCGCTCAGCACAGTGGCTTCCAGTTTCCTCTGGACTCCTTGGGTGGTTCTGCAAAGTAAGATAATTAGAAATAAAGGCATCAGTGACTGAAAAGTGAAGACTCAAGTGTTAAGCTAGAGTCTCGCCAGCTCTGCTTTTGTGAAGGACTTAATTTTCACACTGAACACTCTCAAACTGCTGTAGCTGTAAGAGAGTTAGATTTGAGGGTGATAATGATATGGACTGGTACAGATTTTCCTGAACCATGTGTGAGGTCAGTAGTCTAAACCCATAAATTGAATGCAGCAGCTGTGAAAGCGCCTTGAATTACGTAGTTCACTTGTCCGGTGAGATCCCAGAATTATTTAACTTTTGCCAACTACTGCCTGTACATTTTTTTCCACACTGAACTCTTCCTTGGTGGCTGTGTTCAGTTGGCATGTTGTTAATCGCACACGGTCATTCATCTTTGTGCCCTCTGACCCAATTTGAGTTCTTCTCTACATACATTTCTCCCATGTTCCCCCAGCTCACTCTTCTGTCCCCTGATTCTCCATCATGTCTTAATGCCTTTTCTAATTCTGAAATACTCAAGAAATGTATCTATATGTGTGGTAATGCAATCTAGATTCAAGAAAGTAGAATATATACATAAAATCTTCCATTTTACATCAAAAATTTTAGCCTTTTGAACAAGTGAAAAAATATATTCAATATCAGTAAATGTCATGTACCCACCTACGGTATGAGAAGAGAGCAGAGAGTCTCAACACAGTGATGGATGGCAAAGTGGAAGCATCACTGCACATCCAAGCCTGCATGTCCCACGCTATTGCAAATTCTCGTACTTCCCTGTGTCTGTGAGTGAAGGTTTGGACTTGAGAGCTGTAGAAGTACAATGGGGGTGGGATAACTGAAGGCTTAAAAACTCATAGCTGATGGTTTTGAGTGACTAAGTATGCCTTTAAGATTAACTTACACCAGGAAGCCTTTCTCAAAAAGTCTCTCTACATCATCTGATGGAGTATATTACAATGGGGTAAGTAGTTTTCAAGCATTATCATTTCAGAAATACAACTTTGCATGTGGGCAAATACATAATAGCTGTACGGCACTGTAGGGCAAATAACCCCCAAAAATAGCACCAAAAATAAATAGTGCCAAAGATGGTATATTTTTGGATAGGCTTAAGTAGATGATATACAGATTGTTAATAATAAAAGAGCGGCTCACCTTTAAAGATGGTCAAGGCTCGCCAATAACTCCACTAGGGAGGGATCTCCAACCAGAGATCCTTCCCTGGTGGTGGTCAGCCCTTAAATGGGGTCTTGGGAGAGGTGGAGTCAAACTCCACCCCTTCCAATCACACTCACTTGTGCCCCTGCGGCTGATCCAGTGCTCGCCTCAGGTGATCAATCAGTGGTTCAGGCCGTGATTCAACAGTTCCCATACAGGCACTGTTTGTAAATACATCATTGACAGCAAACCCAGAAGATATTTGCTTGGTTTTAGTTAATATGAGTAATAAGCTAATGACGAAATAAATAAATAAGACCATCTCTAGTGAGGAAATGAGGATATCTGGCTGGTAGGCCAGTTGTATGATGAAATGTTTATTGAAGGTTCAAAATGTGTCTCATGTCATCAGAAAAAATCTTGGAATAAAAGCCTTCAATCTGCCATCACTTGTATATCTCCAGGAATCTAGAACGCTGCTGTAAGGTGGCGAGGTGCTGTGTGAGCTGCTGTACAATACCATAATACCTCTGCTAACTTCTGTAGCTAAACAACCAAGCCCCTTTGCCCCCATATATTTTCTGTTGTAAAGAAATTGCTAACCTAAATGTAGAACAACTGAAGTGGGCTATAACAAAAAGATTTCCAAAAGGACATTATACTGGTTATAGTAAAAGCTGCGTGTGGCAGACTGAACAAAAACAAACAAACAAACAAAAAAAAAACAAAAAAACAAACAAAAAAAACTCCATACAAATCTCCTTGTTTTACACTATTACAGCTTTGACAGGCCCTCTCTTGGGGAGGTTGCTCCTCAGATGCATTAATTCTAGCACTTAAGCTCCCATGTTCAGTGAAATAGAGGCATGAACTGACCTTTCCGGAAGGAAAAGGTTAGTATTGAAAAACGCTGATTTAAGCAGTCCATCCACTCAAGGTAACCCTGGAGTTAATGCTTTGCTTGAATATACACTGATGTTTCTGCTCCCTTTGAAAAATACCTCCAAATGATCTCTATAGCTGAACTGTAATCTAAATAGCTGAACCAATATTTCTACTCATAAACTCTGCCTTATATTTGCCTGCTATCTATCTCATTATGTCTGCTAGATGTTGAGATGTGCCTACATTTTACATGTTTCTTAAATGGCAGCCAGAGAGACCTTCCCCTAAAAATTTCCAGGTAGTTCTTGCCTACCACTGTTCTGTGAGGAGTCTGAAAGCACAAAGGTGCCAAGAAAGCATTCAAAAGGAAACAAGTGGCTGTAACTGGATTGGATGCACCATGGTATCCAGCCTTGGTGGATTTTCAACAGTTTTCCAAAAAAAAACCAAAAAACCCACAGTGATATAAAGTATATCTTAGTGGCATACTTGAGTCTCTGAGGTACTCAGGATTCTGAAATAAGCAAGGCCTTCCATGCGGTTTTTGGCAGGGAGCGTCTGCCTCAGAAATTGGACAGATTCAGGAGAAGACTTTTTAAACTAGCCTTTAATCATGGTGGCAAAGCAGTATTGTGTTCACCACTGTTTATTCATGGTGTGATTTCCTGTATCGAGCTGGCTGATGCTCTCGTGACCACTCCAGCTGATGGGATCCATCATCTCTCGTTCTGTGTACAAAACATTTCCTAACAATCTTAATGTAACAAAGATTATTTGTTGTGACTGTATCCATTGACAGCATCAGTAGACAAAATGGAGAGCAATGATGTCATCTACCTGAACATCTGCATGACCACTGCTATGATCTCACATCACATTCTTATCTGTAAATTAGAAATATATGGATTTGAAGAGTTGACTATTCAGTGGAAAAGGAATTGGTTGGATGATCACAGCCAGAGTGTTGTGGTCAATGGCTCTATGTCCAGGTAAAGACTGGCAATGAGTGATGTCCCCCAGCAGTCTGTTGAGACCATTGCTCTCAAACACCTTCATCAATAAACTGAATAGTGGGATTAAATGCAACAAGCTGAGTGCTGCAGCTGATATAATAGAAGAAAGGTGCGAAGCTGATGGAGTGAGTCCAGAAAACAGCAACAAAGTTAATCAAAAGACTGGAAGTTTTATTTTAAAAGTTTTTTTTTACAAAGACAGGTTGAGGGAGCTGGGCTTGTTCAGTCTGAAGAAGAAAAAGCACTGAGAAGATCTCATTGTGGCCTTCAAGTCTTTGAAGGGAGATTATAACTAACATGACACTTTACTTTTTACATGGGCAGATAGTGGTAGATGAAGGGCAATAGTTTTAAACTAAAAGAAGAGATCTTTCGATCAGATATTCGGAGGAAGTTTTTCACTTGGAGGGTGCTAGAGTGTTAGAACACGTTGCCCAGAAAACTGTCTCACCCTGGAGGTGTTCCAGGTCAAGTTGGAGGGGCCCTGGGCATCCCGGTCTAGTTGGAGGTGTCCCTGCTCACAACAGGAGGATTGGAACTAGATGATCTATAAGGCTTCTTCCAAACCAAGCCATTCTATGAAACTATGGTTCAGTGATTCATTGATTCTATCATCTGCATCTTAACAACCAGTGTGCAAGAGGTGTGTTGCCATTTCTGGAGCCTATCTAAACCCTAGACTTCCTTTCAGTTAGGTGTAAAAGATGAACTTGACCTCTGCTGTCAATGGCCTGCCAGTATGGGAAAAAAAATAAGAGGAAAGGGGTGGTTTTGTTTGCCTGAAAAGAGTGTAGAAGTTGACTCCAGTTCAGCGAAAAAGGCACTGAGTAAGGTCTTGTAATAAATCTCTCTGAAGTTCTTAACCACCAGCCCCCTATTTCTTGCTCAGCAACATGAGATCTGGGGCCTGGAGCTTCTCTGCATGGTTGTCCATATCTTTTTCTTCTGCTGTCAGCTCACTTGTTGGAGGCAGAGCTTGGAGTGAGAGCCTCTAAGCTGGTCCAGCCCAGCTCATGTCTTCTTACGTTTTGTGGACAGAAAGAAGAAAGGAAAGCTCCAAGCTGAATGTCGACCATATCTACTACGTGTATAGGGATAAGAAGAGGAGCTCCTGTGGGGAGCAGGCTCTTGCTCATTGCTGGAGAAAATGCATAGTTGATGATGTGATAATGTTAAAAAATATTGTTTTTGTAGCTGAGAATTTGCTCTATCTAGTGTTATTTTTCTTTGTATCTGCTGTAGTTTCCATGGAAATAAGTAGGAGGCATCACTTTTGGAGCAACCTATGAATTTTCTTACAAAACTGATATGTGCTGTCCTGAACAAAATCTTGTGCCCTGCCACCCTCTGAATCACTTCTTTCTGCTGCAGTGATTGATGTCTGTCTTTGTTCTCATCTTGCTTTTTCTCATAAACCCAGTTTGGCTGGATTCTGGTGCAGGTATGACCTTGCTGCTTGCAAAACCAGCACCTGGTTTTTCATGCCTTTAAGCACAGTAATTTAAATAGCTACTTTTCAGTCACTACAGCAATGACTCTTAATCCCACCTGCACTTTAAAACACTTCGATTTCTTTTTTGGTGCTATTACCTATTCTTGGATATGTAAACTTGCTAGAAGTTCAGTGTTAAAGGAAAAGGTGCCTAATTTCACCACAGTTTGTCTCCTCTAGGTAATATAATACTTTCACTAAGAAATCTCAAGAAAATCCTGGCATGGCACTTCTGGATTCAAATACTGAATGATGTCTATTTTGGGAGCCTCCAAACTTTGCCAGCCCAGGCTCCAGTACCCAGAAAATAGCATGCTTCTGCAGTAGGCTTTGTTCTTTGTTCTCATTTGCTCCCTGCAGTTGAATATTTTGATTTCCTAATGCTGCTACCAAAATGACATAAGGAGTTTTTCACTCAAGCCAGTGTTTCTCACCACATGAACTATATAGAAAGGATTATTGTGCCAAGTGCTGGCAATGTCCCACGGTTTTTGCTGTGTCAGGATATCAGCTTTCTCCTCCCGGAAAAGACCTAAAAATAAATGCATTTCCTCATTACCAGCTTAGCTCTAAGGGAACTGGCAGCACAGATGGAGATGATCTTTACATACCTCCCACATCATTTAACATTTCAGTAATTTTCTCATCAGGTGTAGTGAGGTGAATTTCTGTTTGCCCTGACTCTTGTGCTTATAACCTGTTTCCATGATTGTATGTAAAACCTCTTTAATCTTCTCAGTTTCCTCTTTCCACTGGGAAAAAAGAAAAAAGAAAGAAAGAAAAGAGAGAGATCCCATTTATTGTATAAGTATCAACTGAAAGCTACCTGTAAATTGGACTAGTGCAAACAGATTCTCATCTATCACTAAGTCTTCTCTCACTATGAGAATAACATCCATGAGAACTGAAGTGTACCTATGAAACTAATCCTGGGTAACTCTGAAGCGAACATACAGACAAGTATGCATCTGATTGTCTGCTTTACCATCTGCTTAATACTCTAGATTGTGCATTACTGGTGTCAGTAAGAACATTCACTATTTGCTTCCTGCCCTTTAGGGTACCCATTTGCAAGTCCTCAGCTCTAATTCTCAGTCATGGTGCCACTTCAGTCAGATACTGAAGAAAGAATTGCTTGCATTTGTGTTATGAGATCAATTTCAATAACATTTTATTATCAGAAGAAGTGAAACACAAATGTTCAAAGTATAAAAAGAAATACATTTGGGGTTTTTAGAAGCGTTAGAAGTAGTATAACAAACAAACAACCTGCAAAGAGTTTCTGCACTTTTGGGATATAATATAATCACAGTCAGTTTCAAATGGTCCCCCACAGAGAATGGGTTCCTACATGATGGCACAAGTTGCTTGGAAGTATGCCTTTGTGATGCCCTCGCATATTTTTTTAGAAAGCAGTTTTTATGGAAAACATGCTATTCCTACTTACGTAAGTGTCTTCCCAGCAGAGACTTTTTTCGCTTCAATGGCAATAACTACTTCTTTCTATTCAGGTCTCCAGAACTCTTAAGGGTATTATTTTCCCACAAGACTAGTGAGTTGAATTGCCTAACGTGATGTATCTGAAATAATTCAATTCCCAATGAGTGTGTGTGAATCCCTTCTCTTAAAAGTAATAATTCTTTAAGGATGCTTGAAGTTGCTTCTTTTAGATCACTAATTGCTTATGAAAAAATTCTTCTAGGGCTTTCTGCTCTACAATTTTGTTAAATTTTCAGTTCATTTTCATTTATTTTTGCCCTACAACTTTAGATAAACTGGTGACAGTTCTCCAGGGCTGGACAGTATGTTAGAGATCATTGCAACCAGCCTTTTTTATTCAAAATTTTAAATGTGAGCAGCAGGAGCCGAGGAACTCAAAAACTTTATTTCTCTCAGCTTTTCTAATTAATTACATAATGGACAGATTGAATGAGTAAACTGTTTGAGGTGGCTGCTATGTGTTTTTCCGATACTTCTTTTAGGAACTGCGGGATAAACGTTATGTAACTACAAAAAAAAAAAAAAAAAAAGTGGGAAAACCACTTAAAGGACGGTAATTCTGGTTTGTAAATTATTTCACCAGAAGCAATAGTGACTCATACTTTCATTTCTTTTACAGGAGATGAATATGAGGTTGTTTGGCTCAGATATAACTCTTCCTAGGGAAAAAGAGGCCAAAAGCCAATTCACAGAAAGACGAGTCGAATACTAAAACTCAAGATGACAATCTGACAGCCACTTGGCATCTGTTCTCAGATGGCAGCCAGCTGGCTTCTCACAACAGTATATGCACCAGAAACATTGTTAGGAAGAGCTTGCTGGGAGAGTCAGCGCTGTACTCGTGTGGACGTGACGCCTCCTGTATAGCTCCTCATACACAAAGCCCAGTGAGTCGGTGCTTCACAGCAGCACAACTCTAGCACTTGCATCTTTCCTCACAACACATGCTTCCCCAGTATCCATAAGAAATAAAGACATCAGTGATTAGCACTAATCAGTAATAACCACCAGCTTTCCTGGGCTCTATCCTGCTAATATACAACAGGATATAGCTTTTTGCAAGGCATACTCAATCATATCACTTCAAGGGCAACGTGGCTGTTGGTCAAAGGCCTCAGACTATCAGCTCTCTGGTGGAGTTCTTTGCTTTTCTTCATGCAGTGCCTTGCACACTACAAACTAGTCTATCATGGTTTGTTGTGTCAGCATGGTTATTTTTAGATCTTCTGTTGGGAGCAGGCCGAAGTTTCCATCCCTGTTCTGCTCAAGACAAGTTGAAAACTGGTTGGCACATGAACCTGTCATACTCTGGTCTGTGATGTGGACATCTCATGGTTGTTCTCTGTTCATGGTTGTTTATCTGTTCTCAGCTTCCGGTGACAATAATACTGAAAACATGCTAGTGACAGTGGTCTGTGCTTCAACTTTCATATATACCACTGTTCCTGCTAAGTAGAAAACTGAGAGCAGAAACAAATATCTGCACCTACAAACAAAAATCTTATTGCATAAAGATAGATCTGAGAAGACTAAACAGGATGTTCTGTCATCAGCTGTTGAATGCGTATTAACTTAGGTCTTTTTCATGTTTGCAGCAGCTCTCTCAAGTGCTCTTATTTTTGGCTCTGAGAATCTCTGTTCCATCTCTGGTTTGCTATTAGCCATCACAGCCACACCATCCATCATCTGAAGTATTTCTACGATCATGAATTCAGAGCACAGTGCTGAGAGCTTCCCACTTCTGGCAATTAACTTGAGATAAATAAAAGTGGTAAGAGGAGGTTAAGTTACCCACCTGCAGAAGATAGCTCAGTGCTGAGTGCTCTCAACAGATAAGTGCATCTGAGAAAGTGCTAATTGCAATGCCTTCGTTACAGTCTCTTTGTTGATGCACAAAAGACTGAGGAAATGAGAAGAAAAAGAAAATGCCTCAGCCTTTGGGGTCAGAGTTGTAGGAACCGCGCTCTTGAAAAACACTAGTTATGTCAGAATCTCCAGAAAAAGTACGTACTCAAACCTGGGAGCAGACAGCACTCAGATGCCTTGAATAGAAATCTTGGTCTCTGTGGTCTGGCCATGGTCCAGGCTACGTGACACTGTACATGATTCGGTGCCCATTTGGGTTATTTACTTAAATCCATTGGTGCTAAAAGTATTGGTGGAAGATGAGTTGTGTTTTCTGAGAGTCTTGCATTGCAAGAGAGACAGACGCAGCAAAATGATTAATTGCAAGGCACTAATATGAGAAAGGCCAGCACTAAATCAGATGAGTGATGAAGAAGCAAATGCTGATCAGGGTTGGGAAGGTAGCGTGAAAAAAGGCAGAGAAATGTTAGGTGGAGACAAAATGCTCTGAAGTAGGAAAGGAAGGGGTTATACCTGAGAGGATAAAGGAAGGAAAAGTGAGGTTAGGCAAAGCTGTGTCTCTCGGAAATGAATTTATGAAGACTGTGAACCTACAAGAAAACAGGAAACTGGATTATAGGGATGGTGGACTGCAGTATGTGTGTACAGTAGGCAGGGGGTGAAGCAGAAAAACTAATTTAGGACACAGTATTTTTGAAAGGCTTGGACAAAAAAAAAAAAAAAAAGAGACAAGGGATAAAGGTAAAAGTAGTCTGAGTAGACTCAATTGGTGCAGTAAAATCCTGGTTGGAAACCTACACCCTGTCTGGTGAGGGGTCTGTCTGAGGACCTAGGCAAGCTTTGAAGTTCTCAAAAATGAGTGCAAAAACATCTGCTCAGAACTGGATCTAAATTTGTTAAATACATCTAAAAGTAGTAGAGCTAGATTCAACCCAATGATTCACTGAGGTACAGTATTGCAGTTTCAGATGTGCACACATCCAGTTAAATGCCTCACTCTTAGAATGCACACTGTATGATATACAGGGGACAGCACAAAGGTGCTGCGGTGGGTTGGATGCAACTGCTGCACTCCTGCATCTTCTCCATGATACATTGCAGTAATACTTTTTTTTCTAAGCTGCCCCTTTGGGAGGCAGAAAGGAGAAGCGCAGCCAGGATGTGGACAACTTAGGAGCAGTACAAATGGCTGTGACACCACCGAAGTACAGAACAAAGTCTGCTCTGCGCCAGTCTGGAGCAGTGCCCACACCACGGGCCTAGTGTCACGGCACGTTCAAAGGCTGCATTTACTGCACAGTTCAGACTGGAAGGAAACTGTTGTGTGAGCATTTCTGCGCTGTAATGTTTGCAGGAGGAGATTTTTGGTTGAATATTTTGGTGGTTCAAGAAGCAGAGATAGCACAGTTGGGTTGGCAGAGCTGCATCTGGCCACAGGAAAGGCCAATTTCCCTGCTGGTTGCCACACCAATTACTTGTTCACTTATCCCTTTGGTGGCAGCTCTGACAGACTCCCACATCAACCCACTCCAGCTCAGAGGCAGAACTGTTCTGTCAGATTTTATCCAGTTGTATAAGTCAGGGAAGCGATGAGATGTGACCTTAACCAGCATAACTGTAGTGGGAGCAGTGTCCGGTTGAGATACAGTTTTCTTGGCAGAACCACAGTTACGTGGATGACCTGGTTTGTTTTGGGATGTCTCTTGTGTCCTTGCTTAACACTGGCTGTGCAGCTGGCTGGCTTACTCAGACTTGCACACTGGAGTTTCCTGGAGACCAAGATACTGTTTTTCTTATAGATGTGTTTATATGGTGGCAATGGAAATACGAAACCTGAGCTTGATTAAACGCTGTGCTGTAAGGAGCAGAGATATTCTGCTAAACTATGTGACTCTACGTGTACTTGACAGAAAGTTCAGAATGTTTTTTGGAATAGGTTTAATGCAAGAAGGTCCTGCATTCAAACAATATTGGATTTAGAGCTTCAAAAATCAGGATAATATATTCCTCCAGTGTCCTAATCCTATTTGCATCATTAAGGGCCTACTGCATTGTAGGAAAAGGCATTTCAGAGGACAGAATTCTTCAAACAGAAAAAAAAAAAAAACGCCTTTAGCCTTTTGTGTGTGAGAAAAAGGCAAAGAAAAAGACTTTGGAAGTCAAACTATGACACACTCATTTTGAATCACTTTAACAGCTTGAGGCACGGGCTGTTTTTTTCATCATTTAAAAAAAATTATTTGTAAGTGCTATGATAGAACTGGAAAGCAGCTGGTATAATTGATGCTGTTTATTTCTTTACAAGAATGGTTTACTAATTGCTGTTGGCAGCTCCATGTTGATGAGTGGGGATTTTTTGGATCCCAGAAAAAATCGTGTGGCTTGATCCTTCCAGTTTTAGGCAGAAATTGTAAAACAGATACTGCGAAATGTAGATCAGTATATTAAACAGCAGCCAAGAACTGAAACAGTTTTGTGCCTCAGTTCTTTTAGACTAACAACATCTCAGCTGTATTTTAAAAGCAGAATTGTTCCTAGGATTTTTTCATAACTTCAGTAACATCCCATTGTATTAACTACTCAGCTGGGGTCATATAGCAAGAACCCTCTGATGAGTGAACATTGCTCTCTAGTTCTACCTCTTCTTTTTACTGTGAATTTATTGTCCCATCTCAGCACTTATGGATGCCCCTCTGGGAAACAAGTAAGTTTTAATCTCTGTAATGCATATCAGGATTGACCTGATCCTTATTCCTGTTTGTTATTTTTCCTGTGAGTAATCTTACAATTTTTAAAAATTAAATCCAAGAGTGAGAAAGAACCACAGATTCTTTTTCTTGGTCAATTCTTCTCCTCTGAGGTTAATAAGTAGAAGAAAGATCATGCAAGAACTTTTGTATTTTCCAGTTTGACTTGATTTTTTATTACTCAGAGAGGCAGAAGCATGTAGTCTGACAGGAGGCATTAAGCTCAGTGAACATTCTTCAGTTCAAAAGCTTCACCCCCTTAAAGCAAAATAGTTCAGAAAGAGGAGAGAGATTGCCTTCTGCAGCAAGCTTAGCAAACATTTTTGATACCTAGGGCACTTCCTCTCCTGCACATCAAAGGAAAATACCACTCTTCATTAAAGGTATAAATTAATTTATCGCAGGATCCAATTAATATTTTGATTCCAGCAAATAACACTTACTTACATTCTTTGCTCTACAGCTCCATAATATCTAAGACAGCTCACTGAGCAGCCAGTGTTGTGAAGAAATCCTCATCGGTTTTGTAAAGCTTGTCAAACATTCCAAAATTCAAGTTCTCTTTAGGCAGAAAAAAAACTTGCCTCGGGCAATTCCAGAAATACATGAGGAAGATAAACATCCAAACAAGCAATTTCTAACTACACATTTTGAGCCCCATTGCCTGTGGCCCCTTGTTCTATTTGCTGCTCACCACTGAAAACAGCCTGGCCCCATGCACTTGACTCCCACACTTCAGATATTTATAAAGTGATGAGATTCCCTCTCAGTCTTCTCCAGACTGAACAGTTATAGGATTCTCAGCCTTTCCTTGTATGAGACATGTTCCAGGCCCCTCATCATCTTCATGGCCCTCCGCTGGACTCTCTGCTTGTTTCAGTCCCTCAAATTCTCTTATTTCTGTGCAACTCTAGTATTTTTATGATGCTATTGTTGTATTTGTATACAAGCAAAAAAGCATATTTTACCTAGTTGAAAGATGATCTTACAATAAAGCATTGGATAAAGACTCAGGAGACCTTGGTTCATTTCCAGAGCCTGCTCTATCCTGTGTGGCCATGTACAAGTCATCTAAAGTTCCTCGAACTTACGTTCTTAATTTAGCACTGGGAGAGTAGCATAATATTATGATACGTGATAAAGTCAATGTTTGTGTAGTGACACAAACATTTTTATTTAAAAATAAAAAATCCAAAAACAGCACCACCTTCGGAATCTAAATTTAATCCAATCACGTCACAGAAAGGCCATGTAAATAGCACATTTGTTTTTTTCTGGTTTTCCATCCTTTCTCTTGAAAAAATATTTTAACAACAACAACAAAAAATAGCCAGTGTGATGTATTGTCCACACTGTCTATAAAGATTCAGTCCCTCCTAGAAAACTGTAACATTCACATCTTCCAATCAATCTTTAATTTATTCTTATGCCTTCTCTCTGTTCTTCTGTCCTTTTCCCTTCCCAAAAAGCTCCACGCTTGATTCACTTCTCATTTGCAGAACTGTTAGAATTTATGTAACATAAAAATAAAGGATTGGTAGCACAGAGGAGCTCTTGACATTGGACATCAAGAGGCAGGGGAAAACCCTTATTCACCTTCACTTCTGATTTCACTTCCCAAATTGCTTCTCCTTTCAAGTGCTACGTTATTCTTCAGCTAAAATCCAAAATCTTGCTGTGTTGTTGCTTGTACCATCCTAAATTTTGATCCCTTCTTTCCCCCTTTACAGTCCCACAAGTGATGGCCTTCTGCCACTGCCTGCTCACATCAGGCTCAGGGTTGTGCTCTGCAGATCCCAGTGCCTGGGGTTTTCCCCAGCGCTTCTCACTCTGCATCAGTGGGTAGTGTCTACCCTGAGTCCTGAGGGTAGCTGAGGTTTCTGGAACAGAGGACAGGCTAAGCCTGAGATGTCTGTACCATCTATGGCTAATAGGTAGGATGGTAGCAAGGTGGACTGCAGTCAGCCTGAAATTTAGCTGATGAGAGTAGATAGAGATAAGCTGGGGTGCTTGCGTGGAGCTAACGGCAGCAACAAACATGCCAGTAGCCTGGAGGCTGGGTCTTGTGAGAAAACTGAAGTTGCCTCATCTGATGACAGTGCAATCTCTTCACAAGCCCTGGTCCCAGGACTGGGACAAACCCTAAGGGGCCCTTCAGAGCTGCCTTTGTCATCTGCACATTCAGGTTGAGACCTGCTTACTGAGGCTGAGCTAAGAATTGTTTTGACTGAGTGTCTGAGCTGGAATTCCTTGAATAAAATTGTTGTTATTCTCCGCAGCCTCTTACAAGCTTGATTATTCCACTAGAGACATTTTGAGACCAATCCCATGAATATTTTTTGAGCTTATTAAAAGCCTGTCTGAAAACTGGCACATACAAGCAGAAATCAATGAAAACCTGGCACTGGTACACCAAACCGCATTGTGCTGGGCATAATATTGATGTTTGCTGAATATTTACAGCATTAAAGCAACGGTTCATTTAAAGGAAACAATTTGGAAAGAAGCTTACACTGAAAGCACTAAGTAAATTATATCAAATACCATATGAGCTTTGATACAGTGTAAGTGAAGCATTAAAGCCAGCTAGAGCTGTTCTGATAAAAGATATGTGTCTGAAGTTTTGCATAGAAATTAGTGAATTAGCATAGGTTTCACTTGCATAACATTATGTAGTTTTTACACAGAGAGGAGTTTTACAGAAGTCAAAGTGATTTGGAATTGCGTCAGGAAAGTGTGCACAGGATGTGAACTTGGTTTTCCCATATGAGTGCAAAATCTAACCTTGCAGGCTGACCCACGTCTGTGCCTGGAATTTGGTTTGACTGCTGTGTGTCACAAAACAGGACACACGCTGTTTTGGCAGGAAGAAGATGGAGGAATAAATCTGAGTTCAAGAAAATGTGACTTTTGATGGTTGGCAAACACTCAGCATGTCCTCAGGGATAAAGTGCAGATAAAACGTTTTCCCCAGCCATGATAACGCTGATGCATTATTGGGCAGTTGGAAAATGCAAGTTAGTATATTTTTTGTCCAAAATAGAAAAGAAGTAACAAAAGTTTCCTGCAGTGTTTTTTATTACTTTACAAATACCATTTCTAGATAGGCAAAAAAATTATCCCATGACAGTCTGATTTTATTTCAATCTTGAGAAAAAGTTCACCTGAAATTGAAAACATTGGCAATGTCACAATCAGCTTTTATAAACTCCCTTTTCAAAATGTTTTTTGCATGCATATGTCAAAGTTCATAGTGTAAACAGCAAGTAACAAACCTATGTATGTACCTGGGATAAGGATCAGCTTTCTCAGGTAGGGAGATGTAAAGTGTTGAGCATATAACTTTCCCAAGACCATAGTTGGTCAGTGGCAGGAAGGAATAAAGCCCAGGTTTCATAGTTTTCAGTCTCATACTTTAACCAAAGGCTAACCTTGTATTTAAGAAGACGCAATGGATAATGCTGTTTCTTTCACTTAGCTTTCTCCAGTGTCTACTTACAATGTTTGTTGCACAAAAGGGCATTTTACAGTGAAGCCCAACTCCCAAACACAGGACTTGGATGCTGCCACCCTGGCAGTGCCTTCACATGGAGCCTCGTGCAGATGACGCACTGGAACAAATCCATGTTTCAGTCTGTGAAAATGTCGGATTTAGTTATTAATTTTTCTCCATCTCAGAGGCTGCATGGAATTTGAACTAACTGATTATTATTATTATTATTTAGGTTATTCTTGTACTCCATAAAACACAATGTTTTCATATTGCTTCTGCTGTACTCCATTTTAGGTGGCCTGGCGAGTTGGGCAGAAAATCCCTGCCTGTGGAGCATTTAGGCTCAGTTCATTTGCTGCTGAGTGAAGTACTTCTCTGTTTTTGCAGGGACCTACCCATGGGAAAACAACCTGTGCATGGAGAGCTGAGGGGAATGCACTCACCTCACTCTCTGGTCAGAAATAATCACCAGTATACAAAATTACTACATTAGTCACCACCATGAGAATGTACTTTTTTAACCTAAACACGGGTGGTGGCATGGCTAAATAAAATCTTTAAGGAAATGCAGCTGGTACTGACATTTGACCCCAGGGGAAAGGGTTAGATAGATACACATAGGTAAATTTATTCCTTTCATTTTTGTTCTAGGAGACCAGCTAATGACAGCAGCTGCAGACAGTGATTTTTTTTATTATTTTTATTTTTTCGCAGCAGAAGTTGTCCATTTGATTCTTACAGCTAGGATCAGCTCTTAGGTGATTTGTATTATATTTTTCCTAATCCTATTTGAGTACCTTGTTTTGATGAGATTAATGGCTCAGAATCTCTGAGACACTTATTTACCATGCAGGAAGAAGGATGTATATACCAGACATACGTGTGCTCTGCAATCTGAAATTGCCTCCTGTTGTGAAAGAGAGAGAAGTGGTTGAAGTACCCTTCAGCTGCTAGAGGGACGCTTTGTAACCTTGCCCCTGGCATTTACCAGTTGCCATTTAAAAGGCAACATTTTCTATGCGATTATTGGGTAGTACTGCGCTATTTCCTGCTCCAAGTGGTGCTGTCAAGAACGGTATGCTTTAAGAACCCTTGTTGTCTCTTGAACGGTGCTTCTTCTGCAGTAAAACAGTTCTGCTACCCATTGAGGTCAGTTACAGCGGTGTTGGAAGCTATTCTGTTAGCAAACTCCTTTCCAGGGAAATGAATTCAGATTTATTTCCCCTGAAAGTGAGACACTGACAGCACTGACTTAAACAAGCATTGTATCAGACAGGTGCTGTAAAGAGCTTGCTCTCTTCCAGCCACGTGTCATGAGTTTCTATGAAGGGTGTGGAGAAACTGAGGTGTTTTTTTTATCTAACGTGCACAATGATTTGTTGAATGGCTGCTGTCTGCATTTTGAAGAGCTGGTTCTGACAGTTTACAACATCTCCTTAAATCCCATGCTTTTAATGCAAACACTGCATGATGAAAAAGCTCTGCACTAGGTAAATATATAGTGAGGCCCAGCTGCATAATCCCTAATTCCTGATAAAATCTATAAGGGTTGAGGACCTAAGTGCTCCTACACATCTGAGACTAACTGGCAGAACATGAGGAGGAAACAGCTTGTGGAGGCCTGATCAAGCAGAGCTTGTTTGTCAGCTCCCAGCATGTATTTTTCAGACTGCAAACTCAGAAAGTCAGAAAAAAAAAAAAAAGAATGTTTACAATATTTATTCTATACCTGCAAATATCTATTAAGAAGGAGGGTCAATCCTTCTTCAGTCTGAAACCCGAAGTCACTGCAGTGCAGGGCAGGGTTCCCTTGTCTGACTCAGGAGCAACAGCTGTCCAGCCTTGAAAAAACGTCACAGAGCAGCAGTGGAAGCATATGCAAAATTAGTTGTGGCCTGCTTGATGAATGTTTATTTTGATCACCTATCAGAGGGACTGGCAGTATATCATCAGGCTGCCAGTCCCACCTGCAGAGCTGGACTAGATTTGCAGAGGGCCTTTTCAGCTACCTTATGGAGTTTACTCTGATGAATTGGTCCACCCATTCCTTTCCAAAGAGCAGACATAGTTTACCAAGGCTGCACCAATCTCAGAGTTTTCAGTAGAAAAAGGCCAAAATGACATACTCTGCCACTTAGAAACTGTTGGTACTTTAGAAATAAATAATGTAGTAAACAGCCTGGTATGGTTTTTTTTTTCTCAATGTCAATTTTTTACAACTCTGTGTGAGAAGTAAGTTGTTTTACACAGTTAAGTCCCTATAGATACAATGGAT
Organism: Oreortyx pictus; assembly: GCA_036925125.1. NCBI lineage: Eukaryota > Metazoa > Chordata > Aves > Galliformes > Odontophoridae > Oreortyx > Oreortyx pictus. The sequence goes on along the minus strand of JAUPFR010000003.1, from coordinate 83,473,123 downwards.
GTCTGAATCCTCATGCAACTCTCTACATAAAGTAAACCATCCTAAAATGCACTGGTACTGCCTTCTCAGCATGCTTTCTACATGTCACAGATAGTGCTGCCAAAGTATTTCCAGAGCATACTGATCAAAGTTCAATAATCCAGTTTACTAGACCCTCATGCATGTCTGTATTTGAAACAGAACAGCAAAATAGACTCAGACACATTTATTTTTAATGCATTCTGATCAATCTGACCTGATCACAGACATACGGAAAACTGAAAATCCAAGATAGGTTCCAATTAACAATAACTCCAAGTTACCGAAGAAGAGAAAAGGAGACATATTAACAAAGCGGGAGAAAGTGAAAACAGTGATAAGAAGAAAGGTACGACTTTACAACAAACTCTACTAGTAGATGACCAGGCCCATAAAATGCTATAGCCTGTTGTAATGGAGCTGATGATTACAGTGGTTAACTAAACACCAGCCTAGCAGGTAGCTCTGTCGGTTAGGCAGAACATTCCAGCTGGGCACATCTCCAGCATTTTCAGTCAGAAATTCAAAGCAACTTTTAATTTCCCAAAAAGAAGACAGGTTTCCTAACAGTCAGCTCATACTTCTCAAATGTTTTGTTATCCTCCAGACAGTGTTGTTTTTTTCAATTACATTTTGGTTGATTGCAAAAATATCATCGAGTTGTAGTTTTGTCAGCTTACTGAGTGGACAACTGCAGCCTGACAAGTTGCAGCATGTTGATTGTGTAGGATGAGAGAGGGCTTATGAGGCAGTTGGATAATCAGCAAGGGAGAAACCTTGCATGTTTTCAGAGCACAAAAACTCCATTGTAGTCTGCAGGGAACCAAGAGTTTCCAGAATAGGTTCCAAGTGGGATGGAAAAGGAAGACTGGGAAACTTTCCTTTTTGGGATAAATACAAATTCCTCTTTTACATTCGTAATACAATTGGAGTAATTGAATTCGATGGGTGCTCTGTTTTCTTCCATAATGATCCAATTCCTAAACTGAGATAGACTACAGGCTTTTGGCCTCATGGCTAGTCCCCTTGGAAACCAGATTATTGCCTTTTAAAATAGAGCACTCCAATTATCCTCTAAATAGTTTTGATTATTGTACTTACCCACATAGCAACAAAAGATGTATTATCCACCATATCACGTACAGTTTAGCTTTATCCTTAAAGGATACTGGCAGATCTGTATAAGGATTCATGTAATAGCCTCATTCAGTAGCACACTGAAGCAACACAGAAGCAGAGATGAGTGATGGATTTGGTATATCAGTCTTGCACAGAGCATTACTTCATTTGAAACCACCTTTGAAAGGCTACATTTTTTCAACAGTAGCCACAGAGTATTTGCAAGCAATATTAAATCTTCTACATGAAGGATCTCAGTGTTAAAGGAGGTAGAAAAAATTCACCTGCAATGAACACCCACTAACTTCAGAGTGGATGAGATATTTCAGTGCCTGTGAGAAAATATGTCAGATTTACAGATATCTTCAACATGAACACAGACAGATGAGTACTGTTCAAGTAGGGAATACTTCTATCTCAGGAGACCAGTTTTGATTTTCCCTGCTCACAAATACAGTGGGTGTAAGCAGAGTGTAGCAAGGGATAATTGCATGTGGCCTCATCTGATTCTTAATCTTTAAATGTCAGGCAGCATTACTTTTAGCAGGATTTTCTATCTGTATATCCACCCATAGTATTACTAGTGGTGAAAACAAATGATTTCTAATGATAGTGACATTTTAGATATTAAAAAATGTTTTATTCAGTACTTGTTCATAGTTTGTGAGGTATCCAAGATATTAGATGTACATACCTCAGTAGTTACCTCTTACTTAGCTTGCAGGGGTATTCATTATGCCAGACACTGTAGACATACAGAAAATACAGCCCTTACCTCAAAAACTGACAATAAGGTGTCTAAACATTTCTGTCTTTTCTGCTTTTCAGAACAATGACATAAGTGCTAGGATCAGACACATACAATTTTGTCTTTTATGATAAGCCTTTCAGACTTGCAGGTGAGATGCAGTCTTATTCGAGTTGTTTTGCCTTCCTTTGGAAAACTGCCTAGGGATCAGGAAAAAAACTCAGAGGTAGTATTGGCTGTGTTCACAAGAGTGTAATTTCTTTTGTTTCCTTCTCATTACTTTATTAATTAAAAACCCTCAAAAACTTCGTTAAGCTGCAATCTGTTATGCCTGGGCCAACAGCCACTGATGTCTGAGCTGCAGTTCAACCGCCCTGTCTCTTCCCTCCTGTTTAAGTCAAAAAAAAACTGTGTTAGAGACTGTTGTCCAAACACTTCTGGAACTCCAGAAGCCTGGGGCAGTGACTGCTGCCCTGAGCAGCCTGTCCCAGTGCCTGACCACGCAGCCCTTGAAGAACCTTTCCCTAATGCCCAGGCTGAATCTCCACTGACACAGCCCCATGCCATTCCCTTGGGTGCTGTCACTGTCATCAGGGAGCAGAGCTCAGCACTGCCCCTCTGCTCCCCTTGTAAGGAGCTACAGCTGCCATGAGGCCTCCCCTCAGCTCCTCTGCTCCGGGCTGAACAAGCCAAGAGACCTCAGCTGCTCCTCATGTCTTGCCCTCTAGACCTTCACCACATTTAGAACTCCTCTTTGGACACTGTCTACTAGTTTATGCTATGATGTTCCTCTTATGTTGTGGAGCTTGTGTTCAGCCCTTTTTAAATGAATTCCCCCATGCCATTTTGCTAGCCAGAAAGTAAAGCTGCCCCTTGGGAGCATCCTCATAGTCATGCCTTCCAGACCCTTCACCATCTCTATGGCCCTAAGTTTTGTTATCATCCTTTAGAGAGTGCTAGGGGAGTTAATTGACAAAATGCAACACCTGCTTGCCTCCAGGCATAACCAGACATATAAATTTCCTTCTCTTCGGGCTATTTATTCTAGATAAGATGTAATGATATGATTTTGATTGTTTGGTCCCTCAAAATCCTTTTACCATTCACTTTCTACGGTGAACAAGCTGTATGGAGCTTAGTTGGCCAACTCTTGCAAAAGCTTATGATTTGCACAGATTAGGCTGTTTCTGTCCTCTCATGTTTCCATATATGGAGGGCAATTAGCTTGTCTGACTGCATTGTTGACCTTGCTGATCCCTGTCTCTTCCAGGTGAACTGCCGTGGCTTCCGTGTTAAAGCATCTCACTAATGCCCATCAAAAGAACTCAATTAGAAAGATGTTGTTAAAATGGCAGATGCAGAACTGAGAGAGAGCATTCTGTGTGTGACTCTGATACTATACATAAGTGGCCTATGAAAGGCTGAGGTGATAACTGTCTGTCTATAAAACTGGCAAATATTTTAATGCAGCCTCTGCACTCATGGGGCATCATTTTCCTCACTCAGTGGCAAGTATTGCTCATTGATTTGTTTCAGCCATATTTCCTTTGGCTCCTTTCTTACAGTCATTTGAAACCTAGCTAATATGAGAAGGAAGGGGAGCTCAGATACAGTAAGCATGATTTATCTACAAGGAATACTTGGGTATTATGTTTAAAAACCTAATACACTTATTTTACCCTTACACAGTTCCTGAAAGCAGTTTGTATTGTTTTTGAAAGGCTGTTGACTTATTATTTCACTCGAGTTGTGTTCTGTTTATTATACACTTCCCTGCTGTTTTTCAAGGCACTGCAGATGTCCCCAGGGTAATCGTGATAAGGCCAGAGGTACTTCCTATTGAGCTTTTTCCCTTTAATTACCTTTGAAAATCTCTGCCTACTATTTTGAAGCTGCTTTCCTGTATACATACATCGTGCTAGATATTTTTGCCCAATGCATTACTCCTTAGAGGTATCTCAGCTCTTTGGAGCTCATTAAATTGCACCCAGACCAAGTATCTTGTGACATAAAAAGCTATCTCAAGAAGATTAAACTGCATTTTAAGGACAGTAAAGGCAAAATTGCTTTAAGAATGAAATGAAAATACAGTGAGTTGTAGGGATAATAAATATTTTATATTTATTAGACAAAAAAAAAAAATCTGCCTTCTATATTTTCACATAGAAAAGGAGTTCGGGATAGGATTTAATAGTATTAAACTCATTTTATCCCAGGGGGTATATTTCAGATGTTTGACTATAGCCTCTTTCCATTGGCTGCTGTTTTAAAGACGCTGCTCTAAGGAGCCAATCTTCACCTCGTTCCTGAATCCCATAGTTCTTCTTCTTTAGACAGAATAGGTACTATCACTGTGCATCTCATGGGTCTTGTTATCCAAATACACTCCTCTATCAGTCACAGTATACACATGCAGTTCATCTGTTCTCTTTCTGAGAGGGAAAACAAGAAGGAATTCTACCAAAACCTTCAATCTTCATAGATACTGAAGTTTCTTAGATAATGAAAGACGTGATAAAAGGAGATTACATTTTGGTGCATATCTGCTTAGGATGGAAATCATGAAGTTCCCTGAATGCCCGGCAGTGTGAAAAGAACTAGGCAGAGATGTGTGATTTTCTCATGCTTGTTGCTCCAGATCTGTTAGCAGGACCACATGATGGTCAAATTCCATTTTTTATACTGAGATTGCAGAATGATGTAGGGAAGCAGATGCACATGGGTAACTGATGTTTTCTAGTTAAATGTACTACAGTACTTTTTTAACTAATATGTCAAATACAAATAATAATAATAATAATAAATTTGAGCAAAAGTACATGCAAATTACCACCAAGTTCAAATTGTTTAAGCATACTGTTCCCCTCATTGAAATACAACTTTAAACGGTATCCTTGTTTGTTTCAAAATGAAGTTTTGGTTAGACATGTAAAATGATGAGAGAAGAATCTGCAGAAAACATACAATACCATACATACCAGAATCTGCAGAAAACATACAATTATAAGCCAAATATAAGATGTTTTTTTAAAACTCACAACCATTTTAGGGGAAATGGGAGAAGAAAAACAAGGCTCAGATTGACTTAAGATTCAAATTCCATCTTTCTTTCCCCATCATCTACTGATCTGCTTCCTACTGTGAAACAGCTGGAAGTCTGTCCTAATGGAGTTTGAAAAAGTTTTATAGTTTAAAACAATTTATCTCTAACACTGAAAGTAGTCTAAACATATCAGTATGGATCACAATTGCAGCTAATTTACACTGTTTTCTTTTACCCAGCTTGACTCAAGTTAGCTTAATCCCTTAGTTGGTCATGAGCAAACAGCTTTGGAACAGTTGATTTTGAGATCAAAAAATGTTTTCTCTTTCTTTTTTATTAGGTGATCAAACAGCCTCTTCCTCTTTTCAACAGCATGCAAAGAATTTGATTTGTTGCCAACAGATCCCCTAATCCTGCTGCTTCTGATTAAATATTCTTTTCTTTGAGCCACTCAGCTTTAGTACAAAGACCCTTATCATAGAATCATAGAATCATTAAGGTTGGAAAAGACCTCTAAGATCATCTAGTCCAAATGTCCACCTACCGCCAATATAACCCCTAAACCATGTCCCCCTGTGCCACATCTATATCTTTCTTGAACACCTCCAGGTATACTGACTTAACCTTCTCCCCTGACAGCCCATTCCAGTGCCTGACCACTCTTTTGGAGAAGAAATTCTTCCTAACATCCAACCTGAACCTCCCTTGGCCCAACTTGAGGCCATTCCCTCTCATCCAATTGCTGTTGTATGGGAGAAGAGGCTAACACCCACATCACTACAAATCCTCTCAGGGAGTTCTAGAGAGTGATAATGAAATGTCTAAAATATTTAGTTTGCAAAGTCTAAGTATATACTGAAGAATTACAAAAACAAAAGCTTTTCATATTGAATACTTAGCTTTACCTCCAGGTGAGCTATTTCATAAACTCTTATGTACCTAACAGTCATTGTTTTTGCTCTTTCACTCCATCTGCCTTTTTGCTGTCTGACATATTACATATAAAATATTAAATAAAATGGAACTTTTTATACTTCAAGTTAGAACAATGCGGGAACACAGAACAGTTCAAGCAATTGATGAATGTGGCAATACAAGCTGTTCCAAAAATCTCAAAAAGTAGTTGATGCCAAGGGAAAACAATATAACTTTGTGAGTTGTGCACTGATTTTAGTATTTGGAGTTTATTTCTTTCTAGGATCTACCCAACTGTTGCTAATGTGTGTCATGAGAAAATTTTGTTTTCTATGAGTCATTTATAAAGGAACATATTCATATTTGTGTGGTTTTTTTTGGTCATCAAATCGCTGTTGACTTCTGTGAGCCTCCGTTTGGAAATTTACCTTCAAAGATTTCTGTCCTCTGATAAGTAGCACTTTGAACTGTCATGTTTTGAGGCTAAGAAAGTTGTTGATAAACTGTAAAAATATTTCCAGTCTTATTTATCATTTTGGAAACTAGGTACAAGGAGAACACTTACATGGATTTGAGTACCATCTCATTGGCAGAAGTAAAGCATTATGACTTCGCAGATCGCTCTGCTCTGCTAAGCACCAGCCATCCTGCAGCTTTTCTGAATCTTGTTACCTTCAGATTGTTGCTAGCTCTAACATGATCTTTATCATGCTCTTCTCATTGTAGAGATTTCTGGAAAATGTTAGAGATTTTGATTTTGCAATCCCCAAAGGCTCTGCTATGTAGAATATCTTCTGGAATACAGACAATACATTTAATTTTTTGAAAGTTTAAGATGGAAGTGGTTGACTTATGGGAAATAAGCATACTGCTTCACCTGCTGCTCTAATGAAGGTTCCCTTCCTGGAGAACCTGAGCTTCTTTATGGAGTCTGCTTTATAATATTGTCTTATTCCCAATACTTGCAAGGTGCTCTTATCTCTTCCACAAAAATGACATTAACTGCTTTGCTGCCTCCATGTATGAAACTGTGCTTCTGCATGGCTTTGCATGGAACAACACATAGGTAAAAAGAATTGGCACTGCTTCTTGCAGAGTCTGTGTAATTCTCCATGGTTGGTCACCTTTGAACTCATCATCTCTGGCTTTTCCTCATGCTGTAAATGCAGGCTTTCTCTGAAGCAGCTGGAGGGCTGCAAGTGTGGTAGGAGCTCAGCTGACACAGTACAAGCTCTCTGTCCTTTTTTCTTGCTTGAACAAGAGCAGGACCTTTGGCCTGCCTGGGAAATTTCTGAGGGCCATTTGTAGATAGTGTAATTTGTAGTATTAAAACAGATGAGCCCGGTAACTGGCTCAGAGACCTGCTGCTCTCCTGCCTGCTTGAACCTGCCTTCCCAAACTGCACTGCTGGTGCTTAGTTGCTGCTTCTGTCTGTCAGATCAATTCCCATAAATGTATGTTAGTCAGTAATACATTGCTATAGCAAATGAAAAATACACAGACCAGAGGAGCATCTATTATACTTCTGTTCAATACTCTGTAACAAGATTGATGATCTCTCCAGCTCCCCGTCCTGCTCCTGTATGTTCATTGCTAATATGATTGGGAGCAACTCTCCATTCAATAAACCCCACAGACATACGTCCCTGTGTGGCTTGTCCCCCACAGGGCTGTGATGACCTTGCAGGCTGTCACACACCCCTAGCTCAGGATGGACTTGATGTCCCCTGCAAGGAGGGAGAACTCACACAACTGCAGAGCTTCAGGCAGCAAGATGCTGCCAGTGTGCACTGGCTGGCCAGCAGGCTGGAACAGTGTATATTGCTGCCCGTGGTTGTGCATGCACTGAGCTCCCCTAGCTTATCTGTTAATTGCTTTGACCTTTTTGTTTACTTCCTGCTCAGGAATCTCCGAACTTGCTGCACTAAAAATGTCTTCTGGATTGCAGAACCGAGCAAACATTGACTTAACCTTTTCCGTTACTCTATGTCAATATTTCCTGTCTATTCATCTGCATGTCCAATCACACTGGATAAACTGGGATTGTGTTCGAAACGAATGCTCTTTTATTTATATGGTGATATTGTACTTTGCAGGCACACAAAGTACCCACATGAATGTCTTTAATAAAAAGCTTAACCCTTATCAAACAAAGAGCATGCATCCATGGAGTGCCAGCACAGCACAGCTCCCATTCCAAAAGCCTTTCCACTCATCACCAGCTTTGCACTCCACAATCTCTTATAACCCAGAACACCAGGCATTGCCAGCAACAACCCCTGCTTGTTCCCAGTTACAGCAAACAGGAAGAGCAAGATAATTTAAGTGAGTTGTGTTTACAGCTCAACCTTCACTCTTGGTTTGCTCAAATTGGTGGTTGCTACAAGGGCAGCCCCAGGCTGTCTGTTAAGCACTTCAGGATTGCCAACATGCAGCAGTGAGTGGTGCTGTGGAAAATATCATGATCAATAGAATGTACGGGCCCCTTCAGCAGCATTTTGTAAGTGCCATGTAAGCAGTGAGCAGAATGGAAAATGAAAGCTGTTCAGAAATACTTATTTTGTCTTCAGTATGACAAAACCAACTATTTTAATGCTGATACCCAGCAACTCTCTTTATTGTGCTAAATTCTGTATTTCTAGCTTCTTACCTGATAGATACTATATTTCTCAAGGGCCACTTTATAAAGTACGTTAGGAACTCTTGCATCTGAAGGAGATTTTATAAAAACAAACTTTGATCCAACTTGTTTGATCTAACAGCCAGTCGAGATAGGTAAGAGATGGAGAGCCATTTATGCATTGGCTTGGCTGCCTTTTTGGAAATGCTTTCCTTAAAGCAGCCAAAAGTTCAACACAGTTGAAACCAATCACTGTATTTCTTTCTCAAGGATGGTAATTAGAATTCTTCCTGTTTGTAAATTATGCAGTTCTCTCCCATGCAACATTTGTCAAATTAGTCTTCAGAACAGCCTTTGAATTGTGCCAATTAGTAACTGTGTTTTTCTTTCATTTCCTTAAAAACTGTGCTGATATTCATTTCTATTTTATTTTTTTTAAATTCTGCAGACCAGCGAATCCTCTTCCTAAAGGATGTACATACAAGTATTTGAGTAGAAGAAAAGAAGAAAAATCATGAAAGAAAACAAAAAAAAACTTTTTTCAGAGATACAAGTATACCATGGGGAAACCACAGGTTGGGCTGCAGGATGACTTTCCACAGAGTAAATTTTGTTTCACTAAATGCACCTGTGAGGCTATGCAGAAATTTGGATTTGGAGAGAATCCCAGCTTTACACTCTGGTCTCCTATTCTCTGCTCACACAGGGAGAAGTTAAATTTCCTTTTGTGATCAGACAGCATGTGTCTAGACAGATGACAGCAAACTGTATTTGAGACATGACTCGTGTCCACCCACCTGCAAATAAAATCGGCCTAGCACCTTAAGTTAGGGAAAACAGTTTGCTTTATTAGCTAAGATGGAAATTTACTATCATCTTATCTTGTCAGCTGCTGCAAAAGGAACACAACTGACGCCTGTGGATTTTTTGGTAAACCCATTTTACACTTAGACAAAAGTATTTTATTCTGTGCATTGGTTCAGATAATTTAAATAAAATGGCTTCAGGCTTGAAGGTGCAAGTTGGCTCTTTGGACCTGCCTTGAAGAGATGTTTGGTTTCAATCCATGCAGGCAGGACGGGCAAAGTAAACGGCAACTTGAAGTATTTTTGGAGACTCTCCTGGACAAGAAGCATCTTACATGGGTCTGAAAACAGTTTCTGTAGAGTTTCATTCAGCCAAGGAAGCCTTTGGAACCCTAGAGCAGGGCAGCTTTTTGGTAGAGCTGGTGCAAGCTGCAAACTGGAAGCAAAAACCAGATGCAAAAGGTATGCCCTTGCTCAGACATCCAGTTAGAAACTTTCAATGCAGCTGCCTTTTGTTTAAAAATAAAACACATGAATCAAGTCTTTTACTTAAATCTTCCAGCTTTCTCTGAGAAACGCTACCCCTTTCAATGAGCCTCAGGCATTCCCACTTGACTCAGGTTAACGCGTTTGTTTGGTCTCTATAGAAACAGCAGGAGATCCCACATGTAACTTGGAAAGGTCACCTCACTTTTATACAAAAGCTCTCATTGTCTCTTCCTTCTGTTCCATAAAACAGCAGTAAAAGGAGGCAAAAGGCAGCGCCCTGCACTCATCCAGAGTCTTGAGGCTCTCCTCCACTCGCTGGCACTGATGAAAGACCAGGCCCTTCAGTGCCTGCACTTGCTGACCATCATGGGTCAAAAGGAAACACAAGCTTTTAAATACAAACTAAATAATACCATCGAGTTGGCATGAAATCCAAACTACTCTGAACTGTCTGGGAGCCAGCAAAGCTAATGAGCTGTACCATTTCCAAATGGGATCTTGGTAACACCATCTGAGAGACTGTGTGCATACAGAGTTGTGAAGGTTTGTCTTAAAGCATAATTTAAAATGGATTTAATTAAACAAGAGGAAAAATAATTTGGAAAATTAAATAGATATCAAGCAAGCTTATGTCAGTTTGATTTAGGGAGAGGTTTAAATTAAGCCACAATAATCCTCTCTTAAACAGAGCAGAGCTTGCTCTTATCCAGAGTCTTCACATGCTTTAGTTCTGTTGGTTCAAAAAGCAATTGAAGTCAGAAACAGTCTGCAAAGAAGCTTCCACCCGCACCTTCACATACATTAAATAAGAATGATGAAAGTCTGGGACGTGGCTGTCAGTGAGGGGCAGAGAAACTGTTAGAGACTTTGGAAGTTACAAGAAGTCTATCCATTAAGAAGGAGAGCTTTCACACAGGACAAAGTAGCATCAGAAAGAATAATTTATTGGATTTCCATTTGATTCGAGAGTCCTTTCTTATGTGTTCATATGCTCAGTTGTGCAACCTTTAGTGCATTTTTCTTTGGGGCATAAATGTAGGTGAGAGAGCTCTTTACGCACGTAGAGGCACTTCACAAACAACTTCAGCAGGCACAGAAGTGGTCAGGTAAGATAGTAACCCCTGGCCATTGCTATGCCTGGCAGTCAGCCTGCCACTCCCATTCACACCTTCTTCTTGAGATTTCTGGATTGCAGGGTTTGTGCAAACACTCTCCAAATTCTTTCATTCTGCCTTCCTTATCCATTTGCCTTCTGACTGTGGCACGCAGGACAAAAATGGAGATTTGCTGTCAGTACATGTGTTTACCGACTGCATCAGTTATGGTGCTGATACTATGTTCCCCTTAAAATAGTTCCATAAAACTGCACTCAAGGTCAATACATAGAAGACTAATGAAAAAATTAGGTCTGTATTTGCTAACAAGTCAGATCTTTCCTGTGCAAAATTCTGGTAACCATCTTCTAACAGCATGCCACTGGGTGACATGCTCAGAAGATTGTGTGGCTGTAGGCAGACACCATCTCCCACGGGACCAGGGTGTAGAGCAAATAGGTTCATCTGAGGCACATCCTCGGTTCCTAAGAAGTTATCTGCCATCTCTGCAGCTTGGTCTGTGCTTGCCTTACTATGTATTTCTACCCAGTCTTCTCGTAAAAGGATGCTGCTGGAGTCTAGCCAGCCAAATCCTTTCCAAAGAAATTTGCTTATAAGTTACCATGTAAATTCATAAACAACTTAGCTCTAACCCTTTTATGTCTTAATGAAGCTTGTTTATACAGAAGTGGAGAATGTCACAGGGTACATCTCAATTTTCAGGATAAAGTGTGGGTCCTTGGTAACTAGAGAGACAGATCAGGCTGGGACCATGAATCAAAGCAATACAGAAATATTTCAGAATCAGAGTTCATAAAGGCATATGCTCTACAGACAGATTTCATACACTGTTTCCACTTACTTTCACAAAATCTGAGCATACCACTCAAAGGGCCGAATTTGGATCTAAATAAAACAACCTGATTTTTTTCAATAGCAGATAGTACAGGGCAAGAGGACTGGTAGCATCTTGAAGCTTTATTGATAGCAATGTATGCAATTTTAAGACAGTATTTCACAAATTAGAGCTGAAGTGCATTTATAGAAAACCTTTGTCTAATCCAAAATGAAGTCAGCCCCATTCCTTTCAATTGGTGCTCTAATAAAAAAGGCATCAGAAATACTTCAGAAGGCAAGACAACATTCCTCATTTATCTTCAACATCACAGTACAATTCCTTTTTATTTATACTTAAATGTGCCTTATAATCACATAAATTAAACTACTTCCTTGTTGAACACTCATCACCTTCATTTCCTGATTAAGAAAAAGAAGATGAGTGTTCTATTGCTGCCACTCCAGCTCTGCTTGTGCCTGAGTAAATAGATGCATCATGCATCATCTGCTGACATCTCCATGCTGTCAGTTCATTTTCTGCTCATCTAGAGCTCTTGAAGACACAATTTCTTTGCCCCAGATATTGGTAGGTTGGAAGTAATCAGCCGTTGTGTAACAGAAATCCAGCTCTGCTCCAAGCAGTATGTTCCAAGTCAGAAAGATTTTATTTCTCTTCAAGGAACTCTGCTTGCACAATGGAAAGCAAATAGCTGCTCTCATCTGCTGAAGACTTAGAGGGAGAGGGGAAAGGATCAATGCCAACTCTGTCTGCAAGACATTAGTGCATTCAGAGTGCCCGCAATAAATTTTTAACCTTTTCCAGCTTCCCTGGGGACTGGCAAGCACTCAAAAATATCAGCACCCTTATCCCAGAGCTCCACTATGCAAACCAAAATGAATGAGGCACTTAACAAACCAATGATAGATATATCTTTACATCTCTTTCTATTAGCCAGATGGGCTCTGTCTGCCATTCATGTTCCAGAATGCCTGATTTAATCAAGAGCTCATATTTCCAGTTCATTCTGTTTTTATTTAAAATTAATACCCATGGAAGTGGGTGATGACAGAAGTAAGTTTTAAACCAGCCTTCACTGAACAGCAAGTGCCTTGTGAGCACAGCACCAATACAGCTGCGGAGCTCCTGTCTGCATTGCTCATTTTTAGAAAATGATGGTAGAAGCTGTGGGCATGTCAGGACACAGCCATGAAAGTGCTCCTCTTCACAAGAGCTGTTCCTGCCTCCAGTTGCTGGCATGGGAAAGCTGGGCTTCCAGTTCCTCAGGCTCCACATTTCTACATAGAAGTATGCTAACCAGAAGGAGCAAACGAGGTGGGAGCAACTCCCAAGATGAAAAAGTAATGCAGTGTACAGCTGACCCCAGAGCTGCAGAGATCTGGGGCACAAGAAGGCAGCAGCAGGCGAACCGCAGGCTTCATAGGTGCAAAATCTGCACTGATGTCAAGGGGGCATATTTATAATAACTTGTTATAAAACACATGCACTATGAAATTGATTATATACATGTAACTCCACCCTTAATGTCTCTCTTAACAATGTTTTGTGCTTTGTCTCACTGTCGAGGGAGCCCAGCTGCACTTGCAAATGAGTGTTAATTTTGCAATGCAGCTGTCGCATGGAGTGGGTCAGAGTACTGAAAGGACTGTTAATAAAAATTGAAATGAAGTAAATTGTAGTCTCACAGGCAGCTTTTCTACAAGCAGAACAAAACATTAATAAATCCTTTATATTCCTCAGGGAATTCAGCATTCTGATATCATGTCAGCCAAGTTATTTGCATTTTGTTGAATTTTGTGAATTATTCGGCATTCAATTGTGGATCCTTCGGAGTCAGTGCATTGTATATTGTGAATGCATATTACTAACAGCTCAGCAATCAGTATTCTGCATTCAGAACATGAAGGGAATTAACTGGTTTTATGTGCTTATGACATTCAAAGTAAAATACCTGAGAGATATTAGTGTAGATAACATCACTGTATGCATACATAATAATACATATCCAAATAATCAAAATTACAGTGGAAAATACACACTGCTAGACTCAGTGTACTTACCCAGTTTAATAACATCAGTGCTCTTTTTAAGAGAGTCTTATTAAGGATTTTTCTTTTTTCTACGGGCTTCTCTGTTTCATTCCCTAGGCAGTGATCCTGCACACACTTTGTTACGTGCTTGACTTTCAGTATCCAAGTATCCTCCCAGAGGAGGCTGTGCAACTATTCATAGCCTTAAACACAAGGACATGCTTAAGTGTCTGCAGGATGGGGGACTTAGATTCTCCCCCTACAAAGAGCTCATAATAACCATCTGAAATGGCCCCAAACCTTGGAGTGTAACAGAAACATGCCCTTAAGAATGGAAAAGCTATAGAGCCAAATTTGGTCTTGGTATGTGCAAATCCTTTGGAAATGAATGGTGACATTGACATTCACTAGGGAACAGAGACTTTCAGTCACTGACTTCTATGGTACTGAGGTGAAATACATCTTTGTCAGCTGTCTTTGTGCATGCAAGTCCAGAATACAAAATAATAATAATAATAATAATAATTATCTAGTTAAAATTAATTTCAGAATTTCAGATCTAATCCAACAGTTTTCCACAATGTAGAATTATCTGGATGCTTCTTGATTTCATCCCTTTGTAATCAGATTATTATTTGAAGTTCCGTCTATCACGACTGATTTACCCAGCAATGTGTTAATTGGCTTGATGTGTAATCTCCCATTGCTTTCTGATGCTTAGCGTTGCTTCAGTCATTACATCAGTCCTGATGTGAAGGTGTTAGATGAGGTAACACTGAGTGTAGTTGCTAGCTGTAGAAGAAAAAAGGAATGAATCCTAAAAATTGGCAGAGATGTAGTTCCAGTCAGTGCCAGAAACACTGCTACAGTCTGCCAAACTTCTCATTTTTTTTTCACTTCTGCATTATTTCTCTTTGCTCTCCCATCCAGAAACCCATTGTCTATTCAAAAGTTGCCATCTAATTAGCATCGCAGGAGTCTTAGCATTCACTGTCAGCCACTGATTGATTTTTGTTATTGATATTATACTGTAAAATATGCTAAATGCTAAAAAAAAGGAGGGAGCATGATGTGAATGATGTCAATGGGAAACCAAGTGGAACAAATTTATGACCTGCAACATGGAGAACTGTCTGGAGTGAAAGGTGGCCACAGGCTGAGCTGAGGCACAGTTGTGAAGAAGAACTCCCAACCATTTTTCATGTCTTATGAAAAACGTCATTTACTGGCACACTGTCCAGTCCGCTATTTTCAGAGGAGTGTTCTGACTTAAAAAGAGGCTTAATTCAAGATATGAACTCAACGTTATACGACTGTAGCTAACTGTCTCTGGACTTGCTGGGGACAAGGTCCAGGATCACTGAGGAATACCTAGGAATGTTCTAAGAATCTTGAGGGTGCCTGCAGGTGCTAGGTAAGGCTAAAGGAAGGGAAGCCATAAGGATGTGTGCTGAAGGAATCTCTTACAGCCCATCTACATCAGTGCCTGGAGCTTCTGCTACAGCTGCCCCTGATTAGGGAGAGTCAGACCCTTGCAGCCCATACCTGGGAGCTTATATAAGAACACAGCTGGTAGGTGTAGTGCTTTGTGTAGGGAATCTTGAGTGGCTTTTCTCTGAGGCTTGGAGGGCTGCGTTTGCCAACTGCAATAGAGAAACTGCCAGTATGTACTCACCACTGTCACGGTAAACACAACTTCTGGAGAAGGGGAAGGATGGAAGGTGCTCCTTCTGGCTCTGAGAGGAAGGCTCCTGCCCCATGTAAGGGCTTGTGGCTATGAAACAGATTTGCTTCCCTCAAAGCTGAAGAGAAGCCAGATATGGTTTTGAGCAATTAATCAGATCCACTTGACCCTAAACCTTGCAAGACCACTAGGAATAACTGGTGACTGCAAGGGAATGAAAGCATCTGTCTACCACCATGACCTATCAACTAGAGAAGTCTTCTACCTGCTGGGAACCTGGATCTAGGCTGTTGTGCAGGAACTGCTCTTCCAGCCCTCTGACTGCTGCCTCTCTGCTGTTCTTCCACGTGGGCACAAATTATACTGCTGAGGAAATCCATACAATGTTACAAGTGATTACAGAGCTCCAGGGGCAGTACTCAAGGGCATGGAATCCCAGTGGTCTTCTCAATTACCCGGTGATGTAAAAGGGATTGCTTGCTTCCTTGTGTTAGGGCTAGTAAGGATGGAAGTATTAAATCTGCAAAGTTTTACCAATGCTTTGTGTGAGTATATTTTTATTATAACTTTTTTTTTTTTTCCACATTCAACACAGCAGACAGTTCAAATGACTGTATTCCTACTGGAATAAATTTGAGTCTGCATGAAACACTGCTTAGATGTGCAGTTTGAAGGGTTTTATAGGTAACTTGGGATTTCAGTGGATAAATCTACTTTTTCCCCAAAGGATAAATATTTGAATAAATGCGGTCAGAATTGCAACATGTGCTTAGTGCTCAGTATCAATCATGGTTACGTAAAAAGGCTGTGTCTCCTTTCCTTGCACAGACTCAAGTTTCCTTGGGATGCTGACGTTAGGATGTGTTATGCTATTAGCAGCCAGTCTCAGCTGGCACAACTAACCTCTGAGCTGATTTCACACTGAAATATAGTTTGTAATCCAATGGGTTAACTATGCTCAAAACGTGGTGCAAGCACAGATTCTCCTCAGCGTGATGTGTCAAAGGGATGTTCCACTAGGATGTCTTTTACATAGGATGTAAGAAGTTCCTTTAATTTAGGCTTTATCATTTTCTTTTTTTTTTTCTCCAGACAAAAAGCAAACAATATGGAACCTTAAAGACAAGGTAAAATATAGGGAAATTGGTATGTACCGAACAGTTTGCCATGTTTATTGCATGTACGGTCTTAGTTTTATCTTGTCCTAGGAAATGATGTGCCTCTGTTTTCATGTTTTATTTTTTTAAAGCCAACAATTTGCGTCACTTGCAGTGTTGGCTTTAAGTTTCAAGATTACTAATAAGCAAAGTATTCTGTACTATACTTAACAAAACATTTATATGCCAACCACACAGAACATAAAGCACTATATATCTTTGTAGAGGCCAAGCTGAGACCTTAATTTTTTGTGTGTGTGTTTGGGATCTCAGTGTGTAATGAGCTGCAGGACTAAACTTCTTGCTTATCCTTCTTTAAAACAATTTTCAGGGCTTAAGCATTATGAAGGCATTTGAAGTAATAGCAAAATGAAACTTCCGTATAAGAAAATTTGATTAATGTTATTTATATTTGTGGATATCTGGTAGAGCAATTTTACTGCTTTGTTCAGGAGTACCACCCGAATCATGTAAGAAAGTTCATCTGGAATTGCTGTAACCATGAAGGTGATCCTAACAGTGCAGAATATCATTGCCCCTCTGTATAAGCTATGGCTGTGCACTGATCATGGCTTTTCCAGATGATTTTAGGCAGAAATCCCGTGCAGTTATATGAGATGAAGCATTTCAAGAAGTCTTTCAATTTTTATTTTGGTGAAACCATGCTAATGATAAAATCTGATGGCAGTGTTAAAATGTTAAATAATCATTTTGTTTTTATACAGTTGTGAATTCCATAAACTGCGTACCTAGGGATGACAAATGTTTCTCTCACAATCACGCATGTAAGACAACACTGAATCTGGGCCACTGAGCTGAAGAAATTAAAGGATCTGAATCTTCATCTGTCCAAGTCCTGAGGATGTGTTTGCTGCTGAGTTCAACGAGGGCAGCACTATGCTCTTTACTAGTTTCTTAGATATTGCTAATCTATATTTAAAAGCTTTTTTATTTAAACTTGAAAATTAATTTTCT
The DNA here is from genome assembly GCA_036925125.1 of Oreortyx pictus. NCBI lineage: Eukaryota > Metazoa > Chordata > Aves > Galliformes > Odontophoridae > Oreortyx > Oreortyx pictus. Next base: position 83,455,569 of record JAUPFR010000003.1, on the reverse strand, counting down.
TCAACATCTGTTTAAAATAGATTAGAATTAATGAAGTCTGACCCCCTTATGAGTTAGCATGAGTGAAATAATTACTCTTCAGCAGCATAGAATATTTTGTACTGGACTTACAGGCTAGAGGTAGCAATAAGAAGTCAAAAGAAGTTCAAGAAGTAGTGAACTGCATTAGAAAACATAATGCTGCTTCTTTCTTGAAAAGCAAAAATGCATGTGCTAGACTTATTTTTTTCACTGCTAATATTAATTATCGAAAATTGTCTGCATAATTTGAATATAGAAGTCTCCTAATTTGAAACTTGAAACTGATTATGGAAAAATTAGTTCTTAAGGATGTGATAAGGACGGCCCTCTTTAGAATAATGCTAATTCGGGTATCATCACCTGGTCTAAAAATCTCTAAAAAGCAATTTCTGCTGGCTGCAACAGCATCTTACCATTTGTATTGTGTTTAAAGCCCAAAGCCTTATTTGGCCTCAGCTGAGAAGAGATCCGGAGATCCAGCTACAAGGGTATTGTGCTGACTGTGGATACCGGTAGTGTAATTAACTGAGGCATCTAAATGGGAAATTCTGCAGTAAAAGACTTTTTTTTTTTTTTTTTAATCAGGAAGAATAAAATTAGCTTACAGGAACTTCTAGTTCTTCAAATAATAATACTTTCATTGATCTTCAGTGTTAATGAATTGTCTTGTACAGTTATTTTCCAGAGAAGTGGGCTTCTCCCGATCCCCTCTGAACCTGCTGGCCTCCGTATAGGAAGGTCTGCACTGACATCTTGCAGCCTCCCACCGACTCTGTGACAGCTCGTCTCGTTAATCCCTCAGGGCAATTTAGGAGAACTTAATTGGAAAGATCTCCTACTGTTATTACATTGTTTTTCTTCTCAGAATGATTGCTAGCAGAAAAAATGAAATGTGGCTGCCCTATTTGATATTTATGGTAGCCTAATCCACCCTCATTTGGATGCCTGTGCTGTAGGGTTACTTTACGGTATGAAGTTTGGGGAAAATGAGAATGTACTCTTTAGGAAATGGTGCAAGTTTGATCCACAGAATTCAGATACTGTGCAGTGAGTCCTATTTCTTTGCTGTGAAACTGATTTTGATCAGTGTCAAAATGTGTGTGCTATTGCCCTCAGTGAAAAGAACGATGTGCCATGGCAAACTGGCTACTTCCAACTGCAGTGGTTTTGTTTGAATGGATTCAGAACTGTCTTTATCCTAGAGATGAGCATAGCATTGTCACGCATCCAGCTGCAGCTGACAAGAACCCACAGCTGCTTCCCCTTTAGGCAGGGGTGAGACTTGAGGTGGTTCCGGTTTTTCTGACACTTGCTTCTCCAGGTGGTTCCTTCACACAGCCTCTGCAAAGTCTCTCAGTGGCTTTCAAGCGAAAAAGGGTGAATTACTGCAAAAAAGGCTCCTCTGAAGTTTCTAGTAATACAGCGTATTGATGTGCATGGATAGCAACATCTGGAGCTTCAGAGACCCTTTCTAACCTAGTTTAGGAAGAGGTATCTCATGATCCTGATCTGCATTCCCCATACTCAAAAGCAGTGCTTGCTCTTGGACAGCAATCTGTTGGTATTTAGAGGTATTCTCCAACTCCAGAGGCAGACAGTGGCACAAATTCCTTTCTCTCAACTAGTATGACTAAGAAAGGGAATTAAGAAAACAGATGGTGGAAGTCGGCTAGTCAAATCCCTGATGCTGAAATTCAACTGATTATCAAAAAGTAGCTGAAAATTGTTGTGTTTTAAAATGCATTCTCAAGGTGTGTAAAGCTGCTTTGCCACTCTGATGTAACCTGAGCATGATGGGCTGAGTCTGAAGGAGGAGAAAAGCATGTGTGGCTTCTGCCAGTCTGGCTCCAGCATGTTGGAGCACAGTAAGGCAACTCTGACCTGGCAGCATGCATTTCTCTGGCTGAAGGGTCACAAGTGGGACCGGGAGCTTGGAGGTAGGGAATATACACAGCATGCATAGTGCAGGTTTCAGTGTGAAAGTGATTCGTGCTGTGTTAAACTGAAATTTCTTATATATATTTTCTTCTATCCTCAAACTATAGCCACAAAATCCCAAATTATTCAAAACTTGTTCTGCCAAAACAAATATGTAATAAACATGAAACAGAGTTGAAAGCACTTTCTTTTTAATTTTCAGGAGGCTTGTTCGTGCCAAAACTGCTTAAGAACGGGGAGCAAAGTGCAGGTCAGTGCTATTTGGCAAGAACCACATGTCACACTTGTTTGTGCAACTGTCACTGCTGCTGACTTACAGCTTCAGAAACAGCTGTGTAAATACAGGGCTGTGGTGACTGGGGGAGCCAAGAGATGCTGTGAGAGAGATAGCAAATAACACCAGACATGTTTAGGGTGTCTTAGGGTCAGGCAGAGCTGAGATGTGCCATGGGGTCTTGCCGTGCTGTTAACATGCCTCCAGCATTCTTTTGGTGAAATACCTTTCCTGTTATTGTCGGAGAGGGAGGAGTCTACTTGTTTTATAATAACGTGTAGTTAACTTTCCATTATGAAGGAGGATCAATTCCTGAAAATGTGTAGGAAATGCTCTGACGCAGGTGGACAACTCTGCTTTAGTGACCCCTGTGCTCCTTTGCACAAGGGCCAGGAAACCTTGACAGGCTCAGACTGCGCTGTTTGCAGGCTTCTTATAAACAGGGCTCATTCCTCTACACCTTGGAGCAGTCCTAGGAACTGCAAACAAAGACATTAGGAAGTGCTGGGCTTGCTGCCCCAGCCCCCATGGGAGCTGATTTCCCCTAGATAAGGACAGCACGTGTCTCTTTGTACAAGGCTGATGCCTGCAGCCGTGTGAGGGTTCTGCTGTGTAAGTCAGTTAGGCATTGGCAGGCTTTCTAATTTCCTTTTTCTACTGATAAAACAGCAAAGAGATGTACTGTACTTGGAAAGCTTTATCATTGGGGTTGTTAAAAGGAGAATACTTTTATATAAGCTTATTGTTTTGTGCAAGAAGTGAGAATTAAGCAATCTTGTTAGGGAACAATATTAAGCAATACTGTGACATAGCTTGCAGGTAAATGATGTATCTGAGCAAGAGCGACTAAATCTCAGTTCCTAATGTGTTGTCTCAGTCTTTTTAACCGGTGTGTTACCTCCCTAATTCTTTCTTAGTGGCATGCCTTATGACTTCTCTGTGCATGTATTGATTTAGCTTATAATTGAATACAACTGATAATACTGCTGACCAGGTCAGGTCATAATTTAAATTAGTCTGCATTAACTCCTACAGTATAAATGCATCCTATGTTCTCTTGTTTATGATGTGTCTGCTGCACTTCATCCCAAAATGCTCCTGCATCCTTCTTTACCTCAATCCACAGGTCAAATAGACAGGCAGAGCTTCATTTAACTCAGTGTCACGATCCAAAAGCTGAGCTAGCATGTTTTAAATAGGCTGCTAGCTAAAGAAATATTTGTTTTTCCTTGTGAAGACTGCCATTTTCTTTCCTTGGTTTTGGAATAAAATTGACTGAAAAATATGGAAGAATTCCCACTTTGACTGGATTTACCTTAATGGACAGAAGGAAAAATCTTCCTCGTGATAAGAAAAACTAAAGATAATTCCTGCAGTGCTTGGAACTACTCACAATCATTTTTCAAGAAAGTCTTGGGGAAAAAAAGTGGTGTTGATACCTCATGTAAGAAAGGGGGAATTTGCTAGGTATGTTTTTTTATTGCTTTCAACGAATACTGCTTGTTCACTGCAAGGCATATCGAAGAGGTGCCACTTCTCTTAGGAGCATCACACTGTCATTCCCTCATTCTTATGTTTTACAGTAATTGTGATAAATTTTCTCCATGGTTGGGACAATTTTTTTTACTCAAATTAGCCATCATAAATTGTAAAATGTTGTGAGATGATTCCAAATGTTATCAGTGGCTGGAGTTGACCAGTTCAATACACTCTGCCTTCATCCCTCCAGGACAGTGCTGCATTTGGACTATGGGGATACCTTCTTCAAGTACTGTTTGTGCTCTTCATCCCCTTTCCAGGAAATCCTGCGATCTGCCGCTGCAGAGCGGGTGAGCTCCTCCTTCAGCTGGTTCTTTCTATAGATTTCCTCTAATGTGAAGCCAGATGCTGATTTCTAACTACAGCATAAGAAAATGTTCTACGTTTTCTATTTGTCTTCCAAGGAGGATAGATTTTCTTGTGAAATCCCTCTCAAACTGTGCAGAAAACTGGGACAGAATACCTTTTTATATAAATTTTAATAACAGTTCGGTTGAGTAAGTCAATCTACAAAGTGCATCTAAAGCTGTTTACTATGATCTGACCCCATGTTTTTGATTGATTTTGGTGAAAGGCATGAATCGTAGGGGCATGCTAGAGTTATTCTGGATAATCTACAGAATTGCTGGATAACTCCATGATGGTAGGTAGGATGGGAGTGCTTTTTGTTAATTTGGACCCAAACAGATAAACGTAACTGTCAGTATTAGGTCTTGGTGAACAAAATAAAAGCTATTTTGATATGATCTAGTACTTGATCTAGTGGTGGCAACAGTGCATGTGGCAGGGCCATTGAAACTTGATGATTCTTGGGGTGCCTTCCAACTCAAACCATTCTATGATTCAATTTACCCAGTCACAACAACAGTGTTTTGCATATAAAGAGACAGCAACTACACTATCAAGAATGGTAGTTTGTGAGATAGAAATAATTTACTCTTCTGCAGAGTCTTTTATAGGAAAACATCGAGGATTTCAAAAATGTTTCACTTGTGTTTAAAAACATCTCACCCCAATTTTATAGATGAAGAAACTGAGGCCCATTGAAGTTCTGAAAGTCAGAAATCTAAACTGAACTGAAGTTCTTTGTCAGAAATCTGGCAAAGAGAAGATCCTGAAATAACAGCTGGGTCTGAGTAGCACTTAACCTAATGACTGTGTAATATTGTTCTAGAGAGAAAAGCCTAGAGTAAAAAGCTGAAATGTCATTCTCCTACTGTCTTTACCCATGCCTGCGCATTAGAGCTGCTGAGCTGGAAGAATGCAAATGTTACTGTACAGGGTGAATGAACTAAGTTGTCTCTTGTGCAGTGAGCACTTTGCCCTGCTGGGTGGGATGTGGCAAAGCTTTCAGAAATTTCCAGCACCATTTCACCCATGCAAGACCTTCTGAAGGAGGACCTGTGTGAATGCTGCTTTTTTTTAATAATTGATTTTCCCATCTGAAGGAAGACAAAGATTTCCTGTGTTCAGCGCAATCTTTTGAATAGATGATGGCAGTTTGCATTAACAGAAGTCCAGGGTACATAAGGGACAGATTCAGAGATTCAGTAGTTTATGGATAGTGTGTCTTGTTCAGCTAGCATAAATCTTCATGACCATTAGTTAGCAAAAATTGCTACAGCATGCTAAAAGGGCATAGAATCATAAAGGTTAGAAAAGACCTCTAAGCGCATCTAGTTAACCCATCCTCACCATTCCTACTGAACTATGTCCATTGGTGCCACATCTGTACATTTCTTGAATACCTCTAGAGGCGCTAACTCCATCACCTTGCTTGACAGCCCATTCCAGTGCATTTCCAGTCTTCTGAGAATAATTTTTTTCCTAATATCAAAACTGAATCTCCTCTGGTGCAATTTGAGGCCATTCCTTCTTATCCTGTTGTTATATACATGGGAGAAGAGGCTGACCCCCACCTTGCTACAACCATTTTCCTGTGGAGAGTGTTGTGGTCTCCCCTGAGCCTCTTTTTCTCTAGACTAAGCAATCCCAACTTCCTCAGCCACTCCCCATAAGATTTGTGTTCCAGACCCTCCACAGCTTCACTGTCATTCTCTGAATACATTCCAGGGTCTCAGTGTCCTTCTTGTAGTGAGGGGCTCAAAACTGAACACAGTACTCAAAGTGCGGCCTCACCAACACAAGCACAGAGTACAGTGTGAATAAAAGTCAGAGGAGACTGCTGTTTTCTCATAGCTTTGCTCCTACTTAGCTACTTGAAATTAAAATAAGACCAAAAAAAAAAAAAGAAAAACCAAATTCCTCTTCGGTCCTGACATGAAAAAATAACTGCTTGGAGGCACCAGAGGAAGACACTGAACCCTGCTCTGCTCCAAGATGCTTCCCAGGCTGTGGATGCACTTCTCATCTGCAGCTGTGCTTCACACTGACATGAAACAGATCAGATCAGGTTGCCTTCTGGTGCCTGTCTGGGCCAATAATGCTGGTGGTGGTTTGTGGCTTCTCCAGCAGTGTTCAGAGGTGATGTGTGAAGGGAAGGGTGCTAACTGTTTGACGCGGGACAGCTTTACTGACAGAGTGTTGCCAGGCTAAATATCAGCTGAACTGCGTGAAATAATGTGTGTTTGTTAGGAAAAAAATGAGAGGGAAAGCTGTGATGCTGATTGGCAGTGAAAAGCCTATAAAGCAGCACACATCAATGGAGTAATTGACTGCTTCCTTCATATAAACGATTTTCCCTCACCTCTCTCCTTTCACATCTGAGCAAGCCACAGTGTATATTGATGAAACATGACAAATTTGATTAACTTTTGGAAAACCACAAGATATGAGACAGAGCTTGAATGAGAAAGTCTTTAAAATAATAACAGTGGTGGTAGTAGTAATAATAATTTAGTGGCTTACCTACCAGATCACTGACTATCCAATGCTCTACAGGGAGAACTATTTCCTTTGCAGGAACCCAACCCAGCAAGGAGCAGCAGGGCCAGTGCTGACACTGCAGTGACCAGCAGCAGACCCCACTCACCCATGTACAGCTGCTTTCTGTACACCCAGAGCTGCTTGCAGAGTTGCTCAGCACCACTACCTTGGGTGCGGTTCAGTTGTTCCCATACATCTGGTATTTGAATTTCAAAAAAAGTGAAAATCATTTTTGTCTGGCTCCTGCTGGCTTGGTTGCTTTGGATGAATTTTCCAGCATGCTAGTGTTGGCTTTTCTCCCCTTAGGAGGAAGGCCATGCCTTCTTAAAAACCTAGCAGGAGGCCATGCAATCTCTAGCTAAAACAGGAACAATATGCAGGGACAAAACTTGTGGGCTCTCCATGTGCTGACCTTCAGCCAAGTAAGTACAGGATGCTGCAGGATGAAAGAACAGCCTTGGATGGCACAGGGAGGACCTCAGTAAAACAGAAAGCTTCCAACAAAAGCATGCACCCTGTGATAAGTGGTGATAGTGCTCAGTCACAATATCATATCTGGAGCCAAGCATTTACAAAGTTTGTGTGCTTAGATTTAGAATGTCTTCATAAAAGTCACAACAGAAGAAATATGTGGATTCTCTGTTGCCATTATGTACCTGCAATCCCAAATATTCACTTCACGATTTTCCCTCTATCCATTGTGAACTAAGGAGTGGGCTGTTTTGTGGGGTTTTTATTGTTATCGTTCTTTTGTTGCTCAGCGTCGATTTATCCCACAGAGAAGCCATATTCTATTCTTATGATCTCATGTAATATCATAGAATCATAGGCTCATTAAGGCTGGAAGGACTACTAAACTCATTTTAGTCCAACCATCAGCTATCACGGACGTATCACTAAACCACGTCCCTCATTACCTCGTCTACATTTATTGAACACCTCCAGGGACAGTGACTCCACCACCTCTCTGGGGAGCCTGTTCCAATATCTCACCGCTCTTCTGAAAAGAAATTTTTCCTAACATCCAACATGAACCTCGCCTGGTGCAACTTGAGGACATTCCTTCTCATCCTGTCCCTGTCACCTGGGACAAAAGGTCAACTCCTACCACACTAGAACCTCCTTTCAGGTAGTTGTAAGGAGTGGTAAGGTGTCCCTTGAGCCTCCTCTTCTCCAAACTAAACAATCTCAGATTTGTTGCAAGTTCCTGCCATCCCAAAGTTTAGGGAGGCTGCTGTGCCAGCAGTATGACTTTACTGCAGGGCCAGATGAAAGGAGTTGAGTCCCCGTGTGGGAATGAAACCTTACTTAAGTGAAAGCATCTTTGAAGGAAAGAAGCCTCACTTAATGAAAGCACCTTTGAATCTTAGCCACTCTTTGCAATTGCTTGCAGCTCCCTCTGTTCTCATCCCCCTTGGTTTCTCCTCTTTTCAGGGTACCAAGCTTACAGCTGGCACTAAGGCTGCAGCAAAGCAACGGTGGTGAAGAAATTACCCAGTGGTGTCTGTCATGGCAGTGGAGTGCACAAACAATGAATATGCTTTTCCTCTGTGTGCAAGGGGCTAAGCAGGATGTAACTGAACCATTTGCCCACTGTGAAGGCAGAGTTCAGCAGCAAGTCTCAAGGGATTGAACTAAATTGATGCTGTGGAAGATAATTAAATAACGTGACAGTTTATCACAGGAGATGCCTGAATAATCAGTGATTTTAAAGGCCTTTAAGTCATGTTTTTGTAGCCTGGTGGTATTTATGAACTGCAAGGCCTCCTGGGAGTTTACTTGGCTGCCAGGTGCTAAGGAAAGGCAGTCTGGTCCTGTCCAGCCAAGCTGTGCCCCCTCATTAGCAATGATGAAGGGCTGCCTGGCCAAAGGCAGCAGGCACTCTTGCTTTCAAATTCCCACCTGGATTTTCAGAGAGAGTTAAATCATGTCACGTTTAAATGAAAGCTGTGGTATGCCGTTGTCCCTCACAAATTTGCCCTTCCTTTGTCAGCTATTCCCTGTGCTTATTCCTCCTTTTAAGCTGATCGGTGAATGTTATCTGCCTTCTATTACCTATTTATTCCCGTAGGACGACAATCTCTGTTAGTGGCCAAATAGAGCAGCAAAATCTTATTTCTCAAGGAATGGAAAACTTCTCTGTGGGGCTCCTGGTTGCAAGGATAAGGCTGCTGTGAGAGTCAGGGCACGATTTTATTTCTTCTTTGCTCCGTGTCATCCTCTCAGTCTTATTTAATTCCTGCCCTAGTCATGCACAGATGCAGATTTCTACCCGAGGCTTCCAGACCTACATTAGCATATGCCAAACTCACCGAGCGACCTGGACCCCAGGAGCCCAGTGCATCACAGCTTGATGCTGTCTGCATTCATCCTTAAAGCTTAGAGGGCTCTTTTCCTAATTCATTTCTATACACACACAGGTATACATAAACGTGCACGGAAAGAAAGACAAGCACAGATTTACATATAATGAACTCCTTTATTTGAGTGTATTTTGTATGTGTAGCTTAGAGGCTTGCATTCTATTTACGGCCATGTCTTGCTCACTGCACTCACACATTGCAAGGCAGATTAATTTCAGAATTATTTTTTTCCCCTGAATTCAATTACAATCTAATTCCTGAATGAAGAAACAATACATTTAAAACTCTGCTGTTGTGTGTGTTTTTGCTTTTTTTTTTCCAGAAGAAAGACAAATACTAGGATAAAAAGCGCAAGTTGAACTATTGCATTTTTCTTATCTTAAGTTAGTCAGTTGAAATCAATGAACCTTTGTCTCTTCAGCTCTTTTAAGATGCAAAGCTTGTGGGTTATTTGAAATCCATAAAATTAATACACTTTTTAAACTCAGGACACAACTGTATCAACACAAAAAAAGGGTCACGCTTTGCAGACTGTATTGTCACCAAAGTACTTCTAAGAGCAAGTCAGTAATGAATTCCTGTCTTTGTATAATGCTGCTGAACAGTGAACTCAAATATGCTGGATTTAGCGATTCACTAGTAAGATAATAACGATAACTTTATATTTCAAGCTCTCAATTGCAGGAGTGATTGCAGTCAAAAATACTTTGCATGCATTCTTAGTTCTGTGGACTCCATCTGTGTATGTGTAAAGATTAGATTTGCAAAATACCATGTTAAAAGCAAGGTTTCTAAGGTTCAAGCATCAAACACATGAGTTAGGAAACACAAGAACTGTCAGCTTTGTGCAGACTAGATTTGCTGTCCACACCTTTCTGGCTGATGACTATACATTCTAGTGCAGTCTTTAAAGATATAATCAGTTACCTTTTATTTTTCATCCAAAACAAATTCTGGGAATTAGTTGGGGTAGAGTGAAAGAGTTTAGAAAAAAAAAATCTTTAAAAAATTAAAACAATCCACTTGGAAGCTATGTAAGTTTGTAGGACAATAAGTCTTCTAATGAACTACAGAACCAGTGAAACCAATTTTCAATTTCCTGCCTTCCATTCCTTAGATCCTTTACCCTACTTCTTCCCATTGTCGTTTCTCTGTTTGCCTAAGCAAATGGCTGCACACATCGTGCCTGGGGCCATTCTGGTTCCTCACCTCTACCCAGGTGCTAAGAAGGTGGTTATCTTTGACATCCATGACCTTCTGTGAAGTGGGGTGAAGCCGCCTAGCAGGCTCACACGTTTGCAGAGCTGACAGGCAGACAGATGAGTAGGTGAAAGAAAAGACTGACCTCATCTTTGTTATTTTTAATTATCCATAGAAGATAAATATGATACAAAGTAACGTGTTCATATTTATACATCAGACTCCTGAGATGTGAGATACTTAATTTAAGAGAAATTTTTCATAGCTGAAAACTCATATTCTTAATTTTCTGCACATCTTCTTTAAGGACACTAATGCGTGAAAGGGCTGAGCTTTCATAGCTACGATCAAAATTCAATGGGACTATCTAATGCTAAGTAGTCAAAAAACATCAGGCTTAAAAAACTCAGACTTGGCCAGAACACACTGGTGATTCACCAAACTACTGTAGGGATGACTGCCAGCTGTAACCCCTGGGAAAATCTGCAATGGTCTTTTTACTACAGTTTGCCTGGAGATGTTAATAGCACTTGGGACTTTGTGCTAAGCCAGAAGAAAACAGTCTATTAAATTGTTCCTCACTCATTTGGCTCTATCTGACCATGTATCTTTTTGAAGGAAATTATTTCTTTTAGACATGGTATGAATGGCAGAGAGAGGAAGCGAGAAGATGGCACAATACGTATTTCTCAATTTTCTTGATTTCTTTATTTTCTTAAGTGAATAATTATTCTCATATAAAATACATTTCAGAACAAAAATAATGCTTATATTTTTCAAAACCTCATTCTTACAGCCATTATGGTTGAAGACCTCCAGCCCATGATCTATATATAAATGTAGAGCAGATTTTGAAAGGTAACTTGGTACCCTTTATAAATCCTAGAGCTGGGGAGAAAGGAGAGACAAGAAAGAAAGGGGTCTGATCTATCCAAACTGCTGTGGTTCACCTTTGGCCATTCAGTCAAGAGCAAAACCGAACCACAGGAGAATGTAATTATAATAAGCCAATATCCCTAGCAGAAGATATTCTTTCTGAAAAATGTGCCCCATGCGTTCCGTGTTGGAGTGACAACTTTACCTGTGTTGCTAAACAATGCAAACCCTTACCTTATCAAGGAAATAAAACATGTTTTCTTATATCCCACCGCTGAGATATGAGAAGCATTCCCCCATTAAGAAGTTTGCTTTTCTTACAGTTTTTCTCTTTTTTCACCTGAGCTCTGACACTGAACAGAGCACTGATGTTTTTTTGTTTTTAATGTTTCCTCACTCTGAAATGTCCATAAAGATAAGCTAAGCCAGCAACTCCTAAGTTGACAAAATATAGAATACAGAATTGTAGTTCTGTCTTCCAGAACTGAAAAACAGATTTTGGAGACAAATAGAGAAATCTTAGTTTTAAAAAATGAGCCCTTATGTCATGCTGGCAAGCTTATTACCAAAGAAAAGGATATTTATTGTTTGCTGTCTAAATGCATCAGTAACTGACAGCAGCACCCAATATCAAAAAGAAAATAATACCATCTGAAGGTTCAACTTCAAAACATTCAGGGACTGCTAGAGGAGTTATGATGCTTCCTGAAGCTTTTATTTACTATAGGGCTAATCTTGAATATCTGTACATCAATTAAGTCCCAGTTTATTCCATGACAACTTCAAAGTGCACTGATTCTGTTCTCTGTGTATTTCTGCGGCATAGATGGTAACCAGGAATATGTAGATGTCTAATGACTGTGATAAGATTTGGCATAGTTTGGTAATCTACTCACATAGAGAAACTGGGCCCATCAGTTTCCCAGCACCAACAAGGTTGCACAGTTGATGTATTCCTTTTAAGAAAACTGAAAAAGAAAGTGAAAGGGTAACTTGCAGTTCTCCTCTTAGCAAGCCACAAGAACATCTTTATTGTTCTTTGTGCTCATTTTCACCATATGTGAAAACTCTGGACAAGGGAAAAGAGGATCATGTGACTCAAATTCATATTAGCTCAGAGGAAAAAAAGCAGAGGCAAAGTTTACAAGAAAATGGTGAGATGGCATCATAGTCTCACTCTTTGTCCCCTGAAGAGCAGAAACAATGAAGACTGAGGAAGATGAAGTGGAAGAAAGAGATTATTATCAACTTCATTACTGATACTGATAGTTTTGGAAAGAGTTATTGATTAAGAACTTTCAGCATAAATTTCTTTCACATGGGAAACATCTAGCAACAGCATGCTGGGCCAAATAAAATGAATCATCCATCAAAGTGCAAAAATCCTGTCTTCATCCTTCTGATAGTGTTTTCTTCCTGTCCCAATTTACTTTGCTCTTGAAGAATGATTCCCATGCTCAACTGTAGAATTCTACTCTTCCATCTGGAAAGAGCTAGTGTACCGATCCAGCAGGCATTGGGCTCTAGGATGATCCTCCTGGAGATGTACATGCATCTTCTGGGAAGAACAGGAAAGCCTTCAAGCTGATAATTGCTGTCTGTGGCTTCTACGCCTCCTCAAGCTTTCACATGATGGCAGAATCAGTGGAATCCATCTGTTCCTTGTTGCCTCATAGTTCAGATCTGAAGGTGATGGAGGAAGGAAGAAAAGGGGCACAGAGGGTGAGACATAAAATCCATGCCGATGACACCTTGAAGAACCACAGTGGCTACAAAATAGGTAGTTTACTTTCATGTTCATATGCCAGCTCATATTTTTTCCAAATATTTTGTGTGACAGACACAGAAATAATGGTGGTGCAAATAATGGTCGCTTGGTCTATTAGTCAGCCATTGCATTACCATTTGTTTGAGCTGGCAGAATGTCTAATGGCAAAGTTCAAATTATATTTCTTTCAGAGGATGGTGGCCTATATTTGCCTTGCAGTTTTTCATACTGACATTCTACTAAATATGACAGAAGATGTCCCTGAACTTTGAAGTCTAGTGAAAGACAAATGCCAGTCAATGGATAATACAAGGATATATTCATTCAACCTATTTCAGACTTAGTGGTAACATAGCCAGGCTGCACTCAGAAAGATAAAATCATTTTCTAAAAAATGATCTTGTAAATATATTAAACAAGTTACTTGCTCTGCAAATACCAAATTTATTTCTAGTGGACTGGAAGATATCTTTATTTTCTTAGAATACTCCTTATATGTAGTAATAAAGCAGAAAACCACCATAATCCCAGGTGCAGTGATCTGAGTTATGGATAAAGTACAAACCGCAATACTGTGAGATTAGGTCCTTGTTTGAAGGCTAGGTAAGAGGCTTTATGAATGTGCATTTCTTCCATTAAGAAATATGGCAAAAAGAATAGTTGAAAAAATGACAAGAAGAGCTGAACAAATGGATGGAGAATACATAAGTTCTTAGCAGTATTTGTTGAAGATATGAGGTTAAGACCACCTAGATGAGATGAATTAAGTTAATAATCAAAGATAACATACAGGGCAAAAGATTTTGGGTTGTTCTTTCAGTTTCTCATGTCTCAGAGATCAGCTGTGACAATCGTGAACTTTAGTATCTCTATATCTTTCAACAGGATATTGTTGGTTTTCCTTAGTCTTCTTTAACTTTGTTTCTAATCTTTTAATGGAGGTTTGTGTTCAACTACAATTAACATTCATTTTCCCCTTTAAAAAGACTGCATGGTTCAAGAGAGATCCTGAGTGACTTTGAAAGGAACAAAGGAATATTGATTATCCACCACTTACCACTCCTGGATGCACTATGCACTGGGGCTACATATTTACCCTTGCAGCCTCAAGGCCATCTCACAATCCATGACAGTCTAATGGATGTCAGCCAGTATTTCATGCATAGACTTCTTTAGAGGTAGTGACAGTCTGATGATACTCAGTTTCATAAGCTGCTATGTTTGGAACTGCTTCATTTCCTACAGACAAGCTAAATTCTTCCCAGCTTCACCAACACTTGTTCTTAGCAGCAGTGATCATGATGAGAATATGACTTTTTGTCACTGTACCCTAAATTTATCTGAGAGCCTCTCTAGTGGAATTTGTTTCTCACTAAGACATGAGGAATATTTTGCGAGTCAGTAACATTAAGAGACAAGTCTTGAGGATAAATCTTCCCTCTAAGGTGTTAATCAATGGTCCTCTGGCAAGAAGCTGGGAGTTGGAGGTAAGCCTCAATGATTAACTGTCTCCAACCTGTCACAGGCTGTAAAAGAGTAGCAAATCAGAACTTAGATTCCCTCAATACCAAGGCACACAGCCCCTGAGGACATGAAAATTCAGTGTGATTTTGCTGGGCGAGTTCATGCAAGGTCTCAGAAAGATCCACACTTTATATTTCATTCAGAATGTTTTCTATTTCACCTAGAATATTAACTTCAAGAAACAGAAGAAAGGTGAAGGAGTTCACAGTAAAAATGATAATGAAAACTGTTTGGGGTAAAGCAATATCATAGAACTGTTAATTTATAATGTATCTGGTTAGTATGACATTATAAACTGCCTTCATATCCACACTCTTCAAGCAAAAAAAAAAAAAAAAATTTAAGTGCATTGGTATCTATGATTTTTTCTCTCTCCACATGTATCAGTTTGAGAACATTTGCATGTATCCATCAAGTAATGCAAAGGCAAAACATTGCTTTGGCTTTAAAAATGCATACTACAAGTTTCCTTGGGAAAACAGCCTTCCATTCCTCCATCCTCTCACATCCAGCTCCAAGAGAACTAATTGCTGGCAAAGGCTGGATTGTAGCAATTAGCACAAAGTTGATAAGAAGGAACTCTGATATCAGTCATGAAGTGCACTTGATTATGTGCAACCTATACCATCTCCATTACAGCTGTACAATCTTCTTTAACAAGACTCCCTGGATGAGCAGTAGGACAGAAGGAGAAAACAAATTGCTTCTAGAGCATAAAAGCTGTTTTGTCGGTGACCTGAACTCAAATGACAGGGAAAACTTCATTGCATGCTTATTTAAATGCAATTAAGAGCAATCTATGCCTAGATTAGATGTTTCTTTTCTTTTTTCCCTCAATAGTTTTTTTTTTGTTTTTTTTTTTAAGAATGTACAAATGAAAACAGAGAAACACAAATGGCATATGGCAACTCTCAAACCTGATCTTGAATTTTTGTTCCATTTTTTACTTTGAGAGGTTTTAACCAGCTCTGCACATTTTTTACTAGTAAATGGCTCCTACTGCCCTGCTGTTCTGCAGCAATCCATCGGTTTCATGGGGTGCTGTGCAAATTCATGCATTTGTTCTTGTCATAAATCTACTGTGCAGTTTGCTTTCTTTCTTTGATGTTCTCCAGGAGACCTGTAAGTTCATTTCTAAGTAATGATCTACTACCACAAAATAGCTTTGAGAGTTTGCTGAATTTGCACTAGAGTTTAACTGCATAATTGTTGATCAATGTTTTTCCAACATCTATGGCCTAAACTATCTTTCTCCCCTAGGGGATGTATTTAATCATCAGTACACCTGTAAGCACCTGTTTCTTAAAAGAGCTACCACATATTTCTTCAATAATAAAGGGCTCAGGTTGACTGATGATATTCACAGGATATCACCTCCAGTACAGACACTTCAGAAAAGATGAATGTGAAGTGCTAGACCCAGGAAAGAGAAATGAGATATAGAAATACTAATTGGGGAATATCTACCAGAGAAATAGTGTGGTAGAAAACAAGATATTGTTATAGAGAAACATAGGTGAAATATGTTTCAATAATGTGATGCCAAAAATGGGAAATAATATTAAATGTAAGCATCATATATATCACGTGGAAGATAATTCCATTGTTCTGAACCTCCTGCAGAGGCTGATGCGGGGGGCATTTGTCAACTTCATCACCACACTCTGAGGGGGCTGTAGAAAGAAATTCAGGAAATAAAAAGTATGAAGAGAGTTTGAAATTAAATTAGTTTAATTCAGAGCAAATGAGATTTCAGCTGAAAATTGTTTTTTTTTTCTTTTTGTTACAGAGTGGAGTGTATGAGTTTGTTTGCAAAGTAAAATGACATTCCTAACACTGAAAGCCATGAAGCTGTCCAACATTCCTCCAGTAGGAATAGTGGCAATAAAATGATAAATCTCGCTACTTTTATGATGGACTTCATCTTCACATTATTCTTCTCCCTCAGTGCTCCATGACCTTTGCAAAGAGCAAAAGAGAAAAGCATTATGTATGCATTCCAAAAAGTTATAGGCTTACCAGAGCAAGACCACCACAAGCACTCTTCAGTCTTTTACTCTGAACTGTATCAGTACTAATCAGACAAGACATTTTACAAAATCTATTTATCTTTCCATTTAAATATGAATGTTTATAAATGCTCTGCTAAACTGTACCTTCAAATTCTACACAAGCCTATGGGCAATGTTTGTTCCACAGGCAAAAAGATAGAATATTATGATCTTTTCTGAATTCTATCTCATGTATACTCTATTGTAATTCATATTCTACAGTTCTGTTTTTAGCAATATATGTTCCCATCAATGCATTAAACATTTTTCCTAAAGCAACTGTAGATTTCTATCCCTATAAAGTCTTTGACTGCTTTATATGGAGTTGCCCACATTTAATCTGGGACAGGAATTGTGGAATTTTACAACCAAACATTATTTTCAGTACCTGCAGAAATAGAGTTATGTAGTATTTACGGCATCAGCCATCATTCTCTGCTTTGCCTCAGGCTATCATAATATGCAGTTGTCCTGAAGTGCTCCAGACAGATTAAACTCTTTCTAGGGAGCAGCTTCTTGGCCTCTTTATAATAAGCCATTGTCTATAACACGTGTGTGGAATTCAATACCGTCAACATGGTGTAAAGGAACCAAATTCCAACTGGAGATCTGGGAAGTTCTCATGAGATAAAACAAGGCCATTTCCTTCTACTAGACTCTTCACCTACCTGCTAGGAGATATACCTGAAAGCATTGCCCCATGCTGGCCCATGTAATAACTGCTGCACCAAGAGATGGTTGCATCTTTCCTCGCTCCTTCATACTCTGCTTTCCCCTTGCTTCATTTGTTGCTGGCATTCAGACATTCTTGTGGTGCATGTAAGGTTGTGGGCTGCTCTCCCTGAAAACTCATCAAAAAGCAACAGTTCCTGTCGCTGTCTTGCTCTCTCCCATGGATGAGTGCAAGCACCAGAGAGGAGCTGGAAGCAGCCACATCTCCTTAAATACAGGAAATGGGTGAGATACAGCATCCCAGCCCTAAGCTGGCCTAAAGATGCCACGAAAATGTAGCCCAGTATGTCTGTTGGTACACTGTGAGTTATTTAGATGAGAGTGGCAGACTTGCTTAAGGAAGCCTGAGCTCCTCCTGGCTTGTGTGACGAACATGAGGAGCTGGCAGCACTTCAGCAGAGCCACTGCAAGGCTGCAAAGCTGTGACCATGAGCTGATGTCCCAGAATGCAGATCTGGTGGCCACCACTGCTGTACCAAAGAAGGAAACATAGCTTATGAAACGTATAATATGTATAGAAATATATGTCTGTAAAACACTTCCATTATTTACATTCTTGACTCACTCATTCTTGTTAGTGGGTAAATTCACAGTGTGATTTCTCATTTCAGGGGGAGGGTATTTCTAGAACTAAAACTTCTCTCAGATTATTTCTGTCCTTGTTCTCATGTTGTGGTAAAAGAAAAGGGAAGAAAGAAAATTACATCCTGACAGGCCTCATGAAGTTGTAAATGAGGAATCTGCTCTGATGTATGTGACAAGTGGTCTCGTTAAACAGCTTTCTCAATCTCTTACTTTTGTAAACACTGTTTTTTCCCTAGTAGGCAAGAAAACAGAAGCGATTTTCTGTGAGTCCTCGTGTTATGAAAAGGCTGAGCACCTTTTTAAGTTTCAGTGAATGTTAAGCTTTGTGGTAGGTGAATTCCTAGTTCTGCTGTAACATGTTCTTGTACAGCAAGCCCCAACACTGCCATGACTAATAAGGAATTTTCTGAAGAAAAGACCTCTTGACATGTTACTCTTTGTAGATAGGTGTGCTATTACACTTATTCGGGTATGAAAGTTTGCTTTTCAGCATCTGTTGTGATTAGAGGTGAGCAGCCTGCTGTAAACTCAACTCTGGCCTCCAGGCAACTTTGCAGATTTCTACAATGCCTATTGCTTTCCTGGGTTTCTATTGTAGTAACATTGGATGTGAATTCCACTTGAGTGCAAGCAAAACAAGTCTGTTTTCCTCCTTTTTCCAAACCAGAGCTTCCTCAAGCAACTAAAAACAGATGCTCATTTCCAAGGAAATATCTTCAAGAAAAAGACAAGTTGCATGTGTGAGCTTTGAGAGCTATCACACAGTTTTTGATGAAGAAATTAAAATTTATTTTTGATGGAAGTATTTATATATCTAAATACAATATATGTAGCATCAAAGTTGATTTTGAAACTTGCACTAAAATAAACAAAAGGAGAATGATATTTACTTGCCATAAAACAAATGTATTGCTCTAAGGGCTAAAACCTCTGTTCTCACTTGCACAAGAAAGGCAAATGCAGTGTTGTAAATACATGAATGTGCCAAGCAGTATCTGCACTGTGCATCTGTCTGAACAGTACACAGCATATTTTAAGAGTGATAATGCCAATTTGTTCTGTGATCAAGTTCTGTTCCTTAGATTCCACCTGTACTGGATTTTTAGGTTTATGTATGCATATAAAAAAAAATCCAAATGCAATGCTAAATGCTACCTCTTTTGGGATTCTAATAATAATGTGAATGTCACATATTTTCAGGCAGTAACAAAATGTCCTTCTTCACGTTTGTTAGACTTTCAAGCTATCAGTCATAGTAGGTACAAAGAGCGTCCTTTCTTTCCTATAACTCACTCCTTATCTTTCTGGCATCTCCTCTCTCATGCACACTGGGTAAAGGTTAAAATCCTTCTGAAGTGGAGACTTCAAATGCACAGTTATGTAAGTGAGCCATAATTACCTGTAATGCCTACAGAAAATGAACATCTGGCTTCACTGGGCCATGGAATGTTGGTTGGAGGGGTACCAGGAAGTCCCCTTGAAGCAGAACTTATTGCAACAGGCAGCTATGGCTTTGCCTGGGCAAGTCATTACAATTTCCAGGGGCAGATTTTCCATCACATCTCTGTATCTCTGTTGATGGTTGAATTAGACAATCTTCATGGTCTTTCCAACCTTAATGATTCTGTGATCTTCTTGTGTTATGATTTTTATTATTTGTACTAGTGCTGTGTTAACAGATATTACCCTGGAGTTTGGAAATCCTTTACAAATTGAAATGAACTGCCTGTGTTCAGGTGGTTTTGCACTGATTGCTTGCACACCTTCCTCAGCATGCTGACCACCGAAAAAAAACACAAATATGAACAGAAAATTTGTGAACTGCATTTTTTGGAAAAGCATTCTTCCATCTGCCTTGCAACCGTTTTTCTAAGGGAAGGAGAAAGAATCTCTAGATGCTTTAAGTGTGGAAATAGTATATCTTGGAAATAGTATATCTTACTTCTGATAGGCTTCAGCTCTACTCAGATAAGGGAGCTTTTACAAAAAAGAAAAAACCAAAAACAATTATCAGGATGAATAAGGAGGTCTAAATGTCTGTCAGTTCAAGCCCCAGATCTATAGAATATAAACTACACTGACTGCAGGATGAGTGCCTCAGGCAGGACCCCGCTGAAGCTGAGTTTCACTGCGAAAGTTTTGAGCAGATTTCATTGTCACCACAAAGCTCTAATCCTCCTGCTTTTTATTTTATGAGAAATCAGTTGTGACTTCCTTTAAAAAAAATCTGACAGGTTGTTTTTTATAGCTAGGGAAGCAGGCTGTCTTCTTTGCCTTGAGGTTGTGAAGACAGAATAATTTTACACTATCTAGATTACAAAAGAAAAATGAAAATTGCTTCTTCTAGCTGTTCCTTTTGTAAACCCATCTGAAGGAATATTTTCCTTTCTTTCTCAATAGCGCACACGCTCCTATATACATATTTTTATATATAGTTGAAAGTCAAAATAATCTTATCCTGACAGTTTTCTTTGTTCAGATTTCATACCTTTCATATTAACAACAAACCTTGTATGGCATTTTGTTATCACAGGGTTTTTTCCCAGCAAGCTGTGTCTCTACCAGGTTTAGGAAACACTGCTTGTTTTGACTATTCTTTGCTTTTCATTTTGTTTGGGAGTTCACATTCACTCTATGCTTCAAAAATTGGCTTTGGAAACAAATTCTCAAAATGTCCATATTAACACAAATTTAAGTCTGTGTCAAAAATGACGCGTTTATTACCTCTGGCATGTGAGAAATAAAAGGGTCTAATTCAGTTCCATATATCTAAAGGAGATAAATTAAATATAAGTACCAATTCCTCCAAATTCATATTCGGAATTTCCACATTTATATTATAGTAATTTTGTTTCTTATGAAGCCTGTACTCAGTTCATTAAAATACGGTTAATTTCCTCAACAAGGAATTTCTTCTGATATGTCACAGGCTGAATGCACAGCTCTTGAAATCACATTTCCATTAATTTGAAATAACAATTGTAGGATTAAAGTTCCAGGCAACTGCATATTGGAATGTTTATGAATAAAGAAGATAAGAAAGTAATTCTCAGGCAAAAATCAGGAAAATGAAACAATATCACTGAGATAAGTCTAAAAAGAACAGTTCAGTTATCTCCTCTGTTGTTTTTTTTTGTTTTTTTTTTTTTTGTTTTGTTTTGGGTTTTTTTTTTAGATTAGACTCATGCTGCTTCTCACAAACACAGAGTTCAGTTTTACTGGCCAAATTCCAACTGTAATTTGCCTAAGTAATTATTTCTTGCATTCTTCATTGGAAAGAAAGCATTCCTGAGTTTCCAGTCCTGCCTAATTTGCTTTTATGGCATCTTTAATCGAGTATAAAACAGGGCCATCCGTCACAAGGAGGTGATTGATCTTTGAAGGTAGACTATGGCAAGCTGACGTACATTAAGTGTATCACCTGCAGCTTGCAGTGTTATAGCACAGTCATTGTGTATGAATAACCAGCACGTCTAGCAAAGCAGCGCTCTCCTCTTATGCCCACATTTGATCAGTAATGTGAAAATCATCCTAAACAAGTTCCTCCTTTCTGTGCATCAGATGTGCATTCTAATGAGAGACATGTTAAACCTTTCCTTTCCAGATCAGGAACAGCAGTGAACAGCAATGAACTGCCAGAGCTCACCAGTTTACCCAGAGCCCTCTCAACTCTTTGTCCAGTACTGCAGAATTCAGATCTTCTGAGGATGAGAGTCACTGTGAGTTCTGCCCATATATATTGTGTTTCTTCCTCTCCTCCTTTCAGTCTGTGTGGGAGGCAAAAATGGTAATAATAGAACCTGATTCAGAAGTCACGTTATTTTGTGATTTGTAAAATTCAACTAATCTACCTGAACGTTGATGCCACCAATCATGTCTGTCGTTCTTTTCTCTACTCACCAGGTTCAGTTCTCTTTTGTATATATGAAACGTATCAGCAGACATCATGATTGAGTTCACATAGTGTGATTGTCCATTGGAGAAATACAATTTAAGAAACTTCCTTTATTCCTTTAGAACTCAGAGGGAAACCTGTGACAGAAGAGCTGTGTGGAGAGACCTACAGCAGCTGCTGCTCCTGCAACTGCTGCTGCAGCTCTTTGTCCAATTCAGGGGAGTTTTGAGGCAGTACAGATTTTTACAGGTCATTTCTGAATGGTCAGGGCACACGTGAGAAAGTATCAGAGCTTTAATGAGAACTTAGCCTCCGATTTGTGTTTGACTTTAGGAAAGGTGTGGGATCAATCTATGCCTGAGTTCTCTTTCATTAAAACCACAATAAGAATAAAATTACTCCTTTGCAAATATACGGGGATTTGGTTTATAATTCTTTTCTGACTGTATTTCCACAGCAGCTGATCAGAACTGAGGTCCCATTCCAGAATGTCTTCTCACACAGAACATAAGTGCAGGAGCATGTGCAGCTCTGAGAGTGGCAGTAGTCTCTCATGTGAATCACTCTTTATCCTCTTCATGCATTGCTGCTTTATGAATCATTTTGGCACTGCAAGATAGCATTGTAGTATCACTCATTTTGGTCCTCACCACCATCATTACATCTGACTGGTAACCCCAGCCCAGTGTGGGGTGTTGTTACAGTAGAGCTACAGCACTTACCTATTCCACTCCTTCTTTTGTCTTCTCCTCATCTACTTTTGCAGTAAAATGACATGACACAAGACAGCAGTTATTTATAACATCTGTGTGAAGGCAGTTTGACTAGGCTTGGGTAAATATAAATTTAGAGATGTACACCCCGCAGATCTTTTAATAACTGCTTTACAGAAATCTGACCAATTCTTCCCAAATTTGGTGTTTATCTGGGAGTAATCAGGACTGATTGTGAACAAGAATTGAAAAGAGCTTTCATTTTGACCTATTGCTTGAGGTTATTCTGTGTCAGACAGGATAAAATCACAGTACTCTCTGTGATGTGATATGTTGCATAACAGATGCGTGATTTATTTAACACCAAGAAGCTCAGAGTTAATACTGAATTGTGTTGATTCAGGACTGATTCTTATAAATCAGTAGGGCAACCGTACATTTGTGGACTTTTCTTCTGGACATATCTTGGTTGGTTTTTTTTTGTCTCCTGGGTCCCATCCAAGTGGATTTTCAGTAAACACATCCTGTGCAAGATTTTGTAGGCAAAGTGATGAGATGAGGAGGGGACTCAGTAGTGCTGGCAGCTGGGAAGGCTCAGAAAGCAAGGAGAATGATGGCAATAAAAACAGCAGGCTGGAGGAGACCTCACTGCTGTGATGGGCACTGGACTCACCCTCCTGGAACTCCTCTGTCCTCCTGGGGTTGCCTGTGTCCTTACCGCTTTGTTGCACAGAGAAGTTTATGGATGCACAGATGCAAACAGTGTTGTTCCCCTGCCAGCCTTTCCAGAGTTTCTAGAAGGATGTCTTCCTCTCTCCCCTGCTCCACTCCTTTAGCTTATGGAAATGCAAGAGCTAAAAATAAGAATGTTTAATTCAGGAAATCCAAAACAATAGATGTTTTTTTAACCCCAGTGTTATTTGATATGCTCTATATATTTAATGGCAAACAATTAAAGAACAGTCAGCATTTGAATATTTCCTTTCAACAAGCACGGAGAGTATGCAAGGACTCCCCTTGCTCTCATTAATCCATTATGTTATCTTTATTTTTCATTCTAATAACAGACAAACCCCGATGACCGAAGAAATGTCTTTGTAACATATTCCAGCAAGCATTTCCCTTATGAAAAATTTCTACCTTGTAAATTTATCGCTGGAGTGGGTGTATAATAGTATCAGTTAGATGTTTATCTCAGTAATAGCACTGTATTTCGTTAGCAATGCTCTGTAACTGCATTGCTATAACTGAAATTACAATCTGAAGCAGGAATAGAAACATTGTATGCATGAAATACTGAGAAACAATACTTCATCTGCTCATGTGCTCAATTCTTATGCACTTTATTAATATTGGGTTTGGCATTTACATTCTCTGACTCAAAGAACTTTAAGAGGAAGGAGACAAAAACGTATCTACGTTTCTTTAAAGAAACGTGAGTAAAACTGAACTGCTTTTGGTCAGCTTTTCAGCTTATGAAAAATCAATGTCACTTCGATTACTCGACTGTCTTCAACAAGCCAATGTAGATTTACAGTGGTGGGGATCTACACGATGATTAATAAGAACACCTTGGACTTTGGTAATGTTTTTTTACCTGGGGATTCTTAATTACTTGTCTATGTCTTGCAGTTAGTGAAGATGAAGTATTGCATTAATTAATTTAGGACCTCATAGACACTTCTAATTCATGAAAAATACAAATTTAATCGGATGTCTTCTTAAAAAGACTCATTTCGCTTTCTGGGTTTTATGTACATCATATGAACAAGAGAGATGCCTGGAGGCAGCTGAAGCTATTGTTTGCAATCAGTCCTTTCAAACAGTCTGAAACCTATGTGAAACTCAAAACCTGTTTTCAGTCCTGCTGTCATGTTGTAGACGAGCTGTTTATAGTCTAAAACCCTTCACTATGAGGGTGGTGAGATACTGGCACAGTCTGCCCAGGGAGGTTATAGATGCCCCCTCTCTGGAGGCATTCAAGGTCACACTGGATGGGGCTTTGAGCAACCTGGTCTAGAGGGAGGTGTCCCTGCCTATAGCAGGAGACTGGAACTAGATGATCTTACAGGTCCCTTCCATCCCAAACCATTCTATTATTCCATGGTCCTATCATTCTATAAATACCCTCAAACCTTGGGGTTATTTCTCTGCTACCTGATCTGCGCTCCCTTCGGTTTGCCTTTGTGGAAGTGCCTTTGTGGAAGTGCCTTTGTGGAATGCACTGGTGGTCTAGCCTTTCTTTTGCCAAGTATCTTTTTTGTTCCCCCTGTCAAACTTGCTCTAATTGCTTCTTGGTGCTCTGTGCCATCTCATTTACTCCACAGATATTTTTTACATGATCCATAGTGCACTGTGGATTCTAGTTCAGTGTTGGTATGAGCACTCAGTGTGTCTGTCCGTGACCTGTACAACCAGCAGTGCACACATGTGGTGTCTATGTGCTCTGTGTGCATGTGTCTACTACAAGCACACCTTCAGTCTTGCTGCTGGAGGGCCTGAAGCATGGCACCAGAGCAGTCACAAATCCCTTGGGGTGCTAGATCCAGTATGATGGATTTTCCTTTATGATTCATGATTTCCTCTCTTATCTGTGTTCTTTTAACTAACAGAATGACATTTAACTTAGTTCTGGTAAAGGGACAAAGGGTATTTTGGCCTATAATATCACTGATCCTTTAGATCTATTATCTTCTTATCAGCACTGTCCTTTCACATTCACATATATTGCTCCAGTCTTACACCATATGAATATTATTTAGGGTCACGATAACAAAGAATACTGTTGAATACATGTTGAATTCTGCAGTCACCAGGAGTAGAAATTTTCCCCCAACAGTTATCAGAGTCCCAGATATGGAGCACTGGTACAATGATGTACATTTCTGTGGGTATCTATGATTGAAGATACAAGCTTCCATTCCAAGTGGCTGATATGACAGGGTAGTGGCATGCATTTAAAATACTTCCTGTGCCTTGACTGATTCTGACCCACTTCAATTGCTGAGGAAAGCAGTTCTTGTTATAGAGTACTCAATCATATCTATTGCAAAACCACGAAAAATTTGAACCAGTATTTCCCATCTGTTAAAGTAGCGATAGTATTGGGTATTTTAGTATTTTAAATAACAACAATATTAGGTATTTTTAAATTCCTAGGCTGTGCTGCATGACAGCTTTATAGCAAATTATTCAAATCTGAAACATCATAAAAGATTCATTGAAATGCTAATTAAAAGTCTTTAAAATAAATGTTGTTCAATAAGCTGCCTGCAATATGTAAACACACTCAAAATCCCTCACTCCCTGTTCAATAGCTGTGTTTGCAATGAGTATGAAAGATGCAGATCTTCAAAAGCTGTAATTGCACATGTAATGCTAGAGTAAATAGGCAGTATTGCTATGTTTTAGAGCACAGAAAGTAAATTAAAGGAACTCAGCGTAACTTTCAAGAGAGATATCCTGGTTTAGTACCCCTATTTAAGATTTGTTTCTTAATGTTGTGACACTTTTGTCCTGTTTGTGAATTGATCTTCATGGATTAGTGTGGCCATCTGACTGAAGTGCCTTAGGAATCTTCTCTGCAGAATTTACCCTACAACACCATTGCTCTTTGATTGTGGTTATTGATTACGGCTGAATGCAGACAAATACCATCAGACAGTGGCACACTGAGGTTGGAACAGGCTTCAAAGGCTGTTGACTGTTATGTTACGGTCCTTTTTTAGACTTACCCTGAAGAATATATTGAGGTGTATAATAATAACATTTTGGAGAAGAACTGCTTCTGAATAACTCTGTTTTTTAAGAAGTTGGGATATGAGCCAGTGACAAGGAAACAGTGGAATTATTCAGAGACTTAGGACAGGCAGTGCTGATCAGATGGGATCAGATGCTGGAAGAAGCAGGGCTCTGTCACGTACCTGGCACTGAGTGGTGTTTGATACAGGGATGTGATGCCAAGAGTGGTGATAGTAATGAGGAAAATAACCTCAGTGAAAGATAAACCAACTAAAGCTCTGCAGGAGAGGTGAAGTGCAGAGGACAGCTGGGGAAGGTTAAATTGATGGACGCCAGCAGAAACAGGCTGATTGGTCAGAAGGTAGCTTTATTTTGGGTAATAGTGAGTCTGTAGCACTGCATGATCTGAATATCTTCCAGTTAGCTCAAGCAGAAAAGGCTTATTGTATAACTTCGTAGCAGTGTGACATTGCAGCATCTAAAAATAAAGCACATGAAGAAATATATTTTTGAATCTTTAGGAATACTCAGACTGCTTAAATTTAGGCTTATAAATTAGGGAGGCAAATTAGAGGGATAGTCTTTGTAGATTATTAATGGAAAGAAAGAAGAAGGAAAGGGCTGGAGTGGGAGTGGGAGCTCCTTCAAGAGCAATTCAGAGCAGGAGACTAATTTAAATGCTGTAGTTACCCTCATAAGGAATTCCCCTCTCACTTCACTTAGTCATCTGCAGTATGTAAACATCCTCCAAACAGAGCAGAAAGAGTTTAGAAAAACAGAGTCTGCAATTAAAGGGAGAAGAGATGAACTGATATTCTGGGGGAAGTTGATTCAGGCCCTAATGTAATATAATTAAAATGGGGACATGGGATGAAAATCTCAGCATTAGAGAAGAGTATGCGCAACAGGCAGGCTAAAATTAATCTGTGACAAAAGAACCAGATTTTGCTTCTGAGAAATTACACTGTCCAGAGGAAGAGTTGTGGAGAACAGACAATGCTCAAATGTTAGACTTGTGATAAAATGTAAAAAATATTGCATGAAATGAAGTGTGAGCAGGAAGATGTGGAGGTCAAACTGAGCCTGACAAAAAACACCACATCCTGTGGCAAATAACGCAAGCTAAACTTGGTGTGTTAGTCGTAACATAAGAGGAACTTCACGGAACAGTAACACTTCGCAAGAATTTGCAATTACTAGCAGAGCATGCTAGTGTTCAAGTGCTGAAACAGAATGTCAACAGCACCTTTAGCTCAGAAACATTCACCATTATAGCAAAAGCCAGTCCTTAATGTAGAAGTCTGAGATCTGACAGCAAACAGGGCACTCCTCCATTTTAATTAGACAAAGTTCTACAAAATGGTGTGGTACCCAAAAACATCCAATCAAATTCTTGCTCTCAACATAAACCGATTTCAATTGGGAACAATGGAACAAGTATAGCAAATAATTTTGCACATTTAAAGAAAATAAGTTTAAATATTTCACTGAAATTGAACTCAAATAGCAAGAATAAACAAATACATCAAAAGGAACATTTCCTACTTTTACACATGAAGAAAATCCAGGTGAAACAATTGATGCCAAATATTTTTCTCTTCTTTTTGAACCTGAAAGTACACAAAAGATTTTGTGCATATGAAGCAAAGGTGTATAACTGAATTCTTTCATGCAGAAAAAATGGCCCCCACTGACATTCACTGTTGCTTGTGGAACGTTGATGGAGACCAAACAGTGGATGTGAGTACAGTGAGGCAGTGGGTGGTGCGTTTCAGCAGTGGCAACAGCAATGTGAAAGACAAGCCGCATTCTGGACAGCCATGCACTGCTGTCACACCACTAAATCAAAAGTGCCTTGATCAGCTCATCCATGTGACCAGGAAACTGGGTACAGAATTGAATATCAGCTCCAACGCGTTTGAAAAAATGGTGGAAATGTTGGAATATCACAAATGTTGCGCCAAGTAGATCCCAAATATTCTCACACTGGAACACATGGAAGGCCATATGCAAGTTTGTCAGGACCTATTGAACCAAAACAAGGTTGAATGTGATAGTTTCCTGGATTGCATCGTTTCTGGTTATGGCATGTGGTTTCACCACTGTGAGCCGGAGTCAAAACAACATGCCATGGAATGGTGACACTTGAATCCGTTCTAGAAGTAAAAGTTCAACCCACAGCCCACAGCTGAGCACTGTCTTTCAGGGTAGGAAAGGGATGATCCTTCTGGTTTCCAAGGAATCCAGATTAACCATCAACTTTGACCACTGCATCATGATGCTGACTAAGGTGAAGGCTCAAACTGCCAGATTCAGACCAGAGAAGAAGACAACCTTTCTCCTGCAACACGATGATGTTCTGATGTTACAGCCTTATACTTGTTTGAAGACCATGGAGCACATCACCTTGGCTGGATTGTCCTCCCACACCCACCATAGAATCTGGATTTGGTGCCTTCTAACTTTCATCTGCTCTGGCCAATGAAAGATGGACTGTTTGGGCAACATTTTCCCAGCAATTATACTATCATAGTATCTGTGAAACGGTGGGTCACCTCTGCTGGTGCAGATTTTTGCAAGTGTGGTATACAGGCTCTTGTTCACAAAAAATGAATAGCTGATGGTGGAGACTATGCTGAAAAATAGCATTTTGTAGCTGATAATATGCTCTATTAAATAGTGCTATTATGCTCTTTGCAGCTGTTGTAATTTCCATGGAAATAAATAGGAGGCGTTATTTTCAGAGTAACCTACATATAACCACAGAATGCTTTGGGCTTTAATGGGCTTTAAAGACCATCCAGTCTCAACTGCCTGCCACAGTCAACATTGCCACCTGCTAAATCAGGCTGCAAAGGGCCCCATCCAACCCGGTCTCGAACACCTCCAGGGATGGGGCATCGACAGCCTCTCTGAGCAACCTCTTCTCTTGTCTCACCACCCTCTGAGTAAAGAATTCTTCCCAACATCTAAACTAAATGTTCCCTTTTTTTAGTTTAAAACCATTCTTCCTTGTCCTGTCACTATCTGCCCGTGTGAAAAGTCATTCTCCTTGTTTAAAGGTCCCTTTAAATACTGGAAGGCTGCAATGAGGTCTCCCAGAGACTTCTCCAAGCTGAGCTAGCACTGTTCCCTCAGCCTTTCTGCACAGGATGTCAGCACACTCCCAGAGGTTACTAACTTTTCACTCTCTACTCATCCCTATCCCAGTAACTTCTGTAACTGTTGACCAGTCTCAGCTAAGTCTGACAAAGAGACAGTCGTCTCAAAGATTCAAAGTTGTTATAAAAGTTTTATGAAACTGAGTACTTGTATGGGGAAGACACACATTGTTTTATCTCTCCAGTGAGGAAAGACTGCAGCATGAACTCAGCCCTTATTAGACTCCAGAGAAACCGCAAAAGGGGGTTATTACAATGCTTGAGTCAAAGGAATATCTCCAGCGACAGGCAGCAGCTTACAAAACATCTGAGAATTCAACCACAAGCCATGTCATGAGCTTCATTAGTTTTAGTGCTGATAGAAGGAGCTGTTCCATATGGGGTGCCAGGATTCACTGAAACTGCTCATTAGCAATTTCCTGCCGTAGCCAAAAGCAGCTTCACAAACAGGTGTTCTATGTCCGTGTTTGAAAATATGATTTTGAATTGAATAAAGATCTGTGAGTGGTTTAATGTTAAAAAAACAACAATAAAACAGCCTTTCTGAGCATTTCATAAAGGGATCTCAGAACAAGATCTATGTGGACTACATGCTAACTACAGGACCTAGGTTCTTAGAAAATATAGGCTTTTACTGACAGAGTTATAACTGTGAAAGAGTTGCCATGGAAGTAATTAAGGCTAATGTACAGAACACCATACTTCCAATTGCCATTGAATGGGAAAGGCTCCTTAATGAGAGATGGCAGATATTTAAAGACACCAGGTTTGTAATTCTAAAGACACTATGAAGGAAAGCACAATTCTTCCTAAAAATATTTGGGCATCATCTAGGAATTTTAAAATATATGGAAAGGAGCAAATGGTTTTACTCTGTCCTTAAATGAACCTTGACATTCAAAGAGTTGTTAGAGCAGTATGAAAAAATGCAGGACAAGTCAAGTGAAAGAGCCCATATTCATGGCACACATGAAAAAATAGATTACCTCAAGCAAGACACACATTTCACTTCTTCACATAGATCTTGCCATTCTGAGAAATGTGATTTTTTTTGTTTGTAACATTAAAATCACTATTCTGGCCCATCTTTCTTAATTGTTTGCTTTTATTTTCTCTTAATCTCTGACTGATCTTAAGTGCTTCCACTTGTGGCCCTAATAGATATTAAGATATTTTTATTATTTACAGATAGGGATTCTCAAGCATACCTCAAGTATGAAATCAAGTTCAGAAGAAGGCAATTTCAGAGAAATTGAAATAATCAAAGAAGTCCTTTATTTGCGTGTGTGTTCCTGATGATCCTGAATCAAGAGATTGTATTGTCTGTAGAGTACTGCATGAACTTAGATATTTTGTGGTTAATGTACAGAACTCTCTTTTTTCTTCATATCTTTGGCTTTATTCTCTTTCTTCCACCAGTCTTTCACTAGAAAATTAAATTCTAGTTACTTTCTTCCTGTATAGGAACTGTTGAATTATGGCTTGAACCACAGATTGATCACCTGAGGTGAGCACTGAGTCAGCTGCAGGAGCACAGGTGAAGGCAATTCACTGAGTGACCAAAAGGGGTGGAGTCTGGCTCCACCTCTCCCAGACCCCATTTAAGGGCTGACCACCACTGGGAAAGGATCTCTTGTTGGATATCCCTCCCCTGTGGAATCCTGGACAAGCCTTGACCATCAGTGACAGGTGGACTTTCTTTATTTGCTGGTTGTCTTTATTCCATCTTGATAAGCCATACAAAGTGTACTACCTACCCCCGTTATTTTCTGTGGATACTATTCTTTTGGGTTATTCATCCTCTGTTTCCATTACCACGGAAAGAGCATTTTCATAGCATCTCTTTCTACTCCCAAGTTTGTGTGTACTGTCTTCATCTGTTGTTTCCTCTGCACTGATCCTTAGCTCACTGACTGCTCAAACTACCTTCACAGGGTGCACCAAATAAATGTCTCTTTCTCTTCCTACAAATGTACTTCATGTGCTGTTTTTTTCTTTCACTATTATTATTTTTAATAGATTCACCCTGTACTATTGAACCTGTGCAGTGCCCAGAAACTGAAACTGGGGTTATTGGAGACCTTCGCATCTATCACATATGTGTCTTAAAGATGCATAATACTTGTGGCTCCTGTTTTGATTATTGACTCTACTAGTTTAATCAAATAACAGATTATGCTATTTTGACCAGCTCTGTTAAAAATCTAAAGTTTCAAAGAAAAGAATAGCTTAGTTTGGGTGTCCTATGAATAAAACATCTTTTTTTCATGAGCTTCTTAAATTTGTGTATTAAGGAGTCTACTGATGAGATTATAGCCTTCAGAAAATAATTATCTTTATTCTGTACTCAGAACTACACTGGGATGTGTCAGCTTTGGGGTCCAGTTCATGAAAACAAATTCATTCACAGCACAGACAGTACCATGAGCCTTGGTTCTGTCTACCAAGCTCCTGACCCCACTAAGAATGTGTTGTGTAACTGAGACAAATGCTTCAGAAAATCGATTGTACTTCACTCTCTTCTTGAAGCTAACAATCTCTTCATTAGTTTGATGAAACACCTGGTATCATCCATTTGGAGGAATAGCCTTCTTTACTCAAAAAGCATTGCTCCAAGAATGTATATACAAATTTGTGTGCATACATACATGCATATATGCACCTTCAGGAGGGAATATATCTTTTTTCCAAATTATAAAATAGCTTTTTTTTTTTTTTGGGGGGGGGGGAAATATATATATGCTAAATGTTCTGTCTTTAATGCACGTTGATGCACCATGCAGGTAGGCAGGAGTCAGTTTCCCTTCAGGGTGTGAGAGAGGCTATTCCCTACCCCAAACCACGGCACAGAAAAATGCTCTGTGCCACCAGAGTAGCATCGTTCCTTGTCACTTATATCCTCCTTTTCTATAGCAATGATAAGTACTGGATTTGTCAAGTGACAAAATCATCAACTTGGGCCTAAATTCTCCCTGAAATATAGTTTGAAAACCACCACGCTCTGCATTAACACCCCCGGATTTACTCAGTGCTTCCTTTGCTTACTTTTTCATTTCTTAGGAAAAGCTTATTCACAAAGGAATGATCACATTTATAAAATACTTATTTCCCTTTCATGGCAGATTTAGAAGCTTCTGATCTATCTCAATTTACTTATTGTATCTCTGTAATTGATATTGCTGAAAATCTTGTATCTGTTCCTCTTTTGTTCACAGAATATTCCAAGTACTAAAGTAGAGGACGTTTTCTTACATTGCTTGATTAGAGTTTTAGTTTTGTTAAAAGTAATTATCAATATCTGAAAACGATGAAATCATTAATCTCTACTTTGTTTGAGCCCTTTACTGTGACCATGAAGGCTAGTTATGAAATAGGAAATACATATACTAACGTTGCTGATGTTAGATGAATTTGAAGATACGTTAAGATATAAAAAATGAGTAAATGTGATGAGTTCTAAGGGTGACCAGTTTTTAATTCCATTTTGTTGTCAATCTTGTTGTCTGATGCTGAAGATAAAGTGTGTAATAGTCTTGTCTGCAAAGAAGTTCAATTGAAAGATAATGTTCCATTGAAATGCATTCTCGAGAAGCAAACTCACAGAATTATGCAACCAGATCACTCCCATGTTGGTGTACATTTGATTCAACGTTTTGTTATCAGCACACCCATTCCTAAGTACAACATTTTTAGGGCAAACACAATGGCCAGCAAATGCTCTATGCTCGAACAAACAGTTTTAGTAACAATGCTGGAAGAACCTGTTATTTGACAGCAATCAATATTTCTGGGTATATATCAGAAGGTATAGAGAGATGATACAAGTAGTCCTTACGTTTCCTTTTTAGACTGTAAGCAAATGATGCCATTTCTCAATAAGAACTATGTGAGCTGAATTTCTTCTCAGGAGGAATGGTTAGGTATTGGAACGGGTTACCCAGGGAAGTGGTGGAGTCACTATCCCTGGAAGTGTTTAAGGAAAGAGTAGATGTGGTACTAAGGGACATGGTTTAGTGGGGAAGTATTGGTATCAGGTGGGCAGTTAAAGTGGATTAGATGTCTTTTCCAACTTTAACAGTTCTGTGATACTATGATTCTATGTATAGCAATTGCAACTGATATGTAAAGAAGTAGAATAAAGCAGTATTTTTAAATATACTAGTCCCTAAAACATTCCTGTTAGATAACAAAGTATGATTATGGTTCTGTACATTCTAAACCAAATTAAATACAAATTTTATTGATAATAGTAACCATACTGGTATTTTCTTTTTTTTTTTCTTACCAAAATTTATGCTTAGAAGAAGTCAGGGGAATTTCCTACTGTTAAGTGACCAATTCCCTTTCTGATTCATACAGTGATAGATTCATATGGTAGGGTACTTCTGAAATTTGATGTGACATTTTTTGACCTGCTCATAGATCAGTGAAATCTGGCAAGAAGGTCAGGAAACAGAACAAGTAATTGTTGCAAGACAATAGAATTCTAAATAGATCATTTTGTCTAATCAAAATTCTGGACAAATGCCCTCATTAATTTAAATTTCTGCTGTCAAATGACTGGTGTGACATCATCTGAACACTGAGTACTCTCAGAAGCTTGTGTTTTCCAGTCATAAAAGGAAAACATGATATTTTTCATCATGTACTGCTGCTATTAATAACTTCTTAGATTCTGTCAGGCCAAAGTGGTGGAGTTAGTATTTCTTCAGTACAGGAGAACGTTTCACAGAGGCTGTTTGACAGGAAAAAGATGCAGAAAGGGAAAAAAGAAGCATGAACAGAAAAAGAAATTCCTTTCGAAACAATTTCAGTTATTGTAAATTATTTTTGTTGAGTAGTTACTGTGTTTGCAAAGTCATTAACTCCAAATTTTAACAGTGTTACAGTTAGGACCATCCTTGCTGTTTGTTATCACCATGCTTAACATAGGTCTTTTTATGCACGTTTTTGATCATTCAGACAGATACTTTAATGCGGAGAGTTAATCTGAGCTTGGGATGTACCAGCTCTGTGAATTGAGGGGAAACTACTCAAAAGAGTTTTTTAATTTACACTCAACATAATTTCTGGGAATTGAGTTATGTTTTGTTTTTATTTTTTTATTTTTATATATGTAAGTGAAACTGAAATTGGTAAAACAGCATAAAACAACAGCAAATCAAGAAAATAGAAATAAACCATAAGTTAATAAATAAGCAAAACAAGTAGAGAGTAGCCTCCTTTTAGTGCAACTGCTCTGAATGAAGCTGAAACTAATGGATTGTATTAGTGGCAAAGGGCAGTTCTGGAGTCAAAATCCGCTCCCAGTGGGTTTCATTGACACAATTAGATGGACTTGTGTGGCAAGCAAAAGTAGATCAACGCCTCTAAATTCATGAGCATTAGAAGAATATTGCACCATACAAACTATAAAATGTTTTAATTATATTTTACTTCAGAAAGTTGTTTTTGTTATATTATTTAGAAGTGTATATTTACTAACAAAGATAAAATGTCTATTAACATCAATATCATCTAGTGTATCATAAACTGAGTCACTGAGAAGGTATGCACATTTCTTTGGTAAGACCAATGAACCTATTAGCAAATACCATCCTGAATATAGGATCGACTTAGTTTTTAAAAGTCAGTTTTACTTTTCCATCCCCTGAGAACAACTACTGTGAAAACTCAACTGCTGCTGAATGCTTTGTGCCTTACTGCTGGAAAATCACAGTGATTAAAAAACAGCCGTGAGGAGAAGGAAAAAATATAGTGGAAGTGATTATGAGCATTTATTTAATATTATCATATGGTCTCCATTACTGATAAAGCCTTGATGGCACTAGTATATTTTAATTTATCCAGTTTTTAATTTCCATAGTTGGCTGTGTGCTGGTTTTTCTTCAGACAGAGAACTGGTGGGTTACACTAGAAAAATAGTGGAAATGTTTGTAGGCTAAGTTAGGTGAAATGAACAAATCAAGTCAACCGAAAATAGAGAAATGTGTATTTTATGTGGTCTTTCTATTAGGTGTTCTTCATAATAACGGTACGGTAAAAGGGTTATATTGATCGACTGATAGAGGTAAAAACAGAAGGCTTATTCCAAAGGATTTATGAAATCAGTGTTTGCAGTCTCTGTAGTGGAGAATTAAAAAATACCTTATATAAATGTTTGTGTGTATTTCGTGGACTTGACTTTTATAATTACGGTAATGTCATGGTTTCCTGGATTCCTGTAATCTTCCTTTTAATTGTGGTTATTGAATGCTTGGCGCATACAGAAATAGCTATTATGCCAACCCCTTCTTGGTATTTCATTCTATTAAATTTCCAACCTGCTTTTCTCATTGTCCTGGCATTTCTGAAAGTGGTGTGGGGAAGCGGAAGCAACCTAAATATATCTCTTCATAGAGGCAGTAGCAGGAGCAAATATTAGTGAGAATTTCTTTTGAAAGCTTTGATTCTATACCATGAGAGTGCATTTTAACAACTTGAAAATAATCAATGATTATTCAATTCTAGGAGCACTAAAGGAAGTAAAAAGCTCAGAAATTGAATCGATGACCTGGAAAACAAGCTCACTTTCAACAGAGATTTGATGTTGGGAGTTTCAGAATAAGTGCAGAAACTGATGGATTACTTTTTGCTTTTCATTATGAGTAAATCGGTTATGAAATTAAGTTAATAGATTTCACAAGCAGCTGATACATGTCCCAACAACCAGAAGAAAGTTCCTGTGATGAGTCCAGCTTGAAACTGGAGGAGGTTTCAAGTAGGAAATGCAATTCTACTTCACAAATTTATATATCTAGCACAAAAATAGACTAGGAGCTCTGGAGCTGCAAATTAGTGGAAACTGAGAGAGGATTCAAGGGAGTAAGAATATGAATTTCTGCTTGTACTCTTCACTACAGCATTGTGGATTGGTCTCTGTAGCATACAAGCATCAACAAGCAATTTTTGCTTGTTCAGCCTGCAGTCTACCACTAAACTAAATCTGCAAGGAATAGGATTTGGTGCTCTGTCGACCTTTGGTCTGACCTGGTGTGATTGTTTTTATGTTCTGAAGAATGAGCTGACATCCTTAGCTTTTTCTTTCCCCTTGTGTAATGAGAGTCTTAGGTATGATCACCAGATGCTTAAAACAGTAAACTAATAGACAGTCTTAGCACATTAGTCTGTGTTTGTTATGTTGGTAATGGTGAACTAGAACTGTGGGAAGCATGTCAATCACTATCAGACTTTTTTTCTGTAGAAGCTAATTAAGCACTGAAGGATGGTATAAGGAAGAGGAGTTAGTACAATGGCATGACATATAGGAGAACACCAAAAGGATTCTTCACGTAGAAAAGAAAGTGTTTGTGTGATTATGGATGGGTGTCTCCCTTAAACAACAGCTGGTGTCAGAGCAGCTCCTTGATTTTATGCTTTCCTCCATGCTGCTCAGCCTGCAGATCATCAGCTGCATGAGTGATGTGCATTTACAGCATGACCAGCAGCTCTGACAGTGACAAGAAGGAAACTAGACATTGCAGTTGTGCTCATGCACAAGGCCATTTCACCCAGGGAGGAGATGGTAGAAGACACTGACTGCAATCATGTGATCCCACTCAGCTCCAATTCAAATCATCCTGAAATGCATTTATTCTGAGCTAGTCCTAGGTTACACAGTTTGACATAGAATGCAGAGAGACGGTCAGAAAAAAAAAAAAAAAAAAGCAGAACTAGAGTAATAATGGCGTGGCATGTGCTTTTCTCTCAGGATTTACGTTAGGGGAAAGTACATCATACTGAATCTATCAGCCTGTGAGCAGCAAGGTTACTGCTGCTCTGTGCCTTCAGATCCAACTGGTAGTGAGGCTGAAAATGCATTTGTAGTAGATACACACATGCATAACACATATATGCACCTCATACAAGTGCATACATACATATTTGGACATGCAAATTGCAGGCACAGAGCAACAAGTCCTTAATTTGGGTTCCCACCTTCCCTCATACCTCTGTGGTCCTCTGGGTGTGTGGAGATGGGCCCTTCATGGCTCTGCAGAGGGCCTGGGGTAGCCTCATCTGTCTATAGCCTAACGTAGGTTTAAATAAATGCAGCTCATCATATCTTTTATTTAAGCCAAAATGAATGAGCCAGCAATAAAACAGAGCGAGAAGGATGCGTATACAAAAAGCAAGAATAGAGAGGAAGAAGGGAAGGTCTAACATCCTTGTAGTGGTTTTGATTTTTACAGAAGGTGGGATTACAAGCTGATAGTCAGTAGTAGTGAAGTGGATTTGACAGGGGTCAATACCATGGGCTACAAGCGACGCAAGAAAGGATCTAAGAGATGTTGTGTAAGCCTCTGGATAGTGAGTTCATAACTACACTACTGGACTCCTTATGAGATAGAGCACCCACATAACAGCCTGGAGGCAACTTCCTTGTGAGCAAAAGCCTGTACAAGGAGAGACACTTTCATTTATTGGAAACAAAAGCAAATGCTGCTGTGTAAGTCTCTAAGTTCAAAGTTCTGGAACTTATCTTCTTCACACCATTGCTTTCTCACAGGCTTTCTGTTCAAATGTCAGACAAAGAGGCACTACAACCAACACCTGCTGTGTGAAATAGGATGTGACCAAAAAGGGATCTTATATAAGGAGTGCATCTAGGAAATTTATACACAAATTAGTACAGTAGTGAAAGAGTGATCTATCCTGGAGTTATTGCTGTAGTGCAGCTTGAAGTATGTCGTGATGTATAGCACCGAGATGGCACGTTAGTGAGCAGTGTTCTTTTAAAGGTGAACATGTATTTGTCAGTGTGCCTCACTGACTGAGTGGTACTGACCCATTGAAGAGCCGGTGTAGGACTGAAAGAGGCTTTGGGCTTTTATTTCAGCCAGAGCCCAACATGTTGTGAGGTGCTCTTGATGCCAGAGCTGTCCCATATGTGTTAGTGTAGGACACGGATCTTTCCTGTCTCCTTACGGCATGAATAAAACATCACAGAGGGCCTGCAGAAAGGAATGTATTTCTGTGACAGCAGCATCCAGATGACACACTTGAACAGGCTTGTTTTGCACACCAAGCCATGCGATTTAGCGCTACAAGCTATTTTGGTGGCTTCAGGCTTAGCGGATTTCAAAGCAGGACGCCATAAGAACACCTTCATCTGCGTTAGGTCAGACAAGAAGAAAACACAGGAGGAATGTTGATGTGTGCAGAAAAGGTGAGGCCTCTGGGAAGGGAGACAGCCCTGCCCTGCAAGGGGAGCTGATCCCTGGTGCACGAGCGGCACGGATACGTAAGGAATGTTAGCTAGCTGTAAGCTGGCTGTCACTGGTGCTGGGTAAAACCTTCAGGGTCCTATCACGCCGTAAGGGAAGGATTTCTTCACCTTCCTACAGTATCTGACCCCGGGCTGTTGTCTGGGACGCTCTTGGATTGAGACAGAAATCACACAAAACGCCACAGCAGCGGTTATACGCTGCAAGCCAAACAGAACTAAAACCCAAACTTCCGAAAGAAGAAACGAAGAAGGTAAAACGTGCTCTGATTTTTCACGTCGTCGGCTCTTGTCGTCGAGCCCCGCTCCCCAAAGCCACCCGGCGCCTTCCCCAGCCCGCCCTTCCTCACCGCACCCCCGGGCCGGCAGGGGGCGCCTCACACCCCTCCCCCCCAACACACACACACACACACACCCAAATCAGCCGCAGACTCTGTCCCGAGGCGGCGCTGATTGGCTGCGGAGCGGCCCGCAGCGGCGGGCGGAGCGTCGCGATTGGTCCGCAGGTGCCGCGCGGGGGGAGGGGGGGGGGGGAGGGGGGGCAGAGGGTATATAAAGAGGGAGCCGCGGCAGCGGAGCGTGGATAGTCGGCGGGTTGCGTCGCGGTGCGGGCGGTGTGAGGCGAGGCCCTCAGCCGCAGCCGCCCTGCCCCGCCGCTCGGTGCGCCCGCGGTGGCGGAGCTGGCAGGCCCCAGCCATGCTGTGCTACGTGACCAGGCCGGACGCGGTGGTGATGGAGGTGGAGGTAGAGGCGAAAGCCAACGGCGAGGACTGTCTCAATCAGGTGAGGGGCGTCCCCCTACCTCGCTTTTTTTTTCCCCCCCTTTATTTTCTTCCCCTCCATGTTGGATGCAGGGGTTGCCGCGTCCCTCCGCGATGGTTATCGCCTTTCTCCTTCACTTTGCGTGGGAAGGGCGGGCTGCGGGGGGGGGGGGGGGGGTGCTCGGGAGGCCTCGGCCTCGCTGCTGCAGCCCCATCTCAGCCCCCCACTCCTCCTCGCTTCGGGATGGGGGTACGAGGGGACCCATCGTGCCGCCCGGGAGCGGCCCGCGGTCCGGGTGCCCCGTGCCTGGGGAGAGCTGCGGGGACTCGGGCCGCTGCCCTGGGGAGGGGGGAGGGGGGAGGGGGGGGGGGGGGGGGAGGTGAAGTCCGTGTCCGGCTTGTTTACGTAGCGCTTTGCGCGCTGCTTGCTTAGAAATGTGTTCAAAGAAGCTCGTCGCGAGGATGCTGGCGGGCAGGGTGTATCTATCGTTTCAGGCTGCTCGCACGCAGCTCGATTTTTTTTTTTTTTTTTTTCTTTGAGTCGAGCTATCTTTGTCTGATCGCGCCGTTCGTTACGAAGGACCTCTTCCTTTCAGGTTTGCAGAAGGCTGGGGATCATAGAAGTCGATTACTTCGGACTGCAGTTCACTGGCAGCAAAGGGGAGAATCTGTGGCTGAATCTGAGGAACAGGATTTCCCAGCAGATGGATGGTTTAGCTCCTTATCGGTTTAAATTAAGAGTCAAGTTCTTTGTAGAGCCGCATCTTATCTTGCAGGAACAAACAAGGTAATGTGGAGGCGGCTGTAAGCAGAGCTAATCTTGCTTTCGGTTTTGTTAACTTATGAAAACGATGATGTGGAGGCACTGTTTCTTCTGTCCTCCGATATTCTGTTCAACTTAGTTTTTAAAATCCAGTATTTGAAGTATTATTCGCTTCCTGAAAAGAAAAAGCAACGGTGTGAGTAGCTAGCGGGAAGTAATACGTAGTTAATTCCACGAGAAATTAGTGCTGGAAGAAACTTAGCTGTCAGTAACACCTTATTTATATGGCATTTGTGTGTCCGATGGTAACCCCAGCTCAGTGGTGTTACTGTAGGTCGTTCCAAGGCAGGAAACAATTCCTCCCACAGCGCAAAAACTTGCTGAATTCTTTTTTGTCTGGTATCATGTTACAGTAACTTTCAAACAGCTCCAGGCCCTGCGAGGCTACAAAAGAAACAGCTGTTCTGCTTCTGTGGCCAATCCTGGTAACTGAATTGTTACACTGCTACCCAGTTTAGGATTTCGGCTCCTTAGATGAGCGAGGAGTACTTGCTTTCACTCCCTGAGGTTGATTACTGCCTGTCCACTTCAACTGCAGATGCTTTCTCTTTAAGGAAATCTGAGCGCATAAGTTTAAAACTGATCTCTCAACTAATGTATTTTTTTTTTTGTTTTTGTTTTAGGTAGTAAATGGGCAGATGGAAATCTAGTGTCTAGGTGGTAATGTCAGAATGTGTTTTCACTGCTCACCTTGGTACTGTCAGAATTAAGACCATGGATACCACACTCTTGTTCTGCACAGAGTATTTGTATGATGAATTTGGTCAGAAGCAGACAGCTTGATTTGATTCATAGAAAAATGTTTGGGGTCTTCTTTTTCTTTTTAAGTAATGTGTAGGGGTGAAACTTTGGGGAATGGTTGTTGCCCAATCTGATTCAAGTTTTCAGAATGCTGTTTGTAGGACTTTATTTATCCTGCATAATATTTACTTGGGCAAACGCAGTCTAACAAATCCAGGATTTGGTGTGTGCTTTTTAAGGAAAATTCTAACCTCTGTGGTACATCTTTGGGCTCTTATTGAATATTTTTCCTTTAAAAAAAAAAAAAAAGTCTTAAGCATTCTCAATGAGAGTAAGAAAAAAAGTAAATAAAGGATTTTTATGTGGAACAAAAGAAGCAACAAGGTCTCACACCTGACGGGGCAGATGAGATTACCTGGAGTGCGCTGGATAAGTCTCCTCACTTCCCTCACTCAGACAGAATCAGGGTGAATCTGAGGAGACAAAGCACAGCTGTGATTGGCATTTTGTTACTGCTGCTGAGTGCTTGTTCTGCTTTACAAGGCTTTTGCAGACACCTGTCTTCCTAACTTCAACACCATCAATGCAAGACTTGGCAGGTTGTGAGAGTTAACAGGGAGCTTCAAGTGGTGAAACATACCCCAAGGGCCTAAAAGACAGGTTTTGTAGCTAAGCTGCAGCAGAACTCCTATGAACATACATCAAAGTTGTGAGTATGTTCCACTGTAAAGACGACTTGAAAAGGTTGTAGGTGGGATGAGTTCTTTTATGTACGAATTAAGACTGTTCTGAAATATTGTAGCGAACAAGACTAAAGTTGAGACTCAATCATAGAGGGCTATTAAAATCAGGTGGTAGTGATAATGAAGTTTTGAAGAGCAACTGCTTCTCTGAGGCCTTCAGAGTATTCACATTTGCAAGTTCAGTTCACATCCTCAGTATCTGTGCTAACAGTGCTTGCGTTAAAAATTAAATCTGCGTTGCAAAATAGTTTGTGTTGGCTGCATTTTATTTGTCTGCTAACTAGTCTGCACGTAGCAGACCTGGAATTCCACAGTGGCTGTGGTTAATGTGCATTTCTGCAGTGCTGGCACTGAGCTATAGTAGATTTGCTATTCCTTCTCAGGTCTGCCAAAGGGTTTAGCGGTGCACTCCTGTTTTAGTTTGCATTTAAACTGTGGGATGAAGGGAAAGATTAAAAACATGTCACTGAATCATACAGTAGGATTAAAAAGAGCTGTACAGTTACAGCTGACACCTTGTTTCTTCCCTTTACTTTCAGAGTCAGTGTTCTGGATGAGAAAGAGAGAGTGATGGGTATTCATGGCTTCCTGTAGCATAATTACATCCACAGCTGGTGTACAAGGAGGGCCTTTCTGTGCTGTGTTATGTTTGCGTGAGGAAAACTGGGCAAGTCTCAATCCTTATCACAGAATTGCAGAATTCTGGGGACCTCTAGAGATCATCGAGTCCAGCCCCCCTGCCAGAGCAGCTCCCTAGCCCAGGTTGCACAGGCAGGAGTCCAGGCAGGTCTTGAACATCTCCAGAGAAGGAGACTCCACCACCTCCCTGTGCAGCCTGTGCCAGTGCTTATGTTCTGCCTCTGAAGCTGACTTGCCTGATTAGGTGCGTTCTGTGACTGCGTTTGAAATCTGGCAAGTTGCAAGTAGTTCTGAAGTCATCTGGTTGATATGCTTTGCTGTGAACAATAGCAAATGTTGCGACTGAGTTGTTCTGTTTTTGTTTTTTTTTTCCATATGCTTTGGATGCTTTGTTAACTTCAGTTTGAGCGCTTCATTGTGGAGATTTTTGTCTCGCCCTTTCCATTTAGAACTTGCCTGTACCTTTGTTGCTTTTTATCATTCAGGTTTCTACACGCTGTGTGATCTGGCTGCTGAACATCAGCCTGCTCTCCTGTTATCTTTAATCAGTGTGCAGCCCGGTGGAAGATTGCAGCCTCATGCATTTTTAATACTGTGATGCAAGGAAGCCTTCCACCCAGCGAGTGCGAGGTTGTTTGTGGGAGAGCTGTGTGGGGCAGAACCTGTGGGGCGGGGGCACTCGGGGACATTGACTGCAAGTAACCCGAGCAGTGGGCCTAAGGTGCCAAAGTCCACCTCTGTGGTCATGCCAAAACAGAAATGATTTTCAAGGGGAGCTTGCTTGAGCAATAAAATATTTACCCACGCCTTTCAGAGAGGGCCGAGTGGCTCGTCTTGCGTAACGTGGCTGAAAATGAGGTATTCTTATGTCAGCCATGGCAAGTTAAACAGCGTGTCAGCTTCTGACAAATCCCAGAGTCTCGTGAAGCATTCAAAACAACTGTGTTTTGCCAACTTTCAGATAGGTAATTAGTGCTTTGGAGGCTGCTGTGTGTGCTATTTGCAAGTATTGCAGTTAGGCTAGCTAAAATGAAGAGCAGGCTTGCATCTAGCACTCCAGACTCTCCTTACTTTCTAATGAAAAGATGTAAAAGTATCCCATTGTCCTTACACCGTCAGCTGGCCAGCGCAACTGTCGAGCCATGTGTTAGAGTGTAATGGACACCGGAATGAGTGTGGATCTGTTTCTGCAACCAGAGCTGAATTGCAGTGGGTGATCTTTCACCCACTCCGCTGAGCATAAATAAGGGTAAAGATATCGGGGGAGGAACAGAACTGCAAGGCTCGTCTTTTTCATATGGTTTATATCTGCTTTCTAAAAATAGGATGATTATCTATTACTTCAGCTTTTTTTTTTTTTTTTTTTAGGGATAACAATTGTGCCTTTGGTTTCTCTAGACTGTGTGGTTGTAAATTGCTCCACAGCAGCAATGAGCTTACCCTGCAAGCTCTTTTTTGGAGCGTCATACCCAAAGAGGACAGACAGTTCCTTGGGGTGTATTCTCAGATACTTGCCAGAAGTCAGGCAGGTGGATAGGTGCTCCTCATCTGGGAGCTGTTAGTTCTAAAGACCCTTTTTTTTTTTAAATTTATTTATGAGGGATTGAGTTTTGGCACTTATTCTGCTGGCAGCTGAGCGTAGAACTTATCTTTGTATGTAAACTTATGTTTCCCCTGTTTTCATTAGGTTTAAACAACAACAGGAAAAGCTGTACTAGGAGCCAAATTTTCACTGTGGAGTTTTGAGTCCTAATGTGTGTAATCATCTTCCATAAGTTTGTATGGAAGGTATACAAATCTAGTATTGCATACGCTTTTCATAGCTCTTATTCTGTGCAGTCCTTACTTCCAACCCAGCTGATTTGGCAAAAGGCTGATTTCAACTCTTTTTTTTCCTTAGGAGTGTCATTGCAGTGCAGTATTGACGTGTTTTCAGTGATAGCAGTCCATCTAGTCAGCCTCCATCAGTTCTTTCAGAGAGGAAAGAAGCACTGGGTTTGTGACTCGGGTCAAAATATGTTCAGTATCAAATTATTGATGTGCAACTAAGAAGTGCATTAATCACTGCTATGCATTGAAGTGCTTCAATATTCTCATAGAAGGTATGTGGTACGAGAAGTTCTAGGGCAGTATCCTGATTGCTAGAGGAATATAAAAACACCGTTGTAACCGGTGCTTGAGGAAAGAGTGTGGTCACGTCCTAACTCTGAAACTGCTTTCTCTTCCCTTTGGAAGGAAGCAATTCTGTCTGGTGGCTTTGACAAACTTGCTGCTTTGTGTACTAATTGATATTTCTAAGTAGAAACATAATAGAATCGAACATACAGGAATATCTAGCTGGCATGAGGTATGGGGGGATGGAGCTCGTGTTCTTCTAAGCTGTATGAATGCTGTTGTGTATAGCATGCAGCCTGTTTGTGACTTTGTCTCTGTAATGGAAGGTTCTGTTTTTAAAGCTACCTTAAGCTGTGAGATGCCCCCACGTGCCTAGCAAATGTTTAGATGACTAGCTGCTACAGTAAGAAATCGCAGCACTTGTGAGCTGTGAGGACTTGTTTTCTGAAGAGGTCTAAAGGTTAAGTGGAACTTCGGTGTGAGTAGTAACAAAGTGGCAGGATGTACTAAAAGAATATTGAGGGAAGGAGAGGAGAAATGACATTGCTTTCAGGTATTTCTTAAACTTTTGGCAGGCAGTAAATATTAATGTACCATCTA
Organism: Oreortyx pictus; assembly: GCA_036925125.1. Lineage (NCBI taxonomy): Eukaryota > Metazoa > Chordata > Aves > Galliformes > Odontophoridae > Oreortyx > Oreortyx pictus. The sequence continues at coordinate 83,410,615 of JAUPFR010000003.1, read as the reverse complement.
CAGCTGAGGTGATGAATGGTGCAGAAACAAAAGCAATTACTGTCTTATGGTGGTCAAAATAAGGTATTCTGTCAGCAGTGTTGGAAGCTCAACAGATTTCAGTTTTAAAACAGTTCTGTTTTAAACTCACGGAGTAGAAATTCCATTAAATTCAAGGCACTGATACTAAAACAATTCCTTGAAAAATCTCATGCCCCTCTGCACAGCTTGAGTGTCTGTACAGGTGGTAAAAGCCCTCTGCATTTTTTCATATCTAGAGGCTCCTAGATTAAGTGCTGTCTAACAATTTCAGTAGGATCTCAGCTTAGGTCAGAAATTAATTTACAAAACCTTAAATACTTTCTGGTAAGTAATAGTATCTGTAATATGACCAGCTTTTCTACAAGCGATCTGTTGGGCCCTTTAGTCTTGGCAGAATTAGATGTCTGACTGCCTCAGGGCTCCTGTTTCTTGTTCTGCTTGAGTGTATTCAGCTGTAAAAGCACAGTATTTTGCCTTTCTGTTTGAAGATAAAAAAAAAAAAAAAAGTTATAGCTGTATATTAAAAGGGAAAAAAATAAATCTTTTCGTAGTCACAGAATCTGACTGGTGCAGTGGTTTTAACCTTGACGGGTGTTGATTTTTGCAGTGGATATTAATGTACTTTTGGAAAAGTGTAGTCTTCAAAAGGTTGCACGGGAAGACAACACTAATTAGAGTTGCTTTTTCAGATGCATAAAACACTTGCAAACCCTCATCCTTTCAATTTATAGATGCTTTTCCTTCCTGTGATGCATTTCATGTCCAAAAATGAAAACCACTGGTGCTGCAGTGTCTGTATCTGCAGGAGCCATCTTTTGTGTATCTGGCTCCCCCCCTTGATGTCAGTGAAGTTTCTCTGCCAGAGCAGAACGCTGCCTTTTCCTTGTGCACTCAATACTGTCATGTATGCAAAGTACACAAAAGGAAGATGCAAGTATTTAGGTGTGGCAGCTGAAAACATGTCAGTTAATGAGAATAAAATTGTCAGTTTCTTCTTTGAAATGCTGTAGGTGTAATTAGTACATGCTTATAATAACGTGAAAACCTGCTTTCATACTAACAGGGTCGGAAGTGCATGGGAAAGCCTTTTATTTTATGAAATGTTGGTTGGGATCAAGGAAATGCTACTGTTCGGGTTTTATTTTGGCCACAAGTTTTTAATTATTGATTGGACTGGATTTACGGATAGATTTATGAATGGAGCTTCAAAAGGAGTGTGTACAACCCATCCATCCCCTTGAAAAGCCCCAGCTATTCCTTTCTGTGGCTCAAGCCGAAAGGACAGAGATTGTAGCAGAGGTTTGAGATCTTTTCTAAAACAAACCTAAACGAGGAATAACCTGCTAACAGGAGAGACAGCTGTACTGTCAAGTTCTTGCGGTCCCACCACTTAAATCCGCGTTCTCCAGGGGGAAATGCTAACTTCTCTCAGGTCCCCATTGAACCACTGAAACATAGATGTGCATCTAGACATCTGAGTGATGCAGTTAGAGCACTTGCCTTGCAAACAAGCACAGTGTTGATGTGGGTATGCATCATGCTGGTTGTAAAGAGAAGTGCAATTGTTGCGGCTTACTGCTGGAAAAAAGAAATTCATGAAGAAGTTTATAGGATTATATGAAATATTTTTCTCCTTTCAGAAGTTCTGCATGTGGGCGTTTTGGGGGCCAGCATTTGTATTTTCTGAGCTCCGGTATTTATCATAATAGAACAAAGAATGAACACAGATTTTGCAAGATATGTGCTGGATCATGCTGGAAAGGCAGCCCTGTGAAATTGAAGTGTGTTATAAGAGGAGTTGCGTATGATATCAAGAATTGCTGTGGGAAGGAAAGCTAATCTCTAACCAGCATTTGAACTTCAGTGACTCAACGTAACTTCTTTAAAAAGTAGATTACATTTTCCTTTTGCTATCTTTTCTACAATTAAATGTCCTGTCATGGTAGAAGCTGTGATATATCCCTGTGGGTACTAGACTTTGATTTATTGAAAGCTTTCTCAGTGAAACATAATTACTGCTACATCTGGCATCCATAAACACGCTGAATGTTAAGAAAAAGTGGGAAGAAAGGTGTATTTCCTTCCCTGAAGGAAGATAAGGATGGATTTGCAGAAGTTAAGGTAGACTACAGTGGGAATTAACAAGCTGCTGTTAGTGATGGTAGGAAATTTGATTTGGCTGACTGGCCTATTAGGTAATTAAGAACAGCTTTGTGAATTTTCCAGCTCATGTCAAACTAGCCTTGATGCCACGTTACTCTCTTATTTGTGTTCCTGACAGAAGTGCCGTCTTTAACTGGTGGCAGAGCCATTTAATCTGTGTAGGGAAAGAATGTTCTCTCCTGTGTGATAAAATTATATACACGCTTTGAACTGCTCTTCACAGCTTTTTTTTTCTTGTAATTTGTCAACAGTAACAAAAGACAGTAATCAGAGGAAATGAATCTGTGTGTTTCATTGGTGTTTTATTTAATGAAGTTAGTAAGTGGCCTTAAGTTAAAGCAACTTCTAATAAGTCTGATGTTGAAGTCCTAGCTTCTTTTAGTAATGCTTTTAGACACTGACTTTACTTGTTTTCTCATCTTTAAGTGCTTAAAAAGGTGGTGGGCCCTTTTTCCCTGTGCCAGAATGTTATACTCACTGGAAATTCTTAATTACTAAGTATATTTGATATGTATTTAATACCTATTGTGATTACCAAACATGCTGTAACATCTAGAATAAACAAACATTTCTGATTTCATTGCAGGCATATGTTTTTCTTGCATATAAAAGAAGATCTTTTGGCTGGTAATCTTCCGTGTTCTTCAGAGCATGCAATTGAACTTAGTGCGTTGTTGGCTCAGATGAAGTTTGGAGATTATAACCAGAACACTGCCAAGTACAATTATGAAGAGTTATGTGCAAAAGAGCTCACCACTACCATTCTGGAGAGGTAAAAAAAGAAAAGTAAAATAGAAATAAAATAATGAAATTGCATGGAAGCCAAAAGCGTAAAACTTTTGTTTTGCTTTAAGCTCCTGATGCCATAGTATCTCCCGTGGGGCTAAAATGCTTTCCTGTGGATTTTTCATTATGTATTTTATGCTGACCCAGGTAAATACTTAGGGAGAGAATAGCTAAAAGTCTTGATTGCATCTAGCTTTTGTAAAACAAATTGTAGTATTGTTTCCTAAATATTCTCAGAATGTTTTAGTGTTTTTCTCTTACGTGTCTGGCCTGTTTTATCTGGCTATAGATTTCCAGTTGTTTCAGACCCCAAAGAGTGATCTATTTAACTAGGTCATCCGATGCCTGTGTTACGCCCACCTGCTAACAGTAACAGCATGTATTTGAGTTATTTCATCTATCCTACCAACAGCATTATTACAAAGCACAAGGAGCTGGAAGGTCTAAGTCAAGCTTCTGCTGAGTACCAGATTCTACAGATTGTGACAACACTGGAGAACTATGGGGTAGAGTGGCACTCGGTTAGAGACAGTGAGGGGCAAAAGCTCCTTATCGGTGTTGGACCTGAAGGCATATCCATCTGTAAAGATGACTTCAGTCCTATCAACAGGTAAGTGTTTTGTGGAAGCATTTTTTCCATTATTCTGGTCTTCTGAGCGTGCCTCTGATTTTTACACAAATAGACAAAGCTGTTCTGAATTACAAAAAAGCAGCCATTGCAGTGCAGGGTGTGGGGGTGCTACCTGCTTATCAAGATGATTAGTATTTCTGACTTGTATGTACTTTTGAAGCTGTGTCTTCGGTGTTCTAGGCAGTGGTCATAGGTTATGGTGACTTGTGACCTAAAGTGTGTTTTAGGTTGTGGAAAATGCCCTTTAAATCTAAATAACGTTGTTTGTTTGTTTGTTTTTGTTTGTTTGTTTTTGCTTTTTTTCCTTAGGATTGCTTATCCTGTTGTTCAAATGGCGACTCAGTCTGGGAAGAATGTGTATCTGACTGTTACTAAGGAGTCTGGTAACAGCGTTGTACTCCTGTTTAAGATGATCAGTACAAGGGCAGCAAGTGGACTCTACAGAGCAATTACAGAGACCCATGCGTTTTACAGGTCGGTACTGCCACGTCAATCAACTTGGCATTTCCCTCAAGGTTGGAAGCTGAACAGATTTTTGCTCCTGTCCATTTTGTGGGATGGGAGTATTTTTAAAGGAAAAAAAAAAAAAAAAGCAAGATTTTAAGTACCCTGCTATGAATATTAGCATCTTAGGGATAGAAACTTGCTGTTTTCTTTATTTCATAGTACTCCGTGTATAAGGCAAGGTGAGAGCAAAGGAGCAGAAGGGAGCTTGTTTTTCAAAATATGTAGGTGTTGCTCATGCATGTGCACTTGATGTGTACTTGTTTCTCCTTTATTAGGCTCTTATTGCCAGAAGTCCTCTTCCTACAGTTCCTACAATCTTCCTACAGTTCCTCTCGTCTCTGCTTACATACTTAGGATTTTATTTTGTGCCAGGACCTATCAGTTGTCTTTATCCTTCTGTTCTTTGAGGCAGAGCTGCTAGAATCAATTTCTGATGGCTGATTTTTTTTTTTTCCAAATGCTTCACCCCCATGTGAGGTCCAGCACTGTTCAGTGGAGATAACCATTAAAGACATTTAGCAATGTTTCTTCACAAAGTCAACCACGTGTAAATCTCAATTAAGAGAAGAATTGGACTTCAGCAGAGCAAGTTGCATACTCTAGGCAAAGGCCTGTCTAGCTTCTCATATCAGAGCAGTTTAATACAGTGAGAGTAGTTAACATCAGCTGGTTGCCTCTCTAACTGCTGCAGCTACTTAGCAGCTCACCACTACTTATTTTGTGAGCCTGATGTTAAGCGTGATTTGTTCTCCTTCATTATCTGTCCATGCACTTTAATTTTGCGTTACTTCTTTTAGGCAATTAAAGCCTTAAGTAACTTATTAGATAATCTTAACTGCCTTGTCTTTGTCTCTTGTCATTTTTTGCTGCCCTTGTTTGTGATTGTAATTTAAGCAGAATTTTAGCTAATATTTGCCCATAAGCTTAGATTTTTGGACCTTAGGCCATCTGATACAGTAGTCCTTGGTTTTTTTTCCTTACCCTACGTTGTCTAGGAAAGTGCTAATGTCTTGAGCTTCTGCAGGTTTAGGCATATCACTGCAAATTGTGGCAAACGGAACTACATTAATTTAATGCTCTGTAGTGCATTCACCCTGATTTACTTCAGGTGATACAGCGCTCGTGTATAAGGTACTTAATGTCAAGTAATGCTTTTAACCAAACTTCCACTACACTAAAACATTTGGAGAGCCTGTTTAGAGAAAGAGGCATTGGCTGTTATGCCAGAGGCTATTAATTACAATTATTTAAAGTAGCATTAAGGAATTACCATGTGAAGAGGTCCTGCCGGACAGGATTACAGATTAAACAAGTGTTTGCTGCTCATATTGTAATACCTTAACTCCTTTCAATAGGTTGAGTGTTTCACCAGATTTTTGCATGTTTTTTTGAAGATGTCGAACATGTCACATATTCTCCTCTGTTTTAAAATTACTTTGTATTTTGAAAACAACGTTGTAGACCTTAAGTATTTCAGACTGATTTGTTTTAATTTCAGTGATGTTATTTCAGCTTTAGGAAAAATAGTTGTAGAGATGCTTATTAGTATTAACTAAACAATTTTGCATTTGCCTTACTGTTTTATAGGTGTGACACTGTCACTAGTGCTGTCATGATGCAATATAGTCGAGACTTAAAGGGCCACCTAGCGTCTCTGTTCCTGAATGAAAACATTAATCTTGGGAAAAAGTATGTCTTTGACATTAAAAGAACATCAAAAGAAGTTTATGATCATGCAAGAAGAGCTCTGTATAATGCTGGCATTGTGGATCTTGTTTCACGGAGTGACCAAACCCCACCAAGTTCCCCCCTTAAGTCTTCAGAGAGTAGCATGAACTGTGACAATTGTGAGGGTCTTAGCTGCCAACAAACAAAAGCTCTGCAAGAGAAGTTACGGAAGCTGAAGGAGTCCATGCTTTGTATGGTGTGTTGTGAAGAGGAAATAAATTCAACCTTTTGTCCCTGTGGCCATACAGTGTGTTGCAAGACCTGTGCTGCCCAATTGCAGGTAATTACGATGCTATTAAAACAGGAGTAAAATATGTGCAAGCTTGGGTTTTCTGAATGCTTGCAGCCCTGGATTAATATGTGCATGCTGATGTTAGTAAAACCGAGTTTTAAAATTGCTCTCAGTGAGCTAGGTTTCAAAGGACATTCCGTTCAGATGAGTTTGAGAGATAAGCTTTAGCTGGGTTAAGTTCTACTGCGGTGAGAGTAAGGATTAGCTGGCATCTTTCTCAGTGTCCTGTTTTAAATATGGAGATGATGGAAAAGTACTCTCTTGTGTAAACAGTCTTCAGTAAGAGCAGGGGTTTTCAGAATCTGAACTAATTTCTCAATTTTTTTCTTTCCAGTCATGTCCTGTTTGCAGATCTCGTGTAGAGCATGTCCAGCATGTGTACTTGCCAACCCACACTAGTCTTCTCAATCTGACTGTGATATGATCTACGTATGCATTTTTAAACCCATCATGTCCTTTTTAAACTGCACTAATATGAATTGCAACCATTGATTGTGAAGAAAGCAATCACTCTGGCACCAATCCATGATCAGAAGCAAAAATACTGCATTTTTGAACATAAAATCTTCGCTCAGCATGCCCAAGATGGTTTGGGATATCTTTCCAGAGCAAAACCTGTTAACTGATTCACGTTACAGAAAAGGAAAACGATGTGTAAGTTTGTAGCATGGCAGTGTTGCCAAAAAGCTAGGGAGCCCTGGAGAAAGGTGGTGTCTGCATTGTTACACCCAGCAAGAGCAATGCAGCCTTTTATTCTACTCTTCTGATTCTCATTTTAGTTCAGGCATTCCATTTATTTTAATAGTAAAAATAGTTTTTACAAATATCAGTTTAGTATGGCTTGTAGCTTCTGCTTTTAGTCAATTGCTTTAGAGGGGGGAGAACACTGGGAAAAGAAAAGTGAAAAGGGCTCATCATGCAGCTGTGTTCAGTTTTCTTGAACAGAAAATTCTGATGGCGTAGCTTTCAAGGGAGAACAAGTTGGTTAATTTCAAAGTGCTGAGGGTAGATCAGGAGAGTTTTAGTTTGTGATGATGCCCTCTGGAAGCACCATCAAGAGGCTTCATCCACAGTTCTCAGTTAGGTCAAGTATTCCCAGGTTTCCCACATCTAACATGGATGGTGGTTGCTGCTGCTGCAGTCAGCTGCCCTGAAGTTGGGGATTGACATCAAACTGTTAATTGTGCACCGTTATTTTCTAAAACAAGGGTCATGCGTAATTTTAAATGCTTTCTTTTGGTTAATGTCTTTATTGGCTAGGTTTATTACTTGCTAAAATGGTTTTTAATCTCCATCTCCCCCCTCCCATGTGGGCATTTGAGACTCCAGTTTCCAAGTATATTCTCCAGGATACAGAGGGAACTAGAGACCGTGTTTGGGTGCAATACTGGCTTATTCAAAGCTAGAAAAGTACACTGTCACTTTACTGAATCTTTCTGACTATACTTTTCATATTGCCTTAATGTAGCAGTAATGTGTGTTTATGCATCTGTTTCTTTGCACAGACATTTTGTCAAAATATTAAAATTCTACTTTTTTATGACACATTAGCATATAAACCTTACTCTAAGAGGGTATTTATTTTTTCACTTTGTAAAGAAAATTTTGTTTCCTCATGAAGCAAGAGCTTTTGTCCTATATTGTAGGCAACTTCTGTCTTTTTATATTCAGATTAATAAAGGACTTTAAAAATCTATTTTGCGTTACAGGGCTGTTTTATTCTGAAGTTCTTCTGTGGCATTACTGAATTGAAAAGACAGTATGAAGTGTTGATGCTCGTCAGCTGGATGTTGTGGGTCATGCTCTAAGAGGGAGGGAATAAAGCTTCTTCAGGTGTGTAGAAATGCTGAGGGAGCAAAGGAAGTGGCATGAATAGCCACCTTTGTTTAGGCAGTGTGCTTTAAAACAACTGGCATCTTCCAATTGTGAAATAGCCTCCAGAATTAACTTTCTGGAGAGCCTTCCTGCGATAACGTGGCCCAGTACATCTGGCATATCCTAGTGAACAACGGAAAATGCAGATGAAATAGGGTTTTGGAGCCTAAGCAGTTCTGTTTGAGAAAGTTGCTTTTTTTGCCTGGAGCTGTTCCTCTGATTCATCTTTTACTTAGGACTCCCTTCATATTCTGGGAGAGAATGGTCTCTTGCTTAAACATTGGTAAGCTGTTGCTGTAAGATGGGGCTAGGATCAGAGCAAAGCTTTCTGGAACCAAGGTGGTAATTTGTGGAGAGTGTTAACAAAACTCACTTAACTGTGTTCCTATGTTTAAAAACAAACAAACAAACAGAGCTAAGCATCTTATTGTCAGGGTGTTTCATCAGCAATTGAAGCTTGAGGCCTTGGACTTCAAAGTAAGCCTAGCTTGGATCTGAAACAAAGTAGAACTTAATTCTTCAGAGACTGAGTGCTACTGAACTTGCTTTCAAAGATAAAAAGTTCTAGGCAAAAAAAGTATTTTTCTTGTATGCTGTTTACAGGAAGAAATAGGTATACAAGTACTTACAGAGAAGGTTGTCCAGCTCTTGAACCAGTGTGGAATGATACTAAAGCACCCTCACTTCCTGAAGATTTTGTTCAGTGTTAATACAGTCACATCAGTAACATCTAATCCATCATCCTATGGCAGCTGGCTGAAATGGATTGTAAATTAATTAAAGAGGCGTTAATATTAGGTAGCTTGATTAAAAGCGTTCAACAAAATCAAACTTAAACTGGGCAAATAACTTCTAATAACATTTGCTGTGTAATTAGACATCCCAACAAAAATAATTCCAGTAGATAGAACTCTAAGTTAGGGTTTGACAGGTTATATGATATAGGTGAAATTCCAGCGGAGCCTGTGACTTCTCTGTAGGTGTTTTCTGCCTCGTCTTGCAAATCTAAGCAGAGGATCAGGTAGGAGAGCCAGAGGACAGGTTCAGGCAAGAGAAGAATTTTTGTCAAGTCTGTTTGTATCTGAGGCTGCTTGAAATCTAGGTCTGTATTGGCAAATATAAGTGTGGAGCAGGAGCAGAGGCTAGCAGCTCTTTGCAGTTCAGCACACTCCATAACCACCATTTTTAACAAAATGCTATTTAAGTTTTGGGAACTGAGTACCAGGTAACCTGTTCTGAACACTGCAAATCACTTACTAAAAGCTTCATTTCATTTATAGACAGGATTCGATGGGCTGAAAAGAAAATGAGTCGTTTAATAGCTTTCTTTGCAAGTGCTTAAAACATGGTTGATCATTAATATTAGTTTTGCTTAACCATCTGAAACTGCTGCAGTGTGCGTTGCTCAATGTTTGCAGTTCCAGTACATGCTCCTGTAAGGAGTACTGTGCCCAATCCATGTGAGCTGTCAAGAGCTGTGAAAAGAGTTAAAAAAAGAAAATAACAGGAGATCTTGAACTCTGTGCCATGTAGTTGTACTTCACAATGGGTCTGGTATCCTTTGCCATAGTCCTGTTGCTTCTACTGAAAGGCTTTGAGTGTTTTAATGGATGTCAGTGGAGGAGAAAAAGAAATAGTTCTTGGGAACAGATGGAGTTTGCATCCTTAATGCTTCTAGGAGCTGAAGGGCTGATCACAAAGCTTCCTCTGGTGCTTCTCACACCTTACTTTTGTGTGTACCAGGCGTTTCTAGCAAAGTCAGCTCCTACCCAAGGCTAGTAGTACATCATGGCAAAAAATATTACCTCGGGAAATTCAGTTCATCCTCTTTACAGTCACTGTGCAGCCTCTGCAATCTCATCGTGCCCATACGAGGTCATTTTATAAGGCTGAAGCTGCAAGTAACCACACTGGAGAAACTTGCCTTTTGAGGTGGCCCGACTATCTGGGTGACTTCAGGAGCCCTGTGAGGCACAGGGACCTGACAGCAGGGCTGTGTTCAAAAGCAGCTGTGTGAAGAGTGGGTTGAGAGCCTGAATCTGAGGAGAGACACTTCTATGATATAGGTGCACACAGATGTTATTTATTAATGAGGATATTAAAGTTGGGGACTTAGCTGTAGCTACACCTGTGCTACCAGGGCTGGGAATGTCCATCCCTCCCCTGCTACCTGCCTGGCTTTCATCCTGCTGCTTGAGGGAAAAATTCAATCTGCAAAGGACTACAAAGGCAGGAAGCTGAGATGCTTCATGTTGCTTCATGCAACCGTCAAGAAAATGCAGCTCTTTAGCACGGAGTTGCTAATTCCAAGCTTTGCAAAAATGTTAAAAAGCCAACGAAATGTAGAATTGAGGCTTTGGTATTTTAAAATTATTTTGGTTTATTCCCCGAGTGCCACAAAAGCATTTACACAACAGCATTCATATATTTTAAGATTTATTTCCTTGTTAAGTCAGCGCTGTTGTGTTCCCCATGGAATGCCCCTGGGGAAAATTCTCATCTGCCAGCCTACGCTGTTCCACTTCACAGCAGCACGCTGGCACACTGATCAAAGATGGAGGACATTTACTGCTCAGATTTCCTGTATACGGTCTTAAGCAACAAATGTTCTGCAGAGCATTAAATTATGACTTGACAAAGCTTAGCTTCAGCAGTGCCTGGTCGAAGACCCTTCTTGAATTTCCCTTAGAGCCCTTCTGTCTCCTCCATGGGTGGTAAAAGTGGTTGTGGGTTCGGTGCCCATTTGTTTTCTGCAAAGGGTGGTGGGATCTAGGAAGAGGTGTTGGGAGCAATTCTGAGAAAGGGCTTTCGGAGCCCTGCCTGAAGGAATTGCTTCTTGCTGTAGTGGCCAAGAATTATATGCTGTGCTAGGTATGAATACCTGGCAGGGACAATGATTTCTTCCCATGATGGATTGGGATGGGAAGTGTCTGGAGCAGGGAAAAAGGGTCTGCTGCTCCCTCAGGGGCTGGCCAGCTGGCCTGTTGCTGCCAAGAGCAAGGGCTTTCTGGGCTGGCCAGCAGCTAGCAGTCAGAGTGCTCATGCATACAGAGTTCCTGAAAGATAAAGGTCAAGCAAACAAACCATTCCAGTTTTCCCAGACCTTAATATCGGGTCACTTGCTAATTTCTTGCCAACCAAAATGGAGAATGTTCACCAGCTGCTTGGAGCCTGGGGAGGGCAAGATGCAAAGCTACCTACCCCTTCCTCTGCCTTCACAGAGTCACAGCATTGTAGGGGTTGGAAGGGACCTCTAGAGATCATGGAGTCCAACCCCCTGCCAGAGCAGCTCCCTAGCCCAGGTTGCACAGGTAGGCGTCCAGGTGGGTCTTGAACGTCTCCAGAGAAGGAGACTCCACCACCTCTCTGTGCAGCCTGTGCCAGTGCTCTGTGAAGAAGTTGCCATGCACACTTCCTATGCTTCAGTTTGTGGCCATTTCCCCTCATCCTATCATCACACACTGCTGAGAAGAGTCCGGCCTCATCTCTTTGCCTCCCATACCTTAGATATTTATTCATTTCTGCCCTCTCCTTTGTCACCTGGTTGAGTCTTCCCGCTCTTTGCTGACCTTTCCTTCTTCCTGAAAACTTCTCTGTTCCATCAGCAGTGAAAACTGGGTTCCATCAGTGGGCAGAGTGAGAACAAAACTGGTAGAGCTGAATCCTTCCTCTTAGTACTGGGGTGCCAGAACAAAGATGTCTCAAGCTTGTCTGTCAGGTTCACTTAGCTGTAGGAAAGGCATTTGCAGGGTACATACAAGGTGTTTACTATTGGTATTTGTATTTATTTAGCTGATGTCTAGCTTCTCTGCTTCTTCAAAGCAAATCAGTGCAGGTAACGACAGACAGTAACATGGCAACGCTTTACACAAACAGGCTTGCTGGAGCCAGATCTTCTTCTCCTGCCAGAAAGCTGTTTGTCAGAGAAATCCATGCATCTGGCACCCAACTCCAATCAAAGCACTACAACCGTGGGAATTACAGAGACATTGGCAGCTCATCTGAAGAAACAGTATTTGTTTTCCTTGTTTAGAACTGTAGATAGTCAATAGAGGACTCTCATTCAAACAGTAACAATGATTGAAGTAAACCAGGCACAAAGCTTGGACTGTCACTCCAAAGCTGACCCACCTCTTGCTTCAGAAGCCAGAGCTCCAATGTGGTGATAGAGAAAAGACATCCCCAGCAGCAAACAGGCCCTCAGGGTGCACTGACATGCTCAGTGTTTGACCTTAACACTCTTTGCCCATGCCCCAGCCTTATCTGGAATTCTTATAAACTCCTTCAGTTCTGCTGTGGCTTGAGCAGTTAACATCCACTTCAGCCTCTCAGAGAGCGACATATTGAGCTGAGACCACCAGCCTGCCTGGGAGAAACTTGCAGTGCCAGGGCACACTGACAACACGTGTTATTCTTAAGGGCAGTAGCAGGTTCTTTACATTACATTTAGTGCACTGAAAGTGGTGCTTAACCACCTTGTTGCTGGGGTACTCCTATCTTGGGGAAGATGTGCATATGAACCTCTTCTAGGGATGAAGTACATAACTACAGCTATTCTATTCCCTGGGTGAAATATCCCTCTGCTATGATAGGAGGCAGATGAGGACTCAAACTTCCCAAGTTTGAAAAAAGGGAAAGGGAAAGGGAAAGGGAAGGGAAATTGATTAGTTTTTGCTTTTAGGAATAACTGCAATTACTATCAGGCCATGTAAAAAAGCAAAAAAGTCGCTCTCCCTCGTGTTGATAAGCTCCCTTTTAAGAACTGGAAGGCCAAAAATGAGGTCTCCCCAGAGCCTTTTCTTCTCCAGCTAAACAAGCCTAGTTCCCTCAGCCTTTCCTCACAGGAGAGGTGGCCTACCCCTCTGATCACCATTGTGGCCCTCCTCTTGACCTGCTCCCACAGTTCTTTCTTATGCTGGGGGCCCTGGGATACTGTTGTACAAAAGACATCTCAGGTCTTAGACAGGTTCCAGTGTTCAACTACTGGCACTTTGCCATCGCGCCATGTTCCTAGCAAAAGGATTTTCTTCAAAACCCACTCTCATGTCATGCAAACAAGGCCATTGCTGCAGATGTTTTTCATGTGTAGCAGGAAGCTCTGTGGCACTGGAAAAAAAGAAGCATAATACCAAAACATGAGTACAGTCTACCAAATGTAAAATCAGCAGCGTAGTTGTAACTCATCTTGAAAATCATGCCCCTGAGCTAAAGGGGAACATGTGACTGTGAAAAGCAGAACCAGCAACAGTATGGAACAAGTGACAGGAAGACAAAGACAACTCCCCAGCAATCAAATACATTTCTGTGGCTTTTAATAATAAATGGAACCATGTCATATGCCTCTTTTCCCACACTTAGCTATGCAAACACCAAATTAGCAACCCCAGGCTGCTGAACCTTTGTGACCTAACATCAGTCACACCACAGAGAACGTTGCATTGGTGGTGCAGACAGAAACCCCTTACCTAATCCTCAGCCAAGTGCCATCTCCCTGGATTGTCTGGTGAGGATTCAAGTCCTTTGCCATCTCACTGATGCACATTTTTTCCCAGAGCAGTGTGGAAGGGGTACAGCAGTGTTGTTGAAACACCAGCACCTTCCTGCACACCTACTGAGAGACACTGATGCTCAGAGGGGTATGGTCAGTCTCTTGGGAGCTTCTCCTCACCGTTGCAGACTCTCTGTTCTACTTCCACTGCAGCTCTACTGAATACATTTCTACCAAAAAAGATATACTGCGTGCGAAAATTTACTTTGAGTTGGTGTTCTGTTCTAGTAAGATACACGTGTTCAAAAGGAAAAAGCTGCGTATGTTACTGAAAGGATATTTTAGTTTGTAGCTTTGTCCGGGTTAAGAAAATTATTGTAAGAATGATGTCATCAAGCTTGCTATAATCTCAGAATAGACATTCAGACAGGCTTACATTTAGCTTCTGTGAAGCACGAAGTTTCAGTCATTGGAAAAGGTGTTTTTGTAAAGTATAGCAAGTTGTTAAACAGGAAGCTATAAGTCAAATTGTTCTGCTAATTCAGCGATGATTTTATCCATCACCAAATGTTCACCAGATGGAAATCTCACCTCCAGCTTCCACATAGCATCCAGTGTAAAGATTTGCAGCCCTGAATTATGGTTGCTGCATGCTTTGCTGCCTCTTGCATTCCACACTGCACTACATGGTTTCTGAAGGTTTGATTCTCTGCCTTCACTATCACCTTCTCTCCAAGGATTCCAGTTTGTTCACCCATAATCCTCTTGCTTCCACTTCTTGACAAAGCCATGCCCACCTCCTCAGGCTCACTCTCATGCTGCACATTGTCGTTCTCTGCACTCCTGATGCTTGAACCCAAACACTGGGAGCAGACCACGAGACACCAATGTGTGGCACTGGGATCTCTGATGAGCTGAGCATCAAAGAAGCAGAAGACACCTGGATTTCCAGGTGCTGTATGGTCCCATGACAGGGAGAATTCTCTGTCCTTTTAAGGAAGAAGCTAAATGGAAGATTTTGCTAGTGATGTTCTTGAATCTATGGAGTCTTTGAGAAGAAATGTGCACGTGGCTAACCCACCCCAGACAAGAAAGACTCTAAGATGTTCCCTCTATAGTTTCCAGTAGATGAGAGTTGCTAATAGATAGATCCTTCCAAATATTTATTTCTCTCTGCTGTGTCTTAGCCTGCAGCAGGCTTCAGTCTGGACTGGAATTTTTGGTTCTTATCCATTCATCCAACAGCTTAATTGTGGCATTCCTTCTTAGATGTTATCTCACTAGGTATCACGGTTTGCCACAGAGGCAGAACCAAGTTTGAGGCCAGCATTCAGACTTTGGATTTCATCTGTAAGGAGCAGTAGAATGAAAGCAGGTAAACCTCTGATTTGTGAGCTCAGTGCTGGGTCTGCCACCTCAGCAGCACTGTTTGGTTATGCTTCTGTTTTTTGCTAAATACTAAGATGTGTTCTTCCCCCTTGCTGACGGGTACACTGAAGTATCAGGTAATTACTGCTCTGACACTTCCATCCTTAGGAAAATGCCATGCTCTCCTCCAAAGTGTAGATCTTCCTGCCTAAACAGAAGTGTTCGTGGTGAGTGAGTTAGCTTTGTTTGTTTGTAGTCTTGTGTTTACTCCTCTGAAAAACAAAACACTTTCAGCAGACTTGCTCAGGGCTACAAGAAGTGATTCATAAATCCCATTTTAGTGTGCAAGTCTTTACGTGATTTTTAATTAGGAAGAGATCTCCCTCCAAGCCATACATTGCCATCAATTCTGCTACAACCAACTGGTTCCTAGTTCTTTCAGACTCCTAAACCAGCTGGACTATAAGAAGAGCACGTCTGAGGCACAATTCCATGGTGGCAGAGGCACAATAGGACCTTCACCTCAAACATACGGATTAATGTAGCTCTGTCCATGTCTGGACATGGCTCTCGCTGGCCTTTACCTTGGCACAAACACAGCGCAATGCTGGAAGGGATGGAGTGTGGCAGCCTCTGCTGCTCCTGAACACTCAGGCTTCTTCTGCTGGACAAAGGGAGCAGAATAATAAGCGGACTGGTGAAAGGCAGAGCAAGGGGTCTACAGAGTACATGTGCACACAAGTGCTTGTATATATATATATATGTATGACTGTTACTGCTGATGCTACAAAGGAAATTTTTCATTGCTCGGAGACAAAAATGACCTAGAAAATGGAGCAGGCATCAAGGAGTAAGTGAGATGGAAAGAATCTAATCCTCCTCATTAAACTGCTCACTCTCCAGCAACAGATGGTATGCTTGGGAGTGTTTGCTGTTAAGAAAGTTAGAGCCCTGGACCAAAGGGAAAATAGAATCCACATTTAACTACTTGCATATGTTGACTTTTGGAATCAATTCCAGTCAGTACAACATCAGACATCCATACACCGACTCCTGGTTTTAGTCTGCCTCTGCTCTCTCATTTGTTTGCTGTTCATTTGTCCTGTGACCCAACATGACAGCAAAATGTTCGGTACTACTTTGCCATAAGCAGTAGACAAGCTTGGAGAACCGTGTAAAAGAAAGGAGTGCTGCAGCTCATGTTAGGTTTTGTACAGCAGAAAAATTTTATCATAGGCAGGCGGGAACAATTATTATGTCTGCCTCGCATGCTATTCAAAATAGCTGTGCCAATTTGCATCACTCAAAATCTGTTTTACTGTGTTGCCTGTCTGATTGTGATTGTTGGGTATTTTTTTAAACCTCAACGAAAGCATTCTAAGAATGACAATGAGAAAAAAAATATATATCATTTTGTCATCTTAAAAATTATCACCTGTGCAAATCCTTCATGTACCACCAAATGCATATAAACACGTGCATTCGCTTATACCTATGTATCCATGCATACAGGTGCATGCATTTCTTTAGGTGAAGGTTATTTTTCTCTCTACCCTGCCTCCAGTGCTGACAGGCAAAGCTGCAATTCCCAATTCCTTTGGTCGGGCTACGCCATCAAAACTCTTTTTCTGATATTGGCTGAATCCCCAAGGTGCTCCTGGAAAGGAAAAAAGTCAGCCATGTGAAGTGATGGATGTGCTGTCTTACGGGAAACGGCAAAGTGATTTCCATTAAAATATAGCATTAAATCTAGCTCTTCTATCCCACTGTGAAGCAGTGGGAAATTATCTCATAAGGAGGATATTTCTGTGGTTTTGAGAGAGCTTCACAGCCTCTCCTCTGTCACTGATACTGTCAAAGCAGCACACTGCATGCCTTGAAGTGCTGTGCGCTGCACAGCCATAAATCCTACAGGGGTTTATGCAGCAGGCTTAGTGCTGTCAGCCCCTACTACGACGGGCTGTAGTGCTGAATGAGAGCATAACTTGGCAGGGGTCACGCAAGGTAGCAGCACCTCGCAACAGATTACACGCTTTCAAACAGCATCGCATTTTCTGAGTGCTGTTGGGCGAGCAGCCTGGGTGCCATACTCTGTCTGTATCATTTAGTTTTGCCCTCGACTGTTTCTATCAAGGATGCATCTGTGCAACATTCTGGGAAGCAGAAACATTTATCAGGCATTTTGTTGCCTTGTTTTCTGACCCCCCAAAAGCTACCTGTCATTTCCCAGCACCCTTGCCAAATCTCAGCGTGGCTGTTTTCAATATTTGTTAAAGCTGTGCTAATATGTGTGCTGAGCAAGCCCTCCTGGCCCGAGCTGACCGCTTGAAATTCCAAATTAGCACAGGGATTCTATTTCACAGGCTACTGGGTGATGGGAGATTTCACCTCGCTTGTGAATTTCTGAAATAGGTCGGAGGAGCAGATGGCTTTGAAAGAAGAGAAGAACAGAAAGGGCTGGGAGTCAACCTCCTGCTGTGCTCCTTGGATGAAGCCCTTTCTGGCAGGCTGAGGGCTCACAAGAAGTTAGGTGCACCTGGCACCACGTATACAATAGAGAGCATCCTGGGAATCTTCCTGATGTAGCTCCAGCAGTGACCAGAAGAGCCAGCTCCTGAGAATCTCCAGTGGGGACTTCGAAAAGAGCAGCAGAAGGAGCTGGACACCTACATGTCTGAGGGCAAGAGAAGAACAGTATTCCATTAGCTTGATGTCCAAGCTGTAATTAAATATAGGCAATGCCAACTGCAACATCTTTTAGATAACTGAGCAAGAACATCTCTGGGGAAGCCACCTTGGTCTGAGGTACTTTTCTCACTTCCGTAGACACAAGCTGAAGCATGGGAAGTTCTGCACAAATGTGTGTGGGGACTTCTTCACAGTGCAGTGACGGAGCACTGGCACAGGCTGCACAGAGAGGTGGTGGAGTCTCCTTCTCTGGAGATGTTCAAGACCTGCCTGGACGCCTACCTGTGCGACCTGGGCTAGGGAGCTGCTCTGGCAGGGGGTTGGACTCGATGACCTCTGGAGGTCCCTTCCAACCCCTACAGTTCTGTGATTACAGTGGCACAAAGAGTCACTGTGACCACCAGGCGTGTCTGATGATGGCCATGCATGGGTGAAGAGACAGCACCACATGGAAACCCATCATGAACTCCTCTTGGTTGTTCATTGCGCTCCTGCCTGTGTGCAACAGGCACAGTACACAAAACCAAACATTTATATGGAAAAAGTTCCTGGGAAAACCCAACCCAAGAATGGAATTTTGCTTGGCAGCCAGAAAGCAATTAGTATTAGCACTGTTTTCTTCTCTCAAGAAATGAGTTTCACCATCTAAGTTGGCTACCTGAAGCAGGTCTGCACTTAGGGCTCTGCCTTTCAAGTAGCAGCTCAGTCTCACTTGACCTCAGCCAAAAGCCCGAGGCTTTTCTGTGTGCCGGTTTAACTGTGCCCTAATTTCATGCTAATAGTTGCAAAAATCAAGAACTGATTGTTTATTTATAATTGATGAGAGTTTTTTCCAACACGAAGCAATGAATTTCTTAATGACATTCAAATCAGCTGTACATTGAGATGGAAATGGAGGATTATTTTTGTAAAGAGTTCTTTTTGTAAATAGTCAATGTTAGCAGCAGCCTGGTCTTGCTTCTCTGCCAGTTCTTTCAGTGTATGTTTTCCTGCTTGTTTGTTTGCTTTTTTTTTTATTTATTTTTATTCCCGTTTGATTTATATAGAGAAGGAAGGCAGAGTATCAATGTACAAAGAATGTATCCACGCCAAATGATTAAATCATGAGTTCAATATGAACTGCAGAACAATAGAGTAATTCATCTTATTACCAGCCTTGAAGAATGGATAAAAGCACCTTATAAAATTCACAACAAAAGTTATTTATGAAAGAGGTGACATAACACTGTCAGTGAAGTACATGCGAAGGAAAAGTAAATGCAGTGCTAAAAAAGGAAGAAAAATTCACAGGCCTCTCTTCATATCAGCAATAGTACTAATAGTATCTATTTGTTTGCAATAAATTCCTGATTTCTTTTGTTTATCAAATGTCATAGAGAAAGGGAATCAGTCGGTCAGCAAGACTGACACACGTCAACTAGTGTCCTCAGGGAAGAGTGTCATCTGTGCCATTATGTTTGACCTCATTTGTCTGACTCGATTTGACAATTTAGGCTGCTATTTTTTCTTTCTGCCTTCTGCACAAGGAGCATCTGCAGCTTGAATTCACCTGGTTTCACATCAAATCCCACGTGATCACCCCCAGGGGTGTGGTTTGAAGCTATCTGATGGCTGCAAGAGCTGGGCTATGTTTGATGCACAGCTGGAGGAAAGCTTTTGGCGTTTCTTTCAAAGGGAGCCTACTTCCCACATGTCAAGGTGCTCTGAAAACCAGCCTCATGTGCCACAAATGGAAATAATCAGGTGGTTCATTTCAACGCTATGTTACTGTACCAAATAAAATGCAACTGCAGATGCAGCTGCAGATAAGGCACTTCATGTTACTCATCATCCATACGAACCACACGAGTTCATGTTGCTCAATATTACTTGTCTGAAGTCACAGCAAGCAGCACAGAAGGACTCGGATTAAGAACTGTGCTCTTTGGAGATGTCTTCATTTTCCCCAGATGACATCTATGACTTGAGTGATTTGGAAATGCCACAGAGCAGCCTGAAGGAATAAAATTTAGAAAAAGCAGAGAAATTACCTTAATGATAAAGCAGCCAGGAGACTTTCTGGAGCCTCTTGTAGTTTGCTGGTATTAATGGATTTTGTGACATTTATTGTGTTTTTCAGGCTGTAGCCTCTTAGTGTGTGAGAAGCCCTTTCTCTGGAAGGAATTAAGGTTAGGGTTAAAGAGGCACGGGAATCATAGAATCGTAGAATCATCTGAGTTGGAAGGAACCCTCAAATGTTGCCTAGTCCAACTCCCCTGCAATGAACAGGGACACCTACAGCTACATCAGGATGCTCAGAGCCCTGTCCATCCTGACCTTCAATATCTTGAAGGACAGGGTATCATCACCTCTCTGGGGTGAAATGCTGCCTTCCTTTTACAAAACCCCTGACACAGTTTACTGTTCCCAAACTACACATGGACTTTCTTAGAGGATGTGGACCAAAGAGGCACACTTATTCTCAATTTCTTCAAACGAAGATGGAGCCTGCTTCTCACATTAACCCAGCAGAGCATACAAGTCACCTGCTTTCTTCTGTATGGAGGCATCCATGACCTTGAGGAGATGATACACTGAGAAGATGAAAAGCATTTAAAGAACTTTCATGATCACACAAGTCATAGATTGAGGTGATACACTGAAGTGCTTCAAGAAATACCGTACTCTTTAATGGGCTGTCATTTCAAATAGATTTTACTCAGCAGGCCTTGGATCTGGTGAGTCATTTCTCTGCCCCCTTATTCCTTAACCAAAGTTTGCAAAGAAATATTTCTCCGGCTCAACACTCCAAGGCAAAACTACCATGACTGACATAAAATCCTCCAGCTACTTCCGTGTGTATATCTGCATTGTGATTTCTATGGGGAGGAGAAGGTCTATATAATCACAGAATTGTTAAGGCTGGAAAAGACCACTAAGTTCATCTAGTCCAACCATCAACATACCACCACTGTGGCCACTAACCCATGTCCCACCGTGCCACATCTACCCTCTGCTGTTTACTTTTTTCCAGTGTTCTCTCAATAGCTGGATATGAAATAATCTGGGAGTTGGGTTCAGTAGAAAGTAGAAAAAAAAAAAGACTTGGAAATTTCCAGTCAGAGATGTGGGCTTTTTTTTATATCTGATTTTTTCGATGAGAAGTTGTGCAAGACAAAAAAAAAGATGACAGAAAAAAATGTTAGTGAATGAGCATAATAAAAATTCCACTTGATAAATCATTTGGCTTTTGGAATTTTGACAGCCTCTGTACAACATCTCTCAATAATCAGTGGCTTCCTTCTGCAACTGACCTTACTGGTGTTTTATAAACATTTATTCATTTAACGTAAACTCCTCTTTGGAATGAAAATGTCACCTGCATCTTTCTTTACATTTTCACTTGTGTCCCAACCCAGAAGAGCGGGGGAATATTACAGCCTATTTCCACAGTCAGGTGTCTGAGCAGCTGGTTCATCACCTGGCTCTTTCCCCACAGAGCCCACCTTGGAAGAGGGGAAAGCACCTTGCTGGGAAATGGAGAAAACAGGCAGTTCTTCACAAAAAAAAAAAAAAAAAAAAAACCTCAAGATTTTGTTGCAAGCTAAAAGAAATCAGAAGAGTTTTCAAAACCTCTGTTCATTTCTAAGTTATTTATTAGTCCTGCTGTGCCCAAACTTCCACCCACCCAAGCTGCCTACCTACTGTCTTGCCACCTGCCCCTGCTCTCGAGTGAGTCATTTGTCTTCCCAGGCAAGAGCGCAGGTATATATAGCCCCTACAATTCAAGAGTTTCCTCTAGATACACAGGGAGGCAGCAGTACAGCTGCACAGGCACTGTTTGGGATGAGAAATCTGAAGGAAATAGGGTAGGCTATCCTGGTGCCCGGCGTGAGCTCTGCAGCACTACAGCTGATACAAAATGAATTAGAACAGTCAGCTCCAGCTCATTGCCTTTGATCTTTCTTTACAGCTGATTTGTAGGAGTGTTTCTGGAGTTTTGTGTGCACCTGAGCATGACACCAGCAGGCAAAGGAGCTCATACCATACACTGACTTTTTCTGACACAGAAGACAAAAAAAGCTTCAAAAAAGCTTCAGGTAAAACCAGAAAATCCAGCATGTATAAAATGGAAAAAGATAGATGGCTGAAACATATGATCTCTAAAACACATTTCCAACACCCCGCTGTCTCTTCCGTGTCTTGCACAGAATAGATGGAGGCAGGCAGGAATTTGGGAGGCATGAGCTGTGAGTCAAGGCTGCAAGGGAGCACCGTGTAATCCTGTACGCTTCTGCAGTCTCAATGCTCACAGCCAGGGCACGAATCTGCAGATGGACTGAATTTAATATGCACTTTTCAAAATCAAATTAATACATTTCTATAACATTAAAAAAATAAATAAATAGAAGCACTCATTTTGGAGCTAAATCGCTGACTTTTTCTGTCCTCCTCTTTCTTCAGAGGGACTGACATGTCACCGTCCCTCATGAGGACACTTGCACTTTGCAAAATGAGTATCAAATCCTGGTCCTGATACAATTTTGGTTAACAGCTCTGCAGGGCTGTGGCGGGCATGGTGCTGAAGATGGAACTGCTAGAGTTGTCCTCATTTGTCCTTTTTACTTCAGGGCAATTCCTCCCCTCATTTTGCCTTCTTTTTTTTTTTTTTTCCCCTCCAATTCTTTATTCATTTCACCCAATTCGAACAAAGAAGCTCTCAGGAAAAAGCTGTCTCTCATTACACGTTGGTAAGATCAGGCCCTCAGCCAACCTGTTGTCCTTATGAGCTATCCAAATAGCAATAAGAATCAAAAAGAAAATATTTGCACACCATGGGGAGAAAGAAAAAACAAAGCAGTAAATCCAATTCATGGACTTTAACACTCCTGAAATCCTCAATTCTGCATTACTTCAGTTTCATGGTGCTCCCTTATATGCAGTTTTAATGTGCAATCCTGGCACAAGCGGTTTTCTCCCAGACCCAGCAGCCCCCAGCTCTTCCCCTGTCAGGATGCACCCTGTTGGTGCTCAGCAACATTTTCAGAGCTGCACACAGCATCGACTGCCTGGGAACCAGCAAAATCGCTTCTCCCTAATCCTCAAAGCTTGCTTGAGCAGATTTGCTGGCACTGTGCCTGTGCTAGAGGACAGGAACATTTAAAATCACATAATTTTTTTTGGCTCATTGAAACCATTCTGTTGCCTTGTTTTTTTCATTGCCATTCAGCTTGATTTGCAAGCAATTTTCTCAATGGAGCACTTCGCAGAGGTTGGGAGTGCGCTGTGCTCAATGCTGCATCCTAACCGTAAGCTTCGTTGGTGCTGCTTTATTTTCTGGCACTGTCAACTTGTGAGTAATGCTCACCTCCCCACTTCTGGCACAAACCCTTTCCTACGCGGTCATCAGATGCCCGGTGAAGCTTACTCCATTCAGACAGATTCTCAACTCCTTTTTTTACAGCTCACTTTCGGGATTCGTTGCTGCTTGTTAATGCAAGCCTCCGAGCATGCTGCTGCTGTGCATTTTTAAACACTTACCCAAATGTCATCTCTATTATTTCCAAACTCTCAGACTCTTTGGGGATAGCTTAGATGCAAATGAGCTGTCAAAGAAAGATTACTTGAACCAACATTCAGGATGACAAAGGCTTACAGCCTTCATGCACGGCTCACGGCTTCCAGCTTCCCACTCAGCTGTTATTTGCCAAAATCAAGGGTTTATATGCTCAGTCCAAAAATGTGCTTTCCTTTGTTACTGCGGGTCACAGTTTCTTTATATCAAAAGATTTCAATCCCTCAGATCTAGAAAATTCTGATTTCTGCGGCATCTCAGCAGTTGCTCAGCTACTCATTCACCCCACACGTTCGCTGCAACTAAAAATGCATTGCCTGCTGTCCTCAGCACAGCGGAGTTGCTTCTCCCTGTCCCACACTGTTTGGGGTCGTTGCACAGTTGGGTTGAAAGAATAATCATATTAATCTTACCCTGTGCAGAAGCTTGGGAAACAATGAGCATTGCTCAGGCAGAACAAGCCAGGGCCTCTCTTCCCAAAATGGAGGCCCAAGTTTAGCAGGCTCCATGAGGAGCTGCGATGCCACTGCTGCAAGCAAAGGAAGTCAGTGAAGATGGTGAAGGGTCTGGAGCACAGGTCTTACCAGGAGCATCTGAGGGAGCTTGGCTTGTTCATTCTGGAGAAGAGGAGGCTCAGGAGAGACCTTATCGCTCCCTACAGCTAGGAGAAGAGAGGTTGTGGCCAGGTGGAGGTTGACCTCTTCCTACAGGTAACAGCAACAGGACAAGAGGGAATGGCCTCAAGTTGCACCAGGCGAGGTTCAGGCTGGATGTTAGGATAAACCTCTTCTCAGAAGACGAGTGATATATTGGAACAGACTGCCCAGGGAGGTGGTGGAGACACTGTCCCTGGAGGTGGTCATAAAATGTGTAGATGCAGCACTGTGGGACGTGGGTTAGTGGGCATGGAAGTGAATGATTGATGGTCGGTTGATCTTAGAGGTCTTTTCCAACATCAGTGATTCTACAATTCTGTGAAAAGTGCAGTTTCCCAGAGCCCAGTTTTGTAACTGCAGGTGGCACCCCTGCCTCTGCTATGGTGACACATTTTGCTCAGAGCTGGTTTCTTTAGTAGGAAATCAGAGAGCCCCAGAGGCTGAGGAATTTAAACCAAATCCTGACCTGCTTTAGCAGAGAGTGTTACACACAGGAGATGCATATGCTCATGCACTCAATTAAAACAGGCTAGCAAGCCAAATTTGCCTGTCATACAGCCACTGACGTCAACAGAAGGCTCTCTGTGCTTGAACAGCAGCTGTCACAATTTGTTCTGAGTAATATTTAGTCAAAATCAAATGAGGGCAGAGGCAGCAGGTATTCTGCAGATATTCTGGTCCAGCAGTGAGTGGGCCCTGGAAGAACAGGGCTTGGGGTGCACAAGATCTGCTTAGCTCTGACTTGCTGTGTTTGCTAAGAACCTCCCTGCCCACACTGGCAATGGTCCACAGGATGTCTTTTTCAGCAAGATAATGAAATACAATTTAAGAAGTAAACACATAACACTGCACTTTTCATCCCGAGAGCCTGAAATGTGCACCTGGGCACTAATTAATCTGCTTGGCATCTCTGCAAGGTAAAGGAATATTTTCCCCCTTGTGTGGAAACTGAGGCACAAGGAAGTGAAGGATCTTAGCACAGGTCAAAGAAGAAATCCATCACAGGAGAAAAGAGTTTTCCTAATCGGTTAAAACCATGGGCTAATGAGTACTCTCTGTAATTGATGAAGATGTGTTCTGTGCATTTCATGGTTTATTCCTGCTGAGGGATGCTCTGTGCCCACAAAACTGCTGCACCAAGGCCAAATATTTATCAGTATGTCAGTTGGTTCTCAGCCCAAATCACTGCAGTCTGTAACCCCTGCCAGCGTATTTTTTAGCTTTATGGATCAAGAGCATCAGGTTTGACAACAGCTGAAGTCCCACAGCACCTTCAGTGATAACAAGGAAAAGTACATTGCAGTCAAATATGCATGCCATACAGTGCTAGATAAAAGGGAGCCATGAGACAAGTGCTGATGCTGTTGTTCACAACATACAAAGAGGAAAGGACATCATTTTTGTATGTGTGTCACTCCTCGAATGTGTCTAGTGGGAAAAGCATTAGTGTCTAGTGGGCTTGTGGATTTCTGCTCATGCCCCACTCCACAGAGGAATGCATACCAGCACTGCTGTTCCAGGCACCTCGCTTTGAGGTCTGCTTCTCATTTTGAGCAGGGTCTTCCCACTCAGACTCAGCCTGGTTTACGCTCCCACTTTATTCTGCACTTGGTTGGTGGGATCCCAGCACTGTGATACATGTGACCAGAATCATTTTTGGCCTCGCCCTC
The DNA here is from genome assembly GCA_036925125.1 of Oreortyx pictus. NCBI lineage: Eukaryota > Metazoa > Chordata > Aves > Galliformes > Odontophoridae > Oreortyx > Oreortyx pictus. The sequence goes on along the minus strand of JAUPFR010000003.1, from coordinate 83,385,188 downwards.
AATAGCAAAGCAGGAATGTACAGCATCCCTAGAGGACAGGGAGGGCACAGGGCCTGCATCACCCTGACCCACCTAGTGACCTCTCCTTGCGCCGCGCTGGCCAGGAATGGCGGTTACAGTGCTCTCAACTTGCCCAGTTAAATTTGCTCCCTTAAGAATGATTCATGCTGACCTAGAAAATGCAGCAGGAATGGATATGTCGGTTACCAGGTTACTGCTGTGCTTTGCAAAATCACAGCCAGCTCTTTCCTAAGGGATGAACTTTCGCTTCCTGCCCCAAGTGATAACATTCTCTGCAAGCACAGGGGTAACTGCAGTTTTAAGTGGATTTATTCACGACAGGGTTGAGACTCCATCACTGGGAGCTGGACAAGACAATAACAACCGTGGAGATAAAAGATCCAAAGAAAGATTTCTGCAGGAATCCAGACTACACCCCTCCAGCTGAGCATTGGAAAACAGTCTCAGTGGGCACTCAGAACCCCCATAAACTGCTGCAGTCTCATCACCACATCTATGAAGAAGATTTTCACGTGCTGCAGGGAACGGAATGACAGAATTTTGTCTTTAAAGATTGAGAAAATGCCATGGGCCCCTAGGCAGTGATTGTTATTGACGTTAGTGACCACACTGTCACCAGCATAGAACACTGCCTGTATTCCCAGGCAACTTGGAACAATAGCTGGCGTATTGTGCAGCTTGTCCATTTGCTTACAAAGCTGCGGCAGCTCTGAGAGTCAAAAGGGACATTATGGATCTATAATCTATTGCTTGGTCCACTGCCAGAACTTCTGGCCTTTTGTCCTATACTCATCACTTTCTAGAGTTTTATATTATTCTCCTTCAAAAACACTGCAGCACAGCAGAAATAGAAAATTTGAGAAAAAAAGAGAGAATTTATTACTAAAGCTGCAACACTGGATGTATTTTCTCTTTCTTGAATCAATTCTAAAGAGGGATTTTCCAACTAATCTGCATTCGTTACAGAACTTGAAGTATTTCTACCATTGTGCTGCAAACCTAGGAGATCATGTGGCAGAATTTAGGCTTCTCTCCCTACAGAGTACACCAGTTCTTTGTTACAATTGTGGAAAATTAAAAGGGAGAAAGAAAAGGCTGAACACAGGCCAAGAAAGGCTACATACCCTGGGAGCTAGAGAGAGTCATTTGTGGCACAGGTTTATTTACCTTCGCTCAGTTAACTTGTGTTAGCAGAAAAAATTGCCAGGTCTGCAAGGAGTGGGATAGTGTCTAATTAAATGGCTAACGATGCTATTAGTTGGGGACAACAAATGCTTTTCTTTTCAAGTGGAATGTTGTGAACTTCTCCAGTGAGCATCTATGGAAGGGCTGAGCTTAAAGGGTGTAACACTTCTGATTTCTGGATTGCTGAGTAAGAAAAGGGCTGAAACCAGTTGTGTGTGGAGAACATGGCAGCAGGGCATCACACAGGTGAGCTCCAGGATATGGATTTATTTTTATTTCCTGATTCTACTAAAACTAGGATTGTATATGCTGAGATCCTATCTGAAGAGAAGAACACTGGAAAAAAATACGAAGATATGAAACAAAGGGTATTTCACAAAACCGCTGGATTCTTTTTCTCATGTTGGTTGTTTTGGTTATGACTCAGAAGTTTGACTTTTCAGGCCACTCGGTATTCTGTTTACTGGAAAAGCCTCTTAGTACTTTGGACAATGTGCATACAATGATTTGAGAGCTGTTTTAGCAGAAGTACACTGAGTCCTGCAACAGCACATTTTTCCTCATTGTTGTCAATGTCCCAGATGCATTCAAGGCATTCACACCACACCTAAGAGGAGCTAGAACTGTTCTGCTTGGCTGTGCACATCACTGATCCATGCACAGCTCATGCATACAGACTTGTTCCTGCATGTGTGCACTTCCTCAACAGACTTCATGCAAAGTACAGATGCAAAGTAAATCCAGCCACCTCCGGAAGGTAAGACTTGCATTTCCCAGCACATCCTGGCTACCACTTGAAATGTTGTCCTCCGCTGAGATGCAGGCACTATTCACATTTTCTGTGCTAAAAGACATGTGAGTTAGTGCTAGCACACGAACTCAGGGGTTTGCAAATGCTGAGCACATCTGAAAATCAGGTGTTTCATTTTGGTGCTTGTATACACCTGCTTTAGGAGTCTCAGAAAAGCCATTCATTTGCAAATTTAGTTCTAAATATTTTATCATGTCTATTCCCATCAGAAATAACTGCGCAGATTAAATACAAAACGCCTGTAGAGTCCTCAGATAAGATACACCACTGACACAGAATGTATTGTTAATTATGATTAATTATTATTATTCTGCTGGCTGACAGGCATCTGACTGATGGATGCTTCCTAATCCCTATTCTCTACCCAGATTTACTTCCTAATTAGTGTCTTCTAGAACCTTGTAATCACATGCCATGCAAATGAAATGTACGTTATCTAACCAGACAGATTACAGTAGATTGCCTGACTTCCCCTTCCGCAAACAGGCTAGAAAAAAAAAAAGAAACCAAAAATTTACACGATATAAACTGTTATTCTCTGTTACAGGAAAGAAAGAAGCAGGGAGTGTTCTGAGCAGTGCAAAAGACGCGAAGCAAGGAGCTGAGGACTGTGATACAGGAGTAAAACTGCCCTCTGCAGGCTTCTCTGTCATACAAAATAAATTAAGGCTCAGCATCTACAGAGAAAAATGAAGTGGTTCAGAGGTAAGGGGAATGAATTGCTTTCTTCTGTGATGCTAGCAGATTGCCTTAATTGAGGAAGAAAAAAAGGATGAGACATTCATTCCCATGTGCTCTTAGCTCCATGGGTCTGGGCAGTATTTAAAGAGATCTTCCAGACAGTGCATGCCAAAGTGTGAGGTTCAAGCGCCTGTGTATATAGCAAAAATACAAAATGGTTGAGATGGGAAGGGGCCTCAGGAGGTCCTCTTGTCCAACCCTCCTGCTCCAGAAAGGCTACCTAGAGCAGGTTGCTCAGCATCATGCCCAGATGCTTTGTGAAGATCTGAGTCTTCTCTTTGATATCCCCATCCAGCTGTGCAGGTGCTAGAAGTACCATTTCCTTCACATCCCCACTTCTCCTGAAGGTCACCTCTTCAGGAACATACAGTAGCACAGTGTGTCATTCACAAATGTGGGACACGCTCCCTCAGCCATCAAAAGGCTTCAGTACAGCGTTTTCAGCACTGCTGCAACTCCCTTAAGAGAGAAAGCACAAAAGATGAGTGAATCAGAAAACAGACAGCATTTCAAATCTTCACCAGTCTGTCTTGTCAGAGTCTGTTGGGCCAGCTCTAACACTAGCCCTCTGAACTGAGGGTGTTAAACTAAGTGACCAAAATGGAACCATGCCTGTTTTATTCAGTACAAGGCCTCCCGGCAGATGGTTTGCATGCTCAACAAGTACTCCCTGACAAAGCCATCCTGGAGCAGGAGCCAGCTTGTTGCCTGGAAGAAAGCAGCTCAGGAACCTCCCTGTCAGGACAGCCTGGTGTTTCCAGTGACTGAGATTCCAGTCTAACTTGGGAGAAAACTGGCTGCAGATATCTCAAATGGACTCCAGTTCAACCAGTGCTTAGACATAAGGAGTATAAGATAGAATTTATGAACTGTACATTAACTGCTTCCCCAAATCACCTAATGAGCACAGATTTTGTAGGGGAGCAGGCACTCCTAGTAGCACTGCTGGGTACTTGTGCCATGAAACACAGTGATACACAGTCACACACACCTGCTCCGCAGTCCTCCCAGTCCTAACCAAAACACAACTTTTACCCAGCCAGGCTGGAGGGCCCACAGCGCTCAGCCCTGTTGCCAAGCAGGAAGAGAGTACGCGCTGTGCATGCCAGAAATGTTGGTTCTGATCCCACAGTTCAGCTGCAGAAATTCACAAGAACTGAAGAGAAATAGGAGATGAAAATCTAGGCAAGCTATAATTGGCAAACCTGAAAGAGAACAAGGAATGAGCTAAGATCTCCTTCACCTGATTAAGTGGTGTCTGGAAGTGTTTCAACGATGCAATGGGAATTTTTAAGTACCAGCAATATATACTTGTCAAGATTGCTTTGTCACACACACACACACACACAAAAAAAAAAAAAAGCCAAGTTGTTTGTTCTGATCTGCCTGCCACTGAAACAGAATTTCACTCATTCAAAGGCACTTACTCAACTATAAATGCAAGGTCTAATACCAGCTGAGATTTACCCCGTATTTGCCAGGAACTGGAGTCCCACTCTGTCTTCTTTGTATTTACTGGCTCCTAAGAACTTCCTCGATCTGTAGACTTGCAGCAAAAGCAGTGTTTGTGATGTATAGTTTTCGTATATATATATATATATATTCCGGGTATGACTATGACCCTTCTGTTCTCCTAAACACACATTAAAACCCACATTAAGCTCCAGCATCAGAGGAATATAAGGGAATGAACATTGTGTGTGGTGTTTTGTTTTCCCTACTCTGTGCTTCCACATGACAGTCATTCAGGAGGGAATCAGCATCATAGCCTTGCTCTCCGCTTTTGACTCATAGCTCTGTGGAGCCCTGCACAGCTGAGATTCAGAAACAATTGCCAGTTCCTCTCTATTAAAGTGATCATCAACATTTTATCAGTCTTTTCCCCGGACTTCCTGTTAGTAGCCAACTACAAAGGGAGATTGGAGGGAAGGGGTGGAAACAGAAATCAATTTTTATCGTAACTCCTGATGACCCAGTAATTGATACAATCTTTTCAAACATCCAGTCTTGTCATGACAGACAGATCTGTAGACTAAGCCTTTATTGACTTTTTGCCAGGAAAGAACAGGGAATTTAATGAAGGCAAATTAATTATTTGTCTTTGTGGTTTCTGATGTAAGAATACAGCTGCTCTTTATCAGTATGAATTGTTCTTAATGTTTCCTAAAGCTCAGTTCAGCTATATGCCCGTGATCTTCACATGTCACACTTCTGTTCTGATTAAATATCCAGTGGATTTGAAATATCAAAATGAGCTCTGTTTTGAGTTGTAGAAAAAGGAAAACAAGGACTTTTCTTTGATCTTATGCACATGTTTTACATGACACCACCAATGGCTTCTATGGATTTAGTCCCAGTCTATTCTTATGCGAGTGAGGGAATGTAAACTCTAAACTACAGTCTGTAGCACAGAATATCCCAATCTGCTATTCTTCAATAGCCCAAGTGTAGGCTTAGGAAAGAAATGAGGAGTAAAGAAAGAACGTCTTTTTTCACCAAATTTGGCCCTGGACACGGTGATTCAGGAGCGGATCAATTTCAATGTTCAGGAAATCAAATGTTTACAGCCCTTTATCTATCCCTATCCTCTTCCCCACAAGCTAGTGCAGCCCCACATATCTCATTTAACAAATTCCACAGGACTTGTTCGTGTGACCCCAAAGAGACATGGCAGCTCACTGATTTTCTTGACAAGTTCTCATTCTGGCAAGCAATGTACTGCCACCTGACAGCAGTGTCAGAGTGAAAAGATGAGAAGCTGCTTGCAGTTGTATACAAGAAGATCTAGAAAAATGGGAGGAAAAATAACTGAGTTAAACTAATGAGTGAAAAGGGGGGAGAAAAAGGGCCCCTCATGTACTGCATTCATCACTTGAGCTCTTGAAGGGCCAGTTGTGAAGCCCAGGGCCGTGCTACAGCAGCACAGGGAGTGGTGATGTGGGCAGAGCTGGCAGTGTCTCGATGGTTCAGCTGTATTTACTGAGGGACTGGCTGCAGCCCTAATACAGTGGGGTCAAGCGAGGGAACTGCGGGGGGATGCAAGTGTCTGCTGGCCCCAGAGCTTAATGAGGCTAATTATTCTCTTTCCCACAGAGTCAGGCAGAAGGGCTCAGAAAAGCAATTGTGTTTTGCCTCTTTCTTTCCAAAGCCACAATGAACTGCTGCTTAGATAGCCTGGAGAAGTTGATTATTGGTCTCCTTTAGGCTCTGCCTAAAGGGGAAGAGCCTTTGCCATGCACACACGCGGAGGACAAAGAAATAGCCTTACACATGTTCCTTTAACTCAGGATACAGAATCAGCACAGATGTTACAATGTACCACAGGTGAACTGAGGTATCAAATGGGAAATGGAACCTGAAGGAGATCCAGAGGAATCTCGAAAGAAATTGTAAGAGAAGGTATTGAGGTTGATAAAAATAAAGAGGCACTTGGTAGTGGGAGAGTCGATTGTGTTCCTGAAGAACAGCCATCTTTGTGTAAGGGGGAGCTAACAGAACAGTGATTATGAGTCTGCCAGCAGCAAATGTTCATGGTATTACTGAGATGTTTCACAATTTAGTCAGGGGAGCTCCAGATAAAAGCAAAACCTATTAGCACTGTGTGCGCTGGGGAAAAATGGAATGAATGGTATCTTATGTTTATATCACACCTCTCATCCTGAGGGATCCCAAAGCACTCCATGAACCACATACGGCAGTGACTTCTGCCTTTGCTGAAATATGGACAACAGCCTGAAACATGCCAACTCTTCTAAGTTCAAGAAACCACACTGCTGCATAGCAGCTTGGGATGAAGGCAGAGACAGGTAGGCAAAAATCAATATGCAAAATTACAGAAAATTTCCTGGGCAAGGACACGGAGTGACAGACTGAAAATATGCATTACATTCCAGGAGAATTAATTATATTAATGCAAAACAGTTTCAGTCAGAACTGGTGCCCTACTGACTCTGGATGCTGTATGCCCACTGGGATGAACAATGCTCCAGAGAGCTTCCCTGCAAGGGTATTGTACACAACGCTAAAATCCAAGCAAAGATGTGATCTTGAATTTAGCCCTTCGTTCTCTTCTAAGAACAAAATCATTTACATTTATTTGCATTTTATTCACAGAATGTATATATCTATCTATCAATTATAAGGGCTATTTCAATAATGTTTATCACTGGTGAATAGATTTTTAAACATATTTGTTCACAAAGTACAAGAGTATGGGTAAAGAGGGTCCATTTCCCCCTAAAATAGAGGAGTGCGATCAACAAGGTTTACTTGTCCTACTCGATTACTGAAGTGTGGTGGACACACGGCAGCGTGCTAGATACAAACCAACAGCTACAGACACAGATCTAATGTGGCCTCACATGCTAATCATCTTCACTTTTCAAACAGCCTTGCAAAACTGCTGCATATTTTACAAGCTCATGCATTAAATTCTCCCTTCCCTTTTTATCATAATGATATATGAGAATATTTAGCACGGTTTTATTTGCTGTGGGAGCAAGGCAGCATTTTCTAGGTCACTTTAAGAATATCTTTACCATTAGTTTGTGAAGAATTATGGGTAAGAAAGGAATAACAATGACAGCATAGTTGATGTTTATCATAATCCCTATGTAGGTGTGCTAATGAAATAGCAAGTGACAGCTGATGAATGCAGCAGCTTTCATCTACATCACATTAAGTTCTTAAAGCACAATCAGGGTCTAAGCCAAACACGTCCTCTATTTTTCCATGATAAGGGGCAAATTGTTACATTATTCTGCAAAAGCAAAACTTGCCGGACAAAGCATACAAGATATTTAAAGTCCTGGGAAATGTAATGTTAAGTTCAAAAGACATAAGAATATATCTAGTTCAGAAAAACAAAATCTGCTTTTATTCATTGTTTGTAGAGATTAAAAGACAGTGCTTAATACAGTAAATATTCTGTGTGGGTTTTTTTGGTTTGATTTTTTTTTCTGCCTGTAGATGGTGCAGTTGGGCAGTAAAGTTTCAAAGATTTTCTTTAAATAAAAGATTAAATTGGGATCAAGAGTTAGGCATTACCAGATGTTCACAGTTTAGAAACATTTTTTTCTGTTCAAAATTTGCAGCAAGATTTCCACCCAACACAAAGGCATCGAGGAAAGCACAGAAAATAAAGAAAATACTATTCGTCTATAGATTGCCTTTTTATTATTAAGTGCCTTTCACTCATCTCACAGAGCAATGGCAACGTGCTTATTGAAACAGGCTTTGGGCACCAAACCAAAGCAAACATTTACCAGTGTTAAAAGAGACAATGTTCTGACCCTTCTCGATAAGCAGGAAATGGACTTTCAGGACATTAGTCTGTCTTACTCCCAAGAGGCTGACCAAACCCATGGCGTGAAGCATTAGAGAACTATTTTTTTTCTTTTCAAAGCACAACAGTATTTGTGTTAACCACCTCTATCCTGAGTAATGCAAACTCCACGAAAAACCTGGAGCAAGATGGCGATGAATATATGGGGAGCAGCATGTCGATACAGCTACAATAATAATTTAAGACTAAAAACAAAGGAACGAACGACAAAAACAAAACCACAAAACACACACATGCAAAACAATTAAAAAAATCCATTCCAAGCCGAACAGCAATGCTAGCATTTGTGCTGCCCCAACACTACTCTGACTTCACTAGTGCAACCTGTAAAATCAGCTGCTTGAAAGACAAATACCCTCACATAAAAGTGCTTTTGAATTACCCCCCTCTTTGCACAAGCAGGTTGAACTGACACTGGATTCTTGGGAAGCCTTGGGCTAAAAATGACGGATGAAGTTCAGCTGCAAACTTAAGTTTGAATGCAAACACTGAGAGAGGGGTATTGCCAGACCCAGCAGAATCTGGCTTGTCGCAGTGCAATTCTCATGCACTGTCATGACAGTGAGTGATTTGCTGACAAGAAGCCACCAGCTGCTATGCAAGCAACACAAGAAATTCTTTCTACTTTTACTCATTTATTTGAAAATAAAATGTTATTTACTAAGGCAGTTTTTCTACCTAGATTAACTTGCAGTTAGGAGAATATGGCCTAGTATCTTTTGGAAACCCTGGTAAATCAGCTTAAGACTAGTCCAGACAAAAGGCCTCCATCCTACTAGTCGGAGAATGGGGGCCACATAGCCAAGCTGTCCTATGTTAGAGGGTAACAGGTGCAAAACCAAGGTTACACAAGGGGTTCCAGAGCCAAAGAGGGAAATATAGAAGAGGCCCTAGATGCCCATCCCTTCCAAGGAGAGTCCGGGGTGCCAAGGCACCAAGGAACTTCTTCAGAGTTATCAGAAAGAAGAATAGGTAGAGTCCCCTGTCAGACTCCCTACTGATCTTTGCGGTGGTGTAGGTAACCCCACTGGCTGCTGCTAGGAAGAAGCTGACGAAGTTACTCTTGGAACTGAAGGCAATGCGTATACAACAGAGAGACAAAACCTCATGTGGGTGGAGGAGGAGCTCAAACTGTTGGCACAATGAGGAGTTCTGCCAGGATGAATGTACCCTGAACTGAGAGCTGAGAAATTTCCAGTCTCAGTACCAGCCCTAGCAATGACCCTCCGTACAATTTTCATGGACAAGTTTCAGAATGTTTTGGTGCTAACAAATTTTAATGATAATAATGGGAATGAGTCCACTGTATTTGCTGTCTGAAGTCAGTTTCTATGCCACATCAGTGTAGGCTGCAGTACTGCCACTTGTCTCTAACGTATTTCACCCAGTAGTCATATTAAGTAGGGACAAATACACTGAAGTTAGAAGCTGTACTGCTAGAATGCCGATGTGAGATCATAATCAGAGTTTATACGTGTAACCTGCACATGATTCTACTTCATCCTTGAATTTGTCTTTCCCTGCCTTTCTCTCAGTGTGAGAGGGCTTTAATGATACTTATGACCATCTAAAAGAGTATTTAATTACAAGAATTTTTAAATCCCCTTGAGATCTTACAAGGGAATTATAGAATGGCTTGGGTTGGAAGGGACCTCAAAGATCATCTAGTTCCAACCCCCCCCCTGCCATGGGGAGGGTTGTTAGCCACTAAATCAAGCACCAGCTCAGGCTGCCCAAGGTCCCGTCCAACCTGGCCTTGAATACCTCTGGAAATGGGGCACCCACAACTTCTCTGGACAACATGTTACAGCACCTCACAACACTTTGAGTGAAAGACTTCTTCCTGACATCTCAACTAAATCTCCACTCTGTTAGTTTAAAACCATTCTCCCTTGTCCTATACCTATCTACCCATGTAAAAAGTTGATTTCCCTCCTGTTCATAATCCCAGTTTAAATACTGGGAGGCTGCAATGAAGTCTCCTTGGAGCCTTCTCTTCTCTGGCTGAACAAGCCCAGTTCCTTCAGTGTGTACAGTAGCACAGCATCACAGAGTGGCTGAGGTCAGCAGGGACCTCTCAAGGTCATCTGGTCCAACCCCTGCTCAGGCAGGTTCAGCTAAGGCAGGATATCCAGCACCATGTGCAGTCAGATTTTTAAGTCCTCCATGGTCAGAGAGGCTCCATAACCACTCGGGCCAAATCATCCCAGTGTTCCATCACCCTCACAATAATAAAAGTGGGGTTTTTTTAATGTTCAAATGGAATTTTCTGTGTTTCAGCTTATGCGCATTGCCTCTCATCCTGCCAGTCGGCACCACTGAAGAGAGGCTGTTTCTGTACATGGAGTTCTACAGCGGCAACAGAACCTCTCTTCTGTCCTGGGAGATGGTTGGAAATTTCCATGGAAATAATCTTATTTTCTTTTGCAGTATGTGGGTGTTCGATGTGATTTACAGAAATGTCAGTTCACAATGGATAGTATACAACAGGTTTTGTCCCTTTAAAATAAAATCTGCAGTCTTTTTTCAAAACAGTAAAGCCCTTCAGTACACCAAACTGGAGCAGCACATGCCCATACTCGCTCCACCATACTCTTTACTTTGTATTACACTCCCTTGGACAACCAGGGCAGCTAGTACTTCCAGCACTCTGCCAGGTAGTCTGAGTACAGTTCAGGCATCAGACGGTTTCCAGTATGCACTAGGAGTGAAACCCCTAGGGCATGTGAACAGATGTTACAACCGTATTCTTGCAATGACAAAGAATAGGCTTGGTTCGTTCTATTTGTCAGCACATACAGGCTCTAAATTCATAAGCCAAGGAAGGCCAGAGTCTCATTAATTATTAATTGTTATGACTACTTATAATTAGCATTTTAAACCTGCTGAAATCAAAAGGTATGGATACGGACACTTACTCATGACAAAACTGTACCCTGAAGGAAAGGCTGTCCTACTGAACTCAGTGCAGGCCTGGGGCTCAGATACTGATTAGCAGGATAACTTAACACCTTTGAATTTAATGAAAATATCTCTGGCATGACTTTCTCCTCTTTAGAACAAGTGATCTTCATGCACATGGCTGAAGTCTGCTTGTCACAGCTATGTAGTTCAGGGGTATCAGCCTCACTCATCCCATTTCTGGTGACTATCAAGGCCAGCAAAAGGCACAGTGTAGATGCTGCAGTACCAGTGATATTTTAGAGAAACTCCCTTATCTCCACGGCCAAAAGAAATCTGCTTGCATTTGCAGGGTTTGCTGAGTTAGGTCTCTCGATCCAGCTATTGGCAAATGCTTTTCAGAGTTGACAAGGTCAAAATTCAAACAGAAAAATGAAAATTATTTTAATTTATTTTAAGAAAACAAGGTTCTTTCCTAAACACACTGCTTGTCCTTAACAGTGAGATAGCTTTATCACATATCCTGCAGTGTGTTGCTCTTTCCAGATGTGCAATTTTGCTATGAAGTTGTGACACACAGTTTGTGGGAGCACTTGAACACTTGTGGGAGGAACACTTACACTCCTGCTTACCACACTCCTTCAACACACAGCTAACGCTGTTACAGGCTGTCTGCATGGAGCTGTATGAAGCTATAGAAGTTTACTGGGGAAGTAAACAGCAAAGAAGTCAGCATGTGCTTCAGTTGTCAGCTGTGCATCTGCTGTGACCATCAGGCTATTTGTTTCCGTTGATAAATAATGACTATCTCACTAAACATCCACCCTAGAGGTGTGCCTGGCGCTCAGAAGTTATCGCTGATTGGCTTCTTTAGTACAGAAGAGCCAGTGAGGAAGTTATTCTTGTTTAAATGTGAAGAAAACTGAGTATCTATAAAAAGGGATGTTTTTAATGCCATACACATTTAACTTGGTAAACCACGTGACCAACCTCCAGCTGGACCTTATGTCACTGATCGCAACCCTTCGAACCAAGAAGTTCAGTCAGTCAGTTTTCCGTCTGCTTCACCGTCCTTTCATCTACTCCAACAGCTTATCCATGAAGATGTTATGGGGGTCTGTCAAAAGCCTTGCTAAAATCAAAATAAACAACATCCATTGCTCACACCCCATCCACCAAACTAGAAGTTAGCTGAGCATGATTTTGTCTTGGCAAATTCATGCCAACTACTTCCAGTCAGCTTCTTGCCCTTTATGTGTTTGGAAATAGTTTCCAAGATAATTTGCACCGTCACACTTCCAGATAAGAGGTGAGCCTGACTGTTCTGTAGTTCCCCACGCTCTCCTGCTTGCTCTTCTAGAAGACAGGAGTGCCATTTGCTTTTTCCAGTCCTCAGGAACCTGCCCATAAATCATGATCTTTCAAAGATGATGGAGGTGGTCTCACAGTAGGACTGGCCAGCTCCCCCAGAACTCATGGGTGCATCCCATCAGATCTCATCAACCTACACATGTACAGTTTGTTTATATATTCCCTGACTTGATCCTGTGGATCACTGCATCAGGCGTGGATTTTTTGGGGGGTTTGCAGGTTTTGCTGATAGCCTCCAACACCTGCTAGCCACAACAGTGCTGACTTTTTGCATGCACAGTACAGCCCAAGGGCTTCTTTCTTGGTCCTCAGCGTCCCATCCATTCCATGAGGGGTAAAGAGAGGATAAGGTGCCAAGCAGGGACAGAAAGCACTTGCACTTTCTCCATTTTCAATGTTCTCCACCATAGGCTTGCTACTTTCACGGGATCCATTCTCACTATTACTTGCTGCTCCTGAACAAAATATTGATTTCTTATTGGAAAGTAAATGATGGGAGATGTAGTATGCTTCTAAAGGACAAACTTTAGTAGCTCTGTTATACCGGTGAAGCCCTGCGGAGAAATCACCAAGCGAACAGCCTTCGTCATGCAGGTGACGTATTGTAACGGGACTTATTTCACCCGAACACTTCTGCGGGGAGCAGCCCCAACGGCAAAATTCTCAAGGAATATCTTCTGGAGTCACGAAGATTCAAGGCTTCCTGGAAGCCAGATCCAAGTCTTCTTCACCTGGACATTGGAAGCAGCGCGCGCCCAAATGTCTGCCTGCTGCATAAAGCCCGAGCCTCACACCCAGTCATACGAAACTGCCCAGGACAGTAGAGCGAAGAGGTTGTAACGAGCTTTGCTGAAGGGTGTTGACGAGTGCGACTTTTAGATTAAAAAAAAAATAATAATAATAATAAAAAAGACAGCACCGCCTCATCCTGTAACGCGAGCAAGGAAGAGAAGCCAGCCGCGGCCGCCACAAGAGCCCGGCGGCGTGAGGGGGCGGCGGTTGGTCGGCGGCCATTGGCCCGCAGCCGTCAGCCCGCAGGCGGCGGCAGGGGAGTCCCCATGGCGGCGGGTTTCCCCGCCGGCGCGGGCAGCGCCAGGGCCGCTCGGTCACACGGAGGCGCCATTTCCTCCGCCCTTGCTTTGCCCTTAAAGCCGCCGTGCCCGCGCCGCGTCCCGCGCCGGTGGCTGCGGGCGGGAGCCGCGTCCCCGTTCGCTTTCTTCTCTACACGCAGGCACGGCAAGGAAACAAGAAGGGGGAGAAAGGGCTGCGCGGCTGACAGCAGCCCGCTCCTAATAAAGCGATGGGGCCCGGCAGCCGCGCCGCTCTCCCCGCGCCCTATAAATAGGCTCCGTGCGCGGCCCGCGGGCTTTGGCCGCCCCGGCACGGCAGGCGAAGCGGAGCGCAGTGCAGCGGGTCCTCCGCTGCCGTCAGGAGAGCCCCAGCAAGATGCCCCGGGTAGACGCAGACCTCAAGCTGGACTTTAAAGATGTCCTGCTCAGACCCAAACGAAGCAGCCTCAAAAGCAGATCCGAGGTGGGGGCACTCAAACCCCGCATGCTTTCTCTCCCCGCTCAGCCCCGAACTTCCCCAGCCCTCCGCCCTCTTTCCCTCCCCGCTTTATTTTTATCCCCCGCTCTAACGTAGCCGTGCCCTCTTCGATCGAAACGCCCTTTGCGAGGGGGGTGGGTGGATGCGGTGCCGCTTTGGGGAGGGGGAAGGGGGGGGAGGGGGGGGCTGCGAGTCGGGGCAGCGCAGCGCTCCTCGGCGGGTAAAAAAGAAAAGGGGAAAATAAAAGGGTCTGGGGGCTGCCTGCTGCCGACAGGTGCCGCTGCAGAGAGCGGGGGGGAGCCCCGCTGCGGCGGTGCGTCTTCGTCCCGCGTTGTGCCGCTGTCACGCCCGCATAAGAGCCGCGGCTCAGCCTGCCCCGGGGCTGCGAGCCCGTCGGGATGGCAGCGGGAGCCTCGTGGGGCTGTGCCTCCCGCAGCCATTGTAACCCCTCCCGTGCCCTGCTCGGCCCTGCGTCCCGTTTGGCTCAGGGCTGCTGTGAGCGGGGACATCCCCGCAGCTATCTCTCGCCCCTGCTCGGGGAAGGCCCCAGAAAATCCGGTGGGGATTGCCTCCGCGGAAAAGATGGCCGCCTCTGGTGCGGAGGTGCTTTCTGGCTCACCTCGCGTAACCCCGAGGCTGAGAAAGGATTTTCTTCGACTGATGAAGGTTTTACGCTGTGCTGGGGGATGGAAAGAGGATTAAGCTTTTCTCCAAGGGAAGTGGAGTTGTGAGAGACTGAGGGAGTGAGGTGGAAAGAGAAGCCTGGAAAGGGCAGCAGGGGTGGTTGTGTCTATTAGGGGTGCATGGATGGGGGTTTGGGGTCAACAGCTGAGCCACCGTGCAGGTCTAAGACTGAAGGGACCTTTTCAGTGAAAGGATCACTTCAGGTTAGCCTTTTCTAAACTACAAGGAGTAATGTCCGGGCTGAGTGGCTCATAGTCTATAGCTACTGCTCACAGGGCACGGAGGCACCTCACGCAGCTCTTAGGCCTTCTCTGGCCCTTGGATTTCAGCACCCGTGGTCTCTATAAAAGTCACTGTGCCAGCCTGGCAAACAGGTGGAGCTGTGCTCCAGCGAGTGGCACATCGCTCTTCCCATGAGCTGTTGGGTATATATTTAGCAGCGTGCAGGCTGTGGATAGCAGGATTGCTGGGAAGGGAAAATGATAGGGGGAACATGAGCTGCTATGGCAGGGTTGTAGCGGGTGGCTATGATGAACTGTTAAAAGCATTTCAGACGAGGAAAAGTGCATGTCATTGGGGGGGGGGGGGGGGGTGTCAGTGGAAACTGATGAAGGTTAAGAAATTGGACACCATCACTGAGGCTGTAGCAACAGGAATAAACAGTGTCTGTGAGAGCCAGATCTGAAATGGACAGCCACAGTCTGCCTCAAAACAAGAGTATAAATAAATAGCGCTGGCAGAGGAACAGAGGTAGCATACTACAGTGCCTCTTACCCAGCAAGCTTCTACTTTGAGGCTTTTATCAGCAATGGTTTTGCTTTTTTGGTGTGAATGCTTCAATTTGCACAAGGCCTAGCTATCTGTGCAGTCAGCTCCTTAGCCAGTCTGTGCTGTTTGCAGCTCTTGTGCTGATAGTTGGTTTTGATTCCATGCGCTGTCTTCATTTTCCATCATTTCTTTCTCTTTGAAAGGATACCAGAAATCTTACAGTTTGAATTCAAACTGTAAAATTGTTGAAAGCAAGGATTGGAGTGGTAGTCTGTAGGAGTACAGCATTGTCTGTCAGTGGCATGTTGGCACTCCCATAACCTGTTACTTTGCTGGACTTAGCCTCTGCAGAATGTCCCAAGTTAAGTGCATGGGGTATGTAGTCCTCTGATTTTGAGTTGGAATTTGTAAATTTAAATAAGTCCTGGGAGCTTTAACAGAACAGCCCAAATCTTAACATTTTCATATGCCAAAGGTCTAGGTAGGAGTTAAAAAATAAAAATAAAAATCAATTTTATGATCTATTTTTTGTTTCCTGAAGGAAACTCTTGTTGAAAGCTGGTGAGCAGTCCTAGAATCTGAAGTTATTTTTTGTAGTGCATAGGACAAAAAGCTGTAAATTAGCTTTTTCCTCTCAGAAAGTAGATTTTGTAGTTGTGGATCTCTGAAAGCGCCAGCTCAGCACCATTCAATAGACAAAGAGGTCAGAAGAGTTACTAAAGGAAGTTGATCTGCTCATCTTGAGTACACAAGAATATTCTTCGCAAGACTAGCATACCATGCCAGAGTAGCTATAGAAAATAGCAGCAAAGGTATCAGCAGTAATGCTTGTTTTCCATATGAGAGGAAAGAAGAAACCCCAGGACTATACAGTATAGAGAAGAAGCAACTGTGGTGGGTATGCTACGACTCCAAGAAGTGAGGAGTGGAATAGAGAAGGTGAAACTGAGAAGTGGTTGCTGGTTGCCTCTCATAAAACAAGATGCAGGAAGCACTGAATGTAGTTAGGAGGTAAAGGTCATGCTTTTTATGTAGTATATAAATCAGCTTTGGAATTTATTGCTATGGAGTACCAGAGAGACAAAGTATATGAATGTTTTCAATAAAAATACTGAGCAAGTTCTTTGTCCATGAATGGCTATTTACCTCAGTGGTTTGGAGAAGTGTTTTTGTCTTCAGAGGTCACTAAACTCCATCTTGAGACTTGAGAAGGTAGGCTAAGGAAGGAATCTTTTAAATCTTGCTTTGGTTTTGTTGTTTCCTTCCCTAGCATTTGGCAATGGCTGTTTGGAAAACAAGAGCACCTCATAAATGTGTTCAGCCCCCCGCAGCATTTCTCCTTTTCTTATACTACAAAAGTCTCGTTAGTGGAAGTATTATTAGCTAGTAGGAAGTATTATCTGCTGAGTGGATAATTGCACGAGATGCCTCTAACTGGTTAGCTAAAGGAAGTTGTATATCAAAAGTTAGAGTAGATGAAAGTGCACTGACATTAATGGCCTTATGTTTCCTGTGTAGCTGTGCATCTTGCCTCAGACTTTTCTTAAGTTTACTCAAGTTAATTTGAAAGAGACTTTTCCCCTGTATTAGTGTAAGGTTGTGGGTCTGGTACCATTGTCTCCGTAGGACTAGTTGTGTGATACTCTTTTTCTCCTTGTTTCTAGTTAATAATTGCATAAAAAGTGAATGAAGTGCATTAAATGCCTTCCTTGCACTGTCTCCCCGTGTTAGCTGCAGCAGAAATAGATAAAACAATGCTATGTCTGCAGAGGTGGGTGGAGAACCAGGCCTCCCTGATAGTCAATGGGCAAGTCCCAGTTAAAATAAATCCTGGATTGTCCTCTAAACTGACCCTTCACTTACAAGCTTAACAAAACGAGGACCTGTTCCATGATGAGTCAGTGAGGCACCAAGTTGTTTCTCTTAAACCAGCGATGAAAAAATTTAAAATCCTCGTATTAATCAGTCAGAGTGTAGCTGCAATATGACAGAGCTCAAAATACATTGTGAGTATATGATCAAAGTACTCTGTTTTTTATATTGCCTGTTTAGTGGTGCTGATCTACAGTTCAGGCCAGGTCACTGGCTGTTCCTGGATTAAGAAAGTGAGGAATAATGAACACTACGAAGGAGCCTTCATTTTCACCGTGTCATTTCAAAATCTAAATAAGTATCTTACTGTTGAGCATTTCTTACATTTCTTTTCCGTTTTGCGAGGTGCCAAGCAGACCAGCGGGAGCTGATCAAATTTTGGTATTCCTCTTGCATTAGAGCAAAATACCTGATGTTACTGCAGTCAGTCGAGAATGCTGAAGAAGAATTAACTTTGAAGGCAAAGGCTGACATAGTTGTAAGAAATTAACTTAGAAATTAGGTTGCCTTATGGTTTAATAAACAAAGGTATGATTGTTCACACTGTATAGCCAGTAGCTATAGCAGAAAGTGAACTTAGTTTTGAATTACGTTGTCATTTACGTTAAAGAATGGGACAAAGCCATCTATGCCCTTGAGTCAGAGGAAATTCCAACTCTTACTTCTGTGGAGTTAGGATTTCACCTAGGATTCCTCAGGCAGCCACACAAACAGCTGAGGTTACTTCTGTATAAAATCACCCACAGTTGTCATTGTCCTTTCTTTCCTGATCTGTCTCTTCCAAACTCACCTGCGTTGTGTTTGTTGTTCTTTTAAATATCAACCCTCTTCTTTTTCTGCAAGAGTGCTCTAATGCAGAAAACAGTGCTTCATATTTGTATTTCTGCCTTGCTAACGACAAAGAAGTTGTAATTAGCATATGAAGTTGAGTGAGGGTTGAGTGAAAGGAGGAAAATTTGAAGAAAAGTAAGCAGCATTATTTAAACCTGCTGCCAGTGAAATCAGTCCTAAAACTCCTTAGGAATCAGTCAGTTACTGGAAAGAACATGTGCTTGCTTGTTGCAGGTTGACCTCACGCGCACTTTCACCTTCCGCAACTCCAAGCAGACATACACGGGAATTCCCATTATAGTGGCGAACATGGACACTGTGGGGACGTTTGAAATGGCCGTGGTTATGGCTAAAGTAAGTCTTGGTTCTCATTTCTACAACAGTTGGGATCCCAGTGGGTAAGGGTGAACAGCCCTTGTTGATTTTTAGCTGCCATTGAGAATGGAGGTGCGAGGAGTTATAAAATGCAGAGCAGTAAGGTGTGGTCTTGCTTCAGAGCTGCTGTACTTTTACAGCAGCGCCGTTCCCTGGAGAGAGAGACCCAGATTAGTGGGTTATGTTAGTGGGAATGTTTACTGGATGTAGCTCAGCTTCAGGTGGGGGACCTCTAGAGTTTAGTTCTTGATGTGTATATATGTTCCATTGCAGGAAAAAAAAACTGCTAGCGAAGAATGGTTTTGAAAGTGTGGGTTACTGAATAAAACTGCAGCAGTCAGGAGTCTCTAGTTAATTAGCCTGTGGCCTCAAGCCTCACCTTAATCTCTTGCGGCACATAAGCACAAGCAAAATATTGACCGTAACTTTATTAAATGTCAGAAACCTGATCCTGAAACGTTGTACAAGTATGCTAAGCTGCCTTTGGAGAGCTATCTGTAGTTGCCTGGTCCCTTATTGACTGTTAATCATCATTATTCTTCCATGCAGGATGAGTCTGTACTTAAAATGGGAATTTCTGATATCCTGTTTGTTATTCCATAGCTGAAGGAAAGATGACTAACTTGGACATTAATATAAGTTCTCTTATTTTTGCTAGCATGCAATGTTCACTGCAATTCACAAGCATTATTCTCTGGAAGAATGGAAACTGTTTGCTGCCAATCACCCAGAATGCCTTGAGGTACATTTTCATACTGTAAATTATTACTGTTTATTGCTTTGTTCTGAACTCACATACCTTGAGGTCTCTTGGGAATACTGTTGTGAAGTGAGGTGTTGGGGAATGAAGATATTTGCTCTTCTTAAACACATCTAGAGGAGTTGCTTGTCCTGGTTTAGAAAGAGTAGCTCTTTGAGTCTGTTTATGTTACTAAGATGCAAAAAGCAAAGTGTATGTATTCCTAGAGAGGAAAGAGAAGTATCCTGAACAAACAAGAAGGAAGTATCTGGGAAATGGTCTGTCTGTGGGCCTTCTGCTCCTGCTGGAGCTGTGATAGTGTTGGGAAGGGGAGAGCAGAGGGAGAGACTGTGGGTAGGAGTAGCATGGGTGCTGGACTCAAGTAGGGGATGAGTTTTGAAGCTTGTCAGAGTGTATGTGTCTACCATTTACCTCCTTCCACCAGTAGAAGAGCAAATCTCCAGTACTCCTTAGAGTTTGGCACAGTTCTGAAATGTGTCCTGTTTGGGAAAGAGCACTGCATAGCTGTACTATATCCTTACCTTAGAATTACGTTATGTAGACTATTGATTATGGAATTGTCCAAAAGCCAGTCTGTCACTGAGGTTCATCAAGATTCCTTATACGTCGCTATAGGTTAGAAAGTGATCCTGGGAATATCCTTTGGCACTTAGGTAGTTCTTGTAGTTCCTCATCACCAGAGCAGGCTCTCCAAGTGAGATTAAGTACTGACTTGCTTTGTGTCCCTTGGGTCTCTGAAGAGGCTTTTTGAGCCAACTGCCATGGGAACTATTTTTTCTGGTGAAAAGAACTCCTACCGAAACAAAGGAGCAAGCAATCTGCTTTTTTTTTTTTTGGTGGTAGCAGACCCCGGTTCAGCAAGGGGTTTGGACTACAGTCCCCATCCAAACTGAACTGTTGTGTGATTCTGTAGGTCAGGGAAGGATTTGGTGAACTTAAATCCAAATCCCTATCTACTACTCCAAATGTTGCTACTGTTTTCCTGGACGTACACCAAGTTAGAACTTCTGTGTCTGTGTTGATCTAAATATAGCTGAACCTTTTTCCATCTCAGGTGATTATATTTGACTACGATAAGCCACTTGGGAATGAAGTGCTCATAAAGCAGTAACCTTGCTTTGTTTTAGATCCTGTAAACAAAACAGAGGTAACCTTCCTGGTACTGCCAGGAAGGCATTTATTTAACACTATATAGCATGACTTTAACTAGTTTCCAGCACAGGTTTCCCTTGAAGCCCTCCCAAGACGATGCAGAAGAAGATGTTCAAAGGGTATTAACTGCATTTTTTTACAAATTGCTACACCATTCTGTTCTCCCTCTTTCTTTCTAGCACGTAGCAGCAAGCTCAGGTAGTGGAAAAGCTGATTTGGATAAGTTAACGAGCATTCTCGAGGCCATCCCACCTATCAGATACATCTGCTTGGATGTAGCAAACGGCTATTCAGAACATTTTGTGACATTTGTGAAGTCTGTCCGTGCCCTGTTCCCAAATCACACCATTATGGTAAGTCTGTGGAAAGGTTGGAGGGTGTGTGTGTGAATTCCGTCTGTGAAAGGGTCCTGGGGTTTGGCTGATAGGCATTGATTGCCCTGTAGCAGCTCTACCAATTTGTGTCCTCATCGGAGGAAAAAAAATACAAAGAGAGAAAAAGAAGCCTGGCTCGAACGTCTTGCTTTCCAGACAAATGTATGTGGACAGATGTTCTTCTGAGAATACAGAGGACAGCTCTGTTCATCTCTCAGTTCAGCAAGGTGTTGACTCTGAGCCAAATGATGATGTTTTAATAACATGTTGGCATTGTCAGTCTTCCATTGCTTAAAATTTCTGTTCAGCATGTGCTCTGATACAGCAGTATGATGTTGACATTTCAGGCTGGGTTGATCGGATTTTTCTACTACTCACATCCTCCTTCCTGCGCCAAATGCAACCTCTAATGATGAAAATATGTCGGTTTATTTTGGTGATTCCAAGCTGAGGTTTGCTGCAGAAATGTGCATACATCTTTGGTCAGTTGAGGCCAATAGCAATTTCCAGTGGTTAGATCACAGGTTGAGCATAGGCTAACCCTTGCTTATATGAGAAGAACTGTAGAGGACTTGTGTAATAGTGAATGGGACCATGAGGGAGCAAAACAGTCACTGCCAGAGCTTTTCGTGCCCCTTCTGTGGTATTCCTACTCTTTCTCTGCTGCCGTACTTCCTCTCGTCCTTTTGCACTAAGAGTAAGGTGTTTGCATCAGCAATGGGAATACTCACAGCAAAGCCCTCCTTCTGATTGTTTCTCAGAGCTTTTGGTGGAATGAGTCTGAATTTGTTTTCATAAGAATAGCAGGAATTCTCAAGCAGCAGAATCTTAACGAGGCTACCAAACTTTCTTCACACCGCTGCTGCAAAGAAGTTATGTGCTTAGGTAACACTTTCCCACTTGCTCATGCCAAGCATAACAGTTCACACGTAAAATAAACGTGGAGTTAAGGAGATCGTAAGTGCACAATTTGACTTGTTTCAGTAGGGAACTGCATGTTCAAGCAGCTCAGAGAAGACTTCGTTCTTTCCTCGTGTGTCAGTAGAAGGCAGCATTCTTGCATGCTGAATGATGGCAGCACTGGAAAACTGAGGTGATCTGGAGTGCCTGGTGGGGTCCTGGGTTACTGTAGGCTGATAAATAGGCATCCTTCATCACCTCCCAGCAGAAATTGAAAGCTTTCTGCTATGCCCCTGTTTCTTATGACTCTGGGGAGAACCTTTGAAAGTTTGTAGTGATAGTTGTGAGTTTTTAAAGCTGGCTGTTTCCTGTACACAGTAGTGAGGGAAGGAGCTGTTTCCTTGCTTTGGAGTTAGTAACTAATGATCTTATTAACTCCAGTGTCTTCGGCTTCAAGTGTTGTGGAAGGGAACCTGCTTTGGCAGGGGGGTTGGACTCGATGATCTCTTGAGGTTCCTTCCACCCCCTATGATTAAACAGAATTAAAAACAAAAACAAACAAACACAGAACAAAACCAAAAACCCAAACCTTTTCCTTATCTGAGCTGGTGAGAAAATTGTAATCCCCTCTTCCACCTTCACACAGGCTGTTGACTTTGCTGGCTGAGGAGGGAACTCAGCCGAGATGAATTGCTCAGAAGGCACTTGTGTAAGTGCCAGAATCAGGCCAGATATTAAATCCAAGGTCCTTGTGCCAGTCTCATCCATCTTGCATGTCTGTTCAACGTTTAGTTCCTTTGCTTGTGTACCTTAAGTATTTTTCTTCCTATAAGTCTTGACCTGAGAGCACAGTGTATTTAAAACATATGCAGCCCTGACTTATTTACTTGCCTTCTCCAGCTGTGGCTCCTCTCTCTGATTATGGCTTAGTATGGCTGTTGTTTTTCACCTCCTGCAACAGGGCTAAACTTTGATTCCTAAAAGCATGCTAACAGACTTGGAGTGTTCAAAACCTTTTGTTTTCCAAGGCTTCCAGAGTCTGTGCAGCCTCCGAAATGCTCCAGTTCAGCTAGGGAGAGACACCTGTTCCCCATTTCCAAATGAGTTTACTTTACAGTCTACACGGAAATGGCCTTTTGAAGATGTTCCTGGCTGAAATGCTCATCTAGAGTGTTTTTATGGTACTCTGGAAGACATGTCCTGCTGCTGCCTGTTCTCTGGCTGCTTTGATGTTGTTGTGCTATGCCTGCAGCGTGCTCTCTGCTGTTGAGGCTTTCAAACAAAAGAGTTAGCAGTTAAATACAAGATACAAAAATAAAGAAGCTTTCTCATAGCCAAAAGTGATCGCCGGGACCTTCAGGCTGTCTTGTTTGCTTTCCTCAGCATGACCATTCATTCCACAGTCAGCTGCAGTGCAGTACAAAACAATAATCCATTCCCAGGTCTCAGGGAGTATGTGCTCCCAGGGGCCATGTAATGGGTTCAGCTCTGAGGCTGAAACCTGATGTGCAAGGCAACTGTGATTAATGTAGTACTCTCTGGGGCCAATACTCCAGTGTAGATGGAGGATGTGTCTTGCGTAAGTGCTTTTCAAGAGCATGTTTTTCCTTTTCTAAATACTTACTTTTATCATTACATTTCCTTATTTTCTTCTGCCCTGTATCTTTTCACTCCCGCCTTTTATAGAAAGATCAGTTTATCAATGGAAGAGAAAAAATACGGAACACAAGTGGGGGCCAAAAAAGGACTGTGTGACTTGCCTTGAGTTAGATTGAGAATGGAGGAAAAAGCAGAACTCCTGAGAGCCACATGGATTTGGTTCTACTTCCCAGAATCAAGAGTAGTCGTTCAGTGGGGTGTTCTGCTGTAGCGTAGCGTCAGATTTTTGGGTTGTACCTCATGTTGATGTTTAAAGCAAAAGTTGAGTTGACCTTAGTGATGGAGGGACAGAACCTTTATAGTAGTAAGTGTGGTTGATATTTATTAGGGTAATTGCTGGTGTTAGGGTACTTCCATTTTACTGGAGGTCTCTTTATCAGGCTAAAATATCTGTGCCAGCAAGCTTTGCCAAATATTTATTCTGAATTTTTCTATTGTATAGTTTTCTGTTTGTTATACAAAAGAAGCCATGGTGAAAGGAGCTGAGAGCATAGCAGAAAGGAAAAGGCTGAGGCAGGTTCATGCTTGCAAAAGGAGAAGCCCCCACAAGGTGCAGGCCAGAAAAGAAGGCAAGCAGAACTTCAAAACCAGAAGCAGAGGGAGACAGGAGGGGCCAGAAATTGTTGTTACGATTGCAGTCAGTAGCAGCACTTCTCATGGCCTCAGTGGCGTCAGAATTCAGTTGGAAGAAACCATGTGGTTGCCTCCCAGTTTCTCTCTGCAACAAGCAGCAGTCAGTCTAGTTATGGCGTTTCCACATGGGCTGGAGTCCCAAAGCAGAAGCCAGCTGGAATCCCAGGGTCAGAGACAGTGATGCTGCCAAGGCAGTCTTGGATCAGTCACTATATTGAGCGCAAACACCCACCTTGATGTGGGTCAGCCTAGCAAAGGGCATCAGCTCTATCTTACTGTAAAGCACCCCTTACTTTGGTGGGTGGGAAGTGGCCTTTGGCAGTGTTCTGATAGCGTGGAAGCACAGACTGTGCATTTTCCTCTAGGATACAAGAAGAAAGTTTGAGAACTGTTGTCACAGACTCTTCTCCCCAGCTTGATCCATTGCCATTTGTCAGCAGCTTTCAATCAGTGCAGCAGTGTTCCTGTCTTAGTCAGTGTGAGTCGATATTTATAGCAGGCTTTTATGAGGCACAGTATCAAATGCCTGACTGAGATTCAGAGGCTGTACCCTACTGTGTTCACTAATTTTATATCTCTGTCAGAGAAGCTGTAGCCTTTATAATCCCGTTGGGTGAAATCTTGATCCCAACGAAGTCAGCAGTGAAACTCCCTTTGACTTTTGTGAGGTCAGGACTTCCCTCAGGTTTGACGCACAGTTTGGTCATCCAGGTATGAAATGAGCCAGGGTGATACTCTGTGGAACCTCACACTGAGGGATGCTACAGCTGAATGTCATCCTGAGTGTGTAAGGCCAGGCCCACAGCCAGGGAAATTTGCTAGAGCTCCTATTAGCTGACCACATTGAAAGCACACTGGTTAGCCTGAGCTGCAGGGACTCACAGTTGTGACTGATGCTATTATTTTACTGCCAGAGGAGCAAAGTTAGATTAGCAGTAAAGTGATTACTAGGGTATATCTTTTTTTTTTTTTTTTCAAGAAAGTTCTGCAGCAGATGAGTAATGCATTAGTATGTTGAGCACTGTTTTTGCTAATACAATACATCTACCAATTATGTTCCCTGACTGCTTTCCCAAGCACACTACTTCATACAAGTTCCAATTACCTTGCTTACTTTATGAACGTCCTTTAAAATTAACTAAGAATATTTCTTTAGTCACAGTGTTTTTACTATCATATTATCCATCTTTTTTTTTCCCCACTTCAAGTGATCTGGGTTTATCTTGGTGGCGGGCTTTTCAAAAGCCCTTTTACCTCTCCTCAGCTGTCATGCTGGCATCAGTGATAAAACAGCCATTGGTTTCCGTGGAAGCAGAGGTCGCCTGGATGGGAGAAAACAGCTTTCCCCGCTCTTCAGCTGTGATACTACAGTTCTTTCACATGCAGATAGCTGTATCTCTCTGACAGTGGTTTTTTGTCCTCTTAGAGGTCTGAAAAGTGAAGCAAGCCTGTCATCAGTAGGCTGAGGTCTGCTATGTAGAGCTTCACATCTTCCCTGAAAAGTTGTTAAGGATCTGCAGATGCAGGAATTCTGAAACACACTGGTGTGTGCACATGCATTCCAGGAAAAAGGTGCATGATGGAGGCAGAAGTGCTCATCCCTGCTAGGATGAGCATTTTCAACCAACGTATGCAGTTACAACATTCTCTAACAGTAATTTTGCATTAAACGTCTGGTTAATGTTTCTGGAGAGACAGCTTGACAACCTGCCATGCGCTGCTAATAAGACACTGCTGTTCAGCCTAAATAGAGATTGGATCCTAAATCTCACAGAGCCACTGGCTTTAATACGTGTGCTCCTGTTGGTGACTCTGTCGCGTGTACTCCGGTACTTCACCAAGTTATGATGAGCTTCACAGATAGACATCTGCCCTTCCAAAGCAGACTGCTTCCCAGCTGTAAGCAGCGTGCTCTCTGTCACCTCACCTTGCAGAAAGAAAGCAGTACGTAGCTGGAAATGCTGTACTTAGATATGCTCAATTTCCCAACAGTTGTTTTATTATTTCTATATATATTTTTTTAAGTTAATACCATACAGTTTTGAGAAAAGTTAAGTAGTCCTGCGTCATACACCACAAATTGCTGCTTAAGTTTATCATTGCTTTTTTTTCCAGTGCCTCGGATCACGACTTGCCAGCTGTTTCAGGGGGGAGTAAAAATCATTAAAAATAAATAAATGATGAATTAGAAGTCAAAAGACAATAGCTGGAGTATGGGCCTTGTCTGACATTTCCTGGGCAGCTCATGTTAACTTCTGCAGATGTTATATGAAGCAGATGTTAAGCAGATATCAAGTGTTTTAGGGTTTGCTTTCTGCTCTGCTTATATCAGTACTACTACAAACAGGTGCTAAGCCCTGAGAAATTGTTACATAAGAGGTTTTCTCTAGAAATTCGGTCTTTACAAATGAATTGTCTGTCTCAGTGCAAGCTTCAAGTATGTGATGTGGGCAACTGGAATCATGTTTCATGTAAGTTTAATACATACAGTTTTTGCTAGCTGGGAACATTCTGTAGGCATTTCACAGAGCTGGGATCCAAAGCAGACTTGGTTTTGAAACGTATCTCTTGCACTCTGAGCTTACTGGACCAATCATGAAATCAATTAGAGTCCAGATTGCACCTGCATAATCTACTTAATTTTAGTGGCGTGTGCAGTGAGGAATATGGTGAGCTATATTCTTTCTGATACGTAGCACAACTAGTAAAAGATCTGGATAAAACTCTACAGTACCACAGTTAGTCTTTGCTGCACTAGTCTTAAAATTTCCTGTGTGTGTGATGTTGTTCCTTCTGTCTAGGCAGGCAATGTGGTGACAGGAGAGATGGTAGAAGAACTTATTCTTTCTGGAGCAGATATTATTAAAGTGGGTATCGGACCAGGTAAGTCGAATCCAGTCAAATAAGGGTGGTTTATGGTAACAGTGGTGACTTAGTTGTCCAGATGGAACTAGAATGTTATGCCACAGCTGACTGCTTGTCAGAATTCCTGGACCACTTAGGACAATAAAGTAACAGTGCCTTTGCTCCATAGGATGTTTAAGAAATACATAGGCAGAGCGCTAGTGCGATGTACTACAAAATCTTGGATGTTGCATTTCCAGGAAATATAGATACCTACCATTGGAAGCACTGAGTTGCTGATATAATGAGTGGTATTTTATGTCATCTTTTATTCTTGGCGTGTTTGTTCATGTGCTCCTTTGCATTGCCATTTCTGTCACAGACTGCAGCTGGGGTCACCTGCAGGGGCTACATGTAAACTGGCTAGCAAGTACCACTGCCAGTGTAGCTGTGATCAGCCAGTGCAGTGCAGGCTGGTTGTTTACTCTGTATTGACAAATGGAATGGTCCTTGAATGGGTAAATTGGATATAATGATGATGTAACAGAGGTTACAGTTTTTCCATGGGAGGCCATCAAACAGCAGTAAGTACTGCAAAATAGTTGAAGAGTAAGCAACGGAGGTGTTGTGGTGCAATGTCACAGGAAAGTTCACATATAAAAGTAGTAGTTTTACGATTTGTAGCTTCAGAGTAGAAACAGATAAGATTAAATGTTGTGTCATCCTCCCTGAATAACTGCCAGCACAGAACTGTGCAAGTTGACCAGCCAGTGACACAGGTAACGGATGTTCCTCACAGAAGGCCACCTCTTGAGGTCTCTCCTAGTCAGCAGTCCATGTTGTGGATTGTGGTAGTGAATTGTTATAAAGCATTGGGCACATAAGTATATGCTGTCTCTGTGGAGATTATCTTAAAATCATTTTTTTCCTACTTTGCAGAGATACTTTTGAGTGTTTACATGTTGTCAATTCTCAGAAAGATCTTTGGAAACTTTTGCTTTACTGACAGTTTTGAGTGTACCTGGATGTCAATTGGGTAAAGAGATTAACTGCAGTTGGGTGAAGAGATTTCACTGCATTTGATTTAGGATCTGTTTTCTTGTTATCGTGCAGACCTTTATGGCCTGTATCCTAAATGATAAGGCACGGACCATCAAAAAGCAATCCTCATTTTGACACTTAATTTCTCTTGAAAGGAAGAGAAGTTATTCCAAAAAGATCTATAGCTGTGTTATCATGTTCAAGCTGTAATTGGAGTTTTTATATATATGCCTATACCTTTTTCAATATATATACCTTAATATGTGTGTATATATATATACACACACACACAGTCACACACACACCATATATGTATGCATACACCCCCACATATTTTCTGTGATTTTTTTTTTAAACATATGTAGAAAAGAGATAAATAGAAATATTTATTGGAAATTCATATAGTAAAGGCTGATGCTGAGACTCTCTGGTTCCTTTGTCCCTTTTCTGTTCAGGCACCTTAGTCAGATTTCTTTCCCATTAGACATTAAATCCCTCAGCAGGAAGCACTGTGGATGAGACCTAAACTGGGAACTGGGGACCTGGAGAAGAAGGGGGGGATGTTAGTCACTTTAATTACAGCTCCTGTGAAGTAGTGTGATAGCATTTCAGAATTAAATTTCTGTGTTTTCCTTTTATCCATTAAAATAACATTTGCAATAGAGACTTCATATGAGAAATAAAACAGACAGAAGTACTATTTTTCCCACCCCCCCCCCCCCACTATTGAAAGAAAGCAGTCTTGGAGGTCTTTTCCAACCGTGGTGGTTCTGTGATTCATTTTTTGTCAGCCTAACTGCCTGTGTTTTTTTTTCCTCTCATTT
The DNA here is from genome assembly GCA_036925125.1 of Oreortyx pictus. Taxonomy (NCBI): domain Eukaryota; kingdom Metazoa; phylum Chordata; class Aves; order Galliformes; family Odontophoridae; genus Oreortyx; species Oreortyx pictus. The sequence goes on along the minus strand of JAUPFR010000003.1, from coordinate 83,356,549 downwards.
TCTTGTTTAGGTTCTGTGTGTACCACTCGGATTAAGACAGGAGTGGGCTATCCACAGCTAAGTGCTGTTATTGAGTGTGCAGACTCAGCACATGGCTTGAAAGGACATATCATCTCTGTAAGTAAATATCATCTGCTCTCAGATTCCCACCATGCAAACCATTGCAGAATAGGAGAATCAAACAGTCTGGTACCCTTCATGTTAAAGGCTATCTTTCTGTCATCTCCACTTGACCCCTACACTAGCTGCTAGGTAGTGAAGATTTAAAGGAACCAACTTGCTTTAATGTTCAAAAAGACTTGGGCATCTCACTCCTTTTTGTGCTTTTAGGAAGTGTGTTGTTACCCGAGCAGAATAAAAAGCTTGATGATTCTCATACTGAAGCAAAACAGTACTTCCTACAAGAGATTTCTGAAAAATGAGTGAAATGTAAACATGGCCTTCCCAAGAGAGTAGGACTAAGTGACAGACAGGCAGCAGAGGGGAGTACAAGATAAAATGATACATCTGTCTACGCCTTGGTAGCTGGATGGATTCAGATAGCATCCTCACAAAGCTCTTTGTGCAGAAAGAGGAGCATTTTAGGGATGGGTCTGGGTGAGCACAGCTGCACAGTTGCCACTGATGCTCTGGGGAAATGCTGAGCCAGCTGAGGGAAATAAAGAAGATACATATGCATTGCCTGCTAATGGCAGCTTCTTGCCTACCAGGAAGATCAGACTCACCTTGCATGCAAATCTATAAGCATGGTGTCAGATTGAGCTAGACTGGAGCCTTCAGTATGTGAAGGTCCTGCATGCTTAGGCATGCCCAGCCAGTCAGTGTGCCCCTGACTGTGCCAGGCTTGCAGAGACTCAGCAGGCTGTCTGCAAGGCAGCTGATAATCAGGAAGGCTTAGGGCTGTCCAGCGTTCTGTACTCACAGGTACCCATATGGTCAATGCTCTCCCTCTGTGGCCACAGGAGAAGGTTGCACGTGGAGTTGTAGAGCTACTGTCATGTGAAATCACTAAAAGGCCCAGTTTTGTTTGAGTTGTGACTGGTATCCTTGTGAGGAAATGCCTGTGTTTTTGAGGAAGGAGGGGAGAGGAGAACAAACGTTAGGCAAAGGGCCTGATTGTACTTAGAGCTGTGGATATAATGGAACAAGTAAACAAGTGTGGGGTACAGTCAGATCTCTCTTCTCTTTAATGTTAATGCATGTACATTCAATCCTCTACCCGACTACCTTGTCTGATTTTGCAGGAGAAAAAAAAGAAGCAGTATGTGATTTTTATGACTTGGGCAGTATTACAAATGTTTATGCCTTTAGCAGACAGCTGAATATTTATGAAATAGAGCATGGAAGACTGACTCATTACTATGAAAGCTGGATGACTATAAGTGTCGTCCTGATAGTGGTGCTCAGAAACCCATCCTGGTTTTGCAGTAATCATTTTCTGCTAGCAGCTCTCTGAGCACTGTTTGTCAGATGGTTCTGTGCAGTTCTGTTATTTGTTGCTTTGCATATGGATCAGTTCCTGACCTGCTTAGATCACAGAATCACAGAATCGTAGGGGTTGGAAGGGACCCGTAGAGATCATCGAGTCCAACCCCCCTGCCAGAGCAGCTCCCTAGCCCAGGTTGCACAGGTAGGCGTCCAGGTGGGTCTTGGACATCTCCAGAGAAGGAGACTCCACCACCTCTCTGTGCAGCCTGTGCCAGTACTCCGTCACCCTCACTGTGAAGAAGATCACGTAGTCTCCAGTGAGCCTATATAACCTCCCAGCCATTACCCCATAACGAGGGTGTCCAACATCTCTGCAACTCAAATCTCACTCGAGCTAATAAGACTAGAGCAAGGGTTGAGGGTATTGTGCTTTAATTTAACAGTGTGCAGGTAGACACTGATGTGTTTATTGGAAAGGCTGGCCTGCGTAGTTATTGCTGGACCTCTGGCAAGGTCATTACAGAAGAGAGGTACTCTCCTGAGGGGAGAAGCCAAGTAGAAGCAAATCTAAGTATGTAACTGGGGTTAATGCAAGAAGTAAAACTTTGCATTCTTCAAAATGTCTTTTTACTGCCATTTTGTAGATTTGGGAATGGGCATACCTTGCCTGAGCCAAAAGAGACCTCTACAGGCAGAGTCTTACCACAGCCATCTACAGCAATTAGGCAAGAGAAAATATGCCCAGCTGGTTTTTGTCGTATTGATATCAAAGTGGCAGAAAGGATGTGCGGGATTCAAAGCCTACCATCTTATTTGCAAGTGGATTATAGCAGATGGTGTGGTGTGGGTGTGTCCCTTGGGGTGCTTTATTGCATTTTCTTCTGCTGTGTCCAGCACCTTCATCAGATTGCATCTGTGTAATGTTATGTATGAAGGGAAGTAAGTCCTACTCGCAGAATAAGACAACAGCAGTGCTGAGCACAGTATGGGCTCTCTGAGGAACATGACACATTTCAAATGCATACTCTAGCAAGTCTGCTAGGATGACAGCACAAACTGGGATTTAAAACATTTTTTTATTACTGAAGTGGTCATTTATGATTTTTGGAGCTGGTATTTTGACAAAGGAAGTGACAATTTTTAGGCAGATGTATTACTTTACAGTCACACACGGAAGGGGGATGTGAAATTCTACCAGTTATATTTCTTATGCTGAATTATCTTTAAGACTCTAAGCTCACCTCAGAAATGAATCTTTCATGGCTCACTGAAAGAGGAAACTGCCTAAGGTGCAGGCGCAGTTTCTATCCTGCACTATTTGTCTGGGAGTCAGTAGTCTCATTTTTCATTGGCTTTGAGAAAGTGCAGCAGTGAGTTACAGTGGAGAAGCCATTTAGCAGAAAATCTCCTTCAGAAACATCCTACTCGAGATAAAGTTTCTTTCTCTTGCAGGTCAGAGAGCTGCTCTGCTAGATAAAGAGGAAGACGTGTTTTAGCAAGCCAGCAATGTGGGGAATGGAAAGTGGCTTTATATGTGTGCTCCGTCATTAACCATCATTTGATTGAGTTACCTTTTTCCTGTTTACCCTGCCTGGGTGATATGTCATCGATATTCAGGGAAAAGGATGACTAAAGGGGTTCTTCGTCTAGCCACTGCCATGCCTTCTCTTTCTCCACACAGAACACTTTCCATACATAAACATGCCCAGTGGATGTAGGTCATAATAAAGCATCATATGCATTGTTTCTACTGCTGATCAAACCATATACTTTATCTATCTTCTGCATAATAGAATCATAGAATAGCTCAGGTTGGAAAAGACCTTGAAGATCATCAAGTCCAACTGCAACCGAACTATACTACCCTAACTCTTAACAACCCACTGCTAAATCATGTTCCTGAGCACCATATCCAAATTTTGATTTTGAACACATTTCAGGGATGGTGACTTAACCATCTCCCTGGGGAGCCTATTCCAGTGCCTATCAGCCCTTTCTGTTAGTAAGTTTTTACTTATACCCAACCTAGACCTCCCCGTGCAGAACTTGAGACCATTTCCCCTTTTCCTGTCACCAGTGAGAAGAGGCCATTCCCACTCTCACTGCAGTCACCTTTCACGTGTTTGAAGAGAGCAATAAGGTCTCCCCTCAGCCTCCTCATCCCCAGACTAAACAGCCCCAGTTCCTTCAGCTGCTCGTTCTCCAGGCCCTTCACAAGCCTTCTTGCCTTTGTTTGTACCTGCTCCAGCACCTCAATGTTCTTTCTGTACTGGGGTGTCCAAAACTGAACACAGTACTCAGGGTGAGGCCTCACCCGTGCTGAGTACAGGGGCAGGACTACTTCCCTAGTCCTGCTCACTGCACCATTCCTGATACGAGCCATTGTATTGTGCTCCGTTGACCACAGTGGGACTAGCTGAGCTGTAAGGGGAAGATTGCCAGACTGAATGGAAGCACCATCTCATTTTCTAAACGGAGCCCTTGATTTTGCATGTGTAATGAAATATTTTAATGCATATAGCTTTATTATAGCATCTTCCAGCATAACTGCTTAGTGTGTCGCCTTTTTGTTTTCCTTTCTTTGAAGCATTGTCATTTAATTTACCTGCTTATGTGGAGATATTACAGATGAAGAAGTGCTGTGAATCATCATCATTTGTTCCTTTTATCTTAAATGGTAACACGTGAGCTTTTGGGATAGTTACTTAATCTGCTCAGCATTTTGTACCGTGATAGGTTTTTTTTGAAGCTAGTGATTAATGATGACACAGTAAGACCCTCTATCCTTGTGAAAGCATGAAGCCTCCATCACTGCCTCTACTGGGTTAATTATGAAAGTCAGGCATGGAGCCATGCAACGAGAACAGACAAACCCATTGACCAGAGAGCATTTATAGCCAGCTGGTCTCGGTTAGAGTCAGGCAAATTCCTGACACTATTCTTTGAAGATTATTAGACCCTTCTTTCTACCTCTGCTGTTCCTCCCCTGACACATGCGTACGCACGCTCTCACCCTCCTCCAGGCTTTGACAGAGAGAGAGAGAATTGCACAAGCACAGCCCTTAACAGGAGGGAGAGATTCAGCTGTCAACCCAGCACTCATTTCTGGAGCTGACAGCAAGAGTGTCTAGCTCAAGAAAAAGCATAATGTGCTAGAGGTTATCAGTAAATGGAATAAAAGCCTTTAAACTTCTGCCAGGCACTGTTTCCAGTGGGATGCCCTTTGAAAAGCCACTCATTTTTGGATCCACCTGCTCAGTTTGTGTCTGAATCCTGTTCTGTGCACGGAGAGGTTCTAACACTCTAACACTGCCAGCTACCCTTGAAAGCTGGCTCTGAAATGGCTGCTGGTAGGGGCTTCTGGCTGTGCTCAGCCACAGGTCATATACAGGCACATATTTCAGCCAGCATGGAGGTGAAACAAAATGAAGTAACCATACAGTCTGGGGAGCAGACTCAAAAGCCTGTCAGCAACTCTGCAGAGTACCCTGATCTTCAAAGAAATGGGGAGCTCTCTTGTTATGGTGACTTTGTATGATAGACGGATCTTTCATCTGATGCTCAGACCTTTATGAAACCTAAAAAGCCGTAACACGTGAGCTCTGCTGCGTGCCTTCCTTTTTAACAGCACTATCACACATAAATAACTTTCCTCCCCTCAACCAAAATGCCCTCATCAGCCACTTTGCTCTGAAACTGAAACGCGTGTTTCTAAAATGCTAAAGAACTGAAAGTGCTGTTGTTTCTTTACCAAACCCGTAGCAAACGGTGAGGAGTAGGATGAGGGAGTAATTTTCACTTACCAAAGATCAGATTACCCAATTTGCTGTGATTATCAGATCAAAATCCAGCATATCTGATGGTGTGTTTCCTTACTCCTCCTACTGTGACCTTTTAATTTATTGTAAACTGCTGAGAAAGTTATTTTAAATGTCTTTGGTGATTTATGGTAGGGGTTTGTGGTACCTCTGCATCATACAGCCTTTAATTAAAATGGCAGGGAATGATTCAGATCGTAAGAGTTTTCTGTTTTCCATTTTCTGAGATTTAGGAAGTGTCAGCCAGAAATTTGCATTGCTGCTGTTACCAGTGGTATTACGGTTACGCTGTACTGGTAGGGTAAATGAAATTAGTGTATAAAAGCAATAGAAAGGTTAACATGAATTCCTTAGAAACTCAGCCAACTTGATAGACCAGTGATGCAGTTGATGAGCTGTTCCTGCAGAGAGGCAATTTGGCTGCAAGTCACAGGGTGCCAGTGCTCACCGGGTCCCTTCTTTTCTTTATGCAGGATGGAGGATGCAGCTGCCCAGGAGATGTCGCCAAAGCGTTTGGTAAGGACAATGTGCAGGGCCACATGTTGCACCCTGTGTAACTCCAGCACGATCAGCAGCGGTGCAGGAGTCAGTTTGACCCCGTCTGTATATTCAGCAGTAGTTTACATTTGTCCCTGTGGGTGACTGCAGTGAAATTAATACACCAGACATGAATTCGCTCTTTGAACTGGACAGTCGGAATTCTACAGAGAAAAAGTATACAGTGGTCGAAGTCCTGTTTAGAAACTATCTGCCATGTGTCCATAGGATATAGACACTGGGACAGTAATACAAAGAAAACTGATAAGGATTTCTTCTGAGTAGGGTTCAAAGATTACCGTAACACCGGCTGACCTGAGCCCTAGACGGATGAAGAGACGGTGAAATGTGTGTTGGAGAGAAGAACAAAGAAAAAAGCAGGCGAGATTCCCAGAGATGTTCTTGGGATTGGCTCTCCACTTGAAGAGATGAGATTTTATTTATAATGTAATCCCTAAAGCTGAACAGATGTGTAAAATATCCGGGTTAATATTTAACAGGTTTTACTCTTGTGCCCAAAACTTCAGTAAATTGCACCAGCTTTTGCTGACAGAATAGAGAATTTAGCCTGTGAGTATCTTCTGTTGGGAAAGGTCCATCACTGTGGAGGGTTGAGGTTAGGACTGTCACTTAGCTGTAGCATTTTTGCTGCTTTGTGTGTGAACAAGGGACTAAAAGGATCCTGGGCTTTCAAGACACTTAAAGACAGTTCCCAAAATATCAGACCCCTTTGAGATGTCACAACAGGGTAATGCCCAGAATATAATAGGACAGCATAGTCTCACTGAGATTTCAGAGTGATAGAAAACTAGAGAGAGCATGTTGTGATACAGCACATCTGCTCAGCAGGAAGCTTTGCAAGTATGGAAAGCACAGTCAGGCCTAAACTGAGATTACATGCCTTTCGAGAAAAAAAAATTGAGCTTCCTGGAAATTTTTCAAACCAGAATCAGTCTTCAAGTTTGCCAACAGCTCCTGGTGTTAGAGATGACAAGACATAATTAGAGGATTTTAAGCACAGCCCGGAAGTGAATTCCAGCAAGGAATCTGCTCTGTTACAAGATTTCACAGGACCTTTGTGTTACCCAGTGGGTGATGTGATGTGAAGATAGATACTTTCAGCTGAGTGATTCTGACATAGCTGAACAGCAGCATCTATTCTCTCTGACAACAGAATTGTGGTAAAAAAAACATCCACCCCTCTCCTCACCTCAGATTAACCCCCTATGACATCATGTTGCCTGCAGTGAAAACTTTGTTCCCTCTGTCTTTTCTCTGGCTCCTTGGCTGTCCCCAGATCTTGCTTGTGTTGTCTTTGGGGCATTGCAAACCCGCAGTTCAATCTCACTGCATTGCATACAGTCTGCATGGAAACTTGGCCCTGAAAAGGTCTTTCTACACAAGAATACTCCAAGAAATTAGAACAACAGGAAGCAGCTTCAAATATTTTCTCTTGCAGACTTTTCCCAAGTAGACTTGCTTGTGGCAAGTCTGAAGGGTCCCTTTAACCTCTCTGGGCTATACTGAAGAGAAGCTTTCTAGAAACCCATGAGAGGGCAGATTCTTGACTTGCTGTTTGTTGAGAGGTGCTGAGATTAGCAGTGGGATGTCTGAAAGGTACCACAGATTGTTCCTGGGAGAGGAGGAGCATTAGAAACCTAAGATTATACAGACAGAAGTTGTACTCCGGCAGCAGGCCAGGCAAATCAGTCTGACCTGTGTGTCACAGGGATTAGAACTGATAGAGATAATCCTGAGGCAAAAGATTTACCATATCTGGTTATATAGAATTGAAGCAGCCAGTCGGTGGACATCTGACTAGCTGGAGCCAGGTGTGCTTTTTTTAAAGGCAGATGCCAAAATAAGCATCTGGAGATAGAGCTCTGGACGAAACATAGACAGGAGACCCAAAGGGAACTTTCCGTTAGCTAACATGAATACATTTCTCAGAATGCCCTAGGGAGGCACTGCTGTCCCTGTTTTTGTAGATGAAAAGTCAAAGCACAGAAATACTAAGTTCAGTCGCCTGAGGTCACATATTTTTTTGTGAAACAACTCGGAACAGCATGTACCTTTTGAATCCTAAGTCGGCACCTTAAACGGAATATTTCTGTTCCTTACAGCAGTGGTGAGAAGGGATATGGGAGCAAAGAGGGAAAAGGAAGGAAAAATCAGACGTCAGAGTCAGCTGGGAACATTCACTGGTTCCAGAATACACCTGACAGATCATGCTGGCTTTTTTTCTTGTTTTCAAAAGCTGTGTCTGTATGCTTACTGTTGCAAACACTCACTGTCTCATCTGGAGCATGTGTGAGTGTTGCTTCTAGGGCCAGCTGTGCTGCATTTACATGGAGGGCTACAGATCTGGGCTGACTCCATCTGAGTTTGTGTAGAGTTGATCTGGTTGTCTGTAATTATTGTATTACCAGGCACACAAAAGCTATCTGAGGGACCCCAACCAGATCCAGCAGAACTGTGTAAGAGCTGAAAGAGTAGGCTGGAATATTTTCCATGATTGCGTGAAAGAGAATGTGTTGCAGAATGTGAATGAGAAAATCAGCCCAGTCTAGGGCTCAAGGGGGATGTCCTCCCCAGCATCAGAGTGTTGAAGTGGCACTGTGTAAGAACAGGCCAAGTCTAGCAAACTGGACAAGCTATCTAGTTGCTTGTATGCAGCATACCCCATCACATCCTGTATTATTTTGGAGGATTGTTGCCAGGTGTTCCCATTCCTCCAGTGCATAAAATAATGGCGTACCGTGTGTACTTGAAAATGAAAGACTGCCAGGTAGGTACTGAAAGCTAACAGAAACAGCAACACATAGGTAAGGAAACTACACCTAAGTTAAGGAAAAACCATGCTAAAAACTGCTGCCTTCTGGTGAGGTGTTAAATAGGACTGAAGTGGAACAGACTTGAAACTATGCGACACCATTGCAACACTGAAGCAGGGTAGAAAGTTCTAGAGAGCATCAGAAAAATATATTGCATGTGAGCTTGTCAATCTTGGAGCTATAGAAATAGCAGTAAGCATGTATGATTCCGATGTTTAGAAATGCTTCAGTGTGCAAGGCAGAACTCTGGGCTGTGCCTGTAGTAACATGGCTCTTCTCTTCTGGAAGAGCTAGATGAATTATGTTGTAGTTTGAAGGACTTTGTCTAATTGGAGAAGTTTCAATCCTGTAATTGAAACATATTTGCTTTCCTCCCAGAATGTGCAGTCAAAAGAAAAACAATAGGTAGATGCTTAAGTATGCAGGAACCAGAATTCTGTGATCCTAAAGCATAGATTTCGTTTGTCTTTTTGGCCCTAATTAAAAGCTATAGGACCTGGCAACCAGAGACAGAACTAGAAACTGTTAAATTGCTTAGCCACTATCCATCGTATCTGAGAAGCTGCGGTAGTCCAGTGAAGTTTCTAGTGGTCAGAAAAGAAGAAATATAACCCCAGTTTTTAGAAAAGGAAAAAGATCTGTGGAACTACTGGCCAGTCAGTCTCATTTCTGTTCTCAGAAGATTATGGATCAGACCATCCTGGAAACTATGCTAAGGGCACAAATAGAACAGATGTGATTGGTGACAGCCAGGATGGCTTCACTAAGGGCAAATCACACCTCACAGATTTGGTGGCCTTCTGTGATGGGGTTATAGCACTGGTAGATAAGGAAAGAGCAACTGACATCATCTGCTGTCAATGGTTTATGGGCCATTTTGGCCTGGTTCTGTCATTAATGGGGCAGGGGACCCACAGACCCACACCCTGGGAAAGGGGAAGGGAGAAAAGGGAGAAGGTAGGGAGATGGGTCCAAAAACAAAACAACAGCAGCGATCTGAGGGGGAAAACTAATTTACTAAGTAAGATATCAGAATGCAAAATAACACAGTATAGTTGGAATAGAAGCTGATAAATCAAATAAAATGAGAGAGTGTGTCTGAAACTGAAGGCCTTACTCTAAAGCTGAAGGCGAGATGTCTAGGAAGCTCCCACTGCAGAGTCAAACAGCAGAAAGAGGGAAGTCTCAGGACTTGCACGCAGTTTTAACCTTTCCCTCTGAGTGGAAAATGGAAATGCAGAGTCCTCTGTGGTATGCAGTTCTCTTCTGAGAACCAGGTACCTGGAAATTCGTCAGTCCATGGAACTGGAGCATTAACTCTTTCAGCTCCCAGTGCCTTACATGATGCTATGATGTGGAATATCAGTAACACAAATTGTAAAATGTGACATGTGCTTGGACTTGTGCAAAACATTTGACACTTGGCTCTGAATCTGAGAGACGTAGGTGTGATAGATGGACTACTCAGTGGACAAGGAATTGGCTGGATGGTCACCCTCAAAGGAGTTGCAGTCAATGGTTCAGTGTCCAAGTGGAGACCTATGGAGAGTGGCATTCCTCAGGTGTCAGTATTGGGACCGGTGCTGTTTAACAAGTTTTGTCAGTAACATGGAGGGTGGGCTGAATGTATCCTCAACAAGCTTGCTGACAATGCCAATCTGAGTGTTGCTGTTGATACACAGGACCTTGACAGGTTTGGGAAGTGAGCCCATGCAAACTGTGTGAAATTCAACAAGGCCAAGTGCAAGGTCCTAGACCTGGGTTAAGGCAATCGCACACACACATGCAGGCTGGGTGGAGAATGGATTGAGAGTAGCCCTGTGGAGAAGGACTTGTAAGTGCTGGTTGATGAGCAACTCAGCATGAGCCAGCAGCGTGTACTTCCAGCCCAGGAAGCCAACCATATCCTGGGCTGTATCAGAAGAAGCATGGTCAGCATGGTGAGGGAGTTGATTGTCCCCCTCGGTTCTGCTTTTGTGAGGCCCCATCTAGAGTACTGCATTCACCTGTGGGTTGAAGAAGGTCCAGAGGAGAGCCACGAGGATGATCAGAGAGCTGGAACACCTCTCCTGTGAAGACAAGCTGAGGGGGGTTGGGGTTGTCCAGCCTGGAGAAGACTCTGGGGAGACCTCACCAGGGCCTTCCCTTAACTGAAGGGGCCTATGGGAAAGCTGAGGAAGTACCAAGTGGCAGAGAGATGAGTGATAGACAAGAGGTGATGTTTTAAACTAAAAGAGGGTAGGTTTTGGCTAGATTTGTGGAAGAAATTCTTCACTATGAGGGTGGTGAGGCACTCGATCAGGCTGCTAAGAGAAGCTATGGGTGATGGAGACATTCAGGGCCAGGTTGGATGGAGCCCTGGGCAGCCTGTTCTGGTGGAAGATGTCCCTTCATATGGCAGGAGGGCAGAACTAGGTGATCTCTAAGGTCCTTACAAACCTCGATTCTATGAAATAGGGATCAGAGGGTGGTATTGTCAAAGCAGACTCTGGTGCTCTTTGGCAGGCCTTTGATTTGTTTAAAATCCTCTTTGAAACCTTGGTTCCAAATCCTTTCCTCCTTCATCATGTTGTTATCTTCCATTCTTGAAGGGCACATCAATTAGATATCCCAGAGTACTTTTTTTTTTTTTTTTCTTTGCAAAGGTGGACCAGGAATGTGTCAGGTAGTAGCAGGAGCTCCCTGTCCATAATCAAGAATTATCGTAAAGGATAAGCATTCCCATTGTTCTTGGCAATGGTAGGATCAGATGTGAGTCAGACTGAGCTTTAAAACTTGACCATCTGCAACAAGAGAATTCAGGTAGCTGGCATGATAGGATACTTAAATGTGTGCCTGCCTATAAACTTTGCTTGTGATATGCTCAGCACTTTGGCACAAGCCTCATTTTTAATATCTCTTTACTAGGGACATATTGTTCCTTTCAAACAACAGCCAGGCAGAGGAAGATGAGGTCAGCAGAGCAGCTGGTTGCTGTGCTCACAGCCATTGCTGATAGGTCTGCTCTTTAGTGAAAGGGAGGTGGGAGGGAACTGGCTTTTATAAACGAAAGCACACTCCACAGTTCTCATGTATTCTAAGATCAAAATAGTCCCAAGTTCACGTTTATGTACAGAGCTTTTAAAAAGGTGGCAGAATCTGAGTAGATCTGAAAATCATCTCGCTTGCTTTTCAGATTTGGATAGTGTCAGATCAGACCAAATCCTAAGTGCCAGACTTACCTAGCCTAGGATCTCCCTAGTGTCTGGACATTTTTATGACTGAGTGAGGTTAATTCAGGTTTACCTGCTTTCTAGGAAGTGTTAAAGTGTTAAAGTGTTTCTAGGAAGAGTTAAAGCCAAACTTTTCCCAACTAGATATGCCAAAATGTCAGAGGAGTAGCTGCTGGTGGAATAGTTCCAGTCCAGCTGGAAATATTGGAAATCACAATCACAGTCTTGGAAAACCAAGAGTAATTCTGAAAATGCTTATTTTGCTCTCAGGGGGCTGATTTCATGATTTGCAAAGCCTGGGAAGGTGCACAGACTGGGCAAGTGTGACTGGGTATCGTGTTGCTACTCAACACTCAAATAATTGTATTAATTAGGAGCTGCACCAATAGACAAATCTCTTCTGTGCTGCATGCCAGGTACTATGCAACCTGAGGGTGCTCTTTGGCCCTGAGTTCTTAAACAACAGGAAACAAATGCAGACCAATCCTGACCCCAGATCACCCTGTGCTACACTGGACAAGTACAGCTGATGGCTTGAAAACATCCATCATTTCATTAAAAGTATCTGCGTATTTTATGTTATTGTTGGGAGTAGGGCATTCATGGGTATGCCTTCCTTAGGGATACATTCCCATTCACAGCCTTTATGCTACAAAGGCCTGGATACAAGAGCTGTCCTCTTCTTTGCACAGCACAGAAAGGAACAGGTTCCACCCTGTTATTAGGGCTTCTAAGTACTGTAGTCACCATAGCAGTTGTGTTAAGGAAATGTGCTCAGGTACTTCTGTGAGCTAAAGGATTAAAGGAATTTGGAAATAAAAGAGCTTGGTTGGAGTAGAATAATCTACATTTTTGGTCTCACGAAAGAAAATGATTAGTTCCATTTAAAATATCAGAGAAATAGAATTTAGTGTGTGTCAGTTCTTCAGTAAAACATTTTTTCAGGTTTAGTGCATGTATTACAGAGAAGACTATACCCAACTGTGTAGGACTGTATTGTTTTTGGATACTACTGTGTTCTTGCATTGTCTTTCACCCTCTTTCCATTCCTTTCTTGCTTATCACTCTGTTGGTCACAGGAGCTGGTGCTGATTTTGTCATGCTTGGAGGAATGTTTGCAGGCCACGACCAATGTGCTGGAGAGATTATAGAAAAGAATGGCAAGAAGGTGAAACTCTTCTATGGGATGAGCTCTGACACAGCCATGAAGAAGCATGCAGGAGGAGTTGCTGAATACAGGTAAGAATTTCTCTGGCAATTGCAAATACGTAACTTCTGAAAGTGAATTCTGCAAAAAGCTTGTGTTGCAAACAGGCCCATGCCTCTGTTCTTGTTCAGGAATCCACTAGCAGCACATCACCTGATCTCCAGGAGGGCTGACATCAAAGAGGAGACAGGGAGAAGAAGCTGGGGGTGGCTAACTGAGGGCAGCCGTGTTCACTCAGTTGCAGCCAGTGCAGTGTACATTCAAACTGGGAAGCCATTAATCACTGTTCTGACCTTTGGGTCTCTCTAGATGTGTGTGAATTACATGTGGGTACATGGCTGTGTTGTGTACATCAAGCTGTGGTTTCTGGCTCTCTCCTTAACCAGATTGCGTGTCCTGTTGTTGTATGGATTCCCAGCTGGCCCATATGCTTCTTTCTGCTTGCAAAAAGCAGGTGCCTGGTGAATCAGTGAAGCTCACCTGGGATTAGCCCCACTTTGGTGCTGAGTAACAGTTGTAACAGTACCAAGGCCCAGGACCACCAAAGCCTTCTCAGTCACAGGCTGTAGCCACGGTACTCACACCTGGATTTGCTGGCAGTCTTTTTAGACAGAAGAATCATGCAGTACATGTTTCTAACTCCCTTTGGTGTCAGAGAGCACCAGAGTAGCCCACTATCCATTTTCCAAAATCATAGAGCATAGGAGCTTGGGTTGTCAGATAAAATCCTCAGAGAGAATGCTTCAGGAAGGCAAGGCAGACAGGCTTTGCTAAGGAGTCTTGTCCATTGCTACTTCTGACAGTGCTGAGAATTTTTACTTTCTGAAAAAAGGAAAGTTCCAGAAAACTTCCTCGTATCTTTTCCCATAACAGCAGGTATAGTCACTGCCCTGAAACACGAAGATGTGCTGGTAGGTCCATGGCAAAGAAGGAGACACATGTCAGACACAGCACCAGCTAGAGAGCATCTTTGATCCCACCTTCCATCTCCCACCCCAACATTCGCTCATGTAGTTTGTCTGATACTTGTCAAAAGTTGAAATGCAACGTACAAACTTGCAGTAGTACGTCCAGCACGTTACAAAATGATAAGATACAGCCTATTTCAGCACTTACACTGGTCTCCTTTGGTCTAAAATATGAGCTCTGAAGCTGCAATAATTATAGAGACTTAGGAGGATTAGTGGTAGACACCATGCAGGAGAGACCTGGCAACTTATATAGTCATTAATTTTTCTGGTCTGACAGAAAACCCAGGCTCATTAAAGTAGAATTCTGTATGAAGATGGGGAAATAGAGAGCTTATGGGTGCTGCAGTTATCTTGTAGTCTGTGCCTACTAAACAAGAGTGTGGCTCAGAACTAAATCTGAAGGAAGACTGAGGAGAAAAATATCAGTAGGACACAGAGAGAAGAGACGATAGTAGAGAGTTTTTCAAGGGCAAAAAAACTTGTGATGTGTTTTGTCATGTCCCAAGGTCATTCTTTTGCAAAAAGTAAAGATGTTTGACAAGTAGAAATATAAAAATAAGCACTGTAGTTTGAGGAGATGTGTATCCTGGCAGATTGTCAAGCAAAGATTTTTCTGTATCTGATAGGACAAGAAGGAAACATGGGTACCTTTACCTTTTGCCTGAGGAGCACTTATGTTTCTCGAGTGGAGCGTACCCTTTCGTCTTGACTTGAGCCCCTATACCTCTTTCTGAGGCTCCGATTAGAAGCTGGAGAACAGTGTGCACTGTCTGCGCCTGTGCCAGCTTAAAAGCACCACTACCTGCAAGATATTGCTTACACTGACAACAGCAGTGGGTTGCCTAGGGGAGCAAAGCATGTGACTGACTCCATCTGGTTCACCTGCAAGGCTCTTTTGACACAGCGGGTTCAGTGTGCTTTTGCTTTCAAGCACAGCTGGCTATTTGTAGAAGAAGGAGCTCATCTGCATCTGAGACAAGCTAAAAGGATGCATGATTGAAATGTTCTGCATACCTCTGAGCTGTCATTCACTTTGGTTTCATGCGCAAGTCCACAGAAGCCACCTACATTTGTTGAACCTTTTTTACCCGCAGATAATCTGATTGGCATCAAAGTTTCTGAAGAAATGCTTAAAGTGCACGGCCCTGTTAATTATCTCATCATGTAAAAGTGGCAGCTGCCAGTTACGAAGAGGTAACCTTTGTTACCTGGTAACCTTTTATCTGAGCTGTGATAACTCACTGTGCTTTCCTACTCTGAGCTTATGTCTAGCATGAGGGAAAATCCTGATGCTGTTCGTGGTTAATGGCAGCTGTCTGAGAAAACAGGGAGAAGATCAAACATGCTGTACAGCTCTCAGTGTCTGACCACCACTGAGCTGCTGGAAGCCATAGGAGAAGTTTGGGAAACCTTGCTGTAGCAGTGAGGCAAAGAACTAAGGCACCTGTTACATGTGCATGTAATCTGGAAATGAGTATCCCCAGTAGGAGAATTAACTGACAGTGGTTCCCCTTAGAAATGAGACAAAGTGCAAGTATCATGTCTTGTAAGATTAAGGGATGTACAGAAAGGTGCTATGTTTGGCTTGGTTCCCTAGTCTGCTGCTACCTACAGCAGCTCCAGATGTGAAGCCTGTAAGCCTTGGCTGTTAAGATTGAAGGAGATGATCTCATCTTGTTGTTTCTGCAGCCACAAATCGAAGCTGGCTATCCATACCAGCCTTAATCTTGGTCTTGCTCGGCCCACCCCAGCACGACGAATCTCACTGTAGATCAAAAATAGCAACTGTCATTTGCCCAAGCACAGCAAATGCACTGGGCGTTGAAAGGAAGATCAGAAATAGGGCAAGGGGTTTTTTTCAGTTACTTTTGTAGGAAAACTTAATGAAAGTTTAATCGCTTTCTAGTTTAGCTCATGGCAAACTTGAACCAAAAGGGTTCTAACTCAGCATTTTAAAATGCTGGATAACTCAAACCTGTCAAATCAGTGGGGCTTCTTTGTGCAGGTTTTAAAAGCTGGGCTGTAATTCCCTATCAGTGACCCCAATAAGTTGTTTTGTCTTTAGAAGGAGCACTCACAGGGTTTTATTCAAGCAGTGCAGAGCTCATTGTGCTCAGCCCCCTGCGGAATCAGACTGCTTGTCACTGAACTTCAACTTCTGAAAAAGGCACATTCTGGCTGGAGAACCTGAACCTCCAGTAAACAGTGAAATTAAAATTGATGGGTAAGGTGTGATAGCTGCAGCAGGAAATAAAGTCACGAGAGTAATTGTTTTTGTAATGACTGTGTCAGGTTAAGCCCATTTAATTTGCATGAAATCTGTGGACCTTGTCTCATTACCTGTATGCCATTTATGTATTTTATTTTTACATTTTTACCTCCTTTCACAAGGCATGGATCAGAGCTGGGAATTTCTGAAAGGCGATTATTAAGATTCTTTTTTTGGGAGAGAGAAAATAAGGCAAGCAAAGATAGAGACGGCAGTATTGTTCAGTTAGAGATGGTTTGCTTTTGTTAACCCTTCTAAGATCTTGTGTGAACACTGCAGCCCTGCTGTGGTCACTCAGCAATTCACAGATGCTACTGAGCTAGCTTTGGCACTAACAGGGGGTGGAATTTGGGCCACACAGAAAGAGTAGCATCAGCATCTGGCTGATACTTAACCATCTTTTTCTGTGTCTCAAATGATAGCCTGAAAGAGTTGCCCCCAATTCCTGCCGTGTCCTAAATGCTCCACTTGTGAGGCTGCCTCATGCCAGGGCAGCCTGACCCCTTTGCCCTGGTCCACGCTATGCCAGGCTGACAGAACACCAGCGTTCCATCACACGCTTCCTGACAGGATTCCCACCTGCTGTGCTCGTCCCTCTATGCCTGCAGCAGTCGTGTGCTGACTGGCAGTTAGGGCACGTACCACAGATCAGACCCATGCAAAATGGCTAAAGGAAATTGTTGTCTCTTTCTATTTGCTGTTCAGTGGCTGGCAGGAGAAACAGCGTCTGGGCACACCCATTCCCAGCTGCTGGGAGACCCAGTTGCCCCTTCTTCACCATTCTTTCCTGACAGACGGTTAGTTTCAGGTTGTAACTCCAAGAGAGATGTCAGAGCTGCACATCCCTCAGCAGTTCCTGCTGACATGCTTACGCAGCCCTCTGCCAAGTGTGCCAGCTCCTGTGACACCCCTTATAATCCTCGTGTGTGGGTATTCCGTGCTGGCAAAGCAATCTCAACGAGGGGAACTTTAAATAATTTTGCTTTATTGCCAACTAACACAAACTTCTCATCAGTGATTTGGGTAATTAAGCCAACACCTAAGTCAGTCCCTTTGGGACCCTTCTGACAAGGAGCAGCTCCTTCCAAGGGTGCATCTCCAGCTGTGTGGCTTCTCAGATGTGTGCATGCCCATATCTAGAGGCTGCTGGCTGTTACTTAACAGCATTTGAGCAGAGGTGTAGTGTGCTCCCCCAACTCACTGAGGTTTTGGTGTTGGGAGGTTTGCTGGAACTGGCCGTGACTGGCACGATGCAGATCATGTCTTCTTGCTGCTCAGGCCGCCCTGGAAGACCCTGTCACCCAAACCATCATTTACTCCCAGTGCATCAAGTGTCTGTGTAACGATTGGACGGTCACGTGTAAATTAATTGGGTGCTCATGCATTAGCAAATTGAGTGCTCCTGCATATACTGGTGGAGTGGTCGGGCCGAAAATATTTGTGCGTGCATTCATGAGCTGGTTGTGCGATTATGCAAAAAATTAGTTGGGCATTCACACATAAATTAGGTGCTCACACATGCCTTTATTTACTCAGTAGTCTTGCACAAACTTGACACACACGTGAGACTGCAGCAAGCCCTGCAAATTATGGCCAATCTGTTGCACTACTCACCTCTGCGAAGCACATCTTGAAGAACTGTAGGAACATTAATCCATTATGAACTCTTCCTGCATCATCACAATCTTAATATACAGGAGTTTTAAACTCCACTCTTCGTCTGTTTGCACCAGAAAGCAGAGATGAATACTGTAACAGTGCACTTAGTAAAACACCACTCTGTCTTCGGAATCATGTTACAGGAGTTGGCCTCAGTTTGGTTATATATCCATCAGACTTCACCCCTGGCCAGGCTACAGAGGAGAATATTGCAGCAACATATGCATACACCTAGTAACATTCTAGCCACTCTCCAGGTGGCAGGATTTGTTAGCATAGTCTGAACTGTTGCCTGTTACAAACTCGGCCCTTGGAAGTCTAGAGTATTAGGGTTAACTTTAACACAGCCCAGACCACAAACTTCACCTTTCATCCCTGTGGATGAGATCAGAGGTTGATATAACAGTCTCAGTGCAGAATTACTACAAATTTTGTTTGAGTTGATATTCTTTTAAAACCCCACGGACTAGGTTATCAGCGTTAACACCATTATGATCTGAATGCTTGCTGTGAGTGTTAGGTCTTGCTCCTTCAAAACAAGTAGCTAAGAATGTGACAGTAATTCAGATTATTCACTGTGCTTTAGGATAGAAGCAAATGATTCAGATCATACAAGCAAAGCTTGACTCCGGTGTTGAAAGTGCCAGTAGGGTCGTGAGACCAATAGCTATAGGGCATCATCTAGCTCAAAAATTGGAGTGTTCATTCACAATACTGCCTTGTGAGCATTTCCCTGTTTGGGGAGTAAGATGATGCACCAGTCAGCTTAGGTCTCTTGTGCCTTGCTCTAAAGACATAACATTCACGGAGCGTGGGTTTGCACTGTCCTCAAGAACACAGATTTCCATCCCCTTCCATCTTACCGTCCTTTCCCTTCAGGAGCATATGGAAGACACAGTTTGTAGAGTGGGAGCATGGAGAATTTTCAGCCCTTCTTGACACCTTCTTTTTTTTCCCCCAAGGCTGAACATAAAATTGCATTTTCTTTAGGGCAGATCTAACACCTGTCTTCCAGGATACTTCTCCAGGGCACTCCTTTGATACTCTGGCTGTTTTTCAGCTGATACCAGTGAGCAGTAGTAACAGTGCCAGGCTACGGGAGCTTTTGGGTTGTAGTTGTAGCAGTCACCACTTTGATAATCATTTGGTCTCCAAAGCCAGAGGGGGCATCTCTCAGGGGCAGTGGCTCTAACTGTCCCACGTTTCTACAGTTTTGCTCTGAAATAGGGCTAAAAAGCCTGTCAGCTCTGGCAGCACGGCCCTGACACAACCACTGAGCCCCAGCTCAGCCTGCTAGGTGGCAGCGGTACATACATTTTCCACTGGCCATTTTCTGCAGTGTTTATTTAAGAGTTTCTTGCAAGGAAGAGTCAATTACTCATCAGATGTAAGGAGATTAATCATGGTTCCTTATTCACATGGCATATTAACACTTCTCCTTTATTGTCTCCCTAGGGCTTCGACCTCACGTTTAAACTAACAGAGTGAAATATAGCCAGGCTCACACTCAAGTACCTCCACATAGCTACTGGTGCTGTTCATGATTTGCAAATGGAGCCTCCAAACAGGCATGCCCTTTCTTTCAAGCACTGTCCCCTAGACAACTTGTTTAAGGGAAAAGTAAATAAAGCCACATTAACAACAATGACAGATCCCAGCCATCATTTCTAACCCTCTGGTGTGGAAGAAGAACAGCAATCCACTCTTCCCTTCGTGTTTCAAACTCTAATAATGCTGAAGTGCCACCCCAAAAGCATTTAAAGCTGAGTCCTCAGCTGTCAACCCTCTGTCCACATGACAGACACAAATGTCAGCTGTTTCCGAGGAAGGAAACATAAGGATAAGGACTTAAGTCCAAAGTAAAGTTTGCCAGCTGCTGTCAGCTGTTAGACCCCTTCCCAAGGCCGCCTTCTCCAACAGAGACGGATAGTGTGGTGCAGCACAGGCTTGGTCTAAAGCCCAGCAAGATCAGCTGGTGATGGGGGAACTCTGCTGTAGGAGGAATTGTGTGTGAGAAAGCTGAGGGGGAAGAGGTGATGGTTATTTGCTTGGAATCTCTTCAGATGTGCTCTTGGGGAGAGGGCAGACCTCTGCTGGCGTGTGCCCGTAGTTGATGTATTAAGCTCCACACTGCTTCAGGAAACACGCTGTTAACGTTTTGTGTCTACCCATAAATGCGGTAACCAATCTCTTCTCCAGGGCTTCAGAGGGCAGAACTGTGGAGGTACCGTACAAAGGAGACGTGGAGCTCACCATCCTGGACATCCTTGGAGGTCTGCGCTCTACCTGCACCTACGTGGGAGCTGCCAAACTCAAGGAACTGAGCAGGAGAACAACGTTCATCCGGGTTACCCAGCAGCACAGCCAGGTCTTCTCGTAGCCCAGGCCGGGGGGACTGGAGAGAGGGATGGGAGGAGAGGAGCAGGAAAGGCTGCTGGTCTGTTTTGCTTTCTCCTTCACACGGCATTAGTGGCAAACTCCTCTCTCTATGAGTGGTGATCTCATAGCCACGATGGCTTGGATTTGGAAGGAGAAGGCCGT
Source organism: Oreortyx pictus (assembly GCA_036925125.1). NCBI lineage: Eukaryota > Metazoa > Chordata > Aves > Galliformes > Odontophoridae > Oreortyx > Oreortyx pictus. Next base: position 83,336,073 of record JAUPFR010000003.1, on the reverse strand, counting down.
GCTATTAACACAGTGCCATTTGTTCAAAATGCAATAGCCTCATCTTTTACTGTGCCTGATTTATTTTTTTTTAATCAACGTTTCTTCATCTGTTCTTTCCCCTCTGATAAATAGTTGCTGAAACCTCAATTAGCAAGGAATTGGCTTTGTACAGACGTGGCTGCAGAACTGCGTACATACACACATTCCCTCTTAAGACTGACCTGTCAGCTACCTTTGCTTCTGACAGTGCACCCTAGAGAGAAAAAGCTACCAGAAATTGAGTGAAGGGATCAAAAACCAGATTGTATTCGCCTTTCCTCTGGCAAAAGGTTGGATGCTTGTGGCAGGGCTGCCAGCCTGCAGGATGTCAGAGGTGGCTTGGCTACTCTTGACTTCTTACTGTGATGATAAAAACGCCAGATCTCTTTCACATTCTGTTCACAGGGCTGGTACTGCCATTTTTACCTGAATCTCTCTATCCAGCAGACCGGCTTCTACAGAGAAGCTGGCACTGAGTGTAGCAAAAACCCATGCTGTCCTCCCTGCCCTTGCCCGTGGAGATCATTTGGGAGAGAACATCTCAGAGCTTGCCTGCTTTACGTGCATGCAGTAATTGTGCTGCGTGGGTTGCTGCTTTCCCCTGTGCTCTGTGATCAGATATTTAAGACATGGAAGCTCAGCAACAGTAAACCCAGTGAGGGAAGGTTTCTCCGTGGCCCTCCCTGCTCCCATTTAAGTTTTCTGCCCATTCACGTCCATGTAGCAGAGGTATAAAAATACTTTGCCGTGCATTGCCTGTGGCCAGGTGAGTGAGGTCGGAGGAATCAAATTCACTTCTTAGCTACTTGGTATCACTCCTTTGCAGACCGTGACAAAGTGAAAGGCAAAAGGGAGCTTTCAGCAGAAGAGCCCGATTGCAGGACGCTGGTAGGCTGAGACTGAGCTAAAGCATTTGTTCTAAAGGCAGTAATGAATGTTTATGACTCTGGATAACACTTTAATAAAGTGCAATGGCCCTCTAATTAATTGATAAATTACAATGAAATTTCTCTGGAAATACGCATTGCATCCACATGAATACCGCAGTAGCTCGTTACGATAAATGATGTAAAAGTGAGCAGCAGTGAATTAATAATACTTGGCCACTTACTTTGAAGCGCCGCTGAGATCGTAATACAGCTGTTGTTACCTCAGTACTTCAGAGCCTTCCTTTCCCCTCCTGCAGGTATCTGTGCAAAGAGGCAGGCTCCCTTTGAAAAGCAAATGAGTGATCTGTAGGAAGAGGAATAGCAAAGAGAATCTCTAGAATTAAGCTCATTTGAGGGACCGCTCAAAAAGCTTTGCGCAGGTGTTGGTACCACTGGCCATTGTGAGAGCATTTCTCGGCCACAGCTGATCCCCGATGACTTTCAGGTCTGTTGTGCACGTTAGGAAAGGCTGAGTAGGTCTTGTAAACGGCCCATTTTAAATGTCTTCCATTAAACACGTCGGACTTCACTCTTAATTGTGGTATGACCCCTCCATTTGTTTTGAAGGTGAATAAGGGCCTTCGTGTGAGCACGGGTTACATCTGTGCTGTCTTTAAGAACGATCTTTCCTGCTCAGCTCTGGTAGAGGAACCTGAATGTAGAAGACACACAGACCCTGGGGGTAAAGGATTTGATCTCCATTTCCTCAAGGCTTCATGTTAAGAAGCCCAGCTTCTTGACCACAGATCCTGCTCTCACCCTCGCTAAGCCCAGAGTACAGGCAGCGTTACTCTCTGTGCATCAGCACAACTGTAGGAGGTCGCCATTCCTTCCTGTGCACGATGTGAAGTGTAGGGTTTAAAGGAAATGAACACCTCTGTGAGGAGCAGGGTCAGACGGCGTCAGGCCGTCAGTTGCAGGCCTGCCCACAGATGTGTCTCTGCACTCGTGCCTTCATACGTGGGACATCAGCAGCGTGCTGGTCTCATGCCTACACCCACTGCTTTTCCTCTTTTTTTAGCTACCTTTCTAAATGAAAGTTAAGAAATACATAGACACACATATATATTTATAAGCATTTTTCTAAAGAGATCATATGCACACCGAACAGCTTTGTGTCATCTCTGTGAAACAGTTTCTTTTTCCAAAGGACCACTGCTGGGGCGATGCCTCTCGGCGGGGGTGGTGAGTGTGGGGGCTCCTCCCTGGGCATGCTGTGTGCATACCACAATCAGCCTGGCCTGGGGCTGCACACGCTCCTGTGCACCTTTGTCTGACCAGTGCCAATAGGAAAAGCTGAGGGTAGGTTGATGTTAAGAGGTGTCCCCAGTTCTCTGATGACACTGACATTGAGAGTGGTGACTGGTAAAGCACGGACTTAAGGTATTTGGTTTTCTGACTAGCAGCTGTTGCCATCATTTTGAGAAGCAGCACGTTTTCTTTCTGTTTTCTCCTTCTGTCAAGAGTGAGCGGGAGGGAGGGTCAGCTGCAGAAAAGCTGCAGAAAAGCTGCACCTTTGGCATGGGGCTGCGTCTCCCTCAGAGGCAGCGCTCCCCCAGGTCACCACTCCCTGTCTGCATATGGAACAAAGACAAGGTGGAGCCCTCACTTAGCACCCCGCCCTGTGCCTCCACCATCTGCCCTTGTCTTCTCTTAGCCCCAGGTGCTGCGCCCTGTGTGAGCCCACAGCCCCCTTGGTGAGGAACTGGGGTGTGCTGTGCCTGGTGGGATGGTCCACGGCGAGACCACAAAACGCCACGTGCCATTTGCAGATCTACCTCACCTGCACATTTTACCACGTTTTCTGTTACTCGTTGTCCTTCTGTGGAACATCTGTACCATTTTTAAGTGCTTACTGTTGGGTGATTCTGCTTGACCTGGTCTTCTTCAACCCTGCCGCCCCAGGCCCATGCTGTCTCTCCACCAGAGGAACACAGGAGTGAGATGAGCAGCACTGCAGGCCAAAGTCACACCTGCTTTCCCCAGCCAGGCAATTGCTAAGCTGAGATCAGCATAGAAGTGTGGCTCCACTGGTTCCTCAGTGGTTGAATTGGGTACACCAAAATCTGTAAAAAGGGATGAAAAAGGCCACGCTACACTATTTAAAGCAGCCTGACAGTATCCTGCCAATTGCAGAGCAAGCCACGTGGGCTCTCGCTTCTGAAAGAAACGAGTGAGTGTGCTCAGGAGGCACCTGGCTCTCCCTTGGGCTGTGCTCTTCTGTGCGTCCTTGTCTCCTCAGGGCATAGAGTTGAATGTGGGAGTTGGGCAGGAGGAGCCTCTGCTTACTTTTGGAAGAGTGTTTCCTACAGAAGTGCACCTGCGTCTTCCTTTCTGCCGGTCAGCTGCCTGGGAGAAGGGACCAGGGGAGGGCAGGAACCAGGGCGGCAAGGAGCCAGACCTCAGCGTGCTGGCGTGGGAACTCCTACTTCTCAGTCACGCACACTGAGAATTCAAAGCCTTTTCTGAACCCTTTCCTTCATCTGGGGTCTTTCAGATACCCATTCTAGCACTGACTCGACACCGTGTGTACTGCTGTTGGCGTTTTCATGTCTTCACTACGTTATTCAGAACTCCTGTGGCAGCTGTAAAAAGCTTCCATGTCATCGTCCACGCAGAGTTGCTGAGCCTTAGCTGCTTCCCCGCCACACTCAGCCAGCCCGTGCCCGCACTGCCTCCAGCGCCAGGGCCGCAGCCGTGTACTGTGTCTCAAAGTTGTCCATGGAAAGTTTTGTTACACAATAAAGAGCTTCACCCCAGCAGTCCGAGAGTTTCATGCCACGGGGGAGCGCGGTCTCGCACCCACCTGCAGCTCACAAAGACAAAGCACGCGTCTGCAATTGGCACTGTTATTTTATTAGTACGAGTATACTGAAACAATAAACTTGTACTGGTAATACAGACAATTTATTTAAAACAATTTTGTTCAAATTTTGAATCAAACATTGTTTTATTATAATAATGAAATAATTTCTACCTAGAAAACCTGCAAGCACCATCAAAGAAAGGGACCATAAAATTCAATAAACAGACGCGAGTGTATCCTACAAATAGACACACCACCATTAGAAAATAGAATATGAATTCTTCCTTTTTTTTTTTTTAATATTTGTTTTAAAAAAGCTAGTGCAAGTACAATATTTTACACTGGAATTACAGAGAGTATGCACGCATATGGAAAAAAGTTCTCCCGTCACAATAAAAGCTCTTAACTATGTCTGTATGCACTTAAAATCTTCTCCTCTTTTCAATAAGGTGCAAAACGTTATTCCCTCCCTATTCCTCCTTTGTACTGGCCATGTCAGCTCCATTTCTCCCCAACACAAAGCTGCGATGTCCCTTTTACTGGGCCTACGCTGGGAACTACGCTGGAAGTGTGATTTGCGACAACCCTCGTGAGTGATTCCGAATGAGAAGAAAAAACAAACGAACACACGAACAGAAGGACCTCAAAAATGCGGAAGAAATGGCAGACCCTCACCCGGCAAGGCCCCTGGCCGAGCGCTCTCGCAGCCAGCCCCAGCCCGCCGGCTGTCGGCGCGGTGACATAGCTAGTACAAAACGGTTTTCAGTAGCTCACCCGAACTGAAAAAGGTTGGGAAACCCCTGCCCGTAACCCTGCACCCCTCCCCCACCCTCCCACCCCCACTTTTAACACTGCAAAAAGAACAGTGTTGAACAAGTTAATATATTATTCCAAAAAAAAAAAAAAAAAAGAGCAAATACATACATTAGTGAGTTTCAACATTAGCTGACTGTCGTGAGAGGTTGTATCTACGCCCTAACAGATTAGTAACTTTGCGAAGAGGCCAGCCCAATGGCCAGACAGAGATGCCAACGTAGCCACCTGCAGCCACCCTCAGCCCACGCTCTTGCTCGGCTCCCAGACCCCACAGGAGTTCTGCATTTGAAAGGAGAGCAATTGGGTCTTCGGCTCTTAAAGCAAACCCCAGGGGGACCCCCACCTCGGGCTGCGGGGCTGAGGGTCCGGCCCTGGGGTTTCTGCACGTCAGCAATCCAGTAGTACAGCAATGACAGCTTCAACGAGTGACTTAACGCCTGCTGCAAACAACGCTTCCACTGCATGCCTACTGCACGGGCGAGGGGAAGGGTGCAGGAGCTTTGACCGCTCAAAACAGAAGCAAACAAAAAAAAGAAATAACCTTGGTGAAGCCTCCGTAAAATCCTCAGTGGAAGACTTGAGTCCTTTCAGATAGCGACAAGAGAAAGAAAACAACAAAAACAACAACTACAGAAACCTTAGAGACTGTTATTGTATAAATACTACCTGTTGGCTGAATGCACTTCATTGTAACACAACTGGGGCCGTTCCTCCTGATTTGGGGACGCCCGGACACACCGGACATGGCTGCGAGAGCCAAAGCCGCGCTCACCGCCTCGCAGGGGATGGGAGCGCTCCGGGACATCGCCCCGCCGCCGGGCGCCAGCTGCCCGGCTCTATCTTTGGACTACAAAGAGACCCTCTCCTCAAAAATGGCTCCAGGATTATCTCCTTTTGGCTTCTGGAAAGCACCGGTCTCTCGAGCAACCGAGGTCCTCACTGGAAACCTGCCCGGTGTGTCTGCTCCCGGCGGCGGGGAGAGGGGGCAGTGGAAGGGGCCCGAAGGCCGCGTGGCCTCGGCTGGGCTAGGATCCCTTGTTATAAACACTTCTTGCTCAGGATTATACTCTTTGGGTTTCGTCTGGAACAGGAAGTGCTGAAAAAAACGTGGAACAGCATCCCAGAGAGAGAGGAAAAAAAAAAAAACAGGAGCGAGAGGCTTCGGGAAGGGATCCCCCACGGGCCTCCCCCAAACAGGCCCTGTCCCTCAGCGCGGGCAGGAGGAACCGGGAGCCAAATCCCACTGCAGAGGCAGGCGGCAGGTCTGCACCGTAGCCACCCTTTGAAGTGCCTGGTAGCTGCACTCGACTGCCGCTCCAAGGTGTGTTTTCAGCACAGGAATAAACAGTGTGAAGCACGACTCCGCTCCCCAGAAACGGGACCCAATGTAGTACGAACAGAAAATTAAGCACAGTTGTTCTTTAAGAGCCTTTTAAGTAATAATTCTTCCTGGCCAAAGCCAATACAAATCAGATCATCTAGACATGACAATTTCTATATACAAAAAACATGTAACTTTCAACCTTTCTCCTCTTTTGTATTTAAAAACTTTTTTTTTTTTTTTTACAAACAAGGTATGAAACTCACTGTTCAAACAGAGCCATCTCTTTTTCAAACACTGAATGAATCATTCCAACATTCATTTTTTCTTTTGTGCAATTTTTAAAACATTACCTGTACTCCTCAATGTGAGTGCTTCAAAAAAAGTTTCTATTTTTAATAAGCTTCTCAAATTAGGTTTACATCAAAAAATATTCCCACAAGATATAGTGCTACAAGAAAAGATCCTATCAGTAAAGGTAACACATCTGAAGCGAGGTCGTCTATGTAAAAGAAATTGTACTCTGGAGTAGAGGTGTGCAACTCGTTTGGAATTTCCCAACTGACACAAACAACAAACTGTCCTCGGGACAGGGAAACAAGTGGACATGTAGGCTTGCGGAATTCACACGGATTGATTCATTTGCAAACCGACGCTTCTGTCTGCCTGTGGGTGCACGTATGCAGACCCGCATCGACCAATTCTCATTTTTCCATTTATTTTGGGACTTCGGGGGAGGGGTGGGGGCAGGAGGAGAAATCAGGAAAGGAAATGGCTGCACTCCGGAGATGTGTTTACCTCTCTGCTCTCGTATCAGCACTGGACAGAGAGCCCTGAGCGGACTCTGCTGGTACCTGTGTTGATGGGGAGGGAAGAGAGGGAAACCGCCTGTCCGAGTGCACATCCCATTTCGCCTCACGGAGCCCATGGGCTGACCTCTCCACCAGTGTGCGTCCGAGCGTCAGCAGGGCAAGGCCCAGACGCTGTGCGGAGAGCCCCTCTGTGAAGTAACACTGTTAGTGTTCAAAATGGAGAGGATCTGCCCTCCTCAATTTTGGTTGATTTCAGCAGTTGCAAGCCTGAAAGAGAATTTCACCATTTCCTTTTTAATATTGGCAACACACCTGAAGCGAAACAGATCTCCGCACAGAGTGAATTTTCATGATAACCAACGGCGACAGTTCACGCTGAGCCTGCTGCTTTTGTATTGCGATCTATGTGATATCTACAAAATTAAGTCATGAGATGCAGGAAATCCAAACTTGTCTGTAACGTTGTACATCCCTACTCCAGAGCAGTAAAAGTGCTGCTTCTGGTCACATCAGTGTACCACACATATGCCAGCCCCATCCCTGAGTAAAAGGTGTGAAAAGTTTCTAAATGTTCCTTGATTGAGGGAAACGAGAGCAGTGATGTCACTTCCCCAGTGCCAAGAAAATGACAAACAGCGGCCCAAGAACGCGACAGCGGGACGAGGGACCCAAAGGGGTCAGAGGAATGTCCCCGTCCCGACGTCTGGTTCGTTGGGGGAAAAAATCCCAGCGACGACGTACAAAACCGTGAAGTAGGTCAACAGCAACGCCAATTCGGGCTTCAGCTGCAGGACTTGAGGTCAAGTGACATCAAACTCAAATTCCCCGCGATGTGGCCCAGACAAACTGAAACAATGCCTAAGTTAAACACTATAAGGAACAGTCATTTTATATAGAGAGATATATAGATAGATTAGATAGATAGATAGATAGATAGATAGATAGATAGATAGATAGATAGATAGATAGATAGACAGATATTTTTAGAAATCCCTATAAAGAGGTTCTCGTTTTATTTTCTTCGCCCTGACTAATTTCTCGGTGATTGTATGCATTTCATTGTAAACTAAAGAGGCCTGCTACAAAAAGAAGGAGAAGAAAAGAAAAAAGAGACCCAAATTAAAAGACAACCACCGCAGCCCGTGCCGCAGGCGCGCGGCCAGAGCCAGGGGCACCTCACAGCCGGGAGCAGGGTTTCGTGTGCGCAAAATCCCCTTCCTCCACCCCCACCCCCCACCCACCTCCCCCCCATCCCGGAAAAAATAACGAACCCCAAACTCCTCTTTTGGTGGTTGTGGGGTGAACTTGGGTTAAGCTTTTCTTTTCTTCCTGGATCTTTTTTTTTTTTTTTTCCCCGTTACACTGCGGAGGCCAGAGGCATGCATTTCCAACACACGGGGCCGCGGCAGGCCCGTGGTTCACGTGCCACGCTTACTGAACACAAAAGGGGTTGGGGTGCCCCGGCTGCAGGGACACCCGGCCCTCCATGCACCGCTTTCTGGGGGGGAGGGAGTCATTAACAGGAAAAGAAGGAAGGAACAATTCCAAGAGAACAGAAAAGGGGAAACCAGAAGAGGGTATGAGATCTAGCTAACACCGCATGGGTGAGTCTACGTTGGCACGTAAAGTATTGCACATCCTACGAAAGCCAAAGCACGGAAAGGGACAGTTGTTTGGAAAGAACCAGTTATTTCAGAATTCCTCAGTCTGAAATACAAGCACAGAACTAATACATTCCTATTGCTCCAAACTGATTTCTTTTTTTTTTTTTTTAATTAGTTTTCTTTTTTCCTTTTTTTTTAGTGTTAGTTGAATAGATCCAGTCAGTTCAATAGCCCCCGCTTCCTCATTAACCACAACCGTGAATGCGTGCAGTTCTCGTGGAGATTTTTTTTCCGAGTACGTGTGAATGACAGAAATAGTGGTACGAATGCCAAGTCACGTCTGCGATTCTTTCTATTCCTTTACCATCGAAGCTCAAAAACGAAACAGGAAACGAAACAAAAACAATAAATTGCAAGTGCCCTGAGCAGAGTATATGGAAGATTAAGCAACTTCTCTGAGCAGAAATATTAACAAAGAAGCACTACCTAAGCTGCGTGACTGTGAGAAGAAACCCGCTCAGCTATTTGGTAGCCCGCCGAGAGGTTAATAAAATTCAAGAAAATTCAAGAAAAGTTTCAAGCTATTTTAAACGTATTTCAACTTTTTGGTGCACCCCAGAATATGGTATAAAAACAATTAGTTCTGGTGTGAGCTAAATTTCAAGTAACACATAACAGAGTCAAAGCTGGGGTTTGGGGTTAACGTTTCTTTTCTTAAATAAAAGCACTGCGTTTTCAGGGGAGAGGGAAAACGAGATTTTAAATAGGCTCGTTCGCTTTAGGTACTGCGTTTCTAACATCCAGAGCTTTGATTTCCTTTCCTCCCCATCAGTACGGCTCCTCAAAAACTACCTGAAGGCGGGAACTCACCGACCGAAAGGACGACGCGAACGCTCAACCGCGCGGGGCCCGAGACGAAGCCCACCGAAACCAGCGGGGTCCTCCCTCCGTCGGCCCCGGGCGCTGAGCACCCGGTGCGGGCCCTGCTGAATCTAGTCGTCCGAATGGGAAACGATGCAATGAAAAGAACAGAGAATCGTAAGAGGAAAATAACATTCGGTTTGTTTCGAAAAAACAAACAAACAAACACCTTGCTTACGGGATAGAAATGTTTCTCGTGGAAAACTCTCAGCAAGTCTGAAGACAAATTCTCAGAGCTGTCCCGGCAGGACCTGGTTCTGTGTGTGGCAGATATGGCGGAGACCAAAATGGACTGGGAAAGGAACGTAACCCTACGAAACGGCCTAGAGCCAGGCAGGTTAGTGAGTCATTGCTACATTTGTTTATGCTCTTTCAGACCCCCCCCCCCCACCCCACAACATTATTAGGTAAAAACTGCAGGAATACCACACAAATGATAAAACTCAAGATGTGCAAATTGCAAGATTCTTTAAAGTCCATCTTTTTCAAAAACACTGGACAAAGATTTTTTTTTTCTCTTTCCTTTCTCCTCTCTCTTATTTGTTTATTATCTGTCAGCTCGCATACGCCTTTAACTCTTTCTCAAGCATTAAAGTTTAAAAAGTGCCTCCTATTAAGTAGTCCTTTGTGGACAATGACTGTCACATACTAGTTCAATAATTCACATTCATCCCTTTGAAACCACATGGAAACTTTCAGCGCCTTGCCTGTGAGAAAACTTTACAGAGTCGCGTGTAGTTACAGTGTTGAAGAGATTCGTTTGTTTGCTGCTGCTGCCTTCCGAGCAGATCAAAGTGAGATACAGTACGCACTGAGCGTTAGACCAGGATGCTCAGCCATAAAGTGTGAACAGCATTTTAAGTGCTTAAAGACATTCTACGTTCCTCTTCAACATTGGGTTCCTGTGTCGCACTGAAACTTGAAAGAAGTGGCACCAGTTGTCCATAATCATGAACCAAAAACAGTACTATAGAGTTAAAGACCGAGATCTGCAACCTAACTGCAAACGACGTGCGCCTGTGATCTCAAAGGGGCAGTATGCATCTCCCTCGTGGAAGCAAATGTCCATGGCATAACCTGACCGTTAACACTGCACAGGAACAGGAGCGAGCCTGAGCCGGGCACGACACCCGGCCGCGGGCTCCCTGCACACCCACGCGCACCCACGCTCACTTGTGCACACCCACGCCACCAGGCAACCCCACGGGGTGAACGGTGCAGAACAGCCACCCCCTCTGTGTGTGTGTGTGTGTGTGTGTGTGTGTGTGGCCTCTGGCAACAAACTGCACGAGCACGCAGAAGGAAATGTTGGTGTGGCAGTTGCTTCGCGAATAAAAATCAGTGCAGTCAGACCCCATGGGGGAAATATACACGTACAGATACACACACACACACAAACATATATATACACACATACATATATATATATATATACATGCACATACATGTGTACATATATATACTGTGGATCTTGAGTAAGAGTTGGCTTATTGGTAGTAAGGTCAGAGAGCGTCTGATCCTTTTTGGTAACATCTGTGGGCTGTGTCCTCTGCATTCACCTGGGGTGAGAAAACCTCCCCACGAGCCCCCACGGCTGCGGGGCTGCCTCGGGCCGGGCACGCACACACACACACGCACACCACGCATGACACGCACACCACACGTGACATACACCTCTGCTACAGTTCCCTTCTCCTCACCTCCCCCCATAAAAATGGAACAGGAACCAAAACAAGGGAAAAAAAAAACAAAAACAAAAACAATGAAAAGAAACCAAAATCACAGCTGGACCCTGTTCTACACGAGGTGTTAGAAAACAGGAGCCATGACAACACATTCATTTCCACTAAGGGTGTGTGAAGCAGATACTGCCCCTTCTGTAGCTCTCAGGAAACCTAGTCACTGACAAACACTTGTGGAAAAACATATGCACCAGTCTCCTGCATAATACCAGCTGCAACTATAACAACAAGGTTATAACATAAACCTAAAATAAGATGATAACATGTAAATACTGGGTTATTTAGTCTACAGTACAGTAATCTGGATAAAAATGACAAGGGATAGCCTAATTTCCTTTCCCCAAACAACATTTACTTTCCTACATTGGATCGACCTTCAATGCAAATCTTAACCTCCTGAGGAATAAAAGAAGGCTTGGGAAGAGTCAAAGGTGGCTCCTCTTCTGATTTCTCTAGTTTCCGTGATTCGGGGGCTGACCACCTCCTCTTCCTCGTTGCCGGGGGCTTGCTGGGTTCTGTTTTGGTGAGCAAAGGTGCTGCAGGCAATCCTATTTTGTCCGGAAACTTCAGTTCACCATTCTCAGCTAACATCTGTGCGCTTCCCTGATTAATCCCATTTTCCTGCTCCGCATACCTGTGTCTACTTCCAGCTAGACTGTCATTCTTTGAATGCTTCAGCAAGATGCTAGCTGAGTCCACGGGCTGGCCCTTTTTAATAGAGCCGTTCTTCAGGTTCTTGAGCGTAAGCGATATGCAGACGTCCCCCACTGAGAGTTTGGAGCATGGCAAATCAAAGAGCTGGCTGGTTCTCTCGGGGCAGCAGGATGACCAGCCTTGTCCAAATACAAAAAAAGGGTATTCTACCAAGACCTCCACGCTGACCTGCAGAAAGAGAGGAGACAGCAGAGAGAGAGGGAGAGAGGAGAGAGCGTCAAGACGGGCCCTTTGCCTTGGTGCACGTGTGCAGCAGCCAGCAGTGAGAGTCAAGCAGGGACTGTGCCGCTGCCCATTTGGGTCTTGTGAAATCTGCACATGGAGCACCGGACTTCAGGCTTGTCCTTGTCAAACGGGTGTTAAGAGACTCTCTGAACTCAGCACTTAGCACGAAACCTCAACGGGAATCGATCTTTACGCAGCTGCTCACAGAGAGCTAACTGGCAAAACAGCTTTGGCGGCTGACAAACTCTGCTCCCTGTCGTACCCTCGTGGTGCCTCGTCTTCTCGCCCACGCTTACCAATACTTTCCATGCAGAGGACAGTCCTGGAGCTGGAAGAGGCTCTATTCCCAGCTCCAACACATGACTCTCTAAATGACCACGGGGATGCCACCTCTCCTTAGCGGCCTCCGCCCATGAAGCTGTGTACTTACCAACATGAAATGGCCAAAAATGTTGATATACATGGGAAGGCGATGGGTGCACACAGAGCTGTGTCTGTAGCAGCAGTGGGCACAAACCCACTTACGCTGAGCTGCCCTGGGCCTGGGCCAGCTTGTGCCCTTCTCACACTGCTCTTCCAGCAGCTCACATCTCTCATTATTTACCTATGAAAGTGTCTCTATTGATTTCACTGCTCAGTCCAGCCCTGTCAGTCCCCACTTCACCTCACTTTAAAAACACGTACAACTCTGGGTCACACCTCATCACCCTACAGGCAGCTGAAGCACCCAGGAGAGCAGACCAGCAGCAGGTGCCTGCTGCTCTGTGACCTTGCATGCGGTGGGCCCCAGGCCTCACACGATACGCCCAAATACCTGCTGATCTTTGCGCTGTGCCTGTCCGTGGGCTCAGACAGTGCTTGGAGGCTCCTCTGATTCAAGGCCTGCAGGATGGAGCCCTCCCAGCACAGCTCCCCGAGGGCAGGAAATACTGACTAATGCTTTCAGAAAATCTGGCACACGTTTTTAGCGTGCTGTGTGTAACTGCAGCGAGACCTGCAGCTCTAAAAGGACAGCCTGTGCTTAAGCCAGCCACCCACTTGTCCCCAAGAGCTCCGCATCCTCTGGAGTTCTCAGGAGTGAGCAGTGTCCCGCTCTGATTTCTGAACACCCAGCTGGCCGAGGCTGAAACACAGAACACCCACATGGCACAACCCGTGCTCATCTCATGTCTGAGGCCCTCGGCGTGCACAGAGCACAGCGACTGCCTGCAGAGCCCTCCTCTCTAGGAGGATGGGTTTGTTTGAAGGGAACATCACAGCTGGCTTGCAAAACCATCACTTCACTTCACTGGAAGTGAACAGTGATGTCATACCAAGTACGGCTTTCAACTGTTACAGATGCATTCCAACATGAAGGAACGAAGTGGTTAGAGACACGTATCAGCTACGTGGTGTTCCAACACCTGTTTGCAATATCACAAGTGTGAATCTCAGGATGGAGTTGCGTGGCCTGGCTGCCAGCTCAACGACCACCACAAAGGCTCCTTCTGGAAGTATCTCAGCTTCTGATACAGACATTCATCCCTGACAACTCATGCTCTGTTCTGCTAACGCATCCCGAGGGCTACACAGGGTTCCAGGCAGCTCCCTATGTACCCACCCAATGGATCATCATTCCCCCTTGACAGAGAGCTGGATGTGCGATGTCCCGTAGCACAAAGCCGCCAGATCACAAAAAGCCAAAGATTCGCTGTGGCTTTTGACTGATTAAACCCATGCCATGGCCTTGCAGACAACTGCAGTTCACGAGACAGAAAAAAAACAAACAAAAAACTTCTAAAAATCTAGAAATAAATGCTACAAACTTATATGATCAGGCCATTCAAGTACACTTCATCTACTCTCTTGATGCACCACCTGTCCAGTGCAGGATTTGAACAAACATCTGCCCCAAGTCTGAGTCCCGTTCCAAAGACACACATCCCAGCAAGAGATGTGACTAGGAGAAGCGGGGAACATGCACTACAATCTCTTCCAGATTTAAACAGAACCCACTGTCCACACAGAGCTGTAGGCTTTCCCAGCGGACACAGATTTCTCATTTACATTGCTATAGTTTGTCTCTTCCTCTTCTCCCTCTTTTTTGCTATATGTATTTTTTTCCTTTTTACATTTTCCCTACCCCATCAAAAGCACCCCTGTGTACCCCTGGGTATCATCCCTGTTTGTGTGCATTATCCTCAATAACACACTCTTGATGTGAACATGCTTTCATAGCTTGCAGTGCTCGTGGCATACAAAGCACATGCCTGAACTGTCAATCACAGAAACAAACTGCCACACTGGTGGTGGTGATGGTGATCAACACTAAATAACAAAGATGGTGATCAATGCCAGAGTCTCTGTGACCCAGGCACCCTGTTCAAGGGCATATACTGATTGGGAATGGATTCCCTCACTCACTATTGAGCACTGATCTAGCTTGCTGTGCTTGGATTCAGCTCAGCTGGGGTCTTAATATCACCATTCTCTACAAGCGATAGTAGTCAAAGACCTTTTGATTGTGAAAGTTCAGAAGAAACACCCCCATCGCACTCTCCTGACATGAGGAAAGTTAATTCTAAGAGGCTCCTCCCCGAATATCCTGACATCATTATTGTAAGGGAAAAAGACAATTACACTCAGTGAACATCACCACTTTCCTGCGCCCCTTTATCACATGATGTCTCAGCCATGCTCCACCTGTCCAATGCAGGACTTGCAGAAGGAAGGCAATTCACACTGCTCGGGAAGTGCAGGCTGGAGTTGGAACACCTCTGACACATGCAGGAAGAGTCGGTGCACAGGGAAGGACATTCCCACCCTTCAGATACAGCGCCTGCACAGAGGAAATGTGGAAACCTGCGTTGTGATGCCTGCTGCAGCAACCAAAGCGACGAGCACTGAAGCAAAGGGCACCTAGCAGAAGTCAGGACTTGATGCCCCTCTGTCCAGGAACATGACACAGAGATGACACAGGGGAAGGGCAGGACAGACCTCCATCTGCTGCAGTGGACAGGCTACATCTCAGTTTCTGTGCCTGTGTCTGTGCCGAAGGTAAAGGAGAGAGATGCGCAAAAGAAAAAGCGAGTGGCTTGTGGATGCAGAGATACATATGGGGAACTGGATGCTGGTCGAAAAAACACGTGTACCAAACTGGCAGGGCTGCTAACCAGAGGTGGGCTTCTCCATCTCTTACATCTATTATTCTGTTTTTGAAAGAGAAGCTAAGTTACGACCTGTACGCTCATCTTTTCTTTTAAAGTTGCACTTTAGAAACGATTAGGAGCTGAAGCTCAGGGATGAAAGTGAGCATTTCAGAGAACAACTTCTGCATCTCCTGCGGGCTGTAACCTTAACACAAACGGACGTGAATGGCTGCCTTCCACTTGCTCCTGGCAGCAAAAGGAAGGACGGGTAATGAGGATGTACGTGTCACTGCGACAGTAATATGCGGAATTACAAAGAAATGCAGATCCATAGGGCCTTTTTAGGCAACGCGAATCCAAGGGGAATAACAGCTGGACTTCGGGTTCTCATCCATTTGGTATTTGTTTCACTTCTTACTCACGCGCAGCAGGAATGCTGTCAAGTGGAAACATCACATTTCTCAGGGCTAAGGACAGTTGGTTCACTGAAGAGGCACGTGGCTTTAGGTGGGTTCATTCCCTTCTGGTTTCCCACACCTGGCAGAGGATGGGATTAGCAAGGTGCCCGGCGGAGGGGGAGGTGGGAGGATGGCCTCCTTCTGCCCTAGCCCCGTGCTAGGGAGAGCAGCGGCGATGTGGTACAATAGCAACTGCATGCTGCCTCCCTGTGTGCGTGACAGTTGTATACGCTCAGCTAAAAATAACCTCCTACCGCTGTCCCTCAGTTGGGGTGGAAATTAGCTCATGTTTGCTTCGAGTCTGAAAAGATGAGTTCATCAGTATTCTGATGGCTTCCCAGAGATCGCTGGGAGGAGTATTTAAGTGAACGGAAGCTAACGGTAACAACGCTATTTCTGTGCGGCACTTAGTCGTTACAACTCACGCTCCCCTGATGACACCATTCTAAAAGGTCCCTCATTCCAGAAGTATTATCTGCAAGAGAAACTGACTTTAATAAAGTATGTTGGGAAGCCGAACTACGCATGCACCGCATTCTCACTGCACTTTGGAATCAGCACGGATTTGAGTGCAGCAGCACCGCAGAGCCGCTGCCCTGAACAGCCGGACTGATTTTCTGACGAGTAATGAGTCCCACATGCCCGCTAATAGGGCTGACTGCCTTCCTACAGCCACGCTGGGCTGAGGGCGAGGTCACACACACGTAGGAACACTTCCCTCTCTCCAGCCAGGCACAAAAAAACCGGCATGGCTGTCCCTGTGCATGGAGGCACAGCTGATCCGGGAAGAGACCCAAGCCCTGGAATCCGCAGGAAACCTAAATAAAACCCTCACACTAATCATATCTCTGCGTGACTCTCCCTCGCTTTGGTTCTGGAAGCATCCCCCGTGGGAAACACAGCTGGGGAGTATTTCGGCTGCGATGATGTCAGCCTGCTTCTGATAGGCTTCTGGATAAGGTGACACTTTGCCGGATGAGCCCAGCGCGCGCGTCTGTGCAGCCTCGAACCTGGCACGCGTTCTGCCAGAGGATGGCAGTCCGCCCTCTGCGAAGGGCCGTGCCATGCCAGCACATCCACCAGCCCGACACACACATGGCTACCTGCTCATCTGCACCAGGCTCTGCTGCACACAGCGAGGTGATAAGCACCGGGGCAAATCATAGGGACTGGTTGTGACCCATGGGGCCTGTGGTGCACAGCTCTCACCGAGAGAACCGCGATATGGCTCAGAGGTGAAAAAACATCATGTCTTTATCCTGAAGGCACCCAAGGCACTAAGCTGATCTTTCTATCAGTCAGGTGGGTGATGCACGCACAGCTACAGACAAAACACACAAGGAATCTGCACAACTGACTTAAGAAAGCAGCTGTCTCACATTCACTGATTCCCCTACCTGTGTAGTTTGGGAAGGACGGGACATGGTCTAGGAGTTGGGACTCGATAATCCTTGTGGGTTCCTTCCAACTCAGGCTGCTCTGTGATTCTATGACTGTACAAGTTCTGTGCGTGTGCTTTACTCCTCAGTGCCATATCTCTTTGTTTTTCCTTCTCCAGACCGTAAGCCTCAGGTGCCTTCCCACATCTGCCCCCTTCCAGTTCCCCTCTCCCTCTCTTCCTCTGGGCATCCATCTCTGAGGATGCAGCATCAGGGCACTGACCTTTGCGGCACTACTGTTCCAAACCAAACCCGAAACACTTGAAACAAAGTTATTTTAAATGAGTACCTCTAGGGATCACATTATCTCTCACATCTTATCTGCTCCAGCCTCAATGCAGCAGAACCTAAATTGCTCAGAAGACTAACAGTGTCAAATACCGCTTTATGACCAGTGACCATCTTAACACAAGAGTTACTTTGGAAAGTTGCAGGCCTTTTTACTATCCAGGACACCAGCACAGCCTGCCCAGCCACCTCAATAGTTTCTCTTTCCAAATTTCCCTCGAGCACGCAGTTTATGTGAGCTGTGCCGTGTTTAAACCACACTGATGCCTCGCTAAAACTCTGCAGTGTTTCGGCAACTTACGTGTGGGAGTGGACGTGTTCCCAGACAGCTCCAAGCTGTCTCCCAGCCATGGAAATTCACAGCCTTGTGCCCTACCTATTGCTCAGGGCTTAGGATTTGAATCTAGCCTGAGCTTTCTGGAATGGATGGTCAAAATCACGTCTGAGAATGCAAAACACAGCTTATCATATGGCTGAAATTATTCAGTACTTTAATAAAAGCCACAAAGACCGTGTAATTTCTCCTATGGGTTCCCCAGCTATAAAACACAAGATTTATACCAAAATCCTAACCAGGCAACGAAGACCTTTGGGTAGGCCCACAGGTGGCAGCGGATCCACCTGTCTGCCTTGGCTCTGACAGGGACACACTGCATGACCTTACTTCAGCAAATCTCCTTGCTGCCTGGCGCCTCAGTTTGCCGCTAGACTCAGGCTAGTTCTGTGAGATTCCAGGACAGGATTTTTTTTCCTCACTGTGTGTTTCAGCAGTGCTGGATGCAAGCAGGCTGGGGCCTTGGGTGGTACAGCCTTGATTGCTATAATATGGCTGAGATTTCCTGTGCTGATCACAGTGAGTGTGTAAATGCTTCCCTTGGACTGATGAGGGCACTAAGCATAATCCCACAGCATTTCAACCTGGGTGTAAGACAAGAGGGCAGTCTGGTCCCCCAGAAAGTCATAGATAACCCATTTATTATCCAGGAGGCTACAGCTGTGGTCACTGTGACCTTGATGGCTTCACCAGCACTGTGAGACAGGTGGTTTTGGGGCCAGAGTAGTCTCACAAAGGGGTGTGAAGCATGAAAACCTACTCCCGGGCAGATCTGATGCAGCTGGGACACACTGAAGTATCCCCACTACTCCCCCGACTCCCCGCCCCGTGTCGCTGTTACCTGTGCTCGATGCTCTCCAACCGCAAACTGTATCACAGCAATGCCTGGGTTATGGCTGTCTTCGATCCTCTCCACAGTGCTGGAGTCTATTTTCAGGTCATTGCTAATTTCCGCGCTCTGTATGAAGTCTTCTGTTTTTAAGTCCTCTACTTTCTTCAGCTCCCCGTTCGCCAGCTGGATGATCGACCCCTTCATGAAGTAAGGGGGCAGCGTGGGGGGGGCCGCGGCGGGGGACGCGATGGACTGCACCACGGGGAGGTGGATCTGCGCCTGCACCATGGTGGCCTGGTAGGCGGGCTGGGTGGTGTGGGGCTCGGCGCTGAAAGCCTCGCTCTTGGGGACAGCGGTGGTGACAAACGTGTGAGGCACTGCTGCGAACTGGGGAGACGAGGTGACAATGGCCGGCGCGACGCCCGACGGCTCGACGTCGGCACTGCCGACCGGTATGAGCAGGGGCTGCGTGCCGGGGATCACCAGGTGCTGGGGCAGCCCCCCGGGGTAGCCCAGCGCTTGCTGCTGGCTGCTCAGGTAGCCGATCACCGGCGGCTGGGTCCCGGCGTAGAAGGCCGTGGCCGGCAGCCCCACGGGGAGCTGCTCAGAGGCGCTGTGGGTCGTCTGGATGACGGTGTGGGGGGACAGCGTGGCCACGGCCTTCACCCCCTCGTGGCCCAGGGCCTGCTGCGGGGACAAAGCATAGGAGCGGTGGGTTGGCTTTCCTAGGTGCAAGCTTCCCTTGTCGTTGAGGGCTGAGGGAGAGGTCTCTCTGTTGGTGGCCTGCTGCACCTCCAAGTCCGCGGTTGGCGTGCTGCTGTTGGGGACCACCATGACGGAGGCTCGGACTCCTGAGGACTCCCGGGCGCCGTACTCGGTGGGGCCCGAGTGCACCACCACGTGCCTGGTCTCGTAATGGTGGGGAGCTGGTTTATTGCCTGCTTTGACCAGACCCATGTCGGCAGAGGGCGAAATGCCGTACCTCCGGCTCTTCTCTATCTCGCCGTTCAGCACCTCCTTGGCCTGCATGGCCTGTAGCCGGCCGCTCTCGGGCTTCTTGGGGGCGTCCCTTGCAACAAAGTGCGAGGCGTCGCTGTACTGCACCACCACCTGGGAGGAAGGGCCAAGGGTGAGCGTGTGGGGGATCACCGTCTGGTGGGGGTGCAGGGGGACCGGGATGGTTGGAGGAGAGACGTTTCTGACCGCGCTCTGGGGAGAGCTGGAGATGTGGACGTATTGGTTCTGCTGGGCGGGCGGAGGAGACCCCGCAGCGATCAGCCCGGGCGTCCTAACCAGGTGCGGCTCAACTTTGTGCCCCTGCTGGCTTAAGCCACTCATGCTGGCCAGCAACGTGGAATAAGCCTCCAGCTGGGAGCGCTGGGATGGAGTGGTCGCCACAGCTGTGGCCGCCGCCATGGCGCCGGTTGCCGAATTGGCGGTCGGGGAGATCAGCTGCGAGGGGATGAACCCGGCATATGGTCCACTGTACTGGGGCCCGACGAACTGGAACGTGTGCTGCAGGTGCGTGTACTGCACAGGGGAGACGGGGGTCCCGGACTGGGAGAGTGCGGGCGAGTACACGGTGGGGAGCGTGGTGGGGGCCGGCACCGACCTGGGCGCGCTCGGTGGGGAATAGTCCAGCCCCGCCGGCGGTGGCTTGTGCAGGCCCTGCTGCAAGCCCACCTCCGCCGACGTCCCCCCGGGCCTGTGCCTGCCCCCCAGGCTGCTCTGGCTGCCGGGGAGCCATGCTAGGTTGTCCGTGCGGTGGTTGTCATTCGGCAGGACCGGCTTCACGTCCGAAGGCAGGCTGGTGGCGGGGATCTCTCGCTTCTTGGGCGGCAGGCATTCATTGCTCCGCTCTTGGTTGGATTTCATCTTTCGCCGTCCCCCCTCCACTGTGCTTGCTTCACTGTCTGGCTGGCTCTGATTTCAGTCTGATAAATGGAAAGTCACATTTGATTTCGGCAAGGGATCCAGTGACTTCATGAGGAATCATCTCCCCGTGAGCACGATCCTCCAGCGGCTCCTCTGGATTCTGCAACGAGAGGGTGGGTGAGGGAGGGCGAAATCACACTGTCATCACTGGGGAATGGGGACAAAAAACCTAACACCTCAAACCAGCACCCGAGAAAGAGAGAAAAAAGGTGGAAAGCCAACCCAGCTGGGCATTGCTGCTCTCATCTCAAGGAGCAGCGGGCAGCTGCACTGTAAACAGCAGCTAAAATCCTGAGCACATCTGCTAGCACATTGTGAAAACGATTAAAACTTCAGGCAGGCCAGAAACTTTCTGACCGAAACGTGTCAGATTCATCTCCCAGTGTCTCACAGGCTCGCTTCCTTCCCACTGCACCTCCGAAGTTCACCCCTCCATTCTCTCCTTCCCCTGCAACAACACCACCATGTCCTAAAACGCCTGGGAACATGGTGTGACCTCCTCCTGCATAGTATTTGCATAGCAGCTGGCAGCTATACGTGGAGTGGAGGGAAGGTGAGCTACTGCCAAGCCCTCAAACGCAGCATCACTGCTGGAGCAGGGAGACTGTGGGCAGAACGAGGGTGCTCTAGGGAGGGGCAGGTAAAGCTGAGCAAAATCCACCCCTGGACGTGTTTTTGAGGCCGGGCTGGATGGGGCCCTGGGCAGCCTGATTTGGTGGATGGCAGCCCTGCCCACAGCAGGGGTTTGAAACTAAATGGTGTTTAAAAGTCCCTTCCAAGCCAAGCCATTCTGTGATTCCATGACTCTATGAACTTGGCCCCAGAGATTACTCATCAGGAACAGCTGGGAAAGCAGATCTACATCTTCCTGATCCCAACTGAGAGCCCCAGCTGTGGTAAAAGCTCAGGATATTGCAGAGGGCTGGAGCAAAACCACCTCTCTGCTCTGCATCTCATATCTTGGTGGCTTCACTCATCCGAAGTCAACCAGAGCAAAGTCATGTCCTTACTCATCTTCTAAGGAAAGCACCCTAATCGAATCACATTACACTTTGAAAGAAAACCCGACAGCCCTCCCCTACCTGCCTGACACCAGCAACAAACTTGAGGGAAAGGCTCCCAGCCACTGCCCAGGCCCTGCTTTCTAGGCGTGCTTCTGGCTGCCCTGAAGGAGCTGCGAGCATGGGTGCTTACACACGACAGGCATTCTTGCAAGAAAAGTGTGCATTACATGAGAGAGAAAGGGAGAAAGAATTTAGAGTGGATGGGAAAGAAGACAGAAATAGGATACAGGCCACTTTAAAGTGAATGCCGAGCAGCAGAAAGGATAGCTATCTGATGGCAAATAATATTCCTTTGGGGGATTCCCCTTCCTACTGCCTCACTCCTAATGAACAATAAAGCTGATGTTTCTACGTGCATGCAGCGCTTTGAAGACATACCAGGCTAAGACGAAACCTCCCTTTAAAAAAAAAGAGCATTCTTTACAACCGTGGTTCTCCAACCTGCCGTAATTCATCAGTAGCCCGAAGCACCCAATGGTTTGATGCAATTTGTCTGAAGTTAATTATTCTGTATTTCAAAAACAGAGCCAACACCAATGGCCACGCAGACACTGAAAAAACAGTCCGTGGTTTTGCCTTTGTGTTTGGACAGATGGAGGACAGAAGGAAGTTCACCTGAGCTCAGGGGCGGCCTCCTGAGAGCAAGAGACAGCGGTGCCCAGAGCACGGCCGCTCGGCTCTGGCCTGCCTTGACCTGCCAGGCATGGGCAGCTGGGAGAGGGCCCCGCCACCAGCACGGGCCTTCCCCAACCCCTTCTCGCAGTTGCTCGCTGTGTCTTGGCAACAGCTAAAATTATTATCTTACACATGACTTACGGATTTTTATTTTTATGTCTGCCTAAAAATAAAATCGCCGAGCTCACATTTGCGCAGTCATCCTTAGTTAAGTTTAGCTCACTGTAGCCTCCTGCCCGGGGCGGTCGGGCTGGCAGATCAGACAGCGGCTCACGGCTGGGAGACGACAGAAAGGGAGACTGTGTGCAGGGCTGAGCACGGCCAGCCCCTTTGGTGGCGGTGGAGCAGCCAGCCAGCCCCACATCAGTCGTTCCAACAGGTGGAGGCAGGCGGATTCAGCTTCCCCACATCAGAACTGCTCGTACAGAGCTGCGTGACGCCTGGTGATGCTTCACTTTGTGGGAGCTGAAGCAAAGGGTTTTTCAATGCTCAATAGGATGGAACCGCTGAGTTCTGGGTAGTCCCCAAAGCCAATGTGAACGTTCTTCAAGAATCCCGTGAGCTAATTCTTCCATTTTTTCTTTTGTGAGCCTTTCATATGGTTCTTTCTCATCATCGCGGGTAACAAAAGGGCTACCCCACAGAGCGCAGGAGGAATGAGCGAGCCTAATGGATGCAGCAGAGGAGGCAGCTGTGAAGGCTGCCCCACTTTTCCAAGCCCCACTACTTCATGCTTCCACTCTGAACTCCAACAGACAGAGGATGCAGAAATGCAAATGTGCAGCAGAAAGCAGCCTATCTCTGCTCCAAGACTTAAAAGTGAAGTGGTTAAGTTTTCAGCAGAATTCCAGTTCCAGCAGCAGTAGCAGCAGTTAACACGGGCCTGGCTGTGCTTCGGAAGCAAGACTAAAGTGCCTCCATGGCAAGAGATACAGGGCGCGGTGAAACACCTCCTCGCTGGCTGCCCCAGGAAGATGAACACTGCCTTCAGAGATGTGGCACACAGTTTATTATTTGTGTGCTTTTTTGGGGATCCAAGTCATTTTTGTGACTCGAGAGATTTCCCTTCTCACTAATTTCAGAGCTGTCGATCATGACTTGCAAGATATGCAAAACAGCAGCAAGCACCAGGAGATTTTTTGCTCCCGCTTTGTGTATGTGCCACACGGGCGTGTGCATGCGTGCACGTGCAATTATGGCTTGGAAGGTAAAGAGGACAAAGAGATCAGGGACAGCAGCTGGACTTCGGTATCTCTGGCAGCTTGTACACAGGGAACATTGCTAAAGTGTCTGGTCAGCCCCTGTCCGCTGGCAGCCTGCCCGCACAAATTCCTGGAAAGGCTTAAGGCAGAAAAATAATCACACGGAGGAGTCACCATCTGGGTTTACTCTGGTCCCAGAGGCATTGCTCGCTGGAGCTCAGGATGTGCATTCCTCATGCACAGCTCCAGCGTGCCTCTGCAAGGCACTTTAAACCTCGCTACGCCTCCCAGAACAGTATTTTTCTATTTATTTCATCCAACGAATCTAAAACTCAACGAGACTCTCAGTTACAGCCTGAGGGCCCGGCCGCCTTTGTTCATCACCTTTGTTCAACACAGCACTGGGTCTCCCCTCTGTCAGGGTACGCCGTCCTGACTGGCAAGGCTCCAGCAACGAAATGGCCACAGTGTACACCCGTCCCCTGAATGACACCCTGCACACAGCTCTGTGCCTGCTGCGTTCCTGCAGGGGATGGCAGTGCAGGCTCACGCTCCTGCCCCATGCTGCCTGCCCACCTCCAGTGTCAGCATCACGAGCTGTCAGAGGAAAGGGAGGGCACTCCATACTCCCTCCTCTGCACTCGTGAGGAGCTGGGCACCTGCAGGACTCACAGAGGCTGCAAGGCAGGGGCTGCAGAGCGCTCTGCAGCTGCATGCACCCTGCATTCTGTATTCTTGGCTGTAGCTGCTCAGGATTGCATTAGCCCTGCCGTGCGCAGCTCACTCAACAACAGCTATATGAGTTCCTTGTCTGAACCCACTGATTTCATGGCTCTCTGGCAGATTTCCCAGGGGGGCCAACTGAAGAGAGCCACTAATAAGGAACATGAAAACCTCTAATAAAATTTGAAATTCCCCTCCCTGAACTAAAGGATTCCTGATCAACACTGCATCTGCAAGACAGATTGTCCGCTGCAGTTGCCCCTCTTACCGTACTTCTGGGAATCCACCCCAGCAAATTGCTACAGGTTTCTGCAGAGCGAGCAGCTATTTTCTGCATCCTCCTTCTCCTCAGTTGGATCAGAGAACCTCTGGACAATTCTAAGAGTGACTGATGGTGACCTCCACGAGCCGATCACTGGGTGCCACCACCTGGTTCTGTGACAGCTTCTGCGCACGTGCAGCACAATGCAGCAGGTGACCTGAGCTGCCCTAGCCACCGACTGCAGCATCCCTTGCCCCGTGTTTCTTCTGAAGTTCCTATCAGAGGCAAGCCCTCCTGCTCCACAGCATGTGCTGCAGATGCCAGCACCGTGGTGTTCAGCATGAGGCACTGGGCAGGCAGGAGCTGGAGGCAAGGCTGTGTTTGCTCCCCATGCCATGACCCAGCCCACAGCAGGGCAGCCGTTGGAGAGCACAGAAATCCCCTGCCTTGTGGAGCCCACACCGTGAGTCAGGGCCTCTTCATGCCCCTGAAATACGTGGTGCTGGCTCAGAAAGAGAAGATCTCTCAACGTGATAAAAGTGGAGGGATTTTTGCCCTTTTCAGGGTTTTAGCTTGCCCTTCAGCTGGGAGAGGCCTTTCAGTCTCGAGGTCTCTAGCTTCTCACTCCAACCCACAGGACCAGAAACGTACTATTTTAGTTAAAAGTGGAATTTCCCACTTAATTATCTGACACCAGGAACTGGAGTTTTGCAAGGCAGTGTCAGGTATCTCGGGGCTAGTGACAAAACTGCAAGAGCTGACAAAGCTGATTACAGTGCAGTTTCTTTGAAGGTGAAGCATCAGACTCCAGAGCTCTCTGCTGTTGGGGAGGGAGGAAGAGAAAGATGTAACATCTGCAGGAGGCCAGAGACAACGCATGCAAGCGTGTACGACTTCACGCCCGGCCCTCCTGGAGCTGCACAGAGGAAGATTTGAGTTTGTACTTGGGCTGCTTATGTCCTGGGTTTCAATTCAGGCAGACCACAAACCATGGTCTGACAAGACATGGGCACACGCTCCACCAACACAGCCTTTCACCAGTGTGCCACTTTTAAGCCTTTGCAGACCATTGGAGGTCTGTAAAAGCTCTCCCAGACAGATGCAAGATGTAACCTTTATTTTCCTGCCCAGCACTGACTGCTACCAGCTGCAGGATGTCAGATCTGAAGGACTGGCTCGGCTGATATTGCACAAGAAAATCCTTGACTCTTACACCAATCCCCCGGAGGCATTTCTGCAGCTTAAACGAGTGAATAGAGCTCATTTATAAACAAGCATAATGCAGAAATTACTTTGTTGATGTTTTTCCTTTATCTAAAATGTCCCAGCTACAATGGGAGCTGCCTACACAATTTTCCATTGAAAATTTCACCAGTGACTATAAGCGTAGCAACACCCACTCGCCACTCGTTTTAACTTGTGACAGAAACTGTCATGCCTGCATGAACACATTTGCACTGCAAATATGTCACGCGGGTCTCGTTCCGTGTGTCTCAAAGCCCTCCCTTACAAGCTCTCTTTCCCACCCGTGGCTGAACGACTTTAGAAAAGGTCTGACTTTGTGTCCAGGAGAGATGAGTGTGATCCCCCACGAGAAAATGATGGCTCCTGGGGGTGTTCCACCCGTGTGAAGCTGCAGCCAGGAGCTTCAGCAGGGAGCAGCCGGCTGAGCTGCCATTCTGTAGATAAGCACATGGGCTGCTGGGGAGGAACAGGCTGCCATGCCAGGCTGATAAGGGGATCGTGTGAGAGCAGGGCTCTGGGGGCAGGCTGGGAAAGCCAGCTGCACATTTGTGTCCTGCGCTGGGAGCCCTTCCTGCAGACTGCTCTGCTGCTCAATTCCACATGCTAGTCTATTAGCAGCAATTAGTCCAGTGGTGAGGTGTTAGAGATGAATTCACATCAAATTTCCCTTGAAATGGATTTCTCTCCTTTCAGGCTCCATTCAGCAAAGCTGTAACTGTCAGCAATTCTACCCGAGCTCTCGCTCATGGTCCAAGCCAACACTTGGTGCCTTGCCGAATCAGCATCACCGACCATTATGTCTGTCAAAACCAAACTGCCAGCAGCTCACCCCCAGCCTCGAGATACACAGCTGTGCCTGCCCTTTGCTACAGAAGGTGCAAGTGACCTCAACATCCTCCTCTTCCCATTCGTTTGTTCTTTCTTTCTTCCTCCAATTCCTTCATTTTTCTTCTTAATTCTGAGCCAGTTCCATGTGGGCGTGCCCTACAGCATCACCCATGCCAGTCCTCTGCAGACCCTCACCGGCAACGTGAACACTCCGTGCCTTAGTGCACACAGGGAGGAGTGCTGGCAGAAAGAAAAAGCAGCCAAACTCGCTGGTCTGCAGCTCCCTTCCCACCACACGGGCAGCCCACAGCACCAGAGGATGAGCTTGCTATTCCCCATCCAGTAGGAGCTTCCCTCCAGCACCACAGGCACAGAGGCAGCAGATCTAGTGGGGACAGGCAGTCAAATTCATCACCAGTGGCACTTGGCTGAGGCCAGTGCGGCGAGGGCGAGATGGCCCCCATTGCTCTATCTGACAAGACAATGCAGAAAGCCATTAAAAGAAAATGAAGTGATGTGGGTTTACATCAACATAGCAGGATACGCAGTCACAGGCTCCATTTGCAATTAAAAAATACCATTCCAACTACGAATGCAAATCAGCATTGCTCTCAAGCAGGGAACACTGTCAAATGAAGGCGGTGTGCTAACAGCAGTGCCAATGCTCTCAATTTAAGTACGTGAGAAACAAAGGTATGCAGCACCCAGGACTGCCAGAGAGAGCTTGCTTTAAACTGCAGTCAAAAAGAACTGGAAGGATTTAAAAATGCCTTTTCGTACGAAAAGCAGATACAAGAAAACCTTTTGCTCCCCTTCTCTCAGCCAACGGAGGGAAGAAAAATAAATCACAGAACTCCCATAAAGGTTATTTATGTAGGAGTCTTGAACTCAGGAACTAAAAAATTCCTCCAATGGACACGCAGGTCTGTGAATCACAGCTTGGCCATCTGAATGGGCCTCATGTAAAAGCTGTTGAGCAGCAAAGACGCCTTCTCAGTGCTTCAATCTCGCTGCGGAAGCATCTGACCCACCTGCCACTCAGAATCCGAGGTGCAGCGATGTTACCCCTGACACCAGAAAAATGGACAAAAGGATGACGAGCTACCTGCAGCTGGTTTCAATCGAAAAGCCCAGTAATTACTGCAGCCCTCTCCTGTGGCTCATATGGAGCGCAGCGTGGAGCTGTAAAGCATTATACAAGCCTAATGCGCTGCCAGATCTCCTAAAGCAGTCAGCAGCCAAGTCACTCCCTCCCACCATTGGCTCAGCTTCATTAACTTAATCAGGTGTTCATTCATTCATTCACTCATTCATACATTCATTCAAAAAAAAAAAAAAAAATTTACACTAAACCTGGCAAATAGCCAGTGCCATGCACGCAGGGAGCATGCTCACAGCAGCCACTGGGGTGAGAAGAAAAAAGGGTGAGCTAGCATCTGTCAGCCTTTGTGCGGGGGCATGGGTTTTGCATGGAGCCTGGGTGAACATGTACCTTTAACAAAGCCTCCCAAAAAGCACTGGGGGCTCAGAAGCTGCAGTGGGGGCAGATGCAGGCTCTGGAGAGCATGGAATTGAGAGCATCCCTGTTAGTGCAGCCAGCAAGCAGCACAGTTATTCCCTAGAGCAAAGGACTAATTAATTAATTTGTTTATTTAGGGGGGAAAAATAGGAAATGTAGCAGGATCGACTCAACTGATTTTGCTCCAAGGTTCCTACCCCTTCATTTGCACATACCACATATACTGCTTAATCCAAGCAGAATGGAACAAAGCAGAGGGGAACAAAGCAGAAAAGAAATAAGCAAACAAAGAAAAGAAATAAGCAAACAAAAAAGAACAAAGAGAGAAAGAAAGAGAGAAAAAGGGAAGGGAAGGGAAGGGAAGGGAAGGGAAGGGAAGGGAAGGGAAGGGAAGGGAAGGGAAGGGAAGGGAAGGGAAGGGAAGGGAAGGGAAGGGAAGGGAAGGGAAGGGAAGGGAAGGGAAGGGAAGGGAAGGGAAGGGAAGGGAAGGGAAGGGAAGGGAAGGGAAGGGAAGGGAAGGGAAGGGAAGGGAAGGGAAGGGAAGGGAAGGGAAGGGAAGGGAAGGGAAAGGAAGGGAAAGGAAGGGAAAGGAAGGGAAAGGAAGGGAAAGGAAGGGAAAGGAAGGGAAAGGAAGGGAAAGGAAGGGAAAGGAAGGGAAAGGAAGGGAAAGGAAGGGAAAGGAAGGGAAAGGAAGGGAAAGGAAGGGAAAGGAAGGGAAAGGAAGGGAAAGGAAAGGAAAGGAAAGGAAAGGAAAGGAAAGGAAAGGAAAGGAAAGGAAAGGAAAGGAAAGGAAAGGAAAGGAAAGGAAAGGAAAGGAAAGGAAAGGAAAGGAAAGGAAAGGAAAGGAAAGGAAAGGAAAGGAAAGGAAAGGAAAGGAAAGGAAAGGAAAGGAAAGGAAAGGAAAGGAAAGGAAAGGAAAGGAAAGGAAAGGAAAGGAAAGGAAAGGAAAGGAAAGGAAAGGAAAGGAAAGGAAAGGAAAGGAAAGGAAAGGAAAGGAAAGGAAAGGAAAGGAAAGGAAAGGAAAGGAAAGGAAAGGAAAGGAAAGGAAAGAGGGAGGGAGGGAGGGAGGGAGGGAGGGAGGGAGGGAGGGAGGGAGGGAGGGAGAAGCTTCACAGAACCAATGTTGGGAGCAATTGCTAATGGAAATCTGACTCTCGTACCTGTAAACTCAAGACTCCCTGTGGTCCTCTAACATTCAAGCATCAAACAGGAACCCCCCTCCCCTTCTCTCCTTAGCCCTTACATGTAAATTCACAAGGAATGTTATTTCTTCCCTCTAATTGTCATCAGAATGACTTTCACTTCATTCTTTTTTTTTTTTTTTTCCAGCAAGCTACAAGAAAGCTGCTGTATGACTATTCCAAAAAGCAGGCCTTGAGAGTCAGAGCTGACTTACTGTGAAGAGCTTCACGTAGTGAGCCAGGCTGGGCATTAAGGAAAGGGGAGAGGTGTTACATTTCCCACAGTGGAAGCTGAGCAACAGCGTGAAAGCAGTCAGCATCTCTCCCCCTTATCTCATTCTGCCCTGTGCAAAAAGATACAGGATGGCAGGTTACTCCAAGCAAGTTCATAACAGCGACATGGAGATACAAAGCACTGCAGCTACATCAAAAATACTATTTACAGATGAGCAGTAATGAAAACGATAGACTTGTACAAGTCCTGAAGTTATATTTCTTCATTAAAAAAAAACCAGCAAACAGATGTTCTAAGGCCATGATCCATGACACAAACAGCAAATCGGATATTCTAACCAAGAATCTGGAAAGGACAGTTAACATAAGGCCAACTTCTAGCTACAAGTCTGCAGTTCAGATGTACTGTAGAACATAAGCTGAAGACCCCCAGACCAACACCCATTATTCTGGCCCCTGGTACATGGGCTGAAAGTGTATGCTATGTATTGTAGCTCACTCATGAACGAACAGTGAAATATTGCTGAACAGTTCTTCTTTGACTGTACCAGACAACAGCACATAGGAAGTACTAATCAGAAAACAAAAATTACTCAAGTTGCCTTTACTGTAATAGAATTCCAAAACAGAAAGACAAGAAAAGTTGTCAAAGCTGAAAACGCCTCTTTCTCATAGTCCTTGGTCTTCTGCCTTCCACAGCATGCAGGACAGCAGCCAAACCACAAAGCAGTCTACATTCAAGTCAGTCTCCTTCTCTTGTAGTTCAGTCTTCAGCTAAGGCCTTTAAGTCACTGTCACGGTTTTATTATTTTTGTTACCGATATTCCATATCATAGCATCAACGGGAGTTAGAGTTAATGCTCCAGTTCCATGGACTGCCAAATTTTCAGGTACCTGGTTCTCAGAAGAGAACAACTACATGCCCCAGAGGACTTTGAGTTCCTGTTTTTCACTCAGAGGGAAAGATAAAACTGCACGCAGTCCCGACACTTCCCTCTTTTGCTGGTCATCTCAGCAGTGGAGGTTCCCTATAGCATCTCGCCTTCAGTGTTAGAGTAAGGCCCTCGGTTTCAGACACCCTCTCTCTCACTTTCTTTGATTTATTATTTTCAATTCCATTTATATTGTATCATATTGTGTTATTTTGCATTCCAATATCCTATTTAGTAAATTAGTTTTCCTCCTCAGATCGCTGCTGCTGTTTTGTTTTTGGACCCATCTCCCCACCATTTCCCTTTTTTCCCCATTAGTCACAGAACCAGGCCGAACCTGCCCATAAACTGTTGACTGTCATCCAAGAACTTAAACACTGTCTCTTTCATTACCAGTGTCCCTATTTCTAATCATTCTCTAAACAACATCTAAAGCTTTGAGGTTCCTCGTGTTCTTTCCACTTCACCTCCCTGACATTACTACTTCATTCAAGAGACAATGCAACTCTTTCCTCCTCTGCCCACACTACTCATTTTTGCTCCCCCTCTACCACCCAAGAAGTTGCTCAAGTCTTCTTCCAACAGCGTCTTCCTTTTCTTCCACCAAGGCACCACACCATAGTAAGGCTCCACTCTGTTTCTCTCCCACACACACAGGAGTGAGCATCCAGTGTGGGGTAATTTCTAACATCAGTGGTAGCTGTACGAGTTGTAAAGCAGGTCACCAGACACAAGTACATAAGGGAGTAAAAGAAGAACGACAGCCTAGGGATGTTGCGAATTCCAAATGATCCAACATTTGGTAGAGGTTCTAGTTTGATCTAGACAAAGGATGTGGTTTGAGGCATTCTGGCTCTTCAGATGAATCATTTCACTTCTGCCTCTGAAAGAAACATTAGAAGAATGTGGGGTTTCATGATTCAAGGTAGGAGAATGAGAAGACAATATTTCGGCATTCTGAAATGAGGCTTGCGTGTCTAACTGCGCTGCCAGCTCAGAGTTCACTTCTCACAAGTGTCAAGTATATTTTTCCTTCTGGATCTTTATGAGCCCCAGTTCTGTCTGTTCTCATCACTCATGGGATTTACCTAATCCCCGAAACAACGGAACAAAAATCATTTTTTTTTTCTGCTGGAGAAACAGAATCAAGTCTCAAGCGTACACTGAAAAATTCAAATTGTACGCATCATTTATTGTACCTCCATTCATCCACACTGCGATGACAGTATAAATGCAAATGATGCCCATAAAAAAATGCTGAACTGTGGTCCAATGTATTCACTGGTTTTTCTCAGAGATTTCCACTCACTTCTACTGTTCTCTGCTCACATTCCTCACACTTCAGCACATTCAAGCAGCTGCCTATTTATACAAACAGCCTGAAACAGAAATGTTGGTCTCCTCCTCTTCAAAGCTGCTGGCTTTAAGCTGCATCCACTGTTGTGAACTAGGAAGCATGGCAATCAGAAGGTATGAGTTCCTCTGAAATCTAGACAGGTCACTCTGAAAGTAATGCCTCCTATTTATTTCCAGGGAAACAAAAACAGACACAAAGAGCACAATGACACTACTTGATGGAGCAAATTCTCAGCAACAAAATACTATTTTCCAACATAATCACCACCATCAGCTATGCATTTTTGCCGTCAATTAACAAAATGCCATGCTCATAAAACTGCACATGAGTGTCTCAAATGTGGCTTGTCTTTCATATCACTGCTGTCACTGCTGAAACACACCACTCACCACCTCACTGTGCCCACATTCGCTGTCTGGTCTCCATGAACATTCAGCTCGCGTTGATGGATGTCAGTGGGTGCCATTTTTTCCACATGGAGGAATTCATTTCCACACCTTTGCTCCATACATGTTTCCATGTCAGACACCATTCTGTCAGCCTGCCCCTCTGCTTCCATCCATCGCACAGCAACAAAATGTAATGGAATATTGGTGAGAAGGTTTAACCTCTGCTGCCATACCACCAACATGTGCCTCCAACATCATGGGAGAACATAATAAAATAAGAGGCATTACTTTCAGAGCAACCCTCATATTATCCCTCAAATCAGCTACAAAGAGGGACTCTAAACCTTCCTCAGCACAGAAATTCATCTTTCCCGAGCTTCATTTCTGATGCTAATGGACTGGGATCTTGACCTTTTAGATTCATCACATCATATCATACACATAAGGTTCAACTTGCTGTGCAGTTCTGATCACACGCAAATGCACGATGGTGCAGGTCCAGCTATTACTAGCTCTCCTTGAACCCATACCAATGAACCCTGCCAATGACCGTGCACCCTCTATTGATGAGACTTCCCTATGAGGTTATACAACTTCTTTGCACAGTGCTCTGCAAACGTGTGTTAGCCCTTTTGTAGTGACAGGCACATCTAACTGCAGTTTGCCAATATGTACCCGTGGTTACTTCCTGTAGGGCTTTGAAGTGTTCCCCCAGACTGAGGCTTAAGGCAAGACTTAGTACAAAAACCTGTTCTCTAACCAGCCATACCTCACTAATGACAGGATTTTGGTTTCTGCGTCAGCTAAGGGCCTTTCAGAAGCACTCACAAAATAAGGGAAAGGGAATGAGATTCGGCTGGGGGTCTGAGTGCTCAAAACCTTTGTGCATCTCTCTTCAAATCAGCACTTAAGCACTGCTCTCCTGGAGAAGAAAACAGTTGAAACAGGCTCAGATCCTCCCACTGCAGAGCAGAACCTACTGGAGAGAATTTCCTGGGAGAAGAAAGCTCTCTGGGGAGTCCCTCACAAAAGCTGCCTTATCTCACCGAGAAGCTCGTTCCAAGTGGGATGAACAGGGAACATCGTGGCACTTCCAGCCTGTGTGTAAATGACAGCAGCGACAGCAAAGTGATAGATGGGATGCATCCCAACACAACCATGGGAACATCATGTGCCACTGCCACTGCTATGGTGAAAAGGAAAAGGGATTTTTTTCTGGCATTATTTACACTCTCAGGGATTGTTCGGCACCTGATTTGTTTACCACTCCCTTTCTCTCCGCCTCCTCTGATCTTTTCTTCTGAATGCACAATGCATTCAGTTTGCATCTGTTAATCTGGTTTCGTTTAGTTCCTTTTTCATGTGCCATCTTTGACTTGGAGACTCCCTTACGGTAGATATGAAATACGTTTTCTCTTCTTTTCTTTTATTCTCTGTTTTGTGTTTACAAATGAAAGTTATCTTTTCTTAGAAATGAAAACTAGCTCCTGCAAGAGATGACAGATAATCCCTTTGGAACAAGAGACCTGTTAGAAAATTATGGAACAACCACCAGGTCATACAACAGGGTGACTACAACTGTGTCACTGCTCACAGCTCAGTCAACTGCTGAGGAGGAAAAACCTAGACAGCACTGCTACACGGCCACTGAAACTGCAAGTGAAATAAGCCACGTGGCTGCTGTTGCCCTCGGGCCAAAATTAAGAAAGACTTATGGTTTCTAATAGAAATGGCAAGAATGTGGCTCTGAGCAACCTGATGTAGCTGTAGGTGTCCCCGTTCACTGCAGGGGGGTTGGATTAGATGGCCTTTAAAGGTCTCTTACAACTCAAACGATTCTATGATGTATTTTTCAAGGAAAATTCACACTTTAGGAAATGCATGCTTTCATACTGGAATCTCTTGTAGGGAAAGATGTTTGAATTCATTCACAGTCGGGGAAAACTGATGGAATTAAAAAAAAATCCCAGTACTATTAAAGAAAAATCAATTTTGAGGGACAAAATAAAGCGTTTTTCACACTTTTAATGAAGATAAAACAAAAGAACATGCCAGAGCAGCAAGAGAAATTTTCACTTGAACTCAGTTTTTCAAGATCTCCTTCCATTACAGCATGAGACTTTTTTTTTTTTTTTTTGAGATCATGGAAATTCTGCATGCAGAAATACCACTACTTCTTAGCCCTGACTCCTAATTAGATTTAAATCTCTCCTAGCTAGGGCGAGACCTATCAAAACATTTTGAAACACTGCCATGCTGATAATCCATGCACGTGAAAACTTGCATCCTTGCTCCCAGTTGGCAAAACCCATGAACTGAAGTGGAAAAAGAGCCTTCCTTCTTCTGTGGTAGCACCATTCAACTCACTGCCCATGGGTTAAACGCTGCCTGCAAAATCTTTCCTTCCAGCTCAGATTGCTGCTGAAGCAGCATGGTACCTCCTCCAATGCACAGCCGGGATGAGATGACAGCTCCTGTGCCAATTTAATGTGAGGGAAAAGGAGAAAGAGAGAGAAGAGACTGGTGAAATGGGGCTGAAGGGGCTGCAGCATTTTGGCAGAACGTGCACCTGCTAGCCCATCCCAGTCAGGAGGAAGAAGGGACACATCTCCTGTACAGGCATTGCTTTTGGTGTTTGGAAAATGGGTTAAGGAGATCTTCTGTCACTCCAAATTGCATTCCTACAGCTTTACATAAGGACTGCACTGCTACAGCTTTACCAGCAAAACCTAACAAAGATCAGCCCTAGGACAACCTCAGCTCACTAGCAGACTGCTGGTGGGAATATGCTCATTACACCTCTTCACTGAAAATGCTGAAGACACTCAGAAGTGACAGATTTTAACATGTGATCTTGACAGCTGCGCTTTGTGATGCCAGTCAGCTCAACTGTGCTGCAACTGCACCAGTGAGGAGCTGCAAATGTGGAGGTAACACTGGCAGTGCCTCAGCTGTGCCACTTAGGTCACACCTCTGCCTGAGACTTCTGCTGAGGTTCTTGGCAGCCACTAACTGAAGTGTACGGCACACGAGAGCCCCACGAGAGCAGAGAGAGCACCACAAGCTGCAGCAGATCTGCAGGGAGCACCTGCATGTGCTGGTAGCTGCACTGTCCGCATCCATCAAAGCCCCACACGTAACTGTGAGCTAGCAGAAAGCTGACAGAATGCTTGGTACCACCTAGTGCACAGTCTGAATGCTTCAATTAGCCTAGGTGCCTCTTGCACACAGTTTTCTTTGTTTACAGAAACATTTCCAGTGCAAGTTGCAGACAAATCAGCCCTGGGATCACCAGCTGCAGCTGCTACTTTCTGCATGCAAAGCACTGAGCAAATCAGCAGAGATGAGCTCCCACTCACATCAAAATCTCCAAGATGTGGATGACAACCCTGGTTAATTAAAAGACATGGGACCAGGCTAGAGCAAAACTGTCGCTCAGCAGCTTTGACTCAAAATCTGGCTGGTCTGACAAGGAATGGCAGCTTTCCTCATTTTCTGCCTGTGGACATGTACTTTCTCTATGGTTCTGGTCTAAAATTGTTTCCCCCCCCACACACTGTTTGTTCTTTTCTGAACTACTGTTTTAGCATTTGCCTTCTTTACTCTCCTCACTATGTGATTTCTGTCACTCTTGCTCGGACTTTGAAGTCAGTTCCTGTCCTTGCTTTGCGATCAGTTAAAATGCCACTCACCAACAACATGAGGCAGAGTCGCAACAGGGACTGCAAGTACGCCCTTCTGGCTCTGGGTGAAAATTACTAAAACTGGAAAAAGCACTGCGGGTAACATCTCTCACCAATGCCCAAACAGCAGAACTGCACCAGCAGTCTGTCCTTAAAAACGTATACGATTGCTACGACGCATTCATTGTGTCGAAGTCTATAAAAACGTTTTGCTCACTTTTGTGCCCACCCCTCTGCCTCACCAACTTTAAGCCTATGGAAAACACAGTGAGATGGTTGGTGTGCACATCTGCTGTTGCCAACAGGATGACTGTTCAGGTAATAAAACACTTTTCAGGAGTGATTACCTGAAGTCTTGCTCTTTTCCACGTGCTCAGTCACTTACCGCAATGGAAAGAACATCATGCCTTCCTTATATGAGGAATTTATTAGTAAACCAAACCACAGTAGCAGCACACTAACAATGTGCTGACAAAAAAGAACGTCGAGGCCAAATCAGAAAAGTAGGCCTAGTTTTGCTTCTGTAACACCACTGCAACATTCAGGAACCTCAAGTCCCGAAGTTACATGGGTATGTTGTTGTGTCAAGCTGTTCCCAGACTTGATCAAGAGGGCATCCTGAGCCAATCGCAAAGCCCTCTCTCTTACTGGAAGCTCCATCACCCCAAGGCACACTGCGTGACACTAAGCCTCTATGGGCCATACATGGTCTTCCTAACACCCTCCACATGAAGGTAACAGAGAGCCTTGCAGTAAAATCACAACTGGAATGAGCTGAAAGCAATTGAATGAGCAGAAACAAAAGAAAACGGGACACTGGCCTTGATGACTTCCAGGATAGATAATGTGATGGAGAGGCTCTGCCCTCTGGATCGCTGGTTTGAAGCCAGCCCACGCTGAAAGTGCAAGTCAGTACTGCTGGGCAGCTGCTCTGAAGGGAGCTGACGCCATCAGGCTCATGCTAGTTCCATGTTTAGAGAATAAATACCACCACAGCGATGGGGTGTGCTGCAGGAGGGAAGTGCTGAAAAAGCTTGGTCTCTTGCCTCTTGTTATCACACATGCAGATGTTAGTCTGGAACAAAGATATTTACACAGGGGAATCTGTACCAAAACAAACCTCACCAGCACTGGCTCTGTAAAACCTGCACACGTGCACCTTACACTGGTTTAAAATCTGAGTGGCTTGCTTTGGAGTAACAGGGCTGGTTTTACCTCCGTGTAACACTATTACATTGCTGTGGAGAAACAAGCTGGGAGACCACCAGCGCTGCCAAGCCTTTCAGTAACTGAAAGCAGCTGAATGTGAGTTTCAGCATTATTGCTGTATTCCTTCTTAAAATATTTGAGCAATGCCAAACTCGAAGGTGGCATTGCGGGTCAAGCTGAATCTGGAAGACTTACAAAGTTTTTAGAAGGCTGCTAAGTGCACAGTTAAAGCCTGCTGAATTAATGCAGGTGCAGCTTAATAATGAGCTGAACAGCTCTTCTTTTTTTGTTGAAGTTAGATGCTGCAAAGTCTGAGCTAACACTGTACCTCCTGGGACTGACGTGCTCCCAGCAGAGGCTGCAGCACATACATTAGCAGGACAGAGCAGCTTGCACTGTAGATACCGTGCCTGCTTAGTAGATTAATACAGATTTTGTCCTCTGGGGCTGTCAGTCCCAAACCTTTCAGCAGAGATGAAATCTTCGAGAAAAAGAAGACAGACACTACTGGAATTGCGTCTAAGTGTCTTTCTGGCTTTCAAATGAAACCTGAAGCACCTTCATTTACAATTTAATATTTTAGTAAGCACTTTATTGGAAGAGACTGCATAATGGGTTAATTTCGAAATGTCATTTATCTTTACTCACTGGGGATGACTCTCTGTAATTCACTTGAGGCTGCAACAGTCATGGATTAATACATCATCCTCCAACTCGAGAAGATAAAAGCCTAACAAGCTCTAACCTGCTCCACGAGCTATATTTAAGTAGTACCGGGCAATGATAAATATCTCCCATAAAATGTGTTCTCTTCACACTTCCTGTGAAAACTGCTGAGAGAACCAGCTGGTGAGATGGAGCTGACGGTCTCTGTTTGCAGCCCTGTGATCCATCCACCATGAAACTGAAGCACTCCCTTCCCTGGCATCCTCTGCACGTGGGGCTGCCTTCAGAAGGGAGGCCAGTGAGGAGAGGCTGCCGTCACGGTCGGTGTCACTGCTGGTGTCACCACTGGTTGCAGGTGCTGACAGCTCCGCCATCACCCACCTTGCTGCTGCCAGACTGGCAGAGAGGAAAAAAAGCTGGGGAGGTGTGAGGGGCATTTTCTTTTTCCTTAACCGTGCCCTGTTCCTGGCGTTGGACATTTTTCAGAACATAATGAAGAACGGGCTTCTCCACAGAAAAGCTGATAAACCAGGTGGGAGAGATGCAGGGAGCGGGGAGGTAGCGAAATCACACCCTTACACACACTGCTTGTGGGCCTGGATGCAACTGAATCACTTCACATTTCCTAATTTTGCCTGAGTGGTGAGTGTTGATAAGCGTGTGGGGACCTCACAGTACAGGTGCTTGGACCAAACTCCTGCCTCAGGAAGCTAGAAGAGGTCCAGGCCAGACTAAACACCGTTATTTTCCATTTTCATTGTTGCCTGCTGAATAAATGTACTTCTGATGCTTTCAGCATGCCAGTCTGACCTGAAGGCAGGCACTGGGGAGAGTCCTCCTGCCCAGGGCCTGCAGAGAGTGACCCAAGCATGGCGTAGAGATGTTGAACTGGCTCTTTAACCATCGATCCATCCATCATGGAAACAACTGCACTTTCAGGAGATACTGATACCCAACATCCTTCCAGCCCCTTGTTTCTCCTTACAGGTCACCCAGAGAAGCTGTGGATGCCCCATCCCTTGGGGTATTCAAGGCTAATTTGGATGAGAACACAGGCCACCTGACTTAGTAGTTGGCACCTGCCACTGTTGGCAGCCCTACCCACAGCAGGGGCTTGAAACTGAATGGACTTTAAAGACCCTTCCAACTCAAGACATCCTGTGATTCTGTGATTCCTTTCTTCGCTGCTTTACACATGCTGACAACTCACATAGATCACTAGAGGGAAGGAGTAGCACTGCAGCTCTCCATCCAGCCTAGAGAAACAGACAGTAAAATAAAAATCCTGCCTTTATGTCATGCTAAACAGGAGACCGTGGCTGCAGCCACATTCCTCAAATCCTGTGTGTGTGCCACTGGAAATGGAAGGGTGAACTACAGTGGCCAAAATCACAGGTATCCTCTACAGACCTATCACATTCCCCACTGTAAATTTCCTCACCTAATTAACACAGGCAAAGAAGCCATCTTCCTTCCACCCACCTGGACACTTGAAGAGGCTGAACATCACCCTAGAGCCGCTTCAAAACTGTCCCTTCAGATAAAAAGCCATTTATTTTGTTCTGTAGGGGAGTTTGCTGGGAGTTGAGTAGATTCATATGATAAAAACTCAGCTGTCCTCAAAACTTGTATAAACAAATCTGCAAAAGTAAATACCAGTCCTTATAGTGTAAACAAAATAATTCTCAATTTTGAGATTTTTTCCTTATCTACTAACAGTTTTTTTCCCTAGCAGGGAGACATTTGTCCAGATCCAAACATAATGTTTTTGGATTTTAATAGAGATCTGGTCACTGGGTACACCTTCATGCAATTTACAGCTCTCCAAATGACTTCAATTCATTTAAGCAGAGATCAAAGCTGGTGTTTCCCTAGGTCCTGACCTAGCACAGGACTTGAAACTATTTAAACTATTAACTTGAAGCCACAGGGAAGCAGCCTACTTAAAGTCACATCCCTGAAAATATGCAGATACGTAGCTTCAGGGCAGGTGTGAGCTCTTTGATGAACTGGGACACTGAGGCTCCACGTGTGCTGAACAAAGCTCTCTGAAGCAAAGGCATGGAGACAAAAATCCCATTTAAGTGGCTTGAGACTGTGAAACCACAGCTTTCCTCAGAAAGTATTTTCAACACAATGTGGAGTTTATTTTAATGCCACCCACAATTGCTCTTCTCACCATGGAAGGCTTAATTAGAGCTGGAGCCCAGGAAGGCTGGATGCTCCTCAAGAAGGAAGTCTTAGAAGTGCAGAAGCAGGCAGTTCCCCTGTGCTGCAAGATGAACCAGTAGGGAAGAAGATCAGTGTGGAAGAACAGGGAACTTTTCCTGAGACTGCAGGAGAAAAAGAAAGTCTACCTCCTGGAAAAAGGGACGGGCAACTCGAGAAGAATACAAAGAAGTTGTTAGGATAAGCAGGGAGAAAATGAGAAAGGTAAAAGCCAAGCTTGAACTCAACATGATCACTGTAGTCCAGGAGAAGAAAAAACTATTTTACAAATATACTGACAGTAAGAGGAGGGATAAAGGGAACCTCCATCCTTTACTGGATGCAGCAGGGAACATGACCACTGAGCATAAGGAATACGCTGAGGTTCTCAATGCTTTCTTCACTCCTGTCTTTAAAAGTCAGACTAATTATCCTCAGGTTACTCTACCTCCTGATCTGGAAGTCTGGGATGGGGAGCAGAATAAAGCCCCCATAATTTGGATGGAAACATTCAGAAAATGTCACAAGTCCGTGGGGCCAGATGGGATCTAACCAAGAACGCAGAGGGAGCTGGCGGAGGTGATTACCAGGTTGCTTTCCACCATCACTTTCTATCAGTGATCTTGGTCAACCAGAGAGGTCCCAGAAGACTGGAGGCTTGCCAGTGTGACTCCTGTCTACAAGAAGGGTCATAAGGAGGATCCATGGAACTACAGGCCTGACCAACCTGATCTCCTTCAATGATTGGGTAATGCACCTTGTGGATGAGAGAAAGGCTAGTCTACCTAGACTTCAGCAAAGCCCTTAACACTGTCTCCCACAGTATCCTCCTGGAGAAGCTAGCAGCCCATGGCTTGGACAGGTACACTCTCACAACAAAGCTGTGAAGGGGTCTGGAGCATGTATCTTATGATGAGCAGCTGAGGGAGCTGGGATTGTTCAGTCTGGAGGAGAGGAGGGTCAGGGGAGACCATCTAGCTCTCTGCAACTATATGAAAGGAGGTTCTGGTGAGGTGGGGGTCTACCTCTTCTTCCATGTAACAAGCAATAATTCGAGAGGGAATGGCCTCAAGCTGAACCAAGGGAGGTTCAGGTTGAATATTAGGAAAAATTTCCAAACTTGTTGATTCTGTGATTCTATGACTCCATGTGCTGTGTTTTAGTAGGACAGGAAAGGGACAGAACTGTTTCCTGGGAAACAAGTGAAGTTGTGACTGATGCATGCTGTAAACTTTCCAGAAAGAGTACACTTTTTTTTTAAGTGAAAAAAACCATATGCAACAAATATGCCTGTTTCTTAGCACTACTTAGCACAACATGGTACTCCAGATTGGGTTTTCACAGATCAGATAAACAGCAGAAATGACCAGAAGGATTTACAGAACCTTGACAGCCCCAGGTAGAGTCTAGTTTTTGTCTTATTTGCTAGTCTTTGCTATTTATATTTATCTGGTCATGCATGTTTTGTTTCATATTTAATTCCTGTACTTTAAATACCTTCTCTTCGGAAGGAATTGCACAGCAGATAGAAGCTGGACTCTCAGATCCTGTTTCCAGCTCTCCATTTGGTTCCTGGCTAATTATATACATCCGTATCTCTAATCACAGGGAACCTATTACAACTTTTAATGCATCTCAGCAGAGTGAAAACTCTTCTTGTTACTTCCACTTCAGAGATTAGAACAGAACACCTTGAGTTTGTCAGGGGAGGCTGCAAACTGGAACTGGCAGCAGGCTGCATCAAAAGGCCAGCTGAAAACCATGGTGGTGAGGGAAAGGCACAGGTCTCCCGCTCAAAACAGAGCAAAATGGACAGGGAGGAAAGGAAGGAGGTGGGATACAGATAGCTGGAGGCTGCTGCCAGTTCAGTTAACAGTGCTGAATTTCAGTCACTGCCCTCACCACTACTCTATTTTACTCTTGCAAGCTGTTAAGTGCAGTGGTTTGGGCCAGCCAGAAAAGAAAAATAAATAAATAAATAAATAAACACCTTCTTTCAAAGCAGCAGAAAGAGTTACACTTGATCAATTATCAAAGATCATGATTTAATAATAATAATAAAAAAGGAAGTTCCTTTGCACAATACTCAATGCCATTGTTTAATTGACCTTAATAAGGAAGCCAGATTTTTAAAGCTCTGAAAGAGAAATGCTGATACTCTGTTTTCTCATAATAATGTCGGTGATTATGCCTTTTAAAACCCATTC
The DNA here is from genome assembly GCA_036925125.1 of Oreortyx pictus. NCBI lineage: Eukaryota > Metazoa > Chordata > Aves > Galliformes > Odontophoridae > Oreortyx > Oreortyx pictus. The sequence goes on along the minus strand of JAUPFR010000003.1, from coordinate 83,294,164 downwards.
AGCAGTTTCTGATCTACTCGGTACTTTCAGGGGAATGCAATTTTCCAGATTCATTAACGACAGATTTTACACTTGAACCTTGTCCCCTGATGGTTGCAAAATGACCCTGATCATGCAGGTTATCTCCCCAGCCCTAGTAAATCATCCCGGCTTTCGTTTGTTTCAACAACGTGTCTCTCTCATCTTCTGGTACAGTGTCCTCATGTCACCCTGAAGAAATATCAAGGAATCAAGAGGAGTTCTAGGGGAGAGCAGAGATAAAACAGGAGGAGAAATGCACGAAAGTATTTCTCTGCAATCCTATTACTAGAGAAAATGCTTTACAAGGTTACCTTGTGGGGAACATGCTCTGTCCGAGAGTAAAAAAATCCTTCCCGCAGCTGTTCAGTAAAATCCCCAAGTATAAAACACTTCTTTGAAGCCAAATTAATGATCCACAGCACGTTAGAAAGCATTTCTTCTGACATTTCTGTAGACATAACGTTCTTTCACCCTTTTGCCTTTCAGCAAAGCCTCAGGAACAGACTTGCTCAGATTGATAAAACCTCAGAATAGAAAACACCACCAGGGACTACCACAATGGAAACTATAATGAAGGATATAGGGTATATATTGTGTGTATTGCCATTCTTTCTATGTATCTTTAGGCTGAAAATTTGGAGATTCAAAGGATGTATTTTGTGTCCATTCTAATAGGAGTTAAGCATAGAAATGACAAAGAATGTGATTTCCTTCATCTGTTTTCTTAGTGTTTGACCATGGCTTTATCTGGTTAGCTTCCATTTTGCTTAGCAGAAAAGTTCTGACTTGTATAATTGGGTATGAGGGAAACTAAAAGATGGCCTGAATTTATAAACTGCAACATGCTACCTTAAAATCTTCTGCACGAGTCAGTTACCTTGAAACAATAGCATTTCTGTGGGTCAAACTTGACCCCTGCCAGCAAAATAAAACAAAACAAAACACACACACAAAAAAAAACCTTAAACCCACAGCAAAACAACAACAAAAAGGCTAAAGAAAAATACATAATTTATAGCAGATCCTATTCAGAAACCCAGAGGCATATAAAAACTTAAAAAAAACTCTTCAGCAGAAGCCCCTAACTACCAGTGAAAGTCTGTGCCTCTCAGGCCATTTGTAGATTCTGAAGGCAATTATCCCCAATAGCCTAATGCCTACCCTCCACCCACCTGCGCCTCTCCCTTGGGAACCAGTGCTATAGATCATCATTAATTTCCACCGAAAATTTTCCAAAACTCTGCACGTATTAGCATGTGGAGTGCACAAACTAATTTCCTCCCCGGTTCTTCAGCTGACCTGAGCCAGTATCCTAAGCAGGCAGAGCTCCGAACATCGCCATACTGTGGGAAGAATTCAGCTAGAGATCCTACACTCCCTTTTCTACCCACTCACAACTGCTCTCGTTCCTTAAATGGGGAGATGGCATCCAGGAGTCAGGTACTAGGACTCTCCCCAGTTACCACGTTTCAGCTTTCCAATCTACAGCTTCTGTTTCTCTAAGGTGCACAAGATTAAATAGCTAGGACACTGATTCTTTCATTTTCTACAAGGTCTGCCCATTGCAGCTTTTCTGGGGGAAAAAGCACAGTGGTGCTCTGAAGTGTGAAATCTCTGCCTAAGAGCATCTGAAACCCAAGGGACTCCACCATGCCCAAATACCAGTGAGGGAGGATACGCCACCAACAGCGTTGACGCACCAGGGGTTGCTTTCAGTGCCTCTGAATGTTGAGCAGGGTTTGACTTGTGTTCTTTCATATGAAGCACTTTTTTAACCTTCATGCCCTTGAGCTACTGAGGATCTGATCACTCCTAAACAATCTCCTGAGAAGCTTTAACTGAAACCCATTTTTGGCCTACAAAATGGGAGGACAACAGACCCAAGGAACAAAACGCTTTTATCCATGTGCCTCCGCAGGAGCCCTATGGAAACACTGAACATTCCAAGTTGGAAGAGAACTACAAGGGCCCTCAAGTCCAAATCCTGGCTCCACAAAGGACCACCCAAAATTCAAAGTCCATGTTTGAGAACATTGTCCAAGCACTTCTTGAACTCTGGCAGCTCAGGGCTGTGCCCACTGCTCTGGGGAACCTGTGCCAGAGCCCAACCAACCTCTGGCGCAGAACTTTTCCCTAACCCCCAGCTGCCCCTCCCTGACACAGCCCCACGCTGCTCCCTTGGGTGCTGTTGCTGTCACCAGAAAGCAGAACTCAGAGCTGACCCTGCTCTCCCCTGTCGTGAGGAGCTGCAGCTGCCATGAGGCCTCCCCTCAGCTCTTCTGCTCTGGGCTGAGCCAACCAAGGAATCTCAGCCTCACCAAATACACCTTGCACTCCAGACCCTTCATCATCTTTGGAGTCCTCCTTTGGATGCTCTCCAACAGTTTTATGTCCTTACACTGTGGCACACAAAACTGCACACAGTAAACTGCACACCATACACAACATGGGACAAATTCTGACCTTAGCTGCTGGGAAGCTTCAATCTATTGCAGATGCCAAATTTTGTCTGTAACATAGCAAACTCAGCTCCCAGACTTGCTTTCCTTCTCAGGCTGAGCATACATATACTATGAACACAGAAAGTGGGCTTAAAATGTCTGGATGATTTCCTACCACCACTCCAGCTCCTCTGGGCCTCACAAAATCCCTTTCCTCTCACATAAATGAATGCTGGAGCCTGTAGAAAGCAGTACAGCATCACCGCAGTGCCTGGTGACCCTGAACAACCTCAACAGGTGCACTGCTCTTGCGGAAAACACATGTTGCTCTGTCACTATTAATACACTGGGAGTGTGAATGGCATATGCAAGTTTGTTTGCGTGGGGAGCATAAATTACAGAGTTCCTGGGTCTGCAGTCATCACCTTGCAGCGATAGTAAGGTTTCTGGGGAAAGCCGGGCATTTGGTGGAGGCATAAAACCGCACCAGGGCCAGCCAGCCACAGTGACACGTGAGTGCCAAATCAGCACAGCATCCAGCTGAAGGTTGCAATGCTCCAGTGACCCAGAGGGTTCACCAACCAGGGAAGAAAACAGACAAATCACGTCGCTTCCAGACAGTCCGGGTGAAGTAATCCTGCCATCAACAGCTTCCTCCTGCATTGCTGTGTGGACCAGCTGCTTCCTCCTTGCACTGTTAAGTACAAGGCAGGAGCTGTTTATTGTTTTGAGTGCAAGAATGAGAAACTGCAAGTCAAACTGATATCCTAAGAAGGGAAAAGAGGAGAAATTCAGCCAACCAGTTCCTCTACAAAGCAGTGCCTCTGTATTTACCATAGCAAAGGCATACCACATGGGGCCAACAGCAGTTGAGTGATGTTCCTACATGTGTATTTTATCCCTGGAGCCACATGCAGCAGAAAAATAAGGTCTACTATGCAGCAAGCAAGGAGCACTGGCTCTGAACTCATAGAGAGAAATCAGGGAACCTACACAAGGCCCAGAATGCCATTCCCTTTCAGCCTGACCACACAGCTGCTGTATGCACCCGAGCCACACGTGATCACACCAGATGAGAGAAGCGAAGAGATAATATAAAGTGAAGTGCTCTGTGCTCATTTATTTCAGGACCTCTCTGTTTTGTATGCAGATGAGAGGAAATGGTGGCCCCAAAACCTTTCCCTTACAGCTGGAAGATCTCTAGAAGGTGAGAAAGGTGTAGTTTCAAACTTCCCTGTGATCTTATCAGCTTGTGTTTTCATTGATCAGACTTCACTGCTCCTGCCACATGAAAGAGCTGGCTGAGTACTGCAGAGCGAAAATAGAAAACACGAGGCAGACAGCACTGTTTTTTTTTTCCTCTGAATTCACACAGCTGTGCTACAAATCTATACCTTCTCTAAATTACTGGTGAAAGAGAAAGATTGGCCAAAGCATATGCACTCTCCCTAGACCAAGTGCACAGAGACCAGAGAGCACAAGCTGTAGCAACAAGAAAGCTTGTATTCTCTACATCTATGGAGAAAACATTTATAAAGCAAACCAAAAAGAAAAAACCTTTGCTGACAGCTTAAGGGAAGAAAGACTAGCTTTTTACTGCCCCAAAGGGGTTGTGTCTGTGCTTGGTGAAACCATGGCCATTAGCAACAGAGAGTAAATGTAGGAAGCATTACCACCCATGATATCCTTTGCAGCCATGGGGAGTCCAGACCTCACAAAGGGGTCGCATTTTCTCTGCACAGAGCTCTGGTGAAAAGGGTGTTCCCACACCCTATTCCCCACTCCCTTTGCTGCACATAGAGATATTTCACAGTGCTTCAGGCAACCGAAGCAAGAATGAGCCTGGATATATTCCCTCTAAATGGTGACACAGCACAAATGATACTGGCCCTGATGCAACTAGTGAATGAAATCAGACCACTGTGCAGTCAGTCAGTCAGCCCTTGGCTGATGAGACCACCTTCATATTTTCACGGCAACCCAAAAATACTATCTCATTCTTTGTGTGTGCTAGGCAGGCCCTTTTCTTTCATGCTCCTGCTGCTCCTGCTGGTCAGTCTGCAATGTAGGGCAGACTGCACCTCATACTTGCTTTGCTGGGACAGGGCTCCCTGTTCCTGCACCCTCAAGCAGCCTGCCCAGCCTCTCATTAGGGTGTCTCACGGATAAGCTGTGTGGTTGACAGGCTCTGGGTGTACAGTCTGAGTCCCATGACAAGGCTGCTGCATGTGGATGCACAAGCAGTAGCTGTATCTGCTCCGTGAAGGCACAGACCTGGGTAGGCCGAGCCAGTAGGCTGAAACATTACATCCACGCCTACCAATCAAGTCATCTCCTGCTCAGAGAACAGAAAAGATGCTCGAAGCAAAAAGTCTTTTGCAGGCATGACAGCTGTTGCACAGCTTTTTGGCAGGAGCCACAATTCGTACCACAGCCTTGTCACTCTCCACCCTTTTCCTGCAGCTCCTTTCCCTCACAGTCACCTCCACCAAGCAAGCATCTCAGTAAGGTTTGTGGCAGACCTATGACATCTTGGGACAACTGTGCAGCACTGCTTTTCTGCTCCATTTTCCTGCTGCTTTCTGCCTGCTGGCATCTTTTCTGGGCCACTTTTAGGCAAGGGCAAAGGAAAAAAAAAAAGAAAGGATCTAAAACCACTGGATGCTGTATAGTCTTTCACTGCTCATTAATGGCTTAGCAATAGAAGCAGGTAGCAGCTGTGACTCTCCAGCCCTTCCCATCCAGCTTGCTAATGCTTACTCCCTGCTTTCACACAATTGATTAATTTGAAAAAAAACTGTTTATCACAAAGGCATTCATTTAATTTAACTATCCACGGAGGCCTCGGATAACACGCTTCACAGGTCCCATTCTCAGACTCATAATGATCAGCTCAGTCCCCTGCAGCCTCAAATCCCTTATTTAACAAGCACCTTTGGATCCAAGTACAATATTACACAGCTGACAAAGCAGCAATTAAAGAGAAATATTTTTAAAAGGTAGGGATGGTGCGAGAATAATCAGACACACAATTGCCAGAACCCTGTGTTAACTGAGGACACACTGGAGAAGTATGGATGATCCAGCCTCTTCACCACTTAATGTGAATAAACAGCTTACGAGTGGGAGAGGCTGAAAGGGGAGCAGCCTCCTTCCCTGTCACTGGAGAAGGCATGTGATGATCACTGAGAACAAGAAAAGCTCCAGTTTGTGAAATCAGCGAAAGGAAGGAGCCTGCTTCTCCTCCCTGTGCCTTTCTAATGAGCTCCCAGTGAGAGGTTTCCACAGTGGCCTGGGCACAGGCATGCAGCTAAGTCCTAGGCCAGCCTCAAAGCCCCATCCTCAGCAATACCCCGTAGGCTCTGATCAGTAGAGCCACCAGCACTGTGTGGTATATTTCCCTTTTTCGAGCTGTCTTCTGGGACTGCATGTTGTGTGTGAACCTTTGACGAGCAGCAAAGCCCTGTGGTAGGGGTGACCCACCTTACCCTCCACACCACTGCACCACGGCTGGCATGGTAAAAACCAAACACAGGCCATTAAGTTCAGTCCCTGGAAGGCTGCAGCTACAAAAGGCTGTATTTTTCAGATAGCTGAGAAACAAAATAAACAGCACAGTCTTGACCTCACTCTTCTTTTGCCAGTAAAGTTTAACCAACAAGTAAAGGGAAAAGAAAAAGCACAGAAGAAATACAGCAGAGTGCAATCCTTTCCCTCAGGCATGCAAGGGACCGACTCTTCCCTTGCAGAAGTGCTACCGTACACCTCCCCAAGCAGTTGGACACACAGTCTCAAAGCTATCTAAAGGTGTGCACCTCGCAACAACTGAAATGACCGGCTCTGCTGTCCCTGGATAGTTGACAGGTCTCCTTCTGAAGGTCAGTTTTACAAGGGTTGGCCATTGGAGAATGGCTTTTGCCAGCTCAGAAAAACAATTTTTATTGCCTAAGTGTCACAGTCCATTTTTTTCTTGTAAAATTGACCTGGTGAAAGACCTAAATGAAAGACAGTTCTGAGGTAGATCTCTATCCTTATAACAAACACAAACTGAAGTTATGTATGACAGCGGTACAAGTATTTAATGCTAAGTGACTCCTGAAAAGCAAAATCCAAGCTTTTCCATGAAGGAGAAGGGTTCATCACAGTAAGCATGACAGTGTCGTGGTCACTCAGGAGTGCATCAGGGGAAAACAGCCTACCTTCAGGCTGGCACCAACTACCCTGGCTTCTACAAACAAACTTATCACATGTTTCAAAGGAGAAGAAAAGGGAAACAGGCCAGGAAATTATCCAATCTGGTTTTGAATAAGCACTTCAAGTAAGAGACCTCAGAAGTCCCATAGTTACCACTGCTAGGAGACAACTCACAGCTAAGAGAGGAATAGAAAGACCCACCCAAGTAGGAGAAGGACTGCAAAGCTATGGAACTAGGAGGCCGTGAAAGAAAACACACTATTAATAAGAAAAGGGAAGGGAAGGGAAGGGAAGGGAAGGGAAGGGAAGGGAAGGGAAAAAGGAAAGGAAGGGAAGGGAAAGGGAAAGGGAAAGGGAAAGGGAAAGGGAAAGGGAAAGGGAAAGGGAAAGGGAAAGGGAAAGGGAAAGGGAAAGGGAAAGGGAAAGGGAAAGGGAAAGGGAAAGGAAATCATAGCAAGAACTCCAAAGGAGAAAGAAGTCTCCAGGATGAGTAGGGAGAAGTACAGAGAGAAGCACTAGACATCTCAGTACAGCTTTACAACTTACAGCACAACGAACTCTAAAAATAACTTTATTTCTATAGCCAAAGCAGCACCACAACCTGCATCAAATAAAATTACAACCTACCAGGAAGCTGAATGCACTGGCTTTAATGGAATTTCATAGTGCTCAGTAACTTGCAGGATTAGGTCCCTGCCACCCAGCACCAGGAAGGCACACAGGAGAAAACAGTAAAACAAACCTGTAGAGTTATACTGTGCAGTCTTTTACACAGAAATGAACTGGATCAGCTGTTCCGACCATGCCAACATTCAATATACCACACTGCCATTACTACAACCACAGGGGGGTACTGGAGGCTTCTGAGAAATGCACTGTTTTCCCTAGCTGTTTCCCATGAGATTACAGCAGACAACCAGGACCTTTGTCGAGTGTTTCGGGGTGGAGGTTACCAATTCGTTTCAGTGGCTGTGAGAGGTTTATTGTCATGGTTATCAAGGGCAACAGTTCAGTTACCTATCCTATCTACGCCTCTCCATAACCCTCTACAAAATCTACAAGCCCAAAGCATCACCTGCTGTGAATGGCTGTGTTGGAATCAGATTGCTGAAGCTATGGTCACTCCCTTTGGGCCTCAGGCCACATTAACACTTAAACACATCTTTAAGCCCGTGCTCCTGTACTGTCAGCTTTTTAGGAAGAAAGACAAGGTGCTGAGTGAGACAGGCTGCAGGGCGAGCAAGGCAAGGGCTCTGAAGGCGGTACAAAGGTGGGATGGACGTTAGGGGAACAGCATCCTTGCATGAACAGGGAAGGAGTGCACAGGGAGGGAGTGAAGTTAAACCTCCACAGGCAGCCCTGTTTCAGCAGTTTCTTTTGGTGATTAGAGGAATTTCTAAACCATTTTTGGTAAGAAAAGCAGAGTCATGTCAGGAGTACGGAGATGCCATCCAAGGCATTTTCATGTGCTCCCTTCTTCCAGGGGTGGATATCAGGAATGCTTAGCAATGTAATTTATGTAAAAGTAACATCAGTTTTATTGATACGGCTTTTCTATCAGTGTCTTCAAGCACACTGTATCAGCCAAACAAGTGAGGACTCGGGGGAAGAGATGCCAGAACAGATATCTGGAGAGGGAGGATGCTATGGTCTGCTGCAAATGGAGCATGGGCGAAAGAACAGCAAAAGCAATTAGTGGAAAGTGGAAAGACCCTGTTTTTTCCCCTTGCTGTAGGCTGCCTGTCTTCCAGCAAAACCTGTACAAGCAGCTCAGTCCAGTAGCCTTGCCAGCCCTGAGACCAGAACTGAAAGGGATGCTTGTAGGTCAGGTTTGATCCTAAAGAGCCTGTGGGTGAGTGAATAAAGACAGAGTGGGCGTGTATGTAAAAATAAAAGACCACGAGACACCTGGTTCTGAGTACTGCTACAAGCCTATTCCTTTCAACACCATTAATAGCACACCAGGCTTCACAGAAACAAAAGCAAGCAGCAAGGCTCTTCCTCTCTCAAACAATAAAGTAGAATAGTAAAACAGAAGCAAAGACTGACTCAGTTAGCCCAAGATCTTTTCAATAAAGGTAACTCAAATAAGCCACATATGGAAGCTCTCTCTCTGTGTCTACAACATTTCTGCACTATTATTTATAATAATATGACACCTCATCTTGCAGAAGGTGCCACACTGGATACTAATAGCACACTTATTATTAGATTTTCTGCATGGTTACATAAGGCTGCAAAAGGGGGAAAATGTAAATGATTCAAGAATATATTCTTCCTGTGGTACTCATGAAGTCTTTAATATCTGAAGATTGAAGAAGATCCCTCCTGGCAAGAAACAATCAATTTTTATGCTTCATTAAAAGTGTTCTTTTAGTACTTTTAAGAAAATGCTTAAAGGCAAGTCAAGCGAAGAACGTATATATTTTCTTAATCTAAACAATTTGAGCTAAATTTTACTCTCAGATCTTCCTAACGCTTCCTCAAGTAAAACTAAGCTATGCACGCAACTTTGTGTTTACATCTTCCTCACAACAGAGATCTGATGCCATCTCACCCTTATCTAAACCCACCTGTGTGAGTGGGCATGGCATTGGAAAAAGGACAGAACCAAGGCAAAAGCAAGGGGCTTATGTACATTCTGGTGGCAGCGAGACAAGAAGACCGCAGCCACCTGTAAGACACTGTCAGCACAGCTGCAATAACTTCTCTGTGTCACTGCACTAGTACTAGGTGTACAAGAACCTTCTCAGCTGTATGGCCACAAGCACATCTCTTCATTACTGGGAAGTGCACGAGTCGTAACAGTGATCTGGGAGGCGTGTGACTATCATACAGTCCTCAGGGGACCCCTCCCCTGAGGTCAGTCAGAAGCATGCACTCATCCCCAAATCCAGTGTCTGTACCAGCCAGACCTAAACCAGCTGCCCTCCCCGTGGAAATGCTGCCTGACATGATGCATGCCCAGAAGAATGGCAGGCTAATCCACTGCTATTAGCCAAATGTATCCGGTATGAGTTTACAGGTCGCTTGGCCGTATCAGAGCACTGCACACATGGTCATACAGAGCAGCAGATGCAGGAAGGGCTTACTGTTTGCTGCAGTATCTGTCCTTACCTGTCAATGAGCTGAAAGCTAATTTAAGCCTTCACGTCGTCTCATACTTCGCTGCTGTGCAAATGGCAATCCAGGCGCTGTTATTTGTGTGCAGGGTCTGCTCACAGCTTAGGTAAGCGAGATAAATCACGCAACACAAATTCGGAGGGCATGCTGGCAAGTAGCTGCGTGCAGGAATCACTGCTCTTTTCCTTGTAAGTATAAATGGTGTCTAGCAAACTTACTTTTCTGGAGGACTCAGCGTTCCCACCCTCATGCATATGAAACAGGCTCCCAGCCCACGGCAAGCCTCTGGCAGCTGCAGGAGCCAGGGGGCCATCACCAGCATGGCAGAAAGCTTTGCCACCAGCTCATCTTACCCCAGATCACTAAGGTGGCATGGCAGCTGGCTCACCTTGTCTCTGGTAGAGGTGTGGCTTCCACAAATACACGTAGTGCCTTGCAAATTGCAGGCAAATACATGTAGTGCCTTTTTAGACTCCCGCTGAACTGCCCATAAGGAGGGAAGTTATAGCTTACTGCATCATTCTACCCTAACCTACTGCAAAAAGGAAAAACAAAAAAGAAAAAAGAGAAATCAACTATTGCAAAGAGTAAACTGCAGCAAGGATTTTCTAGCACCTGCATCCAGCTGGTGGTGCAGGAGGCCATGCTTAGCCTGGTTTCTTCAACTGAAAGACAGCAGGAATGAACCATGCTCTACCTCTGGGTCCTCAAATCCCCTCACCAACTTCTGTAGCTCTGGGAACACAACACTTCAAAGAAAGCCTTTTCTGTCCCCACTGCTCCATGAAGACACCGCTTAATGTCGCAACGAGGGGCAGCTCTGCACAAGCATCAGAGAGCATCTGCTGACTTCATCACTGCAAATGAGCTCTGTAAGGACCAGGATCCTCAATCTCACGTTCTTAAATCAACCTTCTAAATTAATTTGTAAGAACCAAAAAAACGCAGCCTGAGCAGCTGCATCTGCCTGTCACTTAAGCAGAAGGCAGAGTTGTTCAGCACCTCTGAGTATCAGGCCAGCTTCGTTTAGTGGCCTAACTTCAGTTCCCCCAAAGGAAGATTCAAAGGGCCAGGTTTTTTACACATACAAGCAATAAAGCTGCCTGTATTAGTGAACACAAAGTCCAGAAACAGCTTTCTTGGAGTTGTTCATACCAACGGCACCCCACATCTAAGTAAGCAATGCCATTCGGACGTAAACAATTTCAGGATTATTTACTACATTTGTTTAGAGCAATCACCTTCCAAGTTGTTTTCAAGCACTTTGTTTGCAAAGAGTTGCACGAATTGCCCCTAGGAAGGTGGATTTAATGGGCCACATTTTATTTTTCTGCAGAAACAGAAAATTTTGAACACAAAAACACAGAAAAACATGATTGGAAACCTGGAAGTGAGGTAAAGGCCCCATTTGAAAATGCAGCTCTTTGATGAGAAAGAAAATGCTTGCTTGCTTGCTACTGATGTGGGCGGGAATTACCCATTCTGGCATACGAAGCCAGAGAAAATAAAATAAGGAGAGAACTACTCCGAAATGTCTTGACTAATTTAATACACCTAGATTGAATTTGTAAGCAGGTTATTATATTAATTATTTAGAGTATTGCCGTCAGAGGAGGTCGATTTTTGTGTGTGTATGCACATTTGGATTTTTTTACACATTTATAACTGCTGATATAAAGAGTTTTGTTCTTTGCCTTAGAAGAAAGGAGCTGACTCTGCCTTCATTTACACTGATCTAACTCTGAAATTCCACAGCTACACTGCTGTAAAATTACTACTGTCGAGGGGAAGAGTATTCTAAAATTATCCTTTCGGCGGAGAGCACAGAGCCTGAAACGCTCAGTGCTTCCAGCTCTGCTTTATCGGTACGGCGATCTCGGCCACTCCGGTAATTCAGGCAGGAGAACCCATGAAAGACAGCTCTGTGCCGGCACACACCAGGCCACGCGCAGCTCCAGCTTCTCCACTGGCCAGCGGCAACGTTGCTCTTAGTAACACGGCAAGATTGATTAGGTACAATAAAAAAAGGCATTTAGAAAGGCAGCGGGGGAATAAAGTTCCTCCCCTCTGAAAGCTGCTACCATGCAGGGGAGTGAAAAATGCCAAGTTGTCAAAAAAGGGAAAGCGATAAAATATTCCAGGGACTGAGCTAGTAAGTACATTCGGAGAGCTGGTTAGAATGAGAAAATCCTTGCCCTGGTCTGATCCAGAAGGAACACGGTGTCATACCCCTGGTGAACTGCGCACGAACCTGACGAGACCCTGCAGAGACACGGCAAGTGCTTTCGCTGTCATCGTGTCTGCCTTTGAGATCTCACTCTGACTTGTGCTGCCCCTTCGCTCCCATCAGCACAGGCCGGCCGGCAGATGGACAGACGGACAGATGGACAGGTTTCCCTGATGAGCTGCTCTCCTTCAGGAGGAGCTGACGGCTGCAACGAGCTAGCCCCCTCTTGGATAGTCCCCCGCCCCATCTCTTAAGCCTTTGGGGTTCTTTTGCGAGATCCACACTCAGAAACTGGCTTTTCCTTGGGATAGCAGGGTCCTGCTGAAAACCACAGGCAGCTCCTTCCCAGTGTGCTCCCATGGTGGGAGGAATTAGGATCGGCGCTTCTGCACACCATGTGCAGGAATGCTGTGTACTCACAGACACCTTGCCATCCTTCCCATCATAAACCTCTGCAGCAAGCAAGGACGGCACTCGTAATCTCATCTGGATCCAGGCTCATCTCTCAGGTGCACCCTGGCACATTACAGCGTAGCACAAGCATCACCACAAACAAGCTGGTTGCAAAAGGCCCCAAACCTGTCGGCTAACGGTGACAAAGACTGATGTCACAGCACCGACATTTCACTCATCAGCCAGAAAGTGACTCAAGATGGGCAGGTGGCGAGCACCCTCCACAAGCCCCGTGCCCATTTCATGGGGTTTGGGTCACATATGGGGCTGGGTAACCCTCTCTTCACTCCTCGGCCTTTTCTTCCTTCGCGTGTATTCCGAACCTATCCGCCCGTTTCTCTGCACTGAGATAGCTACACGTACGCACACGGTGCACACAAAGAAATGCAGATCAGAGCGGCTTTCCTGCAGGGCCCCGCAGAGACAAGCCTGCCGCTATGAAGTTTGCAGAGCCGCTTTAAATATCTCTCTTATTCAGAACACAGCTTGGCTCGGCGAGGTGGTACATACACATTACTCTGTATACTGAGAATGTGTGAACATATGTTTGATAGCTAGCTCCCCCTATTCCGGTACATAAAAACGAGTGCAAGTGCGCGCTTGTTCTTTCAAAACCTCGACTGGAGCAGCGGTTCCCTGCAGGAATCTCACCCCTGCCCCAACTATCTCCCCGGGGAGGCAGCAGGGCTGCGGCTGGCAGCGAGCAGAGCACGATGCTGCGAGCATCAGCCAGAGGGGGCTGCGAGCGTGTGCCGTGCGCTGCCGCCGGGGCTGAGCTGCCTACTGTGCGAGAGGCTTTTCTCGCTTGCGTAAATCATTTCTTGAAATAATAACGCTTAAAATAGTTCAGCAAGTCTCCAGGTTTCTCACTTTTTTTTTTTTTAAAGCACGCGGAATTATGCATCCAGCGCTGAACACGCAGAGCGGCACGCTGCTGAGTACCTGCGCCCCAGACCGCAGGAGGAGCGAGATTGGATTCCGATGGCACCGAAGCGCTGGGGCTGTGCATCCCTTCCCCAAACCGTTCTCACCTCGGGCTGTGAGCTCAGGCTCTGGCCGTCGGCGTTTGCTCACTCGACAGGATGCTAACGGTGAAGAAAGGGGCCAGACTGCCGGGGATAACGCATTGGACGGTGATAAAAATGTTTCCATGGAGCTGTACAGCAAAACAAAAATTGCTGCCCTTTATCTGATGTGCACACATTTCATACTTGCAATATGTCTAAAGTGATTTTATGACTAAATCCTGGGAAAAATGCAAAGAATGCTTGGCTACAAGCATACTTTTCCAGTAAAAACACAACATGGCTTATTAACTGCGGCACTCGGAGGAGGCTATTCAGCATGAAGTGCATTTTTTCAGCTCAAGACCAAAAACATGTGTTTGGCTATACGTTTTCTTTGGCTTCGGGCACCATTGTGACTGACTATATTAGAGGGGTCTCTGAGCCCATTCAGTGTAGGCTAGCAGCAGCACAAATGAAGCGGCATTCTATTAAACACGTCCGGGTATTGCTGCTGAAGGCAAGGTTAAAACCTCCTGACTTTTTCAGAATATATTAAGGAGAAATAATGGAAACAAAAAGCTCCATTAGGTACCTCGTTAAGATTTTTGTAGTTGCTGATCGGCAACCTTGTTATGGCAACACTTTTCAAAGTCACTGCGAGAAATGTTAATTGTGGCGATGGCGGGTGGGGACATGGCACAATGAGCTGCAAGAGCGGTACTATTAGTGTTACCGTGAGAACAGATTATGCCATTCCCATTCTATCTTTGCATGCTGGTGGGTGTAGGGTGATGTGACTCCGAATGATGTCAGATTACCCAGCCTACATTTTTCTTGGAAAGAAGCTCCTTCCTCCATTTCTCCAGCGGAAGGCCCAGGGAACGTTGCGCTCAGGAGAGCTAGCTGAGCTGCACTGGACTTTGAGGACATCTCCCTGCTGCCTGGAATTTCTTCAGCAGGACAAGGGGAAGGAACGTGTCGCTCCTATGCCTGGAAACACTCGAACATTCTCACTGGGGCTCATGAAATTGGGAGAGCTGATAGCGGGGCTTGGTTTTCTGGACCAATCCCCAGGAAGCAGGATTTCACTGCCCGGAGTGGGCTGTGCTCCAGGCTATCTCGGGCACGTTTGTAAGCAGGTCATAATGTCACCACCCTGCTCTCCCATTAAAATACTAATTGTGAAAGCTTTTGTCTCTCATCTGCATCTAACTAACGGGCAACACTGCACAAAGGGGAAGAGTGCAACTCAGTCCAACATGCCTAAAGGGTACACTATCTCCTCTGCATGCAACTGCCCAAGATAGAGCTTGTCAGGAAACGCAATCAAACAATGGGATTTGCTTTGAGCCAGCAGTGGGTTTGCACCTCTACGCTCCCCCCATTTCTCAGTGCATCATGAAAAGCCGAGCAATGGACTGGTGCCCACAGTGCTGGGGCCAGTCTGGGCACATTGGCCCACGTTGCACAAACTGCTCCAGGCAGTAGAACTGCACCAGGCAGCAACACCGTGTGCCGTTAAATGCAAAGAGAGAGCGCAGTTCCACCCCAACAGACAGACACTCGCGGCAGGACAGGTGGCCAAACCATGAGGATTAGTCAGCTTACGCTTGAGCCAAAGGGAAAATATTTTAAAGTCCATTCAGGGGCCCAGCACACTCCCTCCTCTCACTTCCAAGCTGCTTTTCCCAACCCCATGGCTAGCCCGTGTTGGCTGGCACTGCCTCTGCTGAGCTAGGCAGTGATCAGAAGACTGCACTCCCATGTGAGAAAAGATGGGGTCAGATCTTTTCTGACTACTTTTTGCTATGTTGCCATGGGTGGGGAGGCAGAGAGATGCTATCCAGCCCAGTTCAGCCTTCCATGGTACACTGAGGGTAAGCACGCTTCTCACCCCTCTCTTGTCCCTGCCCTGAAAGGAGAGTGGAGCCCTGCGGATGCTGGAGCTATGAGACTGGGCCTACACCGATCACCTCACAGCTTTTCAAATAGCAGCCTCTCAAAATGACAAAAGGAACCACATACACCATGTAGAGAAGTATTTGTTTCTCTTCTGGAAGGCTCTGCTCACTGTAAAGACAGGAACCAGTTTATTCTTTTTTTTTTTTTTCCTGTAGAAAAATAACATGCAGTATTATTATTATTTTTCCTCTTGGATGAAGACAACAAAGAGAAAAATGCTACTTATGAAATCTGGAAGTTTTTTACTCCTTTAGTGTCTTTCCAATGTGCACTGAAGCTTTAAAGATTAATTCTGAAACTCCTTGAAAAATGAAAGAAAAAAGAAGTTTTCAAATTTGACAATTCCTCCCACACAGGTACACCCTTACCATGCCACAGAAACATACGCTCACACATGTGAACTTCTATGCCAGAAAAGTCTTGTGTACAGGACAAGAAGCCTGTCCCTGGTCCGTGTGGAAATCCTAGTAACACTGCTGGGAGGTGGAAGCATGGAAAGAAGGGACAAAGCAGCCTTAAGCATGTGGCTGTGCCAGGACACACAGGACAACGCCTCAGCTCTTCTCGCAGATCCGAGTATTTGAATGTAAGGGGAAAGTACGAGTAACACCATCTTCTTTGAAGTGAGTCTGCTGGCAATTGCAGACGTGTTAATGTGTGTGCGTGTAAAAGGAAAAGACTGCTTATCACATACTGAAACCTGTATTTTTGTTCATCACAAGACCAGCGCGTGGGGTTTTCCCTCCACTGAACAACCCCACTCCCCGTGGCTGTCCCTTGGCTTCTTACATTTCTGCCTGCTTCTCCTATAGCCCATAGGTGACTGCTCTTCACTCCTGAAATGCAGTTAGTGCTGAACCGTTCATACCTCATCCAAGATGCTGGTCTCATATTTGGCACAGCTGACGAGTCCTAAAGGGAGCTACTGCCATGTAAGGCTGTGCGGCTGTGCACTTAGTGCCACCTCATCCGTATCGGTGTCCCATTTACCTTTACAGCTACAACCCAGGCTCGCTGATACACCATCCACAAATGTCAGACCAAGCTCTGAGCTGTCTATTGCTCACTTCCTTTGCCTCTTAACTCTGCAAGAGAATATTCTGCTGATCCACTGCAATTTTTCTGGCGCTTCTTAATTTTTGTGTGCTTACCCTGAACTGCAAAATGGCACTTTGCACATTACAGTTTGTAGTGTAACAGGCAATTTTTCTCCAAGCACCCTCCTTGCTCCTTTATTCCTCTCTATTTTAAGCAACTTTCAGATGAGAACAATGTCAGACTGACAGCTCTGGAAACTGGAGTATTTCAGGGAGAGGAGCCAAGTGTAACTCCCTTCCTCTACTAACAACTAAGGTGAGCTCTTAAGACGAGCTCTGCACTGCAAGAAGCTGCACACTCTTAAGAGTTGGCATTAGTCACTGAAAGTTCCTGTTCACCAAAATCACGTGCTGGGCAGGGACAACACCAAACCTACCCATGCAAATTGCTTCAAGAGACCAGCACTCCCATCCCTCATCTAGACGGATGAATTACACTGGTCAAGAGTTTGCTCTCCATTCCCACACAGTCCCACACCTCTGCAGAGGATGAACAAAGAGGGTCTTAAGAGTCACAGAATGGTTTGAGCTGGAAGGGAAGACAATGTATTTCTAACCCTCCTGCCCCGGGCAGGGATAACTCTCATCAGATCAGGCTGCCCAGGGGCCCATCCGACCTGGCCTCAAACACCTCCAGGGATGGGGCATTTACAGCTTCTCTGGGCAGCCTCTGCCAGTGCCTCAACACCCTCACAGTGAATAATTTCTTAACCAATATAAAATCTAAATCTACTCTTGTTTAGTTTGAGGCCATCACCTCTTGCCCTATCATCCCTCACCTTGATGAAGTTCCTCTCCAGCTTTCCTGCAGGCCCCCTTCAAGAACTGGAAGGCCACAGTGGGATCACCCTGGGGCCTTCTCTTCTCCAGACTGAACAAGCCCAACTTTGTCAACCTTCTCAGCCTCTCTTCAGAGAACTGATGCTTCAGCCCTCTGAGAATCCTTGTGGTCTACTGTGGTGTCACTCTAACAGCTCCATGTCCTTCTTACAATAAATCAGTTCACCGAAGGATGGTGTGGAGTTACTTCAGAGATTATTCTTTTGAGATCTAACTCATAAAAGACAGTCAATTTAAAATCTATCCCAGAATTTGAGCCTAACAAGACTACTTACAGGAATGCTCCAAATAATATCGTAAGGATTGTATTTTTTATTGGAGTCTGCAAAAATTAACAGGAACGCGGCTTCAGGCTCCATCTCTTTTTGAAATTCAGCTTAATCTCCACTGTATTGTGAAGTAAAAAAACAAACCTCACAAACACAGCTGAAAAAAGTCACCTCTTTCCTCCCAAATCTGGAACATGTGCCTTAATTCAATAGATTCAAAACCATTTTTTAACGGCTTTTGTCTTCCATTAGTATATACTCACAAAGACACAATGCTACCTGAGAGTTGACCCCAGCCGCTCCTTCAGAACAGGCTTAAAGACAACGGGAACAGGAGCACATTAAAAAGCAGAAATGTGTTTCATTATTTATGAGCACTATTAAGTGCCAGTACAAGTTGATAAAAAACAGTAAATTAGGCAACCAAAACCCAGTGTACAACTAAGTGATAAAATCAGCTTTTAAGACCTTCACTTCCAGGCCAAACCCTGTTTAAGGGTTGTTAAAAGCAGTCAACAGCCAGCAAAAGCTAAAATGTACACGACGACCAATAGCTGCTTCAGTTCATCAGAATCCATCACACCAATTGATTACATATAGCCTGCATCAGTCATTTCATAAAGGAGAAATAAAGCCGTTGTAACAGAATATAGCTTTCAGGATCAATACTTCCTGCTAAGGAAATAAATGCTTTGACAACACCTCAACATATATTTCTCTCTAGATCTCTATCCATGTCCTGCTACTTAAGTGGCAGCAGCGGGAAGTCCTTAACCTTGCCTTCCAGAGACCCTGTAAAACCAGCTGTGACACTGTAAGCTGCACAGGGGGCTCTCAGAGAGAGCAGCATGCAGGGTGTTGCCAGCATGGTTTGCACACTGTGATGGAGCCTGGCACCAGGAAACCCGTATAGAGTCACCTGGTCTCCTACATACTCAGTGCAAAGCATGCAAACCCTGAAAATTCGGAGTGTGCCAGCAGCAGACTATTTTCCCTGTGAAATTAATTAGCATGGACCTGAAAGGAAGGAGGTGACAGCTTTATCTCCTTTTTACCCATGGAGTGGCAAACAGAGTGCACATCAGCCATCTGAAGCCTCACAGCTCCAGCAGTGCACAGAGCCTAGCTGTAAGAAGAATTGTGGTGGATATGGTGCCACAAACACAACCATCTCTATTGGGTTATTAAAAAAAATATATAAACCAGTAGTTTTTATCATACATGTTGCAGCTTTCTAGTCATGCACTGGTCTATCAGCCTTATGTCAAACAGAAAAATGGAGGCATAAGAGACCAAGCACCTACATGAAAAGCAGTTTAAGAACTTGGGGATTGCTGAGATACAGCAGAGCAGTGAATGAGTAAACCAGACCCGTTTGCTCAGCCCTTCTTACTGGCAGCAGCTGTTCGCAGCCTGCCAATAGCTTTTCCTCTGACTTTAAGAACGGCCCTATCAGCCTGTTCCAAGTCGAGCATAAAAAGTTTATCACCAGGTAGTTTTACAGTAAGGCAACTTGTGCTCTCTTTCGCAATGTTTTAGTAAGTGCAGCAAGCAGAGGCTGTTGCAGGGCAGACAAGGGATTTTTGTTGTTGCAAGGGATTTTTGAGCTTCTGCGAGGAAACTCCTATTCAAATATATGCTAAAATGCAGCACTATCAGAAATCCCCACGCCATTTCCAGCCTTCGTCAGTGCTTGTACCTCCACAGATAGCACTGCAAAGGGTAAAATCACCTGGAAGGGGATGCTGTGGTCCCCTCTGGAGCCGTATCCTGGGGCACCCTGCCTCTGTCGGGGCTCGTTTAAATGACTCGAGTGACGTGGCTTCCACCCCGTCCTGCCGGGGATTATCCCACAATCTAGCAGATCTCGCTAGCTGGAAGTGCTTCTGGAAGTCAGCCTGGATTTTCTGGGCTCAGAAATGCCTAGTCACACTGCTCGGACCACCCAAACCAGTTCCTCTCCAGACTTGGATATTTAAGCGCAAAACTGGTAGTTTTAGCATCACCCTAGTCCTTTACCCTCTTCTCTCTCATTCAGACAAACCATTCGTATTTAATTCTTAATCTCTCTTCTCTAGTGCATTAATCACTTTCGCTGCAGCTGTCCAAATTCTCTGCGATTTGCCAAAGTCTTTCTGGTAATGACAGACTCATGCACACATGAACTTTGTATCTCCTAAAGCTCTGCCTGATAAAAGACGCAGACCATTATGCACGCACACAGAAACATGCCAGACGTTTTCCAAGTTCATTCTTTTTATAGAAAGAGCTTAACTTCTCTCAGGCAGGAAGTAAAAGGCATTTGTCTTTCTAAGTCCCCTAGCAGAGGTGGAAAAGTAACATACTGTACTTTTTTTCAGATAAATAACTAACTGGCTCCCAACTGCTTTCCACTACTGCTCATTCTGTCTTGCAAAGGCAGTGTATTTATTGATGCGTTCCTTTTCCAGGTCCCTAAGGAAGCTCGTGTGGAAACTTCATGTTCTAGTTTTCAGAAACTGCTCAACTTGCTTTGGTTCAGCAAGCTGCTTAAGGACATCTCACACTCATCCCTCACGCTCACCCTGGGCTCCTTTTTGCTGTGAAAACCGGATGGGGAATATGGGTAACAGACACGAATAAGGAAAAATATACATAAGGAGAACTCATTCAACACTACATTTCTTTAATGTTTTAGAACCTCAGGTTGCAGATGGACAACAAAACGTGGCACAGAAAGACACTACCCTGCCCTAGGGTAAAACTGGTTCCACCTCGATGTGGAATTATATCTCTGCACCACCAGAGAATGGGCTGATCTTGAGCAAGTGTACCACTGGTCTCTGTGCAGCAGCCACCTTTTCCCCAGATGGGCTTCTACGCAGTGTACGCTCAAAATGTTCAATCTTGAATGCTTTAAGGGCTGACGGTTTTCAGCAACAACCAAGTATCGTGCAAGATTAACTTCCCAGCTATAGTTTGGGGTCAGATATACGATAAAGACCTTGATTTTGCAGACAGATAAATTCATGTGACTTCAAGTTCCATTTAATGCAACAAGAACAGCAAAAAAAAAAATGGGGGAAAAGAGCACATGCCATATCCAAATGCCCTTTTAACTGAAAACTCATTCACCGCAAGGCAGGGCAGAGGGAGAAAAGCCTTTGCAGGTTGACGTCACTTAACTACAGGCAAGTCCTCTGCTCTAGCAAGACACTTTGAAGCGTCTAGCATCAGATATCATTTTATTCCTCACAAACGTCCAGGGCACTTTCACAGCAACAGAACTGAAGAAAGAAAATGAGGCAGCCACTGAAAAATCTTACTATTTATTTCACTTTTCTTGTCTACTTGTATGCTTACAATATCCAAAACAGGCATTTTTGTTCAAAAGTTAGAAGAAGTGAACCAAAACTCTTCTTCATTTGCTCGTTTCATACGAACAAAGCATGTACATGCAAATATCCTGAGCATAAAGAGAAACTCTTAAAGTCATTATCACATTATTTGTACCCTGAAGCGAGTCATAATTTGTATGCACCCTGCCAAGTACTTTCTGTCAAAGCTGAAGTAATTATTAGGAAGTATGAAAGCAGGTGTCACTCCTGGCAAGTTGTAAGATGGCTTTATATTCTCAGTTGTGATGGGATAAAAATGATCCCTGAAAAGAGGATAGCAGGCCACTACTTTACATCCAGTATCTATGCGAAACTAACAGTTGCTGCTTGTACTTAGTGGTTTTTTTTTTTCTTTTTTCTCTCCTTGGGATTTAAATTAAAGATTCGAGCTACTAAAAGACAAAAAACTAAAAATACGTGCAAAATCAATCCCATTTTGCATCATTTCTGTTTAGTTTCATAACCAACTGTCAAGCCATCTGACCCTCATTTGCATGTGCTGTAAGGCAGGCAGCCGAACTCGCTCCCACTGTGCTGAGATACGTCCCTGTCCCCGCTCACTCCCACACGTGAACCTCCAGCTTCTCAGAGGAATCTGTGCTGCAGCACTTCAGGACAGAGGGGACGCTGATTGTTAGGATTACAGGGCCAAAGCGTTCCCAACTTAGGTGCCTAAATTTAAACACCATACTCCATGTTTAGGCATCTGAACAAGCAGCTACTGTTTCAAAGGTGCTGGGCACCCAGCACCTCCTATTTGTTTCTGTCAAACTTGCCAAAAAGAACATCTGCTTTTAATTAATTCTCAGTGAGCTGCAGGTACGCAGGAACTTGGAAAACCATCCCGCTTACTTCAGTCCCTAAAGATACATCCAGGTGCCTACCTCTAGGCAGTCAACTTGTAAAATGCTGAAAAAGGAAAACCAGTATTGTTTTATATATATATATATCACATACAGATAAAGTCAAAGCCTCTGGATTCGTGTTCCATACCTGACATATGATGTGATGTAAAGAAAGCAGATTTGAATTTGTTGGAAAGCAGCATTTCATGTTGTAACTGGAGTATGTATACTGTTGATAATTAACATAATTGTTGTATTCAGGGAAACTTTCTTCCAGAGTTTCTTCTCTTCCTTGGGTAAGCAACCAGTCAACCAAACTAGCTCCCGAAAGTAGTTAGACTATGCAAAGGCTGTAGGGAAACTGGAAATTTACTAGTGTATTTATTATGTAAGTTTATTTTCTTTCATTCAGACAGACACCCACATTCTTGACAGTGTAGAGCTTGAAAAGCTTTTTTTTTTAATTTAAAAACTGCAAGCAGAAGAAAAACCCAGGCTACCACCTGCCTCTGCATATCCTTAGTGCTTCTGTGCAAGATGCAACTGACTACCCCAAAAGAATAATACCCAAACACAGCAGCAACATTCTGCCATAAAACAGGGCTCCAACTCAAAAGGCAACAACATGAGAACACACGTCTGCACGTGCATAAAATGCTGTCCTGAACCACAGACCAGGAACGATGCATTCAGTGGAAAGTTACTGCTCTGGGCCTGCCCTATTTCCTACTGAGACCTGCCAGGTTAAGTGCATGCTCCTATGTGCAAATGCTGTCAATGTGCAAGGTCACACCTATGCTTTGGATCTATAAAAAACCTCACAAACTAGGTTTATAGTATATACACGACATCCAGTTAGTTTGTACCTGTGCAATAGAAAGGTTGGTATTTCCACACCTGAACCCACGGAGCTCCACGTGCTGCACAGCGCTATGGCTCCAACTTAGCTGCCACGGGCACAAAAAGCACAGGACATAATAAAACAATACTGTCACCACCGTTACTTTGTTTGTTCAGCGCTTCAGATTCTAATCAGGAAAGAAGAAAAAATACGCCCAGGGAAATCCAGAAGCAGTTCTACATTAGGATTATATAAGGAGGACAAAAAATAAGCCACTTCTGCTGCCCCTAGGTGAAGGTCCCACCAGGACCAAGATCAGGAGGACCATGGCCACCCTTGGACCTGCCCTGACTACAGAATCACCAAGAACAGCTTTGCCTTACCACACCAGCTGTTTCCCTTCACTGTCATTTCAGAACTTCTGCTGTCACATGTTTATTTGTTATATACTAGGCTTGGGAGTGCGTCAGGCACAGTGAACCATCACTCAGTAGAGCCAGTTTCAGTCATGTGTCACTAATACGCATTCTTCACAGCAACTATTAGCTGGACACCTCCTCTTGAACTCCATTCTGACTTCATCAAAACACTTTCTTCAGTGCACAGAATAATATCATAGAATTACCAAGGCTGGAAACAGACCTTCAAGATGACCCAGTTCAACAGTCCACCTGTCACCAATATTTCCCACTAAACCATGGCCCACAGTACAACATCTAAATGATTCTTGAACACCTCCAGGGACAGTGACTCCACCACGTCCGTGGGCAGTTTGTTCTGGTGTCTGACCACTCTTTTGGAGAATAAGCTTTTCCTGCTCCTTTAAGACCTAAAAGGAAAGACCCTACCCAAAACAAATGTTCTGGTGAGAAACTCTGAGCTGCCAAACACTTGCACAAAGCATCTGCATGCCTACCTCCGCAGCCCCACAACAGAGAGAGAACATGGCAGAGGCTCCTGCGCCATGCTGGGATGTGTAAATGCACCGTGTTAAGTACACTGCGGGTCATGAAAGTTTCAGGTACTTGACTCAAATGGTGACTTTGGGAGAGAGCAGGACTCCAACAGAAGTCTCCCACAGCATTCTTGAGTGGTTCCTTCAATGGGTAGTTGGCCTATTCTGTGGGGCCAGACAGAGCCCACAAGAAGCCAATTACAATGAATATTTTAGAGAGAAGAATACATTTAAGAAAAGCTCTGAGACACTGGGATCAGAGTACGCTGAGGAAGTCCTGCTGCTCAGAGGAAGGCACAGCATGCAGTCACCACCACTATGCTGCTCAGGGGCACTTCTGCAAGCACTGCAGCCACCACTTCTCAAGCCACAGACAGAAGTGCCTGCGTTTTGCACTACAGTATCCTGTCACCCAGGCACAGCCTCGAGAAACACCGTTTTCCAGAGGATGAGGAAAATCGCTCAATTTCATTTTGGTGGCAGCAGGAAGCATCAAGGTGCAGCCAACAGGACAAGAATGGTGATCTCCCTCACCCAGGGTATGCTGAAGGGTGCAGAATGGAACTGCAGGCACAACCCTATTTTTGCTGCACCTTACTAGCCTGTAAACACTCAGAGCAGCCGCTTTGAAGGGGTTAATCCACCCACAGCAGTATTTCTGGTAATGACTCACAAAATCCCACACAATTCTGATACCATTTACTTGATAAAACTATGCATTTGGTCCTTAAAAAAAAA
Source organism: Oreortyx pictus (assembly GCA_036925125.1). Taxonomy (NCBI): domain Eukaryota; kingdom Metazoa; phylum Chordata; class Aves; order Galliformes; family Odontophoridae; genus Oreortyx; species Oreortyx pictus. Next base: position 83,269,774 of record JAUPFR010000003.1, on the reverse strand, counting down.
AAAAAAGAAGAAGAAGAACAAAAAAAAAAGATGAAACCCTAGTAGTTGTTAGTAGCAAGGCAGTGGTACACGAAGCCAACAGGCATCAAGCAGTACCAGCACAAAGCTGATCTCCATGCACAGACCCTTTGTAGACAAGAGTGGAAAGGCAGGTTCTTCATCCTGTCAAATTATTTGCCTTGTTTGCTGGGACTTACACAGATGTTTGCATAAATGTCTTGCATATGGACAGCAAAAGGAGCACTCATTTCAAGAATGACGTGATTGTCTGCGTGGTAAGGATAATAAGGGAAAACTTTCAACATGCATCCAATGATACAGCTAAACGAGAAGCCAAACTGTTTCCAAATGAAAGGGCTTCTCGTGTAGTCAGTGACAAAAATTCAAACAAGATTTAATAGCAGTCTTTTTTCCTCTCATTTATAAACCTGAATTAAATTCTACTCAAGCATCTTACGATGAGATTCAGGAGCACATACCAGAACATCACAGTGTTCACTCACCACCACAGAACATAAACTGAACTCGCTCTGAAAAAAAGTGTTCAACTATTTATAGAGAAGCCATGGGAGAGAAAAAAAATAAAAAAGAAGATGCTTGCTAGGAATTTTTTTTTTTTTTTTTGGCAGACGTTGCTTGAAAGCAGCCAAACTCCGTTTTGCTTCTGTAAGGCAATGGAACAGAGTGCTGGGTGCGCTGAGGTCACAGGAAGAGAGCACTTAAGCTTGCGCTTAAATTTGAGACAGCATTATACCAGTTGCTTGGTTCTAAAACCACCAAACTAAGCACTGCCCTAGGAGAAATAATCCCTAAGTACTGCCTGAAGGAGAGATGCTTTCCTGAGGCTGTTCTTGAGCAGTCCTTGTAAGACTCCACAGCCTACTGCAGATTACTGCCTGATGTTTTTTTATTCACTCGACGGGATTCAGTATCAGTGGGAACACCCACCACTGCTTAAGTGCCCAGCACCCTAGAGGATGGAGCAGTCACACTGCACCAACAAGCTTTCTGTGAGATGGCTTGGGAAGAGGTTCTGGAGCAAATTCACCCTTGTGACAAAAAAAGCATACAGAGAAATCTGTATTTGGACCACTTTCACAGTAGAAAAGAAAACAAATTTGAAATAATTGGTTTGTGGAAACATGCGGCATGTGAAGGCCAATGCCAATAACTTCAAATTCATTTGATTTATTTTTCTTTGATCTTTTTTTTTTTCAACTTAATACTCCAAACAAATTCCTGAAAATACAATTTATGAGAGGAAAAAAAGCAGGTGAAGCCATTTCAGAAGTACTTTTCACCAACATTTAAAAAACGTATCTCCAAAATAAGACAGATTGTAAGGGGCTCTAAGAGTGAGTTTCCATGTCATCCTTCCTACAACATTATCAGCAAACATTTCAATATGGTCCCACCTTTCTTCTCAGATGGGCAAAAGAACAAGTTTTAAGAGCTGCCACCGGCTCAATCAATTCAGAGACTAAAACTGCACTGTCAGCTGGTTGTAGCATCACTCTACTGCTCTCGTGATCTGAGCGTGCTGAGCACAAAAACTGCACATTATCTCCTTCTCATCCTGATGTTTTCTAAACCAAAGAGCAAAAGTCAATGCAAGCCGGTAGAAGGCAGTCACTTTGGAAAGTTGAGCAGAACCATCAAGCAAAACTGTTAACCTTATTTTGGCAAGGTGAAAGATTTGTATAACACTTTTTCCTCCTACTAAATGCATTTACTCTAAAAAATCTATTTCCTTTGTTTCTATTTATTGCTGCGCATTGCTCAGTGCTTCTGAGAAACTGCATGGAAAATCACAATGTTGCACTTGTCAAATTGACCCTACAGGGCCACGGCACCAGTACGTGCTTCATCCCAAGAAGCAAGTCTGCCAAAGTCATGCTGTGCATATCATCACTAAACCCATGAGGAAATGCAAATTTGCCCGTATCATAGCTTATTTGCATAGCTTTCCATTGGTTTTGTACAACCTTTTTACAAAATGCCAATTTACTTCACTTTCCTACAGCTTACTGCCAGCGTGAGGTATTTACAGCTTTTATGCAAGGCATATTCAGCAGTTAAAACACTGAGAGACAGAATTAAATTCATTTTGGAATTAGAACATAGCCTTTGTGAAGACAACTTATGGCACAGGACTTTTGGACACCAAAGTGGCAATAACCCTTTGTAAAGATGCAGAACCCTCCCTCTCACATGCTCAAGAGCCGCACAGCTTTTTCTATTTTGTATCTGATCTGTAAAAGCAGAAATATTTGCTTGCAAACTATGAAGGGCCTGAATCCAGTTACTGAGTACACATTTCACTCACACTGCTATCAGAATGGATGCCTGCCAGTTCAGTGTCTTGGCCGGCATTCAAACACGCTGATTGCTGAGCCTCCTTGGATTCCAAGCTCACAATTTAAAAAAAAAAAAAAAAAAAAAAAAAGGAAAAGAAAAAGAGGAAGAAAGAAAGAAAGAAAGAAAGAAAATAATCCCTGAGCATGAAATGAAAAACCCTCCACAAACATTTTTGAGATGCTACTGGGCTAATTTTCCCCCTCTCATCTTTTGTCAATTCAGTTTCTGGAAATGGGCACGCACAAGCAGCTTTCTCTGCAAGGAAAGCAGAGAGGGAGTTTGGACTTTATCTATGCAGCTACAATACAATAAACGTTAGATTTGTGCTAGCCAAGCAATTTCCACACATGTAACAAGGTCAGCCTTCATTCAAGCCAGCAATGGTGGAAAAGATCCGTTTATACTTTTGTATTTTCCCTTGAAAAATAAGAAAGAAATGCTTCTGAGACTTCTGTCAAAGCTGGGTGAGAGAGCATGGAGAGACCATCTGCCTTACACAACCCCTTTTTTCCTTTTGCTTTCCTCACCGCTCACCATCAAACCGCAGCAGATCCAAAGATAAGCCCCTGGGAGCCCCTTGTTCCCACTCCCCCATCTCTGTTAGCATTTCTGGGAGTGCCCAGCTGCATGCAGGCTCTGCTTTCCCTGCATGGCAGCAGATGTTGAGGGTCAGGCCGCTCAGACACTGCAGCAGAGCTTGACAGGTGGTTGTTAATGGTCTCTACAAGGCATCTGGGAGGGCAGCCTGGCAGCGCAGCATCCTTTATTGTGACAGCTTAATAAGCCAAGTGGAGGCAGTTCAGTGCATTATTTTCCAAGACTCTAAATGGAAGTGATCAAATTCCAAACTGGATGGCCATATACATATAGCCTATAGCCAACACAATAAACAGTACACATATTCATTTAGCATCTGTACAACTCATGCACAACCAGACCCGGTCCTGCCAGGTCAGTCTGGGAACGGCTCTGCTCTTTACAACATCACCTTCACATGTTACCACACCTCTTAATGCAATCAGGTATATCTATTCAATGATAATTGCTTGGGCTAATTATTAGAAAATTCAATTTATGCTCATCTGCCTGAGGGGAAGGGAGCGTAAAATTAACTTGATGTATTTATTTAACTTTTTACAGCATTATTATTATTTAAAACTTATGACAGCACTGTGCCCAGAGGCCTCAGCTGGGATCAGGATCCTACTACATGTGCGCAAATATCTACCCAGCTTGATATCCAGGCAAAGGTCCTGACCCTGCAAACTTTTAGACAGGAACTTCCCAAAGATTGGGAGCAAGGCCATGAAAATTAGAAGTCCATAGGTCTTTTCAATTAAAAAGTGGAGCAAGGGCATTAAGCCGCCACATCCTGATATATGCTGGCAGTCCACACCCAAAAGGCTCCTCTTTTGGAATAAAGTACCATTTTTGACATGTTCAGTTTTATCATTAAATATTTAGATATAGTACCCCCTCCTACCTAATACTGCCTTTTCTTGCTCTTATCTCACAACCAGGACCATCATCTGATGAATGCAAAAACGTGCAGGGTGACATCCTGGCTCCAGGTGCACAAGATTTGTGTACAACCTCACTGGGCAATGATCAGAATCTTCTACTTCATATGCAGGCTGTGTAAGAATTCTATTTTTCATTGTGGTAAACTTTGATGGATATATGTCTGAAAAAAGTAGCTAACAGTTCTGCTTGCCTTCACTTCTGGTCATCTGAACTCCACCACTTAGAGATAACCATTTGGACAATCATAACCACTCACTGTCCTTGAATAAGTTGACCTTTTTACTTATATCTAAGCCATGTTTTTTTTTTTTCAGACATAATCTAATTCAAGAATTGTACTGGTCAGACAATATTATCAATATTATCATGTTTATCAATATATTGTCGTTATTTTAACTGAGACTCAAATATTTTACCAAATCAAATCAAAAATAGGGGAAACTGAACCTAAAACTCACCTGAGAACTGGCTGTACTGACATGAGACACGCAGAAGAGTGCAGAAGAACGTGCTGAGAAAGGGAATGATGCCTCCAGGCACCACTAGGAGGGCATTAGAATTAGAAGAATATCAGAACTAGAAGACCATTTCTTCCTCAGGCTCTTTGCTGATGTTTTAGAAAAGAGCCATATGTTGTCTGTATTTGCTGAGGCGAAAGGGCAGCACCCTATGCACCCATGGTCTAACCTTTGGGAACCCTTACAGGCTCCTCAGCTCAGAGCAAGTGAGGTGTTAGCAACACACTCCATTCCCTGTTCTTCTCTTCACCATAGAAAGAGGTGAGATTAGCCCATACAGAGAAAACATGGAAACAGTGGATAAATACTCACTTCAGTGGGCTGTGCTGGCAATCTCTTCTCAGTAGATCAGTTCAGGAGGGATCAGTGCAGGCAAACACATTTAAGGATGGTCAGACACCAAAAAGACCTTGGAACAGACCTAAACCTCAGACTCAGAAACTGGTGGAAGAACTTTTCCAGAACCACGGGGTTTTGTTTGAAAATTTAAGGTGGGATAATGTCTTCTGCTACCCTTCCACATTCCTCTGCTTCAATTCGAGCTGCAGTTCAGTGGAGCTGTTTAAGGTCCCACAAAATATGTCAAGGCTTTTACATGTAACTGCATCCTTGCAGCACAAAATGAAACAGAGGCAGATAAAAGAAAAAGAAACCATTTCTTAGCCACACAAATTCTGTGTATTTTGCATATCGCTCCTAACACACTCTGGCAGCCCACACCAAAAAGGCTCCTGTTTTGGAAGAAAGTGACATTTGAGTCACTTTTGTTTTTATCATTAGATAGGAAGACATCAAACACCACCTCCTCCCTAAAATGACACTCAGGGCTTTGCTGTGCTGCCATCCTCACAAGATTGGGTCCCTCTCCCATCCTGAACTCAGGACAGGAACATAAGGAACAGGACTAGGACATGCTGCCTCTGCAACCAGCAGAAAAACCTGGCAGTGCTTGCTGTTCCCTATCCCCCTTTCACTCCACTATTTTCTGGTGAAGAAGCAGCACCTGAAAACCAGTTTTTACCCTGTGGGTCATGCTTTGCCCGTGCTAGTCTCAGAAGTGAGATAACTTCAGTTACACTTGTCAGTGAGATGAACTTCTCAAGAAAGGGAAATTTAGAACTGTAAGCATTTCTGACCTTTTGATGGCTGGCTCTATCCTTTTTAATTTCCCAAATAACAACAACTTCCATTCTTTGACAACAGTTCTTCATCAGGCTCAAAAAAATAATTCAAACTAACCTGCTTACTTCAAAGCTACAAGCATAATTTTAGCTGGCACATCACAAAGAAAATGGTCGAGAACTAACCTCAAACAGTCATCTGGAGAAAAACAACATATTTTCCCATGTCATCACCACTATAGCACATACTAACCACAACTATTCAGCCTGTCAATTTTCAGTTTATATTATGATAACTTTACCTAAAAGCATTTCGTGGTTCAAAAACAGCAAGTGCAACGCCAAGGAGCCATTTGCTGAACTGACGAGCATGGCAGGGCTCGTGTCAGGAATAAGCTTTCTGTAAAGCAGGAAGCAAAGTAAAAACAAATTCCGCTGGGGACCAGGGACTTCTCAGAAATTCCCCACAATGCTACCACATGTTGGTTTAAGCCCAAATAATCATGGTACATTGAGAGAAATGAATCTCACTTCGGTTATAAATCTTCCATGAAAATCTCTTAGAACTGTGGTGAACAAGAAAATGAATGGGGTTTTTTTTGTTGTTGTTGGTTTTTTTTTAATTAAATTAGTATCTCCATTTCCATAAATAGAAAGATTTTTCATGTTCTCTGAGCATCTAAGAGAAGGAAAAAAGCGGCGATTTCTGGGAGTCTGGACAGGAAAGTATCTGCCAGGCACAAGGACTTTGCCAAATAAACTTTCAGACATGTAATCCCCGTGATTCACAAGGAACCAAGCATCATACACAGGCTTCAGTTACTCTCCTTATTTTAAGGAGGATAAAGTGTTGTGGTTCAAATTCTATGCTTAAAACTCCAGACGTCGACAATCATACCCCCACATTCAGGTCTGAAAAATATTCTCAAGCTACTCTACTGACTTATGTCACCACCGCAGAAGCAAATGAGAAGTCACTGCATCACCACCTGATCTGGGGTGAGGAGAAGATGGTCATGAATGTAATAGCTTCATCTGGATGTCTAGGCTGGAACAGCAAACCAAGCAGCAAAATAAAACAAAAAGCACACCTTGAGAAGTCTGTGAAAACACTCAGCGATTTACAGTAGTACTCTACTGATTCGTTGGGTCACTGGGGTGCCATGCATGTCTCCACATAAAGAATTGGAGGCTTTCCTTATGCAGACTGTAAGAACAATCTGAACCACTCTGTTCTGACTGCACCTTCCCTGCTGCGACTTTCTGAGGTGCAGCTGAGACATCAGGGCAGCACTGCTCCTATGGATAAAGGGGAATGCATGTCTCCTGCTTGGTTTTGGTGGGAAACACACTGAAGGTGATTCACTCTCCCCAAGGACAGCTGATTTCAATTCTGGGCCACTGGAAGGCCCACACTCTGAGAAGACAGTAAGAAAGGGGCAAGAATGGGGTAAAACAGGTCCTCTGCAGCTGAGCTTGTATTTATTTCAGAAGCAATGCCTGGTTATCCAACTGCAGTGCCCCATACCCAACTTATAAAACCTGAGCATTGTAAGTCTAAGCAGATCTTTTGTGATCTCACGGGTGAGTCTGATATAGACTGCATGCAGCGCTCACAAAACACAAAGCCGTGTTCCTCCACTGCTCCAACAGCAATTTATGTCAATGAATGTACTGCTGCTAATGTGCACTGAGCTCCCACTCCAGATGCCAAAGCCATGCTCTGCACAAAGCCCGAACTGTGTGGTGCCCGGGCACAGCTTGCTAGTAGCTGTATTTTCCCCCACCTCATGGAAGTTCTAAGGGAGTCACTATGAGAAAAGCAGGAGCATTGTAAGATGTGTCCAACCACTCAATAAACTAACCTCATTTTTTTTATGTAACTATTGCAACTCAGCAGTTCTACTATGAGATCCCAGAAAGCATGAGACATTCTTAATTTAGCAAGAACAAATGCATACTATGTCAACTACTGAAAATCTCAGTGTACAGCAGAAAATGTTTCGAGCCAACAGACTGAAAAGCAAGGCTGCTGGATTGTTGTTGTTTTTTTGTTTTGTTTTGTTTTAAAAAGCATGTTTGACATTCTCAAGAAGAGATTTAAAAGATGTAGTATCAGATATGAAATCTTACTTCTCTGCTTGAAGTTTCCATTACTTTTGGACTGTGCAGTATGCTTTTGTTTGATTTCTTTTTCTTTTCTCAATATGAAAAATATGCTTTACAGTTCAGGTTTCATCAGTTTCTCGGCACTAAAATGTATGCCTAGCCTTAAATCAGTAAAGCCTATTGAAAACAAAAAGGGATGGCTGGAAAGGTAAATATGCCCTGAAGTCTTGTCCTGAATAGGAATCAGACTTAAGCATGCAATTACGTGTCTCTAAAATAGGTCTTCTAATAACAATAGATCACAACATAACCTTGTGTATCAAACAATAGCAAAAGCTTTCTGTCTTGGAGAGAATGACAGCAAAGCAAAACTGGAGGCCTCTGGGCATAAGACTTGGTTGCTTTATTAGAAGGAATATTAACACTTAGAGGGTAAAGACCAAGCTCAAAAGGAATGAGTCAAGGAAGCTGTTCCAGATGGAAGAGCCATGTGGGATGGAACTCCGTCATCTACTGTGGAAATAAAAAAGAAAACTTAGCATTGAAAAAGCAAATGAAAGGAAAATAATGAAGAAATCTGAGTAGCAGTAGGAAATGAAAGGCAGAATGATGAAAGGAGGCCTCCAGAAATTCTGAAGTGCAGGAACATCAATCAGTCAGAACAATGAAGTTTCATTTGTTTTGCTTCAGATAAACAGAATCAGCTCCAAGTTTCAGTGCCTGTCCAGAGCACATTAACTCTCCTTTGGACAAGGTAGGTAAAATCAGAAGCTAGTCTATGCATTCTCTCCTCAGACTTGGAAAGTCTTGTTATTACATCTGTGTATTTAAGTGGCTCACCAAAATGGGCCTTGACCAAGGCCTACAAACATAATGTCATAATCGTAATAATAACAGTAATAAATTTGGTATGAGAGATTCTTATTAAAATGTCAGAGAAGTACATGTACATCATGTATATAAATAATCTGTGAAAATAATTTCAGAGACACATTTATCTTGCCTCTAGGTATCAAAGGCCTGACCTAAAGTCTGTAACATCAATAAATACGTCCAGAAACTTCAAAGCTGACTTTAGAGTACAGTATTTTTCCATGACTTGTGCTTTTAAGTCATGTTCCCTCATGGTTAGGGCTTCTTCTCTCTGGAAGCAACAGAACTTGAGACCTGCTTCAACTAACACACTTGAAATCAGCTCACCTGAAGGCAGTTCAAGAGTCTTGATCTTCATATAATTATCTGCCTAGAAGCCACAGTCTGTGCCTGCTGCCTATTTGTTTACTTGTCCTTTATTCTAAGGGAAGGGATGCTTACTCAAATACACTCATTACCTTTTTTTTTTTTCATCTTTCAGATCTCTTCTCTCCTGCAAAGTTTAAACTCACTCTTCCAATAAACAAGATGAGTCTGATTGCTTTAAAGTACATTGGTTTTATCTGAGTGCACAAATGAAACATCTAACTGGTATAGCCATGTACGTCAGCACACCAGACACACAGTAGTGCGAAAAACCAGGCTGCAATGCTTGCATACCTTTCATACTTAATTCTTTCACCCTTTTCTTGGTTAGCCAACTTTAAATCAATCTATTGCATATACAGTACTATTGAAAACCAGCACTCAAGTGCAAGATAAACACGTGCTCCTACTGAGTTACTAAACATGAGATAATAAATTGGCATCCCCGTGATTACTACTGCTACCGTGAAGCTGCCTTCAATACACAGAGCAATACAAAGCTGGGGAGCCATGCCAAGGAAGCAAAAGGCCCTGTGCGGAAAAAGGCCAGCAGTTTGGAAACACAGACAGAGCTGTGCAAGGGAGAAATGCAGGGTCACTGAAAACAGGGTCTGCCAGACACTACATATGCATACCCAGAATAAAGAGGGAAGTTTCTTCCTACAAGTAGGAAGGCTTTCCTGCTCAGAGTACACATGGCTCCACAACCGCAGGGAAAGTAAAATTCACAGGTACTGAAGAAGTACTATAGGGCAGGGTTTAGAAGTCTCCCTACCCTTGGTGACTTCAATTCTTGTTTTTTACTCCTGTTGCCTGATTACTTTTGCAACAACAACAACAAAAAGTTGGAATTGCTTTTAAAGACTTCTATTTCCAGTTGGATTTGGTGAGAATTGGTCAAAAGGCTCAGTACGAGAGAGAGAATGAAACCAGACAGACAGACATCATGACTACCACGCTCACCTCAGTTCCTTGGAATCCTGGCTAAAAACACCTCAGCTCTGAAGCAGGAATACTCAAGAAAGGATTTCATAATGCTTTACCTAGGAGTGATATCAGTATCATTATCTCAATTTTATGGTTGAAGCATTGACTGGTCATGACATGCCTTGAGTCACCCATCAGATAGCTTTTACTTCTGGCTCTGTCACTGTTTCCTGATTGCAAGCTAGTTCCCTACCAGTGAAGTCATTCCAAACCATGGGCTGCAAGACAAAAGGGATGCAGGAGTCAGCATGTGGATGTCTGAACACTCTTGCAGTCAGGAAGGAAGGGGAAGATTTTTACACACAGGTGTGAAAGAAACCAAGAAATGCAATTCTCATTCCAAAAGGCAACACCTGCCTCTAGCAGGGTCAGTGCACTTGGCATTGTAGATGTGTTTTAAGGAAAGGCAGCACAGAACAAGACTAACTTCAATTAGCACACACCACGGAGGAGATTGCTTCAATTAAAAAACAAGCCAGAACAAAACCAGAAACCCAAAGAAATCTGAGCAAGGCAGACAGTGGGATCTGAACTCCAGCTTTCTGATTTGGCATCTACCATACCTGCATCATGAGCTAAATGCCTGATTCCAAATACCGTCAGGCCTTAGCCTGGATTAACTTTTGGACCCTCCTGCTCTTCTCAAACTCCTGGGGAACCCACTCTGAGAGACCTAGAATGTTTCTGCTGAGCTTCAAATCTAGGCGTGTTTAGTACTACTTGGCCAAGTCTCCTGTAGGCTAAATTGTTACTCTTTTATTTTGTTCCTTTTTCATGTGAAAAGAATACAGTAATCAGACAGGAGTCATCAAAATGATTCCTTACCTAATAAAACAACCACTGGAAAGCAATTTTCCTTGCTTATCTCTTATAATTATATTTGTAGTGACCAACACTGCCTGAGATTAAAGTCACTGCAGTACTTGGTTTGAACTGCTGCATTGCTACCACTGTAAGTCACTGCATTCATGCAACATCGAAGTACCATATGGTGATGCCAGGACACAGCATTGCCATCATTTTGTGACTTATCTGATCGGGGTATCAAACTGTCTTTCCTGTGAACTAGAAGAAACTAGGAAGGATGTTACCAGTGAGGAAGTTCTTTCAAGGAGGTGGTGTTGATACATGAGGTTGGCTCCCCAAAACAATGCTCCTCTTGTTGGGTTTCAAGCATGACCAGACCGTCTGCTCAGGTAGGCTGGATGAGAGCCACGTGTAGCATCAACATGGGTCAAATACTGCTCAGATAAGGTACTGGTCTGACTAATAACAATGAGAAAGCCTCCTACAGTCTCCGTTCCAGTAACACAGTTTACAAACAGTCTTCACCCACGACTCCTTGTCCCCCACATCACCTTCACCAAAGCAAAAACGGAAAGACAAAAAAAATTACAGAACCAAGAAGAGACACTTAAACCACGACAAATGTTTTCTGCACCCAACCATTTGTATTTTCCAGTACGATACAGGCACTGAGCCTGAATTCATGTGAGTTTCAGCTACACTGGTACCACACCAGCTTTGCACAGTCACAATCAGATAGGCGTGCTTTCTGCAACATTGTGAAGTCCTGAAGGAATGCTCGAAAAGAAATACCTTCTCTGAGCCCTACATGCCTCATGCCATAAGCCTTAAAATAACAACCATAATTAAATTACGGACCTTCTATGCTGCTGACATTTACTTTCCTGGAGGAATAACTGCTTTACGTATTACCTCTAGCCCTGTGCTCACCAGACACAGGCTTTGTGTCGGCATGGTGGTTTCCCTCTCTGACCACGGATAAACACTGCTCTCCACTGACTGCTTCAAGGCTCCAGCCCTGACACGCCAGGCAGCTTTACGAGCACACATGGGTCAACAAGCAGGCTCAGGGCCTGAGTCTGTAACCAGAACAGCTACCATACACCTTCAGGGCACAAGTACTGGAATTCTTCCCCTGCCCCTAGCAGTCCAGCAAACTTCCATCTCCTGCTCCCCTCTTTCACTCTCAGAGCAGCCACGGCAGTCAAAGCTCTTCCCTCCTTTTCAAGCCATTTTTATGCATTTAACGGACACAGATCTGAGAAAGAACTGGAAAATGCCAGTCCCAAACCGAACAAGAAGCAACACTGAATCTGCAGTTCTGATTGAGTTTTCCTCTTAAGGTGGTCCTTAGGAGATGTTATTAGGCAGCTCAAGTGAAAGCAGGAACTGATTCAGCATTTAAAATCTGTGAAATACTTGGATTATGGTGAAAAATTACCAACACATTATTTTGGTTGGAGTTCATACAGAAAAGGGGCAGTATAGCTCAGTCTGAACCGAACCAGTCTTATTCACACAGCAGTGGTGCAGAACCAGCACCCATCCCTCCAAGAGAACCAAACACATCTTTCTGGCATTAGACACACTGAGCCAGTGTTTACATACTCATCTGCTAATAAGCAGAGCTGGGAATTCCAGAACAGGAGCTTTATATTTATTACTATTTTACATTACTATCAAACGTGCCAAGTTCAGGCACTTTAAATTATGAGGGCTGCTATCGCACGCTACTTTATCAGCCTTTCACACAACCGTGTTACTGAAGCATCTCGATAAGAATGTCTAAAATGTCTGCTATGCTTTAAAACAGCAAACCTTTCCTTTTCTGTTCTGACCCAGCCATTTCAGTCAACAGTGCTCTTTCTACTCTTTCAAAACACTTTCTACTCGCTTAATGGCTGTCATCATACTGACTGTCTTGGAAACTGCTAGTCCCAAAAATACAGCACAGCTATTTATTTATGCTCGTGGCTTGACACGGTATTTTGAGGACTACCATTCTGCAGTATGGAATGAAGCGTGGACTTCCATCTTATGATAAGAGACAGAACTATCGCACTTCAGCCTTCCTACCCAGAATATCAGTGCACCTTTGAAGTGAAGAAAATCAGAAAACTGCGCAACAAAAACAACCAACTTGCCAAAACCAGCATACGTTTTTGCACTTGCTTTTATATTCCCAGGCTCATTAAGATCAATATATATATATAGACAAGCATGTGTGTATGTGTATACATATCTACTCACTCCTGTACGTGTTTCTCATGAAGGTGCCAGTCAGAGGAAGAGCAGTCAGGAGTTTAAAAATCCACTTCTACTACATCAAGCAAAAACGGTTTTATTTCTTGTCATTTTTGAAGGTGTCTTTATTGTGTTAATTGCTTCACTTTAAAGAGTTCAGATTTTTTCCAAAATTTCTCTGTAAGCCCAGTCAATGCCCCTGAAACAAAATCTGACCACAGTCTTACATTTGACCACCAACTTAACCTATGTTGTGGTAACTAGCATTGAATTGAACATTAGCAGTTTATATTATAAAGGCTACCTATCCCTGCACTCATTTCACACTGCAGGAATCATACTTGGGAAGCACAAAGAAGGGAGACAAGGCGCAGGGAATGCATGGCTAATTAGTGAGGCTTCACGACCTAATTTAACCTGCCAACACATTCTTTCTGCCACTCTTGCACACATAAATAGGATGAGAAGCAGAGGATCCAGGTTCTTCACACTGTTATTCCTCATTTCAACCATTTCTTACCATCTGCCTGTGCACTCCCCAGCAGCCTTCTCTCCCTTAGAGCTTCAGGTGACCACCTCCAGCGCCAGGAAAGTTGTTTGCTTGCAACAAGATGACACTATCAGCATGGGTTGTTCTGAGAGCAAGGAGGCTACGGGCAGCTGGCCGCTCGGGATCCTCCCTAATGCCATGCGCGTTTATTGCAGTCCCGGCAAGTTATTCAAAGCCAAGTGTTTTCTGAGAGCACAAATAACAAAAACTGCAGGACACACCTGTGCTGTGCAGCCACACGACACTGGCTCAGTCAGGGGCTTGCACTGAGTGGGCTCAGTCATTTACAGGGTATACTGAAGGGCAAGGCTGTGCAGACGCACTTGACTCTCACCAGCAAAAAACCAGTGGCAGGCAGCACCCTGCTCAGTCTAATTAGCATAATCAGGGAAGATGTAAGGGTAGAACCAGCACTAATTAGCCTGAGCAAAGTACCTTGTCAGCTTGGGAATCTCTGCACAGAGCTCTGATGCACAACTCAATGCATCTGCTGTGACTGAGCCTTTGTGCTGCCTGCAGTCAGCAGTGATTTCAAGCCAAGGGCCATTTGCTGAGGCAATGTGTCTTGTCACCTGAGAGTGGAGCGGGGTGAGTCCTTCATTTTCAAAGCTGCTTCTTTGAAGGGAGGAGCTACAGCGGTCCCGAAGATCGATGTACTACACCCCTCTCAGTGCACACACTTAGCTGTCTAGCTCAACAGTCCTCCTTTGTGTAATCTTTCTTGGAGAGAAGGAGATCCTTTTCTGTTTGCCATGCATTTGGTTTCTTGAAATTCATTCTATGGCATTTTTGGTACTCTGAAGGGAAAGAACATGGTTCTAACAATACTTTCCCTAACTTGCCGTTCCTTCTTCATTTCAAAATACTCTCCAGATGGAAGGAGTTTATTTGTAAGAAGGAAAGCATAAGGCTGTCTGAAGAAAAGTGATAATTACATTATAATAATAATAACAACAACGAAACCTGCAGCTAATGAAGACTGCCTGCTTCACTTAATTTAAGAAGGGGCTTCACCCTACAAGGAAGACACAGAAAGATCTGTGGCTCACTCACTCGTTCAACGCATGTCATCAGAATGCTCGCCATGCCAAATTCCTTTAGCTGAACTGGTTGGACTGGTCAGCAATAGCAATAGAAAGAAACGCTTGTGCTCCTATCTCCTGGATCATTCTGCAGGCTGCTCTTCAGGTTGAATAAAAACAGCTACAGGAACTTTTTAATGGAGTTAGGAAAGGAAAAAAGAAGCTGAGTGATTCTCACAGAGGATCTCACACACATGTCTCAGCTGGCACAGCCTGAATGACAAAGGGACATTATTTCACTTTTTTTTTCCTCCCAGGAAGAAGCTGATCTTTTAACAAAGCTGCTTACAGTGCATGGCTTTCCAAGAAAATCAACAAGCAACACTCCTATCAAAAAATCCAAAGTAGACCTCAAACAAGTTAAGGCAAACATGAGAAGCATCGGCTCCTCCAGCGCTTTTCCTGTCGCTCTTTCTGGAGTGTCAAACTGGCTTTTACTTCACAGGAGGCTTGTGCTGCCTGAAGTTTCTTTTTTGAACCCATTAGCACAGAATGCTACATCAGGTTGTTGAGAAGAGAGGTTTTATTTGCCAGTGAGACAAGCTCTTGGCAGATGAAGGCTTAAGGCACGATTTGCCCCCTGCCTCCGCTGCGAGGAATCTCTGCAGTGCTGCTCACAAGTGTCTGCTCATCAAGGAAGACAAACCCTATTTGTCCCAGCTTCTTTCAGCCGTCACAGCTTTTGCAATGCTTCAGCAGGACCTACTGCCCTCCAGAAGCTGGAAGTGAGACAAAGGGGATTTACAAACCATCAGTCCAATTCTGATTGCAGGTTACCGGCTACAGAAACCCACGAATAATCTTCCTCTTCTCATCTAACACAACCTCACTGCCCAAACAGACTTCCTCCCTCACTGCTGAGAGCAATGAACTTGATTTGCCATGGTGGGAAGCGTTTCTCGATTACTTAAAGAGCTGCTGGGAGAATCCATGAGAAATAAATAAAAGATTGCAGCGCCTCAGGTTTCATTAGCCTATCCCACGATCTGACACCCTAACTGGAAAAGAAGTTTGCAGCGATCCTGGTAACTTGCTTCTTTATCTTCTTCCTCTTGACCTTTGTGCCATCAGGTGCCTCTGAAACATCCATCATTATCCATGGCTGGAAACACCGATGCTGATTAACAACAGGGAACATAAAGCTCACTGGGAAGGAACACAGATAGCGTCAATGCTGTCAGTTTCTTTAGGACTATCTAATACGCCTCCCCAGCATGCGTATCCAGGGTCAACATGCCTGGCAGGCTGCAAACAAACCTGGAATAAAAATGAATGAACAAGCTGTTCAGAACAGCATTCCCCTATGAGGGCGGCAGGGCTCACCATCCCTTTAAACTAACCTACTGGTTAAAGCAGCCCTTCCTTTTGAATGCATACTATAAACAGTAAATGGAATCAAACTTCCATTCTACGACAGCTTAATTTGTATTCTCATCCTGCTGCTGCCGCCACCGCCACTATTAGCACCGAGAGTAGCTTCAGCAGGCTACCAGATACCAGTGGGGCCATCGTGGGCTCAGAGAACCAGCTCACCAACACAGCAGCACAGAGAAAGCAAAAGAGCAATGAAAGTGACATTCTAATTGCCATGGGACACCTGTGTTTTGGTCAGCTCCACCCTTGCATATAGCAGAGCACCTCCCATGCTATGCTATCCCCTGCAAAGCTGGGCTTTGCTCCCAATGCTTCTCCTTAATTTACACCAAAGCCCCTCACATCAGAGAGTGCTGCCAGCAAGGACCTGAAGCCTCTCTAGCTGATAGCACAGAGTTCAACCACTGCTGAACTACAGAGATGCTTCTTCGTTGCAGTACACAGTGCAGCACCCTGGCACTGTAATCATTAACAGATGCATTCACCTGCCTTTCTTGCTTCGCTTACTCGCTCCAGTGCGCTACAACTGCCTGGACTTCCCTAACGGCAAATCATGCAACCAAGCTGACAGCAAAAAGCTGGGGCAGCAGCTAAAGTGACTGCCAAAGAGAAATCTGTTTGCTCAGGCAAAAGCTGTTCTCAGTCCAAACATGGGAGTCATAATCTTACAGCCATTTGCTTGGAAGACAATGAAGGGAAGGCGTAGCAGGCTGGGAAACTGCGGCTCGCCACAGCACAAGAAGAGAACGATGTTTGTGCCCAGATTTCCTCGCTCTGCAGGGTAAGTTTTACAGAGCTGACAACCGGTAGCAACACGTAGTGGCCCCAGGCACCGTGCCTGCCTATCAAAGACTTGGATTTTAGCCCTGGAGAAATTATAAGTTCTCAGATCTCTGGAAGCTCTACCAGCCAAGAAGGCCAGCGAGTAACAATCGGCCTAACTAATCATTAGTTTAACGCATGGATTGCATACTGCAAACGATAAATGTAGGGGTGCCTGGGGTGCAGGAAGAATGAGGAGGAGAGAGGCAGGAGGAAGACCCCTTGCACGTGACTGGAACATCATGTCTATTGGTTACAAAAGGCAACTAACTGGGGCTGCTACAACTGCAAAGTGCTGCTGCGGCTGGGGCTGGCACACCAATGGGAAGTCTGGAGCCAGCAGATCAACTACGGGGCTGAAGCCACCCCAGCACTGCTCTCCTCTGCTGGGTGGCAGGCAGGCTCAGCCCAGCCCTACGCGTGCTCCTTATGCTGCACTCAGAAGGTCTGATGCCACACTCCTGGCAATCCAGCATTCATCTGTTAAAATAAGCTGCCAAACCTAAGGCTGGAGTTATGGTCAGAGGCTCTTCTTTGTTGCAGCTCTGCAAGAAACCCAAACTGTTCCAACTTCCTCTCCCAAATGTCAGCCTTGAGCCGCTCTGGTCTGTCCATCGGAAGCATGTGATGTGAAATAGAAGCCAGGAAATAAGACTTTCTGAATAAACATTTATTTGGTGAGAAATACTTCTGATTTTTGGCAGAGAAATGTCAGAAACCTGAAGCCCTATGTATAGCATGCCTACAGAATGCAATTTCTATTTAAAGGGAAGCTGCAGCTGTCTGTAGCTCTTAATGAAGAATAATGCCTGGGAATAAATTACTGCTGTTTGGTGGGACATTTCTCAAATGACAGCAATACTCCCTCTTTTCCCTCTCCATCTGAACGTGGAGGGGACGGCACTGGGCAGCTGCTGGGAAGAATGGACACACACAACTCTCTCCTTTCTCAGCAGCCTGTTAATTTCCATGGAAAACTATGAAGAGCTTTAGCACACAGCTACAAAAGCAAATGAATTCAGAAACACGAGGGCTGCACATGACACAACTTCCCTTCACTTCTGCAAGGTGCGAGCTGCTCACTGCGGTCACCGTGCATCAGTTTCAACCGTGATGCGGAGTCGGTGTTGACAGCACTCTCAGCAAAGCGCTGCCAACCCCAATGGGCCTGGGTTTCCCCACAGAAGGGCTGCCACGCCAGCAGCCTGGGCAGGAGAAGCAGGTGATGCTCGAGGGAAAGGGTGCGCCCGGGCTGCTGTGCCCTCGGCAGCAGCTCAGGAAGCAGTGCTGACATCAGCCACAGGAGCTGCTCCCTCCCAGCCCAAGCCAGCGTGCAGGGTGCCAGGAAAAACAGCAGCGAGGGCTGCCAGTGGAGCAGTGTGAGTGAGAGAGGGAAGCAAGGAGCTGGGAAGGCTGAGAGTGGGGCTGGGGCTGAACGCAGCCTCTGAGATGCCCTCCCGCAGGCAGCTCCCCGCTGAAGTCACGCAATGGGAGGCTGTCAGAGCAAGGCACAGGGGTGTTTTACTGCCCCGTCAGCTGCAGTTTGCCCAAAATAACAGCTCCAGATATGAGATCAACTGAAGACACAAGTGTTGGTTATCGACCAGCACTTAAGAGATTTATTTTCTGTTTCCCACTAACTGTGCCAGAGGTTTCAGCACGAGTGTAAAAAAAAAAAAAAAAAACCAACCAAAAAAAACCCGAAACCACCACACATGAAGAAATGCCCACGAGTGAGGAACACGAAGAGTTTATTTGTTGCTCCTGTCAGAATTGTGCTTGTGTGGCTAGCGCTCCAATAAAGCTGTGGCATACATTTTTAGGATGGAAAAAAACTCAGGGTACCTACACCTCATCAGAGAATTGCGAATCCTTATGCTGGAACTCACAAGGGTACCCTACTGCAACAGCAAAGCAGCCTCACCTTCCTTTGTCTTGCTCCCTAGCCAGGGGAAATAGCAGTCCTCCTTAAGAAACCCTCCTGACATCTCTCCTTCTCCCCGCAGAAGCAGAATATGGACTTGATTTGTGTAAGCTCTGCAATTCCAGAACTTCACTTCAACCAGATGAGGAGGGCAGGAGGGAGGAAGCGAGAACATGGTGCTGTTTAGTAAACAGGCAGTTTCTAGGTGGATCCGGGACGCTGGTCCCAGCTTACTGCCTACCCCCCCCTCCGCACTGAAGTTTGCTTCGGTGGCAGGAGGAGGAGGCGGAAGGGATGAGAGCAGCAGGGAGGGTCTGTGCTTTCCCTGCCTCTTAACATGACAACACCCTGCAAAACACCCGGGGAAAAGAGCAGTGCTTTTAAGGAAAATCACTGTGCACTGGCATTTCCTTTCAGCACAAAGGGAAGCAGTGCCACCCCTCCTGGTTCCAGGTATTCCTGTCTGCTAGAGAGGCTAATATGAGAAGGAGGGGAGCCTGGCTGATGCCTTCTTGCCACCACACTGTCCTCTGGGCAAAGCAAGGTGGCAAAACGTACTCGCAAGGAACTCCTGAAGAGCTCTCCACCACCTAGAGTGACCCCCTCCAAACATCCATCCTCAATGCCAGGCTGAGAGCCATTCTCAAGAGCTCTTTATTCTTATCTGTACCTGGAGAGAAGTGTGCTACTTCTTCACAAGCCATGACCTCATGAGTGTAATTCAGGGTTTTGGCACCTCAACAGCAAGCCACAGTACTGTGCCTGCAGTGGGCTTACTTTAAACCACAGAGGACAGGGCAGAATGCAATAATCACACCGCCAACATCTCACATATTCACTCCATCCTCTGCAGTGGCTGACAGTTCCCTCCCTCGTCATGAAACTTATCTAGCTCATCTCAGACACCCAGATAGTCTGTACAGCACCCAGGGAATGCTCTCCTCACGTGCAGTGCCGCCGCTGCTGCTGCAATTGGCCAAGGTGACTGCGACATCCTGAGGAAACACCTCCCGCTATCCCAACAGCTTCACATGCTAGAGCACTTTATTATCATTATTATTATTCTTTGAGGCTGCTCCCCTCTGGTCTAGGATGTCAGTCTGCAAAGTAAGCCCTTGTGGTTTCAAAGAAGTCTTTCAAAGTGTGGGAATAAGCTGATATGGCTGCATCTGCTTGGATACTCAGACAGTGAGAAGCTCCAGGCCTCAGAGGTCCCTTATTCATCTTAATAAGTTATTAACTCAGCAGCTTAGTGCTACTAGTTACTAACAATTCCAAACGTCAACCTTATTCACTATTTTACTGTAGATCAAGGCATGCAGGAAAGGGGAAAGATGACAACGGTTTCCTGTAACGTTTATTTTGCAAGCGGCCCTTTGGAAAGCAGCACCACTTATGTCCTGTCTCATTCTGCTTCCCAAAGCCTGCAACCCAAAGAGATAAGCAGGCCAAAGGAGGGCATTTAGCTTCCAGAGGGCTGGAAGGAATGCATGGGAGTCAGAAAAACTGTTGTATTTACAAAATTTAAGGAAAGCACAACAGCTAATTTACTCAAACTGGAAGACTCTGCAGCTGTGTTATCATCACCGATATCTTGAAGGACTACTCAATAGTGGTTCAAATATCAACTTACCTAACTCTGAAATTTTCAAGGTTTCTTAAGATCAAAACAAGGACTATTCTCAGACTTGGTAGGCAGAGAATTCTTGTTTTCCTCTGCTTTTCAGGATGTTTACGTCTGATCTGCACATTTGCCCATCTCAACCCAGAAATGCAGCGAGCTTCACAAGAAAAACAATGAGCATATAAATATTTATGCCTTCTCTTTAGCCTTCCCTCATGGGAAAGGTCTCTCTTATTAAAGGCTGAAGGACCGAAGTCTTAATTATGTGACTGTTTTCTCTCTGAAGGTATGCTACTCCAATTCTCATGAACGCAAACTTCCAAGAGGAACATGTGTATAGAAATGTACAGTGCATTTAATATATAGCAGATTGATCAAAGGAACAGAAATTTGGAATACCAGATGCAAATAACCTCTAATTTGGAAGCAGCCGAATGATTTCAATCCATGTAAGACCATTTATAAAATTAGTGAATCTGAACTGTTCAACATATTGAACTGTTAACCGTAATATTTTTCATTTTTGTTAGGTTACACCATCACAGGGCCTTCAAAAGCAGGATTACATATTTAGCTAAGAAAACAATGATAATGCATTAAATAATTGTAATGGTCCAAGGGAAAGAAACCCAGCATCATTCCTTAGTTATCACCATTCTGCCCTTGAAGTCATTAGAAAAAAAAAATGAAGTAGAAGGAGAGAGTGGGAGGGAGAGAAATTAAAAGTCTGGCTTCGCAGCCTAACCCACACACAACTGCCCTTTGGTTTCAGCACAGCAAAAAGATGCTCAATGCATCCCATGTAGCAAATGCTACAACATAAATACCCCTACACAGAAAACACAATTGCAAATACACATTATTGCTGCTAGGGACTCACAACATTCACTATGTTCTTCTCCAGGGAACTGCGGATTATCCTTTAGCATGAAGATCTTTCAGAAGCTGGTGGATTGCTCACAGGTCTTCAATGGCTTTCCTCTTTCAAATAAGGTGAGATAGAGCTGTAAAAGACAAGGAAAACAAACTAAGAAAGGAAAACAAGGAATAAAAGGAGGAAAATCCATACAGCTCTTCAGCAACTGCAGAATCGATTCATGCATTTCCTTGAAGCAAATGCATTTTTAATGGGCTCCCAAGACAGAGATTCTAGTGTAGCACACATGTCAAAAGCTGATCTAGAAAAGTAAGAGTCATTTGCTCTGCGCTTCTTATTACCAACAATTAAAACCCAGTTCAGAGTTGCTGAAGCATAACAGAACTCTTCTTGGATAATTCAATTGCTATAACAAGTGGGGAAAAAGAAACAAAAAAAACCAGCTACTCTAGTTTGTTTTGAGTAGTGTCTGCAAGTAAAGCCTAGGAAGTTCAAGAAGATCCATACAGAAGTATTTTTGTTCTCCATGAACTTCCCTTAAGGAACAAGAACACCTACCTATTGCTGCAGTTATGTGTAATACTGCGACAGAGAAGTACAGAAACCAGAAATATGCATACACACAATTGCTACTCTTCAGTAGGAAGTGTTCTTACACAACTGAGATTTTTAATATTGTGCCATTCTTCCTTTTTTTTTTTCCTTGACAGTATATTTTTGTGAGCTAGTTCTTTATATATTACCAACTATGTACAAGACATCAAGCTACTCTCAGCCATTCTACCTTTTTATTAGGACTCCACAACAAATATTTGATCTGAGTGTATGTTCACAGGGCCCAAACTGAACCTTTATTTTCTTCGGTTGGAATCCCATGGGCTACCTGTACTCCCCAAATTCTTGGTGTCTCATCCTTTCACAAACTTCTTATTTCTTCGACATAAGTCTCCTCAAACACTTTCTATGTCATTTCATGATTCACATACATAGAATCCACTCTACTAGGACTGTAGTGGAACCCATGTAAATATGTGTGCAAAACAAAGACAAATGGGCAATACTGGCGGTAGGTGGATGGCTGGACTGGATGATCTTAGAGGTCTTTTCCAGCCTTAATGATTCTATGATACTATATACACCGGAGATAGTCCAAGCTCTCTTCGTATTCAGTGGAGAACAGAGGGCATCCCAGAGAATAATTAATGTGACCTATCTTAAATATCTACTTTAGGACAGAATGAATCACTCTCCAGAATGGTCTACTCTCCCTCCATAAAGTCTAGACACTTAGCTCAGATTGAATGACTACAGATGAATGCAGATGAACCTCACCCTACGTGAAGGCAGGAAACAAGTCAGACAGACAGACAAGAGCATTCATGGGTGAAGAGTAAAGGGAAGACAACGCCATGGTAGTAGGCGAGGGGAATACTCAAAAGTTACAACCTAAAGATAGCCCATTTTAGTTTAACAACAAAACCCTTCAAAACCCAAACCAACAACCGCCCAACTGATCCAGACAGC
Source organism: Oreortyx pictus (assembly GCA_036925125.1). Classification (NCBI taxonomy): domain Eukaryota; kingdom Metazoa; phylum Chordata; class Aves; order Galliformes; family Odontophoridae; genus Oreortyx; species Oreortyx pictus. The sequence goes on along the minus strand of JAUPFR010000003.1, from coordinate 83,247,090 downwards.
TTTGGTGTAAGAGTACCACAGTTCACTGACGGAGGTGAAGTCCTCACAAAGCAGTGCCTATACATGTTTGCAACTTTCTCCACCTGGTTGTGACTCTGTTGCACACTGGCAATGATGACGATGACTGGTCTTAGTCACACACATCTCCCTGATTGATCTTAGAGATGCAAAATACCTGTTACAAAGGCCTTCCTCATTAAGAAACCTCGACCTAGAAGTACAGCTCCTCACTGACTTAGACACTGCAACCTCAAGATCCTTTAGATACCCAGGCCCAGGACTTTGGTCAACAGCTCTTCCTCTCTGATAAAATGGGACTTTGCTGCTTATTGGACAGAGAAGTACTGACAGGCATCGTCTTCTAAGCTTCGTAATGTTAGAAATCCTGCCAAAAAGGAGTAAAATACAACTTCTAAGTCAACCCTCAACATTTTGTTTAACTTCAGACAGTTTATATTCAATCAATTTTTTTTTTTAATTAGGTGAATTTCAAGGTAAAAAAAAAAATCTCCCAAAATACTCAAAACATTTTGTGCCTGAGTGTTAAAATGAAGCATTTCGCTATTTTCAAAAGCAGTTCTTCCGGTTCTTTTCCCCCAGTAATTGGGCAATTAAAACATTTCTAAAAATTCCGTTCTTAATTTTAATTACTTGCCTCAAAAAATCACCCAACACATATCCCTCGTCTTTCAGCATTTTGCTGAATCTGAACAGGGACTCCAAAGACCTACCAGAAAATACTTCGCATTGCAGCAAAAATTAGGTGGCTTCCAAGTATTTTTAATAAGAGCAAAGATTTTTATTCCAGGCATATCTTGCCACCCATACCAAATCCTGCTTACATCTATTCCTTTTCGTTTGCCTCTAGATTAAGCTACCCTTAACACTGTGCTGAAACTCACTGCGGTCAGCGAATATCTTTACACTAACTTGAGCAGGCTGGGTGACGATTTTGATCTCAATTTAAACAAGGCCAGGACTGCCTATACAAAGCCTCAAATCGTGGAAATAAAAGCCCTGCATGCTAAATACACAGTTATCTTGCTAACAGTTTGCAGTTTGTGTTTCAGACTCCTTCCAGCATGAGGAAATGAGAACAAGTCAATAAGAAGCACCTGCGTGATGCCATGCACTGGCAATCTGTAGCAGCTGTCCTCGCACGTGCTCTCATTTCATGGGAATGAGAATGGGAATGAGCTCTAGCTCTAAGGGACTATTGAGGAAGGCAGTGGGCTCCACCAGGTAGGTATCATCCTGTGTTCCAAAAAAAATGGCTTTCTTTCACCCTTGTCTACATTTGGGACAATTATTCTTAGAAGTGGAAAATACAGACACAAGTACAATGTGGCTCAAGTTTGTAGTACCAACAAAACTTCAACCACACTTTGCCAACAAAGTTTCAACAAGATCAGTGAACCATTATTATTATTATTATTATTACTATATATATATATATGATAATTGAACCCTATTCATAAGGTTAATAACTATATTACATATATGATTATTGATCACACCTCTGCTACTAACAGAAAGCGTTGCACAAAGAGTCTGGTTTTCATGGTCCCACAGCAATCTGGTTATTCAAATGTAACAGCATACCCTGCCTTTGAGCCCTAAGAAGGACACTGGATTGACAAATGAGAAGTGAAATGAAGATGAACAGACCTCAAATCTAAGAATGAGGAAATACTTTGGAGGAATATTTAGATGCTAAAATTGGACCCCAGGGCAATCAACAAGAACCACAGTACAAGCAAGCAACTGCAAACTGTCCAAACCAAGGAACAGAAAGCAGCTCTGTGCAATACACTGCATTTATTCCAGCAAAAGGTCATGCTCCCCACCTTGCTTTGAAGAGGAGGCAGTGAGAGATCACCACTTCTCCAGTCCTTTCCTGTAGGTTTTTAATTGTTGTTTCTTGCTCTCTTGCCTCAGATAATTTGGTTTTCCTAATTCACAAATCAGCATAAGCTAATAAAACTGTTTAAGAGACGCAGCATTGTTCCTGTCTGAGTTGTTTTGCTGTTTGCCATTATCCTACAACTAATCCTTTAACTCAAATAAAACCGTAATTCATTTTCTCCTTTATTCTCCTCTGCATGAAACAGTTGCAGACAAGTTCAGTCCTGCCCCGCCACAAATGGGAAAGGCGAGGCTGGATCTTCCTGGAGTGTATGCGATTTCAATTACCCAATGCGCATATCATCTATCACCGGAGGAAACAACTTCTCAAGGATTTTCAACAGGTCTAGCTGAGCTTATGCACACAGGAAAAAAAAATATAATGGAAAAGGGAATAAAACAAACTGTTGTTCAGATTTCGAGTTAATAAAGGCTTCTTCACATCAGTCATGCCAAACTTTACCCATCTGAGAATCTGCTGACATTTTGTACAGTGTACAAAGGCTGCTTCTGAAGGGGCTGAGTCATCTTTACATTAACTGTTCCGCTAGTGTAAAAAGCCTTGAATTACAATTCAAGCCTATTTTGAGGCTTACAGCAAAGCCCTTTCACCTCAGCATAAAAGACACTCAGTCTGCTTAAGAGTTGGGCATCTCTCTAACTTCTGCTTAAAACCCATTCCTTGTCCAAAGCTGACAACATCTGGAGCTCGGTTCTCCCCTGCTTGGTCATGAGTGAGCACTTCCATGGATTTGCACGTGACCTGCAGAAAAACGCCCAACTTCCCAGCACCTTAAACCCACTTAGTGCACGGTGAATAAACCCTGTCTGGGTGCAAGGGAACAGTAAATCAAATTGCCAGCACTTTGCACACCCTGCAGGTCCTAAACCAGAAAAGCAATATGCAGCTTGTGGGGCTCAGACAAACAAGGCCACACAATTTCTAGTAGGAGGAAGAACTTGCATGTTCCCTCCCCCAGCCCTGTGAATGTGTCCATGGGCTGCTCCAGCCCCTGGCACTCTGTGAGTGCTGTTTCCAGTGCAGGTACTCACTGGCAAAATGAAGTGCTGCAGGGTGGGAGCATCTGTCTGCAAACAGAGGACATATGGGGCTGGCATGCAGGGCCGCAGGGGTAAAGATGCATCTCACATCCTCCAGTGCAGCAGCCATTACTGAAGGTGATAAGGAATTCTGATCGACTAGCATAGCTGTAAGTCATATAGAAATCAGTGTCCTGAGATATAGCCTAAAATGTGGCAGGTATTTTTCCTAACTTAAGCTCAGGTAAAACGGCATTGATTTTAGCATCGAACAATGCAAGTGGACCAGGAATAGGCTTTCTAAGACCTACAAGTGATCAGAAACTGGATGAGGGACCATGGGGACAGCTGTAAATGCAGAGATACAGGATTCATCCTGTTTATGCAATGCCCAATAACAATACAAACACAAACGTGACAAGGACCTCGGGACATTACCTTTACGTTATTAACAACAATCGCAATCCCACTCATTGTTTATACTTCAGTAATAACCACTTTTCCCAGCAAGACTTGAGGTTAAACTGTGGTTAGCCCTGTGCTTAGTTTCTGAAGTTCTCCCCGTGAGGAGCGCAGCGTAAGGCATCAAAGCAGCGAGCTGGCAGGTGGGGTGTGGGTGCAACACACAGTGCCATCCCGGGAAAGGAAAACCAACGAGAGCCTGTCTGCGCTGTTTATAAAGAAGCAGTACAGAAGCTGAAGAAACAACTTCTTATTCCAAGCAGAAGAAATTGGAAGAAAAAAAAAAAATGCAAGTAGTCCGTAACAATTCAGGCTCAAAGCCTGAATGTTGAGCCGATACAAGTAATAAAAGTAACCACTCTGGATGCTTCTGTTACATGACAAATATTTTTCTTTTGTGGAAGCCATTATGTAAAAAATGCAGCTCAGCCACAAGTACAGACAGTGAGCGTGCTGGAGGAACCACAACACACTGCTAACTCATTGTGGACCACAACCAGTCCGAGGGCTGCACCTTCATTAAACCTACAGACAGCCTCTCACAGGTGATGGCCACAGCACTTCTGCAAATGCAGCGCAGATGAGAGGATCCAAAAGCTGTGAGTCCCAACATCACTGGCTGAGGTTCCAACTATGTGCAGCATCGCAGAGACAAACCACCTGGAGGAGACAGTTCTGCAGACAGCAGCGCTAACGAACACCAGCAGGCCGGCCGAGCCCTTGGCCAACACTTTTCTGGCTGCAGGAGCAATCCCAGGGGATGCCCACCCTCCCGGTGCTGTGGTGTGGGTGAGCCCAGGCCAGGGCTCTGGGCCAGTAGCAGGATCCAACAGCAATTCAGCACCCTACTCACACAGAGCTTCCCCATGACCTTGTGTATCGGGTCTGGCCAAGGACAGCCAGAGGAGGGGAAGTTGGGAGCCCGGGGCCATGCGGACAGACAGGCAGATGCAAGCTCAAACAATGCCATCACGTGAGCATCGCTTCCTTACGATGCCAGCCCAGAAACCACCCTTACCCTACTCTCCCCATTTCCAGCACAGACGCATCTTTTGTGCTTCTGACACAGTGCTGTAAAACAAAGGCACTATTGACCAACTTTCTTCTGCAGGATTAAGATAACTATACTGGCTCACAGCAGAGATTTCAACTATTTCAACACCGAACGCTAAGTAACAGGAACACCGCTTGGCAATAAATCCAGAGATTACCTGTTGAAACATTAATGGCAAACACCTTTTGATGTGGGCTGCTTTATGTGGTGCATAAGCCAGCACTGTAATTATGCACTTCCTCTCTATGAATCTAGTATGTAAACCTGAAGTGTTACAGCTGGGTGTGTGTGTGTGCGTGTGTGTGCACGCGTGTGTCTGTGTTACAGGAAACGCTCCACAGCTGAGTCTGCGATTCAGCAGTGTAACTGCACGTAGTACGGCTGCAGAGGGACCTCAGCCCTTTCATTCATTGCGCACCAAGCAGAGGGCTCCAGCAATTGCCACACTGAAGACAAATGCCAGCATGAGTCATAGCAGTCGGAGTGCAAACATGTTTGCTGTCGGGTGACTCATAATATCACATCCTGAATTCACAGACCTTCCTATAAATAATAATTTCTGCTATTGTTGTATTTCTTTGATACAATGCAAGTGTAAGTGCGATGCTGAATCTACAGCAGCTTTCCCAACTACTAAGAAAACGTTTTTCTCCTCGTTCCTTTTGTTCTTGAACACAAGCACCTGCCTGTTGTCAGCTATCCGTGGTGACTGAAGTGGTAGTTGTGTCAATCAGGCTTAGCAAAATCCAAACATGGCCTAAAACATGTAACCAGGAAGAGCTACTCAGAAAAAAACAGGGAGGGAGAGAACCAAGGTCAAACCATAGGACCTTTTACCCGCTGTACATCCTTCCCGTATCAGCGCTTGGCTGATGCCCTCCTTCTGGCACGCCTTAGCACATTCAGCACGCAGACAAGAGGAACGTTATGTTGGTGTGGGACGCAGCCCAGCAAAGTGGCAGCATATGGAGCATGGACCGGGAGGGACTGGCCTGTCACCCTGACAGATACCATCACATCCACATGGAGCAAAAGCAAGAGAAAAAGCTTCAGGAGCTCTCAGCCTTGGTACAGCACGCAGCCGTCATTTCCTCACACCTGGTAACGAAATTAATGCACAGTAGTAATTGGTAATGATTATCAATTCAGGAAAGCATCTGAATCAGAAAAGCTGTGTAAGTGCCTTTTCAAATAGGGCGGAACTTAATCAGGTATATGGCCAAATTTATTGTGCAGAGTGCTGATAGAAACCTCTGAAACCTCTGCTAGTAAGAAAAGAGAAACAAACAAACAAAAAAAAACCAACAAGACTCCGTGCAAGGTTTTGTGGGCTTTTTCTTACTTGATTTTCAGCAAGGAATTGATTCTCGCTTTACGTGAAAGAGAATTCACACATGTACAAATCTCTTTGCATCAAGTCAAGGCAGTCTTGCCTTCCTCTAATTGTTTTGTAGAGCAACCACTCAGAAGTTCATTTCTGATACCTTTCTCGGGCAAAATAAAAGGCCTCTTAGAAAAATCGTATTGCTAAAACAATGAAATTCTCCCGGGAATGACTTCGTTATGGAAATGAAGTGACAGCTTCTTTTATCTAGCCAAGCAGAAAGTCTGCACGTATAAAAGGCATTCTGTGCACAAAGTACAGTGAGTGGGAGGACGTGAAAATGCTATTTTTAATCCCAATTTCAGCATTCCTCCCATACAGATCTCCTGGAATAATAACAGCAACAACAATAATGATAATTAATAACGTCAAGAAAGGAGTATCGTATCTTAAAGGTGACTGTCATGTGAGAAAGAAACTCATAGTTAACGACTTGTAAAACTGGGGACAAATGCAAAGTTTTTTTTCAGATCACTTGACATCGAGCCAAGAGATTTGAGATTTGGCCCCCTAACTTTTATACAGGTACAGAGGAAAAAAGAATAAATAAATAGATACATACATACATACGTAAAAGGCAATGAACTTATTACTACAAACAACATGTGCTGTACCTCTACTATTTGTTTTCTTGCAGTGATTGATGCTTTCAGAAATGCTCCTATACCTGAAGTTAATAGCAGAGCTGAAGCTCTTCATGTTCAGCTAAGCAAGTGTCACAGTTCTCGACTTAGTAAAGGAAGAAAACCTGAACAAAATCCAGGACCTGGCGATGTTTCCAAATGCGCTGTAAGCAAGGGCAGAATGTATGCTTTGGCTTGAAGACTGGAAAACACACCCAAAAGACCCTTCTCTGCTTCACTGTCTCCTGGATCCACTCCCCAAGGAACTGTCACAGAGCAATAATGGCAGATAAACATGCACGGAGAAAGCAGATGAGCCAACCCTTCCTCCCTACCTGGAACGTGCTGGCTTCAGGTGGGCCTGCTGCACAATTATCCAAGGGCAGAAGTTAGCTCTGATTATTTCAAAAGACTGTTATTTGGTTGGGCTACCACCTACCAGTAGTAATGAGGACAATCCTTTGAATTTCACACCTAATAAAAATTAACGAGAGCGAGCAGACAGTAACCAAAGGCACGAGACATGCAAGCACACTGAGGTGCAGCTCGCAACCTACTGGTGCAATTGCACTTGAGCAGCCCCACCGGGGGAAAGCCCCCATCTCAGCCAAAACTGAAGCAAAGTGCTTAAGTGGCAGGTGCTGTCTCTGCTGCTCCCACAACAACAGGTCACAGTCTGACACTGCCTGGCCCAAGGGGTTTTCCTCTGGGTCCTCACTCTGCTTTTTTGATCACATAAAACCCTCACTGGCAGCAGGGGTGGAACTAGATGATCTTTAGGGTTCCTTCAAATCCAAGCCATTCTAAGACTACGATCATATGATCAGTAGTAGCGTGACTCATGAACAAACCACTGCTCTTGGCACCTCCCAGCATGGCAGCTACAATCTACTCTCAACATCCACCACTTACAGACTGCACAGGGTATGCTTGAAGGCACTTCTGCTCCCTAACTCTGCTAGAGGAGATTTCTTTCTGTTTTTCATTCCATTATGGTGCTAACAGAGAAAAAAAAAAAAAAAAAAAAAAAAAAGTGGGACTGGAAGAAGTGAGCCCATTTTCTATATCTGTCCATTGCCTGTTGCCAAACGTGCTCTCTGCTGGTCACTCGCTCAGCAGCTCAGTGCCAATGCTATGCTCGGCTGGTCACGTCACCAGTACTTAACCCTCAATAAAATTAAATCGCAATAATACTTAGTGCTCATTCAGACTTTTAAATATTACAAACACTGTAAAAAAAATTAACTGCACACTCACGCTGCAGCACCCCTGCAAGGTAACTTGAGTGCTACTATTCATGCCTTATGCATAGGGGAATTCCGCTGGAGAAAGGATAATTGACCTGCCCAAAGCTATGCAACACAGGTGCTCCTGTTTCCTGGTCCTCTGCTTCTTCCAACAGACCAGTTTCAGCCTTTCCTGAAACTTGTAACAAGTCAGATTCCTGCCTTCTGCTTCTTTCTGCAGCTGAAGGAAGTGAGGAAGCAGCTCCTTTGTTGCACGTGGGGAATGTGAGAGTGGTCCCGGAGGGACAAGCACTGATTGAGCAGCATCAATCCTGCCTCCATCTCCCTGCAGCCAGATAACCAGGCCTGCAGGAACACCACTGGCCCTTTCCACGCACACCAACGTGTGCATCTCTCTGGATGCTCTCTACTCCTGAGGCAGGGGCAGCATGGGATGAGCAAGCAAGTGGTGGCCTTGTCTCCTGGGTCAGGACCCAGCTGGCAGCACTTACCCTGGCTGGTCACTGTTTGGCCAGTTCACATTCTGCAGCAGGGGCTTGCTGATGCATGGGGCGGATCTGAGCGTTTAACCACCTCTGGAAGGTGAAAGCCCTTTGGCTTAATCAGTGGGGCTCACGCCTCTGGGCCTGCTACTCGTCATAGCTTCTTAGGCAACATGTTAAGAACCACCTCACAGCAAAGCAGCGCTCAAACCAACAGTAGCACTTGATCCCACCTACCTGAACCACCTGCCCTAGGCTGAGAGGAACGCCTTTGCCGTGCCGTAACCACTCACACCCCAGAGGACTCAGCTCCCCAAACCTCAGTCGTAAAGGACAGGACCTCTGCGACACTCCACCCAGATGCAGTGGGCAGAAGTGCCGCGGAACGTAACCAGCGCAAAGTCGTGGCCGTAGGGGAGAACGTGGCAATGCATGGAAAATGTCATCGGCCAAAAGGCAATTAGCAGCCAGGCTAAATGCAGAAGCAGAAGGGAGTGGTTTCCTAACAAAACAAGCCTTGTTAAAAAATAAAGGAGAGGAAAAAAAAAAAAAAACAAACCAAAACACCCAAAGCCTTGCTTTCCTCAGAAAAGCAGCATTCTCGGGAGACTGAAAGCATTTGAAAAAAATACTTCTGGGAAGCTTTCTGTAAAGATTATTCTTTACAGACAGATTTGGCAGCCCTCTCTGCTCTGTCTCTCCTAATGCTGCTGAGCATAACTATGTTAAGTCAATAAGCAAAGCCACTCAACGTTTTTTTGAGGTTTTCTAGGCCAAGAGAGGAAGCAGTGAGATAGGGAAGTTTTCAGAAGTGGGAGTTGTGCCTGCCTCGCTTCTAATTGTAGTGAAACTGTCAACCTCTGCGCTGTGTTTCAAGACTTTACACTTCAAAATCATTCCCTCTGTGCTTTGAAATGCTATACTTTTAAGCTAACTACTTCTAAAAGTGCTATTTAAAAAAAAATGACATCTTCAACCACATTTAACGTTGCGAATAAATCTGAATTTGTAAAGTCTCATCGGGTCCCTGCAAAAGTGCAGATTTTTATCATACTTGACAGCCAATCTCTTGGAAATGATCTGTGCAAAAATTTAGTTTAAATTATATCGTATCGAGACATTTAAGAGAAAATGTGTTTTTCTTTGTTATAAGCTAAAAATAATGATGTTCTTTTTACCTCTGATTAAAAAAACCACATTCGAGTGGCAAACAATAGTGAAACCAATTAGTAATCTTACAACCTAGAATCCTACTGACATGCAGGCATGTATTAATCGTATTTCAGAATGAGCTTCAGGCACACGTGGCCCAAAAAAAAGTGAACTAGGCTGAGCTGCACTCCTGCACTCAGACAAAAGAGAAGTCCAGGCACTACACTGAGAGTGACAGGCACTCAGTGCCCTTGCAAAGGTCCTTGTCCCTGAGCACTCCCAGAATGGTAAGTTCACACAAAACCCAATGTGCCAAATTTCTCTTTACTGCCCAGACACAGTCAAGCAAAAACAGTGATACCTGCTGAAATGCAGGGAGCTGAGGGATACCAGCACTTTTTAAGTCTCCCCCATAGATATCTGAATTTTAGGGTAATTAGGAGGCCATGCTTCTTTTATGCTGTCATGAAATAGAGCATTCATGTTGATTTCGCTGTAATGATTTCAGAATAAGGAAGAAGGTTTCAGGAGAGTAAAGGCGGTTAGGTTCAGTAAGGCTTGGGCGTATTCACAGCTTATTGCTCAATGTAGTAAAACCAATTCAGACAAAATGTTTACTGCTAAATATTTGGGGAGATGGCAAACGGGCATGTAAACAGCTCACAGAGCGTAGGTTGAGAGTGAGCTCCGTGTGATCACAACCCTCAGCAAGGACCTACCTTCAGCTCGTGTGCCCAGCACAAGGAAGCCCCAGTCCCTGCATACTTTCCCCGAACAAGATTACACTGTACCTTGTGAGGCTGAACAACTTAGAAGTATTGTCCTGAGGTCTGACGAAGCTTGAGGTGTTCCTAATGCCAGGTTTCAATTGAAGGTGATCTATTTTTCATATCCTTCTCCCGACCCTCTCGTTTCTCTGCTCTAAAGGAGGATAGTACTGTGCTGAATCCTGGGAAAGAAGCTCCTACCGTTTCTTGCCAGTGACTGCCCCTCGCAGCACTTGGAGGTTGCATCAGGTGCTTTCCGAGGAAGTACCAGCTCCCTCACTGCTCACTGTATGATGGGTGCTCAGCTGGGCCAGGCTCTGGAGCCATGGATGTGCTCCCATGGGTTATTTCTGCACTGAGGAATCAGGGAGACGTGGCCTCAACAAAAGCTCCTGCACCTCCAGCTTCTGAGCCATTACCACTTCTCCGTGCAAGAATACGATTCCTCCCCATCCCTTCCCAATCCAACAGAAAAAACCCAACCTCTTAACCGGGCAGGAGCAATGCTGGCAAAATGCCTCCCCCTCCAAACCCTTGGCACCAGCTTGTGCAAGAACCATAGAGTCAAGAGGTGAGGAAACAGAGCTGTGTCACACGGGAACAGCTGAGCTACACTGAACAACAGCCAGCAACAGCTCTGACAAACCAGCCAGCGCCCAGCCCAGCCCGTTTCCCCACAGAGATGCTGCCTTGCAGAACTCAGCAGGGCTGCATCATGCTCTCGAGTACCACAACCACCCGACAAACATGTTCATCTCATCTTTCCCATAGTTCACAAGTTCCTTTCTGGCTTGGCACAGGGTAAGCACAAAATTTTTGCCAGGCTTGCACTTTTTTGGGCTTTTTTTCCCACTTCATGTCATGTGAATCATTTCTATTTCCCGGCACCAAGGAGTTAATGGAAGAAAGAACTACTGTGGCATGTGCTCCGTGCAAGGGTAAGTGGATTGGCCAGCTATCAAAGCAGATTGTTAAATACTGCACTGAGCTCCCCATTTTTTTCCCCCGACTGCAATAAACGTAAGGATTTAATGTGGCTGTAAATGTAAACCTAGACCACATCTGCTGATAAAGCAAAGTCTTTGTACTTGCACAACTGCCGTTAACAGTATACAAAATACTTAACTTTCATGAATTCTCCTACATTCAAAAGCTGACCTGCAGCCTGCCTGAGGCAGCCAATGTGAACTGCACACTCAGCAGAACTGCACCTTAAAGACAGAGGCGAAACGGAGATTGTGCTATAATACAAAAAGCAAGACTGCTAAGAAAGTAAATCATTTGTGCAGCTATTAGGATGCTGTAGTATTTTGAGCACCACTCCACCGCACCGGACCAAAACACTTCAGCGTGGTTCTCACTTGGAAGGCAGTACTAGGTAACGGATGCATGGCATTTGTCTCCTTCATCATGGACATAAGCTAAACTGGTGCCTGTCACCCCCTACACTAGGCTTTTCATTTGCATCAGCCGAGGCTGTTCTGCTGTTTGAAAATGTTTACGCTCCTGCAATCGCAACAGCAGCTCAGAAGAGAGTGTATGATCTCTTGGGAAACTTCAGCTGTAGACTTTGGCCATCAGCATTCACGCTACTCCTCAGAAGATAACTGAATTCTGATATAGTAATCTAATTTTAACTAATTTCTTGGCAAGATATTCTTCCCTTATGCGCACACATGTCAGACATGGATTCTGCTCTAGCAGTGTTCCCTTGGTTAATTATTACCAAATCATTTGAAGGCTTCTCCACCACACGTCAGGTGTAAGCAGCTACGACCTACCTAACAGGACTCAATCCCTGAACTCTTCCATTCTGAATGGCACGAGTGACCTTTGGTGAGCCTAATTCTTTGTTGGTGCGCGCTCTGCTCTGCTCTTCCCAGAGAAAGGTAAGTCAGGGCAGCCAGCACCTCTCCTAAACCACTAATCTTATTGAGATTCCTTCCTCTCACAAGACCTACAGGCATGAAATCCACCCCAGGATGTAACAAGCAACTCTTTCTACTGTCTTTAATATTATTATTCCAGAGTTATTAATAATAGCAAAACAATTTCATTTGCACTGCTAGCAAATTTAATTTTCATATGTATAATCAACAGAATTACGCATACAAATAGACATTTACTCTTTCATCCTGGGCTTGGAGACAAAAAAAAAAGGAAGTGTGTTTTGTAGTTGGCCCCATGGCATCTGTAGATAATCCTGCAGCCTCAGGTTAAGCAGAACTCAGTGCTATGACCAGCCTATTTTCAGCTACCCAGGACTTTCCCAGCCTATGACTAGTTTCATTTTAAAAACACATATGCTACAATTTTCACATCCAGATTTCAAAGACCTAACTGTGTTTCAAGGTGCATGCTAGATCATACTCTATCAGGACCAATTGAGAATTTGGGGTGCTTCCTCGGGATTCCTACAAAGGGCCATCTTTAACAGCCAAAGAGAGTCTGCAACAAACACGTAAAAAGGAAAGCTGAATCTTTGGGTTGGGAACCAGTGCAGTGATTTTGCACGGGAACTGCACACACCCCATCTGCTGGCTTTCTGGAAGACTGAGAATTGACACGCAGCAAGTTTACCTCTTTGCTGAAGTTACACGTGGAACAATGCCTGTGAGCTCAGTGCTGCACAAAGCTATGGGGAACTGCAGCCTGTCCCAGGTGAACCACAATGCAATGCAGACCGGCAAGTTCACTCAGAGCTAACACAAGCCACAGTCTGATTAGATGAACAAATTCCAGCTGGGCTGCACTGCGCATCTGCTTGTTCATTTTTAAGTCCCTTGATGCAGGCAGGGGCTCACAGAACTGACCAGCAACAACCACAGCATGAATCCAGTTTCTGAGGAGACTATAAACATAGAGGACTGATGATACACCATCTTAATGTGAAACAGATCTCCTCAGGGCCTTCCCAGACATGCAGGCTATCACTGACAGCTCCACTGAAAGACATGCTGGCTGGTTCTGCCACAGGGATTAGCAGAGTCCCAGTCTTGTGGGATTATCCTGGATTTCCAATGAGTCTCTTCTGGAAGTGCCTGGCTTCAAAGCACTAGCGCTCTGTCACAAAGACACATAATAGATGTGATTTCTAGTAAAGGCTGAAATCACAGAAATTCTGTTTGCATGCAGGGTTGGAGTTGTTTTGGAAACAGACTCTTCAGTTTTCTACAATGTTTGGAGGAACTTGTTGAAGAAAGAAAATAGTATTTTTCCTTCAGCTGCTACTGTCCTTCATCCCAGGCCAAATTCCGCTCTTCCGTGCACTGCCACTTCAGCAGTGTGGCCTGGGATGAAGCTGAGAGGGACCTAACAGAAGTGCACTCCAAGAAATGAAACTGAATATTTAATTAAAAAAAAAAAAAATGTTCATAGGTTGCTCCAAATGTAATGCCTCCTATTTGTTTCCATCAAAACTGCATCAGATACAGAGAGAACAAGAATGCTATTTGATAGAGCGAATTCTCAGCTACAAAACACTACTTTTCAACACAGTCACCACCATTCACTACGCATTTTCATCAGCGATGAATAAGAGCCTGCATGCCACACTTGTCTGCATGGCCATCCAGAATATGGTCTGTCTTTCATGTCACTGTCTCCACTACTGAAACACACCACCCACTACCTCAACGAGCTCACATCCACTGTTTGGGTTCTGTTCAGCAAGCATCACTGAAGATCAGTGAGTGCCACTTTTTCCACGTGGAAGAATTCAGTGACACACTTCTGCTTCATAAGCATTTCCGTGTCAGACGTCATTCAGTCAGACTGCCCCTCTGCTGCCATCTGTCACACAGCAACATGTACTAGGATATTGGCGGGAAGGTTCAGTCTCTACTGCCATACCATCAAGATCTGCCTCTAACATCGTAGGCCAACATAATAAAACAGGAAGCATTACTTTTGGAGCAGCCCTTTTAAGTCATATTGTTTTTTAAAAATACTGCCCCTACGCAAAACATTTAAAATTTGCCATCTGATTGGAGGCTACTTTTGCTGTTGACCTCTTGTCCCCATTTCCTGAGCCGAATGTTGAGAAGGCGTAGTATGGTTTCAAGCTATACAGCAGCCAAAGAGAACAGTGATGTGAAACTGATATTTGTGTTTTGTCAGTACCAGCAAAGGTGTGTCTGCACAGAGCTGTGATAACTGTCAGCACCTCAAAGCAATTTAGATCTCTGCCTGTCTGCGCGCCAGGCAATCTTCAGAGCTACAGATCTCTGGCTTCTGAGCGCTAATGTCTCAATAACTTCAGCTGTACAAGCTCCCCAAATTAAAACAGCGCATTCATCCATTTCTAGGAATCAGCCACAGTTTGGATGACGCATCATTCCAGCGCTCAGTTTCTTCTGGCCACAAATGCATCCTAGAGGTCTTAAAACTCAGCCCTTCCCCAGCTCCAACTGGAGTTGGACCAAGTGTCCAGCACTGGCACTGGACCCAGCACAGTGCCAGAGCATTTCAGTAACGAACCCAATAGCCTGGGAGATGTTTTTAGAAACCCTGGGCAGAAGGCACCTCTGCCAACAAGGTTCAGTGAGCTTTCTGCTGGTGACTTGAGCAGACGTATCAAATGTCAGCTGGTATGTTTATCTTCTTTAAACACTGAGCTGCCTTTCAAATAAAATCTAACTGGACAGATTACTGGTTTAATGCTAATGGAAACTGATCAAAAGACCCTAGATTGTTTGGCTGCCTTACCTTAAAACCTTTTCCTGCTTTACTTTCCATGCAAAATAGATCAAAAGAGTATTCCTATCAATGGAGACCCTGTAAAATAAGAATTTATGGAGATGAGGAAAACGACACTAAAACTGGCTTGTGGATAAAAACATCAGAAACCCTCCACACATTTACACAAGGGCAACTTGTGTAAATAGGAAAATAGGAGTTAGAAGCCTACTCTACATCAGCACATTCGAAAATATCACTCCTTATCTACAAAAGGCAGTTTTTCCTCAGTTTCCATCGTGGTTCCTTTGGCTAGGAACAAAAGGCATTGGAAAGCCAGTGCAAAAAAGGAACAAGTCGATACTGTCACTTTAGGAGAAGATAAACAGCAGTGGTTGAACTTCCACCAGCCAGCTCTGTCTCCATGCCTGTTGGAAGGGACAATGGCTGGCCACCACCTGGACCAAAGCTGTCAGTGCATTCAAATGCAGAAAGGCTTTCATAATTCTCAGGCAGAAGAAATACTTCTTTTTGTCTGAACTCTTTTTAGAAAGCATGAATACTGACTACATAGCAGAGCATAGATGCCTATTAACAAAGCCAACAACAATTACTGCTATGTCTAAGAATCAACAACAAAAAAACCCCACATACCAATGTATTCCAAAGGCATTTGCGCACAAAGCAAACTCAATCCACACAAGCCCCAGCAGAGAAACCCGACTGTACGTCATGATTTACGATCTCTCAGCAGGTTGTACTGGGTCCTCCAGATTCCGCGCTTGCCTTTGAAAGCAATTAAGTTTCTAGCACTTCTGGGAGCGACAAAGCTCTGTCTCCACAACCTGCATGCTGCTCTCGCTGAGCCTGCGGCCTGGCCAGCCAACACTACAGCACTAAGAGGAGAGAACTGCCCCTCGACTCATCTGGGAGTGGAAGTGTGCGAAGGGGCCCTTCTCTGCTTTAGGGTCATTTCAGAATTTTGTCCCCGCCCTGCATCCAGGCAGCCAGGTGGGACTGGCCCTTCAGGAACACCTGCACTCACAACCAGAAGAGAAAAATCTCTTTCCTTGCCATCCTGTGCTCAGGAAACACTGCGAGCTCCGCCAGTGCAACCTATTCCAATTAGTCAGCAAGACGGAGGAGCCCTACATCCATTACAGCATGTCCACACACCGTGACGAAACTGAGGCCCTGCTGTGCTACGCTCTGTGCAAACACATGAGGAGGCAGCACCTGCTCTATGCCACTTACATCTGGAGCAATCCATACCTGAGGCAAGACAACGAGCACGTGTACAGCGGGAGCTTCACATAACTGCACTACAAATGCTGCTTCTGAATTCTTGTAGTACAGCAGCACAGCCTGATCAAAACTATACCAGTCACAGGTCCCAACAGCAAGAAGTAACGCAATTTCCATCACCATGCTGCTTGCAGCTGTAGTACAGTCAGACTCTCTTGTGAGGACGGAGCAAGAACAGGGTGAAGAAGGGCATGGTATGAGCAATGGCTGCAGCATGACCCCAGGAAGACACGAGGCACCACCTGCCTGCAGGCAGGCCTGTGGGCTGCCTCTGCCTGTCTGCAAGAGAGGGGCTGCTGCGACAGATTCACACGCAGCTTGCTCTGTGGTGAACGTGCTAAGGTCAGTGCCCTCTCTTTACTTCTGTGCCTCAGACCATGTGTGTTTGGTGGTCAGAGCTGCTGAATGCTCCTGACTTCAGGTGAAATCAGTGGGAGCAATGTGCACTTAGCACCTGGGGATGCTGTCCAGCTTCTGATCATTACACTTTTTGCTCACTGGTCTGTCTGCTTCCTCTGCCACGCAGCGAGACGCCCAGCTCCTTGAACATGCTCAGCAGAGGTAAGAGACAGATTATTTCAAATATTGACATTTTCAAAAGGATTTAAACCTAGTTACGAGAGTTCACCTGGCTCAGTTTCCTCACTGACAACATCTGTGGTTTCACAGTCATATTTCTGTGTTCCTCTTGCTCGCCTGTTGCTGTGCAAGGGCTCGCAAATACAAATATTCTGCCAAACTTGGCAGACAATAAATCAGAAAAAACACTTCCCCTCTTATCTCCTCTAGCTAGAGTTGCAGCCATTTTTAAAGACCAGAAGTAAGTACTTTTGGAGACAGCAACGTGTTTAAAGAAGCCTGCAGACAGAAGTGTCAGTTGCCCTCATGTCCTTTAAGCCCTCATTAAAGTGCTCAAGCATCCTTGGACGGAAAGTGCTGAGACTTGGTCACGAACAGTTTGTTAGGCACGCAATGATATAGCGACACGTCAAAAATGCTACATTTGCAAAGTGATGAGCTAAAAGACAGGGAAGCATCAGAAAAATGGCCAATTATACAACATTTCATCTCGTTTAATTTTATCATCACGGTATTTTTTTTTTTCCCCATGGGAAATGGTGCCATTCACTGTGTAGTAGAGCTGGTGCTACTGAATATTCAGTAATTTGCTTCATTCCCACTATTAAAAACAGTCCTAAGCCTTTTTTTAATATCTTTGCTTCAAACGTGGTTCAAAGACAGAACAAACAATTCCCTCTTAGGTTATTTTCTGGCTGTCACCGTATTATCTAACTGCCTGACATACTAAAATTAGTGCATGTTCACAGCACTCCTGTGAGAAGATTTTTCTCTCCATTACACAGACTCAAGAGATTGAGGTTGTGGACAGGGGTCCCTTCCAAACCCAGCTCCACCACTCAAAGAGGCTTTCCTCCCACACACGTGCTCAGCACCAGCTGCCCCTCTTCCTGTGATGACTGTCTCCCTTCAGAAGTGCTAGCAGACTGCTAGAAAAGCATTTTGTAATCCCTCACAGTGAAAATAAGCCAGAGGAGCTACAGTCTACAATTTCCTGTCTTCGATGCCACCCCAGCTTTGCCTCAAGCCCCCTGGGGGACATTCACCTCTCCTAAAGAGGCCCAAAAGGTTGCTTTCCAAAGGGAGGGCAGTGAGCGTGTGGGAGGCTGTGCTGTCACAGACACAAGCACGATGTCTATACATACTTGTAGGCCAGAATCACTGTGGGACCAAACCTTTAAATGCAGCAAATAGATCTCTACGAGAGGCACTGGAGGAACTGCAAGCAGTAGAGCAGAGGGCTTCAGGCGAACTAGCCCTAATGCAGGGTTGAGACACAATATCCACATAGATACGTGCTGACAGCACAGACAGCAAGACTAAAGGGTAGGAACAGGTGGAGATAGATGTGTCCACATACAGTCCTTTTGCCAGACAGATAATTGTGGTATTCTCTGCCTGGAGACTGCTTTTCTACACAAAGTTTCTGAAACAAACAGCTTGATTGCCTTTCATCCACTCCAGTACAGATTCAGACACCCAAAGCAGCCCTAGCAGCAGTTTAAACTAAACTGTGTGATTTCACGGTAGGGTTTTCGCTCTGATGCAGAGGGACAGCACTTCCATAATTCATTCTGCTGTTTCTGTATGGCTACCAGGCTGTGCCAAGCACTAGGGATTGTTGCAAACAACTGGGGGTGGAACAGTCCTGTATCTTCTCGCCAAATAAGACATGCAGCATAAAACATGAGCCTCAGTAATCAGAAACTCCATCCCAGTGATTTCTGATCTTCTCTGTGGATTCAGTCTCACTGCTTCCGTCCTCAGACTTTTTGTCCCAGTTTCCTTCAGGATCTTCACCTTATCCCCAGTCTCGTCTAATAATCCATCCTTGACAGCCAGACCAGCTCCAAAATGCTGTCCCCACAATTGGTTTTTGCAATCCTAACAGCCCTTATCTCCTTGTTCAGATTGCCCCATATCTCCACTTCTCCAGAACATGCTCTCCCTGCCTTTTGTTCTCTATCTCCTCCTCCTGTTCCACCCTTTCTGGGCAACCAACAGCTTTGCTGAAAACACAAGGGAACAATCAGTCTCCTTCCTCTTGCTTCCTATGCTAGGACCACAGAGCTCCTCAGGAGACACATGAGACATTTTTGAGTTTATAAACTGACTGAGTATGGAAAATGTTTCCATCAAATGCAAAGGTCCCTAATCCCAGGGCAACTCCACAGCCAAATTTTAAGTATCCACCCTCAAATGCAAAGGTGCTACACAGCTACCCAATGAAACAGGTGGACTATTTTTAAAAAGGGTACAAGAATGTGATTTTCTGTACCTTGTTCTCAAGACAACCAGAATCATTCACACTGAAATATAAAAAGAAAAAAAAAATCAACATGAAACAGCTACTAAGTATGGAAAAATGCCACTTCAAAAGGTTATCCTGGAAAATTACTAAATGTTGAGCAATGCTGATTGCAGGCACTTCAACCAGCTTTTCTTACATTCCTTGCTATTTCCTACAGTTACTACTTTGGAAGACCCTTACACAAATCCATGATGCAGAATAAAAATGAAAGATCGTAAGCTCCAGTGATGTCTGGAAATATCTCGACAAGGAGAAATGCAGACTTTAATAAAGATGATGCCTAATAATGAGGCGATAGATGGTGAATGCATTGAGTGCAGAGATTTTTTGATTCAGATATACAAGAGACAGGAAATCCAAGTGTCACAGCCACAGCCTATTTACCAAAATTAGGAGGAAATGTTGATTGGTTTCTATAGACACGAACACTGACATTCACACTAGAATCAAACAATTGTTCTTATGAGTGGAAGCAAGGTCTAAGTCTCATCATAGTTCAGTAATCAAAAAAAGACAGCAAGAAAATCCTTTTGACACATAGCCTTCATCATCTAAGAGTCAAATGATTAAACTGCAAGAAAGCAAATAAAATGAATTTAAAACAAACATTTAGGTCATTCTTCATAAAAATATGTACGTTTTCAGCAGATGACTCAAATGTGAAAGTTTGTGGTCTTTGCTCTGGTAGCTGGGTAGGCTATATTCTAAACTACTATGTAAATGAGTCAAGTGTTTTTCATTTTCTGGGGTGCGAGTCGTACTCTTGAATCCTCCATAGGAGGGACTGTCACTGCTGCTGAGCAACAAAAGATGAGGGCAATAAAATATTAAACTATTCTGCCCCATAGGGGACTTACACCAACTTTCATGGCACTATCAAAGAGCAGTTGTAAAGGCACTTTCTCCCCAAGTAAGACTCCTGATCCAGAAGCAAAAGGCCTGTTTTTCTAATTGTATGAAAATAGGGGTAGATATGTAGTTTTCCTCGTGGATCAATCCAACTCTGTGCTTTGCAGAACATTTCACCATGATAACTGCATTACAAAGATGCCTGTGCATTTTGTTATGCCACTCAGACACAGCTCTGGCATTACTGATTGCTGTATTAAGTCAGACTTTCTGGTTCTCACTTATCTGAATAAAATGCAGAAGCCCTGCAAACAGTAATGCCTTGTTTTTTCCATTATATGGGTCTATTACGTAGTCCAAGCTGAACTTTTTCCTGAACTGGAAAGGTCCGTTTACAACGAGAAGAGTCAAAATGCATGCAATGCAGGCCAGGCATTTTTCCTGGTAACCCTAAGGAGTCAGGCACAACTAAAGAAGCAAGGGAAAAGGAATCTTTCCTCCCACTGGAGGTGAAATGAAACTAAGCCAAACCAAGAGTATTCCAACAAACAGCCTCACGGTGGGAATTCATTCAAATCCTCTCATTTCCAAGCCAAACTGCTACAAGGAAGAGCAAAGCAAGTACAGAGGGATGCTTATTTTCTGGAAAAATGTAGATGTTCAGGTAACAAGCCATTTAAGTACACAGCCTGACCAATTTCATGGGGTGTACTGGAGTTAATTCTGATTCAAATGGGTTTTGGATACTCTACCTCATAACTTCTACACCTTTCAGCATCAGGCACTTCAAAATGTCACTGGCAGAGGCAGGTATGTAATAATATCTCAGCCTCCTTGTCATTAGCAGAGAAATCTGGGATAACTGGCTCATGTTTGTTATGCATACTTTTGCTTCAGGTTTTGCTTTTTCACATGAGATCCCAGCAGGAAATAGTCAGCATAAAGGACCATTCGAAGGTCTCTTTTTACAACTGCTACTTACACTGGGAAGGTGAGACAGCAGTTTACAGAGGAAGGAGAACATAAAAAAGAATATGCAGAAATGGACACTTTTTCTTTTAAATAACAAAGTAAGTCAACCTAGAAAAGAAATGCAGAGGGTGGGCTGCAAGTTAGGAGAGTGGATGCTATGAGTTGATACACCGACCGAAGTTTCAGCCCTAGAGCAAACTTCTCTCTCTGAAGCAGTAATGTAGAAGAAGAAACTGTTCAGTGACATGTCACTGTCCTGGAGTGCATAAATCCTGCTAGCCATGGATAGCTGAGGTTACTGATCATGCTGGAAAAATGAGAGTAGAGAGAGCAGCTGAATGACACTGGTACACAACAAAAGCACTGAGGAAGCATTCAAACAGAAGAGTGTTAACACAGAACTGTTGCCCAGGATTTTGGACTGAAGTCACAGCACAGCATTACCAAGCTCTCACGCATTGCTGAACTTGTCCTTCAGCCTTTCTGTACCTCACTGCAAAACAGGGATAACAGCAGTTGCCTAACTCATATACGGACGTGGGAATAAAAACATAAAGGAGAGTAGAGCACTTGGACGTTGAGCCCGTGACTTTTTCAGGAAAGCAACAGGAGCCCCCAACTCCCAAAGAAGTTAATTCTCCCTAAGATACAGACTGAAGAACTTCAACGCGCAGTGCCCTTTGTACATAAAGAACTGGACAACTTTTACATCTTAACTGCTTTTAACAGACTATAAGATCGTGCGCATTAGGAGTCCCTCAGGCATCAAGCAGTGGTTTCCACAAACAAACACCATACTGGAACAGAAGATCTGAAAAATCCACAAAATAGAGAAATGTATTTCAACAAGTAAAAGCGCATATTCATAGGACTCCAGAAGAGCAATTCCAGCCCGTGTTGTTCGCTAGTTTCAAACAACAAACTCCCAGAGAAACTTCTTGCCACACACACAAGAACTGGAAAACACAGATTCTCCTGAGCTGACTATGTCTCCATGATTTCCTAGATCAATTCGCTGCAATAGTTAATTAATCAAATCAATCTTTCACAGTCTCCTTTATGATGTCACAAACTCATGCAAATGATTAACTTCTTCTACCACTTGCAGTAAGGATCTGCTTGAAGTGAGGGTTCCTCAGTTTAGTACTTACCTTACAAGTGTGCCAGGACAGAGGAACAAAAAATCCAGAAAATCCTGACACTAAACAGGAAATGCAAGGCCCAAAATGCATTAGCTGTTAAGAAAGAGGCAGAAACCAAAAACAGCTCTTCAACCCTCTTCCTTTTCAAATCTCTAGTCCTCCTTTTGGGGTCTTTGTCTATTACAACTGACTGTTTCTTATGTTTGCACTGGGGAGACTCAGACTCTCTTTCCACCAAGATAAAAATATGCTTTTTTTCTCAACCATGTTATTAGCAATCATAGCAAATGGTTTTCTTTCTTCTCCATGACCTTTCTTAAGTTCTGCCTTTTGTTTATCTAAAAGCAAAAGCTACGGCTGACACTTACCATATATTTTCCGTTTATTAAACATTCAAATGAAAAGCAAATCTTCCTCTTATTCTAATGCATATGCCAGCCACCTGTAGTTTGGGGTGGGGAAGGGGCAGATTTTCCCATTGGCATACATTTTTCCCCCATGTATCAGAATTTTTCACATCACATCCACTACTATTTTACTTTTTTTTTTTCTTTTTTTTTAACGTTTGACTTTTTACCAGAGAAAACATTTTGCTTGGGTTCACAAAAGTCAGTTTTTTTGCTACCCCAACTTAAATGGTAATGACAGCCAAAGCAACGAGGCAGCAAAAACATCAAAAGTCACCTGTCAAAACAAGAGCACATAAATACTGGTAAAAGTCAATAAATGCTGTAAGTTCTGTGACACGCTGGCGTTTCACGATAGTCATTCCTCTCCAATAATTAACAGATGACAATATAGTTTTAAAACAAGGACATTCCGTAATCAGTGACCCATCTATGCTGCTCAGCCATCTGATCCATCTCAAGGTCACTGTCTTTAGTAACTCAGTAAGAATTACATCATCTGTTCTACTATAGGGCACTTACATCATCGATTGATACCTGAGATCTGAGTGTTGTCAACAAATTCACGTTAGGGATGAGTCACAACTGGGCAGATAGCACAAAACGAAACTGTTCGGTCCAACCCACATCCCCATTAAGACCACATTATAGAACTATCAACTCCATTACTATTACTAGCATTACAATGGGAACGGAAAGCTGTGTGAGATGGGGTGGAGAAGGTGCTGCCGCAGCATACCCTCTGAAAAGACACAGAAGACAGCAGCTTTTGGTTTGAAGAGCTTGCAGCAGCTTGAAGTGACAAGAGCAACGGAGGGTGGAGGAAAAAGGTGTAAGCAGATGGCAGCAGACCACATGTTATTTCTGCAAGCTTTTGGTGCTGGTTCACTTTGAGGCACAGACACATGTTCACCTTCAACAGTGATAAACCTTTTAAGTTATTTTAGTTCCCTTTGCCTTGAAACAGGTCTGGCAGATGCAGACGGCAAGCTACAGTGTGTCAGTGGGAGATGTGCAAGCAGACAGATGTTGGGTCCTTCGTTTCCCTGCAGCTGGTTTGGGAGCATTACATGAGAGGACACCTTCAGAGAGGGAAAGATCAGCTGAAGATGAGCGGGTGAAGGTCTGGGAAAAAAAAGAGGATAAAACTGAGCCACTCACAAGTGAAGTTGAGTAAAAGGGGCTCAGGAAAGAGAGGGTAGCTAAACTGAACCACTCATCAGCCCAGGGCAGAAAAGGACAGCGAGCAGACTGGGCCCACAGTTTGTCCTTTGGCTGTGTTTGCAATTGTGGATGAAGTCTTCTCCAAGGGGCAACTTTTTCACTGTCACTCAAGGGAGACTGTTAGAGGGATGCTTTACCCACCTTCACTCATCCAGAGTTTTGTGCAGTTATCAGGACTAGGGTAGACCAAGAAGAGTCCCACTAAAAGGTTTCAGCAAAAACACCCAGATAAGATTCAGAAAAAGGTGATAACTTGCACGCTGGGGAAGATATAATGTACAGTAATACCTGGAGGCACTGACCTACTTGGCTCCTGCACAGGCATACTGCAAATGACAGTTCCTATCTCAAATACAGAGAGCAATACAGGGAATAGGAGTCCCAGGGAGAGAAAACGCCGAGCCGACATTTTCACCCCTGGATATACTAAATTAGGTATCAATCCATACTTCAAGGTATACTCAGCCAGCCTCCTTCACAGCAGTGTTCTGCACACCCAGAAGCCCACTGAAGTAGTGTGAAGGGTTGTGGGCAACTTGCCTGCCCTGGAAATCAAGCTATGACCAGCTAGATACAATAGCTCTGGCCTTAACAGACACCACTGTGAAACGTAGGCAAGTCTCTAGCACCAGCATGGAAATTATACGAGGTAATTCAAGTGCTGAAAATTGCAAGTACACGTGCTGTGGCTGCATGTCCTGAAACGCCTGCAGGGGCAAGAACTAATCTGGCCATTTTAAATGCTGACTTTTAAAACATCTGATTTTCCATAGTCGAAAGGGCAGATCACCTCCTCGTCCCCAGGCACAACTCCGCTCTCAGATACCTCCAGTACTGCACACTGCTCAGTCTTCTGCCTATATATACACAGGTGCATAGTGGTCGTCTTTAAGCAGAGAACAACAATTATAGCATCAGAAAAATGACCACAAGAAGCTCATCTCACAGAAGAGATTATTTTATGCCAGTTTAGAGCAAGGTAGTTAATAATAACTGTGTTTTCCTGGTGGGACTACTCCTGTATACTTCACAACAAGAAGAAGGGAAAGAAACATATTCTTTGGAGTAACTAGTGATGCAAGGGCTGCCTCAGCGGGGCTCATTACAGGGTAAGAGCATTAGTCCCTTTCAGTTGTTATAAATCCTCGGTGTATTTGCAATAACAAAAAAATTAGTTTTGGAGTTGTTTGTATGTTTTTTAAAGTACTTACAATTTGAAGTGCTCAGTGCCTTACTCAGGTCACACTTACAGCAGGTTTAATAAGGAAGCACTGCTGCCTTTCAGAAGGTACTTTTTACCTTTGCAGAATAATTACACACGGAGAGGCTAAGCCTACCATCCCCTGTGTCAGTTTTCTGCTGAAATAACTCTATTGATTGATGAAATTAAGATGGAATGAGACTGCAGTCATCTATTACTGAATCGTGCCATAAAAAGTCAAATCCACTTTGTTAAAAATGGAGTCAACTCAAGAGACCTCCTTTCCCATTCCCTACATAGAAAAGCTCTTCTTCTATTCTTTCCACACGAGGAATTTTGAAAAATCAAGGCCTGTAGAATTCTGAGCTCTTTTTTCTTTTGTTTTGGTTTGGGTTTTTTTTTTTTTCTGGACTACAATATTATGCTCCACAGAAAGCTCAGCACAAAGGTAAGTGCACATTCTCCACAGGTAAGAGGAAATTAAAATCCAGGATGGAAATAACCCATCCATACAACTTACCAAGTCTTTTATCAAGCTGATAAATATGAAGTGAAATAGAAAGTTAAATGCCGCTTCAGTGTCATGACTGCTAGCTCTTTGTCACAGCCTCAGAACCCAGCTGCATTCTGTGGAGGAGGAAACATGTCAGTGCAGCAAAATCTCACCTACAACGAGAAGTAATTTATTGTGCCTAACTGTGAAAACCAAACTGGTATCATGAGCTACAAGTTTGTTATCTCCCAAACATTCCTTCTGTAGTTTGCCTTTCTTTTGGAAGGAACTAAGATTAGAACAGCAATGCAAAAAACTTGCAGCTGAAATTAAATAAAGCTGGATTTCATGCAAAGTTGTTAGATGAGAAGGGCTGGACAGAGACATACCTACAGCACAAGATGAAGCACAACACAGTTAAGAAAAATTGTGTCTTAATTATAAGTGAGAAACGTTATTCTCAGATACCATGACAAAATCTAAGGAAAAAAAAATCTTAAAACATCTCTCTAGTAAGCCAGTTTGATAATTTAAGAAAATGAAAGAGGGAAATAATTGGATATTATTTCTTTTTTTTTTTTTTTGGAGATTCTGTGTTCACCTAAAGAAGACAATATACATAAGCATGACTTGAGAGAAAGAATAAAGTAGAAATCTAAGTAAGGAACAAAGTAAAAATCCAACCCTCACTCTGAAGCACCTCACCACTGGATTTCTTTCAAACCATTTTTAAAACACCACCATGTTTCCCAGCAGCGAGGATGACAGTATTTGTGTTTCACTGCTGGAGCACTAGCTAGCTGAGGCTAAGAAAACTGAATAGGATGGGATGAGACAACGGTTAGGACAGGAGTCGCATATGTCACTGGATGTCATTGCTTTGCAACACCTTCACTGACTAAGAGGCACAGAAGAGGAGGGCTTTGCAACAGCTGGTTTATGTCTCCTGGGGCTGAACTCTTCATTCAGCAGCCACTCGGCTCCCAGAGGCAAGATACAAAAGTCTGAGCTCTTATGAGCCCATCTGCAAAAATAAATTCCAGTCTTCTACGGTGCTGAAGTATGATATGCAACAAGGAGCAACCTCTTCCTCATCCCTCTGCCAGAACCTGCTGGCACATTCTGTTTCCACTCTTCCCTCTCACTCCTTCCTATCCAATGTTTTCAGCCATCCTGTAGTCACTCTCCCACAGTTCCTCCCATCTCCTCTATCTTCCCAACCAATCCCTCCACCTGCTGCTCTTTCCCAAGTGTCTTGTCTTTCCCACTTCTCTCCCAAACATTCTCTCCCAAACATCCCAATCCATCCTGCTGCTCCTTCTCCTAGACGGTAATCTGATTTTAGTAAAACAGGGTGGTAGCTGCTTTTTCTTTTTCCCAGTAACAACAGCAAAAACAACAAAGTAGAACCAATCTATGTTGTACTGCTGATAAGAGAACAAAGTATCACCTCCTCTTTTCTTTCTTTCTCTCAGAAGGTGAGACACAAAAAACATCACTGTCAAAGGCAGAGATTAAGTTTATAAAAGCTAACTAGAATCAGGTTTTGGAACAGAGAGGTTGACACCCCTTCTTGTGCAGATAAGCACCCTGCTCCCAGGACCTTGCTGCAACATGATTTTAGAAAGAAGTTACCTTCCTCAGCATAAAACAAGGAGATCTTCAGGCTGCACTGCTTCAGAATGAAGCATGGTAATTCCCACCTAGCTGATTCATGGAATTACAGAATGGCTTGGGCTGGAAGGGACCCCAAGGATCAATTTCCAACTCCTCTGCCACAGGCAGGATATTCTCACAAGAAGCCTCTCCATACATTAAGGGAAGAGTTGGCAGAACCCACACCATAAAAGAAGCACAGAGTGATCAAGAGTAGTGCCCCCACACGAGACTGCAAGTTGTCAGCACCACTGTAAGCACACAGAACACAAGGCTTCTTGGCCTCAGCTACACCAAGTGGATAGAGGAAAGCTCTTCTCGTAGAATCATCAAAGAACGGCCTGAAACCATTTCTATCACCACAGACCCTGCTAAAGAGTTTGATCCTTTCTTTCCTGTAGCAGTGTCTGAAAGGCCACTCTCAGGTCACCTCATGGCCTTCTCTTCTCGAGGCTGAAGAGCCCCAGCTCTCTCAGCCTGTCCTTTTTCCACTGGACTTGGGGAGGTGTGCTCCTCTGGCAGCCACACTTAATGAGGGTTTCATTCTAGTGCACCTCTGCAAATTGCCACCTTCTCGCTGCAGACAACCTTCCTCCCCAAATGCTAAACACGCTGATGAAGACAACAAACAGCGAGCAAGAATTCGCCTTGCAGCCCAAAGTCCCAAATGTGACGGGACCCAGGCGGAAATACTGCAAATGTGTTCAACCACACAGAAAGGTGTGCCATGCAGGCTGCACGAATGGCAAGGAAAAGTTCAACTATCACCACGTACCACTGCAAAAGTCTTTGGTGCAATGGGTAGGGCACAGAAAAAGGTATCCCTTCAAGGAGAAAAATGCACTCAGCAGTAAGGAAGGTGAACAAAGCAGAATTTTCCTTCCAGAAACAGAATTTGTTGCCCACTGATACTGGGGAATGAGAGTAGTGCTTGTGCTGTACGCAGCTCAGCGATGGCTCTTTCCCGTTGCTCACAGCAGACTTCAGCACAGCTAATGCTGGTGCCTTCTAGCAGAGGAAGCAGGACCAAGCGTATATTCAAATAGGGATTGATGCTACACTTAACTGTGTTTTACTCCTGAACATCAGAAACTGGTGGTAGCAGTCAGTAAAGGCTTGTTAAGCATATTCAAATGAACTCAATGCATTGCTACGTGCAATTAATTGTGATTTATTTGAAGGCACTCTGTTAGCACTCACTTTTTCTGCTCCCTGAAATTCCAGTTAATGAGGGCCAAGCCTCAATCCGAAACTATTTCATGTTAAAAAAAAAAAAAAAAAAAAAGATGGAAGAAAAGAGTTATTATCCAAACCAATAAACTGTTCTGGAAAAGAAAAAAAAAAAAAAGAATTCTTTGCATCCTGAAGAGGAACAAATGTTTTAAGGACGGAGGCTGGGCAATCTAGATTAAATAATTGTAGCAAGACTCTGGAAGCCAGTTTTTATTTAATAAGCAGGTAAGTGATGTTTCTGCCACCATCATTAGTCCTCTACTTTCTGCTGCTCTGATAAGTGTTTACGTGTCTTGTGGTCTCAGAAACAAACTAGCTCCAGCGTCTCTAAAGCAAAGCAGCAAAGAAACAAGCATGCTTTATTTGTGACAAACTCGAATCTGTAGTTAAAAAGCATTTCCAATAGCTTTTATTTCGTAACAGCTTTGATTTTCCACTTGAATTTTCTCTATTATTTCAAGTCAGGTGTTTAGGAAAAATGAAACCCAGGTTATTTCTTCAAACGCTGTTGCTCCAGTCAGAAGGACATGGGGTTGGGGAACGACCATGGGTTTCAAACATCTGCTGAAACCGTTCATCTGTCTTCCCCAAAGAAGTTCAGCACTCTTCAACACCCACAATGGTGGCCCTCTGCTCTCAACAGAGGTCGACAGATCTCGCCCATGGGTTGTCATTGTTTTCCAGCATCTACACAGATTCAAATCAATCGGTCATGCTGCCCTTCAGATTACAGGTATCCCTTAAAAGAGAGGACATTTATGGATGTATGCTCTCACGGTTAGATTTAGAAACACTGCATTTTGACACGGACTAGAAATCTGCGGATTTTTCAAGTACTTTTCAAATACCTTTTCTTTATGCCAGTCGAACAAAAAACCTAGCTATACTTAACTTGTGCTGCATAAGCAAGTTCCTCTCACAGTATACCAACTGCTTTCATACGATGCTGGTTGGCACTTCAGACCCTGAGCCAGGTTTGTTAAAATCTGTCCAAATACTGCAAATGAAATACGAAGGAGCTGTGCTACAAATAGAGCAACTGCAGAGGCTACGGCCCTGCCTACATTCACTCTCGTGTATTTTTACACAAAGCCTAGCACTGTATGATGTGGGTGCCAGCTATAGCTTGTACCATGCTGCCAACACAACAGGATCCAAAAACAGATAACAAGGAAAATTCTAGGGCAGGGATAAGATTTGTTGTTTTTTTTTAAGAATCATCATTGTAACACGTTTTATAGACATTGAAAATATAGATGCAAACTTCACTACAACTGTCAGTCAAAAATCATTTCAAAGTCATCACCTCCCTCCCAGAAGGGAGACTTTCTGAATAAGGTACTGCTTTAACTCCTGCCTCCACTGCAGAAAGTATCATACTGTGGTATGACGAGTTCACAAAGCACACTGGACTGCATGGGATGAATGAGGCCATCTGACAGCCATATCTGGGGGACCCTGCTACAGCCCTGCCAGCATGCATAGCCTTAGCACAGCACATTCATGTTCATGGGAACTTAGGAAGGGCTTTATGATATAACTGCCCAGCAACATCTTGCAGCATCAAGTTTGCCTTCTTTCCTCCTTCCCATCTCCCTGAACCCAGAGAACTGCTGCCTGGCCAAGATTTTGTTCCTTGCTCCTTGTGCCAAGGGCAAACCATGCTCCCTGACACACGGATTTACCGCAGCAAACTTTGAGACAATGGTATCAGAGTACAGAGAACAAACCAAAAAATCTCACATGGTACTGTGGAAGAAAAATTTCTGAACCAGTTGCAACTTGGAGCCTTTTCGTTTCATTAAATAGTAACAAGATTTCCTACAGAGTAGAAATCCACAGCTTGAGCTGCACATCTCTACTGAGCCAGCTGCAAACTTCTTTAAGAATTTACTCCTGTACGGGTTTGAAAGGGTCAACAGCTCTGCCACTCTGCAAACATTTTCACCTTTTATTCCCTTTCTTCCCTATGAATGATGCTACTCTGCAGCAACCTTCTCTTTGACACAGCCAACCTAGGAGCTTTCTTGTGGTGTTTTCACACACACATACAGAGAGCAACAAGAGCAGCGCAAGCAGCCCCACTCCGCTCGTTCTGTTAGATACACTCCCATGCATACATGGATGTGTGGAAAGCAAAATGTGGGTTTCAAGCAGACAGGCAGTGGTCATGAGGCTGTGGATCCTAGGCTGGCTCTGAGCACACGCAGGCCCATGCTGGAGAAAGCTGTCTCTGCAGCAAGAAGAACCTAAACAGCAAAAGTTCGGGTGATAAAGATCACAGCCACCTGAAAGCAGAACGCCCAGGCAAACTGCACAGATTTACCACATTATCTGTGTGTCTGTTAATTAATACAAAGCAAACTATAGCGCGCAGGAACTTACCAATCCCTGTAATAATGTAATGATATAACCCTCAAAACCCTCCAGTACCACCCTGCATCACTGCTTAAGTCTCTGGCTTTTTTATCAAGGATTTGAAAGACTTGGGGCTGCTTTTTTTTTTTTTTTTTTCCTTTTTTTAAGCACTACACAAGAAATACTGTACTCCTAAATATATGGCAAGTTAGGGTTCATTAGATTACTAAGCAGTGTGACTTGTTCCTTGAAAAAAAAAAAAAAAAGAAACAAAGACAGTTTGAAGAAGTAGTAGTAGACATCATCAATATCCATCCCCTCTCAAGAGATCAGGCCTGCCACGCGCTGAACTTCAGGAAAGGGATCAGAAAAAACTCCACCATCCTTGACTGTTTTCTTCTGCTGTACATTGATTTTTAAAGACTTTGGCTGATAAATGCCATCAGTTTCAGGCTGGAGCTCGGTACTGACCAGGTGCTACCCCGTGCCACTGCCAGACTCCGTCCAGCACGGCTTCTCTCAGCCCCTCACTGCTCTTCGGATGTATGTATCCGGCTGACAAAATAACAGCAATGCTCACTGCACCCATTGTTACTATCCCCAAGGAAATCATTGCATGAACGCCCACATGCTGAGCGTGCCACTCAGACGGGTTGCCAGGTTTGAGCCCCCCAAGACAGTCCACAGTCCTGCCTTAGCCCTGAGGCTGCTCAGACCTCAATAAGTACATCAACCACAGTGACAAGACACCAGGCCAGCACGAGGCTCCAAGCTAGAAATCCAATTTCACAATCAAACATCAATCGCAAGGAGCTTTATTACGTTTGGGATTTATTACAGAACTGCCTCAAATTTCTATTTTAAATTATTCCTCCCAGCAGGTTCGCTTTCTTTTTGCACTTTCCATCTAAAGCGTTTTAAATTCTTCATTTTTACTATAACCTGGAGAACAAAAGAGGTCTCAAACACCTCTACTTCATTTGCAGAGCTGCAGAACATCTGGTCCTGAGATGACAACAAAAGAAGGGAAACTGTAAAGCTCCATACTTGTACTAAGAGCGTGGATTTACTCTTCCTACGAATATTCAGAATGCAACAAAGGAAAACGACGGACGATCAGAATCTTCTACAGAGTAAGTGTTTCAATTTTCACTCATGGAAGAAGAGCTATATTTAGAAGGCATAATACACTACTTTTTCTTCTGGTAAATTCAGTGGAATTAAGAGAACCAGATGGCCAAATATCTATGGAGTATTCAGATCTATTACACTGATGCAGAAACATTAGAAAGGAAGAAATCCTACACGTCTTGAGAGTAAGTAGCCTGTGCAGACCACATAATAACAAATGACATCATTATGCACTGCCTTGAAGAAAATGGCCTTTTGACTTTCAACAATTTATGTGTGCCGCGAAATGTCAAGCTCTTCACATTTTCTTTTCTATTAAAAAAAAATCCTGAAGCACTATTCCCTCTGATTAAGCACTAAGATTGTGCAGTGAAAAACCTCTACTCTCAATAAACAATCATTTGGCAACCTCAGTGATCACAGGATTTGAAAATCCTGGTATTACAAAACACTGGTTTACTACTTAAGGGGGAGTGAAAAATGAAAAGCACAGCTTCGAATTCCAGCCTGAAAAAAACCAACACACCCACTACAGCATCACTGATGCACACAGAGAAAAACATCCCGACCACGGCGAAACACTATCGATGGCTTAACGATCCCCAGCAAAGAAAACTTCCTGGACCAACTGTGTCAGCATCCTCTCTTGAAGAAGCTTCATCACTGTGAGCTGATGGCACAAAGAGCGAACCAACAGCCTCTGTTCAGTTTGAAACCCACCCCACATCCTCACGCTGCAGAGCAGAGGAAGGATGATGCAGTGCCAAGGGTCCTGGGGTAAGACATGGGAGATGCAGACTCAGCTCCCTGCCGAGAGCCCAGCTCTGGGGTTGATTTTGCCAGCCAAGTGATGAAGATACCCCCATGTCCCCACTGAGGTGCTCAGGCAGGTATTGGTATGCTGCACACAGACTCCAGAGGCACTCCCTGGAAAGCAAAAAGCCTGAGCTGCCGCACTCTGCTCTCCAACCAACAGGTCCCTAGAACTGGAAGATGAAGGAAGCGAGAATTTTCAAATATAACATCTACAATTGAAATTCTGCTCAAAATTCCACTTGAAAATTCACTGTTTCAGGCACATTCCAAAAATAACAAAAGCAGCTCTATTTCAGAATTGTGGTTGTAGTTACCTTAACGTTGCAGTACCACCACGCTTCTGAAATACGATCAATGACCATCAGAATGGAGAACAGTTTTGAGATGAAATCTGACGTTCCGTTTTCTCAGCCTGCAAATAAACGTGATGAGCGCTGACATGAAAAGCATTTCAACTCTGCAAACACTGTCTTGTTATATAAACACTAATAGGAAAGCACCTACCAACGCAGCCACGACTCGCTCTAGCTGATTAAAAACTATTTTAAGCAGCATCCCTATACATTGTGTTAAAAATAATTTAATGTTCTGTTTTATAACAGGGAACTGAAAAACAAGCTGACAACCAAAGAACCATAGTGAAACACAGGCTCTGGTTTTAAAGGACATTCATGTTGTAGAGGATCATGAGAAGATGTTTCCTTTTTCCCCGTCTGATTTTAATACAAGCACGTTCTCTAACGACATCCCTAGAAAGTATCTGTTGGAAGATTTCCCTCCTGCTCACCCACTAACTGTCCAGCCCCCACAGAACTGATCAAATTGCACGTGCCAGCACAATTTATTCAAGCTCACAAATCGCTACCCCGTCACTGACAGACATGTACACAGTGTTTCCCCACACAGGTTTAACTGGTTTATGCTTAGGTACTGGTATTTAGGTATCAATCAGTGCAAAAAGAGCACACAGGCTAAATTAATTAGACAACTTACATTTGTTTCATCACCCTTTTACTTGCCTAAGGAGTGCAAAGTGGCTTTTATGTGTATGAAAATCCATGTCTGGGACTTGTGCTTATTATAGGACTGACGTGAGAACGCTGCACCATACTCCCTGTGTTGCCTGCAGTGGTTGCAGTCCCCAGAAGAGGTGTTAATGCCACAATGGTTTCAGCCACCAGAGACCTCATCCCGTAAGACACTGTCTCCAACCCTGAAAGCCCTTAGGAGCTCCACCACAAATGCTCCTTGCCTCAAAACTGAACCTTAAACTAAGCTTCAAACATGAAGCAGCCCAGAGATGTCTTCAAATGTGGTCCTTCTGTTTTGTGGGGTTGGTGGTTTGTTTCACTTTTTCCGTACAGTTTGTGTATCTTTGTTCAGTACACCGAGCTGGGGCTTATAGTAAAAAAAAGCAACCAACAACAACTCTCAGTCATGAAACTAACTTGTGATTAACTGGCAGGAACGTCGCAATTACAGCCAGGAAGAAAAAAGCACCACTCAAAACTCTGTATATTTTTATCTACACATATGTGATTACAAGTGACTTCTTTGACACCAGATATGCCGTGCATTCTGTGCACATCGCTGCAGCTTTAACCATGAACTTCTCCCTCCTTAACCCTTTTGAACATGAACAAATTGTTACACTCAGAAAACCAAAATCCAGGAATCGACTTCCTTGTGGTTTCCTCAGCTAAATCATAGCACCTTGTCCCATGCAGGGGAAATGACATTGCTTGCATACCTGTCAACTGTTTTTTATACTTCTGCAGTTAACTCAAGCACCTGGAACACCACGGCGCCGGGGGCAGGATCAGAACCAGCAATGCCCCTTTTATTTTTGGAAGCAGTTCTGACTTGCCGTCACACTAAAGTACCATCACTCTTGTTAGTGAGGCCTGGTGCAAGCCAGCACGGCAGCTTTGGTGCCTTTCTGCTAGGGGAAGGAGCCCTTCACAAGCAGATGGAACACCCAACACACTGCGTATACTTCAAGTAGAAGTGAACTAAAAAAGAACTTTTAAGGAGAAGCCCTAAGTGACAGCTCTGTGTCTGCATCCCGGGCACAGCACGGGTTGCTGCCACAGCACCTGACAGGAGAAGACAGCCCAATCGTCTCCAGCAAATACACAGTCAAAGGATTGTTTTCTGCTAGGAAATAATTAGACTAACAACACATTTCCTTTAAAACACTGTGCAACAATATAATGGGTTCCGATACCAGGTTTAGATTTCACTTAAGCATAGATCGATAATGCACATAATTTCAGAGATGTGACAGAATTTTAAGGAAGAGCTCTGTCCTTTAGTTACGATCAGTGAAGGTCAAACACGAACACCCAGTCTGGAATGAGAGGCTCTGAGCACTGGGAACACATCCTGCATGGGTGTAACTCAGGTCAACGACCAGAGAAATCAGGCTGGTCAGGACCAGCTGAGAACACCGCCATGGTCTGGACTTCCCTGTATGAAGGATAAACGTAAGCGCCAGGTTGGGCAGACAGCTGCTAAGAGCTCTGCAGATAATCCTCTGGCAGCGTCACCCACATAAGGCAGGTACTGACAGAATCTCACAGATAGTACTCCTGGAGCTCTGGTATCGTAATGCAGCTAAAATCCAAGGAATACGTTTTTAAAGTAGCACAGATGATTGCCCATTTATTTCAGAGAAGAAGGCTGATAACACACTTCACGGATCACTAACACGGTGGAATTCATTTATTGCCTCTTATTCTCAGAACACACGGGAGCAGGAATTACCAAACGCTACCAGAGCAACACCAACTTGCCAAGCAGAGGTCTATTCCCTTCCATTTTTAGCTCCTAAAACTTGCCCAGAGAACCGTCTTCCTGGTCACTTCTCAGAACAGCCCGTGCCACAGCTCGAGGCGGAGGCCGCGCAGCCGACACAAGGCGCAGCACCTTTTCAGCACAGCACTTGGAACTCAAACCCGCAAAGAGACAGCTCTGAAGCACGTTTTAGCGAGCAGCTCCCGAGGCTGCAGCCCCAGACTGCTGCTGACACTCTGACCTGCGATGCTTCACTCCCACCACTGTTCTGGGTGTGAGCAGACGCACGCTCGCTCACACGCGCTGAGCGTTACATCATGCGCTTCGCCGCTAATAGTAAAGCCGGCAGAGAGGAATCTTATTTTTACACTTTCACACCACCCACTCCTAATTACTGTCAATCAGTGTCTCTCCTGCATAGTACGCACTGCAAATGTGCACGGCCTTATTTGTACTGGGGTTTTCGGCAAAAAAATTTCCACCGTTGCTGAAAACTGAGTGGGCCCTTTAACTGCTGATGGACGCAGGCAGGGGCAGCCTGCAGGCACACCACTTTCCCCAGGAGCCATCACAACCCTTCGGGGCACTTTTCCATCGGTGCACTTGTGCTTCTTCTCTACCAAGACGCAAGTGGGAATGCATCTGTAGCTGCACTCCCGTGCTGTCCCGATAACCACCACAGCAGCAGAAGTCGGGGGGTAATTCTGCCCCCAAACCCAGGTTCCCAGCACACACGCCCGCACGCCGCTCGTTTCTTTTTATAGCCCGCTTTTCCTTCTGATGCAAAAGTAAATCCAGCTCAGATTATTTTCCCTGCCTTAACTTTTGTACAAGAGGAAGACAGAAAGCTAAAAAAAGAAAATTAGACACTTCATGAAATCCGTGATTAAGACACAGAAACTAACAAGACAGATGGGCTGAAACATTCAGGAAGCTTCAGTTCATCAGCCCATGCTTTTCAAAGTAAGCTATTGTCTTCCTCATTTAGAGTTCTTAAATCCTGTTTTTCCGTCCAATAACTTGGCACCATTTCTATACTTGGAGTCCCCTTGCTGGGTATTCCAAAATAAACCCCAGTATTTACTCGGAGAGCACACGGCCCTAAAATCTCACTGTAATTTTTCTCCTCTCCCTTCCTTTGCTTCTCTGTCAAGTGCAGATACACACCACTGCTGGAGTGCCCCGCCACACAAGTCCTCAAATCTCACCCGGCTGCACACATTTGCCCTATGCAGCTCGTTAAACAGCAGTGATGGGTAAGTGCACTATCATAGCTACACGTGCCAGCTTGTGCTCCTCAATGCATCCTGCACGGCAACACCTCACAGTTCACAGGTGAAGCTCCACCTCGGGTTACTCTCCGAGCCGCACCTCGCTTTGCCCCCGCATGGAGGAATGACTGCTGACACTGGAGACATACTGCTGCACAGCAGAACGAGGAGGTCAGCTTCGCAGAAATGCTATCCCTAGGGCTAAGGAGGAGAAGTCAGTACTGTGCTTAGTGACAGCAAGGAAGGAGTGCTCGTAGCAAGGGGCTCCCCAGCACCCAGAATGAGGGCTCAGGCCATCCCCAGGGCAGACCCTTCACCACTGGGTATCGGTTCTTTACTGCAGAGTGCACGAAGCAGCCACTCACTCAGGGAAAAAAAAAAAAAAAAAAAGAGATGAGTCGGGAGGGAGAAAGGAGGGAAAAAAAAAAATAAAACCCTGTGACTCCACACTTGGCAAAAGCCAGCACTCAGCAACAACTGCCGAACGCTGAGTCACTTCTTTCCCTTCCACCTGGCGAGAGGCTGCCCGGATCCATTCAGCAGAAAGCCTCTTTTCATTGAAACTGGCATAAATCTGGAGTAATTCCCACCGTTCCGATGGAGCGGCTCAGGATTTACGGCAGCGTGACACGGCAGGGAGAATCCAGGCCACAAGGAGCTGCAGCCCAGGTTCTCCTGCGCGGAGCGTGCAGCTGCATTCCTGCGGGCCCCGCGCTGACGCCGGCGCTGCTTCTATTTTTCACGATGCTGTAATCTCCAGCAGATGCTCTGCGAGCACAACCCTCAGAAGAAATTTCCCTTCTTCACGCACTTGGGGAAGATTTTGACAATCTACGAACAGAAGAACGTTTAATAGCTCGAATTAATTACGTTTTCAGATCTAATTTTTTTTTTTTCCAGATTTCATTTAGTGCTCTAATTTGGTTTTGTCAAGATTTATATAATAATTATTTTTTAACGTCTCACTGGACTGTGTGAAACAAGAGTTCAGAAGACAGCTGAAATATCTTCTGTGCAGATGATGTGTGAACAAGCAAGGGAGAAGATCAAGATTCAGGGAATACCAATCAGCTTTGCCAGACAATTATCTACTGTATTTATGTTCTCAGCTTAAGCAACAGCATTGTGAGAGGATTTAAGCATGCATTAGAAGGCTTCTTTAAGCAGGGAAAGAGCCTGAAAAAGCTACAGATATACCCCCCCTTCCGAGTGTACTACTGTGTAATTGCAACCAAAATAACAAACGGCACGTGAGCACAAAAGGCAGCCTTCGAAACAGGACTCTTTCAACAGATAAGTTTCCTCTTTACTATAAATACAATACCTACGCAAAAAAAAAATGCATTCTCACATATAACCAGGGCTTTTCCAAACAAATGCAACCGGTCTCGTCTGTCCCTGCTAAGTACATTTACAACATTTAAGAATAGGATGTAAATGCTTAGAAACAGCAACGTGCCATGTAGTGCTTTTCAATAGGGGGAACACAGTGTGCTCTACAAATATTAATTTAGCCTGAACAACCAGGGAGGTATGCAAATAGTACTCCCAGCTTCTGCTGGAGAAGGCTGAGCTTGGAGGAGCTACGAGGGCGATTTTCAGCAGCCAGCCCTGAGCCAGAGAAAGCTGTGCATTTGCGTGTCTGTGAGTACTTCTGGTAGTCGTGTCCTGACTGACCTCCTAGCTGCACTGCAGATCACCACCCAAAACTGAAGCCCTGCTCCTCCTCGTGAGACCCAGTTGAGCAAGCACTTTCTGTATCCCAACCAGTTTTACTGCTAAAGTCAACAAGGCGGTGTGTATACACGGGTGCACCTCACAGCACCTCCCAGGTCCTGCTTGTCCCAACCATGAAGCCCAGATGGGACACACCAGAGCTCCCTCCCAACGCAACCGGATTTTTAGGGGTCGCCTAGTAGTAAGGGGTCTGGAAACAACCAGAGACAACACCTCAACTCACAAGAGCTTCACTGGTTTTGGCACTGACCAAGATAAACCACAGAAGTCGTTTATCAGGGCAAGAGGAACTGCAAACATTGCGTACTGCTACTTAAAACATCATTCAGAAAGTTCTTATGGTCATCGATGGGGTAAAAATGGAGCAAAGCAACAAAGCTGCTTCTTTTCTGGGGAAGGACAATGCTGAATAACCCCTGGGGCGCAACTGATAAGGACAGGCCTAGAACGTGAACGAGGCCGACAGGCCTCACTGCGTATTTTGCTTCTTTAAGTTCCATCTCTAATTCAAAGGAAGGAAAGAAACATTTGTGAAGTAAAAGAAGCAGACAAGGAAAGAAGAGCAGAAACAGTAAGATATAAGTGACCTAAAAAGAAGCATCTCCTGGACCACTTTTTTTTTCCACCACCCGACAGAATATCAGCACAAGAGTGAAAGGCAGAGAAATGGGTTATCTCTAGGAGATAGCACCCTGCAGCTCTTTCCAGCTAATGACTGCAACTTTGACCAGCAGCCCAAAGAGCAACTGTGACAACTGAGACGCAGTCCAACTCCTTCCCTCCAACATGTTGGGTTTCGCTTATCACAATTTGATCACAAATATTTCACTTAGAATCTTCTACGCGAGCATCGGTCTCAGACTGGTCTTTTTGGGGAAAGTTTGAGCAAAATGAGCGTTCAGATATTCTACAGAAAGAGAATACACAGATAGGTAGCTTAGACTCTTTACACTGCTGTTGTTACTAATTCTCTGAAATATAAAAGTGGTTTCAGGTTGACGAGTATGTGTAAAATTTTGGCAAAAGTGTTATGCTGATCAGAGATGAGTCTTCAGCTCTAAAAAAAATCAGCTAAATGCAGTCCATTTTACATTGTTGGAAAAAAAAAAACAAAAACAACTAGCAGCTAGCTTTCAGACCTTTCATCAGTACAAACTTCATGCCTCAGGCTTCAACACCGCTCCATACTGGCCACAGCATCTATGAAAGGGTCTGTCCCCACGGGACTCGCAGCAGAACAAAAGACTGACTTCTGAATGGCTCTGGGACTTTCTAGATCAATAACCTACAGTTAGTGAAGAAAGATCACTTCAATATGCCGTTCTTTGCCTGAATATGAACAGAAACAAGGAATAAACACAGAAACACAAAAAAAGGTGTAGAGCTTTCTCTTCAGTTTTGTTTACAAAAAGTAAGTCCACGCTAGAAGCAAAGCACGAGCAGTTAAAATATCTCCAACACAGAACTTACTGGTGCAAGTATTTTCAAGTAGCACAGCATGACTGTACCTAAGATTCATGGTCTGCTCTTCTTGAAAATATTCTTCCCTTTTAGGATCAACACACAGAGGGAGTGACACTGCAGTGCCAAACTGTCCTCCCTGTGTTGCAAGGCACCACCACTTAAACCCCACAAAATGTCACTTCTTAATTGTCAGAAATCTTTGTTAACAAATTTCCCTTTTCAGTTTTTGTGAACTGCGCTTTTCTTTTCTTTTTTTTGTTTGTAAACAAAGAAACAAACAAACAAAAAGCCAGAATGTAGAAAAGCTCTGCCAGAACTCAATTAATAAATAATGAGCATCGAGTGTTTTTGATCATTTCCTTCTGTCTGAGTCTCACAAACTGACAGTAAAACAGTGTATGACCCTTTACAGAACAATTTTACTATCACATTACGTCCTCACTGGAAATTAAGCAAAACAAACAGGACATTTTGAATGGGAATGGCTCGTCCAATTTGGTGCAGCTTTACCCACTGGAAGTACAGGGAGAAATACACCGCATGGTTGCACAGCAGGATTTGAAAAGCAAATACAGAAACACAGCAAGCCCTAGCACAACCGGCACTAACCTTCTCCTACACACTGCACTATGGAAATGTAACACTTTTCTCCTCAAAGGGCATATGATCTTGATGGGCCTTCTGCACCATGTGAATGAAGTCATAATTTGAGCTTGAGCTCAAGCAGCTTCTCCAGAGGCCTGAATCCAGACAGGGAGGTACGGAAGGGCAGGAAAGGAGAAAAGTAAAGACATCCTATCCTGCTGCTGTTACTGGAAGCATAGGAATGAGATGGGTTATTTCTGTATTAAAAATTAGCTATTGGAAAATAATTTACCTAACAAGAAAGGTTTCTAAGAAGAGGAAGAGGGTTAAACACTGGAAAAGTATGTTTGGTTATCTGCGGGAAAAAAAATAATTAGGGAACACTTTGTGCTATACAGTATAAGAGAA
Source organism: Oreortyx pictus (assembly GCA_036925125.1). Lineage (NCBI taxonomy): Eukaryota > Metazoa > Chordata > Aves > Galliformes > Odontophoridae > Oreortyx > Oreortyx pictus. The sequence goes on along the minus strand of JAUPFR010000003.1, from coordinate 83,206,358 downwards.
AAGAAACACACGTACAGAGACAACTACACAAGAAGCTTCCATCACTTTCTTAAAAAATACAAGGCATGAAGACAGATTCTCATTCTATTCTCTATTGGCCTAACGTTACGTGGCGGGAGTATGTCAATTTGTACCAGCCCCCTTCATTGAAAAGATACAGGATGCAAATCCGGTCTTAATAACAGCTTTTTATGTTCTGGCATTCCTGAGTGCACCACCTGTTTACATTTGGAAACTGCAACGACCGAGGTGCCCACCATACATGCTGAACAGCCAGAATTCATGAAGTGAGGGAAAAGTCAAGCCTTCCATTACTTCAGACCCAATTTGACTAAAGCAAGCTTCAACTGATCTCCATCCAAAGCATAAACACATCCCTTAAAAACAGCTTAAATGTCAGTACTTTTAGAAAGTTCTGTCTGTATGTTATAAACTCCTTAATGAATAAAACACAACTGTACCTGCAAAGAAAAAGTAATGTTGACACGTCACTGAAAAGAAGCAAACAGTGGCTCATGACACAAAACAACCTGATGATAAACGGGAGGAAAAGTACTCTTTCAATGATTTATGCATGACCCATAAAATTTAGTAAGATACAAAGAATACAAACTCAGTAGGTTCCATTTGCTTTCACACAGTATTTTTTTATGCACGTATCTCAATGTGTACTTGCTTTCTTACTGAAACTGCTATTAGCCATGGAACAATCACCTGTTTGTGAAAGGCTGGATTTGACATCTCCAAAGAACCACACACACACACACACCAGCTTTCTCAAAAAGACAGCAACAATGACAACAAAACAACAGGTGGACACCAAAATAGGTAGAGGACAGCCTTCCTGCTCTGCCTCTTTAAGACATCGCTGCCTTTCATGCAGATGGATAACGCTGCGCTCAAATAACAGAACATGGGTTTCTCTTAGTAACTGCAGCTATAATTGTAGCTACTGCTTATACTGCTTCCATCCTATTAGCGTTACCATTGTCCACAGCATCACAGCTCAACCCGATTGCCAGAATTTCTGATAAAAGCACTACCTCCTTTATCTGTTGACATTATTTTTAACAGCAAGAGCATTAAAAAGCAATACTGTTTCTCTTCCCTTCGTTGTCTGGAAGCCCTTCCTATGTTCAAAACACTGATTCATTGGACGCTCTGCCCACTTTTGCAGATATCACGCTTTCCCTAAATCTGAGTGTTCTGAGAATAATGCATAGTAGTTTTATTTTTAATCATTCATCAAGCAGTATCCCATTTAATGTAGTAAGAACTGGCTTTCATTGTTTCCCTTTGCTGTTCATGATATTTGCCTGCACTTAGATTATACAAAACAGCCATCCAAATGAATGGACAGTGTTGTCCCGTTCACTCGTACTAACAGCTTACACCTTGGGTAAGGACATGTGAGAGACAATATGCATTTTCATCACAACAGGCAAGGCGTGGTGAGTCCAAATCTCTGCATGGACATAACATGTTGGGCCAAGAAGTCACAATAAATAATCCAAGAAACTAAGTTCCTGACCGTCTCTTATTTCTTATTTTCTATCATTGCTCCTTTCACTGGAAAGCATTAATTAGGAAGCACACGATGATTCTTAGATCTGGGTTTTTTCAATTAGAATTATTTTTGCCTCTTCGATTTCTTTCTTTCTTTCTTTCTTTTTTTTTTTTTTTGGCTTAAAGGAAGAATGGCCCAATAAAAATTTAATGAGATAACCAGCAAGAAATGCAACAGCTCTGACTTACAGGATCAGATAAAGAGATCAGAAATCTAAACACTCCTCATAGTCTTCTCTCTGGATTATTATTTTGCATATTCTCCTTATTCCCTCAAAATAGCATGCTGGTAGGCCAGCCATATCACACTTTCTTGCTCTCTGCCTAACAGATTCTTTGCTCTATTATAATTTCACGTTTCAAATAAAGGTGTGTAGTCTTGTTACCACAACAAAACTGCAATGTCAGAACAAGAGAGTGGACTTCAACACATGGTTCTGCGTCACCTTGGCAAGCTCAAGAGAGCCAGGAAAAGGGAAGAGACAGAATGGACAGCAAAGAGAACAGGGGGAAAAGAGAAAAGCAACACTTAACTCTTTCATGTGGGAAGATACCCCAAGAGGACAGCCACAGTGCTTCACAGAGATGTATGGGAGAGACACCAGTGGTGGTCCACAAGTGCACCCAAGTCCCCTCCTCATCACCACCACGTGCAGGCACTCACCCACATCGCACGGTGGGCAGATGACAGTACAAGCACCAACCTTTGGCACATGCAGATGCTGTGGCAAACATCAGACATCTCTTCACCTCAACACAGAGGTCAAACAGCAGTGGTAGAAAAGCCACTGTTCTAGTGATGCAAGGATAAGAAAGTCACAGGAACAACATACACTTAACACAAAATGAGAATTAAACACAAGTAGACTTCCCCCTCCAAACACTACGAGAGTACTAAGTACCAGCTTAACTGAAAAAAGTCCTCTAAGAAGTTTCTTCTCGAGACTTGCAAAATGTTCCTGGGAGTTTTTCAAGCATCACGGAAATCAGCGAATGCTTTAACCTGCTAATCAAACAAGGCTGTTTCTCCTCCCATTGAAATCAACTTAATTTGAACAGTATGCAGCCAGGGCCCTTCCTACTGCTGTGTTCATTATTAGAGCTCTATAAATGTCACACCTTTATTTTATTAGTGAAAGGCATATTTTAGACATTAACAATAAAAGCATTCTTGTACGTGAGGTTTCTTGGCCCCTGTTGCGACTCTGAATTCTTGAAGGTCAGATAAAACAGTCTATAGAAAGGGAGAGAAGAAAATGTTCTGCAATTTCCTTTTAAAGAGCCTCTGCAGTAAGAAAGACAATAAATAGTCGATTTGTTACATGACTTAGGGGCAGCCACGAATGCTAAGACCACAGTTAAATGAACCTGGTCATGAAAGAAGCAGCAGCTTGTTCAGCGCCGCATCTACATTAGTTAACTCATTTTGTAATTCAAGTCCAAGACTTCACATTGTTCTACTTCCTCCTATTCCTCTGCTCTGGATTCCCTTTGTAACACTTTATCAATGGAAAATCGAGGGAGGGGTTTCCAGCTGGGAGCCCAACAAAAAAAACAGGAGGTTCAGTCTGGTTTTCTCACTTGCACTGCAAGAGCCATTTCAGTGCAAGTAATAAAAGAAAAGCTACACAAAGAAAGAAAAGACATGACCTGAAATTATTTTATCATCATAAATGCTGCACTATTCTTTATTCTCCGGTGCGGTTAGTCTCACACATTGCCACAATAAATTGCTAGCTTAACCAGAGATCCTTGCAAATAAAGTATTTGTACTGAGGGACCATGTCAGCTAGAATTCCAGGGATATAATAAGAAAGAGATAACAGTGACACTGGACAGACCTACTATTTGTTATGCCCTTGCAATTTTATGAGTTTATAGCTAGAATGTCCCAATTTAAGAAAAAACAATTGCATATACACACCTGATTGTGTTCTCTGCAGGCTTTGATGAAAGCAGGCACAAAAAGTAAGGGAAGCTCACTGACATACTGAGAGATGTGCAAATTTCTTTTTGCTCATGCACACGTACGTGGCTACATCTGGCGGTGTCATTACAGCGGCTGCGGTGTGGGTGCTTGCATTAGAGTTGTAACCTTAGAGGTGGTTTTGAAAATGAGATCATTGGCGCTAAGAGGATTTTCAAGGTAAGTCAACGGATAGATTTGGTCTCATTTAAGACCAGAAAAGACTATTAATCATGCATTGGAACATTACAGCAGTACAGATCATTCGTCTTGGGAAGTACTTTGTGTAATAACAACAGAGCTCACATAAATGTATGAGAGCACAGCTCAACAAAGATGACAGGTTCCTTGAACTCCGGAGGTATCTAGGGTAGCTATTTTCATATAGCACCAAGAAGTCCTGGCTACCACTGCCTTCTCAAACAAAAGGACAAATGGTCCAAAAGCTTCAATAGACAGCTATCCAGCCATTGCAGGCTCTGCAAGTGTCCCAGAGATGAGGGAAATCTCCTTCTCACACATACACTGCCCCAGTGAGGCAGCTGATGTGCCTGTAATGGCTCCCCTGAGAAATTACTTGGAGGCACAACATAAATCAAGGCTCCTGTGACTAGAAGGCAGCAGCTATCACCTCAGTTGTCTAAACTTGGCCAAGCCACACAGGACAGAAGAGTAAAGCTGAAAGGAAACCACTAGAGTGGAAAATCAGCTGCGAAGACTCAACTCTTAAACACAAATGCAAAGCTGGCAGTCATCAGGATCAAGGAGCCATAGAGATTAGAACTTGAGACAGCACAGCGTAGTACATGGACTCCCTGGAAACGTCCTTCAGCATGCTGGACAATTTTCAACAAATTTTTCAAAAGATAACATGGGTATCTTGGGTACTTACACCATAACCAAATGGTAAATCTTGAGAACCAACGGCTAGGGCTCTCCAATTCCCTACTGATGACCACCTTCAAGGAAAAAATGTTTGGAGGAACTCAAGCACCATACACCTGCAGTCACCAAGACAACATGACCATGCACCGTTTCTGTTGAAGCTGGTCAGGAAGTGCCTTCGCGTCTAATGACAAACAGAAGTTCTTTAACTAGGCTGCTGTAAAGCCACCACCTGCTCCATTTCACATCAAGCTTATGCCCTTATTTACTACTTTTTATGCCTTCCCTAAATATGTACGTGAACTGCATCAGTGACCACAGCAATGGGCACTCTCTCTAGCTCCAACCATTTTAACTTTCCTGCCTTCCACAACATACAGAGCAATTCTAACAAAGCAGCTGAATGTGAAGGAGTTTAGGGAAGAGTTAAGGAAGCAAATCTAATCTCAGAGGCAAACCGGAAAAAAAATATTCAACTTCTGAAGTAACTAAAAGAAGCTATGTGATCCTAGCAGACGCATCCTACACCACATCCCAGGCAAAAGGGACAGGAGAAAAACAGCCTTTGAAAATATTCCTCCTCAGGTCCAAATCTTGATAGTGGCACATAAATCAGTCACATTAACCAAAACCATCAAAGAAATCGTTGCATTATTTGCGATCACCGTTCTTCCTTGTCTAGGGTCTCATCTTTAGGATAAGACAACAGAAAAGATTTAAAAAATAAAAAAAACCAACCTGAACCTAGAATGGACAGCTGCAAACTGAAAGTAAGGACTGGGAGATCACTTCCTGTCCCTGCATCCTGAAGCACTAGATTTGAGAATAATTAATTAGAGACCAACAAGTTAAACAGCCTGAGAGGGTCTTTTAAATTTATTAAATATATTTTGCTTTAATCACATTAGTTTTTCAGAGACGTACAATAATCTTTGTGGTTTAAAATGACTTTGTATTCAGTTTTTAATGGAGAATATTTTTATTCATTTAATATATTATTATTCCAAGAAAATTATCATATTTGACTATCATTCTTAACGAGGCACTAATTAATGTTCCTATTTCTCCCCATTTAAAAATCCTATGGGAATCGAGGTCAGAAACCTGTTTTAATGCACAAGACGCTTATCTACAGGACCCAAAAGGCATCTGCTTCCTGACATGCTGCTCCAAGGGGTACATCCCCTTTGAAAACTGAACATCAGTACAAAAGTGGACCCCACTTAGGAACCGTTCTCTCCTACTGGCACTGTCAATGTCCACCTGCATGCTGGCTCAGCAAGGCTCCCCTCTTCTCTCAGCCAGCCAATGAAGCCAGGTACTTCCCTGCCCTTTGTTTAGCAGCACAAGGTTACCATCCCCACTCTCATCAGCCTGAAGCATGCAGGAAACATAACTGAAGGGCTCTGGCACTGCAGTGTGCTTGTAAAGCTGCTTGCTCTCCTGTCCGATCTCTGCCCAGCTCTGTGACACAATGACAGGCAGCTCCGCCTTCCTGAACTCAGTGGTCAGACGGAGCTGTGGAATCCTGCCAACCACTCCAGCCGTCGCTGTGCCTTGCAAAGGGCGAGGTAGTCCAGTTCAGGTTGTAAACACCTCTCCGAGCAGCAGCAGTTGTCCGGTGCTTCAAGGATTTCAGCAGGTTTAAAAAGCAAGGACCAAGTGCAAGCTTTCCTGAAGTTGGTGTGAAATCTGCACGACACTCGAATTTCACACCTGGGTTTGCTCTACGTTGTGTACTAATTGCAATTATCTAAGAGCAGCTCTGCAATGGGGGGAAGGGAGGAGAGGAAGGCTTTCTTTTGGCACTGCTTCTCCATAGTTCAAAGGACACATATGGCCTGCAAACACAGCGCAGGGGATAATTTAAAATTAAAGGAGGGATGGGAGGAAAATGAGAACACAGCAGCAACAAGCAGCGTTGCTCTGGATACATTTGACTGGAACTTTAAATAAAGGAAAAGGAGAAAAAAAAAACAAACCAAAAAAAAACCCCTACTTTTATTCCACATCCAAACGAAGCCTGAGCAAGGGACCCCATATAGAACTTGCAAAGGCGGCAAGGAACATCCGCTTGCATTGTAAAAGGAAGAAGAAAGTGTCTGAGTAAGGCAGGCCTGCTTTGCTCTGCAGCTCCCAGCTGCCTTGCAAGGGGAGTTACACGAAGCCGGCAGCCTGTGAGCTGGTGCCTGTGCCCACGCCGGATCCCGACGGACATCTGCTTGTGGCTCTACTCTAAGCTAGAGAGACACCAAAGCCTACTCAGCCACCAAAGGGCACTAAATAAATAAACAAACAAACAAATGAATAAAACAAATGCAAACAACAACAACAAAAACCCCTCAGTTGTCATTTCTACACCATTATTGCACAACAACCGCCCAGAACGAGAGAAATGTATTTACAACCACACACAAGAGCTATATTTACCGGTGGGCTGGTGACAAAGCAGAACAGCAGGAAACCACAGCGTGTGTCTTCGTATTTGCTCCTCCGCAGAGTGGAGCGGAGCAGGCTCCCCGTGCCATGGGGAGGGCCACGCAGGTGATCCTGGGCACATCAGCCTGAGAGAAGCGTGACCACAAGGGGCAGGAGGGCACCAGCCACGTGGGCACAAAGGTGCAGCCAGACATCTGAGCGAGACTGTGCCAACCTGGGGCTACAAAGACCGGCTTGACTTCAGAATTTCACAGCTAGGCCATCCAACAAGCATGGAGTCTCATCTCCAAATGTACCTGGCTTCCCTTGATTTCCCCAAAGGGCATCAAGTAACAAGAAAACTAAAACTATCTACCTCACAATCAGACTGTCCTGTGGTCCTACGACAGTCAGAGCATGGGAGTGTTCCTGCCACTGGAAATGAACAGCATTCCCCAGGGAGCACAGCCCTCTCCTCTTGCCGGCAGAGTAACAGTCGATTCCCACAAAATGGGGGATTGGGACACCAAGACCGGTCCTCAAGAGGAGGCCCAAAGAGGACATCAGCTGGGCCTCTGCTGAGGAGAGCTGGTTGAGGTCCTATCCATCACTAAGCTCAAGGGACCTCCACCCCTCTGAAAATGCCGCTTTTGGGGTAAACTGGGCTGAAAATGCATCGCAGCCTCAGAAATTACTGACAGGGCAGTCAGTTTGACAAACTCGAGACCTGTTCCTGCCGGCATATACCGTGTGCCGGTGAGCTGGGTCTGGGAACTGGTCCTGTTGAAATTGTATTTTTCTTTTTTTTTTTTTTTGAGGGATTATTTTTAACTTGGATCATTTCCCAGGCCTGGCTCAGAGTATGACTACAGAACGCTTATGTCAGCACAAGGAAGCGATCTAACGAGCACCCAAGGGGGTAAGGGCGGGGGTGGGGGCAGGATGGCTGCTTTCGCCATCCCAGCCACCTTAATGAGCTTGTAAAACAACGGCTTACGGACAGCAGGTTAAAAAGTCACAGAACCACGTTAACTGAGGAAGGCAGACGACAAAAACAGCAGCGCGCACTGGTTACTGACAACACTGGGCCTACCCTCTGGGAACAGAAGCTCCGCGTTCAGCCTCAGCGCAGCACGGCTCCTGACAGACAGGTGGGGAAAGTCCTGCAGCCTGCAGCGCATGCTACGATGGAGACAAACTTCGCACACGCTGATTACTGCTTCTTGCATTTATGCCGACCAGTGCAGTACTCCTGCTCTGATGGCAATCAGTGAACTTGTCATGAAAAGCAAGAATGCATCGGGCTTGTTATTGATCCTTGCACGTCCCGACTAAGTATGAACACAGTGTCTTGAAACAAAGCCCAGAAGGGCACTACGATTCCGGAACTGAGTGGCTTTTGGAAGATGAGTCAAGAGCAGCTCCACATACTTAGAACTCTTCTTGATGTTGCTGACAATTTTTCCTGGCTTTACAAACACATTTTCTGATCCTTAATGTATTTCCTTCCCCTTACTGCCGAAAGAAAGAGCCACACAAATAAGGAGAAATCTGACTATCCCAGGAAATTATGTAACTTACTCTACAGAGTGCTGTCAAATATGCACAAAGTAAGCTAACTGAAATAATACGATTTTTTCCCTTTAATATCCTTCATTTATAGTCATTGTAGGTGCTACAATATAGCAACGATAAGTGGAACAATTTCACAGAGCACTTTTCATATTGAGACAACTATTCTACATCCCTGTGTGAAGCAGACAATTTCTATGGCTCGCTTTGCACGATGGCATCAAAGCAGGGCACCGTGAAGTAAGCCCAGAGAGGCGACTGTTCCCTAGAAGCAAAGTTAAAACCCAGACTGGTGAGAGGCAACGCCTATAGCCAAACTAATTCCCTCTTAACAGTGAAGTTTCAGCAACACCTGTAAGCAGAGGAAGGAGCCTCCAAAGGCACGATTCAGCCTCGTTACAGAGGCTTCCAACAGCACCAGCATTGTACAAACAAAGCATCTTTTGGGATCAGCACACGCGTGGAAAAGTTGCTTGACACTGAAAAGGATGAGCTCCAATTTGCAAACTATTAGACGAAACTGACATAAGAAGCGTTTATTGTTATTATGTGGATACATGGAGGCCTTGGTTGACAGCACTGCTCCATTCCCATTGTTCAATGGGGATGAAGTAACACCCAGCTTAAAAAAACAGAATAAATAAATAAATAAACTTAACAAACCACCGAAACCAAACCATATACAAGCCAAACAATAAAGGACAAAAAGTAAATGCATCATCAGGCACCCACTGTATTTTACATTCCTTTTCTTCATCAATTATAATTATTGTGATGTTAATAAAGTGTTAAAGGGCAAACTTAGATTACAAAGCAAAACAGAGATGGAGAAGTAGGTTAGCATATACCATTAAATGTGATGCATCAGAAGTGCCCAGAAGGGTAACAAACCCTATAGATAAAGTATAATTTATTACTAGTCACCAGACCGCTGCATCCAAAACTAAGCCCAATGGAGAAAATAAGCATTACAAGCATGGCTAAAATAATAGCACTAAACAGTATGAGACTAATTCAGGTGTCATCACAAATTGTTCTTCATAGCTGGAAAACAGAAATATGGCCCTAAAAGTATCATGACAGATCTGCCCTCATTTTCAAGTGTTTATCTTTACATTACAGCAAATTCATAAATGATGCATTTGTGAAGGTAGGAAAAGAAATGAGAAAAGAGGTTAATTACTTAAATGTAAATAGTAAAAAAAATTAAAGGAGAAAATCAGAAGAAATTTGAGCTAAGAAATATGAAAAAGATTTTGTGTGTGTGCACTTGTGAAATTTAATATAATTCCAACATTAGGTCACTTGGATTACATCTGTTTGTGCTGTTCAGGTCACAGTTTCAGAAGTTTTAGGGTTTTTTCACACGTGGTTTTAGAAATTCTATATATCTGCAACATACATAACATCTTCCCACTGTTTCCAACTAATGTAAGGTAAACTACAAAGAACATGGAAAATCTGAGGTAGATGACTGCCTTTATTTTTTGTTTATCCAATGTGCTATTAGGCTATTAATAACAAATAGCAAATCAATATTTCTCGAATTATCAGTTAGGACAAACAGTATTTCACAGATCTACTTAATACAAAATACTGGATAAGTGTTCTAGGCCTCAGTTTTTCAGATATTCATTTGTGAACTATGACTTTATTCTATTAGCACTCTCAACAGTTTTTTAATGTAAAGCAGAGCCTTGATGATTTGTATTAATATTTAGGATGCGTACTCAAAATAAATGAATGAAATCAATGATCAATCAACAAAAAGTACCCATCAATCAACAAAAAGAAAAGAACAAGAAAAATTACAGAATATATTCTGTTTTATTACGGTGGCAGTCCTGACTGGTGTCTTAATTATTCACACAAATACCTCCGCTGCATTAGTAAATACGATGTACAGCATAGCCACATTGTTTTATTATTTTCATTTATTTATTTTTTTTTAAGTCTTGGGCCTCAGTTCAGGAACATGCCTCCTTTGAGAAATACAGAAGAGACATCTGAATACTTATTCATATTCGATTCTGCATTCTAAATACTTAAATGCAATCCCACCTTTGATCCAGAATACTTCAGACCTCATGGCAAGTCAAACAGCATCATGCCGCCAGGGCAGGCCCTCCTGTAACAGATCCCACAGACACAACCAAGGCCAGGAGGTCCACTCCATCCCCTCTGCTGCAGCAAATAGGCAAATTTTGAAAGCTGTAGCTTGAAATGAAAGGCAACAGTCATCTCACGTCTTGATATCCCATTGAGAAAATGAAGATAAAACAACAGACTAATGATTATCCTTAGGATACGAAGCCAAGGTCTAGGTAACATGTGTGAGTGAAATTCCAGGCGCTGGCAGAGTTTTCTAAATTATGCTAGGGAGCTTCAGAGGAGAGACAGAAGTGTACAGCTCCAAAAACACAATCCCTTCTCGTATCAACAGGGCACGCTAAGGGTTAACAAACCACTCCTGGTCATATTCTTTATTAATCTCACCCCTCCCTTATTTAGCAATTTCCTCCTTTAATCCTGGCTTCTCTTAACCATTTCCCTAACAATTTGGGGTCCTTTTCCTCACAAGATTATCATCTGCTACAAGTTCCCTCTTCTGTCCCATGCTTGCATTCCAGGCTTTGTCCTGCTTCTCTGCAACACCCGACATCTGGCTGGGCTCCACGCTCACTTCAAATTTATGGCTCTCTTGCTCTTCCAAGCTTGCAAAGCAGGTTTTTACTCTGCTGCCTACAACTGCCAGGACAAGGAGTAGAGTCTGCGAGCTGGAAAGAACAGCTCATGAGCACCAGCCACCAGGAGAACTGGGCTTTGTCACTAGAAAACCATGGTGGAAATGCACGCCTTGCGACTTATTTAGTTCAAAGCCTAAATGTTTCTGTCTAGAACGTCTGTTTGTATCTCAAGTCACAAAGAAGCCATTAGTACCAATAATGTGTCATTACGGGGGCGTCAGCAGAGACTCTGCAGCTAAGGTTAATTTGAGATGCACAATTTAAAGCAGAACTAAAATCCCTCCATTTCACACTTTAATGACTGAATTCAAATCATTCTTCAAATTTGACACGGTAGCTGTTAAGGGGACCCTTGTGCTTTTCTTTTTATCTTTTTTTTTTTTTTTTTTGTCAACTTCTTAGTAAAAAACATTACAGACCCTGCCTTGCAATCATTTTCACCCACTTCCCCCTTAGATTACTTGTTAGCAGATTAATTCTTCAGGAGGCTTTATACTTCACCCATTCATTCCGACATGCAAGAATAAGCCTGATACAGGCTACTTCTGCAATTTCAAAAACACATGTACAGAGTTAATGATTTCACTCACAGTAATCCAGATGACTTTGCCAAGATCTGCTTACCTTAAATACACTACCATCACTAACTCCACAGTAGTAGTTGCACAATTCTCTGTTGTATTTCTACTCTCAACATCCTGCTAAAATACTGAAGTGATACAATCTTCATTTGTCACATGGAAAACCAAGGCAATGACAGAAGGATGCTGTGGTTCAACAACAGCTTCAAGCTGACCAAAGCAATGACCAAGAAGGGCAATAACATCTTCCCCACCGCTTCTTCCAAGTCTTTCTGACTTCCCCCTCCTGGCAGAAACACCACTCCTGAAAACCTAAGCAAGTAATGGGGACTCACCTATTCGAAAACTACCTTGTCAAAACAAAACTGAGCAGCCCACACTTAAAAGAGACCATGAAGCTACAATTCAAGCAACTCAAGATCACACAGGGAAAATGCAACACAGCAAGAAGTTGAACCAAAGTCTCCCAAATCCACTGATAAGTTTTTATCAGGTAACTTCCCTGCCCACAGATGACAAGATACAGTAAATAATTAAGCAGAATCTCATTACAACACAACGAAACAGCATGATAAGGCAAGATCCGCAGTGATGAAGCAGAGATGAAACAGCTCTCAGCGGAACACCTCCTGCCTTTTCCTGTGGATTCCTCAGTAAAGCTCACACTATGTCAGCAAAATACATAGAAACGTTTTCTTGTCGTCTGACGCTCAACTCGATTTCGTTCTGAATTTTGAAGAAATCACAGTTCAAGCACACAGACATTCTTTGGAGAACTGCCCTTCATGCTAAAAATGGTAGTGGAATTGCACAAGGGGGAAAAAAATTCCAAGAAATCTTTGACTCATCCATTGTTATTCATCAGGTTTTTGGAGCAGAGAATGGAATGCCGTCAAGCTAAAATTGACAGCGCTATTTTTTAATCTCTAAAGTGATGTCAATCCTTCACAAAGCCACAAGTGCTGAGAAAATTTTCTCTGCAAAATTCTAAGAATGACTCTTAAATTTTGTTAGTTTGGGGGGAGGAAAAAAAAAATAATACAGAGCAGTAAGAAGCACATGAAATTAAACTCCTACGTAGGTATGCCTTTGAGTACTGAGAGTATTAGGATTCACAGCTTTGTGCTCTCTGTGACTCAGACTTGCTGCCACAGGTGTCTGGAGACCTGGGACCCAACCGGAGCTCTGCAGAAACCTGCTGCATTGTGCAATTTTATTTTATTTTTATTTTACTATGTAGCAAAAGATTGCCCCCCAAAGACTCAGCATAGACTTAGTAGCTGTTCAGTTGATGTATTTTACTCCAAGTAGCTTTCACCCGGCAAAACTCAAGATTCTTCTGCTATCTAATTCCTATGGTTTTAGAACAACGTGGTGCTGACCAAATATAACAGCAGAAATGGCTTCAGTAAAGTTCTGAGAATAACACATCTACCCTGGCATGCCAGCACACTATTTTTAATTGTAGCTCATTAAAGATGTAATAGAAGAAGAATTACATCCACTTCTACCACTGCTCTGTAAAGGCAGTGAGCTAATCACGCTGCTCTAGAGTACAAAAAGGAATACTTCTGCATAGTGATTTAGGTAATCTAATTGAAAGGCAAAAAGCAGTGATTCACTCCTTGCTCTATCCGTTTTTTTGCCTATCACGGGGCCGGAGCAGGCACACAGCAATTGGCTGCAAATGTTAGTACAACAGAGACCTGGAAAATGAAAAAAGGCCAGTCAGTTGAAATGCTGAACAGGGGAAAAAGAAAAAAAAAAAAAAAAAAGGAAAAAAAAAAAAGAAAAAAAGAAATCTGGACTGCAGACGAGGAGCACTTTACAGAACAGCATGCAAATGCAGGCCTCTAAGGTAATTTAAACCAAATGCAGACTCTGAAACTGAAGTAGTTTGGTGAGTCAGCACAGTACGAGGACACAAACTACGCACGAAAAAAGCACGACTTTTTTTTTGTATAATGCATACTATTTCATTCCAAATTTACCAGAAACAAATTAATTGTCTCCTTCGTGCTTCGCCTCCTTCTCCTCTTTTTGGACTCGACCTCTACCTTCCAGAAACAAGCTGCATGCAGGCTGACTAGCTGTGAACTCTGATGTCTAGTACTTTAATTTCCCTTTCACAAAAATTTCATCTCCAGACCATGACAACGTTAATAAACAATCGCTGGCACAAATGCCACTAGCTGTCTTCCAAGTTACGACTACTTTCCTCTGGAAATGAAAAAAGATACTTAAAACCAAAGCTGCGGAGAATCGTTACAGGCTCTGACAATGGTAAATGCCTCCCAGATTCTGCCGGCCCAGAGGCTTCAGCCACCTACAGCTCTGGAGCACAGCAGGTCCTTAGCACCGAACATGCAAAGAAAGGCTAGCCTTGCCTCCGCCTCAAATATTTTTAAAGCCACGACCATTTTTAAACTTACAAAGCAATTTTCATCTTCATTTTCATCTCATTCTTGCCTCATACTTTCACAAGAACGTAATCCTGTGAAAGCCAGAACAATTGGAGACTGTTCATTGGAGGCTGTCACTCTCTGAAGTGCTTTCTGAGATAGATTTGTATGGACAGACGTGTGTAGCAATGAATAATCCAAAAATATCCACAATAGATAATAAGCAGAGTCTAGAAAAAAATACCATGTACTGCAAACATGGCCCAAGTTGGAATGAATGCCTACAGTAGCAACAGGACAGGAAGAGCAAAATGTTATTGTACGTTACTGGCACGCAGCCCGTAATTACAAAAAATACTGCAGCATTCCCCAGTAAGAGCAGAAAATATTATCATTTCAAACAAAGCAGCTGCAGCACACTGTCTGCTGCTGCAACCATGCTGCAGACACGTAGCAGAGGCAAGAGAGGAGAGGGCGGCTGACTGCTGAAGGACTCCTGACCTGTGGGGTGGCACATCTTCTCATGTCCGTGGCCCTGCACCGGAGCATGGGATGCTCCTGGTCAGCAGCAGTGGGTTCCCACATGGACTCCAGCTGCTGAGCCCTGTGGCAGGGGAAAACGGTTTCAGCAGTCTCGCAAATCTCCCTGTTCCAGCTCTTCAGTGTTAACTGCTGTCTTACTTAGCTGTCTCCAACCCTCTACCAACGGTTTTTAAACAAGAGGCTCCCAAGCATCAGACAACACACAGCAGTGCTGTTAGAACCAGTATGGTTCGCCTCCCAAGGTGGTGAGAAGCCTATCCACTGTACACTGCCCAAACAGAAGACAGCATGCACACAAGTTCACAGTCAGTGCTCTTCCCCACTGCTCCACCCATGGGCTGCCAGCACAAGGCACAGTCCCGCCAGCTACAATCAAGTCCCAGCTCAGCCCCTTTGCTGACAGGCATGTAAAGCATGCAAATTAGTAGTCCTAGTTCATCATTCATAGAAGTAAATTCTACAAAGTTTGGTTTCTACGTGGGTCATGAAGAAATAAAAAAACAAAAACAAAAAAAAAAAAAACTCAGCTAAGGAGCCAGACACTTTCTAAAGGCTTTATGTACTTGGAGAACTAGAGAACAGAAATAGAAGTCCGAGCAGTGAGGTTAGCAGAGAAGGAAACGCTGTACAATTCAAAGATACTTACATCTAACTTGTGTTTCCTCTATAGACTGCACACAGTTACAGAGCCTCCAGACAAAACTGCAGAGCCTCAGCTCTGCCTCAGCTACCAACACCACTACAGGCATCCAGCACCTCCCTACAGTCCCGCAGTGCTAAAGCTAAGTTTGAGGCATGCATCATCAGCTGTTTGCCAGCCTCTTTCAGAGATACTCAGATCATCATAAAAATTATTTTCTTACTGTGGTCCAGAAAGATGACGCCTTTAGGAGGGAGCAAATTAACTGCCACACCACAATGCTTTCCAGTTCACCAGTGCTTCTTGTCTTTCACACGGCAGTTTTTCCCAGTCAGACACAAAGATGACCGTAGCAGGAATATATGCAGTCGGTTGCAAGACTACATTTTTGTATCCTCATAAGCCATTCATTGGTTTATAGATTCAGAGTCCCACGGGGAGGGCTGCTAATCCCCATAAAGTCTCTGGGTGCAGGATCTGACTCTCTGACGTATGTAGCAGATGTGTAAAATAACATTAACCAAACATCTCTCCAGTAACTCTGCAGCTAGGGACTGAAAACTCCTAAAAATGTGTCCAAGGGCAATGGAGAAGGGGAAGGATAAGAAGAACAGTCCTGTATCTAGAAAGCAAAGTTTAGGCTTTGTGAATTGCTTTATTTATTTTTTACAACGTCGTTATTTTCTCACATCCATAACTTAAGCTGTGGTATCACAAGTGAGGACTACTGGGGGCTGGGGAGCCTGGCCACTGAGGCCTGTTTTGCCCCACAGCCAACTAACTCTTTCTCGGTTTCTGGGAATCTTCAAGGACCTATCTCCAAAGCCACTGCTGTGCCTCCAAAGACCTTCTTCCGAAAGGAAGCTCTACCTCCTCAAGAAGAAAACGCTTCTGGACAAAAAGCACATGACTGTACAACACTAATCGCCACAGAGGCCCCTCTCCACTCCCCGAGCTGGTGCGTGGAAAACACAGCCTCCATGCTTTCACACGCAGAGAAGAGCAGTGGGTGAGAAAAAAAGTCAAGATCTTGTTCAGAAGTCTCAGCTTAAAACTTCTGCCCACTCCTGTTCTATGCAGTAAGTTAAAACCAGACTCGACTAAGGAACTGGCTGAACTTTAGATCTGGATCCAGCCTTTCGCCAAGCTGTCGGTGTGCTTGCATCCTAAGCTCGAGTCCGAGCTCTTATCTACTCCATGCGAAAACGACTAAAATCATACGTCCTTTATAACAAATAGCCTCACACTGAGGAAGCACAGGATTGGTAGGATTCATGTTCACAACACTCTTTTGAAAGCCAATGCACGTGGTTTCAGTTGGAAATATAACAGCTTTCATGTTCTTTGCCTGATGTGGTCTACAGCCAGAGTAGTCAATGGCCGCATCAGCTTCGCTCATTTCAGCGGGTCAGGCTGGGGAATAAAAATCCCAGGTGATGCTCCCCAGCACTGAACACAACACAGGCACGGGCAGCAGCACAGACATGGCCGTGTCCTGCTGAAAGGGAGCCCCGGCTGTGCCACGACGCACTCAGCTCCCTGCGGTGAAGGTCTCCATTCTCCATCCCCACCACCTCCTCTTCACAAAGGCTTACACACACTTACATAAACAAATGAACAATTCCATTATGTGTCTGGCAGCCCGTGCACTTTCTTTCTGCTGCACAATAGAGGCGCCCCATTGAAAAGATCCATATACAGGGAAAAAAATCTAAGCAAGTCTCCAGCAAGCACACATATTATCAAAGCCTCATTTCCACTTAACAC
Source organism: Oreortyx pictus (assembly GCA_036925125.1). Classification (NCBI taxonomy): domain Eukaryota; kingdom Metazoa; phylum Chordata; class Aves; order Galliformes; family Odontophoridae; genus Oreortyx; species Oreortyx pictus. The sequence continues at coordinate 83,189,271 of JAUPFR010000003.1, read as the reverse complement.
AAGTTGCTTTGGGAACGAATACAGCTGACTTGAGGGGAAAAACACAAACAAACAAACAAGCAACCTCTTTTTCCATTAGCTAGGGAAAAAAAAAAAAATCGAACCGCTGCCATCTTTGTTGAAGGGCTCCACTAAACTAATGGTTTAGGAGAGCTGAGGAGCATGGACACAGGACAATTTGCGACTGATCACTGCCATCTGAACATGGCACACTGACAGCTGAAAGAAGAGCAGAGAAAAGCAAAACAAAACAGGCATGTGTTTAATCCGGGCAGGCTGAGTCCCCCATTTTCACTCCCAGTGAAAAAATAAAAGGCAGGAGGAAGCCGGTCCCTCTGCCTGCTCAGCACCCACACAGCTCCCTGCCTCACACAGCAGGACATGCGGACGGAGGCACTGCTTCTTCACGTGCTGGAAAAAAACTGTGCAGTATCTTAGAACGCATCTCTCGCCACCGAAGAACCTCCCTCTTCTCTAATACTGCCAACGAGCTCCTCCACTCCCGAATGCAATGAAGTCTAAACAAGGCTTAACAATTTTGTGACTGCAACCGAGAGCTGATCGAATGATTATAAAGGTCACGCAGATGCTACAAAGATACCTTCCCCTGAACTTCAGCGTGAGCTTCCTCGGAGACCAACAGCAAAAAGGCTGCCGAGAAAGCAAAATCACACATGTTCTCCTTGTCTGATGTCAGTGAAAAAAAGATGGGAATAAAAGCACTGTGACTTGCACTCCACAGAGCTCAGAAGGAACGCTTGCTGACAGAAAATGGGGACTGGGAGAAAACAAGGTGGGATCAGAGATATCACACAGGGATTGCTGTGGTTCTCTCCCTCCCTCACCAGCCTGTTCTGGCCACAGCTGCTGTCCTATGCCTGAAGTAGGGTGAGGCCCAGAGAGCAAAGTCTTTTACCACCTGAGCTGTGGGGATGGGGGGAGAGATGAAGAAAGGAAGGGGGAGTTGTAAGAACCAGAACTCATATGCCATGTGGCAGCGGTCTCAAACATATCTGCATTAATGGCCTGTTTCACAACTACAAAAACTGCCTCAGACTCCCACTGGAAGTAGGATCCCCTTTTGGGTTCACAGTCCCTAAAGCAAGAACTGCATGTAAAAGGGAGTTGCCCGCACTGATTTTCAAGTTTCTAACTTTCTGGATATATCCATATAAAAGCCTACAGGACTGGTGCAGTTTCCCAAGAAATGGCTCTAGTCCACTGACCAGAAAGGAAATATTTAGCTCCCTGCAGTGAGTCTGAAGATTTCAAAAGAAACTTAATAGCTCTATTCCTACAAAGCAAATATAGAGATCACCAGGGGCCAGCTATGCTCTCCTCTCTTCTGAAACCTGGTAAGCAACAAATGTCTGCAAACGCCACCAGGCAAAGGGTTTTGATATTCTGTACAGTTGTGAGGTTATCTGTCCAGCTTCTGCCATGTTATGTTGGTTCTTTTCACTCTGCAGATTTCTTACAGTAATTCTGTCTCCTTCAGGACACTTGTGGGTCAGAAAGGAATAAATAACCTCTTTTTTTTTTAAGGTAGAGGCTGCTTTCTCAGTTTTCATTTAGGCAGCATTTCAGGGGCTAGTTTTACAACTGTAACATTTCCTCTGTACTAGACAAAATAAGAAGACTCAGAGGTCATTACTTTCCAGTGAGAGAAATGAAAACAAAAAGAAAGACTACAGGGAGAAGGTGGGCTCTTCACTGCACTTCATAATTAATCGTCTTCGTTAAAATATTTAATAACCTGAGACAACACAATTCAGCTTCAGTCAGGGAACTCCTAGTTCTGCTGCTATTCAAACACCGAAGTGCAAACTGCAACTCTAGTTATGAAAAGGGACATTATTTTCTTTATACTTTTAACTCTACTCGTTCAAAGACACACTGATGAAGCAATTAAGCGAGACGTATTATTAAACTGGTTGAGTACTAACAGGCTCTGTCAAGAAGTCTGGTAAGCACCAACAAGGTGCTTAAAATAAAAATGAGAACTATGTATTTAATACAAAAGTATCACTTAAGAATGCTGTAAACTCAAATTACTCATGACATTATCAGCAACAGTAACATAACTGTATATGCATTTTTCTGGCAGTGCATTGTATTTTCTTCAACAGCTTTCTTCTGCAGAGTTCCCATGTTACACAGATTCCAAACTTGGAAATACTTAGGCGCATGCCTGACTTTCAGGGAGAATAGCTTCATGGATTTAAACAAGGTTCAACCCTTACGAATGTTAGAACGATTGCCTGTTTGTGGGACTGGACCTCACGGGGCCCATTTTCAAAAAGATAAGTGCGCTACATATTTTTACTGTTGTTCTCTCCTTCCCTCTCTCAGCTATTTTTATTGCCGTAGACACAAATATCATGACACTCGGAGGCAAAAAGGATTAGATTAATTACAAACTAACTGTAACTTAAGAGAAGACCCTCCAGTCACTCACCTCAAACCATATGAGTGTTTCAAGATGCTATTGCGCAAGTCTCCTCTCTTCTCTCCCCTGTCTCACATGAGATGTTGCAGCGGGGTTTTTTTTTCTGATGCTTTGCATCAAAACTCTTTCCTGGGCTCCAGGATCTTAAACAAAAACAAACCAAGAAACACTCAGAATGAACGTGTCATTTCAAGCAATTGGTGGGTGGCTCGGGGGAAATCCCTGACCTTTCTCCGGGGTATATTTCATTACCTTCAGCAAGTGTGCTAGCTCCCCACAGCACTTCTGTGGGCTGCGCTTACAACAAAACAAACCAACAACTATTTCAGACCGCAGAAAAACATGTCGCTTTAAAAATCTCTATGGTAGTACACTACAAAGTGTTCAAAGTAGAATCTGATGTACAACCAGGCTCCACAGAATAACGAAGGAGAAAAGGGATGGAAGCCCAGAGATGCAAATCATGAAAAAAAAAAAAAAAAGAAAGAAAGAAATGATTATGTAAGCATCCAACTGTTAGAGGGGAAAGCAATCACTGGCTTTATTATCACTGCAGTCCTACTACTGATGTTATTACTAGCAGTAACACGCATAGCTCCCAAATCGGGGACGTTTTCAGAACGCTCAGGGGACGCAGCAAAGTGCCGGGGAACCTGCGCTGTGCCCGCACTACAGAACCCAGCCCGAGCAGCAGAGAGGAAGGAAGGGAGGAGGAGGAGCAACAAAGCACTGAGTAAGAGAAACTGGCAGGTCTCTAACACAATCAATTCTGACGTTCTCCACTATCGCCAAAAAAGGTCTGAATGGGTCTGACCGCGACCTACGCGCTGCTGCGCTACGCAGAGCGCTTCCTCGTCCCCTCCCGCACACCCACTCCTCTCCTCACCCTACCTGTGGTGCCACGGCCAGCAGCTGAGAGCCAGCAGCCTGGGTTGTGTCAGCAGGAAAACCCCTCAGCTCCGAGCGGCCGGCGCTGCCAGCCGACACAGAGCTCACTTTCCCTCAGACAGAGCGCTCCTGCATTTGCTCGGCCCCACTGGAGCGCAGGCATTCCGGTTATTCCCTCCGCACCATTTTTAGCACCATCAACTCTATTCCTCTGCGTTCATTCTTGTGCTGCCTAAAGCCTGAGAGGCAGGCCCTTCCCGTGGCTACACCTGTGACTGACCCCACAGAAACCAACAGACTTGAAGAACGTGACAGTTTTGACTTTTCATGCAGTTGAGCCAGACTTTGGGTTTTCTTCCCTCTGCTGTGACAGACAGACAGCTCTGAACAATTTTTTCTGAACAATTAAGAAATGGAGACATTATCCAGTTTTCTGTGGCAGTACATACTTCAGAAAATACAACTTCCCAAAAGCGGTCAAAAACTCAAAAAATAAAGCTTTCTGCGTCACAGTTTATCTCCCTCCTCCCTTCGTGAAAACCCAAAACTCAGACCAAAGACCAACCCACAAACCAGAGGCAAGGTGGGCTTCCCTAAACCTGCCCAGGGGCTGCAGCTATTCCACCACTTTCCCAAGCTGCTTACAGCATGAACAAATCCCCAAATGCTCCATCTAAATTACCCTGCTCCTCTGTGCTCCTGAACACTTAGGCTGTTCCTGCTTCCCTCCCGGAGCCTGCTCTCGCTCCCAGCAGCCAAGCCTACAGACTTGTAGGGAGGGGACCGAGCCCTCCAAAGCTGTGACACAGATCCAGAGAAGGCTGCGAGTTCGAAGTGAACTGAGGACAACCTGTCCGTGCCTCATGCCACCCAGAAACAATTCTTAATTTAAGAAAGAGCGTTAAAAGGACTCTTTTATGGAGTGTCACCTCGCTGAACCAACGAGCTTCTGCCTCTCTGTCTTTCCCCAGCTCAAATACAAGGTAGCCAGGGACTCTATTCCAAGACTGAAAACAGCCTAAAATCCTCCTGCCCTCATGTCCATACTAACGCTTTTAACATTCTGTTGAAGAGACAGACTGTTTTTTGAGGGACAGATTCCCAGCTATCCTCCAGACTTTTCACATGACCTAGGGGCAAATGATATGTGACACTTCCTGAAGGGCTGGAATAGCTGTAAGTGACACCTGAACTTCTACAGTGCCTTTTAGGTACGACAGTCTGGCTCCTAATCGTAGGATCACAGAATCACGAAGGTTGGAAAAGATGCACGTGGTCACTTAACCCCGATTTTCCCGTGCCTCAGTTTCCCCCATCTCTACAACAAAGGTAACAGCATCTCAGAGGGCTGTAAGAAACACAACACCCACACTGAATGAGTGGTAACGCGGTAACAACAGGCAAAGCTGCAGATAGCTCACGTGAAACTGAAACTTCACATCCTCCAGAAACAACCTGGTAAGCCAAACCGCGGCGTCGGACATCGCTCTGTCCCTTGTCTGAAGCCATTCTGCGGACAGCTCTTCCACCCATACGACTCCCTCCTCCTGGGTGCTCCCAGCAGGCGTGGGGCAGGCTGAATGGCTTCACTGTAGTCACACAGCAGCTCTGCAGCTGCTCAGAAAAGGCCCATTGTGGCTCTGCATTTTACTATCTCGAGTAGCATACATTCATTTGCTGTACGGCTCCCTTTACCCATCTGATCCTTACAGAAGAAGGAGCAACACATCAGGGTTTGCCAGATGAAAAGCGGTTTTACTGCGAGGGAACGATTTTTTTGGTTACAGTATTAAAACCAATGGTGAAACCTTAACACACAGTGATTCAGTCACACAACTGACAGCCTAATTCTAAGTGCCTTGATTTTTCTACGCCATGCCCAGGCTTGAGCCAGGGAGGAAGGACAGTTCTGCACCGGGTACAGTACGCTCCTCCAGCATCCGACTACTCCACTCTCCCCCTTCTGGAGAAATGGATGCAGCTTCGAGCAACTCTGCAACTAATGAGGTGGTGCAGAAATCCTCCAGCCCCCCAGCACAGCCAAAGGCAGACCTACTGTGAAGCATAAATCCTCTCCCTCCTTCCATACACACTGTGTTCTCCCTGCCAGCTGTAAAGAAGCTGAATTCAGTCAGGGTTCCATCACAACAGCATCTCATGCAGCCTCCAGCATGCTGTACTCCTAAACCCCAGAAATTAAACAGCGATTAATCAGCTCATGTCCCCCCTCAAAGTGTTACTTTCTTCAAAAGTTTTGACATCTGACAAAAATCACAGGGTCTTTTTGTTTGCCTTCAGAGTTGTAGGAATGCAACAAGTGCTGTGCTGCTCTGCTGCTGCAAGACAGAAATATTTTGCCTTTTAATGCAAGCTGAGACGGATAATTTCTCTTGCTTTGGCAGCCAGGGACTTTAAGAAAACCTCCCAAGAGTTGCAGGCTGACGAAATGCCACCAGTGGGACCTTTCTCTCCCCGCAGCAATTGTCTCTCACTCAAAGCGCTGCATGAGTTGCACGGACTGAACTGATTACCCATTCCAGTCAACTGGTACATTAATTATTTTGCCATGGCTTGACTATGATCAAAACTGATGAAAAATCACAGCAGCAGAAACAAAGAATCGAGTAAAGAAAGAGAGTAAACCCCAGGACAAACTATAGAGAGACTCAGCTTATGTTTCCGGTGGATGGGGAGAAGATGGCTCTCCTGCCCGCATTTTGGGCAGGCTAAATCTCATTTGATGGGCGGCCACAAAGGATGGGGAAATGGCAGCACCAGGCTCTCTGCGTACCACTCATCCCACCAACAGGAATTCTTGTCCCCAAATCTTGCAGAAAAGGGTCGGCTGCCCTCCCTCACCTCAGCCAAGGAGTCTGTCTGCAGCATGAGAACCATAAACTTAGCAGTTCAGAGTGATATTATTACCCGATTTTCGGAGCGAGGGCTATCAGCCCTCACTTACTGTGCCTGAGCCCCAGTGCATCCTGTTTATTACTAACAAGTGATGCAGAGACATGCTCTCCCACTAATCCACAAAGCTGTTAGGCCTTTCCAAGTTGCAGTCATCCCAGCTTCCCCAGGCACTGACTGTGGGCCCTCCTGGGCTCCCTCATAAATGCCTTTCTATCCCAGGATCTGAGCACATCACTGATGTCTCGAGAGAGACGTACTGTGCCATGCATCTGAGGCTTATCCTGCTGCACGTGGACTTGACATACAGCCACCTACATTCATCCGGATGCAAACCTCCTGTGCTTCTTTCTGTTGAAAGCCAAGAGTGCCAGCACACAAACACCTGAATAGCATGTGCTCACATCCACGCAGCCTGTAAAGTAACATCTTTTGTAAAACTTCAGTGCTCTGCCCCTAAAAAGCAGTGGATTAGTAACTCTGCTAAATGTCGTGTATGGCCTTGAAAGAGGCGTTAAGAAAATCAAGTGTGACATGATGACTTGCAGTGTCCAGATACATTCCAAGCTCCTCAACTTCAAGGGCTCTTAGGAAAAAGAAGAAATGTTATGGTTTTTGGGACAGATGAGCCTGGTATTTTTCCTTTTATCTTCTGCCTTTCTCATTCAGTCTCACCCACCTTCTAGCTATGTAACGCTGAATGCTGAGATGCATTAATTTGCTGGTACATACAGAGATTGTGTAACCTGTATTCCTCATACATTTAAGCATCTCGAGTGCCATGGAGAAACAGGACACTTCAGTAGAAACCTCTGGCGACCTTTGTTGCAGGAAAGTTTTCAAGTCTGACCACAAGCTTTTTTTAGAACAGAAATGTAACCAGCCCAGCACTACTTCAGTTAACAAACAGTGGTCTCACAATCCGAGATTGGCAAGACCACGGGAGCAGCCTGGACAGCAAATAAAATCTTCCACACAGAGAACAAATGTTGTCCTCTGCCTGGGTCAAGAGAATTGGTTGGCTACAAAACCAGGTTGGCTACTGCAGGCAAATCGACCCTTTTAATTAAGGAGAGACAAGACACTGAAATAGATGAAGCTTTTGTACAAGCCTACTTGTCTGGACGTATTTTTTTTTTCTTTCTTAAAGCACTGTTCTACTGCCTCTGTCATCTCTACTTGTACTTCGTTTTCCTCAGCACAAATCGTAACACAAGCACTCAGACAAATAATGGGTTTGGTAGCAGGCTCTTTGGGCTGCCAACTGTCAAATTCCAAAAGCAGGACTGTCACATCTGCCAGACTGGCTCTCACACCGACTGTCTAAGGTAACATCGTACATTTTTCAAAGTCATGCTAGCAATAATGACATTACATCTCACCATACCATATGTTCCTTCCCTGCCTCAGGACACACACCACAAGGAGTCTGCACATCTTTTTATTAAAGGATGCCTAGCCAGCATCCTACAGCGGCTGATAACCTCAGTTCACTGCAGTATCTGAGCACCCTCTTTTGTTTAAGGATGTGAACACTGTCCCCAGCGGCACATGCTAATGTCAGCAAGTCATGCACAAATGTGAGTGCTCTGTTAGAGACGGGTCATGATTTGTTAAGCATCTAACATGCACTTGGCATTTTTTAAGCTCCTAAAAGAAGATATGATCCCTCTTTTGGTAGAAGATTTCTTCTTTCTAACTTCTCAAAATAGTCTTCCTTCCCTGAGGCCTACTCACACTAACCTTCCCCTTTCAGTACTACACGCAAAGAAAAGGGAAGAACATCGAGAAAGAAAAATTATGAAATGTGTTTTATTAACTGGTAGGGCTACGAGATCAGACAGTTGAAATACACCTTTCTTTCCATCCATCCCTTTATCCCATAAAGTCCCTGTGGGACACGTCTCCATTTCTGCTTTTGTTCTGATCAGGGCTATGGCTTTTGAAGAAAGTCTCCCTCCTGCTTGGGCTTTTGCTTGTGTTGTGGGAGCACATGAACTGAATCCCTCCCAAGAGGAACTAAACTAGAAGCACCAAGTTGTCCTGGAGCACAACTAATGGGCGTGCACTCAGTGGGACCTTACTGCTCAGAAGTAAAAGAAACCCTGAAACGTGCCTGATGTAGTCCTCAGGATCCCAGCAACAAGTTTGGCACCACAAAGATCCTCCCCAGTTGGTCTGCAGGACTCACTGATGCTGTTATAACCATAAAAACAAAGTAATTTGCTGTCATTCATCTCAATGCCACCATAAAAAATAAAAACATAGTATTATATTCTAATTTAATATTACAACAGCCTAATGGTGACAGCAATCTTGAAGCAAACAATGGAGAGAGAAGGGAAGAGCAAAAAGAACAGCTTCAGTTACAGCAGCTAACAGTTTCTGTAGCTTTATAATTAATTCTACTACTCCTTTAAAATATTTCTCTTAGCTTCTTGCACATAAACAGTAAATAATGGAAAATGGAAAGGAAAATATAAAATACTGAGCTAAAAAAAAAGAAAAAAAATTCTCTTTCTCCCACTAAACTCTGTGAAAATAGTAAATTTTAGGCAGTAGTTGCAAAAACAGTCAATAGAAAAATTCAGGCAGTAATGGTATTTTAAGACGATTGTGTTGACATCTCAGCTTAAGGCAAATATCTTCTGACATTTTTCTCGGGATGGGTCTTCTGTTCTTTTTCCTGCATCACTAAAAACCTTGAAATTTTCCAAATCTGAAAGTGTCTCATAATTATTTTCAGTAGTAAGACACTCGATCCACTTTTTGTCAGCACATGGAAGGCTAAGAATCCTATGACAAGACGCCTAACTTTCTCAGTTACCTCTCACAACTATTAGGAAGCACCTGCTGAGCTCACAGAGGTCTGCAGGCCACTTGGAGGCTTGTGTGCCACTGCCCAGAAGCCACTCATCTACACAGTCCACGACACTTGGTGAAAACATTACTAAGGGACAAAGCACCTTTTTCTCACAAGAGCTGTCTGAGGCCAAGTGACACCCCTTCTTTGCACCCCAATACCTCTTGAGAGCTTCTCCTCTCCCTCTCATGCCTCATGCTGGCCCTCCATACATGAGACAGCTCTGAGCTCACTGCAAGCCGGAAGCCAAAATGAGGAGGAAGTCTGTGTAAAATCCACAATCTCACTTCACAACTGCTGTCCGTTTTCATGAATGAAAAGGGCAAAGTCAGCAGGGGAAGCTGGGCCCTGTCATCGCAGCTAACACGCTGTTCGTCCCCTTTCTTAAAAGCAGTCAATCTGCATGTGTTTCCTTCAAAGATAACTGTTTCTACGAGCAAGACACATAATTTCAAGTGACCTTTATTTTTAAGAGAGTAGCTTTGCGCTTAATCTCTCATCTTGCAATTGCAAGAGACATGTGAGGAAGTTTTGGGCTTTTAATAACCCAGCTCAGTATTTAAATTGCATTCATTAGGGACTCTGCATGCGGAACAAGAGCGAGACGAGACACCAGGTCTCCCACCCAGCCCTTGTCATGTCACTTTATCTGTCCTCCCTCTGGCTCAATTTGTTACCTGTAGGACATGGGAAATGAAAGAGAGCGCTGCTGGCTTAGAATAGAGGAAAGCTGGAAAGCTAAAAATACCACATTTATTAGGCAAGTACGGGAAAACCAAAAGGAGCTAGGACCCTTAAAAGGACCAGGCAGGTGGAGGTCAGGACAGCTGATTTCTGGGGGCTTTGCGCTGTAAGGAGCATGCTCTGAGCAAAGCTGGCCCTGCCCTGGGAGCCCCCACAACAGCTCACACCCCAGTACCCTCTCCAATCTGCCACAGCATGGCAGATTTCCTTCAGAAAGGTTACCAGCATGTCGCCATCCTATATCCGACCGCCTCTTTCATAAAACTGCTAGGAATTCAAGGTCTTTGTGATCTCAACCTTTCTGTTAAATTTAGCTGAAACTGGCCAGCGGATTCCAAAGCTATTACAGGGAGACTAAGAGAAAGATAGCAAGCTCCGGAAGGAAAACAAACTAAAATATTGGTCCTGGCCCATGAAAAATGATGCTGGACTGGCAAGAAAGGTAAACAACCAGATCTGATGTGAAAATTCAGAACTGCAGTGCTAATTCTGCAAGATTAATTAGTACCAAATCCAAGCATAATCTTGCCCGGGGGGATTTATTTTACTTATGCTGCTGTGAAACACAGCTTTACTTATACTCACCATGAATTGCACTTTGCTTATGAGTAATATTAGTTATGTTTTCTGGGGAATTAAATTGTAATCTTTCCTCTGTTCCATTTAACACATTCGGTTTACTGCAGTAACTTGTTTGTGATACCACTCAATTGCAACTACAGAAAGTGGGACAACAGTTTGTTCCTATGCAAGGCAGGAAAAGTCTACCTGTAGATTCGGGTACAGATAACAGATTCAGATTGCTTCAGATGACACAGGACAAGTAGGTGTTTGGGGTTTTTAGAGGGAGGTGAGGAAAAGAAAGGGTTTTTCCCCTGGAGGATCGAAACAAGGTACTTTTTCTTTAATGTGATTCATAATATAAGACAGATAACGAGAACAGCAGTTAGAAAGCTAAGTTTGTGGAAAATTCAAAATGCTGCATAGTGCTTTGCACTTAGCGAGCAGAGTTTGTAAACAGAGGAAAAAAAAAATGCATTTCCAACTTATTTTGGATATTGTATCTCATATATATCATATCTATATATATATCTATATATCATATATATATATATCATATATATATATCTCATACATACATGTATTGACGTGGGCTGAAGTACAGTCTGTTCTCTTCAGGATTTATTCAGACCGAGGATAAAACTGCTTCCAACCTGCAAATTTCTGTCATCCCAAAGCTAGCACTCAACACAGTCTCATTTTTCAGCACTAAACCCTGCACACTCTAATAGTATACTCTCCATATTCCTCAATCTCACGCCTAGTATTTCTTTTGGTGCTCACCTCCACTTGCAGTACCATGTAACCCTCTCATGGCTAACGTCCTACACAAAATGAAAGTAACCCAGCAGCCAGCCTCTGCAGAATCACCACTGTTTGCAAGGAAACTAACAGCACAGCCCTCCTTCAAAGGGACAGAAAAAACAACATCCAGCTTTCAGCAACTGGAGTACTAGAAAATAAAGCTAATGATCAGCACATGAAGAAACGTTAAAAGAAACATAGCAGGTTCTAGAAAGTTACAAAGCCCCTCATCGTGCCCGTCTCTGGACTCACGTGTGATGCTAAAATGCACGTGCTTCAACAACCAGGTACATATTTAAAATGTACATCAGATTAACCAACATACAGCTTTAAGCACAAACTAAGAGATTTAAATATCAGCCAGGACCATTAAACGCCTTTTGGCTTATGCTAATCCAACATGATATAGACCACACAAATTCAGCTTCGAATCCCTCCAGAAGTGGGAATCACTCTTCTTGTGCATGTAAGGGAACATCATCCAGCCCAAAAACACGCAGAGAGACATCCAAGCTCTGTAAAAAGATTTCATGAACGTACCACTTTCCTGGGCCTTTTTGCAATTGTTACTGGGATATTTTTGTTATCACTGAAAACAAACTGATCTTCAATAAAACACTGCAAGAGTGATCTGTTCCCCTTACTCCCACACGGCCAAATCCCCACGAGCATGAGCATTACAGAAAAAGGCCAAATGGAAACCAAAAATCCTTCACTGTCATTTGAGGTTTTTTTTTTTTCAGAAGTGCTTTCCTTAAAGCCTCCTCAAGTTAATATTTGCTATTTAAAATCTCAGTCTTCGAAACGCAGAATGGTAGCTGGTCTGCGTGCAAAAACGTGGGATATTTGGATAAGCTGCATCTTTTTTAGAACGTTGAGGATTACTGGCATCTATGAACAAATGGACACCGACTCCCTCTGCTTTCTATCCCATCAACATGACGAGCCACCCGCTGCAAGTGGTAGAAGACTTGTAATTTGGGGGTTTTCCTGCATCATAAGGTTTTGCTGGACACTCTCCAGAATAAGCCAGCGAGGCTCTTTCAAACCCCAAACGTACCCATTTATGTGCTTAACGTTTGGGGACTTCAAGAAGTGAGCGGGGCTGTTCCGATTTGTAAGTTAAACATCGGCACAGCCAGCAGTGTAACCCAAGCCAGGCAGCAGTACCGCAGCTAACTGCCCAGGGAGCTGAGCCGTCCTCCCTGCTTCTCCAGCTTTCCCTCCCTCTGCATAGCCAGGAGCAAGGCAAACAACAAACCGCCCTTCTACTCTTGGTACTAATCACCCGCTAGTCACGTTAGTCTATAAGGCAAACTGACACATCTATTCATTTTGTCTGTTTCCAGTATTTGTAATCATCGTTTCTCTAGGACTGCAAAGTAACTGCCAGTTATTACTAGAATTTGGCATGCAGAAGCTCGTGTATATGAAAAAAAAAAACATGATCAAACAATATGCAGCTCATTAAAGGAAGTTTGTAACTTCATTTCCTGCCCTAATACCTTGTTTTTATCTCCTGGAAGTATTTACCATACCACCTGATTAGGCTGAGCCGCTTATGTATTTTGAAAATACAAATTATGCCATCAGTCATCCGTTGCATGACAGTAAACTTGCAATTACACAACTAAGGGAGCTCCCACAGCACACCAAGCGCAACCCAGCCCCAAGCGCCAGCACAGAACAACCAGGTTACCCAGTCAGTACCCACCCAGAAAGAAAACTCAGGCCTAAAACAGTTGAACCTTGTGCCCAGCGTGAACAGAGCTGCGTCTCTCTGGGTTACCTCTGCAGGCACACAAAGAGGGCAGCGCCTGCAGAGAGTACTCCCTTAAGACTGATCTTTCAGAGCTGGGCACCGACGTCAGTAAGGAATGGCAAACCCTAATGCCATCTTAAAACCTCCTCTCATTCTTTCTCCGTCCTCTCCTTCAGCTCGCTTTTAACACTGCTCTGCACAAAGACTAACGCAGACAAGTCAGCCTGTCACGTCCGTGCAGAAATGCACAACCAGGGTCGCTCCCAGCCTCCAGGGGCAGGATCCAGAGCTCCAGGACTGTGACAGCTCACCACAATTAATACACCGTCAGCAGGAAACACGGCGAGCTTTAGGACCTTGAGAAACCCACCCTGAAGTGCGTACATTCATGCTTATTTCTATCAGCCAACTTAAAAGCCCCTCCCTGCACAAAACTGACAGCAATGCTCGTAGCCGCCAGAAAAGAAACGCAGGCGTAAGTGTAAAACTGCAGGGCTTAGGAAGGCTTTCCAGCCTCATGTATCTGTCGCACCACAACGGAACAGTTCCCTCAATGGTTAACAGCCGGCTTTCTCTCTGCTGATGTGACACGCTACCTCGATTCACGCGCTACTGGATTCCCAAGTCTGCAACCCATTCAGAAAGCCAGCACAAATGCCACGGCCGGTTTAAGACCTAAAGGAGGCCCTAAAGCAGAAGCTTACACCTGTGGAAGCCACCGGTGCCAGCCTCCGTCAGAGAGGAGAGCAGCAGCAGGGCGAGCCTTCCTGCCCTCAGGAGCCCCCGTCGCTTGGTGCCAGCTCCACAGCAGAGGCAGCCGCAGAGTCCTGCTCTTCTGCTTCCCCTCGTGAGGTGGGAGGGAGCGGCGATTGGTCCCGCGCAGATCTGCATGGCACCAGTGATCTATTTATACAGCTCCAGCGGGCTGAAACTCTGCCTAGAAACTGCAGCCGCCTCTCCAGCTCTCGCGCTGAAGAGAGCTGGATGCCTCTCATCCCGATTCCCGCGGTATTCCCCGCAAAACGACAATTATTTTAATTTTGCGTGGGGGGGAGGAGAGCTGCCGGCGTGTTTTGCACGCCTCTCCGTACACCAGCTTCAGGATTTTGCACCCAAAGGATTATCAACTTCGTCGCTGGGTTTTAGACTCCACATCCGTGATTTACAACACAGCCACCAAAATTAGGCAGAGGATAACACTCTCCACTAGGCTCAGTTAGTCAGTATGCGCTGACAGTTTCTCTTTTTTTTTTTTTTTTCTGAAACATATGAAGTAATAATAATCATTTTAAAAAAATTAATTTAGAGTCATTCTATATCCAACTGTCATTTGTCAGACTTTCTTGTATTATTAGTCAGAGCTTCTGGTGACAATATAACCCACAAGACTGAAACTTGAGTGGTTTTCGCATGTCATCAGAGCCTTAGATAAAACTGCTGCCATAGAAAGTGGGAGTATTTAATTTTTTATAATACTTTTGTACTAGTATAAAGCAGCCACTTAATTCACATCAGTGACTTCTTTTCTTAAGGTATTTGTATCTGTTTGATCTTTTACAAATATCTAGTTCTTCTCTTTAGATGCAGCTGAGCACTTCGAAGACATTTTGCTATGACTTTTTAATTAAAATTGCTACAAATCCTTAGGGTTCAAGGCTTTTTTCCTTCTTTCTTCCAAGCCAGGTCACAGAAGTTACAAATGCGTTAGTGCAGCCCCCATCCCCAAATCTCAAATGCTGATGATGTGCACCCGAAGAGGCAAGGAACCTTCTGTTACATGGAAACAGCTGCTTGCTGTAGTTGCTGCTACGAGGTCTCCACACCAACTCACGTCCACAGGCTGTAAAAGGCAAGGTGACAAACCCCCCGTTCCAGCAGTAAGGCTGAACCCCACCCAAAACTGGCCACGAAGGAACGTAGTGACTCCAGGTCATCACAGCCACACTTGCGGACGCTACAACAGGTCACAAGGTACTGTGTACCAGAACCTCATCGCTGACTTTACCACCATTAGAAAAGCTCACAAAAATGAAAGGTCATCAGAGCATAAAACAAACAAAGAAACAAAAAAAGCGTCTGCTTGAATGAAAATCACATGGATCAGTTAATTTCGTTACAGTTCTCTAACAGTTCACGCTGCTCCTGTACTGCTTCCCCTTACTCCCTGACTCATACATGCACAATTTTGGGAAGCGGAGGGTTAAGAAACAGGTTTTATGAAGAAGCAAAGGAGTAAAAATTAAAGAACTGATGCATCAAACCAATTAAGCACATGATTAATTTCCATTGTCTTCAGCCGAGCTTGACTACGGTTAAAGCACTCTGTTGAATCGGGGTCCTCAAAACACAGCGCTCCTCGCCCTGTTGGATCTGAGCAGGGCTTTAGGTAAAATGAAACACTTGAAAGGAACTAAAGGTAGGTAAACGCTCAGGTTTAGCAAGTTAGAGCCTTGTAGGAATTCTGCTGGTTAGGAAAAACCCCGTAGTGGCTGTGTAAATTTTCATCACCTCTAGCAGTTTTTGAATAATGCAGTGGCCTTTTTGGCAGCTTCACGAAGCTGTAATCTGCACAAGAAGTTCTACAATGTCTCAGCACTTCCTGGGGACTTTTAGCAGTAGGATAGTCTTGCAACACAAGCAGAGATTAATCATTTTCTAATGCACAGTAATAAATAATGTATCCCCCATAGTACATAAATTAAAGCCGTAATTCCATCCTGGTTCCGTGATGACACCAGAAGCCCAAGATGGAATTTCAGCTTCGTTATGACCAGTCAGGATACGCATTATTCCTTAAATTATGTTCTGAGAGTTGATAATGAACTGAGAAGTTCTGAAGGCATTACCAAAAAAAAAAAAAAAAAAAAAAGAACATGTAATTACAAGAAGAAAGCAAAATTATTAAGTCAGATATTGTTTGCAGAACTTGCAAAAGTAAGCACTAAATCTCACCCCTGAAACACCCACTCAGCAGACTTCTGGTGAGGCAAGCAAAGATCACTACTACTACCAAAAAAAACTGAAAGTTCCGCTAGTACCAGAGAGCAGTGCCCCTGCCACAGTACACAGTATGAAACTACACATGAAAGTACACTTCAGTGTACCAACTGTACATGACATAGTAACATCCACTTACAACTCTGAGAGCACCCCCCTCCCAAAAGCATACACTCTATTTTACTCACACATCACACAGTATTGTACACCTACACAACAACAAGCCTAAAATGCCAAGAGAAAGTCACAATAAGCCTCAAGTCCATGCTCCTCTTCGACAAGGTAAAATGCTCATGATGGGATGTGTTTGGTGCTTGTAGCGACGGCAGAGAAAACACTGTGTAAGCTCTAAAAACGTTCCATGGAGCACATGATCCTCTATCTTTTTTCTGCAGACTATTTCAAGAAACCTTATGAAGACTCTGAAGACATCTTACAACCCTAATAAGAAGCATGTCAATAGAAGTAGTAAGACAGAGAGACAAAACAATCACCTAGAGCTATCTGCGGTAGTCACCCTGGACTTTCACTACCAATTCCCATGACTTAGCAAATCCTGCAAGATTTCAAGCAGGCCTGGAGTCAGCTTTCTTTCTAAAGCAAGAAGAAAATAAACTTCTGACCATCTTACACAAACAAAGCACAGAACTTGACAGCATCTCCCATCGCGTGGAGTGGTTCCAAGTTCTGAACTTTTTTTCACGGCTCTGTTCACAGATTTGATCTTCTATCTACCCCTCATCGTTCTTGATAATGCGAGAATGTAAGTCACGCTCATGCTCTCTTGCACTCCCCTTAAATTTTCAGCTTAGAGAACTATAAGGAAAAGCAAAGAAAGTGAAGGCTAAAGATTACAGTAAAAAAGTCATACAGTATGGTGCAGGAAGTTGACATTCAAAGAAGCCGAAAAATTTCAAGCCCTGAGTAACAGTTTTTGAATATCTGAGGCTTCCCCACAAGCCATGTATTACTTGTTCCTTGCCTCCCTCTTTCTCTTCCTCTTTCCACTTCCTCCTTTTGATGTTACATAAAGCATTCAAACCTGAACACCTGGACTTACATTCCTGCACTCGTACTTCAGTCCCTTAGCAGGAATGGGCTAATACCTAGTGATTTCTTCTCTTTATCTCGTTTAGATAACCAGCAACATTTTACATTTGAATGTAACTATTTGCCTTTGCATTTGAGAGCACACACCTTCCAAGAATCCATCTTCTCACCTTTCGCCTTTCATGATTCTTCACACAAATAAAAAAGCATTGAAAATCATGAGAAAACATAATGAGGACAAAGAGAGCAAGACAATCAATGCCTAGAGCTCCTTGCCTCCATGGTATCTACACGAGAAGCATATCATCACCTCTAAATAGCAACCTGAAACCTACTCAAGAGACTTACATAAGACGTGACTCAAGAACTAAAGCAATGAATGTCAAAACATTCAAAGACACAGTACCCTCTGCTCCTAGTACTAAAGGAATAACTGCTGGCAATATACAAAGGAGATCATTGCAACAGAGAAAAATAGCAGTAAAATCTTCTTAAGAGATTCAAAACCAGCCAAACCAGTGAAGCCACACACTTTGTAGCAGTTGTACAATCCAACACTAGAAAAACTTCAGCCAGATGTGGTCTTGAAGGATTCTTACGTCTCAGCAAACTGATACGAGCTCACACCCTCCATCTGCCTTTTACTGGGGGCTCAGGGAAAGAAATGGTTTTCCCTCAGACCTTTTAGCTAGCAGGTTATATTGCTTGTGATATATGGCTCACAGGACTGGCTACATAACACAGAGACTAAAAGGTGACCCTGTAAATAAATGTCAGCTGCAAAATCGAATACCTTTCCAGGTCGGAGCTGAACAAACACTACAATATTGACAGTGTGAGCAAAATGCTGAGGAAGAAAAGAACTACAATGAAAAGGAAAAAATCCTGGAAGTAAGCAGGAGGCAATGTGAGAGGGAGAGAGTGCATTGCAAACTTCATGTTTGTACAATTCTGACCAATTCAGGTTCTTCCCGTGCTCATCACTGCACCATCTGTGCTTAAATAAAAATGGAAAGGTTCTCGATCACGTTTTCCTTCTTTGTGCAAATACCACTTTCACTTTCATATTTTTAAAGGACTATGCGAGTTGTTGATTCAGAAATTCATCTGAAATGCTTATATAATACATACCAGATTTATTCACAATTTCTGTCCAGCAGACTTCTGAGGAATACCAGCACTGCACTGGTCATAAAAACATACAACAGGAACTGTTGCTCACAATGCTTTTCTTACAATCCCAGAATTACGTTAAGCAACTTGCCCTCTGAAAAGAGGTCACATACACCTGAGTTCAAGCAGTACCCCGTTAACTGGTTTCTTTCCTTGCTCACTGGCACAACACACGCCAGCATTCACACTAGCAGTAGCGAAGATTTCAGTGCTTGCAACCCAAGGGGAAGAGCAGGACTTTAAAAGGACAAACTCCAACACTTGTAACAACAAGCTGTACGGTAAGGACTTGCCCCACAGATTCCACATTCAGAGATGCAGACAATGCACTGCAGAAAATTCACATTTCCCTCCCAGATGAAGGAAAGGGGAAGACAAAAACAGTTTCTGTTTGTAAGATTTTTAAATTATCTAACATTACTAACTTAAAATTACCCATTGGCAATGAGTTTTTGGGTTGTTCATATAGAGGCATTAAGAATCCAAAGAAGAAGCTGTTCCTACCATCAGATTATGGCTGGTGATTTGTTCTTGACAAAATATAGGACAAATGAACATACTGCTAATACATACTGTGTTAATTATGCTGTGGTTTATGTAGTAACCCCGATGGGAGTTCAAACGAATTGTGACAGATAGGGACAGAAACAGTATTATATATAGTTTACACTTGTATTCCAAGATGACAGCTATAGCATGGGAGGACTGTGCTGTGAGGCTGAAAGGATCTTACACTGCGCTGTTAGATTAAATACTGGAATGGGGTGAAGTTCAGAAAGCCAATTTCATCACTGTTCTGTAACTTCAATATAGCTCTCACTCCCTATTACTGATACCAGCTCGAGGAATGATGTCACTATTTACACTGTGAGCACACACCAGCCTTACAAATTCAACTTGTGAGCACAGAGTGCTGAGGATGCTGTAAGGAGAGCTGACACTTAAAGACAGCACACTGCCAAAACACAGCTTTAATTTGAAGGATGAGGTCCAACCAGCCCTGTGCAGCTCACCAGGTGCAGAGCCCGTGGCTGAACACAGCATCTCCCATGGGAAAGTGCTCTGGTTGGAGACGAGCCACAGCCAATCCAAAACAGCTCACACTGACCAAGATAAGCGAACATATGATATGCTATACACACACACAAGTTTACGTACATACATATATAAGCTCCTTCAACAAAAACACACGTATCCAACATGCAGTTCTATTTTCAGATGTTAAGGTTTTGTCGCCTCCTCCTTGCGCTCCCGGCAAAAAAAATCTCCACTCACTTTCCTCTATCATTAATCATATCAGACTAATAAACATTCTGACAATGACACTGTTTAAACAGCCTTCTCTCCACCGAAAATCCACTGGTAAATATTTTCGCATACAAGACGACCATCCCACGGCCCTGCCTTTGAACGCTAATCTAACAGAGCTCTGCAAGCCAGCACAGCGAAGAGCTGCTCTTTGGGAGGGGGAGTGCAGGAATGAAATGAGAGAGGGGCCTTTAAGATGAAATAAAAATAGACTCCCTTGATCCTACCATGACATGGCCCAGACATTCTCCCTGTGGGGGAAGAAAATGTTTCTTACTGCAGTGATAGTTTTTACAACGTTTTCTTCTCCGTGGTTTTTGTTGTTGTTGTTGTTTTTTTTTTTTCCCTGTGCAACTCCGCTTCCTGAGGAATGCTTTATATAAAAGATGAGACACTTGGCAACCCAGCTCTGCTGCTTTGTGAAATTCTTTTGGCAATGGCCCTATGTGCCAACTGCATTAAGCACGCTTTTTATTTATTTATTTGTTTGGGGAGAAGTCAAAGGGAGCAAGCCCTAGTGCGGCAGGGAAACCAGAGATGAGATGGGCAGGGAGGGGCCAGAGCCTCTGCTCTGGGGAAACCTCATCATCCGAGAGGAGATGATTCCAACCTCAAAGTGTTGCCGCTGCTCTGGGGCACACGCAGTGATTCCCAGATCCCAAGGCGTTTAGCAAACATCAATTAATTAATTAATTAAGCCTCAATTCCACAACAAAGCCCGGTATCATTACACATCTATTTTACATACGGGTAAAACGAGCCGCACAGTGAACCTAAGCCGTGCTGATCTCGCACCGTGCCCCAAGGCAGGAGGCACGCTGTCTGGCCCTGCCAAGCTCCCTCCCTCCCACCTCGGGTGAAACCAGAAAATAAAGAAGTCTCACCATGGCACCCTCTTCCAAGGGCACATGACTCCTGGGGGAGGGACCTCCACCAAAAGCACGCCAGGCAGCACCGCTGAGACATACCTGAGCAATTTTGTGGCAACAAGTCAGGGTCAGGCCCCCACCCAGGGCCACGTTCTCACAGAGGCAGCAGCACAACCTCCAAAGGGCTTAGGACCCAAACAAAAGACCCCCATTTCCTACTCGCATCACCATGTGTTCAGCAAGATGGCAGTACGCTTGAGGTCCGAGGCGTGGAATGCATTCATGCTTACAAGAAAACAAGATGCTTCTCAGAAACAATGGAATATTTTGCTTACAATCATGATTAGCCCCGTTTATTTACACCAGGGACCAACAAAGCTTGGCAAGACACCCCAGGGGACACCCAGCAACAGCAATTCACAGAACTGTCAAACTTTCAAGCTGAACAGGAAGGAGAGATGGAAAAGGGAGAGGGCGCAGCCTCCATACCCAGAGACAGAAGCAAGCAGCAAACTCCAGCACTGCAAAAGAGTGAAGTTCTGAACTTAGCGCATCTCCTAATATTTCCAGACTGCAAGCAGCAAAAGGCCCAGGACACCCCAGCCACTGCTCAGCACACACACCATCAAGGAAATGCTGAAGCAGGGTCTAGTCCCTTCCATCGGATGCTACCATGTCTCTGACTAAAACAGCCTGCAGGTGGAAAGAAAGGCCTTTTCTTCCACCTCAGAAGGCTGAGGTAAGCAAGGACAGCCTGGTCATGGAAAAGTTTTAAGCAGTTTGGTCTAAAAGTCTGAAAGAATGTTACAAACATTTGTTTGTGCCACTGATAAAAAAAAAAAAAAAGTTTGATTCTGTTCGTTGAAAAGAAAATTGACCCACCAATCTAAATCTGTCTAGTCTCTTGCTAGAAGAATAGGAGTAAAAATTTCTGTCATCTCCCCTGCCTTGCTCATTCTAGAACTTTTTCCTGGGATTTCCAACCTTCATTTCTAGGCCATTTTTTTCAATGCGATAAAGGTAGTTATCTCAACAGCAATGCACAAGCCCAATTCTACAAGATTTACTCAAGATAAAGTGACTTGAAACAGACTGCCAGCTGTAACAGAAGTTGAGTGTGACCAAGGGCTCAGGACAGTGAAAAGCAGAACTCAGCATGCAGGCTAACCACAGAGCAAGCCTTGCCAATCATCCGCCCTCAGCAGAGCCCACACTCAGCTCCTCTGAAAAGTATTTAGTGATCTCAGTTCTGGAAAGGGTCAAAGGGACAAAATCTCCACAAAGAAGTCCCTGGCAAAATTCCACCCACCTGAAGGAAAGAGATACCACGACTCCACAACTCATTCTCTTTAACCTGAAAACCATAAAATAGCATTTCAAGTGGGGGTTTCAACCCCAGTACACCAATTTACATGTTGTCCACGGGGGATGCACACCTTGAGCTAGGAAGTGATTCTGGAAGTGCAGGCCAAGAACAAGCAAGGGAAACCTCAACATAAGTTATCTGAAACTCTGGTCTAATTAGCCCAGCGTGGGCAAATTTGAAGTCAAGAGGTTTTGTTTCTGTGTGCATATTCTAGGTATTAAGATATGAATGAAACTACATGTTGTCTCAAGGCAAAATTTCACACTAAAACATTAATAAATACATTTTTCCTTAAATTCGTACCTTTTTTTGAAAACAAATTATTCTCTACTGAATACATCAGCAAAGGCAGCTAAGGAGAATGAAAGTATTTTAGTTTGGGTATGGCCGTCTCAAAAGCCTCAAGCGCACAGCACAGATGTGATATGAAAGATAAAATTCCACAGCTTAAAATTCAGTTGCATAGTTTACTTGCAGGGGAGGATAAGATTGTGACAGAGACAAGGTCTGAGGGCAAAGGGTAGGACAGGACTGCACAGATGAGAGGGACAAGACTGGGTTGTTTTTGGCTTGACACTTGTCAAGTGAAAAAATAAGCGTGAGTCATAGCAAAGGTAACTCAAAGTGTGATGTGACTGCAGGGGAGAGCTGAGCAGACCACACTGCATGAGTCAGCAGCACAGATAAAAAGGGTGATAAGAAGCAGCAGATGGGACATGTCTTTACTAAAGCAGCCCTGCAGGACACAGGCCTCCTTTGCTCTAATGAAACGCCCGTGCCAAGCTGCCGTGCGCTGGCGCGTACACTTGAGATGCCATGAATCAAAGCAGCCCGCGCGCCAAGGTTAGGAAAGCAGCAGGCAGACAGGTGCAGACAGATCCACATGCAAAAAGGCACAGAAAAGCAAAGCAACACACGCACACAAACCCGAGCAAGTGCCCTGGGACAGCCCCAGCCTGGCTCAGACAGCGGGGTGGGGAGGAAGGGAAGGAGGGAAGGAAGCTGTCAGCGAGATCCTGGCATTCAGGCTGGACGGTGGCCAGCTTTTCTGCTGCTGCTGCTCACACTGACTGCCTTCCCAGCACTCTGTGCCTCGCTGGCCAGGAGGCAGCCACAGCAACATGGTTCGTCCACGTCTCCAGAAGCTCCCGGGCTTACAGCTCCGTCTCTCTGTACAGGATTGCAAACCCTGCTTTGCTCTGAGAGGAGAGCATTTAACCCCAAGAGACCAGGCACCGCGTCCCTGGGTAGAAGAAGCCATGCGATCATAGCCGACCTCAAATCAGGCGCAAAAATACGACTTGCCAACCTGACCACAACTTGCAGAACTGTCAGAAAGGAAGAGGGGCTTCTGTCAGCAGCTCACAGGAGGACAGAGTCAGCAGGAAAAGCTCACGGCACCTTTCATCTTGCTTCTTGGCTGAGGTAAATTTATACCCTGCCTGCAAGGAGTAAGATGGAAAGTAAAATGCTCTATTTTTAGGCACAGGATCCTGCTTCACCAGGTTCATCTAATTTCTAAGAAACAAACCTTGGCAAAAGGTACGTATTTGAGGGTGATGAGAGATGACTTATTTCATATCCTTTTAGTGCAGCTCGTAGGACGTCTAGCATGAATCTAAGCAAATCTGCTTCAGTCACACATATGTGGCAGCTGCTTCTATCTGGGAGAGCCCCTACATTCTGGCAAAATAGATTATCACTATTTCATTATTCCAGCCTGCCGTGACAAAATCAGCACGTTATGCCCAAGTATTTCAATGGAGTCAGAAGGTGTGTCTATTCCCTCCCACCCCGAAACATCCCCATTTATAGGCGTCAGAAGTTGGCAGGTACATCGAGGAGGAGCAGCTGCTGAGCCTCACACAGTCTGCACAGCAACAGCTCTGTTGTAACAGATTAACCGGCAGAGAGAGAGAGAGAGAGAGAGAGAGAAACAGGAAAGAGCCTCACTTTCCTTCTTAACATACATCCCTGCTTTCAGATGCAGCCTCACAGAGGCAATGACAGTCACGGCATGTCTAAAGCTGAGCCGGACAAGAGCCAAGGCCTGCCCACCCCAGACATGGCAGGGTCCAGCTCTGCATCACAGCCACGTGCTTTTCTAGGCTGAGCACGCCCACGTGGAGGAGGAGGTCAAGGAATTGCTCTCCTAAGGTCAGGACAAGTATCAGCAAAGGGGGAGGGCGGTCAGCGTGTAAGAGAAACGGCAAAGTTAGTTTTCATTTCCTGTCAGTTTTAATCTCGTCAAGAGGCTTTGCTAGCTGCTGCTTCCATTTTCTGGCTTGCCTGCTGAGGACTCACTCCCTGCACCCAATGGCAGCAGGGTCCTGCTCAGCACAGCCCTGTTGCCAGGAGATCCACCCTTCGCTGAGAACCAGGCAGCAGCCCCAAATCCCTGCGCCATCCCACCTTGCTGCTGGACAGATGAGCACACGTCAGAGCTTCCACTGCTTAGAAGAGAGAAATGCTCTGTGTGTGAAAGCAGACGTGTGACTTTTCTTCCACAATCTCAAATCTTTCTGTTACCACCTGAAGGCTCTGACCATTCAAAAACAATTCCGTGCTCATTCAGCCACTGTTTTCTGCACTCGGTGGGCTCTTTGATTTTCTTGGAACTCCCCATGCACTTCTGTGCTCTCTGCAGGCAGTCCCTGAAACACACTGCACCATTTGCATGTGGGCAGAGAGTGCTTGCTAACCTGATGGGAATTAGTGACAAATTGCGATCATGGCTCGTGCGCAGGCTCAGCAAGGTCCAGATAAGTGTTGCACCTACGTAACTCCACAGAACAAATTAATAACAAGTAATGATAGCTCTGCAAAAAGGGCTCTTGGCCACGGTGCACTGGTAATACAAGCATTTATGTGCACTGGCTTTCAGAAGCAGCCATCAAATCACTCGGCCACCCAACCCAAGATGCGAGACACAGCCCGGTGAGGGTGACACTCTGCAGCAAAGGTGGCTGAGGACAGATGGGCGTCAAGCTAGGAGAGCAGGAGGCAAAGGTACAAGAGATAGAGCACAGGGTTCATGTTGCTTAAACAGCACAGTATGTGCCAGGAACGGTAATTCCTACACTGGGTGAACTGTGATCAGGAGCAATGCTGGAGCCATGTGCAGCAGAGGAAGTCATGCCTAAAAGAGATGGAAGAAGAGAGATCACCCAATCCTCAGCCTGAGCACTTCTCTGAAGATTTATCCCAGCACCGTATCCTCAATTCCTTCTCCAGTTTCCAAGAGCCTCCAGTTCATGCGCTCAGTGAAGGACAACACTGAGTCCGCCTTGTATCTTTGCATTCAGCTGATGTTTGCAAAGCCCTCTGAGAAGAAAAGCACCAGACTCTAGCAGTGATCAGTGTTATCTCACATGATCCACATGTGCCTGTGAACTTGCTGACCTCCATGGGACCCCAGCCATCTCTGCAGTCCTGAAGAGACAGGAGTGTAAAGCATTAAGTAGCATTCTGCTGGCCTTTTTCCAGGAGAGATTATGTAGCTGTAGTACATCAGAAGACAAAATTTCTAACTTCATTTCTAAGATCTCTAAGCAGTGCTCAGTCTCATTTGCTGGTTCACAACCAGATGAACTTGAGATACAAAATCACTTTCGCGAGATCCAAGAACACAACTGGGAACTGGAAATGAATCCCTTCCTTAGATTAAGAAAGGGAGGCTCAAAGGGTACCCCCAAAAGGCCCACGTTTCAGCAGGTTCACGCTTCACAGCGCATCCATCCTGCACCAGAGCTCTCTTCCTCGCCAGCCTGGTTGCCCGGCCCAGCACAGAGGAGCAGGCCAGGGACTGAGCACAGAGCAGGAGGAGCCCCATGCCCTGCTGGGAGGAATGGGTGCCAGCTAACATACATTATCCTCATCCCTATATGGACGCACAAGCACGTGCACATAGTAGGTAGGGTTTGTTTTTTCAAAACACATTTATAGGTGTAAAAACTAACACACGCATTTTAACATCAGATTGTGACAATCCACACTACATTCAGATGTTGTGTCTATTGAAACCATTCAAATTCAGTTTCTCTTGAAAGCAACATACAGGAAATTATGTGCTCGCTACTGAAGTCTTGAAGAAAAATAGACCTGTGAACTGACAGAAGCTGTTGACTATAGCTGTTAAACCAGGCACAACCAACGTCCCACATCAGCTTCCAGTACATGCAGCCTTTCTTCTGTGAGGCCAGAGAGAGTATCTTCTTTGCTCTGCTGTATTCAGCAGGCTGAGCTTAACATTTCGCTCAAGTAAGAGAAAGTTGTAAAAAAAAAGTAGGAGCTAAAATAACTTCTTAGCAAAAGCAGTGAGCAAGACATCAGGATCTACATTTCACAAAACTCTCTCGGACAGTTATTACAAAAAAAAAAAAAAAGTTTGACTTAATGACTGCACTTTATTGCAGTGACTTAATTTTAATGTGAAACAAGTTTGGCTTTTTTGTTTGTTTTTTTTTTCTTTTCCTTCTATTTCCCAGATCCTAATTTAAGGAAGCACTTGGTTATGTGACAAGTATTTCATAATCTCCTTTTTTGTGAGTATTTGCTGGCAGTCCGTTTTCACTGATATGTGGCTTGATAAAAGTCATATTCAAAAACTTAATCTATTAAACAGCAAACAGAAAATGCATTGCTGATACAAAAAGAAGCTGAAAACTCAGAAGCCTCCCCATAACTATCTGTTGGGTTTTATAGTGGTGAAACGTGCAGAAATTATTGTCTACGATGAAAAAAGGCATATGAAATTACCAGAAGTACTGAAAGCATTCCTTTCCTTAAATACAATGCCTAAAAAGAGTAAATGCAAATCATGATTTAGAAGCTGACTGTTCTAGTAAAGGTTTCCTGCTTGCTGATTTTAGTCACGACTGAAATCAGCGATTTAATCCCCCTGAATAACCCCTTCCAGCAGGAGCAGTGCTGATTCATTTCTCATGAGATAGGACACTGAAGATCATGAAGAAGAATGTTAGTTTACCGATGCGTGGCAGATGCACTGGCACAGAGACAAATGCATGGCGGTATTTCAAATTTTAAAGCGGCGAGAGGCTAAAATACATGCACGTACGTGCATGTGTGAATGCACGCCCTCATTCTGCTGTCACGCTAGATCAGAAGACAGATCTGAGCAGCAGCAGACCAGAAGATTTTGCACAGCGCTCGAGTGCTTGGGGCAGTTCTTTCAGATACAGAAACACGAGGACTTAGCAGCAGCTAGTTTCTCAGAGTAGGCACAGCACCACACGGGCAGAGCTGAACGGCCGGAGACACCAACGCGGCGATGTCTGACCGCTTTGGGTTAGCGTGGATCCCGCCAGGATTACACTAAGCCTTGCTAAATCCATGCCGGGCATGCAGTAACTCTGTGCCATCCTGCATCAGTGCTGGTAGTCCCACGGTGACAGTGACAAAATAGCCTTTGGGGCTGTGAAGCTGGGAACAGCACTGAGAACCAGAGTCAAACTGCCTGCTCTCACCTTCTTAGAAGAAGTCTCACAACTGTGGGATGGATGAGGCTGAAGGGCACTCTGCTCACACCTGGGTCCAGCCCTGCCCAGGCAGAGGCACCCAGAGCAGGGTGCCAAGGGACACGGCCAGGCAGCTTCTGGAGGTCTACAAGGAGAAGAGTGCCAGTCTGTGCCAGTGCTCCATCACTCGCACAGCACAGAAGTGCTGTTTGGTATCGAGGCACTCCTACAGGTGTCCTGCAGCATCTCTGCCACTCAGACTGCTCTCACCAGCAGAGATCTCTTCCCTGCCCTGCCCAGCAACTCAGGGTCTGGGGGTCACCACTAGCTTTCAAAAAGAAAAAAAAACACACCGCATTTTTCTTCCGTAGCAGAAACTCAGAAGGCCTCAAAGGACCTGCAGAAACTGGCAAAGTCACAGAGGTGATCCTCCACTGAGAATGAGAACAGAAGTGGGTGCACAGGGAAACCATTGGATAGCCCTTAAGGCAGGAAGTCACACCACGCTGTACAGACCTCCTCCACCCCTAAATGCCAAGCGCATGGGGAGATGCATTCCCGGTGGCTGCCAGAGCTGCCAAAGCCTTTCCTCGTTTCAGCAGCAAAGGGTGAGTTTGAGGTTTGTTCTTCCACTGCTGTCTCATGCACTTGTAACAAGACAACGGAGAACAACTCATGTACAGATTGTGAGGGAATTAAAGCCGAATTCTTCTCAGCCTGCTCCCCAACTCCACACCAAACACAAGCACACAGACATCTAGCTTGAAAACACAGCTCCATGCCCGAGTGTAAGAGCGCTGCGCCTCACGGAGTGCCGCTGGCTTTACTACGGCCACGCTGTGCATTAGCGGGTACTGATTGCGTCTGCACAATATTTCAGCGAGCAGAGCCAAGCAGCATCACTTCCTCTATTTCTGTATACGAGCAATATATTTACAGGAACAGCCTTTTGAAACGTTCCAGTAAAATTAGCTTACTCACAGAAATTTTTTTTTCAACTAGAACAGAGAGCAGAAGGATAATATCATCATCGCTTTTTGTGCATAAATCAGCTGTCTATTTACCACCGATGTGTTGCAATAATGAATTGCCACTATCTTCTGAGTTGTTTGTTGTTACTGCAGTTTACCTAAGTTCACGAGATCACACACGCACAAAAAATGTTATTCATGATTCCCTAGGAAACGACCTTCAGAGGCACGTATTCCACCTCCTTCCCCAAGGCGGTGCCCAAAATACTCCTGGAGGAGGTTTGTCTGTTTTATAAAAACCTCCAGTGATGATGCTTCCACAGCTTTCTCAAAGGCAAATGACTGCGGCACCAAAACACCCTTATTGCTTGAGCGCTTTTTCTTAAATGTTTACCTACAGCTTGCCACCTTCAGATTGAGGCCATTTCCTCTCATCCTAGCCCCAGCAGCTCAGTCTCTCCCCTTCCTCCCTCCCTACGGCAGCCGTCCGCATACTTGCACGCTGCTCTCATTCCTCTTACTGGCCTTCTTCCTTGTAGACTAAACAATCCCAATTCTTTCATCTTCCTTCCCAGGTGGTGTTTCCCAAACCTTTGATCGCTTTCACTGCCTTCTCTCTGGATGCCATCCAGCTGGCTCCTCACAGTGCCGTACCCCAAGCTGGGTGCAGAGCCACTTCCAACACCAAGCAGATGGGGTAATTCAGGTATTTTTTTTAACAGTGCTTGCTTTTTTGTTTTGGTTTGGGTTTTTTTTGGGGGGTAGGGGGGTGGGAGCTCACTCTGCAATCCCTTCACTCACAGCCACGCTGACCTACAAGCACAGACCAGGCTTGCAAGCAGATGAGCTGGGGCTCTTTCCCATCCCAAGGTAGAAATCCCAACAGCAAGGTAGAAGCCCAGGCATGCAGGGGAGGGGGGGGGCAAAGCCACCAGCTCAGCATGGCCCCAACAGCACAGCTCCCAGGGGAGAGGAGAGCAGGACATGCCGCAGGCTGGTTTCCACTGGTGATCTGGAAGCCAGCTGTGATTTTTTAACACCCTATTCAACTAAAAAAGGCCAATCTGCCTGCAGCACAGCCCAATTCCAGCCCACTTCTGCTGCAGGACCACTGTTGAGTCAGCCACTCCCCATCCGGGGCCATGCACGGGCACTTCCACACCTATACACAGTCCTTATAGGTTGGTTCCCTGTAATTTTTCCCCTCAAAACCATTCTTCCATTTAGTCAGGGACACTTTGAACTTCAGCCTTCCCCTCCTAGAAGCCTTCACCCCTCTCCACACTTCTTACCCTATGTAAATTTAATAACTGCTCTCGCTGCTCCAACAGCCATTTCAACAATGAAAACAATGTGTATTACCACAGCCAGGACAGATCCCTCGGGAATCTCACTCATGCCAGACCTGCAATTTAACAGCAAACCATGAACAACCACTTTGAAGAGCGCCGGGTAAAATTCTCTGCACCCACATGACAACCTTCCCGACTGAGCCCCCAGCCCGCTCATAAGAGTGCCGTGATAGAAAGCACCCAAAGACCTCCACTAAAGGCAGAACAATCTCATTTCAATCACACGGAGAAGACCAATTCCACTGCCACAGGCACTGTTGGAAAGTCCGTGCTAACTACTGCCACAAAAATACAAAGCATGCTGATAACAAGAGGAAAAGGGGCACTGATAACCACGCTTTAGGATGGCAGGGGGAGCTTCAGCTGAGCCTGACTTTTTGCTTTCAGCGTGAGAGAGGCTTGGAAGTAGTGAAGTGAGACCCAGTATAAAAACGACAGGAATTCTGCACCTGTCAATGACCACTGCTGACTTATCAGTAAAAGAAGATTCAATCACAGAGGTGGCTTCTTTTTTCCCTCTTAAACATTCTCCGAGCTCTTCCAGATGTTTTTCAGATCGCATTCCTTACCTCACCCTGACAACCAACCCTGCCTGCGGACCAGAAATACACTCCAGCCAGAGCCCAGACTGATGGTTTCATCGACCACTAAAAGCATCCCCAGAACCAGAACGAGTGGGCAGCAGCTGGTGCCTGAAAGAAGGAGAAAGGGTAAGTTCCATGGAAAGTGAAAGGTGAGGCAGCTTTCCAGAGCCGACTCCCTCTGCTTGCCAGAATAGCAATGCCCGGCCCACGCCTCGCTCTGACTTCAGCGGAAGATGCGCTCGTTTCCCAGGAGAGCTTCCTCTCGCAACGCAGATGTGCTGCACTGAGGCAATCGCCTTCCGTTGCGTAACGCAACCCGGAATTAAACATTATATCCTATTTAGTGTATTTCTAAAATGTAAACCAGAAGTTATAGCCAAGCCCCGCGACGCTGCCAAGAATGCGAACGCTATGATTTCAGTGGGGAAGAACATGTCCTCCCTCCTCCCACAGCTAGCTCGCAGTCGCAGTCTTGCCGAACTCTTTTGTGGTTGGCAGTAAACTATCAAGTCACACGTCTCTATTGCTTTCATCTTCATCTTTGGCGACCAGGGGTACCCCCAGCTCAGGACCTCGTGCTGCCGCCCACAGACCATCTGGGAAGAACATAGCAGGTGGCTGCACCGAGGAACACGGAGCCGAGGCCACACATGCCATTCTTCAGGAGAATACTGGCCTCTTCTAAAATACAGTAAGCGTAGCCCAGTTTTCCACAGTGGAAAACTCACCGAGAGAATACTGTTCGCTCGTACCAGCACTGAATCCCAAAATTACAGTAATTTACAACCTCATTTCCATTGACAAAAGAAATAATATCATTCTCCTCTGACAAATAGTGGTACACAGAAAAAGTCATATATAATAAGATGTCTATAAACAGGTACCAAATAAAGCAACTGTCAATCACTGCAGCCAAGTTTTAATTAAATCACACGTTAAGTAAAAGTAAAAACAAGCCACATAATCTGAAATCAAAATTAAAATCTGTCAATCACTCCAAAGCAGGAAAAGCACAAGTCAGAGAACTAAAATACCACAACACGATAACTGAACGGTCAAGGAACTGTTACTTGTCAAACTCCACACGTGCTAAATGAAGACAAAGGTAGGGATTTGACAAAGTAGTTAAGACTGTGCCAAAGTACATCTGTATTTTAAAAATGTTTTTAAGGTGACAGCTTAAAACTCTGGGAGCGTTCACATACACCTCTACAATGATTTATTTCTAAGAGAGAGAGAGAGAGAGAAAACACTCAGAAAGCTATCTGCACTGTCCACATTTCAGTATTACAAATCAAGTCAGCTTTTAGCCTAAGCTGAATACACATTCCTGGAGACACATTAGAAAGAACCCCATGGATTAGTTCTAACACAAAAGGCAGAGGGAGTTGCCTGCCATCATCCTGCCAGTTTGTGGAGTGGAAGAGTTAGCAAATGAGGCATGAAAAGATGTGAGAAAAGAAATTCATACCTGCAAAAAACACAGGAGTTATCGGGTGTGGAAGAACATTACAGTAAGTAGCATCAGGTCCAATCCCAAGAATTGCTGGCCAGCCTGAAGTCCTTTCAGCCTCATCTGGCAATACTCAGCATCCTTAAAGCCGGTTACACTTACAGGCTGTTCTAATTTAATGTTACAAACTGAATTTGAATATGCAGCTCTTCATTTTATAAGGCCTTGACCTTCACTTTGGAGCCTTCCGTGAAGCTCCTTCTACATCAAGGAAACACTCCTGTGCCTCCATTTCTGTTGCTATCAGGGATATGGCTGCCTGGTTTTTTAATTCCCAACACTGATGGGGTAAGCGAAATCAAACCTATGCATCCACTGCTTCAGGGAGGGCCCAAAAGCTCCCCTACAGGATGGTGAAAACCTCTCATGAATGCAGCAGGCAGCCTTCACAGTGAAGTGACTTACAGTGCAGTGAAGAATGGAGGGCACTATTCAAGTGTGTGGGTGCGTGCACACACACATGCAGGGAAAGTGAAGGAAGAGGCACACGCAAACTATGTGATAATTCTCTGAATATGGTAACCCAACCCTGGACAGTGCAAATGGACAGGCAATGTTATGAAAACACAGAGACCATTCAATACCAGCACGTCTTAACAAGGTGGGCTGGCAGGGCTCTCAGGGCAAAGGCTGCCTCCCTGGGGGATGGGTAGAACTGCCAGGGGCAGGAGGAGCTCTGCACCAGCCCATAAAGCCACTTTAATTAATCTGATAGACAAAATTTGACAACAAATAGAGAGGGAAAAAGAACAAAAGGCTTAACTTACTGAGTAAGATACCACTTTAAGAGGTTTCCCCACTTTCCCTGCTGTAAAGCACTTCAGAAAAACTCAGCCACTGAGCTACTGCTTTTTCTTGACCTTTTCACTGAAAGAGAGCAGAGTAAAAACAGGAAAGAGCTAAAATGATATGCAATAAAGATGCTTCACACTAGGAAAGTCTTTTGAGTCACAGTTGCAAATTCAGTCTGCGTTAAGATCTGCCAATATAATGCCTGTTAAAGACTATCTATTAACAGCACTGGCAGTCAAAATGAGTGTATTGTGCCTCAGTTGCTGCAGCAGTATAATGCACACTATATCATGCAGTTCCACAGCATTTCATTCTGTTGCTGACTTTCTGCACCCAAAAACTCACTTGGATTAATTTATAATAGACTGAGTCCCACGGAGATTAGCTCTTCTGATTGCCCTTTTCTTAACAATAATGCAAATAAATATGGAAATAAATCTATTGTCTGAGGAACCCTTCCACTAATTTTGTTCTTTGATGGTTTGACTGATTTACTGTAGCTAGGAATCAAGAGTAAAGTGGATCACAGCTTAATATAGTGTGCGGTTAATCTTCCCTTTGCAAAATGCTGGTACACTATGGCCCAAATACCAGAGATTTATTTGATGTGTACATGCTTTCAAGCATTAGTAAACAAGTTGCAGCCCATTATGAAAGAAGAGCAGATCCAAACAGTGGTGAAGCTCTTTCTGTGTGCTAGATTGACAAAGGCAGTGGAATATACTTACATTTCTATCTGTAATAACTTTTTTATTTAGGAGACCGTTTCTACAAGAAATACTGTTAGTTTTTTGCTTTATTATTATTACTATTTTTAATATGATGAAAATGCACCTGAAATCACCAGCCATGTCCTGATGCAGCATTACCTGAAGCATCACAGAACTGGCAGAGGGGCAGTCGTCTTCTTTTCTTCGCTAACTGATTTCATTCCTCTTACCACTTAAGTGTACAGAAGTTACTTATACGTATCAGCGCTTTGTGGATAAGAAACCCAGTGCTTTAACACTCAGACAAAAGCGCCCAAGCTTTAAATAAGCCATCTGTGCAATATGGTGCAGGTTTTCTACCTAGTAAGAAAAGGTAACTCTGTGCTCAGGCACTGGCAGTACAGGACAGCACCCAACTACTTACTTCTCACCCACATGCATGATTTTCTGCAGTTCTTCTAGTGTTCATGCTATGCTCACTGACACCCCTCATAGGCTGCAACTGGACAACATCAGGCTCTCACTGTCTTGGCCTTCATTTTACCTTCTGTGCTAAACACTACCTTGAAATGAGTCAGGAACAGTTGCAACTGCTTTTTTTTTGTTGTTTTTTTTTTCCCATAACAAATGAAGAAACTGTGCCCGACAGAGAGAAAACAGCGGATGGCGGGGGGGGGGGGAAGGACCTTTCATCCATCTCAAAAAATCTCAGCCACAGACTGGATCCAGAAAACCTACAGAGCTAGAGCAGGCTCCTTAGCCAGAGTCTCAAAATCAAGCAGCAACTAGCAAATGGACATGGAAGCACAAGTCTATGAAAGCGGTGCTGTGAGAAGAAACACACGACTGTGAAGACTCCAGGATACCACAAGAAAGTAGCACAGCGTAAAGAGAGGATGCCAGTGTCTCAGATAAGCAGTTATGGCAATGTTTACTTAAACTGTTCTGCTGAGTTGTTCCCATTTCAAACAGCAAACTTTGATTTAAGGAAGAGACTTGCAGTACTGTCTTCATTTTTTTTTCCCCTTCAAAGCACCAAAGCACTTCCTTCTTCAAAACCAAATGAACAAAGTTTACATCGAAACCCCATTAGACCCAAAAATCTCAAATCTCAACTCTATTAAAAGCAACAGTTAGTCCAGCCAAACGCTCCAAAAGTGTATTTAATAGCCTATAATATTTCTAATGCTCCACTGATCCGGATTGTTGGCCAAGCACAGCCACCCCAGAGCAGTGAACACTACAGGGAAGTCACACAAAGACATGGAGGTCTTCCCTGGCTCTGCAACCTCTGGTCTGACCCAGAGCACCACAGGCTCACCCTCTGCAGAGTGCAGGACCTTCTCCGCAGAAGGAAGCCCAAAGGAAGCAGACAAAATAAAAAAGCTGTGCCAAGCTTGTAAGCACAGAGCTACTCTTTCAAAGTAAGTTCTGAGTTTAATGTGTATGTTTTACTGCCTGATTTTATCAGACTCTCTCCTCCTAGCCTACTGCTTCCCTCATTTCACTTAAGGTTCTTCCCATTCATCCCTACTTTACATCCTTCATGCTGGAAGATTTCTCAGATCACTCCCCCAGTTTAACTACAAATAAACTAAATGGAAAGCTCCTTTAACTCCAGTGGGAACTAGAGCGGGCATTTGCCCCAAGCAAGGGTACAAGCATCCTTCACACCCAGTAGTACTTTTCCCAGGCTGATCTAATGGATGCTTGGGAAAAGCGTTTTGATGTGGATTGCACGCTTGCTGATCTTTACATTGGAAAATGCAGTTCATGCTGTCTCCTGACAAAAGCCACAGCACATGTTCTTCTATATAACGTGCTCATGCAGGAAATTAAAAATATCTTCTCTAGTAAGCTATGCAAAGCAGAAACAGCCTCCTTGTACTATTACAAGCTAAAATCATGCTAATTATAGACAGAGTTCGCTATGAACTCCAGTAAGGTTCTGTGAGCCCTGGGTGCCCCTAGAATGAAGAACATTGCTTAAGCGAGGCCTGGTGGGCACCTCCCTGCTGCCACGGGTGAGCAGATCCCCCAAAAGCATCAGGGGAAGGCAGCCAGGAGCAGCAGCTCTTCTACCTGCTGCTTCTCCTCTGTTGCCCTGAATCACTGCCACTGAGGGCAAGGGGAATGAGCCACATCTTGTTCGGTTTCTCCCTGGGCCTCAGGCACTTCAGACCACATAGCCAGCACTGACAGTACTCCTGCAGACCTGGTAATGGTCATTTATTGGTCCAACACGAACTCTGCTATGGCTGAAAACCCTACCTGCAGGCTCTCCATCTCCATCAGAGAAAGGCCTTACTCCCCTGTGTTGCACGATGCTGTTCTGTACCTCAAGCCTGCTACTGAAGAGCATTTTCCACTGACTTGCCAGTCCGACATTTCCAGTTACTATGCAAAACTCTGCAGCTCATTACATGCTATCATGCCAGCAGGCTGCTGTGAATTTGTAACGAAGCAAGAGAGGATGCACATTCTACTGCAACAAACTTTTAAGACTTCTGTTGTGGGCCCATCTACAGGGAGTACAGTGGAATTTTAAAAAAGCATTCGGAGAGAATGCAAAAAAAAAAAAAAAAAAAAAAAAAGAGAGAGATTATTTGCATAGTAACTAAGCAATGAAAGACAGGGTTTTTCAGTTCCACACTTCAGTATCTAAAAAATGACCAGCGGAGTATGTTCGTGTACTTTAAGGTCATACAAAGGGAAAGATTCCCACCCACACTGACAGCAGTAGTTTATTCCCCTTCACAATGAAAAGAAGCAGAAAGCATTTCACTCAGAAGGATGATTTTTCCAAGCAAACTCTTTGAGTTCTCTGAGAACAGCCAAAAGTGCACCAGCACTAGCAGCGTGCTTGTTAACTTTACGGAGGTCGCTGCCTTGTAAAGAAAGATTAATTTTAAAATAAATTCACCAAGCTATTGTACCACGTTTTTGATGTTATCTGGATAAATTCCTTTATTAGAACAGTCAATTCTGGATATCAAAAAAAACCTGGACTTACATTCACGGAGAAAGATGTCAGTCTGCTGAAAATGGACATGAAGGAAGCAGGAGAAACGACACGAAGAAAGGAGTTAATGATGCATCCCTCCTTGGATGCAAGGGCCAGCATGCTTTTCTGAGCCCTCCTCTGGAGAAGCAGCTCTCAGTCAGTGGGTGCGCAGACCACAGCTGCTGGTCACTACCACCACCACAGAGCATGAGCTAGAAACCACAGCTGCTTTACGAACTGATTAACCAATGTAACCAGCAAGGCTTTACAGCACACACCCTCCAGACAAGACTGCGACGACAAATGACGAATGCTTTCCCCAGAGGAGCAGCACTAAGGAAGGGCAGCGCAGGTGCTTTCGACGACCAGGAGCAAGTGCAGTGCCTCTTTGGTCCCCAGGCCTTCAGGAAACACTCAGCTGGCCCTGTCAACAAGATGTCCCCCTCCACGCAAGAGGGAGTTGGCAGGCAGCAATACCTGAGGGCTAGAAGGCCCTGTCTGTAAACATGGTGCAACTTGCCTTCATGCCCCAAGTGTGGTGGGGCTTGTCTGAGATTGATGTATCACTGCAGCGAGCAGGATACCTGCAATATACAGGTATAACAAACGCATTTGTTTAGTTAAGGCTCTTTACCACACAAAAATCCCACTGAAGTTCGGGCACCATACACAGAATAAGCCTGCCCCACTGAAATTCAGCAGCAAAGAGAGGGCAGGGGCGGGCAAAAAAAAAAATGAAAACCTGTTCACCCGTCTCCAGGCAGCTCCCAGTTCCTCAAAAGCAAGATCTCAACAGCAGGCAAGGCCCCAGATTTCACGCTTTCAGGCAGAGCATCCGTAAAGCTGCACTAACATACCCTCTGGTCTCCAAAGTGCCCTTCAGGAGAAGACAGACAGATGTCCATCCGCAATTCAACACCTGCTCCTGAAGGTTCAGATCCGTAATCTGTGGAACTTCTATAGACTCAATGAAAAGAGGCTCTGATGTTGCACCCACCCCTCTCACGCTGCCCAGTGCAGCAGCAGGCAAAGCAGTGAGCTGCACCCCAGGAGGCAGGGCTCTGGGCTAACAGGCTCCTCTGCTTCGCGTGTATTAGCAAATGACACAGAGGTATGGGAAGAAAACTTTCTGAGTTAAGTCTTGATTGCAAGGTTTGAAAATCACTAGCTGGGATACCCACTCCCCAGCTGGCTAATGACTCAGCTTTGCCAGCTCTGAAAGCAAATATTTAATAATCACCTAGTAAAGGGAAGTTGTGGACAGTTACACCTCAGGGTATTTCCAGAAATGACAAGTATTTTAAAATGGAAATTCACAAATTCTGCAGCATACATGATTTGAATATCTAGTGTACATCCTGGCCACGTACCATACTGCTAGCAAATACCACAGCGGGAACAGTTTTCCAAGACTACATATATCCCCAGTGACACATCGGAATGCAGTTTTAAGCAACAATGCAACGATAAAAGCATGCTGTCTATGGCACACTTTAAAGCAGCTACCATTTTCTCTGTCAAGAGTCTATGGATTAATAGGGCCCTGATGCACTGTAACACACTGGTCACTCACAGCTCCACTGAAGATTATTCCGTTCACCACGAACATTAGCTGAGGATTAGGCATATGTCTCAGTTATTCATTCATATTTATAACTTGGTCAGCTCTTAAGATACTACAGTTAAGGGTTTGAAGTTTTTATTATTATTACTATTCTTCAAAGGTGATCCGAATTCCATTAATTTGCACCAGTATCAAAGGAGTAGGTTCAGGCTCTGACTCAGAAGATTACTTACTTCTGCATCCATAACAGCAGCTTGTACTGCGTTTAAACAAACAAACAAACAAAGATTTTTAACCTGCTGTCTCGACACTGACATTAAATGCAGGTGATACTTAGAAAAACAGTTGAATAAATAGAGCAAGTATAGAATATTAAAGTATTTGGGTATGATTACTCTAATTTAGGCTGTGTTCAAAATCCAGATGCTTTTCTCAATCTTGCTGTTAGGAACAGGCAGAAAAACACATCTACATAATCACCTGCAACAGCAACCCATCTTGTAACAGGACAAAATCTCCTGAGCATTTTGTTTGCTAGGTTTTAATTTAGAACAGAGTGGATGTGCAGGTGGATAGCTGGCTAGAAAATAAACTGCCATTCAGTGGTTAAGACCTAACCTAATGTATGGTAAATTCTCCTCCTGCTGCCTCTTGCTCTGGAGACTCCCCATACAAGCATCCTCAACTATACACGTGCAAAATAACTTCAAAATATTAACAAACTGGAACACTTCCAGAACAACGTTTTCGATCCGCTCCATATACGTTGTGAATCAGCTCACAAACAGCACAGCCCTAGAGAGTATGATCTCCATTTATTAGTGACTGCTTTTCCCAGATTTCCTTAGCAGAGGTAAGATTGCCCCTATTACTCTTAACAACTGGAGCAAGTTAAAAGCCACTGGCATCAGCTCAGGGTTAAGAGTCGGTCTGCTTTGTGTCTGCACAGCGGCAGAGGGGGATTTGCATTTCTTAATGGAAGTGCTGATGACTGTCAGGCTTCGGAGGCTCTCCACCATTCCTCCTGATGTCGTGCGTACCTCACAGGGCTTGCTTCTATGTAGGTTACTACCACCGAGACATAAAGGCACTGCAACGGTTCTAGGGACTTGGCCAATTTCTCTTCCCAGTTCGGGTGGGTGATACGCAGCAAAAATGAGACTGCTTACACTTGAAAATACTGAGCAGCGTATCTTCGGCATAAATATGCTGAAGTACCTCGGAGTATGTAAACATTTCAGAAGATAGCTTATATTCTGGGTTGGTGGCTTTTTTGTGTGTGTGTTTTTGTTGCTGTTGTTGACATGTTGTTTTTTTTTTAAATACATACCTATCTTTTGAAACTGTCTGGGTAAGCAGTTTGTGCGGAGTGGAGTATGATACAGCGCAGAAGTATGCTAAAATTACATTTGCATATTCTAAAGATAAAAGTTACCATTTATCACATCTGAAAACAAGAGCCTAAAAGCGCAAGATATATATATATTTATTCAAAGGGAAAAATAAGTCACAAGCACCAAAGCACTTTCAGAAGGGAGGCTGACAGATTTTCCCTTCCTGCCCCCAGAAAGAAAACGCCATTAACTAGCCTGCACACACAGCTGAACAGCCAGCTGCAAACTGGGGCAACCTACACCAGCAGAGGAAGGCCAAAAACATGCCCTACATACTCCCTGACAGGGAATTTTGGAAAGCAATACCACTTGCAACAGTACTTAAGGAGACCATTTGGTAAGTCGTTTACCTGAAACAACATAATTGGCAAGTGTTATCAGAGATTTATCAGCAGCACAGCACCATCCATAACAACACTGCACTACACAGAAAGACAGAAGATAAACAGGAATATTCTGGTTCCTCATGTGGGCTTGGCTCTTGCTGGCTTGTTCTGTCAGCAATGTACAGTATCAGCAGGGATTTTTCACCAGCCTCCACCTTCATTTTTGCATCCTCTTTGGAGGCAGTTTGCTACTTTGTGACTGCAAAGAGGCAATGGCCCTTGGGCTCCCTCACATACCAAGGCTGCCTCTTACTGCGCATTTTCACATTAAACACTGTACTAGCTGCCTCTGACAGCACCACCTATTCTTATGAG
This sequence comes from Oreortyx pictus, assembly GCA_036925125.1. NCBI lineage: Eukaryota > Metazoa > Chordata > Aves > Galliformes > Odontophoridae > Oreortyx > Oreortyx pictus. Next base: position 83,149,465 of record JAUPFR010000003.1, on the reverse strand, counting down.
GACAAGGTAAGTTACAATGGACTTCCAAGTAAGAGGATGTACAAACACACACATCTGGACACAGACATGAGGACAGAATGTTTGCCTGTTTTTTGTTTTTGTTTTTTTTAAAAAGCAAGAAAGAAAAAAAAGGAAAAAAGAAAGTCAGCATTTGGTAAAATTAAAGAAAAAAATACAAAGCCAGCCCTACTTTGTTCCTAGAAAAGGAAGATCTCCTTAGCCAAATCTGAACTCTGTAGCCAAATCTCTGCAGCCTAATCTGGCTGCTACAGGATATAACTCATAACACTTTTCAAGTGACCTTGAGACTGGACAGTAAAGGCAGTACGTCCTCTTGAATCTTTTCTGCATCCACCCATATTCATGGATCTGTACCAGCAAACTCAATCTTCACCAAACAGCAAGGGTGGTGGAGAAACAACAGAAGAAAAAAAGTAAGTAAATGAATAAAAACGTGCCATATCTCTGCTTCCAACTCCCTGCTTACCTCTAGAGGGTTATTCCCCAAACTGGATACAGAACGTCACAACCTGAAAGACATTTTTGCCCCAGTTTTCATACTGCATTTTTTCAACATATCTGAAGGGCTTTAGAACTGCTGTGTTTTTATCTGATGAAAATACTGACTTTCCTCCTGCAGTCCTACAATTCTTTGTGGTGAGACTGTTTCGGTATCAATATTAATATTCAAATGTCAAGTTTGTGACACTACATTTCCTGTACTATTTAAAGCACTCAGAACAATTATTATCCATGAAACATAAAGCAGTAAATTTCTGCTACCTGCTTACTATTTCAACAGCCCTAACTGTGACAGAACAGCACTTACACCACTCATACGCAATTTTACATAGAGATGTATTGTTCAGCTTTTCTAGCAGTACTTGTACATTCCTCCAAATTGACTTTTGTTGTTTTTAGCAAAGCCACCATTTATTCTCTTTTCTGGAGTGCCACTGAGATCTGAATCTCGCCTGAATTTGCAGTACTTACTGTTTCAGACTTTGGCCCATATATATTCCACAACTGGTAGCAATTTTCATATATAGTGAGCCATCAAGGGTTTTTAAAATATTTATGGAAAACCAATCCTTTCTTACATTAATTCCACTGTTCTTCAAAAGGAAAAAAAAAATCTTCCATTTTACCTTTTTTTCTCCATTTCAGTACTGAGTTCAATCTTTTTCTTTTGTAATCATCTAACCTTTGGTTACAAACCTTTGGCTGTAAGGGATATTTTTATTATAACATGTAGATGTCTTCAGAAGTAACACACATTAGAGCAGTGCAGCTGAGAAAGCACTAACCTGCCACTCCTTCCTATCAAGCTGCCAAAGTTGTGGAGAAGCCTTCATATAATAGGTCCAACTGAAAACAGCAAATGTCCGTCCTCACATTCAGAAAGGTGTATGTTAATTACAGAGATGGGTTTTTATCCTTGTCAAAAAAAACAGCTCTGTGAGGAATGCACAAAAAACATGTCCAGCCTTCCACTAGCAGGCAACTTTACAAGCTAAAGGTCAAAATAAACATTCCAAATAACTCGAGGAAAGTTTTACTTTCATTGTATAGCTTGATGATATCACAAAGTACTTCAGGATCATTGCAGAGGTCAGTTATTTCCACTGTTCTCTCTGAAACTGCTGGACTATTACAGAACGTACATACTTCTTTCAGTCCTCATTGACTTCACTGCAAATTCAAGCCAAAGGGGTTTGATCCCAACCCTCCAAAGCCAACAGGAGGGACGCCAGTAGGAATAGAGCCTAAAACAACACGTCTACAGTAGTCAACAACTCTTGAGTTATATAAGTGCTTGCTAATATCTCTATACTGACTGGCCATCAACATTTCCATTATAATCCTTTTACTTGGGGACGTTTGTATGCTGGATCTTATCCATACTCCTCTCCAGCCAGCTGAGAGGAATTGTTTTTGAGTGAAACAAGGCACCTCCCTCCCCTCCAGAGACCTGCAAACAACTAATAGAGCCCTCATTTTCCATACAGATTAACAGGATCCCACCACCCTGGGCTGAAAGACTCTACCTGCTTTTTGCTACACATGCTGCTGCAGAGCGGTAAAAGGTAGCTTCCATCCTGGTGCAGGAAATCAAGGGCTACTGGCTTTTTCCTGTAGTATGCCATGACGTGAATCATCAAGAACAGGAATGCAACAATGAGGCTTGAACAGTTAATGAATAATGTGCCCTGTGATTCGTCATCGTTCTGTTTACATTGCATTGAGAGTTATAAATGAAGTAATAAACAGTAAGATACAGTCCACCAACACAAGAAGTCTGTCACAAATGCTTTTTAAAAAGTACCAGGAGTAGTATTTACATCACAGCCAGTATTCTTCCCACCCAATCCTTAAATTTGGTCTCCCAGAGCACCCAGAAGGACAGCTACATTAGTCTACAGACACATGGCCATATTATAACTGGACACATTATTTTAAAGTGTTTCCAGTAGCCTGAGTATGACAGAAGACATAGAAAAACAAATTCCATTCCACAATATGCAATTTAGACTAATGTTAATTAATTCACATTCACAACATAAGCTGAAGTTGTTCCAAACAAACCATTATGATACATTCTGAGAACATGTACGAGAAACAAAACACAGAACTTGGCTTAGTTTAACCAGCCTACTGACACAACTTTATATGTATTTCCCAAAGGAGCCTGAGTCTACTTCCTCCTGCCTGCTCCAGGAAGGACATCAGTACCAGGCCGACCACGCTGCATTAGTCAACAATCTGCTCTAGAAGTAATTAAATTTAAGGGGTGCAACCTTAACAGTTGACAGCATGACAGTCACCAGTAGCAAGGCAGCAGCTAAGAGAGGGGAACCCTACACAGAGGCCAGCAGCAGGTTCTCCTCCTGGGGTAGAAGCTTCTCAGTGTTTTGTCTGAAGTACAAACACACAGATCTGATATACTTGCCTTGGCAGGTGAACAGATTTGTTCTTGTTAGTAACCACAAATTCTTTTCAAATCCTGAGCAGAAGTTAAGAGATGACCCAGGTCAGTACTCATACATCACGCAGCACAACCCTTCTCAAATACACAGGAAAAATGCAACAGAACACTCAGCTATAGACCAAACCCGATCTGCATACACCACAAACGCTCTTATTTTTCTATGCCCATCCAAGAACATAAATTGTCCTAAGGCTGAATACCAGCTCTTCACAACGGACCTCAGAGCCATCGAGAAGCATCGGAGCTCCCTGCCAGCTCCTAATGATGCACCTGCGCATCACAAACCACCCAAATGCTCACACTCTTCCCCAGGCACAGCCATGCACTTTGCATCTGGGAGGCAACTTATTTTAACTGCACACTTACTAGAACAGGTCACCGTAAAACACACACAAAAACACTACTAGTAAGAAGGGAAATCAGTGGCTACGACTGCAAAGCACTGTTGCTAGCCAGAGACAGAGAGCACACAATCCAGTGCTGAACGACTGCCAGCAAGGAGGAGTCTCAGTTTAAGGCCTCAAAAACACTTGGAAAGCTGTTACTTGGCTGATTACGTTTCTGCTGGAAGGCTAAGGTTTCAGAGTAGTGTGCCCAGCAGATTAGATGTGCAGCTCCCAGCACAGCTTGCAGGAGCTGCAGATCTGCACCACCACGCACAGTGCAACTGTACTCTTGCACGTACTAGCAACACAACCTGCCTCTGAGCAATACTATGACAAAAATAATAGCAGTATCAATGAAACTGTACTCCGTGGGCAGTGACCACAATACATGCTAGACTCCTGCTGAAATGAACTGCTCTGTAAGAAATTTTAATAACCAAGTGGGAGATGTAAAGGAAACAGTAAGGGCAGTTCCTCTTTGGAAAAAGAAAGAGAGAGAAAAAGAAAGAGAGAGAGAGAGCGAGAGAAAGAGAGAGCGAGAAAAGAAAAGAAAAAAAAGAAAAGAAAAGAAAAGAAAAGAAAAGAAAAGAAAAGAAAAGAAAAGAAAAGAAAAGAAAAGAAAAGAAAAGAAAAGAAAAGAAAAGAAAAGAAAAGAAAAGAAAAGAAAAGAAAAGAAAAGAAAAGAAAAGAAAAGAAAAGAAAAGAAAAGAAAAGAAAAGAAAAGAAAAGAAAAGAAAAGAGAAAGAAAAGAGAAAGAAAAGAAAAGAGAAAGAAAAGAGGAAGAAAAGAGAAAGAAAAGAAAAAAAGGGACAATTTGGCATTTGCAATGTGTACAAGATGCCTTCATACACTTTCCTGATTCCTTGCCAGTAACTATTCAAAAAAGACCACTTAACAAGCAAACAGGTCTTCAGCACAACAAATAATAAAAAAGAGAGCAAAGCTTGTGCTATTTAAATATCATGAAACATTCTGCTAATCATGCACAGATGGAAGTACAGACGCTTCTGCCAGACGCCTTGTTCCAAAACTTTGCTCTATTTTTAATTATTTGATGCGCAGAGGACCTGTTTGCCGATTAAAAGGGCGCTGCCTTTAAAAGGACTCCATCAATATGGAGTCTGGTCTTATTTTTCATGGGAATTCAGAAAGTGGTAACTCCAAACTGTGAGCTCCCCGTAACAATTTACTGCAGTTGCTTTTTGTCGGCTACTTCTCTCGCCTTGGGAGACTACCTACAGATGGGAAAAGTGAAACTAACTCTGTGCAATACCACTCAAAAATGCTGAGTAATTTCGTTCGGATAATGCTTATTTTCCCACAACTTCCTTTTGTTTGTAACTCTTCTGGTGCTCCCTACAACGAGCATCAATTTTCAGATACGCACATTATTTTCGACAGCTTTCCTTTCAGTCAGAGCATAGTTTCTTTGTGAAAACACCTCCAAACTTTATCAGCCAAAATACTGCAGTCAGAGCTCGGCAAAAAAACACTTAGACTGAAAAAAAAAAAAAAAAAACCCACACAAAAAAAAAAATGAAAGGGGGGGGGGGGGGTGGAGAGCAACCCTCACATTTTTTCCCTTCATACCTTCTGTGAACTTCACTCATTCAGTGGGTACTTCATTCCTGTACTTCTCCAAAGCAGTCAAGGAATTCTTTCCTCGATGAAGAGCCTCACTCAGAATGCACAGCATGTTCAATTTTTTTTTTTTTCCCCCTTTCTTTTTCTGAATTAAGTGCTTTTGGGACATTCTTTTTTTTTTTTTTTTTTTTTAGCTCAGTTTACCTTTTTATCTTGAAAGTTTTGCGATCTATTGCTGTAGCGTTCTGCCGGTATGAAAATGACTGGAAATTCAAGCCGTTACTTTTGTCCCGCTGGTATAATATGTAAAGGAATACATTTTTAAGGCTCACAACATTAACGATTTAAGCTGCGGCTATTAGCACAGTAGGAGCCCTCCGAGTAGCAGACCACATGGTATGACAGGAAAGCAACAGTGACCCCATTATCTTAGGAACAAATAACCCAAAGAGGGTGCCTCCCGGCTCAAGCCCAGCTACAGAGAAAACAGCTGAATTACTTTGAAACTGCCAGCGTGTAACGTTATACAAACAGATAAACGCGCCCGGTTTGTGAGCAACCAGCTGACCAGCCTGGAAAGCAAGGTGCCAGCTGAAGAGAGGCTGCAGCTGCCAGCCGGGGAGGACTGGCAGGGGCAGGCAGGGCTGACAATCCCATGTGCCGCTCCAGAGAAGAAATAAAGGCTTTTTCCCCCCCCCACCCCATAAAGAGAAGGGAGGGCTGTATGGAGGGAAGGGCTTGTCCGGACAGATCGTCAGGACTGCAAAGCACAGAACCCAGCTATGACTAAGGAGGAAGGGAGGGAGATCAAACAGTGTTCAAATTGGCCGTTCTGTGGAAAATGACTGAGGTACTGAAACCCTCGAAGAGGAAATGGACTCTAGGCACACAGGAACGCACAGTGAGGGCAAGCCCGGAGAAGGGCAGCGTGCAGCAATGTGTTGGGCAGGGAGCACATGTGGGGTGGTCAGGTGCTGCCAGGAGTGCTAAGCACGAGAGAAACTCTGCAGAGAAAGAGGTGAGGAGAGAAACTGACCGGACAGCAACAGGAGAGTAAATCAGGGAAAGGTTGCAGCGGGACAGAAGGATGATGGGGCAAAATACCGCTTGGCTGTATGAAGACGAGTCTAATTCACCAACACATGTACGTGAAGGCCTGAAAGCGAAGACAGCTGATGACACCTGACTGAGGAACAGTCCTCATTACCTCTTCACTTGAAGGAAAAGCCAAGCTAACGCTCAGCTACCAAACAGCATCTTACCAGCAAGCTGACCAACAGCTCCAACCTCAGAGGGCCCTCAGCCCCGCCAGAAACACACAGCCAGATGTCACATTCTATTCCACCCCATCCCTACACAAGTGGTTCCACTCAAAACACAGCAATAAGTGACCGAGGTGAGCACCCGACCCCTCACCCACCACTGGCTGTGGAGCAGCACTCTGCTGCAGCACGGAGCATGCTGTGCTGGTGCTGCACAAGGCACGAAGCACGAGGAGCCGGTGCTGCAGCTCGGGCTGCACAGCACTGCTGCTTTCACAGAGTTATGCTGGCTAGGGCAGGAGCTGCACAAACAGCACCAAGCTCTGCAGCCAGCCCGCTGACAGCTCAGACAAATGGACTGCACAGGGCTGCTGCTAACGTAGCAGAAGGGTGTCTTTAGTTTGCATTTCTTCCATTCCTTTCAACCAGCATGACGTTCAACGAGTTCAAGTCCTTAGGTAGCTGGTGTCTTTCTTCACTACTATTTAATGTGTTGCAGATGCTTGCTAGGTACCTCCTGTCCATCTTACTTAAGGCCCACTCTGGCTGTACTCTTAACAGATATCAACATCTGGACAGCAGTGTCACATAACAGACGTCACTCAGGAAGCTTATTAACACAACTTTATTTTGCCCCGTTGCACACTATTTCTCCTGAATCTGCTGCAGAGCTGTAATCAAAACAAGCTTGTGGTGACCAACAAATCCCAGTCTATGCCCAGGCCAGTTTGTGGCAGTCTCACAGCAGAAGACCACGCACTGGGACTGAGTTATTCCCTCAGCTCATGCAAGCACAGAACAGAACACAGATTTTGATTCTTTCTTCAGTCCTTCCAGTGTCAGTGTCAGCTATATTTTAAGTCAATCCATAACATACTTGTGCACTACCCAGAAAAAAGACACAGTGCAATTTTAAACAACAGGTAACAGGCCCATGACATCCACCATTTCGCCTCCTTCCCCACCGACACAGACCTCAAAACACATTAGAGAGACAATACTGCAGTATCAGCTACCACCCTACAACTTAATCGACTGTCGAGTTCAAAAAGTAAACGGGACTGTATGATCAGCAACAAAAACATCAGGCCAAATCACAGGGGACACTCAAGGAAATTATACTAAGACTGACAGCAGGAAACCTGAAACTCATCCCTGAGGCGGCAGAGGAGACCTAAAGGGAAAAGGCAAAGCATCTTTTCCTGTTCTGCAAACCAGAAGGTGCAAAGGAAAAGTGTTTGCCCACTAGTTTGTCTTTGGCCTTTCTGCCAGCTCTGAGGAAGTATTGCTCACAGAGGAGTCCTGATAACATGGCCAGAGGATGCAAGCAGGGAGAGCACAAAGGAGAGAAATACAAAGTCCAGAATGGACCAGTCCCTCGTCTGTAGTAAAGCAGGAAGGGGTGGCACAATTTGACTTTATTTATGTTTTTTTTACACTGGCAAACAATTGCAGTTCTGAGTAATCACCACACCTGTTAACAACATGGCTTGGGAGTTTGTTCATTAAAACTGGATGCTCAAATCTTAGAACATCAGTATGAAATCAAAGTCTTGTAGTAACTGAGAGACACTGTTCATGATATTCAGACTGTAATGTTTTACTTGCGTAAGTATTGGTAGAACAATCGCTACTGGCATGTCTGCATCAGAATATTCTACTTGGAAGTTCAGTTTTAATTAAAAGGAAATTTGCATCCCTTGCTGAGGGAAGAAAATACCACTGATCAAATCTATGGCACTTAGGAGCAGCCTGAAGCGATAGGCAATGCTGCCCAAGAAGAGGCTCAGTCTTTAAGGCAGTGCTGCTAAGCCTGAAGAGCAAAGTGATCAGAGAACGGTCTGAACCATTCCAAGGTGGATGACCACATCTACTGTCTTTGACCTCTGAGCAGGCAAGTGGAGATCAGCCCAAATCACCATCTCCTAACTCTTTGGCCACATCTATAAAAAGAATCTGACACCAGGGTGCAGGATGGAGCTCCCTCCTTAACAGCTGTAGTGCTTTTTAGAAGAATCCATCAAAGGACATCACCTCCCTGGTGTGCAGGCAAACCAGTCTGATCACAGCTGGGACATCCTGCTCACAGTCACATTTCTTTCCTGACTCTCACCAAGGACTCCTGTTTGCAGCGAGGCCCACTTTTGAGTCATTAAAAGAAATTAAATTGGATTAAAAAAATTTGAAGAAACAAACAAAACAAAACAAAAGTGCAACGACCTATTTGGTTTTACTTCTCTGTATTGCTGTTCTTTCTTAAATTCCACCTGATTTCCGTACCTTTGTTGTTAAAACATGACGTATCCTGTAGAAAAAAAAGTACCACAAAGTAAAACAGAACTTATTTTTGTCTTAAAAATTAGAAAAAAAAATCACCCAAGCGGCAGCAAATATCCAAAAAGATAGAATGTAATTGTATTAGCATCTGAATTCTGCACTTCAAGCTACCTTTGATCAACTTGATTAACATTCCTTTCTAAAAATCTTATAGCTGATGCATTTCATGAACACAATTAAAGCAGATTAATCTGCTCTAAATTGTACATTTCATAAGATCACTGTTACTCTGATTAATGTTACTAAAAAAACACATGCAACTACATTCAAATGCATTTTTGTCAATGATAAAATAAACCCATGAGAGAGCTACCAGTAACTGGCCAAGAGATATCACTGAGAACATCGAATAAATCAGCAAGCCACATGATGCAATGTTATGTGATCTCATACACCAAATACTACACTTCTTGTTCAAGTAGAAGAAAAAAGAGCCCAGTTGTCAGCTTATACCACCTGACTGGCTAAAATCCAATTCTTCTGGTATCACTATCTACACGACAACGCTGCCAGCTAGTCAGAGTGACTGCAGTTGATCCACAAACCTTCCTCTGCTAAAGTCAGTGTGATAAAATGTTAATCACATCCAACAGCACAGTTTGACACAGTCGAATTTCAGAGACGGTGGGTCTGAAAGGGACACATCTGAGCCCCAATCCGAGGGGGAGGCTCACACTGACCTCCCCAGGACAGCCGTGAGCAGACTGATGTCCCTTCACCCCACAAATCCCCCTGGCTTGGTGCAGTAGCTAAGCGCTGATGAACTCAGGTACCCTCCAGAAGCACTGCAAGGCAGTAATTAGCGTGAGGCTTGTAACGCATTCCCCAGCCAGAAACACGGGTTGCTGTGGCCACTGGAGTCAGAGAGTGTGAAAAGGGGCTGGGGGGGGGGGGGAAATAAAGGAAAACAGGTAACAGCAGGGAAAACGCAGCAATATTTTGTTTAAGTATGAAATAGTAAGAAAATTGCCATTATCAACTAAAGTGTCCAACAAGCATTACAGACGAACGGTGATTTAAAAAAAAAAAAAATCTATTAAAATATATTGTTCCAGTCAAGAGGATTAATGGTGCACAGGAGATACCTCTGACACAAGCTTGTACTTCCTAAATCGTGTCAGGCTTTGTTTTGATTTTTGGGGAAACGATGCGTTTAACATACCGTCTGCAGACGATACAACTTTAAAATGCAACCGCAACAGCGATCTAAACCCCTCTTTTATTTTCTGGGAAACGCTGCGCACCGCTCCCATTACGCTTACCGGTAACTGCAGTCTGTTAGCGTGCCTTGCTGTGGTTTCAGCATTCCTACGGCAGGGCTAAGCAGCAGTCAGAAAACAATGATATCCCCAGGCCCGCACTGTAGTTTCTCGAGCAGAGATTAAGCACGGTATTCTGCTCAACAAGCTCATCACTGTTAAGTAACTCATCAGAAAATAAAGAGGGAATTATCAAATGGGAATTGCCAAGTAATTAGTTCTCTGAAGCAGATGACATACAACTGTTAAAGGGAGGAGCTTCCCTGTTAGTCATATGTCAGAGTAGAGCCTACTAATCTGTAAATAAAAATGCATTTCATATGATTAGCGCAATGGGTTTTTAACCACTAGTGGTACATGAAGAACCAATTTGCAAGTTTTTGTGCTTTAATAAGCCAGCGAGACTTGCTCCCTTTGCATACAATGAACCTTCCAGCACTGCAGATCGCCTGCTGTCAGACTGCCTGGGGATGGATGGCCATGAAGACAGCCCGCTGCCAGGGAGGGGACGTGCTCAAGGGCTAAGGAAGAGGGTAAGTGCATTTACTATCATAGTAACCGGAAAAGGCACTCCCTGCTCAGCTGCTCCACGTGACGCTGACAAGGAACGGCACCAAAGAGAAAACGTTCCCTGGCACACGAATTCTGAGTGCAGCACAGAAGGATTAAGCCTGCTTTCTGTTCTTAGCCCTCTCCTTTAAAGCCTGACTTTCTTCAAGTAGCTCGTCTCACAGAAAGGTTAGATTTGCAAAACCCAAAGGGCCTTCACGCGTGGGTACCTGACAAACAAAAATGTGGTAACGCTCACGACCACGTTCCAATGCAAACGAGAAACCCTTAAAACTTTTCTGCTTTTTACAGACTGAAGAGTGAGTCAATAAACCCTTACATCAGGTTTTCAGCTAGTTGCAAACAGACTCATCACTGCTAAGTAACTCACCAACGACCACAGTGGCAATTACCAAATATACCTAGGGTTGAGGGGAGGAGGGCACACCTGCTGCTGGGGCCTATACAGAACGCTACAGATCAGGGATGGCAATCGCAGCATTCTGGCCCTCAGCACACGCTCTATCCCTGTCTAATACTCGCTCTATCAGACAGAAGATGACACTATAACGTAATGCAGACCTCCACAGCGTATCACAGAAGGTGAATCAAACCTTGGGAAGGTGGCTTGTATCACATTACCAACGTGAGCCTAGCAGGTCACCACAGCCAGCTCCATCTATACTCAGACAGAGTTACAAAACCTCCAGGCAATCTGACATCGGGCTACCGCAGCATCTGCCGAGGAAACAGCAGAGCAAAGCCACGGCAGGGCAGCACACAGGTGATGGGACAGAGCTGAGGAGATGGCCTGGCCTCATCTCCAACATCTGACTCTGCATTCATGTCTTTTCATTTAATTTATCCAAGTGTTACCCGCTCAGGCACAAAACAAACAATTAAAAAAAAAAAAAATTAAAATGATTTCTAATTACTCTCCAATTACACCTAGTTCACGTCTTCATTTCATTTGTGCTGCTGATGCGCTCACAGTCTCCACTGCTGCCTTCTTTTAGCCCTACAGCCATCGCAGGCCTTGATAAACAGTGGAAGAGGGAGGAAATAAAATCAACTGTGATAGAAGAACACCGATATGGTAATCAAAAAACTGCCTTCAGACACACTAATATTGAGACAGATTACCTTTTTCTACACTCGGTACAAAATATTTTAAGAGGACAGACTTGTTCGTTTACAGAAAGCAGGAGCCAGGAGCCTGTGCAAAGCAGAGCTTGGGCCTTCTGTAAAAAAGAAACCCTAACAGGTAGTGTGCAGACGGAAAACTCAGCAAGAAAAAATTTACAAACAGGCTGTGGCTGTGAATTCAACCCGATACTGTTATATGATTAATAGATATCAAGTGACTCAACAGTGGAAAAGATTGAAAAGAACCCTCCAGTTGTTAAAACATCCAGCGCCTCATGCAAAATCCACTCGACGCAACTGCTTGAAAGAAAACATTGAGTCATTTGCCTGCGTGGAAGGAGGCAGAGCGAGTTCTGAACAAATAACAATACCTCGACGGTTTTTAGCTCAGGCTAAAATTAACTAAAGTCAGGATTCAGGGGGAAAAAAAAAAAAAAAAAAAAAAGAGCCGTATCTCAACACATGTAATTTTATTTTCACTAATCCCAGTGCCCTCATTCAGGCAGCGAGCTCTGCAGACTCTGCAGGAAAGCTGCTGGAACCCGAGCGGCACGCACGCCTCAAGCGTACACACCGCAGCGGCTTCACTCCCTGCAGCCACGCGCCTCCTCGTGAGTACAAACGCACGTGGGGGGGCACCAGGACTGAAGCAAAGCTGCTGAGCTCTGATACTGGATGAAACAATCGCGCCTGATGTTCCGTCCCTCTGACAGAATCCCGTGGCCATAACCTGGGTCTGCACAGAACACAGCAGGGCTGCTGATACTTCCCTTCTCCTTCCCCCCCCCCCCCAAGAAAAAAAATTGAGTGCTGGAAAACATGCTGGGTCTCAGCATGGGGTGCTTCAATTCGATGAGTGAAACCCGTTTGTGGCCACTCACCGCGCTGCTCTGGGTCATGTTTGTTTCACGTGTTACCACTTTTGAGTTGCCTTCTGTTAAATCAAGCGCCAGAGATAACGCTTGTAAGCAGGCAGTCGCTATCTCTGCAACTTTGACTTTACTCATTTACACAGTAGGACTGATTCTGATCGATCCCTGGAGAAAATAAGCACTAACAAGGCCAACAGAGGTACCCACACTCAGCGACTGAGAGCTCATCCAAGGGAACGAAAAGGAGCTGAAAAAGATCTGATCTGAAGTCCAGAAAACAACACTGCATTTCAAACTGCACTGATACGGAAAAAAAGCAGCGCAGTCCTGTCCTCCTCTCATGCTGTAACCGAGACAACTGCAGCAGACTTAACTAGGTTATTTCTTCTTTAATCCAAACTGTTCCTAACACATAACACACTTTTTCTCGTGCGATCACAGGAAGTGCCAGATGCTAAAAGATTCGAGGTGACTTAGAGATCTACTGCGGGTAACTCGGTGTGGTTATTCACAGCATTCAATCAATCTGCCTTAAATGATTTCTTCCAGTTAAGAGACAGAAGGCTGTTCTGTAGTAGTAATCGTCTCTGCAAATAAATACAACTTCATAAAACCCGTGCCAGTTCTGAAAAAAATGAAAGGCTTTGTGGAAGCATCCCTGTCATAACAGAGAGCTCCCTTCCATTTGATCTCCCGAGCCCACAGCAGCTACCCAGCCAGTTTTCTCCCAAAAGTGAAAGATGAAATGTGTCAGTGCACGGGCACTTGGGCTGGCTGCTCACTCAAGAAACTCCAATTGCTCCGAAGGGGCACAGTGCTGTCGGTCCGCCCCCACTACTCCAGCTCATTTGTAAACCCTAAGAGGCATGTCTTTACATGCAAGTGCTTGCTCAGACAACTTCTCTTTACAGCACGGCACCCTACCCCACAGCAATAATAAAATGTAAATCATGTGCCACACACTTCTCTCTGACACGCTTCATGTAATAGAATCTTATTCCGCAACAGAGGCTTCCTGGTCAACCCCTCATACGTAGAATGCTACAGCAATGGAGTTTTCCGGCTGCATAAAGGGGAGAAAAAACACCTTCACTCCATTTAATCTTCCCTGATTTAGAGAAATCAGTTTTTTTTTTTTATGATCTTTTATCTTTTTCTTTTCCCCCCCAAAAAAAATCATAAGCAGTATTGCCAATCCCAAGCACACAAAAGTCAGGAAAGAGGTCCAAAAAACCAGGCTGGCTTAATGACAATCAGATTAAAGAAATAAAAAAGGAATTTATGTTCTTTTTATTGGCAGTACGATTGTTGAGCCCTGAGACTTGGTTCTTTCAAGGTTTTCTCCCCAGCCACACGAGAAAGAGAAGCAAGGAAGAGGAGAGGGAGCTACTCCATCCTGTCCTGTTGCAGAACTTTGGGGAAAAAAAAAAAAAAAAGTCAGAAGAACTGAAAACATTCCTGAAACCGGAGTAAAAGACAGTTGGGCACATCACTTGTGGACAGGCAAAGTTCAGTGCACGAGAGGAAATCGGGACACTGAAAAGTCAAATGTGCTTCAAGCAACAGGAACCACTAAAAATCTTCACTAAAGCACGGGAAGGATTTATATAATTCTACTAGTGGCATTAACCAACAAAAGATCAAAGGCTGTAAACTTTTCCATTCGTGCTACAATCTTTTAGTGACTGCACGTGCTCTGACCCGAGGTGAACATAAAAGCACTCATCTGGAACCCACTGTCCTGCCAGTCACCCAACTGAGTCACCAGAGTTAATGGCATTTCTCTGACGAGCTTCTCCAGGACCTCTGCTGCCAGGCACGGGAAGTACAGACACTTTGCAGGCAGATAACGGCACGGACTCCATTCAGGTGCCCGTGCTGACCAGAACCCGCGGCAGACAGCACATGCTTGCTGGACAAAAGAAAAGGCAGCACTTTCTCACCTTACTGACAGTGCATCTCTGTATGGCGAAGACGATGGCGAAGGTGGTCACTGTCCTGCGGGGGTCAACAATAAATTCACAGCTTGTACTGCTCGCCCTTCTGGCTCGGCCTGCGGCGCTGTCGATCCCAAAGTTGAGGAGGTGGGAACCAAAATAAAACAGAGCAGAAACGCAGTTGAGGCTCAAATGACAGCACACGACGACACCCTAATGAAGCCTGAGTGACTGCTTTTGCTATTACTCAGGCGCAAATAAACTACAGATTCAGTCCTGCAGACGGCACACATACAGCAGAGAGAACACAGCCCGCTTCTCCCAACAGAGTGCTCGTTTCCTAGACGTGATCTTAACGAGGTGAAGACCCGTAAGCGAGTCGAGCTGACTTCACTGCCAGCAGAACGGGTTTTATTTGAGGAGGGGCACCACTCCGAGAACCACTGCTGCAAACTGCTGCTGTAGGGTGAAAGCGGTCAGCCAGGGGAACGTGGCGTTACCTGGTCCTTAACCTTAAAGCCAGTGCACAGCACTACAGAAGTCCAAACAACGTAAACAACAGCCAACACTACCAGCATGGGTTTTTTTTTTTCCTACTTATGAATTTTTCTGCAGTAAAATTACCGAGAGTGGCAGCACTGACATTCTGCTGACATCACATATTCAACAAAATACTTTTTTTTTTTTTTTTTTTTTTTTCCCCACTTGGAATCTCACCAAATATTTTTATCACTCTTGGGATAATAAAAGGATTTAGTGGGACCATTTCTCCCTCACTGAGAAGCACTTTTGTTGTTTCAGTTTATGAGCACGCTGACTTGTCCCTATTTACAGAAGGATTTACACACATACTTAACTCCAGATAGGTTCTTTAATCAATCCTCATTCAGCAAAACCCTCGCTGGGACACGTACTAAAGCAACTTTGCAGACTGGGACCAATACACGCACGCAGATTTGCATGTGTTTCAGAGCCATCTCAGACGACAGCTTTTAGGGGGGAAAAAAAAAAAAAGAAAGCATCCAGCATTACCCCCTCAACGTTTGCAGGGGGATCAAAAAGGAATCACAGCCATAGATCCAGTTTCTGCCTTCCTATGAAAGTCAGGAGACTGCGAAGTTTCTTACATTTAAAAGCGCTCATCATCTAACAGCTAAGCCCAAACCGCGTCAAAAACCGTTACAAGCTGACTTGTAACAAACGCAAACCACCTAACAAGATGCACGCATGACATCAGGTTCCTCAAAGCTGTGCCTCTGCCCGAGTAAAACCAAATGAGATCAGGATTTTCGGCTTGCAAAGCTCAGGCTGAGCGATGCGTACAACTTCCTACGGAGTACTCACTGGAAGGCAGCACGTCGTTTCAGCGAACTGCAGCGTTTACCTGTGCCAAGCCTGTCAGACTGCCGCCTCTCCAGCTAATTGCGCTGGTGTTTGTTACAGCGGTGTCAGTACCGGTACCTCCAAGGAGACCTACAGCTCCATCTGCCACCAGAACAGAGCAGAGCGCCCAGACCGTACCTGAGCAGCCTCGCCTCGGCCCCGTGTGCCCGCCGGGCAGCCCTGCAGCCACTCTGCAATTCTGACACGCGTTTCCTTTAAGCCCCGCTGCAGTTCTTCATCGCGTTTCCCCTCAATTAGTGCACCGCAACAAGAGCCAGCGCTGCACGAGCGGTGACAATGACAGTCCTCGCTGCCGCGCAGCCAGACGCGCTGCTGAACTTCAGCAAGGGGAGAATGAGGCCTTCATTTTGCTCTGCTAGTCACGGCACTGAGACCGCTTATTTCCAAATCCCAACGTTTAAACCGGCAGCTGCTTTTCAGGTGAGCACATTTAACATCTATTTTCTTAATTAAGACGAAACTAGGCCACTGGATCTGTTACATAAAAATTTTTGTTCAAGTGAAATTCCAGGCCTCTCGTAAACGCCTCTTAAAACACGACCAGTTCCTTCGACCTCTCTAAGTAAACCCCCAGACCAAGGCCAGGGAGAAGAGCCGCTCCATGCACTTTCAGGAAGTCTTTTAACTACGTGGAGACTGTCTTTTCCAAGTAACCGTTTTCCGATGCTGTTGGTCCCGCAAGCTCGAGAGCAGCCGCGCTGCCAGCGCTCACCTTCCGCTGCCGCCCCTCTTCATGGGCTGCCCTCCTTCCAGCCCCCTCGGCACGCAGAGGGAGGACGTCCCGGCTGAAGGCAGGCAGCCCGGGCAACCGGGAGCAGGGCAGCATGGCCTGCAGGCTGCCTGGCAGCTCCGGTGCCACCGCCGCCAAGCCGTGTATGTGGATCAGCGTGGATGCGCGTCAGGTTCTCAACGGGAGGAGTTCACCGCTCCCGCGCGTGGCTCACGCGGCTCCTTTCGGGGGGTCGGTAGGGGGGGGGGGGGGGGGGGGCAAAAATCCCACGGTGCTTTCTGCCGTACAGCGATACTGGGAGAACGACGGCCGCGGGCAGCGGATCGGTGCCTGAGCTCTGCTCCTCCGCTCCGTGCCTGGCTGGAGTCCCAACAAGCCGGAGCTACCCCACATAGGCGCGGCTCACACGCAGCCCCTGGAGCCGCTCCAGGCCCGCGGCGTTGGGACCGAGAGCCAGATTCGGCGCCTGCACGAAGAGCCGCCCCGTGCCCGTGCGCAGGCACGGCGGGGAAGGCCGACGCGCGCTCCTGGGCTCAGCGCTGCTGGAAGGGGGCAGCCCGCAGCTCGGCTGCCTGCACTCACACGGCGCTACGCCGCCTGGGGAAGGCAAGTTTCCCGCTCTGCGTCGCGACGAACACGGAGGCAAAATAACTCAGAACGTCGGGGAACGCGTCGCTCCGCCGACAAGACAGCGCTCGTGTTACGGGTTATCTCAACCAAGGCAGAAGCGCAGCCGGCCGTCCCACCCGACACGCAGCTCGTCGCACGCGGCGCGGCACCGGACATTCCCAGCGGGAATGTCACGGCCCGGGGCGGGACGGCCCCATAAAGTTCCCCTGCGGCTTCCGCGAGCCCGCACGGCACAGAGGGGGGCGGCCGGGCGCACGGCGCACGCACACCTGAGCGGCCGGGGCTGTCTGTTGCCATGGCAGCGCGCTCCCATCGCGCGGCGGAGCGGGGCCGGGCGGGCTCCGGCGACGCGGGGCTGCGGGAACGGCCCGTGGGCGCTCCGCCGGCCCGCGGTACCCCCGCCCCGGGGGGGGGGGGGGGGGGGGGGAGGAGGGCCGGAGGCGCGGCGATCCCGCGGCGGAAGGGCTCGAAAGCGAAATTAAAAGCCCTCAGTGCGGCGCTGCGCGGCCCCGCAGCGCTCTGCCCCGAGCACGGAGAGGTCCTCCCTCCGTTCGCCCGCCCGCCCGTCCGTCCGTCCGTCCGTCCGTCCCGCCCGGCGCTGCGCGTAGTGCACGGCGAGCGCTCAGCGGCGCCGGTTCAGCCGCCTCTCGCCGCGTCGCGCGGCGCATTATATAACGGCTTCCGACTTGTTTGCTCCTCCGTTACTGCCGCTCGGCAATTCCACCTCCGCGGGGAACGCGCTCACCCGCTCACGTTATTATCGCTATTACGGCGGGCGCCGACGTTTCCCCACCGCCTTTTTAAATTCAGACCTCGGTACCCCCGGGAATCGCGCTCGCACTACCCCGGAGCGAGGGGAGGAGGGGGGGGGGCACCGAACAACACGGACCCCGCCGGCCCTCCCGCCCGCGCTCCCCCGGCGGCGGTACCGGGCGTTGTCCGCAGGCGGCCCGGGGCTCCCGCCGGGCACATCCCCGTCCCAGCGCCGCCTCCTCCGCCGCCGCCCGCTCGCTTCATTCACCCCCAGCGGCCGCCCAGCCCCTACTACATGCGCCGTGCGGCCCGGCCGCGGCCCCCCCCCCCCCCTTACACACACACACACACACATACGGAGGGGCCGTGTCACCGCACCGCCACACACACACACACACACACACCCCGCGGCCGCCGCTCGCAAAATGTCCACCGGCACCCTGCCTGCCTGCCCGGCCTGCTGGGGAGGGGGGAGGGGAAGGGAGGAGGAAGAGCTGGAGGGCCGTGCGAGCCCCGGGCCCAGGCCGCTGCCCTCGGCCATGTCTGAGGCCGCAGCGCTGCCCCCCCGTACACACACACACACACACACACAGCCGCCCCCGGCCCCGTGTTTTTCCAGCCGGGAACCGCGGGCGGCTCCGCAGCCTAAACAAGGGGAGAAGCCGGGGGAGGAGGAGCGGGGGGGGGGGGGGGGGGGGGGCAGAAAGCGGAGGAGGAGGAAGAAAAAGGCACTTACTGTAAAGTGTCAGTGGAGGTGGGGCTGGCGGGGGGGGTCGGACAGACACTCGAGCACCGCTGTCCTCCCGGGGCGGGGGTCTGCGGGTGTGTTGCGTGCGCGTGTGTGCGTGCGGGCTCCTTCCCCGCGGGGACACGCTCCGGGCTGCTCCGGCGCTGTAGTAGAAATGATGTCTGCGGTACAGCGCTCGCCTGCCGCTCCGCTCTCTCCAGTATGTAAATGTGTAATAGAAGCCAAATATGGAGCAGTTGGCTGCCTCTGCAACAGCTCAAGGATCCTACTTCACGCGAAAGAGAAGGGGGGGGGGGAGGGGGGGGGGGGAAGGGGGGGGGGGGAGGAGGAGGAGGAGGAGGAGGAGGCAAGGCAGCACTCTGGCAGGCGGCCAAGAGAGCCACACAGATTATTGCATACGCGCAGCACCGCCGGGGCCGGCGGCCTTAACCCTTTGGGGGCCGCCCGGAGCCGCGCTGCCCTCCTCCACTCCCCCCCCCCTCCCCACCAAGTCCCCCTCCCCCCTCCCCCCCCCCCCCCCCCCCCCCCCCGCTGCCCGGCCGCTCCTCGCCCCGACGCCCGCTGCGCTGGGAGACGCACCGGCGGGCACCGGGAGCGGAGCGGCCGTGCGGGATGCGGGAGCGCCGGCCGAGGCCGGGCCGTCGCTAAGGGAGGAAATACACGCGCGCCGGGAGCCGGGGACGGCTCGGAGGCAGCGCCGTGAGAGTCAGGGGAGGGCGATTTTATTTCAGATGCCATATTGCGCTTGGCCGCGGGGAGCCGTGAAGCGTCGCAGAGCAGGGGGAGCCCGCATCCCGCTCCCGTTTTCTGAATTAAGTTTTATTTTTGCCGGATCCTCGGCGTATGCTCGAGTCGCTTTGTAGAGAGTACCTTCCACTTCATTCAGACCAAAGAGGGCTGTGACTCATTCCGTCACCGCACTACGCGGCAGGCAGGGCTGCACCACGCATGTTTGGGTACTCACTCCCGCTGCGCTCTCGCACGCGCTCCGAGCGCAACCACCACTGCCCGCCTCTCCCTGCCTAAATGAATGGGAGGAACACGGCCACAGGACGCCGTCTGCTCCGCCCGTCCCAGAAATGCTGCGTAAACCCCCCCCCCCCCCCCCCCAGCGCTGGGCAGTGCCGGCTGCGGGATATCTCCAGCGCAGTCCGTGTGGCGTGCGTGTCCGCAGGTAGTAGCGCAGGGTTTTAGCACTGGATCTAGGATTAACCTGAATGCAGAAGACCCTAGGACTGTGTCAGTGCGCAGATCAGCGTACTTCTATGAACGACTGCACCCGTCCTCTGCATTTCCTAGAGAATATGCTAACAATCCGCGCAGCTCTCGACCAAGAGTTGCGACTGTCACGCAGCCTGGCTTCACGAGCGTAAGGATATCTTAACAACGCAACTTCCACCTCTCCAGATCAGGCTCGCTACATAACCCAAAGTGACTGCCTGTTTCAGAGCGCTCTGGGGACGGCAGCAGGCCCGGATGTCTGGACAAACCTGCCACTCAGCAACGAGATAGTGCATCTACAGCCGCGTGGCAGACAGCAAAATGATCCTCACCCGGCTAATGCAAGGTTCATTGATTTAATGAAAGGAACCGTGGCAGAGAGGCAGAGGCTGAAGACAGCTGGAAATCGAGTGAAGGCCCCGCAGAAGCTGCCACTCCATCCTCTGGCTTCTGCTCTGCGGACGCGGTGTTCTCCCTCCTGCCACCTTCTTTTATTCCAGTTGTACTCCTGTTACCTCAGAAGAAAGGAATCTTTCCTTCTCAAACTTCCACCTTGCCAAGAGGTGTGGCACACGCCGTGGAAGAGAAGCCACATTCATGCTGAAGCAAGCTTTGGGCAACTTTCCCTTCTGCGGCAGGCTCGTGTAAGAGGCTTGTGTGTTCCTCCATCCTGTGGCTGTGGTGTTTGCCGCAGGACCCACGCTTTTTGCCATGAACCAGCCTCTGGCCTTTTAAATCTTTGTCCGCGTTTCTACTTCAGAGTTGGAAAAGAACCCTGAAGTGTAAGTCAGTTGTAAACCAAAGCAGTATTTTTTTCCCAGCAGGCGGCCCCTGCCCATGTCCTGGGGAAGTGCCTTAACTGCAGGCAACCACATCAGGTTCACCAACTCACCTCCGTTGGTTACGTAACAGAGACGAGGGGATGGTGCCTTTGCCGACATTGCCTGGCACGCAGGATGCGCTTCCACATCTCAAGATGCCATTATGCCTCTGCAGTTCCTCTTCTGAGGGCCGATGGCAGGGCTCAAAGCGCTCCCGCCACAATGAGCAGCACACAGCACAGTGGAGGCACCGAGGGTGGGAAGCAGCACCTGAGATCTCATGTGCTGCTATGGCCAGGACAAAGGTCCCTCACTGTCTGTCAAGGCAGTGCAGCCTATTGACCCAGACGTGCAGAACTATGCCAGAGGTGAAAGTCATTTGCTACAGAAAATGGACAAGACTGCAGACCAGGACAGCTCTGACAAATAAGAATGGAGAGAGGCGCTGTGGCAGTGCAGTATGTGCAGATCAGGGCTCCAACACCACGGCGTGAGCTGGACGCAGGAACCCACTGGAGCGGTGCCTCCTGCCAGTAACATGCTGTAACTGGTCGGACTCCCAGCTGAACGCGTTCTTGACCAAAAGACAGTCATCAGTTTGACGTGCAGGAGGCACGCTGTCTAGGAGAAACTGTCTTTCGATGCACTGATGTCGTGCCATCGACATGCATGCTTTATGTAATTAGTACCCGTGAAAAATGGGAAAATCAGAGCTAACATAAGTTGGATTTATTTTTTTTTTTTAACATCCACGTTCAGGGAAATGCAGTGATTGATGACGCACTGCATGAGAACAGCAATTTTACAATTATCGATCATTACAGCCTCAGACTTCAATTCGTCATAAAATGACATTGTTGGTCTCATTACAGCCTCTAGTGGACAGTAGTAATCCACTTCACAGACCTGTCATGCAATCTGCTCAGATGACAAGCATTGTCAAGGTGGGGGTTACGCTGAAAGAACACGATTACGCCGTCGTGCTCGTCCCGTGGCAAGAAGGATTTTCCAATACAGCCAAAAGTTTGCTGGCATTGCTCTGAAGGTGCCTCGCTTTATGCCTCGGGTATCAGTGCTGGCTCGTAAATAAACAGAGAACTTTGCTCTCAATTCCAATCTCAGACAGCTTTCATTAAAAAAAAAAAAAAAAAAAAACTAAATTAATCTCAAATGTTTTTATAACAGAAAATATTGGTTGTCATGTTTTTGGCTTAAGTATGATGTTTTTATTCCAACTCAGGATCTGCAGACTGTCCAATCCACCTCCTCTCTATTTATAGCCTGCTTGCATTCAGATAATTCTTGCAAATGCAGTTCTTTTCATTATTATTTCAAACATAGGCAGCTTATTTCTAAGGCAGTTTAACAGCTTTAACGACTGAGAATCTGTAATTTGGATTACAGCTGGCTAATTAAGGTATGCTTTCCTCTGGGAAGTTACACATGTGCACGATCTGAACACTAACATATTTAGAATGTATTCTTGAAGTAAGTGCCACTTGTGTGAACATGATAACGTATGGCTAACATCTTTATTTTTCATGTATTTGCCTAGAAATGAGTGTATCCCTGTCAGAACAGGGATGATGATGATGGTCTCCAGAACTCTCAGCTGGGATTGCTTTCAGATGGAAGGAAATGAGAGTGGTACGCACGGAGAAGCAATGCTGTGTCTTTAACGCCACAATATATCTCGTACAAATTAACATTCAGTGAAGCGAGAGCAAAGTATTCATGGTGCCTAAGCAAGTATGTAGTACTATGCTGTGACTCAGAGAGAAAACTCTATGGTTTAAAACGCTGAGGTCAGAAAACTCTACAGTCTAAAATGCTGAGGTCCTCTGCAAGTGAATTCAAAGGAAAGGCTGCCATTGATTTCTTTGCTGCGCCTGAGTATGGGCTGCAGGGTCACCGAACAAAACATTTTTGTCATTTCTTACCAGATAGATAATGAGATACCAAGGTAAAAAATGTGTACCTCATCGTTGTCTTGTTTTTCGAAAAGAAGCAGTCAAGTTCTCCTTTAAAATAACAATAGCTTTAATAGCTTTAAGATGAAAATAGCTCCTTCGATGCAGATGTGACACAAGATGTTTTTTTTTTTTTTGTTTGGTTGGCTTTGTTTGTTTTTTAAATAGTGAAAGCAACTCATCAAGGGAATAAAATCTGACGACTCTTCTGAAGTCTTAAAATCAAGACAGATTTCGCCTTTTGAATGCGTTGTCAATCAGTTGTATGTCATCAATGCGGAAGGAAAAGCAGCTGAGCTACCAGTGGTGGCCCTGGGATGGACCACAGCCAAACCTAGCCCTGAATGCTGTTCCAGCTGTGACCAGTGGAAAATAAAAATGCTAAGTGCTCCTCTAGAGGTGCTTAATTGGTCTAGGCACTCTCAAGTAATAACTATAACAGATTGTTAGGTGCTTTGCGGCCTGTAGTGTCAAGATATCAGAGGTATCTGTCCACGTCCTGGTCTCTGTAAAACTCTTCTGACAGTACCCTCAGCCCTGCAGGTGGTGTGAGCAGAAGGGCCAGGCAGGAGCGGAACTTCAGCTGCTGTCTCTTTCCTAGAAGAGATCACTTCATATTGGGGTCAAAGTCCACCAGCAGGGAACACTCTCCATCGTGTGGAAAATTCTTGGCTTCCAGGACCGCCAAGGCAGTGCTGTTAATGAGGATTAACATTCAACCAACGGGAAGGCAAAGAAGTACAGAGAATTCACTGGCCACTTTCTTGGAGAGGGCTCTCTACTTCTGGCAGAGAGCAGCCAGAGTCCACTCGGGTTGTCCCTTTAAGCCATACCTGGGTACAGAGACTTATCTGGGAGTTCACTTTTTTCCCTGTTACAGGCATTATGGTCTAGACAGATTAGATTAGCATCTATCATGTAAACACGTTGGATTGGGAAATAACTCTTGTCCTTTCTTAAAGTGTTTTACCTGCATACAAGGCAGTGTGGTTTCTGAAGCCTGTTACAGTCTCACTCATCGATGTTATGCATATTTTGGTAAGTGGTGTGAGTGTGCATGGGAGGAGAAGGGGCTACAACAGACTATTTACCTGTTTGAACAGACTCAGCAATTGAAAACATGGATTTCTGACAACTCAGTACTTTCACGGCCACAAGTGAGCTGTTCTGGTCTATTGAAGAAATCCTTCCTACGTCATGGATCAGCAAGCAACCTAACAGAACCAATATGCTTAATCCTGCTGCCAAGGCATTTAGTGCACGTGCAAAAATCTTCGTGACATCTTTTGTTGAGAAAAGGTGCAGCATATGAATAACAGCTATTTTCTACCCTCATTGTCTCTGCTGCTCGACAAAATAGGACACACAAGGGCCTTGGCCCCAAAGCTTTCATGCATATTCAGAACTGAAGTTTACAAAATTCAGCCACTACTGGCAGACCTGGGCTCCTGCCTTGGTTTGAAGAAAGGGGTAAGAGTAAGTCGCTTTATGTCCAAGACTAGAGTTATTTTGTACCTACCTTTTCACAGTAATGTTAAAGGAAAGCCAATAACTGACACTGTAGTAACCTGAAGTACAGTCAGCAACAGTCCTGCAATGTATGCATCTCGTACATGGAAGAGAGTGTGTTATTTTATCTTTTTTGTTGTTGTTTTCGAAAGGTACTGCATGCCACAAATCTGCAGTCGCTTTGAGCACATTAATGAAGACTGAGAACAGGGTGTAAACATCAAACAAAAATGTAGGTGTGATGAATAAGGGATAAAGGAATTGCAGTACCCTCTAAGACAATCCATAGTCACGATCAATAGGAAAGTTTTCAGGCAGAGGAGGACTGCAGGCAGGACAGAATAGTCAACTGCTTGCCGGGTAGGAAGCCCTCAGCCTTCAAGCCTTTGACCAACAAGGTAGGTCTAAGCACAGTAAACATTTACCTTGTATCCAATTACAAGTTGAAGTGGTGTTTTTCCAGTTTCTTCTGCAGGGTCACAGGGATGTGGTGTCCTAAAGAACTCTGAAAATCTGTAATTTAAAAAAATGTCCTGAGAAAAGTGATGTCGTCTCTGATTAAATTAGAATTATTTCAGCATATGTAGATTTGCTCAAAACTAGACCGGCATTGCTTTGACTTCTTACTATCCAAGGGCAGCACCTTGCCCTCAGAGATCTTCCAGGTTCTCATGTTCTTCCTATGCTCTTCAGCAGAGGCATCTCTACTTAAGGCAGTAATTGTACCCATTTTGGATAAAATGTCTTACCATGTCTCTCTATCTCTGCCTACTTTTTCCATTGGAGAGTTTCCATTTGCACCTGTCTTTGCAAATTCCACCTGCTCTCATTCTGTCCTCATAGGATATCGTTTATTTATTTGTACATAACATAATGATAGACACCTATTCAAAGCTCTGGAGCTTTATTGGCACACAGCAACTGCAAGAAAAAACACAGCAGTGTGAAAGCAGTCTTCTCAACAGGAACTGAGCTGGGCATCCCAGTACATCGGAAACACCTGCTCAAAGCATATCTTCAGCCTTCTCCCAGTGTGCGTGCCTCTTGCCATGGGGCTTCTCTCAGAATAATACAATTCAAGCCCTTGTGAACTGTACTTTCTCCCGTAGGGACTGTTCTGCCCCGGTGTGGAATATAGCCAAAAGAGTGGAGTGAGCACCTTGGGGCAGGACCATCTCATCACAAGCTATTCCCTTGCAAGGGATACTAATTCTTAAATGGTTCCTCACTGTAGATTTATCACAGCTCGTATCCTCATTTTGTTTGTGCAAGAGGACATAAGAACGGCCATATGGTGGCCTAAGACAATAGCGGTCATAGGCAGATGCTTTAGTAGGCAAGGGCAGCCACACCGTACTTCTTCCACATATTCCCCAGCCTTCTGCTATTTTCAGCTCAAGGACATCTCAAGTAGGATGTGGTTTCTGTCTAAACCTTGACAAATTTATCCTTCAAGACTTGCGCAGTCTCTCCCTGAGCACATGTAAACTTTGTGCATCCACAACATACTGTGTCACTCTGCACGGGTCAAGTTCCTGATGCAAGAATTCTCTCTTTCTTTCTTCTACATTCAGTGCTCCTGGTTCGTGCACTAAATCAGAGTGGCCAGTCTTTACCCACACTCCCCACGCTACCCAGACATTTCACTTACTCCCTTTAGTTGTCCTTCTTCCAAGCTGGGAAGGCCTAGTCTATGTTCTTGCTACACAAACCACTCCAATGAAGACTTCATTGCATCTGACACACCTCTAACCTGGTTTTGTCTTTCTCCATCTTGGTCTTAGTCTTGTCACACCTTCATTGTCTCCGTTCTTCTGCCTGTCAAATAGGGACAGTAAAAATTAACCTGTTATCTTGCAAAATAGTGGTGACACAGTGGAGTACAAGCGTTATTCCCTTTTCCCAAGGCTTAGCCAAGGACTCAGAAAAGCAACAGTTCTACGTATCAAGGACAAAAGAAAACAGTATTAGTATAAACAAAAATAAAACCAGGATACTATCTACATTTTTTTCACATTTGTTGAGCAACACAGGCTGACTGAAACCCTTTCCATTTCACAAACTATCCCTGTCAACCAGCCTACTCTGGTGTTAAAAATCCAAAGTGATGGGACATCTCCCAGCAACCTCAAGAGATTATTTCACACGCTGACATGAAGCTCAGGTCTCGGAAATCTGGGATGCTACAAAAGTTGGATTACCCAGTGGTTTTCATGTTATCCAATCTGTCTCTCCCCTTTCTTTCCATGATAAATCCCATTTGTTAGGACAGAAAATGAAGTCATTTCTCTCCCTTGTTTGGCCCATCATCAGCTGAGATGTGTAAACCTGGTGTCAGCTTTAAGGTGTACAAGTTGTCCTGTTGTCTTAATGATTCTGAATCACACATTTAAAGTTTACTACGTGCTTGAGGGTATGCCTTTGTGAACAAGTTATGGTGAGGCAATCAAGGGTGTGGTTTTACAGGACACTAGTTGCTCTGCAGTAATTGCAAAGATGAACACCCTTTGCCTGCCAGTAAATGCAATATCAATCACCCAGAGAGACTGCCAGCTGTGATCACTCCTGCTCCCACAAAAGCACTTTTGCTGCTATCCTATGAGCTCTGCTCCTTTAGGCTGCTCCTCCCCAGCAGTAATGCTATGCCCAGAATCAAGCATGAGAGCTGCATATAGAAGAACTACCACCTCTATCACCAACACCTCTACTTTTTTTAGACATTATTATTTTTTAATTTAATAACATAATGCATTATTATTTTTTTGATGTATCTTCTTAATACACTGCTATAGTCTTGCAAACTGAAGTCATATTTAGTAGGTGTTATCTCCCTTGCTGCTTTATGGCTCTCAGCACTTTTTTCTGAGGATACAGACTCAGCAGAGCCTTCATTATTTATTATACCAGAGCCCTCTGATTTTTGAACCCCTCTGTTTCCCTCTGCTGGCTAAAAACGTAAAAAGGGAGGGGGGCATGAGTAGGGAGGGTGGGAAACAGCAAGCAGTCCCTCAGTAATTCATACAGACATGCCATGTGGCAGGAGGGGACAGTGGGGACAGAGCTCACCAGTACTGTGCTCTCTCTTACACCCCACAGATACCTCTGAGAGCCTGCGGTATTTTCACAGAACATATATTCTTCGCAGGGTCCTGGGCAGCACTTATCAGCTGTAAAGAAATTCCTGCACACTTTACAATCTGGGCAAGCGTCCCAGCCCCTGTGTCATCTCTCACTAGAGTCTCTTCAGAGTATCAGAGGTTCCCAGGAATGCTCCCAGAAGCTTTCAGCTCAGCCTGAGTCTCTGCCAAGTCCATCGGTTCCTCGGAGCCGCCTGGAGCGATCATCCCGAGGACTGCAGGGGGAGAGCTTGCAGGCTTCCTCTGAGTCCCGAAAGGCTCCATTTGTACAAGAGTCACGATCTGGCCTCCAAAAGCTGTTATCTGAACCGGGACATACTTATCTCAACCTTGCACACACTTAAGGTCTCTCCAGTGAGATCACAATACATGCATGATTTCTGTCATTGAAATAAAAGCCTTTGTACTAAAGTGACTCTTTTTGTGATTTCCTTAGATCGTTGTTTAGAGATCCCTCAGATCTCTAAATGAGGATCGACGCCCCTTTCCTGTTTTAACTAGAAGCTCACAGCAGTTAGATGAGGCCAAGCTTCCTCCCCAGGCAGCTGACAATGCAGCACACAGGTTATGTGTCTGCAGTGAATGATGCACTCAAACACTCCACTATTTGACATACATACCTCTGGGAACAGCTCTCTCTCAAGAAAAAAAATGGGTTTTTTACACCAGCTGATTGTTCAGAAATAGTATACAGTCAGTAGGGCAAAAAGGCAGATCTTTCCAAGGGTGGAACTATGACTTTTTCTTATTTTAACATATTAAATTAAGATTTCCAGAAAGCAAAAAAAAAAAAAAAGAAGAAATCCCAAGAACAGCAACCAAGCCCTTTTTATTTGTTCTTTGAAGAAACTTTTCTTGCTCTGGTTTCTTAGGATTCACCCATTCTTCTTACATGTTAGCATTTTTAGTGCTTTCTACCAGACAAGATTTTCGATGGATTTCTTAAGTTCCTGCACACTGCTTCCTCTCGGTGTGCTATTCCTGTGGCTGTACTTTCCGTGAGTGGCACATTGGATTCAGGTAATTTACGGTCAACAGTTCCCAAATTCTTTATAGCGCTCCAATCTTCAGGGAACAGAAAGGTAAGCTGAGAGCATTTACCAGCTTGAAATCTTTGCTGTCTGGATAACAGACGAAAAAAAATATATATCCTTTTTTTTTCCTTGCTTCAGGACTTAAATCCCCGGCTGTGTAATAAAAGTCAGGGCTGCTAACGTCTACCAAAGCTACATTTACCAGGGGAATGTTTGGGTTATTTGTTATTCCCCTTCAAACCCTTCAGACAGTGTGGTGTTGCTATTTTGCTTTGTTTTGATTTTTGTTCCTTTTTAAACTAACCTCAAAGAATTTCCCTCTCTCCCATCGTGGTTATCAAGCTGTAGCTTGTCGGTGGGGTAACTACTCGTGATGTATGACACTCTCTTCTGCTTTCCTAGGCTCCTTATCGCTGGTTAGCACTGATTAATGCCCCTTCCACACCGGTATTTCTGTCTGTAGGATGAACCCGCTCTCCGGCAGTGCCCACACACCAGCAGCTTCCATCACCCGCTGGCACTGCTCCTGGACCCTTCCCCACACTCCTGGACGCGGACTTTTGGAATGTAAATACTCCCCTTCGTCTTCATCTTTTGTTTCAAGGATAAGACAAAACCAAATAATAATAAAACCTCCTCTATTTTGCATGCAGGGAGCACATGCCATTAATATTAATTAATTTATTTATTTAAAGCCGGTAAAAGAATTTGCTCTTAGGCTGGGAATGCGACTGCCAAGTTTCCTGCCTGCAATTTGTTACGGCTCAGTAGTAAACTACTCCTGAAAATAGGAATTTGAAATGGAAATACTGACGGGCCTTTTAACGAGGCTATAATAAGCAGGGTGCTTTATCCTGCGCGCCGCACGTCCCGACACAATGGCAGTCTATCATAGCGCACACGGAAAACAAACAGGGCCTCTCTGCATTGCACTCCTGCCTGAAACCGGGCCGGCACAGGAAGCGAGCAGGGCCGAAGACAAAGGCCTGGAAGGTCAAGCACACCACGCCCCAGCCTCGCTGCTGCTGCTCAGCCCGGAGCCGCCATACGCACAACTTGCACTTGAATAACTTCCCTTTGATCAGCTTGCCATGAAAAGAGGTGTAGCGTGCTAGGCTGCTAGCAGGGTAAAGCAGCAGACTTTTCCATAAGGCTGAAGCTGCAAATCTGTGTACCCAGGCTTGCCCTGTTACGTAGAACAAAGCTCCCAGAAGCTTGTTGCAAATGTTTCTTATCTGCTTAGAAGTGTACTTCACGTAATGCTCCATATGTGAAACACGTGAAGCTGGTTTGCGTACTGGCTCTCGACTGTCTGCTGAAAACTGCTGTTATTCAGCAAGGCGGAACACGCACAGTCCCAGCAACAGTCTGCTGGGCATCCCCAGACTGACACCTGTGTAAATGGCAGCACCTCCACCTCTCTGTGAAAATAAAATTTTCCATCATTTTTCATGAGATATTTGTCGATCGGGAAATAACTGAATCACACGTATGAAACTCAGTCTCTGGGACCTGAACCGCATGCTTGTAGTCCGTAGGACACATGCTGAAATGCCATATATTGAACTGCCACATCATGTCTATTTTTACTAATTGAGTTTACTTGTGTTTGGGCACGGTACCAGCTACTCAGCAAGTCCAGGAGATTAACGTAAAAGCCTCTCTCCATTTAGAAAGTATAGGCACTCCAGATTTACAGCTGCTTATTTTGAGGTGGCTGACTGCTGATCCTGATGTCTTTGAGTAACAGATGGCTTTCCGAGCGGCGCTGATAATGAAAATGATATAAATTGTCACTTAACGTTAAAACAAAGCAGAGAGGTAGCGCAGAAGAAAAAGCAACGTATTCACCTTCTACAAATGGCATACCTGAGAACAAGGGGAAAAAAAGGCCAGGCAAACCCAAAGGTTATCAATAGTCCTGGATATTCACATGTGGAATAACTTGCATAAAATAACCTGGCCCAATCTGGACCGTGAGAGCATTGGCCCCTGCAATGTTAGAATTTATAGCTTTAATCTTCTTAAGAGCTGCATGGCTCTTCACGCGTGCAGAGAAAACAGATTTGATGTTTCTGAGATTAAAACTACTGAGCTGAACTTTTCTTGTTGTTGGCTAAAAGCATTTGGAAACTTAATAAAGCATTCCATTAAAATCTTGGCATTTTAGTGGTACAAAAGCAATGGGCTGCTCGAAACGTGAGTCCCAGTCAAAAGGACACTTCTAGGGGGAGATTGCGGAATTTGGATTTTAAGAAAGTTTGCAATGACTTAAAAATAGATCAAAGGAAATGCGAAGTGGAGTAGAACAATAAATGCTTGATGTAACCAGCAATGTGCAAGTCTTTGTTGTTTAAACTTCATGGCATTTAAAGATAGTTTTTTTTTTTTTTTTGTTCTTCTGAACCTTGTGCGTCTGCGAGTCCGTGAATAGCTGGAAAAAGTACAGCGTACATCACCAACGAGCTGTGTGGTCTTTAACAGGTAACATAAGGCCTGATTTTTCACAGCGATGAATATCCACAGCCACAGCTGAGATGAGTGTGAGCTACTCGTGTAGCTGCAGATGATCAGCTTTACTCTGGAAAAAATGCTCCGTCAAGACTTGCTAGGCTACAGTTTTATCTGCGTAGAAAGGCCGTGCAGAACAGTTAGGCAGCTACACGTCAGCACATGATTTGATCAGTGAAGGTGCAACTGATGTTTTTGTAGAAAGAAGCAGAATAATCATAGAGACGGCACGATGCTATGAGTTCAAAGCTGTAGCATGACTGGAAAAAGCGCTCTTGCCAGAACTGGGGAAGCCTCGTGCAGTTCTGTTTAGGCAAACGAGAGCAGAGCTGCGTGGTGGCAGCTGCACTGCTAGCAAGGGTGAGTGAAGAGAAGCCTCTCTGACTGCTGTGTTACTGTGCTCAGCAGGTAAACAAACAAAATGAAACAAGGACTTATAATCAAGCATAAAATAAACAAAGATTCACAACCAGACAGGTTTCTTTCTTGGATTCATTGAAGCGGTTTCGGCTTGTTGTTGTTTTTTTGTCACAAGGTAAACAACGTTCATTCCAGCATGCTTTGAGATGGCTTGCTCCTGTCTGTACTGGCAAAGACAGCTATGCTGGAGTATGCCTCCACATGGTTATATCTTATTCAGATCTTCTAATTACAGTCTCCCTGTAAGTTGTACTGCAGAGGCTAAACATACATAGGCTATCTCCTGGAAAGCTTGTGGTTAGAACCCCGGGATGCCTGCAGTGACAGCTGTGTGATGGAGACAACCTAATGTCTACAAACAAACCTTGGCCTGGATTTTACCCCACTCAGGGATGTGCGATGAACCCGAATCACGTGGCTGGTGTGAACAAACCCCATGCAGGTAACACAGCCTCACACCACTGTAAAATCCCCTGCCTATTCAAAAGAAATTTGCCTTTACACTGTAGAACATTGCAGGGTGTCCATAAAACTGGCTGCTTCTGTGGCTGGTTTGCTTTGTTTTTTCCGTGGCACTGACATATGATGAGCTATGTACGATAACAGATGCCATTTGACAGTACAAAATAATAGCGCTCAGACTTAAAACTGTAAATTATAAACAATCCCTCTCTAACTATAAAATGAATACTCAGAATGGGGAGCCTTGTCAACTAAGAGATAAGTAAATCAAGTTGAGGAAGACAAATTATTCACTGAAGCTAAAGTAACAAAAATTTTATTTGGTTAACACTACTGTCATTGGAGTTCAGCTGCTCTTTGATGTAATTAGTAGATAGGAAACAGAGTGATTATGGGCAACACACCATCAAATCGGTTACACATTTTCTTGCTGTGTAAAAGCAACAAAGTGTTTCTAACCTTCTGTGTTGTTTTTTTTTTTTTTCTTTTCTTTTTTCTTCTTCTGTCAGTAGAAAAGATGCTGCATAAATGCTCACTACGGGTAGAATGCCTGGCCACATCAAGACAGTCATTTCCCAAGGGGTTTCATAATTATATTTTCCCCACCGAACCACAGACATGAATTAAAAGTGACCCTGCTGGCCCACTGGTGCAGCTGCCATGTATTTGATTACACGCTCACTGGTACCAATGCCAAGAGGGGTAGTTACAACAGAAACTGAATGTGAGTTCAGGCACAGCTGTCCACACAGAGTGTCCCTGGTAACCTGGCCGCAAAAGGCTTTCAGTGCACAAAGAAATAATATTCACACATTTTTATCCTTTCAAGAAAATGTTATTCCTCTGGTCTTTCCCATCACTTCATGACATCCCAGTGTGCTGTTCCCCAGAAGGCTGTGCTCTGGGCAGGTAGCCTTGGTTACAAGGTGTGCAGCAACTCCTGGAGAACTTGTAGCACTTCAGACCTAAGACTTCTTCAGAAAAGACTCACGGGGAACGTGAGCAGAGGGATGTATGCGTTAGGGCACAAGCCCATAACTCGGCCTTGTGTGTGCCAACATACACAAATACATACTGCTTGTTTTTGGGCTGAGCGCTGGTCTACAATTAATATGACACTGGATTCATGAGGGGGAGGGAATAGAGAACGTGGTCCTACTATTAGCACCATCTCTGACACGATGGCAACTGTATGAGTTCATGCAGGCCCACATTCCCATGGCGTGGGACTAGGCCACAGCTGGGCAGGACAGGAGAGAGGGTGGCACCTCTGGAAGCCTTGGCATGAGCCCACTGGACGTGCTGCTGCGGTGCTTCCTGCCCTGGGAGGGACTCTTAAACTCCTCTGCATGACAAAGGCAGACAGGTTTGAGCCCACATGCTCTTACCGCTTGCAACTCCTATCGCACCTGGTGCTACATCCAGGGAAAAGTCCAAGTGCCAGCACTAAACCGAAGCACACAAAGCTGCCCAGCAGCTCTTTCCCATTTCTCTACAGATCCAGGAAACTTGAGTGTGAGTTATGAGGAAACCCACAGAGCATCTAGCCTGCAAGGAGACCGAAGCTGTGACTGTTTTAGGTTACACGGTGAAAGGAGCCCACTTCCTGGCCTCCTGGACCACCAAGCAGCCCCACCTGGCACCCAAACCAACCAGGTTGGCAGAGCCTCTGCTTGGCTGCCCTGCAGCTCCTGCGCTCTCAGCCAGGGACACCGCAGGGCAGGAAGGTCCCATAGTTCCTGTTTGTTGAGGCTAACAGGTGAGGTGAACTCATCAGTCTCATTTGAATGCACGTGGCAAAATCACCATGCAAACCGAACAGGGCTGGCAGTTTGTGCCCATGATGCAAGCTAAACCCAAAACAGCTGAACGGTCATAAAACAGGGATTAAAGTTCAACGAGGAAGCTGATAACGAAGAAGCCTGCCCAGACTATGCCCTACTGTAGCCAGAACTACATTATCTTCTAATTTTAGAACAGCTGAAAATTTTTCCCAGTCCAGAAGTTGTCAAGAGGCTGAGCAGCACCAACACCGTTAAATCTTTGTTTTCAGATGCCATGCTGTCTCCACACTGCAAGAAGTTGCTTCGGCATGTGAGATTTTACAGGAAGGCACACACTGCTGGTGGATGCCCATACAGGGAGCTAAGTAATATGTTGAAACCATCTGGCATTTTGCGGTTTTACTCTGTCAGTCAGACGCACTGTCTGGAAACACAGGACTCAAATCTGGAGTCCTTGATTCAGGTCAGATACCTGCAGACGCCTGAGGACGTTTGGCCGGACTGAGAGCTGCACAATAAAGCACTTAATTAAGCGGCTGGAGTTTATGATTGATTTCAAGGGCAGCTGAGCTGGAAGCCTGTTACTGCTTAGGAAGTTTTAGCAAATGTAATTATTACGGCATGTTTGATTAAATTCAAGGTCTTTGTGAAATGCTCCGAAGTATCATTTTAAAGACTTATTCTGTTGCTGTAGTGCTTTGTACCTTCCGACTAAGGGATAGGTGAGATGGGTCCCAGTGTGAAGCTCACTAAAAACTACCCCTAAAATTAACAGAGCACAGTCACAGAAGAGTATTCTGTATAGAATGACTTTCTTTGGACTGTGAGCAACGCTGCAGAAAGCAGACTCTGGGTTACATTACTCCTGTGAACCAAATTTTTTTAACCAGCTGATGTCACTAGGGAGATTTGAAGTCTTTATAATTACAGCTCAAGGCCTGGAGGAAGAGGGAAGGAAAGACAATGAAATTATGTTTCATATGTTGATTCAGAGAGTAACCTGCAGTGGCCTGTTAACTTGCTTCATCTATCAGGAAAAGCAAATTAATCCTGTATCCAGACAGCTTTATGAGTGGCAGCTCAATTTACTTCCCCAGTTACAAAGGGAAGAAAGTGGCCTTTTTGTCACAAGCAGTCGCTTCCTGCAATGCTGCGGAATAAGATGTAAAATAGGCAAAGAGCTTCCAATGTCCTACTAAGAAGTAAAAACTGTTTCTTTCATCTTCCCTCAGAGAAGGAATTCAGGTTATGCTCTGCACTAAATTAAAGTGTTCTGCTCAGTTATGTACATGCACAGCTTTGAAAACTGTTCCTGCTTCTAGGTCAAGGGCTCTCCCTGTGGCCAGGTGCCAGCTTTATCCCTGGACTCCCATAATCCCTTGAAATAAATCAACTTTCCATTGAAATCCTCTGCCAGTTCCACTTCAGACTAAAATGTGCTGTCTGTAGCATGATGCTCTTTTATACTTCTGTGGAAAAAAAAGAAGGGAAACAATGCGGTCATTGTATACTGGACACAGTTCGACGTAATCCGTGTTGTGTATATTAAAGGCTATCTTTGTATGTTACACTAGCCCCAAATTTCAGCGTTTATTATTAGAAATGAGAAAAATAACTCTGTATGAAGGAATGATTTGACTGGTTGACAAGGATCCCAGCCTGCGTGCGTGTGTACCTCATTGCTACTCTGCTCACGTGGACTCAAGTGTAGGGATGCATTATACTACTGTTATACTACTTCCCAGCCCGGGCAGATGAAGCCCTCAAAGATTTTTTTTTTTCTTTTTCTTTTTTATCTTTTCCCCCTCTAATATCAATTTTCTTCTCTCTGTGTTATAAATGAACCTGAATACATTCACACGTTCCTGTGGAAGACTAAAAGCTGTCACTTCGTTTCAGGGAATCAGGCGGCTTTCAGCTCAGCTGCAAGAAAGCCCAGATGCTACTACATCTCCGGGGGAAACTTATCTATTCAGAGAGGGGGAAACTTCAGAACAATAACAACAAAATAAAGCTGAAAGCTGCCGCTGCCATCCTCCTGCCGGTGCCGGGGTCAGTGCTTTGGAGAATGGGTGCCAGCTAGAAGCAGCAGCACCCTCCTTAGAAGTCTCATATTTCTGAAAAGCTCTCCTTCTCCCCACATCACAGTAACTTTAAATGGTCTGCCAGTTAAATCAGAACAGCCTGGTATAAAGCTTCCAATTTTCTGACAACCTTTATATTCTCTTGGCTCCTACGAGGCCCTAAAGCTGATCGTGTATAATCCTGAGCTGAATGTAAAATAAATATGAAAACCTGTCATGATTTTACAGTTTTCCAAAGGATATTTCACTAAATAAAAAGAGCTGTACTTCTGGCACGCAAACTCTCCCCATAAAAATCACAGTTAGGGCTTTAAAATGAAGTTATGCAGCCCGGTGCCAGGATCTGCCCTCTACAGCTCCCCTCCGGGCCTGGCCGGGCGCTCCCCCAGGGCCTGATGAGCCCCAGGTGCCCCAGCAAACCCCAGCCATGGCTCAGACCTGATCCAGCCCAGCCCGAGGGTCTCTCCAGCCTGCTGGGGAGCAGGGCAGGCCCTAGGCATCACCATGTTGGGGTACAGCCCACGCAGGCCAGCTGAATCCTGCACTGGCCATCAGTCTCATACGGTCTAGAGCTGGAGCACTCACTCAGCCTCGATGCCCCTGCCTAATGGTATAACAATGGTTTGTAGAAACTTCTTCTGCTAAACTTGTATTATTTAGCTATCTGCCCTTACTTGCGTGTGAAGGCATGGGTTGGAGTGGCCGCCACACTAGAACACAAAAATGAGTTTCAGTCACTGACAAACCAGAGATGATTTCAGGCTCCACTGGCCTTTTCAAACCTCAGAAGACTTGCACGTCAAAAGCATTGCTGAAGTCCAGACAAGAGGCATGTGGATCTAGCAAACAGAATCATAGAATCATAGAATCCTTAGAGTGGGAAGGGACCTCTGAAGTCCATCTAGTCCAACTCCCCTGCAACAAGCAGGTACATGCACAGCTGGATTCAGGGCCTGATCCAGCTTCACCTTGACAGTCTCCAGGGATGGGACATGCACCACATCTCTGGGCAACATGTTCCAGTGCCTCACCACCCTCACTGTAAAAGATTTTTTCTTTATATCTAACCTAAATCTACCCTCCTTGAACTCAAAACCGTTTCCCCTTGAACCAAACACAGCCACCTCGGATAGGCAGTGCACTCAGACTAACATGGTATCTCTTTGCCATCTGGTAGGAAAGTTAAAAGACCAGCCCTGATACACTGCAGTTAAAATGACTGCAGGTTTTGTCTGCACCACGCTGCTCAGATGGAGGGTGACTAGGAAGGACGAAATAGAAGAAAGGCAAGGAAATTCACAAAGTAAAAACCTGCATTACTGCTCACAATGTTTCCGGGCCTGTGTGCAAAGATCCTCTGTCCAAGGCACCACAGGATCACAGAATTGTAGGGGTTGGAAGGGACCTCTAGAGATCATCTTGTCCAAACTCCCTGCCAAAGCAGGCTCCCTAGATGTCCCCAGACATCCTTCAGGTATTCCGCATTACGCACCTGCCTCTCTTATACTCTCCTCCTGGAACAGGACACAGGCAGTTGTACTGTATAAAAACCACAGTAAACCACACAACCAGGCCTTTAATTTTCAATCAGGAGTGAAACTGTCTGGTTTTCCCCTAGAAGCCCTTAGTGGGTACTTTTTTCAGTTAGCTTCACCACCTTCAGGCCTTGCCTTTAAGCGAGGAGTGCAGCTGAACCCAAAAATTCAAAGCAAAAATCAGTTGAAACCATTACTTTTTCATCCGGTTACATGTCAAGACCTCAAAACTCACGTACACAGATCTCAAATTATACACCCATCAGGGTGAACCCTAAAGCCAGGGCCAGGTTTGCCCCAAGAGCCTGCAAATCTTCTAGGAAAGCCGATTCATGTCTCAAGTTCATAAAACCCAAGATGGTCAGGGTTTTCTTCCAAGGTCAAGCAGTGAGTTAGAAGGGGAGCTAAGAGGAGAACCACAGTCCTGGCCACTTCACACTGTTACCAACAGAGGTAGAAACTCACCCTGCCTGAACTTCATTCTGTATAGCCTTAGCCAAGCCACTCAAAATAACCACTTTTTTTGCCTGTTAATTGTCTTAATAAGTCACAAGGAGATGAATGACTAAACACTACATCATCCCTCTAAGGATTCATCTGTGGAAAAAGCATCCATTTAGCTGCAGGGTAGTTATTACTGCATAGCTTTGATTTTGCCACACAATGCATGCCCTGTTTCTTGAAATGCTTATATACTGCTCCAGGTGAAATCATTGCTTACAGGTAGACTCTGAAGCTAAAGGAATGAGCTCAGACCCACTCATCTGGTCCCATAATAAGACACATCCAGTTGTCCAGATCTGCAAAACTCTCTGAGATGTTGGTTAATGACCCTTTGGACATTTTTTTTTTTTTTCCACTCTATCTCTGCACCTACAACATCACAACAAAATTTCAATTTGAGAAAACACAACTGCAGTTACAGTGTCCCTCCTGGTAACTCTGTCCACAGCACAAGGCTCAGTGGAGAGCACCAAAGTGATTTCAAGTTCACAGCATAATTTGATGTAGTCCCTTCTGAAACTAGACCATCATGCAATGGTCACCCATTTGCATGTTTCACATTGATAATGTCAAAGCTTTAATCTGGAAGACATTTGGCAATACAGCAAGCAACTGTTAGAGGAGCTAGGCTTAATGCTGAAATACCATCAGGGTTGAGAAATTCTACATATTGCTTTCTAATAGTCCCTGCTGTTTGACACCTGGAATGGCATTAAAGAGTTCTGGCTCTGTTTCCAGAGCTTCCCTACCAATGACTGAGAGTGCTGCTACAAGACAAGAGAGGGTTTACCATTCAAACACGGAGTCTATTTATTACATTAAAAGCATTTTTTGTGGAGCAAAGGGTCAGCGTTTGAAAAGTAAGGTATGGCTTACATGCAGAGTTGTTTTTTCTTTTTTTTCTTTCTTAAAAAAAAAAAAAAAAAAAAAAGAGATTAGAATAGATAACTTTTTTTCCCTTCAGGTTAATTACTAGTTTCCTGTATTCCCAGATAGTTTTGCTTGCAGGGAAATTTCTCTTGAGCTCAGCAGTCAGGACTGTATCTAGGGCTAAACATTCCCACCATATCACTCCAATATTAAAAGAATCTTTCTGTCTTCCTGTTAAACCACGCACTGATTACAAAATTCTTTTGCTTATTTAGGGCCAGATTCAATAAAAATTCTGTCCAGCTTCCGCACCATGGAAGGCCACAAAAGCCCTGAAATATTTTGGTTTTGAAGCTCTTGTAGGCTCCCATGGTTAGGATGCTGGGTAACAATTCCAGTGAATGTGGTCCTCATAAAGCTTTTCAAGGTCCCACTCCATATGGACCCAGCGATTTCTCTTTATTGTCTCCAGTGTGGATTACAATCCACTTCAGAGAATCTTTGAGTTACGCCTCCAGCTACAAGCTAAATCCTGGAGGAATAGGTCCTTTTCGTATCAGGTCACATTCTCTGCAGAGCACTGACAGAGAAATCAGTGTTTATGAAAAGAAAGCACCACTTACAAAAATCTGGTATGTTTTGCATGGAAAGGCTTCAGATGAATATAAGTGAATGGTAAAATCTAAAAGGAAATTCAATAAACTACTCATTATCTATATTCATATGACTAAGCTACACATGGAACGTAGCTTTTATCCTGCATAAAAAATGTACAGATGTTCTATAGAAAACTGTATGAATAAACTTTAACCTCACGACTGCTATTATTTTGTAATAAAAGGCTTACAGCATAATGTGAGCTTTTTTTAGAATGTAAGTTCCATGTGAGTAGTGTGTTGTTAATTTAATATTAATGCAATGCACCAGGAAGAAGTCTGCACAGAATCTAAAATAGAGAGAATCACAGCGCTGCAGACAGGAGATCTGTGGCATGGATTTTATTTGTTTCAGCACTCAGCACAAAATTCATTGACCAGGATTCCCACTGCCACAAGGCATGGGATTCGTCTAGTTATTTTACATGCTTTGGCATGAGGATTTTGCTGCACCATTCCTGCCACCATTCCTAGGAATAATGCGGTTAAGTCACCTTGCACTGCACTGAAAATGTACTTCTCACTGTCAAGTGCATATGAATGAGCTTCTTTTTTGGGAACAGCAAGAGGAAAAAAGAATACACTGAGTAAACTTTTGAATTTCTTTTGCTGAACTGCCCTCCAGGTAGCAGGTGTGAATGCCTTCACCAAACTCTTGCAGACTGCAAATGCGGTGCCTGCTATGTTTGTACTGCAAAGCAATTCAAACAGGGGGAGCAGAACAGAAATGTAGGTTCATCCATACAGTCTCCCCCTCTACGCATGTGAGCCCCTCTCCTCTGCAGGGTCTGCCATTCAGAATACCTATCCTATATTTCTCTGAGGAGTCAGTTCACGGTGAAGTGGTGAAGTAATTTATGACTCCTGTTATTACAATCGCTTAGCAGCTCCCAAGCACGTAAAAATAGCAACAATAATCTCTCCCACTTTTCCTTCCTTACCACCCCACAGGAGAAAGAGCTTGATTAATCCTATAGGGGTTACGTAGACACTTGGGTGTTCCTATAACTTACAGCAGGAGTTTGACATTTTCTGAAAGTGACAGAGTCCACAGACATCTTATTCACTGAGGAAATGCATTCCCTCGCTCTAGTTAGAGCTTCTGGGAAAGCTGTGTGTCCAGAAGCTGCTTTCTCTAGCTTGACAGTTTCATTGCTTCTATGAAATGCACTTGCATGTGATCACAGTCACAAAGGAACGCCCAGACTCAGAACCAGTGAAGGCCACTTCCTTGGAAGCCTTCCAGGATCAAAAATGGAAACTTACCCTGAACTCCACACAATGGAGCAGAGCTTCCATGCGGAGTACAGAGAAGAAAATGAGGGGACATTCATAAACAACAGACCTATGGCAACAAGCATGGTAAAGACTGCTCCTATTTGTTCCTGGTCTCTGCACAAATGACTTTAAATGCGGTTATCACTTTACAGGTATGATTGGAGCTGCACTGCACACAACGGAGTACAAGACAGCAGCACAGCCCCTGCAGAACAAATGGATCTTTCCTATTCCTGGGCCTGTTCTGTGGGCAGGTACTAATGCCCCAAAGTTCACAAAGGCGTAACAAACTTCAGAGGCCCCCAGCACTTGGAATATTTACAGAAACACGGACTTCTCCTCTGCTGCTACAGTCATCACCTAAGCCTCAACTACTAGGAAAATTTACATCAGATCCCCTAAAGTCATTTAAATTCCCCTTTAGTTGAACTGGCATAGAAGACAGAGTGAGCATTTTCATATTTCAGTGCTAAACCATGTTTTGGTTTAAGTTTAAAACAGTTGAGGAGCTGATATTGTACTTGGAAATGAACTGGTCTTAAACTAGCACAGTCAACTACATACATACAATTGAGACCTTAGACTTGCCTGGTTCCCTTTAAGCCACTTCTCTGCAGTACAGTGCCGGCTTAGAACAGTCACTAAGACATGGGATGGCAGTAACCCATCTCACTTGCAGTAAGGAATATGAAATCATAGATATAATCTGTATAAGAGCAGGCCCTTTAGCTCACCACATGGTCTCCACAGCAGCTTGTTTTGTCTGTGTCTCATAAAAGCCCTGTCAGCTTTCAGAAATGAGGACCTGAAAAGAAGACAACCACTCCTTATGACTGGTGTAACTCTGTTTTAGGAGGAAGATGAGAATGATTTCACGGGGCTCTCATTGATAAGCATAGCTTCTTTACACAGCTTAGCAGCATTTGATGGTCCACAGCATAAAATACCAAGAGAACATATAATTATGCACTAGCACTTTCCACAGGTCGAAGTTATAAGGACGGTCTCAGTACCCTGTGCTATCCTGAAATGTCAGTGATCAAGTTACTGGCTGCCTCACAGCTGATGTTAGAGATTAAATTTTGTCAACTTGAATAGCAGAGGACAGTTAGGTGGTAGCTTAGAGGATCTTGCACCTTGAAAGACAGATGGATGACTGAATCTTCCTAGAGCACATATTAACCGTGATGGAAGATTCCAGTCAAAGCAGGAGGTCATAACTTCACTATGCCCCAAATACTTTGTGTCCATACCTATTTGCTCAAATCTATAAGACTACATTATATTTCTTCTCCAGGTTTAGCGAGAGAGGTGCAACAAGGTGACTAGCATCAACTGACATTTACAAAGTAACACACACTCTTTTGGTAATGTTGGAGTATTGGGCAAGTTCCACTTGGTGTCCATGTTTATGTCAGGCAACATTTCTGCTGCCAGCACTCACAGGATGCCTTTTTGTTCTTCTCTAGTCTTCCCTCACTTCTGAGATTGGCTGCCTGGTTTTGTACTGCTCCAACCACGGTCCCTCTTTGCTATCTGTTTACTCATTGCTGAGTGCTCAGAGACGCTGACATGTTGGCTGTCAGACTAAGAGGACTTACCAGGGATGGGAAGAACTCACCACCTCCCTGCATTGATGGCTGTTTCTTCCACTGCAAGCAGTTGCAAAAATGTCTTCAGGAGAAACATTTTCTGTGCAGATGATGTTCCCATCTGCACGTGGGTACCCCTGACCCCTTCAGGTAGTCTCAGAACTCCAATCCTTCACTGTCAGCCCCATCAGAGCAACAAGAACTGGGGAAGCTCCTTTGGCTTCAGTTCCCCCAGCTGCCATCACATCTCACATGGTCACACAGAACTATGCACATGACAAGGACACCGGGCATTTCTCAGAGTCCTGCCCCCACGTTTTTGGTGGGGAGGTGCAACATGCCCCAGGAAGCTCCGCATATCCTGTGCTATTATAAAACAGCCACCACCAAAAACAACTTGGTGCCTTCTACACAAGAACTAACGACTCACAGGCAAACTATCTGTCTATTAACATGTTTCATTAAAACAATCACTCCCAGCTGAGACTTACGAAAGACCCTGCCAGGCCAAGGGATCAGCCCAGTTACAGTATGTATTACCACAATCCCAGGCCAGCAGGATTTGTACAGAGGATGCGGCCGACATGCTCAGACAGGAGCTCCTGCCTGTGGGCCAGCTGCTCTGTGAACAGGACTCATAAGTGTCAGATGTCAAGTTCTCATTTCACGTCCTGCCTTCTTCCCTCTGACCACCCTGGATCATTGTAGCTGTTCAGCAACTGGCAAAGACCATATCAGGCAGGGTCAGCATCGGCGCTGCCCCAGTTTTACAGCTGATAAAGGTCTTTGTCTCAGCTTTCCCTATTTTTAAACCACTCCAACGTGGCTTTGAGGGACCGTGGCTGTCAGTTAGCAGGGGAGGGCCGGGCTGGAGGAGGAGGTGTGCCTTCTGCAACGTGGTGGTTGCTCCCCATAGCCAGGTGCTTCAGGAGGGGAGGCTGAGGGAACTCAGAAGCCCCAGGTCTGTGCTCAGGAGTCACGAGCCAGTCCTGGTGCAAAGGCAGATTCGCACTTGGGTTTCATAATGGAGCTCATGGAAGCCGGTGGAAATTGAACCACAGCCAAGGTGGAGAGCCATGTAGAACAGATGTCTTTGCAGAGGATAAAACAAACAAAAATACTCAGAGCTGAAGCTGGAACTCTTGGCCCACAGTAAATCTGTAAAAAGCCCCAAAGTGCTCAAGAGGGAGGCTGTCCGACACATTAAAATTCCACATGAATAAAGCAAAACACGTTTGCATTGCTAATTTAATAAAGGACTTCTTGACCCAAAGTCGAAGA
Organism: Oreortyx pictus; assembly: GCA_036925125.1. Lineage (NCBI taxonomy): Eukaryota > Metazoa > Chordata > Aves > Galliformes > Odontophoridae > Oreortyx > Oreortyx pictus. The sequence goes on along the minus strand of JAUPFR010000003.1, from coordinate 83,106,210 downwards.
CTAGCATACGTCTTCTGCGTGGAACGGCTCTGATAAGCATGCGCCTTAACTCTCTCCGTGAGCCTTCAGTAACGCTGCCTTTTAAAAGTGCACGTGCTTTTCCTAGTGTCTGATGCTAATTATCTCATCAGATAACAGGCAGCCTTGTGCTGAGTAGGTATGTAATATGTTAGCCTTGGGGGGAAAAAAAAAACACAACACCCGTTCAAGTGGATTTGAGACTGCATATGATCTTCTCAGTCTGTGGAAACTTTCCTCTGCGGCACAGAGCTTATATAAGAAAGGGAAAGAAGAGAAAATCAAACCCGTGCAGCTTTCGGGCTGCAATCCTCCTGGCAGTTCCATTCTCTCCTCTATCAGCATTTTGGAAAGACACGCAGGTTAAACCGTTCATCTGGCATAGAAAGCAGCTTTGGTAATTGCGAGTTTACATTACACTACAAACGAGCGGATTATAGTAAACAGATGAACTGTGTAAATAAAGTATCGCCGCCCGCTCTCCTTTGTGACTTGTATTCTGATACTACAGCTACTACGGCTGCGAGGCTCCAGCTGACAGCTCTGCCTGAAGCCCTTTATTCATCTCTGATACTACTTCAGCTGCTCTGAGAGCCAGAAGGCACAGAGGGCTCATTGGCCAGAGGCTCTCTAACCTCACGGACTGCCCAGGCAATCAATATGCCGCACTCGAGAGCACAAAGATGAATTGTGAAGCCGGGGCTGGTGGAAGAACGCGCGCTGCATCTGGAAGGACGCGGACACAGCCAGTTCTGCTCCGACAGCAGCCTCCCAGCCCGCGCATGTTTGCACACCGACCTCGTGGCATCCTTCCAAGACCATTTGTGAACCTTGGTTCACACCGTTTTCAAAGTAGGTCACACGCAGTAATCTCAGTTGAGGAGAGATACACTGTCAGCAGCAGGCACCGCAAGGAAGGCGGGAGCTGAGGCCAGCGAGTGAGCACGGCAGTGGGAGAGCCGTGGAAAGGCGCGGTGCGGGGCCAGCTGCACCATGGTGCTCGCCTTGCTCTAACAGCTGGCGGGCGAGCTCCTGCAGCCACGGCCTCTTGCCGCTGGTGGCTGTGAAAGGACTGACTGTTCTCCTGGACGCACCGCCAGCGTGGCTTAAATATTAATCTGAATGAAAATACAGCAGGAGAGGAAATCTAACCTTTACTTAGCTCTGTGCTCCTGACAGCAGGAATCACAGCTAACTGAATTACGGGGTTTGAATTTACCATGGGCCGTGGGTTACTGCTTCCTAACGCACTCCCCTCACCTTCCCCTGCACCGACAGACAAATCACAGGCTCTAAGGGAGAAGGAACCTTTACCGAGTGCACTCCCACAGTTTCCTGCAGCTTCCCATACCCTATGCTTCAGCTGCTTTAGGGGCACAGAATTAGAAATGGGTGTGTTGAAAGGTACAATGGCTGCTCTGAAAGTAATGCCTCCTATTTTATTATGTTGGCCCACAACATCACAGGCGGATGTTGGTGGTACGGCAGTGGAGGTTGAATCTTTCCGCTGATATCCCACCACATTTTGCTGCCACGTGACAGATGGCAGCAGAGGGGCAGTCTGACAGAACGGCGTCTGGCTTGGAAGTGTGGATGAAGCGAAGATGTGTCACTGAATTCTTCCATGCAGAAAAAATGGCACCCAGTGATATTCACTGATGCTTGCTGAATGTTGAAGAAGACCAGACAGTGAATGTGAGCACAGTGAGGTGGTGGGTGATGCGTTTCAGCAGTGGTGACACTGACAGTGGGTCCCTCTGCAGGTGCAGATTTTTACAAGTGCAGCATGCAGACTCTTGTTCATCTCTGGCAAAAACGCTCACCTAATGGTGGTGACTCTAGTGAAGAATACCATTCGGTAGCTGAGAAATTGCTCTATCAAATAGTATCATTGTGCTCTTTGTATCTGCTGCAGTTTCTATGGAAATCAATAGGAGGCATTACTTTCGGAGAGACCTACGTACATTTTTGGAAGATTGCGTTCATGCAAATAAATGCAGAAATGAGTATGCATACTTGTTCCCACACTGGAACATCAGAAAGATCATCAGAGAATTAGCAGTTCAGTTCAAAGCAACAGCACGAAACTTTTCAGGCATGGGAGCTGCCAGGGATGTGCTGCCTTTAAGCACAGCCCGCACACCATCAGAGATGACTTAACGTGAAGAAGCTGACTGCTTGCCTGAAGAGTGTTACAGCGTTATGTAATTTCTTTTTATTTTCTTTTTTTTTTCAAAGGGGTTAATTTTTAAACAGGCTCCACTTAACCTTGCTTCTGGTCAATAGTTACATGAATCTGAATGAATATGCAGTCCCTGAATAACTCTGCCCCAATGGAACACGTGTGCAACATTTTTAGTACCCAGATCAACATGGAAACAGCGGAGCTGGGCAAGCATTGCTTTTTTTTGACTCCTACAAAGAAAAGGACTGAGTTTCCTCCATCTGAAAAGTTATGCATTTTCCTTCTTTCCTTTTTTTCCCGTGATCTGTCAGGCTGGAAATCTCAAATAGAAAGGAGCAAGTGATTTCTGAAGTTAGTGTGCTGTGTGCAAAGAGAGAGGGGAGAGCCAGCACATTGTGGAATAGCTCATCTCTCATCCAAGAAACTGCACAGAACAACTTTCTGCTTCTTTAGAACAACTTACACGATCAATAGCTTGTCCAGGGAGCTGTAAGACATACAGAAACATGCAACAATGTGCAAGCTTTATCAGTTAAAAAGGTGCTGTAATGACTTCCTATGCAAATGCATAGGAAAATCAATCGGTCCAGAAAGGGCTCTCGCTTGGTACATAACAAGGGAACAACTCATCCTACAATGCAGGATGTGATTCTTTCCTGCCAAAATCCTATTGCTTCCCCGTTATCACGAAGTTTTGACAGAAAACTAACCAACAAAAATCCCTTCCATGCTGCCTTCCTAAAAGAAAATCCCTTTAAGAAAAACTGCAACAAAGAAAACCCCCAGATACTTCACATTTTTTTTCCAGAACAAGGAAATATAGTTGTGGTTACAAACGGGCTCAGCATTGTGCAGTTTCACATCATGCGAGTTTTATTACTTTTCAGACTAACTTTAGTATTTTCCCAGCCAGCTGCTGGCAGATGTCTCCTTAGGATTGAGAGCAAACCTCTTTGAAAAGAAATTTGTTCATAAACCTTCTTTAAAGGATACAAAAAAAATTCTTTTGTATTTCTCGTTCCAGCTTGGATGTAACTCCTTTTTTTTCTTCCTTTTTTTTTTTTTTCCTCAGACTTTAGAAGGAACGAGTCTGAAATGTTAAACAGGTCACACAGTAATTAAGCATCTACCTGAAAATTAAACACACATTCAAAGGCTCAACTAACAGCATATGCTAATTCATAACAGGTATGTGTCACTCATGTTTTTCAGGGCTGACCATTAGGATGGAAGCAACACTGGATCCCACCAAATCCTGAGAAAAAGCACTGTTGTCTTCATGTTGTGTTAAAGGGAACCCTACGCCAGCAAGGCAGCGCTGTGTTCAGGGAGCTGGTGTGACAGGGCAGCAGCCCATTGGTGTGTCTGGCATCCATGTGGGAAGGTCTCTGACCTAGCCAAGAGCGCATGTGCCTGGTCTGGTCTGCAAAGCTGCTCCTCACCCGCAGCAGCATGAGATCAAACCTGAACGGCTGCGTTCAACTTCGGAAACCTGTGTCTCACCAGAAAAGAGAGAAAAAAATTGGCAAGTCCTCTTCTGCTTAGCCTGGCAGCAAACTTATTTCCAGGGATGTGCACATCTTCTTGGTCTTGTGTTACTGAATACTTGTGGTTTGCCCACTTTTTCTTGTCCCTGACCTTCCGTAGCAGGGGTTGGCAACAGCATTTCAGATACACAAAAGGAATTGAATCTAAATTTCCTTTACCGAGCTGTGTTTGGGTTACTGCATCTCTGTGACACGTTTCCGGGTGGTAAAGAGCATTTTTCTTTGCCTTAGAGAGGGGAATGCACAGTGCTGGATGAGATGAAAGGACCTCAGCATGGTTTTTATGGAGGTGCAACAGTGGCACAGGAGAGCTGCAAACGAACACTGCTGGTCTGTACATGACCTGCACACCTCCAGCTGAGGACTCGCGGAAAGAAAGCTTGGGATCGTTGGAATAAGAGCTGCAGTACTTTCATAAACTGCCACTGGTTAAAGGAAATCTTTGGCCAATGCTGAGACTAAAGATGGATTAAAGGTGACTTAGTTCAATCTTTGCTCCCTTATCCTGAATTTCATGGGATCAGCACAGGTAAAGATGAGTGCTAAGCTATTATTTACTGCTTTTTGGGTTTCCTGCTGCAGGGAGTTTGAAAACAGCATGACCTGGCTGTTCCCAGCTCCCACTGCACTTAGTAAGGACTCTGGCTTCCCAGCATGCCAGATACCTGCAGCATCAAGAGAGAAAACCCTGACATCACCTCCTAAGCGTTTTTTAAATTGTTCTGAGACTTTTCTCCTGTTTCAACAAACAAAACATTTTTTTTTTCCAATGGTATAGTTTCTGAATTACTCTAGTTGGGGTCAGAGAACTTCATTTGGTCTCCTCAACCTATGATGGGCAGGCAGCTAGACAGAAGAAGAGATATAAAAACAGAGACTTTTACCACTTCATGTTCATTAGCACACACATTTCTATACAAGAGAAGATTTACCCTAAAAACATATATATAGCACTGATGCTACTGCAGAAGTCTCAACTGCTACTACTTGTTGGGCTTTTTTTGTGGCTTCACAATTCCTGTTGGCCCAAAAGATCCCCCTCTACCAGACCAGAAGGTTGAAATACATTGAAAGGGAACATACGGTGTGCACAGTAAAATTGGGGGATGCATTTTGGTTCCATTCACCTTTCTCCTTCCCTCTGTGCTCTCTACTCAAATACAAGGAGCACCAGAATAAGTCTGATAAGTCTAGGAAGTCAAATTTTATACAGATGGTATTGAAAGCAGAAGAGGTTCAAAAGCCTATGCATATGTATCACCACTGATGTTTCTAATCAACTTGCTTAGCTGACCACCACTGGATTTACAGTCTTAATTTAGTGTTCTACACCTCCTACTCAGACTATGTCATCTCATTCATGAGCCAAAAGAGCATGTCCCTCCATCCCATTCATTCAGGAGAAAAGTAGCACAATAGCTGGCTCAGCCTGAAACTCTCCATGCCCCAAGGCCATGAGTGTACCTGGATTTTATACACCATGATCCTCATAACCCTAACCCAGCAACACCCATGTATATGTACCCTTCAGCTTAAGGCACATGAGGTTTTCTTGTGTTGGCACTGAACAAAAAAGTGCTAATCCTTCTGAGATTAGTCAAATGGGGCTTAAAAACTCTCTCAGATACTTTTCAGTTGCAAGATTTCCCTGGCAAGTGTGGACACTGGTCTCAGTCACGATTTCCCACAGAATCTAAGCTTCAATACGAAAAAAGAGTTAAGACTCACGGTAGCAAAATAACTTTTTCAAGTTCATACCCAGCGCAAACTGTTGCAACACTGGCTTGCTGAATTTGCAGAGAAGCTGCTTCTATGCTTGAGCTGCTCCTCCACCCCAGCAGTGAATGAAATTACTGAGGCAACATCCTGATCTCTTGTGGGCCGTGTGCTGCACAGGGCAGCCCAGCAGCCCCCTAACTTCATGCTGCACCTGTGAAAGCTGGAACCAGGAGCAGGAATAGGCACTAAAATGATTTGCAAGAGATATAGAAGGAGGTTGGAGGAAAGGAAGAGTAACAGAAATAGCTTGCCTGTTTCCTCTTCAGAAAAACAAGGAGAGCGAGGGGTGCTGAATCAAGAACATACTTCTTTTTTTCCCTGTGGCTATCAGGCAGTTGACAGGTAAAGAAAGGCCTGCTCTTGTTCAACAGCTAGAAATGGGAGCTTCACCCTGAACAGATGCTCACTGGCTATAAAGTGAACCGAGGAACTGTATCTCCAAGCATGCTCCCACAGTCTCTTCCTTGCAGAAAGCCCCCAGAGCTGGTAGGAGCAAGGGACTGAGCTTCTTGGGAGGACACTAATAGTTTGTGACAGAAGTTGTCTTGCTCTCTGCAGGGGTGAGTTCCCAAATCAGTCTTGCAGGTACATTTCTTGAGAACTTTTTCCTGATCTAAAATTGCACCAATTTCCTTGTATTTTGTCCAGTAAAATGGGGAATATCAGCTTGGTGAGTATTCTTTTTATTCCACTACATTATGCTTTTTCAATAAAAATAATTATTAAAAAAATAATAAAGCAATGTTTGCTGAGATGTATTATTATTTTAGTATTCATCATACCCTGAACACTGCATGTTTTACTAATTCAGATGGCTCTTCCCTTGACCACTGTCTTATTCATCTACCTGACAAACACAACAGCCCTGCTGGTACCTCAGCAGTCCCTGGGACTCACACAGTCACTCAAAGAGAGACTTTCCTCAATGTAAATAATGTAAATTAATCTTTTTCTTTTTTTGCACTCCATTTGATTTGGCTTAAGCCACATAATGCAGAGTTCTATCCCATCTGTCTCACTTAATTACAATAATTGCAGAACCTAAATTTGCTTCCAAACATCATTAATTGATATTATACTACAGTATGGGTGGGGAAGGGTGGAGAACTCCTCTATTTCCGATACCTAAAATCCCCCAGCCAAACCAAAACAAGGTCTGGAAGATTTTGCATTAGTTTTCAATGTCAGTGTTGAAGACTTAATAACCACAGAATGTACTCTGTGGTCTTCAATAACTTCATATCAAAAGCAAACATTGTTTGCTGGCAAACACTTTTGCTAAAAACATCTTAACTTGAATTTTTCTTTGTGCCAATGTACAGGAGACTTTGCTCCAAGTAGAAAAATTTACATAACAGGATACATAAGCCATGTATGCTATATTTAATTAGATTTTTTTCTTTTTTTTTTTTTTTAAGCAATGTGTTACCAGTGTCTGAGTTAAGCCTGAGATAATACTGCTTTAGACAGAGCAATCTGAATCAACCACACGTAAAATCAACTACATGTATCCCTATTGGGTCACAAGTTGGGAGGGGGGGTGGGGAGAAGAGGGGGAAGCCATCTAGTGGACAAAAATGTAATTATTTACCAGAAAACATTTTCCTGCACGAAGGTTTTGCTGAATAAATGTTTTCTTTTCCTTTTTCTTTTTTTCTTTTTAATGTCAATTTTTCATCTGCAGTATCGCTTATTCAGGAATCCTCTGGAAATCTCTGGGAAAACTGTGCTTTGTGGAGGGCGACAGCATAGATCTCTCAGCACAGGCTTCTGGCAGATTCTGAGATCAGCAATCATCTTAAGTTATGATAGATTCTGTTCCTCCTGTCCCTCATACTGGAATTATCTTATAGTGCCGTGAGGGCCACCAGCTGACTGACTGAGCGTCTTATCATTAGATACAACACCCCTTGCCAAGGAGACTGGCGTTGCCACAGGGTTTAAATAGCTGAGCTAATATTTAAACGCTTGTCCCCTCTGATCTCTGCAAAATGAGTAGAAGAGACTTTGTGACTCTGCAAGCAGGCAGCTGCACAGTGCCCAGAGCGTTCTGCAGGCCGCAGCAAACCTCCTCCCCTCACAGGTAGCGGTGCAGCACCTGGCTACAGTCTTAACACAAAGAGCAGCAGGGGGAACGAGGACCTCTCCTCCTGATGCCATTTGCAGCACTCACAGGCCTGTGCTTGAAGGCTGCCTAACAGCACCGTGGTGGTCTGTGCTGTGAGTTCTGTACCTGAACCCCAGCAAACCGGGCTGCTGTGTGTGGCTGTCTGCTTCCTTTTCAGCTGGTCACCACGGGGGCTTTTTAATGTCATATTCTCGGAGACCCAGCCCCACGTTCACTCTCCTCTGCCATGAAGTTCACAGCACTAATCTTGAAGAACAGATAATGATCAGCCATGCCCAGGCAAGCTGCAGTACTGATGCCAAAGTATAATTTCTGCGGGATTACAACAACACAAACCACCATCATCAGAGACTGCACTGCAATGATGCAAGCAAACATCTGTAACTCCTGCTGCTCCAGGCGAAACACCGAAGTGGGATTAGTGAGCTGCCACTATGAGCCTGCTCTGACTGCAGCTTTTGTTCCCCTGCCTGCACTGCTTTGGCTTGACCGAAGACACAGCTCCACACACTTTAGCCTTCCATTAAAATTAAAAACAAACAAACCTCAGTCTTTCTAAATAATTTGTTTAGGAGCATCCCATGCAGTGGTTTCCAGCTAAGCCACCTTTGCAGCGGCAAGCAGTTACCAGGAGGTCTCCAGGGCTTCCTTTCCCCATTAACCCTGCGCACGTGCTTTGAGCTGCTCTGCACAGCAGCAGCCCTCTTCTTGCCCCAGCGTGAGGAATATCCCATGCATCACTCCTGACAGAGCCACCTCGCCATGCTCAGATAATTCCTGTGTTGCTGGGTTATGGGACAAGGGAACGGCAGCTCCCCAGCTATCTTCCACAGACCTTCTCTGCTGTCTCCTATTCATCCCCTTCCTAATGAATCACAGCCCTTTCTCTCTCTTCATAATAACCAAATAAGGATTTCAGAGTTTGGCCCATTCAGTACATTCTGTGTTTTAATACAGACAAGAATGGAATACAAAATACTGCCAAAAGTTTAGCAGCAGGGGCAACCTTTCTGCTATTTGCATGTCTACGGTTCCCAGTTCAACAATGCCGACTCGCTGTTGCGCACAACCTCAAGGCAAGGAATTCATAAACAACAATAATAACTACCCAGCTGGCCATGTATGACTGCAGGATGGCATAGAGCAGAAAAATGCTGCCTTTGCTCCTTCACAAAGCTTGCAGCATAAACTTTGCACTGTCAGTTTAAAACTTCGGCATATGCGTCTGTAAATGGGGAGGAACCCATTTTCAGATACTTGTGAAACATAAACTTCAGCTGTTGCCAAGCTCACAGATAGATTTGCTCCTTTTTATTTTTAAGTTTCCCGAATCTGTGAAGAAATCCACAAAGCCGTTTTAGAGCTGTGTAGCTATGAAAAATGTACACGCTTCTGGTTTTTTTAAGCAGCGTGCTCAATCATTGTAATTATTCCTTGAGAATGCTTTTTAAAAAACAGAACCACGGCTATTTTTCACAGCTACAAAACCCTAAAACAGCTCTACAGCTTTCTGTGAAACTTAACAAAAAAAATGCCTTTCAGCTAAGAACAGTAAAAATAGATCAAAAACCAATTAGCTGGACCACATGGCAGAAGACAGGTGTGCTTTGGATGTGGTATTTATACAGAAACCAGATAATCATTTTTTTTTCACTTTTACAGATTCCTGAGGACTAAAAATATCACAGGCCTCCCTTGCCGAAGCCCACTGCATCCAGTAAAAACACCATCCGCTCAGAGAATAACCTGAGGATGCAGCCTGAGACATTTTGTCTTGCCTCCTACCAAGCTCTGAAACTGAATTAACATTAAAAGCAGCAGACTGATGGGTGAATTATGGTAACAAGCCTTCAAAAGCAAGTAAACTCCTTTAGAAAGTGCAGCCAGAGAGAACGCCAGAAACACTGAAACCAATTAAGGCTGCTTCAGCGTTACACCTGTTTAAATGAATGCCAAATCCAGCCCAGAATTATTTACAGTATGTTATTAACAAAAGGACATATGAGTAATGGGAAAATAGAAGTGGTTTATGCAAAACAGGCTCTGCTGAAACCAGCTGAAAACTTCAGGTACATGCAGCAGATAACTGAGGCTGTAGCCAGACATGTTACTCCAGCTGCCCCGGGTCAGGCAGAGGGACTCTGTATCCCAAGCCCCACCAGACACCTGTCACTGTCCCCACACTGCCCAGTGTGTGCCAGAGTAAATACTCATGTAATCGCTCCTTATGCGGTTCAGTCAAAATGATCTTCCCTGTCTTGTAACACAGATTATTTTTCAAAATGATGTTGTTTCAGAAGACAGAGATTTAGGGACTGATCACACAGCAGTCTGCTGTGAGATCTGCAGAGGGATAGCCCTTTGTAGGCAACCGATGGGGGACAGGCAAATGGGAAGAGGCCAGGAGCAGCAATCTCTTCTCCAGGCTGTTGTCCTACTGAAAAAAAGAGAGACCGAGACATTTTTCCTGTAGTTTACAGCCCCTTCCTTCCTGCACACTTTCCCCGCTGCATGGGACACCGCATACATGAAAACCTAGGACAGGTGAGCAAGGGACACAGTTTTAAATGTGAGGACAGGAGTTGGAAGGCACCAAAGAAATGCAGTGAAGTTGTCCAGCAGAAGGAAAACCTGAAGGCCCCAGAGCCCTCTTGTGCCTTTGTCTTGCCTTTAGGATCTTTTCCTGGTTCTGATTGTGCTGACCAGCAGCTACTGATGAAAACTGATAGATCCTCTGTAGAAGTTTTCCAAACCCACTCCCTCACTAACCCCATACTTGGCCATCTCATGCAGATGACTTCGGTTATGCTTCCCTGACACTTGGGTTAAGCTTAAATCCCTTTCCTCTAAATTCAGCCTTTTGTGATGCATCTACTATAACTAGTTCAGAAATGATTTCTCAACCCAGCAGAAAATCTAGCTGTCTCATTTACTTTCTTTGAGCACATTCAGTGGATTTGACCTTGAGATAACTATTGTCCATTCCTGTCACAGCCAGAATACACATAATTCACTCTGAGCATTTGTTTAACTCAGCAATATGACAGAAAAAGACATCTCTATATTTATACATAAAAAAAAAAGCCCTACAAAAGAGCCATTCTGTATAAAGAAGGTATATAACAAAGAAGAGCAAGTTTTCACAATTCTGCTTCGTTTCACTAGGGCAGCAAAATGAAGTGGCTGTGCTCCATTCCCATACCTAACACATGCACTATACAGATAAAGAAAGACAGGTTTTACAACACATTGGATAAACTGCTGTTCCCCATTACCATTCTGGGAAAACTAAGAATGGAAATAAAAGTTGTATAACAAGCAGCACAGCACAGAACTAACAAAAAAAGCACAATTCAATGCTGTGCTCAATCTGCATCTCAGAGGACTTTGCTGGATCCTTACTCTCTCCCAAAGAAATGCTCATTCCAGGAGTGGTTGAACACCGCAGAGTGATCATGGGCTCCAACAGAAGTCTGTGAATACGTTCCCAAGAAGCTCCCAACTGTGCTTCAAAACGCAAGATGACTGCCATTTAAGGCTCTTGAGGGCTGAAAGAGCTTACACATAAGATTTTCCTCTTGAAACCGAGAACATCAGGACCCAGAAAGAGTTCCAGCTGATTTTCCAAGCAGCGAGTGACTGGCTTTCTTAAATACAGCTGCTTTCTGCATTAGAAGACTAAAAATAGTTCTGCTCCTAGCAGGCTGACTTCCTCTTAAGCGTTCTGCCATATCCATGTGTGTATTTCATTCAGGGTTTCTGCATGTCTACGCCACTGTGATTCTATTTCAGCCTTTAAGTACATTCAAGAAATTTTTCATTTCCCTCTTCCATATTCACTCCAGATGTCCTGAACTGTCCAAAACTGTTTCATGTTAGGAGAATTTGTAGGGATATTCTGGCGCTCACATTACTTGCATCTGCTTCAGTGTTTTTAGGAAAGATCAACTTTCTTCGCCAACTGCTAGCAAATATGGACAACAAGTTTATGGTTTTTAAACATCCATGATTAACAGTAGATGCTTTGCTTGTTTCTTGTGCAGAAAGAATAACTAAATGCTACCATATCAAACTTCCAATTTTTTTTCAATACATGCCAGAGTGAGAAAACTGAGAAACTGAAACATTTCCATATGTCTCAGAAAGCATACTGCAGCAGCAGTGCACACTTCTTCATAGCACTGTGCCAGCATGCAAAAGCCCTGTTTTGAAAAGATATCCAGACGGAGAGCTGGGAGACTGTTGAAGCACACGTTGCAGTGCTCCTCTCAACACCAGTCACCGTGTTTTCCAGATCATGCAAAAACTGTGCACTGCTGTTCTCTTCTAGCTCTCAGGGTGGTTTTGAAAATCAAAGAGGGGACACAGGAAGGTAGGGATATACCCCTATGCTTCCCCTTAACATTAAGTTAGTACAGAAACATAGAATGACTTAGGTTGCAAGGAACCTCAGAGACTGTCCTGTTCCAAACCTCCACCATGGACAGGGCAGTCATCCACCAGATCAGGCTGTCCAGGATACCATCCAACCTGGCCTTGAACATCTCCAGGGATGGGGCATCCCAGCTTCCCTGGGCAATCTGTTACAGTGCCTCACCACTCTCTGAGTAAAGAATTTCTGCCTAACATCCAACCTAAACCTCTCCTTTTTTAACTTAAGACCATTTCTACTTGTCCTAACACTATCATCCCATGTAAAAAGTTGGTCCTCCTCTCGTTTGTAAGCTCCCTTCAAGTACTGGGAGGCCACAGTTAGGTCTCCCTGAGTCCTCCCCAAGCTAAACAAGCCCTACTTCCTCATCCTTTCCACACAGGAGAGGTGCTCCAGCCCTTTGATCACCTTCATGGTCCTCCTCTGGATTCTCTCCAAAAGCTCCACATCTTTCCTGTGTTGAGGCCCCAGGCCTGGACACAGTACTCCAGATTGGGCTTCGCAACGGCAGAGGAGATGGGGACAGCTACCTGCCTCTCCCTGCTGCCACTCCCCTTTTGATCCAGCCCACAATACTGTTGGCCTCATGAGCTGCAAGTGCACAACGGTGGGTCATGTACAGCTTTTCATCCAATGGGACTCCCAAGTCCTTCTCAGGGCTGCTCTGAATGAGTTCTCCCTATCTGCACTAATGGCAGGGATTGCTCCAACCCAAGTGCAACACCTTGCACTTAGCCTTATTAAACCTCATTCAGCTCTCACGTGCCCACTTTTCAATCCTGTCAAGATCCCTACAGATGGCATCCCTTCTATTTTATCAGCTGCAGCATTTATCTTGATGCGTCATCAGCAAACTTGCTGAGGGTGCACTTGTTCCCACCATCTATATCATTGATAAAGATTTTGAAGAGCACTGCTCCCAAGACAGACTCCCAGGGGACACCACTCATGACCTGCCTCCACTTGGACATAGATATGTTGACCACAACTCTCTTGCTGCAACCATCCATTCAGCTCTTTATTCACTGAACAGTCCGGCCCTCAAATCCGTATCTCTCCAATTCAGAGATATTGTGCAATTAAAGAGATATATGTGCAGACCATGTCAAAGGCCTTGCACAAGTCCAGATAGATGACATCAGTTGACCTTCCTTTGCCCGCCGATGCTGTCACTCCATCACAGAAGGCCACCAGACTGGTCAGACACGATCTGCCTTTGCTGAAGCCACATTAGCTGTCCCGGATCACCTCCTTGTCTCACATGTGCTTGAACACCTCTTCCAAGAGGATCTGCTCTATGATCTTCCCAGGCACAAGGTTAAGGCTTACCAGCCTGTAGTTCCTCAGGTCTTCCTTTCTTAAAAATGGGAGTTCTGTGTCCCTTCTTCCCTTTTCCAGTCACCGGGGGCCTCATCTGACAACCATGATGGAGAGTAACTTGGTAACCACATCAGCCAGATGCTCCAGGACCCTAGGATGCATGTTGTCCCCCCCCATAGACTTATACTCATTCAGCCTCATGAGGCAGTCTCGGACTGTTACAGTGGGAGGGATTTTGCTTCCCCCAGTCCCCTCATGGAGGTTCAGAGACATGAGCAGCGTAGGAAGCCTGGCTGCCAATGAAGACAAAAAGCAAAGAACTCACCTTCTACATATTTGTTGAAGCCAGTTCTCCCTCCTCATTTACCAGACGGGTACATTCTCCTTGACCTGTCTCTTCTGACCAATGTACCTAAAGAATCTCTTATTGTTATTTTTCATATCCCTTGCCAAGTCCAGTTACATGTGCACCTTGGCTTTCCTGATCCCATCTCTGCATGTCCAGACAGCAACCCTGTGTAGCTCCCAGGGTACTCATCCCTGTTTCCACTGTTTGCACTTATCCTTCTCACCCCTCAGTCTGACCAGCAGGTCCTTTCTCAGCCATGCTGATTTCTTGCCTCCTCTGCTTGATTTCTTATGTTGGGTGATGAAGCACTCTCAGAAAAGTGTCTTAAAGAGTTACCAGCATTGTTCCATTCCTACGTCCCTAAGGACACTTTCCCAGGGGATCTCCTCCAAAAATTCCTTATACATACTTGGCTCCATGTAGCTCTGAAGGGTTCTTGAAGTCCCACTTTAGACCTGAAGTACGAGTCTGTGGGACACGCACAGTGCTGGACAAATTAAAATCAGAGTGGCACACCAATTATAGTCTGGCACTGTTGGAGAAATGCATTTGCTCCTGCACCACGAATACTGCAGATTTCATACCCAGTCTCTGCTCAGCATTCCGAGAAGACAATGGAAAAGTTCTTCAGGCTTTGGCAAGAACTTCATGGATATCCCACAGATTTAAAAGGATGCAGCCCTTGAAGTAACAGATCAAAATTTGCTTCTCTGGGAAGATCAGCAAGGGGGACATTTGGGATCAGCTCCACGATGGATGAGGAACCAGAATTCAACAGAGCTGAATTCCCCAACTCCCAGGACTGCAAGGAAACTTCTGCCCATTCCAACACTCTTTTCTCTTGAATCACTCAGCATGATTCTCCACACCACTTAACAACTGTGAATGGTATACTTTGCAACAACGGGAACAGCAGTTAAACCAATAGCTTATCTCCTAAAATTCAAATGAGGAATATATTTACTTTTCTAAAGTTTTGGTTTATAAGCATCATGTACTTCACTGAGTCTGTCCAGGATGTAGCTGTGAAACAACAGCATTCTAGTACTCAAAATATTTCCAGATAAAAAGGATTTGCATTAACATGATGAAACACTAGTAGCATTTCTGCCCAACCCTAATATTCTTCCAAGTGTAGGTGTGTTATCTAATGAACTTAAACAAGTACAACCCTAATACAGATAAGCTGGTTGCAAAATTTTCATGCCAGGAAAGACAATTTAAAGGGAACTCCAAGTCTTGTTTTTAGTCTTAAGTTGCAGTGATATGAATTACTATGAGTATGAAATGTGTCTGAGAATGCAAAGATATCCCCAAACCCTTCTTACCCTATTTATTTCTAAAAGAGTTGAGGTTGGTTCCAACCTCACAGTCTGCAGTCAAAAGTTGTTCTGAGAATGGTATAGCTTTCGACTTCTTGAAGAGGAAAGGGAGACTGGAAATGTGCTGACACACAGGAAGCAGAATTTGGAAAAAAAAAAAAAAGATAAATGTCATCTAACTTCTCCCTCACTGGGTAATACCTACTGGAATAAACAGCCTTGGCCATTTTTTATGCTACTAAAAAAACACAGGTTTCAGCTCTCCATTCTTCATAAATAGGAAATAACAACTCACAAGAAGCTGACACAAGTAGGAAGTAAATTAATCCAGCTAGGTTTTGCTCTGAACCATGCTGCTGCACTCTTATGGCAATGCCAACCAAGAACAAAACTTGGCTTGCTGTATCTTTCCCTCTAAATGTCTTATTCTGGCCAAACAACTATTCTGTTTTCTGATTAAATACTATATGGAGTGTGTTAATTTCTGCTTCAGCTGATTTTGCTACACTAAATGCAAATGCTTCCTGTACTTATGAATACAATCTGTTCATAGTGAATAGTTTAGAAAATCTGGCTGAGTTAAAACAGCAACAGTATTCATGTGGGACCAATCTTCCCTGGACAACTCTAGTACTTTGATTCATAAATTCTTTCCATAGGAAGTATCTGTGGAAAATCTCCAGCACATCCAGAAATGCAGAACTCTGTTGTTTGAATTATTACAAGTCCTAAGTACTTACTGCTTCTCCCTTTATTTTTTAATCTATATAAGCATTGTCCCTTGGGTTCATATGAGACCTTTTTATGCCTATTTTTCATTACTGTAGAATGTGTGTTTTAATAACTGCAATAGCATCCATCATTAGCAATGCCACATGAACCTATTAAAAAACAACTTCCAATTCTGAAAAACCTAATTTCTGTACCTCTTCACCTGCTGCTACCATTCTGTATATTTGACCCGTGGAATAAAGACCCAGTTGTTTGATTATGAAGCAAATGTACCACTAGCTGGCTTACAGAGCAGAATGTCAGGAAATGACAAAAAACAAAACAAAACAAAAAAAGAAACAAAAAAAGACACCTTTGGGAGGTGAGGGTCCCAGCAGTGAGAGAACAATGGTAAATCTACAAGGGAATGACTGAGACCCAAGGTATTCATGATCCAGAACGTATGGAGCAAAACAGCTTTGGAGGCAAATGTGGCTGTGGGAATATCAGACATCCAGTATTTGTAAGAAACACTGGAGGCTGAAGGGTTTGTTTCCACAAAAATAGTACATTTTGGATGTGCACAGTTGCCCAGAATGGAGAGCTTAAGCATGCCTGGGTAGTGTTCTGCTCATCTGTCAATAAGAGCACTTGCAATTTGTCATGCATTTCTGCAGCAGTGCCAGGTGTTGCCTTGACATGAGAAGGAGCTCTCCTGCAGCTCTGAACCTTGCTTATGAAGTGGTCCCAACTGAGGGACCCTAAGTCTTTCCCGAATTAAGACTTAGATAACCTTTACTAGAACACTGCAACTAGTCAAGAAGAAAGAAGAAACCAGCACTTATTGTCCATGAGGGTCCAGGAACAAACTTTTTTAGTCATGATGGCACCTTACTAAAAATTCTTGTCTGTCAAAGTTAATTGCAACAATGCCTTTTCACAAAGCATTTGTCCTCTGTTGTTTGTCCCTGTCAAACTTAAGTTTATACAGTATCTCTTTTCTCTTTTTTTCTCCACTTTTTTTCAGCTGGTTTCTGTTCCTCATGTTTCCACTGTTCATCGACCAAGGAAGTTCAGGTGCACCCTGAAGTTAGTGCCCATTGGATGTTGCAGCCTTCATATCTGAGCAGAATTTCCCTCACAGTTTGTGCAGCTCCTGCCCAGCCACTCCATTCCAGGTTAGAAGAGTAGTTGCAAATATGGAATTGCAGAGAATCACAGAATGGTTGAGATTGGCAGGACCCTTTGGAGCTCACCTGGTCCAACCCCTGCTCAAGTAGGGCCACCCAAAGCAAGGTGCCCAAGAAACAGAACCAGGTGGCTTTTGGAGATCTCCAAAGAGGAGACTACATCCTCTCTGGGCAGCCTGTGCCAGTGCTTTGTCACCCACACAGCACAGAAGTGCATCCTGATGCTCAGACAACCGATTTCTTATCTCTCACAGCAAGACAAAGTTCTAGCTCATTTTTCCTCTTAGCAGGAATGCTGTGGCAGCAGAATTCTTCGAGTAAGCATTCTGTGGGTTTCTTTTAAAAACTGAACTAGTCATATGCAAAGTATGTCTAGAATGGAACAAGGCCAGAGATAAAGTCCTTTTTCGGCTCTAGCTATGCCGGCTCAAGATGATCTTTCCAGCTGCTTCTCATCCCTGCCAGAAGATAACAGCAAACTGACCTGCTAGAGTGAGTATGTTTCAGGCAAAATGATCAAAGCTGACTCAAGATGTTTAAATAATTAGTCTTTGCTCACCCAATTTGTCCTGAATTAAGCCGGTTTCTGAGTGGTCCTCATGATGCTGAGCCACATGTCAGAGTGGCCAGTAACCCGCGATGTCAGTAATAAGTCACCAGGTAGAAACCAGCTATTGGTAGTAGATTTCTCAACTGGCAGGGAAATATGCATGAGAGAGCCTGTACCTGCGGCATACAAATGCTTTCTATCACCAGGATAGCTTTTCCTTTTCCCTCATGGGATTGCCCAAATGTTGCAAGCAACTTTATTCAGTATTATCTGTTCTATGCCAGAACTGAAAACAGATCAGCTTGCTCATGTAAATCGTGCCCAAAGTTATTACCCAGCACTTCTGAGAACAGGAAGGACAGCAGGTACACACTTTTTCTTAAACAGTGCCTGGAAGGATGAACTTTAATTTCTTCCAGATCATAAATAAGTAAAATAATCCCTTTGTAAAAAGTAAGCGTTCACTGTACTCAGTTCGCCTAGCATTCTTCTCTAACTCTCAGAAGATCCTAAGTAGTTTAGCAGAATACAAGTATCTTTGATTTCAGAGGCAAGGCAAACTGTTAGGAAATGTCAAAGATTACCTTCCATTAAGCTTGCCAGTTTGTAAACATGAAAGTGCACACGCATGGCATCTGGCTATGCCCTGATCAGTTCAAGCACAAAGCAGGTATGACAAGCGTTCTCATTTAAGTTGTAGTCATTACCTCATGCTTCATCCCTTCTGTTGATAGCAACCTTGTCATGCAGCCAAACAAACAACAACCAGCATAAACAAAATCGATCATTCTGTTCTTACAGTACAGAAATGTACATAATAAAACCCATCAATTCCCACAGAGACACACTTTAAAATAGTTAGGTTGCCGCTATAAAAGAGAGACATAAAATAAAAATAGGCTAACAGCATCTAAAGCTATTCTGTTGAGATGTCTGCAGCTGTAAATGGGTTAGTTTGGCTTTCTGAATTATAGTTTACAGACACATCTATACAAGATTACAGCTATGAGTTACTGGTGTGTACGGTTTAATGGATTTTCCTGCTCTCTGGTACTGAAAGCTCCCCGTCTGGAGTTTCGCTTCTCGACAGATCTAATCAGCTAATACTATGTTTTACAATATTTTCTTATTAGCTACTAAACTTGTGATTCTTGGACCCAAGGAATGAAGCAGGGAGAGCTGCACACGTTTGATTTATGTGAAAATGGTCCCTATTTTTGTCTGTTTGCACTATAGATTTATTTGCCCTGTGAAAGTCAAGAGGCTTACACTTCTGCTAAGTCCAGAAGCAGTATTTTTAATACCCCCATTTAAATGCAATTTAAAGTATAGCTGACTGCACTGATTAAACTTCACACATTATTGCTTCCTTGGTAGCCCCTACGGTTTCCATTAGCTCTACGGCCAGTCCAGGGCCTTATCCTATAACGCTCTTTCACATGAGTAACTATTATCAAATGCTAACGTGTGCAAACTCTACCTCACTCAGCAACTTCCTTAATTGATAATAGCATTATGAAAAGAATTGAAACAACACCTTTTAATAGCATCTGCTTCCGTTACTCTTTTTGAATTTCTTGCTTCTATGACTGAGCTACTGCCTAACAGGATCTGTAAGTGGTTTGGTGAAAAGCACCTTTCATTTTCATCCAGCTGGATTTCAAGGCCATTTGTAAGACATCTTGCCATGGCTCTCCAGATTCATCCATCAGAGGCGTCTTTTGAGAGCTGTCACTAACCTGAACTAAGGTTTGAGACAGTGCAACGAAAAACTCAACATCAGGCACAGAAATCTCCTGGGTACGGAGCTCTCTGCACAGAGTTCACAAGACCTGGCTCGCTTTGAGAACAATGGTTTGTATTACACCACAAATTCACATAAATAATACCTACGTCCTTGCAGCCCAATTACACCAGCTCTGTCTATCAACAGCACTGATACAGAAAACCAAGGAGTTTATGTGAGGTATAAAATCTATATGTGCGATAAACAGTGCATTAGCGAGGCACGCTGGGCTGCTGGAAAAAATCAGTGTCAAGGCAAAGCATGGAATTTCAGACAGGAGCCAAGCAGCTCCCAGCGTGGACTGCAGATGGGCACTGCCATGCGAGTGTGGTGTGGTTTTCCTGGCAGTAACCGAAGACGGGCCAATACTAGTGCTGTGCAAATTTTATCTGTCTTCGTAACTCGGCTCCTCTCTGTGCTGCTTGTCTCCCAAAAGCGTGTATTAAAGCACACAAAGTGCAACACGTGACACCAATTGGCTTCTAACATCTGCTGCACACAACATGGAAAAGCACTCTACAGGATTTCTAAGGAAAGCTGCCTTGTAAGCACTCAAGAGAGCTTTACTGATTCTTTTCTGTCAGGAATTGAATTCAACTACAATACCAGTTTTTAAAAGTTAGGAAAAGTCTGTCTGCCCATGTCAGCACTGTCCAACAGGACACCAAGACGAAGTGGGGCTGTGGGAAGGAAACTCAGGCATGGGCTCAGGAGCTGAGTGAGAGTGGGACCAGGTGGCCGCTCTACTACAGGCTTTGCCAGTCAGAGCGTCAGGTTACGGCGTGATTCGGCTGATCAAGGCGAGGCAAGAGGACAGGAAAGGAGATCGGCAGCCCTGCTGCTGTTACAAATTGAAACCATGATGTAAACGGAGGAGGGGACAGCTGCATTATTCACAAATGACTGAGTGGCATCCATAGTGAAGGCAAGCCCTGCTCATCAAAATCTCACTCTCCCCACTGACCTTTATCGCCAGAGGTAAACCAGGCGGCGGGCATAATCCCACATGACACTGTTCTCGGCTTCCTGCTCCACATTTCCAGGGCAGGTCATAAATATGAGCAAAACAGATGGCTATTCTGGGTAGCCGGTATAACGCAACGGCTTTTGCTAGGAACATCTACAAATCCCCTGATGGCAGGGGTCGGCCCGGCATCTCTGCACCTCCACGCAGCCTACTGCCAGCCAGCCCGCATCCCGCCTGGCTCCCCCGCTGCCTGAGCTCAACTTCTACACCCGCACTGTGTGTCACGCAACAATTGATTTCGTGATAAGCATTTGATATTTATACAAGTGGAGAAGAGAGAGAGAGAGGGAAAGAATCTGTCAGAAATAGCTTTACAGATGAGTCTTCTCATTGTCTAACAAGCTTTTCATTGTTTTTAATTTTCGTTTCTCTCCATGGTTCAGGGCACTTTGAAAAAAATCTATTCAGCAGTTTCCCACTCATAATTCAAGAAAGAGAGTCATGTATTATAATAGAGATAATTAGCTTTGACTGAAAATAATAAGCTTGGCACCAAATATCCCCCCACTACTGCACAGAATAACCATTTATCGTCTTATATACTCTCCATCAAGCCTAATTACTGCAACAGTAATTACTAACCTGTTGAAAGAACAAAAGAAAATGCAACTAGCTCTGCACCGAAATAAGGAGTACATTGCTGCTTCTAATAAGGGACTCTTGGTCACCCCTTTTCAGAGCACATTCACATGTCCTCTCAACACATATGTATGTACCCCTCAAAAAGAAATACATCCACAAATAGCCTGATTCAAATGGCTAGGTTGCACCCCTTGGGGCTAAATTTCTGTTCCACTACACTGAAGGAATTCCAGGGATTTTTGGATTTCTGAGAATTTAAGAGAGCAGCGTCTGTCCCCAGCTGCCTGCTGTGATGTGGCAGATTTCCATATGTTGGACAGCTTTGCTTGCTTACTTTTCTGACCTGCCAAACCTCTCCCTGGCTGTTATTCTCTCTCTCCTCAACAGATATGCTGCCAATCACTCCAACGAGTGACAAGAAAAGACTAAAACAAATACAGCCCTCTGCATTCAAAGAATAAAGCACACTCATAGGGTTTACAGTATAATCTTTAACTGCAGAAGTGTATTGCGTTCATCATCGCAACTCTCCCTAGTTCCGCTCTGATACTGTTGCTCCTGTCTAAATTCAGCTTTGAGCTTCACCTCTGACAGCTGAATAAGCCCTGGAAAAAAGCAGCAAGGGGCATAATCCAACCCTTTTGCTGCTCAAGGTGCTACCCATGTCACAGCAGAACCGTCACTTGGGGAAGTTACACAGCCATCCAATAAAAAACAGCGAAGCGTCATCAGCTTCCACTGAATGGCTTGTGTTGGAAAGGACCTTAAATATCACCTAGTTTCACTCTAAGCATGAACTGCTGCTCTGATTTTGGCCAAGTGGAGATGGAGGAACCTGGTGCCTTCCAGACACCATCAGTGCTTTGCAAAATGCAGACTGCCAAAGTTGTTACACTCATTCAATCCAGGAACTGGAACAACGCCACACAGCATATGCAAGCATTCACAGCTAATCAAACTGGTTGAAGTTTCAGATATTGAATATTCTCTGGGGAACTGCTTGCAGTCCTTCCACAGCATGTAAACAGTACAGCCCTCCCACCTCCAAAACCCCCCAAAAGCTATAAAGTAATTCACTGCATAAAGGCAAAGCAAAAACACAACCCAGAAAGCCTCAGAGACAGCAATCTGAAGCACTAAACAAGCATGAGTTTTTTTCTGTTCCTCAAAACAATGAGACTGGTTTAAGGAGACTTGAGGCTTTTTCTGAGTTTTTGATTTTATCCCCTTGCATTTTGACACTTTAAGGACATTACATTTCAGGAGATTTTCACCAGTATGAGGCCAAGAAGTGACTTTAAAATAATAATAATAATAAAATAAAATTAAAATCATTGCTTATCTCCCCTAGTCACACAATCTCAATGTGATGCAGGCTTTAAGGAGAACACAACGAAGACTTCAAGAACTGCCATGCATTTGCTTCCAATCAGAGTATACACTTCCTGTGGTGAATGCACACTATTAGGTGACATTCAGACTGTCAGGGGAGAGATTCCCAATATTACAAGACTACCAACAAATGCAGAAGCCAGAACACCTGTGATTATCCCATGCGCAGAGAGAGAGGCATCACGTATTTTCAAAACAAAGAGCAAATGTCATAGCTTCATGGCTACGTCATCATGGGTTTTGAAGATATATGGCAGTAGGATAAGATCACCAATGTTTTCCACAGCATTTTCTTGGCTATAAACAATTGAGGCTATGTTATTAATAAAAGTAGACACACTTTTCCTTCCCCAAAACCTACTTAGGTAAGTCAACATTGTATTTTAACTTTTTGTTTGTGAATTTAATAAAAGCTCATAGCAGGGTTGGAGATAGCAGGTAAGTTGTAAGCCACAATGTAAAAATCTACTCACAAAACTAGGAGGCATATCTGATCACTACCTTAAAAGGAAAAGACCTGAAAGTAAATCTGAATACAGCATTTAGCATAAACACAAGACAACATTTAGCACTAACACAACATCAACTCAGGCAACAAAAGCAAATGGAATTACTTAACTTTCCTGTCTGCTCAGCAATAAAATGTTCAGTTATGGGGTTATTCTATGTGCCACAGTAAATTTCCCCACTTCCTGAAAGAAAATTGCTTCAATGGGATTATTCAAAAATTCCCCATTTTCCCACCTTCCTAGTTGATTTCTTGTTTAGCCACTGAATTGCATTTCTCTTCACTCTTTTCCCAGCAGTACTAGTAGCAGCTTCTCTCTGCAACTTGAAACATACTGTCTAACTGGACCACAACAAAAAAACAAAAACAAACAGTTCTAAGCTGTAGGCACTGCTCCATCTGGAGAATAGCTATATGGGTTGTAAAAGACAAGAGGCCTTTAGTATCCCTAGGATTTATACAGTTTTCCTCGGTAATCACCATGAAGTCTGCCTTCACACACTCCAGCTACTTGCTTTATTTTGTATAAGTCAGAGCAAAAGGGCCCACTCAGGAAAAACATCCAAAGAAAACAGTAGCAAACTGGTTAGCTGGAAGTAGGACAGGCCTGTGCCAAAACCAGAACATCAAATACACCAGAACTTGGGAAATACAGACCTTAAGCTCCCCGGAATATCTACAACAGGTCTCAAAAGACTTCCTAATTTCTGTAATTATTTCTACTTGTAATTATGTTGTTTGATCACTAGTGCCGTTTGGCTGTTCTGATGCTTTCAGGTAGGGAAGTGGTTTGCTGGAGACAAAGAAAAATGGAGTATAACTCATTTGGTTAGGAATTTTTGCTTTTCTGGCTAGTAAATACTTCTTTAAGCACTATGGAGAGTCTAAACACACCAATTCCCAGACACACTCCAAAGAAGTCACACAAATGATTGCGATCTACCTCAGTAAGTGCATAAATCTGGCTTTCAGCTGAACAGAATCTTCAAGATTCAAGACGATAAATGTACAAAACACCTTCACATTTGCAGCCAAATCCCAAAGAGACTTAGACAAAATAGAGGATTTGTTTTCAACATGAGCACACTTAACATCAGGAGATCTTTGGCTTGCATTTTCTCTTCAAGACTCACACCACTATCTCTGTTAAATATCTCACAGTAACTCTTCTGAGAATAGGTGGATTAGTTTATCTGATGCAAACAGTTTTTACAACAGTTCTCTTTTACAGAATGAGCCATACAGAGAGTACACGGAAAAGACTATTACACTCTTTCAGGCTGAGCATCTTTTTCACTTCAGCACAAGTTCTTCCCCCCTCTTTGGGAGGCTTCACTGAGGTTATAAGATTGGCTGCAAAGAGAAATGCTTTACAGATAACAATTTCTCCAAGATATAACTGCCCACACAGCTGATACAGCAGGGCATACAGAACTGGGTATCAAGAATAATGCATGCTTTGTTAAAGACGGAAACGAAACTTCTTGCATTCCAAGTTAATATAGATCTTTTTCAGAACATTTTTATATATGGGCTCATTATTCAGCTTGGAAATTCTTAACAATTTCACCCTCATGTGGCTTTACAAAATACCCCATAGGAATAATGTAATAACTGGACACGTCTCTAAGGTTTTATGTGCACTCTTTTAAAAAACTTGAAATATAGTCAGAGGTATTGTCAAACTCTCTCTGTGAACAAAGCCATCATCTGGTCTGGAACTTCTTAGTCATAACAACAAAAAAAGAAAAAAATATACATATATATAACTAAGTGAATTAACACTGTCTTTGTGAGATTCTCTGCTACATGCAAACAATGCTTTACTGTCTTTCCCTATCAGATAGAGCCCTCACTGAGCATAATTTGGCTTTGGCAATACTTGGTTACTGCTGACCACCTGATCTATGATCACTCACTCTCTTCCTCCCCTGAGGAAAAGGTCAAACATTAACTCCTTGTTCTGGTATTCAGGCTGGTGCATCTTTCTTGACCTAACCCTGCAGACTGATTGATGCCTCATGCTTGAAGTGCTGGTACCTGAAAGGATAAACTGAAACTGAGCAAGAACTATCAGTAGGTCAAGCAACAAAGCTATCGTGTCAGTTTCTCCAAGGAGCAAAATGCAGTTTTCATCCATTCTATCTTGCTGCTTAACCACAGAGTATTGCAATTTTTGCTGGAAGCACCAAAAGAGAAATAACAGCTGTTGGAAATAGTCTGCCTGCACATTTGCTGGATTACTAATGCTCTACCTCTGTTGCAATTCCCAGAGGAATTCCCAGGCTCCCCCCTCTCCCTGCACTGCCATCATCATGTCCTACACCCTTTCTTAGTCTCTTTGCTCAGATATGTCTACTTAGCCACTCCTGTAGTCACTGCCTGCTCCTCAGCACTGATGGTATCTCCCACATGGAACGCCCCAAAGATTAACATCAACAGTATATGGAGTTCAACCAGGTCTTTACGTATCCTGCTCTAAACAATACAACAGCCATCTGACACAGGTACAAGGTTTCCATTGTCCTCCATGAAAATACGTACTGTGCTCCCTTTCCTCCTCTGAATGAGAAACTGTGCATTGCTTCAAGTTTGACTAGTCATGCCCTAAAGCAAACACATCTTCCTCAATTAATCCACCTATATCAGCCAGGAAAGCCTGGCTCCTTTCACTGGCACCTCTTGGTTTCCAAGTGTCCTGTATGAATCATCTTTCTCATTTCAGATCTGGATCATTAGGAATCTGCAGCTCATTCACCTTTAACTGTCTGTTCAGATATACGGTCAGCTCTGTACAAAATGACCAAAACTCCCAGGTCCAAGAAAATTTCAAAAATGCACATATCTGGGTCCTTATCTCAGTGATGAGTTAACTGCCATACTTACAAAGCAAGACATTTGTTTCATCTGAACCTGACAATATGAAAAAAAAATTGTCTATAGTATAATATCTAATTATAAGCCTGTAAGTTTCCATGGTTCAGTTTACGTAGTATCTTCTGTCAAAGCCTGGGCTGCTGTGGCACAGAAAAGGAACTCTCCTCCCATGACACAATAGTTGGCTCAGACCAACGCCGAACAACATTAAGGACAGGCAAATAGTATAGCTTGTAGTGAGTAAATAACATCAATACTGCCAGTCCTATGATGTTCCTACACAGGAACATCCAGGAAAACTATTTATACTCTCTACAAATATCATTTTGAAGGTATGTATCACAGCTGTGCCAGAATTTCCTTCATACACCAGCATAGGTTTGTCACAAGAAAGCTCCCTAGACTTTTCTGTAGTTATACCAATGACAGCTAATTTAGAGTCTTAACAGATATTGAAAATTGAGTGCATGAAGGAAGCATAATGCAGAGGAAAGGATGCTGAGGCTCAGAGGTGTGAGTCAGAGCTGGTCTGCTACACGTGGCGAATCTAGGGATCTATAAAGAGATCCTTAGAGATGAAGGTAATTGGAAGGTTTTCCATGAGATCACCGAAGAGATGCAATAATCCAAGATTCCCACACACAAATTCTGGCCAGAATAATACCCACTCTGCCCTGGCCACATTGGTTTTTGTGACTTAGGTGAAAGAAGGAAGCACTATGTGCTATGAACTTCTTCCAGCTCACAGCCTTACGCACATTTCTTCCATTCTGACAGAACGCTATTCTGCTCAGCAGCAATGGGACAGTGCACAGAGAGGAGGCAACCCAGAATACAACCCACTTTCTGATGGCTACGAGAGAGCGTGTGGTGTGCTCATCTGAAGCCAGCCCGGAAGACTTCTGATGGCACCACATCAACTCCTAGCTCCAACTGTCCTTCCCAAAGCTCAACACAAATACTGCTTTGAAACAGGATCTGTTCCATTTGTGAAGTTGAAATAAATAGCATTAGAAAACAGGTCCATCTGGAAGTAAGAGGGCTGAAACATTGTTTTTGTGCTTTTCTAGATCCCCAGAGTATTTGAGAGTCCAGATGAATTGGGAAAGAAACTGGTTATTTTAAGAAGCCTTTTTAACCCACTGGCTAGATGGTGGGGGGAGAGAAGGGGGTCGAAATGGAAGCTGCCTAACGACAAAATCCATGAACTCCGACCTTCTGTCTGAAGATGAAAGCCAAGTTAGATGATTTTTCTATAGATGTCATTAAGGCAGCTTTTAAGGCTACCCTATTTGAACTCTCAGTTGCACTTCAGTTCTGTAAACAACCGCCTGAGGGAGTTAAGTGAGTGGAAGTCCAAAAAAGTAAGAAGCATTTTCAGCAGTGGAGAGTATCAATCGCAGTGAGAAACCATTTATGCCCTGCAGGGCCATTGGCTGTCACTACCCGTCTGGCTATGGAGCCATATGTAGACGCTTAACATGAGTTAATTAACATATTCCTTAATAGGTGGGCAGAGGTGTATTGGCCTCAACAGACAGGCAACACAGACATTAAAATAGGCTAACCAACATAATTTGAACCTGTCTAAACTCACAACTGGTAGCAAGCACAGCAACTGCAACATAATTTCAGAGAACTGGCATAAGATTCATTTAATTCAGGGTACTTCTAACCAGTGTGAGGAAACAAGCAGACAATGCTACCTAACTAAATGGGCCACTCATGAACAGCAGCTGATCTGTGAAGGACACTTAGAGCTCACAGTCCTCTGACACATTTTAAAGTCTTATCTAAAGTAGTTTGGGTTAGTTTTTTTTCCCTTACAAGCATCTGTAGATGACTCGTGGCAATGTATTCCACAAGTTTAACGGGGATTATATAAGACTGCTCTGCCTGAATTCAAATGTACAGCATTCAACCTTTGCCTCATACAATTAGAAAAAAAGAAAAAAAAAAAAAAACCCACTCAATTCAGGCTTTCACACCATTCATTAATTCATCATCAAAAAGCTGAAAATTAGTTGTAGACATGGCCTAAATTCAGAACGATCCTTAGCACTTTGCTCAGAAATCCACTTCCCTTCTGCTGAGCTCCGAATTGCCTGATCAAGCCCCAAGGCACCTCAGTTCTTCCCAGAAACGTTTTGCTACAGCACATAGTGCATAATTTCATCTTGTGATTCCACTGTTAGGTTGAAGACTTAAAAAAAAAAAAGAGTCCAAAACTAGCAATTACTCATCAAAATAAGTAAATCGAGGGAAAAGCTGCTAACATCAGATACTGGGGGGAGGGGGATAACTGGGAAAGGAGAGAGCAAATGGGCCCACAGTAAGATGCTAGCAAATGAGAAGAAAATCTCACTTAGCTGGCATGCACTTCAGTAAACAGGTTGCGTACTATACTCTGCTTCCCCACCACACTCCAATTCAAACGCTGCTCACATACGGAGTGTGAATGTTCTTGTTCAAATCCCATAAGGTTTTTATTTCCTCTGCTTATTGACAAAACAGTAAAAACACTATGTTGAACAATTTTGCTACAAGAAAACAGCAGTTTGTCAGAAAGATCGAATATGGCATCCCTCAATGGAAAAACCACAATGCTATTAGGCAGTGGAATGTAACAGGGATAGTTCATTATATGGATACTAAGAGATGGTATTATTTTCTCTTAAAAGGTAGCATTTATAAAATGTACACACTATTGCAGGCATATGAAAATTACTTGAAAAGGGAGTGCAGTGTGATGTTGGGAGGTTAAGTGGGGTGTTCCCCTTTATCTCCTCAGACAATACAAACCAAGCTGATACTAAAGGAAACTGAAAGGCACTGAATTTACCAACAACAAAAGGATTTTTTATTTATTCAACACATGATAAATAAGCTATGAAACTCGCAGTCTCAAGACATTATTAAAGCCAAGAGCTTATCGAGATTCAAAATGAGATTTTTACATATGCACACAATTGAAAAACTGTCAGTAGCTTAGAGTGGAAGATTCTTTTGAAAATTTACAGCAAGACCTAGAAGCTAAAGTTCCACCTTCAAAACTGATTTAAGAACAAGGTGATTACACCCACATGAATAAAGCCATGTTCCGTAATTGACTTTGTCGCTCAAGACTGTGCTGGGGCTAAAGAGCCTCTTAACTGGAACTTACCCTACTTACTCTCATCTGACACTTAGAACAGCAAATCCAACTAGCAGTCATTTGTCTGCTCTTGGTTTTCTGCTAAGACAATTTCTGTGCTTAAACCTGTTGTACCCTCAGAGGGGATGGCCGAGGTAGTTATTCACTGGCAAATTTGTCTCAAAGTTGTAAGAGTCCTTGACCTCTAGGGAGGACAGGAAGAACTGTGGCTGAAGGCAGAATTTAGGCTCCTAGATGTGATGGCAATAGGTTCTGTATCTACAAAGAGCTTTAATTACCATTCTGGATTCACTCCTTCATTTTCAAACTGCTTTGACAGAAGGCAAAATATTACCATGCAAAAAAATACCCATCAAGTGAGCTGGAGTTTGAATTAGGAAAAGGAATTCAGCAAGCAGCAAATTCACCAGTGAATACAGCTTTTATTTTTCTGAAGTATTTGCAAATGTACATTGAGTTGACAAGCTAGTTCCAGCTAGCAATGGCTATCCTACTCCAATGAACTACAAAAGTTAACATTTTTAGACAGAGAAAAATAAAGGCAACTTAGATACCGCTCTACGGACTGCCCACTGGGCACTTAGAGGTTAATATGTGGTTACTCGTAACTCTGGGACTTGCATTTTTCTAGGCTGAGGATTTCACGACAGAAACTTGGCACGCAGTATCTGTGGGCAATACTTTCAAGTTCGCTACCTGCCTGAATATGTATCATGTACTCAGGGTCAAACAAAATGGTTCCATCTACTGTTGCTGCAGGAATGGATCCATGTTTCCTTGCAATTGGTCATAAAAGGACTTATTTTTCCATTACAGACAGAGCTTCTCATCCAGAAATAGTAAAAGGCTCCTTACGGTAACTACTGCTTCCCCCTGAAATGTCAGCTGGGTGAGGAGATAAATGTTTAAGGACAATAGAAACCATGCCTCCCCCCTGTTACTTGCTTCTTGAATAACTGTATCAAAATTTTCACTTTACCAGAAGGAATGACTATTACTCCTCCATAATCATATGGCCCTGAACATATTGTAATGGGAGTATGTCACTGTGGCTTCTATCATATAGCCCACAGAAACAAAAAGAAAACTTCCTTTAAAAAAAAAAAAGACAGAAGTATCAATAAGATGACAGAGATGCTTCTGTAGGAGAGTCAGTTTTGGGTCATCTTCTTGCCAGTAAAAAGAGAATTGTCAGAGCACATACATAAAGAACTAGTCCACACCGCTAATATATTACTGGCTTTCATCTAAGCACTGTGCAGACTGCATTTTTTATGTAGACAACCCCAATCCAAAGACAATTCTCTGATCATCTTTTGACAAACAGAAAAGAGGAGTATGCTCACCCAGCTAAGAAGCCACTGGCCCTGCTACAATCAAAGCTGAGAAGCATCTCTTTGTGCCGAGGCCAAGCTGGGGCACTTTTCTCCATCAGATTGAGTATAGAAAACAGATTTGATGCTACTTATTTGTATCCCAATGCTGCTAATGGGCTTGATTAATTAATGTTCATGCATTGTTTTGAGGATGTAAGTATTCTTATGTAAGTCTGTACTCATCTCTATTGGCAAACTATTTTCAGCACTGAGATCACTTTCAAGTTGCTATATGAAATCCAATGCAATAAAGAGAAAGAAATGTTAATGTGTTTATGTGCTGAGTTTACATACAAGGAAAGATGTAGTTACTTATGAGAAAGATCCTATTTGCTCTTCACAACTATAACAAAGTTTTGTCAAAAACAAAAAAAAAAAAAAACAAAAGCAGGGAGATCTGCCAGAAATTTTAGGAGCACTACTTTGTTATTTGGTGTTTCTATAACATGCCTCCCCACTAACCAGGCTTGCCTTGACTGAATAACCTTTAATTTGCATTTACATTCTCATATCTTTATCTATTATGCATTACATGCACATGAAGCCAAGACTCTGATCGTACAGAGATGCTATTTAGAGTACACAAAACTTCCCTGGGGGGTTTCCATTTAGAGAAAGAAACAGATTATCATAACTCTCATGCAATGGGAAGGAGAATACAAAAAGCGCAGCTATTTCCACTGCAGAGTATCAATGTCATTCATATGTCCCTATTTTAATATATTCATGTACAGCAGCAGTCCTCCACAAAGAATTGGGAACAGGTTTCCAAGAACATCAGGTAGAAAATAGCTTTTGTTCTCTCTCCCGCTGTTGTCCAATTTGAACAGTAAAGAACTTCAGAATAAAATTTACAATAATCTGTTATGCAGTTCACCTGTAGTACTACAATTAGGGATTTCAGAAGGTTACATGCTGCCTTTCATTTCCAGCATGCTTGGCCTCCACTGATGGATACAAAAGGGCAATGCAATTAAATCACATGGTAGTAATTGTGCAGAGTAAAACAAAAGGGAGGAACTCAACTAAAGGAAAATTGTTAAAAAAAAAAAAATCTATGTAAACTCATGCTGTTCACCTGTTTCACTCAGGAGAGAACAGCAAATCTGTTAAAGGTAACAAAGAAATCATCCTGAAACACTCGTGTCAGGGTTTTGGCATGGTCCAGGAAGCGGCTGTGAGGAGGGAGGAGATGGAGAAACAGTTTCTAAATTCTACTGGGTCTTCTAGCTTAATGCTGGGTCACTTATGGCAATGAGCTTGTATTTTGGATTCTCCTTAGGGGCCAGATGGGAATGACTCTGAGGGGATTTTCTTCCAGAAAGGAGAACACTCAGCTGGAACACTGCTGGAAGCCTGATCCCAAGATTTCTGGGATGTGATTCATTCTACTGGGACTGCATTAGTATTTCTGGAGTATCATCAAAGATAATACCTTTTATTCTTTTTCCTTTAAAATAAATACCCATAGAAGATGCACCAGATTAGTCTTCTCTTGCATTTTCAATGGTTGCTCTTTGCTTTCCTCCCAGGAGGATACATTCCGGTTAGACAGTGTATCACTCCTATCACTATATTCATAAGGTGACTTGAGAAACATTCTCAGCTGATCTAGTAGTCAGTCTTTGACTAAAATGAGTTACCAGAGACACCTTATTCAAGCACTGACACTAAAACAATTTGCTAGTCCAACTGGCAAGGATAAAATCTTGGCCTCACCGTAACTTCCATGACTGTGACCAACTTTGCCAGCAGTTCCACCAGAGATTAGTAGCTGATGACTCCACACGGAGACAGCTCAGATAGCATGAGGTTGACCCAATACATATTTCCAGATACAGTGAACTAAAGTGAACAAAAGATCAGATCACACTGTCTCCTGAGCCCTCCAGCTGATTCCTTCCCAGTTACAGCAAACCACTTACATCAACACAAAGTCGAGAAAGCTAAAACAACCAGTTGGAGGTTGTGCACTCATATTTCAAGAAACAACAAATAGTTTGCATCTTTTCTCAACTACGATAAAGGGAGGGAGCATCTGGGAGCTTCATTTCCCCAGACTCCACTGAAACATTCTGAGCTTTACTGATCTAAAGAGCAAGAGCAATGAAGAAGGGGGAGGTGTATACAACCAGGGCTTTTCACTTCTGCTGCATCGCCAGCCTTATCCCAGTGAGGTACAAAATCATGTAAGCTGGAAGAGTACATTTTGTCATCTCAGCCTGGGTGGACAGTGCAGCCATAATAAATGGCCCAACAGTTTCTGTGTAAAGGGATAAGCATGTTCTTAGACAAACAGGAAAGAAAACATAAACATTTTGTGAGATGGTGGTGCAGTACAACTGAATCATGTTAGTTGTAATGTGAAGTGGCACCAGTGCTTTGCAACCAGCAGCCTCATGGCTCTCCAGCATAGTGGCCATGGTTCACCTTCTGCAATGGAGAGAATGGGGAGTTTCCTTTCTCCCTCGGCATCCAGCGTTTAATCAGTACTTGGCTTCTGTCTGCCTGGTGCTCCTCACAATGTCATACACACCATTCAATACTGACTTCGCCTTTTCTTTTCTCCTTCTCCCCTACCCTCCATCAGAATGAGAACAAACTTCAAAATGCCTGCAAGGGCTACACCTTCAAGGTGTACACCTGCAAGGACTTCACTGGTCCTCGCACATATTAAGACCTCAGTTCCTATTTGATGTTTAATGTCAGATCCTTGGCTGCACCCCTCTGTGTTGATATCTCACACGCTAAGCATCCCTTTTCACGCTTACATGCTAAGTATCTCATTGAGGTTATATGACTTCAGTGATGCGGCCTGCAAGTGCTGGGCCCAGTGAGATACTTCTGAAGCCATCTGTGAATGGTGGGCAGATTAGGGCCCTGAAGTGAAGTAGGTGTGTGATCCTTCAGCACAAGAAAATCCCACAACACTTTGGAAGAGCTTTTTTCCCTATCCAGAGGCTATCTAGACCCTCATACAGACATCAAATCAGAGGGTGCAAATAATATCATCCTTGTACCAAACATGTGGCACAGCAGTTTGTCATGAAGTTTACAAGAAATTCATTTTCTTCTCTTAATTCACCTTCCTTCTCTTAGCACCTTTCTGAAGTGGAAGTGCTCCCAGCTTTTGAGATAAAAATAAAAAAACGATTGGTCATGAATCATGCAATTCCACTACTACCTAGAAGGTATTGTATTGATGGAAAGAGAATCCTGACATTTGGACTCAAAATCTCATACGTTAAAAATATACCAAATGTCCTTATTATAAAAAGCAGCAACAGAACAAATGTTAGAGATCAAATTCTTTACTGCGCAGCTGTACAAAAGAGGGATGCATGTTAGAGGTTTAGAATAGTCAGTGTGAAATGGTGAAAAAGGAAACATCTGCTAGTTAATGAGAAGTTACAAGCTTGTATTTTGTAATGAAAGTACACAAATTCAAGAGGAAAACAGAATCATACAGCCTGAAGCCAGGAAAATCCAAAGAGTGATGGATTGATCTTTAGGCCTTCAACATCAATAGGACTATTCATGCACGTAAATGTTACATGTGTATTTTAGCACCTGGCTGAATTAGAGCCTTAGCCTTAGATAGCAAATTGAGAGTTCACTGCTGCTTTTTCAGCCTGCAGAAAAGACAGCCCGTTTTGAGAAATGCACTGATTACCCTAGTTTATAATCTCCTTAATATCATAAGTTCCACAAAGATACATTTTGTTCCCTAGAGCTCCCCAGAAATCAGCTAAGCATATGGACTGCTTGCTTACACCTACTACAGAAGGCTGAGTATTGAGGATTTATATATTTTAGTCTATGTGGTGTAAATATGTATAAATTTATATTGTGTTAATTTATGGCATACACTACAGAAGGTTTTGCGTGAGCTACATTGCATTCCTTCCCACGTTTCTGCTGAAATATTCATCTTCGGGTCTTTTTCTTCATGTTTTCCTTAGTCTCGCCACAGATGTTTGGGCAGCTTGCGTTAGAAGGGAATATGCCTTAGAAGTACATTTAGGAATTTAGGTGATGAGAATACCAAACTCAACTGCGTGGCTACAGCCTGAGAGGATTAACAGGCTTGGTGAGCACTCACCAATGTCTCAGACCTGCCTTCTGATACACTGGCACGCATCGCAACGTAACTCAAATTCAGCACCACCAAGACAGACACCCAGTGCACAGAGAGCTGCCAAACTAGTGCCTGACAAACATTGCAATCACACATAAAACACGGATACATAAAGCTGCTGTGCCAAAAGTAGGACTGATTCTCGCAAGAACAGGCACCTGTATATCAACAAACTGCACTCGGCATCACCACAAGCAGGCCCTCCCATCTGCCTGCACACAGCACTCGAGAATGAAAATGTATTACATCCCATTCTCTTTGAAATCAGTGAGACTCTTGCTGTTGGCTCAACAAGAACAAGGTCAAGCCATTGGGCCAAAGCATAACCCTTATCTTCCACTGAGTCCTTATCACGAGTGTATCAATGCAGCCTTTGTGTACAAGGACTGGCAGTAGCCCAGAAGTCTCAGAGCCAGATCAGGGCCATAACATCCAGTAAGAGATATGAAGACATACAGAAAACCTTTTTTTAAGGCCTGACCTAATCAGAAGAATTGGGGCTCCACACAATGTTTATTTGCTTACACTCAAGTTGTTCAGCAACACAGAGAATTTTGCTGACTTACTAGAACATAAAAATGCACAACTACATGAATAGTACCGGAGGGAGTTACCTAAATAAACTAATGCATCACAAATAGCTATTTAAATCTTCCAGTTATTACAGAGTTGCAAATGCAACACATACTACTGACAGAGAGGAACGACCAAGAGGATACATCTGCAAATATTTTCTCACACTGCTGTGAATTACCTTGAATTTTATTTTTGACCCTTTTTCCCCATTCACTGTCCAAAATCGTTTCTGTGCTCTGTATTTGTAGCAACATACTGGGAGACTTGGGTTCAAAGTCCAGCACTGCTTCAGATTCTCTATCTAATTCTGGGAAAGTCACTTTCTCCTTTGAGGCCCTCTGGGCAAAACACAGTTGTGGAAATTTTTCTCCAGTTCTTTTTGCTTTTCTTGTCTATTTTGGAAAAAGCAGAGATTTTAAAAGGTTTTCCAGTAGTTAAAGCTGTAACCATCGCTCTTAGCAATCCCATCAGTCACTCTGCTTTGCCCTTGAGTGTCTATCTCTAAGTGCCTGCAGATGCTCACTAGATCTGGCCCTGCACTCTCGAATAGCACGTCCAACACAGTTTGTACATTGGCAAACGTAGGAGTGGCAAGAACAGGGTGATGCTAGAAGAATAAAACATACCGTGGTAAAAAGCCACAGATTTTAATAGAGCTTAATTCAGTTTTGCTGGACAGTACCTCCATAAATACTATACCACACAATAGGAGATGCACCCAATAATGCTTCTTCAGCACTTTTTTCAACAAAGCTGAACAACTATAATATAGCAGACAAAATTTACAGTAAATCAATGAGGATGTATATGACATTACCCTGCCACACTGCTGTACAGAAGCTCATCTGGACAATATATTTTCCAGGTTTTATTTTATAAATAGGCCAGCTAAAGCCTAATACAAAATTATCCACAACCAAAAATACATCTTTCAGATTACAGCCACTTATCTACTTCAGCTCTGTCAACCGAACTCTTTACCAACCTAGCGCCATGACCCCTCTTGCCTCACCTGCTGAAAGCATCCCATAGTGGAGACTGAAGCAGCTCAGAAACAAGAAGTTCCCAGGACTGAACACAGGGATCAGTGCTCTCTGGTCGCACATAGCTGACCCTAACCTTCTGCAAGGTAAAAGATTTCCATGTCATTGGGAAGATGCTGGTTGGCTGATATTTCCTAGCATAAGGGCCAAATCCTTAAGTAGAGACTCACAATAGTCAAAGATGAAATAATAAATAACACTGTTCAGGGTTCCCATGAGGTTGATCTCAGCATTTTCCTACTTTCCTCCCCCTTTCCTCTTTCTCTTATGGTTTATTGATTGAAGAAATAAAAACAACAAAGTTAGTTATAATCCTATCACATCTTGATGGCAACATAGAACAGTCAATGAGTGTTGATGGTTTGATTACCTTGGTAGGCTGAAATATGTTCAGAGAGCATTTCAGTGGATTTAGGCAATGGACTGAATGGTTAAAAAAAAAAAAAAAAAAAGAAATCCCAAAAAGCAGTCTGATCTTAGATAATTAACAGCAGAAACAGGGCTAAATTGAAATAAATTATTCAGTGAAAGTACTTCAGACAGCTCTTAAGAATAACACATGGATCTGTGGCACTCTTTGGGGGACTTTGTACTTATAAACTAATTAATAGATCTGACTTCTCCATATGTAGTTTTTCCATCTGTAACAGATAAAGTATGGATAGGTTTCTTCATGTAATGGGGAAAATTAAAACTAAAGTTATTTTTGTAAGTTGTAGAATATTCTCTAACTTATTCAGAATGTGAATGTGTGAAATACCACAACAGAATGGAAATTGATTTTATAAAATGTGAGAGTGAACTACAGCATTCTGAAACATGTGGTGTAAAGTCAAAGACATAATGCACTGCTTCTTTCCCCTCCAACCACTGCTGAAGCATGTCACAACCTACACAGCAGATTGCAGCCAAAAGGTCAGCTAATAACATGCTCCTCACTAAGAGGAATAAGTAAGAAGGCCATGGCAGAAGTGTTTTCACTCTGTAATGGAAAAGCTGCAAACTCCTGCCACCCCAGTTCACTGTATGACAAGGTTTTGCCAAAGCCTTAGCAAGCCTCAGTCACAAACTGGTGCAGAGATACGGTGGCCATTTGGTTTCCTGTTGAGTAATCATAGAATGGCTTGGGTTAAATGGGATCACAAAGATCATTCAAGTTCCAACCCCCATGCCACAAGGAGGTTTGCCAATCACTAGAGCAAGCACTAGATCAGGGTGCCCTCAAGTTTATAAACTATATTTAAATTTTTGGAGGCCACAGTGAGGTCTTCCTGCAGCCTTCTCTTTTCCAGGCGGAACAAAACAAGTTCCTTCAGCCTGTCTTCATAGGAGAGGCATTCCATCCTTCTGATAATCTTTGTGGCCCTCCTTTGAATCCTTTTCAAAAGCTCCACATCTTTCCTGTGTTGGAGCCTCCGGCCTGAATGCAGTACTCCAGCTGGGGACTCACAAGGGCAGAATACAGGGGGACAATCCCATCCCTCTCCCTTCTGGCCACCCCTCTTCTGATGCAGCCCAGGATACTCTTGGCCTTCCAGGCTACAAGCACACACTACTGGCTCATTTTAAGTTTTTCATCAATCAGGACCCCTAAGTCCTTCTCAGCAGGGCTACTCTCAAGGAGTTCTTACAGTCGTATACATATCTGGGACAACCCTGACCCATGCGCAAAACCTTGAACTTTGCTATGTGGAACCTCATAACTTTCACAAGGTTCCACCTTCCAAGTTATTCAAGGTCCCTTCCTTCTGCAGTATGAAACACACCTCTCAGCTTGATGTCACCAGCAAACTTGCTGAGGGTACACTTGATCCCATCAATTATGTCATTGATAAAGGCATTAAAAAGTACCATTCCTGAGATGGATCCCTAGGGGAAATCACTCCAAAAGGATGTAGAGCCATTGACCACAACCCTCTGGCTGCGACCTTCCAACAAATTCCTTATCCACTTTTCAAACTCATTTCTCTCCAATTCAGAGACCGGGATGTGGTGGGGGACCATGTCAAAGGCCTTGCAGAATCCAGGTAGATGATATCAGTTGCCTTCCCTTTGTCTACCAGTGTGGTCACTTCCTCACAGAAGGCCACCAGATTGGTCAGGCATGAGCTTCCCTTGGTAAAGCCATGGTGGCTGTCTCGGATCACCTCCTCATCCCTTTATGTGTCTTCCAGGAGTATCTCTTCCATAATCTTTGCAGGCACAGAGGTGTGGTGCACCAGTCTGTAGCTTCCCAGGTCCTTCTTCCTCACTTACTTGTACATGGGAGTGATGTGTCCCTTTTTACAGTCCTTGGGAACTCTGCCTGACAGCCATGACTTGTCAAATACGATGAACAGCAGCTCAGCAACCACATCAGCCAGCTCCCTTCGGACTCTTGGGTGCTAGTCATGTGGCTCCATGGACTTATACACATTCAGTCTCATGAGTCTGTCTCGGAATTGCTCTGCCCTTAGAGTTGGAAGGAGTTTGCTCCCCCAGATCCCACCCAGAGGTTCAGGTTCAGGGATGTGAGCTTCAGGGATACGAGAATCCTGGCTATCACTGAAGACTGTGGCAAAGAACTCATTGAATAAGTGCTTGGATCCTTCACTTTAATCAACACAATTACTTCCACTCACTTCTCAGGGCATCTACACTGTTGTGTGTTTAGGAAAACACTGCTCAGCATGGTAGGCTGAACAGAATTGGCGCTTGTGACCTCAGCTGGCCTATTGAACCACTCTGAAATCTGTCTCCAGCTATTTCAGCCAGTCCAGGATTTGAACACTGCTAGAACAGAGCTGAGAAATAGCTCACTTCTATTTTTATAGACAACACCATCTTACAGGATTAACTTTGACACTCAGACTACAGAGGTAGCTTCCAAAGTTTTAGCCAAACTGATGTACCTCTGTTGGGGTCACCCACATACATTAGCTGAACCCCATCCACGAGGGCTGACAGTCTCTCATATTTCCTCCCCATGCTGCCTGCAGCCAGATGGAGGGCTGGTCAGTGTGGGAAGTTGCCTTTCACACAGATGTTAGCACATAAGCGTTTGTAAAGGTTAGTCATTTTTAAAGGTTACTTAACAGAGAGAGCATTTTCAGAATATGACAGTTTTACATCTCAACTCTCAAAAGGCAAGAATTGTTGCTGACATCTACAACCAACCAAGTCACCATCAACATTCACATAAAACCCAAACTTTCTGAGAGGTTAAGAAATGTGTGGACAGTTTTCTACTTGACATCTTTACGCACAAGATGGTTCACAACTCTCATCAACAGACTGTCCAGCAGTGGTGCCATGCCCAGCCAGAAAACATACCAAGAATTAGCACCTCTTAGTTGTTTCCTGTCTCCTTATCTCACATCTATCTCCAGCCCACACCTCATCACCCAGCAGCCCAAAAGTCTGGCCACCTTCCACTGGAAACTGCCTCTTATTCATCCCAATCACCACAATCTGATGCCCAGCAATGTTCCTTCCCTAGTCCCTAAATATAATGCTTACTCAAGTGTGTTGACATCAGATCTAATTATTGACTTCAAAATGAGCATCGAGAAGAGTTTCCTTCACCTCATCTTCAGTTACTGAATAGAAACAACAAGCCTTGACATCTGTTCTTTAATTAGCGTGAATAATGACAAGCTTCAGATTGGATGAAACTCCAGGTTGTCTCCAAAAATTAGGCTTAAATCCAAACTAACCAAAACATTTCTGGATTCTGTACTCAGACCAAAAGGGAAGGGGGGTGAGAGATGGAGCACTTCAACTATAAGCTGATTCTGTACACAAGGCTGCTAAACTATTTTCTTCTTTTTATCCCACCATTTTTTTTTTCCTCTCAGACTTCAGTCTTTACAGAGTACTTTTTATGATCAGAATTACCAAGAGTACCTTGTCTCATTTGGCCTAATCAGAAATAAAACACTTAAGTGTGAGTCCTCCCCCCAAACAAAACAAAATAAAACAAAACAAGAATCTAAAAAACATACACACCTCGACTATTATTCTACTGCTCTCTCTCTCTCTCTCTTTTTTTTTTTTTTTTTCCTCAAACCTATATGCCTTTTTAACATAGCTGGAATTAATTTGCGCCTGCCCTTGCTTTACAGTTACATGCATCTTCCTTTTGTCATTCCCCACGCACTTTTCACTTTAGCAAGCTAAGAAAAGAGTCTCACATGCAAAAGATCCAAATTTGTGTTATAGAAGAGCAGTGCTCAAAAAGAAAGAGGATAAGACAGCAGAAGAACGTACCACAACTCTACACCCATCCAGCTGGACACAACATAGCTAGAATTGGTACAGACTTTCACAGGGCCCTCTTTTTTCGTGCTACTGTATCAAACAATCATTTGAGAACTAAGAAACCTTTGGGGTGCTTCATTTACCCTTCTGCTCAAGGAAACAAAAGTTTCCCTGGCAGCCTCTCTGATCTGGTTGGTGCCTACTACAACAGTTAAAGAATAAAATACAACACTGAAAAAAAGCCAGTGCATGCAACTCTTCCTTCTGAGGCCAGTGCTTCTGCTGCTGAGGTGAGGGCAAAAGGAGGTATCAGCTCTCCTGTTTTCTCAGCTGTTGTCTTGTGTAGGCTGCTCTTAACATGTAGTCATCACGCAGCAAGGTGAATGCTGTTCAACGCAAGTTTTCCCCAATGATGGTATCTCTCATCTCCACCTGCTTTGATATCACACACTTTGTTATTTGCAGATGAGCAGCCAGGTCAGTCAGGACCTATGTGAACACAGCCTGAGAGCCTGCTTCCAGCCTCAGCTGCTATTCACCAGTCAAGCTCAGAAAAAAAGGAAAGCTTCTCTCTGGAGGCTGAGCTTGTTTCCTGTGTTGTAATTTCACAGAGGTGAATCTTCCACTAACCTGGTTGGCTGACACATGGAACAACAGGAGGCTTGTCAGCACCACTCCAGCATACAAATGAACATAACAGATGGGTAGCATTAAACTCACCTAAAGATAAAATTATGATCTTCAGTCATTGAGAAAGATGATAACTTAACCACAGGATGTATCGCAATTAGCTTCCTCAGCAGCCTACAGAAGCAATATATACAAATTACAAGATAATCTTCCGCAATTTGAAACCATTTAGGATCTTTAGCATCATATACTCGGATCAATTTAAATCTTAAAGTTGCTATCATCTTTCCTTCTTACTCAGAGATAAATATCTCCTCATTTTCTTGTGAAACAGAGAAGATGCATTTTTTTAAAAAAAATCTGGTCTTACTGTATCATTTCTTTTCTTCTTTTTCCTTTTTCTTTTCTTTAAAGTTAAATAGTTAAACTATAATGAACTCCACAGGACTGTGGTTGCAAAGAACAAGTGGTGACGGTCACATCAATATCTGTATTAGATTGCCCCCAGTGGCAAGGAATTGTAAAAGAGTTTCACATAGAAAGGGAAATGAAAAATCCCAATTGAGAAATAGGTCTTCTGGTGGGGAAAAAAAGAATGCTGCATGTAGAAATCTTTAAGCTTTCATCCATTTCTAGGAAACCGAAATGGGAGGAGCATCCCTCCTACTCCTGAAGACATCTGCACTGTGTGGATATAGGGAAACTACTGCAGTACAAACATGATTTTGGCAAATTAAAGCTTGTCAGAATCACAGCAAACTTTCCATTGATCTGGGTTCACTTACACTTTTGTTATAGTTGCAGGCTTCTTTCTGATGTTTCCCTTTGGACACATACTTCAAAACTATTCCATGAACTTGAGATGCTTGATTCTCCACACAGTCTCAAGAGTAGGCAAGATATTTCTTTCTATGGTCTTCTTCCTCCTCCTCCTGCCTTGTTTTCAACTCAGCATCTGGCAAAGCTGGACAACCTCTGGGACATACACATTCCCATAACTGTGAGTAAGCACTCTTTATTATGTCTTTCTTAATAAAACAGCTTGTTTGATTAATGTCTGTTTGCATGGAAAATTCTCCCTTCTCCTTTGCTCTCTCCAGCAATCACTTTGTGTTTTAGAGTCTGCTTTGGCAAGAGGAAAAAGCGGGATGCTGGGTTAAATTACAGCCCCTTTCTAAGATCTGTGGGACTTCTGTTGTTCATTTCCACGGCACCAAGATGTGATCCTTGTTCTTAACCTGAAGTCTCTGACAGTTACCTACCACACCATTTCGAGTATCTGGAGCAACTGAACAAGTCCAAAGGTGCTATTTAAAATACCAGCGATTTTTCTAAAGCCTGTTTAATTCATGAGGCTTTATCCAGTCCACCAGTCTGGTCCAGACAAACCCAGCAATGTGTTCTCTCATGCTCTGTTGGCTTCTAAGCAGTAGTACTTCTAACTTTGCATGTAGAAAGAATTTAACACATACCAAATGAAAAAAGAAATATCCTTCCCTATTGAAATTCAAAGCTGATATGTGCACGTGATGATTTCAGAGCAGCTGAATCTTTGCTACAGAAAGATGGTTACTTAAAACCTGAACAGGAGACTCATTTTTTTTTACAAGTTACTTGTACTTGAGTTTATGGAAACAAATAACAGACCAGCAAACATTGATGTACTTGGCAGTTCTGGGTAGCTGTCTGGACTCACAGCCAATGGAATTAAACATTTGAGAGATTGTGATTCATGATATAATCTGATTATGAAGGTAATTACACCTCTTGTCGTTGTTGACAATATATTATTATAGAGACAAAAATCTTGGTTCTGCTACCTGAATTCCAAGGCAAGGAATAGACAGGGAAAGAGAGAAGAAAACAAAAGATACCAAAACAGCTTCCTTCTCATTATATAAAAGACTCCCTGAGTCCAGGAAAAAAAAAAAAAAAAAAAGAAAGAGAAAGAAAAAAAAAAGAAAAAAATCTAACAAGAATCATAACCAGCAAGAATAATGAAGTTTTCTTCAATGTTAAAGAGAGATATATTAAAGAGAGATGACGCATTAGTAAAAGGCTATTTTCAGTATATTTCTTAATAAACACATGAAGGCAAGTTTGAAAGTTCTAGAACACCAGAATGGAAAATAAAAGAAAACTGAAAGAAAATCTTGAATATAACACATGTTTCCAGCTTTGCAAGTAGGGCAGTATATTCTAGCACTAACTGCAGAGGCAGACGTTTTTCTAAGACAGAGAGTACACTGTTTTGAAAACTGCAGGTCAGAATCAAGGGCTAGTGAATCCCATCCGTGAGATGTGCAGTCTATTTCTCAGTTCCATATGTACAGTAGCTAATATAGAGCTAAAACTGTAATCCTTCCGTATTTTCCCTGGAGTTGCTTAATCTGTATGCTCATCCCTTACTTATTGTTTTTAAACTTCTCCTTATTGCAATGAAGATTAAGTTAATTTCTCGAGTTATTGTCTCATAAAATCCTGCATGCTCAGAGAGTTACTATCTTTCTTTTCATAATGAAATTAAAAAATATATATTCCAATTACTACAGGACATATTTCCCAAACACTAATTGAATGTAAGATATTTTTCTGATGACAATAAGCCCCAAAAGTTAAGGAGCTGATTTCCCATGAAACAAATATTTGAGTAACTAATTTTTCTTAAGATCATCA
This sequence comes from Oreortyx pictus, assembly GCA_036925125.1. Taxonomy (NCBI): domain Eukaryota; kingdom Metazoa; phylum Chordata; class Aves; order Galliformes; family Odontophoridae; genus Oreortyx; species Oreortyx pictus. The sequence goes on along the minus strand of JAUPFR010000003.1, from coordinate 83,062,675 downwards.
GTTGCTACACTGATGGATAATTTCAGTGACCTCACTGAAAAGGAAATTTTGACTGTGTGTGCCTGAAGAGTCAGAAAGAGAGTCAGGAGTAAGGAACAAAAACAAACTGAAAAAGAAAACTCCACAAGTCAAGTTCATAGCACACACACACACATTCACAAAAATCTCAGTTTTTTATTAGGGAGAGGAAGGGCTTATAGTTTTTGAGCTTTTGATTGGCCACATTTGCTACAAAATGAAGGACAGAGAGGTATTGCAGATTATTTTCGTGGAGCTAATATTCTACACTGGTCTCAGAGGCCCTGCATGTCATGCTATAAAGGCTACTCATTTTCCCTGCTAGACTTGCAGGTAGGGAAAGGTCTCCTTGTACAAAGCAGTAGATCTTTGTGGGCTTTTTTTTTTTTTTTTCCTCCAGTTCTTTAATTTACCTAAAAGCCACCTGGACTTTCAGCTTGGTCTCTATTTTTTTAAAAAAGGTATTTTAAATTTCCCATATTATGAACAGTTTCTTCTAGCCCAATGTAGATGGATGGCAGCGGTAGGAAAAATAAGGAGCCTAGATCACCCTGTTCTTGATTATGGCATTTTCTCCATTTTTTACATTAGAACTGGTGTAAAAATGTTGTTTCCAAAGCCACAGGTGAATCTAGTAGTTGCAAAGAGAACAGAAACAGCACTTTGGAAATGCACCCATCCTTCCTGAAAAGAAACCAGACAGCCCTAATAAAGGGTACTTGAACTTTTGAATTTAAAATGCAGCTTCACGCAAGAAGTGTAATTGAATCCGGGATCCACAAACCAAAAGGGGGAAAAGCAGTGCACAAATGTTCAAACCTCTGTCAATATTTTACATCTGAAAACTGCCAATCTTTTAAGCCAGAGTAGTGGCTTTCAAAGTAGTACAGACAGACTGTCCTTATGCTAAATTGTATATCATTCACATTCTGCTCATTCATAAAGTTGATGTAAATTTCAGAAGCTTTAAGGAAAAGAGAGCGGGAGGTTCTGTGGAAATGTAATGAAGTATGCTTATGATTATCTGCTTTTGGAAGAGTTAAGTTTATTGTAGGCACAAATTAGCTGCTTTCATACATGCAGGACATAAAAGCCTGACTGTTTAGAGCTAGAAGACAACTCAGTATTTTTTTTCTAGGAATAATCTTACATCCTAACCATAGAAATGCGTGCTGCCCACAGCGACGGACACATGCGGCCCTGGAAATGCCATTCCCTTTCATGGCTGTAAACCAAAGCAACAAATCATTTCAGTAAGACCATTTTCTGTTTTCTGCTTGGTTCAACAAATAAAAATAGGCATGGACCTATCCCACTTTCAAACAACAAAAAAATCATTTGGGAATTTAACAATAATTTAATTTGTATTAACCATGGCACAACATAAACATTTTCCTCAAGGCTGAAGCACAAACAGATTGCACACATTTTCCATGTGCGGTTTTTTGGGGTTTTTTGTGTGGGTTTTTTTGTTTGGTTTTTCTTTTTTTTTTTTTTTTTTTTTTTTTTTTTGTAGTCTGTGAGCTGCTGAGCCTGTTTTCATTAAGACAAAGAAAAGAACACTTCCTGTATGAATCAGAGTTTTGTATTCAAACTGCAGGATTCCTTATTTAATGGTCTACTTGTTGATTGAATTAATATGGATATTTAGCAAAGGTGGACCAACTAGAAAAGCAATGAGTAAGAGGACAGAAAATATCTTTACAAAACAGAAACAGGGAAAATTAAGTCAGATAACATAGTGCCAGAACAAACAGATATGACAGGAGAATTAGTACTCCCCCACCCCCATTGCCATCCATATTAATCTGTGGCACTTCCCTGTCCCGTGAAGTAAGCACGAGTTGTGAGGCAGGACTGTGACAACAATCTTGCTCAAAACTAATGTCAGAAAAAAACAAACTACAAACTGCAGGAGCTCCAGGTGCAGTGGCTGGGCTTGCCTCTGTCAGTGTACCTTGTCCAAGAGCTTGCAGGAAGGTAGGGCTGCAGCTCTGGCCCATAGCTTTGGCACCCCTATGTTGGAAGCTGAAGGGCTGAATAGCAGCTCTACACTCATCCCAAGCTACTATGAGCTGTACCTTACAAGACCTCACTTTAAGGTGTCCACAGTTTGCTGGACACCCAGGAGATTAAGTTCCTTTTGAAAATGAGACCATAGTCCCTCAGCAAGTCAGACCATCTAACAGATACTCCTTCCTTGCCTTAGTATGGACTTCATACAATTGTTTTCTCTCAACGCTTGGCTCGCTGCAAAAGAAATCATCACACTGACATACATTTAATAGAATTTGAACTCTGTTTCCTGCCAAGAAAGCAGAATCTTTTAGTTTCCTGTGCACAGGAGCACAGAGATGTTAAAATTAGCCACAAGCAGTATACTGCTCCCTGAATATAAGAGAAAGGTACTGCAATTTACTACACAAAGGGAATTAGTTAAAACTATTGTATCTGCAAGTAACAGGTTTAAACAAAATGTTTTCTGGTTTGCCAAGACCACTGCCATGTACACAAACAACAAAATGTATACATTTGGGTTTTGTGTAATGAAATGAGAACCACATCAGGGTCACAGCAGACAACACTGTTACTTACTAATTCAGCACCTTATAACCAGTGCTGAGATGCCTTTCTGGCCGTGAGCCACAGAGCACACAGTAACCTAGTTTGCTTTTGCTGCATCTCTTATTGCTTCTTTTCCTGATGGCAGCACAGCCAGCGTTGTCAGTACCGTAGGTAGTGCCTGTAGGATTTTGGAAGCTGGGGAGGAGCTGAGTATTTTCTGCCAACTCAGGTTTCAGCTTGTTCCCTACGATGCAGCGCTCTAGCAATTGTCACAGAAAGAAAAGCAGGAAGGGATGAAAGTACTACCTTTAGTTTTGTTGGTAACATTCTGTTCAAGCTGATCACGAGACATAGCTGCAGAGTCAAGCCCTGCTGCATACCCAATGGGTTGTTTCTGCTTCCTATTCTCAGCAGGCAGCTGTAGGCCAGTGAAGGGTCCCAACAGCACCCAATCTCTTATCAAGACAGTGACTGGGGCCTGCTTCCATGAAACTGGGGAGCAGGGGCCTGTTTACTTCCATCTGTGTGCTGATTCAACCTGCAAATCTGTCAGAAAACATGCCTATCTGAGTGGAAGAGGCTGGATGGGAGACGAGGGCTGGAGCTTATGGGAAGAGAGAATGATGCAGTTGGAATGATGCAGGATGGAAAAAAGCAGAGGGAAGGCAGGGAATGTAGATAAGCAGGCTCTTAGTATTGGCACTGATGCCCCAAGGACTGTAGTGCTGCAGTGTGCAAAGGCTTTCTCCCTCAGACAAAGTGGTATCTACTTCAAAAATGCAAAATCATTTAGAGCCCTGAGCAGAAACAGTCTGCCTAGAGTAATAAGTGCTTTTTTCTCTTCCTTACAAAGAAGGAGCTCCATGAGCAGCAGATCCCATCAGCACCTGTCTCAGGGTTTTGTTCTGGCCTAGAAACTCTGGTATCTAATAGGACCAGGTTCTGGATCCTGCAGTCCGCAAACCTCAGCAGTTGTTCACTCCTACCCAGGCACCTCCTTCTGAGAACTTCACAGACTTTTAATACATACCAGACCCCTGTCAAATTAGGTTATAACAGACCGTGAGTTCATAAAAGATTGGTCACGTCATGTGGAAGGAGAGATTAATAATTAATACAGTCTGTCCTTAATACACAATGACTTTTTTTCATTAGGAAGTATGTCTAAAAGATAAACAAATTTCAGCTCTATTAACAACCAAGAGACCAACATTGCTGGTTATACAGCTATAAACCCAGAACTGCTCCAATGCACCAGCCCACTTCAGTGACGGGGGGGAAATGAGAAGCACCTAACTGACCAACACACGCAAACACACACACACATCACCTAACCACAGCAGTTCTCAATCAGGTAACAAGACACATTTATGAGAAAGGTTGGGGACAGCAGAAATCACATCTTTGAACAACTCCTCAGTTGCACTTAGCAAATTAAAGCATTATGCTAGGAAACGCAGAGCGCTGTGTGTTATAGTTTTCCCGTTTTAGTCATACTCAAGAAATAAGAACATTTAAACACATTTTGGAAAAGGCTGTATTCTGTTGCCCGAGGTACAGTATCCTCATGGGACACTGCTAATCCAACAAACTCTACAAAATAAGCAAAATGACTTTCCTTTGTTACTTATGACTGCTATATTATAATAAAGGAAATGTCAATCTGGGTTCACTTTTTCTATCATTGTTTTACGCTTACTTTTGTATTCTGTTGGATTATGACAGCTTAATTTGTTTCAGTTTTCTTTCTAGAACCATAGAATCATAGAATTACGTCCAGTCCAACCGTCCAGCTATCACCAATAGTTCTCTCTAAACCACGTCCCTCAACACAATGTCCAAATGTTCTTTAAATACTTCCAGGGATGGTGACTCCACAACCTCCCTGGGCAGCCCATTCCAGAGCCTGAACACTCTTTTGGAGAAGCATTTCCTAGCATCCAGTCTGAATTTCCCCTGGTGCACCTTGAAGCCATTCCCTCTAGTCCTATCACTAATTACAAGAGTGAAGAGGCCAACCCCCAGCTCACTACAGCCTCCCTTCAGGTAGTTATAGAGAGCAATAAAGTCTCCCCTGAGCCTTCTCTTCTCCAGACTGAACAATCCCAGCTCTGTCAGCAGTTCCCCACAGGGCCTGTGCTCCAGACTCCTCATCAGCTTCATTGTCCTTCTCTGCACACACTTCAGGGCCTCAATGTTTTTCTTGCAGTGAGGGGTCCAAAACTGAACACAGTACTTGAGGCGCAGCCTCACCAGTGCTGAGTACAAGGAGACAATTACTTCCCTGCTCCTGCTGGCAACACTATTTCTGACACAAGCCAGGATGCCGTTGGCCTTTTTGGCCAACTGGGCACACTGCTGGCTCATGTTCAGCTGAGCATTGACCAGTAACCCCAGGTCCATTTCCTCTATACAGTCTTCCAGCCACTCTGCTTGAACCCTGTAGCATCACCTGCGGTTGTGGCCAAAGTGCAGGACACGGCACTTGGTCTTGTTGAACCTCATCCCAATGGCTTCAGTCCAGCAATCCAGCCTGTCCAGATCCCTCTGTAGGGCCTTGCTACCCCCAGGCAGATTGACACTTCCTTATGCAGATGGTGTCATCTGCAAACTTAGCAAGGATGCACTCAGTGCCCTCATCCAGGTCATCAATAAAGACACTGAAGAGGATAGGCCCCAGTACCGACCCCTGGGGAACACCACTTGTGACTGGTCACCAGCTGGATTTAACTCCATTCACCATTCTAGCCACTTTTCATGCTCAAGCTTAGTAACAAGGCTTCATTTTCTTTTAGAAAAACAAAGTCCCAACATCTTTCAAAATTTTTCCATTTATGCTACAGTTTCTTAAAAAAAAAAATTGCTAACAATAATAGTATTTGGACTTAGACTAGCTGGCAAAGCAACATACTCACTAAGTGACAACACTTCCTTTGACAGCTATCTTCAGACTATTTTTTAATACTTTATGTCACCTCATTGCTTCAAGACCCAGATAACTTATTCTAGCTCGCTAGAGAAATTCTTGCTGTTACTCCACCACTGACTGCTCTGCCAGAACAGCCCCTGCTGTTGCCCATTCCTAAACTGGGTGATACTGAGCACAGAGGGAGAAACAGGAAGGTGAAATGGCGGTAACTGTCAACATAAGAAGAAGCATCGGTTCCCTTCCATGCAATCTCAGGTTATCCATCTGTCCTACCTCCTAGCTGTAAGACTGGAGAAAAAATGGCTTTTATCTCCTGTTTCAAGCAGACTCTTTCAATTGGAAGTGCGTGTTTGTGCAAGACACAATGGGGCCATGCCACCATTTGGAGCTTCTCAGCACTACCCTGACACAGACAACAAAAACAATTAGAAACAAAAGTACTCTTATGCTGGAGCACTTTAAAAGCTATATACACTGATCATAAGTGTTCTGTAGCGGACTCAGCTTCATTTTCTGCAGCATATACAGGAGGATACTTTCCCCACGGTAATCGACATTTTGCACTAGCCAGGTTCCAATGAAAATCAATCTGATTCCTTCCTAATAACAACTGAGAGTCATCTTAGATGACAGATTTTAGCCATTAATTTAATTGATCATACATACTGATACAGATTTGGGGAAATATTATTCTAGCACAGCAACGCAAATCCCATCAGAACAGCAGACCCATAAAAGGTGAGTGACTCTCCTGAAAATAGGGTTTTACAACATTCACTCACTGTGAAAGTTACTCTGATACAGAGCAAGGAAATACAACTGTAAAAACGATTCAGTAAAAGCACAGCAGCCAGGTTCTGCTGCCATTCATGTAACAGATCAGTCTGTTTTCTGGCTAACGTTTGTTTTCTGGCTAACAGTAACACTGGAAACTTCATGGTCTAGAGCAGCAATGGCAGTAATTCCCCCCCATTTTGTTCATGGATCTCTGTCAGCTTTCTAAATTCACAGTGGTCTACCCCAGTGCCTTATAACGTTAATCTTTTAAGGCAGCACAGCTTTGCAGGACCTGCAGAGCATAGCTGAGAACAACTGCTCTTGCTAATGTGTGGGCTAACAACAGGGTTGCCTAAATCCAAGGCAAATTTGTTCTGATGATTTCAATGTTGGATTTGAAGTCTACAGCTAGGGCAAGTGGGATAGCAATGAATCTGATAGCTCTTCACTTAGAGGTCACTTATGTACCAAACCACTGTAACACCTCAGATTCGCCTCGTCAGTTTCAACTTCAGCAGCGTCATCCTTGAGGAAAGCGCTGGCCTCATCCTGAGCACTATCCTGGAGTCAGATTGCACAGTAACAAGGAATTCCTGGCACTGTGGTACCGTAAACAGTTCTCCCATGTCCAGGATGTAACACCAGAACAGATGATAATAAATAAGCCACTTCAACAGGGCTGTGAAAAATGATCCGTGACATATCTGCGGAGAAGCAAATGTCATCTCGGAACAGGCTTGTCTGGATGCCTACAGGAGAGCTCACCAACCGTCTGGCTCAAGTTCGCAGCCCACTACGAGCACGGTGCTGCGAGCAGATTGGTGCCTGACTAATTCTGCACAGCAGTTCTCTACCTACCAAGAGCTCTTTTAAGCTATTAGCATCACAGAATATCAAACGGGCTGTCACAAAGCTGTTTATCAACCCCCTCCCAAATTCAGGCAGCTATCCAGCAGTAGCCATTCAGTACACATATACGCACACACAAACGCTACCTCTCTAGTAGGCCAGCCCACCGTGTCTAATTCAGGACAGCGTTACAGCCCCCGTGTCTCTGGAAATCAGCACTCACGTGGGATTAGAAGCGCAGCTCCTCACATTAAAAGCCTCTCTTCGTGTGGCACTTAAAGAGCTACTCACAAAAGCTAACTCAGCCTAGTGAGATCACAGCTTTTTCTATAGTCGGTGAAGAAGCAGCTCCGATGGAGTCCAAGGTGATCCAGAGGAGAGGCCTGACCTAACTTATTCTGGTGGTCCTCCAGAGACCTTTCTCCCTTTACACACCACTCTCTAGGAAGCCTTTGCCAATACCCCTCCTTTTATACTGTGAACTCCTACGACTTCACTGTGAATCTCACACTATTTGATGTTGTCTTGAAGACCCTTTTTATGAAGTACTTAATTTCATAGCAGTTTTGTTATGGAAAATATATATATTAGCTTTCCTGTAGTGGAGAAAACTAGGAGAGCATCAGGACCAGAGATTTAAAAAAAATAAGGGAGGAGGCAGACATTTCAGGACCTGACTCACCAATGTGTGGCATTAGTAACACTCAGTTCTGCCCTACTGCAACTGCCTAAGAAAGACACTTGTAATTTGCATAAAGCAGTACCTGCATTTGCCTCGTGTCCAGTTTTCTCAAATTCCCACGTATTTTAGAATTCCACTCTACTCATCCCTTAACGTCAAAATGGAATTTTTGCAATAAATTGGGAAAATTTACCTCTTCTTATTATCTGCACGCAAGAATTGTAATACTTTTACCCAAAAGGTCATGAGCACTGCTTATAGCTGACAAAGTCATAGTTGCTCAAATCAAAAAGGCCTTCTAAAAGGTATGTTATAAAAATCTGTTAAGTCTCAAGAAATGTCAGATAACAATGACAACTTCAGATGTCATTCCAATATTTTTAAGATCACGTCTGAAAGCTTGGATATTGTTCAGAGATAGAAGCAGTCTCAAGTACATGCTGCCATTGTGAGCTGATGATTTTCCCAGAATGAAGTCAATATTCCAGGCCAGCTCCTTTTTGCTTTTTGATGGAGTTCCTCTTGTACTGTAGTTATGATCGTTCAATGAAAATAGGGAAGCTGTTCCATAATTTAGGATATATCGCTTTTCTAAAGGAACCGATGACACCATCTGGAATTCACTGTAAGCTGACCAAATTTTAGGTGATGTGACTTCAGTTATGCCTTTTCAAACCACCTAAGACTAGACTTGTAAAAAAATAAGGCACACAAAAGTTAACCCTCAAATTCTCTGACAAGATTGAAGAGATTGAATTTGTTTAGCTCTTTGAAGAATCTTCACAAGATCACTCATACTATACACTGGCACTCAACCAGCAATGTGTGCAACAGCAGGATTCCTACAGCTCATGATCTGCAGAGGGGGAATCAACACCCCAGGGAATGACATCCTGTTGCCATGCCTGTGCAGCAGGCTGGAAGTATACAAGTCCTGGACTCTCCCAGTTGTAATCATCTTTCTGTTTGATAGAGCTCCAAGTAGCAACTTCAAGGACTCGCTAGTTTACTGTATTGTTAGTAGGGAACAAAAGAATATAATCAGTGTATGTAGGAGTTTTGTGACCTTTTTTCCTGACCCTCTGAGCAATGTATCTGAACTGTAGGTACAGCTAAGAGCCTTGAGATGTGACCAAAGGATGTAAAGAAGATAATTATCCACAGCTCAATTTGGCACTGTATTCTTCATGCACCACTTTCCTAGTGTTTTGACAAGTTAAAAAAAAAAAAAAAAAAAGAGAGACCTTCATTTTATTTAAGAATTATTTGTGGACCACAGGAGACTATTACTATACAAGTAGATATCTCTTTTAGGAAATCTCTCAATGTACATTCACTGTAAGTTTTCTTAAATCGAACCGTTGAACTTTTTCCTCTTAGTCTCAACCTCTGATCCATACTAATCATGGCCTTTCATTTTTTGCTCTAAAATCTGAGCAGAGAATTGATGTAACCACCTATCAGCTATTCAAGATGTGCACAGGGACATTTTGTTTTCTTTTCTCTAGATTTATTATGGTGGAAAGCATTCTTTATTTACCCTTGAGAGGAGCACAAAGAGTCTCCCTAAGGGAAGAAAGAACTTCCTAATGTGAAAATAAACTACTAGAAAATACAGTCCTGGCCTATTTATAAGAAGAGATAGATAGACACCGCATGGAAGAAACAATAGGAGAACACTTTTTCTTTGGTAAGTACCCTTGGTATCTATCTTTGATCTCATTGTACTACCCCAACTCCTCTGTAATCTGCTTGTGGCATTTAACAGCTTCCCTAAGCACAAGTGCATGCATGCACTTATACCTGCTCAGCAGCAAGATCTTCCTGACTGACATGTAATTAGTTTATTCATAACCATAACCTAAATTGTTGTTCTTCAAAACACTGGATAATATACAAATCTGATACAAACGTACACACACAGATCAGAAATTACTGCTAAATACTTGGTCTGCATAACTAAAGTGGCCATCAGTGTGTCAGCACTTTAAGGCAACCTATATTGAAGTGAAAGATGCCAGAAGGTTGAAGTATACATATACCATGTCAGACAGTTCTAATATTACAGTAACTGTGGTAGTTCCATATATGTGAAGCTTACAGAAGTATTCAGTTGATATCTGAGAGCTGTCTACTCCAAGTAAAATTAAAAAACATAGTTCCATCAATTGCACGCACTATGTCTTCATTGACTACAATGTGAAAATGATTCTGTTATTCTATGAATTTATGCACAAGTATCTAGACATGCATTATACCTCCAAAAAAACTCATTTGGGGGGTTTAATCTGGGGCCAAACTGGCCAAATTCGATTCCAAATGGCAGTACATCACTCACCTGAGGAACCCTCCATGGAAGCTGACTTGCTGAGCCAAAGGATTATAAGATCATTAAAATCCAGATGTGTAAAGAGAACAAAACCTCTGGACTCACCGGCAAATAACGTGCTGGAGGGCCTCATTGCACCAGCCCAAGAGGAGTTGGTTGTTGGAGTTCAGTCCCCGCTCACTGCGGGACTGAACTGGTTAACAAGCACTCATGTGAGTGATTATTTCAAGCAGAGTTCTTCAACGTTTCCTCAGTTGGTGTTAGGAAATAGTCTGGTCAGAAGAAGGGTTACTACTTACCTATGGATTGCTTCAGGTGCATGCGTTTGTGGGAACAGGACACTTAGTTCTCAGATCCAGTGAAAGAACTCACTGAATTTCTAGAGTCACGTTCAAGGACGTCACTTTTACCTTCACAGTGCACCTCAAAATGGTATTGTGTGAGAGAGGGCTCAGCAGAAAAGCATCACAACAGGGTATTTGGGCCTGAGATAAGTGAACACAGCAGCTCTGCACCTTGCTCACTGCTGCAGCTTAGACTTTCTGCAGTGGTCCCAAGAGGAGGCTGAGGCTCCTGAACAGCACTTCCAATAGCTGCAATCCCACCAAAGCACCAGGACTAATACCTGAGCAATCCAGGGGTAACTAAATCTAGAAGCCTACAGATAAAGAGCAGAAGACGGATTTGAATTAACTGGTTCCTCCTATTCCCTTCCCTGCCAATCCCCTTCTTGCAAGAGAATATGTTGTCAGTCTATGGTAATTACAACACCCACATCGCTATTACCATAAGGAAAAAAAAAAGCAAGGTGGATGCCCTTTACGTGCCCTTCTTAAGTCTTCTTTCTGCATACTTTCACACTGCTCCTCCAGTCATAATGGGCCAGAGTCAATCTGTTTCCCCACCTGATGACACTGTGGCAGACCTCCACAGGCACTGCCTGCAGGAGCGTTCCCTCTGACAACGGAGAGCCAGCCTGCAACAGTTCTATTCATAGAGCAAAAGAGAAGAATCTTCTTGGGATTGGAGGCTCCTAGGTGAGCAACTACAATAACTGATCCAAATGTTTCCCTTGTATTATGCGATCAGTGAGAGTGTGTGTTTTCATTTGCATTTTTACCCTTTGGTTTTCTGCATCTGGTAAATACCAGCAAAGTAAATGTTAAGGTGCCAGCTATCTCTTCTAGAAAGTGATTGACAGGCCCTAAGTGCTCTGGGCTTTTTATAACCAGTGTGAGTGACAGCTTTTAAGTGGAAGCAGTTCGTGCAAGTTTCAACTGTTGGTTGTCTGCACGAATAACGTGGAATATTGGCTTTCCCTGTATCTATCTAATGGTATTTCCTTCTGCGTTGGCAGCAGCTCTAAACCTTAAGTTGTTACAGGGAAAAAACGCCTGTGTTCTCTGCTCTGCACTTTTCTAAAGCTCTCAGTCTAACAAAAGGAAAAGTAAACTCATGCCTGTGATATAAGTTCTTAGAGTTCAAAGCAGCACAGCAGCAAATAAAGTCATTTCTCTTCATATTAGGCCTGACTGAAAGACAATGTTGCCCAGTACAGTAACATTTCTATTTAATCATTTTCAAACAGTCTCCACCAAATGCTTTCAAGAAATCCAAAAGTAATTATTATCCCATCAATGTTCCCAATCAAAGCAGTTACCAACCATGCTACCACGCCCTGTATCTCTCTCAAACTGTTCCTCTATCACCTGGGAAGAACATGTGCATGTATATTATACGTAAAATCTGAGGTAAACATCAGATATGCACATGCTAGTTCAAATAAATGAGACCAAATTAGCATCACCATCTAGAGTTTTGCATTTCAAATCCATACACAGGTGAAAGACAAAAAGGCTTATTTAGTGCACAGACAATTGGTAATCTAAACACATCTACTTTAAATTGCAACAGACAAGTAGTGTAGGCATCGTTGGAAAGCCCACTTCAGCAGTGCAGGCTGTTGGACTCAGAATGAGTGTATCTGTCCCCAGTGCTTTTCTTCTCCAGGTAACAAAACCTTGTGGGTAAATGGTACGGGATACACCTCATGATTTAAAAAAAAAAAAAAAAAAAGAGACTTGCCCTCTGGTTTGCTCCCCAGGAATTCATCAACATCAGCCTAGAAATAACCTCAGGTGCTCAGTGAGGCAAAGCTGTAGAGTCAGTAAAAATGGCTGCTGGAACACCACTCAGATTTCATAATGCCATCATGGAGTAATTATGAGGATACAGAACAAGCCTTTCTGAATCCATAAATAACACAGTACTGTTAGCAGAGGATGTTTGTTTAGTCCCCTATGAAAAAGAAATCAGTTGAACATTAAATAGTAACCCATTTCACTTGTTTTGTTTTTATATTTGCCTTTTCTTGTTCAGTTACATGTCTTCAACAATTTGTGCTTTAAAAAAAAATATAAAAAAAATGCAAGTGGGGATCATTTGTTAACTGTACAACATAATCTACCTCAGAGAGTAATACAATTTCCTCTTCTTTTCAGCTTCTCATTTTTCTCAACTTTAATGCAGTTGTGTAAGATTTTCCCCTCTCCAGAGGAACAGGCAATAATCAGCTTAGGTTGATATCTTTATGACACTGACCTTAAAAGTTCACTTCATTTTTCTCTACCATCCTTCCCAGCTTTTCGGAAGTTCTTTCTTCTGATTCATTTTCTATCGTTGAATATCCCTAAAAAGAGAAAACGGATACAGATAAATCAGTTCACCTCAAAATTTATCCATGTGAAAAATAAACAAATCACTCGCCAGCAGATGTTAGAAAATTACTTATCTTTAGTATCAGGTGAGTCCATTCATTTTCTTTCTTTTCATAACTAAAAAGGAAAATAATCTTAAAATAGTACCCTGAAAAAGATCAGAAAAGGGACAGGATGCTACTTTTGTGTCTTCTAAAGAAAATAAATGAATTCACTTAACCCTGCTGAGAGAAGTACTTCTCCAGGTTTTAGAGAGAAGTGCTTTATTTTACACAGCACTTGGGTACTATTAACAGTTATAATGCTCTTTGTATTTTCTTTGAGTAACATATTTGAACACATGTGGTAACACTGAATAATCTAAGCCTAATCTACCTCCTGGAAAAAGTTCTCATTTTATGTGCGTACTTTAAAGCTGAAAACTATGCTCCAAACAGAGCTAGGGAAAGTCTTACAGAGCTACAAGATGCTTTCCCAAGTTTTCAAAACTTCATTCTCCCCTCAGATGAACAACAGTAAAAAGTGAAAAAAAGCAAAAAAAAAAAAAAAAAAAAATTTCCCATGAATAGCAGTGTTTCAGGAGCCAACACTAAGCAACATGAATTCAGGATACTTTCAATTTTAAATTCCTTCCTTCTCAAATCGTTCACATCACCACCTGCACTTTTAGAGGCTAAAAACCATCACTAGGTTTGCACAGTATACGTTTGCTAGCATAACACATTTGACTTGCTGTATTAGAAATGATCTAGCAAAAGATGGTTTATTTCAGAACATCTCACTTGGCATCTGCTGGACACATAGGATATTACCAAGGTTAGCTACACAGGAGTTTTCCCTGACTCTAACATCTGTTCCAAGAGAATATTAGCTAAATGAGGATTAAACGATTTGTGATGGTCATACAATGATTATAATGTACATAGCAAATAAGATGCTACTCTGAGTCTGCTTCACTATCCACTTATACAACTCTCAAAGAGGCCCTGAGAAATACATCATGTGAAAACAAAGAGATAAACGTCGTTCTAGATTCTCACAACTTTAACTTAACACAGCAGAACTGCAATTACAGAGAAGCTAATGGGTCAGTAGCAAAATGTGAATTCTTGAATCATGAAATGGGAGAAGATGATGTTTCCGAGTTCAGCAAGCGAGTCCCGTCCATCAGCATACAATGAAGAAGCACAAGATTTAAAGAGCTTGTTAAGAAGAGAGTATGCCAAGAAATACGGTATATGTGAACATGAAGTGAAGAGATCTATCCCTGTGTTGTTCTGTGGCCATGTACTACTGCACAAGATGGTTCCCTACATTCTGTGACTTCAGAGGAACATACGTTTGTCTAACAGGCACATATCACGTTGCTTGAATTTTGGACAAAGCATGCCACATCTTAGTTTCTAATCCATGCCCTCCATGACTCAGCTAGGAGCGCACTGGTGGGATTGGAATGAGTTGGGCTCTTCTGAATCGCTCAGGGATGATGGGACTACAGGAAGAATTGGCAATGCCTCAGAGACACAATGCTTGCAGAGTTAGGGCTAACTTATTTTCAATGAAGGTCTGGAGATGTGCATAGGAGGTAGAAATAATTTTGCCATGGAATGATCCAGAAAGTTCAGTAATGGGCACTGGTAATCTACAGCCTAAACAGGAAGGATGGCTTCTTTGCAGCCAGCTACACTATGTAAAGGAAAAAGAGAGGAAAAAATATATAATTACAGAGGGTAATAGAAAGCTAAGATTTCAAACTACTTATTTTGAAAATGTTTCTTACGTTTTTTCATATCCGTGAAAAATAAAATAAGCATAAAAAAGTCCTATCCTTTGGGAAAAATTGAGTTAGCATATTGTAATACTCTCTAGCTAGCCATCAACAGCTATAACAACCTCTTTGCTCTAACAGTTCACTGATGTACTTTTTGAGGGAATATTACTTGAAATGACCACGTTAATGATGGTTCTAGAGGCCCTGAGCATAGGTTTTGAGGTCTTAAATGGTAGACAACTTACGCTTGGTTGCATTTTGACATGTCCAAGAACTATAAAAAGTTAAACCCCAGAAACTGAATGCAGTGATTAATATAGATCCAAGCTGTCCTTGCAAACTTACATTTTCTTTACAGTGCATCTCTCCATTGAAGACAGTGTTGTTGAGTTTTGGTTTATCTTAAGGAAAATTCCTGGGGAGCTCTCAGTCCTCAGCTGGTGTGAATGAGACTAGTCCCACACTTCTGAGCAACTGTTCAAGGAGGCCTGCAAGAGAGAGAGAGAAGTTTCACTGCCTCTGGCAATACAACTTGCATCCTCATATTTGTCTTAAAAGCTGTAAATGCTAGGAACAAACTTCTATCCACGTGTTAGTCTTGTTGCGAGAGTCATTTATGGTGGTTTACCTAAGGACATGGAAAATGCCTCATTTCTCAGCAGGGTTCTGTGTTGCCAAATCTAGCTTCCATTTCCCACATACCTAAGGATGGTCTAGTAGAAGACATTAGAACCCAAAATCTTCTGATTTCTGACAAAGTGAATGATAGGTGCAAAGAAGGAAGCATATTTAAGCAGAGTACCAAAGAGGAGGGATAAGAACAGTCGGGTAGGACAGAGTTAACAGATCACATCTAAGACCGCAAGAAAAGAATCACATGCTGTTCTGGATTAGCAGAAAGACCACAGTCCCACAATTTGGCCATTGGTATGGAAGGGAAGAAGCACTACGTGAAAAGGCCATCTTTGGGTAGACAAACTCTCAACTTATGTTTAGAAGCTAAGCAAAGGAAGCGTTTTGGTCTCAGTTTAATGCTGTCCCTGTGGGTAAACCCGTTTGTTTATTTTGCAGTGAACCTTCCAACATCCCCTATGCACAAATCATCTGGCCTTCAAACTCTCAGGCACTGTCCTTTCTTCAACCACAACTTGCCGGCTCCTTCACAAAGCGCTGGGCCTATTATATTTCAGCTTGCTTGTCATAGAGCCTAACAAGCGATTTCAATAGCTTCCTCACACTTGTGAGTTAGCGAGCTTCTAATGCTTCCTCACCCCTACTTAAAAGAGACTGCTATTGGAAAACCTAATGCATTCAATATGACAGGGCAGGGTTTACAAATCTAGTTGTCTGGTTTCTATTGACATTTAAAAACAATGTTAGTGACAAAAATGTAATTATTCCTAAATGATGGAAACAAGGAGCCAGGCGTACTGAATGAACTTGTTTTGAACCTCTATTCATTTCACTTCGGATTTTGGCAGAGGGTTTTTGCTGGTTTCTATTTTATCCTAACCAGTTTATCCATGTTCCAGACTTTATGTTCTGTGGCTGTCAAGCTTTTCTGTGGAATTCACCCGTTGCCACAGAATTGTACTGGAGAAATCCGGCATGCATCTGAAAAATAAGGCAATTGTCTTGTTCTCACATGCACAGATCAAATTGAGAACATGCACTGAGCATATGCTGACAGAGTGCTCTCTCCATCACTTTTCAGGCTGCCTTAAATTGCAGTTCTGAAAGGTGTGAACTACCTCATTTATCTCAGTTGGGGCTGGAAGGATTCCCCTGTTCCAATCTGTAGAATCTGCTGATTTGTACTGTGCCGTGGAAATTCAGCATTTTTGCCACTAAATTCCCAGCCTTCTTGCAAGCTAGTACTTTGTTTCCTTCCTCCAAGTTCTGCTGGAACTCGTTTTAAATATTAAAGAAAACTTGTTCACTCTAAGGATGATTAGACAGTGGCAAAGGTTACTCAGAGGGGTTTCCATCCTTGGCAAAACTCAAGAACATGGCTGGACAAGGTCTGGGCAATCTGCTCTGGGCAACTCTGCTTCGAGCACCAGGACTGGACTAGGCCATTTCCAGTGGTCCCTTCCAATCTCTGCCACTGTGTGACAAAGTACGGAAGGAGACAATTGCTCTATTGTAGCATTTGCTCTTCCTGCACTGCTCCATGGACACCTCCAACAAGCACCTAGTGCATACAGGTCAAGTCCACCAGGTGTCAGCTTACCAGTTAATACAGTGCCACACTGCAACTGGGAAATGATACAGCATCAAGTCCCTATGAAACCAGTAAAAACACTCTCCTGTCTATATGGAAGGTTGTTAACATCTGTCTGAGTAGGAGTCAGCTGGGTAGAGCTGCCATAATGAAAATCTGAAATCCCTACAGTCTTAAAGCTGTGTTTTGATGCAGGATGACTCAATGCAGAAAGCTTAGAGGATCCTTGCACATGCTGGACCAGTGGTATGTTGGCAAAGCATCTTGCCACAAACATGTCCACACACAGCTATCTTGACTGAATTAATTTCTAGTTCTTCATACTTCACAATAAGACAAGAATTCTGAGACTCATATAACAAAAACATAATGCACCTCTGCCCACTTTCAGCTCCATGCCACCCACTCATAACATATTTATTCTGCCCTGTTTATGTTTTGCCTCAAACTCAGGTGGGATTTGTGTTGGACAGATTTAGACAACTGAACCTTAGAAGTTTAACACCAGCTACTCAACTAGGCTCCTCTTACAATGGATCAATGAAACAGACATCCCATAAGAACAAGATTTCACTTTCCAGAATAAGTTTTTGAGACAGGTGAAATAGAAAGAGTTCTAGAGAGGTTTGCTGTTCTCCACTAGCATTAAAAGAAAACTAGATACACAACTTTCAGGTTCCAAAATTTGTTAAAGGCATTCTGGTAAAACCACAGTTTTCTTGGAACAGCACTTCCTATCATGGGGATTCACCCAGTCAGTGCCTTCCCTTACTGTCATGGTAAAAAAAAAACTAGAAGTTACCAAACTGAATGAAACATGAAGATTTCTGGAACAGTAGAACATAGGTAGTCAGAAAGCTTTCCACCTAATTTTCTCTCTTATGCACTGGAATGACTCCAGTGTATCTTTCATACTCTTCGTGCCTTTGTTTCCACATCTGTAATTCAGGTGACATGTAGCCTGCAACAGTTATCCCACAAGGATACCGAAAAGCTTCAATGCTTTTTGAGATCCAAGGAGAGGTTCGAGAATTACAATCATAAAAAATGTGTACTTATCACTAACACTTCCAAACAGTATCTCAACATCAGGAAGGACAGCCCACAGACAGGAGACCTCAGAGCTGGAACTGAAGTCACATGCTCTCAAGCTTGGGGCTTAGTGAAGCCTGGAACCTCTCTCTGCTTCCAGGAGTGTGCACTGACACTCTGCAGTACTAGGGTATCACTCAGTGTCTAAAGGCAAAACAAAAAGCTGTGTTCAGACTTCAAACAGCTGCAACTTCTTCCACCTAAACCTCAGAGGTCAGAAAATCTCTTTGATTAGTAGGAACAAGTGTTCCTCGAGTAACTAATCCATAGAGGAGTAAGTGCAAAAGCACTGAAGTGTCCGCAAACACTCAAATCACTCAGCACAGCTAGGGATTCAGCTTCAAAGAATGAAAAATTATGCACTGTGAACAAACCAGCCACTAAGAACACCAAAGGTGAGGCAAAGAAACACATCACTGAAATACTGTTTTACATTCCCAATTTAACTCTTATCTTCATATAAAGACAGTATGAAAAACAAGGTACTTCGGTTACCATAAAAAAAATAAAAAAAAACAGACTTCAATCTAAAACATTAAGTAACGATGTCCTTAAGCTAGATCAGGAGCCTCGTTTCCTTCAAGACTGTGTTAAGTGTTGAAGCTGCCAGTAGCATTAGTATTCACTAATGACATGAGGAATTCTGTCCCATTTATAACAGGCTGTCATGCTTTCACTATCTGTGAAAAGCCAGTGTAGTCAAGCCATGGGAAATATAAGAAAATCGCTGGAATTAGCAGGGGTGTATACGTTTCTGGGTTTCTAGGAAGGCTGAAGTATGAGAATTTCACAGATGTGGGGACTTTTGAGAGCATTCCAATTGAAACAAACTTGCAACAAACCCTGTGGAGCGGCTCATTCAACAGGATGAGCTAACCAAGAAAACAGTCATTTCTGGCTAGTTGCATCAATATTAGCAGCAGCTGTGAACTCAGTAAACAGCTCTGTTTTCTGGTTGTCAAAGAGCTGCTAAAGCAGATGTGAAACTCATCAAAAATAGGTCATGAGCAGAGAACATGCAAGGGAATGCATCAATACCAGAATGATCTGAAAATAAGCAGCGCCGGATTGTCTTAGTAGTGTTTATAACCCCTAAACTGAACCTAACACAAAACTGTAATCAGTAACTCTCTAATGTGACCTGCTATGATAGGACCGTCCTTGTAGCATGCCGGGTGAATAAGGGTGTGGTGCTTTCAGCAGCTGAAGTACCAGGCTGAAGAAAAGGTACTGAATTGCTCTCTGCTTTCTTTTGAATTAAGTTTTCTGAGACAGCTTTTCATTCCTGTCCTTCTCAAACTCTATCATTATCTCAGACTGAGGTATCACAATGAGCTAAACATGAAATTTGCCACAGCTTATTTTACTTTTGCCACTACAAAGGATTACAAGTTCGCTCTGTCTGATAGGCAACTTTCCAGCAACAGCCATTCCTCCATGGACAGGAATTGAGGCCAACACAGCAATTACCCTCTCCCCATCCTGGCTCACAGGACCCACTTCCTCAGAATTTCCCCATATGGAAATTCACTTGGATCGACTTCTAGGACTCTTGCAGTATGCAGAACACTTAACTTCCTTTATTGCCAGGTATATAAGGGCAGCGGACTTAAGTCTAAAGGAAGCAGGCTAAGAAAAATAACATGCTTCATCTACAACAGGACTAAACAAAGAACCTACATGTCCTGCTTTTGCTTTGCCGAGTCTCCAGGGCCATCCTTCACAGTGCAGGTGTGAGACTGCCTTTGGCCAAATGCCTTCAACAAGCTGAGTCGAAACCCCATAGCCTGAAGCAGACTCAAGTACTTCCCCAGTCAGTCAGTTACCAGGCGAGGACAGACACTCTCCTCTGGTTGTTTCCACTTCCACTACAATGGCAGGTTTTACCTCCAACACCTAATGACATCATAGAATTAAACACTATTAAGAAGGAGCTAGTCAAACAAACAAACAGAAAAGCTATTGCTGGTCAGCAAGTTAACGTCAACTCATGTTCAACTGGGAGAAAACAGGTCTTCAAGAAGCATTCAGAAAAAACACCCCTTCATCTAAGTAGCAGTAGCTCAAAATAAAGTGTTGAAAAAATAGAAACAGTGAAGAGACTTCACTTTATCGATGCTCCAAACCAGCAACCAGGTTTCTAGAATTTCAGAAGAGAGAGGGGGAAAAGAGTTCACATCCAACTTAAAAGAAATCCTGTGATTTGCTTCAGTTGGAAGCCTTTGCTGAACCAAGTGTATGTGCACTGTAGCACACGTTTCCCATAGCACAGAACGTACGGTGAGACACGGTAATTGATTACCATATTAAAACTGGTGTCAAAACTGTCAGTAATGATATTTATGTACAAACAACTATCTAAGGGTTTGTTTGTTTTGTTTTTAAGAAACAAGGGGTTATATCCTTCAGCCACAGATGTGGATCTTGAATGTCCATTCATGATACTGCACTATGCTCTTAGTTCTCATTTAAAAAACTGAGCCAATAGGTATAGTGAAGGAAAATTAGATGGTAAGTATTTCTGAAAGCCTGGCACAAGTTCAGTTTATGCAAGACATACAGATGTTCCATATTTGCAGGTTAAAGATGAAAATTCTCATCTTTGCATTTTGCACTCATCTATCTGGTTTACCAATTCTTTTTGGCCTGAATAAACATTTATGTATTTGAATTCTGATTGAATCCAACAAACTCAAATAAATCCCAGTCCAAGTGCAAGACTGTCAGCTCTCGAGCTCTGGCTGAGTTTCACAGAATCACAGAATTGTAGGGGTTGGAAGGGACCTCTAAAGATCAAAGTCCAACTCCCCTGCCAGAGCAGCTCCCTAGCCCAGGTTGCACAGGTAGGCATCCAGGTGGGTCTTGAACGTCTCCAGAGAAGGAGACTCCACCACCTCTCTGTGCAGCCTGTGCCAGTGCTCCGTCACTGCACTGCGAAGAAGTTCCCACACACATTTATGTGGAACTTCCTATGCTTCAGTTTGTGGCCATTTCCCCTTGTCCTATTGCCACACACTGCTGAGAAGAGTCCAGCCTCGTCCCTTTGCCTCCCGCTCCTTACATATTTATAGACATGGATCAGATCCCCTTCGAGTCTTCTTTTTTCAAGACTGAACAGGCCCAGGTCTCTCAGCCTTTCCTCATAAGGGAGGTGTTCCAGGCCCTTTACCATCTTTGTAGCCCTATGCTGGACTCTTTCAAGGAGATCCCTGTCTTTTTTGTTCCCAGGAGTCCAGAACTGGACACAATCCTCTGTTCTCTCAAGTTGCTTTGAGATGTATTCAGGCTGGACTTGAACTCTGTGAGCCACTTCAACAGACTTTTATTTACTTCAGTGACAGAAATCTGTCCTCAAAGATAACTCATGCACAGTTAGTCATCGGATTCTCAGCTACAGTCAGACACTAAGTTGCCTTTTGTACTGCAATCTGTTGATAGACTGTTTAAACTGGTGCTTCCCTCAAATTTCCACTAGTTGCAGCACGTTTTGAAAATTTGAAAAGACTTATTTCAACTTGCCTGCAATGATCTCTGCAAGTCTGGTAGGAAGCATAAGGAAGTGAATGACTAATCGCATTTCTCCTAGTAATTGAGAAGTGTTGATGAATGCCAGGAAACATTGTAATAATTATTGAGGAAAAAAAAATTAAAAAAAAAAAAAAAGAAACAACCAGCAACACATTGGAAGCCTGTCTGCTTTCAGAAGAAGCAAAGTAATTACACCTCCTAATTAGACACGGCTTTTAAAAAGGGAAAAAAAAAAATCAAAACACAACATACTTAATACACTGTCCATATGTACGTGCAAGAATCATAAACTGAATGCCTACACCTATAGTACAATCATTCACCATCACAGAAATCCCAGCAGCTTTATCTCAAAATTGGTAATGAACGTAGAAATAAACATAGTCAAACCATTTGTCTTCAATACACATCTCCCAGTCTCTCATTTACTAAGCAGCACTGCCGTTCAAATTCTAACTTTGGTGCAATAAGACAAAATTATGCTTCTGCATTTCACTGTCTTTTTGAAATACAGCAGGCTGAGGGAGGTGATCCTTGCTCTCTACGCATCACTAGTGAGTCTCTATCTATGGTATTGCATTCAGCTCTTGGCTTCACAGTACAAGAAAGATACGGATTTTCTAGTATGAGTCCAGTGTAGGGCCACAAAAATGATAAGGAGATTGGATATAGCCTCTCTTCATGGAGATGCTGAGAGAGCTGGGAATGAACAGCCTGGAAAAGAGGTGGCCCAGGAGCTATCTTATCAATATTTATAAATACTTGCTCTGAAAGAAAAAGAGGGAGCAAGGCTCCTCTCAGTAGTGGCAATGGACAGGGCAATGGGTGCAAACTGGAATATGGAAGGCTGCAAAACATTTTTCTTAAAATATATACATATGCGCATATAGATTTATATACTGAGTGTAGTAAAAATCTCAGATGGGTTGCTCAGAGAAGTAGTGAAGTCTTCATCCCTAGAAATATCCAAAATAAATTGGACGTGGTCCTGGACAACCTCTCCATGTTTTGGAGAGCTAACAGAAACTGGGAAGTTGGAGTCATAGAAGGAAACCGGAAATTTTCTTTGCAACTGCTCAAAACTACCAACTAACTGTTGTTACCCTCTGTGATATCTGTGCTCCTGTAAAGTGATAATATTTAAAAAAAAAAAAAAAGTAGAGACGCAGCAAAGCTATTCCAGAAGGTAAACAGTTCTCTATTGTATTTAAAGCTTCTGTCAGAACAACTAAATTGCAATGAATATGTAACATTTCTATACAAAAACTATGCAGAAGGAGAAAAATAAGAACATGTCAGCAGGGACAGTTATTACTATTCTTTTACTTTCAATGTGTCATCTAATGGTAATCTCACTCCCTACTGAAGAAAGTTCAGTACATTCAACAGCACTGCCTGGAGAATTGAAGCCTATCAGAATTAAAACTGAAACATGAATTTGCTAGATGATGAGATTATCTCAGGCCTCACCGTTAGGGTCAGAATGCCAAGGGACCAGCTAAGGCCACTGAAAGATGTGCAACTTGAGATAGCTGAAGGTAGTCACATAGCAAGGCAGAGTGTAACAGGGTTAAGTATACAGTGAACAACTAGAGTACCTCTGTCATTTCAGAAATGTAGAACAGACAAGGTTCAAAAGAAAAACCATTTCTAACTGGAAAGTATAAGTTTATGTTAATGCATTCGAAGTCATAAACTAAGAAATCCTTCAGAGTTCTGACATTTATTTTGTCATATCAGAATAAGGTACTAAAAGCCTGCAAAACCAGTTCAAAAATATTTAGTGTGAAAGCCATTAGGTCCTTCTCAGAGAATTAGAAGAGTTCTGTTTTTTTAAAATGAAAACATTCACGGGCTGCTCACACCTATTATAAAAACATTACTGATGAAATTAACGAAAAACGAGTAGCTAGGATGCTAGTTTGATATTTGAGACTGCTTTCTGCTCTTCTACAACTCTCCTATACAGATGATCTAGTCTTTGCATAACTTTCACACTCATTACCTGTGGTTAGCAGAGCTGCTTATATCATGCTAACAACTGTCACGTTTGTCAAAACTCAGTATCCAGCCTGACTTTGAACACTTCCAATGATGGGGCATCCACAGCTTCTCTGGGCAATCTGCTCCAGTGTCTCACAACTCACCATGAAAAATGCATTCCTTATATCCAGTCTAAATCTACCCTCCCTCAGTTTAAAGCCATTGCCTCTTGTCTGTTACTTCACGCCCTGGAAGAAGTCCCCATCTGCCTGACAAATGGGCGTGACTTAGATGAACAGTGAGGGCACAGCAGAAACTTGAAAGAGTCTGTAGAGTATAGCAAAGAACGAAAGGGTTATCAAAGTTAAGAAACACTTTCTCTGTCTTTACCATCTCGCTTTCCTTGGATCCCTCAAACCCTCTCTCAGATGCAGTCATGGGAAGACTCCAGAGCACAGGAAAAAAAAGCGGGGTACAAAAAAAACAGCCAGAAAGAAATTCATGAACATTTACAGCAATTGCGTGGACTCCTTAATTTTCCATTCTTCCCCTGAGCAGTATCATTGATCTAAAGCAGCACCTTTCCATTGCAAGTTCTACCCTTTTTCTTCTGGATTAAACACAGAACTCCAGCTGCCATGCAGTCTGTCCCAGAAAACAATATCTGAACAAAACACAAAAGTAATAACAAGTCATTTTCCTGGTGTAGCAATTGTATAAATGATGAGGTGTCTAGGAAAATGATATACTGGGACAAGGAAGTCCTATGAAATGGTATCTGCTTAAATAAGTTACCAAAACTCGTAATGAAGCACAAGATACAGGATGCTACGCAATGAGAATGTAACAGGCAGATATGTCGCTGAACTAAAACTAAAAAAAGCTGCGTATAAAATTGAAGATTAAGTGTTGTGCCTGGTGGGTTGCACAGCAATATGCCAACAGGAGAAAGAAATAACTACCAAAATAGATAGGATGCTAAAAATGTCAACAAAGGCTTAATACGTGGCAAGAGGACAAGCTAAACAAAACACTAAGATGGACATAGATATATCAAATCTAGCTTAGAGAAAAAAGTAGCTAAGTTCTGCACATGAATAGCAGCCTGAAGGGTGCTCTTCAGTTAGACAAAGATAATCAGAGATGCTGCCTGCACCCTCTGGGGTAAGACTGAGTTTAGGCTCACAGCTCCCACTCTGTAGTCTTGCCCTACAGATCAGAACAGTAGGGACAGCAGAGGTGGCAGGAGCAGCCGAAAATACCAGCATAAGACCCATAGCATAATTACAGCAGAAGCGCTCGTTCCTGTGTTACCTCTTAAGTGCATATGGAGACACACCAGGGTCAATTGTACATGTCCATCTGTACCAGGTCTGCTGTAATGTTCACACAACCGTAGGACTGAGAAGAAAACACACCAATTACACATTGTGAGGACAGCTCGTAAAGGACCATTTTCAATTGTTCTATGAAACTGTATGGGAGCTGGGAACTGTATGCTGGGCTGCACACTATCTGCCTATCTCCTATTTTCTCTGGTTTCAGAGGCAGTTAATTGCCAACGTCTTTTCATACCGCACTTCTATAAGGGCTCCCCTGGGTTCACAAGGCTCAGCACAAGCTGAAGGGAGCAGTCAGCAAATGAGGCCCACCTTCCCACACAGCGTGAGCCCATCGGGGCAGCTAGAAGCAGGGAGAAGTGAGAAGCGATGGGTTCTCATTCATAGCAAGCAACAGAACTAGAGGAAATGGCCTCAAGTTGCAGCAGGGGGGATTCAGGTTGGACGCTAGGAAACAGTTCACCAAGAGAGTGGTCAGGCACTAGAATGGGCTGCCCAGGGACGTGGTGTGGTCACTGTCCCTGGAGGTGTTCAAGAAACGTTTAGAGGTTGTACTGAGGGACATCATGTAGTGGGAAATACTGGTGATAGGTGGACGATTGTGCTGGGGTCTTTTCCAGCCTTGGTGATTTTATGATCCTATGACTCTCTAGCTGTGGGCTTCCCCTTCCCGGCACTGGCACGTCCACAGATTTGTAAATTGGTTGTTCAGTCCATTGAAGTTCAGCAGAAATGCCTCGTCAGATCACCCTGAATCCCAGTTTCAACCCAGTTAACATCCCCACCCGCTGCCCCTCTGCGAGGCAAGGCAGTCCTTCCAGGCAGGCACACCAAGAGGAAACGTGCAGGAGAGCTTGCTGCCATCCAAAACGAACCAGCGCCACATGAACGGTACAAGCTGTAGGCTCCGCTGCGAGAAATCTTTTTGGCAACCACATCGGCGTATAAGGGAAAAAAAAAAAAAAAAACCATCCACGTATCAAGACTTCGGTGCTTTTTTTTTTTTTTTTTTTTTTCCTTATTATTTTAATAGCACAGCGAAAGCCCTGCTGGAGCAAACCAAAGCGCGAAACGCGCCCTGGCCGCGCTCTGCCCCGCCTCAGGCAGCGGCAGCACCGCGCCCCCTGGTGGCCGCGTCCCGCCACCGCCGGCGGCTCTCGGCTCCCCCCCTTCCCGCCAGGAAGCGGCGGCCCCGCTGCTCCTCCTCCCTCTCCCCAGCTCCTGAGGTAGCTGCTCAGCCCCGGCTCACGCCGCGCAGCGGCCTGCGGTCCCGCAGCTTCCTATTTACTGTGATGACCGCCACATTTAATTCAGCCGTTTGAACGAGCACAAACCTCACGGAGTGCCCGTCCTCCTGTTAACTCCACAGATGGTTCAGCAGTACCAGCTTCCTAACGGAGAGACTCACGGGCAGCAGAACAAATCAACGCCAAAAAAAAAAAAAAAAAAAAAAAAAGCTCCTGTTGATCTCCAAATTTCAACCCAACCTCCGAACTTTGTCACTTTGCTGGGGAAAGAATTGCTTGCTGCTAGCCCAGCACATGGAGAGCAAAAGATCGCTTCCTTGGGCCTCAGATCTGCAGGAGCTTTTGGAATACGTGTGTTCTGTGTTTATTACACATAGGAAGAGGACAGATCTCTCAGAAAAGGCTCATCATTCTGTGTTAACTTCATTTTTGTAGCTGAAACAGTGTTTTTACATGGTCAGGCCACCCATGCAACCCCTACGGGACCTATTCTTCAGGAGCCGAGTCTGTTTCTCCCTGCAATGGAGACGGGAGAATTGGGGAACCTGCTTACTGTTGCAAAGCAGGAGATTTCAGACCATTTCATGCTTGCAGCACTAAGCACGGAACCCTCATTTTCCACACTTCACTTCTTAAACACTTTGCAACAAATACAGCT
Organism: Oreortyx pictus; assembly: GCA_036925125.1. Classification (NCBI taxonomy): domain Eukaryota; kingdom Metazoa; phylum Chordata; class Aves; order Galliformes; family Odontophoridae; genus Oreortyx; species Oreortyx pictus. The sequence goes on along the minus strand of JAUPFR010000003.1, from coordinate 83,035,966 downwards.
CCTATTTTCAAGGCTTTCACAAATATTTATCTTAACAAACCACAGTTTGATTCAGTCTGCTTAAGTGTGTCTGCAGCCTGTCATTCCCCACCTCTGATTCAGTCTGCATGCTCTCTGCTAAATGCTGCCCGCATGCCTACCAGAGTAAGAGGGCCCTTCCTCCCACAGCACAGAACCAAAGGCTGCTTATAGACAAACCAATCTGGGCGAGAAGATAAAACATTCATCTCAGCACTTGCCAGCAATCTCTAATTCTAAAGAGCCCTCAACAGTGGTAAGAAAATTAAAACAAAGAAAAACATCCAGGTGTTTTATTTCACAGTCCAGGTCTGAATATATTTTTTGTGGTTCCAGATGAGATTGCCTGTGAAAAGCTTAGCAGAACCTGTTTCCCTACCGCTAGTCCACAAAGAACTGTGAATACAGAGTAGGCCCACTTTCTTGTGGCTCTAAGGTAAGTTGCGCTCAAGCAACTAAGAGATCTCTGGAAGAACTGGGAAGTCTAAAAAACCTGCAGAAGTTTTTTCCGGAGAAAAACTAGACCTGCACTCAGATGTGGGAAATTAAAAAGGACAGTGGTACAACATATGAAAGCAAGTGAAAGCAGCTTGATCAATTCCCAGCAGGAGCAACTCCACCAGGACTCTGAGTGGGCTGGGGAGGAGGTAAATATATTAACAACCAACAGATTTCCTCATACTAACTGTCCTGGTTTCAGCTGGGATAGAGTTGATTTTTTTTCTTAATAGTGTCTAGTATGATGCTGTATTTTTGCTTGCGGGAGAAAACCAACATTGATAACACATGGATTTTTCAAGTTGTGGCTGAGCAGTGGCTGCACATAGCCAGTGATGTTTCAGCTTCTCATCCTGCCCTGCCAGCATGGGGCTTGGTGGGCACAAGGAGCTGGGAGAGGACAGAACGAGGACAGCTGTCTCAAACTGGCCAAAGGGATATTCCATTCTGTATGACAGTATGTGGAGTTGGCCAGAAAGGTGGAGGGCAGGCACTGCTTGGGGACTGACTGGGCACAGTGGTGAGCAACTGCACTATGTGTCACTTGTTTTGTAATTACATTTTTTCTGTCTTAGTAAATAACTTTTATTTTTGTTGAGTGGTTGTTGTTTTGGTTTTTTTTCTGATTTTCTCCCCCACCCCACTGGCTGAGTGGTACTTAGCTGTCTGCTGGGTTAAACCTCAACACTAACCGAAGCCAGGTCCCACAGGTTCTGGTTCCAATACAGAGAAGGCAGAACTATCTTGGCACTGAGTGCCAGAGACCCTACAGCATTACTTCAAGATCTAGAAATACAAAAAAGCTCAGTCTCAAAACCGTCAACTTTTTACACTTGACAAACCTCAGCATTTTCTAACAGCTGCTGACTCCTGCGTAGTAGATTTAAGCCCCTACAAGAAGCATCTTGCCTCTCCTACTTACATTTCTAGTATCCTCCAGAAACCGTCTCAGACTTTCAGAAGTTCATGAGCCACTCTTCCAGACGTGTATATGCTTCACAGCCTTGAAAATCTAGCACAACCAGACAGGCAGCCCAAGCCTTTGGACCTTCCTCGTGAATGGCATGATTTAACTGCATCCCTCTTATTTATGTTTTTAAGTAAGTTGCCTTTCTAACAGAATGGGGAGAATTTACAGAGAGATGTAAAGTATTTGCTCAGCTTTTCCCCATCGTCTGTAACATGCTGGCCCTGTAGAAAGCACAGAGCATCCTTTGCTAGCAATATCTTTCTGGTCAGTGCTGATCATATCCCAGGCGTAAATGTGATCTTCATAGGTAATGCTCAGGAAGAGCAGACTGACATTATACAGTATCTACAGACGTACGTACCTACTTACACCTATCATAAAGCAGTGAACAAAACAGTTTAAAGCTTACACAGTTCCCCTAGCACAGGCACGTATGAACCTATTTCCAAACTGTCAATAGCAGTGAACTATATGACAAAAAGACAGGTTGAGAAGAAAAGGACAGATAAACCAGGTTGCTTTGTATTCTGCACAATGTAGAGCAGCATCTGTCTTTTTTTTTTTCCCCAGACACATGGCATTAAAATAGACATACCCATGAATGTAAAACAATGTGAACCACCACACTGTTACTAAGACACTTGTGTGATGCACGTGTCAGAAATAACAATACATTAAACAGAGGAAAAAAAAAAAAAAAGTGATTTTACAGCTCTAACAGTTTGTTTCCTGTCTTTAGGTCCTGTTGTAACAGCCAGACTCTAAGACTGGATAATTGGATTTCTCTGGACACCATTCTCTGCAGTACACTACTTTCCTTTGTCCTCTTAGCAGTGTTGTTAGCTCACCAGGTATTCCCAGAATGCCCATGTGCTTTCTGTCTGAGCAGTTTGCAGCACTGTTCTCAGCAACAGGACAGCCAGACAGAACATCTTTCTCCTCTCTATTAAGGCACATTACTCAGCAATATCTTTTGGCTGAGGACAGCAGCCTTTCATCCAGGCACTGATTTATGTAAGATTTGGGTAACAGTTTGGAAATGCTTCTTCCCTAGAAAGTTCCTTAAAAAGCTCATGTCTGTTGCAATTCAACTTCTACCTGTTCTGCACAGTAATACCAAAATGAAAATGCTGCTCAAGGACTGAGCTTGTTGCAGCTGTAGACAGAGGCAGAATCTTCTTGTGGGAAAAGGCAGTCATTCTTCCCAAAGGGAAGGCAGTTCCTGGACAACACAGTAGAGGAGACTTCACACCTACATTTGCCCTGAACGTATAGCTCAGCTGGGAGATCAGAAAAGTACCCTGAGAAATACCCCTGACAACCCTTTCAGTAATGAGTCATTTTCTAAAGCACACACTGAAACGCTGCCAGCTTCTCCCCACCCCCCACCCCCTTGTCACCCTAAGTGCTTGTGGATGAAATCACTTTGAGTTAGGCAAAGCACACTTGCACAGTTATGAATTATCCTGCTAATTTGTACCCAGTTCACAAACAAAAGCAGATTTCTTCCCACAACAGGAATTTCTCTTATGTACTTACGGATGAATACCCAGAGACATAACCTGCTATTTCAGTGTCACAAATCAAATTATCACTTGCGCAAAAGAAAGGCTTGGAGCTTGCCTCCGTCAAGGGCAGAGACTTCCAGGCTACACATCAAGGAACCCCTTCAACCTCCACAGTTTGCTCATTCAGAATGTGGTCTCTAAAGATTTGCCAGTATATGCTGATGCAACTGCACTCAACCCTGTTCAGTAAATACTGACTGGCTAACCTGTAAGATTGGTGTAGGACGTATTAAAAGCCCTCTAAAAGCCTACTGTGTAGTCCGCGTTACAGATTCTTCAGATACAACCCTATGGCTGTATTTCTAGCATAGCCTGGAGCTGTTTGGCTTATATGCTAGCCATGATAATGTGAGACCCACACGTGTTCCATCCCTCCCACACACTCACTCACATTTTGTTTCCCATGCAGACAGTGCTTGCACACTTGTCCCAGTTTCAGGCCACACAGAGGACAATCTTTACAGTCCAGAAACAGATTTTAAAAAGGCCAGGGACTTGGCATTCAGTGGGATTTATAATCACCAAAGGCATCCTTTGGTCTGGGATTCCTAAAATATTGCAACAGCCCTTGAAAATACTGTGACCAGCAGCGTAGAAAGTGTTGTACAAGAATTATGGTACAAGTACAAAAGCAAAGCAGCTCCCAAAGCCCCGAGCACTGGGAGAGGGCACTTCCTTCCTACATGTGAAACAAATAACAGCGTGAGTCAGGAAGAGAGAGCAGCAACGAAAGAAGTATGAGATCGGGGGAATTCCTTCCTGAACAAAAGGACAGACAAATAGCCCAGAACTACGTGAACCCTAGAAGAGAAGAGACAAGTACAAGAAGAAGGGCCTGGTCTTGTACTCTCTTCCATTAACTCTCATAGAGCTGCTAAAGCAACTAGCTGGGAAAAAAAATAAACCAACAATCTCTTTAATATAGAATTAAGCTGTAGTAATTAATTTTTCTCTTTACCTTTGCTTTCAGTTTTGTAATCAAACACTATATCCTGTGCTGTGCTAGAGTCAGTGCTGGTTGTTTTTTTTTTTTTTTAGCACTAACAGTGACAGAAGTGACACAAGCAAGCAGCACCTCTAAATAGCGCAGTGCCACAGACTGCCTGAGTGCCTGAAGGCACCAGCTCGTACTCCCCACCTCACCAACAGCGCCAAGTGTGCAGATACAGATCGGTTTTCCTCTGCTGGGTGTTAACCAACACCTTCTTCTCCCTCAGCCCTTGAGCAGCAATGAGGCAGCTGACAGCCTCCTGTCACCACAGTTACCTTGCCTGCTGTCTAATTTTCGAGAAGCAAACAGAACCTAACTCTGCCCTCCTCTGGGTAAAGCACAGGGAGTGATGCACACTTACTAAACGCCTCATTAAGAATCAGATCCTTTGCCACAAAAAATGCTCCTTAACTAACGGCATTTTGTGTCACACATCACTGCCACAGATCCGTAACCTGGAAGAGACCAGCTGTGAAGGAAATATTTGCCCCCAGCTTTCAGACAAGCAGCCTGTCTCTGTGCTATCAGTCTGCTCCAAAGCTTCCAGATAGGAATGGAAAGGGGGGGGAGGGAAAAAAAAAAAAAAAAAAAAGCCTTCTAAGGCTCTCCCACGCTAATTTTAATACAGAGCATGCTGGCTGGTTGGCTAGGCTTTTGTAACAGAGGAGATTAACCAGGATCTGCAGTAGCACAGACAAGGACATGCATGTGTTCTGCCACCTATAAATAGGATCTCCACTTAACGAAAACACAACCCAAACAGCCAGCTGCTAACAACAGGACCTACAGAGTCTAGGCAGCCACTGAAAGGAACGCTTGTTTGCTGAACAGAACTGTGCAGCCTACTCGTGCTTCAATTGGCAAAAATGATGTACGGATGAATGTTTGATGAGTAGTAATAGTATTAACATGGTCTCTGAAAAGTCAGGAGGGAGATACACTAAGCAAGAAAATGAACTGCATGTTCAGAGCATGACTGTGAGCAGGGCTTTCAAAAAGTGAGCATTTTTTCCTTCATAATGGCCACTGGCAACTTCAGCAAGAACAACAAGCAAGGACTGACAAGCAGCAAGGACAGGAAAGCCGCTTCCATGCACAGAGCCCAGCTTTGCCCTGAAGAAATACAGGTTCGAGTCTCAGCTCTGTCACAGAGTTCCTATGTGATGAGTTGCACAACTGTGCCAGAGATGTAACAGTTCCCTACCTGCGGGGCTATTTCAAGGATAATGTATTAAAGGTAGGACAAGCCAAACCGTTTTCCTAGCTCTAGATACGGTCCTTTCAGAACACATCTGAGACAGAGAGGAGGACTGAAGACAGAAGCTTGCTTTTTGCCAAACCAGCGGACAAACTTTGTTCTCCAATGAAGTTATGAAGAGGTGCTGGGAACGCACAAACAATTCTCACTGGGCAAAAGAGGAGAAGCAGCAGACACTTGCCAGACTACTACTAAAAAGCTCTATCGAAGCCAAGTCTTCTGGGTTTAAAGAGGCAGCCCCACAAAAGGCACACTGCAGGTGCTTTGCAAGAAAGCTGGGCTGGATTGTGGCAGAGGTGGTGCTTCTGGAAAACACCACTTCTGCTCTGTGCAGAGCGCTGCTCAGTCACTGCCAGTCTGGTACCTTTGAGCCATTATATGCACTACATGTTACGTGACTGTTTGCAAGGTGGGACACAGATTCACAAGGTCAACTTGGCTTGATTTCCCAACCTAAAAAGCTTTCTATTAATGAAACACCTGAACCTCGACCCAGAGCCGACTTTACTGAGCACTTAGGCCAGAAGGCTAAGCAGACTCACCCCACAGACTGGCTGCCAAACGGCCCACAATGGGGCCTCTCCAGTCCAGACCACAATGCTTCTGCCCAGCCTACGCAACATTCCTGTGCCACTCAGGCCTGTGATAGCAGGTGGCTGGCACCTGCTGACTTAATTGCTGTTCTGTGGTTGAGCTGCAGCTGAAGCTGCTCTGATCCAGTTCACATTGGCCACGCCACGATACGTGCGCTTCTGGCAGCCAAGCCTGGGTTTGCGTGTTTGAACCAGCCATACAACAGAGGCCTTACTTCACACAAAGTAACAGCTCTGAACCCGGAACGTCTACGCCAACAGAAATAGTGCATAAATCCCCACTGTTGTTTTGCTGTTTGTTTTCTTTTTGGTTTTAGCTCTAGAAGATCACAGCAAAACCTGCCAGGTCATACCTGTCGGAGTGCTTAGAGAAAGCCTCTAAGGCCACACTGTGGAATTTATTCCAGTACTCCAAATTTTTAAGAGAAGGACGGAGCACTTACTCCCACCACCTGGGATGGACATCCTACAGCTAATAGCGAATTATGCTGTGAAGGTTTGTATTAGAGGACAAGTGAAATTAAAAGCTAGAAATTCCTTTCAGAGGAAGTTAAATCTAAGTTGATATATCTGAAAAGAGCATGGGAGGTAATGGATGATCAAAGGCCACGGTGCACTTTTTGCTCCTTTAAGCTGTGAGGGTCTCACCTGGGAACTGTTTTTGACATCTGATGACATTTTTCTTTCTCAGTGCTCCAGAGTGCATGTCACATACCCATCCATTCCAGAATAGGCACAGCATGAAATACTTTGAGGAGCTGACATTACTTTAATAAGCCATATGTTTTTCTTTAATGGCCTCAATGGGAGTCGCTGGTAAACAACAGGAGAAATTATCATGGATATTAAAAGGCTGAACATTTGCTTAGTTTACTCTGAAGAAAAACATCACTAGTACCATTATGTTGGTCATATGTTAAACCATATACAGCATTAAAGACCTACGGTGACAGGTATACAAGCCAAGTCATAGTCGCGAACAGATTTCAGATCCATTGGCCATCTTCCTTTACAGTAACTCAGGTGCCAGAGCTTGTAACATGACCAATTGATTTTTGATCAATGTATTTTTCATATTAATATTGTGATTACAGCTGAGGATCCCTGCTCACACATGCAAAATGAAGCATCACTTCTCTTCCCAGTATCACCATGCATTGCCATACATGAGCAGGACAAACTTCAGATGTTCTTGCAAGGCTTTCTATTATGTCATAAAGGCAGGATAGGATCCTCACAGATCTTTAAGCTGTGTTGAAATCCATCACTTTTAATCATGTTTTTATGTGAATGTTTCAGTTTTCTTGAAGAAAATCATCAGAACAGAATGACCTGCAATTATGCTGTGTTTATATAACTCTAGCATTCTGCTACTCAGGAGAATGCAGATCTTGCATGCGCTTGCTGATTTAGACAGTCCTACATTTTGCACATCTATTCTCTGATGACTGCTGAAATAATGTCCTTTAGTAACTACCTCGCTGAACTGCGTGCGTTACCACCCACAATGACAGCAGGCTCCCGGGCACAAAATAACCTTTATGTTAAAATAAGTCTAGTCTAGGCTGGATTAAAAAAAAAAAAAAACCCACACGCACATGCACACCAGGAAAGAGACAGCATAAAATAACTCCACCAAACGTCAACCATATCTGTTTTAAAAGTGAGCAATTAGAATACAAGAGGCGAGATTTTGACAGCGTGTTTGCATTTTGCTTTTTCCATTTACTGCAGTAACAGACTGTTCTGTCACACTCACATGCCTTTTCACCAGTTATACTTGCAAAACCCGAAAGCATCTGCAGAGGGAAATCAGCAATGCAGTTGTCACAGGAGAGTAACTGCGATAGTCCTATTGTCATTGCCCATGTGAAATGTTGACTCAAACTCCACTAACCTGGCAAGGCTGACCAGAGGCTCCAAATACCTGCAGCAGAACTACAAGCTCTTATTGTGAGATTTCATGTTAGGATTTCACCTCAGACTGACCACTCGTGTCAGAAAGACATGGGATTGGTGTTATTAATTCCTTCGGTACGCAGAATGAGTCTCATGCATATGTAGATGGCACCTAGTCCGAGAATTAGTTAAATCTCCATCAAATAGGGTTTGAATGTCACTTCGTTAAGAAACAAGTGCTCCACAACACAGCTTTGCTGGCTTTGTCATCTGACCCTTGCTTAGTATATTAGAAGTCGTCTACAAAGTGAGCTGTGAAAGGGCATCTTCCTGTGCTCTCCTGTGTAATGTTGTAGCACACCACTAAAAATAGGTGCTGCCTCCACACCAGAGATGGAGGCTTCCTGAAAACAAGGCACTTCCACACACAGCATTTACACAACCCGCAGCATTCTGTTATATCATTGCCTGTCCACGTGTAAAAAGAACAGATCTGTAATATTTCTCCAATCTAAAAGTTATCCCAGCCACACAGACAGGAGGAATAGTGCTTATGAGAAGCACGCTATTTTAACTCCTGCCATTTCTTCCTCCCCTAAATTCAGTCTGCATAACTGCTAAAACAGCATCACGGCTCCACGTTTCTGCTAATCTTCCTGGAAACACGTCACAGTGAAAAACGTTTCAGGAAAAGTTTTGGAACCTGATTTGGGCATTGTTCTCTTTTATGACTATTTCATTTTTTGAAAAAACACACCGTATTTAAATGGAAACAAACAACAGGTTTCTGACCTCAGCTCTTAATAAATCTAGACCATTCCTCATTTAGGCAGAACAGTTGAATCAATCTATTTGTGAACTGCTTTTGAATTATGACTCTGCATAAACATACGGCACTGAGTACAAATCAAGGTTAAATAAGGTTAACTATTTAGCTAATTCTTAGAATACATATATAATAAATTTGTTTCTACGTACTCACTGCAAGAACGTCTAAAACTTGAGGCAGGCCAGCACTCCATTTGTGCAGGTGTTTGCAAACAACAAAAGCTACAGTCCACATCCCACAGGAAACCAAGTCAACCAATGAAACAGAACCAGCTCTGGGCAATGACAAAGAGCGAATGCCCTCACTCAGAAGAAAGGAAGAGGGAGAGAAGCAGAGGGGTATCACCTGACAAAGGGCCTGCTGAAGCAAAGGGTGGAAGAGACTGCAAAAGGTTAAAATACAAATACATGCCTATGAACCAGTTATGTATAAAAGCAGCTGGGAGTCTGAAGGAAGCTGCCACCGACCAAAGGAGTATGGCTGTGGCAGTTACTTTAGAAGCTCTGACAATTTTGCATTAAACAGCTGCTAAAATGGCATTTGGTCACTGTGCAAAAAGTATGTTTATGATGAAATGCTTACAGTAATGATGAGCTGCATTTGGCAGTCCAATGAGATGGCTTCACCTCATTGCATGGCCTGTCTCTCAGCAGAAGAGAAATGCCACTGGGAACAAGCAGTTCCCCACCTCACTGCTGCCTGCCAAGGGAATATGAGGCCAACGCTTTGTGCTTTGCCTGTTCCAGTTCAGGAAAACCAAGCCTGAAAAGCTTTGCTCAGCATGGCCTGCGTTCTGCAAACAGCAGCAGAGCTCTAATTAACAGCACAGACTTCACCTTGGCAAACTGTTTAAAAAGAAAGAAAATCTAAGTAGTACATAAATGCTCCAAGTTTAATCCATAAGGCAAAGAGCTGAAATAGATTCTGACAAGGTGGTCCCTGGAAAACATCTATATTATATGCTCCATTTCTCATTTCAGGAACATCCCAAGTCCAGTGTGTAGCAGCAACAGATAAGCTGAAAGGAGAATGCCAGATTCAAATAGTCATGAGGAAAGTTCAGATCTGGAGACTAATTAACTTCACAGAACTCCCTTACCTCTAACAAGGGAAAGCTGCAGGGAAGTCAGGCAAGAGTTTCTGTGCATTTCAGCCAGGCAAATAGATTCCAGACAGCAGCATTCTCCCGAGCCCTTTCACGAAGCCCAGAATCAGTCAGGAACAAGTGAGGCTGCAGGCTGACCCAGGCTGGAAGGCTGCCTGCCCCCTAGGTTGCTTTGGAGCCAGCTGAGGCTGTCTCTGGACAGTTGTATTCCTGGAGCAGAGCCATCCTGTCCTGTAGAAAGGTGCTCTAGCATCACTTCTCATGCTGAAGCTGGTGACCGGAACATTCCCTGCCTGCTCCAACAACTAAAAGTGAATGAGATCTGGGATCTTGGGCCTGCTTCACCTGTGGGGTAAATTAACCCAAACTGCAGTCTTACCTCAGTGATGAGCAGAAGCTCAAGGTGGGACTGTGTCTATCCACACTTCCCCCTCCATCAGCACATCACCTCATACAGCTTGTTCCAATGGATGGAGAGACATTGCCAGGAGATGTTGATTTATGCTCAGCATTCCTACTGCACAGAAGTTCCCCTGTTCTGACAGAGGGCTTTCATTTAACCCAGTACGAGGGCATGCAATCCCAAGCTCCTGCATTCCCTTGGCAGAGCACATCCGGACTTAACCCAGAAGCTTGGAAGAACCTCTGGCAATTTCTACTGCATCTTGAAAAGCTTTCATACGCTTCAGCCTCTCACCCCCAAATCAGATGGAAAAGAGTGCAAAAAACTATGGCTAGCATCAAGTATTAAGCCTAAAGAGCAGGCAAGCTAAGGCCAACAAATCAAAGCGAGACCTCTGGTCTATTCCCAACCCACCCGATAGGGAGCCTGCCTTCTGCCACTGACATTTACTACAAAAACACTCGGTGCAGAAGATCAAATACCGCTGTTAATGAAGGGCACAGGACTCTTTCATACCACCTGCAAGAAATCTTCAATGATACGAACAATACTTCTTCAGAAGAACAGAATATCCACCGATTCCCATTAGAGTGACAACACAGATCCAGTTGAGACCAGCAGATACATTTATATTAGCAGTTTCAGCAAGGATGGGAAAACCTGGCGCATTTGGCCTGACAGCAGAATCATCTGAGATGAACACGTGAATAGCTCTCCGAGTTTGAAAGAGGAGCAGGAAGAGTTTGGAGAGGAAAAAGAACAAGAGATGCAGACAAACAACATGTTTCAGATAAACATCATCTTTCAGCTTTATGAAGCTTTTTTGGCTGCACAGAAAAGGAAAGAGCTCCTATGTCTTCCAGGTCCAGACAAATTGCATTCTGCACACAACACAAAAGCATGACACAACAGAGAGGATGTGAAAACCATGGAGCTCTGTCCCTCAGCCAGGGCAACCTTACAGTCTGACACCAGTGCTGCTGCCACCTCCCCCCCCCCCCCGTACACACACATGCTTCATTTCACCACATTTCAATTAAACCCACTGAAGGCCAGCCTGAATTCTTATTCAAAAGAGCACTACGCAAAAGCCACTTTCGAACACTGTGGTAAGAGAAAAACTAGCACTCCCAATTAGTAAGGAACACAGTCCCTGAATCCTCTAGGAACAGTAACTGGCAGAATTAGCTTGCTCTTACTGAAAAGAAAGACACTAGGTTTGGTCCCAAACTCTCACTTCCTACTTCGGAGCCTTTTCTTGAACTGCCACACGTTCATGAGAAAATTGCAGCCCCAAAGAGACAGCGAGCACCCCTACTCCCAACAGAGATTCAAGTGGGGATTTGGTGCTATCTAGTTGAATAGAACTTACTCAGCTAGGGGAACTGAAACAATAACATATGTGAAACAGCTTGATTCTTGAGGATGTGAACTATACAGATTTTTTTTTTTTTTTTAAACCCACACTCTCGCCATAACATTCATTTAGTAAATCTGAATAAGAAATGTATTCAATAGCAACACAATCTGCATCTGAACATTCTGTCAAGAGAAAGACTAAATTCCATGAATCGATAATTTGTTTCAATTGCCTTGGTTTTGTTTACTACGCTATATTTGCCGAGTATTAACTTATTAATGTTTTATTAATGTTGGACATCATCCACGTTAAATCTCTGCCTAAGACTGAGTGAACAAGGCCTCTATTTTCTTTGACTTCAAAGAGAGTGAAGTATCTGCAGAAGTGCTTTCCAGGCTGTGCTGGACTCTTTGTTCTGCTGTCACAAGTTCAGAAAAATCATCACATCGTCTGAATCTGAGACAAAAGATCTTTCATTCAGTATATCATATTTTGCAAAACCATTGTTTGTAGAATGTTGGTGACACACGCAGCATTGTAGTTAACACTGGCCTAATGGCCATTAAATATTTATTACCATCAAAAGGCTGGCCAGCTGATTTTTAATATTGACAGAGTTCTCTCCTGTTTACAACATTTGTTCTAGCTAAAGAGATATGGTAGAATTTGTTAATCAACTGTAACTACTTGCTACGCATAAAACTGATGGGAAGAAGGGAAAAAACAGCAAGCGGGATCCAAAGACAAACACTTTTACTTAAAACTCTGTGAAGAGAAATCCCGCTCTCTCCATATGTTTTTTCTTGGCTCTTAATCATCTTCTCATTGGCTTCCAGCTGGCTGTCTCACTATCATCTAGCAGTATCACTAGCAAGACCAACTTGTTATGCTGAAGTCAGGCACAGAAAGAAGAGAGCTGCAGAGCAGTGTGACTGAGTGCAGCAATCTTTACTAGGAACAAATCAAGTAGAAGCAATGCATGGCAGGGTCACTTCCCTTGTGTCGGCACAGCAACCAATGCTAGGCTTCTGAAACACATCAGCAGGTCTGTTCTGGTGCTTTTTAGGAGTGGGAGTGAAGAACAACTACTACAATTGAAGCTACAGGGAAATTCTGCAGGCAGAAGCGTAATTACCTGAGTGGGAATTCTGGCAGAAAACCCAAACCTCTTTCTCTCCTTAAATAGAAACAAATGCGGTGCGGTCACCATGGAGAGATTACGTACGGTACTTGGATCACACACAATACTGAAATACAACACACACAAGAAAGCCAGCAACGGAGCTGGTTTAGCTATATACACCAACAGTCAGTCCTCTACTGACTACAGGCACTCCATCAGCACATCTCCTTCTGGTCATCTTCCCCTTCCTAGTTTTTCAAATGTTAAGTCTCAGGCCACAGCCCGGGCTCCACACGAAAGCCCAGCTCTGTGAGGGGTTCAGCCCTTCTGGGAAGGGAAGGTCAGCCCCTGGGCACCTCCCAGACAGCCTAGACACCTTGCAGAGCAGGGGTAAACCTTCACTAAGGCAGTGCCCTCCTGGAGAAATGCTTCAGCCCCAAAACGTAAACTTATTTTCCTTGTCTTATTGAAAGCAGTTGGGCTGTTTGTTTGGGCTGAAACTCTCTGACCCCCACCACCACTTTTTTGTATTTTCTGTCATTCTTTGAAAAGCTCTTGTGCCCCATCGCTCTAGGTCAAAATGAGGCAAACACAGGCCTCCTGCCTTAAGTGCCTTTTGTCATCCCTGTGAAACTCGGACTACCCCGGTCTATGTTGTAGATGCTCTGTGGAGGCAGCAGGGTGAAAATTTCTCAGCAGGTGTCAAACTCCCCATGCGGATGTACTGAAACTGTAGCACGTGCATGGCTGGAAGTTCAGGATTTCAGGCCCAGCTGCCCTTCACCTGTCCTGTAGTTGGGCTCACCCTTACGGCAAAAGCTCTGACAAACGTATCCACTTCCAGCCATGCAAGACTTCAAATTGGAAGAAGGAAACTGTAGGGAAAAAAACATTGTGTAGTGCCTGGCTACGGAAGTCCATGTGGATTCAGCTAAGCTACAGCCTTTGAAGTGAACCCTCTGGTCTTCAGATGCTTCGACTTCAGTAGCAAGATTTCTTAAGTTTCAGTCTCCATCCAGTGTTTCTGGTTTCCAGTCACCTCGCACAGTAAGGCCCATATTCTCTTGCTCAATCCCTCATATCTGTTCCCATCCCTTCCTTCTTCCTGCCCCACAACTCAGCTTGTTTTCTGTCTTCTGCCACCTTCAGCCCTGCAGCTTTCTGTTTTCAAGCTCAATATAAATGTTTTCAGGCTAAAATTTCAGGAGTTTGCCTCTCCACTTCAAATCAGCCAGGCTTGTTTTTGTTAATCACTTGAACTGTCCTCAAAGCATTAGGAGAGTTGTTTTTTCTTTTTTTTTTTTTTACCTGCAGACATATCAGGCCAGTGATACTACATGAGAATCTTCCACTTACAGACACCATGCCGCTCTGTGTCAGGAATGACATTCCACACACAGTCCTCTTCTCGCTTCTCTGCAGCAGCTCACTGATTGAGGAGCTTACAGAGGAGACACCTGATAAGGTTGCAGACACTGAGATGCCCTGGTTCTCGTTTGGTTTTCTGCACCATCCTGCAAACCACCAAACAACTTCAGATTTGAGTTCTGAAAACAACTCTTCTCATTCTAAAATATACGTAGATTTCAATTCCCTCCATGTAACACAAGCAGCTATGGAGACAGCTGTTTCTGATTTCATTGTGATTTTTCCCCTACATCCACATCCGTGTGACTGGCTTTGGACTGCATTCCCACAAGACAATGCACTGAGGCCTGCACATTTCTCCTTCCCACCATTATTGCTTTTTCACAGCTCCCTTCTTTCCAGTTTCAATGTTGTGGTTCACATATTCTGTATTCCATGGGTTTTCTTAAAGGGAAATACCCTGTATTTGTATCAGTGAAGAACTGCCCTCTCTTTAAGACAACACAATACATCCTAGCACATTGATGGTACTAAAATTTACTTGTTCTCCATTCTACAAATCCATGAAAAGCTACTAAAATGAGGGGAAGATTTTCCATCCTTTTTGGTCAGCATCGATTTGAGAGCAGTCTGATCTTGAAAGTATGCAGCTCCTATTGCTTGAAAACAACGACCAGCGTGGCAATTTAATCACATGCGTGAGATAATCAAGGGTCAGGCTTTAGGTGTACAAACTGTAGAGGTCTGAGAAGATTATTTTCATCTTTACAATATAAACGAGCGCAATTCTCATGCTACTTGTTCTATCCTGTATATTCTAGTTCTTCAAATGATCACTTGTCTTTCTTTTTATGTACTTACCAGGAATTAATTTGTAAAATATGAATCATAAAGCTTATCTTGTTTCCAGTTATGCTACAATCTACAATCTTACATTTAACCATTTTCCTTACTTCAGAAACTGAAGTTCAGTTTCTATGACTTGCATTTGAAGGAACAAATTAAAATCACCTTTCTGCAGTGACTAAAATTTCACCTATTGTTTACTCACACACAAGTTTTAAAGTTGCACCATCCCTGCAAGTGTTTAATCAGAAATTCAAACAAGAAATTCAGCCCATACACCACATCCTGACACACACTGAGTAGCAATTATATTTCAGCATTACCACACACAACCTGCAAACATCTACTGGTAGGAGAGGAACAACAGAGCAGCAACAACAATGAACCAGCTCACCAAAAGGTTGACTTGAGTTCTGTGTGAGTTCACAGTAGACATAAGAAACAGGTCTCCTTTGACTACGCACGGAAGGGAGAAAAAGAAGAAAATGTCTTGTTTCTTAAGAGATGGGATAATCACATCTGAGACTTCCTGGCAGCTCTAGGATGCCAGCACAGGTATGAACGGTCATACACAGGGCTAGAGAGATGTTAGCTACATCCTGGAAACCGTATAATAATCTTAGTGCAGTGCTGTGAACAATAGAATAAGGCATGCTGAGGCAGAGAAGATTACTACAGGCTCACTGCCAGGCAGGAGAGTTTGTGGTTTTCCAGCAACCCCAGCTGACTGGTTTGGACTGCAGACAAGAGAAACACAGAGGGCTGCCTGCAACCATGCCTCCAGAACGATCTCCTGGGCTGGAGTCATTCCCTCAGTGCTGGGATTTGTTTGGTTCTGAAAACTCATCAACCTTACTACTTGAAGAACTCATTTGTCATGAAAACATCTCATTTTCACATACATGGAAAAAAAATGAGCAAGTTTTAAAGTTGGTATTCCAGTATGAGTGAGAGTAAGGTCACAAGCTGACACTGATTTGTTACCAGGATCTCAGGACACAAAATAAAAACGGTCTCACTGGCATTAAGTATTTTGAACACTTTGATTTCATGCAAAATTCCTGCTTCTTTTGTTATTTGTCAAAATAATTATTTCTTTCAACCTCAGTACTTGATGATCTCAGCAAAAGTAACCTGAGACATGATCAGTTATGACCTTTGACTGGCAGCACTCTGATACCCTTTCTCTGACATTTCTGCAAAGTCTTGGAAGCATGAACCGTGGCACTGGGTTTTTTCCCCCCTCTACCTCCTACAAACGTCCACCTCAAAGGACTGGAGCAGAAGCAAACAGTAATCAAGAAATTATAACGTGATTTCAGAGGACGTTTAAAACATTTTCCTTAACCACAGCCAGCCTGTTTCCTGACTACATCGCCTCTCGTTTAAAACCTTGCCATTCTGTTTGGAATGCTAGAGTTGGGACTTATTGTTTCCCAATTTCTAATGGTGATGAAGAATACTTGTGAAATCTGACCAGAGACTGATAATGTATGTTTTACTTTACCTGACAGTATGATATTCCTAAAGAAAAAAAAAAAAAAAAAAGAAGAAGAAAGAAGAAAAGAGGCTGGAGACACTCAAGTGTCTTTAGCTGAGTTCCCTCAGGAGGTTCACTGACCCTCTCAGTGACCAGCAGACCAACACGTCCAGCTAGCTCAGAAGAAACACATTCCCTCTCAGCTTCAGATGAGGGTGCCTGGTCAAAGACAAAGATGTCTACACACCAGGACACAAGATGAAAGCCTTCTGTGGTGCTATTTATTGTAGCAACAGGCCCTGGCAACAGTTAGATGCCATGGTGATCACGAATAACCAAACTCCAACGACAGGATGAGGGCAGTTCTACTGCTTGGACTTGCAGCAGGGAGAAGCAGATGGTCCCCTTTTCATCATGGGCTGTAATACATCTAACAGGGTTGCTGCAGCACAGCTGTCTTCTGAGGAGCTACAGAACAGCCATGAAGCCAGAAGCCAGGTAGCAATTTCTTCCAAACAATCTCTATACTAAGTACGCTATGAGATGTCTTGGCATGTGAGCGTATAAGGATATACGTATAAAGAGAAGCGGTTTTGCTGTATCTCAGAGGCTGTCAGAGAGCTCCTTATGAAAAGGGTTATCTCTTAGCTTAATGTGAGCCTTAAAGCAGAGGGGAATCAGACTCACCATTTGGCCACGTGCATGACCTGATTTTACTTTGCAACACTTCAGCAAGGTGGGTATTGCCTCAGAAAATTATTCCGAGGTAAAGAATTTGTACATATGCAAATATTATATAATACACATACATGGCCATTCTGTGAGGTTTGCACAGTTGAATTGGCTCGAGACCAAAGGCAGTGACAAGAATATATCCAGGCTCTAATTCTGCATCATTTGGAAATTCAAAGCTCTTGCTTAGAAGGTACGTAGGCTAAGACCTTACCATGTGCTAACTGAAAAAACCCTTGGGAGTTTAAATTCCTAACCGATGAGCAACGTAGAGATAGCACTTAGAAGTACTAAACCAATACAGCAATACCGGCAATGGGATTATGGAAATATTCAAGCTTAAGGTTACTCCTTCCTTTCTGAAATGATATGAGACCTTCATCACCTTAAACACCAACCTGTGACGAAACACAGATAAATATCAGGAGCGTCACATCTTCTACTTCACTCTGAACATGCCAAATCTATGGCGCTATATTTTAGAGACTGCCTTTTCCTTACACATTTAAGAGTCCTCAAGGACTTCTTTCATTTGTTCCTTTATTTTCTTGCAGACTACAAGTGACAGCGCTGACAGAATGTGGGCTGCCACCTCTCAGGGGGCAGCTTGGACAGGGGGCACTTCAGATAATGGAAGCAACCCTGAAGCTGAAGCCAGTGAGGGAGACCTTCCTGAGAAATTAACAGAAAGATTTACACCTTCTGAAAAAAGAAGCCACGCACAAAGCACAGGTGAATAGTAGTTGAAGGTCACATCAGCTCCACAAACAGAGAGGCCCAGAAATGAACCACCTTGAGCCTATTGCTACAGCCCTCTTCAATTCACAGTATTGTTTTTGCCACTGCACCACAAGAACTGAGCTCTCTGTACTGGTTTGAAGCCTTGCTATAGTAGTGGAAAGTATTTCCTAACCACTTGTTATGCTCTGCAGCATGACTCAGCTCCCACTACCAGAACAGGCAGAAGGGTATATACTTTTCTTGGCAGACACTGGGAACAGACCAGGAGAACATACTCAGCCTTGTTGTCTCCAGAGGTAGCACTCGCTAGCAGGGATTATGGCACAGCACACTGGGAACACAGACTGCCCACGCTCGTGCTCTCAGTCTGATGCTAGCAAGTCAAGTTTCCCTTCTTCTTTTTCCTTTTTCCCCCCAAACAGAATGGCAAACGCAATTCTCTTATCTAGCATCAGGTGTAGAGAGCAAGTAAATGCCACATTATTACTTAAGATTACAACAACAAGTTTCAGGGCAAGTTACCATATAGAGAAAATGACAGATTTTCCCAAAGTTGTCACAGCACGAAGCAGAGATCTGCTAAGAACTTTTTCTAAAATTCTTAAGCACAGGGGAATGCTTAAGTTGAAACTCTCACATGGTCTTAAGGTACTGATGTAAGAGATGACGATGGAAAAGCACTACTGTCCTCGGTGAATACAAACCCCCTAGTTTTGTAGTTTCTCAAGTGCTACAAACAGCTCACATATCAGAAAACACTAAATGGAAAATCTAAAGTGGCTATTTACCCTTTACTATAAAGAAGAGCTCCAATAAAATATTCCAAACTGAACACAAAAGGAGTAATTACTGGTGTTTGCTATTCATTAAAGAGGACTTAGCTCCCAACGCCACAGAAGGATGTGATGAAAGGATTTCATTTTAGATTGAACAGAATGATTTGCTTGCTCTGAAATAAAGTTTCATTTAAGGCTGAGCTCCTTTCCTTTGTCCTTGCTGAAAAGATAACTTCACAGGAAATTTCTAAACAGAGTTCTTTGAAATCATCCTTCAAGCTTCTGTTTCAGGACACGAAAAAGAGACACTGTAGCTTTTTTCTTTTCCAGAGTGAATGTGTTAGTGAAACCCATACAAACTGACATCACTAATCAATGCTGCTAATCAAGCATTATCGCGTTTTCATTTATTTGCCAAAGGGCGTTTTAGTGTATACAGCCTTCTGACATTTACGTGTGCTGACTGACATCTGAGCCCCAGTGCCTTCTGGGTGACTGACTCAGTTATTTTAAGAGAGAGAGGGAGTCAACTTGTACAAGATGGCAGATGTTTTGTATTTGTGTTTTAGAACCAGAAATTAAAGAAAAGCCAACACTGCCATAGCCACTTTGCTTAAAAAGACCGGCAGATGTCAAATAACTGTGATTTTGATTTCATCCAAGTATTCTTCATACAAAAGCTCTATTTTCTGCCAGTAGAGATTGGGCAGATGGGATAACTGTCAGCTGAGGGTAGAAATACCTGATGGGTCTTGGCAGTAAAGCTACTCGTTGCTTATTCATGTCTAATAAGAGGAAACTAAACAGCCCCTCAGAAGGGTTATCAAAATAATTTGGATTTATTCTTAACTGCTGTTTATAAATACATGATTAAGTGTTGGAATGCATGTGATAATGCTTAAATGTACCAGTGCTGTTGCAACAATAACCATAAACCATGAAAGCATATGAAAATTTCTATTCATCTAACAGAAGAGCACAGTGATCTTTACAAGACAGCCAACATAGAATGGGATAATGCGACCCTACTAATGTGTCTTTTCTAACCAGCTCACACAACGCTTGAGAGCTTGAACTGTAAACAGCTGTCAGTGGCCTCTGTTTGGGAACATATTGTCTTCACAAACCTTCAGCACCTGATTCCATGCATGTGGCCCTCTGGGAATAATTGGTCCTAGTGGGAAACACCAGTTCTCCAGCCACCAGAAAACTTACTGCAGCATTTAAGTCATGAGGGAGTCTCAAGTAGCCCTTCTCTACAATACGTTCTCAGAATGCAATCTCTTCAATTAAAAGGTTGCATTGAAGATGGCATTCAAACAAAACTTCATGATTTAAGTGCTTTGCAAGCGATAAGTTCTGATGTTTTCATCTTTTCAAGATGCACTGTTCACCAGTGGGTTCGTCAGCAAACCACGGCCCTTACAAGAAACAGAGAGACAAAAATCATCAGACATTCTTGAGGAGCTGAGGATGCAGGGAATAATCAGGAGCCAAAGTACTACTGCCAGGACTGGAGAAGCATATGAAAACAAGGTGAGCATCCTTACATGACCCAGGATCTCTGCTACAGAGCTCTGACTCTTTTGTGAGCTCCATGCGAGTAAATTTCTACACGTGTACAGCATCCAGACAAACCTTCTCTATGATTTTAGAGACAAGTTGTCAAACAAAATTGTATAATGAGTTTTTAATAAAACAGAAGTTTGCAGTAGTATTCAGTTATTTACAGCTTCTAGTCTTGTTTCAAATGAGTACAGTAGAGAAAGAGACAGTATTAAGAGACTAGATCTTTGAAAAACTCACTGGAGGATACATGCCATAAGCTGGATTCTGATGTCCACAGAACTATGAGAAACATCACTGTCAGGACTAACAATTACATTTGCATTTAATCTCAGACTGAGAAACCACAACAAAACGTTGTGAGCTTTTTTGTTTGGTTATATTGTTGCTTTGATTTTTTTTTTAAATGACTTTATAAAACAGGCATCGGATTATGAAACAAGCGTCCATTTTCTTTTCATTCTGAATAATAACCCAAGGCTTATTTTGGCTTCTGAACTCAAGACTCATTCTTTGTTGTTAAGCATTGTACGAAGGATCAGTTTACAGATGGGGCTTCAAGTACAGACGGTGGGAGGGAGAAAATCCATAAGAAGTTTAACGCCATTTGTGGCTGTGTGCAAAGCAAAATTCTACAACTGCCTGGACACAGCTGAACACAAACAATTCAAGCTCAGGCCAAGGACGATTCTAAGTAGCTTTGAAGTTTAAGGCATGCCATTTACTCATCTCTAACCTTGCCCACTTACACTAAGGTAACATGGAAGCTTTCATGAAAAAGCACTAAACAAACATCATGTAATGACCTGGCTACTGGTGCAACACAATGCACTTCCTACTGTGAGCACTTTGGAAGTTGGGGCTTAAAGATATCTGAGTGCAGCCTTTACTTACTTTGCTCAGACATTTATCTATTTATTTATTGAGCATCTAAGAAGAATATTCCCTCTGCGGCTAGATTTAGCTAACATCCTGCAGGCAGGTTTTTGTATTTTTCCCCTTCATAAAACAGGTGAGTGTCCTATTTTTTTTTTTCCTCCTGTATTAAAAAGCTGTCTGCTATTAAATTACACATACTCTCTTACTGACAGAAGCTCAGTCTAAGCTACTTCTCCTTAAGGAATTTCTGTATACCACCTCCTAACAGAAGGAGAGTCTTACGTGGTTGGTCTTTTTTTCCCCCCCTATTCAATATTAAATACATATATACATATATATATCTGTATATACAGATTAAAAAAAAAAAAAAGTGAGCCTTGTACATTTCACCACCAAAGCTGGATTTTCCAAGTGATATTTCAGATCTGAGCTGGGCCCACTGCTGGGCAACATACATGTGAAAACATAAATCTGCCACTAGCTGTAAGCACTCCCTTAGCAGCCACAGAAAATGGGCCTGCACTGCCTCCTGTAAGAATAACTTATTACTTTAGAGCTAAAAATCCACCAGATTATCTCTGAATGGAGGGACTAAATGGATTGAATACAGACAGTAGAAAAAAAGGGTTATTACCCTAACACATTCCACATTGCAACATGTGGCACTAGATTTTGAGTACTAACACACGGGTAAATTCACACGTGACACCTTGGGGTTGACCACGCATCAGCACAAATGGCTTTGTACTGAATTTCAGTCCAGCACTAGCTTCAATGAAGAAAAGAGCTCAGACTTCACAGCACTATGAAAGACTAGTATAACCAGGCTTGAGGTTATTTCTACAAGAGACTGAGATACCCTCGTGGGAGCTTTCCTTCTCTCTGTGTAATTCTACTCCATATAAGTATCTGCATTCCTTAAGCAGTGGTAGCGTTATTTGTCTTCTCACGATTTCCTACCATTGCCAAAACTCTGACACGTCTACACTAGCACCATTTAGTCTTCTGACTTGTCCTTCGCTTTATCCCAAATGACAGAAATTCTGAGCAAATAAAGGCTAAGCTGCTTGTTTCTAAGCATTACTGCTGTAAAGGGTGAGTACTTCTGAGAGCAGTGTTTTAGGGGTCCAGTCTAACAGAGCTGGGAAGAGGCGCTCACACCACAGGATAAACTAGCCTCTGTAACTTTAATAGTGCTTATTAACAAAAACATCAGCAGAGCCAGGACTTCCACCTAAATTGCAGCTATCTAGGCTTCTTCGTGTGATTGTGTTTTGGCATGCAGATTTTTTGTGTGTTTGTTTTTACTGTTTTTCTTCCAGCGCTTGAAAATATTTTAGCTGATGTTCAGCGTAACAGATTTTCATCCTCATCGCTGCCGAGTTACATTAAGCTTTTCTTCAGTTCATTAGTAGCTAGCTGTAGCATATCACCTATCAGGTACCTTTTTTCCAAGTCTATCTTTAGAAGCACTCTGATGTGTGTGAGCTAGAGGGTAACCAGAAGGATGCAAAGCTATTGTCTCAAATGGAGCTGTCTACAGGAATTTGATCCACTTATGAGTTACCATTTACAGAAGATATGCATAGGGAATTATTTTAGCTTTTCCATTGCTGTTATCTTTCAGAGTGGGTTCCTTGAAGCTATGAGGACTCTTGATCTCCCACAGCTGTTTAGTTCAAAGATGAATTATTTTCTCAGCTTATATAATCACAACCTTCTTTCTGAATACCCCATTCAGTTCAGATGTATAAGGAAGAATCCAGTTTATCTCTTCCAACGTAAGCCACAGTTTATCTCAGATGAGGAAGGACAAGCTCAGCATGCAATACCTTCCCACACTGGGCTTCTGTTAGGAAGTCCCTTTTCATTAGAATGAAAAGTTTATTTTTTTTTCCCCTGTTAGAAAAAACAGTTATTTGTTTCATTTTTACAATGACTGAACATTGCACAGATTTCTTGCTATGTCACCTGCATTCAGAATGTCTCCTCTGAATACCAGTTTCCTTCCTACTGATTCATGCTCCACCTTCATCTCCCTAAATAAGTCACCCACTATACTATCTGCAGCACTTAACACTTCCGGCAGTGAGGTCTAACCTACAGAATTATTTAAGGCTGTAAAAGTATGGCAAGCAGAAATCTTAGGAGATTTATAAACAGGATAGTGTGTATTTCAGCAACCATAGGTCCCTGGTTTGAGTTCAACACCATTAAAGCTGCTTATATTAGACTTCATCCTCCTGGCTGCTCAAATAATCACTGCATCTTTCCAGGAATACAGATCTAGGATTGGGCTGCTCATTTGCACGCAGCAGAGGCCAGCAGTACCGTGATTATGAAGCTCTAACAAAACCATCCTTAAATTTTTTCAGCAGTAGTAAAGCAGCTTCCTTTCCTTTACCAATTCCCGACATCAATCAAGTACAGAGCAACATTACTAGCTTTACTGGCTCATCACTTCCCAGAAAATGGGAATTCTCATTCCAACAACACTCCTGAGCAACTGAACACTCAGGTTATTATCACGGTGCTATTTACAGGCCTCCTTTGGTATCAGAGTCCATCATCTATATGCATGAAAAAAAAAGAAAAAAAGCAGAAGGCAAGCAGCAAAATGTCACTCCAACATCACAATATACTCTGCTGAAAGCTTTTAATGTCTCTACAGAGAGATGCCCTGGAA
Source organism: Oreortyx pictus (assembly GCA_036925125.1). Taxonomy (NCBI): domain Eukaryota; kingdom Metazoa; phylum Chordata; class Aves; order Galliformes; family Odontophoridae; genus Oreortyx; species Oreortyx pictus. The sequence continues at coordinate 83,012,277 of JAUPFR010000003.1, read as the reverse complement.
AAGACACTGAAGAAACCACCAGCGAGGTTGGAAAAAATATGGTTTGGAAACAACGAAGTGAGTGATCTTACAGCAAAGGACATGAAGACTGCTGAAGAAATAAAACAGGTCATCTGATTCTGCTGAGTATTCTTCAGCATTTGCTTTACCACCTAAAACCCTCTGCTTTTTACAAAGACAATTTCTGTGCAGGCTACTACCAAAGTCCGACCAATGGAAGCACAGTGGATCCTTCTGTCCTCTCTTAGTTTCTGAAAGGCCAAGTTAATAGTTTAATTTTGCTGAAAGCCTGAAAAGATTATCCTAAAAATATACAGAGGGGAAGCTTCTAAAGCAGTTCTTCATGAAATAAAAAGATGCATCTTCTACGGACACCAGAGTTAACTGGCTAAGTTTGGTGCTAACTGTAGCGATGCTCCATGTGTTTGATACATCTTCTTCCTACTTCCATGCCTCTTCACAAAGCACTGGAGTTTTTCTGTTTTGTTTTAGGTTAGAGAAGAGGAACTAAGCAGGAGTCAACAGATTGCATTTTATCCAGCAAGAGCCCACCAAGCTACAGGTAAACAGACTGAAAAGGACTGTGCAAGCTATGAAAGTCAAGAAAGCACAGACACCCCTCAGCCATCACCTGCACATGGTGAGATAAGTGTACTGCTGCACGAAATAACTGCAGAAGAAACCACAGATTATTTTACTGAGGGCTTTACCATTGAATCTGATATAACTTACAACTGTATCAACGAAACAATCTGGATCTAAGCCATCCTGCACAAAAGGAACCTCTCTGCTCCCTGCTGCTCTTTGTCTTAGGGCTTAAGTAGACGGTTTATCCTAGGGGAACAGCTGAGCCCTGTGGCTACCTATTTCACCTTGGAAAATTCTAATTTCACGTTTTACACCCTAGCTGAAGGAAACAAAACAAACAAGAAAATGAAAAGGCAAATTATTGACCTACCAGTCTCTAAGTTGAAGCATGTACACATGAACACGATTCTATTACACTTGCCTTTAGAATTCCCTTTTTCTAGGGAGCTGAGAACAGGAGTTTGGAAGGGCATTGTAAACATACAGAAAGGCACAAAAGGAGGAGTGTGCAAGGAGGAAAAAAAGCCTGAACAGCTGCAAGATTTGAGGTAGTAAAAACCACAGTGAAGACCTAAGCATAAGAACAGAGAGTTTTAACTTACTGTGCAAGGCAGAGATGTGAGAGCTTCAGACATTAAGGCCACAGGAATGTCTGTGCATAAAGGGCAAGGACAGGACAAATACTGAAACTGCAGTGGAGAAAACAGCTAATTGGCTGAGATATGCGAAGCACAGGTGAGTTATCAGAGAGAAAGAATGTGATTAGTCTCTAGAAGAAGGAGAGGACTGTTTCCATAACAGAGCAATGAATTTGGAATCTCCCGTACCCTGCACCTCCTATACACATGCAACGTTTAACACGACCAGATTTCTCAAAAGCAATATGTAACAGCAATTCTTTCATTTGTGCTTTACCTGTTACCAGCTCTACCATCCCCTTCTGTTTCATCTCTAAATATGCCCAGTCTTTACTTACATACCACACTCACGCCCACCTCCTGTGCTGGCTTTTTTAATTCCTTACCTCCAGCTGATAATGCAGTCTTCCTTTCTGTCTTCCAAGCCAAGGAAATTCACTTGTAGTATGGACTGCTGTTCTCTTAGCCAGGTACTGTAGAAAAGAGAAGAAGATAGCCTTTATTTTTACTATCTTATAGTAGGTCTCCCTATTACTTTCAGGAAAATAAGTAAATAAATACATAAATTAGACTTGTGCTAAATGATTAAAGGTATGAACGAGAGCCCATCTCGTTACAAGCAGCTGGGATCCCACCTGAGCATCTGAGTGAGTCAGCCCATCAGGAAGAGACCAGTGCTTCAGTCCTGGACATGTTGATTGTTTTTAAGAAGAAAAACGGGACACGGTAGCAAACAGAAAAGCAAAACTGAAAATTACTCTGTATTGCCTGGAAAGAACTGTGAAAATACTGAAGAAAAAAAAAGAGAAATGAACTCAGGAAAAAGAACTTCGGTCAGCTGGCTTGAAATCATACAACAGACTGACAGGAGAAGCAGGAGACTGAGGGTATATTTTCACCACACAGTTAACCAGTGCTGTTCACTTAATTTTCCCTCGGATACTTTAAGCTAAGACTGCCTAGCCGGGCTTGGAACAAAAACGCGTGTCTGTGTGTACATATAACCATACAGCCAGTTCTGAGTTCATCTGCCTCCTTTTTAGAGAAGTTAAAGACAGCAGTGGTTGCCCAAAGCCTTCTTGTGATTTCAGAAGGACAAACAGCCGTCTGCCCCCCACCCAACGTCCTTTCCTCCGCTATTTCCCAGGCGAGGATTACGCTCCCCGCATCACTGAAGGCCTAGCGACAGAGGGGAGCACGGCACCAGGCAAGGTGCCTTTCTGCACTACAACCACGTGCGTGGCCGGGAGCAGCCAGCTCCGGGCCCACCTCTCCCCGTCGGCCCCGGGCTCTCACGGCCCTCCCCACACCCGGCAGGGGTCACCCCGCCCCGCGGCACCGGCGGCCCCGAGCCCCCCATCCCCTGCTCGCTGCCGCCCCGCCGCGGCCCGGCTCGGCTCTGCCTCGAGGCAGGCTTGGTCTCTCCCTTGCCTTCCTCGTCTGGCTCGTCTTCCTCGGCCGTTCTTCTCTCCGTCCGACCCAGCTCTCTTTTGTCCCCAGCCTGCAGGCAGTCTCGCCCTTGCTGCGCTGCAGCTTTCTGTGTGTTTAATAAGATATCAGTCCTGTCTGCTGGGCCACCGACATCCTGCCGGGATGGCGACGGCAAGAAGTGAGATGTGTGACTGAGGAGTGCTTGAAGTCGGGGTGCAAACCATTGCACCTTGCCCTGTAAGCAGCTCGTGGTGCCGAGTGCTGTCTCCTATGAAGCTGCACTCTTCCCTAATTTGCTCCGTGCGCATTACAGTACCACCTGGAATGATGAAACCCAAATCCACGCGTTATCCAAGCTGTGCTTTAGCTGTCTGCTTCTTTCGACGTACCTAATGCCAAGTGGAGCTGTTACCTGGTGGGGGTAAAAACTCTGCTACGTGCACTGATGCTTTGGCGTGAATTCAGGAAGCCTCATGCCGGGAAGGGCCATGAAACAGTGTCATCTGACCTCCTGTATATACGGAACGTCGTGTTTAATTACTGACTGTAGTACTCGGGGGTACACAGAGGGATCTTAAACAAAAAAAACCCTCAGAATCGGGGCCCTACAACCTCCCTTTGTTTCCCCACTTTAATGTGACATTTCAGAATAACTTGGCCGCTTTTCAAGTGCCGTCAGAAGTGCTGGTTCCCCTTTGAGGAGCGGTAAGTTCTGATTTCAGGCAGCACACCGACAGAAACCATCGTTTCTCTTCCCAGCACGGGGCCGGCACGTACTGAGAAGGGATGTTAGCGATTGCATAAGCCACTACTGAAGAAATCCCAACTGGCAGAAGATCCCAGGTCCCCCTGCCCGAGGGGAAGTCTGGGGGCAGAGGGCACAGCAGAGGGCCGGACTCACAAGGAGAGAGGGTGGGTACTGGAATGCTGCGCAACCCCTCCCCGAGCGGGAATAACAAAAATATTTCCCTCTTTCTCCTTTTGAAAAACCAAAGCGCGTGATAAAACAAAGACACAACTTTTTCAAAGTAGAAATGGCAACAATCACACCCAGCAGGGCCTCCGTTTTGCTCGGTGAATTCCCCCTCTTTTCCTGTTGTCTTGCAGATTAGGAAGGCACGGGATAAAGAGATCTTGTCAGGGATATGAATGGAGCCCTCCCTCCAGAGAGCTCCAGAGGCTCCGGTCCCAGCCCCTCTCAACCACGAGGCAGCCCGCCAGGGAGATGTGTTCCCAAACAAGCTGATAGAGGCTATCTCGGAGAGGTGAGGACGGCAGGGTACAAACACCCTTCCCAGCTGTGTAACCCCTGAGTGCCCTCACTCCCAGCTACCCCGCTAATGCTTCTGCTGGGACTTTATGCTCTGCAGTGATTTGTTCTGAAATAGAGACCTGACAGATCAGTGAAGGGCAGGATATGCTTGCAGTCTGCAGCACTTTCCCACTTCAGTGATATTTTGTTTTCTCGCTTCTTTGGGTTTTGTCTTTGGCAGGCCATTTCTTACTGAACATCTCTGGCAGGTACCAGGTCTGTACTTTCTTCCTCTCTGTCAGTTTTACTGTAAAAAGTGTTTTTGTTTTGGAGAAGATAGTGAGAGAAAGACAACAAAGGAGGTAAATGAATTCAGGAAGAGACATACAAAGAGAGCACAGGGAAAATTTTCTCTGCTCCAGATGGAAGTATTAGTGCGCTGTGGCAGCGTGTAGTGCCTGACCACTACAGTATGCTGATAAGACTGCCTCCATTATTTTGAGCCTATTTATATTCTGGAAGAATATAACTAATATAATTATATATTATATTCATATTCTGAAAGAATAAACAGAAACAGAAACATAAATATTTGGAATGATGATTATTGGCAATGGCATCTCTAAGAGCTCCTCAAATTGCAGTAAAAATCAAATGTATGAGAACCAGCTGCAGATCTGCAAAATGTAGAAAGCCCTTCAAGGAACTAAAAATTTCCTTCTGATGTTGTCCTCTCACATGGTTGATACCTTTCCTGTTACACTGACTGGATGCCTAGAACAAGAAACATGAATAGTTGGAGTTACAGAGCCAGTGCTCTCAGGCTGGGACTGCAAAGGATCAAAATTCTCACTAACACATTGTTACACTGTGACTTCACCTATGCTGGAAAATCAAACATGCCTGGGCCAGATGGCATGGAATGTCAATAACCATACTATCAAATTCTGTCATCACTAAAAGCTGTCTGTATCTGAACACAGGAATGGTCCTTGATCATAATATCTTCTGAATTATAACTGGGAGCTGCCTTGGAAAGTACTCATTGGGAAATGTAAAAACTGCTGGAGATTGTTATGACAGTTTCGTTTATATCTGGAAACCTTTCTGGCCACTGTTTAAGTTGCTAGTTTTCTAACCAATGTGATGGTCCATCTCCTCTATATTACATCCCCTTGAGTACACTGCCAAGAGACTCAATTATCCCATGATTTGATACATATTGGATAGAAAGGTGCTGTTTTTGTGATTGTCATATTCAATTCAAAATTCATAAACTGGACACAGAATTCTTGATAGAAACACTGAGCTTTCGTCACCATGACCCTAGCAAATTATAAGTCTTGTGCTTTACCTATTCCCTAAGTGATCCTGAAAAATCGCCCCCATCCTCTGCAAAGGCAGTTCAACCTTCCTTTAGGAACTCTTGTTCTCTATAGCAGGCTGGCAGACAAGTGAGGCCAGTAAAAGAGTAGACTTTCTAACTGACAGCTCATGAGCCACAAAGCCAGTGCACTAGAAGTGCCCCCCACTCAGCACGTTCATGCCTCTCCTAGGATATGAGCAGTCAAAAGTAAAAGATACGTCATGATCCTGTAAGACACAAGCACTAGATGGAGCAGTGGGCAAACTTCTGTACTCTTTCATTGCTCATATCCAATCCATGAAGTTACCAGATAGCCCGCTCGGAATTTGAGCTGTCAAGCTCACTCCAGATCCGCATTTTGTAAAGATGCAGGTGTGCCTTGGGTAGTGCTTCCATCTGAAACGATTAGGCTGTAGTACATGATATTTTGGATTCAGTACAGTGAATTCGGCCATATAACCAGAGACCATATTCTTAGATACATTCTGAGATGCTTGTACCTGCTTGTTTGTCTTACAGCGCTAACCAAGATATACTCTATTTTTGTGATTCTCACTAATTTGTAATTCCTCTGGAACCCACTATAGCTGAGTGCTTCAGCCAACGTCAAATGAAAGAAGATATTTTTTAACAACAGTACATTGCACTTTGTTTGCCTTACAAAAATACCGCAGCTTTGCTATAGCTGGTGGTTCACAAAGACTCTGGGGCTCCCCTGGGTTTGAAGGTTTCTATTTTGAAGTGTCTCTGACTTTAGAAAACTCAAAGTGTGTACAGAACGCTGGGGGAAGTTTTTCTAAGGCACCTGTTTTGGCTTCTAGACATTTCCCCAGTTGAAGAAGAAGTTAACTTAATGAAGGGGAAAAAAGCGTGTTGTTAGAAAACAGCATCATGATTCTTAAGGTAACTCTGGGGGAGAGAGAGGGCTGATGTACACAGGTTGCTCTGAAAGTAATGTCTCCTATGTATTTCTTCAGAAACTACAATAGATATAAAAGCACAGTAACACCGCTTGATAGAGCAAATTGTCAGCTACAAAACAGTATTTTCCAACAGTGTCAACAGTCTACGGGCTGGTTCGGCCCGGTTCCGTGACGATTGGTGCAGGGGACCCACAGACCCACGCCCCAGGAAAGGGGAAGGGGGAAAGGGAAAAAGGGAAAAGGGAGATGGGCCTAGAAACAAAACAGTGGCAACGATCTGAGGAGGAAAGCTAATTTACTAAATCAGATCAAATGAAAGAGGGTCATTTTTAAAATGAAAAGTGAAACCAGATTGTTTCAGAAGTGAAGCTTCTTCTGAGGTCTTACCCTTTCCTTTTTTCTTCAGCTCCAGGCTATTTATCAAAGTCCGTAGCACCCAAGGTTGCCAGTTTTGTGGCAAATGACTTTCATTTTCCAGAAACTGCAAATGTCCCTTGCCAGATTACTAAGGAAATAAGAATAGAGTATAAAATGATTGCTTGAGAGCTATCTGAAGAAGTATGCATGTCAGCAGATGTATACCCATATACAAACATCTATATAATCAATCAGAGAGCTGATGGCAACCCCAAATTCTTATCTTACTTTTTTCCTCACTCTTTTCTAACATGCTTCCTAAATTTGTCCAGTTGTTTTCACAGAATCCATCAGTCTGACTTCACACGTACTCCCAAGATGGAGGAACAAATTGCAGCTTGGTTAGGACTCAAAAAAAAAAAAAAGTTTCATTTACATATGTAAAGCTGTTAGTTGACAGAATTCAAGCATCAACTGGCTAATGACTGTTGTCTGACTGCAGAAACAATTTATTTTGCATTTTATGACCCAATGTAGCATCACACTGCATCTCTCAGTAACCCTGGTTTCATCTCTTGGGAGATGTGTCAGTGACTTTTGCTGCAAGGAAAAACCATTCCCACCCCCCCACAGCAGTAATTACTGCCTTATTCACCTTGTTCCCCTTCTTGCCATGACCCTTGCATTCTCTGGTAACAACAGCAGCAGAAGTGATACACAGGCAGCACACTGTGGGCAGACAGCTCACTGTCACCTCATCTAGCACAGGTACCATGGACAGTCATTGAGGACAGACTTCAGGACACCAGCGACTGACAGTCTCTTTTTGGTGGTGCCTGCTGACAAGCACAAACTAGAACACAGGAGGTTCCACCTGAACACAAGGAAGAACTTTACTCTGAGGGTGACAGAGCACTGGAACAGGCTGCCCAGAGAGGTTGTGGAGTCTCTTTCTGTGGAGATATTCAAGCCTGGACACTTTCCTGTGCAGCCTCCTGTGGGAAACCTGCTTTAGCTGAGGTTTGGAGTTGATGCTCTCCAGAGGTCCCTTCCAACCCCTATGATTCTGTGATTCTATCATTTTGTGACTTCATTATCAGTGCCTGCAGCTGGCCCTGATTCAAGGGGTGATAGCAGTGTGTTTACCTGTGACAGCAGGTATATTTTCAAAATGTATGCAATATATCTACGTTAAAACCTGGCCAAGGATGGTTTGAATATAAGCAAATGAGTGCTAACATCACACCATCCTGCTACAGACAAATGCAAGAAGGCACAGTTAAATTGAGCCAAAAGCATTCGGTGTTGGAAGGAAATCCCACACAAGAGTGTTTAAATTCACAGAAAAAGACCTCAAGTTATACAAATCTGAATGGTAGTGTTGATCAAGAATGAGAATGTCACTGTCGCATCATGGGGAAAAATACCTTGCAGATGGCAAGAAACATTTGTCATGTATTTGAGAATAATTACTCTGAGTTCAATTCAGTCATTTTTTATACCATTCTAAAGATGAGAGCAGTATAGGATGTCAGCAGAGAAAAGGTTTGTTACTTTCTTAATACAGATATACGTAGAACCTTATAATAATAATTTCCACTTTTGAGGCGTTTGTTAAAATCTCTCTACGGAAATACCTAATTGATTTTTATCAAGTGAACCACTCACATGCCGAGGACACGAAAAATAAATATAAAATCACTTTCACCTGACTTTCCATTGGCTGTACAGGAGGCAAATCCTATTTCCATGACATAACTGCTCTGCAAAATTGCAAAGTCAGATGGAAATAGGACTACGCCAACACAGTGACTATGCACACCGCGTGCAGTGCTTGCTTATCGTACGCATTGTTGTACTGTACTCCTATTTCAAATGGCAGTTGCTCTCAGTTATGATGATGTACTTTAACTGCAGCTTTTCTGTAGGGAAAACAAGGTTAGCATTTCTTGAACTCAAAAGTCATGCACTTTTTTGCAGTGTGTTATTTCACTCAGTGGAATAACAAAGAGTCGAAGCAGAAACAGACTGCTTGCACGCTTTGGCATCCTTTGTAATGCTGCCGTCAAAGTGACGCTGTTGCAAGAGGAATGGCTTAAGCACATCACCACACTTTGAAACTTTCTATGCTGTTACTTGAATGTTTCCATGAAGGCCCGGAGACTGTTGAATTATTGCATGTTAATTTTGGAAATGCAGTATTTCTACTTTGGCCTTTGTGAAAGACTGAAATTTTGTTCACTCTTCTTCTTCCTCCTCCTTCTTCTCCTCAAGCAATAATGAAGCCAAAGTACAAAATCCCCATGTAACGGCAGATAAAAGAGAAGCGTGAGATAGTATAAAGCACTACTGAACAAATGAAATGAGGACAGTCTGTATTAAAAGTTCGGATTCAGTGCATCCCAAAAGAACATACTAATATAAGACCCCATGGATTAATCTTCCATTAACGTGAAATATAACTCATTTTCGCATTTTACTATGGCCATCTACTCAGTGGAGTCAAAACGATTTGGGTGGTTGCCGTCAGCTCTGTCTTACGATTGCCAGGAGGCAGCAGTCCTTTTCTCCCAAAGGGCTGTGGTGTGTGCAGAGCAGGAGGATTTGAGCTTTGCTCCTTGTTTCTTCTTCTTCCTTTTTTTTTTTTTTTTCTCTTTCAACTGTGCTTTGCTTAGGGAGAGCAAAGCAGCTCTTTTATTTGTTGCGATCCTGCTGGAAGGCTGTGAGGCTGGAGAATGAAGGCTGAAGCTCTGTCAGTTTGTTCCTATCAACATGTATACTCCGCATTTCATATTAGCCAGTTTAATATGATTATGGGACTTTGTTTTCTCATCACTGGAGTATATTTTTTATTTATGAAGAAGAGAACAGGAATTGCTGTTTTGTTTAGATGCTTCTTTGGAACTTTCTTTAACATCTAAAGCTTTTTTCTGGCAACCTTGTTCCCTAACAACAAAGGGCTGAGAGTTTTGATAGATCCATTTAGCCTTTTGAGAAACAACTAAATTCTGTGGGTTAACTTGTCTTCTTTTACCATCTAAGGAATATTGGCAAGCTGCAACCATTTCCCTCTGTTGGCCCTTGAAATGATTCTTCATGCTTTTGTCACATAATTAAAATTAGATTATTGCAACTCCCTGCTGGCTGGCCTTAGAGCTTTGTAAACATTCCAGCTGGCCCATAGGTTCATAGTGAAAGGGGTGCACTAAGCATATTCTTTCTTTGTCCTCTCTTCTCTCATCTGTGTTGAAATCGCTGCAGTTGCTAACTGCCAGCAGAATGTATTTGGTTATTGCTTTCTAAGGGCAGCGAACATAATGTCAGAGACATTATGTGCCAGAGTCTCTCTCAAGCTTTGCTTGAAACAGTCTGGATGCGAGAGCTTTCAAACTATTTTCTCTTTGTCAGTGAGGTCTTTTTCTGCTGAAAAGAAGAAGGCAAAGAAGAGGGAGGGAACAGAGGAGCACAGGCTCCCTTAATGCCACATTCAAAAAGAAAATGCATACAGCTCTACGTGATTTCAAAACCAGGGAATGCCTTTCACTGTCTAGTATGTAAACATGATGAACATTATGCAGTTACTCCTTTCCCTGTGACAGAATGACTCCCTTTCCCCTCAGAAGATTAAAGCCATTTTGCAAGAGCAGTATCTCCCGCTACTGCTAGGCTTTCTGAGTTCAGGAGGCTGCTTCCCTGTCTGACTTCTTTTTGTGTCACATTTGCTTATGGACCATTACTCCCACATTCACATCCAACCAGTTCTGTCCTATAAATCTTGTATGTAACATTGTGGATTGTGTGAGATTTCCTTGATGAGCTCGTGCAGATTATTGAATTGAAGTTCTCAAGGCCCTGAATGACTAATTGTTGAGGAGACAGAACAATGCAGGGATAATAATGCTTTAGAAATAAATAATATTGATGGCATAGTTTGTGTTCGGACATGATTGCTCATCTGTCACATGCACAGATCACCTCAGTGTTCCCTGGATCATGGGCCTATAACCTGTCACCTCTGTAAACAGCCAGTGAATAAGCACTTATTTTTCTGAAAGAGAAATGTAACGGTGAAGAAGCACAAACAGGCAGTAAAGCTGGCTGTATTGAATTCTCCATAACCATCAGAGCCCCATTGCCTTCACTGAGCCAAGGGTACATTTGTTAAGATTTAGCATAGTCTTGGCCAGCCAGCGTTATGAAGCAGCAGCTGTGGATGGAGAACCACGGTAACAGATCGTAAAGCACGATGTTACTGTATTTGTGTTTCACACTGTCACTCATATTAATTGTAGAATCATAGAATCATTAGGGTTGGAAGGAACATAAGGAACACAAAGATCATCTAGTCCAAACATAAACCTTTAAATATGTGTGTTCCAGCATAGTCACCTCTCTGCCCAGTCACTTTCTCTGTGCTTTTGCAGCCTAGCCCAGTGGTTGGTTGCAAAGCACTGTTACCAGCCAGGGGCTTGATTCTAAATCCCGTGGGCACATTTCCAGAAAGGCTGCTCCCCCATCCAGCTGGAGGCAGGAGAGCTGCAGGTCTTTGGCAGCTCGGCAAATCAAGACTACAGCTCCTAGAAGTCTGAGAACACAGTTGATTCTCACACTCAGCTTCCTGCCATGGTGCACTTTGCAACTGCTGGCAGTCACAACACAACATGAGCTTGGTTTCTCCTTTCCCTTGTCCCACTGGGGCTTTTGCTAATGTAAATACGTTACCGTGTGTAAGCAAGTGCTCAGTGCTGCAGTTAATGCAGAGAACAGATCTCTTATGACAGAGATTGTATTTGCAGTGCCCTGCTGCCTTCCCAGGGCAAACATCTCTGCTGGGGACTGGCTGCTTTGCACTGCTGGCACACCACTGCCTCCGAGCAGGGCTGGTGCCAGCCTCCCTGACAGCCCTAAGTACCACAGCCAAGGCACCATGTATCAGGGCTGTGCATGTGTCAAGGACAGGTTTCCCAGCCTGAAATGTCAAAGCAACTGTTTTTCCCTCAGGAGGTGCGCTTGTCTCTATGGTGAAGAAAATGTATTATCACAAGTGTTGCCTTTCAGCTCAGAGTTGGCTACAGACTAAACAGGCACTGAATCCAGCAAAATCTCAGCATCTTCCTCGGCAGAAACAACTCAGATCTTCAGACTTTTTCTTCCAAGAACCAGCCTGCTTCCAAAAGGAGTGAGCTGAACAGTGACCAATGCAGCCTTCCTATCTGAACATCACATAATTGCTTGGAAAGCAACGCTTAACATTTTTTCTACTTAGGACAGCTCTCAAGCCTGGCATCCTTGTTAGCCATTTTCAGACATTTTCTGGTCATGACCCCGTTTCAAATTGGGACTCCACTTCTGGTGAGCCCTTGGCTGCAACAACGGGTGTGGATAAATGGCTTCTGACTGGGCTGTGTACTTTGCTCCTAACTTTACAGACCCCACGCAGAGACACGACCCCTGCTTTCAGACCGAGGGACGTGGAGTACTTCAGCTTGCTCCAGCCAATTGCTGAGACTCATGGAGGAATATGCAGCGATGCTATTGCTGCTGGAGGCATGAGAGTACGCCGAAATTCAGCCGAGAGCCCACTCCTGGCCAGACACCAGCTTCACTCTGGGGCTCAGCTGCTGACTACAGTTGAGTTAGGTACTGCTGCTGCACGCTGAAACAGCCAAGATCCATGATGTTTTTAACAATTGAAGCTTACCACAGTGCAGCACTACAGAAATACGGGCTTCTGGAATATAAAACAAAAACTTCAGTAGTAAGAGGGATAATTTACCACTGGACTAAAACGCACAGGAAGAAAAACTCCAGTTAACTTTCACAATTTCACATTAGTTCTCCTGTGTGACTGTGATCATGTTTCTCTCTTTCAAATTAGCAGGAGGGAGGATGGTGTGGATTCTTTTGTTTCCCTTTTTTTTTCTTTTTAAATTAGGACATCTGGGCAGTGACCCAACCAAAGCCTCCTATCCCTAATAGAAGTTTGTCTGACCATAACTTGCATATTCCAGTTTTCATTCACAGGCAAAGACTTATCTATTGTCCAAGTATTTTTACTCTCTCTTAATCAAAATACAAATTCTAGCTTAACTTAAAATAGACATGTCAGAAACACTTGATGTGACCTGCATGCCTGTCAACAAGTGATAATCAAATTTCCTTGCCATACTAAAGTTGAGCAGGACACATTTCTTCTTTTTTTTTTTTTTTTTTAAACAAAAAGCAAAACAACCCACAACAGCACAACCTGCCTAGTTTCCATATCGTGTGGAATTTCTGAAACAGAGTGGAAGTTTTTATTTTATGTAAAGGAGTTCAAAAGGAGTAAGAGCAGTTGAAGGCATGTCTGCTGAATCTGGGATGAGGGTAGGAGACACAGTTCTTTTTGAAACAGCACACATGCAGTGTTACTGAAAATTAAAGAGCATAGGGGGGATTACTTCCCTGCTTTTTTCTGTTTATTTATTATGTAAATTCAGTTTCCCCCGTATAAATATTTAACTTCTCTATCTCTTTGAAAATTGAACAGCAGCAGGGATAGAAAAGCAAAGAATGCAACTGCAAAATTGGCATTACAGTGGATTTGTGAAGGTTTGGGATCTGTAAAAAACTTTAGTGCATTTGTTATGAAATTACAAAAGTTCCTTACAATTTCCTGGAAAGGAAGAACACACTTCCAAAAGGAAACTACAGATAGAGAAGATTGTTCTTTTTTAAGAATACAGTGATAATGCAGGAGTGCTCTGCAGAAGAAGGAGAGAAGATAAAGGTATAAAGAAAGAGAAGTTATTCCAGATACTTTCAGCCTAGGCTTCCTCTGGAAGTGTTTGTCCCAGCAATATAAACAAATAGGCTCGTGCAGTCCGTGGTTAAAATTATCAGTGTCTCACTAGCTTGTGATCCAGGCTAAGCAGGTCATTAAAAAGTCCAAAGGAGCACAGCATCTTCTATTCCTGAGGAGACTGAAAAGGTACACTGACATAACAGTTTCCAACAGCTGTCATAACAGCATGACGGACAACAGCCTCTTGCACACAGGGCGCTGGAGCCATGCTTCATGGAGATGCATGTTTCCAGGTTCAGCTCTGGTTACTCTGTACAGTATACTGCAGCTTAATCCCTCTGTATCTTGTCTGTGTCTTCCTGTGAGGGGTCTCCAACATGTCCTTTTCTGGCTTTGCCCAGGCAGAGAAACTCCTCTCCTTTCCTCCTTCATTTGATTTTGTCTGGTTTGTCTTCTGGCACAAAAAGGCCCTCCTCACTCAGAGGTGTGATGAGATGGGGAGGAGGGGATTTTTTCCTTTTCAAACCCATTGCTTTATTTGTGGGTATAAAACTTCCAAATCTCTGATAAATATGTCACCGACAACAAAAAGAGCTAGCTGTCTTGTCATCACTGTTCTTAAGAAATGAATTTATGGGCCAAAACCATCTTATTTATTTTAACTTCTTACTTAATTGAACAAAGTTCAGTGTAACTGTTACTCAGAGAAAACTGTTGTGAGGGCTGCAGAATGGGAAAGCCCAAAATTATCAAATGATTGTCCTAGAAAGATTCTTGCTGTGGGAGACACTGCTGTGCCTGTTCCTATGAGACAGGAGATGGAATAGGATGGAGACAGACAAGGCTCCTTTCCTATTCTTCGACCCAGCTCCAAGGAGACCACTGATCCTCTTTGAAAAGGTCCTCCATGGAAAGGGAACACTGCTACCTTTCCCAGAACATTTCTACATGGGAAAATTAAGCAAAGTTGCCCACAGGCACTTACAGAAAAGTAAGGAAAGCAGATGCTTGACACTGTATGACACAAGCTGCAGGAGCTGATGGGTATTCCAAAATAAATGATGCAGGAAGAGACCTTAGTCCTATCCAGCAGTTGTGTGGGCCTACCAGCCAGCAGCACAGCTTCTCTGATCAGGTCCTGTCTTGCAGGGATATACAAGGGCTCCATGGCTTAATTTTTTTCTATGGGAAGTTTGCTGATTCCATCTGAAGATGTCTTAACTGTTTCCTATGGATTCCCAGGGCAGGTGATAGAGGGAATTCTGAAGATCAGGTCTCTTGCCTTCCCTCTTCGTATGCAGTTTGAGACACCTGGAGCCTGGGTCTCCATTGGTCTAAGAAAATAGCAAATACCGTGTAATTTCTGAGTGGGGAAAATGAGAACTGCACCACAGGGTGCATTGAAAACAAACAAACAACAAAAAACCCCAACACTTTCTTGTTACAGCCACCGCCTGGATTCTCACTCTTAGATAAAAATCAATTTGCAGTGCTAAAGCCGCACTTAAAAACAACAGTGAAGAAAGCTAGAAAATGTCAAATAGCAGATACAAAGTATGGTCTGAATAAATTGAAGAGGAGTATGGATGAAGGTGATGTAAGAGTGATAAAGAAACATCCAGTTTTCTCATTATCTTTGCAGATGGTAATCTGCGTCATTGTCATTTTTAAGATGCTCCTGGACTTTTCCCTCTCTGTTCCTCCAGTTTCAGCTGTCCCTTGCTATCCTGACACTGGACAACAGGCTAATGCCCGCTGACGTGCCAAATGTGGAGCAACCCATTTGCATAGGCCATGCTCTACTGGAGGGGATGAAAGTTCTGAAAAGCAGCAGGAATGGTAAATCCCTTAACCTTTTCCTCTTGCCTCTCTCTCCCAAAGTGACAGTGTGATTGTGCTTACGAGGCAGAATTAACACCTGGGACAACACAGAGTCAATGGATGTGGGGCTCACATTCTATGCAAATGATGCTGAGCGGCTGAAAGACCTTTCTGTGAAGAAGTTTTCAAGACAGTTTCCTACAGAAGGGACCTGAGATGTTGGTGATTATATACACTGCATGCTTGATTTACCCAGTTCCAGAAAAAAGCCTGGTTTAGACCGTAATAAATCATGTGTGTTTCAACGGTTTCACTGGTAACTGTATATACAACAGCAAGGAAGCAAGGGCTGCAGAGGACAGCCCAAAGAGGTTGAGTATTACTGAAAGGAAGATGAATCCATCAAAGGTGTCCATACCCATATTTTCCATAATGCTCGCAGCAACTTCTGAGTAAACAACTGACCATTCCTCATGTGACTAATGGTGCAACAACTTATTTTCACCAGTCTTTGACAATCGAAACACAACATGCTGTTGTGCTGTAAAAGAGAAATGCACGCTAATCTGCTGTCAACTGCAGCAACCTATTTCAGCAGGTTAAGCACACACACAACCGCGCTGATTGCAATATAACACTAAAAGCTGTGCACTCACACCAACTACCCTGTTGAAGTAAGGTCTCCATCTGTCTGTGTAAAGTTGCACATCCAAAGCCTGTGCAACTTCACTTTGCAGCCATTAGTTTTGGCCCTACGGGAAGCTATTTATAAATCTGAATTAATTAAATCAGGTCTGTACAGCAGAAAAAGGAATCAACTTAATACGGACGCCATGGCAACAAATATTTCCTGTGTGTAGATTTGCTGCTAATCAGCAATGGCCTCCTCACATTCCTGAAGATGGCTAAAGTTGTTGAACTTTTTAGCTTGTATTGAAAACCTTCCTCCAGGGTAAGATAAACTTGAAGTCTGTGTATTTTAGACAAAGATTCCTCTTCAGTAGTGTTTCACACTAGTTTAAAATTACTCAGAACTTGAAACTGGCATCCACAATTTTCCCTTCTTCTTGCCCCCTCCTATTCCTGACTAGTATGGTGAGAGTCTCTGGGACACTGAGCAAATCCATGGGCCCTGCCTGCATTTTGTTATTAAAGTGACCCCTCTGCCACTGACTGAGCATGGCTGGAAAAACGACTGCACAGAACAACCTGTTGTTCTCAACAGTCTTGGCTGACCCTTATGTCCACATCAGGCAAAAATAGAAAATAAAAGGTGCTGACACTTTGCCAGCCCCATCTGCAAAATACACTCCTGGCCATGTCAATCACACAAATGAGACTCTACGTGCAGCGCACAGTAGAAATGTCCAAGTCATGTCTGTGCCCTGTTGCTAAATTTGCCAAATGTGTCCACAGCCTCCTTGCAGCTTTGTGAATGCCATGCTTCGTGGACTGGGGGTCTTTGGTGGGATGTGGATACCTCAGAGGGCTTCAAGAGCTTGTCTGCACTTGTGTGGAGCTCAAAGATATCGAACGTTAGTATGAGCTTCTTTTCTTTTTGTCTTTTTCTTTTCTTTTCTTGAGTAGATTAAACCAAATTTTAAATATGCTTTCCAACAAACACTAGTCTTGCACCTTGCTAAATGAGAGGGCATGTACAGGACAGGTGTATGATTTCCATCTGCTTTTACTTTCCTATTTTTTGGAACAGTGGCCTCAAAGATGTGTGGTTAGAACATCTATCTGTCCAAATATTTAATTCCCTCTTATTAATCACTAGAAATCTGTCTTATTCAGTGATAACCAACTGTGGCAAAGGAGGCAGGTTTTCACTGTTAAGCTCCATGAGAATAGGTCACTGGTAGAGAACAAAGATCCTTTCCTTGTCCTGACTGTTAGGAAAGCTAGATCACTGTCTTTTCACAAGAATCCACATCAGAGCTGGGAACCAAAAAGTGCACACACTTGTGATTGCCTCAGCTATGTGAGAAGCTTCAGCAGGACTGGACACGTTTTTTAGTAACTGTTATCAGTGAGCTGGAAGCTACACTGTTCACATGACCAAAATTGAGGCAGAGCAAAACAGAGATGCTGAAAGAAAGGAAAAGCATGATTAGCCTCTGATTTCCAAATTCACTGCTTTCATTTTGAGCTTTGTGGGGTTTTGTGGATTTTTTTTTTTCCCATCAATTGGAGGAAACTCCAAAGTAGCAAAGTAGCTATTGAGATAAGGTATTTAGAAAATCCGGAACAAAACGACGGAGCTACCATGACTACCCTCTAATCTTCAGCTTTCAAGCTGCTCCTGACCCAAGTTACCTTCTGAGGATAGCAAAGGAAACACACGACCTCTCAGCCACATGGACCCCATGGCAGCAAGACCCACTGCACCAGCTGCTGGTTCCTGAGCTTACAGCTAGGCTTTTGTCACTGTATTTATTAATACAGTCTTTAAAAAGCAAGTCTTTCTGGTAAAATTAAAGGCTACCAGGCCTCTTAAAGAAATATCTCACTTCCCTGTCTGAGTAAAAGATTCAAACAAATCTGAAGTCTTTTAAGGTTGAATAGCTTAGTAGGACAGGGAATTGAGAGAGTATGCCCAGCCCCAGCGTGGCTGTTTGATAACGGGTTACAGCTACAGAATAGTGTTACCTGATGTTTTGCTTTCTGATGTACATTTAAAAAAGAGTAATGAAAGTGTAAATAAGCACAAAGGAATCCTGGGGACAGAAAAGGATCTATGAGGAAATCATTCAATGAAAAATACAAGTGTATTGATCTGTGCTGTGTTATTGACCATATATACAAGTTAATTCTTCTATGTCTCATTTGCTTAACAGCATGGAAACTGCAAGCATTTTAAGAGCTGCTATCAGGTAACTTGCAGTGACATTAGCCAGACCATACAAACAGTGAACAGGCTCTTGTGACTGTGTTTTTGAACCTGATCCTATGAGGTGCTGCATGCTTTTTGTCCACATAGCCTTTAAGAAGGCTAGACACAAACGGACTCCCACAGACCTCTGTACTAAGAGCAGCTATGCTGTATTTTGCAAGGAGAGATCTCTGAGAAGTGTCACCTGGCTGGGACTGATCTGAAGTTTCAGTTTATCCCTTGCCAGAGCAGGGGACTCTTTCCCTGCATTTACTTTCTTCTAGCATTCTGTAAAATCTCAATTATCAGTGAGAAAACTGCTGCTTAATACTTCAATACTTAATAGCTTTAACTTTCAGGACTGTTTTCCTGATGCATCTGGGGTCACAGCATCACGGAGAAACTCAACACAAGATTTCCCTGGGCAACACACTAACACAAAACAGTCACAGCGAGGGACAGACAGAATGGATCTAATGACAAAGATACTCTGACTTCTCAGAAACACTTATGCATGCACTTAACTCATTACAAGGAATTCCATTATTTTCTAGGGGCCCAGAAGATGCATATCAGATAGACTGACAGCACAGACAAAACCACTAAAACTTACACAGGTTGTTTTTACAGAACAGGGATCTGAACCAAGTGCCCCAAGAACAGAATCCCTACTTCTACCACACACCCAAGAACCCTTTCACAAACATTTCCTCCCCTTTAATAAAAATACAAAAATATTTTTCTATCCCCTTGCATATCATCCCGTCCCAACTTTAAACAGTTCCTATTACTCTCCAGTATTTCACATGAACTTCTAATCTGGATTGCATTTAGCTTTTTCAAGCTAGCTTTCTCCCATCCCCACTTTAATAAAACCCGATTAACATGCTTAAGAGACAAACATGAACAAAAATCTCCCTTTCCCTCTGAAGTATGGCATTCATGAAGATATCATGAATAAGTAAACATTATCTCGTGTTCTGTTTCTTTTGTCTAGCTTATTGGTGTTGAGAAAGCTTCTTCTTCATTTATTTATGTTGGTATTTTATTTCCTTCCTGAGTTTCAAAGATGAACAGAGAAAAATAAATACCACAGAAATCATTGATAGGCTGAAAAGACCATGTTCTTTCTTCCCAGGGAAGTAAAAAAAAAAAAAAAAGTTTTAATACAAAGTTTTTGTTGTCTTGGTATTTTATTTAATACAACTCATAATATAGAATATATGACAGTCTGTGTATGACGATAGCTAGCAAGCCCAAGAAGCAAAATCCTGTTTTCCAATGTGCAGGAATCCAGTTTCTTCTCTTAATATTGATCTAATGATATTGGATTCTAGGTAAGTACTGTTGTGCTTGGAACTGGGGCGATCCTGTCTAGAGCAAGCCTATTCTAATGGCAGAATGTGTACAGACCAGCAGAAGCTCGTCAGTTTTGCACAGTCCTCACCAAGGTCCCAGATAACACTCCCGCATTTCTCACTTTCTTCTAAATTCCTTAGAGAGATGCTGCAACACAACATACCAGCAGGACCCAATGGAAATGACTGTGCATGAGACTGGGTCAACTGATGAACTGATACTGGCTTGCCTGATCTTGCTTAACTCCTTAGCAGTTCTTGCTAAAATGACCAAATCTCAGAAAAATTAATGCTCAGACTGATTTTAAACAGTTTTGATTTGGTAAATCTCACTGTAAATGAACAGACTTTGACAAATGATAACTGGGTAGATTAGATACTGTAGGGCACAATAGACAGTCTGCAGAAATTTCAAGCACCGTACCTGAACCTTATAAGCCACAAGCACAACATTTAACTTGTTTCATGTTGAAAGGGTCTGTTTTTCAAAGCCATGAAAATTCTTTGGTGGAATTAAATCCAACTTGATCCCTGTGCATGGCTAACCAAAAGGCAACGTGATTGCTTTTCTGCAGCACTGTTAGCACACTCACAGCTGCAGCATCTTAGTAAAGGTCCTTTCCAGAAGGGAAAATGGAGGCATTAGAGCATGACACGTTTTCCGTGTCCTACTTCATAACCTCACACCTTAGATGAACTGTGAAAGTTAAGACTAAGGGTCTAACAGCACAAGTCAGCCAAACAGCACTATTTTTATCCTCATGACAAAGTCGGAAGGGTTTTCTCCTTCTTGTTAAAGACAAAAGCCATGCATTTTCCAAATGAGGGCAACAAAGACTACAAGAATGCTTAAAAGCCCCACATAATCTTTTTTGGTTGCAGAAATACAGATGTAGATGCTACATTGACAAAGTGGCAATTTGATCAAATTTCCACTGATAAACAGAGAAAAGAAAAAAAAGAAAGAAAGAAACAAATGGAAGAACCCTGCTGCGTATTTTGAAGCTGTAGCCTGCAGGTTAAACAGAATTTTTGACAAAACTGACTTTCAGCTTTGTAGGATGTCTACAGAAAGCAATGGCGATTCAGTGCAGGGAGGAGCGCTGCTCCCTCCTGAGTCACTTCCGTTAAGATATGGCAGGAAGATGGGCAGAGGAGAGCTGTGTGCTGCAAGTGTCACCTTACCAGCACCACATGCTGCAGAGATCCTGACCTTCTGGGGAAGAATAAGGAAAACCACCGTGGTTCTTCTCAGCAGGAAGCTTGTTCCACTTCGGGGCTTTGGCCAAATCTTAACCTAGCTAAATCTACCTACCAAAATAAAATAAGAATGGGAGAAGATAATCTGCTCTGACAGTCCTCGAAGGCGGGGAATGCTGTGTCACAGTGTAGAACTGGCTGTACCACCACAGCAGGTGGTGGGATGAAGCTCAGGCCAATTTCTGTGAGATCCTTCTGGAATGGAGGCACCAAACGGCTGTCGTGTGTCACTGCTTTTTTTAACAGATTGAGTCTAATCCCAAAATCCAAGTCCACCTAATAGCTATTGTTGCCTTGGCACTCTTCCTAGTTGAAGAAACCAAGCCTGTGAAGTAGACTGAATGGCAGAAAGTTCGGACTAAAAATACTTGACAGCCACATTTGATACCTTTGGATCAGACAACACAGCTGAGCTAGTAAACAAGCTGTATATCCCCACAACAGTCTCTGGGTGGGCAAGACTGGCAAGGTGCTGTTTGTCCTGAGAGGACCGCTTGCAAGTGGGATGCCTAGTGGGCAAAGTTCCTGCACCCTCCTAAACTCTGTCTTCCAGCACTTGTAAAGCTCTAGTTTGAGCATTTGAATCAGAATGCTCGCTAAAGACCAGGTGAAGAAGACAGAGCACAAATTTACTCCCTCCTTCCCTCCTCCATGCTCCTCCATGCCCCAGATGCCTTCAAGGGAAAGGCGAGGACAGTTCTGTGGAGCAGCTCATCCTCTCTTTTTCTCTGCTCATGCTGGGATTAGCAGACATGTCCGTGGGCAAGGACGGAGGAACACTAAAACCCTCCTTTTTCTCTAATGTCATATAGGCAAAGGCACTTTTTGGACCCCTGCCTCAGTGCAGATTGCCTCAGTGGTTAGATGAAAGCTAAGTTGCCTGCAAACTCGGTTTCCCCAGGACAAGCAGTGCAAGCGGAACTAAGTCCTTTTAAAAAAGAAGTGTTGGGCTGAACTTAGCAAACGAGGATGTGGTATCTCCGGGTCATAAATTAGAACCCTTCAGCTCTCTGACAGGAATGTGCAAGTCATTTCTCTGGAGGACTGAGAGTTCATGAACCATATAGAAGTTGATTCCTGGATCCAGAGCTGCAGTACTGAGATGTTCATGTGACAGGTAATTAGTTGCTCACTAAGAACTTTCCTCAGAGCATTCCTCCAGCATGGCTAAGACCTGGAGGGACTAAAGTATGTTTGAATGAACTTTTCTCTGTATTTATCTCCACCTATCCACTTTTCTTTTTCCTTTCTGCTGTCCTACTAATATGCGTGCACTGGTGCACTGTTCTGTGAAGTTTTCTATGCCATCTGTCAGTTTAATCCCTTGTACTAGTAATTCTGTCTTTCATCAGAATCCCAGTATTTCTGTTTCTTTTTTTCCTGCTTATCTTGACTGAAGTCTAGATGTAACCTGACATAACTGAGTTTAGTTTCATTGCCCTTAGCAGAGCTCCACCAATTTGGACTGGCAGAGAATTTTTTCACGGTGATATGCTTTGTATTAGGACTTATTGTTTTGTATAAGCAATACAAGCAATGAGTTATATAGATCTGTCAGTTCAGGCTGCGTGTATATGACTTAGCAGTCAGCTCCAACCAACTTGTTCTTCCACCAAATAACAAGATGACGGGGGGTATAAGACATTTTAAAGATGCGCAGGAGCTGGATAGACAGGGTTGTGCTTCTCATAGAGTCATCCAGCTGTTCTGCCAAGCAAAGTAACGTCAGCGCAGTTTTGCAGATTTGTTAGATGCCTGTCTCTTAGATGCCTGTGGCCAGGACATATGAACATGGTGTTTAACGCTCCAGCTTCTAAACTTCAGCTTGTCTGCAAATCTGCATTTATTCCTTCCCCTGTTGCTGACATTAATTGTTGATCTCCTGACTCTACGTGTCCATATGGCACGTGTGGGAGCTTCATGATTTTGCAGGTGCAGCACTCCCTCCATGCATTGGGCATACGATCACCATAGAACAACTTCAGGTCTTGTTCTAGCACTGAAGAGCACTATTCACTATGGCATTCATGCTTTGATATTCATAGGCCTACTGTCCTTCTCATGTGTTCCCCTACCAACAGCATGTGCTCACAGAACCCTTTATGGATGCATTCAGCATTCTGTGTACTGTTATCACTCACCCCTGCTTCATCTGACATCCCTATTACTTTCTTTTATACAGGCAATATGTCTTTCATACACAGTTTCACAAGCTTTGAATTTTGTTCGCTGAATCACCGAAATTTTGTGTCAACTCTTCCACTGCCCTTGAAAGGAAAGAATATCCACATCAGATTGAAACTACTCTTGGTGCTCTACATTTGGTGATACACTTGGGAATAGTGAGGTTACGGTTAGTCAAAGATCATGCTGATTAGTGCTCAGACATTATAGAAGATGGGATATTGGAGAACATGAAGATTAATAGGTTGCACAGGGGAAAAAATCCTATGGTAAAATCTGTTCTAAAAGGCATACTGCCAAGAGAGACATAGTAGGAGCTTTTCCAATTAAGACTTTTCTAACAGAAATTGTCATTCAAGAACTAATCATAGATAAAGACTGTGTATCACCAAGAATGAGAAGATGTTGAGGATGTTGATGTTTCTACATTTCTCAAGAACATGAGGGTGCACTGCCTACTACTATACAGTAGGCTTTCCAGACACAGTCAAACTATTGCCCAAGTCACTGAGCAGAGACGCTCTGCTCCTCTCTGTAACAGGATGTGGTTGGTGGATTAGAAGACAAAGCCATGTCTGATGTTATTAGCCGAATGCTTTCACAGAGCTGTGGCATTATGGAACTTCAGCAGAAATGTCTCACTGACTACTGACCGTCTTTACTTGCTTAACAGAAAAATAATTACTTCTCTTTTCATCCCCACTCAAAACCCATGAATTTTTAGGCACAAAGCTTTCTAACAATAGCAGTAGCAAATCTATGTGCGTGTATATACATGTATATATAAATATACAGAGAAATTCCAAGTGTGTTTACTCGATGGTGCACTGAATGTTCTGAAGACCTTTCTTATTTACTGAAAAAAGCACCAGCAAGAATGAATGGCATGCAATATAATCAGGGGTCTTTGTTATTTTCAGAAACCTAATGAATGAACACATGACATCCACCGCTTTTTGACATGACAGGCATATGGTGTTCATAAATAAATAAGAAGTCTGATGATACAGTTAGGTTGATACCAGTGAGTGGTAACATTTGGTAAGCTGGCAAGTTGTCTGCTCTATCTTACCTTGACAGCAAGAACACAAAATATCTGAGTAAAAACAATTAATTGTAACTGATAGCTTTAGTTTAGATAGTTTCCTCCAATGAAGTCACATTACTAGGTTCCAAAAGAAACACTAGACTGCTTTTTAATGTATAGCTTCAGATATACATACAATAACAATTAAAATTATGAGGAAAGCATTTTTCAGCTACAGAAACATTCAGCAACAGTATCTAAATGCCTGGTAGAGATTCACAGCAATATCAAAGAGTGAAGCAGGACCAAGGTGCCTGCGTTTTACTCAAAACTGAAAATGCCAGAATAGACACCTAATGGACAGGTACTGCTCTTGGGTTTTACAACAGTGGTGCTTACTGAAATATGATTGACCCAGGTTCAATTTTCAGATCTCTTTATGACCTACAGATCCCAGTTTCTCATCTCTCCTAGGAATGCTCTACATATATACTACGCTTTCCACATTCTCACCGCTTGCCTGAAAAATCACACTTTCACTAGTGGCATCACTACCGCAAAATTTGGAGGATATAGGAGTAAATGTCTTTCTTCCACACTTGCATTCCAAAGCTACAACCTGATCCCTAGCATTGAGTCATCCCAGTAACCCATCACCAAATATAAAGTACAAATTATTACAAGCAACTGAGGTAATAACTATGGTGTAGCTGCCCACAGACCTCACTGCAGCAAACCAGATGCGTTTCAGTCCTTGCCTTGAAATCTTCAAACCCACTA
Organism: Oreortyx pictus; assembly: GCA_036925125.1. Lineage (NCBI taxonomy): Eukaryota > Metazoa > Chordata > Aves > Galliformes > Odontophoridae > Oreortyx > Oreortyx pictus. The sequence goes on along the minus strand of JAUPFR010000003.1, from coordinate 82,987,633 downwards.
GTCAGACTGCAAACTTAGTCATATGCCCAGTGGAGTCAGATAAACACCAATCAATCAACAGCTGGTCCTAGAGTCATTCTCATCTCAGAATTCATCCAGCTTCATCAGTTCCCTGTGGTACCTACGGGTTTCACAGGATTTCAGTCTTCAGGCTTAACTGTGCTGAACCCTGACCCATAGCAAAAAGATACTAGCCCTGATCAGGCCAGAACAGATATGAGATGGGTATAATCTGGAGGACTGACCCTCCCGGGGTGTTTGTGGTCAGCTCCCTTGGATTAAGGCTAGCTTAAAATCTGGGGTTAGGATACAGTTTAGGAGAGAAGCATAAATTTTATTCCTGAACTTGGAAGTATTCAAATGGTCTTGAATTTATTTCCAGATGGTTGAGGTCACTTAACTTTGGGAAACATGGAGCTGAAGAATTAAGACTGAGAAAGAGTTGAAAATATTTCATTTTCTGATAGCTGCTTAAATAAGATATAGGCTGGTACTGTAATGCCAAATCAGCCTTAATTTGGTCACAGGATAGTAAAGATCACCATTGTGAGAGTCAGAGGGCTGTGTTTGTTTTTCATAGGGTATGCAAAAATACAGGCTCATGTTGACAATACTGAATGGACTAGAGTTAGCTGCAGAATGGTAGGGATCACCTCACTGGGATTTAGACTAGAATTCCTGAGGGATCCTAAGGCTGGAAGTTTTCACCCTGCATTATGTTAGGACCACCAAAGTAGCAAGAGGTTTATGCTGGCAGGGCTGAAAAGGTAAAACTGAGTTTTGAGGGGTTACCCCTCAATAGTGGGGGCTCTCCTGTGTATTTCAGTGGTACAGTTGGGCTGAAGGAAATAATGGTCAGGAGTACTGTATTTATTTCTGAATTTTACTGAAATTGATGTCAGTTAATGGCCGGGGACATCACTCCTGGTTTTAGAGAAGAGAATCTGTTAATATGCTGAAGTGGGATGAAAACTGCTTTGGAACATCTTGAGGCCACGCTAAGTGTTTAGTTTAAGGAAAAGGTAAGGTTTCAGAGAGAGAACTATGTGGAGAATTGTGTGACCATCTCAATCCTTGAGGGAATATAAAAAAAGAAAGGGGATGGTATTAGTGAGATTGCACACGATACTCACAGCAGTCACCTCTTTCAAATTAAACTGTGGCCAGCTGGAAGATCGGCATGAGGGTGTGAGAGAAATAAGGTGACAGAATTGTGGTTCTAGGAATACAGGGTTTTGCAAAGGATTTGATCTCATTGGTAGTTTTAGTTTAAGGTTAGGAAAAGAAAGACAAGGACTGCTGGTATTAAATGTGAAGCCTCCAGGAACCATTGAATAAAATGAGGTTTGGTACACAAGTAAATGTAACGGGTTGGGCTGACTGTCCTGAATCAAGGCTAGTGTCAGGGTTAAGAACTGACGGAGCAGTTGTTGGAACAATGAGTTTATTTCCGAATGCCATGGGAACAATATACTAAGTTGATAGCTGTTCCTGAGAAGAATAGGCAAGATGGAACGGGTGATAGCTACTTTCTAGGACATAAGGGATTGAAGATGTGCTGTCATTTCTCCTTTCTGTAGGGGACACCAAAACCTAACCCTGACCAAACCTAGAGTTTGCTGTCTGCCAGAGGAGTATCTTAAACACCAATGAGCACCACTCTTGATTTTGATCCAGATTAGTTCATTAATACCTCCTACACAGAACTCTTTGACTCAAAATTACCGTTAAGCCTGTCACTTCTGCTCAGACAAAACTACTCATACCCTAATCACTCTTGAAAGTATTTTGTGCACCATGGGTCTTTCAAAGGATGGCAGGAAAGCCATTCCCATTTCACCAGTTCAACTGAGAATTGGATCCCATGGCTCCAATCCCTTGTTAGTGCTCATATTATTCCTATGGATCCAGCAACAAACTAAGTTATTCTGCCCGTGGCTTCTCAAATTCTCCGAACTGAAGTCAACACGGAGCAAAGAACTAACCCTGCTGCTTGTCCCAGACAAATTTGTGCTTTTCTGTCCTGATCAACAAAAGGCCCCAGTTCAGTCTTCAGCGGATTATGGTATCCACTGCATCAAGCTCAGATTGACAGACCTTGTGAACCCCAAGCAGGATTAAGGCAGGTGACAGAATTCAAAAATGGGGGAGAATTAAAGCTACTGTGCAAAAAGGAAACAGAGGTTGAACAGCTAATTTTATTTCTGTCTGGAAAAGAACTCCTGCATAGGCTGTATGGGTTTAGAAAAGGATTGCTGTGCTTGAGATAAATAGATCAATAATGAGAACGGGAAAATGAAGAGAACTAGCCTGGGATTTAATCTGCGATTAAGATGAAAGAGGAGATTCAGCTTTTGGAGAAGATAGATGGATGAAGTAGAAGAGGTGACAGAGTAGGAAAAGGTGACAGTACTAATTGGGGAAAATGTTTAAGGAAGATTTGCTCAACTAAATTTTAAACTCATGATTAGAACAGGTATGGGACAGAATGAGGTGAAGATGTGTTTTTTGTTCTTGTAGTGCCTGTAAGTCTGTAGCATGACGGTAGTGTTGTAGTGCAAGTTAGGTCTATTGCTGTGAGAGTTACCTTTCCTTGTTGAAGGCTTATGATTGCTTGTAATCACATGTGTACCTTAGGAGAGAAGGACCAGAAGAGGCTTGTTCATTGCAGGAACCCATGAGGGCTGCAAAAGCAGTAAGAAGACTGGGGACATCAGAGGGAATTAAGCTGTGTTTTTTTTTCCTTAAGAAATGCTTCCCGGACCTCAAGTTAATTATGTCACTCCCGTTGTGTCTGATTTATGACAGAAAGACTCAGGCTAGTACAAGGACCAGCTGATGAATCCTGTCTAAATATAAGAAGTTTGTCCCTTACTGGGATACAGATGTAGAAAGTTAAGTTTTGTTTCTGGATCCTGGAAGACCAGCTGTTTTGGACTCAGTCAGACAAAATCACCAGTCTTCCATTCGGGCTCAGTTTTGTGTTGGGCTGTGGATACAGCTTGGAACTGGTGAGACTGATCGGCTCCATCTGTTGCTGCAGGCTTTATAGCCTAAAAGACTGGGAAGAAGACAGCTGCCTTTGCGGATGCAACATGCTTAAGACTGTGGGCAGGAAAGAATTTCTTGAGTGACTACAGCTAGAGGTAAGGACAGATTTCTTAGCTGTAGAGCAGGCATTTGCAGGTTTGGAGAGGGAACTTGGACAAACAGGATAGGAAGAGGATTCAGTTGCTGAAGTGAGATCCAAGATTAAAGATACCAAAGCAGTTTGAGTGTTCTCTTTATGCCTGAAGTCTCTAAGTCCATAGGTCCAGTACCTGCATGGACAATGTGAAGTCAGTGCCCAAGTACAGTAAACAAACTGTATTTGTTACTGGATCCCAAGGGCCTTAATTGGCCTTTGGCTGAAAATCCGTTTCCAAAAACCCTTCCATTGGAACAGATCCAATGATGGGTTTGAGGTTATAAGGAAACTTGTGCTGAAGATCTACTAGCATTAGGTGACTGTAGAAGGCTGAAAATATTTGGAGGATGGATGATGTAGTTAGCTGTAAGAGGTCACATTATAGCAATCAAAACTTGATGGGCAAGAGAATAAAGATAAGTCTGGTGTTTGGAGTGAAAGAGGCAAATTCCTCAATACAGCTGCAATCAGTTCTGGGATAGCCAAGCATTGCTTTTCTGGACTTAAGTCTGCATAATGACTACAGAACTAGGCTAATTCCCCTTTCCTGCAGACATCACGAGACAAGCAGGAATAGTGGGCACAGAAAGGGATGGGGAATGCTATGGTTGGTTTTAGGTGAAGTTCATCCTCTTGTTCCTCAAAGGGGTGAGAAGTTAACTGTACTCGTAAGCAGTGTGTGCTGTAGCACCCTAGGGTGCGCTGACACCTTCAGTAGGGCTCCTATATAAGTTCAGGTCACTGGGTCAAAGCTTAAGGTTACAACTAGCCATCGGAGCAGAACTGGCTGTGTCATGTTTAACACAAGGTTCCACACCACTATAAGAAGTATGCTGGGAGACGTCTTGAGGCAGAGTTAGTGGTCTAACCAGATTCGGACCAAGGTTAATGCCTTGATATCAGAGAAAGTGAAAAGCAACATTTATGACTGGATCACAGGATCATGGGGTGTTTGAAATGACAAGAGCCCTAGGGGTCTACCTGGTCCAACCCCCAGTGCAGGGTACCCAAACCCATGTCCAGGAGACTTTTGAAGATCTCCCAGGATGAGACTCCAAAACCTGTCTGGGCAGCCTCTACCAGTGCTCTATTACCCACACAGCACAGAAGTTCTGCCTGGTGTTTAGAGGGAACCTCCTGTGCTCCAGTTTGTGGTAGCTGCCTCTTGTCCTGGCACTGGGCATCACTGAATAGAGACTAGAGCCCTGTCTTCACCGCATCCTCCCTTTAGGTATTTAGACATATTGATGATATACCTCTGGAACCTACTTTTCTCTAGGCTATAAAGCCTCATCTCTCTCAGTGTTTCATCTTTCAGGATCCTGCTATGTTTGCTAAGCTTAAGTCTCAGTTAGTTCTAACAAATTAACACGAACAGTTTAATCAACAGAATCTGAAGGATGGTGCACGGCTGGGGTTAGTTTCAGTGATGGCACAGCCTGTAACTGCACATTCTAGGCCATTAGAACCGGTACAATGACTGCTGAAGAAAATCAGACGGGGCCAACATTAGATATGGGGCAAGCAGAGCCTAACACAGGCAGTGTTGTCATTATGGTTAACATTTGCTACTAGAGGGACTGAAAAGTTCTTGAAAGTCATTTCTGGAAACTGGTGCATTGCTCCTTTTAATTAAGGAGAGAGGACGTCACAGGCAAAGCACTAGGAGAAAGAGACACTAGCACTTATCAAGGTGGAGTGACCACAAGGGTATGGTTCATAAGTCTATACACACGTGCACATGTGTTTTCTCCAGAGTGTAACCTTCCTCCCATCCTTCCTGTCTCCCTGTGAGCCTCCCTCCCCCCCCAGCTCCCACAGCCCTCAGAGTCCTTTCTTTTGTTCCACCGCATCCTTTCAAGTGCAGCGCAGGGCCAAGGCAGCAAGAGAAGAGGAGGGAAGCAGCTTTACCAATTGCTTTGGCCCTGCGTGCAGAACAATAGCGACCACCAGCCCCACAATAACAGTAGTAATAGAAATGCAGCCGGGCCACGGCTTTGCCAGCCTGGGGTTAAAGGCAGGTGATGCGGCTAGGGGTCAGCACCGCCATTTGGGTTGGGATGTAAGCATCTGGGGGCTGCCGGCTCGCGGCGGTGACCCCACAGCCCCGCCCGCACGGCTTATACGCCCAAGCCGGGGGCAAAGCAACCTTGGGGGACGCTCGGCCTCCCCGCCGGGCCCTCCGGCAGCAGCCCCCGTCCCGACGGCATCCAGCTGTCGCCGCCAGCTGTGTGCCAGCCCCGGCCGGGCCGCGGCCGAGCTCGGGGGCCGCCCCGCCGCCGTCCCCGCCCCTGCGGGAGGAGGAGGAGGAACCGAGAGTGCCCGACCCGGTGGCTTTTAGGGGGGGGGAGGCCACTCGCCGCTTAGCGCTCCTCCGCCCGCCGCCGCTCCGCCGGGCTGGCCGCTGCCCGGCCGCCGCTCCTCCCGTCCCCGGCACCTACCTCGAGCCCCCGCGGGCTGCGGGGCTCCGCGCCCGGAGCAGGAGGCAGCTGGGCGGGCAGAAGCAGCGGGGAGTCGCGCCGTGACCCGGCGGTTGGGGGGAGACGGGAGGCGGAGAGGAGGAAAAAGAAGGCAGGAGGACAGCGAGGGCTGACTCTGGGAGCGGGTCTCGGCGCCCAGGACCCGCACGCCCCGGCGGACACGCGTGGGTGCAGAGCTCAGGGCCGGGCGGAAGATGCACACGACGCAGAAGGACACCACCTACACCAAGATCTTCGTCGGGGGCTTGCCCTACCACACCACCGACTCCAGCCTGCGCAAGTACTTCGAGGTGTTCGGCGACATCGAGGAGGCGGTGGTCATCACCGACCGGCAGACGGGCAAGTCCCGGGGATACGGCTTTGTAAGTGCGGGGACGGCCACGGCCGCCGTCGGGAGAAACTTCTGCGGGGAAGGGGAAGGTGTGGGGGGGGGGGGGGTCGCTGCGTGGGGAGCAGGAGGGTTTGGAGAATCTTCCTTCCTTCCTTCCTTTCTTTCTTTCTTTCTTTCCTTCTTTTTTTCTTTTTTTTTTTTTTTTTTTTTTTTCCCCTCCCTGCTGAGCACTTCGGAGAGAGGCGGGGGGAGGATTACTGAAAAAGGAGATGGAGGGCGAATCCCGTCGCTTCTCGCCCAGCCTGTTGCTCCCTGATACGGCCTCGCAGGGGGTTATCTGCCGCCGACGGGGCTCGGTCCGCACCCTCGGCGGCTGCCGGCTGCCCCGGAGCGGCGGGGACAGGCGGGGGGAGCCCCGGGCGGCTGCCCCGGGGTTGGGGGCTTCCCCCGGCCGCCCCGAGCGAGCGATCTAACGCTCAGCCTCGCCCCTGAAGGTCACCATGGCCGACAGAGCCGCTGCCGAACGAGCGTGTAAGGACCCCAACCCCATCATCGATGGTAGGAAGGCCAACGTCAACCTGGCGTACCTGGGTGCCAAGCCGAGGATCATGCAGCCAGGTGAGGACGCGGCCCTGCGCCGTGCAGCGCGGGTTCCTGAAGGGAATTGAACTTTTGGAAAGGTAGTGCTGGCTCGCACCTCCCCGAAGCATACTGGGTGGTCAGGGGTGCTTTTGTCTCTAAGTGCAGCGCGTAGTAACTTTGTGGCTATTTGCTTAAGCACCAAAAGCAATCCGCGATAAAGTATCCCAAGTTCTCCAGGAGGATTTGCACAGTTCAGACTCTCCGTTGGCTGTTCCCACTGCTGGGAACGTGGTGGCACTGACCATTTACAGTATCATTGCAGGGAAAGAGTGGCCTAGGAATGAATCGCTTCCAATGCGTGCAGTCATATTAATACAAACAGTATCGCGAAAGAAAGCCTTGAAACAGATGGGAGCTATTAGAAGGGATTTAACATGAAACAGCCTCATCTGAGCCAGTCTAACGTCCTTGCCACTTCCCAAAGTGCTGCCTTGCACCCAGAGAGCTGTGAGCACCGCGCGTATGCATGTCCGTGCTCTGAGGATGCTGAGCCTGGGGAGCACTGTGAGCAGTTCAGTGCCCACACAAGAAAGCGAGTCCACGCTTGGGCATTTGGAGGGCAGCAACAAAGTTTAGGATTTGAACCCCTGTTAAATCCCCATGTGGAGAGGGCTGTAGAAAGGCCACAGCGATGGCTAAAAAGAGCCATATCGTCCTTCACAGATTGATATTAAGGGCCAGAGTGGAGCACAAAATAAATAGTTAATGAAAACTTTGCGCTTGTTATTTAGCCAGTCATTCTTCTGAACACCACTAGGGAAGCGTGAGCTTCAGTGTTCTAAATTTCTGTATAGGTGTCTGTGTGTGCGTGTGTGTGCAGGGAACAATGTATTTTGCTTTCTGGTTCGTGTTTCTCCAGCCTTAGAGACACTGTCACTGGAGGCTGTTACCCCGCGTTTGTGTGCACGCATGTGGCAGATAGCCAAAGGAACACTCATACAGAGAATGTGATGTGTTTTCGTTGGCAGGTTTTGCCTTTGGTGTTCAGCAGCTTCATCCAGCTCTCATACAGAGGCCTTTTGGGTAAGTCTGTTCAATGGGACCTCAAACAGGGGAGGAGAAATCTTTAAAAAAGAAAACAAACAAACCAAACTAAAAGTATGATCCTTGAAGGCCTTTGGCAGTAGCATCCTTATAAACACAGCAGCAGTACTGCAGTTTGCAGACTTACAAACGTATGCCTGTAACTGTGCTCTCCTTATCGGTAATGTTCTGAATGCTGTAGCCGAGTCAAGTTGTGTGGGACGCGTCCCCTCCACCTAAGCAGCCCGGTCCCGTATGACCCTATGATAAAACAAGGAGGTATGACTTTATGCAAGATTGCTGTGCCCCGTTTCTCTTTTTTCAGCTTGACTCAATGTTATTTATCTCTTTCTAATCTGACAGGGATCGTTTACAGTTAAGATAACTGATCAGAAGGATATGATGATAAGAGGTGGAATAGTTCTGTTTGGAATTAAACTCTGTAACCAGTAGACTCAAACACAAACAAGCTAAAATGGTGATTAACGATGCATGTATGTTTTTTTCATATAGTCAATAGACCTCCGTGTGCTTTTTTTCATTGATTTATCACAGTAATGAAGTGGTGTTGATAGCTAAACTGTGTGCTTTTATTTACTTGAAAGAGCTGTAGTGAAAGTTTTTTTGTGTTTTTGTTTTTGTTTTTTTTCTCGGGGGGGGGGGGATCTTTTTAATTTTGTTTTTGTTGTTGAGGAGTGACTTTGCCATGGGGAGCAAAGGGCCTTTTTTGTTTCCTTGCTTTCAAGCTGTAGCTTGTGACTTTTTTAACCTTATTTTGTAGTGAGTGCTAAATGGTGTGACTTCTTGATTTTTTTTAAGTAAATCAACATATTGCTTGCATGTTCGTAATTTTGGGGGGGTTTGTTCTTGGGAGGGGTGTGGAGCTCCTTATTAACAGTGTGCATCCTGTTGGGCTTTCTAATTGGAGACTTTTTTCCTTCAGTCTGACTTTAATACGTAGCACATTTCTCCTTTACTCAAACATACTGTTCCTAAGTATTTCTAACTCTTGCTTCCGATAGGCATATAATTAGGAGGTGAGGTCCGCTTGAAACTTCCCATACAGTGTCACTTCACTAACGCACGCTGGCTGAGAAACTCATTGTAAAATAATGCATTTTGCTAATTAATGAAAAAGCTAACAATAAAATAGGGAAAAATGCGTCACAGCTGTATTTCGTTTCTTTGAATGACGTTGCTACGGCGTAGCGTACCTAGCTGTTACTAAGCAGGAAGAGCTTCTCCATAGTTTTGGCTCATCAAAATCCATAGGTAACTGTTCCTGTCCTCAAAACCGTAGGAAAAAGGTTTCCTAGAAGCTTTATTGCATTTTTAGAGGAGAACGTTTGTTCTTCTGAGACACTTCGGGAGGCTGTGGAAAACTTTGTCTTTTTTTTTTACTTCTTCCTCTGCTGTACTTTGTTTGACTTCTTTAAGAGTGAGGAGACGACGGTGTATGTGCAGCGCTCAGTGCGTGACGCCAGCACTAAGGAGGGCAGGAGGTGGAGTGCGTGGTCTGCAGAGTTGTTACAGCTCTGCTGCAAAGAGGAACCAGTGAACTGCCCGCGGACCAGCCGTGGAGAGACTGAGCATTTGCTGAGCATAACAGAAAAGGAGAACCTGTGCAATCTGTTGCTTAAAGGACTGTGCTAGTATAGGGCTCGTTTTTGCTTTCCCTACCCCAAGCCAACAATAGATCATTTAAATCTTGCTTAGGTCAGGGGAATTCTTCCAGCAGGCTGAATAAGGTTTCATTTCTAATGCAAAGTATATAAATCTAAGGAAAGGAATGCTGGTACCAGGGTCATATATATCAAATTGGTCATTTGTAATCCTTGCTTTTTGCCTTTCTTTTGCTACTTACAGACAAAGGAAATTACTAATCCTGCTTCCTCCTGAAAATTTCCAATAGCCTGTGTATTTTCTAAGGGATGTAGTTTTAAACTACGAAGGACAGCATTCATTAGGATAAATGAACACCCTCACTCTCTATTTTCCTTAACAGTTCTGTTGGGCTGTTGCAGGGCTTACTTGAATTGAAGAGTTTATGACTCTCAGAAGCTGCTGCATGGATTGTACTGAAATATTCAGTCACCTTAAAGTCTCTCTTCCTCCCATGCAGTTGCATTTAAAAAAAATACATTTTACTAATATGCTCTGTTAAATGGATTGTAATGATGATTCATTACCAACACTCTCTGCTGATCCATACATAGAAACTGCAAAAGTTTTGTTTCATTTAGCTTTTTCTCGATCAATCAGAGTGCAGATCAGTAAGGCGCAGAGTTGGTGGTGGTCAGCAGAGTTTCATCACGATTGCCCACCCACCAAGCAAGAAGCTGAAAATAATTGGAGTTTGTCAAATTACTTAAGTAATTAAATATGCAGAAATACAGAATTCTAAATTAAATACAACATTTATTGCAGTGAAAGGAGCTAGCAGCTAGATTAGATTTAATGCATGTTTGGTCACAGGACTGGTTATCTACAGCTCTGTTTTCAGGGTTGTTTGTTAAAATTCTCTCTCTGAATCAAATAGGAATTTAAGGAGAAGGAAAAATAACTCTGTCTCCTAAAACAGGTTTTCTCATTTTGCTTACATAATTTTTATTTTAATATTGGTGGAAAAAGATGGGGTTATACAGAGGGACTGGTGTAGGATATGACTAGTTCTGTCAGAGAGAGTTTCTCCCTTTGTTTTTTTCTAGGACTTGTAGTATCTCAATCAAAATGAGGACATTCCCATTCCCACTCTTTTTAGGAAGAACAGAGTTAAATCCCAAGTTAATAAGTCTGTTATCAAATGGCTGATGCTGCCTGCTTGTTATTGTCTTCTATACTTCTGGCTAGAGTCAGGCAATTCTGCCTTCCTTAGGAGAAGTCCTCTCTTAGTTTGTGATCAGGAGACCTGTGTAGGATTGGACTACTGGTAACCTGGATCTATGGAATCAAGCCAGAACAGTCAGAAGTGAACCCACAGAGTGCTAAATGTCCTCTTGCTTTACAAATTCAGAAAGGAGCACCTTAAGTGTATGTCTGTCTTGATCCTTCTATGACCTATTTTTGTTACCAGGAAAGCTGTTCATTGACTAAAATCTACTCGATAGTTACGCTCACAAAACCCGACTGTGGTCTGAAGCAAAACATGTCATTCAAAGTTAAATAACCACCTTCTCAAAAACGTAACATTGAGATTTCAATTATGTGTTACTACGGCTGAATTTCTGTATGACACAGCTCTCTGCATTAGTCTAAACTGTCCTTTCCTTTGAAACAACTAGCTATCACTTTATTATTGCTTATAGGATTATTTTAGGAGGTCTTAGTTAAAAGCATATCTTCTGTTATAACAACAGGGGAAGTCGCAAGGCACATGGCAGGCATGGATGTCATTTTATTTTGAATATCCCAAAGCTATAGTTGCTGCTAAAGTTAAACGTGGCTTTCCTTTTCCTTTAGTGCAAGAGCTTAAAACAACAAATACGTGTTCCAAAATAAAAAACTACTGTCAGGAAAGAAAGCTCAAAGCATGTGCAATTCCCACACTCTTACTTTCAAGAACAAAGCATCAATTATTGACACTAAGGATATCCAGCACTATTAGGAATTGCTTTGTCAACTTTTGACCCGGCAGACCACTAAAAGCAGTTAGGTTCTGAATGACCGGGGTCTACATGTGCTGGCCTCTGCAGTAGGAAGAAATTTACTTTGGCCATATAAAGCCATTTCTCTCGACTCAAAACAGTTGTAGCATGACAGACGATCAAAAATAGCCCCAGTGCAGCTTATGCTGTCAATCATCATGTGCGAAATGGCATGGTGGTGAGGAGCAGGCTGCCCAGGGTTTATGTTTGTTGTAGGGTAAGATGTGGCCAATGGGTAACGTTTCATAACTTCACCACCTGTTAGTTTCTTGGCTTAATAAAACAAGTCATAAGAGCTTAAGTGGGAGCACATGTATCTTTCTGTCTTGCTCAAGGGTCCGATCGAGTGTCCTGATGTCCTAAGATAATTTTAGTAGCATCAGTTTGAGACAACACAAGCACTTAGATAAGCCTGCTTGCTGTAGAATTTCAGTTAGAATTATTCTATTTCATAAATGCCATATGTAAAAATTCCTGTGATGTGATGTTAAGTGGACTCTCACGTGATGCCAAAGAGGCTCTTGCTGACTTCAAAACTGTTTTCATTCCTCTTTACATAATACTTTAAAAACATGGTGTTAATATGATTGAGATTGTTCTTGGCTGGTGAACGATACGAAATGCATGCTCTTGCTCATCTATCTAGTATGGGGAGCTCAGGTAATGATGCACAGAGCCAGCTTAAATACACTTCAAATGCAGTCCTAGCTAATCACTTCTTCATAAATTAGGTGAGTTTTAAAAAGCCAGCTTACTGTTTTATCTTACGTTTTCTTTCCCTTCCCACCCCTATTTGTCATTCCTGTTTGTTGTTTTTTTTTTTCATTCCTGCCTTCATGCAGTAGTAAATTAATTCCATTGGCACGTTGGGTTTTTATGATTGCGGTGTTCGTGCCTTAAACACAGCAGCTGAAAATCTCTCTCTGCTAATATTGCTATTCATGCCACTGAGCTCTTTTTTTTTTTTTTTTTTTTTTTTCTTAAAAAAGAAAACCGAGCTGTTCCAAAGTTTGGCTTTCGTGTATTTTAAACCATTACTTTGCTATGAATCTAGATGACAGTGTCCCTTCTGATTGAAATACTTCCTTGCTGACCATTTAAGTAAATCTTGATCATATTTTAAAAAAAATTAAAAAAAAAAAAAGCTTTGCATTAGAACTTGCAATTGGAGGACAGATTGTACTATTGTCGGTTGCATCTGTGCTACAGTGCACTAAAAGGCTGGTGCAGCCTTCAGAGTTGTCTGTGAAGGTAAACTTCATTATTAAATAGTAGGAAATTTGCACAAGCAGTTTTACATGCACTCATAAAGATTCATTTTCTGGAAATGAGTTCCAAAAATGAAGGACTTAGTGGAAATCCAGATCCAAGACTGAGCTATGCATTTTAAATGAATATTACTTTAGATGCATTGTTTAAAAAACCTGTACTATGTGATAAAACATAACTTTGAGATGAATTTGTGGGTACACTTCTCTTGTGGAGAAGATGGGAAAGTGTGTGTACTGATTTGTTCAGAATGGTTATTGCTTAAGCCATAAATCTGTTTGCTTTTTTTTTTTTTTTTTTTTTTTTTTTGCTTTTGTTAAGCACCAGATCTATTTAGACTTAATCCTATTCCCACCTTCCAAAAAACTCTATGCTGTATGTCTTGCATAGAAATAAACAAGCTGGCACAAACAGGACAGCAGTGGCCTGATAATCAAACAGGTTTGACCCTTGTGTCCTTATGAACTTTTTAAAAGTGTGATGCACATGTACTTAGGAGTCACTGTTATGGATTTTAATAGCATCTATGTAGCTTCCCTCAATGGCCTCTTGTGACGGAGTGAGCTGCACTATAGTTCGTTTGGAAAGTGTGATTCTTGCTGTGTTTACCACACTTGTGAACTTTATTTAAACTCCTTTGTCGCCTGTGTTGTTGTTGTTTTTTTTCTTATTTTTAATAAGGGTGACTGAGGTTGCAGAGAAATTAATGTGTGCTGAGTCTGCATAGCAACTTAAGTAGGGTTGCCACAATACACTTTTCTTTCCTGCTCCCCCCCCAGAACACTTTACATAAAATCAGGGTTAAGGCATTTTGTTGCCTTATTGGCTATTGCCAAACTCATCTCAGCGAGGCTGTCAAACCGCTGTGTTACTAATAATAACAGTACTCACAGGAAATAATTTCACTAAGAGTCGAGTAGTTCAGTGAGAAGCAGGATCATGAAAACCATTTGAGGTGTTTTGAAAAACAAATGCTGCAATCAAGCTTACTTCTTCAGAGTTGCCTTAAACTGACATCAGTAATCCTGGTCCTTCTAAAGGTTTTAATAACATTGCACGTAACATCCTCAAGCAACATTAAACACTCCCGTTTAACTCGGCTATAAGGCTGTGCTTTAGAGCAACACACGTTTTCAGGCCGACAGGCTGATAACTGGTCCGTTCCACCTGGTTATTGTGGCAACCCTATGCACATAACAACAACTAAATTGAGTTTGTCTGACTTCGGAGTATGGATATGACGCTTAGGCGCTAACTCTCCTACCACCTCTGACTCCCTCTCCCATCTTTCAACAGGATCCCAGCTCACTATGTCTATCCACAGGCTTTTGTGCAGCCCGGAGTGGTAATTCCCCACGTTCAACCCGCAGCAGCCGCTGCTTCCACTACGCCCTACATCGATTACACCGGAGCTGCCTACGCGCAGTACTCAGCCGCCGCGGCCGCCTACGAGCAATATCCATACGCCGCATCTCCGGCCGCCGCTGCTGGCTACGTGGCGGCGGGGGGCTACGGCTATGCGGTGCAGCAGCCCATCACTGCAGCAACACCGGGCACGGCGGCTGCGGCGGCTGCGGCTTTTGGCCAGTACCAACCTCAACAGCTGCAGACAGATCGTATGCAATAGCAGATGGACTCCCGAGGGAAGCTCGTTCTTTCTCTTCCTCTTTTTGGCCTTCCAGTATAAGTAGTTAATCAGAGACAATTGATGTTAACTAAGGAGCTTTAAAGGAAAGCGACGCTATTGTGAAACTAAAGATTTTTATTCCTCTGTCTTCATACAGTATGCATCCAAATCTTGTTGTTAGAGGGGAGGGGTAGTGCGGCATGTCTAGTTTCAAGTATCGATCCGGAAGAAAATGGGAAAAAAAAAAAATATACTGTACTGTCATGAAAGAGTGGCAGGAGTGGCAATGGGACTTCGTATTTTAAAAGAAACAAGAACCAAAAAAGCAAAGGTGTATTTTTACAGTATCAGGGAAGCAAAACTGCCTTTTATAAATGAGAAAGTGGTATTCAAAAAGTTCGAACCAGGGGAAAAAAACTGAGTCAGCAATATGTAACCTTTATCCACTTTAAGAGGAAACAAGCTTAAAGCACTGATTGTCCTTCGTAGCTTTCAGAAGCTGTCTTCGTGAGATAGCATCTTCCGACCGTTTCACTAACGGGCATCGAACAACCCAAGGAAGATGGCCTGCTAGTAAGATGGCGGACAGGCACCAAAGTTATTTTCTTATCTGTCCTCTGGATGAGTGGAACTATGGAGCAAGTGATGTGGAAGTAAGGGGTGCAACAGCTGTAGAGACAATCAATAACACAGACAGTTCTGGACAGAACACATCACTCATGCTCATGTGATGAGCTTGTCACATCCTAATCCCTCGCCCCATCCTGTTTCACTTTTGGGAAACTTTAACTGCTGGTGTCAGCTATTCTGATTCTAAAATAGGATCAGCCCTTTACTACAACAGCCTTCTCTTTCTATTTATTGCATCTATTCGTAACTTGTGAATAAAGGCAGGAAGAAGCTTAATGAATTAAAACTTTTAAGAACTGTTTTAAGGGAATTTTCTTTTCTGAAACCATTTGTACAATTTTAATATCTATTTCAGGACTATATTTAAAATATTTATTAGTGAACGTACATTACACAAGGCAACTTTTGTTACCAAGACTGCAGTTCTTGAAGGGTTAATGGTATGTGATTTATACTGTGCCTTAATTGTTATGCTATTTAAAAAGAAATATTTATTTTGAAAGTTTTACTATGCTGCGCTCTAAAGAAAGCAACTTTAGATGTGACACTGTAAAATTATGTATTCATCTCATGGCATAAATTATTTAGTAGACTTAGATGTAGCATATTAAATATTAACCTAATTAACTAAGGATGTTGACTTGGATTTATTTAAATTCAGTATGTGCACTGTATGAGGGTACTCTTAAATTAACACTTTTTTTTAGGTTTTTACATTAAATATTGCTAGTTCATTCTTTTTCCCTCTTATAGTTCTTCATGTAGGCCTCTCAAATACATTAGTGCAGTTTTCTAACTCATCTGTTTGTAGACTGACTATTTTTCCCTTCGCTAGGAAATGCTGCTTTACATTGTCCTGTGAAACTACAATACTTGCAATTTTTATTCTTGACCGAAATGGAATTTAATATTTTACACTGTATTGGATTTTTTTATACTTGAACAATTTCATACAAGGGAAGACAGGATAGCATTTTTATGGACTTTATCCAATGTCACTGGATTTATTTTAAGTATTCTGAGAACTAGCCAGTGTTACAATGTAGACATGACTCTTCTGTGCATATTATTTATTCAGTATGTATATTGCTTTACAACATTTCAAATCTTTTAATCTATTCACTTGTATTAAAAACAATAAAAAAAAAGGTCGCATTTTTTTTGCTGTCGATGCTTTCTCTCAAATTGTCTTAGATCTTGTCTAGCTAAAATTAGGGGCTAACCTTTTATATAATTTTCCTGGTCTGTGCGGTGAACAGCAGTATATGCAATGTCTTTAAGTTCACAAACTGTAAACTGTATTAAATGGAGGAAACTCTACAGAGAAAATGGAGAAGATCCATCGTAAGAGTTATCGTAAAATAATAGAGGGGACGGGACTTTGGGAGGTCATCAAATCCCAGACCCAGGTTGCTTATGTCTTTGTTCAGTTCAGTCTTAAAATCCTCCGTTCAGAGACTGCGAACCGTTTCACCACCTAATTGTCCACAGTGTCTTTTTTTTTTCCTTTCCTTCATCTAGCCCAAGCTTCCCTGTTTATTTATGACCTTCATCTCTCATTCTTTGGCAGAGAGCCCAACCCTATCTTCTCAGTAACCTCCACTTAGCAACTGTAAAGTTGCTGTTCTGTTCTGTGGGCTGGACAAACCCACAGCAGAAGCCTGAGCCTCTGCTCTTAAATGTCATGCTTCAACCTCCAGCCATCTTTCTGTTCTTCCGATGGATTCATTTGGGTTTATCAAAAGCTTTTGTACACTGGGGAACTCACGACTGGACTCGCTCTGACAGATGTGGTCTAATGGGCACTGAGTGAAAGGGAATTACCAATTCCCTTCATCTGCCACCTGTGTTCCTGTTCATATGGTCTAATGTGCTTTCACTGCTGCCATGGTTTGCCACTAACTCACACTGAGCCAACAGAAGGCCTTTCATGCCTTTTCCAGCAGAACTGTTACCAAGCCAGCCATGCCTTAGCCTGTGCAGGATCCTTGTCCATCTAAGGTGCGGGATGCTGTATTTATCCTCGCTGAATTTCATGGGGCTCCTGTCAGCCTATCCTCTAGCAAACATGAATCTCTCTGAATGGCAGGCCTGAACTCAAGCACATCAACTACACCGTCCATTTATTATCATCAGTGATAGCCTGAAAGTACTGCATCCTGCCTCTGCTTCTAGGTCATTGATAAAGACACTGGACAGGACAGCCCCCGAGGAATTTTATTTGTAAACAACTTTCAGGCACAGTATGAGCCCTTTTGAGCATCAGTCTGGTCAGGATTTTGCCCGTCCAGACTGAAACATCTGAAACTGGATGCAAGGATTCTGTGTGAGACTGTACAAAAATGCCTTGCGAAACTCAAGGTATATCTCTGCTTTCTCCTCATCCATAACGAAGTCATTTAATCACAGGAGGCAATTGGGTTGGTCTGGCATGATTTACACTAGTAAATCCATGCTGACTTTTCCCAATTACCACCTTCTTCATGTGCCGAGAAAATGACTTCTAATATTGCCTGCACTGTGACCGTTGCAGAAACTGACTGTCCTGCAGTTCTCTGGATCCTCTTTGCCCCATTGAAGATGGGTGCATTACCTGCCATTCTCCAGTAACAGAGATCCTGATTTCTGAATCCTTTCAAAGGCAGTGAGTAAGGAATCCTTTTGAGTAAGGAATTTCATCCCAATACCTAATCTAAATCTCCCCTCTTTTAGTTTAAAACCATTCACCCTTGTCCTATTATTATCACAGCATGTAAAAAGTTGATATCTCTCCTATTTTTAAGCTCCTTTCGGGTACTAGAAGGCTGCAGTAAGGTCACCCCTGGGCCTTTTCTTCTCCAGGCTGAAGAAACCCAACTCCCTCAGCCTGCCTGTCTTTGTAGGAGATATGGTCCTCTGATCATCTTTTTAGCCCTCCTCTGGAACTGCTCCAATAGCTATACATCTTTTTTTGTGCTGGGGGACCCCAGCACAGACCTCACAAGGGCAGAGTAGAGAAGAACAGTGACTTCCAGCCTAGGATACGCTTGGCTTTCCAGGCTACAAACATACACTGTTGGCTCATGTGAAGCTTTTCACCCAGCAGGACCCTTTAGTTCTTCTCTGTTGGGGTGCTCTCAATGAGTTTTCCCAGACTGTCCACATAACTGAAGTGGAACACCTTGTACTTGGTCTAGTTGAAGCTCATTAGGTCCACTTACGAAGCATTTCCAGGTTCCTTTGGATGGCATTCCTTCCTTCTATTGTATCGCCTTGAAAGGTTGCATGGATGAGCTGAAGCTGCTAGAATTGCAATTTTTCTGAATGTTTGTATTTTCCTAATTACTTGTGAACATAACTTGGCATTACTAGAATTCACTGCATCTATTTTTTAATGGATTTTGAAAAGTGAAAAGAATATACTGGGATTAAAATATGATGCAACCATTCATAGCACCCCTTAGCCTTGGTAATCAGATACTGAGCCTTTCCAAACTGAGCAGTTCCCTAGTTCTGCTCTAAACATACATCCTGTTGCCTAGCAAGGTTACATAAGATGTGCGCTCAAAGTTTACATCCAGCTATTCCAAGTGTATCCTGCAAACAAAAAGGAAATGCTCTTTTAAACTAGTTTATTACTTCATGCCACCATACTACTAGACGTAAGGGTCCCAAGGCACAGGTTCTTTGTATTATTTATATTAGATGTACTACATTTAGCAAAACCAAGCACATAAGAGTAGCAACAACTCAAGATTTTTAGATCTTTGGAAATAGTACAGTTATGGATGAATTTACATTATGCTTACTGTGACTGATAACTGGGCTTTGGGGCTTTGTTTGCATTCATGGTGGGTTTTTTTCCCTCGAAAGCCCAGTCAAAAAATATGTGAACAATTAACTTTGACATAGTGTCAAACAGTAAATGGAAAACTACCACTACAACTGTGCTCAAGCATACAGATGTGCACTAGAACAATTCTCTCCACTTGAGAAAAACAAACTCCTTTTCCCAGTTCAATGTGCCAACTTCGCTGTGATAAGCCCTGAATATGACCTAGTCAGTCTTGGATTAGGGAGGAACCTATCACAATCTTCTGCTTCATCACCAAACATCTGAAACTCAGAAATCCAAACTAATTGGTGAGAGGTCTCTGAGACAGATACATTCTTTAGCTCAATATAATCATGTTAAATCTTTGGACAAGACTTAATAGGTGCACTTGCTTCTTCTCTCTCTATATGTGGCTGTGATGGGCCATATGTTTTCCAGTTCCAAACAGAGCAAGCGGTCTTGTAGGTGCCTGTGCACTTATTGCTTTAGAGTGGGTAGAACATGTCAGTGACATTAAGACAAGCCTCCAGCCTTTCACCTCAAATTTACCTGAACTTTAAGAAGTCTGGAAAATAAGCTTTACAAAGGAACCCTTCATACCCACAATTCACCTTCTGAATTTATTTACTTCATTTGAGACCAGAACAAAAAATGTCAAAATAGCAAAACTGACAGAAGTGGTTTATAAGAAAAGCTCAATGATTCTTCTGCCTGCCATTCATTTGTTAATAGAGCTTTGTCACTGAACTTGCAAAGGTTGTAAATCAGTCTTTATGACACTCCTGAAGAACTGGAAAAGATTTTATCCAGCACTTCTATTGTTGTGGGGTTTTGTTGTTGTTGTTTTCCTGATTTGCAGTAATGAGAAAAATAAGAACAAAATTCAGAAAAATAATATTTAAAAAAAACAGTTCTTTTTATTTAAGAAATAGTTAAAACTACTAAAAAAATCATAAATATTTTAAAAGAAAATATCCCTAGACTAAGAGAGTATTAGACTAGAATGTTCAGATTTTTCCTGACATTAACCATTACAATTGAATAGTTTCCAAAAGAATTCCGCTTCAGTATATTTTCCTTCTGCTTCAAAGGGAGGACTGATTACTTGCTCAAGGCTGTGGATGCCATACTGTTGCCAAAAATTGGGATTCCCAGGCTATTTGCTCAAACCACTGGAATACTTCTCTTAATTTGATCACTAGCAATATTTCTGAATGAAGACAGAAATGATGGAAGTGTAGAGGCCAAGACTGTTCTCAGGCAAATGAAACTCCAGCAGAAATACTTTGGACAGTCAGGCAATTTGGGAATATTTTATACAAATAAGTGAACGCTGGCAAGAGAAAAAAAAAAAAAAAAGCACATAAATAATCCAATCAAAGTACAAGCTTTTTTTGAAGTGTCCAAGCTTTTCTTAAATGACGGCCAGTCTCAATTATAATGTAATTTCTTCATCAATGCTAATGATGAAGGGCCTTAAATTGGGCTGGCCACTGAAGATGGAAGATGTAAGTAGCACATCAGTGCAATAAGGGATGTCCACAGTCTGTGTTTTTCAAACACAGTTATGGAGTAGTACACAGTCCTAGGCATGAATGTATTTTACACACACTAGTTAAGGAAGGTGTGGTCTTCATAAATCAAAAATTAGATCATTACAAAATGCAAGTTTAAGCATCACTCTTTCCCAAATTTCATCAACGTTGGCTCTTTCTTATTAGTGAGAAATTTTATCAATTAAATACACATACCCTTTTCTCGTTTTCTGTGAAGTGCATCCTTTCACTAACTAGAGTGCTATCATAGTTTACGTTTTTCATGTAAGAGAGAACGTAAATATCTCTAGGCTTTGTTCTTCTATAAATATCACTAGCTCCACTTATACTACTGTATCTTGAGACTGGTTTTCCTCTGACCTTAACAAGAACAGCAGTTTTCCTGTCTTCCCTAACAGCAACTGGAATCTTACCAAAATAAATCAGAATCCAACATAAAGCTCCAGCAGTGGCTGAGCAAGAGAACAGGAGCATGCCCTTCAGTCTTCAGAGGACTTGTGTGGGGAGGGAGCTGGTCTTCTTAGGGCTCAGCTGAAGGCATGCAAAGGGCACATGGCAGGTGAAAGGCTTTCTTGTGTGAACGCATTGGTTTAGCTTAATAAAGGCTAAGCAAAGGGCAAACAAGGCTGCACTGTAGTGATTCTAGGGTAGAAAATCTTGGTGCTCACTGGAACTTCAAAAAACTGAGCTGGCTTCAAAGACTCTCTCCTCTGTATAATGCACACTGTATGCAGCACCCTGATCTGACCCGCCTGTGCTAAGTGGTGCTTGCCAGCAGTCCCCCTAAGAAAACAGGTTGGTACATACAATGTATACAGTGGAACCTCAAGGAGTCTGGCTTCCTTAAACTCAGAGTGGCAGTATTAGGGAGAAGCAGAAACTGTACCTATTCTGTTCATAAGATAGAGTTTACTTGACAAGGAACTGCACTATATAAATGTTATTTTGTTCCAGGAGGGCTGCTTGGTTGCTAATTACAACAGTCATTGCTGCAGAGGACAGAATAGCGAGCTTTGGGCACAATGGAGACGGGCTTGATACCCTAGGACTGCAGCCAGGGCCCAGACTGAAAGCAGAAGATCTGCATGAATCTTCCTGAGAGATCTGCAGGATGTCAGAGGGGTTTGTTTTACACGTTGGAAATACAGACTGCTCAGTGGCTGTGAAAGTGCCATTGCTTGCAAACATGAGTTTTCCTGTTTTTTTTTTACATTTACTATGGTATTTAATGTGCTCAGCATGATGGTATAATTTTCCAGATTTTTAAATCTAAAAGCAGATTTTTCAGGTCTCTACTGGCTGAGAATGAGTGTATTTTTTGCCCACCTGGTGACTACAGAAGACAAATACGTCAACATGAGAACAAATTGTTTTCCAGTGGGATGTTATTAAATCTAGGTAGTATTACCTGCAAAGTCCTAGGTTTTGCCAGTTACCATCACTGGTAAAAGATTTTAGTGATACCACTTCACTTTTAATTCCTGCATCAACAATGGCCTCAAACAAAACAAAACAAAACAAAACAAAACAAAACAGAAAACCCACCCAGAACTATTTTACAGTATTGTTCATAGATCCTGCTATTTAGAAGATCACCCATCTTTGCAAGAACATTAGCTCCTCCAGAAAACAACTCATGTTGCTGAACAGAGCAAGCTGCAGGTAAACCTGCAAACAGCACTTTGCTCTACTAGGCACTGACTTGCTGCACTGTGGCAGCACACTCCCAACACTTGCCTGGCTATAGTGGTAGGACAATTCTGCTGTTCACTACGACATGCAGGAAGGAAGGGTAGCTACATGTTAACATCTGTGATGAACTTTGGGTCACTTTCTGATAATGACTTGTTGCAGATGGAAAAAGAGGAAAAAAGAAATACTAAAGTGATGCTCAGCTTATTCCACAGGGTCTGAAAGAAAATCCACCTAGGGATTTTTGGAGAAGCAATATGCAACAATAAGGAGTAAGACCACTCAAAGAGCAGCATGTGGGGGAGCCATGTCAACGATGAAGCTGAAGAATTGTAGTCCAGTTAAATGCAGCCACCTAAGCACATCTCTAGTTTGTAGGCTTCATGGACGCTTGTCTGGATTTCTGTGTTCATGATCCTCCTGTATGAGGTTCTACAAATTCAGACTTCCCATCATTGCCTCATTTCAATTAAAAAAAAAAAACAAAAAAAAACCTAACTGTTCTTCCTTATACAGCTGAAACCTTCCCTCTTTCTCAAGCGCTATGGTGACATGAACCCGAAGAGCCTTCTTAGGGGAAATTCTTCTAAATCACCAGGTGGTGCAAAGCCACTGGCAAAGATCTTTTTAACGTGCAGCCTGGAACGCAGGGCATGTAGAAGGCAGAGTTATTTCAATTATCATAGGCAACTAATTGAAAAAACAGACAGACAGTGCCTCCCTCATTATTTCTCAAATTCACTATCTCACTTTTCTCCAGATAAGTGCACCTGCACTCATCTCTGATAAACTTTTTTGTTTTTAGAGGCCATCTATATTTACACAGGAATGTAAAATAATGAATTGCCTAGTCTGCTGCGAATCACAGAGAAAATGAGGAGTTCAGGAGACATGGAAACTGAAATTTCTTTTTGCAAGAGAGGAATTTACTTAAGCACTAAAAGTGCAACATTAGATTACACATGTAAAATTCTGAAGAAGTTTATGCTTTTGGTTAAACGTTCCTGTTACAGGAATGTAATGTCAAGGTTTTCCAAAACAAAAGATTCTCTTTTAAAATACACAGTCAAAGGCTTCCAGGTATCTGAAAAGTTAATGCAAATTCTTCCTTTAAAAATAATTAACCAGCACTGTGAACATTTCTTCTCACTCATTTCAAATATTTTTCCCTATTCCACATACGTGTAGCTTTCCTTGGCAAAAGTTCTGTCTCTGTATCCTGTGATATTTTATCAGATTTGATTGTAAGTCTCTGACACAAACCTTTTCATTATGCTACATAATGTTGTATTTCACCAATAACTGGAAATCATTCAAGTGTCTATCATAAAATGTTTGATCTGATACATCTAATCTGCATTTTAAACCCTCCGCCTCTTACAATCTGCTCAATTGTTTCATTATTCTGCGACTTTACCTTCATGCTCTCCAAAACTGCTGCTGCTGCTCTTTTTTTGTTAGCCCAGACATAGCAGCACAGGTCAGGCAGCATGAAAGCTGTCAAAAATCTGCTGCCTGATTAGGTTTTTAGCGCTGCTGTTGTTGTTGAAAAATAATTATTGACTATCTCCATTCCCTTTTTCACTTTCTTTCCATTCTCTCAGCCTGCTATTTTTCTCCTCTCAGGCTTCAAGCTGAGACTAGGCTCTCTAACATTTTCTAGTTCATTGGAGGTCATTAGCAAACAGCTTCAGAGAAGCTAGACAGCATGTTTGCTCTTTTCATATTGCTGTATTTCAGTTTTTCATGGGACAGAATCACTTAAGATCTTCTGTACCATTCTTTTCACATAAGCTCTTTGTTCCTTATGATATAGAAAAAAAAAAATAAAGGTATACACATACTGTTCTTTGCTATTGTGGCAGAGCCACAATTTCAAATGTAAAGAACATACTACTGTGTACAGGTACATCACTGATACACTCACCCAGAATGCATTCAGGTATATGTCCAGGTGCTTTACTGTCTTTGTGTGCAAGTAAATTATAAGCTGTATGTATAATAAAATACATACATAAGGCCTTAAAAATCTGCCCCATTGTACATTCTCATAATTTATTTTCTAAAGTCACCATGTTCTTATTACAAACTTGTTTTAGGCCCTGCCAAATTCTAGAGACTGTCAGACCATTCAAGCCTGCCAAATTCGCCTCCTCCAGCTAGCTCTCTGGAATACAAAGCTATCTAACAAGTCCTACTCAGAATGTGTTTTGAACTATTAAAATCAACCACTACCGGCACATTTTCTTCAGGGGGAATGGTATTCCAATGAAGGGCATTTACATTCTGAAAATGTAGGGAAAGCCTTGATAAGGTCAGGAAATACAGAGACAAAACCTTAAAGTAGTAGTTTAAGAGCCTGCTAACAAGTAATCAGTAGAGCGACCTATTTTCTGTGGAGGGAACAACCAAAAACCAAAAGATCAGTTCATGATGGAGGGAGCAAAAAAGGACTCCTGGAGATCCTGCGGAAAGGGTTCGTCTGTGAAAACAAGATGAAAGCACGGAAGCAGACAAGGAAAAGAAAAGATTAATTAATTCACTTTTTCTACAGAGTTAACAGAATTTGCATATCCATTCCTGGTTCAGAAGCTTTGAAATTCTGTTTTTCTCCAGCTGTTTTTCTTATCATTGTGGCATGCTTGCTCTTCACACATAGAGCCACTTAGCTCTCAGATTCTCTCTTTTAACAGACTGCTGGCATCTTTCAGCTGCTCTCAGGCCTTCTCTTTTACATCTCCCAGCTGCCTCTCTTACCCCTCACAGCATTACTAGCCCACTCATCTTGTGTATTTTTTTTAAATCATTTCCAGCTGCCGCATTTGTGCTCTAGATACTTCTCATTCTCTCTCCCACCCAGAATATGTCACTTTGGAGTGTTTCTGGGGGCCTATGGGATGACAGCAGGTTTCCAAAGCCTCTTTCTGCCCTAATAGGAACTTCATTCAAATCCTTTCAAGATTTCCATGCACCAAACCAAAATTTTTTGGGGGCTATTTGTGAATGCTGGGAAGGGGGAGGGCATGCTGCTAAAATTCCCACAGTGCCAAAAACACAACAGATATTCAAATCTCACCTCCTGCTGTTTCACACATCTCATGTATCATGCTCTCTGGACTCTGAACAGTGCCCAAGATCCCACAGTACACACAAAAGTTCTGAAGTTTAGAAGAAACACCAGGTTGCAGATCAAAATCTCTTGCTCAGTAGTGTCCAGATTGTTACGTTACTCTTGCAGACTGCAGACTCTGGACTGATGTGGAAAAGGCTTTATGTGTTTTTAAGAAACACTGCACTTCAGTGCATGCAAATTCTTCGACTTTCATAGTCAAGAAGTAAACTTTGTAAACCAGTTCCTCTTAACTGCGTAAATGGCAGTTTAGATTCACATTTGGTGGCTATTCCCACACACTGTTTTTTCACCTTAAGAAATGGATAATGCTTTCATTTTGTTTTGGTTTTGCAAAATTTTATGCCAAATCTATATGAATATAGGAAGATTAATTACTAATATAACTAATATAACTAATTAGCATCTAACTAAATTTACTCAAAATCGAATTTCAAAGCTATTAGACTTCCTTTCCTCCAAAACTTTGGCAAGAGCCGAATGAAAATCTGGCTGGAGGAGGTACATAAATGTTATGGAATCTTAATTGGGCCGTCTACAATATTCCTTTCAACACTGTCATTTGAATAAATGTGCTTGAAGGTTCAGGAAAGGATAGTAGTTAAAACAAATAAATGAACTACAACGACAAACTGAACAAAGATCTTATTTGTATATTACACAGGTTTCTTTCTGATTTACCAAGGATTGACCTGTTTTTTATATGCAGACATCCCGACAGAAACTTAGATTTACCCACTGGAGTATACCGGGTGAAGCACTTTCTCTGCAACAGGTGCCCACAGTCCAAAGGCAAGCCAGGACGAAATGTGTTGGCATCCAGCACTTGCTATGAAATAGGTCACAAACTCGGAAAATCCATTTATAAACATCACACAAGATTGCAGAAGAGGAATATATTTGGAACTGCCTGAGGAAGGAACACTCCTCAGCCTCTATGCAGAAAAGTTCTCATCCTCTTCTCTTTCTCTTTCTGCACCTCCAAGCACAGGCAGAGGAAAAAAGGACTTTGGATCTGCCTGTTCTAAATGGTTAAAAGGAAAAAGAAACAGTCTTCTTAGGTTTTGAAAAATATCAGTAGGAGCTTGCAGTTTAAGAGTTGATTTAGTTACTACAGTGGTTGGGAGAGAAGCAAGCATAAAACGCATGGTAAAGTAGAGGTGAAGCTGGAAGAAAGATTTTAAAGAGCTTCACAGACATTTGGACACCACCTAAGATTGTTTTCCTGCCACAGTGGCTTTCTCCAAGGTACAGTGAAATAATTAAAAGCTCTCCAGACAACATGAGAGTCCTTTAGATCAGGTCTTATGGCCTTGTCTTCAAACTACAGGGTTTTAATAAAGGGTATTAAGAAGCACTTTCAAGCACTCCTTAGCGTGGCTGGAGTTAAGACAACTTTGAGTTCTTCACAATATATGTAATTGTTACCAAAACTGAGAACAAAAATCCAAGGTTCCTTCCCAAGTGGGATTCTGGTGTTCCTAAAAACCTTCTCTGATGATTTTGGCAAAATTTACAAGTCAGCTCATGAAATAAAGGATAATCGACTTCCACAGTTAACTAGGCAGTCAACTAGCACACGCAGCTCTCCATACCTGCCAAGTACTTACGCTATTCTAAAAAAAACCCTATTATAAGAAATGGTGTTATTTGGATTAGACTAAGCAGAGGTTGCCTGGTTCCGAAGAAACCAAATATGACTGTGACACTGCACTCTCTACTTTCCACATGAGATCACCAGATATATTTGACAGTGATAAACAAGAATGGGGTTATATGTTCAGTGTACAAACTACAGCATCACCTTCTATAACTAGGCCTGCATCGAGTTAAATGGCAAAAATAGGATCAAATATTTTTCCTCTTAAAGAAAAGCAAACGCACAAACACACAAAAACAACAATAAGATATATTCCCTCTCCTTCCTCCAAATGTGTCTTCCCCTTCTTAAGGCAATCACAAGACAAGCACTGTATGCCACTGCCAAATACTACCATTTTTTGTGTTGTATTTTCCAAGTGCTGAATACTATAATCTGGCACAAAGTGGGAAAGGTGTCTAATAGAGAAAATGTACAGTAATTTTCACAGGGCTGGGAAAATTAGGTTGCTCCCTGGATATAAACAAGAGACACACAGATCCTCTGACTTACCGTGAGAAGGAGCTTCTTTCAGCTGCTTGTGAAAAGGGGTAAGGGAAACTAGCTCATTTATTGTAAAACTTGCCTCTGAGGATTCTCCATCAAGCTTTGTCTTCTTTTATGCAAAGTAAAAGTCAGGGCTTGACTAATTTTGCATCTCTGATTAAAACTGAGTGAAATCCTGAAGATAGTTCATAGATACTATCATAAAAGCAATACAGCAACACAATATATTATGAATTTATTGTATCAACAGCAATGTTAATCCATTGTTAATTCACGGAACAATCACTAGCAGCCTGAAAGATACAACCTTAAATGATGATGTCCAAAGTTGTCAGTAGCCAATAATAGTAAGCATAGCCTGTGTCAAAATAGACCACTTGAAACCACTGGAGGAATATGTTCACGACAAATTTCAACTAGTTTCAGAAAAATAAAGATGGATTTATTTTGTGAGAATTCATAGAAATTATTAAAATATGTCAACCGTAAAAGCTACGTCTGCAGTACACAGTTCAATAAGGAAGGAAAAAATTGTCTGAGAAAAAATGAAAAACTGAAGGAATATCTTCCACCATGTTTTCCATTGTTTAAAACTATGTTTTTTGGAAACAAAATAATCACAGCAAAATTCCATAAGTACATAGCCCATTTAAATGTTCATTTTGGAGTGTGAATGAAGTGCACAAGGACCTCTAAAGGCTTGAAGAGAAGGACTGTTATTCTTGTTTTTACTAATTTTTAGGATTTATCTTCCAATAAATCCCTGGTCAGCATCTGTGAGCTGACACACTGTGGGTGCTGCACAATGTTTGCTTTACATGGATACATATTTCCATGTAGCTTTCACAAATGAACATTTATAACTCTCCAAAATCCATGCACTATAATAGAAGAACAGATGTCACAGATTTGAATCCCTATCATTGAACACTGAGGTATGAAAGAATGAGAGGATTTAATCAAATATAGTGAATGATTTCACATAGCTGCATATTGAATTTTGTCAGATATACTCTGGAATACTGAACACATATGCAACACATTCATTTTAAGTACAAAACAGAAGCATTTTTTTGCATCGTGAGTATCTTCTTATAACCCACAAATTATTTTAGTGTTGAGACAAAGTTTCCTGTTTTCACAGGCACACACTTAGATGAGCACAGCTGTCTAAAAGCCCTTTCTACACTGACTTTCCCACAACATTTCTTGTGTCATAGAATCATAGACTCATCTGAGTTGGAAAATCCTCAAGTCTAACCATCAACCTGACCTGCTGAGTTTCTTCTTTAAATAATGTCTTAGTGCCATGTCCACGTGTCTCTTAAATACCTTCAGAAACAAGGACTCAAGCACTTCCCTGCACAGCCCATTCCAATGCTTGGCCTTCCTCTCCATGAAGAAGTTGCACAGTGTATCAGCTCCTTCTGATGACATTTGCTCATTTGCTCACTGTACTATGAATATATGTGCATGCATCTGCATGTGGATTAAGAGCTAGACAATGAGTGGAATGTAAAACACACACCCATCACGGAACTAGCACAGGTTTGGTGGTGCAAAGGTGTGAAAATGTCTCAGAGCACTGTGTAGGGGAGGAGAGGTTCAAACAAGTGAAGTGAGACAGATATTATCTTTGTGTAGCCTTCTTTAAGTCTGTTTGATGACACTGTGTAGTGGATGCTCTTGGGAAAAAAAAAAAAATCTGCTACGGAAATACAAACATCTCCTCACATTTTAAGAGATACAGATTTTATAAGTTCCTTCAAAATTCCTGATTGATGAGCTGCAGTTATTGATATTTTACCGGCCATATCTACCTAGCTAGGATGAGGGACCAGTGGCAAATGTGTTTATTAAATGACTTTTCTTCAGACAAAAGAAAGCAGCTGGTTATTTATGAGTGAGCAGTCATAGCAAACCTGTAACTTTGAATGGTGAATCATTTAAAAGTTGTGAAAAAGTTTTAAAAGTTGTTGCATATAACAAAAACTCAAAATACCTCACTATGTTCTTCTGATAATACCAAAGGACATGAGACCCACAAATTTAGATCCACCATCCTTCTGAAACAAATGGAACTTGATTGGAGAAGTATCACTAAGCAACTGAAAGGCCAGTTGTATCATAAAACTTGATTTGAGCCAAGCGAGCCAGCTGCATCATAAAGCAACTGGAAAGCCAAGTGACACGTATTCCCCTGCTTTTTTGCCATTGACACAAACTGCACTCACTACCTATATAGCCACTGACACGCAGATTTGATGGCAAGTTATTTCTTAAAGCCCATAAAGCTCACATTCTAAATGAATATATTTGTGCTGATCTGTAACACTGCAGAGCTATCCGAATGCAGAACCCACAGCATGACACGTGTCACCGGGACTCTCAGGCTCAAGCTATTCTGTTAAAGCTCAATGCAAAGTTCAACAACTGAGCTTTTGATCCACAGCATTTGGTCTGTGACTCATACAGGAATTTGACTCATTCATCCTCTGCTGCAAGTACCTTGCTTGAAACTTCCAATGTGGTTAATAAAAAATTAATTGAGCAACATCTTGTACTCAGATCAGTCCCTTGTTCACCAATGCGTATCAGCACAGTCTCACAGCTCCCACTCACCTCCCACCTTCTGGTATCATATCTGTGTCCAGAACTGCATGTCAGCTGGGGAGCCTTTGTGGGCATGACTGGACAATGACCTGACAATATTCAACTGTCAGAGAAGCCACTGTTGATTGGCACATGTTTTTGATACAGTCACAAGTCCTAAATCAGTAACATTTCGAGTTTAAGATTGTATTTCAAAGAATTCGACCGACTGCACGAATATTGGAACAGACA
The DNA here is from genome assembly GCA_036925125.1 of Oreortyx pictus. Taxonomy (NCBI): domain Eukaryota; kingdom Metazoa; phylum Chordata; class Aves; order Galliformes; family Odontophoridae; genus Oreortyx; species Oreortyx pictus. The sequence goes on along the minus strand of JAUPFR010000003.1, from coordinate 82,957,618 downwards.
TACAGCAGCTATAAATCAGCAGATCTCTGCAACTTTCAGTAACGGTTTGGTGATCCAGAAGGACTGAGAATTTTATCTGAAACACCTAATAGGTAAAAATAACTGTTACAGGCAAGAGTTTTTTAACTTCTAAAATATTAAGAAAAAGCATCTATCATGATATATATGACTCAGTTAATACTATTCAAAGACAGAATTCTTGCCCTAAAGGGAAACAACATCATCTAGAGATAAAGGAAAATGAGAGAAACTGTGACACCAGAGAGATTTAATACAATAAAATCTTCAACTTCCAGTCTTTCCAATATTAATGCCTATTTATCTCACACACAGAAGGTTGAAGAGGGTGGAAAGTATGCTCAAATTGCCATTTTCAGACAAAATCAATAAGCTCCAAGCCATTGTCAAAGCAGAAACCCAAAGCCATTCTCAACAGGAAAAAAAAATAAAAAATAAAATAAATAAAAATTCTATGGTTGTATTTACAGAATCTCAGAGTCATAGAATTGTAGGGGTTGGAAGGGACCTCTAGAGATCATTGAGTCCAACCCCCATGATGAACTAATCCAACCCTTTTCCCATATCCATGGCAAAAGCTCTTTGGTACATGAAACAATCAGGTAGCAACTATCAGGTGGCGGTAAATTACATTATTTTTTTATCCCAAGCTAATTAAAACCCTTGGAAGATTATTCTTCAGTGTACCAAATAAGACCTATGCCTCTTTCAACTTCCAGAGAACAGAAGAAGAAGAACCATAAAAATAGGAGAGTGAGATTTGTACAGAACCAAGTCCTATGAATAAATCTAGGAAAACTGAATGAAAACTGTAAAAATCTGGGGACAATGTAGAGGGAGCCACAGGATGAATTTTAAGCATTTCCAATGCTATGTTTACTCCCACTTTAGTGAAATTGGTCTTACTAAGTATGAAACTCCATTAAACACGCAAATCACACAAATTTTGTGCCTGAAACAACAAAAAGCAGCAGCTTGGCCAAGTTTCCTAACACATCTGTGGATAAGACCACAAAGCATTAGTTTATGGAGAAAAGTAGTAGACTTGGCAAGTCTGCATGTGGCATGTTGACCTTTTTTATTTTCAGAAAAGCTCGCCATGAAGCTGGGTTTCTGAATTGCTGCTCTAAAGTTAGAGTCTTTCAGGCTGTAGTATCATGGCAGCCTAAAGAAACATGAATTAATACATGACTTTTTTTAGTTCCTCCAAAAACCTTTACAGGAGTTCAGGGTGGTGTCAGTTTGGTTCTTGGTGATCAACAGCTGTGACCATTGCTAAAAGCCTCAGCACATGAGAACAGCTGCATTTAAGTGAAAGGCTAAAGGGTTCTGTTTCTGGGAGGAGGTCTGATTGTCTGTTGTCTGCTCCAAGCAAAACTTGATAGTGTGGCTTACAATGCTGTCATGCTGACTCTTTTGTTACGTTAATGCACTTGGAAGCATTTTTAGTGGAATAACAGCACACTAGACACCTCAGACCACACTAAGGAAGTTCTAAGCCACTTAGATTATAATAAACTGATTTGCTAAACAAGGATATAGAAATCCTTGAGTTCTACTGCACTTTAAGCAATGGAATGACAAACTGAAAACAGGTTTAACCCTGATACTAGGTTAAAACTTAAATGATGTGTGCAAAGCCTGTCATTTTTTCAGGGTGTGTCTTCACACACAGGATGGTCAAACCAGTTTTTGAAGAGGTAAAAACTCAGAGTGATGATTTTAAAGAATCAGAGAACAACTCAGACACAGAGTTGCAGATACTATAAATCATACTATTATTAATTTCAAAGGAGCAATTATTGCTACATTGTTGAACTTTGTGATAATTCTTCCAGATTAAATGATGTTAATTTAAAAAAAAAAATGCACTTCTTTAATTTATACGTAGCTCCCTGGTTCTAGGCTTTTAGGTTGCATCAGAGAAAGAAAGTCTTAAGTAAAGCAGAAGCAACTGCATGAAAAAACTCCTTCACTGAAATTAAGAAGTTTCAGTTAAAGAATATATATATAAACAGTTTCTGTAATTTTTGTGATATATATATCACATTACAGATTATATATCACACTCAAGATATATACAATTCAATTACTTCATATTATGTATTGTATATTTCATGTAAATTTTCCTATGCTTTATATATTTCTTTCCTGGAGCTCCCCATCAGATACTGAAAGGCCGCTCTCAGGTCACCTTGCAGCCTTCTCTTCTCCAGGCTGAAGAGCCCCAGCTCTCTCAGCCTGTTGTCCTCATAGGAGAGGTGTTCCATTCCATGGATCACATCTGTGGCCGTTCTCTGGATGCGCTCCAACAGGTCCATGTCTCTCCTGTACCGAGGATTCCACATCTGGATGCAGTACTACAGGTGAGGTTTCACCACCACAGAGTAGAGGGGCAGGATCACCTCCCTTGACCTACTGGCCACGCACCTTTTGCTGCACCCCAGTTGGCTTTCTGGTCCAGCCTGCCACGTACCAGTACCCCCAGGTCTTCCTTGGCAGGGCTGCACTCAGTCCTTTTATCCTCCAGTATCCTCCTTGTATTGGTAGTGGATGTTGCCTCAACTCAAGACCCTGCACTCAGTTGAATCTCATGAGGCTCTCCTGGGCCCTCTGCTCAAGCCTGTCTAGGTCCCTCCAGATGTCATTCCATCCCACTAGCATGTTGACTGCATTCCACAGCTTGGTAACATCCACAAACTTGCGAGCATGCACTTGACCCCACTGCTAACGTCACTGACGAAGATGTTAATATTAATATGCATAACAACAGCACCGATCAAACTATTCTGACTACTGGTATTGGAATTCCTCAGACAAAATACATTGCTTTTGTATATATATGGCAAATCAGTCCTAACACTATGCATTTGTTCTTATCATCCTACATATGATCACACCTCTCCATCTAGTCTGAAGTCCATGTATACTGCGTAAGGGGAGCCAGAAGCACACTCCTAGTATTCAAAGATTTTAAAAAATGAATAAAGAAAAAAAAAAGTGAGGATGTGATTGCTTTTCAAGCAAGTATAAAAACCAGCCAGAACCCAGCGCTCCTGTATAGGAACTGAGTAATCATGCCCTGTACAGGTAGAGCATGGGAGGTGAAATCCACGGGCAGTGAATGAGGTTGCAGGGCAAGATACACACACAGACACCCACACAGCATCTGTTACTGCTATTGCAGTCAGTAGACCCGGTATCTGGAGGAGGTGAGCAACACTCTTCAGGGGTAAGCTGATTCAGCTGTGTAAAAGCTTCAGGAGGTTTGCACTGACATTTTTGCTAATTATTTCTTGAATTACAGCTATCTCCAATTAAACAAAAGTAGCAGCTTGGTTGACTTCAGCTGGAACAGGAGTAGACCCATAAGAACTGCCACCTGCTCTTTCCAATCAATGGGTAAACTTGCACTGACTTCAATCATCCTGTAACAAACAGACCTTTAGGCACGGGGCTCTCCCATAAACAGAACCGGACTAAAACCAGCAGGTGTTCTGCACAGAAAGGTTCCTGTATGAACTTCCAATTTCTAAAAACAGCTCCAGGATAAATAAAAATGAATCAGCACCAGAGATCTTCTATTTAGGGAAACACGTTCTTGTAAGAGACCTGAACATCTCAGAGCATCTGAGCTTTCATTCATTTTCCTCTTTCTGGTGAATACACATGAAGCTAATTGTTCTGATGCTCACATTTGCTGGTGTCAGCCAACAGTCAGATACCTGGCAAGGTAGCTGTGAATCTAAGTTTTATTTGTATTCTTTATAAAACCAATATTCGTATTCCAGAAAATGAAGAAATTAAAATGGTAGTGATTAATGTCCTAGAACTGACATGCAACTGGAGAATGACAAGTTAAATTACTAGTGAAAACAAACAAATTATAGGCCCTCCTGTTCTGTTTTCATTAACCTAATGGCCAATGACCACAAAGTCATACAACCTTTTTGCTGAGGACATGTACCACAATAAAAATGAGGACAACCAATGAAGAAATCAGTATTAAACAAACTCCACGTAAGGAGGATCAAGTTCTCCACTAAATTTGTTTGGTTACATTGAAAACCAAAACGATGTACAGAACACCTGCTATGAATTCAGTGAAGTTTCCTAGGAAAACAACACTACAGAGGTATTTCAACTGTTTTTTAAGTTATCACATTAACACTGGTGAACCACTACTGATGCAGATAGATAACTCAGGGAGAAGGGATTATACGAGTTGCTCACCAGAACTGATAGGACATCAGCCTACAGTCCCAAGAATGTTACTGTGGGAACGCCCTTCTCTTTTGTTTTCCTAGAAGATTTCACTCCATTGTTCCTCTTTCCCTCCCCCTCCCCCTCCCCCTCCCCTATTTTATATCTATTTTATATATATTTTCTATTTTATATCTATTATCTATATATTTATATATTATATATAATATATAATATATATTATATATTATTATATTATAATATATATTATATATATTATATATATATTATATTATATATATATATTTATATCTATATCTATTTTATATATAGAAAATTAATGTGTAAATCCAGTGAAAGAACATACAAGTGTTTGTGGGCCACAAATTCACTATGAAAATTCTCCTGGAGTATTTCCTTTCCATCTAAAATATTTATATTTTAATCTGATAAGATACATAGGATTTGGGATTAAAAAAATATTTTATCAATGACTATTTGATATTTTTCACAAATATTATAGACTGCACGTTATTTGCTGCTGAATTTATATTGTATTCTAAGCAATTCTGTTGGCCTTCAAAACTTAACTACATTCCCAGTCAAATTATCTGACATCTAAATATCAAATTGTCACCACACTTCTCTGATGCTTCTTTTTTATTCTCTGTGATAAGACAGAGGCAGATCTCTGTTACATTAGTGGAAATTTGTGTAGAACCAGCAGTTTTGTTTCAGAGATACCGATATAACTGAACCAGCATCTAAGCTGATGTTCTTACTTATACCAACAATTTATTTATTTTTAATGTTCATGGCCTGATTCATAAATCTTTATGATGTTGCATTCCTTTTTTTTCTTTTATGAAGATATAAGAGTGGCACATTTGATGGGGTATTAAAAGAGATCTCCAAGATGAATTTTTCAGGATAGTCAAGAATATTCTCCAAAGAAAATGATAACTTGTAGAAAAATGGTACAGTATGTACAGAAGCCTTGTAAATACAGGAAAGCAAGAAATTAAGAATTAAAGAAGAGACCTATTTTGAAACAAAAAGATTTTTTCTGGTACATAAATCACTGGTCTGTATTTATTCAAGTGAAACGTTAAGGTGAAAATGTAGGGTGAAAGTTCATCAGTAAGTGGCAAAACAAGCATTGATTTGAGGAGAAATAGGATTTCACCCCAGCAGAGCGAAATATCTGTAATTCTTTCTAAACCATAAAGGCATCAAATACATTTTTTTACTTTTGTTTGGTCCTCCTTCCTTTTTTGGGAAAAAAATAAAAAAGTAAAGTCAGAGTGGAAGACTATCTGGCTACTGGAAGATAACCTGGCTAAAAAGGCAGAATCCTTTTCTGACTTTATATTTGTTCTTGTGTTTTCATAGGAGGACTTCATATACAGATTATGGTAATTCAGAAAGTAAGGGATAAAAGCAAGTCATTATGCAAAGTACCTCAGGCTAAGGCCTTTATAAAAGGAAAACCACTATTTCACCTAACAGAAGAAACTCTTCTGCCTCAGCTGAATGAGAAAAGCATGTATTGATGGGGACAGATAATGGGGCTGGTCTCGAAAAGCTCTCAGAGTACTGAAAAAAAGTTTTCTCTCCATTTGCCATGGACATGAAAAGTAGGGTAAATGATTCTGTTAGGCTCTGTGCTGCTGTACTCGATCAGCTCCTCATATCTAATCTAGGCAGTCATCATTTGTAGAATACTAATTTAGGCCAAAAAAACTACGTATTAATGTAAACAGATGTACTGTACCTGGGGATTGATACCGGCAGTCTTGTTTTGGAGGAGGATGTAAAACTGAGATATCCTCTGTCTTGAAGTCCATAGTTGAGAGAGAGTTGGAAGGAGCAGAAGAAAATTCACACCGCAGTCACCCTTGGCATTCCAGTCCTGTATTGAAAAAGCATAAATCACCTCAGTACCTTTCCAGATTAAGTCAAAGATTTTAGACAGTGACATGGCAAAACTTTCCCACTCGTTTCCATATTAGAGTCAGCGTGAGAATTCACAGAAGACATATATGTCAATAGCTGAATGGTTACTTACAGGACAAGTCCAAGCGTGTTGACTGTGTCAAGTCAAAGGCAAAGGCCTTTATTTTCTGCCTGAATGAACTGTTCTAATGGGGACTAAGTGCCTATCTTGCTTTCCCCCACTTACTAGAATCATAGAATGGTTTAGGTTGGAAGAGACTCCTCTCTCACCCAAGGCAGAGGAGCTTGGAGGTGGACAAAACCAGCTAGGTACACTGTTGGCAGAAGGGGTAGCAAATGTCACCTAGCACCAAATTAACCACAGTTAATTTGAGATAAAGAACAAAGGAACTTTGACGGAGCGGAGAGAGGGCAGATTATCTGGCATACATGAAATCTCTTATTCACAGCTCTCTGAATAAGGGCATAGTCTAGTTAAGAGTTTGGAACAACACTAAGTATGTGTCTACCAAAATACACATTTGGTAATCTGCTCACATTGCTGTATTTCCTATGAAGTGTACTGTCTATAAAAATTCAATAACCAAGTTATCAATTCATATGATTTTACCACCAAGATTTCACAACTTGGTGTTTTAAACTGCCATTTCCTAGAATCTAGCAATTAAATACAATGAAGGCAAAGAAAAATTCAGCTTCTAGTCCAGTGTGTTGTACAGTACATCTTGAATCCACGATTTGATGATTCCTTCAAATCTTAGAAAAAGCAACAACTCGAACCACGAATATGCTCAAAAAAATCATGTTTTTCAACATTTCTGCTGCACTGACTGGGCTTTCCCATACAAGAGCATTAATCTCTTAGTAAGTCATACCAAGATAAAGTTTAGAGCTGGCCCTATGCTTTCTACCCTCAGGGTGAGAAGAAAAACTAACTGTAGTCCAGTTTTACTGGAACTCCTGAGGATGCTGGGACACTTTGACTGAGCCAAAGCAGCTGTGGCATGAATATGATCAGGAAAATTTGTAGTAGTTTTTGACTTTCAGCATTGTTTGGGAACATCTGGATTTTCCTCCAAGATGGCCGGATCACAAAGACAATGCGGAGATCAAGATGCAACTGCCCCACCAAGATGCTTCACAGCTGACATCTGGGTCTGACACAGCAGCTCAGCATCATGGTGAAGTCTTCCTAAAACTTGGTCAAAGCAGAGCCATTTATTCAACTCCTAAGCTGGAAGCAGTATCTCACTTCTGTTAGTGTCACCCATGCACAGGCAGAGAACACCGCTCACCTGCTTAAGGATCCCATGCAACCTAAACTGAAAGAAAAAACTAAGAAGCTTGAACAGAAATGCTGGTGATTCTAAAATGGGAAAACTAACATTGACCAATGAATGAGGCTTTGTCATTCCTTTTGACTATTCCATCCATAGTTTTCACACACATCAAAAGCATAGTTGAAGATGACAGAACACTACACACGCACTTAGAAATTTTGCTTTCCTTCTTCTGAGTCTCTGTGCAAGCATCCTCACTAAAAGTACTCCTTGCAAATTTCTGCCTGTAATTAAAACCACGAAACTTCACTTGAAATCTGTATCAAAATCTGTATCAAAATAAGATCTTTAGCAGCGCAACAGAAGTCTGTATCTCATGATAATAAGCAGATAGGCAATGTAAATAATAAGCAGACCTGGAGCTCAGGCCTACAATATTCTCTGAGTAGCTTTCCCAATAGAACAGCTCCACAGAAATGAATTAAAACACCAAACTACCATTAGTGAAAGTAGTCACAAAAATTAGTATTTGTGAGATCAAGACATTTTCCCCCTGGATTCAGCAAAGCCCTTTTGCATATACTGAATTATAAACAAGTGAGTAATTCCATCCCTAAGTGACAAGCTGCTTAAATACAACTGGAACGCCTAAGTGCTCTGCTGCATGAGAGGATGCCATTACTCACATACTTAATGACATTATAAACACGTGCTTTTTATTTAAATTTTCATGTTGCTATGACTAAAGAGAAGCACCCTGAGAGTCCACATCCCCAGATCCAAAGAATACAGAGACGAGACAACAAGCACAGCAGTGACAACTTATCAGCCAAACATAAATTGAATCTCCCGTAACCTTATTTTATAGGCAACCAGATTGGATGTTGACATAATTGGTCTTATTTCACACTGGTCTGAAAAAGGAGAGATAGTCCACTTGTTTGGCAGAACCTTCTCCTTTTTTATCTGTGTATCTTGGCACTGGATCTGTGAGAGATAACCACAGAGCTTTCTTCACTGATCCATTTAGCTAATTGTGGCCATTTTTTTTCAAATTCTGTAGAATAAACAACAGATTTGGTAAGCAAAGGGCGTCCTGACAAATGCACTCTAATGTCGACCTGTCAAGTCACACTACCAAGACTTCCACAAGATACTCCATTTTGTTTACACCTCACTAAACGCTTACGCTATTTAAACTCATTTTCATTTTTTATGTATTGCCCCAGCAAAGACAGATTCCACGAAACCGAGGACATGAGCAGTAATATCTGTGTTTTCCTCCAAACTCATTTATGAATCATTTAGACACAACTTTTAACAATGGGGAAATGTTATAACTGTATACATGCAAAGTCTATTTTCAACAAATATTGAGAAGGCAGCCATAAACATTTTCAACAGTTTTCTTCTGTGGAAAAACACAGGCATGCAAATTGAATATGCAGCAGCGTATTTTCTTCTAAGTAGGTTGCAATTCTGTCATTCTGTAGAGATTCTGGTGTCTCTAGAGCAGCTTCTGACATGTACTTTAGGATCCCTGCACAACTTCAGAAATAAATTCTTCTAAAAAAGGAAATAAAATAGACCAGCCTTGGCACAGATTATGTGCAGGAACAAAGTAAAAAAGGAAAATAAAAAAAAATTAGAAAGTTATATTAAATGCCATATACTGTGCTTCATGGCATACTGTATTTTAATTGGATATCTTTCAGCGAGAGGGCTCTTACTGCACTTTGTGCACAGAAGAGGTCCTCATAATTTCAGGATGACTTAGGCATAAACTGGAATTGTATTTTTTTTTTCTTCCAGCATTAATATATGGTATCTACATTCTAAAAAGACTTTTAGAAGACTTCAGGAGACGTTTGAGAAGATTTTAAAACCTTTTGATTCTGCAGTTGTTGATTCTTTCTGTACTAAAGAAAAAATAAATATGTATATATACAAATAAAAAGTTTTAACTTCTAAATGTTAATGTTGCAATTACTGGCATCAATTCATTTTCTGCCTATAAACCAACAGGCAAATGCTGTTAGACTGAGGGAAAAACACTCAGCCTCAAAATACAACCTTCTGGGCTTTCCTTGCTCAGTGTTTCACTTGATGTCAGTGCCAAGCAGTTTCAAAACACAGTTTTGTTGCAGTCCAAGGCTGCTTCTTTCTTTTTTTTTTTTCTTTTTTTTTTCTGGATGGGCTAGAACAATAGCGTGTCATCTACTCAATATTTTGCAAAGTCCAAAATTTGCACATCTCTAATTCTTTTCTTCCCTTTCGGGAGCTGTTGCTTGGCTTGAGTTAATGCTGTGCCATTCTTTATAGAATTCCCTTTTAAGATTGTCTTTATTTATATAGAAACCAAAGTGGGAAAGGTTTTCTCCTCTAATACAATGTTTTCAGGTGCTACATCTTACATCTCCACTTGCCTCTGGGTTTCCTCCTTATTATGAGGTCACTTCACAATTACAGAAGCTCCTGTTTCTCCCTTCTAGCTAAATTTATCACTTCTTGTGTCCTCCTTACCTTAGTTTTAGCCCTTGTTGGCAAACATCCTCCTGGGGAAGTGAAAAGAGCAAACGAGCTTGACTGTTTTGTGTAGCTCTTACGCTTGAAGAAAGCATTACAAGAAGTCAGGAGTGAAGATGCATTACAGAGAATTCACATGCAAGGTATCTGCCAGCCTGGTAGCCTTGTAAACTGTCCCAAGCAAAGAAAATGCCCAACTGTCTTCCCCTCCTTTTTACATGCCTGAGATGTAAAAGAATGATGTGGAGTGCTTGATTGTGCTCTTACAGCAGTAACAGCTTGTAAAATGTTTCATAAGTTAACGACACTACGTTTTCCTCAAATTAAATCGACATTGAAGAAACCGAGGGACATTTGCCATCCCAAAATTTCCATTTATCTCACTGTCACTGCAGAGTATGGTTATGTTCTTTCCCTCAATAGTATGGAGTCTGGACCTTAAGCTTTCATTTAGCTATTCTAAGTTTGTTAATCTTTTTGAGTTCCATTTCCAGAAAGAGATCTTCTAGGCTTGTTTCTTGCTTCTCTTAAGCAGTGTCAGTGTTCTGCACACTTCTGCAACCAGGTGTTCAGTTTCATACTAAGCCTTTCCCGCTTGGAAGGTTCGCCAACACTCTTTTGTTTAAAACTAGTACTGTTTTGTTGACTTGATCTGTTGCTTTTTTTTATGTACACCAAGAAGTTGTTCCTTTCACTGTCCACGGGGAGCTGAAGCACTCATTTCTTGCAGCTTCCAAAGAGCAATGCACTCCACAGCAATGAGTTTTGATCCTAGGCGGGTACTTGCTTTTGCTTATTGCTGTTTCCTCATCTCATTTCTGCACAGACATACTAAGGCCTGCGATAGCTATGGCACCTTTGTTAAAATACGGTTTTCCTCAGTCCCCACTTAACTACTTCATAATTAAGACAAATATTTCCATCTCATACCTTACAACGTTGTCAAACCCTCAGAAATGAAACATAAAGTCTTCTAAAATAAACTATGCATTTGACAGAGAAAATTGCCACCATTTTTTTTTTTTTTGCGCGGCCGAGTGGCTGACGTGGAAAAACGCTAGCGGTCATTTTTTTATGACTAAGGACTCCTACTTCATTACAAGAGCTAACCGGTTCTTTAAAGGCTATGAACTTGTGCTCTTCCCCCGCCCAGCAGGCAACCGTGGCCGTGGGTGCCCGTGCCGTCGCAGCCCAGCTGCTGCCCGCTCCTCCGCGATGCCGCACGGCTGCCATTTCCTCGCCGGCACCGCGCTGCCGTCACCGCCAAGAGAAGCCTCAGCCTTTCCCTCTCCTTCCATTTTCACACTCCACCCACTTTTTGCTTTCTTTCTCCATCTCTGTCACTGTCTCTCTCTCTTTCTGGACTTGTCTTTATTTGGAGCTCCCGGAAGCCGCCGGGCATTTCTCTCCCTGCCTGCTCGGGCAGCTGATGTGACTGACTGACACCGGCTCCCGCTGAGGAGGAGGAGGAGGAGGAGGAGGAGGAGGAGGAGGAGGAGGGTGAGCGACGGCGAGGAGAGGCGAGGCGAGGGAGGGGGGAGCGAGCGGCCGGCCACGGATTGTCATTGCAGAGAGAAGGGGAAAAAAAAAAAAAAAAAAAAAAAAAGGGGGGCTGCGCGGGGTCATCAAAACAGGTAATTCAAGAGCAGACAGCGCCGGGAGGGGCGGGATGCGGGGAGCAGCCGGAGCGGCCCGACCCCCACCCCCCCCCCCCCCCCCCCCCCCCCCCCCCCTCCCCCTCGTCCGGCTGCCTGGGGCGGGCCCGGGGCTGCGGGTGCCGGAGCGGAGGGGCCCGGCGGGGGCTGGGCCGCAGCGGACGTCTCGCGGGGGGGATGAAGGGGCTGCGGGCTGCAGCGCGGCTCGGGGATGGGTCCCGGGAGCCATCTGGGTCACGGCCCGGCTGCCGCCGGCTCCGGTCCGCCCGTCAGCTGCCACCTGCGCAGCCGAGCCTTCTCATGCCCTAATCGTGGATGAGAAAATGCCCCGAAAAATATGGCACGCGGGTGACGGTGCTGCTCCGGGGTCGTACTTGGTCGGCGCGAGCTCGGTGAGAAGCCCGGTGGGGTGGAGGTGGTTGTCCCGCAGCCCCCGGCCCGACCCGTGTCAGGTCCTGGAATTGCCCCCCTGCTTTGTTTATGCAGACCTGGTAGCGCAGAGTGGTGCCAGCCACGAGCTCTCTCCATCAGCGTAAGGTGATCTAATTTTGTGCGAGGCAGCTGTAACGCTCGCTGCTTAGCCGGGCTCCAAAATGTTGGTTCCTCACACGCCTCGAGCCAGAGGCGCGCGTTGGAGGCTGAGCAGCCCCCAGGTGTAGCTCTGTGCAAAGCGCTGGGTTAAATGGGAGCTCGGGGAGAGAGATGAAGAAAAACGTAACATCTATATAAATGCATGCACGTATAAGGGGTTCCACAAACCCAGAAAGGTGTTCTGGGGGAGCAGGAGGAAGACAAAAATCAAGAACTGTGAAGCAGAGATGCTGCGTCTTGCAGTAACTCGACAACTGAAAGGAGCACTCCCCCAGAGCCTCAGCCAGCGCAGAGCACAAAGCTTGTCAGGACCACAGCTAGAAATGTCAATCTGCCTTCTGCTTTGAAGATTGCTGTTGGTCTGTACCTTGCCTTATCAACAGGGAGGATTTTAGTCAATTAAAATGCTGATTTCATACCGAGTAGGGGCAATCTTAAAGCCTATCTGGGGAAAAACAAATAAACAAACCTACATCTGTCTTTATATGTATTACTTAAGCATGGTTGTCATCAAATTATCAAAAATGTTTTCAGAGAAAATTAAATGAATACAAATTCCTGCATAGAATTAGGATTTTGCACTAGTAAAATAATTTAAGGGAATCAGTTTCGCAGGAGACAGAGTGGGATCAATACATTTTTTGGGATCAGTTCATTTTTTAATTATTTTTTTACTAAGTATGGCAAACGTGGTTCCTGGACCACCATGTTTCATTGTTCCGTGAAGCTGCAGTCAGAAAAATAGTCCTATTTCAGAAAAATATCTTTAAGCATTGTTTAAAGTAGAAAAAGTGTTAGACAGATTGAGTTGAAACTGATACAGTACTTCTGAAGCTGGCCTTTTAAAACGGTACTAATAGTTGGATGTCCAAGTTTATGCAAATTGTATCCTAGCGTTTCCTTTTAATTACCTCTTATGCAAATGATTAAAAACTCTGTTCTGATTCTGTACGTTTTCAAAACAGGATTCATGACAGTGGTTGAATCTGTATTGAGCAGGTCTGTGCAAGAACAAAAAGCAGGACACCTACTGTAGCAAAGCCATTTACGCTGAACAGTATGACCCTTTAAGTCTTGGGCATATCAAAAGTGTCAGTCTTCAGAACGTTCTGATGATTCCTTTGTTTCTTTCCCCCCAAATGGATGCTGCTCAGATGTGGAAGGTGGACAGGCAGAACTCCAAATGGCATGAATAAAATATGTTTTCTCAATTAAATAAAAATGAAGAGAATATGCATTATTTACCATTACCGTAGAGCAACTGTATGACATGTTTTCATTTTCTTTGTCACCTATGGCACTCACTTCAGAGGAAAAAAAGTAGTGATTCTTGATACATCATGAGGAGATATGTCAAGATATGTATAATCTTATCAAGAATGCTAAGATTCCATATATTAAAAAAAAAACAAAAAAAACAAAAAAAAACTCCCTATCATTAGAATTTCTAGTCCCAGTGTGTTACCTGTTTTAGCCATTTAAAATATGAAAATCAGCCTGAACTAGAAACAAAACCGTAGAATTAAAATTCCCACTGAAAAAAAAATAATAATGGAAATAGGAATTATCAGGGATTAGAAAAAGAAGTATAATGCAGTAAGGAGGACTGGAAGCAGAACGATTGTGTTCAGCGCCGGGTCCTGACACTGACTTGCAACATTACCTGGAGCAAGTCACACGACCTTTCCATGTTGCAATCTGTAGTTTGTCAGCGGCAATAACATTCTGAGAAGTTTGAACTACAGAGAGAAAAGTGGTGACCAACCAAGTATCTTGAAAAATATCCTTGGTGGTCCTTCATGGTTTTAATGTTGTGCGCAACAGTAGCAAACTCAATGGTTGCAGTTTTGTCTGGTGGATCATCTGACGCAATGAAAAAGAACATTTTTTATCGTGCTTATTGGTAAAAACAAAAGAAAACAAAAAATGCCTCCAATAAATCAGGTATTAGTTAGCTCAGTTATTCAACAGCTATTTTACTATCATAGAATCATAGAACCTTTAGAGTTGGAAGGGACCTCTGAAGGCCACGTAGTCCAACTCCTCTGCAATGAACAGGGACATCTACTGCTAGATCTGGTTGCCTAGGGCCTGATCAGGCAAACTAGTAAATTTTTTTTTGCTTGATAAAGCACTGCAAAATACTCTATCCGGCCCATGTGTTTCAGAGAAGAAAACTAGACTGGAGAAATTAAGGAAATTGCTTTCAAAATCCAAAACACCAGTAGTACTGCGCTGGGAATAGAAGGCTTAATGTGTATATTAAAAAAAAACAGGTAAATGATCAAGTCCCTAATGGAGTAATGGCTTATTTTTCCAAGAAGACACGCTCAGACCCTGTGCATTAAAGCTATGTTTTCTATGATTGTAAATACTCCGTTAGTTGCTTTCGGGAAGGAATGCAAAGAACGATATACATTTCCATGTGTAATCTGTCATTGTTTAGTCAGAAGAAACAGTTGAATAATTCACCTAACAGCTCTAGATCCCCTGAAGTGGCCTGAAAGGCTAACCCTATAAACATCTAAGATGAATCCAGTTTGATCTTTCTGGGCTGAAACAGAGTAGGAATAAAAAGCTGAACGCCTCAGATCCTGTACATGAGCAATGTTACATGGATAATCATTATAACTCAGGTTCTCTAAGTAGTTAGCAGATTACAGCAGGAAATGGAAAAGTCTTTTTCAGTAGCAGGTTGCCCATTTCATCCTGAATCAGAAGTGAAGGTACAACCCATTGCATTTCTAGTAGCACTGCAGAATCAGTGGCCCAGATTTTACAACGGGAGATTGGACAAGGTCTAGAGTTTTTGTGATCAACGAAGATCAAAAAATGAAGCCACAGTAGTTTTGACGGGAGTAGGCAGATGGCAAAGTTCAGTTCAGGCCTTCTCCTGGCTTCTGCCGTGCTGAAAGAAGGGTCACTGGTTGCAGGCTGAGCAGGGTGCACCAGGAGCCTGAGAGCATCAGATGCAGAGAGCTGAGATGGTAACTACAGCAGGACGTTCCGGGAAGAGATACAGAATATCTGACCTGGCTGAAATTAACCCAAATTATTCTGACACCTGGTGGATGTCCACCAATACTTCAACTTGTAGTACTCTGTGTTACTCGAAGTTGCTGTTGTTTCATTTAATGTGATTGATTGCATTGGAGTGACTTCCTTTGCACGGCTGGAGGAATATTTACTCTGATTTTTGAATTGAAATGGAGATATGTTCAAGCAATGGATGCATCCCAGAGTTGCCTTGGCACACCTACTCTTGCTGGTTGAAATGAGAAATAGCTGCATGAATGAAATGGATTCAGTGTGAATGGTGGAGGAAATCTCTGATAATCAGAAAGTCAGAAATTCAAGTTTTTCTGCAAGATATTGGATATGCAAGCAAAGATGTGGTAGCATTCTGACAGGCCAACCTCCCAGCAAACAACATTGTTACTAATCTCAGTACTGAGTAACTCAGCAGTCTCATCTGTTCTGCAAAAATTAGTTTTGTAGCTTGTATTTTTAGAGTTTGAAACGCTGTTTAGTGTTAACTTTCTGCATTTGCTTTTCTGTCACATCTCAGAAGTACTGAAACACAGTGTAGGGTTTTGTGCTGTGTGGAGTTTACCCTTTTGAGCAGTGCAAATTCAATTTGGTTGGAATCATAGTATAAATAATCTTACTGTTCAGTTATTATGAACTCAGCTAAAGCACTTTAATAAAATCAATGCCTGCATGTAGTGTTTTCTCAGAGCAGCAAGGCAGTCTGCTTACATACAGTAATGGGACTTGTGACAGGTAATTAAATGGCTTGTAAGGCCTTTAGGATGCTTGATTACATAAAAATCACTATGCTGATACATAGTAAATGAAGTGGATAAGAACACTATGTATCAGTTGATTGAAGAGACACTAAAGCTCTTAACACTTCATTGGATGGAAAGAGGAAAATAAAACCAAGACAAAGGACTGCAAGCAGTGGTGACATAAAAAAAAAAAAAAAAGGAGCATAGAAAGAATAGGAAAATGTACTTGGAAACTGGGTTGCCTTGGTTATTATAAGTCAATCATGCTTGCACAAGCTGTCAAGTCTTGACTGCTTCAGCAGATCATTAAATAAAGAACTTGTTCTTTGTGATCACAAAATTGGTAAGCCAGCCAGAATTATTCAGCGAGGGATGGGAGCTCGTTACGGAACTTGCGTATAATTAGAAATGAACTGATATTCCAGGAAGTACTAAGCTCATACAAAAATGCATGACATATTTTAGAACTTGAACACAGGAAGTTCCATGCAAACATGCAGAAGGACTTCTTTGTGGTAACAACAGACATCAGTCTTTGGGATACCTATCAAAACAGAGATTTTTTTTACAAAGCCATTCTTTAATATTTTTTTAAATAGTGGGATACAAAAATGCCTCAATTCCTCTCCTGCCTGTTTATTTTTATCAGCAGCTTGATCATTAGGAGTGAAAGAAGCAGGGCAAGAGCTGGTGTACAAAGTATGCTTTGTGATACCAATTAAATAAAGCCAGGCAAAAGAAAAATGCAGGTTAAACTGAAGAGGTACAACATGAGCCTGCTTTTTCCTCTTCCACACAAAAATCTTTTCTGCTAATAAAATATAATCTTTTAAAAACAATCAGTATGTCAAAAACAGAAGTCTACAGGCAGAATGATTCAGGTAGCGTGCTTTTGTGCACAACAGCAGAGGTTTCATTTCTAGTACGTTAACGCACACATTGAGCTACACATAAAAAGCAGAAGTCACTCATGTTTGTCTGCTATTCCAGCTATTAATTTTGGCCATTTTAACAAAAACAAAGTAACAAAACAAAACAAGTTGTTACAATTCTAATTACCTTTAAATATACAATAGTACATCTTTTACTTGGATAAAATAAGAGAATATTTCTCTGTACTTAGATGAGCTTGGCTTAGAAAGGAACTTGTAGCAGAAATAGAGACAAAACAAGACAAAAAGGTCATCAAAAGCTCTAATTTGACCCCTGAATCATTCTCGTGTAGGCCTTTTCCAAGAGGTCCTCTGCTTTAATCCAATTTGACATCGCTTCGACAAGCCTCTGTTTACATTCCTCCCATACAGCTAATTGGAAACAAAACACACACCATACAAGGTAATGTTTCTGTCTACCAACACTTCTAACCAATACGTGCTTGCTCTGTGATCTCCACCCAAAAGCTTTTATGGTAATAAACCAAATAGCTCCAGCAGCACCTCACTCACCATTCATCTGGTAACAGCCTGCTTCTGAGTTCTGCTTGGGAATGAGCAGCCCCTGAGACCCCCAGACCAATAGGTTTTAATCGTCTGGACTCGAATGGGGTGGAACAAGGGTTTGGATTTGATGCCAAAGGTAGCAAAATGACCGCGTGCTCAGCACAGCTTGGAGTTGGTACATGCAGCTGAATGGCAGTGCAGGAAAGCTAGCCAGTTATGGCTCAAGCTCACTGTATATGAAGTGTTGTAAACACTTGTATAATTTGACAAGATGTTCAGGAATGTGTATGCATGAACCTTCCTCTGAAGTGTACTATATAGAAGAACTCTTTGAGGAGACCGTACATTCAATCTATAAGACATTTGTGACTAGCTGTAAGATAGTCCTAGTTGGTAGTGTGAGGATTTGCATATTTTGTTTATTGCATATCTCACCAGCAACTTATTAAAGACTATGGAAGAGGACACAAGTATAGGCTAAAATACTTTCCAGAATAAGATCGTGTTTTTCCAAGCAGCGTAGCAATGTTAGATGCAATAAAAATAACAAATTCTTGCCTGTCATAGGTAACTGCCCTTTTTTAGCATAGAGAAGAAAAGCAAAATCTAACCTGTAGCATCTCAGATGATGAAAATGAATCAGACCTAATCAACATTACAGATTTGGAAGGACTGGTACTAAGGAAATAAATGACAAACATAAAACAAATGAAAAAAAAAAAACCAACAGCTCTTTTTCTCCTAAATTAAAACAATACTAGGAATTAAAGCAAACCGTGGAATCTCAGTGATATTTATCAATATCATACACTATGGAGTAACACCATTCCTACATTCAAAATACCATTTTTATGTGTGTGACAAATCATCTCTTTCGTTTATTTTTACCACTGTGCTACTACACTGTTCTTCCCTATGGGCTTGTTACAGCTTGTATCTTCTTGAGAGAGCAATACGGTCCTCTGTCATAAGTCACATGCGATGATAGCAAGCATAGTACCTGTGTGATTTGGCTTATAGTTTGACTGCTGCTTGGGATGAGCACGTCAGGGAATTTTAGTGTACAGGCAAGTTTTTTCCCTTGATAAGTGGTGTGTTTAAACAGGTGTCAAACTGGGCAGTAGAGTAGTGCTGTTCTGTCTATGAAAACAGATAGGCTTTTTGGTCTTCACTGTACTCTTCTTCACTGCTTTAGGTGAAGAAAGAACTGAAAGTTGCATGGCCATATGCCATTAGCACTCCCAAAACAGACACCACTAACAGTAAACAGGGCAGGTCTATGAATCCTCTGTACTTTCTGTGCACTAGAGCAATGCCAAAATTTGAATGATTTGTTCCTGGCTCTTAGCTGACTGCATGTTCAATGAGGAACACTCTGCTTCTCCAAACAGAAACCTGGATCCACTGGACTTAAAGTATTACTGGTTTTAACTCCTTATAAGTAATGAGCATCAAACATGAGAAAGGTGTATGAATAACCCTGATCATCCACATCAACAACAAAGCTTTAAAATCCCAGTGAAAACAAGTTAGAGAATCTGCCTTGACATACAGTCTTGCTTTACGGCAGTAGAGGCATCCCACAGATGTATTTACATCCTCTTTATTAAGATGCAAAGATTTTATTTGGCACTGTAAGTAGACAGGACTTATTGTTATTTATAATTAGCTAGCTCCAATACTGAATCACAGACTTCTTCACAGAGTCAAGCTCTACCATTTGTGCTCTGAGTGCTTTTGAGCTCTGGGTTTGTGGTATCAGTTTGACCTTGCAGTGTGCAATATGGACTGACAACTAATCAGATGGACTCTGAATATAGGCCAAGAAAATACTGAAGGTTCTCATAATATGAGTCATATATGTGAATCTTTAAATACAGACAAAGATGCCAATGTTTAGACTGTAAGTGGATTGAGAGAGTTGTGCTGTTGCTCAGTGGAGTCTTTGCTTCAGAACAGTAACTCAATTTCAGTCTTGTTTATAGGAAACCTAGCTGACTGACGGTAAAGCAAGTGTATATATCAGGTTATTCTATGTACAACTGAGGTACTCTTGAAGTGTTTTACACAATAATGGCAAAAGTATACTTCTCCTTTGTTCATAAAGGGCAGGAGACCTGAATGTATATTTACGTGGATACATGTATGTGAGTACAGATACAAATAATACCTAATCATGTACTGGATCTAAAAGTAGACAGATAGAAAGGGGAGTTCAGTGTAAACATAATGACCGAGCAGTTCTAAAGAGTAACGTTTCTTCAAAAAACAGCAGAACACCTGGCAGCCCTGATGTTATGGTATAAATGGTTCTGACTTCTGTGTAAAGAAATTAGAATTAGAACAGCATATTGTTCTGAAATTGTCCCACTGCTTATGTCTGACTTCAGAAGAACAATACTGTAGTCTTACAGCTTTTTGGAACTGAATAGAACCGTGAAGGATGTCGTGAACGAAAGACTATGCTGGAAGTATTGCATAAGAATGTCCACAGGGTCACTGGGTTATTCCCTTGAGCTTCCGAGCCCATAATTGATATTTTTAGTATCTTACAGAAACCAGTTTCTAGGGTAGAACATTACAAGTTTGATCCATTACTGTTTGCTTGGAAGATTCTTCCAAGTGTGTGTAGTCAAATCAGAACGGAATCCTTCGGCGGGCAAAATCAGGCAAAAAGGAGCCACTCTTCCAAAGAAATGTTGTACTTTTCATCACTGAAAATTTTGGGGCACGTGGAAACAAATACCTACCAGACCATGTCTTCAAGTAAAGGCAAACAGGAAATGCACTAGAAATATACTTTAAAATGCTCATGAGAAGAATTGATTGTTAGCATGCTTCAGCTGGACTTCAAACTGCTCTAAAACATAGCTTTTAAAACAAGCACGTTTTGAGGCTTTTAGGCAGTAGAGCAGAATGTGAAAAGAATGTGCCTCTAATAATTTTGAGGAATAGAGTGCTTTGTTTTAAGGAAAATTTTCTCAGAAAAATTTGCGCATTTCAGAAGCTCTCCTGATATTTCGTATTACTCTTGCCAAGATATTTGTAACCTCACTTGTGTTAAGGGTTGGTTTTCATTGTTTTTTGTTTGATTGTGGTGTTCTTTGTTTGTTTTGCTTTTAAGAATTCATTGATTTTTCAAACAGAACAGTATACATTTTAAATACATGCAGAAGGGACTCTTGCTGAAGTTTGGACAGTGCCCATATGCACACTGTTTAATGTCATCCTTTTTTAGGGGTTTGCTTTTATTATTTAATGTAAATAGGAAAAAAAAGAAAGAGAAAAACAATGTGTAATCTCCAGACAGAACTTTCTCATGAGAATGCTTCTCCCAAGGCTTTCACATTGTAAAATATTCTGTTTCACTTAGGTCAAACACAAATCTCCTTATATTTATAGGGTAAAGCCAGAAAGCCCCACCTTGTTTGACAGCATGACTCAGCACCAGAGCTGTGCACGTGCTCCCACCATCCTAGTAGCTTCTCTTACACTTAGATGTTCAAGATAAAAATGATTATAAGGATTATTAATACTGGCTGTTAAATCAGAAGCCTTCCTTTCATATTACTCTACTTTTTAATAATAGAATAATAAAATTTAGACTTTCTCTCCAGGGCGAGGGAACACTGAATTAGCACTGTTTGTTTTGCTTGCTAGAAAAATATTGCATAGGGAAGGGGATATAAGCCATCATGTGGGAGCTCTGCTTGAGCTCACGTGGATGTGTTTTAATCAAGAGCCATCGACCACCACCAGCTCCTTTACTGTATGTCAGTTAGAATAAAACACACACAACCGTAAGTTAGGAACACTTGTTATATTAAACG
The DNA here is from genome assembly GCA_036925125.1 of Oreortyx pictus. Classification (NCBI taxonomy): domain Eukaryota; kingdom Metazoa; phylum Chordata; class Aves; order Galliformes; family Odontophoridae; genus Oreortyx; species Oreortyx pictus. The sequence continues at coordinate 82,936,329 of JAUPFR010000003.1, read as the reverse complement.
ATGGGGGATTTAAACATAGCGTTGTCTTTGCTTTTATAACTGTTTCTTAGTCTGCAGGGTATGTAGCACAGTGTTCCCTGAGACATTGGCCAGTGTTCAAAAATGTCAATGCCTACACTTCGTCACAAGTAAGAAAACAGATAATTACTTTATAGAGAAATGAAATGATGGGAGAATTGTTCAAAATTTAGCCTGATATCTATTTCATTTTACATCAAAAGCACTGTTGCAGTACTGTGCAAGTAGTTTCTGGCTTTTTATTTTCTTTCCAAATGTGAATCAGTGCTTGATTTGAAAAGCTTGGGACATACTGATTCACATCAGGTGTTTTCATAAGAGAAAAAAAAAATAATTAAGTGATGGGAAATGACATAAGAAGAACAAACAAAATTGCTTCTTCACAATAGTGACTCGATAAAGCATTGAGTCTTACTACAAATCCTAGAAGACCCAGGTAGATTTTAGCATGTATCTTTAGAAAAATCAGGAGGTAGACATTAAAAGTCTGGCTCTTAGTCAGGTATTAATCAAATCCGCATTTTTGCCTCGGTAACTGACTGATGCAAATCACTGCTGGCATAAGTTTCTACTGATTACATTTATACAGATTTCACAAACTGTCCAAATACAGACAGCCCAAAGCTATACCAGGAGAGGTTTGTATCTATTTGCTATGTAAACCAAAGGCTGAGCATTGATCAGATTCCTTGCTGACACAGAAGTAAGTTATCATTTGTCAGCTGCTTCACTACAGCCAGATAGACAATTGTTAAAAATGGAGCTTTACCATAAAGCTTCTACCATGAACATGAGGTAAAGCGTGGGCTTTCTCAGAGGGGTCTAATGCTCTTTCCCGAATGACTTTTTTAGAATGGCAGAGAATCATGGCTTGATGGAGAGATTGGAGAAAGCAGTGACTCGACTTGAATCATTATTTTCAGATTCCCAAAGATCTGGTGGAATGGAGTGTGATGCAATGAACGGTGTCAATGGAAGTAAGTCTTTTTTTTTTTTTTTTTTTACGTACTACCTCTTTCTGTTATTAAAAATCTAGCTTGTAAGAAGAGCATGTGTTTGTCTTCTAAGCATGATTATAAGCATATATGACCCAGAAAATGCAATATTAGTCACTTCTCTTAAATAAATGGTCACTATTTCAAACTTTATTGCTTTCCATTTTAGTATTTATATTTTGTAGATATTTCACCAGATGAGAGCATCTCCTTGAGCCCAGTTAATTTCACATTGTGCACTATGATTTAATTGATTAATATCCTTAATCAAATACGAGTTTGTTCATAAGCATGTGCTTACTAAGTTCTGCCACGCATCCTTAGCCTTACTTTTATCACTCGTGACCTCTCCCTTCTCAAGTGGATCTGCACAGCACTAACTGGAAATACATGAATAAAAACCTGCCCTCATTTATCCACCTCATACTGCCAAATCATGTTTTTCCACTCTCTAACTTTTTTTGTAGGATAAATAACCTTATAAATGTGTCAGTACTGATGCAGATTTAGCAGAAGTACCTCTTTCCTTTCTCAAGAGCTGTTGTTTTGGTTTTTTCTTTAACCCAGAATCCTTGTATATATCCCAGTCTAAACTTCATGTCTTTTGCTTTGCACATTCCTTGGCCCATTCTACCTTCTTTATGTGAAAGCACATCCTATCACGGACTTGGTGGACAGAATGCTGCAGAAGAAGCAGAAAGTTCCAGGCAGCTCCCTTACTGACAGAAGCAAGTTACTGTGTGATGTCAGCTGCTTTGTTGTAACCTTATGCCAGTCCCTGTCCAACTACGCATGTGGTTACACATGCTACATAGGCCTGAACACCAGCAGCTGCTGTGGAGCAGCTGACTGAAAGCAGTGTTTTGGAGGCAGAAAAGGAGCATCTTCCAGCAGGCTTCCAGAGCAGGGGACTGAGCTGGTTGGAGTGAGCTTCAGAATTAAAATGTGTACTGTGTGGATGAAATCCAGACAGCTAGTAAACCTTAGCAAAGTAATGGAGAAATGTGAGCCATGTACAAGATGACAAATAGATTGATCACTGCTAGGAAGTCTACATTTTTCAAGAACATTGCCTTCAATCCTATAATGAATCAATTTGGGTGAGTTTCTACTAGCAGAAAACTTAGAACTGCATAACCAGGGCTGCTTTTACAAAGGAGATCAATTCACCGTATCAGGTACCCCCATGAAAATCAACATATCCTTAGCTTACCCTGTGAACCGAAGAAAGGTGAAGAGCCTCACCCCCCAGGGAAGCAGACCTTTAAAAACCCTCAGCAGGTCCACAGAAAAAACTGACTGACAAGTGTTGTAAGAGTGAGACTGCAAACCACACCTGCTGGGAGAAGCAGCAGCAAGAAACTGATATGATCAGCACCATGGTACACTGCCCAGGCTAAGCTGGCTCACATGGGGACTCAGAATCCAGCTTTTGCTGATGAAGTTGGGACAGACTGTATCTGCTTTTCACTTGGGATGACCGATGCACAAACAGTGCCACAAACAGAATTCTATATGCTCTTGTTATTGTGCTTTTGCAGAGGCTCTCGTAAGTCTCCACAACAATTGCAGAGCTGACAGTCTTACAGAACAGGTCTCTTTTTCTACTCTAAAACCGATGCTGTGCCAAAGAATGTGACATTTTTAAAGTCCCTAGTGGAAAAGGAGATATATTGCTTTCTTCTACTATGCCCTCTCCCACTAAAAGACCATTCCATAACTAGAATTATTACAAAAAATAAGCTCAGCTTTTTTACTTAGGTTTTTTTGGAAACAACAAAATAGTGGGGAACATGGGAGGAATGTACTGTGCTTTTACTTTTTTCCTAAATGGCATTACAACAATAGGATTGCAAACAAATCATTCAATTGCTCTGCACAACTCAGAGCACACTCTAGTAAATGCTCCTGGGAGTTAGCTGTATAGAATAGTGAAAAATAGCATCGTCGCTTTCTAGTTTTGCATAGCACAAATGCCATTTGGTGAACTGCTATTTAAAAGTGTGCTCTAAAGTAAAAGGTTACAATGATTCTCTTGGAGACACACACAGATTTCAACAAAGAAATAAATAGGCTTTGGAAAGCATCTCTACAACTAAAACCTTTTGTACCCTGGGTCATTTGAGGGGTTTACACACAAGCACTGAATATGGAAGAAAGCCCAGAAATTCCTCAGAATTAAAGGTGAGTGACATCAAGAGAACAAAAGAAGCCTTGAAATCCTGCCTAGCTGTCTAACTACAGTTTTTTATTTTTTCACACAGGCCATTGCAAACTCCCATTACCAAAGCCTTTCTTTTTCCTGTCAAGGAGCCAGATGACTCTTATGAAGTAAAGAGGGCTTTCAAAATTATGAATTTGGATGCAATTGTCATATGGTGCCAAAAGGTTAAAGCACACTCTCTGAAGAAAGCCTGGTACCTCTTCAGAGCAGTCTCCAGGCTTTTTTAAGCAGGCAGAGAGGCTGGAAAGAATTTTAACCCTGGTCTCTCAGATTCTACAAGTGCCATAAATTCACATGTGTTGCTCATGCTGGACCTAACGAAAGTTCTGATGCACCAAGACTGGAGGATATGATAGGGAAGAAGGAGAGGGCTGGAAGGCACTGAAGGAAAGAGTACTTTTGCAATCTTAAAGGATATCACATAAAGCCATTTAGAAAGTCAGTTTTGTAAGAAACTGAGTGTCACCCCGGTCTTCTGATTGTCCACTTTATCAGAAAATGGCTCTGTATACCATATAGATCACAAGATTTCTGTTTTTCTGGCAGAATATATGCCACATAAATTGTCAGAGAATGTGTCATCTAGAAGATTTGCTTGAGCCTTCTTTCTCCAATGACTGTTTTGTAAGGTCACACAACAAAATAAGGAGATTACAATGCCACATTTCACTGCTAAATTGTCTGTCACTGAATTCTGAATGTGGAAATTTAATTACTTGTTATTAATGGTCAAGAAACTATACAGAGATCTTCAGGAATGGGCAGAGAGTACAAAAGCAGTTGCTCAGGACAGTGCAGATTCTTTTTAGGGAGCGATATTTGTTTTATGTACAGTAATATAGTTTTGTTAAGACAAGCATCCTTGCTGCGCCATTATGCTTTTGAAAGGCTGAGAGGCGTTTACTTTAGCACCTGCTATTTTAATACGAAAGAGGCATCTCACAGTATGCAAAGTAAAATCTCTTCATGCTCCTCAACAAATTTTACCAGGAACAGTATTCTTACTTCCTAGCAATTAAAAAATCACAATGCGTCCTTTTTCACTGATCTCACAAATCAATGATTACAGCAGAAATTAGCTTACAGCAATTTCCCCCATTTCTGTGTTATTTCCCATCCACGTGCTACACAGGGAAGTCCTATACTTTATTTACTTTTTATGGACCCATTATAACACAATGTCCTTCTTCTACAGGCATCGCTCCATATGTGGAGGCCTTTGATAGGCTGTTGAATGGAAGTGTTGCTGAGTTTCTCAGGTATAGCAAGATTCTTGAAGGTGATGTGAAGACACATGTGAGTATTACTCAAATTTTCTGCCCATAATATAAATGTGCAGGTCTTGGAAGCTATGTGATCAGCTTTGATGGCTGAGCAGAGGAGAATCTTAATAGCAGCTCTCCGAATTATTAGCTCTTGATAATACTGGCACAACTCACATTTAGTTGGGGAAGGGCTTTTGTTTTCACGAGAAGAGACTGCTCTTATATATAACACCCAAGATCAAACACTATAATGCACAAAAGCTCTCCATATTCTCAGGTGCAAGCAGGTTGAATCATCCTGTTAGCTGCTAAGCTTGTTGCATGACAGGAACATAATTAAGAACAAGACTCAGAAACTGAGAAACAACAGGAAGAAAGGTGGGTGAGAGCAGTGGTAACATCTCATGGATGTATCTTCTAAGCATCTATATCATCAGATCAATTCATGCACAGATTTGGCTCTGTTTTTTTTTTTAACTCTTATCTCTTTCATTTGGTACAACATTGAAAACCAGAAGATGAGCATGTGAGACATTTAAATGTCCCTTTTTTACCATCTGTATCCTAGCCAGAAAGTACTATGGTATTTTCAAGATGAAACCAGTTTGTAACCTTGTGATCAGAGCTTGTTTGTTTCATTTTATTTTTTAATCCCGTGTTCTCTAAATTTGGTAGTGATAGAATGAAAAAAAATGAACTCATTTTACTGCAGTTCATAACAGCTTATCAAGATAGGTTTTGCTGAGAAATCACACAGAGAATAGCCAAGGTCACTTCAAGCTTGATCTGAAGGAGTGTGAAGCTATTGGCTTTATCTAGTAGATCCATGCAATCAGGCCTTTCTCCGTGCGTGTTAATCATTTTCTTTGCAGCTGCTGCTCTACATAACAAACGCTGTAGCCAGAAAAGCGTACAGTCCTACAGGATACTGAAATTGAAAGGACATAAGAAATACTTTGCAAAACAGTCAAAGTAATATAACAGTCTGTTCACAGAGAAAGAGCTCTGGGATTTTTCTGTGAACTGTGCTTTTTCTGTGATGTTGTATGTTCTTGTTAGCAGGGTAGAAATTCTGACCTAGTTAGGCCTGAAATACCAGCGGGAGTAAGGAGATCAGATGATTCTCGAGGATCCCTATGTTTTGAAGAAAATGCCAGGCTCCATTTAATTTGGAAGTCTCTTCATCTTAACAGTTATACTACAAGCTACCATATATGTATTTTGCTCTTAAAATAAACAAGAAAATAATAATAAACTGAGAAGCGAGCAGGGAATTGATCCCTGGAAAGGATCTGTTGTACATTGGCCATAAAGATCATTAGGCATCATTATTTTACAGTTGATTTCTCAACAGTCTAAAACTGATTCATAGATTCGTAGATTCATAGATACATAAGGTTGGAAAGGACCTACAAGATCACCTAGCCCAACCATCCTCCCACCACCATCCCTCCCCACCAAGCCACTAAATCACATCCCTTAGCACCTCATCTAAACGCTTCCTGAACAGCGCTAGGGACGGTGCCTCAACCACCTCCCTAGGCAGGCCATTCCAGTGCCGGACCATTCTTTCAGAGAAAAAATTTTTCCTCAAATCTAATCTAAATCTTCCCCGGCGCAACTTGTGGCCATTCCCTCTCGTCCTGCCATTAGTTATCTGGGAGAAGAGGCCGACCCCCTCCTCACCACAGCCTCCCTTCAGGAAGTGGTAGAGTGCGATGAGGTCTCCTCTGAGCCTCCTTTTCTCCAGACTAAACAATCCCAGCTCCCTCAGCCGCTCCTCGTAAGACTTGTGCTCCAGACCCCTCACCAGTTTTGTTTCCCTTCTCTGAATACACACAGAAATAGCCACAGTACTGCACTAAGCAATGAGAAAGTTTGCATTTAACTTTATAAATGACTGGAACGTTTTTGTAGTATATATATATTTTTTAACTTACAATACCTGTAAATGTTAAAATCAGTAAGTGTATTTATTTACACATTTGATGTTCATCACTCAGTCCATATACAAGAATATTTACAATTTATCTCTGAAGTCTGTGGATAGTCTCCAGCATATAGCTGCTGATAGCGTAATGGAAACTGTAGTACAGAGTATATCTTAGGACTGTTAGATTAGACGTAAACAACTTTCCCTTACATAAAGAAACTGGTGATTCTGACTGCAGCCTATTAAATATTCTGAAATCTTAGATTCTGAACGATGAAGCAGACTGTGGTTGCCTTATGCTCATACTTATCACAGCAGCAACATCTGTGCTTTACCTTAACAAGTGGAACAAGGAGTATTTTTCTTCTGGGTGTCTTATACACCATGTGTCCTCAGCATTATACTTGCAGCTGCTGTCTCTGCCACATAATTAGCTGAAGGGAAGGTTGTATTTTATTTCAGAAAACACCTGTTGCCTAGAAAACCTCACATACCTGACTCAACAGAGTGGTAATATGAGAGAAAGAGAGACTTTATATTATGCTACAGAAATAAGGGATTTAACATGATGTGTTTTGTGCTGATTGCTGTAAGGATTGTGTGGTTTGTGTTTCTGGTGAAAGGAAGAACACAGCCATAACTAATATCCGTTGGGGAGCCCAACTCCTATTCTTTCAGCATGCTGAAACAGTCTATTGAAAGCGAACAACAAAAAAAAGAAAACTAGCAGCTAGCTCCTGGCTCCACGCTGCATGGTGGATTTCCCAAAGATTATTTTATCAAAAAAGTTTTATCAAAAGCTTAGACTCAATCTTGAGAGCAACTTATTTCTCATTCAAATTACAGTATAAGCAAAGCTGAATCTCTGAGGTCAACTGCATTAGAGAAACTAACCACTTGAGAAGACAGAGAGAATAGCTAGTTTTTTTACATAGTCTGTTTAAATCAAATGAACCTATGTAAATGGCTAGGATGAGATCCTTTTGCTGTCCTGTCACTACAGCAGAAAGACCTGGTGATTATATGGGTACTTCCATGGCACACCAAGTGCCCTACAGGTGTAGAGCTTGTGAAGCTGTACCCAGGCACACAGAATTTATGAAGAACTTGTACGCTGTCCATGTTATAACTACAGGTCATGTGACATCAGCCGAAGAGTGAATGTGGCCAGGACTGCTGCCAACCAGCTGTCCCAGTTCTTACATACCCCTGTCTTGAGGACTGTCACCAGATATTACAGTTTAGAACAGCCGCCCTGATGCTGATTGACCATATGTGCCAACAGTGGACCGTTCTTCTGCCAAAAGGAGGGAATTCAAAAGCAGTAGATGATAGACTGTGGGTCTGCAGTATAGACAGTGTTCACACATCCAGCAGATAGATAGCAGTGGCTGACTGCTTGATCGCGGAAAGTAGAGTCCTATCGGTATTTGTCCAGGTGCATCCACCACTGCAGAAAATGTGCTGAGGATGACAGAGAGCTGCCTGATGGAAGACAGCCTGCCTTCAGGTTGTGTCCCAGTGGGGAAGCCGGGCAGGCATATTTCCTGGGCTCTTTGTCATGTCAAAGCAAAGCAAGACGGATCTTAGAAGGCCATGTGTAGATTTTTGTGATGTGTTTATTATGAGCTTCTTCACATTGTTTTTGTTTATATGATCTTGCAAGTGATGAGATACTTTGGCTTGAATTTGAACAGTGTACCAGATGGGACATAATGATAAGAAGAGAATGTACGAGTTCCACAGGAAAAGGACAGATAATGTACAATGTTCATATTATGGTATTTTGTGTGATACAGAACAGAGGAGAATTACAGCCTTCCTGTCAAACACATGGACTAATACTTGCTATTTTAATTACTGCATATTTATTAAAATCCTCTAATCTCCCAACTCCACCAATTCAAAGAAAAGATTGTCTATGTGATTGAGTTATTTTCCCGTTTCTGTCATCCAAACTATTTAGCTTGGAAAAAAATATACAGAAATATTGACATCATTTTCCTCCTATCATCAACTTCCAGCTGCTGAAATGCAGAGCTCAGACAGTCAACCAATGACATTGGAGTGCCCAGGTATAAAAAGTTTGTTGGTGTCCTTATGGATCTGAGAGAATTAAGATAGAACTCATTTACACGTGTGATACACAAATACCAGGGGACAGCCATTTCCAGCATGTTACCCATCTGCAGCGTCTCTCTGTGTGCATGCACTGATCTTTCATTACTGTGAGCAAGGGAAGCAGTGTTCACACTACATACATTTTATTTGTATGCTTACATTCACAGAGGTTTTCTTTTCTTTATCTATTGTGTGAAAGCCTCTACTCCTTCTAGGCAAAGTCCGTGTAAATACAGACAGGCATCTGAAGGCAAGAGTTATATTTAATGAGTTATCTTTATACTTGCCCTTGGCAAAGTGCAGCTTCAGTCAACAAAGTTAAAAAATCATAGCTTTCTCATTTGATCCAAAGAGTAGTTACTACACATGAAAAAGCTGCATCTTGTCTTTTCTTGTGAGCAATGTTGAAGAGTTACTCAATGACTTTCATAGCCTTGAACTTTGAACAGGATGTGCTGCCCCTGATACACCAAAAAACACATCTGCTCTTCATATTACCTAATCAAAGCACAGACTATCGAACCCATTATCTGGCTGATTCCTCATTAACAAGCAATTTGCTTACAGGGCAACAGAATGCACAAGTGTACTCTCGTGTTGTTCTTTTGTGCCCAGAGGCTGTGCGGTTTTAGGCATTGTGTTGAAGGTTGAATTAGAGCTCAGAGAAGAGGATGATGTCAACATGCCCAAAGAGAAGCTTGCTGTCACGCTGCCTTTGCATTTCTGTGATGGGTATTTTCTGGTAGATAAAATAAACACCAAACCAAGTAGCTACCATGGGACTGGGAAAACAGAATACAAAAAAAAGAAAAAAGAAAAAAGAATAATGACAAGTATTTTTATACATGAACAACACAGCTGAAAGAAAGAAACTAACCATAAAAATCAGTACTGCCATCCACTAAAATGAAAAACAAGCAAAAATAAACCAAAACCTAATAATCAGCAATGAAAAAGAAACCTTGGGAATCTAGCAATATTAGAGTTGATTTTTAATGATATTGTAATCATGTTTCTCAACCTGCATGTCTACAAGCAAGATACTTCATAATATAAGCTATGAAAAATATTTGCTTAAATATGAAATGCAATATACACAATGTAGCCAAGTGCCAGAACAATTACCATTTTTAGGTGCTTTACAACTTTTGATCTGTCTGTTCCAAGGGATAACTTCATTTCTGGACTAAGGGTTGGATCTGGCTCAAAAAAGAACCAGGATTTATCGGGTCTGGTGCAGTGGTATGCAGACCTGGTCTAACTGTAAGACACCTGGTTGGCAAGAAGAATGGCTCTGAAGTATGAAGAACCTGGCCATGGTTGTCCCAAACCAACACTTCCTGAAAGACTGGGAGTTAATTTTAATGAAAACTGGATCAAGCCGACAGTTTCTCAATAATATAATTGTACTGAATGCAACCTGCTTTTTGTCTTTTTTATAAGGCAAGGAAGAGAGTCTTAACAGATCATACTGAAAAACACATCACGTGGTGGCTGGTACAAGGCAATTAGTGTACTGCTGGGATGAGAAACGTGCACCTGTAAATTCAGGGTAATAGTGGTAGGAATATACAGTGAGAATGTTCCACACAGCATTCCCTCAATCAGAAACATAAGAAAACACAAACACTCAGTTCTGTCAAACAGCCTTCTTAGCCTGTTTTCATGGAGCTTGCTTTTTTGTATATGGAGTAGTTCCTGACTAAATTCAAATGTTTGTTTCAAAGTAGTGGAGTTGATTAGGAGGCATTTTATGGATTAGAGTCTAGTACTGTCAGCCCCTAAAGCAGGGATTATATCTGTGTGTGGTTACCCAGTAAAATAAGACTGATTTCAAAAGAATGCCTGAAAAACAGCATCAGAGTGATTTGAGTGGGAAGTCTTAGAAGCAGCGGGAAATGAAATTAGAACTCCATCATACTTGCCCATAAGTCAGAACTGATTATATGCTCTAGTTCATTGCTAATTTTGTTATCCTCTAAGATTTTTTCACCGAAACCCCTTAAGAGCAAGTTTGAATCTACTGACATGAAACCTGTTTTTCTTGGTAGTTTTCTATGTATTAGTTACAAGTAAACTGCAGACCTAGAGGCAAAAGCGCCTCACAAGTTGAAGAACACTGCCATCAGCTTAACCAAAAACCATAAGGTGATAAAGTTACATGACTAAATTAGTTAGCTAAATGACAGGTAGATTTTGTGTGCGGACCAGCTGCACTCAGCAGCTACAAACACAGCGTGACTGCATCTCAGTGAGCCTGTAGCAAAGTCACAGGGTAGGACAGACCTTAGAGGAAACCAAGATGAGCTTACTGGGGAGAACATGAGACGTGGAGTGGCAGAGATCCAAGGACCATGAGGGTATTGTCAGAAGCCTTGATAAGAGTTTCAGTCTTTTACCTTTCTGATTCAAAGCAATCCAGGCTTGGGAGGACATAGGTGACAGTCATCTTTAGTCATTCTACCTCTGAAAAGTGAGGTCTAGTCTTCTTACAAGACTAATCTCTGGTGAACCACTGTCAAATTAGACCATACTGATCCATCAGGAAAACTGAGACAGAGAAGCAGAGAGTCAATATTCCTGCTTTCATCTTCAGGATGAACTTCTTGGGACCGAAAACTCTCTTTATTGTCACCAGTGCTCACAGTTCTTATTTTTTACATGACGAATTACAACTTTTCATATTGGAGCTGTAACAATGTAAGCTCATTTACCTCAAGCTGCAAAATATGCATCAATAGATATTCAAGTTTTTTTATTTTTTTTATTTTTTTTCTGTTTTGAGAACCATCCTGTGACACCTATCTCCTGTGCTCGATTAATGTCATTTGTTGCTCCAGGCTATGAGCACGCCTTTTTTAATTTTCAGTCTCATTCTTTCTGAAAAACACACACATGCTCTTTTCACTCATCCTGCCTCCCCATCCATGACCCGGTTTTATTTTGTTAGTTGGTGGTTGCAACTGTTTTGAGCGTATAGAACTGCTAGGATTGGAAAGTGAGAAGGCTGCTCATTGTAGTCAGCAAAAAAAAAAACCAACAAACAATGAGCTCAGAATCTGGCTCTTCAGTCAGTTTCTAGTAAAAAGGAGTTCAGTGAATAATGAAAATTAAGCCACAAGGGAAGCCAATGTGCAGTTTCAGTGTTGTTTTTAATAATCTGGGAGTACCATCAGGAGTGATGAGGATAGAATGTGGCTACAAATCTGTACTGCCTCTTTATCCAGTTTGAATTGTATGATCAATACGGCAAGATTTCTGAATGTTAAAGAGTCCATTAGAAGAGATTAAATCGTGTCACTGTCTCTGTTCACTTCCATTAGACTCTTGACAACCATAAGTTGATGTATTTCTATAATTAATCTGAATTGCAAAACAGTTCAGTTATTTGCCTTTTTTTTTTTTTTTTTGGTCTCAGATATTTAACTGTGTTTTATTCCAGAGCTCAGAGCAATTAAAGATTGATTTGGGATCTTGAAAGAGATCTTTGAGGCTGAAATGTTTCTGTTTTGTTGTTTCAATACATATTCTATTTAAAGAACAACCTTAGGTCAGGCTTGCATTTCAATCGCATGCAGATGCATGTCTTTCCTTTCAGAGAGTCTGAGATCCAACCTCCAAGTATACCTGGACTTGCAGTATTAGAGAATCACAGAATCACAGAATCATTTGAGTTGGACATTTAAAGGCCAAAAATCACTTCGTTCAACTCCCCTGCAACTGAAAGGGACACCTGCAGCTAGATCAGGTTCCTTAGAGCCCTGTCCAGCCTGACCTTGAATGTCTTCAGGCATCCACCACCTCTCGGGGCAATGTTCCAGTGCTTCACTACCCTTATCATAAAAAAACCTTTTTCTTACAGCCAATCTAAATCTTACCTCTTTTAGTTTGAAAGCATTTCCCCTTGTCCTATCTTCACCCTGCTAAGGAGTCTGTCCCCTTCTTTCTTACAGCTACCACTGAAAGGCCGCTCTCAAGTCTCCCTATAGCCTTCTCCAGGCTGAACAGCCCCAGCTCTCTCAGCCTGTTTTTGTAGAGGAGGTTTTCCATCCCTTGGATCATTTTTGTGGCCTTCCTATGGACACCATCCAACAGGTTGATTTCTGGGCTGCAAAGGCACACCGCTGGCTCATGTCCAGTTTGCCATCCACCTGTACCCTCAAAGTTGGTCGGGCAGGACTTGCCCTTTGTGAAGCCATGCTGATTGTCTCTCATCACCTCCCTCTCTTCAATGTTTTTTACCATAGCTTCAAGGAGGCTCTGTCTGTTCCATGATTTTCTCTGGCACAGAGGTGAGGCTGACAGTTAGGTAGTCACCTGGGTCATCCCTTCTATCCTTAAAAGTGAGTATGACATTGCCTTTTCTCCAGTCACCAGGTACTTCACCTGCCCTTTGTCTTTTCAAATATCACAATTTCAAATTGGCAACTACATCAGCCAATTCCTCTAGGACTCAGGGATGCATCCTGTCGGGAACCATGTACTTATGAGTGTCCAGGTTCCTCAGGTGGTTGCTCACTTGATCTTCCTTACAGTAGGAGGGACATTACTCCCCCAGTCCCCACTTTCTGACCCATCTGCTCGAGGAGTGTGTGAAGAGCATTTGCCAGTGAAGACTGTGGCAAAAAAGTTTCTGAGTACCTCAGCCATCTCCTTTTCCTTTGTTACCAGCCTGCCTGTAATGCTCACTAGGGAAGGTACACCTTTGACTTTCCTTTTCTGGTTGATGGACCTGTAGGAGACTTTCTTGTTCTTTGCACCCCTTGCCAAGTCCAGTTCCAGTCTGGCCTTAACAGAAAATCTCAGTGACAGAGTGGCCTACCAGTGAAACAGTCAGGGTTCCAGCAGCCAGTGCAGGCAAAAACACAATTCTGCAGAGGGCTGCAGGTTGCTGGGATGTCAGTGGTTGTCAGATGGGGTGGTTAATGGTTTCTGTGCCTTACAGAAAATGTAGATTTGCCTTTACTTGGGGAAATGAGGTTTCTCCTCAACACAGGAAGTCAGGTCCTACAAGAATTCTGAACTCGGACTTCCGCAAGAAAAAAAGGAGCCTGAATTTGAAAAAATGATTGAGCCTGATAATAGCCAATTTTGCAGTTCATCCATTTGGTACATACTATGTGGTATCTATTGATTTCAGGAAGTAACACATGTTTTTGGAGACATAATGCAGCTCCAAGTAACAGCAGCAACTAGAATCTTTGGGAGTCTATGAGACTTGAATGTACCATGATTTCTGTTCTTTAATCAAGTCCTGGAGTGAGCTGTTTTTTCTTTCTCATCTGTCTTTAAGAAACCAACTTGCTTTTGCAGAGTAGTCTGGATGTCGAACTATAAGAGCTCCCTTTCTTACAAAATTGTGGCCAACTTCTGTAAATGTGTGTGCAGGTTGGGGTGCTTCCTCTCTGCCCAACCTGATTAAAAAAAAAAATTACAACTTTGGGATGGCACAATCTTTGATGTGATATAAAGGATATCCTCATAATGCCATTAGTTAGTTAATTCTCCTTGGAAAATTACGTCATTTTCTGAGTAGTCATTCTTTTATAGTGTTAGCCTTTCAACTCAGGAAACCTAGAGGCAACTTGAAGCCAGGTCAAAACCAAATAACCAGTGGCTGCTGTTTCACATATTCTGTATCTCATGAAATATACAATGGCTGTCTTTAGTTATTAAAAGCTCAAATCAGCAGTGCTGCCCTAGTATAGACTGTAGCAATATCTCCTCTGTGTGTAAAGAATCCATCTGTTAAGATGTTTTTATATTCTTAAAATATCTGGATCTTTTAATCAGCTGTTTGTTTTTATGATGATCAGTAGTAATGTATTATAAAGGCAGAATATGACAACACAAGTTCTTCATAGCTGGGAATCAATGTTGGGAATGTCCAGTGCCTAGATAAGCAGCAGAGACCAGAAGATCAGGGGTTGCAATGTGCCGATAGCATCTTTTATTTCCACTGATGGGGAGTTCTCTAAATGGAGATCCTGAACTGTATGCTGTGCAATGAGATAGCTTTGAAATCTTTAGCAGATGACAGCAGATTGCAATGTTTGTGGCAAACCTGAATTCTTCAGAATTGTTCAATAAATGTTCAAAACATTCAAAAAATGTTCAAGAAAATAGAGGTATTGAAAACAAACAAACAAACAAATCCTCTAGTCTGTAAATAGATCACATCTCAAGTAACATCTGGACTAATTTTTTGCAATGCAGTTCTCAGTACTTTCCTATACTGAATCTTCTTGAATCTCCAACCATCGATACTCTGCATTTGTTTTCAGAACTTCCCTATAAAAGCTGAAAGGAACAGAAGTCATGAGAGATTTTTGTATTTGCAAGGACATTTACGGAGAACTGAAGAATCTGAAGTCAAAAAAGCAGTCTGAGCTTTAGGAAAACATCAGCTAGTACAGATTTGGTCTGGCCTTGTTCTTCTTCTCTGGTGGATAGGGGATATTAGGGATGTTTTGGATAAATATGATCTCTTACTTTTTCATTTAGCAGTAGTTAGTAGTTAGTGGTCCTGCAGCCAAATATTTATCTGTTTGAAATGACAGACAAAGAAAATAATTGACTACTTCTGCTACGAAAATTAGTAAAGAATTATTTAACAAAGCTGACATTTTAGTGACATTCTTCAGGTTTTCAAATTAATAATCCCCTGAGATCAATAAGCACAGTTCACATCACACAAAACTGGTAGAGCTTAGGGTAAATTCCAGAACACTGGAGCAAATTTCATAGTGCAAAAGAAACTGTATATTCTTTCTCTAAGGCAATATTTTTGTAGTTTATGTAAAAGAAACTGACGTGGCTTTAAATACTCCTTTACTCCCCTGCATCTATACAGTTCATGTGATGCAGACAATTAAAATGACAGGTGAGTAACGGTTTACGCCAAACGATTACTGTCAGTCTTAGGTCATTAGCTTCACTGGAAGTAAGAGAGATAAGAGTTCTGAGTATTTAAATCAAAGTCAAGCTTTCTGAAAGGTAAAAACAGTGAACCTAGGTGCAGATGTTCCTCTGAAACAACAAATAGATAACTCTGGCTAGCACTGTGCACAGTTAGATGACAGTGTTTAACACATCAACAGATATAAACAGCTAGAGAGACCAGCCTTGCTCTAGCCTTAGATTGGTACAGGACAGGCAGAAGCAACTCTGAGAAATTTTAGCAAAAATTCCCTAATATAGTCATAGCTATGGAAACTGAAAAACACAACAAAAAATACAGGACAGCTGATTAGTGGTAGCCAAATTTATCTGTAACTGAAAATAGAAAAGAAAACATCTGGGGTAGAGTCTGGCTCCATCAAAATCAATGGCAAATTTCCCACTGACTTCAATTTTGACCAAAATTTCAACTCCATTTTCTGCATACACCAGTAAGAGAAAGGTGATATATTTTTTTCTTTCTTTCCTTTTCCAGTATCAAGTGCGTTGCTTGGAGAGCTGCCACTGACTTCAGCATTTGGCTCAATTCTAAAAAGAAATCTATATCAGCCAATTAACCATACAAAACAAACAGTATCTCTTCAGCTCGCCTGGATAGTTTCTATGGCAGCCCCATACTTAATCTAAACTCCGTTCTTTTTCCATTTCTTGCTTCTCCATTTAAGCCACCAGCCACTTCACCACTTCAGTTTGTAGAGGCTCTTGAAAGCAGAATGTAAAAGATGAACTGTGTCTCCTTCTCAGGCAGCATTATTCCCTTCACAGAAAGATTGGGCATATGCCCATAAGACTGAAGTTCCATCTGTAGCTGCTATTTGCTGTCAGTCATTGGGTCTCCTGCTAGACCCAAAGGACCCCAAACTACTGCTGCAGAACCTGTGATTAAAATTCTGGGCCACTAACTAAATCTTTATTCTCTTTCCCGATGTTCTCTTCAATATTTTGTTTCAGAACAAAGTTATCATGGATATTTTCAAAATCCAAAATGTATATATATATATCTGCATTCTGATTTGCAAATTATTACTGTTAATGTCTGAGTGTTAATATATATATGTGCAGATGGGTGTTATTCTCCAAGAACAGTTCAGTGAATTCTGATATTTACATTTTGCTTTTCAGTGCTATGGCTGAGGAAATACATTATTAAATATAATTACCTCTGTCAATTTATATTATCAGGTCAATAGATCAATATTACTGCCTAAATTTCATTAGGAAATCATTTGTTTCTCTTACTTCAATTTTGTTTTACTATTTTTTTTTCAAAAGCTGAATTTACTCATAATGAGACCTAAATGCACGTGCTTGTCTTCCTCTTGTAGTTTGCCTAACTGTTGTTACATAAAACATATTTGTTATTCATTGGTGCTTGGAAACCAGTGTGATGGGCAACTTAGAATAAAATGTTTAAAGTAAGAAAGAGACATCTTAAGGACAAACGATTCCTCTGTTAATTTATTTCTGCAGGCTGAAATGTGAAGAAGTCTGTCTATGCTGTTACTGTGGTGTTGCTGGAGAGGTCACTCCCTGTAGTCACACAGATTTCAACAGGAATGGAACTGGGCTGACATACCAGAATTTTTCTCTTTCAGCCATCTTAACAACCTAAGACAACCATACAGCACACGTTAGGTAGAGGATTAAGAGACCTTCTCCCACAATTTACTGGTCAGAAAACTGAGGAGGACAATGGCATGCAGGCAGTCTGAGCATTTGAGCCCAAAGTCACAGTCAACTCTTCCAGCCTTAAGCACAAACCATTAAAAGCAGAGTAGAAAATATTCTGAAGAACTTGCTTCCTTCAAAATATTTGCCTCAGCTGCAGAATCTGTCTGATGACTGCTATATAAATACATAATCCCAAAAATGCCAAAAGGATTACCCAAAGTTTTTAGATGTCCTTTATCTGCTGCTCCAAAATATCCCATTTCTGTCTGCAGAAAAATGTGTGCAAGCTTGTGTTCTAGTCTACTCTGATAAACTTATTTACAATCCCCATACATTTCTGACACTCAGGCTTCATTACTACCATTCATTATAACTGAAAGAGTTTCAGTTGATTTATTCTGTGGCAATCTTTTGGCTCAACACAACAACAGCACAAGCTGTTGAGAAAAATCCCTCCGGTCCATTTTCAGTTACTAGACTTCAATGAATATGGAGCCCTAATGAAAGACTCGGCTCCCTATAAAAAAAAGTGCTCCTGCTTGGTTGCACAGCCTGCCTGCTAAAAAGAGGGAAGTAGCAACAGTGTCACATTTCAAATACTAAAAGAATTGAGGCGGTGATGGACTGAACTAATGCATTCTTAATGAAAAGAAGCTCTTCTAATACTTTGATAGGATGATGGAAAGAAATACTGCATGTTTGGAAACAGTAGAACTCAGAAACTCATTTTTAATGCTGCTGGAGAAAGAAGGAAGCATCTGTGGCAGAAGTCTTGCAAAATTGGGCTCGTAAAAATTCAAAACCTGTGTTAGCACAATCCTTTGATTAAGATTTAATTTCAAAGGTAAGAGATACGAACGAAAGCCTAGTGCTTTACAGAGAATTCCAGAGAGGTTCTCACAGTGTTTTCTCCAATGGACATCTGTAGCTCTACCACAAATAGTTTTGCCACATCAACTGTAGACCTGCATAAACTCTTTTCATAAAAGCACCTCCCTGGCTTTTCTACTTGCATTTTCCATTCTTCCAATAGATCCGATTCCTTGGCTGAAAGAGGAGTATTCTGATATGTCAGCCCAGTTCCACTCCTGTTACCCCCAAATTTAGCACTGTTTTAACTAGGAGCGAGGAAAAGCAAAGAACTGCTAAATTTTATCCTGTTCCCAGCCCATTCTATGATTTTATGAAGTTATACATCAAGAACAACATAAGGATGCTCAGCTTACTCTTCAGGTCATGGCCATGACCTCAGTTCATCCCTTGATTTCTTCATTTTTCCAGTAGCTAACAATACCTATGGCTTAGTTTTACTACTCTTTGCGAAACAACTCAACAAGGCATTTATCCTTCATTCCCTTGCTTCTTTATTTTATAATCTCTGAAACTTTCTCCTCAATAAACAAAGCCTCTGCTTACTCTTTGTAAGTTCTGTACTTATTATCTTGCTTGAGTCGTTTTTCCATCCTGACACTAGCTAATTCTTCTTTTGCCCAGCATGTGCAGATTATTTCCATTATTAATGCAAATCCAGTCTTTCCTGCATTCTGTTCATTGAATTCCGCAGGTCAGTCATCTTCATTCACTGATTCACTATTTTCCAAAAGTTTGCCCTTCTAAAATATCAACCTGTAGATTTATTTTTGTCCATCTTGCAGTTTCAGAAGAAGTAACCACTCCTCCTTGAATATTATTTTTTCAGAGAGCTGGTCTGCAAGATCCTCCTTATGCACAAAAATCAAGCTTAAAATAGCATGCATGTTTTGTTTTAAAAATTTCTGGACCAAAAGTCAGTCTTCTGAAATGCCTAAAAGAACCCAAACCTTGCCATTATTGATAGTGTTTTTGTCTGTGTCTGAAAAAGTTATGTTCCCTATACTCATTTAATTTCCCTTGTTATTTATTTATTTATCCATTTTTAGAGATGATTGCCTTCTCACAAATCTCAGCTTGTAAGAGCACAACAACCCCTTTCTACACAAATACTGTCCAAGTTGGCCTCTTTGACCATCTTTCCTTGCAGTGATTTTCATCCTAATGTCATGGTTGATGAAGATTATTCATGCCATCACATTTTAAGATAGATAAACACAATTTGGCTTTGAACTTTGAACTTACTGATTTTTATGTAATTTAAGTTGCAGCCATACAGGCTCATGTATAAAATTTCCCTGTTTTCTTTTTAGATTGAAGAAACCTCAGAGCAAAACAGTATGAACTTGACCACCCTTTCACAGAGTGATTATAAATGTAACCTCTCAAATTAACTTAATAGCAATTGCTTTGGCTTTATATATTAATATATACTATTTCTGAATAGCTCTTCTCTATGCCAATAACTCATCATTCTAGTCATCACTCATCCACTTGAATAAGACATAGGTGATATTGAAATACTGATTACATTCAAATCAACATACATCATTCATAATACAAAGACTGTGTAGTGTTCAAAAACAAACTTGTCAGATGCAGATTTAATCCAAATTCTAGAGTTCTGTGGGAAGAAATCGACCAAAAATCCTCAGCCACCCACCAGCTCCCATAGCCATCAGTCTTAGAGTCTGCACAGAGAGATACGGGATAGGAATGAGTTACAGCCTCATCTCTCAGTAAATATGCCAAACTCAACTCTTCTCCATAACATCACTACAGCCTAAGGTACCGCTCAACAGAAAGTTTGCAGGCTGCAGGTCTCAGCAGCAGTAAGTTGTTATCTTGCACTCAGTTATAAACGTTGCCCATTATATTGCCATTAAAATGCCTGAACATTCTCTGAAGTGCTAAAATTAAGTCCTTTCGTGACTTATCTTATAAATGATATGCAAAAGGCTGCATATCAACTTATTTTATTTCCTATCTGAAAAAGATAGGATGCCTAACCTCAGATTTCAAAAAAAATTTATAGCTAAGCCACTATAGTACATTTTTTTCCAGTCAGCATTGCTGTGATTTAGATGAGAAACAGGAAGAAAAATTTGAGCTGTCACACTTGACTTTGAGCTGCCAAAGAGAAGTACTGGAGGTCACAGGCTAAGATTTAACTTATCTCCTTTTCTTACAGGCAGAGATGGTACGTGCTGCTTTCCAAGCACAGAGATCTTTCCTGGTGTTAGCATCTCAATGTCAAGAGCCTCAAGAGGTAAGAAAACTGACCTACAGTTGCAAGAGTCACTGCACTAAAAAGGCTGTCTTCCTGCATGTTTTATATCATCCCTGCACTTGCTTTTATCTGTTACTTTACACACTGCTCTTAGAAGCTTGCTTTTGGTGTTATTAGCATGGTACTGTAATAATCAAAAAGTTTATAATAATCAGAGTGAAGAAATTTTTCTAAAACCAATACATATAAGGTCACCACAGAAACCAAAGGAGGTTTTCATTATAGGGCTGTAAGTAGGATCAGTGTTTCTCCGGAAGATGAAGATGATGGACAATATAATGACTTTTTGCTAACCCCACAGGGATGTTCTATAATAGACTTAGAAGTTAGGGAATCAGCTACTGAGAGAAAAAAAGATCAATACTAGCCCACAGGCTGAATACTCTCAAAGCTCCAGATTAGTCTAATTTTGGAAGAGGCAATGCTTTTTGTCAAGAAAAGGAAAAGGCGTTTTAGATCAAGTTGATTTATTTACTTTGGTGGTAACCTTTCACAACTAGAAAGCTCAGGGAGCCTGCGGAGTTGTTAAGAAACATCATTTGAAATGAAATGAAATGTCATTTGTGGTTTCTATGGGACGCGGTGTGAGTCCTGGGAACAGTGATTGGGCAGCCCTTCTCTGGGACTGCTCTCCAACTTTCCTACTGAATGTGTGCAGAGAAAGAAGACTCTACTTGCACAGCCTTCAGTTCTGTCTTTTTCTTGTTGCTCACAGTCCATTAAACTCTGTATTCTCAAATCAGAGCTCTCTCCAGCTAGGATGAATTATGGAAATTTTGCTGTCACTATGGACCTTAGGGATACAAAATAAAAGTTTTTCTAATCCGTATCTTTTAAATGATAAGTGTACTCAAGGAAAAAACAAAAAAAAAAGGAAGCACAGATATTATAGATGAGACTTTAGATTTAGGGAGTTCCAAGCAAGGGAAGGGATCCATTGTTTTTCCAGCTGTCCCTGATCTCAGAGAGTAAAAGTGGGTCATGATTTGCAGAGAACAGGCAAAATTCCCACTAGTACAGGCCTCAAGAAGTCATTTACATTGACTTGTGAACACAATTGCACCAGTGGCCCACAAAACTCTTCATGCTCGTTGGTAAAATATTCCCCAACGAACAGTTTCCAATGGCCACAAATGCAAAGCAATGCTCCAAAGTATTGGCATTGTCTCTGCTCTTGTGACAGTAAAAGCTGTGGCTCACTGCTCGGTGATGTGGTATCTGTCTGGTTTTCTCTGCTTTTCAAGTGAGAATTGCAATGGCTTCTCCTACACGTTACCCTCAACATTCTCTGAACCTCACGTCAAAGATTTGAGATTTTTTCAGCTGTAAAGTTCAGATACTTTCATTTAAAAATGGGAACAAAACAAGCAAAGAAAAAAAAAGAACAAGCGTAAAAAGAGGTCTCCTGCAATCCAGAACAGCAGCTGCAGAAGCATTAAGAAAAGCGACAAATAATAAAAACCTTGCCATAAATATCACCACAGTTGCCATGCGTGTAGCTGGGCATTATCAGGCTTGCACAGAATTGTGCGGCTTGTTGAAGGCAAAAAAGAAGTACTGTTTAATCATTTAATTACCTTTTATCACTGAGGAAGTACCAGATGATATGTGTGTTAAAATACCAGGTATACGACAGGCTAAGGCTCGCTTCTCAGTGACAACAAACCCAATCCAGTTACTGAAGGGTTTTTTAACACGAAGACTGTTAGGTACACAATTTTGATAGGCATCCAAAACTCCGTTGTTGTTAATTCCTTTTCTCTTTTTTGCACATACTTTTTGCACAGACTTACATCCAGCTATGTAGCAGACAACGTGAAATGAGTTGAAGGCTGCCTATTCTGTGCAACTTGAATAGTATTTTCCACTGCAGAGAGTGACAGCTTGTAAAGCATCAGGCTTTTTATATCTCCGTCTCAATGGGGCAAAGAATCCTTTTGCAAAGCTGTATTGGTTAACAGTTTTGAAAAAGCTAGTTAACATCAGATAATGCCACGGAGGGAAAGAATCAGGGGTCCTTTCCCCCTAGGACTTTATTGATGCAATGTCATCTGGGCTCTGGTTGTATTTACAGCCTAGAGCCACAAAGTCAGTGTGGAATCCAAACAGGAAAGCTAGTCATTAGTGTATCAGAATGCACAGGGCAGAGAAAAGCAAATGAAGATGACAGCATATCTATAAATGCAAGAGAAAAGAGAGTAATTCTGTCATTCAGCTGTCTAGACTGTTTGCTTTATAATGTAAAGCTGTGAATGAGCCAGCGAGTTGCGATTATGGCATAGTAGCTTTGCAGACATTCAGAGACAGCGGTGTGGAGACTGAGGGGATTTACTGAGTTCCTGTCGTGTTGGGATGTCATACGTGGTGCCTTTAAAAAAAAAAAAAAAAAAAAAAGAGGGAGGGAGGGGAAAGTGCCCTGCAAAAATAAATTAGCTCAGCTCTTGCAGCTTCTAAACTAATGAACAAGGAATTCAAACAAAAAGAAAGCTTCTACTTGTATAATAATCCTCAGACTTTTTTTGTGCTTAGCAAAGAAAGAGAAATACGTATCATACAAAAAGCAATATTTTTTCCCCTCTGTGAAAACATTGAAGGCTGTAGTATTCTTTCAGATCTTTAACTCCTTCTGCGAGCCATTAGCAAACATTTTCAGGTCAGCCTGCTCAAGTTGCTTCTGCAGAGTTTTGCTTTTTGATAATAATGCCGATATCTTTTTCGTTCGGAATCTGCTGCAGTGCATAGCCTTTGTTATCTGTATATGTGAAAACAGTAGGAGCTGGGAAGGTAATTCCAGCTGGCATACCACTCTAGCATCAACTGCAATAAATTACTTAGCAGGGAGCATGTTCTGTTACTTTTTATGGTCATGTTCTATATTTGCGCGTGCAGTGGAAGAGATCACATGGCAAAACCACCGTCTGATATTCCCGTTTGTGTATGTCCTGGTTAACGGCTGCTGGGTACGGGCTCATTCAGCAAGATGGAATACTCGAGTTCGTCTGTTTCTTAAAAATCAAACTTCAGATGTTTAAACAAACAAACAAAAAAAGTCTGTTGTAAGTTGTTAATTATATAGAGACAGCAGAAAGAAGATGGCGAATGGAAAAGAAATCAGATTGTCATTTTATTCTGGGAGATGTGTTCTAAAAGATATTTTGAGAGGATGTTGCTTGGGCACTTCAGAAGATAACGGTGCTAAAGCAACCTGAAACACAAACCTTCACAAACGATTTCTGATACATGTTTTGGATGTGAATTTTTCTTCTCCCAGTGGTTTAAGGCAAATACAATTCTGGCTGAAAAATTATGATGTTGTACAATAATTTTAGAAGTTATTAGCCTTCCTAAGCAACCCTGTCTGCTAAACAAGTTCTCTAATTTACGATCTTGTACACAAACATATGGGATTACTGTACCAAACATATGAGGCACTGCACTAAATTCGTGGTGAATGGTAACTTATATCATCTTCTCTTCACGAGGTGCTTTATTTCATTTTATTCATTCAAATAATTTTAAATTGTGTATATGACTAGTTATATAATGCTCTGTAATATTTAACAAGGTACTTATATATTATTTTTATATTATTTATATATCGTTGGTTTTAATTACTGATTCTAAAGCTCGCAGTAACAAATAATGATAGAATAAGGTAAGATGCTGTTGTGTTTAACAAGAGCTACACACGTTTACTTAGTTCCTCTGAGTTGTTATGTGAAGAGGGTTGGCTTTAGTTAATGAAGTCACGGTACATATATTGACACTGGTGACCTGAAACTGCATTTTAGTGTATCTTAAGTCCGCCCACAAATGGAAAAATGTCCTCGTGATTAGGCAAAACTCAGAACAAATGCATCC
Organism: Oreortyx pictus; assembly: GCA_036925125.1. NCBI lineage: Eukaryota > Metazoa > Chordata > Aves > Galliformes > Odontophoridae > Oreortyx > Oreortyx pictus. The sequence continues at coordinate 82,912,121 of JAUPFR010000003.1, read as the reverse complement.
CATGGTAAGAAGCACTGCAGGCAGATTTCAATGATGAATGCAGTTCAGACTATAAATGATTACGTAACTCCTCACTGAACTAAAATAAAGTGCTGAGTTCATGTGACTGGCAGAACTCATGGTTTTAATTACTAACATCTTGCTGACAAAAACATTCCAGTGAAATACCTTGCTTAAATATCCAGAATCCATACATAGGGAAGTGAGAGGTAAGAGAGGGCTTTCCTTTCCCTTCTTTTTAGAAAAAAAAAACCAAAAAACCAGGAAAATGTGTTTGAATTAGGAATGAGAATTATGGGAACCAATCCTGAGGTTTTTAATATCTTCATAATCAATCAAAAATTCCATTGTAGGAAAAGAATAGTTCTGTCCATTTCTCTGAACAGTTATTCTCAGATTTATTCTTCTCAAAATTAAAGATGGAGATTTACAGTTTCCTACACTCTTTTGGTTTAGGATTAGTCATTTTTTTCTCCTATTTTTAAATCACTCTGGTAACAGGACTCCTGGGAGGGAGTTTTTTTCTAATTACCTTGACTTTGTTTTTGCTTATGTCATTCCATTTCCCACTATTTTTTCCTACACCTACTGGAATCACCCTTACTTTTCTTCAAAAATATAAAGACCAGTATATTCTTCATTAATTCATTACTTACTTACACAAAAGACTTTGAGCCAAGTTTCGCTGCCATTCTACTTAGTCGGTTGACTGCTGCAAAGCTGCACCTTAGCATCTAGAAATAGCTCAAGGAAGAATTTGGTTCAGACCTTTTAAGGTCCTCCGGTCTCAAACTTACGGAAGGTGCTGAAGAGTGACATGGACAGACCCTGAGAGTCCTGAGCTCCAAAGGGAACCCCTTCCCCCATCCTTTTCTCTGAAATCTTGTCAAACTGTTAACATACTTCTGTTATCAGCACGCCTACAACTGCATGCGATGTGTGGTCTCAGCCACAGCAATGGACCAACTGACAGTTTCCAGTTGCTATTCTGCTGCCTTGCTGCTTTCACAGGCTCATTTCTGGATATTGTTGCTAACTCTTAGTTTCAGACCGGTTTTCATCATCATTTATTCCTTCATTGCAGGTGTACTGCCAGTCTCCAGATAGCCCCCTGGCACCTATTACCTCATAATGTTGTCTCAAAAGTGTTAGATAGCATTTAAGCAGCCTCAAGCTCACGATGGCTTCTGATCTTGTAGTTAATTTCTGTAGCTATCCTTGTACTCTTTCCTCACTTGTGTTTACCAAAGTGGAAAGAATGAAGCAAGTGAAATTCAGTTCTGCCCAGCAATTATTGTACTTGTCTGTAAGAAAGCCCAGAGACACCTCAGGATTCAGGGAACACAGAAGGGCCAGATTAATGCCACATCTCCCAGCCACTACAGAAGAGAAACAGAGGCACAGAGGCACATCAGCACACGCGTCTAAACTGGTTCAAGCCAACACTGCCAAGCAGTGACTCTCCAGCATCCTATGTCCAGTGCAAGAGCCAGGCTTCAATAAGCACAGGTTTCTCGACTTGTTTTACTTCATACATCAATACTGGGACTAAGAACAGTATTGCCCTATAAGGAAGACATTAGCCAAAATGGGATTCCACGTTATCTAGCTCTTCACTTGACATACCCACTAAGTAGTTCTGGGAGCCCATAGGCTCTTACTGCCGAGTTCTGCTGTGCCCTAAAGCAATCTCCTAAAACCACCAGACTAGTTTTCAATCCCTCTAGCAACGCTCATATTCAATTTGTGCCATGTAAGGTCCCACTGAACTGTGCTGACGGGATACCCCCTTTCCCATTTAGCATAATGGTCTTTAGTTCTGTTAAATGCAAATCCAAAACAATACACTCCTTTCTCTGGGCCACTCAATTGTTTCCCAGATTTCTGGACTCTCTGTAAGCTGCTAGAAGGGAAAGAACTAGGGCTACAGCTAACTGAAAAGCAAGGCTTTTCAGGTTCACAGTTTATTTCAAAGTTTTGGTATAAATTAGACCACAACAACTAATTTTTAAACTCTGGGAGTTGTTCTGACACATAGGCTATTTATCGAACTTGTCAGTTTTATATTTATTCACAAGGGAGATCTCAGGTGAACCCCGTGAATGTCCAAGCATCTAACTTACCTGTCCTGGCACATGCCTATGTGGAGCCTAACCAGCCTTAACAAAAACTTGTGAGACCTCAGATATTGAGCACAGAACAAGTGTGGCTCCATAGAATACCATTTTCTGAAAGAATTTTGCTACTTCAGATGGCCTAGGGCCCACTGGCATGGACTGTGATCGCAGCAGCAAAGATCAAGGGGTAAATCAAAAGGCTGGAAACAGCTCATTTGTGTAATTTTCTTGTTGATGAGGTGTGGGATGTTTTTTTGGCCTGTGTGCCTCAAGCAGGAGGACCCTTCCGTGATGTCTTAAGATGCTGCTCGTGAAGAGCTGTAGTAGAAATTAAAACAAGACAGCGCACGCTGATGTCCTTTTAAAAAAACGGCTAGAGTCTTGACCAAAAGTGTAGTGTGTGATTTGGCACACAGCTCCTGTCAGGCCCTGGATTTCTCCACAGGTTAGCAGCCATTCTTTCATGTTCTCCATTCTCCTTCCCTAAGAGTTAACATTTCAAAATAAACCCGCAAGTGACTAAATCTGTCATGCGGGATTTGGGTTTGGTGTTCCCATTTTTTTCACAAGCACAAAATTGCTGCAGCTCAACTTGACTGTTAGATTGAGAATTTATGTGCTGAGAGGAATAAATGCCAAATACCAATTAAGTCACTTTGGAAGCACACAAATGTGTCTAAGCTTCCGTGTGGATGAAGCTGACGAGACATTTCTGCAGATTTGTCTCCCTGTGCCATAGTCCTACTGCTGCACAGCAGTGAGTTGAAGTGGCAAAACCTGTACTATCGGCAAATACTTGTTATGCCACTGTGCTGAAGATTTACAGGCTGAGGAAACAAGATCAAAATAAATTAATCTCTCTCTGTAGTTAGCTAGGAAACCTCTGAACCCTGGAAATATCGGTCTATTCTAAGGATGGGAATGTGGTGATCATACAGAAAGATCTCACAATAGATGGCCTCTATGGTCAATCAGTAAATGCTTCTAGAGAAACCACTGAGTTCACGTGCAGTAGGTTACACTGTGGTGTGAAATGGGAATGTGAAACACTGTGATGTGAAACACTTCCTGCTGCAAGAGATGGAGATAAGCAGTGCAAAAAGTTCAGCGGCTGCCAGTAAAAACAATAACAACAACAACAAAAACCTGACAGTGTTTTGCTGGAGAAAGAAGGTAAAGAAAAAATGTGTTTGAGGAATCCAGATTTTCACTACAGGCAGCATGATTTGGAGGCTGAAAGTTGTGAACTAGCTTAGATTCACCTCTGAAATATTTTCTATATACTTCATAGAAAGATTATTCCTCACCCTAATTTGAACATTGATTCCATTCACATATTCAGATGCAACAACAAAGATAAGCCTTTCTGATGTCACAAATATACCAAAAAACAACTCCAAGTTTTAAGTCTTCTATGTAGTCTGCCTTCTACAAAATATTGAAGAGTACAGCTGAGCTGAAATTATTTTAGTTTCAGATCAGAGCCATCCAGAGTAGAGATGCTCCTCACTGGTGGTCACCAACGCTACTGGTACCCTATCCCTATAGAACAGACTGAGACTGTGCTCCTCAGCATTAAGAGTCAAGGCAGGCCTTTTGCTTAAGGTGCCTTCACGGCTCTCTTCTGGTTAATGGCCGCACATTTTGAGTGCAATCTTCACACTGTAACGTCTACTAAAGACAGAAAGAATTCCTCAGGGACATCTGTTACTTCAGTTACAACAGAGGGAATTAAGTCTCAGCTGGGAGCAGATGCTCACTCCTTAAGCTGTTAGACCTCCATGTGGTGGATGCTGTCCATGACATCCTTCACCCCTTGAAAGTGTGGGATGGGGCTGTACCAGGTTCTTAACAGATACAAAATGCCTGAATCTACATTACTGTTTTAGTTCACAGGGGGCAATGCTTTTTCTCCAAACCAGCTCCACTTACTGTGCTGTGATTACACTGCAGTCTGAGGGTATGCAAAATGGATACCTTTATGATCAAGTTAAATGGAAGACAGCTACACTCTCAAGAGAGAACCTCAACTACTGTTTACAGCTAGTCCAAAATAACTTCCCAGAGATGCATACGCTGTGAATGTCAGGTCCTCAGCACCAACTGTTTTGCTCTACAGATTCATTCCTATTAGGCTGCACTACTTGCCAACACACACAAAGACTAACGATTCAAATCAACTCTATTTCAAACCTGCCTGTGAAAAATATAATGCAAATACGACAGAGATTTTGAACTAATAGAAGAAAAGAAAATAACTAAACTGTAGAATGGAGACAGCATAGAATTAAGGTTGTTCAGGCTGCAGCTGAGCAAAATGAAGGGCCTGTTGATCCCAAATGCTCTCAGTTTTCTTTTACCAGTCTTACCCCAAAGGCTGCCACCCCCTCACTGAATAGAACTTAAAAGAGTATTTGTTCCCTCAACATGTTTTTTTTCATAGAAGGCTGGGTTGGCTTAAACACTTTAATAGTGAGGTCTGAAAAGTCATCACCTACCAACATAAAAACTCTTCACTTCACAATCTCAACCCTCAAAACCATGTAACGTTAGCCGAAAAGTAGGTAAGGTCTGTAAAAACTATATTCTTGTTTACCTGCTGGATTTTGTGCTTTTGTGATTCATGCTGGCAGGCTTCTGGACAACAGTGGTCCTGAATCTCAAATGAAGCCTGAGATTTTTGACCAGTCACTTGTTCCAGCAGCCAAAGCAGGATGCTCAGTTTTGTGTCTTAATAGTCAAAACCCAAAATACAACAGTTTGGCCTTTCTCTGAGTTAACTCCACGTGCCTCAGTCCTGTTAACCTGTCATGTTGGAATTTCTGTGAGTGTTATGAAAAATCTGAAGGGAAAGAAAGAATTCTGTTCCGTGGGTTCTGTGGGTATACTGGTATGGCAGGTTATTTCATCTGTCTGGGCCTAGACTATTCAACCTCTGAAGCCAAAGCCTAAGGCACTTCTTTTTGTATGCTGCATCTTTTGTTGTTGCTTTTTTATTTTCTTTCTACTCAGTGCAGTAGACTTACTACTCTTCATTTTCTAATAAGAATTATAAGGCACAGATCAAAACCAACTGGTTGCTTGGGTATTGATATTAAAAAGACAATCTGGTTTCAATAATTATTAAAAAAGGACAAAGAAATACAGGAATTATTTTTGATATTTCCATTCTGTGCCATTATTGCATTTTTATACATTTCAGCAAAACTGATATTACAATAAGAATGGTGTTCAAATGAAGACTGCTAAAATTCTGTGAAACAACTGTGCTGTGTCTTAAATGACAAGACATCTTATCTGGCACATGCCAAAGGCATGCTGAAGATTTTTCCAACAGCTATGATTCATCTCCTTGAATTCATTTTTTCTTAGAGACACAATTTGGACAATCATTTAATTAATAACTGTTCTTATAGTTGTTACAGAGAAGAGATTATTCTTCTAGAACCCTTAGCACTATTGGTTCTGTATTGTAGAGCCAAACAAGACTTCTTAATGCCAGAATTAATGAGCCTTTCTGCCATATACACTGTAATTCATCTGCAGTCTAATCACTGACTAGAAGTTCTGAACCAACTGCAGGGAGACAAGACTATAGTGATTCTGTGCAGGCCTATATTCCTTCATTCCCAACCATTACACAGCAGCTTGGATCCTAAGAAGCTCACACACACACAAACACACACAAAGCCACACAGGCAAGCAGAAATCATTACAAAATAGGAAAAGTGCACAGAGAAGGGAAGGGAAGGTAAGCTATGCTGCTCTTACAGTCCAAAATAGACAGGATAGAGCTGAAAACATCTTCAAGCCCATTGTGGTTCTCTGCCAAGTGAATGATTACTTTGAGCTACTTCTCTTAGCAATATGTATTTTGCCTTTAAAACTCTTACAGTAGACTTCTGTGAAATTACTTCAATTCACTACATTTTTCTAAGCAGTTGATTCCCTTGACAGGTTAAGTCCAGCATTCTGAGACAGAAATACTGTCTGTACCACTAAGAGGAAGCCCTCACAAAAGTGGTTGGGAGTTTTTCCACCAATGTAAGTAGAGGAGGAGGAGGAGCAGGTCTTACGTTCCCACTAAGGAAAACATTCACCCCTGATTTTGCCTTCTTAACTGTAAATATCAGAATGTTCTACAAGGACAACCAGCTATATTAACACCATTTCATATAGAGGAAGCTGGAGCACAAAGGTAACACTGCTTTCTTGAAATCCAATAATAATTTAGCAGAAGGGCTGCAAACAGAACCTCTCTTTGCAGACTCCCACTTCTGTGCCCTATCCACAGAAGCGTGCTGCCTCCCAGCGCTGTCTAGATACGCCAGGCATCTGCACAGCTGTATTTTTAGCCCTGATATTCTCTCTGTCTGGAACTGGGCCACGAAGATCCACAATAAGCTGAAGACTGTAAATATCCCTTCAACTTTATAGGAGGAGAACTGGCATCGCATCAGAGCAGAACAAGCACTTTCTTAAATTCCAATTTTTCTAACTACTGTCATACTTAAAAGATTTCCCCTAAAAAATAACAAAGAACCAACCAGCTGCAGTATGTTGTAAACAAGAAAGAAGGAAGAGTTCCTGCAACATGTATCATGTTATGGCAACAAAATCAGCTTTTCAGAACTACAAATCAGAGAGGTTTCAGGGATCTTTCAGAGTTAATGACTTGAGCTGGTCATTAAGGCATAAACAAAAATCTTTTCATCTCTTAGTAGTACTGTAAACATTGGTTTTCTCCCAGCCCACTTTACTGTAGGAGAAGACCAAATATTCCCATGCACTTCAGATGCCCAAGCCTCTCTCAAAACTACATTACCACTAAAATACTAAGGCTCCACTGTTGGATCAAAATTCTTTTAAAAATTAATAACCCACTTTTGTCCTGTTTTGAGGTATGTCTTTTGAGTTACATTGATCCACAGCGAACATCCTTATTTTAAGGTGACAGGCTCTTTGAGGTCCCTTCCAACCCAAGCTACTCCATGATTCTATAATTCTATGACATAAATATTCTGTAAAGCCGAGATCTCACGGGAAGCAGCAAAGAAGTAATGTAGAGATGATAGGGACCATGTAGCAGGTATATACACATCACTTGGTGTGATGATAGGACGGTCCTCAACATCATGAGGATTAGTTTTCTCTGACAAACACATCCATACACTATTCCTTCCGCTCAGCAGTCATTCCACTGGATACCATTCCTTTCTGATTAACACGGAAATTTCTCCAAGCCATGCCTTGCAGGCAGTGCATTTCCCATGAAATGTTCCCATAGTACTTGCAGCCAAAGGAAATTTAAACATTAAAACTTATCTGCAGGAAAAACTAAAATGAATAGTGCTTTTTCTGCAATACTTTCTTAACTTTGTCACCAAATGGTAAGAGGTCACTAAACTAACAAGAAATTTGTTTCTTATAGAAATAACAACTTGGTTGATAACATGAAAATCTCCAGCCAATGTAAAAACTCTGAAAAAAGTTCCAGAAAGATCACAAGAAAAATGCAAAAACTCTGAGATAAGGAGTCTCTATGGGCCTTAACCAGGATGGCATGTAAAAATGCTGCCAGTGGGGAGAACGTTTTTTGCCGCATCACGTTATTAATACTTAATGTCAGTGCATTTCGCTGCTACATTCAGAGCAGGGCAATTAAATGTTACTTTAATGTGGAGAATATGCTTTCCTTTCCTTCCCACTGTTAACAAGATGGGCAGGGAGGACGATGTTACACCAGAGGGTGTTCTTGCGCTGCCAATTGTTAACAGCAGTATTTTCTTTTTTTTCTTGCAGAGTGAGGTGGCAATGCTTCTCAAGCCAATATCAGAGAAGATTCAGGAAATACAGAACTTTAGAGAAAGAAACAGAGGAAGTAAAATGTTCAACCACCTCTCAGCCGTCAGTGAAAGCATACCTGCACTTGGCTGGATAGCAGTGGTAGGTTACACACAGGACAGTTGGGAGGGCTGTCAATCCACTGGATGTTGCGACTCAGAATAGGTCCAAATCTTGCAGAACTTTGTAGTCTCATCTGCATAGTTCTTCACCATGCTACAACCAAGAAGCTGCTTTATATTATACCTAATACATCAGGGAAGGTGTCTGACTAATGTTTTACCTCCTTTCTTCTTCTGTCTTTTCCTGCTACCATGGGTTGATGGTCCTAGTCTCCTAAACCAGGTCCTTATGTCAAGGAGATGAATGATGCTGCTACCTTTTATACTAACAGGGTATTAAAGGACTACAAGCACAGGTATGTTGCAAAGCCCCAGTATCTACTAGCACAGTGAGAGAAGAGAGAATTAACCGTGCAAACAGGGTTCACAATCCCATCACAAAAAAAGCATTCTGTAAAGAAAAAAAGCACTTGATAAAATCTGTTTGGAACAGCTCGTTTCCCCTCCTCATCTTAGACCCACAGCGTGTTGCAGTGAGAATGGCAGCAGCACTGGCAATGCTGGTTTTCATTCTCTGCAAGTTAATATGATTAGTTTTCTGCAGTGCCAGAATGTTGGCTAACTAGCTGCTATGTGTCCTTGTCTCACTTGTGCACTCAAACTACTGCTGTTTTTTTCTCTCTGCTTGAAAATGTGCATTTAGGTGCTAGGTGTGTACAGATGAGCATCTACTCTCATAACTCCCAAAGGGATTTTTTTCTGTGCCGCTGCATTGTTCTTAAAAAGCACAGGGAATTTGCAGAACAGTTCCATGAATGAGAAAAACAGAATAAATACAGGCCCTTCCAATGCCTTCTTAACAAACAAATTCTATCAATTTGGTACTTTTGGAGGCCAGATTTTGGCTTTTTATTCTTATATCCTCGGTGAAAACTATTGTTTGTAGTCGAGTTTTTTCTCTTTAGTGAGGAAAACTTCATATACTTATGTATGTAAATATATAACTTTATATATATATATTTCAATCTGTTTTTTATGTATAAACATATGTGAAGAATGCATTATAAATTATTATTTTTGACACCTTACTTCACCTGCTTAGGTAACTGAACATTTTTACAATGAAGCTTTGGAGGTACTTATTCTGAAGCAGAATAGAATCTCACATAAAGCTATAAAGAGGGTGCATTAGCTAGGTCTAAAGTTAGTTATTCTCCTGAAGAGGAATTCTTCCCATGTTTTTAACTGAATATTTGATCAGATCACAGTGTCTCCCAAAGCAGTGGAAAGCTTTCTCTTGACCTCACTAGGCCCTGGATTAAACCCAATGACCCAGGTCCTCAGCAGTATTAAACATCAAGCTCCAAAGGAAATAAACAGGGGGTAGGTACCCAAGCCCTTGTGAGCATCCACTCCATGGCAGTCACTGTTCAGTAATTATCCTTCTGCGGAGTTCCCTAAGCAAGGACCACATCTTACAAGCAGTTCTCTTTCTGTATGTACTTTTAGTTCTCACTTAATGTACCGGTGGAAGACTTGAGCCTTCCAAATAATGATTCTGGAGCCAACTTTTGATTTGTATGTTGAAAATCCTTGATGTGTAACCATTTCAGTCAGTTGCCTATTACACAAGCTACTATCACACTGGCTACATATGAACTTGGAAGCTAGAATACTTCAGGTAACCCACAAATTGTTCATTTCTAAGATTCAGATTGAGTCCAGGAAGCTGCTACCAAGTTCCAGATAGCTGTGATACTTCTTCAGTTGACTGTGAGTTTGAACAGAAGGAGGTAGCACCTTCCAGCAGGAAGCAGGCTGTGCTACAGGCACCTTTGCCCTTATTTGGCCTCTGGAAGGGCCTGAAAACTTTACAGTGTAATAGGCCTGAGTATCTTCAGCACTGTGCTGGCTTGCTGCCTGCTAACTGGTTTGTCCGTGGCTGCAGGCTTTATGTGCTTTAAGCATGAAGAGCAGTGTTTTCTGATTTGAAGTACAAACACAGATATAAATATTGTTTCTGTTTTTTACAGTGATGCACGCCATGTTGATTGGGTGAAGTCCTACTTGAACATCTGGTCTGAGCTTCAAGCTTATATCAAAGAACATCATACCACAGGTCTCACCTGGAGTAAAACTGTAAGTATCCTTTATTTTTTCATGAAAGAAAGCATAAAATATCAGTAACCAATTTAACTTTTCACATAGGTCATTAGTTCAGAAAAATGGCCAGTGAACTTCCCAGCCAAGATGATAGAAGCTTCTCTATGAAATGCAGGCGAAGTTGATCTATGAGGCCACTGTGGTACAGTTTTTGAGGAAAAGAGATTTGTTTGGGATGATTACCATTATAAATCCCAGTTGCAGATAGTGAGGAAAGATAGACACAGCTCTCCAGGCCAGATACAGTGGAACGTAGGAACAAAACCAAAAAATGTAAAGGAAAAAGAAACACAAGGAATTCATACCAAGGTCTTAGTCCACAGATAGCCATCTGTGTAAAACTAGCATTTTGTACATACAGAGATAAGTTCTGAAATATATATACTTCGTGTATATATTCAGAGAGATAGCATATATAACTGTGTTACTTAAGCTCTCTCTATATCAGCATCTTCTGGGTGATACAACTGATATGTATAACAAGATGATTGCAATGAATACTGTTCTCTAAATAAAGTAAAAACGTGAGGAACTAATTTTCTGTTGGATATAAATGCAAGAGTTTATATCAACAGTCTACATTCATGCAATGTTCTACTTAAGATTGGAATGATGTATTTATTACCAAGTTACAAGATTTGCTGTCACAATTCTGTAAACTTACCAGTGCACACACATACTTGCACGTATGGTAGTTCACACCAAGAGTGACACTTCTGTATAGGCAAACTTTTTTTTTTTTTAATTGAATGACTATTAAGAGGACTGACATAGACTACCAGCTAATTTAATTCTCGGACCCAAACCATGGTGAGGAGCACAAAGAAGTGAAACAGATCTTTGTGATAGAATGCATGTTAACATGGGATCTGGAAAAGTTACTGCATCTCCTGTGTATAGAGGAGATAATCATATGAAAGAAAGTAGAATGTACACTACTTGTTCTCAGCAACAGACGTTGTACAAGTCCTTACAGTATTAAAATGCAAGTTCAAATACAGGAGAAACTGACCTGTGTGTACTTCTGAGTTTGAAGCAAACCAGATATTTATTATTTAAACAGATAAATTGAAAGACTGGAATTATCTTCTGCTTTGCAGGTTTCCATAGTAAAAATTTGAAATGTTTAATATGATGCTCTCTCTTAATTCAGTGCAAAGATTCACACATGCTACATCTACTCTACTGTAGCCAATGAGTGCGAGAAGAACTGATGATTTTTAAGTGACTGTTAGGACAGTGTAAGAAATTATAGCATCCTGTTAGCAGAATTATCCTGAGAATCTAGAACAACTTTAGTTCTGATAATAAAGACACACGTAGCAATGTATCTTCACTTTAATAGAATTCTACAAGAATGGAAGTAGTGCTATAGAGATTTATTGTATTTGTTACGCAGTATAGGAGGAAACCTCAGTGCTGTGAGCACTGGTAATCTTACAGAGCACTGGTAATCTTACAGCCATTGCAGATTATATTTGACTGGTCTTAAATGCATTTCAGCCATCACATCTCTCAGTTTTCCTCTCTTTAGCTGTGCAGCAGATTGCTGAAGCCGCATCTAGGTGTGACTTGTTTATTCATATTTATCACAGTTTACTCTGAACAGTGCTTATTACATCTTGAGTGATGAGTCTATTAGTACATCTAAAGCATTGCTTTCACTCAATTTGGATATCACTTTGATTTGAAAGAAGATGTCTTGGAAGTACGGATCATATAAACCATCATTCATATAACGTACTCCAGAAAGATTAAGTTGGAGATTATACATCTACAAGAAAAGTGTTTGTAAATTTTTACTTCACGTGAGTGTAAGCAAATTGGAATCCAGTAAGTTGGCAGGTTGTTTAAATACCCCGTTGTTTAGATGTTGTTTAAATAATTTTATGTGGATTGGTAACAAATGTATTCATGGAAGCAATGAATTACTAAAATGATACTGGGATTTTTTTTACACATTTGAAGGTGAGAATGAAAGTGACAGATTCATGCTGCGTGAAGTTAAGCGTAACGGTCAGCGGGATCAGGACCTAGACAGAACGGAAGGGTGTAAGATTGAAGGGAACAGACTCTTCAGCAGGGTCTGTTGTGACTACGACGGGAAATGGTTTCAAACTAAAATAGGTGAGATTTAGGTTGGATGTAAGGAAAAATGTTTTTACGATTAGTGTGGTGAAGCACTGGCACAGGCTGCCCAAAGAGGTGGTGGATGCCCCATCCTGGAGACGTTCACGGTGAGGCTGGATGGGACACTGAGCAACCTGATGTGCTGTAGTTGTTCACCGCAGAAGAGTTGGACCAGGTGACCCTTAAAGGTCCCTTCCAACTCAAATGATTCTAGGATTCTATGAAATACAATAATTAAAAGTTGTAGAAATACTCCAGACATAGCTGTTAATCATGGCACACAGCAGCTTCCACTTACATGCATAAAAAGAAAAAGCAGTAGTGTGGCAAGGCGTTAAGAAGGTGGAACATTATGAGAGGGAGACATTGATACAGAAAAGCTATTCTGCTTTAGGAGGAGAGAGAAAGAAAGCAAGTCTTTGGCCGGTGTAAGTACACATTTATAAGTACACTATAGCAATAATTCAGCCTTCATATCTGCAGAAGTCAACAAAGCAATGCTAGAAGCATTACAGAAAAAGCTGTTCAGTAAGATATTTGGGTATTTCTAAAGAGACTAAATATTCAGGGAGAACATTAACTACTGCGTTTCTTAGAGCTGTATTGTTACAGCTTGGGCTACAACAAAACTCCAATGGCATCAGCCTAAATCAGGGTAAGCTTGTGTTCCCAGAAAGGAGGAGGCAGCTTTTTAACGGGCAGTAGGGCTCTTTATCTATAGATGCTGCATACTGTGGCACACACATTTCTGGCTGCACTCCAAGGCAGTATCACAAAGCCGTGCAATTTCCAGCCCCCGTGTACCCATCCATCAAGCTGCACGGGGCAGCTGCAGCCAACTTTGTAACAAATCATTAGTACATACAGTAGTGTTCTTGGCTCTGGCAGTAGCACACAGGCAGGCACTTTAGAGGAAAGCGAGAGAAACGTCGTAATAAATTACAGGACATGCACTAAAACTGAAACAAATAAATGATCCTGTGGTGAGTAGCGGCTCAATATACTCTATATCAATTATATATATATATATATGTGCCATCTTGATAATTGGAACAATAGTAATTACCCAGCTAATGGAGACTTGCTAGCATTAACTTGCTGCCATACATGACATTCTGAAGTGTCAGTTTTCATGCAAAAACTGGTATTACAATGAAATGTAGATGTCCAATGTAGCAGCAACTGTCACATTTGCTTGCTGCAGCTTTCTGACTTAAACATGAAATGTACAGCTGTAACAGTAACCTATGTCTTTCTTTTTTTAATCATTACTGAGAATACCACGTGTCCTTCTCTTTCCCCCTGCCTCCTAACGGAGGGATTCTATTGAAGCACTGCTCTTTCTTTCCTCCCTACATTTTTTTTTTCTCATTTGGTGCTGTGAAGAAATGAACAGCTGTAATATAAGCTCAGAAGAATGCCTCATAAAAGTTTGTTTGCTACATGGGCTGCATGAGTAAGCTGGGGGAAGTGAAACTTCTGCTCCTATTACTGCAGGTTAACTCTGCAGCAAGAAAACAACCAGCGATAATGAGAGGTTGCTGTAGTTCCCTGTACATCAAATAAGTGTTAAGAAACAGATCTTGTTCAGGGATAATTGTCCTAAATACTCCTCTCACTTGCAGATAGAGCTGCAGTAAGGTTTTGCTGTTTGTATACAGTTGTCATTTAGGACAAATTTTTGACAGCAGGAATTGAAGAGGTATTCACAAAATAGGGGTGAATTCCTTCACAGTGTTTGGTTTAACACAAAATTACACTCGAGTAATGGATGCTCTCCCACCCCCACTTACAAATCAAAACAAATTCTTGGGAGGAAGCCTGCACCTGTACAGCAGTTGATGTAGTTGAATCAGTTGAGATTTATTTATAACCTATTCCCACTGAAGTCAGTGCTGTATCTTAAGGTCTTTTTTTTCCTTTCATTAATATACATACATATACGACTATATAATACACTAAAAACATTATTTAAAAGTCGAAATTTGCCACAGGTTCCACAAATGGCCATCGCATGTCCTACATCAGCCTGACCACAATTATACTGGTCTCAGAACCTTTGGCCATTTCACGCTCGCACAGAATAATCACCTGCAGACATTTTCCTATGAAATGGCTCTGCCTGTCTCCTGTACTATCAAAATACTTCCTTGCAATGTATCAACTCTCTAAATACCGACGTGAACAAGCTGAAAAAGACCAAATCCTGCAGGCAAAAGCCTTCTATTATCATTACAGTATCTCTTCTGTGCTGTTTGGTTTGACTCACTTATCAAGAAGCCATCGTCTGAGCCACTTCACTGAAGCTAAAGGTCAAAACTGTAGTGCCAAATTCCATCCAAAGCCACTGCTGCAATCCCAGAGGCTTCATTCTGATAGAACTAATGGCAGCGCAGACAGACCGATTTAAATGCCTGTAGCTTGGATAAGACGCAGACTTTTTCAGAGTGCTCAGTTTTTCTTATTATAGCTTCTCATCGCCTTTTCTGTCTCTCTTCCCTTCTATTCCCTTTCCCTTCCCCTTCCTTCCTTTTCAGTGGAAAAAGGAAAGGGAAGAGAAAACTGAAAGCGTGTAAAATGGAGAGAAAAGGAAACAAGCACATCTATTAGAACTTCAGTGTAATGCAGTAGAGATTGATCTTTTTAACTGGATTCTTGGTTAAGTACAGGATGGTTTACTGTGCCTGTGGGAGCAAGCTCCTTGTTGACAACTGCACTAACGTACAGCTTTCAGGTGGTATAAGACCTTAGCTGTGTAAAACATTTCCGACTGGGTACCTGGGAAGAAGTGAGGACCACTTTAAATTCTGAACAGGTGACAAATGGCAGAAATGCATTAAAGGGGGCTTCAAAGTTTGCAAACTCAACAGATCAGTAATTCTGCTGGGACTCAGTAAAAAGAAAAAAAAGAGTCTAATCTGGTTTTTGTTGTTTTGTGTTTTAACTCCCACTGATTACAGGCCCTGCAAGTCAGCTGTTTCATCTGGTAAATTGTGTATCTGAGAACAGCAGAACCCCATGCAGACAGGTGGCATAAATACAGTGCGTAATAGAACTATTGTGCTAAGCTACTTTTACACAAAAAACACCTTAACAAGAGCTCTGTGCCCCTGAGTCAGAGTCCACCTGTTCCCAGAGGTTGACACATGATATTTTGAGCTCCATGATTCTTGTCTTTGCCTGTGCTTATGTACAAGAAGAACAATACAGAATGCTGTAATCGTTTTAGGTGTGAAACTTGGATTACTAGAAGTGAGAGATTTTTATTTTTTTTTCAAGTTGAACATAGTCCTCATTAGGATTTCTATTTACCTGCTGTCTTGGAAAGATGGCTTTTCAATAAATTAAGGGATTTTACGCCTCTCTCTAAGCCACCTGTTGCCTCAGCCACAAATAGATACTTAAATCTTAACATGAGTTACAAAAACAGAGTACCATATATTATGCACATTCACAAGGAATTTATTTATACGCATCATATAGATACGTATAATCTGTCTGTCTTTGTTTAAAGCTGTCCATCAGAGGTACAAGAGATGGGTGTTCACTTAAATGTTCCACAGCAGGTTCCCACCAGGAGAACTTTGTTCCTCCCTGTACCTGTGCTCCACTGTGTCAGCTAAAGTTAGATAAACACAGAGGAATACCGTGGTGGTTTATACGGGGCCTGGAACATAACACCTCATCCTTCCCCAGGACAGCGGCGTGCCCACGTAGTAACACTGTAGATCAGTTCTTCCCAGCTGCCACCGGGAAGCAGTGACAGAGGCAGGAGATTCTGATCAGGGCTTTTTGCTACTACGACACTACAAACACAGCAGCATGCCAACCCGCTACGGTCCCTAGAAGTTACAGAGCACTCGTATGGACACTGCTGTGTTTCCCTGACAAGACTGGCCACTGCGCTGTGCTCCAGGGAAAGCCCTTGGTAGACATGTTCCACATGCGAGGCCTAGCTCCCCAGATGCCAAGGGTTTCACTCATCCCCACTGTAATTTCAAGGGAGTTAAATAAGATTCAGCACAGATGAATTTTAATTAGCCAGCTGTCCCAAAATAAACAGTTTCCTCTTTATTCCACTGAGCCAGGTAGGAAGACAGCTTGGAGGAAAAAAAGAGTACTTCACCCTTCTGCCAGTCCTCCGAGATAAAGGTAGAAATACAGCTTACTCTGAGCGTGTACTGCAATCCTGCAAACCCTTCCACGGTGATAATATGCGTTTATCAGACCCGAGGCTGTCAGCAGATTCAGACACTGGCTCCAGGGAAATGGCTGAGGCACAGGCAATGGGAAGCTCTTGAGGCTTTGCAGATGGCTCTGGGCTATCCAGCAAAGGCTATCCCTGACCCCTTCCTGTCACCCCATTTGGATCATGGTTTAGTTGGAGGTTGAAGACATTTTTCTTTTCCCAGAGAGAAAAGTTTGGGAATGTTTTGTCCCCTTTCTGTGTTGCATTTTCATGATGAAAAGCTGAAGCCATCTATTCTGTTGACAATTCTTACGGGGGGCATATTTGCAAATGATGAAAAAATAAAATGACCGCACCAACACGGCACTGAGAACATTCGGCTATCAGCACAACTTGTCACAAAGTGTACAGACACCACAGCACTGAGAGCAGCAGCTGTTACCAAGGCAAACAGCTGAAATAAAAGAGGAAGAAAGGCGGCTTGCAAATAACCGCCTTTGCTAGTCCAAATGGCTCTTAATACTCTTTGTGTGAAGACGCACTGTTGTTAACATCTGCTTGAAGTTAATATAAAGAGTTGTTTGCAAATAGCAAAGCTGGTAAGCACCTGCTGCTTTAGGAAAGATGAACTTTTGTGGGCACATAACGTACTATTTTATTCCTTGCAGCTCTCGTAAACACCACCCTATACAGAAATGAAATGAATGGACTTTGTGAAGAGCACTTTAGTTGAAATAGGATAGGACAATACACAAGTACTGCTAGATACCCAAACAGTTGAAGAGTCTGGTTCAGAAATATTCTAGAGACCGAGAATCTAAGTGGGCTTTGAAAGATGACTAAGAAAAGGAAACCAATTTCCAGTGACTTAGTTAGTTGATAACATCGAGGTCTATGCATGAATAGGGGTCAAAGCTAATCAAACGTAGAAAGTTCCTGGAGCCACTTCTCTAGTCAGGTTTTAAAACTACCCCTTGCATGAGCACATTTGAGTCCAACACAATCTTTCTGGCAAGCAGGGAATGGAAGAAGTGCGCAGTGTTTTCTGCATTTCCAGTTCACTTGTGCCTTCTGTCCCCTTGTGAGCATTACCGTGAGATGCTCTTCCCACAAAAAAAAAATTCACATTGCTTGAATGTTAGCTTGACTTCCATCAGGTAAATCAAAATGGAAAAGAAAAGATAAAAGCTAGAGTGAGATTCAGCCCTTCCATACAGCATGACTCTGTATGCCTTCCCAAGTCTTCCCAGATCTCTATGCCTTTTCCATGCTGCTCTATTTCAGTTGAGGATTGTCATATTGGATGCACCCATGTCATGAGATGGTAGATCTACAGTGGAGCAGTTGATCCTGGCCCTATCTTTAGCAAGCTTTTTAGACTTTGACTTGCCCTTTTATTTTGCCTAGGCGAAATTGTGACTGAAATTGTTTGCAGTTTTCAGAATGGCAGTAGATTTTCAGAGCCTGGCCATGGATGTTTAGACATAATTGAAAATGTCACAATGTTCTGTTAGCTTGTGTAGCTGTAACTTGGTCCTAAGCAAGAATTTGTCATGAAGGAGAAAAGTTCACTACAAAGCTTCAGTCTGTCTTTTATTTTTGTGATTCCACAAGATTGTGAGGAAAAATAATGAACCCCAGGTATCTTCTGCGACCTTTGACAGCTCCTGTAGATGTAACTTGACATCTTTTGAGCTCAGTAGAGATAGTCACTGACATAAGAGGATGGACCAGGCTTGTAAAGAAAAAGAGGAGGTTTTTGACTAGACTTGGCTTCTCATCTGCTTTAGGAGAACACGCTTCTAATTGCCCTTCCCACTTCCTTTCCCACCTCTGCCCTTGAAAAGTAAATAAGATATTCTCCAGTCACACAAGACCACGTCTGAATTTGATCATTTAAAATCCTTCTGTTTTGTTTGTGTTTCCAATAGATAATTCTTTCAGAGTTCTGGGACAGAGATCATCCACTTCCTACAGTTAAATTCCTCTAAGTTTTGCTTCTATTTTGGTTACTGGACATTCCTTTACCTTTGTTCCTGTTTGGAAAACTGCCCTATGATAGACTGCTCAGCATCACAGTTTGAGCTCAGTCTCCTGTATAGATTATGCGTAGGCTCTTAACACCTGCAGCAAAGAATTCAGCAGCGACACACCATTACGTGTTGCACCCAGAATACCCAGATAACTCCTGCAATTTTGTAGCTTTTGCAGAATTTAATTGGTGTTAATTACAAAAGAACATCAGCTGCTTCTGCTGACTCCTTCACACACAAGTTTCTGGAAAATCACAGTACTGTATTTATGCAGGTGGAAACTATAAAGTACATTGGGAAATCAGATGTCCAAACTTTTATCTCAAGCCACAAGTTATTAACCACTACTGCCTCTACTACCATTAATCTACTCACTTAAAGCACACATAATTCATTGCTGCAGATTTACACTGCAGTGTGGACGGTGAGTGCCATTTCTGTGTAGCTGAGTCTTTTAAAAAGACCTGCAAATGCAACGTTCATAATTCTGGATAACCAGGACATAGTGAATTCAGTTGCTATGGTTGCAGGCAACAGATAGGGAAGATCTCTGTTGCACCTCAGGCGGCAATAACTGATTGTGCCACTAAATCCACTTACATTCATTTTTTACTATAGTAATTCACAGTTGTGCTGACTCTGCTGCAGGTAACGTTACTGGCACGAGCACAAGCAGAAAGGCAGGCGCCGTAAATCAAGTCCCCAGTCTAAAATAATAACCTATCACTACCAAGTATGTATGCAGAAAGGCTCAGAGTTCAATGTGCCCATGCAACAGTGAGATGTCTCTAAGAGCAGTCAGCATCATCATCTGGTTCTGGTGTATCTTGACAGTAAATGATAATCAATACCAAAAGGGGGTTCTCCTCTTTTGTTTACATTTTGTTTGAAACATTTACAGCACAGGGGAGAACTCACTGCCTTAAGAGATCACAGATCCCTTCAGAAACAATCAGACCGTGCTACTACATCAGCTTTATTACTCACCTGAGTACCAAGAATCAAAGAGCATTATTTTGCAGTGCAGCTTTAGTGCCACTAATGTGCCAAAGTATCTTTGCAAGTTATTTATCACTAAAATACTCATAAATGCTTGCCTTAAATGGAACAGTACCACACAGTGAAGACCGTGTGCCAAGAGAAGGGTTAGGATGTTAAGTAATGTTACTACCTTTCCGTGTTGCTCAAATCAGGGTCACACAGACTGAGAGGTCTGAATGCTGTTGGATATTCAAATGTGCCAGGCTTTTTCTTTTCTTTTTTTTTTAAAGGATGTCTGAAGAACAAAAAAAGTGTGTGCACATCAGCCCCCTCTTATCAGTTTGAGATCACAAGCCAAATCTAGTTCACTGTTTAAAAAATAGCTACAGGTTTCACTCCTGTGAGATGCATGGAGCAGATGGATGCTTTGATGTTGTTGCTTAGCGCAAAGCAGAAAGTTGTGGCACAGTAAAGAATTAAGAATATCCTTTGAGTCCAGCTGAGCAATATCTATTTCCAGTATTGGTTACCTGGGATGCATTTTTAACAACCTATATCTCCTAACACAGGTAGCCAATTAGAAGAGACATGACTCTGTGAGTCCCTGCCATTTTTCCACTGTATCTGCCTAACCTAATGCGTATGCGTTAGTGCAACGCACAGCACTCGTGCAGGCAGCCAAATTCATCAGAACCAACCTCATTTTTTTTACAGCAGCTCTTATAAAACAGTCTCTGCTCTACTGCAGAGATGCTGTCTAGATGAGCAATTTCTGGCATCAGAGTGACACTCAGTGGCAAGACAGGAAAAGTGATTCTCGGTTTCTCAGATTCCATCTTTTCCATTAGTAGGACGAATAAAATTTCAGTCAGCTCATTATTGGTATTTCCTGTTTGTTTGACGATATTATAAATGAGCATTACCATTCAGACCAAAACATTTACTTTTGATTATGCAAACTAACAGAATGATTGCATTACTTACGTTATCAAGGTCCCCTCACTCATTATTCATGTGCTGTGATCTCCTGCAATTGAAAAAAATAATAATTTGAGAAATCAAAAATATACTGAATTTCATAAAGAACCGACTCGAATGAGCATAGCTTTGTACTCCACTACAATCCCAACCTTTGCAGATTACTTCAACAGACTGAAGAAGAGCATTTTGCATATTTCTTAGAGTTGAGAATCTTGCATATGTATAACTGACATTTTATTACCCTCCCAGTTCTGTTTCTGAACACACGTCAAGTTACTGAACACAGTGTCTTAAAAATATATACATACATATTTTTTCTTTTACATATGAGAAGTATTTTTACATATCACACCACATGTAAATCATATGGAAACTTTAATATTACGGATGTTTAATAATACTCCTGGCAAACATTTTGTATAAATATGTTAGAAGAAGTAGCTCTGCAGCAGTGGCAGGATGGACTACATTCATTTCCAGCCTTGCTTCCATGGATGCAAGAAAGATCCATCGTGTTATTTTCACTTACAATGACAGAAGTTCTTCTGAACCTCTGGCTACCCTGGAATCAATGAAAGCTGACAGTATCCAAAGCTTCTAACAAGTAAGAGCTATCGTAATAAAGTGTTCCTTGGAAAAACGTTTTTAAAAATAACGTCCATCTTTCCCACACAGGGTCCTGTTGCATCACCCATGTCTATGAGATCAGTCCTAACCAGTGGGTCGTGTCTCTCTTCACCACCTCCACCGCCGCCGCCTCCACCGGGCCCTCCCCCGGTCTTTGATACAGAAACCAGCCCGAAGGATGAAGGAACGGCATCTCGTTCAGCCCTGTTTGCACAGCTTAACCAAGGAGAGGCAATCACCAAAGGTCAGGAGAAGAGAAATCAAATTCTGACCCTTGAGTCAAACTACATCAACAGCTGTTATCTTGATGTAGTTTGTACATGTTCTGTATGTTATATGTACTGACCCAAATTTCACCAATGTTTTTAAGCTACATTTAGGCAACTTAGACCTTCCTGAGGCTTGTACTGACTCATCTGGATGAGACTGCGTACCAAATCCTCCTTTAGAAGTAACAACACTCAGATTTGTTCAGTATTCCTGAAATTCACACCACTTATTTTGAAGTCTCCAATTAATTTTAAGGCAACCGAATTAGACATCTTCAAGCCCCAGTAGCTGCTGAACTTTCACAGAATCACAGCATTGTAGGGGTTGGAAGGAACCTCTAGAGATCATCTAGTCCAACCCCCCTGCCAGAGCAGCTCCCTAGCCCAGGTTGCACAGGTAGGTGTCCAGGTGGGTCTTGAACGTCTCCAGAGGAGGAGACTCCACCACCTCTCTGTGCAGCCTGTGCCAGTGCTCCGTCACTGCACTGAGAAGTTCCCACTCACATTTGTGCAGAGCTTCCTATGCTTCAGTTTGTGGCCATTTCCCCTCATCCTATCGTCACACGCTGCTGAGAAGAGTCCATCCTCATCCTCTTGCCGCCTGCACCTTAGATATTTATAGTCATGGGTCAGAATTACAATCAGAATGTATTCCTGTTTCTGACCCACAAGTGTACCAGCCTCTGTCAGAAAGTGTCATTGCATTGGGTGGAAAGGTACGGCTCACAGATCGGTGTGATAAAACCTTTTGTATTAAGACAGGATAGTTGTAATTAAAGCAGATGGCTGTGAATTTAAATACTTACAATTGATATATCTGCCTCTAGTGCTACATGGCTAGGTCAAATTAGAAAAAGAATCTCACTTTTCTGGATGTAAAAATACTCAATGGCATGATCACAGAGCTCTCCATGGATAGAGAGGGACTAAAAGACTGCTGCATTTCTTGTAAAGATTTTAAGTCAGCTTAACCACAGTAAAAGAGGCTTTATGTAAATGGCTAAAAATATCACCTCTGCCAGTTACGCTTTAGGTAACAGGGCAAAGCATGAGGAAATAAAAAATGTAAACTCGTAAGATAATTAAGCACAACTACAAATGGTATAGATAGCACCTTTCTTATTTGAATATGAATAGCCTCAGGACAAGAGAACGGATTCTGTTTTATAATAACAACCCTTCTTTTTCCAAGGGCTTCGCCATGTCTCCGATGACCAGAAGACTCACAAGAACCCCAGCCTACGCGCCCAAGGTCCACCCACCCGTTCTCCCACGAAAAGCCATACTCCGAGTCCCACCTCCCCCAAGAATTCCCCGCAGCAGAGCCATGCCCCTGTCCTGGAGCTAGAGGGGAAAAAATGGAGAGTGGTGCGTTCCAGTCACACTGCTGAATTGCACGCTGCACACTGCAAAGCAGCTTGAGCACTGAGCCTCTTGCAAAAAGCTGTCCGTGCTCGAGCAGCAACAAATCATGTTTGCAGCTAAAATGGGTTGATTCTGCATTACCCTGCCTTGCTGCAGTTTAGCCGTTATTATTCTCTAGGATCTAAAGTTCATTCATCTCTCTCTGAGAATCTAAAACAATTCATCTGAACCAGAGAATGTCAAAAGCAACAAATAAATTCCAGCAAAATCAGACAACGCTCCGGAAACAAATCCGATGCAGAATTCCAATTACATTCCCTTCTTGCAGTCCACTCTCGTGAGAAAACATTGTTAGCATGGAGGACTTTTTCCATCCTTGTTAACCAATGGAATTGTACATTTATTTTTCATCACTCAGTCACTCATTCCATGCCAGCACTTCCTTCATGCTTTAAAGTGCAGACCTGCTTTCATTTGCTCAATGCACAGAAGAAAAAGATTGCTCTGTTTAAAGCCTGGGAGTTAATTTAAGGGGGCATATACCAAACTACCTGGGAGTGAAAAGTCACGTCACTGTGTTGGTTTAAAGCTGGAGGAAACAATAAGCAATTTAGTCACAGAAGTTTACACGCACAGTCATTTACTGTGGAGGTGTTTGCGCAAAGTGCAGCCACAATTTACCTCTATGGTTTTGCTTTAGGGTGATATAAGCTGGAACTTCTCTTGTGGACCCCTTGCCTTTCTTTGACACGCACAGAGTGTAAACGTCCTTTTGCGCTTCATAACAAAAGAACATTTCTCCACATACTCTTCCTTATTGTTTAAGGTGCTGCCTGCACCAGCTCACAGTACACCGTACAGAGCCCTAGATAGCACTGCTGGGAATGAAAACTTGGCTCGGCCTTCCCCGTGCCGGCTCTAAGCTGGATGAGAGCCAAACAACAGCTTTGTGAGGGCATTCTTACACTGCTGCGAGCATGGTGTCTTTGCTGACGAATCAGTGAGTTGTGTCTTGGTCTATGCCAAGTTCCTCAGTCCCGCAGCTCTAGGATGTACGCGTGCATCACCAAAGGCTGAGGTAGGTGAAACATCCAGCCACCAATCACACTGGATTTTTAAGCCACCAGAAGGATATTGTTCTGTTGCAGTGATGCAACTACTTGATATGTTGTACTAAGCTCTGACTGTTAGCTAGTTAAAGATAACCAGATAAATAAACTTTCTTCTGAAATAGGAATATCAAGAGGATAAGAACGACCTGGTCATTACCAACACTGAACTCAAGCAAGTAGCCTACATCTTCAAGTGTAACAAGTCCACACTTCAGATAAAGGGAAAGATCAATTCAATTACTATCGGTGAGTGGATAGCTCAGCTGAGCTTTAAATGCCAATCTTGAAAAAAATGTCTTATGTGATTAATAATGCATCCGAATCGTTTCATTCATGCACTATGAGACTGGAAACGTTTGCATTTAATGCAGCCAGGGTGCATATCTTCGCTTTTATCTTGCCTTTCTTGTTTCATTTTAGATAACTGTAAGAAGTTTGGCCTTGTGTTTGACAATGTCGTGGGAATCGTGGAAGTGATCAATTCCAGGGATATTCAGATTCAGGTAAACATCCGTTCGAAAAACAAAGAGGGAAAGAGAACGAGCAGAAAGAAAAAGTTTCACACAAAGAGTGAGAGACCGATGCACCCAAACCTATCTTAATGTACAGTAAATTCCACTGACATGCTTAGAAAGTGCCTGTGGAAACCACCGAGCGTTGCTGAATAACCTTCATTCAGTCCAGCACCTTCTGGTTCCAGTGCAACCGGGACATCTATTCAATGGAATCACAGAATCATAGCACAGCTCGGGTTGGAAGGGACCTTCAAGATCATCCAGGTCCAACCCCTCTGCCATGGGCACAGCTGAAATATTGTTACTTCTGGCCTTAATTTTGTTGCTTTCATGGTAAACAGCTCCTGAAATTGAAAGTGTAGCGGTGCTTCAAATTCTGGCAGTCAGCTAAGTGGTTTCTAAGCCCAGGAGCTGGTTCTTTCTTTTTTTTTTTTTTTTTCCTCTCAATGTAAACATGCAAATAGACTGTCAAAGGACAACTAAAATGACAGAAAGGGAAAGCAGGCTCCTGGATTTTTAATATCTCCCTGCCAACAGCTTGACACATGAGAAAATAATGCAGACGCTTGCCTGGATGTGGCTTGTGGGTCTCTACTGGTTTTGTCTTAGACAACCAGTGAGTAAAGCTTCAACAGAGATCATCTTCTGCGGTTCTTTTGAAATGACAATATGCACTTTTCTAATCCATATTTTGCCCTCCCTGGGGCGGACACTGCCCTATTCATAATATGGGCACTCTGCCTGGCTTTCACAGCACTTCACTCATTCTGTTCCAAAGAGGTCTAACTTTGCAAGCTCTAATACTGGGCTGTGTCCAACAGGGATGATGATCTTAAGAAAGGCCTCTGGGATGTTTTATTTTAAGCAAAATAATAATAATAATAATGCCTCAGTGGTCATAGACACCACTGTAAAAAATAACAGGATTTTTTGTCCTGTTTTGCACCTCTCGCGAGTGACTGACGTTGCTACCAGCTGCACGTCATCTTCTGAGCTGTAACAAGCAGTTTCAGTTGTGATCACTACACATCCTATGGCAAAGGCATTTGGCTGTTTTGTTTTGTGTTTTTTGTTTTCTTTTCTAAATAAATAAATTATTTTTATCACTACTGCTAGAACTCTTCTTGAAAGACAAAAAACCCATATGTGAGGAAGAGCAAAACCGGATGCTTTTTTTCTTTTCTTCTTCTTCTTTTCAAAGAACAAAAATTCTTTTGATTAAGCAGGTTCTATGAATATTGCATAAGGCTTCTATGGCATAGAACAGAGTGGAGTTACGCTTAAGATCCTGGCTACAAGCTGCCTGATTCTGGAGGCTTTGAGCACACCAAGTGCTCAGAACCTCCATTTTCTCAGTGTTTTGAAGATCTGAGCTCACAAATTGCAAATACATCGCATATTAATGCTAAAAAATTACCCTACAGTTCTTCTATATTTACTTCAGCACCATACTGCTTGGCTCTCCCTTCTCCCGGTGGCATTTTATTTTTTCCTGATAATTGCAAAATGTGTAACATTAAACACACCCTCCTTTTGCCCTCTAGTGCATGAGATCTTGCGAAAGAGAGGAAAGATCAAGCTAGGAAGCATTGATCCGTTGCGTAGATCAGCCTTCAGGAGTGGGGCAGAGTGCAACAGACAGACCATTTGCTCTTTGTTTGCTGTGACATGCAGGGAACTGAAGCTGCAATTATATTCTGAACTCGAATGATGGGAGACACTTTTTTTTTTATTAGTGAGTAGGTATCTGTCACGTGCTGCTATTGCTCAAAGTAACCTTTGCTCTTTCGGTACACTGACCAGAGAGTACTGCTGGATTCTGCCAGAGAGGGCAGGAGGAGGAGGAATTTTCACTGACAACCATGTGTCAGCCTGCTAGTTAGGTAGAGATCTTTTAATCTGTAGAATGGTAAATGTGAGATTTAATTCCTTTTCTCCCCTCAAGAAAGTCTTGCGCTTGCTTTTAACGCGACAAAAGAAATACCATTAAAGATTTAATGAAATTGGTCTGCATACTTTTTTAGGATTGTATCTTGCCTGAAGGGGATAAAAACCCTTCCCTGTTGTGTGCTGTAAATCTGGGAAGAGTTTTGAAGCCTTTAGAATGCGTCACAAAACACTTCTGTCAGACGCTGAGATCCTTCATTTGCCCAGAATGGGTTGGAGTTCACGTGTTTGATTTCTTACCAGTCCTGCTGATGAACAAGCTGAACACTGCCCGAGCATCAACACAAAGACATCACTGGAAGTAGAGAGAACGGAGAAAACACTTGCATCAAATCATACATTAGAAGTTTGCTGTGGATTATAAGCTTGTGGCTGCACAGAGAACATTGTTATCACCACCAAGAGCTTCCAGTGCTTAGCAAATGGATAGCTTCTATCTCAAACACAAGCGTTGTGCAGGCAGACGACATACAGATCAGATGCCGATGGCCAGAATTAGATCTGGCAGGCAATAAGAATTATGTTAACCGCGTCTCCATTTGCTTTTGAAGATTTGGTAATAAGTATATTTCATTTTTCAGGTGATGGGGAAAGTGCCAACCATTTCTATTAACAAAACAGAAGGCTGTCACATCTACCTCAGTGAGGAATCATTAGATTGTGAGATCGTGAGTGCCAAGTCGTCTGAGATGAACATCCTCATCCCTCAAGATGGTGATTACGTGAGTGAGATTATTTTCAGAGGCTGTCTCCCCCTGCCCAACTAGTCTTGGCAGATAAAACTGCTCAGGAAGCAAGAGCTAACATACCACACATATGATCCAAAACAGCTGAATTTTTGTGTACCATTATCTCAGCTATCAGTGCAGAAAGAATGACTTTTTTGGCAGGGGCATAAATTTCAAAGATTAGACATCATTTCTCCTCATTTTTACAGATGATGGCTTCATCTCCTGCCCACTTCATTTTCTTTTTTAAGCTGGTCCCTAAACATAACCTCCCAGTGAAACTCACTTCACACATTATTTGAGAGCACTCTGCCTGAAGAGGATGACGCTAAGGTTAAGATACAAATTTTTCAGCTCCAGATGAAATTACAGAGAATTATTCACTGTTACTTTTCCTAAAGCTGTTGACACATGGGTAGTATCCGCGGAACTCTTTCTAGCATTTTTCAAAGCGCTGTTCTTAAAAATCACTTTTAAACACTTAAAGGTGCCCCTTTCCTAGTGCGAAGGCTCCTTTTCTGTCCTAGTAAGACTTTAACACTTGGCTCTCCAGCTTTTCTAAGTAAAGCCCTCCTCTGTCATGTCACGCTGTAGCAAGGCAACGTTCAGGTAAAGCACACTTGTTCAACTGAGTAGTTTTGAAGCTGCACTGAATGACTCGAGATAGAACTTGAATTCGCCATAAATCGTCCACTCAGGAATACTGTATGGCAGAAGGGCTTTATACAAGAAACGATGTGACAAGAGAATCTGCACGCTCCACTTTTCCCAAAGTAACAGCTGGATGCTCATCTTCTGGCAGCTAAAAAGGGAATGACTTTCAGCGAGAGTATATTCACCTGCTTCTCAATTCATTTTTTTTAAAAAAGGTGTGGTTTTTTTTTTCATGAGTTTTTCCTCAAATTACTGCTCTTGTCTGAAGTGACTAGCTATCAAAACACTGTCAGATCTGAAAGGAAAAGTCCTATTCTCCACACTCTTGTTCTCTGGGAACAGTGGAGGGCCCAGCATCTCTCATGCTTCCAATGAATACACAGAATGGAAGGAAACTTCCTTCAAGGTTCTGCTTTGTTTTGTCTGTCCCACAAAGAATGCTCCGTCTCTTGAAGTATATCACATCTAAAATGATAGGTTGGTATTTTAGATTTTATTCTTCTGTATCGTATCGTTCCCTTTCCTCCTTAAAATAAGTCTCCTCCCTCACGAAATCTCCACGTCAAACACATTCTACCGTCTTCCAGGCCGGTCACTGGTGGAGTCTAAAGTAATTTCTGACATGAGGTTTATTTTCTTAGCTGTTTCAAATAATGGTGTGAGAAGGATTATTACACAGGAGTAGCACAGCGAGGCTGTCTGAAAGTAGGTAGCAGTAAGGTTTTTTCCTGTGTGGCACTGAAAAGAGCTTCCTAGGGTAATGAGGAAGGCCTCTCTCTAATCCTGGTGTGTCTGAGCTATCAATGCTTTCTCAGTCACGCAGCACTAATAGTATTCCGCCAGTTTTCATGAGGTATCCGCTGTTTATCTAACCATCGTTGTTGCTTTTGTTTCTTACCAGAAAGAATTTCCGGTTCCTGAACAGTTCAAGACAGCGTGGGACGGATCTAAGTTGGTCACTGAACCTGCAGAGATCGTGGGTTAACATCCTCAGAGCGCTCAGCACTCGCTGACCGCGATCAGACCGTAGCCAGCATAAACAACGCAGCAACGTCAAGAACTAGGAACAGCCGCAGCTCGTAGCGCTGCGATAGGCCTTCAGGCATTAGCTGTGCATGCTACAAACAATAACTCGTCTGGCACGCTTTTGGTAGGCACCTCAGCATTTCTCAAGTTTCCACAGTTTGCCTTCACTTTGCGGTTTGAATTCTCAGTGATGTCACGTGAACGTAACGGCTCGACACACCCCGCCTTCCAGCCGCACTGCTTTGAAATACTCTATCCGTTAAGCCAAAACACTGCATGATACTCTTGGTTACCATATGGCTTCCGGGCATTCCTTTTTATGTTTCTGCTAATCAAAAACAGCATTAAGACTCTAAGATGTTTGTTTTCACCTTTCAAGCTACTCCTGTACGATGCAGCACAAACGCACCCCTGCAGAGAGCTGCCTGAGAGCTCCTGGTAGTTCTGTGGCAATCTTTTCTTTTCTTTTCTTTTCTTTTTTTTTTTTTTTTTTTTTTGAGGCAAAAAAAGGATAACTTTCAGCAATACATTTTGCTAACGGAAGATGAAGCAACACGATATTTTAATCTAACGCTTTTCTAATATGTATATTTAGAAGATCCCTGTGTTTTCGGTGATATGAGATTTAATTACGGTCCACACAGGCTGGCTGTTGCCCTCTCATTTCTTGCAAATCAGGAATTCTTTTGGAAACCAAAGCCTCATCTGAGCTAACGCCTCGCAGCAGATCACTTGGAAGTTTTTGCACCACAAATACCTTTCGTCGTTGTTTTTGAGTCAATCCCTCGTACTTTAAAATTTCACACTGTACCTTGCAAACTGCATCTTTGCTATTCAGCAGGCCGGTAGGTGGTTTTCCCAGGGCGAGAGCCACATGTCAGATATCACTCAGTCTGCTCCTTGAAGTTCCTTTAAAATCTATCAATCGTAGCTATCACAGCTTCTATTCATTACAGTATCTTTCAGTTTCTTCCCTGAATTTCTAACACTTATTCAAATACATCCACGAAGCAAAGCCATAGACTTATGACCTGTAGGTTCAGCCCAAACACAGCCAGCTCGGCCCTTCAGTTCTACTTTCTATAGTCCCCGTTGTACGTGCTTTTTTAACAAAGGTGGAGTGTTGTATACATTTGTACTATTTCAGCACATAGTACAATAAAATTTTAAAATTTTGCAGTCAGCATATGTTTTTGATTTACTTGTAATACTTTGTAATGGTGAAATCAAAGTGAGATGCTTGCAGAGCTAGTTACAAGCTAAATTTTGTGCCTAATTTACCTTGAAAGTACATTAATCCTTGAGGGTTTTTAACTATCTTCTATTGTAAACCCTATATAACACAACAGTAGTGCTCATTCCGCAAGGTTTTGCTATCTGATCTTTAATCTGTATGTATAACGTGTTTGCCTTAGTATATACCATTTTTCAACAGTAAACTTCTTATGAAATAAAAAAGGAAAATGTACTTGTTTGAATACAAAGTTGTTCAGAGCTTGCTGTACTGTACTGCTTGTCCTATACGCCCTCCCCATCTTAAATGCCATTTCAAATGCTTAACTGGGAAGAGGCAGCTGCCTACCTTCTTTTAAACATTTCAGAGCAAACTCCCTTACGGCTAAGCCTTCTCCCTAACGTTCACACTCCTGCAATGTGCAAGACACAAGCGCAATCATCGATGAGTTTCTTAATAGGAAGGAGTCCTGTGCAGTAACACTGTGTGCTTGAAGGTCTGACCACACCTGAGAACTTTGTCGGAGAGCAAAGGTTTAAAAGATAAGGAAGGAGGCCTTGCATTAAGAGACCCAAGGTAATGCTGGTTACTGGAGAAAAGGCCAGTGATAACAAGATAAATCCGAGGTTCTGATTCTACCCTATATGAATTAGTGCACAAATAAATGTTAAAAACCCCTTTTGGGAAAACAATCATTACTTACATCTTGAGACAGAATAAATTACCAAGCTGCAGAGTGATGATCTGATGAGATTTCCCAACCGTGGTCAGTCGTGTCCACATCCTCAGCAGTGAGCCCAGCCTGTGTTTAAGGGCTGACTCCAGCAGGGAATGGAGTGCTGAATGCTGAGCAGCAGCCCTAGCACTCCAGCAATTCCTTCTTCTCACACGAGGTATACCGCGTTCTTCAGCTTGGTCTGCGTCACTTCCACACTGCTTTAAATCTGTGCTTCTGCTCTGAATCTAACCAGAGAACAGAACCTGAGGTGCATACGTTGTTATGGAATGAATGCGTGTGGTGTAATTAGCCCGTTTGCTGTAAGTATGAGCGGGCCGGCTGCTCACTAGGCTATAAGTCAGCTGTGTGGTGCACAGAAGAGACTTTTTTTTTTTTATCTAAGTTTTCAAACGTTAACAGCGTTTTTTCTCGTGAGATCCCGCACTTAATCTTAAGTAGAACCTGTGTGGAAGAACGGCGCCAAGCGCTGCGCGGCGCGCGGGAGGTTCTGTTTGAGCACCGGACGGCACCTCTGAGCACAGGCTGCCCACGAGCCGAGGGGACTCCTCTCCTCTTCGGAGATGCCCAGAAGCCGCGTGGCCGTGGCCCTGGGCACCGTGCTCGGGCAGGGCCGGGCCAGGTGGGCGCAGAAGGCACTGCTTACCTCGCTTACCTCGGCGGAGCTGTGTCCGCACGCGTCCACCAGATGGCAGAAAGCGGCTGAGGGGCGGGCGGCCGCCGCGCGCTACCATGAGGCGGCGCGCAGGGGAGCGCGGCCCGCTTCCTTCCCGCCGAGTGGGAGAGGCGAGGCGCTCTGTGGCGCATGCGCGCTGCGGGCGGCGCTCGGCGTCAGCGCCGGAGATGGCGGAGCCCGGAGCGGCGGCGATGGGCGAGGGCGCCCGGGAGAGGAGCGACGGCGGCGGCGGCGGCGGAGGAGGAGGAGGAGGAGACGCCGCTCCCGCGTCACCTCCCGTGACCGTGACCGCCCGGGAGAGGAGCTCGGCAGCGTCGGCCGCGGGGAGCGACGAGGCGGGGAAGGCGTTGAGCGCGGCGGAGTACGCTCGGCGGGTGCACCAGTGGCTGTGGGACTCGTACTGCGGCTATCTCAGCTGGCACTGCGGCCTGCCCGCGCTGCTCGCCGCCCGCCTCGCCGCCCCTCCTCCGCCCGGCCCTGCGGGGGCCGCCGCCTACTACAGCCCCTTCTACCTCTTCTCCCCCCCCGCCGCCACCGCAGCGGCCGCCGCTCCGGGGCCCCGCGTCCCCCCCGCGTCCGCCCCTGCTTGGCCGGCGCCGCCCGGCACGCTCTCCCCGGTGCCCGGCACCGGCACCGGCACCGGCACCGGCAGCGGCGGCGGCGGCGCCGCCCCGCGGGAAGCGGCGGGCAGAGCTGCAGGTGAGTGCGGGCGGCTCGAGCCCGGCGTTGCGCAGCTGAAGGGAAGGAGCGGAGCCGCGGGGCCGGGCTGCACCGCCTTGTGTGAGCTCGCCGTCTGCGCGCGTGGGGCGGGCGTTCTTCCTTGCCTTCTTTGTTCTCTTCGAAAGGAAGGGAATCTGACTTGTAAACTCGCTCTTGGTGGCGTTTGGGGTGCTGTTTAAGCGCCGAGTGGCGCTTTCTTTGGTTTGGAACTGAAGCTGCCTGTCCCCGGGGCAGAGGGTGCGACGGCGGATGGAAGCGATCCCTGGCTTTTCCACCTGGCTCGTCGTGAGCAAATGCTGTGTGCTGGGGGAACTGGGGCACAGGTCGCTCTTCCCGCCGGTGGACGTGGCTGTTCCGAGTGCTCGCTGCTGTGGTGACACACGGCCCTCCTGGGGAGTTCTTTGCGTGAGCCATTCGCAAGCGGCCGTGGTGCTCCAGATTGTGCGGGGATGCGCCTGGATCAGCTCAAGTGATTACCCCTCCTTTTCTGCTGCGGATTATTGTCCTTGGAGCAAGCTTGGCAGGAGAGGACGTGTTTCCATCCTGGTGCTGCTGTAGTACAGCCCCGTGTGCTTACGTAAGCCGAAACAAGTGACAGCTTACACGTTAACTTTGCACGTTTCCAGCCGCAAGTGTCACAAAGCGGAGCCGGTGACCGCCTCTCCCAGCCCAGCCTGCCTGCAGCTGAACGCCGATGTTCGCTGTGTGGTGGGCGGCTGCGAGCGTTTGATGGATGGTAATTGTGGTTTCAGACGTTTTGTCCCCTTGCCCCTCCCCGCCTGGCTGTGGCAGATTCCCACTCTTACGCTGAGCACGGTGTAAGGCAACCTGTGTTAGTGCGAGCCCGTGTGAATGGCGAGCTCTGAGCTGAGGCGGATGCACGTTGATTTCTGCTGTCTCCACCGCAGGCGTTAACTTCTGATGTGAGAAACATCTCTAAATCACTGCGGTGGAAATACACTCGAGTCTAAGGGCTGTCACACTGTTTCTTAACAGAGTTTAACGTCACTTCAGTACTTCCTCAGCCACACGCACTTCTCCTTTGCTCAGTCACTGTGTCTGGATGTCCAGGTGACACTGCTGCTACCATCAGCCACCGTGCTCCATTTGAGGAGTGCATTTGCTCTGTGCTTTCTGCTGCTGCTTGCTTGAGCTGGGCCAGGGGAGGCTGAGCTACAGAATCTTCCATTGGAAGTTAGTTGACAGCTTGGATAGGTTTCAGTGATGCAGACTGGATCTATTTCAGTGTTCCTTACATAAGTCCTGCTACTTGACAGATAGTATCGATGTGGAGTTACCAGTGTAAACAGGTATGAAGCGAAGATGCACGCTGAGTTGCGTTAAGCAAGAGCTTGCTCTTGCATAATCGCTGCTTTATTGTACTTAACTGCATTTAAAAGTACAAGTGCTGTGGGCGTGCAGCTTCGCATGCACTGCTTGCGAGGCCAGGACTGGCAGCAGTAGTTTTAGAAGCTGAACTCTTCTGGGTGAAATTTGGCATACAGCGGTCATGTTTTTATGATGTTTTTTTTGGGGGGGGGATTGGGGTGAGAATTTCCTTTTTCCCCTTCTTTTATCCCATTCCTGTGGGAGAGGGGGGACAGGCACTTGCAGAAACGCTGCTTATTTTGCCCCCGTCTGCCCTTGGCCAGTGATACTGGGGAAATGGGTTAAGTTTTCTGGCTCACTGTAGAGCAGCGTGCTGTGCTGTATTATGACAGTTACAGGAACGTTTATGTCGGATGTGACTAATGCTTTCATCTGCTCCTGTTTCTGGGGCTGACCTGAGACAAAGTAGGCCGTGGTTTTCTTTCAGAGTGGAACTTGGTACGTGCTGAAGGCTTGCTGCTATGGGTAGGAAGGCTGTGGTGGACCACAGGGGTTATAGGAATCTTTCATCTGAACTCTCACATTTACTTAAATCCGTTCTATACGAAGCTGTTCTAAGCAAAAGAATGCAAAAATCGATGCGTCTTCACTGTGCTTCCGCCTGTAATCTGATTTATGAGGGACTCGGAGTTCTGAAAGAGTTTGGTTTAAATTCCTGAAGGCCCTTTTAACTCAAGTAATTCATATTTGTTCTTTTCGTAGGTAGACTTCTTTAGAAGAAATCTTGGTGCGAGTTAAAACTCTTGGCTGTGTTCTTGAGAAAGGGATATGTGAAATATATACTAGAGATCTAAACGTTTTAGCACAGTACAGTCTGGGTAATCAGAACTGTTTCTGTTGCAGGTCGGGAGTTCATTATCCCTTCACTGGCGCACAGGTTCATAGCAGAGATGGTGGATTTCTTCATTCTGTTCTTTATCAAGGCAACCATTGTTTTAAGTATTATGCACCTCAGCGGGATAAAGTAAGTAAAACCATTTAAAGGTTTCTTACATACAGCTTTAAGGTCTTTGTGCTCCTTGAGGTGTCATGATGTATGTGTGCTGTGGTTGTGCATCTGACACCTCTTTCTTATCTGGCACAGGCTGAGGAAACAGCCCCGCTAGGTTAACCTCCTTCTGAATCTCTCCTATCTGGTGTCAGCTGACGGTGGGGGGAAGAATTTCTACTGGAGTAATTCTGTGGGCTCTCAGATTCTAAGGTCTAATTAGACTGACTTTCAGTCTCATTTTTTGAGGGAATTAGGAAGATTATTTTTTTTTTTTTGGTCTAACGCTCTCTTAAAAAAGAAAATCTCAGTGGGAAAAATCTAAAACAAAGCTTGTTATTTCAGATCACGTATGTCAAGTATGTATCAACAGGAAGGTGGCTGCAAACGTTACCATACTGCAGGCTTTACTGTGCTTAAGCTGGAGGGAAAGATGGAATAAGCATCGTATGTGTCAGCTATACCAACTGACTCAGCCAGAATGAGTCTCCACATTTTTATTCTCAGTGTACTTCTTGATTTTTAGTGACTGGTTACCTCAGAGACCATTTCCTTCTTTAACGGTTCTTATTCCGTAGCTGATGCAGTTTCTTCATGTAGGTATATTCAAGTATTTCAGTCTTATGAGGAGATGGAGGCTTAGTACGGCCCGAACTCTTAGTTACATTTCAGAATTGAAGTTTGCTGCTAAAAGAGCCTTCCAAATGTTGACTGATTGTAAACTGATACCGTAGAGATAACGTCTTCTGGACGGGTTGAACTGCTGCTTCAAAGGTGTGTGGAGGAGAGTTAAATCTGAAACAAAAAATGTCAGTGTAAATTATCAGTGTTCACTGTTCAAATAAGCAGGCAAATAAAATGCCAACCTCTCAGTTCTGTTCAGTTGCCAAAGTCTCCAGCTCTAACCTGGGAGCTTTTATTTCCAGCTTGGTTTTGTAGGCTGAAAATGATACAGAAAGTACCAGCAAGTTGGAGAGCATCTGTATGCGTGTTACTTCTGCAAAATGGTGATGATACGGAATCTTTTTGAGTTAATGTACAGTATATTCAGTATTAGAGCTCTCACTGGAGCCACGGGGTTGCTTACAAGTAGCTTCAGAAAAAGCTTTTTTTTTTTTTTCCCTGGTGAGCTGCGTGCTGGGGGCCAGGCCAAGGAGTTGTTAGGAAAAAGCACATCCTCACTGGCTCAGGACGAAGAGTTCAGGCCAGCAGTGTACTGAAGGGAAACGCAGGCTGTGCCACGCTGTCGCTTTCTCAATTCTTTTATCTTTTCTGATCCCGAATAGAGAGGAGAGCAAGTAGTGCAGGTATGGATTGTTTTCAAGTGGGACTGCACCTTTCTGTTTAAATAGAAATTACCACGTGTATGGGTCACTGAGAAGTACACACTGCTCGTGTGCCTGTTCCACACGTCAGGCGTCGCCTGGTATAATACCCAGCTGGTGCCGAGCTGCTGCTTTGCATAGCTTTGTGAGGGGAAGTGGCCCAGAGTTTCAACTGCTCGGTGAAAGCCTTCTGAAACTGCTGAGAGGACAAACCCTGATCGTGCAGAGGGGGAGAAGTCTCCCTAGCTCACCGAGTGACTTGCAGATTCTGCCTTAGAGGTGTAAGAGAACGGTGCTTTGTGTTTCCATCTCCCTCGCCCAACCAGTAACGAAGGGACATGTATCAGTTAGATGGTTGTGGAATCCCTTGTGTGTCTCGGGAATTCTGCAGCTCACTACGTAGGCCATCGTGTTGCAGAAGCGGCAACGATTGTTTTTTTCACAATGAAAAAGATGGAACAAATCAGGCACAACTTGAAGGCAGCCGACCAGCGTTAGGAATTTCAGTGCGTGGCGTAACGTCACAGAAGCTGAAGATCTTTTGTTCTTTTTTAATAACAGAACTGAATTCTAGTATTAGAAGGGATGAATGAGCTTTTGTTTTGTGGTTTTGGGGTTGTTTTTTTTTTTTTTAAAGCTCTCTTATTTTCAACAGAGACATCTCTAAATTTGCTATGCATTACATAATAGAAGAAATAGATGAAGACACATCCATGGAAGACTTGCAGAAAATGATGATAGTAGCTCTCATCTACAGGTTATTAGTCTGCTTCTATGAGGTAACTACTCATACAGATTAACTTCTGTAATTCCTAGTCATCAGTTCTCGAATAAACAAAAAAAAATGTGCCATCGCTGCCCAGTGAAGTAAATCCTCCTTACTTGGAGTTGTGCGAAGCTACGCAGCTTCCACTCACGTTCGAAGAAAGCCACGTTTGCCGTAGCAGTCAGCAGCACTGTGCTGCGTGGAACTGAGAGAACTTTTCTTCTGCAGATAATCTGCATTTGGGGTGCAGGCGGAGCAACCCCGGGGAAGTTCCTGCTCGGGCTGCGAGTGGTGACCTGCGATACATCCGT
This sequence comes from Oreortyx pictus, assembly GCA_036925125.1. Classification (NCBI taxonomy): domain Eukaryota; kingdom Metazoa; phylum Chordata; class Aves; order Galliformes; family Odontophoridae; genus Oreortyx; species Oreortyx pictus. Next base: position 82,875,233 of record JAUPFR010000003.1, on the reverse strand, counting down.
ACTCATCGCTCCCAGCCGCGTCTTAGTCATCCCGTCTTCGAACGTCAGCATGACAACGTGAGTGCTCTTAGCCTATGTTGCTTTCATATTAATAATCTATAATAATTGTAATTACATGTAATTGAAGCATAAAGTAATTCTCCAAACTCTGGAGGTTGTGGGTTTGGAGTTGGGTTGTTTTTTGGTGCCGTACTGAACTGAAGGCAAACCTTTAATCGAAGCAGAAAAGACAATAAGGCACTGAATATTTTTATTCTCCTTTCAGATCCACCATTAGAGCTTTGATCAAGAATTTTTCTATTGCTTCATTTTTTCCTGCGTTCATTACACTGCTGTTTTTTCAGCACAACAGAACAGCCTACGATATTGTAGCAGGAACTATTGTGGTAAGAAGAAACGGAATCAGATGATAGCAGAAGACAGCAGACTCCCAGACTGTTTTTGAATACTGCTTCCAAATGAACAAAGAAATTGAGTTGACCGTCCAAATCTTTTGTCCTAATTAAAACAGAATGATTCAGAAGCTAAAGGGTTGTTCCAGGATGGTACCAGCAGCTACCTTCTAAGTATTGGAGTTCTCACAAAAGCCAAGGAAGTTTGAGGGAAACAGTATGTATTAACTGCAGACTGAAAAGAAATGGCTCTGTTAACAGCTGCAGAAAGGTGCCGTTCTGTTGGTCAGCTTGTGGGGAAAGCAGATACTGACAAATACTCCAACCTCTAACAAAGTGTTTTTCCTACAGTTTTGGGTGCTGGAGGTTAACTAGAACACGTTTTCCAAGGAGTTGCCCAAGTCGTGTTGCAGACTCTCTGAGGGGAAGGGAACTGCAGTACTGGACAGTGAGGTGCAGTCAGTGAGTCACACTGACAGCTGTGTAGAAAGAAAGCAGTGTTTATCACTTCCCTTATTCCTGCTTCACAGATCGTATTCCCTCACCTCTTCAAGTATTTTATCTGAATATTGATGTGACAAGTTTGTTTGGTTTTTTTTTTTGCATGATTATCTCAAGTATTGTCATTTATTTATCGTGTCAAAGCTAATACCGAGGTGAAAGGGCAGCTGCTTTTTCTCTGGAAAGGGCGTGTTACGCTGCAGTGTTAGTGAATTGCCTCCAGGGCTGTCAACAGCACACATCTGCTTCTCTCTGGAGTGAAAGCACTTGTCTGTTTCCTCTACGTAATATCAAGCAAAACATCCAGATGAATTTCCAGGAGCATGCGGAAACTATTAACTGAAACGTGTTATGGGTGTAAGGCTACTCTGAAGTACAGTACTACTTGTTTTCACTTTATATTCTGGCTGTTTGTATATTCAGAATAACTTAAATACCGAATAAAAAAGCCTAACGTTTTGCATGATTACACAGCTTTGATATTTGTTCTTATGGCATTATTATCTTGGAAAGGGCATCTACAGCAATGCTGATGTTTCACTAACGTTTCAAGAAGAGTTTAGAACTGTCCCAGAGCCGCAGTTTTTGTCTCTCTGAACCCTTCCTGCTGCTCTGGTGCTGAAGTTCCTACCCTTCCTTCACTTTTGGAGGTTGACAAGAGAAATAGTTGTATGAGCTCTTCTTCTCTCTTCTGGTTAAACAGCTTAAAAGCAGTAGCACGTTAACATTCTGCTTTAGTTTAGTTTGCCAAGGGCTGCTGTTTTGTTCATGAAGAGAACTTTATGCGTGTACCTTCTGCTCTTTATTTACCATCCTGTTTTTGGGACCACCCACTGCTGAGGATGGCATTTTCTACTCGCTTTCCCTTCCAGAAAAAAGTCACTGCTTTTTTGGACAGTGACTTTCAGATTCTGTTATAAGTGAGCAGTTGTCTTACTTAGAAATGTGACATCTCAGTGCATCATCAGAAAATGTAGCTGAGGAAACTGAGTGGCGTTTCTCTGGAAATATCTAATTGCATACAGTCTTTCCACAGCACTAAGATGTGACTGCCTGGACAACAGCTTCTCTCTGTGCTTTTAAAGTCCAGTAACTAAACGCTTTTTGTACGTATAGAAATACGTATAGAAATACAGATCGATTCCACAAGTGCTGAGTAAGACAGACAAAAGTGAAAGCTGGCCTTTGTTCTCCTGTCAAGTCCTTTACAGTTGGAGAGGTATCTTATTTCAAAACACGGGCACGTAAGGCTGCAGGAATGCGAAGCAGCACTGAGTGACAGAAGTGCTGCCACACAACCACTGCCATGTCTGAAAGCACTGCTGTGGAGGCCATGCAGGCCTTCCTCCCTCAGCAGTAGGAGGGAAGTGGTGCTTTCAGTGTCTGCTGCAGTGACAGATCTCGACCGAAAACTAAATGCTGTGGCTTACCAAAAGCTCAGCTGGAGTCCCTGAAGAGAATCAAGAGCCTTCTTCCTCCTCTTACTAGACTGTCTGCTCTCTAAGAAACTTTTCTCACTCCTACAGAAGTGGAAAAAAACAGATCGTCACTCAGGAGCAAAGTTACAGTCACAGGAGCCTTCGTTTGGAGTTAAAACTGCCAGACAATATTTCATAGTTTTTATTGATGGCATTTATCCCATGGTTTAACATGTTAATTATACTGTAATAAACATGGCTTTAATATTAAACTTTTCCTTATTATCCAAAGTCACCACAGTCCATTTCAGTAAATATAAAAATATATACTTAATACTTTGTACAATACTGGTTTTTGGTCCAAACAAAAATGGATCAGAAAAGCCAATAAACTTACTTTAAGAATTCCCAATTTTAAAGATTTTCTAAATGGATTTAGGCAACTTTGAATAATGGGATTTACATAATAAAATCTGAGACAATACTAAACAAAAATGGCCGTAACACACAAAATTAAAATTTCAATTTCACAGATCTGTTATGCCAAAAAAGTACATAGAGAAACAAAACTGTATTTACACGTTTCATAATAAAATAACGAAGGCGAGACAGGTGATAAAGGGCTGTAAGAATGAAAATATAGAAATAGCATAGAATTATTAAATGGAGAACTACAGATCTAACAAGTCCTTAGCATGAATCATCCCGTAATCAGTCTTCCTCTATCAGAAAATCTTAGTGCACAGTACACCCAAACTCACTCACTTCACACATACACCGGCACAAACTCAGCATAAGAAATCATTCGTTACCGACATTCTCTACTCTATACAGAACCCCTCCCTGGTATAATTACAACTCTGAGGCGTCAGTAAACGCAGATGGGCGCACATAGTGGTGCAGATGAAGAGGTATTGTACAAGCCATTCATGTGCGGGCTATACTCATCCCTATAGCCGAACCATGCCGAGTCAGTGACAGAAGTAACTTGCTGGATTCTAAAATAGTTTTGCTTGAGAACGGCCCTGTTGCCAACTCTACTTGTTACAAAAAAAAAAAAAAAAAAAAAACCTAAACGAGGGAGGGAAGGAAAGGGCAGCAGAGTTTGATATTCCTTTAGGCAGATCTGACTTCAGCTAACCCAGCACGAGGTACGATCCCAGCAGCTGAACAACGCAGGGTAGCAGCTGCTTTGAAAGTTGCTTTACCAATCAGGCCATTACTTTCTACGTCTAACTGCCGTCTTTATCTTCCGACCAGGAACTGAAGATCCAGAGGCAGAGAAAATATTTTTTCCGTTAGTCCTATCAAAAGAAATGAGCAGTGCAGAGTTTAGGGCAGTGTAGCTGAAAATGCGGTAGCAGCACGGAGCAGATATTCCACAACAACTCTTTTATCACCTGGCTCACTAGTTAGTGGCTGGCAACAAACCGCGTACGATGAACCGGGAAGAGAGGTCCGGAAACCAACGGCAATTACATCTCTCTCATTCAGCAGCTAAGCAGCACGCAACGCCTAAATGCAGCTCTTGCTTTTCAAGAACATCAACGCTTCACACAGGTGTGTGATATTTCTGAGAGCCAGGCTGCTGTAAAGCTACGGTTGCTTAGTTAGCCAGTCACGCTAACGGAGCGAGGGAAGGTGCCAAGCTTAGGCAAATTCCAAGCTCCATCTGAGTCCCTCACGATTTAACACCAGCAGAGGCTGCACACGGTCCACTGATACTACCAAAAAGCTCAAGGGAAATTCGGACGCGGTCTCTTACCCCATTGGAAATGGTGGAGGCTGGCTGAAGGGGAACCTCGAAGAGCCAGAAGGCTGTACCGGTGCTGTCGGTGCAGGAGGATTTGCGCTAAAAGTAAACACTCCTGGGTTACTTGAAAAGTTGAAATTAGAAGTAGTACTTCCAAACTGGAATACCGGACCTAAGGCAGGGCAGGGCAGAAACAGAAGGGAGTAAAAAAAAGTTGAGATTTGAGTTCATTCTTTCCAGCAAAATCCTTACCCTTCTTCCCACTACCTCAAACAAACGTTGCTTAAACATAGCTCAAGACGGCAGAACTTGGGGTGTGGGGAGGTGCACCAGAAACACCGAATTACCACAGGAACAACGCTTAGAGAACTTCGTTTGCTTCGGCAGAGAATCATAAAGGGATTCTAAGTAAGCTGGCACGCTGCTGACAAACTATTTGCTGCTATCTGTACTGCCATTCGCTTATGCCTGCGTGCACCGAAGGTTATTAATTGATTTTGACACTTCCTTATCGAGATTTATCATTTAAACAAGCTTGGTTGTGCAAGTGTAGTCTGAAAAAAAATCACATTAAAGACAAAAAACCCCCCCACGGTTTGTCTGTGTTGCTTTGATGGCAGGAATGGTTAAACTCCTGCTTCGTTAATGGAAGAACAAAAGAGTAACTAACGCGGTGTACCAACTAATTACTGATTATTACAAATGTGGGCTACTTTCAACAGAGGCTATTTTGTAAAACGTCTGAGAAGAAAAGAGGCTTTTCTTTTTTACCTGACCTAACCCTTTTCTGTACCTGAAGCTATGTTATCGGACACGAGTGTTCTAGTTTGGAATGCGTTTAGTTGAAAAATAGTTATTACCGTGGAATGGGACTTAGGCTTAGACTGTAAGGACCATTCCTGCCAGCTTGTTTCAGGAAAAGAACTCTGCATGAAGCTTCCACCCATAAATGCCTGGTACTAGCAATGTATCTGACACAAGAACGCCCCCAGTCCAGATGAAAAAACTAAAACCTATTCAGTAACAAACCCAAGAACGATTGTTGTGCAGTGCTTCTGCCATTCTGGTTTGTACCATCCACTGGTGAATACTCTGTGTATTCTGACACTAGTTTTAATCCGTTCCCCACCCCCCCCCCCCAAGATAAAAGCCAATAATTGGTGGTAGAGTTGCAACCTCCACTTCTTCTAAATCTCATGTGGAAAAGGCTGACGGTGAAGCTGGAGCACTACCGCACACCTCTGGCAGTCAGGGATCAGATGCAAGTTACTTAACCCCGCACCCACTATTTTTTTATGGGGGTTAATTCTTACAGTTGAGTATGTGCAAAGGCAGAAGTCATCTTACTCACTGAACTTCAGATGCACTTCATGGAATCCAACCCAAACCAACAAACCAAGCTCTCTTTGAGACCACAAAGGACAAGGATGCTCAGCACTCACCAGCGCTGGAGGTACCAGAGCCAAAACCCGGCTGTTGGCTCGACTGCTGTCCAAACACAGGGGGCTGCGTACTGCTCGTCACAGAGCCGAAGACAGGAGGAGCAGGCTGAGAGCCAGCTGAAAACAGGGATCCAAAGCTGGGTGCGTTTGGCTGCCCGGAGCCCTGGCTCTGGCCAAATCCTGGTAGCTGACCGGTGCCAAACGCCGGGCCAGCAGCGGGCGCTGAGGACCCGGACCCAAAGACGAACGAAGAGGACGACCCTCAGGGAAAAAGAAGAGAAATTTCAGTATGTGCTGGGTTGTTCCGAATGCCATAGAGCTTTACGTTTGCGGCCGAGTACGTAAAACAACAAACAGTACTTCCTTCATAATAGGAACTGTATCTTTTCTTGTAAGGAACACGAACAACAGCATGTTTACAAGAGTCAGCATACACCTCGAACACCAGTTGTCTAGACTCAAATTACTGTTAGCCATTCATGTTCTAGAAACAGACTCCCACAAACAGCACATTGATTTGTATTTGCTAAAAGCTATTTATATCACAGGTAAAGAAAACTCATTCATTTATTTTTACTATTTTAAGCATTCAAAATACAGCTCCTGACCTATGCAAATCTTTCCTCTTGTAAGCAACTGCACCCCTTCCTCATCTACGTGTTTACCATTATAAATTCTGGAGACCAAGTCAGGCTCGCAGGGACCTAAGTCGGTTAGCAGAATAAATCTGTCCCTTTGTGTGACAGAAAACAAGCTCATTCAATTAGCTGCTTTGGTTCTGCATGGCCAGCAGAAATAATGAGAGGAAAAATACATGGCTGAACAGTGACTTCAAATATACGCACTTCTGCCGAGCAGAAAGAGCCATTCTGAAGAGCACTATTAATCTAAATGCAATTTAAGCAGATGTCATGCTGCAAAAAAAAAAAAATAAACCAAAAAACCATCCACTGCAACGTAACTCTCAAGGGCTGACTGTTTTTCCGAGAAGGAAAACGGAAGTTAAGACAGACTAAAAGGCATTAAAACACTTTAATGAAGGTTTTTGATAGGTAGCTTCATTCACTAACAAAAAGATGCTGGAAGTTCCTAATTTGCTGGTGGGTTAGGTTGATCTGCTTAGTGCTGTAACTTAGGACTGTTCTCTCTCTGTTTCTGATATACAAAAAATAACAGATTTAATCTCCATGCTTAAACTTGTCACTCAATCTGATCAAAATAGCTGTAGCTTCCCTACAGGTTCAATTTTATTTCCAACAATTTCTAGGCTAACAGAAATACAGATGATTCGCAAACTTCAGCCCCGTGTCATGCTGCTAAACTCATGCTGGACATCAGTGGGATAATACGTATAGAAGATGGAGAAAATCCAGATTCTCATTTCTGTGTTCAGGTAACCAAAAAGATGAAAGGACTGCTCATTAGAAGTCACCCTTTACAAAGCAGCAATTGCATACATCACTGCTGTGTTTGTAGTGTGTACTTGTGAAGAATGGAGGACATCACAAATCTCGACGCTATTTACAACGCTTGAGAGTTGTAGGTATGGCAGAGAAATACTGAAGTTGTAACTAACTGACTTTCAACCTTCAGCCCAGGACTGATACTGAGAAGAGGGAGACCCATTCTCATGATGATGAGTTCCTGTGCAAATGAAAGCCAGCAAGGGACTGTCCACTGCACGAAACACCGCCACAGCCAGTTGATTCCTAAGCTGTATTTCCCAGACTGCCCGAAAACCCAAACACTAGCATTTTTTATACACAGCTGAATGTAAATACTCACTGCTTTTACTATTTCCATGCATTGTGCCTACACATTCTCCATATGAAACACTATTGCCGCTTATCTATTTTGTGATCTCACAGCAGAAGCACCTGCTTAAACGTACCTGTTGAACTCGACGTGGTTGTGGCTCCGAAGGTAAAGCCAGAACTTGCCGCGTTGCTACTGCTGGCTCCCGAGCCAAAGACAAACGGAGCAACTGCTGCCCCAGTGGTGGAAGATGTGGCTGCTGGTTTGCTTTCTTGAGAGAAGCCAAACGACTGAGATGCTGTGGATTCTGCAGAACTGCCAAAAGCAGTGCTGCTCACAGTGTTGCTGGCTTGCCCGAACACAAAAGGCGTGGGAACCGGCGCGGGGTTGGAGGAAGAAGTGACGCTGCCAAACACGCTGCTGCTGTTGGCTGACGTGGTGGGTACGGCTGAGCCGGAGGAACCGGAGCTCAAGAAGCTGAAGGATGGCTTTGCTGCTCCTTGATCTGCGAGGGAGAAGAGAACGTGAAATGCTGCAAGATGCCGCACCAAGTACAGCAGACAGACCCTGCTCTGATGGCTGTAACAAGAAGAAACCCTGAACGATGCCTCAACTACCCAGCTGCTGTGCTTTACGTAAGATTCAATGCGCTGACTGCTGCCACTCGCAATTAAACGAAAAACTGAAGAATGAGGACACTACCACAGTCTAGGGTTTCGTAGTCACAAACAGCACTTGCTGGCTGGAATAATCAGAACCAGAATTAACCAGCACACCTGAACTCCTCAAACAAAAACGTTTCCCAGATGCTCACAGAAGAACAACATCAGTTACCTGCAACACTTCTACGGTTTGCTAAATGGGGCACTGAAAAACACGGGGGTACAATTTCTTTCGTAGCCCCTTCTGAAATTATAGCCCCGTGCCTACAGCTTTAAAGCTGGCTAAGCTTACCATCCTGCAGCCTCACCCTTTCTGTTTAAGCTCACTGCACTACAGTACTTTCAAGACCTGCTTTCGGGAGCCACAGAGAGCAGCCCTCGGTTACGGAGCTGTCACAAAGCACACGATGCAATTTTAGATTTCAAGTTGTCTTTTAAAGTATATAATTCTTCAGCTTCCCCTAAGCTTCTTCTGCTCTCTCATTGTTATACCTGACCCTGTTCTTGATTTCCCACTGCCATTTTTTTCCAGCAGCTATGGACACTTTTCATCTAACATCGGTTTTAAAGGATCCTCTACTGTGCTGAAGAAAGCTTGTTAAAATCTCCTTTTTACACAAGGTGCTTCACCAAATTTCCGTGACTAAATCAAACTCCAGAACTGCAACTGAAAGACAAGGAAAAAAAACAGTACAACCACCTCCCCTCCACCAAATCCCACAGTCCCCAATCTGCTCAGTGGCAGCTCAACCGTGAGAATACAAAGATTACAAACCACCATAACCCTGCACATTGCTTTTTTTCCTTCCGACCTTTCCCTTATTACTTCTGAAGTTAATAAATTATTTTCTAAACCACAGTTGGTAAGTCATACAAATGGAATTACAATCAGAATTTTTCCACGTAGCAGTCGTCACTACAATCTTTCAATCCAATCTTCCAACAGATTAAAGATGCACAAAGCTGTGTAGGATCTATGAAGTGACTTCCACACCTCCACGGCAGTAGAGTGGGAGCAGTACACTTGGCAGCACAGCTGCAAGTACACGAGAATGAGACACCTTCTCACATCTCCTTGCACTATGAAAACAGCTAGCATGAAGTCTCCACGTCACTACACTATGCCACCAATTACGCTGCCAGCATAGCAACCATACGACTCCACGCTCGTGTGGGATGCAATACGAGTTCCTTAAGGTGTGACTTTTTTTTTTCCTAAACCTAGCCTTAAAACTCTGTGAAATAGAAGGAAAAAAAAAAAAGGAGTTGCTACTAATTGCCTACACAACCGGAACAGAAATCTTACTGCATACAGGAATTAAACTTTTTCTAAAGCTCCAGTACAGATTTTGTAAAGCATGACTTCTGAGTCAGTATTTAAACAACTCAGACAACTGAAAAGCCATTCTGCTTACCTGAAGTACTGGTTTGGGCCCCAAATGAAAAAGCTGGCTTCGCCTGCTCAGTTTCCTTCTCAGATGGTTTAACGAAGCTGAAGTTGAACATAGGTTTTGCTGTGCTTTCTTCTTTGGTATGCTCAGACTGCCCAACGGAAAAGACAGGTTGTGCCTTTGACTCTTCACTGTCCGCTTTCTTCCCAAACACTAACGGAGCAGCAGAACTGACAGAATCCTGTTTCTCTTCTGTCCTTCCCAAAACAAACTGTGAAGCAGGTGCTGACTCCACGCTGCCAAAAGAGAAGCCTCCCTTTGTCGAAGGAGTTTCATCCTTTTTCTCATCTGATTTCTTAAACGCAAAAGAAGCTGACACAACTTCATTTTCTGCCGCAGTTCCAAAAGTGAAGCCAGCGGCTCCGGTTTTATTCTCACTGGTAGCTACGGAAGAAGCAGAATTTGAACCAAAACTGAAACCCCCCAATACTGGTTGTTGCTCTTTCTTTTCCTGCTGACCCAGGCTCGCTGTTCCAAACTGGAATGTTAAAGGAGCCGGACTACTTGTGGATGGAAGGCCAAAGGTAAAACTGTTACTTTTATCTTCTTTTTTACTCTCTTCTGATTTAGAGTCCGAGGATGAAACTCCAAACTTAAAGCTCCCTGAACTACTAGGAAACTTAAATCCACCCGGTGCAGCGTTGGAAGATGCAGATTCAGATGCGATGCCAAACTTGAAGCCCCCTTGTTCTCCAAATTTAAAACTTCCTGTGATACCCGATGTTTGAGAATCAGAGGACGACGACTGAACACCAAACGTGAACGATGGCAATGCAGCATTTGTAGACACAGCAGAAGCATCAAAACCTGCAGAAGTGAGAAATGTTGTTTACTTTGGAATCTATGATGCAACAACCGCGGCACATGAAGGCTTTAGCTACACAGCTGGGGCTCTAGTCCCAAACTTCCCAACCAAAACTGTAAAAAACATCAAAAACCAAAACAGAAAACAAGAAAACAAAATCCCCTCGCACTTCCTCTCTAAATAAACCTTATCAAAAATGATATTTTTCTGCCCATTGCTCGGCACTCGGAAGTGTACTAGTATTACATGTAATATATATATACCACTATTATTACACTTCCTGTCTAAACTCTAAATGAGTATCACGTAAGGCCAAGAACAAGCACGTCATTAAAAAAGCTTTTATCTAAAAAGCAGACATTTATTATTGGGAAAACGTGTGGGACCACACATATGTGACCTTAGCTGGGCAATAATCCTACAGAAAAAAAAAAAAAAAAAAAAGAATAATTTTGCCATAGCTCTAAGGAAAAAAAAAAAAATTGAGCCTGGAAAAAAAAAAAAAAAGTCTAAGAAAACAAAAATAAAATGCAGAATGCACACCCTCCTTTTAACCAGTAAAGTATTACCTTTGAACTCTGTTTTGGTGCCTGGCTTTGCACTTTCACAGGCTACACACTTCACTGCTTCTGCTTTGTTTTGGACCGAGCAGACCTCACAATCCCAGCTTCCTTCAGGCTTCTTGAATTTGTCTAAATCCAGAAGTTCTCCGGAAGGAGCAGCAAATGCAGACGCACCGCTGCTGGTCACAGGCACTGAACTCCCTGTGAGATAAGCAAGAGGTAAACATTCTGCTCGAGTTAAAACAAATAAAAAGCTGTTACTGCTTTATAAGAAACTCTCAAACTCTCCAATTTACAGATCAGACGAGTGTTAACAGTAAAACATCAAACAACAGCAATTCATACAAGTCAGCAACACAGACGATTTCAGATGTCATTCAAGGACACTCTTCTCAGCTGAAATTCTGGAAATAATTTCTGCTGGCCCAAGTAATCCATAGTCAATGTTAGCACACTGAGATGACTGAAAAGTGATGTGAAGTTGAGAATTTATCAGATTTACTTATCTCCAAATTCCAAAGTCAGACACATTCAAAACTATACCATCACGAAACAAAACAAAACAAAACAAACAAAAACCAGAAAGGAACTCAAAGCTTCCAGACATGCAACTCTACAGCACACAAGCTGCACTATCATCAAGAGCAGAAGAAACCTCCATAAAAGAGGCCTGAAATCCTTCTGATTTTTCTCCCCAGTAAAGGAATAGATGTCATTTGATGCTGCAGCAGAAAACTTATAGCTCCGTAAGCATGAGGACTGAAGTGGTCGCCCAGAAGGCACAAAAGCATTACACTGACATCTTCACTCCAACAGCTTTAAATCACTGAGGGCAGTTTTTAAAAGAAAGGAAGAAGAAAATGCCTCGTATTTGAAGTATTTTCATAGATTCATAGATACATAAGGTTGGAAAGGACCTACAAGATCATCTAGTCCAACCATCCTCCCACCACCATCCCTACCCATCAAGCCACTAAATCACATCCCTTAGCACCTCATCTAAACGCTTCTTGAACAGTGCTAGGGACGGTGCCTCAACCACCTCCCTAGGCAGGCCATTCCAGAGCCTGACCACTCTCTCAGAGAAAAAATTTTTCCTCAAATCTAATCTAAATCTTCCCCTGCACAACTCGTGGCCATTCCCTCTCATCCTGCCATTAGTTATCTGGGAGAAGAGGCTGACCTCCTCCTCACCACAGCCTCCCTTCAAGAAGTGGTAGAGTGTGATAAGATGATTTCTACTTTTTTTTTTTTTTTTTTTGAAAGAGAAAAAAAGCTTCTTTTAAACTCTACAGAGTTCACATTTTTCCCTGGTGAAAAATCATTAAATAGTTCTTAATCTAAGTCATCCAGTTTAGTCATCTTTCCTCACCAGTTGCAATGCAAGGTACATATGCTTTGATTCAGCTCTGTACTAACATATTTCACAATCACTTCAATTTATGTGGTGAGCCAGAACCTGGGCTGACACCTCAAAAGTGCCTGCAATCATTCTTGCTGACAGGCACTACTCCATCAATCACGTCTGGCTGTTGTGCTGCTCCAAACATTTTATATATACTATTTTTTTATTTTTATTTTTTACTCTGTAAAGAAAAATCACATAGAAAACAACAGGAGCTTAAAAGAAGAAAAAAGGCCGTACCTGGTTTCTCAGACTGACAGGCTACACATTTGCTATCCTCTGCCTTATTTGATACAAAGCATGTTGCACAGTCCCAAGAGCCTTTTGGCTTCTTAAACTTGTCTCCAAAGCCCAGAGTGACTGTGGTATCAGTGCTGCTGGAGGAGGATGTCACAGTCACCGAGCTCTCAGTGGTCACCGGCAATGCCAGAGTAGGCATTACTCCCATCCCAGGCTTTGGTGTCTCACATGCCACACACTTTGTAGCTTCAGGTTTGTTCTGGACCAGACAAGTATCACAATCCCACGTTCCGGGCGCTGCTTTGAATTTGTCTCCGAAGCCCAGCACCCCTACTGGAGGGGCTGCTGCCTTAGTGGAGCCACCTGGACTTGAGCTCTGTTTTGTACTCTCAGCTGTTGACACTTTAGCAGCTTGACAAGTGACACACTTGCTGTCTGTGACTTTGTTCTGCAAACATGGGTCACACGGATCAGACTGCCAATACGACGATGTTTGTTTAGAGGTCTCTTTACCTGCAGAAAAACTACTTATTGCAGGCCTTGTATAGACCACTGTGCTTGTGGTAGGCTGTGCAGATGCAGACGAGTGTGTTTTCACAGATGTAAAGCCTAGAGGAGGAAAAATATATATACAAAAAATCATCTTCCTGTTAAAGCAGTACCTCACTACATTTACCTAAGTTACTTACAGGGCATCAATTTTAACTCGAGTGCCAACGGCTACAAATACACATTCAGACTGAGTGCAAAAGGAAGTCGCTGGAAATCTGATCTAAAAGGATGAAACTTCATACGCTGCACTGAGACGCAACAGAAAGCTTCATTTAACTCTTCACTTTCAGTAAAGTTTTATCTCAAATTTTTTCACTGGTTGACACGTGTGTGAGCAAAACAGTAGCTGACTGAAATCTGACCATCCATCATGCACTGGAAATAATTCAGTTTCATCAAGACACCACACCCAATCAAATCAAGATCCTGAAGCTACTCCTGGTGTCGTAGTTATTCAGATTTACTTCAGTAACTGTACAGCAGTTTGTCCTTGGAACAGCAATACGCACGGCATTTCCCCGCAGGTGCTGAATATTAATTACATAACAAAAACAAGACAGCAGAACAACTGTCACAATTTCATAATCCTTCTTTTAAGTGTGGTGGACACAGGCCAACTTCCTATTTCAAGACGCCAGTTTTAGCAAAACAGAAGCGACTAACAAAGCTACCCTAAAGGAAACGCATCTTCAGTAGCAGCTCAAGTTGCCTGTAAAGCTAAAATAAATACTGTGGTGCTGGTTTATTTTTTAATCAGCAATGAAGCCTTCGAACAGTGTGGGTGTAGATCCTGCTTCTCTTACACTGATGAAGAAAGTGACTGTCACTTCCCTCAGAGGTCTTTCCTTAAACAAAACACACAATGTATTTCCTCTCACTTGGCTCCTTCCAGTATAAAAAAACTACATATATATAGTTTAAGGCCCAATTATCTGCAGCTTTTGCAGTATCTTTAGGAATGAAATTCTTTACTCTTTTTCTAATATGTTTTTATTTTTATTTCCAGGGCTGTTGGAAGTGGGACAGGAATGTTGAGATGTATAAACATTTCCTTTTCAATTCTATAAGCTTTATTTATTTAAAATTAAGCACTGATTATCTGACTAATTCTCTTCGCACCTCATTTACTTTCTAACACATAGCAGATGTAATCCATCTGGTTGTGAAGTTGCAGTTTTACTTTCAGCAATAACAACCACTTAGAAGGGGCAGATTCATCCTAACAGACATAGCACTTAACATAACGCTTTGCTTCGTTTGTATTTATAGCTAATGTTGCATTAACCATTATGTAAGCTTCTTTTTCTTTTTTTTTTTTTTTTAAATTCATGTTAGCTTTTTTCCTGCAGTATCTTTTAAAAAGAAGTTCATCATCTCACCGGGGTTTCTCAGAATGTCTAACACACTCCCCTCCTTTAAGACCTTTGCAGGTTTGAAGGGGCCGTCGTATTCTTCTTGTTCTTCCTTTTTATTGCTGATGCTGTTTACAGTGGTGGTATCTTCAGAAACAAGAGAAAACAAAAACATCTTTCACAATGCAGTCCAATTCGAACAGAATACATTCACTTCTGCCAGAAACAAGAACTTCCAACTTTCACCATTCCAATAATCTTTGAAATTCAACCTACTTTACAACTTTCAGTTACACCCTGTAAAAGCAGATCTGCCACTGAAAAAATACTGCAGGAGTCCGACAGTGTCTGAAACCACTAGCATGCTCAGAAAGGACAGATTCACTATTTAATACACAGAAAAAGAAAATCTGCACTTCAGATCTGAAATGCTAGAATTGCAGTTACCACAGGCAAGTAAGGACGTCACTGGTGTATCACTGGATCCAGAACGCTCTGCCGATTTTACAACAGGAACACTAAATGTGAACCCAATCTGCTACGAAAGAGAGAAGTTTTTCAGAGTCTGAAAGAAACTTCAACAAAATTCACACACAAATACAAACCCTAATCAAGCCTCCTAATTTTTGTTACGCATACTGGATGACTAATTGTAAGCCAGAAACCTACACAATCGTTTTCCCCATTAGCACAGCCACCTCAGTTTTAATGCTCTGCAAAATTCGACTGCAATATTCTACTAACTGAGGAAAAAGTTGAGCTTTTTTTTTATTTTACTTACAGACAACGGAGGTAGCACTTCCGCCTCAGTAGATTTCACAATTGGAGATGAAAATCTGAACACAGGACTGCCAACATTACTTGTTGGTTGTACCTGTATTTTCAAAAGAATTGAAGGTTTATGTCTAAGAGCAGCAACTACCTGAATTCAGAATCCAACAGAAATTTTGCAGTGAAGTTCAGAAATCTGATGTTTATTTCTAATTCACAGATGAGAGGAGTAACAAAACAAAATGAAGTTTGCTAACGAGTATACAGGACAGTATCTTCAAAACCAAATCACACAAACCAAGAGAAAAAGATGAAATGCTGCTTAGGCCTAAATATACGGAAAAGCAGGAAAATGAAGACGCTTAAATTCAGCTCCACTGAAGAACTCCCTTGACAGGTCAAAGCAGATAACTGCTTCAAAAAATGCATAACTATTTCAAGTACACTGGAGCAAATCAAACAGTAACTTTATACAGTAATATTGCAATTATTGCAGCCTGGGCTCATTCTATGCAAGGCCTGAATGACCACTTACGCCGCCTCTAATTCAATAACTTAACGTCACGGTGTAACCATTGCAGGCAGCTACCCACTCCCTTTACATGGGACAGGGAAGAGAATCAGAAAGGTCAACGTAAGAAGTTAAGCAGCATAATGGCCACTTGGAAAACCAAATGTTGTAACCCTGAACATCCCCCCTCCTTTCCCCCAGTGTTAGCTGCCGAGCATGATGCTACTGGTATGGTTCATCCCTCTGGTCACACGAGACCATCAGTCCTGGCTGAGCCCTCTCCCAGCCCTTGTGCACCTTGGCCTGCCCGCTGCCAGGGCAGTGTGAGAAGCAGAAATGGCCTTGATGCTGTGTAAGCACTGCACAACAACAGCTGAACGCTGGTGTGCTATCAGCACTGTGTCCGTCACAGGCTGACAACCTTTCGTAGCTACTAGAAAGAAAATTACCCGTATCCCTGCCAAAACCAACATAAACAACTGGGCCTAAAATCCCCCCCCAACATTCCGTAGCGTTTGAAACAGTTATACAGTGATCCTGTTTGCAAGTCTAAGGCTGACTATCAGAAAACTGTGCTTTTCTCTGCAGATGGCAATACAACTCTGATTTATTCAACTCAGTATGAACGAAAACTGGATAGTTTCATGAGCACCACAGAAGTTAGCTTGCAACAAAGCAGACGCATACTCACACTGAAATGTATTTTTAGTGCACCACGAAGATTTACCTTGTTCATCACTGATGTTGAAACAGTGCTTGGTGATGATGAGACAGTACTGCTAGTCAGAAAACTAAAATTGAATGGAGCCAGCGACGCAGTACTGATGGGCAGGGATATTTTCGGGAGTACCGGTTCCTCTATTTCCTAGAGTTGCAAATTAAAACGTTTCTCTTTTACAAAATGTACTACTTTCTCATCCTGTCTCACCTCCGATTCCTTACTAAAATCAAACATAACAAAAACATACATAATTTAAGAGAAAGCAAGTTTTCTAAAGGAATTCCTCATCTCCCCATCTCAGTCTATTAAGTCGTTTTAATTCGTAGCAGGCCTGCCTCCTCACTACACCACACCAGTCCAGAATGAATACTAGAAGTTAGCTCAGAACTGTTACCTACGCAGAACACAGAGAGGCACAGATCAGACTTATTGTGGTTGTTTTCTATACTTTAGTCATTAAAGCTCTAGAGAAGCATCACCATTTCCAACTATCCTCACATTTCTTCGGTGAAGAGTACACTCTCAAGGCAAATGAGAAAGTGTTCTTGCAAAATTAGGCAGGATGGCTGCCCGAGTTTCTGAAGTCACTACAACAGTGGATTCGGAACAATACAACATTTAAAGAACATATAGCTTCAATACACAACATGCCCACAAAGAAAGCTACAGAAGATTCTATCTGCTAAATCCAGTCTATACCACGTATGAGGACATAAATCAGAACATCTAAAAAACGCTGGGTTTCCTCTTAGCTTTTAAGCTGTTTGATTACCAAGATCGGATGAGCTAGGGTTTAAATGAGAACAGTCAATCTAATCACAGTCTGCACAGCACCACCAAGATCTAAACAGAAATGAATGACTATGTGGGGAGAGAATCTGGTACTACAGACACTCAGTGCATCCTACTGACTTACATGCATTTCACAATTTTGCTTTGAACACATAGCTATTTTTATCTGCACTGCTATTTTATTTGAACTATAAAAACGTACTCCATTGTTTACAATTTCTTTATCTTGCATCAGCTAAAAGACCAACTTTTAAGTTGGTCTTACACTTAAGATATAGTCATAGGCAGCTTAGATAACATCCAATCAGAAAAATAATCTTTTGGATATTCGTGACTATAGTCTTAAATAGATTTTTCCCATTAAAACAAGAAAAAAACCTTCACAAGTTCAGTAAGTATCAACAACTGTAAGTCATAATTAGCAGACATGTAGAACACTTTTCTAATTCTCTTTCGAACTCTTGGCCTGTATACGTGTGCAAGAGCTAAACAGGAAACAAATTCAGTAAACACTGTTTACATAATTGGCACTTGTTTCAAATATCACTTCATCATACAAACTTCCACCGAGACATTCCTATTCTTAGGACTCATTCATTTAACTGCGAGTGGGAAATATTCTAGTATGAGTAATCTCCAACGTAGCAGATCTACAAATTCCAGAAGTACATAAGCAAAGTTGAGACAGAGTAAGTAAATCGGAGCTAGTTCTGAAATCCAGAAGAAAAAAAATCCCACAAACCTAGGAGTACATTCTTCTAATTTACTGTGAAGTAATAAAACTGACATCACTCAGGAATCTCAAAGGCAGCAATCAATGGTGAAGAGTCACTTACCTGTTCTTGTCCAGGCTTTGATACGTAGTGTACTCCTCTTTCCCTTCTCATCTTGCCACCACCACTCACTCCTGAAGACAGCCCATTGGATGCAGGAGTGCTGAATCTGGGGTAGGTCAAATTGCTAGCACAGAATGACAATGCACGGGTTGAGAGTTAAAAAAAAAAAAAAAAAGGAAAAAAATAAGAAAAAAAAAATCAGTCAATTTATTTCCAAGCTATTATAGCCATCGTTATTCCTAGAACTGAAACTATTAACCGGAATCAGGAAAAAGGTAAAGCTGTTTCAGAAGTTCCTAAATGCTGGTAAATACAACTGATGCTAATTAGAAGATCGAGTATTAAAAAGAACAGCAATGAAAACGGCATACATAAAGTTGCAACATCCATATGACTAAGCCAGAAGACCTGAAATGGAAGAGCTGATTCACGCTGATAATTTCTAATGTTTCCTTTAAATAGTCCAGACATGGACTGGTTTCTCCAATTCTGTGACAAACATTAAAGCTCTGCAGGGATCTAAAAGAACAACTCATGAAATACAGGCAGAGCGCATGTATGCACACATGGGAAACACTGCCAACAGCTCTGATGGAAGAGAGTGCCTTTAAGATGGCAAGATAGCACAGCAGAACTTTCAGAAGCAGCTCAGGCTTTTATGTGGCCATCAGCAGGAACAGCAGAGGTGTTTGGGTGTGCCAACATTCCAGAACTCTTTTCAGATATGAACACAGATCCCTTTTGTAAGGCATACAAAGGCATTTCTCTGTTTGTTATGAAAGCCTAGATCAAAACCAGAAAGATTTCCTAATCCAAGTGCTAAGAGAAGAAAATGAAAGAAAGAAAAAAAAAAAAAACACATCCCAAACCAGAAGTGTGAAATAAGGAATAACATCAGAAGTGCTATGGAAACAAAATGAAATGTCCCTGAAAAAAATCACTATATCAAAGCTTTAATGACTCAATCGGCCATTAAAGAATATTAGATCACACTGGAAGACAGTAGGTACAGTTTCTGGAAGATCAAGGAAAATAATGGGTCTAAACTCATCAGATACTTGAAAGCAGTCTGAATAGCACTGTAACTGCTGAGAGGAAGCCAGATCCCTAAGGCCATGTGCTCAGGCTTTTCTCTAAACCAAACTGACAATCAATTAAGATTCTGAAAAAAGTCTGAATAAAGGTCTGTTTTGGCATAAGACAACTACAGCCTGCATTATTCCTCTTAACACATAACAGCTTCAAGGGGCAAAGACATCTGTCAGTCTTCAAGTAAATCCATCCTACAAGACACAAGTTTAAAGAACAAACAGCCTTTGCTACCAAAATAATAGCTTAACCAGTATTCCAACTTATCTGCACAAAGGAACTCTTGCCAGAATATCAGCATTGTGTTCCTTATCTACAACATGGCACACAACAGAGATCAGCTTCAAAAGAGGGAAAAAGGAAAAAAAAAAAAAAAAAAAAAAAAAAAGAGAAAAACCACATCTCCCTACCCTACAGACAAGGTTAGGACATTGCAGTAAACATTGTGAACCAAATAAAATGCAGTTATGCCTTCTGAATCTCCTTGGAGGAATAGAATGGATTTCTACAAAAGGCAATCTGGAGCTCCTTGAAAAACAAACAAACAAACAAAGCCCACACAAGTCAAACCCAACACCTCTTTGCATTAATACCAAAATGCTAAAGCCAATCTCTCACGCCCCTGAAAAGGCAGATGTGAAGTCAAACTTTCAGATGCCAAATCAAAGCGCTGAGGGTTTTTTTTGTCTGTTTTTTATGCAAGCCAAGAATGCCCCAGGCCACACAGCAATTGCTGCCCTGGGCTGGCCCTGCCTCCCCACCAGGTGCTCAACCACTGGTTCAAGCCATGACTTAGCATTACTGCTACAATAACGTACCATGTTTCCAATCTTCATACCCTACTAAGGAGACAAACATGGGGGAAAAAAATCATTACTGATACATCACTGATAATCTCATTTCATTCTTGTTTATCTTCCTGCCTTTCTTAAAAACACTAATTTTCTCAAACTTATATTGATCTTCAAATGTCATTCAAACTTCACATCTCTCAAAATACAAAGTTTTTGTTCCCATTACTGAGCACTGTGTTTCCAAAGAGATACGCAGGCAGAACACTCTGACAAAGGAGATAGCTTTCTTCGTACGAGTTAAATTATTAGATTTCTCATACCTTTCTGGTGATTCAATATGCTGTTCTTCAGGCAAATTCTTCTCTTTCATTTCCTGCAAATTAGTTCAAGATTTAGCTGAATGTATATACTATACACAAAACACAGACAATGACCTGTGTTGTTTCCTGTATTTTTGTTTGCTTGTTTTTTTTAATTTATACCAATAAATACACCTGCACCTAATTAATCTTGTTCCCTAATTCAGTATTCTAGGCACATTTCAGCTACATTTTGGGGCTAAAACAATTATCACTGCTTCTCTTAGCACTGAGGATGAACTGACAGAATTGTTAATCCTGAATCACATCTGTCGAACTCTCTACCAAAGAAAGTAATTATTCTAAATAAAACACAATGGTGAAAGTATTGGGTGGTGGGGAATCAAACCAAGTTTTCTTAACAAAGCTAGTGTTAATTTACTGACCCCGAAAAAGTAATTTAGTTTAAAAAACATATATATGCATATATATATTTATACAAATATATACGCACTTTGTTTAGTTTTGTTCTTTAATAAATTTATTATTTTTTATATATTAAAGAACAAAACAAAACAACACACCCTCTTCTTCCAAACAAAACCAAGCAGTTGCTGCTATATGCCTTTTTAGAACTCGATTAAGAAAGACTGTGCTGGCTAAACGATACAGAGATTGAGAGATTTAAAAACAGTAACCATCAGTAATGGACTATCCACTTATCCATGTTCATCTCTTGCCTAGAAGGTCCACAGATTTAACCCCTGGACGCTTTAACATTCAGAACAATATTGGAAACGGGGTGGTTTTTGAGAAAGCGATTCCACTCTTCTTTTACAGAAAATGTATCAGAGACTCCACCTACACCGAAGTGATAAAAAAAATGCTAACTAAGCAGATGGTCAGAAATCTCACTTGGAACATGTAGCTCACCTGGAAGAGCCTATACACAACATCAGCATGTTCCATCAAGGACAGCTTTGTGTACAGTAGGATACGAAAGGAAAATGTTGTTTCTGTGTTTTAATATTCTTGCACTGAAAATAACCTGACCCTACAGCACATAACTGAATTGTGAAACAACCACAAGCCACTTAATTATTCCAAAAATGTAATTAAATCCAGAAAATCTCAACCTGTTTCACAATAGTTCCCGCTGCTTTAGTGCATCCCTCAAACATACTATCAGTACTGTTTGCAAAGAAACAGCATCACGGTGTAGTTACTGGTTAGAAACATGCCAGAAACACATAAAATAAGCAGGCAAGGACTGCAGAATGTACTTACTTTGTGCTTTGTTTCTGCTCTCTGGTGAATTTTGCTAGAATCTGCAGATGGAGTCAGAGATGGTTTAAAATACTGGGCCCGACCTCCTGACAGAGAGATTGCCTTTGGTGTCACCAGTTTTTGAACAGGCGGATGCTGAGACTCCATCTTAGAAAGGGAAGATGCAATCAAATTATTCTTGCACCCACCAAAATTAACTGCGGTACTTATGGATGAAAACAATTACAGAACTATAAACCTCCCGTTGGCCTCGGCACACAATGAAAATTATTGAAAAATTCTAAAAATATTCAGCACACGGAAGGAAACCACCAGAAAACCAGTGATGAGTCCCGAAAGCTACACAGAAGTAGCTGAAGTTTGACTAAATCTCATTTCAAAATGCGGCAGTTAATTTCACAGACAAAACAATTCATGCTACCATAATCAAAATAACTCATGTTCCTATAATACTCCTTTCTTTTCCTCTGCTTACACTGTGATGTTTTTATTAGCTTAACCCACTGATTTACCATTCAAACTATTAAGCAACTGATACAGTCTTCTGGGCATCATACTACCTACATTTTCCTCCTTCGAAGCCACACAAACACTAGAGCACTTAAAAAAAGACTAAGTTGTAATACAATCTCATTCACTAAAACATCATCTACTATTTAAGATTTGTATTAAATACAATTAATGCACTAGTTTAACTTAACTGTTCCAAGTATTTTCACATACTAGAGGTGTTGTTTTTTTAAACAGAAAATACTGTATGTTCTGCAAAACTGACTTCACTGAACTGCCAAACAGAAAACAAACTCAAAGGGCTGCAAGATTTACTAAAAGCTCCATCCACAGTCTTAAAAATCAGAAGAATCAGTCTGATGAAGTTTGCTATTTACTAATATAAACAGAAAACTTTACACTAAGCTTTAACTTCTCTCAACACTTGGTAATAAAATTCACACTATCTATAATGTTATTAAGAATACATCTTTCTAAGAATGATTTGGGACTTTGAATAGAACACCTTTTAAATTCACTAATTTGCTTAGAATAAACAATCCTTCATTGCTGGCTTTAAGAGTAAATAACCTGAGTAAACAAAAATTGCCCAGTTAGCTGTTTAGTACACCAAGAGCTGCTCTGTCTGGTGCAGATCACTGAAATGAGTGAAATACCACATACATCACTGCTACCCACTGCAGAAGTTCTGCCTGAGCGTACAGCGGTTCAGTCAACCACACATTCACTTCAGCAGTAAAGCAGAGAACCACGTCCTTTGCAAATAATTGCTTTTCATCACGGGCTACCCTTCTCCTGCCAAACATTATGAATCCTAGCATTATGAAAGGACAATCTATCTCCTTTTACCCAGTGACAGCTGTTATGCAACATTCGTTTACTGCCTGACAACTTCAAGCTCTCTGTTGCAAATCTGGCAGATCTTTCTTAATGCCTTATCACAGGTGTGGTTCTACAGTTTAACTGAGAATTCACACCAGATTTGTTTTCAGTTAATTTATTAATACTTACAGTGTATTTTACTTTTCCATAATCTTATAATTTAGCACACGGCAAAAAGAAGGTCCAGGAAACCTCAAACGTCTCAAGATGTTTGTAAACTCTGAAGTGATTGTAAACTTAATTAAACATCCAGCAAAGAACTTGCATAAAGGACAGAAATTAACAATTTTCCCCCTCGTTATCTGGATGGTGATAATAAGCAGAAGTACTCCTTCTCTGCACCTGAATAAACACAGAAGTCTGTACAAAATCTGTGTGACCACTCAATCATTTCTTCAAGATCAAGCTTTCCTGAACAGGAGTGTAAACACACGGCTTCTCCCCAAGACACGGGACAAGACAAAAACGCTTTATGTGTTCTAGGAAAGTTGTATCTTCATTGATGTTATCGAGGCACTACCATACAGAGATCACACGAATGCTCAACCTGAGTAATCTTCACAGCTCTTCATCTAGTGCAGGCAGAATGGCATTTTATTGCTATTTTCACATAACCAAGGTGTGAATGTATAACTGTAACGCAAATGTTAACTGGAACTCACTCATACACTGCCACTGAGGTTTGTGAAATTTCTTGTGATAGCACTGAAGCACAGAAAATTTATCAGCTTAGGACATTAAAGATTTTTACCTGTTTTCGTGTGGAATGGAAGCCCGTAATATCCAGCACGCTTCTGTCCATGGACTAGGGGAAAAAAATAAAGCACAAATATTAGAGAGCGAATTTTCTTTCCTAAGAGAGGGTTACACGCCAAAAAAAAAAAAAACGTGTGGGTTTCGTGGTCAACTTACAGAAGACAGCGGACTGGTAACTGGAGATGGAATTCTTTTAGCATCCTATGAAAAAATAAATGCAATAAATTAAACAGGGCACAACACAGGGAAGACTTTTGTTCTTTACTGGCGCACGTACAAAGTTTTAGAAACACATGAAATAAAGCAGAGTAAAAGGAGTGCCACTTGCCGCCAGAGGACTTGACATCTTCTCTAGTGACTGCAGGATGCGCCGTGCTGTGGAACTTGTCACACCATAGGACTGCACATTTGCTTGTTTAGCTTTCATTTGCCTTCTTACTGGTGTCTGAAAAAAACAGCACTGTAATCATTATGCTGCTCAATTCTGAGTTCAACGAGCACGTATTTTATGTCCCAAGGTACGTGAACAACACATAACCAATATTCTCTGATGACAGAGAAAAATGCATTCACTGGGAGTTGAAACCATAATGAAGAAAATACATTCTGAGTTTACAGCAGTTTAACTGGGTCTCCAATACATCTTGCACGGGGGATAAAGCAAAAAAAAAAAAAAAAAAAAAAAGAAAAAGAAATCCATATGTGTAGAAAGATGGAAACTGCCATGACTGCTAGTGTCTCTGAAGAAGTAATCAGGGAAACAGAACTGAAGGAAAGACTTGCAGTGCAGAACTAAAAAAGCAGCCCTTTAGGAGTTTCATTATGGTGCAGGTAAACCATCTTAAAATCAGTAGATACAACCGTAACCAGTAATTTGCTTCTTGGTATTTACATGGAACCTCCTGTGTTTCAAATCGTACCCGTTGCCTCTTACCCTAGCACTGGGCACCACTAAAAAGAGCCCAGAGCTCCATCCTCTTGCCACTAGCTCTTCAAGGACTTATAGACCTTGATGAAATCTTCCCTGAGCCACCTCTAACGCAGGCTGAACCAGCCCAGCTCTCTCAGCCTCTTCCCATAACAGAGGTGCTCCAATCCCCTCACCATCTTGGTGGCCCCCTGCTAGATTTTTTCCTGTAATCCACAGCATAAAGGAATAAGCAAGCCACTCTCCCCTTTAAAAGCCTAACATTTTTGGTATGATCCACAGTTACACTGCAAAAAGTTAAAATAACTTGCAGGAAGTTTTAAAAGAAGTTTTCAAGGTTTCCCATTCATCAGAAACTTGCACTGCCCTTGTTCCATGGCTGAAATGGACTGCAAGAATAGATCCAGAAAAATCACGTTTCAATTTCCTTAACGTCCTTGTGAATTTTTTATTTTTTGTTTTTTTAATAAAGGGCATTTTGATCTACATACATTTTTACCAAAGCTGATTTGACTTCCGTTTTAGATTCTATTCTAGCTACTGAGTGTTGTCAGCACATTTTATTTACTATTATTTCAGAACACCAAGAACTCTTAGGGACAAATGAGTCTTTTCAAGAACAATATGAACCATATTAAAATAAAAAAAGAATATTACTGTTCATCTTGAGATTGCATTTAGTCCTGCATGCCCCTCTCTAGGCAGTAGCAGAATGAAGGGTTTGTAATGCTGATTTCAGATGCAGTAAAGAGTCAACAGCCTTATAAAATTTATTCATAGGATGAGCATAGATATGATTGTGTAAGTTAAGTTCTACAGATAAATATCAGACAGGTCTGACTATCTAGCTTTTGCTACTATAAACACAAGTTTTCAATGTTATGCTGTCACTGTTTTATTTCTGTGAAGTTATTATGATATAGTTAGTGGTACACAATGGCACTCGAATGTTTTTAGAAACTTATCAGAGGAAACACCAACTACAGACATCTAGCTATAGCAGATATATACAGCCATTCTTGTTCATTATGATGAATATTTACATAATAACTGTTAAAAATCATTTAACCCGCAATTGCTATTTAAATTTCTACTCTTGTAGGCAGAGAGAGCAGAATAGGAGCTGTTGCCACATTCTCAGCTCCCCGCTCAGAGCTACAGTACACAACTTCTGTATTCCAACCACTATTTCTTACCACACTGTTTTTCTCGTACCTGATAAGGAGCAATTCGCACTTTTGTCTGCCTTGCTGCTGCAGCTGCTCCACCATAAGTGGTCTTTCCAGGGTAAAATGGAGAATCTCCAAGCTGGCTCGTCTTAAAGACAGAAGTGTTTCCAAGCGACTACAGAAACAGTGTGGTAATCAATTAGTAAAATGGACACACTTTTAAAATGATTAAAATAAATATTGAGCAGTACTTACAGGAGAGAGAGCTCCAAAAGCAGATAAATTGAATGCAGGTTTCTTTGAGCTAGATGCAGAATGCTGGGAGAGGGAATGAGATCTTTCAGCTTCTGTGGACCAGAGCAGCGGTGCTGAAGTATTTTTTGAAACTGCGATATCTGCCAAAAAGACACACACAGCACGAAAATGCCTTGAGTACAAAAAGAACTCCTGCTATTAAGGATCACTGACTTTAATACAAAAAATAACCCTGACTTCAGCATTCTTTAAACAGATCAATTTCACGTGGTGTGAAAATCAAGTACTGACTCTGAACTTGAAAACTGTTCGACACAAGTGACCAACCTAGTTGCCAAGCTAGAGCAACACAGTTTCACTTGCCAACACCCCAGTTCACAATTTACATACAATCAGCTGAAAGTATATAAGTCAGCATTAATTTCCTGTAACATCGAGGTCTCATAAATGTACTTCCGAGCAGTTATATTAAAATGGTGATTGAAACATACACTTCTAAAACACTAAGAATTAAATTTAATTCTCACTTCCAAAGCCAACATTCACTTATTTTATTTACTAAGTGGATGTGAAATACGAATGAATGCAAAGCACTTCACATTATGTAAAAATGAAACTAAAAAGAGAATATGCAAATTACCTTTATCAGATGCTCTAGAGGAAAAGCCACTAGTTGTTGAGATGTTATCATCATCGTGCTGAGAGGTAGAATCTTTTATTTCTTTTACAAGAGACAGTCCAGGATTGCCAATGCCAAGTGTAGAAGATGTAGAGGGCTGACAAGGTGGTACAGTGGAATCTAACGTGGTACAGTTCAAATGACTTCGATGAAGAGAGGGCCTTGTTAACACAACTGAAAAGTTCAGTGCTGATCTACTCGTGGATGGTTCTAAATACAAACAGAGAGATGATTTGCTTTCATATAGACAAGCTCATAGAAGCCAAAACCTGTTTCCTATCAACAGCCAAGCTATTACCAAGTTCTAAGCACAAAAATAGAGAAGCCAAATTTAACTTCTTCCTCATCCAGATAGGGTTTCATCTGTGCGACTACAACAGCAATACTACTTGCAATTCTAAGTATTAATATCACATTAAGAAGTATGGGGCTTTACAATACCAGGTTCTGACTTTGTGCTTAAGTGCTTTAACACTGGATCTTTCACTAAATCAAACATATAAACCCCGTCATCTTGCACGAAAAGCTTGCAATAAGCTTTCCAAAATTTGAGATCGTGGCAAATTGCAGACAACATTGTAGTTTATATAATCTTGGCACAAAAATCACATTAGTTTGAATACAACATGAAAATGAATGTTTGCAGTGCTTTTTTTTTTCCTCCCAAACAAAGCTACCAAATCAGGTCATGCCACATGTAAACATTATCTTCTATCCATTAACTTTCAAGATTTTAACCCAAGCATGTTGGCCCAAGAAACCAAATGAGGGCTCTTTCCTCTGGAACTGAAGGGTCTAGAAACACTTCCAGCGGCCTGGAGTGGGTGGCCTCAGAGCTCCAACTTGCTAAATGAACAGGACTGCTAGTAAGTATCTTGCCCAATGAAAGTTCACACTCTGGGTAATCCTCGGAATTCAGATGATTCTGAGCTGCTCTCCCCTTGATACTTGCACTGAAGCTTGAACTAGCTAGTTCAATTCTCATAACCACTGCAGTACCACTGATCAGTTCTCCAAAACGTGAGTGGATTTTTAGGACAGTATTGCTTGAGATGATTTATCAGTCAAGGAAGGTATCCGGGCTCTAGCACACATGTGTATCTCAGAGCTGAAGAAACACATTTTATTTTTTTTAATTGTAGTAATAACTAATCTTATAAAGGATAAAATAAAAATCTTAAATGTAGCAAGTAACATAGACAGACAGCAACACTGTCCACCTGCTCCCGATCTTCTGGAATTATTAAGTTTGTTGTGCAGCTGTTCTTACTAAAAGGTCCTTTCACACAGTTCTACAGAAAAGCCAACATGTGTTCCTCAGTCATGAAGACACTGTCTATTGCTTTATCCAAACTTATTCCCAAGCTACAGCAACACAGAAAGCAATACATTCCTTGTTTACAATTAGATGACATTGGAGGCAAAGATACTTTCTCATTATTTTTGACTCTGACAACAACAGAAGCAACTGACTTTCCACATTATCTATGACTACTTTTATGTGCCCAGACTAAACTACTCTCCTTATTAAAAGGCAACTTCTCCAAACAGCTATTGAAGAGAAACTCAATTGAGAGCACATGAACATTTACACAACAGGACTACAGAACCAGTGGGAGGCACTGGATATGAAACAAAGATGAATTTTTAATATGGTACAGAGGCTGCAAGTCTCTGCCCAGAGTCCAAATACCTTCTCAAAGACAACAGCCGAGATACTAACACATCTTAATTTTATTAAATATTCTAAAAATAATTTCATAAATCACACACACAAGTTCCCCGACTCTCCATTAAGCTATCAAAGAGCTTTACTAATCTCAACAGTGTCCAAAAGGTAATCAAATAAAAGAAAAAAAACAATCAAGACACGAGGAGAAATTTTCCTCTGCTATTCCACCTAGTTTTTGTTTTGAGGACTTCAAAACAAATGAACATTTTTAATTGTCCTAGGCAATCAAAGTAAGTTTTGTTCCAGGTCTTCTAAAAAAGAAAAAAAAAAAATACAACTCAGCACGCTTGTAAATGAGTATTTTCAACATCTTCTACCTGGCTAACAGAATACATGAAATCAACTGATAGCCTGTGAGAGCTGTAAATTCTACGCTTCACAGCTGTATTTACAGTTCAAAGCTAAGAGACAGTTTCACAAACTGTTGTTGTTTTGAGGTTTTTTGATGTGTTTTTTCTTTTTGTTGTTGTTAACTTTCGTTAACTTGGAGGGGAGGAGGGGCACGTTTTAATTCATCAAAACCCTCCTGCCTAATTCCTTTGTAAATTTATATCCAAAATGAGAAATCTGTGAATAAATAGAGATGACCAGAACAGAAATGATTTTTCACATACCTTCCAGGTTAATTCCTGCTGGTTCAGGCGTGACTCTCCCATCAGTCATTAAGGTATCTTCATCTCCGTAATCATTATAATTTACTGGATTCTCTTCCTGGTTTGCAGATTCATTTGTATCTACACGTTCATCTTCACTTTTATTAAAATATTTCTGTAGCCATCCTGGTACAATGTTTTTCACCGATTCTGTCATTCTGCTGATTATTCCCTGCTGGAAAGAAGAAATACTTCTTTAATTACAGAAACACAGTCAATAGCATATGCTGGGATACAACTCCACAGACCCTGAAGACAGGTGTTATACAGAAAATATTTAGAACAAGAATAAGATGCAGGAGGTTGATTCTTAGTGCTACACTCTGAACAGTCCGTGTAACTTAACAACATCCTGGAAGAAATACAGCTACAGCCTCCAAGCACTATTACTCTGCAACTTCTGCACACTTAACAGCCATTTCACTTTTGCCGTTTACAAATCCTTTGCAAATCTTACATCCCATCGTGCCCTCAAAACTTCAGCATCCCTTTCTGTCAGCTCTCAGCCACGCGCAGCGAATCGTCCGCAGCGCTCCCTCTCACCCTGCTGGCAGCACGGCGCTGCTCGGCTCCTTACGCTACAAGGAGACATGGAGGCTGACTCAGCAACTCCAGCAACGAAAACCAAGAAGAGATGTGAGTGAATGGAATTCAGCAAAGAAATCTGTTCGGCGGTTGCTAGCATGTGTACCCAGGCTTTAGCTGGTTCTGCACCAACAGTCCCTACTCCCCCACTTTTCTGGGTTTAGGAAACAGAACTTTCCAGCTGAGATTATTATTTGGGTGTAGAAGATGGAAGTTATAGTCTATCAAGATTCCGAAATAACAGCTGTGCACAGAAACGGACAAAAACAACTCATAACCAAAACAGAAGCCTGTATCACTTCAGTATTCCATACACAATAACGCAAACACCGAGATACAAGAATTATAAACACTGATACACCCTTGAATCCAGAGTTGGGAGGGAGGTATGGGAAGAGGAAGGGGTAGAAAACAAAAAAGCCTGGTACAGTCTGCTCATTTCTACCAGGAGGAATTCACAATTTGACATTTTTCCCCAACGATCTGTAATTCTATTGTTTACTTGCACAAGGACAGAAGAAATACCCAGGGACAGTTAAAACCACGCAGGATGCCACGGAATAAACACATCCATCACAATTACTACATTAAAATGCACACGAGTACAGAATGCTCAGGATGTTGCTATTCTTCTCTCAAACGCTAAGCCTCAGCTTTCCTACAGAAACCACAAATGCAGATGATGCCAGAGTTCACAAGCAGTTCAACACACGGTGTCAGCAGAGCAGCTCCTTCTACTCCCCCAGCCAACACACAGATCAAGACTCCAACTCAAGACAACACTGGATCCAAGAACGTGGTACAATACCTCTTCCACTTTTGTTTTCTCTGTCTTACTGTTTTTTCTCTAGATCTTATTTGTTTTCTTTAGTAGCCACTGCCTAAATGTGCCTCAAAGCAGCTGACTGGGAAGAAACACCTGTGCCAGAGTATTCTTCATCCATAACGTTTATCGCTGTTAGAAAGCTTCCTAATTTTGCCTCAAGGCAGTTGACTATTTGCGGCTGGAAAACTCTGACTGCTTTGCACTGCTCCTCTGAGTTGCTGTCTGACTCTCATCACCTCCACAACCCCTGCGGATCAGGGACTGCCCTACTTGGGGGAATCCAAAGATGCACCTTCCTTGCAAGCCACCGAGTGGGATGAGACAGGCTGACAAGGACACTGTAAGCCTCAACACCTCCCTCAACACCTGAATACCTCTCTCGACACGTGAACTCACTGCATGTACACCCAGCACGCTGTCACACAAAAGCTGCTCCGGTGCCAGCCATGTGCCCAGAGGAGGGGCAGCTCTGTTGTTCCTCACTGCCCCTGGACCAGAAGGCTCTGAAACGTGATAATGGTGACAGGGAAAATCCCAGCCGGGAGTAGCAGCAATTCAGTCAGTGAATGCGTTCTGGTCCTTCAGCAGATCAGAATTAACTCACTGATTTCAGCAGTTTGAGAACTTCTCTCAGTTGCAACAGTTGTCTGCTGACGTTAAACGCACTCGACGCTACGCTCATCCTAAAATAGCAGTAGGAAAGCAGAACACAACCACAGAACATGCAGAAGAGATCCAGTGGCTCATGACTAGGTATTTACAGCAGCTCTTCAAACATCGTGCATCCCAAGCGCCTGCAGCACTGCCGGGTGTATCTCCAACACGTACACGCACCACCACAGCAACAGTAACTACAGCTGCAGCTCAGAGGCAGGCTGCCTTGGGATGTGACTCCAAACAAATGATGCGCTGCAGACACTCAAGAGCAAACAAGGAGGTGTCCCAATTCACTACTTTAAAATACCATTTTCTGAAAGGGTTTATATAAGGAAATAAAAACCAGTAGGTTTCAGTTACAGCTTGACTTTCGAACTTAAAAGCAAGGCCGTTTCTTGGCAAAAATTATTTATGAACTGGACAGTTTGTCTAGCTCCTTAGGGGTCTCTCACATAGCAATGGGGGCAGGAGCGATGGCAGAAATACTCAGAAACGGTGCGTTACCAAAAAAACATGGATTTCAAACCACGAGGCTCAAGTAATTCCCACCGTACAACAAAGGATGCATTAAAAAAAACAAAAACAAACAAACACAGACGGGATACAGGCTAACATGAATTCCTCAAAGAGGCAAAAAGCACAACCTGACAGAAGAGCTCGTTTCCACTTCCCTATATGCACACCTCTACGAGCATCAAGGCCAACTCAGATTTCTTTTTGCTTCCCGTTTCAAAGCCCAAGTTCGCAAAACACGCCAATCAGCACGGCCTCAAAAAGAAAACCTGCACCTGAGGGCAAAGTTCAGCGAGAAGCAGTACTTCACACCACCACAGACGGAACTCGGGCTGCCTCCATCCCCCACATCGCCCCGCGCCAGCTCTGGCGCAGCTCCGTACTAGCTGAATTTGTCAATCTGGCAAAAAGCACATGTTTCTCTGCTGGACTAATGAGTTCAGCTGGCGCAGTGCAACGCAAACGGCTCGGGAGAAAAAGAAAGACCGGGTGGAAGGACAAGAGAAAGAAACAGCAGGACTTCTCCCTTCCTTTGACCAAATATGCACATATACAGGGCTATGTGACATCCGTATCGGGGCGGTATTGAACTGGCTCAACTGAAATTTCACCTACAGCCTGTGACAGCTCATCATTCGGTTACAGTGGTGCTAGTGCAGAAAGCAAGGATAGAACTGGAATCGTGACATGGTCGTCTCCTGCAGCAGCACAGACGCAGGCTGGCTTCAAACTAGCTGTGCTCTTTCACTTTAGGGAGTGGTTTCAGTCTGGACGTAGCACAGCAGAGTTTGATATTTTGCTTAGAAAACAGACAACAAAACTTATGACTTAATAAGAACAATATGTTACAGGAATGTCATTAATTATGTGACGGTGGAAAAAGCAACTACTTTATTTAAGGCAACTGGACTAGTACAAATTTATTTCCAAAGACTACGAAGAAGGGATCGTGCTTCCAGATGCCAGTTATTTCCTTCTTGCTGCGTGATGTGAGCCTTTCTTAGCCAAGCTCTAGAATGTATACCCAGGGACACTAGTGCTGTTGTAGATTTTGGTACAGTCTGCTCATTTCTACCAGGAAAACAACACCCCATCATTATCACTTCCATTCGAGAGCAAGAAGCCAGAGCGTGCTTCCATCAGTAAAACAGCATCAAACCCGTTCCAGGTTAAATCCTCGTGACACCATGTGGTTTTATCTTGAGTTTAGTCCACACCTTCACCCAACACAGCAACCACACTTTCAAAAGAGGGAGCGAAGTACAGGGTGCCTTCCTTCTCGGCAGAAAGCACTACGCTAGGTCCAGCTCATCCTCAGCAGAGATCAAGAGATGGTGCCGCAAGTCACGAAGCGGATGCGGAGTGGGAGACCCTGAGAGCTGCCAGCATCGAAACAGAAGTGAGGACTGAGGAGACAACCCGTGCTTACGACTTTATGAGCAGTTTTAAATGAATTCACTCTTAATCTAAGAAGGGGCTGCAAGTACAATTATTATTTTCATCAAAAGACTGCTACACATACACACTGTATCTGCAGCATAGTTGCAAAGACCTTACTTCTACCTACCAAAACGCAGCTATTTTTTTTTTTCCTTTTCCTGTAAGGGTACCCTGCAGCTTAAACTATTTTTATTCAATAAGCACAACATCATCTACACAGAAAAATTTCCAAACTTAGAATGATCAAAAAATACATTCCTCATAGCACCAGATGGTCTTTACAAGGCCATTAGTACAAGTTACCAGACTTAGCAAGATGTATGATAATAAACATTTATATATAGGATTTAAATGCAGAGTTTAGGCATAAAATCTTATTTATTGATATCCTCTGAACAATGAGACATGATTCATGACAGTATTTCAACACGATCGTAGACATTTGCCAAAAGAAATGGCAACCTTTCTGTTCCCCCCCATTTCCTGGAGATAAACGTGCGCATACAAATGCATGCTTTCCATGTATCACATCACATCCTGTGCATCTGCTACCTCCAATAACATACTTCACTTTCAACAATTAATTAAATGATGTTTTCACTGCCACGTTGCCTAAACGCGCCCACAAGCTACAGCTCTGAGTAGAGAGGACACGTTAGGTGGGCAAAACACAAGCAAGGGCAGGCCAAATCCCACAGCAGCTTCTGAAGCAATGGTTAAATGCCACTCAAGGGCATTCCAAAGCTTGCTGACATTCATTCCCACATCCAATGCTTTCTAGTGCAGATGAAACGTTACAGATAACTTAAAAACATTACCTCTCAACCTGAAGCGCTTTCTGTTTTTCTTTCTCTCCAAAGTAAATCAAACTCATATAACAAGAAGACTGGAACTACATTTTTTCATTATATGTGGTGTTAATAAAAGATGGCCAAGTACTCCTACGCTCCCTCTGAACAGCTGCTTCTATCCAGGCTGATATCAGCCTGAGCTGACAATAGCATACATCAGTGGGCACACAAAATCTATTACTCCAGTCCTGTTATAAACTGAAATCTTTTTTTTCTTACACACCATCTTGAAGTTAAAACTACGTAATCAAAGAATCACCTTTAATTATTTTCTGTGCTCACCTGAAAGTAAGCAAAACTCTAAGCCTTCCTACTTTTGAAGCACCGTACATCAATCCTGTTCAGCACGTGCAAGTTAGAGCTCACAATTCGACTAAATCAGCAGAACCTGCAATTAAACAGGGCAGGAGAGTTTTTCAAATTGTATTACGTTTGACCCTGCTGCATAGATTTCTAACCAGATTTAAGAGAAACTAAAATGCTGACTCAGACGCAGCTGCTTTAGCTGCAGCTACAGTTATATTCTTTGACATTTTAAGCTAACATTCTGAAATGGTAAAGCCAGCACAGGTTCACCTCTGCTGCAGGGCAGAAATCTCCAGCAAATAGGTGCAGTAGTATATTGCTGGCTGTGTTTTCTCCACAGCTCATCTGACAGAAACAACAGCATCTCACAAACTTAAGTGGATCTCTAAATAATGCTCTCTTATCAGTAATACAAAAAATAAAATAAAATTCCACTGCACAGAGATTTATTCAGTGGCTGTAGATAACAGCACGCAATTCTACAAATCTGCATATATTCTACAGCTCTGCACACATAGTTTAATAACAAATACTTAAGGCTGACATTACGGCAGCTCTGGTATTAGAATCACCACGTGCCAGGTGCAGAGAAACAGTTTACACCTCTGGTTGATCCTGGAGATGACCAGAGGCAGAGCACGAACGGGAAGGAACCAAGAGACCCAACTGATGCAGAAGAGCTTGACTCACAACAGAGCTACAGCTTCAAAGCAAAGTCAGCTAATTTTTCAGGACACACTTGCACAACTCCTCCCAGCAGCAGAGCTATGGAGGCAATAATAAACAACCTTACCAAGGAGAATGAACATTTTCTGCTGGCACAGGTATTTGCAAAGCAAGCCTGTGTGCTGAAACTGTAGCTCTAAGCTTAGTGCTAGAGTGTTAACACACGTTTTTTCTGCAACAGAAGTAGAGAGTATCATGAGCTTATACTTCAAAAAAAAACAGTGATCACAACCATGCCAAGCACACACAGAGACACTGTAATTAAATGCAAAGTGCAATTATGAGTTACAGAATCCTGAAAGAAACTGCCGCCTCAGAGACGTCAGTACTACTGCCCCAACACAAAAGCTTCAGCACTGTGTTATTTCCTAGACAGCAGAAAAATAACTTCAAGTCTTTTCTTGTCAAAAGAAGGGGAATACCTCTGTGATCCCTCCACCAACAACAAAGAAAAGCCAACATTACAGTTGAGAGGATCTTTTAATTAATAAACATTTTTGTAATCGAGAACACCGCAATGACAAATACTGTATCAGCAAATTGCAAAATGACTTACGCTTCAGGCAGTCAAACAAGCTCGTTCCTACTTGCCTTGGCTCAACTTTAAGATGACCCATCTGCCTTAGCTTGAAACGGCTCAGGGTAATCTTCCAGTCCCTTTCACTAACAGAGGTGAGGGAGTAACAACGTGAAGTGGTGACGCATAGCTGTGAGTAACACCCACTTCAAGTGCCTTGACATCAGTAAAAGGGAAAGTAATAACCACGTCCAAACTCAGGAGAGTTGTTCATGACCCTGAATGGATGAATTACTAAATATCTTAACAGGTAATAACAAAAAAAAAAATCTACCTAATAGCTAAAATTCTCCGCTAGAAACACAGACATCTAATAATTCCTCATCCTCAGACATGTATGGTACGTTACAAAAAGCTCAAAGGAGAGTTTTCACATTGTCTGCGTGTATACTGGGGAATACCTTCACTTCCTATCACAGCTGTATAAATACCACTATTCAACAGCTGTAGAGCTGTACAGTCACTACTCAGTAAATACCGGATGGACAACACAGAACATTAAAAAATAGAAAAAAAGAATAACCAGCAGAAAAACGCAACTCCACAGCAGAAACATGGGAAACTATATTGCATCATCTATCATTAAAAATACAGAAGGTTCTTTTTAAAAATGGTCTGGAAATTGCAGCCCTAGAAAAGTCTCTTTTGCGGTGCTCCTCTTGAGGGCAACTTCACAATTCAGCCTAGATAAAATGCAACAGCACGACGGAAGTGCTCTTTCTTTCCTCAAAAAGCTGCGCTGCCCTGAAGACACTTCCCTCAACAGAAATGACTGCGCACCTAAAGTAACACTGGCGTTTATGCTGAAGCCACATCTGCACGTGCCTCGTGGTCCAACAGCAGCGACACCAGAGGCCGCACAGCACCGCAGGTTATCTGGTCCGACTCAGAGACAGGGCGGGAAGGGCGGGCTGCCAAGCCAAGGGCTGCGTCCAACTGGGCCTCAAGCACCTCCCAGGATGGAAACCTCTCTGAGAAGTTCTTCCAACATGACTACTCTCGAAGATAAAAGACTTTGCTACAAAGAAAAAAAAAGAAGTTTTCATTTGCCTCTTCACCTATTGCTACGAGTATCCAGAAACTGCAAGAATAAACTTGTTCCACCTTTCCTACACTCTTGATAGGCATTTGCTGACGGGGTCTCCCCTTCACCTCCCCTTCTCAAGGTGAACACCTCCAGCTCTCTTAATCTCTCCTCGTTCTGTGTGTTCCACCAGCCGTAGCCATCTTGTTGACTCTCAGCTAGATTCACTTCAGTATGTCTTTTTTTTTTTTTCCTGTACTGGAGATGCCAGAGTTGGACACAACACTCGTGGATATGCAGAACACCTCTCCCCCAGCCTCCTGCCCACAGACTTACTAATACTGCCCAGCACACAGTTGGCCTCCTCTGCCCCAAGGGCATGCTGCTGATGCAGGTTCAACTTGCTGTCCAGCAGCTTCAGGAAGTTGTTTTGTTCCAGATGAAGGACTTCATGTTTGCTTTTGTCACGGAATCATAGAATCATTCAGGTTGGATAACCTCCTCAATACCATAAAGCTGAATATATGTACGCCCATTGGGCCTGACTGGATTCACCCCAGAGCACTGAGGGAGTTGGCAGGCATTACAGCACTCAACAGTTTACCAAAGGTCACAGGAGTCTAGGGAAGTCTCCTCTGACTGGAAGCTAGCCGACCTTATATCCAGCTACCTACAGGCATGAGCCAAGACCCAGGAAACTACAGATTTGTTAAGATAACCTCAATGCCTGGAAAAGTTACAGAGATTATCCTAGGGAATACAGAAAGGCGTTTGAAGAACAAAGCCATGACCAGGCATAGTCGGCCTGAGTTCATCAAGGGAACGTCCTGCCTTTGTAATCTGACCTCCTTCTAGGATAAGGTCACCCACGTGGGGGATGCAGGAAGGGCGGTGGATGCAGCCTTTCTGGATCTCAGTAAGACCTCTGACAGCTTCCTTCACATCACCCTTCTGGACAAACTGACCAGGGATGGGGTGAACAGGTTCACACTGCACCAGGTAATGAACTGGCAGGGTTCAAAGGGTTGTAGTGAGTGGGGCTACGGCTGGCTAGCAGGCAGTCACCAGCAGTGCTCCCCACGGCTCAATTCTAGGGCCAGAAGACCTGTTCAACATTTGTATCAGCTATCCAGGCGCAGGACTGGAATGCAACCTCAGGAACTCTGCTGCACTTAGTGTTGGTGCAGCCTCGCCTTGAATACTGCATGCAGTTCTAAGCTCCACAATAAAAAAACATTTTCAAATACCCGAAAGCATTTGGAGGAGGAAAACAAAGCTGGAACAGGCTTCCTACATTGGTGGTTCACGTCCCATGACTGTCAGCGTTCAAGAAGGATGTGGATAATGCTCTCAATAACATGCTTTAAATCAAAACATTGACCTGAGCTACCAAGACTCATCACTAAACCACGTCCTTAGTGCAACGTTCTCACGTCTCTTCAATACCTCCACAAACAGTGAATCCAGCACTTCCCTGGACAGCCCATTTCAGTGCTTGACCACTCCCCCATGAAGAAATTCTTCACGATACCCAATCTAGACCTCCCCCGCACTATCACTTACACCCCACCACTTTTGTCATCGAGAAAAGATACTGGAACCCTCTTTGCTGCAGCCTCCTGTCAGACAGTTGCAGAGAGCGATGATGTCTCCCTGCAGCCTCTCCTCTAAACTAAACAGCCCGTTCCCTCAAAAAGATGTATTTTTCCAGTCCCTTCACCAGCTCCACTACTCTTCTCTGGACACAGTCAAGTGACTATTTCCTTTTTGTAGTGAGAGTCCCAAAACTGAACTGCATCCAGATGTGGAGTCCTCAGTACAGGAGACATGAACCAGTTGGAATGCATCCAGAGGATGGACACAAAAGGACAGGCTGAGAGAGTTGGGGCTGTCCACACTCTCTTCAGGGAGACCTCGTAGTGGCCTTTCAGCATCTAAAGGGGGGGCTGTAAGAAAGAAAGGAGACAGACTCCTTAGCAGGGTGTGTTGTGACAGAACAGGGGGAAAGAGCTTCAAACCAAAAGAGGGAAAATTTCATTTGGATATAAGGAAGAATTTTCTTTACAATAAAGGTAGTGGAGCACTGGCACAGATTGCCCAGAGAGGTGATCGGTGCCCCATCCCTGGAGACACTCACGGTCAGGCTCTGGGCAACCTGATGTAGCTGTAGGTGTCCCTGTTCATTGCAGGGGAGCTGGACCAGGTGACACTTGAAGGTCCCTTCCAACTCAAAGGATTCTACGATTGTATGACTGGAGGTGTGCATCACTAATGTTGCACACAGAGGGACAATCCCTTCCCCAGTCCTGCTGGCCACGCTATTTCTGATGCAGACCAGGATGCCATTGGTGCCCTTGGCCACTTGGGCACACTGACAGCTCATGTTCAGCTGCTGACTAGCACCCCCAGTTCCTTTTCTGCTAGACAGCTTTACAGCCACTCTTTCCCCAGCTGGTGCTACTGCATGGAGCTGCTAAGTCCCAACAGCACAAGGTTTTTGTCAGCACATTACTATCAAGAAACCTCAGTGGCAGCCTTACCCTTCAGCATTTGGACACTCCCCCCGTAAGACTGCTATCACCTGGGAACCCTCTGGGGGTGCATGCCCTTCTCTCATCCCCGTTCCTTCTAAGGACATAAAACAGAATGCGTCCACAGATCAACCCCCAGAAGATTCTTAACAAGTGGCTGTCAGAGGCTCTCAGTACCACTGATCGCGATCCTTTAAGGGCCAGTGGTCTAGCTAGTTTTCCAACCACTTTGCAGACTACTTGATGAGCGTGTATTTCACCAATTTGGTGACATGCTGAGGCCCTTGCTGATCTGCAGGTGAGCCACGCTGACTGAGCCAGTCATCCGTCCTATCTGTGTTGAGTTTGTTACACAATGCTGCGGTAGCATTCGCGCTGATCTGAAATAGCTCTGCTCAAACTTTTTCAGGCAAGCAGAAGAGATTTTGTACTCTATCCTCAGTCTTCTGAATCAGCAGCTCCGTTCCCCCACAGCAGGGAAGCAAGAACCGATGCTAATTACCAACCGGAGGAATAAATAACACAGAGGAAATGATGAGCTGCTGGCAAATGAAGGCAATGTCAGTGTCCCAGCTAACAGACAGTTCTTTCACCTACTTCAGAATCTTCTGCCTGAAGACACTGCTCACTAATATTCTCTTCTCCAACACTTAATAGGCCCTCAGGACTGTCGTGAAAACACTTTGCAAGACGGAAACCAAAATATTCATAAAATGGGACAGCAATCAGATTCTACAGTTTGTTGTACACTGACAGCACTGCTAGCTTAAATGAGGGAAAACTGTCAGAATCTCAGCTAAGGTATTCCCAACCAGGATACATTATTTGCTTGCGATGCCAGTCCAAAACCCAGGAATATATTTAAATATCTGCTTTGTGAATACAATTTGATATTGCTGGAACAAAAACAAAACATCATTTGAGAGTTCAAATGTTTCTTAAAATTTACAAACATTTAGCCCAGTGTGCTAGCCTGCTACTAAACCAAAACTAGCAGGGAGCCATACAGGTATAAACACGATCACCTAAGCACACTTCAAGGTATAATCCTATTGGTAAGAGTCAAACCAATAGACGTACTTGATTAGCTCCCTACGGATGTTGTTAATAGGTTATGATTTTTATAGATTAATATGCTCCTTCCTAAGATTTACAAAATGAGAACTAACTCACATTACTGAACAGGCTATTCTAGGAACTCTTTAGCATGAATTTCAAGATTTCATCCCAAAATAAACCCAGCAGTTTGTAAAACTCCAGCCCACTGCCTGCAGGCACTGCACACCAAGAAAATCCCAGGCATAAATCAAGTACAAGTTTACAACTGGCCCATCTTCAAGACAGAATCAGGTGATAATGTAATGATTTAGGCATTGCTACACGCAGTTAAAGTTCCTGATCCCATAACTACTCTGTCCTCAAGTGACATGGCATATGACTCCACAGACTTCACCCATCCAACCAGAGGTGCTGTACGATCGGGACCCACAGAAAAGGCACCTCTCCTCTCCTCTCCTCTCCTCTTTCTGGTAACATCAGAATCAGACTTATCACAAACATACAGCAACTTCTGCTGGTTTCTTCAAGGAAAGTGCCCAGATTGTTTGG
Source organism: Oreortyx pictus (assembly GCA_036925125.1). NCBI lineage: Eukaryota > Metazoa > Chordata > Aves > Galliformes > Odontophoridae > Oreortyx > Oreortyx pictus. The sequence continues at coordinate 82,834,634 of JAUPFR010000003.1, read as the reverse complement.
TTTTACACCAGGGTAGCATTGATACAAATATGCACTAGAAAAAAAATATATATACGCGTTCAAGAAAAAGCAAAGACCACCAGAAGTTTTTTGTTATTTTTTTTTTCCTCATGCTTAAATCTTCTTGTTTAAGAGTTGTTGCGTTTAAGAGTCCAGGAGAGTCCAAGTTCTGACATTTTCATTTGAATGGCTGATTAGCAACTAAATAATAACCCAAAAGGTTATTTGAATCTCTTTTCCTCTAATGACATTTTTGAATCTTTGAAGCTTACCTATACTCTACCTGGAACAGAACGGCACTATTCCAGACTCATCAGCACGCGTACACTAAAAATCAAAGCTAAGCCTAAAACTAACCACAGGAACACAGAGGTATCATACAGAAGCTGTTTAGTAAGTTAATAATGTCAACAGTCATCCCACTAATACACCCATCCTAGTAATTCAGTCATCAGCCCACCTCAATGACCAGGACAACCCAAGCATTTAAAGCACTTCCAGCCACATCCAGAAGACGAAACCCAGCTGCCTGGCACAACAGCTCCCCTGCCCTCTCACATGTAGCCCTCAGAGCAAAGAGATGACTTCAAACTCTTAGATGATGCAGAAGGAGGATGAATGTTTCAACACGAGGCGGCTGAGTTAACAGGTAGCATACCAAGTATGGCATTACCTATCATCAACACAATCAGCATGGAGCTGTCATCATTCAGCCATTAGAAAAACCCAGCCACTGGGAGGGACTCCTAAACTCTACCTCCAGAATGCCTAACCCAGACATACAGAAGGCCCCTTTCACATCTGAGGATTGCCAACCTAGAATCCCCCCGCAGAGGGAGAGTCTGTACCATCTTTACTTAGCAGTGCTGCTACTTTTTGCTTGTGTGTTTGGTAACGTAGCTACTGACAGCGCCCTTTTTTGTAAGGCAGGATGGCAGTCCTGGAGGGAAAGCACCGTGGTTTAATTTCCTTCACCAGTGGGGAGATCAGCATCCGTATCTCCGTCTCCCAGGACGGCACACAAGCTGCAAGTCACCAGCCTTCTTTTCCAGGCAGCATTTGTTCACCTCTCCTACGAAAGCTGATTTTAAAAAGGCTCTAGACTTAAAAACAAACAAACACATAATGAAGCACGGCTCTAAAGATTAATCATCAAGCATACGGGCAGGAAATAATAGGCTTTGGATGCTTGCTGTGGGAACATCTAACATACAACAAGTTTTGAAACCACGGACCAGAGCCTGCACATCTCCATTCTGGGAGGGCAGCATTTTCACATACATCCCCTTTCTGGCTCAGTGAATCATGCTTTCTTTTTCTGGGTAGCATCACAGCTTCAACCAGGAGAACTGAAGATAACACGCAGCTTGACAACTGGGATATCTGCCCGGAAAGTGGAAGATGTAGGTTGACTGCTCTGGGCAAAAAAAGGAAACTGAAGCAGGGTCTACCACATTCTGAACAAACGCTTTAACTAATAGTTTTCAAAAAGCGGCAGCACCTCCTCTTGCAAATGTCTTCCAAAGCTGTCACTGCATTTCGCAGAAGAGCAACTGCAGCACAAATTGGAGACGATCAGAGGATTCCCACCTGACAAACCCCCCCCTCCCCAGGAACTACAGTTAAATAACAACACTCAGAAAGCAGACAGCGATGAGCTAGACATCCTGATAATCGTCCCTCGTACAAGTGGGAAACAAATAATGAATTAGATTTTGCAGAAATTGAAAGCTGTCAGCTCTGCTGCCCACAGTGCCTAGGCAGAGCTCAATGGTACGGAGCTGAAGGATTTTCAAGGCCACACTTTTGACCGTGAGCATCTCAACCAGGTCTGCTTAAGTATCTCTGTGAACCTACTTAATGATAAAAGTTGGAGCGGGGGGGTGGGGGGGGGGGGGGGGTTAGATCAGGATCAGAGGTATAACTTGAAGATAAAATCTCACCGACTGCTTTCAGGTCTTCCCAAACTCATCACTGTGCCCGATAAATCACAGAATCTCACTGCAGAGTCAACGTTATATTGAAAACAGGAACATACACCCGTTACGTTCCAGCTTCAACTTTGTTTTCAGTTAGCTACGTACCCAGAGCTCTTTTTTTTTTTTTTTTTTTTACGTAATACCGGTTAAAAAGCTATTCCCAATAATAAACGTACCTCTCGGTCTGCCTTTTACTAGATTTCAAGCCCTGGATGAGCTGCTGTTGATCTGCCCTCCACGCGGGCTCTGTGGCACTCATTCCCCGGGGCGGATGCCACAGACATCCACACCCCAGCACACGTTTGCACCGGCTAAACCAACCAGCTGAGAAACCCCTCGAGATAGCAGACGGCAGCAGGGCTGCACTATCTGCGCGGCACGGGCGCAGGAAACACACGGCAACTTCAACGCTCATTCGACAAGAGCTTTCAGCGCGGCGATGCTCCGTAAGGTGCCGGCACTCACCCGGGCGGAGCACGGCCCGCAGAACGGAGCGCGTTCCGGCCGCGCGCACACGTGGGACGCTGCCCCGCTTCCGCGCAACGGCACCGAGCGCCGCCGCTCCGATTCCCGACGGAAGGGGCGCGAGGAAGGCACCCCGAAGCCGCGCACGCAGCGGCCCAGCGGCACGCTGTCACCTCGCAGCCTTTGTTACCCGCCCCGAGCGCGGGGCGGCCGGCGATGCGAGGGAAGGGCCGCTCGTCCTCCACCCCCCCCCCCCCACCCACCTCCCGCCGGGCGCCGAGGCCTCCCCTCCTCCTCCTCCTCCTCCTCCTCCTCCTCCTCCTCCTCCTCCTCCTCCGCTCCGCTCTCCTCCCGGTCCCGCCGCCGGCCCCGCGGGGAACAAAAGGTGCCGCCTGCCCCCGCCCGCCGCCTCGCACGTGGGGGACCGAAGGAGGGCCGGGCGGCCCGGCTCCTCCGCGCCTCACCTGCCTGCTCCGGCCGTACGGAGGCTTCGCGGCGCCCAGGTGGTACCGCCGGGTCCGGATCTTGCCGCCGCCGCCGCCGCCGCCGCCGGCTCCTCCTCCCGCTCCTCCGCCGCCGCCCGAAGCCATGCTGGGACGCGGGCCCTCGGCCGCCCCCCGCCCGCCACGCGCCGTCACCGCCCGCCCCCCGCCCGCCACGCGCCGCGCGGCCTGGAAGGAGCGGGGGCGCCGCGCGGCCTTGCCCTGCCCCTCCCCTCCGCCCCGCTCAGCTCCGCTCCCCTCCGCCGAAACCTTCTCCTCAGCCGCGCGAGCGCGCCAACCCCCACCCCGTTCCCCCCCCCCCCCCCCCAACCCCCCGCCTTCGCCCCGTCTGCAGCGCGCCCTTCGCTCGCTCCCGTGCCGCGCGCTCGGCGCCGGCCGGCCCCGTCCTGCTCCGCCCGCTCGCTCGCGGCCGAGCCGCCGCGCCACGCCCCGCCCCCACCCCACCCCCCCCCCCCTCCGGGCTCCGGCTCCGACCAACCACACGGCGCGCTCCCGTCAACCGCCCGCGCCGCCGCGTCATCCGGAGGAGACGGACCGGCGTGCGCCGCGCGGCGGGGTGGGGCCGCGCGGGAAACCCCGGCGCGAGCGTGGGGCACGTGGGCCCAAGAGAAGAGAAGGGCCCAAACGTCTCATCGCCCTTCCGTGTTTTCGTGGGGCAGGTCTGCGGCTGTAGGGCCTGTTCTGTGCACCGATGTGTGGGGGGGGGGGGAAGGGGGTGAGCAGCGAATCACAGCGTTGTAGGGGTTGGAAGGGACCTCTGGAGATCATCCAGTCCAACCCCCTGCCAGAGCGGCTCCCTAGCCCAGGCTGCACAGGTGGGCGTCCAGGCTAAAACTTGACACGTAGAGACAGCACTCAGAGAATGCCTTCAGTTGGAAGTGACCCAGAAGGTGACCGAGGCCGTCAGTCAGGGAGGGACGCAGAGGAAAACGCTCAGCACGAGCCCTAAGCCTGAGGGAAACCGAACCAGCAGCAAACAGACTGCTGCAGAAGGGGTCTCAAGTCAGGAGTTTTGCAGCAGATCTTCGCTTCTTTACTTCATCCATGATTTTTATTTCATTTCTTAACCCCTCCCGTGTTTTCCCAGCTGTCCTACAGGATTTGCTACGTAACTTTTCTTCAGTCCTGCCTCCACTGTCACAAAGAGGAGGTAACCACCTCTGAGGCCCCCAGAGAGTCCCAGGTAGCCCACACAACATGCTTCCAGAGCTTTCCTTTCCCTGCTGCTGTCAGTACACCTTCACACACACACACACACACACACACACACACACACACACACACACACACACACACACACACACACACACACACACAGCAGGATGGCTCACACAGACACCCTCCCTCCAGAACATCTTTAGCCCAGGACGTGATTATCGTGCTAAATTCTAACTTAAACAGCAGAAGGGTTTCACAACGGATTCCCATCTGGGGAGGAGCAGGATTCAAGAAGAGAGATAAACTGCCCTTTAGTAACACATTGAGAAAACGCTGACTTCTGGAATGGCATCTCCTGGGGGAACTGACTAAAATCACATCTGCATTGGCTCTCTAATAGCTTAAGCAGAGGTAAAATAGAAGCCCCTCTTTCTCACGCACGCTAACTATGTTAAGGTAACCACATTACGGTAACATGATTTTCTTTTCCAGCTCAGCATCAAAGGCAGCTAACGCTGTTTTCTCTGTAAATTCAAATGCTGCTTTATTTATTTTTGCTTCCACGTTCCTTATTTAGAACAATTTCTAAACAGTGACAGGCCTTTAACGACACTCATGACTCAGAAATATTTGCGAATGTAGTCAGTGTCCATTAGCATGTGTCACTTCAGTTAATCGTTGCTAAAAGTGAGCCAAACCAAAAAGGCAAATTTATATATATATAATGCATCCAGCAGAATGACAGTGATCATCACCATTTGATCAATCTTCCCTGTGAGTTCTATCTGCACGTTACTTTGAGGTAGCGCTAGAAAGAAGCGGTTGGTCCAGAGCATCCCTGCAAAAAGAAACATTCATGGCTTAAGTACCATTTACTCTTAACGCGTCCTTTTAAAAACTCTCACTTTCCTTATCAGTTGCATCTTCCTTGCTCACCTAATACAAGATTAGCAGCAGCCCCTCAAACCTTCCTGATTGAAGAGATGGGAAACAGAAACTCTTGAAGAAGCTAGCAGGCTTTGAGTAAAGGCACCCCCTACTGCAGCTGCAGCCAGTGAGCAGAGTTTATGAAACTGGCAGAAAACTTCAAACAAAATGAGTTCAGCTGGGTGAAACAAAACAGAATCAGAAGCGTGCTATAGTGATGTTGAAAATATAGATTTTTTTTTTTACAAGTCTGAAACAAAAGCAAGCTCTCACTGCCATCACATCTTCGCAGATCTAATGAACTGACAGCAGACACCCACGTGATGTGTTCAGCTAATAAAGGCTGGCAGTTGTCAAACAGCTGGGAGTTTACTTAGTAAAAACACTCAGCAAAGGACTCCAGCAGTTGTGGTGCAGTCACGTGTGCTTGCCATTCACTGCTAACACTGCCACTCTCTGTGCTCTTACGGTAAAGAACCCTACTGCACACGCTATCCCAACACCATGTATACACTCAACAGGAAAGAATAGGCTAGTAAATTCCAGGAGACAAAAAGAGGTCAGAAAACCATCACAGAATGGTTGTAACCAACACCCTCTTCCTCATCTCATTTCTGTTTGTGTTGACTGCAAGAGAATATGCTCCCAACATTTTTTTAAATCTGGAGAACTGACAGCCCCAACAATTCTCCCTCGCTGAGTTGCGACAAAGACAGTGAAAGTACTCTAAGCACTTCCTAGTCCAGAACAGGAGAATATATCTGAGAACAGTCTCTAACACGGAGTGCTGACAGATGAAGTCTGCACAGAAGGGGGTGGCCACAGACTTTTTTTTTTCCCTGAGGTTCACATACTTTGGTCATACGCCATCACTGCATCAGACAAAGTGAAATCACATACCTACGCAGGCCCGCATTACACAAGTCACGTATCACGGATAAGCTTTGCTAAGGCAAAAAAAAAAAACAAAAAAAAACAGCACAGATACTTCATGGTATTTGTTAGGCCAACAGACATCTGTAATATCACATTTTTGGTGGATAGTAAGTGCTGCCATAAAGTAACGAAGGCAACCTCAGCACAGTCCAGTGATGCTATGCAAGCCTCATCAAAGCAGCATTATTACCCAGGCACACACCTGGAAGCACTCTTGCTGCTAGATATCAAAGTCCTTCGCTTAGCTGACCAATTTCTACTTTCTGCCTCTTCAAGCACCACAGCTACGTGCAACTGATGTAGCAAACCTTGTAAGCTTTTGAAGCTTTAACACCGCCATCCAAATTCAAGAAGCCTGCAGCTACTGTCTTCAGTTTCTCCCCTGCTCAGCCCCCTGAAACAACTCCACATATGCACGCAAGCAAGTTCTTTCCCTCCAGATTCTCTTTGCTTCATCTTTCACCTCTGCCTAATGTCACACTCCTGTTACCATACCCCCTCATCCTAATCCTCCAAGGACTCACCAGTTCACACAGGGGAATGACCCAACTAATTCCTGTACCTAGCTCCATTGCTCCTCTGCTCCAGGGAAGAGCTGGCTGCAGTTGCTGAAACTGATGCCACTACCCCACCTTCCTACCTGCACACCAGTAACAGAAGCAGGAAGAATGCATCTCTAGTTGTCCAAAGGCATTTTCTGTTTCAGAACATCCTCACTTCACAGCAAGATTATGCCAACAATGCCACCACAAATTAAACAGTGAAGAAAACAGGGATTTCTGGTCATCAGCTCATTCAATAATAGCACGTGGCTTATGCCCACTACTTCCATTACCTACATCAAGTCATAACCTACACTGTGTCATAAAAAAAAAAAAAAGGCCACAGAATTTGATCCTTGCCTGCCATCACAGCAATTAGATTTCCCCCACAACACACCAGGTAGTACCAAACTGCCTCACCTAGCTTCAGCAGCTATTAGCTACAGCAGTTTCTACTCTCTTTTTCTTACCAGAATATGGTTTCCCACCAGACTTATCATTATATCCATTGTTAAGCAGCAAGTAATCCAATACACAGAGGGTTAACTAGACCCTATGCCTAGAAAACTTATACATTTCAAAATGAGAGTAGTTTAAAGGCACAAGATGGCTAGCTTAAAGCTGATTCTCCTTCCCTTCTCTCACCTGCTGACCTACAGTCATCACTTCGAAGTTCGGTAACCTCCTAACCATACAACACCTAGTCACCAGGAACACTGCAGGAATTGTCAAGGACACGGAGGAACCTAGTTGTTACTAGCATATTTGTGTTTCTGGCTGCTTTTCGTTGTTGCTGATGTGTTATCACCCCTCACATAAGCCAGCAAGCTGTTATCTCCAAGAATTTGTATGTTAAAAAGCCTTTTATACGTGTATACACATATTGTAAACATACAAAGTGTGTGCTGAGAAGTTTAACACTAGGAAGAGTCAGCAGAAGCTGAATGCTGAGGCTGAGATTATCAGCAGGGATCATCCTTAGTCCATGGAACTTCTGCAGCTACAGAAGCTGAACTTCTCTATGCTTAAAACACCGTATTTATAACCAATTTTAACAGACCTAGCACTTTAATAACAGTGACAGAAGCCTGCAGGACGAAGTGAACACAAGCATTTTCATGCAAAACCTAGGAACACCTCCCACCCTATGCTTTTAAGTAACCTACAAGTGGGAGTTAGGTTTTACTAGTGCCCTAACACCCACACAAAAATCATGAAACATGATCATGAACAAAACATGAACGAGATCCTTACTATGCCCAGTTAAATTCCACATGCCAGAAGAGAACATCCTACACACATGTAAGAGTGAAGTCCCTTGCTGGCAGGTTTGCAGAAACAAAAATTTTATTTACACAGGCAAGTCTATCTTTAGACCTCAATTAACTCTTTACATTTCTAGAATATTTACACGATTTCACGATGCTCCGAGAACTGAGTGATGAACAACAAAAAAAAAAAAAGATTACAGAAACTGTCAAAAGCATAGCAAAAAAAAAAAAAATCCAACCTATCATTGTGCTTTAAAACTTATGATCTAGAATAATGTAGAAGAAGTGTAGTTTTAGCACCTTGGTCATAACGGTCATGCTATATAAGACACTTAAATAGCAGAGGGGATTTCAGAAGTGACCGTATCCAGAGGTTGCCAGTGACAATTCATGAGCGAATCATAGAGTTCTTCACTTGTCTCCATAAACTGTCTGTTCATCTCATCAACATCCAAATACAGTTGCGGATCTGAAAATAAAAAGCCCAGTAAGTACAAGCATCAACAATGAGGTACACACACACACACACACACACACACACACACAGATCTCAAAGTGAAATGCCCAGTAAAACACTTTTGCTGAATGAAATAAATAGAGTTAGTAATAATTACAAGTAATAACTACAGTAAGATATTTATTTCCCTAAAATTTTAAACAACTCCCAATTTTGGGGGGAATTTGTTTATTAGAATGCTAAGAATCTATTTGTAACTCAAGATAAAAATCACGTTTAGGGATAATCAGCCATGAAGCCTACGCAACAATCACGCCTTCATTCCTGCTATACTACATATTCCACGTAATAGCTCTGAACACTAGAACAAGATGCTTCCACAGGAGGAACTGTGCACAAGCTTCCCAAGACAAAGAACTACATTCTGTACCACATCTGTAAGAACAGGCTGAAACCTCCCTTTAGAACCTGCAACACAAGAGCTTTATTTTCCATACCGTGAAGTAAAAGCTTTACGAATGAATTTCTCATCTAGGATCTCCTTATTGGAATCAATACAAGGAAAAGAAATTCTGTTTCAGACCTTTCCAAAGCAGACTGAAGGCATGGCTGCTAGAACCCTACTGCAGATGTCTCATTTTACTGCACACAGCGTATACCACAGTAGCTTTAAAACCCCTAAGTGATCTCAGATGAGCCCCACAGAGGGCTGACCCACGCAGCAGCTGAATTTCCAAGATGTTCTACCAGATCATCCAACCTTGTATTGTTTAGCCATGTCTGTCCCCCTAAATTCAAGACAACGATAGAATCACCATTACCTTCAGTAAGTAGGTCATCACTGATTTCAGCCATAGCTGAAGATTCCTGCAAGACAATTTAATCATAATCAATTTCAGAAAGCTTTATAAATTCAAATTAACGCTGTTAGCTCAGACATTTCTCTTTCCACAGACATATGAAATGCCATCTACCCTTGGGAATTATTTCAAAAAGAAAGCCAGTACTACAGTACAGGTTGGAGGGGACTTCTGCAGGTCACAATTGAGAAACTGACCAAGGTAAGCCCACCTACAAACAGGCATTTAATTTGCTGTAAGCAGAGCACACCGGGAAAAGGAGGAACAGAAGAAGCACACATAATTGTGTTGTCAAAACAGTTAGCTGACATACGTGAACAAGTCATGGATAAACCACTAATTCCACACAAACTATAAGCACTTAAACACATCCCTCTGAATGAAACCTGCTACTCAAATCTCCACACTAAGCAGAAAGCATAATTTCAGTTTTAGAACACTTTGCTACAATTCACACAATTTATACAGCTACTGGCATTTTTTTTTTCTATTTAAAGTGAGTGTGTGGTACGTTTTTACCTCAAAAACAGCTGGAGCCATGACAGCATCTCCTAAAGAGCAGTCTCCAACAGCTTGCATGCTGTCATAGGCAGCATAGGAGTTGTAGTTGTACTCAGCATACGCATCATAACTCCACTGTGAGTAGTAGTTCTGATAATCCTGGTAATAATCATTATAGTTGTATGACTGGTACCGCTGGAATTCTGCTTTCAGTCTGAAACATGAGAAGTTAAGAGTTTGAGAACCATGAACTGTGAACACAGCTCTCCAGCTAAACAACATGCCAGCTTACACATTCAGAGCTTAAAAGGAAGCTTTTCTCAACAGCTGCGTAAGTGACAGCTCAAGTCACAGCACGTGATCTTGTATTTAAACAGAAGCTGATGTCCTCACCTTTGCCCATATCAAAAGTGATTGTTTTCATGGGTTAAATCCAGAGCTTTGATATTACCTGTATGTATATTCTTAGTGTTGGCATAAGCAAGCTGCACGTAAGCCTTTGTGCTCTGCAAAGATTAATTAAAGACCAGACACACTTATCAAGCACAGTTGCCTTAAAGATGCAGTCTCAACTTTCAACTTTTTTTGTTTGGTTAATTACTAGGTCTAAATTCCAGAAGGATGTGAATGAAGTCAGTTTATCCGTTTCAGAGAAGCATCTTACACTGCCTGCTAGTTTGCCACATCTACTGCTACCTGCACAGAATTTTAGCCCATTAAGTACTCGACAGTTGCCAAGTGTAGCTGTCACGGGAAGTCAGCCTTGCTTAATACCACAAGCGTAACTGTCCAGTAAATTCACAAAAAGCAGTGGGAAAACTATGAAATACTCTATTTCTTATGGGAAAAAAAAAAAAAAAAGAGCCACTTGATTCACTTCCAGTACTCCCCCTTGCTTGAGATTTTCTCAGGGACAGCTTCAGACAAGTGGCAAGAATCAAGACAAGAGTTACCTTAACTAGCACTGATACACACTATGTAAAGTACATTCAGGTAACGAAGCTACACGTCTAAACAGGATTTCCTGGAACATGTTTTCACTCCTTCTGTTTGAGGCAGACCGCTCCTGACTCAAAGCAGGGATGCAGAGAAGTCAGTTCTAATACAAATGGAAGGAGTTCAGAAACAGTCACCAAAATCAGCAGACAAACTGCCTAATTTGATGACTGATGCTAAGACAGAATGGTAATCAGCCCTTCAGAAACATATTAATGTTTATATTAATAACTATGTCATATTTGTTTCAGTACTGTAAAAACATGCGAGTCCTAATATTCTGTCGTCCTGCTATTGTAGTAAACAAACAGATAATTAACTTAAGACTTCTGCTTCCAACTGCATTCCTCCTAAAAGCACCACTGACATTCTTCTGGATGCAGAAGCAAGGAAGCATCTTTTCATAGCTATTTTTTCTTTTTTCTTTTTTTTTTTTTCCAAAATAATTATGGTCAAAGCAACTTTGGAGAGTGCTCTCAGGCAAGAGCATTTCCATTCTGAAGCAAAAGGAGGCAAAATTTGCAGAATTACAGTAGGTAAACAGAAACAGAAGTGTTATTTTTCACTATTTAACAGAACATGCAAGCTGACCTCATGTACATACTGAAACTGTTTAAATGGAGGTTTTTTCCTCCAGTATCCCGAATTAAGTTTATAAAATTTGCTTTTTAGTTCTTTTAAATGTTCAGAGAGGTGAACAGACCTGAGCTGAAAAGAGTAAAATCCCTCTCAGAAAGTGGCACAACGCTATTGAAAAGCAAAGAACAGTACTCTGAAAACTGTTCTAGCCAAGTTTCCTTTGGCTTTCTCCCTATATTCCTACATTTCCCCCTCACTGAAGAGTTCCTTTCCCTAGCAGCCTATTGTAAAACCAGTGATGTGCTTCTTTCCTCAAACTAGAAGGAAAGAAAGAACAAAAGCTCCCTAACATATAAAAACCACTCGTCCCTTCTAAGGTACTCAGGCCCAAACCCAGAAAATATTTACAAACACATCCAGCTTTGCTACTTTGCTGCAGCAGCAGCTAAGCCCAAGCCATCCTGCCTGGTTGTGCTTGAGCTGGATTCCCCCAGTGATGCTGAAACGCGTCGATAAATCCAGTGATTCATTAACAATCTCTGCATTTTTTTATTTTGTAGACTGCATCCTACAGCCAGTGTTACAGCCATTATTACAGCAAGGGCCACAGACTTTACGAAGGCAGAGCTACAAGAATCTGATTATTTAGAATAACTGTATGAATGCACAACTCGTTGGTTACCTTTTAGAAATTCCTATGCTCAGCCGGATTCGTTTTCCCCCCAGACCTGGGGCATTCTGGCAGTCTTGCAGTGCCCTCATCTGATCACCTTGCTCACCAAATCTGACATAGGCATACCCTCTACAATTTTCAAAAGGGAGAAAACAAATTCTAGTATGCATAACAGTTACAAAACTAATGAATTCAATTTCTGTCTTCTACAAAAACAGAAGGTAGCAGCTCCTATAGCTTCTATTACTTCTGCAACCTCTCTGGCATATGCACATGCACAGAAGAGGCTCTCACCCAATTAAAAACTTGGGCCAGAGGCAAAAAGCTTGCTCTTTGGCAGCAGTAGGATGCAACTTGCTGAGAGCCAGCAAAACAATACACTTTAATTGCTATCTGCATAACTAATCAGATTTCTGCGTGCACGGAGTTGATGTACCAGTTATTAATGCACTCCTACTACTGCAGAACACTAGTATTCTTTTTTCAATCTGCCTTCCCTTAAGTTTCTTGAATTAGTCTGTCACAGACAGCACTGTCTGAACAGAAAACTCCCTCACTGCTGCTTGACTGACTGCATGGTCAGTGGAGTTCCTGCTAAGCTTCTCTTACTGACAGTAACACTGCATTCAGTCTCCCAACCCCCTCAGATTTGCCAGGCCTCGTGCTCTCCTCCCACAGATAAAAAATGGGAATTTGTTTTGTCCTCAGTATTGCAGATGACAGTCACAAAGCAGCACCGATTTCAGTGCGCAGCTCTCCCTTCTCCCAGCACCTGATTATTTATTTTTAAGGTAAACATGCATAAGCAAATCAAAACTTTTCAAAGTTAACTGCTTAAACCCGAGTTTTCAAAACTCAAGGACCTGTGCTATTAAGAAAAGCAATTTTTAAGACTAATCTCATTCCTCCTGCCTTGGAAAAAAGCAGAGAAGCTCTGACACGAGTTCTTGTATATGGCTACAGAAGCAACCAACCAATTGCACTACAAATTTGCACTGAATTACCTGGAATATCCCAGCAGGTCTGTTGCTATTTTGCAGTCAAGACATGAGGGATACCTCTTAAGGAAATAATCATAGAGCTGGAAATCATCCACTTCTGGAGTAAGCTCCCCAACAAATATTGAATAATCTGGTCTGTAAGAAGAGAAGAATTTCAGAAGTTTGAGACCCAAATACTAACTCCAATATTAAAACACTTAATATACAACTTGTTAAAAACCAGACAAAGGAGACTACAGAGTACTTCAGGGCAAAACCAGCTGAGGTGTACAGAACAGCAATGCCTTCACACCAGCATACAGTCCTCTAGTACTGTGGGTATTTTCTACTGCTCTAGCAACAAGGATCCATTTTCTGAGAGCTTTCAGACATTTATTTCAAAGATGAACACATTTATTGGCAGGGAGGTGTCCCTGCCTATACCAGGTGGCTGGAACTAGATGATCTCAAAGGTCTCACCCAACCCAAACCACTTTATGCTAGTCCAAACAAGAGAAATACCACGCAAAATAATTAGCTCATACTACAGCCACGATTCAAAGGGGGCCATGACTATTTTGCCACCACTACCCAGTGATAATGGGAAAGCAAATACAAACAACACTGTTTGCACAAAAGTATTACCAATACAAGACTTGCATATACGCACAACATCAGCCATCACAGAATGTTTTCCAAGTGAGTAACGCCATTCAGGGGTCACCCTCAGCAAACAGAGGGTCAGAGCTTTCCACGTTAAAAGGGCTTTACCTGACTGTACTGCTGGTAGTAGTAGTAGCACTAACAAACTCTATTCTTCCCGGTTTTATTTTGTTCTTTTTCTTCCGTTTCTTCTGCGGTGTTCTCCACCAGCTGTAGGCCTGGAGACATTCTCGCTTTTTCCCAAGTAAATCCTGTTGGGATAAAAAAAAAAAAAAAAACACACCTCTATAGTATTTAGCCTCATTTACATTCCTCCCTCCCACTCCCCATCACCACAGGTGATTTCCCCATATTCACCTTGCCCTTGAAAGAAGCCTGGGGTCCCATTTCTCCCTCCGCCTCCCATGAGGGAAAGCAGCCTCTGGGGAAAATGCCTGGCAAAAATAACAGAGCCAAAGGATTGTATGAACAGCCATATTCCCCTGACTTGTCAAGCTGGCTAACGGATTGACAGCTTCCTCTTGGAATTCGGAAGAAAGCAGTTAGTCCTTCGATGCTGGTCAATCCTAAATGTTAATTAGCTTCAGGACTGGACTGTGCTCCACTTGAGCTCTAAGACTCTCTCTCTCAAAAAAAAAAAAAAAAAAAAGCCTTCAGTGGCACAGCAAGCCAAAAAAAATTATATCTCACTCAAAAAGGGATCTCAGCTGTTCCTATCTCTCCTCTCCTAGGGATTCTCCTCTGCTCACGTGGGATGCCTCTCCTCACTACCTAGCTCTCCCAGGCCAGGAACAACAACAGGAGGCCCATTAATGGAATGTAAGAAGAAAGCAGACCAGGAACAGGCACCAACTCGGCTGAGGGAAAACTGTAAACCCAGACACAAGGCCAGGAGGAAAAGAGGTAAAAAAGCACCTCAAAAATAATAAATAATAACAATAAAAAAAACTCTAAACCCCAAAAGCCACAGTTCAAAAAGAATGTGGGGTAACTACACAAAAAAAGGAAACAGCCACATTAACAGGTTGCCTCCGTTTAGTATTCTGAAGAACAAACTCCAAAAATAAGAATGGTGTTTTCCAGTAACTTTACTTACGCAGTGTTTAATGTTCTTCCTCTACAACACCTCTACATTACTTACACAGAGAGTGTTATTTGCAAGATCCTTCAGAAGAACTCATGCAAAGTTCAAAGTCACGCTCCCAACCTGCTTCGGTTGTTATGATTAAGCATACAGAGGACAACCACCAATTACCAGATTACCAGAGGAAGTCACTGGACTAGAAGAATACCCCACTCAGAGTGAGCTAGCTATTTCAGCTTCACATTTACCAGGAATTGTGAATGTTCTGGGACCCGTTTATAGACACTACAAACCTGAATTCCTCACCAAGTGATCTTACCTGGGTCGCCATGGTTGAAAAAGAAATCTCTCCTCTTCCTTCAAGGGACCCAGATGCGGAAGTTCAGTTTATTACAGTCCTTCAGCTGAAAGAAAGTGTGAGGGAGGAGCAAAAATCTTAATTCTGAAATCCATCACTTTCAAAGGCGTTCACTCTGTCTAACACTTTTAACATTATTAATTCACAACTTGGGAATTTAAGTTCTGACTTGTCATAGCTAGAGCAATGAAGATAAAAGGGATATATGACTAAGGGATTACAATTAGAACTAATCTCTAGTTTAAGTTGTAATAGTCCACAGATTTTTCCCATTGTCCAAAGCTTGTCAACAGCTTTTTAGTTACCTACAGTTTACTCATGTAGAGAAAACAAAATTTTGATTTAAATGTTCTTAAAATCATTAAAAACAAGGCAACAAAAGTACAGACTGTTTCCTACAGCAGCACAAAGTGCACTTTATCCCACCCCATTCTGAGACAAATTAGAATTCGTATCTTCCTGTAACACTACACAGCTGAAAAGGAGCAGTGATACTTCCTAAGTGTTGATGAACAAGAGAGTAAATAAAGAAAGCATAGCAAAGGTAAAATTGATCCTATTGACCCTTCTCTGAAGCTCTTCTCAGTTAAGTCTTCTGTTTTTAGTCTCTTCCCAGATACCACGTTTCCTTAAGAACGAAGTGGCAACAAAGAGTGACCTTTTACTGCTACTACTAAAATCCTGGATAGGTTTCATTTAAGAGGCACATACCACTTCTCAACTGTGAGTCTTTCTCACCCTCCCCATCCAAGAGAAGTCACCCAGCAAACATTTTATTCCACAAAACACAAGGGTTGCTCTATAAGTAATGCCTCCTACGTTATTACGTTGGCCCACAGTGTCAGAGGCGGATGTTGGTGGTATGGCAGGAAAGGCTGCATCCCTCCCAACACTATTTCCTTACCTTTTGTTGCCACGTGACAGATGGCAGCAGAGGGGCAGTCTGACAAAGTGGTGTCTGACACGGAAGGGTGCATGGAGAAAAGGGGTGAAACGTAATTCCTCCATACAGAAAGAACAGCACCCACTGCCATTCATCAGCACTTGCTGAACGTTTAAGGAGACCAAAGAGTAGGTGTGAGCATAGCGGGTGGTGCATTTCCACAGCAGCAACCTCTGCTGGTACACACTGTAATAAGCACAGCATGCAGGCTCCTGTTTACAGCTGGCAAAAATGGCACAGCTAATGTTGGTGACTGTGTTGAAAAATAGTGCTATTACACTTTTTCCATCTGTTATAGCTTTTGTGGAAGTAAGCAGGAGACATTACTTTCAGAGCAAGCTACGTACTAACCCCCTGCACACAATTCACCACTACTTTTTATTTTTTAAATCCAAGCAGATACTTGATCACAGGAATTTAACTCCTGTTCCCACGTAACAATTACATAACACTCCACAAACTGACTGGTTGGAGCTGTATTCGCATAATTACAGAGTGCTTGCAACGCCTCAGAGGTGCGACCATACAGGTGAACAGTTCAGCACAGTGCTTCTGAAGATGGGTTATGCCATCCTGACACGGGATAGCCATGGTGTTACATAAGACAGCTCTGCACTTCATCTCCATACCCATCCCGCGTCCAATAAAGTACAAACAAGCCCTTAAATACAGGCACATACCAGTAAGGTTAATATATAACCTGTTACTAAGCACAACTGTGCTTGTTATGGTGCATGATGATACGCATACTTTCTTTTTCAGTTAAGGAGGTCGTATAAGTAAGAACAGCCACTTGTTCCTTAACTCTTGTTAAGAAGGAGCCGGACTCTCAATGTCTTAAATAGTGGAACACTGATTCTTGGATTCTCCAGTGCAAAAAAAGCTTTTTTTCTTTTACTTATTTTTTAGAGAACTTACCACTCCTTATTCGCGCAGATTTACCAGGAGGCTTCAAACACTACAACACAGTTATACAATAAAAATAAAAACAGAAGTACAAGAGGGCCAGCGAGCAAAAGCCCTGAGATCAGTTTTCGCAGACTCGTGCACAACTGCTCTCACACCCTTTTCCCGTCTGATCTTCAGCGCCGCTTCTTCTCACTGGAAGTCAAAAAGACATTTAAAAAGCAGTTAAAAGACCATGCAGGAACACGGCGCACCGTATACACCTTCACAGCAGGGTTACCCCCTCCCCCAGAACTCAACTCCTGCTCCGGATTACACGGGCTCTCTGTCCACCAGGGCCCTTCAGTTCCGTGTAAGCAAGCCGGGCCGCCCCACCCCAGAGCAGGAGAGGGGGGAGGGGTGCCGCGGGGCCGCTCCGAGCGGCGACAAGCGCGCCCCGCCCGGCCGAAGCCCTCCGCCGCGACCGGATCGCCGCACGCTCGCTGTTACACCGCGCGGCAGCAGGAAGCGTCAGAAAGCAGAAACGCAGCGTGAAAACGCGCCAGGCCTGGGACGGCGAGGGGAGGCGCGGCGCTGCCGTTCGGTTCCCCCGGAGCCGCGGGGTGACGCGGCCTAACGGCCTCACCGCCCCTCCCCCCCCCCACACCCAGCAGGCGCGGAGCCCCGCGGCGCCGGGCCGCGGGAGGAGCCGCCGCCGCCGCCGCCGCCGCCGCCGCCGCCGCCTCTCCGTTCCCCGCGCCGCTCCACCGCTCGCCTCACGCCCCCCGAGCGCGGTCCTCCCGCCCCGAGCCCGCACTAACGCCTCTCGCCGCCCGCGCCGCCATCGGGAGCCGCGCGCACCGCCGCTTCCGCCCGGCGAGGACCCCGCGCGGGCTGCCCCGCGCCGCGCCTGACTCCGCGTCCCCCGCCGCCCACCCGCAGAGCGGCGCGGCCCGGCAGGCACCTCCGAGGGCAGACCGAGCGCGGGCGACGGCGGCGCCCATGGAGCTGGTGGCCGGCTGCTACGAGCAAGTGCTGTTCGGCTTCGCCGCGCGGCCCGGGGAGGTAACGCGGGACCGGAGCGCCGCTCGCCGCCGCGGGGTGGGCTTTTAAAGCGCCGCGGGCACGGGCTCACGGCCCACGGCGCGCGGGAGCTGCGGTCGTGGCGGCCTCCTCCGCGCTGCGCGGAGGTACCGCGGCCGCACCGGGAAGGCCGCGCGGTGCCCCGTAGGGCCGGCGCCGGGCAGGAGGCGTGTGGGGGCCGGGAGCGGGCTGGGCGCTTTGGTCGCCCTCACCGCTGTCCTGACAGCGCCGTATCTCAAGTGGGATTCCGTTATCTTTGCCGCCGAGTGTGATTTCTTTGCGTTTCACGCGTCGGCTTTTAAAGGTTTTGCTTCTTTAAGGACGCTCACCTTCACCACTGCTCGGCCGATGGAGCGATGAGGATCCTTCTCTTCAGAAAGACCCCTTTGTTTTGTGTTTTCCTTCGCAGCCCTGGACGGTTGACCCCGACTTTACCCACCACGCTCACACCGCTTCCCTATCGGCGGTGGCGGTGAACAGCAAATACGTGGTCACGGGGAGCAGGGATGAGACAATCCAGATCTATGACATGAGGAAGAAGGTGGAACACGGGGCTCTGCTGCAGCACAATGGTAAGGGAGCGTCACAGTAAGCGTCAAGGATGGAACCTCAGAGCTTCACATCTCTTCGTTCCCTTTAAATACATTCAGATTGCGTTCAGGTTATCTGGGGCTCAATCCCCGTCGTCCCTTTTCTCCTGATGATCTAGAAGTACGTGGAGCTAAACCCACCGTAGCACCTGCATTCAACTTACGTTTGGTAAACATAAGTTGCAGTTGGACCTGGCGGGCAGCTCAGCACCACAGCCATTTGCTCACCACCCCCACCAGTGGGATGGAGGAGAGAATCGGGGTGAAAAAGAACTCGGAAACCATTTACTAAGACAGAGAAGGAAGAAAGCAATAGTGGTAATGATAATTACCTGCATGTATATACAGAGCAAGTGATGCACAATGCATTTGCTTTACATTAAAACCCAGTCAGTCACTGAGCAGGTGCTGCACCCCGTCCCCTGTTAGCCAGCTTCCTCCATTTTTACAGTTTGCTCACATGGCGCCATATATCATGGGATTAGCTCAGCTGTCCTGGTTCTGTCCCCTCCCGGCAATTTGTGCCTCCCCAGCCCCGTAGCTGGCAGGGCAGCGTGAGGAGCTGACAGATTGGGACGTCCTTGGCTCCATGCAGCACTGCTCAGCACAACGGAAACATCAGTGTGTTATCTACGTTGGTTTTGTCCTGAAGTCAGAACGCAGGATCATCCCAGATACTATAAAGAAAACAAACTCTGTCCCAGCCGAAACTGAAACAGTGGTAAATTCAGCTGTGTGCCAAGAGCAGGACTTTGGTGTAAGAACACTGAGTACTGGCAGTAGAATCTGTGCACCACCTGCGCCACGCTGGCACTGTACTGCTATGTCAGAGAACAGACCAGACGGTTCAGACAGTAGGTCTGTAGGGGAACTAACAGAGCAGGTCAGCAGACATAACAGGAATGTTTGTAGCCACCGTGTTTCAGAAGCACCTCTGTTAGCTAGTATCTTCTCTGTGTGATAAGCTGTACAAGACTGTTCATTGCTCTGGCTCGGATTTCTAGGCACAATAACTTGTCTGGAGTTCTATGGTACTTCACATCTACTGAGCGGGGCTGAAGATGGACTAATTTGCATCTGGAACACAAAGAGATGGGAATGCCTGAAATCCATTAAGGCGCATAAGTGAGTTTCTTAAATCTGCATATTCAGATGAGCTCTCATATTTATTTTCCTCGTAAATAATATATGTGGCTAACACTTTTGTTTTGTTTTTATCAGAGGGCATGTGACTTCTCTTTCTATTCATCCATCTGGGAAATTAGCTTTGTCAGTGGGAACAGATAAAACATTAAGGTGAGTCCAAACTCATGAAGAAGGGCTCAGTATCATAACTGAATAATTTATTAAACTCTGATAGAAGCAACAGTTCCATGTTGCGACAAGACTGCGTGAGTCTGACAAAACGTATCTTCGCATGGAATCACTTGTTTGTGAGCTCTTCTTAAGCTCTTGTACAAGCAGTATTACGAAGTCTTTTAAAAATAGTCCTTCCTATTCCTAGCTTCTTGCTGAGTTCTGACTCTTTTTAGTCCCTCGTACAAATGTGTTTGCGTTCTGGAACAGAAATTAACTACTGAAAGCCATCAAGTTTCGTTCAGTGTTAGAAAAGTAATTTTACACTTGGAGTGAATATGTGTTGCCCTGTATATGTGTGAGTATTTTAAGCTTGCTGTGTTACCAGGACAAGTTGGTATTTGGCTTCCTTTTGTGCACTGCATTGCAAACTGGTCTATAAAATAAATACTACAGATTCAGCCTTATTAAGTCATCGGTTTCTCCCGCACTAAGGAAAGCACTGGAAGATGCAGAGATGCTTAAAAGCTTCCTTCAGATGTGTCACATCAGCTGATAGCACTTCACTTTCCCTGTGCTGTTTTTAACCAGAATGCGTGTTATCTATTGTTGCTGTCTTTCAGAACTTGGAATCTTGTAGAAGGACGATCAGCCTTTATCAAAAACCTGAAGCAAAGTGAGTTTACCAGTCTCAATCCACTAAAAAGTGGAATAATGTAGGGTTTGTTTTTTTGTTTATTTTTTCAGTGTTAATCAACAAGTCAGTTAATTAGGAGCTGTTTTCACAATGTGTTTTATACATGCTGACAAGTACATGTCCTTTAATAGTAGTTATTTACCAAAAGGAAAACACAGATGACACTACAAAATCCTTTTTTCCTCCTTGAAGTTTGAATGCAAAGAAGTGTGTATACGTATGTAAGAATGTTCCTCTGTGCACAGATGCCCACATAATTAAATGGTCCCCTGATGGAGAGAAATACGTGACTGTGATAACAAATAAAGTGGATGTCTACAGACTTGATACAGCTTCAATCACTGGCACTATCACAATAGAGAAGAGAATTTCTTCCCTCAGATTTATTACAGTAAGTAGGAAAGAAAAGGCCATGGGAAGTTAACTGCTTTGAAACATATGAATTTAATCACACTTGCATTTCTTTTTTTTTTTCCCATTCCAAGGATTCTATTCTTGCCATAGCTGGAGATGACGAAATTATAAGGTTCTACAGTTGTGACTCTCAAAAATGTCTGTGTGAATTTAAAGCTCATGAAAACAGGTATTTTATATTTGGTTGCTATTTAAATAGGTATGGCAGTGCTGAGTACTCAGTATACAAAGTTCAGTGGCTTGCAGTGTTCAGCATATTTTACTACTGTTTTTGTACTCCTATAGAAAGTAAATTTACCTATCTGCTGAATTCCAAGCTTGGGACAGACGTGTTTGCTTTTGGCATAAGCATTACTGTGCTATCCTTGCATGCTACAAAAACAGCTGGGTTTAGAATTAGGAATATTACACTTCTGAACTTACAATTTAAGTACCGAGTAAAATATTAAGTTCTTAAGTATAAGATCAGTATAGATCACATCTAAATATACGTCCTAAATATAAGACCAGCGTGTACAGGTATGCCTCTGTGTTAATACTTTTTTCACAAAGGAAGATCTTTCTCTTTTTTTCCCTCCCCAAAGCTTTGTTATATCTGAACTGATAGGCCTCTACAATTTGTAATACCAAAATCTTCGTGGGGCCATCGGGTTCTGTAGCACTTGTCAGCCAGGAGATGAAAATGGCTCTGTAGGGTTTCCACTGCAAAGCTAGATCATACTGGACAGCCACATCTGAAATAAGACATCTTCTGTCTGACTCTCTTAGTTGGCTCAGTCCTCCTGACAGTTGCACCCTTGGCAGTTGTGAACGATCCAGCAGGGTGCTGGGGTCACAGTGGCTCCCTCTAAATGCCTGGTCACCCTGCTGTATTTGTAGTGGAAAGCTGCTGGGTGGGGAGACCGAACCAGAAAATGTTCTACTGAATTATTTGGTTTTATATCAAATGTATGCCACGTGTGCGTAACGTTTTTATATATACACATAGAAGTGTGCTCACAGATACGTGTATAATTTTTCTCAGTGTATTTGATGTATTCCTGAAAGTGGGTACTGGTATTTGGCAAGAAGGCAAGACTAAAGAATGTTCTGCCTTTACAGTTTCAAATTGTTTAGGATACTTAGATAGAACACACCAGTTGTATTCATTCCAGGCAATAGAAGGATATTCTCTGTTGTTGAATACCAAGCATTTTTCTAAGTGCTGATTTTTGCTGCTGGCTGATTTTGCTGTCGTTTGTGGGTTGTTTTTTTTTTTTTTTTTTTTCTTTTCCTGTTCCAATTGATTCCTAGACAGTTGCCTGCCACTTTTAATTGCTGTCAGCTTTCTGTTCCGAAGATATCTGCCGTGTTCCACAGTAACAAAGTATAACCTTTCCTTCACAGAATAAAAGATATCTATAGCTTTGAAAGGGAAGGACAACATGTTATTGTTACTGCATCCAGCGATGGTTACATTAAAGTGTGGAACCTGGATCTTAGTAAGGTTGGTCTGTTACACTGCTTGGTGCATTTATGGAACAACATCAATCAGAATTGCAGACTGTTTTGTTATAATAACCACTTTTGAAGCACTGGTGGAATTTTACATGTAATCGGGATGTCTTGATCCTTCTCCCTGTTATGTTCAGTACACATATGTATGTCTGCACATATTTCATGCACCTGTATAAATATACATGTATATGTATAAATGTATAAATATACAGGTGGCATCTTTTAACAAGCTGAATTTGGATGATATTATGAAGCTCTCCCCTTTGCACCATTCTCCAGAAAAGGAGTGGGAACTGGGCTATAAAACACTTCCTCAGTTTAAACAGTTCAGTAAATTTTTAAATAGAAGTTATGTTTAATTAATTCTCTTGTTCTCCATTATCTTCAGATTAAAAATCTGCCTTCTTTATTATGTGAAGTCAATACCAAAGCTAGGCTGACATGTCTTGCGGTGTGGCTTGGCCAGGCTTCAGAAATGAAAGAAAATTGTGAAAAAGCTGCAACATCTGCTCAGGGTAATAAAAAATGATCTGTATTTTCAGTCGTTCACGTGACTGTGAATTGCGAGACGGTGAATGGGAGGCTTTTGGAGAAAGCTTTCATAGTTTAAAGAACTGGGGATGTGACACTGGCAAGTTGCATCGATACCTGTACCCATGTCACAGTGTCTCAGGCCTGCACATAATAATGCCACAATTGTGGAAACTCCGAGCAGACAGACACTGGAACTGAGCGATGATTTGGAATCGAGGGAAATAGTTCTTTTGTGTGTGGAAACTTGTGACACGTTGCACTGTAATTAGAGGCCATCTTCTCTCTTATATGAAAGCTTTGTTTCTCTTTAGTGGAATAACATACTGAGGGAGACTCTGAAGCTTTGAGGGCAGATAACAAAAGAATAAACAGTTTGATAGAACTGCATGTTCTTGTATTCCTCTGAACAGAATGAGATTTGATGCCAGTGCAGTTGGGCAAACTAAGGAAGTCTGGCTTAGGGGTGGGTTGGTTGGTTGGTGGCCTGAGTTGTTTGCTTTTTGCTGTCGTTTGTCTGTGTAGTAAGTTATTTCCATGTTTGATCTTTAGATATTTTCTTAACACAGAAGTAGCATAGATGACACGCTCCACTGTAAATAAAATAAGGTTTAATTTCCTCCTTTTTTTAACGGGACATGCAAATAAGCCTCTGTAATATTTTTAGACTGGAAATAAATATCCGAGTGAATAATTTCTTGCTTTTTTCAGCAAATGAAGCTGAGAAACCACCGGTAGTCAAGAGGAGGAAAGTTTGCTGGACAAATAGAAGTGGTACATTGATAAAACGACGCAGAAGAATTGTTCCAGCTAAGCGAAAACTGGAAGCTGCACTGCGAAAGAAGAAAAAGAAGCAGAGCAGCTCAGAGTGAACGCAAATGCTTTTTCTCCTGAATCAGAAGTAAATGCTGGTGTTGCTGTAGCTTTCACCAGGGTGTTTTCACAACCTCTTGACAAATACCTCTGAACTGATAACGAGTTTCACGAGTAGTTATTTTTCACCCAGATGAATTGGCTGATCATTCTGAGAAATAGTAAAAGAGACAGCAACTCTTCCTGAGAGAATGAGGCTAAAATAAATTCAGAGTATGTGTTGCTTATATTTTTGTATTTACAACACCATATACTTTTTAACAGGTTCTGAAATAGCCAGCTAAAATGATAAAAGTAGCTACATCTGTCTCGGTTAAATATTTGTTTCTCAGCTAAATACATATTAAAATCATACAGTTTTTCATTTTTATGTTGGAAGTTTTCTGTTCTGTCCACTGAAAATACGATGTCCCTTTCTCATTCATGACTCCTACTGTAAGAAGGAACATATTCCAATTACGTAAAATATTATCACCTTCCATTCATACACTCACGAAAAACTGCTTTTTAGTTCTTAACTCAGAATTATGCATAGATTTTTTTAAGCAGAATACATCTTTTACTGTACACTCAGTGCATTTCATTTTTCTTTAAGTCCTTGCACCCCTACATGAAGTCTAGATCCCCCATTTTTTTTACAAGAGTAGCCTGACTCAAACACTTTAAGAGCCTTTATTAAAGGTTTACACTGTTTACATATATCAAGTTTACGTTTACACTTTAAAGAACTTCCAAAATACCAATGTGAACGAAATGTGGAAAGATTAGCTTTAGGGGTTCACATGATTGAAGTCCTTTGTTCAGAATACAATTATAGATGTTTACACGGAAGAGTCAGTAGGGTTTTCCTTTCTCTTGCCTGTACTCATATTTTTTCACATCCTTGATCTGAGTCATGTTGTGGAAAAAAAAAAAAAAAGAAAAACATTTGAAATGTTTGTCACCCCGATAAAATGTCAGCTGCTATGCACTTTTAAACAGAAAGTGAATTCTTGACCTTCTGTATCAGTGGGAACAGAATTTTGTCCTAAGTCTTATTTCACTTACCCATTGAGAAAAGCAAAGCTTTGGTATTTGAACTTGTCCAGCTCAAAGTTCTCTTTGTTTCTTTCAAACTAAAGGAGTCTAATGTTTTGTTTTGTTAGTGTTTTTTTTCCACCAACTATGCGAGTAGAGTAGTCATTATTTATTCCGTTTTCATAAGCTAGTTGGAATTAGGCTTTATCCTCACTCAGTTTAATAACCACGTGCTCTTTCATATCTGGGTAGCTAGAGAAAAGGTAATAAAAAACAGGAAAAAGAATGAACCAAATCTGGAAACAGAAACGCAGCCCTGCTGCCTTAGGGTTGTAAAATAAGATACGACTGCAGCTTAGCTCTGTGTATGCTCAGACACTGAAACAGAGAGAGCATCTGAGTTGTTAAGAGTTTGCTCATGCGCCAGTAGCAACATTCTCTTGGAGGCAGACGTCAGTATTTCTCTTTTGCAACCATTTCCCTTACTTAGATGAGGTATCAGAGATCCGTGTCTGAATATTCAGTGTACTGTTTATACAAGCCTAGTTTAATTCAACGACAGCGTTGTTCTGTTTTGTTTTTAACTTAAACAGGCTCCCGCAGTTAACACAGAACTTACCCTTCTCCCATAAAGATTTAGAATTGCCTCACGTCCACGCTTGGCGAAACGGCTGCCACTAATAGAACAATTCGCATTGAATTTTGAAGCATGGCCGTGGGCATTAAACAGGTACAGAAGCTGGCAGTCACGAGCACCAGGAAAAAAAAAAAAAAAAAACAACCCCAGTCTGCATATAGAAGAATGAAAGAGCCAAAATTCTACAGGAAGGACCTGATCCTCCTCTGGTGCGACTGGACGCCATCCCTTAGAGGTACCACAAGCGACAAAGCTCACCCTGCGTTAAGAACAGCGAGCCGGGTGGCAGTGGTGAGGCGGTACGGGAAGCTCGAAGCAAGCCACAGGCAGCAAGCTGCAGCCTGGAGGCGGCCCCGGCGCCTCAGGCGAGTTAGCCACGACTCTAGGGGAACGACAAGGCACCGAGGCTCCCCACGCAGCAGCCCGGGCGGGCTCTCGTCGCTGCCCATCCCCGCAGCGGGCGGGAAGGGGCGGCCCCGCGCTGCGCGGGGCTTTCCCGCCTCCCGCTCCGCCCCGCGGCGCGGCCGGGGTCAGGGCTGGGCCCGCTGCTTTCGCTTCTCGGCGTGGGGCTCCTTCCTCGAGGAGACGACCTCCCGCGGCAAAATACGTGGATAGATACAGGGAGGTTATATATCCATACATATACGTCCTCGTTCTTATTTCTCCTCCACGCTCTCCGTCTCCCCCCCCCCCCCCCCCCGGTTTATTTTCCGCTTGTCAGCATGGCCGTGGACTGGATCGGGTTCGGCTATGCCGCTCTGGTGACATCGGGAGGGCTCCTTGGCTACGCCAAAGCAGGTACGGTGCTGGGAAGTGCCTTCCGACCCTCCTCCGTGCGGGCCAGCGAGCCGGCTGCTCGTCCTCAGAGCCGCCCCGAGGAGGAGGAGGAGTTGGCGAGGCTGTGCCGGCTGCTGCTAGCGGCGGTTCGGGCCGCGGTGCCCGTGAGGAGCTGCTGCCGGCGCGGATAAGCCGCAGGCCGCAACCTGCGGGGCTCCGATAGCACAGTCTTGCGCTAAACTGTTTCCCGTCCACAGCAGTGTCTGCCTTTCCTTTGCCCGCGTGGAAGTGCGTGGTGCTTCCCGTCCTCTGTTAGCTGTGGCCGTTCGTGTCAAAAACAGCGCTGCGCCGCCTTGCTGATGACTTAACGATGATGACTTTCTGGTAGCAGTGTGTGATCCTCCTGTATCAGTGGCAGGAGATCTTTATCAGCTTAGTGTGACCTCAAATCCTTTTAAAGGCGACCTAAGAAAATTGGAATGTATAGAGGAAACAACTCTCAAGCAGCGGTAGGTCCTGAGCTCTCTATTTGCCTTACTGAAAGCACTTGCCTCCAGTGGTCTTGTCAGTTCATTACTGGATGCCCTCTATAAATCACCAATGTTCTGCAGCTCAGGATTATCACTTGTGCTGAGTTCTTGATCCAAAGCCTGTGTGAGCGCAGGGTGTTTGACTCCCCTCTCTACACTGGAAGCTTCTCAGCTGTGCACACACGCTCCCACCTAGTTCAGTTCTCATGTATTTTGTCTGATCTTCAACACGCACCGTTTCATCCCTCAGCTTCACTGCTTTTCAAGGAATTCAGGAATCGGTGCATTGGGACAATGTACTTCTGTCTGCAGAAAGAAAACCTCAGTCCTTTGACTTTTCTCTTTGGTCCTTCTGTCTAAACATATTCATGATTTAAGGATTTAAATACTGATGCTGTTTGTTTGTATCTTGTGCAAGAATAGGATTCTTGGTTCAGGTCAGCATGGCCTTAAAATCTTAAAAGACTTCCCAACCCCCTTCCCCTTCCATAATAATGAATGTCCACATTTTTTGTTACTTGTGGTGTTTTCCAAAACAAGTAACGAGCGAGTTTATTTTTGAGCTTCCAATAAATGTGTCCTCTTTTCTTTATTCAGGCAGTGTCCCATCGCTGGCTGCTGGGCTGCTCTTTGGAAGTCTGGCTGGACTGGGCGCCTATCAGCTCTCCCAGAATCCAAGCAACGTTTGGATTTCTCTGAGTAAGTCTTTCAGCGTTTTATTTACGAAGGAGAATATTTACCCTAAAACATCTGGATACTAAGAATGAGTACTTACAAGTCTTTCTTCTTGTTGGATTGTGGTCGCAGTGTTTTACACATGTAATTACTTGAGACTGTTAGATGTCAGTGACAATATTTAGAGTAGTGTTAAGGGAGGAAGAATGCCGTGAGGGGTGAGGATGAGCTGGGCCTTGCCAGCTTGACTATCACATGGAAGCAGTGTTAGAAGATAACATGTTGTTCCAATCAACTTTTTACATGCTTAGTATGTTGCTCCTAGGTAGCAGCTACATGCTAAGCATTTCATCAGTACCATTTCCACGTAGTTTTCTTTGGAATTTCTTCAAGATCCAGCATTCTGGAGATTGCCCGTTCTGTGTTGCTATCAGTGAAACTACATTTTTTCTCGACGTCAGGTGGTCAGGGCAGATAACTATCTCTGATCTTAGTAGAAGGGCTGTAACGGGTTGGCAACAGATAAGAAAATGCTATCTCCCTCTTACAAGAAGTGGGGAAATTACATGTACAGGCTTAGTGTTTCGCTGGGAAAAAGTCAAGTACCAGGGCAATATACTGTAGATCATTTCTGGTTTCTAAAGAAGCACAAACAAACTTGTGTGCGCAGAAGCACAGAGTGCAGCGTCTGCTAGAGCTCCATTTAGCTAGAACTCCACTCTTCATGCACTGAGGCACTCCAAAATTCACAGTTTATTGACTTGTTCTTTTAACTCATCGTGTGAAATAACCCTTTCCACTTTTTCCTACTTATTTCTGCTCTGAACTGTAGCATCTCTTACACACGTGCATCTCTGCTCTTTAATCTTTCATTTCAGTTACATCTGGAACACTGACTGCCGTAATGGGAACAAGATTTTACAACTCTGGAAAGTTCATGCCCGCGGGGCTGATTGCTGGTGTCAGGTACAGCACAGTATACTGTTTTGTTGTTGTTGTTTTTTTTTTAATTCCTTAATTAAACTGAGATGGAGTAAATCCTGTTTTGTTTCCATGCATCTGTTACATGAGAAATATTTGAAAATGAGTTAACATGTTACCACTGTTGTTTAATTCTGTGAATTTACCGGGTGCTTTTCACCTTATACAGTTTGCTAATGGTTGGAAGATTAGCACTGAAGATGGTGGAGAAGCCCCATGAAAAGTAACTGCTCATTTTACAGCTTATCATCCGGATGAGGAAACCTGATAATGACACTGTGTGAACTCAGAAGTGAGTTTGGGCTGGATAGTTTACATACAAGGTGCCATTTATGTCAAGGATCTGGTGGAGCTCTTACTGTGTACTGAGAATTTGGTCCTGGTTGCTTTTTTGAAACACATTTCAATGTATTTTAATGCTTCTGATTTTTATATTCCAAGATACACCGATGATATGTATGAAGTAGAAAAGATCTATAATTAAGCAAATAGCCACAAAGTGTCCCCAGAAATAGTAGGCTGAATACAGCCCTGAGTGTCATACCTTTCAGACCAACTACTACAGTATACCTTACCTGTTGTATTCTGAGTTGATACATCATGTCTGTATAACACCAAACAAATCTCACCTTTTTATTGTGAAATGATGCTGAAATGTTGCTTTTCTACAAGTAAAACCTGTTACAAACCTTTATTTGGTACGTTTTTGTGATCCTTTCTGTGCATATGGGGTATAATTTATTTTTATCTTTGTATGGGAACTGTTGAATCACGATCTGAACCACTGATGGATCACCTGAGGTGAGCACTGAGTCAGCTGCAGGGGCACAGGAGAAGGCAGTGCACCTGTGTGACCAGAAGGGGTGGAGTCTGAGTCCACCTTTCCCAGACCCCATTTAAGGGCTGACCAGCAGTGGGGAAGGATCTCATGTTGGAGATCCCTCCCCTGTGGAGTTCCAGGTGAGCCTCAACTGTCAGTGACAGGTGAGCCTTTCCTAATTTACTGGTTGTCTTTATACCATCTGGATAAGCCGTGTGAAAATATATCTGCCCACCTTCATTATTTTGTGGGTACTATTCTTTCAGGGTATTCACCCTACCATCTTCTTGTCCTTACCTCAGTCTCTGTAGTGAAGTGCTCTATGATTGTTGTCTTTTGATGGTAAGGGAGAGCAGAAGATTAAATTAGGAGCCTTCATTAGCACGCTGACTCTTGTTGATTTACAGTCACTGATACACTAGAGTACTTACGGATTGTGACTCATATTCTAAAGTGATATTTTATATGGTGACTACTTAAGATTTTACTTTGGGACCTCTGTGCCATGAAGAACATGAAACCGCTGGCAACAGCGTGACATATAAAGGAGGATTAAATATGAACTTAAATATTATGCAACTACTTCTCATTTTGAAGTGCTGAAGGGAGTATATAACTACTCTCTCAGAAACCGCAATAAGGTGATTTTAAACTGCATAATTACTCTCTTTCATTAGCCACTTCCAAAAGTGTTTTTCCTGTTCTGAACGTTTCATTTTACAGCGTTGAGCCTGAGTGACACTTCCATTGTCTTGGATCAATGGAAACCCATATGGTAATAGATTGAATGCTTTCATAGTAGAAAGCAATAGTGAAAGTGGATCTATAGATGCCGGGCCAATCATACAGTGTTTTATTAATTCTCCTAACAAATGATATCAAATTAATTCCAGGTTTTCAAAGATATTTCACACTGTGACCTCCCTTGTTTCTGGGCTCTTAACCCGTCAATAACCCGGTCTGCAGGGAGCAACACTGAAAGCATGTAAAACCTCATCTGAATTTCTTGTCTCATTTAAATCATAGTCTTTTTTGACTGTGCTGCAAGTAAAAGCTAATGGAAATTTTATAAAGGACTTTAAATGTTTTCAATCCGCCATGTGAAATTTAACGGAAAATTCCATCCCTGCTATAAAACTTTCTTGAGCCATTCAAGAATGAAAGACATTAATACTCTTGAGTATAAGATAATTCTACGAATTCTACTCCCTGTTTTATCGTGTAACTTTTGTTTTTGGTGTTGTCTTTTTCTTCCACTGAGGGTAGTATCTATATAAACTGAGATTATTGCCTTTGAATTGAATTCACTGTGGCCACACCGCAGCTTTAGAGAAGCTCCATGCTGTGAGGCAGGTTTATATCTGTATCAATAAATACATCATAGTAATGATGTAACAAGGGAATTTAGATCAGCAAATCCTTATTCTGCAGACTGAGAGCCCAGGCCTCTGTTCCGTGTGCTCCTGTCACGCTCAAAGTGCCACACAAAGAGCTGGGTGGCAACAGCTAACGTGAAGTGCTTCATCCCTCTCCTGAGGGCCTCAATCAAGGCTGCAGGAGGGGATTTCTTATTCATTTTGGTAGATAAATGAAAACAGGAGTTAGCCCTACACTTTGTCAAGAGGGCGTACGAGAATCTTTTTAATAATGCTTCCCTTATGTCCATATAGGAAAGATAGGAAACTATTAGGGAGCATCCAAAGGAGAGCTACTAAAGGGTCTGCAGTGCAAGGTGTACGAAGAGCAGCTGAGGTCCCTTGTTTGGTTCAGCCCAGAGCAGAGGAGCTGATATTGCCTGGGAAGCTGCCACACCAGAGAAGAGATTGCAAAGTGCCTGGAACACGTGGGAATAGAAGCAACTATTTTCTAGTCTTCTTCTATATTTTTACCAATTACAGTGCAACTCTAGAATCGGTTCTGAGGCTGAGGAATGGTACCTGGGATGTCCCCTGTCAGGTGGAAAACCCATGAGGCAACCTAAATTTCATTTATGCTGTATGTTTTCTCCTGAGCTAGCCACGGGTCTGTTCACATTCAGGATCTTACTTGTGGTCTCCCCATTGCTCCTAACAGCTCTTCAGTGGTGTTTTTTTTTTTTCTTCCCAATGACTAGGCATTGCTGGGGTCCCTTTGCTGGATCTCTTCTGGCTGAGGTGAGCTGCTCACACAAGGGCAGTGGCAGGCATGTTTGTGCTGGGAATGTTACAAACCACCCAGCTGGCTGCAATGAAGGTTGTTTTGGGGTCAAAATCTTGTACACTTCGGTGCCTCAATTGTGCTTTATTCTTTACATGTGTAGGGTAGAGACCTGGAATGCAGTAACGAAGTACCGAGGTTCAATGGCAGCATTGAGTTGAGGGGAGGAAGAAGTCCTTTTACTCACCGATCAATGGACGTCACACCCTAAACGGTTCTTTCAATTCGTACGACTTTCATGGCTAGCAAAATGCCTTTCATTTAGTACAAATGCACAATGTAGTTTAGGAATGCAAGCAAGGTTACACTGGTAGAACAGGTGCCACTCTTTCAGTGTAGCAGAGGCCAATGAGAGGATGGCAATGTTTCGAGTGAAATAGCTTAGAGGGGAAATAGTCATGGGCCATTTTACTTTATCCCTTGTTCTAAGAATATAGTCAATGGGTGTTTTTAATGCAAAGCATATCCTCCAGCTCTCCTTCTGCTGCAGGCTTTGGAAGTGCCATTTGCCATGTCCCAGTTCTGTCAGTCACTGTGCTGGAGCTGCTGGCACTCTGTCATTCCTGGCTGAGGGGCGGTCTGTGCTCAGACTAATATGGCCTGAAGTATTCAGCAATTATCATTTCTGTGGTGGTAAAATTCCTAGCTTCTTGGCAATGTATTCATGCTTTCTGACTGAACAATTGAATCACCTGGAAAAATGAGAGGGGGGGGGGGGGGGGGGGGGGAAAGGGTCAGGAGAACCTCCGGGCAGTTACAGCAGGAGGAAAGTCTTCATTCCTCCAGAATCCCTACTAGAAAATAAATGGCAAAGCACTGCATCAATTGTGGCACGGAGACACCCAGACACACCTCCTCTCCTGCTTCCTTTCAGTGCCACAGTGGAGCAGATCAAAGCGTTCAGGCATTTGTGCTGTATCCCCAGCACAGACCTCAGGTGACTTTGGATGGTTTTTACATTCTTGCACCTTTCTTCTGAACCTGTGAATTGGAGGGAATGTTTTCTTTCATCTCTCCTGCACCCCTGGATGGTAACAGTGCATGGCACAACGTGTTCCCTGCCCCAGGAGCAAGGAGGGGTAGGTTTGACGCCAGCTTATTGCTAGTAGCTAACACAGTCTGTCCTTGTTTTAATTTGATCTCCTTTTAAGAAATAATAAGAAAAATCGCAGTAATTTCCCTTCTATCATCATGTTAAATGTTAGTATTTCATAGAATCATAGAATATTCAGAGTTTGGAATGGCTCGAGCTCATTGAAATCCTCTCCTGTGAGCACTATAAGCTGAGCTGAATTTTAGTACTAATACTAAACATGTTTAATTTTCAAAGATGAGGAAAGGATTCCAGATTTTGGAAGCGAGATTAGGAGGAAGATGTTTGCTTCAGGAGCGCTGAGGTGTGAGCGCAGTGCTCTGACACGTTGAGCAAAATCCAAAAGCGAGTTGGCACGTTCCCTGCGCTCCTCCGTGAGCTGATCTCGCATGGTTCGCGTTGTTTGCTTGTTTTTATTTGATGCGATTTGTGTTTGGGTTTGGTCTCCTCGTTGGTGTGCGCTGTTGGCTCCCAGGGCCGGCAGAGGGCGGCAGTGCCCCTCCGACGCTCTGCTGGGCGAGGGGGAGGTCGGGATGAGCGACCCTGAACCGGGCTCTCCTGCCCCTAAGACGGGGTTCAGCCCCCTCGGCTGTCAGATTTGGATTGCCACGGGCAGGAGATGCACTGAAATTCCCCCTGCTGCTCTGTTCCCCGATAACCCCGCGCAAAGCTTCCTCCGGGGATGGGCCAGGTGTGCTCCGTCAGTATGCAGCACCACCGCCGGCAGGAGAAGGAAACGCACAACAGCAGGAGGGAAAATAGATGGAAAGCAGCAGGAACAAAATCGATGCTTTTAAATTCTGGATGGACGTTTCCTTTCGTGGAGGCTCCCATTAGTCTGTGGGGTTATGAGAAGAGCTAAAATACTCCAAGGTGAGACTGGGAGGTGGTCTGCTTACCTAAGAAATAACAAAGCCTAAACTGGGAGGTAAGGGAAATATTTTGTGATGGGTGTAAGCACTGTAAGCACCCGAAGGCCATAACAAAGGGCACGGTGGAAACCCTAAAATCCTCTAAACGTATTATAACCCATCATCCGTGAACATGATCTTCCACGTTCTCCAGCTACTTACGCATCCCCTGAGTTTAGCAGGGCATCAGGCACTCTGCCCTAGAAGCCAGCACACGTTCCCTGTAGGGGATGGTAAAAGGCTGTAGGCTTTTCTGAGGCACAGGAGGCAGCAGTCTGCAATTATTCCTTTCTAGGTTGGCAGCCGTTGGGTTTGGAGTACCAGGAGCGGTGTGTTACAAGAAGACAGAAAGCAGCCACAGATTGTCATAGATATGTTTGAGTCACAGAAGGAAGTCCGCAGGACTCCCTGTGGGATCTAAGCTTATCTCAGTAGTGCTCCTCACATGTGAACATGACACCCTCTGTTGTCACCTACAGATGTTCAGAGTTCCTTAGCATTCTCTGTAAGGACAGAGCAGAAGATCTGATAAAGGAGGATGTTAAAAGCACACAAACCCTCTCTTATCAGCCTTAAACGGGGTGTGATGCATGCGTTAGCAATGCTGCAGGAAAGAGGAGAGTTAGATATTTAAATGGCCACATTAAGTCAGATCTAATTAGTGCTATTTATTCATTTTTATTTTTTTTCCTCTCCCCAGGAGCAGTAAGTGCAGACAGACAAAGAAGAGGTTTGGGGGAAGAAGGGTGAGGAAGGTCAGCCTCCTATTAATTGCATCTCCTTTAGCTGGGTGACTGCAGCTGACCTCATTCCAGTCTTTAATTGACATCTTGGTTTAAAACCCAGGATGGCGACACAGTGAAAGTTCTGGGCCTGCTTTGAGTGACACTGCATTCATCATCCTCTTTTTCTTCATCAAGCATGCATGAGAATTACAAATCTCATCTGAAAATTAGAATTTGGGCGCAGTACAGCCCACGTGTGGAGTGAATCCTGTGCTGCTGTGCCCTGCCTGCTGCTGAGTTGCTGCATTTCTACTTTACCCCCAGAAAACTGAGGAGGGAGTTTTCCACTTTGTTTCAATCGATCCTAAGGGGAAATAAGCTTGTGCAGCATCTTTGGGAGGAACGGAAAGAAACAAATGCCAGATGATTACACTAAAAAGAAGAGTGGATCATCTGGAATGGTGTGAAGATGTTGCCCTGAATGAAGGTTTCTGAGAAGGTTCTCCTCCTGACCGGTGCTGTCCTGTGCTAGCTGCCCCCTCCCAGCTTCTGTCCTCTCGTCTTGAGATTTTCAGCAGAGAGATCTGTTAATGAGACGAGTTTCGAGGACTGTGATCAGAGAAAATGTATGTGCAGATCTTGCCAAAAAAAAAACCTCTCAGTGGAGAACATAAGGAGAGGGTATTTTTGTGTTAATTTCTCTGGAGGTCATTCTGAAATTTATGGAGGAGGAGGAAAACAAGGCACTGAGCTTTCCTGGAGGTACCTCTGGAGACAAGACTGATTCAGGCTCAGCTTAATCACCGTGCCTGGGCAAACTAATATTCAGCAACCCACCAGAAATTGCTCTGCAGTAGGTCTGCACTCGTGGGGCCCTGTGCCTGCAGACAAGGGGAGTCTTCCCTAAGGCCTGTAAGTTCCCTCTGCATGGGAAATGATGGTCAGCCATTGCTTTGGCTTGAGAGGCTGCATGGGACAAAATAGGCAGGTTAATTTTAGGCTGAGGTTTGCAGCTGCACTCCATTGTTTGTGCCCGTGACGAAGCCATCCATGTGGTACCCAGCCAGGAGAGGTGGCAGCACTGCTGTTTGCTCCCACACACTTAAAGAAGTCACAGAGAAGCTTTGAGGCACATTGGCTGATGTAGTTTGCAGGGTGCGGGGCTTAGCTGGAAATAACCCAAGCTCCATCCCATGTCGCTTATGCCTTCTTCCACCCCACCACCCGCTCTGGCAGAAGATGTGAACTTCCTGTCACCTTCAGCTGAATTTCTCAGGGATTCATGTAAACCTACAGGAAAGGGCACAAATGCTAGCAGCCTGTCTCAGGCGATACATGAAATTCAGAGGACAAAATCCAATACAATTTCTTTCTTCAGAATTCTGGCAGGTGCAGTTTGATGAAACCACTGTAACACGCTATAAATCTGAACAGGAGATGATGTGGCAAAAGAAAGGGAAAGTGGCTTTGTTCAGGTCGTGCGCTTAATGAAAAACAAACAGCAGAAGGCTTGCTTTTATCAAGTTTGATCTAATTTTAGGTTTCTAGCTGAACTGCTGCATATACATTGGTCTGAAGCCTGTGGTGCCCTAGCAAGGGAATAGCTTCTTCCCACCGGAAAGCTGTGGTGAATCTCCCTGTGAGTCCTATCTGACAAACAGCTGCAGCTTCTGGCCCTCAGAAGACACTGCTTTCCCTGGCATTTGTGTTTGCCCTAATGTGACCGTAACGCATGCACACAGATACATGCTGTGCTTTAAGGAAGCATATCTCTGAGGAGAATGAGAAAAGCCTCTGATAACAGATCACATCTGTTTCTCAAGTAAATCTCTGATCTGAGGCAACAAATGCTGCATAATTAAATTTTATTTTCCTATGCATAATTAAGACAAAACTAATGTCTATGGTGTAGCTTCTCCTCCTCCTTGCAGTCTGCATCATAGCTTCGAGGGAGATTTCACTGCTCTCTATTGAACTGTAGCAGAGACAAAGGAAATTTTAGAGGACAAATGAAGGATGCACTTGAAACCCAGCTATGTTAATTTGTGCTCTGCTCCATATTGATCTCGCTTTCTGCTTCCAAATTTGGCGTGGGCTCTGCAACCCTGCCACAGGCAGATTGCCATGAAAGAGTTGTGTCTGCTTTTACCCGGCAGCACTGGATGCTCTGTGGTTCCGATACCCACTCACTATATCAGTCTCGCAGACTTACTGCTGTTCCACACCCTGATCTAGAATCACAGCAATCTGCCCATCCATCCAGTCTATTAAAAATTGTCCAGTGTTCCCTGCAAAACCAAACAAAGCAAAACAAAACAGATGGCTTGCAAAACGTCTCTTAGCCTTTTTGCACTGCCATGTTTCATCCTGCAGAACTGCTGATAGTGTTACAGCTTCGAGTTTCTCCATATTAATTGCAATGATATTTTTCAGTCTTTTCCTGCCAGCCAAGCTGCTGGCTTTTGATCAGAAGTCACGTGTGCTAGGAAGACGTGGACTGCTGTCAGCTGGAGCCAGTCTGCCGTGCCACGGAGGGAAGAGTGAGGTGCACAACCGCTGGGAAGGGAAAAGGGTGTACTGACATGCTGATGTACAATATATATAAAAAATATGTGGTAAATAGGAGCTTAAAAACCCGTATTGTTCATATAAAGCACTGGGCTGGGACTGAATTTCTGGTTGGCTTCTACTCTACAGGGGAGTCCCAGATTTCAGTGTCTGTTGAAAGTGCTTGTGATGCTTTAATACAACAGTGAATTCCTTGAGAGAACCTCCCTCCCCCCCACAGCTTTGGCAGGGAGGTTGGGCCACATGATCTCTAGAGGTCCCTTCCAACCCCTACAATTCTGTGATACAGTTTTGTGAAGATGCTCCAAACGCTTTGTTCCAGGAAAAAAAAAAAAAAAAACTGTTCTGAGTTTTGCTTCCTGCATAACAAAAAAGGTAACTCTGTTGCCTGGTGCTTGTTTTATGCCATCTCTCTTTGGGACACCTGAAAACTGATGTTTATTCCAGGTCTTGACTTCTCCAGCCTTTCCTGACACTTCCTTTGAACATCTTCATCTTCTCTAAGGCAGCAAATTTTGATTCTCTTTTTTTCTCTTCCCCTCCCTTGTGCCTCCTGTACAGAAACTGCCTCCACATACTGATCAGCCATACCTGCCCGACTAATTTCTGTTTTCTCTCAGGCCATCCAGTAGTCTTGGATGATGTAAAAGCAATGACTGTACGTACTACTTGTTTCTTTCCCTTCTGGGAAGCTCTTGCTGGGGACAGCAATGTTTGTGTCTGTGCTGATTGGGGAACCTCATTTTCTTACATTCCTCTGGCATCTCCTCCCCTTCAACAGGCAGGAAAATGCAGAGCAGGTCTGGAATGTAGTGATGCCTGTCACTGCCAATAATGCTTTTGTGCTCCACTGAGGAGCACAGCTCTACCTCCTCATTCTTGCCGTGGGGGACTTGGTGCTCCTAGATCTTAAGTGCCCTGCTGATCTTCTCTAGCAGCTCCACGTACTTAGGATGCGAGACAGCTGTCTTGCCAAAGTTTATTGACCCACAGATGACTCTCTGTTCCTGCTCCTTTCCCAAGATCCCAGAAATAACAGATGGAGCTGTAACGTCTGTAATCCACCACTACAGTCCTCAGAGTGTACAGCCCTTCTACATCCGCACACCATTGGTATCGTTGGTAGGTGTTACACAAGCAGCAACATCCCCACCGAAGTCCTTGTAGTGGTCACAGACATCAAAGCTCAGACTGAAGCATATACTGTTCCAGATGAACATCTGCATCTTGGTATCTTCTCTTGGTACCTTGCACTGTTCAGCACTGAGGTCTAATTAAATCTCTCTATAGCATCAGATACTGAGTACGGCCTGACCAGCACGTCTGGAAGTCTCCTTAATCTCATACGGATCTCCCCATATGTGCTCATATTAACTCTGAACGCTGGAGGGAAGTGGCCAATGCCTCTGAACGACATGGAGAAGAAAGTCCTGTGGAATGAATCACCTACGTATCCTGGTGGAAGTGGGATGGTTCTACAAAATAAAAAGAGGAAGCCCTTCTCTGTAAGCTATAACCATGAGCCAGCTGTGTGGCAAGTCTCATTTGAGAGGAGTAAACTTGGAGCTGGTCAGCAATGTCAAGGATGCCTTGGAAACTTCTTAACACTCGGTCTTAATGAAGGTTTTGGAAGGACTTCAGGAAATCAAAATTGTGCAGCTCACAAGATAGGGCTTTTGCTTCTGAGGAAGAGGGAAGATCTGAGCTCCAGCCCTTGCTCACAATAAAAGCTCAGTGTTTTAGCAACACATTTTGCTAACGAGACGTTAAAGAAGGGCAGAGTACTGTAAAGGGGAGACAAGTCAGTGAGTGAACTCCTGAAGCGGCCATTTACTGAAGTGATGAACAAGGCCTTTTCACCTGGAGCCTTTACTATTTTCCTTCATTTCAGTGTCTTTGGTTTATCTTGGTCAATGACTTGTTCATTAGAAATAAATAAGAAATTAAATAAGAGGTTTATGAAGCTGAAAACACAGTTTTCCTACCTGCCTGGTTAACAGATTATTTCATGAATGACAATTTCCTTTGTTTAATAGTTCAGCTGACTCTAAATACAGCATGTGTTTTCATCCGTTCTTCTTCCACATTCAAAGCATTTAACATGACTTTATTTAATAACGGAAAACAATGCTGCCTTTTTGCATGTGATTATAACCTAATTTATATCCAAAAGCAATTCAACAAAGCTCCTAGGAAAAGAATTGAATTAGCTAGGAAATACAGAATATCGTTTGCCAATTTCTGATTAAATATGAGGTAAACATTGAGTGTTAGAGTAAGAACTGAAGTTGTTTAAGTATTTAAATGTGTCACACAGTAAGTTAGCAAATACAAGGGAGTATGAAATACAGCAAAAGGCTTCGGGTGCTATGGAAGAATCTCAGTGGTTGCCAACTACAGGTGTCAGCCACTCTCTAGGAAAATGATTAAGCACAAATGCAAAGTGGGAATAAAGTAGATCACTTTAACCAAGGTCACTTACTTACTCCTTTAAATGTCAATTAAATGACTGCCTAAATCCTGTGCACACAAAGTGTTCCACCCAGCTCATTTCACACAGCAGAAAGCAGGGAGTTGCTGCGTCCCTGTGACCACAAAAGAGGAGGAGGGTAACCCTCTAGTGCTGCCGCTGCAGGCTGCAGCTTCAGTTCACCTTTATCCATTCTCAGCCCTTTCTCACCAAACGCTTCCATCAAACCTCCATTCTGCCTCCCATTTCTCTCTGCTGCACTTCTGAGAAGCGAGATACCTCTGACTGCTGCATGGCTTTCCTCTCCCCAGCACCCACTTCTTTACCCTTGTTCGTCCCGGTCATGTTCCCCAGAGGTCTCGAGCGCCAGTGAGCTACTTGTGAAACCATCACATGCGTGTGGATGGTGTCATTCTGGCACTAAGCATCCTGCCCGTGTTCCATATGACCCACCCAGCCCACGTGCAGCCTGGCACTCCTGCACGCCTGTGGCAGAGTTCCCAATTGATGCCATGCTACTTGCTGCGGCCACATCTCCAGCAGCTGGGACGGCTCTGGCTTGGTGGTGCTGAGGGAAGCACTGCCTGGGGGATAGGGGTTAATAGGAGACAACACCTGGCCACTAAAACATATTGGCTGCTGGTTAATGCTACCACAAACATGATGGGAGTAACAGAGTCAAGGCAGGTTTGTCCACCTTGGATGAAAGGAAGAACTGTAGGGCTGAGAAGCCTCCTGGCTTCATTTATTGGGAGAGTTAAACACGGTGAAGAGCAGAATTTAGATCACACAAGGGTACTGTGAATCTTGGCTGAGAGTATTTACTGTGGGGAAAGAGTTAATACTTCGTCCTCCCTAGCTGTCATGAAAATGAGTCATAATTTAATTAAGGACCATTTTCTATGCCAGACAAATGGTACCTCGGTATCTGAAACGATAAAAACAATGCAAAGACGAAAACATCACATTCCAGCACTCTAATCACAATGCTCTTCCTTCTCTTCATTGTGTTCTACGTTTTTTTCAGGTGTGAAATGAACAAAACAAAACTCAAGCAGCTCGCCTTTTGAGATGTCCACGATTTCAGGGCAAGTGCCTCCAGCTTTTTTTTTTTACTTGCCTTTGAGACTTCCCATCACAATATTTACTGCGTTTAATTTCTCCATGGAATCAAATCCAGTTAAGTCCAAAATCTGAAAGTAAACGCACTAACCTGGATTTGTAAAACGCCTCACAAATGTGATTAAAACCAGCCTAGCTTTTCATGGTAAGTAATAAGAGTTACGCATCTGATAGAGATATGTAGCTGAACGCTCTCAGTGAGTGCAGTGCTGTCTTAATACCCTCCTTTGTCCTGCTTCTTACTAGAAGAATGAGAGCACGCTGATATGTCCCACATGAAGTATGTGGGACACAGGCTGATGCGTACCGTATTAGACTCCTGATTCCGTAATGTCCTTAATAAATCTGCCCTACTTTCTTTGTTGCGATGCTCTTCTAATATTAGAAGTGCTTAGCCCTGTAACAGACTTATTCATATTCAAGGAAATATTCTCCTCTTACTAAGCAGTCTTCAGCCATCCACTTATCAGTCATTTGCGCTATACTAAAAGGCGAGTGTCCGACAGACACACGTGCAGCTAAAGTACACGTTACCATGTGCGCTAGAGGAGAGATGTGTGGCACCAGCAAGCTCTCTGCTACAGCTCTCCCTGCAATAAAAATTCATCAAGTCCTTCATGAAGGTATATTTGATGAGCCACAGATGCTGCAGCGGTTCCTAAAATAGTAGCTGTGTTACTCCTCATGATTAATATCTGATGTCTGATGTAGTTCTCTGAGATGTTAAAATACTTCTGAAGAAACATCCACCTCTGAAATAAAGTTCCTTTGAAAACGTGCGTTTTCATTTCAGGAGGAAGATTAAGCCTTGCTTAAATATTAACAGGAATTTCTGGTGTGGAAATTGTTTATTTTCAACAGGGTGTCAGTGTTGAGCTGATATGATTTCAAAGAACATCAGAAGAAACATAACCTCATTAAATCTGGTGCCTTCTTGCCTGTCTCGGTTTGCAGACTGTCTGAGAGAGCGGCTCTGCCCCAATCGTCCCGTGGGTGAAAATTCAGCCCTGGGTACCAGAGACCGGCAGCTCCTGGGAACCAGACCTCCTTGAGGGAGAAAGGAACAACCCTCCAACTCAGCTCAGCTGATGCTGAATGACTGCACGTTCTGGGTAAGGTGAAAGAGGAAGAGGAAATGATTAATTTCAAGAAGGAAGTCTTCAGCTTTGAAAAAGTTAAGAAATACCTTGTTGAATGGGAGCGAAAGAATTAAAGTTGGCTGTTCCCTTCTGTGCATTCCAAGTGTGATTACACACAGGAATGAAGCACCGAGGCAGGCTCTCACTTCCATACAGCACCTAACAATAGCTGTGGCAAACAGGTACTGCCTTTATGGGGAAAGGAGAAGTCTTCTGTGGTGGATAAGTAAAGAAAGCACGTAACACCTACTTCCAAATACCCCTGTGAGCTAGGATTAAGGAGCCAGAGCTGTGAATGCAGGATGCCCTGATGTACTGTGCAGTGTCCCCTCCCCACCCCATGGTTAGGGATGCCACCTGAAGAGGGAAGCACCTTCCTAAGGTGGATCATGCTCTTCTTCTTCACTGCTGACATTACACCGTCCAATACTCACATGGGTCAAAGAACGAACTTTCAAAAGAGCTCATATAATGGTTTTGCTATTTCAGCTAAAGGAGAATTTACAAAGAGATAGATAGCAGCCTAGAAACTGCATGGGATTAGTTTTACCTTTTGACAAATAAGGAACACACGACTGAGCATTATCGGTTTAATGAAAAGTCACGGGGCAGGTAATGCAGGATGAACTTCAACACGATCACATCAGTACAAGTGGTGAATCTAAAGCCCCATATTCATACATCAAGGTCCTAAAGAGCGTGATTTTAAGGGAGCAATAGCAGTGCAGAGGCGTGCAAATATCTGAAGGCATATATGTTCACGCTATGGTACAGGGGTAGACCAAGCAGAATATTTTTCTTAATATTTGTATTAAAAGGAATTTTGCATAAAAGGAAAGGACTGTTTCAGGGGGGTTTTTGTTTTTTTTTTTCCTATTCAGGTTAAGAATAATCACAAACCAATTTATGTACCGTAAGTTCAAAGCTGAAATGGAAACAAGCAGGGAAGACTGTGTAAGATGACAGGATCATACTTCAGGTTTGAGGGGAGTTTGGGGACACTTAGATGGGTTCAGCTCTTCTCAGGAAATGATACTCCAGAGATTCAGCATCTTCCCAGCTCTCACAGCGCCTGGGCTTGTTGTAACGAGTACAGGGAAATTCTTGCCTACCCTGACTGAATCACTGAGCCTTTGTCTAACAGCAGCAGGTTTTCCATTGTGAAATGGAGCTGATTTGCAGTATGCTGGAGGGCTCTCCAAATCTACAGTACTTAACATGCATTATTCATGCAGATCTGTTTTCCCTTAAAACTCATCTCATAACCGACTCCTTCCCGTTGTCGTCCAAGCCACTTCCAGAGAGAGGACACAGCCAAGGGGACAACTGCCTGACTGCAGAGCAGAACATCCTTTCATCCATCCCCTGTCAAAGTGTGTTTTTATCTGACTGAACTCCTTTACAACACATGTTGCATGGAAAGACTCTAAAGCCTTGACATTGCACATACTTGCTGTCATGCACTCCCCCGTGACTAATAAATCAGTGATGCTCTGCTGTCTTCATCCCAAAGAAACATCTCAGCTGCCCTGCAAATGGTGTGGGATGTTGTATTGGTTTAACAATAATCGCTTCCGCAGCCGGTTACAGCTATTTGCACAGTGCTTAACAAGTGTGATGCGGCACTAACGACTGCTTTGGCTCGAAAGTATTTTTCAGAATTTAGAATTTCAATATGACTCACTGCGTGGAACAACACAGATCATGGCCTGAACAAGCAAATAGCCTGTGAGAAAGGGCTTGAGTTTACTTGGGAACGCAAGTCAACCACCTCTAGCTTCTGCACGCAGCTAGAAGAAACTTGTTTGTGAGAAAATGCTCTGCAGATGTAACCAAGTATCCTTGCTTTCCGTGAATGACCTCGCTTATCCTGATATGTGATGCTTTACTGTCTCACACTGTTATATATATGGCCAGAGTTCTAAGGGGGGTTAGTGGACTTCTTGCTGGCCACCACCAATATCTGCTGAGGGTAATGCCAGGGCAAGCACTCTACTGTCTGCCCCCAGTAACGTGAGTACCTCTTCATTAAACAGATCGACATTAACTCATTAACTTCAAGCACCTTCTTGGGGATCAGTAAACCTTATGCAGAAGCGCTGGTGCTTTTGCACTACACTTATTTACCCTGTTCTAATCTTTTTCTGCATGGTACTAATACGAGAATCCTTTTTTCCACGTATCTACTTATGTTTGACAGGAGCCATGGATTTGCTAAGGCAGCTTAGTAAGATTTAGCTACTGCTGTCCAGTCCCTTGCATTCATCCAGGGTCTGGGGATGCCTGGCAGGAACATCCTCAGCAGCCTGAGCTCTCCAGGAAAGTGGCCTGTTACTGACCTGTGTCTGACAGGAGCTCACAACAATCGGCTAGGCCAAAACTGCAAGGGTCTACAAGCTGAGTCCATCATTTTGGGTGCTCAGTTGCTCTCAAGACCCAGCAAATAACACTGCACTTGAGCATCAGTTTCTACGCATGTAAAGTGGGAACGCTCATACTTGTTTGTCTTCCTTCACTGGATGTTTACATAATTAAAGAGTGGAAATTGTACTTGCTTAAGTTCCTTCTGTGTGCGTTGATAAACAGAATGCCAACAACTTCCAAAGTATCTTGTCAGCGATGTAGTTTCTCATAGCCTTGCTAGTTTCCTTGCAGCCCATCCACATTTGGCATAGATATCTTGTAAAGAACAGCTGTGGAAACTGGAAGAGAATAAACTAAACATATACTGAGCAGACTAAGAGAGTTTGGGTATGGAAAAAGCTCCCACCGAAAAGAATGACAAATGGCACATACTCTACTTTTTGTTCTAGTGCTCTCTCCATTACACTTTGGACCAACGCTACAAATGTTAAAGCAATTTCCATCCTTATGTCCCATAGCAAGACCCCACTGTGGGCTGCACTGCTCAGGAATGAATTTCACATGACCACAGCATCACAGCATCACTGAATCATAGGGGTTGGAAGGGGCCTCCGGAGATCATCTAGTCTAACTCTGGCTAGAGTGGGTTCCCTGAAGGTCACACAGGA
Source organism: Oreortyx pictus (assembly GCA_036925125.1). Taxonomy (NCBI): domain Eukaryota; kingdom Metazoa; phylum Chordata; class Aves; order Galliformes; family Odontophoridae; genus Oreortyx; species Oreortyx pictus. Next base: position 82,790,200 of record JAUPFR010000003.1, on the reverse strand, counting down.
AGACCCATCCCTGGGCAACCTGCTCCAGTGCTCTGTCACCCTCACAGTAAGTTCTTCTCAGTGGAAATGTATTCAAAGATGCATTAAAATGAAATGCGTGGCTGAACAAATTTCCGTTTCTCTGAGAAATTCAAGTTGCGTTATATTAGATGTAAAAAGGGACTTGAGCAACACAGTTCACACATCGTTTCTAGTGCGGCAGATGACTCAGTGAGGCTGAGTGGGAGAACCAGACAGGTCTGAATCACCACTTCTTCCTCCTCTCTGAAACAGTATTATCTCCAAACAAATAATTTCCACTCTCAAAGACACAGAAGTTCAGCAGTGGCAATCACAAAGCTCATGCCCCAGAAGGAGCCAACTGCTTAATGAAAATTCACAGCTGCTTCATATTTGGAGACACTGATGTATGTAGAAGGAAATTAGTTAATTAATCTTACAATTCTGGAACTTAAGAAGTATTTGGAGAGACAGTAAGCTCCATTTCACGATTTCGCAGAAGCCATGTATTATTCAGCTCTTTCCATTGTTCAGACTGATGTATGAGAAATGCAGCTGTGGAGTCTGACAGGAAAAATGAGAAAGACCAGATTTCAAGTACAGAGAAGTAAGAAAGAAACAGTTTGGGTTCTCAACGTTCCATCACACAGATCTGCTTTTTTTTCTGGCGAGTTCAGTGGGCAACGGAAGAGAAACCTGTGCAATACGTGGGAAGACCTTCGTACATTTTGACAAGTAGATGGAGGACTTTTATCTGCTAAGAGATAATTGCATTTGGAAGACCACCAACATTCTGCATTTTCCTTAAGCCAACTAATAAGGAGCATTTACACATCATGTATGCTTGACTGACCCCGTCATACCCTCCAGTATCTTTTAATATCTAGCACTTTCAACTTCCTAACTAGATTGGTAATACGAAAATGAAGTACAAAGCTTGAATAACAATTGAGTGAAAATAATTAAATGAAAAGTAAAAATTTCTGATTTTTATAATATCAAAATCCAACAGAGCAGAAACCAATACTGTTCTACAGAAATTACCTGAAAACATGTGGAATTCAACGGAGAAGACAGTTCCAAATATTAGCAAACCATGTTATCAGATTTCTGTACAGGAGATATTAAGTTAGGATTTCTCACATAAAGTTGGTGATGAACGAGGATATACACACTACATAGTATAATGATGGGGTGCTGCAAAACTCAACTGAAAATATAAATGTAATATAAAATATAAATGTAATAGGATCAAAATGGTGATCATGATGCTTTCATTATTTTCTTTCTGGTTACTTTCATTTACAGAATTCAGAAATGCAACATTATGCTTTATGGCAATCATTTATTCCAGAATGAGAAACAGTCCAAACAACTATGTGCTTCATAGTGTAACAACAAAACTGTTTTGTCTCAAAGAAATCCACATGTGCATGTATTCCTTGAAGGAAGCTGTCGCAACCATAAGAACAAAAAGTTGCCTCTTGACAATACCAGCAGACTTAGGAATGGAAGTATTTCAAAGACACATGGAACACAGGAGACCTCAAAGTTCCTGGAGTACGTGCAGCCTGAGGAGCCTCAGTTCCAGCTAGATGTGCCTTCAAAGCAGAGCACTTCAGTGCTGCCTTAACGTTTCTTGTTAAGGCACAAAAATCTTGACTGCATTTGAGAGTACTTAAAGCCAGCAGTAAGTAGCCAGTACAAGCAGTGATGTGGATTTGAGCACAGATTCTGCTGTCAGTGATGACTACAATTGCCTACGCTGCAGTGAGACCACGCTCTACATTTACTCAGAAGCTTACTGTCCTGCTTTGGCTTCCCTCAGCCCTTTTGGGTGCTCACGGAGAGATGCAAGTACAGTGTGGTCGCCCTATTTCACAGTTAACTGAGGAAGAATAGCTCCTTGCTCTAGTGCAGACTGGTATGGGTGTTTGCAGCTGGTGGAACATACAGCCGAGTGCAGGTCCAGTCATTCACCTCTGGGGTTGCTGTGTGTTTTCATGCCCAGCAGCCTGACCATCCTGGCAGGTTTCTGCTGGACTTGTGCTTTCAGCGCCCCTTCACAGAATTGGAGAAGGGTCTGGAGGAGAAGACGTACAAGAAGGAGCTGAAGTCCCTTGGTTTGTTCAGCCCAGAGCAAAGGAGCTGAGGGGAGGCCTCATGGTGACTGCAGCTCCTCACGAGGAGCTCTGCTCTCTGCGACAGTGACAGGACCCAAGGGAAACGGCTCGGGGCCGTGACAGGGAAGGGTGGGGGTTAGGGAAAGGTTCTGCACCAGAGGGTGGCGGGGCCCTGGAACAGGCTGCCCAGGCCAGTGGCCAACAGCCCCGAGCTGCCTTATTTCGAGAAGCGTTTGGACAATGCCCTCAGACGTTGGTTTGGATTTTGGGTGGTACTGTGTGGAGCCAGGAGTTGGGCTCAATGATGCCCGTGGGTTCCTTCCAATTCGGGACAAGGTCCTATGATACAACGAAGCAAGGAAATGCCACACAGCTGTGGTTACTGGATAAATGGCTGTGTCTCGTGCTCCAGCCGCAGGGAGCCACAGAGCACCCACTTCAGGGAGCCACTCAGTGCTAGCAGAGCACGGCAAGCACAGCACGGTCAGCTTCATTTTGCCACGCGGCAGTGTTATTCCAACCGCTTTTGTCTTTCCACCCTTCTCCATCCCATCCTTCCTTCCTTCCTTCCCGAAAGGACGCGGCAGACAGGCAGCACGTACAGAACGCGCCCCGCGCCCGCTGGGTGGCCGCCCACCGCCGCCATTTTCGGCTCCTCCCGCCCGCCGCGCCCCCAGCCCCACACCGGGGGGAGGGGGCTCGGGCTGCTGGGCGGGGCCAGAGCAAGGGGGGGCGGGGCCGTGCGGGCGGCGGCCACCAATGGTGCGGCGGGGGCGGCGCGGGCCGCCCGGGGAGGCGGCCGGCGGGCGGCCGCGGCCGACATGGCGGGGGAGCGGCGCTGCCGCCCGCGGTCGGGCACGGGATGGTGCGGGCGCGGCGGCGCCGCTGCTGAGGCGGCGCGGGGCGGCGGCGGCGGCGGGGCCCGCTGACAGCGGGGAGCAGCGGGAGCCGCGTCCCCTTCCCGTCCGCGCGGCGGCCGCCCTCGGGTGCGGGCGGCGCTGAGGGGGCGAGCGGGTGACGGCCGCGCGCCCGCGCCGCCGCCATGCTGCCCGGCGTGGGGGTGTTCGGCACCGGGCTGACGGCGCGGGTGATCGTGCCGCTGCTGCAGGCGGAGGGCTTCGCGGTGAAGGCGCTGTGGGGCCGCACGGCCGAGGAGGCGGAGGAGCTGGCCAAGGAGATGAGCGTGCCCTTCCACACGAGCCGCATCGACGAGGTGCTGCTGCACCAGGACGTGGACCTGGTGTGCGTCAACCTGCCGCCGCCGCTCACGCGCCAGGTCGCCGTCAAGACGCTGGGTGAGTGCGGGCGCTGCGGGCGGAGGACCGCAGGAGGTTTGTGAATGATGCTGGGGAGCGGTGTGGCTGAGCCCGTAGCGTGCTGATGCAATCTGCTAGCGACCGAGCGAAAGAACTGAAACAAAAAGGTGGTCGCTGTCTGCGGTGCCGTTGCCGGTTCGCTTTCGCCTTCGGTTAGTTTGGCTTCCTCCGGTTCCTTAGGGCCAGCAGCTTACCTGCTGCGGAGGTTGTAACGCTGAGGAAAAGACACCCCGGGAGAGTAGGGACTGAACAGCCCCGGTCTCCCTGTTGTGTCGGAGAGAAATTTCCACCGTTTGTTTCTTTCTTTTTTTTTTTTTTTTTTTTTTCTCTCTGATAAGGATGTGGGTCTTTTTAAGAAACGACGCCTCATTTTGTTTTTCTTTTGTGTGCCTGCTTTCCTCTTGAGGCTTCGCGCAAGAAGCGCTGCGTGACAGCCAGTGGTAGGACGTGGGGCAGCCATGCCAGAGGTTCTACTCGTAGAACCCCGTCTCCAGGAGGGCTGAAAGCGATGTCCTGCGTTGCAGCGGACTGAAGAAACCCAGTGTTGTTCATCGATACACCCTGGTCTGGTTTCCACGTGGAGAGAGGCGTATCTGTCCTGGAAAGTTGCAGACTCCAGTTTTTTTTTCCTAACCTGTGTTTTGCTTTTTGAAGTCCCCTTGTTGCCAGTAGCGTTGTTTTCAGGCGAGGAGGTTTCGTTATCAAAAAGCAAGAGCCCAGGGGCGCAGCAGCCTGCAGGTTCCCATCGCGTGCCTGTGTCTGCGCTGTGAATTCACAGTGCCTTCAGCCTGCTGCCCTCTTCCTGATGTGGGCACTGGAGGTAGCCTGGGCCGGAGCAGGTGTCCTCACAGCTGTGTGGGCTCAAACCATGCCGCAGGAAGTGTGCGGTTGTGTTGTTGTCATTAGTGCTGTGACATATAGGCATGTACTGCTGCTTCATGCTTATTTTCAGCACAGTGGCCCAGCTCTTCAACCACTGCTACAATACAAAAGTGTGAGTTCAGCCCCAGCTCAGGAAGTCCCCAGACTGTAGCTTCCTGGAAGCAGGGAGGGAGAAAATGGCAAGCTTAGAAGTTGTATTTCCCTCCTTTTAACTTTTCCACTGGTGTCTTCTGCTTGTCTCTGTTAGAAACAGAGCCAGGTCCAGCTCAGGGGCCTGTTCTGCAATTCTCAGCTGACTTGCTGCTTGAAGGATCTGTGCTTAAATGTTTGGGTGAGCCTAGAAACCAGTCTGAGTGTTGAGTAAAGATGTTTTCCCTTCTCACTGAGCAGAAACGTTCAGCACGTCTGCTAGCAGCATTCTGCTTTCCCCCTGTCTGTCTGCACCAGCAGTGCAGTTGTGTTTCGGGCCTGGCCAGAAAAGGGGGTGGGTTGGCATGCAGAAAAACAGTGTGTCACCAGAATCCTTACTTGTGTTTAGCATCAGAAGGGATCCCAGTACAGTGCGAGCCTCCACTTCGTTAAAAATTATCAGTGTAATCCCTCTACCATATTTAATCGAGTGAATTAAATGTGACTTTCTTCAGATGCACACTGGAACTTGCGCTGTGTGACTGAATAGCTGCTGCGTCGCTTGAAGTGATTGCTGCAGGTGGAGCTGAGAAGCCCTTGATGACATTTCATCTCTGTGTTTTAGGGGAAGCTGCAGCCATTTCTGTATTTCTGGTTGCACTGGTACTAGAGTCCAGTCAACTTAACTGAAGAGAATTTCTTCTTAAGGTTCCTGTGAATGTGTATGTTTTGCACTGGCACTAAATGCCAGATATTCTTCAAGCGTGTTTCTGGAGATATTAACCTTCTGACTGTGTTTTCGGTTCCTCTCATCTTCAGGTATGGACGGAAGCATTAAGCTGCGTGCTGAGTATCCACTACATTCTTGCAGCCATGCCTGCACAGCATTACATTTGAAATGTTTATATTGCAGTAGTACCTGGTAGGAATCTGTTCTGTCTGGGGGCTGTGCAGGCACAGTGCAACTTTCCCAGCCCTCTTAAGAGCATTTAGATTTGTTTGCTGACCGGTGCTTCCGTAGTTGATTGTGGTCATGAGGGAGCATCTTCATGAATAAAGGAACATAAATTGTGCTGCTGGGCTCCTGCCTTCCCATTGAGCACACAAGTGGTGCCGGCCTGTTGTGGACAAAGTGTCTGTGGGAGCCTGGTGATGAAATGCTGGCAGTGTGTTGCTGGGCCTACCCCTGAGACTGTAGGAACATCGCAGGTCTGTTGTAATCTGTAACTCACTTACACATTCCTTTGCACTCAGTCATAAAAATCATTAAGAGGTTACAGGGTTCTAGCTGTGGACCAACTTCTATGGTCCAGTTTTACGATGTCCTTAGATACTGTATTAAGCTAAATCATGATTATGAATAACAATGTAATATTTATCCTGTAATACTGAATTTCAAATTGACTGACCAGCCGTGACATTAAGCAGAACGAGTGCTTGTGCTTGGAAGACAAACGACTTTGCAACATATTAAAAGTGAATGATGGGCATCTTATTGCGAGAGAAAGTTCAGTCGTGGTGCTGTCTGTCTTCAGTTTGCAGAGCTGGGAAGAAAGCTGGGAAGAAAGGGCTGTGTTGCTTTTTTTTTCACGTGGCGGACATGAGAAAGTAAGTCCAGAGAGTGTGCTGGCAGGCAGCTGCAAGCCTACATCTTGCTAGAGTGATGGCTGTGTATATTTTAGAAGAAGCAGAACGTAGCACACAGCTTTCCCATTGCCTTTTTCTCCATACTGCAGACCTTTAATTCCAGTCTGGTTCCTCTGGTTCCCGTGAAACTCCTGGGACTGAGTGCATGAGACAGTTAAGGTACTGTTCGGGTATCATTGAGAATGGACAGGATAAACCAAAAGAACTCGTTTCCTTCCTGGCTTTTAGACTAAATCCCACTTTTTCCTGATGAAAATATATGCTAGTTCAGGTGCTGTGGTGGTAAAGTAGTTCGAGTGCCCAGTATGGAGCCCTGGGGGTGCTGGGGCACTGAACTTGCATGGCAGTGACACAGTCAGATTTGCCTGAGTCTGAGGAGAAGCTAGCACTGGTTGAAGTGCTTGCCTTGCACCGAGTCAGGCTGTGGCAGAGGTTACTCTGCCTGTGGCTGCCTTGGCTGAAAAAATGCTTGCTCAAGCTCTCAGCCACTGTACTGCTCCATCACTTAGGACATGGGCATGGGCACCCTCCTTTATGGCAAGAGAAGTTCTGAGAAAGGGTGTGTGTGTACAACTGGAGCTATATAGAGCATTGTAATTATTTGACTTAAAGTGTGAATTCCAGCATCCCCGACGGACTTAGCCCTGTAACACAGAAAGCAGATCTTTTATTGTTATTTTTCTTGACCTTATGCCTTTGTTCATAACTGTAGTGGCCACTGTTTCACCTGCTGTGGTGCTGGGTTGGCTGGTCCTTTTCTCCACCCTTACTGCGCTGATTTCCTTTCACTTTGCAGGGCTTGGGGACTTGTGCTGACAGGCTGTGTAGGTCAAGGACAAGGGACTCTGTCAGAGTGAGAGCTCAGCGGGTGAAGGAATTGGGTCCTCTCCTGGAGTTTCTGGCTTTGGGAGAATGTTAATTATAATTGAGTTTAAAAAGAATGTGTAGATAAATGCAGAGGAAGGAAAATCTGGGCAAATAAAAGAACAATTTTCAGGCTTCCTGTGTTGCTTCTGAGTTCCTCTGAAAGACCTCTTAATGCTCAGGACTGATACTACATAACAGAGATTTGCTATGCGACTCCAAATGTGGGTAGCTAATCCTGAACACACCAAACTGTCTGCTTATTTGAGACCTAAATCGTGCTGAGGCATACTGCAACTTACTGCCCTCTTCACTGTATGTGCAATAGATTTTTGTCCATTTAGCAGAAGTGATAGCAAAGCACTAAGGATTAAAACGGAGTTAAATTCCGAGGGCAGCCAGGACTGGTGTTTTCCACAAGCTGCTACAGTACACCACCACCCTTCACTGTTAATCAGTTTGCCACAGCGTTATCCGGAGTTGCTAAGAATTGTTCTGGTTTCCTCAGATCACCAAAGCAGAAGCCTTTACCCTGCTGTGTATTGTTTGCTACTTGTATAATAACCCTGTAGCTCACATTAGTGAGCTGTCAAAGTCGGAGACCTAATTTACAAGGTCAGCATGTGTGCATGCAACAAAACCACAGTCCTTACAGAAAAATGATCCCGGGTCTGAAGTCTTGATTTAAACAGATTAATTTAGATAGCTGTGCAATTAAATAGGAACGATCCCTTGTATAGGTTCCCTGAATCAATTTAAAGCTTGGTCTGCACATAGATTTTGTACCAGCATAATTATGGCTGCAAGGGTTATGGTTTCTTGAGTGTAATAATAGTTTCATAGACATTAGAAGTCCAGCTGGTGTGTGTGCCATTCTTCACCCGTAATAGTTTCTCTCTCCTATGGAGGTGTGAATGGTCACTCGCATGAAGGCTGATAATGCATCAGTTCAGGTGATTTATTTTTGCAGACGTTGGGAGGAATGCAGTTTGGCTTTCAGGTCAGTTTGGAGCTTTTTGAGCAAAAACCCCCAGAGGTTTTAAAGATAGATATCTATTTTTCTTTTTATATGTTCGTTCAGAAGGTGTCTGCTTTAAAAATGTGGTGAGGAGCAAGGGAGGCTGAGCCTTACTGCATAGCAAAACTGGCACTGACTGCCCTCGTTACTCCAGCATTGTGCAAGACCAACGTGCCTTGTGACTGTGGGTGTTACAGAGCTAAAAAGTTGCCCTCTATCCTTGAGAGCTATGAGCACCTCCTATCGCTGCAGTGGAACTGGCATCCAGGGTGGCAGAAATACAGATTTTAGTAATGCATAGGTCAGCAGTCTAACTCACAGACTAACAGGAGTTTTATGGTGGTGTTGTGGATCGGGTCACGTTGTAGGATGAAGGTGTATCCCTGTTCTTTTGTGCAGAGATCGTAGCAGCCTTAATTTCAGCCCAGCCAGAGCTAATGATGAAAGTTATTTATCAGGGCATGACTCCTAGATCAGAGCATGGTGATGAGTGCAGAAAATGAGAACGTGGTGAGAGAAACTTGTAAGTGAGGCATGTAAGTGGGTCTAATGATTGGCAGTAATGTAAGAATAAACATAATGATTTAACACAGGGATCAAAATAATTTTGGTCATTTGCCTGAGTTTAACTTCCAAGATAAAAAGCGATGCCTTCAGTGCCATTGCTGCAGCAGTCACAGCTTTAGTGAAGCAGATGGGGGTGGGAAAAAAAGGTAGCAGCTTTGTTTTGCATTCTGATGTTTCCATGGCTTTTATCAGCAATAAAGACTCTTGTTTTGGCACTTCCTTGCAGTGAATGTTTGGCAGCTCTAGCTCTTCCATCTGGTCATTATTTGCCAGGAAATGCCCAGAAGAGAGGTCATGGTTGAATTAAATACTGTCTCTAGGGTACTGGGCTTCACACAACTAATGAGAAGCCTTAATATAGAGAGCTTTTCAAAATCCAAATAGAGTCGAGCAAGGACAGAGAACCATAAAATAGTAGTTATCCTTACAGCTGAATTGATGTTGCTTTAAAACGTGAAACAAGGCTAAAGTGAGCACTCAGTTCTTTCTCTATGTATGTATTCATATGCATTACGCACAGAGGTGCTTATATGTGTACGTATAAATAAACACATGATATATGTGCTCATGTATGTACATGTGCATAAAAGTTGAATAATGTTCAGGTGAAAAATATTTAAATAAAAAAATTCCTGGAAGTTCCTCCCTTTCCTTTGCTTCCTCCATCCATAAAAGACAATGCTGCTGTTAATGGCTTATGTGAGGGTAGGAAAGGGGTGTGAGATAATTGCTTAGAGAAGATCTGGAAAGTGCTTAGCTGTCCAAAATGCTAGTCAAGTTTGTGTGTGTAAAATAAATGTCAGAAATGTACCTCTGAAAGAGGCATTTAATAGCTTGGATTTTGATCTTGCTTACTCCACTGTGATTGCCAGTAAAGCTCTACTGAATCAGAGGAAATAGTTGATGCTGCTGAGAATCCCTGGTGGTCTGGAGGAAAATCAACCGCGCAGCAAGGAGAGCAGGTTGGCCTTGCAGAAATGTGTCTTCTGAGCAAAGACATCTTGTGTCCATTTAGGAATTGGCTGATGGGAATTTTGGGACACCATTCTGCAACTCTTTGCTGACTTTGGTAGTGTCCTTGAAGAGAAAGTTCCCTGATTCCTTACAGGGAGTATCTGTTGGGTGTAACAGTTGATGCAGGTAGGCATTGGCTTGCAGACTGCGCTTGCGCCAATACAGCATAAACAAACCCAAAACAATAAAATGAAACTTAGCTACATCTGTGTAATTCCACGCCTTGGTACGGTTGTGCTTGTGTAACACGTTATGGTGGCAGGTCTGTAGGAGTGAAAAATGTAAGATGACAAGTATTTGGAGCAAAGGTGCATAGAAACATGAGCCCCAGCCTGTGAAAGTCAATTGGTCAAGGATTGTAATGGTACTTACCAAATTCTTTTGTGACCTGTTAATTTCTTTGAAGGAATGTGAAACTTCAAGGCTGGGAAAAATGCTTTTTGATTAAACAAGATGAGATTCGTGATAAAGATTCATTTCTAAGGCAGAACACTGGCTGTAGTGCCTGAAATTAGCTTGTGGATGCAAGATGCAACACTGTCCAAACGCATGTGAAGATGACCTGAGCTTTATGTCCTTGACTTAAAGGCAGAACTTATTACTGATGTTACTGAAGAATTCTGCTTAAGAATTGGTCTAGATGCTCCTACTTTGCTGAACTAGTCAAAGTGTGCTTGGATGTGGTTTATGGCTGTCAGCGTAGTTTGAGAGAACCACACACCTGAAATGTTAAGTCTTTTTTTTTTTTTTTTTTTTTGCTGGACTTCATCATTTAACCTTCAGGAAAAAGCATTCTGATGCACTGTAAACCTAAACAAAGTGAAGCCATAGGTTCATGAGTCATCTGTCTGAGGGATGTATCTCATTGGTACTCATCTGTTTGCCTGTGAGACTTAGTGTCAGTTAGTAGGTTTGTCTTTCATCATAGTGCCCTTAGCCTTGTGACTCTTCACATAAATTTAGTTGCGTTAATACTGTGAGTGCCACTGTCAGAAACTGCAGATCTGCTCATATAGATCGAGTGATCCCATCTGAGGGCTGCTTCACCCAGATATTTCGTCAGCTGCTCAAACAGCACCCACTGACTTCTGCGAGCGGAGACCTGTCGTTTTACGTGTTGGATGTGAATAAAATCATGCCCTTGTGGTTGTGGTGTATATTCAATTATGCGTTTGAGCTGCAGGAAGAGGTTGGCTCTTCATGTCATGCTGATGTCTGGCTTTCCCTGAGTGGTTGTGCAGGTGGTTGAAAAATGGAGCAGGAAGAACGAAGAGGCCACTGTGCAAAGAGCCAATTCCTGGTTTTCTGATGAATGAAAATAAGCTCAGTGCTCCTCTGGTTGGTGTCCCCTTTTAATGCATGCAGAGCAGCTTCTGAAGGAAATGTGGGAAACTGGAGGGACTTTCTTCTCTGGGGAATATTCAGTTGACAGTGATCGGTGGCAGTGTTGAGCTGTAGAATTGTATCTGGCACTGAAGATTCTGCAGGTTGCTGTTGCAAGTAAATAATCTTTCCAGTATTGGTCCTGTATTTAACAGATGCTACAAAAAATCTTACAAAGTCAGTTTTCTGTGAGCAGCGATAGATCAGCAGCTGGGAGGTTTGTGTATTTATTTTTAGTGGGAGCTTCTCTTTGGTATACTGCACACTGAGAAAACCTTTTCTTCAGCCAACAAGGAGGGTGTATCTGGGATGGGTTGGAGGGAGGAGCTACTTTTCTTTTGAAAGACAGGCAATAGCATGCACGCATGCATGCCGTGCTGTTTGTAAATACACTGACTTAAGCCGATGCTCAAGGTTGTGATAAAATTTGGATTTGCATCTGCTGTTGAGTGGGGTTTAAGTGTAAAAAGATGTTATCTTTGTTGATGACATGGATGAGAGCATTTGAGTGCACCCTCGGGAAGTTCGCACATGACACCAAGCTGGGAGGAAGTGCGTGGAGAAAATGGACCTGGGCACCTTGAGTACTGTGTTCAGTTCTGGGCCCTTCACTACAAGAAAGACACTGAGGCCCTTGAATGTGTTCGGAGAATGGCAACTAATGAGAATGGCAGAATAACCTGAGGATGCTGGGTGGAAACAGCAGTGTTGGTGGTTGCTGCAGCCTCCCTCCATGTTCTGTGACTGTACTTATAAGGAGGCTGCACCAAGTAGAATTGAGTTGCCAAAAACCACCTTCAAAACCTTTCCTCCTTTGACTGCATCTGCTTTTCAGTGTATTTCCCCAGATTGGTAAGTAGGCAGAGTTGTTAAAAACATTCCAATCACTTGGTGCTCAAAGGAAAACTGGGACGGTGCTCTACCCATCAAATCCACCTTTTGGCAAGGCGTTAAAACTTCTCCTGAAGCATCTAAAATACAGTGCAACAAGTGCAATGTTAACTGACCTTGTGAGCACCGCAGTAATGAATGGGGGAAGGAGTGGATTTTGAAGCTTGCTTGCTTGCTTACTACTCTTGTATGTCCTTCTGTAGAAAAGGACGCATAAAAGTTAGCTGTATGGGAAGTGACTGCGAGGCAAGTTTAATTTGGTAGCATAAAAGAAGGAGCTGGGTTTTTTTGCTACCAAAGAGTGTATTTTATCAAGGCAGGACATAGCTTTCATCTTGTTTTCAAGAGGATTGTATATTTCCTGAATTCACACACGCTGATAAAGTTTCATGCTTGGCAGTAATGGGTCTTTGCACTGGCTGATGCCACCAAAGTAATAGTGAACTAGACTTTAAATATTTAGAACTTCCTTTCTGATCTTGTGATGGTAGCCTAAGTTCTGTGTGGGCTGGATGGTGCATAAAGCTGGAAACTGTGTGGTGGGACTGATAACATCATGTGGATTATAGTCTTGTGGTTATATTGAGTGCAGATATACATGGATAATCGTAGGTGTTTCAAAATCTCTACTTAGAACATGCTTTGGATGGCTGTGTGCTAGAGTATGAGACTTGTGAACTGACTGCGACTATTAATGATGTCAGAAGGTGAGTTTCAGACTAAGACAAACTCAGCACCTCCGACTGGAAAACTGTACTGTGAGCCTCGGTTTTGATACAATAGAGCTGTGCTGTTGCAGTCTTTACACATGTAATTACAAGAGTATGAGAGATGGATTGATGTGGACAGTAGTTAGGATATTAATTAAAATACCATGGCTCATGTACGTAACAATATCCCTTATATGTCTTGGTTAAAGAGTTGGAGAGAAGTTCATTTGAAATCCCTGGGGTTGTGGACCTTGGATCTTGTTTCTTGTTCTTATCAACATTTGAGTAGCTGTGGATTGTTTTATAGGGTACAAGGTTGTGGAGATTCACAGCTGTAAGAAAGGCATGGGGTGTTTAAAGTCAAATGTTCATTTCAGTAGGATAAAACTGCTTTCAATTGGACTGTTGCTTTTCAGGCATGCAAGCCCGAAATATGAGCTGTGTGGAGTAATCTGAGATTTACCTCTGGATTTCCTTGAATAGTCTAATTTTTGGTGCTTGTACTTCCATCTACCTGCATGCTAATGCAGCTCAGGCTCCTTCCAACAAATGTATGGATTCTTCCTATGTTTTGAATTGAATTATGAAGGGATAGAGTGACTGAAGAATTCCTTGGACAGCTGTGGTCAGGAATCTGTGTGCATCTGGTTCTCAATTTCACAGGACCTATAGCTCTTAATGTAGAGGTGTAAAAACACTTCTTTTTTTTTTTTCAGAGCTCTGACAGAAGGTTTTACAGTGACTGGAAGGTGCCTTGACCCCTAGGCAGCTTGCCCCTTGTGTCTTTTGGTGAAGTGCAGCAGAATACATGCAGTTGTCCTGTAGGCAGTCAGTACACTAGTCTTTAGAGAAGAGATGACTCTTAGTTGATGAGAGGCAGTCAGGTAGGCTTTTCCGGATCGTGCTTTAAAAGTCAAATCGTGAAAGGTCTGGTGGGGGCACTGGCACAAGCTGCTGAGAGAAACTGTGGATGTCCCCATTCCTGAAAGCATTCAAAGGCAGGTTGGGTGGGGCCTTAGGCAGCATGATCTGGTGGGTGGCAGCCCTGCCCCACTGCAGGGAGCTTGGAACTAAATGGTCTTTCGGGTCCCTTCCAATTCAAGCTGTTCTGTGATTCTGTTGAGACAACTTAATCCTTCCTGACCTTTCAAATTGGCCCACTTAGACATTGAGTAGTACTGAGAGTGTTTCAAGTCTCTAAAAGAACTTCTGTGTGCCTGAAATCAGGAGACTTTGAAAGCCTTCTGATTTGTTACTGGCAGAAAGTCATGTCTTTGAAGTTGCTTGCTTTCCAGCAGTCACTGTTGTGTCCCAGACTTCCAAAGAAACTGGTCTGCTACTGAACGTAGTGTTACACAAAATGGGAAGCCAAGCCCATTGAAGTTGCATTGTCCTGGGACTTGTGTGATATTAGAAAAGGACTAGACAAAGTTGTTTGCTTTTTTCTTTTCAACAAATACCTTTTTTGTGTGTAATGTTTACTTTATGGCTGATACCCTAATTGCCAAGTTTCATATCAGAACAGATGGTTAATCTGTAAATGCTGGAATTGAGATAAAGAGAGTGGCATTTGTGATGGAAATGTGTGGTGAAACCTATGTGTACCATACTGTTGTATAGCTTGTGGAGCAGCAAGCTTTTGCCAAAACAGAAAATACTGTATTGTTTTTGCATGGCTGGCTTTCTTATTCAGCATCTTCCATTTGGCTTGTTACCTCCATTTGAAAGCAGCACCAAAGAAAGGAGATGCACCAAAGTACAGGGATGCAGGGACACCTTGGGCTGTCAATGTTCAAAGCCCTAGACTGGGGAGAGAAACCACGCAGGCTCATATCTCCCCTTTGTTCCCTTTTGCAGGGGCCTGATGTTTGCTTCATGTTCCTTGAATGTGAAATAAATGCGGGAGGTTGTACCCGTTTCTCTGTAAAACCTCATGTTGAAAGGGTGTAATGTGCTTTGGCATTTCCTACTCAGAGCTAGGAACCATCAGGTAACATCTGTTTGGAAGAAGAGGATGTGTTTCAGTGAAACGATAAGGGAGGAGGGACTGTCCTTGGGGCCTGAGCACGAGATAACTCCCTGGTTAGAAACAGAGAGGTGACTGTGGGAAGCTGAAATGGAGACCCATGATGTTGACAAATGTGGCCAGAGGAAACCAGCTGAATAAAGGTCTATGAGGAGTGGGTGTGAGGGAGTCGGAGTAGCACAGTGATGCAGCAGCAGGACTTGCAGCAAACGGAAGGGGAAGGAGGGTGTAGCCTGTGGCTGTGGCTCTGTCAGCGGTTCATAGCACTCCTTTGCTCACTTCCTCGCTGGCCGTGGGCTGTGTTCCCTCCTCCTTACTCTCTTGCTGGTCTGTAGTTGCTCACCCCCAAAAGACTGAGCAGAAGTTGCCCCCAGAGTGTCTTTAGGAGTGGGTGATGGGATGCAGCTGGGAGGAGGTGGCTGAGGCTGATCCTGGGACAGGGCCTGTGTTGTGCTGGGGAAGGGAGAACCTGAAGGGATGCTGGAGTTGGGGAAGACATAACTGAATTTGATGGGAAAGAATTCAGTGGGAGCTGCAGGATCTCCAGCATTGAAATATAGTGAATTAATGAACCCTACTTGGAAGTAAAGGTGCAAAAACGATTAAAGTGGTGTGCATCCTTCACTGTTGTTCAAACTAGCTAGAGCTTACCTGGGAAATGTGCTCTACATGTAAGCTTTCTTTCTGTGGAGATGAACTTTACAAACTGGACTGAGAAGTACAGGGACGTGCCTGGCACCGCTGGCTCCAAGCTGAATTTCCACGAGCAGGACACGAATGACAAGCCAGCATCCTACTCAGGCAGAAATCAATTTAGGCACCAAATGCAGCAGCTTACCGAGGATACCTCTGTAGCAGTGACGTGTGAACTTAGAAGAAAAAGACAAAGAGAAGCTGTGCACAGTTACAGGCTTCCATTTATTAAACAGTGGCAGTGAATATCTACTTCAGCATTGCTAAGTCATGAGACATTTAATAAGAGCCTTGCTGAGTAACTTCAGAAGTTTTTGCCAAAGCCTGCAAGATCAGTTTGGTTTGATGTGACGTGGAGATACATCAGAAGTTGCACAGACTCGAGTACTTTCTGTTATGTGGGCTGTCTGCTCCTTGCCTCAGTTGCTGAAGTGCTCTGCACATCCAGCCAATGTGGCCTAGCAGGTGACAGTTCAGCCTAGGTTTAGTGGGTAAACATTGTTTGAAATCCCAGACACGGATTTTGGGTTCCAGAACAAATCTTTCCTCCTGTTCTCTGAGGAGGGGAGCAGCACCGAGCAGAGCTCTGTCGAGACTTGGTCTCACTTGTTGCCCACAGCTCTGTGTCACAGCCCTGCCGTCTGCCTCATTCAGCTGTCACCCAGCTCCTATGAGGCCCTGCAGGCTCTGTCTGTTAGCCAGACCTGTGTTATGATGCTGTATTGTTCTGGCAGTGGTTCACCTACATTGTGTTTCAGCTGTGCAGCAGGCATTACTGTGGAATCACAGAATGGTTTGGATTAGAAGGGACTTTAGAGACCGCGCGGTTCCAACCTCCCTGCTGTGGGCAGGATTGTGGGTCCCAACCAACTGGTATTGAACTTTTCCAGTAATGGGGCATCCGTAGCTTCTCTGGGTGACCTGTTCCAGCACCTTGCCACCTTCTGATGAAAGAATTTCTTCAGAATTTTCAGTCAGAAACTTTCTCTCTTTTAGTTTGAAGCCATTACCCTTGTCCTGTCGCTCTGCTTCCTGTCAGTCCTTCCCCAGGTCCTCAGTGATGTCTCTGCAGAACCTTCTCTACTCCAGACGGAACAACTCCAGTTCCTTCAGCCTCCCTTCACAGGAGAGGTGCTACAGCACCAGCACACAAACTTATCTTCTGTCATGATTGGAGTTATATGCTCCAGTGATTTTAAATAAAGAAATAAATGAATAATGTGGCTAAGAGCATCTCCGTGACCTCATTTCTCGTGGAGACCCAGACTGAAACTTCCCATTGTGCGCCAATGTTGAGGTGTATTTCCAGAGCTTTGGGAGTTCCCTCGTAGTGGCTGGAAGGCAACAAATTGCTTGTAGGAGTCTTTGGAATTTCCTGTGGCACTGTTAGGCCACAAAGAGCAGCAAACGTGGGGTTTTATTTGCTCAGTGTTTCTGCCCCTCGGTCAGACAAGGCTTAAGGTCATGCCTCAGCTACGTGCAGAGGGCTTTGTGTCTTGAGGGGAAAGGAGATGAATGTAAAAAGGGTGTTTAGGTCCTCATTTATCCTTCCTGAAGTTTTTATGTACTATTAGTCTCCAGAGAGGGAGTGCGTAGCAGAGCTCCTCTCTTTTTTTTTTTTTTTTTTTTTTTTTGAGCAGTCTTTCCACCTTGTGAGTTAAAGGGTATAACTTGAACCGAAAAAAGCCTGCAACAGAAACAGCTGTAAGGATGTGGATGATGTTTCATGTGAAGAAAAATACTGCAGTGTTGCTCAGCTCTGTGAGATACCATCTCATTGTCTGCAGACACCTACTTTCTCTTAAATCCCCAAGGGGGAAAAATGCAATGATTATTTTCACTTAATACATACGCAGTTGCAGATGACACAAATGGGGAACCGAGATACAAAACAACTCACTTTTTATTGCTGTATTTTCAAAACAGTCTGGTGGTCCTTAGGTTAAAAATTGGTGAGAAGTTTGTGAGTTATAGCTAGTTGAGGGTTGTCCATCTCTCTCACCCAGTTCAGTGCACACACCAGCACATTTCTGAACACTAGGTTTGTAGCAGAGAGCTAAGGGACCTGTCACTGGCTTGCTTGACTTGGCCCAAGGGAGCAGCTTAGCTTTTTCCTAACATGGCTATTTCTTGGGTTTGCGTGACTCTGTATAGTTGAACTGTATTTTTCTTCTCTTGGTTTCTTTTCATCCAAGTTTTTCTCATGTGAGTTATTTTGGATTGGATGGGATTTACAAGGAGGAGTGGACGTTACATTTCAAGGTTTGCTATTGCATTGACGTACTGATCCCCTATCCCTAGGGTCAAATCTCTGGGCTGAGAGCGAGAATTTAAGATTTTTCTGCAGGGTGGAGAAGTATTTTGTGATTTCACCCCCTATGAGTTCACCCTCTCCCTCTTGTGCTGGTCCTTCGTTATTTCACATCCACCCATACAACGTGAAGGAAAGGCTGGTTTAGCCTTTACTGTGATCCTTATGCATAGCCATCTGCTTGGGAGGCATTGATGATACTACATGCAGTCTAATCTCCTGGTGACTCATTTTTGAACGCTGGTACATCCCTTTATGCTGTTAAGCCATCTTTGAACCTTGCTGTGTCACAGCAGTGTATGCAAAGAATAAATCCACTGAAGTCGGTCAAGTAACACCAGCTTGAAACTGGAGTGGCCAGAAAACCATGTTTCTAGATTATGTGTAGCAGAAAGTAGTGAAAGCTTCAAGTGATCATGGAGGATTTCAAAATTTGATTTGCCTACCAAAGAGTCTGGCTGAATGTACTGAAAATAATTTCAGAGACTACAAACTGAGTTGAACCGTGTCCCTGGAGCTGTGTAGACATTCTGCACGTTATGCATGAACTCAGTGAGCACTCGCAGCAGGCTGGGATGTGCAGAAATGTGATTGCTTGCTTCACCTGGTTGACTTGGCCCTCTGGGGAGGGTCTGCTTTTTGTGGAGTGGAGAGCAGAGGCTGCTGATATAATTAGATTGATTACTCCTTGCTTGCACTGTGATTTCAGAGTACTTACAGGAAGCCCACGTGAGTTCACTTCTGACTGGTTAGTGCTGTGTTTGGAAGACAGTAGCCAGTATGACCAAATGTTTGAAGCACACAAAAACAGTGCAGAAGGGGAAGATTGCTTGAGCACCTGTACAGTACCCCATGTTCTCTTAATGCCTCTCATCCTTGTACCTCCTCTGTTTTTGTGGTGGGAAACAGAAATAACTGTCATATTCATCAGAAGCTGTTGATCGTGACCTGGTTCAGTGTATTTCTGAATCATAACCTTGCAGAAAGCATACCTCACCCAGCAGGAACTCAGCAAATCCGTTTAGCAGGCTTACGATGCTGAGTCTGAGATGTTTCAGCCCAGCCAACTGTAACCTGGTTTTGTTCATGCTGATCGCTATGGTGTTAGTATAGGAAGTTTATGGAAGAGCTTGTTATTGCATGCAGTTTCTTCATGTAGCGTGTTATTACAGAGGAGCTAAGTAGATACAGAAACATGGAGTTGCATAGGTTGGAGTAGACAAAGAGAAAACGAACCCAAAGAATCCACCAAAATTGGTCAGCATCCATTGCCATTTTCCTCACACTGTATTTGCCATTCCTACAGGCTCAGTTTTTGATGACTTCCTTGGTAGTTGTCCTTATCTCTGATTTTAATCCAGCAACAATGCTAAAATAGCAGTTTCTTCTTTTTCCGTGCTCCACTGCTTACTTCACCATCTAAGCCATGAGATTATTACTGTTGTACCTTTAACGTGCCAGGAGCAAAGCCTACTGAAAATACTATGATCAGACAGAGCAGATTAACACTGTCATTTGATTGTATTGTACTAAGCTTTATTTATTGCTCTGTGTGTAGCAGTAGATATTTTAGCTTGCACAGATGTGCTGTAATGTTCTTAGTCTCATAACTGCCCTTTCTTGTAACAGTTGTAGTTCATTAAAAAAAAAAAAAAAAAAAAAGAAGAAAAAGTCCAGACAGAGAGCTGGCATAATTGTGGCATACTGGGAAGACTAGTCACATTACATCTTTGGAATTAACTGCAATGGGTTTATCATGAAAACAACCATTCAGGTTTGGGTTTGTCTCAAGCAGTCAGACTCGTATTGCATCGTGCATTTCTAACCATTTGAGTACTCAGAACTGTTGAGGTCACGTAGGCAGTGTCCTGCATAGAACAGAGTTTTCCCTGCAGTATATTTTTGTGATGTGTCTAATTTTAAATATTTTCCCATTCTGCTGTTTTCCTCAGAAGGTTGTAGTTTGGGTGAGTCTTTCTGCTGGAAGACTCAAACCTTTTAGTCAGGCTTTCTTCTTACTTCAGTTCCATCATTCTGTTGTACCTTCAACTTCTTATGCCTCAGTGAGTTCCCTTTAATTCATTCTTTTCCCTTCATGGGGTTCACATCCACCTCTATTGGAGATTTCTGTGCTGTGTGTCATACTTGTCATTTCAGCAACCAGATAGAAAGATACCTGTTTATTAATGATGTGTGTCATCTTTAGAGCTGCATGCAGGTGACATTCAGATGGGCTGGAGAGCTAAACCAGGAATGGTGAAATAGCTTAGGGTGGATAATCCCTTAAGCTTGAGTTCAGATGGTGTGGTGTAAAGCAGAGAAGCTGCCTCCATGTTACTGTTGGTGCCTGGGCCTGCAGTTGCAGTCCATCTTCTGATGCGATATTAGTGACCCATCAGAGGTTTTGAATGTTTAAAGCCTATGTAGCTAATGCTGAATGTGTCAGCATTGACTACTGTAGAGCTGGATGGATTATGAAAGAAGCACATACAGGAAAATTGCTGCTTGTTTTTCCAAAACTTCTGAAACGACTGCACTGTGGAGGGGGTTGTGCTTTCACCCTGTACTACTGTATGTGATCTATAGGATGTGATGTGTTTGCACACTGGTGTGTGAAGCTGGGCTGTGCAATGCTGCTGGAGCCCATTAGGCCCATTGATCACAGCCATATTGGGCCATCTGATTTTTCACCTCTTCAGTGACCACCTTAGTCTAGCAGCTCTCTCCATTCAAGAGGGTGATGTCCTAGTAGTAGTTGAGTGCTGACAGAAAAGGGTGGTGAGCAGATGCTTAGAACTAGCATGCACTCTGTGGAAACCATTTACAGTTCTCTATCCTGAACTGAGGCTGTAATTTTACAGCATCAAGGCAGGACTCTATTGTGGGGTCACTGTGGCTTTTCTGGGAGGCTTGCTTAAGCGCTTGAGCACGGTCAGCCCTCTATAAGGAAACTCATGTATTTTGCTACATAAGGAAACCCGTGGGTGGGCATGATATTTCAAGTATACAATCTTACTAGTGAATGCTTTGAGAGTGTTAAACAGAGGAGACTAAGTGGAATTCTTCTCGATGGAAGCCTAACCTTATTAGGTGCAGGGGGCATTTAGGTGGGCTCCCCAGATTGTAGCAATACAAAATAAGTTGTATGGAGCCACAGCAATGAGGACTGAATGAACAAGGAAATTGAAACCCCTTTACTTTCAGGTATTTGGCCCTTTCCAAACTGGAGTGCTTTGTAAAAAATCATAGCTGCTGCTCTGTGCAGGAGCAGCATATGGATCCCTGGTGATGTCAGGCTCATGCTCCCACCAGCCTTAAATTGAAGAACAATGCATTAGGAGACCTGAATGTACTGCATGAAGAACACATGGCACATTAGACCTGTCTGGTTCATGCAGAAACTTACATCTAGTTTACAGTCTTTGTAAATATGTCATCTTAATGCCTTTCTGGTACCTATCAGCAAGGCTCTGTCTTGCTTGGATTAGTCAGACCTGACAGCTTTTGAAACTTGACCCTGAATTGTGTGACAAGCTGTGACTAACTCTGAATGTGAGTGAATAATGATCAGTTTTGATTTCAGGAAAATAAATTCTTACAATCAGAAGTTGTTGTTGTTGTTGTTGTTGTTTAAATTTCACTGTCTCCCTAGTACAATTTTAAATCTTCATCCCTGTTTAATGGAGAAGCCCTTCTACTTTTTCTGTTAGAACAGAATTGCATCTAGATACATATACCAGCACCAAGCTTCAGATATCCTTCCCTGCAGCATGTTACATGACATTTCTCAGATTTGGTTTGAACTTATTAACCATCTGATTGTTCTTTGAGATGTTTCTTTGTAGTTTAATTAATACATATGAATTTCTCCTTTGGACTGCAGTTTCTGAGTAAGAGTCACTTGCTGCTAATACATGGAAGAGCACAAGACACCGATACCTGCTGTGCCACGAGGCTCTGACTAACTGGAGTGTTGCGTGTCTACCTCTCATTAACTGAATTGCCCAAATTCTTTGGACAAATTAAGCTGGGCTCAGTGTGAAGCTTGTGAGAGTGCATGGTTCAGTGTGGCTGGTGCTTGCTGGCATTCTTCTGAGTGAGAGCACTGATGTTTTAAGTAGCCCGTAGAAAGCAGCAGCTTATTTCAGTCAGGGCTACTTGGAGGAGAAAAAAACGAATTCCCCAGGGTACCACAGGCATTATGAAAATGATCTTAAATGAAAATACATATTATTCTAGCTCAGTCAGGCACTAAAAAGTTTGAGATCTGGGCAGTAAATGACTAAAAGACACTGGTCTGTGGCTACTGATGTAGCCTGGAATGGAACCAAGGTCCATAGAAGTCTGCAAGAGTTGCCCAGTGCGTGCAGCCAGCTTTGGCCTGAGTCCTCAGATGAGTTTTCCAGAAATGCTCAGCCTTGTTGCTCCTATCTGCAGTGGGAGTAGGGTAGCCAACGCTGAGCCTTCCTGGGCTGCTGGATTAACTCTCTCTGTGGGTAGTTTAAAAGCATAGAGGAGACGGGGCAGAACTGCGTTATCAAGTTAGATGCCATATACATGCTCCCAAAAGCTGGTTTTGCAAGGGGCTTAAACTCAGCTGGGAAACTCCTTTTACCGCATTGCCAATGTGAATCGTGTCCCTCTGCCCAGATGTGCCATGACAGTGGCAGCAAAAGATGTTTGTGTAGCTTAGTGCAGCTTTTTGACTGGATTTGTGAGCTTTCTTGGCGAAATTTGATGACTGTCTACCAGAAGGAAGCTAGAGGTCTTCAGGCCCTCCTTTGGCATCTGTCTCCTTAACCTGTACTCCTTTTCCAGAGCTCTGTGGCTTCTGCTGTCTTCAGGCTGCACTTAACTACTCGTTAACAAACACTGAGAGTGGTGTGGCAGCCTCCATACTCTGCTGTAGGGCTGCAGGATGGTTCTTCAATTTTTTCTGAATTCTGATAATTTTTCTAACTAGGAAACAAAGCAGAACCTATATGCGATAAAAACAGGAGTAAGTCTTCCTGCAGGTGCAAGAGCAGGCTGTACTTTCCCACTGAGGCTAATCTAAGCCAGGCAGCCTTTCCCCTCTCATCTTCAAAGCCCTTGATTTAAGGAAGGAGAACAATTACGCAATCAGTAAGGATAATGGCTATTTACTTTTGGAAACAATGGACTTGATGAACCACAAAAAATGACCTCATTGCCTCAGAGCAAACTGTCTTAGTTTGGAATGATGTGCATTATCTCCGTGAGGTGGTAGAAAGTGACCTGGTGTCACTGTTTTTCTCTTGAAGATTGATGGGGCTCAAGTCATGGAAGCACATCAGGTTGGTGGAAAACTATGCAAATATATTTAAAGTAATGAACGCGGAATTGAAACAAACAACTACAACAAACAACCTGCAACTTCATAGTGATTCAAAATTCTCAGGCTTATAAGACAACTTGCTGTAATCGCCTCACGTATTCTGTAAGTATGGCTTTGCTCTGACTGCAGTAGGATTTCGCCATGAATTTATCAATGTGTGGAAAACAGCTCTCCTGTTTAGACGTGTCCACTTAGGATACAGTGTAATTACCATCTCAGTTAAAATGTGTTGGGGCCTGTGTAGGCAATGATAATAGGGTGTTATGTGCTGATTAGCATATTCTTAAAATATAGGAAGTATTGGGCTTATATGTTGGGCTTGCTGTGCAAGCTGGATTGAATTATAAACTGGAGGTGGTGGTGGGAGGGTAGAACTATTCCTATTCCTTTCTCAGCTCTTTTGAAGCTCCTTCCAACCCACGTGCCTGCAAGAGCTGAGACCTGTACTGTATCTTCAGCCTGGGCTGAAATTGTAACTTCTCCATTTTGAGCAGTTTGGCATTTATATGGATTTCTCTCTCAAGTTTGTAGTCTGAGATTTGCTCCTGACTTCAAGAATGAGACTAAGTACCATTGGAAGCACAGATGAAGCAATTTTTTTGCCTGTGAGCACTTTCAGCAGTGTAGATGTGCATGGATGTTGGATGACAGGGTCTTGCTGCGGCTCTTCATGATGGCTGCTGGGAAATAGTTGCTGATAGCTGCACGTGAACCTAGTGGAGAAATAAGAACTGAGAAAAATTAGTTTTATGTGTATTTGTGTGTGTATGTGTGTATACAGAAGAGAATATCACCTTTTAAGGACTGCATACCCATTTTGAATATATTTTAAATTTTTACTGTAAATGCTTTGCCTTTTTGGCACTGTGCAGTCATGGTGACCCAAGCTGCATGGGAACTCGTAGCATCTTCTATCTGATGAAATTGGGAAAAACAAACTTTCAAGCACACAGGCTTCAAGTTTAACTTAAAAAAAAAAAAAAAAAGAAAAAAAAAGTTATAGGAGACTGTGGGTGAGACAAATGTAGTGAGACTTCAACAGACTTTCTGTTCTTCATTTGTGTTTTGCATTTTTACCAACGAACCTAGCTAAAGCTCTTTCCACTTCACTGGTACATGCAGGAATAGCGTAACTGAGAGCTCACGTAGGTTTTGAGCAGACGCTGCAGTAAAATTCCCTCCTGCTGCTTTATGCCATTCAGGCATTTGCCAGTGCTGCTAAGTCATCTAAAAGCCTGGATTAAAAATATTTTGCGCAGTCAGATTTGGTTAATCTATGCTTGGTTTGTATGTCTGGAAAAGCAAAAAGTTTTCTTCAGTGATTGGTTAGAATTTAGACATGGTACCATAGGTATGGCTACGCTTTAATCCTCTCAATGTGCAGAAAATGAGGAAGATATGGTCTATACTTTATTCAGGAGTAGTATCACCTATATGTCAAGCTTTCAGGATCATTGCCACAGAGGACTCAGGTTCCCCAGAACAAGAGTACACCAACAGAAACAAAAGCAGGGTGAGAGTCACCGTTTTTTACTGTGGTGGCCCAAAGCTTTCTGCAGATACCAAGATTTTTAATTGTTGCCTTGTGTACCTTAACCTAGCTAAGTGGAAATCAGCATCAGTGAAGCTGGAGGAGCACAAACATCAGCACACCCTGTGTAAAGTCACGCTGGGCATGCTTCAGTTCACGAATGTCTGTGCTTTCATCGCTGTTAATGCCAGAGTAAAAGTTGAGTAAGTGTGTTGGCACACACAGTGGTCGTGTTATGCTTGCAGTGTGGCTGTGGCCTTGGAGAGCAGTGCTAAGGACTTCTCTCCATAAAGAAGCTCCAAGCATGCCTTCAGAAGATGTGTTATAATTACTTACTTTTGAAATTGGGACAAAGCTTAAAATAGTGCTTATTAAAGGTGGAAATTTCTATGTAAGATTTCTGGATGATTCTTGTTGAGGTTGGTTATTCCCTGTGATGCTATTATACGTGAACATGTGACTCAGTGAGCTACAATTAGGCTTTGCTTTTCCTTGTTGGGCTATTATGAAACTTATGCTAGTTGCACTACAGAAACACTAATGCTGGTGCAGTTGTATGACTATAAGGACAGTTTTATAGCAGTTCAGTTTCTTTCAGTAAGAAAAAATGGAATAAGCTGTGCTAGAATAAACAGTGATATCCGTATAACTTTTCACAGTGGATGAACTGAGGAGTCTGTGAGTGCTTAGGAAAGGTTCTAAGAATGACTAGAATTCTGACGAGGATTGTTTCCCTTTTCTGTGGTTGTCTACTCCTAAGCTATGTAGTTAAATTTGCATATGCATATTCTAAAATATTTTGTTACAGAATTGCAGGTTTACACCCCAGTGCCAAGAATAGCAAACTCAGTGATATATTTTGTTTTCTTTCTTACACCTCCTAGCCCTTTTGGTACACAGACTACTTATATCCAGAAGAAGCCAATATGCCTGTAGCCATACATTAGGTCTGCACTGTGTTACCATACATTACCATGCGTTATCTACTATTGTTGGGTTACACATTGCCATACTCTTGGCCATACCTGTCACATGAGCAGGATTCTACCATGCTTGGCACTGTATCAGCGCAAAGCAGAAATCTGATTCTGTCTCCTGAGGTTCTCATCTTAATAGAATTCAATGTATAACAGGAGTCAATAGATATAGTATGTGGGAGAGTATAGAGCAGATGAGCACTGTTTTACATTCCAGATGTCAGATCTGATGAAGGTGGAGGGAGGTGAGCACGGAGGTAGGAAATCATGAAAGTGACTGTTGGAAAGTCTGGTTGTTGGGTAATAGTGAAAGGCTTCATTGGCAGCAGCAGGAATCGATACCTCTGTGCCAAGTGAGAAATGATAGGGTGAAGATAAGTGACAGAAAGCCTTGAAACCAAAGATAAGATGCTTATGTTTGATGCAAGAGTGTGTGGAGAGAGCTGGTGGAGACAGCAGTGAGAAGATAGTGACAGACTGGGAAAGCTATCTCTGCTGAGGTGTTCTGGATGGGGGAGAGCAATTTTCTTTGGACCAGGACTTGCGGAAACATTGTTGAAATAACTGAGATGTTAGGGTTTGGAAATCCAAGAAAAGAAGAACTGTACAGACACTGTGTAAGAAGTACCTGCAGGATGTTCTGTCTACCCTGTCTTGCAAAATATGCTAGAACAGGTTTAAAGCGTGTTTTCTACTAATTACTGCACTTGTAGGTACCTCTGTTTGGGAATAACAGTCCAGTTTCTCTTTAGCTTAACCCTCTTTTAAGTGAAGTGGCAGGAAGGCATCCTGTGGAGCTGAGGAACAGCAGGAGTAGCTGTCAGGAGAAGCTCAGTCTAAGCAAGGCCTTCAACATGGTCCAGATATGTAGACCTAAAAAGTGCATGTCCAGGGTGCCAGCTAGCAATACAAGGCTGACTTGTGCTGTCCCTGGGATGTAAAGCAACAGGTGGTGCAGTCTGATGGAAAGTAAAACACTGCTTCTGTGTTGTTGTGCTTGAGCTGAAAGGTGGATTTTCTGGGTGAACTGTCCTAAAGACAGATTGAGAATGCAGCAAGCACTGCAAGTGAGAAGCCTGGAAATAGTTGTACCTCTGTGCATCGTCAGTTCAGATGCTGCTGAAACCGTTTGCTAAAATAATTCAGATATAAGCTGCAGAGGAAGAAGAAAAGCTGCCCAGGGTATTGTAGGTTATAGGGCCACAGAATATTAGAGGGAATGTTAAGGAGGACATGAATAAAGCAGGAGAAATCAAGTTTAGGTAGTCATAAAAATTTAGATTTTTGCTTGTCTCAAGACACAACCTGAACTATTGCATTAACACTGTTGTAGCATTGTCAGTGATGCTGGATGCTGGATGATTAATACTCTTAGACCGATTCTGTAATGCAGAATATATTTAATCAGTGGTTATATTAGCATTCTCACTGTGGCAAACAATTGAATTAATATTGTGCGCAACATTAATGAGACAAGAAAGTTATATGGTGATTAATCACTCACTGCCAGTGCTGCCACTTGGCGCAGTGTTTATTTTTTGTTTCCATGAAAGATATCAGCAGTAACAAAAGTGGGTTTGATAATGTAATTTTTTTTTTTTTTCTGTCTTCCTAAACTAAATATTTTGGGGGGTAGGGTTGTTCAGCAAGCAGGCTATGGCCAGCGGGGAACTTCTGATTGTGTTGCAAGCATCGTGCAGCTACCTTAAGTTTTCCATTGCCAAAAGTTAAAATGGCAGGATGAGAGTGGCAGGAGCAAGAGCAACTATTTGCTAAAGACCAAAACATATGCAGTTTTTTCATAATGTAGACCCTCAAGCACTTTTACTGTGTGCTTTTGTTGAGGAAATGTAATTTTACTGTAAAAGCTGTACTTCATGGTGAAGAAGTAAATAACTGATTTCCGATCATCCTACACCCATTTAAAGGGCTAGTTTTGCTCTGTTTCTCCATACAAGCTGCTTACCCAGCCAGGTGCTGGCTGGCTGTGATCTTACCTGTGGTTGGGGCTTGTATCTTCCTATGGGACATCTTTGGACACTGAACGTGGTGCAGCAACAAAATGTATCCTGGTGCTTTTTTGGAGGTTGAGGACCATGGGGATTATCACAGAACATAGGTGGCCCAGTAAAGATCTGGGGACTGGTGTTGGAGCTGCTGTGAGAGCAGAATTGTAAGGCTATTCTGGGCGATGGCAGGCGATGCTTTATGCCCAAGGTGTCTCTGGAGTACCAAGAGCTTACATAGCTCCCTTGGCTCTTTGTAAATACTGAGTACTACTCACTGATACGGCAACATGAGGATTTTCAGTTAGCTGGTCCCTGTTTCCTATTTGTCACAAAGTTTAAATAGTTTTGTTGTTGAGGCTGTCTTGTGGAGCTTTTATCCCAGCAATTTTTCCCTTGTTGGAAGCAAGTCTACCTGCTACTGACATGGCTGAGGCAAAACTAAGACACTCTCAAGGAAGATAATTGTCTGTGAGCCTTTCTTTTTCCCCTCAGTCTTTGCTGTTTTGTATTTAGGCATCTTGCCTGCTCCTCTATTCAATGGGGGGTTCTGCCTGTTAGAACAGAGCAGTGTAGCATCATTTAATCACCCTGTGATTTCATTAAATACTAAACTGTCAAAGAGGTGAATAAGCTGTTTGTGAAATCTAAGCTATAAATATGGCTTGATTCACTATTCTGTTTGGGTGTTTGCGCAAAGCAGGTGTAAAACTGCTGCCTCTTTGACGACATATCAGTTGTATTCTGTTTGAACCACATGCTGGTAGGGGGACCGGTGCTGTATACAGCATAATACCATTGTCATGGACAGGTATGAATGAGGTTCAGAAAACACTGGCCTAGAAATACAGGATCATATTTAGAGATCCAGTTGGTGTATCAGAGCCATTAGATTGTGATTTGCTTTAGGAACCCCTGATTTTGGATGATCCTTTGTTTGCACACTGTGACTTGACAAGAGTAATGAGAGTATATAACTAGTGTTGAGTAGTATTAAAATCCAGTCAAGAATGCTAATGCCAGTTTATCTCATTTCTGACTAGCTTCATGTAATCCACTGGCACTTATAAATGTGAAATTTTGCTTACTTTTGTAACAACATTTATCTTTCTCAGTCTGCTACTTCAAAAAGATTGGTCATAGCCACAGAGCCTCTGGCTGTTGCTCTCAGAGTACGGAGAGTTGTGCTCTGGTTTCAATTTTTTAAGGGGAGAAAGAAAGTCCCTTTACTGGACTCTTCTTGTCGTCCAAGCAAAAAGATTAGTGAAAACATTCAGACTGAATTCCTAAGATTTGCTCCTGGAAACTTGTTCTACATCTGGATCTCCTCTGCCTTTGTAAACCTTACAGTGAATATTTCTAAACAAGCGATGATCACAGAAATACCTGATATGTCAAGCAGCAGAAGGAACTGGCTTTTAACAAATCATATTTGTTAAAAAGACAGAAGAATTCACAACAAACAACAGTTAGTGAAATAAAGTTTCACTGTGCACTGACTGTCCTTGCATATTTATTATATGGCAGTTGATAGCTATTTCCCATACAGTTCTGTCACTGGCCTACCATTAATAATACAGAGTTTAAATATATTGGTAACAAACTGGTTGAATCATTGATGGAGAATTTATTGCAGGAGGGAATTTGCCTAAAGTTTGGGTTGTGGTTTTGTTGTTTTTTTTCCCCCGTACATTTCTGTGTATAGACTTTACGTCACTTTTTTTTTTTTCCATAAAGGCTATTTGGCTCATATGTCAGGAGACTTGAGGTCATGGGAAGAAAAGCCCAACCAACTGAATCAGTTTAAATGCTATTTATTCCCCAGGATCCAATTTTTCTTAGGTGGGTGAGTCTTCCTCTGTATTTCAACATCTGTTGCTCAGCCTTGCTTCACAGCACAGTGGTGACTTGCTGTTGGTCAGACTTCTGCAAAACTGTGACAGCAACTGTGGCAGAGTACAGCAGTGACACCACGGCATGTCCTGAGGTTCTCTGAGTCATGTTAGATTCAGGAAACAACAGTATAAATAGAGCTCTCCAAATAGTAGCTTTACATCATCATCATGTGTTTCCAGTCGGGGGATAAATACTTCCTCATTCCAGTGGTTATATCACTTTTCCAGACCCTCTCTAAAACTAAATATAGTCATAGAAAGTGTCCCTGCACATGTAAACTAAAGCAGTTGAGTCATTTAAGGCCTTGGGGAATTGGTGAGAATATGCTGTATCATCCGTTGCTAACAGACACATGAGGGAACCATTTGTAGTAAGAAGGAGGATATGGTCTTGTAGTCGGAGTGTGGCTTTGGAGATCAGTAGCTCTCTTGGATACGGACTGGCCTTGTGGAGATGACTGCCCATTTGTTTGTCTCCTGATACTTAAACTGAAAAAGTACAGCCCATGACCAAAACATTGGGCTACCTTCCCTGTAGAGGAGGTTGTGGAATCCCCTGACTAACAGCTACATGACGCCCTTCGTGAGGGATCTCTTGTACTTCATTTTGATTGCTACTGGATGCGTCACTCAGAACACCTGCAACAGCAGCATTGTTGGGTCCTGTGCTGGGCTGTCAAATTCAGAGTCGTTCAAAATCAGTCACTGCTCCTGGAAGTGTTGATTTTAACACTGCTATTTGCCATTCATTAAGAGAAGGTAGAAAGTTGGAGCAAGAAAAGTTACAGATGGAAAAAATGTAATCAAGCGTTTAAGGCCTGAACAAAGGTCAGTAGTATCTGTGAGATTGAAAGAGCTGATGGAGGGGCCGTCTCAGTGAACAATTGCCCTAACACATCCTGTTGCAGGGATAGCTGCTCATTCCCCTACCTCAGTGACGCTGTAATTACTGACCATTGTGGAATCTTGCTAGTTGTTCTTACAGTGCAGTCCTGTCTCACAAGGCAAATAATTACCACTGTACACAGGCAGCATTTCAAAATGAGGGGATGGTTCCCTTCTGATCTATGGACATGGACATATAGGAAGAAAATCACTGCTTAGGCCCGTAATTTGCTAGATGGCCAGGGGAGCTGGTAGTCGATCTCCCCTGGTTACAGCAGCACTGTAACCAGGGGAGATCAGCCTTTGTCCATGCTGAGCTTTCTGAAGTCCCTTCATCTGAGTCTCCGTACCAGAGAAGTGTACTCTTTTAGTTACGTGATTGAATATTTTGGATATACAGAAAGGGAAGGCGACTTCCGAAGTTCTACACCATAGCTTGCAAATGTAAGGACACATTTCTGTGGGAAAAGCAGCTGTCAGGTGGCACTTCAGTCTTTACAGCAAGAAGCAAATACATCCTGCAGTTACAGTTCATACTTTTGTGCATTACATTCAATACAAATCCTTATAATTCGTTTGGATCTGGTAAATACGTATCTGTAAAGCATCTTTGGATTTAATGAGGATATTTCTGATCTTTGATTTTTTTTTTCTCCCCACAAACAGCAAGAGCTCATTCACCAATATCTGAAATGCTGCTTTGCAGAGCTGAGAGGTGCCACGTGTCAGAAGGCACAAAGGAGTGCTGCCCATGCTCTCACTGCATTAAGGCAGGGAGCAGTACTCATGCTATTATTATGGGGAAATTCATGGGTAAGGTAAGTGGTAATTTTCCAAACCAAAATTTGGCACAGCAGACCTAATTTATTCTTCCTCTTGAACAAAAACACTGCAGAGTTTTGATCGGGCATGGTGATTTGACCTGTGTGAGATCCAGCAGGAAACAAATTGGGAAAAAGAAAACACAGCAGTGGACTGCCTGCAGTTCCCGCTTTTGCTCCCAGACACTTAACCAATATGTATGCATTACCTAGGTGCTAAAATGAAAATTGTCTTTCTCTTCAGCTTTTGGGTTGCCGTGTCTCTTGTCTTAACCAGATTGTGTGCAGCATAAAGTGGTCTACTGTGCGCGGGAAGCAGCTCAGCGCTTCAGACACAGGGAGGCTGGGAACTGGACAACAAAGGCTCCTTGTGAATTGCCAAGAAATACTTTCCCTATAGTAACTAAACAGAGAAATTAATGTTAGCGCAAATGCAGCACTGATGTGTTCAGCTTGCAAAGCCCTGCTCTGTCTAGCAGTGAAGATGTTTTTATTCAGCTTCCTTTCCAGTGCCCTGCCTTCTGGCCCGGGTCACGCTGTAAGTGGGTGCCAGGGAGATAACCCCACTTGCCCACTGATGCTCACAGACCTCGTCTGTGTCCAGAACAGTCTCGGAGGGGGGTTGGCATTTATTTCTTCTGTCTTGTTAAGCTACATCAGGCTTCTCTTGCAGCCTCCACATAGCATTCCAGTTTGGTACATACTTTCTCCGTCTCCAAGGCATCACTTGTGGAAGGAGACACTGCCTGGCAGGAGCTCAGGGAACACAAATATTTGGGACGCTGATGGTGAACCATGTTTCTTTTGATGTTTGTTTGCTCGTTAGAAACTTCCATGTGATGCAGGAGCTGACGGGATGTGGAAGCATATGATCTGGTCAGCCCTGGATTATGGTAGCTTTTGTAAAGAGTTTTAGCCTTGAGCAGCATTCATTCTCTTGCCTTTTCTGGCTGTGCAAGGAGAAGGGACATTTGCTGCAGGCCAGATTCAGAAGGTCAGTGACTTAAACAAGTTCATTATTTATTTTCTTGTGACATCTGTAGGCTCCCTTCAGGGCCGAAAAAATTGTATTTGAAGTCTGTAAATATACACGTTCCTTTCTCTGAGAGCTTATAACTTTATTGAGCACAAAGGCAAGCCAGGAGGAAGTTGCAACAAAAACAGTTAAAGTCAGTTGAATCTTTGTGCAGAAACGTATTCTGATGCTAGAAGAAAGAATTAGCAGGAAACTTTCCAGCTATTCTAGGTGGTGTATTTTTTTATCATTTGAGCATTTTTGGGCCAGTGAGTTCAGAAAAGTCTGTGAAGTAAGATACCTCATACCCATTCACTGAATCATTTAGGTTGGAAAAGACCTCTTAAGATTGTCTAGTACAGCTGTCATTCAAACGCTGCAGGCTCGATCATCAGGAGATTTCTTTTGTCTGTTTTTCTGTCTGGAGCAGCCTCAGTGTGAGCCCCCCATGCTTCCAGTAAGGGACTTCTGCAGGCAAATCACAGAACAAAACAACTCAAGAGCCCATTTCTCCATGCAGCTTTCGGGGAAAACCTTTTGTTTAAACAAAGGGAACCAAGCCAGTAGCGACTAGAATGATGTAGGCTTCCTGCTGAGATGCAAAACACTTTTGATTCTGTCTGGAAGATACATTCTGGGAACAGAAACAAGTGTCTTGAGGAGCTGTGAGATGAGAAGAGTGGGTGGTGACAAGTGTTGCATGGTGTGAGAGGATGGTGGCTCTTTTTTACACTCTGGTAGCAATCTGAAGGACAGGGGGAGGGTCTTATATGGGTACTGAGGGACACAATCTGCTGAGAATTGAGTCTACTTGAGAAAAACAAGATAAAAGGTTTGCCCATGGCAGGTAATTTTAGTTTATGAACTATTGCATTTGTGCTGTCTTGTCACATGGGAGCTCATTGTGAACACTGTGTATCCATGTAAAGATGGAACAAGAAATACAGCTCCTTTCACAGCTCACATGATTTGTCACATTTTTCTATTTTTAAGACATCTTTCTTGCCAGTGTTGCTGTTTGCAAAGGCCCTGCGCAGGTTTTTGGGAGCTAGGTAATGCACATGGTGGTCTTAAATGCAGAAACAGCAAATAGGAAGAACAAAAAAAGGGAAAACATAATTGTAGTCTTTTTTCACTTTATTTTCTAAAATAATTAACTTTAATGTTTAAAACCCTGTCATTTTGCAGCAGTCCTGGCCAGTATCCTCTGCCAGAAAGGATAGGATTTGAATAGGCAAGCCCAAGCACATGTGGTACTGGCTCATGAGCAGAGTGTGATGTTACTACGTGACTTGGGGGTGTGTCTGTGCTAGCAGTACAATAGTACAGGTAATGACATCAGTAAAGGCGTAGTATTGTGGGCTTCATTCAATGGAAGGTAACAAGTAGTGGATATATGGCCTACAAACCTAGTAAGTTCACACCCTCGTTGCTACTCATGGTGAAACCTGCTTTGATTTCCTCAAAGCCTGCATGGAGGTGGCTGCATGAAACCCACTTATTCTTTTGCAAACTGTGTAGACACACCAAGAGGATGGGGCCTGCAGAGGAAGGTGAGGATGGGGTGGTAGAGAGAGGTACCAGCAGTAGTGATTGGAGAGGTAATGGTAAATATCTTCTGTAGTCTACCTCACTTAAAAAGTAGGATAAAACTAACTTAAGGATGACTAAGATTGCTACAGAAAGGCATCTCATGGACATATGGTTGAACCTGTTTTTTTTTTTCTGCCTACAGCAAATCATAAAAGCTTTACAGTGTAAACATTAGCGTGTCCCTGTTCAGTGCAGGGGAATTGGACTAGGTGACCTTTAAAGGTCTCTTCCAACTCAAATGATTCTGAGGTTCTGTGTCCACCCTTTTTAACTTTATTCCTTGGTTGTAGTGGGCTAGTTTTCTTACTGACTCTAGGAAGTTACAGTAGGACTTGATTCTTTATAGAAAATAATCTTAAGGAAGTCATAGGTTTTTCCCTGGTGTTCAAGGAGCTAAGAGGTCCTAAGGGACTAGACAGAATCACAGAATAGCCTGAGTTAGAAGGGTCCTGCAAGGATTATCAAGTCCAACCCCTGGCTCCACACAGCAACAACTAAAACTCAAACCCGATGTCTGAGATTGTTTGTCTGATGTCTGATTGATGTCTGCATTGTCCAAGCACTCCCTGAACTCTGGCAGCCTGGGACTGCGACCACTGCCCTGGGGAGCCTGTGTCAGTGCCCAGCCACCCTGTCTGTGAAGAACTGTTCCCTAATACCCAGGCTGAATCTCCCCTGACAAAGGCCCATGCTGTCCCCTACGGTCCTGTCGCTGTCACCAGAGATCAGAGCTCAGTACTGACCCTCCACTTCCCTCATGAGGAGCTGCAGCTGCCTTGAGGCCTACCCTTAGCCTCCTCTAAGCTGAACAAACCCAAACCTCGGCCACTGCCCGCATTTTGCAAAAGGTTTTGTGTGTTTTAACTAGCTCTTACAGGGGTTTGCTTCATTCTTTCTGTCTTTGCCAGTGTGACACCAGTGCAAGATGCAGTGGTATATTACCAAGGGAAGAAAATAAATGGTAGAGGCTTGACCTTGATTTGAGTACTGCAAGTACTAAAATTCTTGAAATATCAGTCACTTTATTAACAGTCTTACTAAGTTTGCAAGTGTATTTGGGCTGGTTAAGAAGTGTTTTAGTGACATACTAAGTCGTAAGCTTCCTTAACTTCAATCTAAGTCTCTCTCCTGTTTTAGGCAATGTTCCCACACAGTAGGACAAGGCTGCTTATTTCATTATGTCCAAAAGCAATGAGGTGTTTCTTTGATTGTTTTTCTTACTGTAACACGTGAAAACAAGTACAAGCCAGTAAACTGAGTAGGATTAAGATGACCCACGCTAGGATGAATCAGATTTTCAAGTTATGTATGTCACACTCTTTTTGCAGCTGACTCACAAGCAGTCTTGTCTTTTGTTGAGGCTTGGGGTCTTGACAGTAAAGTTCCTCAGCATGAACAAATTGGCTTTGCATAAATGTTCATAAGACCAAATTGTACACCGAGCCAGAATTTTAAGATCCATTTAATATGTAGACAGAAAACAAGAGGTATAACTCAAAGTTGATTTTTCATAAAATTAAAGCTCAGGTTTGCTAAAGTCCTTTTTTTTGCAGTCAGTTGGACTCTTGCTGATCTATTCTTTGCCTTTAGCACTATGCCAGGAGATTAGATGCAGGTGAAAGACAGCTAAAATAAGAACAAGCAGGGCCTGACAAAATCATTCTTCCTGTTGCTGATGTCAGTCATCACTATAGATGGCTACTAAGCATAAAGCAGTTTATTTGTAGGATGGAACCTGTTGGGCTTATACAATGTGTGTACAAAGACTGTGTGTGTCAGGTAATTATTACAATGGAAAAACAACAATGATGGAGTCAGCGAGGGAATCGCTCCTACACTGTCATCTGGCATCTGTTGAAGTCCCATCTCTGTGTCCGCCTGTGCTTGTTGTTCAGAGCATGTGAGCTCCAGGCCTTGCAGGCATGTTTGTAATTACTGTTCCCAGTGTCATCCTGATGCTGCTTGCTACGCCATAGAGAACACGTGTTCCTGCAAAGCCAGGCTGTCGTGGACTGCTTAAGGGTAGCACTGAACTTTCATCGAGCTACTCTGTTTTAAGCCTGTCTCTCTGTAGAATGATAAAAGCAAGTCTTGCTGGAGAAGGGGATGGACACTGGAACAAGATGCTCGCAGAGGTGGTGGAAACTCCTTCTCTGGAGGTATTCAAAACCTGACTGAACATTTTCCTGTGTGATCTGCTGTAGGGAGCCTGCTTTGGCTAGGTGATCGCCAGAGGTCCCTTCAACCCCTACAGTTCTGTGATTCTGTGACCTGGGATTCTTAGGATAAAGGCAGATTTGAAGATGGAGGAGTATCGGTTTGTCAGAGGGATGCCATAATGGGAGTTTACCAGGATTCGCAATGCTGTGAAAATGAAATAACTTCAAATACAGGGATATATGTGAGAGTGTTTATCTCCTGAGGAATTCATTCCCCTGAGATGGTAAATGGAGAAAATGCTTTTTGGTAGGCTTCGTGGATATTGATGGCTGCAAGGGAGTTAATGGATGCTGTGGAAATCAGTCCCAAATTACATGCCCCAAACTAGCAGCCACCTAGCAATCAGTCACACAAATATTAAAAAACACCCAAATGGATCACATGTGGGTTTATATCTGGTCCTGTATCTATTGTTCAGAGAGAGTGCTATTGCCTGGCTGCTACGTTGCGGTCTCTTGCAGCTGTAGTTATTGTAGTTGAGATGTTAGTAGGAACATTCCTGCCTGTTCCCTGTTTATGGACCCTGTTTGTACCTGGATTTGTTTAATCTCTTTCTGAACCTGCTGGCGCTGTGGCAGGTGTTACTGGCCATTGCTGTGGCAACATATTCCAGAAGTTCATTACCATCTCAGTAGAAATGTACCTTTTAATAACTTTAAAAGGTTTCCTGCTAAGTGAATGCTTCCTGCATCACTGAATTTAGTGAAGAGCAGTTTCATGGATACTTTTTCCAGTGCCTTCACAGTTTTGTAAACTTTGATCATATTTGCTGTCATACTTTTCCTTTTAAGCTAAAAACCCTTCAGTCTCTTTGTAGTGCGGCTTCTTTGTCTTCTTAATCATTGTAGTTGCCCATTGTGTACCGATTTGGACTCTGTTTCATCCTCTTTTAAATGTGCAGAAAGCGGAAACGTGCACAGTACTTGGTAGGCCTGTACATTTCATAAAGGTGGAGCTTGTAAGTGGAACCAAAACGCCGCACAGGGCACCACACAGAAGAACCACCAGAGCTTCCAGTTTGAATACTTCCTGGGGATTGACATGCCAAATACATTTTAAAACACTAAGATAATAGCATTTTGTACTACGTTTGCTATTTTGCACAGTAAATGTGACTGACGTGTTACAGAAGATACAAAGAGAATGAGCCAGAATAACATAGCACTACCTCACAATTCTGAGCAAAATGGCTTAACACATGGTCCCAACCCTGAAAACATTTCCAGCTGTTGTGTTGCCAAGAACAGTCACATGCATTTGCAGGGACTATTCATGGCAGTGAGGAGCATTGTTGCATCTGAACCCGCTACGCTTATGTGTGTTCATACATATGTGCACATAGACATAAGAGCTCTGTTTTGTTTTTTTTTCCAGTGAATCTGAAGGTGTCTAAGCTTGGCTACAAGAGTAAGGATCAGTACTGTAGTGAGAATTAACTTGTGCCAGGTTTCTTTTAAGCTCCTAGCAGATGCAGGGCTAAACCTGGAGGGTTAACCTTGCATAATCAGCAATGTCATGGCCATCTTTGGCATTGCCCTCGGGAACAGTGAAGAAATACCCCCATCTTATTGCTGGGTGATCATCTTGATGTGAATTTCAACCCCTATGTCCTTCAAATGCTGTTTGCACATTTTGAACCAGGGTAGTTCTGTGCTGGTTCAGTAGATGATTAGTTGAAAACCTTGGAGACCACAGCTCATGGCAGAGGTCAGCTGTGATCTTTTACCCCCTTGACCTATGTTCAGAGAATCACCATGTTTTTTGATTGGAGGGTATAAATAGTTGAGGATATCAAATTTGATCTTCTAATTTGCTAGAAGAAAACCTGAAAAAAAGCATTGCCTGTGGAAGGCATTGCATTACAAGCTGGAATTCTGAATCCTTTGTGTGCAGGGGGAAATGACAGTATAAATCAATATTTAGTTTGAATTTCAAAGTTTTCTATCAAGGTAATAGGAGAATTAATATGCAGTCAAAATTATATCCAGAAAAAATCGTCCTGTGAATCAGATTTCCAGTGTCTCAAAAAGAGCAGCGCTTTTTCTGGGATAAATATGGTCCACTTTGGCATCTTCTTCATTTCGTTTTTTCTGCCTTTTCTTACTTCACTGTGAATGATAATCCATCCAAAAAGCTGCATGATTTTATGGTTTTATGGTGCCGCTGCACTCCCTTGTAACGAGAAGTTTGTCTGCCTTCCAGAAGTGGCACATTTCATCCACGACTGTCGTAAAAGCCACTAACCATACCAACAGACTTGTGTTTCAGCCATCTTCATTGTATTTTTAAGTCATGTCATGTTCAGGAATTTTCCAGTGCCCCCGTCTTCATAGTACAGCAACACTGAAATTTCATCTCCTGGGATATCAGCTGTCATCTCTGAGTCACTGAGAATCAAGTCTGATGATATCTACCCAGTCCTTAGTGAAACATTTGCTTGTAGGACCATCTGCCCCTTTAATAGAGTGGTCATTTCAGCATAGCTTCAATTTCTGCAGCAGCTGCCCATTGATAATAACTCAGATGCAGAGATGGTGCAGAGCAGCCAGAGCCTGACTGCAGGGCTGTCATTAACTTTAGCTCGCTCTGCCTGTACAGCATCTCCCCAGCTGAAGAAATTGCCATTGTATAATTCTCTGCCTGATCCACCCTTCAGATTTCTCCTTGAAATGCCTCCAGCTAGGAGGACAGAGTCATCCAACAGCTCAGACCAGATGCCTTTTTCATGGCTTCCGCCTACAGTGAGCATCTTTCCATTCCTGTTACAATGTGTTTTTAGATTGACTTGGCTAACTCAGTTGAAAACATTGGCAAAGGCATAGGAATTTACCACTTAAACATGGGTTAGCAATTTTGAATTCTCTTTTTAGGCTTGATTTTGAGCTCATAATCTCTGTTTGGTATTGAGCTTGCCAGTCACCTGTCTTTCAGTTGTGCAAGTGAGTATATCTGCTGGTTTACTGGAGGTCTGAGCTGTCAAGCTCACAGAACCCCTGGAGGATTGAGACCCATGGTGACTCCTGCAGGGCATGAAGAACTGGCACAAATGCTGCATGCTTTAGGAGGCAGACATCCTGTAAGCGTAGCCCAGAAGAAAAGCCAGACTCTACGTGACTTTCAGTTGTTCTCATTATAGATGTCCTCTGTGACCAGGCACGAATGTGCCAAGTAGGCCATATGAAACCGTGCAGTTCAGAAAGGATCATTCTAATTGTTTGCCTGAGTTCTGAGAGATGCAAATTAACTTTTCTCTCCTGCTGACTATACCTGTGTTCTTTATAGCGGAGGCCTGCCTCGATTTAACTTTAGACAGCCTCTGTTCAGACATCTGGTCATGGCTGGATACCAGTGCTGCCTTTTGTAGATGGTAGAAAGACAGACACCATCCTGGAATATGTGCCTAAATCAGGTAAGGTAAATAGCCTTATGGAGGTGTGTGTTTCTGTCAGTTGAGTCCAGAGGAATCCCAGATGTTTGGTTTAGACTAGATGCTTAAATTTGTAATGGCAGAAAGCGGCAGAAATGAATCCAGGGCTCGTGGTCTCTCTATGCCTCTTTTCACCGATTATCTGCTGCTTCGCAGGATGTTGTGGCTGGTAATGATGAAAGCGCTCGGAGATTTTGTAAATGACTAAGTGAGCTTTGCAAAAGGGAAACCTGCCCCAAATAAAGTGAGAGTGGCTTCAAATGGGAAAAGAAGTTTTATCCCCCATCCAGACAGTTAGTTTTGTAAAATTGCACAGACAGCTTCTGTGACAATCTTGGCTCTCATTTTATGCTCCCTACAGCTGAACTCATTTGTGGACATAGCTTTTTTGTACGTACACTGTGTGATCATGAATCCTCTGTGTCCCACCAAGCTTTGGAAGTGAATGAATTCTTTCTTTTTTTTTTTTTTTCTTTTTTAAACTTCTGTAGTTACTTTCCCTTCTCTTAGTGCTGTCCTCAGAGACTAAGGGGGTAAGTTATAACATGAATTGTCTCTTGTTTCTCATGTGATGTAGGTGCAGGTGGACAGTAGCTATTATTTCCTTTGATTTCTCATCATTTTTTTGTCTGTTCTTCTCTGAGGACCTTTGAGTGTCTCCGTGTACATTGTTGCATTGCTTTGCCCATAACTTTGTCTTCTTTTTTGGCTTCTGTGTCATCTTTCACGCAGAAAAGACGGTAGCAACTGCTGTTAGGATTAGAGTAGTCACTGTATGTTTAATAGACAGGTTTTTAGTCAAGAGTGCCACTTGCTTCCTGCTCTTTAGGAATCCCCTTGTGAGAGGGTTTCACACCCCTTTGTTCTTTGGGTTTGTGAAAACACAGCGATGCTTTCTCTCTGCAGGAGGTATGGCTAGATTCTTGTGGCCCAGATGCTGGGGAGCTGGGTTTCTCCTTGGCCAGAGCTGACCACATGAGCTGAGCGAGAATAACTCTGAAGGACTCTCAGTGCTTGATGCATTGTGCATAGAAATGGGAGTTAGGAGGTGCTTGGTCTTTTGCTTGGGATAATTCAGCCCAAAGAGGTACTGAGGAACATACCACTCTCTAGTTTAGCTCGGTACCCCTCCCACTGAAAGAGGTGTGAAGTCACTGCAGTATTACCTGGGGAGTTTTGGTGGTGTGTTTCCTGATGCCTGACAATCTGTAAAGACTTCAGAGGTTACACTGCAAGATGCCTGGCATGCCAGATCAGATCTGCATAGTCAGAATTAGCTGATTTTTCTTCAAGATCAGATTTGTGTTGGTTTGGTAGAGTCAGGGGGAAGTCCTTTACTGAGAGAGTGGTGAGATGCTGAAATAGGGTGCCCAGAGAGCTTGTGGATGCCCTGTCCCTGGAGGTGTTTGGGGCCAGGTTGGATGGGCCCTTGGCAATTTGATCTAGTACTTGATCTGGCGTCTGGCAATCCCGCCTGTGGCAGAGGGGATGGAAATGGATGATACTTGAGGTTCCTTCCAAGCCAAGCCATTGTATAATTCTATGATTCCATGAATCTCATCCACCACAGCCAGATGCTATGCTCACTCACATTTCTGAGGCACTGTTTGAACTCATTTTCACTGGTCTGGAGAAAAACTCTTTGCTCTAGTTTGAGATTCAGCATGTAATGGTAAATTTTTATTTATTTTGTTTGTTTGTTTTCTTTGTTTTTGCTCACTGTATCCTGCTCAGTTTTCACTGGGAAAATAGTTGATTTCCTGATAGGTTACAAAAGCCACCCATGGCCTCAAACTTGTGTATTTGCACAGCTCTACTCCCAGCAGGGCATGACTCATGGTTAATTGGAACTGCTGGAAATGTTTTCCCACTCCTTTTTGTCTGTGCTTGCTGAGAGAACTGGGGAATAACATTAAGACTCTAAGTGCTTTTCTCTAAGAATGTAGTACACTGTCTGTCAGTTGTGATACAAACACGTTACTTCCCTGCAGGCAGTTTGCACACTTTGCTATCCTTTATCCCTGAAGTGGTGCTGCCACCGTGAATGAGTGATGTGACAGTTCTCATTGACTCCTTAGTATGTTTCTGGTGGGACATCTCCACTGTGTGCTACGCAATGGGAACAGAAGCACGTTTTCATTCATAGGTGCTCTTCATGTATGTGGTGCCTTTTCCAGGTGTCTCACTGTTAGATATTTCTCATCT
The DNA here is from genome assembly GCA_036925125.1 of Oreortyx pictus. NCBI lineage: Eukaryota > Metazoa > Chordata > Aves > Galliformes > Odontophoridae > Oreortyx > Oreortyx pictus. Next base: position 82,748,695 of record JAUPFR010000003.1, on the reverse strand, counting down.
CCCTCTGGAGAGCTACCTTGCAGAAGAAAATCTCATCGCACTGTGACACTTTTTCCTCTTCAATTCAAAGATCAGTATCTTGTATTGGCTGATTGTGTGAGATCATTTGCCAGAGTACAGAGGTTGCCAGTTGTTTTCATTTTACCAGGTTCAGCTTTCCACCATGTCTGTAAGCAATGCTGGAGTATTGTATCTAGAAGATGGTCCAGCTCCCTGCAGCTAGACACTGCTCACTGACTTCCTCTAACAAGCTTCTTTGCTGACTGGGATACTACCCAGCTTTTCTTGTTTGTGAAGTTAGCCTACAAATGATTCTGTGGCCAGTCCTATCTCATTCTGTCCCCCCCCCAAAAAATAACGCAGAGGATTGAACCTCTGAAATTTTCTCATAGTCAAGTTGGTTTGCAAGTTGTTTGCCAGCTGTTAAGCAGAGGGAGCTTTATCCCCTCTTTTACACTGTACTGTTCGTTTCTTTAGTCTTCAGTTCTTATCTTCGCTGTCTAAACCTTAAGGGTTTGAATGAATGAAACTATTAAAATCTGGCATATATCTTGATAGTAGATATATAAATGTTTTATCCCAAATGTTCCCCAAAGGAATAGTAAGTGTGAAAAAGCCTGCTATGCCAGATAGTGTAAAGTTCACTTCACTGTGAGTTGAAACCATTCCTAGGATGAAGCATTGCAGTTGCAGAAGTGTGTAGGTGCAAAATACTATGTACTGTCTCCAGATGAAACCATACAACGAAGAATACAGCTTCCTCAGTGGGGCTGACCAGCTGCATTCTTTCTAATGCTTCAGCATGATAAAATGGCCTAATGCAATGCCCGCAAGAGATCTAGTTTATATGTGGTTAGAATGTGCCCAGAAGCCCAGTTGTATCAGTGATATTGGCCATGTGGCAGGGATAAAGCATTGCTAGGAGCTGGCTGCCGAGATAAAGAAGTGTTTGATGTATCACCTTCTCACAGTATGACCTCAGAGGTCCCTTCTCTGGGCCCTTCAGGGGCATTCAAGTTCTAGGTGACTGCTGCAGTCTTTCTGTGCTCTGCTCACTCATGCTGGGAAGAAACTGTCCCTTTATACACCCACATACATCTGTATGCACTGTAGATGGTAGTGAAGGCTTCAACAAGATTCACATTTGCTTGCTTCTGGCTTCTCCTTGCTGCTGATGTCGATTGCACTCTGGAGTGTTAGTGGTTGGGCAAGTGGGAACAAGCAGCTTTTCTGGAGGGAAATGAAGAGAAAAAGCTGGGGGTGATTTTGTGTGGGAAATCAAATTAAGCAGTAGCAAAGCAACTGGAGCAGGAGTTTGTCCAAGGAGCTGTGAGCAGGCTCCTCCTGCTCCTCTGCCCTTGAGACTCGGGGTCTCATTTTCTGCCTGAGAACAGCTAGGGCAACAAAGATGATGAAGGATCTGGAGGATGAGATGTATGAGGAGCAGCTGAGGTCCTCTGGTTGGTTCAGCCCAGAGCCCAGGAGGCTCAGGAGAAAGCTCTCTACAACTGTTGTGGTGAGGTAGGGATTGACCTCTTCTCCCACATAACTAGCAATAGAATGAGAAGGAATGGCCTCAAGTTGCACCACGGGAGGTTCGGGTTTGATGTTAGGAGAAATTTATTCTCTAAAAGAGTGGTCAGGTGCTGGAATGGGCTGCCCATTGAGGTGGTGGGATCACCATCCCTGGAGGTGTTCAAGAAACGTTTCAGTGTTGTACTGAGGGACATGATATCTTGCTTCATACATGGTTTAGTGGGGAAATATTGGTGATAGACTGACGGTTGGACTGGATGATCTTGGAGGTCTTTTCCAGCCTTGGTGATTCTGTGGTTCCTTTGTCTGAAGACTGGTGGTGGTGGTGTTTTACAGCTCGCGCTACAGTTTGTACATCTCCACCAAAAGGCTTTCTTGATGGAGAGGGCTGAGAATAAAATTCCTTGTGTATGCAGTGGAAGTACTTACCTTTAGACAACCAAAGGGATGCTTCATGTCTTGAAGCTTTGGCATCCACCTGGAGATTGCAAAGCATGTTCTATTTCCATCAGTTACGTACCTTAACAGAGGTTTTTCCTGGTCTTTTTTGGGGGAGAACAGATAACAGTTTCTTGGTCTGTGGCACAAGTAAGGTCAGCCAAGATTCTTGCAGAGATCTCTCCTGTAACTATAATCAATAAAAATTGTTTTTGGAAGTGCATTTGAGATACTTTGAGGCAGGAACTGCCGACACTGCTTGGTATGTTAGTTGAAGAGAAGGCAGTAATGTTCTTTTTAGGTGCAATTTGTGCTGAAGGGAGTAAAACATTTACATCTAGCAAGTAGAAACGAGACCTGAAAGATGAAGCATTTTAGTGCACTTAGGTGGGGAGAACTGGACGGCAGAGCTCTGCACCCTTTACTTCTATAGCCATCCTCAGTTCTCTCAGTGGGAGGCTGTAATCCCTCTGTAATTCCAGTGCTTGGCAGAAAGCATAAACAAGTGAATAAAAATCATGCAACATGAAAATTTTGCTAAGCTAAGGCAGCAGTGATGTGGCTGTCTGCATATTTGCATGGGAGCAGTCATTAATCAAGCTATGCCTGAGGCTCATTTGTTTCCTCCACTCGTAATTGCTTCCATTTGGCAGCTGGAGGTGCTTCCAGCGCTGGGACAGGAGGTGCAGGAACGCCAAACCTCTGCTAGGTCACTGCTGTGAATGACAGCTCTCGCTTGATACTTCTCTTCCTTATAGCTTTTTTCATCAATTACTGAAACTGTTAGAGTCTCTGTAGTAGAAAATATCTTCCTTTTTAAGTTATGGATTGTAAAACTTTTCCTTCCCCCTAGTCTTATCATTTTTTCTTTTTTTTTTTTGTGTTCTGTAAAATATTGTCACCTTTTTTTCCTGGCTTCATACAGTAATGCTGGAAGCCAATGAATTAGATTTTTTTCTTGCTTTCCACCCTTCTCTGAAATGGATGCTTTGTTACCTACCCTCAAATTTTCATGGGCAACTGACTCACCTCTGGAAGCAGATGTGCACATCACAGCTGATGTTCTGTCTGGATATGCCCATTGCTTGATGTGCTTTGGAAGATCATTTGCATGGCAGCAAAAACTCTTCAGAACTGCAGTGAATGTAGAAGCTGGGAATGTTTGCTTTCTGTAAAGGAAGCATCAGAGCCTTTTCTGAAATGGAAGCAGAAGAGCAAGAGTTGAGCAGACGCTGGTATTACTTTCCATCAGCAGGATTTTGTGACCAGGTGACCAGATTCCTGTTTTGTTGATTCTCACTTTGGAAGAGATGATTTTAGATGAGTTAAAACAACAGCAGCAACAACAGAAGCCCTGGACCATATGGTTAGAGAACAAAATATTCTCTGTAGACTGAGGAAGGCTGGTTTTGTTGAGAACAAACAACACAATTTTTTCCAAAGGATAGCCCAACTGGATGTGACTCAGAAGGGAACCGTCCAATTTTCTGTGAAGCCCAGCTTCTTCTCAGCGTCAGAGCGCCAACTGAAATCTGCTGTGTTGAAAAATCGTTGGCATCAGCACAGTCATGTGCCTTGTTCACCCACAAGTAGTGTAACATCAGAAGTAATTTTGTTAATGGAATCCACACCCATAACAGTAGAGATAAAGCTTGTCCAAGCTAGAAAAACTTGCATTGCTGTGATGACGTCCTACAGATAATCATACAGAAATGGAAAACTCCTCTGGTAACAGGGCTGCTTTGGTGCAAAATGGAGCTTGCAACAGAAAGGCTGTTCCAGAATGTTGGCATACTTTATGTCCAGCCACATCTCCAGGGCAAACACTAACAACACTGTTTAGAGAAAAGCATTTTTGAAACTAAATATATGTACAGTGGACAAAAACTCACAGAAGGAATCTGTACCAGGAACCTACCCAGTCAGCACACAAAACGCATGCAGTTGTTCAGCAGTACGTTTGTGAAATCCCTAAAGGTCAAGCAGCCTGTTATCTCCTGATGAGCTCCAGCCCCTGCAGCAAGATAATGTGTGGCTCTGATCAGACCCACAAGGCCAAATCTCTCCTAAGGTAGCAGTGCAAACAGAGCAGGCAGCACTCAGTACACAGATAATGTGGTGCAAAGGTACGCTGGCAGTATTTTCCTGTGGCAAATGATCATCCGTCTTCTGTCTCTGACCTTATGTTGTCTGATACAGTTTTCCTTCATATTCAAGAAGATGAAGACCTGTCAGCAGGTATTTCTCCAAAGAATAGGAGGGAGGGAACACATAACATTGTTCAGTGTTGACATACCCTTGCAAGCTAAGGACACCTTCAGTAAAATAGCCCAGGTGGCCTCTGTCCTGAAAGGCTGATTTGGATTTGATTGCATGCCTCCCTTAACTTCTGCCAGCACGTATAGCCTTGGGGACAAAGCCAGATCTTGTAACGTCCCTGGCAGAAGTGCATACATTTGCAGGGGCAGTGCAGCATTTTATAGGAGATGCTGACTGCAGCAGTTGAAATACCCTTTTGGTACATGCTGCTGCTTGAACCTTGCTTCCCACAGTGCTGCTTTTGAATGAGGCTTGCCTAATGAGAAAGCATGAATAGTTGTTTAGGCACCCACCTCTTGGTGCACCGAGTCACTGGGGTGAACTTTTGCCTGCAACTAGTTGCCTAAAGACAAATCAGCCTCTCCTGGGTTTGGCACTCTGCTTCTGGTTAGGTGGGGTAAATATTAACTCTTAGCTGGAAGAATAGAAGGTATGTTGCAAATAAATCTCTTGCACCCTGCGTCTAACTCTCAATAGGCTGGACTCGGAAGGGAAAAATAAGAGAGTAGTTTTATTAAAACTCCTAAGCAACAAAAAACATATTAATTTGGAATCAACCTTTGATGCACAGAGCCTGAGTGAGACTCTTGTGTTGCTGACCAGAGAGGGATCTTCTCTGATGGCCCCTGAACATTTGCTTCTCACTAAAGTTTGGAGCAAAGCCCTTATCTGAATCCACTCCTACGCAGACACATTTTGGTTCCTGACTGGAAGCATCATGCAGATGGAAGCACGTCCCAAATAATATGAATACAAATATTGTATCAGAAATAGTGTAGCCAGCAGGAGCACAGAGGTGATCGTCTCCCAGTGCTGGTGAAGCTGCATCTCAAGTACTGTGATCAGTTTTGGGCCCCTCACTACAAGAAAGACACTGAGGCCCCAGAGTGTGTCCAGAGAAGGGCAACGAAGCTGTGAAGGGTTTGGAGCACAATTTTTAGGGGAAACATCTGTGGGAACTGGGATTGTTCTGTCTGGAGGAGTCTCAGCAGAGACCTTATCACTCTCTAAAACTACCTGAAGGGAGCTTGTGGCAAAGTGGAAGTCAGCCTTTTCCCACAGGTAACAACAGGACAAGGGAAAAAGGCCTCAAGTTGTGCCAAAGGAGGTTCAGGCTGGGTGTTAGGAAAAACAGCTTCTCTGGAAGAGTGCAATGCATTGGAACAAGCTGCCCAGTGAGGTGGTGGATTCAGTGTCCCTGGAGGTGTTCAAGAAATGCATAGATGTGGTACTAAGGGATGTGGTTTAGTGGGGAGATGATGATGGTAGGTGGATGGTTGGACTGGATCATTGTAGAGGGTCTTTTCTTCTTAATGATTCTATGAAACCTCCAAGGAACTGCCTGACCTACATGTAAACTAGTCCTGCTGTAGGATGTGGGGTGTGGTGTTCTACATTGGGAGTTACAGTGATATGGAGCTGGTTTTACTGGTGTAAGAATGGCTCAAAGAAGGGAGCCAAATATCTATAATGTACTTTTTATCAATAAAACCATGCTTGGGGATGGTGTGTTTTTAATGCATCATTTTAGAATAATAACAAACTATTTGTAGGTACATCCTGCAAAAACTAAGAAACCTTGGCTAGCTTTTAGTTTGTACTGACTGATGTATCTTTAAGGTTATTAAAACCCTGGGCTATATTAAACGATTTTAAAGTTACGAGCGTGTTATTATGAAGCCACTTGAGATACTGCTGAATGTGACTGCTGAGCTATGCAAATTGGAGTCATTTCCATTCGACATATGCACTGTAACAGTTGAAAGCTTTTTTTTTCGAATTTATTTTTTATGTCTTTTGTAGTTAATTCACAATCTCCTTTTAACACTGTGAAGTCTAATGATTTGCCAACAGCAAATCTATGCTAACAGAAATATATTTTTTGTTTGCCTGCAGCCTTTCTTTTGATTTCATGATGAGGTACCGCTATTCAGATTAACCAGTGCTGGCCTCTGATACCCAGCAGAGCAGGAAAACATTGCAGTCAGAAGAGAAATGCAATTAATTAGCCTAAGCTTCTTTCCAGCATCCCAAAACTGGGCCTCCTGGTCGTAGTGAGTTGCCTTTATGAACAGATCAGTCAGAATTAAATTCTTGACAGGACTAATAGTGAGACTGTGTCAACTCTTAGACTTGTTCTTCATCTTCTGTAGGGGCTACAGATAGAAAATGACGTGCATTTGGGGAAAATGGTGATATTAGGCTAAAGTACTTTCTAGGGCTGTTTTTGCATGGGAATCTGAGCCAAACTGACAAGATCTGTGGCTGAAAATTACAGTATTTGAAGGGATTAAGGCTTCTAACTGCATACTGCAGAAATGAAGGGATTTTTACTCACTTGAAAATGAATCGTACCTTCTGCCCTCTTTTTCCTTGAAGATCAGTGTGTTAAGCAGGCTTCCGAAAGGAAATGTCAGTGCATGTGCTTTCTAAGCATTACTGACCCACTTCACAGGTATTTTTTTCTTCACTGAGTCAGGCATATACCTGCCTTAGATGGATATGGATTGCTGCTTCTTTCACCCACTGCAGCACAGGTCGAGTACAGGAGAGCTTTTCCCCACAAGTTTCTACCCCTGGGCTGTTGCTTCAAATTCTCCCGGGGCTTTGGAGGGCTGAGGACAGAACATCTGCATCGTGGCAACGTTACGTGCAGTCCTGCATCCTGGCCCACAGTTCTGTAGCAGAAAGCATGCCTGAAGGCAGCACAGCAAGAGGAGCTGTCCATTCTGACCTTCTTGTGTGCGTATCCATCACTTAGATGGTAAAGTGAACCCATTTGTGAACGCAGGTTCATTTTCCACAGTGAGCTTGTGGGGCATCTCGGGCCCCTGGATTACAATGCAGATGCATCAACATCAAGCAGTAAGGATGACGATCAGATTGATGATGAAAAACACCTTAAGCCAGGCTGCCACAGTTTTCTGGATCCAGCCAACTGAACTCAGCGGGGAAGTGTTTCAGTGTTGACTTGTTTTCAGCAGATTTACAGCAGTGGGAAAGAGTTCCCAGGCTCCGTTAGAGCAAGCTATGAAAAAGCCTAGTGAAATATGGTTTCAGGTGCTACTGTAGCATAGCTGTGTCTTGTTCAGTGCGCACTTGGCCAGTATGAGCATGAATGGCATGTTCCAGGAAACCCTTTTGGGAGGATTAGCCCACAGATTGACTGCAGACAGGGCAGTCTGGAGTCCAGCAGGTTGAACTCAATGAGTTATTGCTATCTGAGTCAACTGGTTGGGATGCACTCAGTCCTTGGCTCTTGTGTAAGCTCTGCAGCCCAGGGAGTAATTAGTCAAGCATCCGTCTTATGGATCCTGGGTTGGAGCCAGTGAGGGACAATGTCACTGTCTCACATATTTAGAAGTGCTGAATCACTTTGATCCATCCTTGCTGCCGCTTTTTAGAATGGGCCCTGTTTAATAGCACTTAGCTCCCACTGGCAGGAATAAAATGTGAACTGAAAAAGTGCCCCTGTTCTAAGGCTACTGTCTTTTGGTAGGGCAGGGGGCTTTTAACTCAAGTTTGAAGTAATTTTGGCTGAAAACTTTCTGAAAATGCAATTAATTTAAACCATCGGTTGCTCTGATCTGTGCATTGTTGTTCCACTGATCTTCTTGATGGAAGAGCCTAGGTAATGGCCAGTTTGACTGCTTTAATTAATGAGATGTTTAAATGAGGTAAATTTGACCTGAAGCTTACTAAGGGTCAGTGCTAACTCCACTGAAAACTGCACCACTGAAACACTCACTCACTTTGAGATGGAAGATGTGGGCAGGAGGAATCAGACCCAGTAATGGCTGCAGTAGAGCTGAGTTTGTCAGCATCATCTGGAAGAGGTGTCGCTGTTCTGAGCAGGAGGGTTTGGTCTGTGAAGCAGAAATGAGAAGCTATGAAGAGTCAAGCCTTGGCCTCATCCATAAATAGCCTCAAGAAAACTCTGGTGACATAGGTAGGTGGAAAAATACCATCCCACAGCCTGGCTGGTGTGTTTACACTTGTGTAGTCTCCCAGATCTTGGTGAAATGGCACATCAGAAAAAAAGGAGATAAAAAAGGCACCCTTCAGCCTCTTCAGGGTAAAGTTGGGATGCTAGTCCAGCTGATCTGAATGCGTTTTGATTCCTTTTATTGAGAGGAGTGGTCATGCCAGCCTCTCTGGTCCCTATGCTAATGCAAATCAGTGAGCAGAGAGGGGACCGCTGACAGAAGGAACAGGAAACAAATGAGAGAACACTATCCTCCCTAAGATACGTTGTGTAACCTGGCTCTCATCCATCCCTGCTTAACTTTGGATTGCTCCAGAAGATCTGATCCCACAGCTAGGCACAGTCTGATGGGCTCTAGGAGGGTTAGGCCAGTACTTAGAAACTGACATTTTCCATTTCTGTTGTTCTGTATTGCATATACTCATTACTCAGCAAAAGAAACGACACTGTGTACTTCTGCCTACTGCACCCTTGTATCTCTGCATGTGAAAGGAGCTCCCCCAGTGCTCCTCACTGCTTTCGCTGTATGTGAATCTGTTTGTACATGCACAGAGACCTAAGTCAGAAGTGTTTGTGGGGCACAATTTTCAGATGCGTGTGATTAAGACAGCCCATCCCATTCTGTATTCTTGCTTTCCTGTAGTCAGCACAGTATTTGGGAAGGCAAGCAATGATTTTTAAAATTATTTTAACCACTCAAATCAGAAAATTAGGTCAAATGCATGCTCCATTCACCCAGCACTGCAGGCTTCGCACGCATTTGCTTCAGCACAGAGATTCTTCAAACTCCAGTGTGCAGGAAAAGAAGTAGAAATACTCCAGCTAAAAATACCAGGGAGAGATAAGGCTATAAAAAATGTTCTGGGTCACATAGGTAGCGAAGCTTGATGCTTCCTATAATCACATAGCAAGGATTGTACTAGAAACTGCAGTGTATCTCATACCAATAGTATCCCTGTATATTTACTAAAGAAAAACAATCCTAAAATACGAAATGCAGGAGGGCACAGGGTTTGCTGTGGTGCTTAGTGATGCCCTGTTAGATACAGGTTGATATGACACTGCAACATGTAGGGTGTATATATACTTTTTAAAGTCAGTTTTCCTGACGCTTTCCCTGTCACTTGGCTGGTGAGGTGTATTTTTTCAAGGTTCTTAAAGCTTCCTGAATCCCATAAAGTATGCAAAATTATGGTTACATTAATTACTCACAGGCATTAGTCTGTTGTTTCTTTTTTTGTCAGTTTCTTATTTAGTACCTGATTACGACTTGCTAGTTTTAATGGGGGCAGAAGGTGTAGGCAGGAGAAACATAAGAAAATTAACTCCAGTTATCAGCTGTAAATTTATCTGACCCAGTAAACATAAAAAATCCTGTGTTGGAAAGGCAAGCTGAAAGAAAATGGAACTGCCTGCTTTCCTAATGCTACCAAAGCCTTTACAACAGCTGGGCATTTAGCTGCTGTCAGCTAACACAGAAAGAAACATATTTGAAGATGGATAATAATGCCTCCTGAGAGTAGTGATTGACCACAGGCTGTGATTTCATCACTATGGAAAAGGAGGGTATTACAATACACTGGACTGATGGCACGCATTTTGCTCTAGAAGGTGAATAGAGGAACTGAGAGTAATTGGAAAAACTGAAGGCCCAAATACAGGGATTTTCACTGAGATTTTATAGTCTTTAAATAATGAAAATCCCATTGAAATTAACGAGCATTTGGTTGAATGAAGCAGAATGATTTCCCTTTCTCAGTTTATCTCAGTACATAGGGGAGCCTTTTTTTTCTTGCGCGGGGAAGTACTCAGCAGGGATGTGACAATGTAGTTTTGATGGCGATTTGGATACATAAAAATTGAAGAGGAATTTGGGAAAGCCAACACAGTTTGTCTCGTATACATTTTCCCAGGCACACACGAGAGCATGGAAAGCACCCAAGTAGGGCTCAGGGAATGTAAGTCTCAGCATGCTTCAGATGCCTGAACAGATAATCTCAAGCTGGGACCCCTGGAGCATTGCCTTGTGGTGCGCATCTAGCTGGTTTGTCAGGATGGATTTGCACCTTTAGATTTCCCAGCAATTAAAGATTTGGATATACTTTAAAATGCACCAAGTGCTTCATTTATTTCATGTTGTCATTTTCATAAGTGCCTGCAAGGAAGTGATCAGGATGACATACCAGGTGATCTGGGTACCAAGCATTGCACCCACCCATGTTAGGGAAGAGCTGGAGACTTTTGCCTTGCAAACTGTGCTTGCATACCCCTTAATACAAGACTTGGTTGCTTTTCTTGCTGTTAAGCACATTGCCTAAGGATTCAGCTATGCACATTCTTTACAATCCCACATCAAAGGCTGTAGTTGAAAAGGACACGCTGACAGAATAAGCAATCACAAATCAATATGTTCTTATTGGAAAACTTACATTCACAGCAGCGCGCCGTCCAAAGACGGATGCATAATCTGTGGAAGAGAGGTCTGTGCTGTGTTTGTCCAACATCAAGGCCCAGATGAACTGCGTCTGTGTCAAACTGCCTTGAATGCTGCTACAGCAGCATTTGTACCTACAGCAACACATGCACAGGTATGGTCTCAGTCCATAACCCTAATGACCACCTCCATGCAAATCAAAGTTAGTACTGATATTAATAGATAATGAAAACTAACATCATCATTACAGTATTCTCTCATCCTGATGAGCATCCTGGTTCTGCTCAGATGCCTCTCGATTTCCTGCAGGCATTGTTACAATCTCTTGGAGCCAGGAGGTGCACTTGCTCAGCTCAGCACCACACCTTACCTCAGCTACCTACTAAGAACCCAATATCTTTTATTTTATTCTAAGCAAGAAAAAAACAGTTCCCAGCCTCTCTTCTCATTTCCTGTGCTGGCTTTGGTGGCTTTGCAGACTGCTGATCCAGCTGAGATCGTTTCCCAGAATGTAAAGCTCACAAATCTTGCTTGTTGTAACAGCCTGCAGCTGCAGAGCTGTTCATGTGGGCTGTGCCCCTCCTGAGCTGGCTGACACCTGGGTGCCAATTGAGACGCAGCTGTGGGCTGCTCCATCTCTGCAGGACGCTCCTTTTTATTCTACCTGTCATCACTGGAATGGGCTGGGTCTTAATCTATGGCTACAGAGCAGCCAAGGAAGAGGCAGTTGTAGATTTTCTCTAGTTTATTCAGGTGTTTAGTTTTTTTTACTTCAAAGCAGTTGTGTGAAAATGAGGTTATAGCAGTGAGGATAATCCCAAAACCTGGTGCACCAGGGCCAGAAGAAGGCACCAAACTGTGTGGTGCTGATTCCAAACTGTGGTGCGATCAACACATATGAAGAATGGGATGCCATCCAGAGAGACCTAGACAGGTTCCAGAAGTGGGCTCAAGGTGAACCTTGTGAGGTTCAACAAAGGTTAGTACAAGATCATGCACCTGGGTTGTGGCAATTCCCACTAAGAAGCACAGACGTGATGAAAAGGACTTGGGGGTATTGGTGGATGACAGGGTGTACATAAGCCAGCAGCGTGCCTTCCCAGCCCAGTAAGCCAGCCGTATCCTGGGCTGCATGAAGAGCACAGCCAGCAGTTCAAGGGAGGTGATCCTGCCCCTCCACCCTGTGCTAGTGAGTTCTGGGTCCAGACGTGGAGACCTCAGTACTGGAGAGACACGGACCTGCTGGAGCACGTGCAGAGGAGGACCACAAAATGGTCCAAGGAATGGAATACCTTCCCTACGAGGACAGGTTGAGAGAGCTGAGGCTGTTCAGGCTGGAGAAGAAAAGGCTCTAAGGAGACTTGATAGCGGCCTTTCAGGGGGACTTCAAGGGGGGGCTGTAAGAAAGAAGGGGACAGACTCCTGTAATTGGACTAGGGGAAATGGTTTCAAACTAAAAGAGGGGAGATTTAGACTGGATATCAGGAAGAAGTTTTTACAATTACACTGATGAGGCACTGGCACAGATTAACCAGAGGTGCTGGGTGCCATGTCCTGCCCTGTCCCTGGAGACATTCAGGGTGAGGCTGGATGGGGCTCAGAGCATCCTGATGTAGCTGTAGGTGTCCCTGCTAGGTGATCTTTAGGGGTTCCTTCCAACTCAGACCATTCTTTGATTCTAAGGTAGATGAGCTGAGACCCCTCGCTGTGGTGGTGGTGGTGGGTGTCCACTGTTTGGGCATGTGTGTGTATTTAATCCTTCATCTGATGTTTGTGGTCTGCATCTCATCCCGTTGACTATGAAATATGACAGTACAAGTGTTTATTTACATCATAATATTTTGATGCAGAGGAAGAGATTCAGGGTTTGTAAAATGTGCAGAAGTTAATTGGTTTACTATGGCCAAATGATCTGTTGCTAGTTAGCAGTGAGGTGTATTACCCCCTGTGTTCCTCCCCAGTCTGTTTCAGTCGCAAAGGGAAATCTGTTCCTTACATCGCTGTTATTTTACCTCACACTTGGAGCAGACAAAGAATACACACACATGCCCTATTAGTATGAATCAGTTTGTGAGCTATGACTCAGTATGCCATAGCAACTTGATTTTTTGCTGCAGTTATATATATCTTTGATTATCAGAGATTGCCTTAGCCAGTGTTAGAGCTGAGACTAATGCCAATCCTTTTAGGCAGGAATTCATCACCCAGATTTATATCCTTGTCAAAAGTTTTGTTAAATAAGGTTTCCTCGAAGAAACATTGTCTTGCCATCAATTTTCCCCTGCCAGATCCATTGATTGAAATAAATGCTTTTTTCTGAGCCATTTAAGGAACTGAATTGACAGATAATGCACTGAATATGATAAATACAACCATTGTTACTATTGTCACTCAAAGTTTTACTCTGTCGCAGTATTGACAGCAGCAGAGTAAGAGCAGAGACGTGTGTATGTGCTAAGAAGAAGTCAATGTCCTTCCCTTCTCCCTTCCCTCAGCCACATTCTCCTTTCCCTCTGCTGCATCCCACTTAGGGCTCCAGAATCTGCCCAAAGGGGCTGAGTGTCCCTTGCAGCTTAGTGCGGGAGGAGCAGTGGTGGCAGACAGTTTGCAGAGTTGTGATGAAGAGGGGTAAGTGCTCGGCAGGAAGCACTGCAGCAGATGAGGAGCAGATCAGAAAATGGCGACTGGCCAGTGCTGATGGTTTATCACTTGTCATGCTTGTAGCATGCTAAATCCTGTCTCTGAGAACCAGAGAGCCAGCCCAACTATCAGAACACACTGTTAATAAAAACAAGAGCCACAATTCTGTATTAGCATACGGTTTTTGAGAGGCAATCTGAACATCGTATGTCTCTCTGGTACACCTGAGCTGGAAATGCAGAGCAGTGCTGAACTGGTTTGTTCCAGCTGCAGATGAATGGGAGCACGGCTCTGAGGTTATAGTCAAGAGAGACGTGAAACAGAGAAAAAAAAAAAAAAGCATCATCTGCTCTCAGTTCTTGGGCTGTCCCCTGCAGGGAGCAGCTCAGGGCACTTACAGCTCAGATCACTACCCGTCTTTGGGGTTTTGTAGGTGTGTTGGATTAGGGAAGGAAAGAACTTTCTGATTACCAACCCCTGGTTTTATTTAGGGTTGTCTCTTAGTAAGTGTAGATAGCTGAGAATGCTTTTTGAAGTCCTGGCTAAATGACAGCCTCCCAATGCTGTGTGTACAGATTTGAAAGAAAGGGAAAGAAGGCAGCTGTTCATGCAGCTGTTTTCTGAAGTCATAACCTTCAATCAATTCTGTATGTTTTTGCATGTAGGTATACACCAGAATTTGTTTAAATGTGTATGCAATATCAAAATGGAAAAGCGTTTTTTGACTTTCTAAGGGGGGCTGCATCGGCACAGTACCCTGGCATGATTAATATTGCAAACAGATCTCTGACTAGTGTGGGAATATGCAAAACACACAGCTCTGCTGATGCTCGGCTTATACCAAACATCAATTTAACTGCAGGGAACTGTGCACTGGCTCCTGGCACCTCACGTGATTTCTGAGATGGTTTCTGTGCAAAACCACAGAGCTGGCGTTATGTGCATGTTTGTGTACAAGAAAAGATTGCCACAGATAAACTATTTGAATGAGAAGTAGTGACGTCTCATATGTCATTTTGTTCTGACTCTGTTTTGACTGTCATTTTGATATTTTCCTGAGGAGGGGTCTGGCCAAGATCTGGTCTGGTCGATATGGCCAAAACCACCAATTTGCAGCAAAGTAGAGCTTTTAAACTAAATTTGCTACTTGTTGTCGTTGTTTTGTTTTTGTTGAGGTGGGCACATTTAGGAAAGCAGCTGTATATCCTAGCTTAATTATTCAGTGTTATAATACTGGAACAATGTAAATGAGATACTCTTCATTCATGTGTTCAGTGATACTGCTGCGTATCTTCAAGCCATGTCAAAGTGCATTGGGAATAAATTGCAACTATTAATACGTATACTAATTGCAACTATTAATATGTACTAATAATATATGCCCATGTCACTGCTACATGTTACAAGCCAAGAACAGAGCTGAGTGCCAGAGATGGTTTTCTCTCTGATTCTGCGTAGGATCCAAAGGCAATAACAGCCGTAATGGTCAAGGTCCAAGTAGAAGTAGTTCCTAGTAATGATAACGTGAATCGCCACCATTTGGAATGTAATTTTGAGTTAACTTTTTGAGGTTTTACTTGGAAGGCTCAGAACAGTCCAGGAGGGCTGTTAAGGCCTTACATTTCCTTGTGAAACGGCGAGAAAACACTGATGTTAGTAGTTGCTTTGTAATGTTCATTTTAAAGAGGAACCAAGCAGTTGTCAGATGTTGTCATCTTCCACTCTTGAACAAAAAAGCCTGTAAGTTGAATTCTCTTGTATTGCTTTGCTTAAGCTCATGTCTTTACATGATTTCAAGGGCAGCAGGAGCACATTGTACCTCAGATGCTGGTTTGGGGATCCGGTCTTTGTGATGGATGGACTCCTTCCATCTCCACCTTGGGGGAGCAGAGCTATTGGGTCTAATCTAGTTCTCACCTCACGGCCCCTCTCCTGTGGGCTCACTGGCTCATTGCCAGCACAGGACTGTACCTGTTTATGCAGACTGTCTGCAGTTCTGGCCACCTGTGCCTGGAGTACTGCGGGAGGGAGGGAGCCCAAGCCATGTAGTAGTTTGTGCTGTCTGCCACGGTGTGATTGTCAAAGATGTGCGAAGTGACAAACCAGGTTTGCAGAATGACGAGGGGTAAGTGACATCCTCATGTTTCTTGGGGAATCTTGTCCAAAAGTGGCCAGAGCTAGACCCTAAGCTTACACCGGGAGGATCGAGTGGATATTGTGTGCTGGTCAGTTCCCCAAGAGTGCTCCTTCAGAGCCTGCAGGCAGAAGTGCAGGACCGTCAGTGTTGAGATGGATAATCATCCTTCCATGCTGCCCTCTGTGTGCATGTTGCTTTAGAGAATGGCTGGAAGGGAAGCTGCCCTTTTTCCTTCTCCTTTTGCAAGGGAAGCAAAGAGAGAAGAGTAGAAAATGATGGTGTTTTGATCCTCCAGTTTCTTATTCTAGCTGCGTAAACACACCAGAGAATTCCTGTAAATTGAATTAAGCAAACCTTTTATGTTCTCTCCCTGTTTGAAGATAGCTAAGGTGTCTGCTTGCAGATTTGCAGCTAGAGAGAAGACAAAGATGCGTAGCATGTTACAGGCTCAAGTGCTGAGCAGTGTCATGCTGGAAGAGCTTGGACGAGTCTTAATGGAGTACAAAAGCTTTCTGAGCGCCAACCAGAAATCTGCTTAAATCCCTGACAGGGATGAGAGCACAGCATGTATTATCAGCATATGCACAGGCTCTAGGAACATTTGCATTTTGGATCTGCTGTAATTAAAAGGCTTCAAGCTTTCCGTAAAGGTTGAAATGGTGGAAGGAGTAGATGCAAGACTCTACATTTTCTGTTTCTCCCTACAGATATTTAGGGCTCTTCCCTTTTTGTTGCGCGTGTGCCTGACTTGTGATATAAACAACAGTTTTTCTTCAATATAAGCAGTGTGAAAACTAAGATTTTCTTTATTTGTAATCATCATTTGGTACATAGATAATGACAGCCCCATTTCCCACCCTGTGCATTCATGATTGAGCTAGCACTGCGCCTGGCCACTGAGCACGCAGCTACAAGTTTGTCCCCAGGCTCCAGTGCCTAGTGAAAGCAAACCCTCTTCCTCACATGTGGAGCTGCATATCTTGAGAGGTGAGTGCCTGCACAAACCCCAGATAAGATGAGACAGACACCCGAGAGGCAGGAAGGCACAAGCTGAACTAGAGCAGAAAGTCACGCGTGTCAAACAGTGGTGAAGAGGTCAGACCATGAGGTCATATCAGTGGGTTCTCTGGAGGAGAAATGGCCTTCTTAAAGAGCCTGCTTTGGCAGAGGGGTTGAACTAGATGATCTCTAGAGGCCCCTACAATTCTGTGATTGTATGATTCCACTGTAGGCAAGTTTTGACTGGCTTCCCTTGTTTTCTTAATAGTTTGCCAGAGTGTAATCTCCCCGCAAAGAGTCTGTGACTCAAGGTGGGCTATTACATTAGTGATGGGTGTTGTGGCCCAGCTGGATCTACCAGTTAGAGGAATATAGGGCAGGTGGATGAATGCAAAAACGCATGCAGAAAAAAATATTACTCAGAAATGGGAAAAGGAATGTTATATAATTGAAAATGGCAACTCTCTCAGCAGTAGTGGTTTGTAAAGATGAGAGAGAAAGGTGAGAAAGGAAGGCTGTGGCCATTGAATAGAGGATTCCTAGCTAGTATGAGGGGAAAATGAGTCTCTCTATGCTTACCTGGCTGTGTAGTAGGTAAGTAGGTCAAGTTGAAGGAATCTTTCCCTTTTTGGCTGTTACTAGATGCGACTGCCACCTCAGTGGTGACAGTCCTCCCTCCCTCCAGTTTCAGCTACTCAAATAGCAGCCGACAGAGGCTGGGAATAGGCGGTGTGGATAAGCTGGTGATTGCATGTTTGGACTGTGACCCCCTTCTTCTTGCAGTCAGACTGTTAAATATTCATGTAAGCGGGCTCAGGCAGATCCTTGCCATCTGTCTGTATTTATGTGACTTCATCCAAACAGCTCCAGAACATGTAAAATGTTATCCTTGCAACATCTCTTTAAAGAAAAAGGAATTCCTCCCCTGTCTTAAGGGAAAAGGAATCAAAGCACAAAGAGACTTGAGTGACTTACTGGATTTATTCATCTGGACTCCAGCACACAGGATCCAAACTCGGCTCTTCTAAATGTCAGGCCCAGCTATAGCCCTGGGTTCCCAAGACAAAGTTCATATTTAGTGCTATAGGGTGTTTTTATACACAGCTCACCTAATATTGCTCATTAAACATAAAAAAATACCCAAATATGTGACTATAAAGGAAACTGGTGCCCTGAAGAATTTTCTTTTTCTTTTATCCTGTGTCAAAAGCTTAGGTGCAGGCCTCATATAAATTGCACCACTCCTTTTTGCTGTGGTATCTGCCTCCGGTCATCTCATGCTGAGCCTGGGATGGTGGAAATCCATCCTTGGTCGCTCTCCATGTTGCACTTTGCAGACGAGCTTCTGCTGTGTGCATCCGCATGTTTGTTCATCTGTCGCTATTTGTGTGTATGGATACAGAATGAAAGTATTTGACAAGGAAAAATCAATAAGACCACCTTTATTTGGGCATCTCAGCTTGCGCTGAGTTCAGCTGCATACCTTGATGGCCAGATAAAACAGGATCATTGTGCAGGCTTCAGTAAACTGTGCACATATGGGCAATTCTGCGAGGGAACAGATTGTCACAGTTACGTCTGACCTGTTTTAGAGTAATTGTGGCTCTCCCTTGGCGCTGTGGTTGTGTTGCTGACATCTCTGAAGAGCTCTTTCAAAAAAATGCCTGCCTTTTTCAGAATAGTGGTGTTCTGTGAGAATTCCTGCAGTCTAAATTATGCAACGAGCCCTGTACTTTCCGTGTCCCTGGTGAAGGCACCTGGAACAGTTAGAATGGGAAGGAAGAAGGAACAAGGCCATTGAGAAGACAAGCCCAAACCTGTCGGTGCGCCTACTTTAAGTCACTGAGGATGTGAGGCTGTGTGACTCATGTGCCACAGGGATTTGAATCTGAAGCTCAGCTTCAGTTCCTGAAAGCCCACACACGGGCAGGGCATCACAGAAGAAATGTGAGTGAGGTGGCAGAGCTGAGGGGGTTGGTTTTGCATCTGTTCCCAGAAGGTAGCAAATGTGGGGTGGTAGTCCGTTCCACTTTAGCTTACTTTCTTATCCATCCAGACTCTCACTGTCGTACTACTTAGAGGCATGACTGCATTTTAAGAACAAAAAGGGTACGCTTCCAACGTGGCACTCAAGAAACTGTTACATGCGTGCCAGAGGGGATCTTTGTGTCTTTAACACAATACTGAAATATTTTCCCTTCAGGGTTCTTTCTCCTTGGCTTAGTTTGAGGCGACGAGTTTACTCATCGGTATAGTTCCGTTGTTGAATTCTTTTTTGTGAATGTTTTTCAGGCATTGGAAAAAATGTCATCTGTGACCGAACCGCGACTCCGCTGGACGCCTTCAGGATGATGACTGCGGCTCATTATTACCCAAAACTCATGAGCATCATGGGGAACGTGCTGCGCTTCCTGCCCGCCTTTGTGAAGATGAAGCAGCTGATCCAGGAGGGTTACGTGGGGGAGCTGCTGGTGTGCGAGGTGCAGGTACACAGCGGAAGCCTGCTGGGCAAGAAGTACAACTGGAGCTGTGACGACCTGATGGGGGGCGGAGGATTGCACTCGGTTGGCACCTACATCATTGACCTGCTGACATTCCTCACCAGCCAGAAGGCCGTGAAGGTGCACGGCTTGCTCAAGACCTTTGTGAAGCAGACGGACCACATCAAGGGGATACGGCAGATCACCAGTGACGACTTCTGTACGTTTCAGATGGTTCTGGAAGGCGGCGTGTGCTGCACGGTGACGCTCAACTTCAACGTCCCAGGGGAGTTCAAACAGGACATTATCGTGGTCGGCTCTGCGGGACGGCTGACTGTCATTGGCACTGATCTGTACGGACAGAGCAACAGCTCTCCTCAGCGGGAGCTCCTGCTGAAGGACTCCACGCCAGTCAGCAACTCCTTGCTTCCAGAGAAGGCCTTCAGTGACATCCCGTCCCCGTACCTCAGAGGCACCATTAAGATGGTCCAAGCTGTCCGGCAGGCCTTTGAGGGCCAGGATGACAGGAGGACCTGGGACGGGAGGCCTCTCACGATGGCTGCCACCTTTGATGACTGTCTGTATGCCCTGTGTGTGGTGGACACCATTAAAAAGTCAAACCAGCTCGGGGAGTGGCAGAACATTTCCATCATGACTGAGGAGCCAGAACTGAGCCCAGCGTACTTAATCAGTGAAGCCATGCGGAAGAGCAGGATGTCTCTGTACTGCTAGCTCCACTCAGCTTCTAGGAAAGAATAGGAACCGGACAGACAGCTCTTAAAGGAAATGGTAATTCAGCCCTTCTGAAGGGCTTGGACGTCTTGCAAACAGCTGTGGGGATAGGGGAGAAGGAAATAAGGTGTTTGGATCAACAAAATCTGTTGGTGGCTAAATACCAAAGTGGCAAGGTCCAAAATGGATAGGAGAGTTAAGAGCTGACTTACCTGTTTTAACAGCAGTATTAGCTGGATGATTGGAAAGATATATCACGGACTCGTCTCCTGCTTGCAGGTGCTTTAGATTATCCAATTGTGTTTACTGTGAAAGGTTGGGAAGATCCTTTTAGATTTTCCTTACCTGCCAGAGGGCTGTGAAGGTACTGTCATGTCATCAAATTTTCTGTAGTGTCTGACATGAATGGTTCCTACCATGACAGCTGACACCACCATGCTGTACTACTACACCTCCAACCAACACACAGAATAATGGGACTTTGTGTGAAAGTGTCTCGTGATGCAGAAAATTTTGGCAGCTCACTTTTCATACAGCTTTTTAGGAGCTTCTATGTGTTGGTTTAGTTAATTGTTTTGTCGTTTCCTTTTAAAGCACAATTATGTAGGAAAATGTGTAGCTTTTACAAAAAAAAGCAGCCCTCAACTGCACTGCATGTGACCCATTATTGTGGGAGGGAGGGTATTCTGTGAGCTCGTGGCAAACTTCAGTGTTTACTGTACAGATTTGCTGATTGAAAGGGATTGTGAAAAACCTTCACGAATGGCAGGTGGCGTGAAGAAGTGCAGGAGAGTTCTATTATACAGCTGAACTCGGGCTAGTCTTATGAAGGTTTGCACACAATCTCCTGCGGGTGGGACTCACTTTTGAGTGAATTCATCTTGCATTTTGGCTTTAGGAGGATAACAAAATAGTAGATATCTAACCCCAGACCACGCGACGCTTAGACAGTTCTTCTAAACCTATGTGAAGTCACATTTGAGGCATCCACACCAACGATTAATTTCACATAGCTCAACCCAGAAGCTTTCACCTCTGCCAAATGGTGCTCGTGAGTGAAAAATAAAAAGGGATGAGAAGATTTCCTGTCCTTTCCAGGGAAAAAATTGCCATCACCTCTCTGAGGTGGGAAGAACCACCCCACCTCAGTACCTGCTTCAGGTGGCCAGCTGCTGGTACTGTAGCAATTGTTCCCTGTCATCAGTGCAGGGGTAGACAGACCTCCTTGATAAGTCTGTTCTGTCTTTTTTTAATATTTCAGGTTGCAGTCTTGAAGGAATATATTCTCTCCGTTCTTAACAAAATATAGTGTAAGGCACATGTGTTATCCCAGTAAATGAGGATGCTGTTTTTCCGTATAAAGCTGCTCCTGGGCTTATGTGTTTACAGTGCTAGGTCTTCAGATAGGAAAAAAAAAGTAGAAAACAAGCCTATAGCACTAAATTATATTAAACTTGATAAAAACCTTTTCAGGATTTTTTTCTTAATTTTGACTAGGGGAAAGAGAAAAACATTTGGATGAACAGTAAATGGAAAGAGAAAATACGACCCTCTTTCCAGATTAGTGCTGCCATTTTAGGTTCGAAAGAGTGCAATCAGAACAATCCACATTTTTTTTTTTTTAAAGCACTTACAGTTTTGCTATTTTTAGGAGCACTAAGGGCTTCTGAAGAGCTCTTTCAAATGAGTCCATCTGATTGCTGTACGCTCCCGCCTGTCCTGTTCCCAGTTTCAGTGCTGCGTGGTTTTGAACAGGAGGGTATCATTAGCGTGGATTGTCTCATCTGATGCAAGCCAGCTCAGAGTCAGGTATGTTGTCCCCATCAGCTCCACAAGGGCGTGGTTGTCAGTACAGAGAGAGCTCTCCAAACGGTGATGCCTAGAAACTCCGATCCTCCTCCTTTGTCTGTGCAGAGAATCTTGGCTATTATATTTTTAGGTTGCTAATGTTAGGAAACTTGAATCCCACCCCAAAATTATTAGTGCGCGCTTGATTTTTTTTAAAGGGTATGTATGTGTGACCTTTCATGAAATATTCCCTAGAGTGTGCGAGCATGACTGATGATGGAGTAATGCAATACGGCAAAACCGCAGCCAAACAGAACTGTTCCTGTCCGTATTGCTCTGCCAGTTTTAGTGAGTGAGTCTGGGGCGGACCGCTTTTGCAGAGGCCTCAGGCAAGCTTTCATCGTTCCTTCTTGGAAGGAGCTTTTGACAAATGTGAATGTTTTTCCTACAGATGATTGATCTGAGAATTCCTGTAGCAGTGTCCGTGCCAACAGGAGTTTCCCATTGTAATTGGCACGGTATACCATGATGTACAGATTCAGCCCTTTAAAACGTGCAGAAAAATTACGGAAGACCAAATTTGATCAAGAAATCATCCCTCTCCCCTGAACGATGGAATCAGCCCCAAAGAAGGGATCAAGAGAGTTTTCATACAATAAGGCAGAAGCTCTTTATTGAAAGTACTGGCAAGTTCAAGTCACGAATGTAAGCACAGTAGATATGTAACCATGTCTAGTTACATTTCATCCAAAACTGGAACTAAACATGGACCAAAATGTTTGTGATTCTTGCTTCTGAGTGGTTTGTGCTGGAATTGCTGCTCGTGTCTTTGCACCTTAATTGCGTTCATGAATGCAGACAGCTTTTCCTATCTGCATTTTACTTTTTCCTGTGTTGTTCTGGGTTTTGTGACGCCAGCTGGAAGAAGATATGCTGGAATCTGAGACAACCCTCCCTGCAGTGAGCTGTCAGCAGGCGAAACACAAGGAACAGGGCCAGGTCCTGACCTTAACCCTTCTATCCTGGATCCGAAGGTTTCCGTGGCAGTCAGCATCCACCCTCTGTGCAGACTTACCAATGCAGAACTTGCTGCTTAGCGGAAATAAAATGTAATGCTTTGGTTTCAGAGCCACCTGCTAGTCCTGTGTTGTTGGATCCTATACAGCTTGCTGTGTGACTGCAGCTCCTAGAGAGGCAGCCAGGGTAAGCAGGGGCAGGGGGGGGGCTCCTCTTCTGACAGCAGCACAGATCTTAGGCTAGATTGAGGTGAACAGTTACCCAACTGGGATGGCAGCAGTGACCGTATACATTCAGGATCGTGTGACAGTTTTTCCATTCTCTAGGAGGTGAAGACACTGTAGTTCCAAGTGTAAAGATACTTAACTTCCACCTGGCGTAGAGGAATTGCTTTATTTATAGAATATGTACTACTATTCTAAAAATAAATGTTACTTTACAGTCTGGGATCTTCCTTGGCAGTGTGAAGCCCTCTGCTCTTTTGATACAGCTGAAAAGTACATTGCGTTGCCCTAAGAAGCCTGTGGAGTTCCTGCCGGCTTGGAGAATTTGGGCAGAAGTTTGAAGAGGTGTACTTGATTGAACTCAAAAGCGGTACCACGCCAGGGAACGTACATCTGGAATTGCACTTTTAATGCTGTTCTTTAATGCTGTGCCACAGTGCGTGAGATGAACGCTGCTGGCCGAGCTGAGGCTGCTGCTGAAAGTTACAGTAGCCCCAAAATGAGCTTGTGCACACACCAGACGATAAACGTTCGTTCCTTTTTCCCAGGGCTGCTGTTCAGAGGCTCTTTCCTTTGCCATCTACCTGTGCACGTAGGATGCTGAACGTTACGGTCTGGTGCCAAAGACAAAAAGAGCCAAAGGGGAGATCCGGGGTGAAGTGCTCTTCTGCTTTGCGGGGACCTCTTCCAGTGCTGGGATGGTCGGGGAGAGATGACGTATTGTTTTCAGTGGGAATCAGACTGGGCTCCACAGCAGGAGCAGTAGGGCAACCCTTCTCTGTGTCCCCATGCCCCTGCTAGGTGCGTGCACAGCATCAGTGCTGACCTCAGTGAAGTCCTTTGTGGAGGTGTAAGCAAGAGCGTTGGGTTTTCCTGTATCTAGTACTGTGCATGTGTTAAGTTATTAGTACTTTAGGTGTGTAGATAAAAAAAATACTGAGTAGAGATGGTATGTCCTTACCTGTGCAGCCGATAAGGCAGAGAATCAGGGCTTGCGTAGACAAGTTTAGGCTCAGGATGGACTGCTGTGGGGTTCATCCTTGGCTTTGGCTGAGAGCATGAGAAATTCCTGCCCAGCCAGCACCGGGCAATCAGAGGCACTCTCCACTTTGTACGTAGTTTTTCCTTCTTCTGAATAGCTTTTGAATCATGATGGCTGTGCAGGTGAACAGCTGTCCTGGGAGTTCAGCCATTCAAAGGAGGAGACTTTTCTGCTGTGTGTGATCGCAGCACGAAGACAATTCAGTTTCCATTACCTTGTTTATGTCCACGTGTGTACAAAAGTGGAAAAGACCCAGACAAATGAAAATGATTCTCTACCAAACAAACAAACAAACAAAAAAAGCTGCTTTTATTTCATGGTAAAGATAAACACAGTATCTTGATGGTGTCTTTGCAGAGATTCACAACCTACCGATGACAGTTTTTTGTTTCTGGGAATATTTAAATGTGACTTTGTTCTCTTACCTTCAGTATAAAGTATCACAGATTGTGAAGTCTCTTCTCTGTTAAGTTCTGTATTTACACAGGTCTAAATGCACCCAGCAGATGTTTGGCTTTGTGCGGATGCTTAACTCGTTGGCTTGGTGGCCCAGTGATGGACCCTTAATTGCGTTTGAAGCGCAGCACTGTGCTGCCTGACCTCTGCAGCACTCTCTGGGATTCGAGGACTGGTTGTGAAGTGGCAGGACTGTTCAGGATGGCAGCAGCTTCTTGTTAGTGAAGCTGTTGCTTGTGGGGAGCAAAGCTTGTACATTTTAGAGATGACGTATGACTGAATAATCGTTGGCAGTTTATCTGCTTTAAAATTTCCACTCTCTTGAGCTGCTGGATGGAGTATGTCCAGTAAAAACAAGTTCCCCTTAACAATAACTGCCCGCTTCCATTTGCTCATGAAAAGAAGAGATTTTCAGTAGACAGGACTGTACATAATGCTGCATTCATGAACCGGTGTCATAACCTCATGACTTGCTGAGTGCATGAAGCCAGAGCCCAGGCAAGTAATGACTTTTTCAGAGCTGCCAAATCGAAGCAGTGGGGTTGGAGAGTGATGGGTATCAGCATGGGTCAAACTGAAATAGCTTTTGTTCATCATTTTCTGTTAAACGAACAAACAAAATAGCTGTGGTCGGTCCAAAACCGAACACAACACATGCAGAAGGTCTTTTTTGGTTGGCTTTTTTTTGTTTTGTTTTTTGGGATTAAGTTCCATTTCTAAAGAATACTGTTTTGAAGTGAAATTTTTTTTTTTTTATAAAATCCCTTTTCTTGTGAAATTTCATTGTGAAATTAACTGTTTGGGGTTGTGGTTTGTTTGGTTTTTGTTTTTTTTTTTTTTTTTTTTTCCTGTTTTGTTTTAGGTTCACACTCAAAAAAGTCCCGTACCTGTTTGATGGATGCCGCTGCCCTTGGGCGGGTCCAGCTTTGAACCTGCACCCTTGCAGGGTCATGCAGTGACCCCCTTCCAGCATTTGAATTTGGCCGCGTGAGCTTCATTTGTATCTTCTCGTGGCAAAGGGAAAACTGGTTCATTACACGGTGTCGGCTGTAGATAATCAAAATACCGTTTGCAGCAGTGCCAGCCATCGTCTCTAGAAGCACTTAAACCTATTAATGTGTTTACTGTGGTTATTTATGACCTTGCAGCCATCCATTACTCTCTTTTCTTTTTACACCATCCATCAGGCTCGCTTACCTCGCCTTCTTTCATTCCGCTGCGAGTCAGGAGGCGGGTCTCCCTGTTTCCCCTTGTTTCCTCCCAGTCTGTGTTACACATGGCATACAGGGTGGCTGATGTATGACTTGAAGTAACTTTTGACAGCGATCCATTAAAGGTGTTAACAACTCAACCTCTCGAGTACATGGCATATGTGACACTCCTGCAAGGGCAGGAATCAGAGCTCCCTGCCGTGCCGTGCTTCACAAATGACACTCACTGTTTCTCTCTGTACTGGTTTTATTTGATTTTGAAAATGAGAATATGTTCAGTTTGTTGCTGTGTCAATATTAAGTATATATTTATTGTTTTTCAGACATACATACATATATAAAAATGCTATATATATATATATAAAATGTCAACGCATGGACATATGTACAGTAGATATTTTAAAGAGCTATTTATCAAGAAAACTTAAGTGTTATAAGTAAACAGAGTTTATATTTTATATATTATGTAGATAGCGGGGGAAAAAAAAAAAGCCAAAAAAAAAAAAAAAGTGTTTAAATTATAGTAGGACTTTTTGGGGTGGGGGGTGGGGTTGGAGGGGCGGTGAGGGCCGGTTCCAGCGTTTGAAACAGCCAAACTACTTTGTACGGAAGCTGCCTGCTGTGCCTCTCGGCTGCAATATCTGTTTTGTTTCTTCTTCTGGAAGATGATGTGCATTGTTACTTTTACATCGCTTGGGGAATGTAGTTAGTTTATTCTCAGCCAACTGGTATGTGCTGCTTAAATCATGGTTTCCTGTTGTTCTGCATATTTGCATCGATGGAATAAAAGGATCTTAACTGGCAAATAAAGACATAAAAGGATGTGATCCCAGCTGTCTGTCATTTGTTTCCCCGCGTTTGTCTTCAGGGAGTGGGTTTATTGCCACCACCTTCGCCCGTTTCCTGGTCAGCCTGTAGATTCAACACACCCGAGTTGAACACCCAGGCACTGTGCTCGGGGTGGGGGTGAAAGGAGGGGAAGCGTCAGGAAGATGCAGGGTTCTGCTCATGTCACTACTCGCTCATGTCCCAGGCACCAAGAACGCGCAGCTGTACTACTTTAAAGATGTATCAATGCTTATACGCACAGAAAATGTGGTTTGATCTGTTTTAAACACGTTGTTTTCGTAGACTGAAGAGAAGAATCAGTGCCCAGGCAAATGCAGCTCTGTCGGGCTTCCAAGCCAGCGTCCCAACCGATCAATTAACCACTGGAATAAAACAAGGTCAAACTTGATGACACGTTCTTAATAGTAAAACCAAGACTGCTTCCATTCCAAAGGTTAAGACATAGAAATCTTTGGAAAACAGCACCTGTGGGAACGATTCCTGTGAAAGGACACTTCAGAGACACAGTGGAGTTATTATTACCCCATTCCAGCACACAGTACTTAACTATGCAGGTGAGTGCAGCAGTGACTATAAAAATACCACGCAAAAGAGGCTATACAAATGCTAAAGTAAACCTTTCCAAAGGCGGGACAGTACAGTCAGACGCCGAGGTGTAGAAGCAAAGAGTTCCGCTATTAAATGTAGGTAATGTGAGCAAGGAGGTGAGGGGGGAACCTCCTGCTGTTTCCCACAGCTTTGCGAGACACAAGGCTTCTGCGGTCCCACTGGCTTGTTCTGCTGTTCTCTGGAGCCCCTGCTGATCCACAGCCACGCAGGAAGAACAATGGACGGCTTGTATCCATAAATATTAAGCAGAGGTATGTTGAGTGCTTTGCATTGTTCTTTTCGGGATTGAAGAATATGCAGGGGAAGGGGCTATTAAAAAGTGCTGCTGTGCCAAAGGGGAGCGGCACCAAATGCCTTCATTACCAATTCGCCGGGTAGCCGTGGAGAGCTTTGTTAATGCCGCCAGTGCAAGAGCTGCATTTCAGTGCCATCCCACGTAACGTTCAGGACAACACGGCATTTTCTTTTCGGGTAATATTCCAAGAGTGATTCAGAGGCCGAACAGCACAGCCCTGCAGCCTGGGGAATGGCTGCCACAGCCCAGCAGCACCCAAAGCACCTGTGCCTGTGCGGGTTGCTGCCGCCACACTCGGCACAGATTGAAGCAATCTCCATCACACAGCCCCCAGAAGAGGCCCTTGGGAGGCACACTGGTACTAGCTATCTCTTGTCTCCTGCATACATCACATCTTCTAATACGTTTTCCCCTTGAGAATGCTCCGTCCAGTGAGTTCAGCACCGCAAGCCTTGGTGTGGCACCCCGTCTTCGCGTTAAAATCAATGATTGCGGTCATTTCCTTGCGGCTACAGCCCTGCGAGCAAGACCCATGGGATGAGGCTGGGCTGCTGGCAGATGGAAAGCAGCAGCCCTCGCTCCTGCTCCCAGCTCTGTTCCTGTCTTCTGCGGGCGCTGGCATCGGGGAGCGTGCGTGCAGCCATATGTTTCATGTGGTTTGATTTAGCTGGAAACAAAAAACGTGGCTTTTCGCTGGACTAGCTTTTAGGCAGATCTGCTCCCTCATCTGATCCATTGTCAACAGCAATTTATGCCAGATCGCTTCAATAGCAGAATGCAAATAGAAACCAGGTTGCTTGACTGCCAGAAATGTGCTTTTTCCCCCTCACCGGATCAAAGATTTAGTGTACTAACTGCAGAATAATAAACAAGTCCAAAAGAAAAAAAAAAAAAACAAAAAGGAATGAATGAATGAAGGACAACAATTTTAAGCTCTGTATTTCCATAAGAAAGGACGGTCATGTAAGCAAAGGTTTCATAGGAAAGTGGAGGCCCCTTCCTCCAGACATGGACGCACAGTAACGTGCGCTGCAGGAATGGTGTATGCGTTAGAGGAGCCTTTCACAGCCTGCTCCTATCTGCTGTATGAAGTCTGCCTTTTGCAGTTAATCACATCTTGCAGGCTAAAAGCCTTTGCAGAAATTACCGTATCACATCCAGGCAATGATGGCTGCCTCAGAATGCAACTGCCTTTGTTGCTTGCACAGATACGTTTCGTGCAGCGCTTCGGCCAAACCTACATTTCAGTCCTCAAGAATACGGAGGCAGCTGGAAATTGAGCTCGTCTTGCAGCACGCTATGTTTTGTTTAGTGGCTTTTTTTTCCCACTGCTGTCCCTGAATAGCTAGAATTTATTTTTTTAACATTTCAGTGGTGCCATTTCTGCATGTGGTAAAAAAGGATTTACACTTCAAACCTTTACAAGCTCTCCAGACCGTGAAGGAAGGTAATCAGAGAGCAGGAGACAGGACTGAGATGAAAAGCAGATTCACAAGAAATGCGGGTGTATGGGAACTGCTGAATCACGGCCTGAACAACTGATGGATCACCTGAGGTGAGCACCGAGTCAGCTGCAGGAGCACAGGTGAAGGCAATGCACCTTTGTGACCAGAAGGGGTGCAGTCTGGCTCCACCTCTCCCAGACCCCATTGAAGGGCTGACCAGCACTGGGGAAGGATCTCTTGTTGGAGATCCCTCCTTTGTGGAGTTTTTCCCTGTAAACCTTAATCATTCAAGATGGGTGAGAATTCTTCTTCACACTGACTGTCTCTTTTATATTTTTCTGTTCTGATAATCTTTCTAATTGCACCATCTATAAAACATCTGGGCTAAACATTTCCATTTGGTGTTATTCATTTTGTTAACTTCATCTCTTGCAGCAGGAAACAAGAATGTTCCTGGGTGCTAATGGCCCATTCTCTATTCTGTGGAATTCTTAGAAACATTCCAAGAGTGATTTTTTTGGCTAAAATCAACTGCTATTCTTCTGTATCCTTCCTGTGGCACAGTCTGAAGCTAGCACGCATCACAAACTATTCCCACTCAGCAAGCTGCTTATAGCCACCCCCTCTGGGAGGTGATAAAGTTAATCACAGCATCATGGGCTATCTGCACCAATTGATGTTGGTACCAAGAGAGTGGTGGTCTGAGGCACTTCATCTGGTGCTGTGGATGTAGCTTAGAGTTGGTAGAATTGGTGGATGTTGGTATTACTAAACTACTGAGTTAAAAAATGAGTCTGTTTCTCTGTCCCCTAGTGAGGCAATACAGGCATAAACCGTACTGAGCTTCTTCAGCACAATGCTTTTTGGCTAAAATGGACTCTTCTGCCATTCACTTTTTTGAGCCTTTTGCTTGCAGTTCCAAAACAGCAGAATCAAGTTGCAGTGAGACGCCCTCCCCTTCTGGCTTCAGAAACTTCTGGCTAGAAATGATTTGTGAGCACGGCAGGAGGAACAGGGCCTCTGTGGAGAAGGGACTGAGTCACTTGCTGATTAGACGAAGCTATCCACCCACATTTGGCAAACGTCTGTACTGCTTCACGCATTTGAAGTGCCTTGTAAACGTGAACAAGTCCCTGCAGAATGAGCTGTGTGATCATCTCAGTTTTGCAGCTGGCAAGGTGGAGGCAGAGAAGTTGGTGAGTTCATTCTCTGACAAATTCTGCTGTTCTCTGAACTACCTGGTGTTGTTTTCTTCTGAATTAGATGTTCCCTCTTCCAGTGGCTGCACCCATCGCTTGAAGCATCACTGTCAGAGGGCCCCTCCAAATGCTCAAGATTGAAATTCCTCATTCTAGAGAGGGAACAACTTTAGGTCTGTATGAAATTTGTTCAGGAAGCGTTTAGATGAAGTGCTAAGGGGTTTGGTTTAGTAGCTTGGTGGGTAGGGATGGTGGGAGGAGGATGGTTGGACAAGACGATCTTGTAGGTCCTTTCCAACCTTATGGACCTATGAATCTATGAAATTCCTGCCTACTTAGAAATACTCTTGCAAAAAAAAAAAAAAAATGTCTTGTAGCTTCTAACATTCATTTTAAAAAGGCAGTTTTGGTAGGATTTTCTCCTTTTATGAACTGACTGGTCTGAATTGTTCAGTGTTAAAAAAAGGTCTTAAAACTGCTGGAATTGAAATTGCAGTCTGTAGCTTTAGCACACGCAGTGATCTCTGTTTTTACGGCAGGATCTAGGGGTGGCTTTACAAGGGAGACATGTACCGTTCATTACATTCATTTTGTCTTTTGGAAGACCTGAGGTAAAAATGGCAAACCACAGAAGTTCAAGGCCACACAGCACATCCATGACATCCAGGTATTAAATCCTGCTGCTTTAATTTCTAGTTCAGTTTAAACAGTTCTTAAGCCTAATATAATCTCGTTCATTATAATTAATATAATTAGTCATATACAATTAATGTCTAATAAGCTGCTGCCATTTGTGAATGCCGAATAAGCTAGTGTTGTCAGCACAGCCTAAGCTCAAATTCGTCAGCTTAGGGAAGCACTAGCGATGCCAAAGCCAATACCAACAGCTTTATTTAGGTGGATACATCATGTGTAACCTTATCTATGGTGGGGAAAGTGACAGACACTGCACTCTCCAAGCACTGATTTTCAAACCAAGCTTATAAAATTAGCAGCAATCTATGTGCTCACTGGGAAATCACTAAAATAATCAATTGGCTTGGAACAAGTCACTCCATGGTCCTGCTGTACGTTTCAGGGGAGGGTGTTAGAGGAGTGTGTTTGCCTGCTGACAGCAAATTCTCAGTGCTCACAGCAGCAAATCCTCACCTGGAGAGGCAGATGGCAGTCATCCTAGTGTAATTTGGGAACCAACGGGGGTAAACTGCTCTATGTTTTCTTTGTCTTTCCATTATTCTGTAGGACATAAAGCAGGCAGTGGGACATTAGCAGTACTTTTAATGGCTATAGAACATGGGCTTAGATGGCTAGTATAGGAAACCATGAGCAGGAGAGAGGTGGAGACTACTTTGTCCTATCACAAAACAAACATCACCCAGACGTTCCAGTTTAACAGCTTGTCCTCATGCATTAAAACAAGCCTCGAAACCATGACTGATATAATTTAGAGCAATTAATTAGTTGCCGCTCAATCCTTTAAAGGAATGAGCTAACAAAGCCCTCTGAGCTCCACTGAGATCAAAAGCCAGCTTGTGCACAAGGCTCACCCTCCCCCTTGGTAGGCAGTCCTTTTGAAAGGAGGCAATTATGTGACAAATTATTCTTTGGGGGTACAGCTGTGGGCTGTGCTGCATGGCTTTGGTGAGATCTGAGCCTTTCGCCCCTCATTAGCGATCCAGTGAAGTCACTGGTTTAGGTTCTTGCTGTTGGGCCTAGGGTGTATACTTGCAATATGGCAACAGGTTTTGTTCCATCTCTAGTCATATGTAGGAAAATGGATATGTAGGAAAATGGAAAATGGATACCTGATCCATATGTATTATCTCTTGATTATGGCTTTCAATGCCTATCACTTAATGTGCACAACATTTGTCTAAACTGACCAACACTTGTTTCCCTCTCGGTTCATTGTCGCATCTCAATTAAAGAGCAACAAAGCAGAAGGAAGGTTATTTGAGGCTGTTTATTATCACATGGAGACCCAGATGTGCCATGCATGCTGACACTACAAAGCGTGTCTTTAGTACTATTTAAAAACTTTCATTTTTGGTTGAAAACATCAATATGTCCTTTTAACTCAGCTACCATTCAGAATGGTAGAAGAACAAGGGTGTGCATGATTGTGTGTCTGATCTTAAGTAACAAATGCAAGTTATGTCTGGAATCCAGAAGACATCCTAAAAAATCACTAACAATGTCTTAAATGCATTTACTACTGGAGCAAGCAACTGCGTTTTGCTGCTCTTAGCAGTTGTCTTGCACTTACCTTATGTGTCTGCAGACAAAAGCATGTCAG
Source organism: Oreortyx pictus (assembly GCA_036925125.1). Classification (NCBI taxonomy): domain Eukaryota; kingdom Metazoa; phylum Chordata; class Aves; order Galliformes; family Odontophoridae; genus Oreortyx; species Oreortyx pictus. The sequence continues at coordinate 82,716,564 of JAUPFR010000003.1, read as the reverse complement.
CTCTGAAATGCTCTCGTTCTCTATGAGAAATGGGAAAACAGGAAGAGAAAAGTAGGGCACATGCACACTCAGCTTTCCAAGGTCAGCCACTTATCATGGCGTTTTCAGCCCCATGGGCCTTTTCCTTGCTGCCATTTGAGGATATGAAATCATGAATACAGAGTCAGTTTGGTCTGTGAGGAGACAGACCTGGTTATTGTGCTGCCGTGCTGAAATGAAAGGCTAAATTCCCTTCTGCTGACGAAGAGTTTTATGATATTTTTAATACCCTAGAGGGCTATTATTTTTTTCTGTCTCACTTCAGTGACAGATTAAGTTGGGAACACTTACAAGTCTGATGTTTGCATTCTTCTCCCAGGTAGAATGTAAACAGAAGAATGATTCTGTTTTGGCCGGGAAATGGGACCAAACTTCTTGAACTGTTGGTGTTCATGATGTAAAAGTTGTGAATGTGTAAGTAAACAGTCCTTTCCATTAACACAGCTCTACTCCATTAACACAGCCGTACTCACCAACTGTTCCTGCTTCCGAAGAAACAGGAGATCCTACCTTAGAAAAGCTGAGCTTAAAAACTTATAACTCCTTTCTAATACATAAATCATCTCCTACTGCAGTAGGAGCACTAAAAGATGTGTTTATTTTTTTGTAGGTAACAACGTGCATTGTAACACCATGCAAATGTGGGCCACTCAGCTGGCTGACACCTGCAGCTATTTATGTGTGATGAAATTCTGCTTTAATTTACAGTGTCAACAAATAGACTCTGTTGATAGGGATGGAGATATTTCATATCCCTTGACAAAGAGCAAAAAGGTCATCATTTGGGTTATGGAAGTGCAGGCAGTTTTATATGGTGATATATGTCACGTCATCACCTGTGTGCTTGGCAACACTGCTTTACAGCATATAAAGCCAGATAGCCATTTTCAGTGCAGGTGGACGTAGAAGTTATAAAGGAATAAGTCTGTTAAAATGAGAAGGTCCAATTCTTTATAAAGCTGTCTTCAAACAACAGTAATAATAAAAGAGCTTAGCCACTGTTTTTTCACTGTATCTGCATCATCGTGTAATAATTACTAGCAATTCATGCTAAGCCTACGGCTTTTATTTCATTTGTGTTCTGAAAAGCTTTGAATTGATTTATTTCCTAGTGATCTACAGACAGTGACTGGGAGTCACGTTTACAGCTGTCTGCGCTTGGGATTCCACTTCAAGCTATTATCTAGACACTGGAAACCATTTATAGACATCATTAGGAAAAACTGTGTTTATAAGTCACATGATTAAGCAACTTTCCATACAATAAAATCATAGAGTTGCTCAGGTTGGGAAAGTTCTTCAAGGTCATCAAATCCAACTGCAACCTGACCTTTCAAAGTTTTAAGCAACGCTGTAATTACTAACACTTACATAATATGAACCCATAGCATGGTGTCTAGCGGCCCAGCTGCTTAGATTATTTCAGTATCCTCTCCACTCTGAGCTAATGTTAGATTGTGCTATAGCTTCAGCCTTTTTTAGAGCAGCTGTAGCTAGGTCGTTGGTATTGACAAGCCCAGGGATAATACTGAAATGTCACAGTGATTTGGCTGTGTTCAAGAAACATTTAGATGTTGTACTGAGGGACATGGTTGAGTGAGCAATATTGCTGATAGATGGCCAGTTGGACCGGATGATCTTGGAGGTCTTTTCCAGCCTTGGTGATCCTTGGTGAATATGAGCCAGTAGTGTGGCCAAGAAGGCCAATGGCGTCCTGGCTCGTATCGGGAATGGCGTGAGCAGGACTAGGGAAGTAATCCTGCCCCTGTACTCAGCATTGGTGAGGCCTGACCTCGAGTACTGTGTTCAGTTTTGGGCACCTCAGTACAGAAAAGACACTGAGGTGCTGGAGCAGGTCCGAAGAAGGTCAAGAAGGCTTGCGAAGGGCCTGGAGAATGTGCTCTATGGGCAGCAACTGAAGGAGCTGGGGCTGTTCGGTCTGGGGAAAAGGAGGTTGAGGGGAGACCTTATTGTTCTCTTCAAGTACCTGAAAGGTGCGTAACAGAGAGAGTGGGGTTGGGCTCTTCTAACTGGTACCAGGTTACGGGACAAGGAGAAACGGGCTCAAGTTGTGTCAGGCTGGGTATCAGGAAACACTTCTTTACAGAAAGGGTTGTTAAGCACTGGAATAGGCTCCGCAGGGAAGCGCTTGGAGTCACCATCCCCGGATGCGTTTAAAAACCGTCTGGACGTGGTGCACAGGGACAAGATTTAGTGGAGGGCCGCCAGGGCAGTACGGCAGCGTGCCCCCCATCCTTGCGATACTAGTCAGCCTCCGGTGGCTCCAGAGAGCCATCTAGCGAAGGAAGACAAAAAAGCACAAAGCCACAAGGACGGCACCGTGCTGCCGCCTGCTGCTGCTCCGCCAGTACTTCCACGAGCGCATCTGCAAAGGCACCGCGAGCAAAAGCCCGCCCGTTCTGCCCGCCTGAGAGCGGCTCAGCTCGTACACGGATGGTTCAGTCTGGAGAAGGGGCTCATCGCTCCCTGAGAGGAGGTTGTGGCGAGGCGGGGCTCTGCCTCTTCTCCCAGCTAACAGCTACAGAACAAGAGGGAATGGCCTCAGGTTGTGCCAGCGGAGGTTCAGGTTGGGCGTTACGAGCAAAATTCATCTCGTACAGAGCCGTGAGGCACTGGGTCGGGCTGCCCGTGGAGGTGGCAGAGTCACCGCTCCTCGAGGGGCCCAAGACCCGTGTGGGCGCGGCGCTGAGGAACCAGGACACAGCCGCCGAGAGGCAGCGTCCCATTCCCCCCCCACCCGCGTCAGCCCCATCCCGCCCTCGCGCCGCGACCCGTCCCTCAGAGCGGGCGGTGTCTGCGCATGCGCAGCGCTCCTGCGGCGCGGGGCCCTTCCGGATGCCGTAGGTGCTGTAGGGCGGCGGGTGGGTGTGTGGCGGCGGTCCCCGCTCGCGTCCCCCTTCCCTTCCCTGAGCCGCTTCTCTTCTCCTCAGGGCCTCCGTGCTCCATAGGCTGTTTCTGTGTGTGGGAGCGCAGGGGCTGGCCCGCCGGCCTGGGCTCCGGCGCTGCTTTGTGGTCTCTGTCCGCTCACAGGGCTGAAAGCGGACCTAGCTTGAAAAACAAAACCCTATGCCCTGTGGGCTTAGTGGGCGTGCGGGCTTAAATAGGATGCTGTTTTTGTGGAAGCGTGGCCTTTGTTTACGTCTGCGAATGCTCCTCTTGTATCCTTCAGTTTGCAGAGGAGGTGAGTTCAATTAGGAAAGTTCTCCCATCAGGATCCACCTGCTGCCCACCCGCGTTGCCCCCGATGCTGCTGCCTTCGCTGTGCTCAGAAGTTAAGGTCCTTCGTAACCCTTTGAATTAAAAATTAGAACTTTGTTATTCATCCGAGCCCGCGAAGGAGAAGTGAGAACTGATATTTAAAAGGTGAAACGTTAAGGAAAACATAGTACTCCCTGCAGCAGTTGACCGTTGTTTCTAGTTTAGGGATAAGACCGTTCTGCCTCTCTAGTACTGGAAGGACAAGCTCAAAACTGTGTCTGGTGGCAACGTGAGCATTTAATCCCGATCTGCAGCTTCAGAAGAGAGCTTGGTGCGTTGTCTTATTCTTTCCTGTCACCTGTGTGCTACTGAGGCCAACATCAGTTGGCCCTTGTCTATGCTAACCTCGTCCGGTGAGTATAGAACCTGGTGATTTTGTACTTCTCTAGGTAACAGCTGTACATGATTTGGGTTTCTGCACCCTAGATTTTGTACTCGTGACTCGTAACTGGAATTACTGTTTTTCTCCCAAAGGAATCAGCCATGGCCGATGACTCTCAAAGAAACTTCCGCTCGGTGTATTATGAAAAAGTGGGCTTTCGTGGGGTTGAAGAAAAGAAGTCACTGGAAATTTTGTTAAAAGATGACCGATTGGGCAAGTTGATTTCAGTGTTTCCTTTATTATTATTACTTTGGTGATTTAGCAACAGGTGGGGGTGGACTCCTACATGGTGTATTGGTGCTGTGCTTGGTGTGCACAAGGATTCTTTTTTTCCATCCTTTTCCATCCTTCCCCTTTAAGTACAAGCAGCCCCTTGAGTTTCAAGGATTGGAGAACCTGATTTTTAAAAAGTATCCAACATCTGCGTGCCTAGTGGTTTTTCTTTCTTTTATTCTCTCATTCTTTATGCTCAAGAAACAAAAAGGTTTTTTGATGAAAAGTTCCCCTCTGAAAATATATTGTTTCATGCTGTTAATTCCATCTAACCTCAGAACAGTGATGGTTCTGTTACTGGTGCTGGTCTTTTGAGGAGTGCCACTTCTGTAATGTAATGGAGAGATAGATGTTCCTTTAGCAGAGTACTTAATTGCTTTGAGATAGCAACACAGTTTGCAAAATGCCAATAAAAATGGTGCAGTTTCTTCCTGGTGAGACCTAGGGTAGCTTTAGTTGTATTGTAAATAAAGTCAATGCATGTATTTCTTTTTTTAATAAGAAATACTGCTGCAGTTTATTAGACACATTCTATTCCCAACTGAACTGGTAAATGTGTTTGTTCATAACACGTCCATGAAAGATCTGCAACCAAGTATTTGTATTACTTAGGTAAGCAGAGACACAAAACTGTTGATATATTAGAACTTTTTTTTAATTTAAAATTTTTGTTTTTTTTACAGATATTGAGAAGCTTTGCACCTTTAGTCAGAGGTTCCCTCTCCCATCCATGTATCGTATACTGGTGTGGAAGGTTCTTTTAGGTATGAAACATCGGTGATCCTCTGTAGAAATGAGAATGTAGAGCACACCCCTAATTAATAGCATGGATTCTGTACTGTTTCCTGCTGATACTTATGAGGCATACTTTTATATTCAGCAAGGGTGCACAGTAGAAGTTATAAAACTTGAATATTCTCTGTGCTCCTTTTGAAAACTTTTGCAGAAGTATACACAGAAGAGTGTCTTTTAGCCTGTAGCACTATCCAAGTGAGTCTATGAAATGGATTTAAAAGGTGGTTTGTAAGTCACTGGTAGAGTTTCCAGATCTATTCCTAAAATAAAGGGCAACTGAGTAAAGTGGTGATTAAGCTTAAAAAGCTGGGCAAGCTGCACAGATGTATGTTTATTTTTTGGAGAAGCTGTATGCTTGGATATCTTGGTTTGAAGATTACTTCTGTTTTTGTTTCTGGTTTTATATATTTGCTGTTTTAAGAAGTTATGAGGCCAGAGAAAATACATGGTATCCCCAGAAACCATGAAAAAGAAACCACCAAGCAAGGGCATTTGTTAATTGTATGGCCAATTGAAAGGCCCTAATGATTTTTCACTAAGTGGTCAAGTGTGTTGCATTTACTGGATTTGGGGCCATGACTCTTGTAGAAAGGGCATATTGTGGAGGATTCAAGTGTTCTGACCTGCACAAGAGATCAGGAGAAGATCCCTTAGAGTACTGAACATGAGAAACAGTGCCAGACTGTGCATGAAATAGGGTGCATGACTGAATCTGAATCTTTGGAAGAGAAATGTGATCTGCTGCACTACTGGTAGCTAAGCATCACACCACTGTTGAAAAGTTTGAGTATGTCCTCTTTTTGTTCTTGATCTCCATGTGCCACTACACACACAGTTGGAAATAATATATGAGAAAGTTTGAATTATAAGCAGTCTTTTAAAATTCTTTCCCTCTCCCTCCCCTTAATTTCCTACAGTTTAAAAATTGAGCCTTCGTATTAATGATTATATGGATTTATAAACGTTTTTTTTTCCCTCTGGGAGATATGGCAGATGGGCAGTGTGTGGAAGATGCAAGATCTAAAGTATAGAAGTTGATATTCTCAGTATTGAGGACTAGCAGTAATCCTACCTGATAAATATTTCTGTGATTAGGGCACTGATTTTAGGATGAAAAAGAATCTTGTAGCCTGGGCCTCGGTTAAATAGTGGGCATACTTTAAAATATTTGTAGTGGAAATATAGTGTAGGTAGGCACTTAGGACAGGATCCTTCAGCCATAATTGTAGTAGTAAAATACAGTCCCTTATCCAATATCTGAGTATACAGAAAACATGAGAGAGGTTTTCAAAGTAACTTATTTCAACTCCACAAAATGTTGTTCTGAATGCCCCCTGAATGAACAGAGGCAAAAGGAATTTTCTTACTGGTATTAACTGTTTTAATATGTGGCATTCTGAATGGCAATACAAAATTTCTCTTCCTAAAGGGACTGGAGCAACAGCATAGTCTGTTTCTGGTGGGAATTATTACATTAACATTATTAGAGATTTAATAATGTTAGAAATTTAACAGAAGGGATTCTGTCCTGCCATCAGAATCATCTCAGACACATACCACACCTTGGTGTTGTCCCTGGTTACATGGTATGTCAGAGATGTCCCTGTTAACTTCTTCAGGTCTGACTCAGGATGGTGTAGAGGCTAAAATCATTTCTAGACATCTCAGCATTAAGATTCTTTTTTGTCTGCCAAATGGAGTCTTCTCTGTTTAAGAAAAGCAGTTGGCCATTTGTAACATAACACAGATGTTAACTCTGTTTTTGCATCACATGAAAATGTCTTTCTCTGTCCCAGCTTTTGCAGTGCAAATAAGTTTGCAGTTGGGAAATAAAAGATAAGTTAGTCTGTTGTGCTTGATACTAAACCTCAACCGTGTCATGGTTTAACACTTGACAGCAACTTCCCCCCTTCCTTTAAACAAAAAAGGATAGCAGCAGGTAGCCTGCTTTAAGACTAAGTTTTGAAGGATGTTTTATTCTCATGGGTTTCTACAACAGGAAGAATTGTGCTCTGTTGGTGATATGAAAATGGCATTTTTTTTTTTGCTTTGACATTTCTAAAGATCTTTCTATTGTAAGCCAGTGACAGCTTTGTTGAGGACATCAGCACATGGCAAGATTCAGCCTTGAGTTAGGGGAAAGAAACAGTGAAATGCTGAGCATTTCTTCTGGATGTCAGAAACTGTTTTGTTTTCACTGCCTCTGTACTTGAATATATATTAATATATTTTCTCCATCTAGAAAACTATTTGTTGTGCTGAGAAAGTCAAAGGCCCTGCATCAAAAGGTGTTTGGACAGTATTCCTAAATTCTAATCCGCAACTGGTTTAACTGTGTGGTTGCTTTTTCTAGGTGTGATTTTAGAGAGGATTAATTTCTGTAGTACGGTGTGCAGAGATGTTTCCAGCAGAGATCTAACATCAAATTGAATAATAAAACTGTAATGCACTGCATCTTTGCATTAGTTAATTGCATGTATGTTCTCTGCTTATCTCAGAGGACTTGTGTAATCTGAGAAGACAAACAACTAGCATATTTAGAAGTCATATATGCACTTTGTTTTGAGAATAAAATGAAGCTGTGCACAAATACATCTAATACTGTATTAAAAACTACAGATAGGTATGAGCAGTAGTACGTAAGACTCACAATTTAAAAACAAAGTTAATTTGTTTGAGGGGGAGAGTACATCAGTAAAATTATCTTCCATCTTTTGCAGCAAAGACATTTCTTTGGTGTAATATACAAAATGATTAGCATTCATTCTTTGAAAAACTTACAGAAGACACCAAAGAATTCTCAACAATTGTTGAGAAACAGTAGTGCAGTGGTAGGTTTTACCTATGCTTGTGTAGGGCAAACAACCCCCAAGAATAGCACCCAAAGGAAATAGTGCAGAAGATGGTATATTTTAGATAGGCTTAAGTAGATAGTATACTGACAATTAGTAAGAAAAGAGTGGCTCACCTTTTACAATGGTTGAGGCTTGCTGATAACTCCACTAGGGAGGGATCTCCAACAAAGGATCCTTCCCCAGTGGTGGTCAGCCCTTAAATGGGGTCTGGGAGAGGTGGAGTCAGACTGCACCCCTTCCAATCACACAGGTACATTACTTTCACCTGCACCCCTGTGGCTGACTCAGTGCTCACCTCAGGTGATCAATCAGTGGTTCAGGCTGTGATTCAACAGTTCCCATACAGCTTGGTTAACATAGGAAATTTGTTTTTATAAACCTAATGCTGAAGAGCTTTGTTGGTCCATAGCTGCTGGTTTTGGGGAATTTTCTCCCTGTATTTACTGACTGAGCTTGGAGAAGAGCTGCACTGCAGACCCTACGTTTCTGTAGGGTAGAGTGTTAGTAGGAATTGAAGTTAGGCAGGTCTCTTGAAAAGAGTTTCGACGTTTTTTTTTTTCTCTTTACAGAAACATTTTTTTTTTCCATCTGCTTGATATATTTATTTATTTATTCATTCATTCATTTTAGGAATTATTCCTCCTCACCATAAATCTCATGCTTTGGTGATGAACTACAGGAAGGAGCAGTACTGGGATATCCACCATGCTCTTCACGTCATTCGTTTTATCAATGACTCTACCCCACAGGTAGATGTTTTCCTCCGCATACATCAACTGGAATCAGGAAAGTTGCCTCGAAACTTGGCTTATCCTTTGGTAAGTTTCCATTCCAGTTGTATTTAAGTGTACCGTCGTAGTTAGCTTCGTGTTACAAACCTGTGAGAAACTGAGCTCGAGTGGCAGAAATACACGTGGGTAAATATGGTGGATGGAAAATGGAAATGTGCTGGTATAAAATAAGGTCTTTTGGTTGAAGCGATTTTTTTTATTTTTTTTCGCCCCTCCCCTAGATACTTAAATAAGATTTAGTACCTTAGAATATGTTGTATACTTTCATTGCTAAACTTTCAGCCTTTTGTACTCTAGATTTCACTTCAGTTTCTTTACAGCTATGAAATAAAAATGACTTGGTTTACTGAAGCTTGTAGTTTCCTCAGTGTATTGGAACAAGAATAATTTAGATCTAGTATAAGCGGTGTTCTCTTGCAAGTTACGTATTTTTAAATAATTTGTATTTTAATCCACATTTTACGGTTCTGTTTTCCTTTTTCTGTTAGTCTGGACTGATCTGGGTCTGTCATTTAATACATGTGTTCTTTAGTTTACTGTGTGTTCACATGTGGGTAAACAAGTCTGTATTTTGATGTCTGTAGTGTGATGATAAAAAGTGCATGGGCTTCACATATAAACCTCTGTAAAAGAAGAGGTGATGAAAGAAACCATGGAGTTTCTGAAGCAAACGTTACCTTATATTTAATGTTAATTTATCCGTGCTCTAGCTCGTCTTTGTTACTCTTCATCAATAAGCTGTTGCAAGGTATCCTCATGTTTGAGGGGGGAGGGCATTTTGTGCACATTTTATGCAATGACACCAGTAATTGTGATTCTTTTTGTACCAAGAGTCTTCTCTTCTGGAGAAAAGATGGTGTGCCCATCACATGCTTCTAGACTTGTATTGTGGGGAATAAGATCCTCATAATCTGGAAAAGTTTGTTTGTCTCTGGGAGGGTGTTTATCTCAGACCGAATAAATAAGATGAAGGTAGGGATATAGGTCATGACTGCATTTTTTTCTTCTGTAATCAATATCCATGACAGTGGTGTTTGAGGAGACTGCTGGGCAAGGGAAAGGATGAAAATCTGCTGGTGTAAAAGTGTGGGGTGTAGAAGTGGGAATATTGCAGTGCCATTAGGAGATGAGTTCTCATTTGAGAACTTTGAATCAGAGTTGAAACAAACTCCTGTTATGCAACTTGTTTTTGTTCTTCTTTATTAGGTATCTGTCACCATAATGCAGCTGTCCCCAGTGCTTTATTTACAGATGGCAGGACAGCAGGCATTTTTCTTTATATACTTAAATTCCATTCTCTTTTTGCAAAGAGCAGGAAAAAAGAGTGTACAAAGAATAAGTCAGACAGTCTAATTCTGCTGTGCAGTTAGCTCATTTTTTTCTTTGTTTTCCAGGAACCAGAAGATGAAGTGTTTCTTGCAATTGCTAAGGCAATGGAGGAAATGGTGGAGGATCCTATAGAATGTTATTGGCTTGTCAGCTGCTTTGTGAATCAGCTTAACAGCAAGCACAAAGATTCATTGCAACAACTAGTAAGGATAAAATGCTCTTTTTGTGTGTATGTGAGGAAAACTGTAAGAGTGAAAGAGGTAAATAAGTCATGGAACGCGTGCGTTCTGAGCATTATGGAAGTCACCATGTATAGAGTCAGCTAGAGTGTCTGAGGCAGTACCTGTGGATTCTGTTCTGGCAACAGTTCTAAGAGGGAGTATAATCACAATTCAAAAAGCACTGCTCCTATCTGCTAGGACACTTTGTCTAAAGTAACATTAGAAAAATAAAAATAGGTTTTGTTTGCTACACTGTAATTCTCAATTACATTTTTTTTTTTTATTATTTTTAAGCTTAGCCAGAGCTGACTTTGTGTTTAGATGAGTTAACATTTCTGGGTTGCTTTAGAGTCTTTTGTTTTAAACAAATGAAGATGTAAAAAACCTAAGACCATTTAGATTCACGTCTGCTGCTTTTTTGACTTCATCCATGCAAGTCGTGTATTGCTCATTGGGTGAAAATGAGGCAAAGCACAATTGTTTTTCAAGAAACTATGTGCCTCAATTACATCGGGAGTATCCCTGAGTTCTCATTATAATGCATGTGCTGTACTAAGACTGATGGTTAAAGGTGGTGTTTTTTTTAATTTCACTGCTGTATTAGCTCCTTTTTATGACAGAAAGGGTAAAGGCCCTCCAGAATTTATGAAAACGTGTTATGTTACATTAGAACTTGAGCAAAATGATAATTATTCACATTTTTTAAGCCTGTTTGCGTGCTCATCTGTTGCCCTTTCTATATACACTGCATTTTTAAACGACAAATAAATGGCCATCTTTTTGTTTATTGTGCAGGAGTTTACTCTGAGAATTGATTTTCTTCTTTTTGGTGCGTTGTGTTTAGGTTTTTATGAAGCGTTTAGCTTTGGGGTGAATGATACTCAATTTTACTTGTGAGGACAGCAGTAATTAGTGCAGGTTTAATCTCTGCATTGCCTTAAGCTCTTGAGCACCTGCATTAGGGAATAGTGCATATATATGTTCGAAGTCCTGCTGGTGGTCGGCAATTTAAGGTTCGTTATTTTTAACACGTGTCTCTACGCTTACAGGATTTTGAAGACACTTCTTGTTTTACAGTGTTCTGTAAGAATGGATGACTGGGTAACCCTGATGGGAATTATCTAAATTTTTGCACTTCCTTTCTCAGCCAAAAATTCTAGAGCAATATTTGAACATTGAGGACAGTAGGCTTCTGATGCATCTGAAGGCATGTGCTGCGATGAGCAAGCTCCCTTATGATCTTTGGTTTAAGAAGTGTTTTGCAGGCTGTTTACCTGAGTCCAGTTTACAGAGGCAAGTGGTTTTTTTCCCTTTCCGTTTGTAATTCCATAGTGATTTTATTTTTTTTGTTACCACTAGCATGCATTTTACCTGCAGTGTAGTTATGGAGTTAGCTTTATTGCTGATTTGGAAAATGACACGATTTTGTTTCATTCTGCTTGTTACTGATACAAGATAAGCTGTTTGTGATCACTTCTAATGTTGAAGTTTAATGAGGAAGGAGTTGAATATAGCAGTTTATTCTGTTAGCCACTTCTCATCTCCTGGGATTTAAAACTCCCAATCCCCTATTAGTGATAGACAGATGAAAGGAGTCAGTTCTCAAGCTTTTAAACTGAAATCCTTGCTTAGGGAGAGTTGTTAGTTTGATGTATCGTTATCAGATGAAAAAGATTTTGGTAATGTTTATTTAAAAGAAATATTAGGACACATTGAGCATCACTAGCTTGGTGTAACCCTCATTCTACAGTTGGCAGTTTGGGCATTACCCTGTGTGCAGTGTGCTTGCTGTTACGTGGCAGGTTCTGCCCACCAAGCACCTGTAAGCTGTCTGTTCTGTGTTGTGGCTCTATAATGTGGAGGTGAAAAACTTTTACTCGTGTTGTAGCTACAGAATCAGAGCACTGGAACTTCTGATGGCACAACAATTCTGTTTACCAGCAATTTGGATGACAACGTGATAGATGTGCACTTTGCCTTTGCCAGTTTAGGTTTCTGAATTATTCAGTTGTAATCAAAATGGCCTCATTTGCTAAGGAAGTAACATGCTTTGTGGGCAACGTGTGACAGATGAACGTAATTAATGCTTGGAGATTCAGTTTGGATTAGAATCTGAAAGCCCAAATGCTTATCTGAAATGTATCCAAATGGCAGTATTAGAACTGCTGGGAACTGAAAACAGCTCTCCAGTTCTCCTGTATGTTTCACTGAATTTTTCATCGAGTGGCAGATGATTTGAGCGTGGTGTTTTATGATTTAATTTAACTTAAGGTTTAATACTGTATTTCTTAGAGAGGTTGCTTGCTTTGTCTAAGTTGTAACCCTCTCTGCCAGGCAGCAAAACTGAAAATTCATCCTTTTTTTTTTTTTTTTTTCTTGAGGTGTACAAGATTTGTGTTTGCTGTGCAGAAATTTTATCCAGTAATAGTGAAATGTAGTGTATATAATGCCAGCTGTTTTACTGACAGCTGTTGTCATTCTGTGTGCATACTTCTTTACAGCGTGCTCCTATGTTTTACCATAGGTTAAAGATTGTGTATCAATTTCTTTTAAATGGATTTGGAAAACTGATGTAGAGAGCTTTCATGTAGAAACTCCCTTTGAGCTTAAGCAGTGTCTTTGCTCTGCTTATCCTGATAAAACTGAAAAAAAATGTGACTTGAGTCAGAGCTGGAAAAATAAATACAGTATAACAGCAACAAAAGTTCCAGGAATTGAGAAAGGCTTTGCTTAAAGGTGTGATATGGGTTCTCATCTGGCTACTGAAGTTGTTATGCCTGCATTGTGTTCTCAAGGCACGCCAGGCTGAAGTGGAAGTTCTTCCAAAAGAAAAGGTCGTGCAAAAATTGAATTGTCTTTTGAAGAAACACACCTGTAGATCCAAGGTTATAGGTGGGCTGTAGAAAATGTTTTCCACTTAGTTACTGTATTCAGAGATTATGGAGGATGGTGTGTGATCTCCCTCTGCCGTGGTTTTATTTGAAAGGAGGAACACTTCCAACAAGTACCTGCATGGATTAAAAGAAAGGTAATCTTCTGCAAGTCTTTGAGACAGCTCTTAGAAGTGAAGAATGGAAAATAATGCAGGAATAGTAAGGCTGCCATCTGACAGATGGTTTCACACTGGTTTTGGATAATCTTTCATCCCGTGTCTGTTGAGTCGGGCCTGAAATAGAGCTGCTGGATAAAGGATGGTTTCAAATCATTGCAGGCTGCTTTAGTACTGTGTATCTCTTTCAGTAGTTATAGAGGTTCTGTTGCTGAAGAACATGCATTCTATGGAGGCCTGCTTTCCTTAAAAGTGTGGGGTCCAGGCCTAGCTTCTTACAGGTGGTAGGAGTGCTTTGTAATTCTGAGAGAATCTGTACACAGTGGAATGGGTTGTGACGCTTAGATTTGGTACAGAGAACAACTATTAAACATTACGGAGTGTATCTTGCTGATATATTTATTTCTCCTATCAAAATGTCCTGGAATATTTCGCTGCTTGAGATGTAGTGATGGAGGGTTTCATTCTTCAGTTCCCTGACTATTTGAAGAATCTCATTATTAAGCAAGCTAGCAAATTTTGTTTCCTTTTTTTTTTTACGCTAGAAAAAGTTCTCACCCATACCATACTATATGGAATAGCTGTCACAGTTCAGACTGTTCAAAAAAGATATGCTTTTTGCACTTGAGTTTGTAAACAGTTCCATTTCTAAACAAGGACAAGACGCGTTAATACACTTGTTTGCCATCACTCAGTACAGATTGAGGAGCTGATAAAATGTCATTTATTGACTGTGTCCTGAATAATTCAATATACTTGCTGCTCGTCAGAAAAACAATCCAAAAAGGATAATTGTACAAACACTGTTCTAGCAGATAAGGACTACAATAATGCTTAGTGATTCCTTTTTCGTTTCTTTTTCTAGGGTTTGGGACAAAGTTATTAGTGGATCCTGCAAAATTCTTGTTTTTGTAGCTTTGGAGATATTGTTAACCTTTAAAATGAAGATAATCGCACTGACTACTGCAGAAAAGATCACCCAGTTTTTGGAAAATGTAAGTTATATTCTGTGCTTTGTGGTTACCTTGCATGGCCTGTCAGAGTGGCTTTTGGCCTCCATCGTTTGTTGTTTTTAACATACCATAAGAAGCTGTTATATTTCACACTGAGTCTAGAGTGAGAGTACCAAGGTGCAAAGCGAACACGCAGTGAGGGAAGAGAAGAGTAGATTCTGTCAGGAGGTAAGGTTTTCATAGAATGAAAAGATTGTAGGCTCTGAGGAACGTGTTATTTATGTTTGTGCAGACTTGGCAGCATTCCTTGTGATAACAAAGCTTTATTTTCTGTGAAAGTAAGTGAGGATGAAGTTGGATTAATTTTTCCAGAACCTCATAGCAGGATTGGTGTCTTGCACCCTTTCTTTTCCTTTTCTGAGCATGAACCTGTAGGCTCAGGGCATGCTTTTTGTTGTTGTAGCTTTGGGATCTAAAACCTAGCCCTGAAACTTTCCCTTTGTGCATAGACGTGAGCCTGACAGCTGGGTTGTAGGATCCTCATGTGACTTAGGGTAACTGGGTTGGATGTGTTCAAGGTCATGGATGGCCAGTGTAAGTCCTGTCTGATGACAAATGTGGGGTGCAAAGAGATCGTTGGGTTCTCCTGTTTTTTACCACTTGGGGGTGGTATGGTGCTTGTAGGATGTGAGGGAGATGGGACTGTAATTTCTCTTTGTATAAAGAAATGAAACTTGAACTGGGGTTTTAAAACAAAATAGTCCACATAAAGTACGTTGACAAGACATCTTAACTCAATCTTTTGTAGATTCCTCAAGATAACACGGATGCTATTGTCAGCAAAGCTGTTGATCTGTGGCGCACGCACTGTGGGACTCCAGCACACTCAGTCTGAGAACTTTCTCCACTTACTACAACTTGGCAAAAAAGGCATTTAAAAAAGTTCCTCTTGCTTTTCTTCCCTCTTTATGGAAGAATAGTTTGGTATAATGTTCTTCATTTCCTCTCCAACGTAAAGGTGCCATTAAGGCATTTAATGGCATAGCGATCAACGTGGAAATATTTTTCAATAAATATGGATGGAGTGAAAGCACCTAGTGGTGATGTGATTATGCTTGAAGTGTTTGAATCTATCCAGCTACAGCACTGAGATTGCTCAGTGTGTTCTAAGGCTTTTGTGGAAGTAAATTTAACTCTTGGAGCAAGGTACGTAGCCTGGCTTGTAGAAAATATTTCTGTATGCCAGCTTATACTTGATATAACTAGTTACTACTCGGAGGTGTTTTTAAGGTGAATTTAGATGTAAAAGTACTGTATCAGTGCCATAAATTTACAGGTAAATGCTCTGGAAGAGGCAATGCAAATCTGAGATGGGGAAAGATATCACAACGACCAGGTGAGATGTATTTTTCTGAAGTATCTTAAAAGCTCTTTCTTCTGCCAGTGAGCTCTCTATGGCTCTACCTTGTTAGTTTGTGCTCTGTGAAAAATGCTCTGGAAAGGTGCTCTATGGTTTGGCCAAATTAAATATTAACTCTGCAAACAATGAAGAAAGCTTTTCTTTCTTTCTCTTAAGTTTGTAGTCAATACTGCAGTCTTAAGGCTTGACAAATTAGGAGCTTTGGCCACAAGCTTCCTCATTTTGTAATGGCAAAATAATGTGGCCAGCAAATCCACATCTCATTTGGGTATATGATTTGAGGATTTCTTAAGGGAGGTTGTGTCTGGGACCTGTCCTGTTCAGCATCTTTATCAATGATGTAGAAGTGATGGAGTGCTTATTCCGTTTAATGTTTGCAGATGAAACCAAACTGAGCATATGTCAGTTATCAGATGATAAAGCAATGGCAGGACTGTAGATGTAAGCTGAAATGAGAGAATTTTCAGATAGGATATAGGGAGAAGATCTTTCCCTCACGAGGACAGTCAAGCAGTAGATATGGCTTATAGGAACTGTACAGTTTCCACCTTTGGGAGATTTCCAAGTTTCAGCTGTTCAAGTGCCTGAGCAGCCTGGTCTTATCCCTTAGCTGGCCTTGCTTTGTGCAGCAGGTTGGATGAGAGACATGCTGAGATCCTTTCCAGCCCGTTTTATTCTTTGATCTGTCCTATACTGAAATGTAACTTCAGACAAACGTGGAAGAGATCTGTGAAAGGAGTAGTTGTAATTCAGAATTACAGGCAAGTAATCAACAGTAATACCACTGTGCGTGACTCAGGGGCTACACAGATATTTCATTTTTTGCTGTGGTTTGAATTTGTAGTAACTTTATGCTTGTTTGGTTTGGTTTTCAAAATAATTTTGATACAGAAATGCAATTTATGATACATACAGGTAAAAGCAGAGAGTGGTTGACCGCAGACACAGGTTGCTGGAGAACTAATCCTGTGAAAGTGTAAAACTACATTTCTACACCTCATTTAGACCATAGAATCTTATGTAAGAATAAGTTGCTTAGTTATTTGACTCAGAGGTGCTTACTGTGCCAAGTACATTTGCTCCTCTTCAGACAGTGTATTTAGCTTGCACTCAGTGCAGTCTTCAGATGCTTTAGACGTTTAGATTTGTTTTAAACTAGGTCAGGTTTACCTTCCAACAGGTTAGCCAGGGAAGCATGGAGCTCAGCTCACGTTATACCTAGGAACCTGGTGAGCAGATGATCTGTGCTAGATTTTGGGATGCTGCTGTTAGTGCACCTGGAATGCCCCAGAAAAAGCTTGTTTGTGTCTGCTTTGAAAGCCCCAGCTGTGTCTGTGTTGTAGTATAGTGTAATCCATTCAGCCCTCTTCAGAAAGGAGCTTGTTTTTCTAGAGTAGGTGTGAAAGCTGAATAATGTGGTTAGGAAAGAGTGTATGTGTTCTGTGAATAACAGCACTTCTTTCTGTACCATTCACTGCGTAGATTTTTCAAACGATCAGCAGTGGTACAGTCAGAGATTGCTTATTTGAACATTTTTTCCCTTAGGCTGCACAGCTTACAAGAAGTAAGTTATGTATGCATTATTCAAGCCTGTACACTGCAGATTACTTAAAAAAAAAAAAAAAAAAAAAAAAAAAACAAAAGCAACAAAAACCACCACACACACAAAAACCAAGCTCTGATGACATGGAAGGTGTTTAGCAGTTTCAGTGCTGAAGGGGAATCGATAACTCATATTCTGTGAAGAGAGAGGTGCCCTGAATCAAGATTAGAATCAGTGTTACGTGCTGACAAGTCTGACAGCAGTGTTCCTCCAATCACTGTTGGACTGAAATCTACAAACTTTTTTTTTTTTTTAATAAACTTTTTGTTTTCAATTTAGAGAAGCCTTCTCAATCACTGGGCAGACCCTGGAGCTGCTCTGACAGGACAAAAATCTGCTGGCACAGAATCTCAGACCAGCTGAGGATGGAAGGGGCTGCTGCAGGTCATCTGATCCAATCCCCTTGCTCAGGCAGGGCCACCATCAGCTAGTTGCAAAAGACCACGTCCACACAACCTGAAATATAAAAAGGATGGAAGTGCCCCAGCTTCTGTGGGCAACCCACGCCAGAGCTCGATCCACTTGTACGGTAAAAACATTCATGTTTCTGAAGGAAAAGGAGTATTTAGGCATATCAATGTAGATGGGATGGAGCATCAAATGTTGCTTCATTTCAGTGTCAGCTGAAGTTACTGTGTAGCTTTTTATCTTTCTCATGCAAAGAAATACGAGGAGCGTTTCTATAACCGGATACGTTATTTATTCTGGACTATGCTGTAGAAGGGAAGTTCTCCAGGGAATATATATTGGTTCAGCTCCATGCTTATTTCACTGATCTTAGTAGATGTTTGTGTACATTTTAATCTGCAGCTTTTACTTTGGATTTACGAGCGATAACTTATTTAAAAAAAAAAAAAACAAAAACAACAACAACAAAACCTTCTGAATTCTCAAAAGGTTGAAAGTTTGAATGTGGCTAACTTAATCCCAGTTTGTGGTGATATCTGAATGTAATACTTCAGTTCTGAGGCCTACTTTCCTAAGAGAGTGGGAGAACAGTAAAATGTGAGTTGTCACTGTTCCAATCATGTAATGAATAGATCTGAGTTCAAAGTAAAGGTCATCATAGTCCCAGCTTAGAACAGAGTCTGCCTTTGGGAAGTGGGGATATGTTTCTCTCATGGGGAGGTGAGGCAGTGGCACAGGCTGCCCGGAGAAGCTGTGATTGCCCCATCCCTGGATGATGTTCAAGGCCACGCTGAATAAAGCTTGGTCTAGTGGGAGGTGTCCTTGCTCACAGTGCAGGGGTTGCAACTAGATGGTCTTTAAGGTCCCTTCCAACCAAACCATTCTGTCATTCTGAGATATGCAGCTAGCTCACTGTCCTCTTGCACTAAAACACTGTAATAATTGCACTTTCTAGGTGTACATTTTTAGTGGACAGTCCATATTTGGTCATTTATCTACTATGGATTATTAATCGTTACAGTTTCATGTAGTTGAGCACCCTACTGAAATCCCTAGCTAAGTAATTCAAGGAAAAGGATTAGCTTTCAAATTTGTTTTCTGTTGACTCAGTGTCTTTGCAGGAGTGTAGTGATGAGTCATCTGATGGTCATTTTTTTCGTTCCAGAGAGAGAACCTTGAAAATTAATTTTTTTTTCTTTATTTATGTTATTTCTGCTTGACTGGCTGAGGATGTAACTGCTTGCTGCCCACTTGTTTCTCTATATAGAACTGGCAGCAAAGTTGTTTTTTTGTTTTTTTTTCTTTCTTTTTCTTTCCCCAGAGACAATAGAAACAACACTGAAGCATTCACTTTGGAGAGTGAAAGTCCCTCCCTCTTCTCCTGCAAATATCTTTGTGGACTTTGCAAACAGAAGAAATACCTTTGCTTTGGTCCTTTTCTCCCCTCAAGCAGTGCTTTCCCTCCATAGAGGTTGAGGGGAATGCTGCATCTGTGCTCTCCCATGTTGCATGCACCTGTTCTTGTTCAGCTGTAGTCCAAATATCTGATGGAAATTCCAGACAAGAAGAGTAATGTCAGATGTCAGAGGATTGTGCTTGAAAAACGATCATAGATTCATAGAACGGTTCGGGTTGAAAGGGTCCATAGAGATCATCTAGTTCCAACCCCCCTGCTATAGGTAGGGACACCTCCCTCTGGACCAGGTTGCTCAAAGCCCCATCCAGCCTGGCCATGGATGTCTCCTGGGGGTCTCACCACCCTCACAATAATGAATTTCTTCCTAATATCTAGTCTAAATGATGAATAATTTGAACTCCAATGATGGGTTCAAAACACGGAAAGAAAAGCAGGAGACATCTCAGACACTTAACTGCACAAATAACTCGGAGGTTGGTGAAGTAGCTGGTACATCAGGTGCCTGTGGATGGGAGATCAGTTGATAAAAATGACGTTCTTGAGGTTGCATGAGGGGATGACTTTACAAGATAGTTATGCAGGCTTGAGTGTTGTGGTGGTGCTTAGTTTGTTGTTACTGGCTAGAATTCCCTGCCCTGAAAAAGAGTCCTACTCGTCTGTGTGCTGCCCTGTCTCACCTTGCACTGAAACAGGGCAAGTTGGTATCAAGTAATGGCTTTCAACAAAAGCCACTCCAAAACACTGAGGTTTCCTAGCTGAGCAATGCAGTAAAATGCCCTCTGCTAGGCAGGCTTTTGGTACAACAAGAAGAGTGTGGGGAAATTTGCTAATTGTTAATCCACATGGGAGGTGGAGACCTGGGAGCAGAATCTGCCTGGCTGTGTGTCTTGTCTAGTGCCCAGTTTGCTTCCCTGCAGCGGTCCGCATTAGGAGGGGTGGTAGAGCTCCTCACCTGGGGCTGCACCTTGCAGCCTGAAGTTGTCCAGATTCCTCTCTCGACGGGGCTGACTCACCATCCAGACTGGCCCTCCTAGTGGAGCAGATTGCAATGTCCCAGTTATCACAAAACCATATAGTCGTTATGGTTAGGGAGACAAATAAGATCATCTAGTCCAACCATCACCATCGTGCCCACTGCACCGTGCTGAGTGCTCTAGAGCCAGGCTAGTTTTTGTGGGGCTAAATTTGACAACACCAGTGCAGTTGGTTTGGCTACGTTAAGCAGGGCTGGTGTCTGGCAGCAGGGGGCTCCCAGTGCCTCTGCAGGGTTTGCTCATTCAGTGTGTTTCTCTTTCTCCCCGGCCTCCAAAGTGCACGTGCATAGTGATTATAATTTTGTACTGAAGATAAGCTGTGCGTGTTTGGAACCAGCCCTAGTTGCCACCTCTCAGGTTTGATGAACCCGTGTGTGTGAAACTTACACAGCCATCAAACAGAATCCAAAATAAGAGATTATTGCGTTTCATGGCACAGAAACAATAAATGTCAGAAGAGAGTGAGTACAGGCTGCACGTCGCTGCTGTGTGTTCCCGTGGGCCTACTGTCAGAGGGCACGTTTCTCAAAGCAGTTTGAAGCAGCTGCTGAAGGTGAGCTGGTTCCCGGAGGCTGTGTTTGACAGTGTTGAATACTTTTTTTTTTTTTTTTTTCCAACCCTCCTCTCAGTTTCCTGCCTACAGGTGGCATTAGATGGCAATCTGATTGTGCTTAATGAGTGGACTTTACTGAACACACTTCCCTCTTTCCTTGGGCTAGTTTTGCAAAAAGCTGAAGTCAAAATGTGGAAATGCAGCCCTTGTGTAAGGATCGCTGTGCAAGAGGTTGGCTTGCTGTCTCATGTTCCTTGTGCGTTGCAGCCCCACCAATATATATATATTTAAAGCCTGGAGATTACTGTATGTAACCAAAACACGATATAATCCTGCTGTGGAAACAGTAGGTAATTGGGAGGAAGGGGATCTTTAGTCAAAGACAATGATTTATTATTATTATTTTTAAACTTATTAATCCCTGGATAGCTACAGATTTGCTGGCTGCTAGAATGGGAGTGCAAACACAAACAATTGGCAGGAGGTGAGTGAAAGCATACCCAAATAGAAGCAAACAGAGAAGCCCAGTAGCAGCCTTTTGATCCACGTCAGCAACACAAACCAGCAGAATTTGGTCAGTTAAAGCTTTGCAGCTACTGAAATTGCTCCTAGATTTTGGACTGGGGGAACAGCAGTAGTGCTTGCTGGCACTACTCGCAGGCGTCTTCCTCTAATCACACGGTGATGTCTTTAGATTTATATGTGCGTGTCCACTGCAGACTGCTGATCTTGTTCTTTCTTCGTTAGCCCGGTGCTGGTACAGCTTTGGCATCTGAGTCCCTTGCCTGCTTTCACCGAACCGGCCCCGAGAGGCTCAGCCCACACGATGACCCACGGACCTACCCTGGTAAGGCACTTCTGCCATGTGGGCAGTAGGGGGCTGCTGCCTTCAGCTGTGCCAGTGGTGGGGTCAGAGTGATGAAACAAACAGACTCTGGATGGTTTTTTTTTTTTTTGTTTTTTTTAAATGAATCTTTTTTAAGAAACTGCATACATTAGGGACAAACAATAATTTAAATAGCATGCAGTTTCAGTATGTACAAAAACTAGGACATAGAGATCCAGCTTAATTTTCTTTCTAGTTATTTACATTGTTTTCATACAGCCATAATCTGTTAAATTACAATACTGGAAGAGCACATGATTGACAGCCACCACACTCACCCCTATACAAAGACAAACTATATACATACACTTGGATATCAACTGGCAAATGCAACTGGTGCAGGAGTAACTGGGACACTTGGGAAAGCAGGTGATGTGCCCGTCACCTCCTCTTTGCTTACAGAAGTTGTTCCAAGCTCAAGCAGGCAGAACACCTGGGAAAAATTATTTGCCCCCCCCCCCTTTTCTTTCAGGACTTTTATTAGCGTAATTCATCTCCCATGGCTATACAAAGTGATGTTATTTGCAGGCACAGTAGGGAGCCCCTGCTCATAGTGTAACTATGGGTTTTCCATCTTGCCCTTTTTTGTGTGAGTGCAAGCATTAACGTAACTAGGCAGGCTCTGTTGGTTTGTAGAGTGTTTCCACTGCAGAAATAGTGGATGGTGGGTTTGTTGACCAGTTGCAGTGGTGACAGTGCTGTGGTTTTACATGTAAGCCTTAGGCTGAAATGTATTTGTGGAACAGGCTTACTACTGAGCTTCAGTTAACAAAAAAAAATTGTTAATAAAAGTCTATAATAGTTTTTTCCTCCTTCTTCCTCTTCCAGTAATGCCTAGAGTGTGCACCTGGAATTGTCTAGACACAAAAGCTGGTCTGAGCCTTGTCCCAGGAAGCCTGGAGCCTAAAACTATTTCACCTTGCAAGTACTTCCCCAATGGAGCCTAGGGTGGGGAAAGGCCACAACACTGACCTTCCCTGTCGGTCCTGAGTCCATCACCAGGTCCCTGTAGTCTACTCCTGGCAAGAGTGTGGGTGGGAATGCAATGCCAATGTCGTGCCACCTCACCATTACTTCTTTTCAAATCATAGAACTTTTATCTAGAAGTTTTGCAGTTTTTCTTCCTGCTCAGTTTCCAGCTCATCTTTTCATAGGCTGTAGGACAGGTCTCGTTACTTGTGCATCTTAAGTGTGAATAACCCACCATGATTCAGCAGATAGATAATAACAAAAACTTGACTCTTGTATATTACAGCCATTATCAGCCCTGCAGACCAATGGCTTTTGCTCTGTGTTGACTTTTTCCATTCCTTAAATGTGATGTAGTTTATTGCTACTGATAATCTCTTCCGAATAGGAATGAGAGTGACTGGTGGTAACTGAATTTTCAGCAGGAATGCTACCTCTGTTTCCTTCACGTAACTCAGCTTGATGGAGGGGAATCAGGACTTCTTTTTCCCTTTCCCAACGGAATCACAGCTGTGGGAGAGATGGCCCTTGCAGATGAGAAAACCTAGTACTCAAGAGAAGAGGTTAAAGCCAATGGACTAGCTGTTCCCTGGCCTGCTTGTGAATTCCCATGAATGCCAGAGCTGGGGACAAGCTGTGATGTTCTTGAAGGATGTCTTGTCGTAGGATAGCTTTGCAAAATACCCCAAACTGCTGGAGCTAAAGCCAGGTGAGGTGTCAGTTCTGCAATGCTTATTAGTGTCTAACTCTTCATTTTGCTTCTTTCTCCTCTTCCTTCCCTGTTCTTAGTAACATGCTATATGTATGGCTTGGGCGAAATCTGGCAGTTCTTCCACTGCATCCTGGTGTCGGCTTGGACTGTTAAAAGTTAACATAATAAAAAGAAATAAGAAAATTAACGTCCTGTGGACAGTATGACTCCTGAGGCAGCCAGAGCCAGACAACTTGCTCAGAAGTAAGTCAGCAGGGACCTGCCTTGGGCACACTGGCCATAGGCAGGGGAGCTGGGGACTGACCAGCATTTATTGGGACCTGGCTGTTGTGACCCTCAGTCACTGCTGAAGGGTTTGTTTAGGCTACCAGCTGGCAGAGGTGGGTGCTGTCAGGGACAGTACCAGTATGTGATGCTGCTACCCATTCCCCTGTAGCCTTTACCACTGACAACAGCCCACTACTTCTACCTCATTCTTCTTCATTTTAATAATCACCTTAAAAATAAAGATCTTTTCCCTCCTGCCAGCCTACTCCATCATACGATTTCTGTTACTGCTGTGCCTGAAGTGCTTTCCTTCCCTTCAACACCAGAGCTCTAGGCTGAGGCAACCAGGGTGGTATAGGCTCTATGCAGGGAAGAGAAGGGTGTGTTGCTCCTCAGCCATGTTGCAGAACCCTTTCCTGATGCCGTGTGTGTGGCCAAAAGCCTAGAGTTTTGTTTTCCCTTTTTAAAGCCTGTGCTGCAGTCTTGTAACCTGCGCATGTGAATAAATTTAGAAACCATGATCTCCAGTTTTTCAGGAGCATAACTGCAAAGCAGTGTCTGCCTGGCTATCAGTGCTCTGAGATGGTGCCACTTGTCTTCAGTGGAGCACATCGGTATTGAGTACTGCTAGCTAACAACTGTAAGTGGAGTCTGAGCACTGTTTGGGCAGGCTGAGTGCAACTCTAGGGGCTGGGTGCAGGTTCTTTTGCACCAAACTGAACAAAACTGAGTCCTGAGATGAGGCAGAGTGCTTGGCATTATGCAGTATTGACCAGAAAATGTTTATGTAGGAAAGAGGGCTCTTGGCTTATGATCACCGAAGGGCAAGGTTGGCATGGAGGCAAAGTAGGAGCACAGAGGGGTAGATAGACACTGGAAGACAGAAAGGAAAGAAAAAAGAACAGAAATAACAACACTTCAGTTAACAAACTAACTCTGGCCTCTCTGTTCAAACTTTTTAAGCCAAGTACCTATTAGGGAAGTAAAAAGGTGCACTGAAGTAATAATCTGGATCTTGCAGTAATGATGCTATTGTGCTCTGGACCACTGACCCAAAACAGCATAATTGTTTTTTGTCAGAGCTAGAAAGGACTTGACTTGTAGACAATATCTGCCCATGCTTGCTGGCATTACGCTAGTTAAGGACTCAAATCTGAAAGGTGCTGGCCCACATACAGAAAAGTACTTAAATGTGTTCAGCTTCAGTGAAGCCTGTGAGACCTGGTCTGGATTTCAGTGGGACTGCTCCATGCTTGTTTAGCTTTAAGCACACGCTCAAGTAGGCAGGTAAACCGGGCCCAGAGCGCCCAGCTCTCTGAGCCCTACTGGGTCAGTTCATGTCTTAAACCACTATAATAAAAATAAAACCAAAGCAGCATGTGCCTGGCTTTCTGTCCTTACATTTCAGCTGCACATACCAGGGAGGAGCCCCACCACCCATACCAATGCAACAGCCTTCCTTTGTTAGGCCAGGTAACACAGTCATGCTTTTCTCATTATGCATGTAGGATCAGTTCTTTACACCTGCTACAGTGAGGACAGCTACCCCCCTGTCATTAACCACAGTTCACCCATGGTGCACTCTCTGCAGCACAGGTGCCAATCCCAGCCCTTCTCACCACTGGAGGCATGCTGGTCCTCACACAACCACGAGGCTCGAGCATAAAAACAAGCTGCAAGCTGACAGAGCGCCATGCAGTGACCACACAGGGAGTCCCATCCTGTTTTCTTCTTGGGAGCCAACTGTTGCCATTAGCTTTTCCAGAGTAGGCACAAGCAGCTTCAAGTCAGATGATGTTTGCTGATGAGGCGGCCCACAGAGTAGTTCTGCTCCTTCCCCGTCCTCGTAATGTGCTGGCAGGCTGATAGGAGTGTTTGGTATAAGGAAGTGCTTTAGTGCCATAAATGCAGCTCTGCTGGAGGCTTCACCCAGGCCAGTGGTTCCCTGAACGCCATCTCAGGGCTCTCCCAGGTTGACAACAGAGACTTATCAGGGTGAGGGATACCTGAAGACAAACTAATGGATGCCCCACCAGCTGGGCTTGAACAAGTATGGCAAATCCACATGCCAGGAAAGTCTTACACATAGATGCTGCGTCTTGGCACAATTCCCACCAGGGGTTTCTTCTGTAATTGAAGCTTGAGGCAGCAGGTCTGATGATGCTGCAGTACCCATCACACGTACATACAATTTTCTTTTATATTTTTAAATATTCATCTACTCTTTCTTTTTTTTTCTATTTTTTTCTTTTTTTTTATATATAAAAAAGAGGCAGTTCTTAAGATTTACATTGTACATAACAGGGAAGTGAATAATACCAGCACTTATGGTTCCTTTTAGTTATGTTTTGAAGACGGCATAGTAGTCAGGTAGAATTTAACTGCTACGGTCTATGAAACCTAAAATGCAAAGGAGAGAGGAAAAAAAAGACACATTGTAAGAGAACATTTTCATATACATAGTCTACATTAAAAAACAAATGGAGACTTAATTGTTACAAATTAGTGATAAAACTATGCTGCGGGATTCCTGCAGTACCGACATCAGCCATGTGGATTCAGAACAGACACGGAAACTTCTTTGGTCCTCACGAGACTTGCAGCTTGCAGGCATTAGCAGTTAGCACTCAGAGTTCAGAAGAGAGGAGCAGGGCTGAAATAGCCACCCTTTCTGCACAGGCTCAGCAGCAGGCAGCTTATGTCTTAATAGCTGTGCAAATGCATTTTTTTTTTTTAAAGTTTGATTTTTTTTTTTTCAGTGTGAAATTTCTTTTAAATTAATTAATCTGTCCCACTAGGAAAGAAGCACTGACACTCAGCCCAGCTCATGCCACCGGTTAATGACATGAATAGGTCATTACCTTGCTAATGATTTTATAATGGTGATTTATCTAAGTTTATTTAAGGGAATTACTCTCCTTTGTTTCAGCAGATTCCTTCAAGTGCGTACTTCCTGAGGCCATTTGTTAAACCAGCAAGTCCTGCTGAACTCCAAACCATTATTCCAGTTTCTATTGCATTAAATGCAGCTGTGAGTTTGCCTGGCCCAGTCTTGGATGTGTCAAAGCCACATGGTAGCTGTCAAATACAAACCGAGCATAACTCAAAGGATGACTGCTCACCCCAGCAATGGAAAAGCAGCAAAAGACTGCTGTGAAATCCACAAGAGCCAAGCAGGTAGAGAGGCTTCCTGCAAAACAAAACTAGCCTCTAGTTCAGTGGGATGCTAAAATGCCTCTAAGAAGGAGCTCAACTTGTAACAACACCTGCTTTTAACAGCCTCATCCCTTGTAAGTTAGATGAGCTCGATGAGCCATGCGTCCCTTAAAGCCTCAGTCACCGGAGCTGATGGACCTAGCCAGACCTCGTGGCTCAAAGGCAGCTGCTTGCTTGTTTCTAGCAGCACCTCATCATTACAAGCCACAGTGCATCATCCCAGCGTGTGATAGGAAGTACAAGGAGTACTGCTACCACAAGGGATACATGCATAATAAATGGAGTGAATTTTAATAAATTATTTATACACTAAAGAAATCCCCCAGGACTAAAGAAAAAAAAATGTTTTGCCTTAAGCTTTCCTGTATTTTTCTTAAAAGTATTGTCTGCATTTTTTATGACCACCACCCATCTGGTGAACGCACGGGTGTGCAGTCAGCACTGTCTGGACTGAAACCACAACATGGGGAGGGTGCAGTGCAGTCCTGACTCAAATGACAGCAAATACTTGTGTGCCTCCTGTTACACTGGCTAAACGTGGTCCTGTGAACAGCAAAAAACTCAGCTGTGCTTTCTGTTTTGATAGAAGAATTTGAGAATACATTTCAAGATTGCAAAATTAAAACACCGTTTGTTTGGGGATATTTGTGACACCCTTTTCAGTCAACATAAATACATTAAAACTGCAGATTTTCAAATGGAATGTATAGAGTTGCAATCAGACATTCAACTCAAACAAAAATTGTATCACGTCTCCTTACCAGACTTCTATAAGCCCTCTCTTACCAGAGAAATATCCCTTGCTTCACAACCACACCTTATTCACATCATCACTCTTTGGTGCTACATACATTTATGAGGAACTGTTCCCCTTCTGGACGGCTGATGCAAGATGTAGGTGACAGCACTGAGAGATTTGCACTCATTCATCCTTTTCTATGTACTTACTCTACAAGAGTTCCCTGTCCTTCTCTTCAGTGCTGTTTACTCTTGATAGCCGTAGAACTGACACTAGCACACAATGATTTAAAACAAGAGGTTACCCAGCAAATGGCACGTGCCTGCGTACAGCCACATAATGGGGCAGCACAAGTTCATTATGCATTTCTTTGACAGCCTGTAACTCTAAGTGGAGTCAAGAGTTCATGGGGTGCTTGAGAAATGGTTGCTGTTTTCTATTTTTTGGAAAACAACAGTACTCATTGCTAGCCTTAAAATAATGAACTTACCTTGTTAGATGCCTACTTAATTCATGAACTTCCATTTCAGTGCTTTTAAATTCATTAAGCTCTTTTCGAATGGCTGCCTGCAAAGGACAAATAAACTCATAAATGTATAACTGACAGAGATCAAAACAAGCTCTCTTTGTTCTCAAATCAATACATTAGAAGTGAAGCAAATAACATTATCAGAGAGGAAAAAAACTCTAACATGAAATGGAAAAGATAAATATTCTAAATTGCATAAAGGGAAGAGAGAAATGTTTCAGTGGGATGCATCAATTTGTAAATGCAGACAATGCTGATACAAAAGCCAGTTTGGGTTTATTATGTAAACATTTTCACGTACAAAATCTGAATTAGTGTAAGTATGAGACAGAATCATGCACCAGAGCTTCTCGAATCCTGTGCTGTGTTTCAGAGCTGGACTGTGAGTAAACTTGGTGTTAGTAGATCACACCAGAATTACATCTGAGATGTCTCTCCCCTTTATGCAGTCCTGAATTTCCCCTCTGGTGAAGCCACCTAACCTGGCTGAGCTTACCTGAAAAGGAAATGGGTTGGCCTGGCTCCCTGCCCTTCTCTCTGCCCTCATCCTCCATTCCGACCCAGTTATTTCACCTGCCAAACCCATCCAAACTAGCCCTAAGTGGTTGGATCGACTTCAGCAGGAGAACTCGTTATCTTCTGTGGTTTGTCCCCAAGGGAAAAGAAAATGGGAAGGGAAATACTGAAGAGGAAAAAGAGAGGTTGACTTAGAGGGACTCAGCTCTTTGGTGGAGAAGGCTCTCAGCAGAAGCAGCTCTAGTCTCACAGAGCAGGCTTCTGACTGCGCTGTGGTATTTGGAGCACACAAGTGGGCCTCTCTATGAAAGTACAGAGAGTACGCACCGGGCACTGCTGTGGCCAAGCGAGCACATGGTGCGTGCCATTGCTGGGAGCACCAGCAGCTGGAAGCAGCCACTGGTACCCGTGGCTGTCAGAAATGTTTTCTTAATTAAATCTAAACCGGGATAAAGAGCTTAAGCCCAAAACATGGCTTCCAGAGCAGTCACTGATCCAGTCACCAATGACCTTTGCCTGGACAAGGCCTACACAACAGATCTTGTGAGTGTGACCTACAGAAAAAGCCCCTTGTGCTCTTCCTACACAGCTCTGTTGCTTTTTTTAAAATTTTTATTATCTTCAGAAATGTCAGTCAGGCTCTACCTCTCTCCGTCAGGGCAGAAAGATGATTATGCAGCAGCTCAAGGGTCTACCTTTAGCAAACCCATTTGGTGCTCAAGTGACTGTGAAGACGGTCACGTGGGCTGCTGCCTCCCACTGGGTCTGAAATTTATCACCTCCTGCATCTACACTTAACAAAGATGAAGCCAAACTGAGCATGGTTCCCAACATCCAGAACACAGAGATTTACTGAGAAACAGAAAAGCCCGTTAGTAAAATATACTCTTGCACTAAATATAGTCTGTGCTGACCAATGGAGGCAGTTACTGAACCATAACTTTGGAAGAAAAATCATCTATTACCAGGATATTGTAGCTTTCTCAGGTTTTGTAGTGTTGGTTCCAATTTGTCTGGCTATTTTTTTTTTCCCCCAACAGAGGACAGTGCTGTGGAGGAGAAGGTGATCTGAATGGCAGAAGTTAAAACACTTCCCAGATGACCCAAACATGAAGAATATATATTTTTCCCCTTTATGGAAGAAGGGGTATTGATATTCAAAGGACAAGCATTTTTTTCCCCTTCTGCTTTGCTGAAAAAAGGGTTCATTTCAAGAACATGAGTCCCCTGATTTGTGTACTGACCTTGCACGTTTGTTATAAAGAAGGAAAGGTGACCTCCAAGTACTTCTCTCTCATACTGAACTCTTTACCAGGCTAGGTTTCATAGAGATATTTGATAATTGTACTTTTCACAGACACGGGGTGAGAAAAGACCTCTCTGGACATCTAATCTTCTCTTCCCTGATGAAATATTTCCACACCTTCCATTCTGCGCATAGATCTCTCAAAGACAGAAGAACTGATTGGAAATTTATTCCCTCCCTCATCTATTCCTCATCTACTGAGAGATGATAACTCCCAATAGATAGGCTAAATCAGCTGACTAAAGTCCTGTCTACTGTGGTGATGTGAAATGGGAAAAACAAATTTCATGCACTATATTATGGTCTACAGTCTAGAGAATGATTTTTTTTTTTTCAGATCAGTTTATACTACATTGAAGTTACTGAAAGCTAAGCTGAAAAAGGCCTCTATTGAGTAGAAAACCAGTGGTTACAAAACTACACAATTAAACAAGATAAATATGTAAAACTGTCTGTCCTATCACTATGAAAAAGAACGACAACAACAAAAAAAAAAAACAACAACAAGAACACCACAGATGAGAGTCACAGCCAGAATTCCAGCTCCTTTAAACACTGGATATCACGGTCTGGTCTCCAGCAGGCCCTCAGCAAAGCCATACGCAGGGCTTAAATCCAGATACCTGAATCTCTTCAAAATTACAAGGGCACCATAAGGTGAATTGAAGGCACCACAGTCACCAACAAGACTCAGAGTCCTCTTCTCTTACAGTTGCCATGAAGCATTTAAATTCTTCTTCCTGAGGCACCACTTAGACCCTCAGGATGCGACTTTCACCATTTGACAGCAATTTAACCTCTGCCACCAGTGCTGACACCACAGACACTGCTTTGTGAAGACAGAACCAGTGTTCAGAGGACAGTGCTCTTGTTACCAAATATGCAGCTGCTTTTCATCTGCAGGGCTCATGAGACCTCTGATTAGAGGTTACAGTACTCTGTGGGAGGGGGCAGGTATCCTGAGTAATCACACCTGTCTCAGTCTCCTACAGAAGAGGAGCACAGCCTTGGTGGGATGGAGGTGCTTTTGCCAGTCTGACCTGTTGGCATTTCTGCATCCAGGCCTGCTCAGCTCTAGCAAATACTCCTCTGTTAGGTCTGTCCTGTGGGTGCTCTCAGCTGGCAGGAGTACGTGGCAAGCACAAAAATCAGTGAATAAATAACACAGGGCTGCCATCAAGGCTTTTCCTCAAAGGGTCCTACTTTTTTAAAATGGTATAATGCTGCTACATTTCCACACATACAGGAGGCTTCTTGCCAAAGGCGCATAGCTCAAACCACAGACCTGGTGAACTGGGAAGAGAGCTCAGGTGGTTTCTCCCCAGCAGCTGTGGGACCTGAGGGGTGCTGTTGACCATGACACGCTCTAGCTCCTCAGGTCATGGCTCTCCCCAGGTCACTCCACTTACTTTGTCAGCAGCTGTGAGCCGTGTCCAGGGTTTGTCTGCCCTCCTATCATAATCCTGCGCATCGGCCACTTCCACGTAGTCGCTGAAGCGGATGAGAATCTTCCTCTCGCGCAGCTCCTCTACCGTGGGCCTTTGACTCAGCTGCATGGTTGAAGAAGTAGTGAAAAAAAGACATCAGAACTTCACTTCTTCCCTTCAGAGTGCTGCCTGGGGATTGGTTTTTACTAAACCACCATTCTGATAAGAGGAGAGTTCAAACATTGCCAGTACAGAGAGAGCAGCCAGAGTCAAAAGTCTTCTCTGAC
Source organism: Oreortyx pictus (assembly GCA_036925125.1). NCBI lineage: Eukaryota > Metazoa > Chordata > Aves > Galliformes > Odontophoridae > Oreortyx > Oreortyx pictus. The sequence continues at coordinate 82,685,309 of JAUPFR010000003.1, read as the reverse complement.
AGTCCGTGTATTGTATGGCCACTTACAAGGCCAAGGACAGATAGTGGCTTTTTAGAATCAGTTCTCAGATGCACAGCTTGCTAGTTAACATTAAGTGGAATTACATGACTGTTTCTGAAGAATCCACAACAAGTGTGTGTGCACACAGATGTGCATTAGCTGCTAACCCTACATTAGTGAAACATTAGAATTATATTACCAGGAAAAATAACCATAAACTGCTAACATTTAGCTAGACAGCGTATCATGCTATTACCACTCACTACAAATCAGTGTGCCTTGCAATACTTTACTCCTGTGATCAGTGAAGAGTTAAGCACTTCGTAAAACACTTGAGACTCTTACTGGCAAAGGAGTTTACACTCCTGGATCCTGATGTGCAATTCCACCTACATCCCAAATTAAGCATCTCAGTTCCTTTCACTTATTCTCCCAGGGAGAACTAACATTCAAACCAGGCAGGAAACCGAACAGGGAATGAAAAATCTGCAAAACCGCAAGAAAGAAGCCTACCTCTCTCCATCATCTGGGTGCTGATGCAGGATTGCTCCCCCAGCCCATCCCACCACTGCTCTTACATCTATGTGTGACTGCCCCTGGATCATCCCTGGAGGATGCTTGCCTCTCTCATTTATAAGAAAGCTACTGGAGGTGACAGTGGTGCTACTCTATTAACACAGACAGCCCTGAGCACTCACAAAGCAGGTTCAGACAGCATCTGTAGAAAGACTGCAAAGCTGCCCTAATACCCCATCTGTGAGCTGCTCAGGTGGGCAGGAACCCTGTTCCACCCCTCCTTGCTGCAGTTGAACCATTTGTGCCCAAAGAAGAAATCACATGAGGAAACATAACCAAATATACACTTCTACTGCCATGTCACGCCCTTGCCTAGGACAGAATCCATCAAGTTGCAGCTTGGTGGTTTGTATGTTGTCTCTCAAGTCATTTTAGGCTAAGATACATTTAATTAGGGAAATAATTCCTTACTGCACTGAAAAAGGCCAACTTAAATGTTTCTGAATACTGTAAAGATCTTTAAACAATTTTCTCATCTTTTAGAGAAAGCGTGAAGTTTCATGGGAGGAGCTGCTCTGCCTTTATTTGAAAGTCAGTACTTAAAAATTCCCTTTTATTACTTTCAAAAGCCTTCCAAGAAAAGCCCCATTTTATACACCTGTGTTCAGGCCACCCAATGAGCACAGTCATGCCAAGGCCAGCAAAAAGCACACTAATGGGACAGAAAGTGCAAGTGAAAGTAAGAAAGTAAGGTGGCACAAACCTATGCTGCAACAAACAAGTACAGCAGCTACAGATGCAGAAATGAAGGAAGGAAGAAAAAGCTGCATACCTTTAGAAGGCCTCCAACAGGCAGGAATTTCCACTGAGAATACCTTCACCTCCACTGCCAACCCTTTAATGAGGCCTGGCAAGAGGTGGATCCTGGCTCCTGGTCACTCAGGTACATTGCATGCACCTGAGCTCCCCTGCGTTGGCCCTGCCTTCCTACCAGGTGCTTAAAGCACTGGTTCAGGCTGTGACTTAGCATTTCCACTATGCACACCTTTCCCAGCTTAGACTCTACGTTTTTGCAGTCAAAATGCTCATACAGCAGGCAGAACTTCTTTCATACAACAGGAAAAATGTATCTCTGAGCTAGACTGCTATGTCAGGAGAGCCAGAAAGCACAATAAAATAGAGAGAAATGTGCATACATTTAAAAATGTATTTTTTCACTCTTCAAGACAGCAGAATTGCTACAACCTGCAGCCCTGACACGTACCCTAAGTAACTTGCAAGCCAAGTGGTATGTATTGTAGTGTGTACATTATCACACTTGGAGTATAACTACAGTTTTGCTAACAGAGTGGCTTCTCTCTGTCCCAAGACTTATCTCAACTGTGATTTCAAATTGCTAGCTTTTCTAGCAGCCCTGCAACTGGGAGCTGGCAGCTTTGGTAGCACTGATGCACTGCTAATCAGATAGCACAGCAGAATTTTTCTTTCTGTTTCTTTGTTTTGTTTTGTTTTTTATATCTGTGCCTGGACAATGGGGATAGAGAAGATCTTTCTTCTGAAATCACATTGTGACTACAGCCAACTGTTCCAAAGTTAAAGCTAAGACTCCAGCTTTACTTCCATCACTTGCTTATTTTTTTTATGCAGCAGCTTAAATTAAGGGCAAATCATCAGTATTCTCTGAATGATTCTCAGCTTTTAACATTTCAGGGAACAGCACAGATGATACTGAAAAACTGTCCTTAAGTCCAACAGATAATGTACAGCCACAAATCTACATATATTTACATACATAAACACAAACACACAAATATTCAATATATTAAGCCAAAGCACAGATCTGATCATAATAAATGGAAAGAAAAGGACAATTATTTGAAGCTAGTAATAAAAGCTTCATTATTTGTAGTGCTAACAAACTGCCATGCCTCTTTCTCATGGCATTGCAAAGACTTCTCATGAGCAGCTAAGCTCTCTCCATATGTCTGTATATCGCAGAGCACCCTTAAATCTTAAGAGCAGCAGTAGCTGGCAGACAGCTTTGCAGAACACACTCGTAAGTGTCCATTCAGTGTCAGCTTGTGACAAGGGCACAGCTCACCTGAGATCTCACCTTGGCATTTATTTTAATGACCTGTGAGTTACGCTCTCTTGGGTCAAAATTACTTACTGCTACGCAATCCTTCATGGACCACATCTGAAAACAAGCTCTGCTTCTTCTAGCAGATAGGAAGGACAAGGAACGTTTGAAAGTTAAAGGACACATTCAAGGACATGATGCAATTGCTTTACAGCAAGAGGTGCTGCTCTACGCAGGGAAAAAGGGGTCTCACCCTCTGTGCTCACCACATGGGTCCCTACAAGTTCAGACAGACCTTATGGACACTGGGACATCTGGAAACTTTTCAGGGCTACTTCAGGGAGGTATTTAAGGCAGACATCTTAAAAATGTGGCACGAGGACTGGCATTTTTTAGAAGTATGGCAAAGGACGTTTTGTTTTCTTACCGATGTTAAAATTAGAGGGATGTCCATGTGTGTCTTGTCTTTTTCTGGGTGTATCACCTGGGCAGATACATTCCTGTTTATCTGCTTGTGAAGACTTGTGAGTTGAGGGAGAACATCAATTCAATGGCAACTGACCACATTATCTTAGTGTGAATGTGAACAGAAACTGCTGTCATGGGAGGCCAAGTTTTCCCCTGGATGTTCTGGATCACTAGAGATAAATATGGGCACATTACAAGCTTTGATAGTAAGCTAATTTTCAAAGGAAGTTTTAACTCAAACCTATGTTCTCAGCAAGGCATATGAAGCAAATTAAAGCACTGTCACCAGGTAAAGTGGAGGGAGAACTAATCTTGTCAGTCTGCCTTGGGATTCAGTCAAATGCGAAATGCTGAGTTTGCTCTACTTCAGACACAATGAAGCTTGTTACCTTGTGTCTTCATTCTTTGCTTTGTTACCTCATTAAATTGTAACGATTGTTGTTTATGAAAGAAACCAAAGTGAGAAATGACAGACTCTAACTAGCAGTTCTCACAACCTCCTCACCTCTTTGCTCTTGTGCTAAGACATAGGGAGCAGGATGTGACAGAAATGCCCCGAAGCTCTTCCCTCTTTGACTATAAATGCTGTTTATCCAAATTAGCAGCTAACCTTTGCTGCCTTCTGACCTTTTTTCCCCCTTCCTTTCACGTCCCTCTGATTTGCCACACATCTCTCAAGAGTTCATTATTTCAAACACCGATGCTGATGCAGGTGAGGGGAGGAAATACTTAAGAGCAAGACACTTCCTGGGAAGGCTCCAGCTTGCTGTTGGGTAAATAGAGGCTGTAAGTTGTACTGGAGCAGGAATTTATCAGAAACAAAGACTTCAGACTATTGCATGGATTCTGAGAAACAGCCACACCTCTTCGCTTTGGTTGTTACCGCTGTTCTGTGATTTTTAGTTTTGCAGCTGGACCTCAGTGAAGGACTACTGACAGTGGGGGGAGAGGAAGCGGTGATCAGCTCTGGGGAAGAGGGAGAATGATGCTATTTGAGAGAAGGCAGGAAAAAAAGAGCTTTACTCCTCTTTACAAGCAAATCTGTATCATCTTCCATTCATTCAGGCTACAACTCTATCTCTGTGGAAAACCTCAGGGGGAGTTCAGGCTCATGTTAATTGCTTTGGTGCTACACCAAATTCACTACAGCTAGGAGAGGATAAATTCTTGTATTTTCCGGAGGCCCGGATCTCCTCATGAAAGGAAACTGGATGCAACACTTCTCCCAGAGGATCTCTGCACATTCACACTCCTGGAGTAGGCTTGCTAGGGGTCCGTGACCAAAACTCAGAGGAATCCCCCCCATGTTCCTCAGTTCAAACAGTAGAAGTCCAGGTGCCCAAAGCTGCCAGTGGGACTCCATGGGAGAGAACACGGGGCAGGATAGATGTACAGAACCCACCCATGGGCACTCAGGTGGCAGGAGGGAAAAAAGTTACTGAGACACTGTTCCAAGCACCATCTGCTTTCTTTTTACTCCCTGAGTGGCAGCTATTTCCTATACCCAGTTAGTTAATTTGGAGTTAGATGGGTCTGAGAGGATGAAAAGTGCTTAAAGGCACAGCTTACTGCAGGCTACCCAACTTCTTAAAGGTTTTTTTTAGAAATTGCCTGTCCATATGAGGAATTTGACTGGATATTTATTACTGCCTTTAATAAGACATTTAGAGCTAGGAAGGTAATTCTAGTTATTACAGCATGTCATGTTACAACTCATCATCATCTTACTGTAACAAAGTGTGATTGCTGAAGGAATTTTAGGAACAGCTTTCTAATGGATGAGGAAATGGTTGTACCCTTAGAGCTGGAATCACGCCATCGGAAATTGGGAACAGTAACAGTTTCTACAGTGCAAAGTCAAAAGTCTTATCAGTGGCTTCTGCAGAACCCCTTACTTCTCATTACAACCAGACATAGATACAAGAAGGCAACATGGCATACTTTCCTTATGTTGAATTCACCCTGTGGGCATGTCTGCATGAGAACTCAGTGCAAATAGAGAGGTCTGCTGGGCAAAGCTCTTGACGTGCTCAATTAAATTTCTGCTTGATCTGAGGTTTAAAATCCTTTGGTAATAAGGCTTCAGTACAAATCGACAGAAGGAGCCCGCCACTCTGCTGCAAACACGACACATCTGGGACATGTTCATGAAAGACAGAGCTGGGGAATAACAATTTTTGCAGGATTCACTAGGCACTTGGCATTTCTAGTTGTCATCTAGCCATTAGCACACTTTATTCACTTCTTTCCTCTAGACATTACTGAGCTTCTGTGATGGTAGATTTGGCAGGTGAGAATGACATGCCCTGTTAGACCAAGCCTGTGCCTAGAATCAGTGAATCACTAAGTTTGGAAAAGACCACTAACATCATCTAGTCCTAGAACAACTTACAACGCTTCAACTAGTAAGCAAAATCAAGCAATACAAGTTATGCTGCTACCAACCTCACAGACATGCTAGGGGCAAAAGAAAATATTTCACATTTGGTAAAAGGACAAAAAAAAAAAAAAAAGGCTAAAAGCAACATAGCCTGGAATGTTGGTATGAACTCTGAACTGCCACAGACTTGGAGTGGCTTGTTTCTATTTAAAAGTACAAACAAGACAAAGGGAAAAAAAAGCCTTAGAGAATTCTGCTGAGATTTTAGGGAGTAGTCATGCTGCAGCCTGGACATCTAGAGGTAGAAGCTGTAGCCTCTATCTCTAATAGACAATTCATTTGCTGTGTACCTTTCCTACAGAGGAGCAGAGGATGCACACTGTATGGTGATAGTGCAGGATGCTTCAGCATGCCCCCACTTCTAAGGCAGCATGGGTTAGCTATGGGTAGCTTTGCTTTTTATCTACTGCAGTTGTTCATCAGATGGCATAAAGCTTTGGACTGGATTCCTGTACATGTTTATTCTTCAGTGCACAGGGAAATTGACAGACTGGTAAAACAGTACTTCTAGCCTTTGCACTGAGCTTAAGTCCAACAAAATCTCTGCAATGCAGTTAGGTTCTATCTCTTCAGACAGTGCTAGAAGGGGATGTAAGAGCATCTGTGCCATTGTTGGCAGGAATTAGTGTCTTTAAAATAATATTATAGCTCTCTGGGCCACATTCTTTTTTCCTGCAGACAAAGGCAGTATCACCCAGTTGGTGACAGGCAACTGCTGTTTTAATTGAGTTGAGAATAAAATCTGCGATTTTTAAGCACGAAAGAAAACAATCCAGCTCTCTGAATGTAAGCTTTGCATATATATTCACAGTCCTTTCCGTGTCATTGTTTGCACCATAAAAGCTTGCAGTCACATACACCAAAAAGACTAAGCCACCTAAAAGCATACAGAAGAATGGTGTTGCTCCATAAGCCTGTGAGTTTTTAGAGAACTTTCTCCCACTCAGTAGGTGGGAAATAGAAGCAAGTGGTGAAATAAAGTCTACCTGCAGTAACGGGACAGACTATTGGCTATGTATATTGGGGCATCCATACACGTTTACAGCAGCTGAGAATCTGAGTGTGTGTATCTGAAATTACTGTTCTTCACTTTTAAGAGCGAATGATTTTCAAATGGGAGGAAAACCAAAACCAAACTATGCTGTTTACTTAGTCCTTTCCTGCTTATACAAGACTGTACGATTGTTTTCTGCGCCACACACCATTTTCCAAGTGCTTGTCTCAATTTAGTTGGAATGCCTCAAGTGACAATCTCCCCTTCCAGAAAAAAGTTTATTTCCCAGTTTACTGCTTTTTAAGGTGGAATTTTCAAATGCAATCAATGCTGTTTTAACTTTGTTCTCTTCTTGTAATTGCTTTGTAAGCCATTACATTTACAGAGAGCAGAGTTCGAATAATGCTAGGCTGTGCATCCTTCATAGTCCTAGACTAGATCTTTCCTTGGCCAACTTCAAAATGTTACTGTTAGTAGCCTGCAAAGCACTTCCCTTCCCTGTCCATGGACTTAAATTCTGTAGCAGAGGTGGTGTCTTCTAAAGGTCTCTTTCAGGTCTGGTTTCACACCACACTTTTGAAAATAATGCTGTAGAAAACAAAAAAGGCGAACAGTTGGCCAGTAGGAAGAAAGTTATGCTCCTCACCTTACGTGTTAATCTTCTCTTTATCTCTCGTTTTTCTTCCTGCTCCTCTTGCTCGTTCCGGGCTGTAAGAGATTTACCAGAATCTCAAGCTGCAGACTTATCAAATACGCACCATATGCAACAAATAAGCCTGTCCATCAGTATAGTAATCATAGAATCACTGACAGGACCTCTCTGTTACACAGTATGCTCCTCTGCGACTGGTGAACCTGCCTGACCCTTAGCTTCTTTGCTTCTTCACACACTTCATAAACATCCACACAACCTTCCTTTCCCTGTGCTGGTGCTTTTCATGTGTGCCACTTTGTCAAAGGGCCAGGTAATGAGTCATTATTTCGCTGCCCACAGACCTGGTGGCAATGGAGGGGTTCAGCTGTCATATGGGTTGAATCCAAGAGGCCAAAAATTGGAAAAATATGTGTATGTAATTTCTTTTTCCTCTATGGAACAGGAATCGATAGATAGAAAACTCAGAGTAGGGATGTTAGGCATCTGCAACATCGTAAGACATGAGCAGAGTGAAGTGAGTGTCTTTTTCTCCTTCATAAGCCTCCACAGCATTGTACTGGAGAGTAAAAACACATCCTAGGGAATCCACTTTCAACATTAAGGCAAAAAATTACATTACAAATTCTCGCCAGAGCAAGCCTCGACCACTCAGGAGTGCAGTCAGATTTGACTACATTACCTTTTCTTCAATTTAGGAACAGGCTCTCATGCATGTCTTGGCACTGAACTTTACTGAAAGCCAATAAAATAAAAGGTTTCTACATACTCCACTACTCAGTCAGTTAGGATCTGTTTTTACTGCTTCGTTGACACATGAATTGCTCCTTACTCAAATCAAGCCCAAAGGAAAGCAAAAGCAACTCAGCTACAAGTACCCTCTGCCCCTGGTGTGATTTGATTTTCACACAGACAAGACTAACTCAGGCACGAATAACTCTGCAGGGAAGACACAGACATCCAAGGCCACACTGGGGTAGGAGACTAGAGCTAAATCGCTCAAATTTGGTCTAAATTAAATCCTAGGGGAGCAGGGATCTCTGGCAGAGTGGTAGTAATGAAATATGATATAAGGTTCAGAAGATTGTGTGGGCAAAGTCACACAGCAAGCGAGAAGAAGGTCTGGGCTGGAAACCAATTTTTTGCTGCTCAGAATAACGGTGAGCCACTCCAGAGTGGTTGCCCACTGACTTCAGCAGGACTGGGAATTCTCCACCCAACTGGACAGAGAGCCCACCAATGGTATGTACGATGGTTTATAACACGCCCATTGCCTTTAAATGTCATTTTCCCAAAAATACTGCTTTCATTTTCTGGAGGAAGGAAGCTGATATTGAAGCAAAAAGATCAGAAGACACCATGGGCTTACAAATGGTTTTTTAAATTGTAACTAGAATACCTATATTGTTATATATATCTTTTATCTTTCAATGGTTTCTCTTCCTGCTGGGCTGGATTCTGGTCTAGCAATTGCTCTTCCAGCAGTTTTGTTCTTCCTGTTGTGTCTCAAATTTGGAGAAGCCAGCACTGCAAATAGCCACTCACAGAAGAAGAGCCACTAACAAATCCTCCTAAGATTAATCCAGAGAGAACACTAAATGGAGTCCACATGGTGCCTGGGCAGAACTGAAAGCATATGAGGAGTTATGTATAAACTGAGTCAAAGTAGCTCACTTTTGTACTCCACATATAATGCCTTTCTTTTCTCCTCATTTCTCAGCCCACTTACCCACCTTCAGAGGCACCCGGGCAGGCTGAAAACCTTGGTCAGGTACAAGCTGGGAACTAGGAATACATTCTCCTCTGAAAACAGAAAGTACTATTTCTTTAATTTCAATTAAACAGTGCTGATCTATAGGACTGTTGCTTTATTTTATGTATTCAGAAGATGTTCTGTTTCTCTAGGGTTTTATAGGTCACAGTTTTCAGGCCTAATTTCTGGGCTAGTGTGAAATATCCCCTGGCACATTATGAGACCATCAGATGCCATCTACCCAAGTTTTTGTGAGGAATTTATGCAGGCCTGATGTGCCAGACTGACAAGTGAATTATTTTATCCATTACAGAAGTTGTACTGGGGGATCTAGGCATCCTTCCTTGTAAACTAACATGACCCGCAAGTATTAACTGCAAAAAGAGTAGTTTAGCCTTCACTGTAACCCTACAGGTCTGTACTCCTCTTCACTGTGTGACTTTGATTTCATTAAAAGTCACTGCACTGGGTGCACATCAGTGAAGGACCCGTCAAGCACATGTCCCCCTGTTCTCAGTTTCTTTGCTGTGGCTGCTGTAATCTTACTGCTGCTACAAGCAAGTAGTGGACTCCTGTAATTTAATGAAATCAATACTTTCATAAGTATCCCTGCAGCATGGAGCTAGGAAAGGATCGCTTCACTTATAGAGACTGGATGCACATCTGCACTTTGCCTCATTTCTTCCCATCAGATCTGGCAATAATGCAGTTACACATCACAGGAATGTAATGAAACTCAGCAAGACAACTGCATCAAGGAAAGGTTGGCTTTAACTGCAGAGGGAATCCTCTTTACTTGGGAGAATGCTGGCGTTTCTTTTCTGTGTGTGCTGTGAACTGGGCTTGTGAACTGAACCTGTTTACACAGAGAATTCTCAGAAATCTAGGGAAAAAACATAAAGCAATTCTGTACTGAACAGACATTATGTTTACCTGTTTAAGACTGGGGCATTTAAATGTATTTTTTAAATCATGTAACTATTCTTAAATGTTTGTTCTTTGTCCTACCATGCTTCACCAAAAGTTATGATGTGCTGGAAATACCTTAGTGTTTCCTATGACTATGATGTTGTTTGACTACCAGGACAGACATGGTTTAAGGCAGATGGGCGCTTAGGAATCAAGATAGAAAAATTCAGTTTAGGAAATAAAATATAGTTCTGGATTCACAGCAATATTTTGAGACACATCTGTGTCACTTAGGAGCCTTTATTAAATTCAGAAGGAAACTGACAAGGTTCAGAGCAAAATTCCCCTGAAATACAAGACAACTCAGCTTTCTGTGCGGGAGAGATCTGGGAACCTCTGTAAGGACCCTGCATCCAGAGTGGCTGCCTGAGATCCTCCCTATCTTCCCACAGCCCCTCGCAGCCACTCTCACCATTGCCAGGGTGATGTTTACTGGTCACATACCAGTGTCAGGTGCTGCGTGGCACGCGCTGCTTCATGCTGGTAGCCAGAGTCAGGATGACAACATGAGCTGCTGAGAGAATGGGCATCTGTCCGCACTAGCCTGAGCTCAGTGCTGATCACATTGCAGGTGTCCTGACAGCCCCCGCCCCAAGGCGATCACAGAGGGATGTGCTACCAATTCCCCACTTTCTGCCCCCTTGAAGACTGAATTCCCCCAGGTGCTGGCACAGGAGGTAGGGATGAATAGTAGGAGCACAGCTATCACAGGGGACTGACCATAAGAAATGGCTTTCCTGGCAGTGTCGGGCTTGCCACGCTGCCTTTGCTGTCCAATCTTTTCTCCTCTTTGCACTTTCCTTCCTTGTCTGCCACGCATGACAATATGAACAGATGAATGTGAGCACTGGCAGTAACGTTAGGAGTTTGATTCTGAAGTATTCAATCAATCATTTCTGCTAATTTCCAGACAGATTGTCTTTTGCTACCACACTTCTATGATACTGTACAAGTCTGCTGTTTGAACAGCAGTGGAAGACATACAACAGACCTTCCTATCATGCTCTCTTAAGATACCATTTAGGAATACTATTTTACGTGTCCATTTTTAAAACTTCCCTGGAATGAAGGATTTGCTGATTTAAGAAAGGAAGAAGTTGCTTATTCTGTTCTCTATTTCCAAAGTAACAACAATAATGAGATGAACATCTCTGTGCTTCTGTTAAAAATCACACTTCAACGTGAGTAATGAAAATGTCATTTTTTTCTTCCTATGCATTCACAATATTACAAGGTTCGTGCAAGACTCATCCCTGTTTCTTTCAGAACTGGTGACAATATATCCAGTAACTTAACTTAGCACAGACTCTAAAAATGGTAGTCTGTCTCTTTAAAATATACTTTAATGATGTGAGGATCTATTGGTAAGCTTTCAGATGATTTAAAGGAAGAGTTTCAGAGGAACATTTCTCTGGAATTATCCCAAGTAACATAGGTTTCTTTTTTGAATTAAATAAAGGCTCCAACTAAGTCTAGATTGCTGTGAAGGTTTTTAGCAAAACTCATCAAGCCGTGCCCTAATGACTTTACCAGCTTATAATGGGATGCTCATATCCGTGTGAAAGCAGCACAGAAAGGCTTTTCAGAATGATTCTCTGTTGGGAACAGGACTTGCAAAAAAGACTGTGTTCTTTCTTTTTCTTCCCCAAGGGCCGTTCATTCACGTGAATTTACTGATTTAATGAATTATTTCTACAGCTCTAAACGTTGCTGCAGAATTGCATGCTTACTTGCATTTATGATGCACTTTGTTGTTATTCATGATGCACATGTGGAATAGCCAGTCTCTTATAAAAAGAACGAGCACAATATAAATCTAAACTAATGCAAACTAGCTGGCTTTAGATTAAATGTCAGTAGTATTAGGACTTACGTTTCAGAATGTTCCTCTGCTCCAATTCTTCAGCCGTCGGCCTCTGGCTCAGTCGTCTGCGAAAAAAGTCCAAGATCAGTTTCTGGACCATATCATATCCTCATCAGCTCAGTGAGTTTGTAAGAGTTATTTTTAGGGGTGAAAGGCAGAGCAGAAAGCACCAACACTGCTCCATTCTGTACTTGGTACGCCCGGACCATGCGTGACACAGACCATGCTTCACTTTCGCAGTTTCCTCTGTTTTCAGCCCATGAAAGATGAACTATGTTATGTCATCTTAGGCACAGCACTCCCACCCCTACTCCAGGCAGAGCTGCTGGGAGTTAAGCTACACAGATGTCTTCACTTAATTTCCTTCCTCCTGTGCCTGCTTCCTGACTCACACAAGTATTTCTAGCTGAGACCCTGCTAACCCTCTCCCTGCCCTCTCATGAGCCTCCAGGCTTGATCAAACAGCATCTGAACACAAAGGCGGTCTGCAGAAAAAACAAGGGACAGTTTGGCAGTGCCAAGGGCCAAACAATAGTGGCCACTCCCCTCCTCCTCTGGTGGCTTGCATTAAACCTTACAGCAAAGATAAGCGTGACTTGCTCATCAACCTGTAGGACAGATATCACAAAAAATGAAATCTGATTATAAACTGGGGCCCTGAGCACAGAAACAATCTGAATATTCAGAATACAAACCAAGAGAGAGAAGCACAAAGGGGTCTTAGGAAAAACAAAGACAACCACTGTGATGACATCAGAAGTCAACACTGTTGGGCCTGCTCCTGCTCTCACCAGACTCAATGGGGGTTTTGTCAGTGGTGCCAGTGACAGGACACCACCTTCTCATCCCTCAGGCACTGCCACTCAGGGAGGTACCCAATAGGAGCTGTCTCCAGAGCTAGGGGATCATGTCTGCACCAGGTAGTTCAGCCTCCAAATTGCCCTCACATGGTGCAAAAGGCTGGTGTATGGGATGGGTAGGGGCCTCACCTTCTGTATTACACAGAAGATTTCTGCTATCAGAGATGATACCAGCTGCAATGCCTTTGGGGCCATTTTCCATCACTAAGACAGAACATGGCCCTATTCCAGTGCAGAATTTGGAGCTGGCTTTGCCTCTTTGCCATGGCAAATCAATCATTTACCTCACTGAAGAAGTGCCGATAGGGACAGAAATTCAACCTTTATTCAGAAGTAAAGAACACCTACAAAGTCCACTGAAGATGAAAATGCTAGTTGAACACTTGCTTTTACCATCTTTAAGATACAGCAGCTGTTGCTAATGGAATACTTCACCTCAGTATTCAAAAGAAATTAAAACCACTTTATTTCTATCAGCAGTTGAGAATCAAAGAGAATAAGTTGCCAAGTTTAGCTCCACTAATAGTACCTGCAGGAACTGAGTTATGTAAAGTTTTTAAACCACCACACTGTGATGTTTATCAAGAGGAAGCATCAGATGAACATTCGAAACAGATTCCATGCAACCAGTGTGCAGCACTTCTATGGAAACAGACATCACACAGCAAGCATAAGGAGACCCGAGTTTGAAATGAAGGCTTCCAAAAAAGTCCTCCTCTTCCAGAAGAAAACAAGGATTAGAAGACTCAGCTAACAGTTATGTTAAGAACAGTTCACATTGGACCATTTCAAACAAAAGGCAGTTGTTTTGTCTACCTACATGAATAATTTAAATTAAAGAGCAAGTCTTCCATGTATTTACTTCTCGGTATCTGCCATGAAGTAGATGAATTTAAACAGTTTTTACTTCACTGAGTCACTGCTTCTACACTGAGGTGAGTGTAGAAGCAATGACTCAGTGGGATTTCCTCCACATGAATTCCCATCTGTGCAGATCAGAGACCTGTAGACTATGGGATTCTTCCCTAAGATGCCTGATAGGGTGTCTAGTGAAAACCAGCCAGAAACACCTTGTGTTTTCCATCAAGAATCAAAGTATTTCATGGATCCCAAATAGCAAAACTTAAGCAGTAGTCCTTGTAGCTTAAGGAAATCATGACTAGTCTCCACTAGACTGTGGAAGCAGTGAAGGGAGAGGATGGAAATGAACAATTCAGAAAGTTCCTGGCCTCCAGGACCACTGTCTGTTCTTGATTTTCATGGACTGCTGCTACATTTCCATTTTCATCTCATTTTGGGTTGACTGAACCTGCTCCTGGTCCCTCATTGAGTGTTCCTCCTTGATGACCAAATCAGTGAAATCATCCCTTTCTCATCCAGGCTCTCACAAATATTATTATTCTAGTTCTCCTGCTCTTTTCATTTTATTCCTTCTTTTGCTTCCAGTGACTCCCACTCCCAAACAATCTTTGAACTACAACCAACTCCACTAACTCCTCAGAAAAGCCATCTTTAAGTTTTTACTTTTTCCATCTTAACTTCTGTTAAGAAGCTGTTAATGTTTTTGAACACCTCAGTACTAGGTACTATCCTGTAAATAAAAAAATGTCAACAACTCTTGCTTTGTTATCGTGGCTACAAAGATACATTTTTTTTTCCACACCTAATTTTAGTGTACCATCTCCAGTGGATTGTTGTGATCTTAGCAAACACTAGGTGTGATAATTCCACTCTTTGTCTTTCCTTCCTGTGTTGCTCAGAATAAAAATACTAATGAAGCCCACCTAGATTGCAGAGGCTGATTTCAGAGGTTTGACTGCTGGATTGCTGCTGTGCCTTCTTTCATTTAACATCACAGGGGCTGCATGAGGCTGTCAAGAGGCCAGAGGTCAGGAAACAAGTGTCTAATTAGCAGCACAATCAGAACAAACAGAGGAAAAAGGAGGTGAAAAATGATGTGTTGTCAGACCTCATGCAATGGCAAATAAAGGAACTGCTTATGAAAACTGTAAGAATCAATTGGGATGCAAGTTATTGATCAGAATGGGAACTCTGCTTTGTGGAGCTGCAGGAGACTAGGTATCTGACCAAGGCCAAGACAGGCCTTAGAAAGCACCAGCCTTTCAACAGTTCTTGCTGTATTTAAAGACAAAAATGTAAACATGATTAACCATAAGTAAACATGCCATCCTTTTTATTTTGCAATAAACATCAGGCATGCAAGATGACAGGGAGGCTTACTTCTTGTAATCTGTGCTCTGCAATGTGTTGTCTGTTTTATACTTCACGTTTCTGGAGTATTGTTAATAAAATAATAAAAAAACTGACACAGGTTTCCCTACAAAAAACAAAACAAAACAAAACAAACAAAAAAAACCCCCCGAATCTTCTTGAGATTTTTGTTGACATAAAAGAAGCTTTGTTAAGTTTTCACTGAAAATTTGATATTCATATGAGACTGTCAGTGAAAAATGACAGCAAACTAATTTTCTGAATTAATTCCCTGCAGGGTCAAAACACACCACAGTCCTTGCGCTAGCACTATACAATGCCCATTTCTTAGTAAGAATTTTGCATGGTGTTTTTATTTTATTTCCATTTTTTTTCTTTTTGCTTTGCTGAACTTGTTC
Source organism: Oreortyx pictus (assembly GCA_036925125.1). NCBI lineage: Eukaryota > Metazoa > Chordata > Aves > Galliformes > Odontophoridae > Oreortyx > Oreortyx pictus. The sequence continues at coordinate 82,670,083 of JAUPFR010000003.1, read as the reverse complement.
TGGTGAGGGCTGAGCACGTCATGGTGGATGACCAAGAGACTGGGGGTAGGAGGAACAATCATTTACAAAGTATACTGCCCTTGGATTAAAGTACTGACTGGAGGGAATGCAGTCTTCAGGGAGTAAGAAGGGGGAAAGACAGCATTTTCACTGATGAATACTACTGCTTGGAGCCTGCACAGTCAACTCAAGACTCAGAATGGGGAGTTCTTACTTAATGCGACAATGTGCAATAAAAGGAAATAAAGGCTGTACACTTCCCCAGGCAACACCTAACACTTAAATTAAGAGTCTACACAGTGATGATACTTAGCCTTCTCTGCAGTGTGGTCATACTCAGAGGGCTCTCTGGACAGTGGCCATCTATCCGTACAGATGACAACCCATTTGTCTGGTAACATTTCTGAAGCAAGGTACTCCCGACTGCCTAGGTTCTGACTAAGAGTCATGGGCTTCATCTCCACAGACTATTGCAATACTGTGTGTGAGTTCAGATAAAGACTTGACTAATGTCATTCATGTGTGGTGCTGGATTGGTGGATTCTGGATGTGTAGAATTCCTCTTTGTCTTTTCTCAGAGGGCAAGAACATATAAGAGCTTAATATGGGGTCATCTGTAAGTATAAGAACTGGATCCAGAACATGGCTTGCTGGAAAATGACACCTCATTTACTTGCCAGGCTTGTTAACTCCAAGAGGCAGAGCTCAGAAGCTCTCCAATGCTTGAATGGTGACATCTGGCAGGCATGATCCAGAGCAGTCACCAGTGGTTATAACAGGACATGCAGAAGTATGGTGAGGTGCCCACAACACCATCAACATATTTTGGAGCTCATCCATGCTCATAATCCATTCCTATGGCATAAGTCACCAAGACATAAAGTAACTTCTGAGTGCAGGGGGTTATAACTTCTGGAGTAATTCTTAAATTAATTCTCTAGAAGCAAATCTTTTCACTTAAGTGCATCTGGATTCATACCACCCTAGAGATTGCTCTAACAGAGGAGCTGTGCACTTGAGAAGGCAGCTGCTACAAAGAACTATTTGCTGCACAGCTCTTTAGTTGGCATAAATAAACACGACTGAAGCCAGCAGAACTGCGCTGATTTAAATCAGCTTTATAATTCAACATGAGGAAAATTCAATGGCAGTAAAGAGTCTTACTATTGCTTAATTTAGCTTGCCTTTCTCAATAATAGTGCTGATAGCAAAGCAATATTGATGAAGGATAACTTACCATGGGCTCTTTGTACTCCCACGACAAATGCAGAAAATTGGAAGATGAAAATGGATGAGAAGAAAAGCTTTTATTTGCTTGTGACAGTTAACTGTTAGCAAAGGACAAGAAAAAAAATGACCTCCTTTCCTTGTGCCACTGCACAATGAACAAAAAATATCTGTAAGCTCAGCAGCTCACCTTCTCTGAATTGTCAGCCCAGATACTGTCAGCCAGACTTGAGAGTCTTCAGAAAACTATCTTTCTCCTAACAGGATTTATAAAATGGGATTAACACAGCTTTATCAATTGATGAATAAGCTGAAGGGATATTAAATAGAAAATCCCGATCCAGAGAGGAAAATGTAAGGCTTCTACACCATCACGATTTCTGTACTAGACTCCATTAAGACGCTGGCTAATTTATAGGATATATTATCTCCTACTTTAAGCTCTCTGCCTCATGTGACAAGTCTCTTGGTGTCTGTCATGATAACACTCTTTATAACTGTTTTTCTTGAGAAATTAAGGCAATAAAACCATGAGGAGCATTTGCCATGACTCAGTTACCATGTAATGACTACTCCTCACTTCCCTGTTGATTTTGAGCATTCAGTCCCTTGCAGACTGTGGTGCGCCTGCAGCTAAAACGAGGCCTGTGGTAATGACTAGAGCAGACTACAGGGGGCAGGCACCCCAGATCACCCCTAGAAGGAGCACCACAGAGAAGAGTTTCGATGAGAACGATTTAGCAAATTGTGGTAGGAAGTGCTTTTTTTCAGAAAAAAAAAAAATAATAATAATAACAACTGCGAAATATCAGTTGGAGATCTAAGTACTTCCTGATGCTGCTTTCGCATCTCAGTTTGTTCCCTGGGCTGCACCACCTGGTCCAGGATAGCTAGAGCAGTCTCATGTCCAGAATGAAAGAGGTGGAGCTTTGTGCCTCTTCTGAGTGCACTGCAGGAAATACCAAGTGGTCCAGCACATGAAACAACAGAACAGCTCCTATAACACATTTGCAGACAGGCATCTAGAACGGCTCTTCAAGAAAATAACATCTTCTTCAGACTTTGTTTTGTGTTGAGAAACACCATCAGTATAAACTTTAAAGGTCTACCTAATCGAGATTGCTGTGAAGACTTTTAAGAAAACAGCCATTTTTCTGCTTGCTTGGAGCATCCGAATAGTGGAAAATAAAACCAAGTGGGCACTTAGTTTAATTTTTTTTCTCATTCTTTAGCCCTTGTGAATCTATTCTAGACTCAGTGCTCAATGTACTCTTTTCTGTTTAAGGTGATTGAGGTATTGATTTATTTTGGTTTTGATTTACTCTTGGGAAGTTACAAGCTCCCCACAAAACAACAGGCTGCCCATATTAGATCAGATTAGGTCTCCTGGGGAAAGAGAATTGTGTTCAAAATGTACGTTTCATCAATTCACTAGGCCTACATTAAGTTAGAATCTTGTCTATCATACACAGAACACATTTCCATAGAATACCTAAATAAAACAGAATCATCTTGGTCTGTGAACTCTCAATTTTCTTAAGAAATAAAAGAAATGGCCAAACAGTCCTATAGCAGGAACAGAGTTATACATCTGTTTGCATAATAACACATCCAGATCACAGAAGAAGCTTCCAGAGAATCTCCTTTTACAAAAGGGACTGCAGAATCACAATGGAGAGACCTGCATATTGCCAAGGAATTGATTATCAGTTTCTTATTTTTTAATAAGGATAAAGCCATGTATTTCCAAAAATTCTAATTTCAGCTCCTTTTTCACTAACAGCAGAACACCTACCAATACCTTGAACATTGCAAGAGCACACAAGCTTGTCTCGCAACTTGAGCTCTAAAATGGAGCTTCCTCTGTTTCATTATCATATTGTTTCATTATCATTAAACCTTTTAGCCAAATACTAGTTGTTCACATAAAATACCATCATAAAAGTTTAATTTTAAAAAAGGGCATGGTGGAATTAAAGCAGCAGCACCATATGAACTTTGCAGCATTAGTTCTCAAATCTCTTATCCCTAATCCCAACAAGAAAATGTCCAACAACTGTAGTAGAAAACAAAGAACTATCTTTTTTTGGAAGAGGGAACTTACTATGTACCTAATTCAAGAATCTATTTTTGGAGCAATAAAAATTGTTTTAATATATAAAAAATACTTTTGAGTACTAAAAATGCAGAAGGATAAAGAAAAAAAAAAGGTTTTTAAACGGTAGTGATTGTTCCCCTGTGCAGCATTGAGAAAAGACACTTGCATCTACAAAAGTAATGATATTCAACCAAAAGCAGATTTTCCAAAGCATAATTCTCAGTTCAAGGTCAATCCATTAATGACTTAAGGAATAAATGTCTCTGTGAAAATCAGTCTGATCTAAACAGATGTGCTTGCTATCTATGATAGTTATTGTGGCTACTTAGTTTTAGAATCTTTTCTCTCTATAGTTAAGTGGTTTTATGTGAACAAACATACGTATAACGACAAGTCTTTAAAGACGTGTTTTTTAAAGGAAAGATTTGGAGGCTAAATCTTAGAAACATTATTTTCCTTACTCCTTGTAAGACATATTTAATCCTCTTTTTCTCCTAAGACCAGTGTTGGAGGTTTTGCCTGCTACCTAATGCACTTACTTCCTCAGTTTTGAGGTGTAGCCTTTGTACTTGGAAAATCTGTAGGAGACCTGATCACCATTCAATAGATTTGTAAAAGTGTCCTCAATCTTCTGTAGCTAAAGACCTTCTAGGACTATCTTAAAGACCATTCAGTCAAACAAAAGACCTGACAGAATCCCAGACCCCTTCAGCTCTCTGTCACCCAACCAACTTGCTGGTTGGTGTCTTTAGGAACTTAGATCGAATGAATGTGGAGTCTCCCTCTTATCTCCAGTCCTTGACTGCTTATTCCCATAAAAGATACTCTTGAAAGCACACACATCTCCAAGAAAAAGCTTAAGTAAGAAAGTCCACTTCCACCTTCACAAGTCCCTCTGCCCTGGCTCCTGATGCTCAGGGAAGCTCATACAAGCGAGGAATAAAGCAGTTGTTCTTGTACAACATGTAGTGATCTAGGAATAGAAATTGGAAGCAATTTTTTAGGCAGGAAGATCTGTGGGTTCAGTGGAGAGAATTGTGGAGGGAAGCTGAAATGAGTATGGGAGCACAGCCTTACTTCTCAAAACTTCTCTAAGACCCATCAATCTTTTCCTCCTCTGAGAGTTCTCCTTTGAGATATCCGCTGCTGTCACGGGCTTGCTTATGCTCAGAAGCAGTTGCTGGGTCCAAGGAAGTGCTGAGAGCTGAAGCACATAACAGAATAACCATCTTTTTTACACAGTTGATCTAGCTAGCATGAAGGTAAGACTTCCCAATGAGACTTTGTTAACTACTGTGTTGATGTGGTGACTACATATGGAACACAATGATATTATCTTCCTAACCTGTGTATTAATGGGTATCTTACACTTCTGGCATGCTAAGTACGTAACTTATTTTATTAGAAAAGCAACGGCAACCTATCTTCTTATTTATTTAGTCACTAGCACAACTGCAAACTTAAAAATACCACATCAGAGTGAGCTAAAACATGTAAGCAACCAAACTTGAGAAAATTTGCTTGATAGTCCAAATAGTCCGTGAATTTCGTGATGAAATTCAGTTCAAGAAAAAAAAAAAAAAAGGTATTGATTCTAATGGAGGAAACTTGCATTAAAAGTTTCTCCAATTTGTTGATGTCAGGTCCAACACTTCTATAGCTAATCACAAACTGAAGCTTGACCACAAACTGAAGCATAGGAAGCTCTGCACAAATGTGTGTGGAAACTTCTTCACAGTGCAGTGATGGAGCACTGGCACAGGCTGCACAGAGAGGTGGTGGAGTCTCCTTCTCTGGAGACATTCCAGACCCGCCTGGATGCCTACCTGTGCAACCTGGGCTAGGGAGCTGCTCTGGCAGGGGGTTGGACTCCATGATCTCTAGTGTTCCCTTCCAACCCCTACAATTCTGTGATTCTGTGAACTTGAAAAAGTTTTCTGTTATTGCAGCAACTACAGACCACTCAAATAATGGAAATAAACAGAAGACTTAGGTATTGTGTTATTTTTTTAAAGACCATTTTAACAGCACTAGCGTGAAGAAAGGCAAGTAAACACTACTGCACAAATCAAATTCATTTTACAATACTTTGAGTATGGGAATGTAAAAAAAAGCAACTTACTCACTTTCTAAGAAACGAATCACAGACGAAAACACTCAGCAACTTGGCAAATCCACAGTAAAGGAATTCTAAAGAAGCACTTTTATAACAGAAGTTAATAGTACTAGTAATTCAAGACCATAACGATTCCATTTTTTAGGAGAAAGGATGCATAGGAAATAGCATGGTGTCCATACTTTGTCTTGTTATTGAAGTGGAAAATTCCTCGAACAACTTTGAGAGCTTTAAGAGTGATTAACTATATTGTGTCAGTGACATTTCAGTCTCCCAGACTATATAAAAGGCAGTCTAGCTTATAAAGAGCAGTGAATTATTGCAAAATGTTCACTTGGAGATCAAGAATTAGGCCTGGGTCAAACATTTATGACAAACAGTAAAATTGACAAAAAATTGAGTTCCAGCAGGTCAGAAACTATCTACGAGATGAGGTCAAACTTGGTGAATAGTTTCAGCTGAGGAAACAATTTACTAGACACTACTTGAAAAAAAAAAAAAAAAGTTTAAAAAAGCATTAAAAATACATTGGATAAAATATTTCGTACTGGCCTGAAACAGGATTTTTCATTTTGTAATAAAATTTAACTCCTCACTGTGCTATTTTTATTGTTTTCTCTCCCATACTTGTTACTTATTTTGTTCCAGCTGAGTACCAAATGTGAAAAACTCCTTATTCAGACAACTTCAGTAGACAAAACTCTTCTTGCAGTTAACTGTGACAGAATTACAAGCACAGATTTACTGAAGCAACTTACAAGGCTGGCTCTTCCCAGCAGTAGCATTACCAGCTGCAGTGCAGATGTCTGGGTCATTCCTGTCCATTTAACGGTCACATCTACATCTGGGCTACCTGCTGATTAGACTGAATCTTTGCATGTGTTTTACAACATTGATTCTTTTCTATCTGCTCCACTGCTTGCAAATTCAGTCCTTATCTTTCCAGATAACTATGTTTCATCACCCTCCCTGGAGATTTTCCCATTCTCTAAATTCTTGCCTTGTTCAAGGACACAACCTATCCCCTTCCAGATGGCGAAGATGTAACACCTTAACTACTAGGCTCTACTTCTGCCCCTGTGCCCTAGCAAAACTCAGAAATACATATGTATGTATTTAAATTACAGAACCTCCTGAAACATCAGTGAAAACAAACTGCAACTCAGGCATAAGATACCAAGAATGGCTGGTTTAAGAAAAGGAGACATTGCTCACCTGGTTACCATTTAAAAACACACACTTTAGGAAACCACAAGGTTGTGAGTTTGACAAGGTATCAGACACTATTTACTCAGAGCTATATCACCTTCTCTTCATTTAAATCTGGTGGCCTAAAAGCATGATGATAAGACTCTTTTTTTCTTGGGACAAGTCTTGTCCCATCTACATTTTATTCTCTAGCAATTACTGAGATGCATATAATTACCCTGAGGGTAAATTTGGACCACAAAGTGATAATCCTTTTTTGTTGCTTCATAAGTATTTCCACAGCAAAACAAATGGAATGTTATAAAAAGGCTTATTACACTGAATAAGGAATTAGCAGCAGGAATCAATAATCTCCAAAGTAACACAGATCCTCTTTCCAGGCAGATACTCTTTACTTCAAAACAAACAGAATCAAACCCACGGACCAAAACACTTCCAGGGGGACACGTGTGATATGCTGAACAGGCTGCAGTCTTTCTTCTTTTTATGCAGAGTGCAACATCAGCTTTTACATTTTTCCCCTGAAGCTTCAAGGGATTGGCTCAGTGCCCACTGAAGTTTTTCCACTGTCAGTTTTCCAACTAAGATCAGGTGTGTGTACATATTACCCAGCTCATTGCGACACTCTATCAAAGTAAAAACTTGCTTGACTATCACATTCTAGCTTCTGAGGGGACGGCAGCGGCCTTCTCTCTGTCTGTCTCTCTCTCTTTTTTTTCTCTTTAATTAGAGCTGATGCTGAGCAAAGTGGAAGAAACGACCAGCTACCTCTTCTTTATATAACATGGGAGAGAACCTGATTCCTGTCTTAAATAAGCGATTGTTTTTTGAGCTCCTTACTGATCCAAATAGCTTATTCTGCCAGAATTCAGGCAGAAAGGCTAAAGAGGGTTATTATTTAGAATGCTTTGTGTGCCAGATAAGCAAAGTATGCTTGTTTGTGGATGCTGACAGGCCATAGGAGAGGCCTAGATTTCCCTGCAGGGCACACTCAGATGACTAGAGATGCCAGAACTGATAAAATTCTGTCCTAGGCTTTCACTGCTTTGTTTTTGTGTCATTGTGCTTTTTCCTGCATACCCAGCTGAAGGCAAGGAGAGGAGGGGGGCTCAGAGGAGTGGCACAGTTATCCTGACAAAATGCCTTCTGAACACCTACACAAAATGTTGGTAATACTGGAAACTGCACTTACAGCTGTAAGAGGCTGCAGATTCATACTAAAACGCACAGCCTATGATGGTCTATGCAAACAGACACAGTGTCTGCTTCCTAGTTTTGCTTGACTTCATCATTAAAATGTGCAGTCGCTCATGCATTAGCATGGAGATCAGCCCCTCCTTCCAGCCTCTGTGGACCAAAGCCATGCGGACTTGCTTTTTCCTTTATAAGTATACTGAATTTACATCTGTACCTCATAGTTTATTGGATGTTAAGCCCACTTTTATGACTGAAGATTATCTTGTGCTAATAACAACTTTGCTCCTGCTTGACAGTAGTGGCGCTCTGCATAGCCTAGCTAATAAACAGCAGCTGCTAAGAAAGAGGGAAAAATGTATCACAACTACTACAATGTTGAACTGGCTTGAACAGCGTTACTGGTAAAATTTGTATCAAATACATGTATCTATCCTACTTACTATTAGATATATTAGAACATTACTTTATTCTGCGCTACTGGAGAGCTTTGCTGATCTAAAGGTAACAGACAGCAGCACTGCAGGCTGCCTGGAACGTTTCTGAAAGCAACAAAACTCTTTTCCCAAACAGAGATAGAACAATAAATTGCAGTTTGCGAAACCAGGATTGTAATGGCAGGGAGTGACTGAGACTATGGAGAGATGCAGGGGGGAGAAAAATGTTTGTTGGGCATCTGGAGTTGATTTTCATGCAAATACAGAGTCTGTGAGATGTTTTTGTTTAGAAACTGAGTTCTGGTCATTTTTTTCCATGCAGCAAAGCACGAGGACTTTGGTCTTCAGAGTTAATCCAGTACTTTCTTGTGACTGAAGTGAGCTGGAGACTTTTATTGTCTGCATGTGATAGAAAGTAAATTAAAGTAAGTAAGTAAGGAGTAAACCTGGCTAAATTGTCTGTGTTGGCACAGCCATTGTGCAACAACCTAAAGCAAAATAAAACAGTGTCAGGAATTGCATTGGAATAGCTTTATGAGACACATTCACTGTAAGCTTATACTGGGGGAGAAGGCAGAGACTAAGAATTTGACCACTCTGCACTGCCACAGGCACACAAAAATCGGCCAACAATCCTGTATGCTTCAAAAGGCTAAGATGTTGCTAACACTCAGAAGACTTGTGCAGCTCTTTCTGATGCATCATGCTATCATATAATCACTGAATGGTTAGGGTTAAAGGGGCTGCTCATGCACGACCAGCCAGAACAGGCTGCCTAGGACCATGTCTAGATGGCTTATGAATACCCTTGAGGGAGGAGACTCCACAACCTGCTCTGGAAACTTGTGCCATACTCAGTTTCCATCACAGTGAAAAAGAGTTTCTTGATGTTCACATAAAACTTGCTGTATTTCCATTTGTGTCTTGTCCTGTCTCTGGGCACTACTGAGAAGAGCCTTGGCTCCATATTTTTTTGTAGTCTCAGGGATTTATATCCATTGATATGGACTTATTCTCCAAGCTGAACAATCCCACCTCTTTCTAAGCCTCTCTTCATATGTAAGATGTTCCACCCCATAATTTTTGTGGCTCTTTTTCAGGATCCATTCAGGTACAGAACTTCCTATGCATCAGTTTGTGGCCATTTCCCCTCGTCCTGTCACCACACACTGCTGAGAAGAGTTCAGCCTCATCCCTTTGCCTCCCTCTCCTTAGATATTTATAGACATTGATCAGATCCCCTCTGAGTCTTCTTTTTTCAAGGCTGAACAGACCCAGATCTCTTAAACATGTCCATGTAAGTTTTCTTTGCTCCAGATTTTCCACTTGTCTCTCAGACCTGGGACTCCCAAAAGCAAGCTTGGATAGTAAAGACAGGAGGAGAAGGCATTGAGCACCTCACCCTTCTCCATGTCCTGTGTCATTAGGTCCCCTGTCTCATTAAGCAACTGTCCCACATTTTCCCTAGTCTTCCCTTTGTAACATATGGTGTGAATTTTGACTTCAAACAAATTTAACATCTCTTTTGACATCATTAAATACATTTTATTCCATTTGGGCTTTAACTTTTCTAAATTCTATATGACTAGACAGTGCTTCTATATTCCTCCCAGGTTACCTGTCCCTGCTTGCACCTTCTGTATGCTTCAGTTTTGTGTTTGAGTTTGGCCAGGAATTCCTTGTTCATCCATGCAGGCTTCCTGGCATTTTTGCCATTCCTGAGCTTTGAGGAAGTGATCCTTGAATATTAGGCAGCTTTCTAGGACCCCTCTTTTTCTTGAAAGTTCTAACGCTGGCCCTAACTTAAAATGTGAAATGTCTAGTTACAAAGGGCAAGATACAGTGAAAGGTGGGTAGAACAACCAAATCTGAGGCAGTCAGGTTCACAGCAGTGAGGGATGAAGCTGAGACAAGTGAGCTGGCATGATTCATTCTTCCACTGATGCCTTGCATTTCCTCATTATATCATTTATATCTGCTCTAGAATCCTTCAGACAGAGGTCAGGTGCTCTAGGGTACCTAGAACCAGTGGGTGGAGGTGGATTTACTAGCACTACTAAAATATGAGGAGAAATAAGTCAGAATAAAGACTCAGAATGGACGAATTAGTCAGGAGAATAAAAGTACCTCCTAAAAATGTGCCACACACGGTGAATTTTGGAGTAAAAAATCAGACATTTTCACAGCTGCAGAGCCTTCTTTCAGCTGTCATATTTCATTAGAAAACATGATGGAGCTCTTAACACAACAGAATTAAACAGTGCAGTGTAAAATACTGGCAGCTGTTCTATCTGCTGTAGCATATTAGACTATTCACTAGTCTACAAGAGATGATATTGATGGTGGAGTGTCATATGACTTTACAATACTTGTCTCTGTATCAGAATATATGATGGCCTAAAAGAGAAAAGGATTAAGGGAGACCGCAAACGTTCAGGAACAGGAAAGGGAGGGAGTTTCTGGGATGGTTTAACCTCTGGGATATCGGGCACTTCTTTGTCTAAGAGAGGAAAAGGAGGTTTTTGGAGCTGCTGGAGAACGCCTTCATGGGAGTATTAAAGAAGGAACTGAACTCCCACCAGGAAAGTTGCTTCCAGTCTTGAGAGTGATGTGCAAATGAAGTAAGCTGAGACTAGCTGTAAGCTTGACTTCAAACAAGCAGACTTCTGCCTGGCAGGCTGTCTCCTTTTACAGCCAAAACCTGGATATGAGGATTGGGAAGTCCTTACACTGGAGCAGAGAATGCTTTAGTAAAGGCAGAGATCACAATTCAGGCGATCCACCTTCCCAGAGCAGCCGAAGAGTCCAAATGAGCTCACTGCTTGCACTGCTTTCTGGCTTAGCCGGAGGTGACCAGCTGATAGGTCACCTTGAAAAAACAGTCATGGCAGACGGCCCAGAGCCTTTCCCTGCAGCTCCTGCAAAGATCTCCTGAAGACAGCATTTACTTGAAGTTTGCATCACTTGGGATGCTCCCCAGTGGGGTCTGGGTGCAATTAAACTGCCATCTGCCAACCCACCAGATGATCAAAGTTCCCAAACACGCTGCCTCTGCATCCCCACTTGTAGCATCAGCACCTGGCCCTGTGCAAATGAAGAAGAAGAGAGCCTGGTTTGAGCAGCTTTTCCTGGCCCTCCTGAAGGAGTGTTCTGGCATCTTTGCAGCCTCTGCTGTTTAAGATCAGGGCCTGCTGCTTGTAAGGTTTGCTTTCATATCAAAGATAGTTGATTACAGGGAGGAAAGACAGTTTCTGTCCTGATTACTGCAACAAAAAAATTATGAAGACCTTCCTAAAGCCCCAATAAGCTCAGAAATTCTGCAGGATAAATTGTCCAGCCTGACATTACAGATGCTTGCTTTTTTAGCAAGTACATATATTGAATGCTTATTTTATTAGTTACACATTAGCCATCAATGTTCTGCCTCCTGAATTCAGGGACGTCAGTGAAGAACCATGTGGTTGAATTTACCATGGTGCTAAATATACGGTTTTGCTGTAGTTTGCTGGTTTGCAAATTATTCACCAGAAGGGCAAGCAATGAATGTTACAGATAGCATACTTAGAGATACATCGATGTGGTCTACTGAAATTGAGAACACTTCCTCTTTAATATTATTAACATAAACAGTACTTTTACATGGTAGGGCCTGAGGCTAAAGGATTTAGTTTAATACCCACATATTGTCTGCACAGTGGCTTTGAATTCCAGTACATTGAAATATGAGCAAAATTCTCACTTGCACTTACCTTTAGAAGACCAGTTGTAATTTTCCCACATGTGTGCAAAAAGTCTCCTCATCTCCAAGTGATCTTTGTGTTAATACTATCTATTAGGGAAAGCATGCAAAGTTCAAACTTTGCACCAGGTGTATGGACAAACTAATTAACTAATTAACTTTCTTGGTACTGGTCCATTTGTCCAAAAGACATTTAATTTCAATAAAATACATATATGTATAACATTAGATTCTATTAACTATACGGTCATTTGTTCAGAAAGTTAACTCTATTTACTCAACATAAAAAAAGCTGAGTATGAGATTCCCATGTTTCTGCATGTAGATGTGACCATGGATCCAGCAGTCCAGCTTGTGCTCACAGTAATAATCATAGTACACATATATAAGCACACATATATTTAAAAGCTTAGAAAAGCTTTTAAAAGATTTTTAAAGAACCTTTTAAAAGATTAGAGTCTGGATGAAAAATTGGTTTTATGTGCCTAGCTCTTTAAAGTGGGTTACCGTGTTAATTTCCTGCATGTGTATTGTCAAATAGGATATAACAAGGAGAGAAATACAGACAGTAACTCGAGAGATGCGAAATATTTTGCTGAAAAAGTGAATTTCTCCATTTTACAATAATCAGCCTATAAGGTGAAATTTGTTCCTGTCAGTGTACTTCTTTTATCTACTTTGACTGCCACCAGGTTTGTTTCCTTTACGGAAATTACAAGATCATAGAAACAACACAGAATGGCTTAGGTTGGGAGCAGTATTACAGATCATCTACTTTCAACCTCTGTGTCACAGGCAGGGTTGCCACCCACCAGATCAAGCTGCTCATGGCCCCATTCAATGTGGCCCTGAACACCATCCAGGGCTGGGGCACCACAGCTTCTCCGGGCAGCTTGTGCCAGTGCCTCACTTCCCTCTCAGAGGAACATTTCCTCCTAACATCTAATCTAAATCTCTCCTCATTTAGATTAAAATCCACATCCATCAGAGCAGAACCATTACCAGCCTACAACTCTCAGATTATGCTCCTTATAGTGGTAGGAGTGCACGGGTGAGTCCACCCCACCGCAGACGGCTGCCTCACTCCTGGCACTGAGCATCCTGCCCTGTAAGTTTGACTTGAGCTGGGAGAGACTCAGCTCCAGGACCACCCCAAGGGCATCCATGTTCAGGTAATCCCTCCTTTGACAGCCTCAGACAAGCCCGTCCTTCCTGACTCTACCCTCTTCCTCCCCAAGGCCTGTCATTTCTTCTTCACCCAGCCCTAAGGAAGAAGAGAGGGCAGGAATTGGCATCACCTGAGCTGCTGCACTAGGGCAGCTGGAGGAGCCCAAAAGACGGACTGGATCTGCCCATGGCCTCAAGGAGCTGTCCCAGAAGTTACAGAGACAGCTGCTTCTGTGGGGAACTAGATGACTTTGGTTCTGATGGGAAGAAAACTGAAGTTCAGCATGAAAGACTTTTTCTACACTAGACAATTACTGATTCGAAACAATAGAAAAGAAAAAATGAAAAAAAATACCGAAAAAACCCACACCACCGAAACCAAACCAAAACAATAAGTGTTTCTCTTTTTGGAACTCCAAAGTCTGTGTATGGATTCCTGTGTCCTCTCCTGGCCTTCCCAGTACAAGAAAGGCACTGGCATCAGGGTCTCAGGGCTGTGGAGGAGCCAGGGAACCCCACATCCAAGGACAGGAAGAGAAAAATGCTTTTGGTCAATGTTAAGGAAAGAAGGGAGTGAGGGGACTGAGGGTTCCCTACAGCTGCTTCCTGCGTGTGTGGAAGAATACAAAGCCTGGCTTTTCTCACAGGTGCTTGGTGATGGATGGCACCAGGCCCACACTGGAGTGTGAACAACTCCCAGCTAGGCTGCCCCAGATTTGTTAGCATTAAACAGCATAATAATAAATATTAAATAATAAATAATAATAAAAAAATAAATAATAATAATAATTCTAAACCCAGAACACAGCATCTTGAAATTACTTCCTAGTTTGTTTCAAGTTTTATTAATATTTGTCATACTTTCAGTCAAAAGAGAGCACTATATGGACTCTACATGGCCTTTTGTTTTCTGGAGAAATAAAAGATTATTTCTATTAACTGACATAAGCTATTTCCTTGTTACTGCCACAAGCTTTCATTATATTACATAGACACTGTACATCACCATGAATTATTTTGCCCAGCTGAGAAATGTGGCTTCCTTTGAGGTAAAAGTTGACAGTGATTTGATGACTAAAAGCAACACTGCAATCAATTTGGGACAGGAAATGAAGGATACCACATCCCATTTGAATCTGTGAAGGAAACGAAGGTAGACTAAATATATTTGTTGAAAGAATAAAGTTAGATTTTGAATGCAGTCTGTAGAAAGAATTAGGGGGCTGAAGTGGATGGAAAGTATGAGGAGGAAACTGTAACTCCGTAATGCATTCTGGTTTAGATTCTGCAGAGAAAAGATGGGAGAAACAGCTGCTGTGAATTAAACTCAGTGACTTGTACTTCTGTGAGAGCAGGCAATAGCAGTGAGAGATCCTAGGAATAACAAATACCTTCCTGAACTGGCAACAACTCTGAAATGGTAACTTTTGACACAGAACAAACACTGTCCATTTCACATGGGCCACATGGGTGCCTCTGGGGAGACCCTGCCCACAAACGCTGCTTCCTGCTTCCCAATGACTCCCATTAAGAGCACTTCTCTCCTCAACACTGCGTCTCCTCCTCTATAGTGACATTAATAAATTGTGTCTGTGCATTTGGTGCCCCACCTTCTAACGTAAAGAGACACATCTGCCCAAGGAGAGAATACAACTAGCCAGACAGTATCCAGTCTGCAGAGCTTTGATTTCATGCATAAAAGACCCCAGCTGAGCAAAACCAGTGGTGACAGGGATTCATCTCATCCTGAGTTGGAACTGCAGCAAAGAAGAGGTCACATTGCCAAGGCTCATCAAGATCATGGGTCAAATACACTGTTCATCTTATAAGCAAGGGAGCTTGTAGGGGTGACGTGTTTTGTGGTGACAGCATCACCTCCTCCTCTCCAGATTGCTCCACTGACCTTTTGCCACAGCAAATCATCATCATAAATTACCCAGATGAAGAAAATTCATACTGTTTATAGTTTAAATTCATATATCAGAACAACAGCAATAGAATCATTTGTGATGTTAGACTTGTATTTTTCCAAGATGGACGCTACCTATGAAAACTTCTGACATAAAGAGACAAGTCTGAACCATATTTGGAAATGAGAATCCTTGTACTATGGAGACAAGGAATTAGATGCCTAAAGAGATCCTGATATCTTGATGTTTTTTTTTTTTTTTGATAGCACACCGAACTTGCTGTCAATGAGAGTTTGTCATCTAGTGGATTTTTTCCAAAGTTCTTAGGTAGATATGTACCTTTGGAGATTTCAGTATACCTTAAACATACTTATGCACACGTGTGTGTGTATCTTTCAGTCTCTTGCCTTAGGTCAGAAAGACTGTGGAAGACACAGTCTTTCCAGAGCATATTAACTACAAGGCCACTTTTCCTTTCAGAGTAATGCAGCTCACCAGGATAACAATAGCAGAAAATGGGTCTGATGAGGGTGTTGAGAGTTAATCTCATCCACACCCCTGCACAGGACTGAGACCAGTTCAACTGTATTTATTCCTGGTGATTAAGTGCAAATTTGTAATGATAACTCAGTTTTAATTTTTGCCCATAGATGATCACCTGTTTTTGCTGCCTTCCTCTGGTGCTAAGGACAATTTTGATACCTTCTTGGGGTTCCTCACAGTTTCCTCACAAAGTCTAATAGAAGGGCATATAATTACCATTTTCCCTATCTACCAACACAGCTAAAACCCAGGCTCAGCCCTCTGCAGCCTTTTCCAGTCACTCCCATTCACTCATACTGTCCGGATCCTCCCCTCTAATCCAGGATTTAGATGAGCTTGTTTACCACAGTCCCATTTTCCATGTGATTTATCCCCAGCACCGGATGTGTGAAGAGGCAAGCACTACACAACACACATTGCAGTTAGAGGTTAGGGATGAGCTCTTGCTTTAGGCACTTGTTTTTCTCTCATTAGTGAAAGCTAACAATAAATGTGAGAATTGTAGACGTCAGAGGTAATTAGGAAGAAATTATTTCATGTTACCCAACAAAAGAAGGACTGTGAATAAAGCCTAATCCTACTGTCTGTCCACTCTTTTTATCCCTAAATGACTCTGAGATGAGGAGGGAACAAAATGCTCTCCACAGCACTGGATGAACAGCCTAGGAGATTCAGCCTTAACAGGGGATGGCCCCTGTTTGTTTCCATCATCTGGCTGGATAAAGCCTCCCCTCAATGGGACTGCAACACAGTCTGAAATAAATAATTGCTTCAAAGAGACGGGTCTCTTCACCCCAGAATATTTTGGTAAATAAAAAGATCACTTTGGATTATTCATTCCCCTCAGGTTTCTGAAAGAACTCTGTGCATTTCCAGAGGCCAGGTACTTTGCAGTCCAGCATCTGAGGGAGCTGTGTGGTGCTATGGAGGGACCTGTGCCCTGTCACAGCCACGAACCACTGCCACATTTCCTTCACATGGCAACGCATGACCTGCACTCAGAGGTCAGATCTTTCTTTATATTTTTTTGGCCTGAAATAAAAGATCTGTTGATGTGAGAAATGAAAAGTCAGGAGGCACACTTAGAACAGCCATGCTAGCACAGCCCCAGGATGGGAGGCCAGGGAGGGGAGCGCTGCTCTGCCTGCTGACACCTGACACTGCATACAGATGGAACAGGGCTGGTGACAGCAAACTGACAAGTGATGGGTGCAATCAATAGATTAGGAACTATTCTATGGATATAAGCAAATGCTTGAGCTCTGAACTGGAACATTAGTTAAATTTAATCTTTACAAGCAATTTCTTTCGGACCATGCTCTAACAATCCATCTGAAGGAGAATAGCCACTAATACAATGAAAACATCTCATCATGCTGCTCTTTATTTGGGTTTGTCTACCTGAAAACTATGACTGGTCAAAGCTACTGGACTGTCTTCCATGAGCATTATGTTTAAGATGGAAGGAAATTTTGGAGGCAAGAAGGCGATCCAACTATCTTTGCAGATCAGCTCTTCCTTAAAATTGGTAATACCTCTGCCAGCTTCACTGTGACTCTGAAAAAGCCATCCTTTTCCCATATTGCCTGTATTTTCTACTTTTCTTTATGGTTCTTCTGTTCACAAATATTCCACAATGCTCTTTTCCCTCCATACTCACCCTCACACGGAGACACACAGGGGTAACTGGCAGCTGATGTGAGCAAGTGAAAAAACCTCACAGCAGCCACATGACACTTAAAATCAATGGCAATTTTGTGGCAATTCACCAAGTTCATTTCATCTCAGGATTTGTTTCTAGGCAGAGTTTTTCAGCACACCTGAGGAAGACAGTATTGATTGGGGAGTGTGGAGATAAGATTACTTTTCTGATCAAGATAGTAGGCAACCATCATCTGTCAAACTTGCCATTCCATAACAAAGACGTATGACTTTTCACACTATATTTTTAAGTCACAGACACCTTGGAACTATTTCCAAAGCATCAATGGGACTATAAACACATCCGGCAGGTGTGTTTGTTTGTATTTCATATGTGCATTTTTACAGCCAAATGCATAAATAGACAGTGTCTCTGATCTATTTTCCTACTTCCTACTCTTTGTCTTGTGATACTTGTAGTGTATTATTTATATTGCTTCAGATCGATATTTTCCACTTGCTGTTGTAGGGATAGCATCCCATCATGTATTAAAGAGTGCATAAATCTAAGGCTATAAAATAAACAATGCAGCACACTGCTATATATCTGTTAGTGCAGCTTGCCACTGGCTTACTGCTTTAAAGCCAAAGGAACATACACAGTAGCACACTCACAGGCCTCAGGAGAGGAACTGGACGTCCATCACTCAAAGTCATAGAAGAGGTACAAGGTAATGCCAGGAAACTTCATGAATATACTTTCTTATTTATTTGTTTCTAATTTAATTATTTTTTGTTAGTTAATGTGCAGAAGGCTGCTTCCCTACTCCATCTCTCTTTGCTTTCACAGTAGATATGGTTAAATATGACTCTGACAACTGACAGCTCTTGGCAGTAGCACAACACAGAATGCAAAATCTTACTGGATTGCCTGAGGCATCTGCTGATGATCAGCAGCAGTCCCCTGCTCACCTGGGTAGCCTTTAATCTTCCCTGCCTTGTGACTTGCAGCCAGCCTGTCCTCTGCCCTAAGGTGGGCAGGACTGTACTGATGAGATAGACATGACACTGATAAGATAAAAAGTGTATCAAGAAACAACAAACTCCCTTAACACTGATTCTCACTGTTAGGCAAAGTGATGCATAACATTCTATATCATCAGATTTTTTGTATAATTATCTGATATTATTTCAGGGGGTTCGAGAAGCCATGAGGGAAGCAATTCAGTGAAAGCAGATAAGGACAACGCCATGTTTTCTTCAAAAGCAGTGGACCAAAATCTCAGCTTTAAGACTTGTATCTAACTGCTGATGAGCCTCTGCTGCAGTTGAAGGTTAAGAGACTCAAAAAAACCTTTGATGTTTTAGACAGTCTCTCTTATTGGAGGAATGGCAGATTGTTCATAGTCTAAAGACACGTCTCAAGGTGTGGCAGAGGCTATGTGAAAGAAAGGCAAACAAATGAGGTCTTACCAGTTCAAGAGAGCAGAGTCCTCAGAAAAGTCTAGAGCAGTGTATAACTATAAAGAAATATATAGACACGTTTTCTCTAAAGGGTTTTTGTGCTTACTAAATAATACATCAACAGAAGAAGCTTGTGTGGATTCTTAAAAGCACCACTATGATTCATTGGGAAAAGAGAAATGCAGTGACTGGCACTGGAACACTTGCCTTGGTGGAAGGGATAGTCATGCAACCTCTGGGACACATGCAGCCCTGCTGTGTACTGCCCATCAGTGCTGGCTCTTCTCCTTGCCAGAGGCTCCTGACAGGCCATGTCTTTGTCATTGCACCAGGAGTGCCTCCAAGATCAGTTTCCGTTCCTATCTGTATCCTTATTTCATAACCATCACCCAGAAATACATCAGCCCTCTCACTGAATTCTACTGATTTCGAAAGTTCAGTCCCTCCCTCCGATTCTAACCTGAATGACTGAGGAAGCAGAGCTTCCCAGCACATAAGACAGACAGAGTGATGGTCAGAAGGCAGAAATCAGACTTCTCCCTCTGCTTGCTAATAGTCTTATTTTACCTTCTGTTTTTTCCCTTTCTAGCTTATGGCCACTTATATGCTCTTCTTGTGCAGCTTGTGAAGATATGCAAGCACCAGAGGGATAAATGGAGGAGGAGACTGGGAGAACCTCAGCAGGCAGAACAAAAAGAAAACTATACCCCACTTAAAGATTTATTTGTGCAGATGGTCTGCATTTCAAAATAGAAGTTAATGGATCTATAAGGGTTTTTAACAGCCAAGAACATGGTCTCTAACATCCGTTTCCTATCCCCAAGTCATGTGGATCTGCATCTTAATTCACTATTTTTGCTCTGGTTTCATAGCTAAGTGTTACATCTTGAAGGAATCCATTCTGGTTTGTTTAGAAGATCTTCTAATTAGTTGCTGCAATTGCTGTGTCAAGGACTGCCAGCAAACAGACATATTTTGCAGTAAGATACATTTTTGCTTGGGCCTGCCTTTGTTAAGCCTTGAAACAGGATATATATATATTCTATATATCCACTGATATATATATCAGTGAAATAATACATTCACATGAATCATAGAATCACAGAATTGTAGGGGTTGGAAGGGATCTTTGGAGACCATCAAGACCAACCCCCTGCTAAAGCAGCTTCCCTACAGTAGGTCACAAAGTAGGTATCCAGATGGGTCTTGAATATCTCCAGAGAAAAAAACTTCACAACCTCTCTGGGCAGCCTAATCCAGTGCTCCACCACTCTGACAGGAAACTTCTTACTTGTGTTAGTATGGAACTTCCTGTGTTACAGTTTCTGTCTAGTGCTTCTGGTTCTATTGCTACATGCCACAGAAAATAGCCCCTGCCATCAACTTGACTCCTGCACTTTAGATACTTATAAACAGTTATGAGATCTCAGCCTCCCCCAGACTGAAGAGTTCCAGTCTCCAAGCCTTTCCCCCTATGGGAGGTGCTCCAGGACTCTGATCCAATCTTTGTCACCCTCTACTGAACTCTTTCTAGGACATTCCTGTCCTTTTTGAGCTAGGGAGCCCAGAACTGGAAACAGTATTCCAGTTGTGGCCTCACCAGGGCAGAGAAGAGGGGGAGGATCACCTCCCTCAACCTGCTGGCCACACTCTCCAATGCACCCCAGGATCCCGTTGGTCTTCTTGGCCACAGGGGCACACTGCTGCGTTATGATCAGCCTGTTATCCACCAGGACACCCAGGTCCTTCTCTGCAGAGCTCCTCTCTGGACTCTCTAGAGGCTCTCTGACCTCTCTAGAGGTCAGCCTCTAACTTGTACTGATGTATGCAGTTATTCCTCCCCAGGAGCCCACACTTGCTCTTGTTGAATTTCATCAGTGGACTTGGTCCAACTCTCCAGTATATCCAGGTCTTCCTGAAGGGCAGCACAACCTTCTAGTGTATCAGCCACTCCTCTCAGTTTTGCATCATCAACAGATTTGCTGAGGGTGGTCTCTATCCCTTCATCCAGACGCTGAACAAGATTGGACCCAGCACTGATCCCTGGGGAACACCTCCAACTCTCTGTGCCACTGATCAGAAGTGAAGCATTATTCTAGTATGTCACAACAGTTCTGATTTGTCTCATGGATAAGCTAACACTCAGATGTATAGTGGGCCATATTCTGCTGTGAGATATATCCTCCACAGCCTCATCCCTGCAATTGGTGCAATATAAGCCAGGGCACTATTCTCCTAACTTGGGAAACAGCTACATGGTTAAGTCAGATCTGGAATCTACCAGTTGGCAGATGAAATAATAAAATCATAACAATTTTCCACAACTAATTGGAGATTCAGAGGTTCCATGCTACTTTTAAATAGGATACTAACAAAAAGCTCTGAGTCAAGCTGATGCTCGGCTGAACATGAGCCAACAGTGTGCCCAGGTGGCCAAGAAGGCCAACGGCACCCTGGCTTGCATCAGGAATGGTGTTGCCAGCAGGAGCAGAGAGGTGATTGTCCCCCTGTACTCAGCACTGGTGAGGCCGCACCTTGAGTACTGTGTCCAGTTTTGGGCCCCTCACTGCAAGAAAGACATTGAGGCCCTGGAACATGTTCAAAGAAGGGCGACAAAGCTGGTGAGGGGTCCATATGAGGAGAGGCTGAAGGAGCTGGGAATGTTCAGCCTGGAGAAGAGGAGGCTCGGGGGAGACCTTATTGCCCTCTATAACTTCCTGAAGGGAAGCTGTAGTGAGCTGGGGGCTGGCCTCTTCTCTCGTGTAATTACTGAGAGGACTAGAGGGAATGGTTTCAAGCTGTGCCAGGGGAGATTCAGGTTAGACATTAGGAAATATTACTTCTCAGAAAGGGTGGTCGGGCACTGGAATGAACTGCCCAGGGAGGTGGTGGAGTCGCCGACCCTGGGGGTGTTCAAGGAACGACTGGATGTTGTGTTGAGGGATATGGTTTAGCGGGAGCTATGGGTGGTAGGTGAATGGTTGGACTGGTTGATCTTGTAGGTCTTTTCCAACCTTGGTGATTCTATGATTCTATGATTCTATGATTCTATGATTCTTGGTGCAACTCTAACAAGGCTAGTCTATACCTGGGATGATTTTGGTCCAGTGCAGCATGCCAATGGTCAATCTTTCAATATGCAAGTCTATAAGCTTCTTTTAAAATGACATTCTCTTTATAGAACTAAATTCTGATCTGCCAAATTGTACTGCTAATGAGCTCTTCTAAACTAAATACTGTGAGGATTATGCATAAATACTAAAGTATCCTAATCAGCCTCTTGCTGAAAATTATTTGATCCATTTCAGACAACAATAACTATTTGCTGAAGTTTTTATTCTGCATTTTTCAGTTCTGTAAGTAGCATATGTAATTTCATTGGCTGGTTATTTTAAACCGTAGAGGACCATTGGTAGGATAGTACAAATCCCTCTGAAATCCAAAATTGCCATCTGCAATTATCTTCTGCATCTCACATCTTCTCTAAAGACTATAAATGCTTCACCACTTTAATTTTGCTTGACATTTGCATTACTGTGGGACAATTACTAAGCAATGGCAGAAGACAGATGGAGTAATGAAGTCTGGACATAAAGAAATACTGTCCAAATTGAAATATCCCCTCTATTTCAATCTAATATTTGTCAGCCTGTATACAATGAAACAACACATTTAGATAGAAGGCACTGTTAAGACATCTACCCTTCTTTTTGATGCTCAAACATCTGTGGGTTGTTTTTTTTTTTTTCCATATTAGAGATGAGGAAACTGATTTTCTCCTTATATTTCTTGATTATTCAAGAGGATGAGATACTGAATCATGGCAAACACTTGTAATTAAAAGATCAGAGTGAAAAGTATATTATTCCAGATAAGGCTAGTGAAATTCTACCAATTTCAGTGATGTTAGATTTATGAGAATAAACCAGCAGAGGCTCAGCTATTTTTTTAGTTTGTGTATACACAGTTTTAATAGTTTGAAGTATGTGTCCTTCGAAGTCCTAGCTATGCTACAAGACAAACTCAAGCATTATACCTCAGACTCTGAATAAGCAGAGATAATAGTACAAACGTACTTGGGGAAGTGAACAATGACACTGTGAAAACAGGAGGTTTACACAGGATGGGTTCTGGGTATTACCAAAACTAGCTTCCCCATGTTAAAAAGACACATGTTGAAGAAACATACTTTAGTAGGAAAAAAAAGTATGTTTTTGAGAGATGAGAGAAAAAATATTTATAACAAAGAATCACCTGCAGCACAGTGAGCTGTTTAGAGTCAACATTTGCAAATGACACTATTTACCTTCATCAGATAGAGCTGTAAAACTTCTTAGAGACCCAAATAACCTAGGCTAATGGGCAGCACAGTAAAAATGTCACTGTAAGGTCAAGCAGTGCATATTAAGATTTAATGAAGACAAAAAGCTTCACATCCAATCACTTTTTAACAAGGCATTAGGCTAAACAAAGACTGGACCAAACAATTTTGGTGCCATCAACAGTGCAGCACCATCTTTACTCACCACTGTTGCAGGCCTTCACAAAAATACTGAAGAATTAGACAGGTTTTGGAGAAGCTTAAGTGTGATTCAGCACAAAGAAAGACTTTCAAAGATGGACTGGAACAATGAGGTTAGTTTATTCCAAAGAGTAAATAAATGAGATGGGCTATGAATATAGTAGCAGTGTCCCTGCATCCCTGCAATAAAAAGATGGTCCTCCACCTTATAAATAATAATAAAAAAAAAGCCAACAGAAAACTGGCCGGTCCTCCTTGTGGATTTCTTGGGGCAGCCAACAGCATTCACTGGCTCTAAATATAACTGATAATGTAGCAGCATTAGATCAACTGCAGAAACTATGGCTGGAGCACAGGAAGTTCTTAGACATTCCTACCTAACCTTACTTTACTAATCCTTGATGGAAATGTTTCATTAATGTGCACCCCTCTATGTTCCATACAGAACAGACAAACAGAACAGCTGGTGAGCAAATGCTGTTATGAAGAGGAAAGAGTCTATGAAAGTAAATCTGTCCAAGCCTGACAAAACAAAAAATACTGAAGGATGAAAGTATTTTGATCAGAAGACTCAGCTACTCAATGGAGACTATGGTCAAACTAATAGATTATCAGATGGTGCCTATAGCTACATTTTAAAATGTTATCAAAGTTGAACTTATCCCAACAGCGTACTGAAAACAACTAGACCCACATAGTTCATGTTCGTGCTTACATAACCCAAGACCCTGTATGATACACCAGGGAAATGAAATCTCTGTATGGAACGTTACAGTACGGCAGCTTTAATTCTTAGAGCCTTTTTTCCAATGTCTTTTTCTCTTGAATAGTGTGAACAGATCTCAAATATTTGCAGAATATGGATAAAAAGTGTGTCTCACCACATATTTCCATAAACAAAGGCTAGAAAAACATTAATCTCTTACCTTGTTAACTTCGTTCCAATCTGCTGCCTAAGTTCAAGTCTCTCCTCATCAGTCTGCATAGGGAGGATGTTCTTTTCCTCCAACTCTCGCTTGGAAGGCCTGTTGCTGAGTTTGATTGCTAAAGAGTCCTTCCTGCAGACTTTCATTGCCAGGGAACCTGTGGGAGAGAGGAGAGGCTCTGCCAAAGGGGGTGTCATCATTTTATTCCAGCATACAATAAGCAAGGAAGTGGCAGGCAAGGGAGGGTGCTAGGTTCTTATTTACACTGGTATGGACTGTGAGAAAAGGGGCATCATTTAACTCCTGGTTTTCAGTTAGCCTCAATTCATGCCATAATACGGAAAGAATGAATTTTGTAGATACACAGGAAAAAGAATATTGCTCCACAGAGGGGAGTAGAGAATAAGGGCTTGCTTTGTAATTTCTAGCAGCATCTGTAGCATTTAGGAATTCGTAACGGAATGAATAATTAAACCTTTGAGAGGGCAGCAGAGCTACAGTATGCAGAAAGAGAGAAGTATCTCTCTCTTGCAGTGTAACACCAAGACATCCAAATTAGCATTTAAAAAAAAATCAAGTCTATCAGAAGCAGAATAGACCTTTAAGTACATTAGCTGATGCTGCTTCTCAGGCAGTGACAGTGGCAAAGATAGTGTGAAAACCAGTGGTCTTTCATGGCTCAAGCTTACTTCCCTTTGTTTGCATCCAAAGCAGACTGAGCAGAGAGGCACATGCAGACCACAATCCCCTGAGAGGTTTTAGACTTTGTCAGGAGAATGCCAGATATGCAGTTCTGTTTTGCTTCTTCCTTTAAGAGAAAAGACTCTGATTTCACTTGCAAGGTCAGGTAAGATTCTGAGATGATGAAATATGCCTGTTTTAGAAACTTGTGTGTGCTTTCAAAATGGTGTGATTGCACTGCTCCTGATTTTCAGAAGAAAAAAAATCAAATGGCCTGAAACTTCAGTTCAGACTGCAGGATGACAAGACATCCTTTGTGTCATACACAAAGTAAGCTATCTTGCCCTCATGAGAGAGCCAGAAAGGGGCCACAAATCTCTCCAAACTGTAGTTGTGATACAACTGTCAATTAACTTATTCACATCTGAGCCTAATTTGCCACTAGTATGGACCACATCAAACTGGAACAAAATTACGCAAAATCCAGCAGTAGCATTTTTTATACATTTTGTGTTGATACAAGCACCTCAACAGAGTGTAAGCCAGTACAGAACTGCCTACAGCAGTTAGATAGTTAGCATGGGGTATACAAATTTGATTCCCTGTTTGACTAACAATGATGCAAATACAAAATGACTCCAAAAAAGTAAACTTAGTTATCCTCGTGCAAAAATGTTGTATGATAAAATCAGAATCATTTCCTCAGTTATGTAAGATCATGTCAAGAGTTCAGGTTTATAGATTAAAAAACCTAAAGAACAAAAACAGAATGGAGAAAAAACCTGGGATCTAAACATAAACCAACTGACTCCCACACATACTCTCACACCGTTTGGAAAGAAAAATGCATCAGCAGAACTGTGCTGCATTCTTGCACAGAACAGAACATCTGTATACCAATCATCTGCACAATTCTCTCTACCATCATAATCTGAATTGCACACCACAGGATGTTTAAGTAGGTTTTCTACTAGGAAGAAAAATAAGATCCTCCCCTACTTTTTATTCATTTATCGTACAGAAACATCACGACTATTTCCTCTATTCTTTGGTCTGCATTTAGGGGTTTTATCTGCTGATCATGATCCCTTTCAAAGCATGTGCAAACTTCTGATTCCGATGAGAGTTAATACTGACTATGCCTATAAGATCTGATTATCTATCTGTGGCACTTTAGTAACCCTGCTGAGCTGATCCTGACTTAAGTCAAAGACAGGGCTTCTCTATACTATTGACACTTGGGATAGTGAATCTGAAAGTCAGTCTGAAAGTGAGCTAAGATAAAACAAAAAGGGTAATTTGAATTCTGCATGAGAACTATCCATACAGGGAGTCATGTGGATGAGGGTAATCAGTTTAAATTCATACTCCCCATTATTTTGGATTAATTTACAAAATGTCCTCATACATTCAAGCCCTGAGAAAAGCAAAAGCCATGGTCAAGAAAAAAAATTCACAGGCCATGTGTTTCCTTTGTGATGAGATTTCTGAGGAAAACTTCAAGAAATGAGAAAGGAAAAATGGAATGCATCTAACTTGTAAATAATGAGTTATCCTCATCTTCATCTTCCTCTTCCTCCTCCTGTCTTGGGTAGAGACAAGAAGAATCTTCATAGTCAGCTTCATGAGGCACATTTTCTTTATTGTCATCGCATTCGATCACAACAGTTGGCACTTGTCTCATGTCTGGAAGGCCTGCAGGTCCTGTTTTTGTAACATTGTCACCTGTGTGTAAACCAGAGCTGTTGGGAAAGAAAAACAAATAAATAAACTAAAAGGAAACAGGGCAAAGAAAGACTGGGTTGCTTCTCTCACTGCATTTAGTAATGACCTTACATCCCTTTTTTGAGAAGAAATAAGAACAGAAATATCTTCATCACCAATAGGACATCTACTGGGGTAAAATGAGTACACATTAGATTTAAGGTGCAAGATTTGTCAGTGAGATGCTGGACAGCATACACGCAGAAAAACTGGCACTGGGAACCAAAGTGCACACATGATCTCTGAGGAACATACCAATACAAGTAGTGAAACAGGAACATGAAGAGTTGAAGACTGAAGTCAGACATCACTCACGTTGCTTTTCTAGTGTGAAATGAGAATGAGAGATCCATGGGCAAAAATGATGTCTGCTGAAGTTTTTTCCAGCGTGGGAAAGGTGAGGAACATGTGCCTGTTGGACACTCTCTTTGTGTGTCAAATTCCCATTTTACTTTGCACAAGAATTCAAGAGTGAAATCAAATGTGCTGTCTGAGTTGCACTTGAAGCATACAGATTTGGGAGTGACCCTACAGAGCACTGAGAAGACTACTCAGAAAACAAGAGGCATTCCACATCTTGAAAGGTAAAAAAAAAAAAGAATAAAAAAGTTGTATTTTACGCCTTAAATAATTTTCTATGAAGTCAACTTGAAACATTTTGCTTTTTTTCTAATCTAAATTTAACACGTACTCTCAAGTGGCTGCCAGATAACATCCCAGAGAAATGTTTAAAAATGTTCTTTTGGGTACGTAATGCTGGGCCACAATGAGTGCAGGGATTAAGGAGAATAAAAGGCTTCAGATCCTGTGAGCAAAATGTACCTTCTTGTCATCATCATGTTCAGCTTCTAAGGAATCGTTTTGTTAATTGCAACATTTATTATCACAGATTAACCAAGAACGAGCTGCATAGCTTTACTGGATGCCCTGAAGAAAGAAACTCCATTTTCTTAGTAATATTCTATATTTTGCAGCACAAAGCATGAAAATCTCACAAAAAGCTAGTTTGTGAATTTGTGTTAGACTTCACTAAGCTTGACCTAAAGTATTTTTAATGCAGCAGCAGTAATAGAACTTACAGAGAACTTAAAACTAACTTCCAAGGTAGTGCTACATTTCAAAAATTTTCATTTTACTAATTTCATTTTAAAAACAATTTTGCCATATAACCTATTTTTTGAAGCTCCTTTAAGAGGAAAGGCAGGAAATTCAAAAGCCTGGATTTTCAAGAGAAACTAGAACAGAGGAAATCTGCTAATATTGCTACAAGAACGATGACCACAATCACTGAATCATTAATTCACCTAATTTTAAAACAATACATTCACAGAGAATAAGTGCATGTTGGCAAAGTCCCTCCTGGAAACACAAATGAAAGAAGCAAAAAATAGTTCAGCACCCAGGAGCATTTGGTGCTTCACTGCTCTGTGAAGGATGTATGTAGGTTACGGATTCATCCGTATGTGCATAGGGCAGCAGATATCAAAGTGGCTCACCAATGTAGGTTATCAAGCAGGTATTAAATGGAAAAAAGATTTACAAATTACCACACTAGATCTTTATTTGAACTACTGCTCTAGAAATAGAATTCTTCTCATCTCATTGTAATTTTTCTGAATCACCCATTTTCTGGCTAAAACTATTTTCTATTTTAAGTCCCTCATTTTTCCTAATGTTTTGTGTTTTTCTTGACTAAACTCAGCTTCCTTCACATCATTTTGACTAAGTAAGCTGTCTAAGCAAAGCACTTGTGAAACACATGCATTACTGCCATATACTTAAGAAAGATGGACTAAGGTCACTGTATACCTTCACTGAATATAAATTCCTCTGGGTCATTAGTAAAAAAAAAACAGTCAGGTGATCTACACCACAAAATTCTTCAGCATTATTCATTGAAAAGCACATTGTTGTTACGAAGAGTCCATTTTAAATCAGCTTCATCTTTTGCAACAAAACGAGAGAACAAAGGTATAGCTGAGCATGTGCTTGTTTTAAGAAGATAGATGTATCTTAATGCATAGATTTGAATAATTCATAGCTGACTATGTAGTTAGTGTTGTATCATTTTTATGTGATCAGAATGGCAAAAGAGTTACATTATTTCAGCTTCCAATGTTTCTAGTGATAGAAGATTTCAATGAAAAATCAGAATTTAAGTGTATAAGTGGCTCACATTACAGAAAAAAATGTAAACAGAAAAAAAGTGAAATGTTTCCTGTAAAACCTAATGGGAAAAAGCACATTTCTCCTTTGTCATCACAGTCTCTTAGATCTGGATTAAAGAGTTTCACTCTTATCAGCATGTTCTGATCCACAGGACTCTGTTCTGTACTTGTCAGTTAAAACAAAAATTTAAATGACTGTATATACAATTCTACTTTTTGGGTATATATGAGAGACAGAGAGAAAGAAGGCAGGGGCATAGATACTATGTGTTTCTATCCTTAGGTAATACTGAAGTTTAGTCGAAAAGCAATTATTTTGACAAGCCTTATGGAAGATAAATGTTTTGTGAGTCAAATACGTCTTATAAGATTTAGAAGACACTGTAAGTAATGTTTAATGCATTTCATCTTGTGAATGTACAGTCTGAAGCTGAACTGTACGTCCCTGAGGAAATGGTCTCACAAATTGTCGTTTGGACACAATTTTTTGCTTCTCTGCCAGATATTCAATTCCAGTCCAGAGTAAGATATGGATACTTAACAGCTCTTCAGTATATGCACTGAACAAACTAAAGCTATGATTCAGTTGCTATTGTACAACAGTCCACAGAGTAATTGAAATCAATTGTTGTCTTACCAGTCAGATCAGGAACTCTATGGGTAAAAGAAGAAAGTAAGGTTATTTCAGGTCAAGCAGCTACTAAATTGAAGTTAAAGACATATAATAATAGCACAAGAGGCTTTCTAAAGCTTCACCTATTGCAACGTTGTGCTGAGATCCCTTTGGGCATGATCCTTCCTCTCAGTTTCAGTTCAGTCAGGAGGATCAAGCCTTCGGTGGATGTTTGCGGCAGGAATTAACAGAGTTTTAGTAACTCTTAAAATGCACCATAAATTGGTAAAAAATGATGCCAGAATCTAGAAATGTATTTATGCTGAACATACACACTCTGTGTTGAAGCTGAAAGTTGTTTGCAGAAGGCCAGAAATTACCAGGGTAATCTGCAGAAAAAAAAGGTTACGTGGAAATCACATTTCTCTCTCTTTCTTCTTAATCTATCACAAATCTGGAAATTATCAGGGAAAACAGAAGCATGATGGCAGTGTAAATGACATGTCTTAATAATCATTATGACAAAGGATATATTTCCCTTCTAAGAACAGGTTACAAACAGATGTTTTAAGTACCAGATTTTTTTTGCAATCAAAAGTGTTAAGTGTGTAAATGAACCTAATGCGTGTCTGTAATATGGTGTCTGTAATAAAACTGAATAAAAGACCTGGGAATTAATGGTAGTTTTAAGCAGCTAAAGGAAGAGAAGCTCAGTAGTTTTCTCAAGGTCAAACATGGCAAAATAACTTCTGGCTTCCTTTCTGGTACAGAGAGACAGCTCATTTTTCTTTGGCCAAGACTGTAGTACATTGGCAAATCAGTGATTTCAAATATGAGTCTTCAGATGCTGCGAGGCTATCTGAATTCCAGAGACCCCATCTGCAAAAAAATACCCTTCCAGATTGCTAGAGGGGAGCGTTTCACTCTTCTGCTCTTTGATCCAGTCCACACTCACAGTCCTGGTGGAAGGAAGGATTGTGAAGTATAAAATTAGTTCAGTGGACAAACATGGAATTGATATGAAGTGCCTACTGGTATGTGTATCAATGGAGTTTAATAGACTTGAGATTCTTCCCTATCAGGAACAAAGAAAACAGACACAGTGAAGAGAACTAAATAAATGGAGAGCAGAATACTAATCTGTATTTGTCTGTGAGATACTCCTTTATTAAAAAAAAAAGATTCCCCCAAACCACCAGACTTGGAATCAATATTAAATGGAGTAGCAAGGCTATTATGCTATCAGTTAGGACTTTTTCAAGATAAAGACCAATCAGCAAAAATAAATGCCTCAAGATTGTTAGCCCAAGAGCAGTTACCGAGTAGTGTGTTATCTTGGAAGGAACAGTAAAGCTCTGAACATTACTGCCTATCTTATGCATGCAACAGATGTGAGCACATTACTGAATTTTAAACAGAAGAAAGTAGATGTAGGATCTGTGCAGTTTTAAGAGGCTTTCAGTATTTCTAAGCTGAAATGTCCGATGAGAGATACGGAAATATGATTTCCATTGGGTTCCTTCCAGATTTCATGCAATTAAGGGAAAAGTAGTACTGTCGAAAGCATTAGAAGAAAGCAGTATTTGGTACAACTAATCTCCCAAGTTAGATGTGTATATCTTAAAAATCTGCACAGATCTTCATGAGAAGCTAGCTAACTTACTAAGGTCACAATGTTGCTTGGAAAAGTAGTTAAAGATTTTAACCGCAAATATCAGTTCCACAGATCTTTCTGTCTGTCAATACTATGCAATAACAATTCCTGTAGAAGAGCCATTTCCTACTTTCTCTCTTTTGAGTAGAAACATTATTGATTTGTTTTGACAAGGAGAGTAACTGAAGTACTAAATACTTTATTTAATGATTGAAATAACAGTTAATCACCCAAAAAGGCTGGGAAAAATCAGCCACATGAACTAGGATTCACTTTTAATTTTTAACATAAAAATATCTGTGCCACAACCTTTTATACTCTCTTCTGCAGAGAGATGCAACTGCATCACACTAAGACGTGAATCCTTGCTTATTAACATTATTAACAAGCAGCACAGCTCTGACTTCATATTAATAGTTAAAACCAAACAGCATAATCTTTAAATCAGTTAAACATACTTGCATATGTAAACTTGATGGATGCCTAGAAATTGGAGCATTTGTTGCTGTGGGGCAACAGATGCCACGGTGAAGTTATACTCTGAGAGATCTCACAGTTCCTTTTGCATACAGAGTGAGCCAGACAGTAAGGTCAATATCTAACCTGTGCTGGGGATGGCATTAGTGGTGCTTCCCCAGAGGATCCTCTGCACTCAGTGCACCATACTCTGGGCTAAGGTATGTGCATCTGACCAGCCCTGCTAGCAATGTGAGAGGTAACTAGGTAGTCACCGGCCACAGGATAGATTGTGGATGCTCTTTATAATCCTTCTGCTACAGTTATTTTATTGTTGGGAACAGGAATCTCCATCACTGTCCTTATAGTTTTACCCCAGCAGAGAATTTTGTCAGGTTGCAGAAACATTAGCCCCCTTGATCTAACTGCAGAAATCTCAGTATGCTGGTAGTGAAATAAGCCAACAGTGGAGGACAGACTCTGTTTCCCTGACTATTTTTAGTGGCAGCAAGAAGAATCTGCCATCTCTAATAGAACTCCTTTTAACTGTGCAATATAATGAAGGTAATGTTATCATAAAGAGATACTGGGGCAAGTCATTAGGCATTTTGTCTGTTAGACCAAATATTTTAGCTTCCTGTCTAACCGAAGGATGATTTGATGTGCCTAAAACAAGCTGGTCACAAAGCTGCCCTTGGTACTAAATAGACAGCCATTTTTGGACTACCTTCTCTATTCTGGGATTTGCTCAATTGTCATCTAAAAGTCAAAATAATTTTTCCAAAGCTTGCTGATCTAGTAGTCTATGAGGACAGATTGCATTTATGCAACATGCTTCACTTATTCAGACTACTTGAAACAGCATTCAGCGATGCTCACAAGTGACAGTAATGAAAAACAGCCCTAAGGTTGGTAAGGCACTTCTGATGAAACGTACAATCTTCCTCCAGATGCAAATGCATAAGAAGGGAGCTGCTGTGGAATGGGTTAAATGCTTAATTTAAAGCAACTGAAATAATTTAAATAATGTATTAAAACCCTGCTAAGTGACTTGTACAGAGTTCTCATAAGTTGTTTTGAGCTAATTGGTAATACTGATCAGATGCCCTAGTTGAGTGGCACGTTTGGTTTTAATGCTCTTTCCCGAATCTCTCACCTCCTTCACTTTTTTTTTTTTTTTTAAAGCAATCCTCCACATAACTGGAGCTCTGCAGTTACATACTCTGCAGTATATACTGCAAACCAGACATGTTCTCGTTGCTTTCTCTACGCTAGCAGTGTAATGTAGAAAGGACAGGACAAAGGTTCAGGAAATTTGATCTTTTTCACCTTTCTGTCACACAGTTCTCAAGCAAGCCTGGAAAAGATCTACCCCCATCTCTTTTTCTCCAGCAATTACTCCATTTTGAAGGTGCTAGATCTCCAGAGAAGGGGCTTGATTTCAGTACTGTCAATATACTCTGGTGTTAATATTGATACTGAGGCTAGGAGGAAACAGAGCACATTAATACATAATTTTAAAAGTTGATCCATTACCTTTCTAGTCTTTGCATGGTCATGGCTAGTGTTTTGTTCAGTTCCTCTATCATCCGGCACCCTGAAGGGTGTATGGGCAACGTGCTGGACCCAGAAGGTAGGTGCTGACTGTGGCTGCCGTACTGGAGCTGGTGCTGGTGAGCTGCTAACTGGGATGGCAGGACAGTGTGATGGTGCTGAGTCAAAGGCTGCTGGGAGCTCTTCTGTGTGGAATAGGATGAGAGAGAGGAGAGGTCTGGCCCCCCTAAAGGCATGCAAATCATGACTTTCTTTGGAGGTAGTGGAGGTGACAGTTTAACTGGCATACAAGGCAGTTTCACAGGAGCACCAGGATCTAGAACAGAAGAAAGAGAGGTCCTGGTGTTAATTTTCATGGCAGTGAGGTGAAGAACAGAATATCTTCAAGGGTGAGCAGGTACTGAGGTTGCTAAACAATGCAGGCATGTGTTTCCATTCCCACATATGACCAACTGCTCTGCATAGATTTCATTCAGCACTCTTTTTTTAAAGATCTGTTCTTTTGCAGTACATCTGAGACTCACAGAAACATCTCAGGGCTGCACATGCCCCTTAATAAACACACTAAGGAATGCTTAACAAGGCTTGTGACACACTTCAGTACAGTAAAGCACTAATCCCCCAAACCAGCCCTGAGAGGTGAGCTCTACCTCTCCCACTCAACAGGCATGTAAACAGGGGGAGTGCAGTCTGGTGTCTGAAGTTACGGGATGACTCACCACCATCACTGCAGGAGCAAAACCTCAGGCATACCTGACCCTTCTCAAGCTACTGCAGTGCAATTACTACAAGTCACCTTTCTTACAGCTTTGTAAGGTTCAGAAAATCTGGTGTAAAAATTACATTAAAGGGCAAGAGAGAAATGAGATAGGGTTTGAATATTAAACAGGAGTGGACTGGAAAAATGAAGGATGAAGGAGCAGAAGATTGTAAAGGGTAGGAGACAGTTAGGATTAACACATTCTTTTACAGAAGAATTGGCAGACACCTTTCTAATCTTAACCTTTTTAACTCCAGGCATATTCTTGAATCACATAGTTGTTCTTTCAAGCAAAGACTCCCCTGGTTTCCATGGAAAGTCAATGGGAGGTCCATAAAAAACATCAGTTCCTACACTAGGCTGCAGGATGAGGATTTTTGGAGCTGCACTGTGAAATGGTTTCAAAAGGGAGAAGTAATAGGAGGGCTTGGAGTTCCCAAAATGTGTGTTCGGAATGATCACAGAACATGCTATGAGCAAAGAAAATGATAGTAAATATATATATTATGAGTTGCAACTGTAAATGACTTTAGAAAGAAGGCCAAGCCCTTTATAGCATGGAAATCCTACTCCGGACATTTGGCTCTGCAATGCTCTTCATGCTCTGCGGCTTCTTGTTGCTTCAGCTCATACTTCTTGCTATAACATGGCAAAGGAGGCAACGGAATTGAAGGGTCAGAACCTTCTTATGACCCAAGAAAGCTTGGCAGTGAGATGCTTTCTTTAATTTCAAATGCCATCACTCTCTGGAGTAATATCTGATTTTTTAAGTTCTTTTCCAGATGATTCTTTATAGTATTAACTAACCTTCTCCCTGATCTCTTTACCCTTCCCTCCTTATGGACTATTCTGGGCACGGCTTGTACCAGTATCCATATCTACTAGCCAGGGTGCACAAAGTTGATACTAAGACTTCTAAGCTCTAATGCTACTTGAAAATGCTTAAGGATACTAAGGTGGAAAAAGACCATGCATAAGACCAACCTCATTCATGGGATAAAGACTTTTTTTTAGTGCTAGTGTGGATGCTTTACTGCATCCACAGTACTCATTTGATACTGGTGTTACACAAGAAAAAAAAAATCAGCACACAAACAGTAAGCCTTCCCTTTCTTCAAGAAACCAGGGTGGCAAAAGGTGTGCAAAGATGAAATGGAGGTATGCACAGATATCTTTCCAAGCCGTAGAGTGAGATAGTTACAAAGGTGAGAACCCAAACTTTTCTGTTTTCAGTGCACTATCATATCACAGAATCATAAAATGGCTTAGGTTGGAGAGGACCTTAAAGACCATTCAGTTCCAACTCACCTGAGATTCCCCCCAGAGCCTTCTCTTCACCAACCTAACAAAGCCCAACTCCCTCAATCTTTCTTCATAGTTGAGGTGCTCCAGCCCTTCAGTCATCTTCGGGGCCCTCCTTTGAATCCACTCTTACAGCTCTGCATCCCTCCTGTACTGGGGGTCCCAGGCCTGGACACAGTTCTCCAGATGGGTCCTCACAAGCACAGAGCAGAAGGAGACAAACACCTCCCTCTCCCTCCTGGCTACTCCTGTTTTGATGCAGCCCAGGATACTGTTGGCCTTCTGGGCTGTAAATGCACACTGCTGGTTCGTCCAGCTTTTTGTCCACCAGAACACCTACCTTGTTCTCTGCAGGGCTGTTCTCAATGAGTTCTTCTAATCTGTACTCTTATTTGGGACTGCCTCAATCCAAGAGCAACATCTTGCACTTAGCCTTGTTAAACCTCATTAGATTCTCATGTGCTCACTTTTTGAGCATGTCCAGGTCTTTCTGGATGATGTTCCTGCCTTTCTATTTTGTCACTTGCACCACTCAGCTTGGTGTCATCAGCAAATTTGCTAAGGGAACACTCAAACTCACCATCTATGTCAATGATAAAGATATTGATAAGCACTAATTCCAAGATGGACCCCTCGGGGAGACCACTCATGTCTGGCCTCCACCTGGCAACAACTCTCTGTCTATGATCATCCAACCAATTCTTTATCCACCAAACAGTCCAGCCTTCAAATGCAGATATCTCTAATATAGAGATAAGGATGTGGTACAGGACCATGTAAAGGCCTTGCACAAGTCCTGGTAGGTGACATCAGTAGCCCTTCCTTTGTCCACAGATGCCATCTCTCCATCAAAAAGGCCACTGGACTGGTCAGGCACAATCTGCCCTTGGTGAAGCTATGTTGACTGCCTCAGATAACTTCCACATCTTTCATATGTCTTAGCATCTCTTCCAGCAAGGTCTACTCCATGATCTTCCCAGGTATAAACATGAGGCTCACCAGCCTGTAGTTCCTCAGGTCTTCCTTTCTCCTTTCCTTGAATATGGGAGTGATGTTTTCCTTTTTCCAGTCACCGAGACTTTGCCTGACATGCACAAACTTTGCCTGGCAGACATGATATCTGCTCAGTGTTGCCTCTCTCGAAGGCAAAAATTCTTCTGATGGATCCACCAAGGCTGAAATATAATTTATGGGACTGCCAAGCAACAGGGCATGGTCCTCTCCACTAAAGCAGATTATCTACTGTACAATAGAAAAAAAAGACTTTCAAGATTTTTTTTTGCAAGCACAAGCAGGTCTCCAAGTTACTGTGTTTTACTTACATACATACTGGGTGTGTATATTTTCTCTTTGTACTCTCCATAAAAGAACACATCATCGTCAATAGAAGATAAATAAAAAGATAAATAAGAAAAGGACTAAATTATGTAGAGCTCTGAGAGCATGGCTCCTATGGGGTCTGTAGTAACAAA
Source organism: Oreortyx pictus (assembly GCA_036925125.1). NCBI lineage: Eukaryota > Metazoa > Chordata > Aves > Galliformes > Odontophoridae > Oreortyx > Oreortyx pictus. The sequence continues at coordinate 82,633,466 of JAUPFR010000003.1, read as the reverse complement.
ATGTGTTCTTACATTTGTGCTCCAGGCCATTTCACTTCTGGAACTGGTCCTGAATTACAAAAACTACCCTAAGATCTTCATTTCCACACTGAAAAGTGCAAATCTGCAGATCTGTTAGTTCTGGATTCTTTTCTGTTGTAGCTCAATTAACATCTTCACCTGGCAGTGTCTGTGCCATGACACCCCATTATTTTTTATATGATATATAGGAGTCATGGTTAATAGTGAATTCAAAAGAAATTCCAACTGCAGGTATGTCTGTTCTGACTAAAGAATAACCATGAGGCCTCCCATTGGCCTCCCCTGGTCTGGCCTGAACCAACCAAAAGACTTCAGCTGCTTCTCATACCTCTTGGCCCCTGAACCCTTCCCCATCTTTGTAGCTCTTCAATGGACTCTGTGATAGTTTTATGACTTTCTCACATTGCGGTGCCCACAACTGCACCCAGTCCTCAAGGTGAGGCTGTACAGTGCAGAGGGCAGTGGGACAACTCCTTCCCTCACCTGGCCGGCAGTGCTGCATCTAATGCACCTCAGGGTACAGTTGGCATTTTGGGCTGCTAACATCGAAACGCAGCCTTGAAAGGGAACCAGGGACATTAAATCCACTTGTCTACTGTATACCTTCAGGAGAATTACATGTGTTTGTTAAAAAAATAAAAGTCTAAAAGGAGAATGACTGCAACAGGAGAAAAGTTTGATCCATTCACACAGCAGCATATCAATATGTCTTAACTGTCATCAGTAATGGTGATTAGCCCTGCACTGAAAATTAAAGAGCGGTCTGATTAGCAAGTGTTCTAATGAAATGGGACTTTGCTCAAATCATTGGGTTCCAGGCACACTACTAGAAATGGCACTACCATTGTGGATTAAAGAGACTGCATTTTACAGCTCTTTCTTTTATTAATTTCACAATATTTGTGATGTATGAAGCAGAGATGGAAACGCTTATTGCCTCCACTACAGAACATCCATCAGACATTGACATTTGTAGATGAATAAGTAGCTGGACAGGAGAAATATGAGCAAGGAATCTGCGATAACTGTCTTCTCTGTAGATTACTAGAGTTTTAAATCACTGCACAAAACACTAATGTGACAGAAGAGAAGCAAACTGTGTGAAGGCAGGTGTGCAAGTCTGATTAATCTCTTTTGGCTTAGATTATTCATGCTCACAATAATAACGAGGAATTTTGCAAGATGTTGGTTCCCAATAGGGTTGTTACAACTCAGAACTGTACATGGTTAAGTAATAACTGTGCCATAATTACGAACGAGATGTTAGACATAGAAACCTTTTCACTGCTGATGACAGTAAATTATTTAAAATACATTTGAACATGCCATAATATTTGCTGCACATCAGATATATGACAAGCACATCAGCCCTTACCTCTTCCATATAATCATTTTGCTAATGCAAACAGTTACTATGTTTCCTTTCACGTTTTCAGGAGGTACATGTAATTCTCTTCATTGTGCAGAATCTGCCCTGTATGGTACTTCTGACATGTTTGTGTTATACCAGAACTGTACAAGAAGTACACTGAGTCATCACACAATGCAGATATGTATTACAATAGGGTGCTGGGAATTTATTGCTTCAGTGGGGCTGCTAGAAATGCTCATTAGAATCCTCAGATTCTGCCCCAGCACAATTACTGATGAAGGAAGAGAGCATGCCTGGGAACCCTGGGCTTGTGGCTATGTAAAAGAATGAAAAAAGTTTACCAAAGCTTTAAGACAACATGTGAATGGCCAGACACACTCTAGCAGCATATTCCTAGCGGCCAGATACACCAGTAGTGTGGTGTACTCAGCCTGGTGGCATGTATTTTGCTCTGAAAATATTTAGGATACTTTATTGGTAACTGCTGATTCATCTGTTTGAACAGAAAATATATAATTAATTTCAGACAACATCACATGTGCTGGTGAGAAGTAAGCACTTCATGAATCAGGACCAAAAATGAACTTTTATACTACTGGGGTATGTAGTCCATCATGTCATATATGACCAGTGATCTCGATGCTTTTAGGCATTAAACATTTTATGATAATCTAGCAACTCAATCCCAGCAGTTCAGTTAAATTTGGTCACAGGTGATGATTTCAGTTCTTTCTTAAGCTTCAACGAAATGAGGGGACTGCATGTGTTGTCCCAAATACCTGAGCACTGCATGTGGGTATTGGAAAATGAGAAGTGAAAGAAATTCTGACCACAAAGTTTCTCTAATAAAGATCATATTTGACAGCCAGTAGAGAGCTCACTAGGAGGTAAATGGTCAACAGAAAATGCAGAGCAGTGGATCAAAACTATTAAGAATTAGATTTTTCTGCTAGATCTGACCATCTTGTGCTAAGAAGAAATCAATTAATGATTAAGAGAGGCACACTGCTTTATTTCAACAGCGTAAAAAGTAGAGAGGCTGTGATGGCATTTCCACACCCAGTACCATGACAGAGATGTTCGGAGCTGATGCATCATTACCAAGAGCATTAGGAGATGGTGTGGTGAAAAGTACCAAGCACAATTCTACACCAGTAGAGGTACCTCTCGCCGTGTCTGCTCTACAGCCTGCTCTTGGCCCTGTGTCCATTCTTGCATGGCTTCATCCCTTCTCAAAGCACTTGGGCAATTTTGTTTGTTTGTTTGTTTGTTTGTTTATGCTTACTACAGAATCATAGAATTGTTTGAGTTGGAAGGGACCCTTAAAGATAATCTAGGCCTGTCCCTGTCCTTGTAGGGAAGGTGTTTAGTCCATTTGATCACATGTGTAGCCCTCCTCTGGACACACTCCAGCAGGCACACATCTCTCCTGTACTAAGGACCCCAGATCCGGAACAAGAACTCCAGGTAAGGTCTCATCAGCACAGAGCAGAGGGGCAGGATCACATCCCTTGACCTGCCGGCCATGCTCCTTTTGATGCAGCCCAGGATACAGTTTGCTTTCTGCACTGAGGACATATTGCTGGCTCACATCCAGCTTGCCATCCACCAGTCTTTTTCAGCAGAACTGTGCTATACCCTTCCTTCCTCCAGCTTGTATTGATAGTGGGGGGTGCTGCAAATCAAGTGCAAGACCTTGCACTTGCTTTGGTTGAACCTCATGAGGTTTACCTGGGCCCACTGTCAAGCCTGTCTAGGTCTCTCTGAATAGCATGCTGTCCCTCAGGCATGTTGACCACACCACACAGCTCGGTGTCACACTGCAAACCTGCACGTCATTGTCACTGATGAATGTGTTAAAGAGCACTGGTCCTAGTCCTGACCCCTAAAGGACATCATTTTACTGATCTTATACCTCTAGTGATTTTATAATATTATGTTCTCATTTATATTTGTATAAAACATATTTCCATTAACTATATATACATATGTACATACTTGCACACATACATATAAATATGTTAAGACTGAAGTTGAGGCATTTCTGTAACTTCTGACTCAAATGTGTTCCATCACAAGATCAAATTTTTCCTTGCAATCTTACTAGCAGGCCACTAACCACTGTTACTCCCTACCAGTCATGCTCAGTATCTCTTAATTTTTCCTTCAATCTTCTCAAAAAATCTTTAGTAAATGGGTGTATAACAGGAACAGTTTTCACCTCAAATGCCAGGATTCAGATTTTATCTGTTTTTCCATTCACAAGCTGAGGACATCTCTGGGGTTATTAGTAAAAAAATAGCTTTAATTCTGCTTCCCACTGATGAGGGTGCTTCATTAGGATTGATTGCTCATTTCCAAAAATTATACATGACTAATATAATTACCAGTGGAGAACACAAGGCACTGAACAGCACATCCTTAGACCATGAATGTAAGTGGATCCTTAAGAATAAGCTCAATGCTTTTATAAATAAAGCGTGTACAAATGATGCTTTCTATTCTAGTGGGAAAACCTTAACCAAATCTAAATCTGTTCTTTTCTCCTGCATGCACAAGAGTCTGTATATATGCACTTTTAAGAGTTCCATTATGATTGGGTGAGAGACGAGTAAAGGCTACCATGAACTAAGGGAAACCACAGTTGTATTTCATTATAATTGGAAAGTCTACCATCAAGCAATTGATTTATGCCTGAGACCAATTCTACTTCACACAAAATTTCCAGCTGTGAAAAAACACAGCCATCAGAAGCACCCATCCTGTCATTTTCCTTCTGTCTTCCATGAAAGGAACGCTTATGAACGATGGGTACTTACTAACAGAGGTTTTTCCTACACCTTAGTTTTTTTACCTACGCTATCTCATTTTTATTTTTGTTATGTTAAAATATTTTCTTCATGTTGGTCTCATTTTTGAGCTGCTTCTTGTAATTAGAATGAAGTGGAAGGTAATAGGAAGCTGTCACTTTCCTCACCTGAAGCCATTAATACTGCTACCTGGCTTTCCAGGCTGCAGAACTGCCCATTTGGTTTGTAGTATAAGGCAATTAGGTGTAGATTTTGTCAGAAATCAAAAAGATTACACATCAGATGAACAAAACTATACAGAACAAAAATGTGTAGCCACCCAAACAGAAACATGAAACAATTATGTACAGTTATGAGAGAAAACCAGAACATGTTCTTCACTAATGAGCTCTTTCCTGATATTTTTCTCAACATACATAAAACAAGTATTAACTCTCAGGATAAAATAGTACTTTGAATGTATTAATGTAGACTGAACATTTTTCACATTAGCCCTGCAAAGACTGGAGTAGCATTAACAGTGAACACCAGGAGCTGCTCCACTACAGAGATGCACCATATCTCATCTTGAGTTTGGGATTTCAAGGTACTACATCCTGGGAAGTGGCTGAAAATAAATGCAGTCTGTTCAAAAGCTGCAAGCAAAGTCTTAGGGAAGCCTTTTTTGTTCTGTGTAAATGAAATAATTCTCTATTTCCGTGTCCTGAATGACAGACTGGAGAGAGGAGACCAGAGAAGCAGGTGGCAGGAAGTGTGAGCAGGGAGGCAAAATGGCAAGAAGCCATGGGACAGAACAGCCTGTGTAAGGACTGCAGGGCAGGTGAAAGAGAAACATGGGAAAATATAGGGTGTGTGCAGGGGGACCTGCCCAGATGGCGGGTGAGGGGAGAAGTGACAAAGAGTTATAGCAGAAAGCAAAATTCTCTCTCTTCTCTCAACTCTAACACCTTTTATGATTAAAGTTATTCGAAGACATCTAGTTTTTTCCTGGTATTTTCTTTCCCATCAATGCACATACTGCAATTTTTGTGGCAGTAGTACATCTTGATAAAGAAGAGTGAAGGAAGTGCTGCGTCGGCATTGGGTAATTATGTCAGAGAGTGAAAGAGTCCTGAAGCAACCTCGATAATGGTGTAGTCTGAAAATGCTTTGTGATACCTGTGCTAGGTACAACACATATACATTACCAGCACACACAACAACATGTGTGAACATCTTTACAGAATGACACAGAGCACCACACTGTAGGGGGAGGTTTTTCCTATAAGGGAAATGGTAGTGCTGTGGGTCTAGGAACACCAACTTACCAGTTAAGTGGCTGGCAATCCTGGCAATGGGTTTAGGAGGCAGGGCAGGGGGCTGTTTGAGGAGGGACAACTGTTTCACTGGGGTGTCCTCATGGTCTCCAGGGAAAGCAGCAGATTTTTTGGGGGGAAGTAACAGGACTGGCTTAGCTGTAGGATCTTGGGACAGGAGGACGCCGGATTCATTGGATGTGGGGCTCTCTTCAGACACTGGAGGACATAACCACATCATAGACGCAACAATGTTACGAGCAAAGCAGCAGCGGATACAGCCATTGTAAAACGTGAAAAGCAGAGCGAGAATGCAGATTAAGACTAATAGATTTCACTCAAACATTGTATAACACATAAAGAAGGAAAGAAAGAAAAAGAGAAAGAGTAACAGACATTTACACAACAGCTGAACTTCCCATTACCTCTGACAGAAGTCAGCTCCCTTATGTCAGGCTGTGATGTATTCCCACATCTTGAACACAAACATTTAAAATGTCACATCTTAGATGGTCTGTCACCACAGACAGGCTTGCTGTGGATCAGATATGTTAGCAGGTGGTCTTTAGATTTATCCTGTAACTGTAAAAGCACCTCATAAGGGCTACTCCATTCCAAAGAGGCCGCATAGCTTTGCCTGACCACAGATGGACACTTTTGCTAGTCACTTTTCCTCACTTGACCTTCATCCACAACTCTCAGTGTTACACAGAATGAGGGGTTAACTTAGATGAACAGGTTGTTGTCTCTCTTCATGGATTAAGGATGAAGCATAGATAGCCTCATCTAGGGCAGAGCGGCTGACAGTGTTAATTACTGAAAGTTGTGTGATGTTAATGTCACCAAACACCACATGGCAGGTAAAGGGTATGACGTACCCCAGGGTTTCAAAATGTTGAGCATATTGGCACACTGGAGAAGTAGGAGAAGAGAGAGAAATCTACAGCTGTACATTCACAAAATGCAGAGATCTTGCTTTACTTGCAGACTTCACTAGTATAGAAGTATTATGACTACTATGTTGAGACAGAAAAATTTTTTTATGGAACACCCAGTAATGATCTGTTTGCTGTCATCTCCATATCCACCAGAAGACCTCTAACAAAGTTAGAGGTCAAAATTTTGTTTCAAACAGCTTGAAGTAGCTATGACATGATGAAAACAAGATGTTACCTGTCCCATCCATGATCTCTGTGGTTGGGAGCACCTCATATGAGCAGGGTTCCCCAGGTGCTGAGCCTGATTCCAGTTCTGCTAGGGCTGGCAGGGATACCTGGCTGGAGCTCAGCACTTGTCCAGAGCCCAGAGGCTGTCCATTCTCCAAAGCTCCTTCTTCATTTGGTATGGAAAGTTCCCCATCTGTTCATATTTGGAGGCAAGCAAAATGTTAACAGAAAACACATAAACAAGATGCATAAACAATTTGAAGTGAATCCTTCTAACTCTAATACATTGTTTGTGAGTGAGAAACCTGAACTAAGCCATTGTGTGTATGTAGAAGGAAGGGATCACAGTCAAAACAATTTGGTTTGGATCTCACAAATACAACTTATGTTGAAAAATTTTTGAATGTATCCGACTGATATTTTGTCCATAACAGTTTCACAGAAGTGTGACAGAATTTCATTTCCTGACAGGGTTGCTAAGACTTGAGAAAGATCTGATGAAGGACTGTGTTGTTTGCTTATTCCTAGGCTCTTCTCTATGAAATCTAGTCTAAGCTGGATGGTCTCACCCTTCATCTGATAGAGTGATACAATCTGTTTTTCCCTCTGCCTCTGCTTAAGCTGTGAACTGAGGAATGAGAATGGGCTGGAACCGAAGCTATCAAGCTTTTCTTAAAAAAAAAAAAAAAAAAACAACAAACCAACAATCAAACAAACATGGTTTATATTTTAATAATAATAATGATGATGATGATAATTAGCATTATTCCCTTCCATCAATTTTTACACTCTTAGGAGCACAAACAAAATCATAGATGCATGCTATTATTTTATTTACTAATAAAACTACTGTAGTCTCCCAGCATGACTCAGAGTATAAGTAAATGAGAGAAAAATTTCTATGGTTGCCTGGTGAAAGGTCTTGATATTGAGATAAAGCAGATTACATCTTGGAAGTCTCTTTTTTAAAAGTTATTATTAATAACTTATTCATTTGAGCAAACATTTCTGGAACAGTAATTGTTAGCTTTTTTTTCCTATCAAATACCACTTCGCATTAGAAATCATGTAGAACAGAAGGGTGGGTTCAGCTCATTCTCCACAGTGTCAATGTACGTGATTTTTATATCAGAACTTGTTATGCACAGTACTCTGGTACCTAGAGGCAAAGACTACACAGATATCTCAATTACAGTTTTATGAAGTGTTCTGCCATTATGAGTGGAAGCCTGAAAATACAACCAGAATGTGACCTGCAAAGCAGAAAGCCCAGCAGGCAGATAAAGAGAGCCTAGTGTTACCACGCATTCAAATTATTAGTTTTCTAAATCAAATTCAGGATATCTGGATCTGGTTCTTGATTTTGGGGCATCTGTGACTAGCCATATTACTGCTCAGTGCACCAAACAGAGATGTGCATCATTCAAGTGAGTGCACATTTTCTCCTCACAGGGATAAGATGTGCAAAACACTTCGGACACTGAAGTGATAAAAAACACTAAGTTTCACTTAGACGTCAAGATGCTGCAATTAAAAAATCCGGAAAGGAAAGGAATCAGACTATTTTCTGACTTTTAAGATTCTATACAACATGTAAAGATGGTCTCTTGCTTATTTTGGTATCGTTAGAAATAGCAAGGTCTTGACATTCTTGATTATTTTGCGGTGTTTTTGAAAAACTAGAGTTTTACTGCATACTGTTTCAGCAGACTGAAACTCTACCTGTAGCTTTCAGAGCAATCAACTGAGCTGGCAAAAGGTGGCAACATTAATCAAAACTGAAGGTTTCAGCCAACTGTTCACAGCACAGCTTCACTGTAGGTGCTTCGGTCATTCGATACAAACCATTTTATTTCCCTAGACAGCAAAGATCAAGCAACAGTTCAGCCGCCATTTAAGCTGAATGTTTTTTGACTCAACTGATTTGGTGTAAATACTATGCATCTTGTTCTTGATTTGTTTCCCTTTTATAAACACACCCCTTTACAGTGTTTGGAACAGAGGTTGCTGTTAGCTCAGATGTATGGTTTCATGAAAGGTCATAATTGTTTACTGGGCAGAATAACTGCCTTTTGAATGAAAGACAGTGATTACATCCAGCAGTCTTCACTAATTTCAACACAGGACAAAATTTAACCATTACTATTTCCTAAGATAAAGATTTTTTTCTGCAAGGATATCTACATATTTTAATGAAGTGAGGTGTCAATTTTAACATGTTGAGCATCTTGACATCTGTCTTAAATGCACTTAGCACTTCTCAAGGTATATTCAGCATGGCTGAAGAGGACAGTATTCAAATCACCTGCTCTTTTTATTTTTTGCAGAAACAGTAAAATGTGAGATAAAGTTTGGACTTTTGTTTTTTCACATATTAACAAGCATGACAGTTCTCTGTACTGACAGCATAACCTACTTTAATCTTCCCTCCAGATATTACTAATCTTCATCTAGACTCTAAAAATCATCTTCAGATTTGCTTAAAATGATCAGACATGACACAGAATCATGACTGAAACATATACCCTAAATCTGATCTTGCTTAAAGCTACACAGGGAGCTGCTAAAACACAGAAAACAGATCAAAGACATAGATAAAATCATCATTTACAGAGTGAAGTATCTCTCATTGTGAATTAATCCTGGATCAGAAGCATGCTTGACAATCAGACGTAAAGGGCAAATTAATTGCTATTTTTAAAGCACTAAAAGCTGTTTTAGTTAGCTGACATACAAATGAAAATAATTGTAGTAATACAATTATGATATATATGGATGAATCAATTAGTCTTAAGGAAGTGACTAAGAGTTTAAAGTTAATTTTGCACATTGATAACATATGTAATCCTTTGTTCTCACACTTGCTAAATCCTTTGCTGCGTTTTCTCAGAGCCTGCTGTTATTAACTGCAGAAAGACCTTCCCTAAATTCATGATGTTTTGTGATAAAGCAGGTGGAGTGTGAGTCAGATTGATCTGAAAGGGAACAAAGTGAATGACATGAACTCTGCAGCAAAATGAGCCTATGAAGGATGCTGCCCTGCTGATCAAGAGCCGTGAAAGAAGCAGAACCTCAGAGTAAATTCTCTGATGCAGAAACTACTCACCTTTGCATATGAAAATAACAATATAAGGTGAATGCCCAGAAGTGTAGAGACAGAAGGTTCAAAAGAGGAGGATCATGGGAGCCTGTTTGGCCTAGCAGCTAGACTACTCACCCAGTGTCAGTCTTATCTGCTGAAGGATAAGGGTTTCAGCTTTCAGCTCAGTGTAATTCTTAGACTATCACAAGTTCATGTGGCCAGATGGAATCTACTCCAGGGTACCAAGGGAGACGGTGAAAGTGCTTGACAAACCACTTTTCATCATTTAACAACAGTCCTGGTCAACTGGGAAGGTCCCAGATGACTGGAGACCTATCAATGTGACTCCCATTTACAAGAATGGTCTTAAGGAGGATCTGGGGAACGACTGGCCTGTCAGCCTGATGTTGATATTAGATTATGGAGCAGATCTTCTTGGCCAAGAAGGCCAACAGCATTCTGGTTTGTATCAGAAACAGTATAGACAATAGCACAAGGGAAGAAACTGTACTCCTGTACCCAGCACTGGTGAGACTGCACCTCAAATTGGGTTCAGTTTTGGGCCTCTCACCACAAGAAAAGTGCCCCGAGAAGGGTAACGAAGCTGAGAAGAGCCTGGAACACAAGTCTTATGAGGAGTGGAAGAGGGCACTGGGATTGCTTAGTCTGGAGAAGAGAAGGCTCAAGGGAGACCTTGTAGCTCTCTACAAGGATCTGAAAGAAGATTGTGTTGAGGTGGAGGTCGACCTCTTCTGCCAGGTAACTAGAGATAGGATGAGAGGGAGCAGCCTCAAATTGTGCCAGGGGAGATTCCGGAAAAAAATTCTTTTCAGAAAGAGTGATCAAGCATTGAATCAGGCTTCCCTGGGAAGCAGCGCAGTCACTGTTCCTGGAGGTATTCAAGAAACATGTAGATGTAGTATAGCTTAGTGGACTAGATGATCTTTGAGGTCTTTTCCAAACTTCATGATCCTATCTATGATTTTATGACTAAGCACAGTTTGTACTCATGAACTCATTTGCCATATTCACTTTTGGGTACTTCTTGAAAATCACTTAGTGTGATGCAGCCCACATTGCATATGGACAGTGCCTAGCTGGTACAGAGCAGTCTTTTTGTTGTTTCTTTTCTTTGGAACTCTGCCTACCTCATCTCCACATCTTTTGATTCTGAACACCTTGGTATAGGGAGCTTCTTGTGTAATTGAAAAATGACAAGCTCACGTGTTCCTTTCACAGATAAACATTTAAGGAAGACAAAATGATAAGGAGAATTCTACATTCCATGTTACTGTCCATTTTGAGCTGTCTTCTTCAGCACTGGCCTTCTCTCAAGTAAGAACTAGGCATCTATTCTTGATGGTGAAGGGTAGGAAGGGTGGTACACATTCATGACTAGGGGATGGAACACTGAGCTCTGTTGTTTGTGGTTTATCATTCACAGTACATTTTCAAATCCTGCCAGGACTTAGGTAATTTGAAATTTGGGTTTTAAACCCTCATTTTGTTCAGATGGACAGTTCAAAAATACAAAGATGGAGATCGTCCATGCTTCCTTGAGGAACCACTGCATTATTATCTCTGATGCAAACAATCATTATACACATATTCAGAAATTTCTCACTATACGAAAACCTGTTTATGTTCAGACTAAAGAAGAGCTATCAAAGTACGTTTAATTCTTTGACTGGTATCACAGCACACTGGGTAACTCTAAAGACAGTTGCTTTTGAAATGGTTACAGTTTGATGTGAAAATCAAAGCTGTTCATATGTGCGCTTGATCTCATGGCTCTGCCAGTCCACAAACTATTAGAACAGAAGGCATCTAATCAGATGCTTCTTCAGTGTACCATTTTTCTAAAAGTACACTGTATTTGTAAAAAAAATACCGCCTTTGTCTATATTTTCAGAAGATTCAAGTTATAGAACCTATAACATAGCAGAAAGTTATTTGGGCATGAGTCTGGACCTTGACAAGAAATGAACTCCCTGCACTTCTGTCTAGAGTGGTTTCACTTGAATAGTTTAGGTGTGAGGGTCACTGAAATAATAAAAGCATTTATTGTTTCCCCAAAATAGCAGCTGGAATGCAGTGACTCTCCTACGTGTGGGCACTGTGACTTACTGCGTTCTGTTAACTCTCACCTGCTGGATGACACAGTCACCTGAAAAGCCAGCAAATCCCAAAGCAAACAGGTCAGAGTGTTACTCTAAATATCAAGCTAACAAACTGGCTGTCTAATTCTGGTTTTCTTCAGCATAGATGATACAATAACATTAAGTGCACTGCAGTTTCAGAATTTCTGTTCTTAGGTCAGTCTATCTATGCTGTATCGTTTAATCTGATTAGGAAAGAAAAAGGAAAAATAATCACTCATTGACTTTGGTCTCCTCTTAGAAAAGATTGACAGAGATTTAGCATTTTGTTTCCACCTGTTGCCTGTGCAAGTTGCTTCTTGGTATAGAAAGTACAGAAACAATCATCAAATAAATCTTTCTGCTATGGAGTGTAGTGCTTCCATATTGGAGATTAGCTATCAAGAAGTACAAGGAAAATGTTACTTCTGCTTAAGGTTTACAGCGAGATAACACTCTTTTATCAGAACTATGCTTGTCCTATCAATGAAGAAAATGGTACTTTTCCTATACTCATATTCTTACATCATATGTGATCACCATTACTATACTTCTATGTAACTATCTTCCTCTCTGCTCTGCTTCTTTCAAAGAAGGACTCCTTGAAAGCTTCACAGCTTTGCAAACAGCAGGAAATAAGGTGGAGGCACTGAATAAGAAACCAAGCTGTGTTGGGTGATAGTTTCCCATTTAGTTGCATCTGACTATAAAAGTTTGATGTCTCTACAACTTGTAGTGGAAATAGGAAAAAGCAGGACATTTATCATTCTAGGTCTTTTTCTGGTATGAAAAGGTGACAAATGACTACAAAGAGGAGATATTTTGTTTCTTTTCCTGATGAGGACCTCCAGACAACATAATGCCTATTTTACCATGTGACGAAGAAGATTACAGACTACAGATTAACTGAATGGAGAAAGCTGCAGCCCTCTGCTGCAGAGAAAGGAGAATTTTCCTCAGTTTCAAGGAAGAAAACAGGGTCAGGTTGCACAGGAGATATGTTATTGAGAATGCATTTAGATGAGTGTAGGGATGATCAGAAGTTGACTTCCAAGCTCTCCAGGGTGCTGAACTGGGAGCTTTGCTGTCAATGAAGACACCTGGCTGCATATTCAATCCAAGTCACAGTCCAGAATGTGGGAAACCTGAGTCACCAAGAAGGGAAAATCTTTTGCCAGTTGTGGTTTCTACTCTGCACTTGCATCTAGGATGACCTTCAAGACGGCTAGCCATAGTGAGAGCTCAGGCATTCTTAAAGGGTTAAAAAGCATTTAGAATATGTAACGGTAAAAACCATAGCAGGTAATCACAAGCAGCACATTGATTTTGTTTGATTTTCAAATCATCTCTTCTTTCCCAAAGTAGATATAAATGGTCCAGATTTTATAAGATTGATCCCACTTAGAAAAACTCTGGAAGTTTTTCTTCTATTAACCTCTAATGGCTTTTACCGGGTTTCGTTGTGGTATTGTTAAACACTTCTAGACTTTGCATTAATGAGGCATCAAAGCACCTACCTAAGTTCTATTGAAATTAAAATGCAACCTTGGCATGCCTTAATACAATTTGCTTAATTAATTGCCTTAGTTATTGACAAGAGAAGCAGCAAAACAAATGAAAGTTGGGGTTAAATACTAGCAAATATGTAATAGATATCAATTATTCATTATGCTACCTGTGTACAATAATGGTGTTTTGCATAAGTAATACATCCCTCTCAATAAATGAGTAATTCTGAATGGGGAAACGTTATTATTACATATTCTGAGTTGTTTTGAGTGTTCTATGCTCAGCACACTATCTCAAATCATTAAAACATTCCTCTTTTCCACAACCATTAATCCCACAATGACTCAACCAGATAGAGATAATAAATGCATGCACATACCCATTCCATCTCCCCTCATTCTGGAAGATTTGCTGTTTTGCAGCAGGTGACTATTGCACAATGTTGTGATTTATATTTCTGCTGCTTCACATTTCTGATAAGCTTCCAAGTTTATCTGCAAGATTACTACCACCAGGAGATGTTTGGAGACCTCACTCTATATGGTTCTGCCATTGCAGATGGTATTCCCAGTTCTTAATGCTATGACAATGTGAGATCTGGCCATAAAACTATATAGGATATCAATCTAACATTGTGAAAAGAACGCTTACCTTTATCAAAAATTTCCTTCAGCACTCCTCGTTTTATAAGCTCCTCTCTGCTCTGCCTCATTGATATCTTTCTTTCCAAAGCTGAAAGCAAAGGAAAAAGGGTGATCATTAACAGAAAAGAAAGGAAATGTTTTAAAATGCTTTTCCTCCACTTACAGTCAGTGGCAAATGAGTGTCAAAAGCCCACAGAACCTGCTTGCTCTTGTAGTAAGGTTAATATTGATAGAAATGTCTGTAGACTGACTCATTTGAGGGCAGGTCTCAACTCACATTGCCCAGTTTGGATACATGACACAAGCTCTTCTTGCTTGGGTCATGAAGAAGTAGAAACAGTAAAGAGAGAACAACAACAACAACCAACCAAACAAACAAAAACAAACAAAAAAAGCAGAAGCTAGTGAGGGAAAGGTAAAAAAGAAAACAATGTGAAAGATCGTGGCTGTGGATTGTCCCCTGGCCATGGGAGAGGACTGGTACTGCTGGTGCCCTGAAGACAAGGCTGGTTTGCCACTAACTCCAATGAGAGTAGAACAAGACATTCGGGATATTGTCAAAAATGAGCTTTTTAATGTATTCTCCTCCCTGGAGGTCTGCTTTCCCCAAAATAAGTACAAATGAGCGATACTGCATGACAGTCACTGTAATTTAACACCAGGTCTCAACAGCCTGGGTCCTGTATTTGCTGCTTGGAGACTGTGGTCACCAGGGCGGCAAGACAACAGATAGAAATTTCATGTTTGTTTAGTTCAGCAGTAATTAAAACAATGTCCAATTAACCAAAACATCACGAAGGACATGGATTCAGGCAAACTGCTGAAAGGCAGCAAGCAAGGGGCACAAGGAGTGATGTGCAGGATGGGCTGTGACTGTGTGCGCTCTGTGAGAAGCAAGCTTGTGCTTGCCAAGAAAGAGGCACAGTTAAGGGCGAATTGCTTCTGCCATATGCTCCCCTATCAGACACAGCACAGATGCACACACAGATGAACTGGGACTTTGTTTCTTCACTCTGCCCAAGGCACATTTAAAGCAAAACGGGCTCCAAAGCACTCTGCCCCTGAAAACATGAGGATGTAACCTTTTCCGGCGCTGCTGGCTGTTCCCTGTTCCCAGAGAGACATAATACACTTGGTGAATTAGCTGTGCTTACACTGACACATTGCATTCATTGCAATTTATTTGCTGTTAGATACGAATGGCTTAACACGAACAAGGCAGCGCAGATTTAAAAAGCACTCCATTCCATAATATAAATTTAGGTTTCTCCACTTTTTTAAAATCAGCTTTGAATGTGTATTCTTTAGGACTAAGAAGGCCAAGAGACACAAACTGTAGCTAATAAAACCCCTGCTTTCATCTGAACACACCCTCTGAGCTTCAACATCAATCAGAATTATGGCAGTACAAGCCCCATTGGCCAGCCATGTGGTACAATTTTATTTCTGAGGCTCTTAATGTAACAGCCCAGTTTAAGAAGTGCTTTAGGCACCCCACTGCCTTTCAATGAAACTTAGATTTCTAATATGCTTTTGACAGACAGAAACCCCAACAATCAGCAGATGGAGCTGCTTTGTAGACTGGTTGTCCACCTGTCTTTTCCTTGCATCCAAGCAGCCTTATTCTGGTATGGCACTTAAAGCTTCTTCTCTAAGAACAGCCACACTCAGTCCCTCCAAAAAAAGTCAAAACAAGCTACAGCTAACCCTTGAGTGTCTTCCCACCACACAGATCATTAACATCCTGTCTTTAAAAACTAATTTGGCCTTACTGAACACCTTTTCCAATAAGTCCAAGAAACAGTAATTTTTCCCAAATGCAAACAGAATAGAGTACTCAGTCTGTGTTGGTTGGAGGGCAATTAAATTCGGCAAACCAGCAGCAAAGCAGCAGTTTCTGTTCGCAGGCTAGCAGCACTCATTGCAAAACTAAGAGAGGCAAATTCTGCTATTTCTGAACTTATCCAGAAATAGCAAAGTAACAGATTCAGACTTCACATACAAACTCGAGCACATGATTGCAGGAATATAACCATATGCTGTATACAAGTAGATAGATTTTCATATGAAATAATGGTTTTTCATATGCCATATACATAAGCCAAGAGAGAGAGGCCAACAAAAGGTACAGCTCCCATGGGGTGTGCAGATCAAGTCATCAAAGTTAACCACTGAGGATATGAGCACAGGCACTGGCACCTGCTGCCATTCCTCATCCCACCCTTCTGCCTTCTGAACAGTCAGCCATGAAGTTATGCAGCAGAATTACTGCTGATTTCATGGCCAGGCACTCCCATCACGTTAAAAAAAGTAGCAGTAAGAAACCCAGTAATTCTTTTGGTGTTGGAGTCCTAACTAGGACCACCTGGATATCTGAAAGAAGCAGAGTAACTTTCCCAAAGCTATTACAGGGCAACCTACCTGAATATAGGGCAGGAATTCTCAGAAATACATGTTACTTTGCTGTCCACCTAACAGCCTATCTAAATTTTCAGAAGACTAAATACAGAGGTTCTTCCAGGCATCCCCTTTTAGTCATAATCTGTTGCTGCTCTAGAATGGCAAAAAGAAAATCAAACCCCCCACAACCCAAATCAAACCACACCAGTTTGAAGCTTAGACGAAAGCAATTTTTTTTTCAGTTTCCAAATCCTTTCTAAGTAGGCATAGAACTGAAAGTATTAATTATTTCCCTACTAAGCCAGTTTAATTAATAAGATATTTAGAGGAAGGGCATGCTGGGCTAAGAGCAGCTCTGAATGATAATAACAGATGCTATACTAAAATGATGGAACACGCTGCTTTCCCTTATTACAAATCTTCCTCCCGAACAAGTCTTGCACATTTAAATGCATAAACTGCTATGCTACTGCTGGATCAAGTGGGAAAAAAAAATCACAAGTGCCTAGATGCAGAACTCATTAGGCTCTAACAGCTTGTACAATCAAATGTTTCACTCTGCCTGGATTTCTCTGACAAAGATTGCCAGTTTTTTTACTTAGGATTTTATTTTCAGGAAGAAAGCTGATACTGAACAAATTCATTCACTTTCAACTGAGAAGGGATCCCTTCACAGTAGAGTATAAATAAAAAACCTCTGAATTAATCCTTGATTCATGAGAATCCTGTAAATTCCACGATGGGTACAAATAAAATATAATTAATATTTAACAACAGATGTATTGCTTCACTGGTGATCTTCCTTGGTGATTAACCTCATTTTGTTCATTTGTACAATCTTCCAGAAGATTAGAAATAACCATTAAGCCCTCTTTACGGGAACTGCTTATACAGAAACTGATTATCTTAACACATCCATACGTTTTCCAATAAATACTGTTACTAGCTTCTAGAAGTTAAGGATATCTGTATTTTATGACATAAATATACAGATTTTGCCACTGACCACTGCAGTAGCTATTACTTTCAAGTTCTGATGAATAAACAGTGGGAAACATTTTTATTAACGTTCCTGAGCTAGTGTTTTTGAACTCTTCCCCCAGAAGCAGCACCCCTCCACTGTTCAAACAGCTCTTCTCTGTGGCATACCCATTAAGAACAGTAAAGCCCTGACAGAGTCATGAGGATTTCCAGCCCCTCCATTCTGAAAATCAAGTACAGTTTTGTCTTTATTCCTCTAGTAATCTGCTGTTCTCCACGATGACAGCGCCTGTGGGCCATTCCTCCAGCTGAGAAGGTGAAGCATGCTGCTGCCTTCGTGCCAAGGGCTTCAGCTGTTCTATTCAGCAGTCAAAGAGGCATTTATGTAGTCAGGATATTTGACCTTTCTGTCCTGCATTCTTATCTCTAAGACATCACAGGTGAACTTTTCCAACATGCATCTCCCATTCTCATAACTTGTCATGTTGCTGTTTAAACCAAGGGGTGGACTAAATGCAGAAATCCTGCCCTTTTTGCTTATCTGGCAATCAAAACTAAAACCCACGTCAGTGCTAGCCAGCTGAATCTTAACCCTGCTTTCTTCCGATGTTGCGCTTAATCCTTGAAGAGCACTGAGGGCTGCTTTGCACAAATTCTTCCTTTCAAAGGCCACAGTAATCTTCATGATGATTTTAGGAACCACAAAGAACATTAGCAATGATTGAAGCACAGAGGAGGAGCTTCCTGGTGTGTCAATTATATTTGGACTCAATAGCTAAAAAATCACTAATGTTTCAGTTCTGAATAACTAGAAACAACGGAACCAATATTTTCAATGTTAATAAAAACTGTCATTAATTCTCTTTAGATTTGCATAGGAGAATTTTCCAGGTGTGATGGATTATGTGCAGAGGAAATGGACCTGGGGGTGTTGTCTGATGCTTGGCTGAACATGAGCCAGCAGTATGTCCAGGTAGCCAAGAAAGCCAACGGCATCCTGGCTTGTATCAGAAATAGTGCTGCCAGCAGGAAAAAGGAAATAATTATCCCTCTGTACCCAGCTCTGGCACCTTGAACTGTGTTTAGTATTGGGCCCCTCACTACAATAAAGATATCGAGGCCTTGGAGTGTGCCCAGACAAGGGCAACGAAGCTGAGAAGGTTCTGGAGCACAAGTCTTATGAAGGGTGACTGAGGGAACTGGGATTGCTTAGTCTGGAGAAGAGGATGCTCAGAGGAGACCTTATTGCTCTTTACAACTACCTTAAAGGAGGTGGTAGTGAGGTGGAGGCTGGACTCTTCTCCTGCATAACTAGCAATAGGATGAAAGGAAATGGCCTCAAGTTGCTCCAGGGAAGATCTGGGTTGGAAGTTAGGAAAAATTTCTTCACCAAAAGAGTGGTCAGATGCTGGAATGGGCTGCCCAGGTGGTGGAGTCACCATCCCTGGAGGTGTTCAAGAAATGTTTAGATGTTTAGATGTTGTACCGAGGGATGTGTATTAGTGGGGAAATACTAGTGGTAGCTGAATGGTTGGACTGGATAATCTTGGAGATCTTTTCCAATCTTGGTGATTCTATGATTATCTGTCATAACATGTTGCATCACACTGGAACTCTTCTACCTATGTAGACTTTCTTGATAATCAAACAGAGCAGGATTCACCTGTTAAATGGATACAGAGTGGGCTTCTGCTTTCAAGATGGTCCCCTTACCCAGTAAGAGCAATTCTCAGGCTTGATTGACCTCAGACTAATGAAGCACCTAAAACAGGCTAAACTGCACCTTGGAAATGCTTGTTATTCTTTCCAGACTGCAAAGGAAGCGAATGGTGAGCACCTGAGTTTGAGAAGCACAAAATCAGGGCTGAATCCAATCTTGAAATCAAACGTGACAGAAGACAATTTCATGAAAGATAGAGACAAAAGTCTCAGACAAAGATGAAGAAAACATAGGTGTGCCAGCTCATACAGAGTTCTATTAATTTTAGGATTGATTCACTATCTGTAGACTCACTGCTGTGAGCATGGAGTTTGACCAATGCCAAAACATAGCTTGGATGAAGTAACTGCTTTGCTTTTTTGCCCTAAAAACTTTTTTTTTTTTTCAGCTTCAAACATTAGTACATCTCTTAGAATCTGAAGGAAGGAAAATTATCTCAACAGGTTTCCGAGATCTGAATTTTCTTACAAAAGTTTTGGGTCTCTGTAGTCTCAGCCTGAGTTTGCCTGTAACAGTACGACCTACAAAATCTGCCTTAGATAACTACCTAAAAAGGACTGGGAGTATCTTTTTGTCTGAAGTCCACCTATGAGTTTCCTGTTCTGATTGTAGCCCAGCACTTCCATTATATGAGATTATGAAATAAGTGAACATCAGTTGGAAAAGTTGTGAGGATACTAAAAGTTAAGCTTGATTTCTTAAAAAATAAAATACTACAAATAACTCCCAAAATCAGGCGACTCTTGTAATAGTTGACAAAATCAATCCCTTTCAGAATGTGAACCATTTGGAATAATTCTGTGGTGGGTGCTATAAGACTAATAAAACAGGAACAATATTGATACCTTACTGGATGAGTAACCAAGAACACCAGAGAATCAAAGCAGTATACTGTTGTTAGAAGAGGCAAAGGGAGGTACAGACAAGTCGAAGCAACTCAGCTCATCACCTACTTGATCATTTGCAAAGAATTAACTGCAATTATTGTGCAGCCAGTGGCCTACACACTGGGCTACAAAATGATCCTTCTAGATGGACTATTTTTTAACCTATAATTAGTGCAAAAAATAGCAGGAAAAGGAGGTCCAAAGCCAAAACAAACTATTCATTTTATTTTATTTTTAGTATTGAAAATACAAATGGATTTATTTTAGACTATGATTACCTAAAACACAAAGATTATATTAGGGCATATTGATTCCACTTAATTTTAGATGAACTCAAGGCACTGGTCCATCTCCTGTAAGAGGCACTCTTCTAGGAGCACTGTCGATCTTCATTTGCTATAGCCCAGCCACTGAACTTGCACAGTAGGAATATTGACATTGCTTTGAAAATGTAGGCTCAAACCTCAAATTTCCAGTTATTAACTAGTAAGGTTTAGAAGGTATAGCAGTTGTCAGAACTGTTGGCTAAAGATGAAAATTGAATTTCCTTCTTACTGATGGAATCTGGTGAAAGTAAAACTGGAGAGAGTGAAACCAACCTAGAAAACTAGATTTATACAGATCATTACTATGCATAAAGTAAAACGTCATAGGACAGACTCAGGATAAAAGGGTTTAAAAGTCAAAACTGTAAACATAAAATTACAGGTGCTAACCAAAGTATTGCAAACCATAATAAGCAAAGATCACAAAACAGTAGTAGAAATCAGAAGTGCAGTCAGTGTACAACCCCAAATTCAGCAAATGCAAGGAAAGCCAGAGAAATAATATTTGAATGATTCCCTCTAACATAATTAAAGAAGGAATTGAAGCAAAGAAATCAGAAATTCCATTCAGGAACAGATGGACTGCATATTTTTCATATAAAATGGCTTAAAAATCAATAAAATAAACTACTTTCCTAGGAGAAGTACTAGACTTCAACTAGATCCAAAGAAACGCAGCATAATGGATTTTACAGGCTCAACAGAGCTAGTGTGTAATAAGATGAATGCATGAAAACAGGAGCTAAAACAAAGGATCTTAACAAATATAACAAAATGTGTATGCTTGAAAAAAAAATATATCAGAGAATGGAAAGGGGAAGAAAACAAGTCCCTAGACATCCAAAGGATAGATGGTACTGTCCCCAGCTGTTCAGCCAAGAAGCAAAGCAGAACTCCACTTGGTCAATATAATTTGACAGTGTACCAACAGAATTTTGGAAAGACCTGCATTTTCACCCTTGCTGTGGTTTAATTTGGCAAGCAGTGGAATACCACACAGCCTTTCACTCACTGCCAAAACTCCCAGTGGGATGAGGGAGAGAATCAGGAAAAAAAAAAAAAAAAAAGTAGACTTGTAAAAAGCTTAAAAGACTATTTATAAGACAGAAAAATAAGAGAGAAATAACAATAATTATAAAATACATAAACACACACACATAGACACTCACAGAGCAAGTGATGCACAAAGCAACTGCTCACTACCCATTGACCAGTGTCCAGCCAGTCTCCAAACAGCAGCAGCCTCCCTGGCCAACTCTCCCTAGTTTTATAGTTTTTTCACACGATGTCATATGGTATGGAATATGTCTTCAGCCAGTTTAGGTCAGCTGTTCTGGTTCTGTCCCCTCCCAGCTCCCTGTGCACCCCCCAGTCCCACTGCTGGCAGGGCAGTATTAGAAGCTAAAAACTGAAACATCTTTGGCTCTATACAGCACTGCTCAGTAACAACTGAAACATCAGTGTGTAATCAACTCTGTTTTTTTTTTCCCAAATCCCAGTTGTACCAGACACTATGAAGAAAATCAGTTCTGTCCCAGCTGAAAACAGGACAACCCTCTTTGTACATAATTGGTTTTCTCGTCACACTTGAGTAGTGATGTACAGAAGGCTAGGAGGAATTCAGAAAGCTGACCAGAATATGTTGAAGAAAAAAAAAAAAGAAGAAGAGGCATTCCTTGCATTCTTCCCTGGGAGCTGTAGCCCAGCATTTTTGTGATTTCTTGGGTATACTAGAACTGGAAAGTTGAACCACCAAAATATATTGCTTCAGCATAACTTAATGAAAACATGAGCTTCTATGGCTTATTTAAAGAAACTTGCAAGAAGGTAACACAGCATATATTAGAGAACACCTGCCCTACAATTACAGTGTGATTACAGCACAGAAAGCCATATCCTGGGAATTCTGAATATATATAATTTAGGCATCAAAAGCAGTATGGAAGGGGGTGGTACTGCCTTCTTTGAAGAATTTCATCCAAGTAAGAAACCTGGCAGGCTTTTAAGAGCCCACGCTGAATTCCTACTTCATCTTAATTAGCAAAAGATAAATTGAATATGGCTATTACCACCATTGTTCTAACTGAAGTGAAGCTGTGTCCTAAGTGCCAGCAGAAGGCAGCTGACACAATGATAGAATATCTACCTGTGTCTTCGGATGAATCACAAGTGAATGAAACCACAGTTTCTCCTACAGGATTCTGCCCTATAACAAACACGCAGAAGTGGTAGCATTGAGTAAACTAAGAATGTTGGGTTTTTTTGCAACCAAAGGTAAGACTGATAACACCATCTGAGATTATTACAAAGAAAGAAATTTGTAGGGACAACAACAGCTACATAACCCAAAGAATGTCTGCTTTTTGTGAGTGACTCAACTTGCTTTAGGCACCTCCTAGTCTCAGATTTCTGAAATATAAGAAACAACAGCTATGCTATAGGCAAATCAGTGAGCAGCCAGGTGAGATTTCTGTAATGTGCTTCTTTTGCTCTAAGATGGTACGCAGACAAATGATACAACTGTCAGCGATCTGCAGTGTCATCTGCAATGGCAGAAATGTCTTTCTGCAGAGTTCTACAGTTGAAGGCACTTTCCTCAGAGCAGCAACCAAAGCATCTACATGGTGGGCATTGTTTGAATAATTCAACTCATGTGACTTTCTGAAGCTGAAAAGAATTCTCTTCAGAGTAGTTTACACATGAGATATAAATAACTAGGCAAGCTGCTGCTCTTGGATTTGCTCCTCATCAGGCAGTGCATCCAGATGGTATGACACAGAGTAGATAATACAGAAACAAGTCTGGCAGATGTCAGGAAACTGGACTATACAGTGTAACTTTTAGAGGGTGAAGAAGTCAGCTTTCTTGGTACAGAAACAATGGGGAAAAATACCAAGATAAAACCAAAGCAACTACAGTGGGTTGATGGGAGGGGAAGATGATTGCCTGGACTGACTACTGGAAGATGACAACCAAACTACTGGTCCCCTTGTTTGCCATCTGGGAGGATCACAGTGCTGATAGAAGAAAGAGCTACAGTCAATAAAACAAGCAACACAGCTCTTCTTATAGTAACAGCAAACTGCTGTGCAGTTCATTTTACAGCTTGGATTTATCTTACGGCTATAGCCTTACCAACATAAATTGCCTGGTACCCACAGACTGATGTGCAAAAATAGTGCCTTACTCCCTAAAGAAATTTAGCTTTGGCTACAGTGGAGACAGCTTTATCTACTAGAAATTCCTATATCACCTAACAGGGATTTTGGATAGCATTAAAAATACTAGCACAAAACGATGCCCCAAAGTGTTTGCACGCATGACACTACTGCTCTAAATTAAAGTTTAGGAAAAAGTTTTTCATTGACATTGGAATACAGACTCCCAAAAAGACACACAAAGCAGATGGATAGTTTGGATAATTGTATATCTATGTCCATATCTACACCTATTTAAAATAAACATTTCAAAGCACAACTGGGAACTAAGAAATACCTATTTAAATCCAAAATTATCGTAGCAACTTTTTGGGAGAGAAGCCATTAGGTTATCAAATCCGCTGGGAGACCATCACTAACCTTTTTTACACCCAGAAAATGTCAACTAGGATAACACAAATTAAAAATACATTTGTTATGAGAATGAACTGCCAACATCCCTTCAACACAGAGCTCTGTTAGGAACTAGACAGGAAATCATTCATTTAAGACTTGATTATAGGGATGACTGAATCACAGAGCAACAGACACTTCCTTCAAAATATGAAAATTCCCAAATTGCAGCTGTCATATCATTCAGCAATTATCTTTGGATGATATTTCCAGCTATGCAACAGCACTAGTTGGTCAGTATATAGCAGACTTAATGCTGAAATAAAACCAAGTTTTATTTATTTATTTATCTATCTTTAACACCAGGCTCTTATTACCCACAATAATATGGTCTACTTCCTGTTTTGGAAGCTGAAAGTAGTTCAAGTAATGTCATGCATTTGCCATTTCAGTATACTTTATGTACTTAGAGTCTTGGTCTGACTGTTCACCTATGATTGTGTTCGTCTGTTTTGGCTAAAAACATTATTTTCCCATGTGGAGGGAAACTCTCCACAGTGCAAGACAGTTCTCTGGAAACGACAGATCAAAAAAGGTGGAGAATGAGATCTCAGCTACAGTCATATGAATTCAGAATAGCTTCAAAAGAATTTGCAGGCACCATCGTGCTTTGTAGCATTAATTGTTCCATTATTTAAGTAGACGTTCATATTTTTAACATCCACCAATGACAAAATGTTTTTATTTTCCTCTCTGGCAAATACAATGCTGAAGTGATCTGAGAAAATACAGCATGTTTACACTTAGTATTAGATACCATTTTAGTGTTTTTTTGTGTGTGCAAAGACATAGTTACAGTTCTTGTTTGAGATGGGGAAAGAGAGCTGAAGATGCCAAAGAGTTTAGACAATGACATTTCTGAACTGAAGTACTGATACAAGAAGCAAATTTGGAGAAGGATAGGCAGGAAGGACAATGAAGTGAAGGAGATACGATAATAGCCTAGACACATTTCTTACAGTGCCATCACACTACAAAGGTAGATAACATTACATAAAAGATGGGTATAATTGAAATCTGACATCTCAACGTTCCAGTGTAAGTGTCTCGACTGTCTAGAGACTAATAAAGTATATCTGTTAAAAATGTAGAAAGTCAAACACAAAATTGTTAGATTCATAGATGACCTAAGGTTAAAAGCAGCAGTCCAGAAGGATATAACGTGGCATATAACCTAGATAAGATAAAAAGTTGTTACTGTGAAGAGTCCAAAAGTTGCTTAGGAATTACAGACAAGTGAGCTTGGTTTCCATACCACCAGTCTAGGAAAAACTACGCAGGATAAACCTAAAAATAGGAGACCTAGAACAGAATACAGTTAAGAGAAGAATCATCCTGGGCTTGAGATAAGAAGTTTATAGAAGTCAAGGAATGAATGTTCTGTTCCACGCAGTGCTTCTGTAGTTCCAAAAACCTTTTGTTAAAGTCACTAAAACAATAAAAATTGTATAAGATGAGAAATAACATTTAGAAAGTGACGAGGAATGTCCCATACATGTAACAGAGTGGTGTGTTAGGCCCCGCTCTCTTCTTCACAAACATCAGTGTAGAAAGGGCAGCAATAGGAGAAGACAACATTTGCCAACTGTGGCCGAATTAAGTTGTCCGTAGAGAGCTACAAAAGATCTTATGGTACTAAATGACAAGTGATAAAACTCAACACTGACAAAAGCAAACAAAAAGGCTGCAGATAATAGTCATTTCTACTGAATGACAGTGCTTGGAAATTGTAGAGAATTCTTTGAAAGCATAATCTGGGAGCTGAAAAAGAAAAAAAAGAAGGAAAAAAAGGAAACAGAAACCAGGAATTATTAGGAAATAAATATAGCTCCTCTGTGCTAATCTATGGCTAATGGCTGTCTGGTTATCTATTGCCAAAAAGATATATTAAAACTAAAGAAGTTATGGAACAAAAGGAAGAAGACTCATTAAAGGGATGGGGTGTCTTGTACATGAGTAAGCAATAATGGTGAAGCTGTACTTTTTGTGTCATGTGTTATATTAGTATTTTGGTACTCTGACATACACAAAAGTGCATGGTAGCAGTCACCATGGCTGCACTCTGCATGATCCAGGGAGTTCCCATGAAGGGGAAATCAGGGTCCAAAGCAACATCAGTACACATATTCTACATAGTGGTAGGAGCTGAACCAGGCATGGCTCCTTTGGCTCTCTAAAGCATCCACACAGGCTGTGCACTCTTCTGGATCCACTAATAAGTGAAAACTCATTGCAGAAGGTCTTTTGCTCTCGGACTACCTGTGTCAGCAGCAGGAGCTCCTGCTCTCATTCACCCTGGTCACATCCCATTGCTCTGGATGAGGAGATATAACAACACAGAGAACCTGGGGACCACAGGCCATGCTACAACACAAACTGCAAAACAGAGCTCTTCACTGTGGGAAAAGGGCTGCTAATGGGGAATGCAACAGAGGTTTGTAACAGGATTTACTCACTTGTAAAATGCAAGAAATAAGGAGTACCCAACAAAATTGTCTGGGTGCATGTGAAAGAAAAAAAAAAAGAAAAAGAAAAACCAACACAGTGTATTGTATGTTTTTCTCATTTTTAAAGTAATAGTGCATGACTAGTCCACAGGTGACTTTTAGATCTGTGGGCCTGGATGCAACTTCTGTCTTACAAATTTCCAAGCATTGAGATCTGATTTGGTATGTGAGAGGATAGATACCTACATACTCACCCTGCTTCTAACATATTCATAGAATCATAGATCTGTCAGAGTTAGAAGGGACCCTTATAGGTCATCTAGTCCAGCTCCCTTGCAATGAACAGAGACATGCACAGCTACATCAGGTTGCTCAGAGTCCTGTCCAGCCTGACACTGAATATTTCCAGGAACAGGACTTTCAACACTTCTCTGGGCAACCTGTTCCAGTGCCTTATATTCAGTCTAAATCTTTTCGTTTGAAACCATTTCCCTTTGTCCTATCACAACAGACCCTGCTAAAGAGTCTCTTTCTTACACCTTTAGATACTGAAAGGCCGCTTCTACTAAATCTAACTGTTGACTAGGGAAAGATACTGGACTACGCAGACTTTGGTTTGATTTACTATGTCTCCCTTTGAGTACATTTTTATTAAAAGTATCTATTTAATGAGTCAGGAGAAAACACCCTTGATCCTAACACACAGAACTACAAGTGTATTCTATTACCTACCTGTTGGGAATCTGCAAAGGCATTTAATTTGCCTTTGAAAGAAACTTGAATTTTATCTCCTTACTATGCCTGTCAGGGGATTTTTGTCGCATGATTAAATCAGTCCTGTTAAGCAATACAGAGTTCAACATACTGACACATAGAATTACAAAAATGGATTGAACTTTCATTGCCTGGGTACCATTAGTTGCAAAAGCAGCATGCTAGCTATTGTGTCAGCCAGGCTTAAGATACTTTTTCATGATAGGTCTTGCAGGCTTCACAACTTTTATTCAATTTCTGAGAAAGCTGAGTGAGGATTTTTGTTGGTATTTTCTTTTTTTTTGCACTGCATTGCCTGTTGGACAAATCTTAATTATTATTGATTGTGTTTTGACAGGGCAGTATGAAAAGTGTCAATGGAATGCAAACTTGAAATCTGAAATTCTGCCCAAGGTAGGGTAATGACCTGACTATAGATGCTTCGTGGTAACAAAGGAAATAAAGTCAAGCTGCTCTGCAGACTCTGACTAGTGCTTTGCAGAAGAGGTAGAGAGAAGCCACGAATCACTATTTCATGTATAATTTTAAGTTTGATGAAAGTCGATATTACCTTAAAATATTTTTCAGGAGATTATCAGAATTCCACTATGTAGTTATAAATACATTAATTAAAATATTCACGAAATAAATTCAAAATTCAGATATAAGTGAAGAAATAATACAACACACTGATTAAATCTACCTAAACATTTTTCTATTTCCAATTTACACTGATTTTTTTTTAAATGATTCTTATTATTTTTACACTAGGAAGACTGGGATGATTTATTTTTGTAAAAGTTATTTCTGTTGCATAATAGCAATAGATGTCAGTCTATTTCTGCTATCATAATTAGTTGCTGTGGAGATGGTTGAAATATCACAGATTATTATAATTGCAAATAAGGAATAAACAGCAGGAAAGGATGACACTGATAATCTCCAAATATTGCAAGGCTGCTTGAAACTATTTAACTACAAGATTTTTGAACGTGACACAGTAATGAGCAGACAGAGAATATGGGAGTGGTGCACATTTCAGATGATGCACTATGAAGAAACATGACAGATCCATAAGATGGCATCTTAAATTTAGCTTAATGCTATAGTAAAATTATCATACAACCAATACATCTTTTGATTTTGTTAAATACAATTTTGTCTTTAGAAATGTCACGTATGTTATTCACCTTTATTACTATGAGGTGAAACAAAACAGCAGTAGTACACGAAATCAGTGGGTGTTACCCTGAACTAATATTCCTTGGCAGATAAATGAAGGAGAAACAGGTGTTCAAGTGTCTGTATGAAAAGTGGCTAGAATTATCCCCTTGACATAATTCTTTAAAAGGCAAGCATCGAACTGCACCTTTTAGGAGACACTAATGAACAAACTTCTCTGACAGAAGGACAAAATAGACAAAAAAAAAAATTCCCAATTTCCAGTTTACAACTTAACTCATTTACATTATGCTGTATTCTACTGTAGGACTGGCTGGCACTACAAAGTGAAACTCAGTTGTGTAATGAGAACTGCACAGCTGATGGTGTGTAACGAGGCTGCCTCCCTACAGCCACTGTGTGCACTTCCAAAATGACAACATTAGTAAATCTTTGCCTTTTCTGCCTCAGTAGCATGAAGCAATTGGCCTACATTAAAATATACATATATATAAATTCCCCAAATTAGGCTTTTATGAAGAAACAAACTTTTTAAAGCTTGACTGAGCTAAATACTAAGCTAAATGCTCTCTTATGTATTGCTGTTTAAAGCTAAGTTGATGAATTCTGAAACAAGAATGGAAACTGAGAAGCATTAAAGGAAAGTGAGAAGCATCTGCTTACAACACAAGATTTCTTCCCTTCTCTGAGCACAGCTGAGTGAGTGATATCAGAATTATACTTCCAAGATTTCCGTTCCATCTTCGGGTAAATTTTTTTTAAACACCAGACAAGTATCCTGGAACTGAATTTTACAGCGATGATAAAGACAGTTTTGGTGGACTAACTGTGGATTGTAGAGCCTCAGAATATCAGTGAATTTATAGTGATTGACTGGCCAACAACTGCATGGCTTCAGTACCAACAGACCTGAGTTCTATGATACTGGAATGGAAAGATCTTTGGTTTGCACAAGTACAGTTGAAATAATAGTACACCTAATCCTGATGCACTCTAATGTTCTGAAAGAAGCTCACATCAGCTACTTAACAGGAAAAACCAAAACAAACCGAAACAAAAAACCCAATCACCTGCTGTCTTACCGACTTATTTTACCTTTTTAAAACACTGCTGCTGAAGAGGTAGCCTGACAGTTTGGCTATGTGATGTGAATCCTCTTGCTGCTACACTGATTTTGTTTGTACGTGTTAAATAGTTCTGCTTAGCAAGCAATGAAACAAACTCAAAACTTCAAACGCATCTGTTTTAGAAATTTTCTTCTCTACATTGGTCAGTCTAGAGACTACTCATCTCCTGTCTCCTCATCAAGTTTGGTCTACCTTCCACTTCTGCAGGCTAAATAAAACCATGATTTACCCAAATTTTAATTAAGCCAAATTTAGAATCATAGAATCATTTGAACTGGAAAAGATCTTCAGGATCACAAAGTCCAACTATTAACCTGACCTACCGGGTTCCCACGCTAAACCACATTTTTAGCAACACATCCATATATATCTCTTAAATACCTCAGGGATGGGGACTCCATCACTTCCCTGGGCAGCCTATTCCAACATTTAAGTCCCCTCTCTGTGAGGAACTTTTTCCCAATACCCAATCTAAACCACTCTTGGCACAACTTGAGGACATTTTCTTGTAGTCTCTCACTTTGCAACTGAGAAAACAGCATGACACCCTTCTTGCTGTAATCACCCATCAGATAGTTCCAAGACAGCACTGAAGTCTTCCTTCAACCTCCTTTTCTGCAGACTGAACAGCCCCATTTACCTCAGTCATTCCTCATAAAATCACATTTTCTAGCCCCTTCATTGATCTTCTCTGCACACATTCAAGCAAATCAAAATCTTTGTAGTGAGGGGCCCAAAACTTAATAAAGTAGTCAAAGTGCTATCTCACCAGTTCAATGTACAAGGAGACAGTCAATTTTAAAGTCCTGCTGGACACACAGAAATGTGATCTAGGCTGGGATGCCACTGGCTACCTGTGCACGCTGAGGCTCATGTTCAGCCAGTTGTCAACCAGCATCCCCAGGTCCTTTTTTTGCTGGGCAACTTTCCAGCCACTCTTTTCCAAGCCCATACTTCTACATAATGCTTTTATGACCCAAGTGCAGCACCTGGCATTTACCCTTCTTGAATGTTGTACAGTTGGATGTGTCCCATCAATCTAGCCTATCCAGATCCATCTGCATAGCCTTTCTACTCTCAAGTAGATGAACAGTCTATCCTAACTTAGAATCATAGAATCACCAATTTTGGAAAAGATCTCCAAGATCATCTAGTCCAACCATTCAACTTGGTATTGTCTGCAAACTTACTGAGGATATGTTTAATTTTCTCATCAAGGTAACTGATAAATATGCTAAGAACTGGCCCCAAGACTGAGCTGTGGCAAATGCCACTTGTGACCAGTTGCCAACTGGATTTAACTCTATCACTAGGACTCCCTGAGTCTGACCATCCTGCCAGCAAACTGTACACCTGTCCAAGCCATGAGCCTCTCCAACAGACTTTGTGGAAAGCTGTCAAAGGCTTTACTAACATACAGGTAGACAACATTCACAGCCTTTTCATCTTCCCTCAGCTTTCATAAACACATGCTGTCTGCTTCCGATCACTCAATCAGATGCATTTGATTTAAGCCCACTTCATGAGTATGATATTCTAACTATGTTAGCAATAAAGAAAATCATGCAACAGAACAAGCAATTTGATGGGGGAATTACGAAATCATCAGTGAAAATCTTTATGACCAACACTGACAAACACATGGTGTGAACAAGAGTCGAGCATAGCTTGGGAAAGGAAATAACTCCTTATAATATCTTTTATCCGCAGTTATCAATCAGCTCCTGAAAATGGATTTGACTACTATGACTCACTGATCTAATCTGTGAGATGACACAAATGTGTAATTTTCATGAACTCAAGTAGCAGTTTCCTGACTTTTTTTTACTGCAGCAATGAAGGTGTAACATCTTTTGCACTGGAATCTACTAGAAGGGGTGAGACTTGCTACAGGCCTGATTCTGTAAACATTTAATTGGGATCATGAAACTTATTTTTTATGTACTATTTCTTTGTCATACAAGAGAACCTTGAGAATGGTGGTCATTGCAAGTGTGAGAAACAATTGCTTGAGAATCAATGGTCCAGATACTTCTAGGTCAAAGGAAGTGACCAGGTATTTTGTAAATTGCAAAAACAGAAGTTTAGACAATTATTCTCCTAATTACAGATATATTGATGAACACAAATCATAACTCACTGAAGTTATAAATTAAAAAGGAGAAGATTTATATCCCTCCTAAGGTATCATGCACCCTTACATGACTGGACAAGGAAAGAGGACTGAGAAACGTAGAGACTTTCTAGAAGAAAAATAACTGAAGTAATATATTTCACCTTCTTTATATGAAATACAAATGTTTGTTGACTTTAAGGTTATGAAAAGATTCAGGAATTTATTTATTTATTTATTTTTTAAACTGGAAAGCTGGATTATAATACTTCCTATTGTAAACAGTGTAGATTAGTAGGAGCTTAGTATGAACCTGGGTCTCTACTACCCTGGAATATGTCTTCAGATGCCTCTCCAGGCTGAGGACTATGGAAGCTCCCTGGACTCCTAGGTATGCTAAGAAAACTAGCTGAAACTAACTAACTAACTCTTTTTTTTTTTTTTTTTCTGATTCCTCCAAACCCTTTGGAAAAAATTGCAGTCTTTAAATTAAAGGCTGAACAATATCAGACCTTTGAGAAGCCTCTTTTGCTTTTGGGATTAGATTTTTTTGCTGGACAGTAGCAGATAGTTGTCTTTTTTTTTTTTTTTTCCTTCCTTTGTTAATTTAATGAGTATTAGTTGAAAATAAATGAGATATCAATGCTGTAGTATTTGCTATTTCCATATAACCAAGCTTAGCCTAACAGTCCAGACACATCCATGAATATGGGCAGCATTTCCAGACTGCTTTGAGATATCTCATAATTAATAAATGCAAACTGACACTAACCACAGAGATACATGATTAGCCATGAAGCAGAATGAAAAGTTATTAAAAGATTAAAACAACAACAAAAACAACAAACAGAAGAAAAATTTAGAAAATTGAAAATAGATTTTCTTTTTCACCAGGATTCAGATGACATATTAGGTTTTTGTAGGCTGTACGTAAGAGAAAGCCAAATGCTAAACAAGATGAAGGAGAGAATGTATCTAAATTACTAGGTGGACTCTTCTTGCAGTCAGCTCCTGTGTAATGCCTGAGGACTTAAAATCTTAGCATTATCTTGAATATTTTGGAGCTATTTTGTTCTTGTCTTTTAGACACTGAATCAAGCAGGTGTGACTGTTAAGTATTGCTGAGGAAAATATTCAGCCAGTTTTGCATACTGAGTTGAATGAAGCATATTCACAACAGGCTTACTGCCTTGGAAAAAAACAGAGATAATCAAATAATTATGATTTAGTATTTGCACAAAATTATTTAATGACACCGTATTTATAAAGTTAACATATAGATATGGACATGCAAGCTGGCTTCCTTCCATCTCAATATATTATAGTCAGTTCTGATTTTTTTCAGGAGTAAAAATAAAGGCATTATTTAGGTAACTAATCACTGCAGTAACAGAACCAAATTGTGCTCTTATTAAAATCTATTAAAATCTAAGATAAATTTCACTAAAGTTCACGTGCTTATTGTGGATACAAATTGATGCAGCAGGGTATCTACATTTTTACTTAAATTACTTTAAACAGTGGTGTAAGTTCACAGTTAAAAAAAATGTTAAGGGGTAGAATCTCTTCCTCTCTCTCTCTCTCTCTCTCTCTCTGCTTTTTAACTATTACTGTTGCTTGCTCTATTTGCTTTTTTTTTTCTTTGGCACAAAAAGATATGAAAAGACATGAAAGTGATTGTTATTTCCATACTGTTGTTATTTCATCTCAGAAATACTATGCAAAGAAATGTTTGTTTATTGCTGGATTTGTTCACGAACTGGGGGACTGAAATGATATTCGTTGTGTAATGCTATTGGACTTGATAAAACTGCTCACTTTCCTCAAAGAGTCAATTGTACATGTCTAATTGATGCTACCAAGAAAAATCTTTGAGCAGATTTGGAAACACTTTTTTTGTCACTCTGTTCTTGAGAGGGCAATTTAAATTATTCAGGATAAGCATCTTCCAAGGCAGATAAGATCTGCATTTTTAATACAGGAGAAAATGCAGATATACATGCATAATAATCTACATCTCCCATGTAAATGGAAATTGAAATCCTCCTTCCATTGTAGGCTACTTTTACCAAAGTTCAGACAGCAGAGCTCAAAGGAAAGTCTATTATGCGTTTGATTTTCCACATTCTTTACAAAGAAGAGGCTTTTTTTTTTCCAAGTGACTTTTTGATTGCATTCTGCTCTATCCCTTTATTTAGGCCTGGTATGCTATAAGAAGAGCAATTACAATAACATAAGCATTAGGCACAGGCTCTGACAACCAAATCAAACTAAAAGAATATCTACTGTCACATTAAAATTGCTTTTGGTATTACATCTTTCATAAGGAAGAGGGTAATACATCCTGAGCCTACATAAACAGATTACTCAGCCACCCCTGAAATGCAGCCAGTGCAGAGGTGGAAAGCAATAATAGTGATGTGCTAGTCACACAGAGAGCTCTTGAGGGAATGCAGGAAAAAAATCCCAAAAAACAAAAAACAAGTAATCAATTGAAAATACACAGGGAAATACGAAAGGAAAAGGATAAAAGAATTGCCCAAGCTCGAACTTGATCCTAACACTGCTGCTTAAGTACCCTCATTCTTGTGAAAATTCCTAACGTATTTTCAGTGACTGCAAGTAGCAGGTGATGCCTGCTTTCCTTTACTATGATCTTTATCATCTGACTTCTGTTACTGATGTGTGGTAATGTAAAATTTACATTCAGAGAATACAGTGGACACTGTGGTCAATTAGTAACGCTTTCTGTATCTCTGGTGACTCTCCTAGAAAGCATAATAACTAAAAGGCACCAAAAAACCCAACCAACCAAACAAACAAAAAAAAGAACTTAACCTTCACTATACAATATGAACAAAACTGATATGCCCCCCTGGGGAGGCACAGACATCATATCATAATACAGCTGTGTCTACCTAGGTGACCACACGGCTAATTCCTCTTTCCTACGGCTCCGTATGACAAAGCTGTACTCCCTGCTGGCAAATGCAACCCAAATGAGCTAAACTTGTTTGTGGAAATATTGCTTATTTATGAATTTGTCCTTGATGAAATTCACTGGTTTACTATGTTTGCAATGCAAATAGCTTGATAAGACAAGAAACTTTTCCTAGCCTTTTCCCAAGTACATCTAAGAAAACATGACAGGATTTAACTTTCAAGAAACTAGGAATAGATAAATATATAAATACGGGTATTTTCTTTCAGGACAACGTACTAATTGGAATATTTTACTATTTTCACTGCAGTAGTCCACTAAGTATCCTCATATTCAAATGGAACTGCATGCTGTAGCATTGTTCTAGGTAACAAATAAAGAACACTGCTACTGGTGGATGTTCACTCTCTGTGGATTATTGATAACCCTCAAACTTTTACAAAAGAAACCAGATGTCTGCTCATTTCACATTATTGATAAGAGGTGCAAAAACAATAAGGATGACTTGTTCACATACCATTAACTTAACCATGGGTAAAGTTAAGCATGGTATAGGGCCAACCTTCCTTTTACTGTCAGCACTGGCAGAAGAAGAGGTGATATTTTCTGCAGTACCACAACAGGCTCTGTTTGTGTGTGGTTGGGGAGTGGTTGGAGTTAATTCTTTCTTATTATTTTGAAATATAATTTTTCCAGTGTTTTACTGAAAAACACTTCCTTAAGCCAGTTTTTATGAGGACAATAAAACACTGCCTTTAATTTGCAAAAACCTGTAGCTTTGGAACTTGACAAGTGGATGAGTCATCCACAGGCTAATTGTATCCAAACAAAATTATCAAATCCCAAGTGAGCTAGTACCTTCTTACAAGGATAGACAACCACAGCCAAGATGAATTACTGTTTGCTCACTTTGCTGAATTTGTACTTCTTCAGGAAGATTTTCCTTTCTCATATTTTGAGACCCTTCCTTTCATTTGATCCCTGGAAACGTGCAATAACTAGTAAGAGGGGGACTGGAGAACAGGCAAATAAATTTTTAAAGCAAAATAAGTGCTTAACTGTTCTGCTAAATCTGTGCTTGAGTACATTTTTATTATTTTTATTTTTATTTTTATTTTTATTTTTGTCAGGCTCCTCTACTCTTGTGAAGTTTCATAAGGATTTTTACTGGTCTCAAAAATTACAGCACACCCAAATCCCCTATCCTGTGAGATGCTGTACTGTAATTAAGAAATCATTTGCATTTCAACACCGACTTCTGTTGAAGAAGATCAAAGAGCTCAACTACTAGAATAGTCTCTTAACATCTCTCTCAGGTATTATTCCTATTAGAAATCGAAGACAAACCCCACATCTGTGTTTGGTGTTTGATCCATCCATAAAATTTCCCCATCTTTGGGCAGCCAATGCTGGAGGATGAAGCACCTCTCTGCCCCACAGGTCTTGTAGCCCTATACAAGACAATCACTGCGCAATACAGAAGCCACTCACTTGTTTAGAAAGTGTGAACAGAACTCATATTTTCACTACTACTCTCAACTGATAGCATTCATGTTAATTTAGATTTTTATGCTGTCCTGAGGATGAAGGCACTGATTGTACTGGTTTAGTGGTTACTCTCTTTATCTGGTTAACGTCACAAGTTCCATCCAAAAAGCTTGCCAGTTATGAAAGACCAGCACCTCCACATCTATCTCCAAAAAAATAGTGCCATACTCAATCCAGAATCTTAGGGATTGCAAAATTAAATCTTCTGAAGTGAAAAAAAGTTTCCTTTTAAATTAATTTGCTTAAGGAAGCAAACACTTCTGGATCATTTCAAAAACATTATAAATGCCATCTTTAAGTATACAGGTAAAATAAAAAGATTGCTAGGGAAACTTAAACATTATGCTTTTCTCATGAACACTTATTTAAGAGTCTTATTTAAGTCCTGTTATTCGACAGGTCTTGTTCCAGCTAGCTGAAAACCACCATCTTTCCTCTACACTAATGTTTGCAATGGCTCTGGTTTCTTCACTAGAATTCAAATGAGAAAAAAAAAAGGTTAGGTATAAATAAATAAAAAGTTTGAAATGTCTAAGAAGCCTTCATGATCAGAGACATCTGATTTAAAAATATCTTAGAAAATCTTTTTCTAATTGAAACACTAACATTTCTGCCTGGAAATAAGGACACATATCACGGTGAAAAATTACCTCAGATAGGTTTGCAATGAGAGGATCAGTTAAGAGGAACTTAGTTAAATGAGACAGGAGATAAAGCGTCCTAATAACATGTAACATTTTTATTTTCAAAGACCATGTAACATATCTCTGACTGCTCAAAGTAAGTGCCCCCACAATGCAATGAACTGCTGAATTTAAAGAACTGAATAACGACAGAGTTTATTAGTCCAGAAAGTAGAGGTGAGCTTGGTCCCAAATTCTCAAGTGTGTCGGAGAAACACAGGAGAAGTGAACAGTGCTGATCTCAGCAAAGCTCAATGAAACATTCTTGTTACTGTTCCTGGGCAATGATAGCCTTGGCCCCGGTGCGGGCAGGGAATATTTTGAGTCTCCACTGCTTGCACTGGGAATTCACAGTGTGCAACCCTGGGAAAGCTAATGAATTCGATCATTAGTGAACTACCATCATATGTGGTGTAGGAATGGACTTCAACATGAAGCGTATGGCACTAGTGATCCCACTCACTGGACTGATCATAACTTAGTAAACATACCACCACACTGGCAGTTTTTCAACATCTTCTACAGGTCTTGAGGAGAACAGAAATAAACAGGGAAGAGAGGTAGGCAGCTATTGACTGCTAAAGCTACTTTAGAGACAATCTGGAGTTTACGAGACTTTGCATGCGAGGCCCCCTCCCTAACTTGATCCCTCTCCCAAAGCAATCTATCTTTAAGATATGATAAACAGCTAAGCAAGCATTATATACAAAGATGTTGGCAAATTGCTTTTTCTGTCACCGTAAAATTTTGCCTCACAGTATTAAATACAATTGTAAAACATTCTCCAGATAAAATGTTAAAGAGGTCTAGTGCTCCATCTCTCACTGCTGGCAATGAAGAGCTTAATCTAATTATTGCCATGAGCTGAATGTGTCTGCTGGTTCTAATCATCAGCAGTTTTATTGTTAGGTTATGCAATCCTAATTAAAGATAATTTTAGACAACAGAAAAGGTTTCGTTTTAACGAGGAAAAAAAAATAAATGCAATGACCTTATAGGTCTATTCAATAATTATTTTTAAGGTTTATTTTTAACTAATAGGTTTCTGTATATGAGCTACCAGTAAGCATTCAAATAAGAAATTTCTCACTGTATTGTTAGGTGCTGTAGTATTGCCACGGCACACTCGCACTCTGAATGCTACCCGAAATCAAGAGCCACTTCATTGCTGTTCAGTCCATTAACATACAGCAATGTAACACACACGCTTGGTGCCTCTTGGTTCTAAACTGGAACCATCTTAAAATGGCTTAAAATTCATCTTAAAAATCTTAACTTTTAGAAAAATACTGAATACCTCTTACAGAGACCTCTGATTATCCATCTTGCAAAATATCAGAGCTCAAAATCACTGTTTAAAGAAACCTAAACCACAACACTCCGGAAAAAAATAAATAAATACATTTCACTTCTGTTTTCAGGAAGTGAAGAAAATCACCATGGAATTACTTTCAAGTCCAACAGTCACCACCACAATCACACATCACTGTGCTGCTGAAACAGTAATTCTGGTATGAGTGACAGAATTATTACAAGTATAAATATGTTATAAATTTAACTGTAACTAATAATCATTACATACCAGAGAAACACTTCAGTCCTCTACAGATGTTTCAGGGTGCTGATGGAGACTAGCTTTTCTGCTGTGATGGTGTGGTCTAAGGCCAAGGTCAGGACAGTCAGTAAGAACGAAGCAGATGTATTATTTCTCTTTCAGTTTTCCAGTTTTTCATTAAAAACTAAGCATAAGTAATAAATAAACAAATCAGAGGAAACTGAACTAGACACCACATTCAGTGAAAAATATTCACAGTCACAGATATGGATCTTCCAAAAGAGGTTTGGGATGGCGACAATAATTTTTATTGTCCAGAGCAGAGAGAGGAACTACAGCCTGGAATAGTAGTTGTGAGGGCTGCATACAGCTGCACTCGCAGGGAGGTTATCATATTCTTATTAATCTATGCTTCTGGGTATATGGGGCTCAGCTGTGAGACTCACCAATTTGGGATGTACCCCCGAGGTACAGACACAGAGGGATGACCCAGCTGCACACCCTGATCTGTGCTGGCACTCTGCTGCTGCTGCTAATGATGGCTTAATGCTTTCTGTGGCATAGCAGAGGGGAGATTTGAAGGCATTTTTGTGGACTCAGATGAGAGTTGGGAGGGCTCATCTTGCAGAACAGCTGATTTTGCTGATCGTTTTTAATTGGCAAAAGAAAGAAAACGTGACTGAGGATGAAGGAGAAAAGAGGAAGGCTGTACAGGAGGGAATGGGAGCATGGCAAGGCAATGTGCAGTTAACTCACTGGCAGAACACACTGAGCATGCTATTCTTCTTTATGGTTATACAAAGGCTTCACAGGAAACCTCTAAGTAACAGCACAGTAACCCCTAAGTTTTCAGAGGCTTCTAATGTAATTTTTTTAAGCCTATCTTGGTTACATAGGAAATGAAGAGAAGGTTTTCTCAGGTAACATGAAAATCTTTATATATTTTTAAACAAACGTCTAATCCTAATATGTCTGCATTTAAACTGGATGCCCCCCACAATGTGATGAATAAAGCAATGGAAATTGCGAAGTGACTATGGTCAAGCACTCTCATGCCTTCCCAGTTCTCCCATCAGGCAGCTAAAGATCCTGCATTACAGAGGATAAAGTAAGGTATCTGAATCGTAGAATCATAAAATGGTTTGGGTTGGAAGGGACCTGTAAGATCATCTAGTTCAAACCCTTTGCTATAGGCAGGGACACCTCCCACTAGATCACGCTGCACAAAGCCCCTTCCAGCCTGGCCTTGAATGCTTCCAGGAAGGGGGCATCCACAACCTCTCTGAGCAATCTGATCCAGCATCTCACTGCCCTCACAGTAAAAATTTACTTCCTAATATCTTGTCTAAATCTACCCTCTTCCAGTTTAAAGCCATTTCCCAGCTCATCCTGTCGCTACCTGCCTTTATAAAAAAGTCCATCTCCAAGATTATTACATTTTTTTATGACAAATTTCTAGAAGTCACTTCCTTGTAGGTGTTTTGGTCCCTACTATCAGAAGCAATGCTTATAATACTAACATTTTAGAGAAAGAGAATACTTTAGTTGCAGTAAATACAACTTTCTTGTCAATACTTAAAAACAAAGAAAAACAAATAATATTCCAATTTATTGCTGTGCTTTTACTCTTATACCCAGTAGTCCACTGTATGACTTCCTATTGTTGCCAGACTCAAGACTGGGGGAAGCAGTAACCTGGATTGAATTTGAAGTCAGAATAAAATTGGAGGCTGGTTCCTGTCAGATACCAGACAAGAATAGAGCCTGAATCTCTGAATTTGAAAGCCAGGTCTTTTTTAATGTAGTGAACATATTGAACAGTGGGCTTTACTTCATCACAGTTTTAAATTTATCTTTTGTGGCTACCTGAGAACACTATCAGTTGATTTGGCTATTACAGGATCATAGCAAGCAAAACTCTCTGTTTGTAAAACTCAGAAGGCTTATGAAAAGATGAGAGTGGGTGGCACATAACTGTCTGTCTTTAATTGCTTAAAGCTACTTTAAAAATAGGCCGCTTGGAATAACTAGTCTAATGAGACTGTTACAAGAAGTCTGCTTGACCTTTCCTATGCTTTTGTGGTAACAATGGGATGGGAGAAGCTCAGATTCTTGTGGTCAAGGTTCCCAGGCCCTGCATGCCTCTCCTCTCTTGAGACTCAAGCATTGAGCATCGTGGTGCCAAACATTTTAGTCTTAACTCATTTTATACTCATGAATAAATTTCCAATTCAAAAAGACTTCTATTTAAATTAGTAACAAATGGGAAAAAGTAGGAGTAACTATTGATTTAATGGGCACATTCTTCTCAATTTTTGTACAGCATGCTGCCTCTAGCTAGCTTCTTTGTGAACACTAACTCTAGCATGGAGCATCCCTTGGGCCTTAAGAGTTGCTTGGTGACTGAGCTTGTCACTCAGATTATAATGTCTACCAGTGCCTGTCAGGATTTCAAATGAGCTGTGTCATGCCAGTACTTGTTCTGAGTTGGGAGTCAGGTCAGAGATCAGTTATGCAGCATTTGGCAGGAAGCCTCATAGTGCCAGGGGTGGGCATCAGCCCCTCCCACAGGCAGAAATCCCATTGCCACAACAGCAGAACACAGATTTTAACTTTGTCCATGCAGAGAAACACAGCGCATAATCTTCCAATGCATAAAAGATTTCTGACTGGCATGGAAGCTGTAGTCTGTATCCAGCACAATTTCCTGGCTTGGACCAGGCTTACCCAGAGCTTGATGAGGTTTCACACTGCTGACAGGAGCAATTTCCCATCTGTTTTCAGTTGCTGGACAGGTTGAAAGCACCAGGTTAAGGCAGCAGGGTTGAGGAGCAAGAACTGAGTAAGTCTCGAATAGTCAGAAAGGAAAATGTAAAGACTGTGGATGAGAAACTTTCGCAGAGAGGCACACCTATCTGCACACAAACATCGGAGGCATTAAGGGTGCAGTCCTAGGATGATACCCCACTGACACTCAACCCAATATAGCTGCTGCCTAAGCCAGGCAGGATGCACAAGCAGCAATCTGCAGAAATGAAGGGGCACTCACCCTGCTCTAGTCAGCAGATTGGCAACAGAGCTCAGAAGATAATGGTGTTTCCTGATTTCCTGGCTAGCTGCTTCGTCACTGCAACTTCAATCAACTTTGAAGTACAATGGTGCAAAAGATCCAGAGAAATCCCTCATCCTTGCTGCACTTTCTGCTAGAATTGGACTTCAGCTATAAGTCTTCAGTAGCTTTTTAGCTGTGAGAAAAAGGGGTACCCATTGAAAACTGGTGGGTGTAAGGGCATTCTTACCCTCTTAGAGGGAGTCCTGATGCTGGCTATGACCATTCCTGTTGGCACTTGCTCTCCTGGCTTCTTTTAAGAACCAGGGGCATGAATACGAATATAGGGGTATGAATAGTCCCTTGAGGGAAATTTCATAGAACCGCAGAATATCCTGAGTTGTAATGAACCCAGAGGGATTGAGTCCAACTCATGGCTCTGCATTCAAAAATCACACTCTGTGTCTAAAAGCATTGTTCAAATGCTTCTTAAACTCCAGTAGGCTTGCAGCCAACATGACTGCCCTGGGGAGACTCTTCCAGGGCCCAACCAACCAAGAAAACTCAGCTTCTCCTCACACACCTTGGCCTCTAGACCTGTCACCATCTTCACATCCCTCCTTTGTATGCTCCCTAATAGTTTCATACATTTCTCATATAGTGGCACCCAGACTTGTTCTCAGTCCTGGAGGTGCGGCTGCACAGCACAGAGTGGAGGGGAAAACCTATCCCCTTGCCCGGTGGCAGTGCTGGGTCTGATGCACCTCGGGGTATGTTTGGCCCTTTGGGCTGCAAGGGCATGCTGCTCGCACACATTCAACTTGTCATCAGGTAGAATCCCCAAATTCCTTTCCATGTAGCTTTTCTTCAGTGTCTCTGCCTCTTGCCCCTGAGTCTGCACTCATATCCAGTGTTGCAGGTGGTAATTGCTCAGGCTTCCAATTTGTCAAGGTATTTCTGCAAGGCCTCTCTGCCTTCCAGGGATTCAAAAGTTCCTTCCAATTTAGCGTCATCTGCAAAATTACTTAGTATACCTTCCAGCCCTGCACCCAAGTAATTGATGATGACATTAGAGAACTGGCCCTATTTCCTTGGTGAACTTCATTTATGTGGAATAAATCTGGTTAAGATGCATGGTTTCTCAAGAACTAAATCCTGGGCTGAGCCATTAAGTATAGAAAGTTGTTGCTTATCATACTACATACTGCCAAGCTAAAACCTATAGAAGAAACTGTAGCTGAAAACTGGCAATAAAAATATCTCCAGTGGTTCAGATAGTCTTCCTTGACACTGTTAGAGTTATTTCTACAGCTTACATATATTCCTTATATATTCAAATGTAGCAAAGAATATCTGTACACTATTTTTTTAATAAATTTACGCAAGCAGCCTAACATCCTTGAACTGAAATGATCTCAGCTGAGTCAACTTTTGCCCTTCCACTACTGTCTTCCTTCTCTACTCAGGTTCTCCAGTAAGGTAAACCAAGGAGAATCTCGTCTAGAGGTGCACATATTTGTGTCGGACAGTCTGTGCTGGTGCAGTAAACTGGGTGTGGTCCCACAAACCAAATGCTATTTAGGTGCACCATTTTTACCTAAAGGACTGTTCTAAAAATAAGGTTGAGCTATGAATTATACAGATAATACACATTTGTGACTATTTTTGTTCAGATGGTTTGCTTTGTTGTAGGAAAGGTTCACATCTTCTTTCAACTGACAGGATTTGGTAAGCTTTGTCCACTTATGTTACTTCAGACAGCCCTTCCCATAAAAAAGTATAGACACAGCTAACCAGCTACGTGTGTTTTTTTAAGGATAACCACAAGTGCAGTTTGAAGGGGAAAATAATATTACTTAAAAGTAAATGTGAAAAGGTAGATATGCTTTTCCAGGCTAATATTTTTCAAAGAGAGGTACGTTAAATTTTAATGTTAAAGTAACATCAATGTTGAAGAAGAGACAATGTCTGAGAAGAGACAGAAATTTTGGAAACAACACTAAACGGCGTTAAGCATTTTCTGAGTACTGCTACTGAATTTACTATGTCCAGCAAAATGACTGCAGGTAATAAATTTATTCCAAAAGTATATAGAGACTATATATTCTGATAGGACTGGCTGCATGCTTTTTTTGGCAAAAAGCAATACTATTATTAAATCTAAAATAAAACACTGAAAATAAAATACGCCTCTTCATAACACAGAAGCTATTGTTTGCTCAATATGGGCATCTACAGTATAGACAAGACATGACAAACTTGGAAATACCAGAGAGGATCTTACATTAGAACCTCTGAAGCCTCTTCCTCTCTGTATGGGTGTTAGTCCTCCTTACCTTGTGAAGTACAACCTACAACATGAATATCATTCTAATTTTTTCGAGGTTGTAACGATGTTGTGCAGTCTGGGAAATGACTGCCAACCTGTAACATGCTGTGCAAAACTCCGAAGTTTTCAAATCATTTTCTGTATCGATCATGCACACCAGAATCAAATAAGTTCCTATGCCATCTGTAACAGCAAAATAATGTCTCAACACTTCGGTAAGACTGGATCAAGTCTTTCTTAAATTGCCCTCCGACTTTACACCATGTATGTCTCTGAGCTTTTCCAATAGCTTTGCTCTGAAGTTTCACCTTCGGGAAATAACTAATAATACGTAGAATGTACTTGGTACCTTACAAAGATACTGTATGGAAAAGATCAACTCATATACAAATATAAAACATTAAAAACCCCATTTTTAAAGTTTCAGCACTAGCAGCTGCATGTGGGACAGGTGCTGCTGAATGAGGTTTGTCTGATGTCCCAGCAGGAGTGTCTAAAAAAACAGTGACTTGAGTTAGGCTGCACAGTGCAAACCAGTGATGTGTAAACAAGAAACTTTTGAAGCATGGAACATCCTTAATGAAAAATCCTCTCTGCAAGAGGGAGCAACATCCACTAATTCAAATAGCTCTTCCAGTTAATTTATTCTTTGAGAGAGGCAAGCTCTACAAGGCTTGCACTCTGCACTCCAGATTTTCATGAATGTCCTTGGTAAGGTTTCTCCACACAAAATTCAGAGCATTTTTACTATGCAAATACACATCAACTAATAGAAGCGTAGGTGACAATACTACGAAGTCCTGATCCTGGTACTGCCACTAGGTTTTCAGTCTCTGGATTATAATGCGTTTATCTGAAAATATGCTTAGATGGGTAATGGTCAGAATATGAATTTATGAGTAATTGTTTTTCTGGTTTGTTCAATTTCACTTCTGCACTGTCATGAGTTGCGCACTTAAGG
The DNA here is from genome assembly GCA_036925125.1 of Oreortyx pictus. Taxonomy (NCBI): domain Eukaryota; kingdom Metazoa; phylum Chordata; class Aves; order Galliformes; family Odontophoridae; genus Oreortyx; species Oreortyx pictus. The sequence goes on along the minus strand of JAUPFR010000003.1, from coordinate 82,588,816 downwards.
AAAATAATAGGATTACAAATTTCTTTGCCAGATCGGCATTATCCTGACTAGATATTAAAAGAAATGAATGATGAGTGCAGCTGCAACACAAGAACCAGAAGTTCCAGTGATATTCAATCAGGTATGAAAGCTTCACTATATCTGAATATCAAGCATTTTTGTGCATCCAGCATATTTTGTATATTCTGTAGTTGAAATATTTTACATATTTCATTGTTCTGAATTCAGATGTGAGCTTCACTAGAGTTCAAGGAACATGTGATCCAGGAACATTTGTAGCTAACAGCATTATTAAAAATTAATCTTTATAAATACATAATCATTTTTCTATGGCATGGAAACTTAAGTGGTTTGTGACCTCCTGCTGTTCTTCATAAATTGCTGCAATAATATGTATTGTCCTTTTCCCAAACAACCCTACTGCTGCTTCACTGTGGAATATTATAGATTAATATTAAAATAACACTTAACAGGCAATAGTTGTGAGTACATGTATACACAGATAAGTAGAGAGACAGGTGGAGAGAATTATGCGTCCCAGGTGAGAATGATTCATTTTCCTTATCAAGAACAGTGGCTTGTGTCCTCCTGATGCCAGCCTGTTATGTTAACAAGCAGTTATTTGCCTGTCCTGATGCAAGCCTTCTTTCTGTGTATTCCCCCAAGCTGAAGAAGAATCACAGACCCTACTAAGATGAACCTTCTAATTTAAGTAGAAAATTGCAATTATTTTGTCAAACCCTTTAATTAGCAGATGGTACTACTGCCATTGTGGGCCACTACTGAGAACGCCAAAGCAATCCCATTATCCTCAAGTGGGACAAAGAAATATAAACAAAAACAGTATTTCCACATCACTCTCCTGTAATTAAGTGGAACAGAGTAGAGAAAGAACACACACACATACGCACGCAAAATCTCTGTTAAATGTCTGAAACTCAGAAAGTGTTCTTCTACCATTGTGATAAACTCAGCTCAGAAAAATTACGAAGAACTTGTAGATGAAGAGTCAAAATCACTTATTCTCATCCTAATACACTTGACGGAAGTTCATGTACATCTTCCACCAGGACTGTAATAGAGGAAAATGCACCATATATGACCTAAAACTGACTCCATAAAAACATACCTAGAAGTAAAATTTAAAAGACTTCCTGTTTGAGAATGATATAATGATAGAATGATATAAGTCCAAATGCTAAAATTGCCAAGGGAGTGACACCTCCTGAAGTCCTGCCTACCTTTGTGTTCACTGAAACAAAGACAGATTGGTAATTTATTCTCCTTGGAATCATCAGAAACAGTTTCAGATAGCCACAGTTTCACTACAATCACCTCAGAGTGAACTACTGTTGAACATGACAGTGCATCTGTGAAGGGCTGAAGTTACTCACAGCCCAGCTCACCCATGGAACACTCTTCATTGCTCTGCACATCATTCAGCAATACACAAAAATGCCTGGGAGCATCCTCAGGCACCTCTGAACACTACAGTGTGAAGCAACAGGGCAATTCAGTATCCAGGTGCACAGAGAGAACACCAGGAACCACAGAAATGAATATTCCCAGCTCCTTTAACTTCTTGGCCACTACACATTTTAGCTATGTTGAATTCCAATAGGAATAGTCAATTTAAAACTCTTTATGGGCTTCAACAGTCTTAGGAGGAAAGAGCATATGTCCGTGCACATTAACATGCAGCTGGGAAAAACTGTACCCCTGCTGATTCACATACTGAAATAAAGAGGAGATTGGAAGAGTTTGGCACTCTCTTATTGAGGTCCTAGATACTACACAATCTTTTTATGTCTTTAGTTATTGTCATACATAATTCTACATCTCTATGAACACTGTGAATCTAGCAAAATATTTTACTTGGTAGAGGCTTCTCCTTATCCGCTTTTGGGGCAACAAAAATGAAGTAAGAAAGAAGACTCTGAATTACGCATATCTCATTCAAAAACTTGAAGCTGAAAACAGAAACCTACTTCTATTATGTGCTCCATTGCTTTTACTTTTATTTAGAAGCACATAATCCATAAATTCAATAGAAAAGTAATATAAAACATGTATATGTTTGCACAACTAAGCTAAAACTGTTCTACAAATGAATGACTAAGAGCTGGAATGGCTTTTAAATTATATAACAAAATTAACAAATTAAAACATGGATAGTAAGAACTAGAACATACACCACTTTATGGTTGTCCAACTTGTTCTAGTTTACTGAGGTATACAATATCTTTCATATACATATATATATATATATATATATATATATATAACCCTTGAACAAACTGGTCTGAATGGCTCAATCTCACAGCAGTGTGATTAAATGTTTCTTAATGCATTTAATCTCACAGAATAATTGCTCAAATAAATTCACATCGAGCATGTGCAGCCAAAATTTAAATTATGGGCTACTAATCTCCAGTGTATGGATTTTCACCAGTATTTTAAAACTAGAAAGAAGTGAGAATGAATGCATGTGAGCATGTGCAAGTATGTGCTAACTGCATAAATACAGATTAGATACCTATTCATCCCTTGTCTGTCTTCCTACTATCTTTACTCAGCATCTATTCTTTGGTATTCATTTACAGAGTATACAAACTACCCATGCTTCCTATATTCAAGCATTAATTACAGGTTCACTTAAATCTAGGAGTTAGCTCTGCAATTAAAAGGCATGTATCTGAACAGATTAAAATGGACTGGAGGAACAATGCAGTGCAGCCAATTTAGTCTTTTACTTACAATGTCAGTGTTATCCAACCTGAGGAATTCAAAAGAAACCTGGACTGGAAATACTGAAAGATATCTGGAATGAAAATGTAAAGCAAAGTCCATTTTGATCTCAAATAAGTAAAAATAATTTTTCAGGTGCTCCTTTGTTTTAACCAGTTGTTATAAATATCTAAAACAATGGGAAAAATATGGATGTTCTAAAGGACACTGCAAATTGACACATCTTCTGTGTGTGTTCTGGACCTGACTTGGGTAAGGTCTTGTGCTGTCTATTCCTGCACTGAAAACGATACTGTCAACATCTGGCTGGGATAGCTCTGTCAGGAAGAACTGGAGACTCAATCTGGGATGCATTGAGGAAGCTGCTATGTGACTTAAACATTTTCCCACAACATTAAGTAAAGAAAAATGAAATAAAATCATTCAGGGGTACACTTTGAGCAATTACAAAGCGAACAGTACTGAAAGAATGGAAAATAGCCCAGGTTTTACTAAAATATGGCAGACCACTGACTGGAAAGGATATCCAAAAGCCTGAAAATGATCTCAGGCAGATGGCAAGAAGATGCAGGTCAGTTTGCTTACCTCAGTTCAGGATTGGTTTCAATTTCTAAAATCTTGCCCACTGCTTCATTTATTTTTCCTAGACCTAATACTTACTGAAATTTAATTAAAGTGGTGTTTGGATTTAAGCACTCCACCATAGCATTAGCTACCCACTCATCGTAGTGCTGCTCTCCTCAGAGACATACTGGCTGTGATTTACACAGCAATTGCTGCTTCTCCACAGAGGGAAGATTGGTCCCATGATGCTCATGTGCTTCCTGATTTCCAGCCGTTACATTTCATTAAGAGACAGCTAAAACTGCCTCAGTGGCTTCCTTGTATTACTTTTCCACATAAGCAGTTGGTTCGATTTCCATGGGGATGCTATGGGGACAGGAACAGGATGAGGGGGTGTCTCTTGACACTGTCTTCCTACACAGAATCAGTTCCACTTCAAAAGACTTTGGGAAACTCACATGAGCAACTACAAATGGAAATGACTAAAGGTCGTTTGGAGAATAATGGGAAAACAAAGCAAAGTTTAAAAAAATTAAATAATAATAATAAAAAGATGGCCCAGAAATCGGCATTTTGTAGTCAATTTCCACAATATTATTCAACAACATGATTTGTTCCACAGTTATCTCCTTTAATAAATGTACATACATTTTCTTTTGGTCTTCCCTACTCAAGAGCATTATTTAAAGTGGTCTTGTCACCAAGTGGGATGCCCTAGATAAGCAAAGAAAGCCTCCTGGCTACACCCTATTTTTACATAGGGTCAGGCCTGTTGCCACTGGAGGTGACGAGATTTTTTACCAACAAGTTTAACAGATGGAAAAGTGCAATACATCATCTACTACAGGAAGGTGATGTACTGAAGGATGATGTTCAAACACATGCATAGATTACAGGGAAAAAAGTAGGACATGAGCATACGCATGTAAAGATTGTACAGGACTAGCAAGAATTACATGAGTAAGGAGATTCTTCAAACCACTTGGTATGACATTAGTCTGAGGCTCCTGACGATTAGCTTTATTTTTATGCAGCTTCTCTGCAGCACAACAGATATCAGAACAGCAGAAAAAGTATTTAGCCCATACCTTAGCACATGAGCTTGGAATAGCTACTGCTTTGTTCATCTTTATTCTACAGGGAGTTTCACATCAAGCATGCAGAGCAATTTGTTCACAATATGCATAGCAGTATCACGTTTGCTCTAGCTCAGAGAGAGCTCTGCTCTTCTGAAGAAACTGCTGGGTTTCATTAGATAGCGCAATCCTCAAAGCCTGTCTTCTGTTTCTCCCATTTAACTGTGCAGTGAACTATGGTTTGGCATATTTTTAATTGCCACAGATGGAAAGTGTCACAGATCTCCTCCTCTGTGGTTTTTCGTACTCCAAGCACTAACTTTTATGGTCCCCTCTTCTGGGAGTGCAAGAAAAGCAGAGACCAACATAGCTCTCACTGCAGCTTTGGGTATCAAGGGTGCTCAGATACAAATTGTATTTTCTGGATAAAACCCTGTTACCAAGGCAACAGTTATCACACACACAAGCCACTCTCCCCCTCAGGGCACTTAATTCCATAGATAAATCCCGAAGATCCTGGTCAAATAAAACTTTTTTTCTCAACAGTCATTCTGATCAGCAGGACTGAAGGAGGAAGATGTCATGGCTATCTTGAAGAGTTCAAAGCCAGCCAATTCAGTAAATGAACCAGTGACAGACGACAAGGAATAAGTTGTAAAACTGCCATCTCCTCACTGGCAGCAAAAGCTCAGGGAGTTTGGAAACCCAGGTTCAAGTCCCAGCCTGTACAATAGTCCATTGGTGGCAGCAGGGTGAGGCTCATGACCTGCAAGAGAAGCTCAGCCAACTCCTTCTTGATAGCTGCAAGAATCCTAACATACCTTGATAAAAAAGTGAATTAATATTAAATTTGTTAATTTAAGTTGCACATTAAAACTTGACCAATTCAAGTCACAGCTGTGTGAGTTCAGAATGAGCCTACACTGCAGTACAGCTGAGATATGACTTTATCTAACTGCAGTCACTCAAACAAGAGCAGGAGAATCAAGCCAGTTTCACAATCCTTGCAGTAAAACCAGAACGTGGGCTAATCTGCTAGCCTAACAAATAGGGGGATTTTGATTGGCTTTGTCAGCTACTTGCAGTGCATTTTGCCTAAAGGAGTGTTGTCTGCACATTAATGCCAGGAATGCTACAGCATCACTGGCCTCTCATTTCAGCACGATGCCTTTGTGGATTCTCATGCAAAAAATAAACATCAATATTTAGAGGTAGCTGTTCCAGACTATGACCTTTCTAGGGCATAAACATCACATCTGAATAAAAAAATGGTGCATGGGCTTGGTTTCTACAAGGGATGAGTACATGTGCTAGAACTCCTGCATCAGTGCTTGCCAAGATGATAAGACTCTCATGTTATGGAGACCAAGGATGGATGTCTAGTGGTACCAGTTTAGATTCATCACTAAGTAAGATGAGCAGCTGTCACTGATTGCACTCTTCTTATTTCTAAATCAAAACACAGGAATTTTCTCTGGTGATCATCACTTTTGCTCTGAACAGGAAATAGTGGTGTTCAATGAGCTATCCAGATATCCACCAGGTGTCTGCATGCTGTACACTGGTGCATACATCTAGAAATATAATAAGTATATATATTATAGGTTCTGATCCTGTTCCCTCCTCATATATCTGAAGAGAGTCATATGCAACATGGCAGAAGCCAGTGCGTACTGCAATGAATTATCCTGTTCTGGAAGAAGAAAGCCATTCTCCATACCACTTAGGACCACCTCAAGGACAGAATGAGGCCATTACAGCATACTCATTTTTGGATATGGTGGTGATCTAAGGGCTTTTCAAAAATTAATTACTCATAGTCAAAGAAAAGAAAAAACAGCAACAACAAAACACCACGGTGTAGCAAAAGATGGATGAGATGATGACATAACAAGATTATGAGACAGAGAGTTAACCCCTAGTTCAAGAATAAGTAACAGAAAAGGTTTACAAAGTCTTTCAAGATGAAGTTGTCATCATCATCAAAATACAGCATCTGTATCGCAGGTTTACAAGTGGCAGGGGCATTTATCTACCTTGTGAAAAACAAGTACACTGAGATTATTTATTGCACAGTCAAGACAATCATTGCCTTTGATATGGTTCACTGCAAGAGACACTGAAGTTATCAGTGGGATTGCAGTGTTAGCATACTGAGGATTGCCCCTGCATTACCAGTGGTGGCTGTTAGGACTCTGCACTTTCTTTTCCTTCTTTGCTATGACCTCTTGTACTCCCCAGTGCCCAGTGTATCATGGGGTTCTCTTTGGAGTACAGCTAACTAAAGTTTTCTGATTTAAAAAGTGGAATAAAAGGTTCTTGCATTTTCAGTAATTCCCATGAAAAGAGTCACTATGATAAAATTACTTACAGGCAGATATAAACTTTGTTAACTACTACTCATTTCTAATTTCTTTCCTTCTAATAATGCCAGATCAAAGACATCCATGGATTAAGTGTGGATTTTCTTCCACATGGGATTTGCTTTGTGTTCCTTTGCTGCTGCCTTTTGATAATCTCCTTGAAGTGACCTCCTCACACCATTTATTCATGGCCTCTGAAACACCTGGGTTCTTCTTCCGTTCATGAGCATCTCCCTCTTATGGTGACACGGCTTCCCTATGAAATGTTAATATCTTCTTTCCTTACTATTTCCTCCTTTTCAACACAAATAGGAGGCTGTGGACAGACTACACTTTAAAAATCTACTGGCATCATAAAATGACAAGTTATTTCCATAAACAATTTTTCAGAAGTTCTGATCCTTCCTTACAGTATTACACTTGGTTCAAATATTTTGGACTCAGGACTGAAGGCTGTCAAGAGCACAGTCACTTTCCCAAACTCATCTCCTAGTCTAAATCCAGAACACCCAAGGTGACCTTTTAGCACCAACCAGCCGGTGTCTGTTTTCTTTCATTCATTTTCATGTATTTTTTGAAGCAATTGTGAATCTCTTGCATTTCTCCACCCTACTTGACAACATCATTACCTGTTTCTAATTTCAGCCAACTTTGATGATGGAACGAAAGACCATGAAATTATGTTCCTAAAGCTCAGGCAAACTAGCAAGCTGGCTAAAGGAAAGTGATCCAAATTGCATTCCTAGTCTCATGATTAATCCAGGAAAGAGAAAACCATATAAAATCAGTTATCATGAGTTCTGTTGTTTACAGAATTACAACTTTGCTTCCTTTCCCCACAGCTATCAACTAAAATCTTCCAGGAGAGATGATGCGCCCAGGAATAGTTAGCTTTTAAGAAAAACAAAACAAAACAACCCTCATGCTCAGGCATATCTAAACTTCAGTCCAAACAAGATCACTCACAGCCAATTGCAATTTTTTTTTTTAACTAATGCTTAATATGCCTATAGCATATTTTCTCATTACATATGAAACTGGGAGGAATGCTAGTATGACTACTTAATACAGGCTTGACCCTCAGCATGAAAACCAAAGGGAATTCAACAATCATTTTTACTAGGCTTTCAATCGTGTCCATAAAGCACACAGGCTATTAGGGATACGTGTACAGTTTTGAAAATGTAAGTGCCAGCATAGAAGCATGGACGAAGTATTGATTTTTGATGATGATGATAGAAAATTCATGAGCTTCCAAGTGTTTTTAGGCAGAACTTAAATCTAAAAGGCTGCAACAGTGTGTTTTCAGCACACGTTCACATCCAGGAGACACCTTGGCCTGCAGACACAAAGCTCACTACTGTAGAGAGCCAAGCACCCGCTGAGCACCACTGTCTTCTTTTGGGTACAAAGCTCCTCAGAAGGGAGACTGTGGAGCTGGCAGGAGCCTCTGCAGGCTGTCCGCATGAGCAAAGGATCTTGGCATTCAGCAACAGCCTGCCAGGCACCCTGCACCCAGTGAAGACAGAGAGGATTCATCAGCTTCAGCAGAAAGAAAAATCAAACCCATTGTCAACTATTTTCAGCACAAATACAAGTCACCTTCAGGCAGCAGGGTTTCTGGGTACTCTTTGGACCTCACTCAGAGCAATGCTTATCTATGCACTTTCAGCTGTCAGCCCCATGCAACTGTGGAATTAATGATGAGCACCTGGAGACCATGAGCATTTTGCAAAATGTAGGGAGGTGATGGATTTGTGTTTTCAGGTTAAAGCAGTAGCTAGCAGCAAAAGTAAAATCCCTTAGTAATTTCTCTTTCAAAATAGGCAAATAATGCTGTTGGTTAAATTGAAAAAGTATGATTCACCATAGCAAAAGGCTGATTTTTACTGCCTGCTTTGATAAACAGAATTGTTTGGGTTGCCTGATTAACTTGGAAAGACACATATTGCTCTGAAGGTACAAAGGACCAAGGCTGTTAACTAACAAATTAAAACCTTTTAAGGGGAACTAAGGACAGTACATTCAAATACGTACATGCACATTTTCAGTTGCAAAATAATTGAGATAGACAGTTCTTTCTGCCTGGCAATATATATCTGCTACTCTAGTAATAGCAAAAGGAATAGCTGGTCAGTGTCATGGATCTATCCCCCCATTACATCTATCTAAAAGTGTGCGTGGGGGTCAGAAAGACAAACTGTTATAATGAAAGGAACATCTATTATACAACAAACAACCCAAATGCAGTTAACAGAGAGTACTACATTCAGTCTATACAAATCAATGCAAACCAAAATATGTCTTGTTTTTAACCACCTCCAGTCATCTTTATAGGTATATTGCAATACAGAACAGAAACATCCCTCCAAAAATTTAATAGGTTTCAGTAAAGCAAACTACAATACAAAACACATACTGCGTTCTTCAAAATAGAGTTTAAATACTAGAAGAAATCTGAGATTTTTTTTCTGTTCTTTTGGTTTCCAAGACTTACTTCTAAAGTCATGTGGGGCTTTTTATAGTTTTTTTTATTACTAGAAACCAAGATTCACTCTGAAGGACTTGAATAAGCCAAGCAAGGGTTCTGAAGAAAATGCCACATGTTGACAGATTGACCACAAAAATAGAGGAGACCACGGTCTGCGATATTTGGAATCTACAGCACCTACAGGCATTGTTCAGGACAAGACAAAGACAGATCAGCAGCAGAATTTGGAAGAGAGCCCAAGTTTTCTCTCCTTATCAAATACGCCCTAATCACCCCCTCTGTCGTCTTCTTCTGTCTCCTCTGGTCAGTCCTGGTAGCCAGGAATAGCTCTCACCAATCCAGTAGGGCCTCTAGATCTTGTGTCAGCTAATGGAAGTAATCTTCATTCCTTCCTGCTAGCTCTTGTGGCTACTTACAAAGGCTCTCAAGAAAAGCCATCTAAATTAAGTAACTCAAGGAGGATCAGCAGTGCTATATTAAATACTTGCGTGGACATTTTAATTCAGAACTGAATTGGCCTTAACGAATTGAAATAAGATGAATGAGTTCATGAACTGAATAAACACTGACCCTAGGGCTTACAATGACATAACTAATCCATTTCATATTTACAGTCTAAATAATTCAGGACAACTCTCCCAAGTAACAATGCATAAAAAAGCCCTAGAATAAACAAGACTTAGATAAAGATTTCTAAGAAACAACCATTCTTTGTCAAACTACTTTTGAATCCCAATATATGACCTTATTTTTCCTATTAAACCTCTAAAAATAGGGCAACTCAGATTCGCTTTCTAGCAACTGTTTATCATTCCTCTACATACTAGCCCTAGCAGCCCTGGAAAGAGCTCACAGTTAATGGCTTTGCCTGGGTGACTGCTATACATATGTCAGATCCTGGTGGATCTGGGATTTCTTATCCCTACTGCCAAAATCCTACTCATCTAGCTGTATGTGCCTTTTTAATGTATTTTGTGGACAATGAAATAAAGGGCAGCAACAGTGATTAAAAAATCTTATCAGATTAGAGTCACTGGGCTGCACGCTCGCATTACTGTAACAACTCAATTCCCAACCAAAATATGGGTCAGCCATCAATCAGGTCACTGACATGGCAGGACTCAATCAATGTCCTGCCACGTTGGCCTGAGGGATTCCTGCTTCATTTCCTCTCCCGTGGGAAACAGCGAGCAAGAGGAAAGCTGTATTCGAGGAACAAAACTGCCTCAACAGCAGCTCTAAGCAAAGGCATCTAATGAGTTTCCCATTTGGAATTCACTCACTCGGCAGTGGTACCTAAAACGCGTGGTGGATTTTTCATACAGCTGTTCTGGGAGTGAGAGACGTTCACCCATAAGCAAAAGCAGGAGCTACTGAGCAGCTTCCTCCAGCCACGGCACCTGAACCCTGCAGCGCTGTGGACGAGCTCTGCTGAGTCTCAAGACATGCACCTGCATAACGTAGGTTATTGACTGATACATCCAATGGCTGTTTCTGTGATGGAATAACAAAAATGACTCCTGCCGAGTGTTTCTTAAAAGCCACATCCCGAGGCCACCCCACCAGAAAGGAGAAAAAGGACCGCCTGTGGTGCCTGGGACACCCTAATGCAACTGCTGCCTTTTCGGCTTTGTTCTCACCGCACAGAATGCCTTGTGCCTCTATGTCACTGTAAAACACTGCTCCTTCCCTTCCATATCATTCCAGACAGCATTAAAAACCTGAAGAACGAAAGGCAACAGCCTAAGAAACAGTAATTAATTTTCATGCTTCAAATGCAGTTTAAAAATAAAAGAAGCTTCAGTGTATTTTGTTATTAAATGAAAACATTCTAGAATAAACTGTAAGCATACAGATTGATGAAGATTGTACCTTCATGAGTCACGGCAATAACAGCTGAAGATACACAACTTTTTTTTTTTTTTTGACCAAAAAATGAGCTTCTTCCAAATGTGCTTGTTCTCTCTCCTTCAAACCAGATACTCTATTACTGCTCATTCTGAACACTTCTGAAGCCATCTTCAATGAATGTCATTCTCTAATCCATGTAGCATGCAGAAGTGCATGCAATTAACAGCATCTATTTTTCAATCCTCAAAATCTGCTGTAAATTCTCTAATGGATTAATTGTATTATTACATTATTATAAAAGGAAGGCATTGTTGTAGAATTATGTTGCAGTATTACACTTTGGGTGCCCTCGTATAATTTTCACAGCAGCTGGAAATGTAATTAGCATAAAAACCAAACAGCCTCATTAAACATCCCTTTCCTGTACGATGGGACACATTTAACAGCCTCATCTCAATGGCTCTATTAAAGCCATGTGCAGAGCTGGGATGGGGTTCCAAACAGCCCCAAAATGCATTTTCAGCCCAGATAAGCAATGTCACCCTCTTCAAACCTGTAAGTGTTATACACAGCAGCTCTCAAGGAGACACAAAGATGCTGCTTTGCAGTGGGATGAGCACAGATGGGTGACTGACTGTACTCCCCATTTTTGAAACAGAAGCTTGCATTTGTCAATTCAAGTATAAAAATAGACGGCTGCTGTAACTGCCCTCTGTGTGCAAATCAAAGCTGCACCTTCTGAACATAACTGCTCATTTGCATTCTTTTAATCTGTTTAAAATGCCAGATCTAAAAACACAGAAGATTTATAATTCCAGCAATAAAGAAGCAAGTGTCACTCAGGCTGTCCCTTGCTACAAAGTGCTTAATTAAGCTTTGGGTTGTTAATCTCATTGCAGGTTAGAAAATGACCATTGGGTTTAAAAATCTCTGTGGGATCTTTGGTTCCGCAGAGTTAAGCGGATTTGCAGGCTAGTTTGTGATCACTATATGGAAATGCAAAAGTTTTAAAAATTGCCTACAGTTTTGAATGAATTCTAGTGCAGCTTCAGGCCAGCTTCTCAAAAGGCAGTAAGGAAACACTGTAGTGCATGCAGAGAGAAGCATGGACAACCTGTTTTAAGACCTAGAATCTCTCTTTTCTTTTTTCCCACTTTAAAACTTGAGAGCTGGTAAAACGCGCAGTTTCAGATCAATGCAAAAAACAGAATTAGAAATGGATTTTAATTGCTTATTCACTGCTTGAGCTCGAACAGTGTAATATTTCAGCTGGCTTGAAAAATAAGCATTTTCCTGTCTGGCCATCTTATAGTTGGTATTCACATTTTTAGCTATACTCAATACCTAGTTCACATTTGAAATGAATGTAAATTTGAATAAAAACACCTACGATTCACCTGCAAATTACTGAAATATTATATGATTATTTTGTAGCTTTTCCTTCAGATAAAAATATTTGCTTAAGTCAGTGTACACTTATGACATAGGTAACAGCTTCAGACAAGGATGAGGACAGGAAAAGCCTCAGCATAACTTCAGACTGAGCTACACTGCAGGGGAGGATTCCTCTCTCTTTCTCAACGCCAATTCAGAATTACATTTAATCAGGATATCAGAAGAAACATAATTATCTCAGTCTTCCATACCAAAACCTAGAGAAGGTCTGGCCTAAAAGTGTAAGAGGAGTTGTAATTGAAAAACTAATTAATTAAACCTTTCACACGGGATCACGGTAGTTATTAAATAAGGATGAAAGTGATCAGAATGAGATCATATTGTATTTTAGAACACAGGCGTCCTTGTGGACGCACACAAAGCAATCACTTTCCAAACGGAAGAGAATAGGAATGTTTAAGAGCAGCACTGGCAATGAATTATTGAATTTCTACTCTTCAGAATACTCTGAAAAGGAAAGTGCAAAATATTTACCTATAGGTAAATAGGAATAAGCTTTAGGAATTAAAATGATATGGAGAGCACATTTTGTTTTCTTCATGTGTTAATCAGAATTATTCCAAGTCCCTGCCTGTAAGTGTTGTTAAATTTAAACAGTCCCTCTGCTGACTGGGAGACTTACCATATATAAACACATTGCCATATGAGATTTTATACAGGGCTTTTGAAAAAAGCCTAGTTTGGAAAAACTGAAGCAATAAGGCTCCGCAAGCAAAAAAAAAAACCAGCACTTGAGCATAAAACAAATGGCTGTTTTAACACAGATCCAGGAGTGGAACAACTAAAAGTTTCATGAGTGAATACACTTTTGGCACACTTGCTTTTCTTTAAACAGTTTGAGTGCGAGGAAGTACATGGAAGTGCTTGTACGACCTCCCTAAAATAATCCAGATGCTCCATTTTGCAGCACTGTGTATGTTAATGGGCTTCATTCTTTAAATTCAGCACACAGATCTCAGCTATTTTAGAAGAGCAACTGGTATCGAGAGAAGAGTCCTAAGGTCCTCAGGAAGCAGGTAAACCTGCTCACATGTCCTGAAAGCTCACCCAGTCTTCCAGCCCAACCCCTCCCAGCCCAATAGGTCTTTCCTGGCTTACAATCATTTGCTTCTTAGCTCTTCCGATAAGTTGGTCTACATTGTTCAGTCTTAGTCTTTATCCCTACAAACTCTGTAATCCTACACCTTGAGAAGGTGAATGTCAATCTCTGCAGTCTTTAATTTTACCCTAAGCAAATGAGGCTGTATATGAATCAGGAGCTAAACTGTCCAGCCCCGAGGTCTTTGCCATGCATGGTTGTGGCCTCAGGACTAATCCGTGGAAGGAGTTTTACAGATTTCTATGAGGAGGAGGATCTGGAAGACAAGTGAAAGTAGGTTTTGAAGTACCTAGAAAAAGCTGAGATGAACAGATTTCCTTTTCTCACTTTCGTATTACTAACAGACAATCCTCCACTTAGCGAAGACATTGGACTTCCTCTACTAACTGTACAGAGTGGCTGTATACCTAACCCAAACACTGACCAATCACTCGCCCCTCATACATACTACTGAGATTTGTACTTCCAGGTACAAATTACATGCTTTCTCTTCCCTCTGTCTGAGCACCGCAACTCAGGGATGGATGAAGGAAAAGGAAGGCATCAGTTCTTTAAAATAAAGGTCACCAGACATCTGAAATGGCAAAACAAGACGTAACTCCCAACAATGACTCCTGTAAGCAGCCGAATTTTTTTTCTGAAAGGTTGCAAGCAGTTAGCTCTTGATGAATGCAGGGATAAAAAAAAACCCTCAATATTTCAAATAATCTCCCTCAAGCTTCTTTATTTCAGAAGACAACACGTACTTCCTTCTCCAAAACACAGCCAAGAAATGACATTTCACCAGCACGCGTACAGCAGTGCAATAAAACACCAGCACACACAGAAACTGTTTTGAAATTCACATCAAGTCAACCAGAACAAGATCAAGACATGAAAATGACGACAAAGGTTTATCTGAGGAGATATCCAGCTTTCCTTCCTGCTGTCTGCTGTGCTGCTTCCTACAGTGTCTAATGGGGTTTTAAAAATATTGGGCAGCCTGCTGGTGCTGTCCCAGCTGCATCCAGCTGGGAGCATGCTCAGAGAAAGAAAATTCCCAGTTTCTCCCTTGCTTCTTCCGCCATAAGGAAGGCTGCTGCTCATCAGTTAAAAGGAAACTCATCAAGTGATAAAATCTCAGCAGTTAGACTGTACTTGCAAAGCTTTGTCATATTGCTCATTCTATGAGGGACCCTTCACTCCACTACAGTAATAAATGTTTCCATACTTTGTGTGCAAGAAGAATCAATAATCCTTCGCACAGAGCTTTTAATTTAATAAAGATATAGATGCAAGAAATTAGCACTTGGAGCTCCCCAAAAAGGCAACCTTTTAAACTTCAGTATCAGCCTGACTCTCCTGCTTCTTCTGGTCCCCTCGCAGAAAAAAAATCCCATTAATTTCAAAGAAACTTTCAACAGATAAGGTCACATGTTTTGACCCGTATCACTTTCGACATTTAAAATAATTGAATCTATTGTTGAAGCAAATAAGAGGCTAATAAAATACTTGTGTTAGTATTTATTTTTAATAATTACTGACGTTCTGTACAGGTAGGGAAGCCTGGATGCATGCCTGCAGGACACTAATAGGGTTTCTTTTTTTCCCCCAAGCATCACATTCATCAGTGCACTAGAAGAAAATAAGCCTGTATTAGGAAGTATCATGCTGGCTCTCATTATGCCACCTCATAAGCTTGTCCTTTGATTCATTGTAAAAATTAAATATATTTTCTCAGTGAGATCAGAGGTATTAGACTAAAACTCATGGAAACTCAGGTGGAAAAACACTAGTTTTCCACATGCAAAATATTTTATATTGCATGGTAGGTTCAACCTATGCTGCTGTACTGTCAGACAGGGGTCTGACAGAATTCTGCTGGATTCCTATTCCTCAGGGATGTGGATGATGGAAACTGTGGGGTCCTCAGCTCTGATGCAGTCCAGAAGCAAGTCTCCCCCAGTACTTCCTGCAGAGTACTTGGCAAATTTGACATCTGTGTCAATTTTGCTGTAGTTATTAGCAGGGGAGCTGACAAGAATACCAATTTTGCCAAACAGCTGCAGGATACTGATGGTTCACAAGAAACAGGGGGAAAAAAAAGAAAAAAAAGGTTTTGGATTCAGCTGAGATCAAACTCAGTACCTCAGTCAAACATTTCCTGCAAACTGGATGCTCTGCTTTTAATTTGTTCTTCAGACACTGAAGTCCCATTTACAAGAGAAGGATATGTTCTGGCTGGTCTGGTGAAGCTTCCTGAGAAAAGGAAGTACATGTTTTTACCCTGGTTTTAATCACTGCACGCTTTCCAAATTTTTTGGTAAATGGGGACAATCTACATAACGACTCTTGCAATGCCCAGAGCAGACCATGCAGGCATATTCAAGCCAGCTTCAACCTAATTAATTTAACTCTAGCAGTATGCAGCCCAGTCCCAGTTCATGGAGCTGGATAAACCATATGAACAAACACAAGGGGCATTTCTGCATCCCATGGTACATCCAGTATTGCTGTGGTTATGCTATCAGCTGTAACCAATGAGCCCAGAATGGCGCAACTAGCTTCAAACTGGCTGTCACTAAAGCATCCATGTATCCAATGCTCTTTGAGAGCAATGTAAATTTCAGAGAAATCCTTTACACTGCACTACAGTAATCGCTGCTACAGAACATGAAAGACAAGCCCTTTGTTTTGCAGAAACATGTCATTTTTGTGACAATAGTTTTTCAGTTGTCAAACCAAAAAATACAATCAACAGTCATAGTAATACAGCCATCCATTCCAGTTCATTAGTCCTTGCCTGACAAATCAGGAAGCAGCTTAAACATCACAAAGTACAATGCACCCTTAGGTCTGAACCCTGAAAAATCTTATTCTGCATTTAACCTCATGCATGAATTTGCACTTCACTAAATCAGACTTCTTGTGCTATTATGGGTCATTTGCAAGAGTACAGGCTGAGGCATGTCAGAAAGTATACTCCAGCCCTGCCTGAAAGCCTCCACTGCGCAATAAACAGGTCAGAGAGCAACTGGGCTGTAAATCAAGTATCTTCTGGCAACTGCTTTGTTCCTGGCTCCAGTGAGAATGACAAGAAATCAGAATAAAACTCATGATTTCTCACAGACAATTCAGACATAAGATTTGCTGAAAAACAAGTACTAATTACTAGTCATCATGGAAGTGCAAAGAAAAGAAGCCTTCTACGTAAGAAAAACAGAGTCTGAAACAAATCAGATACAAATATCTATGAATCAGTGCATGAATTCTTAGGATTCTTGCTCAGACAAATTTGTAATATAATAAAATGTATTTGCAGTTTTCTACATAAATGTATATAAACATATGTATATGTGTATAGATATATAAAGTGTTAAACTTTATACTTAGCTACATATAGACCTACATACATATATAAAATCTATACACATATTAAAAAGTGTTAAATCAGGAGTGTTAAATGCAACAGCAGGAGAAGAGGTGTGGCAGGAAGAGAGATTTGTTTTTCTCAGAAACCAAGTGACACATTTTTCCAGCCCAATGGAAAAAATAATTTACGGTTACACAAATTACTCAAGAAAATGTCAACTCCTTTTCTATCTCCTTTTCTGTTCCTCTGTTTGTACTCACAGAGTTTGAATGTGGCTGTATCCTCCACATGGTTTGTATTTTCATTCACACCATTTCCTTTATCCACAGTCTGATAAATCAGTGTAACAGGATTTCTACTGTTTGTCTTTCTAGCTCTTATAGTAGAACCTGAAAATACAGCTTTGTTGAGCTGCTGCTTTAATTGTAGTGTATGAAATATGGTGTTTATCTATTTTTTTATTTCATTTAAGAAGGGGCTGGTAACAAAGCTAAAGATCACTTAGAATTTGAGAAATCTCTGCCAGTCAAGCTGCAACCATATGAAGTGTATAAATTGGACCTGCATTAACAGCTTTTAGCCCTGTTGATCAAACAGCCCAAGATTAACAAATTAGCCCGACAGCAACTATTACCTGCAGAAGTGTGCTTAAATTTTTCACTCTTCTTCTTCCTCCATTTCCATGGCTTAAAAAGCCTTCCAAGAGTGGCAAATTTGCTTCTTCTTCTGATGGGAGGTGTGTGGGTCCCAGGTACTAGAGAATCTGAACGCATTGCAGCCAGTCTTTCCACTTCCTCCGCTGGATTTTCCACAAGAAAAGAAGAAAGAAACAAAATTAAAAAAAGTAAAATAGATACTTTAATAAATTATCATAGAACCACAGAGATGGGAATTTTTTCCATGGTTACAGAAACTACTAAAAAAGGGGAAAAAAAAAAAAGTAGTCTTTATTATTTTAACTTTCTTATCTTCCAGTGGAATTCATGCTCTGTTGTAAAGATCTGCATTAACAACAGGATACAAGAGAAATCTGCATGAACTAATATTGATCAAAGACAAGGACTAAAACCCCCTGATATTATCTCTGCTCAATGAAACTATCTGGGCTCCAAAAGGGCCTACAGCAGGGATTTCCTAGTGAAAGGGTGTTAAGATTCCTCTCAGTCCTACATTTCTGCCAGCCCAGTCCCTACCTTTTAAGCCCTTAAAACTAGAGACTTGGAGAACTTTGTAACAGAGCCCACAGTCAGGGCTGAATTCCCTAAGTGGAGGCTACAGGCTTTCACTGGACTTCCATTGTTAAAAAAAAAAAATCTACAGTCATTACATTGTAATACATCAAGGCAGTCTCAGTACTTAAGCAAACCAACTGACAAATCTGAAGAATTTAAATTACCCCGACTCAGAGCAAGAGAAACCTGGGGGTAGTCACTCAGCACATTTACATTGCATGACGTCTCCCTCAGGTTGGCAGGGAAAAGGTATGGTGATGTTCTTGAGAATTAACACCTCTGTAATTATATAAGCGGAGAAAGGTAAGCCAGGACCACAAAGGAAAACATGAACAGCAGGAAGTTACCAGCAGCATTGTGACCCTCTACACCACAGCTCCCAAGGCTGTTATGAGCTGTCCCAGTTCTGGGATGAAGCATGCAGCCTGAGCCTCTAGGAAGTGTATGTGCACAGTTCTGTCATCATGCAGGGGGATTTTAAAATCATTATTAATTTTATTTCTTAAGGATATCGTATACTCATCCATAAAAGGTGCATGAGAGAAGACCCAGTGAACTATAGACGTGATAGTCTCCCCTAATCCCTGGAAAATTTATTGAGTAGATTATTCTGGGAGATATTGAAAGACTTGTAAAGATCAAAGCCATCATCAGGCATGGTCAGCAGTATGGTTCATCAAGGGAAAGTCAAATTTGATCTCCTTCTAGGATAAGGTCACCTACTTTCTAGATGAAAGGAAAGTGGTGGATGTAGTCTTTCTAGATTTCAGTAAGTTCTTTGATGCCATCTCTCACGGTGTCCTTCTAGACAAATTGTCCAGTGGTGAGGTGAGCTTCACTGAGTGAAGAATGAGCTGAATGGTAGGGCTGAAAAGGTCACAAGAGGCTATACCAGGTTGGTGGGCGGACATCAGAGGTATTCACTAGAGCTCAATTCTAGAGCCAGTCCTGTTCAGCACTTTTATCAATGGTCTGGATGCAGGAGGGGAATGCATCCTCAGCAGTTTTGTCAAAAACACTAAATTGGGAGGTACTGCTGGCTCTCTTGAGGGACAAGAGTCTTTGCAATGGGATTAAGAGCACTGGGCAACCATCAATGTAATAAAATTCAACAAGGGTAAAACACTGGGTCCTGCATGTGGGATGGAGCAACACCAGACACAGGCAAAGACTGGGAGATAAGTGGCTGGAGTGCAGCTCAGAAGACAGGAACAAAGGGGTGTAAGTGACAGCAAGCTCAGCATGAGCAGCAGTGTGCATGGCAGTGAAGGGGCAAAGAACATTTTGGGGTGCATTAAGCACAGCCAAAAAAAGCAGGTCAAAATAAGTGATTTTGTTAGCTCTAAAATGGTCAGGCAGTTGGACTAATAGATTTCTGACAGACCCTTCCAACTAAACTGTTCTGTCATTTCCCAGCCTTGCGTTGTAATGCAGCGCTGTGAGGAAAACTGAAGCGAGTGGTTTGCAAAAAGGCAGTCTAGATTATTAAAGGCACAACACAGACCTTCACTGCCACCATTCTGAAGTCAGTGTTTTTATTCCACCAGCAGTATTTATGGATTAACCTCAGTCATGAGCATGAGCTCTGGAACCCCAACAAGAACAGAGCTCTGAAGGGATGAACACACCTACACCATAGAACAAACCAGAGATTTTAGCTGTCAAATTCTTGTGTGTCTGAATGGAAAATTTTAAAAGGCTTTAAGTGTGCCAAATTTAGGTTTGCTTTTATGGGAACCATGAGAAAGATGCCTCTAGCACAAAGGAAATCCCATTACCAGATGTCTAAACTAAAATATTATTAGAGCTCTTCAGGTTTTTCAAGGAAGTTACTTATTTTGTTCTAGTTCTTAGTTTTTATTTTATTCTTTTTTTAACAGTGGCAACACAGTTCTCTTTCCTGCAAAATATCACTGCCAGATAGAGCTGCCTGTAAGTTTTTGGAGAAAAGACACTAGCTGACAGGACAGAGAGCCAAAGTGTTTCACTGGAGCTGGTAAAAAACAACTGTTCTTTGGGACAATAGAGACAAAGAGACATCTCTGAGAACTTCTTTTTTAACAATTAAAAACAGAGGGAAAAAATAAAAAACAGGTAGTCTGGTCAAACATTTCATTCTGTTTCAGCTCTTCATATTCTGCCTAACTGCCTAAAGAAATTCCTGCTTACATGGAGAACCCATTACAAGGTACTATCCTACAGAAGACGAGGTCATGCTGCATCAAGGCTGTAAGTGGACTGGTTATGCTGAACACATTGTGAGGGTAAAAGAAGAAATTGGGAATTTCCTTATGCTTTTCAATTTCACTGGAACGTGCAGGGCTTTGAAGACCTGCCAGGGGTATATACTGATCAGCTTACTCTATATGCAGATCCAAAGAGAGCACACCCTTTCCCCATCTCCTCTATTTTTAAGATGCCTCTAGTTAAAAAGTGCACACTGTGATCCACTGCTGGGATTTTTCAAGAGATGCTGCTAGAAGCAGTGGGCTGGTACTGTCTTTGCTGTCTCGCTTGGGGTACAAGGGCTTAGAAGCAACCCACTGAACAAACTAGGAATGACACACTACTGCTGCTGAATTAGGCTTTCTGCTACACAAATCCACAGTTGAAATATAATGAAATTCCTCCTGCTGCTTGCCCTCTCCCCCATGCCCCTCAGTGAGGCAACATTTCTGCTACCGAAGTAACCCTACAGTTACTAAAGCTCAGAAATGCACAGCTCTTTGAGAGCTGGTCCTAGTTACTACTGCCAAAGCCATTTCCAAGTGAAATGACAAACCCTTTAAAATCACCTTACTTATAGCACATATAGCACATTCTCTGCGTTACACACCAGCTGTGCTCTCACTGCCCCCAGGAAGTTTCTCCTGCTGAGGGTAAAGTAGCACGGATTCACCATCGGGCAACATGAGTACTGGAGTCAAAAGGAATTTACCCATAGAGATGGGTTTATTAAAAGCCAAACAGCATCAAAACCAGTTCCATGTTTTGACTGCTGTTCCTTGAATTTCAGTATTTTGTCCTACATGGATCCATTCCAGGAGCCCTGCTGGGCTCTCCATCAGCCATGCAGATACGATGTGGCCTTTCTCCTTCATCCTCTCCAAACACATGCAGCTCTGAGCTAATGCAAATAACAGCTCTTCTTTTCCCTTCTGCTCCTATTTTTCAGAAAGGCTATCTCTCTCTTTTCTTTTTTTTTCTCCCCATGAAAAATACTCTCAAGAGCGATGCTAATTCAAAGCATAATAATCACTGGCTAGGAATGAAGCACATTAGCATAAAACCATGACGGTTTTAATACAGCAAGAATAAAACCAGACCATGATGCAAGAAGCCAGATTTGAGCACTCATTTTCTGCTGCATCTTTCCTTCGAGTTGGCCAGGTTTCTCTGCCTTTTTGACTCCTAATGGCTATTGACTATCTGTGGGCTGTGACACCCACTGCTGACAGAAGGCTCTGTGGGCTGGTTTCACACCCTTGCTGTTCCCAAAAAAGGTGGTACTTGCACAAATGTAAACCATTCGAAGCCTCAACATTTTTTTGCCTTCAGAGAGGAGAGCAGTCCCATCTTGATCAGTCTGCTGACCTAGGAAAGGGAACTGGTGCGTCCATTGGTGCCTGGAGTCACACTGCTGAGGTCATGCCTTTAGGCTGGTGCCACAAGTGAGATCATTACAGGTTACTTTTGATGCTCTTTCTCTGTGCTTTTGGGAACTTGTTTTGATTTTATTTCAGGACCTGAGAGATTTCTCAGAAAAACAGAAGGATACTAGTACCTGCACTCATGGCAAGAAGGTGATGCTTTCTCTTTCAGTTGCTCCTGTTCCAGCTGTCATCCCAGAATAGCAAAGGGGAAACTAAATAAGAGATTGAGTTTTTTGTTTTGTTCTGTTTTTTTTGTTTTTTTTTTTTTCCCATTTGTTTGTTTGGTTTTGTTTTTGAAACAGCTCTTAAGATTGTACTGTAAACTTCAAGACATATAAAGTTTATATAGATTGGAGGGCTTAAGCAAGACTTGTGATTCTAATTTAAAAAAGCACCACAAATCTAAATTTGTGATTTAAAAGGAATGTTGCTAAAACAATTAAAACGTACTACTGAGACCTAAAAGAGCTACGAGGTCTGAAAGCTGATTTATTTCCCTTTTTTCTTCTCATTTTGCAGGTAATCTTTGGTTTGATTATTTTTAAAATAAAGTCACTTTAAGTTTTGTTGGTTGAAACATACTGCATTGAATGTCAGATGGACAAAATTAGCAAGTCATGGAAGAGCAGTGTGAAGGGCTTTTCTTCACAACAATCAATTTACCAGCCCTAGGAAAAAGAGGCTTGGCCACTTCGGACATATTCTGTGTGTTCTTACAAAACTCCCACATCTTTCAGTAGGACACTGATTTCCAGAAGCTCCAGTGAGAAGCATAAACATCACCTATTTTCTTGGTTTGAGGAATATAGGAGGCAGATCTAGGTCCTCTCAAAGAAAACACGTCATACTCAGTTTTGTCAGAGAACAAAATTCTGTCATTCCAATGTCTGTCTGGGAATGACAGCCTCTATTAATTCTGCCAATATATAACATGGTCCAGGTTCCACTTTAGGAAAACCGTTATTTTACCATTCAGGTATACAACAATTTCTGAAGCCCACCTATCCCATCCATGATCTTTAACATTGCCTTCCTTGCTGGTAATCATACTCTTTTCTCTTTGACCATTTCTGATCATCAGCACTCATGCTCAGGTATATGGTTATCTTAACAGGCAGTTCACACGTTAAGATCTTAAGCCTTCCTAGGAAACACCAATATCTAAATGGTGCTTTCTGTTTTATTTTTACAAATCTCTACTAAAAGGGTGGAAATGATCTTGGTCCTCCTATGCAATTGGGTAAAAATGCCATTTACTTAAGGATAATACTTGAATATACATAAAAACAAAACAAACCAACCAAACAAACAAACAAAAAACACACCAAAACCATAATACTTATTCCCAATCCACACCCAATCAGTCCTTATTCTGCAGATTAATTTCCAACCATTATGAGGTTTCATTTATACTCAGCGTCCTGAACATTCCCCACTTCAGAGTGCACCTCTGTTCAATCCAAAACATGGAAGGGCCATGTGTCTTTTTGAAATGACAGGAAAGTTGAGCAACTTCTCTAATTGCCGAGCACTGATGTCTTCTCTTTATCTGAACAGGAATGCTTTCAATTAAAAAACAAAACAAAACAAAACAACACCTTGTTTTACTTTCAGCAAAATGGTTCATTTTCTGCTCTTCTATTATCATCTGTATTGTTATTTCTCTTTAATTTCCCTCTGCACCTGGAATTAATTTTCAGCAGCCCTCCTGTTACTATCTGAATTACCCATTTAAACTTTCCCTAACTTCTCAAAGGTCTGTTTTCCAATGAAAGACAAGGCATGGCATGCAGCAGACTGAAGGCAGTCTTGCCAGACGGGGATGATTAGCTCTTTGGTTGACAACAGCTCCCACTGGAAGTCTGCATTTGTAATGCCCCTGGCTGGGCTGGCACAGTGGGTTTATGAGCCATGAAGAGACTGTCAGTAGCGTTTCTTTGCATGCTAAGTAGCACTCCCCCTCTCTAAAGCACTGCCAATTATTACCGCTCCCCAGGTGTGCATCACTCTACGTTGCATGCGTAAACTGAATCTCTTACCATTTATGTTTGCCCATTTCAGCACAGGAATCACACCATGCTACAGCTCTGCTCTCTGCTGTGATCCCTCTACCTCAGTGTTTATATTTCCCTTGGTGAAATAGAAGTGCAGTGAACAGCTTCAGAAGTCCAATCCCTCTAGGACCCTGCTTCCGACTTCCCCACACTTTGACGTAAAACGTTAATTATTCATGCTGATTGCAATCTGAAAGCCATTTTTTAGCCTTTGCAAACTATACTGTATTGTAGGTTACACTATAAGCAGATCTTTATTGATACGAAATCTTTCAAAACACCAAGAATTTTCCTTATTTGGAGACAGTGCACAGGAATTCAGCTTGCAACAAAAGTGCTTTATCAGGTTATGTCATTAATAGCTTCATAATTGCTGTAATTATGGAAAATAAGGATTGTTGCGTTTCACTGAGCTCAGCTGTTTTGTCTTTGCTTTATTGCTGTCATTACTCACTGCATTTCCTACCTCCTAAGTGTTTATTATATACAGATTTGGAGCTGTGTTCAACAAACAGTGCTCCAGTGCCTGGATGCAGGAACAGAACCTACAAACCTGTTTTGGGCACGACACACAATGTGTGGAGGCTTAGCTGCTCCAAAAGGGGACTAGGAGCAGCCACTAGGAGTGCAGCACAACAAATGGCAGGCAAGAGAAAAAAAAGCACCAGCACAAGCAAACCTGAGCTCTTACATTTATTTCTTAGGGCTACAGGGAAGCAATTCCACACATCCCAGGAATATTTGCTTTTTTAATAAGCTTCAGCTTCAAAAGGAAGGGGAATTTCACCCATCCTAAATGGAAAAGAGAGGAGATTCATAGTTTGCGCTTTTAGGAAAGTAGAGGAAAAATGATGAGATAGCAAAGATGTACTGTTGGAGTAGACAGAACACTTACTTGGGAGACCGGAGAATGACAGGGTCACTTTTTTCAGCCTTCTGTGAAAGTAGAAACCCATGTCCCCAACATTTCCTTGGGAACACCAATAAACTTTCTACTATGATGAATGGGAGAGCACTTCCCATCTCTCTTACTGAATTATTGTGAAGATGAACTCAAGACCTACTGGGTCTGAAAGAAAGAATGAGTGGAAGCATAGCTCTCAATAGTCAGGGCAGTCATCTGTAAGCAAAAGGACTTCTCTCAAGTATGTTTTAGCACGTGAAGAACTTAGAGCAGACTCTAAGCACAAGCAGATCTGGAGCTGGACAAATGCACAGCCAAGTCATACAGCTTCTGAGACTAAAAACCACCTGTTTAGAAGATGGAATTGAATTACCTACTAAAATGTGTCCCCTAGCATGTAGTATTACAAATACTACTTTTTAAACCTTATTAGAAAGTACTTCGCGAGGTTTACAAGGAGAATAAATCTCTCAACGCCAAAAAATTCAGAGGAGAATGCTGAGTATGATTCACACAGACCTATTTGTAATTCAAGGCTCTACCACTGTGCAACAAAAGAAATGTTACAAGGCAACATTGCACCAGTGGTGTTGGTGACCCTCATCTTACTTACAATTTGGCAACACCACTAACAGATTCAATACATGGCGACAGGACTGTAAATAACGGTGCATGGCTGCATCTGTAAAGATGTAAAGCTTTTGCTATTAAACCCAAGAGGTAGTCCTAACCATCTTTGAATCATCCTCTAGCTCATCAAATACAGAGCTAAGTCTCATTAATCGTAGCTCAAATTCTTCTTCAAACTCAATGCTATGGAAACAGAGAAGCTACCTTTCTCCAGGCAAGTCTTCAATCCACTCAACAAGAGTAAACAGCACTGAAATCCATGTACCTTCAGCACTGAAATGTATTCCAGTGAAGAACTAGTTTATATTTTTTCATATTTTGATTCAGCGAAGGCCTTGCAACTGTTAGTGTCTTTTTCAAGTGTCTGCTTGGAGGGGCTAGTAATGATAACATTTTCATGGTTGGATATCTCCCTTATACCAGCCTGAATTGCAAATTCTTTGAGCTGCAAAATATAAAAGTAATCCAAGAAAAGGACACGTTCCATGGAAGCCTGAAAGCTTGCTGCTACATCTTGCTATTTACCATCTGGACAGAGTCAGACACTGCACGGCATCGTTCACTACTCCTTCTACAATGGGAGTCAGTCGGAAGTTCTCCCTAAGCAAAGTGCCTTTCCACCAAGAGACTGATAGTGCTAAAGGCTGTCTGCTTGTTTTGAGAAAGTCTACCAAATTATTTTAAATGCTTCTAATTCTGAAGCAGACATTTTGATCAAGTGAACAATTTCTGATCTTTATCTTCTGAAGTTCTTATAAGTAGGAATATTCAATAATTTAATTTCTTATTAAATATGTGCACTTTAGTTCTGAATTTATTACTGATTTTTATGTTTCCTTAATATTCATATTTATGCTCTTTATAAGTATGTATTTGGTATAACCTTTTCCTCTTGGCTAACTTCCTATCAACTTCTTTAAAGAACAGAAATAGATGTTTCTTTTTCCCAAGAGATGCAGTATAGAGTTTACAAGAAAATGGCTTGGTTTTTCTATCTCTTTAAGGTAGCTAAGTTGTTCCTTCTCTTCTGGCCATTAAAGTAATTAAACGCTTCATTTTTTACTTTTATGATGATACTAGTAAGATGGCACCACTGCATTTTTAAGATTTAACATTTGCAATGCTGTTTCCTAAGTGCAATTACTTCCAGTAAGATGAAATGAGCATAAATATGAGTACTAACAAAACATAAAAATCAGTAACAACCTAGGGGAAAAAAAAAAAGAAAAACAGAAAGTGTTCCACTGAAGTCAATAGAGACAGCTTATATCCATGGAATTAGGAGGACTAAATATTTCCGCTTTGAGTACCTGAAAATAGCTACAGATGGTTTTCTCTGATTGTCATTGGAATTGGAACTCCTTTTTTATTCAAATGATGAATTCAAAATGAAATTCAAATGAAAATTCAAAATTTTAGACTTTTGACTGAAGTAAAATTTCTGTTTGGCCCTTGCAGTAGAGACTTGAGTTTCAGAAATGAATACTCAGAAGGGAGAAAACGCCGACAGTTCCTGTAAAGTCATGAATAAAGCATGCTGGGTTACTGGCTAAAATATACTGCATATATTCTGTGTGTATTTCACAGTAACAATTATTTTACAATTTTCACCTTTTTTTTTTATCTTCTAGGATGTCTCATGATTGCTGAGATCTGCAGGGTATTTCTTTTGCCCCACAGATTCAGAGGAAAGTCACTGAGTTTAGTTTATTCTGATTACAGTGGGCCATAGGAGGCTATATTTATCTTGCCTTGAAAATGATGGAGCTGATCAAGTTATCAAGTTGCTATACTCACCTAAGAAACACTACAGTCAAAGAAAAGATCTATGCACATAGCTTCAAGTTCATGAATAATTCCAGGTCCAGAAACCAGAAATAGCTCAGACAATGAGAAGTTTAAATCAGAGTGAAGGAAAAAAAATACCTCAAGGAGTCAAGAAAACATTAACATTGAAAAACCTACTGAAATAGTTCCATCAATTTCATGCATGGTAATAGTGCTGGAAGAGAGAAAAACATGAAACACTGACCATACCAAACTAAAAGGCAAAGGTCACAAGTAGTAGGATTACCTTACCAAGCCATCTAGTGACTGGATGATCATCTTGGTGACTAGGAAAGTATTTTGTCCTCAGGTCTGTCAAAATTTGGCAAATGAAGGAAAAATAGGGCCCTCTGCTCTTTGCTTGTGATGAACACATTAATGATATGAACAGTGGAATGAGGAAGGAAGATGAACTATGTTATATGTGAACCTTCTCATATGGGGCTTGGATATGCTGACTGCATACTAAAACTGGTCTCCTTTCATTCGCCAAAGTTGTAAATGGGACATTTCCAGCATGCTAAAATTCATATACAGAAAAAACAAATTGGTGGATAAGACTTAACGGTTTGCTTTTAATGGGTACTTTCATTGAAGTGATAGGAATGGCCTCTTTCTTTGGTGGTTGAGAGAAACCAGAGGCCTCTTACGTGCCACGAATTGAGTGGAACATCTCAGAAGCACACTCTAGTGTGCTTACGAACAGCTACTTGACCACAAAATTGGCAACGAAATTCCTTTTGCAGTATCATGAAAGTAACTGCAGCAGGCATCTGCATGGAATTTCATTTCAATACAGAAATAAAATAAAAGCCATCCAGAACCTGACAGCCATTACAGTAAAACACATCTTTTTTTTCACCCTTTCACTGCTGATGAAACCTGCTTTCCCTTTATCACATAGAGTTCAATATGTGAAGGAGGTTGAGGGTAAAAAACTGACACAAGATAATCAACTCAAAAATACGGCCAGTGTCTTTCTCAGATCCTTGTTTAATGCTAGAAAATATACTATTATTAAACTGACAATCACCTTGTAGCTTACTGAACTGGCTGCTCTGCCAACTTGATGTAAATAGAGAGATCTGTCAGTCCACTGAAACTGCAGGATCCCTGAGTCTTCTAGGCTGATGGGTTTCCATGCACAGCACAAGAAGAACGGAGTTTGCATGTTGACAGAAATGCATAGAAAGTCAATTCTACATTAGTAACTAGAGCACTTTCCTAGAACTGAACAATGCAGTCAAAATGCTGTCTTTATTTTACTGAGACACACAAGTAAGAAAAGAGAAAAACCTCCTGAATCTCAGCTTGTTTACACATTCCACTTAGGGAGAGCTTTGGGGGAAGGGAACCTACATAACCGAACTTCATGAGTCCCTCCCTACTTTCCTGCTTTCCTAATTTTCTCCAGCCACTGCTGGAGGACTGAAAGATTGGAAACTGTAGAGAGCAGACAGACAGAAATTGCACTTCTCAATTCAGATGCTGGAATAGGAAGGCAATCCCATCTTCAGCACCACATCAGACAGCTGGAAGTCAAATTCCAACTCTTCAACCAATAAGTCTACTTATTTAACATCTCTGTTACATTCAAGACAGCTAACCAATACTTCCATCTGTTGATTCTTAAATCTGTGTTAAAATAACTAAAAATTGGGACAGTGACATTCTTGTCGCAGCTGTACATGCCTCAGCCCACTGCTGAAGGTTATCAACTATTTCTAACAAAAGTTGGGTATATCTTTCTTGAAATGACCTGATTTTCTCAGTGTTACCATCACTACACTTCCTATGCTTCCAGAGCTTTAAAAGGAAAGGATTTAAAATACCATTTCTTTCAAGTTTTTCAGACAATAAACTTCTCTTAGAAGGCAAGGTGAAATAAAAAGCATTCTCTGCCACCAAAATCTCAAGATAAATTAAATAACTGGATCCATTTATCCATTTTAATTTTATTCCCTGTACTCACACCGCACAAAGCTATTAGTCTAATGGCCTGAAAAATGTCACGCAAAAGATGACAGAGGGCAAGATTCTTCAGTTCAGTAGTGATAGGGGAGGGTGTCAGCTGAACTGCAGCACTAAACCTGTCATCCTAGCTTGACTGGGAGGAAGGGGAGAGAAGATATGATGCACACATTACATCCCTTCTGAAATATCCCAAACAGCAGATACCTTAGGCTCACCCCGCACAAAAGGTTGCTGCACAGTAATGCCTCTTATTTATTTCCAAGGAAATCGTAACAGATACAGAGAGTACACTAACGCTATTCGATAGAGCACATTCTCAGCTATAAAATATGGTCACAACAACGTAGTCACCACCATCAGCCAGTTCATGCAGACGAAGTGATTGAGACATTCCTCATTTTGTGGTGTAACATCTGTGTGTGGCCATGCAGAGTGTGGCTTGACTTTCATGTCACTTTCACCACTGCTGAAATGCAAAACCCACCATCTCACTGTGCTCATGTCCACTGTTGGGTCTCCAGAAACATTTATCAAGTTTAGTAGGTGCCATTTTTTCCACGCTGATAAATTGAGTGATGCACCTTTGCTTCATACTCACTTCCATGCCAGACACCATTTTGTCAGACTGCCCCTCTGCTGCCATCTGTCACACAGCAACAAAATGTAATGGGGCATTGGTACGAAGGTTCAACCTCTACTGACATAGCACCAGCAGTCACCTCTGATGCTGTGGGCTGACATAATAAAAAAAGAGGTATTACTTATGGGGCAGCCCTTGTATACGCCTTAAATAGCAATTCTCAGGCTACAGAGAGCTGGTAAGTAGCTTAGATTGAATACTCCTCTAAGTTTGGTCACTGAAATGGGTAAGATAGTAAATCACACCTTAGTAGCATTTTTTCATACTGAGCTTTGTCTCAGCACTGGACTGTGAGCTGTCTCTCAACAGCACATCTTCATGGTGGCTGTTGGGCACCAAGAATATGGGGGTATCTTTTAGAAAGAGTGCTCTGGGCAAAAATAAGCCAGAATGATACAACTAGTCATTCCAAAGAAGCTACAGAAGATGATTTCAAAATTACTGATTTTATCTTTAATTAGAATCATACCGTGTTGTTTTTCAGAGCAACAAAAAATTCACCTTTTAAATCTAAGAGTCTCAGCCAAAGCCAAAGTCTCAGCTCTGATATATCTACCTCATCTTGATTAAGCTGGACCAAAAGCCGTGGAAGTTATGTAGAGATGACAGTGACGAGATCAGACATCACCTTGTTCCTCTGCCCAATCCTTCCTGAGACAATAAGACAAGAAGCAACAGACAAGTGGAGAGTCATGTCACCTCACAAGAGCCAAAAAAAGCCAGCAAGGGGACAGTTTTTCAGCTCATAGGGATGTCAAGAACATCATTAATATTCCTCAAGCGTGCAAATTAAAGTCAGAAAGGAAAATGTAGGGCCTCCAAGTACATCCCAGATTCACCTTTTTGCAGCTTTGCTGCATCCATCCAGGTAATGAAAAATGTCATAGCACCCTCCTTGTTCTAAGAAAGCTATTGCAAATTCCAGCCAGGACTACACACTCAACCACCATATACTCTGGTTTTCCTCTTCAGTTGTTTCAGTGCCCCAGATGCTGCGTGACCTGTTTGGGATGACATGGAACCATCAACTTTACCAGCCTATAACTACATCCAGTTACTCTCAGACATCCCAGCAGAGCGTTAGCAAGGTGGTATCATGCACACTTGCACTGAAATTGTTTTGGCAAACTCGTGTTTGAATAAGGTGACACCAAAAGGAAGCTAAACGTTGTCTGATTACAAACATAACAATCTTAGGAGATACAAAAGAAGAGCTATGTATTTACTACAAGCCATTGAAATGGATCAAGAATAAATTCATGCACTACAACAACACCTCTATTGCTGAGGTAATAACAATGAATGATTATGTTATACATGCAACAGAATACTCAAAAGAATAGGTTTTGTTCATCAGTCAAGGAACACATAAGTGAACTCTGTCATAACGGGGTATTAGCTATTTCCTAACAGAGGCAGAAGCTATTATAATAGCATGAACTGAAACAAAATAGCACCAGTTGCAAATAGCAAATACGAAACAAAAAGAGAGGAAGAGCTGTCCTGTGACAGAATACTGATTTGGATTATCTCTTCCTATCTCTTCCCCACATAACCAACACTTTCCTGCTGTCTGGCTGTGACTGACAGTGATGTTACTAATGATCAAAATTCAAGAAATTGATTTTAATTCCAAAAATTGATTTGCATAGATCTCATTGACTTGTGAAGAATCCCATGTTTTAAAAAGAGAAACAGGCCACCTATGCAAACCATCATCTAAAAAAACATTTTTAAGTGAGTAAGGGATGCATTTAGAAAAGAAAAACCACAGAAGAGGAAATTAACTGCACACATGGGCAGGGATCAGAGCATAAAATAGGACAGAGGGATGACATAAGACGATGTAGAACGCCAAGTGTGTTTGGGCAGGCTGATATCAGATGGTCTCAAATGCTCCGGTAACAGCAGTGCAAACGGAGAGTCTGCTCTTCCATTATGTATGCCACCCCCTGCACTTAGCCCCTTTTCTACACACAGCCTTCTCTTTAATAGTGAAGAGCTTGTGGCCATTTGCAGTTTATAAAATAGCTCTGTATTGTATTGCTGACATATTTAACTTGATACAGAAGATGTAAAACTAGGCATACTATTCAGAAATACAATAAATACTTAGAAAAGAGCATTACGATTAAGTATAGGAAATGCTGCACTGCTTTCATCACTCTTACTGGCACTTTGTTTCCCTTTTCAGACTGCCCACAAGGAACCAGTTTTTTTGTTGCATATTCACTGTTGCCCTGATGTTTATATTTCAGAGGCTTACATATCCCAATACTTTCAACTTGGTTCTCCAAATAGAGAATTGACACTATCAAACTATGACAACTGAGTTATGGCTTAAAGAAGGAGATAAATCAATTAGAAGAGATGGGGCTGAAACATACCAGCTGCCTGCACTCTAAGGACAACAGGAGTTGCTGTAGCCTCTTAACCAGTATTTATATGTCAACACTGTGTAATAAAAACAAAAGGAGTTTAAGCAATTGTGAGCAACTCCATGTCTTTTCTTTGTTGCTGTTCCTAAAATTTCTCAAATCAGTGATACAGACAGAATTCCCAGAAGAGACTGCTTACATTTCTCCCACGGGAACATAGGCATTTTCACCTGAAAACACAGGACTTAGTCGTGGGCTTATTTAAATTTGATGTGATCACAGAATCAGAACATCCCAAGTTGGAAGGAACCCATAAGGATCATTGAGTCGAGCTCCTGGCTTCACACACTCCATCAAAAATCAGACTGTACATCTGAGAGTGTTGTTCAGATGCTTCTTAAACTCTGGCCAGTACCCTGGGGAGGCTGTTTCAGTGCCTGATCACCCTCTAGTGAAGAACCTTCTCCAGACATCCAACTTGACCCGTTCCTGATGCAGCTTCATGCTGTCCTCTTGCATTCTATCATTGGTCACCAGTGAAAGGAGATAAGTGCTGCCCCACTGCTTCCCTCATCAGGAAGCCATAGGCTGCAGTGAGGTCACCCTCCGTCTCCTCCAGGCTGAACAAACCAGGGGACCTCAGTCTCTCCTTATACATCTTCCTCTCTAGGCCCTTCACCATCTTTGTAGCCCTCCTTTGGATACCCTCTGATAGTTTTATGTTCTTTTTGTACTGAGTTGCCCCAGACTGCACACAGTACTGAAGGCGAGACTGCACAGTGCAGGGTAGAGTGAGATAAACACTTCCATTGACTGGCTAAGAATGCCATGATATGATATGGTTGGCCATCCTGGCTGCCTGGGTACACTGTTTACTCATGTTCAACTTGCTGTTGACCAAGACACCCAATTTTCATTCAGCAGGGCTGCTCTGCAACATCTCATTCCTTATATAGCCAGGGTTGTCCTCTTCTAGGCGCAGAATCTGGCCTATGCTCTTGTTACTATTATAACCCTTTGGGCCTGACCCATCAGCCAATTCCACTGTGTTCTGTATTTGCCTAGCTGCATGCTGGACATTTTGTCCAGATAGTGATACTGTGAAGAACACTGTCAAAAAACTTTACTGAAATCCAAAAACATAACATCAACCAGCTTTCCTTGGTCAACTAGATGGGTGATCTTGTCATAAAAGAAAATTAAGTTGGTTAAACAGGATCTTCCTCTCATGAACTCCTGTTGGCTGTGACCGATGATCACACTGTCCTTCAGATATTTTTCAATAACTCCCAGCATGATTTTCTCCATAATTTTACTCAGCATTGAAGTATGACTGACAGGCCTGTAATTACCAAGGTCTTCCTTTTTGCTCTTCTTGTAAATTGAAACAATGTTTGCCAGCTTCCAGTCAACTGGCACCTCTCCAGACTCACAAGACCACTGAAAAATAATTGGGAGAGGTCTGGCAATGAAATTGGCCAGCTCTCTGAGTACCTTGCGACAAATTCCATCAGGTCCTTTAAACTTATATGCATCCAGGTGAAACAGAAAATCCTGCGCAAGTTCAGGGCTGGCTGGGAATTGACCACAGTCATGGTCCTCCAACCTAGGAATCCTGATATTGTATATAGTTTTTTTGCCCTTACTCTCATTTACCCAAGTGAACTACCTGTTATTTTACCTACACTTTTCCCACCCTTTCGGTCAATAGTGTAAACTATCTATGGGCCATGGCAATCCCAGAGCTCTGCTGGGTGACTATCTGTGCAACCTTCTTGACAAAATGCCCCTCACCATTCACAGCATGGACAAGCGTAGAGAACACAGCTACTTAACTCTGGAGACAGACGTTCTTGCCACAGGCACATGAGCAGCTCATGGACTTGTCCCCAAGTGTGGTGGAGTTCCTGGAGGAATGGCCATATTAAGGGAACAAAGCTCATGCTCATTGCAAGCTTCCTAAGGTGAAGGTCTGATTCCATGGAGTCAGTGAAGAAGGTAAACTGAGTAAAGATCACACCTTTCTTGCTTGAAATAAACTCACTGGGGTGAGCAGTATTTCTGCTCAACTGTATCAGCTTCCTCTGCCACAGCATCACGTTCATCTCAAATCAAACACTACAGAGTTCAATTGAAAAAAATAAACCTATTTTATTTTATGATCTGTGTTGTCAAACAGACATATTTCACCTTACAGTGTAAACTCATGCCTTTTTTTTTTTCCCCTCTCTTTAAGGTAACTATCCCTCAGAGACTAAAGACACACACTGCATAATCACACGGGCTGTTGTAACCCCAAGCATGTTTTTCAGCTTCCTACACTTCACAGCAGGACCAGGTGTGCTGGTTTTCTTTTCTACTTTTCCATTCTGTGACATTTACTTTTCTTATTCTCCGAAATATTTTAGGAGCTTGAACAGGTACAATTGTAAATGACTGCAATGCCTCCTAGCCACATACTGCGCACACTCTAGAAATGGTAATGGAAGAGCAGCAACTGTTTGATATAATGTGAGAATTAGGGAAGAAAAACTTAAATTTATACATAGCTCTTGCAGGGTTTATTGCTTTTCTAGAAGATAACTATTTCATTTACTAGTTACTTCTGTGGGAAGTAAAATATTCACCCCAGAGACAATCTCTTAAGAGATGATAAAGTAAATGTTCTCAAATTTTCAAGTTGAAAAAAATAGCAGAAAGTCTTTAGTTCCAGGTTAAAAATTACACATACATTTCCAATTTCGAAAAAAATATTTACCTCTGGAAGCTCTTGAAAAGAGATGACAGCAGAAAGACAAGAATTGGAATTCCTACAGCAACCACATCTCAGTCCACGCTGATTTTCATACAGGTATGTGCAAGATAATCACTGCCATTTAAACAACAAGAACTTGAATTGTGGCACCATATGATACACAGATTGGATAGGAACTCTGACCTTTTGGGTATATGTATTCTTAATATTATGTATATGTCCACTATGCTTGTATGTAAAGACCCCAAAATCCTGGATGCCTATGACTCATGGCACTAGGTTTAAAAGAGCAAGAGGAAGCCTTTTTACATCCCCCCCTCAAAAAAAAAAAAAAAAAAAAGTAAAAAATAAAAAAATTGCATAGTAGGCAGGTGAAAGGAAATCACATCATTACAATTTTCTAGCTATAGAACTGAGGTCCAGAACGACACATGGTCCAAAGCCTCCCAGAAATCTGCTGGAGAAGTGTGAATGGACTTGAGAGATACTCAGCAGAGAACCCTGATCTATCACTGCAATAAAAATCACTTTTCTTGGTGCAGTTTCTCATTCTCCTACAATACACAGTTACATAACTGCTTTCCACTTGAGCTTTCTTGCCAGATCCTTTGCACAAAAACCAGTAGTAATCCACTTCACTTGCTCATATATTTTCTGGGTACTTCTGAACATCAACAGTTTTCTCATCACAGTAAAGAAAAGATACATGTAAACAGTGATTCAGTACCAAGCAATCTGCAAGATTCAGGCACAGTGTATGAACACTAAATAAAATCCAGCCAATGTGTTCTCCCCTTATTTGGCCCTGTAACTACTGTTCCCTTGTTCATAAGCATGTCACCTACTATGGCCTGGCAGCACCACAGCCCTCTTAGAGGCCTCCGAAATCACAGTACATTTAGAAGTACTTTGCACATACCGGGAGATGGTTAGCATCACAGTGCAGCTGAATCTCTTCTAGTTCAAGCTCCCTGTTCTCTACAAGTTTATCATTCACATTCATTCAGACAGCATTTTCATCCCCCTCCATACTTGCAGTAGTTTCAAAGTACCTCCATTTCTGTTGTCCTCCCAGTACTTGCCCGTCTTGGGACTTTCTTAACTCCTCATCCAGCTTCTCCCAGCATTTCCCTCCCAGCACTCTGGCAGCATTCAGAGCTCAGTGCAGATTGCTCTTCAATTCCTGGGGGTGTCTCATGCCTTTGTACATTTGACCTCTCCCTCTCAGTTCAGCCTACCATGTCTGATTGCCTCGCTGACATTCTGCCCTGGATATTCTACAACCACTCAGACTTCACAGGATGAAACCAAACACCTCATTCTTCCCTCAGAAGGGGGAATTTCTGCTCCATCACCATTTCTGCTCACCAAAGTTTTCAGTACTGCTGCATTATACACCCCTCTCTGTTTTCTATTTTCTGACTAATTTAGCATTAAATGCATCTGTGACTTTCAGTATGATGGCTAAAACATTTCCTATTTCCATCTGCATGCCTGTAACCTCCTGCTCCTCTGTGAGTTTCTCCCTTCTCATTTTTTACCTCATCAAAATGCTGCATCCACATCAACTCCCTTCATCCTTACTTCAGGGAGTCCATCTGCATGTCCAAATTCCTTCAGCAGCTTCTCACCAAATTAAACGACCTCCCTTTGAAGATACCATAGGATTCAGCACCTGCCTCCAGCATTTCCTTTGGATGCACTGCTATCTCTTCTTCTCTCATCTTGTGCCTTTTGTTAGATAGGTTAGTGGTCTTAGAATGATTCAGTATGAATTTTCCTTCCCCAGTTTTGTAAGAGCTGAGAAAGCAGAGTAAAATAATGACTAAAATCCAGGATTCACAACTAGATTTGGAAGGTATTTCAGCATTAAATCAATAGCACCCCAGTGGCTTGCCTATACTATAAAGACTGAATCTGGTCTTTGTATGCAGTACCAATAAATGGAATATTTGCTCAGCTTGTAGGAGCCAAAACCTGGTCTACTAGCATAGTTGAAGGCCTGAAACCTATCTAAACTATATAAAGGTTTGGATAGCAGGGTGAAGTTGGCAATGATGGAAAAGGGTATGTATTTGTGTTAATAGAAAGAAATAAGCCGTCCCCTCTTTTGGTGTCTTCAGGCTGTACAACAGCTGGATATCCCTAGAGGCTTTCCCATACATGGGCTGGTTGCATGTTTTAACCTGATACACTTTATCTTTCCTGCTGATACCGTGATCACATCATAATTTCAGTTCATATATAACCCTTTCCCTACACACTTCTAAGTTCTAGCACTGGTACCAACCAGAGAGATACCAGCCTGAAAAATGATTATGTCAGAGTTGAGCCAGCATACCTGAGACAACAGTTTCCTTACTTTCTAAAAGAAAGTTGTATCTGTGTATGCCGGTGGGAAGGAAAGCAGTGAGGTTGTATTGATATTACATCATTTTTAAACGATGACCATGAAAGTTATTTGCATGAGGGTAAATGAAATCCTACCCCCTAGAATGAGGGGTTGAAGATGGGTGGATGAGATGCTCTGTAAGTGTGGTGGCTGGAAGCCTCCATGCCTTGTTCTCGGTCTCTCTGGGGTTATTGGATTATCCCCTTCCAGGAGATATACTCTCCCTTCAGATTACCTGACAGTTTGAAGCTAATCATTCAAACACAAAAAAGGAAGTGAAGTTCTTAAATGTATACCTATTAGTCTTCTCATAAGCATCCATGCACATATGTATTCCATTAAAAGGGAGGAAAGCAGTGCTCTTTTCTTACTGTGCTAAGATTTAAACTAAAGGGTTGCAAAAAAAGGAAAAAAAAAGCAGTGAAAGACATTGATGTGGTCGATGTTCAGGTCAATTCAATTAATCTAGGAGAGCATGTTCTTAATAAATGGCTTCATTTGCTTTTAAGGATAAATAATCCATGCCAACAGCGTGCAGTACCTGCTGCTCCTGTGCACAGCTCTTCATTTACTATCTGTGGGGCTTGCTGTCACCAGCAGCACATAAGAGGAAAGAAAACAATCAACATTTTGTATAGCATTCATCAGATTCTTCCCTCTGCTGTAGTGGCATAAGCAGTAAGAGTGCTTAACCCACTGTGGGTTTCTAGGCTTCCCAGGGTGTCTTCACCCTTTGCACTGAAAGCAAATTTGTTCCGCTTTAGCAGTGGTTTAATCCAAGGAAACTATCTTAATGCTTGATTCTGAGACATGAGCAAAACCATGGTCACTTTATTAAACTGAAAACCCATAGTTGAGAACGGACCATTATATCCCAAACAATATTTCCTTCTTTTGCACACAGCAAATCATGTCAGATTTGGTTAAATAAAATATAAAATAATCAGTTGCAGAGACAAAAACTGAAAAATGAAGTGCCAATGACTGCTCAGAAGCTTCAGCTCAGAAAACAATAATTTCATATTCACATTTCTCACCAAAAAAAGCCTTTCCCTGACCTTCAGAATACAAGATCCGCCTACTCCATCAGTTAGGGAGCTCTAAAGCAAGTGCCTTCGATCCCAAGTAACATGAAAAACCACACAGCAAGACAAAGTAATACAACATCGAACAGGAATGTAAGTAACATCTGTGAGGCTGTTTTATGCCTGAACGCTTTTCTCCTTCTTTTAGTTCTCAGCTTCACCTAATTGCTGACTTTGGCAAAAGCCAAATAATTTGTCACCGCTGACTCCAAATATTTGCATTCACAAAACCATAAAAAGCAAATACATACCTCTAGCAACACCTGTGATCGATTATACCGTCACTCTCTGAATACCCTCTGGAGATTTTGCTCAGTCCCAAAAGGAGAGGGGGAAGGGATGAGAACAGTTGTCTGATGAAGAACACTGTATTAACTCCAATAAAAATATGATTTTCTCCATGCATTTGACAGCACGGTGAAAATCACGCTAGCTGGATTCCATGCAAAGCAGTCCTTCCAAACACTGAGTTGAGTCAAGCAAACTCTACTGCAGCACGACGAAGAAAAAGTTGATGTATCAAGGCAGAAACCCCAATCTAAAATTCAAGGCAATGGTAACAAAGCAGAATCGATACACACAGCAATTTCTATAGCAACTGGGGAAAAAAAAAAAAAGAGTTGGCTCCTTAACTGCTAGCACAAAGCTTCTGTGGCAAATTAGGGGGACCTGTCCCTATTGGCACTCCTCTGATCGACACGCTGAATCGATGCCCACTGTGTTCCTCCCGCGCTGGCTTGCCTGCTTCCCTGGTGTCTGTGCAGGGCACACCACGATCCCAGGCAGAGCGCACACAAGCACACACGCGCAGCCCATGCCAGCACACACGCTCCTGCTCGCTCCTACACCCACAGCATCTCTGCACTCACCGTCACGGGCTTCCTCCCCGCGACTGCAGTTGCTGCAAATGTGTTTGATCTCCTTGCCTATGTGACAGTGTAGCACGAAAGAGACATTGTTGTTGGTGGCAGGCTCCTTCAGTGGCTTCATCCTCACTAGATAGAAAGCTTTCTTTTTAGGTTTCTCTCCGCTCATGCCTGAAACAGAGCCCTGCCCGCTGCCAGGAGAAGGAAAAGCCAGCATCCCAGGCTGCCTGGCGCGCGTGCAAGCCGCCATCCGCTCGCTCTCGCCTTGGTGTTCATCTGCCACACACCACAGGGATCACGGGGAAGGCTAGGGGAGAGGAGAGGTGGGAGGCGGCAGGCAGCAGCGCTCCCCAGCTCGGCTGCCCCCCACGACCCTGCTGCTCCACCAATCCGGCCGGGCTGGGCTGGAGGATGCTCGTTGTCCCCCCCCCGCACTCCCCACGCTGTGAGCATCCTCCCTTCGCTTCCCTCCCCCCCCCGTCCTCCAATTCCCTGCCTCCTGCTCTGGCAGCAATTCCCCCCCCCCAGCTCCCCCCGGGTCCCCAGGCAGGATGTATGGGCACTAGTGCAGCTGGTTCAACAGTTATCAATATTTTATATACCAAGAGCCAGGCTGCCAGTTGGCAGAGGGCTGTGCCCCCTGGCCCTGCACAAAGCTCTGGTGGGCCTGGGCGCTGCAGCCAGCTCCTCTCCTCCAACTCCCTCCTGCTTTTTCTCCTTCCTTGCTTCTTTTTTAAAGCCAGAGAACTGTTCTTGTCCTCCGTGTGGCTTGCAGTGACAGCTATTGACAGCAGCTGGCACTGCCTGGGGACATGTGCACAGGACCACTCTCCCTCACGTTGAGGCTGAGCGGCACACAGGGTTTGGATTTCTTCAGTGAGCTCAACATGCACACCCCTTTCTTTGCCTCGAGCCCAAGCCACAGATGTCCAAGGAGCAGCCAGACAGCCCCAAGAGACTGCACCCTTGTCTGGGTGATTTCGTGGCTCCTGCTGCCTGAAGGGAATTGTAACTTCTGATCAGATGCTGATCCCCTAATGCCCACGTGCCTCAAAGCATACCCTCTTTCCATAGCAGAGCAAACAGCCCGAGTTGCCCATCCTGTTGAAGTTGAAGCTCAGGAAAGGGCCTGGGTCTTAACAATGGGGGAGCAGGAGGATGCAAGGGAGAGGATGCCTGCTTCATGCAGGCTTTGGAGAGGAAAGCCCAAAGAGATGATAACCTCAGCTATTCTGGTAGCTATTACAGTAACATGAGTGCTGTTGCTTTAAATCTTCAGGAAGCTATTGGTTTGGCAAGCACAGAGCAGAGAGTGCAATTGGGGCAGGCAAAACAAGGTAAAGAAAGACACCATTCTCCTTATTTTTAGCCTTTTTTTCCATGGTACAAGAAATCAGCTAATTCCACAATTCTTTGCCCTTTTTACATGTTGTTGCCATATTTTCTCTAACAAGAGGCTATAATGGCTTTGATTCTCTTCAGCTGCCTGTGAAGCAGGCAGTGAGAATTTTGCCTAAAAGATGAAGCAGAAACTTAAGGATTCAGTGCCTGCTTTTCCATTTTTCTCAAATGCACACACACACACAAGATGCATGCAATGAAACCACTGACCTACTTGTTCTGCATCATTCTGATGCAGGTCCAACTTCTCACCTGGCACTACTGGGAGCTGAAGCCTTGAGATGTCACACAGCAAGAATTGCGAGCCTTCACTCTTCTCAGCAGCTCTCACAAATGAGACAAGGTGCTGTGAGGGCTCCACGCCGTTCACTAAGCCATGCAAAGCATCCTGCACGTTGCACTACGGTTATGCTCATGTTGAATGGAGTCATTTGCCTCGGGTTAAGTATTGCCCTGAAGGACTTGATCTTGCATGTGTTGCTCATCTAAAATTCTCACCAGTTTCACATAAATGTGCAAGGAGAACAGGAAATGCAGCACTACTGAGGAACAAGCAGATGAATTCCTAAAATGTGCGTCTCATGTAGCTGCAAGTTAATGCTCTGACAAGCTGTCCCTTTGAATGTCTGATGCTGAGACAGTGTTTGCTCAATTGTATGTTTGGAAAGAAAAAGTTGAGAACGATGTGATCCCCTACCAGTCACACAGCAGTTTGGTCACTCACAGTGGATTTCCCTCTGCCTTAATTATTGCCTTTGAGAACACCTGTGATTCAGAAAATAGATAGGTAAGCAGGAGATACAGCCGGCCAGAATTCACCCCATGAACTTCTTCAGAGTTCAGTGCTGCCTGTCAGGGGCATCCAGAACTGCTGCACTACAGAAATGGATCAGGAAGGGAATGAAAATTCCAACATCAGCTTCCCTGCATTTTGGAAATGCTGTCCTCTGGGCACTATTGGGGTGCTGTGCCTCACCTGTTTTAGGAAGGGAAACTGGAGTGATATATTCAGCAGAGCTGGATACCAGCTGAGCTGGTTTTCAGAGGCAAATGGCCTTGTGGTTGAGGAACTAGGTAGGACTTAGGGCATAAAAAACTGGGTCAGACCATCAGTTTTTTGCAGTCTCCTTCTGTGACCTTGGACAAATTACTCACAGTGTCTTGACATCTCAGCTCCATTGCTGAAGAGCAGTCATATTGATATTTCTGTTTCTCAGACAAATTCTATGAAATCACACTGCGAGGTGCCTGAAAGTGTTTGCATATGACAGGGAAGGAACAAAAACTATTCAAATATTGCTCTTCAGAAAGAAACAAAAATACTTTCCATTAGGCTAAGTGTGAATGGTTCACTCAGTTTGAACTTAAATGTTTTATTTTCAAAATCCTTGAATTTTCTTTGAAGTGTTTCAGTCCTCCTCTTCCAGTTCTTTTTATTCTAAAACTGTAAAACACACCTCAGATCTGTAAACAGTTTTGGTATGTAAAACCCTCTGGTTTTTTAGTGACACCATTACTATCTCCTGTTCCCAAACAGCTTTTAGAGATGAATGGGAGCAGCCTCCTTCTCTACCTTCATGTAGAGACTGGAATGAGAACGTGTCAACTGATCCTCTGTCTTGAGCAATTTGGTCCAGGTTCACAGGTCTATAGTACAATGGGAGAACAACTGAGCATTACAGGAACGGACTGAGCTTTTTCAAGCAGATCCCAGGAGACTTCAGGAGCCCTGTTGTTTCAGGACATTTGGGAGCTAAACAACTCCTTCATGGAATCTTATTCACTGATTCCATGTGGATATGAACCCAAAATTATCACGGAGAAAGGTCAGCGCGTTTTTTTCTTGCAGGTGCTATGTATTTTAAATGCAA
Organism: Oreortyx pictus; assembly: GCA_036925125.1. Classification (NCBI taxonomy): domain Eukaryota; kingdom Metazoa; phylum Chordata; class Aves; order Galliformes; family Odontophoridae; genus Oreortyx; species Oreortyx pictus. The sequence goes on along the minus strand of JAUPFR010000003.1, from coordinate 82,546,155 downwards.
AGAAGTCCTAGAGCCATCTGCCAGTATGTCTCTTGCAACATGCACTTTGCAACAACATGCAAATTGCCTTCATTCCTAAGAGCTGTCTTATAGAGAATCTGAATTTGCCACAGCTCATAAAACAAAATATGTTTAATTATGATCTGTGTAATTATGGTGAAGGCTGCCACTGCTAATCAGTTCCAGGACAAATAATGTAAAATGAATGTACTACAGTGCTCCTGCAGAAAAGGACTCACTTTGTCTTGTTTTAAAGGTAAGTGAAAGGAAAAAAAAAACCTTAATAACTCTTCCACTGCCTCAGTATGTGGCTGCAAACGCTGGCATAATTTTATTGCACAGTGGACACCAAAATCAATGAAGAGGAAGTCAGACAGTTTGTTATCTGACAGTAAATCAACAAACTTGAGTTTTATTCCCGCTCCAAATTCATTTCTTGTATAGCCTTGGGAAACCATGTGTGCAGTCAGCTCCTCCCACATCCGCCTTTCCCATTAAGAAAAGTGCCACTTCCAATGCCCATAGAGAAAAGATGAAAGCAGCATCCTTTCTAAAAAGACAGCTTCTGAGAGGAGGACTCATATCTGCATCAAAATCCTTGAGGTTCCATGCTGTTTCTCTGCAATGTGACTCCCTTGCCTCAAATCCCTCAGCTGAATCTTTCTTGGGCCACCATGCCCTCAAACAATCTCTGAGAAATGAAAAGGGATGCTGGAACCAGCCAACCAAAAGCAGGCAAGTCTCTACTCCTCAGAAAAGGAGATTTTTTCGCTTAGTTCTCGAAGCAACATCATTGCTCGTCCAGTACCAGTAAGGACACCCCTCAAATCTTCACTAAGCTTTTCAGACAAATCACTGGGGTTTCTCTGCAGGTAGGACATGTTCCATTCTGCTTCCAGCACAAACAAATGGACATCAGAAATCACATGGATTCTTCTCAGCCACATTTTCCTTTGAGCATCACACTGAAGAACCTGTAGCTAAGTGCACTGTCCTGGTGGCTGCAAGTTCAAAATGCTACACAAATGCAAGTCTAAAAAGGCAAGACTGTTTTTTCCAAGCAGTTTAACCTTTCTAACCAAAACACCATGATTCACTTGTTTTACTGTCTATTTAGACAGTGATGTTTTTGCAGGGATGCCTTTGTACTTGGCAATTTTATCTAAATATTTCCATATCTTTCCTGTTTCTTCTGCCCACTGTACTATGAATCCAGTGAAAATAAAAAGAGATAAAAAATAAATTAACTAATTACCAGCTGCTCTGGTGATTAATGCATACATCTACATTATGTTACACACATTCAAACTGATCAGCTTGGAGAGAAGATGAAAATACGTACAATCTGATCAACTGATACCAACAGGCAGACACTAATACTGTACTCCCTTTGGCATCATCAACATCTAGGTAGCACGACGTGTAGGGCACAGCCAAGAGCCCTGAGTTTGTTCAGCCCTGAGCAGAGGAGCTGAGGAGAGGCCTCATGGCAGCTGCAGCTCCTCATGAGGGGAATGGAGGGGCAGCGCTGAGCTCTGCTCTCTGGTGACAGTGACAGCACCCGAGGGAATGGGAAGGGGCAGCTGGGCATTAGGGAAAGGTTCTGCACCAGAGGGTGTTCAGGCGCTGGAACAGGCTGCCCACAGCAGTAGTCAGGGCCTCAAAGTGCTGGATTTCAAGGAGCTTTTGGACTACATTCTCAGACATTGGGTTTGAATTTTGGGTGGTCTTGAGTGGAGCCAGGCGTTGGACTTGGTGATCGCTGTAGGTCCCTTCCAACTCTAGGTCTTCTATGTTTTATTCATGGCCAAGAAATGCTCCCAAATCCATCTCAGGATTGCTAACATTTTCCAAAGGAGCGTCTTTAGGTGGAGAATTTCCCTGCTTGTGACAAAACTGGACATGCTGCTCACCAGGCTCTTGGTGCAGCAGTATCTGGCCTAAGACGGAGCTCCAGGGTGCAAGACTGACAGCATTTCTGTGTGTTTCTGCTTACTGCGTGGCACATCAGCAAAACTAGGAGGGCAGGGAGGAGGGATAATCAGCCTGAGACTCCTGCAAGCCGAAATAGAATATGACCTTTTTAGTTCTGCAGCTATAAACACATTCTTAAGCAACAATCCCATACTACTCACAGTCACAAGCCCCAGAGAGCCAGGTGATGAGTGCTGCACAAACAAAAACAAACTGAAGGGAGAAGAAAGGAAGAAAAGTGCTCCTTCTTGGCCTTCCTGTGTTTTGTGGTGCTTCTGAAGCATCTCATGGCTCATTTTTGCTCTGCTTGCAGGAATCTCCACATCTTGTGCACACACTTTGCCATAATGGAGCTCTCCCCGTATTTAGGAGAAGCCCTGCTTTATTTCAGTGTGATGCCATATGGTGTGATAAAAATGAACAGAAAAGGTTACACACATAAAACACATAAGCTCACAAACACCTGTTTGTCGCAAGTGTGAAGCACTGCTGAATGTGAAGGACTCCTAAGGATAGAAAGGAAGATGCCATCATACCCCGCAGGACAGACGGGAAGTTGCTGAGCTGCCATTTGAATGCTGAACAGTGCACACACACAAAAACCCAGACACGTATGCGTAATTAATTCACAAAGGCCTGAGGAAGCTAAGGGTAAACATCAGCAGTGAGCCAGTATGGAGTCTATCTGTAAAACAGCTGGGGAAGCAATCACTCATCCTCATGAAATGACAATCAAAGGAAGAGAATCTTTATGTCGAAATTATAGGGGAAGTTCTCCCTAGCAAAGTCACTGCACGTCATTCCTGTGCTCCCAATTCAGATACAGCTACAACCTCGAGGGCAACAAAAGCAGTTCTGAAAACCTCAGTGCAACTATACGACTAAAACAAAAGATAAATCTGCATCTAGTTCTGCCTGGCCAGTTAAGCAGCTCACATCACTGCACACCAAAACATACCAAAACACATTAGCATTCTTGACCTGAAGACTTAAACATGCTGCAGATTGACACTGGAGAATACCAAATCCAATACATGTTGTGGATTTTCACTCCTCCCACCCCCAGAATATCTTTTCCCTTCTTCTCATAAAGAGCTCTGCATCTTCTGCCTTCACCCCATCAAAGCCAGAGCCATCTTATATATAGGTACAGAAAAACATGAAAAGAACAGCACCAGTATAGAACCAAGCCCACAGTCAGGGATCTGGCTGCATCTACCCCTCCTAGCAGGGTTATGGTCCCCCACAGCACGCTAACAAAAGCTCAGTGAGGGGAAAAGGGAGAGCACATTTGTGTGTGTGCGTGTCTAGCAAGCCCCTAGGGGGAAAGCTGGATATGACATTGTTAGAAATGCTCCTAGCCACAAAAATGACAAGGAGAGGGTCCAGAGGAGTAGTTCAAGCCTTTAGCATGAAGGCAGGCAAACACTGGCCTGGCTCTGGGTGACAAACAGGCAGAACGGTTCTCACATCATGGGTTTGTTTTATACCTCAGCCTACAGATACAGGAATAAGGCACTTGTGTTCTGTTGGCTCCAAGTAACACCGCATCTGAAAAAATGAAGTAAACAAGGCAATGGGAGTGTTCCTGAGATTTGCATTACAATTGTTACATAACAAGAATACAAATTGAATGCAATCAAATGTTTGGCTTAATGTAACATGGAAAACACAGCAGAAGCTGTGCATTTTCTATGTTCAATGGAGCAATTTGAAACTGTGGAGCTGATCAAACTGTGTGTGACAAACTGTCGACTTGCAATAGTTTTTTCTGGAGACTCCAGCATACAAAGACAGTGCAGTACAGCAGGTCACAGTCACCAGCTTTCAGAACATCACTAGGTTTTCTTACTATTTTCCCCAGAACTGTACGTGCCTCAACATGGGAGAAACACTACTGGGGAAAAAAAAAAAATCTACTTGAAATTGCTAATGCCTAGAAATCATGGGTGGCCTACTTCAGCCATGTGAGAAAGACCTCAGTCCTTCTAGATATAATGCTTCATGTATCACAAAACTCCATCCCTTTTTACAGTGTGTTGGATAGACATAATCGCAAAATCCCAGATGTCTAAGACTTTCCATTCCCTGTCATAGGCATTCAAGGATTGAGCTACACACATTGCTGTCTGCTTGGTCTTTAGAGAGGTCTGAGTCATCTTGCTTTAACGAAAATTTAAGAAAATAGGTCAAACTGAACTTTCTATCACAGGCAATTGTAATGAAGTCAATCAGCTTGCACAAGCATTGCTCTCAGCGCAAATTGCCCCTGCACTTCTGTCTACATGACTAATCAAATTAATTCCTGATGATATCACGGCTTCCCAAAGAATATATATCGACTAACATTCCCTTCTGATAATCTGTATTTTTATTGTCACTTCTCAGGTCCAAACTACGGCGAAGGATAAGACTGTAGAAATCTGTGGTGGAGCAATACATCCAGAAAAAGTATGAGCACGGCTTGAAATTGCTAGACAGACCAAAAGACTTATTTCAAAGCAATTAAATGGACAGTTATTATCTCAGAAATTCTCTACTGGCTACTGAGATCACCAGTCTAAAGCAGACAAAGTTACGATCAGAATATAATAGGGATGACTGGATTTTTTGCCTCTATAGATGACTCATATTAAATCTGTTGCTAGTAGTTCAGAACAATTTACTTGAAGGTCAGGAGTGTGACTGTGCATGCAGAACACTCATTTAGGAAATACTTTCATTTAAAAAAAAAAAAAAGTATATATATATATATATAGGCAAATTAAGAGTAAGTTTTGCAGACTTTGTCCCAGAGATTTCACTTGTAATAACTTATTATAATTTTATGCTCTTGCTTCAAACTTTCCAGGCCCATGTCTTGCATGGGCTACTGGGCCAGCCATGAAGAACTAATGAGCTATCATCTCAGTTACACTGCTCATGACAGATCTTCTAGTTTTCAGGGTAGTGTGTTTGAAGCAACTGGAGAAAGATGTACGCTCTAAAAGATGTGGGATATGTTCATGTGTGAAAGCCAGACAGCAATTCCAGTAGGATTAGGCCCCAACCAAGCCCAGAAAAAAGACAGGAGGCTGAACTGAAGCAGCAAGCTACCTGCTTGCATAGTGGTACAAATGATGGGCAATTCAAATGAGTAGAAAACCAGGCAGAGATTCAAGAGGGAACGTTTGGGTAGTGGAGGCAGCAGGAAGAGAAAGAAGATAAAGGGAAGGAGGAAGAAAAGACAAGAAGATAATACAAGCAGTGAATAGACGTTAAACTTTCAGGGTGTCTTTGAACTGGCAGGCCCTCCCAAACTTCAGAAGCTTCCCCACCACGAAAAAGAACTCTATAATTACAGCTGAACAGTGCGGGAACCTGGAATACCCAAGTGGCTGCAAAGGAAGATTAAGGCAAGCTGGCTGGAAGTGGAAGCTTTCATAAGCATCTGCTTCCACTGGGCCTGACGGTGGCACACACTGTCAATCTCCTCACTTCAATAAACACATTTTTCTCAAATTAGAGAAAAAACAAAAAAACTAACAAACAAACAAAAAGACAAAACAAATCCCCATGAATAGCATACAGTTGCCATACATATGTCTCAGTGAGCTAGGAGCTTAAGGTACTGAAATGAAGCAAGAAGCCTCTGACAATATAATAAGCCTCCTTTTCGATCTTTTCCTCCTTTAGCACAAACACAGACTCCTCTGAACAGCATGGAAATCTGCATGAGGAGCCCTTCTCCAAATAGTAGCAAAAAAAAGGATTCTCCCTCCCCTCCTTTCAGTCCCCTATTACCTTTGTTGCAGCCCAGACATTTTCCACCAGTCAGATTCCTACCTCTTAGTTGCTGCTTTTACTTTCACTGTGGACTGGGATGAAGCATAACACATACAGTGTATTTGGGACAAACTGGGCTTTGTAGCAGACCCATGCCATCACTCCTTAGTGTCCCCAGAGTTTAACACAAGCAGGGTAGACTCTACAAACCAACAGATAAAGACACGTGCCTTCAACACATCTTTCTGACAAAAGGCCATATTAAGTATTGCTTTTCTCCTTAAAGCCTTCAATAGCAGTCAACGAAAGAAGCTGGAGTGTGCTAAAGGATCTGAAGAAAGTGCTGTATAATCAGTTCTTGATGAAATCCTGGAACATATTAAGTGAAATGTGCTGAGCCTTCTAACATCTGCCTGTCGGATAATTATAAAGCTTAAAGATCCAGATTGGATTTTAGTAGTTTTTCAGGAAGTTTTAGAAAAGAAGAAAACACCTACCATGGCTTAAATCTAAATCAGCTTTCTCAATGATGTATTGTCATAATGTATTAGCTATACCACACTTTGAAATCTTAGCTATCATGTGTGCAAATTATAAGAACTTACTACTAGTGTTTTTTGTGGATTCTTTTCTTCTTTTTTTGAGGGGGTGGGTTATGCTCCACCAGTATGATTCTGAACTGATTCACTGCAATGCCTGTCTGCTGAAGCCTAAGTCTTCAAGGGACAAAGGTGGCACAAAATGTACAAAAAAGATTTTGCTTAAAGTTCGATCCGGTTTAGATAGCATGACAGAAACCTTTCCCTTACAGTGGGGGAAATCTAGAAAAACAGTGGAAATACCCACTGCAGAATTTTTTATTGCTTTGTATTACAAAAATTCCAAGGAATCCCAGCAGAACTCAGGAACTGCAGTATACGACACACTCTGAGTAAACATTTCAGCAATCTTTCTGTCCTAATGACCTTTTTCTTCAAATTTTCTCTAAGAGCAGTAATCCTTTGAGCTTAAAGCAGACCATCTTTAAGACTCTGGTAAGGCTCTAGGTTATGACTGGAAAACTATCAATAAAGTTTATATTAGGAGGCCAAACACACTGATGTTCCTTGCAGCACTACAAAAAACGAAGTATTTTTATTGTTCAAGGGCAGCATTTAAAGACTATGCTGGGAGAAAATCCAGGAGAGTACAATGTTTGCATTCTCTTGTGATGCTTGCACAGAATCACACCTGTCTACATAAGATGATACTTTCACCTCTCCACAACAGGTTATGGCTTAGAGGTAAGACTAATAGTTACTCATCTATGAGCATGCGACCAAATTGCCCAGGAAGTTATGAAATTTGGTGCTTTCCAAGGCTGGGCTGGGCAAATTCCTGAGCGTGGATCTGTTTTGAGTTCCAAAAATCCCATCCCACCTACATTTTTCCATGATTTTAAAACATTCAGTCAATAATATTTACCTCTGACTTGTAAACCTTTGTGCTAACAACCAAAGGCAACCTAGCTCATGGAGATGTCTACTGATAGAAAAAAAAATAAAAATGAAGAAACTTATGCCATGCCATACTATAGCCCTTCGTTATGAAGCTGCTGAGTTGCACACATGAGGATACACCCAGTTTGTCGAAGTTTTCTCAGAGAAACCCTTTGGCTTTCTTCCTCATGGGACCAACCTCCAACTTATCTTCTTGAGAGATCTCACACACTATAAGCTGCAAATAAGGTTTTCACATCAAGGTGCTACTTTCCTTCTGGCCCTGCTTCTAGCTGCTTTAAAAAATTCTGAACTATGCACATTTTGCAACCACGTATTGTAACCTTCTCTGACAGATGCTCATCCATCACTTCTGAACTGCTTCTGTCTGAAGAAACGTGCTCTCTGTGCTCTGCTTGCCAGAGGACAAATCTCTGGGCACATACGACAAGTATCACATGACAAAGTGTATACCTGAGGGACATCTCCCTTGATATCTGAACAGAAACACAGAAGTACGAATGGAAAAGATTTCAGCTCCTGACAATATAGGGCACTAACTGTCACCGCGTGTGCGAGAGAAGGAATTTTGTGAGGCTAATCCGGCCTCCAATAGTAGGCACAGAGACCAGTAAGGGAGGGAACAAGTGTTTGCTTTGCTGTTTCTCTTGTTCTTTTGACCAAAGCAGGACTTAACAGCAAAGAAGATGACAAAACAAGAACACGAGTTGTAGAAAATGAAGTAGCTTATCATAAAGCTATTATGAATAGTTGGCTTGCTGCTTAGCTAAGGGATAACGAAGTTAGCAATTAGAGATGATGAATGGTTGAAGGGTTTTTATAATGATATGAAAAGATTTTCATCTTTATATCAGACACATTGAATTCGGGTCAAGTCAGTGCCAACTGAACGTGAATGCCATATGATTTATTTTGTCAGGCTGCGTGGAATAAGCTTGGTCTCTTGTAAGCTCTTTAGGACAAAGGCTTATTCATAAGTAATTATCTGTAATAAAGACCTCAACCTGCATGAGAAGCTGCTTTATACAAGGTATTTTTCAAATAGCTCAGCCTTGAAAAGGTAGTGATTCAACAAGAGAGAACTGTAGAAGTATCACCTTAATTTCAATATGACAAAGAGAAACATGGCATAACTTATCTTGTGTCTTACAAAAACTGTGTGCCAGAGTCTTAATTGAAGCCACGTCAAATTACAAGCAATGCCTCCTGGTTGGGTGTTTAGAAATTGCATGGTGCATATTGGGCACAATTGAAGTCTACATAAAGAAGCAAAGTGCCCTTTTCTAGCCACAGTGTTCACCAGCATCTAAAGAGCCTGCTTCTGTTCTTACAAATCCCGCAGTGAGAAAGAGAAGGCATATTAGCTAGTACCAAGGGATGACAGCAGCTTCTGGATCATTAACAAGAATTATAAACAACATCTTCACACAATCTACCTCTTCTGCTGGGTTGCAGTCAGAGGAGCTCTGGGATTTCCAAGTCACAACTTGCAGTTCAACTCCATAACAGAATTTTTTTAGCAATTCAGAATTATTAGTCTGCCATTTTTTATGTTTCAGGATCTGTAAATATAGCCATGAGTAGATAGGTTAGAGTTAGTGCTAAATACACACTGGTAAAGGGGACAAAAATAAGTTAAAAAGCTGGAGGACAAGAGGAAGGTAGGAAAGTAAACTGAGTTTTGGAGATGTATAATCATATTGAGTAATGGGACTTCGCAAACTTTCCTTGGGTCCCTAAAGTATTATCTCAAAACCAAGAGCATGGAGGGGAGCAGGTGTGAGGTGAGTCAGTCTTCAACTCCCCATAAGAGCATGGAGGGGAGCAGGTGTGAGGTGAGTCAGTCTTCAACTCCCCATGCTGAACTGTGCAGCCCATACTACCAAATTTTGTGTTTTGGCAATCTGCCCAAAGAGAAAACTGTTGTCATTATAAGAAGTTTGAAGCATTGAGTTTAGAAGCAGGTTTTGAGGACTTGTAAATGAGAAACTTTGTCTCCAAGGCAGGAATGTGCTAATTCAGGTATGACTAAGTAACATTAATCAAAGCATCTCAGAGAAGAGGTGGAAGAAAATGTCCCCATGGCTACAATAAAAGCACAGTTTTATAAGGAGGATGAAATGCAGACAAGGGAAGTCTGGCTTTGGGTGGCACGGGAGGAAATGTCTTTTTTTGTTGTTTCTTTTTGTCTCTTCTCCCCATTCTCTGAGGAAAGTATAGAGGTATAGAGAAGCAGGCATTTTGGACAATGGATCAATGGGGAACCTATTCTAGCTTGATTCAGGTGAACAAGTCAGAAGCTAGCTGAGATGCCAGACCAGTCAGAGAACTACTTTACTCTCAGGAATAATGCTATATTCTGTTACATTATCTACTGGTGTTTTCTTCTGTTGTTAAAAGCTTATAGATGGAATACATGTACCACCTTTATGTTATCTGCTGCCAAATTGCACATTGACCATGTAATGAAACCTTTCTGCTGCACAGTAATGATGATATTGGGGCCCTTCTATAAACATCAGCAAGGGTGACGGAGATAGCACAGGCTGCACAGAGAGGTGGTGGAGTCTCCTTCTCTGGAGACATTCAAGACTTGCCTGAATGCCTACCTGTGCAACCTGGGCTAGGGAGCTGCTTTGGCAGGGGGCTGGACTCGAAGATCTCTAGAGATCCCTTCCAACCCCGACAATTCTGTGATTTTTCATAATCCCAGGACATCCAAAGGCTTGCTGCTGCCAAATCACAGGGGCGATGATCCTGTTTTACAAGATAAACCATCCAGTGATAAGCAACGAGAACACTTCTAGGGAAAACAGTAAGCAAAAGTCATGGTCCTCAAGATACTGAGGAATGAAAGATGTTATTGACCTTTACTCCTGTTCGTAGGTTTTGAAATTGAGTATGGCCATTCAGATACAGAACATCAAGCTCAACTGTTTCATGGAAGCAACTCAGAAAGTACATTCTGTCTGTGCATAACATAATGTTTAGGGTGCTTCTACCATGCATCAATAGATTGTGGAGATACAAGCCTGGCTCACTTGCCTCAGCTGACAAGAGGTATGGGACACCATAATCTTTTAGTCTAAATTGGTGTTAGTCAATACTCCACAGCTTCCATCTGTCTACTGGTTAGGAGTCCAGGCAATAAAATAAATAGTACGTGCAGTCAACACAAACAAAATATTGTTTAACAAGAATTTTAATGATGATTACAGAGGTTTTCTGTTTGTTTGTTTTTCTTTTCGTAGATTTTCACTTGCTTTGTACACTGCCTTTGGCTACAAAAAAAAAAAAAAAAAAAAAAACAAAGTTGGGCCATCAGGTCAGATAAGACAGAGGCCTTTTTAAAACGTGACAACATCCTTCAAACACACTAGTCCTAACAAAGGATTTTGATAATGAAACCTTTGCAAAAATAGGTCTCACAGCAGCAATGGATTTCTGCAGTTCTAAAGATTTAAAAAACAAAGCAGAATAGGGAAAAGTGACAGTGCAAGCTTTGTGTCTGAATGCTTGATGTACCTTTATAATTTTAATCTTCAGAAACATTCTTTGTAGATTGCTGTGCTCAGAAATGAAATACATTGAAATTCAAACCAAAGATCCTGAAACAAACCTGACCGCAGGCAATAACAATGCCCCACTAAGTACGCCGAGACACTTTAATATTCCAGGTCAATGAAGCTTATTCTAAGCAAAACATCTGGAGCATTGTAAATCCAGCTTTCTTTAAATACTATGCTTAGCTTCTATTCATTTAAGATTCCTTTCCATTACAGTCCTAATCAACAACATTTTGCAAAACCATCTCTTGTACTATCTCCCACATTAAAAATTAAATCTTCTTCCTTTTTCTCTCTCATTCTATCAAACTTAGTTTTTCAGTGTTAATAGTGTTAAAATAGTGTTAAAATCCTAATTTCTGGTGACTGGCACTGGTATTTGATCCAAATGCAGAATTTAAATGTTGGTATATGCCCATAAAGTCTTAAAATTCATTTATATCTTAGCTCTCAGTTTTTTTTCCCTCTTCAGAGCTGGACTGGAACAGACACCTAGAGCATATAAAGCTAGGTTCAGATCTAGGCTAAGGATTGAATCTTAAGCAAAGGGAGTCACTCATATCAGAACTGGAATGGAAGAGAAGCGCTTCTAACCCATTAAGCTGGTGAACACTTATTTAAGTGAGCATCCTATTTATTTCGTCTGCATTCAACTAGGTCAACTGGGCATCTTTGGAGAATAAGCTTTCTTGGCAAACTGATATTACCAATTGCTGTCCATAAGACTTTACGCAAGCAACCACCCCTCCTTCCTCTCGTGGAAAAAAACACAACTAAAGAACATTTCTCCTATGCTCAGTACATCCAGTCTGCTGCATTCTCAGCCTCGAGGTTTAAGAGAGTCAGCAGTACTGAGGCTGTGCAGCTTGTCCTGAAATGCACACAAACCAGGCAGATTTTCTACCTCAAAAATCTGTTTCTTTAACACAATACTTGGAGGTCTTTCTAAAGCAGATGCCCAAAACTGGTGCCTGTTCGCTAACTGTCCTCTTTCGCACTCAGAAATTTCTCTTTGGCCTTGCCTCATTGTGAAAATATCTTATTAAACAAATCTGTATCAACTCATCATCAGCTCTCCTTTCCTCTATAAAGGTACAAAGTAACTACTATAAACTTAATGCCCAGATTAATGTTAAATTAAACTTCCCTACTGTGCTAAACTGGATGCAAATATGTGCTAATATTGCTGTAAAATATCTCTTGCATTGCTCAGTACGAAGCAAGCAATCCCAGGACTACAGATGCAATTTTCAAAGAAAAACCACTTAAAGTCTCTCCAGCCATGCTATGGGTAGTTCTTTTCAAAGAGAATGTTTGATTTCTGTGAGGTTCATATCGCTTAAGGAGGGCTTTCTATGTTGTGCTATAGACATAAGTATTAATTTACAGATACACAACCACGAAAAGGTACTACACAATTCTAGTAATGATTGCAGAATCCTGTGCTTAAGTAGCACGAGCCCATTAGAAGGGTGATTTCTAGAACATTACTGAAACATTAAAATCTAACAAGACAGACAACAGCCAAAAGTGTAGCTACACTGCGTAAACAAACACAGAACTCCCAAAGAAAATATTAACACTTATAATTGAACTACAGTATGTCTCAGAGATTAGCACTTATAACTGAACTACAGTACGTCCCAGAGAACATACAGAAGAGATATGAAGGCTAGTCACTGCAATAAAGACCCAGGAAGAATCTCTGTCCTATTACAGACAGTTTTGTTTGTTTGTTTTGTTTTTTTGTGGGTAAATAACTGAGGCAAATAATTGGTTTGCACAAAAACATGAGGTATCTAACAGCTGCAAAACACAGATCAAGTGAGGGCAGCTTGCTTTCTATGGTGGCTGCAGTCAGTTGTTACGGAAGATATTCACTTAAAAATCTCCCAGAATCTCTGGAAGAAGTAACTGCACGTTGCTAGTGACACAGTCAAGGGCTGGAATTTGCCTTTAGAAGATACCTCTACACAAGGTAATGCACGTATCCTTTTCTGGAAGAAGCGCAGTGCTAACACATGGTGCCCTGCAGACGTTCTGTCATCTACCTAAGAGAAGTAGAAGAAGAAAGAGCTTTTGCTGATTTCCAAGGATTTGTGGTAATAGCTAGCAAATGCACGTTGCCTATTGAAAAGAATGAGTGAATGTGTGTAGGTTGTGGCAGGCTGTGCGCCGGCTGTCATGCCAAGATGCTGAAGGTGGCTTTTTAGGATATGGATTGTGTTGTTTCTATTATTATTGTTTCTATTATTATTATTATTTCTTTGCTTTTCTAAAAGCGAACAACCAAACCCTATTCAGGCTCCTAAAAGAAGCCACCCAAAGATGATGTTCCCAGTAACAAAGACTTTCTGGCTATGGCACAGATCTTTGTTTTTTTGTTTTTTTTTTTCCAGCTTTGTAGTAGCTTTCATGCATTACATATAAAAATGAATACACTGTTTGCCTGGAGTATCCCTAACGGAGCAAAGTTATTGAAGTCTGAAATATCTTCATCCCATTTGCTGCTCTGGGGCTGATTGCTAGCCTGCAGCTGCCATTCATGCAAACTGAAAGTTAGCTGGTCAGAAATAAAAGCTCAAGAAAAGAAAATGTTTTATAGAAATATATGAAAAGAAAAATCTACTATTATCCAGTCACGTCAGTGACAGTAAGATCCTCCCAGCTTCCCAGCCAGGTACAATTAACAATTGTTATAATCAGTGAGTTAATTAAAGCAGTAACTTTCCATTACATTTCAAAGGGAATATATTAGGTGGTGAAGAACACTAGAAGATGTAAAGTAGTACTTTTATTTAAAAGATGAGCAGGAACAATGGTGGGTAAGGAAGGTATGTCTGCATCCTTCATGACTTCCCAGCAGCACTCCTCCTTGCAGTGCCAATTGCTGGTGTTGCTGCACCGTACAGCGGCTCTCCCACCTTTGGGGGTACATTCTATACTCACACCAAGAGACCTGAAGACCCAGAAAACTCAAAATACAACTCTTCCTCCATGCAGAAAGTCATTTAACTAGCCAAGCTGCTACAAAAAATGTGCACTTGCAAGCTACATTTTGTTACTGTGCCTCCAACAGCCTCTTACTCCAACCTACACGTCTGGAAGTGGCTGAAAGACAATACGACTCCTGTCAGTAATCACTTTGAACAATGGATTGTTGATACTTAGCTTTTTTTTTTTTCTTTCTCATTTTTAGGTTAATTATTAGTAAAGACTGCTGATTTCACTATTCCTGTGAAACAGAAAAAGAGGATGGGGAGAAATGGGAAACACATTGCCAAGCACAACTACAACTTGTGCATCTTCACATGAATCCTACTGCTCAGCTCTGATTTGCTGCAGAAACATAATTATAGCATAGTGTGAGATACTCATTTGTATCAAAGACAACTGATAAATCAATGCCTACCATAAAAGCCAGCAACATCTAGGGCCTGGAACATTTGTGGCTCATTATGATGTCAAGATTGCTCAGGTCTGCATCCAATTACGTGTTGCCAGAAGGTGATTTCAGCATCAAGTAGAGACTGTGAACTTCTTGATTCTGCTTGATTTATTTATTTATTTATCTATTTTATTTACCGACAAAAAGTATCACTGTTGAGTTTCAGCTGAAGCCCAGTCCCTTATTCATCTGGCTGCTGGGCATTTCATGACAACAGGAGCTGTTTGGATGCTCCAAGCCACTGCTTCTTTGATGAAAACGCAGCAGAGTGTATGCATTCTGGGCTCTCCTTTTTCAGGCTAACTGGAGGATGGGAGTTCATTGACAAAACAGTCACCCCATTCAGGTACGGGGAACGTGGCACCCCCCAAACAGTAAGCATGTTTGTTGCTCAGATAATATATATTCCATATTTTAAAAATAAGACAAGCTGACATACAAAAAAGAACCAGAATGTATTAGGAAAGTTATAAACCTAGCATTTCTCTCTGTAGCCTTAAACAAGGCTGAGTTGCTTATTGTCATCCTTTTCTGGAGATGCCTGTCAGGTAAACTGTTAATTGCTTTGATAAATGAGATGTAAGTGAGATAGGAGCAACCCATCTCCTGCCTTCAAATACTCCAAGTACCCACCATGCTCACTTATCAGTGCTGAACTCAGCGTAGAGCTCAACACTCAGCTGCTGGTTCATTTCCCAACATTAGTTGTAATTTGTTGCCGAGAGGCATCCAGACTTACATGCTTAGACAAGCATAGGCATGCTAGGCTGTGTAGGGATGGGGTCAGGAAAGCCAAGACCCAGCTTAAACTAAACTTAGCAAAAGATGCTAAGAACAAGAAAGGCTTCTACAGGTACCTCAACCAGAAAAGGAAAGTCCAGTAGGGTGTACTCCCCCCAGAGAGTGACGCAGGCAAGCCAGTAATGAAAGACAAGGAGAAGGCGGAAGTACTTGACTTTTTTGCATTGGTCTTCCCTAATAACTGCTCACCATGCAGTCCTCAAATGTTCGGTAGGAGGGGACTGGGGAAGCAACGTCCTTTCTACTTTAAGTGAAGATCAGGTTTGTGTCCACCTGAGGAAAGTGAAGAGCCACAGGTCTATGGGTCCCAATGAGGTGCAATTCCAACATCCTGAGGGAATTGGCTGATGTGGTTGCCAAGCCACTCTATGATATTTGAAAAGCGGTGGCAATCAGGTGAAGCCTGGTGACTGGAAAAAAAGGCAGTGTCACACCCATTTTTAAGAAGAGTAAGAAGGATGACGCTGGGAACTACCGACCTATCAGTCTCACCTCTGTGCCAAGAAAAATTATGAAACAGATCCTCCTGGAAGCTATGCTAAGGCACATGGAAGAGAGGAAGGTGGTATGGGAGAACCAGCATGGCTTCACCAAGGGCAAATCCTGCTGGACTGACCTAGTGGCTTTCCAGGATGGTGTCACTGCATAAATGGACAAGAGAAGAGCCACCAATGTCATCTATCTGTACTTCAGTAAGGCCTTTGACACAGCATCCCACAGCATCTTTCTCTCTGAATTGGGTAGACTGTTCAGTGGGTGAAGAACTGGCTGTAGAACTGAGTCCAGAGAGTGGTGGTCAATAGCTCAATGTTTGGATGGAAATTGGTGATGAGTGGTGTTCCCCAGGGGTCAGTGATGGGACCAATCCTCTTTAACATCTTCATCAGTGACATTGCTGGTGAGATCAAGTGCACCCTCAGCAAGTTTGCAGATGATACCAAGCTGTGGGGTGCAGTCAACACACCAGAGAGATAGAATGTCATCCAGAGGGACCTAGACAGGATTGAGCAGCAGGCCCAGGCAAACATCATGAGGGTCAATAAATCCAAATGCACAGTATTGCACCAGGGTCAAGGGTAGCCCCACTACCAATACTAGCTGAGGGATGAAAGAATTGAGCTCAGCTCTGCTGGAAAAGAGCTGGGGGTACTGGTGGATGGCAAGCTGGACATGAACCAGCAGTGTGCCCTCGCAGTTCAGAAAGTCAATCATATCCTGAGCTGCATCAAAAGAAGTGTGGCCAGTAGGCTGAGGGAGGTGATCCTGCCCCTCTGCTCTGTGCTGGTGAGGCCGCATCTGGAGCACTGCAGTCCTCAGTACAGGAGAGACATGAACCCATTGGAGTGCGTCCAGAAGAGGTCCACAAAAATGATCCAGGGGATGGAATAGCTCTCCTATGAGGAGAGGCTGAGAGAGCTGAGGCTGTTCAGCCTGGAGAAGAGAAGGCTCTGAGGGGACCTGAGAGTGGCTCTTCAGTATCTTAAGTGGACAGTCTCTTTAGCAGGGTATGCAGTGATAGAAATGTCTTCAAGCTTAAAGAGGGTAGGTTTAGGTGGGATATAAGAAAAAAATCTTTTACAGTGAGGATGGTGAGGCACTGGAACAGGTTGCCTAGAGATGTGGTTGATGCCCTGTCCCTATAGAACTTCAAAGCAAGGCTGGGTCAGGCCGTGGGCAACCTGATCTAGCTGTGCATGTCCCTGCTCATTGCAGGGGAGTTGGACTAGATGCCTTTGAAGTTCTCTTCCAACTCTTAAGGATTCTATGATTTGCACAATACAAAAAGTTGGTCTCAGAAACTGAGAAATCCCTTTTGTTCATTGATCCTATAACCAGTTCTAGATTGTGTCTGTTTTAAGGAGAAAAATTTATATTGAAAACTAGTTCCTAATATAAACTTAATATTTTTTGCACACTGAGAACAGTGGTTTTTTTACTCTATTATTTTTTGCTCTATTATCACATTCAATCTCTGAGGCTTTGAGACAATGAAAACTTCCCAGTAATAACTGCACAGAGACTTAAAAAGAATTGTTTCCCTAATTGAATGTCACTAGATTGTGATTAATTTGCCTTCCCTTGGGGTCTCAGAGTAAAAATAAAGAGTAAAGAAAACAAAAAAGGCAAATCTGAAGCCTCAGGTTTTCAAATATGACTAGTGACTAAGACTAGCCCAACTTGAAATGCACTAAAGATTTCTGAAAGAAATACATCTTTAAGATGTGTCCATCTGACCACACTGAGAAACAAACCAGGCACCAATTATTTGGAAAAAAATAAGTCTAAGCCACATGGCTTTTCATCTCCTCTTCAAACACAGTCCCTAAAATGAAGCCATGGTTTTCCTAGAAGCAGCCGAATCATGAAACAGAAGGTTGCAAGCATATCAGTTACAACAACACTTCTTCAGAAAAAAAGGAGTTTGTGAGCAAGAAAGCTTGAATACAAAATAGGTCAAAATCACTCCAAAATGACACAGGAGGGCACAAAGACTTGAAAACGACTGACCAATCTAATGGCTTTCAAAAAACAAAACAAAAAAACAAGCCAGTACTGTTTTTCAGAGAAATCACACATCAGAAATAGAAAAGCAAACACATACAAGGCTGGTGGCCAAGTCATCACTTCTCCCACAAACTGAGTCCTTGAACAACTCACATAAAGCACAGACACAATCCAGTGCAACTGTGGAAGGAGATAGCACATAGCCTACCAGTTCACCGAAACAGACCTTTTAGGGCCTGTTCTACATTGGTGAAGGAGAGGGTTAATTTCCTTGATGTTGTTATTTTTCCTAAAAATAAATGAAAACTACTGTTAAACATCATGACATCCGGACTCAACTTTCTCTCACTGCTTCTCCTATTTTAAGGCATCTGTAAACAACTGATTACAATGCCACCACTTATTTATATCTGCAGATGGCTTCTTGTCTTGGCAGAAGGGGGAAAACTACCACCGCAGGCTTAAAGGAAGTTTCTCAAGTAATTTTGTCCCTCCCACTGCTCATGACTACATGCTTAGGCCTTGGAGCCACTGCATCAACAAGGCCCGTGGAGGGGGAAAGTTTATTCCACAATGAAGTAAACATGCAGAACACAGAACCCCATACTAATTAGCTAAATACACTGCTGGTGTAAGACAGCATAAGTCCATAGAACTCAAAATGTCAGTGACATTTACTCTAACTTGTGGTCTTTCCTAACAACAAGAGTACTAAATACAAGTCATTTGGACGATAAGCCTGCCTCACCCGTCAAAGAATTGTAGAATGATTTGAGTTGGAAGGGACACTTAGATCACCTAATCCAGCTCCCCTGCAATGAATAAGGACATCTACAGTACATCAGAGTGCTCAGAGCCCTGTCCAGCCTGACTGTAACATCTCCAGGGACAGGGCATCCACCATCTCTCTGGGCAGCCTGTTCTAATGCTTCACTACCCTTGTTGTAAATAACTTCCTCCTTATATCCAGTCTAAATCTCCCCTCTTTTAATCTGAAACCATTTCCTTTCATCCTGTCACAACAGACTCTACTAAAGGGTCTGTCCCCTTCTCCCCTTCAGTCCCCTATGCAGGTACTGAAAGGCTGTATTCAGGTCTCCCCAGAGCCTTCTCTTCTCCAGGCTGAACAGCCCCAGCTCTCTCAGCCTGTACTCGCAGGGGAGGTGTTACATCCCTTGGATCATTTTATTGCCCCCTCTGGACATGCTGCAATAGGTCTATGTCTCTCCTGTACTGAAGACTCCAGATCTGGATGCAGTATACCAGGTGAGGTCTCACCAGCACAGAACAGAGAGGCAGGATCACCTAAGCTCACTTCATCTCCCAAGCACACGTCTGTGTGGATGAATGCTTCTCATCAGGTCTGATATCTTGCTGTGAGGTCAGCAGTTACACTCTGCCTGTGAAAAACCTAACCAAGACTGAGATCAACAGCTGAATTCACTGTCTCTTTCAACACTAACAATCCCACAAAAATCCTGCTGTGCTTATTTCAAGGCCTGAAGTGTTCCCCAGGAGATGCATGTCTCATCTGTGTCAGGTCTCCAGAGAGTAGGTCAGCCTGGCCTTTGGGGAACGGAGAAAGCACATTTGGCTGGTAATATCATTCAGATCTTTTCAATCTACTCTGTATAACTGCTTATGGTAGCAGGAGTAAAGGAAGAAAAGCCATAGATTGTTTTCTTAATGCCTTAAAAATGTGATCTTTATTTTCTCCTACATAATTCTAATGCCCATTGATTATTTTGGATATTTAATGAAGACAAAAATACTTCCAGTAATTGTTTGTTTTCTGTAAATTAAAAATGAGAGGCTCAAAAGCCTCATATGCTTAAACACACAACTTTATTTCCTATTTGCCTGTTTCAGATTTGTTCACAACAGGTAACTTCTGTTAAATTTTTATCTACTATCCTTCATTCTCCTGCCCCTGAAAAAAAAAAGTCAGTAAGGCATAGTTGAGCATAAAATAATGCCAAAACTCTTGGCTGTCTGGATCAGCAGTATGCAGGCAGTAAAACCAAAAAACAGCTCATTAGCATGACATAACAATCATTTATAATAAGCAAGATTTAACGTTAAGTACTGCAGCCTGATTAATCTGCAGATATTTCTATTAGTAGGAGAGGTGCTCTACAAGTCTTGAGGCTTAGTTCATTGCACCACATTAAGCAAAAGGTGGGAAAGGTACAAGGAGAGACAGATTCATCCCATCTAACTCCACTGACTCGAAAAGCTGATCCATTTCATTCTTGGAGAGGCCCTGACCCGATGTCAAATACATGCAGACTGATGGCTCCTCCTGATAACCTTTCTCCAGCAGGATATTGAAGGTGTGTTGGATTTACTATTTTAAAGCATTTTCCCACTCAGTGTATATAAAATATGAAGATGAAAAAGATGAATGCTCCATGCTTCAAAGTATTTTGGGATGAATTCACACTTATCAGCTAGGTGAGTACCAGAGGAAAAAAACAAGCACATCACAGAAAGGTGAGACTTGCAACCCTGCCTGCCATTACATCTGAAAAAGGCATTGTGTTTTTTAAATATACTTCTATTGGAATGGTTGGCCTTGAAGCACTCAGCAAAATTCAGCAGCTCACTGCAAAAGTGCTTGCACAAGGTCCCTCTTTATAGAGAGCCTCCAAATCTCTTCTCTAGCTTTAAAAACTAGTAATCTAAATTTTCCAGAGTCAAATCTTGCCTACTTTTACACAAAGGACGAAGCACCATTTTAACGTTAAACAATAACTTGACATCCAGAAGATTCCTTCCAGCATCAACTATTCTGTAATGCTAAGTAGAGTGGGTTTACTCAAAAATGAACTTTACTACATTGGAAAATAATCCAAGGAAAAGTTATTTAACTCAAGTTGAAAATGCCTAAAAAATTTAGATTTAGATTTTCTAATAGATTTAGAAAAGCAGTTTGGAAAAGAAAAAAAAAAAGGAATGCTTCAGTTTGTTTTGGTATAGAATAAAGCCTGGACAGTCACGTAGGACTCTCTTTCCCACTTCACTGCGCTGAAATGACTCGAAGTAAGACAAGAATTAGTTTCAAGCAAGAATATTACTGCTTCCCTGGAATGGGCTTCCCCTCACCCTTCTTGGGGGAATGGAAACAACCACTGAACAACGTTCAGCTCTCAAAAAACCTTTGCCCTTCCTGCAGAGGTTTTTTTTTTTTTCCCCCCTCACTATAGTTGCTCTCAAAAAAATCTGTAGCATTCTCTTTGATTATCAACAATATTCTGAACCAGTGGTGATCTGACAACTAGTTAAGAGAATTAGAAAACCAAGTACATTTCTCAATAGACATTTTGAGCCACTCAAGACCACAGCTGTGCAAAACAAGAGTTACACAAAGGCAGAAATACTGCAGTGTTGGTCAGACTCACAGCTGCTGTCAGCTTTGTTCAACTGAATTCTGCAGCTTCCCTCTTCTGTAACTATAATCCTGCACAGGCTTTCTTTCCCCACTTTAAGTTTACTACAAGGCCACAGGCATTCTAACATGGATATCTGCTCCTTTACTAGTTCGATAGACTGAAAAGCTCTGAAGACACCTTCTGTTGCACTAGCAGGTAGTGGTAGGATTAGAAAGCTTGAAGTTATCTGGATTTTACTCACATATGCATCATAATCCATTACTTGAAGATCCAGGCAAAAAAAATGTTAAGTTCTAGCTTGTGTCTTAACATACTTAACCAGACCTTAACCCCTCTGTTGGACTAAATTTTTCTTCTACTCAACATATGCAAGATTGTTTTAGACCACTCTTCCTTTTTCACCTATCAGTTTCCTTGGAAAACTTCTCATTTTCAGAACACTTATCTGACAAACTGTGACAGTACCTTCTGAGAGACTCTGTTCTTCAGTTAGTCTGACAACCATTTACAAAACACAATGGGTCTATGTTTCCCTAGCTACGTGATCTTAATTCTTTACTGCCTTCAGTGGAAGGCAACACATAGTATCAGAGCATTCGGCTCCCTGTCTTAATATCCGTGCTGGGGAGGATCACAAAAGTTACATGAGGGAATGGTCAAACTATTTCTTCTTATTCAAAAGATACTACAGTGTTACATCATTAGCTACAGGCTTATCTAAAGAACTTCCTTGATAGCTGCTAACACACTGGTATATGGTAAGCAAGCTAGACATGAGCCAGCAGTGTGCCCTCACAGCCCAGAAAGCCAACTGCATCCTGGGCTGCATCGAGAGAAGTGCATCCAGCAGAATGAGGGATGTGATGCTGCCCTTCTACTCCTCCTCAATGGTGAGGCCACACCTGGAGTTCTGTGTCCAGATGTGAAGTCCTAAATACAGAAGAGACGCGGATCTGTATAATGCCAGAGGGATAGGTACAACAAGAAAATGGTACAAAAAAGAAGAATGCTCACCACCTCTGAGGATTTAGGCTTACAGAAAAAGCTCCACAGAGGAGGGAACTCCAACAAGAGATCCTTCCTCAGTGGCAGTAAGCCCTTAAATGAAGTCTAACAGGGGTGGAACCTGGCTTGACCTGTTCCGGTTGCACAGGGGAACTGCCTTCACCTGTGCTTTCAAGGCTGACTGTCTTTTCTCCAGGTGCTCAATCAGTGTTCAGGCTGTGACCCAGCAGTTCCCATACAATCTTTTAGTGCATGACTAGAGGAGGGCCACAGAAACAGTCTAAGGGATGAAAGACTTCTACGAGGATAGGCTGAGAGAGCTGGGGCTGTTCAGCCTGTTAAAGAGAAGGCTCTGGGGAGACCTGAATACAGCCTTTCAGTACCTACAGGGGGGACTGTAGGAAAGAGGGGGAACAGGCTCTTATAGCAGAATCTGTTGTGATAGGACAAGGAGAAATGGCTTCAAACTAAAAGAGGGGAGATTTAGACTGGATATAAAGAAGAAGTTTTTTACAATAAGAGTAGTGAAGCGTTAGACCAGGCTGCCCAGAGAGGTGCTGGCTGTCCTCTCCCTGGAGACATTAAGGTCAGGCTGGACAGGGCACCCTGATGTGCTGTAGATGTCCGTATTCATTGCAGGGAAGCTGGACTAGGTGACCTTTAAGGGTTTCGTCCAACTCAAGGAATTCCATGATTTTGTATTTGACTATACAGTTGCCCCCTGTAACTTCACTAAGCAATAGCATTGCACAAGTGATGAATGCATCTATAAATATCAACTTAAGGAGACTTTCCCACAGAGTGATGCCATTCAGTGGTGTAGATTACAGGAAGATACGCGTTTCCACTAGCTGCCCTCCAAGAAGACAAAACAAAAGACTGACCACAACCAGGGCCACATACTCAGAATAAGAGAAAAGAGATTTACAAAGGCTCGTCTCTACTTAGGAACATCTATGCACTAAGTGTAGCTCTGTTAACATGTTAGTAAGGGCAGTAGGGTAAGGTCACCACTACATCTGTTGCGTGATGCAGTGACAGCTACGCATATGAAATACTCCTGCTTATCAAAGTTTTAGTTGACACCTTTTTACTGTGAATATCTCCACCGAGAAATAATTTCAAGGAGAAGATTTGGTGAACACTGCAAACCCTGACAAACCTCCAAACACACAGTACTATGAGCAACACAGTTACTGCAGAGGGCTAACGAGCATAAACCACGTCTTGTGCTCTCAAGTTTGTAAATAAGCTAACATATTTATTTTTCAGAAATGACATCACAGGCCAGCAAAATCTTTCTCTTTAAAGTAGCTACCCATACAGTAACTTTGTAAAACAAAAACCAGAACTACTACTTAAAACTAACTAAAAGCTGGAATAGCACAGGAGCTATAACCATCCAAACTGAAACAAGGTTAGGTAGTGCCCCGCCAGGAAAATAAAGAAATAAAGAAATAAGAGAGAAAAGCTGTCATTTTGTTTTACTGGAATGAGTTAGCGGTTAAAATACTGGGGGATTTATTTTGCATTTCCAGTACTTCTCCAAACTACTTCTTTAATATTGGCTAAGTTGTGTCTTTCTAGACTCCAAATACTGTTTTAGTACCTGGATGTTTAGTATAGTTATGGTTGTCTGAGTATCATCTGGTTTTGGCCATGAAGAAAGACAACAGAAGTACACAGAGAAGAATACTTATTTTGCTCCATACCACAAACGCACGTATATTTACATAACAGTTACAGAGGTCTGTAATCACAGCAACCAGCCTATCCACCCCCAGTCATGTTTTAGAACAGCTTGATCAGAAAGCCACATGACAGCTCATAACTGACCCCTACCTCTGTTTCCTCTTTGGAAGAAAAACCAGATAAATACTACTGCTTATCACTGAGAAAGATCAGCAGACTAATTCTGTTCTTTAAGTCCATGATAAAAGCTGCCACAAGAGATGACCAGTCGATTTACTGTGAAACCATCTCCTTCTGCACCTACAATAACATACTGTTTTTACACTCTCTCTCTACTCTCAGATCATGGTTCCTCCCTAGATCCTTTCTGCACTTTGATAGATGCTGCAGTCCTGCATAATCACAGAACATAGAACAATCTTAAGATGGACTTGAAATGCAAGATCCATTTCCCAGTGCATTCTCAGCTATCTTTCTCAACAAGGCTGTTTACTCTCTCTGCTTGTGGTCTTCCTGCAATGAATTCAAAATCAAATGTCAATAACAATGCTTAAAAAAATAAAAATTATCAGAACATCACTTCCTTCTGCTTTAGCTTTTATTTTTTTTCTACCATTCCTAAGATTCTTTGCAACAGAGGACTGAGAGAAGTTGTTCCAGGCCTTCTGGATTACTTTTTATGATACCTTTATCATGCACGCTGCTCTCCAGCAGTTACTGCAGATCTCAATTGCAGTAGGATTTGCAAGTCAATCCTCTATCTGTAAATCCCAGATGGCTCAGTAATTTTTAGCACAGCTATTGATCTCCTCATTCATACATACCAGCTTCTGGGCAAACATACCCAGCTGCTATCATCATCCACATCCGACTGCCACAAGCAGAAGAGAGGACTCTGTGAACCCAAATGCTATTGATTAATAACATCACCACTACGAGAAATAAAGCCAGGCAGTAACAAGTGCAAGGCTTGTGCATTTGCCTACCTGGTAGAGATCACAAGGCTGCATCCACACTCCCTCCCTCACTCTGCAATAGCTGTGCTTTCTGAAACTGAGCAATAGCCTCCTTAAGTCTTGTACTCTGAAAACACATCCAGCCTTGCGGTGCCAGCCAGCCTCTTCTCCTCTGCCTTCAGCCAGTCACAAAACAAGTTACAATTCAATTACCAGTTCCCGTACGAAAGGAAGATACAGAGGTCAAAACAATCAATGCAATTAACTGTCCCAAAAACAGCACAAGGATTTTTTGTAAAATGGGAACATTCAGTTTTCAATCTGGCCCTTCTCCCTACTTCCCATATATTAATTATAAATGAAGAGGGTCTTTAGCAGATTCTGGCATTTTTCACACCAACGGCCCTCTCTTTCTCCCTCTGTCCTATACCACTGCAAAACTGTAAGAACGAATTTGGGATCCTATGAGTTTGGGGATGCTGTGACTGCTGCTTACCTTTGCGAGGCAGTGACTCCTAGCTACTTGCTGAGGTCTCCAAGGAATCATTCATCTGATATGCCATAGGTGAAACCATTTTCAGTGACAGAGGGTTGTTGTGGGGGAAAGGAAACAAGCTTAAAGTCCAGCTAGCCTGCGCTCTTCCCTCTCAGATCACTGAGCACCATAAATGCAGCCTCCACATGGCTGCAGTGCTAGTAGATCTCAGAAAAAGTAGCATGGGTATTGCATGCTACCACCACACGTTTGTGTTTTTGCTCCTTAAGATGCAGTTTGTCTCCTGCAAGGAATTACTCAGGCAGCCTGTCATGTGGCCTGCAGCAGAACAATTATATAATTCAATCCAGGATAAGGCTCTCCAGGGTTTGGGTTGAGAAACCAGAGAAGATAGATAAAACCACATGATGACAAGGGAACACTGTCTTAGTGCAATTAGCACCTTGTAACTCTACCAGTTTGCACTCACACTGGGTTTGCTGTCTCACAAAAACTTGGTCACATAGTAGTGTAAACCTCACCTAAGTCAGAAAGGAGCCCACTAGTATACAAAGCTGAAAAGAAGCCAGCTAGAAGTCTGCAACAAGTTCTCAATAAGGGAATGGGCACCAGGTGGAAGAGGATATGCATGCATGTTAGTTTACCAAATCTAGGGAGAGTAGAAGTTTCAGTAGTATAAATGCAGAAGAAACTTTTAAATTCAAATTCAAATCCCATACCAAGTTTCTCCAAGGTTTAAAGTTGTTCACAACCAGGAGTACATCTCAGGGTTTCATCAAGTCTGAAGTGATCAAAACATTTAGAATGGAGAATTTTGGATTACACCACCTCTATTGTAATGCTCTGGAAAGTTTTTGCGTTGCGAAGTAGGATATAATTAGCTTGGAGTTGTTAATCAATGCAACTGCAGCATAGAGACTCTCTTGGCCTTCTGTCAAAACAGGATCAACCATGGAGTTTTCAATTGATTTAAAACTTAGTCCGAGCTGCTCCCAACTCCTGCTCAAAGTTATGGAACATTTGGATTCATTGCTTTGGTGTATTTGACTGACAGACTCAGTGACTGACTGCAGCAGTGGATCAGACATCTTATCAGCTCAACCAGCAATGATGTTAGAGAGACCCGGGGCTCTGGTGGATGCTGTCATGTCCCCTTTCCACAAGTGGTTAGGGATATTCTTTAGGTTACGCTTGCCCCCCAGGACTGTTCAATGCTCCATTTGCTCCAGTTGGTAGATTCACGCTCATTTTCAACTTCTTAAACCAAATTGCTTGTCAAATTTCTTCTCTGACTACAGTTTTGCTCATTATTTGTCTTTTTTCTGTTTAAGTTGTTAAATAAGGTAGCCAGTTTCATTTTACCAACTCAGTGATTTCATGGATAAGTTCATATAATTGTCCGTTTATTCTCCTGCGCAACACAGGTTTGTCTGGTGCCTCTCCTTATCATCAGATACATTATTTACAATAGCAGAAGATATCCAGATGACAACCAATGATCACAGCACTGTGCCTCCACTCTCATCCACGATTTCTGTCCCTCTCAAACTAACCTGATCCTATCTGGCCTGGGGCACTTACAGGGCCAAGCAGTCCACCCAGAGCACCCACTGATAACCACATACCATCATCTTCCACTAAGGAGGCAGGTGAGGGGTGACCAACAGCTGTGCCCACAGGAGCAAGGGCTCCAGAAAACATCCCCAGGAAAAAGAGGCATTAGGAAAATGTGCGTATCCGAGCTTGCTGTTCATGTAATCTTTTTGCTCATTCTGCTCTGGTGACATTTTCACTTAAGATTAATACAGATGTGCACTGATCTCCCGAGCACAGAGCACCTTAATCTGGAGCCTAGCTGTCTCTAAGGATTCCCACACTTTTCTTCTCTCTGGAGAGCTTCATACTTTGGGTATGGCACCACTTCAACACTCTCCTCACCAGCAAGTTGCCCTCTTCTTACTAACACCACTTAGCCACACAAAGCACGCAAAGAAAAACCTACAGGAAGTCAACATTCATCGTAAAATTGGAAAAAAAAGCGCCTCTGAAAAACAGATAGTAGAAAAGAAGAAAATGTCATTAAAGACCATTTGAGTGTGGAAGTGGGAGACTACAGATTGAGTGAAAAGGTGGGTTTGGTGCTGGACATCTAAATGAAAACTGACTTAAAGTGGAAAGATGATGGACTAGTCTGATCTCTGCGACCTTACTGTCCTAAGCTATTGACTTCTGAAAGGAGCACAGAACACTATTTTAACTTCATACTGATGACAGTATGTAGTACTGCTGCACGCTTTCAATCCCTAGTGCCACAAAAGATAGTCAGATGAGGTTGTGCCACAGAGTACCTCTCCAAGTATTAGGAAAGAAACACCTGACACTTGTCTCACGAATGTTTCTGGTGTGCTGATGTATCACAGCTTCATCTCCAAAGCCCATGCAGTGCAGAGGGCAGCAGACGCTCTCTGATGAGACGTTCCCCTCGTGTTAAGTTTTCAGCCTAATGT
Source organism: Oreortyx pictus (assembly GCA_036925125.1). Classification (NCBI taxonomy): domain Eukaryota; kingdom Metazoa; phylum Chordata; class Aves; order Galliformes; family Odontophoridae; genus Oreortyx; species Oreortyx pictus. The sequence continues at coordinate 82,518,549 of JAUPFR010000003.1, read as the reverse complement.
ACGCTGAGACTCTCATCACTTTCATCCTATGCATTCTAAAAAAAACCCACCAAATCTTCAATTTTAATATTTAAGAAAGAGTACTAAATATAGACAAGCATTCTGTTTGATGGCACTTTGCTTCCCTCTGTGTAGTTGGTCTATTTTTAGACTTTCTGTGCTTTAAAACTAAACCTCACCCACAATACGAGATTCTTGCATGGCCACACAGTCAAAAAAGATGGGCTTCTAAGAAGAATCTCAAAGTGAAGTCACACGAGAAGTCTAGATGTGCTGCACACAGAAAGGCTGAACATTTGGGACAGCTATCATCATTGGTGCAGCTTCACTGGGTTCTCTTGACTCAGTATAGTGGCTTCATTTTCTTCTGCATCATAGAGATAAACATGAAAAAAAAAAAAAACCAAACCATTTCATCAAGTAAGACAGATCAAAGTGGAAAATGGACAAAAACATCCAATGTCAAGCAGAGCTTACATGATACAGTCAGCAATACTCAGTATACTATGCTCTATACTCAGTATAGAGCCTTCCTCTTTTAAAATAATCCCAAACCTTGTCTATTTCAAACTCTTGAGGAATAATGTGAAAGCAGTGCCTACCAGAATTTTAATGACACAGAGATTTACTGAAGATTTAATGTGATTAAATGTAGCTAAGTAATAGGGCATTTCTAGGGACAATGAAATAGTGAGGAAGTTTCTGAACTCAGTCTTTTGTCTGTAATACCTTAAGTAAATTATTAATATAGTTCTTATTGTAAAGTACTTCATACAGGAAACATAAATGAATGTTAAAAGAAAGTCCACAGCATAAATATTCTTAGCATTAAAATGCCATATGTCAGAGAACATTCACAAAACAAAAACATCTTGGAAACAATAGCAGTACAGCTGCTTTCCTTTTCTACAACGTTCAGCAAAAAAAGAAACCAATTAATCCTTACAACATTCCTTTGAAACTCAGCCAGAACTTACTGTTCTCCTTGTTCAGATATGCAGACTGAGGTAGGACAGTAAAACTGTTTGACTAAAGACACAGGGAAAGCCTAAGGGTAAAAATCAAAGGTGCACTGATAGCTCCAAGCTTGTTCCAGTTCTAGTAACTTGAGTAGATTTCCGCAGTGTTCTTTTCTCGCTGGTTTTCTGGGCAGAGCCTGCCACAGTGCAGACTCCTTCCTACCTGGCAGTTAGACAATCCTGGTGCAACTAATGTAGCCAAGATCTTCATGCTGTGTAGTACAAATGAAAAATGAGGCTATCCACTGTCTTGAGTCCTACAGAGTTTTGGCTATCCACTCAGTGACACAATACTGTACAAAAGGAATTTGGGTGCTACGTCACGTCAGATCACGAGGCATGAATTCTGTATAGCACACGCACACACGCAGTCTTATTTTTTTAAGAGCTACTTTCATTATCACATATGCCACTACTTCTTAAATACATAAGCTTTTCCCAAATCCATCCCAATTAGGAGGGCAATAACTCTCTATACTAAAAGCCAAAATCTTCTGGGAGAAGAGAAATAACTTTGAATCAATGCAGAGTAAGTACACTGTTCAACCATAAATGTGAATAGACGAGGACAACAGTACAGACAGAGTTGTTTGACAGTGTTATCACTTTCCCCTACAAAACAACTGGAATTCTGCAGCCGGGGCCATAACAAAAGCAAGACAATGAAAATGGCTCGTTCTTAGTAGCCTTTGAGAGTGGAATGATAAATGGGAGCAAACATAGCTAAGTTCTGTCAAATGCTGTAAGAAAATAGGCTGTGGACTCACAAAAGCCAAGCTGGCAGCACTCAGAAACAACAGGAAGAAGGAGCAAACATAATCAGACTTGGCTTCAAGGTCAAGTCTAATAGCAATTGTAGAAAAACAGTTCAATCCAAAGGGAGAACTCATTAATTTATTGATATCTCCACACCTTGGCTACAGATAGCAGCCAGCACCTGGAAACCAAAGAAAGTCTGCTCACTTGTGGTGCAGTTACTGAGTACGCTTCTTTGAAAGCTCCAGGCTGCTTAACCTAAGGCACTTTGCAATGAGAGAAAATTCAAGAAAATCCAAATTAAACTAACGCCGCATCTTAATATAAGCAAGATATATTTTTCTTTTCTCATTTAAGTTCTAGAACTGCCTATGCAAAATAGAAATTCTGGCTTAAATTCTCTCACCTTAGCTTGCATGTTTAACCCACTGTATTTGGGTGCTGTCATGGTACTAAGTATGAGACAATGGTGATAAATAGCAAAGCAAGATTACTAAAGCCTATTTCCAGTTTTAACACTGATATGGGATACAGGGGTCATTAGAAACATCTTCATTGCCTGCACCGGTGGCCTTCACAAGGGTACTAGAGGAGATGTATCTCTCCCATGTTTTCCAGATGTGTATGTATAGAACTTGCTGCAGGTTACATAAAAGATGTTTTAAATGGGATCAAGGTTAATGCTGAAGAGAGGCGCTTACACTTTCGAATGGTGGAAATGTACACAAGTGATAGTGATGTACTTCAGAATACAAAGTTCTAGAACAGATGAGAGTGGGCGAGAACACAGTGCAGAGATAATGACAGAATATCATCTAGGCCCACGTTCCCTAATACAACTCCAGTGAAGTGCAACAGGGCAAATTCTATAAAGGTAAGAACAGAGAGAAGAGACATGAAGAGGAAAGTTCTGTTTGTTAGAGAAAAAGCTTTTTCCTGAGGGCTGAGGAAGCTCACTCACATAAGACTCCAAATCTGAGTTTTAAGTTCTGTGCTCAGCATGATATGCAAACAAACCCTTAATACTTAGTACCTGCATGTATGCCATGGCTCTAGGGAGAGCTAAGTGTTTGTGAACTGTTGCCTGAGTGATGTGGCAAAGAGCTGTAAACTCCTGAGATGTAAGTTTTTCACAGAGCTGGGATCAGGCGGATGCAGTAGCAGAATGCCTCAGAAATGATTATTCTTTTATATTTCTAAGGACTGAAAGAGACCAAAGGCATAATCTTTTCTGATCCTTCATTTAAGTAGATTAAGCATCAGAAGATGCATGCAGAAAGCACCTCACTCTAATCCCTCTGAAACAAAGAAAGTATTCAGGAACACAGGAATGTCCAGATTGTTGGCTAGACATCCCTGTGCAACTAAATTTTCTTCGAGGAAAGTCATGAAGAAAAGCTTTTTTTTTTCCCAATACCAAAAGCCAGCAACTATTTTCTGGAGAAAAATACACACTATATTTGGGGAGATTCCGAAAAACCAGTCTGCAGATGTATCCTGACTTTTGAATACATGTACTCAATGAAACTGTAACTGAGTGCTGTGCTGGCCAAGTTTTTTGTCACAAATAAACCCTAAAGGGCTGGATCTGAATTCAGTTTCAAGAGATGCGGATTTGACTCATATTTTAATTCCAGAGCTTGGTCGAATCCCAGCTCTGAACCATAAGGAGAAGAATACGTAGGTGGAGTTCTGAAATAAGCCTGAAGGCTCCTCTTCCATCTTCCTCATCTGGCTTCAGTTATTTCAAGCAAAATCTTCCTCCTAATTGTAGCTATTTACAGCTTATCTCTCTTTTGAACTCTCAGGTATTCAAACTTTCAGGATAGGGACTGCCTAAGAAAATGCAATAAAACACTCGTAAGCTCTCTCCACTGTATTCAATGTAATATACAGCAGAAATAGTGACTTTCCATCATAACACTCATCAAAGGGCCACCACAGAAGGCTCATCTATGATACGACACTGCCACTTACAATGTTACCATAGAAGCTAAGAAGAAAATGTAGGAAACCGGTAAGACCTCCTTAAATTACTGTAAGGACATCAAAGCTAAAAATCATTCAAAAGCCCCTACATCAATGTGCTGTGGGTTGTGAAAAAGATGGAAAGGGTGTGAAAGAGAGTAAAACATGAGAGAAGTGGTAGAAGAGACTAAACCAGAAATTGACAGTACTGAGGATAAAATGAACTGTTTGATCTTTTAGAGTCAAGATCCAAACTGAATTTCAGCTATGGTTATTTTTAATACATCTCTGCTTTCTAACTTTTCAGAGAAATGCTTTTATTCTCTTATTTAACGTTTGAGAGAACACAGACGGCAGCAGTTGTGCAGATGAAAACAAACAATTGCACGCTTCAAGAGCAATGTTCAGAAGAACTTACACCCTGACACAATACCAAGAACTCATTTAAGATTAATGCAATGCAAATGATGCAATCCATGCTGCAGGAGTCAACTTGAGAAAGAAACGTTTTCCTTGTACTTGAGGACCATCTCAAGGACACAGAGGAATCTTGTTTTGGGGAAATCCACTGAACTGATGTTTTGTCCTGCTCTAAGATGTTCTACTTAGGTGTGTAGCCCTTTGAGACGTGGCCTCACTCATGCACCATGGTTCAGGTGTTGAAAGACATCCAACTTTCCTTATCCACTGTGTACTCTTATAGAGAGTACAATCCACAGTTCACTGCTGGGATGCTTTTGAAAATGCTGTGTCAAAAAGTATTTACTACTCTGAGATCAATGAGTGCAGAACAGCAATCGGGAAAATGTCAAAAGCTGGCTAATGTGACCAACACTCAGACTTGTCCACAAAGCTACTCTGCAATGCAGTGAGACTATCTTGTCTTCTATATCCTCAAAATCAGCATCCTTTTTTGCTTCTCTGATCTCAGATTTGAAGTAATAACATTCCCATTCCTAAAGAAAGAAACTGCCCTCATATGGGTACCACAAAGGTTTTTGGTTTCCTAAGTTTATGCAAAACAAATAAATCTAAACTGAAGTCACACAAAGATAAACCGCTCTGCTAAATTCGTCTGCAGTTATGTCTAATATGCAACAGATCAATAACAACACATACAAATTACACCCAAGTTATCAATAAAAAAGGTCACACAGGAGGAGATGTAGGAAACCCTCTGCAAAGATCTACCTAGGATTCGATTTTACCCTCAACAAGGGTTTCACAGAATGCAGAACAGTGGAAGTTTTCCCACAGGTTACTTATGTATGGTTAACAACTTCTTGACCAGTCTCTCAATTTCTCCAAATGCCAAACAGCAGTGCAAAGAACATGCTTCCTATTAAAACAACTCTAATTTGCTATGTCAGGACAAGTGCCGTGACTTTTTTTTCACACAGTGAATGTGTGGTCTGTAAATGTCTGTATATTTATTGGCCTTTGTTTAAAAAGTCTGGCAAGTTCATATAGCAAAGAAATGACATCTCCTAGAGCACCTGTAATACCTCTGATCATGAAGATTGAATATATCACACAACAGAATCAGGAAAACAGGAAGGAAAATATGTACAGAAAAGAAAAAAAAAACCACAACAAAATATTACTTCAGCATTTTCATTCAAAAAAGGATAAAGATAAGTGGCTACAAAAAGAAAACCACATCAAAAATATTTCAGGTTCTGTACTGTGCCTCAAAGATGTACAGGGTAGGTTGCCCAGCAAAGAAAGAATGAAGGTTATGGTACCTCCATAGCTGCAGATGGGGAGCTCGCAAAAGCCCATTTTACCTTGAAATCTCTGTAGCACTGCAAGCTGTAGCCTTGCTATGGGCAAGCCTTTGTGGTCTTTTGGTCAGAACTTCAAAAGGATCATTAAGACTTACTGCTTTATACCTGTGATGAGCAGCATCCGTATTTCAGGAAAGCCCTGTTTCATGGCTGGCATGAAACATTTGAGCTATACACTGAATTCTTCAGGTCCTTCAGCAGCCTACTATGTTCTGCCTTTGACAGGAAATCCCAGACCTTTCTAGCACTGAGCATCTTTCACAGTGAAAGTCTTCCCCCAGCCAACAGTTATCAGAACTGCATCTGAGTAAAGATTATTGGAATATCATCTCTGCCTCTCAATTTCTGAGCAGAACCCTGTGGGGAAAAAAAAGGTAATTCCAATTTATGGAACTTTATTATGCATGTTTTTGTTGTGCCATGGGAGGAAAAAAAAAATGAATTTAATTCTCCAAGACCTCGATTCTCAAAATGAATAAATAAATAAATAAATTTTAAAAAGCAGTATCAGGGCTCCACATAACTAAATGCAGGTTACTCAGAAAAAAAGATCATGGATTAGAATTTTCCTCCTTTTCTGCAGATACATGTAGGTAATACCTTTCTTTTCCCAGCTGGGGGCCCAGGAGGCCCACTCTTCTCCTATGTGAGAGGCAATCTGATGAGCGAGCAAGAGGCAACAGCAGAGGAGCACCCTGCCCAGGAGCATTGAGTCTACAGTATCAGCTCCTGGTCCAGAAACCAGGCAAAGGAAATCAGACAGATTTCTGTCAAATATTTGCTTGCTTTCTTGTCAGTTCTGAATTTGTTCCATAGGACACTGTAATTGCAAGAAGTCAGCACTAGCAGGTAGAAAAAAAGAAACCATCTTGATGGAGAGCTTCTTGCTGTTCTGACATGAAGCTTTCATGAATACTTTGCATTTCTTTTAACAAAAGCCAGAAAAACGTTTAGATCAAGGCAGACTATTCAGTGGCTATTCGCTATTCTCATTCTATTTTATGTATGCCTTCTGTGTAGATGGGGAATTGTCTGACAATTTTAGAAGCATCAGAAAGTGGCCCAGTGCACTTCTCCCATGTATAAGACTTAGAGTTTTCGAATCTGATACCACAAGTCCTTTCCACATCTAGAAGCATTCACTATAAATTTTACTGCAGTGTTGTGAGTCCTAAGACTAGATCAGACAGACTATGAGACAGTAAACCTTAAATCTGTCACTGGCTAGAAAATCTCACCTTGCTCTGAGGGTAGTTGGAAATGCATTTTTTGCTCTCTTACAAATTGAGTTGGGTGACTTTGTGCAAGTCACTTGCCTTTCTCTCAGCAGGCACCTCCCTTTATCTTCTCATGCATTTGTCTATTTCAACTGTGAACTCCTCAAGGCAATGACTGTACCTGCACTAGGGATACTTGAAGGGGTTACAGTTTGCCTACCACTAACTTTTATCATAGTTCTGCTACTAATAAGGACTGAAGACTGATAACCACGTGTCTTTCCAAGGTACTTAAGCATGGTGATGCTGTTCAATACATAAGGAAAACAGTTCTTATTTTTCTCTTGCAGACAGTAAAACGAATTTGCTATTCTGAATTCAGTTGAAATTATAACAGTCCTTTTTAAAAATTCTAACCATGTGCTTCCGAATTTCACAGCAGTCCATTTTCAGAAAAGGCATTTCTAAAAATTCATTACACAACTATTTTTTATTTATGAAAAAGGTCAAGTGAAGTGAGAATCTTAAATGCATTAAATAAATGTTTACAGAAAAGTATATATTTTTTCTCATTCATTTTCAGATGTGAGCATCTAAAATTACCTCAGATGTCCAAAGAAATTTTCTACATCTGTTAACAGCATAATATTAAAGCACCAAGAGGTGTGACATGTCCAGATCACTTCCACAGAAATTATTCTCAGGACTCCAGAGCTGCCCAGAGGGATGCTGCACAGGACAGCTGAAGCAGACACCTAGTGAAGGAAGCCAGCAGGCCTGCAGGAAGTCTGGACTACATGTCCACACGGTCTAATCTTGGACAGAGAACCTCCTGTCTGCTGTGGGGAGAGTGGTGGGCAACCTTGATCAGATTCCATGTCCAAACAACAGACTGTACTTCACAAGCTTTACAGCATCAGCCCTGCTTAAACCTATAAAATGCAGCGAAGAGTTCATCCTAAACTGGCTTCTTTGGTTGCAAGCATGTTGCTGCCATGTGGCAGGTCGACAAAGCTGTAATTCACACATTTTCCTTAGCAGCTAATAAAAAAATTACAACAGAACAATAACCTTTCTCCCTTCTTTTTCTTCCTTTTAAATTTATCAAGTTCATTTAATACAACTGGAATGCATAAGAGGTTAGAATATCATTAATTTACTTTGATAATTGCACAGTGAAGCTACAAAAGCAGAAACCAAACATTTCAGCTGTCCCATGAAGGACATGTCTCAGGAAAGATTTGAGAAAGATCCACTGGCCCACAGATACTCTTATTCAATAAAGCTGTTCAGCAAAATGAAATTAACTGATATGTGTGTATTTCCCTTTATTTTGCCTGCTATCCTACTCTGCATGCCTCTTCTGATTTCTTATCACAGGTATAAATAGAATGAACTCTGGATGATTTGCAGATGAACCATATCCCATTTGAAATTTTAGCTCTGAGACATCTAATGTATTTTCTTTCTTCTAATCTCAGTTTAAGTCCAAAGTTAGACTTTGAGAAAAATCTCTTAGTTTTAGCATGTGGTGATGTCAATTAATGAGGTTTGCTCTACATTGGATCTAGGGCTCCAAAGTCTCATAAACCAATAATGATATAAAGATCTAAAAAAGCCTTCCTAAGAGTGAATGAATGCACAGTGCTTGATTAAATATGATAGTTTAGAACTAATCAAACCACCCATCACACTCCCCAGAGCTTCTGTCCTGCAAAGAATTCAATTGGATTACTCGAGTAAGTAAAGTAACTTGCTTGCTAATGTTTGTGCTTGCTTTGCCTTTTATAAAATTCATGCTCTGCTAAATGCACACACATTTGTATATTAGATTTAAAAGAATATGGTGGTGATAAATGTTTTTTAATAAAAGAAACTGAATTATTTCTACCATTTTTTTTCTTGAATTATTTCCACAGTGAATTTCTTTTCTACTCGCAAATGCTGTTCAGTGCTCATAAAATGTATGCTCCCAGTGGGTATACCAAGCATCTCCATGCATGTAAGCATGTCCTAGAAGAAATACGTGAATTTGCATTCCTGAATTTCATAAATGAGCAAATATTACAAAAGCAATGAGAAATTTGTTTGAAGATGTTTGATTACATCTGTGAGTTTCTTCTAAGCAAAATACGATGCTGTGCAGCTTGAACAGAAATGTATAAGGCATACCATAACTGTACTGCAAACACCAGAACATAAAATCACAGAACTACAGAATATCCCAAGTTGAAAAGGACCCACAAGGATCATGGTGTCCAAATCCTGGCTCCACACAAGACCACATCAAATCCAAGGCCTTTACTTGAGAGCCTTGTCCAAACACTCCTTGAACTTCAGCACTTGGGACTGTGCCCACTGCCCTGGGGAGCCCGCTCCAGTGCCTGATCACAGCGTGGTGAAGAACCTTTCCCTAATACCTAATCTGTGAGAGTAGGGCTGGCAAAATATTTGTGTATTTTCTTTCAGAGATGATAATAATGACAGAAATTGAATTACATCACATAATAAACGTTAACTGCATCTTACCATGAGTAAAGTTTATGCCCAGGAATTCTATATCATGCTTCTTCCTTACTGTATCTCTGAAAAGATCTTAGCATTATTCACACAGGATTATTTATCAGATGATGCCCCCTAGCAGATACTAAGAATATACAAGATTTGCCTTTCAAGAAATAGCTTTTGCCTTATAAAAATCCAGCAAGTTCACAGAGAGTTTAAGCTGCAGCTTACTGAGACTGTGAATATGAAATACAATCCTGTGAACAGTTTCTTCAAAGACCTTAATGCATACACTCAAGAAAAGGGATAAAGTATCAACTGTCAGTAACGTTTCAGGCAGGGGCCATTGGAGCTGTGATTGTCTTTTGCAGGAATCCATGGTTCTGCTTAAATAGTGAGTGAGATGTATGAAGACAGCAGGGTGGATGGGGACTTGTGAGGCTCCATACTGTCAGAGTAGCCAACTTCCAGCACTTTCGTGACTACTTCATGAGTTATCAACTCTCTGGAAGTCTCATTTCATGGAACCAGCTGGTCACATCATCACATCTAGTTTTACTGAGAAAAAAGGAGAAAAACTCAGCCCTTAGATCTATATAGATAGCCCTGAAAATGTGACTTCCTCAAATCTTAAAGTTCATAATGCAAACAAAAAGCACTGCACATTTTATCTAAAAAATACCGCAGGAAGTTTTAGTGTGCATTATATGATGTCCCATGACTTTAAGCTCCTGTTTTTTGGCACTGCTGTTGCAATCTTCTGACTGTTCTGGTGACAGCTGCATGCGTGAGATCTGCTCTGGAAGCAGTGTAGCAGAAAAAAAGGGGAGAGGGAAAAAACAGGGCAGGAAAGAAAGGAGATGATTCCCTTAACATTTCTGAATCCAAACTAGAAAACTGAGAGAATTCTCCCTTGCAACATTTCCCAGAGTTATTTTAGAGAATGCTTAACAATTTTATTTTGCACAGACATTTACTTTTTATAAATGACTTTGGAAGGATGTCACAGCTAAAAGGGACAGACTGCCCTGAATATGCATCTTTGTGGGTTTTTCCCCCTCAGTTTCAACTAACACTTAACAGTTACTACTTGCTTTTTGCTGTCATAAGATTTAATTATTAGTTAATATTAACCAAAACAGCATTAATGAGCCCCAAATATTCCATGATCGGTTAGTTTTCCAGCACGCTGCATTTGCTGGAAAATACGTGGAAACAGTACAGATGTGTGGATTGTTAAAACTCTGTTGTACTGCAGTGTGCAGGCTGCATTGTCAGCTACCGACAGATGTCAGTGCTACATAAGTACGTGGAGCACCAGCACACAGCAGCATTTCCAAATCACATAGAACCAGAAAGCATCCTCACAATTTCTGAAACGTCACCATCAAGACAAAACAAAAACAGCCATGGATCACACTGCAAAGAAGGCAGTCTTTGACTTTTCTTGCGGAGATGGTGTTATGTTCATTTTTTTTTTTCCAATGATTGACTCACTTCACTCATTTGAATTTTCAGTTCAGCTCCCGGCAGTGGTATGAGATGGTATTAATCCAAGGAAGTCTGTTTCTCCTGCTAATCTCCAAGTGGCCTATTCCAGGAGTGACAGAAAGCCCTGCTTCCCTTCCCTTCCCCACCGAGAGGAAAACCCTCTGAATAATGTGTGAACAGAGCAGTATTCAGATCACTTGAAAAGAATAAAAAGAATAAAAGCATCACTTACAAAGAAGAAGAAATAAGGAAAAATGATGAACAGTCCCTGAATGCTGAACTTATTCTACTTGCTGGGTCCAGAGCATCCCATGAGGACTCTTTCCTGCCCACCATCAGGAGGAGTGGGTTGGCCATCTCTAACACACAGGACTAGACACTTGTAACGGCAACAACATTGTGAGGAAAAACATAAAAACATCCAAATACTCAAACAACTTGCCTGGGAAGGAAGGATTATACCAGCCCTTTCAACAGCCTTTGAAAACTTTGACAATCTTTGGTCGTAAGCAAGGCAAGCTACTGTTGCATTCATGATATTTTTTTGCTGTTGTTTATATTTAAATTGCTACAAAATTAGCTCTTTCTTCAGTAATAATCATCCTTCTTATCTACTAATTATTCCAACTCCACAATAGACAGAGTACTTTATAGCCTGATATTCCTAGATTGCTTTCATGTTCAATTACTTATAATTATACAAACAAGTCTGAAATTGATGATCTGTGCATATAATTATAGATTCTGAAACTCAGCATAAGCAAATAAAGGAAACTACCCTTACTATGACAACAGTTTCTAATAGTCAGGCACTGTAAATTTAATTGCAGTAAAGGGTAGATGGTATATTAAGTAATTAGTAACAAAACTGTTATTTCAGGATAATTAAACCATCACGCGAGCACTGGTTGTTCACTTTCAGAGCAATCTTTCAAGTAATGGTGAAGGAGCTGTATCGATTTCCAAAGCATATGGAGTTAAGCACCTATCCTAATTAAGTACAGTTAAAAATACTGTGTAAAAACAATGTGTAAAGATAATGTGTCTAGATCTTCAAACCCATTTAGGACTCTCTCCCGTTATTCCAACCACATTACCAAACCGACAGAAAAAGGACAAGTTTGAACCAAATACCAATAAAGGAGACATTACCTCAGATCCATGAGGGAACACTGAACGGGCTTAAAATCATGACAAGTGAAGGCACAAAAGAGTTTCTGAGAAAGCACACGTAGGTTGTAGCAGAAGGATAAAATCACAATACTTTGAGGAGATAAATCCAAGTTCAATGCAACCTATCATAGGCATCTTCACAACAATTGTTTCCTTAATAGAATTTATTTTCTTGGATATAAACAGAATTACTGGGCTAAGACTTGCAATCTGGCAAATGCAACAGTCATAACAGAAAGGTTTAACAATCATGACTAGATTAATGAGACTTGGTATAAGTAATTTACTGAATTCTGACAACATTAATATATTTTATATAGCATCCTTTCACATGTAAATTTTCAACTTCCACATTTTAAAGTCAAAATCAAATCTCCCATTGACTTTAATGGTACATGATCAGAAGCCATGGATAAGATAAATTGACTTGGTTAAATCTTATTTTCAGGATCATTAAAGCACCAGGAATTTAATTGACCCTTTCTTTTGCTATATTATCAAGCTTTCAGATGAGAAAAAAAAAATTGTTTTTAAACTTGAGCATTCAGTTCCAAATTACTAACTTACTGTAGGGATAGACACTTGGCAACGAAATTAAGATTCCTATAAACTCTAACTCATTTGCTAATGGAAAAAAATACACCTCTCCGCAGCTTGTCTTGGCTGCCACACAAGTACCTCTTTAAAACAAAGAGGTATTTCACTTTTAACTTGCATTATTGAAAAGTAATTTGCTAACTGATAAATCAGTCCTGAAATATGCAAGGGCAGGGCCAGATGTTCCCAAGTGAGGGAATGCCTGTCTCTGCCTAGAGAAACACCCAAGAAAGCTTGCTAGCTTTGAAGGAAGTGGAGAACTGTGCTGGAGGAAAACAAACCGTACAGTGGTGACCTGAGTAGAGATTTATCAAAACAGAAGATGCCAAATAAGTATTTGCCTCTCCCAGCTCTTGTTAGCTCTGCCCAGTATAAGGCAGGCTCTGTATAGCTCTACAGAAGGACATGGATGTTCTGGTGGACAGCAGGTTGGCCTGTGCATTTAAAGCTGAGAAGGCCAATGGTATCCTGGAGTACACTGAAGAGAGAGGCCAGCAGGTTGAGGGAAGTGATCCTCCTTATTTTTCTCTGCTGTGGTGAGGCTATGTTTGGACTACTGTGTCCAGTTCTGGGTGCCCCAGTTAAAAAAAAAAAAAAGACAAGAATCTCCTAGGAGTCCAGCAGAGGACCACAAAGATGATTAAGCGCCTGGAGCATCTCCCGTAAAAGGAAAGGCTGAGGAACCTGGTTCTGTTCGGCCAGGGGGAAAAAAAAGACCGAGGGAAGATCTAATAAATTTTTATAAATATCTAAAGGAAGGTAGGGGGCAAATGGACGAGGCCAGGCTCTTCTCAGTGGTGTGTAGCAATAGGACAAGGAGCAATGGCCTAGAACCTGAACATAAGAAGTCCCATACTACCATGTGGAAGAACTTATTTACAGTAAGGGTAATGGCGCACTGGAACAGGTTGCCCAGGGAGGTTGTGGAGTCTCCTTCTATGGAAATATTCAAGACCTGTCTGGGCACCTACCTGTGTGACTTGAAAACCAGCTGTAGCAGGGGGATGTGACTCAATGATCTCTTGAGGTCCTTTCCAAACACTGCAATTCTTCTGTTCCAAGAGAGCAGCTATGTACGTCAAATGTACATCCAGACCTGACCTCAAGACAACAAGATTTTCCCAGGGGAAATTCTACCACCTGGTAGTATGGTCAGGCATTCAGTAAGCTTAGTGTGATCCAGGTAATTGATTTAAACCTACATAAATTTGGTACTACTGTAAATAAAAAAAAAAAAAAAGAAAGAAAAAAAAAGAAAAAAGATCTAATTTCCTAATGGCTGAGTAAATCTCAGAGTTTGATTATGTTAAAAAGACGATTCCTGGCAGTTAAGGTTTGATAATGGGGATCTCATTTAGTAGCTGAACTAATATAGTGGCTTTCTACTGCCAAAAGTCATCCATCTCTCCTCCCATCAGGCAGCTCACTCACATTATTTCCTTTGCTTACTAATCTGGAAGAAAAGAAAATAGTAGCTACAATAACAATAATGAGTAGCTTATGAATAGCTAAGGTAGCACACAGGAAAAAGTCAGGACCTCACTGCTGAGAGATGGCAATAAGGAAAAGGATCTGAGGGAAGAGCATGGAGCTGCATTAGGGGAGCATCAGGTTGGGTGTTAGGAAAAAGTTCTTCACCAAATGGTGGTCAGGTCCTGGAACAGGTTCTCCAGGGCAGTGCTCACAGCAACAAGCTGCCAGAGTTCAGGGCGTGCTTGGACAGTGCTCTCAGAAATATGGTTTGGTTTTTGGATGGTGCCGAGTGGAGTCAGGAGTTGGGCTCAATGATCTTTGTTGGACCCTTCTAAATCAGAACATTCTATGATTCTAAGAGTGGGAACACTGCTTTAGCAGTAAAAAAGTTATTAAATAATTCATTACCATCCCCCCCCCAAAAAAAAAGAAAAAAAGGAATGCACATTTACAACAGATGTAGTTATACCATAATATGATAGTGAGAAAGCCTGAAAAACTGGAACTTAAGAACTCTTCAAGACAGTTAACAATTCATCTCATACGCAATGCTTTATGTGACCACAAGATGGAGATGAAGCTTAAAAATTAAACTAAAGTCTCACCAGTGTGGAGTCATACTAGTATATAATCATTGCTGATACCAACTAATTGACAACTGAGCGTTATTAGCAGCGTGGGGATTTCTTAGCTCCTTGCTCTGCTCAGAAGCCTAGGATGCAATCAGTACAAAGTAAATATTGTAGGGACGTGTCACAATGAGAATTCATTTGGGGTGGAATAAAGGACCACAACACTGTGCCAGAAGCAGCTTTTGATTGTTGCCTTAGATTCTGGACTGATACAGTGCAACAAGCTGTGATCTGTTATGTTTCTCCCCTCCTGGCTCTGAGGGATTATTATTCTTGAAATAATTGGTTGGTTACAAAGATCTCCTCGTCTCTGTTTAAAATCGTGCACTAGAAATGCTGAATTAGTTCAGGAGCAATTAGTCAACTAGTTACCCTCTACAGAATTTGAGTTGAACACAATGAACATTATTACCATGCTCAACCCTGCTGAGTTGTGAATACTGATGAACTTTTAACAAATAGAAAGGATCTGCAAGAGGAATAGGTTCCCCCCCCTCCCCCCATATGTTTTTTTATACTGTTTTTGTGTAGGATTAAATCTTCATATTGGAGCTGTAGAGCAAGAGCAACCCACAATGCCGTGACCAGTTCTTTCATAAACGTTGCAAGATATTCTTCTTAGATGGAGACAGTAAGGTTCTCTCACGCATATGAAAATGGTGTTCATATACACGTTGAACAGTCAAGGAAACTGAGGTACAGAAAGATGCATGGAATTGACTTCCCAGAGACATACCATCTGTATCTAAAACCACACAACCTGTAAGTACTTCCTTAGTGTCACATTGTGCACCTGCACGTATTCTACTCCCACTGCTCCCCACACTTCCACAAGAAGCAAATCCAGGCATTTTGACTCTAGTGATATCCAGCCACATCCAGCATCAAAAGAACCAGGAGTCTGGCACATGCTGGGTGTGATTGGATCCTACCATGCAGTTTGGCACTAGCAGCAACGATGAAGAATGAAGTGATAATTCCAAGGTCTTTCATAAGCATCAACCCACTCCTATATTCACAAAGTGCTATTATGGTACCCTGAATCTGAAAATTCTCTACTTTTTTTTTTTTTCTTCCTATATTACTCCTTTATATTCAGCCTAGAAACCAGATTGAATCATATGCAACATATGCAGCAAAGGCTGAAGGACCAAGTACCCTCAGATAACATGACCATGCAGAGGGGAGAAAAACACAAAGCACTGAACTGCTATAGGATGATCAGACAGAATAAACATATAGCTCTAAGTCTTTGCAGACTGAAGACGAGCTCAGCAGGAGAGCCCAAATCACTTTACAGAGGTATCCTAGGTATATTAAATATATGTTAAGGTGTTGACATACCTGCTAGCCATCACGGAGATGTACAAGAACTAGGATGTGTGAACAGGCGTGTAGACTCAGTAATGGACAATGGTCTGAAAGCAAGGGGATATTTCTTAGAGAATTTTGCGTGGAAAAGTCCTTTCCAGTACAGGTAAGCAGGAAAAAAGCAGATCCCTTCCCTCCCAATACATAAAGAGTGTCTTTCACTGGTACATGTTTACAGTCACTTTGCAAGACCAAGATTATTCTGGTTCTCCGTGTACAAATGCAGAGGTCTGGACACAAAGCAGGACAGGGATCTGTAAGATGCCGGCTGCTCATACTTTAAAATCTCTATACAAGATAACCAGGTTACATTTATTAAAACTCAGACAGCAAATACTGCAATACATTTTGGAAACTGGGCAGAGAATTATTTTCCTCATTGCAGGGAAGCTAAGCAGCACAGCAATCAGATAAAGTTGCTTTTGGGCACAGGGAGTTTTTCCTCTTGGGACAGCTGAGTTGTAATTTTAAATATTTCTCCTAGCTGGTGATATAGTAGGAATGAAATTATGTGAGGGAATGATTTACCAGCTTTCTCTTGGCATCTATATCTGGAAATAAAGAGCAAATAGCTGGCAAGTCACAAAGGAGAACAATACTTTCTTATATTAAACACTTAGTCTGCATTTTTTCTGCAATAAACACAGGGTGAGATGACGATCAGCACAAGAAATGGAGTGTATACAGAATGCTCTCAAGTTCCTGGGTGCAGAGATGTGGGTGTTGTTTGATGGTACTGTTGATCGAGCAGGCAAGCCCTGAGCAGCTCTAGAAAAGAAGGTATTCTCAAAATTGGGAACCAGATACCAAAACTTCATGTCTCTGTGACACATCCAAACCACTACAGCTCAGTGAGAAAAGTATGCTCTTTTCTTTCTGAGAGATGCCAAGGACTCCTCTAGCTCTTTCCAGCACAGCTGGGGCTGAGGTAAGGATCAACTCTGAACTCAGATCTGCTGGTCCCAGTTAGACTGTGCTGCCTCACCTCCATCCAAACCCAGGGGTGCTGACTCTCCTGAACTTTGGCAAGTGGCACCCTCGTGCTGGCCACTTGCAGAGTGTATGCAAGCTGATTTGTCTTACAGCTTTCCTTGCAATAGAAAAGGTATACCACAGTGCCAACATCAGGTGACGTTCTTGCTAAAGGAGTCTGTTGGTTCCTGTAAGAAACCACCAAAACCACTAAAAAACACTCCTTTATTTTCAGTAAGAAAAAAAGCTCACGCAGCTACCTCATTCTGTTAAATCATGTTTACTGTGACAATGCAGGCTCTGCTTTGCTATTTAAAGTAAAATACAAGCTTTTGCTTATAGGTGTGGATAATAATACAGACTGAGACACATCAATCATGCTCCACAATAACCACCTTATTCAGTGGCTTGCATCAGCCATCACTCACAGAGGGAGGAAAAATTGAAGTCTTTTCCCCTCACCCAAACCTAATGCTCTATTAATACATTTCAGACTGCTGAAAACGTAACTGTGCCTGACAGAGGACTAAGTTCGAAGGTGTCTCAGGTAAGGAAGTGCCAAACTCTGAAATGTTCCCTGTTGAGTAAGCCCCTGAAAGTCTGAACTTGCTCTGGATTTCCTCAACCTGCAGTGCTCATACAGTAGGATACCAGGCCGCTTCCTGTTATTTATTCATTTTTAACAAACAACAACAATCACAACCCGGAAAAGCACAATGAAGAATGGACTCTTCAAAGTTTTGAGTTGGGTCTTCTATAATTCATCGTCCCATTCATCATGCAGTAAATCATCGTTATAGCTTATAGAACTGTGATGTACAACCTTTAATCCGAGTCCTTCTAAAGATGCTGGAGGCTCTGCCCTGAGAGCCAAGAGGGAAGACAGTCAAAACGGGGAGCGGGAGGAGAGAAACAAAGCAGAAAAGAAAATGAACCTTTTTTAAACAAACTCGTGAAGACAAAAAAACATGACTATGAAAACCACACTGGACTGTGTCTATTTATTGTGAAAACTTGACCTACAAGTTTTATGAAAGCGATCAGAAGGCTGTTTGCACTGCTGCTTATTCCTGTGTTTCTCTATGAAGGATGAGGCCAGTCCACACTCATGTGACAGACAGTAGATTTTATGGATGAAAGAGATGTGGAATTGAGCCATTATTGAACTGGAAGAGTAGAGGAAAAAGCATAGCAGCAACAGCTATTACTCAGATGAGCCACGAATAAATCCAGTTTATAAAAATATGTTATCATCAAAATGTTTGTGGATTTACCTACTAATATCTCAAGGCAGGATGTTAGATAATGTAATACAGTGGCCCAGGTTTGAAAAAAATACTTTTCAGTACAGAGAAAGTTCTGCATGTTAAATTAACATGAGATCTAATTTAGTGGGCATTTAGCTCTGAATATCTTCAAATTCCCAGAATTTTTCAAATCTGTTTTCTCACTTTGATTTCTTAGAAAAACAGCTTTCGTTTCAAAGGACAGAGCATTGCGAGTGAGAAGAACGCTTTGTGAAAAAGTACTTAAAGCAAAGTAAAAGTAGACAGCACATTTTGATCAGATTAAGATATGCAAATCTAAGTCCTATGCTGTACAAGTTTATGCTCCATTCTTTAATTGCAGGTCTCACAGGAAAAAAAAATATTGGAACAATAATAGAATGAACAGCGTGACGATGTGAACTCAGTGAGTGCATATGAATGCTAACAAAAAATGTATAAAATATGCCTTGAGTATTTAGATTTGACTATCTCACTTCCCATTTCTTCCACTATGTAACTACATATAACTTGCCTATTAGATACAAGTATTACAGCTCATTATATTTAAACTTAGTGCCCTATCCCTCTTTGTTGGTACAATGCCTACCCCAAAGTTGCAATTGCAGTCTGGTGTGAGACTATGTGTTAGGAAGGGATGCTATTTTGCAAAGACATCTGGAGACAGAATTTCTATAGGGAAGATTCAAATCTGAACTGATCAGTTTTGATAGAATCTTTTACCTGCCCTTTTTTTATTATTATTTCACAGTAGAAAACCAATGCTGGGAGCATCACACATTACACCCAAAATAAGATTAAAACTATCCTCAAAGCCAATATTAAATATTAACAAGCTAATGAAGATTTATGCATCAAGAATAGACTTGATCACCTGAATGTCTTGCTCCATTTTACTTCTTTAAGAATACACTCTAATTGATGGAGTTAACTATTTATTCCTTTCTCCCATGAATTAGGCAGCATACCATGAAAGCAGCAGAGTCACAGTGATACAAAATTGCATGGCTATTACAACATTTTGGGGAGAAACCCAAACCACAATATTTCATCTACTTAAAAACAAACAAAAAAAAACCCCAACACATTGTTTTCATGCAATTAAACAACAGAGAATTTAGTTACATACAAAGACTGCAATATCTACTGTCCACACATTTTGTTAAATTCCACTGTCACGTAACTGCAGGTGTGATGCTGAAGCCAAGTGTACTTGGGTTGCATTTTTCCCCCCAGATATTTGCATCTTATCCCTTCTCAGTTTGTTTGGCCTAATCATGCTTGCTGGTGACAAAAAGATTTTGTAATAGTGGTATCAGTCATTCACGTTATAGATGCTTCTGAAACTCTTTATGAGAGTACTCTGAGAAAGATCACTGACTCTTTAGAATTGCAAGCTACAGTACTGTCATTAATAGAAGGTCCTGACCCCTGCACTGTAACTGCAGAAACTGCAGGATTCTATCGACCAAGTCAGAAGAGGGGCACAACAAATACTGTGAAGGCTGCAGAGTTCAGCAGTCATGGATGATGCCACCATACAATGGGAGTAAAATCAGGGGGGAAACCAGCAGTGGGGAAAATTCTGAGTAATCACTGGCTTTCCTTGCTACTTGCTAAAAGCAGAGTACTCATTTATTTTATCTCTGTAAGAGATTATCATGCAAACCAAGACAGATTTATAGACTCCATGGTTCCGTAGGTAAAAACGTGATTTAACAGTTAAGATTTAATATAATGCAGGCTCTTTCATCATGAAAAGATATATGGCTAACTCCAAAGAAGGCATTTAGCTAAAATGAAAATATCCCAAAATGGTGGCGGAGCAAATACATTCATTAGCAATTGAGGGATTTAGAAGAGATTTTCATAGATGGAAAAAAACATAGGGGAATTTTCATATAAAGCCTTTAAAACCCAACACACACACACATCCCTAAAAGGACTTAGTGGTGAGGGATGAAAGGATTAATCTGTTATCTTCCTCCTCCTCTGGGTGTGATGGACAGCACGAATGAGAACCATTAGATCTTTAATGAGTACAGGCAGAGGAGTGAGATATTTGTGACTGGTTTCTCTGATGCAGTCACAATCACAGTGTTGGTGGAACCACTAAAATGATCCTTGATGGAGCCTTGTGAACCTGCAGGTGGGGGTTGATGTGCATGAAAGAGCCAAAGCGAAGACAAACAAAACACGTATCTCAGAATAGCGTCCCAACTACTCTTAAGAAAAACTCTTCCCCCAGCCCCAGGAGGCAGTAATGAGAGAAAACAGGGTAAAAACACAAAATGGAAGGAACTGGAGAGAAAATGTAGAGGAAGAAAAAGCTGTGAATTAGAAAAAGGAAAGTGAAGGATTATTTTCTGCTGGAGATAATAAAGAGCTCATTCCACACCATAAAAAGATTAGCTACACTGGATAATATAATAGGACATTCAAAGCACACACTGGAGATCTTTCGTAGTTGTTATACTGGGACAAAATATGCATCAATGCTCAGCTCTTAGAGGTAAAACAGTACGTCAGTGCCTAGAGGGACTATGTGCTGAGCACGTTTTATAACACTGTGCTTGCAAATGTTAACAATACGAATTTAGAGCTGAGATACAATACAGAAGCGGTTGTGGATAACATGCCCACATTACATGTTATGAATTTACTGCCCAGAAGAGATCCTGTTCTCACAACACACAGAAGTGCATGCACACATCTGACAACAAGAATTTTGTGGGCCACAAGCAAAAGCTAAGTTTAAATGGGAAATTTGAGGAAGGAAAGCACTAATAGTTTTGCAGTGCTTTATGGAAAGCTCACCTTGTCACAATGGAGAGTGGAAGAGAAAGCATGGAGGTACTTGGTAGGAGACAGGACAGACAAGTAAATAAGTCTGGCTGCAGATTCCAGCTACTGAAAGAAGAGCTTAGAATATGTCAAACGCACATCATTAGTGCAACCACATTCTTCATAATGCTAACCCATCCATCTCTGAATCCATCTTCCCTGTTTACACTGAATGCTCTTCAGGTTATTCTGTTTTGCAAGTGTTGACCACACTTCATTCATTTTTTAAATGGATGAATTTTGTGCTTTCCTTTTCAGAGAAACTCAATCTCTACACACCAAATTATTCAAAATGAAAGAATAAATTAGGGGAGACAGTTAAGTTCTAGACACTTAAAAAGGCATAAAACCTTGGTAACCTGTGAGAGCTTGCTGAGGTCAGTGCTTGGCAAGCTGTCCTAGCCCACAAGAGCCTATTAGACCTGGTACAATCCAGCTTAATCCTTTCAGATAACACAGAAAACAAAGCAAAATGCACAACCATCTTCCTTTAAAAAGGTGACACTGTGGAATTTCTATACTTTATCTAGAATTCGTCTGAGCTGGATCTATTTCTACTAAACGTGTTCTGAAGAGCCTAATGAATCAGCAGTAAAACAAAATTAAACAAAAAAAGGGTAACACTCTTGATTCAATTAACCAGAAAAAAAAAAAAAAGTGTTTAGCCTATCTTTTGAGCTACAATAAATGCATTATGAAAATACAGCAGGAAAACTAAGACTTCTGCACCTGGTTCTACATTTGGCTTTGAGTCAGACACTGTGCTTCAAGTCCTCCTTCTGCAAACCGGTGTTCCTAAAAAATCAGTAATGTTTACACAGAAAAAAGATACAAAAAGCTTTTTGTTTAGGCCCAAAATGGTTATGCCAACATCTAGAATGTCCCAGCATAACCCTGAAGGAAGATGACCCTGCTGGCATGGGAGGGAGGAAAACCAAACACACACGGGAGGTAAACATAGCAACCTTTCACACTTGGAAATACAACACATTTTTATTCAGTTCCAACTGCCATGAAAAAATATGGTTAATGCTTCTGATAAAAAGCACTTTCCTTTGTTAACACAGGACAAATTTCCACAGGCTTCAATACATATTGAAGACAATCTAGAGGAAATATGTATAATAGCTCCTCTGTACATACCTGTGTATGTATGTACATATACAGATAAACTTTTAAGTCTACTTTATTCAGAGCAGGCCCACTGCATTCATTACTTTTATTTAATTAGGTATCCATAAGTTGGACATTTGACAATAAGCTACAGAAGAGTGTTACAGAAGACCCTGCGAATGAAGAGTAGGTGTAACAAGACAAAGTGAGCTGGGAGATGTTACAGGTATCACACAAATTAGACTTCCTACTGAAAAAACAGGAATGGGTAGGAGAGAAAAACAAACACTTGAACAGTGCCTTTTAAAGCTGGGAGACCGCAGAAGCAACACATTTTCTGTGAAAACTGTACCTTCTAAGCTGCTTATGTATTTTCAGACTGCTCATTCATATTTCTGTGGCTGGGACCAGAACTGATTGTTAAATATAGAGTTGATTTCATTCTCCAGGAACTTTACAGAGGGTCCTGAGACTGCCATAAAACACAGCGAGGGTAAGCAGCAGGCCACTGATGTGACAGCACAGTGTACAGTTGCAGGAGATGGAAGGATGCAACAGCATCTCTACTAGGATGCTGCAAAGAGGTGTTTTTTTCTTCCATTGCTTGAAGACTAATTGCGAGAAGAATAAATCTGATGAAATACCTGTGCACTTGCATGTGACCTATCATCTTCAGCCACAAGCCAGGACTGGAGTAGATGCAGCGTATGAGACTGTTGGGAATGCAGGAAAATATTTAGCACATGGGTGTGCCATTACAAAGAATGAAGTTCTTAAGTTCTGCATAAGTAGCTGATTCTGGCAGTTGCCCTTGTTCATCACAAAGGCACTGAAGAAATAAAAGTCTTAAGCCCTAAGGTCATCCTATACTGATGGTGTGAAGTCCTTATAATTAAGTGCCTAAACATTCTGATAACTTTCTAACCCTTGCCTTGCTATTCACCAAACTTTAATAGAACTGCAAAGCTCTATTGTGGAGCTAATGTTTAACCAAAGATTGAAAATTTCCATACTACAGCAATTTTAAAAGGAAACTGAAAGGCTTCATCATGCAAAGAAAACACAGCAACAGAAACATTATTTTCTTATTTAGTAGCAGATAAGCTTGGTCATTTCATGTAACCATTCAGAAACGAGCAGTTTGGAAAGGAATCAAGCGTACATGATTTTCAACTGTAGCACAGACAGCAGTCGGGATAGGAAGTCTCGAAAGATTTAGCTCTTTAGTCCAGATGAGCATCATGCAGTTCATTTCAGTCCACCCACTCTCCTTAGTGCAAGAGCATTACGCAAGAAGGAGAGAAGTGTGCTCACAGGGATGGGAGGGAAAGAGAAGATGTGGGTGTGTGCATGCGAGAAAGAATGCTTGTTCTTTCTAGTTTTACTTAGGTGTGAAATAACACAAAAATAGTTTCTCATGACATGTTCATGCGTTTGCACTCTAGCTTAAAAACTTAAAAGAAAACAGAGGAAATTAAGTACTTCAAGAAGTCTGCCAAACACTGGTTGAGAGCTAGACTCCTGTTGTATAGACAACAGGAAAGCAGCTTTGCAATCAAATGCAGCTCTGAGACTATGCAGAACACAGAAATAGCAAGGAAAATAATTAATGCAGCATCTGGCATGGCTCACAACAGCCCAGAGCCCTGGCAAAACATGGATTAGCTATGCACAAGAAGAATGTGTGCCATATACACCATATCATTCAAAAGCAAATGTTTGTCCAGCTTGCTTATGTCTCAACTTGAAATTTAAAGCCGACACGTCAAATCCCAAGTAGATGTTCCCACAAGGGGAGGACAGCCTCCCTCTACGTTCACTTAGTCTTCGGCTTCTCTGGTAGAACTCCCAACAAAAGCAACAACTAAAATGCAAAACCATAAGGAGATAACACAGGTCTCCTGAGCAGGATCATAAATTAACTTCGAGAGCAGTCCTCTGACAGATTGTGAAACGGCAACAACTACTATCCTCAGCAGCATTTGTGTTAGGGGAGCGCCTTATGCTATAGCACCTTCAATTGCTGGTGACAGGCTTTCCCAGGAATATTCTTTATCCCTGCAATTTGCTTGATTTGTTAGGTTCTGCTATACTCATAGTATTTTACAGTTGCTTTATTTTTCCTCCTTGGCTATATGAGAAATGAATGCCTTTAAGAAAGAAAAAAACAACCACAAAAAACAGATGTTAAGCTTTTGCCTTTTTCAGGATGTGCATATGAACACTAGCATGTATTTTGGTTTTAGCCTGCAAGTCTATTACATCCTTGTGATACTGTTTTTGCAAGACTGTGAAGGACTCAGAACGGGCGCAGCTAACTGAAGTAAGTAAATGTGTATGCATAACCTTGTACCTATTTCACTATTCCTCACTCACAGGAAACTGGCTGTTATCTGGTAACTTGCATCCTTAGAATTAGGCTTCTTGAAGCTCCTTTACTCCAAGTATGCCCAAGAAGGGCATGAAATTACCCTGGAATCAAAGTACATCTACACGGAGCCCCTGTATATAGCAGGCAACTTACACTGCTCAGATGGTCAAAATAAAGCAAACTTCAGACTTAAGCAGGATACCTTGAGCAACAGGAAATAGATCTTTTGATGTATACACAGAATATGTTTGCAGTGAGATGAGCATACTAAGTTTTCCTAGCTAATTGTTACACTGAAGATAAAGAAACAGATAAAAGGAACATATAGCAGATGGAAATACAGGCAGGAAATAATGTGTGATCCACCTGTGAAAAAGAGCAGGCTACAGAGTATTCCATAATAGCATTACTGAACCCCTAAACAATTTTACTCTAGCAGCCTCACTGGACAACCAACATGGAAATGGAAGCAAAAGAACATCACCCAGAAGCTACAGCACTTGGGTAGGAGGAACATGGGTTTCAATTCCTCCTGGAAACTAACTGTTAAGTATTTTATGTGAAAAGTCAAGCAAAACAAGAACTCTGATGCATTTAATTTTCAGATGCCAAAAGCTCCTCATAGATAGCAGATGGAAAAAAGACACCTAAGTCAAGGCTGTGATTTCTGCCTGGCAGCACAGTGCACAAAAGCTGCCTTAGTTCAAATCCCTTGAATATATTTTTCCCAAAGAGCTTGACTGAGAAGCAGCTCCATCTGTAAAGACCTGTATACGTACTGGGACCAGTTCCACCAATATAACTGATTTATATTCTGCACTTAAACACCAGACACAATTTTTCTACATCCCTTTAACTGTATCCGATGACAGACTCTTAATTTATCATCATCATGTCTTGGAGGTGCTAACCAAACTTTTAAATCCTTAGCATCCACTTTCCTAATAACAGTAATCGTTCAGTCAGTTAATATATTCCTTCCCTCTCATTTCTCTTCACTTTCAGTGCACAGCTTGTTAACTATTGACATCCTTTGTGTGGGCAAGTGCATTGGGTTGTCTCTTTAGTTCTTGCCGACGATTCTTAGACTGATGTCAGGGGAAGAAAATACAACCGAAAGGACTAGGAGTAGAGACATTGGCAACCATTCTGCAGCAGCTGATGCCTTTACATGAGAACAGCTGAATTCATTCTCTCTGAACCCAGGGGAGACACAGGGATAAATGTGGCCCACAGAGTAACTTGAAGTACATCACTACCAGTTTCCCATATGCATAACACATGAGTTAATCTCACAGGGAAGAGTGATACTTGAACATGGGGCAAGACCCCAAGGCAGCCAGGATGGGTCACTCTGCTTGGGGAACAGTGCTCACATTGTAAGTAGGAAGGTACTCACGAAGGAAAACAGCCCAACTCAAGTCTTAAAGACATAGTCATCCTCTCTACCATCCTGCTGCCTATGTTTCCAAGGCTAGAGCAGAATAAAAAAAGAGAGAAAACTAAGGAGGAAGGACAATGAGAAGAAACGAGATATTTGTATTTCTAGAAGTTTTGGATAACACTGTAAGCAAAGTTTACTCTGGCTAACAGGATTCACATCACTCTTCTTCATGATCAGATCCACATTACAACAGTAGGGTCATTCTGAAACATGGTTCATTACTTAGCATGTGTGAAAAACCAAAGATAATACCTGTATGTACTTCAAAGCAAGTGTCTACAGATTTCAGAAGCAAGTAGCTACAGTTTTCTTCACAGCCTTTGCTTGTCAGTCATTTTTGACAAGCATAAGCTGTAATAATAATATCAAGCTCATTTCTGAAACCAACCTCTTATTCGAGAGCTTCTTTAATGTGCTTAAAAGAACAGATCAGCTTGTTTTGAAAACAGGCAGCTTCTCTACACAAAGTCCAGGGATCTAATTGCATAGACCTGCAATGAGGAAGGGCTGACAGAAAGTGAGGTATTTCACTCACTATATTGCATAGCGCCAGTCTCTCCTTGAGACCTCACCAGAATATAAAACATTGCATGCTCCTAACATCACACTTCTAAGAGAAATGCAAAACATTTGATATTTATTTGTAATCTGAATCAAGAGATTACTGAAGTCTCTTTCCACTGTTTCCCTTGTCTATTCTCTCTCTAGCTGATTGCCCTCATTACGCATTGTGACCCAGAGTCTATGAAATGGAGGCCCCAGTTCACACCACAGTTACAATCAAAGCTCAAATCCCCAGCCAAGGATAACACGTGCATCACAGCCTAAACAGGAATAATGACGAGCATCAAAAGAGAAAATGTTAGTTAAATAAAGCACAGTGCAGGTTTGCCTCAGAGATAAAACAAAAAGTCTCACATTACAGAGGTTTTGGAGAGGAAATACATTACTAAAACTTTCAAGAAAAACAAAAATATGAAAGACCAAATACTTTAATTATCTTATGCCAGCATGTTGACCTCCATTTGTAATACATCTTCCTGGATGAAATTTTTCAGATACCAAGTTCTTATACTGATAAAATGTGGGGGTGGACTTGTGGCCAGAATAAGCTTCTCTGTTTCTCCCAACTATTTCTGTCTAACTAAGAGAAATATTTTCTTTCCAAGCAAAACTTATCTTGCTTATTCTTAAACATACAATTTAGTGTTGATTTTATGCTTTCTACTGTCTGATTATACCAAATTCTAAAT
Source organism: Oreortyx pictus (assembly GCA_036925125.1). Classification (NCBI taxonomy): domain Eukaryota; kingdom Metazoa; phylum Chordata; class Aves; order Galliformes; family Odontophoridae; genus Oreortyx; species Oreortyx pictus. The sequence continues at coordinate 82,491,277 of JAUPFR010000003.1, read as the reverse complement.
GTGTGCTGTTATGTTTAGGGAAACAGATGTACTCCTAAGAAACCAGGCAGCTGGTCTGTTTGCTGCATATGAGGCACAGCAACAAAAAAAAGCAACAACAGGGAAACATGATGTAAATTACACAGTTCCACAGAAATCTTAGAGTCATTAAGGCTGGAAAAGACCACTAAGATCATATAGTCTATCCATCAACCCATCATCACCATGCCTGCTATAACGTGTCTTTCAGTGCTACATCTCAAATGTCTCCAGGGACAGTGACCCTACCACTATCGTGGGCAGCCCATTCCAATACTTGACCATACCTTCGGAGTAGAATTTTTTTCCTGAACACCAGCCTCAACCTCTCCTGGTACAACTTACGGCTATTCCTTCTTGTCCTATCACTGTTACTTGGGGGAAGAAGATGACCCCCACCTTGCTTCAGTCTCCCTTCAAGTTGTCGTAAGAGAGCAATGATGTCTCCCCTGAGCCTCCTCTTCTCCCAGCTAATGAAACCCAGATCCTTCAGCCACTTCTTGTAAGGCTTGTGCTCCAGACCCTACACAGCTCTGCTGCCCTTCCATGGACAAGCTCCAGAGCCTGGATGTCTTTTTTATAGTGAGGGGCCCAAAATTGATCGCACTTCTTGAGACACAGCCTAAATAAACTATTACACCTAGGGTCTAGCTGCCTACAGCTTACCTATCAAATGGTAGAATAAAATTAAAATCTACTGGCTTTGCCACGGTTGTCACTAACTGCTTTGCCAATTAACAGTTCTGTGAAAATTTATGTCACTGCTTCTGAAAAAAGAATGCTGTTAACCTTCAAATGAGAAGTGTGTATACAGGCCTGCAAGAAATTATGTATTGGACATCATTTGTTTCATAGAAAGAGTAGGTAAAAGAATTCATCTTGACACTAATCCCAGTAATAAGAACAAAAACATCTTTTCTGGTGTCAAGCTAAATTTCTGCTTTAAAAAAAAAAAAAAAAAAAAAAAACAATTAGGATTTGAGGAAAAATTAAAACAGCACAGTAGAAGGTTCTTTTCTAAATTTTTCCATTCTAAAAATGAAAGTGGTACATGACTAGAAACTGCTAGTTTAATTCACTGACTCCAGTTAAATGTTTCTGGAATGAGTAAGCTAGTTTTGAACACAAAAATGTTTTGGCAAGCTTATTTTTTTTCCTGCCTGCAAAAATCTTTAGTCCTAGCATTCTAATATTAAATAAAGCTATTTTTAAAGAAGAGTAGCAAAGTCGATTTCTTTCTCCCTGTACAAATGCATGGTATACACACAACATGAATGCTTACTAAAACTTTATATGATAATGTGATACAACGAGAAAAGGTCCAGAGAAAGACAAACAGATAATCAGATACACATCAAAAACAATCCATGTAAAGAATAATTAAACAGGCCACATCCAGTCAGGATCTAGAGGTGACTGAGGGAGACGACAGGCATTCATAACTTGCAGAGCGTAAATAGGAAATAAAATTAGATCAGTAAGTCCAGCATGTGTCAGTACAAAAACAGCAAAAGGAGAGAGTTTTTTTGTTGTTTTTTTTTCCACCCCCCACACAGTTCAGACACTATCTGCTATAGGAAGAGATGCTGAAAATATTACTGAGTTCATAAACCACTCAGACAGATAAATGGAAAAAAAAAAAATCCATCAGGGGATATTAAACATAGAAAAGCTTATTTGGCTGACATAGTCCATAAGCTACAAATCTCCAGAGAGCAATATAGTGCACTGGGAAAGTATTACTATGTGCTTACCTCATTATTGTATTCTTTTCTAAGCACGAGCTATTAGGTGGTATTAGCTGGTAAAAAAGATCAGGCTAAACCGACTTTCTGTCTGTGGCAGTATATATGTTAAGTTTATCAAATAAAAAGAACTTAAAATGCTAATGTGAATATCAACTGCACCTTCATCAGTTCCCATTTTTATATTGCCTGACATTGCATAGAAATTAACAAAAAAATCAACAACAGAAAAACCATGTCCAGTAAATCTGACCAACTTTAAAAAAATGCTAGAAATTGATGCACTTAATGTGCATCCATTTGGAATGAAATTATGTAGGCAATTGCATAATGTGCATTTGCCAGTTTAACCAAGCAACCCTAGCTTTTAGTTCAAAAGTGTCATTTAGTTGTAAATCAACACGGTCTAGATGGTCACGCGCACTCTAAGAATGAACGTTTCTCTGGGAAAACAACAAGAGAGTACAAATGAAACAGAAAATGAATATGAACAGTTTACGTAACAAATTTCTGCTGGCTGATTATTTAATCTATTTTAATCATGACTTCAAATCCATCAACTCTTCCTGTAAATATGTTCCTTCTGTTTCAAAGCTATGCGCGAGAAATATCAATTCACAAACTTCAGTGGGCTGTCAAAAATAACACGCTGTTCTAAGGCACTAATTAATTATAGACAAAAAAAAAAAAAAAACCTAACATCAATTGTCAGCACATTTTCCCCCGCAAATGTTATCAGAGTTTCCAAGAGATAAATTGGCAGCATGAACTTTGCTCTCTATATCAGTGGCCTGAGGAAACTAAATTGACTTAACACACGCTGCGTTTCCTGTACTCTGTGATTCCCAATAACTTCAAAATCGGGTGGCGAAAGCTAAGCCACTAGGTAGCAATCTTAGTGGCGACAGTAATTCTACAGTAGAGGGAAAAAACCTTAGATGATTTGTAGGCCTCAACTTTTGACAGGCCTTGAGGTATCACCATGAGAAGCTGTCATGCCTGTGATATTGGAAAAATGTGATGCTAAGTGGATGAGGTCCATCTAACCCAGGCAGACACCCTCCTGCAGGGATGCTGCAGCTAGCAAGGCTTTGGCTAGCAGCCTCACCTCCACAGGTATCACTAAAATACATCAGGCAATCCCACCAAGGGATTAAGTGGGAGACTACTCAGAAGGACATCCTGGTGCTAGTTAACTCGATGGAAAAGATCCAGACAGAGAACCTCGGGAGAGGACCAGAGAGAGGGTCCGCTTATTCTTTTTTTCAACAGCAAAGATTTTGAAGGCAGGATGCAAGCCTATGAAAAACTTGGCTTCATTCTTTTTTTTCTGCTGTGGAACCACATGTGGTGCCTTTCTTTGGAACCATTTGTTCCCCATCTCCTTCTCAACTGCAACATCAGCAGCAAAACAGAGTAAAAATGACAGCTTTCTGAAAATGATGAGGAGGAGATCATTTAGCAAGAGGGAATACTTACAAGGACAAAAGAAGCAGATGGATGCTCAGTTCCCACTGTAGCTCAGTAAGAGCTAAGAACCTAAATCACAATTAAGACTGAGCTAGCTAGCAACCAAGCCACTGCACCCCAAAAAAGACAGTAGCAAATTCCCCCATTGAGATCACCCACTGAAGTGTGATCTGATGCTGGTGCACTTCCTACGTGCACAGTCAATGACAAACCACTTATGCTTTCTTAGGGCAAAGAGGTATAAGCCCATCAACAATAGACAAATAATAAAAGACAATAGCATCGAAATGAGAATGACACTATAAGACCATTTGTAAAGAGTATTAACTCTGAGGGGCACACAAGGGACTGTCCTGGAATCTCTAGTCATTATCATTATTCTTCTGCTAGTCCCATTATTACCATTATTTGAAACAGCAAATGCACATGATCACTAAAACATAGCCAAGTGTGCCATTTTCTTTTCCCATGCATGCTTTTGATCGCAGTTTTTCAAACTAGCTTTGTATGCTCACAGTTCCACCAGCATGAAGAAACCTGGTTAAAGATTGCTCTGCCCATTGGGTGCAAACAGGAAGGCAGCAACATTTGCACGTGCATAAGTAGTTGCAGAGAAAACATGTTGCTCAAGGAAAATATGCATATCACTCTTGTTCCGCTGAAAGAGTTTTACCAGTCAGTGAGATGTAAGAAAGAAGGTTCTGTATTTAGTCAGTCAGGTGTTAAGCACACAGGTCACCCAAAAGTAATGCCTCCTATCTACTTCCAAGGAAACCACTACAGGTACAAAAAGCACAATAACACCATTTGATAGAGCAAGTTCTCAGTGACAAAACACTGTTTTTCAACTTAGTCATCACCACTAGCTATGCATTTTTGCTAGCAATGATCAAGAGCCTGCATGGACTAGACTCTGAAAGTTCCTTAAAGTTGGTTACACTGCAGACCTGTGCCATTTATGCTGGCTTTTATTCTCAGTAGGGTGCCAATCAGCCAGTTAAAACCCAGTCTGTATGATGCCCTGAGCAAGTTTATTTCAACTACTTAAAAACACTGAAATGAATTGGCTCTTATAATAGCAAAAACTTAGAAGAATTACCTGCCTTTCAGTAGTAAGCATGATTAGTGACAATAAACAAATCCTCAGCATTTCCTTCATCTTCCCTACTATAATGCCATCATCAGAATATTAGTAATACACTAGCATGATACAAGTTTAATGATTTTATACTTGTCTCTGCTGACTCTCCAGTGTGCCAATAAGTAATGACTTCTGATGCAATATACAAAACTCATGGAAGGAGAGTGCTGGAGGCAAGGGGGAAGAAATAAGCCATGCTATAGTTAAACAGTAACTGTGCATTTAATTTTACATATAAAGCAAGCTGTCAGTCTGACATCAGCTGTGCTTACTGTCACCACACAAATTCCTACAGGACAAGACATTTATCCCTAGTAGCAGCAGGACTCTAAGCCAAGACATCTCTACAGCTCTTCAGGAGATGACCAGCTCATGAGTAATGCCTACTCCCATCTTCACTTTGATCATTATTATTTATAGTATAGCTCTGGGCCATTCCAGTCGCTTTTATTTTCAGTTTAAACAGAATACAGAAGAACATATGTTTATTTGCAACTGGAAAACATTTAAAAGGAACTTATTTGTGTGTGTTTTTGAAAAAAGAAGCATCATTAGGCAATATTTCAGTTAGACCTCTAGCTTACACACGCTGAGACAAATACAGCTGTGATGATCCAGTGATGCTTCTGTCTCCTTATCTTCAGTGGATCACAATTCAACCAGATTCACATTAGAAAGCATCAGCACTCTTCTTGCATAAGACAAGACATCAGATAATATATATTTAAATACCAACATCATGAAAAATCCCGAATTACCTCCCCTAATTAGGACAGATTAACACTATTCAGAGCAAGTCCAATAAAAGAAGCAGCTCTGATGAAAGAGTTTGCCTTAAGCTGCTGTAAAATTTCTCACCGATTTGACTAAGCCATTCAAAAATTTCATAATTTAAAAATCTCTGATCGAATCTTCCATTTAGTCTGTGCTTGGTATCAGCTCAGGTGTACAGACTGGTGCTAATCTTGATACTGCTTTAAAATTTCACTCAGTAGGCCTTTCAGTGAACAGCATACTCTTTCACATGAACTTCTGCAAAAAAAAAAAGTAGTGGAATATGTTGACATCATAGATTAACTATCATCAGTTAAGAATAGTTACCACAATGAAAAAAACCGAAGCCTTTTACTGTCAGGACAAAATAGAGAATGCGCTAAAAAACACAATACATCATGAGATCACCATCAGCACACAATCCTTCCCTACTCTCCAGAGTGTCTTCCCACTTCTTTCCTATCTCCATTTTGGAAATCAGAAACTTTGCCTGCTGTAAATGACAGAGCAGAACATCAGAAAGCTCTATACATTTTTCTAATAAGGCAAGATCATAAGCTTGTCAGCGCCTTCCCAAGCTATAAGCAATATTTTCACATCCTTCCCTACGCGAGGAAAGTTGAAAAACTAACCAAATAACTTTTGAGTTTCAGCAGAGTAGTGAACATGCTTCATCATCATTCATTCAGACACTGTGCTCTCAGTGCTGTTGAGAGCCACAGAAGCTAATCATCTTCCACTTAAAATTAAAAATAACAGCCGCATCCCAGATTATGAACTAGGATTCATAATCTCTCTGCAATTTATTTCAGAAGAAAAAATTCTGACTGAGGCAACAAGTTGTTCCAGTCATTCTTTAACTATTTTATTAACTTCTGTGAAAGACTTTTCTTGGCCGGAGGAAAGGAGTTACATGGGTTTGAGAACTTGCAAAGAAATCTTAAGATCAGGTGTTTAAATGTCACTGTTGTCACTTAACAAAAAAAAGTGTTTTTAGAACATCCAAGGGTAAGAAACTGATCCTACGTAAGTTAGAAGCTGTTTTGCCCTTGATTTCAATATGTCTAGGAACTCACCCAAAATCTCTGGGTAGGTCTGGCACATTCAACATCAACTACTTTGGTGCTGAGAAGAGTGTGTGAATTATTTGATCATCACAGATGCACGCTGAGCAGTGTAATTTGTGGAAGGGCTTCCACACTGCACCAGGTCACACGTTAAGAGATATTTCCAAGTAAAGGTCAAGCGGGCTTTTGCAGGAAAATAACAGAAGTAGCTCAATTTTCCTCAAAGATAGTACTTTGCTTATAAGAATGGTGCTTAACTACAGCTACCTTCCCCTGAAACAGAACAGCTGACAAGCACCCTGTTACTTAAGGCAGGTGAAACACTTCCTTTAGATGGAAATGTATTAAGTTATCTTATTAGATTTTCCTATGCAGGATTTTGAAGCCAGACATGCTGAACAGGATGAGGTGCTGAAGAAGTGATTACTTGAGGTATCACTACCAGAATGTATTGATGAAGTAGAAAACAGAACATGAGGAAGAGATGCATGGGAGGTATTAACTACCATTTACAGTGTTTGACTTTAATGCTACACTATAACAATGTGAATAAATCCACAGTTTAAGTGCTAAGGTATCCAGGCTGAAGCAGCTCTCCTGAAACAACTGTGCACATATACAACACACAACTACGTACCTACAATGGAATCATCTGATAATCAGTGTATTCAAGCACCTCTTCTATGCCAACCCACGTAGCTTAAAGATGATTATAGACTGCAACAATACTCATCTACCTACAAGCATCATCATCTGCTCTCTCACTGAGACACTAGGCTCAACATGTGTCTAAAACAACCCCAAACAAATCCTTACTCAGTATAACCTACAAGTGGGCAAAATCTTCAATTAGAAACAACAATTATGCCAATGTTCAACTAATGAAGCTGACCTATGACATACATTTCTCTAATGCACACAGCTGGGTATGTATTTCTGTTTACAACCGTGAAGTCACATCTTCATATATATACACAACAGCTGTAGGTCTGTGCTTCAGCATCTTCTGCTTTACCATAGCTAAAAATGACTTTTGTCATTTCATGAAGCTGCTGCCCCAGGTTATGAAACAGACCTTACTTCAAATTGTCAGAACAAAACACATTGCCACTTAATATGCTTAGCCACTAAAAATTTAGAGCTCATTCCACCCTGCAGCTATTAGAGATCTTAAAACTGTTTACCCGTTTGCTTAGAAAAGCTTTGACTTGGAACAACAGCAATGCCATTTCAAAGGGTCCTATTTGAACAGTCAGCAGCACAAGGGTACAGTGACCATCAAAACAAGAGAACACTTTGTTCTGGAAACATATTTTGAAGAATGAACTGAAACAGTATTTCCTACATTATATTTTAAAACAATTGTCTGTCTCAAGGTCCAACACTTCTTAGTTACATAAAGCCTGCCACATAGGCCATTTCCCACTGAAGAGCAGAAGAAAAATAGTGTATAGCAACTCCTTTTGTCCTGACACTTAAAGAAGAGCCATTTCTGAAGCACAGGACAAAGTCAAAGCCATCAGAAAAGCACTCTTGGTTCTGAGTCTTCTGAGTTTGAAGGTTCTGGGGTGGAGAAGAACCCTACTCAAGCCAACTGAGTGCCAGCAGTCTTTTGTCAGCACAGGGATGTATGCAACATGCAGGAGTCAGACTGAAGACAACACGGTACTTTGATCAAGTCCTGCATAGAAGTCCGAGCTCTGATCACAACACTTCTGCATTTTCACTTTATTGCTTTTTATTTAAAAAGTTATAATTTGCTTCAAAGCAAACAGCTAAGAAGAATTCAAGTTAAATTTCCTTGAGAGTAATTAGCTTTAACTGAGGAAGAAAAAGCACAAGTGTTATCTAAAGTATACTTGTCCCTCAGTTTGTTTCTAAGAACACTGAAGATGTTTCATATAAAACCAATCCAGTGTGAGCATTTGGCACAGTCCCATTTTTGGAAGGTTAGTTACCACTGCTAGGTGCCCACAGGTAAGGACTCGCTACATTTGATACAAGCTGCAGGGACAAAGTACTCAAACTTCAGCTCAATCAGATAACACTCTCCTTCCCAACATCATGAATACTAAACTGTTCAGTAGCAGTCGTGAGTTAAAGATAAAAATATTTTTTTCGCGTGCATTCATTTCATCACATTAACATGGCACATCATTGACATTTCAATCAGAGTCAGACTTTGCAAGCTCTTTAAAGTCAATGGAGAAAGAGTCAGCTCCCTAAAGTAACCATCACAATATGGAAAATGAATTGCTCCTTTACAGCTTTAAGCATCTCTTAAATTCTTTTGTCTGTTAACAGGGCCTAAGAGGATTAGCTCAGATTTAGACACCTCAATTGAACACACCCCTCTAGAAGAGGCAAATCCTGTTCAAACTGTCCTTATGTCATGTATCCAGACCTCTGCTGGACCTTCCCATTATCCCAGGAGCCACTGCAAAATGAGAGCAAATCTTGAAGAAACAGGTCCGCATTTCTGCTATGCTATTTAAAGGAGATACTTCATCCTGAGGATGTCATTCTATCCTTTGCTACAGAATATTAAACAGGACTAACTCCTGAAGTTAAAGGCATTGTGCATTAAGTGGGGGGGGGAGGGGGAGGAAGGGGAAAAAGTAAGGGGTTCAGGACTTCAAGGAAAAAATCTGTGCTAAAACAACCTTATCTGAAATTCATGCTGCTGCCTGCTTTTTAGAAGAGAATGGGAGCCTTTTCAAGCTTCTCAGCAGCAAAAAAGCCTTTCTACATTTCTAACTTGGGATGCGCAACAATTGGGCTGTTATGGCTAGGCTGTCACAGTGGCCTCACACCTGCAGCAGCTCAAGGGGCAGATTAAGTCCCTTCCTTCCCAGCAAGCAAAATGCTCTGCATTGGTCAAAACTGGGTTGGTTAGGTTCTCTTTCCTTAAAAGTAAGGCTCATAGGCTTCGTGTCATTGAGTAATCAGCAAATAGTTTCAGAGTTGGGGTACTTTTCCCTATTGACTTCCTTTGCTTTGCACCTGGAATAGAAAGACAGCAAGACATCCTGACTACTGGTGGGCTGTCACAGAAATACCCTATCTCATTTAGAATAGAGGCAGAAATAAGAAAGTTCTCAAATGTAAGCTCAGACCCTTTGTTGCTGAAACCATTCTCCTTTCCCATACATGCAATCAAGCACCGCACAAAACAAAATGGCAGTCACACCTCAAGCACGATAAGAGCTGCACAAATCTACAGCATTCACTCAAACACTGTTTCCCCATAGCATGATTGTCTACTATTGTTGGACGTTCTTTAACATTTGGTTAACTTGAGAGGTTTATCATAGAATGGCTTGAATTGGAAAGGACCTTCTGGTATTTCATCCAAGTGCGCAAATTCTATCAACTGGCAAATAAAGCTGAAAATGTGAATTCATATGTTTCAAGGCACATCCAATCAACAAAGTCCTGGTAACATGTGAGCAAGCAAAACTTGCAATGAAGCTTTCATCAACTGCAGATAAGGTCTAGAGAGTTTGGGCATCAGAAAAACGCCTGTATAACCCCTCGCATGGGTGTTCTATCTCTGGAAAGATAAGAGAGGAGTTGTATGTTTAGTGAATGCTTATGCACAAGATGTTTAATTGCAGACATGCCTATTTTACTGATGTGCATTTCTCTACAGCAATATTAAAAATCTTCTGTGTTAGCACAGAGCAGTGTTTTGTCAGCTATTTTGAAATAAAACAGAAGCCCTTGTTAATCTCATGGGTTTTGTGCCAGATTCCACAAGAACCACAAAAAGAAATACAATCTCTCAGCTCATGGCCACGTGAACATTTGCAGAAGACAGGCAAAACAATGTAGAAGGCAGAATCAAGTTTTGGAAGACCACACACCACACTCATGAAGTTAGGCAAATATGAACATAAAATGAGTTGTAATTATGCAGACTAGTGCAGAATCTTAAATTCTCTTCAGTTTTAGACCTTGTCTTGGTATTCACTTAAAGTGAGAATATAACCAATCGATGCAGCCCATTGGGGATCTGCATTGTACTCCAGACTTGGCGCTACACATTCACTTGAGGTACTGAAAATTGACAGGAACAGTTACTGAGCATAGCATTGACCAGAACTCATGCAAAACACAGGCCTTGCTGCTCAAATACTACTCTCAGATACTTTGCATCACTAAGCATCAGCTGAGATTAAAACTGTTTGAGTAAAAACAGCATGATTTACTAACCGAACCATATGGCCTTCTAGTACATGAAGGGAGCATGCAAGCAGGAGGGGAGCTGACTTTTACATGGTCTAACAGTGATTGGACAAGGGGGAACAGCTTTAAACTAGAAGAGGAGAAATACAACCTAGATGGTAGGAAAAAACTTTTTACTCAGAGGGCTGTGAGGCACTGGAACAGGTTGCCAAGGAAAGCTATGGATTATCCCTGGAGGTGTTCAAGGACAAGCTGGATAGGGCCCTGGGCAACCTGATCTAGTGGCTGGCAACCCTGTCCACGACAGAGAGTTTGGTTGTCTTTAAGGTTCCTTCCAAGCTAAGCCATTCTATAATTCATATCTCTTGAAGTATTTTATCAAGCTTTGATTAATACAAGTTTTTCATTGAGTAGTAAAGGGGAATGAAAAGGGAAATAGAAATGAAGAAATCCGATGTGTCTGTAGGTAAAATCCATGAAGGAGAAAAGTCTGCATTCTACTGTTCTTTTAAGTTTCAAATAAATCAGGTTTTGAATGGAACAGTATCATCAAATTGTACATCTGACCAGTCTGATGCGAGCTCCCCAGTTCAAAACTTCCAAAAAGCAGCTCACTAGATATAGCTGTTAAATACCTAACTTCAGGCAACTTGTATAAACACAAAAATTGGCTAAGATTCACCCCATCCTGTGTTTTAAAATTTATGTTTAAGAAAACAGCTGATTAATTTATAAAGACAGATATCATGCTGAAGGCTATTTAAATGCCTTTCTCTTCCCGAGTTACTTTGTAATTCATATTTTATGATGTATTCCTTCTACTTCATATTTTATAGTTCACAAATAGGCATGAACAGAAACCTCAGCATTAGGAATGCACTTGCTCGAGATCACTTAATGGCTTCCTTCCAACTCATACATGTCCAATCCACGAGTTTTATGTTTTGTTGCCCTGTTTTGTGGTTTAATAAAATATATAAAACAAATATTTATACAAGTAGCAAAACTTGACATATTTTATATGTGTACCATGACAGCTCCACTCAATTTGGCCCAGGAAAGCCAAAAGGTTGGACACTCAGGGTTCCAGCTTACTGAAATGCCTGTACTTCCCTCAACCATCACTGACTTCAGCTCCCAGTGATATGCAATGCTATTCTTAGACACTGGAGTCTGAGAAATTGTACCATCTAAGTCTTCAGAATCAGAAACAAAATTCTGTTAGTGAACAATTACTAGAATTAATACTATCAGATCTCATTTCCCAACCCCTGGAATAACCAGGTATGTGCATTGTTCTACTACTGTTCAAACTAGAAAAAAAAGTTAAGATCTTGCAGCAAGTTTCTCCATGAGTACCATGCAAGAATGGCATAGATAAAGAGAATTCCTTAGAAATAAAGGATGGATAGAAAAAGTTCTAGTATACTGGACCAGATGAACAGCAGCAACATAAGAGGGCAGGTCCAAAAGTAATATTCCGTTTTATTATGTTCTCCCTATCAGAGGCAGATGTTGGAGGCATAGCAGTAGAAGCTGTACCTTCCAACCAATACTCCATTACGTTTTGTTGCCATATAACAGATGGCAGCAAAGAAGCAGTGTGACAGAATAGCATCTGACATGGTAGTGAGGATGAAGCAGAAGTGCATCACTGAGTTCCTCCATGTGGAAAAAATGGCACCCACTGACTTTCATCAACATTTGCTGAACGTTTCTGGAGACCAAAAAGTGGATGCAAACACAGTGAGGTGGTGAGCAGTGCATTGTTGCTTGTGGCAACAAGGCCACAAGCCGTCGAACAGTGGGTCACCTCTGCTGGCACAGATTTGTGCAAGTGTGGTATGCTGACTCTTGTTCTTTGGTGGTGAAAATGCATAGCTAATGGGGATGATTAAGTTGAAAAACAGTTTTGTAGCTGAGAATTTCTTTTATCAAATAGTGTGGCTGTGCTCTTTATATCTTGCCATTTTCACAGAAATAGATAGGAGGCATTACTTTTGGAGCAACCTAAGCATTCATTTGAGTTGGTCAAACTTTGAGACTGACGTGTTTTAAAATGGAAAAACACCTTTAGAACTACAACAGATCTATTTTGAAATGCCATTATTTGAAAGACAAGTGAAAACTTTTCAATATCAAAGACTCACCCACCTTCCCAGCATACCACTCAAGACGACATGACACAATGGCTGGTGGTATTTCTTTCCAGTGACACAACAGAAACAAAGGCACTAAAACAATGGATTGGCTTTTTTTGCCCCTCCCCACCTCCACTTGTAACCCAGTGTATTGCCTTCTCTTGGTTTGACTACTGAGCATGACACTTCTGCCCGTTCACATGTGCCCTGGTTTGAAGATCAAGCAATACTGCAGCTATTGTAACTTATTTGAGACAAAGCCATCTTCAACAATTATATAAAACCATTAGCCTTACAGGATGTACTGTTTTCTCTGGTGTTCAGCTGAAACCTCATTAGCCTTCAGCTCAATGCAGAACATGCATCTACTCATAATTAAACTCTGAAAAGTTTTGATCCATAAGAACAAAGGAAATGCAACACATGAAACATCTTGTCTGATAGTTTAAATTTCTATGAGCTAGGCACTATGTTGGTTAAATTACTGTTTTCATTGCACTGCAAAGATGATGTATTAGCTTTGTTTTATGATACGAGTATGCAGTATAGTTTCAACTCCCCTTTCATGTTCTGGCTATTAGCATCAATATAGGATAAAGGCATAGAACAAATACAAACTAGTTTGTTACAAATTTTGATGGTAAGCATCCCAAATAATCTACTCCAGTTGTAGGGTTATATGAACTAACATGCTTAGAGAGATTTCCAGCCAAACGAAGAAGCAACCACTGGATAGTTGAGTAGATTCTGTTTGCTACTCTTATCAAGATCCTAACTGATTTAATTTGCTGCACCTTTAGCTTTGAATGTGAACTCAGAAAATGAGTTCATCTAGTCCAAATCCCCTGTCAAAGCAACTCCCTAGACAAGGTTGCACAGGTAGGCATCCAGGCAAGTCCTGAATGTCGCCAGAGAAGGAGACTGGATTTCATTGCAATTCCACATCTATGGAGTTTTTCTATAGAATTACAGCTGTGTTGTTGCATCTGCTCTATAGCTGCATAGGCTTACCTCACAGAGTAATTAGGCACTCATCTTAAGAATGCTTAAAAGGTAAAAAAAAAAACACCAAAAAAACACTCCCATATTCAGGCTCTCCAGTACCATGAGTACTGAATTACAGTGGTTGAAGTCAATGAGATATTTTATGAAATACGCAGCGAGATGTGCCTACAATAATATCACATTAAGATGGAGTAGCAAAACTGTAACATTGCTCTTTCAATATAATTATTCTCTTCATTTCATATGCAGCTACTTTAGAACTATGGGAGCCATCAGAAACTAGGTAAAATCATCCTGCCATTAGATTAAGTAGTCAAGATAAAGCAGTATTGAACCTGGATACTCCTATTCTCCAGCTGGATTTTCTGGAGGAATGGAAAGTAAATGACATTTTCTACTCTTTAAATGGATCTCTCATTGCTCAGAAAAATAAAAATCAAACCCTTCAGACACACAGCAGTTATTACACAGAATTACCGTCCTCTGATAAGCTTCATTAAAAAAAAAAAACAAGAAAAAAAAAAAAAAAACTCTGGTGAAGGCTCTACTTAAAAACAGTTATCAGCTTCGTCATTAACAAAAGAAGCATTTTTAACCCTTTGAATTGATAAGTCTATGCTTTAAGTCCAAGAATTTTACATCTTGATAAAATATCATCTATTCATAAATATATTCATTGATCTTGGAAAGAAGCTGACCCCAGAAACTGCTTGCTATGCTACCATTCCATTTTGAAGACAAAAAGCAGCATCAGCAATAACAGCTGAGATTGTACAAAACCAGATAGCTTTGACTTTACACACCTAGGTTGATCTGCACACTCAGAGTAAAAAAAAAAGTGGAAAAATAGGATTCGAGAAGACTTGGTTTTAAACCTAGTGTAGTCACAGACATTGTCATCTAGAGGATAATGGTTAGATTTTTTTTAATGTATATACTTTTTCAGGCAGAGCTCGTTTATTTTCCAGACTTAAGTAGAAGCAAGCAGCAGTTTGGTTTAGCACTTACAACAGTGGCAGACAAATGACTCCTCATAGTTGTACCAGCTGAAACTGTGGAGGCAGAATTCCAGACTGACACCATGTTGCAAAGTTTATTATGACAAGATTATACATAAATGACCTTTACAATCCTATTCTGTGCCTGCAGTTCTTAAATGCTAAAGAACAAGAAGATATGCATATGAAGAACATAAATGCATATGCTATTTAAAACTTCAGCTAGATTATAGAGCAAGTTATCATTTTTAAAGAGCACTCTGAATTTGACTGAAGAAATTAAATGCCCTAAATGAGAATAATCTCCTGAGATACTCATGAAGGGTTTTAAATTCCATGTATAAAAAGAACTATCCCATTTGTCAACTGCCAAGTAGAAAGCCAACTCCTGTAACAGAATTGCTTCAAATTTCACTCCTTTGACATTTTCTAAAATTGAAGTATTTCTTCATGGCAGGAAGTTCCAGATTATTAATGAACAGTAGAATAGCTAGCAATAAAATAATAATTTGAGGCAACTCTAATAGTTTCTCTAACTTGTCATAAGGAACAATGTAAAATGCTGGATGGCTAACTTAAAATCAATTTCTGACGATGGAATTAAGTGAATATCATTTACGCAAATGCATTTTTAATAGTCAGTGATTCAGATCTAATTTATGGGAAAATATTTTCTTGTTCTTTTCCTCTCCATATTTAGCTCACCTTCACCTATTTTGTTTGTGGGACAGTGGGTAATATTCAAAAATACAGCAACACACAAAACTCAGAAATCATGCTCTGAACCTAAGTAGAAAACTTGTAGATTGCCATCAGATTTCCAGAGTCTCACAAACATTGCAAAACTGCTGTAATGCTAGAACTACTCTGTGATATTTGTATGAACATACAGGTAAAATGGAGTGAGGAGAAGTTAACAGCTAGATAAAACTAAATCACAGAATCACAGAAGTTGGAAGGGACCTCAAGAGATCACTGATTTCAACCCCCCCTGCTAAAGTAATCCAACCGATTGCACAGGTAGGTGTCCAAACAGGTCTTGAATATCTCCATAGAAAGAGACTCCACAGCCTCTCTGGGCAACTTCTGCCAGTGCTCCATCACTCTTGTCATAAAGAAGTTCCTCTGTGCGTTAGTACAGAACTTCTTATGTTCATGTTTTAGGCCATTGCTCCCTGACCTATCACTACACAACACTTACAGCCTGGTTGCATCCATGTGACTCCCACCTTCCTTTATATATTAAAGAATGTATCCGATCTTCCCTCTTTTTTCACCCAGGATTAACAGGCCCAGGTTCCTCAGCTTTTCCTCATATGGGAAATGCCCCAGGTCCTTTATCATCTTTGTGACCCTCTGCTGGACTCCTTCTAGGAGATCCCTGTCTGTTTTGAACTGAGGAGCCCAGAATTGTACAAAGCAGTCTAAATTTGGCCTCACCAGGGCAGAGAAGAGGGGGAGAATCACCTCCCTCAACCTGCTGGCCACGCTGTGTTTAATGTGCCCCAGGATACCGTAGCTGAAAGTTAAGTATAGACAGAGACCAAATACCTAGAAAGAAAATCACTATGAGTAGATTCAACTTGTACTTGAATCACAAATTATAGGATTTGTTTCTAGTCTTAGGTATCTGGTACACTAGAACTGCACTTCTAGACAACATGGACAATCTCTTTACTCTTAAAGAGCCAACACTCCACTAATAAACATCTTCCAGTCAAAGTCTCCAATCTAGTAGGCTCTCACTGAATAAGCTACTGAAATACTGTAATACTTGACCACTTAAAACAATGGAGTGGTACAGTCCACCTTCCCCAAAATACAGAAATGAGAAAAGAGCACTGAGAAGTTTAGACTTACTCCCCACTTATCAGTTCAAAGGATTTCAACCCCATAACTCCTACATAATAGGACATTAGACCCAGCACTTTTCTTTAAAACACTGAAACTACCTTTGGTTATAATAAAGTCAATTAAATGGACTTTTCATTTGCCATGATTCTGTATAAAGAAGCCATTTAATTTTCTCCATTTTATATTTCTGAGGGTTATTGCAGTAACACATATAGACATAAAAACAATTAGGCCAAATCAGAACAGGAAGAACCTCACCCAGCATGGAGGCTCTGACAAGAGCCAAAAATAGAAGCCTGCAGTATAGTTTAAGAACACAGCACGCAAGAAACTATAACTTTCATGACTGCTCTTCCAGGACTGAATATATGGAGACTCCAAGACTACCAGACCCCAGGGGAAGTGTTTCTGTATTTTTTTAGCCTTTTATAGATCTTCTCTATGAGCTTCTCCAGTCTTCCACTGAAAATTTACACTTTAGCATCAGCACCCTGTGTTGAGCAATTTTACAGATTCAGATGATGAACTACCTCCTTCCACTGGTTTTAAACTTCCATCACTTCAGCTTCACTTGACAACCCTTACCTCTCATACTGAAGGAGCACTGAGTAGCTGACCTCTATTCCCCTTTTCCACTCTTCCATCTTAAAAATTTAAAATATCTGTATCATACCTTCACACAGCTGCACCCCTTTTTTAAGGCTAACTAACCTAACATGTTATTCCTACAGACTTATTCCCACAACCCATCATCCTCACCACTTCTATGCTATCTCCATTCCCTTACATTCCTTCTGAGACAGGTCAGTCAGAACTATAAAAAGTATTCAAAACACATCTGCAACACGCATTTGCCAAGAGGCACACAGATATTTTTGGTACCTACACAATGAACGCAGAAAGTCTTCAGTGTAAGATTCAGAGAGAGGAGTAGAGGAGCACCAGAAGCTCACTCTGCTCTGGCATGGCTGCTTTTCAAAGTCAACCTTCTGTTTTGTAAGCAACGTAGCAAATATATGTATAAATATATATATATATAAGTATATATAAATGAGGTCTAAGTCTGGCTCTATCCCTTCCAGTCACACAGGGGAACTGCCTTCACCTGTGCTTCCAGGGCTGACTGGTCTTTTCTCCAGATGATCAATCAGAGGTTCAGGCCGTGACCCAGCAGTTCCCATACACCATGTTATAAACAACCTTCAAATGATGAAAAATCAAAACATGAGTAAAACAAGGACAAGGTTCAAGCACTGAGAAGAAGCCATGTGTTATGGTTGCAAGGTGAAAATCAACTGAGCAAATAGTTCAACATAGTAACAAAAACAAACAGATACTTCTCTGCTAATCTTTACATCTAGACTTATCATAAGGCTACCTTTTTTTCTTTCTTTTTTTTTTTTTTTTTTGTCAAACCAGACCTAAATTGAAAGTACTGTATTCACTTATTACTGCCACTTTGGGCTTTTGATTGCAAGCTCAGACCACACAGAGGTACTGCAGCCAGATACAGCAATAAGGAACTGCTGAAAGTAACGGTACAATTCTTAAGATTGAGAAAAACTGCTCCTGCTCAGAAGTCTAATTACTTCATAGCAGGGAGAATTTTACTGCACAGTTTTAGGACTTGTACAGCATATATTCCTTGCTTTAAGAGGAGAGGATTTTATGATTCAGGACTGCAGCACCTTTAAAACTCAGTAAAAACCATTTACTAACAAAAAATCAGAGTGAGAGAATTAAAAACAATCATATTTTGCTTTGCTACTCCAAAATGAGAAGTGTACAGATGCCCAGTGCAGGTTGAGGGCTCCCAGGAGAAGGTGGGATGCTGAAGCAGATTGGAAATGAGCCAGAACAAGCAAAAAACACAGCAGCAGATGTCCTGTCTGATGGGGACAGGCCTCTCCTCAGACTTCAGAGATCTCAGTCCAGAGCAAGTAAATCTTGAGGGAAAACAAAACATCCAACAGAAATAAGAAAGTTCCTTCCTCTCATGCTCCATTTATAAAGACTACTGCTAACAAAAGATTTTAAATTAAAGGTCATTTTGGCTTTTTTCTTGCAACAGTATTTATCAGATTCATTTTGAGCTGCTCCGCGATGAAGTACAAAGATAAACTGAGTGAAACATACCACTACTGACAGAGGAAAAACAGCACACAGTTTTATAGACTGGTACAAAAATGGAAGAGATGGAAGTGGTGGAATGCAGAACATCTCGTCTTTGGATAAAAAGCCCATTGATGAGCAAGTTTAAAGCTAACTTAAAATCCAATAAACCCGTGGGTTCAGTGCTCTCTTGAAAGAGTGACCACCACTCATGCCTGCTTGATTTTCATGGCACCTCTGAGCAGGTTTAAGGAGGAAAAGTAACAAGTAAAATGGCAAAACAACAGTACTGCCATTTTTGAGATCAAACAGTTGTTACTGTGATTTTGGCAAGTCACCAAATATTCCAAGACCCGGAACTTTTTCACTTTAGAATGCATAGGGTGAGTTACGCATTTCAGATAGTTCCATTCATTAAAACTGACAGGAGATCCAAGTGATAAATTTAAGTGAAAGGAAAATAAAGTGTGAAATACTAATTAATTTTCACTATGTCAGGAAACATGTTCCATCTGGCTCTGCAGAATATATCAATTCCTTTACTGGAATAAACTGATTAGTCTTCCACTGTTTCAGTTTGCTCACATGGGAATCAGAGTTTCTCTCAGGGAAACTTTTCCCCCATAATGTATTAAATATTGAGAGCAAAATCAATTTTGCATGGTTACATAGCTGCTACAGATTTTCTTACTCTGCAAGCCTCTCCTTCTGTCCTCTAGCAATTAATAGCCCCATAGAAGCTGAGAGTTCATCTCCGTCTTTGTGCCAAGTCAAACCTTCAGGCAGGAAAACTTTCACTAGAGCAAAGGATTGTGTCAAATCAAGTTAAATTTCATTTTTGGTAGGAGCTTTGAACATGCGCAAGTAAAGGTTTTGCCTTACAACCTTCTCTTCTTTGTGCTGACCAAACAAAATTTAAGTTCTTTAAGAGACAATTGATCAAGTGACCTAAAATTTCATGACGTGGTAGAAAAGCATTGCCTCTTGCAGAACTGGGAGGAAGAATGCTGCCAAGAAACATTTTAACCAAAATGTTGACCATTTGTCCTTCAGGTATCTTTATGGGTAAGACCCACAGGGGAAAAATTTAAAGAATAAACTGAAATCACTTCAGACAAATTGACAGAAGTTGCTCTGCAAAGTCACTGGACTAAATGCTAAGAGATGGTCAACTGATGTAGTTGAATATAAATACAGGATTATTTTTTTCCTATGTATATATTCACACACACACACACACGCACACGCACTTCTGTATGTATTATATAAATTAAAAAGTGACAGAACAACCAGTTTTCTACTTGTACAATCTAACACAGATTTATTCCATTCTAACTTCTTACATTTCCCAGAAGATTTACCATTCTCTGCTTGGCAGAACAGATAGATGAAAAAAAAAAAAAAAAAGCCAGAAAAAACAGAACAGCATAGTACAAGGGAAGCATTCTCACTCTACATGATTATCCAGGACTTCTCAACAAACATCAAACGCTTCAATTCCCACAAAGTGCTCCTGCTTTTACTGCTTATCCAGACTGGAGTACATTCAGTTTGCTAATTGTGGAAAAGAAAATCAAAAAAAGAAAAAACAGGGATAATTTCAACTTCAATTCTAGGAAAGCATTAAATCTCTCTCCAGTATGTACAGTTAAATGAACTGCCCATGTCTTTGCTGCACTACCATCACATCTTGTGGTCGTTGTCACAAGCCACACTGTCACTGCCAGCCCACTCAGTCCACTGCCATTGGAGCTGTTTAGTTAAGCAACTACAGCCTACAGCTCCTTCTTTGTACAGATAATTCTAGCTCTGAATAAACTGTCAATCTCATGAGGCAATTTTTCTTTTTTCTTAAGGAGAAGAAAATTACTGGCTGCTGAATCTAGAGAGGTGAATAACATTAATTGATATGTGTGAAGTACTAATGCTGAAAAGCATTGCTTAGGTGCTACATATTGTTACCGCTAGTGATGGCTTATTAATGCCCTGATGACATCATTAGTAGGGAAGAGGGGCTTCTATCCTGTATATTCCAGAAGCATAAGAATACATATCCCCAAATGCCACCACCACACACATTTCTGGCTAAAAGCAATTTCACCTGTATGCTGATGTATTCTTACTGAGTTTAGGCAGGCTGCAGTGGGATACCCTTCTTAAAAATGCTTGCATTCAATCAACAAGCAGCTGCTGGTTGTCTTCTGGCTTCTAAATCCACAGATCCAGCAATAAACAGATTTAGAATGTCTCAGGAGTGAGGATTCTTGTTCAGCAGCCCTTCTGCTAAGGGTATCAAGCTGGATCAGCCACCGAATGGAGGATTTATTTCACATGAATGAAAAAATCCCCTTACAGCCTTTCTTCCCTGATATTAATTCTCACTTTAACATCTTTAAGTCTAGAGCTGGATTTGCATTCCTAGCTTCCACATGGGGGATTAAGTGCATTAAAACTACCCATACAGGAACGAAAGACTTTCACTCCTACTGAAGTGTGGGCTGACCAAAGCAACCATTCACATTTTTCATTATCTTGCCTTATGCCCCTAAGTGGCTACAACAACCTCCAGCTGCACTGGGAAATCCATTTCTTTCAAGAAGGCTCAGAAGTCTCAGATAAACAATGCTAACAATTCAAGAGTGTGGTTTTTTATCATCCACAAAGAACGTCTAGTGCAAAGTAGCCCCCTAAAAGAATGCTTGAGGAAACAGGAATGAAGTATTTAAATGCCCATGAGTTATAAAAACATGTTCATACTACACATTTGTGAATGAAGAAAGATATCCTTGCAGTGTTTATATTACTGGATTCAGTAAGTAAATACACTGCTTTGAATTACATAGCACTTGAAAGTTATCGGTTTCATTGCGGATACCTACAAACATATTATTAAGTGTTATTAGGAAACGTATGTCTGCCGTAAAAGTTCTATTATACAAACTGACATCTACTTTTGAAAGGATGTGGAAGCTTAAATACTCAGTCTTTCCAAAACAAATATTCATGGAAGGAAAACCTTCTTTTGCACTGAGAACATAGTAGACAATTTATTAAATAATCTACACAGTGACTGTCACAATGCTTTCCTCTGCCTTTTCCATTATTCAGCACTACCATTTGATTTATTTAGATAATCAAATCTAGGGGGTTAGCACTAATATTACGTAAGACAATATTTTCCATTTGTTCTAGCAGTTGCAATGTTTTCCTAAATAGAATGATTACAATAGTCTTGCTTATCTACTCGTAGATTGAACCCAATATTGAGGTTCTGATTTTTTGGTTTGGCACTGTGGAATTTATTGTGCCTTGTTTATGAAGAAGTTTGAGCTGAGACAATAGGAAAAGGAAGAAATAAAACAAGAGAAATTAATCTTCTATCACCAAGAGATGGGAAACTTAATTAAATGAAAATGCAGCAATATAGAGTAGGAAGAAGTTCTATCCCTTTGAAAAGGGAAGGAAATCTAATAATAATGTGAAGAATAGGCAGGTAGACATTATAGTTAACAACAGAACTGATATGACTAGGATGTAAGTTGTAATTTATCAGCATGGAGTGCAGGATCATCATTATATTGCCATTCTATCATATTAAGAACTTTACGGGGGTTTTGTGGGCTGTCCCATCGTACATCCTTTCCACTTCCCTGACTGATGTTGAGTATCAGCACTAGGGGTCCATAGGAGGCCATAATAGCTTCCAAATCTTGTGTTCAAACCCGCTGAGCTTAACAGCTGGAGTTCAGCACAATCACAGAAGAGTAACACTATGACTTGGGAAAAACAGATATCTGAAAAAGGTTCCTAACAGTAAACTAGAAAACATATCTATAAATGAAGAGAATATTAGTTCTGAAGTGAGGAGAAGACACCATCTCTGTAGTAAAGTAAGATGTCAGAAAAGAAGATACATGTGGCAAGTCAAAGAAGTGTTTCTCCTCTTTCAGTCCAGTGTTCCCATTGTTCTGTTGTACTACTTAACATGGCTCCTATAGTGAAAGAAAGACTGACAGTTGCTCACAAGTACACACACTGAAGATATATAATATCTTGTTAGGAAATAATGACCAAGTCCACTGTAATCAGTAGAAACATAATCAGATGATGATTTGTAAACTCCTAAAGACTGAAGAGGGAGTTTCCATTGATCCCTACTTACAGGCACAGGAGCCACCGTAATGTGCCCATTTCACTGTCACAAGCAGTTACAACTACATCCCAACAACTGCAGAGCTCTACTTTTTTTTAAGATTGTAAAGATAGTTTGGGATATAGTGAGAATCTGACTCAAATTGTCTGGCACTGCAAGACCAAACCACATTTTCACTGATCTAGATCACCTCTACAGCTTTTTTCCTTATGGATGAGCCCACGCTCTTCCAGCTGAGACACTTAATGTGAAATCATTATGTTCTCCCTTCCTCAAAAGGATCTTCAGCATCTCCCAAAATACATTGCAATACAAAGTGATTAAGGACCATAAAAAGATGAAAGCAAGAACACGGGAAAAAACCTTATACTGAGACCATTCACGTAATAATTTGTGAGTAACCACTTGGCCATAATACAAATGCTTTTTTGTGGGTGTGTGCAATACGCATCTTTTGCTGGCGCTGAACAGCTCTCACTGCAATAACACACTGAGAAACCTTCAAAGAGCTTTTCTATATACTGCAAATTGCTGAAATTTTTAAAATTACTTCTGAGCTAACAAAAAAGCATGTATACTTACGTGAATATTGTATGTACATGTGAATGCAGAGTGCTCTACAGTAAGCCCATAGATGCATTTTGAGTAGACTTCCTACACCCAATGAAACTGTTTGTGATTCCACCCAACTGCTTTTCTCATCGAATAGTTCTGCAGAAAATGGAACTTTAATAACACAAACCAAATATAAAACTTGCATTATCCATTTCACAACTTACACAATTTACACAAATCATCTTCTTCTCATTAATTCTTCCGAGAATGATTTTTGGTTTCCTTTGCTTTGTTTTTGTCTAAATGGCAAATTAAAAGATAGAAACTCCTTGTCTCCTCACTCTTCTATTTTGTAATTCACCCAGTCTCAGCATTTCAGACACCTCAGATCTAGGAAAGCCTTTCTTACAGAGAACCATAATAAAATCTGTGAAGCTTAAAACAACTGTACAAATAAACGAGAACAAGATACTGGGCCCTTAAGGTGCTGTTAAGCAGTTCCCACAATTACAGGAATACTAAATCTGATGGTCAATAATCAGTTGGTCTGTATTCACTGAGACTCAAAACTGGTTCTTGTTATATTTTAATTGCAGCTATTTTTAAATAAAAATAAAAGGAATATCTGGTAGATAGTTTCAATAGGGTATCTTTCCTGTGGCTGTTTAATTTCCTTTCTTGAAGCATTGTGAAGAGCAAAAGCTCTTTCTTTTCATGACAGGATTAATCATTTATCAGATTAAATAACCCACTGGACAAACGTCTGAGCTGTGCATGTTACCTTCAGTGCTTGAAAATGAAAAAATCTAGGTTCTCCCTTAGGGAGAGAGAAAGTACGTCACCAAAAAAGCAACCCAGCTGCTACAAACACCACAAAGTAGGGCTTTATCTACTGCACCATGCAAATATTGCTAACCCTCGTAGAGCTACAAACTGCAGAACAGCTCAACACAGAAGTAAGTTCCAAGCAATTTCTGGGGTCCACCACTGAAAATTGGTGTGCTACACACTCTGGCTGGCTGCTCATGAGGACAGCTCCTCCAGGGCTGAAACAGTTCTACCACTTCACTGAAAAAAAAAATACAGAAAATTATCGAGACACTTACAATAGAACATCAGTAATACTAAGTACTGAGGTAGCAATGAAGTACAATTTTCATACCTTTATACAAATCACCTAATTGCCAAGAAAACCTTAGCGGTTGTCTTAAAATTCCTCTCTTCAGAGTCAAGGTGTTTAGCAGACAAGAGCAACAATTTCACTGCTCCCAAGCTAAGAAGGGTGCAAATAGATACATTTTAAACAGAAGTAACTTTTCCAACATCTTGTTACTAGGATGACATGAAGGTCTGGGATACTAATAATTACAAAAGTAGAACCTCAGGAACCAAAGAACAAAGCAAATTGAACTCATACTGGTCACAGATAAGAATCTCAATGCTGTCAAGGGGCAAAGTAAAACTAGACAATTAATTCTGTTGTTTCAGAGACTGAACCACTTTTGTTTGCTTGTCTGTCTGATTTTCATAATTGAATATGAATTAGAATTTTCGTAATTGAATACAGAACTGGATCTACATTAATTTTCTAAAATGACAAATTTATTTCCTATTATAAGAAAAAAGCAAAGCTTCAGAAAACCAGCCCTCAGGTATATCCTATGTACATATTTATTTGGGTTGATGAACTCAGATGCTAGGGCAAGATTAAAGCTTAAGAAAAGTTCTGCTATAAATCTGAAGAAATCCTCTTCCATTACAAAGACTAGCTTGCTATTAGATCTAATAGTGACTTGCAGCCTTATCTCAGTTTTAATAAGAAAAAAAAAAAACAAGGCAATTTCTACTCCAATAGTGTTTTTTTTTTTTTTTTTTTTTTTTTTATTCTGCTGTCAGAAACATTATAGATGACCAAGCAGATGATTTAAGGAAGAGATTAAGTCTCATTGTCTCATCAGAAACAGTAGAAAACAAACGAGATGACAGAATTAAGAGAGGGTAAGAAAACACTCCTAAGGAAATGATCTTAAGAATATGCATAAATGGGATCTATTTCTTCCTCTGCAAAATACTTCCTCAATGGCCTCCAAGCAGTAACTCAAGACAATAGGGTTCAAAGTATCACATAACCAGGATGTGAGTCAGAGACTTGCTTCTTCTTGTTCTGCTATTAACCTACTGTGTGATCTTAGCAAGTCTTGTTGCTCTCCAGACCTCTGATGCCTCACCACTGCAACTATGGGAGTGATATTTTTATCATGAGTATTTAGTTGAAAAGTTAATCTGTCTTTTAAAGTAGGAATGTCCCCTACTGACTTTGATTGAAGTCTCACCCAGATTTTGTTTTAGCATTACTCTCTAAAATGAAGACAGTGTCATTTGGCCATTATACAAGCTGAGAGAATACTGTAAGTCTGTTACACATAAATAACTCAGAACAAGGAAATGGGAGAGGCAAAGTGGGACTACAGAGGTGATATGTTACGATTCAATCAATGGCTTCTTGAAACACCAATTCATAAATATCAAAGCCTGAAAAAAAATCTGTTCCAGCATGGATGTTCTGATTTTTCAACTGAGGTAGAGGACTTAAGACAAAAAATTGTAAATATCCTGTTATTTTCCTGAAAGCTATTAAGGAATAGAAGACCAAACTTTTCAAGATAGATGGCTGAGAAAGATTTAAACTTGTTTGCTCATTAATTAATCTTCAAGTAGTACCATGCAGTTCAGGCTGACTTGGTACACTAGTGGCCTAAAATACCTCCCATGGAGATCAGTGTCTGCTGTTCCCCTATGTAACAACTAGAGGAAGCTCTGAAAGTGAGAATATCTTTAGATACAAATTATAAACCAAAATTACCTCTTTCTAAACAAGAAAGATCCCTAAAACTTTATTGCAATATAATAGTGAAGATGGGTTAAGGTTCTACATCCTAAGGACTGTGCAGAAGTAACTCAACAAACATACTATGGAGGAAAACAGAATCATTCACCCTCCAAATATGAAAACCTACTTTTAAACTAACCCAAGTCTGTACATTTGTGCAATCCATTGGGCAGCCCTGGAGCCAGACCTGGCCAGCAGCTTGCTTCCACCCACCACGTCTGAGGAGGAAACCTAGTCCAAACAGCTGAATGCCTGATTACTTCTCAGCTTTTAGGATGTGCATATGAGCTGAAAATGTTCCTGTCTCTATGCTAGGAAAGGAGATTCTTCTTCACCCATCTGCTGCAGAAACCTGGATCTTCTTCCAAGTGGCAGCAGATGAGATGTCCATACCTCTTTACAGAGCCAGTGGCATCTGCCCAGCTCTGTGTCAAGACAGCAACAAGCTATTTCAGTAGCAAATGCACTGATGGAAAGAGGAGAAGGAACTGTCTGCTGCTTCAGGGCAGAATTGGAAACTGCCCCTACTGAAAAGATGGTGAGGTGGAGGTTGTCGTGTGGTTCTCAAGCCACACTTACTGATAGATACTGGACAAATAACATAATAGCAGCACGTGCATACAGGTAATACTGAGGACAAGAAAGACATGTACATTGTTCAAACTAGTAATCTAAGTAAAATCTATCTTTATCTTTCTTTCCTTCCCCCCCCCCATTATACTACTGTAAAGTGATAAACAGCAGCAAGATAATATTTCCTCAGTATTTTCCTCTAAATTAAATGTATTTTCCCAGGTCTTTTCCAAAATCATCGAAACATCTGACATATACAGACTTCTCGTCCTCCCCAGTGTGTGTTATTTTTTTTAAAGAATTTTTATTTGAAGGAACATAACAGACAAATTTCAACTTTTTTTTTTTTGATTATGAGGGACATTCTACACAAAACTCTTTTCAGTAGAAATGAGAATAAGGAGTTTTTTTCCATGAGGTCTCCCCTCAGCTACTCTGCTCTAGGCTGAGCCAACCAAGGGACCTTGCATTCAGAAAGAATACCTTCAGCGACTGCATAAAATGCAAAACAAACCCACAGCAAGTAGCAGTACAAGTGCCAAAAATACAGCACAGCATAGGCTTGCCAGCTTGGGCTCCGAAAGCAGTCAAGCTGTTATGCGCTCAGATAAGAAAACCTTCTTTAGCTGAGCTACAGACATAGGATGTTGCAGCACACTGAAGTAGCTCTGCTGATTTTGGAGTGAGGTGTGCTACAATAAATAGCAGTACCCTTGTGCCACAATTCCCCAAAGAGCATGGATGTTACTCTTGATGCTTATGAATCTCCACAACTGCTGTAGTTCCTAATTAGTCTGAAGAGTATCACGTTAAACTATGGCACTTCTGAAGTGTTTGCAATGAGTAACAATCACAACCACAGCAGCGCAACAGTGTTTCACAG
The DNA here is from genome assembly GCA_036925125.1 of Oreortyx pictus. Classification (NCBI taxonomy): domain Eukaryota; kingdom Metazoa; phylum Chordata; class Aves; order Galliformes; family Odontophoridae; genus Oreortyx; species Oreortyx pictus. The sequence continues at coordinate 82,463,710 of JAUPFR010000003.1, read as the reverse complement.
TTTTGATGTGTCATACTATCACTGAACAGAACAGCTGAGTTTGCAGTGACCTCAAGATGTCATTTGGTCCCTGCTCAAGCAGGGCCACCTATAGCTACTTGCCTAGAGAGACTAGGAGACTCCTCAACCACCCTTGGAACAAGTGCCAGTTATCCATCTATCGTCCTGTTTAAAAAAAAATATTAAAAAAAAAATGTTTATAGATGTTGATGAGATCCCCCTCTGAGCCTTATCCAGGCTGAACAGCCCCAGCTCTCTCAGTGTTTCCTCAAACAGGTGCTCCAGCTCCTTCATCATCCTTATGGCCCTTTGTTGCATGCCTGTCTTGCACTGTGGAGGCCATAATCAGACTCCAAATACAGCCTCATCTGCGCTCAAAGGGAGAAAGGATCATCTCTCTCAACATGCCAGCAACTCTTTTCTTAGTGTTGCCCAAGTTCTCCTTAGCCTTCATTGCAGCAAGGGTACAGTGCTGGTTCACACTGTCAGTTGATCACCGCATCATGTTTTTAATGTACTGTCCAGCAGAAAAATATCTGGAAAGCTAGACACTGAATATAATCTTAATAGAACAGCTGAACAGATGCTCTAGGATTTATGGGTATGAATAAATACAAAGAAAGGACAACCAAGTTTCATTAAAAAATAAAAATGTAGCAAACCTAGAAACTTATGGAAAGACAAGCTCTGGGAGAAAGATATGGCAGTTATGGGGTGGGAGCATAAAAGAAACATGGTAAACAACTGCCGTAATAAGAAGCAATTAGACACTTAAAAGGCATTAAAAACAGAAGCAAATCATACAAAACACATAAGCAAAACCACATTGTTTAGAAATCATATGGAAAAAAAAAACAACAGAAAATTAGACAGGTAGAGAGGCAATGTAAGTTAAAACTGACGATTCTCTAAATATTCCAGGATCAAGAGGAAGAGCATTATTTCAGTTACTTAACAGGTCCATTTCTCAAGACTGTAGAATCTACCAAGAGACAAAAGTATTCAAAATTAAATAAATAAATAAATAAAGCAGTTGTAATTAAGATCTTAAGTTAGATTTAACAATAGAGGAATACAGGTCAAAATACAGAAGGAACAGGTCAAGATGTATTTAGTGAAGTTATTTTTATTCAAGTCAACAGGACAATTATATCTACCCAGTATTCCTTAGGAACAATCTGAAAAACATAGTTAATCAGCAAGTGTTACCTCTGGGGAAAAAAACAGTGCCTAATCTGTAAGAGTAGAAGAAAAAAGACATACAGACAAGACTACTTGATTGTCTGGAATCATACTAAGCAAATTCTTAAACAATCAGCTGCCTACCACATTTTCTCCTCCTCATCCTAATCCTAAATCCCAAATCATGGCCCAAACTTGTCAAGACCAAGCTTAAGTCTAATCAACTTAGTTTCCTACTTGCCCTCATGTGTTAGAGGGAAGGGCAGGAGAAAAAATAGGAGAAAGATTACAAGAGCTGATGTAAAGCATTGTGTTCTATTAAGCCTGTTGGTACTACTCTTTTAAATGACTCTCAGATTTATCAACAGGTTGAGAACACATATCTAAAAGAGTATCTATTAATCATTCAGCACAAAGCAAGAAGTGTTTTCAGTAAGTTCCCTTGGGAGAAGCCATTCCTGGGTATGGGTGCATTCAATATCTGCAGCAGTTACTCTAACAGTATCAGAGTGGATGGGTTTTGACTGAAGGAGTAGTACAGCAGTTTGGAGAACACAATTAGAACCAAAAATAAGCTTGATCAATTTATGAAATAGCCCCATAAATAATATAAAATGAAGCCAAGCAAAAATGCTACATTGCAGAATGAGAAAACCAGAAGCAAAACATGAATGCTGGAATAACCAGCTAAAACATGAAAAACAAATATTTATAATAGACATTCGAAACAAGTCTTGTGTGTAAGCACAAGCTAGACAATAGTATATCAGGGACAGTATTTTCTATGATACTTTTCAATGGAAGGAACTGTCTTCTGATTAAAAAAAAATCTCACTTTGATCAATATTTTGGTACACTTCACTAAAATCTAACAAGCTTCTACTAATAAAGAATATATGAGTATATATAGCTTTAATTTAAAAATATTTAAATCACGCATTCAAGAGATAAACAAATCTCAATGACTGTTTTCATCTTTATGTTCTCAGTGTTCTTGCACCATCAAGACATTGCACTACTGAAATGAAAAACCTTTACAATATATTAGGGAAATAAATAATTCCAGTGCATTAATTATTAAATATGTCTCTGCTGCAACCCTCAGCAATATTCATGCATATCCCAAAGAGTTTCTCACCAATAGTCTTCATGGAGGAAAGGAAAAAAGAGCCTAAGAGTTTTCACTACAGTAAATAAGAGAAGGCCCATTTTAATTTCTTGTTTAACATAAATACCTACTGCACTAACTCGTAGAACAAGTTGTGGTGTTTATTAATGTGAACTATTCACATCTGAAGTCCTGAGGAAAAAATAAGAAAAAAGGAGTTTGACTTATAGCTTAGAATGTAACAAAGACTTGTGAAAGACAAACTGTCACTCTTGCTTCAATGTAAATGAAGTACCGTGCCTCAGTTTCAGGTGTCTTCTTCCCTTCTGATTTCAGTGTCACAGCTAAACCTGACACACTAAAAAGTCAATTAAGCACTCTAATAACATTAGCTAAAGCCACTATGTAAGAAATTGCTCACAGTTTATTTAAAGTATTTGCATAGCAATTACTCACAAAATACTGCACTTCATTAGTATTTCCTGTTCATCTTGATCTGATTACAAGAAGTGTTTTGTAATCAGAGCAATTCCAAAGTATTTCACAGAAGTAATGATGTGCACACGTCAAATCTAATTTGGGAACCTGAAAAATCTCGATTTTTTGATGATCTTGTGGACTGGACATCTTGTATGCAGGGCAGCCATTTTCAGAAAAGCAAGGCTCCCACCATGTTCCTCCCATGGAATATATGCAGTGTAGTTTTGTTCAAAAAATACAGCTTATGTTGCACCAATTCCGATCCAAATAGCACTAATTCATTTATTTAGCCTTTGGTATTTATCTACTCCAAAACATGGTGGAATGTGGATAAATTAAAAACAACTCCCCCCAGCCTCTCCCTCCCTCCATCCCCAAAGAACACTGTTTGTACTTAGAAGTGAATGGAAAGGCACAACACTGGAAATTCACTTCTGTGTTATTCTTGTCAAGCTTGACAATACAAGATGAGATACCAAAGAGACTGGAAGCTCCTGTGACTTGTGCTAAATGTCATACAATTGTAAAAGCATGCTTTGCAGAGTTGCTCTGGTCTTGAAGCCATCACAATGTGACTGCAAAGGATACCAAGGCAGTACTAACATAAACATTGCAGAAATCAGTATCCACAGAAATACAGTTATTACAGCTTCCTATAACTGCTCAGACTAAATCGAGAACAGGAGCAGGACAGATGCAGCACATGCTTCTGCAAGCAGACAGCAGTTAAGTGACTATCTGGACCCAAACAGGAAAAGATAGCTAAATCATCAGTAAATGTGCTCTAGTCCTGAAGAACTGCTTGATGAGAAAGACTTGTATTTGTTTCCCTTCAAGAAATAGAGATCATATACAATTATTTTTCTGAATTGTGAGACATGTGAACAACATAATTAAGCGAGTGTGGGAAGGATAGTGGTAAAATAAATAATAGCTTTTTGTTTCATTACACCGTATTTCAAAACAATTGCTCAGTTTAGCAGCCTAGCATGTCCTGAGAATCAAGACGTATCACGTAGTATGAGACACACACACACGTTCATTGCATTATTCTTCAACAATCTCCACATCTGTCTTTCACAAACAGGTCAGCACTCCCTCCTATTCTGCTCTCTATACCCAGAAATACTTTTATATTACACTCACACTCATCTGATCTCTTCCAAATATTCTCTGAAGACACATCCACAAACAGCCCCTAATGGGTTAAGCATGATAGATCCTCCTACAGCATACCTTCCTGCACGGTTTAACCTGAAGGGGGCCCAGAAACCAGAATCACAGACCGGAGTGCTCACACCTTTGGTCAGAGACTGTCTGGTCTTTCTGGTTAACTGGTCCAGGCATTGACTGCATTCACAGTTCTACTTTTTTTAGGGGCAAGTCACACCTTCCCCTGCTTCAGTTTGAAAGTTACTTCTCACCCTCTTTCCTTGAACCTCCACACAAAACCTGGCCCTGCCTCAGGCATGTGAAAGCTTTTCCTTTTCCAAGGCTGCTGGACAATGCAAGTCAAAACTGCATTCTGATGAACACCAATATTGAAATTCCTGCTAATTATGGCCCAATTACAGGTCTGAATTTACATCTGGATAGATACTGCTTTGGAAAAACAAAGTGTTAGCTCTATACCAGCATATTAAGCTAGTTTAAAAGCCTGAAAGGACATCTAGAAAGGTTTAGATGTGTATTCTTCTGACAGGAAATAGACCATTTTAAACTAAGATGTTACATTCACATAAGGATTTTTAAACAGAATTAATTGCAAATTTTCTATGTAACCTGAAGTGTGCTCTAGCAAAAAGATGGGGCACTGGGCAAAAGAACACTTTTGCTGTGATCCAAAAGCGAAATATCCTTCACATTATAAAAGCGTCTTTTCTGCTCTACTGAGACATGTTTTCACCAGGTGAACACGCCCTCTTTTAATGAAGTATAGCTTGTTCTGAACTTTGCGGGAGTTGAACAAATTCACAGATAGATTTATGTTAAACACTTCTTCCTCAACATTACTGCCAGCAGGAGCAACTCTGCATGAGCACTGACAGACAAGGTTTCGGGCTCTTGCTGACATTTCATCTCATGTTTAATTCCTTCTATAACAGGCCTAAATAGCATGGTGGTTAAATATCATGTCTTAGAATCACAGAACTTTCTGAGCTGGAAGAGACCCACAGGGATCACCCAGTCCATCTCCTGCCTCCACACAGAACCACGCAATGACCATATTTATGAGAGTGTTGTCCAAACACTGCCTGAACTCTGGCAGACTGGGGTCATGCCCGGTGCCCTGGGGAGCCTGTTCCAGGGCTTAATCACCCTCTGGTGAAAAACTTTTTCCTAACCCCCAGCTGCCCCTCCCCTGATGCAGCCCCATGCCATTCCCCTCAGGTATTGTCGCTGTCACGGACAGCAGAGCTCAGCACTTCCCTTCCACTCCCCTCACAAGGAGCTGCAGCTGCCATGAGGTCTCCCCTCAACTCCTCTGCTCTGGGCTGAGCCAACCGAAGGACCTCAGCTGTGTCTGTTGGACCCACTAGGTCCTTCAATATCTTTGTAGCCCTTTGTAACTTTCTTGTACAGCCGTGCTAACATTTCCACAAGCATCACTACTTCCGAGTAACAACAGGACTGAGATCACAACCTCGCAAGCCTCGTGTTGCTTTGCCAAGGGAGAAGACTGCAAGCACAGCCAAAGCAGACCTGGCTGCTGGAAGTAGTGGTGACCCTCAGACTCAAACCACCACCAGCTCAGGAGTGTCATGAGAACAACCATGTGTGTCTGGCTCTGAACACCTCCCTGCTCGGGATGGCAGAGTGCCACAAGGCCTTCTCCTATGCTTGACATTGTAGTCAATAGAAATCAGCATATACATTTAGGTGAGAGCTCATTCCATTGAGTCTCCAAGAAGCAACTGTCATCTTCTTCACATGGACTGCACTCCAATATGGGAAAAAAAAAGAATAGGAAACATCAATTGATTTCAAAGAGGTGCAAAATCTAGGATAGATGCCACAAATTAGAAGCTGAAGTATAACTGTAAAAGCCACCTACTTTAAAGACCCCAGACTGCATTCTCTCGTATTCACTGAGTTTGTTCCTTTGCTCCACATACCATTTTCAAAATCAAATTTTCTAGAAGGAAAATTGGCCAAATTTGAGCAATACAGCTTTCAGAAACTATTTACTTTGTCTTTTGGGGAGTTTAGTTAAAAAAAAAAATAGTTTTCTTTGTTTTTAGATGAACATCGGAGATTCAACACAGGCCCAGGAAATCCTGTTATTTTCTTATTTCCAAGATACTACCCTAAAACTGGCCAAGAAACAAAAGCCTGATATCTTGCCCATTTGCACCACTTAACTACTGCTAATTCCTGGAAAGTTTCCAGTGCTCAGTGTCACCTCTCTGATCTAAAGCATTTAATGTGATATGATTTATTACTATGCAAACTAAATGCATAGTGCTGCAATTTCTTTTTTCCAGTTCAAATGAAATTGCTTTATATCTTAGGTTGACTTATTTTTTTCCTTAAAGTCCTCCCGCAGTTCAATTCACAAAATGAACCATAGAAATACTTACATAATTAGATTACATAGGACTGTATTAGATTGAATTCAGAATTCGTAACAAATTTCTATGGCATCTTCTATAATGGTATCTAAGAATCAGAAAGCTTTTTTTTCCCTTTTATGCTCAATTATGACAAGCTTTCTCCTTATTTAATAAAATATACGTGCATGTTTGAATTAGTAACACTTTGGGAAATTTGTCTGATTCAATTCCTTTTATTACCACAAACATGTAAGGCACAAAGCAGGTGCAGGTTATCACAGAATCTGATCACGGTCTACTTGCTTCTGGACTGATGATGCAGCAGTACCCATGCAGATGTGAAGATCTCTTTACTTCGTTTAAACTTGACCTGTATACTGTACTAAATCCAATTTCTGTAGGACATCTAGGCAGAGCATCAACTGTTACCTAAAACTTTCATCAAAGTATTCAGATCTCAGTACACAGGAACAGGGACACAGTAATCAGTAGTATGCTCCTCAGTATACAACTCTTGCTGCTGTTTTATCTGTAGAATATCAAGTAGGTATACTCTTTTAAGTTTATTTGCTCAAAGCTGTTTGGCAGTTTATGGCAGTGCTTTTTGAGCTACAGAGCAAGTGCTTTGCTCTTGTCTACCAACCCTCTGTCCCCAGGCAACGCTGACTGAGAACACTGCAAAGAGGACTGTTGAAATGGTGCTGTATTAATCTAAAAGCAACTGTAACTGAATGAAGAACAGGCTTGTAAATCTGCATGCTCAGAATTTGCACATTTAAGGTTACTCCTGAGTTGAAAGAGAGTTGTGGGGTAGGACTCTGAAGAAAAATAATGTTGTATACTTGTTTAAGAAATAAAATAAAATTTTAAAGCTACTTTCATTGAGTGCAACCAGGCTTTCAGCACAACTAATAATACATGAATTAGTCCTTTTCAGCCCAGCAGGAACTTCACTGCTGCAATGTGGATTCACAGAGCTAAATAATACTCCATTTTCTTATTTTTGACTGGAAAATGAGGAGGCCAGTATATCTTACCTGTGCAGGAGCAAGGGGACAACCTCAAAGCAAACTCAGACAACTCATAACTCTCATTTTTTGTAAAGTATCAGAGAGGACACGTACTTTTTCAAGCACAAAGTGCGTTCCATGCTCAGTGTGACAGTTCCTCCACTAGCCTTTGTTTGGCAGCATCCCACACAAACACTATGCTTCTTCAGTTTTTCTCCACTCTAGCCAAGCCCGTAATGAGTGCCTTCAAGCAAAAGAAAGAGAAGCACCATCATATTGGCTCTTCTTTCTAGAAGGTACAGAGGGACTATATCTCATCTTGCTCTATGGACAACATAAGAATGCTTCTAAGGCTTGACCATGAGCACAAGATAAATTTGTTCCTTGCTATGCATTGCCTCTGACATTAGCAGGGAAATAAACTCAAGTGTTAAATCGCTTCCCATTGTCCTACACACAGAAATTGTGGCAAATTTGCAATATAATCTTGGAAAAGTAGGTAGACATACTGAAGTCTTAAAATAAGTACCGTGCTTCAGTTAAAAAAAAAAAAAAAAGAAAGAAGAAAAGATTCTATGAATTTTGCATGAAGTGATTTCAGCTGAGATCACCAATCACAGTGCGTTAGTTTAATCAGGCCTGTGCGCAACAACAGCCACTGCTCACGAAAGGGCTATTGTGCAGCTGACAATCATGCATTTTCAACAACAGCAAAGATAACACCATTGCTATGAAGAAACTGACAGTTCCTCACATTGTTTAAGAATAGATTTTATAAGGATGTGTACAGCTTTTCTAACATTAGTGAAAGAGTGATGTAACATTTCAACAAGGATTTAAGTATGGTCACCCATGAATCACAGAATCACAAGGGCTGGAAGGGACCTCTGAGGATCATCAAGACCAAACTTGGAACCAACATGCTTGACCTAAAAGATCTACAGTGAATTGAGATATTACTGTTATCAAATCAGCGTTCAAATTAAAAGCTATTCAAATTTTCATTTCACACATTTGCCTGAAGTGAAATCATTAATTTGAACAAAATACGTGAAAACTGTGATGCTAATAAGCACCTCTTAAAGCCCCATCTGAACTATTTCCTTTCTCATCCTTTCCAGTTAATAAAACATAGAAAGTTATTCTAGACATCCAAATTGTCCTGAAGGCATAGGAAACTAATGTGGAAGAACATTAGCTATACCAGACAAAAGATTATCAGGTAGGTGATTTTCAAGAGCAGCCAGAGATGTAAGTCATTCTAGGCAATGACTCCCTGGTCAGAGCCCTTGAGCATACAGGAGGAATCCCATCAGCAAAGTCACTTGCTTCCTGATTTGAAGGAAAGACTAATAATTACTACTGCCTTTCTCTATATGTGATTCTGGGAGGAATATTTTTTTTTTACCTTAAAAACTGTTCCAGTTCATGTTACCTTTCTTAAATTCCTAACTGGGGATAGGTCAGAGAAGTTCTGCATCTCTCCCTAGGACAGTCTTTTTCTGCAAGCTTTAGTCTCCAGCAAGAAGCTGGATTCACAAAGTAAAAATTTCAGCAGCCACAGTAAGTGAGGCACATTCTGAAAGAGTTAGCCAGCAGTCTTGGGCTCAAAGCATTCAGTTGTGGGAATGGAAACAGAAAACACGTCTACATCTTACTTGGTGAACCCAGTGAGACTGCTCCTGTTAGTTGCAACAGATGAGAAACATCGCAAATCAGGACGTAAAAAAAAAATCATTTAATTGTGAGACCCCAACCTCTCCCTCAGCACCTCCTTGCTTTCTTGTTTCCACGGCCTTTAGAACAGTTTATGGCTCTGGGTGAATTCTTTCCTTGGTCTATACAAGGAGTCCAAGCATCAAGATTAAGGTATTGGGACTCCTGTTCAAAGAAGGCTGTGTGAAAAGCCTCTTTGTAGAAGCACTATCAAGAGCTGTAAAGTAGTACTAAAGTAAATACTAACAGCATGTATTCTTATTATTGTACTTCCATAAACATTTATGATACGAGGGCTGCTCTGAAAGTAGTGCCTCCTATTTTATTATGATGGCCCATGATGTCAGAGGTGAACGCTGGTGGGATGACAGTAGAGGTTGAATTTCCCCATCAGTATCTCATTACATTCTGCTGCAGTGTGACAGATGGCAGCAGAGGGGCAGACTGACAGAACGGCGTCTGACATGAAAGTGTGGATGAAGCAAATGTGTGCCACTGAATTCCTCCATGTGGAAAAAAATGGATCCCATTGACATTCATCAACACTTGCTTAATGTTTCTGGAGTTCAAACAGTGGATGTAAGCACAGTGATGCAGAGGATCATGTGTTTCAGCATTCACAACAGCAGTGTGGAAGACAAGCCACATTCTGGATGGCCATGCAGGTTTTTACAAACACAGCATGCAGGCTCTTGTACATCACTGGTGAAAATGCATAGCTCATGGTGGAGACTATGTTGAAAAAGTGTTTTGTAGCGGACAATTTGTTCTATCAAATAGTGTCACTAAGCTCTGTATATCTGTAGTTTCCATGGAGATACATAGGAGGCATTATGTTTGGAGTGACTGTGCATTGTTGAAACCTCTGAAACTCCGCTTCTTGTGCCAAAGGTCCTAACGTTGTTACTGATAAGCATGTTGTAAATCCTGAAAGACCTCAAAGAAGTGTTGTTTTAATCTGCATTAAAATGCCTGCTACAAGTTTATCACTGGACTTGAAATTTGTGATCCGGTTGTCTGTCCTGCTCCGTGCTCCCAAAAGAGTAGCAAGATATTTAGGATTTCTGCTGATCCAGGAGGATATGCTTACATTAGCAATACAATTCTTGAAATATCAGCTCTCAGTATGTTGAACGACGCTTGAAAAAGCATCACCTCACCCTCTGACCAAGCAATTTGTCAAAGAGGTCACTCTAAATACATCTTTAAGCTTCTCAACAAACAAGGATTTCTCAAAACACCTAATTTCACAGCATTCAGCACGGTTTCTTTCACTCATTTTATGAGGAGCAGGTACCTATAGCATTTAGTCCCCCCATTCTTGCAAAATACATACAGGGTAATGATACCAGGAATATACAGCCCCCCCTGGGTTGGACCCTCAGTCTCAGCTCCTGGAAGCACAGCCTGCTAAACAGCCATCTTACCCTCTTTTTCCATACAGAAAGTCAACTTAGAGGTAAGAAAAAAAAAGTCATTTCAAGACAAGGAAAAAGCCTGAACAACTTGACGCAGTAATGGGAATAGATGAAGACAGCATGCCAGTAAGAGAAAGACTCTGTCAAAAGACTGCAGTTAAGCTTCACAGCAGTTGTGCAGTACTGCTGAAGGCTCAGTACGCCGCCGTGTCTCTACAGAAGCTGTCAGGTGCCAGAGCAGGAACTACATAGCTTATAGCTTTCTCTTTCTTTTCCCTCCTGTAAATAACGTAGGGGGAAGAGGCCAAATTAGTAATCAGGCCCCAACAGTGCACCTTAAAGACAAATTAAATGAAGTCAGTGGGCATTCAGTCACATCTCCATCCCTTGATGGCTGGCTGCATTACCAATAGTGCCCCACACCTCTTGAGGGTTGCATGCTATATGGATGCAGTTAAAAGAAAAAGTTTATTGTTTTGTTTTGTTTTTCCCTGTGCTCCTGCAAACCTACGTGACTTGTTATTTAGCCTTTCTCTTGGCTTGAGCAGCTCCAGCCCCTTCACCTCTGCTTCCAACACCTATATCCTCTGCATAGTATTATGTAAAACAAAGAAAACAAGATGATCTCACTGCATGAAAAGAATGCTGGGGAGCAATATTTACTATTTTAAACCTATCGTAACTTTATGAAAATTTGGAAAGAAAGTGAATTTAGGGGAGGACAGCTGATTTTTCACTTTCACTTCAAAGCACTCTTAAAATTCAAATATCTACTCAGAAAAAAGAAAATAGCATTTGGTTCATTTCTATGAGACTTCAAATGAAGTTTTCAATATGTTTAATTATAAATGGCATAAGTTAAAAGTCTTCACAAGTCAAGGTTCATCGTCAGAGATGGACCCTATCAATTTTAGATGTACTTCAACAGCATTTTTTTCATATGCCAGAGAGAAATTAGAACTTGGCACAAAATTACAACATTCCAGAGGGAAAAAACTGACAGCATTCCCCTAACAAAAGCTGAGTATTATATCATCTTTAAATCTAGACAGTCATGTATTTGTTTCCCTGGTGTTCTTCATGTTATTCATAAGATGTGGTGAGGTGGGGGTTGGCTTTTCCTCCTGCATAATAGGATTAGAGGTGATGGCTTCAAGTTGCACCAGGGGAGTTTCAGGTTGGATATTATGAAAAATTTCTTCTCCAAAAGAATGGTCGTGTGCTAGAAAACGCTGCCTAGAGAGGTGGTTGCATTACCATCCCCAGAGGTGTTCAAGAAATGTTTAGATGTTGTACTAAGGGACATGGTTTAGTCTGGAAATATTAGTGATAGGTGGATGATTGGACTAGGTGATCTTGGAGGTCTTTTCCAACCTTGGTGATGCTACGATTCTATGTCGGGCATGCAGAGAATCCTTCACTCCCTTGGAAGATTCGGGCTAGTACTTTGCCTCCAGTATCTTGGCTCAAATGATCACTTACTTACCAACAATTGTCATCTACCAGATGTAGACATTCCTTTCACATATGTAGCAGACCTGAAGGTAGTAAAGAACTAGTCCCAGCAGAGATATATTGATGTCCAAATGGGATTTGTTTGCTTTTCTAAAGAAAGTTCTACCTCTCACTACAAGGAGTGCATTCGGGGCAGTTCTTGAGGCCTTCACACAAATATTAGACACAGAATTCAGAGAAGACTGCCCAACTAATGGAAAATGGGTGCTTGGAAATTTCTTCTCCTATATAACACACATCTAAGAACATCACACCAATGAAGACATAGAGATCATCAATATTTATAGAGTGATCGTGAGGACAGGTAGAGTAACTCTGAGTGACAATTCCCCTTTGTAATCAGGCTCCAAAGAATAAGCCCATCTTCCTTCAGCAATTACTGCATACTTAAAAGCAGTGTTTCTATCTATCAAACAAATAGCAACAGCTATGCTAAGAGATATCCTGCTAGAGGGCAGCACATACACATGCTCCTAAAAGCCAGCTAGAAAATACCATGGAAAAGGTAAAACCTGTTTATTAAAAATCATCCAAGCTTTATTTAGTTTTTAATCACCTTTGCTAGAGATTGCACTAGAAATATAAACTGTTTCTTCATCGTACACCATATGTTGCTGGGCTGCACTAGGATGGTAATATGGTGGATATAGCATGAGAATCCAAGATGAGTAGATGAGCACTGAAAGGAAGACAGATTACGGAAATCGCTTCTCAGAACATGACATTATGAAGAGCAAGCAAATGTTGACTTAGGTAGCAAAAATGTTAACTCTCAGAGGAAAGGGAACAGAAGCTGAAAATAAACACAGAATAATTATTGCCAAAAATTATCTAGCTTCTTTTTCAGTATGATTTTTCCTAATTTGCTTAAATTGCTCAAATACCCTGAGCAAACAACTTTCATCATAATAACTGTCTGAGAGCTGCTTCACTATGTGATTTGGTTTTGCTTTTTTTTTTTTTTTAAATACTCCCTTGCTGAAACTTTTTCTAAAATTGGGAAAATCTTATTTGTATTATGAATTGTTATTACATTTAAAAGACTACTGAAAAATCACCACTGAGAAACAGTTCTGCAGACATTTTTGCAGAAAAAAAACATCACTTCTATCATTGCTCATGAAAAATGAATGAAAGGGTTCATGAATATCATCAAAGTGTTCTGATTTCTGTCTTCAAGATGATTTTGTACTTGTTCAGTTCTAGATTTATCCTCTTCTTCCTGAAATCTTTTCTGATTGATAGAGGTCCACACAGTTCAACTTCTTTAATTTTTTTCTCAACAGAATTGAGTAAGGATAGAGCCAACACTGCTGGGAAACAAATATTAAATTTCCAGAAAGTCTGGGTTATTCTAGCCAATATTAATCTTTGTCACTTTATGTAATAACACTGTTCACGTATTTACTTGAAATAAGTACAGTTATTGCTATAGCCTGGTGGTGGGTTTTTGTTTGTTTTTTTTTTAGAATAGTTGCAGAATAGACATTGTGAAGCTGTAAAGTACCAATAAATCATTCTGTATCTCTATTTTTTATGTGATGAGCATGAATAATTAGAACAAGACAAACAGTTACCACTTTGAGATAATGTACAGATCTTGGAGAGAAAAAGTAAAGGACATGAAAGCCCATGTGATGATCTCGATCCTGTCGGTGAAGGGGGAAGGTCTGGACAGGAGTGGATGAGTGTTCTAAGTTAACGACTCACTTGACATCTGGTGTGGTAAGCACTGCTTTGGCTTTTATCACCAAGGATCCCTCTTTCAGGAACAGGAACTGAGAGATCCACATGAAAAAGTAGGATAAAAGCACCTCTGCCAAAAGACTTGCCAACCTGGCACAGAGGATTTTAAACTAGGCACATCTGGGGACAGTGAAAACAGCTTGCAATTAAGTGAGAGAATGGAGATAAAGGAGAGTCAAGTCACTAAGAGTTCTGAAAAAGAATCAAGCAGGTTTAGAAGGGGCCACCTCACATTCCACACGGGCATACAGCCTGGGATACAAATAGGAGCTCCCAGAGTCCCATGTATAGATGATGCACAATGACCGTTTGTCAGGAGTACCTGTGACACAGTAGGATAGTCCACAGAGACACAGATGGAAGGGAGGGAGGGAGGGAGGGAGGGAGGGAAGGAAGGAAGATAGGCAAATGAACGGAGCAAATGAATCAGTCTCCTGCAGTCCTATTGTAAATGTGAAGAGAAAACCCAATTTTAGAGTATCAGAATGAACACACTGGAAAGAGCTGTGCTTTTGCAATATATTCAACTTTGCTCTGCCTCATGCTGTGCCTCTGCAGTATATTCAGCTTTGCACTCAGGTACCCAATAGCAGCTCTCTTAATATGCAGATCCTTGCAGACAAATAATTCTTCTTCCAATATTTCCAAGTATCTAATTCAGCTTAGCCATCAAGAAAACCCAAACCTGAGCTTAACTTCATGCTGAAAAGTTATATTTTCACCATTACTCAGTGGATTTTCACCTTTAGAAGGGTGAGCTAATATTCATGAATTTGCAAATGTGTATTATTCACAACTTCTGATTCAGTTTAAGGACTGTTATTTTTGTGTTCGTTAAACCACAATTTTTGAGTTTTATCAATTGTAATTAACATACATATGCCTTTGGAATAGAAATCTCACAATATAAAATGTATCAAAATTTTGATACAAATGACACCAGTAATGAAACACAAACAAAACCTAATGCCATATGAAAAAAGATGTCTGACATTTTGCCCTGAAGGGATCCAAGCAAAGCAAGATTAATGAGAGTGCTCTCTGCTGATTGTATTCTGTCTTCCTGGAGAAAACAATTCTCAGCACATTTGGATGAATTAGAGTTCATTCACTGTGAAGGTATGGAGATGATTTTGGAAACTGGAATCTTTTATTAATCCTCTGCTAAAGGATGCTCAGGCATCTTGAGAGTTTTACCAAGTCAGTCAGGGAGGAATCACATTGTACAGATAATTCACATGCTTTTTTTGCTCAAACCCATATTGTCAGTTGCATTGAAATTTTTACAGAACTGAAAATTAGCAACTAAGTACGCTTTCCTGGCAGGTATTGTATGAGCTCCCAGATTCCACCTCATGCTCTTTGGGGGGTCCTTTGTTCACCTGAACAGAACTGCAAGTACCATCTTGTTAGCACAAAGGAACAGTGGAAGCATGAGGGAAAGGAGCACTCTGAACGAGCACAGGAGATAACTGCAAATCATTAGGAAACACTTAACTTTTATAGGCTTGCTTTTAAGAAATGTAAGGGATGGAGAAGGGTAAGAAAGGGGATAAAGAACAGGCTTACGTTTCAAGCTTAAAAATTACTGATTCAAGAGAATATCTAAATCTGGGGTTTCTGAGGCATACTGTACAGACATATGCGCTGTCAGCTGCAAACTACTCCTACGGCACTAAGAGTTGAGCGTAGTGCCATATGTTATGCCAAGATTACTGATTTTCATTAGATGTGAAAGAAGATTTCCAATTTTAATCTTCATTTTCAATCATTATTTTATTTGGCAGTCTAAACACACAATGACAGACATTATCTTGAGCCAATCTCTGAGCACCTGCTCTAGGTATGTTCTTTCTCCATTCCTCCCTCTTAAAGTTCAAATGGAAAAAGAAAAAAGAAAAACCTTGATACTGAACAAGCCTGAGGGATTTTGATGGGTGAGAACACCACAGAATCGTAGATTCTATTCACCAGGCTCATTAATCACACTACTTCCTTATGAGAAAGTTCTGATGGACAGAGAACCTGCTTTAGCATGGGGGTTGGACTCGATGATCTCTAAAAGTCCCTTCCAACTCCTACAATTCTGTGATACTGTGTGATAGTATCACAAAATTGTAGGATTTGTGGCCTTTAAAGAAGTCGCTCTGTATAGTAAAGCACTGTGTAAGTACAGATCACTTCCCGTACAGAACAAGGCAATTGTATGAAGAAGCTGGCATTCCCATCCCTTCTCACCTTCTGACTCTAGCAAGGGGACAAGAGAGGAATGAGAAAGCTGTGTCCTTTTATTTACACAGGGATGGGTGAACAGGCTAGGAGAATGTTGAGAAATGACTGCAATGCCCCAGCTCCATGTCCACGGGGACAGATGAAAGTAACACTCCATGTGCTGGCCCCAAGACATTTATCAAAAGTAATTTAATCCCATCTTTGAACAAGTAGCAGAAGATGGGAAACAACGGTCAGAAGAGTATACTTTTCTCCTGATGCTGAGCAGTGGAACGTCATTCTTGGCCAGACTGAGCAGCATAAGTAAGGAGGATAGCATTCTCCAGGGATAGCTGCACAGCAGCTTCATGAACAGTGTTAACTCCTCCCACAACAAAATGCCAGTCTATACGCTACTGTCCACAAGTATTCTTCTGTACTTGTATTAAACCTTTTGCATGTGTTTCCATATCCGTGGGTGCATCACTGTTTTTTGAGTAAGCAAAAGACCCCCATACTTTCCAGTTTCCATGAGTGATAATAGTTCACAGGTGCATATAAGGCAGCTGGCCATGAGTCTGGATGCACATATCACAGCAGCCTGCAGCACAGGTCACAGAATGCCAAAGACAGCAATAGTCTCATGAGCACTGGCTCTGATAAAGCTACTCCCTGCCCCTGCTTCAGTAACTGCTCTGTCCTTTCTGTTTTCTCTGTCTCTGATGTTTAAAGTAACCTCAAGCAATGAACCATATCTAAATGCATTTTGGTTTGTCACCAGCCCAGATAATTCATGTAGTCTTCTAACGTTACCAGTTCAATGGCTTTCACTTTCCCATCTCTTCACACTTCAATGAGGTGAATAGTTTCTGCAGCTGGATGATATCTCCCTAGTATCATTTTTCCTTCATTTTATGCAAGATTTAATACATTCTCCATCTACAAATTCTTATAAAAATGCTATTTGAATTTACACAAAACAGTCTGCATTTTAGAATGCTGAGAACAGCAGCAAAAGATCACATTTCCTTATGGAAATTACTCATGAAACACCTGCTACTAACAGTGAAAGCAACAGAATCCATACCTACAGCCTTCTTATTTCTTGATTTTCCTTTCAACTCCTCCAGCTGCCTCAGGTAACAATATCCAGACAGAGCAGTATCAAGTTATAAAACATAACTGTTTCAGTTTACCTTTCAAATCAAAATTCACTTGGTAATAAGGCAGGGGCACAACCGTTCAAGCTGGAGTCACTGTCAGGGTTGGGTTTACAGAATGCAGAGGGTACTGTCAGCCAACATGCAATACCTGGCAATGCAAGGTCAAACACAGAGAGCACTGGGCCGTGAAGAGGAATTTATTCCATTTACTTAACACCATGCTGAGCTTCTGGTACCTACTGTAAAGTGGCATCCCCTTCTCAGTACAGCTTGTGCTAGCTCTACCACTGTGCAACTTAATTAGAGAGTAATTTTGCATGAAATAGCTCATGAGGTTTGGGCAGGGCAGCAGCACAGGTAGGTCAGTAGCTACTGTTTCATTTGGAGCACCAGTGATGATGACACAGCTATTGTCAATCCAAAAATAACACTGCTAGAGCAGCACTACGCTTCCTAGTGGGGGCCGAATTATTCTGCACTTACCATCAAGACAGGCAGGGCAAATATTTCTATTCAGCATATCTCCAGCTGTTAGATCATTAAGGTGCCTGCATATGCTTGACATCTCAGATATGATGCTATTTCTAAGAAAAGTGCCAGCGTACACAAATACGCATGTAAGATGTGTGTGCACACATACATACATAGACAAAATGCAACCCACAACGCAGCCAATATACCAGAGCTCCTCCTATACACTCAGTGCAGTGAGGGGAAACTCCAAGCCTGACCAGTCCAGAACAAAAAGCCAGGAGGCTGGTCACTTTTAAAACAAATAGAAAGGAAGTATATTGCCACTTCTCTGGTCTGCTGTGTGAGACTCATTCTATACAACTGTTTCTGAACAACCACTCTGGTTTTGCTTTGCTTTAAGTAAAGCACACCACTGTATGCTGCTTCCTGACTTTTTCCAAACATAAAAGACATCCAGTGGGATCTGATGCAGTAATTCTAAGCATGTTAAAATCTTCTGGGAAGAACATGACTAGAATACTTATTTGAAGTAACAATTCATTTTCTAGCAGTTTTCTGTTTGAGCAGACAACAGAAGCATTACTGATCTTCTCAACAGTGTCTATTTGTTGAGTCATACACAGAGGGAGAAGCCTTTCCAGTGTGTTCTTAGGTAAATTATCACTGTCTTATTTCACATGAGGAATATTAAAAGTATGATGTTAATAGAATTAACAACAAAACAAGACAGGCTGACCCACACACATTTTATGTCGGGCCACAGTCATAGAGGCTTGAGCTCTGAAGGATTTGCTGAGTGATATGCTAAATATCTGTGCAGTACAGATGTGATCACTTGCTTTCTATACAAAAGCACTGACTACTTCGATTTTAGCAGCTAGAGACAAACCATTAAATGCACCAACACCCACTGTACCTTTGTAGTAAGATCTTCAAAGGACTCCAGCAAGTTAGGTCTGCTTTTAATCTGTTCAGCCTAATTCTAGCATTCTTTAATCAGTTTATATTTTTTTCTGCATGGCTTCCCAGCACATCAGTTGAAGTCTTATGCAAAGATGCTTTTCAAAAAGGCTGGCCTACATGCAGAATATAGGACATGGCTCTTGACAGTGCTCCTTGGCTGGGCTTCTGATCAATTTTAAGAGAATGGAATGCTATGACAAACTTTGAATAACCCCTCCAAACAGGAGCAGTATCCTAAATAAATCCAAAGCATGCTTGCTTCCCACCACCACATTATTCTTGTTTTCCATGGACAGTCACAGATTGTGGTTGTCCAGTCCAAAGGCTTCTGTTCCTTACACAACTGAAGATTTTTATCATCAAGAGGCACTGTCCTACCTGTTAGTTTTTGCTGCTACTCTGCAGCATCAGGTGGATGATGACCACATTTCCACTTTCCTATTTTTAGTCGTATTTACTGCTACTTGAAGGTAAAAGAGTAATCTAGAAAGAAGCACTTACTTAGCTGGGGGAACAGAAGAACAACAGATGTTATGCTTGTACCTGATATGTTCTGATATGTTGCAAAAGTCAAAATTAATGGAACTAATTTGTTCCAGAGCTTTTCATCTATCACCACAATCTGTTGGTGTTCTTGGCTAATTACTTTTTAATTTAACTATGTCACTCTCACCTTCTCCATGACTTTGAATACCATGATAATGGTTCCTCACTCAGGTCAAGCAAGAGCAGTCTCAGAACTTCCCTGACTTATTTTGTATGGATTCATGTCTGATCAAGGATGTGCCCTCTGTCTGGAAGTCATTTTATCAAGTTCTGACATGCTCCTGCAGGGAAGGAATCTGAATAAATACCTCTAAAACACGATCTGACTGGGACCTGGCAAAGCAAAACTGTGCTTTCTGTGTGCGAAAGGTTTAACTGAGCCACTGCTACCAAAGATTGACTACTTTTCTGCACTATCCCAGTGGCATACAAGTCAGCATATATTTATAAACTGATCCTTTAATACATATATACAGTTGTACCACTGTTTGCTAGAAGGAGAGAGGGAGACATGAAGAATCAAGAGAAAGAACCAGAAAAAAAGACAGAGAGGGTGACTATATGTCTTCTGAAAATACCTCCCTGCTATCCAGGAGGTATTGAACTACCATCATTTATATGCTTATCCAAAAATTCCCATCTGATTTGTCTGCCTCAGTAACCATCAGTCCTCCACAGGAGTTTAAAAATGTTCTACTGCTGCAACAAATAAAACACACAAAAAAGGAATCATTCCTCAGACTCTATAGTGTACTGGGGCTACTATTCAAATCACAAGTTCTTTATATCTTGTTTAGTAATAACCATAAACTAAGCAATAATAAATGTCACTGTTACCTCTTCAGACCTGTTCTGGATGCTAAGGAAAGGGAATCTGGCAGCCAGTAGCGCTGCTATCATTCAGGAAGGATCACATTCCCCAGGCTTGCCTTGTCCGATTCGTTTGTTTTTCCATCTTATGTTCATATACGCAGCCCTTTTTCCTGGGGGTTCATTCTGTGCTACTATTTTGCACAAGGATAATCACGAGTTACAAGAAAAACAAACAGTATTTATTAAATGAGCAAAGTTCATTTCTTATGCAGTGTATCTCTTATTCTGCAATCTGCTGTGTTTATTCACTTGTTCACTGATGCATATTTCATTAATTTGAAACAAGACTTCCTAGTTATTGTTTCAGACTAAGCTCCAGGCCAGTAAAACATTTAAGCAAGTGCAGGACAGAATTTTAGGAGTGTGGATAATCCTACTCAGTGAACTGAAGTAGAACCAGCTATACAGCAACATCTGCCCTTGGTGTGGAGTAAGAATAAAATAGGAAAACGTTCATCCTCTACCCTCAAACATTTGTGAAACACAATCTGTTTTTACAGCACTTCACAATCACACTTTTCTCCAGGAAGGGAGCTTTTGCATTAATTGCCAGAAACTGCATGTCTAAAAATAAAAGAGGCAAAAAAGGAATCTTACGATACTGATGAAGTGAGAAGAAACTCAAAGCTTTGAGCTAGATTCTTGACGGCAATAGAGTGCGCTAAGAATAGCAAATAAGTAGGAGTAGTCAAGGCTGAAAAGTTTCTGAAGTGCTTTGCTTATTTTTTTCCAGTTTCTTATTCAGGCTACCTGTTACGTGAGATTATTAATTTCACATCTTGACAGGTAGTTGGGAAATGTCTATTTTTGATTTGTACACAATTCACCAGAGTAGCCACAACATTAGTAAGAACAGTGTTTGTCTCGGACTTGTCGACAGGGAATTCCTATGGTTATATCAACTAAGTTCACAAAAGGATGTAGTGACATGCTAGGCCAAAAGACACCTAGCATGCTGCAATGCAGTCAAAACCTGGTCGGGTCGAATGGGGCCCTGAGCATTCTGATCTAATTGCTGGCAACCCTGCCCATGGCAGGGGGTTGGAACTGGATGGTCTTTAACGTCCCTTATAATCTATATCATTCTATGATTCTGTGACTGGATGTGCTGAAGGACACTGGCATTCCACATGAACAGGACGTTTAATGGGAAAACAAACAAGTAGAACTATGGACTTGAAATCAAAAAAAAGGGAAGTGCATAAATAAGAATACAAACACTCAGTCTGTGAGAAACAGGTTACTAAAATAATTTTGCAAGTGCAGTTTACATAGCTGTATTAACATTGGGTGTCAAACAGCTCTTAGGTCAATGAGACTAATCACTTAATAGTCAGTAACTTTAGAAAAGCCACAAAATCATTTTCCTTCAAAACAAGTACTCTTGCTTTAAGCAGCAGTAATTTTTCACATGAAATATAAATACCCTTTTCTGCAGTTGAAATTTGCAGTCGAAGTTAAATATGATGTTAACACTATGGCTACTATATGAAAACCTTCTTGAAGCTTTGTCACCTTTAGACTATCACACAACAACATCCATGTTCTTTGAAGGCAAGTGAGTGCATTTGCTGCATTATCTGATTTCACACAGTCCAGAAATAAAGATCTGTTGGGGGACCCAGATCCGGCATGCCATATAGATATCTGCTGAACAGACCCAGTTCCGACATTTCAGTAGAACACAAAAATAAATGTGCTAATTGTTTTCTTTTAGCAGAAGCAGCAAAAGCTGGAGTAGGTAGGGATTTCACTTTCATTCTGCCAGGTCAATACTTTAGAGAAGTCTTGCATTCATGCTATAGTCCAACTTGCCTTCTGATTTCTTATTGAAGAAGGGCTGTTTTCTTCGACTTTCATGCCCTCACTTTTACTTCATTTAAACAGTTGATTCCCCCATTCATTTAGCAACTTACTCCTATATGATGATCCAAGCCTGTGAAGTTGGACAACTTGCAAACGTCTCAGTTCTTGTCCAGAATGTACACTAATGTAATGTTAAATTTAACTTCATCATACTGCTAATATTTAAGCTCCTTCATTGTCACCTAGAGATTTGCAGCACTGCCACTGTGGGAGCTCATCATCATCTAACATTCCTTGCAAAATTCATAGCAACAACTTGAGTCATTCCTGTTCGGGTGAGTCACTCGTGCCACTTGATACACATTCTCTATAAGCCACACAAAATCAACTAAGTGACAGCCACCAGCAGCCCTATGATTTTCAAACTTCTGCCTCATTATATCTCACGTTAGCTCTTCCTAGTGCTCAGAAGTCTTCACTATGACACAAATGTAATTAACAAATTCATTTCTGATAACATTACAAAACTAAAAAAAAGAACAAAAATGGATCCTTTCCAAACATGCAGAAAAAAATAGCCCTTATAGCTGATGAAGTCAAAGCACTGCATAAAGATCCATGAAAAGTTCTCCTGGTCATCACAAGGAATCAGACATGCAGGAAGCTTCTAAAGCTGATGCTTGAGATCAGTTTTTACAGACTGACTGCAATCCAATCTCAGCAGGGACACTTAGAAATACTGCAGAAAAGTCTTCTAATTTCTTCACTTATCTGACCCACTGACTCCTTTTTTCTTATCTTCGGAATAAAAAAAAGGTAGTAGTAAAAATGTGGAACTGACATTTCAAGTAGTAATGCAGTAGTGACCTGCTCCTTGGGCATTAACATTAATACTTAAACAGAAGACCTTGATCACATGGATCAGGAAGATATGAGACTGTAACTGAGAGGCAGTGCACAGTTCCAGGGTTCCCAAGTTCTGTACTCCTCAAGAAAGACAGAGATATATTGGGAGTGAGACCGGCAAAGAGTGACAAAGACAATTAAGGGCTTACAGCATCTTCTGTATGCAGAGAGGCTAAGATAGGTGGTACTATTCAACCTGTAGAAGAGAAGGCTCAGGGGGATATTATCAACACACATAAATATCTGATGGCAGGCTGTAGAGAAGATGGAGCAGGGCTCTTCTCAGTAGCAGTAGTGACAGGATAAAAGGCAGTGGGCACAAACTGAAATTAAAGAAATTAGATCTAAGTACATGAAAAAATTGATTGCAGTCAAACATTGCCACAGGTTGCCCAGAGAGGCTATGGAGTCTCCATCCATGAAAACACTCCAAATCCAACTAGGAACATCCCTGAGCAACCTACTGTAGTTGACGCTGCTCTGAGCAGGGTAGACAATCTCCAATGACCCTTCCTACCTCAACTACTACTCTACATGCATACTTTCTTTACTTCACAGAAACAGACCATTGTCCCCTGGGTAGAAATGACTGGAGAATGTCATAAAAGTAACACTGCATGGGAGTCAGAAGTGGTATTATCTGTCAAAGTTATCAATAACCAATGTTACTTCTTCAGCAGACTTCTGGATTGTGATAAATAGTCAGTGTTACCCACAGCTGGACAGACCCCAGTAAACTGTAATTTTCAGCTCTAACACAAATAAACTGATGCTTAAATGGAACACCAAGGAATCATTTGATTTTGGTCTCGAATTATCTGGAATGATACTGGACAATTTTCATGATATACTTCAAAATAGGCTGGCAATAGGAGACTTTATGTGCAGAGGATGTGTCTGCCTTTGGTTCTCTGGTCTTTTTGTTTGGGCAAAAATGAATAATCAATCATTTCAACTGAACAGTTTATCACTTCCAGGGATTTTTCACTTAAGGCTGTCATAAGAAAACATGAGCCTTTATTTTTCTTACTTGCTCCCCAAATAGATTGCGAAGGTGCTATCTGGGGACTAGAAGGCTAATGGTTTCATTTTAAAATTATTCACCTTGTTACCCAGTGAGAAATTCCAAAAGTTCCCCATAGCCCTCTCATGGCTGACTCAGCTATGGTGTTAAAGACAAATTTAGCAAAGTGCAACATGAGCAATGATGCAAGACTAAAATTTGCTCTTACAAGCAAAGAAGAACATGCAATCAGACATTTGCAAGACTAAGTTCAAAACCTGGTTTTGTGATCCAATCTCCCTCTAAGTCTGTTTTCATCACTTTCAAATGCTGGCAAGCCAATGTATCTGTGCATTTGTGGGGAGTAAGAAACGTGCTCAGAGAAAGAAAAAGCAAATGGGTGAGGAACAAAGAGAAAGGAATGGCTTACAGCTGCAGTTTTTAAACTGCATATCCCATATCATTAGCAGAGCACTAATTACTCCATGAGCCAACTCCAACAGCTCTGAACCAGCAGAATACTGCTTTGTGTGTGCGCAGCCAGAGGCCACACTACTCCCCTCACCAGCAATATCTGGACAGACTGAGTTAATGGACCTCTGCCTATAGCAAATGAATGGAAACCTCAGATCCTTTCCTTTCTTGTCCTCAACTGAGAGGAAGAGGAGCACACGATGCACAATGTTGCAGGAAGCTCCTCAGCACTCATGTGCACAATCTGCTCAATCTCCAGATAGCACTAGCCACAGAAGCCGCATAATGTCTTTAAAGTGCTGAAGCTTTACCACTACTAAAGTTCTCTCTGCCAACTCACCTGGGAATATCAAGTAGGAAACACCTGTTTTATTCAGCTTTCTGAAGCTTGGGGAAAAAAAATAAGAAAAAAGCTGAGTAATATCTAGCCTCTGAATAATCATTAAGCATGTCTTAGAAAAGTTTACATTACACATTTTTCTACAGTATTTTGGGTTACTGCAAACTGGAGTTTGACATTTACTGTTTTAACAGTTTGGTGGTCTTTACTAAAGTAGAGATTTAATGAAGAAATAAAGTGCTGTTAACATCTAAGTCAGAAACTTTTGCTTTCTGTTAGAAAAATAGTCTTTAATCCCAGCATTCTACTGATTTCTTTCTCAGATCAAGCTTTCAGGTTTCTGTATCGCCCGAGAGAATTATTATGTTGGGACTAAGCTGCCCACCAGTTTTTGTCTGAAGCAGGATAATACTTGAAAACACTACTATCTAAATTACTTTGCAGGCCACGGAAGGTATATGAAACCCGGAATGAGTGTAAAGCTCACTCAGACAAGAGACCTTCAGGAGGACCTTGTGCAGACAGAACAAAAGAACAAAGCCCAAAGAGTTTTCAAAAGCACTGGGAGCACACATCCCACCTTACTTAGGCATTAAAGAGAAGATAGGTTGTTTTATTCCTGTTTTGGACAGCATGCCTGAAGCACATTTTCTAAATAATACCAAGTCAACTTGGCCGGTTGTATGACTCCAAACATACGTGAATAAAAGTCTGATTTACCTACACAGCATGCTGTTTGTATAAAGCCTCACTGATCATTTAAAAGAAAAAAATCCCTAAGCTTACAACTCTGACGTTAGAAAAATAGTCCCCTGTCACACACCTTTAGCGGGTTTTCTAAAGCACTAATTGTTGACAACTACTCCTGAAGCCAATAACAGTACTGTAAGGCAAGCTCACACATGCTATTGAAAATAATAAGTTTTGAAAACTTATCCATAAAGTAATATAAAGAAAGTAATAGTATACATTCAGCAGCACATTGCTACAATACAGAATACCCTGGAGCCTAAATTAAGGTTGGAGGGATACTGTAAAATATATGAAAGTGACAGTCCAGTGAGCAAATGAAAAGATGAATGCTTTAAGAGGTGATTTTCTGAACTTCCATTGCATGCTTCCTGTTGTACCTGTGTAGGAGAAATTGTTCCAATGGTTGAAATCTTGTTGCTGAAATCCTTGTCCAAGTTGCTTTTATAGGCAAGAAGGTGCACAATTAGCTGAAATACGTACTGCAGCAAGAGCACTCCTGGGTTTCAGTTTGCTGAAATACTTAAGTACAGACAAAATTCAAGCTCACATCTAAGTGTTTGGCTGCTTTAACTGAGACAGTCAATAGTTAAAAGCAGGAAAAAATTCTGAGTAAGGAAATGGCTGTACTGCTCATGGAAGGAGGGCTTGTTTATGTTTGGGAAACAATGTTTCACAGCAATAACAGTGTCCCACCATATGATTCATGCTTTTACATATGTTTAGTTAAACAAATGCATGCAAACAAAAAAAAAAAAACCATACACCTTTATTCAATGTAATGCTGCTTGTAGCACTTTCAAAGTATAAAAAGCTCAAAGCTTTTCATCAGGCAGAGAGGGTACAGGTCAGCCCTGAGACAAGCTGCATGAGCAGGGAGTTGGACTCAGCAATCTCTTTGAAGCTCTTTCTAGCCCTGCATTTCAATGATGCTTTATTGATGCACAGGACCAAGCTGACACTGCTTTGAAATAAGATGTGAGAGCAGCCATCCTCATGTTGATCGTCCTCCTTTCTGCATGGTAGGAAGGCAGAGTGTGCAAGGGTGCTTCCCTCATCTGTGTAACAACAAGCAAGTCATCATACCCAAGAAACCATGGAGATATAAGAAAAGACAATAACCTGCACTGGGAAATGAAGAGATGTTGTGTTATTCCTCAAGGAACTACACTAGGGAAGGAACGAGAGCCTTAACAATCTCTCTTTTGCTTCCTCACTGCAACTGCTTAATGTGTCTACTGTACACCTTACACATCAACCCTCCATTCCTATAGGAAGGTATATAAAGAAGAAAAAAACCTGAGTCTATGAAGACAGAACAGGGAAGTTGTCCCTGCCTCTGCCACCCTTGTTGTGGCTTTAGATAGGGTTCCAAGGTAACGTAATCTGCTTTAAATCCAAACTGATATGGGACTTTTCTTTCTTAGCTGTAAATGCCTGTACCCTCCTTTAAGGAGGTGGCTGTAGCTGTGAAGAGATGGCCCAGGCAGTGGATGTGGCTGAAAATTCTTTTTTTTTTTTTTGGATGGGACTATTCTTTTACTGGATTATTCATTCATACTGGACAGGTGCTAGTGTCAGCTGAAGACACAGGGTACGACCAGAGATAGGTCAGACTGTGGCACCTGGCACACAGATTAACATGAACTGCCACGATACTACTTCTTTACACATCAGAGTAGCTCCCAGGTTTTCAAGCATGAAACAATTAAATGGTGTTCAACCACAGAAGGCAACAGTGGCTCTGCAAAGTGCCCCCTTCCATGCTCTGCAAGGCTCTGCTCCATGATGATGGTTCTCTCAAATATAAGCATTTGCCAAATACGAGCTTCTGGTCTTAAATCTCAAATCACAAACAAGTGCTATTTTCAGTTAAATGATACTATAAGGCTATTTGTGCTTTTCTTTCCATGCAGTCAGAAATTTTAATCAAGCTGTGAAAAAGCAAAATAATATTTTCCCAGATTTACAGGCAGTGTAAGGAAAAACTACTTCACAGAAATTAGTTTTCTGGAAGAACGGAAAATCATGTTTAAAGCTAGCCAACTTTGAGCCATTCATGTCAGCTGAAAATCCACAAGAGCTATTATTCATTCATTGATGTGTAGCTGCAACTGTCGCAGATGGCTGCGGTCCGGTGACACAGTGCAGCAAAATACTTATGCAATGCTGCAATAAAAAGAACACGCTGCAAGAGCAGCCACTTCCATTACCAAGAAGCTTTCAAAATCCCTGGAAGTCAGAGAGCCTGAAGAGAGAGAAATCAAGTCCAGGGACTACTAACATTTCACTGCTAAGCATGTTGGTTTTGATGAATCCAGATCTGCTGAAGGCCTGCAAAAAAGTTGACTGAAAAGGTTTTACAGTTTTAACTGTCCGAGTAAAGTTCTTTGATCAAGCACATTTTGAAAGCACAAAATCCCTGCTATCTCAGCAGGAGATTAAAGAATTTATCTGCACAAAAGCTGTGATTCTGCAGGAAGAAATCCAATGAACCACTTGGGAAATTATGACCGCTCTGTGAACCTCAGAGGCAGCCTTGGAGTTATTTTTCACTTTGCATTGCTGAATCTCCCCTTCAACATCAGGAACAAGACTTTATTTATTCAAACCTTGAAAAAAATCTTCTAACTTTCTTATCTAGTTTTATGCTTACAATGCTAGTTGAGTAAATACACTGAGTAAAGCTTCTTAGAAGCATTAGGGGTACCTCAATACCTGGGGGACACTTCCTCTCCTTCTCTCTCCCGAACTCTTTTCCTCACAGATATGACATGAATGCACTGAAGAGTAGTTCTAAATATGTTTGAATAAAAATATGGGAAAAAAAATTAAAAGGAGCAGAAAATGCATCAGTTTAAGTCTTACACTAACAGCAGGTCCACGTTTCCTATTCAGCCTTGTTCAAATGTAGCTTCTCCTGCTTATGTCTGGAAATACACAGAGATTACTGCTGCGTGTCCCTGCCATCTTATTCATAGCAGTATTCAGAAGAAAGTCTGTTTCTTACACTGAAAGAAAAGGGTTAGTATTTCAAGATCACCTGCTTTCAAATTTCTGAAAAAGTGATGGGGTTGTTCACAAAAGAAAATCTCCATTTAAAACCCTATCTGGTACTGTATACTTTTAAAACACATTCTTATAAGAAGAAAGGAACTGATTTAAATGTGTTCTCACAAATAAAAAGGAACCAATTTAATAGAAAGAGACTAGAGAACAAATAAAGTGCAACTGATCTGTAGCAATTAAAATCACAGGCTAAACGTAAGAAACATCTGCACAGAATGTGTTATCGGCAACTGAGCCCTCTTTATTTGAGCTTCCACAGGAAAATCATTTGAATTGAAAGGGTGGTGATGTTCTATGCCTTTTTGTTGGTGATGACAGTGGGGCTTTTTGTTTGTTAATCTGACTGATTTCTTGTTTAGTCATTTGCTTTTTTTTTATTTTTTATTTGAGATTTCCAGTAACCAAACAAGGAAACTCCTAGGAAATAGGATGAGTTGCTTTATTTAAAAGGTATAAGACATGTAATTACGTTCATCACTACCAAGTAACTGGAGAAGAATAAAAACTATAGGGAAGGAACACTCCAGTCAATCAGTCAAAAAAGGAATGGGAACTCTTCCCAAACAAAAGTGAGAACTGAACCACTGAGAGCAAGGATAACGTGTGGCTTAGTTGAAACAACTCTAAAATTGAAATATGCCTTAAAAACAGGACAACAGTAAACTCACGCAGCTGTGGAAGGGTCAGGAAACAGCACCCCAGCTGAAATTCAGAATAATGAACTAGAGATACAAACAGTGCCACTGGTGACTTAGAAAGCAGAGTGAGATTTAGCAAGAAGGGCAAGGGACACCTAAGGAATATTTTTCTTATTTCCTTTCCTTTCATTGACCTGTGACCAACCCAGGATTACCTATAGACTGAATTACCCTGAAAACTGAACAGTAGGAGTCACCAGAAAGGATCGAAGTGAGGGATGCACAAGAGTCACCTGTAGTTTGTACTCTTTTACACCAAGAAAAAAACAGGAAGCGATCCGAAGATATCCTCAGAGGTCAGAGAAGCGTTACAAAGAAAAACTAAAGAAATACACATTTATCTAAGGCACCCAACATTCATTTCATAAGAGATGCACCTGTTTTTTCTTTAGATGACTGGCTCATAAAACAGCAGAATGCTTCAGGAAGCCGCACGAGGACATCACATCAATTTTTAAACAACTACAGGCAAATCTATGGTTTGTCACATGGAAAACACAAAATATCCACGCTGATATTTTCAGAGCATACTGTCAGTACAAATTATCAGTAATACACATTACCACAAACACTCAATTACACTGAATATATGACTAGTTTCTTATTTATTGAACAGCCACAGAGGCATTCCTCAATACTGGATGTGCTACACCTACAACAGATGGTGGTACCTCAATAGTTAGCATTTAATAACCTACAGAAAAAGAGTATTCCTTTTATAAAGAAAAAAAAAAAAAAAGATTTGTAAAAGGAAGAAGGTTTCCCCTTCAGATTTCCACAATGGGTCTCCAAAAGTGATGCTCTCTTCCATTGCAGTTCGTTGTAAATTGAGGTCTGATAAATAATACACAACTGAAATTATAAAACAGAGGACACCCAAAACTGGCATGCAGAAAGAAAAAGAATTTCCTGGAAGGCCATGTCCTTCTGACAATCCAGGTAAAAACACACTAAAAACAACAGCAAGTCACAATAACAAGGGGCGAAGCCCTCCACACAGGTAACTCAAGCCCCAGTTCTGATGTGGCAAGCTGTTAAGTGAACCCTTTCTAGCATGGGTGCTTCAGAAGAAACCCTAAACAGCCTGAGCAATGTAGTAGGAATTGCCTCAATGACACTGTCTCTCTTAAGTACTACAATTAAGGCTAGAAAAGGTCTTTCACAATTAAGGTCACAGACTGCCTGCTGGATGGATGCATGCGTGCATGTTTTTTCACATAGTATGAGCTTGTACAGCAAAGAAGCAGACTAAAATCCCACATTTAAGGGATTCTTTCTGTGTTTCTTTTGTCTGGTTGAATACTAATTTCCCATGGCAATGCTGTGGAATCCAAAAGTAGGTATCATATGAACCAACATCAAAATAAAAGCATGAAATTAATAAAGTACAAGGAAGCATGTTTTGATACATTACATAGCCAAAACAGACATATAGGAAGCAGCACAGTGTTTCTGCTTTCAGCTGAACCACAACCAACCAAAACAAAAAGAAACCACACAAGTCACCAACTCCTTTCCTACAACTGCACTTGGCATATTCCTAATTTTTCAAGTATTTCTTAAGCTGCTTTTTAGGACAAATATTCATATTTCATTCACAAGGTTCCTGAAATATAGATAAAGGTAGCAATCTCAATTGGAAACCCTACTGGATGGACAGACACAAACCACAACTGATGTGAAACTCCAATTTTCTCTCCTCACTTCTGATTAGCCTTGATTACCATATGATCAAAACCCACATCTACGTAAGCACACTGATGCTCTCCTACAAGAGCACCGATTTCAGTGGTAAAAAAGAATCAAGAGGTTGTTCCAGCCCCACTACTATCTGATCCCTTCCAGCAGAACACCATCTGAATGGCTGAGACTGGGGTCTTCATAAATTCAGTGTTCATGCATTAGTCTCCAGGTAAAGGAGATGAAAGGCAGAAGAACAACATGCAACTGTGTATGCACTGAGATTGAACAAGTATGAAGAGCAGTGCAGGGCCTGGCCAGAGATTAGGTGTTCACAGGCCATCAGGAGAATTTAAATGATGCTCATTAAGATCGCTTACGGGATTTTCAGTCATTCTACTTGCTAAGAGGAAAAACAACTCCCTTGAGACTCCTTAAGGTCTGGATGTAGAAGAAAGCCAAGGTAGGATCCTGCTGATGCCAAAGTCTGTGGAGGCTCAGCGTTTTCTGATATGCATCGAGCAGATTTTCCTCCAGGTTGCAGAATGTATGACCTTCAGCCTCCTTCAGTGGCAAGTGCAACTGATGCACTGCTAGCCCTGATCCCTGATTTAGATCACTCAGTAAAAGCCCCACCAAATCCAATGAACATCTCCTGTACTAAAAATGCTGCCTGCAGACCAGCATGGTAGAGAGTGAAAAAAACTAAATAATTTTAGCAAGAAGGCTTACATTATTTACATCTCCTTCTTGCTGGGTTTATAACAGCTTAACTCAGAGGAGATCCCTTTCATTGACACAGAACTAACCTGGAAAGGAAGCACTGATGCCTTTCAAGCAGACAAATACTGAGGGACAAACGTTCTCGTCTTCAAGGGCTGGATCCACAGGGCAATGGCACAGAATGGCAGCACAGCAGGGAAGCCCTGAAGGGCAGATTTCTTCCCTGACACATGAGCAGAGCACAGCTGGTGCTGAGAAACATCAATGACCTTAATGCCTCTTGGCGTAGGCACCTACGCTGGTGTGACACACATCCTAGCAGGAGGACTGCTCACTGGAGTCCAGGCTGACTGCACAGAGAAAGCAGGTCTTCTCATCTCACACAGCAGAGATGGAAGTGCTCTGAGAGGCATGTTGCCTTTTCCCCTCGCTCTCCTGATCCCCCAGCAGCAGCGTGTCAGTTCTGCAACCTCTGCTCACAAGTGCAGTCCCACTGCAAGGAGCAGGGCTGCTTGAGCAAGTAGCTGCTACTCAAAATCTGTCACCTTCACACTCAGCATAAAGCTTCCAACTCTGAGAATTACATTTCATGGTGATTCATGTAACAAAGTAGTCTGTGCAGCATCAAGATAAAAACGACTCCTTGCACTGAAACAAGCCGCAAAAAGCTCTGCATTTTCCTAGCTCCAGGTTACTGTTATCTTCCTTCCCTTCTTTCTGCCCCACCATCATTTTCTGTTTTCATTATTGTTATTTGTACTTAAAGGTTCATGCTGTGTTAAAGCAAGGTAACTGTCAATTGCAAATCTGATAACAAATGATTTTTTTCTTTCAGTTACCGTATCGTGTAGAGACTTTAGAAAATAAGTTGTTTTATGAACAACACTGCAGAAGCACATCATTCTCTTTTTTATTCTTATCTTCTACTTTTACAATATTGTTTTAAAAATTTAAGTTATTAATTACCAGTAGTTACTTAAGTTGAATACCTGTCATACTTCAGATGCAGTATCATCTCATGCTTTGCATTGCATCACCAGCTTTAGTCTTTCAGACCATGAGACTCAGAGTTCCTGAGTAAGGAGGCAAATGTGGGCACTCTAGTTTCACTTTCTACTTTTTCCAGAGTGCAAAATATTTGGCTTTTGTACTTTTTGGCATTTAAGATGCTAGTACTAGGTCCCCTGCTGCCCTTTTAACTGCCAGATAAGGCATCATCTGACAGTCATTAGCACTTTAAAGAAAACCTGCAGGAATTCTGACCTCCACTATTATACTGTATTACAATAGTTTTGGAACCTAAAAGCTTTGAAAGTCTGGTTTGAACGGAGAAGCTAAAGACAGAACACAGTCCATATTTCACAGCCTGGGTTTGACATCAAACCCTTAAAGGACATAGCCATTTAGGTAAGATTCCTTCCCCATCCCTTCAAACCCTTCTACCAGCTAGCTCCATGTCTCAGTAGCCATTCGAGTTCAGATCTATGGCAGCAAACAAACAAGAAATGGCTGTGAACAACTCAAGACTGTCACATTTTCTCCTTCTTTGCTCTCAAATTCTTCCAAACAAACCAACAGGGATCATGTTGAGAACCCTAAGACATGACCAAGCTACAAGAAAAGCATGCAATTAATAAAACTACATGCAAGTTGGCCACTGAAAAGCAATGTTGAATCAGGGAGAAGATTGGACTTCCTCATAGGATTTTCCAAGTCCATTCACCAGAGTAAACTCTTCACCACACTAGGGCTGGCACAGAATTTCTCAGTACTGTGTAACAAGTACTGACTGAAACAATGGGCTCTATATCAGGAAAACAACTCACTAGCTTTGCATTTATTTCTGGCACACTTTTTGCTGGGAGCTCACTGATTTCTTTGGAGATCATGCGATTAATTTTTATTTTTTTTTCCTGGAAAACACAGAACCAGTGAAATCAGACTCCATCAGTGCTGCCAGTGCCTGGTAAGTCAGCTCTAGGAGAATCAAAATCCTGATAAAAACTTCCAGGCTCTTGATTTGACTAACAAAATGCACCCACCCGCTAACTGTTACATCTATTTCTCATTCGTCTCCTCAAATGCAGAAGACTCAGAGCTCTGAAGATGAGTCAACATTGAAAGAATCATTCTGCATTCCAAATGACCAAAATAAAAGCATTTATATGACTTCTGTAAACTTTGTCCATTATTTGTCTGACTTTATGATGTGCAAAGCCAATGTGTTCTGCAATGATTAAAGAACTGTAACAGTCACATACCCCTGAATTGTCGATCCTCTTGACACTACAGAGAGCAAAAGCTCAGATCTGATGAACTGCTGCTCCAACTCATTGCATCCATTACTTTGTATTAACTTCAGAGATTCCAGCTAACTCAGCAGTGTCTATTAATATTTCAGTATAGTTAATTAATACTTATTTGCTAGCACTTTTAAGATGAGAAATACAGTTTTTTCCCCTTGCTGTTGTATTAGTGTTCCAACACAATGATATATATAGCATACCAGTGTCCTCACTGGCCCAGAAAAGTCTCCTTCTAGCGCAGGCACTGGGAGGTCAGCCACAAATTACTTTCCACAGGACAGTAGTAAGGCTAAGGCAGGTAGCATCTCCTGCTATATAGTTTCTCTTAGACAGAAAAACATACATTTCTAGGACGTGCCAGATTGGCCATGCATGCTCAGTGGAGATGCTCTTTGAACATACAGAAAAGTACATAGACTTACAAATGTCCAGAGGCAGGCTTAGTCTATTGCTCTGATGGGCTTGCTTCACATCTGGAGATCCCTGGCAAACGTTTTGCAGACTTGGATTCCTTCCCCGCAGAGAAGCTGTGTTTGGGCAGAAACAAGAAGAAACCTGGCACATCTGTCAACTGTAAGCCATGGAGATATTCACAGGCTGTATGAGCCAGTGGCCCAAGTGAGGGGAAGAGACTATGCAGATATTAATGGTGTGCTATGATTAGGGATCTGGGGAACATTCCTGCCTTCCTAAAGCTGTACATGTGTTCCAGGCACATCACTGCCACGCATTAAGGTGTACATCAGACACGTGTGTCTGTGACTTTGGTTTCCAGGAGGCTGATCTATGCAAACACAGTACCTAGGGAACTATCTCAGTCTTTGGGCAACACAGAATATAACAGCTGCAAGGATGTTTCTTTACTGAATGATTGCATTTTGATGACTATCCAAACAAGAAAAGCAGCAGTACTTGAGAATGAAAAACATCATTTAAACAGCTGTAACTCCCTTCTCCAGTAGACCATTTCTATCTAAGTAACAATCACCTTCAATGGCATTTTGTTTCACAACATGATTTTCACCTCGTTCAACTGTCTTTACACCTCTCAGCATTAATGCGGACATACCCTTTTTCACCTTAAGGAACACGAATGCTTCCTTGGGCCCAAGTGAAAATAAGAGTTCAAGAAGGGAAAACACAAAGCTCTAGGATCTTAATTTGCCATTTAAAGAGAGATTCAGAAACATTCTTCTGATATCTGTTAACAGTGAACCAAGACACAGAAGTGCCTTCCTAAACTGGATCTTTTCACAGTCATAAGACAAACCAGGAGAGGGCTAAGAAACTCAAGCATGATACAGCACTGCATTCTTTTCCATGGCTAATTACTGTAACAGAACTGTAACAGAATTTGTATTTACTTGAAGAAAGATGAGCTAACGGTGATCTATCCAAAACTGTGTTATCTATGTAATACAAGGTCACATCGCTTCAAATCACACTTGCAGATCCCTGGAAATTTAAGCACTAACCACAGTGATCATCACACTGAAGCTCCTCCAAGATATTTTTCACCATCTTCCTCAAAAGGCATTTCGAATATCATGCAGCAATTCTACCTTATAGGGAGGGGAATTGAATACAGCCATCTAGTTACTGTTGTACCAGTGAACCTTAATTACTGTGCAACCCTTTAAAAGCTGTTTTGGGAGACTTATAAAGTGTAAAAGATAACCAGAGCTTCAGGTAACTGGCGTCCACTGGAAACTAGGAACTGTACTGTATAAAAGAGCCTATGGATACAAGTATAAATTAAGCAAATAGGAAAGCAGTCTGGTGAGCACTTTAGGATTTTCTTTTGTTCTCAAGCCCCTTGAATGACTTAAAACTGCATTAAAAGTAAACCTATTTGCTCATCTTTGGTATCTTTTCCTCAAGAGGAATAGGAAGAGAAAGAAGACTGAAAAATCTTTGAAAGGCACTGCTTTTACTTAACTTCAGAAGCCATCAAAAAAAGTTTCTAAGGTGAGGAGCACACGTACACAAACCCATCACCATAACCCTCACCGAGCAAATCACAGAAGCATAGTGTCAGGATATTGCAATGAGATAAGTTTCTTTGCACAAGATGTATGCCTAAACCTTTGCTCCAAGGCCAGTGCGGTTTCAGGGTATTTGTAGAGTCAGTAGATAAAGAGTTGAAAAAGAACCTTTCACATTCTTAGCCAATATGAAGAAAAATACAGAGAAGCTCTGCTACAAATAACTGCTATTTCCTCCACCTCAAAAGAAGGATGACTACAATGTTGTTTTCAGAAGGGAGGATGAGTACTTTAGAGAGAGCATCCACTCTGCTACACAGAATTAAGGCAGGATATTCCCAAGGGAAACAGACAAAATCATCAGAGGACTTTGTCAGTAGCAAGTGGTTGGCACTCAGGTTTTAGTTTATAGAGGAGAACAAAAGCTTTTACAAAGGCACATAAATACCTGCACATTTGTGCCACAAGATACAAAAGATATAGCAAGAAAAAGTACCTTTCACTCAGATATAACACTCTGTGTACACAGACTTACGGAAACTATTTAAGAGATGCTAAATAACAAAAATACAATCCTCTGTATCAAAAATGAAGCCCAATAAATATGGGAAAAATACACCAAACAACAACAAAAAATCCCAACATGTTCAATTCTAGCACAAAGAAACATCTTTCCTCTGTCCACTCTTCTTTTCAGGGAAGGAAATACATCTTAATGACGGCATCCATTTTGCCAGCTCTTCCCTTTCTCCATACATACAAAGTCTTTCCAGAAAAAAAATGTATTGATCCCTTCCAAGATTTGGAGAGGAAAAGAGTAAGTAAAATTACTAAGCTCTCTTAGTCAGTTCACTGTGATTAAAGAAAGACACAGTACGTGTTCACCACCACTCTTGCTCTTTCTGTCTGCATGATTTCTAGGCCTTCTGAGCTCCTGCCTCATTGAAAGGACATACAAACTGGCTGGGGACGACTCCTCCAGACACACTTGAAGACAGAGTAAGGACAATAGGTAAGTTCTTGTTTTCATAGAATGACACGTTACTTAAGAGGTCGCATTGCAAGCAGAAGCAATAATAATAGCAATATTCTTTTCCACCAATGAAACAAATAGATGAGGGACATCTAGGTCCTGGGTCTCCTAAAATTTCAACACTAGCTAAAGCAAGACACGAGAGAAGATCTGAGATACTGAGAACACCTTCCTGGAGATTCAACCTGTATTTCCTTGCTTCATGCACTTTAAACCTCTGCCGTAGATTCTATACAAAATACTAAAGTGGGAAAAACAAGTTCCCAAAGGCAAGCCCTTCACAAAATCCCATCGACAAAGGAAGTTGCATGTACAGTAGTGGCTACGGCACACTACAGCTCCACTGCATGCATAAACCTAATCCATTGGTTCCACATAAGTGGACAACTGAGATCATATCTGTTGCAGCAGAGCGGTAAAAAGTTACACGGGACTTCAGGTGTTTTGAATGACAGATTTAACCATGGCTCATCCCTTTATTACACTCACTTTCTCAGTATGCTCCTCAACACCTTGCAGGCAGTAATCTTTTACTTTCTCTTACCAGCCTTAATGAAAGCTAAGTATCTCTTTATTCACAACACTCATACAGCTAATAGGACTTTTTATTTTAGAAGACAGAGAGAAGAAAGGAGTTTAAAAGCAGGATGTATCTCAGAAAAGACAAGCAAACCGATCCTGCATTCCTCTCAACGCTAAGCACTACTACTTAATATTGCAGTTAGCTACAGGTACAGAAACATACCCTTAAACAGCTCAAAGGAGGGAGCAGCTAACGCAGCTTCTGTCCTGTCTACCTGTGACTGACGCGGGTAATTGCAAGAGCAAATACCTCGCTCTCCGGAGCAGTCCCCCCGCTGCCCACTATAAGCCTTTAACACTGGTAGCAGATGGTCCCCATGGACTCCTGAGGCTGTCGACACAGATCCCCAGGTACATCTGGGGCCACTCTGGGGGCACCTGCTAAGAACATGCTTCTGCTGCCTCGGGCAGCATTAACTGGCAGCAGCTAAGTTTAGCAAGCACTGCCAATTCTTAATGACATCCCATGCCCTCTTTCACCTCAATCTTGGTGACTCTTTCCCCTTGCTTCCTACTATTACGCCATAAAACATGTTAACAAAAAGCTATATTCCATCTGCGTAATGATATTTCCCAACCAAACAGTTTTGTTGCTGTCCCCTTGGGTCTCCTTAGCACTGCCAGAGCTGTTTAGATGCGCTGCTTCTAGGGGGAAAAGCTTTCAAGGTCTGACCCCAAGGTTATTCACTGATGCCTATCTAGTTTTCTTTTTTAAGAAGGCATTATTTATAAGTTAATTTGTTCCTACAGTTTTTACTTGTAGCAACCTTACCAAATTCATTCTGCAGAATGGTTTGTTCATAAGAACTTTGAGATAAGACTGAATTACAACTCAGGCCTTTTTTATTTTTTTTTTGCCTCTCAATCATATGTTACTATTTTGCACGTAATTAGTTAACCCCATTTCAATTCTTTTTTTTTCATTATCATTTTAAAATGTTCTGCCATGCTTCCACACAGAGAAAATTAGAACAGTCGATTGCTTTCCACTTGTTTTTATCCATTTCAACCTACTGCGTAATTGTGAAACAAACTTTAAGTTTTTTGAAAAGTTAATCATTTCATTGATCTACAAAGAGCCTGTATGTATAGCATAAGTCATAAGAAATAGGTGCTGATATGACAGCGATAAGACAAAATTAAATTGTTTGCAAGTGGCTGAACATGCCAAATTTCTTTTATCAGCAGCTATTTACTAGCAGCTTAATCCAGTTTATTTGTAGCTTTTCACGTCAGTATTTTCAATAAGCCATCTTTGTCTACAACAAACCAAAGAGAACTCAGAAAGCAGAGAATGGGAACAATTGCTCTAAGGAACTATTGGTTTGCCTGGGATCAGGTAAGCACCATGTAGACTATATGGCTCTTTATGAGGGATCCTAAGAACATAGTATGACCATTTAAAGCCCTAAGTTCCTAATGCACATATGGCAACACATAGCTCAGACAGCCCTCAAGAAACAGCAGACTCCTGTGGTGCTGCCGTCAGCCCACGTAGCCCTGATAAACACACAAAATGAAAAAGAAGGCAGGGAAAGAAAGGACACAGAAGCTGAGGACATCAAGTGGGACCTCTTCACAATGGGTCAGTGGAGCACTGAGCATGCAGGAAAGCCTTCATACTCACGTTCTCTCAAACCTGAGACAGAGCACTGGGAAAAGCTATTTTCATGTCCATCAGTAGGTTCCTTACCACTACTAACTCATCTTTTTTTTTTTTTTTCCACAGGAGAGAAAGGACACACCGGCAGACAATAGTTGCACTGAAACGGATCCTCTCCAGTGTGGGGCATGAAGCTTGCAACAGACACTATCTATTTCCAACACTCTAGCAAAGAATTAGATTTAGCCTTGATGAAAATTTCTCTTCCACTTTAATAATATATCAAGCATTTAATTTGCTTATAAACTATTAACCAGATATCTGTCTGTCCAAGTACTGTTAGCACTAATCATAAAAATCATATTGCGTTATAAATTATACATAGACGTTCTGATTAGCTGAAACATGTGCCGCAGTCATTACCCATCACAGTTAAAATGGCATATGTCCATTCACTATATCAGTATGAAAACACTTGACAGATACCTCCCATACCTTATGTACTTCATAACCAGAATGAAACCACGGACAGTCTGGAGTGCTGAAAAAACTTTCAGGTCATCTTCCAGTGGTACTTCCCTACTTACTTGCTGAATTTGCTACTCATTAAAATTTGTCTTTGGGCATCAACTTCATTTTGTTTCTTCTACTTTACATTTTAGTATCAAGAAATGAAAGTTATTATGATGCCCTTTTACAAAGCCTGCAGTAACAGCAATAACAGCAATAATAACCTACTTTCAAATATTCAATAACATTTATTCCATAACAAAATCTAGGGAAGGCAGTCATGTAGGGCCTCAGCAGATCGATATAAAATAAGATCATCAAAGAGCTCTAAACAAAATCAATAGAACGTTAAAAATAGTGAAATGCAAAAACTTTTACCCTAAACGTATTCTGAATGAAGAGAAAAAAATTAGATGGCCTTATTAACAAGTTGTATTACCATGTAAAACAAACTAATATAATGAAAACATTGAAACTGATACTTTTTGCACTTTAGGAAATGCACCATTCTGACCGTTCACCATCAAGAAAGAACAGTTGCAGGCAAGTACAATATTCCACACTGATACTACGGTTTGAAGCGCAAGAAACAACTGTTAATAAGATTTCGTTAGCATTGAAATTTCGTATTATCTGAAAGCAGTTCAGGACGTTCTTCCTGCATCAAGAACTTCTGTCATACTGCAAAATCTTACAAACTTTAACACTAATTCTGATGGCATTATTACTTACACGTCTAGCTGTGAGTATTACTGTCAGCAGTCCCAATGAAACCAATTAGTTGACTCAGAGTAATTAAGCATTAGAGCTAATTATACCTGTTACTGGGAATTAGGCCTTTTCTTTTCACTAGATTTTAATGCTAATATTTCAGAGTTAGGATTGCTAGTTCTGACAATTATATCTAAAGTTTTAGAAAACGTGTTTTCCTTAAAGTCCTAGTTCTACTGAGAAAACTACAATTCCTGATGAAATGAGAAAAACCAAAAGATTTTACAGTCTCCCATCTTGCAGGAACACGATAGGTTATATTAACCCAACAACCTTATCAAGCAAAAGGCAAATATAAAGAGAATGTCTTACTCCAGTGAGTTCTGTTACATCAATTTCCAAGAATTTCCAAGAAGCAATACAGCAGCCTGACAATCATATCTAAAGCAGACAGTTGTAAAATGCATCAAATCTGCATCTCAACCAAGAAGCAAAACCATGCCTTCCTTCTATCTCCTGCCACAGTTGTTCAATAGCAGTGAACACCCAAGTGCAGCTGGTGACTGAACTGGTGTTGGCTACCTCCCTGACACAGAAAGGTGATGCAAATGTGCACTGCCACAAGAATAGATACAGACTTTTTTTTATCCCGTTACACCAACATAGCATTCTGAGAAATTAATGGTGTATATTTTTCCTTTTGGCAGCTCCGTCACTTTTACTAACTCTGCCTTTCCTTTCAGAATTCAAAAAGCGTCAACAATTCCTGTTCTGGTGAAGGTTGCTAAAGCATAGGCATCCCTCCCCTTCACATGACTTAGAGAACCCTTGAACATATTCCCATCTGGCAATCCCTGAAGAAAACATCAGGTCATGTCTCTTAAGCCAAAGGTCTCCAAAGCCAAGTACAAGACTGAAGAATCTCAGCTGTAGTTACAACCTCTCCTCTCAAAACAGAAGATTTACCTGATATATACAGCACTGATTCTAAGACAGATTCAGCAGCTTCACTTAGTCCTGGAAAAGGACTTCTGTCTCAAATGGCAAATTCTTGTTGTACAATGTGTGGAGTGTGTTTTGGAGCCTTGTTTTCAGTGGTGTGCACTCTTTCCTGGGTTTGGAATGCAGACACAAAACAAGGAA
The DNA here is from genome assembly GCA_036925125.1 of Oreortyx pictus. Lineage (NCBI taxonomy): Eukaryota > Metazoa > Chordata > Aves > Galliformes > Odontophoridae > Oreortyx > Oreortyx pictus. The sequence goes on along the minus strand of JAUPFR010000003.1, from coordinate 82,422,429 downwards.
CGCTACAACATAAGCAGCTTGGAGGCTAATGGCCATAATTCAATCGAAACAAAGTGCAGATGTGAATTTTGGTAATGCAAAGCTTGATTACAAAAGAGAACAGTCATTCAGACCCTTTCACACAGGTATTCAGAAATGCTTTGTCAAAACCACCAAAACAGATTTTTAAGTACAAGAGAATCTCCATGGCAATAATCTGAGGGAGTGATTAGAACAGAGAAAGAAGGTGGAATTTTTCCAAGCATGCATTTTTACTAATCTTTCTCCAGAATGAAATAAAACATTTTACACACACTACTGTATATTTCTCCCCTGTTCTTTTGAGCCCAAGCTTTCCTATCTGAAATCATAAGCCCTCCGTAATCTGGAAGTATTTTTTAAAATACAAATAGATCCTTCATATTACCCCTTAAATACAATTTCTAATCCATTAACTCCATAAATTCAAAGTAACCCAGATTCCTAGTTATGCTAATCATGAAACCACACAAAGTGTTTTATCAAAGTTAGAAAAAAAAATACACTGAATAATTGTGTTAGTTTACTAAAACACATGACCAGAGGCAAACTGAGAAACATTTAAATAAAATGATGAGTTTTAGGTAAAAAATTGAAATAGATGGGATGGAAATTCCTGCAGAAAATAGACAGCTGAGTCATTTAATTTTGCTTTCAGATTCTTAGACTTTACCCATCTCAGTGATCTCCAGAAATATTATTTCTTGCTTTACACAGTAACAAAATACAACCTGCTCCTTGCTCACTGAAGAAAAATGTACCATATTATAGATAAATCAACATATGAGGCCAAGATGCATGACATTATCATTCCATTAGAAAGGAAAATTGTGCATCGTTTTACCCTCTGAAAAGTATTCAGTACAGCTCTAAAGCTACACGATGGAATGAATATAGCAATACAAATGATAACAGTGAGACAGTCGACCACAAAGGCTGTAAGCAGCACTATGGCACAAAAAGACTGCTAAAGGTCAGGATGGTGGAAATGAATGAAGTTTTTGATTTGAACTTTGTGCCCATTTCAGAGTGGGGAAGTTCTTGTATATGAACCTCACAGCCTCTCTCTCAGGGTTTTTGTGTCCAGGCTCTCCCACACCAGCTATGCATCACAAAAACAACCAATTACAAACATTTCCCAGCTCACTAACATTTTCCTTATCCATTTAGCTGTTTGTGCCAGGATCCTCCTCCCACTTTACACCCTGTGAATTAATTCTCCTTGCTGCAGCACTAACACAGGCTGATGTGGGTTGTTTGGTGTGGATTTTTTTCCCCAAAATGAGTTAATCATCATTGCTTTAAACGGTATTGAGCCAGCTTGCTTTTCTAGATGAAGAATCTTTCTTCCCTTCACGTGGCAAAACTACGCAAAGGCACTTAGTTCCTTTCCTCTCAGCTCTGCTTTCCCAGAACACATTCCAGGAGAATACCTGACTCCATACAAAGAGATGAAACCTAGTTTTTATCATTGAAGGGAGGCAGAGATATTTATTTCTACAGTCTGGTTCAGATCCCTAGCTGAAGTCTATAAGCAACTTAGATCACTTGAGAATCCAGACAATTGGGTGAGATCTCTGAGTGATTACAGCATATCTGAAGTGCACACTGTACCTCAGGGATGACTGAGCCAGTGGGCTCTGGAGCTAGCATCGCCTGCAAGACCTCTACCTGAATGCTCTTTCAGTACCTTACTCCCTGCTCCCTGGTGCAAATCCCAAACCCTGCACTCCTCTGACCATAGGTTTCCATTCAGTTGCATCATTGGACCATGCTTTTCAGTCTAAGGTGGGGAGATGTTAAAATTCAAGAGCTCCCCTCCTCTTGTTGCACAGCACAGAGGCTAAATATATTCTTTCTTAAGGACTGTCCCCTCTTGGCTGACCCCTTTCACAGCCACTGCTGTCATTCTGCCCTTATACCATTACCATGGTGCTGGCTTTCTTTCTCCCCAGGTTTTCATTCCCAGTTAAATTCTACATAGACAACCAACTTTGTTTAAGCAAAGATTGACACTTGGTGATCTCCCAGAATCATCCTGGGAAGACAGCTAAGGTAAAGATGACTTCTTGCTCCCTTAACAAGAAATCTCTCTGCAAAAATCAGCACTGCAATGGATTGCAGTACAAATCTTGCTTTTCAGCTAGGAAAAAGTGTCTGTATGTATATAGGAGAAAACTCAGACAGATCAGCTCAAGGTGGTACTGTCCCCTCCAGCCCACAGATACGATATAAAAGAGATGGCAGAAGAAAAACACGCGCATTAGATAATTTAGTGAGAGCTGTAAGTGGTCTATTTCCTTACCAGTCGCCACCTCTGCTGATTTATAAAACTTGAAAGTTACCTTCCATGCACTGCCACTGTAAACCTGGAATATTTTGCAACAAGAGGAACATAAATAGGTCAAAGCCTCTAAGAACACATTAGCTTCTCAGATGGAACAGTCCCAGGAGAGAGATGATGCTACAGAACGGCTGTCACAGATGGAGGCTCAAGTTTTCAGAAACAATTTGGGAATAGTTTATAGGTGCCTGAATAAGAAGGTTAGAAGGAAAATTTGAAAACTGATGTTAAGAAGATGCAGAATAAAAGCCAAAGTTGCATGTTAAGAGATGGAATCGTGCCAGACTGCTAAACAAAATAGAGAAAAGAAAAGCTGGCCACTCAAAGGCACGAGAACATTTCACATTCCTCTAGTGTGGCGATGGAAGTAGTCTTTCGGAAAATTAAAAAAATAATTTCTGCATGTGGACTGATTCATTATCAAATATGGAAAAAGAAATTGTATCTGTCTATATTTTTATTATGTTATGCAGCCACATTAATTTTGGCAGAAAAGGTAATCTAAATCCTTTGGGAAGCATTATCCTCTTGATACGAGCACATAACTCAGATTAATAGGATTTGCATATGTATAGTAGTAAGGAAAATAACCCTGAGTTTGGAAAATGGCTTTGTATTTTAAACGGTTTGGGAAGACAAGTAAAAATATATACTGGAGACAACTAATTGTACAGCATTTTTAACTCATGCTACGTAATAATTGTGAGTTAACTGAGCAATATTTAGAAACAGGTAAAATAAGCGAGGATGCTTTGGACAATCAAATCAAAACTGTAAATATGTTCTGAAGAGAAGGGCAGGAAAAATTTGCATTGTTAATCACTTTTTTTTTTACAATGCTGACCAAATCTACGCCTTCCCCAAACTGACTCTGTATGCAATCTCTCAGTTGTTCTACAATACATATAACAACAGTAATGGTATAATTATAACCTACAGCAGAAGTAGATAAAAACCTGCTAGTTCTTAACCAGTGGTTGTAATTAAGAGTGGAGAAGGGTAGTATTCACTGCATCTGCTTATGTTTCATTAATAAAATTGGATTTTAAGTTCCAGTACAGCAAAGCAGCTGCATCCCTGCAGCCCTGACTGTGTCCTGAAAGAAGACAACGACCAGGCAATGCAACCCGATGTGTAGCAGCTGTAGGAAAAAACAGCTCTGTAAGCAGTGGTTGAGCAGCAGCCACAGATATGGAATGCATTACACGGAAAACAAGTGATCAGCGCACAAGGCAGAGGTTATTTCCTGTGCCCCACGTGTCACTTCACTTTCGTTCAGGTTGAGAACAAAGCATCGCTTCCTTTCTACACCCTTCCCCTGGACAGGCATGGGAGCACACGTACCTTGGCTGTGCACTGCCAGGTAACCCACGAGAGAGCAGGGCACGGCGAGCACTGCCGCTTCCCCGCTGCGGAGCCGCTTCAGCACCGCGGGCAGCGGACAGCTCCCGGACACGTGCTGCATCCGCGGCGCACCCGGGGAGACCTCCAGGACCCTCCGAACTAAGACTCCAAAGCTAACCACGCAAAGCGCACTAAGATGACATTAAAATGGCTCAACAAGATGCCCAGCAGCTGTTTCCTTGGAGTGCAGAGTTCTGGCATTCAGGGCACGCGGCTTGTGCTTTCTGCAGAACCAGGGGAGTAAACCCAAAAGCTCAGAAACGAAGCGGGCACCGCTGGCACATTTTGCTTACTTTGGCTCACTCACTCCATGCTCGTTGCTAAGCAGTTTTTTGCTTTTTTTTTTTTTTAAAGCTCCAAACTACTCGCTGCCAGATGGATTAATGAAAACACACGCTTGCAATGCTCAGCACACTTTTCATTTATACTTCTTTATAAACCGACACTACTTTTAATAAATTATTTTAAAGGAATTCCACTTCTTAAAGATGCAAATTCAAGCGAGGAAAGCGGAAGGACAGAAAGAAGCTAAGTGTAATCATCACATTTTCCAGTGGAACGCAGAGAAGAGGCACCTAGGGACTTCAGCACACCCCGGGGACTTGTAGTAAAGACAGCACGCCTGGCTCAGTGCAGAAACGTGGGGCACCAGGTGACCTGAAGGAGTCTTGCTCTTAACTGGTTTATCTATTTATAACTACATGTCATAGTATTATTACCTGTGACAGCGCAAGTCAACACACGAGTATTTCAGCAGTCCAACAACCACACGCAGTCTCGTGCAACTTACACCTCACACACAGCATTGCTCTCTGTGTTTTCACTTCTAGTGCCCTAGAGTTAAGACCTGGTTTCTGACACTGCACTCCAGTCTTTGCCCTGAAATGTCACCAGAATACTGCAGCTTGGTGAGTCTTTAAGGAGTCATGCCCAGAGAGAAATAACGACCCACTGCACAACGCAGCCAACTGTTCTGCCAACGGTACAACCAGACCACACATTACTCATTACCAAGGGTGTAATTACAGCAAGGATGGCAGGAGGGGGAGGGGAATCCCCTCCATCACTCAGTGGAAGAGAGAACGCGTCCCTTCTCTGTCATCTCTAACTTTCAGCCACCTGAAAGGGGGAGGAGGCACGGGGAGCCTGCAGCATGGCAAGTAGCAACTCCACAGTGGCTCTTTTGCCCCTCTTAAGGAGCTGACAGGTTCAGCTGAAAGAGGGAGCTGCACCAAAGCACACTGCACAGGGAGGCTGTTCCATCTGCTGCGGGGACACAAGGCTGCAGCAGGGCTTCCCAGCTATCAATCCTCCCTCACAACCTGACACACAGGGGAAGTTTGATGTGGTGCAGAAAGCTAACAGAAAGTACTTTTCCTTTGTGTTGGAGAGCAAATCAGCTCGGGTGTAGTATACTGTTGACACAGCCCGTGAGGATTGAAAAGGTTGGAGGAGGGAAACAGCAGGCCTAGCACCTAGGACGTGCAAAATGTGCGGTGTGAGCTGGTGGGACAGCTGCAACACAGGGTGTGAAGAAGGGGCAGAGGTAGAGGAGTAAGAGGCTGGGCAGGGGAGCCCAGTCCTGAGACCTGTCGGTGGGGAAGTGGGAAGGAGGAAGCAAATCTGAGGAGCCAGAGGTGTGGAGTGCACACAACTTGAGAGTGACGAAAAGCAACGGCGAGACAATGGCAGATCTCGAGAGGAGACCAGGTGGGCACGGCGGGTGCCCTGGCACTTGGCGGGGCCAACCCCACAACCAGCAGACAGCAGCGGCGTGGGAAAGGCGAGGAGCAGGCGGGACGGGCAGCGGGCCGGGGACCAAGCACAGGCCCTGGGGGGCCGGGGGGGCCGGGGGAGGGGGGGGGGGGAGCCGGGCTGCGGCCGGCAGGCCCCGAAGGTGCGAAGCGGGGCCTGGCAGCGTCCCCAGGGAGCTCGGCGGGCCCCCGCCCTCTGCCCCCTGTCCCCACCCCGTCCCGGGCCGTCTCTCACCTGCCTCGAGGTTGAAGGAGATGCGGGCCTCGGCGAGGTACGGAGTGTCGCTTTTGGAGCGGACGCGGCGGATGGGTCTGCGGTCGATGTCCTCCTCGGAAGATGCCGCCATTAATGTGGGCACGGTGAGCAGCGTGGCCCGGCGAGCTGGAGAGGGCGAGCGGCGGAGCGGAGCGGGGCGGCCGGGCGAGGAGGGGGCGGCGGGGGCGGGCGGGAGGGACGGAGGGAAGGAGGCGAGGGGGAGGGGAGGCGAGGACGGGGAAGGGAGAGAGGGAAAGGGAGAAAGGAGCGGAGGGAGGGAGAGAGGGAAAACCCGTCAAGGATCCGCGGACGGGAGCGGCGGCCCTGCCCGCTGCCCCTCCCGCCCCGGCTCCCCGCCCGGCTCTTGCCAGGCAGGTGCCCCAGAGCAATCCGAGCCGCTCTGGGGATGGGGATGAGGCATTAAACCACGAGGGTGCCCGGGGCCATGCGTGTGGAAGGGCCGACGTGTGGAGCCCGTGGCCGCCAAGTCGCTTTGGCACTTGTTTGGAAGATGCTTAACAAGAACGGGGTCACTTAAGGTCGCTAATTTGTCACCGTCGCGGAATCTTTTGTTCTGGTCAACCCGGGCCCGCCGTGGAGTTTTGGGGAGAGCTTTCTTGCTCTCAGTCCTGCAGAATCAACAGTTTCTTCTTCTGCCAATTAAACCTAGCAAGGTTTCAGAGCACTCTGCTGTTAGGACTTAATGCCTTTGTTAAAGTTTGCAAGAACTTGTAGGTCTGTGGGTGATTGCAGCGGATAAGGTGTAAATATATCTTGTTTGCAAAGCTGTTCAGTTTGCTCTGATGTTACTGCCTTGCCCCAGCAGACACGGAGACAATCATTGGTGAGCGTTTGCAACGGGATTTTTAAAGGGATCCATATTCATAAATACGTGCAGCAAAAAAGCTGTGACATCCCGGGATCTTTGGTGAACGCAACTGTTGAGCGAGGAGGCACCTTACCCTTTGGGGAAGGGGTGCTCTTACCTGTGTCAAGGTTGAAGCAGATTCTAGCTTCTTCTAAGTACGGGGTGTCACTCTTAGACCGGAGTCTTCTGATGGGCCTCCGGTCTATGTCTTCCTCAGAAGATGCTGACATCAGTGTGGGCACGGTGAGCAGAGTTGCCCGACGAGCTGATAAGAAAGAATGAATGAAGAAGAGAATTGCAGAAGAAATAGAAATGGAAACGAAGGGCAAGGAAAGAAAAAGAGAAATAAAGTTGTTCAATGGAAATTGTAATACACAGAGTAGACAAGGATATGTGCTATGAAGTCCCTGCCTCATGCGCTGCAGAACTTAAGAGCTGATTCAAATGATGCTAAAATGAGAAAAGATTGCAACGCTCAAAGACATGGCTAATGTCTGTTTCTGACACAGACTGCTTGTTCACAGTTACTAATTTTGCTACTTAAACCACTCTTCACAACTTGTCCATAGCTGCAGTGCCTCCTTTTCTGAATACTGTTTTTCAGACCATGATGTCTAAGTAATGGGAGTTGCCAAGTGTTCACTCAGTTTGCAGAAGCAGGTGGAATCTCTGCCCTGGAATGCGTGAGATGACACATACAGAAACTGTCCCTAAATTCAGTTTTTTGGTGTCTTAATTTGGGCACTCAAAACCAACAGCTAATTTTTGCTCTTAATCGCTCCATGTCTTATTGCCCTAATTGTGAAATGGTAGAATGATCAATTTCTTTCCTGAAATATTTTCTGAAAGTACAAATTCGTTAATATTTGTAAAGTATTCATACACTTTGGCGAAGCACCAATGAAAAGCTCACGAGGAAATTAATATTTCTATCTTCTGTATGGGCTTTAAATGGTTTGGTGCCGTGCCTTAAAGGAGGAGAAAGCAAAATATTTAATATTGGTTCATTATGTGAGTACTGCCCACTGATGAAGCAAGTGTTAGGATAGTGAAAAAATTACTGTGTCATGCAATTCAAAATTGGACCGTAATACATTTTGGATTAGAAGACTGAATTAATGTTGCAGAGGCAACCTTCATTCTGGCACTGCATAAGTATTCAGCACTTGACCTTACAGCCTTGATAATGTCCCTTTAATGTAGGTGTTTTTTATGTAAAATGTAATTATGAGTGTTTGTTGAGTGCATTCGGTGCTGTGCCTGTAAATTACAAATCACAAACAAAAGGGCCCCTATAAATATATCCACCTCAGCTCTGCAAGTAGATAGAGGTTATCACAAATGCTAGATTGGATCTGTCTGATCACTGAAAGCGTGAGTGCCATGCAGAAGTAGTTTGCCAGTGCGTTGCTTTTCTGTCACCTCATTCAAGCTGGGAAGAGAATCTCTGCTTGAAACCCCTTCCTTGCCTTTTACGGTGAACTATTAACATTACTGTGGGACTCTGTAAGAGACTTCTCTTTCTTCAATAAAAAGCTGCAAAAAAAAAAAAAAAAATCTAGGGCTTGAGAGTTTCACATCCTCAAATGCTATCCTTTTGTTATGACTTTGAGATGGGCTTCAGAGAGCCCCGTTTGAGTCTGGTCTGTCATGCACACGCTCTCAAATCACACCTGGCATACCATTGTGCTCATCCGTACTGTAAAGCCTGGATATTTCTTGCTGTTTGGGCATCACCTTTTTCAAGTCCATATCTCAGGGCTTTTGTAAGCTACTGCACTAATTATGAGCTAATAATGAGCTCTATTTTCCTGCTGGGGATGGAGAGCATGAGTGATGGTGACTAAGTGCAAATTCTGCTGCCTGGTAACTATGATTCTTTTGCTAAAAAAAAATTTCTTTAGAGTTCCAAATAATACCTGTCAATTAGAAGATTTCTGATACCTAAAACCTGACTCAGGTGCTAGACATGATAGCATGTAATTAATATGATTTAACAAAAGCTGTCATGCTGCATTTTCCAATTTGCAGAGTTACACAGTTTACCAAACAAGCAAATCTGTGCTGCTGGATGTAGTAGTTATTTCTGCTCTAACTTATTTGTTTTCTGGTTTTAAATAGATTCCTTTTGAGTTTTTGATCCCTTATAACCCAACATTTGAATCTGAAGTAAATGCAAAGGGCAAGAGTTGAAATTGATTTAATGGGGCCAGCTATTTAGATGAAGCTAAAGTAAACACTGCTACAAGATTGTAAACAATTACTCAGTTGTATCAGGGATGTACAGTAATGAAGATAAAAAGCAATGGAAAATTTCTGCAAGGGAGAATTTTGTCTATGGCATCATCAAATTTACACTTAAGGAAGATTTATCAGTATATGAAGTCAGAATTTTAAAAACCATCTCATAAAAGAACCATGTAAAAAAATTGTCATTTAAAACTGTCATGCTTTAGCTGTAGTTTAAGTCAGAGAAAGGACAGTTGTGCATTTCAAGAACGAACTGATCACAGCACAGGAGACTACTTGGAAAAAAAAAAAGAAAAAAGAGAAAAAAAACCCACCAAGTTACATACACATTTCTTGTAAACAGAAGATGTGAGTGAACTTTCCTATAGTCGTTAATAAATCATTTTTATTGTTGCGGTCAAAATATTGGGATCTAGCTTGTATTCATTTTGATTAGAGGTAGGTGGATGCAGGAAAATGTTTCCTGGATTAATCGTTACATATTATTTTAACAACCGTGATTATCTCCCCTTTATGCATATTACCAACAGGAGTTTTCAAGAATGACTTGAAATTTTAAATAAGCACAGAAACATCTTAGGGGGAGTTAATATGGATTTAAGATTTTTGCAATAAAAGCCTAAGATCGATTCTTACCCAACCACAGAACTAGGAGGCACGGTTGAGCACACTGAAATACCCATTCAGTGGCACTGAATATGCATGTACATCATGAATACAGCTGTGCATGCTCTTTTCCCTACTGTAATTCATTGCAGTCCATATTATGGAAATGACTTGCCATGTATTTTTTTTAGTAAAGTTGTCAACATTTTTCCCATGTGACCGTGTGTCCATCACCAACAATCAGCCAGTGTCTCTAGCTTTGGACACTCTCCACACATGAGCTCCGTGCCTGCTATACATTTTTAGGATGTTGCCTTTCAGGAAAATTAGGAACTGTCCCCTTGAAGGTCTTGGAGTAAAGCAATGGCATTGCGATAGCCATTAAGGGGCTATCTTATACTCAAGTGGATTTGAGGCCAGCATCCAAAAGCTCCTTTAAAACAATTCTACCTTGACACAGAACACAGATCAGTCATTTTGGTTAAATTCTTTTGTTCTGCTTGCACTGTTCCTGATATGGCAGGGTTGTGCTGCAATCAGCACATTTTGCCAACATCATGTCTGGTATGTGTTAGAAAGAGAAAAAGACAGTTACTTAAGGAGGAAAAACACTCAAGAAACCGAGTAACATGTGTAATGTCGTGGTAGAATTGATTATATATAATCTCATATTTGTTTTTTGACAATACTGCATGCTATTGAAATGTGACACAAGTATGCGTTAGGGAGAGGGGAATGAGAAATGCATGAAGGATTATAGTGCATGTTCAGAGGCATTTGAAACATGTAATTTCAATTTGTGTAGTTACATCTAGAGGAGGTCCTATTTTCAAAAACTGTTTGAAATTACTGAAAACATTAGGGATGGTTTGCAAGGAATTTTTTGTGGTTTCCACTTTTTTTTTTTTCCATGAAAATATATTTTCACATTCTTTAATGAAAATATAAGTATTAATATTTTTTGGCAAAAAAATTAGCTTTATGTTTTGAAAAGCTATAATAATTGATTGTTTTAAGACTCATGTCTTTAGAAAAGCTTTCAGAGGTGAAAGCATTCTCTTATAATCAGTCAAAGAAAATGTGAAACATTCATCTAGATTTTCCCATCCACTTTTATCAGTTAACTTTTACTAAAATGTTAGACTATCTCATTGGTGACACAAATACCCTGGTCATTTTTGGTTTCATAGTGTCTTCATCTAGAAAGTCTAACTTGAATAACTAAATCTTACCTGTGAACTGCAAAAAAAAAAAAACAGCAACCTTGATACGTGGTGATTTTGATCCTACTACAAGTGGAGTGCTAAAACATTTCTGCTGATGCCTAAACTGAGATGGAAAAGGCAATGTTTCTGAAGTGTATAATCACAAGTAACATCCGATGACATGGAAATAACCGTAAGGGAATTCTGATTTTACGACGCAATTCTTAAGAGGTTTTGAGGAAAAATTCATTTCATAGGGCAAATTTTGAACACATTTGTAGAATAACTTTGAAACCATTTTAATTGCAGTGTTGCTAACAGAGCAGAAGTCTTTCTTGCTACTTATTTTCATTAGATAAGGGTGTGAGCACCTTATTTGATTTAATGTATTCTGCCCTGCACACTCTCCCCTTTCATTTTTCCTCCTTCATGCTTATGTGGAAAGGGCTCACCATAGTATCACATGTAGATAATGCAGACAGACGTGTGGTTTTGGCTAGGTATAAACTTCAAAATCATTAGTACAGGTAGCTCTTGATGCATCTAGAACATGATATCCCGTCTGTGCTAGGAAAAAAATGTTTGTGAAAATTCTTTTGCTTTCAAGACGGTCAAACAATGGGTCCAAATGAACATTTACCAGAAAATCTTGCAGGCTGATGTAGTGCCACTTCACTTTTGACTTGTTTTTAATTCAAGTGGTAAAGAACAATGTTTGAAATATTAGAGATGTGAAAGGGGGTATGACTGGCCTGAGAGGAGAATGGCAGAACATGGGTGCAAGCACTGGAGAGTACATGACTTGTTATTTACGCACAATGATGCATAGGCTCATGTATCCTGGATAAACTGAAGTACATACATGTGCATTGCGTCATCTCTCTATAACGGAGCTACTGACAACTTTGACACCAGTCTGATGGACACTGATAATCTGAAAGAAAGAACTTAGATACTCAAATGTGTTAGGCTGTCTTGTGATCCTTGGATAATTCTAGTTTTGTTTAGATATGCCGCTGAGAATTAACACATAGTGAGCTGTTTTAATAGAATTGGCAAAGCTAATCAACCTGACTGTGCAAGATCATGGTGCTCAGTTACCAGTCCCTAACTTCTAAATAATGACAGAAGATGGGAAGGGAAAAAACATTTAAGAAGCATGAGGGCAAGGCAGATCTTGATTGTTTATTTCCTGGGATTTAAAGGGAGGGAAACTAATTACATCAGGAACAAAATCAAAATATCAAGAAAAATACCATAATCCTGAGGAGATACTGACATTTACAATGAGTTATAAAAAAAATAGATAGGTGGATAGTCCAGAGATTTTCACAAGGAAAATCTGCAGTGAAACCAGTCTAGGCCAGGATTTGGGGATATTGCAGCAATACTTCTGTGAAGTACTGGACATCATTTAATATTCAAAAGCGGGAGGGAAGTAGCGCTGAGTAGTCAGCAGTGATTAAAGTCAAACATCAAGAATGAGTCAGCACTGTATTAATTAAGATAAATGAGCAAAAGTGAAGCACGGGGAAATAAATAATTTATAGAAACAGAGTTGCTATAAATATAATAGAGTTGGAGAGGGGAATGTAGAATTAAAATCTTTAACTGGCAGTATATTATTAAACTTGGAAAAACAGTAAGGTAGTATTTTCTTGAGGAAATCTCTTGAGTAATCATTCCTTATGTGTCTATACAATTCTATGCATATGTTATCTGGTTGCCCTATGTACTGTACTGTACTCTGTTATCCTTTTGCCCAATGTACTATGTTGTTCCTTATTTCCATATTTATCCTACTTTGCATTTTTTAAATTACTCCTTACATTCATCAAGTAGCTTGCAGGAATGCTGCAGCCAGTATGAACATATCTCATGCAAGTGGATCTATAAATAATTTATAGATACAAAGATAGTTTAAGATAAGCCTTCAAGAGAGTTTTGTTTGGTTACTTAAATATGCACAGTGTATACTGCCAAATGGACCGGCAAACAACTTCAACGTCTGTAGGAGCATCCTGGAAATGTTCAATTAATGCAGTTAATTTTAAGCTTTGTGCCCCCTGCTGGGTAAAAGGAGATAAGAGTGGAAAAGTGGACGTACAGGTCTGGAAGAAATTAGAAATGACTTTATGATTTAGTTAAAAGTTTCGTGAGAGTGGAGGAGAATGGAGAGTAGAGAAGAGGTGGACTCACAGCCCCAGACAGCATCCTGACCACGATGTTCTTTTGGGTTGAGTTGTGTGACTTCATTACAGTTTGACATATTTTAGGAAAGTTACTCCCTGTCCTGAGTTGGGTGCTTTCTTGTCTGTCAACATGGGATTTCTCCATGCAAGCAAATGCAATTAGCACAGTCATCTTCTGAGTCCGCTGTTTAGGCTTTTTAAATCGATGCAGAGCATACGGCATGATTTATATTATCCTACAGAAGATGTTTACGGCTAGGTGAAACCCTGCTTTCAAAATTACTGTTGCTCTCCACTGGTACCTGCCAGGTAACTAGTTAGATGACTTAGGTGGCCACATCTTCATTGAGAATGCCTAAGGGGCAAGCGAGCTGAAACCTGCACCAGGCCCATTATATATCTTCAGCTGGGGTAGACTTGTATTTAGAACACACTGACATTCCAGAGTGACTGGTACTTCACTTCCACACCCTTCAGAGTTAAAAACTGTGTTCAAGTGTTAAAGCCCAGTCCATATTTACATTTCAGATTCTGACTTCCCTATGGTAAGGTGTCAGATGCAGGGCCACGGTCCCTTTTCTCCCGTTTCTGACTTGCAGATGCGTCACCAGGCATTACGCAGTTGGCAAGGACACCCCATCTCCTAGATCCCAACATACGGTCACAGAAGAGACAGTCAGGATATTTCTGGCTGGTATCTGAAGACTACAGCCAGCTGGCTTCATTTACCAAGTTTTCTAAATCTAGATAGTCTTTGCTGCCAGATCCAGCTTTTGTGACTTTTCCATCCCTCCCGTTTTCACTTTTCATGGAGGAAATGGGGAGCAGCTGTTCGAGCAGCACATGCACCCAAATGGCCAATATCCTCTGTTCTGCACTCAGCCCACAGGAGGGAGGTGATGGCTGCTGCTGCAGAAGGAGAGGATGGGAGAGGAGGCAGTTGATAAGGTAACACCTCTCTCCTCCTACCCTACAGCAGCAAAGGCAGCTCTGCAGCTTTCTACGGGGGTAGAAACAGCCTGTGGGTGTTAGTGCAGGCAGCACGGGATAGAACCAGCTAGCTGCTGGGTGCCAAGACCCTGATTCTGTCTCTTTGCTAAGGTCAGAGTATCCAGTACTCAACTAGAGAAGACCTGAGGTCACTGGGATTTGGTATAATCTGCTAGCAATGACGTCATAGCTCTTTGAGTTTCTTGCAAACATCTTGGAGCCCTATTCCTTCCCTTCTCTTCCACCCACAAGGAGTGGGTACAGTTGAGAATGAGTGCTTTCCAGCTGCTATTTGTAACACTGTCATGTCATTAATGTGAAAACATCGGAAAGGGGGTTTTGTTCTTGATCTGGAGGATCAAAGGATTAAAAGGCAGAAGTCTTCCAATCTCACAGGAAGAGTAAGTGGGTCATAAACCCCTATTATATGATCTGTGAACAGAGTAAATTGTAATGCAATTACTGTAATAATAACTACAGAAATAATACATATAATGCATTTTGATATTATTTTTAATTAAATAGTAGAATGCTGTAGTCTTCTTGCACTCAGTTCTAGCGTAACGAGGTTTTAATGCACATGTACAAACTCTTTGATGGCACGATTTGCTAATAACATTATGTCATTATATTAACATCAGATAGTTTCTTATGATATCATTAGGTAGACCTGGTGACAATGCTTTCTTGAAGACATTTCAGTTCCAAACTAGCAACTTGAGCTAAACTATTTATGTCAGACGGGTACCTCACAAATAGTGTGTTGTTGGGTGTGTGTTTTTTTTTTTCTTCTGAAAGTTTAAGCTAACACAGTTTAACTGTTTCTCAGAAGGCAGATAAGGAATGAGATACATTCCTTTCGCCCATGCTTGGAGAAATCATTCCATTATCACATATAGGAATGCCTATGCTGTAGAAGACAGAATTTGGCACGAGGTACAGAGGTGACAGGAGTTATGAGAGCAGTACAGGTGGCACCATTGCACACTGGGATAGTGCCAAGCTCCTTGTTGTGTACAGGGGTAAAAAGGCTCAGAGGATGGGGATGACATCAAGAATTTTGGGGCAAAGGGAGGTGATAAAGGTGTTTCTATAGAAAACATTCCTGATGAAACTCTTCCAGAGGGTTATCATTTGGCCCATTGGAGCCATCTCTGTCTCCTCATGTTTGGTGCAATCTCAGGCAGTGAAAGCCTCCTGAAGTAGGGGAAGAGGCATTAATAGTAGCAGAGAAAGATGAAAAGTTCAAGGGGACCGAGCACAAGTGCAGTTTGGCTCTTGTATCAGCAAGTTGTTCTCACTTACAGAGGTGATGAAGGTTTGGGAGCCTCTGTACCACACTGTGGTACACGGTGGAAGCATGTCATTGTCATTGGTGTCTTAGAAAAAAGGCTCACATACAGATGGACAGAAAATCCCCAATTCTCAGTGCTGGCTTCTATTTATGTTGTCCAAAGGGAAGAAACTCCCATGACAGACCTAAACGTCACACCCAGCTGATGACCTGTGTATCATACAGTTAATACATGACACATTCCTGCATAATGGATTGTTTTTTCTCTCTTTGTGTTTTAAAAGGCAAAATAACTGCATTAAAACATGGAATCAACCGGGTATTAAAGGTGAATATTTCAGTGCCATTCAGTTATGTATGTGCTAACAATATAATTTCTCCAAATATGGGTAAAATAACATTTTTCCCCTCCCTTCTTGGACATATTTACAGTAAAGGTCACCTGTGAACTTTTACTAGTAACCTTGTGCTTATTACTGTAATAGTCTTCCATTGCATGAATACGTATTACTTATTCTACAGTCCTCTCTGTACCTTGCTGTGCACCAGAAGGGTGCTGCTGACAAAGTGATACAGCTTGTAAAGCATTAAAATGCACATTTCTGATTTTTTTGTTTCTATGGAATAGAAAAGAGATCCGTTCCCATAGGGATATCAAAGAACCTATTTTAACATTGCTTCTATAGCGATATTCAGGCATCCATTGCATTTTAGAGATGGAGAAAAAAATGAGCAAAATTAGTCATTACGCTCAGCTGGTTTTAACCTGACTTCGAGGTGCTTAGCATTCGCTTCTGCTTTTGTTCAATTTGGAAGGCGGTGTTGTGACAAGAAGGGGTTTCTGACAATGCTAATTTCTGATGTGCAGATGAAAATGTATCACAGTGACTGGGGCAGCAGCTCGGGAATACAGCACCTCAGTTGAGCTAAGTGTTGCTGACCCTGATTCATCCTGGGATGGTGGCATTCCCCTGGTGGGTTGAGCTCTGGGGGGTTGGCCTCCAGAGGGAAGGCCAAATTCTGGTGTCTGAGCTTTGGTTGGGAGTTGCAACTGATGAAATTAATGACAGAAAAAAACTGGACTGTGATTTCAGAGAACAGTATGTAAAAAGGCTGATAAAACTACTTGGTCCTTACATTTTTCTACCATTTAGTATGATGCTTTAAGGAATAAAAAGCCCTCCTCCTTGAAGCTGCAAGTTTTCTCCAAAAATAGAACTGGCGAGGAAAATGTGAACTGACTTTACCAAAAATATCATCTATGTCATGAACAGTTCTCAGCTATCTTAAAGCAAAGAAGCCTGATTACTCCTTTGCTTTCTTGCTGTTCAGTGGGGGCCAGTGTTTCACAGGGTAGGATACAGACCACCCTGGGCATGCTGCTTACATACAGTACATTGAAATGCCTCAGACCTTTCTTTCCCAGGTCAGATATACCTTCAGCACAGCCATCCCAATAGCACTGAGAAGCGAGGAAGGAAGGAAAGGACACCACAGGGTAGCAGCATGCAGTTTCCTGCCCCCTCCAGTTTGTCCAGGCTGGCTCTGCAGCCCCAGTCTGGATCTCAGCTGTTCCTTTTGCCCCCACTGTGCACCTTCTTAGCTTTTCCTTATCCTCTGACAGGGCAGATCTGTCTAATCATTACTCTTCCTGTAATCACTTCTACATCCCGTGCATTTTGAAGAGCTTTCTGCTTGCATACACTTCAGTAGCTCGGTAACAAGTGGTGGCCATTGCATGGCCCCATACATCTAAGCTGTAAGGTTAAAACAGTAATTGTTGGGATAGTGCTAGAGTCTCTTACCTTGGGCTCCTTGACTGTAAAACATCCTCTGAGCAGACTCGACGTCCAAAAAGTAGTCCATTTTGAAGGAACTTAATGTGTGTATGCAATGCTCTGGTATGATCAGTCAGATTCCTGGGAAAAGTAACAGAGATGTCAGACATAAAAGAAGTTGATGAGCTTCTTGGTGGGAAAAAAAAAAAAAAAAACACAGCACCGGCAGTCATTAAAGGATGTAGTTTGGCATATTAGGGTCAAAACATTTTCAAATCACTATTCATAGAGCTTCAGAAATATCCTTTGCTATTTTAGGATATTTAGTTTAAACCCCTGTCTGAAGACATAAGAGAAAAATGCTGCTACAGTAATATCACCTTTTTAGTACAATCACCTTTATTCTAGCCACAGCCTCAGTTTCTTACAGTACATAGGTTTCTCTGCCTGATACCTTTGCACTTAAAAATGAGACCAGAAAACCTTGGGGGTACCCAGGTCATCCAGTGTCCAGGACAGCAGCAATTCTGAGATCTCTGAGCAGATGCGACTCTAACAGACTACAGTAAAGACAGCTCTGGTGCCGTGTACGACAAAACACATCACTAGAAAAGAAATGAACAGAAGAATGAACAGAAACCAACCTTTCCTTTCTTCTTCCCACTTACTGACCAGAAGTAGCAGCAGAATCTTGTACCAGTAGTTTTAAAAGCAGTGATAAGAGTGACCATTAAGAAATGGTAGGATACTCCCAGCACAGCTTCTTAGTTGCTATTTATATTTTTGGAATCCTTCTGAACTTTGAATATGTCTAGACCACAGGTTACATCTGTCCAAGATGCCTCTGCCAAAAGAGTTCCCAGGATTGTGCACATTAACGTGACCCGTTCTACCTCCATCACTTGCATCTATTCTCAGCAACTCACACAAAAATCCAAGATTTGCAGCAAAGGCACAGTCCAGATCTCTCCTCCACAGCTCAGTTAGTTAAGACACAATCATAAACATGCAAACAGCTCTGCACAATGGTTATTTTAAGACAGACAGACAAAAATACCTCCAGTTCTTTTCCATACAAACCTAACAGAAAGGTTTGGGCAGAGAGACTTGAGACCCTTGCTTCAAGCAATTCCTTTAATCACGTTGGCAAAAATCAGGAAACCAGGGTTCCAAAGCTTTTTCTTTTTTCTTCAATTCAGCTTTCATCAACATGCACTCCTTTCTGAAATTCAGAAGCCTACCTTGGCAAGGTAACTTTTACAATTCCTCAGCAATTAACTTGACTGTAGCACTCCCAAGCCAGAAGCTGTACTTACTGTAAAATACCAAGAGCTGCCTGGCAGTCGTGTAAGCTCCAGTAGTTTCAAGGAAGGTTTCTTTGATCTTACTAAATGTCCCCAGTGTAAGCAAACAATTTTGATTGTTTGATTGGAACTCTGATGAATAATGCATAACGTCAACTGGACTTCCTTTATCAGATAAAAATGGCCAGGAGATGTTGTTACTTAGCAACAGGAGGTGACACTATGATCATCTTCTCCACTCCCCCTCACCCTTCATACTGAAACATTAAGCCCCTGGTTTTGATTCGATAAAAACTTTCCCAAGAAAAAAAAAAATCTTCAAGTTTCCCAAAGAATTTGTTTTTTTTCACTCCAGTCTTCCTCCTTGCAGCTCGTACTCTGAGATATTTTTAAGTGTTTCATAATGATTAACCATAAGATTGTGTTTTGTGTAGAAATTTGCTTCCAGTAAGTGAAATGCCTACTTTCTACCTTTACCATAAGGGTAATGATACTGTTAAATGTTTGGCTATGAATACAATGCAAATCAAGTCTTGAGAAGATTCAGTTCTTATCTGGTACTGCTTATTGGACTAGGCATACAGAAAAGAGCAACAACAAAACGTGCCAGTAATACTATCAAATATATGAATTATCCAGAAACCTTTTCTATATCTGAATTCCTACTTCTAAGTAATTCATTCATTCTTGAAGACGCTGTACTGCTTGATTCAAGCATTACCTAGGAATCACTGCATTTCTGCATGAGATACAGCCTCGTACAAAAACACACGATGTAGGTTTTTGCAGGAAGTATGCACTGATCAAAAGCAGAAGCAGTGTGAAGGATTTTAAAAATAAATAAATAAAATCACATGCAGGAGATAAGTACTTACCAGTGTTACTGACCTCTTTCCATCCCGCTGTCATGGAATAAGACTGAGGGAATGCAACCCAGTCTGTGAGCCAGAATGAACAGCTTCTAATTTTCACTTCATCCTCGAAATCAAGAGTACTGAATACAGAAAGGTGACGGATCTGCTGTTTTATATTATGATGAAGTGAAAGCTCTTAGCACAGATCTGAGTAGAACTGCTTTTTTTTTTATACTACATTAGCCTGCTAATTTGAGGAAAGTGAAAGGCTTTGTTTTACTGTCTTTTATCTGTTCTCTTTGCTACCCCCACAATTTAATTTGCATTTAAAATTATTCTTATGTCTCCAATGCACTCCAAGGTGTGGAGCATTTTCTAATCATGATGAATGTTCAGTGTGGTTTTTGAGCAATTCCACTTTTATTCTGAGCCAGAAACATGGTGAGTAATTATAATTGCCAGCTATTTTCTAGAATGAAATGCAGAGTGGTTGTCTGATGCAGTTTCTGATTTTTCCTCCATTTAGCAGTACATTGCAACAAACTACTCAGTCAAAGCATCAGTAAAAACATAAATCAAATAGCACCGTGTCATGTCATGATAGCTTAAACATGCATATCCACAGACTGTGAAAGCAGAACAAGATTCTATTGAGATGTTTTCAATAATGATATGCCTTTCTTGAGTTTGAAAGTGGGCTTGGACAGTTAATAAACTGAAATATAGCACAGTTATTTTTTGATGGCTTCCAGTTAATCTAGTTTAATGTTCCTGGAGTCTCACACTGTTTGTGTTTGGAACCCTAATGAAGCCAGGCACAAGGGGCTGACAAAGGCAATGCTGTCAAGTTGCATGGGGCATCCCTCACAAGAGAGTCAGGACCTGCTTTGCCCAACAGTTCTTAGGATGGCTCCCCAAATCCTGATGGTGTAAGTGGACCAGAATGTGACAAAGGCAGCGATAAAGCCATCCTATGATAAACTCTGTCTCAGAAGTTCTGGCCAAAGGAAGTATCTGCCTTAGTATTCTGACACTTGCAGATGACCTGCTCAAACGATCAGGTGAAGTGCACTGCCACCAAACATTACTGATCCTCAAAACTGGGGGCTCTGAAAGGTCAGATTTTCACTTCAGCATCAGCCAGCTCTTTAAATAGAATAGCACAGATTTTCTGGCTTTCAAGAAGAAACCCAAGAAGATAAATAAACCTTCAGAGTATAGGTCCTTTGGTGCAGTCTAGAAAGTAAGAATCATCCCAGGCAGGCTATCCCATGGATTTCCACCCCAAAGTTTCTTCTGGGCATCTGCAAAGAACTCAGGCAGTATCAAAGATAGGGGTGAATTTTATGAGCCTCAAGTAGAATCAGGCATGGCTGCTCTTCCACTGGCACCCAGTTAAATGTCATTGGACTGAGCAGGCGTCTCACAGTGTTACCTCCATGGTGGATCTGACTTATGTAAACAGTGCTCCTGTTTTCAGAGGTATGACAAATGTTTTCATTCCTAAACCCAAATTAAAGCAAGAACACTACAGATTTTTCTCTGTGCACTCCTTGTCTTTGAGAGAGTTTATGTTTGCTCTGATGACTACTGAACAGTAGGTCCTTCCAATCTGTCCTCTGATAATTATTAGATTAATTATATTTCGAACCACAGTCAATTTGCCCCTTTAGCCCCACAATCTTTCTTTTATGGAAAACTAGGAAAAAAACAACAACAACAAAAAAAAAGACTGGGAACAGACACAGAGATGGAAAAATAAAGGACAGAAGAAGATTATTCTTCATGTTCTCTACAGATATCTGTTTGCCTGCCTTTTAGAGGCACTGGATCTCTCAGTCAAAAGGAGGATGAGAACAATCAACTTTGCACACTGGAGAATGTTTTATAACTCTGTCCATTAGCGTTTGGTGTGTTCTTGTTTGTCATCATCCTTTCAGTCTGCTCTGTCACCTCCATCTTGACCAACAAGTGCAGTCACTGAAATCACCAGCAGCCTCTGCTGACCATTGCACAATGAACCATTTAGATACATTCATCCATCTCATGGATTTACGGTTCACTTTAAATTATTGTGCAGCAGTTCTGACAGCTGCCAAGAGCTCTCTCTGACAAGGGGGTACTTAGCAACAAGAGAGATAACTGTACCTTTTTATTTATATGTTTCTGTGGCATTAATCACAATGGAGGCAATCCTCGCCTGCCTGGTTTTGAAGCCTTTGGGATGGCAGCGCACATTTGACCTTCTGCCTCTCAGATAGGGAAATCCATTACCTCTAGTTCAGTTGAAAAGCCTACATGTCTAGAAGACTGTTCAGGTGAAACAGAACTGTTCTGAGTTGAATACGGTCCCCAGATCAGACTTTACATGTCCTTGAACCTCATCCGAAAATGCAGTACTGCTCATACTCATTCAAGAGCATCAGAGCACCTCACAGGGCAGGACAGGGAAGGGCAAACACAGTCAGAACCAGAAGCTGTACCCTCCAGCTCTCTGAAAGCTTCTCTACACTGCATTAACCCCTGAAGCCAAACTTTCAAAAATTCCAATATTGACCAAACCTTTTATCAGCACAGATCCCTATTCAGGATAACCAATGCAATGGTTCTGTAACAGATACCCACAGAAATTGAAGCCTTTGTAAGCTAGATGTTAAACCACCCAACTGACCTCAGAGGAATACTTGGAGAGAAATAGTCATCCTTTGCAAAAATCCAAAGCTGCCATTCCTCATCATATGCTTAAGTAACCTACTGCATCACATTTGACTTTTTCCCAAATTAAAAAAAGAAAACGGAACTGAAAAAAAAAAAATCAACAAACCAACCCTCAAGAGGAAAGTAATTGAACACTTGGCATTTAAAAGAAGTGAGTAGCCTTCTGGTTTTCTAACAGTCAGATACATGTAGGCAACAGGGCTGGCTCTTTTTCCTACCCTGAACTCTCTATTGAGAACATAACTGTTAACTGTAGTGACTCAGAGCTTAAGGAAAAAAAAATAGAAAGAAAGAAAAGAAAAAAGTCTGCTGCTGACAAACACTAATATTAACCTGAAAGAAAGTGGGAGAGAGAATGTAATGTGTGACTGAAAAAGTGTAGGCAAGGTGATTATTACAGAGAGTTGTTTCCTGAGGGATACATTCAGAATAAAGGAAGAACATAAAAGTTTAAGCCCCTAAGCTATGAAAATTAGTTTTTTTTTTTTAAATCATAATTATCAGTCCTGTGCTTAGATGTATTAAAAAGAGAGGATTGCTAACAAAATTAGGACAAAAATGCGTTCTCTGTTTCTTATTTGTAATACAAGACAAACATTAGGATACACACAGCATAAAATAAAACGCAAAAATACTTAAATGAGAGTTTCATGTACTTCACAGTGACAGAGACACAGAGACAGAGCTTTCCTAAATTTCTACAGCTCTTACGCAACACTGTCCTCAGGTTCACAAGGTTGAGGTTCCCAAGATAGCACATCTGAATTACAGGAGAGATGTCCAAATGAAAAGACACTCCCAGTATGAATGTACTTGTTTCTAATGCTTCTGCTATGAAAATTATCAATACCCAGAAACAATGTTGAGAGCATAAAGGTAGATCTGGCCCTTTAAAATACGCAGAAAATTTGTTTTTGGCTTTTGTATCATCAAGGTCACACTCTCATATTTAGTTCTGAAGCAAGTATTGCAGTTTCCAATGGAGAAAAGATGAGCTTGAAAAGAAGTACCTCCAGCATCCTGTGACGTGAACAAGAAGTTCAAGGAGTTATTATTTGAGAAAATCTTGAAGTGCTGTCACAGAGAACAAAGGTTATATATCCTGCGTAGAAAAAGCTCTATTCCAATATGATATATGGGAATTTGATACGCCTTCATTTGAGGGAGGAGAAGTTGAAGTCATAATTATATGATAAACATATTAGAGAGGAGAGCTTTTGGGAGAGCACATGGGTTAAAGCCTAATCCTTTAGTCCTTATATAGTCAGAACTTCTTCAGCATTAAATAGACCTTCATCATCCTCAATTACATGACTAAATTTTTTTTATTCCTATAACAAACTAAACGGGAATAAAGAAAAAAACAAACAAACCCCAAACTTCCCCTGTTTACTCCCACAGGTGATGTGGTGAGAAGCAGAGTAGCGGCAGGGGACATGGATGAAACTAGTAAAACAGATCTTTTGGATAAGCTTTCCTTCATAGCCCCACTAGTGCACAACAGTTTGGAGGCTGAAGCATCTTTTTTGGTTTCCTACTCTCTTTTTGAGGAGTTTTGGCAAGGGAGCTTTAAAAGGGTTCAAAGGAGCAGCCAAAAAACAGTGTGTGGAACTCGGTAAAATCATGCAGCCTCTATGCTGCCTTGGGACCAAGCAGTCCCCAGAGCTTGCTTGATCTAGCCCTTGCATGATGGGGAGCGTAACTGGCCAAAAACATTATTAGAAACGTTTTTAATTTGCAGTTGATAAAATCACAGAGTCATTAAGGTTGGAAAAAATGACTAAGATCATCTAGACCAACTACCAACCCACCACCACCATGTCCACATCCCTCAGTGCCATATCCACATGGTTCTTGAACACTTCCAAGGATGGTGACTCCACCACCTCCCTGGGCAGCCTAAGAAGAAATTTTTCCTAATACCCAACCTGAACCTTCCCTGGTGCAACTTGAGACCATTACTTCTCATCCTATCAGTAATTACTTGGCAGAAGAGACTGACCCCCACCTTGCTACAGCCTCCTTTCAGGGAGTTTATGAGAGCTATAAGCTCTCCCCTGACCCTCCTCTTCAGACTGAACAATCTCAGTTCCCTCAGCTGCTACTCGTAAGACTTGTGCACCAGATTCTTCATCAGCTTCACTGCCCTTCTCTGGACATGCTCCAGTGCCTCATTGTCTTTCTTGTAGTGAGAAGCTCAAAACTGAACACAGTACTCGAGGTGCGGCCGCACCAGAGCTGCGTACAGGGGGATGATCACCACTCTGCTCCTGCTGACTACACTGTTTCTGATACAAGCTGTGATGTTATTGGCCTTTTTGGCCACAGAGGCACACTGCTGCCCCAAGCCTGTAGCAGTGCATGGGGTCATCGTAACCAAAGCGTAGGACCCAGTACTTGGTCTTGATCAAACTCGTATAGTTTGCCTCGGTCCTTCAATCCCCCAGTCCAGATCTCTCTGTAGAGCCTTCCTGCCCTCAGGCAGATCAACACTTACGTCCAGTTTGGTATCATACTTACCCGCCCAAAAAACACCAATGCAGTTACAAATGACCTCAGTCTCAGCTTTAATCAAAAGTTGGGGGAAAATTCAACACAGGGAGACTGTAAGCAAATATGCATTTACAGTCTTCTGCTGGCCTCTGAGAAACTGCACTGCTAGTGGATCATTCCTGAATCTATTTTCAATTGGATGCTGGTTGTAAATGGGATAAACAATTCTGAAACAACTGAGCACCTGGACAGAAGCACTGTAACTTGATTAAATTTGATAAAAATCTAGGAATTGCTATCTGGCTAGAACAAAACCAAATTACTTCTTCTGTGCAAGGCAAAGACATAACAATGGAGTATTAATGAAATTACAAAATACAGTTCTCAAAAAGCATAGTGTCATTTAATATTCACAGGGCACCATGCATACATAGATAAATAATGCATATGAATGCAAGTCTCTGAATAATTTACATAAAATCTATCTCCTTCCCTGTTTTTACATCATATCATCCTCCAAAAATTGTATCAATTCTAATAAAATTCTCAAAGGTGTTTGCCCTACATTTTTTATGATAAATTTTGCTAGGAGACCAGCAATTAGAGCTTCAGTAAAAACATCCACCTGCCTTTTGTTTCCTACCTTGCAGGGCTACTGAGAAGCCACATCTTTTACAAAACAAGTAAATGTAATTGGCAAAATCATCCTCAAAGCTCAAGTATACTTGGACAATAATCACTGTACCTCAAAACTAGAGTTATTCCAAAGTTTGCATCTACCCTTACCTTAGGTTAGACACAGTTTTCCATGTGTGCAAGTTGGATGTTTTTGTGCATTTCAAATAAGTACATGCAACTACATATTACTGTGCTGTCCTGACTTTATCAACAGATTTGATCCTGCATAGTGCAGGGCTATGCAATGTCAAAAATGACAAGTAAAGTAGCAAGCCAGAATAACCTAATTCTATCTTAATGATAGTCAGATTGTAGAGCTGTCAAGTTACTTCTGCCTGATGGCAAAAGCATGACCTAAAACAGGAATACATATTGTAGCTACATGCTCCATTAGCATGATGGGGGCTGCACGAGTTCTCCTGTCTCCTCAGACATGCCTGTTTTCTGCCCACGTTCTCCTCCTTTTCACACACTGCAGTCTCAGGAGAGCTTTAAACTCTTCGTGTTGCTCATGATTTCAAAGTATTTCTGTTTAGCTTTAAGCAAAACTGCTTTGCACCTTCAGTAGAAATTTGTAGGACTCACATCAGATTTGCATCCCACTGTGCGACAACTAATGCAGATCCTCTCCTCTAGTTCCTTTAACCGGATGGAAAATCAGATCTTTGAACAGAGTGCTGGAACCAGCATGGTTTCTAAAAAAGAATGTCAGCTGAGGACAGGTGCAGTGTTTTATGTGGGTTGCATTTATTTCCAGTCAAACTCTTTGAGAAAAAAATTAATGTTTATTCTGTTGCCCATCATCCACTAGTTACTAGAAATGCTACAATCACGATTGTGGTACATCCTCATGAACCAGCAGAACAGCACGTACAGCAAGCTGCAAATAATTGTCCCAACAAATGACATTTCACAGCCTATGGGTGGTCTTCTCAAGATACCATTTGATGTTTGCTCAGAATCCCCCTGGCTGTTAGTAGGCAATTTTATTAAAACTTTCATTCTTTAGGCACATGGGGCACAGCCTAGAAGATAGTGTTGTGTTGTGTTGTGTTGGTTTTTCTTTCGTAATTTCATTTCAGGTGTGCTTGTAAAAGTCAATGGAAAGTCCCGATAATTTTGGTTAGGCTTATTAAGTGTAGCCCTTCAGTTTCATTTCTCATGGCCCTGATCTTTTTCTTACAGAGTTCTTTGAGAAACACTGAAAGTTACGACATCGAGCCTCCTGATTAGATATCATTTCTGTGCCATATAGTAGTCATTTCTGAAACTTTTTTGTTATCAAAACCAGAAACTGCCCTTTTGTGTGACACATGTACTATCCACACTCAATTTCCAGGGACCTGAATGCCAGCAGAGAGCACAGCTGGCATCTGGCTCTTGATCATGCCTGACATGAGTGAGCATCCTAACATCAGATGGCCACAGGATTAAACTGCATGCTGTGATATGACTTGCACCTCTCAGCTTTTTGACACGACTGTGCAGATCATAAAATATATGTAAATTGAAGTCTCGCATTCTGTTGATTTTCAGTACTTTTTCCAAGCAGATGTTTACAAGAGCAAATGATCAGAGAAGCCTGGCCTGAAAACCAGGTCTTCCTAGTTCTGTTGTGATTAGGGTGTGCACAGTAGCAACTGTGGGACACAGATTTCCTTGGGTTTCTGCTACACAGATTTACAGGTAGTGCTCAGGAGGAGTGGTAGTCTGCCAGCTCCTGCATTGCACAACAGGAGGAAATGTGAAGCTCAGAGCAGCTGTGGAATTGCAGCCCTGAAGCTACAAAGATGCATGTTTTATAGAGGTCATTGCCTCTGCAGTGAGGTTAAGGTGATGCCTTGTCTGTTAACATAGCCTCCTTACGTTTTTTAGAGAAATATGACTTTAATATATCCCTTTCGCCTATAAAAGATTCCCAGGGTAATAATAACAATAAAAACCCTCCCCAAAATGTTTTCTTTTTAAACACATCAAGCATCAGAAAAGCTGTCATTTCAGACCAACTTCTGCCCATCCCTATGGCAACTAATGGAAGCATTTAATACTATATATACAAAATGTAATTTGCTCCCCCGCCATCTCTAGTTATACTCTTCTTTTTATGCTAAAATTGCTCCATGACGCCTACAATGTTTGGAAAATGCTTCTGAAGTGACATGCATCAGAGGTTCAACGTCACTGCAAAAGAGCTCAAGTGACCAATTAAAAATACTGATTTTGAAAATGCAGTAGAGTAAATTAACAGAGACCAAAAATACCTAGTCTGAGAGGTCATAGTTGTAGTTTTAGGAAGCTCGTTATTAAAACCAACAGTGTCTTTAGAGAATAAAGGAGGGGGGTGAAAATCAGACTCTGATGATCAAACCAGAAGCAGTGACAGTATTTAATACATTTGCAGGCTGCAATCAGCAATCTCTGTCATATAAAATAACTTTCAAAGATGCTAAGCAGTCTTTGGATATCCTTCCTTTGCCTGGTCCCTTGTATCTTTAAAAGTTACTTAAAGTCAGCTTGAACGTAGGGCTTATTAAAATATTAAAGTAAAAATAATGAAAAGATAAAAGTAATGTGGATTATTTTTTTAAATCTCCTTTCTCAGAAGGGGAAACGTGGCGTATTTATTGTTCATAGCTCTGTGTTATGAAGCTTCTGTTACAGAGAGCACATTCTCAGTTATTAGACTCTTCAGATCATCTGCCTTGCTGTTCTCTATTTCTTACATCTTTTATCTGTACCTGTTTCAAGCAGAGTTGAGTACCACACAGGAAAACAGACATACTAGGAAAGAAGCATACTAGGAATGAACTACTTCTTCTGTTACCCACTCCAAAGTTGCTAAACATGTCTGAAGAGCATCATAATTTCAAGTAGGCCAAGATTAAATGTACTATTCTTTTCTCTATAATCATATAAATTAGAATCATAGAGTGGTTTGGGTTGGAAGGGACCTTAAAGATAATCTAGTTTCAACCTTCCAGCTGCAGGGATGCTTTCTACTAGATGAGGTTGCCCAAAGTCCCATGCAACCCAACCTTGAACACTTCCAGAGTTGGAACATTAGCAGCATCTCTGTGCAACTTACTCCAGTGCTTCACCACCTTCATTGTGAAGAATTTCTTCTAAAAATGTAATCTAAATCTGTTCTCTTTTAGTTTAAAGCCATTACCCCTTGTCCTATCACTACACTCCTCGATAAAGAGTCTTTCTCCAGCTCTCTTCTAGGCTCCCCTTTTAGGACTGAAAGGCAGTTGTAAGATCTTGCAGTCTTCTCCAGGTTGAACAACTCCAACTCCCTCAGCCTCTCTTTGTAAGAGAGATGGCTCCATTCCTCTGATCACTTTTTTTTTTTTTTTTTTTTTACCTCCTCTGGACTCACTCCAACAACACTGTGTCTTTCTTGTGCCGGGGGCTTCAAAGCTGAATGCAGTGCACCAGGTGGGATCTCATGAGGGCAGAGCAGAGGTGGACAATCAGTCCCCTCACCTTGCTGGTCATTCTTTTAATGCAGCCCAGGATACATTTGGCTTTCTGCATTTGCACATTGCTGGCTCATGTTAAAATTCTCATCAACCAGCGACCCTAAGTCCTTCTCCTCAGGGTTGCTGTCAATGTATTCTCCACTCAGCTTGTATTTGTGCTTGGGATTGCCTCAATCAAGATGCTGTGCATTTGGCTTTAAACTTTATGAGGTTCTCATAGGTCCATCAAAATCCCCCTGGATGACATCTCTTCCCTTCAGCCTGTCAACCACACCACAGAGCTTGATGTCTTTGACAAACTTGCTATGGTACACTTAATCCATGATGTGGGAAAGATGTTAAATAATGCCAGTCTCAATAAAGACCCCTGAGGAATACCACTCATCACTGATCTCCACCTGGACATTGAACCATTGATCACAACTTTTTGAGTGCCTCCACACAGCCAGTTCCTTACCCACTGAGTTTTCCACCCATTGCACCCATTTCTCTCCAATTTAGAGACAAGATATAATGTGGGACAGTGTCAAGCACTTTGGACAGGTGAATGTAGCTGGTACCAATGGTCCTTCCCTTATATATTAACACTGTAAATCTGTCATAGAAAGCACCACATTTGTCAGGCACAATTTGCCCTTAGTGAAGCCATACTGAATGTCACCAATCACATCTTTGCTTCCTATGTGCTTTAGCATAATTTCCGAAGGGATCTTCTCCACAGTCTTGCTTGGCACCAAAATAAGACTGGCTGGCTTGTAGTTCCTCAGGTATTCCATTTTTCTTTTTATAAAAATGGGGATTAATCTTTCCCTTTTTCATTCACTGGAAACTTTATCAAATCACACAACTTCTCAAATACAGTGTCTTAGCAATATCCTCTGGTAGTTTCCTCAGGACATACAGATGCATCTCATCAGGTCATAAGTTCGTACAGAAACATAAAATCATAGAATGTTCTGGGTTGAAAAGGACCTCAAAGATCATCTAGTTTCAAACCCCCGGCCATGGGCAAGATCACCAACCACTAGAGCAGACTGCCCAGAGACACACCCAGCCTTGCCTTGAATGCCTCCAGGGATGGGGCATCCACAGCCTCCCTGGCCAACCTCTTCCAATGAGTGAAAAACTTCCTCTTAACATCCAACCTCAATCTCTCCTGTTGTAATTTAAAACCGTTCCCCTTTCTCCTATCACTCTCAACCTGTGTAAACGGCCACTCCCTCTCCTGCTTATATGCACCCTTCAAGTACTTGAAGGCTACAGTGAGGTCTCCCCGGAGCCTTCTCTTCTCCAAGCTAAACAAGCCCAGTTCCCTCAACCTTTCTTCATAGGAAAGATGCTCCAGCCTTCTGATCATCTTAATGGCCCTCCTCTGGATCCATCCCAGTCCATTTCTTGTGCTGGGGGCCCCACACCTGGACACAGTACTCCAGATGGGGCCTCACAAAAGCTGAATAGAGGGGGACAATCACCTCTCTCTCCCTGCTGGCCACCCCTTTTTTTAATGCAGCCCAGGATATAGTTGGCCCTCTGGGCAGCAGATGTGCACTGCTGATCCATGTCCAGCTTCTTGTCCACCAGGATCCCCAAGTCCTTCTTTGCAGGGCTGCTCTCCAGGAATTCTTCCCCCAGTCTGTATAAATACCTGGGATTTCCCTGGCCCAAGTGCAACACATGGACCCACTTCTCCAACCTTTCCAGGTCCCTCTGGATGGCTTCCCTTCCTTCCAGTGTATCAACTACACCCCTTAGCTTGGTGTCATCTGCAAATTTGCTGAGGGTGCACTCGATTCCATCTATGTCATTGATGAAGATGTCAAAGAGCATTGGTACTCAGTGGGGCACCACTTGTGACTGGTCTCCACTCATACATAGAACCATTGATCACAACCCTTTAGTTGTGACCAGCCAACCAGTTCTTAATCCATTGAACAGTCCATCTTTCAAATCCACACCTCTTCAGTTTAGTGAGAAGGATGTGGTGAGGGACCATGTTAAAGGCTTTGAGGTCCCATGGACTTGTGCAACTTCAGGTTCCTTGCATGGTCTTTAACTCCATCTTCTCTTACAACTTTTGGTTCTTCATACTCCCATTCCCTTTCTTTGCCTTCTGTTATTTGGGCAGCATGGGTACTTGCCATTGAAGACTCAGGCAAAAAAAAAATATTGACTTCTCAGTGTTTTGGGGTCATGGATCTCAGCCCTCTCCATATCCTGGGTAACCAGGTCATCATATTTCTTTTCAGAGAGTACCTACATTTTCCCTCGTCTTCCTTTTATCACCGACATACTTAAAGAAGATTTTCTTATTGCCACTGTTTTCCCTGGTCAGATTTAATTCTATCAGGGCTTTAGCTTTACTAACGTGATGGACAATTTCTGTATTCTTCCCAGGCCACCTCTCCACTTTCTGTAAGCTTTTGTGTTTAACTTTGTTCAGAACATACTTGTTAATCTATGCAGGCCTGGGATTTTTACCTCACTTCCTCTTTGTTGGGATGACTCCTGAGCTTGGAAGAGGTTATCCTTGAATATTAGCCAGTTTTCTAGGGCTCCTCTTCCCTCCAGAGCTTTATCCCACAGTACTATACCAAGCAGATCTCTGTCTATAAATATCTAAGGTGCAGGAGGCAAAGGGACAAGGTCAGACTCTTTTCAGCAACGCACAGCGATAGGGTAAGGCGGAATGGCCACGAACTAAAGTTCCACACAAATGTGCACGGGAACTTCTTCACAGTGCAGTGACGGAGCACTGGCACAGGCTGCACAGAGAGGCGGTGCAGTCTCCTTCTCTGGAGACGTTCAAGACCGTGCAACCATACCTGTGCAACCTGGGCTAGGGAGCTGCTTTGGCAGGAAGATTGAACTAGATGATCTCTAGAGGTCCCTCTCAGCCTCTAGAATTCTGTGATTCTGTGAGGCCAAATTCTGCTCCTCTGAAGTCCAGGGTAGTGAGCTTGCTGCACACCCTGCTTGCTGTCCTAGGAATCCTGAACTGCACCATTTCAAGGTGGCTGCACCCAAGGCTGCCCTTGAGCTTCACATTCCCCACCACTCTCTTCTTGGTGAGAACAAAGCTCAGTATAGCACCACTCTGTATTGGCTTCTTCAGTACTTGGAGAAGGAAGTTATCATCAAAGCACTCTAGGAACCTCTTGGATTGCTTATGCCCTAATGTGTTGTCTCTTCAACAACAAGGAAAGCTATAATTTGCAAACTACTCTGAGTAGCTTTATAGTAGTCTTAAAGGAAAAGGAAAAAAAGAAAGAAAAAAAGAAAAAAATAATAATTGTGCAGAATTTTGTATATCAGTGATGTCCAGCACGAGCAAGAAAGAGAAATATTAGCTGACCTTAGAGGCTGTTTTTTTTTTTTTTTCTGGTATTTCTTTTGGGGCTTACAAAGGAACCCCAGCCACTGTTGTGGAGGTAAGCTCACTCAGGTTCACACAGCCAGAGAGGTACTTAGCTGTTAAGCTATTCTCCCAGTGCTCTGTATTTTGTCAGCAGCCAAAAAAATATTAACTACTCCAGACGTTTCTTCAGAGCAGTTCAAGAGAACCTCCTGCCTCCATCTCCTTGCTGCTTTTCTGAGGAATCAGTGGAAATGAGCTCTCCATGAGAATCCTTCTTTATCTCCTTCAAATCCAAGGAGGCTCAGTATTTGTTCCTGTGATGTCTCAATGTTCACAACTCACAATGAGGCGTCAACGGCTCTCTAATGAGTATGACTCATCTGGCTGTAGAAGTAAGAGAAAATGCTGTACTTCCTTTGGCTCAAAAATGAGATACGGTAGGACTAAATTAAATGGTGTCCCTAACCAAAGGGAGTACTTGGACAGTATCTATAGCAGCTTTCTATTGTATATGACAGGCTCCTTTAGCCAAACACTAGCAATGCTGAAATCAAGATGTGTTTTACGCCTGTCCTCTGTGAGCCCATTGTTTGACCCTGTGTGAATAGAACACATTGGGAGATATTAACATTGTTTAGTCGTGTGATCTTTCATGACTAGGCTGTAATTTCCTTCTAAATGCCTGGAGCCTGTGAGAAAACGAAATTTGCTGGAAACAATTGTAAAAGCCTGAGGAGGTAAGGACTGGAACACATGAATTGTATGTGTTTATTAAAGGAGTGATGTAGTGCGCTCTCCAGAAAAAGGATTACTGTGTAAGGAAAAAGTCTTTGAAGGCAGCACTTAATGCAGAGTTGCAATGTAAATGACAAACTGCATACTGAGATAGATCAATAAAAAGACAGTGCACAACAGCAATGAAAGCTCAGAAATAGAAGACAGAGGAGACCTTGAGAAATTTTCTAGTCCCTGTGCAGTGAGGCAAAATTAACCTCAACTAGCTCATTCTTCACAGATGTTTCTCTAATCTACACTTTAAAACTTCCCTCGAAAGTCAGGACAAACCTTCCTGGTAAGCCTTTCTAGTGTTATAGTACCTTTTAGTGTTATAATTTCTTTTCTTAAAATCACCCAGTTTCTTTGCTATAAATTAGGCTTTTCCCTCCCCCTTTTCCTCCAGTGCATATCGTGAATAATTGAGCAACATGATGTAACTAGAATGTTTCACGTAGAGATAACGTATTCAATTACTTTGCTGAAGGCAGAATCACATTTCTCTGTTGGTGACTAGAAAGCCACCATGAGATTCTGAAATATGAGAATCTTTGAAGAATACGGTTGACACTTCTTCTTAATGAAGAACATGTTAACGGTGCTCAGTGCAAATCAGCCTAGCTCCTCAAGCACTCTGCTTTTCAAGCCTTGTCTTGCCTCCTGTAAAGGCTTTTTACTAAGTTTTGTCACCTCAGAAAATGATTCTGTTTAGTTTATTTAATAATCCATTGGATTTCCCAATAAATAATAGTGACAGAGATAGATACTGTCATTGTTACTTTAAAAAAAAACCCAGATCAAACTCATCGTTACTATTCCAACAATATCTTGTGCAATTTTCAAATCCAGGATTTCTTCACTCTTTCAGCTCATAAATATTTCTGTAATAAATAAATTCCTGTCATCTAGCCCCAGCCCTGTCACTGTCTTCTCTCTCTGATGGCTTCTACCCCTACTACACTGATATGTTTCCTGGAAGTTGTATTCAGTAACTGAGTAGGGCAACGGCAAGTTGGAGATTTCAGTTATCTCCAGTGGGATCATAGGATAGACAGGCTCTGAGACAACAGGCAGTCAGACTCCCCCTTCGCTTCATCCCCAAAAAGTTACTGAAGGGTAGCTACAGTGATGTGTATTCTAGATTAGGTTAGGTAATAAATACTCTGAGCAGGACGAAAGCTGAAACTTGGCAAGTATAAAGAAGACTGGCTCAAGCATCCCCCTGGATGGCACTGTCCCTTTTGCCACAGAAGCTGGGCTTGCACCTCCAGTGCTGCTGGGGAACTGGAGGGGTTGAGTCCACAACTGCTGATTTTGGGGGGGACTGAAACTCCCCAGCAACAGCTACTTGACAAAGCAAAGGACTGAAACAGAGCTCTGGCAATGAGCTCCAAAGCCACTGCCGCTAAAGGGCTGCATTCATGCTCTGTCGGTCTCCTTTGCTTAAACCTAGCTGTAAGAAGGAGCCCAGCCCTTACCTGGGAGTGCAGATGATCTCATCTCCATGACACAGTTACCCAAATGGCTTCCTTCTGCTGAGATTAGAAGGTACAGCTCCAGCCTGGCTACATTTTTCTCCTCAATTCACAACAGATCTGGATTTTACTGAGAGATTTATTTAAGTACTGTATATGTTAGCTTTAAAAACCTTCAGAAAAATAAGTCATTTACAGTCTGTGCTATTTCACTACTATTAATATTCATAATTTGCCTTTCTGAATCTCTAACACCTATAGGCATTGCTCAAAAGCCCCACTATGTCACAAGATGCAAAAATAATCCCTACCTGAATGAATTTACCATCTAAATGTTTACTCATTTAAATCAATAGCTAAAGCTCCTGGGAGAAGAGCATACCTTCTCAGTGAAAGGGAGCAGGGGAACAACAGAGAGCAGAAGGTTCATTATCGTTAGAGGGATACCGGAGCAAGCCTGCTGTGCCTTGCTGTGTTTCAGCTCACAGGCACAACTGCTTCTGAGATTTTGGTGAGGTATAACCGCGCTGCATTTACTCCTTAGGTGACCAGATTTTTTCATTGCTGCTGCTCTTCTGGGAATCATTTTAAACATATCATCCTTTCTGCAAATTTTAATCTTCTGTTGCTCCTCCACACGCTAAGACTCAACCACATGAGATTCAGGACACTAACATTTGTTGTTAAGAAGGATAAAAAATACATAAACTAAAGATAGGTAAGCATCATGCACTGTTTCTTCAAGGACATAGCCATTCCGGCACTAGCACACAAACTGACATACGAGTTACACACAGAACAATTTATTTCAACTCTTGGTCACTGCCACACGTCACCCCCTGCCCTAGACCAAGGGTTGGCAACTCTAACACAAGTGCCAGATACAGAATCTCAATAGAGCCTACTTAAGTTGATCCAAAAGTAGTGCCTCCTGTTTGTTTCTAAGGAAACTACAATGGATACAAAGAGCACAACCACACCATTTGATAGAACAAATTCTCAGTCAGAAAATACTATTTTCCAACATAGTCATCACCATTAGCTGTGTGTTTTCACCAATGATGAACAAGGGCCTGTATGTCATGCTCATAAAGATCTGCACCAGTGGAGGTGAACCGCTGACTCTGCTGCTGCTGCTGAAACTCACCACCCACCGCCTCGCTGTGCTCACATCCACTGCTGGAAATCCAGAAACATTCAGCAAGCATCAGTGAATGTTAGTGGGTGCCATTTTTTCCACGTGGAGTAATTCAGTGACACATATTTGCTTCATACATACTTCCATGTCAGATGCCATTTTATCAGCCTGCCCCTCTGCTGCCATCTGCCCAACAGTAACAAAGTGTAATGGAATATTGGAGGGAAGGCTCAACCTCTACTGCCATATCACCAAAATTTGCCTCTGATGTCCTGGGTCAATATAATAAAACAGGAGGTACTACTTTCAGAGCAGTGGCACTAAGAGGAGCACTGTTAGGAGGCTGCAATCATCAGCCTTTGGCTCCCAGATCAGATGTCATCGATCTGCTGCAAAGAATTTCACTTTCATGAGTTCCCACTAGCACAAATACAATCGAACCTGCAGAAAGAAAAGTAGTAGCTGGGTCATTCTTCACTCTGTTATGTTTTAGAAATCAGTAAATAAGGCTAGGAGATACTGGGAGAGATAATGAAATATATGCAAATAACTGGCTCCTAGGAACCATATGAGATGGAGAGATCCATCCATCTATTAAATGGATAAAGAAAATTTCCATCTGGGATTTTTGTAGCAAGAAGCTTCTATAGGGAATGCACACATTTAAAAGCATGTAAAACAAACAAAAAATAGAAACTATTTCTCCTTTTTCCACAGTTTGTTCACCTCTAGTGGCCATGGACCCAGTGATGAAACATGAAAATAGCAGCCCTGACCCACATGTACTGCTCTGATGCACACAGATTTGCAAAAGCTGCAGAAATGTGATTTTTACTCATATAGCTCTTTAAAAAATAGGATGCCTTTTCTCTAGTCATTCTCTGGCAAAGTACAGTATATCTAATTTTGTTAAATTCCAAAACACAGTGTGCACCAAAGCACTTGTAGGTGTAAGTAGAATGTCAAGAATGAGTCAAAGATTAATACCCAAATTATAGAGTGCAAAAAGGGAATTATAGTCTTAAATATCCCGTTAAGAACTAGAAAGTTTTACCTAGTTGAAAGTACCGTTTGCATTGTAATAAGTAAAATGCTATTCCCTCTAGTTAAGGAAATTCTTCAGTAGTCCCAGGCTTAAGCAGGAGAACTGCATAGGATGA
This sequence comes from Oreortyx pictus, assembly GCA_036925125.1. Lineage (NCBI taxonomy): Eukaryota > Metazoa > Chordata > Aves > Galliformes > Odontophoridae > Oreortyx > Oreortyx pictus. The sequence goes on along the minus strand of JAUPFR010000003.1, from coordinate 82,386,039 downwards.
AGTGTTGACTGGATCACAGACATACAAACTTTCAGCACAACCCTTGTTCATTATATCACTCATTTAAATACAGGGCTATATTTCAGTCACATCTACTTCCACTGGTCTGCTGAACAAGGTAGGTGCTTATCATAACAGGTGCTTGCCTAGTTTCTTTCCTTATAACATATTGCTTCTTTCATTATTGCCCTGTAGGATTATCAAGAAGCGAGTTTTCTGTTTCACCCATCTTCAATAATCTTCGGCTACCTGCTCTGTTTTCCATCCATCCTTATAAAGCTTTCTTTTGCTTTTCTAAATAAATAAAGGGAGGGGGGGGGGGGGATTGGGGATTACCTCAGCAGTAATCTCAACAAACAAACAAATAAAAACAAACAAAACCCTGTAAATGATGTTGTTAGTGCTTCCTGCTTTCTCATTTTCATCTTTGGAAGCTGGCAAACTGCTAATCTCCCTCAAGAATATCAGTCAATAAGAGAGGTTTACAATTTGATGTTGCCAATCCAAACAAAGACAAGCAGCGTCTTAACAAACCAGGCAAGTGCACAGTCATGCTCTTTAGACCTGCTAAAATTCCCTCTGGGAACAGATGATCAAAGCTCCTCTTCCACCATCAGTGTTTCCATATGACATTTAGTTGTATGACATTCATTGAGTAAGATCAGTGACAGTTCTGGTAAGAAGATCACGTACCACGTACTCAGCATGCGTCCCTGGTGTCCCACATAAAAACCATATCATCACGTTTTCAGAAGGAAGAAACAAGGTGCATACACTGTAGAAATAATAATTAGGCCACCTTAAGTAGCTGGGGTAGGAAATGAGCTAAGTTCCCAGTAACTGAGACTGAGGGCAGGTAAACAGGTAAAGAGAAGAAAGAGGAGGTCATTGCACCTTTGACTAGGGAAGCTACTCGAGGAAGTTGTTCAAAGAGGCTGCTGCTCTTGTCTTTAAGAGTTAAGATGGACTGTTCAAGGTCTGCATGGGTTATGGAGTCCAAACAACCACACACCTACGTCAATGACTTAACATTATTGTTACATAATTGTGAAGCCGACTTGTAGACCTGCTGATGCAGTTTTGTTTCAGTTTCCTGTAACTTTTACATTACTACAAATATAGATTTTTAATTATTGCTTTGAGTTAGAAGTAAAAATTCATCTTGGCTAGTGTTGGATTTGATTCTTTGCAACTTAACTCATAGTGCTTTCATGGCAAGGATGATGAAAATGCCCCATCTCTGTCCCCTCACATCTCATTCAATTTCTTTTCCTTTGTCGGAAGAGTGGGGGTTGAGACCTAGAAAAATAGTGGGCCAGATCTGTTGAAGTGGCTGTACTTAATCTGGGTTCACAGTAATCAGGGATAGCAGAAACCCAAAGGCTGAAAATTCACCTAGAAAGTGTCAAAGCATTTAGACAGACTTTTCTCTGCGCCAAGGCTATCATGAGTTGCCAGGGGCATATTCAGTGAAGAGCTCTGGGGTTTTGGTGCCTTGCCATGCAATATGCAAGTCAAGAAGCTCAATTAGAGAGGCTTTGTGAGTCATTACACAGAGTAGATTTGTCATGCTTTCCTGCAAAACATGTAACTGGGGAGAAAGCAGAGGATGCTAAGGACACCACATTGTCTACGCAGATCAGTACATGTTCAGCAATGCTTAAGCACCTGAGAAAGCCCCCCTAAGTCTCTTAATGGATCTTCCCTTAAAGCTTCAAAAACGTAGGAAGGTAGAGACAGCAAATCTGAGGAATTTGTTGATTAAGTGACTTCTACAAGCGAGAACTTTGCGGGATTCTAAACTCAACTGTCACCAGTGGGAACTGTGGTGACAGGGCCACAGGACTGAAGGAAATATATTTATCTTCCCTTGTAGTTCAAGGGAGATACTAGGGCAAAGTGTAATTTAAGTCACCCTGCTCCTAATTCAGGGAATTCATGCCTTTATCTTTGAATTTTCATTTAACTACCCTTTTAATTTGCTGTTTGTATTATTCTTTCCTTATATCAATAATCTCAGAGTGTTATTTTCTATCTAATTTGCTCCCACAGATGACAGGGCAGGCAAATAAAAAATAGGAGTCAGAGACAATAAGAGCATAATGAAAACAAAATTGTGTGCCTCCAGATTAAAAAGAGGAAATTTATTAAACTATTAAAAGTACAAATTAATCAATTATGTATACAAAAGAATACACAAGAACTACAGCCTTGAAAAGTAGAAGGAAATTCAGAAGAACAGTATGTATTTCTGGGATTCTCCAGACTCAAATTCAGCAAAGGGATATAATTTCCCTCTACGCATGTCCATAAATCCTATGACTGTCAAAGGGACACTTAATTTAGAATAGGTCCAAAATTTAGGATTACAGAAAAGAAAAAAACATTTCACAAAACACCGTCATAACAGCAACAGCTTTAAAATTTTAATAACACTTCAGTGACCGTTATAGGAGGAAGAAACAGCAAATAGAACAACTTATTTCACATTGTTAAAATAACCAAACCATTGACGAATTTGCAAACATTCCTATATTGGCTTTCATCATGCTTTCACCAGAGAAAGAGGCCCGTGATTATCCAAAACAGATGCACTGTCGAGCAAATACAGAGAAGTCGCATCTGAGAGCGATGGTCTGGCGATGGTTCTGCTTTGATGGAGGTGGGTCCACATCCGTTGGCTTATCCTCTGGAGGTGGATCTCTACCTCCATAGCTTCTCCATCACTCTCAGGAGTGTCCATCTCCATTAACTCAGGAGTCTCTTCATCAGCTGTCTCTTCTTGTTGGGAGGAGTATCCATTCTGTCTCCTTGGAAGAAGCAGGACTATTCTGTCATGGAGAAAGACAGCCACTGTTTTCAGTCTCCCAGTGACTGTGGCATTCTAGTCACAGGGTTCCCATAGTGCTCGGAACAGAAGACTGTGAGATGGCAGGTGACATTAGGAGGCCATGGTGCTGTCATTTAACAGTGCTCCATGGTCACAAAAACAAGGCAGTACTGGCAGTTGGGGTCTATGGCTTGTGAGTCACCCCAGTATTGAAGGAGGAAGAAGAGCAAGGGTGCTGAGGGCTGCTTTCCTGGGGATGGCTCCCTTGCACCATTTTGCTTGATAAAAATAATGGCTTTCCCCTGGACACAGGGGACCAGCAGGGACTTCAGAACCCTCTTCCTCATGTGCGTGGAGTCCCTTAAGTGAAAACTACGAAGAATGTCTTAGGAGGTTTGGGGAGTCTCTGCTATCCCCTTTCAGCTGCCCAGCTGCCCACAAGTGGAGCCACCTGGACTTGGAGCCATTTCTGCCACTGATGTAGAACCAGTTGCAAAGGCATGTGGAGGGCTAAGCAGCAGTCAGCTGGACTGAGTGAGAATGGTTACCATGGAGCTCCATAAATTCCATAACTGAAGACACAGGGATTAATCCTTGGTATGTGTCAGAGATCATGGCCAGCTTGTTCCGGTACCAGAAAGAATTTGCTCAAACAGGTGGATGTGTACTTCCATAGCTGTTTTTGGATACATCCACATTCAGTGAAGCTCAAAAATCCTTCAACTCATAGTTCATATAAAAATCACACTCCTAGATGAGCAGATATCAATGCATACTTCTCTAGGAGTTCTAAACAGTGTACTAAAATTCAGGTAGAGAACACGGAATAGAATATTTTAACTTGGAAGGGATCCATAATGATCACCAACTTCTGGCTCTACACAAGACCAACCAAAATTCAAACCATATTTTGAAAAGTGTTATCCAAATGCCTCTTGAATTCTGGCAGGAATCTTTTTCTAATACCCAGCTGCTCCCTTGGGTCCCATGGGGTTCATCAGAGGAGGTCTTAGGGGGAAGGGGAACAGGTGCATAGGTGGCTGTCCCCCATCATCTGACTCCTATATTCTTCAAACATCCTGAAAGTATTCAGATCTTAAAACCCGTCAAAGAGGAAAGAGAGGTGTTTCTGTTTCCTGTGTAGTGACTGGATTACAAATAATGTTCCAAGAAATTGACCAGACTGTTGAATTTAATGAGCTCGTTAATTTCTCACTGTCATTAAGCACATCACGTGGTAATGGTTCAAGAATATTTTTCATGTATTGCTGCAGAGACAGTAATGATACTTCATTTGATTTGTAGACAAACATATGGACGTAATTCTAATGATGCTCAAAAGTATGTTTCATCTGCTTCTCAGAGCTTTACCAACTACCTTCTTGTTTAGTCAGTGCTCAGTGAGACCAGTATTGCTTCAACCACATGCTTAGGCTACTGTTACTGTGCACTGCTCATTAGCTCATTAACTGTGGAAGAATGGAATACCAAAATAACCTTTGGAAATCAGACTTATTTAGACTTGCAAACTTAGCATAGAGAGCCCTGCCAAAAAGTATTTTATTTTTATTATAAAGGAAAGGAGGTTCATCAGTGAAACTGTTCCAAAGATCAGACTTTCAAAAACTTGCATTTTCATCAGTTAAGGATACTTAATAGCTATCCATGCTTATTTTTAGGAGAATCTATCAAATACCACTTCCCTTCATCAGCCAGCTTGGACACACCATACTCCTAAGTATCATGTTTTAGCAAGTATTAAGATGACATTTGCTCTGTATTTAAAGTTTACTCCTGTAGTTAGAATAGCATAACTTACATAGGCAATTGCTAAAGGAGGTAACCAAAACCAACAGAGATGAGAATCTCGAGGTAATCAGTTGTCCTTGTGCTTCCAAGAAATCTTCGTTTCCAGATAAAGTCAGGGCTGTGTTTATAGAAGATGACCCAAGCTATTCTTCAATCAAGGTTTTCTCTGTAGAATTTCTTGTTTTCCTTCTAGCTACTTCTCATGTTAAGGAAGCTCATTTATTTTTGCTGTCTCTTAATGCAACTCACTTGTTCTGGTTTGTGGATGGGTCAGAAAAAATGTCTTCTATCTTTAGATACAATTCAACTACTCAAATCTCCCTAGAAAGACTGGAAATGGGACTAGAAAAGCTGTGAATTTACACTTGGTATGCATACATGAGATGGAGAAAGTGAAGCTAGTTGAGTTCTAGTAGTTGAGAGACGGTCATAAAATTTTGTTGTTTTTTTTTTTGGATTCTGCTTTAAGGCTGTGCCTCATGTGCTCCCAAACATCTCACAAACAAGACACTGCACATGACGACATTCCTAGGAAATTAAGAGGTAACGGCGATATAATTGGGAGGCTCACATTTTATTTTTTTACGTCTGTGTCAAGTACAAACATGTAAGTGGTGCCCAGGTGTGTCAGCATCTTATTAGGAGGGCAATCCACAGCTGAAGAAAAATCAAACTACATGAGGTTTATTCAAGAGCTGCACCAGAGAACTACATATGAGCTACCACGCTCAGAGAAAGATTTTGCAAATCTCTCTAGTTAATTCCAGTCTCATCATTTTGTGGTACAAGAAGGAGACTGAATTACTAACTACGAAAAGGAACATGGGTTGGCATCTAACTTCAGTAGTTACATATCAACAGAAGTATCAAGGTCAAAGTCATCAAGATAAAATTTTGTTTCAGTCCGCAAAACAAATAGCAACAGAAACTATTCCTGATGAAAACTCCTTAATTGGAAAGGGACACTGAAACTATTACATTGATTAACTCCATGCAAAGTCTGTCTTCTACTAACATTTTAAGAACAGAAAATTTAAAATAAATGCTCACAACAGTGTACCAACAAGAAGACTTTTAGCCCTATTCTTGCGTCTGTATATAGTAAATGAGATCTCCAAGCTCATAAACTGCAAGGGAATGCACATATCATTTCATGTACAGACTCTCACGGATAGAAAATGTGGGCAGCATTTTCCTTCACACGAGATTATTTCTCTCTTTAGGCAGACCTGTAGGAAGGCTTTAGTGAAAAAGCAATACAATCTATGTTTTGCCCTTGATTATGATACTTAAGTGAAGTTGTTCATCTGCAGCAACCATAGTCATAATGTGTCCTGCATTTTCTAGTAATAGGAAAAACCATACTACTATTTTAAACCTTGAAATTTTGTGCAATTGCATGTGATTTCCTGCTTCCTACTCCCAGAATACTTGGGCCAGCAGACTGGGACAAAACTTCAGACAGAAAATCATGCGGAAACTATCTTAAAAACTATTTAAAAAAACAAAGTATACCTAACACCCATTACGAAAGCCTTGCTTTTGGTAGTAGCTCTCAGTATACACCTGGAGAAGTTAAAATAGCCTCTGAGACACAACTTAGACTCCTGACTTTTTAAGAACAAACACCCTGGCAGTATGTACAGACTGGTGCATGAGAGGCTGGAAATCAGCTCCAGTGGAAGTGTCTCGGGGGTTCTGGCTGATGGCAAGGTGAATGTGAGCCAGCAGTGTGCCCTGGCAACCCAAAGGGCCAGATGTACTCTGGGACACACCAGGCCCAGCACTGCCACCAGGTGAGGGCTGGGGTTGTCCTCCCTGCTCTGCACTGTGTGGCCGCACCTCCAGCACTGGGGAGCAGGTCTGGGTGCCAGATAAGAAGGACTTCAAACTATTAAAGAGCATTCAAAGTAGGGCTACGAAGATGGGGAAGGGAGTAGAAGGCAAGGCATATGAGGAATGACTGAGGTCCCCTGCTTCGTTTAGCCTACAGCAGAGGAGCTGAGCTTATGGCAGCTGCAGCTCCTCACAAGGGGAGCAGGAGCAGAAGTTCAGTGCTGAGCCCTGCTCCCTGGTGACAGCGACAGGACCTGAGGGAACAGCATGGGGCTGTGTCAGGGAGATCTGGTCTGGGCATTAGAGAAAAGTTCTTCACCAGGGGGTGGTGGGCATGAAACCGGCTGCCCAGGGCAGTGGTCATAGCCCTCTGCTCTCAGACATTTGAATTCTGGCTGGCCCTGTGCAGAGCTAGGTGTTGGACTTGAGGATCCTTGTGGGTCTGTTCCAACTCAGGATAGTCTGTGATCCTATTATTCTATTTTTTTTCCTTCTGCTTTCTGCCCTTCTGATTCTTTTCTAGCATGTTCTCATTGAGCCGCCCGCTTCCTGACTGTCTAAAGCAAGAGGTCTGAATGTTAAGGATCTGCTTCAACACTTTCAACACTTGCCGTGTTGAAAACAAGAAGAAAGTGTTACAGACTGTTTATCATAATGGTAAATCTGATTTCTCTGGCACAAACTGAAAGCATGATAAAGAATACTGAAGAAGAGGACAAACAAAATTCCGATTATTTAATGTTCTCATGAAACAAAGTTCAGGGTGCCAGTGTGTATTATCTGAAAGAACACAGGAAAGGCAACATCAGAATAAAAGTCGATGGATTTTTTGCTAATCATAGTAGAAACTTGAGACAAACAAAAAAAACAAACCAAAGCAAAAATCTATTTGCTAAGTATGTAGGTTGCTCTGAGAGTAATGCCTCCTGTCTGCTTCCATGGAAATTACAACAGATACAAAAAGCACAATAACACTATTTGATAGAGCAAATTCTCAGCTACAAAACACCATTTTTTTTTTTCTAGCAAAAAAAAATCAAAAATGCTATAGGTGAGTAAAAGATTGAATGCTTCGCTCCTAAAAATCTGCGCCAGCAGAGGTGACCCACTGTCACCCTCACCACTGCTAAAACACACCACCCACCCTCCTCACTGTGCTCACATCCACTGTTTGGGCTCCAGAAATGTTCAGAAGGCATTGATGAATGTGAATGAGAACCACTTTTTCTGTATGGAGGAAGTCAGTGTCACACCTCTGCTTCATTCACACTTCTACACCAGATGTCATTTTGTCAGATTACCCCTCTGCTGACATCTGTCACATAGAAACAAAATGTAATGAGATACTGATGGGAAGGTTCAGCTTCTGCTGTCTTACCACCAACATCCAGCTCTGACGTTGTGTGCCAAAATAATAAAATTGGATGCATTACTTTCAGAGCAGTCTTCATCTATCTTGGATTTTTTATGCATTTGTATAGAAACTGCTTTAGTAATACCTGTTATTGGGGAAACACTGTTGACTTGCCTTAGAATGCCCGAGGAGCAACAGAGCCAGAGTGATGTATATGCATTTCACTCCCCTACCTAGTAGTTTGTAGTTTGTTACATACTGCTTGATTTCATTTTGGTCTAAAAAATACATTAGTGTCCAAAAACATATTTATAAAAACTTTTGCTTCTGTCATCAGGAACGCAGATTTATCCCTTGAGCTAACAAGTATTTTTCCTTCAAAAACAGTGCTGAAACTTGATTCGAAACAACTTCTCTTTTCCAATATATGATGCTGGTCTATGACAGCTCTATTAAATATCCCCATTTCATAAGATTTATCTTGATAACACCAACATGCCAGAGAGATGCACAGTAGATTCCTTCAAATCCATTACAAGAACATCCCTTACCAAATGTTTGAACTTGTAGGTAGTGTCTGTTATTTCAACATTTGCTACATAATTGTTATGATTATGACTAAGAACATATTTAATCCTCACACTCTTTGACAAACACCATTTTAAATTGAATGTTGCTTGCCTGCTTGCTTTTTTTTTCCCCAAAAAATAAGTCAGTGTGCTGCATAGGGTATCTCTATTAGAAATACTCCTGCAGCACAGTTTCTTTCTTGTACGTCTTCTTCTTATTCTAAATTCTTGCTTGATGTTATTTGAGAAGAATGAGTATTTCTGCAAAGGCTGATGAGTGTGCTATGACTCGATATACATGCTGGAAGCATATAGATTATGCATTTCTCTGTGCATGCAAAAATATGTACTTGTTCGTGGAACTCTGATATTTGTAGAAGTCAACATCTGTTCACAGAAGTGACTATGGCATACACTTATCTGTGAATCAATATGCAAATATATGCAACTGCAGTGAAAGAAGTTCCTCAAGATTTGAAGAAAATCATTTACTTTTCACAGTTAGAATTTTGATGTGACTGACAGGTCCATTGTCATAGCCCTTATGGAAGCTGACTGTCTACTTTTTCACCTAAGAAAGCAGAATATTATTCAAGTACAAGAAATATAACAAACATAGCAGTTTTCAATTCTGATAATCATAGAATCATTAAGGTTGGAAAAGACCTCTACAATCATCTAGTCCAACTGTCCAGCTACCACCACCATTGCCCACAAAACCATGTCCCTAAGCACCACATCTACCCTTTGTTTAAGCATCTCCAGGGATGGTCACCCCACCACTTCTCTGAGCAGCCTGTGCCAAGGTCTCAACACTTTTTCTGAGAATAAATTCTTCCTAATATCCAACCTGACTCTCCCTTGGTGCCCACTGAGGCCATCGCCTCTCATGCTATTGCTGTTACATGAGAGTAGAGGCCAAATTCTGCCTCGCCACAACTTCTTTCCAGGGGTTGTAGGGAGCAATGAGTTCTCCCCTGCGCCTCCTCTTCTCTGCTTCATTGCTCTTCTCTGGACACACTCCATCACCTCCATGTCTTTCCTGCAGTGAGGTCTAACACTGAAGACAGCACTTGAGGTGCAGCCTCACCAGCACTAGGTACAGGGGGACCAATTTTTTAGGACCAGCATTAGAATGCTAAAAGCTTTAAACAACCTGCTTAGATCCACTGCTTGATAATGAGTCAGCTGCTTCTACAATGGATGTTGTACAATACAACTAAATAAACATGCCCTCCAATCATGCCCTGTCAAACCACAGAGGGCTAAAGCAGTAACTTAAGACACAGGCTTAAGCAAAGGCATTCTCCCCACTTTAAAGAGCAGATTAAGCATGTGACAGATGCTTTGTGATAATTCATGAGTAGTACAGGCTGACCCAGTTTCTATGATGTTGATTAAATGAATATGTTGGTTTTATTAAATTAGAAGACATAGACAAAATCTGAAATATTTGATAAAAGTGACTTACAGTGACTACACAAAGTATTCACAGGCCAGAATACTTAGAAACCAAAGAGACTGTCATAAAGCTGAACTGGTGAAGGCTAAAAAGAACTTGTATCACTCTCTCCCCATAACATGAGGAAAAAATCTGCTAAAGTAACACTCTTAAAGTCATTTTTCCTCACTTCCTTTACCCTCTATTGCTCATATTGTTTTAAGACCTTTACAAGCTCAGGATATATTTTTGGTGCCCATAAGTTAAGCTTGAAGAATTTATGAGGTATGTCAAGCTTAGGCTGTCTGAGGGTATAGAAATCTTACTATTCTACAGGAAACAGAAACACAAACATCTGCACAAAAGGACTGAGTTCAGATGCTCCAGTTGATACTAGCTCTTATTCACATATATAGAATGTTATGTTTCAACATTAGAATAATATAACCCTCACACGAGAAACCTTGTTTGATTCATTGTATGAATGTATTCAGTGTGAGCTGATTTCCCTGCTGTAGATCTGTCAGTAAAACACTTGCCTATAGATTACCAAAAGAAACCTGCACTGGCACTGGGTTGGAAAGACTCCTCATTTCTCCAGTTATATCTGCTCCTTCCCACATGGAAGCTGATCTTCTGCTATGGTATATCATAACATTTTCATGGGCGTCTGCTCTGGTACCTGTTAGAACACAGTAGGATTTCACACCGTGTTTCTGTGTAAAACAGTGCATGTGTGGGTCAGGGGACTGGGCACAGACAAAAAGAAAAATAAAACGTGCCCAAGTAAGTTTCTGTTTGATATACAGCTAGGATGTACACTCAGACTCACAAGCTCAAAAGTAACATGGGTCCTGTTTTCAAGAGAAAGTCAAGTGTAGTGCATATAGCAGAGTTCCCAGTGAGTTCAGTGGGGCAAGACATTTCATTTTGGACCTCGTGATAGTTCTGTTGTTGCTTCTTCCAGCTGACCTCACCTCAAGGCACCTTTGCAGGCATGGTGATGTTGTTCAGCTTCTTGTGGCCAATGAATATATACTTCTTATACACACCAGAAATTGAGCCTTTGGCTTTATCCAGATCTATGTGCCACACTGCACTAGTTACATGACAAATAGCTCCACTTAAACATTTTCTCACTCTGCCATCGCACACTGATATCTCACTGCTGACACCGACACACTGCATGTTTTGCTGTTCTACTCACTCATGGGTTATTCACTGCGGATAACCACTGTAGTCAGTATATATTCTGACATTAAAGGATTATCCAGGGCAGAAGATTATAAAAATAAGGTGTTATTAACTATTTCTGTGATATCCAGACCACAACTGGACAAAGGTTTGTCTGAAGCATCAAGTGAAAAGCTTCTGTACAGTGATAGAGAAATATTATTTTGAATTTGTGTGAATTTTACTAAAGTATCTGTTCTTACAAATAGCTGTGGTGGGGGTGTGCAGCAAACAAACCTGAAAAAGTCAAAACATTGTACCCTGACATTTTTGTTAGTGATGTATTTTGCTTTTCAAGCACAAAACAACTCTTCCATTTGAAATGACTTTCAAAATGTATTTAAAAATTATTCAGAAAACTCAAATTGAAAACAGCACTCTCCTTCAGCCCAATCAAGACACTTCTTCACCAGAAAGGATTCTTTTAGTTCTCAATTCTGTGATTTCTTGTTTAAATATTCATCATCTGAAACCAAAAATCTTTATTTTTCTGCAGCTGTCAGCAAATCAGTAAACCCTTCTTCAAATTCATCTGTAATCCCAGGTCCTAGTCTTCAGCTCTGAGACTAAGATAATTACTTGTTCAGGTTCTGCACTGAATAAATATGAATTCTAGGTCCATCAAACTTCCAAGCTTAGCAAGGCCCTCCTTTCTCCCCTTCAAGTTTTATAAATAACAGTTTTCTTCGCTGCTTAGTTGAAAGATGATGACAGTGTTTTAGAAGTTATGAGGTGATACACCTCATAGATGTTGTTCCCCACTTTTTTGGTCATCAAAGAGGCAAATAAAGCAAGATCTACAATTCCATATTTTGGGATTATGCAAATTTTCTTGGGTATCTGAAAGGCATCTTCCCTCCAATAAATAGCGTCTATGTGGGAGGATGGATCTAAAGACACAGAAACCAAGATAGAGTAAAACAACAGAAAGGAAATAAAGAGAAGATACATCCTTTTTTCAGAAAGCACTTGCTAAATGAAGTTTTCCCCACTGCGTTCACTAACCTTCCTCTCTAAGAATAGATTGAGTAGTTAAATTCAAACTGAGTCTCGTTCTTCATTTTTCTATAGTTCGGACGTTTTGGAATAAATTAAGCTCCATTTGTATATACATAAATTAAAGAACAAGTTTCCACATAAAATGCATTTCAAGCTGCTTATATTTTATATGTATACACGCTTTTCACACATCAGGAGAAGAAACACACAGAACCAACCAGAAGCAGTTCAGTTAAACTCCTAGCACCCTTCCTTTGTTCAGCTCCCACAAATTTCTGCTGCTGGTGGGTGTAAGTCTTCTGAACTCCTTGAAAGCAACAAGGAAAACTGTAGATCAGTGCATTTAACCATATACCTTCCTGGGCTGCAAGCGGAACAGCTCTTGACTTGAACAGGAGCATTCATAGAAGGACCTGATGTTTAGCAGCTCAGAGTGTTCCCTTGGGCTTCTCTGTTTATTCTGTATTTGTTTATAGCTTTTTAATGACACATTCGTATCCAGAGTATCTGAATACTTCAAACTGAGCGTACTGTGGGGGAAGAACTTTGCTCTACGGGTGAAAAGATTAAATGAGCTGGTGTAACCGGAAGAACACTACAGAGCTTGTCCACAGGGAGCTGCACCTCTGTAAGAGGTACCTACGTATTCCAGTTCCACATTTTCTCATCCTAGTTGATGATCACCACTAAATTCAACTCTCTTGCTCCTTGTTGTGGGGTCATAATTTCTACAGACAGTGAAAAACATGCTATAATGCCTTGTAATGTTTCTGAGAGACACAATTATGAGATATTCTCAAGCTGTCGCATAGGCAGAAAATGAAAGAAAACTACTGTTGCTAGGACAGAAGTACAGAAGCTTTCAAATATTTTAAGTAAATAAAAGCAAAGAACAAGAAAGCTTAGAGAAAAAAGGAAGTATGAGGGAAAGGGTAGGAATCTAATAAAGCCAGAGCCAAGAATCTGGAAACAGTATAGACTTTTTAGAGGTGAAGACAACACAGAAATAGACTACTACCCCAGAAGGCAGAAGAAAGCTTAAATTCATATTTGCTGCTATTTGTAGACATACTCAAATATATAGCAGCAAAATAAACACTTGCCCACATCATTAAATCAGCTCTGTGATGCACCCAAAAGATTTTTCTCCCTCATGGTGAGAAAAGGACGTACAAAACCTCTGTCACACATTGGCCTAATCCAAATCAAGACACTAAATTGTTAAATAAATGCAAACGGAACACGCAAAATCATCAGGAGTGCTACCTGCCCTGCTCCTGTACCAGACTAAGTGTAGCCCGCTTTGGCCATGTGGAGACCACTTCCCCTTCCCATGAGGAAACAGTGGGGGTTTGAACGCACTTGGGGTGGCCCCATTCAGGCTGCTCTCACCATGCTTCTGGGGAGGTGAGAGCCTTTGAAAGGTTAGGGATTGCCTAGCAGTCAGCTCACCGGGAATTAAAAAGCCCCAAACTAGCATATGCTGCACTCACAGTAAGCACTGTCCCACTAAATCACAAGGCTGCACGTGCTGTTTCCTTAATTAAGGAGCAGAACAGAGGCTGTCCCTGCACCACTCCCAGAGGAAATGCTGTTCTGCCAACCTGGCTCTGACTCACTGTTTTGACACTTGGCATTAAAGCTTGTATAGTTTGACAACTAGCAGAATACAGGCATTTTTAAACCCTGTTATTTCACCTCTACGTTCAATTTTTAAATAACTATGCTAATTCAAAAAAGGTTCATCGTTATTTACCGCATCAGCCCCCTGAATGTACTGAGCGTTGTTCCAAGTTATTGGAACCCTCCTTTTTAAAGTGGATTTAAGCCATTACAGTCTATCACACAAATCCTTCTTAGTTTGTGGATTATTGACCTGATAGGCCCAAACAGCTCCATCTGTCCATTTAAATGGACATGAACAATGTGAGCATTTATTGCTTTCAATCCTATGATGTGTAAAGTGCTTTCTTTCCCTGCTCGTGTGTGTGTACTTTCAGTATTCAGGGACAATTTACTGCTGAGGTCATGTCTCAACTCTTTTAATTATAGGGCTTTCCAGAGCAAACTGCCCACATACTTTAGAATAAGCAAGCATAAAGCTACTTGACTTGGGAAATGAAGCCGTTGACTTACAGCCAGCCCTAAGTAGCAATATAAAAGTTGATAGACTGGAGGAACATTTGGAAGTGAAAAAAGAATTCCCTGTTGAAATGTTGATAGGAATCCAGTCTTAGGTAATGAACCTTTCACAGCCACAGTGAAAGTTGCTTTTGGATATCTACTCCAAATTGTGCTAATGAATGAATGTAAGAGGTGCTCTCAGGGACATTTGTTGAAGTGAAAACAGGAATAAAACAGTTTATTGCCTCTTGTTATGTGTCGTGGGTCAGGCTGAGAGCATCCAGAAAAACAACAGGCACTTTTCATTAGTCAGTAATCGTTCGTAAAATCAATTACAAAAACAGAGTTAATCATGTTGTTGAGTCAAGTGATTTCTGATGGAAGTATTAAAGTACTATAAAAAGTTTGCTGTGTGTAAGCCCTTTTTTCCCATGCCACTGGCTTTCTACACACAGAATTATTACTGTGGTATGATGCACTGAAAAGACTGGAGAACGAACACAAAGACAGAAGTCAGCAAATTCTGGCTCTCACCTCAGCCTGATGGGTTTCATTGCTTCACTGTTGTCCTCTTCCTATGGGAGTGCCACACAACTGCGGGGCAGGACATGCAAAGCAGGTAGGCGCATGCAGCTTCTCAGTATGCACAAGGCTTGTCGCTGACATCGGTGGATTCTGGTTTCAAGAACTAGTAGTGGAAAAGAAAACTTCTGATGACTCATTCCTGAATATTATTAAGAAATCTTAGAGAATAAAAGCACACCTTGCAGATGGCCTGTGAAAGCTTTTGTATACACAGAAATATCTTAGTTCTGACACTTAGAGGAGTGGGATTTACCTTTGCAAGGAGCTTCACATTTTTGATGCAGAGCTAGGTAAGAGCTGTGCACGCACTGGACACATGGTTACTTTTTCATGGATGGGAAATCTCAGAGAAAATGAAGGATATTTTCAGCAAGCTACATTTTCAAAAAAGAAATATCAGGTGCTAAGATCTTCTCAAAGTCAGTCAAGTGTTAAGGACAGATTGTAGTGACCGAAGCTGTTAAATACATTTGATCATATTGGGCCATGTATGGTGATGTTAATGTACGTGCACTTGTGTGCGTAGTCACAGGTATCAGTCCAGTTGCTGTTTTGATGTTGGGTTTGGATTTTTTTTTGCTTATGTAAGTAATTTAATGCATATGGTTTTCATCAGGATCCTGTCCCAGTTCATGGGTCTTTTACTTCTGTAAGAATCTACTTCTGAAGGATTAGCACAACACCAGTGACAAAATTTAAGTATAAATCTTGAATTATATATGTGTACATTATATATATATATTTTTTTTTTCAAAATGACCCAAATAAAGGTAATTCACTGAAGATAAATTTGTTGCATCCTAGATGATCACGCTAGGTGTGATGGCCTCTGAAGACAGTTCACCCATCACCTCGTAGGAGGTAGCAGCAGCTTCCCTGTCTGAAAGAATCTGAAACTCTGCCATTGTACAAATTCAAAGTGAACGTTTGAAGTCTTCAGAAAACTTCCACTCCTTAGTCATCAAACTGAACAGATATTTTTCAGGATGAGCTCATGTAATCCTGCCATGCTGAATCATAGATCATCCCGAATTGGAAGGAACTCATAAGAATCACTAAGTCCAACTCCTGGCTCCACATAGAACTAAAAATCTGAGAGCATTGTCCAAACATTCCCTGAAGTCTGGCAGCTCAGGGCTGTGCCCAGTGCTCCGGGGAGCATGTTCCAGGGCATGATCACCCTCTGGTGCACAACCTTTCCCTAACCCCCACCTTTCCTTCCTCTGATGCAGCCCCATGCCGTTCCCTTGGGCTGTCGCTGTCACCAGGGAGCAGAACTCAGCACTGCCCCTCTGCTCTTCTCGTGAGGACCTGCAGCCGCCATGCCCCTCAGCCCCTCTGCTCTGGGTTGAGTCAACCAAGGGACCTCAGCCACTCTTCTTACACCTTGCCCTCTACTCCCTTCACCATCTTCATACCCCTCTAATAGTTTTATGCTCTCCTTTTCTAGTGGCACCCAGACCTACCCCCAGTGCTGGAGATGTGGCCACACATCACAGAGCAGAGGGGACAACCTATTCCCTTGCCCAGTGGCAGTGCTGGGCCTGATGCATCTCAGGGTATGGTTGGCCCTTTGGACTGCCTGGGCACACTGCTGGCTCTCATTCATCTTGCTGTCAACAAGAACTCGCAGATCTGCATGGCTGTTCTCCAGCATCTCATCACCCTGTCTGTACATACAGGCACAGTCAGGGCTTCCCCATCCCAGGTGCAGGAAACTCAGCCTAATGGAAAGAGAGAGTGATCCAGATGTTCATTTACACGTTGGGCAACTCTTCTAGCAACACTTATGTAGT
This sequence comes from Oreortyx pictus, assembly GCA_036925125.1. Taxonomy (NCBI): domain Eukaryota; kingdom Metazoa; phylum Chordata; class Aves; order Galliformes; family Odontophoridae; genus Oreortyx; species Oreortyx pictus. Next base: position 82,369,463 of record JAUPFR010000003.1, on the reverse strand, counting down.
GCTGACACATTTCAAGATATGGAATGAAATGATAAAAAATAATCCATGAAAAAAATTAAAAATTAAAACTTTGTTTCCTGGGATGTAAGCAGAGTATCGTCTTGTGTTACACATATGCCACATCTGTCCTTTTTTGATATGGCATATCTAGAATTTCCAGTGAATACTGATTTATATACTGTACAGTATTAACTTGCATTTTTATCCTACAGAAGTAGCAGTGGAGCATCCATGAAATGGCCCATTGTGCAGTAAGACCTTTCTCAACAATGGACCAGTTAGATTAACATTTTGTTAAAAATTTTATCTCGAGACAGATGGGAAGAGCGAAGTTTTTCAACTCTATGAAAACCCATGGGATGTAGTTAAAGATAGGTGAATTTCACAGTGTTCAACGTAAAAGGGACTGTCAAGAAGTACATAGATGTCTGCAGAACTCTATGCAGATCATTCGCACCTTTTCATACACCAAGTTGGACTCCGCAGTGCCTAAATCCAGCAAACCTGATTCTAAATGGTCCCAGAGGATGAATATGGCCTAGACTATGAGAACTTTGCTGTGCTGCCCTCTGCTCCCTCAAGAGAGGTGGCTGCCTGTGAGTGAGCTCTGGGCAAAAAAAGAATAGTGTGCAGAAAAGATCCTGCTCATTTAGCTCTGCTGCAGATTGTAAACTCTCAAGCTCTTTTCTGCCGCTTAGGTAGCGGAAAATCTTTGTGGAAGGACTGTCATAAAGCTTTTATATAGTACCTATAGGACTGCTTGTCAGAAGAGCCCTCTGTGTGATTCCCTAATAAAAATAATGACTGAATAATCATCAGCAATATACATGCAAATTGGCCTTCCAATTGCATGGAGACACAAGACAGCGTTCATCCATCATGGGCACCAAAGCAATTGTGAGCAGTCCCCAGAGGCTGTCCCCTCCACGACTGCATGAAATCAGTCTGGCAGCCTGTGAAATGCACCGCACTCATCCTCTTGCCACAGAGGCACTAAGGAAGGTAGAATACAAAGACTGTTTTCAGGAGTTAAATGCTTGTTCCTTGGTGAGAGGCCGATCATTATTTTATCTGTACTGAACAAAGTCTATAAGCAAATTGCACATAATTCTGGCAAAATACTATCAGCAGCATGACAGTCTCCTGTTGTGTGTTGGGGCATTTGGCACACAGTGTTACCGAGTCAGATGTTTGTTCCTTTTTTATGCTTGGTGTTTGTGTTTTGCCTGATGCTTTGACTCACACTCCTGCTTTAGTGTTATACTCTTGTCATGTGTGGTGTTCGCAGATTTATGCCAGAGGACTGAACTCTAGTAGCCAGAAGGTGTCCACTTTACTCCTTATGGCAGGGGCTGCTCGCTGCTAGAAGCTTTTTCCTGACTACAGAAATGAGCCTAACTGGCAATATCCCAGAATTACTGTGGAGTCTTACACCACTGCTAAGTCACAAGTGCCTTTTGGGGGTTGATGGTGTGTCCCCCTTCCAACCTCGCCAACAAGAGCCTTTCTATTCACTTCAGTGGGAGATGGCAAAAGATACAAGGAGTGGAGGCTGAACTCACCGTGTAAGGAGGAGGTGGGCAGCAAATGAGGTGATCACATTCTGACTAGTCTTAACAAAATCCAGAGGCTTCTAAAGGTTATAAAAATTGAGGGAGAATCACTAGCCAGAATTAATGGCTTCAGCTTTTACACTGCTTTCTTTGCAAAGCAGTCCTGGCTGGTTGTTCTGCGTTAGGATAAAACTAAATGAATAGGCAATGCAATTGCAGATGAAACCTTAATACTGACAACTAACTGTGCAGCACACAAGAATGTCACAAGAACGTCTGAACTGTGCTAACTGTTAAAGCTTCATGTTCACAGTTTTTATTCTAAGTATAACTACTGCCTACCAAGAAACAAAAACAAATACAACAAAAATAGTATGCTTACATTCCTTGTGCCCAAAAAGGCTAGTGGTGTCCTGGCATGGCCAGCAATTTGAGGGAGGTGATCTTCCCCCTCCACTGCTTTGGTGAGGCTGTATCAGGAGTCCTGTGTCCAGTTCTGGGCTCCTCAGTTCAAAAAAGACAGTGATCTTCTAGAGAGAGTCCAGCGGATGGCCACAAAGATGATGAGAAATCTGGAACATCTCCATTCTGAGGAAAGGCTGAAAGACCTGGGGCACTTAAGCCCGGAGAAGAGATGTCTGAGGGGAGGATTTTATCACTGTTTATAAATATCTCAAGTACGGGAGACAAGTGGATGGAGCCAGACTCTTTTCAGTGGTGTGCAGCAATAGAACAAGGGGCAGCAAGCACAAAGTGCCCACACGACGGTCCACTAACACCAGGAAGAGCTTTAAGAACTTCTTTCCTTTGAGGGTGACAAAGCACTGGAACTGGCTGTGCAGAGAGGTTGTTGAGTCTCCTTCTCTTGAGGTATTCAAAACCCGCCTGGACACTTTCCTATGCAAACCTGCTGTGGGGAACATGCTTTAGCAGCGGGTTGGACTTGACGGTCTCCAGGGGTCTCTTTCATCCCTTACGATTACGTGATTTCGAGCAACTAATAACACCTTTAGTCTTTCTCTTCTTCTGAGTGAAGAAATTCTGCCCGAATGCAAAACCTGGCTGTGGCACTCATCTTGAATCTTAATGCTACTGGCAGCCCACCCTGGACAGTGGGACCAATAACCAGTACGAGCAGAGCTGAGGTAGAGTTTAAGAGCAGAGGAGCGCAGTTTTTCAGGCCACAAAGCCAGGGAGGGCTGCACGATGCAAAGGGAACTCCCCATTGCCTCCCCGATAGCACGCAGAACCCCTCGCCCCTCACATCTTCAGTTGCCAGATGGGTGATTTTACAGGGGACAGAGGAAGATTAAAAAGCAAAGCAAAGCAAAACCCCTGCGATTCCGTGATTCTGCGAAGCAAAAGCGAAGCAAAGCACGGAGCGTTTCCGTGGCGGCCGTGCCGCGTGAAGCGAGAACAAAGGCCCCGGCCTCTCCAGCAACGCAAGGAGCCCTCTAGAGGCGGCTGCGGAGAAAGCCATCCCCACCGCGGCTTCGGGCCGTGGAGAGCCCTGCCTGGAGCACCAAGCCTCTGTGCCCTTTTCACTGTATGGCCTGTGCCCTCTTTAGCCCCGGCTTTCTGCATCCCTTCCTGGCACCTCCTGAGTCCCCACAGGCTGGAGAAATGCTAGGGGAGAGCCCAGCATTTCCCTTAGAGGCCGTGACACGGCGAGGGCAAAGACTTCTCCCACCTACGCAATGATCATCCGTGGCCCCTCACCCCACTCGGGGTGATGCACCTCAGCACTGCTCGCTGGGTGTGTGAGCAGGGCATCCGGCAGCGTTTGCTGGATGCATCTCCCAGGAGTGCTGGAGCAGCAGCGATGAGTTGCCTCTCATCTGCCTGAAATGGAGGCAAAGTGGCCTCGAGCGCTGCGTCTCAGAGGCGGCTGCCGTGACTGCCTGCTCTTTCTGCTTCAGTGTTCATGCTTCACTTTCAAGGACTTGGGAGTTATTAAAAGCAGCAGTTTGCTGTATAAGAGAAGTTACTCACGCTCCAGGCGCTTTTGTGCACCAATCTGAGCAAGAGAGCACAAAATCTTTCTGAAGCTTTCCCGAGGAATACGCTGTATTCTGGTTAGATGGCTTCGCAGATATAGAGAGGAGTCACCTCTTCTCTGCTTTCTCCTGAAAATTCTGGATGTTGACTATCTATCTGTTACCAATCCACCATTTCTCCACAGGGAGAAACTTTCCCTTTTCTCCCTGTTTCCTCAAAGCAACCAGCGTGTGAGCTCAGTGTCAAGGGGCTTCGCACCATAAGCCCATCGGGACAAGGTTTGTTGCTGAATGATTGCACACCATCAGCCAAATGGTCCCAGCAACCCAGCAGCTAGAACAGCTAGGTCTGGCATTTCTCACCTCTGTGCTTTTCTTGACTAGATCCTAATTAACAACCTGTTAAAAATCCAGGTTTTGATAATTTGTGACATAATAAATTTCTCATCAACTCTGATAAAGAAACAAAAAGGAAGTGTGTTTAAAAAGCACCTTCTATAAATCTCTAAGAATATTTATGGGGTGATATGGAAATAGCATGCATTATTCTCTTCTTTGGACTTCCATATATTGTGCACATTATTTTTAAAGGTGTGATGTCTGCTTTCCTTCAGGTTTGAACATGTTTATCGTTATCATTACATGGCTGCTTTTGGAGAGTAGTAGGGGAAAGTGGTTTGATTTTTATTTTCCCCCGTCCAAACGGAAGTAAATATTTGGTGCGTATGTTTAGGAAAAAAAAAAATGCAAACATATACTTTTATTTAATCTGCTTAAAATATTTGTTTTGGTAAACTGACAAATGCTGATTCCAGAAGTCTTGTAAGTGAGATAAAGCAATATCTTGATGCTTGGGCTGATATGTTAGCAATGCATGGGAGGGAATATTTATTTTTGTAAGTCTATGACAGAATTCCTGTAAAGTCTAAAAAAGATGCATATCTTTTATAAAGATGTTAGTGCTGTGTAAGCAATAGTCCACATATTTCATCTGTTTGTTATATTGCTGGTCTCCTTTAAGCCAAAAACCCCCACCGCTGTAAGTAGTAGTAACAGCAGTTTCTATCCCACTATTATCAGATCCCTGAATACTTATAATGCAGGCTAGGCTGAAGTTTAAGATCAGGTTTCTGCATGTATTTATTTCTTCATTTAACTGTAGAAAGTTTCTGTCTTTGCTTTTTGTTGGGCCTACGAGTAGAAAACAATGTATTGCTTCTATTTAGCAAGTCTCCTTTGAGAACTCAACCTGAGATTGAATACACAGCTGTGTCATCAGCCTTTCATGTCCATTCCACCAGGAAGGAAGGAACATAGCTTAGAAGGTGTCATTATCTTCTTCTGGAAGCACCCTGGCATTTTTAACCTGTCTTTGGTGCCATTTTACAATATGTTAGTGTAAGGATAACACAGTGAATAATACCAAATGGTATTATAGCCAAGATATTTTATAGATTGTGATGGAAAAGAGACAATTGAAATAGAGGGAAAAAACGTTCACCTGTTCCCTAGGCTAACAAAAGGAAACTCCCAAGGAGCAATCCCCAAAAATAAAACCTTCCCCAGTGGTGGTCAGCCCTAAAATGGGGTCTAGGAGAGGTGGACTCAGACTCCACAGTGGATTGCTTTCACCTGTGCTCCTGCAGCTGACTCAGTGCTTACCTCAGGTGATCAATCAGTGGTTCTGGCTGTGATTCAACAGTTCCCATACAGTTAGGAAGTTTTTGCCCTTCTTCTTTGGAATTAGAGAGAAGTTAAGGTTGACTGCCTTTCTTTTGTTCTATAAGATGGAAATCCCTTGGGACTTAGAGGGAATTTTGCCTTTTTCATGCCTGTCTAGTTAGTGCTGAGCTTTCACTATTTTTGTCTGAATTCCAGATATCAGTAAACTGGGCTTTGAGTGTTCTTTCTCTGGGAACCTCCCCCATTGTGTGATCACCCACACAGTAAAAATGTTTTTCTTATGTTGTGACAAAATTTCCCATGTTTTGACACATATCTATTGTCTCTTGTCCTTCCAGTGTGCATTTCCACTTCTGGTTCAGTATCTGCACACAGCAGGTCTCCCCTTCAACTTCTCTCCTCCTGGCTGATCTCATCACACCTCAGTCTCTCCTCGTATTTAACAGGTGCCAGTCTCTTGGTGACCCTCTGCTAGGCTCGCTACAGAGTGTCAACGCCTTTCTTGTACTGGGGAGGCCAAAGCTGGATACAGCCCTCCAGATGCAGTCTCACAAGAGCAAAATAGAGGGGAAATTATCACCTCATTCTTGCTAACACAGCCCAGGCTGGCATGGGCCTTCCTTGCTGCAAGGGTTCATTGCTGGCTCTTGATCAACTTGATGTCCAGCAGGACCCGTAGGCCTTGTCTGCAAAGCTGCTCGCCAGCCAGTCAGACCTCAGCCAGTCCTGTGCATGGGATTATTCCTCATTAGGGCAGGGCTTGGTATTTCCCTTTGTTGAACTTCGTGAGGTTCATCTTGGGCCAAAAGTTCAGATGTTTTTCCACTCAACTTATTGTCCCCATCATTCAATCAATCTCTCACTAACTTCATTAAAACGAAGATATGGAATAAATGGAACTTAAAATAGCTACTTGAGTTCTCAACAAGACATTTTTATCAGCTTAAACATTAAGTAAATATATAACTTGCTGTGGAATCTTATGCCAAAGACGACTTCTGCGGAATGTGAAATTGCTGCTGGTTTGCCTAAAGGTCTGCCAAATAACTAGTGCAAAAATCAAGAATATTGTGAGCTGGAGGGCACCTTGGATAGAGTGGGTGCTGGCAGAAAACTTACATAATGCTATGTCAGACTGAAGTTTGATTTAGTAATTTTAAAAACATTAAGCTCATTCAGCAGATAATGAGACTGTGAGCTAATCTCTAGATGTCAAGCTATCACTGTTATTTGAGATACAACTGCCAAAAGTGTATAAACATTATTGTTATTGTCTTTAGTAACTGTTTGTAGATAATGCCCTGCAGTGTACATGCATTATTTCTTAGTTATTGGAGATGTAAGATTCTTTTATTTAATTTGATTTGTAGTAATTAGTTTGATGTTTACTGTTCTATACATAGTTGTAATTTTCTCTCCTCAGTAAACTGAGAGAAAGGATCACAGAAATCAAATGATACTAAGAGAAGTTATAGAAATTAAAGATTATAAAACCATCAATAGAAGTCCGTTATAATAAATTTCTTCCAGAAAATTTCAGAATTATTTTTAATTCCCTTGGATATTACTCTAGCCGATGTCTGTGTACTACATATAGAAGAAACACTTCCAGAAAAGGGGCTTGTGATTTTAAGTGCCACTATTTTCGTTTCTAAAATGTAGGCATTTTCTGGAGGCTGGTCATCAGAAGGTGATACTTGTCACTTTCTAACAACTCTTTGCACTCTCAGATTCCACAAACATTTTGAAAATGAGTTTTTTGTATCTCCTCTGGTTTGTACAGTCCCACCTACTCCAATCATAAGTGGGGCTGTTGTCCTATTTCTGTGTAGTGTTGCTGAAGATGTTCAGTAAACAAACATTTGACTTTCTCTTTGGCTGTAGTGATGCTGGATTGCCAGGCATTGGAGAAGCCAGACTCTGAATTTTGAAGACATTTGGGATGATTTAAATGGGAATTAGGAGCCTGCCTTCGGATGTTCTCTGCTCTGTGTGTAGGACGAACTGTTCCAGGTCCTCTAAGGCTTACTATGCCCTGCAAAGGGCCCGGTGGCTCAGGTTCCCAGATTGCTCAGCTTGGAAAGGCCACAGTGTGCTGCAGCCTTGCTTGCCCATCTGCATCCTACTTGAAGAAGTGCAGGATGCACAGGGACTGCTGTGTCTCAGCGTGCAGCTGGTTCTCACGATTCATGAGAGCATCACAGAAAGCACACATTGCCCAGTTAGAAATAAATGAAAGTAATTGGAAAGTCTGGAGGAGGCTGAGAAACTTGTAAAGAACAGGAAAGGCACTAAAAAGAAAAGAGAAACAAAAAAAGAAGGAAAGTGAAGATGATCAGACAGACCTTTTCAAATTTCAAAGACATATTCCTGTCTTACTGGTAAGGGATTAGTGTGCAGATACACATTAATTTTCTGCAGTGGAAAAGTTAGTGCAATAACAGACCAAAAAACTAAATATAGCTGCTTCTACACTTAGTTACTATGTAATGCAGTTTGCTGATGGTTGCCAGAGAAACCCATTTAAGCTGTTGAACAAAGTTGTGCTGTCCCTGCTTTATCCTCTCCCACATAATGAACTTTTAAAGAAGTGAAGGTTTAGTACAGAATTGAACTATTGGGAATGTGCTGCATACGGAGGCAGTAAGTGTTTGGATGTCAACTGTGTGCATGTACTTTTCTATTGTGGAGCATGGCAAAATTGCTCAAGGTGTCTTTCTATAGTGCTAGAGAAAGCCAGCATTGTTAGCTCCGTCTGAGCTCTTCCATCAAGACACGTGCTCAGCTGCGGAGGTGGATAAGGAGATACACTTTCACAACACTCTTGGAAAAACTTTCCGCATTTCTTGAATTCAGCAAGGCTTGAACTTTTTAGCTGTTATGAGATGTTTGATAACTTCATGGTGGAGCGATGGCATCAGTGGACAAAGAAAGGGCAACTGGTGTTGTTTATTTGGACTTATGCAAGGCCTTTGACGTGGCCCACACCACATCCTTATCTCTAAATTGGAGAGAAATGGATTTGAAAGCTGGACTTCTCAATGGATTAAGTGGTGAGATAGCTGTAGCCAAACAGTTGTTGTCAGTGGTTCTGTGTCCAGGTGGAAACTAGTCGCAAGTGCTGTCCCCCAGGAGTCTGTCTTGGGACCAGTGCTCTTCAACATCTTTATCAGTAGTAAATGACAGTGGTTTCGAGTGTATCCTCATCAAGTTTGCTGATGACACCAAGCTGAGCGGTGCAGTTGACATGACAGAAGGGAGAGGCATCATCCTGAGGGACTTGGATGTGCTTGAAAAGGGTGCTCAGAAGAACCTAATGAGGTTCAATGAGGCCAAATGAAAGGCACTGCCCTTGGGTTGAGGCAGTTCCAGATACTAGTAAAGACTGGGAGAAGAACTAATTGAGAGCAGCCCTGAGGAGAAGGACTTGGGTGTTCTGTTGCATGAAAAGCTGGACATGAGCCAGTAGTGTGCTCTTGCGGCTAGAAAGAACAACTGTACCCTGGGCTGCATCAAAAGAGGGATGGCCAGCAGGGAGAAGGAGGTGATTGTCCCCATCTACTCTGCCCTCGTGAGGCCCCATCTGGTGTGCTGCATCCAAGCCTGAGGCCCCTAATACAGGAAGGATGCAAAGCTGTTGGATTGGGACCAGAGGAGGGCCACAAAGGTCATCAAAGTGCAGGAGCACTTTTCCTATGAAGAAAGGTTGAGAGGGCTGGGCCTGCTCATCCTGGAGAAGAGAAGGCTACAGGGAGACCACACTGCAGATTTCCAGTACTTGAAGGGAGCTTACAAGCAGGATGGGGACCAACTTTTTACATTATCTGATAGTGATAGGACAAGAGGGAATGGGTTTAAACTGAAAAAGGGGATATTTAGGTTAGATGTTAGGAAGAAATTTTTTACTCAGAAGGTTGTGAGGTGCTGGGACAGGTAACCCAGAGGAGTTGGAAATGCCCCCATCTCTGGAGGCATTCAAGGCCACGTTGGATGGGATCCTGGTCACCCTTATCTAGTGGTTGGCAACCCTGCCCATGGCAGGGAGGTTGTAACTAGATGATCTGCAAGGTCCCCTCCAACCTAATCCATTCTATGATTCTATGCACATTTTTTCATGGTCATGAGCTCTCTGCCAAGGACTAGAAGCAGACAGGCTGGGAACCTGAACTGAGTGTACCATCTATGGCCTTGGGCAGATCCTTCTAAGAGCTGCAACCCAGACCTGGCTGACAGTAGATCAAGGCTGCAGTATCCATACTGAACTGTGGGACTTGCGCATTAAGATTCAGTGAGATTGCCAAGAGCACAAAGGAAACAAAGGCAGGAGTTCTATAGCCTGGGAGGCAGATGACTTTGGTAGAACAAAACATAGAGCTACAAAAATGCGTCTCAGAGATGTTGAATAACTGTTCAGTCTCCTCTGGTACAAGGAGTACATCCCGTAAATAGTTCTGGCCTCTAGGTATCGTTCAGGTCTCTTCCCTCACTACAACTTCTTGTCTAAAGGAACCACTCAAGTGCATATTCATGTTTAATTTGCTTGATTTCTGCTGAACTTACACATTGTGTAGTTATTCGGTCACTGAAACTAACCTCCCCTTTCTCATGGTGCTCCCTTCACGGAATGGATTTTCATGTTGAGTTGTGGGCTGACATCTCTTGCTCTTGGTCAAGATGAAGAGCAAAAATTCAGTCCTCTTGTACTTGCTTTCTGTGAAGCCCTTTAATTAGCCCTGTGAAGTTCATGAAGGTCTTTTGAAAAGGAGCACATCCAGGATTTCCCTTGGGATTTCCCCTTTTCGTTCTGGAATTATCTCTGTTTTATTACTTATTGATCAATCAGGGCATCAGTCTTATGAAAAAGGTTTCATCAAAACACGGAACGGGGAAGGAATTACACTGAATAGCAACAAGGCTTAAAACATGGACACTGAAAATAAAAAGTATTGATCTTGAGAAATATTGTCCCTATCTGGGGAAACAGCAGGGAAAAAAAAGGGCATGGTATCAGCTCACAGCAGAGGCTTGGCTTCGGTGAGATGGGAGAAATCAAGTCAGAGAGGGGAATGATGGTAAACCAACGAGAGCTCCCATCTAGGGGAAAAAAAACCAAAACCAAACAAGATATGGGAACACCACGCACATGTGAAGCCAATCTGCTAAGCAGACGGCAAAGTCACCTGAATGATTTGTGTGCTGCAGTTAATGAACACTCACAACTGGGCAGGAGATCAATAGCAGTGACAATTAGATACCGAGCAGAAGGAGAATGATATGGAAACACCATGACCAAACTCCTAGAAACATATGAAGATGGGGAAGGGAAATAATTGGATATAATATTTAGAGAGCTAGATGCTGCAATTTTCTCTGCCCTGTAAACAGATTTATTTCTTCTGAAATGTATCTGTATATAGCCTCAGACATTTTCCTTGCTACTGGTCTGATGTTTCCTCTCATTTCTTTCCCAAAGTTCTCACCAAGACTCCCTTTATTGGTTGAAAACATAGAAATGTAGAAGAATGTCTTTGTTTTTCACACAATTTCTTTCTCGTGGGACCAGTATTTTAAAGCCTGCATCCTGCAAGCTTGTTTCATACTCTTTTCTGCCTAAAATGCCAAATCACTTTTTCTTCATTTCTCCTTCACACTATTACTTCTGCAATGAGGCCCTGGTACTTCATTAGAGTTGTCAAGCATTGCTGTAGCACTGATAATCATAATAAAGAATGCACAATTTCAGGACACATTTCAGTGTCCTTTTCACCTCAGGCAAACATGTGCAGGCAGGCAGTGATACACTGAAAGGTCTTCCCCTAACCAGTGTAGCTGCCTAGCTTAAATAATCCTGCCGTCAGCCTCGTTGGAGGCTGATGCGTGACCCTCAGCACTGAGCATCGTCATGGAGCTGGAAATTTGATACCCACAAAATGTGGGTGTACACCAGTGGTAGTGTCAAGGGCTGGGAAATGCAAGCCTTCTGGCAGAGGTATGGTTACTTCAAGTTGTTAAAAAAAATAAATAAATAAGAAATTAATGGCTTTAGCAGGAAAATAAGGGATTGAGAAGAGGGTAATGGACAAAGAACACAAGGTTCCTTCAGCGCTTGGGGTTCAAGCAATAGGGAAGACATGAGAAAGAATGTGCATGCCAAGTCACTGTTTTCAAAATCCTCCCACATAGCAACTGCTTCTATTGAGGCTTTCTGTTGTGAAAGCCCTTCTTTCACTGCAAACAGAGAGGTAGCTCCTGGTGAGCCTTGGCTCCTGGCAGAGGAAAATACTATGCTTTGGTCAGCAACAGGGAAAATGCCTTTATACCTTTGCTTGACTGTAGTGCTGGAACTGCTCTTCCCGATCACCTCAGCACAGGAGACATTCATCTGTGCCATCAGAGCTGGGGGAATGAGCCTTCACACCTCTGGTGAACTGCACCTGAACTTTGCCTGAACGTGTGCCTGAATCTGAATGTTTCTGCTTGAACTCATTTCTAGTTTTTAATGATTCTTTTTACTATTATTTTTGGCTTCTAAGTGGTACAAAAGGGAATTTACATTGTCTAGGAAATGTGTCCAGAATGATGGTAGATAAACCTCAATTGAACTATAAAAATATGACAGAGTATGAACATGTAGCAGGGGAATTCAAGTTAAAAAGAAAAAAAAAGTAATTCAGATTAAAATATAGATATATATCTTAAAGATCAGAGCTAAGCAGACCCAAATAACACATATTTCAAAGCAGTCAGAGAATTAGCCAGTGTTCCTTAAGAATTCTGAAGGATCTTCACTGCAAGAGGAAAAAGAGAATAAAAGATATGCTACTGTTTAGGGAAAAGAGCTATCTGGCCTATTGCTATATAAGTTCTTTTAGGATAAAATGCTGGAACAAATATTATTATTAGTAAAGCCATAGAAGTACCAGTAGCTAAGATGTTCAGAGGTTTCATTATTTCTCTTACGAGCTTTGACAGGTTAGTTTGAAATAATTATGTACATGTACCGGTCAACTGTGCTGTAGTATCAATGTGAGAATATTGTTTGTAAAGCAGAATTACAAAAATGCCAAGTACTGTTTCTGTAAATCAGTTTCCACCAGCTGTTCTCATTATTGGTTGGAAAGTTGGTAATTGAAGGATCATTAAGAAGTGAAAATGTATCTTAAAATAACTTGTTCTGCAAACAGTGCCTTTTATTGGTTTTCTTTATCTAAACACCAGCTCCAATATTTATCAAGGCTGCAGTATGCTGTGTGTGTACGAATCCCTCCTGCTCTTCTTTACAGTTTACCGAGTGAGCAAAACAGCTTCTTGGTAGATGGAATTTAATGCATTTACATGGCAAGACCTCATCATAGCACTAAAACAGACCTTCTGCAGTCAAAACAAACCTTTAGAAAACATGTGCACACCTGACAAAAGGGTGACAGCTTGGCAGAGACTCAACAGAAAACAGGGTTCCCAGGGTCTCAGAGGAACAAAATGCTGCAGATAGCTGGCTTAGGGACTTTGAGAGCAACCTCTCAAACACAGCTGTAGATTGAAACCAAATCCCCTTCAAGAAGGAAGCTGGAAATTTGTGTAGATCTTTATTTAAAGCATCGCTTTCCAGCTTCTCTTTCCTAACCTAGCAGGCAACATGCCTTGAACATGAACCAAGCTCTGGGTGCTGGGGCTTTTTTTTATTGTTTGGTTTTCACCCTATCTTTCAACAGCTTCCAAGCGAGGGAACGTTCAGGACCTCCTCACTCTGTCTGCCATCCCACTCCAGGACAGAGTGCCCCAGCCAGCTGCTCACTGCGCATCCTTCAGCACTTACAGACCTCTACATGTGTGGTGTAAACATGCTAATGCTCTTTGGATAAACAGCATTGTTTGGCTCTTATGTTATGACTGCAGTGGGACTTTGGACACCCCTCTTGGCTATTTCAGGACAGCGTGGCGCAGGAAAGCACACGAAGAGGGAGATCTGCTCTCCACACACCTTGATGTCGGCAAAGTGAGCTCATCTTTCCTATCTTCAGCACAGGTAATTATGCCCTCCCACTGCTTTAAACAAAAATACATTCTTCTCTTTCAAACAGTCACATTTTGATAACTCTTTTCTGCCCACCTTAGCTCTTATCAATCAGGCTTTACGTAACAGTAGTATTTTGAGAAGTGACACCTACTCTGCAGAACAGCTATTAGCAAAGGGCAACTTGACAATGAAAGGGCGAACACGAAATGCTATATTCTGGCTAAGGACAATGTTTTCACAAATGAAAACCAGAAGGCAAAACTGGCCTGGAGGGAGAATTTGACACAGAGGGATCCTTGATAGTAAATAGGATTTCTTTTCTTAGAGCAGTCCCTGGCTTTAATTATGTTTTCATTCTCAGCATACTACAGAAGAGGGCAGTATAAACTAAGTGTTTTGCATATAGTAATAGTGCATCTGTGGTCTCATTAGCAGCACTGGAACTTAAAATGATATTTCTGTTAATACATTAAGGAATGATTTATTCAAGAGCAGAGCTACCATATTAAATCTTCAGTTCATGTTCCAGAGGATTTTCTATCCCAACTCTTCTACACACAGAGCAATGAGTCTCCTTTCAGTCTGCTTGTTCTGTAAATCCAACGTACAGTCTGCGTGAAAAGTGTAGACGTGATAAATGCCAAACAAGCTAAGTAGGTTCAGTAGTGAATAAGGTGGGAAACTGTAGCACAGTGCTTTCACTGACTCCTGGGGATATAGGAAGCCTGAATCAGAGGAGCAGCCTGCTTCTCCAGGGTCCTGCCTCTGACAGTCTTCATTTTCATCCATGTGCAGGGTTGCACAGAGCAACTGAAGGACTCCTGATGAAAGAGTCTCAAACAGTGCTTTCAGCCTTTAAAAGTGCCTGTTATTGCTCTAACATACATTTGACCGGACAGCATGAACAGGGAGCTTTAACAAGACCAAGTGCTGAGTCCTACACTTCAGTCACAACTACCCCATGCGCTGCTACAGGCTTGGGGCAGAGAGGCTGTCAAGCAGAGTGGAGGAAAAGGATCTGGGGGTGTTAGTTGATAGCCGACTGAACATGAGTGTGCCCAAGTGGCCAAGAAGGTCAATGGTATCCTGGCTTGGACCAGAAATAGTGTAGTCAGCAGGAGCAAGGAAGGTGATTGCCCCTCTGGTGAGGCAGCACCTTGAGAACCATGCTCAGTTTTGGCTCCCTCAGTACAAGTAACACACTGAGGCCCTAGGGCGTGTCCAGACAAGAGCAACAAAACTTTGAATGGTCTGGAGCACAAGTCTTATGGGGAACAGCTGATGGAACTGGGATTGCTTAGTCTGGAGAAGAGGAGGCTCAGGGGAGACATCTTAGCTCCCTACAACTACCTGAAAGGAGGCTGTAGTGAGGTGGGGATTGGCTTCTTCTCCCATATGTGATAGGATGAGAGGGAATGGCCTCAAGTTGTGCCAGGGGAGGTTCAGATGGGATATTATGAAAAATTTCTTCTCAGAAGGGTGGTGAGGTATTGGAACAGGCTGCCCAGGGAGGTGGTGAAGGCACCATCCCTGAAGGTTTTCAAGAAAAGGGTAAATGTTGCATTGAGTGGTTGGAGGTTGGACTAGATAATCTTCATGGTCCTTTCTAATCTTAATGATTCTGACTGTATGAACTGAGGTAGGTGTCAGTCCAGTTTTCTGTTTAAAAAAATATATATAGGTATGTACAATCCTGTCTGCTGGAGTTAACCTCACCACCACACAGCTGTAGCACTGCCCAGTTTTGATTTACCACTGCAGCGGCAGCGTCACCACATCTTGTCATGGGCTGCAGACAGCAAGTGAAGGAAGGAGGTAGTATTCTTAATCAACCTAACTGATACTATTAGGAAATTACACAAGCTCTCAGTCTTTTCCTCAGGCCTTCAAGGAGTTAAGTTTTCAGATTACTTTGTCCTTCTTCCTCTCCACAGCACTCTTTCCCTTACATAATAGTTCTGCTCCCCTTACATAATAGTAACTTTCTAAAAAATCTCCTTTCATTGCTGATTTTTTAATGGTTTGCATCTCTCCAAAGAGAGATTTCTCTGCGAACTATGTATGACAGGAAACATCAGACAGCTTGTGGAGGTTGTGTGTGCAAAAGGGAAGAAAAAGTTTCCTCCAAAAGCTGGAAGGAAGGGGATGAAATTACTATATATAACATCACAGGCTGAAAGTTATAATTTGACATTTAAAGTGTACCCTGGGAGAAACTTGGATGAAATCAAGTTTGAAAATCTAACAGGAAACCACAGGGTCTGTAGGTGGGTACAATCTAATTGAGAATTTCATAGATGCGTTTAGCAGGGATAGTGCTCTAATAAAAACATCTATAAAAATAATTTTCTGTGAAAATCTTCAGGATTCAACAGCAGGAGAAGGGGAAATAAAGAAAGAGAGGCAGGGAAACAGGGAGAGAATCTGACTAAAGTAACATCTGCTGAAAATTGCATGTTTTACAATCTTGTGTAGGAGGACTCTAAACATTTAATGATGCAAACGTCAGACTCATATTTCAAGTGCCCCAAAGCATGAAATGTTCAGATTAAGAGATGGAGTTTCTGCCCATCTGTAGCAGAATCACACTGCTATTTATAGACTTGCTTTTCTCGAGTAGCTAAAATGGTTTCTTCTCACCAACAGGCAAACCTGTAACCGAATGTAACTGAGTCATCTGAATTCACTGCAGCTGTCCCTCAAATTAAGAAGCCTAAATCCTACCTTTTCACCTGTGAGAGCACCTAGGTAGGCAGATGATGGCCGAGTGCTGCCATTTGAAAAACATTGCAACTCCTGTAAAAAAGGCAATTTTGTAGTTCTTGGAGGTTTTGTGACGGTTTCATCTGAAATGTTCCACAGCTCTGCCAAGCTTCTCCTCCTCCACTCCCGGATTCTGCTTGCTTGACAGGGAGGATCACGACAGGATTTGCAGGGGAGAGCCATAGTCAGAGAAGTCTGTTTTTAACCTACCCACACAGTTAACCTGAATGCGTCCCAGAAAACACGCTAGTTAAGTGCATTATGTGCATTTACTTTGTCAGCTGCTTTTCACGGGTGCTACTTGAGCAGACGCTGTATAAGCATTCTCCAGTTGAGTTACGTTTGCTGTGTGTGAATTCCCTGTCAAACAGAAACAGTGTCTGTGAGGAAGTGTGACCATCAGCCAAGCTGAACCCTGAATACGATAGAAAAATTATCCACCTGACATTGCAGTGTATAGGGTACAGAGAAATTGTGATTGTCTAGAATAGCTGGAATTGTGTAATAGTTTTGTTTTTGTTCTTGTTTTTGGCAAGTAAGTCATGCACTTTTTCAGGAGGAAGAACTGCATTATGATTGTTACCCTTATCATTCCAGGAATCTCTTCAGGGCACCAAGGAATGAGGCATTAATTGGCATTAAGCTGAGATCAAAGTGGTGAGGAGTTAGAGAGTGCTGGATAGAAAATGAACGAGGAACGCAAAGAACAAATCTCTGCCACTTTATGCTTTCTGCATGTGACACAGACTGTCACTAGGAGGCCGTTGTGCCCCTGACAGCATGACTGCTCTCATTTCCCCATCACTTAATCTCACAGCCCACATCTCCTCAGGCCTTGGAACTGTGCCTCTGCCTTCTCTAGTCTCAGTGAGACCTGGAAACATGCCTTATTCAGTCAAGACAGAAGACGCCTAATGCTAGATGCATCTGGTAGCATCAGCTTCTGTCCTCTGCAGGGGGAACTACAGTGGGGACTGAGACCTTGCTGCCAGGGTCTCCTATCCACATGGAAAATCAGTTTTCCAGGGCAACTCACCGTGCTGTGGATGGTTTCCTCAATGTTACTGGCCAGTCTTGACTGCAGCACACTGCTTCTCTAGCCCACTGCCATCGTTGTTTCCATGTTTGTGTGTGCAGAGCCGTGGAGCACATGGGTACATCTTAGGTTTCTCCTGCATGGTGCAACATGAGGGACAAATTCCTCAGAGTCCTGCCAGACCCTCACCTCAGGTCAACTAGTGAAACATCAGTCAATGTTTTCTCAAGCTAAATGCACACTGTACATGGATGCTAATAATTTGAATGAATGTAAGCAGTAAATACCTAGATTTATTCAAGAAGAACTTGTAGAGGTTGGCCTAGCCCTTCAGGAAAATACAGCAGACACCTCATTCCTGTCACCTGGATTTCAAATAAATTTAAGATTGTGATCTACTGATATTAAAGGAGGCATCCTTCTCATCAGTGAACATTACACCATGAGTTGTTTGCCCAGTTGCAGCTAACCACTGGATCCGTTTGTGAACACCAGGTATCATAGTGCTCCTCTTTGGAAAGTCAAAGATCAAAGCCTCGTGGTATGTGCACATACTAAATCATTTGTCTGGACCTTAAAGTATGGAAGAATCTTAGTGGTCAAGAAGAGATAACTGGCAGGGAAGGTGCAATGCTGCTGGAAAAGGTAGCATAGGCATTATGTTCAAATCTGCACACAGCAGGGGCAGGGAAAGAACATCTGGGTGGCAACAGGTTGATATACAGCACATCCACACCACAAATACGTGCTACACAAACTTAGGAAAAGAGCAATTTTCTCCTAGGTAACGCAAGTGCAAGAAATGCTCCTCAATGTATTTCCTAAATTATACAGTATGGGTAGTTCATTATGCTTCATTAACAGTGACCCCTGGCTCTGCAGAGATCCCTGAGCCTCTGCTGTTTAGTATTTCAGACTTGATAGTTAATTCCAACCAAAGCACAAGCTGAAGAAGGTATTCGTAGCAGCAGACAGCTTCTGAAACACGCACTCTTCCTGAAATTAGATGTTGGTCACTAGAGGGCACTAACACCTCAACTTAGCGTCAAGACTGCTGAGACCGTCCGATGGAAGTTTGTGGAAGATTCCCATTTTCACAGATAGGAATTGAAATATACGCGGAAAAAAATAATATGTTCATTATTAACAGTAACAGTAACGGTTATCTTACTGTTAATTAATAACAGTAAGAAAAGTTTTTCTTGTTAAAATTAAAAGAGTTAGGCTAACAATGAGGTTCCGAACTTTATGCTAAATAAGAAAACTTTCCTAACCATATGCAACCGTTCAACACTGACCGATTGAAGTGTGTAGAAGTCACTCAAAAACGAAACAGAAAAACAGAAAAGAGTAAAATTATCTAACCATACTTAAGCATATGCAGCTTGATTCATCACAAAAAGTGAAACAAGATTGTACCCAGAAAGTGGTGTTCAGTGTGTCAATGTGTGGATGGAAATCAGTGGCGAGTGGTGTCCCTCAGGGTTCTATACTGAGACCAGTGTTCTTTAACATCTTCATCAATGACACTGACAGTGGGATTGAGTGCACCCTCAGTAAGTATGTGGATGATAACAAACTCTCTGGTGTGGTCAACTCACTGAGGGATGGGATGCCATCCAGAAAGAAAGGTTTGGGAAGTGGGCCCAGGTGAGGTTTGATAAATCCAAGTGTAGGGTCTTCTACCTGCTCGTGGCAACCCCCACTATCAATACAAGCTGGGGGATATAAGGATAGAGCAAAGCCCTGATGACAAAAACATGGGGATACTGGCAGATGGCAAGCTTGAAATGGGCCACCTATGTGACAATGCAGCCCAAAAAGTCAATTGTATCCTGGGCAGCATTAAGACAAGCATGGACAGCAGGTTGAGGTAGCTGATCCTTCCCCTCTGCTCTGCACTGGTTTGACCTCACCTGGAGCACTGTGTCCAGATTTGAAGTCCTTCAGTACAGGAGAGATGTGAACTTGCTGTACTGCATCCAGAGGAGAGCCACCAAAACAATGCAAGGGATGGAATGCCTGCCCTACAAGGACAGGCTGAGGGAGATGGGGCTGTTCATCCTGGAGAAGAGAAAGTTCTGGTGAGACCTGAGAGCAGCCTTTCAGTATCTAAAGCAGGACTAGAAGAAAGAAAGGGGTGGGCTCTTTAGGGGGGTCTGTTGTGATAGGATAAGAGAAAATGGTTTAAAACTAAAAGAGGAGAGATTTAGATTGGATATAAGAAAGAATGTTTTTACAATAAGAGTGGTGAGGCACTGGAACGGATTGCCCAGAGAGGTGGTGGATGTCCTGTCCCTGGAGACATTCAAGGTCAGGCTGGACAAGGCTCTGAGCACCTTGATGTGGTTGCAGGTGTTCTTGTTCATTGCAGGGGAGTTGGACTAAGATGACCGTCCAAGGGTCCTCTCCAACTCAAAAGATTCTGTGATTCTATGAAATTGTTGATTATATAAATGCCTTTGTTTTTCAATACATTTGCACATAAGCAACCTGGAAGGATACTGCAGGTGTTTCACACACTGGTGAAATTTACCTCCCTTACTAACTAGAAAAATGCTAGTTTCGCTTTTGCCATGAGTGGCAGGCAGGTCCATCCCATCCTCCCGTCTCCTTTAGCTCTGCTATTTCCACAACAGCTGGTCCCAATCAGCTCAGGACATATCGTTGCTCCAGCCTCCCAGCAAACTTCCATCTCTAATCTGAAGCACTGGGGTGCTCAAAACTGAGAGCCTGAAAACAGGCTCTCCTGAATGCAGGAAGATAGCAAGGCTGTTTAATCATTCAAAATTACGCAGCCTAAGCTTTGCTCCCTCAAGGATGTAAACATCTCTTTTTAGCAAGGCTTGGTGGTAACAGTGTTTCTCCTGGATTTCAGCTTCCTAAAGCATTTGTGGAAAAACTGATCTTCGTATGATTTGACTGAAGGGGCTGGTGGTTGTAAGGGACCAAACAAGGTGGTGCTTAAAGCACTGTCTGGCACACAGGATAAACAGCTTTGTACAGGGGCAGAACCCAAACCTGGGTTTGGGCAGCATATCTGAGTACCCTTTGCACTGCTGTGTCCTCATTTAGTTTAAAAGGTATCTCTGAGTGAGAAGATTTGGTCTATGCCTCATTTCTTGGCAATAAGAAGACTGGAAAATATGAGGAGGTATATGAAAAGTATAAGAAAAAAAGACCATTGAGGGGGCGCATGAAAACAGTCTTTCAGCAGATACAGTAAGACAGGGCAGTGCTTATTCTGCAAGTCTTGGCAAGGCTGGGTTTGAGATCTGCTTGAAGCAGACCTGTATCATCAGAGACAGGTGGTTGTGAATAACAACCCAACTTCCCCAGTGGAAACCCAATTGTTAAAAAAAAAAAAGTAGTTGCTTATAAGGTTATTTGGCATTTTATGAGTACTAAGAGTTGACCATATTCCTCTAGAAGAGCATCCTGGTGCCTAACTTCCTGCATATTTAATAACCTGGGGGGGACTTGTCTCCAAAGCAGGCATCAGTACCAGAAGAGACGGGGTTGTGCAAGTCTCCTAGGGGAGCCCTCAGCTTCTCACAATACTTGTGTTCATCTCCTCAAAACTATTGCCCTACTTAGAGTGTTTTTTGGGAGGGAGATATCCATCCTTTAAGTACTGCCAAGGCCTCAGCTTGGACACATTCTGGTACTGGGGGCTGCACTTCAGAGAGGAGATGGGCAAGTAGGGCTGGGCTCAGAGCTGAGCAAAAGGAATAGCAAAAGGCTGGGAAATGCAACCTGTGAGGAGCAAATAAGGAGTGGTGTGTTAAACTTGATGAACGTGTGCTTAGAACGATTTAAAGTACGTCCAGTAAACCTGCTGTGAAATATGTGGAAGAATACCTCATTTCAGAGGGATGTAGGAAATGGTCTCCTGACACCCTCTTACAGGGTGACTTTGTATGATTCTCTGAAATCTTAGGTTTAGAAATCTGTCTAGAGTTACAGTGAGGGGAAAAAATACTCTAATAGTTTTATCTATCTTTTATCAGCAAAGTTGTATCTATCATTGATCATCAAAGAAACCTGAAACAAGGGCTTCACTAGAAGAAAGCCATTACTTGACTCTGAGGTACAGCAGTTTTCCCTTCAGGTGGAAAATGTCTCAATAAAAATCCCTGCAACAAGAAACTAGCACCATAAAAATCCAGGAATATATTGTGTTTTAGATTGAGTTCCAGTAAATATATATGAATTGCCAGCATGGGACCTGAGCAAATATTTCAAGGCATGACCAAAGGACAGAGTAAGAGTAATCACCAGCCTGCTTTTTAGGTTGCCATTTTGCCTTTAAAAGGTGTTAACAAAGCCAACCCTGAGTGTCAACCCATACGCAGGCTCACAGGTAGGTTGGTTGACAAGAATTTCTCTGTTTATAACAACCCTATCACAGTGATAGCTATATCATGCTGGTATGACAAACAAACAAACAAAAACTAACAAACTTTAGGAAGAGGAGAAAACATTTAAATACAAATGAGAAAGGGAAGAGACCAGCTAACAGGTTTATACTTCAGTGAGAGAAGAACGCTCAGGTCGTGGAGAGGACAACAGTGCCCCTTCTGCCCCAGTAGTGACAAGAAAACTTGAGTAGCAGTGCCTAGAAGGAAGGAAAACAGCAGCAAAGCCAAGGAAATGGGCACAGCATGGGTATACAATGCACAAGAACCAAGTTGCACCCTTTCTGTGTCTGCCTGTTTGTTTCTATTGTGCAGACCTATTTTTGCTTTGCTCTATAATTCTCTGTGCTGACCTTCTAAGGACAGACATGTTAGGGAATTTCAGATGGTGCTGTAATGTCTTGGCCATTGAAAACTCTTCCTTATTATGTCGGAAATGTTCTGTTGGTGCTTTCTTTAGCAACTTTACTGGCTCTGCTGCAAACTGTTACTTAATTTATATTCAGTTTATGAGCTGGCTGGCAGGAACATCAAGTAATTTTGGGGGGAAAAGGATTTTTTTTTTTTAATAGTTACTGCTTTAGTAACTAACTAATTTGACATTAAGTTGTTATATTCCTAATGAACCCCATTCTCTTATTTTCTTATTCTGAGTGTGCATGCTGTCATGGTGAACGAAAAGCAAAAGCAAAACATAAAACAAAAGGTAAGATGAGGTGCCTAAACCCAAGGTCGGTTACTGAAAAAGGGAAATTCGAAGTCTCATAACCTTTCAAGGATGTTGCTGCGTCCTTCAAAGGCTCCCTGTGGTGATGGTGAGGAACTGCATGTGACCCCATCTTCAAGGTCAAACAGACTAGACAGACGGCCAAGAAACCACACAAGGTGGTGACATGTCTTCTCCTAAGCAGCCCTATTCCTATACCAGAAGGAGAGAAGCTCCTAGCCCCATCCTTCTACTTACTCTAAAAGCTTTTGCAGTACTATTGTCCTTTCTGTGACTTTCTTTCACTAACAAAGGGTCTGTAGCAAGCCTAGGTACTTCACACAAGACATTAGGTCTGTACTTAAGCGAGAAGCAATGACCTCCAGTGCTCACCTCTCAGCCTCCCATACAAATCAAAGCGACAATTTTGAGTGCAAGTGAAGGAGATCAAGGAGCATCTTATGGAGCCTCTAATACATACATTTCATACTTAAGTGCAACCTCATCACTTCCAGTTCTCAGAGCCATTCAGGACTACTCTACCACGTGCATTTCATTTCAGTTTTAAAAGCAGATGTTTAAGACCACTCCTTGAGAAGCATCCGGAGTCCATGCTGTTCTTGCTTGCCAGCATTCCCCAAATCTGTGGCTTATTCTTCCATCCAGATCTCATTTTTATTTTCTCTTCCGTTTTAAAACTTTGTGGACATAAAAATAGCTCCCTACAAATTCAGAGAAAAACTCTAGAACAAAAAGTAACGCAACAAGAAATCTGATAAGAGAAAAACAGAAAGGGAAAGAGGGGAGGGCATGCCACAAATTATATCACTGACAACATTGAAATGCTTAAAGAATGCATATTGAGAAACAACAGGAATTAAGAGGCCACAGCTGTGAGATGAGAAGTGATAAGGAACTGCTATCCTTTAATAAGGCATCCTAGCAGACATGCTTCAAATGTCCCTTTTCCCCTGGCCTCCCTAATCTCCAGACAAACAGTACCTGCAGAAAGAGTAATCATAACAAAAATAAGAAATCTAGGCCTCATTTACTATTGTTGTTCTGGATTAAAACGGAGCTGGGCTAAATCAGTGAGCAAATAAAATACATACAGGCAAAGCTTCTGCACGCATCAAGGGTGAAAGGCAGAAGAAAAGAAAAGAGAGGGATAAATAGCAGCATTAACTCTGCAATTGTTACTAGTCTGTCAACAAACATACTTTAGGGGTTTTCTTGTTAAGCCAGGTGGATATATAGTGGTGGCAGAGGATTTCAGCCTTTCAGGTTTGTTTAAAAGCGTCCACACACTTTAACTAAAAATGCACACAAAAGCCTCTTCTCGGGCTTCTTTCATGTTGCAGGAGTGCAAGGTAAATGTCTGTTTTAGCAGCCATTTGTTGGGGGGACTTTTTGCTGTTGAGCAAACTTTTCACATAAAAGAGAAAAGCACTTTCACTCCTGCTGGGTTTTAAACATACCATTCCTCCATTTATTTATTTTAAGCATTGTGCTGTGGACCTGAGCACTTCACAGAACAGCCTAAATGCAAACACGTATCTTAACTGTACAGTGTGATCTCTTCTGAGTAACCTTCAATGCTGACAAAGTTACTTTGACTTGGAAAATAGATCATGCCCAATCAAAACCCAGCTTCTGCACTCCTTTACTGCTCATCATCCCCTTAGGGAAAGGATGTCTACACAGCTGTAGGGAAAAGCTTAGAAATGCTACTAGAATGCCTCCAAGAGGCTGAAAAAGCAAAATCTGGGGGGTGAGAACCTCAGATTCTTGACGACATTTAAAATAAAGACAATGCAGTTTTTGTACTAAAGATTGTGAACTTCTGAGGTTGGTTAGAATAAGTCTGCATAATATCCCAGGGACTTGAGTGTGTTGGCTGAAAGCAAGCAATTAACAGTAAGAAACAGCAATAAAAAATAAAAACAATAGAAAAGAAACATTTGACAACATAATTAAGCTGTAGATGTATTACTATTTGATATTTGTACTTCAAAATTAAAACTGTGGTAATTACTTGGAATACTGTAAGGAAAACAAAGACGTGAAAAATAGTACAGAGTGAAGCTCTCGACTTAGGGAAGTGACTTACAAGCGCAGGCTGACCTTTAGAGTCAGTCAGTTATCTCTGTGATAGTGAAGGACTGGAAGACTGAGCCACACAGTTAGGTGTCTCAGCATAGCCTGGTGCAAGGCTAGACACTCAACATAAACAAACAAACAAGAATATTTTGGTGGAAGTTAACTTCCTGCCACAGTCGCACAGGCTGTGCTGAGGTTATAAAGGCAAATATTTATCATTTGATAAAAGGTTATGATCTGCTGACCTTGGAATTACTCTTGGTTGCAAGTAAAGCAGAGCTCTTAAAGGCTGTTGTTACAAGCAGGCAGCCAAACTTTCAGTTTCCTGTGTAATCTATGACAGTTTTATTTTATGTTCTCCAGAGAGCTGTGCCCTGGTGGTGGCTGGGAGCTACAGATCATCTCACAGGATCCAATCATCAGCTACAGCTTTAGATGTTCACATAGTGAGCATCGGGGATGAGCATGAGGGAAGGTGGGGAAAGGGAAGCCCTGCACAGGACAGGAGGAGAAAGAGAGCACAAGATCAGAGGTATCTCCAAGCAGGCAGCCAGGCAGGCAATCACAATGCTACTTGTTTGCCCCCAGTTAGTATCTGTGACTCTGTGCCTGAGTTTGAGGCTTCAGGTTTATTGTAAAAATGCTGAGTACATCTGTTGTTGTCAGAAAGGCTGCAAATACTTGTGTGAGACAGGATAATTTTTTAAGCCCTAGATGCAGAATGCTGAGACAGAGGTTTGTCATGCACTTAAAGAAAAAAATTCTCTATTTTGAGAATAACGTTTACAGCCTCAATTCACTTTCTGCTTCTTTTTCATGGGTATTCAAGAAAGGAAGGAGCCCTTGACACCTACTCTGTAACGCTTCATGCTTGGCATAAGCTCTGGCCTACAGTCTTGGTGCTCCTTTCTTCTCTTGCTTGGCAGCTTTATCACCTTCATCTTCTAACTGATCCAAGTATTTCTGCCTGCAGAGGGATTTAATTTAGCCCTAAATTAGGAAGTCTAAGTTCTTCCAGGCACTATTCCAAAAGGTATTTGTTTGTCTTCGTTAGTGTTTGTTCTTTTTCATTGTTTTCTCATTTACTCAGTCTTGGTCTTTAAATGCTTTCTGATATATTTCCCCCTTAAGCTGCAAATTCCTACTTTATTGAGATGCATATCTCAGTTTTTCAGTCAGCTCTCCTAGTCCAGCACTGCAGTGTTTCCTTGGAAGAACACTCTGCCCTTATAGTGAGGGCTGAAGTACTTCAGTACAGGTATATCCCATTTGCCTGGATGTCCTACCGGACACACAAAATTGACCAAATGAAGGAAGAGAGAACCAAGTCTGAAGCAGTGTTGCTTTGATGGATTTGTGAGGTCATTATCCTCATTACTCACACACAGAGAACACATGGAAGTGTTTCTCAACCTCAGAAGTGTCATGTATTTCTCTAGGAATGCGATCGTCATCCTCCTGGGTATGCATTTCCAGGAAAAAAAAAAACTAAGAAGAAACTGAGCAAGTGATCGTATCTGATAAACTGTGAATAACCATCTGAAACTTGCTGTAACAAACAATACGGTGTCGTCACAGCTGTTCAATGCATATTGAAAGAAGAGCACTGTGTTAATAGAATCAGGACTCTACCCAGAGCTGAGCTCTTTCCTCGTCCATTCATGACTAATCTTAGATGTACGAGTGGAGCCAGTCAAGCCAATGTTGTTCTCAAGGTCTGCTTTGTCTTAACTCTTTGCTTTTCTGCTTTTAAATACCCTAGAGGGTATGGCACACTGTGTCTGAACAGCATCTAATGCATTAACCACAATTAGCTACTTAATAATAAAAATAAGCCCAGATCCTTATGCCTTCTCACACAAGACATACCTGTGCCAAGATGTTTTTAAGGTGACTAATGCTTTGAGGAATATCTTTTGTTACCCTGAATCACCTCTTCCATCTCCACACCTCATGGATCTGTCCCTAGGTCCTCAGAAATTCCTATATCCTTGCACATGGGTGTTATCATGTTTGTGGGTGTCCAGCTCTGTTGTCTCTTCTTAATATATATGGATTACTGGTCAGGCTTCTCAAAAGTTTCAGTGTCATGAGATGCTATAATTTAGATAAAGAGAGTGGGGAATGAAACCAAGTGATTCTTTTGGACACCAAGTCTGATACAGAAGGACATGGAGTGTGTGGGTGGGAGGAGATGTACATGGAGTACAGCTGAGACCAACTTCTTTAATTCATGTCAAGATCCAACAGGTGGGTAAAACAGGCAAATGGGAGATTCAAAGGAGCGATGGGATGTGAAAGATGTCTATCAGAAGTGTTTCAACCCTCATCATCTGCAGCAAGTGTTAATTATGTGTTCCCTTCACTCCCCTTCTCATATGTTATTTGTTAGAAAACAGTCCTCTTCTCTGGTTTGGTTTTGGTCAGGGAGGAGATTTTGCCTAACCCTAGCCAAGTACCTTCCTTGCAAGACCAGGAGATGTCTCTGTGATGCAGAGGAAGCAAAAGAACAGGACCAAGGGCAGACAATGTCCACTGCCCAGGCTTCTGCCAGCTGAACACCAGCACTGAGCCACCCTGGGGGGATTTCATCCATGTTCCCCTTCATTGCTGTCCTGTGTTCACCTGCCTGCCATGATCTCTAACCAAAATCTCTTTTCTGGAGGGGGATGTTTCTCAATTTCCATACTCCAGCACGACCTCTGGGCTGTTGGGGACTGTGCCTACCCCACAAGGATGTGGAATGGCTCCTGGCAGGGTTGAGCACACCTCAGAAAGGCACCAATCAGACCCTCCTGGCCCTTTTGTCCACCCAGTGCAGTGGCAGTGCTGGCTGCGTGACTTTCTGCATGTCGGGGGATGCTTGAGTTGACATGATGGACATTCCCCCTTTGAACTGAGCCCAAGCTCGTGCCAGAAAGGCCCGTGATAGATTCCCTGTGCCATCCTGCAAAACAGGCTGAAATATAGCACCTTTTAACCAAAGCTTAGGGTAAACAATACAGCCTGTACTCCAGCTCATAAACAGTCTGCATTATTACAAAAGGCATTTCAAACGCGGTGTGCTATGGCTTGACCTTAAAAGCTATAGACAATCTAGTGGAGCACAGACGGTTTCATAAAGTACAATCGCTTCCTGCAATTCTTGGGGCAGTGCAGCCGGAGCCGTGCAAATCCTGTTTTCCCTGCATTGTTTCCTGCATGTGAATATCATCAGTCTAGCAGTGCTTGTAACCATAGCACTTGTTAAACAGGAGCAGGGAGGCTTCTGATAAAGCCATCTGGGACTCCAAAGGTTTGCATGGGACCAGCACCATCGATGGGCTGGGCAAGGTGGTGGTGCCAGCCACCAAAGCAACACATACAGCAAGAAGCACTTTGACAACAGCTGCTTGGTGAAGGAGTGATTGGATCCATAGGTAAGGCAGGAAAGGTGATAGTAGGAGTACAGCGAGCTCCTTACACATTGGCAGTCATCTGGGGAAACCTTAACTCGCAGCAGAGATCTGCACACTTGGAAATACCTCGCAGATAGGAAAAGAAGCAGCCCTGGATAGAGATGCTGCTTCAGACTGACTACATAACTGAAGGTGAACCCTCTGCTGTAAAACCAGTTTATGCTTGGGATGAGATTATTGATTCCCTAATATATACATACATATATTGTGTATTTTTTAATGATGTCAGCCTGGGTGCATCAGGTTTTTAGGCTGTGTAAAGACAGCACCTGCTCAGAGTATTCAAATCGTGTCAGTATTAAGGTTTTAGAGAAGTCTCCTTTAAGTGAATGCATTTAGAGAACAACGCACACAGTGGGATGACCATCAGGCACTTGGCCATCATCAGGTGCTGTGTGGTCTTCAGTGGATTGTGAACTGAAGCATCAGCAGTGCTCAGTTTAATACAGGAAGGTAGCTGCGTCAGTGAGACTTTGGAGGTGACATCATTCTGTGGAAAGCTAAGTTTACTGACTTCTGCGTCTTGTAATGAAACCAATAGCATCGAGTCTGACCTCAGTGTGCAAGGCAGCATCTGCAGTGTGAACTGGGCTGAGGTTCTGCGAATCTCAGAGCAGTGAAGACCTGGTGACAAGGAAATGTTATGTAAGTAATCAACCAAATAGGGCAGGACATATTTCATCATGTTATTAGAACACCGTAACGAAACATTTTGATTTTAAGAAGGGCATTTGACTGGGGAAGGAGAGAACAGTTTTTGTGTTACATGAATTGAAGGTGAGCTTTGAAACAGAAGGTAAGTAGGATAATGCTGATTTCACAACAGTCAAGCTCATGAGAAGAGTAACATTTACAAACAAACAAAACCAGCTATTTCTAGACAGAAAACTTCAGCAGCATCATAGAAGCAGTAAGTCATGTCTTACACGAAGAAATTGTAGAGAAGTGCAGAAAAGTGACTCGGTTTGGACTGTCACATAGCAGTGTGAGTTGCAGAGGAAAAAAAAAAACAAGCATCACTAAAACCAACAGAGCGGGACCGGGAGCTTGTGAAAGATTGCCATGACAAAGAATCCCTATAGAAGTGGAAGTGCAGGCTTACGCTGATGAATGAGCATAAAGAAATAGTGCAAGTACGTAAGTGCAAATATGAATAGCGTCTAGCAAGGGACGTGAAAGGCTTCCCAGATGTCCAGAGGCAACAGGTCAACACAGGAAAACCTGCTACTTGCTGAATAAAGAGGACGGATAACAGCCAAAACAAGACTGTTGGAAGAAAAAAAAACAAAACAGGAGTGAACTGTGAGATTGATTTAGCAGGTGATAGGTGTAAAGACAAAGATAGAAAAAAGAATTGCTTGGACAATTTTTAGATGAGATAAATGCTTTCAAGTTCATGAGGCCTGATGAAACTCACAGCAGTGTAATTAAGGAACTAATCAAAGCAGCCTGAGCTATTAGCCATTATCTGCAAGAATTCAGGGATTAAAGAGGGCATCCCAAGGGGCTGGAAAATGGCAGAGAAAGGACCTGTCTTTACAGAGAGGAAAAAGGAGGAGCCAGGGAATTCAAAACTAATCTGCCTGACTTTGATAAATGGAAAGATAATAGAACAAATAATTAAATAGCTAAGTTATAACCCTCAAGAGAACAATATGTTGACAAATATCAGCAAATGTGGATTTTTATTTAATTATTTCTCAATACAAAGCATGTCAGACCATTTCTTTTACAGTGTAAGCAGTCTAGTAATTAAGAAGGCAGGATACCATCTCCCTACACTGTGTTCTTAGAAGCAAAACAGGAAAATATGGTAGTTGAATGTGCCACTGAGTGAAAAAAACCTGAAGTTAGAGTTCAGTTATTGATCATTTACTGTTTGATATTTAAAGAATTACTTCACGCATTTATTGTGATCTCTGCTCTACTCACCTGATTCATTAGAAAGGGGGAACGGCAGCAAGCAAAGCACTTAGAGAGATGGATATAAAGCTAGTGAATGATCTGAAGAGGAGGGGAAGGGGAGTTCAATCTGGCAGCTCGAAATCCTGTGAACATGAGACCCCATTGAATGCATTAATAAATTAGATTGAATACGCAGAGGAGATGCAGCATGCCAAGAAGGGATGTTGGGGTTATAGAGGATGAATAGAGAAAAAGAAGCAGAGCCTTTTTTTCGTCATGTACCAGTTGGAAAGTAGATGTGAGACAGGACAGTCAGCTTGCTGTGTGACACTGATGAGGCATTCACTTGGTGCCCTATCCAATGAGATCAGTGCACGAGTGAAAGTTTAGAAGAGAGCATTGGGGATGACATGATCTGTGAAAGGGAAGGAGAAGGTAGGAGAAGACTGGGGAAAATGGTAGAGGAACAGGAGCAAGGGGAAAACTAGAGAAGAGATGCTGTTAGTCTTTTGCATGCAAAAAAAAAAAAAAGTGCTAACAACAACAAAAAGCTTTTTTGTTCTCTCTATTGGCAGAAAAATTGGTTCCTTTTGCACAATGATTTAACCTAGTGGCTTGGAAAAATCTCTCTAATTTGAGGGATAGTTCAGTGCTGGAACAAGCTTTCAGAGGAGGCTGTACAAACCCTGCCATTGGAGGAAAGTTAGAGAAACACAGCTGGGGTTGCTCTAGGTCATCTTTTGAGGTCCCTTCCAACCCCTCTTTTGTATGATTTTGTGGAGTAATTAAGGCCCTGTTTAACATTATTCGCCTAAGTGATTTGCAGAATAGGCAGTGTTCTAAGCTGAGCACATGCTTAATTGCTTTGCTGGTTGGAGGCCCAAGGTATTTCTGGTAGGTGTTAATTTGTTCCAAAGATTCTTGCTAGCAACTATTCCCATATGAACATTGACACCTGCATACAAATAAAAGCAGTATTCTTCTCTTTCCAAGCTGCTGCATTCTTTTTAAACCATCCCGCCTTCCTCTGATAATACTAAGGAAATAAAAGATTCTCTGTTTGAAAACTGTTTTATGGAAGGAAATTATTTCCTCATGCATTGTAGATACAAGAGAAACATGAGCTCAGTGAAACGGGGAGAAAAAAAGTCATACCAGTAACATATTAGGGAAGCAAAGCATGTATATCTTTTTAGTTCATTCAAAACAATATATA
The DNA here is from genome assembly GCA_036925125.1 of Oreortyx pictus. Lineage (NCBI taxonomy): Eukaryota > Metazoa > Chordata > Aves > Galliformes > Odontophoridae > Oreortyx > Oreortyx pictus. The sequence continues at coordinate 82,338,611 of JAUPFR010000003.1, read as the reverse complement.
ATGCACACTCATATCACGCTGATATATTCCCCTTGAATGGATAACTTCTTGTCTTCGTCAGCAGGACCATTACACTTAGTGCCTTGTGTACCTCTGTGTTTAACCTCACCACTCCATGCCTCTGTAGCACCCAGCATGTGGTGTGGCTTCCGTTGCCACAGTCAGCAGCAGAGTTCACAAAGGAGGACAAGGACACCTCTGAGGAGCTGAGACATACTGACATCTACTGGGCTTACCCAAAGGCATTTATCCTACTTCCCCATTAGCACATAGCTGAAGCTTTTATAGGGATGTTGAGGATGCTGTGTACAGCTTGAGTACCAAAAAATCTTCATCTCTGTTGCAGTGTCTGTTTGTTTGTGTGTGTGTGTGTGTAATGCAGTACTGTTCAGGAGTATCAGTCATGGTTCGGGTTTTCCCACTCTGCTGTGCATGCAAACATACAACAGATGAAGGAGCCCTGCCTAAAGCCTTCCAAACCAAGTGCTAGGTGAAATGCCACAGGTGGCTACCACAGGCAGGGAGGAACAAAAGGAAACAGTGAGTCAGGCTGTGGAATGGGTGGAGGAACAATCATCTTTGCCTTAGTATTTGGTGGGTGGAAGCATGAATGAATGGTCTGAGGGGGGGTCCTGAGCCCAGAAAGCCAAGCAATGGGATGCTCACCATGCCAGCAAGAGCCCTTGCTCCACATTCTCACTGCAGAGCTGGCTGTGAAAGGAATTGACCTGGAGCTAAAATGGAACATGAGGTTGAGGTGGGTGTGGATTAGTTTTTACCCCCCAAGGAGAAATAATAAAGAAAAGCAACACACACTGCAAATAGTGGCTTTGGCCCAGGAAGTGTCCAGGTCAGCCACACCTGTTGCTGCTAAGCTTCACCGGACCTTCATTAATCAGCAGTATCTGCCTTTATATGTTTTGGCTGGGTAAGACAAGTCCCTTGCATTCCCTGTTGACGGTGAATGTCACTGTTCCATCCTCTGGGCTAATCTTGTTCTGGGACCTCTCTCTTTCACAGGGAAACTGGTGAAAAGGGAGGGAAATACCTCATGGTAAAGAGGTTTCCTGTTCCAACTGCAGACTATCTTCTGTGCAGGATTTGATGGTCATGATTGGGTGATTTGTTGCTTTCTTTCCTTGATACAACCCAAAATCACCAGTTTTCTTAGATACGTTTTCAACAGAAGTACTGAAACCTTGGTTTTGAGTTTGCTTTCTATAAAGATTAGAACAGAGTTGAAGAAGGACTTGGATTTTCTTGCCTTCCTGTGCATATATTTCAACATGTTTTAAAGATTTTTCCAGGCAGTTACCCTTTCACTTTCAATTTCCAGATATGCTGTTCCACTTCTGGAATTTCTGTGAGTTGCTGCAGTGCTTCAGTTCTGATAAATTGGAAGTCCCATAATTTATTATTAAAACTGAAGAATTTATGGAATACTGTTTTCTTAAAATACACTGTTCTACCAAGCCATTCTTTTTTTTTTTATTTTTTAATTTCAAAGACACTTATATTTTCCAGCTTTCTAACTAATAAGTTGAATTGATATTTTTCCAGCATTTCTCCTCTGAACACAAGTTTGTAGACACAATTCCAATAGGCAGCTTCAGTGTGTAAGGCCTAATCCTTCAACTGTTTTACTGATGAAAGTCCCAGTAACACAGTTAAATTTCGGGCATGTGGTGTTTGTTTTTTTTTTCTCTTTATCAGTGATATTTACTCTTAATTCTCAAGTAAATACAGTGCCAGAACACCCAGCCTGCTGCACAAGAACTCACTGGCTGTTGTCTTATAGACCACTTCCAAACTTCTCTAGGAAAAACCCAGCAATATCTTGGTAAAACCTTAAAATTATCACCTTGATTAACACTTCTTACCCTTCCTTCAGGAGGACAGAAAGTCCCCAAGACACCAAGTGCAATCTCTTATTTGCTTCTCTTATTTGCTTTCAAAACAAGAAGGCTTTATAAGGGCACTGAAGATAGTTGCTGGCAACACCTTTCTTCCAAAGGGAATGCCCTTTAGTGCTTGCCCATGCTCTTTGTACCTTAGAGCTTATCCATTTTTCTAGACATCAGTTTTCCAGAAAGTCAAGGACATTGTCTTGAAGTTCGTTTCTAATAAACTGCAGAATTAGCAGAAACCTAACATTCTAAGGCAAAACACAGCTTGTTGGGAAACTGAATACCAAAACATTCTTATTATACATTGAATAATTCTGATTATTTTTGTTTCTATTGGAAAAAGATAAGCAATTCCACTAGCACTGGATCCGTTCCACAGTGGAGAACACATAAAAAGAATGCTATAATTGGAGATGGCCGGGAAGATAAAAGAATTAAATAAAAAAAAAAAGGGAGGGGGTGTTTCCTTGGAAAGGGCAGTAAATTAAAACCACAACTGTCCTTGAAGACCTATTGTTTGTGCTTGCTTTTCAATGAGGAATACAGAAAATATTTTTTGCTTGGGTGCAGAGAAGTATCTCTAGCCTAGGGAGGCACACCCCAGGATGGCAAGTAAGAGTGCTTTTCCTCTTCCAGATTACAGCCCACTTCTCAAGTGAGTATCTGCATGCATAAACTGTTGGCTATTGTGCATGTATATTCCCCTCCACCCCTGCCTTTTTGTTTTTAACTTTTATTTTTTGGCAGAAACATTTGGGAGAGTCTCGGTTTCATTCCACTTTGACATAAGTGTCAGCACCTTGAAATATTTTGCAAAATGGAATTCTTGTTGCCTGCCCAGCCCTGTAATCAAAATATTAAGGTTTCCTCAGACACCCCTTTTACCAGCAGGTCTGTAAATCCTTAGACTAAATGATGAGCTAAAATGACAGCAGCTGGCACATTCTGCATCAAAAATCCCACTTGGCTCTCCATACATTCAGCATGGTAACTGTTTAAATAAATGACAACCCAGCAGCACAGAGCTTGTGAGGGAGTTAGCTGGTAACTGTTACAAGTGAGCAGCAGTGAGGACACAGAATAAGGAATACAGGTGACAAAAAATACCAGAGTGCCGCAGAATAAAAAATTCCACCTGTAGTGTTAATGGATACCCTCCAGCAACAGCCACAATGAGAGCAACATGTTTGTTGGCAGACACCAACCTTAGAATCACTGAATGGTTTGGGTTGGAAGGGACCTCAAAGCCCAACCAGTTCCAACCCCCTGCCATGGGCAGGACTGCCACCCACCAGCTCAGGCTGCCCAGGGCTCATCCAACTCAGCCTTGAAAGCCTCCAGGGTTGGGTCGTAAGGCCTTTTGCCTTGCCTTCAGGGATTTCTAGGGGAGAGGCCTGCTTGTGTGCATCCAAAGCTCCTTGCCAAAAGCTTTATCTAATCAACATTTTGGGTTTCTCAAGCTCTGAGAGGGAATCCTCTGCCACCCTGGCTTTCATTCCCGGTATTCAGATGCAGGCATCATCTAGTAAGGCTGATGGGCACCCATGGATGCACACGCTCTCTTCACAAAGATTCCTCTTATTGTTCTTCCCCCTTATTTTGCTATTCTTGCCACACAAATGAAAAGTCTTTCAAACAGAGCCTACCGGAAAACACAGGACACATTCAAATGCTCTCTCTTCATTGTTCCCAGAAGATTAATGACACGTAGGCCAATGGGCCCACTGCTCTGTTCCCGTAACCTTCATGCCAGTGGGGAACAAATGAAAACATCTAACTGGAATTTCCACTCAGCTTGTCTCGACAGCACACGAAAAGCCAGGATAAATCAAATTACAACTGTAAACTACAACAAAGATGTTCCCTTCTCCTTTTGAAACAAACAAACAAGCAAGCAAATGCACAAACAAATAAGAGAATAAGGCTTAATTGATGAAGTGAAGCAGAACTGGCTGTGTAACAAAATATGAGCTATGCTTTCATTTGGCTTGAGGCTACCTTCTCATGCCTATGCTAAGCTCGAGCCATCAGTGATGATCCTGTGGATTTCAAGTACTTTATGAGAAAGGAAGCCTGCTGTCAGATGTTTGCAGATGGTTCCCAATGCTGCTTATATCTCCCTTTACTGATCCAGGCCACCTCTCCTCAGACCCAAGGTCTTGACCCATGCCCTTTGCAGACACCACAAGCAGATACAAAGGGCTGATGCACCCTATGAAATGTCCATCCTCATTGATAACTGATGTTATCAATGTTGATGTGTTTGTCCTGAATTCCAGCACAGCTGTCCAAGTGGCTGGCAGATTAATTGCTGCACTGACGCCCATCACTCAGAGCCACCAGCAGCCCCTGAGGCAAGGTGTCTTCTTCATTCTGGGCTGCCAGTGCTGGAGAAAGGCAGTCACTTACTTTGAAGCATGTTAGCAGGTTGTGTGCCACAAAAAGCAAGTGTTATATAAATATGCAGGTCTGGGGGAAATGTTCTGTTGCCTGTCTCTAAGAACTCTCACTGCAGTTGTTAAGTTGCTGATTTGGGGAGCTTGGGAAAATAAGATAGGATTAAGGAGTGCAGAGAGATGGCAAAGATATCAGGTAAAGCCAGCAGACTAAGACAAAACACTGAACCCCATAGAGCCTGGAAAATGAAGGAAAGCAGAGTGCAGTTCATAGAAGTATAGAATGGTTTGGGTTGGAAGGGACCTTTGAGATCATCTAGTTCCAAGCCCCCTTCTATAGGCAGAGACATTTCCCTATAGACCAGATTGCTCACAGCCCCGTCCAGCCTGGCCTTGAGCACTTCCAGGGAAGGGGCATCCACAGCCTCTCTGGGCAAACTCTTTTAATGTTTCACCACCCTCACAGTAAAGAATGTCTTCCTAATGTCTAGTGTAAGTCCCTTTCCATTTCCCCTCATCCTGTTGCTACATACTCTTATAAAAAGTTCCTCCCTAAATTTCGTATAGGCCACACCCCCTTTCAGGTACTGGAAGCTGCTTTAATGTTCCTCAGAACCTTCTCTTCTCCAGGCTGAAGAGCGCCAACCTATCCTCATAGAGGAGATGCTCCAGCCCTCTGATCATCTTCATGGCCCTCTAGACCCACTCCAACAGCTCCATGTCCCTCTTGTGTTGGGGGTCCCAGTTCCTGAAGGAAAGTCATGACTTGGCAGCCTCCGTGCCATGGAGCCCTGGTAGTGTGGTCTTGCCAAACCCAGGGCAGACAGCATCTTTTAGGGGAGCTTCAGAGACCCAGCCAAGCCTCCGCTCCCACCTCCTCCATAACAGAGGTGAAGCTGGGAATGCAAAAGCTAATTCCCAGCAGAGCTGGCAGAAATTCAACAATTTCCTTCTAAGAATGTGAAATTCTGAATGTTAATATCCTCACGATTTCTGGCTAGTCCATCTTGTCTCTTCTTCCCCATGAAGATGGCTTTGTGTGTTCAATCCAGACTATAGCTGGGAAAAAAACACAGAGACAAGGTCTGCTTCTGCCAAAGTGGCTCAGGAAATCCCTGGTACAAAAAGCAGTCACTGGCACCTAAGTTATTCCCCAGAAATCCCTCTCATGTACCTTTCCTAAACTTTGCACCTCAACCCAACACACTGAAAGTGTTTTTTTCTATTTATTTCTATGTTAAGTAACACTTAATAGATGTGATGAGTGAAACACACTGATCTAGAGCATAGATAACATCCAAAATTAACCAACCAGCCAGAGACTTAGCATTCAAGAGGACATGCTGATCCCACAATACTGTGAGCTGTCACAACTTAACCTGCATTTACAGCCTTACAGTAGCCAAGTAGCAGATCATCAGCCAGCTGTAGTCCGGTCTGTTTCTTTCAGAGACCTTTTCCTTTAAACGTGTTTTTTCAAGCTATCTACAGCGAGCCTCTGAATCACATAATTGTATTGTTTTAAATACAGATAAACTAATGAGAAGCCTAAAAATCATACCTGACACACCTTGTTGTGTATTACATGAAGAACTGGTAGTTCTGAAGATCTGCACTAGCAAATGGCTTTACTCACACTGTGTTTGCTGGGGCAAGAAGCACAGGACCAGAGCTAAAGGCAGTCACAGCTTGCTTACTTCCATTATATTTGCTTTTGGGGAAATCACAACAAAGAAGAAAATCTGCATTTATCTGTAGTAGCTGACATTTGTCAAATGTCATATACTTTCAAACAGGAGTGCCCACAAGCAGCTGTTATCTCCCAGATAATAACAGCTAAATAACTGTCCTGAGTTTTGAGAGGATGCAACATCAGCAATGGCTGCTACAGTTGGCAGCAGATAATGTCCAAAAACATCAAGCCTGCCACTAAGCCCTACTTAGCAGGGCTGGGAGAGCCAGTGTAGAGGCAATCCACTCTTACAATGCTGATTAGCATCACTGCCTGACTGGTTCACCCGTGGGTCCTTTCTGGTTACATTTCCCTCTGTTACTCCTGGTGATGAGATCCCATTGACCAAAACAGTCAGTGCTTTTGTTGCAATAGCTGTGATGAGTTGTCAGAACTTCTGCTATTGGACATGGTGTGCTCCTGGCCATTGGAGATGGCTGCCCATGCTGAAGGCTGCGCCAGAAGTACAGCATGGCTCTTACACTGAAAGTGCCAAAGGATGGGTTATTGCAGCCTTCATCAAGGGCTTCCCAGCACTGGCTTTTTAAGATGTCTTTTAAACAAACAGCCAGTCTGGATTTAGAAATAGCCAGCAAGGAGGTGGTGTTACACAAGAAGCTTTAGCAGGAGCTGCTTGCTCCAAACTGCAGCATAGGGAATACATGTTCTCCTCGACGTGGGTGGTATACGCACACATCAGCTCCACACAACATGAAAATGAACTGCAGCACTTAATTGCTTTTATATGTGTGAAGACCAAGAGAGTTGGCTAGCATGGTAAACATGTAGCTAGCTATTTTAGGACGCTGTTGAGCTTCTGCTGCTGCTGCTTTCTCAATCTCTCCACCAGGTGCATCCTAAGAGGCAGTGCTTGTAGAGCTTCCCTCTTTGAAAGCTGTGAGAAGTCACAGCTCATGACAGAGGAAACTGGCACCCCATCCAAGGACAGGGCATCCTCAGGGGAAACCACCCATGCCAGAAGATCAGTCATCAACTTCTGTGGGCACCCTGGACAGGTGAGCAAAGGCAGCATGTCAACATACACACATACCATTGATCTCCAGTAACAGCAGTACTCAGTGCACCGGGATGGTATTATTTTCTCCTCTCTACCCCTATCACAAAGGTCTCTTAACACTTCTCCACGGTTATTGTTCTCAGGCCATGCAACAGCAGTGCCCCAGAGGGGCCGGGCTGGAGCCTGGTGTGATCCACACCCACATTCCTTGCCACTGGGAGATGGAAGTCTCCACGCCGCCTCTATTTTCACGACTTACTGTATATTTCCCTAGAAGGACAATGAGCAGCTACCACAGTGTGGCTGCGCAAGAAGTCTCCCAGATGGCAGGCACTGTTACCTACGCACACAAAACGAGGGATTTGTGAAGCGCAGAAATTCCCCGCGTGCTTCTCCTCTGAGGTTTTTTGTGGGATTTGTTTTCTTCCTCTAAGAGACAGTCATTGCATGAGTAACGCTGGGTTTTTTTTTTTTGTCATTCATTTCTGTTTCCAGTGATTTTCTTGTTGAGGAAACCTATACACTTTGGGAAGTCAATTTGCTTTTGTGGATAAAACACAGAAAATCCCTCTTTCATAAATACATAACCTCTTGAGTTCTTATGTGGAAAACCACAAGTTTTGCCATTTCCAGATGAAAGCATCTCATCACCAGGAGAAGCTTAAGCATGTTCTGATTTTACAAGACACGAGCAGTTCTGCTGGCTTGAGGTACCAATAGGCAAGCATATATTTTAAAAGCACAATTTTATCTCACTCTAGGCTTAGCATGTGTTCTTTGTCAGAGATCAGCTGAGGGAAAGGTAAGGATAGTTTTGTGGCTTCCTTGATGGTAAGAGAATAGGAAGTAGGCAAAGATAGTATCCTTCATTAGACTAATAAACAAGAAATATCTGCGCACCAGAGCTGATATGCTCCTATGTTCTAACATTTTTTTCTCAGCTCCATGTGATGTTACTCTCCTCTTGAGAAAAAGTAGAAGAGAATTTGACAGAGATAAAAGTCTAAGAGCTGAAAGGGAGAGGAATGTAGCTGTGGGACCTTACTGACATAGCTCTGAAGGCAGCCTCCTCTTTGCTGATCCTCATGCGATTTTCATTGTGTCGGTCATTTCAGTGATCATGAGGTGATTAATTAATAATAAAGTTTATTAGTGCTTTCTGCTATTTATTCTATGAGCACAGCTACCCAAGGAGGAAGATTTATCTCATTTCACTTGAGTTGTTTGAGCATTATGCATCAAGTGTGACCTGGTGTGTCTGGACTCCTGCTCAAGTCAGTGGAAAGAGATGGGTTTTTCTGAGAATGGTTCAACCTGTTCTGCAACAGATATCAGAGGTGATACATGAATCATCCTGTAGACAGGCTTTTCTCCATGCACTGAGGATATAGGGACTCTTGATCACTAGACTCAAGTGGTTAAAATTAAGTGAGGTGAATCATGACCAGAAGGTGATTTTTTATGCTAGAAATGCTGACTTTAACCCACCTGACAAAATCAGTGAGGCAGCAAAATCTCTCACTGTAAACTTGGCCATGATTTTGCAGTTCAGGAATTGAAATGTCACTTGCCAGACATTCAGTTCCTCCTACAAACTACCCTCCCTTCCTGTAGTATATTGTACCCACATAGCCCTGTGCAGACTTGACGCTCCAGAAACTTATGCTGCCCATTCTCCACCTCCAGCCCTCCATTGTCTCAACAACATAGGTCCAAGAGCCTTGGAAGAGAAAAAAACTATTTTCCTCTATGTTTCCAATGGTAGTTATGGCAACTTAGAACATCAAATAATCTCTTAGATTAAACATCTTCAGTGCATCAAAGATGATTCTTAATATTTAATAGGAAATCATGTTATTTAAGCTACTCCCGTTCAATCAAGATGAGATACGTGTAAATGAACATGTCACCCTGATAGTGACTAGAACTGGATGTTTACATAGGGAAATCACAAAGAACAATCTCTACAATACGCATCTATAGGTAATACAATTACATTTCAGCCCATTATAGCAAGAGAGATCAATGAGGGTCTCATCCTAAACTCTAGCAGATAGGACATAAGCTTACATACTGATTTAGTAGTTCTCACAACCCTTCCCAAACCTACTTTTATAGCGTTACTTAAAAGTACTGCTAATAAGCACATCAACAAACATTTCCAAATCTTCCTAAATTCCTGGCCTAAGAGACAACGTGGCCTAATGGGCAGCATATCTGAATTATACTGCACAGGGAAAATAGTTCAAAATAATTCTCAGCTTACTTGCTACTTCTCAGTTTCTTTTGCATCCTTGGAGAGTGGTTAGAGCAATTCAGGAATTTTCCAGTGGAACAGATTAGAAAAGGGTAATTCAGAATGACAATGTCCCTAGGAAACATGTCTGTTTGACAGTCTTCTGATGAAGCATGAGTAAGATGGGTTCTGAAGTGGTTTCCTGCTGGGTTGCCTGATGTGATGCTAGGGAGCGTATTGCTGCTGCTGACATCCCCACTCCATGACAAGTCATCATTGGGCTGGCCAAAGGTAGGAAACAAGAGGCCCTGGGAACTCTGGCCCCTGATGTCCTGAAGCTTAGCTATCCCCTGCAATGAGATTTAAAGTTTTCCTGAACAACTTTTCAGATCCTTTTTTTTTTTTTTTTGGAATTCCCCTTTTGTAGAAAGTTTGGAAAATATATTTTGCCCTCCCTCCCTCAAGTCTGCAGTATTTCTTCCCTCTCTTTCTACCCTGAAACAGAAACATTTGTCCCAGTGCCACTACAATGCCACTACAGTCAGTCTTTTTACTTCGTAATTTAAGAAATAGTTACCACCTTTCCAATCTATTTCCTCATTGGGGTATGGAGGCTTCCCTCATTTTCCTCTGCTGTCCTGAAGAATTCCTCTAAATCTGCGGTGTCTGTTCAGAGCAGTAATCAGCAGCAGAGCTCCCAGTGCTTTTACTGGGGAACAGAATCAGTATTTCCAGTGTAAAGAGCCATGTACATGTACACTGCTACCTGAGTATTTGCATACCAATAACCACTACCCAAAGGGTGCGCAGAGAGCACGTTGATGTGTAACAATGTGCAGTATTTGGCAGTAGTTCAGAATTTTGCTTCTTCCCTTTTGGTATGTCTCCGGCACGTAACTGCAACTCTCTTAAGAACTCACTGAACACCAAATATGGGAAAAATGACTCGTTAGGTTAGAAATGCAGACCCCTTCTCTTTGCAAGGAGAATTCCAAGCTTTCTCTTCCATTCCTGTCTGGTCCGAGGGAATGGACCTGAAGGCACATTTAGGGTTGCCTCCTCTAAAGGTTCATTTTAGCTTAGTATTAGCCTATCATTACAAAATTAAACAACAACAACAACAACAACAACAACAACAACAACAAATATATATATATATATATATCATACAGAACAAAAAGAAAGGGCCAAAGGGTCTTCTGTTTTTCTTCAGTATCTTTCTTCTGAAAGGGACAGAGGTTACATGAACACAAATTTCAGGGAAAAAAAAAAAGCAATTCCCAAACCCTGACATCATGGGCAAACCAAAAAAAAAAAAAAAAAACCACCATGGCAAATTCACACCTTTCCCTTCATTTTTCACACCATTCTTTCCTCATCCCTTTAAAGGGAATATAGAGCATAACAAGTAGACGCAGAACTGAATTGTATTTGAATGTACAAAGGAGCCTACAGCTCTCCCATCAGTAACATCTGCTGCGATCTGCAGTCTGCATCACTACACTGGAGAGGGAATGAGGTGAAGGGATTTGCTTAGACACAGCAGACGTGCAAATGATGAAGTTGCAATAGACCTGCTGAAAAACAAACCTGCGCGTTTCAACATCCAAAGCAACCTCTCCGGCTGCAATTGCTCCCAGGGCCTGGAAGATTTTTGAGAGCCACAGCTGTGACTGATGGTTCAGCTCTTTTTCATTTCACTGCAATTCATGCAGCCAGATCTCTGGCAAGCACTTGGCCCTCACAGCTGCATCACCATGAAACCGTTCTGAGGCACAAGGAAGCTCATCACAGCATGCCATCAGAGCCAGCCACCGATGACAAGTGCACAAACTTTACTGTCTACCTTGAACTATATATAGACAGCCAGGCCTGGAAAAATATGAGTTGGGTCATTCACTCCACTCACCCTCACAAGGATTATTTCCTCACTTTATTCTTGCTATTGTGTTTCCCTATCTAGTCTCACCCACCCATGTCAGTCTGACAGTTTATTCCAGTCACGCTCAAGTTCATGAATTTTTTTCATGTCTAGCCTGATTCTTTTTCCATTTTTAATTTTAAACCCTGTTTAACTGCTTTCTTGATAATCCAGATAACCTTCTTCCTTTCTTTCATGCAATTTCCTCTCACTTATTTATATTACTATCATCATGTCATCACCCCTCAGCCTAAATTTTTCCAGGAGCTCCTGGCCAACTCACTTTCTACTCCAGCATACTCATGCAGTCTTCTCAACTGCTCTTCCAAGGCTTTCCAGCTATCATTTCTACCATTACAATGGTCTCAGCTCTCATGTAGCATTTCGCAAGCTAAGTTCTCTGCTCCGATCCAGCCTGTAAATATAAGAAGCTAATAAATTTGTGCTCTATATTAGCATTATGTTTGTCTTTGAGGCCTTTAAACACTTATTGCCTTCAGCATCCTGTTCATTATCATTGCTGTTAGATCACAAAACGTAAAGACTAATATTACAACCAATATGCACATATCTATGAGCTGAAAGAGGGGACAGAGCAAAAGGGCTCATGTACAGGCTTAGAGGTGAAGGCTGCACTTCCCAACACAGTCTGAGCAATGAGGAAAATGCTAGATTTTGTCTTTGGATACAAACCTTCCTCTGAGAAAAATGAGTCTTTAGAGATGGTACAGACCCCAGAGGGAACATCATTGCTGCCTTTGCAGCCCTAGAGCCCAGTCCCACAGGCTCTGTCCTTGCTAACTCCCACGGGAAACAGAAGCATGTGGTTCTGGGATTCACGATCCATAAGGCTGCATAGAACCCAATGCACAGAAATGTTGATAGCTCTGGGGAGACCCGTAAGAGGAAGTGTCCTTTCATAAGAGTTCAGAGGGGAGAAAATCCATGAAACAGATGGAAGTAGTAGTAAAAAATAAGCACAAAACCCAGTACTAAAAGAAAAAAAAGTCAACATCCAGAAGGGTTTCAGTAAAAGAGGAGATAAAATAGGAATAGAGCAAAACCTCTGAAGGATAAGGAATTTTTTCAGTGGCATAGCAGGCAATCAGAAATCAATTTTTCTACTGGTTTCAATGGGACTTAGGCACAACTTCACATGTAGCCAAAACATGGTCTCCTTACATGTGGACAATTATAAATGCATTGCTGAAAGAAGCACAATAAGCTTTTCAGTGTACTCTGCTGTATCTTAGCTCTGCTTTTCACTGGGTGGTTTAGAACTAGCGAAATGCTAACTACTACTCAGTCAGTTTTGCCCACTCATACAGCTTTATAATACCTCAGTCTGGAGACATACTGTTTTTGTCTTTGAGAAATATAATACACAACTGGTTATTGTGTAAAAGGCTTTAAAAAAATGAAAGAAGTGTTACTTCCATATTGTTTCCTTTTTACAACCTTCAAATATATAAATCACATGTTAGCAAATCACTCTCTTCCTTCCCCTCACAATTTGAGCTGTACCCATCAATCACTTAAATCTGACCCTTGTTTTTAACTCCCTGCATGCTGCAGTTATTCAAACACTGACCTTGCTGTCACTGACAATAGCCCAGAGACAAAAACTTACCAGTCTTTACTGCTAGCTAGTCCTATGACTTCCATAGAATATCAGTAACTACACAGGAGGATTAGGCGTGCAACTGTAATTTTGTCTTTTCAGCCCTTCCTCTCTACTATCCTTCTATCACAGCACTAGAACCATGTGCATAGCTTGTAGATTTCCTCAACATTTTTCAGTGTGACCTATAGAAAAAATAAAGTAAAAAATCCTTTTTATAAGAATGGGATACTCTGGTGACATAGTTGAAGGCAGTCCTGTGTTCATGAAAATGTTAATAATAAAAAGGGCAATGATGGGAGTTTCCTAATGTCAGCATTTCTGATTCAGGACCAGCTGAGAACTGAGAGATGTTTTAGATGATTCCAACTGTAACCTAGTGCTTTCATGCACTCAAGACTTGGACAGCCTTCTCAGCCTCTGGCTGCATCACCCCACCTCATTGCTTACATAGTTTCAAGCACTGCAATTATAGATCCAACTGGAAACAACAATTCTTTCAGTACTTTAAGTTAGCCTCATGACCACTAGAGCTGGTGCAAAGCAATGAGCGTGAGAAAAAGGGCAGAGATTTTCTGACAGGAGGGAGCAATCAGGAGCATGGTGGCCTCATGCTGTTCCAAGCAACTGTGAAACCACTGGTTACTGGCCCCAGGCCACGACTACCTGTGGCCTGTGTTATCTGCCACAGGTTATGCTGGGTGGATTATCTGATCTTCAAAGTATACCAAGCTTATTAATTATAAATAGTTCACCTGTGCAGTTCCTTAGCAGACTACTGTGGCAATTTTAGTGCTCATATTTACCACTCCATTTACCTCACAGTGAAGATGCCTGCTCTGGGGAGAGCTTTCCACTTCTAAGCACCTCTGCAGATAGTTTTTCCACAGTATCAGAGCTACTAACAACTGCTTACACTTTCTAGTCTTGGCAACTTCTGCAGCTAGCTCAGCTTCCGTGGCAGCTCAGCTCCTAACACCTCCTTGATGAGAAATTTGTCATTGGTTAGCATCCTGCTCTTGCTTTTGGGGAGAAGAAAAATGAAGAAAGGAGATTTGTTTTTGTCCACCTACCTCTTCTCTCCAACTTTTGTTATAGTGAAGCATTAGGGAAGACCCTACATGAACTTATAGGATTAAAAAGTGAGATTATCCTAGTTGCCAAAATAGAACTGAAGGAGTCAGATGCAGCCCTCTCCCTGCTGCATATGTAGTGTTTAATTAGGCAGTGACCTAATGAAATTGCTTTGTATATCAGTTCATCCAATGCTAACGTGAATCTAGTAATTATCTTACTAAAAACAGTGGCTCTTGTGGCACCAAGTCAGAATAGCAAAATTAAAGAAACCGGGCTTCTGAGAAAGTAATTAACAAATGTTTGCAAAGCTCTGTGATTATGAGATAAGTGGCAGGCTTTGAGATGCTAATCATTACAGTCAAACCTCTTTTGCTGATGTTCTACACATGTAATTAGCACAATGGCTCCAGAGAAAGGAGACCTGCAACTCTCTCAACCCTATGGTCCCTAATAGTTCAACGAATTAATGTAATTCTGAAGGAATTATATTTTATTTCTCATAGCAGGTGTAGTGAAGAAAGAGAAAAACCAGTGCGAGGGAAGAATTAGGACATAATTTCCAATCCAGCAGGAAGGAAAGATCCTGTCTAGTTACAGGCAGAAGTGTCTTGCAAGGGTTTGCCAGTAAGCAGAACTGAAAGCCTTCAGAGGAGGGATACAGACATCGGGATAAGAAATATTAGATTTTCCAAAGTACTATTATTGCAGGAAAGTGGGTCAGGAAGTCAAGAAACCAATTAATGAGTGGGGAATAGTATGCAAGGCAAAAACAAGTATCAGCATTTTTCCCCCCTTGAAGCTGTTGATAACTTGAAGCTGTTTCAATAATGATATCCCAGACCGATGACAATGTTTCCTCCCACCATCCGACATTATCCTGTTGCTTTGTGTTTTGAAGGGCCGTCAGTCACTTGGAAAACAAGGAATAAAGGGTCAGCAAGAGAGGACAGGATATGAAGGAATGTTGCACAATGAAGTCTAGGCTTTTGAATGTACAGAAGCCCAACATGGGCCCGAGCATCTTGATAAAACCTTCCACAACATCAGCCGTTGATGTTTGTGCCAGGGAAGCCAGCAGGTCCATGTGCATCACCAGTGTGAAAAGGAGCATCCATACATGGCTCCAGTGCCATGCATTGCCCATAGTTAACAACCTGGTTTAGAATTCTTGCAACAAATCTAAATACTGCAAGGAAACCATGAGTACAATCTGATCCGTTCTCCTTCCTTGCTCTTTATTTTTTCCTTTCTTTAGATGCGTTTATCCTCACAGAAGGAAACAAATTCTCAGTGGAACTGAGTTCTTGCATGCATCAGGCACATGTGCTGCAGAGGAACCCACATTCATCTTGCAGCTGTAGGAAAGGATCCAAGTCATGCCTCTCAGGTGTCAGTGTTGAACCTGTTCTTTAAATCAGTGCAGGGTCATGACCATGGCCACAGTTACTCTCTATACTCGCTGCTCAGAGCACAGTTGCTCCTAAGAGATCTAAAGGAGAGTAAGAAATGGCAAATGATTCCTATGTGAAATCATGGGAGAACACTGCTTACTTCACTGGGAAAAATCCACTGAGAACATCAGGTCATCAACACCCATGCCTTGCTGAAAATGACTGCTTTCCCTAAGTAACTTCTTTGGGTTCAGTCTCGACATCTGTACAGATTACAGAAAAGCAGTCTCCGAAACCATGTGTAGAGACATAGTTTTACTGTTGATTCATTACATAATTTACATGCCACTTTTCCTCAGTTAAAAAAGGACTCGTAAGCCAGAAACACTTGGCCAGCATATTTTCTATAGGCTGTGCTCCCAAGGATTCTGAACATTTTGTCCCTTAGGTAGCAGTTTGTGGTTTTACACAGTATTAGCAAGAGCTCATGTCAGAAGAGGAGCAAAGTATCAAGGACCAAGAAAAGCCAGTAGACAAGCCTGTGTAAATTGCATTAATTTTACCACTGTGAGCATCTAGATAAAAGCATGGAAATGACCATCTGACAAAGGTGGTTTTCTACAATTCAGGGAAAACCACAATCAAAAGGCCCCATTCCGGCTCCTTTGATGACAGAAGATTAAGGCTGAGCCTCTTAAAGCTCATAGCTACTAAACTGTTAAGGGTCAGTGAGGAGAGTAGCCGTGGAAGTAATGTGGACTATTTAGCAGACTAAAGCTGTCCAGCTGAATTTTTTTTTTCTCCAAAAAAGCTAAAGCCAGAACAAAAGGGCAGCTTCAGAAGTGGAAGAGACCACACACACCTGGTAGGTCAGAATAGGTGCCAGGAAGATGTAGAATCCATCTTAACAAGAAGAAGCATTGCTTAACTTTTCAGAACTGTACAAAGTTAAGACTCAGTGTAACTCACCCAACTCCTTGCAAACACTTTGAATAGACTAAGTAGTGTGCATATTCAAACTTCTGTCGAGTCTAATATCCATAGATTTGGCCTGAATACCTTGCTCTTTGAACAAGAGTTTGTATTGTTAGGGGCAAGAAAACGAACATTTTTTTAAAGAGTTCAAACCGTAACAGTAATAAGTCAGATAAAGTGTGAGGTTTTTTCGTATATGTTCAACCCATTGTAACTACTTTATCTAAAAAACAAATAGGAAAGTATTCACTGTTTGGAAATGGAATTAAAAAATAAAATCTGACTTCAAAATATGATCTGATTATATAACCACCACTTTCCGTTAACTGATCTTTCACAAAACACATTACAGTCCTGTCTGGAGTTTAAATAAGCCTTTTAAAGCTGGTAATGCTTCCATTTACTAATAGACAAACAGTGATCAAAGGTGGATGCAAGCTTTTTCTTTAGCTGAGATAGCACTTGAATTTTCCTCCCTCTGTGCCACAGCTTCCCTAATAGCATCTTACCCCAGCTTTGACTCCCACTCACAGGGACAGTGTCAGCACTGAGGAATTATGTTTTAAAGTACTTCCCATCCCACTCGTCCAAAGAATTACCTAGGTATGCAACTATATCATGCCTGGTAGTCCTTTCATGGCACAAAGAAACATTACCTTTCGTTTAGCTACTTGGACTTTATCTGCCACCTTTTGTCTACTGATGTGGTCCTTCTGAACATGGCATAGCATTTGCCTGTGCAAAACTACTTTGTGTTATCTGTAGACTCGGAGATTTTACCATTCCCTCACTTCTTCACCCTTCATTGTGAATGAAGACACAGCACCGATCCCTGCAGGACTCTCTGCTGATGACTGTAATCCTCTGGCCATTTGGTTTCTTAATAACTTTCATTGCGGAACATTGTAAGAGGCCTTTGAAAATTCAGATACATTACGCTGATTGCATTATTTTTACTCAAGAGCTACTGCTACCCTTCTAAAGATCCAGAGACAGATGTTCCATTCCCAAGAGATGCATAAAGTCATCTACTTCCTACACCAGGATGAAAGTTAGACTGGTCTGACTTTCCAGTTCTGGACTGTAGTTCAGAAAGAAATAAAGTAAAATCAGTAAATTCAATAAAGAAAATATCCAAAGTAAAGAGAATTTCCCGCTCCACTTAACATTAAGTCCTGTCCTCTGTCTGCTTCATATGAAATTGCTGGTGAGGTTCAATATGGAAAGAGATGATGTAGAGCATTTTGTCTGTGTTCAGTAGGTTTTCGGCTGTTGCAGACTGTAGGGGAAAAAGGGCAATTAATCACTGTGGAGAGCTAAAAAAAACAATTTTGGGCAATCCCAAGGGGCTTGTGTTTTTTCCTCCAAATTCTTCAGTTGTAAGGCCATTTTCTAATTGAGAAGCACTTCCTAAGGCTCCATTCTTTCACTCCTTTCTTCAAGAGGGCACAAGCATTCTGCATTTTTTACTGCAAGTATACAATGTTATCTGCTCATTTTCTCTTATGTAAGTTTACAGGAATGCTGACAGACTTTCCGGGCTCTGGGAGGTTAGGGGTTGGAATCAAGTCCATTGTATATCACTGCATTGGCTTCTTGGGATGTGAAGTTATTGCAATTAAGATACTGGCCGGATGTGTGGGCTAAAGAACCCAACTGATACCACAGGCATTTATTGATAATGCAACTTCTGAGGAAGAAATCTGGGGAACTGTTGTTCATGCTTTCCTCTGCAAGCAAGCAAACCATATGGATTTATCAGAAACACACAACACTTTATCTAGCTGGAGAGAAAAAGAATAGTGTTTATTTTTCTGTAGAGGAATGTTCTCTTTCACTTTTGAGCACCAGTTGCCTGAGCTGGCACTGTGTCCCATTTAAGTCTCCAGTAGACTTTTTGCTCTGGTTTAATTCAGTGCTATCTTTGACCTGATTATTATTTACTATATGTGTTGTGGTAACGTCTCTAAGCTGCAGTCAAAGAGAAGGGCTTCACTGTGTTAGATACTGTACAAACACAGAACTGAAAGATAACTCTTGCCCTGAACTGTGCAACTAAATTAAGCGCTGGCACATGAAGAGGAAAACATCAGTTGGAGGCTGGACTACAGTTCTGGAGCAGTCCTCCCTTCCTTACCTATACAATCTCAGGTAAGTGGCCTTCCCCCAGTCTCATGTAACATTGGCACCACTGTACAGAAAACTCCGATGTGCAGCAGAGCATTCTATATCATGACTGATTCCTCTTGTGGCACCTTGGATTTAAGCAGACCTTCTGTGTCCAAGTAGCTGTACCCTTCTCCATGTGCCAGTAGGCAGACATGGAGAAAACACAGACCTGAAAATCCAGTCATGCACCTGACACTCCCTCTGCAGAGC
This sequence comes from Oreortyx pictus, assembly GCA_036925125.1. NCBI lineage: Eukaryota > Metazoa > Chordata > Aves > Galliformes > Odontophoridae > Oreortyx > Oreortyx pictus. The sequence goes on along the minus strand of JAUPFR010000003.1, from coordinate 82,319,958 downwards.
GTTAAGACCTTTCTGTGAAGATGAAAATCCTTTCTCAGAAGCCTTACCACACTCCTGAGAACATTATGTTTGGCAGCAGCTGCCGAGTGGCCACCTGCTCTCAGAATATTTTGGGTCCTTTCTTACTGCTAGAGGACAGCATCAAAAACTCCATTGGCAAGACTGCTGCTTGGTTTAGTTTCACCACTCACCACATCAAGGTCCAAGGCCTCAGTGGTCTTGCAGGATGGAGCTCTTTGCCAGAAGAGGTCTGGTTGGATCAGTGTCCACCTGTCTGGATCTGGCAGCAGGGATCCAAATGTTTTCCCAAAGCTGTTGATTGCCAGACCGCCCTTGAGAAAAAGGCTTTGAGCTAGGCCAGAACATGGGTAGAAGTGTTTTCTTCTGTGTCTCAGGATGAGTCATGGCTCACTAGACCAATTCTCCCTTTTTAGTGCATTAGCTTAAATTCCAAGAGTCTGAAACATGCAAACATATATGCTCTACATGGACTAAAGGCAGCCCAGGGGAGGCCAAAAGACAGGGAGAAATACTGGTATCCTAGCTCTGTTACAGCACTGGATTCATTCTCCTGATTTTATATTAAGTATGTCTATCTCCCACTGTTTCAGTAATATTTCAGCTCTGTTTAGGTTTTGATACTCCCCAGGTGGAGATTTATTGAGTTGTTTCCATCTGTGCTGTGAGGATGAGTATTAGCTGGTGCTGCCAAGAAAAATGGAACAAAATAACAAATGAGGCTCTGTGGGCTGTTCACATTGAGCTTCTTCTCTTTTGTTCAACTGCAGCATCTTGCTTCCCTTGTGCTTCCTCTCTACCTTACGCTAAAATCTACTACTACAAATAACCTCATGCAAATAACCTCACGCAAAACAAACAAACAAACAAACAAAAAAAGACACATCTTTTGTGAACTGGTTGTATCTTTGGTAATTAATAACTAAAAAGTCTGGTTGGACACATAAAAGTCTGTCTTCATCATACACAATAGGCTTATTGGTGGAAATAAGGCTTAAAAGCTCGTGAGCACTCTATGACCACTGCACTGAAAGTACAAGAAATAAGCTAAAATCTTAAATAAGCTTAAATAAGCTGATGTTTATAGAAGCTGTCAAAATGACACCATTGCTTTCACTTACATCACTGTAATTTATGAACAAAATATACACAGTAGATGGCATAGTTCTATAGTTTGGTCATCTAGGTCCTAATAAAATATATTCAAGACTATGTTCGTATTTTCTTAAGGAAGTCCATGAAAGCCACTCTGACCTCTCAGCTTCTGTACACTTTCTAAGTTGTTCCCATATGTTTGTGTCTGTAGATTGCAAGCAGTCTTGAGAAAAGTGGGTATAGGATGGAGGGGACTTAATTCTGTTCTTTAAGTGGATAGTGTGTTTTTAACAGCATTCTAATGCTAATAAATATAATAATTATAATAATTGTCTCCCAATAGGACATTTGTAGATACCTTAAGGCACACTGTTCTAATTTGTCCTCGCAGATGCAAAATGTCAATTAAAATGTAAGCTTTGCAGAGCACAGATAAGCTTATATACGAATTATACACACACACATATGAAAAGGTTTTTGTTTGTTTGGTTTGTTTTTTAAACACTGGTACAAGTAGTAAATAAAAAGTAATGTGCAGGAACAGAATCATCATACTGTAAAAGCACAGTAAATACTATCATAATAACTATGTTATCTTATCATAGAGGTGCATAGTTTTGTACACAAATATTACCTCAGATATAGTGAACTACCTACAATAAAGAACATTTAGGTAGAAAATGCAAAAATTATTTTATATTCTTTAATGACTTATACTTGGTTTTCAAAAAGAGCATCATACATCTGTGTCTAAGTTTGCAGACACTTGCTTTCCCTAATTTTTATCTTGGTACTTGTATAGTGGATATAATGCAAGATCTGTTAGAACAGAAAGAGGGATATGGGCTGACCAGAGATGGAGGCACAGTTCCACACTCTCTTGTGCTAGTGTCTTGGGCCATTAGCAGAGGGCAAAGGGAAGATGATCCAGGTGCCCATCCAACATATTTAATGTGCCCCACAATACCTTCCTAATATTGCCACCAGCTTGGACAATTTGAGGAATTACAGCCTGCATCTTGGAAGGCTCAGGGGAATTTAACTAGAAATGATTTTGTTATGCTGTTGTCTGCTTCGACATGTGCTGGTGAAGCATGGCCTAAATCAGACTTACATGATCCTTACCTTCATGGGAAGTCAAGGAGAGGTTGCACACAGAGATGTGGCAAGCAGAATTCTGAGGAAAGATTATCTATAGCTATCCAAAAGCAGACTGGTAGGGCTTTTCTTTTCACTTAGGAATTTTATGTGAAAGGTAGGGCAGAGGTAGAGCCCAGTATATACCATCGGAGAACATAAACAAATAAGGAAGCCATTGATCTCAGTAATTTTCTGGATGAAAATAGCATTATGAGATTTTTTTAATAGCCTTTATAGTCTAAAAAGTTAATTTTTGCTTTTAATTAAAAAAAAAAAATAATTGAACAGCTTGTATACCAGCAGCAGAAGGCAGAAGGGTCTGGAAAGGGACCCATATGTTTGTGTGTAATGGCCATATGTGATTAAAACATTTAAAGAAAGGAAAAATTTGCCTTTCCTGTCACAATTCCATTCAAAAAAACTACTAAAAATCCATCATTTAGCAGAACTTTTGCCTGAGATGGGTTGCTTTTTCCCCTTCTGAATTCCTGGCACAACGTAAATCAAACAAATTCAAGATAGCAAAGACGGGAAAATCATTATTATAATCACAAAACCAGCAAAAAGGTCAACAAGAAGGAGAACAACAATAGGATTCTGGTAACTGTTTGGGAAGAAACTATTCCTGCTGCAGTCAAGCTCACTGTTTTCATAACAACAAATTAAATACCAAGGTAATTCCCCAGAGTCTTCTGCAGAGTGGCTCTGTCGCAGTGGTAGAAGGCACTACAGCACAATGCACAATATCATTATGAAAACCTCCCAGCTGCTAAGTTACCATGCAACTCAGAGGTTTTTGAAGTTAAGCTGGAGTCAAGCCTACCTTTTCAAAGCATTGCATTGTTATTATTCTTTTCCTCCTATTCCTGTCCATTTCCCTGTCTTCCTCTCTTACTTTCCCCTGGCAGACAGCTGCATTTTAGACTCCATTCATGATCTGAAAAGCTTTAAGAGGGAGTATCGTTATACTGGAACAGAGATGACTGAGCTGCTCACTTCACTAGCCAGGGATGAGAGACTCACAGATGCTCTCCATTTTTAATATTTTATTTGCTTATCGATGTCCAATATTTGCCCTATAAATGTGTGATCAATTACATGCCAGCTGCCAACTTACTCTCAAATGGCTCAGGAGATATTTCAGCAAGGTGATCTCTGCAAACATCCATTCCGAAAATAAGTGGCATTTGGATTTGGTTGTCTATTCAGCTTTGGACAATGGAGAATCAATGAGATTCCTTTTACTAATCAATAAGATGTGATGTTCTAGACTTAAAAGTTTTTTAATGAAAGTTGCCAAGGAACTGCGGGCATCAGAACAAGTTTCTTAATATTTTGCACTGGGAAGCTTGGATTTTCCTGACTAATATCCCCAAAAAAGTATATTTTATCACTTGGGGAATACATTTGTTTACAGTACTATGTCAGTTCTTCTCTGAGCAATGAACAGCAATATAACTGTCACAGAATGCCACAGAAAGAGAAATCGTTAGTACAAAAACAGCCAAATGCCTGATGTAGAACATGTAGCAGCAATAAGATCAAAAGAAAGGACTGAGGTAGTTGTTCCCTGCCAATCAGCAGGTTTAAAAGGTGTTCTTATGCGATTAATAGCTATAGAGGTTCCAGCAGGTAATAAACACAAATCTAATAACAATAGGCTACTTCATCATTCAAAGCTATTTAACACGCAGTCTGAGCCCAGGCTTATAGAGCCTAAAACATGCATTTTCTCTCTGTTGTTTCATGGCATTTTCAGGTACGCACCCATTATTTTACCTTGCAAAGCATTGCCAGTATTTTAATTTCTTTCACCAAGGCACCTGGCTGATGTAAATTCATGATTTCATGAGAGCATCAGTGATACAGGATGAACACAAGGAAAAGAACTCTTTTTTGAGACTCAGTGGGGTGGTAGGAGGGAAGTTGTTTCTTCTCCTTTTGTGGGCAATGTTTCTTTCCAGGCCATACGTTTCCAGGCCATTGGTGTTTCCTTTACTCACTTTTCAGGCCATATTTTCATGGCTGTTGCCCTCAGCAAAGACTGGCTGCCATTTACTGTGAGTCAGGCACTCCTGGAACATTTTGTGCTTCATTTAGCTCTTCTGTAAATGGTAATAAATGGAATGAAATGGTTCTTTATCAAGATGTTTGTCATGTAAAGAAATGGCCAGACTAGCATTGAAAGTTGAAATCAAGTAGACAAATAAGAAAAATGTTTTCACCAGTTTGAAATCTTAATCTACATTAGAGTTTAAACCCAGATATCTGGTCTGTCTCCTACTTACCTATTTTCTCCCCTGAAATCTAGAAGCTTCAGCCTCTAGTCCAGAATATCTGAGATACAGAAACTTTCTCCGGATCTCCTGGAGGACTTCAAATGATATATCTAATACCTAAATTAATTGTTCAGGGGACCTGTTATTAATAACACTTTCTCCTCTGACTTAGCAGAATTTTGAAAAGGAACTGGAAAAAGTCTTGAATTTGATTTCCTACCAATTGTTTTCCATTGGAGACCATTATCATGGTCCAGCCATAATTTTCTACAGGTGAAAACTGTTTTATTCCTTTTTGTTGGGAAGCAAAATGTTCCAGATTCAAGTACCTGCCCGATTCCAGGAAGTGCATTCGATGAATCATATGTGCACTAGATTCTAAAATACAGTTTGGGAAATGGCGTTTTTTCTGATGACTGGAATTTTCTCTGAGACTAGTGTTAGAAACACAAGCAAATGTGAGAGATTTTATTCACCATCATTTAAAAAAAATAGAGCTGAAAATGGCTTTAGATTGAGTTATCTGTGCATTTGCAATTCTCAAATGGCACACATTAGATTTTACTTAACCTACAATGAAATTTGAGGATGGTGAGAATACCAGAAAGCAATTGGCTGAATGAACTGGAGGAACTCCTGGGAACTCTTAGCATTACTGACTGCCTAGTGCAGAATACAATGAAGATAGCCTTGTCTGTTCATGCAGTAACTTATCCCAGTAGTATTGCTAAATCCCTACAAAGGATAATCCTTTCTTGGGATGGTGAGGGAATAAGCAATGAATCAGAGATGCAAATAGTAGGTATTCTATGATAATAACAGTAGTGTGGGTGAAAATACTTCCTGGACCACATCTTTATATAGATTAGATGTAGACCATGTGGTGAAAAATACAGGTAGAACAGAATCATAGAATCACAGACCGGCTTGGGTTTGAAGGGGACCTTAAAGATCATCTAGTTCCAACCCCACTGCCATGGGCAGGGTTGCCACCCCTGAGATCACGTTGCCCAAAGCTTCATCCAACCTGGCTTTGAACACCTCCAGGAACAGGGCAACATGCTCCAATGTCTCACCATTCTCTGAGTAAAGAATTTCCTCCAGACATCTAACCTAAATCTTCTCTCTTTTAGTTTAAAAACATTCTCCCTTGTCCTCTCACTATCCAATCATGCAAAAGGTTGGTTTTCCCCTTGCTTATAAGTTCTCTTTATGTAATGGAGAGCTGCTATCAGGTCTCCCTGAAGCCTTCTCCAGGCTGAACAAGCCCAGCTCCCTTAGCCTTTCTTTGTAGGAGAGGTGCTCCAGCCTTCTAATCATCTTCGTGAGCCTCCTCTGGACTCGCTCTAAATCCTTCTTGTGCTCAGGATTCCAGGACTGGAAGCAGTACTACCGATGAGTCTTCATGTGGGCAGAGTAGAGGGGGACAATCACCTCCCTCTTATTGCTGGCCATCCCACTTTTGATACAGATTAGGATACTGTTGGCCTTCCAGTCTGCAAGTGCACACTATTGACTCATGTCCAGCTTTTCTTCCACCAGAACCCGCAGGTCCTTCTCTGCTTGGCTGCTCTCACTGAGTTCTCCCAGTTCATACACACACTTGGAATTGCCCCAGTCCAAGTGCAACACTTTGCACTTGGCCTTGGCAAACCTCATCAGGTTCTCAAAGGCCACTTTTCAAGCTTTTCCCTTTGGACATCTTTCCTTCCTTCTGTTGTATCAGTTGCACCACTCATCTTGGTGTCATCAGCAAACTTACTGTGGGCACACTCGATCTCACTGTCAAGGTTCCTAACAGATAATTTTGCAGAGGTCTGCTTGCCAGTAGCCAGATTGACAGTTACTAGAGAACAGATTTATTTAAAAGAATAAACAAGTTTCTTCTCTCCAGGAAAACATCTTCCTCCACTTCCAGAGATTTACAACATATTGCAGAGAATATAATCAGCTGAACTCTATTAAAAACATTTGTCTGAAGTTACCAAGCAGTAGGATGCACAACATGGCAGGGAGAAGCTTCTAGTTCAGACTGTTCAGATGGCCCTGGCATAATATAACACACCCAATCTGTATTTGTTTTCTTTATCAGTAAGCTTCTCTGCAACTCAAATCTCCATGAATGTAAAACTAAACAAATGTATAACAAAATCAGATTTCAAACAGAATGTTGAAAGTCTATTCCAACTGAAAGCGACTGCAGAATCTCAAGAGACTTTAATTCACTGAGATACTCACTACATACACCACTGTAAGTTAATTTGGTCTTTCAAATATCTCTTGCGCCCCAAAACTGTTTTGCTTCTGGAGGTGAAATGCTGAACTTAGGCTAACCATTTAATCATATGTTTCCAATACATTCCACCTGAGCGCTGTCAAGGCAAGTTTTCCTTCTAATTACAAAGATGAGCTGAAGAACCAGTGATTAAAATAAGATCAGCTTTTCCTTAAATACTGTTGTAGTTCAGGAGTGATCAAAGCCAGTAGTTGCTTCCAGAGGTATATTTGCTTCCAGCAGACGAGCTTCTCAAGTGAGGAATAGGGCTTACTGCCCTATTTTTCTTGCTCGGGTTCAGTCTACTGGGCAACCTTTCCATTAAAAACCTCTGCCTTCCTTTCACACTGAAAGGGGACGCAGGAAGGCTAAAGGATTTGCCTAAATGCCCCAGGGAAGACTGCATTCTGTCTATAATTTTGTTGTCAGAATAATACATGGTCTTTTTTTAATAAAGAAAGGAAATTTTTGTGTTATGATCAGTTAACACATGTAAAGCACTTTCAGATCCGTAGTGAAATAATGTGAAACTACGTACATATATACATGCATGTGCATAAAGTATTTTTTCCTTTCCTCCCGATTCCTGCTTCCTTGTGAGCCATCAGCATAGCATCTCAAAATGAAACTACACCCAGAATAATATGTTGGATTTGCTGGAAGAACTGCAGTAAACCTGATAAGAGTTACTGCTTTGTTTGGGAGGAGCTTGAAAAAAGCCCAGAGTCCAATTGTTCCTCAGGGCACTTGGGCATGCTGCTGCCTGAGATGTAGTGTACAGCCCATTCTGCTGTGTGCTCAGCACACTGCAGAATCTGGAACAGGAGTAAACTGGATTTTTAGTTCCCTCAGTATGTCTAATATATTTGAAATAACAGAGGGAAATGGCCACTTGCAAGATGCCATGCTGTGTATCTGATGATAGTAAACTTTAGGATTGACACTGTAACCTACAGTATAGCTTTTCTGTGTGCCAGCATGAACACATTTTCATGACAACTGGAAAAGAGGGCAGTAAAGTCTGTTTCCAAAACAAAATGCTGACAGAGAAATAGCTCATTTAAATATCTATAAAATTGTGGATTATTTATTACTTCTGATTCACCATAAGAACATCCAGGGCATATCTACTCTGTAGGCCACAGAAGCATAATGTCACAGGTTGTTTTTCCATGGTAGTAAGTGACCCTATTGACAACTGTTTGGAGTTATCCCATGATGGAGTCATTTAAAATAAGAATGCTCAGCTAATCATGTTTGGATCTGACACGGATGGTCTTAGCCATCCAAAACAAATGATAAGGTGGGCTTGAACCATTTCTTGTGGCCAGGAGACTATGAACTCACTTTGACTCAGTACAGGTGTTGAAATCACTACAGGATTATCCCTGGAGGTGGGTAATCCTTTAAAGGTTCAGAGCTTTGGGTTAGATAAAGATCTAAACATTTGGACGTTTATCTGAAACCTTATCTCAATAATCTTAAGTCCTGGAGGCTGAACACCCATCAGCTGCACATCTACAAGTAAAACAGTAACAGGGCCTCTTGTTTCTACAGACTTAAAGCCTGATCCTGACATCTCTGAATAAACAAAACCTTGCATTGATATCAACCCACCTTTGAGTTGGAGTACTGCTAACAGGAAGTTCACTTTCAACTAAAGGTGATAACAAACATTATCTGATGGAGGAAAAATGAAGTTTTCATTAAAAAATATATAGTTTTTTTTTTTCCCCATACAAATCATGTATATTCCTCGGAAAATTGCTCTTTTTCGCTGAAATTCTGCACATCTAAAAATTGGCATAGGAGCTTTAGTTGAGAAGCAGAATAATTCAGCACCTTGACCCACTTGAAAAAATGGGATCTTCCTAATGTTCTGCTATGCTTTTAAAACCACCCCAACATTTTAACTAAGATGATTCAAGTTTCTCCCTCCTTAGCTGTCCTTCATCCTCCAGGATGTCAGGTGACTGCTTAGCAGTGTGGTATGTCATAAGAGAAGTAAGGACTAGGAGCGTGAAATGTATGCTGCAGTTTGCAGCACTAAATCATGCCAGTGCAGAGATATTTTGATTTCCTAGTATGGTACATCAAGTGTTTCAGTTTTTCACTGTATCACACCTTTCTTGCATTTCAGTGAATGTCAGAACAGTTGTTTTACCTGATGAAAAATCAACTTGTGGATGCTAAAATTCGTGTAACTGTTTAAGTTGTTGTGGGGGAGGGATTTAGAAATTACTCCCTTTCCTTCACTGTCATCAGTAGAATGAATGGTCTTCCTTCTTCTGCTGTGGGATGTGTCCTATCTTCACCAGGGCCTGAAGTGACAGGGTAAGTGGCAACGGGCAGAGCTTCTTGCTCCATCACAACCTTAGTCCTTAACCCAGATGGTTCTCTAGACTCTGGGGCTTTCCTATTAACCCTCAATACAAGGACTGTCTTATCTTAAGGAGCATTTTAAAGCTAAACACTAAAATAATCTCACCAAGTCATCAATTCAATATGCAAACGAGCCACAAAAAATTTGGACCGTGCTACTTCTTGGAAATGCACACAAGTGCTTTATCAAAGATTAGGTCATATGTCTACACTGCTGCTTGCAGGCTGAGTATTTTCCACATTTGAATCACATTAGGTGGAGAATTAGCATCGTTTTGCAACATTTTAGAGGCTGTGAAGAAAATTCAGTCACTTTCTCCTTCCTTTTCTCCATGTTGTGCCAGTTATAACCCACAGTTAGCAGGGCAACTCTTTCTACCCCACTGGGACCTTAAGCATAGCTGCTGCCTCACTCATGTAGCAGCACTTGCTTTGGGAATGAAAAAAATGCACTTTTTTGTTTGTTTTGGCAGTCTCAGCAGGGCCATGAGATTAATGGCCTTTAATTAAAGACAGGGTAGTAGGGTTCTTCCTTGCTATGGCAATTTAAAGTTGATACCTGGAGATAATGTGCTGTTCAGAGCTTCACAGAGTAACATTTTCCCCTGTCTTCAGTATGGTTGTTTTTTGGCATTAAAAAGTGCTTGTGTGAGAAGGGAGGGAATGATTTACTCCAAATTATTACAGTCCCTCAAGAGAATCCTACTTCCACTTCTGTGGCAGAAAATCATCGTCATTCTCATGGCATTTTTCAAGCATCGTTGTGCTTTTGATGATTTACTCTCCATCAAGCTCCCTGTTTAAGCAACACTCTTGTTTCCTCTGATTAACTACTTTTAATACCTACAGCTGTTCTTTCTCATTGGTGTTGTATAACTCAAATAAAAATACTCATCTAGCTCATGCAGAAAGACAATCAGTCCTTTCTGTCCAAATAACAGTGATGCCACTAAACTGATTTCAAATAGGTCAGGAAAATATTTGTATTTTATCAGATACACTTGCTGCTCGGTGATTTTGCTCTGAAAACCCTGCCCCTTTCAGGGGATATCTGGCAAAGGAGGACATACTTTCAGAGATGCGAGGGAGGGGGTTGCTGCAGGGCTTGAGGGAGAGAGGAAAAGGAGAACAAAGTGAGACACAACGCGCCTTGTTGGCTCATGGGCTGAATGCAAAGGCAGGGTTTGCCCACCTGTTCCCTGTGAACACTGGTTGCTCCCAGCAGAGTCTGTGTGGGACGCAGCAAGTGGGGTTTGCCCCAGGGGGAGTGCGTACCACCCCTCAGAGGCATGCATAACACAACTCCAACACAGTGCACTCCTCTCTCCCTTCTCTTGTTCACCCTCAGTGCTTTGGGGGAAATTCTTGCGGGATGCTTCCTGTTATTCATTTAATCCTCTCTCATCTTTAAATTCCATTAAATTGGGCCTTATGAAAGCTTCCAATGATTTATTAATAAAGAATTGTTTTCATGGAGCTGATTTTTTGCTTGCAGCCAGTGTTTTCCAGCCATGTCAACACCTGGAATTTTTGGCTGAGGATCCTCACCACTGTGGTAAGTGGCAATGTGTCTTGCCCATCACCACAGAAGTGCTGACTAAGTTCCAGTAAGTTTTAGCCTCCCAGATCTCCTGAAGACAATTTAATTGCACTCATCCCAGTGAAGGTGTCATTTAAAGCTCAGTTAGTCACTAGACAGAAAGGAGTATCCATTTTCCCTGGTTATGAGTATACATGAGTTATTCTAGAAGAGCTCACTAGTAGAGAGATGCTGCTCTGGAACTGTGCACTGAGATCCATAGGTGGCTTGGGCTTATTTTTCTGAGGAACTTGTGATGAATGTCTAAAAACTCAACAGTGTGAACACTTGCTCCAGTTTGCTGTTGGTATTTGCTTTTTTACCTCACCACTCAGATGCAAGCAATAAACATGAGTAACAGAGATGCCGAACAGCAAGATGTTGTTGCCTTTCACAAACAACACTGCCAGCTCACATACTTCCTACAAATTTTTTAAAGATGACACATTTCCCAGTTAAGTTCAAAACGTAACAGTAGTAGAATGGCTGGGCTGTAGTTATTTTCCTGGTAAGATGTGATGAGAATTGCTCAGCTGTGTGTCACAGCAGCAAGAAGCTTTGCAAGCTACACCCTGCCTGATGGAAATTTAGATGATCCAGGTGTTAAGCACAGCATCATCCACTATTTCACAAGAAGGCAAAGATTCAGTAACATTAGTGATGGAACTGTTTGTTGCTTCATTTTTACATTTAAGTGACGCTTGTTTCTATATTTCAGAGAAGAAAACATATTTTCTAAAAATAATTTATATAAATGAAGGTAGGTAAGAGGAAATGCAACAGATAGAGGATGCTGTGAAGGGAAGTGGAAACACAGTGGGCAAGTGAACAGATGAGTGTCAGAGCCAGTAAGAAGGAGCTGTTAACCAGTTAGAGAAAGTTTTCTACCTCTGTGTTTTAAGTAATAGAGCAATTCATATGAGTAGGAATCCCAGCCAGGCTGATGCTATTCAAAGAATTCCATCTTCCCTCAGAAGGAAAAAAAATAGTATGCTTTTTCTGCTATGTCAAGACAGGCAAAAAAGCATTTAAGCCAGCAAACATGCCTGCAATGCAGCCCAGCCTAAAGGCAACAACATGTGGATGGTTTAATAATGCTACCCTAACAAGCTTAATTTCTGTCCTTCAAATAATTTGCATGATTGGACCTTAGGGTGAAACATACATCATAGGAAGACATTATTTCTCAAATAATAAATTCTTTGGGGCAGGAATTCTGCGTTCCCACAGTCTCTTGTTGGCAGAAGCCCTATCCACAGCCTCCCCCTGCACACATCCCTAGAAATGAGTACCGGCTTGTGTCTTGGCCCACACCTGACAAAAGGCAATAGTCAGCATGTATTTCAGCTGTTTAAAAACACTGTTTTTTACTACTGAAGATGGATTCTTGCATTTCTTTTACTCACACTGTATCATATGCATATACCAAATATCACCAGCCAGAGAGCAAGCCCTGACTCAGAAAGTATATGCTTCAGCATTGCCAGATTTAGCAGACAATAAGAGGCTGCCAGAAAGCAGGATTAACTTTCAGGCTAGGTGAAAAGGAGGGATTAAGTAAAATCCACTGCTATTACTGCATGACCTGTGAACATGAATGTGGAACAAAACATTACATGCTAACCTAAGAAACTAAATGGAAAACTTAAGAAAATCAACATGATGCAGAAACTTAAAGGAACATCGCACAGCATCATAGAGCTCCTGACAAGGTGAGCTGTGGAGCACCATCAACTCTGTTGATAATTATATTGCTGTTAGCATTAAGGGAACCATTCAGCTTTTTTTTCTTCTTCTTCTTTTTTTCTCCCAAGCCTACACCGTGCTGCACTGCTGCAGAAACCTTCATTTCATAGGCTACTCAAGGCACTTCCAGCTCCAGAGTTTGAAATACCACTGGATTTTTCCGTGTGAGGGAAAACCATCACCAGCTGACCTTATTGCCAAGGCAAGGAGCCTAAGACAACCTGGATTACTTCCTTCATCTGTTAGTGTGACATTTCATCAGAAAAGCCACAGACCCTGCATTACAGAAATTCATGGAAAAGGCACAGCTGGCCATGCTTCCCCATCTGGACAGGTCAACTTATGCTGACAGTTCTACAGCACCATGATCAACCCATGGCTGTGAAGTAGTGAACCTGAAGTCAGTTTGCTGGTTCAGAAGAGATGTCTCCTAAAGCTCCTTGGGGTTCTCCATTCCAGTGCCTGCAAAGGTCCCAGAAGTTGTAGGGCTCAGTTCACTGTGAATTAGAATAGCAAGCAGTTTGGTTTTCTTTCGGATCACTTGCCACCAGCTACTTTAAAAAAAAAAAAAAAAAGAACCCTACAATTCAGCTCTTATCAGCTGAACTCTGCAAATGAGAATTTTGCTTCCTGTTATTGCAGCAACAGTAGGATGGAGAAATGCTCTTGATTTCCTTTTTCAGAAAAGTTTTCTTTTCTAAACAATTGGTATTAAGCAGAACAAAACAACCAAGCAACAGCATGCTTCTTTCACAAATTTCCAGTAATGTTAGAGCTCTGTACATTGTTTCAGCTCTTGCCAAGATGAAATTTGATTATGTTAACGTTAATCATTATTAAATTTGTCTAAGAGACTTTCACTACAGACTCTCTGGACCTTTAGAGACTGATCCTGTTCTCAAATGGAAGAGTAGGCTCTCAGCATTTGTGCTAAGAGCTTCTGTAGGGTTTTCATCAGGTTTCTACAAAAACAGATGTGATCATAATGTGTTTGTTCACATGGGTATGTATCTCTATTTGCTCCAGAGACATAGGTGTGGCCTTCTATAGTAGCTCTTGAACCCTCCAACCAATCTCAACCATCCTGATAGAAGGGCATAGGTTACGAGGATTGTTAAGTTCTTGCAATTAACAACCAGGAGAGAGGCCACAGAAAATGGCCACTCAAGGAAAAGAGTGCAGCGAGCATCCAGCAGAGCACATATGAACAAGCAGGAAAAGCCTTGTTCAGGGCTCACCATGAGCTCCTCAATGTCAGTTTGTAACAGGGCCAAACAGCTTCTCTGTTTGCCTGGATCAGGCTGAAGCAGGACAAACTAGTAGTATAACCAACAGCAATACAATCAGCACTACATGCTTACTCGTAAACCTATCCTAAAGGTCAGGAACTGGATTATCCAGTAAGTCCATAAGAGTACAACCTGTATCATATTTCATAAGTGCCTGTGTAACATATTAGCCAATATGAGTTTGGCTAAGAAAGTCATGTTAATTCAAGGATATTACAACTAATACCTGTAAAGATCACAGCCTTGTCTTAGATGAATCCCTCTGTGCCATGCACTGGGCACTGACTGATTTATAGGGGAACACAAAGTGCTTGTTTGTACACAAAAATCCCAAGCAACTCAAGGGTGTCTTCTTGCCTCATGGTTCTATGATTTTAATTAGGACAGAAGAGATCAGTTTAGCCAGTATAGAAACACCACCTTCTTATACAGCAGGGACTCTTCAGGCAGTCCCAGTGTTGTGTCTTCTGAAACCTTTGGAAGAGAGTATAATTTCCATGTCTTTCCCATGGTGCCTAAATTGCAGCTCACCTTCCTTCAGTGTGAACTGTTACAAGACTGGAGAATGGAGAAGTGGAGATTAGATACAAACATGACCACTGACACCATGCACAATATGCCTGAACCAGCTCTTTTTTCCCTAGTGGAATCTGGATCAGGTTGCATTTTCTGCATCTGAACATGAATGAGAGGCAGGCCCTAGAGTGATGCTTCCCAGCAACAGCCCAGTCTGCAAGGCAAATCTATGAATTACTGGGGCACTAACTGATATTATGACAGAGTGGTATAATCAACATCTTTTCTGCAATAAAACAATTAGCATATCTCATGGTGTGCTCTTCAGAATAAACTTTTCAGCTAGAATCTTATCAATAATATATGAGCAGCTGGTTTGTTTATGCTTTTCATTATTCACTTCAAGGAATTCTCCATTTTTTTCTTACAAATTAATATCTTGCATCATGTCTTACTCTGATGGCTTATTTTACATTTGTGGAATGCAAAACAATTGCACAATAAATGTACATGAGGGTTATTTGTCATGCTTATAAATAAATGAACGTTAGCAATCGCTGATAAACAGAAGATTATGGACAATTCAGACATGGTTTCAAAAAAGATCAGAGTGTAACTTAAGTCCTTAATTAGCAAGCTTCATTATATTGTCCCATAAACTGGAAACTGTAAGAGAAGTGGCCAACTGTTCATGCAAGCTGGCAGCTGGCCACCAGGGATAAGCTATAAAGCCTGTTCCTGTGCCACTCAGCTCTGTCACAAACGGAGGCATTCGGCAGCTGTGAAAACATGAAGAAATATCATCCTGCAGGTGCTTAGATCTTACAAACTCAGGTTTAACTACTAAGACTGAACTAGAGAATCACATTTGGCCTTAGGTTTTTCCCTGAGTGGTCTTCTCATGGCTGAATGATGGAGGACATTTTGATCTGCACTGTCTGAAATCTCTTCTGATGAACTGTTTGCATGCTCAACTCTAGTGTATCTTTTTCATTCAGTACACTGCAATTAAATGTCCGACTGAACAGGATTATCTATTTGTTTAAATAATTCCTGAACCAAGGACTGAGCAAGACACTTTATCTAGCCTTCAATTTGCCAGTGGAAATATCTGGGAGGCTCAGATTTTTGTAGGCTCAGAGTCACTGCAACACACAGATGTTTTTATTAGAACTTGTCATATCCGTGAAAATTGTACTGTCCTAAAACTTACACAGACTTTAATTCTGTGGTATGACCATATTCCCAATTACTGCTGCATTCACTTTGGATGTTTAAACTAGACTCCTTTGACATTTTAGACCTGGTCCAGCTCAGAAGGAATGGAAAAGGATAACCCAAACTTCTAGTCAAAAGTCTTATTCCTTCAAAATACATCCGAGACCACGTGCATCTTTCTGACTTCAGTTCCGGACCAAGACTGAAGAACATGGCATAGAAATATAATTTCAAAAATGGGAACATTTCTATTTTTTGAAATGCAATGATGGGAGGAGCAGTAATTCTGACATGCACCGATCTTAGTAGCAGATTTCTGAAGTATAATTATCAGCAGTTATGGAGTAGCCACTGTTATGATAACAGGATGCAATTAATTCAGATGAGTCTTTATCCATCAAGATAAGGTGCAACAGAACGTAAAGAAAAGCACCTGGATATGTGTGCCTTTGTGTCAATAGCTTTGCCATAGCAAATAGTGCTCTTCAGACTCTGATATCTGAATTGCTGCTATCTGCCAAAAAATGCTTCTGAGCAGTACACTGCTTTTATTGTCTATTGTTATTACCTCAACTTCTATCTTGGGAACAGCTGAAGTGTCCTTCACTTCAGTGTCAGAGGGTGTGGTGCCATGCTGGGGCTGGGCAGACAGAGGCTCGTAGGCAGCGCAGGAGAGTGGGTCCACCCCAGCCCACCTCCCCTCCCTGCTCCCTCCCGCTGCCGCACAGCTGATATGACGATAAGGCAATTCAAGCCAGCAGGAAACTAACCCAGTGTGGCGGAAAACAGCCCATGGCCAGGGTACAGGGCTGAAGGAATCTATGCAAACAGGCACGCACTGGAGCCGGTGCAGGGGTGGGGAGGGATGGGGACAGACAGCCTCCGTACCGACAGCAGTGTGCGACTCATTCCGCTGTCTGACCGCACCCTCAGCTTCTAGGAACAGCAACATCAAGTACCCCAGGAATATAACAACAGCTTCTTTATGTTTTGTCCTCCAGTCTTTGGAAGTACAGTATGTATGGGTGTTGGTGTGCCATGCATGGGGAGAATATCAAGTTTGGAGTTCAAGGAAAGATAACAGATGATGATATTTGTCAGAAGACAGGATTATTATAGCTCCACAAGCAGCCAAATCCAGTTCCAGCATCAGCTGTTTTCCTCATTCTTTCTTATCCATTATGTTGAATATTTTGTTGGACAGAAGATGCTTTCTGAGATCAACACTGAGCCATGAACTAAAATCATAGTCACTCCTGAAAGCCAATCAGTAACACCAACAGCAAGCTATTACACCAATTGCAAACTTTGAATGTTGAAGGGACCAAGAAGTCAAAGTCTGCACACTTGCTCCAAGTCTTTGCTTGGCATGCATGATCATTTTCTGGGGGAGAGATTAGAGCATGCCAAGGTACAGGGCTGCAAGAGCCTGCCTGGCACGGGTGTGCTTCAGATCTCAGGCATCCTCACACAGCAGGAGTGGCCTTGAACCTGCAGACAGCAATCAGCCCTGCTGCCAGACTCTCCAGGGGAAGGCTGTCAAGGAGCACTCCCTGCCACTTTTGTCCAAACAAGCAAGTATGGAAACTGTGAAGCCAAGGGGGTTTCTGGATCCATAGAGTGGCTTAGGTTGGAAGCATCCTTTAAAAATCATCTAGTCTAATCTACTACCTGTGGGCAGAGATATCTTTCAGTAGATCAAGTTGCTCAAAGCTCCATCCAATGAGACTTTGAACATTTCCAGAGATGGAACATTCGCATTTTGTCTAGGGAACCTGTTCCAGTGTCTCACCACCCTCACAGTGAAGCCTTCCATCCTCACATCTAATTTAAATGCAGCCTCGTTCAATTCATAACCACTGACACATCCTGTCACTTCACACCCTGCTAAAAAGTGTCTCCATCTGTCTGACATATTCTCATTGGATACTGGAAATCTGCTCTCAGCTCTCCCCAGCCTCTTTTCCAGGCTGAACAACCTCTGTCAAAATTTCCTCATCACAGAGGTGCTCCAGCCCTCTCATAACTCTTGTGGCCCTCCTCTGGACCTTCTCCAACAGCTCCACATCCTTTTTGTTGCTGGGGATCCCAGACCTGGATGTAGTACTGTAGGTGGGGGCATCACACAAGTGGAACAGAGTCACCTCCCTTGTCCTGCTGGTCATGCTTCTTTGATGCAGCCCAGGATATGCTTGGCTTTCTGGGCTGCAAGTGCACACTTGCTCTTGTTCAAATTTTCATACACCAGTACCCTAGTTTTCCTCTGTAGTGCTGCTCTCAATGCACCCCTGACACAGTCTGTGACTGGGAAGTGTCCTAGCCCAGGTGTAGGACCTTGTACTTTGCCTTTTTGAAACGTGGCAACATGCCAAACAACAACTGCTCCCAACCCTTTTCAGGGGAGATTTGCAGTGCAAGACACAGCTTGGTGGAGGGGAAGGTCTCTGTGCTGCTGAAATAACACAGGCAGGTGTAGATCATGCTACTGCAGAACACCTGGCAATTGTCAAAATAGCAGAAACTAGTCAATTAGTGTTGATAGTTCATTACAGAACATGTTTTACTTTATGATTATTAAATCTTTTATCCTCTACTAGCATATTTTTCTCTCCCCTCACATAAACAGCTTCTGGTTCCCAGGAATGAAGCAGGGTTTTTTCATACAGGCAACCACAGCCCAGAAGAGCCACTGAGAGGAGAGTAAGCACTGAGGCATCCTCCTTGCTTTGTTGTTCTTCTCATTTTGTCTTGATAGATCTTGAATTTTCATTACCAGCAGGCTCCAAAAGTGTCTGTGGAAATAAATGGAAGAGCCTGGAAGGCAGGGGGAATTCTTAGGGTGGGGTATGGACTACAGGCATCTTCTCCCTCATCCCTCCATCAGTGACACGTCATGGTGGTAAACAGCCTTCCCCAAGAAAGTGTTACTCAGTGCAACCTAAACCTCTTCCTCATAGCACTATCCATCCAGGCTGCACATTGCTGGGCTGCTTCATGCAGGGAATGTTCTGAGCACTGAATATTCACATCCTCACAACAAAGTTTAGCAGTAAATACGAACAGAAATAAAAAAAGCATAAAGATTTGGTTTTGGACCCTGCACACTGCAGTGCCTTCCTCCAGACATTCTATGTAGGACCCTGAAAGCTCATCTGCAAGGCCTGACTCAGAGTACTGAGGCAACAGAAAGGTGTGCGAAGAGCAATCCTATACCTACAGCACTGATGTGATTCTTACGCTGAGGATTGGAAGTTGTTCCTGATCTCTTTGCATGCAATTTTCTTAATTTACAGGACCTTCTCAGACATCATCATAACACAGGTTAAATGGGAGTATTCAAGTGTTCTGCTACTGTTTCTGCAAACCCTGTTGTAGTGCAAGGATATTAGATTGGTTCCTCATACCTAGCACTGAAGAACATCAGTAAAAATGGAAATAAAGGCTCATCCATCAGTGAGGTTGTTTCAGTTGTCTCAACATCAGAAAGACCCACTCCTAAATCCAGCCATTAACCAATGTACTTGCACAAAACCATTGAAATCCAGTCTGCTTTGTCCTATTTTTCACAGTACTACTTCCCACTTACTGCTCTTTGGACCAGAATAACAATTACAGGAGGGCAGGAAGACTTCTTGACCCAGAGGACATACTGGGTCTTCTGTAGCAGAAGAAACTAGAGCAGGACAGCCTTTTCCACTGAAAACCAGATGTAATTCCATGTGGGTGCATTCCAGGCGGTTCATACGTATCATTATGGGAACACCTAGCAACATCAGAATGGGGTTAAGCGATATTGCATATCCTCCTGTATACAATAAACTATGATTAATCACTAAACTAGTACATAACACTTTGTTACTCTTGTACTTTGCCCTCCAAAACTCTTTGTTGCAGGAGGTGCCAGAAACCAGCCAGAATATCAGCACAAGTTTCTAGGTCTTGTATTTGCGTATGTGCAGTAAACACAGTCCTTGTGGTTTCTTCTTTGTTGAATAAAGAGCAAAAGACTTAAAGACTGATTATAATGTTTTCCCATGCTGGCATGTGCAGAACTTGAAATTTACTTCACCGAATGGACATGGATCACACTCAGGGAAAGCAGAAAGTGAAATGGGGATTTCATTCTTCCTTATGGACCCTGCTCCAACAGGGACAACAGGTCCTGGCCATCAGTGGTGCAGACTAACAGATGTTTTTACCTTTAACCTAGGGGTTTGTTTGCCTTGGGTTTCTCTCTGGCTGGAAAGCTCAACAGGTGGGATTATCCATCCACTTGTTAACTATACCTTCCTGGGTAAAGACCCATCTTCCTCCATCACACTCCACGTGGTATTAGCAGCTTCACAACCAGAAAACAACAGTATCTCAACTATCTACCTCACAAAGTTAACGCTTGCTGAATTTGGGCTTAATACATATAACCTGTACACTTTTCACCCAGCAACATTTGTGAAAGCAGGCTTGAAAGAAATACGCATTGGCTAGAACAGTCTGTTTAAAATCCAAATTAAAGAGAGTACTCAGAGAAAACATTCTGTAGCATACACCCAGATTTATGACACAACAACAATAATTGTAATACCACCTAACTTTCATCAGTAGATCTCAAAAGCATTTTACCAAGAGATTAAGCATCCTTAGAGCAGCTACTTCGCAATAGGCACTTTCAGGTGCTGACAATATTTAAATTACTGAAACAGATTAAGTGATATTATTAACTAATCACCTGCCAAGCCTTTCACATCAAGTTGCTACCTGGAGCAAAATATCATGCTTAATTTTGGAACAACTGACTACAGTTTATAAGGGCAACTGTAAGCATAAACAGTAAGTCTGACAGCACAGATGAGTCTACATGGCCTAATTTCAGTTTCTCCAGCTGTGCATACAGCATCTTTTCAGTCATACAGATGGTCTTCTGCAGAAGTCAGTGGAGGCCTAGAGAATGGAAGCATCTTGGGGAAAAGCCTATGCTTTAGATCGTCTTTGGAAAGCTAATCTGAATGAATCTGTCCAGTAATGACAAGTATAAATTAACAGAACCTGAAGACCTCAGTGCTGGCAGTGGAAGTAGTGCTTCAGTGGGTTTGCCTGATGGAGATGGGGAGATGTAGGCCTACTCACAAGATGAAAAGCTACTTTCTTCTTCCAAACTGCTGCCGAATTTTGTTATGGTGCAATATCAGGCTATACTAGGTGGTAGATAGTGCATTAGATATGCACAGTGGGTGGTAGATGTATATTAAGATACTGCATGAAGCAATAACGTTTCCTAAACTTTCTCTTTCTTCTACCCAGCACACAATGTAAAAAGAATGAAAACTACCCACAGGTTAGTGATGAGTAGATTTGAAAGGCCCATATGCACTTCGAGATGTTTTGACTACATAGCAAGTCTCACTGGCTGTCATGGTCCTACCAAGTCATACAGTGTTTATGGACTTATATTGCATTAAAAAAAGAAAAAGAAAAAAAGAAAAAGAAAGAAAAACAAAAACCAATTTTTCTTAAACTGTTAATTATACAAAACAAAAATAAAATATATATCTTACCTTCACAGTGAGGTAGAGCTTAAAAATATGACCAAGGTATGTTTTAAAGGCTAAGAAACTAAGAGACATATAAAATGTCTCAAGCTGCCTTGGTAAGTATAAAATGCAGTCAGCAGTATCTGAAGCTTTCAATATATTGTACCTACTTCTTCTTTTAAATGACTCAGTATGCAAGATCACAGATTTTGGATATTCTAAAAACAATGGGAATCCTCTACTGAGGCTCCAAGAAACAGAGGGAAGCCTTGTAGGACAGGTTACTCCAAGACTAACTCAGTTTCCTCGCAGAAAACAGGCAATGCGAAAGGTATTGCACCTGGACAAGAGAAAGGCAGTCACAGAATGAAACAATGACTGGAATGAAAGACAACCCTTCAAAACACAGATGCTAAGATGCCTCTACCACAGAATACATCACACAGTATTTTCATTGTAGGTGTATTTCTGACAAGTCTTTATTTTGAAATGACTTTAGATCTCTGAAAATGGGAATATAGGTACTTTTGAGATAGAGGAGGAAGACTGGTATCAGAGCAGCATAATTCCCCATTTTCAATTCCTATGTTGCAATTAAAAAGAGAAAAGAGAGCAAAGAAACCCTGCTTTTAAAGTTCATGAATCTTTCCCCTTCTTGCAGCTCATGTTTTGTCAAATCTTGCAAAACAGTTGCAGCACAGTTTTCACATGAGCCCATCGCAATGGAATCAGGCTGTACTCTGTTTTCCCTCATACCTCAGCTGTAGGTGGGGCCTTTGTGTAGGTGCCAGGACGAGTCAAGCAACGACTGTCAGGTAACCTCAGAATGCAATTAAAATGAACACTGAAATAAAACATATCTGAACAAGAAGTTTTAAAAGTTTAAGAGGGATGGCAGTTACCAGCAAGCTAGATTTTAACGAAGGAATCACAATCTCACCATAATAGCCAGGAAGATGGTAGTATTCTAGAAAACAACTTTGGGATGAACCGTGTAGCAGAATGTTACGGGGGATTGTTCTTGTATCTTGAAGTTCTCTTTGGTCCCTAAAACACACAGCGCTTAAAGCTTTGCTCAGAAAAACCTGCATTTTCAGTTTAGCAGGAACCAAATAACTGCATTAGATCTTTGTAAAGCAGAGCTGACAGCACTCATCAGCTTCTGCATGCATGCACCTGCCTGCAGGCCTGGCCTGCAAATGAGATTGTGAAGGGGGCCGTGACACATGTTAGTACAAGGCTACCAGCAGTCACTTTCATTAACAGAACACTCAGATAACTACTATCACTGCAACTCCCATGCTTGGGCACATCTCCTCAGTTTTCCATTCACAGCTCAAGAAAAGCAACTCTACCACCTTCATCCAAGCCCATGCCAACTAACACACCTTGGTCATTAGAGATGCACCACCAACCTTTTTGATAAAGCAGAGACTGAACCAAGGCTTTCGCATACCTAAGAGGCGCAGCACAGAGCCTCTCAGGGAGCTGTAGGGCTTCCAATGTCTCCTGCCCCACACCTCCAGGCAGAGCTGCTCTCTGTAAACACTCCTAGTTAGTCTCTTACTAGAGTCTGAAAACAGAGGTACCTACCAGCAGACATGCTTATATGAACTCTTTAATGTAGAGCAGAATGACACAAGTCCCCTATGCTGAGTGCTAAAGACCCACAGAAGGTCATTTTTTGCCATTCCTAGCCATTATTTTGCAGCTGGAATTAAACACGCACCTGGTAATTTGCAGTCTTCCATAATTGATTTTACTTTGCTCTCCTCTAGCATATTTTGATAAACTGTGGGATTCTGCAGTATGATTCTCTTTGGATTTTACTGCAGTTATTTTCTTTGTAACTTCTTGTACTGCAGCCCATTGAAAAGTATTTGTGAGTACTTCTAATATTTGACATTTAACCATCAAAATATTTCAGTCAGAAACCTGGGACAAATGGAATGTTTGTGTTTCGCAGGACAGCAGCTTACATCCTGCCTTAATGTTACTGCATGATCATAATATGCTTTAATATTTAGATACTACCCTCCCTGTCAGAGGATTTCCATGCACTTTCTGGATGGAGACAATTTCATTATAAGCATTGTTAGAGCCGAACTCGCTCTCTGTTTGATGCACAAAAGTAAAATGACTTGCCTTTGTGTCAGGCTGATAGCAGAGCTAAAAGAACTCTGATTTCATGTCTCCAGTCTAGCATCCTGGCTAAAAGATGCACCACTTAATTCTACCCTACAACCTCCATATATAACATTTACTTCACTGATTCCTACTTTCCAGCAAAATCAGAATGGGCTATTATTGGCTAATGCATGATACTTACTTAGGATCCTCTGACTTGGTGTCCACTTCTTCCTGTGGACTCAAAGAGAGTACATACTCAGTGCAGATGCATACAAACAACTGGTTTTGATGGAAAATGTCCCATTGCAGGATAAGTCCGTTTTGCTAAGTGAAAGGCACAGCTGGGAAGCAATCTGTCCTTCCAGCTCTGATTTATTTCTATTACCAAGTGTTATCTCAAGGAAAAAAAAGCCAAACGCTTCGTGAAGTTGTTCTCTTCAGCGTGTAATGCAGAGCTGCTTCTGCCACCCTGGGCTTCGCATCCTGAATTCTTGTATGCAAAACAAGAGCAGTGGAACAGTTCAGCTTAATTGAAGCAGAAATTTTGTCCTCAGATTTGATCCTAATCCCTTTTGGGATCGCTTTAATGCTATCAAAGCTTCCATGTCATCTTTCTCCAAAGAATATCTTAGGGTGACCTCCAAGAGCAGAAACATCTCTGAAAATGCGAGGAGGAAAAGAAGGAAACTCTGTAAAAGAAAAATTATCAGAGATTTTGCTTTAATCTTACTGTATTGTTTTGGTTTTTCTTCTTTTCTCAAAGTTCAAGTATTTTCTAGCCTGTAGCAATGCTAGCAAAAGGAATGTGTTAACACACCCTTATGCTTGTTGATGATTACTATATTAAGATAGGCTTTAGATAAAAAAGCAGATGGAAAAACAGAGGTATAGTTTACAAACTTTATTAAGGAAGAAAAGTCTAACTTAAAGATACCTTGTAAACTTTTATCACTACTGTTAATTATTAAAGCATATAGACTAATTTTGCATGTGCTCTGGAAGGAGTTGATAAGGGAACCTCTTGAAGAGCTTCAGGGATCATGCCTGCCTATTGGTTTTGACTGCATTTCCCCCAGGTAGTTTGGCTTCTCTGTGCTGTGAAGACACCCAACTAGTAGCACAAGGCCAGCATGGGTCTGCCTTTGCATGCAAACAAATCCCAGAGAGAAGCAATTTTTGGTGAGACTGTTTCTCACACAAAAAATGCTAATTTGCTGGCATAAGCTTTAAATTGGAGCTGTACAAAATCCAAAGAGAATTGCCGTGAGGTAAATGATGTAAGGGGCTGCAGGAGTAAATAAATACCTTGGCTGTCTGTATTCAAACACAGAAGACAGTATTTTCACCTCTCCTTCTCCTCCCTCCAGGAGACATTGGAAGACAAATTACATTACAAAGCTGTTAACGACTGCAAATATTAAATGAATTACTAAAAATCATTACAAGCAAGATTTATCTTCTTCAAGCAAAAAGGAACCTCTCAGTCCATTCAGTGAAATGGCTTGGTGCTGACCCTTGGCAGCCCACTATAGTTGCGCAGTCCAGCTCCAAAGGCCCCGAGGACCACTAAGACTTTTGGAGAGAGGCAAGGTGCAGCAGCAATAGCCACTAGAGGGCATTCAAAACACAATTTTTCAAATTTTTGGGTACCCATAGAACTCAATAAAATCAATTAACTAGTGTTGTGGACAGAGTAAGTTAGAGAACACCTACGCTTTGAAAGTCATGTTTGTTCAAGACCTAATGCAGGTAATATAAGTCCTGACGCTACCACAAATGCTGTTCCTGTGTAATTACAGACAGAATTACACCACAGTAGACTCAAATCCTATAGTAAGAGACTACTTTGGAGTATAAAAACGCAGATTTTCATCTCTCATTTGCTTTGCTTTTTTTTTTTTTTTTTAATTTGGGCTTCCAGTAGACATCAAAGTAAATAGACCCTACCACGTTTCTCATTATTCCTCTAAATATGAGTGCAAACATGTACACTTGGTTCCTGTTACTCAAATACAGCCCCTCACAGGTCTCCTACTTTGGTTGACAAGATATGATTTAGCAGGCACCTTTTCTCTGCTACCTTTACCCTAATATCACTGCTAACTTCCTTCTGCAGTTTGCTTTTTCAATTAAAGAGAAATATATACATTTTGCTTACCTATTTGTTCAGATTAGGTTTTAGAAAATCCATCACTTTCTCATCAGCTATAGCTAGATTATCCAAACTTATTTTCTTAAAACACAGGTGTTATATGAGATAGAATTGTATCTCACCAACTCAACATGTGTGAGGTTTAATATACTGCCAGCTTGAGAGGAAAGATGAGTCTAACTAAGAAGAGGCTGGTAACACAAGTCTGCAGTTTGAATTCATGGTCCAGAATTTATGGAGGGCCTTTCTTTGGTAAGCTCCTTTTAGTTAGTAGTGGCAGTTGTGGCAGTGCAGTTCCAACCAGGAGAGCATTTAAAGTTTGAAACGGTGCATGGAACAACTTTGTTCTGACTTGAAGGTACTTTGAGGAAAGAAAAAAATAGAGCTGCAACTTGTGCATAAAGTTCTGGGCATTTCTTCCTGTGGAGACCTGCTTAGTCATTGTTTTCTTCCTTCAAGACCAATTTACCTGTCAGGATAGAAGTGCCAACTATGTAATAAACCTCAGTCAGAGCCTGTGATAGGATCTTCAAGGCTGGTTTATGGGATGGCTAGGCTGTAGAGCCCCAGCCTCTGTGAACCCTGCTTGTGGATAGAGTCTGGTTTGAAAAGCTAGGCTGTTTCCACTGATCTCACTGCCACAATACTTTCTCAGGATGAATGCACGTGGGACGAAGTGGGTCATAGAAACAGCACATGTGTGTCTAAGGAAAAGATAGTAGCTGCTGCCACTTGTGTTAAAGCAAATACAAACACCCTGCTAGAAACATAAGAATTTTGCTCTCAGTTTTCACTGGTGAGAAGGCTTGGAATCTGGAGGCCCACTCTCACCTGCTGGGTGCCAAGTGCCACTGGCTTCCTCCCAGTGCAGGCTACAGAGGAGAGCCAGGCCCAGGCCAGGAGGCTTGTACAAGGGGCCAAAATATGGCGGAGCCCTGGTGCTCCTGGAGCAGCTCCTAGTACTGGGCCGCAGACCCCTACCTGCAAAGGCCTTCATCTGTCCTTTGTCATCACTTTATGTAGAGGGGAATCTGAGGTGTAGGTGTGGGAAAGCACAGTGCTACTTTCACTAGGATAAAACAGGGACCAGAAAACACAAGACAACAGTCTGCCACAGTGGGGTCAAAGGGCAGGGGCTCACTATGATCAGGTCTGTTAAAGGAATCCTCAGCTCATGCACATCAGAAGAGAATCATTGAATCACAGGGGTTGGAAGGGACCTCAAGAGATCATCGAGTCCAGCCCCCAGAAACCTCCTATCATTACATGCAGATCTAATACTTTAAGCGTGATCTGGCCCACAAGGATTACTTTTTCCTGATGTCCAGGTTGAAATAAGAAGGAGAGGTGGAAAGCAATGTCAAATTTGCCTCCTGGCAAACATGGTCTTTTTTTTTTTTTTGTAGCTGCTTTATTTGGGAAGTCTGAAAGAGGTGTTGGCCTTGCCTGAGGAACACACAAGCCCTGTGGCTAAACTTGAAGAAGCTTCCTAAAATTGATATATATCTTCTTGAAAATACCCATTTTATTCTCCATTGGCAGATTTAAGTAGATCACTATAGGTTCTCTGATGAAGCTTGCTTGTCAGCACTAACCTTTGGGAAAAAAAAAAAACAATCACACAAACACACATTCTCTGTAAGGCCAAGCCAAATATTAGAACAGTGATTTTATGAAATGTTGTATTTTATTGCTTGTGGATGTCAAACTATTATCCAAAACCAGACAGGAACAAAGCAAAGTTTACAACGGGAGAGAGCTGCTGCTTTCTCTGAATCTCTCTCCGCAAAGGACCGGCTATAAGAGAAATACAGATCTAAAACAAAGGCTTTGGGTTAAAATGATGTTAGTACTCCTAGTAAATGTATTGTAACTGTAGAGGTTTTCTTCTGCTTGTGACAGAGTTGGCATAAAATAGCTGGAGCACTGAGATACACACATCTGGTGATAATTTGGTAGGATATGAGGTGTTCTAAAGAAATCTAGGTGTATTTCAGGTCTCATCTGTGATCTAAGTTTGGAATACATCATCCCTACATCCTAAAGTGGAATTCCAAAAGGTTTGGTATTCCGAAATAAATAACTAGATGGAGGTCTTTCCTCATGAATAGAATATACCTGCCCACCTTGCCCTACTTGTATTCCTATCTCCTATCTCTTTTATTTCATTCACCTCTTCCAAAGTTTTTGCTTAGAAACCATTGTTTATTTTTGACCTTATCAACTACTGAGCCTTATGAGCCATCCCTCTGAGTACATTGGGACATCCCACACTCTCTCAGGTATGTGGGTGAGTCTCTTTTGCAGTCAGTCCGTAGAAAGTACCCTGCTAGAGGAATACTTTGGACGTGAACATACAGCTGTTACTACATTCGTATGACGTACTAACCTCACATGACTCCAGTAGTAACTCTTTTTATGGTAAACTGTGCCTGGCTGAGGAATGTGCATTGCCCAGCCTACTGCAGGAAACACTTTCATATTATTCCTGGCTTAGGACTGTCAGATGGGCTGAAGCTCCGCAGCCCTTACTGCATTTATTCAAATGGATGCTGCAGACGATCTGTGTCTGTGCCAGTGCCTATGCCTCTTGTTCACAGCAAGTGATTACTGCTGTAGCCTTTGCACAAGGGAAGAGTCATGGCTGGAAGCAGACTTTTGGGTTAAATCCTGAAGGGAAGAACACAACCATTGCTGGAGCACATGCAGATTACATCCAAACATCCGTTCTAATCATGCTTGCTTAGCAGCGGGATTTCAGCCAGCCAATTCTGCATTAGCTGCCTTATTTACCTGAGAGGAATTATTTTTCCTGGATAGGACTGCTCCTTGCAGCTGATGCATTTTCTAGACAATGAGTGTGACTGTTCAAACGACTTGATGAAAGTTGTTAGAGTTATCTGACCAAACTTTAGACTCGAGTTTTCCATGAACAGCAATGTGCTGTGTTTTCCTTTGCCCTTCAGGGTTCTAATTGTGCTTGAATTACAGTTTTCCAGTTATTTGGCATATGAAATATAGTATTTGGGAAAGGAAACCAGGGGAAGAAATTCCATTCTGCTACTTGATCTTATTTGTCCCTCAGCATTTCAAATTGTGAGTTCTAATGTAATGGGGTAACTCACTAAATTCTCCATTATTATTCTGGCAAACACTACTTTCTCTCCTGCTTCTTCAGTCCAGGCCTCCCTGTCAGCATTACCTGGGAGAATGTAAGGCAAAAAGGAGAAGAAATAAGAGAAGCTAAAGGGAGCTAGTGCTGTGAAGCAGTGGGTACACAGTGGCACGAACAGTAATGCCCTATTTGACTCTCCTCCCACAAACTTGGGGGTTGTCTGCCCTATAGGCTTGCTCTGGCCCCTAAAACATTCTCCTTGTGATGGAATTTTTCAAGAGTTATTGTCCAGAGGAGAGGTCTGTTGCTGAGAGGTGATTTTAGCCAGCGCATCAAATTCTCTCAAGGATCAGGGATACTCCTGTGGCAACTCCAAGCTAGAGGAGCAGGATAGTCCTTGAGAGCTTGGGATTTCTGGCCAAGTATTACATCCTGTTGTGACAGAAGCTTATTTATTTGTGCCCCTTTTCCAAGCAACCTCAAGCAACCACAAGCTTCCCCTCAGGATATCAATGCTTCACTTCACATCTCGGGGCCCAGACTGTAAGTGGTGGTAAGAAGTTATTTATTCTGTCCTTCATTTTGCTTTGATCAGACTGCAAACTCCTTGAAGGACAGATCATGCCCACAATGAAGGGATGTCCTGGTGTAAATCACAGCCAACAGTAACATGACACTGGGAAGAAGTGTAGTTAGTCCAACAAGCGAAGCTTGAGCAATTAATTTAGATAGCATTTTTGGGGAGTCATTTCCACTGACGTCTGGCAATGGATACTGATGGAATCTGCATTCCTTTCAGGGCACTCTGAACAGTTCATCTTATTTTCTTTTTTTTCTTTCCCCAAGCATTTGAAAATACTGCGAGGGTTGAGACTTGCTCAGGGGGATAAAGTTGGAGCTTTTTAAAGTTTATGACTTGATTAAATGCAGCAAGATAGCACACCATTGAAAAATTCGGTTTGTGCCCCATCATGTCAGGAACAGCAGGACCACGTAGAGAAATTACTGCTCTGAACTTCCCATAGTATTACCAGTAAAAATGAAATGACAAAATTTTTCTATTTTTTGGTTTTGGTTGTAAAGCCCAAATGAAAGAGAATTGCACTGCTCTTATATCAGCAGTTTAGTTTTCACTTATAAGAGGAAGATGTCAGGGTAGGGATTTGAATGAGGTAATGTCCTTTAATCATTTATCATAATCAAGATAAATGAATTTTGGGCACAGCATATCTTTCCACTTACATCTCTTCCCAACCCTGCTTCTTTAAGTCTGCCCTCCTAAGATTTTTCCATTTCATTTGGAATGGGAAACTGAGCATGTTATCAAGTTCAGCAATAAAAAGCGTGAAAGAAAAAGAAATGAAGAAGGAAGAAAAGAGGAAAAGACATAAATAAATTTTAGCTACATGCAGACTGAAAAATAACTGTTTTTACATTGGCCATTTTACTTCAATTTCTCTTTTGAGAATTTATGTACAATTTAAGCCTTTAGATAGCATTATTGAATCTTAGATTAGTTTCCTTATCCCAGTAACAGCTTCAGAAGCTTCTCTGAGATAAAACGCGATCTCAGAGACAAGAATTTTCTGTCCAGTGCTGAGTCAAAACTGCCACTGAAGATAATGTTCTTGCTGAGAGAGTCTAAGAATGCAAGCAAGGTTTGTGGAAGGAGGTAACAGTTTTTATCAGACTGGCTGATATAGCTGTAAAAGCAAACAAGAGTCTGGGTGCAGAAATTCTTTTTTGAGTTAAAAATAGAAGAAGCTGAAAAGATAGATACAAATTAGGAACAATTGCTCTAATTTCAACCTGATTTTGCTGTCCCCTTAGACTATGATAGAGGAAAGACATCCACAGTTTGTGGCTGCAAAACAGAGAGATGGAGGTGCTTGCCAAGGTAGAACAAGAAGATACTGATACTGAAGACACTCACTTGGAAACTGGGCCTGCTTTGAGAGGAGCAAAGGACCTTTGGAATTCCCTTCCAAACTCAGTTATTCTTGGGGATCTTTAACTTCTTCCCATAATCTGTGCCTTTTTAATGATAAAATTCTGGCAACTGAATGAGAACAGCGCCTGTGGACCAGGGTACTGACAAATTCCTTTCTCTCCTTTTAATACAGACTGTGGGGTGAGATGAACCATTTCATAAGCTTTCTCTCAGATGTGATCTTACAGATGAGTTCCTGTCCTCTTTGGAAAAAAGCTTCTGATCTTTGTGAATTGTTCAGCTGGATGATATGTGAACCCTTTAGATCGGTTAAGTTTCCCATACCTAGTGGGGAATGCCACAGGTGGTAATTGGTGCTATAAGAAGGAACTGGACTCTGCTTTCCATCAGGCATTGACATGTGTTTCTGGAAAGTCTGGACCCAAAATGGAAGGCAGAAATACCAAATATGGTGGTAAGGTGTGCGCATGTGCATGGTGAGGAAGAGCAGGAGTTAGGGGGCTGTGGCAAAGGGCTGCAGGGGGGTGTTTTATACATGCTCACAAGAATGGTCATGCACACATCCCCAGAGACATTTGACATTGGGGTCAATCATGTCTTTCAGCTATTTGGAGGATGACAGTGCTGCAAGTTTCAAAAGGATGATCTGCAAGTGCAGCCAAAGCCAGCTCATTAGAGCACCTGCCAGTCTTTATCAGTTGTCAAATAAAGCAGATGGATTTGGTCAGCAAACCTGCAGATAAAACATTAAAGGTTTTGTTGGCTTTTCTTTCTTACTTCAGGCCTCACTTCAAAGCTGATTTCTGCTTTAAAGTTCTGACTCAATCTGACAAATAAAAGAAGTTGAAGTTCCCAGTTAACAATGTTTATTGACAAAAAAAAAACACAACCAAAAAACAAAAAGCAACAAACACAGCTGACCATTACTACATTTAGCATAGACAGACTCAACTGTAATTTTTTCAAAAGAGGAGAGAAAAGGGGTTAGCAGAGGATACAGCAAAACCATTCCATAAACAGAAAAGCAAACATTAATGATAATCACGCAGTAACAAGCATTCATTACCCCTTATCCTAGAATTTTAAAATATTTTACAGGCAGCAATTGTGCCACAAGTAAAATGGTGCGATTCTCATATGACTGTAATATTTGAGTGCTCTGCTTAGAAAGAAGTTCTCAAGAATTGATACTGGAGCTAGTGAAGGAGAGCTGCATCTCCCCTGTCAGGGTGGATGTTAGGGACAATTGTCCCCTGTAGTTAATGAACTTATAGTACAGGTAACTGACTGCTGTATCTGTTTTGGAGCTGGCCTTTGCCACCACAGTTTGCCCTCAGGGAGGCTGTGCTCTGGAAGCCCAGATCCCTCCAGTAGTGAACACCAATGGGAAAAATGCTCATGACAACACTTCACCAACTTTGGACACCAGCAGCAATGTTACCTGGTTCATCAAGCCTAGTTTTGTGTGGGTAGAAAGTCCTTATCACTTAGGTGTTTGTGCAATACAAAAACATCAGAAAGAAACATAGATACAATCAGGGGGAATTCATTAGTAAAATTCAAATTCACCTTCTCAGCAAGCTACTTATATTTTCCATTCAGCCCTAATAATGATTTACAGTCATTACAAAGAGCACCTCTAAATATTCATCAATTTCCAGCAGCTGTTTCCTAATCAATGTCAGTGCACGTGGACTGGAAGTTGCTTCAGATGTGACTCTGATACTGAGATTGAGAAATGAATGTCTGTCTGGGATTATTACCAAGGACATAAATCTCAGAGCCATTTCATGAGTATAGAGGTGTGAAGGTGTCACTTGAGGAAAAGACCTTATCTAGCAGTGATGATTTCAGGGAGATATCATTGGAGAAATAAAGAAGTTACAAGTGCTTGTCAAAGAAGATAGTGGTAAGAGGGAAAAGAGTTTTGACAGAATGCAAGCAAATCCTTTCTGGTGACAAGAAAACACTGGTTCCATTTGGCAAGGCCCTCATTTCTCACCTGGGTACAAAACTAATTATGTGACTCAAACAAGATCTATGAAGTGATGCTTTTAATTATCTCTTCAATGTAATAATTCTTCGTCATACAGATGTGAAAATGATTTCCTGCTCCCAAAAGTTTGCATTTGTGCTTAGAGAAGAGAAAACAGCTCAGGTTCTACCATTAACAGCACAAGCCTGCATCTGCCACAATGTCATCAAAGGTATTGGAATAACACAGGGTTTAATATGTTATTTAGAGTAATTCTAGACTCTATACTGGTTTATCACTATATTTTCCCAAGACCTAGGGAGTGATATGCATTAAGTCTCACCAAGAATCTTATTCAGTGAGGAATACCTGCAGCTGACACAGTGGCAGACTTGCACCATGTTGATGCTCCAAGAAAAAACTACCTAAGTCAAAATAAATCATCGAGCATGCAATCTCTGCTTCTGGTATTTCAGCTGACATCTACCTGTAGCAGCACAGGCATTCGGATAGAGTTGTATTAACTCCTAAATCTTCATTTATGGTGGGGTATTAGCATAAAGTAAGTGCCATTGAAATTAGCCCATCATTGTACTGGATAAATGGCACCTGGGCTGATACAACAAGCACATGGATCTTATCTGTCAACACCCGGATCTTCATCTAGGCTTTTA
Source organism: Oreortyx pictus (assembly GCA_036925125.1). NCBI lineage: Eukaryota > Metazoa > Chordata > Aves > Galliformes > Odontophoridae > Oreortyx > Oreortyx pictus. Next base: position 82,286,896 of record JAUPFR010000003.1, on the reverse strand, counting down.
ATTATTGTCTGCTCTGTCAACAGTTCCCCTGAAGAGAACAGAAATGACAACAGACATAGGAACAGGAGCCTGCAGTGCACAAAAGACTTTTTTCCTTAGCAAATTGCCAGGCTGTAAAAACATGAAATTTTGAATAGGAAAACACATTGCTACTGAAACAGAGAGCCTTTGGGCAGCATTAAGCAATGGAATTACGGTGAACTCCACCTGAGACAAGCACTGGATGATGCAGATGTTGCAGAGTTTGATAGCTGCATTTGATCGTTCTCATGATTCGCCAGAAAATCCAGATCTTTAGTAAAAAATTCTGTTATATTGGCTTTTCTATGTGTATTTGTGTCTATATCTTAATCAGTGGAGAAGTATAAGAAACAAACAGAAAACCCCAACAAAGCACAATACTTCTGTTAATGGAGTGTTTTGACTGGAAGTTTAACCAGTAAAAGGAGACTCCACAGTGTGTTTCCCTTATTTCCTTGCAGCACAGTTTGCATTTTCTGTTTCCTTTTCCTTATCCATCATGCTGCTATGAAAAGATGTATTTCAGGATGTGGGCACAAAGCGACGGAAAGTATTCCTAGGTAAATATTAGCTCCTCAGTCAGTGGAGTCTGCCTTTGCAATGTGTTAATTTGAGGAGGCTCACAAAGGAAAGATTGATCAGCGTGACAAGACTGCTGATAAAAGGCGGCCTACTTTCACATCCAGCCAATTTTTTATTCCATTTCTTGCAAATCCAGCAGGGTGCTCAGAATGAGGTGGAGTAATCCCCAGGAACATGGCCTGAGCACAGGCTGTCAGGCTTGATGAGCTGCCATGCACCCATTGGGTCGGGCACTAACACAGGTCTTGGGAAGGAGAAGAGGGAGATGCGTAGCTGATAAGAACTGTTTACAGAAGTTTATGACAGGTATGTACCAAGTCAGAGTATCGTGTGGAGGAAAGCCATGCCTTGGAGGAGGAAGATCTCTTGGAGCAACCACCAGCCTCTGAAACATGAGATCTGGCTGCCTAGCCATGATCAGCTCTCTAATCAGATTGTCAGGGTTCAAAATGTCATTAAAAAGATCACTCCCTTTCTGAGATGATTTGGGCATCTGTGAAGCCTGCAACACCCTTGCATCTTCAACAAGGCAGAGAAAAAAAATAACAAAAAAAAACCCATTTAAATTAAATGGCTTTAGTACAAAGAGGATCTGGCGGTGGACAGCTTTATATTATTAACATTTCCCAGGAGTGATGTTCCACCGTGGCAGGCTGATGTAATTACCAGAAGTGAAGTTGTAAGTCCCATTGAAAAGACCAAGAGATTTGTTAATGACTTCAAAGAGGTAAAGATTTGTGTGGATTTGCACCGGGATAGAAAATGCAATGGGTTAGAAAATCAGGCCCCTCGGTGTCTTTAATCTTTTGTGAGCTTTATCCAGACATTTTAGTCTACTGGGGATTAAATTAGCTTGCAAGAGACACTTCCTAAATTTTCTATCTATCTGAATGTTATGTTACATGGTTTTTATTCTATTAACTAGAAAAAAAAATACAATTTTTCAAAGCTCTTTGGATTAATGGCTTGTGAACACCTAACTTTAGCTTAGTGTCAGCTCAGAATTCACTTTCATGAATGTGGAGATAGACGATGAGCCAATAGCGATTTGCCTTTACGCATGAAATTCACATATGTATTTAAACATGAAAGGAAGTTCTCAGGATGAACCAGTAAATTATTAAAACTGACAGGTCAGGATAAAGTACACTGAAAAAGGCAACTGGGAGGACTTGTCATACAATATGTTTTACAGAGAATCTATGAAATCACATCAACAGTTGTTCAGGCTATTTGTGATCCCCTTCTTTTAATTAAAGGCAATGGTTCTAAAGTAACTGTGTAGATATGTTCATAGTTATTTACAACTGATCATGTCTCAAGTTTTGTGGGTTTTCTTCTTATTATTATTATTTTAGGGGAAGTCACTATAAAATGTGAAACAACAAGCAGCTGAGGTACAAAAGATCATACTTGTGATTTAATGGAGTCCTGTGTCCATGTCGGTCTGGATCAAAGGGATCCATACTCTCATACTCTTAGTCCATGAACCATGAAGAGATGTCCTGGAGAATCCAGTGGTCTGAGGATGTAGCTCTTCTTCTACAGCTGAGGTAGGAAAGTCTCTCCTGAGAAGTAGTAGGAGCCAGATTTTCAAAAATGGCCAGCACTGTTAAAAGTCTCAAAATTGTGGATTTTCAAAATTCCCTGGATCAGAAGATCCTTTTCACTTCAAAGATCACACTGAAGAAAAAAAAAAAAATCTTTCAGAAGATTCCCAGCTTCCATTCAGTCTCTGTGAGCAGTTCAGATTCTCCCTCTGACCTCTGGTTTCTAGTGTACTTTGAAAAATTCACTGTTATGAGATTTTCACACAGATCTGGGTCAACCATGGACGAATTAAGGCATGTTTCTGTTGATGAGGAGCTTTTGTTTAAAAGAAATATCACATGACTTTTTCCCATCTGCCTTCATTTCCCTCTGTGTTCAATGGTAATAAAAGTACATATTTGACAGCAATGTCACATGGTTAAAAATACCATGCTTTTTGAGACCTCTAGAAAAAAGGCCAACGTGGTGGGCTGTGTATTACTATTTATTTAACTTCAACCAATCTTTAGTGCAGTAGTCATGGACTGATATCTTTGAAAGAGTAAATTTATAGGGAGAGGACTCCAGGATGAGCTAAATGGACTGTGAATGCAGCACAAAGGGAATACTTGTTTTCTCTCTTCACACCCCAAAAAGTACTACTTGTGACTTTCTATCGGCTCAGGCATTTTGTAGATAAAACAGCAAAATGTATCTCCTTTTTGAATATCCTTACAAAGCCATGTAACAATTCTATGACTGCATCTCTCTTCCTCAGAGATATTGCATGAGGCAAAGGTGTTGACGCAGAAGACTGTGGTTGGGCACACGGTACGTACTATTCCCTGGGTTAAGTTACTCATTGGAACAGGCTGACAGAAAAAGAACAGGAGCAGGGGAGTATAGCATTTGGCAAGTGAGTCCTAGGAGCAGCATCACCACTTGTTACAGGGGCCACAATATCTTGGTTTGTTCCAAAGTGAAATTGCACTTGCAAATGTGGGATGTCCCATGTTAACACAGGAGAACAGGTGGTGTGAGCTTGGATTTAGGAAAGCCACGTTGGGGTTCAACATCGGCCACAGACCTGTGCCCCCTGTCCCTCTCTCTTTTATTCTAATAATCTCATCCATTTACCTGTCAACATCCTGAATACCCTGAATATTTTTTTACAGACATTTAGTAGCTCTAACATTTAGCAGGGAAGGATCTGCATGTGATGCAGAGAAACATCCTTTCATGGTGCAGTATCTCCATCAGCAAGTACATCCACCTGCAAATGCTCTGGACCACCGCTGGACACTAAATATTGCCCAGCAGTGACTGTACAGACTGCTACAGAGACAGAAACCAGTTCTGGATTAGCTCTTTAGTGCCATGAAATGCCAACAGATGTGGCTTTGTGATGGCTGCCTACTGTTCAGCCTGTCTGAGCCCTTCCAGCCTTGCTGAATCTCCACTACCCTGAACAAAAATTCTGTTAGCAGCATACTGGAGAAGTGCTGAAAATAAGTACTGGGAAAAGACGTGAGAACGCTGAGGTCCAAGGTGTAATACTGACTTGACAGCATGTTTTGCAGATCCTAGTAGTGTTAAATCTTGCAGTGTATCTTGTTCATGATGTCTGTGTTAAGCCAAACATTTGGTCTGGGGCCAAGAAGCATTCTCTGGGGAAAGGAAGACTGCCATCTTCCCTAATATGTGAGATACAACTGGCTTCCTCAGGCTATTGCTACTTTTCAGTACAATTTTCCTACTGCATTGTTGTTCCTGAATGTGGGCATCCTCTCGGTCTCTTCTTCCCCCTTTACTTGCTACACTATTTGTTCTGGCACTCAGTCTTTACCACAGGTCTTTGTTTGTCAGAGGACATTAGGAAACTATTTTGAAGCCTCCAACAGTCACTGGCATATGGAGGTGATGCTCTAGGGCCCTGTTGAGATTAAACATTTACTGCTTGGCTTGTCTGTGATGACAGGGGTCCTGGCAGGTCTTCTCTTCCTATACAAACTGGCAGAGCTCGACATTTCAGCAGCCTGGAAAAGAGCCTTGTCGGCACCACTCCCTGTCTGTAGTGCAGGATAGCTTAGCCTGGGAGCATACAGTCTCAAAGCAGAGCTCTCTATGCTCCAGTACAGCAGTCTTTGATGAGCTCCACTACAGAATATCCTGAAAGTACAAGAACAAGAAAGTACAAGGCCTACTGATTGTGTGCCTCATCTTCATAGGCCCTGTCAACAGCATCTAGTGAATGTGGGCACTCCTTTTCTCTCACCAAGGAGATGAACAGTGCATGGGCAGCACAAACATAAAATACACATCTAGTCACTATTCCTGGCCAGATAGGTATCCTCAGTTGGCTGTGGATTTTTTCTGTTTCACTAGACTTCTATCTGACTCCTTATCCTATTTCTTCTACATTGTAAATATGTAGCTATTAATGGAAAAGGCTCAGTAAAACTCACCATATTTTTACTTTCTACAAGCTTTGATTGGTACAAAACTTTGTACCAACTATGATTAGCTGGGTATCTATCTTGTACTTAACAAGCTGCCTACCATTGTTATAGGGGTTGTGGTCTCTAAGGATAAGAAATGTTACTCACCTCACTAAGTTTACCTTCACTATCCTTTCCAGAATCTCTCAGGTGTGGTCTCTTATCCTGTTACTGTCATTCCCAAGAAACAGGAGTCACCCCATCACAGACAGGCTCCAAGCACAGTGACACAGCGGCTTGGCATAGGGATTCCTACAAGTAATGGCACTGGAGAGATGGCCAGCTCTTGCTCACCTCTGTTTTACTCCATGTTTTCCATACAATGGGTTTTGATCATTCTTACACCTATGAGTTGCTATAATACGCACAGTTGCATGTGCAAGCACTAACATGCTGACTTTTGGCATCTACCATGCCCTTGGTGGACTGTAATGGGTTTGGAAATTAAATTGTAGATCTGTGTGTAGAACTGGAAAATGATCAGTGATGTTTAAATCACCATAATGAGATTCCTTGATGAGCTTGAATCTGACACACTATCATGTATTACATCAATTTACTAAGCAGAAGCTCTAAGAGAAGCAGAAGAAAGCATTTTTTTCCCCCTACATAAGCACAATCAATTCTAGAGTTCCTTGGCACTCCAGAAATCATGACAGACAAAAATACAAAGCAATTCACAGAGAAAACCAACCAAAGTTTCAGGAGATGCATCTACTATTTAACCAAAAACAGAATTGACTGAAGATATAAGTATCTTGTAAGGGCACGTGTGCTTGACTTTTTCTATGACTTTTATTTGAACACTTACTGCTGACTGTGAGTGGTTGGACTAAATGTGCAAGCCAAGCTGAATTCTTTTACAGCAATCTTTCCGTGAAAGTATAGCTGAGAATGGATAATGGCTGCTTCTTGATATTGCTGATATTTCATTACTTGCCTTGAGAATGATCTGTGTGTAGAGGCAACAGAACTACAGTGGATACAAGGATGTCCTCCAGTTATTTTAGGGTCCATGTTAAATATTGGCTCAAGGAATCATGTTTTACCAGTGCATACCATTTTCCCTGGTAGACTGAACTGGAGAAATTGTTTTATAGCACTCTGTTAAGCAGAGCTTACTGCAGTGGATTAAAAACCAAGTCCCGTTCAGAATAAACCAAGAATTACAATGATAAGTAACCAGTCCTGTTCGTATATAATCTGTGTTATTTTGCAGGCAGCACAGAAAAAGCCAGAAAAACAGAGTTATTATGATGGGTTTATGCCAAGAGGCTAACACAAAAATTCAGGCTGCCCTACCTACCACATTTTTCCCCCATTGCTCTGAGGGTAACTACGTGCTTTTCTGGATTCAGATCTCCAAGTGGAATGTGATCCCTTTGAGAGCAGGGAGGTGCAGGCAAGCAGGATGCTTTCTGCTCCTCCTCAAGGCCATTGCATCACTGCCTTTGAGTCAACACATTTCAGACCTCCCACAGAGCTCAGATCTAGCTCCTTACCTGTGCAAGTCCTGGCATCATACCACTGAGGAGACCTCCCCAAGGCGTTTTGCTGAGGTCATACATGACCATCACAAATTTTTCCTGGGTCACCACATTGTGTGGAAGGCTGCTGTGTGATAGACAAATATTTATGTATATAAAATCAGTGTAAGACAGAAATTAGCTGAGAGATTTTACGAAGTGAAGTCTGAATTGCTTGACTTCCTGCACTAAAATTTTTGCAACACAGCTAAGAAGGCATTTTTAGGAAACTTTCCTGGAAGGGGGCAATCTCCAAAGGAAGTGGAATAATTTCTTTGTTGTGACTTTTAGGTAACATAAGGCAGAATGAAAGTACTGGAGGAAGGGTCAGACTACCTGGAAACAGTGTAGCAGAGGTCTGTGCAAAATGATGTGAACTGGAACAAGACTGAGGACAACCTGGGGATGAAACAGAGAACTGGAAAGCTTTGACTAGGTCCCTGATGTCGAAGCTGTCCCCAGAAAGGAAACTGTACTGACATTCATTGAGGACTGTTAGCTTGTGAAAAGTCTCAATTTCTGGCAAACCAGCATAAACAGCAGTGTACATGCCGCTTTCTTGCAGACCACATACAGCAGTTATTTCAGCTGTGTAGGTGGGACAAACCAGGTACCCGAGCTAAGTACTGAAAGCTAACAAATTTCTTAGGCACAGTGAAGCAGGATGACAAGAAAGCATTAAAGGTGTGCAAGGCTCTCATATTTGCACCCGCTCACAGTTGTTGGAACTTGCATCCTTGATCAGGGTTGACATTTTGTCATTTCTGTAAATGAAAAAAAAAAAATATCCCCTGATGAGGAATTTAAAGTTTAAGCAGAGCCAAAATTTCTCAATGCCATTAATAGAGCCCAGGCTGAGCTTTCATGCTGAAATAGCAACAAACCAAGGAAAAAAGTAGCAACTTCAAGAAAGCAGTCAGGAGGCCCTTGAGGTTATAAACTATGCGTATCTCTGTTCTCCCAGTTAGCACCTTGTTCTGACCTCTTTTGATAACTCCTCTGCCTTTTTCCTCATGCTTTTATTTTCTGCTAAAATAAGCCCAGGAACAGAAGAAGGCAGAAGCATTCTTACCATGTTTGTGTTGCAGGGCACAAGTGACCTCTTACGGTGTGGGTTAGATATGTGCTTAGCAGATGCTCAAACTATGCCAGGTTTCCTACAGAGCAAAAATAACAGGGTAACTAAACATAGTACCCCTTTTTGCATTGTTACTTCACTTCTTGCTCCAGGGCAGGGCCTCCAAGGGGAGAAATGATCATATTCATACTAGTTTTCCTGATAATACTTGTGGCTTGTCATAAAGTCTGGTTGCAGAAGCTAAACCAGTCAGAAGTTAGTTTATTTAAGTACTCCAGTATGAATCTTCTCTGTTACTATGTACGAGCCAGGGAGACATGGTTGAAGCCTTGACAAACAGACAACACCCAAAACAGGGACAATTCTAAATATTCTCATTATCGCTTTTGGGTTGACTGACCAAAGCAACAGAATACATTTCTTATGGAGGAGCCCTAATTTTCTTTAAAAAAACGAAGCTAATATCGTGGATCCTAGCTATATTTCTTTTTCTCTTTTTTCACTCTTTATTTTTTATCTGTGGCTCAGATACACTTTATTTTGTAAACTCTCTGTTCACCAATATTTTTTGCTATGGCTGGGAAAATTCCTGAGCCCTGAGCCAGGCACAGCCTGAAGAATAACTGCAAGAAATGTTTTAAGACACAGAATGTTTTCCTTCAGTGAAATGATGTCAGGTCTAATGCAAACAATTTTTCACATACAAATGTATGTGCATCAGCATGTATGTAGGTATAAATACATACAAATGTATTTCTGTGTGAGCTTATGGTTAGGGTACACACTCTACATATCTTCCTGTAGAGTTGCATTTCAATGAAGTGTTCTGTTATGGAGAATCAGGTCACTGTTGTATAGGAGAGAAAATGCTCCACCTCACTTCCCCTAGCAAGATTTTCAGGTTTGAGGCTTCTGACAAGAGGAAGACATCTAGAGTTGTCTCCCAGACAGATCTCCTATCTGTGTTTGGCTGCCTGCATGGTAAGCAAACTCTTGGCTCAACAGATTGGCGTGGCTGAGCAATTTCATCAACCTTGCTTCAGACAGCAAGAGGTGAGAATTATGGAATAAGAGCTTCTAGTCTGTTTGAATACAGTAGTAACTGCAGACTTGTAAGCCAATTTTTATTTTTTTCCAGTTTTGCACTGGCTCTCAAGCTCCCTGCATTTTGTGACTCACCTAAAAAGCTCATGAGAGAGCTCATAGATTTTCATCACCAGTGAAGAGTTGTGGTGTTTTCCAAAAGAACTTCTGATGTACATGCAGTAATCTGTGCCTGTACATTTAGAACAGTCCTCTTTTGACAGGAAGGTGTACAATGTAAAGAAAATAGTGATGATGTGAGAAATAATTTCCTTCCAGGGTGCTGTGTGAGGTCCAAGCTGAACTGAGGAAGGATTAAACTTTTAACTCAATATTTGTCAGAGTATGCAGGCTGGGTTGATGATCCTAGGCAAGGTTAACTCACACATCTTGTTCTACAGGGTATCTCTGGATTATGAAATATAACGTCTTGCAAAAATAGCTGGAAATCAAGGTTCAGCATTCAATGAAGTTGCTCAGCCCAACCTCCTGTTCAACCAGGAAAGTTACAGAGATCACCCAATAGCTGTAATCTGTGTGTTTAGTAGCATCTTTTCCCACTGAAGGACAGCAGCTCCAGCTGCACACACATCTATTTTGACATGCCCAACTTTCAGATAAGGAAACCTTTAGCCTTGCACATCACTTTTTAGAAGCTGCTGAATTGTACTATTGTCTATTATTTCTCTTCATCATTTCCAGCATATGTCACGTACAGCATGACTTAAACAGATCAGAAAAAAATAAATAAAAAAAAATTAAAAAAATAAAGAGTTACACAAATGAAATACCCCGTTATCCTAAATTCTTTTATCATGTGCCATTTTGGTCCTTCTTTACAATAAGAAATCTTCTGACATAACATTAATGATGAGAAAAGGCTCCTTGACCTCCACCTCACACATATACAGTTTCAGTTGTCTGTAAGGCATTTTTTGCTTGCTTGTCTCTCTCTCTCGCAAGCTCTCTCTCCCTCCTGGAGGTCCTGCTTTCTTAAGTGTACACTGGTAGACAAAATTCAATCAAAACAAAAGATTTTCACATTTATTGGATGGGCTGAATTTCACTTCTTCTGGAGAGAGCCTTAAAAAACGAAAAGGCATTGAGTGTCAACAGTGGAGCACTCAATGATAGAGGAATATTTGTTTTTATAGGTGGGCTATGAAGTACCATCAGTCCTGACCTGCCCAGCCACGAGCTGAATTGAGCAGGAGGAAAACACTCCACTTTCCCAAGAACACACATAGGTTATCTTTTCTTTAACCTTCCAGTTTGTTTCCCCAGCTTGTTTGTTTGCGTTGCTTTACCCTCTACCCATTTGAGGTGTGTTTCCGGTTCAGTGCCCCTCTAAAGGCCAAAGGAATTAGCACTGCTGAAAGAAATTCAGTACTGAATTGCTCTTGTGCTGTCCGGAATTTGTTATGGCTTCAGTTCATTAAAACCAAGAGACAGACAGCTGGAAGAGAGACCAGCTACACTGAGCCACTTGGGACTGGATGGTGGTTAAGTCTTCTTTAGAGGCCAGAGCTATTATTTCCCTTTGAAAAGAACATGATGAAAAAGTCATAGCCGTGAACTGGCATGCTAAGTAGGAAATGACATTCCAGAGAAGCTAGAGAAAGAGCGATAGTTACTCCATGCCTTGATTTTCCTAAGTGCTTCATTTCCACATCCCAGCAGTAATGCAGCTCAACTGGCAGGTGGGTACACTGCATCCATGCCTCAGTTCTCCAGTTCTGTCAATTGTGCTGATTTATTAATCTGAACACCTCCTAGTCCCTGAAGGATGACTTTAGCAGCTCCTGTAGCTGGGTGGTAGGCTGCCTGATGTGGTCACCCCCAAGGTCTGTGTGCAAGTGTTTTCTCAGGGTGGAATCTAGCTTTCATGAGTTCACTGCCTCTATCCAAAACAGACGGACAAAGTATGGGATGAGGAATTCAGCAGGGCAGAGATGGTCCTGTCCCAAAGCAATGCAGCGGGCTCAGATATGGGGGAGACAAGACTGAACCCTTAATATTTCTGTTTCTCACTGAGATCCTTGCTATTGGTGAAAAGGCTTAATTTTGCACAGCTATTCCAAATCAAACTTCCCTGAAATAGGAGCAGAGTCCTTGAAGAACAGTAGCAATAAAGTGACCTTTTCCTATCAGTTCTCTAAAAACTTGCTGTTGATACAACAGTAATTGCAACAACAGAGAGGATCATTGTAACAGACTGGCCTATTTTTAACAGCAAACCAGGACTGAAGGTTTTCTCCCTTCCTCCTTTTAAATTGCTATTCCTCGTTCCCTTCCCCCTCTTCACATTTAACGATTCTATTACTGAAAAAGGGAGGGAAATAGAAGCAAAAGTATGCGCAGGAAAGAAATGATGGAGGGGAAGCTCCTGATAGAAAATCACCTGTTTAGTCCATGTCAGCAAGAGTCTAAAAATGCTTTGAAAATCAAAATTTAGATCACCATTTTTAGTTCTACAAGAATTTGGTGTCTATTAAAAAGGATTTAATTTGTAAATAATGAACTAGCTCTGTTAAATACACTATTAAAATAAATTGGACACCTTGCAAATATGTGAGCATCTGCTAAACAACATACCTTATAAATAACAAAATGTGGCTGAATACTCCTGTATTTGGAGGGAGACATTCATCAGAACTCTTTTGAAGCTATTTCTGTCTAGTGTGTCAGAGTTTGCTAGACTGTTTCCTAGGCTCTTCATCAAAGAACAGTAGAAAAGATATGAAACATAATTTAAAAATAGCTACTTATTAAGAAAAACAGATGATGCATTCACGTATGATGAAACTGCAAAATTTTACCAACCTTGAATACAAAATTCTCGGGTTGTAACTCATTTGCACTGGAAACTTAGTTAATAGTTCAGAAAAACAGAATACTGCAGAGCTCTAAAAGAAGTAGGTGCTGACACATTAAATAAAATGCATCCATTTTTATATTCTTATGTTCTGAATACAGTACTTCTTTTTTTTCCTTTTAAAATGTAAAGAGAAAAAGAATTCACATCTTTCCAGACTTGTCCAGGGCACTTGATTCATGATGGAAAATATTTTTATGTCTTATGTCAGCGTTACTTTGTTCAGAATTACAGGCTGCAATACTGAAATCTTTCTTCTGTGACAACATCCCTTTCTCACCAGCTCTCTCTTTCCCATAATAGCATCTTGTGCTGGAGATGCAACACAGTAGCATTTCAGTTCACTCAGCTTTGTTCACCAATTTTCATCTGTTTGAACACAAAATTGCATGAGGAAATATATCCTCTGTGAGGTAAGACAGTGAAACCGTGGAGGAATTGAATGCTAGTTTGAAACCGTATTTCCCAAACAAATTAGTCCGAATCAGATTTTTTATCTGAAATATTACCAGGAAAAAAAAGAGGTTAAATAGATCTAAGTTGCCACTGCAAGTATTTAATAACCACAGTTGCAGACTTGAATATCTCTTTCAGTTTAACTAACCATTACTGCCATTACTTAACCTCCAGAACTCCTTGACAAATTATTATGAATGTATCAGCAAAATTAAGTTCTTGAAAGATAAATGAGTACTCTGGGAAACAGAAAACTATTAGCATTGAAGTAAAGATGGTTTCGCTCAGACAAATGTTAAAAGGTTGGTATTGGCAACTGGAAAAGAGTGACAGATTCTTAGCAGTTGTGCCCCTCATCATGAGCTATAAACAGTGGAATGAGCTCTATCTAGCTCTTCACATGACTTTGCAACCTTTGTTTAGTTAATTTTTTGAGCATCCATGAGAAGTCATCTCCAACACATTTTGGCACTGGCTGAAGTCCTGCAGAAATCCACGTACAGAGGTATATGTCAGAGTACAAATGTAGGAATTGTATAAAACACAGTAAAATTTCCTCCTCTGTCTTTCAGATATATTTTTTTTATTGTCTGCCAGAGTTTTACAAGCAAGCATTACTCAGAATCTCAAAAGAAATCCTGCTCCTGTGAGATTTCCAGACTCTTCTATTTTCTAAGTGATGTGATTATTTAGTCCCATAACTTACAGCCAGCAAGTATCTAGTATCTTGGAGTAGATATATGCTGGTATCTTAGTGTGTAACTAAGATAACACTTCTGGTATCTTAGTGTGTAACTCCCATGCCCTCTTTATCTACCTTTCTCTTCTACTCTTTCCCATAGTCACAAGCATTCTGGAAGCTGGATAGGTTAGACATGTAGACTGACCATGACTTCTAGTGTTAGTGCAATCTAACTAATTGGGGAGGTCACAGAGAATAGTGCCTGGATGGAAAACTCACTTTTCATAGGTGCTACCCTTACAGTTACTTTTCATACAGTCTTGATTGAACTTCTCCAATCTTTTAAACAATACTCAAAATGAAGTGTAACAGTTTCCCATACCTCAGCAGAGCTCTTGGTGTCACTGCAATCCTGTGCAAATCAAACATCAGTTGCTGTGAACTTGAGGGCAGCATCTATACCAGGTAAACTCCTCAGTAAAAAAACAGATAAACTAAGCTTGCTCCATCTTTTTAGTTACATACAGGTATTTGGATCAGGAGACAAGACAACAAATTTTATCACTTCCATTTATGTGCACTTGTTCATAAGAGCGCAAGAGACACACTATTTTCCTTCCCCTTGTTTTTTGTCTTCACTGAAAGGTCCAAATCAATTTAGAAGTTATCTGTATCTGTACCATCTCATCCAGTGAAGAGAAAACCATTTCAGCTTATCCAAAATAATAGTAGGCATGTAACATGCATTTGATCACCTGAGAATATTAAAGGCCTGAGTGGAACACATCTTTGCCATTACAATATTTTTTTTTCCAGCAGTTGGAAAGACTTGAATGTTGTCAGACTTGAATGAGAAATCGATCTAAATCAAGATGGCCCCATCCCACAGCTTTGTTCTCTATCTTCAGCACATGAAGTCACTTCTTCAAGTTTCACTGAGTACTCATCTGGCTCAAAGCTATCATAACTTTTCAGTGACCTCACTAGATATTTCAGGGCAAGGTGTGATGGACCTGGGCATGGTCAGTTATCATATTTGATACCACTCTGGAAACATCCATCCCGACTTTTTCGCCAGACAAACTCATATTGAGAAATTTTGCTTAAACTAGTTCTCTCAAGGAATATCAGTGCTGTCTAAATGATCTGACTTTCTGATTGCAATCACATGTGGCACGAATTCATAAAGTTTCTTCAAACTAGGAGTGAGCACTGTGAGAACTGATCGTTATTGAGATCCTGGCATGTACACTCTCTAAAGAAACGGCTTCGATGCTGTTTCTACATCCTTTCTAACCACATTGAAATTATCTCTTTCAAGTCATCTTAATTTTGAACTGCTTCCTTTCACTAGTTTAACATTTCCCTTTTTCTAGGATGGAAGAATTTCCCATGTAAGATTGTCCTGGAAGTGTACAGTTAAAAATAGCATCTCTTGGGTGTGGCAGGCTCTCCAAATATCTGTTTAAGTTAGAAAAAACAAGAATATCGTTTTTTTCTCTCTCATTTTGGTAGTCAAAACCAGCCATTTCATCCCCTTGAGTCATCCCATTTATGTGAGTGTTATGGGCCAGGCTAGGAGCTAGCCTCATTAAAAATTTCATAGGAATTAAATTCTCATCAGTCTTGCTTCTCTCTTGCTTTTTTTTCTCCCCTTTGTCTCATCACTTTTTCAGGATGTAATGTCCTAGAGCTAGTTCACAGTAATCAAACCTGTCCTAGAAACCCAGCTTAGGAAGATGAGTTTATCTTGCTAAGAGTTTCCTTTACGAAATTTTCTTCACTACGCCTTCAGTTGATTTCACAGCTGTTAGACAGTGCATATTGCTCATTGCTCTTAGTGCTTGGTTATCTTGGAAGATATTGGAAGAGAATTATTTTTCTATGAAAGAACAATTGAAAAAAAAAAACTGTTCTGCTTTTCTTCTGTGGGAAATTCAGAATTCATATGAGAAAATTAGATACTCACTACAGTAGGCCCAAATGTGCATTTCCTTCTTCTTAGTACAGTTGTACCCTCAAATGCTACCTCATGAAGACAAAGTGGTGTAATCTCTCTAGGCTCATTTGCCAGGTCAATTGAGAAAGTCAGATGCCTCCAGAGGATCATTCTTCTCAACTCAAGTGCATCAGTCAGCTGTGTAAATTAAACTGGCACAATCTAGACACAAAGTTTTTTCCTTGCCAAAAGACTATTTCCCCACAGTTACCCTTCTGTCATATTTTCTGGCATCTCCTTATAAACATTCCCTCTTGGCCCATATCACCTCTCTTATCATAATCCCGTGGCATGATGTCCTGGGGGCAATCTCATTTATTTCAGGAAGATCTATACTCTTTGCACTTCTTAACCATTTAACTCAAAATTGGGCTGGATGCATGTATCTCCTTTGCTCCTAACTTATTGCTTACTTAGTGGATGAAAGCTAACCTAAAAAATGTGTCTTTTTCTGAACACTACCTGGCTGAGAAGCATACTTGTTATGCTTCTCAGCGTATGTTATATGTACAGCTGTCCCCAGTCAGCATACTTGGAAATTCTTAAGGCAAAAGATTCAGCATGTCTCAGTTATTTCTTTCTTGATTTGGTCAAAGTGTTTCTTAGTCTGGAGGACATCAGAGAGAAATTTCACTCAGAGAGCACCTCCTTTGTCTGTGGTGAGAACAAGCCCTGGTGGCCAGGCCCCAGACAGCTTCTAAGTAACCACACTGAACCACACTACAAAAGCTCACATTTCTCTATAAGCTTTCAGGGGTGAATGAGAAGTAAAGCGACAGTCAGCACCTCCTATTGTTCATGCCTGCACTTGGGTTGTGTTGCTCTGCTTTTTCTAATGAGTGTTCTCTCATCAGAATAATCAGCCACGGGAAAAGTGATTGTACTGAAAGACAGGACTGCGTGCAAATGAAGTTCTCAGATTTAAGGCAGACTCATGGCTGTGAGGATGTGTTGTCAAAAATTTGTCAGTGGTAATGACTCTGGGTCCAGGTCTGCAAACTTTTTTCCTAGGAGACAGCCAGGCCCTGTTGGAGTGCTCCTGTTTCATTATCACAACTAGAGAATGAGCAAACATCAGCCAGAGCAAAGCAAGGATCTTCTTTCAGATCCAAGTGCTGTTATTGCTGTGTTCTTCAAAACTGTTCTTTGCATCTGATGGCCCAAGAAAAAGGGAGTCCCTGGTGTGCATGGTGATGCTAATACTACCTGAGCCCCAGCCTGCTGGAAGTCAGTCTCTCTTGGCATTACCACCTTTAGTGATGGCCATTGCTCCTCTGGCACCTGCAGGCCTTGCTCAGGAAGGACTACTGAAGGGCAGGACCATTTCTGTGATGGTACTGCTCCTTTCTAGAGGTCCAGCAAGCTTTGATAGTTGAGGTTTATGAGAGCTGAGCAAAGGGGTCTGATGCAAGAATTAGCAACATCTTCAGAGAGCCCAAGGAGCAGGTTTCATTGGGTTCTCCATCATGTAGTAGTCATAAAAAGCCCTTGAAAAACAGGTCCAAATTCTGCCCCTGTGCTCTCACTCGTAAGAACTTTATTCAGTCAAATACTGTCTGGTTCCTTCACATGGGTAAAGACCTTTCTGCCCCTGTTTTCAACTATGTCCTCTTCCTTGACAAGACCATCGTTAGTGTCTGAGTACAGACTGGAGACTGTCTTCCCTCCTCCACATCTACCTGTACTTCTCTGCTTTTCAGGTGCCCAATGTCTCCTCATACCAAACCTCATTCCTGCAGCAATGCCTGTCTTTTTCTGGGCAAGATGCTGGGAAGAGGTAGGGATGATTGTGATTCACACACACTCAGACTGCCACCTAAATGAACGAGAAAAAACTAAAGGATTCCCAGATGACAGCGATTATTGATTCTGTAACTATCTCAACAACATCATCAGTAGTGGTATGTAAAACGAGCTCATCATTTATAAATTGACTCTTCCAGGGATCAAAGGCCTGTCAGGGCAACAATTAGTTCTGGCAATATATCAGCTGTTCGAGCTTGACAGGTAGAGAGAGGGAAGTTCTGCATCAGCTCCCCTCCAAAGCTACTGTAGCTAGACCCAGATAGGATGTGTAGATCAGTCATTTGCTTCATATTTCATGTCCTCAGATGTTTTGTCAGTCTTTCCGACACCTGATCCAATTTTGTAGTGCTGTCAGGTTAAAAGGAGGCATTTCTTAGCATGCTGAAGTCACACGGGCTATAGCTTATTTATCTCCTTAACAATGTCCCTGTCAAATCTCCACAGAGCAGATAAAAAAAACCATGAATGTAGCAGAAAGAAAAAAAAACAAAAACAAAAAACCCACAAACCTGTGGTCTGTTTCTAATTAGCCATAAACCATTCTGAGCTGTGCAAATGTGCTGTCCGGAGAGGAAAAACTGAGGGCAGTTTGTAGACCTCATAATAAAACAATCCATGTAAACAACATGAGCTTTTTTAACAGAAGTACAGGCAGAAGCAAACATTGCGCACAACACTGCCAGGGCAGGCAGCTGTGAGCAGCAGCTAAAACATCCTTGGTAAAGGGACCTAAATAATTTGGTCATACTGATCAGAGTCTGCTGCATTAAAAGGGGATAAAAAAGGCAGACACAGAGAGCTCCCCAAGTCTAGAGTTCTCTGACAGAAGGAAGTAGATCCAAAATGTGTTGTACACCACCAGAAACCTGTTACACATCCATTCATGTCCATGCTACAGGTACAAGTGCAGATTTACCAAGTTGTTTGCACTTTCCTCAGTGTGCTTAGCTGCCCTGCTGCACATGCACTTTGCAATACACGATAATGCAGTTGTACACAGTTTTGTTTGTGCTGACACTTGTTTTTGCAAACTTTTTTCAAACATACTTTCCATATGTAACACAAAGATTTACTTTACATTGAATGTGGACCACTAAAAAATTCCCAGTGGAAGTGCAAACCGTTCCAAGAATTTCACATATGCAGGTTGTATGAATTTGCGTTCCTTAATCACATTTCATGGGTCTTCAGACGTTCACGGATCACAGGTAGAACAAACAACCATGATCAGAGCTTCGTCCAGAAGCAGCTCACAAAAGCTCTGTTTGGCTGCAGAAGCAGCAAAGAAATGCTTGTACAAAGAAAAATAAATAGTGGAGAAGGAAAGGTTGTAGTTGGCTTAGAAAGTTGACCTCTGTGCATGCATAGACATTTTTAGAAATGTTTGTGGAGCAAAATAATGACTCAGCAAAAAGTAGTTAGTTCAAAGAATACAATTTTACTGCACAGTGATACCCAGCCAACTTTGTGACTTGCCTAAAGGGTCAGCACTGAAATCAATGATCCATAATCCATTGCCAATTCAGGGCAAAGACAGCACTTGCGGGCACCTCACTTTCCATCCAAATGAAAGATGTTCTCATATTTATAATGAAGCAGACTTGGGGCCAAGTACAATTACATTAACAGCTTTAATGCACACTGTTTCCAAACCACTGGAAAGCACAAAGCTGCAACGTGTCCTGTGGGATGCATACTGAGAATGATGTAATGACTAGCAGAGGCTACACAGGCCAAGTCCTCTACAAAGACCGTCAGGTTCTAGAAAGACACAGGAGTATAGCTCTTGGAAAAATGATGAAAACAAATCTTCTTTTGAACATGTGGAAGAAATACAGACAAAGGAGTCTCTATAGAAGTATCTGTAGATTTTGTGGTCATATGCTTTATCTATGTGACTGTTACCCTGGGCTGCTAAAACCAGTGGAGCTCCTCCAACCTAATCCAGATGACATAATGTTGGACTATCTGTACAGAAACTATGACCAGTGGACAACCTCCCCAGCTGTAACGCTTTCTCAGAAAATGTTGCCATAAGATACCTATAAAACCAGTGGGAGCATTTGGAGACCATACGCATCCATGGTGGAGCTGCCATTGCAAAGCAGCTCAGTTGGCATTACCCAGGGTGAATCTGTGGCCAAGTGGGAAAGGAGGTTTACATTTCCAAAAGATGATATTATGGTTCATGTTCTGTGCTCACTTATGCTGCTCCAAGGATGCTCACCAGAGTGGATGAGCAAATTCAGGACATGAGAAAGTACAGAAATCCCTACTTCCTCCAGGTGGGAGCTTGGTCCTGCAAAGTAGCCATCACCTCTTCACATGGGTAAGTGTAAATCGAGTCTACATAACTAAGATACAGTGCTGCCTCCAGAATAGCTGGAGAGGTTGATGAAACCACAGGTTCCATAGGGCTCTTTTCCTCCCATAGAAGATTTCTTCAGCCAAAGGCAAACTGCCCCAAAGTGATATCTATCAAATTTGTTGCTAGCAAATGTTTGTGGGCCAAAAAGAAAAAAGCAACAACAACAAAAAAAAAGGCAGAACAGCAGCAATGAAGGCCACTGAAGACTTGAGCTAGCATCAGCAAATCAGTGTCCGTTTTCTCTCATCATGATGATATCAGAGAGAAAAAGCCTTTCTGGGTCAAGTTCTGCTCTCATTTTCACTAGAATAAATGATGCCTCCATACTGAGAGAACTGTTGGCTGACCGAGTGACCCGGTGGACTTCAGACAGAATCAGGTCTCCTTGACCTGATCAGAATACAGGAGCTTGTCCTAGGCATGCCACAGAGGCGTAGCAGCCAATAGTTTAACCATATTGAGAAATAGAAAAATAGGCTCCCCTAGCATTTTTCAGATTTTATCAGAGATATAAAATTAAGAAAAACTTGACCACTGATTCTGGCTGTGTTTCCAGAATCGCCTTTACATGATGTTTACTCCGGGAAAAATGATCCTGACAGTATCTTTGTATTTTATCTGTGGCATTCTGTCTCTTTGCATACTTTACTCACCATCACAGCTTCCAAGAATTCTCATCTAATAAATCAAAACCTCTGTCCTTTTGTTTCCTGGGTCACAAAGGAAGAACACTAAATTAAATAAAGATACTAGTCAAGAAAGGGAGCTGGATTTCTACCCAAGGAACCTAATAATAGCACCACAATGCAGATGAAGCTGAAATTGATACAGTTTTATATACGCAAAGGCAAATAATTGAGTGTTAAGAAAATAAACATCAGATAGCATTCAAACAGTGGTCTAACCAGCTCATTCTGTTTGTAAATACAGAAATACTTTCCAGTGGCTATATTTATCCTAATGTAAGGAAACAGGAACCAAAAGGCTGGTATTTGGTAACTTCTATAGGCAACATTAGGACATCCTGTGTGAATTATTCTGGGGAAGTTCATGATAACATGGTACAGATTAAAGTTGCCATTTCTGGAAAAATTAGGTCAGGATTATGTAGATAAAATGGAAGGAATTTCAGTGGCATTGTATTATTTTCCTGACTTCAAGCCTGACTCACATGTTGGAGCTTTGTTTTATTGTATACCTTGCTTTGGTATGCAGTCAAAACAACTTTTCTTCAGAGAAAATGAAAATAAACAGATGGAGCAAGTAACAAATGCACATAGCATTGAATGAAAATAAGTACAGTGAGCTTAAATTAGGAAGAAATAGCTTTTTCCAGTGAAAGTTTTTGCAATTTCAGCAATGATAATGATGAATCCAGGAAAAAAAAAAATTAAGAGGGGAGAGATATAGCTTGGTAACAGCTCAGGAACTGGGTCATTTCTTCATCTCAATCTGAGCTGTGATTTCAGGTGTATTTTGGGAGTTAGGGTAGAAGTACTGTGGAAAACCCTCTTCTCTATAAGCTCCTGCTTGTCCTTCTCAGATTTCATCTCATAGTGGAGAAACCTCTCACTTACTAGCAAATAGATTATGGCCACGAAAGATTTACTTTGTGAGAGAAAATTTGAGATGAATTATAGATAATAGAATGAAAGCCTTAATTCTGTAGCCTTGCCTTTGCAATCAGAGCAATGTTTCCATTGGCTTCAGGTAGAATATTTTTTCACTCAGATCATTTATTATAAATAAGTATGTACTTTTACTCTGCCACATACTCAGTGCCATAAATCCCTGCACATACCATGCCTCTCTTCTTTAACCAAGGGCTCTGGCCCATGTTACTGAAGCTCTTTCTGCCACGGGGCTCACTTTGAGAAGAAGCAAACCTTTGGGAGGAACCGTGGTATTATTTGTACATGAGCCAGCATTCAGATAAAGAGCCTGATGTTCCCTTTCGCTTATTCTCTGAGACAGACTGATGAGTTCTGCCTTTTGGTCCAGCAAGTTGCAGTTAACGGAGAGCCAGGCTGACGACACTGCCACCTCTCGGTTTTCATTGTTGCACAAAATGTGGCAGAAAGGCAGGAAGAAAACAGAGCAGACGAATGAGCTGCAAGCAAATGAACATCACCAAAGAAATCTAGAGCAATTTCAGCATTTTTTAACGTAGCCAGGTTTTGTTTCATACTTGTATTTTAGAAGCAGATAAAAGTTTTCTTTAAAAATAGAATTTTATCTAAAGACATAGACTAACTATTGATTTGTCTCGTTTTTATTTTTATTATTATTTTTATTTTCAGTGTTTTTTGTTTTTTTTTTTCTCGCCCTCTACAGGATTGGATATGATTAAATCCACTGATTTTCTTTTAGCATCTTTCCAGCCCAAATCATCTGGAGGTGTGCAACTTTCAACTTCTGCTCTTGCACTTCCCTAGGTTGGAGCCAGGACCCATTGAGGTCTCAATCTTTAGCTTTGGTGGCATAGATTGAGACTCTGGGGATGGCACAGTAGTAAATAATGTAATTTAACTGGGGACAATACAGCCCACAAAGTGCACTGTGTGCATTTTGCTCCTCTAGTTCATGGACATGCAACCATTATCAGCAATATTTTAATGGTATAGTATATCCAACAGCGGATGAAAAATGACATTAGCCACATGAAAGAGCAGTCTGAACTCATCAGGCCAATTCAAATTCATCAAGAAGTTTTTTTTACATGGAAGATTTTAGCTAGAGCAAATGCTGTCCGTTGTCTCACATCTGGCACAGGCCTGGCATATACTGTCCATGCTTGGGATTTTGCTACTCTGACAGGAAGGCAATCATGAGGACACAGTTCACCTAGGTCAGCTTTGTACGTGGAGGAGCCTGACTCCACCACCATGGAGACACAGCACATTGAAAAAGCAGGACACAATGAAAACAAGCCAATGCAGTAATTAAAAATATTTATTTCTGATGACATTTACCTTGATAGGCATAAAGCATTTCCCGATTTCATACAGAAATACATAAAGGACGCATAGACCAATATGGCCTGCTTCAATGTGTATTCAACATGGTAAATATAATGAAGAACTTGTGTAAATATAAATACAAAAAAAAAAAAATTGAACACGAAAAATTCAACCAAACCTGTCAGCAAATTCAACAATGTGAACAAATTCGCTGCTATAAACATTCACCCAATATTAGCCTTTTGACAAAACAACCCTTTGTCTCTACATGCTTCTACCAAACAAGGCACTGAATGAATCTCACAACACTACCTGGTACAGCTCCTCTCCAGTGCTGTTTTGGTGGTGTGTAAGACAGAACAATCTCTATTATTAGAACTTATTAGCCAGATATCCTTGTTATGGGAAACCTAGCAGCGCCTTCCAACATTTATTTTCTGTTGAATCGTCCCTTGGTATCCAAAGGCAAACGACTTTGGCTAATGTGAACAAGCACAGCATCTAACCCACACTCGGATAACTCTGGTTGTACAAGTAAACTAGACTTCTGAGAAAAGGCAAAGGGTTGCAGCTGATTAGTTAAGGCAATAACAAGGTGTAAAAATACTCTAGCAGGAGTGCAACAAACGGTATGCGAGGTAGACATGTATATATGCAGTAAGTCCTGATAACAGTAGCACTGTGGCTTTCATTTTTTGCATTTTAATCAAGAAGTAATAGTTTTTACTTTGACGTTTGTCCACTCAGATCTTGCTTTCTGCCCTTCCTTGGCACATCTGTCAGGTCTTCCTTGCAAAACGCTTTTGATGCAGACCCTGAAAGCTGCCCAGTTGACGGGTAACATTCCAGTAGCAATATTTAAATGTTTCTTCAGAACGATGGCTTTTAAGGTATGTCACTGTGGATTTCCCTTCTCCCCATTCGTCTGAATTCCAGAAGGATGAAATCCTTTGCTATTATACCTCCAAATATGGGACCTCCTCAGTGTTCCGCCCTGCTGCACAAACACTTGGACAGAGAAGCCCTTTGCCATTGTGGAATGTTAAAAGTCAAAGAATTTTGGTGATGCTTTGACAGCAGATGTAATGGAGAAATACGGGGTCATCTTCCCACTAGGAAGTTTTCAGGCTTTTCCAGATGCTTTGCCTTTTGCTCGCCCTGTTATGTTTCAGCTTCCGTCCTTTCTGGAGCTCAGCCTTCATCTTTGCAACACTGAAGGATGCTTTGATACTGTTACCAATGGCCTCCAGCCTGAAAAAAATTAGAAATATATCCTTATTGTTACAGTAATGAAGATTCATCTTCAGTGTGCAGGCATTCATCAGTCCAATGAAATAAATCTCAGCCTCAATTTCTGCTAGGACCCTCAGAAACCAATGACTATTACCCATCTGTTATGCTCATACCAACTTAAGCCAATTGAAATAATTTGAATTGAAATTCTCAATGACATATTAAAAGAAGTTAATCTAAAATTTAAGTGCCCAAGATGCCCTTAAATAGCACATATCCAAAAAAGAGGTCTTCAGTGGTACTCTTTTCAGCTGTCTTATTTCTCTTAGGTAAAACTGCCCCACTCCCAGTGAATGGGTGCATTTTTCAAGACATAAGCCCCATCTTCAGAAATTATTTAAGTCTCACCCCAAATCATCACGCTGCCCGCTACCTTTCCTTTCCAAAGTAGCACTTGACAGTCTATGTTTATACGGAAGAGCTTCTGCATACACCATGCTTTCACACAGGCTGAAGATTGAACACCAAAGGTAACATAGCTGTACCAACGCTCAGCTCCAAAACTGATTTCCAGCCTCAGAGGGGCTCATAAAAGTACAAAAGCTGATGCATATGTGCATCTCCAAACTGCACTGTATCGTGATACTGCCACCTATCACCACTCAATTTTTTAATGCATGGATCTCAAAGGGCCGTCCTGAGATACATTCTTATTTTCAAATATTAAATTCAGCTAAAATATTCATTTAACTTTCATCTTTTTTCACCTTTTGGCTGTCATTTCAATTGCTAGAATCCTGTACTCACTGTGCATACATTTAATCAGACAGTGTAAAGGATACAGCAGGCAGAAACCTGCCTCCTGCATTCTAGGAAGCCAACCGCATCAGTCAGAAGAAAGGATGTAATGAATCATAGAATGGTTTCTGATGGAAGGGACCCTTAGATGTCATCCAGTCCAACTCCCCCACAATGAACAGGGACACCTACAGCTACATCAGGCTGCTTGGAGTTCTGACCAGCCTGACACTGAATGCCTCCAGGGACAGAGCATCCACCACCCACCTGGGCAACCTGTTCCAGTGCCTCATCACCCAGCGTGAAAATCTTTTCCCTTATACCCAACCTAAATCTCCCCTCTTTTAGTTTGAAACCATTTCTCCTTGTCCTACTGAACATCCTGATAGACTTTTTTCACTCAGTAGAACGGAGGAAAGTATCTGAGAAAAGGCATTCAGGCTCCATTTCATACTAGAATAGTTGGGATATATTTTGAAGTAATTGAGATAACATCTGAAGATTCTAAAATACCAGGTCCTATTATTTCTTCCATAATTTAATTATTTCATACTTGTCTTACTATGAGTTTTCTCCCTCTAAGTGGATGGATAAAGCCAAGCAGAGCTCAGTACTCTTGTTTTTGCAAGCTAAGGATCTACTGCATGAACAAAGCACTGAAAAGATCCTCAGTGACTCCCAGAAAACTCTCCATTTGCAATCAACAGCTAAAGTCTGTGTTGACCCAAATGGAGGAGACCTATGCACCCAATTGTGCTACCCTGGGGAACTACAGCAGGATGAGAAAAAACTCACCTCTTCATTTTCCTGCTGTCAACAAACTGTTGGTTCATGCATTTAGGTCCAACGCAACCACCAGCTTTGTTGCGGTGACGTGAGGTTTTCTCTGCTGTGGACTGAGCCCTGTTAAAAGGAAAAAGGTGCTGCTGTTAGAAAACAAAAAACAAGTCTGCAGTCCACAAGGTGAACTGTCTCATCAACCACTCCTCGAGGCATGCAATAAGCAATTGTTCTGGGCCAAACCATAGAGTGTATCATAGCAGCATGAGCACCAAGGTAGGAGGCAAGGCTTTGGGGAGATTATTCACTCAGCAAGTGCTAAAATGAGTAAGTCAACCACAGTCCAGCCCTATTCACACACTGCCTTTTAAAGAGTAGCAACAATAGACGCACCAGAGATCTTTTCCCGTCTGGCAGAAGTTCAGACACTTCTTGTCTCTCTGGCTGGCACATCGGCATCTGTTGCTGGCTCCAGCAAGCATCTCAGGCACTACGTCCTTCAGTGATCTTCTGGACCGAGAAGGGCCACCGAGACCGTAGGGAACAGTCTTCCTATGATCAAAGAGACAACATGAAAGTCACTCCAGTAATTTTGTGAGTTTGGAATAGCAGGGTGCAGTGGGCAATCTTATCAATGGGATTGATTGCATGAGTAAAGGTTGAGGGATGGGGAATGCCTCACTGGTCATAATTTCCATGCAAATACTTCTGATGATCCTGCAACGTAGCAATTAGAGTGGCTACTAGCACACCTAATGACCTTCTAATTGTGATTTCATAAGGCTGCTATCCCTCCCTGTGTGATAGAAAGCAATAAAGCCTCATCTCTTTGGACTTTGGTAACTGCCGGTGCTGAAAGAAGCAATAAAAACACAGCTCCTCTCTGCTCACAGTGGTAGCACAGATCATCAAAGCCAGCGTTACAGAGACGGTGGGGAGATGACAGAAAAGCACACAGCTCGTAATGCTGTGAGCGCGCTGCTCGGCAGCAAATCGCTGCAGGAGGTGGCGAGGGGCCAACTCGTGTGTGAGAAAATGCTCATGCAAAGGCAGGCTGGCAAAACCACTCCACAGGCTGTTACGAGCATCCTGCACCCTCTGCAGAGCAGCACCCGGAGCTCTGGGGAGCACACAGGTGCATTAGGGCAACGGGCAGCGCTCCGCTCAGCGTGTGCGCTCACATCCCCTCGGTGTTCTCCTAGCGAACCGGCTCGCTTGCTGAACTCAGCGTGAAAGCAGCAGGTGGGGGAACGAAGCAGGAGAACACAAATATCGCTTTCCCCTTTCCGTTGCGTTCCCAAGCCCCCATCCCAGCAGCAGCACCAACCCCTCTCCCCCAGCCCGGCGGCGCACTCACTCGGGGGTGTTGATCCAGATGATGTCCAGGTGGCAGAAGTACACGCACTCCTCGTCCAGCAGCGACGAGCAGGAGCAGCGCCGGGCGCGGCGATGCGGAGCGGCGTTGGGGGGCGGCGGAGAAGCGGAGCTCGCTTCGGCTCCGGGGGCTGAGGAGGAAGCGGCAGAGGCTCAGCACCGGGCTCAGCACCCGGTCCCCCCCGTGCGAGGTTACTGCACCTACCTGCCGGCAGCAGCGCCGGGCACAGCGCGACGAGCAGCGGGACGAGCAGGCGGCTGCAATCCATAGCGGGCGGCGGGAGAGGGAGGCGAGACGGGTTTAAGAGAGAGAGCCGAGAAGCGGGGAGGGAGGAGGGACGAGGCTTCTCCTGTGGCCGGCTGGGCGCTGGCTCCCGCTGGCGGCGGGGCGCGGGGGCAGGCGGCGGCTCGGGGCGGCACGGCGCGTCTGGCTGGCGCGGCGGTCCCCGGCGCCCTTTTATAGCGAACCCCCATGGAGCGGGTAAACAGCCCCGGCGCTATTTTATCCCGAGACAATGTTGTGCCGCTATTAGTCACCGCGCGGCAACGTGCGGCCCGAGATAAGGGCCGGCCCGGGGAGGAAATCGCCTGCGAACTTCAGAGCGCCGGCAGCGGGCGGCTAGGGGGGGAGGGGGAACGGTGGGGGGGCACACCGGGACGGGGTGGGGGTGGGGGGTGAGCGGCAGAGGTTGGCCGGCCGCCCCGCGCATCGCATCTGCGGGCGGGAGCCCACCCCGTCCCGTCGGCAGCGGGGCTGCGGTACGGACGTACAGCGGGGATGCCCGTCGGGGAGGGTGCGGTGGCACGCAGCCGTGGTATTGCGCTGCTCGGGATCTAACGCCGGGAGGGGGGGAGAAGCCTGTGCCTTTGGTGCAAGCTGCCACGACGGGGCTTTTCCAGCACCTTTCCGCCTCGTCGCTGCGGCGTCACGGTGAACGCACACGCGTGTGGAGCACGCCGAGCCCTGCGCGGGCTCCAAACCCAGGCTCTGGGGAGCAACTGGGATGAACTGGAGCTCCTGCGCGGAGCTGCGGCCCCGGAGAGCGTGCCAGTTCCACCTCTGATAAACAGATAAGGCCCTCTCGGTATTTGTGGTATTTCCTCGCACTGTGCTGTAAGAATAGGAGTGACCTTGGGTATCACAAAGACCGAGGCTGCGGGCTGCGAGTCGCATTGTTTTCCTTCAGGTGAATGCCCGTGGTATTTTTTATTTTATTTTATTTTATTTTTTTTTTGGTATGGTGTTATTCTGTGCTGCTGCATCGTAGAGGACAGTGCCGGCAGCTGTGCTGAGTCAGAAGAATGCCCATATTGCTGCTCACCTCTCTCCGACTGTTGGCTGTTGGCACATGGGGTGAGAACAAGAAAGTGGAGACGAGTCGTCGCCTTGCCATAACCTACCGAGATGAAATTTTGGGGGCTTTCTGAGCAATACTCAGCATTTCCATCGCGACGTTGAAAGAACTGAAACGTTAGCTAAACCCTAAACAGAAGTGGCCCTAAACTGAAATACTTGCGGCTTTTTGTACGTGGTTCTCTAAAAACTGCTCCCTGAACCTTCTGTGAGAGGAGAAATCTGGGCTGTATGCTTGTTTACACCTTTTCGGTGTGGGAGTCTATTTTTCAGAGCTGGAATTGTATCTGCTTATGTACTGTGTCTTCTTGTCCACGTAGAGCAGTACTTACCCCGTGGGATATCAGTGTATCTGTGCCTGGAAGTGTGAATTATTACAGTAATGATAAGAATCTACCAGCAGAGGTCACCTAGCTACAAATAAAAACTAATCCTAGCCCACTGAAATAATAAACTTTATCAGTATCTGCAAGTTAGGAATCAGGTGGATTTTTGTTCTGTTTTGTTCTGCTTCCTTGGTGTTGAAGAAGAAAAAAATGCAGTGCAGTTGTATGGGTTGAAAGATAGCAATCATTTCTTTTTTTTTTTTGTATAAAATGTATTTCTTTTTTTATTTGTATAAAATACAAATAGGCGCAGCCTTTCCAGGCCTGTCACTTAGGAGCTCTGTTTCATGCCAGCTCTTATTTAAGAATATTTTTTTTTCCTGAGGTTTCTCTCTCTATGATGTGCACATAAAGCCAAAGTGACTCATATCAATGTAGGATATCTACTTCTTTGTCAAAGTGCCTTGTTAGAAAGTATTTTGATAGGTGTTAAAAATGACACGTGTTTCCTTTGAGTAACAAAGAGCAAACATGAGATATCCTGGGGAGCTCCAAAGGTGCTTTCTTTCTTTCTTTCTTTATTTACTTTGAGAAAACAGAAACCTTTTCAAACTTTATTATTACTATTATTATTTTGTAAGGGTTCATAAATATTATTGTTGTCGGAGATCCACATCCTCTGATGCGGTGATTTCTGCTCTGCTTTCAGGACCTGAGACTAATGAGGATCAAGCAAGCGCGCTGCTTGTCAGAGCAATGCAAAAACTAATTTACATTCAGTTGCCAGTGGTGCAGAGGGGAGTTACAAGGGGAAATACCGTGCCAGGTAATGGGTTTCCCCTGGTTGGGGTAACCCCTGAGCCCTCCTTGAATGCAGGGAAGTACCAGCTTTGAACCACACAGAAACATTTTTAGGAAGTTTTACCAAAAAAGGAAGATTTGCTAATTTTGTAGCTATTTACAGCGGGAGTCCACATGAGTCACAAGTAGGGATCTTACAAAATAAGCAGAATAGGACTGAACTAGCAGTCAGTGTTTACGAAATGGAAATGCAGAGTCATGCACAATGATACAAAGTTGTGCTCAACAGGTTGTTCTCGAGCCTGCCAAGCAAGTTTGCCCCAGAGCTCTGAACATTTGCTCTGTGTTTGCACTGCTGCCCTTTTGGAAGCCACCTTTTCCCTTTCTAGTTCACAGCTATGACACTTTGAAACGGTGAGAAAACGTAGCTGGTTGGCCAGGATCTGGCTTAATGTTCCATCTGGAAAGGCCATGGCACTGACTGAATTTTCTAAAGGACATTTTGTATAGTGTTAGAAACCTGAAATGCCTGCTTATCAGTGGAACAATAAGAGGAGATTGTAAAACTGTGCCTTTCTATCCAGGGAACAAGGGAAGCAACATGTTGTTTTCTGCAGGTTTGAAACACAATTCTCAATTAAGTGCAAGTTGCATTAGCTGTTCCTTCATTTCACTGACTGACTCTCTAAATTTTCCCTTAGCAGTCTCATTTTACAAAAGAGGAAGGGAAAGAGTTCCCTTCCTCCCAAATGTAACATGCAAATTAAAGAGCTACCTAATCTAGCCTTCTGGGAAATGGTCTTTGTTTATCACTACCCAGCCTACAAAGTATCTAATTCCCTTTTCCAGATAGGTCTGGCACTGGGGCCCTTGGCATGACATGTCATTTCCTTGCATTACAGAATCATAGGGATTGGAAGGGACCTTCTGGAGATCATCAAGTGCAATCCCCTGCTAAAACAGATTCCTTGCAGCAGGTTGCACAGGAGAGCATCCAGGCTTGGATGTCTGCAGAGAAGGAGACTCCACAACCTGTCTGGGCAGCCTGTTCCAGTGCTCTGTCAATCACAGTAAAAAAGGTATTCCTTGTGTTAGTATGGAACTTCTTGTGTTCCAGTTTGTGCCTTATTCTGTCACTGCGTACCACTGAAAAGATCCTGGCCCCATCTATTTGACTGCTGCACTTCAAATATTTATAAACAGTGATGAGATTTCCCCCTCAGTCTTCTCCAAGCTGAACGGACCCAGCTCTCTCAGCAGCCAACCAGCTTTCCACATATGTCCTCATCTGCAATTAGCAAGGTTTCTCAAAAGACATAGATGCCCATCTCACACTATGGTTGTGGACCTCATAAAGCACTGCCACTAACCCAGCAGCCGCAGCCTTTATTTAGAATGTGCATCAGGACCCTCTCCTGTCCCTAGTCCCTCTCATGGTCTTTTTCCTTCCCAAATTCACTCTTCATACTAAACCCAACTTCAGCTAGGGGCAGCTATATGACTCTTGATGCAGAAGGGCTATCAGCAGCTGAGAAAAGCAAGCTCTTCCTGGCCATACATGTCCTAGCACTAGGAGTCAGTACTACACACAGACGAGGAGGAGGAAAAAGCCATTTCTGTGACAATCTTTTCCCTGTTTTGTGCACCTTGCAAGTGAGCTGTGGGTATGGAAGGTGCTGGGCTGTCCTCTGTCCCAGCAAGCTGTAGGAGCTCGTCTTGTTTTGGTCCTTTACTGAATCC
Organism: Oreortyx pictus; assembly: GCA_036925125.1. Lineage (NCBI taxonomy): Eukaryota > Metazoa > Chordata > Aves > Galliformes > Odontophoridae > Oreortyx > Oreortyx pictus. The sequence continues at coordinate 82,257,026 of JAUPFR010000003.1, read as the reverse complement.
ATTTGCTCTTTTGCAGGAGACAAACACAAGTATAAACCCTGTGAGCGTAACACGGGGCAGACGACCAAAGCCCTCTCTCTCAGGTCTTGGATGTGATTTCATGCAGAGGCCCCAGAGGATCTCAAGTCCTAGCTCCTTTCCATTATAAACTGGTTCTGCTGCAGAGCTTAACTGGGATTTCATTTTTCAGTTGATGTACATTTTGTTCTTGCAGACACAACCACCACTGCTCTGTAAAACACAATGTGCTGGGATGAATAGTCCGATCCAGTAGGACAGATACATATTTGTTTTGAGAAAAAAAAAAAAAAGAGATGTTTTTCTACATAGTCTGGATGTCCATCATAAGTCAAAGTACCAGCAGTATGACTTGTTTCCTAGGACTGTGTAAAGATGCCAAGAAGGTACATATTTTGATAATCAGCCTCTTAAGAATGGGCACGCAAGCAAGGATTTAACTACATTAAGGACTGTCATCAGTAAATATAAGAGATTTGTTCAAAGACTGCAACAGAAGGAGTTAGTGAAGTAAAGGAAAATAACAGAAATTGTCATTTGTACAAAACCAGATCTGGTTCTATATACAACCTCTTCTGTGAATGCAGCAACATATGACAGAGTACTTATTTGCAAATAATGGTTAGAGGAAAATGTGCTTCATAAGGCTTGTTTACTTATGTCTTGGCACGTCTGGCTTGAGAGGAAGTCAAAACCAAAGCATCAGTTTGGAAAATCTTCTTAAGCAAATCACTTAACAGCAGTGCACAACTATCCGATGGATCATCTTCATCAGAGCATTTCAGGGTCTTTAATACACATAAGTTAACCATCTTCTTGGCAAAGAATTCATCCCCATACTCAGAGCTGGGAGTTGAAACACGGAGACAGGTACTCAGCCTAACAACAGGTACTCTGATAGAGTTTGAGAAGTAGATGAATACCTTAGCTCGGCTGAATTGCCCTCTAGTAAACTACTGGCTTTCCTTTGACCATAGAAAGAGGCCTAAGGTGCTGATGTCCTAAATTTAGGCATTGGAGTTTGCTGGGGGTGAGTCTGAGTCAGTGACCTGTCCACGCTCCCTTGACAAATCACTGAAGTGGTGGAGAAATGAACCAACCCCCCCAAACCTGCCCTCTTCAGAAGACAGAAGTTTGCTCATCAAAACTCAGTTTTTAGCTCTTTCAGTTTTATGTCTCTTGGATTTTATGTTGCTTTGCTTAGGAAACATTTGCAAGATCTTCATTTCACGCAACTCGCTCAAAGGAATTTCTTTGGATCCATGAATTTAACTGACTTTTTTGTTGTTGTTCTTTTCACATGCCTGGTGTTTTTCCACCTATTATGTAGCTTTGCTCCACCTTTACATGGGACTGTCTCCAAAGATTCAACTCAGTAGAATTTTGAGATCTAGCTGGCTCTACCCTTTCCTTTGTGCCTAAAAGCCTTGCTGAAATTAAGGCAATTAGCAAATGTATTGTTCCAAGAATGATGTTGAACTTCCTTTACAGTGCAGCCCTTCTGCAGCAGCCCCTCTGGGGCTGTTTTGACACCTCCATTTTGAGTGGAGTTAGGTGAGCAACCTTGCCAGTTCCACTGCTTTGTGAGACAACAAGCATGTGTCAGGAAACACCAAGACAGCCTGAGCCGTAGGTATGGTCTTGCTTTTCTTTCCTTACATATTGCTTGCAATGTGGGTAGGAAAGCAGCCTTGTGTGTACCAGAGCTCCTATCACTGAAGCTGTACTCATTGTCCATATGGACAGATGCTTGTGTCTGTCATTTTCTTTGACCGAGGCATCCTTCGCTGGTTAAAGAAATGCTTACTGCATCTCTCCAGCTGCCAGTTCTTAGTCTTTATCTGACCTTGTCTCTCCCAGAAAAGGGAACTTTGTGAGGAAATATTGCATTAAACACACTCCAGCTGTTTCTTGCACCCAGTTTCAGCTTGAACAAATTATACCGAAAGCTATCTGAGGAGAAAAGCTGTAGATAAAATGAGATAAACAAAAATGAATAGAATTCAAAAGCTCTCCTGTTGTCTTGGACACTCTCTTACATTTAAAGGGACTTCACGTATTAAAAAATCTTCACTTTGTCGGTGATAAAACATGGATCCAAGGAGTTGCTACAGAAATTACTCAGGGTTGTCACTGTCCAAGAGGAGATCTGGTTACCTGACAGGGCCAAGAAAGCAGAAATGGCAGCTTTTAAATTGCCAGTACCATGCCTCTGAGCTACGATCACTTTACATACACTACCCCATGTCTTCAGTTGCAGCAATGAGCAAGTTCTCAAGTTTGCATGCAGCCAGCTGCACTGGCACATCCACCAACACAGAGCAAAGTGCCTGGGAAACATAAGGGGATAAGACACCTCTGGTAGGGATGGGGCAATATATAACTTCAGGTTCCTGCAACGTTTGCCCTGTATGAATACATGTACAGTGTACAGGGCTGAGGCCAGCTTCCTTCAGTCATCATCCTTGTTTAGGAGCTTTTCGTCAGCAGACCCTGATTTGTTACCACCAGGATCACCTCTGCAGTCTTGATGGCTGCACCTAGACCTTCCTGCTGTTGCAGAATCCACTCCAAGCAAATTTACTTGCCTTGGCAAAAGAAGGTGAAGCAGCTTCTTCCATTTCCTATAGGTGTTCATCTGTTGCCTTATAAATGTTCCCTAGTGTCATCTTCACCACAGGAATCATCCCTTCCCAGTTTTTACTGACATCTTTTTATTTAAAGACTAATGTATTCCACCTTTCCTAGCAGAATTATGCTGTAAAATTGTAGTACTGGTTCTGATTTCAACAGATATAGCCAGGAACAGCTGTATCCTACACAGGTTTAGGATGAGTCTTGTGAAAATGAGGACTGTATAAATCACAGGATGTGCTTCTTGACACCAGCTAACAAAGCACAGCAGCTTTGCTCAAGTTCTTGCAAATTTATCTCTTTCTTTCTTTCTTTCTTTCTTTCTTTCTTTCTTTCTTTCTTTCTTTCTTTCTTTCTTTCTTTCTTTCTTTCTTTCTTTCTTTCTTTCTTTCTTTCTCTCTTTCTTTCTCTCTTTCTTTCTCTCTTTCTTTCTCTCTTTCTTTCTCTCTCTCTTTCTTTCTCTCTTTCTTTCTCTCTTTCTTTCTCTCTTTCTTTCTCTCTTTCTTTCTCTCTTTCTTTCTTTCTTTCTTTCTTTCTTTCTTTCTTTCTTTCTTTCTTTCTTTCTTTCTTTCTTTCTTTCTTTCTTTCTTTCTTTCTTTCTTTCTTTCTTTCTTTTTCTTTCTTTCTTCCTCTCTCTCTCTCTCTCTCTCTCTCTTTTTCAGTGAAAATACTCTTTCTGAAAAGCAAAACTAGTTTTAAACCAGCTGAAACCAAGCAGGAACAGTTTGATTTTACTTTAGGAGAACAAAATATTGAGGGAGGCCCAAACCTGACTGCAGCAAAACATGAAATTTTATTCTTGGTATATAACTGCAGTGACTTAACCACTCAGCCTTGTTTCTGCCTTTAAAATCATACTTTTCCCTCAAACAAGGAAATCCAGTCTAGAGAAAGTCCAAGCCAGACATAAGGTACAGCAGAGGTGTGATTCAAAGACCTCATATTTCAAGATTTTCACTTCTCATCACATTTTGTTAAATTTCTCCAGCCACCAATGACCAGAACTGGTGTTTCCCAGAAGAGGAGTTGTCACTGTATTTTAGGATGTATTGTTTCACATGATGGAAGAAAGAAATAGAACTTCTTGCTTTCCTTTCTGATAGTTGCTCTTTGAACTAGGCCGTATGTCACGGCTTAAGGATTTGCATGTTTATTTCTAGCTGACTTCCCTGGCAAAATGGAAGCCAAAAGCAGCAAGGCAAAGTGAGCCTAGTCAGAACCCACTTATCTTCATGGGAAACCTGCTCTGGATTAGGCAAAACTGAAATCCCCACTTCCCCTTTCTATGAAAGTTACACCATGTGTTAATTAGCAGATGCATGTTTCATTTTCTTCTTCTGCCCTTGTTATAGGAAAAGGACAAGGAAGGGCACCCAAGGGCCCTTTTGCTGTAGTCGCTATTCACAGTTTTTCCTACTACCACTCCTCTTTCTCCATAAACATCACTCATATCTTTAATGGAGGTAACATCCTGTTTGCCCTGTGGTGTGTCCAGAATTGTGTAAGATATCTTTTACAATAAGAAGGTAGAATTTCCAGCACTAGTAGTTGTGAGACTTACTGGAAACAAGCCTCAGCCATGAGTTTGCTCTGAATGTGCCACTGTACGCATGTGTAAAAAAGAAAACAGTTGAAACAAACTTGGAATAAATCGGTTGGCACTTGGGACCTTGCACGTGTTGCTTTGCAAATGTGAAATTCTTGGAAAAGAGCAACCATCTCCAACAAGTGCTCTTAAGGAGCACCTTTCTATGAAGGCCACATGCAGAGCCTTCCAAAAGAGAACATAGAATGAAATACAGGAAGAAATACAAATTGCTGGGGCTTTCAAGAGCAACAATTCCTACAGCAAATCCATGCAGCTGCCAAAATTGCTAGGTGGGCTCATCTAAACTCTTAACCTGTGTTCAGCAGCGTTAACTGTGTGACCAGTTCCACTGATGTGAAAGTCTTTAAGCATGCACTCGAGTGGTTTGCAGAACAAGGGCCTGATGTGTCCCTGTTTTGTGGTGCCAGTATATGGCAGAGTGCAGGGGGCAGAGCTGTTTCAAACATCTCTAGAAGCACTGACTCATGAATATTGAGGAAAGAGGTTCATGTTTCTGGGCTCACAGGTGCATATGGCCACCCTGCTGTGGCTTCCTATGGAATATGTACCTGAGAAAAACTTAGTAGCAACTAAAGCAAAAGGGTCTGTGGTTGAAGGGGCATCAGGAATGTTATTCATTTCTGTCAGGGGTGTGGTTCTTTCACTGCAAGGATGTAGTGATGTTTTTAGCATTCCTGGAGAATTAGAATTGCTACACGGGCCACTAATCTGGATATTGAAGTGGGCACTGGAGTTTCTTCTCAAGTGTGTGACTGAACAAGGAGACCAAGCATAAGAAAATACCAACTTGGAGGTGGAAATAGATACAGGGATGGTCTCTAGTTGTGATAATTACTGTTATGGAGAGCTACTGAATAATAGTAACAGTTTTCGGAGGTGAAATAAACTTCATGATGACTCCAGGGCACAAAACAAACAAATGGAACTCTGCTTTCCCAGGCTTAGCAATTATTTCTTAACTTCTCACTTGGGAGAGGCCAGTAACAACTTTACAAAGGAAAAAGAGATTGCAAAAAGGAAAAGAATAAGTTGGCAAGAAGAAAATGAGGAGGGAGAAAGCTACGGTGTACAGATCTGTTTTCAGGAGGCATTTGCTCATCAGGTTCTGGGTGGTGGGGCTGAATGCAGGGAATTCATAGCTCAGTACCAAAGTGCCAGAGGAAATGACTTGTGTGAGAAGTGTCTCTTTGCCTCAGCAGTGCTATGATCCTGGTCCTTTCTGGCCTGCAGAGACTGATCCAGCTACTCAGGAGAAAAAGACTGTGATATGCTGGGTGAAGAGAACCAGCAATTGCAGAAACAGCATTTATTCAATGCATAAACTTTGAGTGTGGGATTTTCATGAAAGGGCCTCAGGTAGTAAGTCTCCAGCGAACTGAGCACACCTTGCCTGGATTATACTCTGGACTCCATGCTGTTGGCTGAGTTTCCCCTCCCAGCATACATTGACCAGAGCTTGGTTTCTCAGGTGCTTCCAGGCTTACACTTATTTTTCAAACTAATAAACTTGTTCAGACAAAATGAGAAAAATGGGAACACTGATGCTTTTAGTTTTTGATAGGCGCTGTGCTACATCGTTGTTTGGGCAGGAAAGAGCTGGAGCCTGGCTGTGCTTCTCTTCCAGCCTTACTACAGAGCTTGTGCCTCTAGGTGGTGCCTTGCTCTCAGGTTTAATGCCAAGGCTGAGTAGCAGCAGCCTCAGGCTGGGTTCTGCTGAGAAGTTCTACTGAACTATCTTCTCCAAAGGTCTGCAAGAAAAACAGCTGTCTGGTGACAGCGACAGGACCCGAGGGAACAGCATGGGGCTGCATCAGGGGAGGGTCAGGGTGGGGGTTAGGAAAAGATTCTTCATCAGGGGGTGGTTGAGCCCTGAAAAGGCTCCCCAGGGCAATGGTCATGGCCTCAAGCTTATGAAGTTCAAGGAGTGTTTGTACAATGCTCTTAGGAATAGGGATTGGATTTTGGGTGGTCGTGAGTGGAGCTAGGATTTGGACTCAGTGATCCTTATGGGTCTCTTCCACCTTGGGATATTCTGTCACTATATTGTTCTGTAAGACAGGTGCTTTCCTGGAAGATGTGCTGTTTTCTTCCCCACTTTAACCTCCTGAAAGAAATGACAGTGTTTAATCATAGGAAGAATAATTTGCCCTTTGGCTTCCTCCTCACACCTACCTGTTTCCACATAAATATATTCAATGGGGGAGCAAACCTGGGACAAACAGGTGGTGTCACTGTGTCATAGATGGAGGGACATCACAAGAGTTCATCCCTGAATCAAGATGAGCCCAGAAGGCAGTGGGGAGAATGTTTTCTCTGATACATACTGCTCTCCTGAACAAGCTGAAGGATTAGCCCTTGTATTTGTTTTTCAGATGATCCCATGCTAACAGCTTGGGGTGGATTTGGGCTGACTTCTCCACGCTGGGGCCTTTGACCTTTTAATCATTTTGAAATAACCTATTTCTTCACCTCTCCTGTGTCTCCCAGTCTCACCAAATCACCTCTTGTTGTTTATCTCCTTCAGCTTTTCTGTTGAGTCATTCACTGCTTGGGCCAGCTTCTTCCTCTTGCTGGGCTACAACAGCCTGAGCAGTTGTGGTGCAAGGTGCTGCTTGGTGAGGGCTCTAGACTTCAGATATGAAAGGCTTGCAGGGCCAAACTTATACTTTTATGATAAATATAAGGAATATTTCCCGCTTCTTTGCCCTCATTCTAATTCCTCCACCCCTCACCACATCCTCTAGACTCAAGGGATTATGCAGCCCCAAAATAGAAAGAAAAGAAACCTGAAAAAAAATCATAGCTTCTAACTGAGGCCAGATGTAGCTGAGGTGTGGATGGGACAAGAAGGAAAATGGAAGAGCTGTAGAGGGTTCTAAGGAGAAGTTTGACGTGTCATATAAATAAGATGAAACATGTAGAGGACACAGGTGTGGAGGGGATGCAGAACCTCCTACAGAGCCCACCTCGAGGGCTGTGTGGTCCATGTAGGCCCTGCTCCAGTTCATGTCATTCTGAGGCACCCAAGGAAGGAAGCTACCCATCTAGTGGGTAGCTCCTCCTCTATGAGGAGGTTCAGATGGCATCAGCCTGTGTTTTCTCCCAAGAACAGGTAGCACTGCCAGATCCCACTGTCTGCTTGGCTTCCGCTGTTGTCAATGCATGAAGCAGGAGGAATGTAAGGGGCTCATTAAAAGCATTTTACACTGCTGCAGGGGATTCATTGACCATACTTATCCTTCTGGGCTTAGGTCTTTGCACAGGCAGATCGATACACTTCCTTCTGTAGTTCATCTTCAAAACCATGTCTGGAGGGAAAGCAGGGACTATGCAGAAAATTGTGCAATGGCTTTCTTAGATTCTTATGAGGCTATAGTTATCCTTAAAAGCATTAACACTGCCTTTAAATTTAAGGATGTACTCAGGTTTTTCTCTCAAGAAAGATGGCATAAACATATTTGAATTGCAAAAATCCTTTCCACCCATCTTTCACAGTTGCTGTATTCAAAACCAAGCAAGGAACAGTGTCATTGCCACAGTTCATCCTACATCCCTCTGCAAAGATACCCCTGCCAGACTTGAAAAGGCACAGGTATTTCTCTGCACAGCTCAGAAAGCTTGTCCATTTTCTTTCTATATACAAAACTGCCAGGGTCACAGTTTCTGAACAGAGTATGCTCTCACACAGTGGCTTTCTACGTGAGCAAATGCAATAGCCACTTCTCACATTCGTTTGTATACCTATGAAGAAAGAAGGTGCACATCTATGACAATTGTACTGCAGATCTGCTGTAGGACCAAGGTTGGGGCTTCATGAAGCATTACACATGATAGGTAGGGAAATGAGTTGCATCTGGATGTGCAGTGTGAAGGAAACAGTCTGTCTGCATAAGTAATGCTGCCCAGTGACTTGTCTAATAGAAAATTAAGACCAAACACAGGATGGAAAAACATGCACTAGGAGGTCCTAAGGCAGGATGCTTTCTTCTCTTTCCAGGCAGGAGGGGAAATCGATTGATTAATACCTGGGCGTATTCTGCGTATGAAAAAAATTCTGCTACAATCTCTGTACCAAATTCACATAAATGAAGAATGGTAAATGCCATCCTGAGCTGCCATGGGCTCCTGAGTGGTATTCCAGAGGATGTGTGTCAGCCAGCAGTCAGGAAAGCTGAGAACCAAAAGACACATGACATTTTGGACCCGTTCCTGCCCAAGAGGATTGGCTTCCCTTGCTCACTCTTTCCCAGGGTGCAGGTGTACACTGCATCTCCACATGCACCCATTCAGTTCCCTTGCTCATCCCACTGGGGCTCATATTACTTGTCATGGAGTAGTCCTCCATGAGTTCCTGTTCCTAGGAGTTATCTAGTTTTTGAAAAGAGAGAGATTTTAGTGTTTGTAGCTTCTCATGGTAGATTCCTATGGTTCAAGTTGTGTTCTGCGTGAAGAAAATATTTCCTTTAGATCATTTCAGATCTGCTGCACAGTAGTTTCTTTATAATCCTCAGTTTCCAGCATGGGAGGTCCTTATGCACTGTACAGACTCCTGCCATAGCTCTGTGCTCATCCCTCACACTGGGACAAGTTTCCCTTACCTCTACACTGGGGTAAGCCAGCAGCAATGCAATGATGTCCACAAAGGCAAGTCAGGAAGCACGGGAGAGAATGTGGTGCCGAATCTTCTTAATGTAAGCTCTGGCTTACCCCTGCAGCCTGACCCTATATCCAACACAAAAGGTTTCCTGACATTACATGTAAAGCTAATTGCTGTCATTAATAGCACAGCAGTAAGCCAGTGAGCCTTTCTCTCCTGCCCAGAAGGAAGAGAAAACAGGGACTCAGCTGCTAAATTCAGCTTTCAGCTTCTACATAATACTGTTTCTGGCTCGGATGTTTTCTGAGCATCTGTTTTTGCAGTGTTCAGATTTATATCCCATGTGTCCATGTTCACCCAGAAACTCAAAGAATTCAGAGGAAACAACTGGTCTCTGAACAGCTGTTAGCTTGGTTTTGAGAACTTCAGAGGGTCTTATTAAAATAATAAATTTCCATAGGAACTGCTACTACAGCATTTTTATTATTTTTATTTTATTTTTTTCCGAGAGGGAAGTTATGCAAAGCCTGCTGGATGATATCAGCACATCTGGACAGCATGGAGACTGGGAAGCTTCAAGGGAAGGGGAGACAAGCAGAGAACCTTTGAGTTTTCTCAGCTTGGGGCAGGTAGGGGAGTCCTGGAGGGAGGAGCTGCAGACTCTGCAACCCATGGGAGGACCCTGGCCAGCTTAGCTCTGAAGGTCACTGCCTTTGGCACCCATCACAGACAGCAAATAACTACTAATCACTGCTGTGGGGAATGCAAAGCTGAGCGATTTTATTTGTGTTTCCAGCCCTAAATGCTTACACCATTGCTACGGATTGTAGATATGCTCTTAGGGATCTGGAGAGGGAGGTTTCCTCTCTGCTCTTGCCTGAGAAGTATTGCACAACAGGAAGGTGCTGGATGTCTTGGAGCAGCTTTTCTCAGTCCTGCTGATGGGAAAGAGGTAGCTTTGCAGAGCTGCCAGACCCAGGATGCTCTGGGACTCCTCAGAGTGCTGTGGTTGCTGCACCTCACCGACACTGCTGTACAATCACATCCTTTTAGTGCCTCCAGATGCTAGACAGGGCTGCAGTTACTTGCTTTTTAATTTAGACTTTTGTTCCTGAAAGTGCTGCAGAAGAAAAAAATATATTGCTTTGGTTTAAGCTTCTGCGCACATCTTCATGACATAACTGGTTTTCAACAGAGCCACCTCTTAAAAGCATAATTAAAGGTCAAATATTAATGGACAGTACATGTCTTCAAATGTAATTAAAAGCACTAATACAAAGCTGCTTCTCTCCAGAAAGTTCCTGTGCTTGGCTCAACTTTCAGGGGTGGCCATTACTCTCAGTTGCTTAAATCATGTTGACTCATAATCCTCTACGAGAGAAAAATCGATGCTGGAGAGTTCTGCTTGTGTAACAAAGTACATTAGTGAGGCTGGAGTGCCTCCTCGATGAGATAGTACCAAGCAGTTAAAATATGTAGAGAGAGACTCCTGAATTCATTATGAATTGATTTTCATCCTTTCTATACTCATGCTTACAAAGAAATTCCTAAATAGCATGCGGCCTTTTTGTCTGTTGGTTTGTGGCTTGGTGCTTTCCTCCTGCAAGATGATGGTGAGAACTACAGCAGGAGCAGTCAGCTCTCCAGCTTTGCTTTGTAGAAACTCAGCATTCAGGTATCCGTGGTTAAAAAGATGATGACAGACGGAAATGGCAAATAATATCCCTTGCAGTGACGAAAATAAGAATTTATTAGTAGCAGAAGAAGCGTGACAGGTATCCGTCTCTTTTTCTGGTGGCTTCAGCTGGCCTGTGCTGAGCTATGGGGAGCTGGTTTCTCCCTGCCTCAAAGCATGCCTGTTAACACCTCCTCTGGGTTTAACAGACTGCTCTGTGGGGACAAATGGCTTGGCAGAAGTTGGTGAGGCCAATCATTTCATTTGCTTTGTGACACCTGAGGAGCTTAGGAACAGATGATGATGGCAATTCATGTTCTGTCTTTAAAGGTTTAATCACATAACTTGGGCTATGTTAGCTTGGTCTTCTTTGTCTGGATTTTCTTTGGAGATGGATTCTAGCAGGGATGCAGTTTTGTGTTCATAGGATCACATAATCACAGAATAGTGGGGGCTGGAAAGGACCTCTAGAGTTCATCTAGTCCAACTCCCTTGCTGGAGCAGGCTCCCTACAGCAGCTTGCACAGGTAGGTGTCCAGGTAGGTCTTGAAAGTCTCTAGAGAAGGAGAATCCACAACCTCTCTGGGCAGCCTGTGCCAGTGCTCTGTCACCCTCACTGTGAAGAATTTCCTTTGCACGTTGATGCAGAACTTTCTGTGCTGAAGTTTATGGCTGTTTCCCCTTGTCCTGTCCTCACAGACCACTGAAAAGAGGTTGGCCATGTCTCTTTGACTCCTACACTGAAGATATTTATAAACATTAATCAGATCAACTCTGAGTCTTCCTTTCTTGTGGCTGAGCAGTGTTGTATTTGTTGTTGGTGTTTTGGTTTGTTTGTTTGTTTGTTTTTACCCATCTAAAATCTCAGTGGAATAAGCTATAGCTGCAGGCTGTAGCTACAACTGTAGTCACTTCAGGTGACTTTTAGAGTAGTTGCATCCTTCACCATCTTGGCTGCTCTCAATGAGTTCTTCTCCCAGTCTATACACATACCTGGGATTGCCCCACCCCAAGTGCAACACCTTGCACTTGGCCTTGTTGAACCTCATTGGGTTCATGAGCCCTCTTTTCAAACTTGTCCAGATCTCTTTGGAAGGCACCCCTTCCTGGAGTTTCTGAAGTCCTGGTTAGTAAGAAATGGGACAGAGACAGAGTGCAGTCACAGCAATTTATGAAGAACAGAACATAAATTCAGGCCTATGTTATGTATTTTTCCTGACAGAGTTGTGAAGGACAAAGATTAGATGGAGGTACTGCTGATACCATGGTAGCACAGTCACAGGAAGTTATCACCAGAAGCATCAAGGTTCAGTTTTCGTAGCATCATTGAATTGCTGTTTGCATTAGAAGAGACATTTAATGGCCATATAGTCCAACTTCCCTGCAATGAACAGGGACATCTACAGCTAGATCAGGTTGCTCAGAGCCCTGTCCAGCCTGACCTCAAATGTCTCCAACAATGGGGCTTCCACTACCATTCTGAGCAACCTGTTCCAGTGCCTCACTACCTTTATCATAAAAAGCTTTTCTTATCATAACCAATCTAAATCTCTCTTTTAGTTTGAAACCATTTCCCCTAGTCCTATCAGATCCTGCTCAAGAGTCTGTCCCCTCCTTTCTTAGAGCCCCCCTTTAGATACTGAAAGACTGCTCTCAGGCCTCCCCAGACCCTTCTCTTCTCCAGGATGAACAGTCCCAGTTCTCTCAGCCTGTCCTCATAGGGGAGGTGATCCATCCCTTGCATCATTTTTGTGGCCCTCCTCTGGACACCATCCAATAGGTCCACGTCACTCCTGTACTGATGACTCCATGCCTGGACACAGTACTACAGGTGAGGTCTCAACAGCACAGTGTAGAGAAGGAGTTTCAGCTCCCTCGACCTGCTGGCCATGCTTCTCTTAATGTAGCCCAGGATACAGTTGGCTTTCCGGACTGCAAGGGCACATTTCTGGCTTATGTCTAGCTTGTTATCTACTGGTACCACCAAGTCCTTTTCAGCAGGGCTGTACTCTATCCTTTCATCCCCCAGCTTGTATTGATAGTGGGGGTTGCCATGACCCAGAAGTAAGACCTTGCTCTTGGCCTTGTTGAACCTCATGAGATTGACCTGGGCCCACTGCCTGAGCCTGTCTAGGTCCCTCTGGATGGTATCTTGTCCCTTGGGCCTGTCAACCACACCACACAGCTTGGTGTCATCCTCAAATTTACTAAGGGTGCACTCTATTCCACTGTTGATGTCACTGATGAAGATGTTTAAGAGCATCAGTCCCAGTAGAGACCCCTGAGGGACACCATTCATCACTGATCACCATCCATACATTGAGGCATTAACCACCACCCTCTGGTATGATCTTGCAACTAGTTCCTTGGCATTGAGCAGTCCACCAATCAAATCCGTATCTTTCCAATTTGGAATGAAGGATTTTATAGGGGACTATGTCAAAGACCTTACTGAAGTCCAGATAAGCAATATCAGCGGCTCTTCCCTTGTCTACTGATGCAGTTAGGCCATCATAGAAGGTTGGTGAGGGAAGACTTCCGTTTTGTAAAGCCATTCTTGTTGATTCATATCACTTTCCTCTCTTTTGTGTGCCTTAGCATAGCTTCCAGCAGGACCTGTTCCACGATCTTCCCTGGCACAGAGGTGAGATGGACAGGTCAGAAGTTCCCTGAGTCACCCTTTGCACACTTCTTAAAAATGGGTGTGACATTTCCTTTTTTTCTAGTCACCAGAGACTTCACCTGACCACTATGACTTTTCATATATAATCAAGAGCGGTTTGGTCACTTCATCGGTGAATTCCCTCAGGACTCTGGGATGCATCTCATTGGGACTCACAGATTCTCAGGTGGTAGTGAAGCTGATCTTCCCTCACAGTGGAAGGGATGTTGCTCCCCCAGACCCCACCTTCTAACTCATCTACTTGAGGGGTGTATGAAGAGTAGCCAACAGTGAACAGAACTTTTTAAAGTTGTTGAGTACCTCAGCCTTCTCCTTGTCCATTGTTAGCAGCCTACCTATATGGCTAACAGGACTTTGCCTTCTTGGACCTTCTTTTTCTGGTTGATTTAGTAGTAGAGAGAGCACAAAAACTGAGGGTCCCGGTAGAAAATGTCTCAAGAACAGGTGATGAATCATGCTACAGCAGATTTTGTGCTTACATTCATAATGGAAATGATTATGGACAAAGCCACTAATATACTGGGTCATCTATCTTTCTTTGAGATTGACAGATGTTTAAAGTCACTTGAACCACAACACAGTGCAAAGACTGTATCTGTTACTTTGACTGGTGGTTTTAAAAAATGTGTTGTGTTCCCTTGTGTTGTTCCATCTTACTCTCTCTCATTTTTCCTCCTCCCTGAGCTGGGTGATCAGCTTGTGGCTCGCTGTCAGGCCATGGCTGCCCAGGGACACCCGTGGTCTGAGGAGGTATCACCAAGTGTCCTGCCAAAGGCTCTGCTTCTCCCCAGGAGATGAATCACTGTGGAAGCATGCCTTCATGACTGTGCTTTGATAAACGGTGAAGTTAGATAAGGTTTCCAGCTAGAGGGGGAGTAATGCTTTTCCCACCAGAAAACTCTTCCGTATGAGGTCCATTTCTCATGACGCTGTCTAACAGCCAGGATGCAGCCGAAGGAAGAATCTTGATGCCTACTGCTCTCCTACACTCACAGGCAATTCTTAGAAAAGCCCTACAACTTCAGGTATGGCACATGTGCCCCTCAAAGCATGAGGTCTGATCTGATATCAGTTGTTGGCACACCAAACTACATTCTCTGCAGTGCCCTGTATGTGAAAGTTGCTATTCAGGGAGATAGCTCCTTTCCTCCGTCAATTTAATGCAGTATTAAAAGATGGCATTTATGCAAGCAGTCTTCCTAACATATAGGATTTTTTTTCTAAATCAAGATATGGAGATACATCATTTTGGGCTTCAGTTCTTTGGAAACTGCTCATGTACTTCACCCTTAATGAGCAGGCTAGGGAGTTTTTCCCTGCCTATTTCTTAATATAAAGAAAATGTTTAAGACAGCCTTTTCCTTTTTGGTGATCCATAAAGCACTGTGTTTGCATTTGTGAACTCATGCCCGCATCAGATTATTTTTATCATTACATTGTTCTCCCCATGGAATTTGTTAGCATGTTGCTGGCTATTTTCATCCTTCAGATGAAAATGAATCTACTGGGTAGAACAGAGCTCAGTCATTATGAGTTTTTTTGATGAAAGACTTAAATTGCATCTGAGAAATACAAATTACAAGGCCTAATGTTCCCCCAGAGATTTTAATTTAATACACAAAAGGAGCTGCTCACTCCCTGCTGAGGTCATTACGTGAAAATACTTTTTCTACTGAGCGGAGTAATTGGGACCACTGGAGCTTGTTTCCCCTCCACCCTCTCACTCAAAAAAAAGGATGGGTCAATTTTGGCTGCCTCAGAAGGCTTGTGAGTGATCATGCTTAAGACTAATTTTGTTGTTACTTCTGTACAGAACAATGAATGTGTGCGAGCTCCTGTCCATGCTGCAGGCAATATGCATGGTGCTGGCCTCTTCTTTCGCCATTACCAAATGGGGCTGGAGGAAACTGCTGAAGTCCAGATATCTGAATACCCAAAACATGGTGCCAGTCTCCCATCCTTGTGCCATGTAACACCTTCAGGAGGCATGAAAACGCTCAGAAAATGTAGCATGTCAGCAAGAAGGATGGCGCACTCCCAGGAGGGTGTCCACATCAAAGATCTCTCAAAGGGTTCATAGCCGGCTGCTGATGGACAAAATCTTGGAGTCAATCCCATTCATATCTGCTTTTTTTCCAGTGATTCCTTTGTGGAGATGTCAACTTTTGGGCCATGCCAGGTAAGGTGGAGCTGTCGAAGTCCCCATACACTCCTTTGACTGCAGGACAAACAAACGTGCTGAGGTCACCCTGAAGTTATAGCATCATTGAGATGTCAGCAGGTCAGGCTGTGGGTCAGGGAAGACGATCCCACCGCAGTCCCTGCTGCAGCACCATTAACCTCTGCAGCTCAGCTCCTCTGCCTGCTTGAAATTTAAACGCTTGCGTAAGTGGTTAGCTGAACCAGTGCCAGCAAGATCAATGTCTTGCAGGACTGAGCACATTAATTCTCGCTCTCAGAGAAGTAGTGGGGATACAGATGAAGCAGAAAACTAAACAGTTTTGAAGTGTTTGATTCAACGAGAAGGGCAAATTCCAAAGCTTAGGAATCCTCATGTTCTTTGTAAGAGAAAGAGAAATGGTAGTTCAAGGTCTTCCTGCCTCAACTGCGCCTGGGGCTGTGGTAACCATGACTTTGCATGGATGAAGGATATTTTTGTGCAACCAGGACACTATTCTGTCATGCTGGTTTGCAGGAACAGATTATGTGTACACCAACCTCTTGTTTCTAACTTGAGAAAGAGTTTCCAAATATTCTTTTCTTCTGCTCGATCTCATATTGAAGAACAAAGCTCTCAGGAGAACGGGCAGCTAGGAGGCACGTTTGTTCATGGAGTGATATTAAACTCCTTCAACAGAAACAGATGATAACAAGTACACTAAAAGCAAAAATAAAATATGCCTCAAACAAAAGCAATATACTTCCAAAACAAGACTCCCAAGCACACTGGTTTCTCCCATTGGGAAGAGGATGCGAGAATGAACACACGACACCTGTTAGTCACGTCACTTAACTGCACGCCTGGAAAGTACTCAGATCTCGTGGAGATGATGATGACACTGAGAGACCCTATGCAGAACATAAACGCTGAGCTACAATAAAGGCTTTCAAAACAGCGTAGATGGAGCCATTATTTCCCCCCAGGGTTTTAGACACTGAATTCTTTCAGGAGCTATTTAATTATTTTGTTTTATTTTTGCTCAATCTTTATGGAAAAGCTTAGTAAAAGGACTGTTCATTTTGACAAGGTTCCTCAGGGAAACCTCCAGACAAAATAGCAGTAATTTCTTCCTCACATAACTCACCAAGAAAAGTAGCAGAGGAAATAAAGGGGTAATAACAGAAAGGGGAAGATTACCATTTAAAAGCAATTGCTTGATACCAACACACAGTAAATGTATTCAATGTCATAAGCACAGGCTTACTTAGGGAAGGAAGACATGAATGAAGAGGTAACAGGAGCAAAGAGACACAGCTAAAGCAACTGTAAGAAGAGAAGGAGGGACGTGGAGGAGAGAATCCCATTAGTCTCATGACCCTGATGAAGGCTTAGCAGTTGGATCCCAGCCTTATGTTTCTTGCAGAGATTAGGCTGCTAAAGCACTCAGTAGTCTGGACGCCTGCCTGGCCTTTTATTCCTTAGAGGGAGACGGTTGTGGTGGAGATCCATGCATGTAAATATACATGTATCTCTGATGTGGCCTGGTTTTCAGAGAGGATAAAGGTCAGGAAGTCCCACTTCTCTGACAACATGAGCACTTCTATCTGAAATGCATGGGCCTGACAACCTGTGCTTTTCTTGCCCCACGTGATCCCACCTTTCCTCCTACCCACGGGCTGTACTCCTGGCTCTGAGGACATCCTCCTCCTCCCAGGAACATGGAGGCTGCTGTGTCAGAACTCAGCCTCCCACCAGTAGTAATATAACAATAGTAGTTTAATATGGTGTTGGTTTCTTTTTCCTGTTAGTTGGTTGCTTTGGTTTTGTTTTGTTTACTTGTTTGTTTGTTTCATTTTCAACAGGCCTTCCCTTACTCCTCCAGCATCAGGGTATAATCTACATTTATGGTTTTGTTAAGAGATTCTAGCGCCAGTGACTGCCCAGGGCCCAACAGGGACCAACAGTATCTTCTCTCCTGTACTTATCCTGATCCTTCTAAGGCCTTGAAACTTGGTAAACTTACTCATGTAGCTGAGTTTTCATCATAACAGTATGACTTGACATACACCTGATTTTATGGTTTGTGATTAATTTGGTGACCATCCTCCAGTCTCTCAGTGACAGTATTTGTAGTGCAGTAAGGACAGGTGCAGGTTTCATGCTTGGGCTTTAGGATGCAAAATATCCCCATAAAAATGTGTTGAAAATACTCAGCCAGGGATGCTTGTGAGAGGTGGAGTGTCATGAGAGCAGTAACAGCTTGGTATCCAACACATCCACCTCTAGGTGGTACTCGTCCTTCCCCCAGGATAGGCAACCAGCCATAAACTGTAGTCTTACTGTGAAAGGAAGCTCCAGTCCCATAAATTCACATGAACATCAATTTTACAGCTATGGGGACAATTCAGACTCTCTCCTGTCTTTTGTTTAATACAGTCCAAAAAGTCTTATTCAACAAATTCTGTGTTGAGCTCAAAAGTTCTGACTGAGCCACAGAGAAAAATATCCAAATATTGACGTAAGACTGAAAGGAATGGGGAACAGCTCACATGAAACTCTTCATGTATTGGCAACGTATCCTCATTTGCCTTCTATCTTTACAACACACACGTCTAACAAGCTTCCAGCTTTTGCATTTTGCTTCTTTGCTCAATGAAATAGCCCTTTCCATTCTGAAACTCTCGTATTATTCACAGAGTGAGCTAGTCCCCTCTTGAGCATCTCCTGAAAAAACAACTTAAAACAATCTACCCTCATTTGGGCTCTTCTAAACCACTTTGGTAATAGGTTGGTACTCTGAACTATCAACAGATACATCATATTTCCCTCTACCCTTCCTTGGGCCAGTTAATGTTTTACTGCTGAAACCTTATTTATTTTCTATTTCTTACTATTTTGTTTGACTGTGAGAAGCCCACGAGAACTGAAAAAAAAAGCCTCATGAAAGGGACAGCAGCCTCTTAGGCTGTATGGGAATGTTTGCGATCGTTTCTGTAGATGAGAATGGCTCACGAGGTGCACATGTAGGTGTTTAGCTAGAGCACCTTCAGCAAAGGCTCTGGTCCTCAGCCCCACCTATGATGGTCACAGTTGTGCTCCCGCCTGGACACTGACCAACACTGACCCAGGCCCCAGTGTCTGGGCCAATGTCTTGGCTTGAGCTTGGACCTGTCTGGCTGCTGTGGACTTGTCTGGAGAGCTGGACTCCAGGCTAACCCTAGTTATGTCCCTGCCCTCCCTGCTTGGGGCTGTGGCTCTGTGCTCCTTGTCCATCAACAAGGCTTCAGACCTCAGCCTTGGTGTCATGCTTGCTGTTCTCTGTCACAGCTGAAAGAAGATCTGTAGAGCAGAGGTATCCAGCTTTAAATAGAGTGACAGTGGAGAGACAAAGTGCACAGTGAGCACAATGCTGAGACACTGCCATTACTAAAAATAAAAACAACAAAACAAAGCAATTAACTTCCTTGAACAGACATTATGATCCTTAATTTCTGAATGTGAAATAGATGTTTCTCTGCTTTGTCTGTACTCTCCATGTACTTATATGAATGACATATGTACTCTGCTATTTGCTGTCTGAAGAGAGAACAAAAATTGAAATTCAGTGCTGTTGGCCATAAACGAGGATCTGAACACAAAGGCAGAGATTTCCCTGGCATCTTCTTTTAACTTTATAGAGAGATGTACTGTAGCTAGTGACAGGACACAGAAACCTGGACTAAAAATGCCTTTTCATCAACGTCAACAGTCCAAAGCAGAACAGAAAGAAGGCGGCAATGAAACCATTAGAGAAATAGCTGGCAGATTTATTTTGGGTTGGTTATAGCTCATCCTGTGTGTTATGAAAGTTCTGTCAGATCTGTTCAGAAGAGTAGAGGCACTCCAAAAATGAAGGCTAGGCTCTTGCTATTGGCCAGCAAACACTGTGAGGAAGAGTCAGCAACCTTGTAGGTGTCATAGCCATCAGGACTACCCTGGGCAGCCCCAATTTTACCTAAATCCACCAACGGAGATATATAGAAATCTTATTCAGAGATAGCAGCACTTCCAACCTGCAGAATAAGGAATAGAGGGCTCACTTGGCATTGATGGCCAGTAAATACTAAATGTGAAACTGAATCAAGCAGCTAGAGTCAGGATGATGCTCCTGAGCATCACTAGACGTTGTGATGAAAAAGTAGCACGGCTGTGCAAGCCTCGCTCCAGCCTCTTCCTCCCACAGCCCAGTGCTAACAGGGGTTACCCCAAGAAAGAGCAGCCGGCTGCCTCCGGCCGGCACTGCTCTCCGTAGGCCTGAGGTTCTCTCTGCGATGACCAGAGGAAGTGGCTGTGCAGACTCCTTCTGACTCACATCAACCAAAAGGACGGCCTGCTGCTTTTTAAAATAGAGCTATCAGTTTGGCATACAGTCACCCTGCCTAACTTAATGAGCTGTTCCCTGCAGATATCTCGTGTTAATGAGTTACTGTGTTTGTCTGCCTGGGCTCCCTTGGGAGCTGCTGTGGGTTCGGGTGCCCACAGCATACCACGCTCTCCCAGGCTGCAGGAAGGAGGCCCTCTGCTCCTTGCAACTGTGTCCCCACAGCAAGCCAACCTTGTCTTACCAGCAAAGAGACATCCCATCTCACTTCTTGACTGTTTGACGAAGCCTCTCTTTGATCACAGAATCATAGAACCAGAGAATCATTAAGACCTCTAAGCTCATCTAGTCCAAACACCAACCCATTCCTACCATGCCCCCGCTGACCGTGTCTCTCACTGCCACATCCACGTGGCCCCTGAACACCTTCAGGAATGATGAGTCCACTAACCCTCCACGGGCAGCCCATTCCAGAGCCTTGCCATGATATCAGGCTCATCTCTGAGGCCAGGAGATCTTCACAAGGGGGGGGGGGGGGGAGGGGGCTCTTCCTCCTCTTTTGCTCCTGTGCCAGGTAAACTTGAGTTTCAACTCTGAGGCTGCACGAGCAGCCTCAGATACACAGGCAGGAGAAGCCTGCCCCTCTGCTGTACCTCCATTACTGGAAGCTTCCCATGAAATCAGATTAGCACTTAAACATCTTTTGACAAAGGTTTGTGTCCCAGGTTTTGTAAATGCTCTCAAGATTAAAAAAAAAAAACCACACAAAAAAACCACCAGTCAAACTCTTTCTCTATTGTTTGGGACAATTATGGTATTGCTGGATTAATTACAGTGTTTCTACAATGCTCTCCTCTGATTCTACTGTTAAAACACAGCAGAAATCAGAGCCTGTTTTGACCTTTATTCGGAGCCTCCTGTTAAAGTGACTTTCACAACAGAACCCAATTTGTCACATTTTATTTGTACGTTAATTTTATTATTA
Source organism: Oreortyx pictus (assembly GCA_036925125.1). NCBI lineage: Eukaryota > Metazoa > Chordata > Aves > Galliformes > Odontophoridae > Oreortyx > Oreortyx pictus. The sequence continues at coordinate 82,236,304 of JAUPFR010000003.1, read as the reverse complement.
ACAGATTAATGAAGCTGGTAATGGGTTTCCCGATGCTCCCTTTGGAAACGTGAACTGTGTCCCTTCCTTACATCAATCTGCTGTCAGCAGATGAAGCGCCTTTGCAGAATGCTATTAGCTGTTACCAGAAGCAATTAGTCAAAACAGCAAGTCAGCTTCAAACGGAGAGACTCCAAATTCCCTCAGTGTGTTAGGAACGTGCGAGAGCAGGATTTAGCCTTGCCAACAGACACAAGCTGCAGGTCCTGCAGTATGCATCTGGGTTAATGACACGTAGAAATGCAAATGTATCAGATGTTAATTTGCTTGAAGGAGCGATGCCAGGCCTAAAAAAAAAAAAACAACTAAAAAAAAAAATCACTTTCTTGTGTCATTAACAGCAATCCCCATTGTGACAGAAATAGCCACGTTCTGTGCTCAGATACCCTCCCTGCTTCAGCTTCAGAAATCCATAAGTGAAATCCTGGCCACCGTGCAGGCAGAAGGACTCTGCTCCCCAGCACACCAAGGTCAGGCTCTGAACATGAATTATTTCCAAAGTATTCACCCTCCTGCCTCAAAGCATCAAGTCCAACCTCATCACAGGTCCCATCTCTTTTTAGTTAGTTCCAGAAAGTCACAGGGTACGCAAACAGGGACGCGGGCAAAGCTGCCTTCAGCTCCATTCCCCATTGGCACCACCATCATGCAGACAGCTTTACTGTCTTGTTACTCCAGCATGAGGCTCTCAACGTCGTGTTGTCACTCCAACATTAAAGACAAAATGCACACAGCAAACGATCCCTCCCAGAGGTTGGAACTGCTCTGAGGAACTGTGCTGCTCCCATTTAAAGGCTCACAGCCCTCATCTCCCTCACTGCTGTCTGGGAGGAACTGACAGTGAGGCAAAACATTGTGTACAACGTGCTGCATCCACAGCAAAGGTTCATGCATGTGCTCTGCCATGCCCCCCTGGCACCCACAAGCTGCTCTCCGGACTGGAAAAGCAGTCATTGCCCCTCTTTCTCTTTTTAATAAAACCACCAAGAACACAACGGAACGCATAAACTTGAAGCAGACAGACCGTGTGCTTTCATGTTCCTTTAATCTGTGTGTTTGCAGGCAAGGCTCAACACGGACACCGGCACCACCAAGGCCTGCACTGACGCACGCCGTGCTCTCTGCTGATGCTCACAGCTGTCATTCTCCATCAGATGAGGGGTTCCCAAGTGCAAGGAAGGACCATGTACAAAATGCAAATACTTAGAAAGGGTAATTTGCAGAAGGCTCTGGGTAAACGACATCATTTCTATATCACAAATGCTTTGTGTCATGCCTGTTTTCGGTGGGACACGAGAAAGAAGCTGGGACCCTTTTCTAATCTGCTTGAGCTGAGTTGTCTGATGTCTTCATACCTAATATATTCTGCGTCTTTGATCCAAGCTGGAGGATGTATTGAGGAGGAACAGTGATTCACAGGAGAACAGGATATCCACAGGGAAGCTGGGTACTCAGTCCTGCAGAATTCATCAGCGCTAGGTGTGGGAGCTCTTGCTCTGAAACACTGTAAATAAGAGAGAGTCAGAGGTGATTATAGGGATGGGAATAAACAAAGAAACACGATTTAAAACCCCCAGGCATCAAAAATGGTTTCTGAACACCCACTGGATCTGCTGGCAAAGCAAAACTGTCTGGTGTCCAGAAGAAAACACCAATATCTACTTTGCAAAGAGCCGCTGTTCCAACAGTTGCTTCTGTCCTGGCTTCTGCATTGCTTTTGCAAACTGGGGACACGCCGCACCTGTACCCAAGCACCCCAGCAGCCCGGCATCCCCAACACTCAGCACTGAGCACTGCCTGCAGGGAGCCCAGCAGCCCTGTGCTCCTGGCAGGTGCGTGGATGCGAGCAGCAACACTCCCTGCCACGCACATCCTTCTAATAACAATTAGAGAGCTGCTATCTATGGGATGCAACTGGCACCTCTGATAAATAACTTCTTGTTTTTCGGGAGGAGGTATTTACTACTGATTCTGAAGAACCTTGCTCACACATGCCTGCAGTCAGTTCAGGTCAAATTCCTAAAGCACAAGGAGGTTGTTTTAAGCACCTCACTTAACAAAAAGAGGACATGGTAGATGTATTTAGACTCACAAACAGCCTTCAGCTGGCCTATTTCCAGCATCAGTGCCTCGTGCATGGCAATGGATTTCAAATTCACTAAAGAACGCAGCTACAGAACCAAACAGGCCTTAACATTTGACCTTCTTGGGGAAAACAAGCCTCCTATTACCAAAGAAAACTAAGCACGCCTGGCTAATTTACTGATCTTAGGGCAAGTTTTCTTTCCATGACAGAACCTGAGGAATGTAAAGCCCGGTCATCTTTCAGCTAGCACTGTTTCCTTAAGTCTTGTACGGAGTATCTGCAAATCACCATACATTTCATGTGGAGTTGTTCAGTCTGTGTGGAGGGGGAGAAGTGGAGGGGCAAACATAACACCAGCAACATCTTTGCCATAAGGCTTTTTTGTGATTCAGCATTTCTGGAACAAAACACGAACATCAAATCAAATAATTACACGCTGTTACATCCTTGTTGGTGTTTGCTCATCCACCCACAGCCATTCCACTTAAGATTATCTGATAAACAATCTGAAGTATTTTAGAGTAGCCTGTTTTTATCCTCAGCCAAGAATAGAGTTAGCAATCCAATGTTACACTAGCAATTCCAAGCCTATGACAGTGGTCTCACCCTCAACACAGAAACCATTAATGGTTACTATGTGACCTAAGGCTCTAATATTTCATATACCACTAAAAATGGCCATCCATAGGTGTGAAGAGCCACACTAGGCAGAGGAAAATTCCTCAAAGCATGAAAGGACAATTCTAGCCATGTGCTTTTTTAAGACATTCCTAATTTAACATTCACAACGAGAGACTGACCGTAACATGTAGCCTACGATGGCCGATGCCTGGTGTTCATTCCACAAAGCCTGACAGCAAGGTAAGGACTCCCTGCTAGCGGATGTCTCAAGCAAGTACTCTTCATTGTAGATTATCCAGTTTCCCTGGTTTTTGGCAAGACAGTCACACCAAAACTGATCTTTTTATGTTTGATTTTGAGGAAACCATCACCCGTGCTAAGAGCATCTTTGAAAGGCTATTCATGGGTTCAAACTGAAGTGCTGACAAAACTGTTGGTGAGGACTCATCTCGCAGAATGGATGGCTTCTCTAAAGTGTATCGTGAAGTTCATTTTGTGTTCTGTTTCGCGTACAAGTCAGTACACTGAAGCATAGATAGATGTGTTTTTGTTATATTAATAAGCCATTCAGAACATTTAGTTGGATGTAAAGCATGTCTTTGTTTTAAGACAATATCTTTGGTTTTAGGGTGACCCAGGCTGTGCTCAGCCAACGCATGCAGTCTGAACTGAAACACATTCAGTGTGCATTTCAGTTTGTGTGTATGCAAAATGCCTCTGTCAGGCATGGGGATGTAATCACAGAATCAGAGAACTGCTCAGGTTGGAAAAGACCTTCAAGATCATCAAGTCCAACCGCAATCTAACCATACTACCCTAACTCTAATGCTACAGATGGAAAGGTCTCAGGCTGGCTACAGCAGAAGCGACTGTGAGTGTTTTAGGTCTTGTACTAAGAAGCAACATGCAGGTCACGCTGTAGCTTATTAAGCCCAAATACAGAACACAGTCACATGATTTTAATAGAGTCCCTGTCCCAGAACCAATATTGCCACGCAGGCAGCAAGGGAACGAGCCGTCTTCAAAATCTGATATCCACCTTAACAGCAAACATCACGTTCTGCAATGAGAAATCAATTGCAGTCCAAGCTGAAAGGGGAGCTCCGGGCAACCGCTCGATTCTTTTTCTAGGAAGGGCTCCTGGCACTTAGCAGGGAAGCATCTGCATGTCTCTCACAGAAGCTGACCATGTCATGTCCTCACAGTAGCTGTACTTGTGCCCAGTCTTTAGCCAGCACCTGTTAGCACTCTGTTGATGGGAATGGGTTGTGTGAAGATGCCAGACCGTGCCTGGGTGCGCAGAGGAGAAACAGTCACCCTGGCCTTTTAATGTTTGAACAGCTGTGCTGGATTTGCCAGAGGGTGTCTGACAGAGTCGTTAAAATTGATTCTTGAGTAAACAACCCAATGCTATTTACTCCAGTTCAGCTGCGATAATTTACACCATCCAAAGACTGCCAGTGCCTAATCCTGAACTGGCAAATCTCTGTGATATTTGCTACTAACTTGAACAGAAGGATCCCTGTGGCAAGGGGAGTGCAACTGTGCACTACTACTACAGTGCACTACTACAGACTTGAAAAAAAAAAAAAATAAAGACACCATACAAATTAAAGTAGAAAGAGTAATTCAGATTGAAAATGTATTGCTAGCAGCATTCCCAGGTCTGTGCTAATGCAGGACACCTGCGTGAAGGTGTACAGTATAGACATTGGTTACATGCATGATTAAAATGAAACCGATAGGCACTGACAGAGGAGAGGTAGGGAGTGTAACCTTCCCTCTGCTCTGGTCATTTTCCTAGGATGTTTTTTTCCTGTTGCCCAGTGTTGCAGAAGTACCTGACTGCTCACTGAGCCTTGGTCCTTTTCCACTATTTTACTGCTGTTGACTTACCAAATGACAGACATTGTAATTTTCCTCATTATGACATTATCTGTTGTCTTGTCATTCCTACTCTTCAAGATACCTCTTCCATCTCTTGACCTTGCTGTCTTCAAAACACCTGGAACACAAAAGAGATGCACGTGTACAGTCTGCTTCACCAGGCTGAATTTTGCGTTAGATTGGTGACAGCTTCTCTGTGCCAGTGCAGTATTTCTTGGTATGAGTTCTTAGAACATGAGCACAGAGAAATTGCTAGTTAAACAAATATTTAAGATGTGTACATGATAAATCTCTGGAGTTTCTAAATGGTTAGCAGAATCAGGACTTCAGGGCACGCGGAAACCCACTTCTTAATTCTTCCTGATAAAATTCAGAGAAATACTAACACTTGTGATAGCGTTCAAAATGTTGGCGATACACTGCTGTATACCTGTCTCACCCAGTCATCTTTTGTCACGCTGTAGAGAAACAGCCTCAAATTAATCAGCATAGTTCTAGTTTAATGGTGGGTGCTCATTTTGAAGCCAAAACTAATGCAAAGTTTCTAGAGCTCATTAACAGCAAACCTTCCCCTCGTTCCAGTAGCAAAGCTCTCAAATCATACGTAACGCACTGGTTTTTAACTTTGACTGCCTGAGGTCATTTCACGTTTGGTATAAATGACAATGATGTAAGACACACTGACATCACCACACTCTTATAAAAAGAACATACAAAAGCACAGTGACACTTTACACAGTGGCTGCACGCAAGACACTCACAACTTTGATGTCCGACGCTGCAGAGCGCTGAGAACTCTTAACTCTCATTAGCTTCAATGTGAGTTGAGAGTGCTTCGTGGTTTGGGTGCTCAGCCCTCAGTGGAGGCTCCACACAACCAGCAATGTCACGGACATTCACGTCTGATCCGAGAGCAATTTCTCATCTCTAGTACGTGCGTTTCTAATTGCTGGATTAGTAAAACTGGCAGATGATCACAGTGATATAAGTGATTTTTCTGGTCCTGAAGTGCTTTGAAAATTAATAAAGCTCACTCCACATCGCCTACAGATTCGCAACACACCTTAATGGAATCAGGTAATGAGTACAATGCAAGTATAGTACCAGAGCTGAAAAAAGGTTAAAAAGAGATGCAAAATATTGCCATTTCCTAAATACGAGCAGTATGAGGCATGAATTACTTCTGGATACAGGAGTTGATCTGTGAACTACACAGCCCAGCTCACATTCAGCTTTGCTCCTGATGTTTTTACGCTTTGCTTCCCCTCGTTTTCCTCCAGCTGCTTTACGTGCACTCATCCTTGTTATTTTCACATAGGCAATCCTGCTTTCAATTTAAATCTTCCAGATCTCCACTGGAATTAGTTTGTTAAAATAGTTTGACCAACTTTGTACCACTGCAAGAATGCAATGTATGGGCACAGCATAAGAAACAGCTCTTTGAAAATTACAGGCCAGCTTGAAACTTCCACGAATGCATTTCCTTAGAGGCTTTTCTCTTGAAGCAGCTGAACACGTGAAAATGTTCACGGCACCCCTGAACTGTATTCAATGTGCGCAAACAGAATTTCACTCGGTTGCATGACTCTGGGATCCACTCATGTCTTGTATGTGATTAAGAATGAGTTTGTCAATATAAGAGCACCTGAATTGTATGTGTAAAACCTCCGACTCTTTTTTAATCCTGAATGAGTAGGATACAAGTCAAATCTAGGGAACAATTAACTTTGTCTAGTTTTACCAACTGCTAGGCAGGCTTTGCAATTAAAAACAGATGTAGAAGTGTTCCTTTCTTGTTTAATGGTATTTTAATTTCAATAAAAAGTGGCTTTATAGTTCAACATTACAAAAATACGTCATCCCGACTCCTGAGGGAAGCTTTCAAATTTAAGTTATGGAAGAGGAAAAAAATTGGGCTGGTGGATGCTCACTGTAAAAAAAAGTTGAAGGACTCCCTCCCTACGTCATCGCCAGATGTTTTGAAGTGGAAGGTTTTGTTCCAAACACCTAAAGATGGAACCCTTTCCCTTACGGCAGGTGAAATAATTGTGGCCAATATGCCATCACCAAATCTTTCTGAGCTGAAAGCAAAGGGAAAGATACTAAAACAACTGAGTAACTCCAACTACTCCAGTGCTTCTCCAACTACTCGGCTGCATCAAGAAGGTACAACGTAAGCAGTGATAAAGTCAGTAAACAAAATTTTACTGTAATATTTCATAACACAGATACTGTATTTCTCTTTGAAGTGTAAAGCTACTGTCTTACACAAGAAAGATGGACAGACCCTTTTCCAAGACTAATATGGATACAATAAATATGGAGTTTTACATACTAGATCTGTACACAGAAACTTTGTCCCACAGCCATAAAAATTTACATTTAACAGTGCAACATATAATTTAATCATTTATTTATCTGACATAAGATGTTTACTTACTAAACACAAGCAACTACCTGGGTTTAATATACATATTTTATATATATATATTTTATATATATATATTCAACAATCTGTACAGGTTTCTAAACATAAAACTCCAAAAAGGCACAATCGTCTATACAACATGTACAAAAATGGCTGGAGCTGACAAGAAACAACAATTATTGGTCAAGAGTTCATGATTGCACAAAGATTAGTAATGGGTTTGTGTCAGAAAAATGTGCTTTAAGGAAAGGAAGGTTTGCAAAGAAACCTGTAAGTGTTATAAAAAAATAAAACGCAATGGAAAACAAAAACTAGGTTGCTATTACAAGTCTATCCTCATCGTCACTGCTGCCATCACTAAACTGCACCGTATTTTGCCTCCGGGGCAATGCTGCTGGCCTGTGTACCTGTCTATCCGGAGAGACAGTTCGATGGACCGGGGACTTGGTTAAAACGTCAGAATTCACCTTTGAGCGGGGCTCTGCCGGGGAAGCCCTTTTGACCTGAACCGAAGGGACGTCGCACTTTGGCTTATTGTGGTTGGCGAGGTCAGTCTTTTCAGCATCGCCTTTCCCCGGCCCATTGAGTCTATCGTGGTCGCTCGCAGGGGCAGGCTCCGCAAGGCTCTTCACGCTGTACCGCTGGCCACTGGCAACCACCTGAGGAGAAGCAGCCCTGGCCACATGGCCAACGTCGGGGAAGCTGGCAGGAGCTGGCTCTTGCTGGACGTCACCAGCTTTGCTGCCTGCCGCTGGTGGTTCAGAGGATCCTTGCCCATCTGCGCTGACCGGGCTGATGGAAGGGATGAGGGTGGGCAAGGCTATGTTTAGTATCTGCAAACCTGGGATGTGCGCCTGAGGGCTGGGCTTGCCCTGGGGGGTAGCACTGGCAGCCAGGACCTGGAGGCCCACGGCATTCAATGTGATTCCAGGTGGGCGCATCTGTGGGGCTATGTTTGTGTTTGTCAGGCCTAAGATGTTCACCGTCTCCATGCCGAGGGGTGGGAGAGGCTGCAAGCTGGGCGTGCTGAGACCCTGGATGCCTGGCACGTTGATCTGGCCAATAGGAATGCATGGCACAACGCTGTTCACTTCGGCAACCCCAACAGGATTCGTGGTGGCACCGGTGGCAGCGCATCCCACCTCACCGAGGCCACTTGTAGTTCTGTGGATGACGCCAACAGCAGGAATGGTGAGTTGCACTGGCCCTGCTTGAATGGGCACAAAGGTGGAGTAGGTGGCCAGGCCGGCGGGGACCACCTGAAGCCCTCCAACGGGCACCATGCTGTAGGGTGCCTTGGCCTGCTGCTGCGAATGCAGCGGGAGGTGGCTGAAGAGGTGGGTCTGGCTAGGCCTCAACTCGGCAGAGCACAGTGGGGCACTGGGCAGCTTCTCCTCCTGGATTTCGGTATAGGGCGATGCTGCTGTGGTCCGCAGGCTCTGGTCCGCGGGTGACGAGGGAGAGCTGGCGGAGGGTGTGCTCTGGGAGAGAATGAGAGGGACGCGTTAACAGGATGGCTGCTGTTGCCCCCAGCTTACACGGAATCGCAAGGCTGCTTGGCATGCTGCCCACCCTCTCACACCTCGCCTTAGATAAAAACAACAACAAACTGGTTCACGGTAAACGCTGCCCAGCTTGAACAATGACTTCCTTCCTTTCTTTTTCCAACTCCTTCCTCTCTCACTAATTGAATTTTCCTCTCTTGATTATCCTTGCTCGTTTCTCTTGAGCACTAGAACTCAAAAACATTGCTGAATATCCTCCGTACGTGGCTGTTGTTTTTTTTTTTAAGGAGGACGGCAGCTCTGAAGAGATGTTTATTGCGAAAATCACCTCAAGTAAGAATGTTAAATAAGCTGGCACTTTTGATATACCAGGTCCCCTTACCAGAGGCACTGCAGCCTCTGGAAGGCAGAGATAGCACCACAACCCGTTTACCTATTTATTACCCTAACCCCGAAAATGGGTGACAAGAGAAGGATGATAACTGCACCACTCACTGAGGCCGAGGTGATGGATGGACACTGGAGTGAGACCCACATTCCACGGCTGCCCCATCTTGCCTTAGTACAGAGACCTGGACTAACAATTGTATTATACACTCCCTTTTCTTCTCATACAGACTCAATCAATGGCCAAGGCTGGCAACTCCTTTCAGAAAAACACCTAAACCAAGAAGTCTTAAACTGCAGCTGAATTTAATTTTTCATTTTAGGTCTGTCTGTAATACATAAAGAACAGTGCAACTTTATTTGGTTTATAGAGTCCCAAACTGCAGTTCAGTGGCTTTGACCAGACTCTCAAAAAATCTCAGAGCAGGCACAAAAACAAATTACTAACAGAAGTGTTTTTGAAAACAGCTATGTCTTACTAACAGAAACGTATTGGTTAAAGCTGAATAGAATTTACAGACCAAGTAGCATCATCTATTCTACATGGGAAGATGCGTATCAGAAGGAAGTGAAAGTCTTTCTCAGGATTAAGTGCTGTCTGACATTTCGCAAGAAATCTTGATAAGCTGGTACAGATGCTTCTGAAGGAACACACAGCCTTCCCAAACTTCCTTGGTCCCTTGTCTCGATAGCAAGAAGTTGGATCCACAAACATGCACGATGAGAATAGACTGCAGATTAAGCATTAGACCCGCAGCTATCACTTCCTGTCTGCAAGAGGAGGAGGCAGTTTGGTATAGAATTACTGCCTTGTATTACTTACAAGCCTTTATTATGTTAGTGTGGAAAATTGTTAGAACTATACTAATATAAGACCTTTTCACAATTTTAAGTGTGTGAATATTTTCTTGAGCCTTCAGAGGTTCTACCTGATTAGAGAGTAAAATCAGTCAAATGTCTTCTTGGTATCTATGGGCAACAGCTGAAACACTGAACATGTTATTCCTACCTTTTGTGACAGATGTCTGCAGTGACCAGAGACCACTACGTCTTATTCCCTGTCATACTACAAAATTGCTCCAACTCATACTTGCCACATGGACTCACAGATCTCATAAGCAGGAACGAAGATATGCCAAACAATGAAATACAGCAATCATTTTTACTGGTTTTCCTTGGAAACAGATCATTATCTTAACTATTTAAAAAAAAACAAATTCAGTAGTAGAGATCCTCAAAGAACAAGCCATTGAGAACCTGAATTCTAATGTAATTTTTACTTACTGTTCATGATCTTGAAAATTTCCTGATGCTTACTTTTCTGTAACTGCATGCATCTATGGTTTGCAAATGTTGAATTCATCAAGAGAAGGAGGTAATTATTCCTCTACTTAAACTATGGAATGTTTTGCGTCATATTTTTCTGGGCATTACTCTGGGAAGCCCTACTGCCCTCACGGTCACAGTAAGAATTTAGTAAGAATTCAAAACTTTCAAGAGTTATCATTAGGGTCAGTGAGTTATATGACTTATGCTGTCCTCATTAAAGTCCTTTAAAATACTGCTGGACTGTAAAATGCTTAACACCTGCTGGTTCCCCGTAGTTTTATAAGCACTGGTTGCAAATGTTACTGAATACACCTGCAGTCTTGCACACAGACTGATCTCATCTTTCCACATGTTCTGCCTGCCTGAAATAGGTATGGGCAAAACTGATTCTTTCCCTATCAAAATACTCTTTCAGTATGGAGAAAAACTGAGAGCAGTGGGAACTCAGGTCTCAGATCTGTGCTTCTATCTCCTTTTGTTATTCTGCAAAGGCAATCCCTAGATTCCTTGAACATATGGCGCTCATTCCAAATCTACTGCCAAACATATTTGGGGAGAGATAAGCAACTGCACAATTTTTTTTACAGCAATAAGGCAAAAGCCTTTGGGACTAGATTAATTTTCCTTGGAAGCTGTCAATGATTCCATCGTTGAATTTCAGAGTGAAATGACTTCTGAGTTCTACCGCTTTCTTCATGACCCCCACCACATATTCATGCTACATATCTGTAATATCCAATCTCACTTGCAGTACATTCTACTAGCTCCAAACTTCATCTGAAATGACCTCATTTCAATTAATCTTTTCAGAAATGATGCAGACAGAATTACAGAATTTTAACAAGTAGTGCCCCAACAACACTGTTGTCTCTACAGTCCCACGTATTTGTGCTTCGGCTCTTTTCAGCTCGTTTAAAGCATAAGTCAACAGCTCTTAAGAATGAAGGGAGAGACCTCTGAAAAATCTCCAACATGATCTTTAAATCACAGTCTCACCCCCAGAACAGGACTCCTACCTTTGTGAGAATTGTGGTTGCTATTGAGGAGTGGGCCACAGTTGTTTCAGGATCGGGGTAATCCACAGACATATGGCGACCTGGAGATGCAGGAGCAGAGTCCACCGGTGCCGCACCTGCACTGTGGGGACCAGCTCCTCTCTCTTGGGTTTTGTCCTCACTTTCTTCCTGGTGTGTAAACTCTGCTGGTGACCTGGAGGTCCTGCTAACTGACTGCGCTGCACTAAGGACAGTCATCTTTGTGAGCAGTGCTTTTGGCAGACCATCCATAGAGTCCGTGTGAATCCCCCCAAAGCAGTCCGGCAGTCTGCTGTCCTCGTCAGCACTTGTGGCATCCTGCAAGCCATGTCGAGAGGGATGATGCTGGGGGCTGGCTGTCACCGAGGGGGTTGTGGATAGGACTGACTCAGCTTGGCTGTCTTCATCATCATCTTCGTTGTCATTTTCATCTTCATCTGCACCATCAGATTCCTCTGCATCAAACCCTGACCGATCAGAGCCCAATCTTTGCTTCTCACCTGCAAAAGCAAGAATCAGAAGTTAAGCAAATGAAGGGTCCAGACTAATTAGGAAAGAGGTAGGTGAGAGTGATTAGAAACACCAAAAAAAAACACATGCCATGTGCATTTTTCAGTTTCTTCCCATGTCAACAAGGAAGACTTTCACTTTTATTTTTCCGTTTACATATTAAATTATGCAGTTACATAATCTTTCATCTCCTGTTCCCCTGTTGTTTTCCACCTTCTGGATTTGGTTGTTCTTTTAAGCCATTTATAGCCTTTTGCTCAAAGTCACCCTTTGCTATTTCGCTCGGGGAGAAGCGAGCAGATTCCTGCTTCATTAAGTTCCTAGTGACGACAGACGAAGCTCGTCTGCCAACCTTCACAGTGGGATACTCTCTAGCTGGTTCTGACTCATAAGTGGGTGTCCTTGTACCCAATATGAATCACTGCTGCAAAGGGTTTTGAAAGATACAAACAGAAAGACTGGAGGCTGTTAGTCAGGAATCTGTCTCGTTAACAGGCAAAAGAGACCAAAATTAGACCTTACCAGATTTCTCACTTTATTCACGTTTTGAAAGAATTATGAGCAAGTCACCCGAGATGTCCTAAGAGACAAGAAAGCCCTAATCCTATAAAAACTTACTTATGCATGAGATTTTATTCCTAAGAGGCAACCTTCCTGACTTCAACTCTTAAAAGTCAAACTGGCACAGACACTTTGTGCCACCTCGTCTATTGGTAAATTTTTCTATGTAATACAGCTTCACTGCAGTTTTTCCCCTTCTTTTATATCACAACTTGGAAAGAAAGAATCTTCTTTAGTAAAGAGACAAAATCCCATCTGCTGTATCTGATTCCAAGCCAGACTGTCTGGGATCACATTTTATAAAAAGACAAAATGCTTTGGATGCACTAATATTTCATACTTGATTAAAGGTCTGTCTGCTGAGCTCCCAAAAAAATACCAGCATAAAAACCTTTGGCTCTGCAAAAGCAGCGATGGCTGGTTAGCTAAAAATCTAAGAGATTCTGTTCTGCAGAAATCTGCACAGCAACATACTATCAAACGACTATGAAAAAAAAAAAAAAGAAACCTTTTCATGAAGTAGAATGCATTACAAATACATTAGGCTGCTAAGTTACCAAAACGAAAATAAGCATCTTGAGCTGTAGGTAAAATAAATGGGTTTAATTGAGCTACCTCTCAACAAGCTACCTACCATTATAAGCCTTTATGGTTTCAAATGAGCAGTGCAATTAGGAACAAGACTAATAGCTTCTTCGAAAAAATCCCTCTGTAATGATTTTGCCCCTCTCTTGCCTACACAGTAATTTGTACATTAACTAAATATGGAAAATATAGATTTTCTACATCTTCTACAGCAGGAACAAAACTGAAATGTTATTAAAAAATATGTTAAATCCTCCAGATCATTGGAATAATGCTAACACAAATTTTGTTTAGGACTTTATCCAGTCTTCTTTTATAATTCTCATGTACAAAGCCATTCAAAGAAGAAAATACATCATTTGTTCAACAGCATTTTCTCTTCATCTCTGTCATTTCTATTCCTCATTTCCTGATATTTAGTATTTCCTGAAAATTAATATGCAAAGCAAAACAATCTAAGAAGTTAGAATGCTCACATACGTTTGAGTTTTGAATGGAAATAAATTCCCCCAATGCCTCTGCATCAGATGTCTTCTTTTGCACCTTGTTGATTTCTTGTATCTTTTTAAATACTGCATGGGGCATTATGAAGCCTTGGGTTTCATGCTGTAGTTATTCACAGTTTTGATCTCTTTGTAGGGATCTCTTCTCCTTACCAACAACACACATCTATCTTCTCTGAGAAGCTGTACTGCTTCTTTTCTTTTTTCTCCCTCTCTCTAAATGAATCACCTTTTCTATCAAGTTGGATGGCCATCAGAAATCACTATTTCCATTGGCAAAAGAAACTACTTGAAGTAATTAGACTGACACCACATTTTTAAAACAGGCAGAATACATGCTCAAACATGCCCTGATTTAAAGTAAGAAACTGTATTTTCAAATCAGGATTTAGAAACACTACAAGATTTACTATAGAATGCTGCTTATGTGGAGCACTTTCTGCATTCTAGAAGCCTTCTGGAAGGAAAACATGGAAAGGGAGAAGGGGAACTATGCGTGGGACACAGATTCCTTAAATGCAGTGCTCTGTGGGATATAATTTCCCTCTATTGTTTCTCTGTTTACCTCCACCCTTTATGAGTTTGCCAGCTTCTATTTAAAAGCGGTTACCTGGGGCCAGAGCCTGCAATGTAGGCAAGGTGACAGCGATGAATACGGCTCCCTTACTCCCACACTTCTTTAAAACATCAGATGTAAAAAACAAAGCATTCCTGATTTGCTTGCTCTGGCAATGTGAAAAGGACTGCTCTGCCTTCTATACTTGTGTGTGGGTCTGATGAAACAAGAGGTGCCCAAGCTTTTGTAATCAGCAATCCCTTTAAACATCACTGTACATCAGTGGAGTTGTGGAAGGATGTGAATCTGGAGTTTAAGGTGGTGGAGGAACCAGGGATGGTCTCCTTGAAAGAGGTATTGAGGCTGTGATCATTCATGGTGAAAGACTCTTCCCCAAGCACCATCATGTCAACTTCCTACAAGCTACCTTGCAGTTTTTATTATGAAGAAAATCAATTCCTTCCTCTCTTACACCATGCACAATTACAACTCTACGATTATGCAGCTGAAATATACAGCTAGAACTGACTCAATTTCCAAATGGAACAAAACTGCTACTGTGTCCAAATTCGTATGATGCTGTGGAATATGTCGTAAATTCAAAGGTTAATAGTACGTGAGGAAATGGCTTCTGGTGCAAAAAGTCCCAGATTTTTTGGAAATGAAAACCAAAACCAAGCAACATTAACTAAAAACTGGAAAAAAAAATAAGGTAGGAAAAATACTTAATAAGGAAGAACCTCTTCCCTTCCTTCAATGCATTCCTGATCCAAAGCCTCAAGTCATTCTGAACATACCCTTCAGCATGGACGAAGCAGCTGCTGTCAGCAGAGAATGCTCTCAGTGGGACTCCCAAAGCACTTTTCTAGCTGTGCTGCACTTCTTTCATCTCCACCCTTTGCTTTGAGAGCTTGCAGACATTACTGAAAATGCATATCCAAAGTCCTACATGATCTCAACCTGTAATTGTCACATCTCAAGAACACCCTTCATAAAGTTACTTCTGTTTCAAATCTTAGCATTTAAGCAGAAAAACCATTCAGCACAGCCTCAATCTTTGATAAAGTGTTTTTGAGAAGGCAAGAATGTCTTCCATCCTGTCAGCTGCAATCTTTTCTTTCAAACCTTTAGACTAAAGACTTCTTCCAGGACTTCACAGGAGAACTTGGTACTTTTAGCTACAGACATTAACTCTGCAAAAATAAGGAACAACTGGAAACTTTTGATCAGGGATTTTGCAAGCATTCCAGCTGCAATTACACTTAGTAAAATTGGTGTTTTAATCCAATGCAGTGATGTAAGCACATAAAAATCAGAGGCAGAAATCTTACTTCATCTTTTCTTTAGCCCTCAGTCCTCAGTTTGTTAATCAGCTCAGTACTTTGTTTCTGGTATGGATGAAATGATCTGCAAAAATGCTTTTATACTGGTCATTTGCCCCAAAGCAAGAAAGAAAAATTTTAAGTCTTTTAGCACAATAGTGTTAGTTGGAATTATCAGCATCCTAACTTGTCTATTAGTAAACTGCTTGTTAAGTCCACACACTGCTTTTTTTTTGTGATGCTAATAGGTAACTGATCTAGGGAACTCTATGCAAGTTAATGTTTCTCATTTCTTTTTTCTCTCCTCTCCTCTCCTCTCCTCTCCTCTCCTCTCCTCTCCTCTCCTCTCCTCTCCTCTCCTCTCCTCTCCTCTCCTCTCCTCTCCTCTCCTCTCCTCTCCTCTCCTCTCCTCTCCTCTCCTCTCCTCTCCTCTCCTCTCCTCTCCTCTCCTCTCCTCTCCTCTCCTCTCCTCTCCTCTCCTCTCCTCTCCTCTCCTCTCCTCTCCTCTCCTCTCCTCTCCTCTCCTCTCCTCTCCTCTCCTCTCCTCTCCTCTCCTCTCCTCTCCTCTCCTCTCCTCTCCTCTCCTCTCCTCTCCTCTCCTCTCCTCTCCTCTCCTCTCCTCTCCTCTCCTCTCCTCTCCTCTCCTCTCCTCTCCTCTCCTCTCCTCTCCTCTCCTCTCCTCTCCTCTCCCTCTCCCTCTCCCTCTTCCTCTTCCTCCTCCTCCTCCTCTTCCTCTTTCTCTTGGAATCCTTATTGCACATGGTTTTAAGAACGATCATCTAGTCACTGCTATATTGCAAAGTACCAATTAGGCAGATTCCTCGGAATCTAAACTTACAGCTTGTAATTATATTAGTCCATCACATGACCTGACTTACCAGGTCCTACAGACTAGCAATTTCTGCACTAGTTACAATGATATTAAGTTCAATAGCTTATAGCTTGATCATAATCTGGTAGATTTTCCAAAGAAAAGTAAATTGTGCATTTTTATCCTTTCATTGACAGGAAGACTTGGAAACATACGTCCAGATTATTTAAGTTTTAGAAGTTTATTAGCAAATGAAACCAAGTACATAGACTAATTATAGGTATTACTATTAGCTCTGTTTATACAGATTAAAGATATATCTTATTAAGAATCTATTTGTCTGTACACCAGCTATTTCCATAATTGATTATCTCTATACTAAATGTAATGGCTTTTAGCACCAACGTAATTCAAAGCAGTGCTTATCAGATCAAACTGTTTAAGTATCTTCAGGTAGGGCTTAATACAAAACTTCTATACTCTATGAGCATATGAAGTATTTAATAATGTGCGCATTTGTTCTCTATGTATGTTCTCAATCAGATGTAATAAAATATATATATTCTAGGGCAATAAAGGCAGAAATATTTTGAGTATGGCACCGTATTATTGTTAACTTGAAAACAAAGGCTGTATGTCATCAACACACGTTTTCTAAAGAAATACAAGCTCAGGCTTGCCTTTTGCCTACTGTATTAGTCTCGTAGTGGACCGTTTCACAACCATTCAAACAAATTTAGAAAAAAGTAAGGGTAAACAAAGTACTGCTGGGTGAAACAACATTAGCACCTACATCTAAATTATCCATCTCCCTGACTTTTCAACTATGCTCATAGGTTTTAGTTGACTGATTTCAGTCTTGCTCCAGCTACTGCCCACTGCTCATCATCACCACGCAGGACTCACAGTGACATCTACTGGGTTAAATTCAGACTGGTTATAGCCGCTGATTCTCAGAGGAGAGTAAAAAAATTGAGTGCTTCTGACTTCCATTTTTAAGAGTATGGAAAATAACTAGACAAAACTTAACAAAAAACAACAAACAAATAAACAAAAAAAAAGAGCAGTATCAGTTGTTTTAAAGAGATTATTTATAACTATGTCCTCTTGGGTATCCTATATCCTATTGTAAAGCCACCCTAGCATTAGCAAGTCTATTCACAGGCTGTAGGTGTAAGGCTCCAGCATACTTAATGTATGTATACTTACTCTAGTTGAAGACAGGGCAGTGCTATTAAAAATTATAAAAAAGAAGTCATGTGAGTTACACAGACCCAGCCTTCCGTTCTATTTGCAAAAGGAGGATATCACTGTAAGAATTTTCATTTATTTTTACTTCTTATACACAGGTGCAGTGAAAACACAGACTGAGTCATGATTAAGGTAATGAAGAGCCATGGAAACTAATTTAAGATCTGATATGATAAGTAAGATATAGCTAATTAACTTAGAAACACAGTATCTTTAGGGGGGTCTATTTAATACTGCAGAAAATGAAAGTTTAAATATATATATAGTTATATACATCTGAAACTTAAAATAAGGATTTTTTACAGGTAAAACAGTGACTATTTCTTGACAACCCTTTTTTTTTTTTTTTTCCAAAGAGACCAACAAGTTCTCGACATCTACAGATTTTATTTTTAAATAACTACACTGCTCACATTTATTCAGGCATACTCTACCATTAACATATGAGCTTACACATGAAATATAGGAGGTTCAAACTTAATAACTGTTTTAATTTGAAGACAAACTGGTGCTTTTAAAACTGAATAGCAAAATGTCCAGTCACCATAGCAGAAGAGGATACCCCCAGTTGCAGTTCGTCACACTAAACAGTTCACCTCGCCTGACAATTTAATTCAGATATTAACATTCCTTACATTGTAACCCCGTATTTTGGTGACAAGAACATTCCACAGAGCAGAAGATGAAAGATAAATGGATGAGGGAATGGTTTGGAATACAAAAAGCCAGGCCAGAAAGTATTTACTAATACCCAAATGATGACAAGTCCAAACACAAAGAGTGCTATGTTAAAAGCTCTGATCACATATATTCTCAGACAGCTAGAAAGCATCTCTTTATTTTTCCCTAGATGTGACAGCACAACAAAATTTCAGCTTCTCAAATTACTGAAAAAGCAGGCTCTGTGTTTACATGCCTGTGTTCAAGACCGTGCACTATTTTGCAGTCCTTACTCAATATGCATGTTAATAATCTGAACTACCATCGGGTCAAAGCTATCTTCTGATGTCTAGCTAAAAAATGATATACTGTAATCACCACCTCTGCCTGCACTTAAAAAACACGCACAAAATTCTCGCAGAACTGACAAACTCCTTAGTAAACAAAAGGCTGGTGGCTTTGTAAAAATTATGGCAAACTCTCCAAAGTTAATTCTTTAATTCCACATCTGTTGAAAGAAATACAACTTAGTTATTTGAAGGAAAGTTGTAGACACTGCAATTGCCTTGAGAATAATCAGTATTTGAATAAAATATTAGAGACAGACAGACAGACTTCTGTGAGTCAGGAAACTAGACAACCTTGCACATCTTATGGGAAAGAAGAAATTTTATTTCTGAGGTCATAATTATTTCCAATTACATTTTCTGACCTTCCTCCACATCATCTCCCATTGTCTTTCTAACAAAGGAAAGCCATCAGACCCAGCAGACCTCGGACTCTCATGGTAAGTCCCTTTCCCAAGCTCAGCCCTGCCAGAGTGGGGCTGCCTGAGAAAGGGGAGCCAAGGGGTGGCTGAAGGTATTCAATGCAAGGAGACCACCTACCAGCCTCAAAAAAACCCACCAGTCACTGTATTCAAATGTGGCCAAAAATTCAGTATGTACAGGATTTCAGAGAGTGCAGAAGAACCACCTACATTTAAAAAGCTCACATGCAAGTAATTCACACTTCTTTTTGTCCTCCTCCTTCCCTTAAAGATGGGCCAACAAGCAAGTTCCTGAGTTACCCAGAGAAACACCTTCCAGTGTGGCTATGTGAGGTGAGAGATTAAATCATATTGTAAAAAATGCTGAGCTACTCATTGAATGTCCATGGATAATTGTAAAAGCACTGTGTAGTGTAGCAACTGGGGAGGCTGGACTGGTCTAGCTGGGGCAGACATGTGTTTACCATGAGCTTAATTACCCTGGCTCTTGGATGGGACTTTTTGTGCAGAGCTTTGTCCTGAACAGCTGGTTTTGCTGTGGGTATCTGAGTCGGACCATTTAGAGAAGGCAGGGTTTTTTGTCTCTGAGTTCTTAGTTAAAAACAAGAGACAAAAAAGGAATTGTTACCTGTTCTGTTTTGGAAAACATGCACTGCAGCCTTACAACTGAACATCTGCAAGGACTTCGTGGATTTACATGGCAAATCCTAGTGACTGTTTGCCTTATTTTGCGGCTTTTGTTTACTTCTCCTCAAAAGAGAATACTCTTAACTTATTAAGTAATTACTGTGCTGAAACAAAAAAAAATCTATTTCAGGGAAAATAGTTTATTTACGATGGTTACACACACCTGTAATAAATCATTACACAAAATGATTGGACTCTTTGTCTTTCAAGTACATAGTCTTAGAGCCAAAGAAAAGCAATCTTTCCACAACTGTTTGAAATGGATTATTTCCGTAGGGTATTACTGATAATGTGTTACCAGTTGGAGTGTTTACCATTATACTAAACTCCAAATGTATAAAATTGAAAATATCAACTTATCAATCAATAAAATATTTTCATTTCCTAGGAAACAGATACACCTGGTGTTATTTAAAACCAAATTAAACAGTTATAGAACAGTGCTTAAAGGAGTCATGACAATTTTTCTGAAAATGTTAACAAACACTGCTCGTCTTTGTGGGAAGGACCCCAAGCAGTACTGTTGCTTATCTTCCGTGTTATTCTTTTTGGTACCTCAATTGCAAAGGGAGATATGTTTTTAGCTTACCAAAAAAGAATATAACTAACAATGCTAAAAAAGGAAAAGGCAGATCTCTTAGTACCTAGTGCACTACTGAATCACACTAGTTGAGTCATATTCCCAGAATTATTTAGAATTAGATTCAAGCCAATTCGCTTATTCTGCTAGCAGTTGTCATATGGGAGCAAGTGCATTCATCTTTCTTGCCCTTTATTGTTTAAATGAAGATCGCCACTGCTTTCTTTTCTCAAAACCTCATCCACAATCTAATAAACTATTCCACTGAAAGAAGAAAAATACAAGGCAAAGCTCACACTGCTGCTGAAAAGCAGGAGCGTGTAGAAAATGCCACCACTGCACCGAGACATGTCCAGAGTCCCAAAGAAAGCGCTAGCGCACAGTCCTGTTCTACTCTCACTGCATCAGGTACAGCTACACATTTCTTAACATGCTGAGCAAAACCCATGTGAACCCAGTGCGGCCCTCCTCAACTCTCCTCGATCTCAATTCCATTTCAGTAGAGCTCTTTTGGTACGTAGGAAGTACAGAATTTCAATTATTAGCAAATAATTTTGGTAACACTTTCGGTGCTAACGGAAAAGCAAAACGGATCCAGATGAAAAATTTCTGTTCCTCTCTGTTGATTTATGCCCAATTATTTGTGAAGAAGGACAGCACTCTACACCAGAAGAGAATCAGCCTCCCTGAAAAGTCTATGCAAAGCACTCAGCAAATATTTATGATTCTGTGTGGTGAGTTAGTTAGTAATACAATTTACAAAACATTTATCAAAAAATTTGACAATTTTATGCAAAACTATTAAAAAAAAAAAAAAAAACCTACATTTTCCTATTTTTTTCCTAGCCAAACAGCTGTTTTTCTGGTATTTCCAATCTTCTCAGATTTATCTGTGAAACTGATAAACTGCATAACACTTTGTGAAAAATTCAGCAGCAACGTATCTCTAGCATATGCTCATCATTTCTTTTGGTGAAGGATTTTCCACTATTTCTTGCTCCCTTTGACTACCTTCTAAGATTTTCCTCTCTGTATCTTTTTCCTGTACACTGATTTCAAAACTTCAGAAAAGAAAGGCTAAAAAACCACGACAGCAGAATACATATAACAATACCACAAAGAAAAGATTTAAATTCTTACCAAATTCTTCTTCTCCATCCTGGTCATCTATTAAGCCTACTGAGACTCCCAAATCCATGCATTTCTTGCTATGTGCCTTTGACTTCATATGTTTTGTCAGATTTCCTTAAGAAACAAATACAAGCAAAAATGAACTGCTCTTTGACTACACAAATGTACAATGATATAAACACAGCATGTCCGTTTCTCATTCAAGTACATTTACAACCAGGTATGTAATTTGATTTCACATCCGACAGAGCCTCGTCCTTCAATGGAAGTGGACAAGGGCTCTGGCAGGTTCATCACCCTGAATGCTACTAGCATCTGGCTCAGCTCTTCACCAAGATAAAACAGAACAAATTGGAAATCGTAGAAGATTATGCATTTTGCGTACATGTAAAAAAGTCATTTGTTTTTGGCAAATATGAAAGCCTAACTCAGTCCTCAAAATAAGATTGACAGAAAACTGCTACGTGGAACTAAAGTTCATATCTTGTAGCTCTTTTAGTATGTGGTGGATTCTATTTCAGTGTAATTATCTCCATTGCCAACCTAAACACATTAATTTTATTTAAAATATGAGCTCAAAAATGTTTGCTCTGAATTTCAAAAGTGAATGCCCTTCATAAGCTGCTATTTTCTCTTCCTTTGGAAGGAAAGTATGGCAAATATCATCATGAAAAAGTTAAAAGTAGATCACGGAGTTTCAAACGATGAATATGCGAAATGTATGTAGGCCACTCCAAAAGTAATGCCTTCTTATCTTACTCTCTTGGCCCATGACATCACAGACCAATATTGGTGGTATGGCAGTAGCAGTTGAACCAGAATTCCCACCAATATCCTATTAGATTTTCCTGCCATGTGACAGATGGCAGCAAAGGGGCAGCCTGACAAAACGGCATCGGACATGGAAGTACAGATGAAGTAAAAGTGTGTCACTGAATTCCTCCACAAGGAAAAAATGGCACCCAGTGACATTCTTCGATGCTTGGTGAATGTTTATGGAGATGGAACAGTGGTGGTGCGTTACAGCAGTGGCAGTGGGTCATCTCTGCTGGTGCAGACTGCTATGAGCACAACATGCAGGCTCATGCTTGTCACTTGCAAAAATGCACAGCTAATGGTGGAGACAGTGTTGAAAAATAGTGTTTTGTAGCTAAGAATTTGCTCTATCAAATAGTGTGGCTGTGCTCTTTGTATCTCTTGTAGTTTCCATGGAAATGAATAGGAAGCATTACTTTTGAGGCAACCTACATATATTATTACAAGTAACAGTCTACTTTGAACTTAACATTATCCTACAAAATCCAGTTTCTTTGAGGTATTCAAATAGAATAAATTATAGTGGGTGAAATGCTTTGCAGTATTTAATTCCTACTTTGAAATAAGACTAGGTTTTCACTCCAAATTTTGAAATGATTGTTATGAAGTTACGTGACATTGCTATTGGCTCACAAATAGCAAAATTCTTAGCTTTCCATGCTGTGTGAAATTATTGCCTACACTGTCCTTTCATGAGGAATACTTAACCAAACTTCAAGCATCCAGCTCTATGTCCAACTCTGCTACCAGTGGCAATAGTCATGGTTAGCAACTGCAGAACATGAGGCAAGTACAAGTACCTTCTACAGCTGAAGCATGACAGAATTTTAAATGGGCAAAGGTTAATTAATGGAATTGGGCCAGGAAGACTACCATGCAAAAATCCTAATCAAAATGTACTGGGTTAGCAATTCAGCATTTAATTTTAAGGGTGGTGCAACAAAGCAACAAGATGCCCCAAGGTGTAAGGAGGCAATGTTACTTTGTCACACATCTGGAAACTATCTGTCCTATTTTTTGCAGTCCTGTGAAGTTTTCCACCCAAACGCTGAGAAGACTCAAACCTACTGTTAAGTACAAATGTTTCTGAGGTTATAGATGGGAAGATTATACCTGATATCATGTTCAAAGCTGAAAAAAATGTGACTGCTTACAACTTTTCACTAAACGTTTTTTTGGCTGTGAACATACCCTAGCTCTTTTATTTATTACGAGTCCTGGCTCTACCACTGTTTAATACACATATTTAAATTTGGATGCGTTTAAGTACTGTTGTAAACAGACTTTAAACTGTAGGGGTCCATTTTTGGGTCTTAGAAGATTAAGTAGGAAAACGAACTTCATTCTTTCAAGGCCAAAAACCATTTTAATACACTAATTTAATAAAAGCAAATTTATTTACTGAAGCATTTTGTTGAGTGCTAATAGGAGCACAAAATATGCCCAAGTCATACGTCCAAATGATCAGCGGGGATTTAAAACTGTATTCCTATCTTTGCTTGGGATGAGACCTAGCTTTCATCATACTCCCATATTTTCCTTTCCAATTTCTAACCTACCATAAGATGCCACACAACTTGTTCACATAAATACGTGATTATTTGAACAAGCAGACAGAAGGGACTGCAACACTGGAACACATTACACAACAGAACTCCACAGCAAGGCAACTTCTTTAGTTTATGGGCAGACAGATTTGAGAAGAAAAGAATTGTGTTTTAATACAGAGGAAAAGAGGGAAAGAACGTACACAGAAATGTGCCTCTACCTTTAGTTTTGAAGGAGAAGTTGCAGTAGTTGCAATGATAAGGACGGACATCTGTATGTGTGCGAATATGCTTCTTAAGCATACTGGGCTTCTTGCAACGGATTCCACATTCTTCACAGATATATTTCCCTCTTCCTCTGCCCCGAACATACACGTAGTCTTCATTTGATTTGTACCTAGTGACAGCATCGTAAGAATAAGACAACTGAAGTCGAAAAAAAATTATACTCAGAAACCACTGTCTGTCAAATTAAAGAAAATATAAAAAAAAAAACATAAGAACAACTCATTAAAAGAACCTGTAAATTTATTTGTTAAACTTACGACCATGAACTTGCTTAGAATCAGTGGTGTATCTTTTTAAATAGAAGTGCCGTTTGAGACTAATCATTTAAAGATTTCAAATTTCATCTTTGCAACAGAGGATCATACTTTTAAAAAAAGTGTCAACTCTTTGAAGTGAGTTTGAGGAAGGATCACCTTTAATGCTTTATGATGGGTACAGTGAAGGAACAACATCAAATATGACAGTGGGAAAGTCTTTCAAAATCCCTGTTAATGTGCTTCACACCCAGCCTACTGGGACTGTCTTCTGTTAGAAAAAGGCCCTGGTCCAATCCCAGCATTCAGCTCTCTGCTCAAGGATGCCAAACATTTAGCTTTTGCAACCTGGTCCCTGTAACGTTTGGGGCTGAGCAGAGGCACATAGCAATGTTCTACCTGGGTGCCTGGTAACAGCCTACCTTCTGGCCCAGACTGGGCTCAAACTAGAAACCTGTAAATGGAAAGCCCTATAGACTGTCACCAATTACTAGAACAATAAAATATGGACCATTTGTGCCCCAAACTTTTACAAGTGCTATTGACACTTTCTTCTAAAAATCCTATTTTGTAAGATGGTGTACATGGCACACCGATGCGGCAAAAGTGAAAGCAACTGTTATTCACATCAGGCAACTGATTTAAAAGTATTGCAGTGCATGGACTAGGACTCAGTAAATATTTTCATGGCACTTCTCAAAGCAGGACTTCTGCAGCCTGTGTACACCACAGCAAACTGCCAGACAGCAACTGAACTGCAGCCTGCTGCTGAGCCCTGGGCTGCGTCCTCTCTGGCTACATAAGCTTACCGTAGAATACACATTATTTATCACAGAAGAGAAATACAGGAAAAGAATTTACATCTATGGCTGTATCTAGCTGCCTTTACTGCTGATTAATGTTTGCCCTTTGGAAAAAAATGAATCACACTGCCTATTGTTCTCTATTTCATTACTCTCTCCCAACTCTCATGGCTCCATGCTTCTGATGAATTTCCATTTTTCACAGAAGCATAAACCAACATTCATAGACCTCAGAATGGGAACTGTTGTTTAAAAAAAAATCTAACAGGAAGCAACATCTCTGCAAGGTCTAAATTCAAGATAAAATATCCTCCCAGCAATATCTAATATATAAAGTGCAATACTTGCCCTCCATCAAAAATTTTCACTCTTCTCGGTTCGCTTTTGATAAAGGAATTTTCTTTATCATGCTCAGTGCTAGATTCGGAGCTTTCCTTATTGCTGAATTCAGACGCATTTATTTTTTTCCTATTTAACACTCGCTGAAAGAAAATGAGATATTCATACAGTTATCATTAAAATTAGTTATCTTTCATACACCATTCAAATATGTAAAGCATTAGGAATAAATGCATAATTCCTTTCACAAACCACCATTAAAATAACTGATTATTTTAACATATTTTAAGATACAAGAATCAAAAAATGTCTTTGACTAAACTTCTACTACACGTTGACTACTAATGGAGTGGCAAATCTACATGGAGATTATGGTACTGATGGAAACCTGAAATGCTTCAAATCTACAGCAGGAGTTGCCTCTTCCTTCCTGTGGGAAAGTACAGGTGACACTTTTTAGTTCACAGCCAATTAGTGATGTTTCCTCCTCAAGGCTGAAGTCCCATGACATCTCAGTAACACTTTCCCAGCTCCAGCTGCCCGCTGCCTACGAGGGGCATGGAAGCCCTTCACTGAGGAACTAATTAACTTTGGCTGAGCAAAGAAGAAAAGGGGAGGTACTAATGAGCAACATATTTGTTTTCTAGTATTTTTCAAAATATATTCCTGCTGTGGTGTGCATATTGTCTGTTCTGTTTGGCAAGATTACCAATGGACATCCATAGCAGCTCCAGAGCAGGACTCCATGGCTAATCCTCACCACAAGACCAAATTACAAGAAAAAGTGTGACGCTGGTCTAGCAGAACAAAGAAACATTTCTCAATTTTCTTTGATTATTAATGAATCTATATTCCCTTAAAAATAAAATAAAATAAATAAGAATTGCCAATTAACATCTACTCCTTCCAGAGTCTAGGATATTTATAAAATGGGCAACAATGAAGGAAAGATCCAATTAGCCAGCAATTATTACTGCTGTATTTATAAACTGTTCTACCCACATAGCTGGCATTCTCACCACGTTTGCTCATATTGATAAGTGAATAAAATGATGGGAGAAAAAAGACTGGCCTTATGTTTTCTACTCATTATAAAATCTAATGCTTCAAGCTTGAGAATTCTTGCCAAGAAGAATGGCTTCACTGGCTGACTTGAAATGACTGATGCATTACAAGCATTGAAGGGTGATGCCGTTCTGGGACCCGGTCCCTGCTCGTTGTCCTCCCTAAGATCTCAGCATCCATTTTCCCTTCTGAGGTGGAACATGGCTGATCAGGAATTAACACCCATCAGAGGAAAACTGACTGCCTATCAGATTCAAAGACCTGGGAACATGCACAGGCTGCATGTACAGCTCCAAGCCATATGTATTCACGCGGTTCTGACACTGATTTGGGCTGGATTTTCAAGCATATGAGCAGTCCTAGCAAAGCATAAATGACAACTCAGCCTGCGTGTAGGAAGAAAGAAATTGCATCCCACGTGTTTTAACAGTATTCATACGAAGTGGAACGAGATGATGTTTAGGATAAGAAATACAGAAGATAAGTTTGCTCTAGCAATTGCAACTTATCTATGTTGTAGTTCCTGTATACTATCTGGTACATGAATTGCCTTTGTTTTCACTGCAAACAAAGAGTAACGAGGTGATATTTATATTTTAACACGGAAAAGAGTAGTATAAAAAACAGAACATATGCAATAAATCCAATACCACATAAATACTTCCTGCAGCTGGAATAATCTGATCATTAAGTACCTGATCAAGGAAAAATGCTAAGCATTTTTTCCATGTTTCAATTCAATAATAAAAAGAAAAAAAAGATTTCAAATGTATTGGGTCCATATCATTATGTAAACTATGGTGAAACACTGTTATAATATTTTATATATTCACAAAAGTACTTAAGAGTGCAAAAGCTAACACCAGGCTAAGTACCTCTGGGATTTTCCCCTCCTCTCTACCCACTTTTTTTTTTTTTTTTTTTTTTTAATACATACAATTATGTACAGAGATAAGACAAGCTAACATAGATGTTCAAATTACTATCTACCACCCACTGATGTACTTTAATTTACTTGTTATATGCTACTTTTAGCAGCTGTTTCAGTGTCTTCAACATAGAAAATGCTGCCTTCCCAGAAAAGCTCTGATAGAAACACTGAATTTGTCACAGAAATCTACAGAAAGTACTCACTGGTAATGAACAAAACATGCTTAATTTTTAAGAAAAATTCCACATTGATCCCGAAGAGGATTTGGCTCTGTAAATCTCGCAATCAGTTTCTAAGCAGCATGGGTTTCCTGCATGAAATTTTTTTACCATACCTCACCTAAGAAAACTCCACATATACCAGTGGGAAGGGCAGAAAAATGGCTGTGCTGTAAAATGTTCCCCTCCTCAATTGCTTTCAGCTTCCATTTCTAGCACAGTTTTCTCTCTCCTACCATAGAGACAAAGACCATGATTCACTTCTACTTTACTCATTTTGATCCAATTTCACCCCACTGTCTCCAATTACTGGTATAAAACTGGAAAAAACCTGCTGTTAGGGCTGCCCAGAGACCAGAGTTCAATAGATACTTCTGGTATTTTAAAACATCCCTTGGAAAAAAAAAAAAAAAAAAAAAAAAAAAAAAAAAAAAAAAACCCAAACATGCTTGCAGCCTGAATCACTTTAGTTATAAATTTCAGATTATAGTATTTACTAAACATTTTTCCCACTGGCACAAAGCCACTTGAGGGAAATGTTTTTAATATCTTTAAACTTTTACTAGTTCACACATAAAAATCTTCTGCATTTAACTACTTTTTAGAGGTGAATTGGACTGCTGTGGCTCATTATCCAAGAAAGGAAAGCTTTCCAGTTGGTAGAAACTTTCCATTCTTCAGTCTATTTACACTGGGAGATCTTCACACTGGCATACTCCAAACTCTACTGACTCATCTCAGAGAGAGAAGCCAAAATCAATGCAGAGGCTAGAGAAAGAGCTCCTGATATAACACCAATGATTTCAGGCAACAAAATCTGGCAAAAATATTACGAAAAAAAAAGAACAGGGAGATAAAACAAGACTTTCACATACAGGTGAACCCCATGTTACATTTTAACATGCTGCATTAATTCCAGAAACTTCTTTCACAATACCATTTTGTGCTTTGTTCTTTGAATCACTGGAACGTGGCAACTTCACCTATTGCCTCTGAGCAGTGAATTGTGAAGAGCAAACAACATGCTGGGGTTCCTTCTTGTTTGCATTTTGCTCACATGTCTCTTCATTTCCCATGGCATCTATTGTTGAAAGAACTGCCTCTCTGTGACAGTGATTAGTAGCAGTTATGCAGCAACGTGAGCTCTCAGTAAGCAAAACAAGGTTCTGGGGGCAAAACCAGGAGTTGCTCATAAAGTTACTTGATCTTTGTGAGATATGAAGACAAAGCCACTCCAGCATAATGCTGCACATCACTTCAGAAAGGGCTGTGATTGTGTGAGAAGAGGTGAGGGATAACAGCACCACTTTTCTGTTATTATTAAAAAACTGTATTGTAATAGTACTTGGAGCTGTCTGTCGGGTCAGAGTTAAAACTGCAAACCATTGGAAAAAAACATCTTCTAAACTATGGTCACAAAGTCAAGAAAACTGTCAGCCCAAACTGTGGTTCTCCAAGGATCTTGGGACATTGCTAAAGTTTCAAGCAGGAAATCAATCACATTTTTCTTTCCTTTCTTCCTTTCTTCCTTTTCTTCTTTTACTTTCTTATTTATTTTTTTTTTGGAGATCACAAGAGAATTACTTTGTTAATTTGTTTTCTTTTTCCTTTGTCATTTTAAATGTAGTAGTAACTTCCCAAAGGACTGCCAATGTTCTCTACTAGAAAAGCCAGTGAGAGAATTAATGGGTGTGAACAGAGAAGGGAAGTTACTTTTTGCTTTCATTGAGGAC
The DNA here is from genome assembly GCA_036925125.1 of Oreortyx pictus. Taxonomy (NCBI): domain Eukaryota; kingdom Metazoa; phylum Chordata; class Aves; order Galliformes; family Odontophoridae; genus Oreortyx; species Oreortyx pictus. The sequence continues at coordinate 82,207,068 of JAUPFR010000003.1, read as the reverse complement.
TGCTTCTATGATGACATCCAACTAGACACTTCCACGACGGCACCAGCCATTCCATTACTTGGTCTAACTGGAGATTGGTAATACAGAGATGCCTTCTAACAGCATCCTCATCATCCTGGAAAATGGTTGAAATGTTACTGCCCGAGTCATCGAAATAAAAAGAGGCAAACTCTGGAGGTTTTAGGTCATAGTACCCATCAAGCTTTTGATTTCTTCTTTTCCTGCCATTCTAAACCTTGCTCATACAATCTGAGATGCCATTTAAAATTTAACTGGTCATTTCTCACTGTATGTTCTTCCTATGTAATGGCCCTGAGGGAAACCTGTAAATGAAAGCTTCTGAACTCTTCATCTTCACCATGCCAGCATGCCACATTCAAAATGTCAGCAAGGAAGACTGAAGAAAGATTAATAACTGTGGTTCTTTTGTGGAAGAAGCAGTATAAACGTACCTGACAGATGCCTATACAGCATTTACGAACTCCTAGAGCGTTTAAAAGGGTCCTGTCAAAATATTTTTCAGAATACTTTTATCCATTATTTATATTCTAAACAGAATTTGTTTGTTGACAAAATTTATTCTTCATGAGGCACACGATGGCTTTCTTATTAGAGAAATTCTATTAATAGATCATTCTTTAAAAATAAAACAAATGTGAGTCATTGACACAACTTCAAGAGAGACTCGCCTTCCTTAGTACAAATTGCTCAACTATACACACTGATTTACTTTTTTTTTTTAATAAATGAAGCACTATTTAAGTACATCTCACAGAACATGTAAGGAAGCAGGTTGGAAAAGTTGATAGGAGTTTAAACAAGTAAAAAGAGGCACACTAATAAGGAGCCAATACTTCAGTTCACCTACAGCACTAGCGCCAAGTCAGCAGCAGTCTGTATTTATCTGGAACATGTCATACAGACAATAAAGTTTTGACCTCCAATATGAATGTTAGTGAAGTCTCTCACTGATATCAAGATGTCCCAGATTTAACTCTAATACACTTCTGGCTATAAGGGTTTCTGCATACCATCTCAATTTGCCCTATAATTCTGAAACTATTTCTTCTTATTACATAGTTTCTCATCTAACTGCTCTTTTCCCCACTGACAACTCTATATTTTAGCAAAACATTTTGCAAACACAGGAACATCCTGCTGTGACCTTTTAACAGCATTGGTCTGCATCACTCAGCATCACCAGGAATACATGTATTTTCCCAAGGCTGTGGTATGCTTACTCTAAAGTGACAGCATGCCCTATAAGTCTCACTTTCCAGCCTGATGCCCAGAAAGATTTTCTGACAGTATACGGCAAGATTGGGGCAAGCAGTAATTACTCTTCCTTCCCAAATGTTTCATACGTGGTTTACATGCCCTAGGCAGCCTCTGAGTGATTCTGGAGAAACAGTGCTCTATGGCCTACCCTCAATTTTTGCAGGTTCAAAAGAGAAGCACAGCAACAAGCATCCTTAATGCACACTGGAGGAGAAAGAAGAACACAAAATGACACTGTACACCAAGGCTCTCCTTAGTGAGCTCTACAGCTCCAACAGGTGAGCCACCGCAAGCTAGCACTGGATCCATTAGACACTGACACCCACTGCCATATACAGGGCCAAGAGTTGCAACTACCGATTCACAGAGGCATATCAATTATGTAGGAAAGCCAAATTCAGCACAAATCACCACGTGGTCCAGTAATGAAATCCTGATTGTATTTGTGCAGTCCTAAGGTGGTTAAGGAAATAAACCACAACTGACTCTGGAATTACATAGTGTTTTATGTACATCACAAACATTACCCTGAGCATACTCCACTGCACAAGATTTAATAGCATTTTTGGAGTCATACTGATCTAAAAAGTTGACAGTGTTTAAATGGAATCTGCAATTTTGTTTTAAACTTTATTATTTTTTGTCATTATTTCACACTGTCAACTAACCTAGATGGGAGAAAAGGAAGTGGTACACTGTTCCTCCCACACTAAGTGATCAGCTATGGTGAAAAATATCTTTACTACGTATCCATGGACACCTGTTCACTCTAAGCACTCTCTTATAACAGAAAATACCAGCAGATTTTTAAGGCAAAATATGCAACTGTGATCTGAAATTAACCCGTTTTAAGTTATGAGTGTTTAAAAAAATATTTATACCAGAACTGCTTTTGTACTTTGTCCTTTGCACTTAAAAAATAGCCAAACGCATTCCTGCCATAATACATACTTCATATATAGATTTAAATACAGGAACTAATTTCCATGAAAAGTGATAAATGTTTATGAAGAGGTATCTTAATGGAATTACTTTGAATCTCTTTAGCAATTTGATCCAGCATAACTGAAATAAATAAGCACATATATTATACACGTCAAGCATATTACATTCTCCAAAATATGAAGAAGAATGATTTCCAAAGCAAATCCTCTGTAAGTAAGTATACATCAAGCACAGATAAAGTACCTTGGTTAAGCTGTTCTTCCACTTGCTTGAATAGACCAGTATATCCGATCTGGGATGAGTAGTTCTTGCTTGAGTGTATAGTGGTTTTTCCACTTTCTGTTTTGAGTTGAGGAGAGAAAGAGCTACCTTTGTTGACAAACCTAGTGGATTGGGATTGCTAGGACTAATGGTCCACGTAGAATAGGCTGAAATCTTCTGATCATTTTGCAGCAGATGTAATGGTTTCCTCTTCAAGAGATAACACCAGGTAAAACTTGTTGAGGTCTTGAGGCTTGGAAATGACAACCTCTGCATTTCTCCCGCATTCATCACAGCCAGGGTAGTCAGTGGCTTTGCTTGGCTCTGGCTATTGATTTGCTCGCTCTCATGACTATTACCTGGGGACCTTCTTTCTTGAATGCTGCTTACTGCCTTTAAAATCGAACTCTGACTGCTCACTGGAGATGTTTCAGACGGTTTTCTGACTACAAACACTGGTGATGCCGAAGACTTAAGGTCTTCTGATTCTGATGATTCCTTCAGAGTTTCTGCAACACCAGCTTCAGAAAAATGACGGTTAGGCAACAGCAGATCTGAAGTACTGGCTTTGCTGCTTTTTTCATGCTGTGCAACGCCATCGAGATCTAAAAGGTGATTTTCAAGAGGTTCTGTGGTGCAAACCTGTCTCACCAAAACTGGCTTCTTTTGCTTACTAGTAGGATCATTAGATCGAACATTCAATGGATGCAGTGGTCTAGCTTCTGTCATGCAGGCGGCTCCACTCTCATCTTTAACACGTTTTTGCTGTTTCTCCATGGCAATATCCAAACTGTTGGCTGGGGAAAGCATTCGTTTACTTGAAGCTGTAGCCTCTTGTTGAGGGAAGAGTCCACTAACTGGCACTTTCTGAATAATATTCAAAGAGCTTGACAAAGGTGAATTTCTGGTTCCACTTTCTGGGAGTGGATTTTCAAATTCAAATGAATTTGGCAAAGTCCTCCTATGATCTTTGTGAGATTTTGGCAGCTGAGTTTTGCCTTCAAGTGTTGGCACTGTCACAACATTCGTTTTGCAAACAGACTGGCTTACCTGATCCTGAGACACTAAAATATGAGGAAGGGGTGTAACAGTTGCAAAGCCATATGATGGCATACTACTATGAATACGAACAGGAACGACAAAAGGAGGAATCTGATGTAACTGACTGTTGCAGTTGTTAGGGATAATTTGTTTGAGAGGAGGCACAGAATAGGGGTTAGACATATTGTCAGTTAGTTTAGCCTGCAGCTCAAAAGAGGGTATGTTCTGGTCCACCGCAACTTGACTTGAGACAGACTGATCTGACAGATTATTTTTTAGCAATTTTGAAGAGTATGGCTGACCTATTTGTAATGTTTTAACTTGGAGTTGATATTTTGGAGCGAAGCAATCTCTCTTCTCATCAGGATGACAAGAAAGTGTGCATGTGTTCACTTGTTCCCCTTGGGCTGATTTTTTAGTAGAGGTCTGGGAAAGTTGATGAACTGAAGATGTTTGTCCTTGATTATTCAAAACATGGTCTAGAGGCTGCTGAACCAAAGACATATTACCTGGATTACAATTCTGAATTGCTGAGTGAGGCCTTGAGTGCGTTTGTGAATGCTGAGTACTTGAAAGAAACTTCACTGAGGGTTTGCTGGATGCCTGCAGCCTCTGAAATGGCACATCGGTAGCATGGGCTGTCTGAAATGAAGAAGTAAATTTAACTGGATGACTTTCTGGAGCAATATTTAAAGATATTTGTCTTACAAATGGCCCCCTCCTTCTTTCTAGCAGGGGCACGTGCCCAGTAACTCCATTTCCAGGAGACAGTTTTGGAGCAGCTATTTCTGCGAGCGAGGCAGGTTTTGATGGAGATATGCTTCCACAATCAAAAGATTTACTCCTATAGTCTATCTCCATTGAGGGTTGCGTGCAGCTGATCTGTTCTGATGCAGCACGCCTCATTTCCCTATAATGAGGGCCAGGCACGCCCAGCACGTGAGAGCCAGTTGGAATCATAAGGAACTCTGCTGATTTACTAACAAGCTCAGCTTTGGAAGGATTGTCCACCTTTGAAATTTCATCTTTGTCAAGTGAAGCTGAGAAGCTGGACGCATGAGACAAACTACTCTCTCGACTTAGACTTCTAGAAAGTGTGGAGTCAACACTGGATTCAGCAGATGAATGCTCCATTTCAGCCAAGCGAATTCTTTTCTTCTTCGGTGGGAGTTTTTCAGTTGGCAACTTGGACAGTGTTTCACTGCGTTGTGGCCAATTAAATCTTTCAGTCTTCTCCTGATCGCTGCACTGGTTTTCTTGGTCCCTGTCGGGCTCTTCTGTGACCAGTATTTCAGGAACCTGGATGTTATGCTGGCGAACAAGTCTTGATGGCTGAACTGGGATGCTTCTCTCATTAGAAACTACTTGGCTTCCCTGCACTTCCCCTCTAGCTGCTTCTGATGACAGTGGCTGATGATGCTGGGAAGTATTCAGATCAGAGAGTCTATCCTCTTGGATAGCAAGTGTGTTCAAAGAAAGGTGTTTTGTAACCTTGTTGGGCTCTTGAGATGAAACTGGTGATACTCTTTCAAAGGATTCAGATTTCTCAAACGAGCTATTTCTGCTCAGTGAATTGGTGTGCTGTATTACTGAAATGCCAGTCCCTTGTCTTTTCAATTCCACCTTTTCCTGCATAACTGAACTTGTCTGCTTTTCAGATAGCGGAGACATCTTCGTCTCGGCAGTCAGATCTGTGCCTTGAGCCACATGCTGAATTTGTGAACTTTGAAGCAAAAGGTTGCTTGGTTGTTGTGAACCTAGTACTGTTGCACTGTGTTTTGACAGACTGGAAGAATTTGCTGGCTTATTTTGGCTTTCAGCATTCTTTGATGGTATACTTGTGTCGTTCTGCTGTGGGTCATCATCATCGCCAACACTTTTCATTTTCCTTCTTTTCCTTATTTGGGGTGTCTGTTCCCAGACACCAGTTGAAGTAGTGACTCTGTAGTGCAGAATTTGAGGCTGTGTACTATTTGTAACAGTTTTATGTTCTGGCTCTCGGATTGCTGCTTTAGTTTTAGGCCCATGCAACTCTGAACAGTAGAATTTCTTATGGTTTTCAAAATTTTCCAGTTTTCTATACCTGTTTCTGCAGGTTTCACACTCAAACATTGTTCCTCGCACCTGAGGGGACTTCTTTGTTTTTTCTAAACTCGATGCCTGTGCCAGGGACTTGCTCCTCTGCAATAGAGAATCGTTTGATAAATTACATCCCACGTAACTTTCTTCTACAGATCGCGCTGGTCCAAGAACTTGGCTTTCACCAGTAGAAGAATCTTCTATTGCTGCTTGTCTAACAAGAGTCCGAGGATGTCCACCCTGGTTCAGTGGGGTAGAAGGTCCAGATACAAAAACATCATCATATAAAGAGCCAATTTTATCATCAAATGACTGACTTCCTCGAAGTGGATGAGAGGGCGGTATTACATTTGGAGGTACTGCTGAATAACTGGTAGTAGGCATGGAATTACTCCGTGTGATAGGCAAACAGTCAAGAGATGGTACAGAGAGAAGAAAAACCTGCTTTGATTTTTCAGTGGGTGTGAAAGGAGACTTTGGTATATCAGAGCTTGAACTAGTTCTTCTTCCCATGGGTTTTAAATCAAACTGGAAAGAATCCTTAAATATGTAGGATTTTGGTGAATCTATGCTTCCTCTTCTTGAAAGAGATGTTCTTCTTGGTTTCACACTATCTAATTGTTTGTCATCCACAACCGCTTCATTATCAGAAATTAACTTTGAGATACGCTCCTCGAGAGTTTTTGTTGCCATGGGAGGTCGCATTTGGCCAGAGATAATTAAGTTTTTCTCAGCACAAACTGTTTGGACCACTGATGCTACCACTCCACTTGTTCGTGGTACAGAGGGCAAACTCTTATTTGAATCCTTCTCAGAGGTCAGCAGTCCTCTTACGAGAGGCGCTGGTGGGCTCATTGTTTGATCAGCACTTTCAGAACGAGAGAAATAACCAGAATCAGTACTACCTAAACTTCTAGGGCTCAAAAGACATTTTCCTTGCTGCTCTTGGGAACAATCTGTTGCCTGCTGTCTCTGAAGCTGAGCATGCACTGCTCCTACTGCAGATCCCAGCTGCTCCTCCAATGAGCCCATTTCTGTTTTCTGATGTTGCTTTATGTCATTTTCTTTGAGTGATGCTGTATGTGTTAAATTTGACTGAAGATTTGTAGCCTTAAAATCTCCTTTTCTCTGTGCTGCAGCAAGCTCAGGTACTGGATCTTTTACTTTGGGGCTATCAGCCCTTAATGGAGAAACACTTACAGGGTGAACTACTACTTTTGGTAAAGCTGCCCTTACTTGTGGTTCTGTATCATGTGACGAAGAATCACCCTGTCCACAGCCTGGATTGCTTAGTGGAATAGGGCTTTCTTTCTGTAACGTTTCTGCACTTGAAATTGCTTTCATTACTTGTGCAGGTTCCAGTTCCTGATCATCTTGCCTTTCATCAGCAGTGCCTTCATCTTCACTTTCACCGCTTTCTTCCACATCTGAATTAATGCTAAGTGCTTTGTCTGAGTCATGAGATAAGAAGAGACCACCAGAATCTGGTTGTAGGACAAGTCCAAGTTTGATAGCGTGTGCATGAGATTTTTTGTGCTTGTACAGATTGCTTTTGGTTTTAAATGAAAATCCACATGTCACACAAGGATAAGGTCGTTCTCCAGTATGGGATCGGATGTGCTTTTGGAGAACACTGGGCTTGGCACAGGCTCGATTGCAATACTCACAAACATACTTCCCTAGCTTTTTAGGCTTCTGGTCTTTCAGGAGGCTACATATTTGTTCCATGCCATGGTTTACAACTGATGCTATCTGGGCAGAATTATACATGGGACCTATAGACAAATGTGTTGAACTAGATGTGTTAATTGACAAAGGTGAAGATGAACTTGTTACTAACTGGTTTTGAGGAAAAACCTGAGTTACAGTGGAAGATGAGGTGTGAATGCCAGACGAAGTCACCGCTATGCTATATAGCTGCGGGAGCTTGGTGTTTTCTTGGCTCTGCTGTTGCACCACAGATCCAGTGAAACTTGGACATACAACAACCTGGTGGTTTTGTTGACTGGTTTTAGTAGCAAGGTCCTGTGAATGAGAAATGGTCTGGACCTGTGCTTGTCCACTCTTGGCTGTCGTTGCTACATGCACGTTGTTTAATGTACATGGGAAATAGCGAGGTCCAGTTGCAAGCTCATTCTGTGACAAAGTAGACGGATTTGGGGCACTCACTGCATTGGACACGAGACTAGTAGAGGTGCTTACAGTTTTATTTGGTCTCAGTTTCTCTACCTGCATCCCAAAAGGGGGACACGCTTGTGCTAACGTGTTCAGTTCAGGCTCCATAGCTTTTAATAAGACATCGAACGCAGTACGTGTGCATGGGGATGATGTACTACCATCAACAAAAGTAATACATTCATTACTGTCAGTCTTTGTTTTACTTGATGAGGACTTGGAGAGAGGCTTCTCTGGCAAGCTTAACTGGTTCACATCAGAATCCTCTACTGCCTTCTTACTCAAGTCTAAGGACTGATGTGCTGACGAAAGCTTTGTCTGCATTGGTATCTCAGATTTGGTTGTTTCAGCACTTATCTCACTGCTAAGCACTCCCCCATTTTGTTTGGTACATTGATTTCCATTTTGCACAGGTAAATGATCCTGGGCTGTGGCATGTTCTGAGGCATCCTGAAGAACTTTTAGCGGTGAAGGGTCTATATTTTGTTTAACCTTGGCTTCCGTGGGGTTTCTCAAAGGCGATTTTGGTATTTTTTTCAGATGGTTTTCAGTCACAATCTTTTTTCTTTTCACACCCTTAATCGTATCTGTGTTTCCTCTAGTTCCAGAATCTGTGATTTCTGTTAAAACAAAAGAGTAAGAAAGACTATTAAAATGGAATAATGCAGTATATTTTTATTTATACCATTCTATCACCTCTAAGCTTCAACTGTAAAAGCAGTTCGCAGAGTAAGCTCTCGGGCAACAGGACTGTCCAAATATCCCACCTCCAGTATTTCTCTAATTGTAAAGGCTTATTTTGTTTTCATCTAGCAAGAGTAATGCTTTTTGATGTTATAAGACATTACAAAAGTAATTCACTATAGGAAAGGCTTCAAAATTATATAAAAGAGAGGCTACTGAAAGAATATTTCAGTATTCATAGCAATTCTTTGTCAGATGAAGTAGAAAGAAATCTCTCTTCTGCACTTGCTCATAAATTCAGACCACTGCAGCAGGAAAAAGAAGAACTAAGACACAAATCCATTTTCACATTGTGTTTGTCACCTTTACTGCCTGTATGTTGCACTAGTCAAGGACTGCAGACATCTTCCTCATGGTTATATTTGTAAGTAGATTTATCATGGAAATGGCACAAACCACCCACACCATCTGTCAGATACTGTATTTCAGACCTCCAATTACTGAACTTCCATAGCATTTCAGATGAGCAACTACAGCAGATAAATAAAATCAGTCACACTTAAATGATTTTCTATTTATGCATCACAAAACAAAATAAACTAAATCTGAATTATTTCATTACTTGCTACACTTGTTGCTGATCTTAAGCAGGTACGCACAAGGGACTTCAGGAATGTAGTGAAGAGATTTGAAATTTGAAATATTATTCAACAGAATAATTTTGCAGCGAGATGTATTTCTAAAGAGATCAACTCCCGATAATACACATAGACTCAATTTCAGAATTGATACCTACAAACTTATTTTTCAGTAGCTACCTGGCATTACATACTTTTAAATACCATGCTGCTGAGATAAACAATCTGTCAGTTAATTATGTTTAACCTACTTCCTAGCACGCAAACACTTGATCACAGCCACTGTCTTAGCTAGCATCACTAGCAGTTTCTGCAGAGAAAGCTAAGTAATAAATGGGTGGAAATCCATTTTCTCAAACTTTTATAACTGGCTGTTGGCAAGAAAAAACGTATTCGCCTAATTGCTAGAATTCAACGCGAAGTAAGGATATGATGTGACAAGAAGTCTGATACCTCTGAAATATTCAGCTGCACACATATTTTGGGAAGCAGAACTAACTCAGTGTAGCATGATTACTTGCACACAGATGTACTCAGGAACAGAGGTTTATGTACAGTCCTAGGTAAGAAAAGTCTTAAGACTATATACAACCAGAAAAATTCTCACAGTTAACTACACAAGCAGATACATGGATAAAACTCAGATTTCCCAGAGCTGACCCACCCTACAACTCCCTAACAGTGGCATAGAGTATCCTCTCGTAGATACATCAGATACATGGTGGGAGGAAGGCCATTCACACAACATGCATCTGACAAAAGATATCGGTGCTGATGAATCCAGCGTGAAATTCCTGCTCCACTTAAAGAGAATTCAGGCAATGCCTAAAGCCTGCCTAGGAAAGAGAAAACAAAGCGACCAGTGAAAAAAGAAGACAAAATGGCTATTTGGTGCAAAATCTTGACTGTGTGTTAAGGCCAGGGCTTGGGAAGCTCGAAATCCTGTGTTAAACTCAATGCCAACTTAATGTACAGATACATTCATGTACAGCAAATGGCTATAAAGATTTCCCTGCAAACAGAAAGATTAATGAATAGGCATCATACATAATGCACTGCACATGTGTAAGTCCTGGAGTACCTGACCTATTGATTTCTCAGTCCTACTAGAGGAAATTTAACTGTGAAATGACAGGGCTTAGTCACATTCTGCCATCATGAAACAGAGTTCCTAGAATCCCTCTCTAGAAATACTACCTAAGAAATCCTGGCTGTGGGGAGTTCATTTTCATCTTATGTATGCAGGAAGAAATTTCTGTACTGATTGTTCACTTAGCCATTGAGTGAACTTTGCAGCTATTGCTTTAGCACGAAAACTTCTGCGTATTAGGCTGGATTTAGCACATTCAAAGCAGAGCTGTCTTCCCTCACAATGTTTTCTGCTTTCCACCACTTCCCAACTAAATGAGTGTCTTACACTAATATTTTTAGCAGCAATTCCTTTAAAATTGGTGATAGTCTACTGCATCTGTTTTTACAGTAACAGCAAAAAACAATTTTACATGAATTGTGGAGAAAATAGCAAGATCATTATATAAAAAAGGTGCTTTTAAGTCATGGCTCGGGGATCTCTTAGAAGCATGACCATGTTAATTGACTGTAAGTAATTTGGTTCCTTCTATGCACACGCTGCAGCTTTTTTCCTGTCACATTCACGCCCCCACAGCCATCACATTACTGGTGTTTGTGCTGGACGGAGCACTCGGGGGAAAACTGGGCAGATTACATATGACTAAGATACAAGTGCCATGAACAGCAAGTATCGAAGCAGACATACACAGGGAGACTAAGGTGTTTTATAATGAAATAATTGAACAATCAAATGATGTGCTTCTCCTTGATGCCTCAGGCAGTTAGCTAACTATAGTGCCTGGGCTTCAGGATGCGGCGTGCTTCGAGAACGCCTTAAAGACAGTATTAAAAAACAAAACAAAATAAAACCCTATCTTCAATCTACCAACTAAGCAATTAAAAATATGAATTCATTATGAAAATAAGAGCAACATTCTCTATAATCTAGTTACTGCTTTACTTTAAAAAAAAATTCATTCAATCATGTCAAACCATAAAAAGTAATTGAAAAAGAAACAAACAAACAAAAAAGATTAAAGGCAAGTTATACATTACACCACATATAGTAATATTCACTTACTTTAGTCTTCATAAATTCCTAATTGTGCTCCACCTATACCTATCAAATTCTGGCCTACGGAAACAATGAGAACTAGTTTCTTATTTCTGTTTCTGACTCCACAACTATTCCAATTCCACAGATGGGGTCTTATCTTTACTTCACTATGTCTGTCTATAAAATCTTGTTAAGTATACTTTCTTTACAATGGCTTTGCAAGGCTTAACAATAATAGCAGTGCTGTGCTGAACTTTAATCCTTGATAGTTTAGAAATAACTTATTGTTAATGGAAATACTCACTTCACGTTTGCTAGCAACCACATTTCTAGCATATTTTAGAAAAAAACCAAACAAAAACACAAAACAAAAGGAATCCCTGACAACATATTTTCACCTATTTTTAACTTTTTGTTCCTTCTGTCTAAGTTTTCTTTATGTATTTCCCATTTAAGCTGAAGATATTTAATTACAGGGTTGTTAGCCTGCAAGCTAGGTGGCTGCAGAAAGATCAGCTGCATCAGTATTTCTACAGGAAATAAAAAGAGTGGCAGAAAACATGGGCCCCAGAATGCTGAACATTCCTGTGCCACAGGAGGCCGATACCCTGCCAGGGCCACAAACCAACAAGGTGAAAACTAAACGAAGGGAACGTAAAACAACTTGACATGGGGGGGGGGGGAAATGATTTCCTTTTCTTACTCTCTTTCTTACTCTCTGCTTGCCTCCCTGTGCATTCACAAAGCCCTTCAGCTGGTGGTGAAGCTCCTACAGCAACTCTCCTCTCTTAGGCATCGAAGTGGGTTTGTTACCAAGTGCTGTCACTTCTATCAGATGTCTAAAAAGAATCTTATTCATGTCATCAAATAGCATTAGGTCACCCAGTCTAAGAGGAAAGGTAAGAACGCCATTGTGCGTAACATATCACTTTTCAGATAACAGAGCATGTCTTTTTCGTGCTACCTGGCTCTGCTTTGTTCTGCTTTGCGCTCAGGACTCTCTTTTAATTATTTTGCTTCAATATGAATTCTGCACTCAAAACATCATGACTTTGCTCATCTGTAATTTCTTTACTGAACTTTGCTCTGTGCACGAGAAATAGAGCAAAAGAACACAACTGTGATGGTGTCAATAGCAATTTAGTGAAGTAACTCATGCAGCAAATAAAGGAGAGGTATAATAAAGATTGGATTTTTTCTTCTCTAGCATTCACTGGTGAACTAGACATTGTCTTGACAAAATGATCTCAATGGTTTTGTTTAAGCAACTTTCAGAACTGCCTGTCTCAAAACCTGTAAGTTCTTATAACACCCACTCTCTTTCTCTCCCTTCCAGTAGTTACATGCTTCTATTTAGAGAAAGGAACTGAAGCAAACCATCAAAATCTCTTCTTTCCCAGTAGAACCCTGTGAAAGATTTAGCCAGCAATCATTGTATGTCCCTACAGTCCAATAAATGGAATACTTTCCACTCTTTTTTACATTTACTTAATACTGCAGAATTTTTCTAATCGTTGCATACAGAGACCAGTTTTTCAAATTAAAGTATCTAAACTTCAGATCCTAAACCTGAATTTCAACTCCCAGGAAACTACAAGCAAAATCAACCTCTTCTGAGCATGTTTAAATATCAATGAATAAATATTATATCTTCAACATACAGCGAAAACGTTACTCACAAGTAACAACAGTAGTCATTCAAAGATGGAAGGCTCTAGAAAAGAGAGACTGTTACTAAGGATCTTATTCTGATTAAAGCTAAGCTTCCTAGTGCTTTAAATATTTAAAATATTCTTGTATTTGACATCTGATGCTTATTTAATTTTGATACCAGTGAAACTATTGCAAAGCAGTCATAAATCACCCCACTGGGCCTGTTTCCATGAATAAGTAAAAGAACCTGATTATGAGATAAAAAAATAAGTCCACCCAGCAAATTTAAGGCCACCAGAACTTACGTTAAACACAGCAGGGCATAACTAAGCTTTCATTATTATTATTATTTTTTTTTTATTAAATGACCTCTTCAGCTTCAAACAAGCTAAGTATTGCCACAAGTATTTTTCCTGAAATTACAGTTTTCCCAAAGTGTTAAGAAAAAAGCAACATGATTTCATATACTGCACATATAACTGTAAAGCCATAGTCAGTCAACAGCAAAATGTGAACAAAATTAAACCTAGTGCAATGCCTAATTTTAATCACAGAGAGGATGTTAGAGTCAATTTTAAAGTCAATCACAGTTGAACTTCAGGTGCCTAACTTCATACTTTTTGGGACAGTCACCGGGCACTTACTCACCGTTATAGAGGTCAAGGTGCAAGCCAATGAACTTGGGGCACTCCAAGTCAGCAGTGACATCTGAGACTCTGCCAGAAGGCTTAACCTACGTTTAGGTGCTTTTATGGCTGGGGACATCAGTTCAAGCATATACAGAGCAGAACCTTAAAATCCATTTAGTCTGTATGCAAATCATAATTTGACATTAATTTATTAAAAAAAAAAAAGGGGGGGGGGGGGAGGGAGGAGGAGAGCTGACATTCAAACACTAAAGCAGTCTGATAGGGACTGGATCAAGGGTTCATCTACACTGATGGCTATCCTTTTGTTCACACCAGCAAATACTGGATCATTCCATACAGGGTAGACAAGTAAAAGTCAGTTTGTGGTTTTGTAATTTTGTAAACATATCATCTTTTTAATGTCGTTTTTAAGAGACCGTACTAAGCTCTGGGATGAACTGTGACCCACCAAAGGCTCTCAGCAAGGAAAAGGTTTCCCAGTCCTCTTTTAAAAGTCATTTCAATCCAAGCTTCTATGCAGAAATATGCGCTTTATTATCATATTTTTCCTTTGTTAACTACAATAATGAACATCCTGCGAACACAAGACTCAAGGAAGGTGCAGCTACGCCAATACGGCACCAGCACTCATTTGAATAGTTCCCTTAACCACAGTGACAGTACTAATTTCTGCGAAGTCAAATCAAATTTTAGTACTCCTTACCATCACAGACTGATAAGCTATAATATCAGTGTATTTGAAGTTCATATTTTGGATATAATTGTAGAGAAAATTCATACTGATATAAACACCAAGAAAACTAGTGCCTCTACCACTGAAATTTCCTCAAATTTAAAAACTAGTATTTCAGAAGATAATTCAGGTGGGAAGGGACCTCAACATGTCTCTTATCCAACTTTCTGTTCACAGCAAAACCAGCTCTAAGAGCTAGATGGGTTGCTCAGGGCTTTGTCCAGTTGGATCTTGGAAATCTCCAAGGACAGAGCTAGCACAACACCTGAGAATAACGTTCAGTTGCTTGGGGGGAAAAGTCAGTGATATTCCAGGAAATACTCACAGTGCTGGTTACCAAAAGTAAGCAACAGTTAAGAACAGGCAAGTATTGTTCAACAGTGTTTAGCATAAATTGTAGTATTTCAACTACCCTATCTACAGTTTGCACTGAATCTATATTACTATACAACATTAATATAGAATACAAATTATATTAATATCAATAATATCAATATATAATTATATTACTGTAATAAGTGAATTGTAACTTTGAAGATAACACTAGAGAAAGGGAGACATTTTTCTCACCTTGGAGTAACATCTTCCTGAAATACAAGGCCTCCTATACCTTAAAATTGTATGGAGGAGGAGAGTTGGTGTGATAGTGCTGAAAGGACTGACCAAATCTAAGTGCACGGACACAAATGCTCCATTGGATAACTGAAAACATAAGTGTTTCTTCCGTGAACATCAAGAACATATACAAACTGAGCAAAGTATATGACAGGTTTAAACGTGCAGCCACAGAAGAAGGGGTACTATGGGCGGCTCGGCATGCACTAAATGAAATACAATGCAACCACGAGAGACTGAAGAGTGAACTCAGTTTAGACATTGAGCAATAATACCTCAGCATGAAGAAAGCAAGACACCTTCGCCTCAAGGCACGCAACTTGTACTTATCAGAAAGCTCTGCTGTGATACAGCTTCATCCAGACCTGAAAGACTGCCAATTTTTTTTTTTTTTTTTTCCCCTTGGGATAAGTAGAGAGTTAATGACATGTTGCAATCCAGGACTGACTGTACAACAGCATCTTTTCAAGTCCTGTGGCTACTCACGTCAAGTAAGCCTTGACAGAGGGAGATCTCAGGGGTGTAAGGACTGTACACTAACAAGATCGAGGTCATCTTCAAAACTTTTACGCAATTAACTTCTTGGCTTGAGTGAGGAAAGTTAACAACCAGCATATAATATGTTGGACATTAGAAAAAAGTTCTTCTTAGAAAGATCAGTAATGCATTTGATTTGGCTGCCCAGGGAGGTGGTAGAGTTGCCATCCCTGGAAGTGTTCAAGAAATGTGTGGTTATGGCCCTGAAGGACATGGTTTAATAGGCATGGAGCTGATGGATTGGCAGATGGATTAGATGATCTTAGCGGTCTATTCCAAGCTTAATGATTCTGTAATACTGGAACGAGTCCAGTGGAGGGCTACCAAGGTGATGAAGGGACTGCAGCACCTCTCCTATGAGGCAAACCATCAAGAACAAATAGCAGTAAACATCTGATCACTGAGGCAACACAAGAGCTTCAGCTGAGAAAAGCCAACATCCATATTGGAACAGGAATGAAATGTAACATATCAGTTACTCACTGATCAGTCACCAAAGTGAAAGCACACTGTTTTTTTTCATAATGAAGCATATCAAATTAAACATGATGTTTGACACCAGTCAAGATTTCCCAACGTTGTACGTGTTAAAAATAAATAAATGAATTTAAACAAACAAACAACAACAACAACAAAAGCAGACAATCACTGTAAAATTTCATAGAACTCCAGTATTTCTTTGAAACACAGACAAAAAGTAACACAAGAACAGCAATCACCTACCATACAACCAATGGTTAATGCGTAGCTATGCACACAAAACATCAACACATGAACATTCAAGAAGGACATACACTAGAATTTTCATTTAAACACGTTGAAGAATTTAAAAATATCTGCCAAGTTTTGTCGCCTTATGGAGTTTATGTACTGCTCTGTATTTCAGCCATTTGACAATCAGACTAAGTTTCTTAAACAGAAGCCTTAATTAACGGTGAACTACGAAAACTAATCACCACTTGAATGCTGTTATGGTAAAGCATATCAACTGCAAGCAGGTGGAGAGACAATGTTGTGACAGCTAATGCCACCTGCAATCCCAATCCGAGAAATTTTTTGTTGGGACAACTTGAAGACATGAAAAAAGACAGGCTAACTCCTCACAGGCAAATGAATGGGCTCTAAGGCAAAGTCTAAGCAGTTTCACAGTTATTCACAGAATAATAAAGATGTTTAAATATAACTAGTTGGAGAAAGTGTGTTATAAGAAGCGCCTGTAGGATAGGTATATGTTGGGGCAATACAGAAGTTCCTGAGCGACATTCAGAAATCTTCCTAGAACTTAATTCAATGTTATGAACAGCTTTACAAATAAATTATATTAGCAATTGAAGGATTATCAGTTATTACTGATAAGGTAGGTTTGGCTAATTAACCATCACAGCAACGTCTACCCTAGCACATTAAGGCTTGTGAAATGATGACCAACGTAAGGGCTATCAGCAAGAAACCACCACTAGCTGGTCCGATGAGATACTGAATATAAACTCCCCAGACATGAGTCAGAAAGGAAAAAAAAGAAATGAAAGGAACAAGATGTTAACTACACTGTCTTTGCCCATAACGATATTCAAACAGAAAAATCTTCTTAGTCATATTCTTTGCATTTCTTTAACATCATCTTCCATTTGGAAAACAGGGATCAAATTAAGAAATTTCCATATTGCCTATAGCAAATAAAGAGCAATGAAGAGCAGCGAAGTGCTCAGACAACAGTACTATCTAAAAAGAGAAAGAAAAGAGAAAGCCTTACATAACAGATCCTTCTTTGAGAACTAAATGGTGTTGTGCACTTGACAAAAACAGGATTAGTTGATTTGCTGGAAACCCAGAAGCCCGGAATGTCCCAACCATGGAAGATCATTCTTTGTGCCAGAGGCTGGAAGGATGATCTCCTCCAGGGTGTTTGCTTTGGAGGTCTTCAAGGTCAAGGCCATTGAATGGCTCACAGCTCTTTCCTCATCCTTGCCTGTCCTTTTCCACAGATGTGAGAGAGTAAAAAGAGAATACGAACATATACACACACTTCTAGGAGATACCTACGAAAGACTCCATCACATCAGCCTACAGTATACAGCTACCAGAAAGGGATATACTATATTTAATTCACTACTCATTTGTATGTTGTATTTTTCCTTCAGAAGAAGACCAAAGGAAATAAATATCTCCCTGAACTGAAGGATTATCTAAAAAGTACCAAAAGCAGTCATTACTCATATGCTAGAAAGACTACAAGGAAGCTAACAAGCAAAAAATTTTGCATTTCCACAGCTGGCTTGCTCCCAGCTCACATCAGCTAAAATTAGCAACCCTACTGCATTTACAACACACACACAGGTATGCCACTTGAATTAGCTGGTTTGTTAGCTCAGTAATCTCCCACCTCAAAAACAAGCTCGTTCTAACCTCAGATGTTTTAAGAGACCTTTCTATTCACTACAGCTGGGTCAACCTAAGGATGGTAACGGTCAGTGAACATAGCGATTAATTTAACAACATACCGTACCTACTTTGGAATAGCCACTTTCCATTTACAATCAGGAAGGTTCTATTTCAATGATTGTTTTTGAATGATAATTTCTACAAGACCCCTTTGAAAATGTACTTTGCAGGCTGGAATCTCTCTTGCTGAGCTGTCATTCAAAAGATGCGCTACATTTGTCAAGAAGAGTCAAAATACTATTACTTTAATGTCACATTAATGTTTTAATTCCGAATAGCTCCAAAGGATGAAATGTTCTTTTTAAAACTGTAAGTCTGTTTGTCTGTCTGTCAAAACAATACCAGTTCTTGCTGCGTCTAGCACCAGCAGTGGATTTAACTGTGTAGATTTCAGCTGCTAGTAGTCTAAACTGAAAGTACTAACAAAACAAAGAAAGAGAAATAACAGATACAGACATTGACTCAGAACCCAGGAGGATTACAGGAGCCAGAAAACTGATTGGGTTAAGCTCATATTCTCACAATGTTTCTCAGTGTAAAGAACACGTAGACATCTCCATTTTTATCCGTTTTCCTGCACAGGCACTACGGGGACATTAAAATGTATTTAAGTATTGAACACAGACAGAAGTGGGGATAAATGATATCAGAGACAAATTCTGCTCACACAGAACCCAGCAGTTTTCTCACTGTCCTTCCTGGGCACAAAACCACACGTAGAATGTGCCTGAAAGAACTTTTGAGGCCATTGCAGAATCACAGAATCACAGCATTGTAGGGGTCCTTGTTATTGTTAGCAGAATAAAATATTCCTTTAACGTGGAAACATCAGAAATTTTAGGAATAGGTAAGACTTCATGAAAATGTGAGATTTTGTATGACATGAGTTACAGACACCTAGAGTTCCTCCATTAAGCCAATCACTGCTGTTTGAGCAGCTGTAAATATTTGAGGAAGATAATTCAGTCTTGATTTAAAGCTTTACAGTTCAACGAACACAGAACAATTTAAATAAATTACCTCTCAGACACACATATTGACATATTTTAATGGAGATATAAACACTATGAAATCAGACGTCAAGTAAATGCACAACTGAATTGCGTGAAATAGCATTCCATTTGGAAAGTAAAAGATAGGGAGATAGGTAGCTCCAGTGCATGTCAGTAGAAAAATAAAAAGGCAAGCTAATCCTCTCCCCAGCATTAAGTAACAAACAGGACAGTGCTGTAACCTGCAACTTCTGAAGATTATGTACTTCCATTTAGAGTAACTACATTTCTAGCCCATATGGTTGTTGAAGATAAGGACAGAGAGATGAAAAGAATCAAATATAACTTTGGATCTCAGTTATATTTCTTGTTCAAAACGTAAGGCTCAGTTTCACACAAATGCAAAATGGAAAGAAAGTATATGGGGCTAATGATAGTACGTTGGTACAAAAGAAGTAGAAAAATACCCAAAAAACAATCAGACATCTCACATGCTTTGCAAACCTACATGAACAATGCTGGAAAACATCTGTGGAGGACAAGACCTCTCTAAGATGGTAAATCAAATTTACTGTCCCATTTCCAGTCTATTTTTTTTTTTACCTACCCCCCTTTTTATTCAATTTCCCATTTCCCCTAAATACTGTGATGAAAGAGTACAATCTTGACCACAGCTGATAAACTGTGAGGCAGGGTACATCACTAGCATGCAGTGCTCCCACCTGCTTTTTGGCAGGGAGTGTGGCAGTGGCAGGAAGCGGGATAAGGAGCGCCTGTGGGGATGGGAGAGGAGGGAAGAGAGCTGGCTGCTCCTCTGAGGCCAGATGGTAGGCCGATAAGAGTCAACTGTAACCTGGGACATGGCTACATAAAAAGGGCACTCAATCTTATGATGTATGCAGCATTTTGAGTAAGTAGAGAGAACACCGGTATGTTTTTTAATATTGAGTTTGAAACTCCCCTTATAATTTTGTCAATAAGACACGCATTTAACAAGAAGGATGATGAGACAGGGTTTTGAAGGACTCAGAACATACAAAAATAGGACTACAGTCCATCTGCAGCAGAACCTACATTTCTGAACTAACGGCTCCTTCTTCCATTTACAATGCCTAACTTCCTCCCCTAAATCTCAGCGCAGTTCAATTTACTAGAAAAAAAAAACACCATTCTAGTAAAAAAAAAAATAGCAGATGGGCAAACAAGGTAAAGGGCATTTGATTTCAGTTGCCTCTCCTCCATGCCAATATGCTACTTTGAAGGGGCTGTAAGTGTGGGAGGGAAGCATATGTGCAAGTAGATTGTGCATCTCAGAGAACGTTCGCTGCTGGTAAGTAATCTTTCTTTATCCTTTCCTTCCATGGTAGTTCAAACACATTTGCACAATAAGTGGTTTCACACTGCTAAGTGTGGTCAGAAGCCAGTAAATGGTGACCTTCATAGTCCTGTAAGCTACTACTGACTAAAGAACCACTAGACCAAATGCCAAGTCAGCCTGCTAAGGCTTGTGACTGACTGGCACCTATTACAAGAGCAGACGAGGCTTCAGGTACCTTCAAGACAGAAGCTAGAAGTATAGGGTTTTTTTTGTTTGATTGTTTGCTTTTTTCCAATACCACCACAGAAATTACTTGGACTTTGCTGGAGTCCAAACCACGGATTTGGATGGCTATACCTCAGTAGTCGCTCAGCAAACGCAGGTAAGAGCCTGCTGCTATTTAAACAAGCACTGAACAAAATTATACAATGTTTCTATGTGGAAGGATGCAAGTGAAGAGGGACTACTTAACATTGAAGCATGAGGCCCCAGAGAAACGATTTGTGTGAGATTCCAATATAACCTTAAGGAGAAAGTTGTGGTGACTCTGGAAGGGAACACTAACATCAAGACAGATCTGTCACAACAGTTTGGACTTCTGATCGTGGTGAGGGCAAGTCAGAAATCCACCTTCACAGACCAAGCAGTGAGTAGCAATGCTAAGTATCTGAAAGGGAGGATACATGAGAACATACAGCATTGTGTTCAAATTACACTGCGAAGCATCTCCAGCAGAAGCAAAAAACACTGGAGAAGCTCTCTGAGAAACCTTAAAGTGATCAAGTGCAAAAGTACAGAAGTGTGGCAGAAATAGGTTGAAAACTGCCTTTTTCTTGAAGCTAGACAGAGACATACCCGCCAGTCCTGCGAACAGATCGGGAGAGGATTCTAGCAGATGTCTGAGTGCCATTAGTGGGACTGGAAGTCCAGGATGGATTTGTTACATTGCACACAGCTTGTGGTGAGAGTCAGCAAGCTGAAGAAACAGGTATTTGATGTCTATCCATCTCAGGAGAAAGTAAAAAAACACGAGCAGAAAGGCAAACAAGAACAATAGCTTATTTAAAGGGATGAATTTATACCTGACAACCAACCACGACAGCCTGCAAGTCTAAATTGCAATGAAGCCGAAGAACACACACACATCCCCAGATCATCCTGTATCACCTCTGCCCTTATACAGATAGATATACAGAAGACACTGCCATCACCACAACAGAGAAGCACAAGGAAATGCATGTTCCCTGTGATCTAGCCATTTATCATTGATACTTTTTTTCAGCAACGTAGCAACAAGTAGCGATCCAAAATAAGGCAGCTCAGTCCAGAATAGTACCCCTAAGAGGCAGAGAGCTTGCAGGGTTAGTGGATATTGTGGAGTACATGCTAAGTCACATCAACACTGTTGA
The DNA here is from genome assembly GCA_036925125.1 of Oreortyx pictus. Lineage (NCBI taxonomy): Eukaryota > Metazoa > Chordata > Aves > Galliformes > Odontophoridae > Oreortyx > Oreortyx pictus. Next base: position 82,185,490 of record JAUPFR010000003.1, on the reverse strand, counting down.
GTTCCAGAGTCTCCATGCAGGATCTGTAACCCTTCTTCACGGCAAATCTTGGTGCTGCTGTAGTTTGTCACCAACTTTAGTGTTCCCTGAAATGTTTCAGAAGCAGAGATTCAGCAGTCTTATCATCACTGGTGCCAAGCATCAAGATAACTAGGTTAGTACCACTAGCCCTAAATTAAAATCCTATGACAGCGCTCGTGGAACTGATGTCCCTAGGATGCAGACCGTTGTGATAAGCAGAGAACTGCTGCAATGGATAAAGAAGAAAACAAATGCTTACAGAGCTTCATAATGACCTTCAGTGGCTGAACTGGTTCAGAGGATGACCAAAACAGAAGCCTCTGTGGCAACCACAAGGATCTGAGAGGACTTGACTTTACCATTCTGGAATGGAGAAGACAGAGAGACTTTCTTGGGATGGATATCTTAGGAGGAGGCCAGCAGTAGATCAAAGCCAAAGCAGATTCAGCTAACTGCTTTCCAGACCACGATACCCAGCTGGGTGACACATCAGAGAAAGCTTTCACCGCCTTCACAAGGAGAAATTTTTGGTTGCTCAAGCTCCCTTCCAAGATTTAAAGGACACCACACAGAGGACTCACGGGAAACAAGACTTTCTTTGTCACATCAACAACAATCACAATTAAAAAGATGCAGACCTTCTACCAAAAATTCATACTGGCAACTGGGCAATGAAATGATGAAAGAATTATCCTCCTTACACATTCGATGAGCAGGAAAGGAAGGTGGAATTGGTCCCTAAAGAATACATTTCTGGTCTCAACTTGCAGGCCATTTATCTGTAACCTGAATGTATTTGTGGACTATTACTCAAAAAAATAAAAAGTATATCTTTCAGTTACAAATTCATACTAATTAATGGAATTCTGCTAACTTAAACACACTCTCTTTCTTTACTGTCTTTGTGTTTAATAGAAGACCTATTTCGATTTGCACTTAATTGGATTATTACAACTAATGGCAGAATGAGATGCATTAAAAACTATCTTTTTGTAGTCAACTAAATTCATCTTAAATCCCACACACGTATAAAGTTATGACTGATCAGTGCACAATACCAGTCAGCAGAAAACCCAGCATGATTAAACTTACGGAGAATTCCTCCCCACAAACATGCTATGCCCCTTAAAAGCTCCAGTACTGACAGGGCCATATTCAGTTTGCAATAAAAATATATAACCACACTAAAGGTGAATCTGTATACACTTGATTGTGATTAAAATACCTTATCTGAGCACAGTTTTGTTTACTTGTTTAAATCAAAATATTTTTTTCAACAGCTAGTCACACAAATTTAGATTAGGAGAAAAAAATTAATCCATAATCGTTCTGCCCCTTGAGCCCCTGAAAGGCACGTGCTATCATCATGCAAATCTTTGCAACCCAATCCCTTTCAGAGCCCAGTGGAGAAAGTTTCTTCCTTTGTGTGGGATCACAAATATTGAATTGGGGAAGAGATGAGAAGAAAATTCTGAAAATACAGTTAGTTAACCTTCAGCTTGAGCAACTATATCACAATAAATAAATAAATACATAAATAAATAAAATCCAGAGAAATATTACTTCTTTAAGGCCAACATAAACAAGAGCAGACAGTAATACTTTACACACTGAGCTTTTATTTTTGGATAACAATGCCGCTTTACCTATGATACACTAAACAAAACACACCACAAGTCTATTCAGTTGAAGATCTAGCTTGCTGGAACATCTCTGTAAATGTTTAGAAGGCCGCTTTTACCCCCAGCCACAGTTTTTTTTCTCCTTCACCTTTCACAAAGGCATAAAGCAACATCATAGTTTTAGTACCCATTCAAGACAGCCTGTATCAAATCTTTCTTTGAAAAATTTACTCAAACATGAGTGTGGAGAGAAGAAAGCTGAATGGGATACGGACAAGGCTTATGAAATCAGAAAAACAGCTGCTAAGGTGAATGCTGAATGCTTATTTAACAAATCAGACAACGCTTGAACAAAGGGACACCTGTCAAAACTAGTAGGAAATAGGGAGAAAAAAAGATAATATAATGTACTTTTTTTAATGCGATTGGCAGTGAACTTTTGCAATTTGCTGCCAGAGAACGCTGAAGGCAAACAGCATTGAAAGAAAAGGATTCATGGTAACAAGTCCATAAATGCCCTGATACTAAAAGGGATGAGGCAGACATCCCAAGAACAGCCTAAGGGGAACAGACTGCAGAAAGTGGCCAAGCTGAGGTGCTGTCCTCAACCTGTAAGTCCTATTGCCTATGCTGGAGGCAGAACGATGGGTCAGACAGACCCTGATGAGATCCAGCAGCGTATTTCTTTTGTTCTGTAATGTTCGGCAAGTTTTCACATTCACTGCTCCAAAAGGTAATATGCTTTGAGTCCAGGAGTGAGTATCAACAATTTACAACACTTTTCACAGATGTGTCAGGTCAGAAGGACAGGTCACTAACAAAAGCGCAATGAGTATCTACCCAGAACAAGACAAACCAGAGAAATGTGGTACTGACAGAGGAAAGTACAGCATGCTGGACCCACCAAACTTAGAAAGGTGAGGTTGTTGCTCCATGACACCAGGTCCAGTCACCAGTGAAGCTGAAAATGGCACGAACACAAAGAACACACATATACATCACATTCATACACACACCAGGCCAGACACACGGATTTGAGTTCAAGTTGTTCCCTACACCCTCACATGTCCCACTTTAAAGCACCACACCCTTTCTTCAAAAGGTGACCCAGAGAGCTACTCCCAGTGGCTCACAGTGAAGGGTTTCACATCTGGACACTGGACCTGAGGCTCTGCTGGGATGACCCTTGGAGGGTACTGGACAGAGTCTACTTTCTCCAAGTCATTCACTGGGGTTCTCACCTGTGCTCATACCTCTATGGAGACGAGTCTTCCATGGTTCTGCCTGAGGGAGCCTCGCCAATGATTATTTGGGCTTCCTCTCCCCATGCTGTCTTTCTACACTCCTTGGTGGGCACACAGATGAGCTTTATCACATAAAACCTAACAGGTACTCCAGCAGTCAGCCAGCCTTGAAATACAATGACTTTTCACCAGCTTTCTAAGCCCTAACACTCAGATATAATCTGTCACAGGTCGACTGTTTCTTAAAATAGCCTGCAAGGATCAATCTCCTTTCAGCATCTGTTAGAAATCATCACATATTGCTTGTCATAAACCAAATACGGTTATTAACGATTAGGTAAATCATATTTTGAACCAAACTGTTAGTGCAGAGCTTTAGTCAATAAACTGCAGTTTCTAGTGCCGTAGCTTCAGCAGCCTTAGCAAGGTCAATGCAGCTACTCAAGTGGTTAAAACAAAGCTTTTGTGTCTCAGAAAAATTGGGGTGTTACAGATCACAGCACCTGATCTGCAGTACACATACCCTGGGCTTCATCCAACGCCCACAGCCCAGTGGAGTCTTTTCACTGATGCAGGAAACCTTTGCATCAGCCTGTAGAATCACAATGTGCTTTTTCTATTTTGCTTTGATTTTGTTTATTACCTCTTTGTTGGTCTTCTTTTCCATTAAGCTGTTTTTGTGCTTCTTCAATTTTGTCTGCAAGAAAGAGAAGTAATTATTAAAATATATTAGAAAAGAAGCAAGTTTTGAGAAAGTCATTTACTGAAGTCTGTCTCAAACTAGCTGTTTATATTTAGGAATAACACCATTCACACGTAAATATGCAGTACATTATGAGTAATACTGCCATATAAAATTTCATCATGTTTTACCAGCAAGGCTATTGACATGTTAAATTACACGGAACTGCAGAGAGAAAAGCAATAGCATCAGATCTGCAGTCAACAGCTAATCCCTCTGTAGTTTCATACCATCTGTAAGAATTTATGCAGTCGGGGGACTCCTCGGAATAGGTATTATCATGCATTACAGAGTATTTTAATATGTGCATGGAGTATTTTAATACGATTTTGAAAAATGCTGTTAGAACAAGACAATGCAGCATTAAGCATGGTGATATAAACAGCAAATGGGATTTGATACACGAAGTGGCCACACGGGAGTGGGGGGGAGGCGGAGGATGAGCAGCAGCCTTGCGCTCATTCCTCTGTGAAACCACCCATCGTTGATGCACACACAGCAGGAGTGAAAAGCAGCCTCGAGCCTTTACGCTCGCTGTTCTTAGCAAAATGCCTGCTGCCCCCAAACTCATCAGCGTAGGAGAAGGAATTGTGTTTCTGCTGTTGTCGCACAGCAGATCTTGCCGGGAGGAGCAGTTTCATTCTGTGTGTGCCTGCGCTTAAGTGTGCAGAGGAAGAAGCAAAGAAAGGAGCAGCTGGAATGAACAAAAATTTAGGAGCCATTTCTTTTTGGTAGCACACAGTCCTCAGAGAGGTATCAGGAAAAAAGAGGTCACGTTGATAAGGACAGGGAGCGTTGTCACTACAGTCTGACTGACCAGGGCCTGAGCCTGGAACGTGGCTTTCACGTAGCACCCATATCTCCCCAAATCCCTGTGAGATATTCTGGGGGGTGGGGGGGGGGCTTCAGTTGTTATGGAATAAAATGGAAAGAACAGAAAAGATTTGAAATCATTCTAAACCTCCTTGACAGCACTGCTCCACTTCAGTAAACGCTGGGCTTCTTGGCTAACATACGGAGGAGGAGGAGGATGGCTCTGCACAGCCCTCATCTCCTTCTCCACCAGTGGAGAGACTGTTATTTGATCTGTCCATCTACTCACCATTCCTGTGTAATGCAAGGTTATGGCCCTTTCTCTGACAGACTTGAAATCAGTAGTTTTAAATGACTTAGCTCAAGTATTTATGAGCTGAACCACTAAAGGAAGTTGGAACCACTTGTTTTCAGTTAAAGCCACAGATTGTTTTCCCATTATATTGTAAGCAGAACTAAAAAAATGTAACTAAACCAAACCCTTCTCAGACGTTTTAAGACTGAGTTCTCTTCAGAACGCTTCAGCTCTATGTTTTTTCCTTCTAAATCTAGCTCCAAGTTCCTTTCCTCCTTGAAACTCCGTAACTTCTCTCCTGTATGAAGAGAATGCTACAAACCGACCCATGCATATAGCTACAGGGCAGACCCTCAGAGCTAAGAGCGAGCTGAGCTGCTGATAAGAAAGACTACTACTACCACAATTTTAAAAGCCAAACTTCCTCCTTCCAGGGTTAGCATAATGTATACACATATATTTAACGCAAAGCTTCTTTTATATATAGCTTCTTCTAAACCTCTATACTGGACACTGAACACAAACACAAGCAACTCAAAAAGAAAACAACCCTCTACTAGCTCATTATCAACCTGGTTACACAGATACACTTTAACTAATGAAGACTGGATATTTAAGAGCTTCCTGGATTACACTGTAGGTGGAATACTGCATGCATCTATAATTTTATTGTTTTAGGCTGGCTGCTCCAAAAGTAGTGCCTCCTCTATGTATTTCCATTGAAACTACAACAAAGAGCTATTTGATATGAAATACTATTTGATAGAGCAAATTCTCAGCTACGAAACAATATTTTTCATGACAGTCAGCAGCAAGAGCTGTGCATTTTCAGCAGCGGTGAACAAGTGCTGCACAACATGCTCCTAAAAAACTGAACCAGCAGAGATAACCCACTGTCACCACTGCTGAAATGCACCACCCACTGCCTCACTGTGCTCACGTCCATTGGTCACCATAAACATTCACCAAGCAATGATGAATGCCAATGGGTGCTATTTTTGTCTCTGGGAGGAATTCAATTCTAAACCTTTGCTCCACACACACTTCCATGCTCCACCCCACAAAAAAAGGCATTTAACAATCTTATACAGATTCCCCACAGATTATTTCTTTATAGAAAGGTGACTGAATGAGCTACTTACAAAGTTGCACCATGCCTTGTGAACTGCATAAACACACAGGAAAAATAAACACTGAAGAATTAACTCTGTAAATGGAACTATGAGATTTACCAAAAAAGCAGCAAGAGAGTAAAACAAGAAGACTCGTTATCAAACTCATCTCCCCTCTGTTTAGAAACATATCTAACACATTAGGGAGCACCTAGCTCTTGACAAGATGTAAAAAAATTGGTCACAAAAATTTATACGAAGCTACAAAGACAAATGCAATTTCATTATTAAAAGTATTATCAGCATACCTCACAAAAATGGTACCACAAATCGATGTGTTTGAATTCATAATCATTCTATTTTATGGAGACAATATTATTTACGTATTTTGGAAGCATGCTCCATAAGATTGCCAAAAAGATAAAGTACTTTGATCTCCCAAACTGAATTATCTCTTATTTCAAAAAAGATGAAAACAGAAAAAGAGTTTCTATCAGAAACTGCAGACTGCTTCTCTGTCAGATTAATTCCAAACAACGAACCACTGATAACAGAAACAATAACTAGGTAACCACATGCTTGGTATACAGCCAAAAAGTCTCCTATACTTCCTGCATCTCCTCAACGAGTGACATCTATTGCATAGACGTTTTCCTACCTTTAAAAGTATCTCTGTGTGGTATGGGGACCAACACGAGTGTACCTGCTAACAACTTCACTGGGCACTACATGCTCGTCATGACCGTTATTAGATGGCTGCCCCTTCTTACCAATGCTGAAACTGGGTGATCTCTAAGGTCCCTTCCAACTCAAACCATTCTGTGAGTCTATGAACGGTGCCTCAGTGGCCTGTGGGGTCTTGTAAGACACATTCTAGCACTGCCAGTAGATGTTCTGCCAGAGTGGTGTACAACTAAAGTGAACGATGAGTGTGTGACACACAAACTCTTATTTAAGGTAGAGGACACTTCTCATCAAGTACTCACTAGAGAGGAATGATAATGAAAATCATCGTGCATTCATGATGTGAAGAGACCAAAGATGCCCCAACACGTAACAATCACGGAGTCAGTTCTTGACTATCAGAGGCAGGTGCATACCACAAAATAGTAAACTGTAGCGAATATATGAAATACAATGACACTACATGGGTACAAAGAGGAAGGAAAAAAAGCCTGCACTGCCTGTGAGAAATTCCCAATTAAGCCTGGCTGTAGCTGCAGGCACCCATGAGCTGCAGCACTGCACAAACACCCCCACCCACTCCAGCTGTTCGCCCATCCTGGCTGCATTCAGCCCATTCCCCTGCAGCAAGACAGTTCAAGTACTCTGCACCGACAGTGCTATGTTGCAGACCAACTGCCTAAGTTACGAATGCAATTTGCTCAGGACCTTCACAGTGCCACCACCATCACGCTCCATCCAAACAAGACTTGTACTTCTGTAAGACTTGTACTTCTGTTCAAGCATTTGCAGCAAAATGCTGGCTTTTCATACTCAAATTTTAAAACCTTTCATGCTATTGTACAACACAGCTCTCCCAGCCAATGTCTGCTGCATAGAAAAAACAGGGAATTCCTTGGGGTTTTAAATATATAATGTAGCAGCGCTTTCTAGGAACGCGAGAAAGGAGACATGCACGCAGGAAAAGATGGCTGCTGTTTTTCACACCTCCTGCCATGGAGGATCCTTAAGAAGATACCAACAGAGTGAGTTTGAGATGTTAGGGCTGTGATGGATATAAAATAAAAGCAAAAATTAATGTAAATTTTCACCAGTTTTATGTTCTCTATTTCTGATATTCACCAAGGACACAACCACATGGACTTAAATATATCACAAACAGAACAGAGTTTAAAAAGACAGAATTTTTGAAGACATCAACACCTACAAAAAGAAATGCGATTACACATATCGTAATTTTCATTTCACACATGAAAAACTTGAAAGGTACTGTGGTCAGTGAAGAAAAATAAAGGCTTAATAAATAAAGGTCTAGGAATTTCAGCAAGTAAAGCAAAAATACTGAGAAGTGTGAGGTTTGCAGAATACAAAACCAGTAACTTCTGTCAACAATTTAAGATGCAGCACATGCGATCTTTCATTTCTGGGTTTGATTATGGCTTTGGGTTTGTTGTTTTTAAACAAACAAACAAAGGAAACAATCCCACTTTTAAGCCACCAGGACATTTTGCAAGGGAGTAGGAGGTGATAAATATTCTCTAACATTCATGTAGAACCTACTTCTCTATGAATAACTGGAGAATTAGCACTTAATATGGTGCAAATCCGTAACATGACTTAAAAATAAAAAGTTCCTTTTTTTTGCCTGAAAGGTTAGGTTTCTATATTCAACTATTTAACCAAAACAGCTGGAAGGAAAATGTCATCTTTTTTTTTTTTTTTTTCCCCTTCAGTTAAAGGCAAGAACTCTCAGACCTTACGCCTGAGTCATCCTAAAAATACCTCCAGCAAAACAACTTCAGATGACAAGTGTTTCGTGCAGCTTTCTGAAGAAAACCCACTCTCTCTTACCTTTCTCCATCAGATGACATTTGAAACGTAATTTCTAAAAACACTTTGCCTGTTTTTCAATTTGCAGTGGACACAATGGAAGATATAAATTAAGTTTTTCTTTGCTGGATCACGAGGAGTGAGGAAAACTGCAAAGACCAAATATTCTCCAGTTAAAGTGCATTAACGTAATCATGCTACGAGCCTTGGGAAGTTACCACTGAAATCAGAATGTTAAATGGGATTTCTGTGTTTTTTTTAGGAGGGGGAGACACAGCTTGAGAACTCAGTGACATGAGGCTGAGATGCTGTGCAGAAACCTCTATCTTCAGACTTTCAAAACCCATCAGTCTAAAACCACTATGCCAGTGCTCTGTATTTGACTTTATGAGAATTGCTTCTGAAAGCAATACTACCAGGTTAAAAACTAAAATTACAGTTAAATAAAATACCCAGCTCCACATAAACCTTGCATAATGGTGCTGAGAAGAGCTCAGATGTTTCAGGGAGTGACCACAACCCATCCCCACACTCATGCGGAGCAGCTCCCCACCTCCCCTGAAGGAAACCCTTGTGCTTCAGGAATTTGTGTCCATAACGCTCACCCAGGGATGCAGGAGTCGATGCCTGGACTGAGCTTGGACTGCTGCCCTGAGTGATGACTTCATCCCACTCCAGCAGGTCACAGCAGGATGCAGGGGAAACCCATGAGCACTTCCCTCAGCACTGCAGGCATCATTTAGTCCAAACATTAAGTAGATGAATCCTAACTGATAACTGTTAACTGAGAAAAATCCTAAGACTTCCCTGCAGCTAGCTGAAAAATAAGGAAAACAAAAAGAACAAAGAAAGTGTACTGAAGTGAACACAGCAGAAGGCAATGCCAGAAGGATGAAGGACTGAGAAAAAGGACGGAGAAAATAGAAGCCCTCTGGTTTTCCTTTAACTCAGAGATGTCTGCCAATGCCAAAGAAGCCTGTCCTTCATGGGGGGTGAGAAGGAGAGGTGGCAGCAGCAGTGCTGGTGCAGGATGAGCTCATCTCTGAGCAAGTAAAGGTGGCAGACCTGGCAGAACCCTAAACTAGCTGTGCCAAGGACTCCTTTGATGGCCCTAAATTCCCACCATTGCCTTTCAGCTGCAAAATTAAATCCTGCAAAGTTGGCAAACAGCGGCAAAAAGACATTTCTCAAAGCCTATATGACATTCAAATTTAAATCTGCTTCTAATTAAATCCATTCTTCCGTCCCCAACACTTCACTTCCCCCATTTAATGAGGAACGTTCACGATTAAAAGGAAAAGATCAGATGAAGCAAAAGCAGTCCGTAAGACTTCCCTTTAATTTTACAGTGTGGGAACCTGACATCTTCTGGCGTATGCTTTGGTTTCTCCTTTCCAGCTTGGGGGCTTGGAGAATCAAAGCCCAGGGCTCAGTAGGTTACCAAACACTGGCCTGAGTCTGACAGCTGATAGCAGGGCTGATCCCAGCCCCACCATAAACACAAGGTGAAATAGATTAAATCTCAGTTTATCAGACAGCAGTAGGTTTGAAGGTTCCTCATGCAGCTGTAAGATAAGGGAAACCAAAATATCTAAAAATTAGAAAATGTGAATATAACACTCTTACCAACTAGCATGAAGATGCAGGAACAGTTATCTTTCTTTAAAACATGTTCTTGCAGTCATCATAACCTTGACTGATGACCTATTTGATCAGCTTTTCAGGAAAATTTCACGCATTTTCATTCTAATGTCAGCTTTGAATGCTCATCACACTCCCTGCCGTATATAATTATTTGCATCTAAAAATGAAAAACCGATGACAGATACTTTACGTAACTCCCTTAAAAATAGAATATAAAAATCCCCCTTATTATTTTTCATGTTAACAAAAAAAAAAAAAAGCTTGCTTGCATATTTGAAAACGCAATTTGTACTCTAGAGATTAGATCAGAATCAGCAATGTATGGTTATACTACATATATAATAAAACACTGAATGCAGAGGTTGTACATAAATTATGTATATAAGAGCTCTATCCTTGCCATCACATACATATTACTTAAGCACAGCAATGACTCCTGATGAGACTGACATGGTGTACGTGCATAAATTACATACGCAGTTTGCATATGAACCAAAGCTCAGTCTCTATCATCAACTTATGACTGTGGAACTCTCAGCTGTTCTGGATATGACTACTGTTTGTTTTTGTATCATGTAACATTTAGACTTATGAAAAGCTGAGCACACAAGGGTTGCAGTGAAGGATTTTTGGATGCATCCAACCAGGGCCAGTGGTGAAATACAGTGCAGTGAGGCACCTATGGGCAGAGGCTGGGTAACCATCTAGCACAAGAACTAACATTCAGGTGAGGCTCCTCCTCAAAATGAGCTCCTGCCTGGCATCTTTCCATGAGCATCTCTTCATCCCCCGAAGCAGCTATGCTTCTGAAGGCCAGTCCCTGCTCCTATTTTTGCTCCCAAGAGAGTCGTGAGCCTGACACAAGAGATAATTCATTTACACATTGTTTCAAACAAAGCAGGAACACAGGTACTGATTGCATTTACATTTGCATAGCTTCTAATCAACCATCTAGTAAAGTAATTACAACATTGCTATGCTGATGTTTAGAGCATTGTCAGCCAGGTTCTACCTATCCACCAAGGACAGTGTGATTGCTATCACTGCAATTTGCTTAATAATTATTTAAGAGGCTCTAAGACATTAACTACTCCAGGCTTAATTTTGGCTTTATGCTTGTTTTTTTTTTTTTCTATACTTACCCCAGTATCGAGTTAAAAGTTAAAATATTAAGGTTGCCCTCAGCTCACTGGTTTCTCACTGCTGCTGCCAGGAGCACCTGTATATCTCCTGTGCTGCCCCACGGTTTCCCCCTCCTTCCTCTACACCCATCTGTTAGCTGTCTTTGGATCTCACGCCCCAAAATTTGAAAAAAAAAAAGTGTTTTTCATTCATTTTCTTAAGGAGGATTGACACAGAAATTAAGTGCCAGTTAAACCCCTGCAATCATTTCAAAAAACAAAACAAAACACTTTTCCACTCATCAAAAACATAGATAAAAATATGGACACTGAGTCCAAAAGATTTCTTTAATTTTTGTACTGTCTTGAACGAAGATTCTGTGCCAAAGAGCCAAAACAGCCACCCCCAGCCAAACATGGAACAACTTCTATTCATCTTTCTGGTACTCCAGAAGCACTTGTACTTGACTTCAAGGCTGCTGCAGGAATGCTCACCAAATCCAGCAAGTACCAGAACTGGTTCTGCAAGCAGAGCAACATCAAGAGCCTGTGTTTCATCACCTTAGACAACAGGTTGGAGTCTTTCTTCAAGTTCTCTGACAAGTCCAACTGCTCTTTAATTTCTCCTTCTATTTCTGGAGTTCCTCAAGCACAAAGAGTTTACAACACAGAAACTATACAAGCAGATAAACTCAGCTTTCAGGAACCTAAAGCACCAGCAATACTGTTGAAAACATCTTTATTTTCTTAAGATTAGCATACTTAAACAGTGATCTCTTTACTGAGATCCTGAAATCTTGACTGATAAATATGCTTGAAATGATTAAATCTGTAGGATGTAAGATACTGAAGTTGTTATAATGATCAGATAGATACATATTAAGTAAATAAATAGCATCACTAACTATGAAAATAAAAACCAGAAAACGATTTTGATGAGACTCAAAAAATAAACAGTAATTATAAAAAAAGTCCCCTACAATTAAAGCCTGAAGTCAGCCCAGTATCTTGCCTCCAGCAGCTGCCAAGAGCTGGAGTCGAGGGAAAAACAAGCGGTAAGTCACAGAATCATAGAATCACTAAGGTTGGAAATGACCCCACTATCACTCAGTCCAACCATTCACCCAGCAACGATATTTCCCCACTAAACCACGTCCCTCAGTACAACATCTAAACATTTCTTGAACACCTCCAGGGACAATGACTCCATCACCTCCCTGGGCAGCCCGTTCCAGTGCCTGATCACTCTTCCAGAAAAGAAATATTACCTAACATGCAACCTAAACTTTCCGTGGTGCAACTTGAGGCCATTCCCTCTCATCCTATTTCTGGTATCTGAAGAGGCTGACCCCCATTTGCCACAACCTCCCTTCAGGTGGTTGTAGAGAGCAATATGGCCTCCCCAGTGCCTCGTTTTCTCCAGACTGAACAATCCCAGTTCCATCAACCACTCCTCATTAAGGCTTGCGTTCCAGATCCCTCACAGCCTCATTGCACTTCTCTGGAAAACAGTCGTGGACTGTAGAAACATAGGTCTGGTGCAAACCCCAGAAGCTGTACTTGCAGGCAGCAAGTCCCACAGACAATTCTTACATTAATTCTCTCTACTTGTTCTGCAACGAGGAGTTCTGCGGTTAGGTTCCTGTCATGAAGGACTGCATTTCTGGGCTGGCCTCATCCTGCCACCTCCCACTCCAGAACATCTTTACCTTCAGGGCCTTCACACAGCCCTGCCATGCCTTGAGCCTCCCACCCTTCTCCTGCCCATCATCTCTTCTCCAGACTGCAGAGCTGTATCTACTGCATCATCCCTTATGCAAGGCTGCTGAATAGCCTTTTGCATGACCGCCAGCTTTTGCAGTACTATTTTATGCTCTTTGTAGGTGGAAGTGAGGAAGGAAAAGAGAATTAGGAGAAAGATGTCAGGATCAATCCCACTATTCAAGATGAAGGCGCATCACAAACGCGTACTGTGACAGATACATTTTTCCTCTACAGTTGCCACAAACATTGCTAATGTTTTATTTGCTTTTGGACAGCTACTCAGTATACAGTTGACTTCTCCATACAAATATATGACCTAGAGATCTCAAGCCTGATTGTTAACTAGCAACTCAATTTAAATGAAAAGTTGGAATATGTTTTTTTTCCCCTGTGGACATCACTTTGCATTTATCTGCACTAAATTTCATTTGTCATTTTATAACACGGTTGCGCAGCAACCTAATTGCATTTTAAAATCCTTTGCATTTCATTTTGTGTCTTCATCTTTAGTACCGTGGCTAAGTCCATCAAATCAGCAACACTGTCACCTTGCTACTGGTGCTTTGCCCTGAATCACTCGGAAGAACTGGAAATGACAGATGCACATTTTTATTAACTGCAAAATGACAGGCAGTGTTTGCCTGCTAAGGATCAGGTATTAACTGCAAAATGTGTAAATATCAGCCACATGATACATTTTGGTTTTGGGGATGTGAGCATAGCAAGAGCTCACTCAGTACTCCCATCTTCTTTAAAAATCATGCTGTGTCAAGAGAAGAGTGGTCAGCAGGTTCTCACCTGGAGTAACTGCATCCAGATGTGGAGTTCTCAGAACAGGAGAGACATGGACCTGTTGGAGTGTTTCCAGAGGAGAGCCACAAAAACTACATCAGGGATGGAAGAGGACAGGCTGAGAGAGATGGGGCTCTTCAGCCTGGATAAGGTCCTGGGGAAACCTGAAAGCAGGCTTTCAGTATCTAAAGGGGGGCTGTAAAAAAGGAGCGGACAGACTCTTGAGCAGGATCTGAAAGGACATGGGGACAAGCTAAAAGAGGGGAGATTTATACTGGACATAAGAAAAAAGCTTTTTGCAGTAATGGTGGTGAGGCACTGGCACAGGCTGCACAGAGATGTGGTGGAAGCTCCCTCCCTGGAGACATTCGAGGTCAGGCTGAACAGGGCTCTGAGCAATCTTGTGTAGGTGCCCCTGTCTGTTGCAGTGAGTTGGATTTAATGACCTTTCAGTGTCCCTTCCAACTCAAAAGATTATATGATTCTTTCCACTGTCTTTTGCCCCTTTAATCCCCAGCCACGCAGACCATTCTGCTCATCAGCTCTTACCAGAACCACAGCACCAGCATTAATTTGCCATATAATTGGGTCAACTCTAACACAGTCCTGGGTCTTCCAGAAGAATGTTCCGTTGTCTCTGCTCCACCTTTTTTTTTCCTGCCTGACCTCTACACTGATTGGAACACAACATGTCAATACTTGCTTCTCCAAAAAGCATCTCATTTTTAAATTCTATGCTGTTCAGTAAATCCACTTTGAACATTGCTACAGAATTATGCTCACATTCAAATCAAAAATCTCTCTTCAGTAAACTATATATTAAATGCAAATTTAAAGCTTTCCATTATTCAAACTAATGCAACTCATTTTTTCGTGCTTCTTTTTCCAAGGACTTAACAGGTCTGAATGTTACCTGCTGAACTGCACAAATAAACCCTATCATATGACACTCAGGATGGCACCAGAGGGTTTTACTGCGAAAAGAACAAACCACTAAAAATCCACAATCAATTTCTTACGCTAAATCTTATTCTGTGAACTTTTCAAGTTCATCTCTCTAAAGTGTTCTTTTTTTTCCTTCTTCCTTTTTCTTTAATATGCTGAATTAAATGCTATGAGTTGCTACTTTCTAGAAAAACAGCAAATGGACACTGGATTGACAGAAAGCAAAATACTTTGAAAACCTGGTGAGCCTACAAGGTGATGTAGGAGCAGGAGCACCTGAAAAACAAAAGCAGAGGCACAATGGTATGATCTTCTTGTCAGCTGGGTGCTCCAGCCATGAACATGGGATCAGCCATTCAAAGGGGCCTGTTCAGGAATACTGTCTGGGTTTAGGAACACAGACAACTAGCTGGGGAATTTGGAAGTCTGGGCATGGGAATCCCTGCAGATCTGCAAGGAGGATGTTAAGAGCAGCAGCACGGCCCACAGTGCCCTCCAGCGCTCTCTGGCAATGCATTTCTAGGGGCAAAATGGCTCCCAGGGGAAAAAGTACAACATAGGTAGGAGAAAGATGAGGGAATTAATTGGAGAAAACTAAAATCAGCAGGGAAGTTGTAGGTAGATTGGCTTATATTGTGCAACTCTACCAGACACTTTCCAAGCTGCTACTTTGAGAAGAAGGGGGCAATTTAGCGGGCAAGCATAGAGGAAATTAGGTGCATCGGGGAGGAGTTTGGTGCAGCCTGATTCAAAGGAGAAAGGAATTAAGAAAGTACTGGATTTTCTATATATTCACCAATATGCTCCCAGCAAACCAGGATGATCTGAAATTACAAGCACTGCTGCAGCTTTTTACTTCACTACCTTCACGAACTTTTACACGAGTTCTAAAGTTACAAAGCTACTAATCACCAATGAAAGCAGAAATGGTACGCTCATCTTGCAGAGTGCCCACACCAGATAGCAACAGGTCCTTCACCACAACCTGGAGATGTGTTTGCCTGTGGGGCTTTAGAAGGCACTGTTTTATATATATATATATATATATATATATATATATATATATACATACACACACACAGTATTTAGTATATGAAGAAATTCCTCTACATCCCCGATTCCAATCGCCACAAATCTGAAGAAAAAAAAAAAAAAAACCTGCTTCCTCTCCTTCTCTCCCCAAGAAGAAAAAGGAAGTAGTCTGAGGAATCTTCTTGACATTCCTTCTTTGATGATCTCTAAGATACCCTTTGAACAACAAATAAGCTCTTGGGAAAAAACATCTGGAACACTGACACTGCAAATTGAGCTCATTAATCTGAATGTGTGTGCATACATATATATATATTTAATACAAAAAACTACTTATTACAAGAAACAAGGTTTTACTTAGTAAAGGAAAAAATATAGTCATATACATTATAGCTATTTAAGTACATTATTAACGCGTTGCTTCAACTAGTGACCTATTTTGAAATATAAAGCTAAAATTCCACAGAAATACTTAAATTATTTACCTCCTTCACCATTTTATAAATCATCCCATACAAAGCACACTCTGTACTCCCATGGAACAGCAAATCACTATGATTCCTTACAAACCAAGAAAAACGTGAACTGAAACAAAAGCTTAGACTTCTCTCCTTTCCCAAGTACATTGCTGAAATTATCTCCTTGCAAGTGTGGAAAGGTAATTAACTAGCTGCTTCTCAGACGCCTACAAACTGATGGCACTCTGCAATCTGAACACCACCCCATGTGTTTTTTCCTTTCTTATTTAGAATTCACGCTCCGTTTTGCGTTGTCTGGTTGAAGATGAGGGGGCGGTGAGGAACGCGTGGCAGAAAGCCATAGCAAGCTGCCACACATCCAACTCCAAGTTGCATCGGGAAGCGAACAACAAAGCCTGCAGGGAACTCGCTCGATGAGCCCCATGCCAAAGTGTGTGGCCAGGGATGCAAGTCCTCAAGAGCTTTGTCCTCCAGCAAGAAGATCTTACCCACATAAACCCTGCACCACAACAAAGTAGAAAGATTCGCATCTAACTTTATTAACTCATTTATGGTAAGAATTATAGTTTTTGGGTTTTGGAACAACGACTTCTGGAAAATATGGTGAGTGGGAAAAGAAATTAGAATGTGCTACTTGACTGAAACAATGAAAACTCAAAACCAGTACAATGGCCTGGAACTACTTTTTGTGTTTGTTTTTAATACGCCTGTTCAGACATTTCCTTAGTAGCACTAAAATTAATCACGTAAGAAACAGCTTCAAATGTGTAATACGATTAAGCTTTTAAATGGCCTTCCTCCTGTATATATCCTAATCTGTTAATTTCAGGTTTAAATACAAGATAGCTATTTACAGAGCTATTTTTCTTTTTTATTTTTTAACAGCTCAAATAAAATAAATGTCTATTTAAACATTTCACATTTCCAACCAGAGGAAGGGCAACTGAGATAAAAATTGTACAATAGGAAGAAAAATAACATTGGAAACTTCACATAGATGAAGAATGGAAGGGTGAGAAATGGAGGCCAAACAGACAACACCGTGCTCTTCATTTTCTCCAAGGAGGCTCATACCTTCCAATAAGCAACTGGCTCACCAAGCCTCCCTGACCTGGAGCTGTTCATTGATAATAATGGCTCAGGCAATCCCTTACCTCACCCCGTGGCAGTGCTGGGCTTGATGCACCCCAGGAAATGGCTGGCCCCTTGGGCTGCCAGGGCATGCTGTTTCAACCAAACTAAAAAAGCATTACAGCTGGAGAAAGTGAAAAGGTGTTAGGTGAGAGGAAAAAACAGTCCACAGTTGTCAGTTTGACATTTTTCCTGATGACATGTGGTGATGAAAGACAGAGATGCATCACTTTCCACTGATGCCTGCATCTGGCCTGGGAGATCTCACAGTAGATGCCCTCTGGCCCTACAGTTTGGGTGTTATTCTCCTGGATTTTCTCAACAAAACATTAACAATCACCTGCCAAGGACCAAATCCTGCTTCCCTAATAGTTAGTTGTCTCCAAATAACCTCCCTAATACTTGTATCTTCTCCAGATTTGTTCCTACCACCGCACACTGTAGAAGGCCAGATGAGGATCTCAGTTCCTTTTTGTGTTTTCTTAAAACAGCAGGGCAAACACTCTGCTCTGTACTGAAATGGGTGATGGAAAATGAGAAAGAGCAAAAGCAGGAAGAGACACAGAAGAACAAAGCTGATAAATGCAGTCTACACAGCAGAAATTACACTCTTTTATTTTTGCCTCCTCTTAAGAAGATCATAGATTAGCATATACTTTTAGGTCTCTACTTAGGAAAAGTTTCAGACAATAATCACATGATTTCCCTTGGAAATAACCAGTAGACACTACTTTACTGGTAAGCAAAATTTAACCATAAGATACACTCTCACAATGGACGCCCTGATGATTTCACATCTTCAGCAGTCTTTTTATCCAGCTTTTCATTTTCCGTAGTTACAACTCATAATCACATGCCAGCTTAACTGCGTATTATATGACCCAAGGTTAACCAGTTTCATAGGTAGACAGGTATTTTACTTCCGGCCTCAATGAATTTTAAGCACATAATACCTCTCCTCCAAAAATAACCAAACCAAACAACAAAAAAAGATGACAGTACCTCCAACTCAGATCAGTTCATGGTTCAATTGTTTAAATATCTTAGTTCTCATCTGGTTTATCCCATTTAGTAATTGCTTCCAACTGTACTAAACAGTTTTCTTTTTAAGAACTTCCAGAAATTAAGTTTTATTCAAATTAAATACTTAGAAGGTATTCATTATCAGCTCAAGACGGAATTCAGTAACAGAATCTGACCTTAATTACTAATTACCAGCTGGATGAAATTTACGCCTTCACACTCCTATGCAGATAATTTTGAAGATTTTGGTGACTGCAGTTTCATTAGCTTACATGTTACAGTAAACAAAAAATTTGGATACTGTTACTTCAAACACAGCACAAAAGCAGAGACAAACCCAACTGCACTCATTAGAAAACCTTCAAAAACAAGACTGAAATGTGGAAAAATAGATACAATTTTCAAATTATTAACAGAATACAGGTCTCAGTATGCAAATAATTTAAGTACCTATCTTAATCCATGATTTAAATACAGTCTATTACACGACACCACAGGAGTCACCTCCTTATGAGACAGCATGAGTAATGCAACCCAACCAGTACATTAGAAGCCTAAATTGTGAATTAAAGAGAAATGCTTTTTATCTGGAAGGCTGTCTTAAAATTATGCTAAGGGATTAAAAGAAATAAAAAATGAAAGTAGTGAAATAGAGAAGGAAATGAAGACATCAAAACCCTTATCTGTTTCAACTATTCACATAATTAATTTATAGCCTGTTGGAGTACTGCACTGAAAAACTGACCCACAGATCTTTCCAACTTTCTCAAAACAGCGATGTAATGCACAAAGGTTCACTCGTGGCTTTTTCTTTTGTTGTTGTTTTTGCTTGTTTTCATTAATTTTGGGGGTTGTATTAGGAAAAAAAATATAGGTAATAATCCAACCACTGCAGTGCTGTGAGTGAGCACTGTGCACTATGCCAGTTGCCTCATCTTGAAAGAAAAGCACCAGAAACAGAAAAAGTTTGAAGGGCAATAAAATTACTTAGGAGACTGTTGAAGAGTCTGTATGAGAAAAGTCCAAAAGATCACAGTAGTTTAATTTACAGAGAGGTGGAAAATATTTGACTTAATACAAGTATCTATAATAATAAATGTTTTAAGGGAAGGTCAAGCTGAGCAGAACTGGAAAAAAAAAAAGACCAAATTGAAAACTCATAAATCTTATTTGTAATATCAAGATGTAAGCCTTAGCAGCTGAACTTCCCACAGGCTTTGTTTAACCAATTTATCTCAACTCTCATTTCCTCCCTGCTATCAGGCAGATATTTTATATTATACGTGTTTTAGATTTAGCTTTCTCACCACAAATGAATTCATTGATCAATTCTGTCTGCTGACATTGAAAATAAATCCTTTTAAACACAACAAGGTATTGGCTCTTGGGCTTTTATGGCAAAATACTGAAGGTATATACAGGAGAATCTTGACACTCCTAATTATTATTATTATTAATAATACTATTACCAGGGTCAACAGATCCTGGTAAAAGCAAACAGACAGTGTTCTTGACAGAGATCAAATGTGATTTTCAGAACACCAACCAGCTTCTAATTGCATAGCATGGAAAGATTAAAAAAAAAAAAAAAAAAAAAAAACCAGCAGCAGTAAACCAGAAAACAAAGCACTCATGGTCTTCAGCTGTTTCTTGCAAAGCTGCCTTCTGAAACGCTGCTACTCTCCCTCATAAACACTTTGCTTAGGTCACTGTTAGGATACGGATAAATCAGTCTGGTTTTACTTTAAAGAAACAAGGAAAGAGTTAAAAATGATTCTGGCTGCCTTAGACACTGAAATCCTTTGTTTTGCTTCAGATGAAATAACATTACATGCGTGCAATACAGTTTAGACTTGCCACTAGTCCAACAACAACTAAAGCTATTCTGAGAAACTACCACCCAAAAGGAGGTCACTGCAGATTTACAGTAAGTTTGCCGTAGCAAAATTAGGAGCATGCTCCCTCAGTATTACCAAAAATGCTCAACTGCATCTGCTTTGGAGTGACCTGACCATAACCATCAAAATATAACTCACAGTAACTCAAAGCCCACTGATTCAAGCAACAAACAAACAAACAAACAGAAAAACACCTTTCCTATTTTCAGCAGTGACTTTTCTGTCTCTGTTGGCAGGCTTATGAGAGATCTGCAATATTTTAGTCTGCATGAACCCATTCATGAGATTGTCTGCGCTAAGCTGGCTCTGCGATCTGCTGGGAGCCCCGCGGGCAGCGGATGGCTTGGAGGAACACAAACTCGTATTCTGCCGCCCAGCCCTGCCCATGTGAGCAGCTCTCCAGGGACCACGCCGGGCAAACCAGCGGCAACCGGCAAAGCAAGATACACTGAAATCATCTGGCACAACGGTGCTTCCAAACACCAACATACAGGAAAAGATACGACATATGTTAGCTCGTCCCCTGACTTACGAGTGTGTTATCTGAACGTTCTGGAGATTGTTCTGACTCAAACTAAAACTAAAAGCAAGGCTCAACAGGCTGCAAACGAAACTGCCACCTCTCCCTCTGCATACATGTAGGAATGCACACATTTTCAATGATGCAGAATTAACAGGAAGAAAATAGTTCTCAAGGACCAGAAAGTTAGACATTTGTCTGTTTCCGTCAAAAGTTGAATCTCTCACTTTGCACAAATAAAGACACTGATGTTGCTGACTCCTTACTGAGCAAGACTAGCTACCAAATGTAAAACAACAGTTAAAGCAGTCGGAAACCTAGAAGTCCTGAAGATTCTTCAGAATTTCCTACAGGTCTTTGCAGATTGAAAATCACTGTCTTTGTGGAAACATACACGTACAACATAATTTTTATTAAGGCCATTTAAACGCAGAGGAAGAGTATGCTATTTCCAGATAGCACTGCAAGGCTGGTTTGTGGGAACTGGAACAGAGGGGTGTGAAGAGGAGCTGGTCTCAGTGTTTTAACTTTCCTCTAAGCACGATGATCAAGGGGCCCTAGATGTTCTGTTTGTTGTTGGGTTTTCTTTGGGATTTTTTTTTGTTTCCAAATCTTGCTATGTATTTATAGCCATAAAGTGACTTCATTTGTGAGAGGCACTACAATCAGACAGATCTAAGATAAAAATAAGACATTATCTGCAAGGTTGTTCTCAAAAGTCAGCTAACACACTGGCATCGTAAGAAAATAATTCATCAGTATATTTCTGACAAGCAGTGCTTTTCTCTGAAAGGTCATTTTTCTAAATTAAGCAAAGTATTAAATATCTTTGCACATCCTAAACTTAACTCATGAAGTGTTTTCACAGTCAAAGCAAATTACATTTGAAATAAATATAAGAAACACATGAAACAGTTCCATATTCATTTAAATCTGCCATATGTACCACAAGCAACATAAGCAAACAGTCAGGCTCTGTTCATATGTTTCATAAACCACGATAACTGAAAATATTCTTGTTAACGCAGTATAGCCTGGAAAATATATTTATCTTTTTGCCCCAAACCCTTCCTTCTTTTAAAAATCCTCTAAACTGCACTTGTAGGAGTGTAGTTTAGAGCTGGACACTACTGCCCTCTACTTAGGATTTCTGCGGGTCTTCCTTTCTGCCTGGGGAACTGATGCACAGTGATGTCCCAAGCGCTGCCCCTAAACCCGTCCTTGTCCTTCCCCTCTCCTCAGGCAGCACCAGGAAGGCAGCCAGAGCTGCTGCCTGGAATTCCATTTCTAACTACCACCCTGCCTCCGGAAGGACCTTACCTGGGTCCTGGCAGCAGGAGCCTGGTGCTGAGCTGCGGAAAATGCCCACCTCTCCCCTTCTGCCTTGGGGAAGGAGATGGAAACTTGCAACTCCAGTGAGAAGGAGCAGCTCCCCAGGCTAAAAACCGGGACTCCTCCAAAGCCAAGCAGAGATGCCAAGGACAACAGCAATCTCTGACGAAACACTACGCAAGTGCTGGAACTTCCCCCCCCCTTCCAACCTAGCGGAGTTCTTTGGCGATGAGTGAGTTTTCTGCTGTGTCTTCCTGCCAGGCTAGGGTTACAGGAGTGTCTTCACTTATGTAACTTCATTTCTTGAGTACACAGTTACCCAACACACCCAAAGCACTCCAAGGCACTTTTTTTTTTTTTCTTTTTTAAATTTTAAAAAACATGGTCTTCAAACATAGGTCTGTAAGCAGTGCTACAGAGTGCTCTGAACGTGGTGTAACCAAGACCCTCAGTACCCCAGAAATGTGTAAATTAGCTTATAGGCAGTGCTTCTCTCTGTGCATACAGGAACACAGGCCAAGCTCCAGACTCGCAAGAGACCTTGACATTTACAGGAACCTCCTCCATTTTCACCCGAGCACCTTCTTCCTCCTACAGCAGGTCGTCAAGTTTCGATGGAACATTCCTCTGGACGCCATAAAAGACAGTGAGCTATGCCAGCAAGCCTCACCACCCAAAACAAATGCCCTGCCTGCCATTTCACAGAGAAGAAAACAGCACCAGCTTTCAGACCACATCCATGTTGAATGAAAGCCTTTAACTCATTTTACAAGAGAAAGAAAGCGGCAAAGGGCAGGATACCAACAATTAAAGGAGTATTTGCCAAATGGGACATTGTGTAGGGGAGGCAACAACAGCCAAGACAACAAAGAATATTCAACTGTAGCAAGATGTAGAAAATTGCACCCTGCATTTAAATAGCCATCAATGAAGTGAAATCAGCCAGGCACCTATACACAGGCCTCGAAAGCCTTACTACAAGGATGCACAGTGCCCACAGATTCCTTAACATACATTCTCCCTCCTGAAGAGGTTTTCAGCCAAAGGCCATGCAAAAAACGATGGCAATCTTCAGTCTAGGTAGATGTTCAGGAAAAGAAACAGCATACTCACTCTGCAAAGATGCATATCATATCTGTCATCAATAGATCTCTTCCAGGTAGCATCCAACAGATCTTTGACCACTTTTAAGTAGAAACGGGAGGTGGTGACCTGAGTACACAGAAGTATGAAGGAACCCAAATCACCCCAGTGCTGATGCACGATTATAATGGAACAGGTATGGAGCCTACAAATGGAAATTACCTTCAGTAACACAGCCTGCTAACTTACGCATCAAGACCCTGTTTATTAAGCACCATTACCAGATGCAAAAAAGGCAGGGGGAAACAATTTAGTCCCTCTTCTCCCAATAAGTTTAAATTAAATATACTATTAAAATAGTTACTGTATTTCTTAAGCATTCCAGATTCCTGAAATTCATACCTGCGCTCAAGGTCCTACATAGCATGACAAAAATCATCGTGGCTGAGGTATTGTTCATTCTTTCCTCCAGAACACTACTTTAAGTCATCTTTACCCAAAGGCAAATTTTATAAACATCCTATCTTTAAAAGTATTGTAAGGTTTCCTGACTTCATTTTGAAGCTGTCACAGCCAGCAGGTCAGGCACAATACAGCGCTGTGCCAGGAGAAAGCCAGATACAGTACATCACTAAATCACAGCAAGCTCCTTGCAGTACTCTTCAGCTATTCCATGCTTTGCAGCAGAAGGAAGTCTTGAGAAATGACTTCATGTCCACAAAGACCCAAGAACAGCAATCAGACTATATGAGAGCTTACAGAACAGTAGAGGAGAAATGTAAGAGGTTTCTACACAGGCTAAAAACCAACATAACTGACTGTTCAGGGATTAGTAGCAAAGCACATCCTGATATTTTAACTACATCTACCTCTTTCCTTCTTTCTAGCTCTGTGGCACGCTGTCCATCACCAACTGCAGCCAGGGCTGCTGCAGGGCTCCTCTTGGCCTCCAAGACACCAGTGGGACCAGCAGGTTGAAGAGGCATAGACAAATATCTATTTCGTCTCTGGCATCACTTCAAACAGTTGTCTGAGAGCCGTCAGAGATTTTTATATGAAAAAGAGTAAATGTGAAGCCATCAGAATTTAAAAGATGCAGCCTCCAAAAAGCTGTCCATGTTTTGATCTACATGACCAAGAAATATGCATTAAAAATGAACATGCTGTGTTTCTCTTCAATGCCGTTGAACTTAAGATCTACAGGAAAACAAAAATAAAAAATTAAGTAACTCATTAGATTCTTGCTATACTACCGGTGGCTGAAGTCATAACGGGAAACTGTAACTCCTTACTGCACCATTCAACAAGACTCAGGCAAAGCAAACTAAAATTTTATTGGCAACATATTATTTCCTGTTCAGATTTGAGATGGCTGGCCACATTACATTTACAAAGTTTTGCTTCATAAATGTATCCTGTCTGATTTACATTTTAAAAGTAAAACTTGAAACCAAACTGTATAACAGTAAAGCTTAATGCCATAAAAACCCAGAAGGCTCCAGTAAAATGCACTAATAAACACATTTTGGGAATACCTTGTCGATGGCAATAAGAATTTCTGTGCTGTATTATCAAAGGAGATTTAAGTATTGCACGGCAAATCCCGCGTAACAAGAAATAGAAGAGGCATATCAAACCATATACTGTCCTTTAAGATTCTTATATTAGAATTCAGTTTCAAAAAGGTCAGATAGATATGTTAGTACTGGAGAGTAAAATGCATTATATGGCACATGATCCCCAGAATTATCCCCAAATCACGTAATGCATATCCATAAAATCATAGCAAAATAAACTGAAGCACATTATGGTTGGTAAGCACACTGTTAAGGTACATGCACATCCTGTAACTGAGCACTACGAACACCGGAGTCAATACTCATTATGGGATTATGGCGTTCCAAAACTCCAAATGAATTTAAATTTTATTTAGTGATCTACTGGCTCTTTCTCCTATACAAATATTACCAGAGGGCACTGCTAGCAATGCAGGGCTGTAGTAGGTGGCCAATTCTCTATAGCTTAGGAAATGGCATAGGCTAGGCTGATGCCCTGCTTCCCCAGGAACGATGTAGGCTGTTATCCTGACCGAAAGATGCTGTTTAGAGGAAATCTACCACGAAACTTGTTCTGTCTGAAAGCACGTTACCAAAGTGTAAGCTGCTTGTAGAATGTGTTGGCATCTGGAAGTTTTGCATTACGAAGTATTTTTCCAGAACGGACAGTTTCATCATTTCCCAACTGAAGAAGAAACAGAAATGTATCACCCAAAGCACTGTTTCACTTGTTTGATTAACTTACGTGAAGAAAAGCCATGCAGACTTTAAGAAGTGAAGTTCAAGTTGAAGTGTTTAAAGTTTATAACAATTAGATACTGTATTTTCATCTCAAATTGCAGAAGCATGGCAAGTTGTTTTTTTTTTCTTAAACACGAAAATTAATATCTCAAAAGTTGTAAATAACAAAAACACCTTTCTAAAAGTAATGTCACCAATGATCTGTGCATCTAACTTCAGTGTATTTTAACGGCAGATATATTCTCAGCAGCGTGTGGCGACAGGATGAGGGGAAATGGCCACAAACTGAGGCATAGGAAGTTCCTCACAAATGTGTGTGGGAACGTCTTCACAGTGCAGTGACGGAGCACTGGCACAGGCTGCACAGAGAGGCGGTGGAGTCTCCTCCTCTGGAGACGTTCAAGACCCACCTGGACGGCTACCTGTGCAACCTGGGCTAGGGAGCTGCTCTGGCAGGAGGGTTCGACTCGATGATCTCTAGAGCTCCCTTCCAGCCCCTACAACTCTGTGATCTACTATTCCAATCATCCAGCATACCAACAGGGAACGGTTTGGCACATGCTTACCAAGTCTGGATTTAACATCTATCGTTCATTCAATTCAACTAACAGATAAAATAATGTTCAGAAGATTCATTCTAAAAACACTTCTGTTTTAAGTGGTTTAAAAGGGCTGTTCTGCTTTTCACACAAACAGCACCATATGCACTGCAAGCCTACAAACTTGATGAAAGTTACTGAAATTCTGAGCTTTTTCTTTGCTGAATGTATGTGTCAGCTGTCTACAGGTAACCCCATGCTGCACAAAATAAATGAGGTGAAGCTGATATCCCACCCCTAACTCTCTCCCAGACACTGCTCTTCCACCAACATATCACCAGAGGACCAGGAACAGAGATCCCATGCTCGGAATTGGAGTACCTCCAAAGCAGAGGGAATCCTAAGTATCAGAAAATCGTTAACTGTGCTCCTCCACTGAAATTCAGACCATGCTCGGGCCAGCTGCAAAGCTACGAATGATTTTAATAGAACGAAAACTTCATCTCACAGTTTTATTAGGAAACCAAACTTCCTGGCACAGCCCCACAATATCCATCCATCTGTGGGAACTCCCTTGTTATTACTTCCATTCCCCTGTGGCAAGCAACTCTGTAAAGCAGCCAAATCTCACACAAAGGTTTGCTTCTTCACAGCTCCTCTGGAATCCCAGGGCGTAGATGAAAGCAAGGACTTGGCTGTGTTGGAAAGCATCCAGGAATGGAGCAATGAAAACAGGTAGCAATATGCCTACCAGCAGCACAACACTCCCTGTTAGTCGGAGAGCAGGGAAGGGGACGCTTGCTTTTGTGCAGTTCGGTGAGAGAAATGAAGAGAACATGCAGGATGAGGCTGAGGAGGTGCGCAGGGAATATTTATGGAGGGAAAATCCTGGTCTCAGAGTTAAGGAACTTGCCTTGGAACAGGCGGGTTCAGTGCTGGCGCCAACCCCAGCCTTCCCATGCGTCTCAGCTCGAAACAGCATTTCCATGCTGCCATGATTTATTGTAATGATGAGTTACTGGATGTTTCTAAG
The DNA here is from genome assembly GCA_036925125.1 of Oreortyx pictus. Taxonomy (NCBI): domain Eukaryota; kingdom Metazoa; phylum Chordata; class Aves; order Galliformes; family Odontophoridae; genus Oreortyx; species Oreortyx pictus. The sequence goes on along the minus strand of JAUPFR010000003.1, from coordinate 82,158,494 downwards.
GAACACATTTGCTGCAGAGACGAAGTCTCATAGAGATATTTAGACAGCTTACTGCCAAGCGCTCACACAGAACATTCTCACAAGTTAACCCATTTTATGCCCTCCTGAGCATCTTCTCATTTAGCACACTATGATTTAAAGGAAGCTTGAGGAGTTACTATTTCATCACATATGGCTGTAGTACCTAAAGTGAGAGCATGAACTCCTCCTGCCCTTAAAAACTCTGACAGGGCTTGCAAAACAGTTTGGCCACTGGTTTCCAAAGCAGACAGTGAGTTAAGGTGAGCAACCACAGTTCTCCTAAAACAGCTTGATTTTCAACAAGGGGCACTCTACAAGTCAGACCCTATTAAACTGTTTCAAACCAGACCCATGCAAAAGTAAGCTGACAAAAGATTTTCTGCAAAAATGCCTGACTTCTGTGTGCATCTCCTGAATAAGCTAATTATTGCATGTACAGCACAGAATTAGTGCAGTTAGAAAACAGTCTCTTCTTCAGACCTCCAACAATTACTTCCACAATCAAAAATCCTAAGACAGCTGAGGATCTTCAAAGTCCTAGTAATGGGCTTTAACTAAGTTTCCCAATTTTTTACAACAGTAAAACTCACACCAGTTAAAACAGCAGTCATCCAACTGAACTTCCAGACGCTCCTGATGATCACACTCATAACTTCCAGGCGCGGTTATAGCCTCTTTCAATCTTTTTGAGAGTGATCTTTAAAGATAAAACTTAATCATGAAGTAATAAAAAAGCAGCACTTTAACTCGCAGCGGCAATAAAGACCTCATACACAAAGGCACGTTGAACCGGAATCAAATCTTACTGCGCTCAACATAAGCTGGTTTGTGACCATTCATCTAATACACAAGACCCAGGGAGTCAAGATGTAAAAAGCATGGTATGCCCGTAAAGAGTCTCAAACGGACACCTGGACCACACCAAAAGAAGTGCTTTAAAGCCCAACCTCCACCAGTTCAGTTAGCAGAATGATGCTGGCAAAACATTAAGTCCAAAAGACTTCTTTCTCTCAGCTTCTCAGCCTCCCTGTAGTAACCCACTTCCTAGATGAAAGCAAACTTGTAGTTCATATTTGGTAAAATATGCCTCATGAACTTACCCCATCAGATTTGACGTTACAAAAAGATTTCCAAATTTATTAAGGGAAAGATCTGAGTTTTGGTTTTCATGGGGGTTTTCCCTCAAAATAAATCCCACTGTTGTACTGCAGGCGCCTTCTCAATGTCTTTTCACAATCTGAGCCAGGAACGGATGAGCTGATATTAATAGCTGACTCTCTACATCATACTGTGTCCTGTCATCTGTCATCTCCAGCACCACCAGCACTGCCGGGATTAATGATCAAATCATAATACATAACAGACAAAGGAGAAAAAACTCTTCCTAATTTAAAACATCATGAACTCCTGTATAATTATATTGACTGTACACAACGTCTGCCCTTTGTAAGTAGTGCACAAACATTTCATTACCTGTGACAAGCCTGTACACCAAGACGAAGATCCATGACACACTGACACTGGCTACATATCATGCTCACGCCGTTCAGGCATCTGCACATCTATACAGCTGTGCTGAAGACCCTCTGTCAAACCCAGGAGCTTCAGATGGGCTCCAAGAGGAAAGCAGATGACAGGGCATGTGTCACTTCCTTCACAGAGGAAGTACATGGTGAAACCCTACACTGTAAAGGTAGCTGCCAAAACAGCAGTGACTGATTCCTTCAGCACAGCCTATCCAAAATAATATTCAAGCTTCATCCATCTTCATTTGTTTTTAGTTTTGCCAAGGTAACTGCGATTAACTTACCGAGTTTCAGTCTGAACTGCTTTGAGGTCAGGGGAGGCGAGGGAAAGAAAGGTTAATGCGAACGCATATGTTTGCCTTACAAGCCTAAATAAATAGCTGCTGTGATGTGGAGTAGTGATGTCTTTTAAAATAAATGTGTTAAATCCCTAGAGCTGAAACAACTAAAACGTGAGTTACTTTATCTCTCGGAAAGTAGTTGCCGATACTAATGAACATCAGAGAAATGAAAAAGCTGAGTTAAACACAAAGCTGCTTTCTCACAGAGATGCAGCCAAAGGATTATCTCCAGCACCCAAAAAGAACAGCTGCATGCTGTTCTGCAGCCAGTCAAAAGCATGTAAATGCCAGCATCGGTTCTGCAGGCTCCTTCAACAGGTAGCGGGCCTGTTTCACCCACGAGACCGCATCAGCTAGCTTCTTTCTGCTCTGAAGCTTCAAACAGCACCGATCAGGAGTAATCCATACTCCCTGGCACAGCCCTGGGGCTGAAGCACCCTGCTTCCCTGTCACATCACTTCAGCTTCCAGTGCATTTCTCTCCTCGCTCTTCTTGCACGGCCCGAAGCCTGCTGAACTCTTGCATAACACTGCTGCAATAAATGCAAGGCTGGGCTTCACTCTGCTGCTTGTGTGCTTCTATCTTGGAGCGGTGTTACTCAGCTGGACGCGCTGCAAGCTCTGACTTCACTGCTGGATGGCTGCGCACACATCTGTAGCACACAAGCAATGCTTTGCTGATGGAAACAACAACACTGTTTTGAAACATCTTCATACAACACTCCACTTCCTGAAAATCGGTTTGTGGGGATTTTGCTTCCCAGTCCGTCCCCCCCTCCCCGCCCAGGGAAATAAACACCGTCCCAGCTGTAAAATCAAGTGCTAAAAGCTGCATTACAGCCTGAAGTCAGGCTTTCCCTATTTATATACTGTGTTCTCACTTCTTTTTTTTTTTTTTTTTTTTGGTCTTTTTCCTACAAGTAATGTTTGCAACAAGCAAAGTGCCTTCGCTCGTGCACACCAACAGAGCCTTTTGCCCTAGTAATAGCTTAGGAGCTAATAACTATTTTTGAGCTGCTCCAGCACAGCCAGACGCTGTTATTGGCTCTTTATGTAACAGGGAATTAACCCCCACCGACACCTTTCAGGAATCCATCCCCAGAGCACCGCACAAGAGCTCATTAATGCGGTAAGCCCAAGGCCGCCCGCTCTGGAGGGCTGTCTCAGAGCAAACAGAGCCCGCAGTTTCAGTCACGGAAGAAATTACTCAATTAATTGCAGACAACAAAAACAACAGGGTTGGAAGTAACGCACAGCAAACGCTCCGTGGGTGTAACGCAAGCTCATTTCCCAGTAGCGCTCTCACATCCTAACGCGTTTCTCACCCCTCTGCTGGAAAACAGCTTTAGCAAGTTCAATCCACTCGCGCTTTCCCCGCTACGCGCGTTTGTTTTCTCGCAGCGCAGCAGGTCAGCGCCGGGAAGCGGGGCAGCGGCCGCTCTCCCCAGACTCCTTTCCACAGCGGAGCGCTCCGCAGCGCAGCACTTCTGCTCACTTCCAGACATCGCCTTTCCGCAAGTTGCAGCCCGGCCGGCAGCACGCCGATGAACCGCCCGCTCCGGGGCGAGCCGGGAACCGTCCCGTCCCCGGCGCGGACTCACCGGAGCAGGCGCTGCCGCGTCCCTCCGTCATGCCGTCCGCGCATGCTGGAGCCGCCCCGCGCGGGACCTCTGCACGCGATGCCGGCGAGCGGTCCGCGGCGCGGCGCTTAGCGCCCGGCCCGGCGCGCCCTTTCCTGAGGCGGTCCCCGCGCCGCCGAAGCCGCGGGGCCGCCTCCTGCTCCGGGCTCGGCGGCCACGGAGGCGGCAAGGAGGCCGCGGGCCGGCCGCGATCCCCGGGCCCTCCCCCGCCACTGCGCCATGGCAACCGCGGTGCGGCGCGGCCGGGCCCGCCTCTTACGCAAGAGGAGGGCGCGGGAAGCGCCGCCGCCGAGAGGCCCCGGGCCGCTGTCCCCGCGGCCGTGCCCCGCTCAGCTTGCGGCTCGAGCCCTCGGGAGCCGGCCGAGGAGTGTTAAAATCGATAGGCCCGGCTGTATAGGTCGGGAGATGAAAGGGACGGGAGTGTGCCGCGAGCAGCGGGATTTACGAGGAAGGTGCACGCAGCAGTAACGCAGCGCTTGCCAAGGGACTTACGTCTTCCTTCAGGAAAACACTTCAGCGTGTTCTTAAACCCGCTGCTATTCAGGGCAGCCCGTACACGTGTGTACAGCGTTCTCAAACAGCAGTCCCCAAGCGCTGCCTTGACTAAGGGCGTACGTTTTTTTGCCCCTGTGAACCAACCGAACTGCCCGCGTTTCATCTTAACACCCTCTTCTGCCTTCTTTCAAATTAAACCAGAGAAAGCAAACAGAAAATAAGCTTCACTTTCCGTTAAGAGGATAAAACCCAACTTCACGTTTTGTCTTTTTTTCTTTTTTTTTTTTTCCCTAGACCAACAGGCTGCACGCTGCCCACACCCCCCTACCAGCCAGTACCTTTCATCAGGAGACAAGACATGCCCCACGGTTCCCCTCGATGCGCAGCTGCGAGCCAGGAGGGAACACACAGAGCTATACATGCATGTTCTTTATCCACTGATGATCCCTTCCGAAGCCAACTTTAAAACGCTGCAGCCGGAACGCATTTCTGCCATTAACGGCTGCAGATAAGACGGCTGTTTCTCAGTTCAGATGAGGTTACAGGCACGGGCTGAGGTTGCCTGTTGCACAAGTGACACCCACCTGCCCTTGATGCCCCCAAAACTTCTGACAAATAGCATAGGGAACAAGTTCCATACCTTACATACAAATATTGCAGTTCCTTAACGCTCAGCAGTGAGGTAAAACGGCTGCAACTGTGTCAGTTCCTCTTTCACAACACTCAGCCGGGGCTCTCAGCTGCTGATTTCCTACAAATAAATTGTATCTTCTGTTGGAGGAAGAGACCTTACTAAATAGCGAATCCATGTTTTTGGCTCTCCTTGCTGTCTTTTAGGAATATTGTGCCCACATACTAAGCTTTACTTAAGTTCTTTATACAGGCAGAGAAAGGGAGTTTGGGAAATTATTTGCATGAGTTTTAGACTCAGCTAATCAGCACTCTGGATGAGTTTTGTAATGGAAAGTTCTGAAGGCAAACAGTTGTATGCAAGGCTTCTGTTCCTTTTTCCCTTTTTGGGGAGACAGCCTTGGTAGGAGAGCTTGTGGGAGGCAGACTGATCTACTTGCAGGCCTTGAGGCAGATGGCAAAGCACCCTGCCAGAAGGTTATGGTTAGGATTAAGGAATCTTCCATTCCTGTTAGCTACATCCAAGTGCAATACCTCTCCTCCTCACCTGCAGTAATTAGCAACTGCTCAATCCCAAGCTAAAGGCTCCATTATCTTCCTACAAACCTTGCTGTCATAAATGGGTAGGGTCAAAAAATTGAGGAAGAATCACAGGCATCTGTCCCTAAGCGAACTATTCACCTTTCAGGAAATAAAGGTTTCACCGTGGTCTTGCAGTCAGGCATGGGAGCTGGACAAAATAAACTAATCTGAAAGCCTAATGCTGTCACTGCCCCATCACGCTTCTCTAGGCACTTCAAACTGGATAGTAAAGCCCAAAGAAGTTGGTTAACGATCTTGCATAAATAATTTTTTTTCATAAAATCATGAAAGACAAGGGTACCATCATCCTGCAAAGAAAAGACAGTTCATTCAGCAGCCCATGGGTAGTAAAACTACTCCAAGAATTTCAAAAAGAACCTCCTGGGACAAGACTGCTTTTAAATCAGAAGAGTAATGCAAAAAGGGACAGAAGTTAGATGTTCCAAGTTTTTCTCGCTGTTCTCACAGTTTAAATACATACAGGCGTTAAATCAACACTAGTAGCATGAATAAATAAATGAGTAAATAGCTACAGCCACTGCCCTGAGGCAAAAACTACAAGACAGGAAGTTCCATACAATCATGAGGAAGAACTTCGTTACTGTGCGGGTGACAGAGCACTGGAACAGGCTGCACAGGGAGGTTGTTGAGTCTCCTTCTCTGGAGATATTCAAAACCCACCTAGGCACTTTCCTGTGCAACCTGCTGTAGGGAATCTGCTTTAGCAGGGGGCTTGGACTAGATGGTCTCCGGAGGTCCTTTCCGAACCCTACAATTCTGCGATCACTGCTGCACAAAAAAAAAATCTCAAAATTAACAACAAAAAAAATCATTCACGCTGATCTAAGTTTGTAAAATAAGCCTAGGAAAAAAAATAATAATTAAAGAAAAAAACCACAAAAATGACCCTTTATACGAGATCACAGCGGGGCCCTTAATGGCCCTGCTCTCTCCTGTGAAGGCAGAAAACTGGATGCTCAACTAAGCGAGTTTTCACTCAGAAGCAGAAACATCAAGACACTCTTTCTAATGCCACCAAATTCACACAATTTCATGGAGATTACCATGCAAGATTTTCTCCCCTTCCCCAAGAAGGGGCACAACACCGCGGTTGCCAACTGTTTTCAGTCATTAGGCACAAGGGATCACAGCACTTCTATTTCTCTACCTCCTTCTTGGAGTAATGTCATGGCCTATTACAAAATTAACCAGAAGTAACAAAGTAAAAACAGATTACAAAGTGACAGTCTCCATTTTCTAAAGTTGAAAAGCCCACCTCTTCCATCAGAGTGAAAGTCCAGGTGATGAAATAAACCTTGAACTGTGTCCCACTGTTGATCTACTCATTGCTTTTTGAAACAAATGAGTGCCTCATCCAAGACACTGCAATTTAGCAATTTAATCTGTACACGTGTCCTGATAACAGGATGTCATGAAGAGAGAGCAGAAAGCCTGCAGAGAGCCAGCAGCCAAACAAGAGTTCCCCTGATCAATGCCATTGACTAGAATTGCAGTTGAAATCACAGGGGAAGCCAGAGCTTAATGGAAGAGTTCTGTAATGCAATTCCAGGCAGAGCCAGCAGAAGAAGCAACAGGGAGGTGGTAGTCTCCTAGAATGGGTCTCATGAATATCAAGCAGTTATCCAGATAGTAAGTGAGGTGGATAATAAAGACGAGGTGCTGGTCCAAAATAATTCTGCCTGCACCATCTTGTTAGCTGTCCCAGTGGTTTCCTGTGGTATACAAGCAGGAGAGATGACAGAGAGGAGCTCTGAACTGCAACTCACTGACAAGGAGAACAGGGCTGGCTAGGGCCACAGTCCTTTTACCTTCTGAGTTTACATAGGTATCTTTCAAATACACGCTGGTTATCAGTCTCATCTCAGTTACTTCAATTACTGCCAAATTCTAAATTCTGTTTTCATTGAAAGCTGAAACAAAATTTGTGAATTTCTGATGTGTAACATACAGCTGTCATAAGCAACAACACTGCAGATACAGGAAAGAAGAACTAATTAAATATTTTTTCCATTTTCCATTTCTAAATAACAAATCCTGGAAATAAGAACCCAGTGTGCTACGCAGTCTTCATCCTAAGTCAGAAAGCAAGACATGGTAGAAAAATACAGCACTTTGTTGTAACTGCTGTAAATATGACTGAATAAAAAGTTTTACCTGGTTTTGAAAAAAATCTTGCGTAGTCAATCACAGAATTGTAGGGGTTGGAAGGGACTTCTAGAGATCATGGAGTCCAACCCCCTGCCAAAGCAGCTCCCTAGCCCAGGTTGCACAGGTAGGCGTCCAGGCGGGAGAAGGAGACTCCACCGCCTCTCTGTGCAGCCTGTGCCAGTGCTCCGTCACTGCACTGTGATCAAGTTCCCACGCACATTTGTGTGGAACTTCCTATGCTTCAGTTTGTGACTGTTTCCCCTTGTCCTATTGCCACACATTGCCAAGAGTAGTCCTGCCTTGTCCCTTTGCCACCTGCATTTTAGATATTTATAGACATGGATCAGATCCCCTCTAACCAGTGGTTCTGTCCGATTACATTACAATTTAAACCAGGAATCATGCAATTTTGAACCACGCTCAAACAAAGTATCTCAACGACTTTCAACTATATTTAAACCACAGTATTTTTACTACTAGAGAAACCTAACAGAGGAACAACATGCTTGGAACATCTGTCGCAGTGATTGAAAGAAGTCTATGACAGGAATAGCAAACACTTATTTTCTTTTCTGAGATGCTGTCAATCTGTTGAAGCAAGGTATCAGTAAAGTAGATTGTCTAAGAGCTAACTCACATTGGCCTGTCTCCTCCCAGACAAAGATGATTAAAATATTCCCCTGTTGTATAACCCCGTCTGGTTGCTTATTATTATCTGCCATCTCTGAGTCTGAGGGGGGGAGGGGGGGGGGGGGAACGAAATCTTTGTCATAACTAGTAAGCATGTTACAGTGTGCTATGTAAAAAAGAATTCATATGTATACATCTAAAACCCTCACCTAATGAAATTCAGATTTTCAAGTGTGTCAATTATTATTTACATTTAAATTATCAGCTGCATGACTCAACAGAATCCCGAAGATATAGCCCCCTAAGCAAGGCTGTCTGTCATGAGGCATTCTGCAGAGCGGATTAAAGTCAAGCATATTTATTATGCATCTTTTCAGTTACTTCATGGGAGATGACAACAGAGTGGCTGCTCACCCCATGCTGATGCTGGTTCTCCGTCAAGGACTTCTGTTATGCTCATCCCTGTGGAGGCCAAGAATCTTTCAGGGTCTTGTATGAAGGTGTACAAAAAGTTCTTTTACACCACAGCAGTATCCTGCTGCACAAACTACCACGAGGTGCCTTCCTCTTCCATGAAGATGAGGAAGGGAAGTTTGGGCTCCCCCTGAGCACAAAAGTAAAGGAAAAAGATTCACCAAAAAGCAACACTGTCCTATCAGCAGCATCAGCACACAGCTAAGATGGGCACGTATCTCTTGAGCTCTGGAAGAATAAGCCTTGAAGCTCAGCTGGAAGAAGATAGGCCAGTAGGCTGCTAACATGAAAATGCTTCAAGTGACCAATAACAGGTATTCATTGACATGTGACAACACAGCCTTCACAGGGGGTCTGGACATAGATGCATCACCTGGGCAGTTTCACTGAGCACTGTGCTCAGCAAGGTTCAGGAGAGCTGACTATTAACATTCCCAATGTTCTCAGATCAGCTGCTCACCAGGTCCCAGCACCACCACAGTGCTGCAGACTACAGCACTGGGATGTTCAGCCAAGGATGGAAACATCACCAGTTTCCTAGCTGAAACCATAAGATGTGAAATGATTTAGGAAATGCTTTGATAAGATGCTAAGAATGGGATTTAAAAAACAAACAAACAAAAAGAAATGAGCTGAGCAGTTTCTGACAGTGAATATGGCTGTAAAAGCTTTCTGAGAAACTTCAGTATCAAACAGTTAAGACAGAACCAAGTATCAGCACTCAAGAAGAACTGAAATTACTACAAGAAGGGCATGAAATAGCAAAGCCTTAAAGCTGTCTACTGACTATCTGGAAAACAAAAACAGATCAGGGCAGAATACTTGCATATTCAAATAAACAGATCAAAATTCTATTTTTGTATGTAAAATATGTAAATATTCATGTTAACTCATATTGGGCTAAAAAGATTCAGACGACATCTATATACAAAATACAGACTTAAAAGCAGAACGCTTTCTTCTGTTTAATGCTTTCTTCTAGATACGGGGCTCTTTACTTCAAAAAGGATCACTATGCAAAGGAATCATTGCTAACTTTCTCATTCTGTATTGAAAGTACTTAGTACACAAATCCCAAAAAGTTCACGATCAAGGTATAGTCTGGAGTTCACCTTAGGCTCTTTTGCAAACAATGTTGAAAAAGATGGTTGTTTAACTTGCCAAGTTGACAACCAATACCCACCTTATCTTACTGCATCCCACCTCCTACTTGCACGTGACGCCTTTATTGAAACTGATGGATGCAGATCTCATCTTACTTCGATCAAAGCCTTGATCTCACCTCACATCCACTGGTCCTTTCCGAATGGCCTCTGAACTCTCGAGGAAAATGCCATCTTTGTTCCTATTCTTTCTATCCCTTCTCAAACATCAACACAAGGCCTTCAGCCACGCTATTCACTTTAAACTGCTCCTAGAGAGACGTAGAGATACATATGCAGTACATTAAAAAGGTAGGGCAGAGTTTTCTCTGTAGGTGGCAGGCAGGCAGAGCTCCTTTTCAACTAATTTATTTTAATGCTGCTGTGGTTTTGTTGTAGCATTAATTATGCAGCAGGGCACCCACAGCTTTGTATAAGCATCTTTTTGAATTATTTACAGCAAAATAAAAGAGAATCAGTAGTTACTCAGCATCTCTGAGAACTGTGTAACTCTTGAAGTTCAGCACTGATCACAAAACACGCAAAAGAATGTACTCACCAACGTGCAGGCGTTGCAAGGCATAGTAACAGGTCAGTGCTGCAACCTTAGCTATGGACAACGAGACCTTGTGCAAGCACTCAGAGCAGTATACTTCTTCAAAGGTAAAAGCAGAAGTTTTGGCTCAAAATGGCCCAAAGTGAAGTATCAGTAGAGAAATTAAGGCTCCCAGATTCCTGCATTACCAATTGGGTTTTCTCCCCATCTGAAAGGCAGGAGTCAAAGAGGCAGCAAGACTCAACCCACACCTTCCTCCATGGAGGTGGGTCTGTTGGGGAGCTTTCCCTTGTGCTCCTCCTGCTGCCCCCAGGCCTAGGACCACCACTGGTCCCTACCCAGCTGGGAACCTTCACTGTGACGGAAGACAACGAGTGGGCAGCAGATTTCAGGAGAGCTCCCTGAAGGCTAATGAGGAAATGTCAAAACGAACTACGGCGTGCTCATGGCTGCGTGCATCTCCGTAAGAAAGCATTTAGAGACAGATTCCTAAACAACGGGATTGTGCCTGTCAGTATGAGCTTAAGGCCCATAATCAGGATCACAGACACTACGACGTGAACTGCAGTGTTCGGCACAGCAGTTGCTACACTTCTGTCCGTTTTCCAACAATTTCTGCTGATTCAGTCACAAAAACTGCTGACATTTCTTCCCAGAGTGTTCATGCATCAAACAAACCCCTCACACACGCACGCACACACAGAATAAATAACGTGAACACGGAAAGAGGTTTTAAACAAGTAATATATGTGAATTTCAATAAATATACATATATTCCTTGCTTTAGCCACCTCTCTTTTTTGAAGTACTTAAATTAAGTGCTACACTGAACAGAAGCAGCTGAGCAAACAATCTTTGGATTACTGGAAAAAATACAGTGGTGAGATTTTGCAGGCTTTCAGCCCACTACAAAGACCCACAATTTTTGTGCCTAATCTGAAAGACAAATTGTTTCAATGAGTGAGGATTTCTCTTTGCAGAAAGCAGAAACTCACTATGCGTGTGGAACACAGCCTAATCAGCCAAGAACATCCCATTCTGAACACGTACCCACCCCAGACCATAATGCAGCGGTAACTCTGACATTCCAAATGCGAGACAAAAAAAATTAAGGAAAATTGTAAAACACCATTTCTTCAAACTTACAAAGTTATATTGCTATTCAAAAGAAGATATGCACAAATAAAACAAAGTGAGTTTCTCTAGCACTTTATATAAGAATTATTTCAGCGGAAATTTTTTTGAACAAAGGGTATGAAAGGTCAAATTGGGCTATAAAGTGACAGCATTCAGGCACACAACCAAGGAAATGCTAACGTTCATACTCTTAACACTAATACCTATAATAGTACTGTCTTGTACATACAACAAAAACAGACTCTGTTGGCTATCTCCTAGTCTCAGTCAGGCTATATCATTTACACCCAAGCCAGACTGCAGCACATTTATTGCTGAAATCCTTCTGGCATCAAATTTAGTGACCACGGAAAACATATGTATAAAGACTTCCAAGCTTTGTCTTTTTTTTTTTTTTTTTTTATTTAATGAATCCATTGAAATATTTTTGCACTCTTTAGTCCAATAGTTTTCCTCCAAGTAACTGAGTAATTGTTATCCTTTCTCCCATTCCATGATCCCATTTCTAGCCTCACAACCAAATTTTCCACACTTATCAACCACTCCATCTCCATTCTCACAGCTAGACAGAAGCTCTGAGAACGAGAGCTAGAATCTGCAGTGCACAGTATGGAATCCTTGACAAAAAGAACGCTCAGACAGCAACAGAGGTCTGCGAGGAAAGCCTTCTGCTGTACCCACCATAACTATTGCACTGAAGGACTAAGGTGGTTCAGTAGGAAATACGGGTGACAGGTGAACAGCTGGTCTGGACAGAACTCTTTTCCAGTCTTGGTGATTCTGTAACTGGGTGTCAACAGGAGCATTTTGGTCAAATTTTGTTGCTGCAGTCCAGAAAGACATAGACAAATCACAAGATAACTTAAGAGCAGAGAAAGCATAAATTACTTATTTAATCAAAACAAAGAAGCCACAGTAAAGAATCTTCAATTGCGCAGAAGGATAATACCGAGAGGAAAGAAATTCTGTTTTCCTCATCCATGGCCAGCAGAACTACAAATGGCGATGCCAAAGACCAAAAACAGTGGGAAAAGATTTCTGACAAAGAAATGCACTTGAACAGAATGTATGTGTGTGATATTATATATCATATAGGGTCAGGGGGGAGAGAGAGAGCATCCGTGTTGCTCACTAAATAAATTATCTTCATTATATATAGTAATATGATGAAGAATGTACATGTTTGTATGAAGATGCTCAATGGTGTAAGAAGTGATCAAGCCCTAGCCAGCTCCATTTCAGGACAAGCTGTTTAGATCATTTTTGGGGACCTAGTTCAGCCCTGTGACTGTGCATTTATGCAAACCTTTTCACTCTTTTCCCATCATCAAGAGCCCACCAGGAGAGGAGCAGTCCCTTTAATTTCAAAGCACAGAAAGAGGAGAGGCTGTGTTCTTGATGTCCCTGGTAATCCTGGGCGAAGGTCAGGTACACTCTGGCCCAGCAGTAAGTCTACAGCTGAACAGTAAACAGTGACGTAGTGATGTGAGTCCTGCAAGTCACCTGAACTGAGGGAAAAACCAAAGTCCATGTAAAATGGTACAGAGAAAACAGACCAGAGTATTTCACAGTCAGATACCACAAGGTCTACATACAGATAACTACAAAAATCTACTGGAACATCACCCCTGACTTCTCTACATTGTACCAGCAGAGAATGCATATTGTTTGCTGAAATTAGCTTCTCTGCACCCTGCTGCTAAATTAACAATAGTGCTTTCCCCTCTCTCATGTGTATTTTGCCTACACAAACTACTAGCAGTTAGGGCTAAACTAGTTTGCTTCTTTATACCATACCTAGCAAAGTAGAGATCTCTGTTAGAGTATAGAGATCCATCACCCATCAGATGTCCAAACAAATGAGTAATACCTCTCATCTCACTGGGATTTAGCTTTGGTTTATCTGAGAAAAAGTATTCTTTTTTTTCCCTATCATCCCATAACTAAGCTTTCTTTCTGTATTTAATTGTTATTTTATTTTCCCTTTCCTTTTCACTGCTCTCTTTTCTTCCAACCTTTTCTGGCTTCCGACAGCTACTCTTCTCCATTGCTGCTCTTAATTTCTCTATGCCACACAACAGGGGAGAGAAGAAAAAACATGAAGGGACAAGCACATTAAACTCCCAACAAAATAGGGACACTCCCAGTGCCTTCCTGCTCCAAACAAATATCTCCAAGCTTCAATGATCCATAAAGACAATGTCAAATTTTGCTCTTCTATCAAGGTTGATTAAATTAAGAAATATTTCACATACAGAGAGAAGGTGGAAGAAGGAAGCAATACTGGAGGAGTGATCAAAGATGCAGAACAGTTGGTAAGACCAGCTAAGAACAAAGACATTGCAATAACGTCTTAAAAATTTGGGATACAAACTACTGTGCCTCTAAGGGACAAAGCACAGATCACAGAACAACGCAGGTGGCTTTAAAAACGGTTGTGTTCTCCTGCCTCTGGACTGCTCTAGGGCTTGGAGGGGCCCTGCTATCACCTGGATGCCTGGAGCTCCATTTTATGAAGAATTTTGTATACTAACCATTACGTCTTAAAGGCAAGAGTACTCTACCACATGTGCTGTCTTTTACAGTATGGCCTCTAATATGAGTCCAGAGCTGAAATGTCCTCCAAGCCAGGGAGATTACGAAGATCCTGTCATAGCTATTATAGATTTATGAGAAAACTGTAGGGCTGCAGCCACAGTACTGACATGTTCTTTGGTCTCTTATTGGCAACACAGTGAGGAGAAGAGTTTTAAGAACTGAAACCTACCAAGGAAATAATTCAGATAACACAGAACACATCAGCACTTACAGAATTAGCATACTTTTCATTTACCAAAGCCTTGTCCACAGCACAAGCATCACTAAGGTCATTCTGGACTCGCATCTCATGCAAAGCAACTGCTGAGTTTAGATACAACAGCTTTTCACAATTTATTAGTCATTGCTGGCCACACACTTTTTGTTTTGTAGTACAGACAGCCTTAACTGAAAGGGTTATTTCCTTCTGTTGTTCCATGGAAATAGATTAGGATTGTTATAAGGCTGGGCTTTGCTTGATGGAAAGTTTCTATATCCCACACAAGCAACATATGCTCCAAAGCTCAAGAAAAATAAACAATGTTAAGCTGTGGTCATACTTTTATTTATAACTGTCACATCAATCCTCATTTTTCTTGAAATATCCAAAACATTATACAAGTGCGTGGCAGATATGGCCTTTGGTTTCATAAGATGTACTTGACAGGGTAACAACAGCTGGTACTGAGTGAGATTTGTATTGGCTAGCTACACGAGATGTCATGATGTACTCATTTGGAAAGTACCTAGGAGCCATACTTCAACTCATTTTGAAACAAGAAAGGCGAGTTCTTTCTGGTTTGTATAAGGTTATATATCAGAAAACCACAGAAACTTCCCACATTAGTAACTACGATTTTCTTAGCTGAATAAAAATATATATATCTTAGGGTATGAGTGCATATACAAAGCTGTTTTATTACACACAAAATGGAAAAAAAAAAATCGAATTCTGAAAGATGAACAGATGATCCCCAATAGCCACGGCAATCAAAAGAGGCAGCTAATATGGAAGTTATTTTCCACTTCCTAAATGGAAAGTGCACTAGTATCAACAATCTACTGAGAAACTAATGGCAAGAGGGGCTGGGGGTGGGAAGGTGTGGTTCAGATCAGAAGTGCTGACCATCTCATCCTATAATTTCCACCTACCAGAACTGAGTACTTGCATAAGCATCTAAGTTAATATGAAAAGTTTCTCAAAATGTGAGCCAGTATGTGTGATTGCACATTGTTCTACAACTGATTTTTTTTTCTTCTTCTACTTGGTGCATCAGGCAATTACAAAAGGTATTATTAAGTTCTTCAGCCATGTCATAAACCTTGGCAGCACTTGATAATTTCTTGAGAGGTTTGATAGAGGAATCGAAAGGTTACAGAAATCTCACATTTTCTTCTTAAGTTCTTAACTTTCACAGCAGTACAATCATATAGAAGAAGCAAATGTGCAAGTAACAGATGAAAGAAGGCAAATAAACACATCTCAAGTTCCTTCCTTCTGAAATTTCAAAAATTATACAGCTTGAGCCAAGTTCAGAAAGCCATGCCTTAAGACCGAGCCCCTGAGGTTAAGAACACTACTGAACACAAGCCCTTTGTAATCAAACCCCTAATTTTGTGCTGTGTTCAAGCTAGCAGTTGCTAGCTGAATTAGCTCCCTAATTCAGAGCTACCCAGGTTGGGCAGCAAAGAACTGCGAGCAAGCTTGGCAGCTTATCGATGGAGGAAAAATTTGCTCTATCCCAGCATGCTCCTTCCCAGTCTGAGTCCGCTCCTCATCTTTTCCTACAGCGCACAGCAGGTGGTATGGGGAGGGCAGGGGATATAACGACAGTACCTTGTGGTTCCCACCATACACGCGTCCTGCCCTATCATGAAAATATATGTGCAGCAATGAACAGGTTATTTCCACAGATTTTTAGCAAAGTAAAGGCAAGAGGAGGAAGGGGGTCAAGAGAAACTCAGAAGGGCATTTCTCCTTCAGCATGTACAGCAATGTTTTGGTAGCTCTAATATTTGTTTTCCATTAGGCATTATGAAACTTAAGAAAATATGTTTTGTGGGTTGTAATCCATAGCTTTTTAACCACTATATTCATTTAGGGACTACGCATATGTTTTTTTTTCAAATACAGACATAAGGGGAAGTTAAAATCATGCCAGAGAGCATTGGTTAGTTCCCAGGAAAGATGGCATCTAGAATTTGGCAGCCTTCAGATACAGGATGAGTACACACACAGTCAGGCTCAACAATTTGAAGTAGTTTGTGTGCACTGTTGCTCCTGTGATGGTGAACCCAAGTAGTTTCTACGTTACAAGCATAACTGATATTTGTAGAAAGAATGTATCCTCATTACCATTCAAGAAAAAATAGATACTGATACTGACATTACGGAAAAATGTTTTGGAAAGAAAAGCCTTCAAATATGTTAAAAAATTTAACTCAAAATTAAGAGTTTATTCTGTAGACTGTGACTGCATTGTAGAAGGGAAATAGGGAAATAAGTAATTCAGTATGCTTCCTTCAGATTTAAGAACATAAGCACTTTTCAGATCACAATATTTAATTTAACTCCGTTTCTGGAAAATAATTAGACACTGAGGGCACAATCAAAATTTTGATCTTGTCTACGCAAAAACTGTTTAAAGGAAATATTTGCTGATATATGGTGCTGAATCCCTCTGCCAATACTTGCTGATTATCCCAGCAGTCTTCCCTCCTATTGATGTATGAAAGAAACAGTCAACTAATTCATTAAACAGGAGGTGCTGATTACATACATACTGTTATCAAAAGCATAAACTACACTTTCTGTTTTCTTTCTCTCAGTTACAGCAATTTCAGGGGCTTGCAAAACAAGTGAACTCAAAATATTCAGCCTGAAATCCGACAGTTAAATAATACTTGGGTATTGCCTCTTTAGGAAGCCAAGACACACAAATTCCATAGACAAAACATAGCTATACACAGCTAGAAGCTATTCTTGATTAAATATTTAAAAAACGGGTAATGCTGATAGCACCATTTTGTCCCAGAATAAGCATGCCCATGAAGGTGGAGCACTCCCTGTGTTTTACATTCATGCCTCCTTTATATTCAAATTAATTTCCAAATACAAGAACTTCTCAATTATTTATTTATGCATTGCCTAAGTACAGAAGACTTGATTCAGTTGGGTACTTTCAATCTTACAGTCAAATGAAGAAGCCTCCAAAAACATGAAGGTGACCTGAACATTGTTATCAGCATTCCTATCCACCTCTATTTATGAATACAAAAAACTATAGTGACAATGGAACTAGGTTCTCAAATTGTATTTATAATTAATCACTGTGATGGACAGCCCCCAAAAGTAGCAAAACGTAGAACAGACTACAGTTAAAGACAATTTACAAATCTCACCTTCCAACCCCAAGTCTGCCATTGATTTAACATGCCAGGATTGGTCTTGAAGTAAAACTAACAGTGTATGTTAATTTGTCATACTTAATTACAATTAAGTGTGACAGTTCTAGAAAACAAAGCAATACCTGATTGGATAAAACTCTTCTACGACATGATAGAACGTGGTAATTAAGAGGAAAAACACAGGAATTTTAAGTGTCCTCCTACTCAAGGTGAAGACTTGTTCTCAGATAAGCTTAAAGAATAACACACCACTGGTATCTCGGTTGCCACGTAACTAAAGACAAGAAAACAGGAAAAAAGAAAGAGCTCAAAAATATCAACAGAACCATGATCCAAAATTTTCTTCCTTTAATTCCACCTTTGGAAGTGAGCACTGTAAAGAACACCCAGAGACGAACCCTCCAGTTTCTGTAGCTGTAAATACCTCAGACAAAATTCTAGAGAAACAGGTGAAACAGTATATGACATTAAACTCCCAGACTATGCTTGGCTGTTAATGTTTTTTCTTTGTGCTTACTCAGAAATGAACAAATTAACCCATCACTGGCTGATAAAAACCCGTTTTTACTTGAAATGTCTCCAGCATCTCGTCACTTTGCTTTTTCCACCTTGAGTACCTGTGCTAACAAATGGCAAGAATTTGTTTTTTCGCCCAGTGCCTCCCTAGAAAAGTCCAGATAAAATAAAGGCAATCTACGAGTCTGCAAAATGTCTACTTTTATTTACTTATTCATTTAAAAGTCCTTCAAGACACAATGCAGAGAGATTCCTCGCTTTAACTGAGGAGAGTTGTATACAGCATTTTACTTCTTCGTCAAACAGCATTCAGGATAGCAAGGCAGTATTTCCAGTATCATCACCATCTGATGTATTTTAGGGGCTCCCCTTATCTTCTTAGCACTGCCTTCCCTTGCAGTCAAAAAGTATTCTACTTCATACTGTTTTGCATGCTCAGAATGCTAATTACAAAAGGCAGGTGGACATACCTTCAGGACAAATGATGTCTAACAGCAGAAACTTTCCAGAGGTCAATGACAAAATTCTTATTTGCTTTGTAGTTCGTACAGCTCCACTAAAACGTTGCCATTACACCATGATACTGGTAACTCACAGTACCTATTTTCAGGATAAGCTTCCTCCTAGCTGTCTATTCCATCTCTTTCACCTGACAAAGCACCTATACTGGCAGTAGGTTCAGGAAGGGTAAAACTGTACATATTTGTGTAAGTAGGACATCGATTGCACTCGCATGTTATTGCTGTTAGCACTTGCCATATGATGCTGCCAAGGGAACGGGTCATAGTATTTCAATTCAGCAAACTTTCGAAGGCCTATCCCGACAACAGAGCACAACAAGGTATTTTTTTCCCAACTCAGCAGCACAACAGATAGATATTCATGCCCAATATTATTGTGTGATGTCCCAAATTATACCACAAACTGCTTATGCAACAGAGGCACCATGCACAAAGCTAAAACAAACTATTCTGCAACAATGAATGGAGACTTTGTTATTTAGGTCTTTGCCAACTGCATGCATCATTGTTGGTTCTGCTAATGTTGAATAAGGACAAAGGATATATTCTGTCCTTCAAGGCAGCATAACACAGTGACGATGCTATAAATTAAAGAAAGCACAACACACTGACAACAAACTCATTACTACTTTCTTACTCTCGGTTCCAATACATGAGTATAGCAGAATTCCTCACATTGTGCTGAAAATAATGAGAAACAGGGATAAACATTGGACAGTCTTTCCGCAGCTAAACAATACAGATCCCACTTCCTCCATCTGGATCCAGTTTTGTGAGACTGTGTTTGTGTTTTGTTGTTTGTCTTTGTTTTGGGGGGATTAGCTTTTATTTATTTGTTTATTTATTAGTTATCAGCTGTCTGTCCTTGTTCTTAGCTATTTTTTAGTACGCATTTTCAGATCTGCTGTTCAACCACACCAATCATTTAAAAAACACTTCTTCAGAACAGGACAATCTGTACTCCTGTAACAATGTACTCCATAATCTCTGGTAATGTTCTGTCTCTCTCCACTACCTTTATTTCAGGCAAATACACGAGTCGCACTTGCAAAAAGGCCATTGGAAGTTTCATTTATACATAGATGTGGATATTTCCCATACTGGGAACTAAACTACACTGGGCTGATTCCTCCATAGCCCCTTACTGTGCTCCTGCCCCCTCTACCATTCCCACACATATATATGACCTGGGCTATCTTGCTTCTAGATATAACCTCAATTATGACTGCAGTATTGAAGATAACCTAGGTGAAGAGTTCAGAGCACACATCTAATAAAGCTGCTTTTTGGAGAATACCACAAGCCTGGAAGTATAATAACTGCATATAAGGAATGACACAGAACCAACTCAATGCTGATGTCCCAGGAGAAAACACTTGTGTCAATACTGTGTTTGCCTTAGGAATTTTTGTGTTCCTACTAACATCATTATCATATTTGGAATAAAGATAATGTTAGCACGCACAAACCGCTGATTATTTTCAGTGAGTTTAACCATGACTAAACAGAACAGCATTAGCCACCACAATGACGAAAGGCTGGAAGGCACCTGACCATCCCCAGTGTAGCCACCAATGCCTTAGACCCAACAACTGCACTGCCCCTGGTCTAGACAAGGCACTGACTGAAAAATGAACAAAACAACAACAACAAATAAACACCCCTCCAACATGTCTCTCTTGAATGACAACCTGACACTTCATGAAGACTATTACAAGCAGAAATACCAATTAGACCAATCAGAAGCAGGAGATATGGGCAAACAGGACGAAAACTTGATAACCAACCACACATACGTATAGAGGGAAGGCACAGATGTTTTCCTTTTTCTGTGTTCCCAAGGCTAGCAGAGAACTTAAGGGAAACATCACCTTCTCCCCAGAGAAACTGAGATGAGCAAAAAGTTGATATGAGAAAACTTTCTAACACAGGCTGTGGAATGAGCTTCTTCTATGACAACAGTCTGATTACGACACCAACGTGTAACTGGAAATAAGCTTAGAAAGAGCTGCAGGCACTAACTGGAGCTTCGACTGCTTGCAAATGTATGCATGTTGTGAAGAACACCGCTGCCCTTAACTGCAACAGCTGCTGGTGTAAGTTCTGCCTGATGTTAATTTCAAATTGGACAAGTTTGTCTGGAAATACCAGACCAGGGTAGACTTCACATCACAGCTCCTGACCTGAGTGGCAAAGGATGCTGCTGTCAGGTCTGTAAGAGCCTTACGGATGCTTCAGGAGTTGATTCAGATGCATCAAAATAAAGGCAAAAATTCCAGACATCCTGAAGGGTTACTAAGGTCTCCCACACTGCTGCAAATTATAGACTGTGTATCAGAATGGCTTAATGTGAAGACAGAGACAGGTGAAACAGTCAAGTGAAAGCATCACTCTCATCATTAAATTTTTTCCACACAAGTAAATTATTTGGAGAGTGAAAAAAGCCATCTTTCCCAACAAGCAAAGAGAAAACTTATAGTTGGTGGAGGCATCCACTGTGAACGGCTTCCCTACGTCACTTCCATCTATGGTCACTTGACTAGGATGTTTCCAAAGAAGGCACTGTATGGCAAAACAAATAAATAAATGAGGGTTCTTAATGCAGCACAAATATTCTCATGCTACTGTTTGACGTAAACAGCAACAAGTATCTGAACTCATAATCCCAACGATTTTCAAGCTGAACTTTGTGATCCAGATTAACAGGCACTCAAATTTTGTCGTATTACAGCCTGAAAACCAAGCAATTCAGAGTCCCTTCTAAAAGGCTTTGTACTAGTTCATTATAAATTTTGCCTGCCCTGTGAAGTTCCTTTACTCCCTTCAGCTCAGGCATATCCTACCAATGGCCTATACGCGGCTCAGTACAGCTGGGAACATAACCATTCCGAGCCCCACACTACAAAGGCAGCAGCTCTCACCTCAGAAGGCCTCCAGGCTACACACCTATTGTCTGCAACAACCCAACTGACAGTGTAAAAAGTGATGGCAAATAACTGTATGCACTATGATTTACTGGCTAAACACGGGGCTCTGGAAAGCGAGAGTACACAGCTTTGCTTTCCAGTTTGATAAAGGAATCTGAGTACAGGTTTCAAAATCACCAAAAAAATCAATTTATATTTGTGACACCATTTCCAGTTGACATAAACACATTATCTTTGAATTTTCAAATGGAACGTATAGAGTTGCAATCAGATATTCAACTCAAAGATCTGACCATGTCTCTTTACCAGACTTACATAAACTCTCTACAACCAGAGAAAAATATCCCTCGCTTCACAACGCGCCTCACTCATGCCATTGCTTTTTGGCAGAGCACGCGCTTGTGAACAACTGCTATTGATAGAAGCACAGGAAGAATAAGTTTTCATTAAAGAATCTCTGAAAAACACCTTCAGAGCTCAGTGAGAACCGCAACCATCGAACCAACCTCATGGATTAGTTTCACAAAACAAGGTCAACTACCCCACTCATTTTACAACTTTGTTCCTCTCTTTAAAGTTTTAAGAAAAATATTAAAAAGCTTCGTTACTTATCTACTAACCGTACTGTATTTTTTACAAGGGCTGCTCCAAATGTAATAAAACAGGAGGCATTACATCCCCCCATGACATCAGAGGCAGATGAGGTGGTGTGGCAGTAGAGGCTAAACCTTCCTGCTATAATTCTATTACATTTTGTTGCCACGTGACAGACAGCAGGAGAGGGACAGTCTAACAGAACAGCACCTGACACAGAAGTGTAGAGGAAGAAAAGGTGTAGAATTGAATTCCTCCATGTGGAAAAAGAGACACCCATTGACATTCATTGCTGACTGTTTACAGTGCATTTTTTTTTTTTTAAATACTGATTTATTTAACAGTCCACTAAAAAAAGAGGGCACTGATACAGAATTATTTCAATTCCAGTCGCACATTACAGAAGCACGTAATTCACACGCCTACCTTGAACAGAAGTCTGATAACTTTTGTTTACATGTCTTAACTTGCTCATTTGCATTCTGCAAAATATTTTTGAAGTCATTAGCTGGAAGATACCGTATCATATCTATGCCACACAAAAATCTTCCATCCAGCAAACAGGCATCATGTCACTAATCTGCGTGATTCAAATGCATCCGGATTTCTGGTAAAAGCAAATGACCAATAATAAAAAAAAACCTATATATAAACAAGCTCAGTTTGGACTCCTGCATTCACATGGGGAATTGTCAGTAGAAGCTCTCTCCTTACTGTAGCTGTATTACTCAACATGCTGTGCACAGGAATTGTTTGTGGAAACATTTGGTATTTTTAGGCCTGGTCTCTCAGTGGGAATTCCACACTTATGAAAGGTATAATTTATACACTCAAACCGGTCCTTGTGTCCTCCGCTATTAATTTACATACAGGGAATAGAAGGTGAATTGTTCTGTGATAAGCTGGAACTTACAAACGTGTTTAAGCATCTGCTGAAAACAAGTAGGAACTATGCTCTTGACATGAGTACAGGCTCCTCTTTTCTGTGAAAGTAAGAGGTAAAGGAAAAAAAAAAAAAAAGGCTCAGCTCAATACAGGACAGCAATGCACATAAAGTAAATCAATACTGAATAAAAAGCCACAAATCTACTTTTCTAATTTCCAGTGGTTCTTTTAAGCTAATTTTCAAGGTACGTAATTTTTCACGATTTATACCAAACTCCTCCCCAGAAAAGCAAATAAAATGACAACTGAGGAAATACATACATAGAATTTCCATGGGCCTCAAGCAGAAATGGAAAGTGATAACTAGGAAGAAGCAAGGACAACTCAGCTGGAATACTCACTCACCTCTTCCCCTTAGCAGAATGCTCCAGCATCAGCAGCTAGAGATAGGTATGAACAAAGCTGTGCTTCCACAGTATGTTTACCTTCCTAAACTCAAACTAATACTTGTTTTGTTACAGCATGAAGGGCAATGGGGTGAGTTCCAGAGCATTTCTTCGCTTCCTCACCAGCTTAGCAGCAGGATTAGCATGAAGGGGGTTAAGTGAACACTAACTTGGAAAGGTATTACTGATCTCTGAGATGTAATTTCTGAAAAGAAAGAGATGGAAAGATTGGATCCGTCACTGGAAAAACACTCTGCTTTTTTCCAGTGGATTTCTCACATAAAAGTTGGTGTTGTTACAATCATTATTTGGTGTAACTCCAAAATAAGCAAAGCCACGTTTTATTTATCAGAGATTTACCAGGACAGCAAAGGAATAACGCACCAGGAGAGGTGCAGCCCCTATATCCTCCCCACTAAAGGACTCCTGAGTGCTTTGCTAACAGCTGGGCAGCACAAGGACACAAAAAGCCATAGCACAGTTTCACTCAACCCATGCTGCGTCACCTTCAGCCTTGCACGCCTTCCAAGAGCAATGCTAGCCGATAAGCAGTTCCCACATGCACATCTACATATGAAGCAGGAGTATATTTTAAAATTCATGTATAAAAGCACCCTTTTCTCACATGGGCACATTAAAATAAATAAATAAATAAATAAAATCAACCCACAAAATTTGACATCATAGCCTCACTATGTTCCTTAACGCTCCTGGGTACAAAGATGGCAACAGCGATGAAGGAAAGTCTTTCCCACCTTCATGCAGCCAGAAGCCTCTTCCCTTTATCTTCTTCTGAGGATCTAATCCCCACGATTCATATGCTATGGTTCCAAGGGTATGTAAGCACAGGTCCCCAGGCACGAAACGGAGGCTGCAGCCAGATGAGAAACCTGCAGCCCACGCTCCCAGCACTTGCTTCAGAAATTGAATGAAGAGCATGAGCACGCTGTATGCAAGGTCTAGTACATTTAGAGAGCTACTTGCCATGTTCCTCACCATAGACCCACTCAGATGAATAAACACTGGTATAGTTGCAGGGACACAGAGGAGGTCCTGGGCACTACTGGAAGGAATTAATTCTCAGCAGGAAGACATCCAGCTGTTAACTGCTTTCCAGCATGAACTGTACCTTCAGACACTT
Source organism: Oreortyx pictus (assembly GCA_036925125.1). Classification (NCBI taxonomy): domain Eukaryota; kingdom Metazoa; phylum Chordata; class Aves; order Galliformes; family Odontophoridae; genus Oreortyx; species Oreortyx pictus. The sequence goes on along the minus strand of JAUPFR010000003.1, from coordinate 82,134,137 downwards.
CATTTCAATAATTCATTCACCACGAAGGGACTCCCCCAAACAAAAGGCAATATAACCCTACCATGGTCATAAGGAAGAGCATGCCAAATAGATCTCAGAACGCACAGCACTTCCCGCCTGGTCATGCCCCATGCTTACGAAGCAAATGAAGATATAAAAAATAAAATTAGAAAGGCGAGCCATGCTGCTCCAAGATTTTAAGAAAGGGTTCTGCTGGAAAACAACAGGTCAAGCAGGAATGCTGCTACCTGGGATAGCCAGGCTTCAATCTCCAGCATAACCCTAAATGACCATTGCAGGGCTTGATTTAGCAAACCCCTTGGCCACAACAGCTGTTCAGGCTTCAGTGGCTAGGAGGTGCCCACACAGCTTGGTCAGGATCCCACTCAACCCTTCCGCATCTCATCTTCTTGCCTTTGCAGGGCCAGCTAAAAGAAGCACAACAGAAAAACAGAGGAGCCCAAATGAATAGTAACATTTTTCACCATCTGTCAATTGTTGCTGATTTTGGACCACTTCGAGGACAATAAGAGAAAAATGACAGGATAAATGCCTGAGTCAGTTCTGGTGATTCCCTTCATTTCTCTCTGGCACAGACAGAAGAGAGCAGGCTGTATGAATGGTACTGTACCAACAGCACTGTTAACAGTCATACACAGAGCACTGAGAAGTTTGGATTACTGCATGTGCAGAAAGATTGACAATTGCAAATTACTTATTTTTGGTATTGCTTATGCCTGACAGTTTTAAAAACATCTGAGGCAGAAGGGGAGGGGAAAAGAAAATGCCTACAAAAAGCTGGCAAGATCAGTTATAGACTTGCTTGCTATGAAAGGCAATTGTTTTATTTGTTGCTTGCATGTGTTTTCTTTCCACTCCTTCTCAGTGCTCAAAACCTCTGCCAGTTTGCCACAAACAACAGAAGCCCTTCTGTGCAAACAGAGGAAGCACTCTCTGCTCTCTAAGCCCAGGAAGAAGGTGGAATCCAAACCTTCCACAGAGTATCAAAAGTAATGCCACAAAAACATACCTGGGGACAGGTGGGAGTCCAAGTAGTCAGAAGGCACAAATAAAAATCAAGCGTCCTTTGGAAGACTATATACATAAACTATGAAACTTTGCAAAAATAGAAGAAATGAGATTATTCTACACAGGATTTCTCTTTCTGATGTGTTAGTGTAGCACGCTCTGTTTTTGGACAGTTAGAAGCAAAAAGGAAATCATGTTTTTTCCAGTGTGCCTCACCTCCCTGATGCTATCTCCATGTGAATATTTCCCTTCCAAGTTGAATCATTTTGCCTCAAACTCTTTGAGGAACTGTTCAGTAATTGCAAATGATGTTGATTTTTAAAAATGAATCATTTAAGATGCAGAAGATGAGAAGCAAACAATGCAGAAAGCAAGGGAGGGAAGAAGGGGGAAGGCTATGGGTTTGCCTCTCTACAAGATTTGTTTTGATACAGTATCCCTGTTGCATGAATTTTCCATATGCTTTTGTCAGATCCAGTACTTAAAGCCACAGAGCCACCCGAAGCTCCTTTTTCACTGTGCGCTTACGTGGCAGGCCAACCTCTGTTCAATCAGTCAGTCTCCCCTGAAGCCAGGATCTGCAACCCAGAAAGATGTAAATGCTCCTTTGGACAAAAGCCTCAACTTCACAACACGAGCTAGTCAGCAAAGCAAGCCACAATATTCTGCTACAAAACACCCGTGCTTTCACAAGGAAGAATAAAATATTACCAATAAAATAAGAGTAACTATTTTTGCATACTCATATGGAGCAAATATCACAACAAAAACGCAGATTTAAATGAGCAGATGCTAAATAATCAAAAAACCTCTAGTTTTTGTACATGCTTGACTTTCTTTGGCATTAAAGAAACAAAGAGTATTTCTTTATCGGGTTTAAAATTGAAAAAAAAAAAAAAAAAAAAGCCCTAAACTTCAGGTAAAACTTGATTGAAGCCCTCTCTAGACTATGTAGATTTCAAGAAACAAAACCAAAAAGCAACAACAAACCATCTTCACACACTTTTTTTTTTTTCCTCTTATCTGATTAGAAAACCCCATAACCCCACAGCTAACTGAAACTCGGTCCCACAGGTGCTGTGCCTAAGGACTGGTATAGAGGGAAGGTGCATCTCCTGCACATTTCTACCTCATATCCACAGTCTTCAGCATTCAAAAGATTCCCTCCATTCCCCAAGCACCACTTTCTGTTTACACAGAACTGCATATTTAAATGCAGCACACAGGCTGTTCGAGGCATTTAAGTCACTTGAATGCAGATCTGTTAATCAAAACTGATTGCCAGCGCTCCTTCCATTTACTGAGGGTTCTTCTGCAAGATACCATTATAGCTCCTGTTGCCAAAAGTGTATCTTCAGAGCTTCATGGAGAAAAAGCTGATCAGCTATCCCACTGGCTCAAGAGACCAGTTTTGTGTGTCAGCCCTTGCTAGAAACAAAACATTCACATTAACTTGCAGGTAACAAGTACATAATTGTACACAAACATTAACCCCTTCTGACAGTTCCAAAGCAGATTTCTCCTCTGCCTCTTTTCCATGCACTGGTAAATTTTAAAGCATTTCAAAGTTCTTCATGCCCTCACAGAATTAAGTGGTTAACCAGAAACTTTCAAGCTCAGGAAAACACTGACCACTACATGATTTTTGAACCATTTTCTCCTGCCAAAAGGACATTAACTTTCAGACTCCTCCCTGCTCCTAAAGATTTTTAAATAGCTTTTTATAATTACCATATCCAGCTACAGAAGCCCAAGATCACTGAGCTAAGACTACCCCAGCCCAACTGAAAACAGAAAATTTGCAAGCTGCACTTCGAAGCTTTTAATGTCTGGCCACAGACAGCATGCTAAGGTTCCCTGGAAAATACCCAAACAGGTTCAATACCTTCCTTGCCCTTGATGCTACTAATATACATGGAAAAGGAAGCTGTGAGGGGCACATCAGCCTGCTCACCACACACTCCCCTTTCTTTAGTGAAGTTCTTTTGACAGTTCAAGGCAGCAAATATGAGCAATCTTGTGCGCAAATCTGGGCAGCGTTTTACTGAAGCACAGAACTTGATCACTCAGAAGAAAAGCTGCTCAAGCGTGGACCTTCAGTTGAATGGAGAATCAAGAACTTTTACACAAACTGGAAGAAAAGAAGCACAAAAAATTACTGTGTAGGTGGGGAAAATGTTTCAATATTCATGTGCCTCTTGCGTTCCCAGCAGTTCTAAGCGTGTTGATACAGACATACCAGAAATATAACCATACACTTGCTCACTCTTTTATTTTGAAGAGACTACAGAACTACCACTCAAAATAACAGGGTCTCTTTTCGGATACACTGAAAATCCATTACTTGGCAAGGCCTTCTGAGTATGCTACAGACATATCAAATTCTTCAAACCTCTGAGCCTTGGCTCTTAATACACCATGTTTCTCTATAGTGAACTCCTTGTTCTGCTTTCTCACTGCACTATGAGATGTTGTTCCTGAGGAACACACCTGGTTAACTGTATTCTTAAAGCCTCATCATGTAAACTCAGGGTCACTTCCGCTGAAGCATCTTTCTATCTACAACTCTGATCAGTGAGAAAACCAGAATGCGTAAGATGTCAGCAATATCAAAGGTCTGTGAAATTTAAGAATAAGAAGAAAAGGAGCAGGAACAAAAAGACAGCATGGTTTTCCTGTTTTTAAAGTGTTCACTTGATTACTAGCAGGCCAAACGGCAGAGAAGCAATATCTGTAGACAGAATTTGTTTTAGAGAAAAAAAAAAAAAAGGAAAAAAGCACAAAGAAAGAAAAAAAAGAAACTCACTTAAGAGTTGTTAAATAAAAAAAACCTGAACTTACAGTCTTAAAAAAGAATATTCTATGAACTTACTTCTGAAAAAGCATGGTAGAAGGCAGCTATAACATACTGGAAAAACACTAAAAATCAAAAGCCGTTCTGTACCGAGACCATATCCTGCCCGCGAAACTCTTCCCTGAGCACTGGGACACACCGACTCTGCCTGAGGTGCCCTCCCACCCACTTGGGCAGACAGCATCCCTCAGGCAAAGGCCCCCAGAGGGAGATTCCTGCTCCAGCCCACAACTTCAGAGTTCGCCTGGGGAGCCCTCCTGCATATGTAGACAGCATACTGAGGCAACTGAAAGCTTCAGAAAAGGAAAAGCCTCTAGATGGGAGAGCTTCAGAGCCAGCCTGACTAGCCTGCATAAAAAAAAGAGAAGATGGACCATTTTGGCAAGAAGCAGGGATGCATTCAGCAGCTAACAACAAATACAGGCTCGCTCTTGCTGTCCTTGGGGCAGTGGGTGCCTACGCAGGAGGTTCTTCAGGATACTGTCACACTGGTACAAAACTTTGTTATAGAGGCTCTTAGAACAGTCTGTCCACAAGTTACATCATCACTGGTACATTATATTTCAAAATTTTCAGAAAAAGGAAAAACAAAAATCCACAAAGAAATTATTTTCATAGATACTGATGGACACGTACCTGGACATCAAAACTACTCTAAAGGAAGTGGATGATTTCACCTACACAGAAATACTCAAAAACACCATAAGAAAACTTACTGAAACGTTCCATAAATCAGTGCCATGAAAAAAAGAACACCAAGAAATGTGTGCAAGACAAATTCACTATGTACAATGCACAAAGACTTATTGGAAAATGATTCAATCTCCCCTGTAATGAAGTATTTTCTGTATTAACTGTATTTTCACAGTTCCTACTCTGCCTCACAAAAGCATTGTCCTTGTACTGAAGGACGCAATTCTCTTTTAAGAGCCAACGCATGAAACTATCACAACATGCATACTTAGCTCTGCCTCTTGACAGCTGGGAATTACAGGAACATTTTGACGTAGGATGTATTTTACTAATAAAAATTACATAGTAAAATATTTTAAACATAATCACTACATACACACCACTGCGTTTCCTTGATAGAACTGGAACAGAAACACAAATAGTTCTTTGCTGCATGAAATCCTGGAGCAGGAAGTAAGAACTGTACATCTGCTGACTGAGACGTGTACTCCTCTTCAAAAGACGCAACTGCTGGAGATTCCACAGAGGTAATGGAATAGCAAAACCACCAGAGAAACTATGTTTTACGTGCCATTTCTAAACATTTCTTTCTTTTTCCTGGCTCGGTATCATGACTGCATAACAAACTTTAGGGTAGGAGCAAGCGTTTGATCTCCCATCTGATTTAGCAGCACTCAGCTAAAAACAATACAGCTCAACGTTAACTTTTACTTCCTAACCCCTAAAATCAGGTCAAAAAATCAGAGGAAATCATGTGGCACGCTCGGGATATTCCATGACTACCACTGCTGGCAGGGCTCGAGCCACATATTTCATAGGTAACTAGGAACACATACGCGGTTGTTTTGTAGCTACATTAGACCACAGGATCCTGCTCAACTACCACTTTTTCCTCCCTGCACTTCTTTCCAAACTTCTTGCAGTTTTAGCCCAGGAGAAGGATTTACAAAGGGGACTTAGCACAAACTTATCTTTCAAGCACACAGGAATTAGGGGGAAAACGGTTCACGGGGCATTTTAACGTATGAGTTCGTGGTCTTCTTTATCACACATTCTTTACTCACTGCTTCAGCTGTCAACTAAAGATGTTAAGTGCAGTTTACTGTGCTAACCAGATGCAGTTATGAATATAGACAAAATCTGAAGTCAGAGATTAAAGCAACACACACACGGACTTCCTCAGCTTTAGCCTTCCACTTTTCACACCTGCGGGTCATTACAAAGCAGTTTCTTTTTCAGTCACCAGAGGTCATAAGGGAAATGCTAATTCAGCACATTCCGTGAGCCGTCTCATTCTGAGAGAAACTTTACAGACATTTTATAAGTTATCATACAAAAAACAAACAGTTCTGCCCAGCCCTACTCAACGAGAGCTTCCCCACTTCCTCCACATATGCGTCACCGAAGGCTCTGAACATCTGCTGTACTTTTTTTCCCCTCCTCCTTCTTAATGTAAATATTCTGAGTTACGGTACACTTAACAAGTGGAGGGAAAGACTGCACCTTGCGCAATATGGAAATTTAAAGTCCAGTTGCTTCACCTCCTTTAATACAGAAAGGAAAGTCTTACTTTTCCAACTGAGCAGAGAGGCTCAATTTCCCCTCCTCGTAATCTCAAAAGCCATTACTGAGCTAAAACTCTTGCTGCAGAAGGCCAGCATACCAAAGAACGAACAAGTTGAGGAAGCGTATACTTGTATAACTAACTCCTCGAAAATGCACAGCTCTGGAAAGTCTCATTTATGTTTCCTGGCATAAATATTTAGAGCAGTTTGCAAGTTGAAATCAAATTGTCTGATCACAAGAAATTCAAGCAACGTGCCTTCTGCACCAAAAGGGAACAATTTCAGGATTCAAATACAAACACAACGTAAGCCCAAAAACAGAGGACTAATTTTTTTTTCAAGTCAGGCTATGGGGAGACTGCTCTGAAGATAACAAACGACTGTGGCTAGAACTACAGTTGTCACCTCTTCAGCAACTGAGCAAAGCGTTCTGTCAGACAGATGCTACTCCCCACAACCACCTGTGAGCAGGCAGCAGAGGGAGGCCCTGCACACCTCTCCCCCCTGCCAAGGATAGGGAACGCACCCCAGAGCCCAGGGGTGCTGGCCTGGAGTAGCAAGCACTTCCCATACCATTCCTTTCAATCACCATGAAGTAGACTCAAGGTACAGTTTGAAGGAAACTGCTGCAAATTCCTTTGTTACTTCTTTACTGACAGACAATTCATTGCAACAGTGTTTTTAAATGCTCACACTTGGAAAGTTTATTTTGCTAGATACAAGAGGGAATGTGCAATCACGCAGCACGCAACCACAAAGTCTGGGAGACTGATGTATACAAAGTTTGAACATAAGGATGTGAGTGTGAATTTGCAAAGTTTTAGATCAAGAAAAAGTCAATACAAAAAAATATGTGGGACAATAAGCCTGTGTCCTTTCTCATAACAGACAATTCAGGACATCAGGAACCATAAAACAGAGGAGGCTCCAATAACTAAGCTCTTCTAGCCTGCCCAGGATTCTGTTCCCTACCTGTTATTTTCTAAAGGCGACATCCTGAAAGCAGCTGTTTCATTGCTGTTGCGTGGGCAAGTTCACAGCCTACACAAGACTATAAAGCAGTTACGTTACATACACGCTCACTGCAGACCAACATCTAGCCTAAGTTGTCAGGATGATACAGGTCAGAAAGGATTCTGAAATAAGTTCTATTCTTCTAAATGCTCGCAAGAAAGCTTGATTCTCACAAAACGCAGCTGTTCCAGAGCCCAAAAAACTTAACTCAGTTTCATCCCAAAGCCAAATGCCTGCTCTATTAGAAAAGTTTGTTAAGAACAACTGTGGAAATCTCACTTGTTGTTTCTCTTTTCACAGCTGCAATTACATTTTTTTCCAAAACCTTTCTAAACACACTGGAGCTCATGCTCCAGTCCAATGTGTAGTATTTAATACGCTTTGCTCAATTAATAATGAACAAGATACAGCATGCAAAGTCAAGACAGAATTATGAATCTGCGTTACTTCACTGTTTTTCCCTCAAAGAAATCTAACTTGCTCCTAAGAGATATTCAAACCCCATTTTTGTGGCTGCTTTTTAGTTTGTGTGAATTATTTTTTTAACCTTACTCTTCATCAATTTCTTCAAGCTTCATCCCAATTCTAACTGCAACGATAAGATTTCCAATCCACACAAAACAACGTGTTCTTTTCTACCATCAAGAGAACACCACTAAGCTGCTTCCTCTCCCCTTCCTTTTATATATATATATATATATATATATTTTTTTTTTTTTTTTTAAATCAACAGTCATCCTTGCAGATGAGTCTTTGCAATCCTTTTACCTGGAACACCATTTCTTTATCCCCCTTTCTAATGTTATTTTAGCTCCCTCTGAAAGCACCTATTTTTGCTACCGTCTGCATCCAGCAGACTCACTCTGCACATCCTCTTTTTCTAATCTATCCCCTATTTCTATCCCCTTTTTCTAACATTTTCCATGTGCTACACAACAATCTACACACAGAAATATTCAGTGTTGACAGCAGCAACTACATTTAAGCATGCTCTTGTTTGTTTTTTACTCCAATCATATTTTGTCCATCCTGCATGAAAGTTGCACGTCACATTTTATGAGACGGTATTTTTTTGTTATTATCTTGTGTTTTCAGTTAACATGTCAACTAGGAAAAGTGCAGTTTCCTCTTGGGTTTACCAGTATACTAAACTTCTTAGCCATTCCATTAGGAACCTCCACTGGTCCTCAGTTTTGAGATCTGCCAATAGAAGAAGGTTTTGCAGGGAAAAGCAAACAGCCTGGAAGTAAGGAACAGATCTTACGTTATCCTGATGAAAATATATACTCATCTTCGGGCCATTTAAGAATCTTAGAAAGCCTGCTGCTTACACATGGCAAATACGTATTTCCAGCATAGTTTCACGATGAGTTCAAGTTGGCATGCATTAGAACGTGCACTGAAAGGAATGAGTGGGGTGTGTGGGACCGGGGGGGCTGATCCAGCCTAAAAATCACTCCCCGCCCTCAGTGTTCACAGAGCTAAAGCAACCTCAATATACTACTTGGGAAGCTACGACCTTAAAGATGTTCCTCTCTAAAGGCTCTCCCTGCACCCAGGGGCTTTCTCAGCAACATTATGCCAAGCACACTGAAGTGAGCTATTACAGAAGATGGTACAAACATTTAAATCCCGTAAGCCTTATTCTCTCCAAAGGCTCTAGCAGCTTTCAACACCAGCATCAATTGTCAAAAAGCACACAAGGAGGGAGAGGGGTTTCCTCCTCCATTCCTCCTGCCCGTCCAGGAGGGCACAGTCTATGCTCTGAAGGCCTGCCCCGCCTAACAGGGTCCCAGTATGGCACTGACTCATATGGGAAGTGCTGTGGTTCAACATGATGGAATTTCTTGGGGTTTTTCTTTTCATCTTTCAAGTTTGCTATTTTGACAGCTAGAAAGTAACATTAAAGAGTATATTCAAAATGTTGAGATGGTGACGCAAAGCAGTAAAGTTTCAGAGCGACAAAAGTAAGGTTGCTTACCCAAAAGAAACCAGCTTGGCTCCGGGCCTTGCTTGCAGAACACCCCAAACACGAGACTGCTGGTTTCTCCATCTTTTCCACTGTTTAGCCCCTGAGAATCTGCTTCACAACACTCACGACCTTATCCTCCAAGCCACTATAAACTGATGCAGTATCTCCAACTTACAGGCAGGAAATAAGAGATTAAAAGATGCACCAAAAGCATTGGCTAATCTTGGGTCTTCAACTTGAGTCACCTAAGCCTCAATTGAATGAATTCATTTTTTTAGGGTGCTTAGCATGTTCCTGGCTACAATTTGACCGCAAGATACAAAGTGCAGCAACAACAACAGAATTTGTGCCGTGGCACCTCAGCTTTGGCAAAACATAGAACACAGTAAGCAGCAGGCTGCAGAAGCTCGGTTTTACAGAATCACTCAACCTCACACAAAAAAGCTTAAGAGGCAGAGGCAGGAACAAAATGCAGCTCTCTTGAGGCAGTGCAGTCTTATCCATCCCACCAGTCTTTCCTCTGTTGCAATCCACTCTCAGCAGGCATCTGACTATCACCTGTGGCCACTGACAGAAGGGGCCCAGCCATCCTGAGCAGCTAACAGGATCAGACCCTGTCAAAAATGCTGACACAACCAAGTTTAGGGATGCATACCAGGGAAAGGATGGCAAACTATAGCTTTAAATTCAGCCTTTCTTACACTGCAGAATATCTTATTTTTTCATATGTAAAAATATATATTATTCACATTACAGTGGAATGCAATGGCTGCAGCCAAGAAGTTAAGGCGCAAGCTGACACCTATACTTCAAGCACGTAAAACAAAACCAAAAACAAGAGGGAGAGAAATTCTATCATTCCACATCCAGGGCGCGAAACACGAGGCACAGACTGCTTCTAATGTCTACGGGATGTATGGCCTATGCATTGCATTACAGGCAGACCTGGCCAGCCAGCTGAAACCTACAGAACTAGATGGTCCTTCTATCTTTATAAGGGAGACTTTAGTTTGAAGTGAAATTACTAGAAACAGTCTGATACACAGAAACACTTGCTACCAAATCAGTGTGTATTTCTGTAACAGACATCAAGACAAAGCTCTGACTTCTTGTTCCACCTGTGCCACAAATGCTCCAGAAATTTCATCGAGATATATATTTGAGCTTTTTCGACAGCGTCTTGACAAATGGCCACAGGCATGCCACAAAGTGCAGACTACCAGCACTTCTGATGTACCAGCCCTGCAACAACAGCACCTCATAGCTGCCCTAATGCTGTGTGTTATTTTAGAGTCAGAAACATAACTGTGACGTGAAAGTCAGATGTTATGCCTGCAGATCTCTTTTAGGCACAAGTTACAGATGTGAACCCTGCAAAATCTGCTTTTTTCCTTTCTTTTTAATGCAAATCACAAGTTACTGCACAGTACAACAATACACTCTCAAGTCTTACAGACTACATGACTAAGCACTAATCAGAAATGTTAACTGGTCAGCTTCCAATGTCAACAGGCTAATTTCAATACTGAAAGCACGTTATAATTTTCAACCAAGACAAAGAGCCTTTTCTAAATTACACTTAACACATAGCAGACACCTCGCTCTCCTGGAAATCATCAGACACAGAACATATTCCAGCAAACTGAGGCACACTTTTCAGATTACAGCAAAGCTATCAAGCTGTTGAACAAAACAACTTGTATTATACTTGCACTTCCTTAACAAGCACAAAGCGTTAAAGAGATTCAAACACAGTTATTGAAGTTTATGGACCCATCCACCATTTGCTTCAAATGGAAATATTTGACTGAGAAGGAGAAACAGAAACAGCAAGAATTTGTATTTTCAAAATAAGAAGCTTATCTAGGAAAAAGAGCAAGTTCAAAACATTTGTAACAATTTCATATTGGTGCATCACAGCTCTGCTAAACAGCGTACAAAGAATAAGAATCTTCTCAATTTAATCTCTGTAATTGGGTGCACCAAAGTAAACAAAAACATGAGCTGTTCTTCCTCCTGTACCCTCACAACTGTCGGACAACAGACCAGGCTCACACTGCAGGACTAAAAGCATGATTCTCTCACGTAGCCATACCTCCAAGAATACATTTCTGCTACTGTGACATTTTTGCTCCATTCATGCATCAGATGGTCACGTAAATACGCTGTGTGACTGCACACAAAGCAGTCTTTTACCAATCTCCTAAAACGTGACACCACAAGCGAGGTTAACTCTTAAGAGAGACAACCCTCAGGATGTCTCGTAAGCACTGAAGACGGTAACGATCCCACTGTTTCCAGCCCACCTCCTGAGCAAGACGGATGTTTTCCTCTTTGGCAACACACTCATTTTCTAGAGGATGACAACATTTTCGTCGGCAACGCGATACATGGCTGAAATATCCAAGGGGCTAAGACAACACCAGGAATGCCTGCTTAAAAAATCCATTCTGGTCACAGAGCTGACAGGTAATTCAGATATCTGGTTAGCGTTTGGTTTTTTGTTTCGGATTTTTTTTCATCTTAAGTCTGATACCACGCACGATTACCCTCACCAAAGCAGCTCCCTGCTGATGCTAATGCTTTCCAACCTAAGGACCTATTTGCATTGAGAAGCAGGGAAGACTGATGTGACAAAACAAAACAACAAAACAAGCATAGCATAGCTGATGTCTTACTGACATAAGGCATCAGATGTAACACGTTCATTCAGCTGCAGTCAAGCATTAAAACCACGTCACTAGCACATAATCATGAAAACAAACGGCCAACTAATTTTGTTGGTTTTATACATATGTATACACGTATAGAGATAAATTTATTTGCAAAATAATGCTTCCCATATCCTGCCCTCCTGACACGGGTTCTTTCCTGCTGTAAAAATCAGGTTAGTATGGCACTATATATTGACTCGTCTATAAACAGCAAGTGGAAGCCAAGAGAGAGGAAGGGGGTACAGGACCTCAGCACACTCCAAAACAAAAATCAAACGCACATAATAAATAAACAAACAAGCTTGATATTTACAGAGGTTATCCATGCTCGCAAAAAAAAAAAAAAAAATCTTTAGGTTTCTTGCCAAAGCCTTAAATTTAGCTCTATACACTAAAGAATGCTATTTCATTTTCCCCAGACAATAATGTTACTTACTGTAAACAAAGGCAACATTAAAACCTTCAAAACTTAATTCTGTGCTGCAAGATACCCCCAAATTAACTTTTTTTGAGGGGGGGGGAGAGGAAGAAAAGGCGAAGTTATGGATTCCATTGCTTTGGTTTTCTTTTGCTTCAGAACTTGTGTACATATTTTAGGTTCTTGGATTTGGTTGTTTATTCTCCAGGCTGACTTGGAAAGTAAGTGCAAACCCAGCAACTCGTCTGACGCACAACAGAGCAGCCAAGGGTTGTTAGACAGTGCTCTCTCAGAGAAGTTAAACATTGATGGGCCCCAGACAAGCCCAGGTAAAGCCACTGGCCATTCAATCGCTATGGGGCAACCAGAGAGGTTGAGACAAGGAAGGAAGAAACCAGGTGAGGGCATGGGGCATTCTTAGCACACAGTGCAGGAGGTAATAATTAAGTTTAGACAGTGTAAACATACCTTTTATCCTCAGAACAAAAGCCACTTATTATTACATCTTTGTTTCACCTTAGATCACAGCCACACATTCTTTTTACAGATCTAGTTATTATCTGTACCAATAACCGTAAATTAAACCCTACAGGTACAGAATGCATTTGTTGTTTGTTTGTTTAAAATGTTTAATGGTTAAGACTCTCAATTTTAGGCAGGTCCAACTTTCTGTACATAAAAAAAAAAAAAAAAGCTGTGGGGGAACAGAAATACAAAATCTTCCAGCCTCTTTCAATTCCATCAAAACCTGATGCTCTCAGCAAGTATCTTCTGCTATATTCTCAGAAACTGCTAAAATGACTAAAGCAACTGAAATCCAGTTTTCCTCATTATCTAGACAAAAAATGGAAATAGGGCATAACTAATGAGAAGTAAACTGATTTTTCAAATCACTTCACCTCTAATAACCCATTTAGTAGCAATGTATGCTCACAACACATTGAAGTTTGCAGAACGTGGGTAGTTTCAACAACCATTTCTAACCGTTAAAAGGTTTAGCTGTCATTTCAAATTAGGGGCTCATTCTATACCTCTATTTCTTTTTTAAACATTTAACCCGTCTTGATTTATTTAAGACCTCAATTTGCTGTGGAGAAATAGAAACTGATGAAAACTTCTATTATAAGGACAATAAAAGCTAAGTGACTGGGGAAATTACACAAGGAAAAAAAGTAATTAATTTACACAATTAAGAGTTTAATTAGATTGTTTATTTTAAGCATTTACTGAAGTGAATACAAAGCTAAAAAAAAAACAAACCCCTTTACAACAGATTTAACTCCTTTTAAGTTTGAAGCAATACAAGAGTAGATAACAGAGCACTAAAATTAGATCACCTTTACATTTGATCAGAAAACGTAACGTCAGCTGTATCAGCAAGCTGGTAAGCAGCAGTATTAAAATCTGGAGTCTAATTTATTGCTCAGAAGGGGAAGCAGCATCACCAAACATTAAGCATTGCTGAGTGCCCACTGCTGCTTCTCTCCTCACTGGATCTGTGATGGAAGTTGATCCATCATGCTGAACAGCACTACTCAGCACTTCCTGAATGAAGACACTGCTAAAATGTCTTCTACAGCAGAGCTGCCATGTGGTAGCAGTGATACAGGTCACAAATGCAATGTCTTTGGTACAGCTGTATACACCAGTGCTTAGAAGCCTCTCAACTGTACACTAAATGAAACATACCTTACATTGGTTGGGTGTCCCTGTTTAAAAAAAAAAAACAAAAAAAAAAAAACAAAACACCACCCATCAAAGCAAAATGCAAAAGAGAAACAAATGCTGTTCCTGCCCCTAAAACTGCATGTTGATATTTGTGGTTTGTCGTTGCTTTTATTTTCTATACGGCTGTTTCCCTACTGCAGCTGTGAAACTCACCTTAAAAGAGCTGATCACAGCCACACGTGAGGGTGCAGGTGGAAGCACGTTCTCCTGACAGCTACTGATCAGAGCAGCAGTGTAAGAGTGTTTTCCTTCTGCATACACATCTGCTCTTCAACTAACCTGTATTTTTCCCCTTACTTAATTCCTCCAGGGCCACTTTGACCAAGACAGCAACAAGCAATCACAAACTCAGGACCATATTGCTGGTGTTCGTCTGCCACCCCAGGCTCTGTGCAGTGTGTTGGGATACTGTTCAAGTAGATGCTCAGTTTGTGTGGGGGGGGCGGAGGTGAACATCATCTCCTCTCTGAGCCCAGCTGTGTGTGAGGGAGGGCAAGGAGACCAAGGTCAAACCCAGAGATTCCTGAGGCATCACAGTGACAGAGGTGATAAAAAGTGCGGGGGCATGCCTGGGAGTAAAGCCGGATCTCCCCAACAGCAAGCCACACTTATTACTATTAAGAAAAACAACCCCTGGATGACAGCTCTCACACTGCCTCTACGTTACACGCTCGCTTCCCACCTCCTGCTATATTTCAACTGTAAATTCTTTAGTAAGGAAACAACGCCTTCCTTTCCATTTTCCAAGCTCAAGCTGGTTATTGCTCTCTCTATGCATAGAGAGAGTGCTGCCATGCACACACGCTGTAGGAATACGAACAGATTCTGCTTATTTTCTCATATTTATATTCTCTCAAAATCTGAGAAGCCTCCTGGGTTACTCCTACAATTGCTGGCAAACAATGTTTGGGTCAAAACAACCTCCTTAAGCATATATTCCTTCAACCTCATAGCTGGAACTGCACCCAAGTCTCCGAAAAGCTATTTTTTTTTTTTTTCTGCTGACAGCAACATACCTCTGAGATTTCTGGGATGTATCTGCTTCGTCCGAGGCATTTTCTTTTAATCTCGTACACTGCTTCCTCCTCCCAGAATTGAACAGTACAGCAAGCAGAGAGGTGGCAGTTCCATAAACTTGTCTGAGGAATCAGTTAATCCATATGCTAATAGAATAAAAAAGAGAAAAGTTAGGAGATGCGTGCATTAATAAGGAAATATATATATATATATATATATCCACCTGACTGAATCGGCTGTGAAAATGAATGAGAAGCACACAGTACTTCTGTACCTATCCTTTTATGGAGCAGTATGTTCCAAATTAAATTAAATTAGGGTGAAACTCCTTTTGGGATCTCTCAGGAGGCATGAGAAAAACCAAGACACTTTTTTTTTTTTTTTTTTTATTTTCCATGTTCGTCAGCTGTCTCCTAGCCAGAAAACGACTTCCAACAACTTGTGTCCCACACGAATAAATCCAGAGAACTAAACAACATCTGACATTAGGCTTCAAGATAAGGGATGTTCACGTGTAGGGGGGAGGCAGAGCAGAGGGCTGTACACCCCAGTGGCAAACACAGCTCCAGAGTACTCCTGGGGATGTTCCTGGGGAAGCACTGTGCGTGCAGCACAGGACAGAACGCTCACAGCACTTCTTCCCTTTTACAGTGATCTGCTGGTATACTTCCAGTGTGTTTCTTCACCTGAAATCCCATACAGATCTAAGGCGAAGTACTTATAGAACTTAAGAGAGAGGAGTGGTGCTGTTGCACTGCTCCAGCTCAGCAGAACGAAATGCCACTGATTTTTCTAGTCATACTACCTCAAGTTTAGACATTTCCTTAGTTAACAGTAGGAAGAATTTAGTTGGATTTATATAAACTTCAGAACAGCTCTTAAAACAGGCTCAGTGATCGCTGACAGGAGACGGCGGGTAGGGTTTTTAGCATCCTCAAGCCGGACAACGATGTTTCTGTAAAAACCGAATTCAAGACCCCTTCTTCAAGCACTCCACTCGCACCCCCCAGCTCAGCAAAGCATTAATGTTTAACGCTGCTTTTGTCTGCGGCTGCTGCACGGACCCAACGAGGGGCAGGCACGGACACAAAGGGAGCAACAAGAGGGATCGGAATACCGAGCGGGGGGTTCCTTTGTGCGAAGGACGCGGTGGGGAAAGGGCGGGGGGAGTGATTGGGGGGGGGGGGGGGGGGGGGGGGGTGGCACCGCGGCACGGAGAGAGGGAAGGGAAAGGAGGAGGGAGGGGAAGGAAAAGAGAAAAAAAAAAAAAAACATGAATGAATGCGGAGGGCGGAGCCTGGGAAAACCCCTCCGCAACGCCGCGCCGAACACCGAACAAAGCGCTGCGCGTGTACGAGCTGAAAGGGGGGGGGGGGGAGACGGCGGAGGGGCCGGAGGGGGAGGGGAGCGGAGGGGGGGGGGGGGGGGGTCAACGCAAGGTAAGAGAAAAGCAAGAGGAGAAAAAAAATAAAAAATTATATTAATTACAAAAATTCAAATTAGGCTTAGAAAAGCGCTCGGTCCCCGCAGGTAAAGAGGAGAAGCTCTCACCCCCCAGCCCCAGTGCCCCCTCCTCCGTGTCGTCGTCCCCCCCCCCCCCCTCACCACCCCCGGCCCATTACGAACCTGGCGGAGGGGCCGCGGCGGCGGCGGCCGATGGCGACGCGCGGGGGGGGCGGGCGGCAGCCTCCTTCCCCTGACAGCCTCCAACACAAACATGACCCAGCACCGCCGCCGCCTCGCGCGGCCCCGGCCCTCCTCTCCTCCCCGCGCCGTGCCCCCCCCCCCCCCCCCTCCGCCGCCCCCCCCCCCCGCCGCCGCTCCCGGGCCGGCCCAGGCTCCACCCCCCCCCCCCCCCCCGGCGCCGAGGGGCGGGGCGGGGCCGGGGGCGGGGCGGGAGGCCCCCGCCGGGCTCCCCTCGGGGAGAGCCGCGCCGTGACCGGGGCAGGGAAAGGCGGGGGGGTGGGGGGGTGGAAGAGGGGGGGGGGGGGTGAGGGGGGGGGGGGGGGAGTGTTTTACCGTCCCTCACTTTCTATTGCAGGAAGCCGGGCCGGAGCAGTGACGTCACCGGGTCTCCCGGCCACGCCCCCCCGCCCCGCCGCCGGCCCGAGCGGGAGGGGGTGGGGGAGGGGTCATCGAGGGGGTTTCCGTGTCCCCCAGCGGGCAGCACCCGCGCTCCCCCTCACGGAGCCCCGCGCCGCCGCCGCCGCCGCCGCCGGGCGATGTGAGCGTCGCGCTCCCCCCTGCCGCCGCCCGGCCCCCGGGGCACCGGCACGGCCACGCACACGCAGCGCCGCGGCTTGACGCGGAGATCCCGGAGGTTCCTCCCTCTCTCCCACCCTCCCTCCCTCCGTCCGCCCGTCCCTCCCCGCCCGGGCATCCCCGCGGCCCCGCCGGGGGAACTCACCGCCGCGCCGCGCATCCTGCGGCCGGGAACTTTTCATGCCGGGCGGCAGCCGGCGGCGGCAGCGAGCCCCCCTCCGCCGCTGGAAGTGGGCGGGGGAGGAAATACGAGGAGGAGGCGCGTCGCGCTCGCCGCCTCGGCGCCCCTTTTTTGGCCCGGGGCTGAGGGGAGGTGGGAGGGGGCCGGGGTCTCTGAGCCGCCTCACATCAGCTGTGCGGGGCGGGCGGCCCCGGGCTGGGAGGGGCTCCGGGTGGTGGGGGTGGGATCCTCGGTGTCTGCCGTGGGATTTGTGCCGCGCCCGGGTTGGGAGCAGCGTTTCCAGAGGCGTGGAGTTTTGCGGAGGTCCCTTCTTGTAAGGGCGTTTGTGAGCGAGGCGGGAGATAGCGAGGCGGGAAGGTGCGGAGCGGCTGGCTGCAGACGTGCTTGGCAGGCGTGAGACCGGCCACAGCCTCGGCCATCTTCCCTCTGGAGCTCGCTTAATCCGTACCTCGAAAACGCGCAGGACTGACGAGGCGGAGTGCTCCGCGCCTCCTGCACAGGAGCAGCGCTCCTTCCACACGAGACAAAAACCCAAGGGACAGCCCGCCTTCGAACCGCCTGGAGGTGGTGTGCATCGCCATTGCTAATGAGAGATTTATGGGAAGATCAGACCCTCAGGGAGCACCCCGAGGAGGAACATTCCTCTGTTTCTTGTCAGGCGAGGTGAACTCCCCGTTAGGGGCTTTGTTCGTCTCCCTCTGGCTTTCGGATTTAGGGCTGCTGCTGAAGAACAGAGTTGCCACCATTGGCTGATCGCGTTAACGTGAATATGATCCAGCAGGTGCTGTTAGCTTAAACCAGTCCTCCAGATCTGACCGGTCGCTAACCTGAGATCGAGTGACCTCTGAAATTATCTCCAGACTTCAACTCGTCCTGTTCAGCTGTCCTATAGAATCTGTCCCACTGACCTTTGCATCACACTTGTATTGCGCTCCTTCCTCTTCTACCCGTCCCCTGAAAGCTTCAGGTTGTTGTCGCCTTGCCTTAATAAGGGAGGAAGCATCAGGTGCTGCCCTTCCTCGTACGATGCCTGAGAACAGGGACGCAGCACAGCTGCTGCTGGTGGTGAAGGAAGTTCCCCGGCCACGTTCTCTTTGTGAGGTCCCGAGCAAGTTCAAAGCAGTGCTCTGATCTGCAGTTTGGAATGGTGGACAACAGCAACCCCACTGGAGCCAGCAGGAAAGTGTTCTGCTGAAAGAAGTCACCCAGCAATGTGAAAAACCAGTCCTCTTGGCACACCATTCTGTGTAGGAGAGTGATAGGCGCCCTTCCTCTGCAAACAAGCACTAATGTCTTACAAGAACACCTTAGTGAAGTGGCAATGAGGAGACGGGTCCTTGATAGGGGAGAGGAGACCAAGAGGACAATGGGATGACAGTCCTGTGTAGAGCCAGGAGTTGAATGTGATGATCCTGATGAGTTCTGTCCAACTTGGGCTATTCTGTGTGTCAGGTGGTGCCAGCAGATCCACGCTTCAACGTACAAACGACAGTTTGGATCAAAGAACACAAAGCAAAGCAATGAGTCCGGCCCTGCGAGGTTGTTCGCACCGTGACCTGAAGAAGCAGACAGGGGGTTTCCTCAGCCTCCACACCTCATGTGAGGAGGGGTTGGAGCCGAGGAGTGGGCTCCAGCTCATCTCTGGGGTGGCAGAAAGTACAGACCCGAGGGCAGCCTTGGGAAAGCTGTGTTTCCTGCCTGAGTCCACTTGGCACACCAGACCGCTTCATCTTTTTCTGTCTGTTTTTCCACCGTAGAAAGGAAGCACGTACCCACTCAGTACAGAACTTTGGGAAAAGTGCTATGTATGCTTGCTTGTAGGAGGCACAGAGTAATATTCTCCACCCTGCAAATGAAGGACATTTTTTAAAAAGTTTTCAGCGACGTCTGAAATGCTGCATTGATATACACATCGAGAACGTCTTTCGTAGCAGAACTCAGACGCTTTAACGAGTTTCACCTAAAAGGAATCCTACAGGATACAGATTCCTTTTAAACGACGGTGTGTATCCGAATGGGGGAAATTAAGGCTTTTTTCCTCCTGAAACTCCACTGCATTTTCAGGAGGACACCTATTTTTAAACATCCTCTAGATTTACACTTGAAACCCCTACGCTCAGAAACCCGTGTTCTATAATGGCTCACAGGTATTTTATGTATAAGTATATACACACGCACACATTAGGCTCTCAGGAAACCATGATACATTAGGTACTCTTAAATAATTCATTGTTAAGCACCCCATGATAAATCTCTCGTTGAACAGCGTGTGATTTCGCTGGAATTCTCGGTATATATTGAATGTGAAGCACTGTGGTAAATTTAACTGCGCTAAGCATCAAATGTAAAAGTTTTATATTGTACATTACATCCTGGCACACAACAGAGAATCTTTATTATTAAGGCTTCAGGGAATTTTTGAGGTAACTTCTGAAGTTCTGAAAAGGAAAGAGGAAAAAAAAAAAAAAAAGACCGAGCACCATTTCTCTGTAGAAGTTGAAATTTTCTCAGAGAATGGAAATTCTGTAAGTAGTCTGTACTGAATTAACACGGAGGCTTTGTCAAGGAAATTACTGTCTAATAGCTTGTGCTCTGAGGCTCCTCGTTCAGTGCCATTCAGCTGGAAGAACTGAAGCATCTTGGCTTACCTGGTGCCAGCCACTGCTCAGAGCACTTCCAGGGCTCGCTGCACTTGCAGACCGACGAGAGGGCAGCATCTGCTCCCACTTTCCTTCAGCAGTAGCTGTCACCCCATATACTCACCCCTCTCCCTTGTCAACGGCAGCCAGGTGCTCTGCTGGAGGCAGGCATGGACCTGGCAGCACCCGCTGCCCTGAGCACGGGCTGCTTGAGACCTTCTGCATGGCACTGCTTTCTGTCTGCCCTCCCATGGCATCCTGCAAACTGGTTCACTTCTGATTTGGACAAACTGTCTCTCTGTGTTGGAAAAATGCTCCACTGAGGAATTTGGGTCCAACCCTATTTTCTACTTCTCCCATGTGGCAGCCACTGAGTCTTCAGCTCTGGGTTAACAAAGTGATACAAAAGGGGTACAATTTACTGACTGAGCTTCAAACTCTATCAGATACTATTAACCAGCAATTTAATGACAGAGAGAGCTTCACAGTTGCTGATGCCGCATCTAGTTATTTGTACCATGTTCATCATTGGTGTGGGAGTGCCTCAAACAATTACCCGTGTTTAAGATACTGTGCTAACATCTGTTTGGCTCAGCATTTGTCCTCGGAAGAGTCCTGACAACTGGGCCAGTTCCTTACAGGAGGGCTTGTGCCATGCAGGGTGTGATACTGTTGGGGTTATATTAAGGGGCTGAGCCAGCTCCGGCTCCCTTCCTCCTCCCCAAGATGGAGCTCACCCAAGGCCCTGAGCACAGTCTTGTGTCCAAACATGAGGCAAGTTTGAGCTTGGGCTCATGCTCTGAAGTTATCGTAGATGAATCCAAAAAAGCGAGTCCCGGAGCTTTAGGCTTTCTACTGAGTACTGCTTTTGTCTTTTCAGAAAGAATTATTTATCTCTAGTTTGGTAGATTCTGTACTTTTACACCGTTTTATTTCCTTGCAGCCATGTAGTTTTACTTTCAACTGGGCTAGACAGGTTTCTTGCTACCTCTGAACTTTTTTGTAAAGTTGCTCACATTTTCCACTGCATCTTCCTCAGCCTCAGCTTGGAGGTTCGCTCTGATCTTTCTTTTTCAGCAGCTCTAAGTTCTGAACAGTTCATCTAAATACAGCGTGGTTTGCCAGATTTCTTTTTTTTTTTTTGCAAAGCCTTTTATTTTATCTATTAAAGAAACAGAAAGCATATATGCACTTAACACATGTTCACCTTGCCAAGGTGATTACAGTAGTATGCTTTTTTTTTTTTTACATTTGTCCATTAAAATTTTAATATTTGCCCACTTAATATCACTCTAGCATGTTTGCCACAGACGTGTATGGGAGAAGTCTTTTTAAATATCGAATTCTGAAAACATGAAAATAGTTTAGCAGCTCAAAGGTTGAAGGATTAATGATGTTTTGGTTATTTCCTTACCTTTTTCTCTGTATTTATTTTCCCCTCATACCCTTTCCAGTACTGATATGAGTATAGGAAATCCACAAAGAAGAAAAAAATCCCCTCTCCACTGAAAAACTCAAGCTGTATTTTCTGAATACTGGGATGTTTACTTTGCCAGACATACTAGGAATCATTAGGTGCAGGTCAGCAACAAAGCTCCAAGTTCCTTTAGCCTTGTTTCCCTGACTGAAATTGCATTCAAGTAATATACAGAGTATTTGCAGTGGTGCATCACAACCTTGCCGTGTGGCACATTTTATAAGCTATGGCATTTCCAATCATTTCAAGTTTTGCAGTCTCTTTTAAATCCAAAGCACTACAGCAATAACTAAATGACCTTGATGCCTTTCTGTTAATAACCTTGCTGTGTAATTTCTCTCTTTATGGGGTCTCCTGAGAAATCAGTTCCTCCAGCTGTGTTCAGTGAGTTTGTTAAGTCTTTATCTATACATATTTTTTAAAGTAGGGCTAACAAGTGTCAGGTTCCAGTGCTGAGGAGCACCGTTTCAAAACATGCTTTAGCAAACAAATCCAACTTGAAAACGTGGCACTCGTAGTCTTGCAGCTTTCCCAAAATTTCACAAGGCCAAGGGAGTAAGAGCCATCGGTCTCATTCTCCAAAATCCTATCAGAGCAGCATGACTGCATCATACACCAATTTTCACACGTGGATAAACATGTAGCATAAAAGATGGGGAAATTAGGAGTATAGAGCAAGAGTGATACAAATAGGATACCTGGCTTAAGGCTGGCTTGTCACTCCAGTAAGTTGCACTAAGAGAAATACCCTGTTTTTGTCTGGCAAAGAACAGCCAGGCTGGTTTGGCCACTTTTGTCAGGGCTTCTTCAAGTCCGCTTACGCTCCTTCCAGGAGGTTGTGCCATGAGGTTATCACATACCAGTGGCAAGACTCCTTTGCTCTGAGAAGGGACATTTCAGAGCTGACTATATCTTCTACTTAAACAGCGGAATGTCTTAAAATGCAATATCAAAACATACTCTAGGGCACAATAGGCAGCCTCGAAATTGCTCGTCTGTTGGCTTAAGTGGTACAACCGAAAAAGCAACGCTTCGTTTCCTTCAGAGGTGAATTGTTCCCCAGGTTCCTTTTTACAGCCAGTGCGAAGGCCTCTCCTATGTCACAAAAATATAGCATATATTGCATTTTGAACAAACAGTGGAATAACCATACTGATGAATTGAACGCGTGTGTGTTTCTGGAAAGGAGAACCTGACACTGGAGCACAATTAGGCTTGCAGATACGCTCGCAGCCAGTCAAGGAGAAGTTAAGACATCAGGTCCACCGTGGCTTTTAATTGGCACAGCTCCACTGAGATATGTAAATTGTATTGTTGCTATCAAGATCCTACTGGAGGTGGTAGAGCACCTGGCTAGTCTGTGAAACCCCGAACAAGGCCTGCAGGCACCTTGTGACAGCACTGAGGTTGGCAGGGGTACTTCTCCAGTAGAAGTTCAGCATGGAGGCCAGGCCTACCAAGATAAGAGGACACAGCCACACGTGGCAGATGCTAGGTGCAGATAAGAGAGGAGCTTGCAAAGAGCAAACTCACTTCCGTGGGGCTCTGGGCACAGGGGTACAGAGAGGTATGGAGAATAGCACAGCTGAAAACCCTCTCTGGAGGGATGTATGCCTTGTAGAGTAATTCTTCCTGTGTGTTTGTCAGGAAAGTGTGTGCCTGTTAAGTCCCACTAATGCAAGCAAGTGTGCTCTGAGGAAGAGAGAGCATATGCTTAAGTGCTCCTTGTATTAAATTTTACAGACATTATTTGAACACACGAGTTATCCCATTGGCTTAGTGGGACCACTCATGCATAGCATCCCTGACAGACTTACCATGGCTTCAGCAGTTAACTCCAAATGGAAACAAAAAAAAACCATAGGGAATATTACTGAATCCAGACAGCTCAGAGAACTGTAACATAACTGACACCCCCAATACCATTTCAGGATCTGTGTTTCACATCCAGACCTGCAAACAGCTTGCACAATGTGACACTGAGATCAGGGCTAACAGACCAGAGGTTTTGTCTTTTTTCTTTTTTTCTTTCCTCTTTTTTTTTCCTTTTTTTTTTTGTGAGTCAGAAGCATTGTGTGCAAAATTTAAGAGCTTGTTCTGCAATGCTTGCTATGCATGATCTTATTATCAAGACTGTACTGCCATTCTGGTATAATGCTTTAGCAATCCTTCCCTAGTAAAAACCACAACTGTGCACTACTTTTGTTGTCTCTTAAATAAAAATACACAAAGCTGTAAAATCCCTTCTAATTATGTTACAAACCAATCGCATTAAAACCAAAGCTGATGCCAAGAACATTTTAATCACACAAGTCAAGAGATGCAGAATTGCTTCCCTGCTTTGCTATGGACTGCAGAATGAGGTAAATGAGACAGTTTCAGTTAGGTTTATGGAGACCAAACTCCTCCAAAGGTGGTACCCACCTTTTCATTTCCTCTTTCTTCCCACAAGCTGCCTGTAAGATTTTGTTATTTTAAGCATCCTTTTCTCTTACATTTTCATTACTTCTTCATTCCCCACTCCCATTCCCAGGACACACCATGCTACTGTTTCGTCTCTTTATTCATTCTGCACCATAATACTTTTCTCCCAAATTCAGTACAACTTTTCTTACCCATGTTGAATGAGGAGACATTATATGTTACACTTGATTTCCTCCCAGTCCGGATGCATCTTTTGAGAAGTTTCAGGTTAGGGGGAAGAAGGAAGCTTCCTTCACCCACTTTTCTGTCTTCCTACCCTGCTGGCTGACCATCTGGTACATGCCTCTTAAGCAGCTCCCTATGGGAGCACAAATGCTAAGCTCTAGAAACACTCATATGAACTACATTAGTAAATGCTTCTTACCTAGACAAGCAATGCTTTGCAGGCTCAATCCAGTGAGGCAGAACACTGAATAAAGGATTATCTTTAACTGTGGTCAAAGTTCTCTAGCCAAAACTGAGCCACAGATCTTCACATCTGAAAATGAAAGCATTATCTAGATTTTCTATGGATTGGAAGTGTTATGGCAGCGTTACTGAATGTTACAGTTCCTTACCTATGCTATCATTCACTCCTTTCCATCCTGCAGGGGAAATGAGGTCAGTTAGAGACAACTCCTTCATTAAATGTAAAGTTGAATTCAGTTAGAATGCTTCTGCAAAAACGGGACAGGAGTCACCACCTGTTATTATTTTGGTACCCATGGCTACACTAGCTCATCCCTACATACTCACAGATGTACTTCAAGAGTGTCAAAGAGCACCAAGAGCAGATTTTCTCCTTAAGAGAAGAACAGGTCAGAAGCTGAGGTGATCTCATGGCCTTCCCACAGCACCAGGCAGCACAGACCTAGAGATGGTGTCCAGGTCCAACCAAGAGTCCAAACCAGAACCCAAAACCATAGCTGTAGAATGGGGTTGAGGTCAAGCCAGTCCATAGGTTGGGGCCAGTGAACTCCAGAAGGGAACGTGGTGGTGAGGCAAAGACAAGTTCAAGCTGGGAGGCCAAACCACATCATAAGCTCAAAAGAAAAAGGAGCCCATAGTCAGGCAGAGCTGAGCTGGAGACCAGCACTCCTCCAAATAGCACAGGTTAAGCTTTTAAGGTTTTCTGAGAGCTGTTAAGACGGGTAGAGGCTTCAAGTGAGTCTGGTCAGGACATTAAGATCTGTTAGTTCCCCTCAGGGCATGACAGAGAGAACAAGCAAAAGAATTTGCAAACTATGCTTGTACATGTACTGGTATATCTTTCTGTATATATATATATATATGTATATAACACATAATGTCATCATGTTGAAGCTGTTTCTTAAACACCTTCTCTTCATTTCCAAACATCTGGCTTACGATTTTAGATTCTCTATGGCTTGGAGTAGTCTCAATTTCTAAAAATGTATCTAATACCACACTGAAAGAAAAGACTGAAAAGTTAAAGAAACACACAGCTGCAATAAAAAGATTGCAAGTTTAAATTTAAATTCCAAGCTGCAAATAATCTTGACCTGCACTTGGATTTATATCAAGGCTATATTAAAATCACTTAAAGGACTTATTATTTTGCCTTCCTACAAATTATTATAATTCCACAGAGACTCTTTCTGCGCTTCCTGCCTTCTTTATTTTTGTTTACATTGTTGCTTTCTCCTCCTGCTACTGTATTTCATATTTACTTTTCGACAATTTTCCCCAAGCTGATTCTCCATTTGATCTTCCCAGCCCACACGGGTAACCTTTCCAAGCTGCTCTGTATACTTGTGTTATTCAGAGCTGTTGTCCAGGTTGTTACAAGTAGTGTACACAGAGATGTACACGCACACACACAGGATCAGGCTTGCAACAGCTGTGTTTCCTGGGACAAGGATTAGTTCCTAATGATCCCACAGCAAGACCTTCGAGGGCTGCTGGAAAAGTATATTAAATATAAAGCAATTGTTCTTATGACTAACTTCCTCTACCTCATATCCCAGTGTAATTTGGTTTTCTCTGTATTTACAGTCTGTTTTAAGCCATAATTATTCTTGGCCAAATCATTTTTTTAAACATTTAATTTTGCAAATGTTTCCATACAAATGTAAATCCTTTAACAGAGTTCAGATATTGCATTTATTCTTCCCTCTCCACTGCAGATTTGTGTAATTAGATTTTAATTTAGTTTGTGATGGGATTTGCTTCAGAATCCCATCTGTGCCCTAGCACCACCTCCACCAGTGGTGCAGGTGGAAGTCAGCCGGTTGTCAAAGCTTATATAAATGTCTGCTACTCGCTCTTCCTTTCCAGATGCAATTAAGTGCATTATTGTCCCACATGAAGTTTACAGCTCACATTCAGGCAGCAGAAGGGGTTGTGTGGATGCTCCCCTAAGTTGCCTCATTACTTGTGGGGTGGTTCTGACTGCCTTCTTTAGTGGTTCAAGTTAAATGAGTTAATTTTGTAAAGCAGCATATGCACGTAAGCATATTTCCAGCTGCTGGCGTATCAGTGGGAACAGTGACCTTTGGTACAGGAACAATAATGAATACCTGGAGTGACAATATCTTCAACCAGAAGAGATAACTGTGAAGTAAAGACACATTTATGACCTAACTCAACTAAAACCAGGAAAGCAAGAATACCACAAGAGCAAGGTTAAGCTTTGGAAAGAGTGGTGGGGGTGGCAAAGAAGAACTACGCAGGGTATTACATATGAGCATTACAGAACATGGTGAACAATTACGCAGGGCAATTCCCTCTGGGTTGGTTTGGAGCCAGTGCATAACAAACCCTCCCAGATTGCACCGATGACTCAATAGAACTTCAAAACCATCTCTGCAGAAGAATTCATCCAGGGTGATTCATGACCATTGGCAGAAGGGGATTATCCAGTGAGAGGAGAAGGGCAGTTTCACTTTCTGGAGCAACTTCAGAGAAAATTAACTAGACTCACACTGAACTCCAGCCACCAGGACATAGCCACCATGCTCTGAACTGTAGAATAGAGGTTGCACAGCATATTTAACCAGAAGAAGTTTGAAATGCTTAAGAAACGGCAGAGCAGCCTACTGGAGAGAAGCAGCAAGAGCTCTTCTTCACGTTGCATGAGCATGGTTGCATCAGGAGAAAGGTTTCACGTATAAGAAACTAAAGTTGTGAAGAGTGGGAAAAGAAAACCAAACTTGATGGAAAGTGCACTGTTCTGGTACATTTGCGTTCAGTCAGCTTCTTGCACCCTCTTCCCTCTCCACTGTTATGGAGAAGCTGCTAGGATCCAGCCCTCAATAAAAGGCATTTGTTTCTGAACCAAAAACCGGTGTTTAGTTGCTAACAGCGTAGATTAACTCTGCACATCAGTGTGGAGTGGGAACTGAAAAATGCCTTTTCTGACTATGCTATAATGGCAATTTTAGGTAGATGGAACATTCAGGGCAGGTGCCAAGCTGGAAGCTAGCCACCCCATTGGCTTTTCAGCAGTAGTTTTGGTCTTTGGAAGCTTTTCACAGGCTGATAATGCTTCGGAAGTGTCTACTTTTGTCTCAGATTACAGAAATCAATTGCATACCTGTGCGTATCTTAAATGGTTACTGTGTGGATAGCCTCTTCAGCTGACTGACACCTATTTCATATTATCACATCCAGAATGTCTCATCAAACTCTCTCCAGCTTTATGCCACTATTTAGAAGACTGTTTCCATTTTAAAACTCAGTTTTCTTTTTCAAAGGACAGCTGATTATTTTCCTCCCAACAGATACAATTAGTTCCCTCAAGGAAGGTTTAGGTGCTGGCAGTGTGTCCCAGACCCTTTTGGTCTTGTAAGCCATTTCACAACCTGTTCAAATCTGTGTCACCATAGTGTTGCACGTTTTGCTGTCTTCTAAACATGGACAAAATGGATCTCAAGATGTAACTACTTTTCAATCTCTTTTGCACTGCTAAAATCTTCTCAATCAAAGCAAACACGTTGTACGTGAAAGTCACTCAAATAACAGCAGAGGAGCAGGTTTGCCGGTTCAGCTTGTGTATTTGCACTACAGATTTTGGAAATAACAGATACAACACAAAGTGGCCTAAAAGCCATACAGCTTCATGCTGGGGTCATTGCCTGGCTTGGGACCACAGAGCTGACAGAGCCATTTCAAGATCTGCATGTCTTTGCTGAGGATGATATATGGATTATAACTAGGACATACCCACAGCCAGGCCATGCTTGGTTACTGCACTGAGCCCATTTGCTTTCTTCTTTCAAACTGTTATTGGGTCACAAATCAAATAAACCCTTACACTCCACTTTAGGTTGAGAAAACGGTTTTATATCCAGCCAGCCTGCAGACAAAGATTCAGAGTGCAAGCACGGCTTAAAAAATTTCTCTTTTCCGCTTCCGCCCCGAAGTTATGCCATGTGCTGATCTGCTGCAGTGAGACTTGGGACACAACTCTTAGCAACTCCACGGTGAATCAGACATGTTACACAATGATTCGATTAGAGAAAGCATTCCTATTCAGCTGAGACACAGTTATGTCATGGATCTTGCACAGAGCACTTTCCAAACTGTCATTCACCCAACAGTCCAGAGCATCTGTTAATATTTAAGGAGCACCAGAAGTTACTAAGTGTCTCCCAAATACCTGCGGGATTTGAATGTTCCCTGTGAGGTCAATTTGATAAACTTTTTGTGATTTTGGTGATGGTATAAGACTGATTCATTTGCGCCTTGAGTATTTCCAGGTAGATGGCAAAGAACAGATGACAAAAAGATACAACTCATGGAAAGTCAAACGTATGCACGATAACATACAGTTTATGTAACGTGTACTTAGGCACAAAAACCTGCTCAGAAAGCATTATTCAGACTATGAAGTTCAGCACTCAGTAGTTAAGAAGCCTTGCAAGAAAGGCTGCTCATGCAGCATTAGTATGGTCCTGAGAAGTGAGCATTAGGGACCAACTTGGTGATACTTTCCTCTGGGTAGAAATCCCACGTGTAGTGTGGCTGAGGGTGGCCCTCCAGAGGAGCAGGGTCAGATGTGTTTTGATCACAGCTCATCCCAAGTTGGAGTCCTACTGCCCTGGCCCTCCCGCCAGCTGCTCGTCACCCCTTCTCTGCCAGGAATGTAATCACACTTTCCGATCTGCCAGCACAGATCCATCTCTAGTCATTTCCTAACACAAATTCTGTCAAATGATCTGTGGTTTGTTGTTTCTTTTGTGAAGAGTGTATATATTTTTAAAGGGCAGGCAAAACAGTGCCCCTATTGAGCCAGACCATTTTCACAAACCTGAGGAGCAGCCAGAAGTGTTGTTCCACTAGCAGATCTGAGGGGTCAGCAACCTATGAGACAGGATCTGCTGCAGTGAGAACACTGTGTCTGACTGCACCATTAATGAACTCCTGTTCAATATTTCTTTTTCACTATACTGCTCAAAGCATGGTACTGAAGCTGAAGTAATGATATCTGTCAAGCCCTGTGGTGAAGACGGAATTACTACTACCTGCAACACCCACCACTGTAGTATCACAAATTGTGTTCATTAATTTTAAATGCCCAATTTGATCCTCTTTTCAAAAATTATTATTTTTAGAAGCTTCAGCATTATACAGCACTTTAATTGATCGTGGAACAACAGATGTTGACTTTTGCTACTAGCATAAGCATCAGCATCTGAAGTTTGGGCATAGAATATAAGAAATAAACTTTTTAAAACCAGCTGTCAAGACCTTACCAGCATCATACAGGAATTAGAGCAGAACCATGGAGAGATTTTTATTTTCTAGGGCAAGCCACAGCTCTGTCATGCTCCAGTCTCCTTCCGTAATACTTAATTTCATGTAATATACGTTCGCTGATATCTGTGTTTAAAAAACAAAAAACAAAAAAAACAAAAACAAAAACGAAACAAAACAAAACAAAAAAAAAACGGGAAAAAAAGCCTGAATCCATCCCAGAGGAGATTTGTCTTGTACCTTCTGCCAAGTCCTCTGGGAAAAAAATAGCATATTGTCATCAAATTGAAGGTGAAAATGTCGTGTATGAGAGCATTTTGTTCCGTGGGCAGCCTTAACTCTCATATTGCCCACAGACTTAAGTACTTGATTTTTAAATGTTAATAAAAAGAAAACAGAAAATAACATAATCATAATTGCCTTGTTTTTTTTTCCCGAACACTTCAGTCATTAGCACACAGGAGCCTGCAGAATGGGTTGGAAGATGTCTACCACTTGAACTAAAGTTCTTCCACCAGTGTTTGACCATTGCCCTGTATATCATCCAGGATGTCTGTGTGTGTGACTGAGAGACAGAGGGAGACTTTCCCAGTGGGTTTCAGTGCTAGTAAGCACGTACCAAAGAAATATGTGGTAAAAGAGGCACGTACTCTTCTGCTTTTCCTTCCCAACCTTGATTAACTCTGCCTCACCCCACTACGCTATTCCCGTTTTGATTATTCTCCATGGATGCACCCCTTCCTTCCTCTCTTCCTTCCTCCCTCCTCCAGGCTGCATATCACCATCCCTGCCTCCTTGCCCAACCACTCTCCTCTTGCTGAGTCCCTTCCTCCCTTCAGTCCTTCTTTGCCAGCCTCCCCTTACTGTTTAGTCTCCTGGCTCCAGATGACTTCTCTGTCTTTGCTCTCCTTGCCCAGGCAGTCCTAGCTCTACCCCAGAGTTCTCCTAAAAACAGACTGATCCCACTGGGATCCCCCAACATGTACTTCACCCAAACTTAGCTTTCTGTCTTGTCTCATCCTAATTCCTTCCCCTGTCCTGTTACTAGACTGATTTTCCAATTACACTGTGGGACCTAGACTGACACCTCTTTCCAGGCTCCATTCTAACCTTTCTTTCTCTGGGCTCCATCTCCTTAACAAGCCAGTAATCTTACTTCCTCTCTGCTTTATATCTTCTCTTAAAATCCATCTCCCAGTTTCCTCTTCCACAACTTCTTTCTCCTGCTTGTCTACTGGCATGTGGATGGATTATCATTGACGGCTCTAAAGTCCTTGGTAGTTTGCTCTATCCAAAGAACTGCAGCAGGAACTACAGACACAGACTGCTTTTGTCCCATTCACCCAGGGCTGAATGGGAGCTGGGTCCGTGCACAGAGCACGACTGCGTCCACACAGACATCGTAAACTGCTCTCAGTCACCATGAGTACCTCAGCTTGCCAGCTGCACAAATAAAAAGTATGTAGCTTACATACAACTTAGATACAACAGGGTTTGAACTCTGGTCCCCTGGGAACGGCAGGCTGGCCTTCAGGGTTAGAGACCTGGCACTTAAAAATAGCCCAGTCAATCTTTGTCCTCCTAACCCTTATACACTACTATAAAACATTTATTGTGCATCAGCTATCTACTCTTATTATATCAGACATAGAAGAATCTGGTCTAAAGGATGTACAATCTAATTAGATGTTAAACCATTAATAGAAGTTCTACATCTCAGACTATTGCTTTAACATAAGTTTCTGCTCTTGGGCATACTCAGTGAATGCTAATAGCTTGCTCTGCAAGGTCATTTACACAGTACTCTGAAAATCCCCCGAGGTTCCCTTGTGAGCAGAAGCTGAGTAGCTGGGAGAAAGTAGTAATGAGGTCCCACCTGAACCAAAGGTTCTTAAAGGTGCTTAATTAGTGATGGAAAAACACCACTCATATTCTCTGCATTCACCTTCCCTTTCACCACTGCAGATGAGCTAGGGGAATGGTTCTGGTAACATAGGGCTTCCCAACCAGTGAGGTGTGCCCATAGTGCAGCTGAGGCTCAGCAGAGTGCAGGTGTTGATGCAAATAAGCTCTGCTGCGCTCTGCGCTCTTGTTTCTAGAGCTGGTAGCAGGGAAAAGCAGCAAGGACACAGGGAGCTGGGACACGGGTCAGATCAGCAGCAAATGCTCTGGGTGGTGGGAGGCTGAAATGGGAACCTATGGCAAACATAGAAGTTACCCACTAGGTTCAAGAGTGGTGGAGAAGAAAAGAAGTCAAGGTACCACTACAAAAGCTTGCTCCAAAACTGCTGGCAGCCACTGGCCTAGAGACTCTGTCAGCTTGCAGCAATTAGCGTATTCCATTACCTCATGGTTTTGTGCTTCAGATGCAGATTAATAACACTCATTCAAAGAAAGAATGATATCATCTGCATAAAATCCCTCCCAATACCATACAGTATTATTTCTGATCATTGCTTGTCCACTGGGTTAGTGATGATATTTCAATATTTATTTTCCCTTCTAATCTAAAATAAGAAGTAATTCCATCTTCCAATCACATCTGTTTTGCAATAACTCTCCTAGTAAAGGAGGGACTCTGCATCCAAACTTTTCTTTCTATCATCTCCACCTTCTCCTTGTGTCTCCTCCTCCTTTCATATGTTTATACAGTTCTCCCCATGCTTACTATATAGCAGAGCCCCCACTGTGCTTAACTGTGTTGCTGATCAGTCAAAAGATGAGCATGCACAGCTGCTGATGACACAGTTCAGCTCAAGCATGGAGCCTTGACCAACTCTGTTATGTCTGGTAGACCTATCTTTCTTGCACTAGGGGCCATGATTTCATTATCCCCTACAGCAGGCATGCTCAGCCAGCAGGGTGCATGTGGCCCAGTATGGCTTGTGGTGAGGCTCAGCACAGCTCGCAGTGCAGCCCACCCCCTAGCCACGATTTAAAAGCTGTATTGACTGAAAGCAGGGTGTGGGGAAGGCAGTGCTGGATCAAGTGATGGCAGATATTGTATTCATTTTGATACGCTGGCTAAATACATGGCTCTGAACAGTGAAGAGTACACAGTGTGCTTTCCGTTTTGATAAAGGAATTTGAAAATAAAATCATAGCATCATACAATCTTTATAGTTGGAAGAGACCTTTAAAGTTCATCTAGTCCAACTTCCCTGCAATGCAAGGGTAAATTAACAGCTTATTGGGTTGCTCAGAGCCTGATCCAACCGGACCTGTCTCCAGGTATGGGGCTTCCACCACCTGTCTGGGAAACCTGTTCCAATGCCTTACCACCTTCACTGTAAAAGACTGTTTCCTCAAACCCAACCTAAATCTCCTCTCTTTTAGTTTGAAATCATTTCCCCTTGTTCTATCACCACTGACTGACTGTGTTAAAGAGTCTGTCTCCTCCTTTCTTACATCTCCCCTTTGGATACTGAAAAGCTGCACCCAGGTTGCCCCAGAACCTCCTCTTCTCCAGGATGAACAGCCTCAGCTCTCTCAGCCTGTCCTCACAGGGCAGGTGTTCCATCCCTTGCATCATTTTTGTGGCCCTCCTCTGGACATGCTCCAACAGGTCCATGCCTCTCCTGTAGCGAGGACTGCACATATGGATGCAGTTCTCCAGGTGAGATCTCACCAGTGCAGAGCAGAAAGGCAAGATCACCTCCCTCAACTTGCTGGCCACGTTTTTTTTTTATGCAGCACAGGATACGGTTGGCTTTCTGGGCTGTGAGGGCGTGTTGCTGGCTCACATCCAGCTTGCCATCCACCAGTACCCCCAGGTCCTTTTCAACAGGGCTGTGCTCAGTCCTTTCATTCCCCAGCTTGTGTTGGTAGTGGGAGTTGCCTCAACCCAGGTGCAAGACCTGGGTCATGAGGTTCACCTGGGCCTATTGCTTGAGGCTGTCAAGGTCTCTCTGGATGACATCCCATCCCTTGGGCGTGTCAACCGCACCCTACAGCTTGGTTTCATACTGCAAAAAAATATTCCTCGATTTACTTTTTCAACTGATATAAATACATGTCCTGCCAATTTTCAAATGGAATGTAAAGAGCCGCAATCAAGCATTCAACTCAAAAATCTGATCATGTCTCTTTACTGGATTTTCATAATCCCTATCCTAGCAAATTAAAGTATCCTTCACTTCACAATCACACCTTATTCATGTCATCACTTTTTGAACGTACACACATTCTGAACAATTATTGTCAAGGATGAAGTACAGGAAAAGTAAAATTTTATCCAAAATCTCTGATGAACACATTGAGATCTAAGAATTGTTGCCAGTGCCATTGAACAAGCCTAGTGTGTCAGTTTCACAAAAACAGGGTCAGCTATCCCGCTGGTTTTATGTTTTTGTTCCTCTTTGTCTTTCATTTTTAAGATTTTAAGAATAAGATTTTAAATTAAAATGTTTTATTACTTATATGTTGATGATATTGAATGCAATGCAAAGGCTGCTCTGAAAGTAATACCTCCCGTTTTATTATGATGGCCCAGAATTTCAGAGGTGGATGTTGGTGGTATGGCAGTAAAGGTTGAACCTTTCCACCAATATTCCATTGCACTTTGTTGCTGTGTGACAGATAGCAGCAGAGGGATAGTCAGACAGAATGGCGTCTGACATGGAGGGGTGTATGGAGCAAAGACTGAACTGAATTATTCCATGTGCCAAAAAAAATTGCACCCACTGACATTTACCAATGCTTGCTGAACATTTTTGGAGACAAAACAGTGGATGTGAATACAGTGAGATGATGCACACTGTGCTTCAGCTGTGGTAACAGTGTTTTACCTCCACTGGTGCGGATTTTTATGAGCACAGCATGGAGGCTCTTGTTCATTGCTGGGGAAAATGCATAGCTTGTGGTGGGTACTATGTTGAAAAGTAGTGTTCCGTAGCTGAGATTTGCTTTATCAGTGTTATTGTGCGTTTTTTATCTGTAGATCCCACGGAAATAAGTAGGATTACTTTTAGAGTTACCTACCTATATGCAGCCCAAGACAATTTTTATTCACTAAATGTGGCCCAGACAAACCAGAAGGCTGGACACCCATGCCCTACAGCTTCGTATCTTAAGTAATCGTCCGCCTGTCTCATTCCTGAGACTGTCTGTAAGGAGACTGGGCATCTTCAGCCTTCATCCTACCAGAGATCATCTGGGGGGCAGGCTGTGAGCTCATGGGATGTTTTCTTGAGAAAAAAGGCCATTATATTCCTACATACAATTCTACAGCACAATCTAGCTTTGTGTTTTTTGGCTCCATAGTCTTAGTGAACATAAGTAATCATCAGAGATACTAGAGCGAAGGAAATAAGACAGAATATTCTTTTGAATAGAAAAAATCTCTCATATACTCATGTACAACCAGATATCAAAGAACCTCTTGAATTTTGGAGAAGTGTGGTCATTTCTCATCTCTTCCACAAAGCTTCCATTAAAGACCAGTTGGGTTCTCACATATGCAATAAGAAGAGAATATAACCAAGTGCAATTATAGACACTGAAACAAATTCTAAGAGCAAAACCAATTCTAAAGATTGTATTGTTTTGTCTTTTCATATTTTGATCCATTTCTAATCTGAAACATGCAATTAAGAACATGTTGTGCTATCTGCAACAATAGGCAGGGTTTACATATAGCTGTTAATTATCACAGAAGGTGCTGGGAAACATTTTGTAAAGCTCTGTCTACACTATGCAAAAAGAAAATCACAGCTGCAGCTAAGCAAGCAACATAATAATAATTACTCTGAAATCATCTGCTTTAATTTTCAAATGAATTCACCATGAGCAGGCTTAGGCTCAAATAGTATTCCTTTTCTGGCAGCGTTCTGTCAGTTCAATACCACAGGCTTCTTTATAGGACCTTAGAGCTGGAAAGATTTTCTGGGTGTCTGATTTTTGCTCCCTGCTGTGGCTGGCATACATAGTGTATCTGAACCACTTATAAGTGATAATGCTCTATCTTTAAAAGGAAGGGGGTGGGCAATTCTTTCTATCATTCCCCTTAAAAGTATCGTTTCCATTTACAAGTGCAGTGTTTCCAGCTAGATCTTGTCTTAGCTAATGTTATCTGTTAGCTCCAACGATCTTTCTACTGTTTACCAGGTATTTAAACACCTTTCTTGTAACCTCTTGCAACTTGGGGTTTGATTTGTTAAACAAGCTAAGCTGTTCTGGTTTCCTCCTGTAGAAAGTTTCTAGATGGTCAAACAAAAAAGGATAAAAGAAAACAAACCCAGATCTCTATCCAGACCTACATAAGGAGATTTCCATCAAGTGTCTGCCACCATTCAAAAAAACATATACATTCTTAGTACTGTTCTGTATTGTTGCAAGAAAACAGATTGCCCCAAAGCTGCAGAAGGAGAGAAAAGACTGTGCTTCCTAAGCTCTTGGCTGAGCACCAACACAACCCAATGCATGTTAGACCTATTTCCCAGAAATGTTAAGCAGCAGCGACCCTACTTGAGTTCAGGTGAATCTGAAGATGCCCAGACTAAGCCCTAAAAAGGGTAATTTGGCTCTTAAAGTACATGTAGAGTGTGTCTCCCTTTGTCCAATATTCTAACATGACACCTAATGTCCTTGGGCACATTCGAAATGGGGAATGGTAGCAACATTTCCCATCCTTAGAAATTGTTTTCCCTCTTGCAGTCACTTAACTTGGCATGTTCAGTCTCAAAGTGACTCACAAGTACAAATGTAATGGTCTTCTGTGGTCAAAAGCTGTCTGAAGATGCTGACTCATCTACATCACATGCTCTGAAGATATTCTGATTAGAAAACGTCCAATTGTTGACTGCTACATGACCTCTCACATTTGGAGACCTTTCCTGGGGCTAGTGCTTGGGCAATGGCTGGGTGAAGCGTGAATGTGTATATGTGAAAGGAAAGTACAGGTCTACCTGAGACCTAAGGGACCAGATGGGTCACTGACATTTCCAATAGGTTTTGACAGTGTGAAAGGTAGGTTAAGGAAAACAGTGTCGAGTTCTTTCATCATTCTGACTGATGTTAATTCTGGAAGAAGGAGGAAGGCACAGGTAGAGCTCACTAGAGGAAAGGAAAGCTGCTGTGGTCCATGGTGTAGGGTCAGGACCAGAGAGAAGATTCTCTGCGTTCCCGACAGCACAGTCCAGGAAAGCACTCAAGAATGTCCTGACATGGTGAGAAAACTGAGGCCCTCTATGGCACACAGACATTTTATTGTTTTGTCTAGATCTGTACTGCTCTCATGCTGCCTAAAATAAATAGTGTTGAGGGGGCAGGAAGGGAGTGTGGGGATGTGGTTGGAAACCTTTTGCAAAGGCTGCTCTATATGTTGCAGCTATCATGTGTCCCTACAGAGGCAATCTGCCAGAATACCCACAGAGCTGTGCAATGGGAAAGGGTTTGATTAAGCTGTCAGGGAGTCTCTGAGACCTGACACCAGTCTCAGGGCCTGCATCAGTGACAGCAAATCACTACATGAAGGTCAAGTTCAACACTGACAAAGATTTGAGCTGGCACCAAAGACAAGTCAGCTACATGAATTTGGCACTGGATGCCAAAGCTCCTACAGAGCTGGGTGCCAAATGCTCAGTTCTCAGAAGGGGATGCTCGCTTCGGGAATGTGCCTGGAAACCCAAATCCATGAAGCAAACACCCTACAGGCTGGACCGAGTCATGCATGGAGGAGAGAAGGCAGAGCTAGGCATACAGTGTTGAGCTCTCCAGGACTCACTATGCAAACTGCTGGGATAAGGAATTGAACCACCAGCCCACAACCTCCCAGTTCTTCAGGAAGGTGGGAGATCCTGTGGTTTTCAATCCCACTGCTCCCAGTCCTGCTAGTCACATGCAAAGTCCTGAGTTTCCAGCATCCTCCCTTCTCCAGCAGCCTGCCAGAAACACAGGGATCCCAAGGGTTTTAATTCTCATGAAAAATGTTGAAATTTAGGTTTCATTCCAATCTGGAAAGCAACCAGATTTTGCAAGATCGAAATCCTCCACAAAATAAAATGGCTTTTCACGGCACAGCTTTACAGATTGATGCAGACTGCAACCAACCAAGAACAGCCTCCTGAATGAGTGTTGCAATCAGAATTTCCTGGTCTGTCACTTTCAAGAGCACAATTAGCTTCAAAACCAGTGCTCACAGTTTTTCAAAAAGGCACTGAGAACAAACAAATCAGACGCAGCATCACCAAAAGGGCACACAGACCTCTCCTTCTTGTTTTGCCTTCTGTGATGGAGCCATGGTGGAAGCCTCCGTCATATGCTCCCTTGACACGAGAATTGGGAACTGCTTCTCTCAGCCCTGAGGTTTTCGTGCTGTAGCCAGCAATACTGCAATTACTTCAGTTTGCATATGTTATGGTTGAGTTCAGAACAGTTGACTGTTTTGCACTATCTTTATGGGAAGTTTGCAACATGTTGCCTTGCGCTATCAGCCAGCCGGCTGAAAAGATGCTGGCAGGTCTGTTTCTAGTTTGCTTGCTCATTTTGATCATCCAGTTTTCTCCAGTAAGAATATCCAATTTAAAACAGAGAGGAAATACAAACTGAGGATGGAGGAATTCTGTACCTGAAGGAAGTCACAGGTTTTTGCACTGTACCTTTAAACACATGTGCATGGCTCTAGATTTTACAGCAATTGCCCATCTCACCTACTGCACATGGATGATAGGACGCTTGACTGTGAGTCAGGCTCTATTAATTCCATTTTGCAGTTAGTTTGGTGAACTTATCTGGTGCTCTGATCTGAATGACACAATCTTATTAATATCTACAGGCACAGGAGAATGCTGCAAAATAATATTTCTGAAACAGAAAAGCTCTAAGACATGATTGAGACAATACAACTTCTCCCTTGTTGTACAAAATGATTACTGTAAACTCCCTTTCCATTGAGTATCAAAAGCTGGAGGCATAAGGGAAGGATGAAGAGATGCATTTTTACTTGTTGTTTTATTGAGAAAAGATTAAAGAGAATAAGCATATCTGTTACAGAAAATAAAACTTACGTAACAAAGAAATGGACTGATATGACTTCTTTTCTTCTACGCTTTGGGAAGAAAGCTTAGCTGCATGTCTATACTATCCTTTTTGCTGTCGGTGTTGCTAGCTGGCTATGATTTTCCTTATTTGTCTATGTTATTCATTCACTCCCCCAGTCCCATAGAGGGACCAAAGACCCTGTGCCCACTCCCAGGCAGAGCACTTTCTTTGCAAAGCATGCAAAACTCAAGTGCATGGCCATGGCATGCTTCTCCTCTACCCTACCAGCGCGCACAGCGCACACATCAGAAAGCAGCAGTCATTAACACAGTGAGCT
Organism: Oreortyx pictus; assembly: GCA_036925125.1. Classification (NCBI taxonomy): domain Eukaryota; kingdom Metazoa; phylum Chordata; class Aves; order Galliformes; family Odontophoridae; genus Oreortyx; species Oreortyx pictus. Next base: position 82,095,077 of record JAUPFR010000003.1, on the reverse strand, counting down.
CATTCCAAAAGCATCTCAAAAGTTTCTAGGAATAATTCCATTGACCTGCTCCTTCATACCAGACATCTTGTGTCCCCTCCCTCTCCAGGCAGCGAGCTGTCTGTGAGTGCTTACATTAGAGTAGGAGTTTACACTGGAACAATATCAGTTATTTATCCTGGGATTTCTGGGTGTCTGCAGAGAGACTGAATGTTTGGGATCTATCCAAAGATGACTTGTTCCAGGACAGATCGATTTGCTGGAAACTGGTAGATTATCTTCTCTTATTTTTTATCTTATATTTTTAATCTTTATTTTTAATTTTACTTTTTATCTTTACATTGACTTTACATTGATTAACGCCTCCCATGGACTTCTAAGAAATGAGAGAAAAAACTAAGGAATGCTAGAATAAACTCTAGAACTTCAAAAAAATAAAGAAGAAAAAGGTAAATAACTTTCTCGGGTCTGCTGGAGTAACACAGATGAAGTGACTCCACATGATGGAGTAAGTGTAAATTCAGTTCTTCGTTGCTGGGAAGGATCAGAGAAGAGGACTGCACAGGCAGGAGTAAGGAGGATGGTGCACAGATCTCATGCATAGCAGCATAAGAAGAAAACATAGAGAAAGGAATAAGCTGCCTTCTTGCACAGAGCTTTTGGAGAGTGAGCTTTCTTTATATTACTACTCAGATTAAATGCTCAACATTGCCTTATGGGGTGAGCATGCCTGCAAAGTTCAAATATTTTATGTGGGACTTATCTGGCCTGGAGGGAAATTCCTGATGCCCCTATATTTAACTTCTAGCACAGCAGGCCAATAAAATTCCCCATAGTTTTAACTCTCTCAGCAACGACTGTCCAAAATTAGACAGCAGCCTTTTTTTCCCCTCCTCTCATAACAGCACAAAACTATCCAGAGGAATTTCACTAGATGAGGTAATAGCTACACTGTGCTAAAGTGGGATGACCCTAACAAGGAGCTGCATCCGTTTCTGCTTTCTGTAATGTGGGAAAACCGTTCACAACGGAGTTTTTACACTTTTGCAGTCCACAGCTCTTGTGGGGCAGCACTAGCCCCAGGAGCACAGTAGAAGCATCTCTGCCATCGGTGATGAGATTTTTCTCTGCCTATTTCTCCCTGAGATCCCTCTGTGTGATGACACAGCCTTCTTGCCCTGTCAACACTACTTCCAGCCCTGGTTCATCTGCAACATTCTAGAGTGTGCACCATATGCCATCATCAGTGGAGAGTCTAAACAGCATTGGCCCGTGTATCAGCCTCTGGGCACACTGGTTATACCAAATTGTGTCATTGATCACATTAGGTCATGACAACGTACCTGGAGACAGAAATCTCCCTGTCCATCCATACAGGCCTCCTGACACCTTTCCTTATTTTCCTGCTCATTTGGATGAACCATTCTTGAGCCAGAAGGAGGTGATTCTTGAAAGTCAGCCATGTCTCCTGGTCCCCTCTTGTTTCCATGGCCATTCCCATGGGATTCTTCCCAGCAGAGCCTGAAGAGGCAAAATTCTGCTCTCCTGAAGTCTCAGGTTGCAATCCTGCTTCTAGCCATGTTTCCTCCCCTCAGGACTCTGAACTCCCCCACCACAAATGCTGAAGAGCAGAAAGACACCTTGTTCCCAGCTCGGCTCTGGCACAAAACACATATGAAAAGCCAATTTTTCATGTGCTTGAGTGAGAAAAAGATTGAGTCTAAAAATAATAAAAAATGATAGATCTTTCTCTGGAAATGTTGTCTGAAACATTTGTTTTTGTCTCTTTTTCCTTCCCAAATGGCTTCTATGAGAATATTTCTTAGTGCTTTTACATAACATTTTATATTGTGTTAAATCACCGATCAGATTTCTTTGAAGGGAATCCTTGCGGGGCTTTTGCAATGCTATAAAAAGAAGAGAATAGGAAAGCATATTCTTTTCCTTTCTTTCCAACTGGAAAAAGCCAAACCAAATCAACAGGGAAATGGTTTAATTTCAGACTCCTACAGCGATGTTATACTCATTGGCAAAGAGAAGAAAAAACATTTTAAAAGGTACAACTGATGCTTCATTTTCTTTTTTTGACTGTTTTGCATAGCTTTTCCTGTCTACTAACGTGGTGCTAGAAAGTTTTATTTATTTATTTATTTATTTTAAGATGCAGATTTAAAATGCTCAGCTTGATCAGATCCATAGTCTTTTGCTGGCCAAGAAGTGGCCAAGAGGCTCTGCACTGTGTGGCATGATGGGTTCAGATAGCCACCACTGCACTGCTTTTTGCCACACATATTTGAAACACAGAATTTTCTATTTCTTTCAATGAGTGCTAAGAATAAAATTATCATCTGTTATGATGAAACTTGCATATTAAGTATGATAGATGATTTTGCCTTTCTGTTTTGTATCACTGGGGGAAAAATGTAGATACATCAGTTAATATAATTGCCCTTTCCACACAAACTTACAATCCTGAAACACAACTAGACTTCATGGGAATTGAGCCCCCTTTAAAAAGGGGATTTGTGTGGTACTCTTGTTGGTTACCCATAGAGAACCAGCCCGCCATGATCTGGCCTCCTGACCACGTGCTGCCTATTTGTATTCTCTGCTTCCCTCACACTCCTATTCAAACTATTTCCATTCTGGTTTTCACAAGGATTTGGTACCAAACATCTCTTCTAAAGTAAATGTCTAGGTTTTCAAGAAAGCTCAACATCTTCTCTATGGGTGAACTGCTAAGCAAAAGACTCTCTTCTTCCTCCTGATACCCTATTTTAACATCATCACTTAAATATCCCAACAGACTGGGTACCAGTCTCTAATGAACACTTCTGACTGCCTGTCTTTCTAACAAATTTTTGAGCTTTGTAATAAAAGCAACTATAATCCAAATCTTGTTGTAAATCTATTTATTTTATCTAGAACTCCAAAGTTTGGAGAAAGAGCTGGCATTATTCACAGTATAAGTCACTGGAGCCGTACATTTCAGCATAGATAAATCAAATCTCTGCAGCATTAAACAGAGATAGCAAAACACAAAGAAGTCTACTTGCAAATCCAGGGAGACTTTCTTGCATAAAAGCAAAGCTGTTAAACTTTTAACAGGATTGAAAATTGCAAGAATATGCATTTACAAGCAAGTATTGCATAAAACAGTTCAAAATGATTCCATTAAAAAAAAAAAATACTGGTGCCTATTAAAATACGAACTCACTCATGTAGCTTTCAGATGCATCCCAGAAGAGTGTAAACCAAAAAGCCATTGCATTTCATTCCACAATAGTCAGAAGCAAAAGCAGTGCTGCGTTCTAAGCATTCATTAAATGTCGGAATATGTATTGAGGATGTAAATGTTGACTAGACTCTCAGGGAAGTGCATCATTTATATTCAAAACTAAGCTTCATAATAAATACCAAGCATCAAATCTCCTTGGACAGCGTCTCTCAATAGATTTCTAAAAACGTACATTTATGGAGTAAACAGAATATTTAATGGCTGCTAGCAGTATATCAGATTTGTTTTGCTTATGGGAGCTGTGGTCATCAAATATTCATGCTGATGGTTCTTACGCAATGCTGACAACTTTCTAACTTGTGAAATAAATAATGGGTCAGCGGGAACTGATGAGATAAGTAGATTGCTTTATCTGAGAGGGGTGACCAAGCTTTTCCTTGGCAGTAGGAAGATAAAGAGCTGCATTCTCAGAGCAAGAGGGAAAATGTGAAGGCGTATTTTTTCAGCTAACAAATCAGGCACGTCTCTCAGTCTGGCTATGTATTATCTTATTTTCTCCTTCTCACTGTCCCTCCCAGTTCAGAGGATTTGTTTGCTGGTGTCAGGGTCAAGCAATACAAAAGTGACTCATAAGTTTCTGCTATCAGACAAGCTGAGCTGAAGTACTAGATTGCTTCAGGTGAGGGGAGGTTGGTAACGTACACAACCCAGCCCCGTATTTCTTACATGGGCAGTTTTCCCTTAATCTTGTTACAGCAGATATGGAATTTCACCTCTTAATTTCACCTCCTTTCCTTTTTTTCCTTTCCATTTTCCTTTCTTTTTCTTCCCTTTCATTTTTTATTTCAATCCCCTACACACCTCAGTGCTGGTGCACATTTAATGCATTGCATTAACACTACTACTAAACCGTATACTTCTGTAAGAATTTGGCTTAATTGCACTGGAAAAATCTGGAAGTGAACCAATCATGCTGTACTGTAAGACAAGATCAGATGAGAGGACATTTTCAGCACAGATGTTCTTCACTCTCTCAGAAGACCTTTGTATTATATGAAAACAATGTGTTGTGCAGACGTTACACATCCCTTTGTACAATCTGATCACAGCACCTGGCCTTCCTCCCTCCAGTGCCTGGAATATCTCTGTACAAGTCAAGACAAGATGAAGTACTTGCACAGCAGCCTGGAAAAATGCTGCATGCATAGCACTTTGTAAATTCAGTGATTTAGTCACCAGCTATGATTTTCTAGAATTAAAACACACAAAGTTGCCTTAAATTTCTTCCACAATATGTGCTTCCTCATCTGCAGATCAGCACTTGAAGATTTTTGACCTCATCGATTGAACTTGTTAGTTGTTTTAAGTGGTGAATTACAAAATCCACACAAAAACTGTTCAAAAGTCCAAGTACAATGTGATGTGAGTTTAAGCAAAACTACAATCCAAAAGTCCAGTTTTCAACCATAGGATAAAATGCTTCAAGAACATAAGCTGATTCCAGTGCCCTTACCAATAAAAACAAGGGGCAAACTCATACTGAAATCACATACAGTTACATCTGTACTCCCAAGAATGACTTGCCGTAAATAGAGATAGCAGTGCAAGGAACCTTGGGTAAGTCCAACTTATTATTGCAGACCTTGAAATATATGAATGTTAGCTAATGGATACAAGTCCTAAACTTTAGCACTCATTACAGATTTTTCATAAAGTGTGAGTAACTTGGAGATTAATCTTGCAAATTTTACCTAGACAGAGGTGCAGAACAGACTGAACAAGAAAAGAGTGCAATCTGTATCTCTCCTTTTTGTCATACAGTTCTCAGTGCAACATAAACTGTACTTCAGTGGGAACATGAGGTGTGAAAAACTTACATCAAAGTGAAATGATGAAAGCTGTGTCATCATGATACAAGTGGTGTCCACCAGAGACAAATTCTATAGAGGGCAATTAAGGGATGGCTTCCTGCTACAGAAGTTACTTTCTATAGCTCTGGTAGACAGATGCTCCCGCCAGAGAAGGAAGAATATCTACATTCTTGTCCAAACTTCATTATTTTCTTCCTCTCTCCTTGAAATATATGTGCTGTATATTTTTAGACAAGAGGTGGCCAAAATTCGATGTTGCAACACTAATGAAGACTCATCCATCAACCACATTATTCTAAAATAACTTTCAATTTCAAAATTTTTCTCTCTCTACAGCACACTATTACAAACATTTAAGATGGAGAAAATTAAATCTGTAGTTTCCCCAAGTGCAAATTTGATAAAACAAACAAATAAACAAAAGAACAAAAAGCTACTGCCATATGTCCTTCGAAATACTCTAGATCCTCTTGAGCTTTTTTTCACCAAATGCCAAGCCCAGGGAAAGCTACCAACACAGTTTTGCTGTCTATGAATGACCATAACCCTGTTCTCATTTTCTGCAACCTTTCTGCAAATAGTCTATCACTTCAACTCAATTTTCGTTTTTAACTTTTCCTGCCCCAGGTCAGCTGAGGTTGGCAGGATGGTATCAGAAAGGGTTTAAACACAAATGCAGACAGTATGAAAAGCTCAGCTTCTGTATAATAGTGAGAACAATTTTGCATACACCATTCTCTCAGTTGAAGATGTCTCTACTCATTGCAAGAGAGCTGGACTAGATGACCTTTAATAGTCCCTTCCAACTCAAACGATTCTGAGTGAAGCCACACCTTTAATACTGTGTTCAGTTTTCGGACCCTTGCTACAAGAAGGACACCAACGTCCTGGAGCATGTCCAGAGAAAGGTGGTGAAGCTGGTGAGGGGCCTGGAGCACAAGGCTTATGAGGAGCAGCTGAGTGAACTGGGATTGCTTAGTCTGGAAAAGAGAAGGCTCAGGGGAGACCTTACCACCTGAAAGGGCATTAAGGTGAGGTGGTGGTTAGCCTCTAACTAGCAACAGGATGAGAGGGAATGGCCTCAAGTTGAGCCAAGGGAAGTTTAGGTTGGATGTTAGGAAAAATTTATTCTCTGAAAGAGTAGTCAGGCACAGGAATGGGCTGCCCAAGCAGGTGGTTGAGCCATCATTCCTTGAAGACCTCAAGATGTTCGAGAAACATTTAGATGTTATACTAATAGACACCACTTACTGGGGGAAATTTTGGTGGCAGGTGGATGGTTGGGCTGGATGATTTTGGGAGTCTTTTCCAACCTTGGTGATTCTACGGCATTTAAACTATCTACCTTCTACTACAATGATTTTCATGTCAATCTCTTCTTAAAATATCTTATTATTTACTTGTCATATTTTCCAATAAACAAATTTTCCAAATCATCTGTGATCTTTTGATATTTAACTTGCCAGGCTTGCAAAGAAATCTTTGTGATTTGCAATTGTCTTTGTCCTCCAGAAGAGACTTTCAAACATCAAACACTCCTGACACCTTTTTTTTCTCCTCGTTTCTCTGCTCTCCCTGTAAGATCTAAAAAATGATAGAATTTATTTCTCTTTTAAATCATCTTCCTAAAATACAGTGGTGATCTAAGTTAGGCTACATTTCCTTCCCAAAGATACAGAAAAAAATCAGTTTGCTGACCAGAAGTCCTGCTGAAGCGAGGCTTGTGCCATACCAGTACAACATCAAATATTTGAATAGACTGTGACTGAATATTTAGTTTATTTATTTTTTTAAAGATATCTGAGATTTCTCCATTGTCTCCTGTCTTCCACAGGGTAGAGTGAGGTCATCTGTGGGATATTTGTCAGCTTTCAAGTCTGCTATTTCCACCAGAACTGAAGAAAACTCTGGGGCCCAAGGTGCCTTTGCTGTGGCTCCTCATTGTGCCATTTCCTCCCAGTAGGACTGCACTCCAGCAGCATTCCCAGTTACTGCTACACTCCAGGTGCTGCATCTGACTCCAGAAGTAGGATTGCTGAAATATGACACTATTAGCTGATGCTAATTAGCAGAGTCTGAGTCCAGCATTGAAGATGAGTTGGAGGGAGAAGTCATGTCAGCATGTTACTGTGAGGACTGCCACCACATTTAATTGTCTTTTACACCTCCTGGAGTGAAGATCAAGAAAACATATGCATAGCCTACAAGGCAATGACTGCCTTCTTCTCCCTGCAGAGTGGCTTGCACCCAGAGTTCCCCATGCAGGATGTCCCAGAGGTGGTACAACAGATATGAACAACAATAAAAAAATCCATACAAAGCTACATGAAGTCTTTGGAATCCATGTTAAGGTGAGCACTAATAATTTGCTGGCCCAGACCCACAGAGCAAGCAGCAGGCAACAGAAAGCAAACAGACAAACTGAAGTAACTTGAATGCATTGTAATGTGCTGCAATGCTTCCCAGTAAACAATCCTGTTTGGCTAAGAGGAAAATGAACACAAATAAACCAGCTGAAGCACAATATAAGTGATTTTCAAGTTGTAGAAGAGAATCTGAAAGTGTTTAGTGGGAAGGATGGAACATGTGGAGGGGTTGGCCACACGCAGCAACTCTCTTCTCTGGCTGATGAATCATGCCCACACCATCTTTTCATTTTATTCCTCTGTCTAAATGCATTAGGACAATGAGGCTTCAGCACTAAGAAATAAACTGTGAATTAATAGTCTACGAAAGAATTAACTGATCTATAATGCACACTCTCAATATGACTTCTCAGCATGATTGTTCTGTCTTCGTCTGCCTTCTACATCTATGTCCCTATCTTCAGTATTCTTTATTTCTCACTTTTACGGCTCAATCCATTTTTAGGCGTGACATGAAATAAATACCACTTGAATATGTCTGAGTGGCAATTACACCACTTACTAGGTCAAGCCTGTATAAGCTATTGTGGCCACTGAATGCCTCCTCTGTGTGAGCACACTGTAGGTGTACCTCAGTGCATGGCCAATTGTTCATCTCTTTCTTCCCTTCATTCTATTGTTTACTGTCAGATTTTTTTCTTTTTTCTTCTAGTTGGAAATCATTTCCAGAGTATATCACCAGAAGGCAGTTATGGGAAAATCAGTCCTGTGCATACCAGTTTCCAGGCAAGGGTGGGAAACAGTCACTATAATACAGAGAAGACCTGTGCTTCTGAGTGAATTTTAATAGATTAACAAAAAGGCATCATTTTAGGTTTTCAATTATGACAACTCATTCAAGTAGACATAGATCATCACCAAGTGAGCAGAATATTGCAGCCTATTGAGGGAAAATGTGCGTAACCGCACTGAAAGCTACAATCAATATTTCTTATGTTGGTGTATTGATTCCACAGAGCGCAGAGCATAAGGCCTCTGAAATCCCAAAGCAAGTTATGTGCATGTTTAAATGAGAGCCTGTGTCTAGTCCCATAGAGGTCAGTGACTGAAAATGGCAGAGAAAAGGGGCTGTGGGGGAACCTGGGTCTCAGGGTTCTGGTGGCAGCAGCCAGTTGTCCTGCCCGCTTCACAAAAGGAGAACAGCCCCTTGCCTCAATAACACTGAGAGAAGCAGCAGCTTCTCCCAGCCTTCCCACCAAGCCATCTTCCCAAAGCAAGTGACAACCTGCCATCGCAGGGAAGCGAGCGAGATGTCTGCCTGCAGCAATATCATCTTCAATTGCGAATTAATCAAATCTCAGAAGTTGAGCTTAGGTGTTACAGGCTTCTCTGGGGAGCTCAAATTTACCTGATAGAACTCAAAGAGTTTTAAACAAAATTATAGCTACAATTTAGCAAGGAAAATGTGTATAGCTACACTTCTTATCGCTGGAGTGCTGTAAAATTGAAGCAAATTTTCAATCTGATTAACTCATACAGAATGATTCCTATTGAGTAATTATCTTCAATAAAGTTCTGTCAATACAATTCCTGGCTATTGTCATTTTATGTCAAATATAAATTAGACTGTATAATGAATTCAAGTACACCTAAAGTCAAAGTTGGATGAAATCCTTCTATGATAATCAAGAGCAATAATCACACTGAGAAGATAAAAACAAAAGAACTTCACACAAGAACTGTAAAACTCGTCACTGTTTCTGAATTAAGACAGCATGATTGATTTGTCAAAATTGTCTGGAGTATACGTCCTAGGTAAGCTCAGTTTAATGAAGCTTTCAGGAATGCTTGCTGGAAAGAAAGAGCTGTTACTTTGGCTTCTGTAAAATAGCATGGCTTTAAAATAGATAAAATCATTCAGGTGAAGAGATGGCAGAGAAACATTGATCTAAGTACCAGTTTTCATAATGTACTTAGGTAAGTAGTGTCTGGCCAGGAGCACTGAAATGGCATAATGCCACAGGGATTAGTTTAACAGAATCTATATTTTCAGAGGCAAAAAATCCTTCAGTGCTTTGGATAGGACATCATCAGCTGGTGTGTGGCTTAATACATCTGAGTGAGAACGTGTCACTTCAGCAGCTCCTGAGCAGAGACCTGGTGTTGGAAAAATAGGCCTACGTTGGGCCAGAGGTCAAGTCACAGCACCGCATCCAAAAGGGCAACGGAGTCATTTTTCCCAGAAGAATTTTTTTTCTGCCCTGCTCAATAGCTTGTAGGGAATTGAAACCTAGCAGCAGCAAAAATAGATCTGTAAGCCCAGCCCAGGGAGGGTTGCCTCATGCCTGAACAAAGCAGGTTCCCACAGGAGCTGAGATGTGGTGTGGTTTGGGGGCCATGGACACGTCTACTTGCCTAACCGCTCCAGCACAGTGGGGATGGAGGTCCCACGCCCCATCCTCCTGCACAACTCTGCCATTCCATACCGTCCCCCAATCCGCATGTGGCACAGCACAGCAGCAAAAAAAAACACATTATTTTGACAATCTTTTCAGTTCTAAAAGTAGAGACTGCCCCTAAACAGCAACAGCAACGCAACAACTTTTTTGTTTCTTAACTGAAAACTAAGCTGAAGAGCACTGCTATTGTATATATAGTTAATAAATGCAAATCACAGATGAAGGTGGGGAGAAAGGGGCGCATTTTAAAGCTCTATAAAAGCCCAGCAACAGATTTGATCATGGATCACACTAAACAGAAAAAAAAAACAGCAGCTCCTAGCAGCAGTCTGCCAGGGTCCCAGAAACCAGCACCCAGCTCCAAAAATATAGGAGAAAAGCTACAGAGAGACCCCTGTCTGATGGTAAAAACCTTGCTTTGCTGGTTTGTTTTTTTCCCCCTTCTAAGTTACTGATACATCTTCTGTTTCATATCCTTCCTCTAACTGTGGTGTTCTCCAGCAGCAATACATCTTGCACGCTCTCACCACATACACAAACTCTGCATGGCTCAGGAGGAGTGTCTGACTGGTAAATAAAGCTCTCACCTGTCCAAATGTGGACTCTTGGCAAAGCATTTGGAATGGAATTTTCAGTGCTCAGATCAGTTCTAAATGCAAGATGGGTGCTGCAAGACGCTGAGAGATCTCACCTCCAAGTATTTCCTTCCTAGATTAGATCTATGTTCAGGCCGTGTTTGGGGATTGTTGAGGTGATGCCAACAAAACCCTTGAGGAACAGGCGAGTCTTTTGTGCAGATCTGCATGGATGCGTGCTGTTAGGTTAGCCCCTTAATGTTTTGCAGCTGATATTACAATTTAATTATGCTGCAACTTGCAATTATCTTTCTTCCTGGCTGCTTTAAACCCTTGCTTGCTGGTTACTGTAAATCCCTGCTTTGCCTTAGTGTTCCCCTTGGCTTCTGTTGCTCTATTATTAGCGACAGACTTACCAGTGCAGTAAATAAGCTCAGGCAGGGAAACCACAGCGTTACTCCTCTGCTTACCCTCTGTTTGACCAGGGACCAGCAAAAATCACACATTCAGGTGGCTGTTGAAGCTGGTTACCAGCCATGAACAGTATCACCCATACTGCACTATGTACTCCTGCTTTATGTCAAGATAAAACCTATCCCAATCAAGACAAAAGCCATCATATTTTGAGATATTCCAACATTATGCACTGCGAGATACTGGAGTGAATACTGATTAAGCCCTATTTTCTTGTGTGCATAAATACACAGAGCATGGTAGTTGGAATTGCCATTTTGCCACTTCATAAATTTTCTGTCACACTGAGCATTACTTGCTAAATTTCTCCCCTCTCATATCAGACAGCAATTTTGGAAGACCCCTGTATCTGAAGCAGTTGAGTCACCATCTATGTGCCTAAATACACAGGCTTATTTATGTTTCTACAGACTGCAATATAAGGCAGCACTATTTTTAGCTGTAGGAGAATGAAACAAAGAGATTCCATTAACTTTTAGTGGGGTACAAAGAAGGCTGTGCTTCCTGTTACCTTTTATCTGTTTTTATGAAACAGAAATGTATAGTTACTTCGATTGTAGTTGAAAGATTTTAAGGAAAAAAAAAAAACCCTCTTGAAATTAATTTCCTTGATGTAAATTTTGGAGATGGTAGAACAGAAGGAAAAAAATGCTAAATTATGTAACAAGGCCCAGTATGTTTTCTGAATAGTATATGACCTGGTCAGCTCTTTTCTGGAAGGGAAGCAGAAGTGATCTGGTGAAAGAAAAGAGTTCAGTATGATAAACAGAACTAGAGTGTGAGGCAAACTGAGTGCAATTAGGACATTTCCCTTTCTCAGAAGTGTAGCTTGAAGTGACCCGGTGACCTGGGAGCAGAGGTCACAAGAGCACACACCATGGGAGGCTGGGCTCTCGGGTGCATCTTCATCACTCCTGTGGTCCAGCTGTAGGGCTGCACTGATACTGTAGTCCCTCATGGTCATTTCTCCATCAGCAGATCCCACCTTCTCCCCTGATCCTTCCTGTCCCTCAAAGCCCTCATGACCAATCTGCAGGCCACCTGTGGCCCGGCCCAGTCTGTCCTGCAGCTGCCCCCTGCCCTGCACCATCACGGTGGTGGCTCTGCCCAACCCAGCCCTGGGGCATGCACCCATTGCTCACAACAACCACACATAGGTGTGTGATTGGCACTGCGTGGACTGAAAATGGGACGTGGGTGCAGGGCAGAGCTGACACTCATGGTGGCAAATACTTGTACGCACTACGTTTCACTGGCTAAACACAGCTTTTGGAGTGACAGAAAGTACACATTCATGCTTTTTGTCTAGATACAGGAATATGAGAATAGGTTTCAAGATTGCCAAAAATATATGTATTTTTATATATCTATAATGATATTTTCAGCTGTCATAAATACATTATTTGCAAATTTTCAAATAGAATGTATGGAGTTGCAATCAGATATTCAACTCAAACAAAAAACTGACCACGTCTCTTCACCGGATTTTTATAAGTCTTCTCTCACCAGAGAAATATCCTTTGCTTCTTAATGACACCTTATTCTGTCATCGCTTTTAGCGAGTGTGTATATTTCTGAGCAACTGTTTTTAAGGATGAAGTATAGGAACAGTAAAATTACATTAAAAACCTCTGACAAACAATTTGAGAGCTCACTGAGAATTGAACCCAATTCCATCAAACCAAGCATTAATGCACTAGTAAGACAAATATCCCAGTAGTTTTATGATTTTCTTGGTTTATTAAAAAACCTAAAGATTAAAATAAGTTTTGTTACTTAAGTACATTAATCATTTTATATGTTTTATGGAGCTGCTTCCAAAGTAATGTTTCTTGTTTTATTATATTAGCCAGCAATGTCAGAGGTAGATGTTGGTAGGATAGCAGTAGCAGATGAACCTTCAACACCAGTATTGCATTACTTTTTGTTGTCATATGACAGATGGTAGCAGAGGGAAAGTCTGACAAAATGGCATCTAACTTGGAAGTGGGAATGAAGGAAGGTGTGCCATTGAATTCCTCCATAAGGAAAAAATGGCATCCACTGACACTCATCAACACTTGCTGAACGTTTATGGAGACCAAACAGTGGATATGAGCACAATGAGGCAGTGGGTAGTGCACTACAGTAGTGGCGACAGCAGGTCAGCTCTGCTAGTGCAGATTCTAACTTGCATAGCATGCAGTCTCTTGGTCATTGTTGGTGAATATGCATAGCTCATGGTGGTGACTGTGCTGAAAAACAGTGTTCTGTAGCTGAGAATTTGCTCTACTACTGAATGTTATTGTGCTCTTTGTAACCGTTGTAGTTACCAGGGAAATAAATAGGAGGCATTATTTTTGGTGTGACCTAAAATACATACAGCCCAAGACAGTTCCTCTTCACTCAGTGTAGCCCAGGAATGCCCAAAGTTTGGACACTTATGCTTCAAGCCTTGTAGAGCAGGGGAGTGGTGCTGCTCCACGTTTGCTCAAGGACTTGGAGTATTTGGTTACTGCCTGGAAACTTGCACTGGCCCTAGAGACCTAAGTAAGCACTGCCAAGAAACCAGACACTGGCTGAGATGTGGTAGTGTGACTTCTGGCATCTTTCTGTCTTTCTCTGACACCTGGATACAGAGACGTTAACTGGGAAACTGAGAGACTACAAGTCCATTTCTTTCTCCAGGAAAATCGAACAGACTTGTACAATTTACTCTGGGCCATTAAACGTAATGTTGAATAACGGTCCTTGCCCCGTGACCACCACTCTACCAGCTTTGTAAACAAAATACAGAGTCACAGAGTCATTAAGGTTGGAAAAGATTTCTAAGATCATCTAATCCTACCACCAATCCATCTCTGCCATGCTCACTACTAAACCATGTCCCTCACTGCCACATCCATGCACCTCCTCAATACCAAAGTCTCCACCACCTCTTTGGGCAGCCTGTGCCAGTGCCTCATCACTCTTTTTTGGATATTAAGAAAAATTTATTCTAACTTGAATCTCTCCTGGCACAATTTGAGGCCCTTCCCCTTGTCCTGTCACTGTTACTGGGAAGAAGAGGATGACCTCCATCTCACTGTAATCTTTATTCAGAGAGCTGTAGAGAGTGATGAGGTAGTTGCAGAGAGAGAGTTGTAGGAGAGTGGAAGTCAGGATTGGGTTTAGGTGGTTCTCTGCATACAGCTGAGTTATTTAAATGAGATGCAGCCCTCCTAGGACAGACCTGGTGCACGTGGCAATCAGACAACCCTCAAGTCAGAAGTCATCTACCTGGCTGCAGTGCTTGGCAATCTGCAACGTGCTGCCCTGACCTGAGAGTTGCTGTTTTTCTGGAAAGCTGAGAGCATAAAGCAGATTTTATTACCATTTACAACAGCTTATCAGGAAAGAACCACCTCAGAAGTAACAAGAAAGTTGTCTTCTGAAGCTTGAGCAAAACTAGCCCATCCAGAAGATGAGCATATGAGGCTATTACAACACTGTCTGGCACTCCTGAAGCAATGATCTCACCTGCTGTGTGTCATGAGGACAAGCATTTATTCTCTTCAGACTCAGGGTCAGGTGCACAGATTACACTGGAGAGGCTGAAGGTCTGTGATCAATCACTGGCAGAGGCTCCTCACCCCCTCCAGGATCCTTCACAACATCAATACATGCAACGGGTGCCTGTCAAAAGTCCCCAGCTTCACCAGCCACTATCACACTTCCTCACAGTTTGTGCTTGCAACACGGCAGAAAAGCAGAATTCTTGAAGCAATGGCTTTGCTTCGTTGCTGAGATTCCCCGGTGGGATTTCCCACTGGTCAGAGGTTACCCTGTCCTGCATATTGACAGAGCCCCAGACTGATCTACAATAAGGACACAATTAAGAATACTGAGTTTTTGCCATTTTAAGAAGAATGAAAAGGAAGATCCAGAGAACTACAGTAAATCTCACCCCTGTGCCTGGAAAGGCTGTGGGACAGATCCTCCTGGAAGCTATGCAAACACATGGACAAGAAAGGAAAGTGATCCATGGCGGTCAGCATGACTTCACCAGGAACATATCAGATCCAACCAATCTGGTGGCCTTCTACAATGGAGTGACTGCATCAGCTGACATGGGAAGACAGATTGAAGTTGCCCACCAGGAATTCTGCAAGGCCTTTGATACAGTCCCACAATACACCTCTAAATTGGAGAGAGATGGTTTTGAAGTGTGGGCTATTCAGTGGGCTACTCACCAAGCTGAGTGATGCAGTTGACACAGTAGAAGGAAAGGACACCATCCAAAAGGACCTGGACAGGATCAAAAAGCAGTAAGGTGAGAACCTGCTGAGGTTCAGTAAGACCACGTGTGAATCACTGAGCTTCTGTCAGGACAGTCCCAGACATGAGAACAGACTGTGAGAAGAGCACATCAAGAACAATCCTGGGGAGAAATACATGAGGGTCTTGATAGATGAAAAGCTGGACATGAGCCAGCAGCAGTGTGCATGTGCAGCCTGGAATGCTAACAGTTTTCTAGGCTGCACCAAAAGTGGAGTGGCCAGCAGGGAGAGGGAGGTGGTTGTCTCCTTCTACTCTGCCCTCACGAGACCCCATGTGGAGCACTGCATCAACCCCTAGGGCTCCCAGCACAAAAAACACATGGAACTATTACATTGAGTCCAGGGGAGGGCCACGAAGATGATCAGAGAGCTGGAGCACCTCTCCTGTGAAGATAGGCAGAGGGAGTGCAACATTTTATGTGATTGGATTGCAATAGGATAAGGGGAAACAATTTTAAACTGAAAGAAGGGAGATTTAGATTAGATATTAGAAGAAAGTTTTTCCCTCAGAAGGTGGTGAGGCACTGGTACAGGCTGCCCAGAGAAGCTGTGGATGCTGCATACCTGGAAGCGTTCAAGGCAGTCTGATCTGGTGAGTGGCAGCCTTGTCTATGGCATGGGGATGAAACTGAATGACCTTTAAGGTCCCTTCTAACACAAACAATTCCAGACCTTCTGTGCCATCGGTTATGCATCCTCTTGCAGCAAAGCACAATGCTAAAGCAGGACAGGATTTCCCAATAGCCACAATAGCATTTATTTGCTCAGATATTCCTGCACCAAACATGATCCTTCATCACATGCTGCCAGAGGAGAAACTGGTTGTGACTGGCCCCTTCAACTTCTCACACTGAGCAATGTGCTAAGTTGGTTATCATATCTTCCCTGCCTTTTCAGGCTAATGAAGATGTGAATGTTTGAGCTGTGTCAACAACACACATTGTTGGACCTTGGAGGAAATGAAGACCTCTGGAATCATTGCAAGTGGAAAGCCATTTTTGCCTCTTAATTAGTAATCCAACCAACCATATAATCGAGAGCAAAAAGACTGCAGAAAGGTGAAGACAAGGCGTGTAAACTAGTGAAGGCAAAGTGCATCTGGACCAGCCTTCCTAGTGGGCCATTATTATGCATTAGTAAAGCAGTGGCTGAAAAGGGAAAAGATGAGACAAATGTAGCTGGTTTTTGTTTTTGTTTTCCAAAGAGTTTTTAACAGTCCAATTTGCTTCCCATTGCTCCTCAAAGGCCAGCTTTGATCCTACTAAGCAGCAAGGCTTTCTGTACGAGTTTGAGAGGATTAAGAGTATGTTTTCAGACTGATATTTTTGTTTATACTACTGAATTTTGAATTCTTCATTAAAAAGCCATTAAATCTTGAGGAATGCTTTGACTGCTTCACACAGGACGAGGCCTGTGCCAGTTAGCACTTCTCATCTCCACATACATACGTTCAAAATAAAAAGATTTGCATCCTGAAAGATGCTTTGACATCTGCATACCCGAATGCTGTTCCACACAATATGTTAGCCCACAGATATAGCCTTAGAGTCCTTCTTACAGTAAATTACACCGTCTTACACTGTGGCCTATGTTTGGGCAGGGATCAGCAACAGGCTCAATGCTGGGGGCCATTCTAGTTTACCAATAGAAAGTTAAGCTTCTCCCTGCCAAATTTGTCATGCGCTCCAGGAAGGGGAGATTGTAAATGTTGGATGTAAACTGCAAATAAAAACATAAATCCACAGCAGAAGACGCTTTATTCAAACAGAGCATTAGTCAAAGCCCTGCATTCCTTCATAGCCCCAGCATCGCTATTTATAACACTGCAAGTGTCCGTGGAGATACAGAAAGCCCAGACAGCTCCGAGAGGAACATTTTCCCACCTGTGAGAACAGAAGACCTGTTTGTGCCACGGTGACTTAGTGGCACCCAGGACACCTCCAGCCCCACTGCCTCCCCGGCCTGCAGAAAGCTCCTGCAAGAGAAACGCTGCAGACATGTGTGCTGAGCAGTGCTTTCACAAATCCAAATACTTCACCCGCAAGCTGTAGTTTTAGTTTAAGCACTATGAAATAACCCAGATTGTTCAGGGGGTTTCCATAAAAGGTTGGTTGAGAGAGAGCTTGTGAAACATGTCCAGAAAGCTTTCTGCTCTGCTTAGTGCACAGTCACCTTATGTCCATATTTGTGATAACAGCTTGTAGAAATTTGCTCTTTTTTTTTTTTTTACCACGTCACCTGCTCTTGTCAAGGGGTTTGTATGGACACTGACACAAGCCTCAGCCTTGCATTCACAGCAGTAACACCCTAGATGCTCGTGGAATTTGTCGAGCAAATGGCTTTTAGCACATAAGAATGCTCAAATAGAGCCTAAGAAAGTCTTCTAGCACTATTCCTCTCAAATCATACAATTATACCTCTGAACTCCTTCTTTCTAATGTGTCTAGAAGATATCCAGTGCTTAAGAATAAGTCTTATGTGCTGCTGCAGAAGTTATGGTGGTTGCTTATAACCATGTGACTCATCTTTTTCCCCTCCTGCAAACCAAAGTCAGGACTTAGCTTTGCACATGGAAGTTCTGTTTTAAGGAGGAATTATACCTAAGGGAAAATAAAATTCCTGCTTTGCACAAAATGAAAAGTGGAATTTTGCAGATCTGTGCTCCTTGAGAGCATCGTCATGGGCCAGTGCTTCATTGCCATATTCCAAAGTCAGTCAGCAGATCCACCTGCCAACAAGGGACAACGATCTGCAAAACTGAATCACCAGCTGCAGAAACCACAGCCGCTAGTTCTCATCTCCATGGGAAAAACTATTTAAGAGTGATAGGTGAATATAACATTTCCCTGCCAGCACTGCTCTCAGCCACCAGAAGGCCATTTAACCCGGGCCTAAGCAAGCACTTTTTTCCTATAATATCTCCTTCGAAGCCTAGTTGGCCACCCACCAAAACAAAAACATAGGTGACCAACATGTTCACAACTGCACTGCACTTCATAGTAAAGCTCTGCACTTCATAGTAAAGCTAAGAGGTCTCACAATTAGCCCATAACAATACCTGTGGTGGCAGACCCTATGAAATATTACAGTAAGAGGTAGCACTCATCCTGCTGAGCACCAGACCCTAAGCAGAGCAATCAAGAAACAGTTTGGTGAGGAAACCTGTCCCCCAGGACAACTCAGCCCAGCAGCCGAAGAATGTGAAGCAGAGATGAGGTAATGCGAAGCTGTGTTTTCTGTGGCTTTCTTTGGCACAGACACTTCCTCCTACACAACACATTGGCATTTACCAGCTTCTCTGCTCTTGACCCACCCCAGTCCAAAGCTTATTATTCTGAGCACAAAGGGGATGTCTGATGTAAGGGCACTCCAACAGACAGACCTACTTCAGGTTCCCAAATCACAAAAGCTGGCAATGTCCGTATGGACTTGTACCACAGGGCTGCTGGCTCCTCTGCCATAAGATTCAGTATTTCTAGTTGGAGCTGTTCCACTCTTTGCAAATAACTGAAAATGAACAGATCTGTTTTGGTTGCTGTCATGAAGCTCCAGGCAGAATAGCACTAGAAAAGTGTTTTCACAAAAATAGTCATGATCCACAGCACGCCGCACTGTGAGGAGAAGTTGTGAATTTCCTCCATGCTGAAAGAAGGAACTGAGGTGGAAATCCCAAACCATGGGCAACCCCTTTCAACCTAACCACAGAATGAAACAGAAAAACATCTATCAGAGGAAACAACACAGCCAGCATTGTGTCACATCAGGGGAGCTAGCCTGGAAATCCTAGAGGCTATTGTGAGGATTGAAGACAACTGAATGATGCAACAGACAGAAAATTTCTGCTCACTCTACTTGACTTCAGCTCAGCAAAGGTTTCTGGAAAATTCCTTGTATGTCCTGAGCATGCACGTCTATCAGCACCCAGTGCCTTACTTGGGGGAAAGCTGTCTTAGATGTTTGAGATCTGAGCAATTTTTCAGGGCTGCAAGAGAAGGTTTGAGCAAGAAATCAGGCCATATAGAAATGGTGCTGGCGAGGGGAAGCAGATGTTTAAGAGCCAGTCCCTCACACACTTGAACCTAATGAAAGCCAGCTTCTTGTGGATCTGTGTCTTGAGACTGATTTCAACCTTCCAGAGAAGCATTTTGGTTGGGACATCTGTAAACTCTCTCTATAATGCAGGTACTCAAGCAGTTAGCAACAGACATGATGATGTTGCAGACTTGGCCTGAACCGGGGCAAACATTTTGCCTTTTATCTTTTGAGGCTCTAATTTTCATGACAGAATGGATTTACCAATGTCTCAGACCTTTTTTCCTCCTTTGAAAGACTCTAAAATAATCATAGGATTCAGCCACTGAGGGGGCCAATCCAGACAGTAAAACTTTTGTGTAAGACTTGCTTCCTTAGGAAAGCCTTGCCAGAAAGAAAGAAATTTCAAGTAGCCTCTTTTCTAGCCTCTTATTTCTTTAATCCTAGCAAGCCTGTTTACCAGGAGGACTGGAAAATGTTCCAAGCACAGAAGTAACACGGGCTGCATTGGGAAGGTCCTATTCAAGGCCTCTCTCTCAATGTACAGGCGCCCGATGTTCTATAGCAGTGAAGAAATCAACCTGCTGCCTAGCAAAACCTTCCCTCGTTTGACTGCTTTTTTTGGTGAAAATGTCATGAAAATTCTGTTGACTATTTTCACAGCCTGGTTGAAAAACAGACATTTGTACAGAAATGAGCAGCCTGCTCTGAGATATGCTCTTCCCAGGAAAAAAATGTAAAAAGTGTTGGTTGGCAGTGTTCTTCACTGCTTATGGCTGGGGTGAGTAAAAGCTCCTCATTTACAGGCTGGTGCTGCTGCAGAACAGAGGTAGATGGCCAGGCGATAGAGAAGATTTTATTCCATACTTATCACACAACACCCAGAAAACGTGATTCTCTTTTCTCTATAAAACTCAGTGTGATTTGCCACAGAAGCACCTATGAGAGGGGGACCACGTTGACTTCCCTGTGGACCACCATCACAGGGTTGTGCAATCTAGCTGACAACTGTTACATCATGTGAGGCCATCCCCCTGAGTAGGGTGAGATGCATGGGCAGTGCTGCAATTAAGAGGCATTGCTGGGAGTTCAGCACAGCCCAAGCCGGCAGCTTGCACCAGCGTTCATCCCCAGGTCTGAGAGCAATAGCATCTGGGAGGAGGAGGACACCTTAGTGACACGTCTCTCATGTGTAACCACAGCAGCCCCTGTGTCAGGGAACTGTATCACAGATATAACTGTGTGAAGCTTCTCCTGTGTACTTGGGTCTATACAGCCTTGTAGGGTGCTTTTTCCCTTGGCCAAACCTAGCCCATCATTCCAGCCAGCACTCAGCTTTGCTGTAAGAAGCAACATGTGGCTTGAAAAGCTCATCCAACACCCCATACACTAAGTAATAGGTGCAGTGCAAGCTGCGCCATGTTTAGCTGGAGGAAAGTAATGGTTTCTATAGATTTATTGCTGACTGTGTGCACACTAACATGAAAATACATTTTTGAAAGTCTAAACGCAGTATATGTTTTCTGAATCTGTGTTCTTAAATTGATAAAACACATCTGCTCTGAAGAGCTATTATGGCTTATCACAGAAACTTGAATCTAATTTACTGCCAGCAAAAAGCTTTCTCAAAGCCTCTCTTTCTGTTTCAGAAGCTGTACCATACAACATGATAATTCACATTAAAAATACATTTAAACATTGCTGAAAAGACAACTTGTCCTGAATAAAAGGCAACATTCATCCAGGACAAAGGCCAGTGTAAAATGTAGCTGAGATTGGAAATACAAACTTCGATGGAGTGCCAAAATCTTGCCTGTGAGTCTTAAATACCCCAAGTGGCCTAGAGCCTGCTGAAAACCATAGCTCCTTGCATTGCCTCCCTTCTGTGCTCTCTAAGCTACCCGACGTTTGAGAAGCCCACACTGGCTACATTTCATAAACCCACTCTTCTTCCTCCATGGCTTTGGTACCTACCAGAGACAGGCAAGATCTGCTGCTGTTCTGATTCCTCAGAAGTAAAGGGAAAAAAGAAGCAGAAAGCAATACAAATACCAAATGTACACTATCAAACTCTGGTAGCAAGCTAAAGATAGGTACACTGGTGGATGGTCAGTCCACAGATTCTCTTCTATAAATGCAAAACTTTAATTACCCAGGAATCTCCATAACAGCAGCATAGGAACAATTTTAAGCATCTTTGCTCTACAGACAGGCAAACCCTGTAGTTTTAGCAATACTTAAGATTCATTGGAATAACTAGTTCATCCAATTGCCGAGGTGGAAACAAGAGCAATACCAATCCAGCCTACTCAAAGCACTCATTACCAGACACCCAGCAAAAGTTGGGGATATCTACATTAAAGGTTTTTGAAATGCCAGGTGCAGAGCATGCTAACGAAGACACTGATTCTGGTTGCTATCTGTTATCACAAAAGGGCCCAACATCCGCAAATCAAAGGTGTTATGCAGTTAACAGCCTTGTTCACCACACAGAAATAAAAAGAACAACAATCGGATTTTATCCCTTTTTCTTGCATTACAGTTGCTTAAATGAAAGATTCTACTTCAAGTTTTTCTTTAGCCATTTTCTTTCTTTTTTTTTTTTCCTCTTATGCTTCCAAATAACAGACATTCATTTGGGAAATACAGGAAAAAAAAAAAAAAGGGATGTTGAAAGGCAATTGATCTGCCAGGTGAAAAACTCCACATTTCATTTCCAGAGAAATGAAACAGAGACAGAGCAGCTTCCTCTGGCAGCTTGAGAAAAAAAATACGCATCCCCCCTTCTGTAAAATACAAGCATCATCATAAGATTGTTTCATAACAAGAACAATCACAGGGATGATTGGGCCTTTGAATTCTATTTTCAAGCCTTCAATTCTATTGTTTGCCATCCTCATACATATAGGCACTTATGAATACAGTTTTGTGTCTTTGCTACAGGGCTGATTAGAACTGGAGAAGAAAGACTTGCTAGCAATACTGACATTCATCCATGTGGAAAAAGCATATCTGAAACTACTGTTTGTGTGCCACACAAGATGCCAAATTATAGTATCCCCCTTTCTGCTAAGTCACTATACTGCATTGTTCCTTGTTACTGCATCTCATACTTCTCCAGCACAAAAAAAAAAAAAAAAAAAAAAAAAAGATGCCACTGATCTTCCATTGTCATTAAGAAACAGCTTCATTTTCTTTCATTTCTTTTAAGGAGGAGGAAATGGATCATGAACAGAGTTACAGAAGAACTCGGGACTCTGCAATTCCAGATTTCTGGAAAAATATCTCAACAAAACTGAGAACCAAGAACACTCTGCTTTTAGTAGAGTTTCAGCTTTTCACCCTGGATTCAAAACATTTATTCCAAGTAGTCTGAGGATGACCAAGGCAAAGCACCTGCCCTGCACTCTCTTCAAGCTTATTCCACCGTCTCCATGGCTCTCACCTATTTGTGCAGTACTGAAGACATTACCAACAGGCATCCATCAATTGCCTTCCATGCTCATTGCTCATGTCTGGTACAAGCAGGCTCACACCATATCTTCCTTTAATGCAGTCTGCATTGGAAGCATTAGAGGAAATCTAAATGGACAGTATCTAAAGCTGAGAAAAACTTACAGTCAAAATCCTGTTCTTCCTGCATTTGCTTCAGAGTGAGTGAAATTGTAGATAAAGGACAGCTTTTAAAGTAATGAAGTAGATTCTGGCACATTTTCCCATTTTGTGTTCCAAGCTTTGGGTTGGAAAAGGTGCATCTGGGGGGTATTATTGCTAGTTTAGTTGTTCTGTTCAACATATTTTATCTTTTTCCCCTGATATTTGCTATTATGAGAAGCTGTAGCCAGAACTATGGAGACATTTACCAATAGAGAAAGCACAACAATTACTGCAGCGTGGTCTAAGAGTTCACTTTTCGTTGCCCTAAAGTGTTGAAAAGGCTCTGCCATTCTTCACCTTGTAATTATTTTCCCTCACCAGGGCTGGAAACTGGCTAAGCCAACACTAAAAAGAAGGGACCAGGAACGAACCCCAGCCCTGACACAAGTACTACACTTTATGGAGAACCCCAAAAAGAGTAGCACATCTAGGACAGTGCCAGCAGATGTCCAAAACAGAGCTAGCTGTCAGGCAGCATGAACAAAAACTTCAGATCTCTCGGGATCCCTGAGAGACCAAGCTGAGTCAGGCAGGATGGCAGTGACATGACAAGAATTTGAATTTTTTTTTTTTTTTTTGGAACTTATATCACCTTGAAACACAGAATCACAGGTGTTGGAATGGGTCTGAAGAGATCACTGAGTCCACACCTCTGCTAAAGCAGTTCCCTACAATATGTCTCACAGCTAGGCATCCAGACAAGTCTTGAATAACTCTATGGAAGAAGACTCCACAGCATCCCTGGATAACTATTCCAGTGTTCTATATCCCTTACTGTAAAGAATTTCTTCTGCAGTTAGTATGGAACTTCCTGAGTTCAAGTTTTAGGCCATTACTCCTTAACCTATTGCCTTACAGCATCAAGAAGAACATCCAAGCTCAGCTATTTCCAACGTAAGAGATTTCTCAAGGTTCAGTACTTCACTCAAAAAGGATAACCTAGAGCCATTTGCTCAGGACCACACCTAGACAGCTTCTGAATACCTCCAGGGGTGGAGATTATGACCTAAGAAGCATTTATTTCATTGTGTAAATGCACAAAGTACCTTGTTTTACTCAAGCCATCCTTCTGACAGGAAACAAATCCCATAGGTAACGGATAGGTCCATTGCGTAAGGGAAGATCAAGTAAGCCTGCAGGTACTATCTAAGAGATTGGTGAGATTGCACAGTGAGGAATGCCATTTAGTTCTCTCACAAAATAACAACGATATGTTTTACTATACAAGTGAGCAACAAATCTTCAAGTTTAAAAGAATTCTTTTTCTTCTTTCCTCTTTCTTTCTGCCGCTTCATACTGATGTTTTCCAGTACCCGCACCTACTAGTGGCATCAGGCCATAAATGGGATTATCAAGACTGAGGGATCCTTCTCATCTGGGATGGCCAAGAAGCTGCACAGCCAACTTTCTGTTCACCTTATCCCTTCCGAAAGGGCAACAGGGGCGGGGAACTGAAATTTTTGCATGGGTCATATCAGTGGTTTTGTGGACAAAGGAACAACTAAGGCAGTTTCACTTCATCTACCTTTTGACTCATTCCTTTGGGAAAATACAATGCATCAGAGTGAATTAAGTTAAGAAGGAGTTTAAATACAGGGTTGCCTGAATAGACCTCTCCTTAATCTCCAGTATTTACAGATTCTTTCAAGCTGTTGATGCATACTTACTATCATACACTTGTGCAGTTTGGGATATTTTTGTTATCCAGTAAACTTCCCTGGTTGTGGTTTTTTTGTTTGTTTGTTTGTTATTCTTTTTTTTTTTTTTTTAAATTAAAGCATATTAACTTTCAGACAACTTTCCTTCATCTAGCAAGGCATCTTCAAGTTTCACGCAGCAATGTACTTTTTGAAAGCTATTGTGTATTCCCCAGAACATTTTCATTTTCCTGTCAGGATCAGTTACGTCCCTGTTCCAGCAGTAACTGAAATAATGAGGAGAGATCTCTGTGGGCTTCAACAGACTGAGAATGAAACCTCTAATTTCCTGGATGAGACTTTCTGAAGAAGCGCATCACAGTGAGCTGTCCTGTGATGAGTGAGTTTTGACTGGAGAAAGTCAAATGGAACGTTTCTCTTGCAGACCAGAAGCCTTCTGGTCTCACCTCCAGCAAAGAGACCTACCACTGAGGGAAGCAAAGCCATGCGTGAACTTCCTAAGTGATCTTGTTTTGTGTTACACCTTTGTTTGTTACACCTACTTAATCCTTCATTGACAGTACAAGTTTAACAGCCCCAAATAAATGTATTTTCTCAATGTGATGACTGAAAACGCTACTAATAAAGAAAAAATGGTAAGCACAATCAATTTGGCTTATGCTATCTTAAGCTTTTCACTTCTTGCACCTTTCTCAAATTGGATAACCCAGCTAATTTCATCATTTTTTATGGTTCAGTTTCACTGGTGGGATTTAGTTACAAAGGCAGAAAAAGGGAGGGGACAGAGCTGTGGATGAAAAACAGCTGCTGACAATGGAACTTCTGAAAAAAAAAGAAAATAGGAGGCATTTTCTGCAATTCTTTTCCTATCATTGCCTAATTTGTGGCAAATCAGAAACACACTCCAATGGATGAGGATGATGACAGTGTCAGAAAATTCTCATTGTTCTGGAGGTCACAGGAAGATGATAATGATAGCGATGGGAGAGCCCAGGGTCCCACTACAAAGGGATTTCTAGTTTGTTGGGATTATCTGTATTATTATTAATAATAATTAATTAATTTCAGGATTTGTAATTAACAAAAAACTTGGGTGAAGTTTAGTTAGGTAAAATCTACTTCAAATTAACATTTTGGCAAATATATCATATCTGTTATCGTTACTACCATATACATTTGATTGCTGTGTCAGGCTGTTTTGAGGGTCTTTCTGCAAACACAAATTGTGCCAAAATAGGAAAGCTGTAATTAGCTACACAGCTAATGTGTAAGCAATCCAAGCCCAAACCATAATATTACTCTTTTCCTTAACCCTATAAAATTCATTAGAATTCTGAATTTGTGTGCTTCAAATTAAATCTGAGTTTGGGTTTTGATATGTTGGTACCAAATACAAGATGTTCCTTTACATAAGATGCCGCCCCACAAAGGGGCACAGGCTAACAGAACAATCACCCCTGTAAACAAGAAGGGAATGGCATCAACAGCCAGCTGCAAGCACCACTTTTTCAAGAGACATCTTCTTGCAGTGGAAGCACCAGACACGACCTGTACCAATCACATCTAAGTAGTGCTAAGATGCTTCCCTCTAAGGCACACCCAGAACTTTTCAATGAGAGAAGGCTCCCTCATGAATGTACAACAACAGGCATTGCAGAAAAGCAAAGAACTGTAGACCTCAGAATCAAGCTCAGAAATGAACACTGTTCATAGGAAATTATTGCTTCTGTTCCTTTAAACCTGCCTCAATTGCAGACTGTCCACCAGCAGATGCCACCTTTCAGATATATGTTGCTGAAATAATAGGATAACTTTCTGCATAATTTGTCATGTAGATCAGTTGTGAACAGACTCCATAAGCATTTAATATTCAAAATCCAGACTGTGCTGATTAGTCCTGATTGAACACAAATCAAGCAGTCTTGCTGTATTTGAATGATTAACTCCAGTTTTTGGGGAAAAAAATGTTAATGTTTATTACTAATTCAGAATTTGCTTTTTGGGGACTACTGTGTGACATTTCCCTTTCCTTTTTTTAAAAAAATCCACAGCACTCTCACCAGTAAGTCAATTTGCAGAAAGTAAACAGTATGTGCTGGATGTATTCCAGTAGCTTCTTGCAGAAATTGGAATTTATTTTTTACAAAAGTCTGCAGCAATGCTTGCTCTGACCTCTGGTTCTTCAGACAAGTAATGAATTCATGCTGATGAGCTGTGGACAATTTGCTGACATGGAAAGTCAAAGTGTTCTGAAGTGAACTTTTTTGGTCTGTCTTGCCCAAGATCAGATCAACGGATGCAAAAAAACTACAGACTTTGGGTCTTCCATTTAACTATTTTCAGAAGAATCTCTTGAAGATGTCCTCTCTTTTTCTTAAGATAAAAAGCCTTTTGAACTCCATTGTCACTTCAGTGCCAGTAATGAGATCAAAATGAAGGGTTTCTTGCTTGTTATACCTCCAACCAGTGTAAGCCTGGAGGAATATCAGAGACTAACTGATATTCTCCATTCTCTTTGTTTTCCCTGGTGGAAAATACCCTCTTCACCCCCAGACACTGCTGTCCTCTGTAGTATTTGTAAACTCAGAGCCAAGGAAGAATGTTCTAGAAGAGAAACATGCTAGATTGCAAGCAACCATTTAATTATCCTATCACTAGCCAAATTTGTAGCCAACTGCATTGTACTGTTACTGCAAAACACACATCAGATTCCACTGTCATTAAAAGCATCTACTGTAGGAAAATCACCATGGGGAGAGCATGAGATCCCTTGGAAAATGGCATTCCAGCAAAATCAAAGAAGCACAAAGTTATGTCAAGATGTCAACATTCATTTCTTTTGGATATAACATCAGAAGGTCAACATTGTCAGTTCCAAGAAGACACCTGATCATATTTTATGGTTTCATTGTACTCAAACAGCATTGGTGTTCTCTCCTCAAAACAACCTCTGCTTCACTTTTCAGTGTTGCAATCCCTATCTACACCCACACGAAAACGAGTGGGATGGAAATGCTTGGGCCATTTTTGTTATTATCTTGGTCAGTAATTGTGCAATTTGAGTATGTTATTCCAAATAAGCAGGAGCCATTCAGAGAAACATCCCCAGGAATGTTGGTTGGTACGTGGGAGAGGGATGAGCAAACGGGGCAGCTGTCTCTGGGAAGAGAGACGATGTCTCCTACCTTGACCTCTGCAGGGGTTTCTCCAACAGCTGTTGTACAACTCCTAACAGAGAAAAGGGGACTCAGGGAAAATCTGTTGGCAAGTGAAGCTGGGCAGCACAGATCTGCTCTGGTTTCTGCTTCAGATGGGGAAACCAACGGAAGCTCTTCTGCTCCTGCTCTTCAAGCAACTGTACTCCATACATACACACAATACATATTTTATTCCGTATGTCCAGGAGGAAGTTGGGGAAAGAGGAACATACCTTTTATAGATACACAAAGCCTGTGTTTGCATCACGAGACAAGCGAGACAAAGTCAGGCATGGAAAAGAACAACAACAACAAAACAACAAAATTGGCAGAGCAGAAGGACAGCACCACGTGAGCACGCACCCACTCACCAAAACACAGCTGGCTGGAGCTATTTTTAGGCGTGTTCTAACAGGGTCCCTTTAAATTTCACTGGCTTTTGTCAGCCTGGACCACAGAGCTGGCATTGTTTAAGGGCGGTGTATTATTTTTGGCCACGAATCACAGCGCTCGCTCAGGAGCCTTTTCACGCAAACCATCGAGAGGCTCTGTTTTCATGGCAGCAGATTATTGCTGAAAAGCTAATCACCAGGTATGGCCACGGGCTTCAAGATCTGCACATCAGGAGCAAGCTATCAAACAGCTTCCTGGAGCTGTCAGCCGTGCAACCTCACTGCTGTTAATGAGAGTTTATGCAGCTAAATCATCTCTTTCCTATAGGTGTACATGTACATAAATAAGCACAGTGCAGCGTTTTGCATCTGCAGGCTGACGCAGGCTGGGCTGCTTTGCGCCGCGTGGGGTGTCCCTGGTGGCACAATGCTAAACATGGGCATCCCTGGGGAGCAGCGGCAGTAATCGCGGGCTGCAGCTGGGAGGGAGATGCTGGCGGAGGAGCTGTGGGAGCATCACAAGGGAGGGCGAAGCACCAGGGGACTGCTAAGCAGGAGGGGGAAAAAAAAAAAATGAAAGGAGAGCAGTTTGTTTTTCAGCTGTATTCCCAAGGACGCCTGGTCTCCAAAGACAAATTGCCTCATCCTGAACAGTGGATGGGCTCATCTACAGGGCAGCCCTGGAGCACCACAAGACTAGGACTGAGCACCTTGCAAAACTCGGCATGCTCAGCATTGGCTGGGAGTGGGTTTAGGAGATGATTTGCCATTGCTGCACAAGAGCAGGAACCTCTGCAGGCCCCAGCCCCTTCTGAGCACCTGGGGAGAGGAAGACAAAGTCCCGAGGAAGGCCTGGCTCTGTGAAACAAAATCTTCACACTGAGCAGTCCCAGTCCTCTCCAGCTTTTCTCAGTTGTGCACACTCAGAAATGGCTATTGCAGAACCACAGGAATATCCAAATCATGACATGTACATGAAAATGAAACAAAAGCAAAGGTTTACTACTTTTTTTTTTTTTTTTTTTTTTTAAGTTTTGTTGGATCTGGGGATTCTCCTTTGCTCTAAATTAAAATAGAGAAGTGAAAGGGGAAAAAAAAAAGTACACGGCCAACATTTCTGATGTCGGCATAAAGTGACGCATTTATTCTTTCTCACTGGGGAACTCCATGCTCTTCCTCTTTCTGCAAGGATCAACCCCAGTGTCACAATACCTCCAGAAACAGCCCTTCTCCATATGCCTTGTGGCCTGATGCCACCACACGAACATCCCCAACCCAAAAGTCCCAAGAGATGGGGTAGGAAGGGAACAGCATGTCCAGCAGCAGCCTCCAGATGCCTCAGCTCTAGAAGGGAAGCCCAACAGGTGCTCGTGGAGGGCTCAAAGCTAAAGCTAAAGGGTCAGATGGTTGTTACTTTCTCTGGAACAAAGATTTCTGTGTTGCTCACCCCCTCGTGACACTTCTTCACCCATTCCAGCATCCTCTCTGTAAAAACATTTCATCCTCTGGGACCTCGGGGTAGCTGACTGACCCACTTAAAAATTTACACTGCATGTAACTACCTCTAACTTAATAAGGAACATTCTCTCCAAAATAAACATGTCAGGCCAGTAAGCTTTGAGGAGCTTCCAAGCAAGGCCTACAGAAACTCAAACAAAATAAATGTGAAAAAAATATGTCTATCTTTTGCTCTTCCCACTTCCTCAGTTCAGAGAAAAAAAAAAAAAAAAAGAAGAATTGGGTTTGTCCTCGATGGAAGATTCCACCAGAAGAAAGGAGAGATAGGATTTCACTGTGGGAACAAAGCCCCGTTCATTACGGGTTACAAAGTGATTTGTTTGGAGAGGAAGAACTTGATTACCATTAACTACTATTTCACCTCAACAGCTGAGCAAGAGGAGGGTCACGAGTTTGCCATTGAGAACTGTGACAAAACTGCAATGACTGAGGAAGAAGGAATAAATGCATTAATGCAAAGCAAGAGTCCCCATGGCAGCTGGAAGGACTGCCTGATTTGGGGGAAGGACAGGATGTGATAGGACAACAATAGCGACTCACAGCAGTTCTTTATAGCATACTGTATCCCCAAGAAGCCTAGAGCCCTTCCCCCAGTGCTTCACTCAAATCTCAAGCTTCTGGGCTCTGCCCTCTCTGCTTGTTCACAGCAGACAACCATCACTGTAAACGACTTCTCCTACCCCTAAAAACCTAACGGTGGAAAATAAACAAGGCAAGAGGAAAAGAGGTCCCCTGACTTTTTTGACAAAGCCTGCAATGGCTGATGCTTTGTGACTTTCATTGAAGACCTACCAGTTATAAACACAGGTACTAAGCAGCGCACTGGAGATGTGCTATACTTACTCAACATTTCCATTCATTCTGCTTTTGGCAGTGCCATAATTAAAAAATGAGCAAACTGCAAGTTAACTACAACCTCTGAGCCAGATGAGTCCAGTACTAGGATGTCATGCCAAAGTATAATTCAGAGAATCTCTTTCCTCCACCATAGATCTGCTCCATTGGAAATGAAGCAACCCAGGCAAAGTCCACCAGCAGGTAGACAAAATAATATGTATATATACATAAATGTATTTAAATATAGGGATTTCACAAGCCAGAATTCCCCTCCCAACTTTACCAAACCAGTCTTTGATTCTAAACCAGCAGCATTCACAGCACATCAAAGGCAACCAGGCACTTGTAAACTGCTACTGCTGAGCGGTACCTACTTGCACAGATCAGGTGCTGCATTTGAAAAGCAGGACAGCTGGAAGAATCATACTCCAGCTTCCTAAAAGCTGCACGCTTTCTCTTCTTTCCATTCCTTTCTGTCTCTTTTCATCTGCAATCTACCTTCTTCCTGTAGATTGTAGAACATTCTTCATTCCTTGCCTTCATCATTTTTCACCTGCTAAGATTCTCTCCATGGCCTAAATGCAAAGCTAACCACTGAAGCTCACAAAGTGGAAGTGAATTCAGTGAGACCAATTAGAATGGAGGGCTTTGTCTGCCTCCACTGCAGAAATACATTCCAAATACATTTTTAAAAGCCTGCATGTGTCCCACATACTGAGGTGGCCTGCCAGCTTTGTAACAGCAATCCCCAAAACCATCATTTAAAAATGCCCAGGTCATTGCGCTACTGAAGCGGTTCAAAGAGTTCAATTACATCTATATTATCCCACGTTTTCATAGTGTTCGACTCCCCCCCACGCTTTATATCCGGAACAAGGTAGAAATAAGTAATTAGGGTATCCCATTTTCCATGGGCTGTATGCATTCAGAGTAGCCATACACTGAAGCCCAACACTTGCTGCAGTCCTAAGGAAGGGCTTCTGTTCTCAGATCTGGCCTGCTGCTTCCCACTGCACTGGGCTTGCTGATGAGGGCCGTTACCTTAAACTAGAGGTGCTGCTGGAATGGCTTCTGCAAGTTCAGCATCACAGTGAGTGTTGTGGACACACTGACAAGCCACAAAGGTGAGTTTTGAGGAAGAAAGAGTTGTGGAATTTTAACATCACTCAGCTCAGCTTTTTTGATAACAGATTCTTCACAGTTCGGGTGACAGAGCACTGGCACAGGCTGCACAGAGAGGTGGTGGAGTCTCCTTCTCTGGAGACGTTCAAGACCCACCTGGACGCCTACCTGTGCAACCTGGGCTAGGGAGCTGCTTTGGCAGGGGGTTGGACTCCATGATCTCTGGAGGTCCCTTCCAACCCCTACAATTCTGTGATTGCTCCCCGCTGATAATGGCACAATCAACAACAGCAGAGCCCTTGCATGCCCTAGCTTTTCTGTCCCTTCCTTGAATGAATAACCAAATAGCAAACGCAGTTGGTTTTCATGCATTCCTACAGATGCCTGGGTTCTCCTCTGCTCAGGTCTTGGCTTCACCATGAAGCATTTTACAAAGCAGTGTTTGATTTCATAATGCAGAGCCCTCTCAGCCGACAGTGTCACTTTTTCTTGAAGCCACGGTAGACTGAACCAGGATGCTTCATCTGCAGTGACTGCACATTGAACAGAAAAGCAACAGCATCTTGATTCACATCTATTCTACGACCCCCACCACAGAGAGGAGGAAAGAAGCAGAGACATACACATGAACACCTGCACAAATGAGAGTTTCTGCCACCAAAGCCACGGGAATCGTGCCAGACAGAGCCCAAGAGCACAGGCATGCTCCTGGCTTTGAGTATCAGCGCACACCACCTACGTTTTCCACTGTGCTTTCTGTACACATGCTGGGCTGAACTCCAGGGATTAATTTACCACCCACTATGCAGTTTTGCAGGGGAGGAAGGGATCAAAGGCTCGTTCAGCAGCATGAGGCTGTCACTAATGACGCAGAAGCCGATATTTCCTCTTGGCAGCCCAGGGCGTAGAGAGAAGTGGCACTGGTGCCTCATTAGGTGGCACCAGCGCTCCTCTCTGTGGGAGATGGAACTGCCCAGCTTCAGCCCCAGCCAAATCCCAGCTGGGCTCACGCAAGGCTGGTGCTAATGGCACCCAGCAACAGTCTCCTTCAGATCTGGGGGCTCATGAATTCATTGCTTGTTTCCCCCATGCCTCAGTCACTAGCTGTGATTATCACCAGCAAGACACTCACTCACAATCACCTGCAGCACTCACACATGTGAATATAACAATGCCATTACAGTGGGGCACGGTTTGGCAAGAAAAGAATTCAAAACCGTTGTCTTTTCACCAATTCCCACCTATTACTTTAGGATTAGAACCCCTGAACAATTTGTCCAGGAGCTCAGGTTTCCTTCAAAGCAGGAGTCACACTACTTTCCCTTTTTAAAGAGCTTCACAATGTGCAAGCAGAAAGTACTGCTCTGGATCATTCCCAAGTCTAAAATCAAACAACAGAAGAATACTTCTGATGAAAACAAGGAGGAAGTTCTGTCCTGCAGGCTCCAGATGAACTCAAACTCACTGCCAAATGCAGGAAGTTTTCAGCTGCCTGAGTGGTAAACAGTAGAACGAGCTGATAACCAGCATCTTGAATTTGACAAAGGCAGGTTTCTTGGTTTCTTCTCCAACCCCACTTTCAGGGAGGAAGGAAGAACGAAAGATTTAAAGTGTATGGAACAGGAAGCCAGCAGCAAATGCCACTGTGCCCCACCAGCTGGTCCAGGAGACAAAAATCTATAGACAAACTCAGTTTTCATTAGGAACATAAAGCACATGAACCAAGAAATCTCAGGTCCCTCAAAAGCAGTGCAACATTCAACATTCATGAACCGTGTTTTCAGAGGACAGCAAGAAGGGTTGTATCTGTACAAGAGTTTTGTAGCAAATGTCCCTACCCCACGCTCAGATTCCTCAAAGGTACGTCCGATTACCTGACCAATAACCAAGTGAAGTGCTGCAAAAGCAGGAGGCATTTTTACTCAGCGCTGAAAATAACCATGAGGAAAGGAAGCATGCCAATGTGCTCCAACTGACAAAACCAACAGCAACAATAACAAAAAGTTAAGGTGGATTTTATCAGTAAGGATGAAATACATAAACATATATACTTGATTTGTTTTTCAGCCCTTTCCCTAGCCCAAGTGCATTCCTACATGAAATAACCTGAAAAAGTTATAGCAACAGCCTGACTTGTAAGCAGCAACAGCAAGGTGCTCTTTGAGAAGTCACCCCTGCACTGGCTCTGTCTGTAGGACTGTGACACAGTGCAAGAAGCAGGCAGTTCTGGGCAAAAAGAGATAAGTCTAGCTGCTCTCTCCTTCCCAAAGTTTGCAATCAGAGAGAGCAGGACTGAGGGAGGAGACAATGCACTCTCAGTGTCACCTCAGTCACCTGTAAGAATGGCTAACATCTATTCAGATTGTGGATGGCTGCATATGTCAAAACTTGGTGCTACCTATGACAGCTATTTGGATAATGCAGGTCCTGGCAGAATGCTTGGAGGAGGTAGGAAAAGGAACCCAGAGAGGAAGATAAGTGCAAATTAAGAACTATAGAGAGCAGCTGTATATATGAGAGAGGAAGATGAGGAAAGTGGCTCAGTCACAGCATCTTTATTTGGGGGTCAATCCTGGAGAACAGGACAAGAATCATAGAAGCATCTAGGTTGGAGAGGACCTTCAAGATCATCAAGTCTGATCATCAGCTTGATCTACTTGGTTGTCATCACTAAAACATGCGCACAGGTACAAAACAAAATAAAACAAAAAACCTTAAAAAACAGCTACTAGATTAGGCTGCCCAAGGTTCCATCTAACCTGGTCTTGAACTCCTTCAAGGGTGGGTCATCCACAACCTCACTGGGCAGCCTGTGCCAGTGCCCCACCACCTTCTGAGTAAAAAACTTCTGCTTAATAGATCTTTCTCCTACTTATATTCATCCTCCTCAATCCTGGAAAGCCACAATGAGGTCTCCCTGGAGCCTTGTCTCTGGACTTCTCTTTTGGGCTGAGCCCAGCTCCTTCAGCCTGTCTCCAAAGGAGATGTGCTCCATCCCTCTGATCACCTTTGTGAGCCTCCTCTGGACCTGCTCCAAAAACTCAACGTCTTTCTTCTGCTGGGGGTTCCAAGGCCTGAATGCAGTACTCCATATGGGGGCCTCACGAGGTCAGAACAGAGTGGGACAATCACTTCCCTTTCCCTGTTGACCACTCCACTTTTGATACAGGTCAGGATACTGTTGGCCTCCTGGGTTGCAAGCCCACACTGCTGGCTCATATCCAGCTTTTCATCCACCAGGATCCTCAAGTCCTTCTCTGCATGGTTGCTTCTCCCAGTCTGTGCTCATACCTGGGATTGCACCAACTCCAGTGCAACACCTTGCACTTGGCCTTAAAGCAGAAGAGATTTGAATCCCCTAAATTCTACCTAATGGTTCTGACGCATGAAAGGTGTAGGACGTCTGGCTGTCAGTGAAGACTAAGGCAAAGAACTCAATGAATACCCTCTGTCTTCTCCATATCTGTTGAAGCTAGTTCTCCCTTCTTATCTTTGCTGGAAATATTTCACTGCAATGTCATAATTTTCATTCATTTAACATTGTCACAAGTGTCAAGTTGGTTATTGTTACGCAGGAAGTTTTGATTCTGTATCACAGTGACATTTTGTTGAATAAATGCACGGTTTAAACAACAGTGCAACTCACTGCGGGGCACAGACTGAAATCCACACAAATATGGTCACCTGCTGCACCCAGCTTCTGCCAGCACACCAGTTGTCACCACAGAACCAAAAAGCCCCTATTCACTTCCACAGCTTCACTTAGAACAAGATTCTAAAAACTAATCAGAAGAAGCCTGTTGAGATAAGTCACTTGCCATCTTGGCCTTCAACATTTACATAAGTAAAATCTCCCAGAACATAAGGTATAAGGTAAAAACAAAATGTTTTTCAACATTTGAACTTCTCTGCTTTCCACGAGCAGTTATTAGCAGTTGCAGCACTCACTAAAATCCAGAGAGCTAGTGGAGTCTCAGGATATTTGCTTTGTCTTTTATTGGGTGCAGCTATCACTGCCATGCAGCAAGGCAAAGCCCTCGGCCCATGTTAGCAGTTAGAGCATTTTTACATTTGTCACTCACACAGCTGTGAAGAAGAGCTGGAAAACTCAAACCCCTAGAAGCTACTAAAACCCAAGACAAATAAAATCAGAAAGAATTAAGTCTCATGAATTACACTAACCACATGATTTTTGCGAGCTTGCCTCGGGATTTGAGGATGCTTGGAGCAAACTATACCAGGCTTGCAATTTTGTCAATTATGCTTCATTTTGAATGTCAGAACAGTCACAGAATTGTTTCTGTAACTGTTATTACAAACGTCCCCAAGGATATAAAGCTCAGGCAGACTACTTCTACATGCTAAAAAGCTTTCTTGGCTAATGTTCATCAGACGATGTATCTTTACACAAACCCCTACCTCACCAACAGCTACCAGAACACAGCTGAGATATGCTCTATTAGCTCTGGAAACACTCACATAAAATACAGAAGAAGCCATAGAAGGGCAGCCATAGGTCCTGCTTTAGGGGGTGCCACCTTCAACAAAAGCCAGCTTGTGAAAGCAGTAAATTAACAATGAACAATTTATGACATTCAAGCCTAGGATAGTAGAACTGTATTAATGATAAAAACAAGCATCAGAAAATTAGAAGAAAAACCATACTTGCCTTACCTTGCTCTTTATGCTTTGTTCATCCAATAAAATCCATCCAGTAGAAGCAAGTTCCATTTTCACATCGCTCTCAGATTCTTAGAGCATGCTTAGGAAAGAAGTGAGGCACAAAGACCTCGGTTGGCTTTCACACCTTCCAAAACCTTTCCTGTGTGGCTTGCTCGGCTTTGAATTTTTCCCTCCCACCTGCCCTTAGCTGCAGCCACCTGCTGGCAATTTCCTGCTTAGCCCCATTTTGCCATCACTGGAGGCAGCACTGGCAGAAGGCAAAACTTGCCAGCATTAGGTATAAGAGAATAGTGGATAGGCACCTCACCAATAAGTAAACAAAATACTAGCCCATGCGAAAGCAGGAATATTTGTTTCTATCAGCAGAGGCAGCTTCCAAGTCCTTGGACAGAGCATTTCCTATGCATTACACCTTGCAGTCCATTTGAGTACATAATCACACATGCACACATCATGGGGATAAGAGCTCATCACTCCCTTTTTCACTCTTATTAGAGACAAGATGAAGTGTGAACCAAGCACTGCATGGTAATGACATGCTCAGTAATGGGAGTGCCTGGAAGTATTCTGTCAACCACTGGAGACACACTTGCATCTCAAACAGACGCGCTAATCTATAATAGTACCATCTTTGTACCTGAACCATACTAATTGTAGAATCACAGAATTGTTTGGGTAGGAAGGGACCTTAAAGCCCACCCAGTTCCAATCCCCTGCTGTGGCTAGTGCAGCCACCCAGCAGACCAGGCTGCCCAGGGCTCCATCCACCCTGGCCTTGAAAACCTCCAGGGATGAGGCATCTGCAGCTACTCTGGACAGCCTGTGCCAGAGCCTCACTGCCCTCTGAGTAAAGAATTTCTAATGAGTGATTGAAGGCCATTTCACAGCAAAGCCAGGTAAACTGGTTTAACTCTCTCCTCTAGAAGAGAATATTATCAGAGAACGTTTTGCATACGTAAGGTGTTTTACAGCTTTGGATAGACATTACTGTCCTTCAGTTGAACCACGTTAATGCAGCAAGTGGGAGCCTCCAGCTTCCTTCAGCAAAAACTCAGCTGTCACTGCTCAAACCAGATGAGCCCCTGCAGCAAACTGGGAACATTAAAACATTCATGTAGTTCAGCTGCACGTGTGAGCTGGGATGTGGAACCAAGCAGATGGATAATGGGATATCCTCTGCCCATCCTGTTTGCTCTTCAGCAGTACTAGATCTGCCTACACCCTGATGTGCTCCCTCTTTCTTCTTTCTCTTCAACCCTTGCAAAAAAAAACCAAACAAGTTTGGGTTGAATTTTCTGTTCCACTGAACTTTGAATAGATGTATATCCCAATGGGGACAAGGCAAAACCATAACATGGTTAAATAATGTACTGTTTTTCCAGTGTATTTCCTCCCTGCATTGCACTGGCAGCACAAGGACTCTGAATCACGGTGTGTGAGACTTCAGACGTACCTGGCACTCATCCCTTGTGGTTTTTTTACATCCAAACTACATTCCTTAGCTAGGCTGAAGGATACGTGTACTGCTTCTTGTAGATGGGAAAACAAAGCAGATGGTCTCAGTCTGTAGGACAGGTGTCCACATCAAAAAACTGTCACCATACTTGACACCTTCTCAGTCCTACCGGCCACGATTCTTCAGAAGAGAAAAACATACCTTGCCATTTTGCATACATTTACATTTATTTGCATGAATTCAGGAACCTGCTGAGCAAAAGCAGACATCTTCCCATAGCAAATCCATCAAAAAGACTGGTGTGAAGATAACTTCTTAAGTGCTGAATGCCAGGTACCTTTGATATGCAAATCAATAATAAAAAGGGCCTTTCCATGCTGTACTCCTATTCTGCTCCTGCCTTTTGTTGTAAGGATGAGTCTTAATATGTCTTAATGAGCTGCAGAGAAAGAAGCTCATGAATCATAAAATCATTAAGGTTGGAAGAGACCACTGAGATTATCAAGTCCAACCACCAGCCCATCTCCACCTTGCACACTAACCATGTCCCTCAGTGCCACATCCACACAGTTCTTGGACACCTCCAGGGACAGTGGCTCCACCACCTCCCTGGGCAGCAGTGTCAGTGCCTCACCACTCTTCTGAGAATAATTTCATTCCTAATATCCAACCTGAGGGATGCAACTTGAGGTCGTTATCTCTCATCCCACACTGCCCTTCACCAGAGTGTGAAGGCAATTGAGCACTGTTTTCTGCTGGGTTTCCTTGGGAAAGGCCAATGGCCTTGTCAGTGTCCAAAAACATAATCCGTTTCTTTTTTCCTTCTCTATTTGTTTTCTGGTTTTCTCCTCCAACCTCAAACAGACACAGAAACATTTACATCTACATCTTCCTAAATGAGTCAGAAATATCTCATTTGGGCTGGAATGCTTAGGGTATTGGGATGTGGGTAGTCTGAACTAGGGGAGAAGCCAGTGAAGTCTTACTGAGAGAGCTGTTTCCCAAAATACATGCAAATTGCTGCCTGAGTTCAGAACAAATCAACCCACATGGAGTCTTCTGTCCAGTATCGGAGGGGAAAAATAAATGCAAGGGAAAAAAACCAAACCAACTCAAAGCACAGCAGATTCTCATTGTTCCCTCTAGGGCAATTGGAAGTGCAAAAAGACATTATCATCTTGTACCAAGAGGAGCACCCCACTGCCACATCCTGCAGGGCTTGAGAGTGCTAAAACACCCAGGTGGCAATTACTGCCAGCAGCACTGCGATTATGGAAGCCCAGATAGAAACTGTTGGGTGTTAATGTCCAGTGCTAGTCAGGGCATTTTGGCAAGGTGGGAGAGGAGGAAAAAATGAGCATTTCCATGGGAGCTTCACTCTGTGGCCATGGTGTGAGTGCCAATTCTTTTCCCCGTTGTCGCAGCCGGTCACACTGTGGAAGAGGTTGTCTGGAGATGGATGGCAGCAGATAGGGGAGCAGGTGAGTGAGGAGTTCTGCTCAGTGCTCTGGCGTTGTCACCCACGCTCTTGCACCACGTCTCCATCCCCACCGGGGTTTCGTTTGTGAAGGGCTGCAGCTGCACACAGCAGTGTGAAAGAGGCTGAGCCATTTCCCATAAAAAATGTCAACACTCAGTGTTTTTCAGCTCAGAGAACTTTTGCCTACTAATCCTCTCGGCTTCCCTCCCACCTCCCCAGCCTATTAACAACTCAGTTTCTCTTTCACTGAGCACTGTGTTTCCCTTTGGCACAAGGAAAAACAGTCACAAAGGCTGCTCAAAATGAGCCAAAGATGTGCCTGCACCTGG
The DNA here is from genome assembly GCA_036925125.1 of Oreortyx pictus. Classification (NCBI taxonomy): domain Eukaryota; kingdom Metazoa; phylum Chordata; class Aves; order Galliformes; family Odontophoridae; genus Oreortyx; species Oreortyx pictus. Next base: position 82,055,456 of record JAUPFR010000003.1, on the reverse strand, counting down.
AGCAACAAGCAGGCAGAATGATCCTTATTTTCACTCACTCATTTGCACCACAGTCAGTTACAGAAAATCAGTAGGAAAGCTCCCCCCAGACTTTTGCATTAAAAAAAAAAAAAAAAAACCAACCACCACCAAAAAAACTTATGTAACTCTGCAACTAATCTTTGCTAATCTTGAGCAAGGCATTTAAATCCAGGGAGTAAGCCTATTCTTCCTCTCGCCCCGTCCCCCTCCAGCCTCTCTTTGCAGTAAAAAGGGGAAAAACAGAAGCAAGGTTTTTCAGCGTTGTGAATATTCCTACCAACGTGATAAAGTGGCACAGGGGCCCGAGTCTGCTCAGAGGGAACAATCCCTCCCGCCCTGCTGCCTCCCATGCACAGCCACTGAGGGCCTTAAAAGAAAAGCTGCTTTCAGACCGATTACCACTTGCTTTTTGCCAAAGCATGGAAATCTCTACTCTCGCAGCGTACCATTGCCTTCTTCTTGCCTGGTATTTTTTTGTCCTCTATTCGCTCACACATCTAAGAACAGAAGAACGGCCATCTGAAGTGTTCCTTTATGGTGGGCAGTGGAAATATTTGACAGTCCTCAATCTGGTAAGCAAATTGTGTTGTACAGTGATACCAATATGTCTATTTGTTTGTCTGCCGTCTGTGCCTCAAGACATATGCAGCTGGTGGATTTGCTGCTGTTAAACTGCTTCCTTTAACGGTTTATAGCCCAAAGGGAGCTCAGTGGGTGCCCGTGCTCATGCAGTGAAATGTAGTCACAGGTTTTTATGCAGAAAGAGCATTGGCTGGCAAGCTGCTTGGCTTCCGAAGAGTAAGTATTCCACAGTAAGCTTTGTGAAAGATGAGCTACCAGAGAGAAGGTGGGCACAGAGCATGTCCAGCCAGGATATGCAGGATTGATGCATGCAATCTAACCCTTAACTAACAGTTAAGCAACAGCAGTGCACTTTATCATGCTGCTTGCAGTTTGGCTTCCACTCTTTAGTAGGTTGCATTTCCTGTAAATTCAAGAAAGGGTGAAACAAAGCATGGCATAATGCTAATTTCAGCATTCAGAGTTTGAAAATCAGTTTAGAACATAAGGGGAAGAAATTCCAGCCTACAGAGAGATGCTTGTGACATTATTACGTGTGTTTTAATGGTGCTACCAACTGTTTGCTGCATTTCCTAAAACTATGCTGAAAAATGTAGACAATAATGTGTTCTAGTTCTCCTAACATTATATGAAGTAGACATAAAATGAAAGTGCATGAGATATTTTGAGGTTGAGCACTTGTTCACAGTCCAAGAGGTTCTTCCGTGACTCGCAGTGATGGCAGGAGTGATGTGGAAAAGATGAGCGTGGGGAGAGGATTCCTGCAGGTGACAGATTTCAACTAACCTGAAGGTGACCAAGAGGATGGACATCCCGTTGGTCTTTTGTTCATTCTATGTGACCATCAGAGTTAAATATCAGAAGGAAGCCTGGCCCTGGGTGTATTTATATTTACTTTTACTCTTCAGAAGGAGACACCTCACTGCAGAGATTGGAAGCCTAAGGTGTCCCCATCTCCAAGTTCTCAAATATTTGGGAAATATAGGTCCCTTCCAGACTCACCTTTTCCGTTATTCAAGGAAATATTTGCAACCAGATGAGTGGCTGACAACCAGCTCGAGGTTCAAGGAGCCACAGAGTCCTTGTCAGTGAGCAAGCACCAAGAGGAAGGATGAGGGCATATGTATTGCTTCAGTCAGAATGATATATGTGTAGTTTGCTGACTTATCTTCATATCAGTACACTCAGGCTTTTTTATTTTATTTTATTTTATTTTATTTTATTAGTTTAGTTTAGTTTAGTTTAGTTTTTTTTTCTGAAATGCCAACAATGAAATGGTCAGGATTCAACCACCTTGTGGATATTCAGCACCTCATCCTGGGACATCTGTCAGTAGACTAGAACATCTATAATCAACCCGGACAAGCTGCTCCCTGTGTGCCCAGTTCCTGTCCTTTGTGGTCTTTTGGGGCTTTTTTTTTTTTTTTTTTTTTTGGAGTAAAGCTGTCCCCAGTAAAGCACCAGACATGCCCTCAGTCAAAACAGCACTTCCATCCTGCATCCCCAGGCACAGTTATAATGAGATCTACCACCTAGTATGCCACAAAGCCCTAAAGCAGCAGACTGAGAGCAGAAAACAAGCGCACATCTCCCAGCATTTTAGGAAGTAGAAATATCCATTGGAATGAATAGTTAGCTTCTCTTGAACTTAGTATCCAGCAGTTGATCAGGGAAAGGCTATGTGCACAAAGGCAAGGCTATGTGTAGGTGTAAAATGATCTTTCCAGAGTTCTGCCCTCTCAGTTTGCATTCCAGTGGCATCCAGATTTACCCATCTGGAAGGTAAACCCAGGCTGAGATAGTACTTCCTCAAAGCCTATTTTTCATTTCTATAAACAAAGTTCATACCTGTTTATACTTCTGGTTCCTTCCATGTCCCATGGCATGAGTTCCACAATACAGCAGCGCCTTGTGTGAAAGAGCAATTCATTTTGAAAGAGCTTTTCATTTTCACCACGAATTGGGTGCCCATTTACTGCTGTGTTACAATTTAATTGTCCATCCTTGTTCGCTTTCTCTTTGCTACTCATTACAAACCTCTACAAGATTTCCCCCCCTGGTTATTCTTTTCTTCAAGCTGAAAGTCTCAGCCTTTTTCATCTCTCTTCACAAAGGGCCGCTTCTTTCATTAAAGCTTCCTTGTTGCCCTTCTCCTCATGCTTTCTAGTTTCAGGAAAGGGTAAGTAGGACAGACTGCAGTGATCGAGCTCTGAGCACATCACATGTATTTATATAGTGGCCTAAAGGTGTTTCCCAGTCTGTTTGTTTATTAAAAAGTCTTAACTTTCTTTTTTTCTGATGACCATTGAGCACGGAGCCAATAGTGTGAGGAAGCCGTCCACACTGAGCCCCAGATTTCTTCCCTGAACAGCCATAGCTAATTTAGGGCCCACCATTTCAAAACATATAACTGAAGATTCTTTTATCCTGAAATGCTCTGCTCTGCATTTACCAACACAGATTTTTGCCTTTCAGTTTGATCTTTCAGGCACTCAGTGCCCTGAGATTCTTTGACAATTTCACAGTCAGGCTTAGCTTCCACAGGAAAAAAAAAAAAAGACTTACAAAGCTTTGCTACCTTTACATTCACTCACTTCCCCAGCTCGTTTATGAATCTGCTGAGCAGCTCAGGTCCCATTAAAACTCTGTGAGCAGGGGCCCTTGCTCCACTTCTTCAGTCTTTCATCTCCTGTCTTTAACCATGCGTTGATCTGGTACCAACTCTACGATGGAGCTGCCAGCCAGTGGGGAGGTAGTGAGGAGCTGCCTTGCTGTTATGCAGAAAAGGTGACAATAGTACAGGGAGTGCAAAATTCCTCTTCCATGATTGTCAGCCCTTCTGTCTCAGAGAAGTTGCCTGACACCCCAACTCTGCTGCGTGGGATGGAGCCTGCCCCTAAGGTGCATGTCCTCAGCACTGCATTTCCTTGCATCCCCTGAAACTCAACGGTGGCTCAGATAGCTCCTTCCATACACCAGTGCCCACAAACAACCACTGTGCTGTGCTCCTTCACAGCTGGGAATAGGCCCAGGTGTGCCTCAGGGTGCCAGGAAGCACAGTGCCATGGAAGTCTTGAGAGACTCCCAGCACACTGTGCTGATGCAGAGGAGCTGCCGCACTGAGCTGTGCCCTTGAAGCTTTCCCCAGAGCCATGCAGAGCTCTGGTTCAGCTCTTCTGTCTCATTCCTGCCAGGCCATGATTGCCTGGCTTCTGACATCACCTGGAAACTTTCCCCCAAAAAATTCCTCCTAGCAGTTTGGAATTGTTTTAAAAAGGCAAAAAATTCAATCCAGCAGAAAGCTGCTGTGGCCAGCTTGCTCCGATCTGAAATGGAAATACAAGGAAACATGATGGTTTCCTGGAGGTGGGAATGCAGTTTGACTCCCAGCTCTGCTTGATGGTCACTGGAGAAATTTCTTCTAGATACGATCCTCTTTGGGCACTGCACAAAATGCCTTGCCAGACATGTGGTGCTCCCAGGAGAGCTGCAGCTCTGACGTACCTTCACTTTCATTTATCTATTTAGTGATTGTAGCAATTGAGATTCAGAAAGGAAACAATATTTTTGTAGAAATACAAAATGAAAAGTGGATTTTGTACCAAAGGACTTAACTGACTGACCACCGAATTTCCCACACCGGGAAATATTACATAAAAGCAGTTCTGCATTTATTTGTCTGTGACACAGAAGAATACAAACAGAATCATTCACTGCCCGAAATAGCTGAGCTCATGAAAATCTGCTCTTTGCCATAAATCTATTAGTAAAACACTGAACAGTGAGCACACTGCACCTTTAAAAACTATTAATTGCATTACTACCCTATTTTATTCTTTGTGTTTTTGTCTCATATAGGTGAAATATTCTCAGTTCTTCTGGAAGTTGTATTTTTTACATATTTCCAAACAGACCTCGCATTTTAGTACACCTATTTTTCAGATTGTTATCCTGTGAAGGTGCATGTGTCTACACTAAATGTTGACTGTTATATCTAATAGGTCACTCCAAATTATTAGATTTATTCCCCCTTCTGGGCAGAGTTTGGAGCTCAAATTATTTCTACCAGTCTGAGAATTCAATATGTACATATGGCTTCTCTTACATGTGAAAGTAAATCATGCCAGGCCAGTTAAATAGAAATACCCCTTTGATCAGTGAAGCAGATAAAAACTACAGTTTTCTTTTGTCACAATGACTCTTAGTTTGGAAAGTGGATCTGGCAAAAGAAGGGTTTCTATAGTACCTAGAGCCATGGAGTTGTGCAGGGTCTGCAGAGGAAAGCAACATCTCTCCAAAAAGGATAGTCATATCTGTACACTCCCCTTTGGGTAAATTTTTAGCTTTCTGAATGCTTCCAATCTTTGGGAAGTTCACAGGACATCAGGAATAATTACATGTTTTCATGTCCTTTTTCTTTTTTTTTAAATCTAAACATTTTCCCAACATCTCTCAACGTTCATAGAATCATTTGAGCTGGAAGGGAACTTTAGAGGTCACCTTGTCCATTAGTGAAGGACTGCATGATTTGGATACAACTTTTTCTTGCAGGAATAAGACCAAGTATGGAAGACTGCAAGTTGGGAGCTCTAATTGAAGTCAAAGTTGGCCCACCCTGTCAGAGGGATGGTTCTTGCCAGGTTCAATTTTCTGCTCTGAAAATTATTTGTTTGTGTTTCCATTGCTTCTGAAAATACAGGGTGATCACAAAGTAACCAAAAACTCTTTGAATCCACACCAATGGAAACAGGTTGAGCTATGAGCAGTACATAAAATGAGCTGCTGAGATGGAATTCAAACTTCTTCAGGAGATGCTCTTAGTGCTCAGCTAGAGAAATGGATCAGATTACATATTTGGATAAGTACTTTCCATTCAGAAGATAACATTCTTCTCCTCTAAATAAGACAGAACACTTAACAGACTGACATGGCTGTTTTGGAACTCTCTGTTTCTTTTCAGACATGTTTGTTTAATTAATTTTGAAGGGTCACAGGGAGGGAGAAGCCTATCTCTGTCCCATGACTAATATAAGGCTGAACATGAACAAGATAATAATAGTCCCATCCTCTGGGAACCATGCCTTTCCCTAACAGCTTTATTGGTCATCAGTCACTATGTGTCACCAGACTGTCACCACCCTCATGCTCATTTTTCAGGCTTTTCACAGAAAGTTACTGCTGGCCCTACAGGCTTTGACAAGAGCTTCTGTTTATTGACAGGCTTTTCTTAGCTCTTCATGGACTTGGTTTTGTTGTCCTGGTGAGGCCAAGCACTTGGGCAAGTGTTTGGGTTAAACGTGTGTGTGGCCCTAAGCACACCGCGCTCTGGCACATAATATTATGAACCAGAACCATGGAGAGCTGAATCCCCAAGTGGATTCAGATTAATGCACGGAGAAGTTGCGGATGCCTCAGCCCTGGAAACATTTGGATGGGCCAGGTTGGATGGGGCCTTGGCTGACACCAAGTGACAATCCTGTCTATGGGAGGGGATTGGAACTGGATGATCTCTGAGGTTCCTTCCAACCCACAAGCCATTCTATGATTCTATGAAATTGTGCTGGGAACCACAGAGGCTAACTGTAGTAGCGATGGAGAGAATGGGAAAGAGAAAGTCACATTTAAAGAGCTGGTTTGGACACCTTGGAGTTGAATAAAACCATGTATGTATTTTTATATAAAAATGAAGCTGTTCATCTCATGCTCTACAGTAGAAATGTGAGATTTTGCATCTGAACCAGGTGATGTGTTGACCTCATCCTGAATGGCCACCTTGGTCTCTAACATGTTCTATCAAAGCTTGCAGAAGTCCTAGTGTGAAGGTGGGTGTGTTGAAATCAGTCCTTCCTTCCCTCAGTCCTTTTCATAACAGGGATTTTGGAAGGAGAAGTGTTGCACCAATTCTGTTCCCTCCCAAGCACCACCCTTCTTAGCTCTTTCACAAACTAATGAAGTAATCAGCAACAACTTCAGATGCTTTTCTTGAAATAAACATTGATTCAGAATAAGATCATGGCAAAAGAGATCTCATCCTGAAAGCGACAGTACAGTATTTGATCATCAGTAGCTGGTCCAGAATTTGCAGTAGGCTGATTTCCCCACGTTGCATCACTTTGGTCCCCGCTACTCTTAAAGAAGAGGTCACCCCATAAATTAACAGAACCAAACTAGACTCATCTGTCTGAACACCAAATAGCAGGAGAAGATTTTTTCCGCTAGGCTTTGTGTATCTGACATATCTGGTTCAGCATGAGCTGCTGTGTAGCGCTGTGAAAGAAAACAAAGTAATCAGAAAAAACACTATTGGCTTAAACCACAATATTCTGACAATTTAATACACAATTTCACACACAATTTCACGTGCAATTTGCAGAATCCTGTTTTGTCACATTGCACTTACCTGATCATTTACAAAATCCTTCTACCACCTTTCCTAAACAGCCCTATACCCATAACTTGCATATGATTTATAAGAAACCCCCCAACACACACTCCAAAATTCATTAGTTATAAATGATTTAATGTACTCAGTGTTAGTTAGTGAAGTCTGGATCTCCACTTCCAAGCACTTGAAATCCTTCCCTGAATCCCCATGAGTCAGGCAATAGAAGTTCTGGTTCAGTAACTTCTGCAGCTGATTTTCATATTGGAGCATTCTGAACTCCTTGGCTCATACAGCCCTGGGGTCGGCTGCACTGTGAGTCCCCAGAGAGAAGGCTCTGCCTTTGACTAAGCCATGGGGGAAGCTGTCGAGCAATTCCTTTGCAGGAAACACCTCCTGGCATATTGCAAATTTTGTTTACTTCTGTTCCTCCTCAGATACACTGAACGTAACAGTTAACGTATAAGGTGCGATGGAGCTGCTTTCAACATGTTCTTCCATTCCTCGATCCGAATCACATGACACATCTCTGTTTAGTCTGTTAAACGAGATACTGTTAAAGTTATCTCCCAAACTACTTTATTTAATCACTTGCAGTTAGTAAAAAAGATTTCGCCCAAAGCTATTTCCCTCACGCGGGCTTGCAGCTCGCGAACAAAACAGCTCCCTGAAGAGCAAGAATGGAGTTCAGTGAGGAACATGCTAATTAAAGCTGGATGAGTTTCCCTCATTAGATGTAATTACTTTAGTTTTTGCAGGCTGTCTTCTATGGGGTGTCCTTCCTGGCTGATGTCTTGAGGCTAATTAAGGAACTGCGATGTGCTAAGTGTGTAATTTCCAGCAGAGACCTTCTTTTCAGTGTCCTGGCTTTCCCAGTGTCCACAGTAAGTAACCTCTGTACATAAAAATAACATTTGCATAGATGTGACTAGCAAAACATGCACGTATGTTGAATAAATAAGGATGTAGACCTTCTTTTACCATTTGAAAACAGATTTGGACCATCTAGAAGAGTTGATGGTGTTCAGATCCTTGTGTAATCCTCTAGCATCCATGATTGAATACAAAGCCTCTTGCAAAAACTTTAGGGTTGCTGTCCCCGAATGAACAGAGATTGACCCCAAAGGGTAAAGTATAACTCCTCTGTTAATCTTATGTTCCAAATAGCTTTGGAGTGATCCACTTAGGGCATTTCTCAAAAGGGCAGCACGGGCCAGAAGGACATTTGAGGGTGCCTGGGAGACAACAGTGCCTCACACCTCCTTATTAGCACTGAAGAGGTACAACTTCACAGGACATGAATTCTAGTCATAACCTACATCAGATTTACCACAGACCACCTAGTCCCTCACAGACAGTACTGTTTATCTGGTGCTGGGTGTTGGCACCCATGGGTTACTTTAACATGTGGGTACCACTGTGTGCGAGTGAAGCCTGCAATCACCTCTGAATCTCACTGGGCTCAGAAACACTGGTTAAATCTTGTCCCCAAGTACTTCAGCCAGCTGGCTCGCTGAAGAAAATCTGCCAAGGGTGGAGATGGTGGGATGAGCTTATTTATCTTCCCTGCACAGCGATATTCACCATGTGCAGTCCTATGCCCCACGCATCTTCACCAGGACAGAGGCACAAAGTAGTTGCATTCTCCCAGCTTATCTCCAGGAGGCACAAGGTATGTTCAAATAAAAAGCCAGGCCAAGAAACTGCAAATCAGCTTCCAGCTGTCGGTAGCTGACAGCAGAGTTTGTTTCCTCCTCAATTTTCCCACTGTAAATCCTCCTCTATTGGAAAAGATGGGTGTCCACCATGCTGCTTGCATCTGAAAATTAGAAATTGGGCTTATGAATTGTGAAGGTAGACCAAGTTTTAAGCGAACTGCCTTACCGAGGTTTGGTTTTACTTCATTACCAAGCAGCGTGGCTTGACAGCCAATCCCTCAAAGAGAACTTTTGGACCACCAAAAAATCCCATCTGCGCAGGGAAAGAACATTTAAAGTTAGTCACGCATTCCACAGAAATGTCATCGCTGTCAGTTTATGAAAGGAGTTTTCTCACACTATCAGCACAGAACAGTGAACCTCAATGTAAATTCTTTATGTTGTAACTTGCGAGATACGTGAGATTATCTGGCAATATCACCATGGGAGATATTTTACCTTCTCAAAAACGAAAGCACTACGCAAATCCCATCAATTCCATTTCTCCCATTTTGAAATGTCTTTCCTTTTGTGTTTTGTTTCCAGTTTGTTTCTATATCGTTTTGGATCCTGTATACCTACAACCGAGAGCTGGTTTACCCCAGAAGCCTTGATGGAGTCATTCCATCCTGGTTAAATCACACCATGGTGAGTAACAGACACCCCTGCCTCTTGCACAGCAGAGGGCCTTGGCAATGTGTGTCCCACCATTGCGTTGGGCAGCTTTCCAGAAAAGTTTTACAGCTTCTTCTTTCTCACCTCCTCCTTCCTGCTTATCTGACGTTGATGTTGAGCTGTACACAACAAACAGATGCATGTGCTTGAAGTTGCCTCAAGAAGCCTTTTAGCACACCAGGAATGTCAGTGAATCATTGCTTGTCAAACCTCTGAAGCCAATGAAATGATGTGCAGTCGCAGGGAAGAAAAACCTTCTCTGTTTATTGTAGCTCAAAAAAGAAATTGTTTCTGCCAACAGAAGTCTATGAAATACAAAATGGCTGGGAGTATAACAAAGAGTTCCTTAATTTTATTTTAAAAAGGTGAAAGAACCAAAGAACATCTGACAGCTCAACAGCTAATAAGCTAATGTGTGCACAGCTTTGAATAGCTGAATTGAAATGATTGTTTACAGATTTCTAAAAATACTTTCCAGATTTCTCCTTCATTTGCTCTGGCTGTTTTTATGATGTGTTAAATAATCACATATTTCTCATCAGTCAAGTGTAAGGAGGATGACAGCAACGTGGAAACCGTGGGTAGATTGTGAGGTCAGGGAGGCCTCATGGGGCTCATGGGAAGGGGGAGAGGAGGGAGAGGTTCAGAGCTAGACTGAATCAGAGGAGCCTGGAAGTATGAAATAAGCGCACAGAAGTCTCAGCTTCACTTCTCTCCAGACTTCATTTCTTAAGTGCAACCCTTTTCAGCCCACTGCAGCAGCCCACGCTGTGTTTTTAAGGTAAATTTGTTTCGAATAGCCCTTTGGTTGAGAGGCGTGTTTTTGAATGTATGTGAATGGAATCCAAACACAGTAGGCACATCCGCACTGTTGATATCCAACTGATAAACAGCAGCCATCATGCACTTTTAACCTTAACACCTGCTCTGCCCACCAAACTGTCTCTATCGGGGCTCTTAGGCAGCAGTGCAAGCCCCTGAATAGATGGAAAAAGGCACCGTTCCTTTTAAACCCAGAAAAGATTCCTTTTGTTCCCAATATCATACTGGTTTCAGGTCCATGATTTGGTATTGGTGACTGGCTGAATTATAAAATCTTCACAGTAGAAGTACTGGGGAGGGGGGTGGCACAGGATGGTGGTGAGGGGAGACGTGCTCTGCTTCTTGTTTTAATCTCAGCACACAGCTGAGAATTTGCCCTTTCCATTTCCACATTTGTTTATGACACGGAAGGTTAGGAGCTGCAAGAGCTTACCGTTTTATTTCATGAGGTAGAACTATCTGCAGGAACTCCTAAAATGTATTCGTTATAACATTTTCCTTACCCTACCTACATCTACATTTCATAACAGAGTCATTTTGACAACAACAAAAAGCTTTTCCATTTCAGAAATGTCAAAAACGAGTGTTAAAAAAGGAAAACAATTCTTCCTCAAAATTATTTTGACGAGAGAAACTTCACATAAAGCAAGCCTCTATCACAACCTAGTATTTTATTTCTAAAGCTCTTAATACACTGCAGACATCTTGTGCTTGACAGTTTCTGGGTGGTAAATTTTCTTTCCCTTAGCTATTGAGTGTAAGACATCTGCCATGAGTGCAAAATGATCCCTGCTATTGATAATCCATGTGTTTTGGGACACTTTTTCATCACGGGGCCTCTTAGAAGTCATCTGTACACCACTAAGCAGAGCACATCGTGCACTGCACTGCATTGTCCAGCTTGGAACAAATCTGGTAAGTCTTCCAAAAGGAAGTGTTTGATAGAACTACCACTTCTTCGTCGTTGCTGTGGAAGCAGTTGAGGTGTGTAGCAAAGTTCTTTTTGCTGAAGGCAAAGATTCTTCTAATGCCGTGTTAAAGATTTGGAAAGAAATCCTCAGTGCCCTTTAGAAAGAAGCTCTCTTTCAGTATTACAAAAAGCTTTATTTCCAGCCCACCAGCATTCAGGTCTTCAGTCTTAGCTGAGGTATTTCTTTCTTCCTATTCAAAATACTCACTGGGGAGATCTGGGGAGCTACCAACATTTTAAGGGGCAATCTCCCGAGTACTGATTGCCCAACAGAGCTTTTTCTTTAGGCACATTGCTACGCTTTATGGCTCTGAGATTACAGACAGTTCACAGCAGATTGAGGCAGCATCTATCTGACTTCGGTGGAAAAAGACATCAGTGTATCAGCAATATACGTCAGTGTTGTATCATTTGCAGTGGGAGTTTATCTCAGACTATTTTAACATGGTAAATAGGGAAAGCGTATGTTGTTATGTAACTAAAGAATGAGCCTAAAAAACAAGCATACAAAATCACTTCAGGAACATGAAGTTTCCTAAGTCCACAGTGATACTTCAACACTTTCCCTGCAAAAATGAACTAGCCACTTATTTTTCTCACATTCCTTGCTCTCAGAGTGGGAAGGTGTCAGCGCCTTCCCACCAGGTAGCAAGAATCATCCAGAGCTTCCATTTTAGGCATGTTTTAGCAGTCTCAGTTGAAACATTTCCTGTTCTGCAGAAAAGATGGCTAATGCAGAAAAGAATCTTACTAATAACTGAGGGAAGCTCAATACTTCAAGCTACGTGGGGTTCTCTTATAGCCTTTCTACTGAATTTACCCCAAAGGCTCTGCCTCACTTCCATCTTCTGTTTGGCTGGGATAACAATGCTGCTTTTGTACAAAGCTTTGAGATTCACAGAAGAAAAAAACACTACTTGTGTCTCCAAGAAAATAATTGTATTTTTACAATACTTTTTACTAGAGTGAGATGTCTGGGACAAAAGATATGCTGGTCCATTCATCAAGAAAAACTGTTTATATCTTTCCAGTTATCTCTTTTCAAGCAATATCTGGATACTCTCCAGAAGACCACTAACTGCTGGAGACAGCTTGGATTAAATCATATGCATGTATTATTCAACTTAATGGTAGTTTAGGGGAATACCGCATTTTGAAGGGGCTGATGGAATTGAATGCTAAACAAAAAAGGGCAATGGTGGGTCAGAAGAGATCACTCAAATATACTTCAATGTTGACCAGATGCATTTCCAAAAATGGAAATACTATAGTTGTCTTTCTGTAAAGGAGGTTTAGTGTTTTTTTTAATTTTTTTTTAATTTTTGTCTACAAGTCCCAATTCCTGTAGAACTTATTTTCTTAAAAAAAAAAAAAAAAGCATTCTCCTTTCCTGAAAAAAAAAAAAAAAAATCAGCATCTTAGTATCCTAGGCACCCTAATGACACGTAGTTATGAATAGTTCCTGTTCTCAAGACCTTGTAAGCTTAATAGCTAGGGATTAAAAAGAAGCGATGATAAATTGAGGCACAGAAAAAAAATCTCTTACCTGGCAGACTCTCAGCAAAGTGGACAACAGAAGCCATATCATCTGAGCCTTTCAAGCACATTTGAACTTTGCTCTGATGAAGCTAAATTGCCAAGCAGAACCTGAAATCAAAAAGGAAATGCAGGGAAGTCAAAAAACAACTTGGGTTCCTGACAGTAAGAAATGGTGGCAAGACTTGACATTCTTCTTCTAATCTGTGAGCTTCTTGGTGTCTACAAGCTGCTTGTTATCCAAACCATTGCCTTCCATATGTGGACGCAGCTAAACCAAAAGAAATGTGTTGGAACAGTATGGTTTACGTCCATCTGGAAAAGAAAATGAGGTGTATGAATACAGTTCACTCTTACTCATGTGTGAGGGTATCTATGTGGATGATTACATATTTCTGTACTCGAGGAAGCTACTGTGACACTGACCAGCCTAGGAAATGCAAAACCACTGTGTAGAGCAAAACCTGCTTGTCCAGACCACTCCAATTTGATTCCTGCTCCAAGCGTGTACACAAGAACAATTTCATTTTGTGGCCACCCCAATTATCCTTGCAATTGATATTTAATGTTTAATAATTCTTGTTACTTACACAAGAGACAAACATTTCAATTTGTTTGCATTTCACAGTATCTCAATTGTAAGCTGTCTGGCAACCATGGACATTCATAGGCTTCCAATTACTTTCAGCTTTTGGCAAAGAAGAAGAATGCGTGCATGAGGAATATGGCACATTCAATTAATCACCCCACACAATTTAAGTGCAAAGATGCTTCGCTTTCCCCAGCACTACATATTTTTTTTTGAAGTTTCCCTTTTTGTTGACATAAGCTCATTTCCTCAGGGAGAAAGTATGTGTTTCACAGACGCACGTTATGGCAGGGAATCCTCCCTGGCTGCTGCTACCCTGGCGTGCACAGGTGCAGTCCCTATGTCCCACCCTGAGAAGGAACATCTGGACAGAAGTATTCTACAGTGAAGGATGTCATCTCAGTCCCATGTCAGCTTCCAGCTGCAGTGCAACATCAGCTCCTAGACTATGCATCTAGTGCCAGGCAGAAACGCAATTAAAATTCTGTCTTTGACACTGATACAAAACATTTGTTAGTGAGTATTCAGATATTCAGCCAGGACCTTGTTTGCAAAAATGCCTACAGGAAATGTCACCCCTGATGCTGCTTTACCTTTGATCATACAGTTGGTCTGATGTTACATCCATTTTCCCAAACATGCTCCCAAACTACCTACACGTCTTTGAAAACATGGAAAAAAATAATGCCTTTAAGACAAGCATGAATAAACTCGGGAAAGGCAGACACAGAGAGTAGCTGAAGTTCAGCGCAGAGTGCTGCTGGACTTAAATTGAACAGCAGCTTCCCAACTAATTTGGTACCACATCTGCTCATAATAGCTCCTTGTACTTCCTACTCTATCTATACAAGTTTGAATAGTTTGAGAGATCCTGAGCATGCACTGATGGCTAAGAGTGCAACAGACAGCTGACAATCTGAGAGAAAATCAGTTACGTAGCTAAATATCTTAATGAATATCTTAATGAACAATGCTGCTTAAATCTTTCCCACTCAAAAAATAAAAACAAAAACAAAACCCACCCCCCAAAAAAATAAAATAAAAAAAAAAAGGAGGTTTGAAGAAGAATTAAAAATGGATGAGGACAAACAATAAAATAAAATTTTAATGGAGGCATTTGAATGAAGAGAGTATCGTAGCAAAATAAATCCAAAGAGGGAATTTATCTCAAGATGAAGCCAAGAAAGGAGAGGACATGCTGGGATCCAGAAAGTTATGAGGAGTATAAAACTAAATAGTGTCGATGGTGACAGGAAGCCATTTAGTTTTATTATGAGAAGATACAAACACGGGTATCTACCATGAATCGTTTTCAGCACACAAGCACTGTTGGGAATTTGTCTGAAAAAATAGATGGGCAGTTCTTCAAATGCACTTAATGATGTCCAACTGAGCCCAATTAAATTCAGTTTGGCCAGTGGTAACTGTTTTTGAAAATCCCCTGCTAAAATCTCCCATATTAATGGAAAGCAGACACAGAGGGTATGTAAATCCAGACAAATGAGAAACAAACATCCATGGTCAGCCGTGGCATCATTTCCTTGACTCTGGAGTCAAATAGGGTCAAACTGAGTCAAACTGAAATGCACGCATTAGGCGTATGAGTGATCTCAGCAGCTCTGGGGAGAATATTCATGGACTTAAAGCTCAGCAAAGCTGGAACCTGCAGCTGAACAACAGCTCTAACCAACCCTGTCTTCTTAGCCCTAGGAAACTTGCTTTTACTTATATTCTCAACAGCACAGCAAGTATATAATGTTGAATAAACAAACACAAATTACACAAAATAACATGTATTGGAAGTGAAAATTCCATGTGGTCTTACCCAACAGTGGAAATAACATCCAGTGAGGACTGTTTATCTCAGTTTAAACTCATGAACCTGAAATGTATCCTAGGAAACAACTGACAACATAGGGCAGGAAACAAAAGAAGAGAGAAACAGGAAAATGTTATAATTTCATCGTTCTCTGTAGGAGACAAGCTAACATGCCAATATTTCAGACAAAGTTCAACATATGTTTAAGAAGCCTTTCTCCCTGTAGTCATATGCCAAAGTTCATGAGCAAAAAGAAGAATTTACAGTTTTATAATTAGGTCTGTTTCACCTGAGTTTGTCAGAATAAGAGCAAAGAAATCAAATCCAAGCTGAATATCCTGAAAGACATAAAGAGCCATGGGCGAGTATCAGCCAAATGGTTGGAAAAATGAATTCAGAAAAATAAATGTGTTTTGTTAATAAAATGATGATTTTGGAAGTCCCATTACATTCATCTTTCCACTCTAAAAATAAAATAATTGCCACTCAAAATGCTTCTATCCTTAGTAAACTTGTAAGCTTCGAGCTTTCCTTGACAGAGCTTGTTAGACAAGTAAATTAATACTTGAAAGAACAGAAAAATAAGTTACTAACAGGTTTCCTACCAAGATAAAAAATGTCTCTGTGATTCAGTTCGGTTCACTGACAGCCAGACCTGTACACACCGTTGTTGTTATACCCAGTTTTCTATCCCTTGCAGTAAAATAGTTTATTCTCCAATATAATTACTTTTGACAGTTTCTTTGCTTATACGTGAAACTGAGAAGCCGTTAATTGAAATAAAAAAAATGAGTCACTGTTTCCAACAGATTTTGCCAATATTTTGATCCGTGTCAATCTGACCTTAATTATTAAGTTTTATTTAAAAAAAGAAGCAAAACTTTGAATTTGGCCCCACACAAATGCTCTACTCTTTAGAGAAAGCATACCTAAACAGGGTTGAAAGTTTACTTAATCTAACTGTGGACTAGAGACCAGTGGTAAAAATAATGAGAGAGAAAAAATACATCTTTTTTGAGGAGGATGTGAAAAGACTTTAAAACCTTTCAGCAGATATGGTTAGCTATGATACACATCCTATCGCTAATGATGCTGCCAGAGTCAGCGTCTATCAGCTATGAGAGGGAAGTCATCTGGAAAGCTAACAGAGTGTCATAGGCAAAGGGCACGCTCTGCATTCTGTAGCAAGCTACACGTTCCTCTGGTATGTGCTATATAAATATGTATTGTGAGGAACTCAACTGGTCTTGTAAACATGCTCTGTTATTCAGTAGAAATTCCACTGTGATTTTACCACTCATGGACAAACCGGCCTTGGCAGAAACACATGAAGTCACCGGCAGATTCTAGGATAGCAGAGACACAAGGAAAGATTTCACTACACATTTTCCAAGCCAGCAATTGGTTTCTAGGTTGTATGTGTAAAGAGAAGAGAAACTTCATATCCAAAACCAAAAGGTTAAACATTATAATTCTGAATGTGCATGAAATAACCCAGAACTATCTGTCTTGAGAAGTTATCTGCGCAACAATTTTAAATGGCCCTTGGCAGAGTACCTAGTTAGCACACACAACCATCTCCTAGCTAGGAAAAGCTAAAAATACATTGTTATGTAAAACTGGGTTAATGTATGGCAAAATATGTTTAGAAATCTACAATGATTTGTATAGAAAACACAGCACATCCATTAATAAATTCTCTACCAGTGTCATTATTAGACTTGGGAGGAAAAAAGCCTTTCCATGCTACAACAGACTTCTTTTTGTTTTTATCGTTCTTTCTACTTTTTTCTCTTTACCCTTTTTCCTCTTCCAAATCAGGATAGATCCATTAGCTGAGAGAAACTGCTCGCAAAACAAGAGGCAGGCAGCCCTACAAACAGTTTTCCTGCTCTTGGTGGTAGCAGTACTCTTCTAGCAAGAGGGAATATCAGCTTCAAGCACTTTTAAATCAGTCGGAGCAGAAATACAAACTTGTTCCTACTTCTAAACTCTTGTTTATTTCCAAAAGTACCTATATTTTCAGCTTTGCTAGTGACTTTCAAACTTCTTTTGGTCCATAGGATCCTGAGTACTTTCTCTAACTTCTCCAATTGGGGAGGACCTACCAAAAAATAACTAGTTCAGCAAATCAGCATTTTCTAAATCAACGTGTAATAAAAAAGAGAGCTCCCAACTGCCTCTCACAACCACTACTGGTTTCCTAAACTTCCCCATTGCCAAGATGTTAGTGTAGTGGGCTTGCCTTTACTCCCAGTGAGTATATTGGAGAGTACTGCTCTGCTGCCTGGTGAGGTCAAAGTGCTGCAGCAGGATGTCTTGAGCCATCATCTGATTGAAGCAGATGAGAGAAATTGAGAAACTGCAAATGAGGTGCAAGGCTCTGCCTTTCTCTCCTCTTCCCCTTGGTTAAGCAAGTAGAAGTGCTGGTAGTCTTAGTCATGGCTGCATTCTTTCCATAAAAGGAAATCCAATGTTTCTCCTTGCTTTCATCCTCTCCTTCTGCATGCTTTTCAACATGGTTCAGTTTATTAAGTCAGAGGAAAACCGAGGCTTGGCAGAAACTCACTCAAGTTTTTGTCTTAGCTTCTTCCCTAAAGCAGTTGTTCAGCTGCCCTGGGTCCTTGCTTCTCTGCTTGTCCTTACAAGGTGTTTCCCAGAATAATATCTCTCTTGAGGGAAACAGAGCCAGTCATTCTTGGTCCTACCTGTGATAGATACGGAGAACTCAGTCATGACAGTCATCACTGTATCAACACCTCAAGTCTTTAAAATTCTCTCTCATTTTCCTTTTCTCTCAAGATTCAAGAATGCATTTCTGCTCATCTTCGGACTGCTTTCCCATTCTGGTGTTCTCTTGTCATTTGTGCTGTTCTTTCTCTAGGTGTGTTCCAAATTGTTTGCCCCGTCAAAGTGGGGTATCCTTGATCAGAGGCAGAATACAAGCCAAAATCTCATCTGTGTCGAACAGAGTAGAACAGTAACTTTCCAGATTACATGCAAGATTCTTGTTCATATTGTCCCAGAGCATCACATGCATTTTCTATTAAAGCAGCATCATACTGGTGAATTGTGCTGGTTTAGCATTCACCCTGAGAACAAAAAGCCTCAAACTAAGGAAATAAGTGTATAAAATAACCCTTACCTGAAAACTCTTTGCTTCAACAATGGATGATTTCACCAGGTCACTAGTACTAAATTCTTCATAGTACAGCAAAAATACAGCTGGAACAACCAGCTTATAGTTGTTAAAACTGTTTAAATTAATTAAAGGACTAGCAAGGACATCTCTTGTTACCCAAAGGAATTTTGTAGGCTGTTATATGTCAGATGAAAGCCAGGACTTATATTCAATTTGCATAATGGACAAATCCACTGTGAAGGCTAAACCCTAATTGTCAGAACAAAGAAGTTTTCTATCATTGCCGTCTTCCATGGGCATCTCATTTTTGTTTGAAGACAAATAGTTGCCCACTCATAGGAAAAACAAAACAAAACTAAACTAACCACCATTATGGCGGTGGTATGCATCCTAATGCGTAGGTCTTTGAGTGAAAGATTGTTGCAGGGATTATATGTGAAAAGAGAGTGTATGCACTGGAGGCATTTTTCTGGTTAAATTAGTGAGGGAATCATTTGTACTGATACAACTAGACCTCTCCCATCAACCATCAGGGTCATAGAGCTGAAGAATACCTTTGTGAAGCAGAACAGGAGAAAATATTGGTGCCAATAAGTGAGAGAAATTGGAACATCAAGTGAATCGTTTCTTTCTGTTTTCTCTGAGAAATAATAACTGAGACAGATGGGTTGTTTTGGTAGTGCGACAGCCAGGTATGAATAGCAACTCCCACGGGTGCACTGAGGGTCTTGAGGGAGTATGTACTGTCAGCTGTTACTCGGCAGCGACAGACAAAAATGGATGTCTGTCTCTTAAAGAAACAGATATAGAATGCTTTCATCCATGCTATGCACATGTGCATTTAGAGATCAATCTAAAGAATTTAATGTGTATTTGAGGTATCTCATATTACATACAGCAGTAAATCTTTTGATACCATACACCTTTTACTTAGCACAGTTTCTGACAAACATATGCACTGAAGGTAATAGAACCACATCCTTTGGACAAGAGGAAGTGTCCTACTATACATCCAGCAAGTTGTGACTTTACGGGAGAAACAGAAAATTATTACTTCAGTATTGGGTTTTTTATTTCTTTTTTTTTTTTCTAATTTTTAAATCTCTCTCTGCTGCCCTGTTCACCTTCTCCCATCATCTATCAGTGAGACCATTTGTTTAGTTATTAGGATTTTAACTGACTAGTTGGCAACAAACTTTGCAATAGTGTTCTCCCGTTGTACCTCATTGACTGCTTTTGTTATGTTGGTCCCCAGTGTTATTTGCAATTTCTGTTGTAGGCACTGAGATTTAAAACTATTGTTTGCTAGTACAGGGAGAAGATGTGAAAGGAAAGATCACCTTTTTCAAAGTAACACAGACCTTCCTACAGGTGGACCTCATTATAATATTTTACAACATACTGACAAGAAAACGACAGTGCTTGTTACTGTAGAGGCGATTCTTCACTATGCAAAATGAAAAAAAATGTGTGTTTGTATGCAATTACATCCAGCACTGTTAAACAGCCCTCTGCCCATATGCTGGCTCTAGAGCCTTGTGAGCAACAGCTCAACTACTCTGTGACACACTTTTTTTTCTCTGTAGCACACAGCTGTTTTGCCTCTTGCTCTCCTGGAAATCCTTGCCACACCGCATCGCTACCCAGCAAAGAAGAAGGGACTGTTCCTATTAGGATGCGCCTCTTTTCTCTATGTCAGTTGGTAAGAATAATGTACTTTAAAACATACTTCAAGTGATCTGCTTTGTAAAACAAGGCCACACTGTACACATTTGCTAAGCTCCCTCGCAGACAACAGTCTCATCTGTGGATAAGCCATTTAAACACCAGGTGAGATTCATGAAGACAATTTCCAGATGCAGGCAGAGAGGGTTTCTTCCAACTCAGTACATCTCCTGAGGCCACACCTGGTATTCCTTGCTCTTCCACAGCCTCTTTAAAAAAAGGCCCTACGTTAAGAGAAATATTAGAGAAAAGATATTTCTGCTGGGCTGAATTTCCCCTTTTATTTCTATCAGTACCACCAAATTTACCCCTGCTTTCTGTCTTGATTACTGCCAAAACACTAACTCTCAAAGTCCAGGAGCCAGGGGAGCAGTAAGGAAGCAGAACTCAGTTTGATGTTTCACAGGGGCACAAGTCTGGATTTAGAAACTTGAGTTAGAAAGTGATAATCAGAGTCAGGTGCAAAGTGACAGGTACTGAGGAAGCATCTGCCCCACTACCACCTCCATCTCCACTGCTAGACACCACCTACATTTCCAGCAATGTGCCCAATTTTATCACCACCCTGTCTGAGAGGGATCCTGAGAGAATAAAGGCCATAAAATAAGGCCTTGCCCTGTCTGTAGCCCTCCATCCACCTCCTCTATGTGCCGCACACTTCTGGAGCTGGGATCTGCATCCATTCGTGCTCATAGCATCCAGGTTATGGGCAGCAGCCAACATTTCAGATCACTCTGAGTCTCAGTTCTGGAATGGACATGCATAGTTTCAGGGTACGCTCACCCAGAGCTTTCTGAGAAGCAGCTGTAACCATGCAGGGATCCAGCCTTCCCACTTCCACCCACTCGTTAGATGAGAGTACTCTCAGCCCACTGAATGAAACACAGGAAAAGAAAATAAGCGGCAGAGATGAAACACTCCTGTGATGCGAGACCTGCAGGAGCAGCTTTGGAAGCAGCAGACTTTAGCTCTACATTATGCAACCCAGTTCAGAGCCATTTATCCTAATCCAGCCCGCAGCCTAATACTATTACAACTGTGAGAGATGTGTTTCCCTGCCAAGTCCTTTCCAGTCAGTCCTACCTGATGCCCATGAGGAAGTCTGAAGCACACAGAACCACCCCCCGGCTCCCCAAAGAGCACCCTGCCTCAGCACTGTAGGCCACAGGTGGATGCAGAAGCAACCTGCCATGTGCTGTGACCACAGGACAACATCTTCTGCCCCTGATTTCCAGCTAGTGTTAATAGTGAATAGGGAATGTTAACAGTGGAGGCAAGCTCTTGCAGATCCTGTGCAGTCAGGATCTGACTGCCTGTTTGTGTCCCTCCTGGATCTTCTCTGAACTGGTCTTGCATGGTGCTGGGCTCCTCATTGCACTTGTCCCGTGTCCCAGGTACCTGAAATACAGGCTTCTTAGGAGTACAGTGCTGCCACTCTCTTTCCTGAAACAACGAGGAACCTCCCATCTGCCTTCCTTGTACCTGAAACCAGAGACAAAAGATTCCAACTAACAGAAAAGCTTTTCAGTCTATGCACTGAAATCTTTCACTGTTGGTGCTGCAATCTGCTGACTAAATAGCCCCATTTGGGTGCCTTATGCTTCACAAGCAACACAGAGTGCTCCCTAAGAGCCTCTTTTTGAGTTGTCACTGTTGTCATCACACTGTCCCTCCTCTAGTATCGATGGGCTGAGAGCTGCCAGGTCACTGCAAGGCAGGGAGAATTCAACCAGTTGGTGACTTCTTGCACCAGATACTTGCCTCTGATAGCTTTGAATACCCATAAGATTAAAAAAGAAAAGGTAAGTTCCAGCTATAGGACATCAAGGCAAAGAGAACTGCTCAGCCTGTTAATTCTTGCATGGATGGATCTTGCATCTCCTGCCTTACTCCTGGAGCCATCACATAGAAAGCAGTGAGCCATTCTGTGATCAAAATGAATAAACTCATGAACCTGAAGGTTCACGCACAACTTCCACCAGGTCAGAAAGCTGAAAGTGCTTTAGTGCTTCTGAACAGTCAAGTAATTTTTTTTTTTAAGTTCAAAAGTACCAGTTGAAGTGCTTTTTAGTAGGCACTCCAGCCAGCTAAATTAGATGAAGATAATCTATTTCCTCATTATATCAAGGCATTTTTTTGCTCTGTTTTACTGGTTGAGATGTATTAAGAAGCAGCCCCAGTACAGTGAAGAAAGCATGAGGATGTTTGCACTGCACAGGCTCCAGTTAGCACCTGATCTTCCACATTTCTACTAATCTTTCCCTGGTCTTCGCACAGGCCTTTTTCTCTTTATGGCTGAGTTGCAGCCCAGATTGTTTGATGAGAGAACCTCTCCTGAATCTGGACAGTGATAGAATCATAGAATCATTTGAGTTGTAAGGGACCCTTAAAGGTCACCTAGTCCAACTCTTTTGCACTGAACAGGGACAGCTACAGCACATCAGCTTGCTCTGAGCCCTGTCCAGCCTCACTTTGAACATCTCCAGGTATTGGGCATCTACCACCTCTCTGGGCAAATTAATCCATTTTCTTCAGGTCTTCATACACAGACAACTCCATCACTAACCCTCTTCATCTCTCTGATCTACCTCTTCCTTTTCCACTTGGAGAAACAAGAAGCCATCCTTTCAGCCACGTTTTACTCCTCAGCACTGTCTCATGTCTTAGTTTTGTGACATGCTGGTAGGACAGTCAGTTCCCATTTCTCTCTCTGAGGCATGATACCTCCAGCAAGGCAGGACACCTTCAGAGAGAGCCATGGCATTTCCATGTCAACACTGGTGATAAGTAGTACTCAGTAGGTGCGTTCTCTAGCCAATAATTAAATCTTTCAGGACTGTTTTGTCCCAGATGATCATTTTAGGTAAGTTCTGTCCTACACTACAAGGCCATAGCCTCCCAGATATCACTGGGGACCTGCTGTATATTTTATATTCTTTACGTATTCCATTTAAATATATATAATTTCATCTACAGAAATACAGTTTTCTATAGTTTATATCCAGATACCATTTTTATGTTCTTAAATCTAGGCACTTGCTGCCATCCGCTCTATGAGCAGTAAGTAATAGAATAAATAGAATCCGAACTGGCAGTAGCCACAGGTCTGCTCTTGAGAGAAGAAAAAGGTGGAAAGAGAGGCCCTACATCAGACACAGACATTCTCTTCTTTTTTATTCTTTCTCTCTTCCAAACCAATACTTTGCAATTGGTTATAGAACAAAAAGAGCAAAGTGGGTACATCTCTTTCCTACCCACTTGTTCCTCCTCTTCTAATGTTGGACTAAAAGAAAAGGTGCAAGAGAATATTCCATGCCCTGTCATCTCACTTTCCAAAACAGCATTCAACAATCAGCAGGATAGAGAGAGAGAAACAGTACCTCTGTCACCATAGACCCTCAGATTCTCGATAGAAACCAAAAAGCCACATGAACTAAGGAGCAAGCATCCCTGTGAGCTCACGTGAACAAGCCCCACTTCTACAGCAAAGTGCACACCTGTATTTCTGAGCATTTTACTATTTCTAAGTTGTTTTACGGCTGTGATAGCCAGTGCCACCAAGGTGACAGCAGAACATTGTGTGCATTTCAAGCAGCATCAAATTCCACCTAATTTAGTAGTGATTCAAGTGTGCTTCACAGCAAATAGCCCAAATGTCAAGGAGATGCATCAACAGCTGAGCTAATTTTCTCAGTATCAATACTGTTTTGATAACGTGGCCCTTTAGGAGCTAGACATTAACAAGTGGTTCTTCTAACTAAACAGTCCTAACCAAATGTCGTTTCTCCTCTCACCCAGGGTCTTGTGGATTTATTTTGTAACAGGAGAATGGGTATACCCTCTCTTTGCTTCATTCAGCCCAGCTGGCCTAGGAGCCTTTTTCATCAGTAGCCTTGTCATCATTGTCTGTTTCTACAACTTTGGAGAGTTCCTCAACCGTATGATATGGGGTCAGTCTTTTTTTTTTTTTTTAATTATTATTTTATTTCTATCCATATGAAGAAAAAAAAATAAAAAAAGTCATTTAAAATGAATTCCTGTAATTACCAAGGCAGGCAGGGAGAGGGAAACTCGTACACTGGGGCTTGCATTTGGATATTGACAGGTCCTAAGTACTTAGTAACAAACAGGACAAACCAGAGGATGGTTGCCAACCCTAACAAACGAAAACAAATGTCTGGGCCTACTTTCTTCAATGTGGTTTGAGAAGAGCTTCTCACCAGCATAATCTCTAGATTTTGAATTCTTTCTCAAACAATGGATCAGAGAAGGAAAATAGCTCTGGCTAAAACTCTTTTATCTGCATCGTGTGGTGTTCATCAGACTCCAGAATGGTTTACTAACAATTTATAGGAAGGCATTAGTCTATCCAAGTGAAAGCCCTGTGAGTGCAGCAGCACTTTGGAAAGGTTTAATGGGCTGTTGAAACATCTCCCTTTGGCTTCAGTAGTGGCATGATCAGTAATGCTTTAAAGAAAATGAAAGTCAACCTTACTTGGATAAATGACCAGTTAGGAGAAATGATGTCTCTTAGAAGGGCAACAGCTGGAGGAGGAAAGAGAACGATGAAGCTTGAGTGTCTGGTGTGGGACTTTATTATTATTAATTATTTTCCCTTCTGGTTGCCTCTTTCCTTTTTCATTCAAGATTAAGTTTTTGAGGATGAAAGTGTTTCTGTCAAGAAAACGTGTGTATTTTATTTAGGACAAATGTGTGAACATTTGCAATTTCTTAAACTAGATTTCTGATGAAAGAAAAAGCCCTGCAAAAACACCTCTGAAAGTAAATAAGACAACCTCCCTCTGTTCTCAGGGAGCATTTGATGCCTGATCCATTTTGTGAAGTCTCACATGCCTGTCAAGCCAAAGTGGAGTGTCTGTAGCTAGTCTCTCACCAGCCATACCCAGCTACCTCAGAGCAGCAGATTGAATTTCAAATGTGCTGAATAACCAAGTTCAGTGGTTCATACCTTTGCAAACAAGACACTTGCTCTACATACCAAGTTTGGAAATTTTGGCTGAATTCTATTCTTACATAAATACGATGCATGATGAGGATTCTGAGTAACTGAAAACAGATCTGCAGGCGCTCAGCAATAGCTCTGGTTAAAGAGGCATCACATAAATAGCAACCATTACTACGAGTAATTTCTGACTTCTCTGTTTAATCAAAGACCACAACACAACCACCACAAGATAGCTTAAATCTTGCACTAGATATCAGGTCTTATATTAGTTAAGAATTGGATTTTCTAATCAGTGAGTAGGTAGTAGTAATTTCAGGTCTAGAATATGATATAGTGTAACAGCAGAGAATGTATACAAGCATGGCATACACAATATTCTCTGTTGATGTTTGATGTGCTCTCACTGTCCATGGAGGATAGTGCTGGGAGGATAGTCTGAGTGCTGGGTCTGCCTCTCCATCTATGATTTGCATTTTTTCTTTATTTCTTAAAATACACCCTCAGTCGTTTATCTCAAGAACTGATGGCTTTCCCTAGATTTGCCACATTCTGATACAAAAAGCTGCAAGCTGTACCCCAAATAGCTGATCCTTCTGTGGTGTCTGAGCCTGCAGCATGATTATATGGGGGCCTTGGGAGCGATAACATCTCAATGAGCTCCTGCCTACCACTTCCAACTCTTTCCTACTCCACCACGCCTGTTTCTTGTGATCAGGGGTTGCTTTTAGCTCAGATCATTCTGTTGATACATTTCCCAGCTGTGTCCACCCAAGAGAAAGGCAGGACTTCCTTAAACTGGTATTGATAACAAGATCCCAATAGTGTTGAAACACAGCCAGAGGGAAGGTATTCCAAATTACAGTGTGCCAGAATCTTAATGTATTCCTGACTGAAACAAATCTTCTGTTCAACGCTGCCAGAGTAAAAACAGCTGCAAATAGAATGAAGATGCAATTCAAACATACGTTACTTCTTGCAGCAAAAATGCCTTCTTTTTTCTTTCACCCTACCCCTTTCCCTTCTCACCACAGTAAGAGATGGTGCAGTTAAAATAAGCCCGTGTAAAGAAACACACGCACCTGAAACAAACAAACAAACAAACCCAAACCAACAAAGCAAAGCAATTTGCAGTGGGAACGGACAAAACCTGTCTGGGCTGCTGCAGGCTGAGACTGTGCCTAGAGCAATGGAGATAAGCTGTGCTTATTCCAAGCAGCAAGAAGTGATTAGCGAATAGCTCAGCAAGAGCATCACACCTGGTTTCCTAGTGGTCTCGCATCCTGTAGAGAACTGTAGGCTGCAAGTGAAGCTTGTATCACAGTGCTGTGCTCCATAAGGACTCTGCCATGTTCCTTCGTAGCTCCAGGCCACCATCACTTCTGCCAAAACAAAGAGCATCAGTTACATAAATGTTTACTGTTTTTTCCACCTATAAATGTATATTTAGCTCCAAATTATTCCGAAGTCCAAGGATAGCGACTTTCAGCTTCGAGCATGTCATTTCAAAGCTCCACCAAAAAGATGCAGCATCATTTCTGCGAGCTAAAAATGCAGGCTGTTTAATAATATAACTTTGTTTTTTTCCTTTTCAGAACAGCCAAAAGATGCCAGATCCTAAATTTGTTTTATTATTTATAGACAAACTGTTTCATATAGTATTAGAGGCTTTAAAAATGTATTATTTCTCACTTGCCTTTCCCTCCAGTCGCACAGTTGGATTCATGGTAACTAAGGCAACCCAGCTGCACAGGCCGAGAGGCACAGAAAATAGTACCAAGTAATGACTTTTTTTTGTTTTAAATCCCAGAGTTTCTGGAGTACTAGACAATGTTGAGCAATACAGAAACTCCAAAGAGGATAAATGGAAACAATGGGCTGATTCTTTCACTGCCATAAACTTACCTCGGCCCAAGAATTTGGCTGCAGGGTCTGGGTGCCAAAGATGAACCATGTGATAGCTTCTCTCATTCCCAATGGGTAGGAAACATCACGCCGGCAACTTTGACCTGCAAAACTAGAACCCTGAACAGCAAAGCCGAGCAACCTTCCCTCAGGTTTTGCTCCAGCTGAGACAAACAGATCCTCAGGATCAAAGTTCCCCAATTCAGAAAGAGCAACGTTTCAGGTGAGGTCTCTGGCACCAGCGTTTGAAGATGCGAAGGATTCATTTGCTTTTTGTCTAGCAGGTCTGATAAAAACGTTCAGCAACTGTTTCATTTTCATGTTGTGAAGTGCAGGTGAAAAGGAGCAATAGGTGAGCAACTAGCAACAGCCTTAGGCACAGATGGATGTGCTCTCACAGAACCCGAAGGAGCTCCCGAATGCTTTGGAAAATGTTAGCTGAAATACATTCACCCAAGGCTAAAAAATTGGAGGGCAATCTTCTCTTTAACATATTTTCCTTTTTCTTTTTGAATTACCTTTGTGCAAAATGTATTTTACAGAACCATAAAACTTGTTTTAGGTGCTGGGTTGTTTTCCCTGGCTTTTGTTTATTTATTTATTTTCTTATGTGCTTGTGAAGCCAAGCTCCCCAAATACCAAGTGCGCAGCTATTGGGTTATCCAGCCTTCATGATGGCAGAGGAACCTGTACAGTACAAAGTAATACCTCCATACAATTAAAGCTCCGATGCTCACATTAAGAGCAGCTGCTGAGTTGAGATTGCAGAAATCCAAGTGGCAAATGAAGGGGTGCAAAGGATAGGCTGTGTGGGGTGAGAAGTCATCCCACTGTTGTGCTGGCACAGGATGATGGACAGCAGCTTTTGTACGAACCCTAAAACGCTGATGCTCTGTGAGTAATTGTCAGTACAGAGGCAGAACCCACCCTTCAATATGACAGTCCTCTTGCCTCTGCAGGGTCCAGGAGGGATTTTTAAACGGAGCCTCTTTTCTAGAATATATCTTCATTTGTTCTATATCAAGAACATTTGCTCTATCAAGCCTTTAAGAATGAAGAATAACAGTCCAAGGTATATCCATTTATTTCAGTGAACGGATAATGTTTTTTGTCTACAGTCTCACAGTATTGCCAGTGATGAATGGGTCTCCCATTTAAGAGGGTTTAACAGGCCAGAGTTTGCAAACTGCGTATGAATACTCACTTTTGCCTCATTCATTCATCCTAGTTATGCCACATACTCGTGATGGCATATTTATATCCATCATACTTGCCACTCCCCTCGGCTGCAGATTACCCCTTGGTACAGCAGTTTAGCTGTTTAAAGGGAACCCGCACCATCTGTCACATGCCCTGGTGGTGCTGACAGGTTTATCTGATGATCCACTGGGGAGAGAGGGGCATGCAGTCGGAAGCTCTGGCAACCCAGGGCTTATGATTTCATCACTGGAGGGCAGATAGGAACAGGTGTTTGCTAATATGCTGTCTCTGGCCCCATAGGCTAGAGTCTGTTATTCCCCACCGACTTTGTGCTGGTCAGCACTAAATGCTCAAAGGACCATTTAAGAAGGAAGGGATGCCAGGACTTTGTTCCTTATCAGGTCAATCTCCACAAGCTGTGCAGGCTGGAGAAAAATAAAACATAGCAATTACAGTGTTTCAGAGCCTCTGAGGTCCACAAATGCAGCACCTTTAAAAGCGGTCTCCCTGTGAACAGGTGATCATCAACAGAGGAGAGCAGGAGCTGAGATGGTGCTCCAGTTGACAAACGTACCCCAGCATGTTTGGTTGTTGCCACGTTAGGTGCCCCTGGCAGCACAGCTGCTCTCAAAAAGCTGTGGTTCAGCAGTAAGTCCTGTGCCATCCTACAGATATGCCAGCTGCTTGGATTCATTATCTGCTGCCTTTTCAGAGGAGCTTTGTTTTGAAAGCTTCTCACACATTAGTGCAGTGAACCAGGCTGCTCGGTGGCAGACACTTTTTCTGCTTATGAAGAGCCACTACTCTCAACCAAGGATGCGGTCCTCGGCAGATTGCAAGTCCCTCCTGCAGAAGCTGAGCAATCCCTTACTTGCCAGGGACATCCCAGGCTCCTTTGACTTCTACAGGCAACTGGTCCAAAGCATTTTGCTCCTAATCCCCACAGAGCTCACTTCATGCTGGCAGGCTGGGGACAGCTTCACAGCCTGATTTATCCGAGGACTTCTCTCTCCAATCTGCCTTCTTTTTTTTAACATTCTTTTTAATCTCTGCTTCGGAACAGGAGATTCAATAGTAATACTGGATTACAAACGGAAAGGCAAGTGAGCACTCCTCTTCAAGCCAAACAATCTCTCCATGAATGCTGAAGCCATGAAGTAGAGGAAAATAAATGCAGCTGTGATAAATCCTTTCTCCAATGCGTTGCAGCTTCTGGTGAAGCCATTATGTCGCCAGACATATGGAAAACTGGTGGAAAATGTGATACGTTTGCCTCTTCCATGATAACTCCGCAACTGCTATGAATCAGAAAATTGTGTTTACACAGATTTCTCGTCTCTTGCACAACGTTACATCGGGATGTGTCCACGGTTAAAACTTGTCACTGGTAAATGAACTCCCTCACAACTTGGCACCGCTCCGTGAAGGACCCGCACACGCAAGCCAGCTCTTGTTTGGATTGCCTTTCATCAAGTCTGGAAGAAATTAAGACGAGGGATAATTTTAACACTGCTGTGACTTCCAAGTTAGATAGATAACAAATTGGGCTAACAAGGACTGCAATTAGGAATGTTTGCTCAGAAAGTTCTCCGCGAAGCCAAATTCTTCTAATGAGAAACATTCTGGAATATTAATGTGCAAAATATCTCCCCCTCCACATTAATACGAAATCTGAACGTGACTTTTTTTTTTTTCTTTTTCTTGGTTTCAGTTAATCTTGTAGCAAAAGTAACCTAATTATACTGACTGTACGATTGCTTTGACAGAAAGCACGTTAATTTAAAGCACTGTTTAACATAAAGCCGCCTGCCATATAATTACACTCCATTCACATGTTTACTAAACTCACTCAATATAGTTGATTTCTGTTATTAGCCCCAACATCTTGTTAACATCTAAAACACTGGAGATGTGCTTTGTAAACTCCAATAAACAGACAAAACTGGCAGTGGTGTAAGCACTCCTTCATGGCCAATGTGAAATGGAGAGATCTCTGTTATTAGCACTGCGTTTAAATGAGGGTTTGAAACCAGCTGCAATACTTTTGTCTTCACTGCCCAAACCCATAGCTCAGAATTACTGCGCACACAGTTCACCAGGGTGTAACTGTCAGAGGACCTGAAGGGCAGATTGGGCTCCTGCTGTGGCTCCTGAGGCTGAAGACCTTCCTACTGGACTGCGAAAGCATGAGGAGGATCTCTTGCGTTTGTTACTTGCTTTGGTGAGGACTCAGGGAAGGCTCTGCACTCTGCCACATTCTGCATGCTGCCTGGAGGAGGGAGAGGCTGGGTCTGGGTTATATGCCTTGCAAGGGAGATCAGGAATACTTGTCTCCAAAACATAAACATCAGGATCTCAACTTTGCTTTACTCCTTTCTCTCTAATGCACACACGAAGCTGAGTATGGAAGAAAGTGTGTACTGTTGACAACATTTTCCTTATGATTTCAAAAGGGTTTCACCAAGGAACGCTGGTCTTCATGACATTTACACACTAGATTTTTCTTCCAGTCTCTCTCTCTCACACACACATTCTGTTTTGAGTAAGCACGCAAAGTCAGTCAGAACTATTTATTTATAGCAGCAGATTTTCATGGCTGTATAAATTAGAAATTATTACTGAATGAGATGCCCGCCTACTCACACAGTGCAGCCGTACAGGAATCCTTTCATGCTGCTCAACAGTACACAGTCTGCAACGGGAGGAAAATGACCTGCTCCCAGGTAAATGAAGGGGCTGCTGCATAAAGCCTTGGGCAAAAACACAGCAATTAATATTTCCCCAGCACTATGTGCAGTCTGACAACCACAATTACCTAATACTCCTTAGACCTGCCACTTTTGTTTGGCAGAGAGAAAATGAAGGTTTAAATTCACCAGGGGAAAAATACATTAAAAAAAAAAAAAAAAACAACACACATAATCTACCACCATAACCTATCACTGGACTTAACTTTTTACAAAATTAAGTTTTTGTTTGTCTGTTTTCTTTTGAGGAGAGAGTACTGGTAAACTTAAAAGGGACTGTTGTTTGTGGCAGAGCAGCACCACATGGACCTATCCCATATACTCACCCCTGGCTATTTTCAGCAGCAGCAGCTGGGAGACAGTCTCCACCATGTTGAGTAGCTTCCATCCCAAATCACACCTTTGTCACAGTTTACTTCTGCAAAAAGCACAGATACGCTAATTTATTCCCCCAATTTCCCACACAGATTTCTTGGCCTAGGTCCCTGCCAGGGTTTTAAGGTCAAAATTCAACCTCAGCAACAGAACTGAGTACTGTTCATACCATAGAATTGTTTGAATTGGAAGGGACCCTTGAAGGTCACCTATAGTCCACATCCTCTGTAGCGAAAGGGGACAGTTTCATCAGGGTGCTCAGAGCCCTGTCCAGCCTGACCTTGAATGTCTCTGGATATGGGGCTTCCACCAACTCTCTGGGCAACCTGTTCCAATGCCTCACCGTGCTTATCGTTAAAAAAACATCCTCCTTGTATCCAATCTGAATCTCTCATCTTTTTGTTTGAAATCATTTCCCTTTGTCCTATCACAACAAACCCTGCTAAAGAGTCTTTCTCCTTCTTTCCTATAGACCCACTTTAGATACTGAAAGGCCACTCTTAAGTGTCCCTGGAACTTTCTCTGCTCCAGACAAAGCAGCCCCAGCTCTCATCCTGTCCTTGTAGGGGAGGTGTTCCATCCCTTGCATCATTTTTGTTCCCCCCACTGGACGCGCTCCAACAAGTCTCTCCTGTACTGAGGACTCTACATCTGGACCCAGTGCTCCAGGTGAGGTCTCACCAGCACGAAGTAGAAGGGCAGGATCACCTCCCTCAGCTTGCTGCCTACGCTTCTTTAGATGCAGCCCGGGACACAGTTGGCTTTCTAGGCTGCAAGTGCATATTGCTTGTCATTTCTAGCTTTCCATCCACCAGTTCCCCAAGCCTTTTTCAACAGGGCTGTGCTCAATACTTTCATCTCCCACTTTGGGGATTGCCATAACCCAGGTGCAAGACCTTGTACTTGGCTTTGGTGAACCGCATGAGGTTTACCAGGGCACACTGCTCACGCCTAAGTCTCTCTGGATGCTCTTCCCTCAGGCATGTTGACTGCACCGCACAATTTGGCATCATCCACAAACTTACTAAGGAGGACTTGATCCCACTGCCTGTGTCATTGATGAAGATGTTAAAGAGTAACCCAGTTCCAGTACAGCCTACTGAAGGAAACCACTTGTCACTGATTTCCATCCAGACATTGAGATATTGACCACCAGTCTTCGGGTACAATCTCATAACCAGTTGCTCATCTATTGAATAGTTCACCCGTCAAACCCATATCTTTCCATTTTGGAGAGAAGAATGTTAATGGGGGACCACGTCTAAGGCCTTACTGAAGTCCAGATAGATGACATCAGTGTCTATTCCCTTGTTAGCTGACACAGATGCATCACCATAAAAAGCAACAAGGCTGGTCGGGCAGGAGTTGCCTTTTGTAAAGCCATGCTGGTTCTCCTATATCACCTCTGTCTCATCCTTGTGCCTCAGCACAGCTTCCATAAGGA
This sequence comes from Oreortyx pictus, assembly GCA_036925125.1. Lineage (NCBI taxonomy): Eukaryota > Metazoa > Chordata > Aves > Galliformes > Odontophoridae > Oreortyx > Oreortyx pictus. The sequence continues at coordinate 82,022,862 of JAUPFR010000003.1, read as the reverse complement.
TCTGTTCCATTATTTTCCCCAGCATGGAGGTGAGGCTGACAGGTTGGTAGTTCCCTGGGTTATCCTTTCCATCCCTCTTAAAAAGGGATATGGCATTGCCTTTTCCTCATTCACCAGAGACTTCACCTAACTGCCAAGACTTTGCAAATAGCATTGAGAATGGCTTGGTCACTACGTCAGCCAGTTTCCCCGGCCTCTGGGATGCACTTCTCAGGACCTATAGGATGTCCAGGTTCCTCAGGTGGTTGCGAACTTAATCTTCACTTACAACGGGAGAGACATCAATTTACTTTGATGGTTATGGGGCTGGAATCTGACATGCAGAAAATAGGTATTTGTGTTCTACCAACGCATCTGAAATAGTTGTCCAGGGAGGTTAAAATTCAATTGGAGATTGAATTTTAGACTTTTCAATATTATTGAAATATACTAATATTATTGATATTTATATTATTATTATTATTATTTTATTATTATATATTATATTATATTATATATTATTTTATTATTATTATATTATAATTTATATAATATGAAATATTATTGAATTATTATTATATTTTCAATATATTATTTCATAATTTTTCAGACTGGCTGAGCACACAGTTAAATACTTTGTGCCACAAAATTACTCAGGGACCCTCTGGGGTATTGGGAAGAAGAGGCTTAGAGTCGTCCACAAGAGCCAAACAAACACCCATTTCCCCAGAAGGTATTCAATAACTATTGGAATAAAATCGCTGTATTCACATACGGGCACATAATCCTTTTCTTTGGCGTCTATCCTGGCTGATTAACCACCCATCCCATTGGAAGACGCAACTGACTGCCCTGTTCTTGAGCTAAAGCCGCCTCTCACTGCAACAAGAGCACACACGACAGCTCTTCACTCGCCGCCCCAGCAAGAGGAACTCGAGCTGAGTCCCCTTGGCTTCACGGTAGAACGCGACGCTGTGATTTTCGGGGGGATTTTCCCACTTCCAGAAACCGAGGCTGTCGGAGGGCAGGAGCTGTCCGCCCCGCGGCCGCGAGGCGCCACAGCGCCACCTGGCGGTGGGCCGCGGAGCAGCGCCGCGCTGGGAGAGCCAGAGCTCGTCTTCCTCTCCCTCACCCGGCGTTCCCCACCGCCACTTAATACCTTAAAACGGATCACGGCCTTCTGAGGAACAGTCCCCCCTCCTCCAGGCTCTAAACTGCCACCTCGCTAAAGCAGCCTCCCTGTTGCTAGCTGCCAAACAACACCCATTGTTCCCGGAGCATCTCGCCAAAAATAATACAGAACGCAACCGCGTTCCCACTCCCATCTTTGCAAAAACACTTTTTTTTTTTTTTCCTGAGTTGACTATGGATGGCGAGCAGCACAAATAAATCAGAAAGGAGCAGAACAACTTGAAACACATGCAGAAACATCGGGAGTGGGTGGAGAAGGAATAAGAAAGTAGCAGGGGATGCAAGAGGGAAAAAATACAGTGAGGAGCAGTTCGCATTAAAAACTTGCAGAGTTTTAAGGGGTTGCCTCATATAGGTGAGAGCAAAACACAAATATTTACGTACCACATCCATGTCCTTACATCTCTCAGAATTTTAGGTTATTCTTGAGCATGAACATTATATACTTGCACAATTAGTTCTACTTTAATGCCACTCTAATTTTAGAGAGAAAATTAATTTCAAAGAGGGAAAGACAAAGAAAGCTGAGGTCATTTTTTCCTTCAGTTTTTTTTTTTTTTTTTCCTTTAACTTTTCATATGAAAAGCTTTTATAAAAAACTTTTGCCAGTATTAGTCCTCAAGACACGAATCTGAATGACTGTGAGGGACCATAAAATGGAGAGCAGTCCAGGCTGGGGAAAGATGCTATTTAAAGGTAAGATATCTGGAAACAATAGGCATCACAAACTCTCTTCCTTAGTAACTGAATTTATTTACTACATGTAGCCCAAAAAGTGAAGGATCAGCTTACCTTTTCTGCTGTCAACAGCCCAAGTCATGGCTGAGGCAGGTTGGTCATTCAGGAGAACTTCATATTGTTGTTTTCTGCATATTTCTGGATATAAAATAAAGGTGGCAGTCTCTACGCCAGAAACTGTGTTACTCACTCTCAGTAGTTTTACATTTATCTCTTTGATAAAGAGCACCGAAAAAAAAGGAAAAACCCATAGACATACAGTTTATGGTGTGAAAATGAGACTTTCAAGTTTTCATTCACGTCTTGTCATCAGACCTCTCCGTCATCCAAAGTCTGAGTTCTGGACTCCGATCAAATAGAGTCCTGAACTTCAACCTAAGTTCTGAATCATAAGTGTTGGAAAACCATAATGGGCCAAAAATATCACCTCAGCTATCTCAGATGACAGCTACTCTTTAGTTTTTTTATTTTTAAAGTACAACTTGAGTGTCTGGCAAACAGTGAAGCTGATGTCCATGTAATGCTATCCAATTACATGGTATTTACTAACCACAGCATATTTGTTGCTGGCAAAATGCTGCGTATGCTTGCTGTAATGGGCCTCTGTTTGGCCATTGCTGGGTATTTGATGAATGATCTGTGCCATTTCAAGGTCACAGAAGAATAGCAGAGAAACACTGAAGAACAAAAAATAGAAAAAAAGGGGAAAACAGTCAGGCCCCAAGAGGCAAGAGCGACTCAGTTATGCCCTCTTTAAATGTGAACATGCCTTATAAGGAAGAAATATATCAGCACATTTAAAGCACTGTAGGCAATGCCTGTGCCATTCAGCAGCCCTGTCCCCTTCAGAGCAGCCCTAGACAATTCCTCTTGACACAGTGCAGCACAGGCAAGCCCAAATGTTGGACACTCACGCCTCAAATCTTGCAGAGAGTGAATTGCATGAAGAGGAATTGCCTAGGGCCTCATGTAAAAAGGTTGCTCTGAAAGTAATACCTCCTAATTATTTCCACTGAAATGACAAAAGATACAAAGAGAGTACACTAATTAATAGAGCAAATTCTCAGCTACAAAACACTATTTTTCAATATAGTCACCACCATTAGCTACTACCATTATTAGCCAACAAAGTGATAAGGTGCGGCTGTGAAGCAAGGGATATTTCTTAGGTCAGAGAGGCCTTATGGAAGACTGGTAAAGTGACATGATCAGATTTTTGTTTGAGTTGAATATTTGACTGTAACTCTATAGATTCCATTTGAAAATTGACAAGCAATGTATTTACACTGACTGAAAATGGAGTCACAAATTAGCCAAAAAGTTGATTGGCAGTCTTGAGACCTATTCTTACGTTACTGTATCAAAATAGAAACCACAGCTACATATTTTTCACTGTTCACAGGACCATGCTTAGCCAGTGTACCAAAACACATACAATTATTTGTCATCACTTGAGTCAACACTGCGCTGTGCCCTCTCCATGTCCCGGTTTCAGCCTGTACAGTGTCAATCACACACCGATGTGTGGCTGTTGTGAGCAATGGGTGCACGCCTGTGGCTAGGCCACAATGCTTGGTGGGGCAGAGCCATCACCATTCTGGCAGGGGATGGCTGCAGGACAGGGTGGACCAGGCCACATGTGGGCCATGGGTTGGACATGCCTGCCCCAGGCAATGCATCTACGCTCATCGCTAAAGCACGTTCCACACATGGGAGCAGCAACATCCTCACTTGTAGCCCAGCACCCATGCACATGGGAAACAAATTCGTGGGCTCAGGTCTAGTCAGCTGAGGTGACACAGTACAACCTCCTTCCAGAGCTGGGGGAAAGGAAATGACCTGCGGGAGAGTGCAGGAAATAGTTGCACAAGTGCACTGCTGTCAGCAGCTGGGGAGGGGAAAAAAGAAAGAAAAACAATCACAACAGGAATGAGCTTGAAATGGTGAATACACTGACAGAAAAAAAAGTGCATTTCCTTTTAATGGTTGAGGCGGTGCCATTTGGAGTTTGGGGTTTGTTTTGTTTAGCTATTGGAGTTTGGAGTTTTCTAGTCATCAGAGCATTCACAAAGTACTCCCACATTTTTTGCCAGCACATGTAAGTGCTGTCTCCTGTCCCCAGAGGAGAAAGAAATTTGTAACTAATTGATAAGGCAGAATTTTCCCACGCAGTTGCTATCGGGCAATCAAAGCACTCCATGGCATGTCAGAAACAAAAAAATGTGCTCATGCTCTTTTCAGCTTGCACTTGCCTACAGGTTCCTCCTCCTTGTCATCTCAGGGTCAGAGCAAGATAGGCAGACATCTCCCACAGCACTTGCACTGCTCCAGGAAATGCCAGACTTGCTCCCTTGACCTGGGCTGGTTCTTTCTGTACACCTATCTTAGCTGATGGGAAGGTTCAGTCAAGCAGAAAAAACAACAACAACAACAAAAATGCAGAAAAAATTGCTGAGAAAAGGAAAACTAACTATTGTATTAGAAGTTTAGTAACAAGCTTGCGAAACTACTTGTGTACTGCTCCCATGAAGAGCAATAAACATTGCAAAATTTTCCTCAGATAGGCTCCAATTACTAAAACAAACCAAAAATATCTGAGAATCAGGCTTGTAATGCATTTCTATAGAAATGTTCATGCAGGAGGATTTCCCACTGGGCAGAGGGGAATTCACAGCCTGCTAACACATGACCAAAAGAAGTGCATACAGCTTCCCACTCCCAGAGAGTCGAAGAGGTGATTCAGGTTCAACCACAGAATAACATTCACCAGTCACTGAGGGGTTCCTGTCATTTAGCTCTGATGGCGTTCGGTCTGCTTTTGGCTCTCCATGGTGCGGGTGTAGGGAAGAACCAGGGCTTTCCAGGCATCACAGAGCAGCAGATGGCAGGCAGAGCTTCCAGCACCCTACAGCTGAGGGCAGGCAGTCACCACGGCTGGCTCAAGGACCCTGCTTCCTGTCATTGTTATCACAACAGCCCTGGAATTTCATCCAAGTGGATCTGACCCCTCTGCTAAGCAGCCAGCACATATTTCCTTGATTAGGGTATTCCTGTGTGAGGAGGGGGGGCTGTGAGGAGAGCAGCTTGCTCCGCTTGTGCCAAAGTGACACGAGTGCACTGCTATGTGCTGGACTCCTCACTCAGTGCAGTGCCTTCTGAGAAACAACAGCTCAGCCAGCAATGTGGATCTGTGCAGTCAGGGTGTGTTTCTGCCCAGAGAGGTGGTGGAATCTCCTTCTCTGGAGACGTTCAAGACCTGCCTGGATGCCTACCTGTGCAGCCTGGGCTAGGAAGCTGCTTTGGCAGGGAGCTTGGACTCGATGACCTCTGGAGGTCCCTTCTGACCTCTACAATTCTGTGATTCTGTGATCCCAGCAGTCTGTGTCTCGTGAACTGATGGCTGTAGCCATCCCAAAGACAGCTGCTGTTTTTATCTATTTCCGAGCATTAGAAACAACTCTGTCCTATTCTCAAGCATCTCTTCCCCCCCCCCCCCCCCCTTCACATTTGTTCCAGAATACACTCAACTATAATTCCCTTTGCCATACTTCTAACTAGGCCTCAAAACATGGCAGCACTTTGTAAAACCTAGAAAAACCACCAATTAGTATGACAGCCTGCTTCCGGCTGCCCCATTAGTTGCTTTCCATTCTGTTCTCCCAGCTTTCCTACAAGAGAAACTTTCCAGTTTCTTCCTTGACAAGATTGCACTTATCCAAAACAGTAATTGTCACCACTTTAACCTCTATTATACAAGCCATCCCTCTGCTGATTCTTGAAAGCATTTCTAGGAGCTAAATATTGAAGAACACATTTAAATTTGAATCCAAGCTTTGCCTTTGTAGCTCTTCTCAGTTTCTCCTTCAGGACATACTGTTGTTCCCTGGGGGAGCTGCAAACATTATGACCACCTCTTTTCTCTCCCATCGTTCAAATTTTCTGCATTAACCTTAAGCACATTATTTTGAGTTAACAGAAAGCCTTTTTTTTTTTTTTTTTTTTAATCTCTCCTTTCCTCCTCCTCCATCCCAGACTTGTTTCCCCAGCAGATGCCAATCACCACTCTCTACAAAGAAGCATTTTCCTTCTCAAAGATTCCCTCCTCCTTCCCCTCAGGACCTCCCTGAAACACTGAACCTCCTTACTCTCTGGTTCTAAACTTCTCCTTTGAGGCAGATGTGGTAATATCACAAAACATTCTTAAATCCTAGCTAATGAAGAGCTTTTCAGGGAAGGTTTGTAGTTTGCTAGTTATTAATAGAGTTTTTGATATCTCAGAGCAATGATTTCCTTGCTGCTTTAACTGTGACTGAATGACAGGTGATAATGATCATAAATTCTCTTTCAGCAGATTGACCTTCCTCCTTAAGATCACATAAAACGCTTCGTTTGAATAGATCTGCAGGTACTTTGGGTAGGATCTGCAGTTGGTTATCAGCACAGCTCTATTGGAAATTAGTGGCAGCAAATGAGTCCACATTTAGAGTCACTGACCTGGCATAATATTTCTTTCACTTAAAATTATCAAAATACCCTCAAAATATTAATTAAACCTTTAAGATCTTTAAGAAGGCTTAATGTATCACGTTTGCAATCAGGGAAACAGTCTTGAGAATACAAGGCCTAGGAACTTGATGATATCTCCTGTTTCTGGATGGAAGCATATGAAAACACATCTAGACTGAAATTCAAGTACAGCTCAGCACAAGAAACAGAAAGGGAGATGGTTGCCTTGCAGCACGATTGATGGCCATGCCATAGGGGTCTTACACTGCCTGTATTACTCGGTCTTAGAAAAGCACATAAACCAAAAGCAACTTCTACACTTGCAGCTAGGAAGTCCCCTCAGAATGCTGCAGGCTTAACAGAATAGGCCTTCTGGCTCCCAGCACAAGGTCACTATTTTATTCCCTTCGTTTTTACAGCTCTTTGGGTCAATGTTGGCAAAACCGTTTCTTCTGCATCAGATTTTAACTTTGGCCATCCACTCAACTATGCATTGTCATATAATCACATGCTATTGTAATGGTTTTAATTAGCAAACATTACAAAACTTTACCTATTGTTTCAGATCAGTTTTGGCCACAAAGTTGATGTGGTCATACTAAAATGAAAAGCAAAGCTATCAAGTAATCACGCTAAGATCTTCTGTCACAATACAGCTTCATATTTATTTTGCTCAGACACACTCACCTTTCCCTCTGCCAGCATAACAGCTCAAAGCAGCTTTTCCTCACTTTGCTGTGATCATCCACTCTGTATCATGCAGACAGTTGAAGAAAGCCTCAGCTTTGTACCAACCTAAATTGACATTTTGACAGGGGCATGCTTTGGCAACATGGCAGTAAACGATATTACAGTGAAGAGACACCACTTGATCAGTCAAAGCACACTGTTTGCAGCTTTGCAGCACTGAGTTCAACCTCAAGTCAAGTTGCTCATAGCCAGTGGATTCAAATACCAAAACAGGCTGAGCATTCCTGCAGAAAAACAATAACGAGAGAGAAAAAGATAGGATTTTCTTCTCCCTTTACTCTCATCTAGACTTCAGACAAATTCATCACACACAACAAGGCATTTTGAATTAAGACAGCACTTGGAAGAATTAAAGGATGGATCAAATTCTGTTCATAGCTGCACCGGCAATAGTTGTGTGTAACCTACATAATAATTTTGACCCCTGACATTTTAGAAAGCTTTCCTCTTCTGTTTCAAAAAAGGATTGTCTGATATTTAGACAAAGTAATGATTACCTGACACTTCACTCCATACGGCTGTTTTCTTATTTACATTTCATGCAAGTTGGACTGCACTACTGAGCAGTGCGCTTTATGTTTATATCCTTTTTTTTTTGTTGCTTTCAGCTGTTCCATATAGGGAAGATGTTTACTACCTCGTCTTGTGTTCTTTAGTTTAAGATGAAAGAAAGCTAACTACCCCCAAATCCAGTAGCATTTCCTTTCTCAAAATCTGTTTAACTCTAAGTTTATTCATGGACCGCTGCATAGCTAACAAGCTTATTTGCTAGCAAAATATTTCATGGTTGGATCATGGTTATCATCATCTTCGTAAACACAACCAGAAAGTTTTCAACACAGAAAATCACATTCTGTTTAATTAAATGAAAATACTTACCTTTTCGCCGGCTTTGAGAAGTTTCAAATACGGCAACAAAACCAGACTTCTACAGATCAGTCAGCACCTCAGAACAGATGAAGCCAAGACCTTAGAAATAACTGTAAAGAAAATTAATCCTTGGAATCCCCCAGACCATGAAGGAGAAAGACAAACAATTCTCTGATAAGAGACCATAGGTCAGGTGTGATACAGCAGACAGACATTTTCGATCCTTCCCAAAACATAAGGGGAACAATCTGCTCAGGATTTCTCAAAAAAGTACAGTACTGGCTACTTTGATTTAATACAGGATAGATTGTGACTACTCAATCATCATGATGAAGATTTTTCCTCCTTAGATGAAATAAAAAGCAATATCCTTTTGGAGCAGTGGGTGTCAAAAACTATTGTGATTTTTACCTGAAATTTGACACTTCAGAAATTAGAAAATATTTATTATTACTGCTATTAAGAATCTTTATTACTACCTTTTTAATTCTCCCCCAACTTTTTTTTACTAATAAAGTTGATATCTAAACTAGACAGCTAACTGAGACAAAAGGTACATTCAGTATGGATTAAAAACTGTAAGCGATGCCTATATTTCATTTAACTCAGCATGACTGGAACATCACCTATTTTGCACATCCTAAGAAACCTTTTTATTTCCTTTAGAGCACAGAACAGTTTGCATATTGTTAGAGATAGTGTAACTAACGAAAGAAATGAACGCCACTCATGAAGCATAATTTCTAATACAATTGGTCTGTCATTGTATCAAATTCACATCAGAATGAAAAATGAGTGGCATAGATTGGTTTTGTGCTGGGGACTTGTCATTTGATATTTCATTGCTGTACTCAGATAATGTTCATAATTAAATATGACAGGCACAAGAAATTGTTTAACATTAGGCTAGTACAATACAGAACTCCAGAGGAAGGACAGAACATCAGATACTCCCATTTCAGACTTTTTTTGCTTCTCAGTGAACAGTGACAGAAGCACATTATTGCACAAGTAATGTTTGCTTAATGAATCTAGACTCTGATTGAGTCTGCCCTCACATGAGGCATTCAGTTAACACAAGGCTCTGTAGCAAAAAGAAAGATGACATGACAATGGAGGAGAAGGAGGTGTCTCACTTTGAGGACAAGAAGAGTACCCAGTATGTGATGGAAAACGAAGCCAGATCTTCCACGGCAGTGCATACAGTATAGCAGCAGATCAAGGAAACAGAATATCCTGAGTTGGAAGGGATCCACATCGTTCACACATTGTACCACACACTTTCTAACTGTATATGCTGGACCTTTTGTCTAGAAAGATTCTAAGTATACTATGAGAACAGCATCAAAACTTTTTGATGAAATTCTAAAACATCACATTCTGGATTCCCTTGGTCAGATGGATTGACAATCCTGTCCTAAAGGGAACTGAGTTGGATTTTATAAGGTCAGAAAACAAACAAAGACTACTCTGTTCCTACCAACTACCTGAGAGAACTGCAGGTGTGGGAGGAGGATGGGGAATGGAGCTGAGGACAAGTAAGGAAAGGTGGAGGGCAGGCCCAGTTCCAAAGGGGAAACCTCCTACTCTGGCCAGCAAAATGGCTTGGTGGAACCACCACAAAGTGAAAGGCCCTCAGTGTGGCCACACATTATCCTTCTGATGACAACAGAGGTGGTGATCATCCAACCTTGTAGTGCCTTTCTCCTGGCCATGTCTCATCTACTAGGACAAGGTAGACTGTGTGGACTTCTCCAGATCGTCATCTAGTCCAGTCATCTCCTCAAAGCAAGGATCATCTTGGTCCTGGTGATGGTTGTTCCCAAAGGTCATTGTGAGCCTCACATGGATACTCTGACCGAAATCTTTACTTGCAGATCTGGCTTCATTTGATATGCATTTGTTCATGTAGCAAACTTGACTTTAAGTCCAAAACAGCGTAACAGTTTCCAGGGAAGAAAGCAGCTCAAAAACAGTACAATAAAGTGCCACATCATACTGAGCTCTGAACTCAGTTCCTACTCAGGGTTAGAGCTAATGCACAACTTGCTTAAATAGGAAGTTGTTCATGACAGGACAAGCTCAAAATTCGATAGTTATAGGGAATTTTTAAGTGTCTATCAGATGAAAAAAAAATAGCAACTATAGCAAAGAAAAATAAGAAAACATTATAAAGACTGTTCTTATGATGCAAAACAGTCTCCCTAGAAATGAGTAGCTGCATCACCTTGAGCTTCTTTAAAATTGATCTAAACAAAGCTTTGGAAATAATATTTCCTGTTAAAAATCAAAACAAAACACAGAAGTGTATTGGCTGGGGGAAAGATGTGTCGATCCAAAGGATCTTTACCATCTCTAATTATCATGACCTCAGCTGGACAGACCCAAAAACTGTCAGAGAGGAATGTGTGTTAACACTTACATGAGAACATGGGCCCCTGGGGAGACAAATGTGTAATTGCTGCAAAGAAACATCATCTAACTAGTCAGGAATGTAAAGATACTGCACACAGAGCCACTACTAGTCCAGCTGAGCAATTTCTTGTTTGTTTCTTTTTCTCTGCATGTATCTGTGTTATTAGTTGTTTTTATTAGCCCCAGCTGTCTCTCTGTGTCATTCAGGTGATTGATTTTGGCTAGCATTCTGATCATGCTATTTAATATATGTATTTTTAGTTGCATCGTTACTACACAAGCAGGAGTTCACTTAGGAGAGACAGGTATTCTCTTCACCAAATGTGCCTGTTCAATGACTGCACTAATAATCAGTGCAGACAATTCTTACTGCCAGCACTACTTAAATCAAAAGAAGTTTTCAAGCAAGATGGAAGTACTGACATGCTGCTTTCCAAAAGGTTTACATTTGAAAAAAAAAAAAGTTTTTCAAAAAAAATATTTCAGTTTTTACTTAACTCTAAAGTAGTAACCAATTTTTTTAAAGCATCAAAATCGTTAACAAAAGTTCTCAGTCACATTATATTTAACATTTATGAATAGTAGTCTTCTCATCAAGCACAAAAACGTCCTGAGACTAAGAAAACAATATACTTCAAACCACACCCACTAAACATGGAATTATCGACATTTTTAAAGGTTTATTTTCAATAATAGAAAAGTAGAACCTCTGAGTACAAGTTCTGAGTACCTGTCAGAACAAATGATACCAAGTACTAAAACGCAGACGACTGCAGACATACAACCTAAAGAGTTTATTCTATAATCACTGTAAATCTACGTGATTAAACCAAAGGACTAACCAAAAGCACTCACGTGAGCATATAACCATGTCAGACTGTACACACACTACATCACTGCTTTTTAGCATCCAGGTCAAAGATCCGGTAATGGTATGAAGAGGAAAGTTAAAGGCTGAGTGCACTCCCAGCTCCAGCGTGGCAGAGAGCGACAACAGAACGCCCTCTAGCTCTGAAGTTGGGGAAAGCTTCCGCAGTTCTAAGGTCTTCCCCTATCCCTAAAATACCATCTCCATCAAGACAGCATTTAGCCCTAAAACTTACTGAGACATAAAACTGGAACAGTACATGCCTGAGAGCATTAACCTCTGACTCCTGGTATCAGCTGTGTCAGCACTGAAGACAAATAACTGAACAGAACAAGATTTACAGTTAGGGATTTATCAAGCATTAAAATTATAAGGGATAACCTTCCTGCTCAGTGCTCTATGTAATATGATCATTTGTTCAGCCTCCACTAACATTCAAGTTGTATTAAAAACTATGATGGGAAAAGGCTATATTTGAAAGAAAGATCAGGGCACGAACTTCTACCTAATCTCTCAGGAAAACAAGCATTTATTATTACTTTGTTATTGTTTTGAGATCAGCCTTAATGACAAGCACTATTTTTGAAACTGAAACACAGGCAAAAAATGCTTGGGTAGCAAGCCAGAGTTTACTAGGTCACTGCTCTTTGGCTGGGCTTTTAAACATTCCAAAAAAAATGAACATTTATTTTAAATAAAAGGGAGGTGATCCTCCCCCTCTACTCTGCCCTGGTGAGGCCTCACGTGGAGTACTGTATCCAATTCTGGGCTCCCTGGTACAAAAAAGACGGGGATCTCCTTGAAAGAGTCCAGCAGAGGGCTACAAAGATGATAACAGGTGTGGAACACCTCCCTCATGAGGAAAGGCTGAGAGACCTGGGTCTGTTCAGTATCGAAAAAAGAAAACTCAGGGAGGATCTAATCCACATCTATAAATATCTAAGGTGCAAGAGGCAAGAGGATGAGGATGGACTCTTCTGAGCAGTGTGTGGCAATAGGACAAGGAGAAATGGCCACAAAATGAAGCATAGGAAGTTCCACACGAATGTGCACGGGAACTTCTTCACAGTGCAGTGACGGAGTACTGGCACAGGCTGCACAGAGAGGTGGTGGAGTCTCCTCTGGAGACGTTCACAAGACCCACCTGGATACCTACCTGTGCAACCTGGGCTAGGGAGCTGCTTTGGCAGGGTAGTTGGACTCAATGATCTCTAGAGGTCCCTTCCAACCCCTACAATTCTGTGATTCTGTGACATAACTGCACTGTGATGTCTCTTAGTAAGGTCAGAAATCTCACAAACTGTGCTCTTTTAGAGTTGCTAACCTATTCAGGAGCAGGTATGCATCCTAGGGAGGGGAGTGACATGTAGGAGATAAGTAGAGGGAATGTACTGTTCATTTGCTTTATTCTCTAATACATTGCTCAGCCTATGCTCATTAAAAATACATTTATACATTTTAAGCCATCATAGGTCTACATTCTGTAGAGAGTTCATGTGCATAAGCACGTAGACAGATATTCTAAAAGATGCCATACACGTGCTTGCACTCCCTACAAATAGGGTTTCCATAGAAGAAGTGCTCTTAGACTCAGCTAGATAGCACAAGATAAATTCCTTGTTGATGTGTCTAAGCATGAATTCTACCTTTAACTCACTGTAAACAGCATGCATACAGCTGAATATGCACTTCACTACCTTGATAAATTGGGAACCATGAGATTTGCAAGGAACTGGTACAAAATAAATCAGGAAACACAATTTTGCTTATTGCTCCGTTTTCTAAAGCAGGAGTGTGTGGGCAGCTTGGAATGACATCTTAATGAACATAAGATAACAAATGTTTTCTCTGTGCTCAGTCTCAAAACTCTAGTGGGTGTAAAATTGTAACTGGCAAACTTATTTCTGAGATGCTTCAGAATAGAAGAGCTTTTCCTGTCATGGGGACATGTCTTTCTGAGGGTCACTCCTCCATGCAGAGGAGGTGGTGAGCACATTTCCAAATACATAACATAGCTTTACCTGTGGACACTATCTTAAATGAGGACATTGATTTAAAAGCTTTCCACAGGGACCCTGCAAATCCCACAAATGTCTTCATCAAGATCTACAGTATTACTATTCAAGAACTTGAAGAAACCTTGACAGTTTGGCAGCGTATTCCCCAAAAGGGAATATTTATTTTCTTAATCTCAAAACTGAATTCCTTAAAAAAACGAAGTGAAAAGATATATACGCGCACACACACACACACACACACACACACAAACAACATACTACAGCACCACACTGGCATCTCCCTAAATGCATGTTGGAAACAAGTGTTTTGGAAGTCGGGGCTTTATGTGCTGTTTTAAGAACCACTGAATTCTTCTGCACCTGTATTAATATATAAAAATTCCAAGTATGTACAGTCTATCAGTTCAAAGACAGGAACATAAACAGCACTGTTTTTCCTGAGATGGCTTTTAGTATGTATGTGTTTGCATCACTGAAACTCCAGCACTGTTTTCCCTTGCCAGACACCACTGTGCGTCTTCCTGAACAGCAGGCATTCTTTCAATAGCAACTCAGGGCAGCTAATGGAGAACAGAAGGTCAGTTTCTAAGACAGGATGCCAAGAGGACAGGAACTGAATGGTGCTGGCTAGCGAGGAGACGCCATGTAAATCAAGAATGCAGCGTGGTCCCCAGGGAAATAGTTCATGAGCCTGCAGTATATGATAAACCTGCAGCTAAAGCCTCTTAGGCAACTGTGATAACAATGTGTCACATTCCTGAGGAGTCAAAAAAAAAAAAAAAAAAAAAAGGCTGCAGAAGTCCTTGCAAAGCAGTGCTTCCTTAGACATCTGTGCTTTCAAGGAAAAAATAAAGTTTTGGCAAGTTCTGTCGCTTCTGGCTTTTTTTCTGAAAATAAAACCCAATGAGGTAGGGTTTTTGAGAAGGACTAACCTTAATGTGACAGCAGAAAGAGGATGTAAGGCTTTTTAAGCATTTCTTTTTTTTTTTTTAAGTACGCAGAAAATACCCTTACATATCCAAGATGGACTGAAAATAAAGTAAATGCCACAATTTGGAGTTGGTAAACAAATTGCTCCTTTCTGCATTAGAAATAACTACTTGTCTAGATGTAGCATTAACAGTCAGCTAAGAAGATAAACCCTTTTCTCCAAGTTGGACTTCTTACCCTTTTCATTTAGGCATTGCACTGCCCTCTGTTGTTAAATAGTCCCTTCACTGCTGCTGGTAAATTGAGCACACTTTGAGGAACTCATTCTTTTACTATTTGCCACTCTTCAGGGACCAGTCGGTGCTAATAAACACCACAAAATAGCTACAGCAAGTATTTATTATTCATTGTTGGCTACTGACGCTGGCTTACTGACCAAGTACCATAGGCTGAGGGAAAAAAAGGTGAATGGAATAGGAGACCAAACAGAACACCCATGCTAAGGTAGCAGACAATTCTAGTAAGTACGTATGAAATATGGGCTGCAGTATGAGATATAACAGAAGCACAGCTCACAGCATCCTTCTGGGAACTGAGGAAAGGAAGATCAAGAGCATCCCAGAACTCACAAAGCAATTACACTGCACTTCTGTGAATCAGAGCAAGCTTACTACCTCACCTTGCTGCTTTCAATCGGTGCTGGAAGCAGCAAATCTCAGGCTTATTTTTGATGTGAAGCATTCAGATATTCCCACCAGCAGCAGTACAAATAACACAGATCTCTACGGTGATGCTTTGTTAAAAATTCTTTGGTGTCATCAAAGATCACTTCTCCACATCAGAGTATTGCAGTGTGCCTCACAACCCACCACTTTCAAGTGGGGTGAAGGCCTTCCCGCCAATTAGCTGAATTACAGCGAGGTAATCACCCACTCATACAAACAACCACAACCAAAGAAATTGAAAACAACCCCCCCAACCAAAAAACATCCAAATACAAAACACTCATCTGCTGTGCAAGGCTGTAAGACCACAGGACCACAAAACCATCAAAGAGCAAACATGGGTGGGCGTCCTATGCAGTAGTTTTCATTTCTGGCACTGTTGCTTAATGCATCTTTGTGGCAGTGTCATTAGTGGGTACTGTACCGATGGCTTATGCCAGTCTTTATTTTAAGCTCCATCTGCAGAACGGATCTCTCATAGACCTTACAGGATGCTGTTGAGAACATCATATTTTAAAAATTGAAGATTTACATGTGAACAGTCACTGTCATTTTGCAAGAATCAAAAACGACCCTTAAGCACTCCAGCAGGTTCTAATTAAGAATAAGTGTCAACCCAATCAAAGAAACTGCTAAAAGGCTGTTTAGAATCACAGAATCCTCAGAATCGGAAGGGACCTTCAAAGGTCATCTAGTCCAACTCCCCTGCAATGAACAGGGATGTTCACAGCTAAACCAGGTTACCCAGGGACTTATTTAGCCTCACTTCAAAGTCTCCAAATGCAATTTGTCTGCATAATTATCTCCTGAGAAGCACCCAAAGGTTCTGATTTATTTTATTTTGCTTTCAAAAGTACATATGAGAAGATCAGTCCATTGTTTCACGGGCAATCCACCTAAAGGCAAAGCTTTCTACATTATGTCTGCATCCCCAGCTGTGAGCCTAAAGAAATGCAAAGCAGCAGGGTCTGTGGTGATAGAGCAAGGGGAAATGGTTTCAAACTCAAAGAGGATAGATTTAGGTCAGACATAAGGAAATAACCTTTTACAGCGAGGGTGATGAGGCACTGGCACATGTTGCCCAGTGATGCGGTTGATGCCCTGTCCGCAAAGACTTAACAAGGTCAGGCTGCATCAGGCTCTAGGCAGCCTGATCTAGCTGTGGATTCTCCTGTTCATTACATGGGAGTTCTATGATTCACTGAACTCTTCCACATTCATTGGGAAAAGGATTCTGGGTTTGGATTTACAGTCTGAATTTCCCCAAGTGTCCAGAGCTGCTCAGATTTAACTTTTCAATTCAGATGTGCTAGTAGAGGTTAATGGATTTGGTTAAAAAACCAACAAAATAAGACACAAGAATAGCACTTTAGAACAATAAAAAACTGCAAAAATAATACTATTCTATTCAGGCACCACTTGTAGTTGAATGTATGTATTCATCACAATTCTATTATAGACCTGACTCTTGCTTTCAATTTCCTCACCCTCAGAAACTTCCTATGCAATTATTTCCTATACGACTCTTTCCTTCCTAACCTCCCAAAGCACCACCATTCCTGGCTGCATGCCAGTTAGGTTACTGTTCAAAGGTGAAAAACAGAACCTGCCCCAGGAACCGTGTCTGGAAAAGTCCAATGTAAAACAGTTAGTTTAAGAGACAAGAGATGGCCAAATAAGGCCATTAGACTCAGAATAGCATGAAAAGCCACATGCATTACCCCTCATTCTGCATCATTTGCACCGATGGAGCTGGAAGCCCTGGAAGCAGAGAAAGCTAATTCAAGGAAGTTAAAAGATGCACACTCTGACCTGTGATTAACCTCCAGGCAGGTGACTTAGGATGTTGCCACAGGCATGCTGTGAACCCAGTTCTTCCCTCCCACAGAACCCCAACACATATTTGAGGATTTTCTCTATTTAGACAATTTGTGAAATAATTCGACTAGGCAACTAGCTTGCCCAGGGGATATTTGCAAAACCACCTGCAAAACAAAGCTGAATAACGAAGCTCCAATCATTTGTACCAAGTGGAGACTTCAACCTCTCCCCAAAATCATAATCTCTTTCAGCTTACAAGACGAACATCTTGCTGCTTGGTTAGCGTGGTATCTTCTATGAGAAAATAAGAAGCTGCTATGTAAGTGAGTTAGTCTTCATTCAAAACATGTTTTGCAACAGACTTGATTTATTCAGCGACAGCCAGAGATCTTATTTATGAGTGCTGAATCTATTGTTCGGGCTAAATTAGCTAACTATTAGACTTCCCATATCTGTTATTACAGATCCTTAACTCTTTTCCTAAGACGACCTGTTTAAAAATCTTTTCCAAAGAAAGCAGAAGACCTTCTATTCATTCTAATTGTTCTCCTCCTTTCCGCCCCTCTCCCTGCCCCTCATGCAATTAGCTTTGAAATACCTTGCTTCTCACTCCCAGAACCAATCTGTAACATCTCTTTCTCTCCCCCTAAATCACCAGCTATTCATTTCCTTCTTTTCACAGCCCCGAATCACTCAGCAAACTTTTTCCACTCACATTTCCTCTCACCAGATGCTCATTTGCCCAGAAGAAAACATATCCTAATGGATACACTGGAGTTTGTTCTCCAGATAGTGGCAATATCGGAGCACTGCTGATGCACATGAGCATGCACAACAGGCCACCACACTGCAGGCACGAACAGCGCAAAGTAGGTAGGGCAGCATGCTGAACAGCTGCTTCTTCATTTTTACTGGGTTTTTTTGTTGTTGTTTTGTGGGGTTTTTTTAGAAATACCATGATTGTGATGAAAAGATCGAAGAGTTTTAGGACTCTGTCACCAGCGCTTTGTCCAGTAATGAAAGTAATCAAACTTTTTATGCAATTAGTTGGAGGCTTTAGATCATTTCTGTCAGCCTCACGAGACCCGTGAATTATATCTTCCATATGATGATGTTTAACACACCTTACTTACTGTAACATCTTTTGTCTACACATACTCTAGGTTAGCTATTTCCAACTAATTGCGTACATGGGCCCTCTTTCTGCAGAATTTCACCTTTATTTTATATTATGGAAAACACTCACAGGAAAGTCAAGCCCTTCACATCTTATTCTGTCAGCCTCTTTCTTCAAATATCTGAGGTTTGCTCTGTCTTAATGTAGACTGAGCATGTTATCACAAGAGCAATAACTTAAAAGTAAATTGACCCTTTCTTTTGACATTGGATCAGTGCACCCACAAAATGTACAGCAACAAAGAATTGCGGGTGAGAAGCGTTTACTAATTTATGCCTTCCTTTTATAACTGCTTCAGCAAAACATGGGAATGCTTGCTTACAAAAATAAGTGGCATGAAACAGCTACCCAAAATATTTCTATGAAAATAAATCAGAGCATGCTTAAAATAACAGCTATTCTCCTCCTGAAGGGCTTAACATACTACTCATTCAGTGCTGCAACAGAGAATATTCACTCAGCTCCTAACTCACACATGTCACGGAACAGCAATAAGGACTTCATATTCTCCTTCCCTACTCCTTCAGCCCTTCTCTCATGAAACTGCTACCCCAGGGAAGTGTTGAGCACTTACAGGAAGAAATCTGCTCCACCCTAAGCCCATTCAATCCAAGTCATCCTTTACAACACAGGAATATCTTGTTAAGGTAGCATTTGCAATATAGTCATCTGCAAAGGATGAAATGTCAGTATATTTTGGTTGGTTGGTTTGTTTGTTTTTAATGTCTTTTAGCTTAGAAAAACATACCAGAGATCTTCGAATATGCAGCTTAACAAAAGTAAATTAAAGAACATGCAATGTTTTAAACTAAAGCTGTGGCAGTCCTCCTCTAGCTATGGAATGTTGTTAACCTAAGCTGTTCTCATTGGCTTGCTAAAACAACCACAAATCTCAAACTGAAGGATGTTATTATGTCAATATATCATTTCTTTTCTTTATCCACTCTATCTGCAACACAATTTTCTCATGGCAGAAATAGCAAAGGAGCAGCAAAATACTGTAATGTAGACACACTTGAAAAATCTCACACTTCTTCAACTTGATTTTCCCTGCAGCTCCCTGTAGATTGTTTCTTGTCATTTAAGGAAAGGCGGAGGGAAGATTTTTTTACACTGGAGAATCATACAGGTGTACAGTCTTCTAAAAACCAAGAACTACATTCTGCATTCTGATGCCATCTTGCCTGACAAATCAGCCATTACCTCTCTTTAATACAGCTGAAAGCAATCAGACATGCTGTAGTTGGTTAGGGTTGCAGGGGTTAGGTTGCCAGACAAAAAATGCTCAGTGCCACAACCCATAGTTAACAATTTTGCTTGCCCCTACTTGGTAGGTTTTTTTTTCTCCTTTTAGTTCATACTTTTCATAGATTTAAATACATATATTTTCAGCCTGCTCATTACGTATCACAAACTACCAAAAAGGAAAAGCTCACTTTTCTGTAGCCCACATAAAGAAACCAGCCAATGAGATGCAGACAAAAGGAAATCCCAGAGAAAAGGAATATGACACTGTTCCTGTAGCATCATATTTTTAACACCAACTGTCCCAAGCAATTAAAGGCAAATCATTTTGGATATTTTGAGGTGAGTTCCAATGAGGGAGTGCTGCCAAGACTTGCAAAAGCAGCTGTCATTTAACATCAGAATATAAATCAAACCATTAAAATCCTCTTAATTAAAAAAATGGGAAATCAGAGAGAGATCCTCAGCAGAAATTAAAAGCAATTGGAAGAAAGTAATCATCACTGAAAAGGGAACTTAGATTCAGCATAGGCACAAACGAATATACAGCATGAATATGATCTAGCAGACAGTTGAGATTTAGAAACCATTAAAAACATGTGAATAGCAAATAAATAAAGTTGTGAATTGCAAGACCAGCACACACTAGGAATTATGCCTTCACTCCAGCTTGTATTATCTTAGTATACATATGAGAGTGCATGTCTAGAGGGCTTATTCTGTACCAAAATATTTCAGCTGACTACAGTAATGAAAGAAATATGCTCCATGTTTTTACTTAATATCATACTCACTGTAACAAGCAAATTACAGGAGGCCAGGGGAAGCAGAAGGGAGCAGAGATGAGTGCGTGTAAATTACAGCCTTTCAGCAGAGTACTGCTGCAATAACCACATTAATAACCTGCAAATGACAAGGTAGTAGAGTAACACCTATTAGTGATTTGAAAGAAAAAAAAAAACAAGCTACTCCTAAAGCTGTTTACACCTAAATCAGCCTTAGAACACACTACAACTCCATATGCTATTTATACAAAAGCAGAGACTACATAAGCACAGAAGAAAAGCTAACATCAAGTTCACTTTCGCAACAGCTCTTTCATGCTATGGGCTGGCTGTAAATATTATGACCCTCCAACCCCACCCCCTATGTGGTCCATGCTCTTACCTCATCAGACACAGGAGCTTTCAGTCTTTATTTTCATGCGACAGTTCAAGCCAAGCAATTCAACCACGCTAATATTAAATTACATGTTTGCAAAACTGAGCCTGGACAGAGAATTTCCTGACAATTCCAGAAGAGAAGGAGAAAAGATCAACCGATGCAACCTGGTTGTTATTCAGAAGTAGTACTCGGGCTGACAGTGCTATAGTCACTAACAGTTTTGCACAAGGTGCTGCACTATACACTTCTGCTCTTGTGGGAATTAGGTTATTAGATACTCAGATCACTGCTTTGGGAATAGGATGAAATCAGTGGGCTGAACCTTTTTGAGCCAAAGGAAAACGATGCCAAACACTTTGAGGAAGATCAGCCACAGAGAAGTCTGAAGAAGCCTTGCACTAGTCCGCACCTTGCAAACATGTACATTAAAATTTTAATAGCCACTTTACCAAACAGCAAAGGCATCGTAAAGCCCTGTATACACACACCCACAGTTGAATAAGGCTCAAGGTCTAGCTAAGTGAAACTTTGCCAACAGAGATCGTCTCCTTCCCTCACGCTGACATCCACAGTCAGGGGCAACAATCTTGCAATCAGCTGCATCTGTACATTTTCATCCTGATCACAGGACTGATCAAGTACGGATTTCTCAGAAGGGTTACACTGCACTGCTTGGACTTGGAAGGATAATGGCTACCAGCACTCATTCCTCTTACACTTTCAGAACTCAGTCTGACCTTTTTAATTTATTTTTGAAGGAGGGTGTTATTTCTTCAAAATTCACAGCTCCACACGTTTCAAGTTCAAAAATAGAAGTGTCTGTGGGAACAATAGTCCATCACACAATTTTCAGCATTTAATAAATGTTTGCTTTACCCTTTTTGTTCAATTACTGGAGTAATAAATCTCAAAGTTCATTTAAAGCGTATTTCAGACACGTGATCCACGCACTATGCTGAACATCCTCAGAGGCCGCTCTGCAAAGGCAGACACTTTTAACTACTGCACCACAAGCTAACCAGAAAACTTGCCACCACTCAGACCTATGGTGAAGGTCAGAATATTGTTGTTATTAGTACACAAAGTCTGTAACAGGGACTCACCATCCATTTTTCAACTGGAATTTTCCACAGAATATCTTGATGATGTTTATGGTTTAGATGCAGCAGATGTTTTCCCTACTCAAGTAGTCAGTTGGATACTTCAATTAGCAGATGAGCTCTAAAGACTAAAAAGATACATTTAGCCTGGTAAGAAAAAAGCAAAACAAAACAAAAAAAAAGACATGTCCAATTTTTTTATTTTGGTATTAACCTTCTTGAAATCTGTGTTGATGAGCTGATAAAGTAAAATTACCTTTCTGATGCAAAACAGGAGTTCACGTTAAGCTGCTAGGCAACTCTGAAGATTGAAGTCTTTCCCTCCATTTCATTACAAAGTAATACATTTTTATCAAAAATCGATAAAAACAGTATTAAACATGGAAGGCGAGTTCATACTATATTTTAGAATGCTTCTCAATCAAGACGCAAATTCTCAAACATGGAAAGTAATGTGAGTGCTTCTCTTTTTATGGTAATAGTGCCAGAAAATTTCAAAAAAGAAAGATCCCGTTATTTAAAACATAAAATAGCACTTGATAAAAGCCCCTTCTACATTAGGTCACCTAGCATTCATTTCTCTATTCCAAAATAGCATTGAATTTCCCCAGTGTTCTGCAACACTGTTTGCTCTAATCAGCATATTTGTCCGAAATAAATCTCCCAAAGAGATCACTCAGTCTGGAAAATAATATTGATTAAATCCAAGGCATGCTACAAGCAGCACTGTTCAAAAAGTCAGTTTCTAAAAGACCTTCTGGGAAGTGGAGTCAGGTTTGAAGCTATACCTTAAATATGAAAATGAGTAGTTGAACTCTGGACATAAACAATCACTGTAATTACGTGACTGTTTAAGCAGACAAGTGAAAGTATAGGTTCTGTTTGTTTTTTTATGTTTACCCCAGGAATTTCAGATTATTTCCTTTTGCATTGTAATTATTGAAGGAGCTGCAGTTTACTACAGAACAGGTTAGGAGATGAGGTCCTGTATAATAGCTCTGCTTCCAGTGGGAATTGATAGGTTTCTCTCTGTCAATTCCAACCTAATTTCGACTGACCTCATTGTTTACAAGGCTGATCTTCACGAAGCAGGCCGGTCAGGATATTAGTTGACCTGGATCCTGTCTGTCAGCAAAGAAATTACTCAAACAGATGGTTAGTGCTTTGTAAACGCTGAAATGCAGGCCCTGTCTTGGTACTAAGGTTTCTCCTTCTCAAGTATCTAGTGTACAAAACCAAACTTCCAGTCTTCTAGAGACAGAAAGAAATAACGAACTACAGAAGAAAAATAGACAAAAAACTCACCATGATTATTTCTAGATCTTTTTTTCTTCCTTTTTGCCACCAAACAATTTATTTAGCACTTAACAAAATATCCACAATTGCTGTCTACAAAATGATAGAAACAGAATAATACTGAAGAAGAGTTTCTTTACTCTTACACAATGCAATAATTAACTGACAAGTGATTTGTTCCATTTCCACATGCAGTAGCTAGATAGAAGAACACTATTAGCAAGAAGACTATGGGTGTATCAGTTACTCTTATAGACACGTCCAGCCAAGGGTGCCAATTTGGTCACACTGGACACATAAGACCCAGGAATGGAATTTTCTAAAGCAAAGTGCTCAGAAAACTTTTAGATAGATATTCAACAGAAGGACAAAAGGGTAGGAGATATAACTTGAAGAGTTTCCTCTAGTTTCTAGACTTTGCTTTTCATTCATGTTTCCTTGTGCAACAAACTGGCCGGTGGCATATCCACAAAACTGAAGAATGAAAACGTGAAGTTTCATGTGAATGTTTTAATACCTCTAAAATCCCCATTTCAGAAATATGTTTCATATTTACAAGTAGAGGTATCTGACAACAGAGAATGCCAAAGGGAACTTCACTTTCCAAAACACATGATGGAGTAACAGTTTTAATGGAATGGCGTTGCTCTGACATAAGTGAGCCTAAAGCAGGGCTACACTAGATTGAGCTCTGACTTGCACTAGTGAACACAAAAGACCAAAAACATCACATTTAGTGAACTGCTGAAAAATACTCATCTCGTCACTGGATGTCTCTAAAAGGGCACAATTAGATTTCCACCACATGGAATGAAAGAAGGTAGACCAAAAAAGACACATGCTGTAAAAAGTCAAAGGTTCAAGGAGAGATTTGCTTCTGTACCAGTTTGACAACTCCTCTCAGTTTTACACCAGACAGAAGTCTTGTATCCTGGACTACAAAATCAAAACAGTACTGTTCCATTCTGCAATTAAAAAAAACATCCGTGTCACCTGCTAGTCATATGGAGTAATTCAATAATCACATTTCAGCTCTGTGTTTTATTATCTCTTTCTGTAGCTTTTGAGTTTTAAAAGCATTCATGTTATACAGCACAATGCTAACTCATAAGAACAATACCAGTCATAAATAATAAATGTCTTGGGTACATGACACTGTATACAAAGATAAAATCAGGAGGAAAATGATGCAGACAAATTGTTTCTGCTTTCCCTTAGAATTCAAGTCTTAAGACCTTTTACATTTGTAAGTATGAAATTTTGAAACAGCTTTAAAACTGAACTGGAGGCAAAGATTATTGTTTTGGCCACTATCTGGAAGTACAGTATGGGAATAACATGGGAAAGAAGAAAGGAAGAGCAGAAAGCATGCAAAGGCCAACATCACCATCTAGTGACAGAATTTTTGCTCTGCAAAAGATGTTTAGATAAGTTTTTCTCTCAGAGAAATAAACTATCCAACCCTTTTACAGTTATAGACTTCTCATAAGAAGACTGCATCTTCATTCTGGAGTAGGAAAAGATTCAGAGTGCATGTTTTGCTGCAGTGAGTTATTAAATATTTTCTTCATTATATTTGTTTTAAAAACCCTCAAGGAAAAAAAGAATCTTGAATTTGTGGAAGGTTACTCTTGGAAAGCACTAGTCAATTGAAAAATCAGACAGATTGAGCATGGTAGGACCCTGACAAATTCAAGATAAGGCATACATGGAAGAGAAAGCTCCCTAAATGATCTATTACGAATGGGCACTCCAACATCTATTCATCTGTACTGTAGCTGCATAGGTACTACAGTGACCTTCTCCTGAAGGGCAACAACTGTGAATGGATATAGGAACTATACGATCACTTTGGCATCTGCCTGTGAAGCAGTGTTGCACGAATTTCAAAGATTCCTTAGAATTTGCCTTTATTTCTTCCAACAAAATTATTATTATTCTCTGTTATCTCATTACTTACTCCCTGCCACCACCCTGGAAAGCATTGTTGTCATTCAGAATAGTAATATTACTGGATTACATTTGATGTTGATATCTATATTTTTATGTATATATAATTCTTTTTATACATTTCTTTCCTCAGAAAGGAAAAACTATTTTAAAGTTACCCTTTTAGATTAAGCTCATGCCATCTACTCTTTTATAGTTTTTTCCCCTCAGTCCTCTCACCTTCTCCTTCACACATTACAAAAATCTCTGCCATAACCAGGCACATCCTCCTCTTAAGCACCCTCACCTGTTGCCCTGCATCTCTGTCAGATCTAAGTTCCTTAGTTCTGTTTTTAAGGTATTCTACAGTTTGTGTCACAATATCATGCACATCTCTTCAGAGCTTATAATCAGAAGACTCTGGTATTTTGACCAGTTTCCATTCCTGCGCCTCTACCACCTGCATTAAAAGCTCATCTTAGAAACAATATTTACTTGCAAACAATAAAAACACAACAAAAACCAAGCAAAAAACAAAAGTAACACTACCTTAAGTTACAGCAATCTGCTTTTATGCACTCCTGAGTCCCTTAAGATGTTCATGAGAAATTATCTGAAGCAGTCTATAAAAGCAGTAATTTTAGTCTGCATGGAAAAAAAAAAAAGCAGAATCAATGTAGTCCATTAGATTTAATAACATATAAAGCAAATAAAACCATACTTAATATAAGTACCACAAAGCTTATAATTTATAAAAACGACATCCCTAAGATATAATAATGCACTCATATTGAATTAAGCTTCTTTAAAAACAAAGCACATGTGACAAACAGAAGTAAAAAGCATGATTATATTACAGCAGGTCAATGTAAATCAACTAGGGAAAACCACTTATACCATGTTGTCTCAGAGTATTTTTCAAATAGTGTTTAATCACCAGTTGACAATTCGATGATTAAATGCAGAAAATAATCTGTTTTTTTGCTTCTGCCACCATTTTTTTTCTCTAAATTGAGAATATATTTATTCAAGTGGGTATGCATAATATTACTACCAAAGGAAGTGCCTCAGATTCAGTGGTAACTAGCCATATATTTCAGTCTGATATTTTTTCCCCACATGCTACAGTTTAAACAGCAGCATCTGTATGCATTAAATGTGGGGAGAAAAATGGAGAAATGAAAGTCTGACTCACTTTAGTCTTGTACCAACGTATTTACCACTAAGGGCTTTTATTATTATTATTATTTTTGCATTTATCAAGCAGAAATAAAACACTTGCAGGATCACACCTTTATGGTCTAAAAGAATATGCAGCATTGAAGTATTAATTTCAGTTTTATTTTATATTTTTTTATATTATGTTTCATACATTTAAATCAGACTCACGGAATGTAAAATTTTGTTGCCAGAACACTTCAGATGCACTCAATTCCTTGACCAAGCTAACGGAAGTTTGGTTCAGGTGACAAAGGAAGTAAAGGCCCACGCTGTAATCAGGTCATGAACTTCTTTAATTCCAGCATCTTGTTTGAACAAGAAGCAGGCAACACAGTGTACTTTGATGTTCCCAAGTTTTCAAACCAGAAAATCTACTGTGTAATTAACACATGAATAGAAGGAGGCTCTTCCAAGACTGATCTATCAAGCAACAGAAGAAGCTGTGTGTTCAAGGAGGACTTCTTCCATCTTTTGTAATCTGTCAACAGGCCAAGCAGTTTATCCATAAATGTGATGGCCCAATTAAGCTTTAAACTCTCCCTGCTAAGCTGGGGCTGTAAGGCGGTGATTGCCCCATGAGTTAGGCCACCTCTCAAGGACATTCCTCAAGGCTGAAAGAGCCCTCACAAGCTGTAGATCTTCAGTAAATGGCTGACACCTTGCGTAACTCACACGACTGGGTAATGAGAACTTGTATTGGATACTCTGTTATAGCCTCTATGTAGTAATAAGTTGAACCTTGCCATCACACGAAGTAAAATATTGTAGAAGTGAAGCTGCAATAAACCATTTTCCCTACTGCCTTTGGTAGTGATTCTTTAGAGTGCTTAAACCTCACTAGCAACACAGGTCATTCCAAAGGTCGATGCATAGCTATATGATGAGTTATGCAATAACATGCAATAAACAATAGAAACTTACTAAAAATATTTTAACAAATTTTTAACCCAGGAAGTGAACATGAGAAATTGTTTAACTTGCAAGTTTTATATATAAGCTGCTACATATTTTCATATCACAAAAAAAAAAAAAAATCAAAGGATCTCAAAATATCAGAATTAAATATTCTATTGTGCGACCACATAAAAAATATAGAAATCGATAGTATGTAGAAAAACCTTTAAGTAACTGAGAACCTGGATGCAGTTGTACATGTTCACTTATGTCTTGGCTCGTTTTCTTGGAGCTTCATAACAAATGCAGAGGTCAGGATCCCTAGCTTAACTAACTTCAGCAAGTGAAATTACGAATATTTGGTTCTAAAATACAAACCAGAAGAATGAGTTCTGCCTACAAAACACTTCAGAGAAGCTGCACATTGCATGACCTAACATTTAAGACACGCTGAATGAAAACCAGTACAGGGCATGGAGGCAGCATGCAGTTTTGTCCACGGAATAAACAGATATTAACTTTGCTTTCTTCATTCTTAAGAGTTTGAGACTCCTGTTTCTCTCTCCTTACTCGTTCAGTCAAACCTAGATGGTCATTACACTGGTTGTATTAGTAAAACTTACCATATAACTGTTACAGTACTCAATATAGGTATCAAATACCTACTTTACTGTTAGAAAAAGGCTGAAGTACATACCCCTCAGTGGATTCTATATATGTTTATAAAGCAGTAAGTACTATTCTATGTAATACTGTGGTCAAAAATTTAATGACATAAATACTTGTTTTGTTATATCAACAAAAATATCAAGGACCTTTGAAACTTATCTTTAAAACTGTTATAAAAGTACATTTCAAATGAGTAAAAATCTCAAGCATAATTTAAAAAGGTTTTAGACGTTTAACTCTGATGTTCTCATCAATATACGTTACATTGACAGATAACCTGGAATCATTGATACTAAACACCCAAATTAAACGTGAAGGTTAAATCTCAAATAGCATAACATTTAAACCAATCAAACATTATTTCTTTGATAAATCTCTCCAGAATTTATTTTACCTTTTTTCCTTTTTCCCTCCAGTTCACAAAAGAAGCACAAAAGGACATGCTATCCATTCCCTTTAATTGCTAATAAACTTACTAGCATTCATGCAGTAACTTCATAAAGCATTTGGTCACTGTCAGAAACACTGATAGCTAGAAGCAGGAGGAAAATGTTTCTGAAGGAAAAGTGTTTCTCTAGGTCAACACTTCAGAGTAAAATTGTTTTTACAACTGTCATACTGGTGGAATGCCCTAGGTAAAAGCATATTGATGCAGACTTGAGACATCTTTGTTACTAAGTTTGTGCATTGAATGTAAACGTATTTCATGTATAACTTTAGGCACAAAAAGGTCAAAATAGATGCCATCAGGACACCATTTTCCTATCTTAAGATGGTAGGAAATGGTATACACTAGGGTTAAACTCTGCCTTCTACAACAACTTCATTTTTCACCAAAGTATATGCAATTCATTTTAGAAATGAATGCCATCTAGCTGAAGATTTCATCACTGTAATAACGTACAGAACACTTGTCCCCCAAATTTAAAGGCTGCAAAATTTGACTTTTAATCCTATAGCATTTTTCAGTTGAGTTCTTTCTGCATGTAAATTCAACATCTAATCCATATAGAAGCAACAACTGAGGATTGAAGCAGTCTTTCTTCGTTACTTAATTTTATCCTGGGCTCACAGGTTAGAACTACGTTGGTTTTATTTTTTAGGAAACCATTCAAAAGATATTCTGTCAGTATAATGACACATTCTATGATTCTGAGCCACGTGTACATTAAATTCAGCATAGAAGGCAAATGAAGTTATCCTCCAAATTTTTGTATACTCAATACATCAGCTTTAAAACATACAGCTAAGCCATGAGCAGAAGAAAATAGATTGATTTTACTGCATCTGGATTGTCTAGATCATTACTTAATTTGAAATGAAGAACATCTTCATAATCCAATTATACTTCAAATGCATATTTCTTCTAGGTAATACAATCAGCTACGAGACAGGATTTAAGAGAATGGGACAAGATTTACTTCTTCTTAAATGCCTCATCATTAATTTTACCCTCCAAAGCTGAAAGTTACACAAATAAAACAGAGTAGTAGCTGGCAAGCTAATGTGACAAATCCTACCACAGCAGCTTCACAGAAAAACTGAGAATACATTACATAGTAACAGCTATATCCAGATATGTCAGACTCCCGCACTTCATGACTGCTCATGGAACACTATTGCAAGTGCTGATATCCTAAGGAAACAAATACAGAGAAAGTATATTTTGTGTACTTTAACACTTTCAGATACAGTACTTCTCACTGCTACAAAGGAGTGAATTATTTTTCCCTATAAAAATTTAACTGAAGACATTTTATTTGGAAGGTGAATACAATACAGCTAAAGATAGAAGTTCAATACGCCCCAAATTACACAAAATTGAATTTCTTACCCAATATCTCTCACGTTAATAACTCACTTCTGTTTTGTAACTCACTAGGGTGAAGCTGCTTGTCCAGCTGTTATTTCTATTCATTTCTTTGTATGACTCCCACTTTTTTCCTCCTCAAAACTGAATTTCAACCAATATTAAGTCAATACACAGCCCTGATCCCAGCACATTCTCAGCATGTTGAATGGCAAGCATGTGTGGAAGTCATCCCAAAAGGCCTCCCAGTCATTTCAGTAGGACAGCAGGAGCAAAAAAAGTTTGCCTATAGAGCCTCACATTATTTCAGTGACCTTTTAAAATATTCCATAGCCACAACATGCAAGCATGACGTGCAGGACCCACAAACGAAACATCGCTAGAATTAAGATAATCAAGTGTTTCTCATGCCTATGCTATGAATAACTCAAATTGTTTCCCATTAAAGTTGCAGTTTCTGTCCTACTGATCAGTATCCACAGATTCCCCATGACTGAAAGACACAAGTGATGAATGCTTACTTCCAGAAACAGAGCAGTAACTGGGAAAGAGATCTCACAAGTACATCCTCTGAACCTTATTAAGGTTTGGCTTAAAATGTTTCAGCCACACTCAGTTACACCTAGGAATACTATTTTGTGTGAAGATGAAAATTAGTTTACTCTGTGGAATTATATGTGTGTGATTTTGAATGTCCTTGTACAAAAAACATGCAGCTTGATAAACTCATGATATAGTATTCAAAATTACTGGAGGAAAGGCATCATTACAGTCTGCTTAGTAAATAAAAAACACTAAACATCAATAAAATCCATTCTTGCAGTTATCAGAGCTATGAGTCCATTTCAGCTTCCTCTCAAATGGCAATATACAACTCACTCCTCAACCCTAACACAATTCAAATAGATATAAACCGCAATAAAAATAAATCCCAATGTCCAGCATTATATTAGATTAGTAAAAAAATACCATACCTTATTGTGGTTCTATGATTTTTGTTATCAGTCTTCCACATCATAACATCAAATAAGGCACTGGAAGATAAAAAGTTAATGCTCCGGTTCCACGCACTGCCAAATTTGTGGATACTTGGTTCTCAGAAGAGAACAACTGCACAGCCCAGAGGACTTTGCGTTCCTGTTTTCCACTCAGTAAAAGATAAAACTGCACACAAGTCCCAAGACTGCCTTTTTTTCCCTACTGCATCAACTGCAATGTGGCCTGTCCCACCTTCAGCTTTCGAGTAAGGCCTTCAGTTTTAGACACTCTCTCACACTAATTTATTAGCTTCAATTCCAATTATACTGTATTATATTATTCCGCATTCTGATATCTTACTCATTAAATTAGTTCTTTTCCACAGATCATTGCCTCTGTTTTGTTTTTAGGCCCATCTCCCTACCCTCCCATTCTTGCCCCTTTCCCAGGGTGTGGACCCCCCACAGAACTGGGCCAAATTGGTCCATAAACCATTGACAACCTTAAAACCAGAAAGCTGCGGGGCTACTCTTTTAGGTCTGTGTTGAATATTCAGAACGATTACATTATTGGTTTCCTTAAGAAGCTGACCATAAACTTCATATCACACTGTTAGTGATAGCACACAGATTAGTTTCACAAACTCTTTAAGTTTGTGGGTAATTCTGAATTGTTTACATTTTGTCTTGAGAAAGTCTTTATCATGGAGGTATGTTAAGTGTGAAGAATGCTTGTATCTTTAACAGCAGCTTCTAACAAATCACCGAAGTTGTCTCCACAGTAAACAATATATTCAGTATTCTAACCTCCCCTAAAGATGGTGTTATTTGTTCCCTACTGGAAATTAAGAGATTAACAATGCACCGAATGTGCCTACTGATACAACACAGAGCTATTACAAGACAGCTCTAAAAGGTCCTGTGTAGACATCCACACAATACTTTATTGTTCAAAGCAAATCAGAGTACCATCAGTGCCATTCATGTACAAGATACAGTAGCCAAGGAAAAAAGGTTATCCTAAGTAATTTTCTTTCTCTTGGGCAAGTTTTTAAATTATCTGCATAAGGTACAAATACGTCTCCAAAACATCATTATCATTCATATACATAAGTATATACATATGCACGCATTGCACTTTGACTAGAGCACCTTTGATTTAACAGTGCTGTCCATATAGAATTGGAGTGAATCCTGAAAGTTTCAGAGGCATAAGATCACCTGCACTTCCTTTCTCTTCTGGAATTATTATGCATTAGATTTATACAACAAACAAGGAAAACTTCCTAAAGTAATTATACTCATTCACCCTTAACAATAAATAGTGAAAATCAGTTTCCTATCTGAATACACAGCTCTTTCTGTTACGCTAACCAGGCACTGTATCTGCCCATTGATGGTTGGAAGGCAGTAGTGCCATATAACACAACTTAGCACCCAATTGATTTAAAGTCACTAAAAGGATCTGTACAATACAAACTACTCAGGGGAAGGTTATTTAACATCTGCAAGGATGCCTCCTTGACAAAGAAGTTAGAATGGAAGAAAATTCATTGGCACTACATTAAAATGAAGAATGAATTTTGTCAGTAAAATTTTATTAGTTACATACATTGCTTACATTAGCAGTAGTCTGACAGTTTAAAGTGGTGAAAGACAGCAAGTCCTTGAACAGTGATACCACAATCATCTCATAATAAATAAGAATTCAGATGCTCAGTGAAATTTAGAAATCGTGAAGGAAGAATTGTAAGGGTGAGGTAATGTTGTAAGACAATTTAAGCTACTGAATACAATGCTTTGTGAGAGGGTTGGTTTGGATCTAGACAAATATTTCCAAGTTGTCAAACAAATGTTTTAATGTCTGTTGACTAAAACATTATACCAAATAATTAAATTCATTCATAATACCAAAAATAGAACAAGAACAAAGAGAACCTTTTTAACCTTCTCCCCTAAAAAATACATACAGCAAGGCACATTAGGAGAAATACCTTCAATTATTTTATTAGATTTAAATACCTGAAACAGTTTTTTCCCATATCATAAAACAATGGGGAGAAGCTTAAATTGCCTTTTACAGATGCAAAAATTGTCTAAAGTGCAATGATTGTTACCTCAAAAACTACCAGCAGAAAGTAAGAAAAAATTAAAATTAAACAGTGAAAAATAAGATTTGAGAACATTCAAAGTAATGAGAAGATATGCATTCAGTCACATCTTAAAGCAATTCAAAGCCAAAGCATAATACTAAAAACATTTATAAACCTCTATTTTAGCTTGTTCCCTTCAGAGCCTGTAACTTTGTACATTTTTTTCCAAAAAAAGGAAACAAAAACTTGACAATACTTTTAAAGAAAATAATTATTAGCATCTTTAACACATAAAAAAAAAAAGCCAAACAGCTTACATGTAGGAAAATAATGACAAGTAAATTCACTGCAATATTTTGAAGCACTAAGCAATGCATGTTGATTGTAAATACATTTGAACATATTCTTTCATCTGTACAGCAGATGCCAGTGATTTCAACAGTTCTGAAAGTCTCTTTTGACATCTTAACAGCAAAACCTTTGGGCAATTTACTCTTTCTGTCAGCATTAATAATCAATTCCTGAAAAATATCCAGCTGAATAAAGATGTAAAAGATGCCTTATTCCTCACACTGAACATCGTGCCCTTTAAATTCTGCACTTCATAAATAACATTAAAATTTCTATTCACTCCAAACATTCACATTTAAGACACATGCACAACACTACTGTTCCTTTTAAACTAGAAAAGCACAAAATCTACTGAAAGCTGTGTAATTGAGATCTCCAGGTATCTCAACCTTTCCAAGGATACAAAGCATTCAGAAACAAGGTAGTGAATACATCAGTGCTGCCCGGCTTCCAAACTTCTGAAGATAACTTTTATTAAACAAACAACATCTTTGTTCTGTAGAAAATGGTGTATCTTTTTTTTTTTTTTTTTAAATCCCTTTCCATTTGTGTCATAGGTGAACTTTCTTAAAGTCTGTGTTGCATTTGCCAATTAAAAAAAAAAAAAGTGTGTAGGGCTAAGAGCCCTACCAGTATTTAACTAAGTAAAGGGTTTAGTTAAGGAGGGCTGGTAAACATCCAAGATTACTTTGACTAAAAATTATAAGGAAAGCATCATTTTACAATGCATGTACAAGAGATTTTACCTCTCCCACAGAGTCTCCTTAAAGTATTGATGTCTGAAGAGTGAAGACCGGGAAGAAATGTTGTGCTGATCTTTTAAAAAACTGCCACAAGTGACTCTAAGATCATGGCAATCACAACAGGGATGCTCCGGTTGTAGTTCTGAAATCCTATCAATATTTACCTGCAGTGCTGTGTTCAGTGCTGAATAAGAATATTCAAAGAGATATTCCATTAGTACAAAAATTAGCTATCTTACTATTCCACTTGAAATCAAACAGAGCATGTCCCTAGCATTCTTCTGTAACTACAATTTCAAAAAGCTTATCCAACCAATAATTAAGAGTTCAACTCCAAGTTTGGCACATGCAGCAATTTTCAGGATAGCCCCTTTATTTCATTAAAACACTGATAAGAACAGCGATCCCATTTCCAAGCATTAACCTGACTGGCAGCTACTCAAGGTGCTTTATCTCCACATTGTGCACAAGGATTGCACCTTGCCTTTGACTGAGGCACATAAGGCGCAGTGCAGAAGTACAACAGTTCAGACACTAGAGGACAGTCTGTTCATTTGACTGAACCTCTAGATTTGTAGTGCTTGCTCCACATCGCTTCCTTTCTCTCGCACAAGAATTCACTCACGTTCACAGACTGACGAATCCACCTTCCGGAAGCTTCTCTTCAGATTAGAGACTTTTTTAGGCTAGTAGACAATCTTTACATAAGTCTCAAAGTGTTGCAAGAATCCTTGAAAACGATATAATTAATGTCAGTACTGTCTGTCCAACACCAAAGACCAGAGCTTCTAAGGGAGCCATATTCTTTCCTGCTACTCTGTAAATTCCAGCTACTGCAGCACCTAAGAATCACACAAAAAAAAAAAAAAAGGTCAAATCACAGAAATAAAACTGAGGCTGAAATACATGACAAATCACTGCCTGTGTTCATGCATTAGCTATTTCTAGAATATTACCAAACACTGTATTACTTCATGGCATTACACAATATTTTTTTTAGCCTTGCTTTACTTTTCCTAGTTTTATCAGAGGCCTTCAGGGATGATTTCCCCAAGTGAACCAGATTAACTGTTCCAATACAAGCTTTATTAAAAAAAAAAGTGAATCGCACACTTTAAAGTATCTTCAAATTTATTTCTCCCCTCCTGCTAATTTGAAGAATTTCCACGCAATCACACAAAAAAAAAAAGCCCTCTAAGATGTGCTCCTAGAATTTAGGAAGTCCAAACTGTAGTTTAATGGTCTTTGTACAGACAGGAAGAAGGAACACTGAGACCAAATGCCTACAAGACAACAAAATTCTGCATATTTATTGGTTTCATTTAATATTTCAGTTAAACAATCAGCTAATTAGCACAGGATGACCTTTGACTTGAGCTACTAAACTGTTAACAACAGTTTGGCAAATCAAGAAAACAAACAAACAAAAAAACAACAACAACAACAAGAATTCTTACTCTATAATATATACATGACTGCGTATGGGGAAAAGTTTCTAACCAATATCATTAGATTCTCAGTTATATAAAATTAAGATACTATTTCTCCTGTACAGTTGCATGCAACTTCTCCTTTGAAATATAACACCAAATGACCAAGATTAACAAAACACTGCACTGAAGGCAGTCACTTGCTCCTAACTCCCTTCCCTACTATCTTTCACACGGGGAATTCTTCATGTGCATTTAGAGAGCAAAAGCTACAGAGCAAATTAATGGTTATGTTGACTTAAAGAGCCTAAGAAAGAACAACTTCGCGTTTACCTTCCAAAAATATCATCTTAATAAGTAACATTTTCTTCTCAAAATTACTTCAGTGTGAAGACACCAAAACATTCAAGCAAAATAGAAAGAGGCTTGTACACAACTGTGTCTGTAGATAAAAATATAACTCAGTCCATATCTCAAAGTTACCTAGAGCACAGCTTTTTTGTTGTTGTTGTTGCTTTGGTATTTTCTCAACTTGTATTTGCTGTAGAGTGCTTACTTCCCTTGTCCAAAGTGAACACTGAATTTTTCAATTACAGACCTTCTGTATGTGATGCCTCAAACGCTGATCAATTAAATACTTTCAGAGTACACTAAGGCTTTTTCCAACTCAAAACTGAAAAGCCACCACAATTCTGGAAATAAATGCCAGGAGTTAAGAAACACGGCAATCCCCTTGCTGTTCATTCACTGCAGGGAATAGTCTGCAGAAGCGATCCAAAATCCATCTGTGATATGGAAGTAAGTCCCAACAAGTATTTCTAAGATGTCATCTGACATAAAGAACACTCCCTCGTTTTTACAAATGTTTCAGGAAGAGAAGAATCCACCACTGATTGTTTCTTTAAAAAACTACCTGCGAAGCACATTTTCTATAGAAAAAAAACTCACCAAAACACTAGTCTTGCTATTTCACTCAGCCTCCTTGCATTAGCTTTTCCATCTGTCCCCTGACTATCATCTTCCAGGAACTGAAAGTGATCCTTGAGAGTGAGCCCAGCACTGATGTTAAAATTATTCAGGCAATTGAGCTCTCAAAGTGAATTCAACTCGGTAAGATTTATAAACCAGTAGCATCAAACTACAGTATCCCAATAACAGCAGTGTCTGGCTTCTTAAGAAAGCATTGAGATACTCAGGGATAAAAATGACTGAAAACAAATTTTGTACTTTGGTAATCACATATTTGTTAGGTAATAGCATGCAATACAAGCTGTAATGCATAACCCAGCACAAATGGTACAGAGCTAAAGGATACTACATTAGGCTGCCACTGAGGAAAATAAGAACATCACCAGAAGAGCCTGCATGGAGGGAGGAGGAAGAACAGACCCTCCGGGATAAAACGCAACTAAAAATCCCTGTCTCAAATTGTCTGATATTTAACAGTTCCTGAGGCTATTTTTGACAGCATTACCACTATTCACTCTGGTTACTGGGTTTGTTTCATCATTTTTAAATACATTGCTATATATTGGTAAAAGATCCCCAAAATACTTAAGTTCCAGAGGCCTATCATGCACAAAATTAAACCTGTACCATTTAACAGGCTGTAGTACTATCACCTACACAAACAATGAAGAAGACTGGAAATAGATGTTGGTTTTCCCTTTCAATTTCTTAAAAGCAGGACTGGGCCTATCCAAAAGGCTAAATACTTGTTCACATCCTACTTTGCTGCACAGTAGCAATTAAAAATCCTCTTTTAAATATATTATTTGTCTTTAGAAACTCCCCACAGAATTTCTTCTAGCATAAGATAACCCAGTGGTGTCCAGAAATGAAGATACCTTGACATCCTTGGCTAATCCAATTTCATCTCTGTGCAAAACCAAAGAGAACGACAAGTCTACAGTGTAAGCTCAGAGAAATTCCCTGGTGAAATGCATTCTTACACATAAACAGTGCTGCTTACTCTTTAAACATTTTGACGTTGTGAAAGACAGAAACTGTTTTTTACTTTCTTTTGTCTCAAAGCTTGCTTCGTAAGGCCTTTTCTCGTGACAAGACTCTGACTGATAACTGCCGGTTACCCAGATGGGTGTTATGGTGCCTCACTGTCTCTGCTAATGGTTGTAAAGATAAGCAGAAACAGGGGCAAATAGTCTTTTCCGGGGGGTACGGCTTGGAGAAGCTGACCAACACAGAAAGACAATGCTCCTGCATGGCAATGAAGGCAACATCCGCTGCTGGCTTATCTGTTGGGCCAGACATGTCACACAAACCAAGAGAAAAAAAACACCTGAGAAATGGGGATAAAAGGCCTACACTGAACCAAGGATTTTGGGGGGAGGAGAAGAGAAGAATTCCTGGAGAAGAACTCCCAAAGAGAAAATCTTTGAGGAGAACTCCCGAAGACGGACCCTGAGGCCTGCTTGCTGCTATCTCCCATCCACCGCGGTGACCAGACGAGTTCCTGAGACTGCGAACCTCGTTGGACCCACGGTGGTGATTATATCTCTCTTGCTTTCTATCAAGACTCCTTGCTTCTTAGACCTTTTTCTATCGCTCACCTTCCCTTCCCCATATCCCTAAGCAACTAGTAATTGTAATAAACTGGTTGGGCTAACATTTGACCCGTTGTGTCTTAATCTCGCCATCGGGTATACACATGATCAAAGAACCTCGTCTCCCTCCTTTATATTGGAGCGTGACATTTTTAATGGCGTAGTCGGCAGGATACCCGACAGTGAGAGTGTTGCCCTTCCAGGTATAGTTGATGTGTGTACCTTCTGGAGTTGTCCGAAGTGATATTCATTTTTGATGATTTAGACGTGAGTGCCTCTCCAGAAAGAATCACTCTGAATATTGAGTTTTAAGTTTGAAATTTGAACCTCTTTCCTTGTGTGTACCTCCTGGAGCTGCGGCGTCTCTCCAGGAAGATTGCTTCTAGAAGCTTTAATGTGTATACCTCCTGGGTACGCACGTATGTGCCTCTCCAGGAAGAATTACTCCGCATATTGCTTAACTGCATTTGCGGGAACTTTAAGTAAAGTTAATCTTTTTTCTTTGTGCACCTCCTGGAGTTGCAAGGAGTGATAGTTTTGATAACTTAGATGTGAATACCACTCCAGGATGATCACTCCACATATGCAAACTTAACTGTGTCTTTGGAACTTTTTATGTGTGTGCCTCTCGGGAACCTATTAAGTAATTTTGGGACCCGTGAAGATTATTGGATATTTTCGAAAAAAGAATACCTCCTAACTTAGGTGTGGGGTTTGAAGTTTTTTTTTTTTTTCTCTCTGTGGCTTCACAGGGAAGTGAGAAGTTATTTACGTATTTGCATTTCCTTTGATCCTCTTTGTCTTCTGCTGCTCCTCTCAGTAAACAGAGGAGCGATCAGAGTATTTGCATCTGTTTGACTCGAACTTTTGGATACTGTACTCTTTTCTCTTTCTCCGTGTAGCTCTTTTGCATATTAAGAAATGAGTGACAGTGTAGTCACAATGAAAGGTGAAGATGTATTATTTGACCTCTTAGAAAGACATGGTGCCAGACCCTCGTTTACAGGGGTAGATTGGGCACGGCAGAACTGGTATAACTTGCAGAGTGTTTCAGACCGTATTAGTGTTCTGCAAAAGAATGCTCGTACCCGAGCTGGAAAAGGAAAGTCATTTATTTGTGCAGTATTGGGTTCGGCTCTGGTTGCAGCCATAGAATTCCGTGACCAGCAGCTTAAAGCAGAGAGCCAAGCTTTACAAGCACTGCAAGAATCAGTCAAAGTAAGTCAGGAATTGATAACAGCTTTGCAAAATCAAACTGTAAACCTAGAGAAGCAATTAGAAAGAGAAAAACATAATTCTGATCTGTTGCAAATGGTTTTAAGGGAAGTGTTAATGGGTAAGGATACTAGTGATACTAGTGCACCTCAGGAGAAAACTTATCCAAGGGAGGAATTGCAAGGTTTGAAGGCAAATATTGACAAATTAGAAGCTCCTCCAGCTCAGTTGCGTCCTTTAATAAAGACTGAGTATTCATACGATAATGGCGAGGATTTAGATCCTCAAATGAACATTAAAGAAACCCCTTTCTCTGCTACTGAGCTAGCAAAACTAAAAAGAGATTTTAGTCGTTCTCCAAAAGAATCAGAAACAGAGTATGTATGGAGAGTTAGTCTCAGTGGTGGAGACCAAATACTGTTAACTGAAAAGGAAGCTGAAGGTTATTGGGGACCAGGAGTATTTTTAACTACTGGTAACAGTCGTGCTCCTTGGTCCCTCACACAGAGAGCTGCCTATTGGGCAGGTGGTCTTAACCCTCTAGAAAGGGGAGACCCCCTTGCCATTACTGGGACAGTTGATCAATTAGTGGAAAGCGTTCAAAAGGCTGCTTGCCTGCAAATGATGTATGATAGAAAGCTGCAGCCACATCATGAATCACCTATGATGATGCCAGTTGATCCTGAGAGGATGACTCCTTTAATTAGGGGGCTTCCTGAATCATTAAAGCCTATAGGTATACAGCTACAAGGAAAAATACAGGCTATGCCTCAGGAAGAAAGGATTCAGGCAGTGTTAGAAGGAGCTGCAACCCCTAACCACTTGCAGTCAGGGTATAAAGCATGGACGTGGGGGGAGGTTGCTCAAGAATTAATTAACTATGGGAGAAAATATGGACCGGTGACTTCTCTCTCCAGTAAAATTGAGACAAGGGGAATGAGGCGCACAGTGGCCAGTTCGACCCCTCCCCTATCCAACCGGGACCACAACAGATTCAAAAGGGTCTCATTTTCAGTGAAACCAAGTGGGCGAAATATAGATCATAAACGTAACAGTTTTTGGATGCTGGGCCGGCAGAAGGGCATTCCACGAGAACTGATGGATGGTTTATCTACTGACAAATTAGAGAAGTTAGTTAATAGGTGGCTGCAACAAAAGCCCGAAAGTAGTGACACTCCACCTCCGAGTGCCCCCAACTTTGGAAATCAGCACTGGCACTCGGACCGCAGGAAAACTAATGCCCTCACCTCTCTCAAGTGAGTGGGGGGGAAGGAGGGTGGATGTACATTAGAAAACTTGCAACAAAAGGAAACGACCTGTTAAATACGCTTAGAAGGCTAAGGATGCCTGGGAAAAGGCATGTAAAAGTACCACTCTCTGGATTATTCCCTCATTTTAACCATATTAACAAGCCCCAAAAGGGCAAGCCTATGTCCTGTTTTGTTTTACAGAAGACCCTGTTGGACCTCGACTGAACACAGAAAGGCAGACAGCTGACTTTAATCATTTGTGTTTTGGGACAAATATTGAAGATCTGATCATATTAGAACGCTGAATACACTGTGTATTTTGGTTGCATAGTATCATGTTTCAGGTTGTTGTGGGTGTGGGTGTTGTCTTTAGGTCTGATAAACTTCACACTTGGGTTTGAGTTTTCACAGGTTTTGCTGGCTTACTGGCTACTCCCTGCACAGTAATGCCATTCCTTTTGATCCCCTCTTCTACCCCTTTTTATCAAACTGATTATTATTTGCATGTAACTCCTCTATGGTGTTTCCAATTTCCTAATAAATTTGGAAATTAACCAAGGAACCCATCAAATATCTGTCAGATGTGGTCACAAAAAGAAATCTATTGTTATTGATGCTTTTTAGTGTCAGAGAGATGTTTATGTTAAACACCATTACAGGAGTTCCATCCAAAACATGGTTGTTGGAATGTGTCTATGTTTTGTTAAGTAAAGTGTATGTTTCTGTGTATGTTTCTCTAATGTTTTATATTATGGGATATCCTAAACACACTATCCTGTGAAAGTTCTATAGACAACAACAATACTTGAACTTGCCAGTCTAGTATATATATCTCTCAGCATATCAATTGCTTTTGAGATGCTTAAATGACAATTCTGTTCATATTTAACCTTGAAGCAACATGCAGTGTTGCAGTGTGGTGAAGTTATACCTTCACTCAGCCTATTAGGAAACATATTCGTTTCATCTATGGTCCTGGCAAAACACCAAATGATCTTTGAAAACATTACAGGGCAAATCCACGTATTGTTGAATTGGACTAGATATGCTTTCTGAGAATTGAAGTTGCAAGTGCAGAAAGTGTTGGTGGTGGCATTGAGAAGCCAGTTAGTGCTTGGTATGTTGTTAAGGAATAGGGTGTTTGTGGCAAACTGAATGACTCTAATTTTTGTCTAAAAAATGATGATAATGTTAAAGTTGTTAAACAAATTGTCAATGTT
Source organism: Oreortyx pictus (assembly GCA_036925125.1). NCBI lineage: Eukaryota > Metazoa > Chordata > Aves > Galliformes > Odontophoridae > Oreortyx > Oreortyx pictus. The sequence continues at coordinate 81,981,703 of JAUPFR010000003.1, read as the reverse complement.
CCCATCTAATCCTGGAAAAGCCTAGACTTTTTTTTTTTTTTTTTTTTTCCCATGGCCTCCGGGTGGCCCATGGGTGAAACATATTCTATTTTATCTATTGTGTGTTGTTGCAACCCTTTTGTTTATTCCTTGCATGATTCCATGTTTTATTCATCTTATTCAACGTGTTGTATCTTCAATGCATATTGTAACTGCTTCAACTGACGATGGGCAAATCCAAGAGATCAGAGCAACATTTGTAACCAAGTCCAAGAAATCCTTTATAATTATTGTATAACTTTTAACTCCCCCTTACCTCCCACCCCTCTTTTCCCTTATGCTTGTTTTTTTTTTTTTCCTCCTTTCCTCACCACCGTGGATGGATGTTTGCAGATCAGTTTCAAGCAATCTTTGAGCCACCGGGTGGTGTGAAAGACAGAAACTGTTTTTTACTTTCTTTTGTCTCAAAGCTTGCTTCGTAAGGCCTTTTCTCGTGACAAGACTCTGACTGATAACTGCCGGTTACCCAGATGGGTGTTATGGTGCCTCACTGTCTCTGCTAATGGTTGTAAAGATAAGCAGAAACAGGGGCAAATAGTCTTTTCCGGGGGGTACGGCTTGGAGAAGCTGACCAACACAGAAAGACAATGCTCCTGCATGGCAATGAAGGCAACATCCGCTGCTGGCTTATCTGTTGGGCCAGACATGTCACACAAACCAAGAGAAAAAAAACACCTGAGAAATGGGGATAAAAGGCCTACACTGAACCAAGGATTTTGGGGGGAGGAGAAGAGAAGAATTCCTGGAGAAGAACTCCCAAAGAGAAAATCTTTGAGGAGAACTCCCGAAGACGGACCCTGAGGCCTGCTTGCTGCTATCTCCCATCCACCGCGGTGACCAGACGAGTTCCTGAGACTGCGAACCTCGTTGGACCCACGGTGGTGATTATATCTCTCTTGCTTTCTATCAAGACTCCTTGCTTCTTAGACCTTTTTCTATCGCTCACCTTCCCTTCCCCATATCCCTAAGCAACTAGTAATTGTAATAAACTGGTTGGGCTAACATTTGACCCGTTGTGTCTTAATCTCGCCATCGGGTATACACATGATCAAAGAACCTCGTCTCCCTCCTTTATATTGGAGCGTGACAGACGTACAAAATTGGATGTCAAAAATCAGAACTACGTTGCTCTATTTCTATGTATAGAAGAAAGAGGCAAAGTAAACTCATGTCAGAAACACCAAGACTTCCACACCTATGGAAAAGTCTCTGTTTGGATAGTCACAATTATATTTCCTATCTTTAGTTCTTCACAGCTGACCTAATAACAGCACCACTGCTACTTTAAACACAGGACAATTTAATATCAGCATAACATGCAATGTAATATGGTTCCATATGCCTTACCCTAGAAAGGAAAAAAAACCCAAATGGTGTTAAACAACATTTCAGGCTGGTAAATATACAGCAATTAAAACATCATTAAAATAACATTTTGAAGAAAGGCCCAAGGCATTTTTGTATTTTTAATCAAATTTGAAAATTAACAGGCAACAAGAATTTTCAGTCTAAGAAAAGGTAAGAAATAACCTGCTACAAAACAACTGAAGAACAACAGCTCAGACAAACGCGAGAGTATCTGCCTACAGCTTAAGGCTCTACAGTGGTCTCTAGATTTACAGTTCCTTACCTTCAAAGGCTCTATGTTTTTCAAGTTAGACCACTTTGTCAATAACACCGAAGACATCTGAGCAATAGATTCTGTCCAAGTTATTAATCATACAATCCATTAATTTATATATATTATATATATTATATATTATATATATTATTATATATATTATATATATATTATATATTTAATGGTTATTAACCATACAATCCATTGATTGTATTGTTGAGAATTCCTTACCAACACTGTTTCAGACAATAAGCACAAGCTTTTTTCCAAAAGAAATAATATTTTCTCCTCCATCCAACTCAAACAGAAAACTCAATGTTCTATCGCCTGTTAGGGAAAGACACCGCAGTCCATTTATAAACTGGATTAAAGTAGTTATATGTGATAAAACCAAAAATTACTGACCTGACAGCATATGCTTCAAGATTGAAACAGATAATATTTCTTAGGAAAAGTAGATAACAGTGCCTGATACCAACAACTAGATGAAAACAGCTAAGCGGCAGTTCCTCAAAATGTTCTTGGCAGCACCAGTCGCGTGCTATATGGATTTTATTGGTCAAGTGGAACACCTCTGCACTTTCTAATGTGATACGGTTCTACTTTCTGCAATGTTTTAATGATCAGCACAGGTTTTAGCAATAGCTTGATGAACCTCACATTAATTCACCTTTCTTGAAACAGAAAAATGTACCAGATAAGGCACTAACTCCAATGTGAAGAAAAAATGTGTAAAATATTTCTCAAGTGGTTGACTTTGGAATAACACCATTAGATGTGCTATAACAAATGCTCTTGGCAAGAGCATTGTACCCGAGATAATAGCACACACATAGATTACTTATTTTTTTATTTTTTGGAGGGGAAGAACAGAGCAGGGATGACAAGTACAGTCATTCCTCCTTATCCCAAATAAAACAGAAAAAATATTATTTTGACAACAACGAAAGGTCTTTCAAATCCTTGAGCCAAACAATTACTTGGTCTGCCCTGAGCGGAATGAATGTATCACATTGTTAGATACCTATCAAAAACAAAATAAAAGCCAATAGCTTTCTGTAAGTCACTACCTGCACAGCACCTTTAAAAGTGCAACATCCTATCCAAATGCAATAAAAACCTCCAGCAGGCCCAAAGAAGAGAGCAGGAAGCCAGCCCTGAAATCAAAAGAAGTGGGACCTTATTTCCAAAAGAAACAGGTGGATCTAGGGGTACTGATAGACAAGCTTGATTAAAAAAAAAAAAACAAAAACACACACACACACACAGGCCAAAATCTGCAACAATTGAAATAGGATAGGACTGCAAATTCTGACCCTCAAATGATATTATTTGTTGACCACAGATATTTGAATAGCTTGGTACACAAGTAGACAAAATGAAAGAGTAAGACAACCATCTGCTAACAATTCTGAAAATCATTCTATCTTCACAGAACGGGAAGAACTTAGCCATCATTAGAATTCTATACAATCAAAGCAAAATCCTTAATAATTACCAAATTATTAAGAGGTTTGTTTTAATATATTTTTAATTTTAGGTGTAAAGAAGTAAAACAAAAGATAAACTTACTGGTTATCATTGCTCCAGTTACAGAACCCAGAAATCCAATGCTGACCACAATGACAGAGATCAGCCTCCCCTGCCTATGCCTCTGCAGCATCACAAACATTAATACTCCCACAGCACCATGGACAAAGAGAGAGGAGAAGAGAGCCCAGAGGAAAACCCAGTACCACATCTCTGAAAGAAAGCAGTCAAATAAAAGATTAATTTCTCAAGCAACAACTTTATAAGAGATTTAGAAACATTACATCAATAGCAAGAGAAATGCAACAATGATTTCAGTATTGAAAGGTGAAAACATCAACACATGAACTCGACACTAGCCTCTTTCAGCAGTCTGTCTTAAAGGAATAGTGCTAATGATTAAAAAAACAACATGAAAATAGTTATAGGACAAGTTTTGTAATAACAGATCTGATTAAAAAAGACCATCATTCTTTCAATGGTTTCTTTATTCATTAATTGTAATTTCTTACTGAGATATTGTAAACGCAGCTGCAGGATGGAGTTCTCTCTGAAAGGAAGTGAACCAGGAAAAAGGAACTATCTTCTACAGGAAAAGACTACATCAAGCTAACACCAAATAGCAAAAGAGAGATTAAACACTTCAGTTCTTCTACCAGGGAGCTGTAATGGGGATCTTCCATCCAATCATCTTCAAAAGGGAAGAACAGAAATAACGCTGAGCGTAACACATCTGCTGTATTCTAATTGCTTAGCTCAGATCCTTATAGAAACAAGGAGGCACCATAATGTAAGTTACAGAGCAAGGGCAGGTGATCACAAGAACAAGCAGAGCACAGGCATTCCTATGAATGCTAGACACCTCCATTACCTTCAAAGAAAAGAACAGAAAGCATCAATGAATCTACACAAATCAAAGAAGCTTGCTCACTTGGTGATAATCTTCTAAAACATGTTAATATGGAACGGCAAGAAAATACAAGAATTGGAATCCAAAGTGTTTTCACATGTAACAAAAAACATCAACTATGTTGATGATCATGAGTGTCTTTAGCAAGCTGGGAGACATGTTCACAGTTAATTTCAAATTTAATTCAGAGTTTTTGCTGCAGTTCCTCCTAAAAAAGCAAGTTTCCTTACAACTGTTTCCAGGTGAGCCTGTATTACTGCAGCTTGACACACATCAGTCATTTGAGCAGAAACAATGAAAGAACGGTTGCTACACACCAACTGCAGTCCTTTGAGACCGATTTCCATATGGAATGTATATCCACAGCACAAGTTCAAGCTTTTTCAATACCAGTATTTCAAGAGTAGAACCAACTCTTCCACATTCACACAGGCATAGAAGGCAAATACACACCATGAGACATGAACTCCTTCAAGTAAGGATAACCAAAAGACACACACAGGAGAGGAGCAAGGAAAGCAGCTGGTAAACATAAATACAACAACTAATACTAACAGCTGTAGTTCAAGGTGCAACTTGTCTTTCCAGGTGATTGAACATGCATACGCACACGAACTAATGGTGGTTCCAAGCAGCTGTATCAAGACCCTCCACCTCTTTGCCCTCTGCCCTGAATTGGGTCACAAAAAATTTTGCACAAGGATGAGGACCACAGCACTTCTGTAGTAAATGCCTAATTCTCAGAAGCCATAGAATAGGGACAAGAGTGCCACAGTCTTCAAATATATGACAAACCCCTTTGCTAGGTGTAACAGAAAGCGTGACCAGACAACAGAGCAGCAAGGTCCCAGGCAATAGTGAGTGAGGACCCACTTAGATATGACAGCAGCGGGTGCAGAAAGAAGAGAAAGAAACCACTTACCTCCAGGAGGCCTGTAAAGTCCATGGGTAGGCAGGGATCTCTACTACCAGCCCTTAAATGAAGTCTGGGAAGGGGTAGATCCTGGCTCCACCCCTTCCAGTCACTCAGGTGCATCGCTTGCACCTGATCTCCCCTGGGCTGGCCCTGTCTTCCTACCAGGTGCTCAATCACTGGTTCAAGCTGTGACTTAACATTTCCACTACACTACGTTTAAGAAAGAGTAATTGCTGATCTAATATACCGTGGTCATAGATGGCTCAGGAGGGAAATCTTCTCTCTTGCAATCCTAACATGCCTCATCTGTTATTAGCACAACTTTAGCATTCCCATCATTTTTTTTTTGCTTTGTTTTACTCCTAGTGGCAGCAAATAAGCAAGATTAACCAGAGGATCTGTCAATAGAAAAATCTTACAATCCTACAAGCACTTATGGTAAATATGAATTAAGAGGGGAAAAAAGTTCAGTTTCCTACAGATGTAAATTGCATATAAATTTGGCAAGAAAATCCTGTCTGAAAGGAACACCTTGAATCATTTTTGCTCAAGTGAACATCCTCCTTTCTCATAGGTTGCATCAGAAAAGTTACCCTTTCACTGCAAAGACTTTCATAGAAAGATGTTAAGAAAGGCATCTCAGATCAGTCTCCCAATGGCTTGAAACTTCGTCAGAATGATGAAAACTAAGCTCCTGCCCCACGGTAAGAACAAGAGTGGACTGTTTGTTAGAAGACTGTTAGTATGGACTAAGCAGACTATAGTTTAGCAGAAGAATGAGCAGGTCCTCAAGTGAAAACTGCTTTGGACAAAGTGGTAGTGAAAAATGCAAGCAATTTCTATACTACCATTTGAATAACCACAAAGAACAAGTTACAGAAAAGCAGTTTTGTATAGGAATTAAGAAAGTGTTTAGCAGCCACAAGTGAACATTTTCAAGCTTGTAGATGTTGAGCTGTGAAGACCCTCAGTCCTTGAAGATACGTGAATATCTTAGATCTCACACTTCAGTCCTCAGTGACAGTGCGGTTGAACCATCTGCCAGTCTTGGAGAAAACAAAACTAAACTGCTGGAAGGTCAACACAATTTTGAAACGGTATATCCAACACTAACTCGTTCTTAGACACAAGAGGAAGCTTTACCTTGTTTCCCAGTAAACACTGTAGCAGAGATGCTACTCATTTCCTGGATGCAGCGTTCTTCCCTGCAATCAAGTCAGCTGGCACAATTTTCGTATCACAGATTTTAAATCCTGATACACAAAATACTCCTAGTGAAAGGGAAACTCGTGTTGTCAGAACAGTGCCTTGACAAAGTTCTTGACTCAAGCTTTCATTTTTCTTGACTAATATGAATGCAAAAGATGAAACTTCTACCTGGGAGAAGTGAGAACATCTTATGTCATTATGGTTAAAATAACCCGACACCACAGTGATGGACTTAGAGTAGGCGTTTCAAATCCACAGGCAAAGCAGCAGCTTGGTTCTTATACAGTGTTACAATTGCCATCTTTTGTACGCCATAAGATTCCCAAACACTCCAAAGGTGTGAGAGTGGTGGTTGAAGGTTACCCCGTCAGTTCTTCTACAGTCTAACAAGAATCTTCTAGAATACATGCTGCTGTGAGATACTGAATTCATGTAGGTATCAACTTCATAAAATTGCAAGAAAATGAGATAAGCATTTAACTTGTGACCCAAGAAGAGAAGACTAGTAGGCAGGAAAGGATCTGAGATTATGACAGTCTGTTAAGCAGCCAGTCAATTAGAAGCTAATGATTAATATATAAATATGGTCTGGAGAGAAGTAAAGCTGTTAGTATTGCCATTGCAAATCTGAGGGACAGTCCCAGTACACTGAATTCTGCACTTGTTTTCTCTTACGTGGTAGCTGAGGAGCTTGGGCTGAAACTGCCCAGTTCCATGCTGGAGTCTGAGTTAGTCATCATCATCCGTGCAATTCCCACGGAGTTTACTAGGCACTGCGGTGCCCCTTGGGAAATCAATGTGGTCATTGCTGACCCTTTCACAGGGTAGAAAAGGGAACTGATTTCCTGTCATAGGAAGACTTATAGCAACTGTATTCTTAGAAGAAAACAAAAGATTATGGAAGGGTTAACTGCTCCCTCCTGTAACGAAGAATCCAGTAATATTTAGAAACTCCTTACACAACAAAATAACTGCATAGCGATCAACTACTTTGATCTTATTTAAACTCCAAATAAGCCTCAAGGAAAATTAGTATCATGCTGTATTTTATACTTAAGGCAGAAGACATCAGAATAAAAACAGCCCCAGATGTCCTGTTGGGTAAAGGAATGTAAAATGGAGCCCTTTGGCACTTTTTTCTCCCAATCCTTAAAGCAAAAATATATATCAAATGCATTAGAAAGGAAATCAGAGAACACCCAAAAGTATTTCTTGCTCCCCACAAACACAGCTGTAGTGTTTTAAGGAAAAAGTTACAGACCAGAACTGCACAGAGGCTTAGGTTTTCAACCCAATAGTGCTGTAAAGTCAGCAAAGTAAGAAGTGCAGGTACATACATCCACATGATTCCAACACCATCTAATATCATTCCTAATACCTTCTATTTTTTGCCAGACTGACTACAGATGCTAAAACACGTAGGCATTCACTTCACAGCAGTTGGAGGGGAGGTGCACAGAGGGCAGAAGCCTTCATATCTTCATCCGCATATGACGAAGAACACAAAAAGGAGTTTATTCAGGAAGAAGACACAGAAGGTACAAGTGACAGGTGTGAAGAGAGGAGTTGGGAACATCAGCTGTAATGCACTGAGTTGCAAATGTCAGTAGCAGGATGAGGGACACAGCAGGCATCTGAAGACTGGTCAAGCGTCTTTCACTCTGAGAAGGCAAATTACTCTCAGAATCTCTGGATTTTGTATGCAACTCCATCAAGTACACATGCTTTAGATTACCCACTCTCCACCAACCTGTCTCAATTTGTTAAATGAAAGTAGCTGATTAGAGTTGGGAGCAGAGAGTAGATGGTTTTTCATCTTCCCCTACCCTCACAGAACTCTTAATGAAGATTCTCTCCTGCTGCAAGGAGAACTAGATTTTGAGTGAAGAAAGAAAAAAAAGTCCTCCAGTGAAGGAAACAAAGCAAAACTCTGCTGCTTTGTTTCGCAGTTGAAACTCCCTGTAAGGTCTGGTTTAGTTGGAGGCGTCCCTGCTTATAGCAGAGGATTGGAATTAGCTGAACTTAAAGACGCCTTCCAACTCAAACCACACTATGATTCTCTGATTCTATGAACTATTTAACATGAATGAACGGGGGAAAAAGGAGCCAACTTCTTATCAAAATTGGAGGATGCTTCAAGCTCCACATACTAGAGTGCAACTTGCTCATTCTTATTCTGACAGGTTGAAAGAAGAGAACTTAGTGCATAGTGCACAAATGTGCAGAGAAAAGATTGAGATTCTCTAAAATTCAGTATCATTCAAATTCAGAAGTACGATGAGACAGCCCTCAGATAAATAGCATGCTAGAGATGCACTGGAGACAGCAAAGGATGGGCTGTGGGTAACACATCCCATGGTTCCACGTAGGAATAAAGAATGTGCACTTCTGAGCACAAAAGATCAAGATCTTGCTTGATCAAAAAAGAACCCTGTAGTTTTGGTGTCTAAAAATGAGAAGAAAATTAAACCTTAGTGTTTTAAGAACATGCTGACGCAACATATGTCCTACATACAAGACTCATACTTTAAGAGGTATAAACTGACTGACGTGATCATTGCTGCTGCCTTGAAAAGAAAATATACTGTCAAAGAAATCTGTGTGCACATGCACGCAACTACACTAATTAGCTTGCTCTTCTGATGACAAGGACTGCACATATGGAACGTCTTGCTGGCGTAGCAATAACGAGTTAGCTTTACCTAGAAGTAAGCTCCAGATCCTTACAAGCAACGGTAGCTGATTCATTGCACAGATTGCACTGGGTGGGATTATTACCATTATTACTGCACTTGGATTTGTTGGACCTCACCACATTCACCTGGATCCACTCCTCAAACCTATCTAGGTCTCTCTGGATGACGTCCTGTCCCTCTGGTGTGTTAACCACACCTCACAGCCTGGTGAGGCTCGCTGAGAGTGTACTCGATCCTACTGCAAATGTAATTAAGATTTTAAACAGCCTCAGTCCTAGTACTGACCCGAGACACTTTTCATCACTGATCCAGACACTGAGCCACGGACCACTACTCTCTGGGCATGATCTTGCACTCAGTTCAAATAAAAAAAAGAATAAAACTAAAAAATTGCAAAGTCAAGACTCAAAGTATGCAAAAGCTAACACTACCAAATAACATCTACATAGGTAAGCCACTCTGAAAGTAATGCTTCCTATTTAATTCCATGGAAACTACAACAGACATAAAGAGCACAACAACATTATTTGAAGAGCAAATTCTCAGTTACACTACTCCTCAGCATAGTGGCCACCATTAGCTGATCTGCATGATCAAGACACTCTTCCTTTTGTGCTGTGACCGCCGCACATGGCTGCCTGGAACGTGGTTTATCTTTCACATCACTGTTGCCGCTGCTGAAACACACCACCCACAGCCTTGCTTTGCTCACATCCATTGTTTGGCCCCTGCCAGTGCTCCACAAGCACCGATGACTGCCAATGCATGCAGAAGAATTCAACGACGCTTCTGTTCCATCTGCACTTCCATGTCAAACATCACTTTGTCAGACCACCCTCTGTAACACAGCAACAGCGTGTAATGGAATACCGGTGGGAAGGTTCAACATCAACTGCTATACCACCAACTTCCACCTCTGATCTTGTGGGGTAACATAATAAAATAGGAGGCATAATTTTCAGAGAAACCCTCATGTGTGAACATGCTGTCCCACTACCACTTAGCTTCAGTAAATACCGAGCATATTCTCAGCCCTTCATCTTCAATGTTTCTTTCCTTTCTAGTTCTTATCTTGCATCTCCAGACTAATGACTGTCCCTAACATCTCACAGGGAATGCTCCAAAGAAGTTCTCGTTATTTTCATCTATGTATCGAGTCTACCACTGTTGGCTACAAAATTAAGTCATGCAAGAAGTATCTGTGCTCTGCATACAAAGATACCAATTTCTGTCAACAAAGTAACACATGCTCCTGAAGTCTGAATTAATACACTGCATGATTGCATTAACCAGCACTCTGGATCCTGTCAGGACGACACAGTCACATTGCTGTTTGAGGTATTAATGTTTTTGCCATGTTAACTGGAGGAGAAGAACTTGCTGAAGAGCACTGAAATTCTAAATTAGAGACTAGTTCCCTGAACTTACAAGATAAGGTACTATGACAATCTAGAAATCAAGGGACAAATAACTGTAGAACAAAGTATAAGAAAGAATATATATACATAAAGTAGACCTTCTATGTTTATAAGAGATCACGGGTGTCACATTCACTTTCATCTAACTAGTTTGTTTTTACTTTTATTTCAAGGCACAGTAAAACAATTGCTGAGTCTTGAGCTCATCACTTGAGTACTCTTCATCCTAAGGGTATGGGGTGGAAGAGTCTGACTTGAGAAGCCATACAACACTACACAAGCTCTTTGGTGAATCCCTCTGCAGGCAGCAACACAGGGAAGACCACATTCTCCCCCTGCCTCCTAATGTAAAACCTGCTGGGATGAGAAGCTTCAACTTTTGGAACAAGCGATAATTAGACTCAAACAAAACACCCACATTGCTTACAGGAATAATATAAATACAGCAAAGCTCAGTAATCTGGAGGCAGCTTTTAAATGTGAATATTTATTATAAAAGGCACTCAAAGTGGGGCATTTTGCAGCTCAGAATTACCACACTTAAAAAGGTCTCCTAGGGTACAATCAGGAACACTGCCTTATGCAGAAGGCTAAAAACATTCTGTGTTGTCATGCCACACAATGGCTTATGGCTGTAAGGACAACCTGTATTAACATATTCTCCATCGGTGTTACCGTGGATAAATAATTACTCTTCACATTCTTTAAAATACAGAAGAGCAACCACTCCACATCAAAAGTATCCTGTGCAACCTCCTGTTGCACTGCAAAAGCACCAAGAAGCAGCTTTTCTTATCCAATCCTCAGCACTGGGTTTCACAGAAACGCCCGTGTTGTGCAATGCTCTAATTAGAAAAACTTTAAGAGGATGTCTAACACAAAGAGAAGTTAAACCCATTGTTAACTCTTCCCTTTAAGGGTACAAGTTGTATTTTTACAGAGAGCACGCAAAAATAACTACCCAGAGAGTGAGCTGTATTAGCACACCTCTCTAACAGCTCTGAAATCTGTCAGAGACATTTTAAACATTTTATTGGACACATTTAAAACGTATAACTTAAACTGAAGAGTGTCAAGTAGAAAGGAAAGATCACAAAGGTTAAGACAATCACCTAGCTCACTCCATCTCCAAACTTCAGCCACACCTCTAACTCCATCCACCCGTTTTCCTTATTTGACAAATGTTTCCATGTATCATTTGTACAGACGGAAGGAAAAGGGTGACCTAATATTCTCTTTCAGAAATATTCAAAACATACGCCCTTAACACGAGGTTCACCATTAATCTGTCACCGACTAACACACCCCTGTAACAGCAGAGAGAACGTACCCAGTAACACCTTTGCTACAGATATGAAACCAGTTCTAGCTCAGAGCTGGAAACCTGTGATTTCCATCTAACCTGGACAGAACAGGGAGCCACGAGATGCACCTTTCCACTGCATGCCTATGGGGTTGTCTTATGGCAGCTCGTAGGCCAGAATCTTTTCTTTTTTTCAACGTGAGGCAGAAAAGAAAGGAGCCAGTTGTTGCCAAAGCTAACCAAGGCTCCCTTCTAGTAAGGAGCAGAGATCCGCCTCACCCATCCCTTTCAGAGCTTCAGTTCGACACAATGGCTTTGTCTTTAAGAATAATCCCTGATGCTTCAAACTATGCCTATTTCCCAGGAAACATCTGCCACTCCATGGGCTCACCCCTCTCCCATTGCACAGGGGCGTACCCAGAGTAGAAGAAAAATAAATAAGTAGGAGCGCATCTCTTTCGCACACTCATTTCTGCTTTCTTACAGCTTTCCCTCAAAAGCCAATAAGCACGCACGCACAGCGAGAAGAAAAACCACCCGCTCAAACGCATTCACACGCACACGCTTTCTACAGCCCCTCCCTCACACGCCCATGGAACCATAGGACGGCTCGGGTCGGAAGAGACCTCAAGGATCACCGACTCCCAACCCCCCCGCCACACGCAGACACCCCTTTATCTTCTTATCGCGTACCAAAAACGGAAAAACACGCCGGCATCCCCACGCAGCCCACTCACACACGCACACGAGCGGCCGGGAGGAGCAGGCAGGCGAGGAAGGCATCCTCCCGTCCCCGCAGCCCAGTGGCCCCGCAGCCCGCCGCGCTCACCGGTGAGGTTCCGCAGGACGGTGCCGTGAGCCCACAGGCTGAGCACTTGCTGCACCGACAGGTTGATCGCGGAGCCGTCCCCCGCCTCCACCTTCATGGCGGCGCAGGGCGGGCCGCCCCTCAGCCGGGGGGCGCTGGGCAGCAGCGGGGCGGGGAGGCGGTGAAAGGGCCTCCGCGCCGCGGGGCAGACATCGAGGACGGAGCGAGGGGAAGGCGGGCGGTGGGACCGGCCGCGCCGCCGCCTCAGGAGCGGGGCGGAGCGGGGACCGGCCCCGCCGCCGGTGGTGGCCCCGTCCCCGCGGGCAGCAGCATCACCTGCGGGGTGGTGGTGGGGGGGGGGGGGAGGGGGGGGGGGGGGGGGGGTGGGCGCCGGCGGCGCAGGCGCAGTGCTGGCCGCGAGGAGCGGAGCGGGGAAGGGGCAGGGTCCCAGTGACCGTTAGGTCGCGCGCGAGCCGCCCGCCCGCCGCTGATTGGCCGCGCTCGGCCCCGCGTGCTCGCCGCCCCGCCCCCGCACGCGCGGCGAGGGGTGTTGGCGCCGTGGCGCTGAGGCGCGGTGCCCGCTCACCCGCACGGCCACGGGGGCACGGCAGCCGCTGCGCTGCTGTTTTATTCTCCCCCCCCCCCCCCCCAATTCTTAAATATGTGGCCCTATGGCTGCTTTAATCCAGCCTTTAATAAATAGTGCTTCACAAGCGTCGCTTGCCCTCAGCATCCTTTGATGTACGGGGTAGCAGAGGTGAAGCGGTTCGCAGCATCACCTGCAGTTTAATCGCCGTATAAACCAGCTGGATGCCAGTGACCTCATTTTTCACATTCACCATTGTGTGGTGTTCAGGGGACTGCTCCCAAGGGCTTTTTTGTTTGTTTGTTTGCAGCAGACAATGCTCGCCACCCTCTGCCAATAGGTATCTGGTGATGAAAGCATGCAGTGAATGGCTCCCAGAGGAGACACTGGTGTGCCTGGAGGAGCACGAATTGGTTTCATGGCAGATACTCATCTCACATCGGACCATAATTCTTTTACCTTACTCAGTGTAGTCCTCAGTCACATAGAATTCTTGCTTTTTAATATCTACCTCTGTTCCTATGTTTCTTCATAGGTTCGGCAATCCTTTCTCTCTCTGCACAGGGTTCTACACAGGTTCTGCTAAGACCTGTGGCTTGTTCAGTCCCGCCCGATCTCCCACAGTCCACAACCTGCTCTCAGCATGGTGCCCAGTGCTGCCTGAGATCTCAGCCTTACTGCCCTCACCTGCTTTTCAGCTCTTGCAGCACCCTTTACCTTGTGCTTTCCCTAGGTCTCTCTCCAGTGTTCCTCCAAGTAACTCAACAAATGGCTCCTACAGAGCTTTGGGGTACGCTACCTCCATTTGGCTTTCAAAAATGTTCTCCTTGGATTCTCTCTGTTATGACCTGTTCTCTTTCATGGCCACCAAGGAGGTGACCTTCAAACATTTGAAAAGCGCTTTTTGTTGTATGAATATTGGTCTGACTGGATAACTGAGGAAAATTTTCTTCTATTTGGCTATTGACACAAGTGAAAAAAGGATGGATCATGACAACGACAAGTAATGGTAGCACAGTCTTGGGGTGGGCCATGAAGGAGGAATGGAGTGTTTTGAATGTAACAGCAGAAATAGTCAAAATTAGCCTCAACAAGCTGTAACATTATACAGGCAGGGACTTGGAGCCAGCACTTGGTTTTCAGAAGCCTCCATCACCTGGGATATGTTGTCAAGTAAGACCTGAGAGTATTAACTCCCTGTGCTACTGTAGGGATTATGATGAGCTCTGCAGACAACAACACACAGAGCAATGATGAGGACATAAAGGGACGCCGAATGAGCTTCCCAGTGGGGACAAAGCAGCATTGCGTAGGTTGCCGCTGAACTTGTGACCCAATAAGAGACTAAGGTCTACCCTTTTGGCAGAGTCACCTAGGCAGTGTTGGCTGGAAAGGTCTTAAGGAGGAGAAATCCCACGGGGTATAACTCTGGTAAATAAAGCAGGAAAAAAAAAAAAAAAAAAGGATAGGAACATGATGTTACTGTTTAACCATATTACATAGTTCCTTTAAGATTAAAAAAGAGAAGTAGTACTTCTGTAAGGGCCTGCAGAGCCCTCATCTGATGTGCTTCACGCTGCTGTGAAACATTGTGTTGAGGGGAAGGAGTCACAGAATGACAGAATATCCCAAGTTGGAAGGGACCCACAAGGAACATTGAATCCAGCTCCTGCCTCCACACAGAACTGCATACAAATCAAACCCTATGTCTGAGAGCATTGTTCAAACGCTCTTTGAACTCCAGCAGCTTGGAGCTGTGACCATTGTTCTGGGGAGCTTGTTGCAAGGCCTGACCACCCTCTGGTGCACAACCTTTCCCTAATCCCCAGCTGCCCCTCCCCTGACATCCCTCCATGTCATTCCTTGGGTGCTGTCACTTTCAACAGAGAGCAGAGCTCAGCGCTGTCCCTCTGCTCCCCTTGTGAGGAGCTGCAGCCCTCCCCTCAGCCTCCTCTGCTCTAGGCTAACAGACCAAGGGAACTCAACTACTCCCGTACATCTTGCCCTCCTTATCTTCAGACCCTTCCTTATCTTTGTAGCACTTCTATGGACACTCTGTAGAAGTCTTATGTCCTTCTTATCTTGTGGCACCCATACCTGCTCTCCAGTGCTGGAGGTAAAGTCACACAGCACAGAGCAGAGGGGACAACCCGTTCCTTTGCCCAGTGACATGCTGGGCCTGATGCACTCCAGGGTATGATTGGCCCTTTGGGCTGCCATGGCATGCTGCTGGCTTGCATTCAACTTGCTATCAACTAGAATTCCCAGATTTTTTTTCTGCAGATTGGTCAGGGCAGACACAGAAGACAACACTGAGACAGATCAGAGGAAGTTGCAGGGTGAGAGAGGGCCAGCGGAGCTGGCTGGTAGGCTTGAAATAGCTGAATGGAATCTATCAAACTGTGTGAGTAACTGGAACCTATATCAACACCCCACAGGAGTAACCACCAGCAAAGGGGGGTGATTTATAGCAGAGTCAGGGAAAAAAAAATAATACAAAAAGAGCAGATATAAATAGGCCTTTAATGCAATTAGATTAGGAAAAAAGGGAAGATTTATAACTGGAGGGAAAAGTCCTGGGCACAGTTTTCCATAGATAAACAATGAGAGAGTGGGGAGTGAAACAACCAGTAATATCCATGCTGAGGTACGCATTCATTGAGCTCAGATGCCTCCTACTTTCCCATGGCTTGGGAAGAGAGGAAATGCCTGCAGCTTAGTAGTAGACTGCAGAGGTACCTGACTGTGCTCCAAGCTCACGAAGCCTGTGAGAGATGGCTTGGTCACCTGTCTTTAAGGCTCAGGTCTGCCTCTACAAGTATGAACACGTTGATAAAAATGTCCACAAGAAACTCCTGAAAACCTATACACGGACTAATCTTCATTCCAGTAGACCTCACCTCCTTCCCAGCATAACTTCAGTTCCCCATTTCCTCCTTTGTAGCTGTGAGATTTGAATGCTTCTTCAAGTTCTTCGAGCTGTGTGAATGTGAAGAATGGTTTGAAAAAACAAACAAACAAGCAAACAAAAAAACTCGTTGTAAAACATGGCTTTGGATGAAGGAGATCAGTTTTATATGTGAAAAAGTTGAATCAGTGTAGTTTCTCTGCCTTGTAAAATATTAGACTATTTTTAGAAGATATGTCTACGTTCACTGTTTAGAACTTCTGCTTTAACTTTTAGAAGCTGAAGCAATAATCATAAATTTGACTGGAAAGCCCTTGGCTGGATCATTTTCCATTTGAAAAGGTAAATTTCAAAATGAAAGTTTCTTAAGTCACATCTCTTTTAAGGAACTGAATGGCACTGGGCATCTTGTACTGTCAAATTTTGAGACAAATGCTTTTTGCATCATGAAATCAGTTTTCCCTAATAGTAAAAAGTCAAAATCCAAACTGTTTATTTTGGTTATGTTGAAGAAAATATTTCTAGCTTTAGTTAGCTGTGTAGACTGACTGGCACTGCAGTTAAAGACCTGATCAAGACATCCTACCTTTACTGAATGGATAATCCCAGCACAGTTTGGATATCCACGTACTTGTTTCCACTTAAAAGCTGTTTTATTTAGCCTGTGATTCAAGTCACTGACAAGACATTACCAAGTGCAGATAGCAAATGAATACCTCAGATGTTACCAAATAGATTTCTTTACACTTGCCCTCCTTCAATACCACCACTATGTGCACAGCAGTTACTACTCATCCAGAGTAGTTGGCAGCTGCAGCTAGCCGTGGTTTGAGAACTGGGTCACTGGGAGATACTTGTCCTGGTAATCTCAGCTTTTAAAAGGCTGAAAGGTGATCTCAGCCCCTGGTCCCGATGATAGATGGAGATGCCTTGATGTAGGAGAGGAAGTAAGGTGATATCATGGGCTAAATACTGCAACTCTTCCCAGCATAAGAACAGCCCCACAAGTAGATCTAAGCCACCAAAACTCGTTCAGCACTGGTTTCCAAGGGCGAAGAAGGTATTTTTGTCAAGGGGGAGGAGGTGGTACGCACACGTCTCCTGGCTTCTCCCGCACGCCAGTAGATGGAGCTCGGTGTTACCAAGATCTCGGCAGTGCCGGCCGAGGTCGTACACGTTCACAACGTTCTGAGTCAGGCCTGCTGTTAGAATCAACCACGCAACTTAATATTAAAGGTCTCACTTACTCTGTGCTCACACGTTCAAAGTACTCTTCTTAAAATAAGAATATTACCAGGTTTCATGCTGAAAACTAAGTTGTCATCTGCATTTCCCTTTTTAAAACTTTTGAAAACTGGCAATTAGCCGTAAAAATTTGCTACAGAAACCTTTGGAATAGGCTAGAGGATCTATTTCGAATCATGGGTGAAACTAATTTCACTGTTCCCTCAGAATGTAATAAAATAAAAATGGAGAACACTTCCTTCTCCTTTGTTCTTGTTGGCGCCGTGTTCAAAAAGCTTGTATGGCTAAAATGCAAAAAGCTTAACTGTTGCAAGCCTCCTCTCTTTTACAATAGTTCCTTTCTCATCTCTACTCCAGCCCCATTATCTTTTTAAATAACACAGCAAAATCAAGAGATTTGTCAACAAATTGTTGTGTGGTTCTCAATACTGATTTCTCTTACCCTTAGGTAAGAATATAATGTTATCAAGCTATTAGTTTTAAAATACACTATTTTTAAATTCTTTGTTTTAAAGTCCCTGTTAGTTGGGTAGAGAAATTTGTTCCTTTATTAAACTACTTTTTATTTAACCATCACAAAAGCTTGTCACTCTCTGGACAGACTATAGAATTTTATGCATATCATGCGTATACAACCCTATTTACTAAAACATCTAATTTGCAAAACGTATTTGCTTTTCTGATTTAGGAAAACTCAGCTTCAAGAAACGTAAATTTTGTTGAAATGCCTGTAGCTGAAACCTCCACAGTTAAAGCAATATCCAAATATATGTATTTATGATCTGTAACACCCACCCTTACATCAAATTCCATCTCTCCTCACTTTGTTTGCTCCTTAGTCAGTGCACGCATAAGCAGACAGGAGATGACACATCAGCGTCATAAAACAGGACATTTCCTCAGAACTCCTAGTTTTCCCCCCAGGGCAGTTGTGTTATGCACAAATCAATGGTGCCCTTTGCAGTACCACAGTTAAGTTCTAACATGAGTTCTTCCTCAATTGATTCAACATCCACTGAAGTAAGTGAAAACACCTAACTGATACCAGTGTCCTTCCTATTCATTTCTGAATGGCAGAATGTCTTCTCTTTATCTATCAACTATAATTATTTTCAATGAAACTATCTATTTAGCTGCAAAGGAGTATAAATGGTTGTTTTATGACAATAAAGACCACTGGTATGTATTTTTGTTCCCTTATAGCATGTCAGCTTTAATAGTTTCACAAAGCTCTTGATTAAGCCAACATGCTTGCAGGGCTGATTTATGTAAGTTAGTCCTCCATTTTACTGATACAGGCTAATCCAGGTAATATTTTGGAGGATATTTCCTTTTCCTTTTGAAAAATATACAGCCGTGTTGCCATCATTTCTCTATCCCTAGTTCCTCCAGTTCTTCCACAATCTGATTAAATTCATCATCTGACCCATGTCTTTATTTTTATTAAATGGTTAATTTCCCTTTTTTTTTTTTTTTACACCACCTCAAGTGTATACGAGTTCGTGCCACGTTGAAGTTGCCATCTGGATTCCTGAAATTTTGAAGCTGTTTTTAACAAGACTTTGAATGCTTGTCATACCTTTGATTTCCTCTCTTGCTGTAGGTATGAGCTGAACTGATCTTTTTCTGTTTTTTTTTTTCTACTCTATGTTATTTGCTCAACAACACAAAGTTGAATACTTTTGGAAAGAATAGTTATGTGGCAAAGTTTTATGTTTGGTTTGACCTACGAACTAGGAGAGGAAATCTAAAGTCCATCTTCTGCTCGGGGATGATGCAGGTAAAGACTTGAAGGGAATTTGAAGCTATGAGGATAGAAATTCCTCTTCATATGTAACGCGATGGACTCTCTCTCTCAATGACAGCAGATCCAGAATTCTTAAGTCAAATGTTAAAAGGACTTAGCTTTCCAAATGTGTAGTGTTTGCTTAATCAGTCCTTCAAGTCTTTCTACAATGGATGTTCCACAGACTTCTGGAGAAACTCTATCCCAATGTTTTTTTCCTTTTCTATTAGATGGTGGAGTTTCTGTGCAACTGATTGTGTATTATTTTAATGTGGACTTACCTACATAAGGCAGAATTTCTAATGAAGCATAAATTATTACACGTATCACTGCAGAATAACAGAATTGTAGGGGTTGGAAGGGACCTCTAGAGATCATCTAGTCCAACTCCCCTGCCAAAGCAGCTCCCTAGCCCAGGTTGCACAATACAGTCTCTGCAATGGAAATACACCTTTTCATGAAAATGTGACATTTTGCATCTTCATCAATTAAGTTGACTCCTATTTGACACAGTCTGACAAGGCCTGATAATTAACTGAAATCAGAACATCCATGCAATACTTTGCCTCCATTTATCTACAAATGGGTTTAAAATTCATGTTATGGTCATTTTACAATACAGGCCACTTCAACAATTTTTTTTTTAAACCCTTCCGAGGAAAAGAAAATCAAAGGTACAAGAAACTGCACACAGTTGCAATTGTTAACCCAGGAAGTACATCTTACATTTATTTTGTACCGTGCCTTGTTGCTACTGAAAATTTGTGTGTGATCAAACCACATGCTTAAGTGTTTTTTCTGACTGTTTATCTTCACTGACAAGTTCTTCTATACTACCACTGCCTGTCTCTTCAATAACAATTCTTCTAAGAGGAAGAAAGCAGCAGTGTACCTGAAGCACATAACCACAAATTAAGAGACATGAAATCTCTTTCCAGACCAACCCCATGTTGACAGGTAAATCACATGGCCAGATCCACTTTATGTAGCGCCACGGTTTGTGAATAGCCCTCTTGTCTTCTGTGTGTCTCAGGGCTTGGATGGTACTCAAAACACAAAGGGGTCTGTAAAATTCTATTTGTAACCCTCCTGGTTTTTGGTTTCTGCAGTTGGAAAAGAAAGATAACCTTACCTGTGAGGTTTAATTCACACTGAAATTTTCAGATAGACAACAATGAGAAATAAAAAGTACTGCTTAAGATAAATGCTTTCAGGGCAGCTTTGTTATTGTTCTGGCTACCAGCCCACAGTGCCTTGCGTGCCATTTAGTACCATTGATGGTAGAAATATTTGATTTGCTAAATTTGTAAGCTCTATTTATTTAAAAACTATACAGAGACTAAAAAGTGAAATTTGAGCTGCTATTTATCACCTTCACAAGCACTTAGTCCAGTCCTTTCCAAGTGGGTTATCACGATATTCAGTGATCTTAAGAACAGGGGAAAAGGAGAGAGCCGAAAGTATGCTCTTCTTCTCAAACGTTGGCCTCGTCATTATGCCTGGGCAAGGCCTCCCTCTGTAAGCAGCTGTGAGAAACTCTTTCCTTCTTTGATGTGGGGGAAAAAATGTAATTTTTTTTTGTGCAGAGCACCTAGCAGTAGAGAGTAACAGAATGCTACAGAGTACAACACTCTCTTGCCATCCTGATTATGGAAGCAGTCAAGCCACAATGGTTGCATAGGGCTGTGTGTGGGAGAAGGAGTTCTGCCTTCTGCATTTCATTCTTCTGCACTCCCACGTCAGGGTATCATGGAGAGTGAACTGCATGAAAGTAGTCCACTCTTGCTTGCATGGAAATACCTACAGTCAGAGACACTTTGCAAGCAAATATGATGATTTTAGCTGCCTGACTTCCTGTCCGAAGCCCTAATTAAATAAAAGTGCAGCTTCACAGACAGTTCAATCATTTAAAATGGCACTGACAGTGGAAATGAGTCTCATGCTCTTCTTTTGGGTCCTCTACTGAGCCAACAATGGCAAAACTGCACACTGAAGTCAGAGTGGTAAGCTGAGCTGCTTGAAAACTGCTTTGGCTGCAGGAGTTGGAGGAAAGAGTTAAAGTTCTTTTAAGATATTTGTAGTTGGGTCAGTACACAAGTATGTTTTAAGTTCTTGCTTTGCATGGCAACAGCAAAAGAAGAAAATAGGAAACTTATCACTTCTCAAAGTAAGATCTCACCCAAAGTGGCAAAGAATGCAATGGCAATGATCCCGGTATACACAATGTTAGCTTTTGACTGCACCCTTTCCTAAAAATAATCCAAGTCCTGATAAGGTAATAAAGACCATCTTGGATATATTTTTTTTTCACATACTGCTTGCTTCTTAAGGTCATAAAATCATGTAATTGTTGAAGTTGGAAAAGACCTTTTATATCATCAAACCCAACCATCCACCTTATACTACAAGTCCATTGCTAAACTATGTCCCTTAGCACCAAGTTTGTATGTTTTGTGTATATCTCCTTGGATGGTAACTCCACCACTTTCACAGGTAGCCTGTTCCTATGCCTGATCTTCTCTTCCATGAATAAATTACTCCTGATATCACAAATTAAGATCCCCTCGTACAACCTGAGCATTTCCTTGCATCCTATCAGTTGCAACCTAAGAAAAGACATGGATATCCTCTTCCCTACAACCTCCTCTCCAGAAGTCCATAGAATCATGGAATAAATGGGGTTGGAAGGGACCTCAAGGATCATCAATTTCCAGCCCCCCTGCCACAGGCAGGGCAGCCAGCCACTAGATCAAGTACTAGATCAGATTAACCAGGGCCCCATCCAATCCGGCCTTAAAGTTCTCTTAGGACGGGGCATACACAACCTCACTGGGCATCTTGTTCCAGCACCTAACCACTCACTCAGTAAAAAACTTCCCCCTGACATCTAATCTAAATATCCCTTTCTTTAGTTTAAAACAATTCCCCCTTTTCCGATCTCCATCTACCTGTGTAAACAGTTGATTTCCCTCATGTTTATAAACTGTCCTTGAATACTGGTAAGCTGCAACAAGGGCTCTCTGGAGCCTCCTCTTCTCCAGGCTGAACAAGCCCAGCTCCATCAGCCTTTCTTCACAGGACAGGTGCTCCAGCTCTTGGATCATATTTGTGGCCCTCCTCTGCACCCTCTCCTAAAGCTCCACAGCTTTCCTGTGTTGAAAGCACCGGAATTTGACAGAGTACTCCAGCTGGGGCCTCATGAGAGAACAATAGAAAGGGACAATCATCTCTACTGTAGAGAGCAAAGAGGTTTCCTCTTTGCTTTTTCAGACTGAACAGCCCCAGTTCCCTCAGTTGCTCCTCATAACTCCTGTTTTACAGTCCTTTGCCAGCTTTCTTGCTCATGGGCACACTCAAGCTAATTGGTAACTGTTCTTGTAGCGATGCGCCAAACTGAACACAATATTCGAGGCCTGGTCTCACCACTGCGTTTACACAAGGGGACAATCACTTCCCTAGTCCTGCTGACTATGGTATTTCTGATACAAGTAAAGGTGCCATTGGTCTTCTTGGCCACCTGGGCACACTGCTGGCTCATGCTCAGGAAAAGAAACAGTCCAGTAGAATTAATGCATGAGGGTAGTGAGCAACACAGAAATGGTAGAGTGAACTATAGCTTCCCTAAGGCAAAACACATTTACTTGAAGTGTGCGCTGAATAATAAATAAATAAATAATTTAAATCAAGAATAATCTTATAAAAAGAAAAGGGCCACAACTGATTTAGTAAGTTGTTTTTCACAGATGATTTTCCTGTCCCTACACTGACAGCAGGAAAATAATCTGCCTGGTTTCAAGTAGGCATTTGCTGTCCTGTCCTCAGATAATCTTTGAGAGCTGAGATTGCAGGACTTTATGTATACAAACACAGCACATTTGAAAAATATTAACTAAAGCTGGGAATAAATTATGCTCTAATGGAAGTCTCGGATCTGCTTAACAATGAGAAAAGCTGAAGCAGATACTTTCCAAGGGAGATGTATACAACTGGACTATTCCAGGCTTTCATGACTCGATCTTTAAAACTGGCCAAGAAGAGATTAAATTTCGTTTACTTAAACAGATTACAAAAGGAACACGTCTCACTACTCTACCCCTTTGTCAGACAGATTCCAGAGCTGAGGATTAGCTAACAGCTCGGTTTTGCAGCATGTATACACATACTACCTCACATCTGAAAGGGGAATTTGGTCAGTTCGTGAGACAAGGAGAAACACAGGTTGCTCCAAGTTCCCTCTTTGTGTCAGCCTCTAGGGGCAAAGCAATACAGCGCAGTGGGACAGAATGTTAGGAAAAAAACTTTTTAAGTGTTGGCTTCCACTTCTCACTACACGACATGAAAAAAAGAATCTCCTTTTGCTTTTTAGTGCAGAAACAGACAAACACAGCTTCTGTAACACAAATGACAGTAATGTAAGCACTAATGGCATCAGTCTTATAAATGCATTAGTAACAAAACCCTACAGACAAGGGACTGAGCCCATGTGCCAGCACAAACTCTGGCACAGAGCCCTCAGACAGGCTGTCTGTCTGGGGAGGAAGTGGGAGTAAGCAGCTCCAACCTTCCCACAGCCATAGCTACCAGAGGAAGCCAGCACTGCTTCAAAACCAAATGATGTTAGTTGAAGAGAACTGTGCCACCAGCGTGCAGCGATTCAGCTCAATCTGCCAGCAGCCATTCCTGTCACAGCTCCTCTGGGGGTGTGGCCCAGGACTTAGAGCTGCACCACCTTCACTATCCTCCTTACCAGTCATTACAATACAGTGACAGAGATGTAAAAACTGCAAGGTTTGTCCAGGCTAAGCTATGAGCTGAAGATGTATCTCAAGATTACCACTTGCCTTGCTTTTGGACAGACTGCTCCCTGCAGTTCTCCATAGCCATGCAGAGATCGTTTTGGATCGCTCACCTTCAGGTTGTTAACTTCTGAATGTTTCGAAGCAACAGATTCCCTCCAATTGCAAAAAAAGCCTAGAAAAAGTCTAGAGTAACTGTTATTGGGCTTTAATTAAAGTTAAAGCATCTTTTAGTTGAAAATTTTATCTATTTCTATGTTTTTTTAGTGGATACTACTTTGGCCATAGTGTCTTTTTGGCTGTATAACATTATTTTTACTTCAGTGAGTAAAATCTGTGTTTATTGTTGTTGTTTTTTTATGTCAGGGACTTGCTGGTTACATTTGGACTTTGATTTTGCAGTTTTGAGTGGATTTCTAAGAAGAGAAATTCACTGCTAAGTGATTAGATCAGTACAAGGGCTGATCTGAAAGTAATGTCTCCAAGTTTATTATGTTGCCACAAGATGTCAGAAGCAAATGGTAGTATGACAGTAGAGGTTGAACCTTCCCACTAATATTCTGTTACATTTTGCTGCCGTGGGACAGATGGCAGCAGACAAGATGACATCTGACATGGAAACACATACAAAACAAAGGTGTGTCAATGAATTCATCCAGGTGGAAAAAATGGTACTTGTTGGCATTCGCTGTTGCTTGCTTGCTAAACATTTATGGAGACCAAACAGCGGATGAGAGCACAGTGAGGCCCCAGGTGGTGGTACATTTCAGCAGTGGTGATGGTGACAGTGGGTCACCTTCACTGGTGTAGATATCTACAAGCGCAGCATGCCAGCTCTTCTCGTCACTGTTGAAAATGCATGGCTAGTTTTGGTGGCTACGTTGAAAAATAGTGTTTTGCAGCTGGGAATTTGCTCTATCAGATAGTGGTATTGTGCTCTTTATAGCCATCGTTGCTTCTGTGGAAAAAAATAGGAGGCATTACTGTCAGAGTAACCCATGTACAGGGTGAGAACATTACTCACATTTCCAGACTGTGCTGAAGAACTCATTTGTCAATATAGTAGGCAAGATCAGATACCTCACAGTGCTGATATACATCCGATGTTTTTTCATGAGGCAAAAGTAGTTTTCCAGATCTTCCTGAAAAAAGTATAATCGTAGTGACGGTAGTTGCAATGATCAAGAGGACAAAAAAATAGAAGTCTTGTTACTTACTGACATTAATGACATTGTACATATTAATACTTAGTCCAAGACAGTTCCTCTTCACTCAGTGCTGCCAGGAAAGTCAGTGCTTTGGGTACCTGTGATTTAAAGCAATACTTGAGGTCTACGTGCAGAAATACACCTTGATACCTTATAGTTGACGTTCTCTGTACAAATGGAGTGCAACAGGGATAGTTACCTGCTGTCCTTTGTAGATAAGAATTATCTCACTGATGCATACAATTGTTCTGTTTGCATACGTGGTAATTACATGCACTTGTTTCCTTCTAGGCCTTCCATTACTCTCCTCAATGAGTGTGGCGATAAAATGCCAACAGTGCAGTTACAGAGTTGAAGCGCTGCTCTTTATTTAATCACCAGAAAGCAAGGACAATGCCTTCTTATACTGCTTTGCCATGAATTTGTTACTGAGTGGTTAGCTACCACGCATTTACTGGTAGCTGGGCAAAAACACATGCACAGTCAGCTACTGCATGTTAAATTAGAGGTAGCAAATGCAACCTCTAATTTTAGTTCGCTTTGCGGTAACTTGCTCCTGGGCACGTACCTTTCACATTAACCCTAAATTAACACGGCTAAGAAATATTTTTTTCACAGGTAACCAAGGAATCACAAATAAACTCTGGACCCTTTACTGCTACAGCTTGCAGTTTTGTAATTTAACTTCTAATAAGGCTGATGAAGTCAAGATCTCAGGGGAGCTGTCATCTTTAACTCCAAGTGTCTTTTCCACAGCTCCTTTCCAAATATACAGGGAGCTGAAAGTTGCTTTAATCATACTAGTCCTGCTGAATCTGTTAAAACTCAGACTAATATGATGTCAGCTGCAAGCCCAGCAGGGCACTTTCAGATCAGATTTCTTTAAATTATAAAAACACTCTCTTTACAAGGAGCAGCAGACCTTTAATGTCAACATTTTATAATCCAGGTTGTAGTAGGTTATTTCACCCTGTACTTAGAATAACAATCTCAGCTTGATCGGGCTAACACTACCATGCAGATGTCTGATGTGGAAAATTCATCAGAAACATTAAGCAGCATAATTAAAACACATTATGACTTCTTGGCCAAGGCCAATATTGCCCTGTTTACATTCAGTATTTTATGAAGTACATTATTTTGTGTTATAATTTTAAATATAGATAATTAGCTTAGTCCCTTCACATTGTTTTTTCAATGTGCAGAACAGACTCTAGCCACTTTGGGCACTGGTGCTTTGGTAAAAGATACTCATAACCAGACATGGTAAAAATAAATAAATAAGATACATCTTAAAGACCCAGAACAGAAAGGAAAGCAAAGGGAATCAAACAGGTCCTCAGCTGGTGTACACTGTGTTGTATTTCATCTTTAATTACAGACCTTGCACCTGCTGAACACTTCTGAGGGATGCTTTGCAGAATCTGGTGTGCAAGATCAGCTTGGTTTGGTCAGTTGATCGCAAGGGACAGTATTTAACAGAGCAGATAATCCCTTCAGTTCTGCACTCCACAGAAGTGAATCCTTATGCTCTTTTTGCTAAGCAGAATATTAGTCTGATGTTTGATCTGATAGTTTGCAATGTCACTATTATTTTTGCTCACTCCAACCTTAACAGACTGAACCAAAATATGGCAGGAAGTCAAAAGAAATATAAAATCTTTGGGATGGAAGGCCAGCTTCTGACACTTTCACTACTTCCCTCTGGTTACAGGTTCTAGTATCGATAGTAACGATGTATTTGAAATAAGAACATCAAATGGAGGTCCCCCAGTGATGGTATCAAATAGGAAAGCAAGACCCTCAGTGCTTAAACATGCACTTCAGTATAAACCTTTCTTTTGCTCTGCCTAAAAAGATAAATTAAAGAAGCTCAATGAGAAGAATAACATAATATGAACTGCACCTGGGCAGGTGAATCCAGCAGCTGTGTTTGTTTCCTGCAGAATTAAGTAGATTTGGTCTTCTCTTCAGATATGGGACTAATAAATTTTACGTAAAAACGTTACAAGCTTTGAATGTAACCAGATAGATATTACCTAGCTGTAGTCAGGTTCTCCATGTAGGGCTGAAATATCATCCTTCATGAGAACAGCAACAAAGGAGAAGCACGTTTCTGAAATCGCTCCTTTTATCTTATCAGTTCCATGTCCTTCTATTGCGGCCTTTGTCTCAACAAGATCATGTCCTTCTCCGTGGCAAATCAAAACACTACCTTTAAAGGCTGCCAAATATGCTTCAACAGTGAAGCACGAGCTCTTTGCAGAATTAACATCGCATCATAACATCACGTAACAAAGTGTCCACAGTTCAAAATATATCTTCATGTTATTAATATAATAACTCTATGGGCGTAGCAAAAAACTGCTTTCCAGTCAGCTCCTATAATCTGTAACCTCTGACATTGTAATGCCAGCCTTTGGAATTTACCAAGTTCCTTTCTACAGCACTGGGCACGACCATTCACTCTCTTTATTCCAGCTTCCTTCTCATCCAGCTGCAACTCATTTTGATTTCTCTGCTGACTCAACCACATGCCACAGATGACTTGGAAATAAAGGTCAAATTTCAAGGCATGCTATATATATCTTGAGTTGGAGGTACACAGAAAGTTCAGAAACGTGCACGTTTTGCCCTATGTGTCCTATATTACTAGCTAGGAAAAGATGAGAATTTCATTTTATTTTTTTAAGTTAGTAAAGACAACAGGGGCATTGAGCGCAAGAGAATCTTTGGGTGGAGTAACCAAACTTAGACAGAAATGGGATTAGTTCTGCATTTGTCATGTGGCTGGTAGAGCAAATGATGCCGGAGAATTAATGCTTCATTACCTAAAAAGCCCTCTAACAAATGCAACTGTAATTAACAATTGCCTGCTAGGATGCCTAGCAATAGTGGTGAGAATCGTAACAAGCATTTAGTGTACTTGGGTGTATAAAGAAGAACTTCAGCTAGGAACGTTTCGAATGTTATAAGTCCCAGAGGAGCCAGTGGTTCAATTTGATTTCGCAGACAAGTAGCATTAGATCCTATAAACATTCAATCTACATAATATTGCTGGTGTTGCTTACTGTAACTTTCTAAGAACACAGACTTCTGTCACGTATCTTTCCTGAGGGCAAACTGCTTTCTCTCTTACTGAGGAGCAAACTGTTACTCTAATTAAAATGCAAGTCTCTCTCTCATTATTCAGGAGGCCATCAGTCTCTGCATGTCCCATGACAGTTTCATAAGGTACAACCTGCAATTTTCTTTCTCCCTCAAAACCTATACTTCTAAACAATTAGAATACTTGTTAGTAAACAGCTGTCAACATCGTAACTACGAAAAGCACATTGAAGTTTTAAAGGACTACTTTGCACAGAAGCTACAATTTAAGGACAGCCAGGCAGGTTTTCTTCCTATGGGACATCTGAAATTTGCTGAACATTGCCTAATAGGACTGAATTTCCTTCACATCTACAGAAGACAGTGCAGCATAGTTTCAACCTCTTGAAAAAGAAGAAAAGAGCATAATTCATAGGAGATCTTATTGGTAGGGTAGGAAATGGAGAAATGGGACACCTCAATGTGCTATTTTGCACTTTTGAAAATATGTTAGGCAAGAGCAGGATAGTCTCCTGGAAGGCATTTTGGGAAATAAAATGATCTTTCTGACAAACATAACCTAGCTATAAGCTGAAATCATAGCTTGATGCCCTCCTAAAGGTTTCTCTAGGAGTCTTGTGAGAGATGCTTTCAGCTTTTTTGGATGGGATATCATTGCATTATCACCTGCCAGTTTTGCATGACGTTATCCGGAAAGGTCTGTCAAGTCTTCAGCATGCCATGTGGCTGGTGCACGAGTGGTCAGTGCCCTCTGTGTCCTTTGGCAAAGGAAACTACTCAGCATGCAGGATCATGGGTATTCTGCTGACAGAGCTGAAAGGCTGCTGTATGGCAGCACAGTTACAGGAATGAGAGTTCATTAGCCTCCTTAGACCAGCCTTGTCAGTAAATAACATCCTTCTGATAACTACATCCTCTAACTGACACATTTTGGGGAAAAGAGGAAAAATCTTTCGTTAGATGCAAATACAATCTCCATGCTCAGATATCCATCCTCTTTTCTGTAGATTTCCTCTTCCCTATTCCCACAAATCTCCCTCCGTACCATCAGTGTTTAGGAATGGCACCTAAGGAAGAAGGCCATAGGAGCCTCTACTCGCAGCAAAGTTCCCCCATGGCTGCTGTTTTGCTGCCAAAAAAGCACTGGACATTTTCCCTGCCAGCAGCCAACCTCTCTGACCCAAGGCAGGTTCATCCCCCATCTGATAGCTGCCTTTCCAAACTAAAAGAAACATCACTGATGAAAAGAAAGAGAAGAGGCAGCTAGCACTAAGTGGAAAGTGTGGTTTTCTACACTCGCATTTCACAGGGAACCCCTCATAGTGACCATTAAAAAAGTAGGAAAAAAAATATTGAATTACTTCATTAGCAGGTTTATTATGCTGTACCAGGGTTCTGGATGCTGCAGAAGCTATTGGGCATTTCAGCATACATTTCTCCTATACTACAATTGCCACGGGTTTCATAATTCTGGTAACACACCGAGCGGTATTTGTTCACTGCTTTAATCCAGCTGAATTCAAAGGGTTTTGGAGAAGTGAAGGGGACTCCACTGAACACTCAGAAGAGTCAGACTTTGATAGTTTGGTATCATTATACTGTCTGGTAGTATATTGCCACCTTGAATGTTTTGATTCTGTCACTGTTTCTGTTGAAATATCAGCAAGATGCACATTGATGCAGGCACTCCAAATACAGACAACATCACTTCTGTCACACATTTGTTCCAAGCAGTCCCTTTAATATGCCAATATGGCAATGAATGCTATCACAGCACTGGAGCTGCTTTACAAACAGGATTTAGGAGAGCAGTACCCATGATGTCTACTCCAGAAGAGCAATCTGAGAACAACAAAAGCATTCAAAAAGAAAAAAAAAAAAAAAAAAAAGAAAAAAAGACCCAACCCAACCTACTGGATGATACGAAGAAAAGTATCAAATTATGGTTTCTACTTTTTCCATCTTAGTATCTAAGTGCAGCTTTCAACTATTTTTAGTTTGCTGTAAGAGGGAATACACTTTTCTAATCTCATAGCTGGAAGAACTAAGTTATGTTGAATGTTACATCACACTTCCTTAGCCTAGCCATCAGCACCTGCCACCTGTTATATTAAAAGGGACTAAAGTAACCATAAACCATGGGTGGAGGCAGGATGGAGGGGGTGTTAAACCAACCTATATCAGCAGTTTCCATCATGGGCAATGTCACTCAACACTTAAAGGGAAAAGAAAGCAAGGAGGTAATGAGACCACCACGAAATGGAAAAAAACATCAGAATTCAGCAGACTGGTTCAGAAAAACATCCTCTGCCACAGCCTTCAGTACCTGCTCTTACTGGTGCCATCACAGAATGGCTTGGGTTGGAAGGACCGCTGAAGACCATCCAGTTCCAACTCCCCCACTGCTGGCAGGGCTGGGCTGCCTCCCACCAGATCAGGCTACCCAGGGCCCCAACAAACACTTTTTCTATTGGTAGTCATGTTGAACTACACCCTTCAGAAGCAGAACCCTCCAGCTAAAAAAAAGTGAAACTACCAGCATGAGTTATCATAGAATCATGGGTTGGAAGGAATCTTAAAGACTTTTCAGTTTCAACTGCACTGCCATGGGCAAGGCCATCTCCCACCAGCTTAGGCTGCCTCGGCTGCCCAGGGCCCCATCCACCCTTGTTCTGAACACCTTCAGGAATGGGACATCCATGGGCTCTCTGGGTAACCTGCTCCAGTGCTTCAACACCATCTGAGTAAAAAAATTTCCTCCTAATATCTAATCTAAATCTCCTCTGTTCTAGTTTTAAACCATTCCCCCTTGTCCTCGTGCTGGTCTATGTATAAGCTCCCTTGGAATACTGGAAGGCTGCAGTGAGGGCTCTGTGGAGCCTGCTATTCTCCAGGCTGAACAAGCCCAGCCAAAAGCATTCATGGAAAACAATGATGGAAGAGATGAGCTAGTAGGAAATAATGATAGCAAATACAAAGTCTGTTTGATGGCAGAGGTGATACATCACACATGTACTTCTCAAAAGAAAAGAAAATGAAGGAGAATTTATTCTTTATTTTTGTACATGTAACTTTCCTCAAATGTTTACCTTAGAAGTGTCTTTTGCAGTCATCTGTTGTCTTACAAGTCCTGTTTGTCATCCAACAGGATGACAAATGCCAGTCTGGGAAAACATTAGCTTTCACCTTTCCTAGAGCAGTCTGAAGTCCTCTGCTGACCTGTCCCCAACTCCTTAATGCCAGGAGAATTAGTCATCATTCTTACCACCCCAAGGCTGTTTCTGGTGAAAAGTAACACATAGTTCACGGCTATAACTCAGCTATTCTGTTCCATTTGTTTGTTGACTGGACTGCAATTGTGACATTGTGTTCTTTTAAATTAGGTCATTGGGAGGATTTTAGTCAGAGGACTCAGCCTGTTCTACATCATTCTGCAACTGAGAAGAACAAGTAAGAGGATTCGACAGAGTGGGCTCTACTCCACAGGTAAGGCAAGGTACCAAATCAAGACTACAAATAAGGAAACCTGTTAGGATAACCCAGCTCTGCTTCTTGTACTACTCTGTGACCCATGTAGTGCTTGATCATGTGCCATCCCCATTCATTCTGGTAGCGAATGGGGGGATTACCATAAATGCGTAAAGGAGTTTATTTCTCAAAACCATATTGTGATAGCAAACTAACTCAAGTTTGCAGATGTTAATGCATCACCTGACATGTATCTTCTCTTGAATCATTTAAGCAATAAAGCTGGGAGGAGGATGTGCTAAGATGGCTTTGAGAAATAGGAAAAAAAAAAACCTTTTTTTTTACATGAAATTTCAATTATGAGAAGTTCTAACCTAGTCAGGAGACTTTGTTCAAATATTAACTGTTGTACGTAGGTATTACAGTTCACACCGACAGAACATAACTCTACCAGGAACACAACTTCAAAAGATCATGACTTTGAAATGCAAATCCCTAACCAAGGTCGCTTTTGCAAGCAACCCTTAACAGACGGCAGAAAGCGTTCTTCTCCTTTAGAAGTAATAGCTATTATTACACAGTGATATTCAAGATCTTCTGTGAAAAATAAATTCAAACAACCTATAATTGTGTAACTTAACTGCCTTAGAATTATGTAAGATATGCTGATATTGGGTAACACTGTTATCCATCTTCCCCATTTTTTTTAAATAATCAGAAACACATAGAGAAGCTTATAATTTCTTTTTTCCACGTATGTCCCAACATTGCAAAGAAATAGTCTAGCTTTGAAGGAAACCACCTTTGTGTGACAGTCCATTAAACTTCTTGCCCATCTTTGTAACTTGCTGTATTCCCCAAACCACTATTTTTTGTTTCCCTCATTTCCAATTGCTAAAAAGAAAACATTATATTAGAATCACCAAAGGAACAGCTATTCCTGACTCCCTTCAAGGCAGAGGGTAAAGACCTACGCACCTAAAAATGCTGGTATGGGACAGATATATTTAGTGAAACCTGGTACAGCATATTTGCAGTAGAGGGCCTATATTTTAGTTTAATAACACTCCCACAAAGAAGCCTTCCTTGGTAGAGTTTTGCAAATGAAGGGCATCCCTTCCTCCAGGGAGGATCAGTGCAGGAGAGTAAACAGACAAGACATATAATACAAACCCTAAACATCTGACAAAAGCAACTCTTAGAGCATGGGTGCCCAAATCTCTGTCACTTCATGATTCGGGTTTATGCCATACTGGTTATACAGTCTCCAGCGAGGCTACTGGGATTTCTCTTTTAGGCTTAGGTGCTTTCTGGAACACCTAACACTGGAAGCACACGAGCATTATCTGAAGAACAGTTAAGGTATCAGAGCCTCAGGAGACAAAATGACAAAAATAATTTGCCAGTTTGCGTTATTGGCTGTATACAACATAAGCATTTCCTAACCACAAGGAGCAAGCCAAAAATGCTCTGCAAACTAATTTCATGAACCCCATGCCAACAAAACTCTGTCAGCTGTAGCAGCTGGTGACCTTTGCTGGAATCAAAATTGCAGGCTGAAGGCATCCTGTAGGTACCCTTGGGGCATCATCAGTGTTTTAACACCAAGAGGAAAGAGTCCGAAAGTTGGGTGGCTCTAAACCAGCACCAGTAGCACTAAAGGATACAAGCTGCCATTTCCTTGAGCAAAAAAAAAAGTGAGGGCGTGCAGCACAGCATCATTCTGTATTCGGGGAAACGGGCTGCTTTCACAAAGGACTCTGTCCCCATACATAACATGGCACAATCTGACACGAAGCCACATACTCCCTCCTAACAGAAGGCAGCACCACAGCACTAGGATTGTAACCTTCTTCCTCTACAAGCCTTCGGTTCAACTGCAAAGGAGTTGTACAGCTGATTTGATCTGGAAAGCATTCTACTTACTCTGAAGGCAGGGAGAGGATTTCTCTAAAGCGTAATGTTTTTCCTTCAGTCTCGTTTTGAGTTACAAGTCATTAAAAGTTACCTTGACTCAAAGCAGGAATTTTTCCAGTGCTTTTTGATTTCCTCCCTCAAAAGCTTGCTCTGTCCTTTCAGGCTTGCTATAACCTCAGAGGGCTTTCTGTTTGCAGCAGAGTTCTCTCTGGCCAAGCACATGAAAAGCTGCCTTGATGGTGGGTGGCTTTCAGCTGTGAAGTGTGACACCAGCCTCCGCCTTCCTCTGGCACTCACACCTGCCCCATATAATTCACATCACGCTTCCAAAACGAGTTCACAAAGTCCTTTGATACAAGTTCATCAAGGTCTTGCTCAGCCAGAGGGATATGTATCGTTTCTCACAATGAACCTGCCGAAAGCCGGGTCTGCTGAGCACAATGGGCTGCAGTTTTGCACCAGCAGGTTTTAGCTGAGAACCAAACAGGTGTAACAAATCAGGCACACTGTGCCCCCCACATTAAACATGGGCACCTCCTGAATAGTAAACAGACCATGGGAACCTCAAAAAGCTCTCTAGCTGTGCCTTGATGAATGCAGTAGATTCATGTGCTACCGTGCTTTTGTAAAATAAAATAAAATAAACAAACAAACAAACAAAAACCCACCAAAAACTAACCTGTGAGAGAAAGGTTGTGGATTGATCCTTCTTACGCTAAGGCCAGCTTGATCATCAAGAGTTTTACTGTGCCCAACCAATGCAGAGGGGTGTCCTTCCTCCCACATTAGCTGCTGTCATTTCAGGTGTATCATCTCAACATCAATTTACCAACGCTAAAGGAGAATGAGAGGGGCATGTCTCACATGTTCTGTGCATGTAGAATAAGCCAGTTACATACGCACATTTAAAGATCCTTAAAGTGCTAGGCTGAAAGCCGCCTGTGAGCTCTAAATTTGGAGTTATGACCGTGATCCTCCTCTTAGATTTGTAATACAGATTGCCTATAGACTTGAAACTTCTTTCCCCTCCTAAATGATGCTTTCCTCATTCAATTAGCAGGTGCTGCTTGCTGTATTGTCATGCCTAGTGTGCTTCAGGTTATTTATATCCAAAAGGGTCCACTTAGAACAAGCATCTCTCAACTTTGGAGTTCTTTTTTTCAAGCTTCTGCAATTCTTCAATGAATAGATAGTGATTTCTTGGGAGAGGGAGGAGAAACACAACCTTCTTTCCTGCATCTCGTTCTTTAAATGCTCACTGAATCTTCTTGCCAGTTTTCTGCCTTTCTTCTCACCTGTTCTCAGTACGCTGCCTTTGCTCAGTGAATTCAAGCACATTTCCACCAGTTCCGAGTCCCACTTTCCTTCTGACTTTCCCCAGAATCTTCACACCTCGGGCTTCAAAGGGTCACCAGGTATTTTCCTCACATAAACATAACTCTCTATTGCCTCCTCCTCCACACTCACTCACTGTTGTTTCCTTTCTAAATAGAAGATTATTTTCCTAAAACCAATCCCACGGCCTGTAACCCCAAGATGCAATATTAGGGCAATAACTAGAGCTGATGAAAGTCAGGACTATTTCCCAGCAGGCCTAGCCACATGCAGGCATTGGGATGCAAGTGCTTACTCAGGAAAAGAGAATGTCTGCTGGTGGACTCAGCAGCAACTGGTGCTGCTTATTGACCCTGCCTATAAATACCCGAGTCAATAAGAAGCGAGCTGCTGTGCCCAGGCAATGTCCCACTGACGTAAGGGAAGCACGCACAGCCTGCTGAAATGAGCCCTTTCCCTTTGATGAACATCCAGTAATGGGTCTGCAGCACCTGAAGCAAAGCTTTATTTCAACACGTATCTTAAAAGAGCAGCAACCGGTGCCCATGCCCCAGCGATCAGCGTAATTGAGTTCATGACATAATACCACAATGTTTACTAAGAAAGCAGCAGATGTTCAGTACTGTTTTGTTGGTTTTTGTTTTTTTTTTTAAATGGGCACGTATGCATATCATGATCACACCGAGGGTATTCCTGCTGAATGCGTCACTTCTTTAATTTAGAAGGGGGTATTAAGGTTTGTTTAAAAAACCTACGCTCCGTGCAAAGAGCGGCAGATGGAGTTAACAAGCTCACCTGCTGCCTTAGTGAAAAACAGTCAAGTAAGAGGTTGTGCGTTTTCAAAAATGCATGAGATATAATCTGTCATTGCTTCCTGGGAAGAGTGCACTCTGAGGAAGGCGGCACAGCTCTGGGAGAGGGCATGGCTCCAGGGCAGAGGGCTGAAAGGAGGAAAAGGTGGCTCTGTAAAGAGCGGCTGCTGAACCTCACAGGGAGGGAGAAATGAGGCACGTGGGCTTATTTTCTGCTCCATAAAACAATAGATGCAGAGGAAGTAAATCTTGGCTGTAAGTGGCCCATGAAAGAAATTCAGAGGGTGTGTTTGGGCAACCCACAATCCTGACAGGGAAGACACCATCCCCTTACAATCAGAGTGAAGTTGCACTGGGCTATAATTACATGATTTACCCCGCATCTGTCCTGACTTTTTAGGATACACCAACCTGTCCAATGGAACTGCTGTTTCTTAGCAGGTCCAACCAGAGGTTCAAGAGTCACCTTTTGAGGGGCCATGAGCAGTCTGAAAGAAGATTTCAATGATTCAGCACTCTCGCCATGGCAGCCATGGGTTTCAGCAGCTGCTTTCAGTGACTGCTTTCTTCCCTAATGAAAAGGAAACTAAGGCGTTGGGTCTGGAGCACAAGTCTTACAGGGTGTGAATGAAGAAACTGGGATTGTTCAGTCTGGAGAAGAGGACGTCCAGGGGATACCTTATTGCTCACTACAACAACTTCAAAGAAGATTGTGGTGAGTTGGGAGTCGGCCTTTTCTTCCAGGGAACAGCAATAGGATGAAAGGGAATGGCCTCAAGTTATACCAGGGGAGGTTCAGGTTGAGTCACTGTACCTGGAGGTGTCCAAGAACCGTGTGGATGTGGCACTGAGGGACGCAGTTAGAGGACATGGTGGGGATGGGTTGGCAGCTGGACTAATGGTCTTCACGATCTTCTCCAACCAGAATGATTCTGTGATTCTATGAGTGCATTGCTACAGATATGCGAGAATGGCACAATCTTGCTGTAATGCGTTGCCCTCCAGATGCTGCATTAGTGGTCAGACAAAATGATACAGACAGTGGGAAAAACATAGTATACAAAACCAGTTTGAGAAAGCTTTGAAGAAGATACTCATGAAGAAGTTGGCATTTTTCTTTCAGGTGGTAAGAAATTCCTCAAGTATGTTTTTTACCTTGAATATTTAGGATGAAATTCCTATTCCAGTCTGGGCTACGTGTAGAAGATCAGAATGTCCTGCCCTGAAATCAGCAAAAGTGTCGCAGAAAACTGGAAGCAGAGGAGAATGCAACTAGATTATCCTTCTATCTGTCTAAATGACATAGATGTAACACAGCAGCGTGATACCATTTATGAAAGTACCCGTCTGATGTCACACCTGCTATGAACAGGCAAGAGGAGCATTTCCTTTCCATTACACAGGTTGCTGCCATTGCCATCTTGCTTTGCAGCAGGGCAGGGCTGCTTGCAACATGTTTTGCTCAGTTAAAAATATCTGAAGCTTGGCCTTTAAAGCCTGTGTTTGTGTACATGTAACAGCCCCAAACGGTGGAGCTGAATTAATGCAATCTTTTGTGAAGGCTCAATAAGCTGTCTTTGTTCTCTTCTCAATTGAACAATTCACTGAACACTGCTCTTACATAAATTAATGTATAAATAAATCCTAATATCCTGGAGTAAGAGCTGGGGCCTAGAATGAGTTTAACCACCACACAGAGTCAGCCTTTCTAAATTAACCATTTAATTACTTCAGGTTAGAAGAGTTGTAATAGAAAGCACTGCTTTAGAGCAGACTCCAGTTCTCTACTCGGGGCACTCTCTGGGGAAGGAATGGGGACAAATTCAAATAAGTGCCCCTGGGCAGGAAGATGTGAATGCTTTTATCCTCCCTTTGGTAAACAAGGGAATAAGAAGCCATCATTTCATGCTGAGCTCTGACATGATACAGATGCTCACGTCATACCCCACAGATGAGAAACCAAAATGAGGCAGAGAAATTTGGGACTCCTGAGAACAGTACATTGCTGAGGCTGAGATTTGGGCTGCCAAGTCTCCTGGGACAGCAGAGAAGCTTTGGGGTCTGCAAATAGGTAGGAGCATCTAAAATGGGCATCAGCTGCCTGAATCATTTTGGAAGTCCATCACTTTATTCATGCCCCAGGGCAGCAGGTGCTTCCTGAATTAGAGCCTGAATAAAACCTGAAACATTTTAATTTCCTTGGTTTGTTCTTTAGAAAGCAGAAATGTAGAGCACTTGTACCACTTTCATAAATGTTTATTTTTTGGAACAGCTCTGCATTCAGCAGCATCCTGTGTTCCATTTAGTGAACTTCTGTTTTCAGATACTTAATTCCTTGGGGAAAAAAAAAAGGAAAAAAATGGGGAAAAAAAAAGAAAACTTTACTCTGATGGGCATCTCCCAGTCAAAGGCTGTGCTGTGCCCACTGGCGTTCCTCATGAGCAGCTATTGCTATTACTGAGACACAAACACAGTTAGTTTTGCTGATAGAGAAGAAAAGCAGCAATGGGAGTAAATAGGGAATAGACTGGCTGCCCAAATACCTCAGCAGCATTGAAAGGGAAGAAAACCAGAACCTGGAAGAACACCCAGCCTACCTCCAGCATGGCTAACACAATTCCTTGCTGTTCATCAGAAAACAGGCATCTGGGTATTTGCTGTCTTTCCACCAGGTCACTGCCACTCTGATACAAAACCTCACTGGTTTACAACAGTGTGACAGTGGTGTCTGTCCCCGGGGTTATGGATGAAGGTGTTGTGATCACTCACCTGTTCTTATGCTGAGACCAAAGGCCAATATCCTCCATTCTAGGGAGGAATTACCTCAGTGTTTTCTGTTAGATGAGACTTGGGGGAAGACAGCAAGGCTGGAAGTGAGGCTTAAGAACTTGGAAGTAACAAAAACAAACAATAAAAACCCACAACAACAAAAATAGAGACACTCAAGTTCATGTAACACATTCGTCAATTTACTGAAGAAGGAAAGATAAAATTGAAGTCATTTACAAGTATAGTGCAGCCATTCACTGCAACGATTATGTATTTTAGATATTGCTGTACAAAAATAAAATAGAATGGTTTGAGTTGGAAGGGACCTTAAAGCCCACCAGCAGCTCAGGCTGTCCAGTGCCCCATCCAACATGGCCTTGAGCACCTCCAGGAATGGGGCAATCACAGCTTCTCTGGGCAGCTGTGCCAGTGCCTCTCCACTCCTAGACTGAAGTATTTCCTCTTAATATCTAACCTAAATCTCCCCCCTTCGGTTTTAAAACCATTCCCCCTAGTTCCATCACTACTGGCCTGTGTAAAAATATCCCATGACAACAGCTCTGTTTTTCCTCAGCTCCAGAAAAAGCTGTGGGCTATGAGGGATATGCGTGGGTTTAAAGTTAAAATTGGTTATCAAGGACTGTTGGGAATAAAATTGTTACTAAGTCTGGTTCATGCATTCAGGGAACAAAACATACTACATGGGAAGGAAGAGAAGAAAGGAGATAATTTCTCTCACACCGCTCTTCTTCAGACAGCTATCCAGACTCTCCTGGCACCGCCAGATGAGGAGAGAGCCTGAGAATCCTGTCCTTGTTTTCTCCCAGCTGGCTTGTAAGAGACTCCTGAGTGACTAAACGAGGATGGAGGAATTCAGGCTCAGAGGCTAAACAGAGAATACAGCCTCCAGAGGCCCCAAGAGCCACAGGCTGCCAGCATCACACCAGCAGCATTAGATGCAAACGTCCCATGCCAGCATTTCTCTCCTCTCCCACAGTGAGGATCCATGTGTAACACTTGGGGTGAAATTTTCTGCCTGAGCACTGGCAGATCATGACTTTCGAGTCTTTATCTCCTGTAGTGGATAAAGTAGATATTCTGCTGTAACAAGGAACTGGGACAAAATTCTGAAGCTAGGAGATGACAACAAGACTGAAAAATCACAGAATCAGCTGAGTTGGAAGGAATCCTTAAAGATCATCCAGTCCAACTCCCCTTCAATGAACAGGTACACCTACAGTTACATCAGGTTGCTCAGAGCCCTGTTCAGCCTGACCTTGAGTGTCCCCAGGGATGGGACATCTACCACCTCTCTGGGCAACCTATTACAATGCCTCACTGTAAAACTCTTCTTCCTTACATACAATCCAAGACTCCTCTCATTTTAGTTTGAAACCATTTCCCTTCATCCTGTCAGACCTTGCTGAAGAGTCTGTCCCCTTCTTTCCTACAGCCTTCCTACTAAGAGGAAGGCGCAGATACTGAAGTTTGGATACTGAAGAAGGTGTAGCTCTAATTCGTATTAAAAAAAAAAATTGTGATGGAATATAATACAAGTCTGTTTCATAGTGACAACAACAATAAGATGACATCTCATTGAATCACTGATCTCCCTTCAAGTGGCAACTGTGTGCTTAGTCTGAGTACCAAACTGAGGTTGAAGTGCCCACATACAATGTTGGAAGCCAATTCATTAGAAACTACGAGCAGGACATGGTTGTGCTTTTGCTCCCTGCAGGAGGTTTCAAAGTAGCACAACATTTTTCAGGACACTGAATAGATATATTCATACAGTGGAGCTATGGGAAAAAAGAGGCAGTGTTGTCACAGCTTGCTGATTATTTTATCAAGGAAGTAACTATGGATAAAATGATCTCCATATGCTTCCATTGCAGTCATCTTCCTTCCACGTGTAGTACTTAGCTCCAAGACTTGCGTGCCAAACACCGCATCTGCACTGGGAGTGCTGGTACGTTTACCCCAGACAACAGCTCCTCTTTGCCCTGTTATCTGACCTGAGTCATAGACAGGCATCGTCCTACATGGGATGGGGAGCTGCCGCCTACCACACCCCAATGAGCCATGAGCTCTGCTCCAACCTAGAGCTGTGCTTCCGTCTGCCTTATCTGCCCTGGGGGTGTGAGAGCTGACGGTGTGTGACACATCCCATGGAGGGTGAGCAACATGGAGTGTGGCAAACAGTCTGAGAACAGCCCATTTAATGAGCCAGACAGCAAATATCCACAAATAAGGGAAGAATTTAAAGAAGACAAGAATTCCCTGTGAATGAATCACAGACTTCAAAACCTGCCTGTTTTCCAAGATGTAGCAGTGCACCAGCCTGAGACATGTAAAACTTGCAATGGCATCTCACCCCTCAACTCCCAGCACATTTTTACAGATAGATCAAAAAGTCCTTTGCCAAATAAGTTGGTATCATAGTACACCCTTTTAAAGAGGTGAAAGAGATGCTGGCTTGCAGAAAGACAGCCCACCAGCCAGAGGTACTGCCAAGAAAGAACGAAGGTCTGATTGTCCCCAGTCACCATCCAGTTAAAAAATCCAGATACGCTATTTAGTTGGGCAAGGGAAGTGGAGCATTCCTAATTAAAATGTGCTTTAAAATTTAATTGTTTTAATTATTCAGATTTTAAATCATTTCTCCCTCATAGAATATATAGAAAAAAAGTTCATAAGATGATCTATTTGTTTAAACCAAAACCAATCATGGATTCACCAAGGGGATATTGTGCTCATCCAACCTTGTAGCCTTCTACCATGTCATCATTGGCAGTGTAGACAAGGGGAAAGAAGTGGTTGTTGTGTACCTTGACTTCAACAGTGTGTTTGACAATATCTTCCACAGCATCCTTGTAATGAAGCTTAGAAAGTCTGGCACAGATGAGTGTACAGTGAGGTGGGTTGAGAACTGACTGACTGGCAGAGCCCAGAGAGTTGTGATAAGCAGCAGAGGCTAATTGGAGGCTTGTATCCAGCAGCTTTCCCTTGGGGTTGCTCCTGGGTCTGGTCTTGCTCAGCATCTTTATCAATGACCTGCATGAAGGGACAGAGTACACCCTCAGCAAATCTGCTGATGATACCACACAGGGAGGAATCACATACCAAAAGGCTGTGATGCCATTCAGACTGGCGAGTTGGGCAGAGAAGAATCTGATGAGTTTCAATAAAAGCAAGTTGCCAGCACCTGGGGAGTAATAATCGCACACATCAACACAGGTTAGGGGCTGATCTGCTGGAGATAAGCTCTGCAGAGAAGGACCTGGGTGTCCTGATGGATAACAGGATGGCCATGAGCCAGCAGTGTGCCTTTGTGGCCAAGAAGGCCAATGGGATCCTGCTGTGCATTATAAGGAATGTGGACAGCAGGTCAAGGGAGGTGATCCTCCCCCTCTGTTCTGTCCTAGTGAGGCCACATCTGCAATACCGGGTACAGTTGTGGGATCCCCAGTTCAAGAAAGGCAGGCTCTCCTAGAAAGAGCTGAATGGAAGGCAACGAGGAAAGGCTGAGCGACCTGGGTCTGTTCAGCCTAGAGAAGACTAGAGAGGAGATCACAGAAGACTGAGAGGGGATCTGATTGATGTTTATAAATATCTAAGTGCAGGATGCAACTGGATCAAGACAGACTTTTTTTCTTCAGTGGTGTGTAGTGATAGGACAAGGAGCAATGATCACAAACAGGAACATAAGAAGTTCTGCACAAATATGCAGAAGTTCTTTACAGAGAGGGTGACAGAGCACAGAACAGGCTGCCCATTGAGGCTGTGGAGTCTCATTTTTCAGAGCTATTAAAGACACATCTTGTCACTTTCCTGTGCGTCTTGTTGTAGGGAACCTGCTTTAGCAGGGGGTTGGACTCAATGATCTCTAGAGGTCCCTTCCAACCCATGCAATTCTGTGATTCTCTGTAATCAGCCCTTAGACCCATCGCACCACAGTAAATGTTTAAATGGTCCCAACCTCCCTCTCACCAAAGTTATGAAGACATAATTCAAAATACGAGTTTATGTGATCCTACAGCTAAGCCCCGCAACAGAGTTGGCATAGGACAAGAAGACATCATGGAGGTCAAAGATGACACTAGGAGAGTTCATTTGGTGCCATTTCCCAGAGAAAGACTGTGTTGTGATCTTGTGGGGCGATAGGACCACAATAGCATTCAACAGAGCTGTGGGGGACAAGGCAAGTTACCACATCTTCAGCTGTAGAGAATAAAATATCCCAGGCAGTGCAACATGACCAGCCAGCAACTCTGTGCTCACTCAGATCTCTTCTCTAATGCAGAGTCCTCTGAGATCCATGTCAACCAGGAGAAGAGTGTGATCAGGCAAAATGTTTGAGAGGTGAAGGAGAGAGATGAGATGATTTGTCCTATATGGCTGCTGAGAGCATAAACAGAATGAGTGAAGTAACCCCATCAGGTCTGCTAGTAAAGTTTTTAAGAGAGATTGCTTTCTTTAACTGAGCACCACACTGAAACTCATAGCGATGACGACGGAGATTTGTACTTTACCAGCAACATACACCATTTGTCAAGCTGAGCAGAGCAGTTGATACAACAGATGGAAAGGATGCCATTCAAAAGAGCCTGGATAAGCTTGAGAAGAGGGTCCTCATGAACCTAATGAGGTTTAAAAAGGACAAGAGCAGTGCTGTACTTGGATTGGGGCAATCCTAGACAGGCGTACAGACTGGGAAAAGAACTCACTGGCTTGGTCACTAGCTTCATCAATGGTTTCACTCTGAACTCCCCAAGAAGCAGTAGACAATGCAATACCTAGCTCAGAACTGGGTAGATTACTCTGTTCCTTTCATTATAAGAGAAACAGGTCTCAGAACAGAAAACTGACATTCATGAGCCCTCTAAGATAAGTACCATCAAAAAGTGTATGACACTTGCATTTCCAAGCCTTGCTGGTGTCAGCAGCACCAGAGCTTGTTTACAAAATGAAAACATGTATTTTACAACACTAGGTACACCCTCCTCACAAGCAAGGGAGGAAAGATCTTAGGGAACCATTTAGTGTTCCCAGAACCATCCAAACATTGTCTGAAAATTAACTCCCCAGAAATCCTTCACATGCATAACTAAGCTTGAAAGGATTTAGGATGTATGTGTGACACATGAATAAGTGGTATTTTATATACAGTTTGATACAGAAAATAGGAGCCACACTGTTTTTTTACTGTAAGAGTAACATTTCTCCTTTTAGTAAGGCCAGCTGTTCTGCCAGGGAAAGTTTTTAGCCATCAGAAAAAAGACAACACTTCCTCCTCCAGAAGACAAACACTATCCTAGCAACAAAACACTGCTTTTCTTCCCCATGGACACTATCACATGACTCAGTTGTCTCAGCAGCATTTGTCTGTGATAAGAGCTTTATAATATTCTGTAGACACCAAAACAAGTAGATGCAATACTTGGATCTTAGCCAACATGGAGTTCAAGGGCTTCACCTTCAACACCTTATTATATTGATAGTGATGATTAACTACACTCATCAGAAGCAGAAACTTCCTGTTAAGAAAGAAAAACCACCAGCATGGGAACCCTTATCATACAATCATGGGTTGAGTCCCGGTTTCAGCTGGAACTGAGTTGATTTTTTCTTCATAGTGTCTGTTGTGATACCATGTTTTGGATTTAGGAGAAAAACAATGTTGATAAT
This sequence comes from Oreortyx pictus, assembly GCA_036925125.1. Lineage (NCBI taxonomy): Eukaryota > Metazoa > Chordata > Aves > Galliformes > Odontophoridae > Oreortyx > Oreortyx pictus. Next base: position 81,937,627 of record JAUPFR010000003.1, on the reverse strand, counting down.
ACACCAATGTTTCAGTTATTGCTGAGCAGCACTGTACAGAGCCAAGGACGTTTTAGCATCTCATACTGCCCTGATGATGATACGCTGCGGGGGGGAAAAGCAGTTGGAGGTGGACAGAAACAGGACAACTGACCTAAGCTGGCAAAAGACATATCCCATACCTTATGGGATGTGAAAAAAAATTGAAAATGGGGGTGTTGGTGGGGCAGGCTGCCACTGCCTGGGGACGGGCTGGGCACTGGTCAGTGGGTGGTGAACAATTGCTTGTGCATCACATGTTTTGTGTGTATATATTTATATTTATATATATATATAATCATAACTATTATACTTTTTGCCACTTCTTTTTTTTCCATCTTAGTATACAGTTTTATCTCAACACTCAAGTTCTGCTTTGCTTTCCTTCTTTTTTTCTTTTTTTTTTTTTCAGATTCTCTCCCCCATCCCACTGGGACAGGGGGGAGTGAACAATTAACTGGTTCTTAGCCTCCTGTCAGGTTAAACTATAACAGGTTAGAAAAAACATTAAAGACCATCCAGCACCAACTCCACAGCCATGGGTTAGGACACCTCCCACCAGATCAGGCTGCCCAGGGCCCCTTTTCAAGCTGGCCTTAAATGCCTTCAGAGATGGGGTACCCACAGTTTCTCAGGGCAGCCTCTGCCAGTGCCTTGACACTGACGTTTATTATGAATAATTTCTTCCTTTCTATCTAATATAAATCTGCCTTTTTTTTAGCTTAAAACTGTTACCTGTTACCCCTTTTCCTATCACTATATTCTCTGATAGAGTCCCTCTCCAGCTTTCCTGTATGAATCCTGCAGGTAATGGTCTTCCTGGAGCCTTCTCATCTCTAAGGCTGAACTACCCCAACTGTCTCAGCTTGTCTTCATAGAAGTGGTGGTCCAATCCTTTGATCATCCTCATGGCTTCCTCTGGTCTCACTCCAACAGCTCCATGTTCTTGAGCTGGGAGCCCCAGAGTTGAACATAGTTCTACAGGTAAGGCCTCAGAAGAGTAAAACAGGGGGACCACCACCTTCCTCAATCTCCTGGTCATGCTTTTTTTGTTGCAGTCTAGGATATGGTTGGCTTTCTGGTCTGCAAGGATACATTGTTGGCTCATGTTTATCTTCCCATCTACCACCATCCACAAGTCCTTCTCCTCAGAGCTGCTTTCAATCCATTCTCTACCCAGGCTGTATTTGTGGTTGTCCCTGTTGAATGTCATGAAATTTTCATGGGCTCACCTCTCAAGCCTGTCCAGGTCCCTCTGGATGGCATCCTGGCCCTGCAGCGTGTCAGCTGCACCATGTGGCCCAGTGTCATTGGCAAATTTGCTAAGGGTACATTCAATCTCACTGTTCATGTTACCAACAAATGTGTTAAACCATGCAAGGTTCAATGTCAAGCCCTGAGGAACACCACTTGTCACAGGTCTCCACTTGGATATAAGTTGCTGACCACAACTCTTTGAGTGCAACAATCCAGCCAATTAGTAATCCATCGAGTGGTCAATCCAACACATCCGTGTCTCTAATTTAGAGATAAAGATGTAATATGACAATGACAAATACTTTGGTTATGCTAATAATCATAACCCTCTGGGGTAAAAACATACCAGAAGGGTGAAATAGCCCAAGTAACCACTGCTGCCTCTGTGACACATTCTCTCTGCTTTCCAAACCCTGTAAGAGTGAGTGTCTGGGTGTACAGCCTTGCTTTCTCTCCAGCTGTTCCCTTTCAATTGAGAAAGCACACGAAAATTCAGCTGTGGGCATCAGAAAACTACTGACAGAGAAAAGAGGTTAACTAAGGAGAGTTTAGACTCTTTTTTTTTTTTAACAGCTTGAAGCAATTCCTAGCTAGGGGCCTGAAATCAAGGACTGCAAAACCTCTAAGGTCTCCTTTTGTAAAGCTTCCAACCCAGAATATTTATCTTTGTCACAGAGCACAGGAGGGAGAAGATCTGTTGCTAAATAAACAACAAGCTATATCACTCCACTAATTTCCAAAGCTTCTGCTGCAACTGGGACAAATTCTTCCTTTAGGCCGTTCCAGGGCAGTACTGTTCTCAACAGTATCTGCAGATAACACACAAAGGAGCCTCCCTTCCAGCAGCTCCTGACTAGTTCCCTGCAGTTGTAAGAACAGTTGAGTCATGCCGAAGCTCACAGAAACCACGCCTCTCTTCACCGCTTAGCTGAGGGTTTTCTTTGCAAAACCACGAGCACAATAATTACTTGGTGGTTTAGGAATAGCATGCTATGTGCTTCCCTGAGAAGTCAAGAAGTTCCTTGTTTACCCTCTCATACATGCCTGTAAACCATCAACAACCCAAGGCAAAAGGAAGAGCATTCCCCTGTCCTTGAGATCTTAGAAGTACAGCCATTGCCAGTCCAGCTGAACACCAAGAAAACTCTGAGAATCTTGCACTCGCTGGAGAGGATATCTACTGATCATGAGTGCTTCCAATAAGGCTTCTCCTTGCTGCTCCAGAAGATGGGGACCAACATGGGTGGAGCACGTGTGCAACATGATGTAGCACTGAGGTGTTAATGAGGTGTACCTCCTGGCTCGTGTTGATGGCTACCTCAGATGAGCAGAAGGTCTGTACAGCACACAAGCTGTTGGCAACAACATATGGGGCTCCAAGGGCCCCCTCCCAAGCCCTACTCAGGAAAGCACGTTGAAAACCTGGGATTAAGTCACTGGAGGCCAGTTCGGTGCATTATCAAATGGTGTGCCTGGGATTTTAGCCTTGTGTATGTCTCTGTCATTTTGAGAAGAAAATGGGATCCCTCTTTTTTTGAGCCTCACAACTCCTCCAACAAATATTTGCCCCTGAATCCCTTCATCAAGCAGAACAGCAGAGTAGGGAGTAATGCGCAGCTTTAGAACCAGATCAGAGGTTTTGATCACAGAAGTCCACAAAACCCCAACACGGCAGAAAAACCCAAAAACGTTACACATATATATATATTCCCTGAGCACAGCAAAGCAAATTAAAAAGAATAATATTCTCACAGCTGACAATGAAACGCTTTTCATCCTCCTGATTAGAGGATGAAAGCCATGATTCCCTGGGTACAGCTCTGCAGAAGCCTGATGTCATACCTAACCACAAAGCACCATGACTTAATACACCACAACTGTTAGAAAACATAGTATCCGACATATTGGTTTCCTAACCTCACAGTGAAATACTTATGCCATAAAACTTCTTCCTTTTTAAAAAAGAAGGGCTCTGAAAGACAGTATTTAAAATACCAAGTGAACTACAGGGAGTAGGAACTTCCAATGGCTGTTGGCTTTTTTTTCTTCTTGGAAAATAGAAGAATACTTGGTGCTTCTGTACGATATGGAAAATGTTCTGAAGACTTAAGGGGATGGTTTTCATTCTAAAGACATTAGGAGATGCTTTTAACACTCATGATTCTCTGCACCACACTGGCAGTTCAACAGCTTGGCATTGCTAGAGGAGCACAAAGCAGCCTCTGGGTAAGGGTTCTGCTCAGGTGGCATGGAATCGCAATTAAAAAGTCAATTGTTTGCAAGCCTGAATGGAAGAAGAGAATTAGAGGGAGGGACAGATGAAAAACACCATTCATTGGCTGCACAGGCCACTGCCATGGGTTGTGCAGGAGAAGACAATTTCAGGACATGGTGCATAGGCAGGGAACACCAAAGAGGAAAATATAGTAGAAGTCCAACCATTCAGGACTTCAGCCTTGCTGCTTATCAGTTTTGCTTGCTGCGGAAGCATGCCATTTGCACTCAGAGCTAGACTGATTTATCTTGATGCACAGCCCTTTTCCCAAGGTCCTGTGGCCTGCAAAACTTTCTGCTTGTTTTTTGTTTAATTATCTTTCCCCCCTTCGCCTCTCTGTGACTGAATTCCCATAAAAAAGCCAAACGGAGGCAGGCAGCCCTGCAACCAGAGATGGGCAGGAATTTTCCAGGTCAGGCTATGAAATCCAACACTCAGTGGGGGGTGATGCTTGCAGCTCCTTTCTGCCAATTGAGACGACTGTAACACCATCACAGCCCAAACCAATCCCTTCTTTGCAGAGCAAAAAAACGCAACCACTGCCACTGCTGCTGGTATTTAACACATGTATTTTCATTCCTCCTCCCCCAGTTCCCTGCAGGCATCTGGTGAGGGACATTTTAGAAGGACATGTAGCAACAAGACAAGGCGAAATGGCTTTAAACTGGAAGAGGGTAGATTTAGACTAGGTATTAGGAAGAAATTCTTTACTGAAGGGTGGTGAAACACTGAAACAGGTTGCCCTGTGACGTTGTGGATGCCCCCTCCCAGGAAGCATTCAAGGCCAGGCTGGATGGAGCTTTGAGCAACCTGGTCTAGTGGGAGGTGTCCCTGTCTATTGCAGAGGGGTTGAAATTAGATGATCTTAAAGGTCCCTTTCCAACTCAAACAATTCTGATTCTAACCCTCGGCCCCTGTCCTGCTCCCACTCTGGCTCCAGGTACCGTTCCCCTGCCCGCGGCTGCAAAAGCTGGGAATCCACTCTAAAAATAGGGATTTCAGTAAAAACTTGTTTTTGTTTTGCTGCGTTATAGTGCATCACGCTAGAAATGTGGGCAAGTGTTGTTTCGTAGGAAGAGCCGCCTTTTCATTTCCAAAGAATGTCCCCACCAACCACATCCCCATGTAAGGAAAAAGAAGCAATTACTGGTAACACTGAGACCAGGGGAAGGAAGAGCTGTGCTCACCATCAGATCTCACTGCCAGCAGAGCTTGGCCTGATGCTCCAGCTGCTCCTGTCCCACGCTGGTGCCTGGCCTTCAGCTCATTGCACGGCCCGGCATAGCTCATGCTTTACACACTGGTCATTTTTAGGCTGAAGGGGAAATATCGCCCTGGCCAACTGGAGTGCACAAAGAGCCTGAGAAGAAAAGGTGAAAAGAAAAATTTATCTTGCTGTATACAGAAAGCGTGCTGCACGTCAGCCAGGAGAAGAGAGACGTCCAAAAGCTTCTGCCAAAAATCCAAGGCTCAGGAGCACAAAGCAGCTGCTGCAGAGTATGTCGATGAATGAAAGATTGGTTAGTCTCCAAGTGTGACCCTGCTGATAAGAAAAGGGTAGAATAGTTTTTATTCCACCAATACTTTTATGATTATGCAGACAACCTCTGCCTTTGTAATGAAGCAATCTCAAATTCCAGAATCGGGGGCAGGAAGGGGGAGGGCGGGGAGCAGAAATAAAAAAGGAAAAATTTTTAGGGTGTAAAGTCTGGACAGAGGAACAAATTTTGGAGCAGGGATCCATCTCTTCTAAAAACAAACTCAAACATTGAACTCTTTGAGCCAGGCCCCCGTTGGTTTAAGAAGCCCCTCCATTCAAGGAATGTAAACTCCACAATGAGAGGAGCCTGGAACTCTCCTTTATGGATAGCAGGAAACTTCTTCAAAGGGCTGGTTTATGACCTGGCTTGAGAGCTGGAAATAATTAAGTGTTCTTGTCAAAGGTCAAAGTCATGGGGTGAAATTCCTGGGAACTCCAAACAACCCTGGGTTGAATGGAGCATTTGGGCTTTTTCTGCCCACGGTGAGAAGGCAGCAGGCAGTGTGAGGACAGAAAGAGCTCTGCCCGAGCTATTCTGCCTTCTTGAGTCCTGGTGGGTGCTTTGGGACTCATCTCGTGCTCCTGGTGCAAAAGAAAAGTGAGGCCAAGCTTAAAAAAATCTGTAAATAAGAATCACAGCCAAATAATGTATTTATAGCAGCACCAAATATGAACTAAATGCCAAAATCCTGGCAACACAAGCTAAGATCCTGATTCATTTTCTGTTCCTGATGTAACTCACTGAATTCAATGAAACATTGGACACCATGAATCTGTCACCAGATGAAGACAACAGCACCGCTCCGGGCCTCAGGAACTGCTGTGTTGCGCTGTGTATGCTAGAGCTACAATACCACCTGTGTTTGCAGGGGTTTGGTGCTACAACCTGAAGCCCGGCTCAGCTCCATGTGCCTGCCAGCAAGCAGAAAGGCAAGACAGGTATCAAAATGCTCCACAAAGTCAAAAGCCTACAGTCATATCTGAAATCCCAACTTGGTGGGCATCCCATTACACAACGGGATGAAGTGAGACCAAAGTAGAGCTAGTGGTGAGATTTGGGGATAGCTGGGGTTCTGGCACAGTGGGATAAGTCCCTCTCCAGTGCAGATGGCCCTTTAACCTACACCTCTCCTCACGCTCTCATTCTGCCAGCCTGCAGACAGCCCTGATCCATCAATAGCTCCTTGTTCATCTCCCCTTCCTCCTCCTCATTCAAATTGCTAAACCCAAATAGCAACTGAAACCATGCTGTGACCTCCTGCACCAACCTCTCTGTCTTTTGTGAACCGAAATTGATTTTCCTTGCATGGGAACATCCAGGATCTATCCCCTGACCTTCAGCTAGAGGTTGTGTGCTAGGAGTAAGAGGGAATGTGAAAGTGACATTTGGCTGTCAGTGCTGGTGAGAAATACGAGCCACCCAATGCTAGAAAACAGTCTGTTTCTGTCCCATGCCCGGAAACAGGGGAATTGCCAGACTCACTTAGAGACAGAGGTCAATATCCCAACTCTGACACTAGCCAGCAGCAGATGCTTCACAGAAAGGTCTGAGGAGCCTGTGGCTGCCAGACACAGGATAATCCCATCTTTATCTCCTGCTCTGCAGAACAGCACAGCCGGCACGCACACCAGTACAGGCGAATACACACACACTGGGAACTGTTGGCCTCTGAGCACTCTCCTCTTGGAAATATCACTGTGCCCTGTAAACACGGATAACAGTGGTTTGCTTCTCACCCATGGGCCTGACTCTGTGTAGGAAGGGAATGAATTAGATGAGAGATGCTCAGGGTTCATCAAATCTATATAGCACTGGGGTTTCCGTATTGTACATAGCTAATGATTGAACAGACTGTAGCCAGGGAACATGAGCCTGTTCACCAGCAGTCTAGACAGGAGCTAAAATACCATCAATATGACAGAAGAAGAAGACTGTTGGAATAACTTGCTAACCATTAGCCTACATTCCCCTAACCTGTGCTCATTCTTTAACGTGATGCTGTGCCCCTTTTCCACTCTTCCAGGGTCAAGTTTTAGTCTCCCAATGACTTCAGTACATAGTTCATGATCTTCAAGTCCCTAAGGAGATGGAAAGAAGGGAGATGGAAGGAAGGAAGGAAGGTGACAGGCAGAGTCTGCATAGGACTTTGTTTGACTCCAGCTGCTCTATAGGGTGCATCCCATTCTGAAGATCTTCCCTTTGGTTTCTTATGCCCATGCTGAGTTGTGTGAAGCAACCAATAATTTAAACTCTTCGTGAGTGGCATGAAATCCTATTCAGTTTCAAACTGGGCTGAAGCTTGTAGATGGGTAGAGAGGCACCGAAGTCTTGTCTAGCAGTGCTGTGCACCCAAGTGTCCTAACACATCCCACAGCACAGGTTCATCCCTCTTCCTTCCATCCCAACAAATGTTTTTCTCCAAGTGAAAGTCTCCTTCAAAGTTGCATCTCTATCAGAGATCAAACCTACTCATGGTTACCTAAGGTAGAGAATCAGAGTGCTACAGCACAGAACAGCTCCCCGAAAGGCATTGGGAGGATAGCAAGGCAGGTTTCTGAGCCTGAGTTATCTCACTGTCAAGCTCTGAAAACTGGTGGCTGGGATGAGGTCTTCCATGAGCAGGGAATGCCAAGTGTGCATCTACTTTCCATGTATCAACCAGCATTGCTGGTCCTGTGAAGAGAAAAATGGGCTTTCTTTTTGTAAAACTTCAGCTGGGTATTCGAGGTAAGGAGTGATAGAGGCTGTAAAAAGCCTCTGGAAAGGCCACTAGATTTCCTGGCCCAGTTTCTTCCTGCTTTTTGAGTTTATCTGCCATTACATAAATCGGATAATTATGAAAATGCTGCACCACTCAGCACCGGCAGCTCAGAGGAGAGGGGGAGGAGGAGGTTGTGTCGACCTGTTAGAGAACTTTGTTGTTGACGCAGTTCAGGAAAACAGAGATATCAGAACACTTGGTTCAATTACTGCCTGTTTCTGAGCCTCAGATGTCTTGCAGAATACATTCTGTGCCAGTAATTAAAATGCATAAAATTGTAGAGAGCTGTAGCATTATAATCCACATTATCTGATACTGCTGCTGTTTGATAGCTCTTCAAACAAAGCACAAAGCAACCTTGATCTTCCTAATGCTCTTTACTCAGAAAGGGGCCCAACACAAAGGGACTTGTAAGTCTGCCTTCCAAAATCAGTGGGCATGAAAAATAGGATAGCAGTTTCTTGGCAAAAAGAAGTGTTTCCTTGGTATTAGTGGAGCAGGCTATTTTTAGGTTGTTCTGAAGTATTTTGTGAGGGGCCTCTCTGAATCAGTCCAAAACACAGAAAATCCTCTTCTCTCATCTGGAGAACGTTGTACTCCCCTCTCGCAAGGTAAGCTGCTGAGCAACAAAATAACCTTACAGGCAGCGTTTTCAGAGGGGCTCCTAAACAAATGCCCTCCCCATGGGTCCTGGTGGCTTCTGTGCTTGCTGTCAGAAGCACTGATGAGAAGCTCATGTAAAAATGCATTCTCTGAGGCTGCTTCAGGCACCTGGCTCCTCGGGGATGATGTCTGAGGTAAAGCCAAGCCTTCTTCCACTGCGAATGGTTTCCTGTGGAAAACCAGGGCTTTGGTTAAGTCAAATAATCCGTTGCACACATCTAACAGAGAGCAAAGTGCTGACATTTGGGCAAAGAATAACCAAATGCTCCCAGCCTCAAAATAGTTCAGCCAAAAGACTGCAAGCTTTGAAAGGTTGCCAAACTCAGTGTTTTTCCATGCAAAATACGAAAAAGAGAAAAAGTGGGGCCTGTTCTAGAGGGACCCTCCACTTTCCTATTTTCTCATCAAATGACCAGGACCACTGTCTCGCTGTTAAATATATATAAATATATATATATATATATCATGCAGGCTGTTCAGATTGAGCATTTTTTTCTGCTTGCGCATTCATGATAAGTTACACTTTGAAGAAGAAGGAAGATACATGATTGTGAAATTGTTTTGGGTTTTTTTTCACCTGGAATAAAATAGAGACGATTGCTTCCCTCTGATCCTGAAACGAGCCAATTTCCTTGCCTAATGGAAAATGAGGTGGCATAAACAAGAAAAAGGGAGTCTGGTCTTTAGTTCTGTCCCCTTTTAGCAACTTGAATATCTTTCGCGGTGAAGACATAAGGTGAAACAGTTCTCGTAGATTCAGGTGATGTCTTCTGAAGAACATCCCACCACCTGCGTGTCCCATCTGTCCCTTATCCCTTCCTAATCCTTCTCCCAACAAACTGGGTCCAGCCTCAAGGACAGTGACAATTTCACTTTGGTTTAATGCATAGGTGTCCAGCCTTTTGTTTACACTGAGTAAAAAGGAATTGTCTAGGGCCTCACATACACAGGTTGCTCCAGAAGTAATACCTCCTATTTATTTCGAGCGTAGCTACAACAAATACAAAGAGCACAATCACATTTATCAGACACAAAATATATTTCTGAACTCAGTCACCACCATGAGCCATGCTTTTTCACCAGTGAAGAACAAGAGCCTGCATGCTGCACCCATAAAAATCTGCACCAGAGGAGGTGATCCACTGTCACCACTGCTGAAATTCACCACCCACCACCTCGCTGTGCTCACATCCACTGTTTGCTCTCCATCAAAATCCGGGAAGCATCAATGAATGCCAATGGAGGCAATTTTTTTCTGCATGGAGGAATTCAATGACATGCCTTTGCTCTATAAACACTTCCATGTCAGACACCTTTCTGTTAGACTGCCCCTCTGCCGCCATCTACTCCACGGCAACAAATGATAATGGAATATTGCTAGGAAGGTTCAACCTCTACTGCCATACCACCAACATCTGACTCTGATGCTGTGAGACAATGTAATTATACAGGAGGTGTTACTTTTGGTGCAGCCCTTATAAGATATACAACACTGTTAGTATATAAGTGACAAAACACTTTAGTTTTTAACATTTTTTCTTAAAACGTTAAAAAAAAAAAAAAGGAGAGAACCAAAACCATACAATGAGTGGGATATTTGACCTTGTTTTTGTGAAACTAACACGTGAGGGTGGTTTGATGGGTGTGTTGTTGAGTGATGGGTGCTTGTCTGGGGCCACTGTGCTGAGAAAAACCACTGCTTGTACAGTGCAGGGCTGGGAGTGGCTGTGGGTTGGACATGCCTGGTTTAAGGAATTACATCTCCTTCTCCTCTCTGTGCCCTTACCACACTCGTGGCCAATTCCTAACTTTTACCCAGACTGGAAGTTCTTAAATTACAGAAAACAAAACGATGCATGAAACCACAGCACTCAGTTCTCACAGAAGCCCAAGTGCATTTTTTCCCTTTCTTTATATCAAAATAGTACCATAGCAATAATATTAAAGCTATTGGTAAAGTGTAACTTTTCCACTTCACACTGAAGAATGATCATTATGATCACAGCAGTACCCCATTGTGTTTCTTTTTTGGGAACAGAAGGTAAGAACATCCTTCATGTCCACGTAAAACATGAATAATGATGATGCTTGCTCTCAAAGGCAAAGCATAGATCCCAGAAGCACTACTTGTAGCTATTTTCCCTGGAAGTGATTAAATGCAGATGGCTACTGGGTTTCACAACAGCAGGCGTATAGGACCCTTCAGACTGGCGAGTGATTTAAGTGAGGAAAGAAATTCACAGAATGTGACCTCTGGAATGCAGTTATTCCAGGAAGATCTGACATATTAGGGAGTAAATTCCAGAACTGACTTATTTCTGGTAACAATTGAGCTATAGCAAAAATATTTACAACGAACTTATTAAACAAAGACATTCAAATATTTGTCATGGAGTTTATTTACGATGAACCGTTTCTGCAGATCTCATTAGTTTCTTCTTAGGAGAGAAATAAATGGATGGAAACTTTGGAAATGATCCTATATGTTCATTTACAAGATACACACAAACCCCATTAATTTTAAACAACAGGGTAATAAACAGTGAGGACAAGCAAGGCACGCAACGCACAGCACTGCTGGAAGTGCCCTCACTCACGCTCCAGCCCTTCACAAAAGTTCTGTCTCTTCACAGCTGGTCCTCTCAATCCCACTGCAGAGTTTTACCCTGGTCTAAATAAACCCAAAGCAAAGCGAAGTCAAAACAGCATCACTGTACTGTTCACAAAAACTTTGTCAGAATGAGGCATTAGAAATATCTGAGGTGATCTTAAATGTTAGACTGCTCACCAGCTAGAAAGCTTCTCTTCTTGTCACCAGACATTGTAAACCCTGCTACAACCACTGCAGTGACGTCCCTCTCTTGGTTCATATCCTGCCTCAGTCTGCACCTTCAAACTGTGTTTGTTCTTGTTGCACTAATTATAGAAGCACAGAATAATTTACATTGGAAAAAACAAACCCTTGAGATCATCAAATCCAACCATCATCCAGCACCACCAATTCCCATTACTAAACCACATCCCTGGGTGCCACGTCCATGTTTCTCAATAACCTCCAGAGATGGGGAATCCATTACTTCCCTGGGCAGCTCATTCAAACGCTTGATCGTCCTCCCTATGAAGAAATTCTTCCCAATACCCAATCTAAGTCTCCTCTGGTGAAACTTGGGGACATTTCCTCATGTCCTATTACTTGTCACTTAAGAAAAGAGACCAACACACACCTTCCTGCACCTCCTTTCAGGTGTCTGTAGTTAGTGATGAGGTCTCACTTCAGTTTTCTCTTCTGCAGACCAAACAGCCCCAGTTTCTCCATCACTCCACAAAACTCCTGTTTTCTTGTCCCTTTAACATCTTCATTGCTTTTCTCTGGAATGAAATGTTCCCTTCTTACTCTCCCACATGTAGAGGTCTCATTCCAGCACTGCCAGCAGCACTTGATATCCATTTGTTCTCAGGTCAGGCTCCTCCCTCAGCATAAACAGCTCTCTTCTTGTACTGCTGTGTTTTTGCTTAAGTACCTATAGACAGTTGTATTCCCTTGAAGCTTTTGTTTTGCTAAGCTAAAAGAAAAAACCAGCAAGCTTTTGTAATACTTATCCCTTAAAATAAATAAATAAATAAATGAAATAAGAAAAAACAATCACTTTATGAACCTAATGATCCATCCCTGCACCTGTCCCAGTTTAAATTTACTTTCCTTGGAAGTAGGAGCCTGCACACCAGCACCTGACACTTGCAGCCCCCCAGCTCCACTCAGCCTCTTCTCCTCAGAATGATACCACTCCATCGTCCCAAGGGAAAGAACAAGTGCCTTGCTCCTGCTACCCCTTGCCATTCTTCCCTCTTTCCCCTGCACTAAAAATACCAGAACACACTGTTGTAATCTCTTGCTCAAGCTGTAGCTGTTATGCATTCCGTTATTGAAGGGAAAACAATTTGCAGTAGTTAAAGATAGACCTTTGGTTTTCTTGTTATTTACTTACGAGAATGTTGAGCAATTCAACCTTAGCATAGATAAACAAAATATCCCAAGAACATTTTAATGCAGTAATCTATCTGCCCTGGGAGAAAGCCTGCCTCCAAAGTTCTCAGTTTCAAAGCAGATAAAGGGGGATTTAAAGTGCAGCTGATACAAACTGTGGATCTGATTGCGTTTCCCCATTTCACAGTGACTTCTTCCTATTATTTATTTTGATGCTTGGCATCCCAAAGCCAGGAGGTGAACCAGGACCCTGAAATGACTCCATCAGGCCAGCTACAGGCTGGTCCCTCCCCTCTCATAATTCTGGCCCCTCTCCCTGCTCTGCACAGCCTTGTTCACCGGGATAAGGCAACGAGGACTCTGTACAGTGCTGTAACCAGGCAGTGTGTCATTCTCCGTGGCCAGGCATGCAGCGTGTCCCTTGGACACGCATTTTCAATTTAGTAAAGAAAAAAAAACAACAACCCAGAAGCCACTGTTGTCTTTTCTCTCACTTTAGTCCTCATCCAAACCAGAGGACGTCTGGGCTGTTCTGTCCCACTGCCAGAAAAACATACTGAGCACTTTGTACTGCAGCCTTCCTGGCAGAACACAAAACTCCTTAAAATGTACCCATTTTCAGACTGGGATGTCAAACCAGGCGTGGGATCGGATTTACTGTAAAAGGCTCCCTCTGGCCCACAACTCTTCCAGCAAAACCCTGATGTTGGGGCTTTTCAGCCTGGAGAAGAGAAGGCTCTGGTGAGATCCAAGAGCAGCCTGTCAGTATCTAAAAAGGGGCTGCAAGAAAGAAGGGGACAGACTCTTTATCAGGGTCTGTTGTGATAAAACAAGAGGAAATAGTTTCAAACTAAAAGAGAGGAGTCTTAGATTGGATGTGAGGAAAAAGCCTTTTTACAGTGAAGGTGGTGAGACACTGGCACAGGTTGCCCAAAGAGGCGGTGGATGTCCCATCCCTGGAGACACTCAAGGTCAGGCTGGACAGAGCTCTGAGCAACCTGATGTAGCTGTAGGTGTCCCTCCCTGTTCACTGAAGGGGAGCTGGACTAGATGACCTTTAAGGTTCCCTTCCAACTCAAACCATTCTGTGATTCTATGATTCTACGCTGGGAGTGCAGCTTTGAGCGACGTTTGTAGCTTCACCCAGCAGCCCAATGAGAACAGCATTTCACCTCATTTCAACACGAGCACAGCTGAAGCTGGATGAAATGGATGCCTGTAGATGCATCAGGATAGTTTCTTCCTCAGCAGAGAGATGAACTTGATGTGAGCGATGGAGAAAGGAGACCCAAGGCAGACAGCTTGTTGCTGTTTTCAGTATCTCTGCAGTTGGGAATCTTTCAATAAAGATTTTCGTTCCGATGAAACTAACAGGGCTTTTGGCAGAGTTTGGTGGGGTCAGGCTCCTCTCGCCACCCCCCAACTCTCCCCAAGTATTTATGTGCTCAGCTTGTACAAAACCTTGATGAATCTAAGCGTTATGAAGCACCGATTGCCTCAAAGGGAAACATAAATACACAGCTTCATGGGGCTGTTGGAAGAGGATTTAGGGGAATAAGTATCTTCAGAAAAATATGGCTACTAGATTTGGGGAAAACAATTACAGAGAATTGCAATAGGGGTACAAGTCAATCATCTGAAGAATGACCCATTGGGCTAGTGTTAAATAGGAAAACGATTTCTTCTAACAACTTCTGGAAACAGCTTCTGTTGAGAGGCAAGGCAAGCTGTAAAAGCAAAATAAAGAGCAGATACCAAATTGTTCAGCAGCACAGCCACTGACACTTGTATTAGGGACATGCAATAAGCCAAAGCGCTGCAGTAGCTGATGGCTGCATTATTGCTGCATCCTGAAAGTGCCATCTTGTCTCCCTCTGTTGCTTGAGCAACAATTTGTTGTCATTTTTCACCAACCCAAGAACTGTCAGGAAAGCCTGCTTGTTTTATTCTGGGGACAAGGAAGCTTGGAATAATTGTTCAACCAAAAATCTTACAGAACAATGAATTTCACATATGGAAGGCGAAACTGATTTACGTATTCCGTCCAAGTAGCAAGATGTGCAGCTGTCATACAAGCAGAGGAGGAGTGCCAGTCTGGATATACATCAGCCTGCCCAACTGAGGGAAATGAGAAGCTGGGGGTGGAGATGTTGACTTGAAAGGGATTGGGAGGGCCGGAGTAACTATTCTGATCTGCTCAAAACACTGGCAAAAGCATATGGTTCTTCTCTCATATCTAAAAATAATCTTTCATTTCTGCACATTTCTGAGGAGGGTCCTCAAACGTGTTTCCTTGGATTTATCGTAATATTTGGTATCTGACTTCCCTAGAAGCAGTTATCACATCCCAGACAATATTTCCTATTTGAAATTACTGCAAAGGGTTTAAAAACTTCTAACGAGACCTTAAGGACCATCCAAATGGCATGTTCATTGAAACAAAGAAAAAATCAACAGCTTTCCCAATGCAACAGAGATTAATAGAGAGGCTCGTGTACACATGCAAGATGAAGCTGACATGAGTCACTGTGGTACACATAGCCATGCCTGGAAGACCAGGAGCAGACATGGTGCCAGCCTGCTGCACCAGAACAGGGGACAGTGTCTGGATCAGGGGCAAGGCAGGCAACCAGAGTCAACCCTGTGCAGAGTAAGATTTGTTGAAGGGGGGAATAGGGTACCCAAACCATTTATTTGGGTATGAAATTGTAATCTTGATTTTGCCACCTTCAAAACAAGTTATTTTTGATGGGACTAGGAGGTGCAGCAAGCTTGGCCCATGAAGTACAAGGGAAATGCGACTTCAAGAAGGATACTGTCATGAGCAGCTGCAGGTCTGGTTCCTCCTATCTCTGATGCAAACACCAGTCTTTAGCAAAATGTTCCACAAGCAACTTAACAATCATGTTTACCTAAGTGAGCAGCTGATTAGTCTGGAGATTAGGAATATTTGATGATGTTAAAAACATGTCATGGATGGACATGGTCAGCACTAGCAGACAGGCAGTTTAAATAAACGTGAAAACATAAACAGCATTTGGTTTGTAAGGTGATAAATCAGCTGTGGCTGCTTATCCTTTTCAGAAGAGAACAAAGCTGGGGACAGACTGAGCGGGTTCTCTGAAATTAATAAATCTACCCTCCTATCAGGAAGCATTCTAGCAAGTATCCCACTCCAAAGCTGTGTGCGCTGAGGCTGAAAAACTGAAGGGCAGTGAATAAACATTTCCCTCTCCCACTCCTCCTTCTCCCCTTGCTATCTCCAGTTTTCTGCTGATGGTGGATCAGACCTGCTGTTTCCCTCTCCCCTCTGCCCACTTCTTTTGGCCTCAGAGGTCTGGATCAATTTTTCCACTCACTAGCAAGAGCTCTTTGAATCTTGCCTTGACCAAAACTTTATCAGATTTTAACTGTCTTACACCATCACTCTCTCTTTCCACACCACCTTCTCCCCTGCTTCATCCATGCCCCATCACACAGTGCAGGGGACATAGAAACATCTCAGTACTGAACAAAATTTCAACACAAAACACCCAATTACTCAATATTCATGCAATCATAAATCATATAATTCATAGAACTGGGAACATCTACAGCTTACATCAGGTTTCTCAGAACCTGACCTTGAATGTCTCCAGGGAAGGGACATCCACCATATCGTTGGACAATCTGCTCCAGTGCTACTCCTATTGTCCTTATGTCCAGTCAAATATTTTTCTGTATTGTTCCTGTGATGGATATTAGCACCATTCTCCTGAGTTAGTGAACTTTACCCCTGCCTGACAAAGGGCAGCATGGCTGTATGGCCTTTTCTTGACATCTTATTCACTTCAGACCCTACAAACAGCCCCTTAAGAGCCTCATTTCAGCATTACAGCTGTTGGGCTGGAGACTGAAGAAAGGACTTCACAAGAGGAAGCACGAACCTATCCTCATCACTTCTTGCTCTTTTCTCCAATGAATATTATCTGTTTTGTGACTGGTAAGAATTTAAGACAAGGGCTGCACACCTAACCCCACTTTCCCACTTTGTTGATTTAGATGGGGTCTTGTCCCATCTCCATGCTGATGAAGAGGTGTACAACAGAGACTCCATCCCTCCCTGCACAGGAAAGAAACCTTGGTCCTCAGCAATCATGAAAGTAAGGACCTTCGTTTTTTTTAAAGTAATTCAGGTTCTCAACTTCATACTCATTTGAGACAATGAAAAGGAGTGTCCTGAAGCACCGATGCACATTTTGTTGCCTGTGACTATTTCCCAGGTTGGTGCCGGGCTACACAGAGAGAGGCAGCCTGTAGCCATCCCTCTGCTAAAGCCCACAGTGTCACTTTGCAGAAGTATATGATTCAGAATTCTTAGCTCTGAAGCAATATTCTCAGGAATTACGACTGCCACAGAAAGGACTTTATGGGATAGCTACACCAAATGTGGTACCTAAAGGAGACCGCAGAACTCGACGCGTGAGCTGCTTTATTCAAAACGCCCTCAGCCTGAATATCTGTGAGATCCTGTCAAAAAACAAGGTTTGCTAAGCTGAAAGGAAATGACTAAAACCGGAAGAAAAACATTTGCAGTTTCTCTCTTTTACAAGAAAGAGGGGAGACCAAGTACAAGCATACTCTTACAACCAACTCTTGCCCAACAAACCACTGGGAGGACACAGCTTTCTCAGGCTACAAACTCAAGGAACAACGTGGGAAGAGTCTGCAGAGGGATTTTGGAGCATCCCCAGCCTGGTAAGTGACCCCAGCTGTTCCCCTTGCTTTGAGAGGGTGCTGCCTGGCCCGAGATCAGCTGGGTCCCTCCGGGTTTATCTGAGCGGCAGCATGGTGGGTTTTGAGCAATCCTGTCAACTTGTGCAAACTCTATGAAGGCTGCATTATTTGCCATTTTACTGCCACAGGGTGTTATACTGGGGGAGTATGTTCTGACTGACAGCTGACTGTTGTGATTTACCTCTTCCCACTCTTTTGCTACTGTTAAATTCTATACAAAGAGCTGTTTTGCTAGCAATCCTTTCCAAAGGTGAACCAGGAAGCTGGCTGGCAGCAATGGGTTTATTTGCAGAGTTGTTTGAGCGGTCAAACCCATCCACCTGCCGTGTGCTGAAAGGAAACGCTATAAACTGTTCTGGAAAAGGCCATCCTTACTCCAAGGAAGCTATATGTTACCAAACAGATCATCAGCATTTAATTGTCTCATCTATTGTATTTATCAGACAGGAAGTTTCTCATTTCCTTTTTACTGCTGAATATACAGTAAAGTCTGGTTCAGTCAGTTGTGGATACATCAAGATATAGTGGCAGTTCTCTAAACAGAGCTTCAGCATGTGAGAAAGCTCAAAGGCAATTTTAAAACGGAGTCTTAAAGACAGAAGAGATTGTTCTTTGCAAGGTTTGGACGTAGGCCTGCTCCATCATTCCTATTCATTCCTAGGCTTTCTAGCCTAGAGATTTTCATGTGGTTGAATTTTAATCATGATTTGTGTGTGTGTGCTTAATTCACATGATTCATAATGATTGAGGAACATAACACGATCACTACTCTGCTAGTCTGTGGTGTTGGGCAAGGTTTTTTCTAATGCTGGTAGGACTTGATTTAAGAAGCAGAAAAACAAAATGGCTAAAAAGCATCTGTGAGCATTATTTGAATAACAACTGCAAAGCTGTGTCAGCGGTACACAGCTCTTTCTTTCACTTTCCACAGATGTTCACTGCTGATCTGTGATTGTACATGAACACTCAGGAAATATGACATGGCCACCTGCACCACCCAGCCAGACTCTGAGAAACACCAGTCAGGGGCAATGGGATAGGATATGTCTTGGGTAACACTGTATTGTAAGCAGAAAATGAATCATTCTGCCAGCTTCCACCTTATTTCAAGGAAATATTTCCTCAGAAAAAGCTATACTCGGAGAAAATGCTCATAGAGTATATTCAGCTGAGCAATGCTCCATGAACTACTAAAGAAGGCCCATTCTTTTTACTGTCTTGGAAGGTTCCTTTGTACTTTGCTTTTTGCAGCCTGTCCCTATACAGTCAGGAGGACAAGACAAGGATGGAGACACCTGCACAGTAGTCGAGCTTTACAAAAAGCAATCCTTGGCAAACTCACTAAAGGTTGCTGAAGTCTGTATGAATTAATTCCTCTCTAAACTAGAAAATAACAGAAAGGTAGAAAATTCAGCTTGCAGTGGCAAGGCTTCCTCTGAAGCAACATCACTTCACAGGGTCAGTTAAAGCTACATGTGCTGTTAAGTGCATCATATAAACAGGAGCTCAAGCTTGATCAAGAATGGTCAAGGGAGCGCTGTGCTGAGGCTAAATGTCTGAAGTATGGATTTTTTTCAGTCTGCTTCTAAGGAGAACAAAACAAGGCAGATAATAACAGCTTGTGCTTCATCAGAGAAGCCACACTGCCTCTTAGAAGCAGCTTTGCTTCTCCCTCTGAGCCAGGTGCCATTGTGGCTCACAGGGCTTGCCTGCTTCTGGTGCTGGAGATGAATGAATGGGCTGGGGCCAAGCCTGGGAGGCTGGTGAAACTCAGCAGCTTGCAGAGCGAACATTCAAAATTCTAGCCTGCAACAGGAGGGAAGAGGAGTGTAGGTAGGGAAGGGGGAATCTGGTGTTTCAAGAGGGAAGGGGGATGAGGAACAGTGAAGCCATTTGGGGAAGGTGCTTCACTCTCTTAACAGTCCCAATCAGCTCCTTCTGCCAGCTGATCTAATCAACCCCAAGCAAGTTTTCTTCCCACCACAACTCCATACAGTCCAATCTGCGTGGTACTCCACAGAGATGTGCAAACCTGAAGGGTCTATAACATGAAAATGCGTCTAATGGCCACTCTAACACCTCCCAAAGCACTAAAATGTCTAGCTTACCTTCTGCTAAATCCAAACTTATGGGTTTTATCTGCACCTGGATAGGGCTTCTCCCAAGTAATCAAGGTGGGCTAATTGATAACAACAGTATTCCATACCTACTCCAATTATCTTTGATCATAGGCTATAGTGCTTTGATGCTGCTATTTTTAACAAAATCATTTTTGCTAGCTTTCTTACACCTGTATTTGCTCTTTTAGAACAAAGTATTCTCTAAGCCCTCTACCATACAAGCCTAGTGGCAGGCATTTTACCAGAAGCAGCACATTTTAAGCAAATATCAGCATTTCAAAGAAATTTTAAATTTGTACTTTCAAGAATGGAAACTGGAAATTACTGTTCTTGCTACTCAGTGGAAAACTATTTGAATGAATCAAATACTAACCAAAGAGTATATCATGAATACCAAATACTGAAAACATTCCCAACAGCATCTGGGCAACAAACTGAAAAGCAGAGACCGTTCTTTGTCTGTGAGTGGCATAACAAGGACTTCATTTGCCATTATTTGATTTGAAGCATGTGGTAAGCTGTTCTCAGACCCACTGACAACCCACCTAAGACAAGGCCAACAATTCCACTCTCTCAGCAGTAAAAGAAAAAAAAGGAGTCTAAACAACCAGATTCCCAGGAGAAATAGACAGACCATTATATGATAGTGACAAAAAAAAAAAAAATCTTCAATTTATCTCTGCAATCCCTGTGATTAAGACACAGTGATTGTGACTACATAGCAAGTGAGAGCAGTTCAGAAAAATGCCCAGCATGCTCTGTAGTTGATCCATCCAGTATTCTTGTTAGGAAGACTCTTGAGACAGAGCACAGACAACTTCCCCAAGACAAAAAGGAAGTCTCAAGTGAGGCACTCATCACAGCTCAGCTGCAACACCACCTTCTTCAACACCTCAGCAGATGCCGAGATGAAACCCAGCTGCTAGTGGGTTTTGCTGGGGAAAAATCAGATGAATATCTGCCTTATTCCTTCCAAACACTAATCAAGATCCTTCTGTCCAGCGCCTGAGCTATATAGGGGGCCACTGCCCAATAGGGCATTCTAACAAGTGCCTGCTGCTGTGTCTCTGATCTTTCTTAGAAAGCCTAACTGCTTTCTAGACCTCACTTGATGTATGGAAATGACTGCAACACCCATGTGCTCAGCTGGAACAGTGAAAACTCCAGAGGATTTTGTGACTTTTACGGATGCTCAAACCAGAGCTGGTCTATGCTCTTTGATGTTTTCTCCCTTCTCCATGCTAGTTTTCTTCCTCTTATCATCTGCCACTAGAAAAGGACTGAAGTGCTCTTCTGGAAGGCGACAAGCAGTACTAAGGACTAAAATAGTTGAAGAGAAGATATTTTTTCGTGTGATCATTAATAGAAGAAAGTAAAAGGGATCTTACTTTACAAAATCACTCAAACAGCAAGAAATGACCTCAGTTGCTCTGATGCTTAAGTTGAGAGAGGCTGCCTCATCCAGCCTGACTGCTTGTAATTCATCATCACGTCATTTTTTCATTACACAGAATCACAGAACCGTAGGGGTTGGAAGGGACCTCCTCTAGGAGGTCCAACCTCCCTGACAAAGCATTATAGTAATAATTACTACTAATTAGTTTCACAACATGTCTTGAGACATTCTGTGACTTGGTGCAGGAACTTGCTCATAGGGGAGGATGTGGCCAAAAAGCATCCACATCTCTGTACCTCGGTTTGTCCCTCAACCACAGTGACTTCTTCATCATGGAGCTTTCCTGTACTCACACAGATATTTTAACGACCTTAGGATACAAATCCCAGAGAAAAAAATGTGGGAAAAGGTCTTGATGGGAAGTATACATTTTTGGATAGCAAATAACTTCAATGAAATCATTTTGAGCAATCTGATTTGAATGGCCACCACAAAGCAGCACAGGACTGACAAGTACAGAAAGAGCCTTGGCTGCTTCTTGTGATAGATGTGAATCCAAAATGCAGCTAAAAGGAAACAAATCCACTTTCATTAACACTTCATCTTCCTATGAGCAATGGCTTGTTCCACGAGTGCCATCTGAGCAGATGAACTCGTATTTGCCAAAACAGATCCCTGAGTAACTCAATGCAGGACACCCCAGCAGAATTTTGTTTTGTCTCACATTCTCCTGGCACATATTTCTAAAAATAAGTCACCATTGCGTAACAACAGTGCTCATTATTTCTGCTCAGCTTTCTGATTAAAAGTGGCAAGAACAAGATTTCCTAAGCTGCAATTAAAAAAATAAATAAATAAATTGGAAAAAATGGAAAAAAAATGCCTAAGCAGATTTTCCACCACAATAATCAGTGCGTTATTTACCTAGTTCAAATACTGGGTGGGCAGTCTCACATAAAACACACTACTGATGTTGTGCTGAGTTACTCCATTAAGCATAAAGACTCAGGGTAAGAAGCATCTCTGGGGATGTACTATCCCATATACACATCCTGGGAGTTCCTGTGCTTCAGAACACCCCTCTGAAAATCAAATATTCCCCTTCCTCCAGAATTAAGAGTCTGCCATTGATAAATATAGCTAGAAAATAATGCTGTCATCACACTAACTAGACAGCTAAATAAAGATGCCACGTAGCTATGACTCCTGTCCCAGGATCCCTTCACTCAAAGAGAGAAAGAGGGAGGTTTCATTCTCCCTTACTCCCCTGTGAAGGTGAGTAGCTCACTTTGCAGCCTAGGGATGTGGCTGCTCCAGCAGAGAGGAGGAAAGGGCTCCTTTTTTTACCCTTTAGTGACACAGACATTCTTCAATTTATTTTATGGCTAGAGATGACATAGCTGTCTAGAGGTACTCTTGTGAAGAGCCAGCATGGGGGTGGAGATCTACAGTTCTGCTCCTCCATTTGATGTGGTCTCTTTAAAGGTCACCCACTGGGACCTAACACTGATCAAACTATTTTCACAAAAACAGCAGTGATCCCAATGAAGATTTATATAGCACATTTGCGCTATAGCTCTTGGTTCCTTTTTCTTAAATTACTTAAAGCAATATAATAACTTTCACAGGCATATCGTAGGAGACTGCCAACATTTCAAACATTTCCTTGATGTTGGATGATCACAATTGAAAGGAATGTGAATTTTATCCAGCTGTTGGTAAGGTTTTGTTTTCCTTAATCCCTGAGACTAAATCATTGAATAGTTTTAACCTCCAAACTAAATCGTAATTGAGACTTGCTGTCATTTAGGTTACCGCACAACTCTTCTACCCAAAACACTGAGGCGCCTTTGAGGAAGAGCTGGGCCAGGGGCTCACTCCTGGAATGGGAGCCCCTAGCACTTTTTGCTGCTGTGAGCTGGCCGTGCAAGAGAGCTTTCCAATATGCAGGAAAATGTGATCAAAGATTCTGTTCTCTATTGAAGTTTCTTTGTTTGAAGTGCTCTCTTAATCAAACCTGCGAATAGTACAACCCAGCCAGGACCTCCAGGCTAGATATAAAACTGATAGCTTGTGTCCCCGGATGCAGTCATTTTGCTTTGTACTGCACACACTGAAATTAGTGAAGATATGTAGCAAAGAAGTGGTGAAGGAAATAAGGAGTATTTTAGTACTGTTCCTACTGAAAGAAATTCCAAGCACTCTAGCAGCTAAAGAGCAACATTTGTTTCCATTGACATAGGTCAGGTCCCTTTTCAATTAGGGTGTTTTCTGCCCCACTGCAAAGACCACTCACAGATGCAAGGTGGTGGGAATGGAAATATCAGGGCCAACTCCCCAACAACCATGAATCAATATTAATGGAGAGTGAATGTCCTGCCAAAGGCAGAACTGATGGACAAGAGGGACAGCCGTCTGCTCACCACCTCCCTCAGTCCTCAGTGTCTCCAAGGAAACTTTCAGGCAACTTGAGGGATGGTCTGAAGGATTGTTTAATTTGGAGAAAATCCTAGAAGGATTCTATGTTCCCCATGGCTAGTTGGAGGGTGAAGCGCTTACCCGGTGATATCAAAACATAACCTGGAGCTGAGATTTTTAGCCTCAAGTCTTGATTAAAGTCTAGTAATTAAGAATAATCATTCAGAAATAGGTAGGAAAGAGAGTAACTGAAGGAATCTCTTTGGAGACCTGTTTCTCCCTTTCTGGAGGGATTGCTGATTGCCAATCTGGGTCTGGGTGCCTGACTTTCTGGCAGTTAAAATTAGGCAAGAGATGTCTGGGTTTCTGCACCAGAGCTTCTCCCTTTCAAACAGTGAGTACAATTCATTCCTGCTTTGCAAGGGAGTCACAAGGCTGAATTCAACAGCAGCAGAAGGTTGTTCATATGCTGCACTGCTGAGTGCCAAAAAAAGAAGAAAAGCCTGCACGTAACAAGCCTGAGCACCTCAGCACTTCACAGCTTTCATGCCAAAAAGAGAAGATCGGCATCTCCCGCAATATAATTAACTGTTCTTTTTATTCAAGTTGTTAAAGTTTCCACATCAGAATCCTTATTCTTTTTTTTCCAGGACTCAACTAAATCATAAATCCCAGTGACCATTTTGTTTTAGGAAAATATTCCCAATAAATACCAGTGAACTTTTGATCTCTGAAGTTATTCTAAACATGTGGCTTAATGATAACTAATAATAATAATAAGTGATAATTCTCACCAAAACTCACAGTCCCTATGATGCTTTTGCCAAAATCACACCAATCAAACAGCACAGGTAGGGGACCAACTGACTGCTGCAAGGGTTCTGGGAGCCCTGGCAGAGCCAGCAGTGCCCACTGGCTGCAATGAAACCCAACAGAGCACTGCACTGCACTAACAGGATAAGGCCAGCAGATATGGAGAAGTGGTTATTCTCCCCTGCTCCAGGCTTGCCAGAGCATATCTAAACACTGTGTGCAGCTATGAGACCCCATAGCGCAGGAAAGACACCAACTACATGCAGTGAGTTCAGCAGAGGACCACCACAACGTTGGAGCATTTGTTCTGGGAAGAGAGGCTGAGGAAACAGGCCTCATCTTGTCTAGAGAAGAGATGGCTTCCAGGGGACCTATCAGCAGCCCACTGGTACCTGCAAGGTCATGATTAAGAAGGCTGAGACAGGCTTTTCACAGACACGTATGGTGGGAGGATGAGACACAAAGGCTGTGCACTGCAGCAGAGGGTGCTCTGACATGATGTGTGAATAGACACTTTCCACGCGTGGACAGCCAGGCTGTGAGCAGAGCAAGTTATGCCAACAGGTCATGCAGTCTTCACCACTGAAGACTTCAAAGATAAACTGGACAAAGCTCTGAGTGATCTGTTCTGATCCCTGCTTTGAGCAGGAGTTCAGCTCAGAGCAGCTAGATGAACTCAAGAGGTCCCTTCCTACCTGAGTTATTCTGTGAATCTTCTACTATAGACCATAACTTGTCACGAAGGTCACAGAAACGCTGGCAGACATCACTGAACAGTTGGCAAGAACACAGAGTGTTGGTAAATTATATATCTCCTCTAACTTCATATTGACTTAGTTCAAAATCTTACGAAGCAAAAACTCAAAGGTTATTGTCACAATTATGTGAGTAGTCAGGACTAAGTGCTGATCTACCAAGATCTGGCCTGGAGCCAGGTGAAGTAAGTGGAAAGTTTGAGGGTGCGTATCAGCTGACTTAGGATGAAGATATCCAAACCTGAACTCATTACTGGCAACTGATTGACCGCCCACCAAGAGAAGTCTGTCCACATCTTTAGACAGAAATCTAAAATAGTTCTGACTGACTGCCAAAACACATTTACTCTTCTGACTATAAAGGGAGTCTGTCTGACTGCTCTGGATACAACCATGTATAGTGGTGACCTTTCAAGTGAGATGAGATGGATCCTACCCCCACTGACTTCAGCCAGGGGATGGATTATGCCTGGAGCCTGTTGTGGTCAACACAGTCAGGCTCAGAACTAAACTATTCAAAGTCCATTCAGAAATGCACTTCTGGTGCAGTTTCCCATTTAAGGATCTATTCCCACAGTTCTCTAATCTTAACTATTCACTAGCAGAAATTCTTTCTTGTCTAGCATGTGTACTACAGCTTATAGGAAGAAATTGAGAGAAATTTCATAATGAAAAGCATGAGAAAAACAAACAAAAAATACCTGACTCTATTAGCAGACCTTACAAGTAATGCATGTATTGTGGGATAGAATAGCTTTTCTGTGATTCTGTGCTGGGCAGTATGAGCTTGTACTCATGCTTCACAGAAATGGGAGAAACTTCCCACATTACTGTGGGAAAGACTTCCAGCACAAGTAAAGAAACGAGTGTGCCATGCACTGACCTCGGGATACCATCCATGCAGAGGGTGCTCCTGCACAGAGCAGATGGAGATGGACAGCAGGCAGGGAGTCTGCTTTCACTGAAGATGCTGGGGTTAACTCTGTAGCTTCACAGTCCGTTTCTGCTGGCAAGAGCATGAGGCCACGTGATGGGAATCGAGATGCTGATCCAGGTTAAAAATAGCCACGTGGGAGGCTGGACGGAGAGCAGTACAGCAGCCAGCTGCTCCCAGCAGGCGATGCCAGCAAAGCAGGAGGAAGGGTGGGATTGCTCTTCTCGTCAGCTACCAGCTCACGCTGGCCACTGTTGTAGTGCAGTCTCTGAGCTGAGGGGGGTCTGGGTGACCCACACACGCACACCCTCATTGGAAAAAACGTCATAAAGAAAAGAGCAACTGACTTCTTCTCTTGGAGAGAAACATTATCTTTCATGAGGCAAACTGAAATACCTAACAGTTTTTCAAGTACATGCGCCTGAAGAAATGCTGCATGCCCAACTCCTGCCCATATCCTCTCAGTGACTATTCCAACCTACTGCCAATTGTTGACTGCCCCAGTCAATATTCATTTTTGTACTGTTTAAAGGTTTCACCTCCACTGTCCATGTTTCCACTTCTTTTACTTAGTTTTTTAGTGCTGATCCCTCCATCTCTGAGCCATACCACTTGCCTTGGTTATATGAAGAGTCAGTGTTAGCCTATGAGTGTGGGTAAGCAGAGTGCTGAATTTCCCAGCTGACCCAAACAAGTCAGCTCCTGAGTTTCCTCAGTGAAATGCTGATACAGTGGTTGAGAATACCAAGACAAGCAAGCAGTTTTGACAAAACAAGCTTTTATCAGTAGGTGCCATGAAGCAGATCAAGATCAGAGAAGGCAATCACAGAAATGGCAAGGTCGGAAAAGATCTCCAAGGTCATCTAGTCCAACCATCCACCTACCACCAGTATTTCCCCTCTAAACCATGCCTCTTAGACAACTTCTAAATGTCAATACACTTGCTATGAAAGAAAAGTTCAAGATCCCAGTCTCGATGTATTGCATGCAATCTGTGAGAGAAAAGCTTGCTCTGTGTTGAATTTGTTGGAAATAATAGGAAGGCCCTTCAAAAAGGATCAGGAGGCTTTTTGAGTGTATTAGTGATGCTGGTACTCATCTCTGGCCCATGATGCCTTAGCAGGGTGTATTCAGGTACAAGTCACATACAGGACAGATATTTGTACATATTATGTTGTTACACTTCTCATACGCCTGACAGGACTCATAAATTGCCTCTGCTGATCTCTATGGTGCTGGGGGCAGTCCATTTATGAAAAAGTCAGTTATGTCTATGTTGATTAACAAAAAACTCACTCTAAAACTCACTTCCAGTTTCTATCCCTCTATCAAGAAGTTCATTCTGATCCAGACCTCCCTACATATACATGTACAGCATCTTGGTTACCTCTCAGTCTTTATCAGAACTTCTCTTCCTCACAAAGTAGCAGAAAGGGAACCAAGAGTTTCCCTTTCTATCTTTCTTTGATGACTGAAATATACTTATTGCTATGTTATCATCTTTAAAATGCCTACCTTGATAAAATTTTAATCTCATGCTTTATTATGACTTTTTTTTAGTTTGGCAGATATTACATTATACTAGATTTATATTCTGATGACATGCTAGATTTGAAAAATCAATTGTAAATTGACATCAATATTCAGTGTGTCATAAACCCATGTAAGAGACACAGTGCTAATTCCTTTTGTACTAAGAACTTCATTCTTTCACTGCTGTCCTGAAAGGCTGTCTTCAGCTCAGCAGCCACAGTTAGATCCTGAAAGGCTCCAAGTTAGCAGGAGGACTAAGCTAAACATGGTACACCAGGCAGCTTGCTCTTGCTAGCAGCAGCATCCCCAAGGAACTTCACCCTTGGTCTGTAAGCTGAAAGATGACTCCAGCTGCCTGCTCTGCTATCTGTACCTGAGGTGCTCAGATCAAACCAAGTTTCACTGCACAACTGCCTGCAACACTTGGACATTGGACTGTTTCCAGACATTCACTGTTTTTACTCAAGACTGTCAAACCAGAGTATTTCATCATGACACATGTGCCTCACATGAACTTGTTTACCAGTATCCATTCTCTAAAGGGCGTGGTTCTTGCTACTTATAGACTGACAGACAAACCCAACATCCTAATTGAGTGATTGGCTACTGATACTGAAAGCAAAAGACATTTTTAGTTGCCTGTCTTCTAATCTGAATGTGCCCACCCGCAGCACCTAACCATTAATTAATTATTCGATACCTCTTTGCTTTTCACTACCAGTGGAAGAATATCAAATCTCATCTTTCACAAACTGACTTAGCTTCTTCCTCCTCTCTTTAGACAGCATGGTTCAACCTATGCTCATGCTGCTAAGCCACTCTGTTCTCTGCCCATCTGTCAACATCCCCTTAAAATGTGTAAACACCAGAAGAGAACTTGGTATTTCAATAATGGTGTCGTTAATGTGGTACATATGGAAATATCACCTCCTTGACCTTTACTCAACAAGACAGTAGCATTTGCTCTCAGGTATACTGTATCACAAAGGGAGCACGTGTTTAACTGATTACACATCATAACAACCAGCCTGGCTAAGTCACTGGTTTGCAAAACACTGTCTATATAGTATGATTAAAAGCACACTTCTAGTCTGCAAGTACTTTGAATTTGACCTGCAATTCAAATACACATTGTTTCTATGAGAGGAGTTTACCAGATGGAACAGTTTTGTCCTTGACACTGTCCTAAAATTACTTCATCACTGGTTATATCATCTTGGTCTTTGTCTAATGAAATACATTATTTGTTCTCAAGCCAAGAACCAAGTGACTGAGCAGCTCTGGGCCAAGGACTGGGACTTTAGGTGCATCTGTCAGAAGTGTCCCTTCTGGATGATTCCCCCTTTGCAATTGCTTTAGCAAGTATGACTATCTGCCAAATTGCAATTCAATCAATGTCTTGAATTCATCTTATATACTTCTCGTGTTGTTGTGACTCCAAATATCATCTGGAACAAAATCAGTTGCCCTCCAGAAATTTATATAGAAATGTATATTTAAGTAAATATCAAAACCACTACCCATATCAAGTAAACAGGTGACGTCTTACAAAAAGCACATTTATTTTTTGATGAGATACACTTTTCAAAAACTACACTGATTACCATAAATTACCTTCTTTTAACTCCTATATATCAGGTATCCTGCAGTTTACCCCAGAATTTATCAGCTTAATTCCTGCTCTTCAACTATTTGAGTCTCTCCTTCCATCCTTCATTTGAAGGCTTCTTGGCCATTCTGACAACTTTTACTTATTGTCCCCTCTGTGGGATTACAAATAAAATTTCTCAGAAGAAAAAGCATAGGTGCTTAAAGCAAACCAAGTAGTAAACTTGGTTAAAACCCTGAAAACTTTCACCCTTGCCTTTCTTTTGGCTGGGGAAGGAAGCTGATGCAGGAGGAGTAGGAAGACTTGACTCCCCCTTATACCAAGATCTTACTGTATTTCCTTGAAGCGATGCAGCTCCAGGACAACCTCTCCATTGCATAAACTGGGAAGACACAGCCACCAAAGGTGGAAGAAGTGGACAACAGACCTTTGGGACATGTCAACTTGTGCTTGGTGCATCCTTGAGCATGGTCATTACCTTAAGTTTACCCGGCTCATGTTATTTAAAGAAGGGATAGAGCTGAGTTAAGTTAGGACGGACTGCCTGGGTAAAGAGATAGTGCAAGATACGAATGTTCCAGGAAGACGGATTAGTGGAGCCCAGGCTCCCAAATTCCAGGCTGGAGACAGCTGCTGTTTCTAGTTTCCCAGACAGCAATGAAAAACCATCTATCAATTCACGTGCAGGTTAGTACCGCTACCTCACACTGACTCAGTGCTAAATTCCTGCACCGGGAACTCAGGTGACCTCCCAAACCCAGATGGAAGGTTTTAAGAACTGAATTATTACTCGCATACCACAGGAGAGTAACTGATATGCTGAAGTGTCTTTGACTAATGTATTTTGTCTAACTTTTCATCTGCTCCAAAACTGTGTCCGATTTATTACTTCTGACCAGAAATAGGATAACTTGTGTGGCAAGTTTTACCAATTAAGAGAGAACAGTTTGTACAATGTTATTGCCACCTGAATCAGAGAAGAAACAGCCACTACCCCTCACACAATATTTAAAGGGTAAAAAATCTTTAAAGGCATATACATGTTCATGTGAGGAAGGGAAAATGCTGGCAAGAGCTATGCTATAAGCACATCTGTGCTCAGAGAACAGACGTCCACTATTTAAGGAATGGCTCCCTGATGCTCAGCTTTGAATGTGGAACAAATATTTAGTGCTGGCTCTGAATTCTCCAGATTTGGAGTTTAAAGCAACGTGAAGTAGTCTCTGCAGCACTGGAGCCATTCCACACAGATTTGCACACTGGGCTTAGCTTACAGGGCTACTCTGGGGATGGCCAGCCTTCAAGAGGTGGTCCTTGGCTGCTGGAGTTAATCCAGCAAAGACTCACTCACTGTTTCTGCAGACCTACTAGGACTTGGTTTGCGTGCTATTTCCCTACTGATGGCAATACTTAGGAAACTAGGTAAGAGTTAAGGACTTCCTGGAATTATGCAGGAGGCACTAGGAATTGTGAAAGGCGATGACCAAGGGACTTCCAAAAGAGGCCTTTGCACAAAGCCTTGGTCTCCACCCTGCCTTCTTCCTCCTTGATAGGAACACACTTCCCCTCCCACAACCTGCCCTGGTCCTTTCTCTTGGATGAAATCCCTCCCTCCCAGCAGGAAGGGCAACAACAGGGCAGGGAAAACTTGTGCAAGGTTAAAGAGTGAGGCAAAGCACATCCCTCAAGTAGAAGCAGGCATGCTGACCTGCTGCAAGGAACCTCTCTGGTCAGCTTGTTTCAATTACAAAAAGGGTGAGAACCACTCATCTGAAGGGATAGGAAAAACTTCAGAGCACTGCTATGGAAAGCCTCTTTCAGCTCAGCCTGCGTTCCCAGAGCAAATCTTTTGAGAAGCTCCCAGCAGTCCTACCATCATGTGCACACCTCTGTGATACAACTCCAAAAGTTAAACCTGGAAACCTAAGAACTTCCGTGTTGAAAAAAAAAAAACAAATAATTATTGAAACAAACCAACCAAAACAAAACTAACCCACACTTTTAGCAATAGATTTGCACAGTCTCTGTTCACAGTAAGTCCTAAGCTATGGGACTGTTCTCATTAACTGCTGGCACTCAAAACAAAAGCAGTAGAAACTAGGGGAGAGGGGGGGGGATGATAAGACTGGGAAGGATAAAACAGTGAAGGAAGCAAGCAGAAAGAGAATAAAGCACCAAAGCAGAGAGACAGAGAGCTTTTAAAATCCTGAAGGAGGAAGAAGCACAGAGGAGCTCAACCACTTCTCTCTCCCAACAAAAAATTCTCACTGCTGAGATTTCATCAGAATTACCCAAAACCCCTCTCCCACCGATGCCAGCTACCATTCAGACCACACAACATTGCTGGTGGCTGTGGGACAAAGAACAGGCAGATGGAGATTTCAGTCTCACTTGGGAACCCTAGAGTGGAAAATCTTAGAATGCTGGCACTACAGCCTGCTTGAAATGTCCTATGTCCACCACAAGATCTCAAAGATGCACCAACCTACTGACACGTACATTCTATCCTTCACATCTACCACCCCACATCCTTCACATATCCAGATCCCTCTGTTCAGAGGCACCATCCATTTCTCTAAAGAATCCTGTTTGGAAAGGATCATTGAGAAGACAGAAATCTGCATCATCACGTAGAAAAAGCCTCTGCTTTAAGTAATTCCCTCCTTGAAAAACATTTTTAAGATTATCTATTGTTAAAGAAAATTTTTCTACTGATACAACCCTCTATATAGGGGAAATATTTGAGTCTTGCAAAAGGATTAGTCTGAAGAAAAATGTTAAAAAAAAAAAAATCTGAGAAAAGCATAACCCTCTTTCCCTGCACTGCATTAAGTATTGAGCATAAATAATTTTTTGTTTGTTTTAGGGTTCCTTAAAATAAGGTCAAGCACCAAAACAAGAATAATTGTGACCCAGAGTTTTTCCACCCAAAAATATCAAATTGTGCCCTTTGAAATTAAGAATTAAGAAATTAAGAAAAAAAGAACAGCTAGTAAGTCCCTGAAAATTATCAGTTCTTATCAAAAGGATTAATTTGAAATAAAGAAGGACTTTTTACTACAAAAATGACTTGGAGAAAGTCCCTTCCAAGCAACTTCTCTAACAAGGCTGTCAAACGTCTTGTGCTCATCTCCCAGGGAAACGGTTCTGTAAACTGAAACCTCCTGGTATTGCAAAAGCAGGAAGAGACTCCTCTGACCTCCACAGTTTCCACACTTAGAAAAGCGTGTTCCAGTGTCACCAGAAAATGACTTGTACTGCCCCTTTGAATGTCGACTCTTTTGCTCTGTCATCTGTCCAACAGAAAAAGTTTTTATATATAACTATGAGTTGATGACCGTTGGCAAACTAAAGCAGAAGTACTGAGTCTGCTTCAGTTTGCCCACGCACACGTCGGAGCACTGCCAGGGCCACCGGGTCACAAATCCCAATCTTGTCCAGTGTAAATCACTTAGCACATTTGAAAAATGCCCAGTGTGGTAAAGGGCAACTTCTCATCCTCACTCCCAAAGCTTGCACCTGCTGCCAGTTTTGTTGGCAGAGTTCTCCCAGCTTCTCTTCTGCAAGCCCTGTCCAATTCTGCAGGCAGATGGCCACAGGACAGGAAGGAGAAGGTGGGGTCAGAAGCCAGGCCCAACTTGTATGGCATGTCAGTAACCAGGTAGCCAGTCAGCACATGCACACTGTATCACCCACCGTGTGTGTGCTGCCTCACCTTGTGAGGACATGAAGGAAGAGGCTGAGATAACTGTGGCTTCCAAAAGCTCTTTTGCTAAGTCTAGTGCTTGTGGCATAACTTAGCTTTGAGATGCACAAGCCACTGCCTTTCTGTCTGTCTGCAGGAAGAGCTGGCACTGCCTTCTAAGGCAGTTGGTCCCTGCAGAAGTAGAGGACCAACCCAGGGAAAGAGTGGGAAGCAGTGTTTCAGGTTCATTTCCCATTTGTTCCACGTAAGGGCAAATGCATGTTTATACAGGTGTAGCTAAGGTGGCTGATAAGGCTACGCACTGTCGCCTCTTCTTTTCATCTGCTGCTAACATTTTTCCTTTAAAATAGATCTCAGATGCAACTGCACGCATCATCTACAGTGACAGATCTCTGGAAGATGGAAGCCACAGCTCTCCACAGAGCTCCAACAGGTGACATTTTCAAACTTGTAGTGAAAGCATGACCTTCTATTCAAGGTCTGCCCGGATTAGTTTCCTACAACCATACTGCATTGAACCAGATTTATTTGGACCCATGAGCTACAGTGCATGAATTTCACATTAAGTGATATTCTAATCAAGATCAAATGGCTCAGAGCAATATACGCAACAGCTCTCCTTCCCATTATTGAAATCAAATGGTCCTGCATACCTGAGGTGAGATGGAGGAGCAGAGGACAACCACGTATTGCATAGGAGACCGGAGAGCTCCTAGCACCACACTCACACCTTGTACTGATATAAACATGGAAAACATTCAGTGACCCAGCAAGGGAAATGCTGTTTTGAATGCCAGACCCCAAGCTGAACTGGCACAAGCCCTGGGCTCAGTCTGTGCAGCAGTTGCTGCTCTCACAAGCTGAATTCCCCTGGAACTGGTCCAAGTCAAGGCCAGATGTCAGTTCCTCATACTATCTCCCATGGGTGGCACACTCTGCAGCAGAGCTGCTGGAGCATGAAGCTCTCAAAAGCTGTTTTTGTACGTGAGAAAACCAAATGCCACCACTACCTGCTTGCACCGTTTGGCTGCCGCGTGCCGCCTGGCACTCACCTCCCCATCTGTGCCATGACCTCATCCTCCTCCCATGCCAGAGCATTCCAGGTGAGCCTCTCACCTGGAGCAGCACAGGAGCTTCTGTAAACAAGTGGTTTTCATTAGTGGTCAAGCTTAAAAAAAAAATAGTTTACAGAACTTTTTTTTTTTTTTTTTTTTAAATCATTTGTATATATATACATATACAAGTATATGTTGGAGGTTTGTTGAACTTTGAAAGTTTTTGCTGCCAAACGGTGTGCCCTTCTTTTTGTTAGCAAACAGCACGCATACATTTCTACTTGGCTGACCGTAATTGGTATGCTGGTGAGATGTTTATCAGGGGATGTAATCTGCTGTGATTGGTGGACTGAAAAGAAAACAACAAAAACTCACACACCAATGAATGGCTTAGGACATTACAAGCAGTGTTTTCAAGTTTATCCCAGTGCTGAAAGTAATTATCCTTTGGCAAGTCTACAGGAGGAAGAATTCTGACTATTTGATAGCACTGCAAGTAAGCCAGGGGAAGACAAGCTCAGAGGGAATGAATTGATCCTCCTGAAGCAGAACTGGATGGGTGCTGAGAGGAAAGCATGTCTGAGATAATCTCCCACTATCACATGCACATCCCATCACACAGAAATGGATGAGGACCTATTTATAGGGCTTCAAATGAAGAGCTGACAACTGGCACTTAACTATGCACACTTAAGTATGCATCTTCTTAAGTAACTCCTGCCTTTTAAAAGCACATTTGGTTTCAATACAAGCTTATACTTCGGATTTTGTTTTTACTTTTTGAACACAAGTCTGAACTAGTCCTTTTGTCTACAATTACAGCCCTGACAGCTGAAACCATGATTTACTTCATCAGCGGTCATTCATCTCACGAGGCTGGATGCTAAAAATCTACCATCACCTTGGACAGAAGTCCTCTCCACTAATGTTTAAGCACTTCAGCCTCTTAATCTCACATGGAAAATCATTTGTGACAGCTGGGAGAAACAGAAGCAGGAGTGAGTGGTTGAAGGCAGCTACTCCACTCTCACACAGAGTTTGAAAGATGGAGTTTGCTGGCTAGGGCCCTTACCCACCTTGTCAGACATGGCACCCTGCCACCATGGCACACACTCTTGCACAAAGCAGAGGTGGCAAACATCGTGGCCACTAAAGCCCAAACAACATGCTGGCTTACTCAATTTGAGATTTAGAGACTTAAGTATTCATTTGTTCACTTGGTCCAAGAGGTCCAGTTTGGTAAAGAGCTAGAGCTGTTACTCACAGGTTTGCATAAAGTGAAACTGGAGGAGCTCGTGGTTTTTGCCCTCCAGAACGAGCTTTTGCTTCTTGGTTCATAAGTGAGCTAATGCTTCAGCCAGTGCAAATCACTGTTTTACACCATGCAACGGGAGAACCATTCAAGGATCCCAGCTCAGCTCTCATGATGGAGGAATCTGAGGCACCAACAGTCAGGAGAACAAGCAATGAGATAGATTGTTGCCATGCTGATTCCGTCAGTTTCTATACCCCTCTACATTTCTAAGTTCATGCTCCTTCCCCTAGGAAACTTCATATCTGGACCAGACCGCTATGCACCCAAGCATCTTACAACCAAACTATTTAATTAGATCATTTGTCCTCCTCACTCAACTCCAAGTGACATTTACTATTTCTAATGCAAAGAGCTGACGCATCATTGCCAGAAACAAAATACAAGTTGCAGCAAACTTTCAATGGCAATTGTAGAAATAGTGCCCCACTACCATCACCTAAACATCATCTCAAATTCCTGAGTGGGACTGCAAGCCTTTCCTCACACTCTGAATGGAATACATTAAAATGTTTGATGTCTGTCATGCCTTATGTCCAAAGAGTTTGCTCATAATGCTTAACTCAAGGAGATCTTCAAAGCTTCAAAGCTAGCACTAGGAAGAAAGCTCACAATTTGTAACCTTTTCTTCCACCTTTGGTGTGGCACAGAGCAAGTTAACTAGTGTACGATGTAGCAGAAGACACAGCCACAGTTATGGGCTACGTTTACATGAGGAGCAGCAGCTTCTGATGGTGATTTCCCAAACATTACTGGAATAAAGTGATTCCACCCTATGCAGTGTTCACACAAGCTGGAGCAGCATTCTCCCACAGACTATCCAGGTAGAACCCTATGGGTGCCTGAAGCTGCTTCCTGGTTCTATGCCAACTTCCATAGCTTATTTATTGCTAAATGTGGAAATATTTATTTCAGGACCAAGCTGGCCCTGCTCAGTTGAGCTCATGTGCTGTGTAGAAATGGACTGATGTCTGTCTGCCCACTGGCAGACCCCAGGGTGTTCCTGGCACACATGGGGTGAGTGACTCCAGGAGCTATGTCAACCTCCCCCAGGCTCTGCTTTGCCACCCGTGAGAAAATCTTCACTTACATCAGAACGTGAGGACTCCTGCTGATACATGCAAATCCAACACAGAGCCAGAGCTTTATTTCCCTTTAGCTTTTAACTATTCTGCTTATTTTGCTTTAACATTAACTCATGTCTGCTGTTCCTTAGGTTCTTTATGACCTCCTGCGTCTCACAACTTACCTCCTTCTACTCCATGCCACTGCAAAAGGCTTGGTGGGTGGCAAATGTCCCATCTGCAGTGCTGTAGATAACATGAGACTGTAAAATTTTCTACAAGATTTGTGTGGTAATTATCCCTAGGCAGCTCATTCAGCAGAGTACAGTTGGAACCCACAGAGACATGCCTCCAGCTTTTGCACTGCCTCCCAAACTGACATGCCTGAGTGCAGTCATGGCCCAGCGCACACTGAGCTCCAATTGGTGCAGTACCTTGGATCTATAAGCACAGACACAACAGCTTGAAAGAAGAAGAACCAGTACACATGGGGCTGAAAACAATACATACATTTTAAGTGTACGTAGGTTTGTATATACACAAACACACACTCCAGACCTCTCTGGCACATCTCACTCTAGCACTTGGAGCACCAAAAGTGATTACAACTTAAAAAAAACAAACAAACAAAAAAAACCAACTTTGGTTACAAAGTCAACTAGCCTGAATTAAGCCCACAAAAGCAGCCTTTATAGCTGAATTTCTTAGCTTTAGCCTTCACCCGCATGCATTTTATTGCTTCTCCACACAAATCCACTGCCTCATCACTTACATACTGTAAATTAATTTAGTCAAGGGCTGTACTCTAATAGGTTTAGAAGGGCCCTGTTGTACTTATTGCAGAAGGTATAATATGCTGCTGATGTAGTGAATGTGGCTAGTAGAAAGAAAAATCACAGTCTCCTGTTTAAAAAAATCAGTTTCCATAACTTCAGAGTGTATCTGAAAGCACTGCAGTTCCTACAAAATACTTACTACTTTATTTAACCCTAAGCTTCAAAACATCCAAATTCAAAACATCCAAACTAGACAGGCAACTATAGCAAGATTTATCTTTGAGAACTTCAGCTGACCAGTTAATTAACTGGCTAATGGCTAACCTACAAAGCAGACAGCCAAGACTTCTCCCAAAGAGGCACCTCCAGAAGGTGAAATCACCCATTAACATTCGAAAAAAAGGCTCACCTTTGGTTTAGAAACATCTTTCTCCACTCATTGAGAAGGAGCTCAAATTAGATGCCTGTCAGCTAGCAAACCAACTCCTTCCCTGAATGATGCTAAATGAATTCCATCTTCTTTTCTCTCGTACAGCATATCTCTTCTCACTTGGCAGGTGCATGGGCACCTATGATAACAGCACCACCAGGTAGCCAGCCAAACAGAAAAGTAACTTTGCAATTCAGGGCTGAGGAGGACAGACTGCACATGCAAAATAAGGCCTGAGATCTTGCAGTATGAAATGGAAACAGAAAGGGAACAACTATAGCTGAGTAATAAGGAGAAAAGTTTTTATCATTTAAGTGATTGGACCTCAAGCAAAGGTCAGACCACCCCAACTTCAGCATTATTTTTTCTAACAAGCACTATCAGTATAATCAATATGTCCAATCAAACCTTAATAGGATGCCTCTAACATCATGTTCCAAAGACACCCAAAGAAATACACTGGAATAACAGACTTCCACTTGTGAAATGGCCTTCTGTGAGGAAAGCTTACACCACTCTACTTGAGCTAATTCAAGAGCCCATAGCAAAGCAAGATCCTTCACACTCCTACAGAGGATGAAGCATCTTACAGAGAAAGGACATGTGGCCCAGACTGCTGCTCCAGGCCTACTAGAGGGGAACGACCTCTGGAGTAATGCTCAACCACTCACCTTCCAGCCTGCTAAGCAGATTGAGAGGCATTTATGGTTTAAGTGGAGCGGTTAAAGTGCCTCTTTGCCTACTTGCAGTTCAGAAACACTTATCAGGTGAGGTTCATGCCATGTCACAACAGGAGTGGCCCTAATTTCATGAGTGGGGACCAATTATGGGATCCATACCTGCAGTTTGACCCCAAGAACATCCACCTACCTGCTCAAAGTCTGTCATGAACACCTTCCAGCCTGAAGAACCAGGCAACTCTCACCACCTGCAGCTCTACAGCTGCCCTGGCAATTCAAGTGTGTTTCTATAAAACTCAAGCATACTTTTTCACAATTGTTGCTTCCACGCACCTTCTGAACAGTGAAACCAATTCATCAAGGTTTACAAGTTAGCCAGCAACCCCTGCTCTTCTCCAAGTTCACTCATCTCTCCTCACATCTATATACTAACACTTTGCACTCTGTGTAGCCATCTGACCTGAGACACTCTTCTGATCAGCCCCTCCTTGAGCAGAGAAGCATCTTTTCAGCTAAAAACATGGCTTTGGTTCCTAGCACTACCCCGATTTTTTTGCCAGGTCTAGTACAAGTCATTTCACATCCCCAAAGCAGTGCTTTCTCTCACTGTTGCCTGTTCAGGTTGCAAGGACTGTGTCCTCCAGCAAATAAAAAGGGGAATTCACCATCAAGCAATAAATAACTTGTTTGTGAAGCAAAGGCACAGAGCGCCTGTTCATTATGCAGCTAAAGGGGAAAAATGCCTTACAGCAGATCTGGACAGCATGTGGGTTACACCTTATTTTCTTTCCTCACTGCTATGAAAGGGCACAAAGTACAATCATGCAGTATGGAGAACAGCAGTTAGCCCTTTGAGTACAATGTTGTCCTTCAGAGGAGAGGGGCTTAAGACTTCATGTTTGCCTTTCTTCCTTAAACACAGCTGACAAGGATCTCTTCAGCATTTTTATTTTAAAAAGGATTTTAATTGAATTTATCTTTCCATTATTTTTAGTACTATGATTTACCCTGGTAAGCCACACATACCACAGAAGGATCATTTTGCTGCTGGTATCGTTTGGCAAAACAAACATACGGCCAAACTGTATGGCTCAGAGTGGACTAAAGGAACAAACTTATCAATTGAAATGCAAGGCAATAATCCCAACATATTAATTTGATATTAATTACTTCTGGAGCACTATTTGGTTGCCCAAGATATGGAGTTAAGCATTAAAAAAGAGCATTCTGCAGCCCTTGGTTCACGGGATTTAATACAGGTTTACTGCTGCCAAACGCAAAAGCAAGAAAATCTTGAAGGGAGCTGCACTGCTTAACTGAAACAGAAGGTAAAACGGTGTGTGGAACTCCCAGGAAGAATTCATACCTCTCCTGGGCAGTAGGGAAGAAAAAAAAAAAATAAAAGCAAAATATCAGTGTTCCTACAGTGAGGGAACACATACTGATTTCATGAAGAGTCTTCCACTTTGGCATAACACCTGATTGCAGTTCAGAATTACTACTGAGCTAATACTGTGGGCTAGATGCAACTAGTTGACTCCAGCTCAGGAAGCCTGCTGTGTTTGATATAGGGAAAGTTTTTGATCTTGTTCCTTAAACCCACTCCAGGTTGGATGAGGGGTGAGAAATTGAGTGCGACAAGCTGAACATGCGTCAGAAGTCAGGGGACAGAGAGAACAAACAACCAAACCAGCCACTCTGCAGCCGGCTGCTAATCACACACAAGAATATAATTTCTTTTTCTTCCCTGTGAAGTGCTGCTTCTGTGCTTGAGACTCAGACAGATGGTGAAAATCCTTGCCAAGACATCCGTTTTCCTCATTTGTTGGGAGCAGAGAAAGGCAACTGCTGTGCAACCTTTACTGGCAGTCTCTCAGTCAGCTTACTCAGCGCCATTGTTATTTGTCTGCTTTGTATGGGAGGGGGAGGTGTCAGCATCACTGTTTTAAGAAGATGCTCATTTCTACCTCATTCTGAGTGCTTCAATTCTCCATAGGTTTTGGACAAGAAATGGCACTGACTAGAAAAATGCCAGTGTCATGCCTCCTGGGTTCTTTGCACGCTGCAGAGGATAGCGAAAGCATTTGGAAAGTCAGGAGCCACTGCCATACCTTAGAGACTCCTCTAAGAATTCACGAGAAATGGCCATTTGTTACCATCACTTTTCTGCATTTGGAAGTACAAGTGGTGAATGTTACCAAGAGCTTCGAAAATAAATACATAAGAAGTAAATGTACTCCGTTTCCACGTTTCCTTCAGACTGACTCTCCAGGCAAAAGGAGATGATCCCAAATCTGAATAGCTCCACTCAGCTCCTTGCTCACTTTTTGCATTGCACGCTACAAGGACAATGTTACAGCTTACTGCAGCCATGCCCTAAGCCCACCTAAAACTTCACTCCCTCCACACATGGCAGAAGCCCTCTTTACTCAGAATTTTCTCACAGCTGTTTGCTGAAAACTCCTATGCTTCCTTTTCATGCAGCAAGGGTCTTTGAAAAAGTAAGCATCTCAGAATATTCCTGTTGAGGAACTGGTTATCAGTGGGCAGTCACCTCAGCACCTGAAAGCACGAAAGCAGCTTGTGTGCTCCCTATCAGGATAAAGACAGGGCCCCAACGACGTGACTTTTGGGTTACTTGAGACAACAAGCAGGCCTGAAAAACAAACCAAAATGACCTCTGAAAGCATGACTGGTCAGTTAAATTTAGATTAATGATCTGCAGTATTGAGATCAGACTTCGCTTTATGTTTGCATAATCCAGATGTGGTCAGGCTCCTAGGCCTGACAACAACAACAACAAAAAGACAGAAATATTAAATAAAAGTAAGCTATTACAATCCATAAAAAGTAAATGGAAAGATATTTTCCTCCATGGTTAATCTCTGTTTCACTGAATTTTTCTTTCACAGGAAAAAAAGAAAAAGGTGCTTGGGTCTGTGAAAAAGTATTTGGAACAAGGAAATCCTGGAAGTGAAGAACAAATTGAACAATTGGGAAAGGCAAGAACCAGATGGTTTACTACAGCGCTGGATTTCCTATAGAGATAGCTATCAACGATGCACAAAGCTTCTATGTTCCTTTGATTAACATACCGTAGGTGGAGGCCAGAAACATCGGATAATGGTAAGTTTCACTTTCTACAAAGTCAAAAGCCATTTTAATACAAGTGTAACTGCCTTTCTTTTCATGGAGCTGAGCAAAAAAAAAAAAAATGCTTTCTTTCTTGAGACTGACTGAACACCCACATTGTTTAGAAGTCAGACCCGGCTTTCATCATTAGGTTTGGTTGCAGCTAAACAGAACAGCTTGCAGAGCTGGCAATCTGGGCAGGCAGCAGTGCTATTAGTCTTGGTAGTAAGTATAGCTCTACTGAGCGCGTTACCCTTCTATCAACCAAATGTGCAAATATATAGGCATGTCTTTGCATTACCACACATCCGCTCTTTTGAAGCCTAGATAGCCCCTGAGGCAAGAGCCCAGCGCAGAACAAAGCACATGTCAGCACTGACTCCAGCTCTGTAATAAACACTTTATCAGTAATGAGACTAAATTGGAGCTCAACAACAAGCTTAACTTTGCTCCTCGGTTTTCACCCCCTAAAGAACAAGCTTTGGAGCTGCATCATTACACAGGCAATAGAAAAGATAAGGAAGCACGCTTATGATGTAATTAAGTAAATAATGCCAATCTCCCTATAGCCCACTTGCTTCTAATTATGCTGGAGTCTTCTTATCTTGCATGCGTCACTTGAGCATTTGTCTAAGATGCTGCCAATGCCTGTCACCACTAGAACAAGGTTGCAAGTAGAAACCTTACAGCAGAAACCCGAAGACAGGCCTGCATGCCTGTCTCTTGGATCTAGCACCATGTTCAGCCCCCAAGCTATCTTAAAGGAAAACCACAGTGCAATTTTGAAGAGGTGAAATAAATTAAACAAGAACTCAGAATCAGAGATTTCACAAGCAACATGAAAGAATATTTCACTTGCTATTGCTTTGAAAAAATAAGTGCTTTCCAACATTGAAAATCTAGCAGCCCCAACTGGAGGTCATTTTCAGGCTTGGTTTGTTAGGGGACAGAAGGGATCTTAAAGTTCTTTCCCTGGGGAGCCATTAAGATCCGAAATCCAGCCTGAAATTCTTCATAATTTTAGTGGATCTTTTAACCAAAGACCTTCTTCAGAAGCCATACTAATTCA
Organism: Oreortyx pictus; assembly: GCA_036925125.1. NCBI lineage: Eukaryota > Metazoa > Chordata > Aves > Galliformes > Odontophoridae > Oreortyx > Oreortyx pictus. The sequence goes on along the minus strand of JAUPFR010000003.1, from coordinate 81,895,549 downwards.
AGGTTTACTTCTTGTCCCTCACCAATTTTATTTTCCCCCTTCCTTTGCTCTTCCTTCTGCAAAAGAAAGTAATGGGTCTTTATACTTCTTTTAAAGAAGACAAGTGCATAAATAACCACCAAAAATGTACCTCACAAAAGTCTCAGCAGTAATACAATTAAACATTTTATCCTTCTTGTTACGTGTTTTACTGAGGTATAAATCAGGACTGGAAGGATATTCTGTGCCGATAGGAATTTTACTGGGGGTGCAGATCCCCTAGGCTCATCTGGAAAATGAGAAACATACCCATAGATGATGCATCATGTCGGGTGCAAGATTCACTAGAGCTAGAAAGCACTCTGTCTAGACTGAGATTTAACTTTCTCATTTAAATCAAGTGAAACAGGACTGCACTGGATGCAGTTGCATAAAATATTTCTGTGTTGGATTAAGGAGGTTTGTACAAAGCCCGGTGACACTGAAGAAACTGCAGGCAGAATGGAGTATTGCCAAATCACAGGGTAAGCAGGAGCTGAAAGGTAGTGAGTGACTCCCTAAGTTTAGCAAGATTTCAGCTGGACTCACTTTATTCCTTCCATTTAGCAGAAGTTTTCCCTCTCCCCTAGCTGGAACTGATTTGCAGGCTGAGACATCCTGCAAACAAGCTATACTCAAATCAAACACCTCCTCCTCTACTTCCACAAGTTGAAGCGCACAGCATAAGTATTTCACCTTTCTAAGCCTTCCTTCTGTTGTCCCGTTCCGCCAGCACGACACATTGTCTGAAGCACAAGACCTGGAACACGTGCTGGTTTCTACAGCACTCTATCAACTCCCACACTCTGTAAAAAATAAAATAGAGGGCTGGTATTTTTATTTAAAGTTGCTTTTTTTGTTTTTTTTTGTGTTTAACTTGGCCCCCACTGCTTTATCTGCTGCTGGCAATCCAAGATGACAAAGCTAACCACCCTGGTCTGTGCAGACAGCTGCATCACAACATGCCCTTCCTGAGGACACCCTCCTGTAAGTGTCAGGTTTTTGATGAGTGTTTCCTGATGCTTTGTCCTACAGCCACCTGAGCTGCCCTGTGCTACCTGCCCAGTGAACTGTTTCAGCCCCTCAAGCTCCTGCACGAGCTCTCTGGCTTCCACCTGAATAGATATACCCTGACTAATTGTGAGGGTTTCCAAACAATAGCTAATCTCAGGTCAGCATCATCACCAGGTTTTGAGTCAGGTTTCAGTAGCACTGTCTGGACAGAGATAGGCAAAGCCCCCTTGAAACGGGGGGAGGGAAATAAAGATTAATAACAGTCTTAAAACCTACAAAGACTGGGAGGGCTGGAACAAGTCCACATAAAGAGGGTGAGAGCTGACAAGAGAGCACAGTACTTTCAGCCATCTGTTTTGTTTTGTACTTTAAAAGTGCAGTAAAATGTATTTATACCCAATTCCTTAGTTTACAAGGAAAGCAGTTGCCTTACAGGCTTGAAAAGTGGCCTCAGCTGAGCAGCAGCTCTCCCAGCCTGGATTCTGGGGATTACACCTCACTCCATGAATAATACTTTCATTCACGGGGGCCAAAGTTTTCCATCTCTAGCCTGTACCGCCAGTTAACACAGACCATTTATGTTTCCCTCCACTAAAATTGAGCAAGATAAAGGTCTGAAGTAGCAACTGCCTGAAACACACCTCGTGACTGGAACACCGTGTGCAGAATTTTAGTTCATTAAAATTACCATGGAGGAATTAGGGATTTGTGTCCAGTGAAGCAGCAAGGAGAACAGAGAACCTCATAACAGAACCTGGGGGAAAATAAATAAATAAATAAATCCAAGCACTTTGATTGTCTTATAAAATACAAACTTCTACGTAGTTTGAACAAAGCCGGCTCACCAGTGCTCACTGCGCGCCGGTGGTTTCTCTAAAGGAACTCTTCAAGAAAACCTGGCTCTGGGGGCAGCCCCTGCATTTACTGTTCTGTTCTTCAGTGTGCAAGTCATGACAGATTGGCCCTCAGGAGCTGTTAGCAGCCAAAAGAGTGAGGAAAAAGCCTCAGCCTGCTCTACCTTGTGCCTGTGCCCAAGTCGGCAGCCCCCAGACCCCAGGTGGCTCAGGCCTCTCTCCTTTCCCAGTGCAACACTGTATGTGTGGGATATACATCACGCTCTGCTCTCCTGGAGAGCAACAAGAACAGGAGATACAGCTGAAGGAAAAATTAGCATTGTGGATTAATACATCCCTGATCAAACAGAGAAGATATCAGCAAGTGACAAGGCCAAGGATGGAAGAGAGAATCAGGGACACAGCTGCTGTGATCCCCAGCCATCAAGTAACCAGGATGTCAAGGGTTGGGTTGCTCCAGCTGCACTGACTCTTTATACAGTCATTAATAGTGCCTTGCACAACTAAAGACAGCCTCTGCTCGATGTTTTACTGCTGCATATGGTTGCCACAGTGTCTATGTGGCTCACTACAATTCGCAAAAGCAGCGGCTACAACACATCTGTCACAAAGTAAAACTCCTTTATAGCAATAAGGAGCCATTTTAAATAAACCAATCTCGAAATGCATAACCACCGCCATTATTCTGCTGGAGGAAGGGGAATCCAGAACAACAAGCTAAACACAGGTAAATACAAAGGGTCTGCCTGAAGCAATTAACAGGGAGTAGGATGAAAGGGAAAAAAAAAGAACAAAACAGCCCCCCTTTCTTTCAGTTTCTCTAGATTAATACAAGTCAGAAACACTCAAATTTTCACAAGAAAGGCCAACCCGCAACACCTCCAAAAAAGACTGAAGCTAAGATAAGTGCAGTAAGGTAAGCCACCTGCAACCCCTATGCATGCAGGAGCAGGTCTATTCAGGTGAGCAGGGCCAGCCACAACACCTGCAGGGCAGGCTCAGGCTCCAGGTAAATATTTGCACTTCAGTACAAAAACAAATGTAAGGCTTTGGGTTTCTGCAAATGAGCATAAATATTTTCTTCTAGGAATTATTCTTGTTTTGTTCTTTAAATTCACAAAAAGCATGCCAGAAGTGAAGTAGATCCATGAAAACACCTTTAAGATTTATTTACTTAAATCCTAAAGCAAGTGTATCTATCAGCTAACATGAATACACACATTTCTTAGCAATAGCACTAGAATGCTGTTAAAGAGCACAGAACCAACAAACCTGACTGGAAATAACAATGTCTTTGTCTTTCTGCTCATTTTCTGGAGTACTTTTTTAAAGAGTCTTATTTGATTTTATTCTTCTCCTCCCTCTCATTCATGAGATTTTCTACTGCTCATGATTACCTATTTGGCATGGCGTTCTGCTTTATGAGATCAGAAGAGCCCTGTCTGCATATGGGGCATAGACTTTCCACTCGAGTAGAGCAGGGCTTTGCAGTTTGTAGACGGCACATAAACTAACTCAGGGTGAATAAGTTTAAGCCTAGAAAAGTTGAGAGAAGAGTGCTTATGTATGCCTTTTTGTGAGCCAAATCAAAAGTATATCATCACCCTTTCACAACTTTTGCACTGGACCTTGATTCCCACCCTACATCTTGAAGCTCTGTCTGCTTCAAAACCTTAGAAACTTCTTGACTATGTGCAGCTGGGTTGTTAGATGGAGCTGCAATGCCACTAGCAGCTGTACCCTAAGCCCACTTAAGAGGAGAAAGGAAAAATTAAAGGCAGGTTGCCTCAGGCTCTGCGTTCAAGAGCTCAGAAGCAGCCTCAGCTCCTCCTCCCTTGATAATTCTTTTGTAGCTGAAGCCAAAGCTTTTCACCACTGATGGAAAGATTTCCTTCGCTGAGTTGCAGACCTGGCCTCACTGATGTGAGCTCAGTGCACTGGTCCAGATTGGGCAGCAGAAGAACACATCCATCACAGAACAAACACCAATGGCCATAACTCAATGGGTCCAACCTACCTGCCCACAGCTATGCCACCCTTAGCAGTTACAAACACCTGGAAAAAAAAAAACAAAACGTGGTGACTACATCTCTTTCATGATAACGAAGCATTCGAGCAACAGCCTTTGTTTATTCAAGGTCCTAATAAGAGATGACTGTGGCTATTTTCTACTTAAAATCATTAGTTAGACAGCAATTGATTGCAGATGGAGAACGGTCATTGTGTTGTATCACAGATAACTTGTTTCCTGGAATTTAAGGGCAGATGCAGATTGGCAGATCTGTTCCCTCAAGCTGTAGGCGCTGCAAGGTGTGGCCGCATTTGGTGTTTACAAGCTGTTATCACTTCTCATCATGGGCTTTTTCCACTCCCGGACATGTCAGCAAGACTTAAAAGTCTCGTGGAGAGAACATGAGAGCAGCTTGGTTTGTCTGCTATCAATCAACGATTGCTGACATGCTTTAACTATCACTTAATAGAGAAGCTATCCGCTACTGGCAGAAGTTATTTCATTATTCTCAACTGCTTTCAAAAGTAGACCTCAGCAACCTTGAACAGAGAGACTGGCAACAAGGTGTCTAAAGGGACATTTATGACTCAAGTCTCACAAGCAAAACATAAAAGACTGCTCAAACCAAAACAAGGAATTTGGTTGGGTAATGCCACTCTCACTGCACTGCCAGGACAGGCTCAGAGACTCGAGCTCAGTTTCTCAGGCCCATCTTTCAGCCTTAATACTGAGATGCGTGCAAGATCCTGCCCAAAATTTTCATCTGGTGCCTATTAAAAATGAGACCAAGCTAATTGAAACAAACAGCGGGTGTTCTACCAAGCAAAAATCTTCAGAAATCTTTACTGGCTTTCAGCACGTAGTGGGACACAATACAAAACTCCACTGCTGAACCTTTCTTTGCAGCCTGTCTCAGATCTCTCTGCCATCAGATTCCACAGCCCTCTAATTTTTTCCCTTTGGTCCTCAAGTGGGAGGTGTCCTCCTGACTCAAAGGCCCAGGCTGTCATGCTGCAAAGTATCCTGAATTTACAGTGATTTCAGCAAACAACAGTGCTGGTAGTGTCTTGTGGGACCCAATTCTCTGCATTTAACTGTATGGTACATATATACAGCTATTGTAAGAAAGTACTGGTAGATCTTCTGCCAAGTGCACGCTTTTGCCATCTGACAGAGCTTCTCTATGCAGTATGGTAGCTGGAGCACAAAGGAATCACCATACTTCTTTCAAAATCTAGTCTGGAGTGCTGGTTCTGATGGAAAAACAGCTTCCTAGCTAAGTCACAAATGACCCACCAGTTTATCCAAAGGGGAAGCTTGTTCCTAACCTCCACCTAGATGATAGGTCAGATTATGCCTTGGGTCTGAGCATTTGCAGTCCATCCCATACCTGCTATAAGCCACCAGATACCAGCTGGTGCCTATATTACTACCGGGACAGATAAACCCATTGATAGCTCCTCTTTTTAGGATCCCCAGGCACTCTGTGACCAGTTGCTCACCCTGAACCTTGACATCCTTCTTCCCACCATCAGCCCTCACGTGATTCATTATGCTGATGATGGCAAAGTGCATTTTCCTGTTTCTTTTTTTTTTTTTTTCCTTTTTCCTCAATCAGAAAATTCAGGGAAAATGCTTTTATACGAGTTGCAAAAGTCTTTGTTTAGTACCATACTCAGTAGCTGATATAGTTAATGCCTGACAAGAACTTCAGTATTTTAACTACAAAGTCTCATACTGTGAACTCTCCCCAGTATTATGTTACTTTCAACCTAACATCTGATTGGAGATTCAAATTCTGATCCAATTTGCAACAGGCGATATGCAGGATCTAACAAAGTCAGCAAGATCACCCTGATTGTACTTTCACATAGCAGTTTTCTATCAGATACCATGATAAATATCGAGTGCCATAATGGGAAATTTTTTCTTGTGTGAATTGTTTTGTATTATTTCTCAATAGTAAACAACAAAATCCCAATTCTTGGGAATAAGGAATATACCTGATGTCACAACCCTACAGCTTGGTAATGTTAGTACATACATTGGCACTGCCTCCAGCATGAGCAGTACAGTAGTTAGACACTTGCAAACTTGTTCAGTAGCATCATCATGAACTTGTAGACTCAGATTTCATGAGGGGACAGAGAGATTTGTCCTTAAGCAGCAGGACTGCTGGCAGCACACTGTGTACGAGCACTGTTTTGTGCAATAGCATCTGTAAGTTTTTATTTTAGATTCTCTTTCCCCCAGAAAAGCATGGCCAGACTTTCCTAAGGGTGAGAATAGATTTTACAGTAGATGATTGTGACCTAAAACTTCATTGGGCTTCAAAATAAAATTCCATCTTTTGCAGCTGCAAATACAGTAAGATTAATGTATTAATCATCTGCTGGCATGGCACACCCTGGGAAAAAGGCTAATTAACAGGGATTTGCAGAAAGTAATCTAGGATTACCTTACACTGAGAGCAGAAGCAAGACAGCTGGGTTATCAGTGTTTTTTGAAAGTTCTAATTAGCATTTCAGAAAACAGAAATCATACCAAGAAACCAAGTCCTCCAACTTCATCTACACTAGAAATATACTTTACATCAGTTCTGCAAGCACTTGCAGCTTTAGGAAACTCGGAAGAGCAAGGAGAGTGGCTCTATTCTCTCTATGACATAAATGAAGCTCCTGTAAAATATGAGTGCAATGACTTCTGTTTAGAACAGTAATAGATGGAACACAGATTGATAAGAGAAGGCAGCAAAGCACTGCTGATATTACCAGCTGAAGCATGTGATACACTGGACTTGTTTCCCAGTAAATTATTATTATTATTATTTTAACAAATTACAGAGTTGAAATCCCAGCTCTGCCCTTCTGACAGCAGAAAGTATGGATTTAGCCAAAAGCATGCACTCTCAAGATCTTGCATTTTTAAAAAGGAAATCAGAGACTGAATACCTTCATCTCCTTTAACAGGAGTCTCCACTTGGAGATGCTGCCATGTACTTCCGACACAGGTGATACAGACTCCGTAACTGAGGGGAATTTGTGTCCCCTCAGTTTACACCCATCATGGGACATCCCATTTGACCTTAATCACCTACTAACTTCTAGCTCTAACCCTTTACTCCATTTCTTGCTTTTAAAATACTGTTGCTGGCACAATGAAGTCCAAAGGAAAAATAGACTGGAAAAAGTGTGAAGCTCTGGGGAGACAGCTATTTACTGGCAGTTTCACAACCGCCCCTGCACTTCTAATGAAATTTCATTCGTCAAATTCAGTGCAACTTGGTGACAAGCCAAGCCTATTCAGCCTGCCTTTTAGCTCAGAAACATCCTTTTGGTCTCCCACTCCTCAGTAGTGCCTTTATTTCATTTGAGAAGCCTCCAGAGGAAAGAAAGAAAAAAAAAAAAACCAAAAACAATTGCAGATTGTGATTCAAAAGCCACCCTCAACCTCTTATGGACATGACTTCTTATTTTAGTACAAAAATGGAGTTGAAATTTTGAAACAGTTTTAACACCCGGCATAATAAATCATGTTTGTTACCAACAGTACTTCAAAGGTAAACACACTGAGATTAAGCCAAGAGAAAAGCACAACTGGTGATTTTTTTTTTTGTGGACTCACCATTGCCTGGGATGAAGTCACCTAACAGGATATGGGATTGAGCATCCCTCCAATGAAGGACAAAAGCTTCTAGAGGAGGGAACGGATCTTACCTCTTAAAGTTTTTTTAATGTGTGAGGCCTGGTTGCATTACATTCCAGTGGTGGGTAAGACAGTTCAGCTATTTGGCTTCTTCCAGTTAAAATGCTTCTTTAACCCTGTTGAAACATTTTGCATGCTCAGGACTTAGGGTAGAGTTGTCAACAAAAGCAGACACAGAATTTATTGGGTTTTAACAACAAAAAGAATACAAAAAAGAGTTAACACAAACTGATCTAACTTCCCCCATTGTTAGGGAAATACGAGCAAAAGGAAAAAAAAGTAATGATTTATTTTAGACAGCCTGAATAGCTGGAGACAGAGAGCTGAAATATAGCGAGGAAATTGCCACCCTAAACAAGTTCCTTTGAGCCGTTTGATGATTTATTTTTTTTTTTCTGTCTGAGTTATGAATCCTTGGAATGTACATGCCATTGATCTGCATGGTAATTTGCACAAGCAGCTCTGAGGTCCTAACATCTCTCTGTATTCCAGAATAGAAAAAAAAAATAAAAATGAGCATAGTACAGAAAAGTACGGCAGTCTAATTTGTCTGGGACAGGCTGCCTAACATTATAGATGGATAAAAGCAGTGCTGGTCTCTCCCATGGCCTATAAGCGGGTCCATCCTACAACCAATGTGTGCTCTTCCACACACCGGGTAAGGTTGTAAACGTGCATCTGCCCTTCACTGAAACTTAACAAAGAACCTTCTATTCTACACTCCCTGAATTTTTGTGGAAGCATTATTGCTGTGCCATCCAACACCTCCTGGCGACACGACTGTTATCCATCATAGATCTCAGCCTGAGATACTGAACACCCTTCTCTCATTCAGCTCAAAGCTGTCTGGTGCCTAATGCACACTAAATACAGATTCTACAGTTGGTTTCATCACGAAATCCATCCAATATCCATGCCCAAGAGGAGGCTATGAGTACTCAACCCCTCTTCTATCAAAAGGCAAAATGACTAAAGCTTTTTTCTGGACATGGGACGAGCAAATTGGGCACTCTGATTTGTAGCAGTAGGGGATTAAGTTCACCACAATTCAGCCTCCTAGCTAATTTGACATTAACCTTAGAAAATTAGGGTTTAAAGAGACCTCATGAAGCCACCTAATTCAATTTGTTGCCTAGAGGCAGGGCAGATATCTCTAGGCTAGCTCCAGTAGTTGCAGATCTTACGCTCTGGAAAGCATACAAGAAAGTAGAGTCCCTATCTACATTCAGACACCTGCTTCAGTACTTTCAACTCCTACACTTCAACATTTTTTTTTTTTTTGTCTTAAAGCTAGCTAACTAATATTTGCTTCAAATGTAGCTGCTTTCTTCCTCTCTTATAACGAATGAAAAACATTAACTTGATCTAGAAATAGTAATCAAAGTTAAAACTTCCAATTGAAGCTAGTAGTTAGCAGACAATGCTGCAGAGTGAAAGGAATGGGAACCACTACAAAACATGTCAACTGTCAGTGCTGGGGCCTCCATCTGGAGCTGAGCTGAGCATGTAGCAGCATTTTGTTTACTTCCAAGGGAGAGGTTAAGCAGTCACTCAAGGGTGTGTAGGAAAAGCCTGGGGCTGGAGATTACCATGTAGCTTTCTAATTAGTCTGGAATGAAAATAGGTCTAAATCCACTGGGTATACAAAACATGTTTGCATACTTAGTAATTGATTATAATTATGGCTCTCTATACCAATGGTAAATGCCTAGTTGTTATTCTGTAACCAAAGGCAAATGGGTAGCGTGTTTGTTATACTTACACCGACAAAACTTTTTAAAAGAGTCCACCACAACAACATTCCAGGCACAGGGAGAGCTGTCATTCATCTGCTGACTAGCCGAAAGAAAAAAATGCGTTACTCCATAACATTATTCTACTGAATAGTTGATGGATTGCAATGAATTACACATCTCACTTGCTGGAAGGATCCAACGAACTACACGTTAGCCAAACAGTGCAACTTGGTCCTATTTTAGCACTGTATAAATAACTCATGTATTCCAGCAGCAAAAGAACAGGCTTACTCACGAGAAACATATAGAGGAGTCTAGCCCTCACTTGATTACACAGAAGAAATCATGTTAAATTAATCAAGCTGAGATTCAAAATATGCAAACACCGACACAAATCATATGCATGAACTATCAGCCATAGAGTATCAAAATACTATCCTAGCTGTTGGGTTCTGATTTCAGTGATCAGAAGTCAATAAACAGGAAGAGGAGAAATTTTCTTCCGCAGAAATAGAAGTTATGCAAAAGCACAAAGTCTGGTCAACATGCAGGGAAGTAGGGATTTGCAATAAAATGAACATCGAAGACATACGTGCATATTACTGAACACTGAAGCAACCACACACACTCACTTGCACTCCCTCTAATTCCCCTCCTAAAGCCAATTACCAATGCAACCTACGTAAAGGTGAAACAGGACAAAATAACACTTCAGGGATTAGTATAGTTTAGTACATTGTCAGCCTGTATGTGCGTGCAGCAGAGAATGTGAGTGCCTGGTTTTCAAAGGAAATGAAAGCTTAAGGGGTAAGAGTCTCTGTGTGTGCTTGCATGTATTTCTTAAGGAAGTTGCCGTGTGCGTGGATGACCATTTGTCCGAACTTAAATTCAAAACTCTTCCCTTCCAGGGAACCAGGGCGGGTAGCTCATCCACAGTCCAGCCCTGGGGGATGAAATATCAAGTTACTTGTGAAGTCACTGATGTATACAAAGTAATACCACCAAAAACATGTCTTTGCAATGCAGAAATTTCCTTTAGAGGAGTTATCCAGGTGCAAGCTGATTCTGCACATTGAAAATATGGAGATTCGTAAGGGACTCTGCAAAATAAGACAATCTGTTTGCACATAGGAGCACCCCTACACGCTTCCTGAGCCAGATTCTTTCTGCACTTTTATTTGGGATTCAACTTTGGCAAGCAGATGTAACGTGCAGGTCTGGGAGGTATTTATCTTATGGGCTTTCTCAAAGCTACCTGCTCAAATTTCCAAATATTTGGAAGATTCTTGTGTATTTAAACACACCTTACTGCATTTCTGCGGATGAATTCCAGATCTTACAATACCCTGTAAATGCTTCTCCCTTATGGCAGCCTGGATTTTAGATGAGGTTTTATGCACGGTATCAGGGGCAGGTCCTTTAAAGCCCTATCTGAAATAGCTCAGTAACTGTTTTTCTAGACGCTGCAAAAAAGCCTTAATCTTGTTTTGCTAATTTGCATTAATAAGCTGCTTCAGCTGTAATCAGAGCAACGGTGAGTGACAAACACAAAGCTTTAGTTTTCTAGTGGATAATGTTTGCGGTGACAGACACTCACTGGAAATGAGTGGAGATCACTGGATCAGACTAAAGGAACAAATGGAAGGGACCTCTAGAGATCATGTAGTCCAACCCCCTGCCAAAGCAGCTCCTTAGCCCAGGTTGCACAGGTAGGTGTCCAGGTGGGTCTAGAATGTCTCCAGAGAAGGAGTCTCCACCCCCTCTCTGTGCAGCCTGTGCCAGTGCTCTGTCACCCTCACTGTGAAGAAGTAAAATAAAAATACTTTTAAAAGCTTAGAAAGAAGAGAGAGTAAAACACTACCTGTATTCTTTTCACAGCTAGGAATGAAGTACAACCTGACACTTTAGAAACCCCACTGCTTCACCCTCTTTTTATGCATAAGAGAAAAATGAGATAAATTAGGGTGGAAGTCCCCCCAAAATACAAGCATGTTGTTCCTTTTCCCAGAAGTTAATTACATAGAAATAAAAGTCATCTGGCATAATTTTTCTAAATCTCTGCCAGCAAAATTTGAACAACTTCATATTAAAAAGCACATCTTTTTATTTTTCAGTCTGACTCAGTATTGTTACTTGCAGTAAGCAGATGGTTCTGAACACACAAAACTTTGTTACTGTGGTACCACTGTCCTCAAGATACTGTATTCACTTGATTCCACATACCAAAATACCTGATCAGGTACCCTTACTAGCTAGGCAATAAGGAGATCTGTGAATGCTGTTCCCTGTGCTATCTGCACTCATTTTTAATATCTGAGAACAACACGCAGATAATATTCACAGATACAACATAAAGGGAAAAGTATCGTCCTCCACTGTCTTAAAGGCTCTCTTGAACAGTGGAGTGGGAAATAGATGACTTATGTTAGTTTGGCTTGTGTAAAAATAACTTGAGATACTTGAGATTAAACAATTCTGTGCCCTAAAACAGCAGCTATTTGTAAATTCACAAAAGGAACAACATAGGTATGTTCCCTATGCTACATACTGCTTGGATATGAGTGGTTCATATCCCAGGGGAAATGAAAGCTTGCCATTTCTAAATTAAACTGCCTTTAGTTCTTAATTTTTAGCTCTCAGGACAAGTCTGATTTTTTAAGTTCAGCCTTCAGTTGACACCAAATGGGGCTTCATTTATATTTCATATAAATCAAGTTTCAGGGGTCACTGGTGAAAAACAATAAGAACTTTTAGCCATGTCTTTCTCTCACTCAAGACAATACCTTTTAAACTGGAATGTCCAACTCAGACCTTCAACAATCAGTGAAATGTGGCATAAAATAGGGAACAAACACATCAAACACACGTTTCACATTCCTTTTCCTTTGAGGTCTTGCTGCAGAACCGCATACTGTATCGATGAACCCAGGTGCTTGGGTCAGACTTGATCACCCTTTATCAATCAGAATATTTACATCTCTGTTGGACTGATAGAAGTAATTCAAGATGAATGAGAATAACCAACACGAGTAAGGAAAGACCAGAGCTCTCAACCAAGTATGTGGACAGTATTTACTTCCTCTGCTAAGGTACGTTCATTGTATTTAAAAAGCAGAAAAATGTTCCGACATATTAGTTGTAAGCAAGTAGAACCGTATAATGAGTATATGTGGCCATATAATACAATGTGTACATGTGCAGAAGTCTTAATATTTGTTATCAATTAGAAACTAGATTAGCAAAAGCAGGAATCTGAAGGTAAAAAAAAAAAACTCCAGCATTTTGTTATTCTTACTGGAAATGTCTCAGCTGATGAGGAGCACCATTGAAACTGGTTATGATACTTCACAAACAAAGAAGAGAGAGTAGAGAGTTTAACAATCTTGCTCGCAGAGTCCCATACAGTAATAGCTGTTGCACTTATCACCGTTTAGATATTTAAATGCTAGACTGTTGGAAACTATCTGAAATACAACAGTGTTCAGAAAATATCTGGGACAAGAATGGCCTGGTGGACCATTTCCTGGTGGAAAGGTGAGGGAAAATTTAATCTGTTTTTTGGGATTCTTTGACCTTAGAAAGTTATACTGGAAAGAGACAGTCACACAGTAGTTCACCACATGGCTTTGCTGCTACACTGAGTGGCTTGCACATTAACCACAAGACCCTCCCATTTGCAGGAGCCCTCTTGAAGCTCTTTAACATTCCAGGAAAAAAGCTTCACAGTTGCAGATCAGAGCTACAGATACATTAAATATAAGTACTGTGGCTTGCCATGGGTACTTTCAGAAGATGCACTGAAAAAAATCAAATAATTCAGACCTCTGACAACATCTGAATAAAGAAAGAGCTGGAGAACATGTCACGTTCCTTTTAGTGGGTTAGTGCAAATCCTCCCTGAGACTGCCATCTAAATTTGCAGTCCCAAACTATCATGCCTGTCCTGACCCAACCTCTTTATCCTCACTAAGGGCCAAACTTTTGCAGTAACATCTTCCCTCTGTAAAGCACAACTTTCTGTTAGGAGGGTGAGAAGATACCTGAGACCCAGGAGAAGCTACTGTCTCTTAAGTAATCACAGTTTCCAGCCCTGTTAGGAGAATGATGAATTCCTCAGGTCAGAAGCCATTTTGACACAGTTGTACACCCCATTAAAAACACACACAAGATTACGCCCAAAAGCAAATCGTTGTGAAACCTCTGCTTCACACGAGCCAGACTTGTTGGTAAAATAAACCAACCCTATGCATAATAATTATTATTTACGCATTTTCATTAGTATAAATAAAAAAAAAAAAAGAAGAGAAGCCACTTCAGTATGGACAATATGGTTTTGAGGATTCTTAAAATTTAATGTATATAATTGCTCCAGTTAATTTGCTGTACTTTCCTTGAAATGAAATCATGATTTGTAGCTAGGTGGTGGTTTTAGGGAAAGGACACTGTTTCCATTATGGGGTAGGAGAGTGGGAATTATACAACAATCTCATGAGCTTGCTGTTAAAGATCAATTTACTAATTGGTTGGCTGCACATTTCCTTAGAATTTCTCTTCTGTAGCATTTTCAAATTGTGATTTTAAGGACTTTCAGGTTATACAGCTAATTTTTTGTTCTCTGAAGGAGACAGTGCTAGTAGTAAAGAGATCCATGAGTATATTCAGCAGTTCCAGTTTTGTCAAGTGTGTTGAAGTTGTGGATTTATCAAGGAACATTAGGAGGCATTAATTAACTCACCAGCTGACGGCACTGGGTATGGCAGATGCTCGTAGGGTGTGGGTGGATGTTTTAATTGCACAGGTACACACATCTGGTCAGACGAAGGCTACTCCCACTGCTTAGCACAGGAGGCGTCAACTCCTTCCTACTGGGTGGAAGAATATCATTAATATTGTGACTTCTTTTTCTCATGTTGTTCGTGGATCTATCAAAACCTACCAGGAAGGAGGACAGAGATCTGTGATAAGTGAAAGAATATGGAAGAAGCTTTAGATTAACCACTACAGCTGATTCACCTTGCCATTTGGTTTAGGGAGCAGATGTTCCCGTCTGCATTTCTTCTACATGCCTGAGGAGCCTGCTAAGGATCTCATAACTCATTGAGAATCGGTTACAGAAACTAGTATCCGTGAGCACAGTGAGGCCCTTTGCACACTCCAAAGCTGCAGAGTACAGACTAGACCTCCTAAGCCCTGGTACGGACTTAGTACATGTTTGGCAAGTAAAAAGGTGCCATATAAGGATTCCTCATTCAGCACAGCTCTGTGGATATGGAATCAAGCCAGGAAGCAAAGTCTAGCTAGGTACTTGCTGCAGAAGAAGAAAGAGATATATCAAGGTGGCACATTCAATATGAGTAGAAGCAAAGTGTAAGTAAGGGCCAACTGCACTAACGCTGCACTGAGAACCATTGCACTGCATGTATATACTGCCTGTTGTCTTTTGGCCATGTGGTTAAAACTTCACACTTGAGGACAGTGCACAAGATTTAGAAAGTAAGGCAGAGTTTGGTGCTTTCAGTACCACCGTGCCCTTCAGCACCCACAAAATGTCAGCACTTGTCACTGCTAGCACTCGTACTGACAGAGTCCATTTCGATGCAGCTCTGCTTCACAACCTACTGAACAGGAAAACCACATCCTTTCTGAATGTGAGCATATGACCTAGTAATTCTCAGAGCAGGGTGTGATTTCACTCTCAAAAAAAATAAGCCAGAAAGACATTTTTAAGCTGTAGCTAGCAAAATAATTGCCAGTGCAGAGAATAGAACATTGATGCAGAGGTTACCAGATCAGCAATGCATTTAGGGATCTTTGTTTTTAAGCGTGGTACAAATTAGTAAAAACAAACAACAGTTAAAAGGAGTGATTTCCCTTTACCATATCCTTTCATTCTTCATGCCTTCCATGAAACTAACAGGCTTTTCAGAAGTGCTGGGAGAAATGGTACCGGCTACTTCAAGCACTGAGTTGTGTGTCTGCAGTGAATCATTTTCTGCTCCTTGGAGGACCATGGAAGAGGCCACTTTGTTTACGTGATAGAAATGACAGAGGTCACGGCAGCAAAAGCGAGTAGGCCTTGACAATTTTACAGTGGATGAATTTTCACTTGGCTGAACCCTAGGAATCAGAAACTGGCCCGGATTTTTATACTGCTGTAACTCTGACTACCAAATCTCTCCTGCTCCCAGAATTTCTAAATCAAAATTTCACCTGGAAAGAGCTCAAACATATTCTGAATTCTGATGATTATTATTTTATGTGTTTTCTCCTCTGCATATCTCATTTCTGCCAGAAGAGATGCAGCTGTGGACAGAGGAGATGCAGGTCTCAAGCTCCAGCTTGCTGAGCCAGGCTCTTTAGATATCTTGTCTGTGACCCCAAAAAATATTCAGAGTTCTGATTCAAAAGACTCTGGCACCCAGTTCTCAGCAAGTTGTGCGATGGTGAGCTTTACAAGACAAGATCTATTAGAGTAGCAGCTAAACGTCAGCTGAAACAGTCTAAGACACTTGTTCATAGATTCCTTACTTTGACAACCCAGACCCATTCCTGTTGGGCCCACATTTCCTTTTGAAAACTCATTTCTTAAATATTCACATGGCTAAGTGAACCAAACTTCTGTGTTTTTTTTTTTTTTTTTTTTTAAAGAAGGCAGACACAGAGCCAAGAGCAAGGAAAATTCCACTAGTTGCTATCTGTAGCATTACAACACAGTCAAGGATAAGATCCAGCATAGACACAGCACTACTTCAAGCAAACATATATGCTCCCTATTGAGCCATGCTGTAACAGCTGGGTATCCGACTCTCCTTGCCACTGAGCTCATGGCTGCCTGCACTGCAGCTGCTATGAACTTCTTGCGTCATCATCTGTAAGCCACTAAGTGCCTTGGTCTCCTGCCTGCAAAATACTGATGATGTTCATACTCTAACTCAAAGCACAGCCAGAAACACAGACACTGCCAACCTACAACACGCATTAGAGAAAAACCCATAAGCTTCTCCTTATTTTTCTCTGCTAAAAAGAACAACTAAAGAAACCAGTTTCTTCTCCTGTACTTCCTACTCACATCAGTCGCAGTTGTGGTCCAGAAGTGAGTTCATATTTAGATCTTAACACTTGTTATCTAACCTCACCTGGTACAAAAGTGGCATGCTCTGCAATTAATTCGTTTATAAAACTTCAAAGGGGAATTATTAGAGTCATGACTAGCAGGAGAGAACTTCAAGAAATTCTCTAATAGGTGAGAGCTCAATCTAAGCAAAAAACCCTTCAGATTAATTGAACAGAAATCAGCCAACCTGAGAAAAATCACAAATTGTTTGCAAGGGACGAACAGAGGAAGCAAAACTCATCATACTCTGAATTTTGAAACTTGACACTTCTAAGAAGAGAGGTCCTTGATTAGAAAGGAAGTAGTTGATACCTGAAGCCTAGACTCGCTTTTAAATTAAAATTAAATTAAATCTCCTCATACCCTGACATTTTTCCACACCTAATTGCATCATTTATGGTGAGCAGCTAGAGTTCATCTATTTGAATTTATCTACACATAGGAAGTTAGAATTATTACCCTACACGTATGAATGCAACTGTCACCTACTCCAACATAAGCTTTATCATTTGGACTGATCCCAAAGGCAGTAATCACTCATAAAACTGAGCAGCTTTGGTACAGCTTGTGGGTTCTCAACACCACAAAGGTCATGCACAAATCAAAGACAGATGTGGTCTTTAGCATGGCATGACTAGTTTAATCAGTGGTTACAGCACATGTATCTATAAAAATGACATGCCTGACATAATTTAGATTATCTGGGGACACCTAGTTACTAATAATACATTGTAACTCTAGAGCCACAACTGCATAAACATGTCACATGCATGTTTGTTTTCGTTTTCTAAAATGAAGAGCAAGATCTGCAAGAGAAAACAACAAACACTAACCACTGGCTGAAAGCTGTCCAGGGCTGCAGGTGGAAAAATGCCTCTCTGCATCAGGTGTCTTTCATTGTATCACTGCAGAGAAAAAGCTGAAGGATGCAAACATGCTTTTTACTTACCCAGGTATTTGGATGAAGTAATGATAAAAGCAAGAACAGGTATTAATTCACAAGTTTTTTAAAGGAACTCAGTACTTTCTGTTTGTTCGTTTTCCTCTAAATAGTAAAATAGTGAAATAACCACCGTCAAAGAATAGGACCGAGGTCAGCAAACAGAGCAGCCTAAAAGCCTGAGGGAATGGGGCAGGAGGAGCAATTGCCACTCATCATATGAATGGCAAGCAAAGAGAAAAGCAGATTGACCTTTCAAGGAGACCTGGAAACGGCCCCAAGAGCAGTGGTCATTAAAACAAAACAAAACATACAAAAAGGCATTAAGAAAACCTCACTCCAATAGGAAGAGGAAGTGGTTTAAGGGGATTAGCTCCAGAAAAACAAAGCTCCACTCTTCCTCAGACTGCCGAGAACTCCCAGAAACACTCCTCTATAGCACTGATGGGGCTGTGAAAATGGACAAACGTTGGCAACCACTCAACAAATGATAGTAATGGGAGGTGACATCTCTGGACCTCAACCAGCTAGCACACAATTGTCTCATTTTCATGGGGTGTCAGATTAAATTTAGCCTTTAGCACTTTGCTTGCCTTGTGCAGTTACCTCCTTTCTAGAGCAGAACACAGAACGTCTACAACTCTACACTGACTTTGACCTGCAAACACAAACGCCAGCCTACAAAAACGAGCGCTGAATCATTCCTTTTCCCAAATGTGAACTTTCTACTGCCCTTTCACGTCAGTTTGTTTCTTTATGAATGGCTCTCAAGCACCTACATCACAGGAGTATTTGAGAAGATTCAGTAGATTTGTACTCGATGAAAGCAGGAGCCTTTCATGACGGGTAAAACACAGTTCCCATTTTCTGTAGCAACTCCAAAACCTACATGAGGCTGGTAAGCTGTTTCCCAAAAACCAAACTGAAATGCTCTTGAATCTTGGGATGTGAGAAGGAAACAAATGTACAACAGTCATGGGTATCAACTAGAAATCAGTTTTGTCTTGGCACTGTGAGACTGGGATAGCTGACAACATCTTCTTAAGACTAAACAGATGAAAACTCGTCAGCTCTGCTAGCATCAGGATTAATCAAATGCCCTCATACTTTGACTGAAGCTTTTTGTCGTCCAAACTCAACTCATCAGGATTTACTGCCAAAGGGACCAGACAATTCAAAAGCACTGATGCATTTCTGAAATTGATTTTCAGATCCTGATGCTTTGCTGCATCAACTTAAAAAAAAAAAATACCAGTCCCTTCATATTCAGAATTATTCAGAGATTTGGGCTTTAAAATAGGATGGATTTTATAGACTCAAAAACAGGCTGAAGACCTATGGAACTGGTCTGCAGACTTCAGAGTCCAAAGCTGAGACTCAACAGAGAGTAGCAGCAGAGAAGGATGAGGAAAGAAAGGTATGAAAATGAAAGCAGGCAATAAAATTTCCAGGTAGTTAAGATACATGGGGACTTCTAGAGAAGAGGTATGAGTATGACTAGTATCTAGTATTGGTATGGTTAGATATTAGACTAGATCTGAATTAGCCTGAGTTTCTATAGAACAGATGTCTAATGCTACCTACTTGTGCTCAAGCTGGAAATACCAGAAAAATTCCCTTTGCTTGTGGTATTTTGGCACTTCTGGGTTCAGTACACAGAGGAAAAAAAAAGAAATGCTATGGAAAGGCTTGAACTGGAGCTCCAGTCAAAATCCTTGAGAACACATTGAATCTTTGGGGTGAGTTCCATGGGGATGGATGCAGGATGACAAAATAAATAAATAAAGCTAACAACTTCTTCTCAAAACCTCCAAAAAAAAAAAAAACCCCAAAAAAACAACTGCCCTGGACCACAGTTTTCTTGTGGAAGTAGACAAAGACTCATCAAAATCCACTCCAGCAAAGCACGCATCCAAATGAAAACACACATAAAGTTAAGCACATGACCAATGGAACGGTTGAATACAGGACTTAGGCTTTAATCCCTAGCAGTCATTTCCCACTTGGACAGACCTCTCAGAGAAAGGGAAAAAAAAAAAAAAAAAAGGGTTGTTTAGCACGATATATTTAGATAGATTTTTAATGGAATATTTATTAAGCTTTCTTCCACCCCAGCTCCCCCCCTCCCTGTCTGGGTTTTGCATGTGTTTTTTTTAATGGTTAGTAATGCATCATAGTATGGCTGCTGTTTAAATGTTTTTTCTGAAGGAAATAAAAAAAGTAGTCTGTGCTTAAGAAAAGTGGTTTGGCACAAACTGGACATTTTCAAACATCCATTTACCAGATGGATCACTTTGTTCAATTACAAAGAAGATGGAAAAAGGCTTGAAAATCGAATGGAATGTTCCTAAGCACACAGCATTGTTTACTATCTGCATATCTCCTGGCATTGTGTGATAAACTATCAGTAAGCTCTTCAAAAAATCTGCATTTTTTTTCACAATAGTAAAAAGGCAGTAAATATATTCTACAATAGCCTGATGGAAAAATGTGCTAAAGTATTTCTATAAATCAAATGTAGCAGTTTGGCATTAGCTCTGAGGCAGTAAATTTAGTAAATTAGGACCAGATGATTTTAAAATAGAATCTTACATAACTTTCTAGCATGATATATATATTTATTTATTGGATTTAACAAAAAGTTTGTCTGTCTTCATAACATTATCCTGGCTGCTACCAGAACGCAATTTGATCTTTAAGAAAGGTATTTTTTGTTATTTACCAAGCGTGGAATGTTTTAAATAGCAAAATAAGGAGAGTAACAGATTTTTTGAAAGGCAGAAAAAGGGAATAATCTGTACCGATCCTCACGAAGTGTGAGGTACTTTGGATCTCTAATATTCCTACCCTAATGAAAGACTATTTCTCTCACATTAAGTTGATTAATAACAGCCTGTTGCTCTACATATCTTTTATTTATTTTTATTTTTCCTCTTTTCCCACAAATTCTTGCAAATGTTTCCCTCCATTCTTCCAAACAGTGGATCTCAGTCCTTCAAATACAGATTGGACCAACAGACTTTTCTTCCACATTTGCTCAGACTAGGACTTGGCATATGAGATATTTGCATTCCTCCTGCCTTCTGAATTTTTGATCTCTGTACCAGAAGACCTACCTCTGAGTAAAGAGGAAAAATGAAATGATGAAGTCTTGCAGTTTTAATCAAAACCTCTTGACCCCGCCTACATGTAGACACCTGGAAACAGCGCTCCTACTACATCTTTGACTCTCATGTTTCTGAGCCAACATTTACACAACTAGATAGCCACATCCAACCATTCCTTATGTTCTGGGGAGAAGGGACTGTGTATGCACAGCCCTCTCAATCGACTTTTTTGGGAAGATTCATCCATACCGTGATCTTCACAGGAACAGTAGCTTCTGGAATGCCACTGTGGAACCATTCCATAGTAGCTGCCAGTCCCTTGAAAGGCCCTGCTTTTGAAAGGAAGAGAGGTCCTTTGACAGTGCCTATTTACTGACCAGAGAGGCAGAGCCATCACACCGTCACAAAACTTTGAAGCAAAAGGACAGCCAGCCCAGACATACCCAAGAGCTTTATAGCAACGGCTTCCAGACATACATACTTGAGGGCTTTATGGCACAGAAAATGAGCTATGCCTCTTCTTGGAAAGTAGCTTCATAAAAGCCATGAGCATACACAGAGACAGACCCTTACACCTCCCAGACAGGGCTGAACTCTGCGGAGGTGGGGAGTCAAATCCTCATGTTAGCCCCATGACTCAAGCTCACGTCAGACTTCAGGAGCAAACATGAGTCAATTGGGATGTGTGGGAAAAGACAGACACAGAAGGTAAAGACAGAAAAGTGAATGTAGGAGTTGAAGGAGAGATCAACAAAGAGATACATGCAGCCTTCCCTACACATAGCCTGGAGACAGGTGCTTCTATCAGCTCAGCCAGTGTCAGTATCCACTCTGAAGTCAGTCGAAGAATAACGGTGGATCTGTGTGACAGATGAGTTGTCTGCAGTGCTGCTTCCCTCAGCAGAGACAGTCTGCTAAGAAGAGCCAATTAAGTCAAAGCCAAAGCTTGGGGTGATGTGTGGTGTGTGCCAAATCCCAATCCCAACAAAGTCAAAGGAACTTCTGCCAATGGGAACACACTCTGTCCTTTTCACCCCATCTTTGTCTACCCTATTGCTGGAAGCATTCAGAGTTCATGAACGATAGCAATGGAAAAGAGAAGGAACAGAGTTCCCACGTTCCTCCTCTTCTAGTATTGTTTCCTGAGAGTCCTGCAACACAAAGTAAGGCAATGATCTTTTCTTTAAATGACATCGGACTGAATTGCTTGTTAAAAATAACAGAAGAGAAGGAGTGGTTTGGAAATCAGTCATTTTCCTATAAGGAATGATTTTGGGAGAGCAGACCATAAGCAGATGGCAGCAAAGATAACCATTTTTGGCAGTTCTGTGGAGATCAAAATTTGCACTGAGGATGAAATGAGAGTTTAAACACCAACGCCCAAAGAAGAGAAAAATATAAGTCAGCATGAAATATTTCACACGTTTTTCTCTGTTATGAGCATCAATGAGTCTCCACAAATCCGGCTGAAGCAAAAGAAAGATACTCACTTGCCTACTGCATATTCTCCCTCCAAATGCATCCAAAAGAAGCAAACTTCCCTGAAATTCCTCAACCCTCAAATCACCTCCAGGCTAGGACTTCATGGGAAGTTTAGTGATAAAGGCAAAACAGGACTTTCCCCTTTGGACTGATTAAAAAAAAAAAAATCCCTATTTCACATTTTATTACATTTTCACTTTTGATTCCCTCCCTCCCACTGAAACAAACTGGTTGCTATTAAAGGACACTACTGGAGAAAATGCTTCCAGTGCTATGGAAGGGTGGTTGATGGGGGGATGGAAAAAGGGAGAATACATAATACAACAGCAGATAATCAGTGCTAAAATAAGTACGGGAGATGTTCAAAACGAGGTCCTTAAAAGCAGAGACAAAAACAAAACAAACAGCAACAACACAGGCTATGGACACAATTGCCTAGTCTAGTCAAAGGCCAATTACTTGGATTAGGTGTAAAACTGATGGGCAATTTATTCTCAGAAGGAACTTAATTTTAAGGGCAGTTTTGAATTTCTGCTGATCTTAGCGTATACTTTGCCAAACAAGGAGAAGGAAAGAGCACTTAGGTAAAGGGCCTTCCTTCATCCTGGGTCCCTGGGATTCAGCTACAATGTAAGAGTGATCTGCAAAGGGCATTTGTGAGACTTAAAGAAATTTAATGTGGTTTTAAGTTTATGCAATAGATGTTTAAGGATCTCAGTGCACATGCCAACACATGCGACATTCTGCTGCTTCATATTCCTGTACAACCTCCCTCCACACAGCCAGGAGAAAAATACCTTCAAGACAAGGCTTCTGGAGGTGGGAATTGTTACACGTTACATATACATCAATGACAAAACACTTAATGATGCTTCAAATTTTACCTTCTTAGATATCAGAAATTAGTTGTGGTACTTTTTTTACACAGAAAAGAGAATCTTTTTATTCCAGACCACTATTTCCTATTTAATAATCCATGCTCATACCTCATACACCTTTCATCATTAAGAACTCCTCAGTAGGTGAGACTTGGCAGCCAACAAAAGAAAACCTCTCCCTTGGGTGGGTGTAATGGAGATGGAAAGTACCACAGCAACAGCAGGGTAGCAAAGCCTTTAGCTACAGAAAATGAGTCCAAACGCAGCAGCCACAGATACAGAAATGAAGGACAGGGGCTGCTTACCTTTAGAAGGCCTCAGATAAGCAGGGATCTCCAGCAAAAGACACCCTTGCCCCCACTTCCAACCCTTAAATTAGGCCTGGGAAGGGGTGGATCCCTTCATCCCTTCGGGTCATTGCTTGCACCTGAGCTCCCCTGGGTTGGCCCTGCCTTCCCACCACGTGCTCAATCACTGGTCCAGGCTGTAACTTATCACTACAGTGGGGGTATGTGCTTTTTGAGTCAGGCCTTCATTCTTACAGATCCAGTATGTGAACAGTCAAAAGAGCCTGTAGGATAATAGTGCTGTGCTGGGTTGCTCAGCCTTCACCAAGAACTCCCACAAAAACTAAGAGAAAAAAAAAGAGAAAAACAAAGAGAAAAGAAAAACATTCCCCTTAATACTCAGCTCTAGAGTTTTGCCCAAACTGGGGAGAGCTCACATAGGAAGTCTAGGCAAAGATCTGAGGTTTTAGATGCTACCACCATGACTTCAAGTAACTGCATGAAGAGCTTAACACACCTAAGTTACAGGGAAATTTCTCGTCTGAGGCAATTCCAGTTCCAGTTCTGCATTCTTTTCATCTTAAACTAGCTATGATGCCTACGCATACCTTCCTCTTGAGCAACCTCCCTGTTTGATATCTATCATATGTCACGGACGCAACTGTGAACTAGAGAGAACAGAAGTCTTTTGCAGTCTCCATAGTTATGCTATTTTTCATCTTTTCTTAGAAAAACAAAAAAAATCCCTCTTTTGGCATCAGTAGGTTGAATGGCATGCATGCCACACGTCTGGAAGCAAGCCTGTATATTTTAACTCATGTATTAAAAACATGCAGTGCCAGAAAGGAAAATAAAGGAGCGTATTCTACCAGCACAACTATTAAGACTGTTTTGTTTGTTTGGAAAATGAATAAGCCTTTTATGGCATCTCTGGAAGGAATAGGCCAGTGCATGCTGCATCCTGACATTCTTTTCTGTCTCCAGCCTTCCCAAAATACCTTAAATTCTTCTTGCCCTCTCAACACCACCAGGTCCTAAGCAGGCAAGTGCTAGGAACCCAATCTGCCACAGTGCTGCAGTCTCTGTGAAGTGCAGAAATTGGCTGCACTGGCACCAGCTTCTGCAAGAGTGGTATTGAGGTTCCCAAGGCTCCAACTTGTTTTGGTTTCTTACACCACAGGTGGCAGCCCAGCTCCAGTTCCTGCCATCTTCCAGAAATTCCTGTCCATGCTGCTCAGGATGAGAATCCTTTTGGCTGACTCAAGCACTTTACTCTGCTGGGTTAGCTGTGCTGCATAGGCCTGGATGAGCTGTTCTCCTCCATCCTCATCTGCAGTCAGTACTCAGCCTTAGAACAGAGATACCTGTCCTTTGTTTTGATTTTATATTCTCTCCTTCCCTTTCCCCAGAGTGAGATGGGTCCCTCATGCTGTTTTAATAGTGATTCCACTGTTTCCCTTTCCCGTGTTCATTTCCTCCTGAGAACCTGACTGCCTGGTTCAAATAACAAGTGGAAATTGTAGCAGTATTTATTTTCATCCTTTATGTTAAATTGGAATAGATTTTGCATTTTTTTGTTCACAGAATCAGGCTGGTAGCTTAGTGATAGCCCAGTGCCAGAATATCTAGACTGCAATTGCCTTCCATGATTTCTCAGGCTAACAAAGGCTGGATTCAGTTTTAAATCTTTTGGGTGGGAGGACACCAGTGTGTTTCTTTCTGGCTGGCATTTGAAGCAAAACAGAGGGGACAGAGGGAGCTGCATTTATTCTGAAGAAGGTTCAATAAGCAAGGTCTTGATGGTTGACTTACAAAGTTAAACGAGCGATTCCTGAAGAAACCCCACTCCAAATGCCCTTCTCGAGAATGTTAACAGCTTTTGTCCTTTACTGTAAAAAGGATGTGGGATGCCTGTAAGATTAGTCCATAAATGTTAAAGGAAATGTAGAATTATAAACCAAGGCAAGTGAAACCATGTGCAGTTTAAAGGCGACCTAAGTAGAATGGCAAAGTACAGCCGAATTTACAGAGTTAACTTTTTTTAATTAACATGTTTTATTAACATTTTCTCTTCCACAATCTGACCCTTGCATTTAAACATGATCATGGCAGGGATTACTGTCTAACCTTGCGCTGTTACAAGAGACTTCTGCTATGTCACGTGAAATAACCTGCTTGCTTGAAAAGATTTCCTTCATTAGTCAGAGGAAAACAGAGCAGATTATGTTTTGATCTACAGAAATGCAAAATATTCCCTTCTTTGGATGCGAATGTAATCTTCCTCTCATTATCTCCTACTAAGGTAGGAGAGGTGGCTTTTCTGTCCACACAGACATAGAATCCAGCCCACATCAGCAGTGAATTTTTGTAAGCTTTCTTTTCAGGAAACAGCAGCATTTCATCTCGTTTTCATAGACTCCTCCAAGCAAGCAAATTCCACCATTCTGTGTACAAAAGCGTTCTGTACTGAAGAAATTCTGTCCATTGCATACCAGCTGAACCATTCTGTATAGTATTATATAGGTGATAGGATCAAGGTTGATTATCAAGGTTCTCCTTGGTTCATAAAGTGCAGTGATACTACAGCTAAATTAATTTTAATCCTAATCCCCTGTCCAAGTATGACAGCAAGAAGTGATGCAGATGCTTCACAACATTAACCAAAGGATAGCTGGGGCTTTGTGTAGGAAAAAAAGATCACTCAGTGCTTCCAAAACACCAGGCTCACAGGCCCTTCCTGAAAAGACTCTCTCAACTGTGAGGGAGACACTCTGCTGTGCCTCTCTTTTCCTAGGTTGTGTCATGGGGAAAGCGGAACAAGGGAGTTTTGTCTCAGTAACCTTTCAGAGCAGGATATCTGTCTCGTGTTCATCTCCCATCAGTTGTCACAGGGTGATAACTGGCTGATTTGTTTCAATGGCTGTTCCCCCCCAGCCTGGCCCACAGCTCTGTTTCATGTTGTGCACTGAGGGCTGTGGGGTAAGCACTGATCTTCGCTAAACACCCCTTTGGCTGCAGGGCCATCTCACCTGCTGCCGACAGCTAGACACCTCATACATACTCAGCTGGCAGTCCAGAGGGCACAGGGAGGACTCCAAACAGTGACACAGTGAGCAACAAAGCAAGTAATAAGCTCACCAGGGTGGTGTGTGAGAATACAAGCACTGGGTTGCCCAAATGAGCAGAGAGTAATATTAATTTGCCCTCGGCAAAAGCAAAGAAACAAAGGCCATTGATGGAGGCACAAGGCAAAGTCACAAAACCCATTTACTACTCCACTGAAATTGCAGCAGCATAAAATATGAGGCAGTGATTCAATTCACTGCTGGGCTGTGAAGCAAAAAGACACATTACATGAATTGCCCTCCTGAGAACTTCAATAGGGCCCCATCGTTATAAATCCTGGCAGCATCGCTTCAGTTGCCTCTACAGCACAGACATCAGCAGAGCCAGGTCTTGGCTTCCTCACCAGCATGTTCCATTGTATAATTTAGCTGATTATCCAAGGCAACCAGTTTAAAACTTTCCAAGGCTATGTCTGAAATACAATAATACATAGTAAAAGCACCACCGTCAACAAGGTCATCACAGAAAGCAAAGAGCTTGCGCTAATTACAGACATGTACTTTCCCCAGTCATCATTTTCTGTAGTAACATGCCACGGTTACAGGATCATATTTACAAATCTCCCTTTCAAGGTATATCTAAGTCCTGATATTTGTGATAGACCAGGGAGCTCTGCCACGCTGTGAGTTCTGCTACGTGTATCATACTATGGGGGAATATTTCACCCTTGGGGAAATCAAAAAGCCACTCAAAGTGCAAAGAAAATCTATGATGGTAAATGGAGGAGGTGAGAGAGGGAGGATGCATGAGTCAAATGAGCAGTGGGGCTTTACCAAGGAGGTGGTGTGAGATGGCAACCTTTTTCCCTCCCTGTAAAATATTAATTATAATGTACGGCTATCAACATCAATACATTTTGGGATTCTCTGCCTAAAATTTTATTCCAGTGTCACCTAATTAGAAGTTTTTAACATGATCTATGGAGAGCAATACATGCAAAAGAATAAATTCAAGGGAACAACCCAGCTAGAATTTTACATTCACACATCCGTTACCTCATACTAAAATCAGTCAGGGACACTTCAAATACATCAAAAGCAATGCAAGCTAAAACAAACGCAGGAGGCACAGCTTCTCAATTGTGCTTAGGTTTTGTAATGTGATTGTAAGGCCCTCCCAAAAAGGGAAAACACTGATTACATGAAAAGTACTGGTATTGGTGGGTTGACTGGAAAACAGACACGGTCTGTATAAAAATACAGATGAAGTCAGAAATATGATTCTACTTTTCTTGTTCTTGTCTCTAATACTTATCCAGACCTTATAAATGTGCTTTTACATCCTTCAATGCATTCATCTTCCTGACAATGGTGCCAGAAAGGGAGACTTTAACATAAAGAGATTATACCACTTCATTCAGGGAACGGGATTTGTGTGCCAGTCCAACACCTTGTCACCACCTTGACCATTGCATTCTCCGCCTTTTGCACATATACCCTAGGAGAAATTTTTATCCCTAGAGAATGAAGGGTAAAATCGTGCAAAAAAGAAATTCGGAGGTCAAACTCTACGGTTGTAGAAGCACTCCAAAGAGATTTACACTCTCCTAACAGTGAGCTAGTCATGCATGATCACTGAAATAACTGTTTCTTTTAAAAACTGTCTGAAAGGTACAGCAAATAAGTGAGCCGTGTTCTGTTGAAACTACTGAGATTTATTTCGATAAATACACTCAGAAGAGTGTCGCCCAAGACCCCGAGGAAAGGAAACAACATGAGGCCAAGGAGCCAGCCACGCTACGGCACTGCGTAGGGACTGTGCTCACAGAGCACACACTTGATGAACTACAGGGCGTGTGCAGGCAAGAAAACGGGACCGAAAAAAACCCACTTGTAAACACGTATAGAACTTATTTTACCCTAGAACGAGAGAATGGAGGAGGAGATTACAGATAAAAGTACTGCATTCTTTCGAAGCTCTGAAGCCATTTCAGCAATAGGATCCCTCTCCAGAGGATTAGTCGCATAAGAATTTAAGGATATCGCTGCGCTATGGAATGAAGTTATGCTTGCGGGCCGGTAGTCGAAGATTATTGTACGCTGTTTGTCCTTAGGCCACTGGAAATAGTCTCGAGTCCATCTGCGGCCTAGAAAAGTTGGGTAAGAGCCAACCTGGGCAGTAAGGAGAGGATTTATTTCCTCCTCATCTAAACAAGCTGCGGTGCGGCCCATGCACAAAGATTTCTATGACGTGCGCTCTACGGACCACGCCTGATTAAGGGCGACCCACTAAAAAAAAAGCACAGAGGATCGCTGCCCGGCCCTCAAGATACCAAAGTTAAGGATTCCCATTCAAAGAACCCTCGTTTTGCCACGTCCGCCTCATCCTCCTATCGGCCATCTCCACACCGCCGAACCCACCGCGGCCACCGCGACCTACGGGGCGGCGCGAAAAAGACAGGGCGGGCAGCGTGAGGGGATCCAACGAGAGGGCGGGGCCAACTCTCCGGGGGGGAGCGACCAATGGGGGAGCGCTATGCAAATGAGCCGGGTAGCCTGGCGGCGGGGCGGGCGGCGCGGAGCGGAGAGGCGCTGGCGATGCGGCGCTGAGCGCGGGGCGGTGGAGCCCGTCCGCAGCCATGAAGTACAAGGTGAGCGGCGGCGGCGGCGGCGGCGGGGCCGGGGGCAGGCGATGGGGGGTGCGCGGGAAGCGGCTCTGCTTCCACAGCAGTGGCTGCGCGCGCTGTCCGAGGCAGGTCGTGCTGCTTCCCTTCCCGTGAGATGGTTCTCCCCTTTTCCCAATCTTTTCTCGGGGTCGTCCCGTCGGCGAGGCAAGATAACACAGCTCCCTGCTTCAGTAAGTAGGCGGATAGCTTCTCCCTCTAAGCAAAAGCCGGGATCTGGACCTCTTGCTGTAAGGGTTTTTGGTTTCAGAAGACGCAGAAGTGGAGGGTTTCACCCTAAAATTCCGTGAAGCGTCCTGGGCAGGGCAGGCATCAGTGAAGAGGTGATGGAGGGGTCTCACACGCGTTATACAGTCGGAGGTTTTGGAGGCAAGAGTCTGCCTTCTCTGGCTGAATGTGGGCAGAGCATAGAGGAGCTCCCATCCCTGTATTGCCAGGTTGAAGCAGCACGAGATGCGGGTGCACACGCTCGCGTGAAAACTCTACCATGGATCTCTGAGCTCAGCCCAAACTCGACAGAGCTCTCATACCCAGACTTGGAAAGCTTGGAGGTCACGTTCGAAGCTGCTGTCAGCTCAGGGGTAAGAATGACCAGGAAAGGGAATACGTGTAAGATGCAGACAGCCAAAGGTACTCCGTGGCTTTGGAAACTTTGAGCTAGATCTGATGCTTTTTTTTGTGCTTTGTTTTTTATTATAATCCTCTCTGATAAGCAGTTCATTTCAAGTCTGAGGTCAAATTCCTCTCCCGTTCCTCGGACCACTTCAGGCAGACGCTGTACCTGCTTAGAAAAGCTTGGACAGAAAGCATCAGGCAACTGGGAGTGATAGGGCAGCGTGCTGCTGTCAGTCCAGACCTCATGACATGCCTTCCAACTCTCTGTGACAGAGTGACACTTGTGTCCCAGTGGCAAGATAATGGTCCTACTTAGTTATAGCAACTTCCTGACTTGTCTGCATCCATCCTTCCTGCGCTGTAGGGTCACGCTTCCTATGCAGCCCAGTGACAGTGCAGGAATAGCAGTTAATAATAGTGGTCTAAAATGTGCGAGTCCTTCCTGCTCTGTAATGCTTCGCTTGCCCTGTCTGGTTGGAAAGAACATTTTGGTTTGAAGAAGTGATTATGGAACTCAAGACAGAGCAAAGAATGAGCAAGCCTTAAATAAAAGAAGAGTTTGGGTCTTAGAAACCTTGTCAGACTGGGGTGTTTACTTTCCCTGGGGAAATGTGAAGCAGTTCCTTGCACTGCTTAACTAGGACAAACATCCTTAGATCTACTTCGTATCCTTGGAGTAATATAAAGTGTCTGTTCGTTTAGTCTCTCTTATTTTCTTTCTTTATTTTTTTTCTTCTTAATTTTTTTTTCCATGGGAAAACAACAGTCTTGCACTTTTTATTCTATACAGAAAATAAAGGAACAGAACAAACTCATGTCCTGCCTGGGAACATGCCAGCACTTCAGAGGTGACATAGCTTCCAGGTGCAGGGTTGAGTGTTCTCCAGGTGGCATTACTTTGGGAGCTGTCATTCTTTACTTTCACTATGATAGTCTAAGAGAGAAGGCCGTATTTACTGAAGTGTCTGAGATATTACTATAAGAGTTGGGCAGAACAGGAACTGGTTTGTGTGGGAGACCCTGAGTGCAACTCTCCAGCATTACTGTCTTCACTTTCAGTGTGACTAACCCGGGGTCATTACTGGTCTACGGTTCTTTTCTGCTGCTAAGTCTGTATCTTCTCTCCTTTTTCACTCAGAAAATGTTTTGAAGACTTGTTCCCTCTTTTTATTCTTTTACCCAGAGTTATTTTATTCTTCATTCCAGTCTTTAAGCTTTCTTCTAAGATAATACTCAAGTCCAAGCCAGTGAGACATTCCTGTGGATTTCAGCAACTTTGGAATTTAACCTTAAAAGTCTGTGCACTTCTGTCTTCTGCTCACTGTGTGAAATTCAGTGAAGATATGTAAACCAAGTACAGATCTGACCCCAGGTTAGGGCCTGTTCAAGTTAAACACTGGAGAATACAAAAGTTATTCCAACTGAGCCATGGGAAGAGAGGAAGTGTTGAGCATAACAAATACATGCAGGATGGTTGGTAGCATTTCTTAGTCCTGCCTGACTGAAAGCTGCCTTCAGAAATTAATTCCTATAGGGTACAGCTGTACTGTGGCAATACCAGAGTTCTTCCTCATTTGAGGACAGCCTCCATGTGCCACAAAATTACATCCCCTCAAGTTCTCACAGGATGCCATTCTAGGATTCTTTATAGAATTTGGAAGGTGGGATCCACCCTTTCTGGAACCGTGATTCCAAGGATGGAGCAGTTACAGCTGAAATGCAACATATAGGAACAGAAATATCTATGATCAAAAAGTGGATGAGAGAGGTTCTGTCTGCCTGATATTTCCAATGCCCTATCTCTGGTAATACAATTGTGACGCAAGCCAAAGGAAGGGGACATTATCATAACAAGGCTTTTGTGTCTTGCTGGCTGTTCACAAATGAGACAAAAAACGAGGGGGAAGGAGGAAGGGAGACTTACTGTTTACTGAATTTTCCAAACAGTTGGTGAAAGAGGAGAGAAAAAGAACAACTACATTCCTTACCTCACTTAAGCCAAAAGGAATGACGTAGATGTAAAGTATGAGGTCTTGATTATCTATTTTTAGATAATTTGTTGGGCAAGGAAGAAACCCAAGTAAATAGAGCTTGAAATGCCTGCCATTTGTGCTTAGGCACAGTGCTGTAATATATAGACTTGATTACAATGCTTGCATGCCAAGACAAACAAAATAGTGTCACTGGGAAGAAATACTATATTCCCAACCAGAAATGCCTGTGAAAAGCTGCTTGTAACCCTGGCAATGAAAGACTTTAAGCATTGGGCCATGTAAAGGGAAAAGAACTGCCTGTACTTTACTAACCAATCCTCTTTGTTTTCCTTTTTTTTTTTTTTTTTTTCTTTTCCTTGGTGTCTCAGTAATCACAGTGTGACAATCAAACCTAGAAGTAAACAGGAGCTGTAAAACCTTGGAAAAAATCGTATTAGAGAAACAAACCAACAAACCGAAAACTGCCTGTTACAGTCATGATTTTTCTCTCCTCTATGTCTGTACAGAGGGTGATGGCCACAGTTGGGCAAGATCAGGCTTGGTGGCACTTAGCATCAGCAGCACTAAGTAGCAGTAGGACTTGCTCCTCTCTGATGGCTGGAGAACCACTGTCATTTTCAGATTTCTGCTCTTCACACCCTGGTTGACTTATAGACTGCTTCATATGTCTCCAGTTTGGGGTCAAGTATGTGTTTGTATACTTAAGAGCAGTGTTTGGTCTAATACCTCAGGGTATTTGAGAAACTTATGACAGAATTTGTTTGCAGTCTCAAAGAGTTTATAGGATAGCAAGATGCTGTTAATTCCATTTTACAGGTAGAGATGCTGAGGCTTAGAGACATTACAGGATTTGTTTCGGAGGAAGGAGAAGAGCCACGACTAACCATTTCAGCTAACAGCAGCAAGCAGCTTGCTTGTGTTTTTTGTTGTTGTTGCTGTTGTTTTTTAATGTTTTCTAAACTCCTATGTTTTTATGCTAACAGCTGCTCATTAGTAAGTCTGCTTCGTCAAGAACTAGTTGTCCAATTTGTCCAGTAGTTCCTAGTATAGGATGGGAAGCAGAACTGCCAAATGAACAGTCTTCCTTATATTTTTTTTCTATAGTTCCAATTCAGTGTGACCCTAGATGTTACAAGAGGCACTGGGTGTTTGCTTATCTCGGGGTTTCACCTGCACTTTTAAGAGCCTGCTAAAGAATGCAGTTACTGTGAGCTATTACTTTGCGTTGAGACACCTTGACAGAACATTAATCATTCCAAACAATGTCATGCCATCTAAAGGCTTGATCACAGGAGGCTCTGCCAGGTCAGAGAGCAGAACTGCCTAATAGTAAGGCTCCATGGAAATATCTTCTGCAAAGAAAGAAAACTCAGGTGCAGAAGAAAAGTTTTGCAGCCCTTCTAAGCCAACAGCCACCACTTAGTATTAACGCAGGCTTGCATTTGGAGAAGTCATAAAGTTTTACTGTGATCTGAGTGATAACAGCTGGACCATAATTCCTAACCCTGTGTACAGCATCACCTTTGGAATCTCATAATTTCTAGCATGGCAACAGTCAGGGTTAGAAAAGATTGTACTTGTACTGATATGTTATCACTGAACGTTGAACCTCCTACGTGTGCTGTCTCAGGAAAAGTTTATTTGGTTGTAAAGCAACAGGTACTAGGCAATCCAACATTACAAATACCAGAGTCATTGCGTTAGGGTCAGGTGTGACAAGTGACCTGAGTAAAAGTTGAAATGAGGAAATTCTGACTTGCACACAATCTCTGTGCTCTGTTTCTGGAATGGGCGTACCTGTTTGGCTTCTTTGGCCAACTTCAGGAACATTAAGAAACAAGAATCCTATCTGTGAACTACCTGCCTGCATAGAGTAGAAAAATGTGACTGAAGCATGGGGCTTCTTCTGTGTCTCACTACCATTACCAAAGATGTTAGGGGTGTGGGGGGACTTCTGCATGCAGTAGATCAAGCTAGAGACAGTCACTTTTGTTTTGCTTAATTTCTTCAGCTTATCACAGACAAATACTTAGATCCTATTGGTATCAGTAGGAATTAGGCACGTGCCTCACTCTGAGATCTAGATTAAAATTTCCTCTTTAAAGTAACATAAGCACAAAGAGCATCATGTTCCCATCACAAGGAAGAAGGTGGAAAAACTGCATCTCTGGCTGCTCCTGTTTCAGGCTGCCCTGGAGGAAGAGAAATAACTGAACTTCTGGAGAGACAATAAAGAACCCACATTCAGTTACATTTGGAATCATAAATTTGAAAGCCATTTATAAGATGGTTCTTGATGTTGTACAAGCTCTCTGAATACCCACAAAAGCAGTGGATATTCATCTGTTACAACAGTGCTCTGCCAAAGCGTGCTTCTCTTGTAGGTCTGCAGCGGAATTAATCGGACAGTCCTCTGGGACTGTACTGCCAAACAAACATTGCTGAATAGATGCCATAAATATTTGTAAGTCAGACTACTGCTAAGTAAAGCTCCATTTAAAGGTACTCCTTGCTACCTGTAAATGGCTGCAGCTCTCAGTATCAGAGAAGCTGGGTCTCTTTACAGCAGTAAAGAGTACAGCCCTTGCGTCTTGCTGCGTATCACAGGCTACTCTTGGCAAGTGACCTTTTTCTTTTGCCTGTAGGTCTAGACGTTACAGTAGTGGAAACTGTCTTAATTTTAAGGAGTTCATTTTTCCACAGCAGATTTGGACGTAGCTTGTGTTTGACAAGAAACAGGACTGCTAAAGCTATAGTTTGCAGTCCTAGAAACTCAAGTGCATAGCACGATGAAAGCTGTACATTTTTGTTTCCCCTATAGAGAAAACCTATTCCTGCCTTTCTATTTTTATATTTGTTCTAAAGGTGCTACATTTGCAGTCAGAGTGGATTATGCTGCCTGGAGAAGGAAAAAAATAAGAACAGATTTAGCTCTACAGAAATACAGTCAGTGCATTAGAGGTCCTTTCTTAAACAGGACACACAGCAGGGCTGAAAAACTTAGCAGATGAATTAATGTGAATCATTTGATCACAACAAATCTCAGTGCATACTGGACCATCTTAGAACTGTTTCTCAGTTTTAGATCTAAAACCAATAAATCATACTGTCCAAAGCCAAACACATCAGGTGAAAGTCTGCAGCAATACGGAAGTCTTATTGCTACACAGCTATGGTTTTGTGAGAGTTGAGCTGTTATTGTTTCTCCAAAGCACTGTCTATGGAAGGGTTAAACTTAGGAGCAGGGTGTTCTTTTAAGGAAAACTTGTCTGGGAAAAGGCTGCTCACCAATGCCAGAAAGTCTAAAACAGAGAACTCAAAACACACGTTTTTGGATTCTTTCTTTCTATCTTCTTTTTTTTTTTTTTTTTTTCCTTCTGCCTTGCTGCTTCAGTTCTTACACATTCATCATCCAATCTCCTTTCATTAAGTTTTTAATTGCTTGCCTGAGGGAAAGAGGTTAGGTTTTCCACATGCTCTTTGATTTTGATATACTGTGGTTTAATCACAGTGAGATCATATTTACACTGAGGCTATTGTTTGCGTGCTTTATTTTTTCCCTTTTTTTTTTTTTTTTTTTCTGTTGATGTCACAGAAAGCACACAGTCCTCAGACAGATTTGAAAAGGCTTTTTAAAGTCATGGAGCTAGATCACACCCTTCCTTGGGTGGGGGGAAAGGAAACTGGTTATACCATACAGAAAACTCTTTGAGTTAGGTGTGGTGGAATTTCCCAAAATATCAATAGGTCCTGAAAGTAAGAAGTCAGGAGATGTGGTTTGCATTCCCAGAAAAAGCAAAGAAAATGGGATTTCAGCATTCCAGAAACTCAAGAGTGCAGGGGAATAACATCAGGATACGTGATCAGTGGATTGCTGCTCGCCTCACTGTAAATTTTGCTGTCACTAACCAGATCTGCCTTCTCTGATAGCTCCAAAACAGAGTGGGTGGTCTGACAACACAGAGGCTGTGTGTGAATCTCATGGGTGTTCCCTGATGCTGAGCGAAGTGCATTGCCTCAGGCAGACTCTTTTCTAGCCCAGCTATGGCCTGTTCTGTCACAGTGCAAAGGGTGCAAACAGAAGGTGAGGAGGAGTCTCTGTCTCTGCTGGGCTCCTCCTGAATTCTCACTGTGGTCTTACACGACACAAATGGCATTTGTGGTACATCCAGTGGAGCACCATGAAGTCGATGGGAGGGCTGGAGCATCTCTCCTATGAAGAAAAGTTGAGGAAGCTGAGCTTGTTCAGCCTGGAGAAGTCTCTGTGAAGACTGCATTGCGGCCTTCCAGAACTTGAGGAGAACTCATAATCAGGAGGGAGGCTTGCTTTTTATGTAGTCTGATACTGATAGGACAGGATGGAGATAGTTTTAAACTAAAAGAAAGGAGATTTCAGTTTCAGATATTAGAATGAAACTTCATTCAGAAGGTGGTGAGACACCAAAATAGGTTGCCCAGAGAAGCAAGGATTTGCAAAGTACTTTGCTGACTGCCTGCAAAAACCTGCATACACCAGTGTCTTGGATTTGCTTAAAATGGAATAGCTATGGTGAAACAAAAATGTCCTTGGAGCTGAGAGCTCTTGGTCTCTCATGTGTTTACTTAACATTTGAATCCCAGTCTTGGAAGAACTGATGGACTATATCAGCGTGAAGTGCCCAAGCCCTGGCTGCCTGACATCCCTCCTGTCTGGAGTCGTGTGCCTGCATAATTGACTGTATAAAGCCAGAGTATGACAGGCATCGTGCCCTCTTTGGTTTACCCCAGTGTGAACCATTACTGAGGGGACATTCCCACTTTTCAGCTTTACTGCATAACTGATTGCACTACGAAAAACAGCCTGGAGCAAACTCTGCAATTCAGGCCTCACAGGCCAGACAGAGGAGCTGGGACAGCTCAGAGAAGCTCTGAAATAAGACACTTGCCTTTCCCCTCTGCAGACCCAATATTTTCCACATCACAACTTCCAGACAGCTTGGCATACTCTAGCATGACTAGCAGCCTCTGTTCCAGAGATGCACAGGACCAGACCACAAGCATATGCAGGGTGGAAGAACAGTCCTTATTAGGGCTCTGCTCAGGCTGTTGCCTCCTAGCTTGCTCTCTCCTTAGCTGTAAAGTCAGTCTTCCAAATCTGTACATGGAAAACTGCCTTAATTTCCAGCCAACAGGACTTGTAATTATTTGGCTAGTAACACTTAACCAGAAAAGCGTCTGCCCTAAAAGCAAGCTTGGTTGTTTTTTGTTTTGGTTTGGTTTTTTTTTGGTGGAGAAAAGCAAGAGAGAGCCTAAAAAGTGCAACAGTGGCCTTCACCTGAAACATTATGATGCTGTGCATCTGCAACCAGGCTCCCACGTTGGTTATTAGCTATGAGCCAAGGAAGCTCAGTCCTTAAAGCTCAGAGCCACAGTCAGAGCAGGATGCTAAGGGCTTCTCAAAGCCCTTCTGCTTGCCTCCCTGTAACTGTGGTAACAGCAACACCCTAGTGCTGCACCAAGCCCTTTCATACAAGTTGTGGTAGCATTTCCTGCTTCCTCTGTGTAGCTATTGACTTAAGATAAAACGTAACAGCTGACTGGCTGCAGGTACTTACCAGTATGTAGGCTGCTATCAGCAAGGGACCATTTTGCAGTCCATTTCCCATGTAAACACTGTTCTCGCTGCCTTCCATATTTGAGGAGATCAGCAACAGACATTTCTCGAGGCCAGATGGCTTGTTCTGACCTATCTCAACTTGCATTAAATAGCCATTGTGAAAAGTTGCTTACTGTAGCTAGACCTGTAACCTACTACGCATCAGTAGTTTCACTCCTTGCTAACACAGCACAGCAGAATCTTTATTTAAGGTACAGAGACAAGAAGTAGTAGAAGGGGAGACAGAAGCTTAAAGCCACCAGTATTATGCTGTCCAAAAGCAAAGCTCTTGTATCAGAAAGTGCAACAAAGCATGACCTTCCCCCTCTTCCACCAATACTGCTTGTAGTCAAGCAGATTCTCTCAGAATATAACTCTTCACTGGATGTTTGGAGCATTTATTCTCAAGGGCAGGTCATTACTATTAGGCCTCACTACAACCATAGAAGGGTACATAAACGCTTAAATAGCAATGATTCATTTTTAAGAAACCTAAAGCTGAAACAAGGGATAATGAAAACCAAAAGGAGATGAGAATCTGTACAAAAATGTTCCCCGATGGTGAATTCAGGGTGATTCGACCAAGACAAAGATACCAGTTTGTGCACAGCCACTCCTCCAGGGCGTCTCAGTTTTCCTTCTTTTGTTACTCTCTTCCTTCCTTTTCCTAAGCTATCTTAATGTAGAAGAAACGGCATTTGGCATTTTAAGAAGTAGTTGGTCCAAATATAGAAATAAGGGGTCCCCACCTCTTTTCAGAGAAGAACAGAGATGGCTTCCCTGGTTCTATTTTCACATGAACTCTATATGAAAGAAGCAACACTTAAAAAAAAAAAAAAGTGGAAAAAAAAAAGCCACCAAGAACAACCAACCAGAGTAAGAGCTGGTACGCACAAGCCTGCATGGAACGTCCTCGGATTGCACCTCTGAGGGAAGCAACTGAACTTCTTTGAGCTCACGGGTGGTTGAACCTTTCCCATGAATGAGTGCTCATTGATGGCAGCACCGGCTGAGGCAGCCCTGTGCGAGGAGCTTGGCACCACAGCCCTCAGGCTTAAGGAGTCCATTGTACTTAATCTCATAGCGTGTCATTTATTATTCCCGTGTTTACTTCCACGGCTGCGTGCACCTCACACGTTCCTGTTACCCACGTCACTGGCTGTGTTTACTCTGACAGAAAGTGTAGATGTTTCCATCACTCTCTCTAGCTGTTCCCTTTTCTGCCTCTTGGCCTCATTAACAAGCAGCTTTTTCATCCTTCAGACCACAAAGAACAGAATTCTGTCAGTTCCCTTTGCTGCAGGGAAGGCTAGTCAAAACAGATCGTGTTCTTCAAAGTATTTTCATGTGTTTGTATTCAGCTGCAGGCATGTTAGCCATTGATTTCTGTAAGTTTGGGGAGAGGGCACACCTTTGACTATTCTGTGATCGACGTCATTCAGTCTTTACACATCTGAATCTGGCCTGTCACCCTTTCAGTGTCTGAGAAGAGAAACAGCTTAACAGTTATTCAAGTAGGACAGCGGACAGCTTTCAGGGCAGCACTTCTGCTCTCAACAGCTTTTACCACATCCCTGACTCAGAAAAATCTAATGTGTGCAGAGGATGTGCATTGAGCCTTTCCAAGGCCCACCTAACAGACCTATAGGCCCATATTGGTTATAGGACCAACTAACGGACCTAGGGATAGAATTAAAAAAAATTAAGTTGAATTTGTGTGTGTCTGTTTTGTCTGTACAGAATGTTAACAAAGAGGGGGGCCTGAGCTTGGCTTAGGCTTTCAGACACTGCAATATTACTAGCCAGACGGGAGGATTCAGAAGTTGAACCGAATCTTTCCAGTCAAAGAAAATCAAAACTGTCATTAACTGAAGTGTGGCTGCTACGCCGCTGCAAGACAGGGCTCAGGGGAGTGGAGCTGTATTTAGATCACAGGTGCTTTCAGTTTTCAAAGAGAGCACAGCTGCACGTAGCGTTTGGTTAGATGGATCAAGGGAGAGCAACAGAGCCTTCCATCCTTAATCTTCCTAGCAGAAGGCTGAAGCTCTTCAGTTCATTTTACAAAGCGCAGCTGATTTCCATGGCACGGCCTTGGTTGTTCCCATTTAGGATCAGATCATTTCTCCCTTAAAATTACAGAGCTACACGTTCAAGCTGTCATTTTTTTTTCCCTTTTTGTATTGAAAATATAAAAGGATTTTTGTGCAGCTTTCCATTTGCGTTAACAAACTGACTGATGAGAGCATTTGTGACACTTTGTGCAGCTCGTATTGAGAAATTGTGTGAAGGAAGAACAGTCAGGGAAGTACTCAGGGCACAGGAGGTTTGCTTAGCACGACCACTGTCTATGTAATTGGCAAGCAAGCCACAGTATTGTTTCTGGTCCTGGTGCTTATGTGGAGAAATACATAGCCTGGTTCACTGCTCCATCAGTGACTGATGCTGGTGGCATGACCACGAGCCATTCAAAAGACTTTGGGAAAATTGCTGTGAAACAGGCAGCAACCAATTAGTGTAATTCAAATGCTGGTGCCCAAGTTAACACTGACGACAAGAATCTGAAGCTATTTGCAGCAAAGTTCTTGAAACACATCCAGAAATTATTAACGTGCTGTATGCCAAGTGATCAGAAGGTCACTAGGACAGAGATAATGAGCAACCAGAAAAAAATTCACATGGGAACTTTCAACTGCTCTAATTGTAGCACCGTTCTATTCTTTGTTCTGAGAATTGCTGTGCTGTAGGAGCTAATCAGGCTTTTTAAATACCCTAAACCAATGAAGTATAGGAAAATAAGCATTTATCATAAGTTGAGCCTGCTCATTTTGTGAACCCTCTGTATTTTTCATCCTCCTTTAAACACCATTCTCTGCAAAAGCCCTGTTTAAGTGGCTGGTTGCACAGGCTGAGCCAGTCACGTCAGTAGATTTTTCGTGTGAAAGATGCATTCAAAAGAAATGTAAACAGATAAAAGATGAACTTGAATATTCAGACTAGACAGGAGCTTTTCCTTATTAAAGAGCTCAGCTAAGCAGCAAATTCAGACCAGAGGGAGAGCATGAGCGACTCTTTTTACCCATGCTAAGGAAGAGTTTTACAGTTCCGCCAAGGAATGGGCAAAATTGCTTAGCACTTTCTCTC
This sequence comes from Oreortyx pictus, assembly GCA_036925125.1. Taxonomy (NCBI): domain Eukaryota; kingdom Metazoa; phylum Chordata; class Aves; order Galliformes; family Odontophoridae; genus Oreortyx; species Oreortyx pictus. The sequence goes on along the minus strand of JAUPFR010000003.1, from coordinate 81,855,269 downwards.
TGCTCGTATTTCTTACCGTTGTTGATAGATGAGCAGAGCAGACTTCAGTCAGAGAGAATTGTGGGTCCTAGTGCTGAGCTCAAAACTGCAGTCCTGCCAGAGCCCAAGCCAGAGCTTAATTTATACTGACCTCCCTAACGATGCTGATGAAAGGCAAAGCCAATGTTTCTCATATGTTTGAAAGCTGATCTCCCAGTCAGAGAAGAAAGAACTGATCTCATACACCCTGTTTCAGTACCACATGTCTTGAGAAAAACATATTCATCTAGCTTTTATGTGATACTCGAGCTTCCCCTTCTCCACCCACCAATCGCCCCTTCATGCAACCTCCTGGTTGTATGCTGCACTTCAGAAACATGGAACTGAGCGAGGTCAAATGGAAGGCTACAGCCTCAATGAAGCTTAGAGATGATGGGGAATCATTAAACTAGTATTTCACAATAGGAAAAGATGTAACAAGTGCAGAAGAAAAAAAAGTGGTAACGTGTCCAAGAGGGAGGATAAATATGTTAGATAAAACACTGAACTGTATTTGCCACTGTCCTTATGACAGAGGAAAGATTAACTCTCAAGACAGTTGCATATCCTATCTTACAGTGGATTAGCACCATTTTAATTTGTGTCCTGCATCCAAATACTTTAGCTGGAATGCTCTAGATACAGAGCACCTTGTGTTTTTTCAGGTGCTTACCATTAGTTTATAACTGTTCCTGCTGACTGCCTTCACCAGAAAGCAGGCAGGCATAGAACAGTTCCTGCCAAAACATTTGGAAACATCACCAGCGCCAAGAAATGAGATGTTCACAGCCTTTGTGAGGAATCCAGGAATGTCAGCATGTACCGTCTGCCTGCTTTCCACTGAATACCTAAGCTTGGCTAATAATTTGGAACTGAAACACGCCATGCAGTCCTGCAGCAAGAGAGGAAAGGAGCTAGTTCAATCCATGGCACTTTTCAGTAAGACATCTGAACTCCACAGACCACAAGTTAATGTAGATTCTATTTTACACTGTTCTTTTCCCCTCGCTATGTGATCCATGGTTTATATTGCTTGGAGTCTTGTTCAAGTTTGATTTAAAATATCAACTAGCTAGTTGTAGCAATACACAGATCGTACACATTTTTAGGGAATTCGGTGGAAAGAAGTGAGGTTGCAAGCCCCAAGTAGTTAAGAACACTCAGAGCTGAGAGCAGTGCTCTGCTGGAAAGGACAGGATCAAGAGAGAAACCATTTCAAGAGCTTCTGCCGGACATAGTATTACTGGAAAAGTTCTCACTTGCAGAGTTACTAGTACATCAGCATCTCTGGAAAGAGAAACCCTGTGTTATGTTGCATCATTTTCTGTGTTGTTTTGGTTTCTTGCATACTTGTCTGATTCAGTTCTTATTTCTCCCTACCTAGAACGTGCTTGAAGCTTTAGAGGATGTCTGGTATGTTTGTTCATTTTTCTTCTCTTTCTTTTTCCACAGAATCTTATGGCAAGAGCTCTCTATGATAATGTCCCGGAGTGTGCAGAAGAGCTGGCCTTCCGCAAAGGGGACATTCTGACCGTGATAGAGCAGAACACTGAAGGCCTTGAAGGATGGTGGCTGTGCTCCCTACATGGCCGGCAGGGCATTGTTCCAGGCAACCGTGTGAAGCTTCTGATAGGTCCAGTGGTACAGGACAGCCCTTCCAGCCAGGATATGTCCAATTCGGGACTGACACATCAATCCTTGAACCAACAAAAAATCTATCAAGTGCCAAGCTCACATGCCTCAGCACGAGACCCTGTCTACCAGGTGCCTCCTTCCCATCTGAATCAGGGGATTTACCAAATACCGACTGGTCACGGTATAGCAGGGCAAGATATCTACCAAGTGCCACCTTCCACGCAGAGATGCCTCGATGGTCCACCTCAGACTAACAAGGTGAGTGCATTTACTTTCGTGTCATAGCTCCAAAACACGTTGCTTGTACTGATTGTCAGTGATGTAGATAGCATATAGCAATTAGGCTACAAACTTAAGACATAGGAAGGATAAATAAACACATTGAACTATTTACCCACTCCCTGCTTGTAACTTTACTGCTATGGGAGAAAAAGAAAGGCCCAGCTCTGAATGGGTTTCTTATTTCATATCTCAGTAAAGCATGAAACTGCTGAAGGTGAGCAAAGTGTGTTATCTTATGTCCTCACAGGCTCCCTAAGGAGCCTGAAGCACATCTGGCATATGGCAGCCTTGCATTATGAACTCAAAAGAGAGTTGCTGCAGTGAGATTAACTCTCCCTCAAGTTAATGAACAGTAACATCATCTGCCCAAGTAATTTCTGTTTAATTAAATATGATGTACTACCTTTCTGGAGAAGTCCCAGTGGATCTAAACTTCAAAGATAGAGCAGTGATTGCTGAGATGAGACGCTTGGAAGAGCAAAGGAGCGTGAGGATGTTAACAAGGGTTGTTTTAATAAAGAACCTAAAGTTTATAGAAATGAATTTGATGCCTTTCTATAGCTAAATGCAGATTTCTCAGCTAAGAGTGGGAGCTACAGCAGCTAGACAGTACAGCTATAATTGGAACAGCAGAGTGCTCCAAAGGCTTTCAGTGTGCATGGGAAAGACCTTCCATTACTTGTGCCCCTCCTTATCTCCTATCTTTACCTCATGTTACCTTCTCAGGTAAACTGGTACACAGTGCCACCTACATAGGTGGCAGCAGGGCCTTGGTGGCTGAAAGAGTTAGAGAAGGCATGTCTGCATGAGGAAGTAGAGTCTCCTGGCCTTCCAGGCTCCTTCCAGGCAAAAATAAGTTGTCCTACAGTCCCTCCATTCCCACCTCAGTAGCTCTGGCGATTAGCGTCTTCTTTACCTACAGAGCTTAAAGTGTAACATTTCTGCCTGTTAGATAAGCTGAGATGTCTCTGTCTGCAAGTCAGTGACTAGTTCACATTTACAACTTCTGATTTATATTGTCAAGACTGCTTTGGGTTGTTCTGTTTGTTTGTTCTTAGCCCGTAAACCAAGCCTTTTCCATATCAGGCACGTGGAGGAGTTCTTCTAATGCTTCTATTTCCTTGATATAATTTCATTTTCATTGATGAAAATAAATTGACTTTTTTCCTCTCCTGCACAAGAGCAAAAGATCTGTGAAATCATTCCAAATCAAGTTACAGGAGAGGTTTGTTTGCTCAGCTTTTCCACAGTTACACTGTGTAAGACATGCAGGAGAAGAAGATGGGCAAACTGCACTTGCTGCAAGTAAGACCTTTGTTGGAGCAATCATATGAGGTTTCCCGAGAAAACCCACATCTTTTGTCTCCTTTCCACGCAGGTTATATACAGTTAAAGGTTTATCATCATAGAATGGCCTGGGTTAAAAAAGGACCTCAAAGACCATCTAGTTTCAACCCTCCTGCCATGGGCAAGGTCATCAACTGCCAGAGCAGGCTGCCCAGAGCCACATCCAGCCTTGCCCTGAATGCCTCCTCCACAACCTCTCTGGGCAACCTGTTCCAGTGCGTCACCACCCTCTGAGTGAAAAACTTCCTCCTAATACTTAATCTAAATTCTCAGGGCAGCGTGGTTTATTTGTCCGCACTAGTATTTAGACGCCCACCAAGGCAGTCACCAAACACCCAGCAAAGAGTCAGCCGACTCAGAGGAGAGTTCATACTTTAGTGTTGGTCTGCACAGAATAGCACAGTCCTGTGCAGAGATACCTCGGCCACGCAAGGTGCACCATACTGCAGAGCTGCTCAGAGTGCAACAGGAAGCCCCTTGCTCAGATGAAGTGCTGTGTACTGACCAGCTACTTTCCTTTTAGGACCTGGCCTACATAAATTGCCACTAGGATAGTTTACATGGTGTGATGGATGTGTTTGTGCACACTCTGCATACAAAATCTCTTCACCTTCCCTCTGCTTTCCGTAGCTCCTCCAAAATTACTACAGCTGCATACGTCTGGATGCAGCATGGAGTATGCTAAAACCCTAAAATACACAGAACTGAAGCAGATCTCAGTGAAGTGCAAACTTCTTGTGGAGATGAATAATCAGAGATGCTAACACACCTGTTTTCTCTTAAGTTTCTGCCTGGAAACTTTTCAAAAAAAAACGGAATATGCATTTTTCTGAATATAAGTCACTTTCTATAGAAAAGCAAGACCAATTATTTGGCTTACAACTTGTTTCATTTAATTCCTTGCAAGTTATGAGAAGTCAGCTGTGCTGCACAAAAGCAAGTGAATTGACAGCTGTAGAATAAACTAGGTGCTCATTTTATCAAGCAGTTTACCCATACCAAAGCAGCTATCAACGTGGTTTGTGCTGGCTAGTATTTGTTATTCAGGATGGGACTGCTTTAATCCTGAGTCAGTTTATTTGATGTATGAGCCCCAAGTCTCAGTGTTCAGTATGTAGTGGCAGGCATGCTGGATGGCAAACCTCATTCCAGCGTCCTGCTTTGATTAGAGGCAGACGTGTGTCTAGTCCCTTGGAATTCTCTGGTTTAGACTAAAGAGAGCCTATTGGGACTGAAATTAATGATAAACAAGAAAGAACTGTAGGTTTAATAGTAACAGAAGAGTGAAAAGAGTAAAAAGAAGAAAACACTCCATTCTTTATCATCCTAACCTTGCAAAGCTGTGTTTACTGCTATGCTCACCAAAAGCAGCTGCTGCAACTCCCTGCTAATGCCTTTGTGAAAGTAAATGTAACTGTGGGGAAGCACTTTAGCGCTTGCCTCCTATGTCCAAGTTAGCAGCCTGTCCTGATCCTCCTCCTCTAGGGATCTGTAAGAACAGTCCTTGGTACTGAGGAAAGGGAGAAATCTTGAACACTTGATTTGAGGAGTCTTTGCTTGGACTTCCAAAGGGATTAATACTTTTCCTCAGACTTGTGACACATGTCCACATGGTGTAATTGAGCCACTCTGCATTCTTCCATTAGCAGAAACAGCTTGTCAGCAAGCTGTGCATCTTGGCAGGGCTATGGAAGTTAAAAGGCTTTTACTCTGCACTCATTGCGTGTGTAAGCCTTCTCCTTTCTCACAACAGTAGCTCCAGAAGACTGTGTCCTAAACACCATCCTAAGCAGGACCAGCAGCAGTTTCTAACCTATCAGTTTCTGTGCACACTTGTCTGTTTTGGGGGTTGTTTTTTTTTTTTTGCAAATATGTGGTTTGGCTGCCATACAGGTTTTACAGGCAAAGCTCAGGAACTGCTGTCAGGCAGTAATTGTCTAGCCTCAGGTAACAGTAAATCAACAGCAAGCATGTTATAAAGCCGCACTGAGGTAACTCATCTACTTAGCCAGAAAGGCAGTGCAAACGATAAAGGAGTCCTGAGGCAGGTGATTATGATGATGAATCGACTCTGACGAGTCGAGCTGATGACAACAGAGCTTTTATCAGCTTCTTCTATCGAATAAAAATGCCACCTTCTGAAACTTACTCTACAAATGACAGAGATAAGGAGGGGTGGTTTAAAGTTAGCCTTGTGCAGCAGCAAGCTTTTACTGCTCTGCTACAAGTTCAGTCACAAAACAGTTACACCCTTAAGCATGAAGTGCATCTGGGGAGCTTAAAGATACAAAAGCTGCATCTTGCAGTTTATTTCTCCCATCCGTGCTCAGCCCTCAGCCTTACTCACCACAAAACGCAAAGAGAAAGAACCTACAGACACACATATTCAGGAAACCTGGGTTTTATCCTTGCCACAGAGTACTGCATAGTCTGGAGTAGAGTCTCTGCACCTCAGTGATCTCACCTACAAAACATGTGGCTGTAATTGTAAGGGAACTCATTCTGGACGGGCTGGTGGCAGAAAATCCTTTGAGAAAGGTGCTAGCAAAGCACCAAGTGTCTTTTGCATCTGCAATTACACAGTTTTCCCTAGTTTAAAGCCCTTGTGAGAACCAATGATTAAAGGACATCACCAGCGTAACTCAGGTCTTTTTATAGTTCAGCGTATCTCTAAATGATTTGCTCTGCTGTCCCAGCCATCCTGAAAACAGCTTTAGCCAAAAGGTTAAGGGAAATTTTTTGCGCGTTGGAAAGCCATTACAACAGATTCTGAAAGTTTCCTGTAGGAACCAATGGCTTTTGGGAGAACTTTTGTTCAAAAAGGAATCGCTAGAAAACAGAATTCAAGGCTGAGACACCACAGCTGCTCAAAATGGGGAAGAAACAGCTCTGCAGGGCGCGTCAGCCCTGACGTGCAGCTCTCACAAGGAGTCAAGTAACTCAGCTACGTGGAGACTAACGCCAGCTTGGAACACTCTTTTTTGTTTGTTTGTTTTAAACTAGAGCTCAGGAAACACTTAGATTTATCTGCCTTTTATAGGTGGATGAAGCAGAGGAGGGAAGGAACTCATATTCACACATGTACATCCCCGGCCTGTCTCCAAGTGTAAACACGCCCTTGGCAGACCCGTTCACACCCCACCATCCTGTGATCTCCACCTTTTTCGGGAGTTCAGTGCCTTCAGCGGAAGGTTTGGGTAAAGCACAGGCTGAAGGAATAGACCTAATTTCCCAATGGCCTTTATTTAAATCAGAGTCACATTGGTTGAATCCGTGAGAAAGTGGAAACGCTGCCCCACAAGTAGCACCACCCTGACTGCTCTGGCACAGACTTCAGTAGCAAAGTCATGTAGCCGTGTTATGACGTTTTTCCTTCCAGTTAAACAAGTACCGTCTTAGCTGGGAGGGCACAAACAGCTGCATGTAATGTGTGCTCCAGAAATACGCCTGCTTTTCACTGACCATCTTTTTACTTGCCTAGCTTCACATTTATCTTGTATGAAAATACATACATTTAGCAAACTAAAGGGCTGTGTTTAAGTATGGCAGACCCATTTTGCCAGCAAGCTACGAAACAGTACAAACACTCCCTTTCTTTCTTTTTCCTCACATAAAAATAATGTTTTTGCATTCTGAGATAGAATAATGTCCCTATTTACCCTTGGATATAAAAATCCTGCGATCCAGTTCACTCAAAGGGCCCAAGCAGCCATCTCACCATCTCTCTTTTACTTTCACATTGTAAATTCCACTTTGGGGATTTTTAGCCTTTGTAACAAAATATTGTTTCAGTGTTAAAGTGCTGAACACCCAGCAAAATTGCTGAGTGCTGCAGGAATTGTAATGCATACCTCAGCACTCAGGGCACTCTTTCATGAAGCGTGCCCTAAAGGATGAAATTCTCTCAAATTAAATGCAAACTGAACAGTAAAGGCAGCACACAGCTCCATCCTTAGTTTTGTGAATTTCTCTTGTAACTTTCCATGTGAAATTAAGTGCCATTTTAACTGCACGGGCCCTGCATCAGTAACCTATCCTCAGCAGTCTCCACGCAGACCCAGCAAGTAAAGAAAACCTCATCCGTGTGTCTAAGGAAGCAGCAGTTAGTCACCAATGTGATTTGTAGAGAACTATTTTAAGAAAAAGCTGCATTTTATTAGGCTGAGTAAACACATGAGCTCAGCATTACTCCCTGCTTCTCCCTAAGCACAGGGATCTTTAATCAGTTCTGTTTGTAGACCAGAAGGCATCATTTTTTCCCTGTAGCATCAGAAAAAAGGCCAGTCCTGCTACCTCAACCAACAGATGAGCTCCCTGGGGAGACAGATCTGCCTGCACTGGCACAAGTATAGGATCAAACACTAGCTTAAATTAAATAAGTAAATAACACATGCTTATGGGCTCTCTCTTGGTGGTAAGAGCTAACTGGATCTTTGGTTACATCTGAAAACAGATTAGCCAAAAAACAGGTTTGGGTAATTAACATTTCCCCTACAAGTTCCAAAACCCAAGAAGAATAGCAGTTGAGCATTTTGGAAAACTTGAATAGAAAACTGCTTATTCCAAAAGTGACTGTCATCATGAGGAGGAAGCCCGATTTCTGAGATGGGAAATAGATGGAAGAAGACTCATCTTTGTCAGGAAATGTAGCTCTGTGGAAAGCTGGAGGCTTTGCAGGTGCTGGATGATTTTGTAGTTATTTATTTTGGCATAAAACTAATTAGCATCTGAACATTATGATTCCACATTTTTGTATTTTTTAAATAGCAGTGTTAATATTGGGCTCCATTATATTTTGGGTTTTTTTTTCCCTTCAAAAACCCTGAATCTAAATGAAGCTTTCTACCAAAACAGATCTCTAGAGTAGAATTCAAGTGAAACTCATGCAATTAAGTTCCTAAGAGACAAAAACCTTCCATAAGATTGTCCATCCTCAGTTCTTAAAGAACACTGACATGTTCCTGGTTGGGTCTTATCACAGCTTCTTTTTCTATGCACAATCAGACCTGTCTGAGGTCTAGTCCAATCACTGTATTACCAAATCTTTAATTGCCTGTTGAATTGACGTATGTTTAAAAGGAGTCTGTACCTCCCATTAACTTGCCAAAATAAGCTACGTGAATGTAAACACCAGTTAGGAGGAGAGCTTGTCTGAACAGTCGCCTTGAAAAATCCAGTACAAAAATAGAGCCGGCGTACAGATTATGAGCCAGAGAACACCTACAAATCAAATTACGTTGAACTCCTTCCTAATGGGAGCTTTTATTTGCTTGCTTCTCTCAGGGAGAATCACCTCACTATTCTGCTTATGTGAACCCATGAGAGCGCTCTTGTGGAATTGAAACCAGCAGCGCTTCATGGCAACCAGTTTTTCTCCCACTAGGAAATGACAATTTGCCAGAACTGAAACTGTTAACAGGGTAGAGTCTTTTCGGAGAAACATCTCAAATGAAGAAAACGAAATATTTGAAGAGAAGCAAAATGTCATTAAAACATGTGATTTCAGTGTTTTCCAAATGTTCAACCCTCCCAGCCCCACTTTCTACCTAGAAATTTAGGAGGAAATAATAGAAATAAGATGGAAGTCCTCAAAAGAATTTAAACGTAGTCTGGACTGAACCAAACTGATTAATTGTTTGTAAGCCTTTGGGATTTCATGTCATCTGCAACAGCAAGACCAGTCTCTGTTCCAGCAAGGTGCCCCAGCACTTCATCTTTGTTCTTTTGTTCCTCTTGCCCTCCAAACCTGCCCTAAATTGAGGCTTCTGTCTTTGAGATGAGAAAGTACTACCAACAGAGGAAACAAGTGTGCATTTGCTAAAGTGTTCTTGTTGGAAGAGAAGACCAGACACACTGAGATGAGCAAAACAAGAAGCTGCTTCAAGTATTCAGCAGGAACAAGCTACTGAAGCAGTGAGATGCCAAGTTTTGCCACAAGCTTTTCACTGATGAGGATTCATGCTCAAATCTGATCACAGGTTTCCAGAGACCATTTTAGTAAACGCACGTTCTTCTCCACCAGAAGAACTTATCACACAGTAATTTTGGCAGATTTTTTCCTCCACATTTATTTCGGCACTCCAGAGCACTCGATTGTTCTATCAGCAGTACTGTAACACATCAGCTCTTTAACCCAGTTGGCCAACACACGCAGAAACGATGACATCAGTCTGTCTGAAGTGAGAAAATGTCATGGGGATGGCACTGGCAAAACTCTTTTCAAGAATATTGGACAAGGATTCTATTTCACAGTTCTCTTGAAAATGCTGATAGCTTATTACTAACTGGTACATGCTCCACTTCCTCTCCTCTAAAGGAGAATATCCTCAGAAGCATTAGCTTGGCTCTTTTTAATGACATTTTGTAAGCAAGAATGACTTCAGAAGCTGGGAGTACCCCTTCCCAGTCAGCTTTGCTATTCACATGCAGCCAGCACCAAGCCTGTTCCACTGAAGCAAGCAGAAATGCTGTTCATAACACAACTGGCAGAAAACTCCAGAGCTGATGTGAGCGCAAGCCGGAATGTGTCATGAAAGCATAATTAAGAAATACAAGTAAAATTGCTTATCTTATATTCTGTCTTGTACTGCTAATTCAGTAAGGTCTGTAGTCAGATGGATCTTTGCGATTGCGTTTAGTTTGCGAATACCAGCAGCAAGCAAAAAAATTCAGTGCTGTAATCCAAATCTACAGCTGATGCAAATCAGCACCATTCCACTGCACTTACTGCAGCCCTGTGATTTTATGCTAGTGGAAACTTAGCGTAAAATCTGTGCAACTCCGTAACTTAAAAAAAACAAAACAACAAAAAAAAACAGAGCAAACAAACAAACACCAGAACAAAGTCACTTGGGAACTAAATAAGCCTGTATTTCAGATACAGGAAAAAGTACAAAACTGAAGTATAGTGCAGTGGACTTGCGTAGGTGTGCTGGCTTATGGAAAGGCTTGGACCAGGGGTTTAAAAAGTCACGATCAGGCTAGCTTCAAAGTTGCTATCTCTACCCATTTCACCAGTAGCTTGTAGTTGGAATCAAGGACAGCTTGTGATTTCACTTGGTTTTTTTTTTTTTTTTTTAATTATTTTTAAATTGATTTCACAACTCCTATTTCACATTTTCAAGAATCACAACCCCAGTCTTGCTTAAGCTTGTTTGAAGCACTGTGACCTCAAAAGGAGAAAAAGCAACAACAAAAAAACAGTATTGTTCATTTTTGTTACTTGCTATTATTTGCATTGCAGTACCATGGAGTATTTTTATTTTTACTGTTTTAAGACTGAATATCTACTAGTGAGGCACTCCAAGTCACATCATAAAGTTTCCATTTAAAGCCCTGAGTCTGCAAAGCTAGGCAATTTTAACTTAACACATTGTGAGTCAGTGACATCTGGACATGCTTTAGCCCTGAGAGTCCATATAGTTAGAGCAGAAAAGGAGATCATCATGAGCAAGAGTCACAGGCAGCAAACGGACACAAGACATATAAGACAATAAACAGGCGTTGTAAAGATGCATGCAACATCAAGGAACAGATTCGTTCTCTATCAAAGCTGTATTTGTCACGTATCCTTATCTTCACACATCTCAATCTCACTTCTTAGAAAACTCACTGGGGAGCACCCACCTCTGGGCAGCCTGCACGAAAGCTGCCGTGTCACCACGTATAGCACGTAAGTAAGTTAAAGCTACTGCTCCATAAAAATACCAGACGATACTGAGTGATGTGATAGGTGCCATTTACAGAAAGTGCAATATCAGTCACTGAAAATCTTGATACTGTCTGTAAACACCAGGAGAGGAAACACTGTGTTTTCAGCAGTAAGGACAGTGCTTGAACCCGCTTCTCAGTTTTTCAGATGCCCATTTGAAATACAACATTCTTGCTGTTTCACATAGTCATATAACCATTCCCCTCGCCCCAAAAAGTTTAAACAGACACACCTGGCTCCCTGAACACACGAAGCAAAACAGAAAGAGCTGAGGAGTAGCCCACTGTCTACATAGTTCATAGCGTAGTTCAGTGGCTCAGAGTTCAAGAAAGCAGGGGCTGAAACTTTTTCCCAGAATCTCACTTACAGTTTTCTCATATGCCCTTTAGCCATTCCATTCCCCTTAAAAACCTAAGAGGGCTCACACAGCTGATAGATATGTACCTAAGAGGCTTGGGAACAGAATTTCAGCAATTGTAGAATTTGGTATTGAATAAACTTAAGAAGTACCTTGGAACAAATATTACTTACATTTTAATTCAGTTTTCCAATGTCCAGGCTTTAGAACAGCCCCCATTTTCATATCCTGCTACTGGTCTTTTCCTGCTCAGAACTCCTCAGAGGGCACGCTACAGCTGATTTTACTAGAGCCAGAACTGACAGCTGAGACTAGCAGCTGCTTCTGATTGTAGCTCCTGCCCACTGCTGAGAGTCACCCATGAGTTGGAAGAGGAGAACATCATGGAAGGAAACCTATCTCAATACAACTCTTCCTCCAGAGTGAAAGCGTAACTATAAGATCTACCACATGTGCCGTTGCTTTCTCACGTCTGAAGAGCGCTCATCTATCTTAAAAGCAATCAGCTGGGTGATTTGGGGCAAGTTGTTTGGGATACTCGTGCTTCGGTTTTCTTACCTGTGAAATTCAGCAAGGCTCATTTCCCATCATTCTGCACATCACGTGCTGTGGTTCTTGAGAAGAGGCTGTGTTCTGCCCTCCATGGTACTGCTGTAAATGCAGAGTAATTCTGTTGGCTTCTGTAGGCTTATTCGCCCTATGTAATCTTTAAACAATGTAAACTACAGTTTCATGTGTCTGCAGGAAACACAAGAACTGTTTTGTTACCACTCTGGTTAGGAATGTTCTGTTATAACCTAACTTCCATTTTAATCCCGGAAGAAATAGAATGTTATTTTTCTTTCCTTATGTTTAAGGAAGAGGGTTTTAATGAACCACAGGGCTCAATATTTTGCAAAGTACATGCACATTCAGCTCTTTTTCTTGGTTGGAAGCATGCAATTGGCATGGAAAATGCTCAAGTAATTGCTTTTGGAAGAGTGTGGTCTACGGCAAGAACAGAACAAACTTTCTGTTCAGTTGCCTTTGTTTTCCAGTACTGAAAGTTTAAAGTAGGCTCATTACGTGTTTCACCAGAGCCAAACCTGGTCCCTGTTAGTTGCTCTGCATGGATTAAGTGGTTAATGATGTTTTGAGAATGTTGGGCTAGATATTTTGTGGGAACACCATCTGTTTCCTTTAACGTGTAAACAAGGACAATTGCTGGTTTGAAACGCAGGATTATTTAAACTCAGATAACCACAGGCATTCTTAAAAGAGAGAAGGATAGACGAAAAGGAATTGTCTTGTGGTCTGAAGTTCAGTGACATTTGTTGGGAAACAAATCCTTAAGTACCAGGCAGGGCTGCTGTCCCTTTTTCACGAGTGAGAGAAAGGAGACCTTTTCTTTTTGCAGCCGCGTTCTTCCTTCAAGTCCACCTTCAAAACTAAAGCACCATCAGACGTGCAAAACCATACAAACTAGTCCAACGGTGCCTTGAAAGGGCTGAGCATCCCATTCAGAAGCAGCAAGTTCATTAAGTATGTTTAAGGGTGCATACCCTATATCAAAAGTTGCTTCTGCAGATAGTGGGTTTGATGGCTTTCTCACTTCATCCACCCAGCTACCTCCCTCTTCCTCCTTCAGGAGAAGCAGTACAACCCTGTGTTCTGGCTTCCTATATCAGATACCAGCGTTCTGGGTAACGTGAGAGTCAGAGGAAATGACATTTTCATTTTCACTTCATCAAGCAGCATGGGCATTCTTTTAATCAGTGTAACAAAACGTTTGCTCAAGGTTTGTTTTGGTGATGAGCAGCTTCTGTTCTGATCTGACTGGGAACAAGCAGTCCAACAGAAGGCAAGTTTAACCTAGTGAAAAGTGTTGGGAGGAGAGAGGAGTAGAGGTACAACAGGAAATGTTCTCGTACTCAGTGCAGAACACATCAGCATCTGTGGGGAATTTTATGACAAAATCGCTCAGAACATGTTGTTACTGGATCATAATCCACACACAGGAAAATACACCTGAGTCACCAGGAGAACAAAGTTGTCTTTCACAGTATCAACAATCCTTGGCTGTTGCTGGGTGTTGCTGTTATTTTTTTTACAACTGTATTTTGTGTCTTTGCTATTTCAGGAGCCTGAAAGTGAACAGACATAAAAGCCTCAGGCAATTTTATTTGGAAAATGAATGCCACCTTAAATCCAGATCACTGCTAAGTACAGCCCTGCAGTCTTGTATCCACAGTCACCCATGTAGGCAGGCTGTGCTCACGAATGCCCTGAATAGGGTATGTCGTGTTTAAGGCTCACACTGCCTTTGTCAACAGCCGAAGACAGCCAGAGCAGGGGCTTATTTCACCTAAATAAAGGTGTGATGCTGACTAAGTCCGCTTAGTCAAGCCTGAACAAATGCAGAAGTGTCAAAAACCTAAGTGAAATTGGTGTTCTTCATCTGACCACTCTAGCTTTAGTGAAGTTATTTAGGCTTCCGTTATCACAGAATCATAGAATCACTTGAGCTGGAAGGGAACCTTTAAAGGCCATCTGGTCCATTTTCCTTGCAGTGAACAAGGACACCTACAGCACATCAGGTTGCTCAGAGCCCCGTCCATATTGGCCTTGAATGGCCCTTCAGGGACAAGGCTTCCACCACCTCTCTGGGCAGTCTGTGCTAGTGCCTTATCATCCTTACGGTAAAAAACTAATGGCTAATATCCAACGTAAATCTTCCCTCTTTTAGTTTGAATTCATTTCCCCTTGTCCTTTCACCCTGCTAAAGAGTCTGTCCTCTTCTTTCTCAGAGCCCCTTTTAGATACTGAAAGGCCACTCTCAGGCTATTTTGGCATAGTAAATGAAAACAGCAGCCTTGTAGCTGCTGAAGCCTTTCATACAGCATCTGGTACATCAGCCTTCTCTGGGAAATGGGATAATCTCCAAGGACTATCAACAAGAATAACAGCAGCTGCATGGTGCTACTGCTGAGCAAATGCTGAAGAACTTGAGGTGCCATAAAGCTTCTATGGAGGCGATGTGCATTGCCTCCTGGAGGATGATTTTTGAAAGTCCCGTGGCTCATTACTAAAACAAGGCCATGGCTGTGATTTTGAAACCTTTGGAAGGATCCTTGGGAGTACATATTGCTTAAAGCCGAGCTCTTCTGTTCCTAACTTGGGTGGAAAGTGTTTGACTGGTAGCACCCAACTTGAGGAAAAAGGGATGCAAACTGTGCTGGTCTGATCTCTGGTTCTTGTGGGCAGAAATAGCACGAGGTAGAGGTGTTGACATAAGCTAAAAGTTTCTCAGGCAAACAACATAATCCCAGGATTACATGAGAATGGCCGGGGAGGGGCTGTGTCTGGAGTGATCAATTTGGGAAGCTTCTTGTAACACAAGGGAGGTCTTGCTTTAAAGTTTTGTAGATCTCTCTTACAATGCAGTAGGTGAGTCTGGGGTGGAAGAAATAAATTCAGTAAATTCAATACATTTTTAGATTCTTCATGTTTAAGACCCATCAATTCTTCACCCGCTTGAGCAGGACCCCTCTCGTGGGCAGTGAGCTGAGGGACATTGTATTGCTTCCAGTTCTATCTTCCCGGTTCTCTGATGCTAATTCAAGGAAAAGCAGCTCCAATAAAGTGCTGTCCTTCCCCCTTCACCTAACACCACCTCACAGTGCAGCTGCTGCCACTGCAGGGTATGTTGCCTTGGGCTACTCACGATTGAATAGGACCCAGTATTCCAGACTGGAAACAACAGTCACCCTAGGGGGAAAAAATCCAGTGTTTGTTTCGTGGTACAGTGCCAAAAATTACACAGCAATATTTGCAGAGCAAATGAAAAGAAGGAAAGCCTGTGTTGTTAAGGTAGCAAAAATACTCGCACTGAAATTTTGACAGGATGCTAGGATTTCTTACAGCAAAAACTGCTACGAGGTCTTCACTGAGCATGTGGTCAGAAACTCAGTTTCACATCTTGCATACGTTTCTAAAGATAGTTAAGCAGTTCTGGTAAAGAATTCTCCCCAGCTGAGCACAAAACCACATCTTGTATGGCCCTATGTAATTTGTCATGTTGTGCCTCCAGGTTATGGTATTTATATTTTTTCTTGTTGGAGATAAATAGCATTGGCAGAGGTTAAGATGTCAGCATTTCCACCATAAAACCAGCTCTTTCTGGAGGTTAGGTAACATCCTTTTTTTTTTTTTTTTTATTTTATACCACATTATACTGAAACTCTGCCATGCAGATGCTGTTCAAAACACAAGGCATTTATTTTTGACCAAATTTTATTTGAAGCCATTATGGTAGTTAATGTTTTAGAAAATGACAAAAATGTAGATTCGATGCTTTTTTCCAAGATTGTTCTTACACTGTATACTTAAAGAATGGCTTCATATTTCCTCTCGGCCACTAATACAGACAAACCAAGTGGAGATGGCACGAGTGAGTGTCCCACCTTGGTAAGTTTCAGCATAGCCATTCTATGAAAAGAATTTTCAAAGCCGTAACTCACACTCTGTCATTTGGGTTGTTGTCCTATGGGGCACAGCAGTGCAAGACATTCTGCTGGAGTTGGTGAGAAACGTTTTCATGACCAAAGGGGGGAACACTTCCAGAGCCTGGCTGTGTTACTTTGAGCCTCTGTCAGTATGGAAGGGCACTCAGCACCTCAGCAGGGTTAGCAAGGTGTACAAAGTGCTGATCTCAGTGAGTGGGTGCTGTGACCATCGCATTATGTGGCCTGTGCTAAAGGGCAGTCAATGAGATGAAGGGACGAAGTTCCCTTAGATCTGATGGAGAATGTGTGCTTGATAAATAGGAGATAAGCAAGCAGCCGTGTCAGAACTGGTCTGAAAGTAAAAAGAAACCAGTACAACTGTAGCTTTTTTCAGCGTTCAACTGACAAACATACATGCAGACCAGTGTTACTTACACTGCCACCTAAAATGTGAATGTTAATTATTCTAGAATGTTTACACCAAGAACCATATGCAGTTACAGAGAGAATGTGCCAAGATGTTCAAAGGCTTATGTTTCCCCTTCTTTTATCTCACAGGTAGTAACTCCAGTCAGGTCAGGACAAGGTTATGTTTATGAATTCCCTTCCAAATACCAGAAGGATACCTACGATATCCCTCCTGTCCGCCCTCTCCAAGGGGTAAGTACCAATAAAACTGCTGACAGCACTGTAAGGGCACAAAACACGACTAATTTCTACCAGAAGTTTATGAGCAAAGTGAGTTCTCTCTGAGAGAAAACATTATTTCAATTAGATTCAGTGGCTTTTTCACAGAGTGCAGAAAGTGTTTCAGAGCTGTATTTGAAGTTGAGTAAGGTCTGGCAGCACACCAAACACAAAAGTCCCATTTGTTTTCTGTGTTCTGATCAAACAGAATATCTAAACAGAATAAACTTGATGCCTGGGAACATTTTTTCCCCTTACTTTATTGTTGCGTAGTCGACAGTAATTCACTCAGTAAGGGTAAAATTATCTCCCAGATGAACAGCTACCATGAGGGGAATTGTTTTCATCATATATCTGCCACTTCATGTCACCAAACCTGAAATACATCTTTGTTCTGGAAACACCTTAGCACATGGTTCCCAAGATGGTGGACATCCAAAGTAAATGCACAGAGAAACGCAATGCACAGTGTAACTCAACAGCCCCACATCTCTTTGTGGCTCTTTCGACAGTGCAGCTCCTCGAGGGGGCAACACTGATGTGATATAGTACGTAACAGACAGACACTGAGTGACTGGAGCTATTGGGAAATCTGAAGCAAGAGGCATTCAGATGTGAGTTAGTCTAAGACCACACGTAGAACTCACTGTAATGCAGGACTTGCCACCAAGTGGAAGTACTTTAGGCTGTTGAAAGGAGACATGGAAACCAAGAAAACTCACCTAGACCAGCATTTTTAAGAGGTGACTTCATTCTGTAACCCATTTATTCTTTCTTTAGATATATGACATTCCCCCCACATCGGCCAAGGGGACTGCACATCCAGTTCCTGTTGGAGATGCAAAAGCTTTAGGTGTCTACGATGTGCCACCAACCAAAGGGGTAAGTGTACAGTTTCCACAAGATCCTGTATTTTCATATGTGACTGAACACCTGTTTAAGCAAGAGTTCATGTATGATCCTGAAGGAAAAGGAGATTCAGAACTTTAAAGATTTCCTTAAGCTTTTAAAGTGTTTGTTAAAACTGATATAGTGAAGTACGGTCACATGATTTGATCACTAAACGCAGATTATCTTTGTGGCAGCATCCTGCCTTCTTGCATTTTGCTGCCTGTGAGAAAGTGCATCAAGATGGAGATTAAAAAGTGAAGTATTAAAACTGATGCTCCATCAAACGCGAGATAAGTGTCTGACTCTGTGGAATTCAGTGGCAGATCTTCCATCGGAGCATTTTATCAGCCATGTGGAATATGTAATTTTTTTGGTATTCTAGCCAGAGTTTTCAGAGTTTGCTTTCTGTGTTTCAGATCTGTGCTACACCCCCATCTGCATGCCGAGATGATGTAGGTCTGAGGGACAACATGCAGGATTTTTCATCTCCAGTGGGGCACAGCGCAAGGCAAGAAGGAGTGTATGATATTCCTCCTCCTATCACCAAAGCAACTGGGAAAGAACTGATCAAGAAATACTCCTCTGAGGGCCTTGTATTGACTGATGGGGTGCCACGCAAACAGAGTGTTTATGACATCCCCGTAAACCATCAAAACCATTTTCTCGGACAGCAAATTGCACCTCAGAAAGATGTTTATGATACCCCGAGGGGAATTGCGTTCCCAGCACAACAGGCAGGACTCAATGAAAGTCTGGTCTCAGAGGGAAGAGAAGGTGTATACGATGTGCCACCACCAATCCTCCAAGACACTAAAGGCTTACAGGATGTGACTGATGGGATGAATAGGTTGTCTTTCTCCAGCACGGGAAGTACAAGGAGTAACATGTCCACATCTTCAACAACATCAAAGGACTCTTCTTTCTCAGCATCAACTGCGCAGGACAAAAGACTAAACCTCGATCCAGACACTGCTATAGAGAGGCTCTATCGTCTCCAGCAGATGGTGGAGGCAGCTGTCAGTAACCTCATGGCCTTCACTACAGCAGACTGGCGGTCTTACAGCTACATGGAGAAACACATCAATGAAATTCACGCCGCTGTGGATAAGGTAGAGCAGTCACTGCTGGAATACCTTCAGTTTGCGAAAGGATCAGCAGCCAATGCTTCCTGTCTCTCTGAGTTCAGCCTCCAAAATAAAATGAGGAGGGAGGTGCAAAGGCTGGAGGACTCTCACCAGATCCTTACCCAAACCAGCCATGACCTGAACAGCTACAACTGGTCTTTGAATGTTCTCGCTGTTAACAGACTGCAGAACAAGTGTGATGACCTGGATCGGTTTGTTATGGTGGCAAAGACAGTCCCAGATGATGCCAAGCAACTGACCACCACCATCAGCGTCAATGCAGAGCTCCTGTTCAAACAGGTGTCAGGCAGCTCACATTTCAGGAGTGCCCCAGAGAACATGAATGCTCCTGACTATGCATATAACAATCCTCACATGCAGCGTCACGGAGAAAAAACACAGAATCACTTTAGTTCTCTTCCTCCTCTCGTGAGCAAAGGTCAGCCCCTTCACAGTGCCACTAGCGAGAGCTCAGAAAAGAGCTGGATGGATGACTACGATTATGTTCACCTGCAGGTAGGTAAAACCAACACCTTATTCAGTGCAAGACCAAGTGGGGGCTGTTGGCAGGAAAGCTGCAATCAGATGGTCACACTAAGACACATTCAAGAGCAAGTTCACCTGGGTGATTACTTGCTCTCAAGTAGGACTGTTGCATAGACAATAGCAATAGCCTTTTGCCCGTGCCACACTATCCTTTTCTTCTCTGAACTCTCAGGGGTGTGCTGCCAGTGAAAAAGCCCACACAAAGAAGCCTGCTGTTTGGCCTACAAGTTGTCATTTAGCCCGGGAACAGTTTTTATTTAACACAGTGTCTTTTTACATTATGCAAAACAGGGGAAAGAAGAGTTTGAAAGGCAACAGAAGGAACTACTGGAAAAAGAAAATATCATCAAGCAGAGCAAAATGGAGCTAGAACACCATCAGGTATGTTTGCTCAGGTGCAATAATCACATGGAAATGTAACGTTCCTCACACATAAGGAGTACTGGGCAAATAAAGCAGGAGGGGCCCTTCCCTTTGCAGTGTGTGACTGTTAGCAGCAGGGCTGTGAGGTGTGCGTGAGTGCCAGAACAAACAGTTGGGAAGTCCAATATGCCATATGGTGAAGATGGAAGGTATTGGGTCTTGGCTAAGAAGTGGCCCCAGGCTAGTTTCTTTACAAGCAAGATTTGTGCCCATCGGTCTCCAAAATTAAGGGGTTTAGGAATGCAAAGGACAAAAACGTGGACTGCCACGCTTCAGATAGGAAATGGTGAGCATCAGGATAGCAGCACCTTCTCGACCTTGGGGATGTGTGGCAGCCAATGCCGACGAAGAAAGCTCAGGGATTTACATACGAAAACCAGCATCTCTGCTCTGCTTGTTTCCTTGCTCCACTCAGAGTGGAAGCAGAGCCACAGCTCTCAGCGTTTGCAGTGATATTTCTCATGGCACAGATAAGCCTTTCTCTTGAAAGCAGTTTCCAGCTATCTCAGTTTAAGAGACAATTTTTGTTTTTATTCCAGTTGCAGCATTGTGGTGCTTGTGGCATATGCATGATATAGAGTAGTGTCTGTCTCTAAAAGCAGTCTTCTGTAACATCTCAGAGTGAGTAGGTCAGTCACAAAACCAGCCTGAGAACTCAAGTTTCCAGACCTGTAACGCACTCTTTTCATCACTGGACCACACTGAATACATACACCACCTGCATATCTGCTCAGTGAACAGCAGTATTTTTCATACTGCTTAAATGCTTTGAATGCTCAAAAAGCAGGCAGCGTAAGACTGAGGGTTACCACCGTGCTATTAATGGCAGTGTGTCGCTGCCATATTACATGGCAGAAAATTCTAAGTCAAAGAAACAAAAGAGCTGTGAACATTTCCATTCCCTCCACTATTAATAAGAAGGGCTTTTGATGGTGATAAGAGATCCCACATCTTCTGCTTTTCCTGCCTTCTGAGCACATTAAACTTTAGCTTTGTCATCACTTTTAAGCGTTCCATCTTTAATTTCCCATTTGTTTGTGTTTTCTTCAGAAGTAATCAGGAGCTGAGAGTTGAAGGTTTGTCATCTCAAATCCCATAGGGACGGCAGGCTTTTAAAGGCTGCGTAGGTGTCAGTGCCACTCAGATCCAGCTCTCGCTTTTGATTTCAGCATACACTAAACGAGCAACAGCCCGTAAATGCAGTAGGCTTCTGAATGCAAATGAGGTGATATAGATGTGTTTGTCTTCCAACCTCTGCCTGGACTTTTGTTAATGAAAGCACGCCTCACTCTTCAATAGATTTTTAAAAGCATACACTAGTTTTCTTTGAGTTTAAGACTATCCTAGAGTACCTGCTGCTGTTCTGAGGTAGATGTCATCGTAGTACATAACATCTTGTGGGAACGGGCTTTGAAAAGAGACTTTTTATTCACCTTTCAGATCAATCAGTTCCAGCGGCTGGAGCAGGAAATCACGAAGCCTGTGGAGAATGACATCTCAAAATGGAAGCCGTCTCAGGCTCTCCAGACTGCCAGCAGCACCATCGCCTCCCATGACAGACACCCGCTTTTGTTCTACTCTGACCAATACGAGACTCATTTCAACTCCCTCCTGAACACCATCGATGCCTTTTTCAGTTGCGTCAGCGCTTCTCAGCCCCCCCGGATCTTCGTCGCTCACAGCAAACTTGTCATTTTGAGCGCCCACAAACTGGTGTTCATCGGGGACACGCTCACCAGGCAGCTGACGTCTCAGGACATACGCAGCAAGGTGCGCAGCTCCAGCGACCAGCTGTGTGAACTGCTCAAGGGCATCGTGATGGCTACCAAGATGGCGGCCCTGCAGTACCCAAACACAGCAGCGCTGCAGGAGATGGTGAACCGAGTGACAGAGCTGTCCTGTCACGCACAGCAGTTCAAACTCTCGCTGGTCCAGATGGCATCCTTATGAAACAAAGCTGAACCCAATCAAATCAAAGGAACTGGAGTATTTTTATGTAAACGTTACCATTTACTTTGCGGAGATGTTTTTTTATACGAAATGCTTTGAATACGTTAGAGAATCTAATGAAATCAGGGATCTGGGAAAATATCTGGCTCTGTATGATGTTTCTAATATACACTGAGTTATGTATACCCTCCGTATGTGTATATGTGGCTCCACTCTTTAAAACATCATTAAGCACCTTAAAAAGAATGCGTCGGGTAAGCAGTGCATATCTTTTGTATATACTGCTGTTTCTTCAGTATATTTAACTGGATGCTGCACTCATCTTGATCCATTCCATCTTCATTTTGGCACATGGACTCGGTTGTGGAACCCGCTTGTAGCAATCCATGAAGTGTAATGGTTCTCATAGAACTCCTTTCCCTTGTTAGAAATTACTAGGTTAATTTCATTAACTCTTCTTGCTGTGATTTTGTTATATAGAGGATACAGTCGTTGTGAGTGACATACAAGCAACAGTCAAAGCATATGGTATTTGGGAGAAAAGATTTTAAGGCCATGTAAGAAGCAGAACCTTCTAAGAAGGAAAAAATTGTATATTTCTGGTATCTTGTGGCATTTAAACTTAACCGTATGTAATAACCATACAAGGTAGGTTTTCAGAACTCAGAGTCTTAGCAACACGAATTTACTTGTTTACCCTGTATCTCCTTGCACTGGCAATTAGATTTAACCGTCATACTCATTGTGGACTCATCCTGAGAAAATTAATTGGGCTCATCTTTGAGGCAGCAGATGAGCAGTGTCTCAAAATACCAATCCCTCCAGAGGGATCTAGGCTAAGAATTGTCATTCATATGGGAAGAAAACAACTGAATTTGAAATACTAGGTAACTAAACATCTGTATGGAGCATACCCCATTTAACGAAGAAAAAAAGAGTGCCATTTAAGACATTCGTGGTGATTAATTCTGTGTATTGCAATTTTGTCTTCTATTCAAACATTGAGCTTTTTTTCCCCAAAAAGTTTGTCCCAGAGCTACTGGTCCTTCCACACTACACCGCTGCCAGAAGTTACCTCCTGTCTTACTGAGGCCACTCCATCACTCCAATCCCTGCCTGCAATTTTTAACTTGGACCCTTAAAAAACTACTCAGAGTGGCAGGCTCCTTTAGAAATTCCACATACGCTGGCTGCTCTAAAACATGCATCAGCTTGTTCTTGCTTTCCTTTTTGAATCCTGTAAAACTAAGAGGACACCAGCTGTCCTTGGTGCTCAGACTGGAAGCTACCGCTTTTCCAAGCAGACAATTGGAACAGCCTAGATCAGTGCTGGGTGATTCTGGCACATTGGAAGGAGAAACACTACTGTCCTCAGATAGGTCAGGGGTAGTCCTGCATTGATGCATTCTGACTGCCTAAGAGCAGTACGAGGATCAGTAGCACCTGGAGAACAGGCACTTCTGCCTAACTTTGCATGCTTCCCTGTTCACATCTAAACACGTGCCTTACTGCAGTGGGATTCGTTGCCTCGAAACAAAACCATTCCAGCAGCGTGTCATGTTTTACTGCCTTAATACACTGCCTCAGAGGGAAGACTGCTCTTAGCTGCCATCCCATCGCTTCCTGAGTCTCCAGAAGGTCCCCAGGAAGGCTTGAAGATGGGAGGCAGTACAGCCACAGTTGCCAAATGTCTGCCTGAACCTGCTTTGTACTTTTGCTGTTTGGGATTTGTTTTCCTTGTTCATTTTTTTCGTTGTATATTCTTAGAAAGTGAAAAGGCATTTTGAAGCTTATCTGTTAAGCTGGTAGTTTGTGCTTTCAGAAAGAGAACATTAATCACAAGCCTGTAGTACAGTTTGTTATTTTATAGAGAGTCATTTTTAAAATCATTACATGTCTAGGTTGTGTGGGGTTGTTGTTTTTTTTTTTTTAATAAAAAAGCCAACATTTGGTCTTTCTTTTCCTTGCTTGTTCTTCTCTCCTGATGTGTGCTGAGTTGGCACACCAGGCTCCAGACAGTACCTGAAACAGCCACACGGCTCCAAGGGTGATGATCTTTTCCAAAACCTGTTTCCCCATTTCCCTGTTGGTGAGGTGTTGCCCTCCTGTCAAACACCATGGATGTGCAAGGAGGAGCGATGAAGCCCCTGACTGGCTGAGATCGGCTGTATGCTTACGGCAAAAAGTTCCTGCTGGGGAAAGTCCCCAGGAAAGCCTTGTGAGTAAAGCTCTGCCTCCTGTCCTTGAAAAGGGTCAGCCAAGGATCAGGGAGGTGCTTCCTGGGAATAATAGTTCTTTAAACTTAGCAGAACAAACAACAATGAAGAAGGAACGAGGCAGATCCTCTCTCTCTCCTCACCGAGCCACAGCATCCCTGCTACTGTTTGGCAATCAAATGATGGCTTGTGTGAAATGGCCATCTGAGGGAGAAAATGAACAGTCACTCTTGAAAACAGCAGATACTAGGGAAATTGTCTGGTCTCTCATAACAACATCCATATTCCATTAAAGCCAGAAAAACTATTTCACTGCACCCCACCCTGCATAACCCTCTGCTGTTGCCTCTGGGATTTCTCATTCCACAGCTGCTACGTTTGTGCTTGCACTGTATGGCTGCAGCTTCAGCAAATTCACTGCCTGCTATTGCAGCAAAGGCAACACAAGAGATGTGAATCAAGCTATCGTGCCATCACCAGATCACATCCCAGCATCCTCACATCCCCTGTAATTCCTACACCCAAGAGCATTCTCTGATCTGTTCGTCTGGGATACATTTCAGATCCATCCCTCCTACAACTACCAGCACACTTCAGAGTGTTCCTACATCAGTAGCACCATCCTTCTGCTTACAGCCAAGCCTCCCTAGTTGCTCTGTGCCTGCAACGCCACAATGTGATAAAAGGTACCATGCTATTAGCAGGGTGGTAGTCGTTGGCTGCAGCAAATGAGGACAAGCTCAAATACAGAAACAAAGGAAAGAATCTGCTTACCTTTAGAAGGCCACGGGTAAGCAGGGACCTCCAGCAAAATACCTTCACCTCCACTGCCAGCCCTTAAATGAGATCTGGGAAGGGGCGGATCCTGACTCCACTCCTTCCAGTCACTCAAGTACATTACTTGCAACTGAGCTCCTCTGGGTTGCCCTCCTTTCCCCACCAGGTGGGATCCAGCACTGGATCAAGCCATGACTCAGCATTTCCACTACAGTGCCAGGGTCCATTCTTCCTCCAGGGAGAAATTTAGACAGGATATTAGGAAGAATTTTTTTTTTTTTTTTTTGTGGTGAGGCACTGGAATAGGTTGCCCAGAGAGGTGGTGAAAGATCCCATCCTTGCCAACATTCAAGGTCAGGATGGATGGGTCTCTGAGCACCCTGATGTACTACTGTAGGTGTCCCAGTTCATTGCAGAGGAGTTGGACTAGGTGACTTTTAAGAGTCCCTTCCAACTCAAACAATTCTATGATCCTGTAATTCTCTCTGCTGAACCTCACTTGCTGGCTGCCTACTCAATCTTAACCAGCACAGCTTGCTTTCCTCTCTCTGTCCACTTACTTTCCCACAAGCCAAGTCCAGCAAGCCAGCAGTCTCTTTTGAAGTCCTCATTCCTTCCTTTGCCATCTCCATCACTCCCCAGAGGGCAGAGCCCAGCACCTGCAGCACCCATGCACGAGGAATACCGCTGCAGTAGCAGCGCATCTACTATCTCCCTTCTAAAAGTGTACTTCTGAGCTCAGAAACCATCTCTTTCTCTGCAAGCAGCAACTCGGTATGTTGAGATGACTGAAGAAAGAACAAGGGCAGATGACAGTGATGTGCCTGAAGATAACACAAAGCTCAGCCCATCTGTGGCACTGCAGCTTCTGTTAATTACAAGAAAAGTGATTGGAGCTCCTTCTTTAATGCAGAAACCCAAAGGCAAGCAGCTATTCACAGCTTCCCACTCAGCTGGCTTTGCCTTTTTAGTCCTGCAGCCAGTGCTGCCTGAACCACTTGGGATTGGGAAGGCACACAGACAGTGCCCCAGAAGCACCCAGTATTTGTGCCTGGGTAGAAGCAAAAGCAGAAAAAGCCACATGAGATGGGATGAGGGGGAGAGGGGAAGAGAGCAGCAGCCTGCCCTGGTTCTAGGGTGACTCACAGAAATAATCACAATCCACATTAAAACATTTTGTACAGGTGGAATGCTCTGGGGCACACACCCATGCAGTGCCTCCAGCCTGGCTTTATTGTCAGACAGCTCAAAGATAAAAAGGCACAAGAGTGAGCAGCCATGAGCAAGAAAAATGGATTTGTGCTGTTTTCCCACCCTGTGCTTTGATTTTATAAAGGGTGGTAGAAGCAGCCCATATCTCAGGAGGTGATTTAAGCTGGAAACCAGTACCACATTCCAGAAAGGGAGAACCCACTTGGCTTTTATCATGCTGCGTTTCAAAGAAATTAATTTTTGATAAATAAGCACTGCACACAACACACAGATCGACCTAAGGGATGAGCACAGCCCCACTGGCAGCTAGCATCACTTTCGTAGGAATTGCTGTGACAGGTCCCAGAGTAGTAAGCACAGCCCTGCTGAGACCCATTAAAGCAACGAGCACCCACATCCCACCCCCAGATGTGAATACCAGGCTGACCTCCATGTCCCATTGCCAAAACCTGGGCACAGTTACTTAGAATAAGCTCCTTGAGGCTATTTCCAAGTGGAAACGTGACATTTGGTAGAGGGGATTTTCTCTTACTCCTATCTAATAAACAAAGGGCGCAAAGGGAATACAGGTTTCTCCAAACTTGCAAGAAAACACTCCCTGTTTCTCCCCTCTGCTTCTCCCCTTGCCTGAACCAGCAGGATGACTCACCAGCCAGCACGGCTCCCACCACATCTTTATCTCACTACTCTTCTCAAGGACTCCTGTCTTCACTGCAAACAGAACGTGACGAGGCTCTCCCCCCCAAGCCTAATATTAAAATCCTCCCTGCAAGGTTAGCATGAAGTGAGCTAATCGTGAGCCTTCATTTTACAGCTGGAGAGCAGCTGCTCAGTAACCAGGAGGATTTAGGGCAGCCCTGGTGGGCCATTCCACCTCACAGCTCCACGGTGAAACCATGAGCAGTAGGAAAGAAGCAACTGTAGGGCGTGTCTGAAGGGACCCGGGCAGCAGACAGTTTAACTTTATGATTAGGCCAGAAAATAAAATAAACAAATAAAACAAGCCCATTCCTTCAAGCTGATCTTTACCTCTCAAGGTTATGAGCAATCTGTCACATTGTAAAGAAGCGCTGCTTCTATTTATGGTAAGAAAAGCAGATACTTCTGTGCACTTTGATATCTCCCTCTTTGATGATCATTTTTAAGGTCACCTTCCTTGACAAAACAAAACTCAGCATTCTTACTCTGCCACAAACAACACGTGATCCTCCCTAGGCTTGGGGCTCTGCACGTGGCTCGTGGCTTTTTTGACACAACGCGACCAAATCAGAACGGCCGCTCCCTGCAAGGAGCTGCCCTCATCTTTCCCAACCAAGAGACAAGAGCATTGCTAGAAACAGGGACAGCAAGTGCAGAGGAGCTCAACTGCTTCAGCCCCAGTGGGCACAGAACCCTGCTGCAACGTGACCACTATAGCTAAGCTTGAAGGCCCGTGCCATCTAGTGGTGAAAAGCTGGGCCCAGAGCTCCCCTTCCATCCAACTTGAATATCAAGATCTGCCAAACTTTTGGACAGTAATCTGTCCTGTGACCAATTCACCTGTCTGAGAAGCCCACCCAGGAATGAGACCTTCCTGGTAGCCACACTATTACTGCAGCGTTTAGGGGAAATATGAGGACTCCCTGGAACCAGAGATAAGGAAAAGCAAAGTCAAGTCTGCCCTTAGTATCTGAATCCTTTGGGAACTGTAATAATCAACACTGCAATGTCATTACCAGTAATTAAATGCCGCAATTGTTCAATAAACCTCGTAGCTACGAGGCCACAGCTCCCTGATAAAGGACACAAGTCCTCTTCCTCTTCTGTTCAAGGAAACTGCCAGAGCCCTGGTGGCAGTACACATAAGCCATGCTAGGAGAGGCATATCACGAGCAGTGTAGATGGACAGTGCTTTGACAGCAACCCCCAAGCAAAACGACTGGCCCTATTCCCCTCCAGATACTAGGGGATTGTTACTGTTTAAGAGAAAGGAGTGCTCATGTTACCCACTTTCCATCTCGAAAGCAGAACCTTGTGAACAGAGATGAAGGAAAACAAAAGCTAAGACATCCAACTCAATGTCCCCATTTGTTTCTACTAAAAAAAAAAAAAAAAGCACAAACACTGGATATATTTGTCTTCTGAATGGTTTGAGTTCAGCTGGTGAAAGAGAACCCCCAGAAGCCTCCTGTGGGGCTGCTCTCCTGCCTCTCATCGCCAGTCTGCATGTACAGTCAGAATGATCCCATCTCAGGTGAAGTTTAACTGCACGTTCAACTTCACGCAGTTGTAAACTGCCCAAATCTAAATTTTGTCAAGATCTCATTGCAGGGCCCCTTTATTTAATCTCTGCTTTCCTAAAGCTTGCTTGAAGGCAGAAGCTCAACTTTCTGCTGTTTGCTCCACGACGCTGTTCTTCCATCTAAGCGTGAAGGGCAGGTTTAGCACTGCTACTTGTTACTGTAAGCCCTAGACTAGATCTAAGCCCTTCTCCTTTTCACAAATAGTCTACAAAGAGTCTGGACACAGCTTTCATTTTATGATTAAAAATAACACAGACAGTACACTCACAACATGGAGACTTTCAAGGCAAGGCTGGATCAGGCCCTGGGCAACCTGATCTAGCTGTGGATGCCCCAGTTCACTGCAGGGGAGTTGGGCTAAATGACCTTTAAATGTTCATTCCTGCTCTAAGGATTCTATGATTCTAATGTAAGAACTTGTGATTCATGAGGAATACACTAAAATACACGTCTTTAAGGTTTAATATAAAACACAGCATACTTATGCAACTCCTATGCAAATCCTAGGTAAAAATATTCATGTGTAACCCAAGCAAGATGAAGCACAACTTGTTTTACACAGACGACCTGTCTTCACTGTATAGGATAAAAGCCTATACAGGGCAAAGTATAGCTGCACAGCAGCAGCTTGATCCATCCTAGTGAAAGACCACACTGAGCTTCCTCGTCATCAGCATCCATTAAAACATCCGCTCACTTTTCTGTGAGCTTCTGATACCAGTAATCAGCCCCCGAACATTCCCACTCACATCTTCCAAACACACACTCTAAAATACACATACTAACCTGGTTTTCATCGTGAAGTCATCTGCAGGAGCCACGCCAGCTAGAATCTGACTTCTGACCAGTCTTCTTCTGCAGCACTGTATCCTCTAAAGAAAAACTGCTATTAAAAAAATAATAGAGAAAGCCACTCGTATCAAGCACTCGTATCAAGTCTGGTTACTTTATTTATCTGCACAGTCAGTTAAAACAGTTAACATGATGAAAACAGACAATCACAGAAGCTATAGGTACAGTATCTTAACACTGAAGAAGCAAATGACCACACAGAACCCTTTTTTATGCTGGTCGTTTCCAAACATGACAGGAGTACACACAGAGGTCTAGTTCAGTGTAAAACCTGATGTTAAGCAGCAAGTTGCCCACAAGTTGCAGGACAGTACATGGTGTTTAATGCAAATAGCTACAGCAGCAGTGTTTAGTGGATGAACTGCATAGAATTAACCTTATGGACAAACATTAGATCACCACGATAACAGCCTTAGTGGCTTGCTAGCAGGTTTGAATTATGCAATTCAGCAAGAAACAATTGTCTACGCTCTTACGTTTTAACAATTGTCAGTTCTCCTACCTTGTTCCACCAGTCCAAACTGCACCCGTTCCAGCCTTCCTGCTAGTAACTTTTTAATTAACTGCCACATACAAGTAATCACTGCTTATTCTAAAGTTACACGGCCCCTGCAACAGAAGTGATATGAATATATTAAAATAACCAACCCAAAGTACATTCAGTAGAATGGCTGTGACAATAAGGCAATGAGCAGTTTTAAAAAACAGATATTACTAAACAAAAACAACCAAATACATAACCTGTTGCCTTCATAAGGTTTCAGACTTGAATGGGTCAATTCAAAGTTGAGTGCTTATTCACCAGTAACATTTCGGAAGTACACCAGTAAAAATATTGAAAGACATGAGTATAGTGGACTGCCAGCAATCACAACCCAGGTCTTAATCACAAGTGTGCTTTCACTCACGTAGCTTCACTTTTACAGGTCTGCATGAAGTGCCCTGCACAAAGATATTACAACAGACTCTCAGAAAAAAAAAAAAAAAAAAAGTGTACTGACAGAAAATATCAGTATCACAAAATCTTCCTAACCTCGTAATATGAGCCTTTGGGCTCCTACTATTAAGATCATGAATGTTGTATAGTAGGCAGATAGCATCATTGGCAGCTAAGTCTCAGCAGCATTAACACATAGCATCAGCTGTTTAAAAAAGACTGAAAATAACTTTTGGGAGTGAAACGGACGCTTACAAAACACAAAGGGATTTGTCTGGCTGCAGCAGAAGAACTATCCAAAGATTCCACATCCATTTGTTTTAAACTACTATCTAATTGCATATTTAATCATTGTCAGTATTCAAACCCACATGAATTTTCCTTCATTAACTTGCTCCAGAGCCTTGATTCTTACACCTTTATAACTGCTCTGGCTAGCTGTATTTATTGCTGTAACTTCACATTTCTTCACAGCTACAAAGAACCAGAGACCGAGCTGACTGTTACTCATCTCAGCTCGAGATATTCAAAGCATGAGCCTTTCACCATCTTATTTTTTCACAAAAGTGAAGTGCAGTGCAGTGTTAATATTCCACATCAGGACCAAAAATAAAACAATTTCACCTGTAAGCCCACGTAAGTGTAGCTCAGAGACAGAGATGCTAAACACTTATCTTAAGAAAAGCATTCTAGTACTTGGTGAGCAGCGCTGAGCTGAAAGCCTCATCGTGTGAAGATATATAGGTACAAGAATATTGTGACATTAAGCTGCACAGGGCAAACAACTTGAAAGCAGTAGGGAAAAGAACCTGATTGTTTCACTCAGTTTGAGGAGATGGGAATTTTACTTGTAAAGAAACATCATTAGGAATTCCCTTGTCAGTAGTGAGGACAGAGGAAAAAAAAGACTATATTTCTACACGTGTTTCAAGGATATGTGCATAGCACTGTCTAGTCATGCTTGAAAGTGTAATCCTGTAATACAAAGCATGCTTATACATACATGCTAGCAACTAAAATAATAACTTTTAGACTTTGAAGGAAGGTCCGGAGTAATTTTCTGTGCTTTAATGCT
This sequence comes from Oreortyx pictus, assembly GCA_036925125.1. Lineage (NCBI taxonomy): Eukaryota > Metazoa > Chordata > Aves > Galliformes > Odontophoridae > Oreortyx > Oreortyx pictus. The sequence goes on along the minus strand of JAUPFR010000003.1, from coordinate 81,824,462 downwards.
GAAATACCAAAATCATTCATAAGGTGAATGCTCTCAATTTTCATTCACAGATGACAAATTAAAACAAAGGCACCAGAGAAATGGCCTTTTGCCAGATGAAGGTCTACTTGATGAGAAAGATAAACATTGCTAAACATTTTAGCTATTCAAGCAAACCAAACTTGCTGTTAAAAAGCTCCATAACAGCTCAAAGTATAATTTTGTTGTCCTGTTAAACAGTTTTTATACAGCGAACAGAGATCCAAGCAATATCACATATCTAATGTTGAGAGAAAAGTGAAGCTGTTAATGAAGCAGACATTTTGGCAGATTTTTTTCTCCAAACACGCAGAGAGGTGGGACCTCCGTGGTCCTCTTCCCAAAGATCTCATGCAGTCTTCAAAGTCGATGAAGAGAACTAAAACTCCTAATTCTGAAGTGCGATGTCGAATTGCTGTATAACTCACTCAGAAAAACAGGAGCAACTGCTCGCTACTGATAAACATCAGTAAGTCCTCCACCAAACGTGAGGTACTGAATTCATTGCTGTAACACTACCAAAGTGTTAGAGTGATGGCTACCAAATTGGTCAGAACGCCTCAACTGGTTCCAGGGAGAGTTGCATCTGGCACCAAAAACCCGATCTAAGAGTGTTCAAAATGAGCTAGAGAAATACTTAGTATCCGAAAGCCAAAAGATGGCACTACAGGTCACTAAACAGTAAGTACATGATCTAGGCACCTTCTCCTCTCCAACACAAGCTGGTCTTTGAATAAAAGGTACAGGAAGAATAAAGAAATCTAACAGGACTGTTTTACCTGTAACCCTTCTTGTGTCAAAACCAAGAAAATAGGTCTTACAAACCAATTCCCTCTTTTAAAGGAGATAACCAAAACCTCCCAACTGTGTTCATCTAATATTGTTGGGTTTTTTTTGTATTTCACTTATACAGATATAAGACAGTAACACAATTTCACTTTAGAATACTTTCTAAAGCAGGATATTTTTTCAACCACTTTTCAAGTTCACATGCATTCTCACTGTTGAAGAAAAATATATATTCATCTATACCTAAAGAAATAAAATTCAATTTCACTATATGGAGTTGCAGTGCCGTAAAGAAAAATAATTTAGAAACTATTTCAAGTCTGAAATGTATATTATGTTCAGACAACCGTAGAGGCTAAGCCTGTGGTCCAGGACCTGTTTTTAATCTGTGTGCAGGGACAAGAGCTACAGCAGCTGAGCATTTTTCTGAAGGAGGTTTCTCTTCACCTCATTTCTTCTCTTTGACTCGCTGCTGAAGCCCTCCCTGAACCTCCACCAAAGTAGTTTATATCGACAGTTCAGAGTGAAGGTCCACAGGTATTAATATTACCTCGAAAGTCAGTTTTTCTGTAAGAGCAAACCACTGAACAACACAGTGCAGAGGTGCTTAACCATTCATAGTTAGCCAGAAGTTCAAAGGAGGACTTTTAAGTTGCTTCTTCTGCAGGTGCCCTTCGCTGCCGAGCAGATTTCTGTCTGCCTCTCTGTGGTGAGGGTGGGATCTCCTGTTCAGCTTCTGCCTCCGAAGGCTCGTTGTCCCCTTGCTGCGAACCCGTATCACCTATCAATTCCCTCAGGAATTTGAATTTAGACAAAAACAATTGCCAGACCACATACCAGCCTGCAGGAAACAAAGAAAGAAAGTACTGCTGAGTTACTTCGTACACACTTGAGTCAGCTCGCAGGCAGCGTATACCAGAAAAACAAGAAGGAAAAACAAAACAAAACAAAACAAAGGACAGCTGGGGTGCCATCTTAGTTACTTTCAACACCAACACCACTCGCTTCCTCCCCCTCCACACACACACACACACACACACACACACACACACACACACCACAGTCCATTCTACAGTCCTGTAAGCATCATTCAGCTTGCTCAGGTCTGCCCTCATCCTGAAGCAAATATTTAAGCTCCAGGCAAGGACCTGGACATGTACTTAATTGTAATGCCACAGCAAACACAGTAAGCAGGCAATTACACCAATACACAGAAGTGGGTTTCAATCCATCACAGTGAAGGCCATCACATTTTAAAAGCCACACTTCATACTCACTAAGAACCCTTGCAGAGATCTTGAAATAAATACCATGCTTTACAATAAGCCTACTCCAAAGTTACAATTCAGAGACCAAATCCCCTAAAATCAAAAATGTTATATCACCATGACGAAGTCCTGCTACCAAAAGAAATATTAACACTCTCTGGTATTGTGTAACATGTAATTCTACTTCTTTGCTTAAAATGCTCTTGGTCCCAAAATGATAGAAATAAATTTTACACATTTATACAGTATCTTTACTGTATTTAAGATCCACCATCTCCTTGCTCTTAAATCTACGTTTCTAGGACAGGTAACCAAGACTTATAAATACACCTGCTTTTATATCTTCAACTAACCCATAACCTTGCTTTGGAAGTCTCTTCAGTCTAAGCATTTTGATAGAGAGGCTCAAGCGTCACCACACTCAGAACTAATGCTAATCAGGCAACTTTCATAACCTAAAGAACGTCACTTTATTTCACAGACGATTAGGATAAGATTTACACACTGATCGGAAAGCATGCTATATATAAGCACAATTTGCAGCGCTAGAAACCACTGATCTTCAAGCTGTAAGCTAGTATTTTATTTTCCTATTGGAAGGTTCATCCATTCAGGCTTATACTGTTGACCTACACAAATATGAAGAGCCCTATTTCGCAGAAGCAGGGAAACCTGTCCCCTCCAGCTATGCAGCTGCCAGCAGAGAGATTTCTGAGATGGACAAGCAGCAACATATGAAGCAAGGTGTTGTATTAACAGGTGGCACTTGTGTAACTACAACACCCCGATTTTTCCTCCTCTCCTGCAGCCAGAGTCGTGCCAACACAAACAGCCAGTACTTCGGACAAAGCAAGATTCCCACCCTTCCCCTCCGTCCCAAAATACTTCTCACATCCTGCAGAGTTCATTTCCCAGCTTCTCTGCTGCTGGGGAGTTGCAAACTCTGCACCAAATACTTCCTCTTCCATAGACATCTAACCCTTTAAATTATTTCTGACTCAACCAAATCTGATGCCTGACAAATGCATGAAGATCCCTGTGTCTAGAAGCAGCAAGCAGCTGCTTTGGTGCCTTTTTCCTTTCACATCTAGAGGCAGAAACTGAAATAGTTACCCTTCAAAAACTGTTTCCACTGAGATGCATTTCAGGTCTCATGGATCTACAGTGCTTTGTAAATTCTCAAGACCATAAATCAATACATTTTTCTCATGGCTCTAAGTCACATAAAGATGGAATCAAATCCCCAAATTTCCAGTCCCCATGGGAAAGAAAAGAAAATAGTTCAAGTGAGCACAGGAAACAAGGAAGCAGACCTAAGCAGACTATTACTAACAGTTACAAGCATCTTTGACTCCACAGCTCAACCATGGGGACAAAATCTGGAATTCTACAGTTACACAAGTGCATGAAAACGATGTTCTACCAAGTATACTGGAGCTTAAGAGTTTCACTCCTGCCACAAGCTGCTTGCTTCAAAAAATCCTACCTAAAATACCAGCAAGGTGAATTAATGTCAAGCAGACACATTGCTCCCAGAGAACAACGCGGGGAAAAAAAGAAGCAGAAGTATTCAGGGCCTTTCAAAAATGATGTTGGAGGGCACTTTACAGAAGCACAACCCAAATCTAACTGGTATAAATAAATACACCAGTAAGGAAGGTATTCAACTTTGGCAGGTTAAAGTGCATTATATGCTTCCTTTATCACTGCAAACAGGACATTTAACATGCAGAACTGCAGCCTGGAAGAAAAGAAGCACTGAAGGACACTGCAAGCTCATCCTGAGATGGTCTTCAGAAAAGCAGCATTTTTCCCCCCATGTTTGGTTTCAGATAGACCACAGCAGTCTGAAAACCCAAAGCAGCAAGTATTAAGAACAGACTGCAAAGCTCTCTGGCTTAGGATAGAATCAGGACACTGCAGACAACCAGTCAACACAACCGGCCGTCGCCAACTATCAAACAGACCAGCATGAAGAGGCATGTGAAGGGAACCAGGATGCTGTGCACTGAAAAGAAAGTGACAAGAGGCTTCTCTGGTGGCTGCAAGAAGGACAGCTGGGCTTCGAAAAGAATGGTTAGGATCAGAGGGGACCTTTAACATCATCTAGTTCCAACCCGCTGCTATAGGCAGGGATACCTCCCACTAGACCAGTTTGCTACATAAGTCTTGTTCACCCCATCTCCACCATGCCCCCATCCACTGTTGCCTCACAGACTTCCTTTCCAAACTTCTTCCCGACATCACACTCCCTGAATGCACAGCCCTCCCTGAACACCCTGCTGCCTCCACACCAAAGGCTCACAAGATCTCTCAGACAAGGAGGTATAAGGTAATCGAAGCAGAAAGATGCCTTTCTTTCACTTGTTCTCCTTGCAGTGCCAGCTTGCATGGAAAGTTAGAAAACAAATACATCCTAAACAAATAGGCAGTTAAAGCTGCCCATTCAGCTGAGACGCCCTGCTGCCTGGCAGGTACTGAACACTTACATCACAAACTCAGAAGAAAAAAAAAAAAAGCCTCCCAAAGAACTGAAGAAAGTTACTCTGGGCAAAAGAGACTCCAGTAACAGTATCAAGCAAATGCACAAAGACTGGAGGCAGATCCAAAGTACTGAATTGCCTTCAAAACTGTTGACAGTGCATCGGTTCTTCAGCCCCTTACGAAAGCAGCGCAATTATAACACCAGACATAGTTCCACAGGATGGGTGGCTGACACTAGGGTTTGCATAACACTGCTCTGTTGGGGCAGGCCACTCGAAGAAGCCCAACTGATTTAACTTCACCACAACCAGTCCTCCAGGACAACCGTACAACACCGCAACGCAAAGCTCCAACACTTGGTGCAGCCCATACCTGATTCCAAAGAGACTGGAAACCAAGCCAACAGGCAGTGCTCTGCATTCAGGCAAAACAGCAGCTCGCAGCCTCTGCCAAGCTTTAAGCAGGGAGCAGCTGTCTCGTTTCGAATGCCACAGCAAGACGCTGCCCAAAGACACCTAAGCCACATTTGACACTGCGCCCTCAGCACGTCAACCCCTCCTATAATTCATGATGCAATGTGTTCACAGAGATGGGACTGTGAGTCAAAGCCTCTCAAGTATGCACCCGTGCAGTTGAGCAGATTTTATGACTTGACCAAGTTCCAACAAAGCCACCTTCCCTGCTACTTTCTACAAGGAATCCCAGTTAGTTTAGAAAGGCAAGAAGCAAAAGCGATCTAACTGTTGAGTTACTCCCTCACAAGAGGTGAGAGGCACTGGCCTTAGATCCTTTGATTCCACGCACCTTACACTGGTCTGTGAGCAGAAGCTAACAGGGAAACGGTGTCTTTATTGGAGCACTTTCCCATCTTCCTGAGGGAAACAGAAGAAACACATACAGAACAGAACAGGGGTAATGAGTACTGCTGGAAGTAACCTCTGTTTTTTTAGGCAAAATACAGCTCAATGAGAAAGGAAGAAAGGTGATGCAGTAACAGCACAAGAGAGTTTGGGGGCCTGGCTTCTATTTCTGCCTCCACTATCAACTTCCCGAGCAGCCTTGCAAAACTGTTTAACCTCTGTCCCTAGTGATTTAAAAATAGGATAGTACTACTCCAGCAGCAAAGACTAACTTCAGGCTGTGGTATTATCAGTCCAAGTGAGTCCTACATTCAAATACGTAAACGTTCACAGCAGAAAAACTTAACGTATATGAAGAGAAAGAAGAGCACCCAGTTCTAGATGCTAACCTGAGATTTGGGGGAATGGAGTTCAGCTATAAGCTCCGTGTTTGATTTCCTCTGTGACGTGGGCAAGTTGCTAATTCTGTGCCTTTTGAAAAAGGTGTGTAATACACTGCTCCAGAGCACAGCTCTGCTACGAAGCTGATCAGACTGAAGAAAGCTTGCACTACTCAGTGCACCAACAGCCGACGCCAGCTGATAAAGCACTTGGTCGGCTCAGCTCCTTAAGCCTGTTCCTGCTGAGTTTAACACTCTGAAACACATTTCTGCTGACCGATAGCCAAGAAACGTGCTCTGGTCCTATCTTCCATTTTTAACAGGATGAAAACTCAGCTTGAAATGAAAAGATGACTTCTCTCTATTGCTAACAGCATCTCTTCAACACCCCCTTGCCAGCCTTGCTTCCCAGATGAGGTGAGCACACCTATCTGTTGCACTGAAGGCACTCGAGTGGTTTCACCTGGCTCCACATGTTAATGCACTGGGAAAACAAACACACAGAGGTAAGCAGTACTGGGATTCACCCTGGCTGCTCTTCTGTCTCATCCCATTTCCTCCACTCTGCGTGAACCCCTAGCAGCTGCAGAGGAGCAAGGAAAGCACTAAAACAATGAGGCCATGAGAGAAACCAGAGCAAAGTCTGACAGGATGGCAAGCAAGAAGAAGCAGTTCACCTCTGGTTCACTTTTAGAAGAGCAACTGAAAAACAGCTATGGTTATAGCCTCTGAATGGTTTCTGTGTCAGATGTGCTCAGTTTGCAAATCTCACTCGCTGCTTCCCTTAACAAATTGAGATCCATGTGGAAAATGGCAAATGCAAGCATCCAGAAGCATTAAAAAGAAGAAGAAATCAGGTCACTTATTCAAAGTATTTCTACAGACAAATGCCTAATTCAGGCATAATCATTTGCTTTTCACATGGCTGATGAACTGGTCCTAACAACTTCCCATGTTTTGTGCTCTGAATTTTTTTCTCCAGAAAGGCTTTGAACTCCATGGGTTGTGAGCTGTGAAAACTTAAAATAGTGGGAAGGATTCTGTGTTTGTGATACCTAAGGAATTCACACCACCCTGGGATATCTCCTGGATGTTTTAGTACATTACTTTCTGCGAGCATTCACATCACAAGTCCTCCTATATAAGCCACTCAAAACCCAAGTGACAGCTCTTCTGTCTCTTGACCCTGCAAGCCCTTTTCTGAGGCTGTTAAATACCTCCCATCAGATGGCCATAAAACATTCTTATCAGCTTAAGTTCACTCAAGCTTGTATCCAACCACTCTGGTGTCAGGTTTGTCCACTAATTTTACGCCTCAGTGGCTGGCATTTACTCATATCCTGTCACACGGAGCACTCGCCTCCTTGGGAGACCGACAGGCTTAAAGAACAGAGACCTGTAGCTGAGAAAGCAATAAGAAACCACCTATCACAGGTGCATACAATAAGGTTGAAGGTAGCTTATATTCAACTTATTCTATTAGTGGCCTCGCTATCACTTTTTCCCCCGAATGTTTTCCAGTAATAATCTTGGCACAAAGACTGGAAGCGTCATACTACCAACCATGCAGTAAATGCTGTATAACATTATGGGAAAAACAAAAACAAAAAAAAAACCCAGCAACAACAGACAGCATTACCAACGTGTCATGAATAGCTATCTAACCCTACCTCATCACCTGTATCAGGATAACAGTCAGAAAGCACCACCGCACATAATTAAAATGGCAGCTTTCTGCATTTAGCACCTTTAACACCTAGGGACATTTTGGCAACTTTTGCAATAAGCTCTGGCACTGCAACACAGATAGCATGGCTTAGGTAAGTTGACAAGTCTTTTTCTCTATGAACATCAAATGGTAAAAGTTCTGGCCTCCAAAATACTCTCTGTTAACAAGCCTGCCATTCTCCCCTTGCTGTGTTTTTACTTTTTTCCTCTTTTAAGCCTGTTGACTGATATTTAACATGATGCACTCCAGATCCTCGTAATAAGGCAACTAAACAACTGCAGGCCGATCACCTTTTACACACTACCTGGTTTTATAACCATCGTCCCCCAGCTATGTATTTCCCAGGCTAGACAGGTCTAGCCTACTTAGAATCTCCTCATGCAGAAATCATTACGTGGCTCTCACCACTGAATCAGAGAACTAGAGTGCTTCGAGCCCAACCCCCTGCCAGAGCAGCTCCCTAGCCCAGGTTGCACAGGTAGGTGTCCAGGTGGGTCTTGAACATCTCCAGAGAAGGAGACTCCACCACCTCTCTGTGCAGCCTGTGCCAGTGCTCTGTCACTGCACTGTGCAGAACTTCCTATGCTTCAGTTTGTGGCCATTTCTCCTTCTCGGCCACACACTGCAGAGAAGAGTCTGGCCTCGTCCCTTTGTCTCCCTCTCCTTAGATATTTATAGACATGGATCAGATCCCCTCCAAGTCTTCTTTTTTCAAGGCTGAACAGACCCAGGTCTCTCAGCCTTTCCTCATAAGGGAGGTGTTCCATGTCCTTTATCATCTTTGTAGACCTCCACTGGATTCTTTCAAGGAGCTCCCTGTCTTTTTTTTTGTACGGGGGGAGCCCAGAACTGGACGCAGTACTCCAGGTGAGGTCTCACCAGGGCTGAGTATATGGGGAGGATCACCTCCCTCGACCTGCTGGCCACACTCTTTTTAGTGCACCCCAGGATCCCATTGGCCCTCTTGACCACCAGGGCACACTGCTGGCTCATGGCCAACCTGCTGTCCACCAGGACACCCAGGTCCCTCTCCTCAGGGCTCCTCTCCAGCAGCTCATCCCCCAGCCTGTACCAGCGCATGCAGTTATTCCTCCCTAGGTGCAAGACTCTTCACTTGCTCTTGTTAAACCTCATCTGGTTCCTTTCCACCCAACTCTCCAGCCTGTCCAGGTCTTGCTGAATGGCAGCACAGCCTTCTGGAGTGCACTCTATCCTTAATAATAAAGTCTAAGAAAACTCTTGTGTTTGTTTTTTTTTTTTCTTTAAACAGTGAAATAGAAATACGCTGTGTGAGACATAAGCACGTGATAGATCCCTGTAGCAATATAACAGCATTTTCTACTTTATAGTGAACATCTAACACTGGATTTGCCTGCTTTCTTCCTACAAAGAACTAGCATATTTCAGAGGAATGCTTGCAATGACAAATTAATCCTTTGCTAATCCTTTCTTTAGGATACTAACAGTTCTGCTTGAACCCATTAAATTAATTACCCCACATAATTTATGTACACACGTACTTCACACTTACATTCAAGGGCTGTTCCAAAAGTAATGTTTCTTGTTTTGTGATGTTAACCTGCAACATCAGAAGCAGATGGTGGCAGTAGGGGTTGAACCTTCCCAACAATACTGCTACACATTGCTGCCATGCAACAGGTGGCAGCAGAGAGGCAGTCTGACAAGGAAGCGTGAATGAAGCAAAGGAGTGTCACTGAATTCCTCCATGCAGGGAAAGAATGGCACCCACTGACTTTCACCAATGCTTACTGAACACTTCTAGAGACCAAACAGTGGATGTGAGCACAGTGAGGTGGTGGTTTGTTTCAGCACTGGCGACAACGATGTGGAAGACAAGCCACATCTCACACAGCTGTACAGATATTTATGAGTGCAACATGCAGGCTCTTGTCCATTACTGGCAAAAACATACAGCTAATGATTGTGACCACACTGTTAGCAGTGTTTTGTATCTGAAAAACTGCTCTATCAAATAGTGTGATCGTTCTCTTCGTGTGTGTTGCAGCTTCCATGGAAATAAATCAGAGGCATTACTTTTAAAGTGAGTTAGAGTGCCCACAGACGTTAAGCATTTCACCCGCCATTTTATTATCCAGTCCCTTGATACTGCAAAAATCTTTCTGCAGCGGTTCACAGCTTTGAGCACGCCCAACTTTTTTAAGCATCAGGTGTCAGTCGACTCTTCATTGGACTGACTACGTTTCCAAAAATCACTTACAAATCCACCAGCATTTGTTGTTGTTTTTTTTTAATCTCAGAAATGTTTCACATTGAAGCTGAGTTCAGTGTTGGTGGGCTACTCTTCATTTTCAGTACTTTTTGAATTCTGAGTTGAACACACTGATCGCATCACCCACATGTACTACATCAACGCTTCCTTCCAACAACTCCCAGGGATCCGTAAAGTTGTGCCTCCCGTTTAAATAACCTTCCTCTTTACATCTAGAAAGGCGTTCTGGAAGGTTCTCTTTTTTTTTTTTTTTTTTCTTTAAATGTGGAACCAAGCATTGCTCCCAACCTATTCCAGCAAACACAGAACCACTGAATCATTAAGGTTGGAAAAGACCGCTGAGGTCATCACGTCCAACCACCAACTCATCCCCACCACGCTCACCAACCACGTCCCTCAGCGTCACATCCACGTTATCACTCGAACACCTCCAGTGACGGTGACTCCATCACCTCCACGGGCACCGCGTTCATTGGTGTTCCGCGCCTGAAGCGCTTCCACGCTCACAGCGATTTGGAAACGCGGAGGAAAGGTGCTCCAGCCCGGCCCCACCTCCTAAGCACGGGGCCCTTCGCGTGGCCACCAGGGCCCAAGAACACAGCAAACACGCCGCAGGAACGCAGAAGTCGAAAAAGACCCCTCCGACCCCCTGTCACCACGCAGCCCAGCCGCGCTTCCTCCCCCCCCCCCCGCCCCACCACCAAACCACGTCCCGCAGCACGACACCCACGCGCCGCACAGCGAGGGCACTCACCGCAGAGCATGAAGAGCAGCACGCAGGCCAAGGTGGCCACGATCACCAGCAGGGTCAGCCCGATGCTCTGCCACATGCTGCCGGGGACCCTCCCTCACCGCCACGAGCGGGGGCCCGACTCCTCGCCGGCGTCCCAGCGGCCCGCTCGCCCCTCCAGCCGCGCCGGCAGCGGGAACGAGGGGCGGGCTTTGGAGCGCGGCGCGGTGACGCCCGCGGAGCGCGGAGCATGCCGGGATGCGTAGTTCCTCTCCCCGGCTGCGGGCGCGCTCCGCTGGCGGCTCAGACTACAGTTCCCAGCGTGCCCCGCGCCGCCCGGCTGCGGCGCCAAGCGGCGTCCCGCTCCCCGGAGCGCGTCCCCGTGTGAGGTTACGGCTGAGGGTTGTACCGCAGCCCCGCGCTGCGGTTCACATTCCGCGCGACCTCGGTGCCTGTGCCCTCTGCTGACCCCTCGCTGAAATCTGGGGGAGTCACGTTACCAGGAGCGATAAGGGCTGTGCTGTGACCTCGCCCTTAGCACCGCAGTACGGCTATCAGCTTGCCTTCTAGGCCGGGAAGCGCTGCCAACGCTTACAAAGCGTGTGTTCAGTCCGCTGCTGCAGACTGCCTTGAAAACAGCAACACTGCGGTGGGACGTCGTAAAAAAAAAAAAAAAAAAAAAACCCCAAACCGCTCCATTTCTCTTTACGTTTCTTCTATGGATTATCTTAACATCTCCCCTTCCAGTTGACGCCAAATTTTTGTGCTTTTTCTGCCCCTTTCAGGGTACATCCAACCCCGAAGGACTCGCACCTGCAATCCCCCGCTCAGCTGCTTACGGCTGCTGTCACTTCACCAGGTCAACGCCTGCGTTCGTCCTTCCCAGTTCAGACCTCCCCCTCCTGCAACCCCGATTAATACCCCGCCAAACCCACCTGTCGTGTCTTGCGAGCACCATCCTGTTTGAAACACCTTCCCTGACGTGTCTCAATAACCAAGTACTTTGACATGCCTCCTCATCTCTCATTCTAACCCAAGCAATTGTTACACGCATGCTTAAGCAAGGTTTCTTTTGAACTGCAAACAAACAAAGTGAGAATAACTACCACCATATTAACTTCTGACAAAATCAATAGGTTCCCTCCTCACTGCACCACCCTGCTTCTCTAATTTTGTACTTCTCATGTATATTTAGGGCAAATTCTATGGGTATGGAACTGGAATGCTCTCTTTCCTGTAGAATAGCTGTCACTGTTTGTAGCTATTCAAAAAAACAATCATATATTTTGTTTTACGGTTTCAAATATTTTCATGAACAGCAGCTAATTAATTCCCATCACATCCTCAAACCACATCACAGAGCCACCCAGCATCCATAACTGATGAAAAAATCTTGGTCAGAAGTCATTCTGGAGTGATAAATATACACAGTGATGATACCAACTTAGGCAGTACGCTAGGAAATGAAGGTGAAAGCAGGTAGCAGTTACATTTATTGTATTACGCTGCAACGTCTTCTGTGTGGAAAACCTTAATTTTATTTAAGTGAACCTTCCCCTGGAATGGAACATATAAAATGAAGGGGTTTCAGGGTTGAACACAAGGCACCTCCAAATGATAAATCCTCTCAGTGTGAAAGAACTAGCTCATAAACCAAAGCTGATACAATTTTGGTTGTTGATGCTAGCTGGTCTGAAACATCCATCTTCTGTCAATTAAAACTTTCTCAAATTATACTACAAGAAATGTGTTCACAAAGTTGGTCCTCCTTTACTAAAAGCAAGTCTTCTATGCTCTAAGCTTTTCCTCTGTTTTCAATGGCCTGTTACTGCTGGAGGCCAATACAGATGTGGAACTGAAGTTGTACTCAGCAGTTGACAAACAAGCCACTAAAAAAGACTGTCCAACATCACGGTTGAAACAGTTAAACAGACAAATCCTCATGGGCTTGAGGTAACTGTGGATGTTACATTTTAACCAAGCCATGAGATAAAAGGAGAAGCACTTCCTTCTCCAATCATTTACTGAATGCAATCTTAGTTATCTGATTTTTCCCAAGGCTATAAAGCCTTTCCTGTGGACCACGTGGAACACTTTGTGTCAAATGAAACACATATGCAGATTCACCTATGAAAAACAAACAAACAAACACAACAAAAACTCAATAATATTGTATGTGTGTTATTATTTGCCAGATCATGGGGTAGGCCAACTACCTTGACAGCTACCGAGCATCTGACCTGGATTTCAGAGTGCACCACTCACGTGCAATGCTGCAAATAAGACAGCTAAAGACTCGCTGTAATCCAGTTTCTGAAGGCACAATCCTTATTTAAAGGGTGTGAAAGCCAATGCACCTAGACTAACCAGTTCTTTCACGACAATCAGTTAACTAGTGTTGATGTTTGCGCAGCAAAACAAGATGAGGGATGTTATTGTCTTTCATTCACCACGTTGAATGAAACGTAGGTTTGAAGTACCAACTGATTTTGGATTTGCCCCTTTTGGCCTCTTTTCCAGCTCGTGTATTGGGGAAAGTTTTATGATTCTCTTGCATTTAATTTATTTGTAGCACAGCTTTCACTGATGCCAGTTGCAGCTGTAAGTGCTCAGCACTTTGACAAATCTACACTGAGTTACCCTAAGGCAACAGCAGAAGGAAGAATAAAATCATTAACTAGCTCCAGAAAATAAAAATATTTGAATGATCTACCCATAATCACATGAAAATTACGTTATATAAGCAGTGTATTCTAGTTCTAAAGAATTTCAGACACTTAATGAGATTATCTTTTCTCCTTTTTAACACCCTTGCATCATTCACGGCCTGCTTTTCATTTATCATACACTCTGTGCGTTGATGAAGCAGGAGTCTTGCCAAAGGCTACTCATGTAAATAAGGCTTATTTAAATGAAGATGCACAAGACGAGCAAGCTAAAGTAATCCAGGCAGTTTTTGTGCTACCACGTCCTGTTTGTTTTTTTGTTTTGTTTTGTTTTTTAATCCTTGTCTTGGTAAATAAAATATCTTTAAAGGTAACTGGCGACCACAACAAATGCTTTAGCCAAAACAGCAAATTTGACCCAATTACTCAAGAAACTGACTAAGTAGTCATGAAGAAAGTGCAAAATGTGGCCCTTTCTTCTATCCAGAATACTCAGATGATCTTCCCCCCACTACCTCTCTTTGACATTAATACAGTACTATTTCCCAGGGAAGGACCGCAGAGAAAAGTTTGGCTCTACCACTTTCCCACTTCATTACCTTATTCTATAAACTCCTTGAGGAAAGACATGCCTTCTGCTGTAGGTCTCAACACAGCTAGAGCATGATCCCCAGCTGGGAATTCTGTACATTACCATACTCCTAAATGCATGAGTGTAACCGTTCAGTTCCAGTCACAACTCACAGCAAGCTACCATCACTAGACTCTTCACCACAGACATTTGAACAATGAACAGAGTGTCTAACCACAGTCTTTTGTGTTTAGCATCAGTTTTTGGTTCAGAGCCATTTATCTTTTCCTGGTTCTTGGCTGATTTAAATGAGCAACACAGAATATTTCACAGAGTCGCAGAACTGTAGGGGTTGGAAGGGACATCTAGAGATCACTGAGTCCAACCTCCCTGCCAAAGCAACTCTCTGGACCATTTATATGAAGATGCCAAGTGTAAGAGAGATGGGAAGATTCTATTTGAGGAAATATATAAAATACCAGACTGCATAACTAAACTACAACTGTGAGCACAGCCAGGGACTTTTCCTGGACATTTTGCAATAGCATTCCTGCTTTAGCAAATACCTGCAAGTATTCCTTTGCTCCGACAGAGGGTGCTAAAGCATAATATTACAGAGCTATGCAATCTCAAACTAATACTTTCTGCAGCTTAAGTTTATTATGGTTTAGCTTTTTACAGTCTCACAGCTGGCAATTTAATACAACGTTTAGTTTTAGATTTACAGGCGTATTACACCAGCTACAGTTTCAAAAACTAAAAGCACTGTAAAAATGCATTGTACAAAGAAATTACAAAATTACAAAAAGTAACCTGGTTACTCCCCATAACGTCACACTCAAGGTACCCAACCAGGGTTCTGTGTCAATAAAACTAGAAGCAGCAATGAGACAAGAATGATCGCCTCTTCTGTTTGACATTGCTGCTCAGGGAAAGAAGGAAAATTTTTCAGTGATTTGTACAGATCTTGTTGACAGGGCATATCTGTGACACAGACAAGTTCTGAGTTTTAATTCCAAGTTTTCATAGAATAGAATCATAGAATGGCCTCGGTTGAAAAGGACCTTGAAGACCACCTAGTTTAATCCCCCCTGACAAGGGGCAGAATCACCAACCACTAGGACCAGGCTGCCCACAGCCACACTCAGCCTTGCCTTGAATGCCTCCAGGGATGGGGCATCCACAGCCTCTCTGTGCAACCTGTTCCAGTGTATCACCATCCTCTGAGTGATCTCTTTTGAAGGAGATCATGATGAAGAGCAGTGATAGGCAATGAGACACGTCTGAATATATTTTTCTTTTCCAGACCAATATTTTATCCTGGTGATTGAAACTTAGCAGCAGCTTAGTGATGCCAATACCAGTCTGATCTGCAATACCTTGTCCATCCTGCTTCCTTCTAAGCTGGAAACAAGTGGGACGTGGTAGCTCCAAAGTCAGTGCAACTCAAAGGTGCCCTTCCTAAGATGCAGAGATGCCCAAAGCTTGACTGGACACAGTTCTTTGCAGCCTGGACAACAGTGCTTGAGCAGGGGGGTGGACCAGATGACCTTCAAACGTCCCTTCCCACCTCAGCCTTCATAGGTGGCTTGGGATAAGGTCCAACCTGCAGCAATCCCTACATCAGCAGAACTCAAGTTAATGCCCTGTGGTATTTCATCATGAACAGTAGTTGTGTAACAGCACTGTCCCTGAATTAATTGCTGTTTCAATTGCCTCCATTTACTCCCTCTGTTTCTGAGGAACTTCAGCTGGAAATAAGCAGTTCTGTTCTTCCACACATTGACTTATTTTTCTGCATGTCCTTGCAGCAGAACATGCTATTCAGTAACCACTCAAAGATAACATGCCTGGCACATGTCTGCTACGTTTAGTGCCTAGGATCCAACAAACGCATGGTGCCAGCTTCCATGCAAAACAGATGAATCCAAACCCTGCCTTGCAGAAATAATTAAATAACTTACCAAAATACGAATGGGAGGAAAAGCTAGCATGCCAGCCTCAGGAATTATGGTATTTGATACAGACTAACACACTGGAATTTGGAAGCTCAAGCAAACAAGTTTGAGTCTATAAAAGTGGGCTAGAAGTTACACGAGGACACGCTTACACGTGAGGCTGCTGGCACATCCTTTCTGGGCAGGCAAGCAGCACTGGGATGCTAGCCATTCTCACCACATTTGGTGTTTCTGAATCTAGAGCCAAGAAAAAGCAAGGAGTAATGCAGTACATGAACAAAGCTCTTCAGGAAAGATCTGAGGTTTAAAACATCGGCACTACATTTTGGATCAATATAGCCTCTATACACTGAGCTTCTGTTTGTGGAGGTGCTACCTGTTGCACACTACATGTGGTCCCTTGGCTTGCTTCTGTTGCCTGTGCTCCTGGCTCTGGGAAAGGCAGGTCCCTGAGCTCTGCTTGGCTAGACTCTGAGCATCCAGAACTGGGAGGACAGCAGGACAAGTTGAGGGAGGGAAGATTTAGGTTGGATGTCAGGGGGAAGTTCTTGATGATGAGAGTGGTGAGGTGCTGGAATGGGCTGTTGTGGATGCCCCATCCCTCAAGGTGGGGGCT
The DNA here is from genome assembly GCA_036925125.1 of Oreortyx pictus. Classification (NCBI taxonomy): domain Eukaryota; kingdom Metazoa; phylum Chordata; class Aves; order Galliformes; family Odontophoridae; genus Oreortyx; species Oreortyx pictus. The sequence goes on along the minus strand of JAUPFR010000003.1, from coordinate 81,808,142 downwards.
GGGTGGAGCGCTGGGCAGCCTGGTCTAGTATTAAATGGGGAGGTTGATGTCCCTGCCTGAGGCAGGGGGGTTGGAGATTCATGATCCTTGAGGTCCTTTCCAACCCGGGCCATTCTGTGATTCTGCGTGATTCTGTGACAGCACTTTGTCATTTGTGGCACGTTTCTGTTGACAACTCTTCGTGTCAAAAATAAAGTTAAAATGGATAATTTTAGTATTTGGGGAAAGATCATTTTGAATTCACAAACCAAAAACTGGGGGAAAGAAGGGCATTTTCAATATGCCTTGATAGAGTCATAGAATCACCTGGCTTGGGTTGGGAGGGACCTCAAAGATCACCAGGTTCCAACCCCCATGCCACAGGCAGGCTTGCCAACAGCTACATCAAACACCAGATCAGTCTGCTCAGGACCCCAATCAGCCTGACTTTGAACGCCTCCAGGGACAAGGCATATACAATCTCTCTGGGCAGCATGTTCCAGCACCTCACCACCTTCTCAGTGAAAAATTTCCCCTGACATCTAATCTAAATCTCCCCTGCTTTAGTTTAAAACCATTTCCCCTTGTCCTATCTCTATCTAACCATGCAAAAAGTTGGTTTCCTTGCTGTTTATAATCCGCCTTTAAGCATTGGAAGGCTGCAGTGAGGTCTAGAAGCCTTCTCTTCTTCAGGCTGAACAAGCCCAGTTCCCTCAGCCTGTATCTTCACAGGACAGGTGCTTCAGCCCTTGGCCTTCTTTTGGACTTGCTCCAACAGCTCCACTTCTTTCTGGAGCTGTGGACCCCAGACTCGGATGCAGTACTCCAGATGGGGCTTAAGTAGCTTAAATAAATGTTTTGTAGGAGATATAATGCTTTGTTTGCATTCAGATCAGAAGCCACTTCGGAAGGTGTGAACTGTTGTCTTTGTTCTGACAGGCAAAAGGCTTCTCCCCTTCCCTTTCTCCTGTTCAGCGTCTGAGTTGTCGTGGCAGGGGCCAGTAGCTCCCACAGCGGGGTACATCCACCTCTTCCCTGGCCAGCCTGAACAAACACGTGGCCGCCCATTGCCCCCGCTGGGTAGAATGGGGACATCGATCTCAGCTTGGCACAAGAGCTTGGAAGAACCGAGGCTTCAGCTCAGGGCACTTCCAGCGCCGACACGAGCGCTGGGGCACGCACTGCACCCTCCCAAACCGACACCTCCGGGGCTGGACCCTCCCCTCGGTTCCTCAAAGGCCTCCCGCCAACCCCCCCCACGCCGGCATCGGGGCTCCGTCCGTCGGGCTGCCGGGCGGGAGGCGGTGCGGCGGGCAGGAGGCGGCGCCTTAAAGGGCGGGAGCAGCGGGCGCGGCGGCAGAGCCGGGCCGCTACCCTGGACAGCGCCTCGCCGCCATGGTGAGTGAGGGCGGCCGCGAAATGGCGGCTCCGGGACGCGAGCGGACCCCGAACCGCTGGGAGGGAGCGGGGAAGGCGGCTGGAGGAGCAGGGTGGCGGGCGCTGGGGGTGGACGGTGCGCAGTGCCCTTGCAAGCGTGCGGGGCTGCTCCGCTGGGCGCAGCCCGTTCTCTCACGCTGGTGCGTTTTTCTCTATTTCGAGGCGCGTTTGAGCAGCTTACATAAAGAGATTAGTGCCGGTGGCATGGTAATCGAAGCGCCCGCGCTAGCCCGCGGCACGCTTTCTTTTTTCATCCACGTAGCGAATGAATATCTAGAGTTTTAGGTTCCAGTCTGGCTTTTAGGAGAGTTAAAGTGGAACGGTGCAGCCAGCAAGCAGGAGCCTCTCCCCAGAGCGCATCGTGTCGTGCCGTCGTGGTAACTTCCCTCGGAGGATCTCATCCCGTTTGCAAACAGCGAGGCACGAAGCGTAGCACCCACCTTAACGCAGTAGAAGAGCGCCGTGCAGGTGTTCGGCACTCTTGGGCTGAATGCTCTGCCCAAGCTTTCGTATCAGAAGTGGCGGCATCACTTCGAACAGGACCTGGTCCTTCTTTCATACAACTTGCCAGCAGTTTTTTTGTTTTTTTTTCCCCAGCTGATTTTGCAATATATACTGTCATTTCTGCCTTTCATGATTACTGGTCGATTTGGAATCCCCTTCGCGGTGATCCGCTGAGATATGAATGATATTTAAATACTATTTCCATGAATTGAGTCGTCATCTTCAATTCTGAGTTTATTTCTCCTAGTCAGTGTGTTCGCAGTCCACTTAGAGGTACATGACAGATAGAAAAACATCCTCCTGAAAAAGACTATAAATGCTGCATAAGTTTATAGAATTACAGAATCAGAATTTCCCAAGTTGGATGGGACCCATAAGGATCATTGAGTCCAACCACCAACTCCACACAGGACCAATCAAAAATCGGCCCATATTCCTGAGAATGCTGTCTAGATGCTTCTTGAAGTCTGACAAGCTCAGTGCCATCACTGCCTAGGAGCAATGGCTTTCCACTAATTTGCTGAACAGCTATTTCTTGTAGTGCTGGGTAAGACAGGAAAACAAAACTAAGTTATTGACGTAGCACTTGATCTAGCAGTTGTGAAGTCTGCCTGCAGCGGGAGCGTTGGAACCTGATGATCTTTGAGGTCCATTCCATCCCAAGCCATTCTGTAATTCTAAGATACTACAACAGCACAAAGCCTTAAATAATAGCAGCCATTGATACTCTCTCTCTTATGATGCAGTGATTACAATTACAAATAAACCTGGTGTTCCAGAAGGTAATTTGTGTTATTTAGCGGTGACTGGTACAGGAAACATTCAGGTAGAGACAGGTGGAAAGTAAGTTAGAATAGCTTGAAACAGGTAAAGTATTTCATTTGTACTCATCTCATTTGGTCTGAGATGACATCAGTCATATGAGTACAAATAAAAGAAAAAGACAGACAAATACTGACAATTTGTATTCCTGCTAATGGAAATGATACTTGACACTTTTCCTTAACCTGTTCTTTCTGGTTCTTAGAACTGTTTCGTTCAACCTTTGAGTTATTCTTTGAACAGCTGGCAGCAGGAGCCAGATACAGCTGGCCAGAGTTACGCGTGAGCTCTATTAGCATAAGTTCTATTTTGCTCTCCTGTATCTCCAATAATCTGTTATTGCTGAAAAGTGGCTTGGATTTTGCAATCATTATTCACAAACGCAGGCATTCTGAGGGGAAAACAGCCAATTTGCTAAAATCCCATAAGTGGACCATGGCTGAAGTTGGTTCTAGAAGTTTGAAAGACCGTCCTGGGAGCATTAGCACCTGAAGATGAAACCCAAGCTTTTGGTGAAAACTGCAGCAGTGACATTCAATGCAGGGCTAAACGTTGCAGCCCATGAGGGTCTAGGTTGCTCTGGAGCTGATGGAGGGAAGAGAGGAGGATGCTACTGACAGTACCGGGAGCAAACAAATAATAAACTTAAATTTTATGCCAAGAAGTATGAACAGTATTTTATTGTCCACTTCTGAAGTGGCATAGGCAGGTGTGTGTTACTAGTGTCCCTTCTACTCTAATGAGAGCGCTTCATCAACATCACAGGTGTTAGTTACATCACTATTATTTACAGAACGTAGCATAAAAACACTTTAAAAAGAAATAATTTTGTTAAAGCTGCAAAGCACTCTTCACAAGGCTTTGTTTCCTTGTCATTCCCACATTGTGAAGGCAACTGCAGCAGGAAAGTTCTTCTGCTTATGTAGTTCATTGCGGCTATGCTTACTTCAGTGGATCTAGGTCAAATTACACTGGCTAAGGATTTGGCTGCACCCTTGAACTTTAAACCGATTATAAATTTTGATTTGTCAGTATATTTTTCATGGGGTCAAATCCCACATTTACAGAGTGAGAGAGTGCGTAACCTTGCACAGTGCACGGCAACTAATGCTTACAAAGAGGCTAGATAGCTCTAAGGTAAGCAGAAACGTGGGGATGGCATGACACTGTATTTAAGAGGTTCAAGTTGCTCTACAGTAGTCCAGGTGCAGAGGGGTTATTTAGATAGGAGGTAGAATTTATTTATTTATTTGTTAAGTTTTCTAAGAAACTCAGGCAACCAGTGTAATTTGAGACTGATGAAGGACACCTAACTCTTCCAAGCACCACAGCCATCATATCAGTGTATGACGCTTGATAAATTAATTCTAATTTGCATAGCTGCTTATAAATACCTGTTATATAAACTTGCATCCTGGCCTTGGTGTTGGCTCCTTTCTTCCCTAGTAATATTCCCCCCATTCTTAAAGACTGATCATTGTATCTTCATTACGATCACTCTGACCTGTAAAAAGAAACAAATACTTGTTGTCCATCAGGCACTTCATTCCATGTTAATTTAGTTTAATAGTATTTCTTGATTTGTTTGTTTTTTTTTTTTATTAAAGAAAATAGTTAATCAGATCCAAACACTTCAAAATCGAGCATCTGATGCAACAGCTGGTGAAAAAATGCAGTAGTATTTTCTTTAGGTATGAATAAGCTCAAGATGATTGTAAATACATGATGTTTATTTATTCCATGATTCGAGCCAGCTTCAAGTGTAAATCACATCAGGTAGGAACTTTACCTAATGTTTTCATACCACGCTACATGAGAGTTTTTGATTGTTGCCTATAAAACTGATTTAGAAGCCAAGGCACCGATTAGAATTTAGGTACACATAATCACAAATAATTTGAGTCTGAAGTCCATATTTAGTGATAAAGTAACATGTCACAAGTGCAGCTTGACTTATAATTGAAGAAAGGACGGAGAGAAATTAGGAGGATAAAACTAAGTGTACCACAGAGACAGAGAGCTGCTGGGATGAGTCTGTCTCGTGATGGAGCCATGGAAGGATACAAGCAACATTCCCCTGCTACAGCAGAGTTGCACAACCTGGTGAGACTGGGGCCTGCAACACTGCCGTGTTATAAAAGACACGCAAATTTAAATTTAACATTCAAATTTATTAGCCAATTTGTAAGAGCCTGGCAACAGCTGAGCTTATAAATCCATTACTTGAATGCAGCCTGCATGCCTTTCCTTACCATGTACTGAACACTTGAACCACGACTGCTGCATCTTTACCCATAGGTCTGCTGCCCTGCTGACAAGTAGGATTCAATATGAAATTAAGTGAATATTTATGTGTTCTGTGGAGCTACTTACATACCTAGGTAACACAGCAAAACAAACAAAAACAAAAGGCATCTCCAAACTTAATTTTTGAGGTGAGGAGGGATCATTTTTTACATCTCCGATTACATCGGCTTTAATACTGGAAGTACTCTGATTAGATGTCACCCTAACAACAACTAAGTTGTGTTTTTGTTTTGTTTTGTTTTGTTTGTTGTTGTTATTGTTTTAATCTTTAATTCCTCCAGCTAATGACTTTCATACTGCATTGCATTTGTTCTTCCTCAGTCAAAACTGACAGCAATACAGTGGTCAAGGTCAGAAGTCACAAACTGAAGGAAATAAAGCCCTACGTCTCAGAAACAGCTATATGAAGATATGTAACTAGAGGACAAAAAAACAAGATTGTTTTCATCACTGTTGGGGAACATTTTGCTTTTTTTTCCCCACAAGGAGGACAGATATGGAAATGAAACAATAAGTTCTTCATATTCAGTGTCCTTACTTGAATACCAAATACAGCAAGGAATGGAAGTTGGAAGTTTGGTGGCCAAGTTTCAAATAACTATTCTAATATCAAGCTTTGGGAAAATCAACAAAACCATTCTTTTCTCCATTCTTTAAGACCCCCCAAAGTAGGCTAGTCCCTAGTTACCATCCAAGACACTTTGCTGCTATTAAAAGTAATGTACTATGGCAGTCTAACTGGAGGACCACCCTATCGAAACAAAGAGAAGTCTACAGTTGCATTTTTTTCTTCTGTGTGTCAGTAGCTCACGCTGTTAGGGACACATGGTGTTGTTGGGACCTCACCAAGCACAGCACAGTCATTAGCATTTCTATTTTGCTTGGAGAGAAGCAGCTGTCTGGATGTTTCCATGGTGTAACTGGTTTAAGAGTTCTGGACTTCAACATTCCGGTTATACTTGGATTAAACTCTAGGATACTTACTGTTGTCATTAAGGCAGGAAGGGAGCTTGTTAGTTTGTGTACCCTCTTATCCCATGCCAGCAGACTATTCCCTTTTACTGGGGTTTCATACCCTTTAAAGAGGTGATTTTGGAGTTCACTGCTCTGATTTAAGGCTTGAAAATTGGTAAATTTAGAATTTTGGGGGAAGGTGGTGGAGGAAAGATTCCCATGCTCTCTTTCTGGCTTCCTTTTTAAACTGGAAAACCAGCTGTCACTTCCTTTCCTCTCTTCACCCAGACTTCTTTAATCACAATTGAAGTCAAAAACACGAAATAACATCGGTTTCTGCTCTCAAGGATCTAAGGGAAAAAAAGGTGAGAGAAAAGATTAATAACTGGTTAACAGAAGGATAAGGTATTTTCCTCTTGAAGTGCTGTTATGTGTTCTCAAGTAACACTTTGGAAAATGCACATCAGATACTGTTTCTTTGTTTCCCTATATTACAGGTGCATTTTCACAGCCAGCATGAAATAAATAAGTACTTAGTTCCTTGCATTTCACTCTGGGCTGGATAAAACTTCTCCCAAAAGTAATGTGCTGTCAAACTGGCAGGGAATCAATGGCTGGCAAATCCAGGGCGATTTCCATGCCAAGGAACCGGCACATCTTTCAGTAAGGCAGTTCTGAATAGCACCATCCACACCCACTTGCTCTCCTGTCACTGGCTGGGACACGCCAAGTTACTTCTACTGCAGTTCAGAAGGTCAGATGTGAGGTCGTGTGAGCTCTGCATCTGCTAAAACTTGGTATGTGTGGCAGAACAGTATTTTATTATGGACAATTTTTTTTCAGCGTTTGTCAATAGTCCACGCAATTCCACGCTACAAAGTCTAGTTTTCTATCTACAAACTTGTTGATCTGTTATTCACATCTCATGGATGAAATAGTTGCATCAATTTGCATTATGGACTGACTGACCAAAGGTGCACTTCTTTACAAAAACAGAAACTTTTCTACTTTGAAGAAAACATCCTTGTGCAGTGCTTATAGAAACATCTGCATCTCTTCTCTCAGCGGAGACCATGCTTCCTTACTCCTCTTCCTGGGGTAGAATCCAAGTGTCATTCTGCTGTTACACAGGAGACAGTACAAGGAGTCTCGGAGGTACTGGTTCCCCCTGGAACCTAACTAGAGCTTGGACTATACTCTTTCTGAGATGTGTCTTATAATACTCAGAGAAAGCCATCTACGTATGAAGCAAGACAAAAACCTCATAATTTCCAAGCTTAAGGATGAAAAGACATCAGAAAAAAAAAAGGAATAGTATCCAAAAAACAGTTCAGATTAGCAAAGTGTTTATAAATTCCTTTCTTCTCTCCACTTTCTGTTCTTTTAGAAAGCAGAGATGACAGATGCCTTCTAAACCTGCCAGTGTGCAGGTGTGCTCGATATCAGCAGTTGTCTTCACTCTCCAAAGCGTAAACATCTTATTTCACATGAGTTGCCTCAGAAATGTGAACCTCCCCCTAGAAATCAGCATCTTCCTTCAAAAAAGGTATTTGAGGACTCTGGAGTGACCCTCAAAAGCACCCTTGGATTTTTTCCTCCCCAAATACTGGAGCAAATGGCTTTAACTGGAAGCTTAAAGTTGAAGAAACATGAATCTGCCCATGCCAAAAACCACAGAAGTCAAAGGATGCAACTTTTATGGTTTTATGGTATTCTGTTTAATTTCCAAACTTCTCTTATCTAGCAGAAGGCTAGTTATCTAGCCTAAGACTTTCATTGCTCTATTATGTGTCAAAAGCATCACAGGATGCTCACACATCCCTTGAAACACAGCTTGGGATTTCTGAGAGCAGAAACGCATTTGAATATTAGCTCAGAAGCAGGCAGTTTGTGCAGAGAAATAAAAAAAGTAGCATTTAGTTTTACTGCTCTGAGGAATACCAGTAGCTTTCCATTTCAGTGAAAGGCAATATTGAGAACCTTTTGTTTGTAGTGCGGTTATTCCTTCCTTAGCGCTGGAAATTCTGTGAGCTTGCATTTGAATAGTGTCTGAAAAAAACAACAAACAAACAAACAAAAGCCTTTGAAATATAGAAGACTAGATGAGAGTTATTTTGTTTACAATGAAAAACTCAGAAATATCCCCCATAGCTTACCCTAAAGCACGAAGCACCACTCCCCTCCTCCACCTTATACCTAGTAAATTAGCAGTATCATGGTATTTCACATAAAATATCATTGATACTTATCTTCAGGACCACATTTATTACAACTTTTTATGAAATAATTTACTTTTAAGCAAGCATAAGCTGTAGCCCATTGTAATATTATAACATATCCGTGCTCAAAGAAAATAATACCTCGATTGTATCTTTTCTATGATCAAAGTTTAAAACACTTGCTTTCTCACTTAGCGTGTGCAAAAGGAAATCATCTCCTTCTGTAACGCCTTTGAGAGATGGCAGGATTTAGATCAGAGAGTGTTTTGGTTGTGCCTTTGTAGTTTTAATGCTGTCCCAACTCTTCATAGGTTCTCCTCCCAAATATGACTGCATAGGTAGATACCGATGCAAACATCATTCTTGGCAGTTCTCACAGGCTGCAATAAGATGGTTATTTATGCAAAGAGGACACTGTTGTGGAAGTAACACTGTCATGCAAATTAATACTGAGCCAAATAACAAGGTATTCACTGCAACATGACCCTCTGTGACCCTAAATACAACATGAGATCATTAAACTCCCATGATGAATTCATTCCTCAATCAGAAATTAGATGAGGTTTGAATATTTATTACCTGAAGTTATCTTGCACTTGACTCAATAAGCCATTTTGGGATATATTATAATCAACATTCCATTGTTCAGATCCTCAAGTTAATGCAACAGAAAACTCTATCTACATTAGAAAGAAGAAATGTGTATAGTTAAGATGAAGGAAGTGTTCAATTCAGTTAGAACCCTCAGATGACACAGTGCTTAGAACTAACTGGAGAAGATCCTGAAGGACATCTTTAGACATCACCTACCAATTTCCTTCATAGCATCTTGCTGAAATAAATCATTTCAAGCAAATGTTTTCTTCTAAAGACTAGGGATATTTGCCTTTCTTTTACTTCACTTGCTTAAATAACTCTCATTGCTATTTTACATTTGCCACTCCAGTGCATTTACAGATTCTACATACTTCGAAAGAGGTGTACGTTTCTTGCTATAGTCTGTTTTCTAGGGGAACTGTGTTTTGTCACTACTTTTTTTTTCCTTACCTCCCTTGTACTCTACAATATTTCACAATTAGATTTTTCATCATTGCCTTTTCCACTTTAGTCAGACGACAGGTCTTTCTACCAAATAGTTGTTCTGTGTCTGCTAGTTACTTTTTATTCCTCCTTTATTTGTTCTCTAGGAATGACAGCATCCCATTTTATCTGTTTTTAAGGACATATGTAGTGATACTTAACTGCAACAGCTCTAGGTACCATCAATGCTAATTCAAACATGTCACTGAAAATGAATGCATTTATTACATTTACTTATAAGTAATCATTTTGTCAAAATGCAATTCCCAACAGCACACATTAAATGCAAAATAAGAAATGATGATGCTTCTTTGAAGCGACAGCAAAACCAAAGAGACTTGGAACATCTGCTTCACTTGTTGGAAACTTGAGCTCACAAGGAGCTCATTTTCTGGAAACAGGCACTAGAGACTCGATCAGTGTCCGTGATGTATATCAGGTCTCAATTTAGGCTGACCTTGCCAGCAACCCTGTTTTCCTTCTAACAGCTACCTGTCTACTCCAGGCAGTGCTGAACCTCATCTTTACCTAACAGCGGAGGGAACCAGTATTTTTCCACATGACTTCTAACTTTGTAGTGGCTCTAAGAACTTCTATGATACTTTCAGAGGTAATTAAATCAATCCAGACCAGATGCGACAGTCACTGTGGCGCAGTTTTTTTCATGTAGATCACAAGTCACATGGAAATTCCCAACTTCAGGATAAAGTAGAACAGTTCACTTGGAAGCAACCTACAGAGATCATCAAGTCCAACCACCCAACCACTTCAGGGTTGATAAATAGCTCAAGCATGCTTCTGATGGTGTTGTCCCAATGCTTCTTGAATACTGACAGGCATGGGACATCTATTGCCTCACTAGGAAGCCTGTTCAACATTGAACAGCCCCTAGGTCAGCTTAGGTTGACTCTAGCAGGTGGTCTCCCACCATGAGGGAGGGAGATGTGTGAAAACCTTCTACCGGTAAAGCCAATTTTTCAGTACTGATCATAACAAAGAAAGCAAAAGCCATACTCATGAGACTAACATATCTGCTGGAGCACTGAATGTCTTCTAGGTATGCGTTCTTTCCATGTTAGCTTTAGTGACATGCTCAATCTTCAAACTTTTTTCCGCTTTTGCTTTCCTTCCTTAAAGTTTATTAAATAGAACAGATTTGATGCTTATGAGTTTAACTTGAATGTGCAGATTTTAGTTTTACGAGCAAACACTTTAATCTAAAACTTTGCAATTACTTCCCAGAGTGAACTGCACTTACAACTATGAAGTTCCCAGTCCTGAGTTGCATACCTGCATTCCTCATGCAGCAGTTCAATGGTTTTGAATTTGGGTAATGACCTCGAAGTTGAATTGAAAGGTTATGCGTGTTGCTGAAACCTTAGAAGCTTGGGTCTGAACTCTAATCCACAGCCGCACATTGCAAACACCTCCTCCTCTTCCACTCCTTTCCTTCCCCCTTTCCCTCTTCCATCCCTATAAATCATTCGGCAATTATCTTTGCCTTTGGGCAGCGTACTAGGCAAGAAAGAGCATAGCAAATGACTGCAAAACACAAACACTTCATTTCTCTAACAGGCAGATAAATATAATCAGCTTTCCCTCACCTTAACTGTAAGAACAAATCTGTAAATTGAGTGTTGTTGCTTTTGAGAATGTGGCTGAAGCAGGCTACAACATGGCTTAACATACCAGCCTCTGAATGGAGAAAAAGAGAAAGTACATACCATCAGTGCCAGTTTTACCCCTATTCAGGACGAATCTCCTCTTTTTTAGCCATGCCCCAGCATCTCTCATTACCTTACAGTGACTATAACCATACTCTGAGTAAGGAAAAAAAATGGTCTATTTCTTACAGCTGACTCAGCTCTGTCCTTTCTCCAAGGCCAGCAATTAAAGCACCTCTAGCAAAAGACATTGCCACAGTTACCTTACAGCACCTGGCTGCTCTACCAGACTCCTTCATTAGAACTTTTGAAGAGAAATTAAAGTATAAAGTCTCCACTCCTGGCAGTGTGCCCCATGAGTCTGGCCAAATGGGCCATTATGCCCATGTGCTGCTCTGTTGGTCCCAGTGGCACTCAGCATTTACTCAAAAAAGTGTCAGGTTATTATTATGCAATAAGCAATCTCCCTCTTAGGCCTTCTGCTTGTTCCAGGTCCATTCCCATATGGCAAGAAAATAAGAGTATCTCGTGGTTTACATCATGTGTAATTCAACAGACAGAGCATTGGGGCAGATTCTGATGCATTGTGCCTTTGTGAAATTAGTTCACCCAGTTTGAATTTGTCTGTATGTGCAATTTTCCAAAGAGGAAATACAGCTGGGTAGCCTCAGTAGCTTTATTAGGAGGATTAAACAAAATACTATAGAAGTGTTTTTGTGGGTTTTAATCCCACTTTGTGTAAGTTTGAAAGCTTAACTTTGACCTCTGGAACACATTAATTTAGGAAAACAGGAACTTATCTCAGAAGGACTACTGTTTGGAGGATCTATAGTAACAAGAGAAGTAACTGCAAAAGCCAACCAAGCACGTGAACATCTGTCTGATTCTGTTCCAGTAGATGAGATTACCACTCCCATCCCTTCGCTGCAGCACCGTAATGAGCTGCTGAAGGGAGACAGGCAACACTGCTCAGGGAACACATTTGAGAAAATCCTTTTTGATCCCCCCTGCCTGTAACAGGAGGTGCAGGCAGTCCCTTGCACATTAATCCCCGTTGTGGGGACACAGAGTTACGCTGCAGACATCTGGGACGGCAACCAAGAAACCTACTTCTCAGACATAGAGTACCCTTTGTCTCACGGCACTGCCAGGACTGTGGGAAAACAGAGTGGGTGTTTTTTTTTTGTTGTTGTTGTTGTTTGTTTTATTTTTTAGGTTCATTGTCTAACTAGCCATGAGATCCTGCACACAGGTTTAAGATCTGCTATTCATTCTTTCATTTTAAAGTCTGTTACAATGGAAAATTGAGAAAAGAAATAGCACTAACAAGGACACGTTGTTCGTTTGTAACGTTTGCTTTCTCCACAAAAATGTCAAAACACATATGCCAAGTGTAAGAAAAGCCCTTCACACGTCATGCTAACTCACAAAATCAGCTTCTCTGCAGTGACAAAATCTGAAAGTAGCAAGGAAATCTGAACTATTGTGAAGTGGCACACTTAGGAAAATGAGCTGCCTTGTGAACTTCTTACTGTAATTCTCCCTACCATTCCATTTGCTCCCTGCCTCCATCTTGTTCATTCTGGGTCTAAATCTGGGATGCTGGATTTTTGCTGCAAAAAACCTTGTTATTAATGTATATGGCAGATGTGGAGAAGATGCATACACAGGCAAAGCTTTGAGAAATATTTTGCTCTAAAAACAAATAGCCTGGTTAATCCAAAGCCTTTAAATAGCAATTGCTCTCCCTTGTGCTGGTGGAGCTATTTTCCTGTGCTTCTCACAGTGCAGTTGTCCATCTTGCTCTTACACAACAGGAGGTGACACACCACTCATCATTCATCAAGTCTAGTTGTTCAGGAGCAGCAACATTAAGTAACCCATACAGGTTTTCATATGGCTGATGTAAAGTTAATTCTGATACCAATCCATCTTCTCAGCCCTTAAAAGACCAGCGAAAGCTGAAGTGAGTAATAAGGAAGCAAATGTAACAGAATCTTCCCCTCTGCACAAACTTCTCTGTGGCTCTATGCTTATAACATAAGGACTTTCCTGCTCCCAGGGAAACTTTCTCTTGTTTGAGCCCGGGCTGGTTACAGGGGCCTGGTGCTTTGCCTAAAAGAGCATCTTGCTCACTCAAGCTAGTTGAGGGAGGTAGAACTTTTTCTCCCTTTTCATCTTTGACTCCTTCCCTTTCTGTTTGTTCTCTCCCAGTCATACAGGCCTGTCACTGTCAGCCCCATCTCAGGTCATAGCATCATTTTAAATCTGATTGCCAGAGCAAAGGAAAAACGAGGTCAATAGTTGCTGCCGTTTTCTTGGGAACTGACAGGCCACGTCTAAGGTCTCCCTAGAGAAATCTGCTTTAATTACAAGTTAAGCTGATGTTCCCCTGTGTGGTAGGTAGAATCAAGCAGATTACTTTTAAAAGGATTGTACTGATCTGCTTTGGTGACAGTTTCATTTTGAAACTCTGATAACGAGCAAGTGGATAGAATATAAAGATGTGGTTTTGGGGAGTGCCTATGACTGACACATTACTAAGAGGGCCACAACAGTCACTCTTTCTTTCTGCTTTTCTTTTAAGACCAGATGAGTTCTATTTTGAGCACTGTGATTGCTGTGTTTTGTTTTAGTGATTACTTAATACGATTATAATGAACAGAGGAAAAAAAAGTTTGGAAGCTGTAGAAGGGAAATCCTGCAAACAGCGATTATACAAAGGGTGTTTTCCACCCTGGAGAGAATGACTACTCAGTGTTTTACAAGGTAAAACAATGAAAACCACATAATAGGCTGCATACTTTCAAGTGCTTAAATTATAAATAGAGATTGGAAAAGCAAATGATTATTAATTGGTTCTTAAAACACTTTTATGCAAACCCAAAAAATTGTAGTGGGGGAGGGGAACAGAACACCAGAAAAACCTTCCAGATCCCTTTTCCTTCTCCTTAAAACAATGAAACAGATGATTTTGTAAAAATAACTTGTCTCACGATGTTATTGCCATCTCACAGTAGCATGGCTAATACAGTAGCCAGGCTTACATTATTCTATATGACAAATTAACACTGTATTTTTTTTTTTTACGACTCATAACAGGTTGGATTGTCTAAAAACACTTCTGTCCAAAATAACACTGTAAGCAAGTAATGAGCTTTCATGAGAAACTCACCTTTGACACTGATAGTGCTTTGACCTGATCTGAGCCCTGAAGAGGTTGTAAGGCCGGTGTTTCTCCACCTGGGTCCTCGTTCCCAGATTCGGGCTGAGTGAGTGTAGCACCGAGCAGGGCAGCAGAATGCTTGCTGAAAAGAAACATACTGTTAAACAAAAAAATAATAATCCTGGTACAGAAGAGGACTAAGCATCAGTGCCATTTCTCTGGATGTGAAGAGCCTCGGGTGTGTTGGCTCCTCACTTGAGGACAGCTCAAACTCCTAAGCCAGACATGTTGCGTGAAAGACCAGCATAAATTGTCTTCTTGAGTAGGTCTCCCAGCCTGAGCTGACCAGGTAAAGGGCTGTCTGAAGCACAGACACCTCCTGAAGCAGGTGTTTACCCCTTTCTGCTCCAGGACAACCTGCTGCTGGAGGGAAAGCCAAGAACCTACCTTTCCAACCCTCCTGTCAGGTGGAGCCCTTTACACTGCACCTCTCTAGTTGTGTATTTTACTTAATCGAAGGCTCTTATAGAGCCTTCTCCTTCAGACAGAACACCACCTCCTCCTCCTCCACCACCACCAAACCCCCATCCATTCCTGGTAGGCAGTGCCATTTGTTCCAAGTACAATGATGAAAGTATGTCACCAACCACTGCAAACTATTAGGCTCTCATTTCTGTCCGTATGGAGAAGGAGAGGTGTGAGAAATACAATCTGGATGGCAGCACTTGTCTCGTCGATTAACCTCGGCCCTTGGTGTCCATTGAGAGCCCCCTCACTCATAAAGAATCTTTTGGGGTGCAACAAACAAGCTTGCTGAGGGGCTCTGCCTCCCTGTTGTGAGAGCCCTGTTGTTAGTAGGCCACTTTTTCTGTCAGTGGTCTCTGGGAGAAATTCCCTGACAGCAATGAGATGCCCGTGCAGGGGCTTGTCAGGAGAGCTGCATCCTCCTCTGTATGTAGGCCATTCAAACTTCTGCTTCACAGAGGACGACACAGAAGTTTTTCCACCTTCAGGCCACAAATCTACCTGCTGACATGGTGTCACTGAAGGCACCATCCAATTGTTTTGGAAACAGCAATAATCCCTCCAAAACCAGCTGGAGGAAAGAAGGGACAGGAAATCTTCCCTGCACAGCAGATCTCCTGCCCCAGTCATTGCTGTGCAGCATTCTACAGTACAAGACCACATCCTGCCATCCTTATTTCCAAGCACCAGCAGGCACAATACTGCAGTCTTCAACCCACGCAACAAGGAATATATTTGCTGAATCCTTGTCAGGGGTCTCACAGCAAGATTCCTGTTTGTTTTAAGGTTTGGTGCTTTTTTTCCTACAAGATCAGGCCTAGCAAAGACAGCTTGCAGTAAGGGAATTAGTGAACTCACTGCACCACTGACCCCTTTGAAGATTTAATTCTTCTTCACGTGTTCAAGGAGAGAGAATGCAGCACTAAAATTCAAGGAAGCAAGGAAAAAACGTGCTTTGCTGTGTAAGAAGCACCTTTTAGCAAGCTCCTGGAAACTCAAGCAGACCCTGTGTTCTGCTTGGTACAGGTTCTACTGGCAGCCTACCCCTTTCCTGAAGGCACTGCTAACCAAGTGATGAACGTCTCCAAACAGAAATAAGAGAACCATTAGATACAAGCATCCTCATTTTTAGATATTGAGATCCAGAGATGGAGCTAGACAAAATATTGCAGAAAAAAATCTATTATTCAAATTCTACCCACTTGGGCAGCCCCATTACTGTAACTGCTGAAATAAAACTTGAGGCTCTGTTTTGCAATAACTGCTTAACAAACTTTGCATTTTTCATATAATGAAACATTAGCTCTTCTACTTACTGAGGAAGCCACTCAATACACAGTATTCCCTTTAGGTAGTGTGAACCAAGCAGCTACCAAGGCAATATTACTCGAGTCCTCCTTTGCAGCTTCCTCTCTCTTTTCACCCTCAATAACACCACCAGCTACTCAGCTTTCTCTATGGTGACTAAATCAGCACAGGAGAAAGGGCTCAGCACTTCTGGCTGTAATCACTCTTCACGCAGCTGTTCTCTATATCTTTGTGAGAAAATGTAGAAAGCAGCCCATGTGGTGGCTCAGTCAGATAACCAGCAGGCCTGCAAGCTACCAGACTCACAGAGGATGCCAACCTGTATACAACCATATTCCACATACTTGCAAGAATAACCTTTGGTTGCAAAGGTGTTGTCCTCTTTGTCACAAGAAGTGCTGAATTTAGTAACAGCAACCTGAAAACGTCCAGACGTTTGCATATACACATGCATATTTTAGCAGCAGAATGGAATGTATGTTCCAAAGTGTGAGAAAACAAAAGGAATTAAATATAATCTGGTTGAAAAATATTGGAATTCAGATAAATTGCTGTCAAACAAAACATGGCCCCTTGCTGATATCTTTCAAAAATACTATGGGTTTCTCAAGTGTGAAGTAGTACTACTCATTGTAACTTTTAAGCTGCTTTTGAAGCCCTTTCAATAATTTACTGACTAAAAAAATCAACATCTTTCTTTCCTGGACCACTTACAGTTTATTGTAAACGCCATTACGAGAAAGAGAATAGAAAGAGAAAAGAAAGTATGTCAAGACGCCTACCTATGCAACCTGGTCTAGGGAGCTGCTTTGGCAGGGAGGTTGTACTGGATGATTTCTGGAGGTTCCTTCCAACCCTGACAACTCTGTGATTCTGTGAAGATAATTCATTTTTTGTTTTCCACGCTAATGCTGGAACAATCTTCTGTTGTTTTGTTTTTTTTTCCTCTACTGTACTTTTCAACCAGACTTCTTTGTATTACATTAGAAATGATTACATTTACCTAGAGGGCTGTGCTTCTTCTAGGAGCTGTGGCAATCTCTGGGCTGATTAAGTCTTTGTAATGTAGGCTATCCCTTAATCTTAGTCAGTCATCACAGTTGAATTAAGTCCATGAATGTGGAGTGCAGAAATTTCCCTATCAAATACAGAGTCCAGTTTCTGGTTCTTGAAACAATTAATCTGAAATGCTAAAAAAGAAGATCTTAGATAAGTTCCCTTCCAGCTAGCTTCTTCCTTCTTTCCCTTCCTCCCTTCCTATCCCTTCACCCAGAGAAGCAGCCGTCCTCACTCAGCTGGTTGCCGCTTCCCTCCTGAGCTCACATCGACTTGTTCTTACTTCCAGTGAATTTACCCAGCAGTGAGCTCCACACATTAATTATAAATAGCATAAATAAACACTACTATCAGCTTCTAGATGCCCTGCCTCCCAGTTTCATCTGACTTCCCCTTGCTCTAGTGACACAACTAATTGCAGCCTCTGGCTCACCTTTCTGCCTTCAGTTTCATCTCTCTCTGCTTTCCTCTACAGATAAAAGTGACAAAATCCCACAAGGTGGTCTTTTGATGAAGAACTGTCCCCCACTGCACACCTTTGATGCAGGTTAATTTTAAATTCTCTGGGCAATAAAAAGATAATCAATCCATTCTGGAAGCAGTTACACCACAGTCCTGAGAATTTACTTACTCTTCACTTTTCTTCATTTCAGCCTCTATTGCAGCCACTTCAATAACTGTGCATTCAAATCTCTGCAGGTATCTGAAATAAGGTTCTTTAAACATGATAATAAATTCAGATTTATTCCAGCACTGCTCAGTAGCTGACTATTTATGGGGCAGAAAGCTCCAGGGAATTAAGGAAAAGATGCCACCTCAATAAGAGACATCACCATAGAGCTAATATAATATAAAATGGTTGTCTCAAATATCACATTTACTTCCAGAATCTGACACCTAAGTCTGTTTTTTGTTTGAAGCCTGAAATGAAATCTCTTTTGTATAAAGAGTGTTTTAACTTTGGCATGGCAAATCATCCCAGACTTCTTGAAATACTAAATGGCATCCCAGGATTTTGCTTGAAAAAGAAACCACTAATATGAAATGTTTCCTGGTAATGGCAGATTGAATGCAGTTCACTAACCTGTAAGACATTTATTTCAAAAAGGAATTTAGAATCCACCTTATCAGAAAAGCCTCACAAACCTATATGTGTTTGCATATACTTAATAATACTTAGTAATTAAAAGACAAATAATTATTGATTAATCAAAATTATTGCCTGTAATAGAGTGCATAAAATACTAAGAACATTTTGAACAGAAGTTCACCATTCCAGCTTAGGAAAGCTCAGTATTGCTGTCTCTGAATGTGAAGGAGCATTTAATTTTAGAATACCAATCTTCAGAGTTTCCCTGGTTGTGAGGATTGCATACCTTGGGTAAAATTCTCCTTCCAAAGGGTTTGCAGCTGCAGCTGTGAGGACCTAGAACCTGTGGTGTGTTCCCGAGCCTGTTGTCCATTCCTTCTTTTGCACTTCAGTCTCTCCCAAATAATCAAATAAGTTAATCAGTCACTTATTCCCCTTTCTGTTGCAAAAAAATATTGAAACTCATAAGGAATATCTACTCTGCATAATAATCTCCGGCATTATCTTCTCTCTCAATTTTTCCACCTGAGAGCTTTGATATGCTTGAGTAACCTGACATCTTTTTTTTAGGTGTAGGTAAACAGCTCTACCACTAATCTATCCTAAATCCTGCCAAATTGCCAGCATTGCCAATACCCAGAGCCATGCCCTGTACAACAGAAGGGAAATCATGAAACACACATTAATCTTCAGCCCTGTAGCTCAGATTCCTTCATTGATAAAGGCTATTACAGTGATTTGTCAGAGAGAAGTACATTTCTCTGAGCAAGCTTTTTTGTGCTGGTTAATTTTATTTCCTTGTCTTCAAATATACAGCAGATCATGCTGAGCAAGCCATTTTCATTTAGCCTGTCCAGAGGCACTGTTAAGGACACATTCTGAACACCTGAAACACAGTCTGGTCTTTCATAGAGGTGCTAACAGAAAGGTGACAGACCACTCACACAATTCCAACTACATTTTTCAAAGTAGGATTTTTTTTTCCCCCCAGATTACTACTGCTGTATAAACAAAAATATTGTATTTAACAACTTTTAAATCCATAAGACAGCTAAACAGATGTGGTTTTATTTTTCTTCACAAAAGCTAAAATAAGCTATAAGGGAATCAAAGGGGATGCAAGTGCTGGAAGACATAAGAAGCATTCTTATTTATTCTGATAGGCCTCCTAGAAACATTCCAAATTATCTGTGAAAAGCCAACCAGACATTGAATTGACCCAGCCCTAATTTGGCTAGACTGGAGCAAAGCTGAGAACTGGTATGAGTCCCCACTGGGTCATTTCAGCACACACATAAGGAGGTAGATTTAGTTCTCAACTACTTCAGCTCTTCCATGTGCTGTCTGTTCAACCTAGCCAGGCATAACTGGAAAAACACCAGAAATTAGAACAGTGAGTTAGAATGGACCCACAGTGATCACTGAGTCCAACTCCCAGCTCCACATAGGACCACACAAAATTAAATCTTTTTAATCTATTAATCTATTAATCTATATATCTAAATATCTAATTTAACCTATTAATCTATATATCTTAATATCTATTAATCTATATATCTATTAATCTATTTTTTTGGGAGAGAGGATTGTCCAAACACTTATTGAGCTCTGGCACTTGGGGCTGTGACAACTGCCCTGGGGAGCCTGTTCCATGCCCACCAACCTCTGGTGGAAGAACCATTTCTTAACACCCACCCTGACCCTCCTCTGACAGCCCCAGTTCCCTTGGTCTCCGTTGCTGTGACCAGAGAGCAGAGCTCAGTGCTGCTTCTCCTTTCATCTCATGAGGAGCTGTAGGGCACTAGCACTCCTCATACATTTTGCTCTTCAAGCCCTTTCCTGTCTTTCCTGGCAGCTGTCGTCCCATGGAGAAGCTCAGCATCACTCTTCATCTTTCTCCTCAGTTTGGCTGCATTTGCCCAGTGCTGAAATTACAGCATCGTATGTGAGAGAATACTGTTGGAAAGCACAGGTAAAGAACCTAGCTGACAGCAGGCTTGTGGCAAAGAGCTGTTCAGGCACCAGAATTCAGGAAAATGCTGCCCAGCTCCAGAATCTGGGAAGAAGCACTTCCGAGAGGTCACCACATCTGACTGAGGGAAGGACTGCAGTGATAAACAACCAAGCAGCATTACAAGTTTACCAAAGGAGTTGCCAGTGATTTCATTTGTGAAAGCAGAGAAAAAAAAAAATCTTTACTAGAAAGAAAATAATATCCATCACCGATGGGTTGGCTGTGACAGTGGCTGTTCTTTTGTAAAAGCCTCATTTCCAACATGGGCTCCAGTAGTGAGGCCCCTCTTGTCATCTAGACAACAATCTGCCCTAACTTCATCTTTGAAGAGGTGCTTTTTGTTCAGGAGATGCGATGTGTCATACCCTGGAAATATCTTGGCAGGACATTGCTCTTTGCAAAGTTACTGCTCTTGTAATTGTATTCTTCGTGTGTGCTATTAGATGTTTTAATCCCATATATTTATATATCATTATTATTATTTTTTTTTTAGGAGCACCTGAAAGCTTTTGACCGGGAAGTAAATGCATTTGTGGATTATATGTTTGGACCTCGAGGTAAGCTGCTTTACCTACAGTCCTTTTGGGAAACCTTGCCTATCCAGATTGCCACTCAAATATTCTGATAGTTAGAAACAGAAAATGTTGGTAGTTGACTATCTTGAAGGTTTGTATCTGAAAAATATGAACTAGGCAGAACTGTGAAATTTGCAGGAACATAACACTTGTAAGGAAATCTGCCAAAGCACTGCATTTATAGAAAGATTTTTTTGTTTTGACTGTTTAACATATTATCTGTAATACAAATTAAAAGCAGGCACAGGTTATACTGTAGATGAAAGGAGAAATGAAGTTTTTTCTCCAAACTTATAAACAACACAAATATCACAAATTTTTAGAGTTCTTTGTGAAAATATCATTTCAGCTTTACATCCTAATATAGATTGAAGAAAAAAGAAAGCTTTGATTTTTCTGAAAGTAGAAGTCCTGTTATTGGGGAACTGACACTCAGTAATAATCTAGGCATTGTTTGGTCCATCTGCCTAACAAAAAGCCTTGTTCAGAAGGATGCTCAGCATGGCAGCAAGAAAGCATTCTTAGCACCTTGCAGGATCATATTCACAATTTCAATAACCTGGTAGATGGTGCGAAAGAACAGATGCAACTTTCTACTTCCTGTTCTTCTTCCTGAAAGAGTTTGGCTGAGAATAACTTGAATGATTGCAGTGCTGGTTTAGCAGAACTGAGAGGTGCCCGGTGCTCTGTTAGGACTAAAACAGATAAGAGCTGTAATAATTAGAGCCAGGGACAAAAATACTGTGAAGCGCGACTGCAGAAAGAAAGAGAAGGGCTATCGCAAGGTGAGGATGGAAGTGTCAAAATCAGGATTAAGATTAGAATGGGGCCAAGCAACTAAAGTGAAAAGTAAGAGATGAGTTTAGGCAGCAGAACCAGCCTGCAGGGTCTTGCAAGGCCATCTTGCTTGTTAGGAGACCTGGCTTTCAGGGTGTCCAATTTCTGGAACAGCATTTAAAGCCAAAATTTCTGCTGGTGGGGATGGATGATTCTATGATTATTTACTCTCACTTCATTGCAATAACATTCTCCAGGTTGAAGAAGGAGTTCTGGCTTAATTAGGAGGACAAGGGAAAGAAAACGGTATCATTCTTAAAACCAACACATTCTACTTTTTCTCAGCTGTCTAGCTGAGTACAACATATTTTCCACTCCTTCTGCCATAGATGTGAAGCTTGAGAGAAAGCCTTCTAGTGAAGAAGCAACAGCTTGGAACTGCAGCAGAAGTGATTAAGACCGACAGAATGAGTTTGTTTAATTAACAGCCTCTATAATAACATATGTTAATATTAGTAAAAAAAACAACGCAACCTGAATGCAACCTGATCATTAACAAAAGTTTGTTGGTTTTTTTTTTTTTTTAATGGAAGTGGTGTTCTCCAGCATTCCTCTTTCCTCAATGGAAAAGTTTTTCAAGGGGCAAGCTGTAATTAATCCAACACAGAATCCCAGACAGATCTCTTCAGAATTTTACAAAGCAGTTGAGTATTTGTAATACTTACCAAGTACATCACCATCCCTCCTCTCCAGACAGCATGATGAGGACAGTATTTGTTTCTCTATGCCTCTTCACCACTCTTTTATTTGGAGCTGGTTGTATAATGAGGCTGTGTCATACATTCCGTGAGTAAAAAAGCTTCCCCCAATATGTTTATTTCCATAAATAATTCTTTCCATAAATAATTCACAGTTAACCGCAAACTGTTTTAAATTGGATAAATGACCCCCTCCTCCCCCCCCCAAAAGAAAAAATTCTTGAGAGCTTTCCCAGTTGTCTAAAACCAACAAGTTATTCCTCTTCTTTCTCTGCACAAGTTTTTATATATTTCATTCAGCAACAAGATGGCTTAAAAATGAACATCGATGCTCTTCTCTTTTAAAATCAATCCCATGTATAGCAATTCTTGAAACAGGAGTACCACTACAGTGGCTATAGCTGTCATAACTTGATGTCAAATGGGAAAAAGCCAGGCATGAATTCCTGGAGGCAATCTTTACTCACATTAGTAGTTACCAAGTTAACACAAACTACAGTACCACACAACTAGAACAAGGGGTGTGCTGCTAAAGATACAAATTTGATTGAGACAAAGGTCTCTCTTGTACTTGTGCTCTTCACTGCCAGCTGGAATTTGTACACATTTACATCAAATTTACAACTTGACCTAACAGACCAAGGGAAAAAAAGACACACATGCACTTAGCAGTTGTATCTCTTTATAAGGGGTCTTACAGATTGATGTTTGTCCGTATTACTTCGGATAGATTATCTATACTGAAGACGAGAGTGAAATGGAACCTTCATGCTCTACCAATATTAATGTTACACAAAGCAACACTGAACTGTGGGATCCAAATCTAGTTAATGGGTCGCTTTTTTTTAATCTGTCCTAGTTAATGGGTTGCTTTTTTTTTTTAATCTGTCAAAGAAGCAGAAGAACGGATGTATTTTAATAAAGTTAGGATAAAATTAGCACCCTTTCTCTACTCATTTGAGCATAGACAGTAGTAAAGCATAGGTACAAAATCATCTACACTCAACACGTGAAAAGACCTGAACCTACTCGTATAACAGCTGGCCAAAGCTGTACAGTGACCTGATTCAAAATGTTTCTAGGCCTCACCGATAAAAGACTGGTATGTTTAAAGAGCCTGGGAGGCTTGCCATTCATTTCAAAGGAGCCAAGATTTCACCCCAAAGGTCTGGCACGTCGTGGCCAGTGACCATGAATGAGCTCATTCACAGAACAATCAGCCTGGGAGCGCCTACTTCTACTCATGTTCAGCACTTTCACGCTGTGGTTTTATTCACTACTGCAGTCTCAAATTCAGATGGTGTATGGGTTCAACAGTGTAAAAATAATTCCTCTTCTCGTTGACACAGTGCTGCTTGAACACAGAGCAACCTACTGCCAGTCAATATGAATACTTTACCAAAGTTGTTTTTTGTTTTTTGTTTTTTTTTTTAAATACACTTCCCTTCCTTTGCCTTCCCACCACTTAAAAACCCTCTTTTGTCAATCAAGGGCATGGAAACAAAACAATCAGGATTCTCTGGCTGCTTTCTGCTATTAACTGTCTTACCTTCAAGGTACCAAAGTCAAGTTGGAAAACAAGCAGTAAGGAAACGGGTTTTAGCAATTTCTCTAGGCTCCTGAAAATGAAACAGAAGAGATCATAAATTAACATGCCATGCTGACCTGAGCAAACATGAGCAGTTCTGATTTTGTATGGATCAGACCACACAGTTGTGGCCACTCACTGCAGTGGAAAAACTAGCTTTGTGAGGGCATATTAGGACAGGTTTGGCACTGTTTAGTTTAATTTATCTCTTTTAATTGCTTTTCCTTTTTGTGTAAACACACTGCTTAGCTATCTGATACCTGTTGGCCTTTGAGCAAATAACCTTTATAAACCAAACGTTGCAGTTCTTCAATGGGGAGATCCTTTTTAGAGAACACTCTTGCTGATATGACTGCTTTTTTCATTTTCATTTAGGATGCCTATTAAATAAGTTAAACCCTTTTGCTCCTAAAATATATCAACACTTACATATACAACCTTTACCTGTCCTCTGACTTCCGAGGCCTGTTTAAGGCCACATGGTAGCAGAATCACTTCAAAAACACTAATTCCAGAGCTTCCCAAACCTCTTGTCACTTTTCAGAGAGCTGTTGGAAGCATTTTACTCTCACAATAAGGTGACCTCAAATTGGCATTGGGACCTGAAGATAGAAAGCAGGCTTTCTACACTAGTAATGCACAGCAAAGTAAGGCCACCCTGAAGGAAGGATGGTGCTCTGCAGTACATAGTTGTGCTTCCATGAGTGATTTAGCCATACACCTCTCTTCCAGGGATAGGAGCTGTGTTTTATGAGTCTGGAAGGGAAAAACAAAGCCAGGAGAGCACTGGACTTCCATGGTGACTTATATCTGATTGAAAGGCTTTTCTACAGAAGAGCTTACATCCCATGCAGAGCCCAAATCCAACAGCTGAGAGTGACAGCCACTGCAATGGAAGTGAAGTAGGAAGTAGAAGGAGTCTATAATGAGCAAGGAAAAAAGCCATGTTCATGAGCATTTAAAATATCACTTTACTTACGCTTCTACATATGTGTTTCTAAGGAAATAACAGCCAGACAGAAAACAAAGCAAAACAGTGATGTGCAACAGTTTTTAAAGCACTCAGGCACACTTGCTGTGTTCATCACCGTTTGACCAGTCCTTTCCAAATTCACCACAGCCTGAAAATACAGTAAAATATCTTTTCAGACACTGCAAACACCTTTCCTTTAACCTAACACAATTTAATTAACCTAATATCAGTTTCTTTCAAAAGCATACTAAATTTTAAACAGTTTCTGGGAGCAGAAAGAACTTCTGTGAACTGCACAATAGCTTCTCACTGACTCCTTCACATACTCCATAATCTACAATATATATTTACAATAGCCTTTTTGAAAAAACCCGCCACGATGCCCCTCATTATTTCCTTAGATAAGTATCCAAAGAACGCTGTTAACAAGAATTGACTTTAAGTGTTCTTCCATGTTGAAAAAATGAATAAAAAAGAAAGAATTCCCTCGCTTATGACATCCAGTTGCTCACAGGACAACAGAAAAGTTCCAGATTGGCATGCTGGATTAGGCTTTGCTCATATACACTGCACTATCTGATTATTGCCAATGAGATTACTTGTGTGAATAAGGCAAGCAGGATTTGACCTTAATATTGCATTTCAGAACCAGGCAAATGGAACAGAAAATATGAAAAACAAGCTTTTACAGTAGTAAATATCTTTGATAACCATCAAAGTAATCATTCGCAATTTCTTTTTTAAATACAATGTTTTTTTGGGGGAAAAAAAGATGTAGAAGTGTTCTCTAGCAAGTGTTATTTTACTTTCATAAGGACATAAATACAGAATTAAAATAATATGCGTGAACTGGCTATTTCTCGTGCATACTTCATTTTTAATACTATCTCCAAGCTGTCTGCCCATTAACAACATATGGTTTAACAAATATTTAAGTTCATACATAAATAAGAATGCATACAGGATTATTTTCTTCCTTTCATTTTCTTATTCTTGTTAAAACGAGGAGAAGAAAGCAACCTTTGGTTATTAGGGATATATATATATATATATATTTTCGTGGCTTTCCCCACATTCCCTGAACTAGCATGCCACTTCGGGGAGAAAGTAGCAATGGATGGCTCTTAATGTGAGCACAGCATGGCAGACCCACTCTCAAGCTTTTCACAGGCATTTTCACAGTATGACCTGCCATATTTTAGCAGTACCATAACATTAATTGCCTGCTGCACATATTTCTTTTCAGATTCCAGAGTTAGAGGATGGCTTCTTTTGGACTCTTATCTTCCCACCTTTTTCCTCACTGTCGCATATCTGCTCTGCATATGGCTGGGCAACAAGTTCATGAAGAATAGGCAGCCTTTCTCACTTAGGGCTCACCTCATTGTATATAACCTTGGAATTACGCTGCTCTCCTTGTACATGCTCATAGAGGTAAGTGTTCTTCAGTGCAGCACAGCTGACAAAGGTGAGAAATGCACATTTCTTTAGCAAAGAGTTCTTAGAAACCTAGTTTTACTGTGAAATTGGACATCAACAGCAAAGTAAATTTAACATCAAGCACTTAGCAATTGGACAGCGGCTTGCAGAGTACCTCCTCAACTTAGCTCTCTGCAAGTTTCAGCTGAAGTTCCAGTTCATCCCTGAAGACAGCTGGCCACTACCAGGGCAGTGTTTACAAGTTTGAATTCGAAATGGCAGCAGATGCTCAGCTAAAATACGCCCACACCTCAGCGCTCAGCACACGAGCATGCTCAGGGTTTGTTTTTCATTTGCATGACTACTGATGGAATTATTGATTTAAATGTAAACAGATTTACGTAAGAGTTGGTACTGATTTATGATACTGGCAGTGCAATTGTACTTCTCTGCTGTTCTGACTAAAAAGCTTCCACCATGTGGCCAGATATCAGAAACACTAAATGTCAGGCAGATGATAAAAACTTGCCACTTCAGCCAAGAGCAAGTGCTGTGGGGACTCGGAGAATGAACCTGGTCTCACAGATTATTTTTTTGAGGGTTTATCAGGAAGGAACATGCTCACAGAAATCAGGATCCCTTCAGAATCAGAAGGGAGGTTTGAATGCACCTGATAATTTCTATAATAGCAAAGGTCTTACGCAGTGCTCCTCTGCAAAGACATAAGTGCTTTCACAGTCCTGTAGAAAAAATGACTTTTATGCTAGCTCTGTAAGTCCAATGAGGATAGGCTCATTCAACACAACAGACCTTGACTGGTAGCAAGTCACAGAGCTGGCAGGCTGAGGCAGGGAACACAAGCACTGTCTTCTCCTTTCCCATAAGAGGATGCATTTATCTTTGCATTTCAGCTCTATTTCCAACTTTTTACATTGTCTGACTGAATCCAGGCGACGGTTCGGTCACAAGGAAGCTTTGCACAGAGAGTAATCCTAATCTCCTTGGTATTATTTGGGAGCTCCCCTTTCTCAGTATTGTGAGGCTTTCAAATTAACATTCGTCACTTTGGGCTCTAAGAAACAAACACCAGAAGATAAAAAACAAAATATTTTCTGACTTGGCTGAAAAAGCAAACCAGGGCAATAAGAAACCCAGGCTGAAGGATCTGCTTCGTGTTACAGTGTGATCTGTGGAGGTGCCAGCTGACATCACACAGCCTTACCTGCACAGCTGTCTCAGCATTTCTCGGTTTGTGGGCTCTCAGCTACACAGCAGTTTCCATGAGAAAAACAAGGACAGATTGTTCTTTTAGCTGGACAAGAAACTTCGCCTCACTCAGAAACCAAACCCCAAAAGATTTCAAGTTTTGAATTAATTTATGCTTAACCCCATGTAAGTGGCCAGGTGAAAAGGCCAAACAGCAATTCAGATCTGTGCCTTTGTACAGAGGACTGACATTGCTACACAGCTTTGTCCCAGTCAAAGAGCTATCTGGCTTCTGCAGTCTCTCTAGGTGTCAGAGCACAGGATAAGGCCCAGAGCTAAAGAGAAACAAGTCTAATTATTGCTGGAGTGCCTGATGACTTCGCATCGATTTTTCTACAGAATTTAAGTGATCACTTCAACACTTGAATCTCCTCATCTACACAGTTGATCTCTCTATACTGATGCCTGTCTTTAGTGGCACGACTCAACAAAAATGACTGATTGAACAGAAAACAAAAATACTGTTCCCTACCCTTTGTAGGCTGATCTGGCCTGCCAAAAGCAAGTAAATAAGACTTCTGGAAAGTTGCAGGTGTATGAAATGAACTTGTGTTCTACTACCTTCAAATCCTCGTAGGAACTGCACTGAGTCATAAAATGGTTTGGGTTGGAAGGGACCTGTAAGATCATCTAGTTCCAATCCCCCTGCTATAGACAGGGATACTTCCCTCTAGACCAGGTTGCTCAAAGCCCCTTCCAGCCTGGCCCTGAGTGTTTGCAGGGAGGTGGGCTGCCTCATTTCCCCCTTCCTGCTGCCTCACTGCCCTTTCTCCCAAGGCTAACTTCACTGCAGATGGTCAGTGATTTACACAAGTACTCAGATAAGTCCCTTCAGACCTGGCCTCCGCAGCTGGAGGCTGCTGACAAATCATCAATTGTTTGAGTTGGAAGGGACCTGTGAAGTCCATCTGGTCCAACTCCACTGCAATGAACAGGGATACCTAGAGCTCAGTCAGGTTGTTCAGAGCTCCAACCAGCCTGACCTTGAAAGACTCCAGGGATGGGGCATCCACAACCTCAGAGGAAAACCTGTTCCAGTGCTTCACTAAATAGGAGGGCAGAAGTCTTCTTCAGTAGTGAATAAGGTTACAGTGACTTCAACATTTCAAAATACCTCATTTCCAAAGCCTCTCTCTGGCTCCTACTCTTTCTGTCTTATATGGAAGGTAAGCTCTTTAAGACAAGAGTTGCCTATATTTAGAGCCTTCCACACAGTGGTTTATGTAAACACAGCTGATCTCTCCCGTGAGTATGACTCAGGATTAATTCCTGATTAGAAAGATCTGTAACAATGGCCTTATTTCTCCATCCTCCAATACTCCGACCTCTGTAACAGAGATAAAACCACAAAATAATGAGTGCTGTTATAAAAATGAAGAACAGTTTGTTCTACTTGTCTCTTCTTGGTTTTGTTTACAAGGTGCCACGCATTTTCTTGTGATAGCTCTAGAATGGAGTGGGTACTACTTAAATATTCAAAAGAAAGAGACCTTGCCCATATTAGGGGTACATCTCCAAATGCAGACTGTCCAATATTCTGGCTTTAATAAGAAACAAAAAACTAACTGATGGGGATAGCTGTGCTGCAATTCTTAGCTCCTCACTGTGCCTAACCTAGTTTAGCAGTCCCTTGGCTACAGTCAAGTCATGCAACCTCAAGGCAGGAAGAAAAAGTTGCAGAAAGAATTCTTAACAAAATGTTTTCAAATCTTCAAAGGCAGATTTCTTCTGAGACAGAAGCTTTCCTGCATCACACCATGGGTACGAAGCATCTCTGAGCCAATTTTAGCTCCAGTAACTTTGAGTCCAACCAATCCCTCAAGTGCTTAAGATATATCATTAACATAAAGTCAGATATCCTTACTATCCTCAAAGGGCAGGGTCTCAACACTTCTGTGCCATGAGTTAGGTGCCTTTGAAGGCCTTCCACAAGGACAATTTACTGGGCCTTAATCTAGACACTGAGCTAGCCAAACATTTTCCAGTTCTCTGAAGTTTGGACATAAGTCTTGTGCATAAACTAGGGAGGCTGCAGATGCACTGCTAAGAGGGCAGAAGATAATTCCCTTCATCCCTGCCACTATAAAGCAAGGCTGCACCAGACATTTCGCGCACCAGACACACTGCTCTCTACCATTAAGTGTTAATAGAACTAGGTCAAGCCTACTGATCCAACAGCCTCCAGAAATATTGTCAAAAATATGCAGGAAACAGCTACTATCATTTTAATAAAAAACCAAAACCTCTAACAATTTCACTGAATCAAGATATGCCTTTCCTCCACATAAATCTATGCCTAATGCCGTGAAGGTGCCAACTATGGAGAGGAATCCAGCTTAATGTCAGCAAAAGCCAGCAGTCAAGTCTTTACGTATTTTAAAATGAATTCATGGGCAAGTAAACTCTCAAACCACACTCTATGGGGACCATCAAGTTGGAATCCTCACAATTTTGTTTCTGAATTATACTGGACATAACACGGACAAACGCTGATCTCCGAACTGAGAAATTAACTCACGTGATGCTACTCTTTATCATTAATGGGAAGAGACATAATCTCTATCAGCATCTTAGCTTGCTTTCCCCAGCAGTATCACTAGTGCCCTATTTAAATTAAATCTCAGCGAGTCACCACGCTCTCACCCAAGTCCCTTGTTGATTGGGCACTGAGAAAACCAGAGCTCTGGCACCATCTGGGTCAGATTAAAAAGATCTAGAGATGTGTCATTAGCATATGAGTGGCGAGATATCTCAAGCTGCCTTTATCCTCAGGTAGTTCCACAGGCTTATTACAAATCCATAGGAGGTGAGAACTGTAAGCTAGTAACCTTTTTATGAGAGTAAGCAGGACTTGAACATGAGAGCCATCAATCGAGAGCAAAAGTCGGAGCTGCCTGCTGGGTGCCAAAGGAAGAGAGCTAAACTGCACAAGTGCTGCAAGCTCAGTGAACTAAGCTCTTTAGAGAAACCAAAAGAAAATTCTTGTACCTTGCAGGATTAAAAAAAAGCATCATGATTACACCTATTTTTTTGGGGAGCTGAAAGTTCAATGTACAGTAAGTCTGAAGTTTCTGAGTTGCACTCACGACCTGAAAGCAGATCCATAGGTACCAAGATGATGGGAGAATTTCCAAGAGCCTGAGAATTTCATTCTCTACATACTCTCATAGCAGAGAAAAGTCAAAAGCACAATGCTAGCACGATCAGGGCCTAACTGCGTATGTGTTAAAAAGACAGAGCAGACAGAGAGCAGACAGAGCTTGAATAGTAGAAGATTTAAGTTAAAAAATAATCATTTTAGATACCAGTTATTTTGAACTTTCCTGGAGTTTTGCCACAGAAATCCATAGATTAATTTCAAAATAATGATTTATTTATTTTTTAAGAAAGTAAGAAATTATCATTTTAGTCCTTCATGAGTTGCCTAGAAGTTTGCAAACATAAATCTAGCAGAGAAACAAGGACTGGTACTTGAGGTGAAATAAGTAATGCTTTTGTTGGAACAGAAAGACCATCTTGAGTTTGGGGGAGCAAGAAGAACAAAACGAGAAATCAGAAGAAATCAGGTGCATTTTCCTATCATTTGGAAAAAAAAATGAAGTGTGAAAAACTGGACAGCAAAAGGTCACTGAGAAGACCATATGAAGCAGTGAAGCATAACGACAAAAGAAACTAAGCTTTTTTGAGCAAGCAAGAAAGCAGTTAGGATAGAATTACATTCCCAGGCATTCTTCTAACCTAGTCAGAGAATTTGTTGCAGGAACTGAGGAGCTGACTTTGCTGCTCCCATTTGCAGTTCTGTCTGGACGCATCATCCTAATAGCTTGGGTTTCAGTCTCTGAATTCTCCATGTCTTTCCTAATGACCTTCCTGAGCTCTGCATTTAGGTGTAACTTTTAGCCAGTTCATTCACAAAGCAGCACTCACTCTCCTACCTTTTCAAAGAGGTTTTGGTTGAACATTATGGGAAATCTAGAGCAAAATTTCATTTGATGAGGTTTATCACATGTGCAAAGCTTCCAGTATCATACAAGGGAGCATACAAGAGCTACTCAAGATAGGAGATGTAATCAAATTCACAGAAAATAAGCCCAGAAAGGATTTCTTTTAGTCTATTACAATCACAGACAATAACCACACAAAAGAACTAGGGCTTATAACTAAGTTAAAGTCATTTTCTCATTAATCCTTCCAACAGTCTGATATACATAGAAGGAATACTGAGTAGAACTGAGTAGAAATGGCTGGGAATTTCACAATAATGTGGCTTCACATTTAAAAAGAGATTTTCTTCACAGGAAAAATAATCAAAGATTTGTTGATCTCGTCAAAACTTAATTTGGGAGAAAGCTTTTTATTTTTGTGACTGACATGAACTTTATGATCCAAAAATAAGGAGAAAGCATAGGACCACTGACTTCCTTTCAGGAATAAGTAGTACCTTAGGCAGGATACGAGTCCCAGCACAGACTTCAGCCGTACACATTGCAGGTTGGGACGTCAAACACAGTCAATGTAGTAGAGAATTAGCCAACCTTTTCTCTGGGTCAAACCTGTTTAATTTTTGCATCTCAAACAAGACTAAAGCCTTACCAAGAAGTAACCAAAAAGCATGCATTTTGCATTTCTGTCCTCATTAAACATACCTCACATCATAAAGAAGAAAAACAAAACACTTTCAGTGTGAAAAACATAGTGGATTCAGCATCCATTCTGTGTTTGGCAAGGCACCATTACTAACATCACGTCTGGGAAAACTGAGGCACTGACCAAAAGGCAGCACTGGGACCAGGCTTCTAGTATTCCTCAGTCCTAAGCTGAACAGTCTAATCCAAGGCACTTCCTAGTGGGGTATTATAGCCTTGCCAGACTACAGCTTGCTGGACACAACAGCAGCTATCTACTCGTGGAGACCCGTCTGAAAACAAGCAACATACATTAATGTTCTTCAACAAATTCTATTCACAGATAATTTTACAATTGAACATCTTCACTAGAGAACTTGTCTGAAAGATTTTAGGTATTGTTTAAGACCGAGTTAGAGTTCACAGTAAGTGTTGTGTCCCACTATCTGCTTACTGTATGAAAGCGCAGTTGCCCAAGTGCCACTGCATCATGCATTCACCCCCACCACTTGGGGATGGGGAAACAAATCAGATTTGACAATGTGAACCCTCGTTCTTTTCATATTTGAGGTCATTTATTGGTTTGGCTACTGGAATCCATTAAGAAAACTATAGCAACAGCAAAACATGAAACCTCTGCTACTAAACAAGGTGTTGCTGCTTGGTAGAAATTTTTCAAACTATTTTTATCTTTAACTAATCTTTTTCCATATAACATCAAAAACAATACACATTATTTTCGAGATAAGTTACTAAGAAAGTAAAACATTCAGGTG
Source organism: Oreortyx pictus (assembly GCA_036925125.1). Lineage (NCBI taxonomy): Eukaryota > Metazoa > Chordata > Aves > Galliformes > Odontophoridae > Oreortyx > Oreortyx pictus. Next base: position 81,775,260 of record JAUPFR010000003.1, on the reverse strand, counting down.
AATGTTTTCCAGAGAGATAAGTTGTATTTCTAAAGGAGAGGACATTCTCATCTCTTTAGTATAGCCTGCATTTGCACAATCTTCACATGATAAACGATACCATCGTGTCTGAATAATCCTAAGAGTGCTCACCATGAGGAAAGCATTATAACTAAAAGTAACATGTTTAATAGCAGATAAACAGATCTAGTAACTGGATGTCCTCTGCAAGGCTCCCAGCTTCTCTTCTAGGTACATATCTGGTTCATTTGGTACCTTCCATTAGGAAGGAAAGCAGCTCACCACATCACAGAGAGCCAATTTGAAATTGCTCATATCTGTCAGTCTCTCCACTCAGCACCATACCTGCTCTCCTTCTTCCTGCACTCAACAAAATACAACCAGGAGATGTGCATGTGACATAAGGAAATATTTTTCCTTTTGTGCTGCTTTGTATTTACCTTCCGTTTGCTTGGTTGGCAGCAGGGATTTCTCTCAAGGACAGGAGGGGTCTCTTACTAGTAGGTCTGTCAAGCTCTATTGATATTGCTTCAGGACACAGGTAAAATATTCAGGCATGAGCTCTGGAGTAAGGATCACTGCACTAAATAACGAGAGATATTCATGGATGCCTTGAAGGCTGTAAAGCCAGAGAAATGTAAAAGGTGCACTATTCCAGTGTATGTTTCCAAAAGAATCTGAATCCTTTACAACCGTAGAACAGAAGATACTAGCAAATTGTCTGGTCTGTGAGCATCAGTTTACACAACTAATGGGAACCTACAATACTCCCACGATGTTGTTGTGTTTCAGGCAACTTCAGAACAGCTGCAGGGATAAGGGAGGACTGCTGAGTCTGCTTCCAAACATCACTTTCGTGTTTTCTGTTCCAGCTCATCCTTGCCACGTGGGAAGGAGGCTACAACTTGCAGTGCCAGAACCTCAACAGCGCTGGGGAGGCTGACATCCGGGTGAGGATGGCCACAGCACGGCCACAGCACAGCCACAGCACCTGCAGCAGTCCTGCTGCAAACAGACGTTTACTTCCTGATTCAGTGCATCCTCACCATAGAGAGCACAGCAGGGAGCATTCTTAAAAGCCATACAGGACACATACATACATATATATGCACGCATATGTACAGGTGTATGTATATATATAGATATATACATGTTTCACATAACTACAAGTGTGCTTTTTTTCCTGACTATTGAAACAGAATGTGGATCACTTTAAAATCCTGAAAAAAAAAAAAAAATCAGTTACCTGCAATGTTGAGCTGTAGATAGAAACGCATTCAAGCTCGACTCTAAACTCTAGAAAACTTCATATCCCTTTTTGCTGCCTTGGCTCTTCTCTAGTTTCAACCCTTATTTCTGCATCACAGCAAGTCCATGTGTTGCTCAGGCCCACTCTCCAGGTGTAGGGTGAATACTCTGAAAGAATAGTAGCTACACAAAATAATGAAGGTGGGCAGTATATTTTTGTATGGCTTATCCAGATGGTATAAAGACAACCAATAAATTAGGAAAGGCTCACCTGTCACTGACGGCTGAGGCTCACCTGGAACTCCACAGGGGAGGGATCTCCAACATGAGATCCTTCCCCACTGGTGGTCAGCTCTTAAATGGGGTCTGGGAGAGGTGGAGCCAGACTGCACCACTTCTGGTTACACAGGTGAATTGCCTTCACCTGTGCTCCTGCAGCTGACTCAGTGCTCACCTCAGGTAAGTGATCAGTAGTTCAGGCCGTGATTCAACAGTTCCCATACACCAGGTAACACTAGAGTTCAAGAGAGAGAGACTAGATAACCCATAACTTTCCTCAACCTTCAAAACGTGTCTGTGTTCTGGCAAGGAAAGAGTTAAAAAACCTTTCCCCATTATCAAGAAAATATAAGCAGTAACATCCTTAAAACAAAATACATCTTCAGTTAAAACAAACAAGCAGAACAATTAGAAGGCCCACCCTCAAAGAACATATATTTTAAAATTATATTTGATGAAAAATTTATATTTAGATAATCCCATTTAAGAATGACCAGTTTTCTATGAACTGTCTCTTGAAAGAGAAATAAAACTGAAGTCAGAGGTTGTGCTCCTCCCTCAGGGGACTTTGAAGCCTTTGGGGGAGATGTGCACCTAAAGGCTGATGAAGTACAGTGTTATTTAAGCCCTTTTATGGATAGATATTGATCTCCTGCTGCTTTGTTCTTCTTTCTACAGGTAGCCAAGGTGCTATGGTGGTATTATTTTTCTAAAGTAATTGAATTTGCAGACACTATCTTCTTTGTGCTGAGGAAGAAAAGCAGTCAGATCACTTTCCTCCACGTGTATCACCATGCCACAATGTTTAACATTTGGTGGTGTGTTCTCAACTGGATCCCCTGTGGACAAAGTAAGTCTCTGTTTAGTCCAACACCTAGGGAACGCATCACCTGCAGCTAGAGGGGAATCACATCACTGTGCAAAGCCACTGCTTCACTGTGTTATAGCACAGCACCATTAGGGTTCACAGCTTGTTGTTCAGAATTACTGAACGCGTGCAGATCTCAGTGAAGTTAAAAGCAAGGTTAAAAGTTCAGGGCAAAAAGGTGGAATGTCACGCTCTCCACTGAGCAAAGCTCAGGAAAACTCACAACAGGCAAGATTCATTCAGAGACATGGTGAAGTACTCAGCACTGCATCAGAATGGCAAACTGAGATGCACCCACAACACAGAGTGAAGACTACTCAGCAATGCCTCCTGTGTGCAGCAATGATATGTTCTTACTTTTTAGCAATTTATAATATAAAAACGCTTCACTTCCTGTGTTGCATTTTTATAGGTTTCTTTGGACCCACTTTGAATAGCTTTATCCACGTGCTCATGTACTCCTATTACGGACTGTCGGTCATCCCTTCGATGCGAAAGTATCTGTGGTGGAAGAAATACCTCACTCAGGCACAGCTGGTATGTGTCCACGTTACTCTCACTTTTAACTGACAGAAATCCTTCAGAAATGTCAGAGGGGGAAAAAAGGAATGACAGGAAAACACTGGCACTTGCAGCATTAAATCTTAACAAAGGTATCATGCAGATTAATCCATTAGTACAGCCCAGTAAAATTTAGTAACTGGAATGATGCTATACAATTGTTGAGGTTTTTCTTACTCTTGGTGTCTCATTCAAGTGAGAAAAACCAGATTCCTTCTAACAAGATACGCAACTATGGTACAACTACAAAACATCAGATGATGTAAACAGCTCTTGGACAAGACAGAAACGGTGGTTCACAGTCCTAAACTTTGTCAGCCCTCCTTCTTTATTTTTGCTTTGTTTTTCCCCATCCCAGTCTAACACCAGCCTGCTTAACCTTCTCCATGGACCTGGGATTTCCTTTTTTTTTTTTTTTGTTCAGACTTGTAAAGCTATTGCCTCAAGTCTCCAGTGTTTTCTCAGGTTTCTCCCCAGAGACAGCATCGTACCTGCATTACACAGCCTGGAAGATATAACAATCCCTATTAAAAGGGCTTTCATTATGTCAACCATTTGGCCTAAAAACTCCTGGAAACACCCAGCTCCTTTTTTATTTATTTATTTTAAGTCATAAGGGCATCATTTTAACCTAACCCTCACAATACATTCACGTGTTCAGAAAGGAATTGTTTTCAAAGACACCCCAAATTTCAAAGAGCAGAACTAGGTAATGTTATGTATGACTGAGCTGGTGCCAGTCCTTCCTTAGTAAATATTCAGGCATGACCTTTTTACTCCAGATCCAGTTCCTGCTCACCATCGTGCACACGCTCAGCGCAGCTGTGAAGCCATGTGGGTTTCCCTTTGGCTGCCTCATGTTCCAGTCTTCCTATATGGCCACACTGGTCATCCTCTTCGTTAACTTTTACATCAAGGTAAGCAGTCTCTCATTTTGAGAAGGGCAAGGAGAGGGGAAAACAATTTTTATATAGCGGTGTTGCTACAAACCATATGCCAAACAGGTAGAACAAGCATCAGTATCTAAAACATGTTTGCATTCACATCTATATGTGAATACATACATTCTTAGCAAGGACTTCTCCAACCTGCCTGCCTGCCTGCAGCATCCAGTGAGAAAGGCTTCAAATCTCTCTTGAAACCAAGAAGTATTACAGTTAATACTAGTCAGGTTGTATCATCCACAGCAGCAAAACTAATGCCATTCCCTGAACAAAGCGTGAAGTAAATGTATGTGTGCACCAATGAACACTAGGCATCTCAATGTTTTAGTTAACCAGAAGTAGTATTTGGGGGTTTTAAACAAAGGCAAGCAGTAACTTTTAATTTTGCTTTTGTAGACATACCAGAAAGCACCTTCAAGAACAGCTGCAAAGGAAACCCCTGTCACAACAGAAATCAAGAACGGATACCATAAGAACTACTTTGCTGCTTCAAACGGATTCCTGAACAATAAGAAAGCACAATAAGAACAGAATTTTGTGAATTTTTTTTTTTCTAAGAAAATAAAAAACCAGAAAACAAAACACTAGACTGAATTACAGGCTTTAGCTTAAAATCTATTTGATTACACCTCTTGCTTACTTGTACCAGACACTCATTAATGTACTGCTACTTAATTTTTTAAAACAAAATGAGTGAGCTTATTTGTCCAGTCAAAGAACATCATCAGAACAATAAGGCCAATACCTTCCTCATATGAAAAAGAAAATATTTCTGATTTGTACTGCTGGCACAAAAAAGCCTTATAAACCACTGGTTGGAAACATTCAGAGTCTTCAAAAGGTTAGGGCTCTGCTAGACTGACACCTTGAGCACTTTCTCCTGCCAAGACAGGCTGAGGAAGTCGGACTTGTTTAGTTCAGAGAAGAGGAGGTGCCGAGGAGACATTACTGGGAGCTTATAAAGACAAGGGCAACTGACTTCTTACGTGGCCTGATACTGACAGGACAAATGGAATAGCTTCAAACTAAAAGGGGAGATTTAGCTTGGATACTGTGAAGAAACTCTTCACTAAGAGGGAGATAAAGTGCTGGCACAGGCTGCCCAGAGAGGTTGTGGCTGCCCCATTGCTGGAGGTGTTCAAGGCAAGGCTGGATGGGGCCCGGGGCAGCCTGAGCTGGTGAGTGGCAGTCCTGCCCACGGCAGAGGGGTGGAACTAGATGATGTGTGAGGTCTCTTCCAACCCAAGCCATTCTATGATAAATTGATTTTGGAATAGACAGGAACTCAGCAACTTAATGAAGATAAGTTACTTGAGTGTAAATGCGCACAAAGTTAACTATACACAAACACTTAATCTGAAGCAAAAAAGCCCAGTAAGTATTCACAAAAGATGCAGAAAGTCTTAAAACTAAACATTGCAATGAGCCAAGTACATCATAAAGGAATTCCTGCACTTTCTACACTAGGGGAAGCAAAGATTTCAAGCCTGCAGTAGAAATGCTGTATCTCACACGAAAGCCAATCACCATTTCTGCTGCTTCAGCTGACTATGTTTACTTTCCACTTAAATGACTACAAATTATAAGCAGCTTAGGTTACCTTTGGGGACCTTCGCTGTGCCTTCCTTCAAAGTATCTGACAAAGTGAACACAGTCTCTTTTCCACAGTGAAATAGTTGTGGGCTCTTTCAGCCTAGTATGTTTAAATTTTCTCCACAGAACATTTATGTGGTCACAACTGCCCTCCCCTCACCTTGTGGGGGCCCAGCAAGGAAGAAAAAGAACCACGTATGCAAAGCCATAGAATATAACAGAATATAGAATATCCTGAGTTGGAAAGGACCCTAAGCAATCCAAAGTCTTACGAGTAGCAGTCGAAGGAACTGCACTTGTATAGTGTGGCGAAAAGGAGACTCAGTTGAGACCTTATCTCTCTCTACAATGACCTGAAAGGAGGTTGTAGTGAGGTGGGGGTCAGCCTCTTCTTCCAGGTAACTAGTGATAGGATGAGAGGTAACAGCCTCAGGTTATACCAGGGAGGTTCAGGTTGGGTATTAGAAAGAGTTTCTTCTCAGAATTAGTGGTGTCTGGCACAGGCTGCTCAGGGAGGTGGTAGAGACACCATCTCTGGAAGTGTAAAGAAACACGTAGATGTGGCACTAAAAGGGGTTAAGGGGCACAGTGGGGATGGGGTGGCAGTTGGACACAATGATCTTGAAGGTCTTTCCCAACCTTAGTGATTTTATAACGATCGTCGAGTCCAACTCCTGACTCCACATAGAGCCACCCAAAAAAAAAAAAAAATCAGACTTTTGTGTCTGAGCCAGAATGAAGAACCAAGGAGCAGCACAGACCCATGCGGAAAATAAGCTGTCCCACTAAGACCTGCTCCTCAGATATTTCTCTACCTCCCAAGCCAGTCTTTCCCTTGTGCTGATCTTTCACCATGAGGCTGTCTTGGAGACAGTAGGCACAGAAGGAATAAGTCTTGTCCCAGGACAAGAGGATGCCCCCCCCCCCCAGCCTAGCTGGGAACAGCCCACATGACTGCAGCCACAATAAGAGCTTGTGGAGAGCAAGGAAAGGGTATTAGGAAGTCATACAGTCTGGGGAAACAAGTGTTTGACCAGCAAAAGCTTCCAACTTCTGCAGATATCAGTTTGATACAAGAAACACTACTAGAAAGGGTTAAGTTAGACAGAATAACAGGAACCAGCAAGGTAGAACACAAGGCAAATAGTTGAACCATTTGTCAAGGAAAGGCAACAAAATGGCTGTGTGTCCAAGCATGGATTTTAGGCTGAATGGAGTCCCTTAACTTTTTGAAGGCAAAAGTATTTAACCACCAGTGTGGACAACATAAGCACGTTAAGTGTTAAATTACATTATGGCAACAACTCCACAGTTGATGTCTTCTGTTTTGTTTAAACCTCATTTAAAAGAAAGCAAAAATAAATGCCTTACTTGAAGCTCAAAGGGCTGAGGAAAAAAAAAAAAAAAACCACCATCACCTTGCAGATCCACACCAGCCAGAAAGGCTGAAATCAGGTATGTTTTAAATCCTTCAGACCTGTCTTAACATCTTCAAAACGCTGCAACTGTAAAGAAAAAAAGCAGTGACTTTTTAAAACCAATTTTCCTGTAAAATATAACACTGTAAATAAACAAGTTTTACTACCAGAGTATCTCCCTTCCATTTAAGGCACAAAATTGCTGGAAGCTGGTTATTTGAGAATACATTTTTTTCCAGAAGCTTTTAGGCCATTCAGTTCAGAGTGAGTGACACCCCCTGTAACCATGCTCCAGTTCCACTTGCACTGCTTGTAAAGCTCCCCTGCGGTTTTTGTACAGCGACAGGCTGTGCTCTGCCCTCACTGATGGGACAGGGGATATTTTTGCACATTACATGTATACACACAAATTAGGTTGATAGGTAGAGGTTTCCTACAGCGTGCAAACAAGGGATTTTCATACTTCCTATTTGATAGACTGTTTTTTTTGTCAGACTGAACATTCTTACAGCAGCCCTACCTCTTAGTAGTGGCTCAAGATCCAATGTAGACTCCCACCTTCACTCCTCTGGGTTTTGGTTCAGATGCATGACTTGATGAAGGAGTAGAAGGCATTTTGTGCAAGTTTGCAAACAATATGAGACTGAGAGCAGCTGTTGATTCCATCGAGAGCGCAGAGGCCTTGAAGACATATCTAGACAAACCTGAGCACTGGGCAATCTCTAACAGCATGGAATCTCTACATTTTGCTTTGTATGATGGCACGAAGGCACAATGAAGAGCATTTGGCAAATCACGGTTGAAATATTCCAGAAAGTACACTTAAAAATACCCAAGCATACAAACACAGATGGGAAGGAGCCTGGTTTAGCCATTCTGTGGAGCACTGATAGTCACTTCAGACTTCCTAACTGGTAATACACTTTCTTGTACCTAATATTTTTGTCATATAAAGGCTTTAAAATTACTCACCTAAGAGTTCTACCTGGAGAAAGAAAAAAATAGAAAGTAGCAATCAACACAGCCTGGGAAGAAGCATGTGAATTTCCAGTGGCTCCTCCACAAGCTTGGCAACTATTAGATGTTTTTTAATTGACACATTTCCTGGGGAAAAAGCAAAACAGCATCACATGGGCCTCAGGGGTTCTTTGAAACTAACAAAAAGTGGGAGTCTGGCCCAGATCAGCCGTGGAATTTCAGATGGGACTGTAAAAGACGACACTGGCATTATCTTTATCATAACCCCTAGGAAAAAAAAATAATAAGAAAAAAAATATTACAAGAAAACATTTCATTTAGCTTGCAACCAAATAATTATGAAAGCTGCTCCTACCCACACACAAGCTCATCAAGGCTTCAGGCACCTACATGCCCATGGGGTACTTCAAACAGCATTCATGGAAAGTAACAATTTGTGTTTGACATCTTTGCAGTCCTTCAGTTGGTGTTTTTCTCCTCTCCTATGCAAATCCTCTTGTACTATGTTTAGAAGCAATTCCCACATGCTGTTGGCTGGAGACAAAGTTTGCCAGGCATAGTATCATCACCCAGCAGCACTCTTGATCCACTCCACAGGAATAGAAGAGGAGAAAGCACTTTGTCCAGCCAAACAGACAAAGCCCCAGACACAAGTCTTGCATACACTAAGAAAAATTGCTTTTATGGAAAGAAAAAAGATTGGCATTTGACAAAGCTCATCTCCCAGCAGTATCCTGAACACCAGTCACCTTACTAACGTGCTTCTAGGGGCCCAGCATTGCAGGGCTCCCCTTAACCAACTAGCTGTTAGGAATACTGTCTCAACTTTTGCTTGCAATGCATAAACATTAGCCTACATAACAAGGAAGGGTCCTGCTGCTGCATTTGTTTTCAGTCCACAAACACATGCACAGCCAAGGGGCAGGGCAGGCTGACCGCAGGCAGGGCGAGCACAGGTACACAGCTCCCGGTCACTCTGCCTGCATCCAGCCACAGAAGACACTCTGTCACAGGGCCACACAGCTTCCTGCCACCTTGCCACTGGGCAGTACCAGCTCTCTAGGCCTTGGTGAGCCCATTGCACTAGTGTAAAACATGCAGGCAAACAAGAACTTGGCCCAGCAACATTCCCTGAAAGAGATACAGCAGGGCCTATAACAGGGTTTATTATTAAGCTGGTTAAGAACTTAAAAAGCATGAAGCAGTTGTCCTTAACACACACTTCATTTCTTCCACTTCTTTTTCTGGGTACCAATGCCTTCACTTCTCTTCAGCACCCACTGAAGACGTGGGTGAAACCCATCTTTGTTGCCATAGCTCAGAACAGGATGAAAAATTGTCCTCTATCTACTTGTAACAAAAGAAAAGTAACTGGATCAGTAATATTTACAAGAGCGCCACTGAGCTGATGAAAAGCATCAGTAAACAAGTAGACTGGCTCAGAAGAAATCAGAACAACAACAGAAAAAAAAACACGGTCAGCAAACAGCTCTCTGGTGGGAAACTTCAGGGCAACAAGCACAAGGCCATTTTGCGACACATCACCTGCAGAAGCCAAGTGGACTTCAGACTCTCAGGGGATTTCAGCTGCCAAAGTGACCCAACAACATGAGAAGGTGGCACATCCTCCCAGCTTAGAGGGTGCACAGCTTGCAGGCTGAATTTGCTAAGCTAATCAATAGATAACACATTTTATACGAGGCGATAGAAAAAGAAGTGCAGGGGAAGGAGTCATCTAAGCCATATAACAGCTCTTCCTCCTCTCCCATCCCACCCTATCATGGAAAACAGCCTTTTGGAGTTCAGATTTTTCCAATAAAACAGTTAGAATCAATAAAAATTGCCATTGTCATATACACACTTGAGTGAAAGAGGCTAATTTCTCCTTTATCCAAGTCACCTGAACTGCTCAGCACACCTTCCAAACTTTACTGATAGACTACACAGGGATTCAACAAGAAATATAGTATGCATAAGTTTTATTCCTCTGAATGTCCCACCTCAGATAATTACATGAAAAACACACCTATATATATACTTTTTTTTTATAGTCATAAGAGATGCAAAAACTGTATTCTATCACCACCCACTAACAGTGGGTAGACATAGTAAAACAGAACTTGTGACATCTACTCCCTTGTGGTCACCAAGCTTAAATGCTTGGCTGCTCTAACCTGTAGGGCAGTAAAACCACCAAATATCATCTCAGAGATCAACGGCTAACCTTTCTTGTCATAGTTTGAGGGGGGGAAAAAAAAAAAGAATCTGTAATTCAGGAGAGCCCCTATATCTCACCATGATTCCTGTGTCAATCCTTCCCTTTGGGCACTGAGCATGCTGCAGAAGCAGGTGAGCAAGCCTAAGCCAGCCAAGGCAACACGTGTCCCAAGGGAGGTGACACGTGTCCAGGGTCACGGATCACAAGCAGAGTTTCAGTCACTGCTGCAAAGACCCTGCAGAGGAACAGAAGGCTGCAGCACAGTCAGGTAACCAGGGACAGCCCTCAGTGAAGTGAGGCAAGCCAGCAGTCACAAAGTAGCAGCTCCAGTCCTTTTACGAGTTACAAATAGCAGGAGGCAGATGAGCGGTTCTGGATCTGTGGGAAGGGCAGGAGTGAACGAGTCTTTGTTTTTAAATGAACTTGGAAAGAAAGAACCAGCCATCCCTTGAGGTGGATGGAAGTGCAACTTTGCCTCACAGCAGCCCAGGAATACCTCAGCAAAAGAAACAAGCACCACTTCCAGGAAATGTTTTCACTGATGGCAGCTGCGGATTTTCACTGTTCTCAATTCAGGCATGACACTGACCAGACTTCTTAAGGGGGAACAGGCTCAGCTACCTGAAGGTTTCCAGTGATAAAGAGCTGGACTTCTGCCATGTAGGCACAACACTTGCAGGGGAGATTCCCTTGACTAACTCGTACAGCAATCTGAGGTCTGTTTTACACAGCAAACAGGTGGAAGCAGAGCTTGGAACCACGCCACATTCCCACACATTCATTAAGATGCAGCAGCACGGGTGAAGTTTGTCACAGCGTTAAATGCAGCTTGTGAAGAGCAACTGCTATTTGGGAAACTAACTTGGTGAGAGAGAGGATGATGTTAAATAGCACGGTTCATCTGCAGCTCATTTTCAAGAGACTTTTGGTGTTAATTATCTAATCCTAACATTAGCTTCCAGGAGAGCACAAAGTACAGCAAGCAATAATTACTGGTTTTAGAAATAATCTGTTTCACTTGCCTTTATGCCTGTAACACTCCAAGTTTCTTGCCCTTTAGTCTGTAGAATGCCAACCAGGCATGTGGCCAACATCCAATGGATTCCTTTGTGCTTTCCTCTCTGCAATCCAGAGCTAAGTGGCCAGTGTGCATCAGTTTGTTGGCTAAGTCATTATACTTAGTTCTTTTTCTACTTTTTTAGTGTTTAATGAGCTCATCTTAGCATTTTACAGGAACACTGTTTTGGACGTAGGTCAAAACTGAACAATTCAACCAGCATATGCTGTTTTTAAACAAAAAACCAAAAAAGCTCATTATCCATGTCATTTTCCTTCTCGCTTTTCTTTCTGTTTAAAATTGTTTAATGTCTCCATCAGAGAATCACCTTTCTCTTCATTTTCAAACATTAGGACTTCCAGTGAATTCAGAGAGCTGCTAGTCAGAAGGAACAATGAACACACCATTCTCTACTGGACTCTTCGTTGCGAGATTGTGCTGTAGAGGAGAAAAAAAAGAAAAACATTTCAAGAGGTTTAGACCAATTTTTATGTTGTGTAAGATAAGGTTGCAGAGAGCTGAGAAGAGTGCATAAATTCAGCTTTTAGTTATCTAACACCCAGCCTGGAACAAGGTGATGCCAGGATGAGCAGCTCCTGTGATGCAGTTGTAACCTCCTCACTGATGCCTCACGCGATTGGTGCTCTTCCAGTCCCTCCACCATGGACAATTCTGCATCCCCATATCCTGAGCAGTTCAGTGGACATAAAGGAGGCATCTCCCTAACTAGCTGCAACAGTCCTTAACACCAAAAATAAACCCCTGGACAAAGGAATCCCTCTGGTACGCATCCAGGAGAAGTATTACCACATGATGTTTCTTCTCCCTTAGGCAAGAGATTTTCAGCCACTTTGCTTTCCCTACCATTTCCCCAGTTAAACCAATCATAACAAAAACAATAAGAACCTTATCCTGTGGAATTTAATACACAGTTTTAAACAAAAATGGCACTTACTGTGGTGTTCACAATCGTACTGGCAAAACTTTCGGCTGTCTCACCCAGGGCTGAGTCCACAGACTGAATTCTGGAGGGAAAGTAAGCTGAGATGGTATTTACCAATAAAACCAAAACTTAGGGTTATCCTTATTTCAGCTTTGTGCCCAGCATTGGTACCATCACAATATACAGAAAAGTATCACCTCCTTTGATCTCTGTGTAGAGATGACATGCATCCCGTTCCAGACCTCGACCTCTTGAGGCACATGCCCATCATGCACAACTTCCCATGGCAGAGTCCCTCACTCAGTCTCAGCCCCAGTTTAAGGTCCTCACTGGGCTGCAAAGACTGTCACTGAACACAAAGTGGAGGTGCCATACTACCTTCGGGCTACCTTCAACCACCAGAGGACCTGTGAGCAGGTTGGGCAAGTGGTAAATGCTTACCTTCGCTTCTGCTGGTTGCAGAAAGAATTCAGTTTGTGCAACTGTGCATTCCAGAAATCCTAAAAAGAGCCCAAAGGAAACATTATTAATTTGGAAGGGGCACTCCAGGAGCTGGCACAAGAGGAGTGGTACACACCACAGCATCCTTCTCCATGTCCCTCAAGATTTGAGTATCTTTCTCAAGGCTCGCAAGCTCCTCCACAACAATCTTCTTGAAGGTTTCCAGCTTGTTCAGTCTAGTGATGGAAAACAGAGACAAGTTCAACATTCAACAACAGGGTGTGGGAGCACAAAGCAGCAGGCATCCCCATGCTCTGATGTCTTTGCTGAAAGCAGCAGGGAAGGTTTGTGCTCAGAGCATGCAAACAGCTGTACCACACCAAGTCAGAGGCGTGGTTGGATACGTATCGGTAACGGGGTTCAGCACAGAGCATACAGCAGAGCTCCCAGAGCAAGTATTAAACAAAAGCTATTATTCCATGCTATGCTGATTCTAACACCCACATAGTGTAGCAGATATGGAGGTCAGATAGACGTAGATGTAACTTAAGTCATGTCTTTATTTTGCTTATGAATAAGTGTTGTCCCCAATTATGAATGCATCTCCCATCAGAGAAATCTGTCAATGCACAAAGCAAACAAACTCCATTGGGCAAGTGCCTGTAAAGTCCTTTAGCTGACTTTTTTTAAGCACACAGAGACAATCTACAGAAATGGCTGTGTAAGAGAGCTGGAACAAACAACACCCCTTCCTACTTCTCCCCCACTTCTTTAAGTAGAAGAGCCTGGCTCCTGTATTCACACTCTTAAAACACAGGAACAGAAGCTATTAAGTATAATAAGGACTTTTAACAGATCTATGAACAGTGATGACAATGAAGTCAATAGCTTCATTAGCCACTCCTAACTCAAGAGTTCTTTGCATTAAACTCATCCATCCCCTGTACCTCTACAAGAGAAGAGGAGCCATGCTTCTGAAACTTTCTTTACAGAAAAGAGACTCACAAACCACTTTGCCTTAAAAACCATAGAGGTCAGGCCCTCTTACAAAGATGCATTTCCCTGTAGGAAATCATGGTTTGTGTGGAGCTGAAGACACTTCCAGTCAGCTGACAATTCACCTGCATCTATGAATCTCTTTCAGCAGAGCAGAAACATTCTTCTCAGAAGTCTTCAGTGTGTTCTGTGCAGACATCTCCATCTCTTTGTACCTGGACTGACCACAGGACACACCATAAGGAGCTGGCACATGGTACAACCCCAAACCTGAAAACCCTCTTTGAAAAACATTTCCTTGAACACACAGACACTAAAAAAAAAAATCCATCATTGTTTCATGACACGAAGAGTGAGTCCAGTATAAACCTGATATGCTGAAAAACTGATTTCTTTCAAGCTTTCTAACAAAACATTTTCTGATAACATCCTTTCATACTAAACTTGATTTTATGCCATCATTACTCATTACAGCTAAATTGACAGTAACAGTTGGTTCCCCATGCTGCATCTCAAAGCTGTCCATACTGGGAGCCAAGAATATGCATCACACATACTACTCATTGAGAGCCCAGCACCTCTACAAACCACTGATCTGGAAGATACCAGCATGCCTTTGCAGATGTACATGTGTTTCAGTGACCAGATGCAGTTTGCATTGCTTTTTGTTAGGAGAAACCTATGGAGTTTTTATGCTGAGCTTAAACGCTCTGTGTTCAAAAATGAAGCCTTTGTAGTTCTGATATTTCCCTGTGAGGGCAACTACTTATGTCTCTGATTTAGGCACGCCGAAAAGAAACTCAGAATAGTTGCAAAAACTGTGATTCTTTCCCCTCTAACGAAAATATGTGAAATGAATAAAATAAATAAATAAATAGAACCTGATTAAAATTTCTTTTACAAGTCACTCCTTACCCTTCCTGTAGCACTTCTGAGAGTACAGGAGCTATTGAAAGTGCTCAGAGAGCTCCAGGCCAACAGACACTGCAGCCAAAACACTGTTCTCAGCATAAAATCTAGATAGCATATTTGCACCAACTGTTGAATGAACGTTAATTGTGTTTACTATGAGAAAACACCATCCAAGACATGCACATTAAGGAATTTCAAGTTACCCAGAACAGCTGCTTTAGCTGGTTGGTAAAGCTTTCAAATACAGCAATCACTCCTGAATCACCAATATCTTCACCTTTCATCTTGGAAAAAATTGCAGCATTCATATCAACCATTTCCTGACCTACAAGAAAGCATTTGCCTGGTTAGTGCCACGCTGGGGGGCCTTAGTGGGATACAAACCCACAAGATACTACAGGGAGATGTAAACAGCAATGCTTGTTATCATGGAGCAGCATGTTTACAGATAACAATGCGAGATGACAACAGAGGTCAGTTATCCAATGGCTGGTTTGTTTGCCCATTATCTGTACGCCTTCTTTAAACGAAATTATTTACAAGAACTCTTGACAATCACAATCCAGAAAGACTAGAAAGCACTACTACCTGAGCAGGTGGTGGTTAGCAGCCCCAGACTTCCTTATTCACACTTCTAAATACATGGCATATAATTAGCATACCATAAGATGGGCCCCCTGCTACACTAACTTTTAGAGAGGATATCCTTCCTCCAGATCTCTCTCTCTCCCCTCAAGTTTTCACATGAGGGATGTCTACCAAGGAGAAAAAAAAAAAAAAAAGCTGAAAACATTTCAATGCTTCACCTTAAGTGCTAACATGACTTTACCTCTTACGATCTCATCTTCCTTCTCGAATGAGTCCAAAAGTTTCTTTGGCTTAAGGGGTGACTCAGGGGACAAGTGTTTTGTTTCTGAACTGAAAAACCTGGGCTTCTTCACAGCAGTGCCACTGACCGCATCTAGGAGAAGAGCAGACATCTCAGTTCTCCTGTTAGCAGAAGGCACATTGCAGTTGCCTACCAGCTACACAAGCAAAACTCACGGCTGGAATTACCAGTACTGCAAAAAAGCAAACAGCTTTATTTCAGTGTCTGGCATCACACTTGTACAGGACAGAACACAAGACTTGACTAGCAAGTCCTCTCCCCTCACAAAAGCAGTCAACCACACTGTATTATGCAGCTAAGTGGAAAACTACTGTATCTCCATCTCAGAGGAGATTTCATTTCTTGTCCCACTACTCTAGCCAACACCTATCTTTTTCAATCTGTTTCTCATTTTTTTTCTAAGCAATTTCATCTAGTACTTTAAAAATCAGAAAATTAAAAGCATAGATACAGAAAGACCAAGTACACCCATAACAGCTGCTTCTTCCAGATCTTCCAAACCTTGCCCTACAATTGCTTTTAGCTTAAGAACACCCTTTGGAGCACAACAGGAAGTGGCAGCCTGTATTTAAGTCAAACTTGCACATTCAGACTAAAAGGAAGACTTTTTTTTGTTGCATTTCTCAGCTCAGTGATGTGCCTGTGGCTGAACCTCTTGGAGACTCCACAGGGGAGAGATCAGGAAGGTGGCAGATCCCAGGATGAGGGGGCACCAAGGCCATGATGAGCATGCTGCTGCAGCACAGGGTAGGCTTAGGGTTTGTAGCGTATGTGTTCAGATGTCTTCTGAATAGGACCCTACTTCCATCTTTATATAGCATCAGCTCTCCTCCAACCATAAGATTGTACAGTAAACAGTGATTGAGAACAAATCTTAGAATATTTATTTCCCCCAAAGTTATGTAGAGGCATCAACTCAGTGAAGGTATAACCTGCAAGTGCTAGACAGGTAGAAAACACAGTGGGAACATGAACATAGCCACCCCACGAGAGATTGCTTTTGTCCAAAATCTATACTTCAGTGACTCAGGTCATATTCCCAACAGTAACTTTAGAACAGTCTTTCTAAGAGCTGCATCAAGAATAGGATGAAGTCAGTCCATTGCTGCTTGACTTTTATGAAGTTCAGTTGTTTCCAAAAACAAAGACACTGTGCAGCAGTTTTGAAGCTAGTCTGTGCAAGTTCAGTTTCACTTCAAGTCCTTACACACCACTGCTACCTAAAAAAGCTACAGCTTTGGTAAGCATCAGTACAAGTCACCATTTCCCAAGTACTTCATGATGTTGAAGTATGTCTACATTATCTATATTATTAGGTAAAAACAGTGTCAACAGCTTTCAGAAATGTTGCCTGTTTTTAAGTTACAGCTGCACTGCACCTCCAATTCATTAAAAATTAGATTGTGTTTCTTCTTTTATTTTATTTCACATTTTCACTGCCAGGTCACTGGCTTGCAAGTCTCCAAGCTCTGACCAGCTACAATAGTAGTTCCACTGCAATCAAAGTGAGGATTTAAGAGTTCCAGTCTCATCTAGGTTGGAAAAGAGCTTCAAGGATTAGTAATGAATTTAGGAATTTATACGAAAAGAAACTTGCCATAGCCTGTCACAATATTGAAAATAGAGAAATTGGAAGTATTTATTCTTTCTTGTACAAAAAACGTCCTTTAAATATCATATAACATTAGTGCTTTGAAAGAAATCAGCAACTCCTTCAACGTCCCTTTCAGTCTTTTAAACCAGCTCTCCCACATTATTGAGACCAACATACCTGAGTCCTTTCGCTTAAAGCTTTCTTCTTTTGTCTCTTCAGCAGACATCTTGTGAAACTCCTAAGGAAAGGTGGAAAAGGAAATAAGAAGGCACGCAGCATGCAGGGAGGCTGCCAGGGACTGCAGGTAAAGCAAAGCAACAAAATACATGGATAGCCTGCAGATTAGGCTAAGGGCAAGTTGGGGAGAGCTGAAACACCTCATACAGAACCTGTGTTGCCTCCTCCTCCACATCAGAGTGCTCCTCCATAGACACATCCAATGGCTGCCACATGTCTTTGGGCTCCTCCGATGGCACATCACCTGTGTGAGAGAGTAGCCAAAGGATTCAGCTTTTTCTGCCTGTGATCAGATTCACCATCATGTATGGGCAACACCACCCATGCCTCATGGGTGGAGCTCCATGCATGCCAGTGTAAATGCTGGGTGCATTTTACCACGACCATCAGTTATTTTACCACATACATAAACTATTATTAAAATAATAATAATAATAAAAAAAGTTAATTGGCACTGCAGAATAGAGAAAGATCAGGCAGGTTTGTACAAACCTGAAACACGAGCCACAGTCTGCCTGCACTCAGTATTTGTTTTACACCACAGAAGAAAAAGGTTGCCTACAAATTGCCGTTGTGTTAAACTAAAATCAAGTGCAGCTATTAAGTCTTAAAATATAATGCTTGAGGAGAGCTATCTTCTCATTTCTCAGTAACGATACTTGGACACTTAAGTAGAGAAGGCAGAGCAGCCTGGATTGGGTAAGGCAGCACAAATGCAACATATCCTTCGCCCAGAAACCAGATCAACAGCCCCAGTCTCCCAGCTGCTGCTCTCCCTGCTCAAGGAGCTTCACATACAAACAATACCCACACCTTGCAGCCACCACAGGAAATGTCACTAGACAAAATTGGTGAGGAAAACACGAAGAAAAAAGACAAAATACTTTTCTAATACACTGGACAACAGTAAAAAAAAAAAAAATACCAGCAAGATCCACTGTAGGTAAATCATCACCCTTGGAGGTGGATGTGCTTTTTTTCCTTGACACATTCTTTTTATCCTTTTGTCTTGCTGCTCCCTGCTAAAACAAAACCAAGTCTCAGTAAGTATTTTCTTTCAAAAGTACAAGTAGTTTTCTGTTTTGTTTTTTTTTTGGAGTGGGTTGATTTTTGAAAATTTGTAAGAGCAGAGACCATGAAATATGCCTAACACAAACAGACAGCTCTCTTCAGTGAATTTATTTCCATGCTGAAGTTCTGCATTCAGCCAGCAGAGTTTTATGGTGGGTTAAATTTTTCAGTAGCAGAATCAAAGCATTTTCAGTCAGGAGAAAATGGAAGAAATCTCCAGAGGAAGATTAAAACTTTCAGTGCAGCTTCCAGTTCTAGAGAAAGTTTTCTCATACTTGCTGTCTTCAGGTAAGAAGATTTTCAAAACACTTGAGACACAGCACCTAAGAGCTGGGCAATGGAACAGCCTGGCATTACTCAACTGTGTATTACTGTACTTTAGGTACGTCTGGTCCACTTGCTGCCTTGTCAGTATAACCTGTGGCCAGCCTTCCAGAAGCTGTAACTGGAAACAGAGAACTTATATCCTCAGCCTCTAGTAGCCCAACAGTGTCAGCAACATCTATTTGGCATTTGTTCATTAGAACGCTTGAGAAAATGATTACAACTTATTGACTCCCACTCTTTTATTCACATTTTGCATAGATACTGCTTCTAAATCTAAGCATAACAACTCCTCACCTCCTCCACCTGGCTTTCATTGCTGCTGCTTGGAGACGACACTGGAAGCACTGTAGGGAGAAAAGTTTTGCTGGTTACCATCAATGCAATTGGGAGCCATCTCCACTGGTCTGCACTACGGCTAAAAACACCAGCTGCAGGGGAAAGAAGAGGAAT
Source organism: Oreortyx pictus (assembly GCA_036925125.1). Lineage (NCBI taxonomy): Eukaryota > Metazoa > Chordata > Aves > Galliformes > Odontophoridae > Oreortyx > Oreortyx pictus. Next base: position 81,756,236 of record JAUPFR010000003.1, on the reverse strand, counting down.
CCTCCTCCACAAGTAACCACCAGCCACTTCCTCACCTGCAGCTTTACCTGCTCATTATGCATAATATGAACCAAGCCTACCTTTCAATTTTCTTCTCACCCTGCGCCTTTTTCGGGTATAGTTGAGAGATTTTGGCAGAGTCTCTTTCTGAGAGTTGAGGATCCAGCTTTTCTCACTCTCACTCTTGCTTGTTTTCTCATTATTGCTTTCAGAGAAGAGATGCTTCCTACAAGTAAGGCTTAAGACACCATTAGGAGTCCTCCCTCTGCCACTGCCCAGAAAGCTCACCAGCCATTCCTTTCCTCTACAGGAAGTTACCCCATTTCTTCCTCCCCACAACGCAATACCTGAAGCACAAAGACACTGAGGGACAGACACTTGCCCTTTGCAAGTGCAGGGCTTAGGACAACCTCCTGCCTTCTCTCACAGATACGCAGCAACAGCAGGCCATGCTAAGAGACCAGCATTCACACACAGCCACTGCTAGTTAATTTATCAGTGGCACTATTAACAAATAAAACATTACTTCATCAATTACAAAAACACAGATTAATATTAACATACATTAATAACTAGAACTCAGCATTTCTATCGCCAGGTTTCTGAAAGCAACAATTTGGGAATATCCAGAATCTAGCACCTAAGTGAAAGGCAGAGGGCTTCAGTATTTTTCTGAAGGTAAATCAGTTTAAGAGCTCAAGTCTTACTGTTCTCAAAGGAATGATTTTTCTCTTTAGTAACTTACACGTTTTGATTCTCTTAAAACGTTGCTACTGGTGACATTCAACATTCACAGATGCTATGATAGCTAAGTAAGGAACTACTGTTTTGGAAACATAACATGCCCTCTTCGTCTTAGCATACAGCTGCTTAACTAAGGCAACAAACTGCTCTTACAACAAGCAGGCATTTTATGGATGGTGCTCCTGTACCTCTGATTTTGTAAAGAGTTTTTCTTGCCAAGAACCTTCTTTTTGGCTTCAGCAACCTAATAAAAAAAGAGCCAAACACACACGCTTGTCTTAGAATTTATTTATTCTGTAAAATAATCTCCAAAATTAGAGTACCTCTACTCAGAAAGACTTTGAAAAGCACTAACAGGACATCAGGCAGCACACCACATAGCAAGATTATATGCTGACACCCAGTGGTAGCAGTGAGGACTGGACAGCAGAAGTTCTCCCCACTACTGAAAACCTTTCCTTAAGTATAACACCATAGAGAAATACAAGCTGCCTGCTCATCTGCAATCAAAGGTATTCCCGCACTACAAGTCTCTGCTCTCCATCAGTTGCTGAACTGTGAGCTCAGTACAGCCCCAAAAGCTGCCTCAACTTTACCTTCTCATGACTTGCGGAGTCTGAAACCTCAAAGTCATAGGAGTCCTTCCTGCAAGGCAAAACAGTGCGTATGCATTGCTGGCAGACTGACACAAGCAGTCACCCAAAGAAACTGAGAAGTACTGAAGAAGGGGCAATAAACTCTGCGTGTTCACTATTTAACACATTTCATAATTATATAAACATCATGCCTAAATAGATTATATACATTAAGGGCTGCGAGAACACTGTATTTAAAGTTTTGTTTTTGTGCCCTTAAGTACTCCAAATGAAGGGTATTTTTCTTACACCATACAACTACTACTTAAAAAAATTCCTACAGTTAGCTCTCAACGTGCAACATGCTCTCCTTCTCTCACAAGCAAAAGGATGGGAAGAATAAAAGAACTGCACACTTCTAATTAAAACCTTCCACTAGAAAGAGGAAATGCTCATTTTCAGTTGAAGCACTAGAGGGAGCAGGACGACTGTACTACAGACACTTCTCCATTCATGCCTGATACTCGTTACTCCTGTCTAAAGTGGAGAACCAAGTTATGTGATCTCAGAACACAGACTGTGTAGTACTGACGACATCAACAATCAATAAAAAAAATCGTCCAAGCACATCTTATAAGCTAAGAATCACTAGATGAAACCAGGACTCACACCAAAGCCAAACAGTTGGACAACCAAAACCAAGGCCGTGAGAAAAAGCCATCTCAGAGCTCCAAGACACGAGATACCAAACAACTGAGACCCTGTTATGACAGCCATGTTCCATTCCATTACAGCTATAAATGAGATCAAACCTCCTGGGACACCAGACCCCACAGTGTGCTTGCACCATACCTGCCTCCAGTCTTCTGCTTGACCGAACCTTTCGTTCTGTTTCTCCTTTCCAAGGTACCGACCTTCTAAAAAGAAAAGCTTTATGGAATCAAGAACTCCTACATGCAAAGTCAAGTATTCATCCTAAAGTCTGATAAAAGCAGGGAAAAGCAGGAAGATCAGGAAACAACTGTCTTCTTATCATAATGACAGTATAACTGCAGCTGTGTAGTTCATTCCTACCAGGAAGCACAGGAGTTCTGATGCTGGAATCAGAGGCACAGGGCATAGAGGGTCCAAAAGGAATAGTTTAGAAGCCTTGAACTCACTACGCAAGGGTTAAGCGCTACAAAAATTTCTGAACTTTCAATTTAATATATTATGAGTATCAAGGAAAATGTACCTTGGGCGTTGATGCTTCTATGGATTTCTCTTCCCGGGGCTTCTCACTGTGGAGGATACTTGAGTAAACAAAGTGCTGAGGGGACAGTGTTTTAAAGCCCAGTCAGTCCATTCATTAAGTACTAAGAGGAAAGGAACTTGAACAGATAAGTCTTAAAGCCGTGGATTAGGATGTGCGTACGGAGAAAAGCAAACCAATAGCTCTATGGAAGAGCAACTTGTTAACTATAACACCGCCCTTCACAGGTCTGAAAAAAGGTACCAGTAATGCCAAGGTGGACACAATTTCATGTGATTTTTTCAAAAAAGATCAATGTTCTTATTATAAACAGCTATGTGTTTAATAAGCTGAGCACCATAACAGAAATTAAGCCATCTGAAATACAGGTGAACACTTACATTTTAATTAAATCAGGCATGAAAGGTAGTATCACCTTGTTAACCAGCACAACAAAGCAGGTTTGTTTGTTTTCATTTAATAACTGATGGAATTAACCACAGTCACGTGCATTTAAGCCCAAGGTAGGGGGGGGAAAAAAGCCAACACCTTTCAACTTCTCTGCTGAAAGACGCTTACCTAGACTTAGCATCCGTCCTTGGAGATAGAGTTTTGGACTTGTTTGCTGAAGGAGACAAGGAAACTACAGCTTTACCCTCTGGATCTACTAGTAAATTTTTTGTTTGCCTGCTTTCACTGGAAGGCTCACAAAGGCAGAACCTTTGCCAAGTCAGCCAGGTGACACTTAACTGGGTCACACTTAAGGAACTGAAAAGAGCCATGCCTGACCTGAGCCTTGGCCAACTTCATCCAGTTCAGACTGCTGGTTCACTGCGGTCATGGTGACATCAGAGTTAGACTTTTTCTGCTTGGAGAAATGAAACCATCAACAGAGCATGTTTATGATTAATAAAGAAGTAGGGTTTTCTGTGTTTGTTTCGTTTGTTTTACAAGATCAGATTTCCAGTGCCAGCCTGAGCATTAATTGTTACATAATCATTGCTAGTAATGTATAAAAAGGTCTTTTTAGTTATATTTCAGTGACACTATGAGCACCACACTGAGATCATTCCACTGACATCTTTTAAGGTCAGAAAAGTTGATTGTTTTTTATTTATTTTTAAGCATCTTGCCAATATTTTAGATCTGGGGACAATTATTCAGGCTGACTTCCCACTGATACGAGAAAGATGGAGTTTAAAAATAGGTCACATTTGTGTATAAGCTAGGTTTCTTGGAAAGAAGGTTTTAACTACACCTGTGCAAAACTGGAGAAGAAAAAGGGGACACAAGGACTCCTTCACCAGGCACCAAACACTCACTACTACAGTGACCGCTAACTGCTCATTGTGTTGAGAGAACAAATTTTCTGATACAGGGTCCACATTTTCATAGTTTTCAGGATTGTTCCTCTTCTGTAGATCACTGGACTGAGATGCCACTGCAGAACAACAATCTGGATGAGAATATCTTCTTGGTATTTAAACACACACCTCTGTTCTTACGTACATACACAGAAGTGTAACACTACCAACTTTTAGACATGAACATCTGAAGATCATGCTTAGTAAAACAACAGCATTAAACAACCCTGTGTTACCAAGAGCAGAATTGAAGCCTTAATATATCAGCATCTTGAGTCTACTCTTCATCATGTACAAAGATGTGCAATTACTGCCTTGACCCTTTGCTCTGCAACACATGGCACAACCTCTCGTATCCTACTTCAGTGCCAGACTAGATCTTCCATCTTCTTCACTAAGTGAGATCCCCCAAAAGGCACTACACCAAGGTTGTTCATCTATAGATATCTACGTTCTACCCTTTGTACTGCTTGACTGCTTTGTGTAGTAGCACCCACCTTGTACCTGTGTACACGCTTCCAGGAAAACACTGTTGAAAGAGTTTCCTCCCCTGTGCCTTCAACATCTGAAGGACTTCCAGTAAAGCTTATTTTGGGTTGTAATTAGAGAGAAATGGGAAGGCATACTGAAGGAATTGCTGCCCCATATCTGCAGCTAGAAGTGGCTCCTTTGGGCATGCCTCTGAAGAAATCTGAAATACACTGTAGTTACCAGTGCACAGATCCATTCTCCACAGGTTGTTTCCCTGCCTGTTTTGAATGCGGCTAATTGCAAGCAGTGGGCTGGTGAGTAAAGATAGTTGTTTTGAAATTGAACAACTGAAATTCCATAAAACATAATAACAACAAAAAATAGATCACCTTCCTGCCTGGTTTGCTTCTCAGTGTGGATGGACTCCTCTTCACCCTCATTTGTCTGTTAAACATGAAAGAATCTTATGTGAAATAACCTTAAAGAAGTAGAGTCAATTATGTTATGAAGTAGCTAACTGAGTTAGATATAGAATAGCATTTGTTAATCACCAGCAACAATCACTGGATGCTAGCCAAGCTGTCTATTTGCAAATGTCTCATCTCTTGCCACTATACTGTGACTATTTAGTCTGACATAAAGTTCTCCATAGACTTCATGGACTGAAGATTAATTAAATGGATTAGAAACTATCAAAAACTGTTAAATAAAAAAAGATATTCTCCTGTGTTCTTCCATTATCTTGTTACAAAAAAAAAGCTTTATAAAACCATATATTTACTGTTTAAATTGAAAGTAGTATCTAAAAAGTCAGTTTATGTCTTGTAGTTCTTCTTTTCCCCAGGTTCTCATGTCACAGTTTGTTCAACATGTACAATACCTCAAGTGAGCATGAAAGTTCGTACACAGTTCACTTCAAGCAAGGAAATTAAGTGCAACAAGCTTTGTCACCTACTTCAAAAACCTCAGCAGAAATAATTAATAATTTGATGAATATGATAAGACAGTTTAACCTTTCCAGCTTCTAAAGTGTAAATTAGAGTCCCTAGAACATTTCTTCCTATGAAGTACCTATTACTGCTTCCAGGCCAAAGAGAACAGCCACATTGAGAGTCACAAAACCTCAAGGGGAAGAACTATATATAATTAACAGACAGGAAAAAAGTCACTGGATGTTTTTGCCAATTATAAATCAATAAAACACAGTTTAGCGAAGAAAAAAAACCTAATGCTAAGAGCTTACCATCATTTTTTCATCTCCAAGGACTTTTTTAAGAATACTTAAGATCTCATACTCAGCACTGAAACATAACTTGATTTTTGTTGCTTCTGCTTTGTTAAGCGTAGCAGGTATCTTCATGTAAATTTTGACTATCTTTTCTCCACCATCCTCTGCATGGAAAAAAAAAAAAACAGTTAAACCTCTTTTAGAGAAGGATATTCAGTCTATCATCCCAAAGAGTTTTTTTTTTTAATTTTAGACAGTTTGTTTCACACCTTGCCCACAGCATTTCTGGTTACATTGTTCATCCATCTCTTTTTCCATTTGGTCCAGGTGATTAGGCATCCATTACCCTCATATCTACAAAAAAGCTCCCTCAGTATATCCTGACCGGGTGCAAGGAACAAACTGCTTCCCCTGCCACCTCAGCAACTTATAGAACCTCACTGCAAGTAGGGTCTTGCAGCTCATGCCAAGTGTAAAGCAGAATAAATCCACAACAAAATGCAGACCTTCCTTCCTTATGGCTCCACTGCCATTGCAGGACAGAGCATGGAAGAGTCTCCTACACACACAGGAGACTGGTGAGGCTCAGAGAAGCACTGGTGGTTCCACCTGCCTGGCACACATTCAGTCACTGTTTTGGTTCTGCTCTTAATGGCAACGTAGGTGTTCCCCAAACATCATTCAGAAAACGAATTTCTGTGGAGCCTGATGTGGCTAGTGAAGGTGTTCACTCACAGTGGTGAAACAACCAGTACGAAAGGCCACTGAAAATCCAATCTTCAACATCAGCACATGCCACAAATCAGAACAGGGAGTGCTGGTGCAAGGTGATCAAAGTACTCAGCATAGAGAAGGGAAGACATGGGAACTCTTTGGTGACAGTGATGTTTTACATTGGCTCCCACTGCCTTGCAGACAAACGGAAGGTACGGCCAAGTCTTACCCTTCAGACTGTAACAGCTGACTGCTTCTTTCTGCAGCCTCACAGAGTCCCAAAGAACACCCTTGGAGAACCAAAACCAACACATCAGCAATAGAGCATTCACCTGCTGCATTAGGCTAGCTCAGAGTTGCCAGGGCTTTACAATTACCTCAGTACTATCTATGTAGAAAGTCACACTGTGACTGCCAGTGTTGAAATCAATCCAGAATTTCTCCAGCTTCTCATCTGAAGGCTTCTTCACCTGTGGAAACATGGCAGTGGTGTCATTTCCTCTGGTACCATTCCCAATTTTCTTTAACAAAACAAAACTGGAAAAAAGTTGCCCTACATATGCACATCTTCCAGAAAGTTAACTCTGGATCAACATGCAAGTTGCAAGCCTACCATTCATCTAGTCATACCCAGCAAGTCAGAACAGGGCTGTACATCAGCTAAGTGAAAGGAAATACTTCATGCAAATGCCTGCATGTTGGCATCAAGTAAAGACTCTGAAGCCTTCTGGATTTCTGAGCACCTGGGATAAGCCAAAGCAGAAGCAGTAGCAGCTTTCAACAAAACTCTTCAGTGACTTTGTTTTGTTTTGGTACAACTGTCAGGAACAATGCCAAAAATATGAACATTTACTTGAAGACTTAGAAAGAAATCTGGAGAATTTATAACCATAACTATGACCTCTCCTAGACGGGCAACAAGCTGATCTTGTTTTCTGGCAGTCTGGGAGAAGCCCTGCTGGAGGAATCAGTCCTCCTGATGCACTTTAGATCTCTTTTCAGTCATCACCATGAAGAGAAGTGCTGCCTCTGCCATTTGGCTGACACAAAAGCAAAGTCAGCAGCAATAAGCTAGGAGCTGGTTGACAAACAAGCAAACTTTTGAACTAGAATGGAAAGTTACACTCTGTACTCTGGAAAACTAAGTCCTTCAATGAAAAAAAAAAAAAAATCAGATGAAGAAAAATACTCTGTACAGAGTAACTATTGGAACTGCAGTAGAATTGTAGATAATGCAGCCCAGCATTACAGTCTTTTACCTGGTTTGCATCAGCAAAAGCAGACAGGCAAGGAAATGAATAGACTCTGGAAGAAAAGCAGACTTAATATGATACATTCAATATCAGACTGAATCCAACTTGCTAAAAGCTGAAGTTATTAAGATTGGCTACTAATTTTATTGTTCAAAGAAAAACTTTCAAGAAGCTTAGAGGGAATAAAGTGATGTGCTGATTAAATTTTAACTTTCTAAGGAACCACTAATAGAATGAATAAAATCTTTTTCTTAAGAACAACTTAATTATTCATGTCTGTGATGCAAATCATTTTTGTGGAATATAACACAAGTTGTCCTCTTCACCCCCAACAGTTTTTAAATTGACTACAGTTTAGTTTTCTGATTCACAGCTTACCTTCTTTTATCCCCAAGCCTTTCATTTAGCTGATTAAGAAATTTTCTGCAGTCCTTCAAGACAAATAACATCTTATTAAAAATCAGGCTATGTTTCCTTTGAAAAAAGTGATACTTTATTGGATATCTATAGTTTCTGCTCCAGTTAAAAGCTGTTAACTAAGTGGGGCACCAAAGCCCATTGGGAATTCAGGTTGCTACGTGAGTTCAACCCAACACATTAACCACCCAGCCTCTAAACATAAGCCATGTAAGTAAGCACTTCAGAAAGAAGAGCTCTTTATTTGTCAGGTTAAGAAAGAAACACCATTCACAAATAACTAAGTAATTTCACATTTGTAAAACCAGTTCTTTGGGAACTTCTTACAAGGACATCCTGACTGAACTCAAACAAAACCAGCCCCTATACAGACTTGTCAAATATGTTGTTTTCAAAATAAGAACCCTCACCGTCTCAAATTCTTTATCCTTGATCTCTTTGAAAGCTTCAGCAAGATATTTATCTTCAAACCAGTGGTTGACAAGGTCATCTCTCCATTTTTTTATCGTTAGCCTACAGAGTGCTTCTGAAAGGGCAACCTGAAGGTCATAATCTACACGGCAAACATAAGCACAGGATCAATAGATCCCCCTAGAAACACAAAGGGTTAACACTACTACACTTATGCTAACACTATAAATTGATTCCTCAGCTCTGTTTGGGTTTACCCAGGCAAACAGCAGTGTCAGGCAGCCAAGGATAGTAGCCCTTGCGAGCTGTGGGCATCCTCCCCACTCGGGTGGCAGGGGATGCCATTAGCTACCACACACAGTTGCACTGGGCAATGTTCTTGTACCAGGGAGAGGATAAGAGCAAAGCCTTGTTGCCAGCACACTCCAATCACGGCACGTGCAACGTGACTCAGTCATTACCCCCGAAGTATTGTAACTGGGAGAAAACTAAATGAAGATTTGACTTGAGAGGTAGAAAAACCCCTTTAACTGCAGTTTAACTACAGATCTGTGGTGTGAACAAATTGACTGTGTGTTTTTTTGTTTGTTTAAGACTAACTGTAAACACACTAAGTAGTTACCTACATCATTACATTTCTATATGTATATCATGCCAGCCTTTCCTATTAGTTAATAAGAATCACTAACACTTGTTAGAAATACCAGAATTGTTGCATGTAATCATTTTTATAAAAGACATCCTTAAATTACCATCCGATTTCCTCCCCTAAAATCAACTACCTACAAGGAAATAATTTGAATCATAATTCATCTGCATTAAATTAGCAGATGAAAACAGAGAAACCTTGCTTCATAAGAATAACCACTGAGTCCTTCTTACCACCAGCCTCTAGCATCGTTTTTGCAAGATCCTTCCTGAAAGGAAAGAACGCAACAAGTTGAAAAAGAACTTGAACACAAGACTGGGACTACTAGGCTAAATAGAAGCATAAACTTTATGATAAAGATCACACATGAAACATAATAGAAAGCCCAGTAACTTTATCTGTACCCACACAACCAGAGAGTGCTGCAGCTCAACTGAACTCAGTCTTCTCTGCATCAGCAATTGCTGGAGAAACACTTACGTAAGGAAACACATCTCCTCTGACAGCGAGAGTTTCTTTCGGCCCTCACGTGGGATGCTATCAAGTATAGAGTTGAGAGTCCTCAAAGCCTTTCTCGCCCAACAGAGAAAGAGGATGGAGCAGGGACAGAAAGAAGCCAGTTAGATATTGTTCATATTTTCATTCAATCACACACACCTATGTTTTCTTCTCAGAGCATGAGCCTTACCTCCTGCCGCAGAGCGCAGCAAACACTTGTTTCTGTCACCAGACGCCCTAGCTCAGGCAGAAACAAGTTCACCAGCTGCTTCTTCCCTATGAAAAGAGTTTGCAAGGTTACAGCTAGCAATGAGGAGAAAATCCACACAAAATACAAGTGAAACAACATCAGTGTGTGGTGCTGAAGCAGTAAAACTATCCCAGTTATGGATTCAGTGAAATAGGGCTTATGGGGGGGGGCTGTTACGATGACGATCCACAAAGGGATGGCATGTAGGCTGGCATCCTCTCAGCAGGACCATTTGCTGAGAGAAATACTTGATGACGGCCATTTAAACAAGGTACCACAGCTAGTATGTTTAGTACATGGAAAAGTATTTTTAAAAGTGAGCGTTTTGTGCTCTGATATACACGTTAACAAACACAAACTGGAAAGAAACTGGAAGTAGGTTTTAAAGTATGTATTACAGAAAGGAGGAAGAAGAGGAGAGGGGATGGAGTTCAAGCAGCACTAAAAATGTACTCCTGAGGCTGAGATTCAGGGGACTCAGGAACGGAAAAGTGACAAATACTGACCCTCATTACTGCACTTGCAAATCACCTAATGGGAAAAGTAAAAGAAGATTTCATTAACATACAGTGAGTAGAGAACAGAAATAGTCAAAGTGCCTAGGTGCTTACGTTCCGACCATCATGCCTCTCAGGGGCCAGAATAGCCCAAAACATTGCTGCACCCACATCCATTAAAGCACTGCCACCTGGGACAGGCGTCACATATGGCCACCTGCATCATATAAAGTGGGAAGGAGCAGGGCACTTACTACCCCAGGGAATCCAGCAGCACCCTCTGATTCTTGCAAAACCCACATCCCAGCTCTTTCTGGTGGACATACAGGTACCCTCGTGTAACAACACTATTTATATTTACACATTTCAACTGCAAGTATTGTTACAGGCAGCAGCAATACTTGAAGTGTAGTTGTAGAAGGTTGGAGTCCCTTGAAAAAAAAAAATTAGAAAAAAAAAGCAAAACAGATAACAAAAAGAAAATGTACAAAACATCACTCCATCTTCTACAGTGAAAACATACGGAAGAAATGGGCCAGGAAGACAAAGGCATCAAACTCGGACAAATAATTTATCTATGGAGCCTTTTGTATAATTTCAAAGAAGAATAAGAAAGCCTGATTTTACTGAAATATCTTCTACCATCTCCTAAAAATTAAGTTTCAGCCACGAACAGCTAACATGTCATAGGCAGTTTAACTAATTCTTACACTCAGAGCATACACAGTTCTAGTAAGTACAGATATCCAGCTGGGCTGACGCCTGCACACACAAGAAGTTGACACACACCAAAAGTGTGGATGCAGACAGCAAGATCTGGAGCATTTTCCTTATTGGAATGTGAGTGCTGCAATAAGCTTAAAGTTAGGAATACTACAAATATAAATAATGATCTGTCATCTAGTTTCTAAGTAAATCAGTTGTTTCAAACAGCAAGGGGACAAACAGCCAGAAACAAATCAGCAAGAGCATTTGAACCAGATAGCTACCATTCACAAGTGGTTTCCTATCTTATAAAGTAAGCCCTTCTACTGCCCTTAGTACATGTACATACCAGTGCAGAGTCAAAGAAGTCTTCCAGAAGTACCATCAAAAAATTGTTCTCAGTTGGGTCAATGAGGATGACAAATGCTCTTGCTCTTTCAAACCAAGACACCATGTAAAAATTAAGAGAATCAGTTAAACCCTTGCAAGACAAACTAGTAAACCTTAACTACATGCATTTGCAGTAGAACTTATGCACACAACTGTTCTCAACTCCTACATTTCACAGCCCTGTCCCATGTTAAAAGCCACACAGTGTGAAGGAGCTGAGTTCTGTAAGCTTCCCACATACACTGCCACTCACAGCACTCAGCAGCACTTGTAGCAGCTAGGAAGGAGAGGAATACAGGGAGGAAAAGGGGTACAAAATTACCTGCTCCAGATGTTCTGGAAATAAAATAACACAGAAAAGATTTTCCAAGCTTTTGCTTTCATATTTTATGAATACACACTAACCAAGACACTGAAGAGCATCGCACATTCAGGAGTAGCTTCAAATCTATGCATCACCAGAGGTACAGAGCTCAGACAAGCAAGAATTGGATAATGTTCTCTCTATAAAGCAATTCTGAGCAACTATATCCCTAAAAAGCTTCGTTACAAAGCAATGGTGGGCTGAGAACTCCTGGGCACCACCCTGCTAACAGAGCCCTATCAGAGCCTGGAATCATTCATCTCAGACAGGTGCCTCTCTTCTGCTGCAACTGATGCCAGCTGAAAGCAGCACTACACTGATTATAAATAAAAATACAGTTACAAATTAAATGCAGCTGTTGCACTGAGTTTAAAAGCTAACCTGCTTAGAGAGTGTATCAGCTTTTAAAGTTATAAAAGCACAAAACTGCTCATCAGTTCTATTACTAACACAGTATTTTGCTGCAGCACTTGAAATTTAGTTAGAACATATTTCTATTATTTCACAAATGAGGCTCATCAACTCACCCTCTCCCTCCAATACCAGCTTAAAAAAAAAAGTCACAGTCCTATTAAGTCAGGTGATAGATACAACCATGATATTAGTTTCTGCATTGAAAACAAAGTCAGGAAGGAAAAAAAATATATTCCTCACTCAGCTCATAAAGTATATCTGGAAATAAAAGTGTTTTTGGCAGAACCATACAGGCCACATTTTAGCACTCACTACAAATCCTTTCCCCTGATGTAAGTAACCCTAGCTCACATTAGTCATTCGTTTAGGGTGTTAATACTCATCTTTTCTACGAGTCCTTGCTCAACAAACAAGCTCGTCCCCTGTTGAAGATCACTCTTGAAGTAGAGCTGGATACACTTCAGTAGCAGAGAGACGTTGTGGAAGTCATTCTTGTCTAGCTCCTGTGGAAAGACAAAGTTGTACTCTGTCATCCCAGTTGATAGGCAACAGAGGCAGCATTACAGGATGGTTAAGATTAGTTCTGGTACACGGGCTGTGGTACTCACCCTTCTCAGTGCTTTGTCAAGCTGGCTAAGGAGAGAGTTGCTGTACTTCTGCAGTGAGTCTGTTTCATTCTCTTGCAGCAGGTCACTTATCTTCTGGTACCCTTTCCCCTTAAAGGCATCAATGAGCAGCGATTCAAGCTGCAAAGACATGGGAAACAAACACGTCAGAGATTAACACAGGCAGGCATTTGGAGTACTGCAGGCCTGATTATGAGAAAACATTCACAATTCTATTTAAAACGTTGAAGTTAAATGTAGAAGTCTTCAATACTATGTCTCTACTTCCACTAAATGACTGACAGCTGTGAGTACTGCTGCATCCACATAAGAATGCATCTTTCATTATATACAGGTAGGTACTTACAAAATAAAGGTAAATACATATTTAAAAGCTCCTTACGTAGTCTTCTGCGCGGGCTGCCATGTTGCTGCTTATCTCTCTACTCCATTCTTCACTGTTCTCCTTTCTTCAAAAACAAAAACACCACAAATTGAAAGAAAAAAAAAAATAGAACACTTTTCTGCTCAAAATCGACAAACTTTCAGTTCCCGTACCTTTTTCCAAAGGCTCGTTTTTTGTTTTTTTTTTTTTTTAATCTCCGAAACGAAATTTCAGCACCTCCTGCGGGCACCCGGAGCCCTACGGCGTCCGGCCCGGCCCGGGCTCCCCCGCCGCCCCGGGGCAGCTACCGTCGGCGCTCCGCTGGGCTCCGGGTCGCGGAGCTCTTGGAGAAGGGCTGACCCGTCCCCGGCCCCGAAACAAAAACCCTCCTCCTTCGCAGCTGCCGCTCTCCAAAGCGGCATCCCGTCTCAGCGGGGGCTGCACGGCCGGCTTTATTTCCCGATAGAGAGGGAAACGGAGCGCCTTTCCCAGGGGAGAGGAGGGACAAGCCTTTGGCCAGGTGTGTTTGTTTAAAGCATTACGGGAGCACGAAGCACCTAAAGTCTCCAGAGCATCATATGCGTTTATATTTTACTTTTCTGAGAGCTGAAAACAATCCTCCCGCCCCCCACCATATATATATATATATATTTTTTTTTTTAACAGAAAGCGAATCAACTGCTTTTTTACCCCTAAAAATCCAGTGCGTGTAAAATCCCAGAAAACTAAAACCTTCTGATTACTACGATGATTCTCTCGGAGGGAGAGTTTCCAGCCCGCAGTGAAACCAGCCCCCAGGCTGCTCCAAGCAGCTCCACGCCGCTCTGATGATACTGGGGGGCTGCAGACCACCCCTGATGCCCGGGGGGGGGGGGGGGGGGTGCCCCCCTCTCCCCAGCACCCCCAGGGCCGCCCCCGGGGGCCGGGCGGGAGGTGCGGGCCGCCCCGAGGCGATAAAAGCCGGAGCCGCCGCCTGCCGCCGTCCCCAGCATGAAGCTCACCTGGGATATCAACGACCCCAAGCTGCCGCAGGTACCGGGGAAGGGATGGTCGGGGCACGGCTGCGGGTGGGACATCTCGATTTGATACACAATCCTGTCCAGTTGTGTCCGAGCTCCTAAACCGACCTTCCTTCTCCCTCTTTCCTCAAGAAAGGACTTCAGGTTGACTGTTTTCTGCTGCTATTATCCAAGCCATCTATTTATTGCAACTGTTTGCACATGTATGATTAAATGTATCTGAACATGAGCACGCAGATCGCTTTTTTCCCCTGTTCGTCAACTCTAAATATGTTTTCAATCCACATATTTTTCATAGTGCGTTTCATTTTACACATAATGTGCAATTGCACAGCGGGTTCATTCTGCACACACTTGAATTCATTGGGATCGCTCACGTGTGCTGCATATGTATGTTAAAGGAACATTGCAGTAAATTTATATTTACGCTGTGTTTGGAGTTTGAAGTGTTAGGCATTACTTAATTTTTATGGCAACCACATTTTGATAAGGAATGCCAGAAAGCCAGTGACATCCCAAATGGAAGCGTTCTTTCTCTGAACCACGCAGGGGAATGCATGTGTTTCCAGTGGTCAGCTGTGGGTTGCTTTGAGGGGGTTTGGTTTTGTTTCTTTGTTTGTTTGTTTGTTTTACCTTCTTCAGCTTGCTATAGATGCCCCTCAAGCAACTATTGCCTAACTAAAATTTGAAGCTTTCAGTCTTCAGGTGCGCAGCCCCACAATGAGCTCAAAGGTGGTGGGCAGCCAGGCAGTGCTGGTAAGGAGCAGCTGGACAAACCTCACAGTGCAGGGGCATTGGTGAGAAGAGACCCTGTTATTACCGGTCATCACAGAATCACTGCGGTTGGAAAACCCACTAAGCTCATCTAGTCCAACCACCAACCCATCCCCACCATGCCCTCTAACCATGTCTCTCAGTGCCACATCCACACGGTTCTTGAGAACCTCCAGGGATGATGACTCCACCACCTCCCCCCACAGTCTGTGCCAGTGCCTCCCCACTCTTTACGAGAAGAAATCACACAAAAAAGAGAATGGCTCCTGACTCTTGATGCATTGGAAGCTTAGGCTGCATTTCTCTTGTTACAGGCTTTTTCTATATTCTTTAAAAAATAGTTTTCTGCCGTTTCCAAATTTGCTGCTTGAGAGGTCATAGAAAGAGCCCTTGGGACAAAACTCCAAGGTGTGCAACATATAGTAGAGCAGTCTGAGTTGGAAGGGACACACAAGGATCCTGACATCCAACTCTCAGTTCAACACAAGACAACACAAATCCATCCCAAAGTCTGAGAGCATTGTCCATATGCTCCCTGAATTCCAGCAGTTGGGGCCATGCCCACTGCCCTGAGTGAGGAGCCCGTTCCAGGGCTCAACCGCCTTCTGGTGAAGAATCTTTTCCGAGCCTTCACCCTGATCCTCCCCTGGCACAGCCCCATGCCGTTCAGCTGCCGTGAAGTCTCCCTTCATGATCATGCCCCTTTGCTCTCCTTGCCACAGGAGCCCGAGCGCTTCGATGCCTTCCAGGAGTGGCCGGACGGCTACGTGCGCCTCATCTACTCCAGTGAGGAGAGGAATGCACAGCGGCACCTGAGCGGCTGGGCCATGCGCAACACCAACAACCACAACTGCCAGATCCTGAAGAAGTCCTGCCTGGGCGTGGTGGTGTGCGCGGGGAGCTGTGCCCTGCCCGGCGGTGCCAGGCTGCAGCTGCGGCCTGCCATCTGCGACAAGGCGCGACAGAAGCAGCAAAGTGAGGGGGTCTCCTTCTCTGGAGACATTCCAGACCCACCTGGACGCCTACCTGTACAACCTGGGCTAGGGAGCTGCTTTGGCAGGGGGTTGGACTCCATGATCTCTAGAGGTCCCTTCCAACCCCTACACTTCTGTGATTCAGGGACATAGGGGACCTAATCCCCTCAGCAAGGCCTGATTTCTGAACAGAGATGAGCCTTGCTTTCATGGAAGTCTGCTTTCCATGAACTGCATGTGTTTGCATGCATTGTGAAGAATGGGAGGGATATATTTAGTTCCAATTTTTCTCAGTGTCTACCTGTAAATAACTAAGGACAAACAGGCCTACAATGCTGTCAGTCACTAGCTTTCATTAAGTATACGGCCCTAGTCCTTGCTTTTCAGTTATGCTTGGTACTCTGCATCAAGTTTACTTAAGCATCATACCTCGATGGGAATCTCAATGAAGGACTCACTGTTCTTACACTCTGCCTTCCCTTCAAACCAGTGTTTACCTGTACTTTCAGAGAAAGCCTGTCCGAACTGCAATGCAGCCCTCCAGCTCATCCCCTGCCGTGGGCACAGTGGATATCCCGTCACCAACTTCTGGAGGCTTGATGGCAAAGCAATATTTTTCCAGGTAAAAAGCACACAGATGCACACACTTTCAAATTATGTATGTGTATAGATACATATGAGTACACAGACAGAATGAGCATAGTGGAATTCTGGTCCACACCTGGACTCCTCTGTATTATACATGTGGCCATAATAAATAACACTTAGCTGTATTTTTAAAAAGCAGTACTTGAGGGTTAACATTTTCCATCTTTGCTATAATGTCATTATAGGCCTCTAAAGTTCTTTTGATTACATCACACAAACGGGAACAAATAGCTTGTCCTACACCCTGGCATTGTCTGATGACTGAATTGCCTAGGATTTATTTTCCACTAAGATAAAAAAATGAGGAAAGTATCACTTCAATTGTTTAAAAAAAAATTGCTTCATGTGGAAAATAACGTACTTTTTAAAAGGTTTTTAACACTTGGTGAAGAAGGAAACAACATTTTGAAAACTCTTTCGAAACTTCATACTGATGTCTTGCTTTTTTTCAAGCCATGAGAGGATAAAAACCCCAGAAAAGCTTCTGTTTTGAGATGACATTCTCTGCTTGAGTGTGTTGTTGTTTTTTTTCTGACCCAGACTCCGGTGAACTCTATTCTTCCAGTCAGTAAACAGAAGCAAGCTGATGACATTTCCAAATTCTCACCTGTTATTTATCATTCCTGTTAATGAGATGTGCTGTTGTACAAATGCAAAGGC
Source organism: Oreortyx pictus (assembly GCA_036925125.1). Taxonomy (NCBI): domain Eukaryota; kingdom Metazoa; phylum Chordata; class Aves; order Galliformes; family Odontophoridae; genus Oreortyx; species Oreortyx pictus. Next base: position 81,738,996 of record JAUPFR010000003.1, on the reverse strand, counting down.
TGAAAAGATCTTTATCAAAATTGCTGATACTTTCTCACTTAGAAGTTAACTTCTGTCTGAGAAACAATGGCATTTTAAAAGCAGTTGTAAGTTTCCTAGCTTGTATTAGGGGACTAAATGAAGGTCCACTTAGAAAAGGGTAATGGGTAAGTGCATGCAGCATAAATTGTTTAATCATATGTGAATACAGCTTTGGATACATAGGTCTGTCTACTCACAAATGTTTCAATAGCAGGCCATTTTTTGATGGCTTTCGCGGGTGTGCATCTCAGTCTTCTTCAAGAAGGTGGTCATTGTTTTAAAGTAGTGAGAAACTCCTTTACAGCCTATTATTGTCATTTTAGTGGTGGATGTTATCAAGCAGAACTGAGTGCAGAAAACCAATTTAACTCAATTTATAATACTTTCCCACCATTACCTCTTTGGCTCTGATCAGCTATTCCTGAATGCCCTGCGTCTCAGGTCCTTCATCATGCTGTCTCTCACCTCTGCAGTAATCACTGGCTTCTCCTCCCTCAGTTCTTCCTTTCCTCTACCTGCACATCACAACTGGGTTTCATCAATTTATTTTTAAATTCAGTCCCTCCTTGCTCTTTAGTTTCTCCTCTGAGCTCCCTTGTGCAAGACGGTAGGCTATGTCATGGATACCTCTCATTCTATTACTGCATTTTTCTCTTACTCACTTCCAGTTAACGTATCATTATTTGGTTATCCTTTTTTTAGGCTAAAGGAGTCCATGACCACCCTAGACCAGAGAGTAAATTGGAGGCAGAGGCAAGGCGAAGTGCAATTAAGAAGCAAATGTTGTCTTCTCAGAATTCCCAGAAAAAGAGACTTCTAAACTCAGAGGTAAGTCCAGGTTTTGAGTCAGTTAGAAAGTTGTCAGAAGTACATCTGGGAATTCCAGGGCAACACGAAGTTTTATACCATGCTACATTTGTTCATTTGGGACTGAAATGGTCAGTAGTGCAAGTGTCAGGATGTGCACTGTAGTGAGTATCCACTCCTGAATCTCAAAGCTCTTGTCCTTTCCAGGCAGGAAGATACCACGATAGCAGTGGTTATGTCAGTAACATGCAAAATCTGCCCTCCATAGATGTCCCAGAAAGAGTCAGCATCATCACAGACACCAGTTTTTCAATTCCAGCTCAGTCTTACCCTTTGCCACAAAATACTGACCTCTACAAGATGTCTTACGACTCGGCCAGCTTCCAAGAGGACCAGCTGTTGCCATACCAGAAGTGCCCCAATCCGAGGATCTATGTGCCCAGGCCATGTAGTTATGAGTTTGGAGTTCCTCCTTTCATTAGCTCTAGCCCTTACCCATCATGTTATAAAGATCCTCCAAATCCTCCCCTCGATGCCGACCCTGTCAGTTTGAATGGATCTCACTATAATTCCTTGACCACCAGTGACAAGAGCTTCGATCATACTGGTAGGCATTATGGACTGAAACCAACCTGGGGGAAAACTGTCAGTGGAGACAGGAGCGAATACAGTCAGATGCAAGCAAACACTAACCACCCTTATTATGGTGGTGAGTACTCCAGCAAATACGGTCCCAGCCCCTCTCCCACGGCCCCACCACTGCAGACTGTCATCACAACCACAACAAAGGTTTCCTACCAGGCCTACAAGCCATCCATGCTGAAATACAGTGATAACCTCTGTGACATGAAAAACGTTCAGAGCTATACACATGTGGCTGAAAATGTCTCAGGCACTATCTATTCAGGGATGAAGATACAGGAAGACTTTGGGATGATCAAGTCGGCATTGCTCTACCAGCATGACCCAATCACCACAAAGTCCAAACCAGTTGAGAGCATGGAGGCCTATCGGTATGGGTTTCCACTGGGGAATGGCTACGCTGAGCATGAAGGACAAGCCATAAGATTTGAGAGTGCTGAATATTGACTAAATGTTACCTACATTCTATGGGGATGGTCAACTGGGAAATTAATGGTTGCACTATTGGCATATTGTTTGAGATTTGAGGAGGTATGAGAAAGCAGTGCATTGTTGCTTTCTGGAGCTGAACAAAGCATATTTCCCACAAAAAGATACATCAATATATGTGCCTCTAAAATGGTATGAAATGTCCAGACATGACTGGGAGATGGTGGTGCATCCTGTAATGGCTCTGGCTCCTGCCAAAGATTGGAGAGACAGTGCTCCAACTGGGAAAGGAATACATTCCCCAGGTAACTGAAAACAAAATATACAGAAATGGCCATAGATTACACAGTGGAAAGGAATGACAGTGAGACAAGTTCACCTGAATGATCTATCCCCCTGCCATGATCTGCGTAATGAATGCAAAAACTAGTGGGCCAGAGAAATGATAAACCTGCGTGTAAACTGCATTTTTGTCTAAAAGCAGCAGGTCAGTGTGAACAAATCTTGTTCTTCTTCTCCCTGCCTCATTATTTGATCTTTCTCTTTCCTCCAAGAGACTTTTATTAGCAATTCCTAATTTCTAGGCACTCAAATATTTTGGAAAAAAATGTTTTTATATACTTTGCTTTTTCGAGTAAGAGCATGCTACTGTATGCTTTTAATAAACATGCATTTAAACACAAAACAATATATAATCTAACACAAGTGGCTAACTAGTTGCCTTCAATGTGAAGAACCTTGCAGTGCTGTCATCAAATTAATAACCAAATCATATTTGTATACTACAGTGTACAAACACTTGGGTTTAAGTCATTATATTTGGTGTCTTGCTTTTTTAACTTTACATTTTTTATGAGAACAACTCACACAGTCTGATACTTTAAGTAGAGTTGCACAGCAAATCAACCAATCACATTCAGTAGTGGATTGATGATCATTCCGGCCACTTGAAGCTGGAATTCATCAAGTGACTAAATGAATTTTTCTACATCAAGCTTACATCTACTTCTAGAGTATTTGCTGTCTGCCTCACCAGGCTCTTTTTAAATTTTTGTGGCAGTTCTACAGGGTGGTTTAGATTACAGAAATGAGTCAGGTGAGCAACATCAGTTAGGTAATTAGCTGACACACTAACCTAAGAAAATGGCAAGTTACTGCCCAGAAAATTTGAATCAAGTTTTAGGTTCAGAAACATGTAAAACCATACCTATACACAGAACTGAAACTTCTCATCTGTACTCCCAAGCGTACCAAGTCAGTTTGGGAGTAGAATAAAAATTAAGACAAAGCTGCCTAACTTTAGAAGAAAAATGGAAATATGGGCAGGGAGAGGGATTAAGGTCAAGCAAAATGACTGGAAAGAGATTCTCAGGTGATCTCAAAGTCAGTTTTACAGATGTAAGCTACCCCATTTTGTATTGGCTACAGGGAAGTCAAATGACTGTGGCTCTAGCTTTACATGTGCTAAATGTGCCAGGACAAGCTGTCGGGGTTTTGTGCTGTTAATATACTGGTATAAAGCTTGTTGCTGTACCTGCATGCTTAAATTGGTATGCTATGCTCCCTATACAGACGTTTAAGCAGAACTTTGTACATCAATTGAGTAAATGCAGAAAACTGTTAAAATGCTACTTTTTAGGGGGTAGACTTATGTCTAATAAACACAACAGCTGTTTAAGCACAGTACAAAGATATGGTGGCAATTAGCTCACTGTATCACCTGTGGCCCTTGAACAAATAAAAACTCTCTGAAGGTTATTGCAGCCTCTCTTTGCACTGCTGCTTTTCATGTCCAAGTGTCTGGGACAATGTACCTGTGCCTTAATCTTTTGAGATAAAAGAGGAGATGGATTCAATCTGGTGTTGTACGTAGTTTTCTGTCCAAAATACAGCAAGTTAAATGCAATGCTAGCTTCCATAACAAAAAGCTGAAATCGAGTGCCTCCTTGCTGGTTTATATAGCTGTGGAATTGACTTTAAAAGCGTGTTTCTCGAGTGAAGCAGCAGCCTTGAAGAAAGATGCACTCCCTTCAGTCCTCAAGTAGTTTCTCCATTCACTGTGCCCCTCAAGCAGGGCTTCTGGGCTGCCCGCATCCTGGGCTGAAACAGATGTCCTCGCCTAAGAAATTCCTGTTGTCACAGTGTAGCTGTGGAAGGGAAGAATGTACTTTCTGAATTCAGCCACCTGTGGCTCCTGCTTCACCACCAACAAGGGCCCTGCTGAGTAAAAACACCAGCTGTCCCCAGGCGGAGGATGCCCTTTATACCAAAAAGCAGCCTTTTAATGGCAAGGCTTGAAAGCTCGAGCGTATAAAAAAGATCCTTTCCCAGACACAAGAAGCTGCTCAACAATTTTTTGAGCGCTTCTGTTGGTCTCAGTGATTGCTCTATACTGAGGCATCCAGTGAGGCCTTTGTCATCTCCACAGGCGGAGGCGAGAGCGGGAAGGTGGGAAGCAGAGCTCCTCTGGAGACATTGATGGTACAGCAAGGCAGAATTCCTCAGTTTCCTTCTTGCTTTTTCCTGAGCGGGTTCTGGGGTTTCTTTCTGGATTTATAGGGTTTTCCTGTGTGTCTTTTTTTTTTTGGGGGGGGAGCTATCTAATACAACTGCACTACTCCCATTCACAAAGGTGGAGTGCGTACAGCAGGACACAACCCAGTTTCAGGGTAAAAGAGGTCTTCTGAGGAGACGAGCTACACATTTTGGAAAACTTGTGTCATTCGCGTCATTAGATACTAGGAAAAAATCATTTACTCAAAGGCTGGTGAGGCACTGGCACGGGCCACCTACAGAAGCTGCGCTGCTGAGGCGTTCAAGGCCAGGTTGGACGGGGCCCTGGGCAGCCTAAGCTGGTGAAGGTCAGCCCTGCCCACGGCACAAGGTTGGAACTCTGAGCTCCCTTCCAACCAGAGCCACGCTACAAGTTCCCACCGTTCTCAGCATGCAGATGAAAGAACCAAAGCCTCAGGGTTGGCACAGCTCTTCCTAAGGGCTTAAAAGCAGACACGGCCACCGCGCTCACACTCGAACCCAGGCGCTGGGCGTGCGCTGGGCGTGCTTTTTAACCCGCGTGACCACGGAGGGGCGCGTCGTGTCCCTCCGTAGGCCCCGGCAACGAGCCGGAGTGCCGCGGCGGCCGTTCGCGGTCGGCAGCGCGGGGTCCGGAGCGCCGCGGTGAGCGGGCGGCGGCGCGACCCGGGGCCGGGGGAGGGGGCCGCGGGTCAGCGGTGTGCGTTAGTAGCGATGCTTCGCTCGGAGACGTGGGCCCGCCGTGAGCCGGGCTGCTGAGGCGGGGCTGTGTTTTGCCTGCCTGTCTGCTCGCTCTGTTCGGGGTCGCGTATTCCGGCTTGTTTTTTTTTTTAACTCGTTTTAGCCCCGTTTTCAACGTGCGGCTAATGCGTATTTCGAGTGCGGCGGGGTTGCGGGTGGATCGCTGGTATTGCGCTTGAAACTGAAACGCAGGTATTTAAAATCGCAGGCAGCGTTGCTTAACGTTGGGAAATACGTAGCATTTGGGATTTTCTAAGTTTACACGAGTTGGTAGGTTGTTTCCAGCGTTTTGTGTTTTGTCCTCTGTTTGTCCCGTGCTTTTTGTCCTTCCGTAATCGTGTGTGAGGAGATTATAGGCAGCATGTCCTTAAGGGTACAGAGCAAGCTGTTGTTTGCAATGGGATTTCTCACCCGTTCGGGAAACAAAACTATTATCACAGCTTTACAAAGCGTGCGAGTGTTGACCGTAGCAAAAGGTGACTGACTAGAGCATTTGTATTTTAAATAGTCAGGGAAACATGCAATGAGAACGGCTTAGAATGTAAGGGACCTTTAAAGACCACCCCAGCTCCAGCCCCCTACCATGGGCAGGGCTGCCCCTTGCCAGCTCAGGCTGCCCCAGGGCCCCGTCCAGCCCAGCCTTGAGTGGCACCCATCCCTAGAGCCACTCAAGGCCAGAGGGATGGGGCCCCCACGGCTTCTCTAGGTAGCTTGTGCCAGCACCTTTACCGCCCTCTGAGTAAAGAATTTCAGCCTAACATCTCGCTTTTAAACTTTCCTCGTTTAGGTTAAAACGTGTCTCTCGTGTCCTGTCACTATCATGCCGTGTAAAAAGTCAGTTTCCCTCCGACTTATGAGCTCCCTTCGAGTACTGGAATGCTGTGATGAGGTGATGCAAGTGAAAGAAGCCCCTGGCCCTACTGCCATGGGCACCTGGCACAAACCCCATGCTTGTTATATCACCTGTGTGTGTTGGTGGCTGCAGTCCTGCAGGATGCAGTGCTGGACCTCTGGATCAGAGCACCTCTGTCATTTCCCACCATATCTAATTCACTGCTGCATGCCAGAGCATTGCTATAAAGCTGAATCTTTAGTTGTCCCCAGAACTGCATCAGTTTTTCAGATAGTTCTGAATTTAGGTTGAATTCCCTATCAAACAAATTAGAATAGTGCTAAATCGAGAACGGCACTGGGGAAGAGAGTCAAGAGTGATACCTGCAGTCACTTTTTTTTTTTTTCTGCTGCATGTGGTAAGCTTCAGTGTATGATGTATCACTAAGAGTTCCCTCATTTGCTATTTTTTATTAACATAAGTGTCCGAGTCAGCTTGTTCACGAGAGTCATCAGATGAACAGCCTGGCATGCATGCATATTGTGCTGAATGTATTTGGTGTGTGCCATGGTTCATAAATAGTGTTGTCAAGTTGTATAGTTTTCATGCGATTTCATGCCTTTCCACAGAGAAATTTTGACATTTCTTTGTGACTACTGAAGGCGTGTCCCAAAATTTCCGTACTTAACTTGGTTAACTGCGTTCATACCCTAAAAAAAATAAGAGAATAAAATATACTGCAGAACAGGCAAAATGTATGTTTACAGTGTCTGCAGTCTATTGTATTACATAGGAATCTTGGAGATAAATGGCTTGTGCATTACTGTTTCAAGTGCACATGCTGAAATAATAATAGTGCAAATTAGACAAATTAAGTAATGTAAGAAGCAGTTGGTTAATTTGTCATCCTAAGTTGACTTGGAAAGCTGATAGGATTTAGGCATCAAGATCCAAGGACTTAAAGGTCAAAAATTCAGGCGTGTATCTGTATCTGGGTCTTTGTTTATTACAAACATAGAGTTTCTTTTCTGGTATTTTAGTTCATTTGATTAGAGAGCAGAAAGTTGGGCATGAAATGCAGTGTATACATGTATGTTAAATGTACACAATCCCAGTATAGGTGTTATATAGGGCTAAAGATGGCCAGAGGGTCGTCTTTGACAGATACTGTAGAGTTCTCCCTTGAAAAGGTGTCATGGCAGTGTACAGTTGTTTGTTGAAACAGGAGAATTTGGATGCCTGCACTTCTCTACATTTAACTTCACTTAAATGTACAAGTAATTTGGGTTTTTCGGCAATGGAGTGGCCTACATGGCACTAAGCTTGCAGGAACCAGCTTAGTTTCATCTCTCTAGAGATGAGACGTGGCTGATGTTTACTACAGGCTGCCTGATCGAGTAGAACCTTCTTCCTCCAGCTACAGGAGGCGCGACGATCACAGGCTCTTGTGCTCCTGGGGGTTTTCTGACATCTGCTAGGAAATTAGCACAGCACACTGCAGGCAGTCCAGGAGGCTCCTGAAATGCATTGAAGATGACTTCTTGAGTCAAGTAATAGACAGCCCCGCCAGGAGGAATGCAATTCTGTACCTGTTGTTCACCAGTGCAAGTGAACTGATTGATGACATCAGGACTGGAGGCTGCCTGGGCTGTAGTGACCATGCAGTGGTGAAGTTCATGCTTCTGAGGGATATTATGCAGGCAAAGAATAAAATAAAGATGGTACATTTTAGGAGAACCAGCTTTCAGCTCTTTGGGGAGTTAGTTAACAAAATTCTCTGTTCTGAAGGATGAGAGAGCAGATCAGAGCTGACAGATCTTTAAGGAAGCTTCGGGCACAAAAGCTCTCCATCCCCTGTTGTAGGAAGTCAGGAAAGGAAGGTTGGAAACCTATGGTTCATGAACCAGGATCTTCTGGTCAAACTGGAGAGCAAGAGGAAAATGCACAGGCAGTGGAAGCAGGGACAGGTACCCTGGGAAGAGTATAGATATGCTGCTAGGCTGTGTACAGATGGACAACTGGAACTGGGCTTTGCAGGGGGTGCAAAGAAGAAAAAGAAAGGCTTCTACAGGACCATGCTGAACAGGGCTCTGAGCAACCTGATCTTGCTGTAAGCGTCCCCGTTCTTTGCAGGGTATTAGTCTTGATCAATCAAGGGACATCAAAAGTCCCTTACAGTTCAAATTATTTTGACTGTATGACTTTGTGTTAAATCTATTTGTGTGGTATTTAAGCTTCACTATAAAATGTGCACTTGACTATTGACCTTATTTTATCGTGGAAATGGGTTTTGGGTGGAAGCAGGTAGAAACTTCTTTAATCCTTGCTACCATACTGGTGGTTGTCTGGTGCAAAGATGATAAACTGAGGTTACCCATTAGGCCACTCGCTGGTGTCATGACTGGTGCAGGATTCCTCCATAGTAACAGAAGCAATTTCTCTAGGGATGCAGCATTTCAAGTAATAACATCTTGGAAACATGAGTACTTTTTCCAGCCAGGTGTTTCTCTTACAGATGCCTGCTCTAGCTTGTTGGTTGCACACTCTTAAAGGACCAATTTTATTGTTGCATTTTGACAGGCATGCAAGTCTCAGGCCTGAGGTTTACACACTGGATTTGAGTGCCTTAATCTCTTTGTTCAGCCTCACCAACTTGTAGCTAATTCTGGCACGAGGATGAAGCTGCATGCTGAATTTTGCATATTTTACTGAAGTGGGCTGACAGTGCATGTCAGCTCACTTGAGTTATTTTGGATTTTTAAACAGCTGAGATGTGAGTTAGAGATAATGCTGGAGTTAGGTTAACATTAGATGGTTGGTATTTAAACATTCAGGTTAAAGTAAATAAGTGTTGCAGTTGTTAGATTTTTCTGGGTCTATGTAAACTTCTTTGCTTCTGCAGGTCTAGGGAATTGTGACAGTAATCTTGACTATCTGTTCCCTGCTTACTCTGACCCTAATCCTAGACTCAGGCACCCCAGTGGCCTGAGGGATTTAAAGGAACTAGTTATCCTAAAGTGTTCTATTTTAAAGGACACAAATAGATGTGGGGTTACTGTTACATAGAAATTGTATGGTGTCTTTTGCCTGAAATACCATGAAGTTACATATTTGACTATTCACTTATTTTTTTCAGGGTCTACTGAGAATTACCATCTTCTTCTACCTCTCAGATTTTGTATGTGGATCCCAAAATGCGCGTAACTTGCAGGAGACTCGTGACCATCCTGCTCAGTTATGAGGAAACATCCAGCAACCTTAGGCATCCTGGAAGAAGATTTCTCTAAAAAAAAAAAAATCAGAGCAAAAGCTCCTTTAGAAATACAGAAGGCATCATATGATATTCTAGCTTTTGGCTATTGTAGTCTTAGGAAAAAAAAGAAATGAACCGTTACACAATCATGAAGCAACTGGGTGATGGCACCTATGGCAGTGTCTTGATGGGAAAGAGCAATGAGTCAGGAGAGCTTGTTGCCATCAAACGGTATGTAACTTTTCCATAGAGTAAAGATACTTGGAAAAGCTGTAAGATTTTTGACTTCATTGCTCTATGTAGCCTGTGTACAAGAAAAAAATCCCTTCCTTTTTAAAGGAATTTACCATAAATATTTATTTTATTCAGTTGCTCAACTGAGTGTGGGTCTTGCTTTCTTCTAGTACATCAGTAGACACATTAATTTGTGTGAGTTGCAGGCAAATGCATCTTATTTAAGATTTCAATTAGCTGCTCTATAGGTTCTGTAACAGAAAAATGCAGTAAACAGCATGACATTGATAGCCCAGTCCTAACATCTGAGTAACGCCTAATTATCCGTATTTTTACTTAAAACTTCCAATTAGAAGTATTACCCTCTTATGCATAGAGACTGTTGTATTTATGTATGGATATTGGAAAAAAATGAAGCTTTTTTTCACTATTTAAAATCTTTGAATAAAAATCTTTGAATAAGCTTCTAAGAATGTCTGATCTAGTCAGATGGCTAATGATAATTTTAGGCAGTGAAGGTACGTAACAATTTTGAAAATTAGTCTTATTGTTTTCCTGGAATGTGTGACTTAAGAAAAGCTACTGCTTTTTGCCCATTTCAAAACCCATGTTCTGTATTCAGTGTTGCTGTCCACGTTATTACAGGCACGATTCAAGTGATGCAGCAGGATTTTTATGTCCCTGATGCTTTTAGAAATACCTTGTAGTATAATTGTCTTCACTAAAAATGTTTGCAACAATTAATCATGAATATTTATTTCTAATAAATAGTTATGTTGGCTTTGATTAAGTTGTTGAAAACTACTGTAGAATGTTTTAAATTTGGCTCAAATACAGCTAGTGCTGTATTTGGAAAATAACATATCCAGATCTTGCTTTGTTCTGAAAGCATTCTGTTACTGAAAATACTTTCTGACTTTTATTTCAGAATGAAAAGAAAGTTCTATTCATGGGATGAGTGCATGAATTTGAGAGAAGTCAAGGTAAAATGAGGAATGTAATACACTGGAAAATAAGTGTCTGGTTAGGTTTGCCTGAAGGAGAAGGGTGTCTACTACGTATGTGTATAAGGTTGAACTCACTGAACTGTTCAAGTGGAAATCACAGGCTCCACAAAGCTGTGGGCTTCTGGAACTTCTAGAGCTGCTTCTGGTTTGTTGGAATATCCTGCCTTTCTCGTGCAGTGGCCGTGTTCTGTAGCCAGACCTCTTTTCTCTGAGAAAAGACACACACTTTTTGTGTGTGTGGTTTACCAGTTTGCTCTTGCATGGGTTCCTAGATGTATATCCACTTTTCATGTTTTCTATTTGAGACTTCTTTAGAAAACACTGGAAGTTTTGGCTACCCAAGTGACAGAATAATGCTTGACACTTGAAAACCTTGCCTTAAATTTCAAGCAATCTCATGTTTCAGGCCTCTAATTTTCTGTAAATACAAAACTCACTGCCAGAGGAGTTGAGTATCCATAAGTCAGGTATCTACAATTTAGGCTTAACTTTCTGGAAATAGCACATATGTCCAGAAATGAAATCTGCAAGTTGGGGGCGGGGGGGGGAGGGGATATTCTTTTTCATAAAAACAGCCATTGACACTGTCTCCCAAAGTATTCTCCTGAAGAAGCTGTCAGCCCAGGGCTTGAGCAAGTACACTCTTTGGGTGAATAATAGGCTGCATGGCCAGGCTCAGAGTGGTGGTATGTGGGATTAAATCCAGCTGGTGACTGATCAAGAGCCCTGTTCCTTCGGGGTTGGTACTGGGGCCAGTCCTCTTCGATATCTTTATCAATTCCTTGATGAGTGTACCCTCAGTAAGTTTGCAGATGACACCAAGCTGGCAGGAAGCGTCCATCTGTCTGGGGGGTAGGAAGGCCCAATGGGGAAATCTGGACAGGCTGAATGGTTGGGTTGAGGCCAATGGGATCAAGTTCAACAAGACTAAGTGCTGAATTCTGTGCTTTGGCCTCAGCAGCCCTAGGCAACGCTATAGGCTTGGGGGAGAATGGCTGGAAGTGTGTGTGAAGGAAATGAACCTGGGGGTGTTAATGGACACTCAGCTGAATATGAACCAACAGTGTGGCCATGTTACCAAGAAGGCCAGTGGCATCCTGGCTTGAATCAGAAATAGCTCTGCTAGCAGAAACTAGGGTATGATCCTTCCTCTGTCTTTAGCATTGGTGAAGCCACACCTTGAGTACTGTGTTCAGTTTTGGCCCCTCACTGCAAGAAAGACACTGGGGCCCTGGAGTGTGTTTGGAGATGGGCAACAAAGCTGGTGAAGGCTCTGGAGTACAGGCCTTATGAGGATCAGCTGAACGAGCTGGGATAGTTTAGTCTGGAGAAGAGGAGGTTTGGGAGACCTTACCACTCTACAACTACCTGAAGTGTGGTTATGGTGAGGTGGGGATTGGCCTCTTATCCCAACAGGGATAGGACAAGAGGGAATGGCCTCAAGTTGTGCCTGGGGAGATTCAGGTTGAATATTAGGAAAATCTTCTACAAAACAGTGGTCAAGCCCTGGAACAGGCTGCCCAGGGAGGTGGTAGAATCACAGTCCCTGGAGGTGTTAAAGAAATGTTTATATGTTGTACTGATGGTCATGGTTTTGTGTACAGTATTTGTCGTAGGTGAATGGTTGGGCTGGATGATCCTGGAAGTCTTTTCCAACCTTGGTAATTCTGTGATTCAAAGAAAAAAATGCTAGGTTTTCTGAATCTGTTCTGTAAGCAAAAGCTGTTACAGGTGCAGAAATGCCTTTCGTTCTAGGCAGTTAAGTACTTGTGTTATTCTTCACCTCAGCTATGATGTAATCCCTATAGATAGCAGCAAATATTAAAAGTAGCTTAAAATTATTTGTTTTAAAATTAATTTAAAATGTTGTAATCTTCCTTTGCCTCTAAGGGCAGCAAAACAAGATAATTAGAGGCTACCTGATGGATGTGTTTCGTTAATTCCTTCCTAGAAACTTTTATGTAGTACGAATGTGGCTCTGGTAAGGAAATGTTCACAGTCAAGTTATGTCTTCTTGTTTTGTCTCTGTTATAGTCTCTGAAGAAGCTAAATCATGCCAATGTAATAAAACTGAAAGAAGTCATAAGAGAAAATGACCACCTTTACTTTGTGTTTGAATACATGAAGGAAAATCTCTATCAATTGATGAAGGACAGGTACATCTTTCTCATAGAACAAGCAGTGGGCTATCATGCTTTATGTATCTTCCTTATATTGTCTTGAAGAACATGCTGGAATTTCTGTTTTAGGCTCTTCTTGCAGCCCCACTGATGTGAACAGGATCTGCTGCACCTGCTTATCTGAGGGTAAAATTCTGCATTGCTCAGCATAACAGCATTGCATGTTGTAATACTTATGGGAGTAAGATGATATTTATTCAATTATTAATGTGATAATTTGCATGTGTTTTTTGTATTTATTGAGCCATAAGAGAAATTCCAGATACTTCTTCCTTTATTATCCTCCTTTAATACATAAAGGATTGGACAAATGCTGTTCATTCTGCTTTTGCTTATAGATTTAGCTTAAGGTGGGGGTGGTCATCTTCTCATGAACGTGCTTGAGTGTACATGAAGGCCACCGTATGGACTGTGTGACGAAGGGGTATGCAGGGCAGGCTCTTGCTTGCTGTAATACAAGGTGTGCCTTCATCTGATCAAACAAACTACAGGGCAACCAGATTCATCTGCAAGTAGACATCTTCTGTACAGAGAAGTCACTCTGTGGTAAAGATAGTGAGCAAAATTATGTCTTGGCAGCAGGGAGGTTTTTGACAAGTACCATGCGAATCTAAGCATGTAAAACTTGACAGGTCTGTTTTCATCTGTTTGAGACATTGCACAAAATTAAGAAATGCCTATGTTCTGTCTTACAGGAAAAATACTGTTTATTTTAGTTTTGTAAAGTTATTAATCTTTCTTCACAGAAACAAGTTGTTCCCTGAGTCAGTCATCAGAAACATGATGTATCAGATATTGCAAGGGTTAGCTTTCATCCATAAACACGGTAGGTTTGACACTAGTTTACCTGTAAAGTACTTTCATAGGAAAAAAAGACAAAGGCTTTTAATTTTCCATAGTAAAAAAAATTATTCCACACTGTTTCAAATAGATGTGGTTTAAAAACACATCATGAAGTTACCTTTGTTATAATGAGATACGCTTTCTTTTTGAAACCTCTGGATATTGTTGGTTAAAAGTTTAGTACTTTTTTCTTACCTTAGATGCCAGGCGAGTAAACAAATTAAAGAAGCTTAAAGGCTGTGCTATGCTGTGCATATCTGTTACTTCAAGAAAATCTGTTTAAGAAGCATTTATACCTTACAGATGGCAGTTTTTACTTGTCTTATCATAACTAATACGGTGCCCTTAGTCATGGAATATATTGAAATAACTTGGTCACTAAATATTCAACCAATCTCCTTATCAAATACATTTTGGATTTAAATATTTTAAGAGTTGAGCTTTAAAATAAAAATGGTGCTGTGTGCTTGCAGTTATGACAGAAAAGCGTCACAGCACTTTTAGTTATTGTGTAATATACATCTGGAAACTGCATTCTGAAACACTGACATCAAACTTATCTGCATTTCAGGAAGTATTTTCCTTCTGCTCTCTTGCTTTACTCTTAGTTTGTGTATATCTTTCACATGACAGTGGTATCCTCAAAGCTTTCCAAAGAGAGTTAAAGTGTCACTCAAGTTAAACCCTATCAGAAATCCCTTTACTCTGGCAAAGCCTGTTGATGGGTTCAAGTGAAAAATCAGTTCCATTTAGTGTTGTCAGATACCCAGGAATTGATGGTTTCTGTCTTTCCGATCAAGATCATACACTGTTCTCTGATTTATTAGTGTTCATGTAGAAAGAAGGAAGGAAAAGAGAAATAAATGAGAGAACTAGAGTACATGAAAAACTGCCATTTCTAAGTTATTGTATTAATGTCTTGCTTTGTACATAAGTATCTATGAATTAGAGATAGTGAAATGTAACTGCTTGAATTTACCATAATAATTTCAGACACTTGCTTACAGTGGTTGTCAGTTTCTGCATGCAGAAAGTGTATGCTTTGCTGTAGTAAGTCAGTTATCTATGAAACTGATTTATAAAGAAATCTTGTCTACCAGTTAAGCAGCAGAACTGGTTTGCTCAACTATTTACCTACTCCCCAGGTACATAGCTGCTAAAGCCAGTACTAAGCATTAAAGAAACTTAATGTGCTTGCATTACTAATATTAGCATTCCTGAGTGGAATTTGGACATAAATTTAATTAAGAATATGTGATATAATAATCACTGGAGGTAAAATGTGTGTACTGGGAGTAGGGTTGCCATTCACTTATGTTCAATTAAGAAAATCAAAAAGCCAAAGTAAATTTTGGATGACTGTTGGACCTTGCTATTTAAGAAATGATAACACTATGTACTTTTTCTTTTTAATTTACTGTAGGATTTTTTCATAGAGATATGAAACCTGAAAACCTTCTTTGTATTGGTCCAGAACTTGTAAAAATAGCTGATTTTGGTTTGGCTAGAGAGCTGAGATCTCAGCCACCATACACAGATTATGTTTCTACCAGGTGGTAAGTATATGTTGAAGCTAATAGGTTATCTTAATTAATTACCTTTCTGATTACCATTTTAGTTCATCTGTTCCTTTTTTCCCATCCTCACAGGTACCGTGCTCCTGAAGTTTTGCTGCGATCATCTGTTTACAGCTCACCTATTGATATATGGGCAGTTGGCAGCATAATGGCTGAATTATACACGCTAAGACCCCTTTTCCCAGGCACAAGTGAAGTAGATGAAATCTTCAAAATTTGTCAAGTATTAGGGACTCCAAAGAAGGTAAGACTTTTAGAACTCGTGCAGTAGTATTTAATGAATAAATTAAACTTCTATAAGATATTGAGTATTACCTCACATCCAGAACATACATCCAAACTTTTGTTTTAGTAAACTTACTGTGGAGTTCTTCTCAACTGTCTTTTTAAACATCCACTGAGGCAAAGAATACTGGCCTTCTGTTGTTTAAGAGTCTGTTTGGTTTTTGTAACATCCTACTGTTACGTGTAATCCTGCCTTTAACTAAAGACATACATATCAGAATTAAAAAAAAAAAAGTCTTTAGATTTCATTTTGCCATAGCTGATTAGTTTTCCTTTCCCAAAACTGTAATTTCCTTGTCTGGTACCTAGAATTTGGAGCATGTGGAAATTACTCTGAATAAGTTGAATTATTATATTTTCTTACTTTTTAAGCATAAAAGAAATACCTGATCTCAAACACAAATTCACTGTGTAGTATTCTAATGACAAAAAGTAAGTGAGAAAAAATTTCCTTCATTATTTTCTGGAAGGGCTAAATAACTCAAAATCTATGAGGGAGGTTTGGGTAGTGCTGTTATTTACTTCAGTTTAAAAGATTTTAGGAAATGGCTGTATGAATGTAAAAGCTTGTTTTAAGTAGTGAATACTTCAACATCTCTTGAAGCTTACACGTGGGATTTTTTTCATACCAACTAAATATGCTTAATCCTTGAATTACAAGTGCTACGAGTTATTAGTTGTACTGAATGAAGACATGAACTAGTCAGAATGTGACTGCTAAAATGCACAGAGACATACAGAAACACAGGTTGAAAAGATGAAAAGGTGAGTTTGAAGAAGTTGTTAAAGAATGTTCAGAAGAGAATAAATTTCTAAGCGCTCACATTAAGTGCAAACCAAGAATGTGAGAAAATGAACACAACAGCTTGACAAAAGTTGAAGAACATAATGGTGGAAAGCTAAGATGAAGAAAAAAGGAGTGTGTAAGCAGGGACAGACTTAAGCCAAGCCTTGAAACTGAAGCGTCTGAAGCTATGAAAAGATTTCAGAATCAATTGGAATAGAAGAGATGAGCTTACCTTTGAAATGTTGAATTAATTGGAGGAAAAATAGGGAATGTAAGAAGTGTGTTTGGGGGAAGAAAACTATGATGGCTAAGGTAAGAGATGACAGATGTATTATGAGCATTTTGTCCACGAGTGTAAACATATCTGTGAAATTACTAACTGAACAGTCTCTAGATTTAGCAAACCATTGGTGTTGTGCAATATAAAATGAAGTGTAGTGCTTGTACAGAAGAGGAGCTGGTGACTGAGGAACTGAGAAACAGAAAACTTAAAACTGAAATGGAGTAAGTTTAGCTGGGACCATGCAGAGCTTAAAGTGGTGGGAAAACATCCAAGAGAACACACTGAGAGAAACAGGTGCAAATTCATGACAGAACAGAGTATAAAAGGTCAAAGGTGAAGTTATATAATATATATAACCAGTGAAAGTGAAAATTGAGCCTAGATGAGTAAGTGAAAAGCGTTGTGTAAAACAGTGCTTTCTTTGGCTATCATGCATGAGAAATAGTGTGTAGTATGTAGCAGTATTTTAAGAACTGAGCTTTCAAATCCAGATGTAATTTGAAGTAGTCCACAGGTCTAGGACAGTAAGAAGAATGTGTTAAAATTCATTAAATTATCATCTGAGAGACAGCAACACAAGAGCTTCTGGAACATTTTCAGTGCATAGCAAAAGTTCTGGGTGTGCAAGCAGATCAAGGGTGACTTTAATGACATGTAACAGAGCAGAGCTGAGGTGAGTGGTGTGGCTCTGTAACTATTAGTAGCTGAAAAGCATATAGCAGGTTGTTTGGGAAAGGAGAGAGCGTCACTGGCTGAATATTTCAGAGAAAATTGTGAAGACCCAGGGGGTTAGAGGCACTGTAAGTCAGCACTCTAAGACCAGAAAGCTGTAACTAGTTGCATTGTGCCTCTGTCATCTGTTGGGCAGTCTTGGGATTTTTAATCTCCATATGGCACTGCTAAGGCATTCTTACGGGACATAACTGTGTGAGAGGAGTAATTAAATATTATAATACAGTCTATCACAACAAATAATATATTTTTCTCTGAGTTTTTTCTGTGTTCTGAAAAACACAAGCAGTTATTTTGGTCTGTTTTTTGTGGATAAAGTTTTACTAGTTTTTTTTTTTTTCAGATGTAGGCTTTAACCTGCAGTAAGCAATGACAGAAGCTATGCCCAGAAGCTGTCTTCATTTCAAATTGCCTTCCTTTTAGTGGTTTAAGTCCATAATATGATGCTAATGACTTCTGTTGGTTGATTTGTTAAACGAATAACAAAAGTAACCACTTCTAGTAATAACAGGCAGCTACTTTGCTCGGTTTCATAACCATGTTATTACATTATTATAGATACCATTCTGTTATCCAGTTCAAGTATTGGCAGTGCTCTGAGAACATGCCAATTTAATGAAGACATTAATGAGAACCTGGAAAGGAGAGATTAATGAAATGTGGTTTTGATAGCTGAAGTTTAGCAATGACATTTCAATTAATTTAAATTTTATTTTATTTATTTTATTTTTTTTTGAGAAACTGAAGTAAATTCTTTTTCCATGCTTCTATTTTCACCTTATCCTAGTACTTTACCTGTTCAATACTTGGCCATTGCTATTCAGTTCTAAACTGTTCCCTTACTGGTGAAATGTCACTAGCTCCAATAAGCAAAGGAGATGCAGATGAGAAGGAAAGTCTACCTTAGAAGCCAAGATTAGAATTCAGAATTTCTTATAAAATTAGTTGCAGTTTAAAAAAAAAAAAATCAGTGTAATATGTAGAGTACTGTACTTGAAGTCAAGAATTATTAGAACTGCATAGGTATTAACTGGGTAGTTATTCTCTATTTCTGTAGAAGAGGACGTAGGAGCTATGTAGTACATTGTACATCAGCAATATTGTGTTGGAACAAAGACAAATACCACGCCAATGTGCAGATAAAGGAGAACAGTCCATTGACATAAGAACTAATCTTTCTGTTCCACTTGCTTTCCATTTATAAGTTTTGCATTTCAAGAAAGAGCTATATGTATTAGAGTCCAGAGAAGAGAAACCTTGAAAATTCAAGACCTGGGAATTCAGTTGTTTGGTCTTCTCTAACCTCTGCAAAGGAAGACTTTAAGAAAGAGCAAGAAATACACCTAATTAATAAACAGTCTGCTTTAGGGACACAAAAGCAGTAGTTGTTTGTGGCATTCATGGACTGTAGCATACTTGGCAATGATCTTGTATTGCTACAAGATAAATATGTATTTTTCTAACCTGAAGGGGAGTCAGTCTACGCAATAGACTGTTTATAGCAGTTGTGGCCATGGAAGTGGGAACTTCATGACAATAATACCTGTGAGGAAGGGACAGTAGCATGTTCTAGATGATCTCTTGAGATCTTTGGTCCTAGGATTCTGTATTCAAACAATGGAATTATCAAGCAAGCAAGGACTTCAGGTTTTACTACTTGAGGGTTGAACACTCTCACAAAAAGCTTTCATGCCATGGTCATAGTTTTGTGTCTAGTTGTAATTACATCACTGACTGTCTTAATGGTGGACATTGTGTAGGCTGTGTCATGGTTGCACCATTATGGTAGGGTGATGTAATGCAAAAGAGCCAATGCTTTTGCATAAGCTTTACTAATCCCAAAGAAAATGCACAGATGCAAGTTAATACCCATCAGTTTAATTGAGAGGTGCTCTTGTTGCTAGGGACTGTAAGACAGCCAGTCAGTCTCTGCCAAGTCCTCATTACTGAGTGCAGCATGCTTGTAGCATGTTCACCCTGGGATTACCCCCAGTGGATACTGGTGGTGGCCAGCAAGATGTCTGCTAAATCCCCTTAGTACCGTGGCCGTGTATGTAACAGCAGAAAACAATGAAGCACCATGTATCAGGATAAGCAAGATCCTTTGCAGAAAGCAAGAATTTCTCACAAGTTCCTTCTAGCTGCAAGCAGAAACTACAGGTGTTCCCAAGCAAACATGAGACCTTTTTTATGGGCTAGTTACCTGTTCAGGCTGTGATCTGTATTTTTCCACACACCTGGGTGGGAAGGCCTCACTTTTAGTATTCCCCTGTAGCAAGTACATAGAAATAAGCTCAAACAGTTGACTTCTGTAATAGATGGGATGTGCTTAGCTGCTCCTGGTACTACTGAACTCTTCTTTGGAGAATATATCCAAGTGTTGTATGTAAGAAGTCTGTTCCCCCTTTACCTACAGGAGAGCTCAAGGAGCGGTACTTGAGACTGATGCTGAATTGACTGGTGGATTGCAATTAAAAATAATACTTGTCCTTCGCTGTATAGAAAGGAACTACACAGACCAAGCATGACTCAAGCTACAGAAAACTTAATTTGAGCTAATATCTCAAACACATGGAGTCATTTTTTTTTTCTTAAACTTGTTTTTCTTTTCTTTTAAACAGAGTGACTGGCCAGAAGGATACCATCTCTCTTCTGCTATGAATTTCCGTTTCCCACAGTGTGTCCCTATCAGCCTAAAAACTCTCATTCCAAATGCAAGCAGTGAAGCAATACAGCTCATGAGTGATATGCTGAACTGGAATCCGAAGAAGAGACCTACAGCAAGTCAGGTCTGAGCACCTGAATTATTAAGGATAAGACTGCATTGTTCTGCATTGGCAAAAATTGGTAGATATGGGAATATAATTTGACTGTCATAATCTTGAAGGCTAGAGAACACTTTTGAATGCTTTGGTGGGAGATGCTGAAAATGAAGCTGATAATGTTTTTGTAAAGTTGCAGATGAAATGCAGTAGCAAGAGTGCAGGATTATTTTTTTTACTAGGAAATGGGCTGTAAAATATATTGAGTGATAAGGGAAGAACTTTGAGAACATAACCAGTAAGTCACCTAGGTCACAGTTTTTCTCTAGGTTAATTAAAAAAATATATATAGATGTCTACATCTCTGAAATTCTCTGAAGTAAGTATATTCTGCTTATTTTTGAGTATTGATACCTAATGCAATGCTATTTAGAAGGTATGAAAGGAGGGTGCAGTTGGGAAACAAAAGGAACATAATGCAGTTTATCATAGGTGGATGTCAGGGATTCAGAAGTGGCTAAGTAAATGTTGCAGAGCAACCATTATCTCTTCACTTTATAAAGCATTTCTTTTTTTTTTTTTTTTTGTTACAGTTGCTGAGATCAAACTGTAGCGTGGTACTATATATCTCAGCATGCTGCATGGCATTTTATGAAAGCAAATAACCAGGTTCTGCCCAAGCAAGCTGTCAAGGAAGCAGCTGCAGCAGTTGTGTAATCCACCACCAAGAAGGAGAGTTTAATGCACATTCATAGAAGGGTGTACAAAGGCAGAGATTTTCAAAAACAGCTGTGAGGAAAAAATCTTTGAGAACCACCGAAGAGTAGGAATTGACCCAGGAGTAGCAGCAAGAACTGGTTTGTTAGTAAGATATAAGATAGTTAGCTGGGAAGCGTGCAATAGGGAACCAAGGGTTTTTACTGTATTAGATGCGACTTGTTTTTAAGTTGTGATTTGTTCCTGTGTGAACGTAGAATGGAGTTAAATGTAAAATGCATCTTGAACACAGAAAGAAGGAAAAAAAACAAACTCTGAACTTCTATAACACCTTCAGGTGGATCCATTGTACTAAATTACATGGTGAAGAGAGCTTAAAATGCAGAATTGACAGATAGATTCATAAGGAGTTCACATGTATTTAGCTATCTTGTCATTACTGCTGTAAAGATTACTCAAATGCTTCAGAAATGTGCTTGTATCCTTGAAGAAGTTAGCAAAATCAACTTTTTGAAGTATAGTTAGTATGTTTTATCTTCTTTTCTAGGCACTGAAGTACCCTTACTTTCAAGTTGGCCAGGTTCTAGGACCTCCTCCACAATATTTGGAGAAGCAGACTCCTATGAAACCAGTGCAGCCAACAGAATCAAAGCCAACTTTACCCAAACTGGAAGCTGTATCCAAACCAGAACCTCTGTCTTCACCTGATGAACCTGACAAAACACAGACACAGTCCCTGTCAAAGGCTAATCACCAGCCTCTCCAGCAAATTCAGTTGCCTCAGAATACAGCCAACCAGCAAGTACCAAAACAGCAGCAGCCACAGGCACAGCCATTTTTTCCATCTATCAGTAAAGACTCATCCATGGTAAGCTGCCTTCACTAAATACCTAACATAGACATGTGGTTCTTTTACAAGTTCTTCATGTATTCAGTGTGGTTGTTCTCTGAAAATCAATGTACTTATTTAAAAAAAAAAAATAAAAGAATCTATTAGATAATTAAGGAGTCATTAATTAATCCAATTAAGGAGAATTTCATTTACTGAAATCTGAAAATTAAAAAAAAAAATAGGTTACTTCATGGATGTCCAACCTTGTGGCATGCCTGAGCCATGTTGGCTGAAGAGGGATTGTCTTGGCCACTTAGGCTGCTTGGAAAGTGATGCCTCCCTATTTATTTCCATGGAAGCTATGACAGATGCATAGAGCACAGTAACTCTGATAAATGATCAGCTACAAACCGTTATATTTTGACATAGTCACCATCATTAGCTGTGCATTTGTGCCAGTGATGAGCAAGAACCTGCATGCCTATGCCCTGCGTTGTGGCCTGCACCAGTGGAGGTGATCCACGGTCACTGTCACCACCCCTGAAACACATCACCCACTGCCTCACTGTGCTCACATCCATGTGTCCAAAAACATTAAGCAAGCATCAGTCAATACTGTAGGTGCCATTTTCCTTCAACATGGAGTTCAATGACACACCTTTGCTTCCTGTGCACTACCTTGTCAGGTGCCATTTTGTCACATGGCAACAAAATGTAATGGAATATTGGCAGAAAGGTTCAGCCTCTACTGCCATACCACCAACGTCCACCTCTGGGTGCTGGCTCTGTCGTGAGCCAACATAGTAAAATAGAAAGCACTGCTTTTAGAGCAACTCCTGTAAAATATATGATATAGTTAATGTGTATTATTAACCAAGCTAATTTCATCAATATTTTTATTAAAACATTAAAAATACATATCTTAGACATAAAACTAGTGGGATATTTTGCCCTGGTTTTGTCAAACTGGTGTATCAGGCTGGTTCAGTGACAGTGCTTGCAATTCTTAGTGAGGTCTCAAGGTGTTTGTCAGAGATATTTTGATGAAATCCTACTCTTCCTGTACTTCGTCTTTGACGACTGTTGTTCATAAATGTATGTACTGCTGAAAAGTGGTGTTATTAAGGCATGATTGCGAAGCTATGGATGTCTTTCCTTGGTGAGAGATCTTATAAAATTCTAGTAAAGACACAATCACATTTTTGAGTGGAATATCTGATTGTAACTCAATACATTCTACTAGAAAATGTGCAGGTCACTTATGTTTACTGAAAACTAAGTCACAAATATAAGTTATTTTTTTTTCAGGGATTTTGAAAGCAATTCTCAAATTCCTTTATCAAAATGGAAAGCAAGGATGGATATTTTTCTTCTGTTCACAGGGCTGTGTTCAGCCAGTGTATCAAAACACATAAGAGTTGCTTGTTTTAACTTGAGTCAGCTCTGTACTATGCCCTTCCCTTTCTCTGGTTTTATCTGGAAGAGCTTGACTGCTGAACTGGGCCTTTAAACAGAATGTTAATTTGAGTACTTCAGCTAGATTTGAGCCATTTGAAGTTGGCACTCCAAAAGAGCTGCGTTCAAAATACCTGCCAACTTTGTTATACATCTTGTGCTTAAAATTTAAGGTTGTGACCAAAATAAGCACAATGCAGTGGTTTAAAAAAAAAAAAAAAAAAAAAAAACCCTTTATGTTCTTAAGGAGTAGAAGTGAACTTGATTTAAAACATAAAGTTTTAAAATAGACTTTGATTAAATTCTTTCTTTTTTCATCCTTGAAATAGAAACAAGCAGCTAGTGGCCCTCAGAATGGTGCAGTAGGTCCTAAAAGTTGCAGGAGACGGTGGGGTCAGACTTCAATAAAAGCTGTGGACAGCTGGGATGAATTGGATGATGCTGAATTTGGAATGTCATCTTCAAAGAAGCCTAGCATAGCACTGTTAAAAGAAAAGAAGAACAAGGAATGTGTTTTTAGGTAAGTCCTACAACTATAAAAATCCCTATTTAAATCTACTGATCGTTGTGTACTAAAAAAATAGTTATAGATTGATTAAAACAGATCTGCTATAACTTAATTTGCTGAAGCTCTGCAAGAATGCAAAGAGCTTTGTGAATAGGGCCAGCTTTGAGTGTGGTGTTGATATAGCACCGGTAATATCTGTAATTCTATTTTGTTTTTGAGAAATGATGTTTTACTGAAGTAGTGCATACTAGGTTTACTTGCTTTCCCATGACTGTGAAGCTAGGGGAAGTTCTGCCACAGTTACTTAGTTGCTGTTAATTCTATATAATGGGAAAAAAAAAAAAACAACACACATGTATTCCCCTTCATATTCTCATGTAAAATTCTCATGGGGTGTGCGATTTAGCTGTTAGGTTCTCTGGGAGTAAAGCCTGCTGATGAAAACAGGATAAGAGAAGAGCACTGTGAGTGTCAGTTTCAGCTTGTAGTGTTCTAAAGTGGACTTGGCTGGTTACATAGTTTAAACGTTTTGATTTTTCAGTGTGCCAGAACAGAAAGCTTCGTACTGTATCCAGCCAGGAGCAGAAAATAAAGTTCTGATAAGAAATGATTCTGGAAGATCCAATACGTCAGCAAAACAGTACTATCTAAGACAGTCGAGATATCTGCCTGGTAAGGGGAAAAGTCAACACACTATGGAAAACATAATGACCAATCCATTTGTAGTCCATATTAAATGCCTTTCCAAGAACATCTCTCCACAATTAATACAGGAAGTCCTGGCTATGTGTAAGTGGAAGAGAGGTCAGTACTGTTTGTACATCATAAAACCCTCAGTAATATGAATCCAAGATTTCTTTGACACCTGGAAATATATCCTGACTGACCATGAGCACGTCACTGTGGAGTGAAGATGCCCATCTGTAGCACAGTGATAGCTTCTAAGTGTGAAATCACTTCTTCAGTGCTTAATAGTATGCCCTAAGACTCAGCAGTTTGTCTAAAAGAGGGGAAAAGAGCTTCCCTATCTAGAGATAACAAATAGAAAGTTAATCTACACTACTTACATTTTTAAGTGTGCTTCTAATACTTCTGTTTTTATTCATTTTCAGTAAGAATGGCGTAGTAGTTTAAAAAAAATATTTCAGCACTTAGGAGAATAATAGTTCCAAGAAGCATATTTATTTAGCCATATTGATATAGCTCTGTTAACACAAGATACGTGAGCTGCTTGCATGCTGTGTAATCTCATTAATTTACTAATGCTCATAACATGCTGAAGTAACAAGAACTTCTCTGTCCTTCTGTTAAACTTATTCTCTGAAGAAACAGATCATTTTTAGTCTTGAGAACCTTTGTTTTCAATAGGTTTCACTTCTGCTAACTGAGTTGTAAAATCATAACCTTTACTGCTGTTTACAGACACTGAGTAACTGCAATAAAACTATTTTAGAAGTTCTCTTGAAAGCATAGAAAGGATTGCTCTTAAATCAGTCTCTAATTTTCAGTTGAGAAATGTAACCTAATCAATGGATGCTGTTCTTTGACTTACATTAACAATGTTTATGTTATGCTAGAAATTTTTGGGTTTTTTTTTGTTCCGGAAAGATCTAATTTTCATTGGTTGAATTATGTTTGGAAATTAATATTTGTCATAATTTGTTTCCTAAGGTGTAAACCCTAAGACTGTCTCTTTAGTAGCAGTCAATAAAGAAGGATCTCATGGAACCTGGAACAACCAGCTATTTTCCAAGCCACTGGCACACATTGGAGAAGGACTGCCTTTCAACAGAAATAATGCAGGTAGAAGTATAGTAAACAGTGGTCACCTTGTTTGTTTTTTGTCATGCTTTTAGTTAACTTACTTAACACCTTCTGGTTGAACTTCCTGTCAGCATTAGCTTATGGGCAGACTTTATTTTTTTCTCAATTTTTTCATATTTAAGCTATGTATGTTGCTTTTAGAGCATGAAGGAAGTACAGACTAGCTTCTAGAATAAAGTTCTGTCAAGATGGGTTTTGTCTGTAATCCTATTACACTAATTATCTTACTGTGATAATTTAAGCAAATAGCTTGACCTCACTACTGCCTGGTCAGCGTGATGTGCAACACTACAAAATAGCAGTCTGGCATACGAAAACAAACAAGATGCTGGGTGCTAAGCTCATAGGATCAAAATACTGCATGCCTTTTTTACAAAACTTGCAGCCACCCACTGGTGTCATCAAAGCCAGTTTTCCTCTTGGAAGTCAGGTGAAGTTAAGTTGTTCATCTGGAATCACAGAGAGGACTTTGGAAGTGGAAAAACAGCATCCATCGGTGTGATGAAATACAACTTTTTTTTTTTTTTTAAGAGATCATCATACATATTTTCTGGTTTTCAGAAATGTTAGGTCTGTGTGGCTTGGAATTCGTTGATTTTCATAAAATACTCTTGTGTGGGAGGAGGCACAAAAAGGCAGAGCTGTTTCCATAAGTGTATATCAGTAAGCTAGACAGCTACGTGCTGAATTGGGCTATACACAAAAGAAGATAAATGCCAATGGTAAAACTGCACTTCTGTCTTACTGTTTTACTTTGGTTGTCTACTAAAAACTTAAAGAATCCTAAACTGCTAATTTTGTTTGAAAACACTTAGCACTATTTCGGTTGGTATCTTAAATAATAAATGCTAATATTTCATGTTCCGGGCAGGCAACAACATTTAACAGACACATAGGGAACATGATAGCTGGATTACAGATCAGAAAAATACAGTACACGTGTGATATGCATTTCTTTTCCATATTGTTCTTTTTCATATTGATAGGACTGAAAGCTGGCATTCTGCTGCTTGGTGTTTTAAGTAACTGTTTAGTTTCTTCAAGTGGTTTTTATTTTTTCTTTACCCACAACATTGCTCTAGGGTAAAATAAGATAAGAACTAATAGTTACAACACTTCATTTGTAGAGAATGTGATCAGTCGACTTAGTAAACATGCCTGAATGCTTAAACCTGTGACTTATGCATCTGTATGACTGTAATGTGACTGCACTGTTGGTAAACTACATTTTTCATTCATTAGCAAGTCCCTCAAAAGGTATCTAGTTAAAGTAATATTTCCTGCTTGTAAAAACAAAGGAGTATGGTATTATAGTTATGTCAGTGTCAGGTATTCTTTCTTGCTCTGCTTCTCCTCATTTATTTGATATTGCCTATCCAGATCCTTCATATACTTTTCCTAAAATTCTGCCTTTCCATCTT
Organism: Oreortyx pictus; assembly: GCA_036925125.1. Taxonomy (NCBI): domain Eukaryota; kingdom Metazoa; phylum Chordata; class Aves; order Galliformes; family Odontophoridae; genus Oreortyx; species Oreortyx pictus. Next base: position 81,712,292 of record JAUPFR010000003.1, on the reverse strand, counting down.
TTTCTCTCTCTCATTTCCTTATCTACAGAAGAGAATTTAATTATACCTATTGAAAAACTATCATGCAAAGAAAGATTGAATGAAAAATTAGAGGATCCAAAAGGTAATTTATTGCAATTATATCCTCTTTGCATGTTCCATATTTATTGTTTTCTTCCAAAAATACTCCTTCAGTGCAGATTCCAAAGGATCACGTCCTTTGTTTTCAGCTGTATTTTGTCAAACTTTGCTCTCTTCCTGTGTCTGCTTTTAGACCAAGCAGCGTCTAATCACCTGAGTTAAGACGTAGCAATTTATGCAGTGACAGACAGCAGCAGGGACACAGCAGAGGTCCATCCTAGTTACCACAGTGTAACACAGTGTGAAAAGCTGCTTCTATCTTGAATTTTACTCTTTGAAGTAGTCAGCTAAATGCACACAAGTGAAAAACATCCACATACGTAAGGTTTGTTGGTTTTTTTTTTATACTGACAAAAGTATTTCGTTTCTCAATCTGCATCCAAACTAAGTGGTGGTATACTGAAGGAGGGCAAGTTATTTCCTATTGCACACATAATAACTTATTCAGGCTCACCCAATTTGCGTCAGTACACATTTGAGAGTATAAAATGGCTACACGTACGCTTACTAATTCCTTTAAGTAACATCTGAATGTTCTGCTAAGTGACTTCACAGCTTTTCTTTTGGTGAAGAACTGATCCTAAAGGAGGAACACATGCATCTCTGAAGGACTGCTCATTTATATTACTTGGCACTTGCACTGCTGACTGCATTCTAACTCTGTTAATGACTCTGATTTTACAATACTGTGATTGCACAGGTTTGGGTGATTAACTGCATTGTAAGTAGGTGGGAACTCAGGTTTCCAGGCAGCCACGTTCATATCTAAACACATTTCTCACCGCGAGCGTTGTAAAGCTGGAATATTTTACCTCTCCCTCTGTTTCTGGCAGCTGAGGTGTGCACTATGTCCCTTTGCAACTACTTGTAGTTTTTTCCTCAACTTGCCCAGTTTGAGTGATTCAGTGGCTTCATCCCTTAAGAAGAATCAGGTATGCAGTGAGGCACGCTGCCCAGACCACACTTACACTTGCTGGCACCACAGTTGTGTTTGCTTATACATCTGCTGCCAGACCTCCTCCATGCCTGAATGGACTTACAGCAAGAACCTTTGTTTTGCACAGCAGTTGTCAGAGGTAAGGAACAACCTACTGTACCCCTCAATGTATTTTTTTTTTTTTTTAAGTATTAGTAGTTATAATTTTGTGTTGAACTTCTTGTTTTTCTTCTATCCAAGAAAGAAAAGACGATTCCTTCAGACTTCTCATTTTCACCTAGCCTGCTCCTCTGGGCTGTGCTTTTCTGCAGAAGAGCTCATAAAGACATCAGATATGAAGAGGTAAGAAGAAAAAGATGGCTGAACAGTTTTTGACAGTCAGCTTTGCAGAGCTGTAGGTAAGAAACATGCAGAGGTTATATTAAGGCTTGCCATGTTTTTAAGACCTCAAAGTTTTAAGATACGACACTGATCTGTCAGAGGATAACTTATAAAGCGTTCCCAGTGAAAAGATGAGGAACTTGGGGAGGGAATAAACATGTGCATGTGTGCACATAATGTAATATTCAAACTGACTGACTCCCTCTTTTGTTTTTCAGGCAAAACTGTGAAAAAGAGCTTAAAACTACAAGGAAGTTGCTTTTAGAGTCCTTGAATAAAGTTTTATTTCTCATCAGGACTTGTGTCATCCTTTACTGTACTGGAGTCTGACATCAATTGTAGAATGGGAAGCCACGTAGAGGTGCAGCTCTTGATAAGACTTTGGATATATGGGCAAAACTGAGTCAGCTGACTACTTTCTGTTGGCTCCTAAATAGGAGGTACTACCGCTTTAATTTGGTGAGGATACTTCTGTGACCTATTCTGCATCTTACAGATCCACTGCACTAGATTGGACACTAGCACAGAAGACTGAGGGTGTTACTGGGATGAGTGTTCTGGAATCATTCTGGGGCCAATGACTTAAAGAGAAGGAAAAACTTTGGTAAAATATACAGTATGTGATTTGACAAACCTATTGCAGCTTCCGTAGGAGGATAATTGTCTTACTCTCATAGCAGGCCTTCAACCAGTGAACTGGCTGAGTCAACTTCAAGTGGTGCACCACTTACCCAAGAGGAGTTCAGATCTATCCATTTTAGATAGGTTAAATCTCTTGAGCATAAGAGTACTGCACTTATTTTTAAATATTGAAGCGCTTAAGCCTGCTTCCAGTACATGAAAGGTAAGATCCTGGCTTGCTCTGAAACTCAACATGAAGTCTTGCTATGTGGTAAGTATTAATGCACTGTTCACACTGCTCTGCTATCTTCAGCCCTGCTGCACTGTAGGATCAGATGTGCTGGAGTACGAGGAGTTTGTTAGGCATTTGAGAAGGCCCAACTAAGATACAAAGAAAAGAATTTACACTCCTCCCCAACAGACAAGTTCTGGGGAAAAACAGCACTCACTATCATTTGCATGATCACAGGAATGATATGTTTTGAAGTGACTACAAAAACGCAGATTTTTATGAATGCAACTGAAAACATTAAAGCCTCCTGTAATATCAACAGGAAATTCTGACTTTGTGGGAGGTGCTGCTTCCAACCCATCAGGAGGATACATCCCTTCCTTTCATAAGAAAGAAGTTGGATCAGCTGGACAACGGATACAGCTAGCTCCTATTGGTCCATCTGTATCAGGTAAAAAACAGCACACACACATAAGAGAAAGATAAAAATGTTAATTTCCCATGCTTCCTAAAATATTTATTAGCCCTTAGTAAGGTTATGCTCAAGTTTTGTGAATAAAATTTGGCATTTTTTATTTACACAAAAGAAGCTTCACATTTGAAGATACACAGGTGAAGTTCAAGCACTGTATCAAAATGAACTACTCTCTTCTTTACTAGCCCTATTGGGTTGCTCTGCAGCTTTGGTAGTGGTCATTTAAGACAGGTTTTCACTGTCTTCATCCCACTGTGTTAGCTGACTGCTGTCTCAGTAGGTGACAGTACTCTTGCAGCCACAAAATATCAAAGGAGTGTATCAAAGGAGCGCTTTCTCAAGTGAAAACACAAATCCTGCTACGTTACAGAAGGTAAAAGCTAAACAGCATGAGTTGAATTGCAGGCAGTAACATTAATAAAATTTTGAATTGAAGAAGAACAAACACTTCTTTTCTATAGCAGTTCTGTGACAGAAGATAGAAATTCAGTAAAATCCTCCACAGCTGTCTCAGTGTTTTCTATGAGAGTTACTGCAGAACAGGTATATCCAGTAGGTGAGAATTACTAGTAAGGTAGGCAAACTCTGGAAAACATTATCCTTGCTTTCAGGTAAGGTTATACAGGATGAGAGGCCAAACTACCCTGCTGTGTTAATATCCCTGAGTACCCCAAGTCATCTTTCAACTCCCATTCACAGCTGTGAAGTAGTAAAATACTACTCTGGTTATCATTAATTCCAAATTCTTGTTCCTTTCAGAATATTCCTGGAAAACCAAAGCTGCTCGTGCTCAGTTAGCAGGTCCTACTTACAACTTAGCAAAAAACATGAATATTTTAACTCATGCACCAACAATTCAGCCAGTACATGGAAGAACAGACTGGATGGCTAAATATGGAGGACACAGATAGAAAATGCCATCCTGGGCAAGTATTGTGTGAGCTTCGTTCAGTTCTCCTGCACTGGAAGCCTGAAATGCCTATTGCTCTAATCTTTCCTAAGACTATGCAATAGTAAAGACCAAAAAACAGGAAAACAAACCTTGTGTTCTACTACCTCTAGACTAAATGAATAAATAAATAAAATCACAATATTACTTAAAATACTGGGTATAAAGTAGGATTTCATAGGGTATTGTACAACATATCTTGCCAAATCTACTGTGTATTTGAAATCTACTTATCACTACTTTTACCTGATATTTTTTCCATAGATGACTTCTTAAAAACTGCTATAGTTCTTTGCCCTATGCAAAGTCCACCACTGACATAAGCTGCTTTTGTGTACACAAGCAGCTAGAAATGGGGCTATAGCAGAGCAGCAGTGGGCTCCTGGCCAACACATTGGTTCCTTCCTGGAAACACAACAGGGAAAGCACAGACTGTGCTTTGTGAAGAATACCAGTGCCCTACAAAGATTCCAGAACTCACTTGTACCTGAAGAGTTGCTCAGGGTCCGTAATGTGTAAGCATTCATAGTAGCAATGAGAACTCTTTGTAGCTGGACGTAAGCAGTACGCTGACAAATACTGCATGTGGAAGTTCAAGCTGCTTTTCAAAGAGGTTACTTTCCATTTTAGATCTCAAAGACCAGCTTCAGTCCCTGAGAACACCTGCAAGCTTTAATAATGCAATACCTCAACATTTATATGCTCATGTCATACATTCCTCAGCATCTGTGTTAAGTTTCACAGTAATATCTTGCAAAGAATCTCCCAATGTACTATAAATGTAGATTTTTTAATGTTGATCTAGGCTGCTTCTGTTCACAGCTGTGTTTAGGATAGAAGTTTTGTACTTAGTAGTTTTATTAAACCTGCTATTTTAAAACGCAACATGAGTATGTTCTTTAAAGACGTGAAGCTGATAATGATTACTTTAGGCACTGCTTTGTATGATTTCTTTTTTAACTGCACATAAAATTTTCAATTCCTGTTGCTGACCTGACGTGCCATAATACTTGGGCTACAGTTTAAGGCAGTAGTAAAAAAAAAAAAACACCAAAATGAAGTATTACTTTAATAGCAGAAGGGATATACAAGGATAAGGATATCTGGTTAATAACATGCTCGAATCATTGATTCAGTTGCTGTTGGTTCCATAGCTGCAGTGCAGACAGGACTGTTGCTCTCAGGCCCTGGTGCAGCTCTGCCTGTGCCCAGCCACATCCCTGCTGACTGGAGCCCAACCTACTGACTCTGTGGCTTGCCTCTCACCCTGCCTCATCACCGCGACGTGCCTGACAGATCACACTGTCAGCAGCCCTCTGCCACTGGACTCGACCTGCCTTTCCTCCCCAGGTAGTGTGGGTCCGTGTGGGTCTCAGTGAGGTCAGAGTCCTCCCTGTTTTGCTAGAGCTGCTGACCCCCACAACCACTTTCTCTTGTGAGGAAACCTGCTGCTCCCCGACAGCTGCTTTTCCCCATCCACATCCAGAGACTAAAATTATCTATCAAGGAAGGAAGATAAAAAAGAAACAAACCACACGATGTCACAATCCTGCTGAGGTACTGGCCAGATATTTAGAGGACTCTCAGCAGTCTGACCGATCAACCCCCCTGCTTCTATCCTTCACAGTATCAGCCAGCAAAGAAAGGCAAAGAAAGCAAAGCTCAGGTCCTGTACAGATACGGACACAACCAGACCAGAAAAGGGATACATTACCATCCATGTGTAGCTCCCAGGATTATTTCTGCTTCCTAAGTTTATATTTAGAATGAGTTCAGGCAACAGAGCACTTCTCAGGGAAACATCTGAGCCCTTCAGTCTTTAAGTGAACTTTCACAGAGTCTTTCAAATCTGAAATAGAAGATCTCTCTCCAAGACACAGAAGTTAGATTTTAATGTAGTATTTGTCATTATATAGAGACTGCATGCTGCTTTTTCTGGCTTCCCTCTCCCCAGCTCGTATTTATGAATCCCTGTGTCCAGGGAATGGAACAGGGCTAACACAGACAGTTCAGGTTCACAGACAGATATATGCAGATGCCCTTCAGAAAAGGCACTAAATATATCAGTCCATATGAATTATTAAAAATAAAAAAAATAAAAATACCTGTGCAGAATGCAAGTTTGAAATAATAACTTGTCAGCAGATTTATTTAAAGTAACATTTTAATTGTTGTTAAACGCAAGTGCTATGGCTACAATTCAGCATTACCTAATGAAGCGCATTTGTGATTTCTCTTACAAAGAACACTCTGTAAAAGTGACATTAATTACATTTAGTTGGGCACTTATAAATAATTTCACACAGCAGGTTTACTTTCATTGCATCACAGTAGAAACTCAACCCGCTGCTCCGTGAGTGTGTTTGTAGGCCAAGGTACTACTGCAGTGCTGGCAGATCAACAAACATGATGACCAGATAAAGTGGCAGGGGAAAGGTGACAGAAAAAGCACATTTGTTACAGGAAAACCTAATGATAAATTGGCAGTTTAGAATCACCTCTGTTGGAAAAGACCTCCGAGATCATCTAGTCCAATTTGTGTCCCGTTGTTTCAGCAGTGTGTTGAATTTAGAAGGACAAGTCCAGATGTATGTTTGAGCTTCACTCCTGCAGCTGCCTGCACACAAGGGCCAAGAGGCCTTTGCATCAGTGAACTGCAGGGCCAGAAGCTGAACTAATACTACGCTCATTTTCCTGCTTCACAGCGCAGCTGTTGAGACAAATACCACTTTGGAAGACATAACAAGGGCTCTCAATTTCTCTCATTTAAAGACATAACCCATACGCATAAGGATATGAATAACAGTGCACAGACAGCAGTGTCTGTTACATTTTTTGTATAGTGCATTCAGGCAGTGGCATTTTCAGGCTTCTTAATCATGTATCTTCAAGTGGCTTCATGTACACTTATGGCTCAAGTGGCTTTTCCATGATCTGCAGCCCGAGTCGTCCAACCATCAGTAAACTGTTGAACAGAATATTTGTTAAAAGGAAGAAAGAAAGAAAAATCAAGAGAGGGAAGGGGAGAACTTCCAAAGAAGAACACAGAAGGAAACACTGATATGACTAACTTCTATGAAAAATGAAATCTTCTGTTGTAACCTAGAGAACTTAGCTCGTAACACTTAAATATTATCACCAGGGTTGGAAAAGACCTCCAAGATCATCCAGTCCAACTGTCCACCTGCCACCCATGTTTCCCACTAAACCACATCCCTCAGTACAAACATCTGCTCGTTTCTTGAACGCAGTATAATCCATGTATAAGTTAAATAAAACACTTATTCCAAATACAGACAAGAAGAGAAGATGTGACTACCTGGCACCAGCAATGAGCCCAGGCATTGCTTTTCTGGAGTTGTAAAATCTCATCCCCATCACAGCAGACAAGGTTCCAGATGCCACTGATAAAAGAGAAGCTCAGTCAGAATGGTTTCAGGGAAGTGGGTCTGAAGTGCCAGTGCAGCACCACAATGCTGTTACACGCTTCTCAGTGCCAGCAGCCCTACGTGTCCCTCCTCCCCGCAAAAGGAAATATTTTACTTATTTTTGTTAAACAGCGGAGCAGTTGTAAGCTTTGTGGCAGCTCTGGTAAGCCTGCTCCACTGTTTGTTACAAGTGAGTATATCTAATGAGCTGAGAACACCACCTAATCACCCCATAACCTCTACTGCTCCGTGCAAATCACTAACACTCCCTCAATTTCTGCTTATTTGCACAAGAATGAGGATTATTTCCTGGAATACATATAGCCTGAAAACTGACAGAAAGATAGGGTGGTGGTAAAGATCACTACGTGGGAGCCAAATATTACTACATTTCCTATTAGATGTAGCTTGAGCAATCTAAATCTCAGCTGGAGCCACAACTGCAAATCACAGGAGGTTGCAGAGAAATAGAGTCACAGAACGATCGTAGAATGGTTTGGGTAGGAAGGAACCTGTAAGACCATCTCATTCCTACCCCCCACTACAGGCAGAGATACCTCCCACTAGAGCAGGCTGCTCAAAGCCCCATCCAGCCTAGCCTTGAATGCCTCCAGGGTGGGGGCAACCTGTTTTCAGTGTCTCAGCACCCCCACAGTAAAGAATTTCTTCCTAATGTCTAATCTAAGTCTACTCTCTTACAGCTTAAAACCATTCCCCCTTGTCCCGCACTACCTGCCCTTATAAAATAGAGTAAGATGAGTAATGACTTTGCACTAGGGTTAGGATACCATGCTGTTGTTCAAGAGGCCCACACTGTCTATGTCCAAAAGTCAGCAAGTGCAGAAGCAGCTTCACTTTCTCTCACTATGTTGCCTAAAAACTAGTGCAGAAGATGCACAGCCATTAACACTACACACCATAGTGGTTGCACCTCTTTTTTTTTTTTTTTACTGACCACACAGTTCAGTCCTCTGCAGTACTTGCCAGGGATCCCATAAAGCCCTTCAGTGCAATGCACGATCAAGTCCTGTCGTTTGTCAGTTGCCTTAAGCCCCCGTAGCACCTGAATGATAACAACACTTTGACGTGGTCACAGAGCTGCAAGAGGCTAACCTAGTGCGCAAAGGGGAGAGCAGTTTCTCAAGGAATACCTGATATCCAGTATCTACTGTATGCAACAAAGCCGGGACAAGCAATAGGGAACAGTTCGCTCCCTCCTTTCCTCTGTAGATTTGAGGCTTTTTCCCGCAGCGGTCAGGTTTAAACGCTCGGGTTCCAAGCACTTACCAAGAGAAAGCCACACATTCCTCGGGTCTTTGGACTGCTGGTAGGCACCCAGCCCCGCCAGGCCACCAAAGAGAAGGCCGGCAGCGAGAGACGGCACGCTGCCTTTGAGAAAGAAAACAATACCAATCACACTATCGATCACAACCCGCATCCACTTGGCGGTCAGCAAGGCGCTCTGCAGCCCCCTATCCCCACGCGGGCTGCCAGCCGACCCTTTCAAAGGGCAACACGCCGCGCTCCGGCCCTTCCCCCCCCCACACTCACAGCAGCTACTGACAGTAGCCCTACCTGCCCTGGCGTAGCCGATGATGCCCCCGGAGGCCACCAGCGCCGCGTAGCCGAAGCCGACCCAGTCGTACTCCATGTGCGGTGCCCCGGGCGGCAGCCGAGCGTCCCGCCCTGACCTTGCCGGCCGCGCTTCCCGCAGTGGCGCGGGGCGGAGCGGCGCCTCAGCCGAGTTCCGGCCGCGGGAGGGCGGCCCGGCACCGCCGCCTCAGGGCGCCGCTCCGCCCGTGTGTGTGTCATCCTGCCCCGGCGCTGCTGAACGAGTCACCCGGCAGTGCTTCTAAAACACCTCATAAACACAGCTACGGGATGACAGCTGTAACGGTCACCTTCTGCTGGCTATGGTGAAATCTCGCCGAGCGCGGATTTTTTTCCTCTGCAGCACGTCTAACCTGCTGAGGCTGCGTGCAGGAGGCTGAGGGAGGCTTGGGAAGGAAGATGTGCTCAGCCTCCCTCTAGCGGCTGTTATTGGGAAACAGAAACAGGGCTGTGAAACCGTAAGCCTCTCTGTTAAGTACGTGTGCTAACCACTCAAAGGAAGCAAGCTTGAAGAAGGCCCAATCCGTACCGAACGTGACGCAGAATTAGAGTTACTGCCGAAGCTCAATTGCTGCTCTTTCAGTCCCGACATCTCTTTCCATTTCCACTGCCTTCCCCACTTTGTGTCCTTACATGTGGTGGTCTGAGGACACCAGTAGGCCAAAATCTGTATGTCTATAGAGGTACATATACACACTGCATATATGTATCAGTTTCCAGCTCTAGTTGGCCAAGCAAAACAAATAAGTAACAAGCAACCCTTTCCTTTTCATAAAGTTCTTATGCCTGAAAGCCTATCAGATCTTTCTATCCACAACCATTCACGCAGCAAAATGTGTGGCGCTCTCTTATAAACCTTGAACCAACATATTTAAAGAACAGATAAGATCTGGGCAGTGCAGCATCTTTCTCCCATTTCCAGTACTTCCCTAGTGTGCTGTATTTCTGCAGCTTTGACTGAACACCAGCTGCGTGTATAGCCACCAATTCTGTTCCCCTCTTTTTAAGGTCTTGCTCACTGTGACTTGTAACCTTTCTGCTTGCCAACATGCTTTGCTTGTCTTTGAGGCATAAGAAGTCCCAGGAACGTCCAATAATTCTGTAAACGTTTTAATAGAAACAGATAGCAATATCGGTGTAGCAAGACAAAAGTGAGGGCTGGACAACATTAAAACAGCAAACATGCAAACAAGGCAGCTGCAGAAGGAGCTGTGCCCTACTGCTTCTTTTGGGATCTCTCTCAGTTTGGCCTCTGAACATTAAGTGAAGAGTTAAATCTGCAAACAAAGTGAGACAATCCAATCCGAGACACGCATCATAAAGAAACCTGTTGGGTAAATTTGTGCCTCCAGCAAGGCAGAAATCAGATTTATTTTTTTTTTTTGCTGTAATTCTGACCACTTCTGTTAACATACCCTGGGTTTTCACTACCTAGAAATACCAGTTTGGTTCCACCTGAACCTCACTCTGTGCCAGGGTTCTCTTTCGATGTCTCAGCTCCAGGCATTCCACAGTCAATGGGTATGTTCTGAGCTCAAACTTATTTGCAAACATACAGGTGGAGTTAAAAAGCCACTTGAGGTCACCTGTTCCATATATGCAAATGCCTCTGACATAATGGCCTGCCAAATTAAAAAGAAATAAACACAAATGTCAGAACCCAGTTTTCTTTCTACAGATCCAAAACTTTATTTGGATAAGTTCTATCTGCAAAGCCACTATAAATAATGTATGTGACATCCTAGAGGGCTTGCTAGACACACAGTGTGAATAAGCATGAACAACAGAGATGAAGAAAGTTACTTGTGAACAAATAATAAGGATAATTCCTGAGTAAGGAGATAGACTCAAGTTTAAGTACGTGAAACTCTAAGATGAGTGCAAGACACAGAAGCAATTTCCCCTTTTTGCTGCCAGTGAAAGGAACCAATCCTTTCACTTAGGCAAGATTTTCCACTAAATAATTCAGTTTGATACCAGTGCAGTGTCACTTATTCTGGTGTAATCATGATGCTGTGAAATCCTCAACACAAACAGTGGATTAAAAGTCCATGAAAAAGTTTGTATTCCATTTTCCTCCCATTCTTATATGGGAGTAGTTGCATCGTATGAAATACAAATCAGTGACCAAAACAAATCAAGAGTGCCACAGAGATTATAACTCACTAACATTATGTCACGAAGCAATGTAAAACAGGAAAACCTCAGTATTCAAAAACTGTCAGCTTGCAGCTCCTGAAATTCCTTACCACCGTGGCACCAGCAGTTCTGTGTCTCCACACAGGGAGTTGCAGCTATACATGGGCTATCCCCTCCCACTCACAATGTGACTCCCCAGCAAGAAAGCAGTCAGCTAACTCTTGTGAACTTTAAGCATTGCTGAATACCCTCCTTTCCAAAGAGGATGTATTCTATGAAAGTTCCTGATGAAGAAGTAACCGTTCCAGCTTTCTTGATGCTTACTTTATGCTGCTACTGTCATTCACTAGCTAAGGTGAAAGGAAGATCTTTCAGCGCCTTGTTATGATTAGAGCCTACAGAAAAAAGTCAAACATCTTTCACCAGAGGAACAGGAAGAAGAAATGAGGAAGAATGTATGCATTACCATGACAACCTCCATGGATGTCTTCCATATCGATCCACTTCACTGCTTTCAGGTCACCCTCCCATGATGCATTGGGCATAGATCCAGGGACACCTGCAGTTAAGTAACAGAAAACAATGTCATCAATCTTCTGAACGTCTGTGTGTTTGGTTTTATATCTGCTCCTTAGGACCTCTCTCCATGGAACTGGAATTGAATGCGTAGTTGGACGCACCAACCAACACCTGGCTTCTGTTTGTTGCAAAGTTTACTCAGTGAAAGCAGCTTTCATACCGTGAACAAGGTGACAACCCAGAGACATACATAACCACCTGAGAAACAAAACTCCTTCACTGCAACACCCTCAGTATGAGCCTGCATGCATAAAGAGCAGGCACGTCACCTTCAGAACCAGTACTGCCCTCCTAGTGCTGTTTGAGCCACTGACATACAACATCATACGAAGCTGTGGTAGATACTTTGAGAATCTTTGCGTTAAGTCCTTTATAACACCCAATGTAAGTGATTAAGGGGGAAATACTAAGCACTCAGAGTATGGTATTTGCTGAAGAGTAGACATGCAACACATAGGCAACACCTAGGCAACAGTTACAAGATAAAGGAATTTCAGTACCTTCAACCCCAGGCTGTAACAAACAGACCACTGCCATGGGAGAAAACCTTTACCTTTGGCTGGATAGTAACAGCTAGGAAAACCTCTGCACCTGGCCTGCCCTGCAGTATCATACACAGGTCAGCAACAGAAACTTGCCAGTGCACAAACCGCTTCACTAAAAAAAGTTGGAAAAGCACCAGCTTCTCACTGTAACACAAACATTTGGCTATTATTTATCTGCCTGGTTGAAGAAAAAAAAAAAAGAAAGCTCCACATATTCAACTCTGTACTGCCCAGTGAGTAATGACCATAGTGTTGCACCTGAGTTATCAAATGGCAGAAGAGGCAACATTAGGGGGAGCCAGAAGTGTGCCAGCAGGTACAAAAGAAAACAGATGCTGTTTTTGTGTTCTCTTAATGAGGCTGAAAATGGGTGTAATGCAATGGGAAGCACAGCAACCACAACAGGGCAGCAAGGTTCTAGGCTGCAGCAAGAGAAGGCTTATTCAAACACAACAGCGACAGAACTAAGAGAGAGAGAGAGACTGCTTACCTTCAAAAGACACCAAACATGCAGAAATCACCAGCAAGACACCATTGCCTCTATTGCTAGCCCTTAAATGAGGTCTGGGAAGGGGTGGATCCTGGCTCCACACCGTCTGGTCACTCAGGTATATTTCATGCCCCTGTGCTCCCCTGGGTTGGCCCTGCCTCCCCACCACGTGCTCAATCACTGGTTCAGGCCATGACTTAGCACTTCCACTACAAGAGGAATAGAGTAACTTGCTCGAGTGCAAAGAGTTCAGTGTTATCACTGAGGAGTACTTACAACTCAAGAGCTTTCACAGATGCAGTAGAAGTAACAGCACTGACTGGTAGTGCTGGTCGGGAAGGAGAGAATTTGCATGACCGCCGTTGCTCCCCATGCACCATGAGGCAGCCTCCCCTGGGAGCCTCTTGGGTAGCAGCAATGTTATTATCATTCATAAAGACTAATAACCTCTGGTTGTCTATTAGCTGCAATTAATTTAACTGTAACTAAAACAACAGTTAAACTGTTTGAACTGCTAAACTGTTTCAAGTGCATTTTTTTCCCAGTTTTTTTAATAGGAATGCTTACAGACTTTTATTCCTATGTCCTCCTGTTTTCCTTTTTAAGGAAGCAATTGTCTGAATGGCAGAGAGGGAACTGTGAAGCTTTTTATGGAATTATCTATAATTTTTGCATTATTAACCATCATTTCTGCTGACTCCATATACCACAAACAAGCCAAGTTCCCTCAGTTCACAGCGAGCCTTTTAGAGCTTGAACAAAACACAGAACAGCCTTGGTTTGGAATTATAGGACCCATGCCCATCAAATACAATTTTAAGAGAAACAAAACAGACGTTTTAATCCCCACTTCTGACCTCCTTCTTTAAGAGCAGTTAGCTCTCTTTCTGACTTTCATAGTGTCATTTGAATTGTGTATTAATCTAGACGGTTCCCTTCAACTAGTTAACTGCCATCCTAACAGAGGTGGTTTGCTAGCAGCTCTGTAAAGCACAATTTCTGATAGCAATAGGAGAGCATTTAAGAAGCCACAGTCAGTGCTGAAATGGAAACTGAAAGGCTCATCACCCCAGTGTCGATGTTCTGTGAAAATTAAACATGAAAGTACAGGAAGTTTCTGGGTTTTTTTGCTTCCTTCCCCAGTGGCAATAAGCACAGTATCAGTTACTGCAACCTAACAACTGTTTTACCTGTGAGCTTGAAGAGAGTACCGTGAAGGACAAAGGTGAACCCAAAAGCACTGTGTAATGTCAGTGGGGTTTTTGTTGTTTTTGCTATTGTTCTGTTTCAGAGAGATTTGATGGGAGAAAAGTTAAGCACAGTTTTTGGTGTTTATTTCACTTTGCTTGCTCTATTGTGGGTTTTTAAGGATAGCGTGTTTCTCATACGGTACAGATAGCATGTTCCTTGAAATTAAGGAGAGCTGTTGCCAAATGCTATCATGGCTTCTTTATCAGATGCAAACAGATTGCTTGATGCAACAGCAGAACCACTGCAGCAGTTTTCTATAAACACAGATACCTGCCAGCCGTAACCAGAATGTCAAAAGTCATCGAATAAAATAACATGCCAAAGTGAGATTTCCATTTCATAGGATGTTCTGGGTTGAAAAGGACCTTGAAGATCACCTGGTTTCAACCCCCCCCCCCCCGCTGTGGGCAGGGTCTCCAACCACTACACCAGGCTGCACAGAGCCACGTCTAGCCTTGCCTTGAATGCCTCCTGGAATGGGGCATCCACGTGTTATTCTTTTGCAGAAAGCATTAAAATGAAGACAACACTTTATAATAGACAAAAAGAGACAGTGATGGCAGGGGACGTGCTCTTCAAATGGCCTGGGACATGCATTGTCATTCCAAATTAGAAATCTGTTCACAGGGGCTGGCAGTAAGCATGGTGTGAGGATGAACCTTGAAAAATGCTGACACTGTGGGAAAGTAGAAAGATGACTTACAAATCAGGAACAACCTCAGGACATCCACACAAACAATGGGAGGCACTGCCTTCTAGAAATGTAAAATTACTGACTTCACATTATTCACCAGCTCTCAAATTAAGTAAACTAGGCATTTTTGTAAGCTAATTAAAGAGTAAGGAACAACGTAGCTCAGCACTTAAAAAAAAAAATGGATTTACTGTATTTTCCTTTATATATTTGCTAAACCTTTACCAATTGATTTCATATACAGAAGTTGTTCTTGGGACCTTTTTTATAAACCAGTTTGTCTGCAGAGTTATGCTGGCGGTAAGCATTAATATAAACTCAGGTGTGAGCTCCACACTCTACTTTTATTCAGCTCTCACCTCACGCGGCTTGGATCACACACGTATGTGACAGGAATTTGAAAGTACCTGCAGCAAAAAAAGTGAATTTCAAGTATGCACTAAGGGAAGGAATGAAATTGAAGGCACTGAAGGGGCTGACCCATTTTTTCAGTCAATTGTGGCTGTCTTCACAACCCACCAGTGCAGTCCTGGTGGCTGCAAAACACCACTTGGGAGGCAAAGCATGCTTCTCCCCCCTGAGCAGCATCTCCTGTGGGCACAGCACTGTGCTGAGCTCACTTCCCTCAAAGACACAGGTTTGAAGGCAGGAAAAACACACTCTGGTTTTGAACACTGATCTCAACCACAGGACACAACAAAATATGCTTCTCAGCTAAGATTTTCCTTTTCTCTTTTTTTTCTTTTTGCAGTTTAAATCCCAATTAGAGTTGATCTGCCTGCACTGGCTCTAAGAGGGAGTCCACTCCCTTTCTTTCTTGCACCACTACCAGGTATTATCAAGAAAGTCAAGAAACACTCTAGGCTTTAAGTGAGATATGCATATGTGGGTGAATACACACCCTCTTTTCCTTGAGCAAAAGTGTGCAGTCCCTGTACTGGAAGTTGGATCTGAAAATTCGCAATATATTACATGCAAATACACATGGGACTAAAGAGCCAATATGGCAAAACAGAGTAATTCTTCAAGACATGGACTGGCCATTTCCATTCTTCAAGGACACCAGAAAGACCTTAACACAGACAGCTCAGACATCAATGAAGCCTGCTATAACCTAAGCCTATCTCAGTTCTGTGCCTTAGCAGGACGGGGCTACTGCTGCTGAGCAGAAAAGCATATTACTTCTCTGGACTCATCACACTGCCCACTTATAGATGCTATTCCCACCAAGAGACTGCGTGGCCAAGAGGAGAAATATCCAGGAATACAAATTCGTGGTTGCTCAGTGTGTCTTCATTGGTTTGTCATTACTGTTGCTAACACAGGCTGTCACCCATCAGGGTGATTTTCTGTATAAAACTGCAGGAGTGATGACAACCTAGTGGTGAACATCACTGAGAAATACCTCCATGTGGTGAATCAGCACAGTCTGCTATGGCAAGTTTGTGCTGTCAGACTGTTCTAGTGAGATTAGTACCAAAACCATCCCAAGGTGCTGGATGCCAAGAGAGGAACCTCACAGCCTACCTGGGATCCTGTTGAGCGTCACCCAGAAGTGCTCATCAGGGCTGTAGGTGTCCTCAGACCATGCCAGCAAATCGATGGCACGTGGATCCTCCAGCACAAACTCTGCAAAGGGCCGGGTGACCGCAATGTACGCAGAACCAAAGTAGAGGGTCAGGTTATGAGGTGGAGGAGCCTTGCGCACCTGGGGGGTCACCAGCCCCGAGACATTGCTCCCACCCTGCTCCCGGTGCATGAAGCGGGTGCGTGTGGTGACGTGTGCTGGTGGCAGCACCCCAGGGGTGATGTTCTTCCCTTTGTAGGCTTTCAGATGCTGGATGATCTCCCGGTTGGTCTTCAAGGGGAAGTCCTGCCCGCAGGCATTGAGCAGGTAGCGCCAGGGCACGGCCGAGGCCAGCAGGTCCCGCATGCAGTGCAGGTCGGCCCGCAGGCGGGACACACCGCCATAGACCACCCGCTCTGTGTGAGAGGCGAGGAAGGCGTTGGGGAAGCAGCCCACCAGGCGCCGCACCGCTCGCTGCAAGGCTGCCGGTGCCTTGCCATCCACGTGGATGCAGTAGACATTTTGGGGCATGTAGATTGCCCTGAAGAGCCGCTCAAAGGTCTCAAACTCCTTGTGCAGGGTGATGACGTAAGCCAGAGGGAAGGCCGCCTCCTCGGCTGACAGCACCCGGGTGATGTACCGGCTGTGGGACATGTACTCACTGCAGGAGGAGTCCCTGGGCGCAGGCTGTAGCCCCCCATCTTGCAGCCTGGGAGCCTGCCCGGCCAGCAACACGCCGCACGCTCGCTCCAGTGCCATGCCCTCAGCAGAGCCAACACCCCCTGCCCTGCTTCCTCCATGGTGCCTCAGCAGCATGGCAGCACCCAACAGTACCACAGACACCGTCAGAGCCACTGCCAGGCGACGTCTCCGCATGGCTGCCCGGCATAGCATGGCCCTGCCTCAAGGAGTGCAGGCCTGGGGCCTGCGGGTGGAGCTGCTGCCAAGCAGCAGGTTCTAGGCCTGAGGGGCTGGGCTGCTAGTGCCAGTTAGCGGCTCTGAGTCAGAGAGGATCTGCCCTTGTAGTGCCATCTGGGTTCTAGAACAGTGTATTTGGTTGGCAAGGGTGGGTTTTAAAATAAGATCGTTAAGCTTTATAGCGGACCTCGGAACTTGCTGAGAAGGGAATTAAAACTCAGGGGGAATGGAAGCATATTGAAGACTGCTTCATTCCAGGGAGTGGTCTGAATTAAGGCACTGAGTGCTGTCTGCTCGAGCAGTCAGGCTGTTGGCGGTCATAAAAGAGCTAAGCTGCACCTCTTTAATTAGTCTGATGAATAATAAGGGAGACATTCTCTGTTCTAATACCTGTAGCTTCATTTCATAGTATGTTTTGACAGAGTTTTTTCTGAGCTTTTACTCACTCATAAACTAATTTTGGCAGCTTATCGGGGTGATGGTCTTGCCTTATAGAAGCTAAGCTCTACAGGGCTTCTCAGGTCATGCCCTCTTTTCCAGCGCCCATTTGGTCATGGCTGCCCAGGCAGGCAGCTGGCTGCAGGGTTTGTCCCTCAACACGCGCAACACAACTTTTGTTGTGGTCAGATGAGTTTGCTTCAGATGAAAACACTTCCCTAAAGTGCTGTAATCTGCTTCTACTTTTCTGGAAGCAGCTTATTGAAGCCTGTTACACCAGTGTGTGATGGATACAAAGATACTGGGGAATCAGGCAAAGGAGTGCAAGTCCATTTATTAGCTGTGGCATTTCAGAAAGCCTTCTTGAAGCCATATCCTTCCTTACTCTGTTGTCACTAAGCAGTATTTTAGAGCAAAGCCAAAGATTGGTTGTGAAGTAAAGTTTGGCCTCAGTAGGAGAAAAATTGTCCAAGTTTAAAGCAACACTTAAATTCCAATGGACTAAGACTACATGTAGTCTTAACCATATTTTAATCATGCGTTCTGTGATAGAGTGTAACACCTGAATGGAGGATACAGGGCAAGAATGTTTTTTTTCTTGAAATTCTGTCATAAGGCAGGTGTATTTGCTGCCATTGTGTTGCAACATCTCCCTTAAGTAGATTTTGCAGCAGACAAAGGTTTTGATTATGAGATTGCAACAGCTTTGCGGGCATAATACTCAATAACAGTTACAGGAAAATCCCCCCTCCTTTTTTTTTTTAATACTTTATTTCTACAAGAAGTGTTTGCTCAAACAGGAAACCTTGTTAAAAGAATGGAGAATACAAACAGAAGAACAAGCTTTAGTTATATGAGTAATGCTGCAGACATAGGTACAACATACTTCCTTCTAGAGAACATCACTTATTCAACTAGCGTCGCTAACTAGAATCATACAGAAAGCTTCTGCCTTTCTGTCTACTTCTGTCTTTTGAAGGATGGGCATTCACATAAAGAAAAGTAACAGTTCTGGGAGGCAAAACTCAACCACAATGGTACGTTACTGTGATGCACGCACTGCTAAGAAGGTCATTCCCTCTAAAAACAACAGAGGAATTGAGAGTTGCCAAAGTAGTTTTGAATGTTTAAGTTGCTGTAGTAAGTAGGATAAATTATGAATGGGGAGAGGGATGGAAACAACAACAAACCACAGCAACAAAGTAGGTCTCTTTGCTGAAATTTCACTTCAGTTTATCTGCAGCAGTAATTCCAGAACCAAATGAGATCTGACAGCTCTCAAGGAACATCTTGTTCACATCCCTTGGTTGTAGGTATGAGACAAGAATAATAACAGAAAATTCTGGGCAGCGTTGCTAACACGTTAATCAATCACATTAGCCAATTCCTGGTTTTTAAATTTTTATATGGCTGCTTGCTTGCAGAAAGAGAACTCCCATCTGCCTTAAGTGTGCCCTTAGCTTGACTCACAGCATTACCTGCCACATGCCTGCCATTACCTGAGGCATACTGTATGCCAACTGTCCTTGTTTTTCTGTCCACTGTTCAGCTCCCAGATGAAATCTTGCCATCAGGATGGTACAGACTTACTTGTGAAATCCGAGAGTGATTTAAGACACTACTTTCTAATAAAACAATCCATCCTTTCCATTGTATCCCTATCACTGACATACCAGCAGAAGTGACGTAGGGAGAGTTTCTTTTTTTCTTCCCCTATCTGGGACACATACTCACAGCCGCAAGTTTGTTGCAGAAATGAGGAATAAAAGCAATTCTGCCTGGGCATTTTCCCTGCAACTCCCTCCCAGCTTTCCTTATACCAGGTGACCATTCACCAACTCTGTGGAGGGATGAACACGACTAAGGGAGGTCCCAGAATTGGGCCTTCCAGTCAGCTGTCAGTCTGCCTGCTTTGAGCAATGATCTAGAAGCAAAGGCTTTCTTATCAGGCACTTTTCTTTCAAGAGTGACTGATCTTTAAATTCATATGTTTTGTGTGTACATTTTCTCATGTAAAGCTGAAGAGAAGTGAAAGAGCAGGGATCTCCTCTAAAGAGTCCAATGGAGGGCCACAAAGATGATAAAGGGCGTGGAACACTTCTCTTACGAGGAAAGACCAAGAGACCTGGGTCTGTTCAGCCTTGAAAAAAGAAGACACTGAGGGGATCTGATCCACATCTATAAATATCTAAGGAGAGGGAGGCAAAGGGATGAGGCTGAACTCTTCTCAGCAGTGTGTGGTGACAGGATGAGGGGAAATGGTCACAAACTGAAGCATAGGAAGTTCCACACAAATGTACATGGGAACTTCTTCACAGCGCAGTGACAGAGCACTGGCACAGGCTGCACAGAGAGGTGGTGGAGTCTCCTTCTCTGGAGACGTTCAAGACCCGCCTGGACGCCTACCTGTGCAACCTGGGCTAGGGAGCTGCTTTAGCAGGGGGTTGGACTGGGTGATCTCTGGAGGTCCCTTCCATCCCCAACAATTCTGTGATTCTGTGCTGTGTGTAAGGATGCACACCAAATCCCACACCATACACACAGGCAGAACTGTAGAAAGTGCTTTCAGCCAGGCTTACTATCATTTCAAGAGGAAGGTCTGGCTTCCTCTTCTCCCCTCCTTCCTATTTTCCTCTGCTTTTTGCCCAGGTCTGTGTGTTTCTCCCTTCTATTCTTGCTCTGACTTCATTGCTGAATAGATTCTTCCAAGTCTGTTCAACTCACCCACTCAGAAAGAAAGTACATTGCTTTCCTTCAGGGCTAGTAGGTTAAACTTTCAAGGCTCCTGGCACAGAAGGGAGAAAGAAATGATGAGCAGGAAGCAAGAGGAAATTTCCTCTTTTGGGGGCAATGAAGATTTAGAGCTCACCCTTAGTATAAAATAATGGCAGATTAATATGTTATCATTAAGATGTTTTAGGTATCTCTTGGACCTCTATGTCTTAGCAGTGCAGAGCTCCCACTTGCACATGGCATGTTGAAGTCACCCAAAAGGTCAAGGGTGGTTGATCTAGGACTATATCATAGTTCCTTAATGAATTATTCATCAGAGTCATCATCTTGGCTGCATGGCCTATAACAGACTCCCACAGTGATATCTGCTTTATTTGCTCAGAGGCTCCCGACCATGCAAATACCAGCTACAAGCTCAGTACAGCCCAGCCCCTCTTTCACACACAGTCACTCCCAGGATCACCTGCCCTGCCTGTCCCTGCTGAAGTGCTCAGTGCTGTCCATCATGACATACAAGTTACAGGGCTGTGCCCACCGGATTTTGATAATGCCAGTGGTATGATGACTCTGGGACTGAGCCAAGCCTTCTGGTTCCTCTCATTTATTCCTCATGCTGTGCGCATCGGTGTAGAAACATTTCAAATTTGCTTCCTTTTACCCAGCACATTGAGAGCAGACTGAAGAATCTCACTGGCATGCAGTCCCTCAAATTTTGGCATGCCATCTCTTAGCTTATTACTGGGAAGTCTGGTTTTCTCTCTTTCCCCCTTCAAACCTAGTTCAAAGCTCTATCAATCAGCCCTGTTAATTCCTGTACAGAAATCCTTTTCCCCCTCTAAGAAAGGTGTATCCCATCAGTCACCAGCAGTCCTGTTGTTGTGTAGGTCATCTCGTGGTGGAGAAACCTAAAACTGTGTCAGTGATACCAACCTCAGAGCCATGTGTGGATCAGCTGGGTATGCCTGTTCCTTTCTGTACTGTTCCCAGAAACTGGTAGGATAATTCTAGGATTCCATTCAATGATAGAGACTTAATTAAAAGTCACCCTGAATACACGTGTATGTTGTGTGCAAACCCATGAATGTAGGCATCTATCTTCAGAAAAAGAAACAGAAGGTGTACTCACCTGGGATCCTGTTGAGTGTCACCCAGAAGTGCTCATCAGGGCTGTAGGTGTCCTCAGACCACGCCAGCAAATCGATGGCACGTGGGTCCCGCAGCACGAACTCCACGAAGGGTCGTGTGACCGCAATGTATGCGGATCCAAAGTAGATGGTCAGGTTGTGTGGTGGAGGAGCCTTGTGCAGAAATGTCGGCAGCATGAAGGAAAAGAAAGAATATAATTGCTCCCGGTGCATGAAGCGGGTGCGTGTGGTGACGTGTGCTGGTGGCAGCACCCCAGGGGTGATGTTCTTCCCTTTGTAGGCTTTCAGATGCTGGATGATCTCCCGGTTGGTCTTCAAGGGGAAGTCCTGCCCGCAGGCATTGAGCAGGTAGCGCCAGGGCACGACCGAGGCCAGCAGGTCCCGCATGCAGTGCAGGTCGGCCCGCAGGCGGGACACACCGCCATAGACCACCCGCTCTGTGTGAGAGGCGAGGAAGGCGTTGGGGAAGCAGCCCACCAGGCGCCGCACCGCTCGCTGCAAGGCTGCCGGTGCCTTGCCATCCACGTGGATGCAGTAGACATTTTGGGGCATGTAGATTGCCCTGAAGAGCCGCTCAAAGGTCTCAAACTCCTTGTGCAGGGTGATGACGTAAGCCAGAGGGAAGGCCGCCTCCTCGGCTGACAGCACCCCGGTGATGTAGCGATTCTGTGTGATGTACTCAGTGCAATTGAATTTTTCGAAGGATGTTTTTAAAGCATTTTCCTTCAGAAAGGACACTTCATCTTCAATAAGTGCTTTACAGTCTTCTACTAAAGTTGAACTCACTGAGAACTTCAGCTTCCTGAGAGATTTTTGTGCATATCTATTAATGGCATAGAAAACAAATGGAAGGGAAACACTGAGGATCAGGACAGCAAAGAAGCAATATCTGAGTTTGCTCATCATTGCTTGGAAAAAAAAAGTCTCACGTGAAACACTAAAAGGTCAGATCAGACACTCCAAAGGGCTCATTTCACTCTCTGTTTATGGTTCCTGCTGGAGAATGCATGCATCAGGTCAATGCATAAAATCCACCTTAATTTTATACAGTTCTGTAGTCATCATTGATGTGGGAGCACCATAAGTAGAGAACATCTTGTTGATAGACATTCTTCCACAGCACCCTAAAAATTAAACAGATATATCACGTAATTACTGACTTGGCATCCACTGCCACATTCTTTGTGATCTCAGAATACAATTTGTGGCTTTGCTCTTAATTTCCCCCTCTCCCCTCTCCTTTAAAGAATTAGATGGACATGAAACACCTATGTGTGCAATGTGACAGAAAAAAAACTCACGTGCTCCTCTTGTACAACTGATTTTTTTTTTTCATTTACAGGAACTTTTTTCTATCCAAGATCCATCAATCACTGCTGCTTGAAAATTATGAAAGGTTTGTGCAGCACACCATGCCACCATGTAAGGCTACCAACACTTGTTTGCATAATGCAGAAGCTTTTTTGCCTCTGTGTAGAATTATATCAGGACAGTACTAAAACAATATTCTTCTTCATTTGTAAATTTGAAACATGCACATTTTTTTCTGTGTCATGGACGATTTGTTTTGAGCTCCTGGCTTACACACATCACAAGGAACCAGGCTGGGAAAACCTACCATTGAAACTATTTAAGCTAACCTTAGGATTCCTAAGAAGATATTCTTGTTTCTAAGAGCCACGCATGCATCAGGTACAACGCTGTGCTCGTGCACTGAGAGACTGTGATATGGCTCAGCCTGAGGTGAAGTGATTGGTAACTCTCTTTTCCAACTGTGAGTCTGTTAATGTCGATCTCCTGACATAAAACAGGACATCTAGGGGGATTTAAGCTTTTTCCAACATCACGTCATTTTGATGCAACATCGAATAACACTGCAACAATGTCAGTTATCTGAGATTGCACCAATAAATGCTTTGATTGGGCAATCCAGTGTGCTACAATGCAAAGGTGTAAATACCATCCAACTCACGCAGACAGGCTATCTCAGGCACTGGTAGATTCTTCTTGGTGCCCTTAGGGGCTCTTTCCTCCCATTCTGACCCCAAACACTCAGTTCAAAGCTACTGAAAACTGCAGTGGCTTCAGCCCCATCTGGTACTGCATCAGCTGTAATGAGAGGGGCACAGAAGATATTTTGTGAGGACTTGTGCCCAGAATGTCCCCCAAAAAGGTTCACTAATGCAGGACACTGGACAGAACTGGAAGTCAAGCTTTCCCAGGGATGGCAGACAGCAGATTCTTCAAGAGCAACATCTCACTGGGGAATATGGGAGTATGAATATAGGAGCAGTCGTGGTCATGATGGGCTTCTTCCCGTGCAGGCGTCTTCACCAACACCAACACCTTTTTGTTGGAAGAAGGAGGACTGCTCTGATGGAGCCAAGGGGCTGGAAAGGAGATGTGTAAAGTCCAAGGCAATAATGGAGAACTGCCAGACACTTTCAGGAGCTGCCAAGAAATCAACTGGAAAATGCCATCACAGCCCAACAGTATGGCTTGTTAAGAGAGGATTCAGAGAGGTAAGCACTGAGCTGACATCAATGTCCAACTCTAACAAAGAAATATACAGCAAATATCACCATGAAGGAAAATCATGTCTCACCTCAGTAACTAGTGAATGCTGACCTGGGGTGCACAGACCTGCCCAGAATGCCTCAAAACACTGCCATTTCCTAATAATTTGCTATGGGAATGAACACACACAGACACCTCAGTAATATAAACTGTGGGAAGTTGTCAATCATCCTGAGGGAGTAAGGATTTCCTTGGGGGTGTCTCAGTTTAGGGCAGAGAGCTCAGGCAACTTCTCCAAAATACCAAATGTTGCGATCCTGCAAAGTATTTGGATTCTACCAACTCAGCCAATGTGCTTCTAAAAGAGGAAGAACTATGTATATATGTGTACATGTGTATACATACATATATGTGCGTGTGTGTATGTGTCTAAGAATATAGACATATTTACTCCTAGCGGTTGAAGTTCACACTACTATTATGGTCTGCAGCAAACAAATAAGCTACACTGAAAGAAGAAGAGATAGACCAGCTTGTCATAGGAGTGAACTAATCTTTTCCTTGCCTTTCAGCAAAGAAGACTAACCACGATCGTTTGGTACTAACCAGCCTTGGTACCATGCCTGATACTACGTAATCATGGCACCGTGACGCTTCAGCATGATGATTATTTAAAAATCTGAAAACATACATACAAATAATTACTGTGGAAATCCAGACCATCAGAAGTATTTGTTTTGTCTTGTTTTTGCTTTGTTTGTTTCATTTTTGCTTTTAACTAGTTCTGCCTTGTGAAGGTTCCTCTGAAATAATAGCCGCACCTTGGGTTACAGGCAGAAATCAGGCACATGTTCATAAACACAGAGAAGAAGGAAACAAAGTAGAGCATACAAGCCACGCGAGCAACCACAATGGAAAAACTATTGACATGTTCATGCAAAGTTCATATGCAAGGAGCAGCCAAACATCACAGGTGTAAATCTGTTGGCATTAATGCAAATACCAGAGAGAGAGCAACACGGCAGCCAGAGACCTTGTGATATCTATGGTTTCTCTCGGCGTGGGTTGTATTCGACCTTGACATATTTTGAATGCAAAAACAGAGTTACTGGGAAGAAGAGATCAACTTTACCACGCTTTTCAACTGAGGCTGCGTAGGAGGAGTCTGTGCTGGTAGAACTAAATCTGTTGCTGGATGAGATCTGCAGTGCAGCTTCTTTTTGTCGTTCCCTGGACCTTCATTATGGCCATTCTCATTGCAGAGTTAGAGAAGATTTTAGTAAAGTTCACACAGAGGAAACACACTCAACAGTAAGATTAGATATTGAAATGACTTCCCCAGAGATAAATGGGAACAAACCTTTCCAGTCAGCAAGGGTTTTTATCCTAGGAATATAGTTAGCACTTAGTAAACTGCTTCTGGCTTAATCAATATTGGTAATTGGTTTCAGCTAATCTGCCAGCAAATTAAAAAGCAAGGTACATGGGCTTTCTACATCGTGGTTGCAAATTCCTATTTGGCTCTGGTTATTAGTGACAAACATTACGTATTTTACGTCTGTTTGGGGCTCCTTGGCATTTCCTATTGTGTTGTTACGACAGAAACGTCCATATCATGGCAACCATTTTCACATCCCTCATACACAAAGCTGGCAATCTGAACCAGCACCTTTGTTAAAAATCTCAGAGAGGCTACTGCAACCAAGCAGTTTCTCCTAACCATTTTGTTTGCTTTATTTTAATGGTTTTTTTTTTTCGTTGTTGTTGTTGTTCAGAAGTGCAGATAACCTCAGTCTTCTGTACATAGAAGCACTCCCCGTCCTTCACTCCTCACATCAGAATGAAACTGCCTTAGTCTTTTGCTGCTCCTAAGTGCCATGCAATGTGCACAGTCTCCTCAGAGCTCTTGGAACAGCTCTGCCTGGCAGTGTTCTCCTCTATCCTGTGCCTTACATGCCCTGCCTGAGCTAGAAGGTGTGTATCCACAGTGTGACACAGGACAGGAGAAGTGCAGCAGAGGAGCAGTTGGAGTTTCTTTCTATCTGTCCTCTTCTGCCCTCCCTTCTCTGCTGTTCAGAGCAGTCCCAGGCATTCCCACACTTGCCAGCCAGCAATAATATGGCTGTTCAAAGATAAGAAAGCACAGACCTACCTGAAATGGAGCTCCCAGGCAGGCACAGGGCTGACACCGGACAGTCACATCACAGCAGCACTTGCAGTGAGTGGGAGGAGAGATGAAGTGACACATGAGGGGAAATGCTAGCTCAGCTCACATGGTTCACTAAAACTATCAAGTAATCTAATCACTCACAGTCCACGAGCACACCCGTCTGCACAAACAGCAAAGGCCAGACAGCATCCCATCGCATCTGATATCATCTTGCTGTGCTCCCAGGCTTAAACACAGAGCCTCTGACGTTGTGGGAACTTTGTTTTTGGCCTGAGTTTGCAGCAGGCTTTTCAATATAAAGAAGGCAGAAGCGTGCAGAGCTCTCTGGTTTCCAGCAGAGCACAGTTCTCAAAACACATGACTGCTCCAAAGCAGAGTGCTTTTCTGATCCCTTTTCCAATTAAGTTCCAGCAGGGACCTGTTCTTACCTGTGTAAAAAACCACCCCCCACCGACTGCTCAGGAGCTGCAGCACTGCGTCCTCCTCCTTGCTCATCTATCCTCCTGCGCAGAAAAAGCAAGTCGTAATTAAACATGTTCCAATGGGGGAGACAGGCTATCTGTGATGGAGAAATTGGTGTTCTTTTGTTAAATACAACTGCATTCTGTAGGTGATAGTGGTAGAGACAAAGCATGGAGATAAGGCTGTTCCTTAATGCAGATTAATGTACATCACAGTGTACTGCAGAGCACAAATGTACTCATGCAGCTATTATTTGCACTGGAGGGGTGCCTGAAGATGGCGGCTCACAATGGATTTTGCAAACGTTTGGTTGTTTGCTAACTTTACAAAGATGAACTTCTGTGAGATCAAGCCTGGCCACTGGGGTTTTCTGATTTTGTCTTCTACTGAGCACTACCACTTACGGATATGATCCAAAGTCAGTCACAGGCCTGGGTTACTGGGGGAAAATTAATTCTCCCATGCACACTGTCAAGTCTCAGCTGTCTGTGCAAACTGAGTCTGTCCTCGGTGTCATGGTTTTATGATTTTTGGCATTGGTATTCCACATCATAACATCATGTAGTGCATTAAGAGTTAAAGAGTTAATACTCCAGCTCCGTGGATCATTGATAATTCTGGGTATACCTGTCTCAGAAGAGAAGAAGAACTGCATTCCCCAGAGGACTTTGCGATGTTTTGCCTTTTTACGTATTTTCCGCTCAGAGGGAAAAGATAAAAATTCTCTGCGGTCACGGGACACTCTCTTTCCTTCGGGATCGACTCAGCAGTGGGTGCTCGCTGCCGTATCGCCTTCAGCGTTAGCGTAAGACCTTCGGTTTATCGGACATACTCTCTTGCTCATTTTCTTTGATTTATTAGCTTCAAAACCAATTATATTGTATTATATTGTGTTATTTTGCTTTCTGATAACTTATTTAGTAAATTAGCTTTCCTCCTCAGGTCGTTGCCGCTGTTTTGTTTCCAGGCCCATCTCCCTTTTCCCTTTTTCCTTTCCCCTTTCCCCTTTCCTGGGGCGTGGGTCCGTGAGTCCCCCTCACCAATCGTCACGGAACCGGGCCGATCCAGTCCGATAAACCGTTGACGCTCAGCTACGGGCGTCTCAGCAGTCTCGGAAGGAGCACGACTCCACCTGCAGGCTGTGAGCGAGCTGCTCTGCAAAGCACTGCCACTCAACCTGCTGCCTGGGTGGCTCGTAGCTCTGGCTCTGCGACTTGTCGCTGGGTGTGAAACGAGGAGAAAGTCCACGAGGATCTGCAAAACATCTCTGATGAATGACTGAAATAATACATAGTTATCTAGTGGGAAAAAAAAAATCAGAAAATCTAGAAAGTTTATACATATACACACACACACATACATATACATACATAATAAAAAAGAAAGAAAAAAAAAAGTCAGAAGCAAAGCCCGATGCCAATATGAAAGGGAGCATATAAAGAAGGGCTATAGAAAAGAAGGAGACAGACTCTTCAGTGAAGTCTGTTGAGGTAGGACAAGGGAAAATGGTTTCAAACTAAAAGAGGGAAGATTTAGACAGGATATAAGGAAGAAGTTATTTTACCATAAGGGCGGTGAGGCACTGGAACAGGTTGCCCAGAGAGGTGGTGGATGCCCGATCCCTGGAGACATTCAAGGTCACGTTTAATGGGGCTCTCAGCAACCTGATGTAGCTGTAAGTGTCCCTGTTCGTTGCAGCAGAGTTGGACTAGGTGACCCTTAAAGATCCCTTCCAACTCAAATGATTCTGTAATTCTCCTCATTCTCTGTGGATAGGAGAGCTAATCAGCATAGATCGAATCAGTAGACTTTAAGATCAGACATTAGGGAAGCTTTGTAGTGCTAAACAGGTGAATGTAGATTAGATGGTCTGAAGAGGCTCGAATATTCTTTTGGTGGTTTTGAGGAGCAGGTTGGGCATAGCTTTTTCAACTGCTTTACAGGTCATACTGGTCTAGACCTGGTGATTTTCTAGCTCCTTTCCTGCTCTATTTCCTCGGACTGTCTCTATTACTGCATCATTTAGCTTGGCGGTAGCTGGCCTGGAGATCCTATCACACCCAGTAACTCTATGAAAACACTAACAAAAAAACTCTGTCATCATTTAGAAATATGCTTGTCACCTCTTCTAATTACCATTACATTGCAACTTTGGTAAGCTCTGAATAGTCCAGGAGCACTCAGGAAGGAGAAAGCGCTTGTATGATATTTATATAATAAATCTGTGGCAGTTTATTTTTTGACATGTGTTCCACCTCTTATATCTTTACACACGAAACAGTTTGATGCCTGTTCTATCTTTTTACTCTGCCAGTTCCTGCACAAGCCCTTACTTATGTGTGTCTGTTTGAGAAGCCTCAAGTTTTCTGTCGCTGAAGGATAAGCTTTGAGGGGTGGAATTTATGGTAACGTTTCTTGGGTTTCTGAAACCACTCCATTTCTGGGCAGGAGACACCTATGGCTGCTAGAGCCTTTCAACTTCTTGGTGAGTCACGATGAGCCGCCCACAAGTGTGAAATGATTCAGTGGCCAGCGACAAAGACTGGCTGTCAAACTGCGGAGGAAGTTGGCCTGTGTCACACAGCTGCTGTTGTTTTACCAGAAGTGAAAACAGCTGCTTTTGTTGCACCTAAGCACCTCTTTCTTAACACTTGTCCTGGGTTTATAAGCTTCCGTTGCCTCATTTCCCCTTCAGAGGCTTTACTGTGTGCCCAGGTCTCCTCTTTGTATAACCAAGAATCTGGGAAAAGCAGGCTGTGCTGGTGGTCTGCTGGTGATCTCACTGCGTAAGCCCCAGACTTGTGCTTCAAATTGCACCTGACCTGAAGACAATCTTCTTTTTCCCACCCCCATTGTCTTTGCCATCCACACCAACTAACCAGTGTCACCCTCTCAGAACCAGTCCTACTTCAGGCTCTTTATCAAGATTTCACATCCATTCCTATGCCACTTTCCCAATTCTCTGCTAGATCTGCTGCCTTAAACCCAAAACAGCACGGAGCCAAAGCCACTGCTCCCAATGCTTCACATTCCCAAGTACCTTTCTGTTTGCCCTTGCTTTGGGTGGAGGCTAGTGCTCGTTTTGTCCCTTATTCTGCCACTGACACAATCATTTTATGGCCCTCTTACGGGAGGGGCAGTGACTGCAATTGCTAGGCCCCATGAGGTCCAAAGTAGTTCCTGATGGTATTACTGAAGCTGAGACAATCTGATCTCCCTGTATTGGGTCACTGCAGGTTATCAGAAAGTCAGAAGACTAGCAGAAACCTCCTGTTTTGCACAACATCACATTCCTTAGCTTCTTAAAGATCCCTTCCAACTTCAAACCATTCTACGATCTTATGATTCTCGGCCTCTGCAGCCAGACTCCTCGTCTGGTCCCTTTTAGCTAAATTATCTTTCCCAGAACAGGGTTTTCTTATTGGGTTTACCACTTGCCATGCTCACCTGGCAGCTGGAGCCCCAACATGGGTTTTCAGTCTTGTGATGAGTTATTTAATGGCAATTTCTTGGATCTTCTTTTTGTAGCATACCTGGATCCCATTTAACATGTAACTCCACTTTTCTGTCTCACAACTCTCCTACTGTCTTTCTCCTGTTCTACTTGGCATAATTTTTCCTGCTCACGTCTTACTGCCTGTTGTTCACATTCCTAATACTCCTTGACCTGAACCCTTAGCTTATGTTTGGAATAGTTTTTGCTATACTCCTTTTTATTTGCAAAGAATGTGCTGAAAGGCCTTCTTTCCCCAAGCCTACAGCAAGCAGCAGCAGCAGAGATATTTTTCTCCTAATAGAATAAGAGATAGTGGTCTCAAGTTGTGCCAAAGGAAGTTGATACAAGCTGGTTTGTTTGGCAGTAGGGATCAGTATATTAGTTTAAGGACCAATTTATTAGTTTAGCTAAAGGAACCAACGAGTGTTCCTCAGGGGTTGGTGCTGGGTCAGCATCTTGGTGCCTACTCAGCATCTTCATCAACGACCTTGATGAGGGGATAGTGTCCACCCTCAGCAAGTTTGCTGATGATACAAAGCTGGGAGGAATGGCTGATATGTCAGAAGGCTGTGCTGCCATTCAGTGAGACCTGGACAGGCTGGAGAGCAGGGCAGAGAGAAACCAGAAGAGGTTTAACAAGCGCAAGTCTAGAGTCTTGCACCTGGGAATTTGCCAAATTGGGGAAAAACAGTTAAATGTCAGTCACATCTCTGTGATGAAGCCGATGGTGGATAAAAATGAGGATAAAGTAAGTAGGTGTATGACCACCCTAGATGTTACCACGCAGGCCCAGAGGGACATTAGCATATATCAATGGAAAAGAATGCATATGTATGCGAATGTACTGCATATGTAGTTCTTAACTGTTTAAATGTAGAACCTGAACTCAGAGAGCATGTTTGTTTATCAAGTTGCCCAATGCGTATTGTGAGGAATAAAGGTATGTTGCTTTCTAACACTACACTGGAGTTAGTTTTCTTCCTGGATTTTGGATGACAAGGTTCAGGTTGGATATTGGGAAAAATTTATTCTCTGAAAGAGTAGTGAGGCGCTGGAACCCACTGCCCATGGAGGTGGTGGAGTCACTGTCCCTAGAGGTATTTAAGGAAAGGATAGATGTGGCACTGAGGGACATGGTTGGTGGGCATGGTGAGGTATTGTTGGTGGTTGTTCTAAATGAGCTCAGTGGTCTTCCCAACCTTAATGATCCTAAATATTTCACCAAGCTCCCTCTACTTACAGGTGCACTGAAGAAGTAGTTGAGCATATCGATAAGAGATAGGACTGCTCCTGAATATACAGCAAGCACATCCATCACAGGAAGACCCTGGACTGCAAGTGATTGGAGGCTGGAAGTGTGAGGGGAAATGTGCTGGGTTTGCTCGTCCCTTGCTTTTCCATAGGCCACAGCTTCCAGCACCTGCGTGGGACAGCTGAATCTGTGCACCCGCATTCAGACCGTCCCATCCCAAGAATTTCAGCCAAGTCGTGTGATAGTGGAAGAGAGACTTTTTTCCAGGGACATTAGCTATGAGATCTCCAAAGTTATAGCCACATTAATCATTAATTCCCCAAGAAACTGCCCTACCCCATTAAATACACTGGCATATTTTTTAATAAGGTCACCTGCCTTGTGTCAGCTGAGATGGAGTAATTCCCACTTTCATTACCACTTTGATCAATTTAATATCCAGCCTACTTGGGGACTGAGCTCTAGCGATGCCACTGTGTGTAAGCATTAAATGTGTGGTGTTTTACGTGCTGTTAGACTGAGTCTAAAGGTGCACCATCTCTGTTGATGCCCCTCTTCCTATGCAAAGGTGGGTAGGGTTTTGGTCTCATCCTCCAACCAGGCCTGCTGTTCCCATACAGATGCCTTTCAGAGGAAGCAGAGTAACTTCACTGCTGTCCTCCCAGCTTTGGCAGGAAGAAAGCAGACCTTTCGACTCTTCTTTTGCAAACACTTGAAACTGAGCTGATTTCTCTCACAAGTTACAACCATGCAGAATGGCTGTCACTGGCTCCTTTGGGCTGGGAGAGGAACCCTGCTGAATGTGAGAAGCAGACAAGAAGTGGCAGCACGGCCAAGGCTCAGGGATCTAGCAGATGATGGATATGTCCCAAAGCCGAGACCAAATCAACATATTTTGTTTTCTAGAAAAGAAAGCCGACATTTTTCCGTTATAATCATAAAATCATGACATTTGGAAAGACCACTAAGGCCATCTAGTTCAATTGCCAATTCATCCTGACCATGCCCACTAACTGTGTCCCTCAATGCCACATCTACCCTTTTATTTTAATGTTTCCAGGGACATGTCTCCACCATGGGCAGCCCATTCCAGTGCCTCACCACTCTTTCTGAGAAAAAGAAAATTCCTAATGTCCAACCTGAACCTCCCCTGGTGCACTTGAAGCCATTACCTCTTGTCTTATCACCTTGGAGAAGACACCAACCCCACATGTCACCACCACCTGCCTTCAGGGAGTTGCAGAGAGCAATGAGCTCTCCCCTGAGCCTCCTCTTCTCCAGACTGAACAATCCCAGTTCCCTCGGTCGCTTTTCATAAGCCTTGTGCTCCAGTCCTCCCACCAGTGTCAGTGAGAGGCGAGAGGACTGGACATGCTCCAGGGCTTCAATGCCTTTCTTGTCGTGAGGGGCCCAACACAGAACGCAGCATCTGAGGTGCAGCCGCACCAGAGCTGAGTACAGCAGGACGATCACCTCCCTGCTCCTGCTGGCTACGCTATTTCCAATACAATATATATTATCTGTATAGCTGCGAGCTGTTGGCAAGTAGTGTACTGGATGCAGCTGCGCTAGTTTGGGCTGAGTGATGCAGTGCATCCTGCCTTATCACAGCCCGTAGCGACTGAACAGGCGCAGGACACCTGCCAGGCGCTGCCGAGCTTCTCCGGTGTCATTTGTCGGCGGTGCCGCTGGATGGCAATGTTGGCTCGAGCATCGGCAGTGTTCGCCGCCGCGGGATGGAACGCGAACCCGGCGGGGTGATGCCGGCAGGGCCGGGGCAGTGTCCAGCCCGCGGGGAGCGCTCCCCATCGCAGTGTTTTATGCTTGCAACACCGATGCGATTTTTAAGCCGACGGGAAACGCGCGAAGGCCGAGTCTGCCCAACGCACACAATCGATGATTTCTCGGGACGCCCGAGAATGGCAGAAATATGCATGTTTGTATTTCACTTTAAATGCAGGAGGACCTCCTGATGGGAATGGGTGGGCCAGACTGGAAACACATTTGGGGATGTATCTGCTTAAGGCAAGGGGCTACATTCTTTTTTTTCCCCTTCATTTCTCCCCAAAGCAAATCCATCCAGGAGGTCTTCACAAAAAGAAGTAAAAAAAAAAAAAAAAAAAAATGGGGCTGGAGAATGGGGTGTGAATCCCCTAAGGCTACTATTGCCACTGAACTCTCTGGTGTAAAACCACAGCCTGAGGTGCTGAGCTTCACCGCAGAGCAAGTGGAGCATGGGAACCAAACCTCTTCTGCCAGGTCCTTGTTAGAGTGAGTGGGCTGAGATAGAAATCCCTCCGACCAGCACAGCGAGCTGCACCTTGGCCATCTGTCCATGTCCTTAGCCCTGCCTGCATGTAGGGAGCCGTGTGGCCAGAAGGACCAAACGCTCTCTGCTATCAGCCACTTAGGCTGCTTCTGTCACACCTAATTGCAGCTTAAAGGTACTGAATAATTGCATGCATACTGGGCCTGATCCAGCCCTCGACAATAATCCTAATAATGCTGCTCTTACCCAGCCATGTGACTCCATTTCAGTCCTCAGAATGGGCTTCGTTGTGCTGTAACTCAGCAGAGGATGTCAGTCACTGTGAGGCTGATTTTGTTTAAAATGAAGACAGGCCATTTATGGGATGACTTTTTGTTCCTGTTCCAAGTTCTTGCACTCAATCAACTACCTGTAAACTGGGTCAAGCCAATGCATTGCCTGCTAACATAGGAAGTTGGGGCTTAAAAATCTCAGCATTGAGTTTGGCCAACACTCACCCACAGGATAAACCACCAGCTTTTGCAATCAACTCTTGCCTTCTGAAATGAAATAATAATAACACTGAAGCTGTTTTCCCACTGCCAAGGGAGAGCACCAAATGGAGGGAGGCAGAAGAGCCTTACTGTGCTGAGATGGGGACTTTCTCACATCAGTTGTGCCACCAGGACCAGCTGGGAGTGGGGTTCCCAAGCTCGCGGTGAAACATTCTCCTTGGGAGGCTCCACACGAGCACAGGACTGTTAGCCAAGCTCAGGCTCCTCCACGGGTCTGGCGGGGGATTAAGCAAGCAGCAGCTATTTTGAAACATAACCCACAGCACACTGCAAGAGGAAGGGTTAAGACCTGCCCATATCCATACCCAGTGGTGAAGTGGGCAGCTGGGCAAGTGCCTAGGTCCCTGCCCTGGGAGCATGGAGTTGGGCAAGGCCCCTGAACTAGGTGACACCCTCCCTTTCCTCTCCAGGGTTATTTGTAATCTGGTTGACTTTACTAATGTGCCTCACAGGGGGAGGCAACTTGATATCATTTACACTATGAGAGCAGAAGAAACCAGGGATGGGTGAGAAGTACCTTTTGGGATGGCTCCCCCTTGGCCTTAGGAACCAGATGTGCCGTGACAAGGGAGACTGCCATAGAAGGGCTGGTGAAAGGAGTGCTAAACACCCCGGGTGGGAAACAAAGGCAGCACCAACACCCACCCATACGCATAGGCAGGGCAGGGCTACGTGTCCTACAGCTGGGCCATCTGCTTAATGGCAGGGAAGGGCAAGGCAGGTGTCAGGGAGGGCTGTTCCAGGTTAGCGAGGTTAAGTGCAAAGCAGGCGATGCTGACTGTAGGGCAAGCAATAACCTGCCTGTGTTTGCATGCTGTGTTTTTCCAGTGACACTTTGCAAAGTGTATGTGTTTTCTGAATAGTTGCAGGCAAACACCGTGCCCCTCAGACACTCACATCCCCTGCATCGTTAGAAGCAAGTGCCAACAGCTGGAAGGCAGGAAAGCAAAGGCTTAGCGGGCTCTGTTCTGTAGAGCCCACTGGTACCGGGACCTCCAGTAGAGTAAATCTCAGCAGAACTCAAGTCTCCTTCCTCTGTGTCCAGCTGGCCCACCTGTGTCCTGAGGCCATTCTTTTCATTACTTTGTGTCCAAATTATCTTCAAGATAAGGGATAAATAATCGCAGGATGGTTTGGGTTGGAAGGGACATTAAAACCCACATAGTTTCAACTCCCCTGCTGTGGGCAGGGCAGCCACCCACCAGCTCGGGCTGCCCAGGGTCCCACCCAATCTGGCCTTGAGCACCTCCAGTGATGGGGCACCCACAGCTTCTCTGGGCAGCTGTGCCAGTACCCCACCACCGAGAATTATATGGGACATTACAGAAAATACTGACAGTTAGGATTTTCTTTTCTTTTTTTTTTTTTTTAGCTGATTTTTGTCCACCTCTGCCTTTACCCTTGAAAAACACTGGGGTTTATGTTGCAGTCATTGATGGAGAGATCCAGATAGGCATCTTCTGCAGGTGAAGCAATTTCCATCCACTGTGTGAATCTGACTCCTCAAGAGTGTAAGATCGTAGTAATGCTTTATTCCTACTTATTTTATTCAGGCTCAAATCTGTACTTAATGTATACTGGGCGATACAAGGATGGCTGAAAAGATCATGATGACCCTCATGAGCCAAGAAAGCCAGCCATATCATGGGCCGCATCAAAAGGAGTGTGGCTAGCAGGCTGAGGAAGGCGATCCTGCCCCTCTTTTCTTTGCTGGTGAGACCTCACCTGGAGTACTGTGTCCTGCTGTGGAGTCCTCAGTACAGGAGAGGCGTGGACCTGTTGAAACACATCCAGAGGAGGACTAAAAAAGTGATGCAAGGGATGGAAAGCCTCCCTACGTGGACAGGCTGAGAGAGCTGGGGCTGTTCAGCATGGAGAAGAAAAGGCTCTGGGGAGACCTGAGAGCAGCCTTTCAGTATATAAAGCAGGGCTATAGAAAAGAAGGGGACAGACTCTTTAGTGGAGTCTGCTGTGATAGGATAAGGGAAAGTGGTTCCAAACTAAAAGAGGGGAGATTTAGGCAGGATATAAAGAAGGATTTTTTTTTTTTTACCATGAGGATTTTTTTACCATAAGGATGGTAAAGCACTGGAACAGGTTGCCTGGAGAGGTGGTGGATGCCCCGTCCCTGGAGACATTCAGGGTCAGGCTGGACGAGGTTCTGAGCAACCTGATGTAGCTGTAGGTGTCCCTGTTCATTGCAGGTGAATTGGACTAGAGTGTCTTTAATGGTCCCTTCCAACTCAAACGATCCTATCGTTCGAAGTGGTGCTTTAAAACACGAGTCTCTTTGTCACCTTGCCACTTTGTCAAAGCTCTTGGTGAAGTTGCAAGAGGACAGTGCTGGTTCTGAAGGAGGTTGGGTAGGGTGTGCTGTCAGACTGCCCATCGTGTCCAGGCTGTCCTCATAAAGATCTCCCGTGCCCAAGTGTTGCGTTCCCAGCGCTGTTCTGCTACTGAATCCTCCAAAACCATGACACACCGGGGCGCCAGAGCCTCAGGAAAGGAGAACTCGGCGTGGGGGCTCGGCAGTGAGCTGGTGTCAAACACCACAAAGCATAACCGAGCCGAGCAAAGCAGAGCCATGGTATAGACCGCACTCTGTTCTCTGTTTTGTTTTGTTTTGCTCTCTGCCAAGTGATACATCTTAGTGACAAGTCGCTCCAGCCACGCAGCAGTGCTTTAATGCCATGGAGTGTCGTGGGGTGTAGGCATGTGCTGGGACAATGGCGAGACCTGATGGTAAAGGCTGAATGCACTGCAGCTGCATGCAAGCTGGTCTGGATTAAAGGCTCCAGCCTTGGAAGCTCCTTGTTGAAAAAGTCACTCGGAGTGTTTTCTGCAGATTAATATTGTTAAGGACATCAGAGCCTCCAACAGCCATTTTCCAGTAATAGGCCCTTTTGTAATTATTTGACGCATTAAAATATATGCCTTGCAGACAGCAGTTCTCGTGTTCGCTTAGATATATCAAAGTAGATTTTATTTAAAGTCTGCCACGCTGAATGCCAGGCTTTG
This sequence comes from Oreortyx pictus, assembly GCA_036925125.1. Classification (NCBI taxonomy): domain Eukaryota; kingdom Metazoa; phylum Chordata; class Aves; order Galliformes; family Odontophoridae; genus Oreortyx; species Oreortyx pictus. The sequence goes on along the minus strand of JAUPFR010000003.1, from coordinate 81,675,301 downwards.
TTTCATAAATACGTCTTGGAATTGTTAGGGTGATTTATTCAACGCGCTAAAGAATGAAATTCCGCTTCCAACGCACCGTGCCACCTTGGGGTGGATGCAGCACCCATGTGTCATGGGAGGGGGAAGCTGGGAGCTTCGTGTGTGTGTGCCTAGGGCTGGGTATGTAGGAGCACTGTCAGGCAATGAATGAAAGGGGTCTCTTGCAGGGGTGCTGGCCACCTGCTGCTGCTCATGGGATATCACTTTTCTGGCAATGGGAGGAGCAAATCCTGGCCAGTTTGGGATGGATCTGTGGTTTCCTTTCCTAGATCTGCACCAAACCAGCTGCCAGATCTTGGGGAACTTATTCATCTTCCCTTCACTTACCTGTAAGGCAGGTAAACTAATAGCACTGCATCTCTTAGGGCTTGTTGATGATTGTCGTTGTGAGGGAAGTCATTAGAAAAATGGCCGTGTCAGTGTGGTACCAGAGTAAGACGAAGGAACCCCATTCTGCTCCACGCAGAGCAGGGGTTCGGCCTATCCTTAAACAACTTCCTTTTTGTTTTCCTTCGTGAATGTTCACGTGTAGCCAGGAGACAGCAGTATGGGGAGAGCTGCTCCTGCCCGTGTGTCACTGCTCAGCAGGCGGATGAGCAGCTGCAACCGGGCACAGCCTCTGCTTCCACACAGTCATAGAACCACAGAATATCCCGAGCTGGAAGAGACCCACAAGGACCATCAAGTGTGACTCCTTCCTCTTCACAGGACCACACAAAAAATCCCAAGTCCCAGGGATGTTGGTGCAGAGTCCCACTGAGCTGCTGCAAAGCAGCGGATGTACTGAAATTAACCGATCCAAATCCTCTCCACACAAGCACACACATTCAGAATTCGTTTTACCGAGCAATTAAATGTGTAAGATAAACATCCCTGGGGGAGGAGGGCTGTCTGAGGTTTTATGGCATATCTTAGTGTGGGCTTTGAAATCTCAGTCCAAGCACAACACCCCATAGAGGGTGTCCTACTGCCTTCTGATTTATTCAAACCACTTTACTGATGAAAAACCAAAGCTGAATTTTAAAAGTTAAAACTTATTTTCCCTTTTCTGAGGGGAGGAGGGAGTTATTTTTCAGTGGCACTGTCAGTACAGCTGCAGCCAGGAGGTCGATGGGCAACCAGCCGCCTGCAGTTCAGGTGCAAAAGCCTTTTAGGAGGACGTGTGAGCAGTCGGAATGACCCACACTGCAGTTTCCATGCCCGAATTTCACTTGCAGCACCTCTCTTAGAGAGCCGTGGCGTTTCTTCGTGGTTAGCAAATGAAATGCGGAACAGCAAAGCCTCCAAAAGTTACCGGGTCCCAACAAATGACAGCCGGATTTCTACTGGAATCAAAAACTGGCTTTAGAATAGATTTACTGCTCATCGGGACGCTCTCTTCAGGAGTTCGTTCTCTGGGTGGCCCGGGCTGGGACGGTGATGCGGGGCCGGAGTGTGTCCCCGCCTCGATGCGGTGCACTCGGCCGTCCTCAGCAACGCGACCGCTGCGGCTCTCAGCGTGAGCCCGGCTCCATTCTCACTCCGCTTTGCGTCCCGGTTTCGCTTGCTTGGTTGTTCGAGGGGTGGTCGGTTCGGCGAATAAAAATTAAGAGGCAGACCGGGACCCACGTGCGGAGCGAACAAACCAACGCAAAAGAATTGTTCTTTCCTCCCAAAGAGTTTTCATCTCACTTCAAAAAAAAAAAAAGTTTCACTCCGCTCACACCTCAAACGCCCTTCATTTGACAAGGAAACAAAAGAGACGTGCTCAGATTTCCCACCCGCTAGCCCCAGACAGCGCATCTTCATCCCCCTCCTCTTCTTCTCTCTCCTCTCGCCCCCGTTCGGCCGCTGCCCCACGCGTGGGTCCCGCACTGCCGGCGCTCTCGGAAGAAGCTCCGACGGAGCTGACAGCCGGGAACGGCCGCAGGTGGAGGCGGCAGGGTTCTTCTCTCCATCCTTTCTCCCCTTTCCTTCGCACCACCGGATGCACACAGAGGCTCCCGGGTTTGGTGTATTTGTATTATTATTATTTTTTTCATTTAATTTAATGTATTTTTTTTTCCTTCTCTTCATTTTCCCTCTGTATGCCTTTATTATTATTGTTATTTTGTAATGCCCGCCCAGTTTCTCCTCTTCTGCTCCGCTCTCTGCTCGAGCCGGGACGGCTCCAGAGCGCAGCACCGCGCATCGCATTTCGGAGGAAGGATGCGGCCCCTGAGATGGAGTCTCGGAACGGAGCTGAGCGCTTTCTGCTGGGAACAGAACGGGGCGGGATGGGATGGAGGAGGCGAAGAAGGGGAGGGCGGTGCGCATCCGAGAGGGATCCCCATGGGAAGCAGCAAAAATAAAATAAAATAAAAAGAAGCGGGGGAAAAAAAAAAAGTTAACAAAAGGGGGGTGGGGGGGAAGATAAGGAAAAGAAAACAAAAGAAGAAAAAGAAAAAAGAGCCGCACGTGCCTTTTGAAGAGGCGGTGCGCTCGCTGCGGCCCCGCTGCCCGCCCGGCTCCTGCTCCATCCCGGGGAGCTCCGCTCACCGGCGCTGCTGCGGGGCGGCCGGGCAGGACAGCGCACCGCGGGGCCGGGGCTAAGGAAGCGCAGGGATGGGTCGGCCTGGTGTCCCCACCCACGGATACACTTCGGCGGTGCGCGAAAAAGAAAGAAGGAAAAAAATACGAGTCACATTTTAACTGCGTGTAAGGACGAGGAAACCTTCCCCCCTCTCCCTCGGGGCGTGACATCAGACCTGAATCCTCGCGGGGAAAGGGGGAAAAAAAAAAACAACAACCAAAAACTAAAACCCACGGGTGGGAGACGGGGTGGGGGGGGGGGGGGGGGGGGGGAGCAGCGGGCGGCAGCGCGCAGGCGCGGGCAGGAGCTGCCGGCCCCTCCTGGCCCAGGTGAGCGCGGTGCAGGTGAGGGGAGGGAGGACTCACCCGGCGGTGCCGCTCCCCGCAGCCCGTGAGCGGCGGGAGCCGCAGCCCGCAGCGCCATGTCCGTCCTCGCCAAGATGGGGGACTGGCAGGTAACGGGGGCTGCCCCCCTTTTGCTGGCGGGTTGGGACGTGGGACGAGAGTGGGTATCGAGGGACCGGGACGCTCCCACGCGTGATCCGACCTCGCGTGGGGGAGGGGGGCACAGAGGGTGGGTTCGGTGCCTGCGCTGACTTTTCCTATCCCTCTCCGCGCTGCTTTATTCTTTACTGCAGAAAAAGAAAAAAAAAAAAAAAAAAGAAAAAAAAAGTGAGCACAAATATATTTTTAATCACTTTTACAGTTGAAATTGGCGTCCTTTCATCGAGCAGAAGCGATCTAAATAGGATAGATACGTGTGTGTGTGTACGCTTACGTATTACTTCTGTACTAACCCAGCTCGTGCGTAGCCCCACTTAGCCGCTCTCTGCCCCACGCGTGCCCCGGGCGGCACATAGCGAGGGGAGCCCCGGGGTGCAGGGCTGGGCGCTGGGGGTACCCCGGGGCTCCGCGTCTGCTCGGATGACGCCTCGGGGAGCGAAATGAATGGGACTGGGGAGGGGAAAAGTGGGGCCCCGGAGGAGGGAGAGCGGTGCGGGGCCGACGGAGCGTCCCGTGGAAGGGCCAGCCAAAGTTCGGTGGTGTCACTGTAGCGCTCGCAGAAGCGTTTTTTTTTGTTTTTTTTCTTTGGCTGTCCGTGCTTTTGCCTCGTCGTTCTGTCCGGGAGCGGCGTGTAGGGTTTGGGACTGGATTTTGGAGAGCGACAGCCACCGGGACCGGAAGGGAAGAGAAGAGTTCGCGAAAGAACGCGGCTTTTCCGTAATCCGTCCAAAAATAAAAGGTGACATCGAACCCCGAGGGCAGGAGCCACCTCGGCAGGCGGCGAACGGCCGCACGTCGCTTCCCCTCTCCTTGGTTTTTTGGGGGAAAAAGGGGGAAAAAGCGCAGAGGACGCCCCGCGCCCGGGGGGGCGGACGGGGAGCACGGCCCCTTCCCCCCCCCCCACCCCCCACCCCCCCCCCCTCGGTGGGCGCACACGGGCACAGCTCCGGCCCCACGGCCCCGTACCTGCGGCGGGCGCGGGTCGGAGCCGGCGAGCAATTGGGCCGCGGTCGCTATGCTAATGAGGCGCTCCGACTGCGGCTAAAGCGCTGCAAAAAGGAAAAGTTTCTGCCATTAGAGGGAGATCTCCGAGCGCTCAGCGCAGAGCGGCTCTGCACAGCCTCCGCCGCTCTCCCGCACCAACGAGCCGGGGGGATCGGACCCTCTCCCGCCGACCCATATGAAAATGCTCTGGAAGCTGACGGATAACATCAAGTATGAGGAGTGCGAGGTAAGCGCCCGCCCGGGCCGGGCACTGCCCCGGGGGCCTTCGCCGCGAGCGGGGCCGCGCAGCGTCCACCGATCCGCGGATTTCGTTGAGGAGGAGTTGTGCCCCCGCGCCCGGAGCGGCAGAGAGGGGCAGGGACCGCCGGGATCCTCCGGAGAACGACAGAGGAACGAGAGCCGGAACGGTCCCGGCCGTAGGGAGAGCTCTGTGCGTGCGGCTCTGCGGGATGCTGAGCGCATCCGCGCGGACGGACAGACAAATGGATGGATGGCAGGAAGAATGGATGGATGAATGGAGGGATGGAAGGGCGAGGAGACAAAGGGTGCGGAGCGGCTCAGGACCGCCGCTGAAATCCCACCCCTCCGGTGCGGCCGTGCCCCGAATGCGTTTCTGGGCGCGACCTCCCCGTTCTCAGGGCCTTTGAGCAGTCGTATACGGACCGCTCGGAAAATTAAATCCCAACAATTAGGGTCGGAGGGCAGACCCGTGTGTGTGCGCCCGTGCTCTGAGTGTCTTTCGGTCTGACACAAAAAAAAAAAAAAAAAGAGAAGAAGAGAACGAAGAGGGCAGCCCATGCCAATCCCCAGCGAAAGCCACGCTCACACCTTCCACAAAAGTTCTCCGTGAGGCGCGGATCAATAAAAGGACTGCACTGTGAGAACGAATGTACTCCTTCGGGGCCGAGCCGGCGCCGGGCGATGCCGCGGCGTAGGGCAGGGTCCGAGGAACCGCCGAGGACCGAAGGATTGCGGTTCTTCAGTCCCGCACCGAGCGCTGGGACACAGCCGCTGCTCGGAGCTGGGCCGAGCCGTCGGATATCCGATGTCTGGCAATGGGATGTCAGGGAGATTTTTTTTTGTTTGTTTGTTTTATTATTACTGTTCTAATTATTCCGTCTCTCGGCCGAAGGCACGGCGAGAGCTTCACCTCTTCCCCGCCCCAGGCCGCTGGTGCGGGTCAGCGCCGTGTGCGTGCCGCTGCCGTCGGGTCTTCGGCCCCGGCCCCCGCGGGCGCTCATTTCTTCCCATCGAGGCCCGGCGCGGTGCGGAGCCGGGGCCGGGATAGGGGCAGAGGAGCGGCGCGGAGGGCGGTGCCGGAGTCGCGCAGCCAGTCGGACGGGTTGCGCGGGGCCCGGCGTGTCTGGGCCGGACGGAGGAGAGCTCGCCGTGCCTCCCTCCCGCCGTGCCCGGCTCTCTCCTTCTCCCCCCCGCGTCCCGCCCGCCCTCCTTCCTCTCTTCGTCCCTTCCTTCCCTCCTCTTTTCCCGGCTCCTCCGAATTGGGGGGGCGGCGGATGCTGGCGGGGCTCGAGGTGCGGGAGGAAGAGGAGGAGGAGGAGAACTTTCCAGGACGCGGCGGCGACAGCGGAGCGGGGACCCCTCGGCGGGGCATGGACGGGGCGGCGGCGGCGGAGCCCCCCCCGAGCGAGGGCGGCGGGGCGGAGGGCGGCGGGAGCCGGGAGCGGCCGCTCTTCTCCTCCGCCGCCGCCGCCTTCGAGCCCGGCTTCGCTCAGCAGCCGCAGCCCGAGGTGCGCCCGGGGCCGGGGGCGAGGAGGGAGGGAGGAAGAGGAGGGAGGGAAGGAGAGAAGGAAAGGGGATCCCGCGCTCCCCCTTTCCCCCCCACCCCCCACCCCCTTCCCCCCCCCCCCCCCTCCCCCCCGCCGCACGGCTCTCCCACCTCCGCCGCACCCCTCCCGGCTCCCACCCTCTGCCTCTCTCCGCTCTCTTTCTCTTTCACTTTTGCATGCCCCGCAACCTTTTAAAATGTGGCCCCTTCCCTGTGATTCGCCAGACGCGGCGGCATGTCCCCCCTGCGCGCCGCGCTCCCTCCCTCCCTCCCTCCTTTTTGTCTCTCTCTCCCTCTCTCTCCCTCTCTCCCCGGCGCTGATTAGATACACCGATTCCTCATTCAATGGACGTCATTTAGAACGGGCTCTGCCTTGAGTTGCCTTCGCGCTTCACGCTCGATTTGCGGCCATTCTTCCCTTATTAAGTATTCGTGTAATATTAATAGTCATGAATATCCGCTGCTAGGAGGCTCCGGGAAGGCGGCGGAGGAGCGGGCGTGAGGAGCCCGAGCGGAGCGGCGGAGCTCGGGGGAGAGGAGAACGAGACAGAGACAGAGCGAGAAAAAAAAAAAAAAAAAAAAAAAGGATTGAGAAACGAACGCACATACTGAAAAAAAAAAAAAAAAAAAAAAAAAAGGAAAACAAAGACCAAGACAAAAAAAAAAAAAAAAAGCGCTAACAAAAACAAACAAACAAACAAACAAACAAACAACAACAACAAAAAAAATCGACCAACTTTGCCTCTCGCCCCGCGCCAGGATAGCGGAGCCTCTGCAGCACCCGATGAAGGGCAGCGGCGGGCGCTGCGCGTTCTGATGGATTCCGGCGGCGCGGGCGCGGAGCAGGAGCAGCCCCGGCGCCCCGCTGCTGCCCCCCGCGCATAGCGCCGGGCTCCGGCCGCGTCCCTCCGCGCCGCTCCGCGGCCGCCCCGCGCCTCTCTCCCCGCCGCGCAGCCCCCGACGCCTCGCAGATGTTAGTGCACAGTTTTTCGGCTATGGTGAGTGGCTTCGCCTTTCTCTCCGCCGGGGTCGGGGCGCGGGGCGCTGCTATTGTTGGCGGCGGCCGGGTTGGCGGCGGCCGTGCCCCTGCGTCCTGGTGCTTCGCTTTCGGCTTCGCCTTCCTCGCTTCTCGTTTGGTTTTATTTTCCTTTGCTTATCTGGGGGAAGGTGGGGGTTGCTTTGGTTGTGTTGTTGGGTTTTTTTTTTTTTTTTTCCTTTTTTCCTTTCTTTTTTCCCTTGATTTTCCTTTTATTTTATTTTGTTCTCCTTACCCTCCCCCCCCCCCCCTTTTTTTTTTTCCTTTTCTTTTTTATCCAATTTTCCTTTGTCATCTTATTTTATTTTAATTTTCTTTCCCTTTTCCCCTTTTATTTTTGCTCTGCCGCTCTCCTGAGCCGCCACCCCGCTCCCGTCGCCCCGCACCTGCCCGCGGGCTTTTCCTCCATCCCCTCCGCCTCTCTGAGGGCTCTGTCTCTCTCTCCTCCCGATCCCTTCCTTCTCCTCCTCTCCCGCGTCGGAGCGGGGCCCGGAGGAGACTCTGGGGCCGCGCCTTGGCCCCGAATCGTTGTGCAAAGTTGCGGGCAGGGGCAGCGGTGCCCCCTCGCCAAGATGGCAGTTCTCTCGGTTCCCCCGCGTTTTCTTCGGGATGTGGCGACGGCGGTCCCCGGCCGAGGTGCGCCGGGGCCGGGGAGGCTCTTTGGGGTTACGGTTTCGGATTATGGTTCCATAGGGCCCCGCTTAGGGATTCCCTCAGTGCCCGCTGCGGGGGCACGGCCGGGCGGGAGCGCACGGAGCTCCGCCGCGGCGTTTAGCGAATTGTTCGGAACGGTCCCGTTATTGTGGTTATATCGCTGTTCTTATTCCGCCACCGCTGGGGCGACGGTCCGAGCCCCGTTAATGCTGCCGAAGGGGCAGACGGAGCCCCGTCTCTCCCTCCGAGCTGCTCGGTGGGGGAAACGAGGAGGGCGATTTTGAGGAGCACCGGTTTTGATTTCATCTTTTGTTTTTCTTTTCTCCCCCTCCCTCCCCTCCTCCCCCTGTACCCCCTCCCCGTGCACCCCCCCCCCCTCCCCATCTCCCCCACCCCCCCACCCCCCCAGGAGCGCCACGACAGTGCCAGCAACGGGACGGCGCGGCTGCCCCAGCTGGGGGCCGTGGGGCAGTCCCCGTATAGCAGCGCCCCGCCGCTCTCGCACACCCCCAACGCCGACTTCCAGCCGCCCTACTTCCCCCCCCCGTACCAGCCCATCTATCCTCAATCTCAGGACCCCTACTCCCACGTCAACGACCCCTACAGCCTCAACTCCCTGCACACCCAGCCGCAGCCCCAGCACCCGGCGTGGCCGGGCCAGAGGCAGAGCCAGGAGCCGGGCTTGCTGCACGCGCACCGGGGGCTGCCCCACCAGCTGGGGGGGTTGGACCCCCGCCGCGACTACCGGCGGCACGACGACCTGCTGCACGGCCCGCACGGGCTGGGCGCGGGGCTGGCCGACCTGCCGCTACACTCCATCCCTCACGCCATCGAGGACGTGCCGGTAAGCAGCGCCGGGCCGCGGCCCCGGGGGGGGGGGGGGGGGGGGAGGTGGGGGGGACACGGGGCGAGGGAGGGGCCCCCGAAATGTAATAGAAGGGGAGGGAGGAAGGGAGGAAGGCCGAGCCCCCCCCCCCCCCCCTGCCCAGAACAATGGGCTCGTGTGGTGCGCCCGCTGAAATAGGGATAAATCAAACGAGTGTCGGCGTTAACAATATCTTTCCTTCTCGGTGACAATGAGATGTTGCGATTGGGAGAATGTTTGCTGCGGCCACAGGGCCGTGCGTCTGGGGAGCTCTCGTTGGCGTGGGGTCTCAGCGAGCGTTCTCCATGAGAAACGCACGGGGAAAGGGGTAAAGGGAAAAAAAAAAAAAAAAGTGGGGGAAAGTGGCCTAAGGAAGAGAAGTCGGTTCCCCGCGATTTACGGGATGATGGCATCTCAAGTTGTGAGGGGACGCAGGGAGATCCCTTCTCCAAAGGAATTAAGGGACGAGTATCGGAGGAGAGGTGTGTGGAGCTGCTGCCATGTTCTTCCAGCAGCAGCACAGGGGGATGGATGACCCCACAGACCATTGGCTATGCCTGTGGGTTATCACATCCCAGCCAGACCTGCTGCACTTCCATTAAATTAAAAGCGTGGAGCAGTGCGTTATTTGGGGGAATCCAATTCTGTTATCGCTAAGTCCGGATTTAAAAAAAAAATGGTTTCTAATGAAGCGTGGCATTACACACGGCTGTCGTGACGGAGCAGCCGGGGCCATTGTTCCGCAGGAGAGTGCCTTACGCAACGCGATGGGAACGTGGGCAAAGTTCCTCCGGCGGGGTTCTCCCCGCAAACACAACGAGAACGCGGCGATAAATGTAGGAAGGCTCGCAGAGCCCGTGCGGAGGGGCTGAGGCTGCGGGGAGGAGGGAGCGGTGGTGTCTGGATGTGATTTCTGCCGAAACGCCATCCCAAATTACGGGATCAAATCTTACGACAATATATTCGCTGACAGCTTAATGAGCGCAGTTTCGTGTTGCAAGGATAACGCTCAGGCGAACGTACCTATTTTTTTTGGGGGGGGGGGGAGTTTGGATATCTTCTGAAAATTACGCCCGTGGAAAACGGTGAATTGACGGCAGCCCTCCTCCGGCTGAATTAGCGGCAGAATATTGCTGCTCGTGTTCTGCACTTTTGTGATAAAGACGAACGCTTCCCAGAGCGGAGGGCTTAGTGTGAGGTTGGGGTCCCGTTAGAAACAAGCCGGTTCTTTTAACCCGACGCAAAATAACGCGGACCCAACAGTGGGAGCAAACCAATTTGTTGCCGGCGAGCCCCTGACTGCTGCAGGAACGTGACCAAAGCGCACTCCTCCATTCCCCCTCCGCTCCCGACCGCGCTCTGTCGCTCTGTGCCCTGCAGAGATTTCAGTACAAATCGCTCCGTTCGCCTCTGAAAGACCCACGAATTAACGGCGCTGCCGTAGTCTGTGAGAGCTGAGTGCCATCTGTTTTAAATCCTTACCCAGCCCGGCCCTCGTTTCTTTTTTTTTCTTCTTTTTTTTTTTTTCCCTCTCTGTAAAAACGGAATGGGCAAGGGTGCGTGCGGGAAGGCACAGAAACAGGGGAATGGATCTGCTGAGAGTATCCATCTCGTTGTGCGAGGAAAAAAAAAAAAATACGGAGCTTTGGGTCGGTTGTGGATCTTTCTGTTGCTGCCACAGTTCACCTTTAACAAAAGGGACGGGTGGAGATTTAGGAAAATCGAGGAGACGGTGAAAATTATTTAATCATAAATATCTCGGTGGGATTTTAAACTTAACAGTCCTCCCTGTACGGAATACGCGCAGAAATAACACAAATAAAAGTATTATGCCACACTGCATTGACTTTATGGGTTTAGGGTGCATGCATAAAGGGATCATATTTCCCCATATAGTTAAAACACGAGAACTGCGGCAGTAGTCATTTCTGAACATTTCTCAATTTAATTATACTTAAATCCAGAAGCACTTTAGGCAAGTTACAAATGAGAGCACGGAGTATAATAAAACCTGTAATAAAGCAACTTAGTACCATCCACCCGGAATCATTGAGATCAGGCACAATTAACGGGAGCATAAATCCAAGGCAGAATGGAAAATGTTAGGATCAGTATTATTGTTGGACAAAGACTAGAGGAGGAAGTAATAGTTTTTTAAATGGTAATGCCTGCGTTTTGTAACGATTGCGAAACCTTCTATCTCAGCAGCGCTGGTGTTAATTTGTAAACACAGCCAGGCATTATATCGCCTGTCACTTCTTTCGGATTTAGGAAAAAAAACAACAACAACAACAACAAAAAAGACCCCCCCCTCAAAAAAAAAAAACAAAAAAACATTCCGTTTGGCTTCCTCGGCACGTTGAGAGCGAACCCCATCTGCGGGCAGACAATGGGGGGAGCCCGCCCGGGGGTGCGCAGCTCGCCCCGTCGGAGCGGCCCCGTGTGCCCGGCTGCGGCCGCTCCTTTGTGCCTCGCCCGCGGCGGAGAGAGGCGGAAAGGAGGGAGGGAGGGAGCGAGGGAGGGAGGGAGGCAGGGATGGATGCGGGGCCCGGGGCTGTGGGACGGCTCTCGGTGCCCGCTGTGCTCGCTGACCGCCGCCTCTCGTTGTGTTGCAGCACGTAGAAGATCCCGGCATCAACATCCCGGATCAGACCGTCATTAAGAAAGGTGAGCGGCGAGAGCGGGCGCTGCGGGTCGGGGTCGGGAGGGCAGCGGGCGGAGGGCACTGCTCGTACGGCTGCCCGAGAGCTGCGGGGCTGCAAAATCATCCTCCGGTGCTGCGGTGTGTTGGGAAGCGGCTCGGTTTCGCGTTTTGCCCGAAGCGCGGGGCCGCGCGGCGGGGTGAAATCGTTGTCGCTAAACCGGAGGGAGCAAATGCCCTTCCTCCTTCCTTCTTCGGGTTTTCGTGGGCTCCGGAGGAGCGCTCCTCCTCTCGCGGTTCCGAGCTTCAATCGCGGCGGCGGCGGTGGTCCGGGCTGCTGCGGAGCGAGGGGGAAGGGGGGATCTGGTTGTCTCCATGCGGAGCTCCCGGACGGGCGGACGGGCACGGGGGCAGCGGGCGGCTCAGAGCCCCGTTCCCCTCTCCGCCCGCGAAGCCTTTGTCACGTCAAATTAGACGCGCGAGGGATAAATCTGAAGAGATGCTCTTTCCGAGCCGACATGATAATTGGCTCTTTTATTAGTAATCTCCAGAGTTCGTTTAACTCCCGGTGTATATCCATTAGCCCTCCCCGAGCTATTAATGTCACAAGCCATCCATCCCCAACCCCGGGCCCTCCGCCTCGCTCTCCCAACTCCAGAGCCGGGGCCGGCCGCTGTGTTTTGGTGTCATTTTTTTCGTTTTTTTTTTTTTAATTATTATTATTTCTTTTATTTATTTATTTATTTATTTATTTATTTATTTATTTTTCTTTTCTTCTGTTTTTTTTTTTTTTTCCCCTTTGGTTTTTTTTTTTTTTTTTTTAATTACTAGTATTATTTTCGCTCCGGGCCGGGCTGCCCGCTCTGCCCCCTCTCCTCTCCTCCCCTCCCCGCGGGGCTCACCCTCACCTCCCGCTCCTCCCTCCCTGCAGGCCCCGTGTCCCTCTCCAAGTCTAACAACAACGCCGTCTCCTCCATCCCCATCAACAAGGACGCGCTCTTCGGCGGGGTGGTGAACCCCAACGAGGTCTTCTGCTCGGTGCCGGGCCGCCTCTCGCTGCTCAGCTCCACCTCCAAGTACAAGGTCACGGTGGCGGAAGTGCAGCGACGCCTCTCGCCGCCCGAGTGCCTCAACGCCTCCCTGCTGGGCGGAGTGCTGCGGAGGTGAGGGGCGGGGGAAGGCGGGAAGGCGGGCGGACGGTGGCGGCGGCCGTCGGGGCGCGGAGCGGCGCGGCCGGCAGCCCGACGAGCCTGCGCCCTCGTGGTGGTGGCGGTCACGGGTGCAGAGGTTGGCGTCACTTTGCCCCGTGGGGGCCGTTGGGCTGTAATCTAATCCAGACGCTTCAAGAGCGCTCGGGCAGGGTGTGAAATCCAGAGTTCATTAGCCAGACTTCCATCCTGACGTGCCACCACCTCTGCCACGCAGAGCTCGGTGCGATAGCAGCAGCTCCCCAGACTCTCACGTCAGCCAGCTCGGTAATGACAGAATCACGGAATAGAATCCACGAATCATTCGGGCTGGAAAGACCTCTAGGATAATGCAGTCTGCCGTCCCCTCCATGCCCACTCACCACGTGCCGCATCCACACGGTTCTCGAGCACCTCCAAGGGACGGTGCCTCCACCACCTCCCTGTGCAGCCTGTGCCAGTGCCGCACCGCTTCTTTCTGAGAAGAAATGTTTCCTAATATCCAACCTGAGCTTCCCCTGGTGCAACTTGAGGCCATCACCCCTTGTCTTATCAATGGAATAATGCAGCTGCCCTGTGACGTGTCCCCTCCGGGCCGTGGTGCTGCTGGAGCAGGCTGTCACCTCAGTCACTGCACAGCTTCATCTTTAGACTCAGCTTTCCCCCAAAAAAACTCCCGTCAGTGTTCCTCTGGTGACAGTATGGCGTGTCGGGGTGCCACACAGCCCCTGCCGTCCCTCCTCTAACCTCTCTCTGTTGTGGCACAGGGCAAAATCCAAAAATGGTGGGCGGTCCCTCCGAGAGAAGCTGGACAAAATAGGGTTGAACCTGCCGGCCGGGAGACGCAAAGCTGCTAATGTCACCTTGCTCACCTCGCTGGTGGAGGGTAAGTGCCTCAGCCCTGCCTGTGCTGCTGCGCAGTGGGACAAGGCTCGGTGTCTTGGCTTGTTATTTTTTATTTTATTTTTTTTGTTTCTGAGTTGGTGCTATCTGTTTGAAATCAGAATGGTGTTCTTGCGGTCGATCGGGAAAGAGACAGTTGGCTGTGCAGTTCTTCCTTTTGTTTTAACCTAAACTTGAAACGAATCCCGCAAACTCAGCATTTCACAGGGCTGAAAGTTGCGGGGTGCTGCCGCCCTTCCATCAGTGGGCGACTGAAATGTCAAAAAACTGCAGCTGCTTTGGGATTCATCTCCCCCTGCCCCCAGCCACATAACAGTAAATCATTTAAGTTTTCTGACATCTGCATTGGAGAAATGCGTGACCATTACTTCCTGAATTAATTTGGGAATCCTTGACCCAAGCCATGAATTAATGGTGTCCTGAAAGCCTCTGAGTTGCACCCCCCCTCCCTTTTGGTTCTCATTTTCAGAACATGTGTTCCCTTCATTATATCATTCCCCTCCACTTCGGTCTGTCCAGAGAACTCACTACTTGCTTTTAGCACCTTCAGGTGCCCTGTACTTTCAGAACTCGGAGGTGGGAAGCCTGAGCCTTTGCTATAGCTTAGTTTTGAAGCAGTTACTTTGTCACATTGACTGGCGCAAAGTGAACCCACGCCCAGAAAATAAATCCTCCCCTTTTCTCTCCGCTTGTGGGTTTCACAGTGTCTTGGGCCAGCTTGGTCTTCAGAGTGCTTTTAACCTCAGCCCGAGCTGCTCAGGTTCGCGTTAAGTTTGGTTGTGTAGGAGGGAATTGGTAGCTTTGTTTTGATGTCACTTTGCTGTCTGCTGGAGACGTTTTGTGTTCAAAGGGACGGGGAAAGAAGCGCTGCCAGACTTAATTTTTTGCACCATTCAGGTTAGGTAGCTGCACAGTATTTATGCCGCGTGGAAATTACTGCGTCTTCGTGTTTTTAATAAAGGCTGCGCCATTGCGTCAACACACCATCGTAACAGATTGCAAGGGGAAAACTTCTGAAAAGTCTGGCTTTGGTAGATGCCTAATAATTCGGGGGATGTTAATGAATACGGAGAGCGTTTGATTGTAATCTATTGTTCTGTTTGTCGTTGGCACATAATTGCTTTAAAAGAGTGATTCTTATGAAAACAAAAAGCAAAGCGCAGGCCTGATCTCCCTCCACTTAGCTTTGCAGCGGTGTCTGGTTTTGGGGGGATGATAGTGTAAACACCACTCGGGCTTTGAGTCCTGTAGCATTTTCTGGAGTACTGTTATTGTTTATGATCCGCTCCATTTTATGGAAACAAGCTCACTGGACTGAGGCTTTGAAGCTCTAATTGGCGCATGCGTTCTTCCGGAGCTAGAGCTAATGGCAGGAAGCCCTGCAGTAAAAACCAACTGGTTCAGGAAATTAAAACCAAAGATTTGAAAATCAACAAAACAGACAGACTCAGTGGAATGACCCTAAAATTCTCATGGTTAATCGTTTGGGGGGGGGAACATATAATTATATGCGATCAAGTTAAATTTTAAACACTTAGCTGTTTAATGCGTTTTATTTAGAAGAGCTCTAGGAGTAATTATGATCAATATTAATCATTGATGCATTGCGAAAGAATATAGAGACGTGGTTGAGGCAAACAAATATTTCCGGAGTAAATAGCTTTGAATGAGCTGTGTATAAATGGCTGCGAATACACGTGGCTATGTAAATGTAAGCACGCATTTTAGGTGCACGGAGCCTGTCTGTCTAAGATCTGCTAGTCAATGGAAACTTGAAAAAAAAAAGAAAAAAATTGAATGTGAGATTTCAGTCGTAATGATTGTCATGAAAATACACATTTGCATTGCCTTAGACTGAAGCAAAAGGCGTCTCCTACAAGATAAAATGGGATTAGCGTTTCTTACTGTACCTTTTTGCAGAGATTGAGAGATACCAGTCCCTGTCTTTTAGAAATAAAGCCCAAGTAGAAAGTCGTGGCTTTTTTTTTTTTTTTTTTTTTTTTTTTTGTGATGGATTTTTGCCTCTGTGCTGTGTGTACTGATGAGCTGTGTGTTTCCCTCCCCATCCCCTCCCTCCTCTCCCTTTGCAGGGGAAGCAGTGCATCTAGCTAGAGATTTTGGGTACGTTTGTGAGACAGAATTTCCTGCCAAAGCAGTAGCTGAATTTCTCAACCGACAACATTCCGATCCAAACGAGCAAGTCACAAGAAAAAACATGCTTCTAGCAACGAAGTAAGACATTTACCTTCCTAGCATGTGGTTCAGTTATGAGGGGAGGGTGACGGACCCGGGTTTGGAGCTTTTATTTGCAAACGTTTGCCACGTAGCCGGTGGTTCCCGGTGCTGTATTTTGTGGGGGCTTGTATGTTCCCTCCTGCTCTGGGAGGTCTGCGTAACTCAGCTTGGTTTCCATCCAGTCCATCTGCATGCTTGAGAGTGAGTTGTGGAAGTTGCAGATGGGTGTTTGGTTAAAGAAAAAGCAGTAGTTACTCAAACCAAAAAAATATTCCAGGTCCTTTCACTTAGCTTATCAATTGAGGTAGAAGGGGAAAGGTTTCCCATTGACAATAAAATAAAACTGGCACATTAAGCTGCTTTCCTTTCATTAAGATCTGCAGCGGTTCTTCCTACCTAAGGATCTCAGCTACTTCGTGAACGTAGGGATATTAAAAATGTATTTTAAATGCCAATCTGCACACGGTTAAAATGCTTGCGGAGTTTGTCATTGGTGGGGCTGGCTAGACTTCCAGGTGGCGCGTGAAAGGAAAATGATTGTTTTGATATGTTTGCTGGAAATTAAAAGGGTTGTTTAGTGGCCCTTAATTACCAGTGGAGGTGTCACGAAAGGGCACAGTGCCAGAGGGCGCAGGCAGAAGATGGGAGCCAGTTTATGGCTGGAAGACATTAACGTGGCTTTCAGCATCCAAACTGTTTCAGCGTGCCTCTAAGCCCTTGCTGTAAGGTGTGTTATTTCCCCAGCCCTTTGTGCGGTGGGCGGATGGTGTCACCTAACTTCTGCACCAATGCCCTTGTATCCTCCCTTCTCACCTCCCTGGAAGGAAATTTCCAGAGCCTGGTTAGCGTCAGCCTTCCCCTCTGTGGAAAGGTCCCTTTGGATTTGGAGATAGAGATGTACATGCATAAGTGTTTCGGAACACCCTAATTTAAAGCCTCGATTCCCCTCTCTGCCTTCACTCTTTCCTCCCCGCGCGCGGGTGTGTTTTAGCCTCGTGAAGGAAGAGGCCCGAGGCTCTCTCCAAATAAGGGTCTTCCAAAACGTGAATAAATCCCCGAAATCCTCTCTGGATATTGCGGCCCGTCTCCTCCATTCTACATTGCGGGGGAACTTTAAGCTGCGTATTGATTCCGTTCCAAAATCCATCTGGGAAGGGATGTATGTTTGCAGGGAGTAGGTGAGGGGTGCAAGATGGGGATCGTTGGGGTGGGCGGGAGCTGCTCTGGTGTGCGTGCCTGCTTTTTGTCTGTGCAGGCTGGGGCACGATGTGTGCGCGCAGTTGTGCACGTGTGCGAGGCGAAGGGAAGAGGCGCGTGCGTGCCCACAAGTGTGAGAATGGGGGAACGCTGTGTAGAGAGGAAGCGGTGGAGAGAGTGTGCGAGTGTGCACTCGGGGGCAGCGACCCCCTTCATCTGCGGGCTTGTGTAACCTAGGAGGGAGCGTGCACGGGCTTTGCTGCTGACAGCGATGGTTCATTTCTCTCCCTCTCTCTTCCCCTCCTGCCTTCCCTCTCCGTGTCTCTGCTCCATTTGTGCTATAGACAGATCTGTAAAGAGTTCACCGACCTGCTGGCTCAGGACCGATCTCCCCTGGGGAACTCGCGGCCCAACCCCATTTTGGAGCCGGGCATCCAGAGCTGCCTGACCCACTTCAACCTCATCTCGCACGGCTTCGGGAGCCCGGCGGTATGTGCTGCCGTCACCGCCCTGCAGAACTATCTCACCGAGGCGCTCAAGGCCATGGACAAAATGTACCTCAGCAACAACCCCAACAGCCACACAGACAACAGCACCAAAAGCGGCGACAAAGAGGAGAAGCACCGAAAGTGAGGATTCCCCCCCACTCCTCTCCCTTCCCCCCTCGCAGCCCATCAGTCCATTCATCTCCCTCCTCCCTCTGCCCAGCACCCAGCACCCCAGGCTACGGCAACAGAATGAGCATCCTTCTGCCAATCCTGTTCTCTGACTCTGCGGGACTGCTCTGCCCTCTCCCCGCACCCCTTCCCGGCATCCACATCTCCATTTGTTCCCTCTTAACTCGTTCCCCCTCTCCCTGCTGCCACCACCATCGTTTTGCTACCCCAGTTTGGAGCCTAAGAGAACAGAAAACCGGGGGACGGAGCCAGCAAAAAGTAAAAGTTCTGTCTCGAGTTTGTGAACTTTTTTTTTTTTAATAAAACAAAAGGAGGAAAAAAAACAAAACAAAACAAAAAAGACTTTTTTCTAAAAATATATTAAAAAAAAAAAAGAACTAAAAAAAGAAATGCTTAAAAAAAATTCTATGAGCTTCACTGGACTGAATCACCACCTTCCCTTACATAAACTTCAGTTAAGATTGTAGCCATATTAAAAAAGAAAAAAAGCGAGAGAAGTGCGACAGCAGCAGCAACAGCGAGCAAACGAAAGGCAAAAAGGACTGATGACGTTTTATCAGTATTGTGAATAAACTTGAACACAAAACACAAGCAGTTCCATGTCATATCTTCAGTTGTAGAACTTTTTCCTGACAAAGGTAAAGAGACCAACTTGAACTTTCTATTGCAACATGATTCACGGTTATTATATAAGGGAATCAGTGTTCATGTATGTATATATTTATTTATGTGTAATTTAATGGGAATTGTAAATATGGTGAGTCTGTTTTAAGCCTTTTTTATTTATCTGGTGATCTCGTTTACCTCTTGTTTAGTGGGTTTTAAATCTTCCCCTCTTAGTTCATCATGTGGTTCATGGTACTTATTTAGATATCAGAGGTTTTTTGGGGGTTTTTCTCTGGGATTCATCATTTTTAGCCCTGTTGTAGCATGTTAAAGGCGACAATGAAGCAGCTGAACAAATAAAAAAAAAAAAAACATGGATTTTTATATATAATTAGTATGACATTTAGTTTCTCATCGAAGAAAAAATAAAGTGATGTTGGACCCTGGCAAGATTTTTAAACATGTTAGTGGTTTTACAACCCTTATATGTTGTGAAAAATGAAAGAAGAAGTTATTTTCATCCCTGTCCCTCTCCCCAAAGCACCATCAGAGCAATAAATTAATACTGTCTTTTAAAACAAGATTTAGCTTTTCTTTTTTCCCCTTTCTCTCTCTCTCTCTCTCTCTCTCTCTTTTTTTTCCTTCCTTCCTTTCTTTCGTTTTTGTTTTCTTCTTTTTTCTTTTCTTTTTTCTTTTTTTTTTTTTTTACCAAAGAACTTCACACATCCGGGACCACCTGGTATCCTGCATTTCCACTGGCCATATTGGAAGCAGTTATAGTTGTATTGTATTGAGTTGTGCCGGCAGTAGTTTCCATGCCTGTCAATGTATCATAGTCCTTTGTTGCCCAGATAAATAAATATTTGATACGCTTTATGTCGATTTTTTTATTCAGTGGCTGTCTTTACCCAGGCGTATTTTTGTTCTTGGCAGTATTTTTTATTCAGTATGGTTACAGTAATTGAGTTTAACTCTCCCTTGACAATTGCTCCTTGCAATAAGCAGCTGAACCCATTGTTTCCCTCAAGTATAATAAAAACTTACTTTCAACTTGGAGTTCAGAGCAGGGTATCATTTAGATATTCCACCGAGTCTGTATTCAGACAAACGACACAATAAAGCACAATGTATTCTTTTGGATAAAGAATTGTCTGTACTACTAACAAAATGACACGCTATCTTTTCTTTAACCAAAACATAATTTTATTTAAAAAAAAAAAAAGAAAAAATAATAAAGTTTTATTTTATTTATGTTGACCTCTAGGTTTTTATTTATGTTTATCCGCAGCGTACAGAATTATAAAGCCTATAAAATTTTGTACGTGGATTTGTCCTAAAGGAGAGCGGAGAGAAAAGGAAATATTATCACGTCTCAGGAAAAATGTTGTTAGAAGAATTACTGCTAAGCCAATAATGAAAATTAGGCGTTCCGAAGGAAAAAGAAGTGTGCTGGCAAATCGGCACTGGGTGCTCCCTCCCCCTGGAGGAAACGAAAGGCTCCATAGTTTGCGCCTACATCGCCTCGTGGTTGTGAACTTCAGGGAGATCCTGCAGGAGACAGATACTTCCTGATGGATGGTCTGTGTTCGAGTGGAAGGCGCAGATTGACATTTTGAGATGGCTGCCTCCGTTTGTGAGGAACTGCGGGTTTTATCTGAAGTTTCTACTTGTGGTCGTGAAGCAGAGAAGTTTGCTTTAAAAATACTACTAATAAAAAACGGAGCGTGCGTCTTGTAGATGGGCTGTAAAAACGTGGGAGAATTCAGACTTTGAATCTATTTTCTTTGGCCCAGGGGGTAGGCGAAGTCAGGATCGTACTGGATTATGTTATATCACAGGGAAAGGGACTAATGCAGTTAAGATAGTAAAGGCTTTTTAAAGAGATGGTCTCCTTGAAGTGATGATGATATTTTGGTGGTGGAGGCTTATTTTTCTCTTTCTCTTTCCCGTCTCTGCCTCTCTCTCTTTCTCTCCCCCTCTTGTTCTCCTTTTTTTTTTTTTTTTTTTTCTTTTTTTTCCTTTTCTCTCAGGCAGAAATCGTGGAGGTTAAGAGGGAGGTGTTTACAGTAAAACTGCAAAGAGAATTAACATTTGCTCATATATTTTGACGTTTGGTAGGGCTGGTGAAGCAAAACGTTAGATAAAGCCCAAGATGTTTCATTTTGCTTTGGTAATCTACTTATGGAAGGCAGTGTAAAATCAATCTTGCCAAGCAGAAAGAGAGTTGGTGGCGTCTAAATTCTATTTCCGAGAGCCAGCCAGTTTATAAAAACGGTGAATATTTTTTCTTATAAATTGAAAGTGCATCTTTTGAATGCAAAGCCGCAATTGTTTTAAAAACAGTTATTTATTGTTTCCAAGAGAGACTGGTTAACTGTAAAGTAGATGTAACAAAATAATGAGGTGAATGAACCCTAACTGTACATATTCTTGACATAAATGAAATGCACAGTATTGTAGCAGGTGAAGTGAAGCATTGTCTATCAGGGCTGTTTTTCTTGGCTGCATCTCAGATTGTGTGTGGGATCCTAACCTCAGGCACAATAGCATTCATAAACAGCAATACATTGCTGCTCTTTCCACGGCAACACATAAATACTCATTTTTAAACGAAAACAATCTTATTATATACCATTCATTCATATCTGGATTTACAGATGCTTGTTACTTTTTGAAACCTGTACCCAATATAATCGTTTTATACTGGGCGATGTATAAAGCGGTCTTATGCTAGAACATTATAAGGTCATAATAAATAATGTTTTAAAGATATAATTAGCTACTTTATGCTAGGAGAGCGCATTTCAAGCTTCCTTCTGCTGCATTTGCAAGCCACCAGAAAACAGAAATGAAATGACCTTGCATAGATTTCTTTATGGCTATTATTTCTGAGGAAGGACTTTGCAGGCGAGGGTGGAAATCAGACTCAGTCTCTTCTGCCGCGACCGAGGCGCGGTTGCTAAAACGTGCTAATTACTTCACCGTTCTTCGGATGCGTTCGCTGTGCTCGACACACAGCACTCAAATTCTAGAGCAGGCTTTTAGACACGAACAGAAATCAGCTGTTGTTTTCTCTTCCACATTGGCTGAAATGAGGGTGAGTGGCTGAACGTTAGACCGGGGCTGCCACGCTGTGCTGATTTCTGCACGTGAACCTAACGACAGCTCGGCGCTCGTTCGCCGTGAACAAGGACAGCCCTCCTCTTTGTACCGCAATTTACCCCACCCTCCAAAAATCGAATATTAATATAATTTGAGATTTAACTGGTGGAACAGCCATCAGGACAGCAATGCCCCGCAGCTGAAATAATATTTAAAATAGAAGGGATTTGACATTTGAGAAGTCAGTGGCTTGAAATACCCAGTTGTACTTAGCTAATTCAGTCCTTAACCTCTGGTTTCAAATAAATCAATTACAGTCGATTCCACTTCAGTTCAGAAGTGCACGAGGTTTTTAGTTAATTGAATACATTTTATTCACTTGCTAGGAGTATTCATTTATCCAAACCCTTACATTTGAAAGCGATTTCTTTATTGTCCTTGATAAATTTGACTGCGTAATCAGATCAGCTCCTTGTTTGTTTGCTCATCTCCTGCCTGGCATTTAAATCCCGGCATGTGCGCTTCCCTTTCCCTCCTCACCACGTGTGTGCCTCAGCCCAGCCTGGGTTCCCAGAGTGCCAGCCCTCACGTTCCAGGAGTGTGGCTGAAATAACAAACATCGCTCTGACGGGGAGCAGCATCGAGCCCATCCCAGCCAGTGAAGGCAATGGCATGGAAACAGTTCCAGAGCTGAGCATGAAAGGTTAGGAGTTTGCAAAATGCTCTGTGCGTCTGGTTCTGTCCCACGTGCCTTTCCTAGGTGGCTGTGCTGCTGCCCTGCCAGTGCTGGGAACTCTTAGGGAGTATTTGGAGCCTGCTCGGTGTCAGCAGGAGAAGATTTTGGGTGGTGTGGTTGTGACTCTAATCCACTCTAAACGGATAGTGATATATGCAGTACGTTGGGTGTGTTGTTTGCAGAATCCCGCTGGCGTTGGTTTGCTGTTTTGGAAAGGAAAGGGGTTAATTAGCCTCATTATCAATCACTAATGCTTGTCTAACATGTCCAAAGAATAATCAAGTTAGAGGACTGCATGAAGCTAACATCTGCTTCATTCCAATTAAAGATTTTTCCCCATATCGTTCAATTATTGGAAGTCCGCACCAGTTTCAGGCTTTGTCGGGGCCATAAAACAGGGTCAGATCGTTAGAAATCTAGAATGGAGGGGAAAGTGCAATATAAATAACAAATGGCTTCATTATTTGACTTACAGGTGCACGAATGGCCGTGAAAATGAGCGGGGGTTACTAAAATGTGTTCCTTTTTTTTTTTATCTCTGGGATGGAGGAAAAAAGGAAACAACTGAGCCTGGTTCTTAGGTCATTTATTCTGCGCAGGGTGCAACCTTTCCGTTCGCAGCATTTAGCTAAATAACCCCAAACTCTCCAAAACTGATAATTTAAAACAAGCAATAGGAAACAGGAGAAAGGTGAAAGTCTTTCATGACTGTTTACTAGCAGAGATGAGTAAATCAGTCTTGTTTCTCTTTTTCTGATTGAAGTTTTTAGACTTTCTTGAGCAGGTGAAGAAAGTGATGCTTTGGGAAAGGTGATCAGAAGTACAGTTTGTAGCACAAGGAAAGATTAGTGTCCTTGCACTGTTGGTCCTCCGTTTTGGTGCCTGGTGCTATGGGTATGAAGGTGACAGATCAGTGGCCTTTATTCCCTGTTACCGTCTGTGCAGTCGTGGCTCCATGATGCAGAGGTCATCTTTCGTGGCTCAAACTAAAGGGCCAGCGTTTCTCATCTCTCAGGTAGAATGGTTGGAACACATTCACTGAGCAAAACAAGGTGGCTGAATCGGGCTGAAGCAACCAAGAGCTTTCCGGTGGAGTGGGAAGGACCCACTGGTCTCCAGACTGGCTTTCCTTCACATCCTAGTTCCTACAGGGCAGGGACCAGCATCAAAACCATCACTGCCCTGTTGTGCAAGCACGTGGATACCCTCTCAGAACCAGGGCTCCAAGGTTCCAGCAAGCTCCCTGATGTGTTTGTAGCCACACAGCTCATTGGCGCAGGTGAATGAAGATAATCTGGGGAAGCACATCCTGAATCAAAAGAAATAGCCTTGTTTTAGGATCAGGAAGGTGAAGGACAGCTGAGTGTGAAGTGCTTGCACTGAAATCCCAGCTTCCACAGGACACAGACAGCACAGAGATCTTTCCCATCCAGAGATACTCTTGAGCCCCACTGCTGTTGTTGCCTGTGGTGTGGTTAATTCCTTTTGTAACTGACTATTGAAAGCAGATGCAGGGGCTGTGAGTGGAGTTGTTGTTTTTTTCTTTCCGTTGGGAGCCATTGCACTCTGTGCCATTGCACTCTCAGGGATGTATATTTCTTCCACGCAATGGTTTTGGTTATGTCCCTACTGGCTTGTCCATCCTGCAGAGCTTTCTGCCCTCGTGCTGCCAGCCCCTGTGTTAGGTCTGCCTGTGGATGAAGAAGTGGAAGTGAAATATTTGGGGCATTATTTAGGAGCTCCCAGGAGGATGGGGAGAGCGGCCGCCTTCTTTCTCCTTCCCTCCCTCTCTCCCAGCAATCTACGGTGTATCCTCCTCGCCTTGCCGGGTGCCCATAGGACACAGTGTAGGATCAGGAAGAAAAGGGGAACTGAGGTGTTTGCCATGCATCTCCCAGGCTGGGCCTGGTGTGAGGAGACGGGGACGATTCCATCCCTCACCACAGCCACCTTCAGAAAGTTTCCAGGGAAGGGAATGGATCTCCAGCAGAGCAGGTCCAGTAGGACCCCTTTGTGCTCCCTTTGTCACACCCGTAGGGGTTTCCCACCTTTCTGTCTTTCTGTGTGCCCGTGCATGTATGTATGGGTGCTCGTTGCTCTGGGGCCGTGCGTATTTATCTCGCCATCCATCGCCGGGACTTCTGGAGAGGCTGGGATCCGGGGAGGGGGGGTGGGTGGGCTGTCTCCCGGATAGTTGATATTCCAGGTTCAGCCTCTTTCTCCGCTCTCATTCTCTAAACCCAGCCAGGGGGAGTGTCGCCCCAGGCCGAACATATGCTTCTTTCCATTGCGCTAATCCACCTTCAGCGTGGAGGAATAATTGCTCGAGTGTCCATGGCTCCTCGGCGCTTTGTCCCTCGCTGGCTCCCATCAGCTTGGCACACGCCATCTCAATCAAATCCTTTCAGAGCCCTGTCTCCTTTTATCATATCCCCGCTCCGCCGAGAGGAGAAGAGGGTCGGGCCCTGCCGAGCTGCTCCCCCCCTCCCCCCCAGGGGAAGGGGCTCGTCCTCGGCGTGTGGGCAGTGGGATGGGGGATCCCGCCTCGCTTCTCCCCCCGCCGGGCACAAAAGGGCCACCGAGCAGCACCGGACTAAGTGCCCTCCGCCTACAGCGGGCTTTTTTTTTTTTGGGGGGGGGGGGGGGGGGGGGGGGAAGGGGACACAGGTTTGCTGTTGTGCTGGAAAGGGAAAAACGAAGGGAAAGGAAAAAGAAGAAGAAGAAAAAAAAGGGAGTTAAAAAAAAAAGGAAGAAAGAAAAGAAAAAGGAACAACAAAAGGGGGATAAAAAAAAAAGAGAAGAGGAAAAAGAAGAGGGGAAAAAAAAAGAAATAAAAATAGAGGAGAAAAAGAAAAAAAAGAATTTTAATAAATGGACAGTCTGGTTAACCTTTTCCCCCTGGTGCCGTTCAGAAAGTCCCCCTGCAGCGGGGAGCTGCGTGTGACCCCTCCCCCCCCCCCCCCCTTCCCCCGGGGTCTCCGTGCTGCTGGTGGATAGTTTCTGCCACCTTCGTGGCATATTGCGTTCCCCTCACCTGGGCTTTCCCCTTTTCCCCGGCAGAGAGAGACTAGAACAGACGGGACGGAGGGAAGGGAGGGATGCCCGAGACCTCCCCAGCCGGCTCTGGCCTTCCGGGGGTAGGGGGAGACCGGGACAACGGCAACATCCCCTGGGCTTTAGTGGCACCAGCCCGGTCGTTTATTTCTTTATTTGCATGCCTTCAAGCGAGGGGGCCGTGGGTGTTGCGAAGGGGATTGAAAATTCCTCGTTGGAGCCTTGAGTGGAAAAAAAAAAAAAAAAAAAAAGATAATGGAAAAAAAAAAGACTGGAAAAAAAAATAAAAAACCAAAGAACTGCATGCATAAGGAAATAAATAAAACAGAAAAACAAAAAGGAGAGAGAAAAATCCGCGCGATTTTTAAATCTTTGCGGGACCATCCAGCTCATGTTCCACCTCTTGTTTTCGCGCAGTTGCCTGTGATGTGTTACGGGGTCGGTATGGTTTTCCCTAACGCGGGCGGGATGCTCGGGGCTGCTGTCCCGGCCCCACCAGCGAAACGTCCGCTCCGCGGAGCCGCGCAGGTGAGAGATCCAAAAGGATCTCCGCGGGGAGATGCCCGCCGGCGGCTGGGGCTGCCCCGTGCGCCTCGGAGTGGTTTTTGCTACAGCTTGAGTCTTTCTCGCCGCTGAGAAAAATCGCCTTAAAAAGAATTAGAAGAAAAAAAAAAAAAAATCCTCTCTCCACTAGGTTTAGATTTAACCGCAACACCCACAGAAACTGCCTTATGAAAACCAGACTTTTCTATGAAAAGACTCTTCTGGCAGCAATTAGTCTGGCTTTCTTTAACAAAATTCTTTGTAATGTCATTCAGCGGGGAAAAAAAATAAGTAAATAAATAAATAAAAATCCCAGGACAATTTTGATTACCCAGTTTAAAAAAAAAAAAGAAAAAAGAAAAAAGGATATTCAGTTTTGCTCTGAAATTAAAAAAAAAAAAAGTGTATAAATTGGCCAATAATCGAAAGGGGGTGGAGGGAACCTACAGTTTTGCGACGATGGGTTTTCGCTGAAAATAAGCTTGCTCGGGTCGCACGTGATGGGCGTAAAACGCCGTACCGCGTACACGCGTTGAGGATTCACTCGAGGGGCTTGGCTCCGGCCCACCCCCCCGGGCTGGGAAGCGGAGGAGGCACTGTCCGGGCCCGTCCGGCTGCTCCCGGCGTTCAGAGGCGGTCCCAAACCCGCCCCCGGGAGGCTGCGCCCGGCCGAGTCGCGCTGAAAATCGCGCGCAGGGATCCGCGCCGTCCTTCGGGAATAGGGCCGGTCCTGCCCACCTCCGGGGAAGGAGGAGGAGGAGGAGGAGGAGGTTGAGGAAGGGGGTGAGGCTGCTGCCTACCTGACCGCTTGTCGCGGGTGCTCGGGCAAAGCCGGTCCCTCCGCTTCGTCCGCAGGTTTTTTTTTTTTTTGCGACTTCCCTTCTTCTCCCCCCCCCACCCCACCCTCCTCCCTCCCTTCGCGCTTCGGTGAAAGGTTGTGTGTTCCAGCCCAGAGATTCAGATGTTAAACTGCTACAGCGGAGTAGGAAAGGGAGGTGTTGGGGGGGGGGGGGAAGGCGTGTTTATATTTCAGATCTTCTAAAAGGTCGGCTTTAATTAGGTTAAATACAAGTATTATTGGCCCAGAAACACATGCTGCGCCAAGCTCGTGACAAGCCTAATTGCAACACAAAAAAAAAAAAAAAAAAAGTAGTGGTGTGGTGGGGGGGAAAGGAGAGTGTGAACTTCCCCAAACTCGCCGCCAGCCCCTCCAGAACCCGCAGCTGGTCCTGCGCTCAGCCCCCGGGCATCGCAGCTTGAGGGGAGATGGGGAGAGGGAACCATTCGCCCTGAATCACAGATTTCCACGGCTCGGAAAGAAAAAGGTAAACCCTCCTGTCTGGCTCAATTAATAAACATGGTAATTTCACACCCAAAAGGAGGACATTATTTCACGAGAGCGCTATCGACTCCATCACAAAAGGGTCACGGCGCAGCTGTGCGCGCCCGGGGTTATTATGCAGCCCGGCGATAGGGTCCCGCTCGCCATCCCGGCTCCTTCCTCGGGGCTACCCATCGCCCCCGGCAGCGCTCATGCCGCCTCTCGATAAAGGATTTACCCATGTGCGAGGATATGGGGCCGCTATCAGAGCAGGGGCGATCAGCGGGTGCGGCACCCCCGTCGCCCCCATCTCCATTTAACTTTCTGGTTTTCTATTTCCCCCCAAACAAAACAGCCTCGGAGTTACTTATTTCAAGGCTCATCCTCCCGGGTGGACCCGGGGGGGAGGAAGAGGGGAGGGGGGTTTTCTTCGTCCGACCCCAAGGGGCCGTCCCGGCGCACGAAGCCCGATGGGGCCGCGGGATTCCCGGTGTGGGGAAGCGGGTCCAGAAGCTGCGAGGCACCGCGTTAACCGCGATCCCCTAATCTCTTAATCACATTACGTTTTAAGTGAGCATGTGTAATTTCACCCATCAATGATTTATTTAAGCGCCGGAGCACAATTACTCCTCTCTCACACGCGCTGGCTGCAGAGCATTGTTTGCCACGCACCGGGGCTGGGGCAGGGCCGGGACCCCCCCCCCCCCCAGGGCCAGGTGGGGGGATCCCCTCCTTTGCATAGCGAAGCCCCTCCGCTGCTGCCGGGCCGGTGAGAGCTGTGCTTACCCTCTCTGCCTCAAGCAGGTGTAATTTATAAGGAGGAGGGATGGGGGGAACTGCGCTTCACCCTTTCAGGACCCTCCGTTAGCCGAGTGGTAAACGGGGCTCTCGTAAGGGAGGGCGGCACCGTCCCTTCCCCCCCATGCCCCCCCAGCTCCCCGGCAGCGGCCGAGCGGCGGCGGTGGGTGCGGAGAAGCAGCCCCGGGGGTCTGGGAAGGATCCGCCCGTCTCTGCTCCTGGGGGCCGCGGGCAGTGCGGCTCCGTGGGGGTCCCGGGGACTGCCTTCCCTTCGCCCTTCAGCGGCGTAATCATTGATATTATTAGCATTATTAATTCGCTTTCGCGTCTGCAGGGAGAGGAGAAGCATCCCCCCCAAACCAGAGGCTGCCCAGTAGCCCCCAGTTAGGTTTTACTCCCAAGGCTTTGTTCCACGCGTGCCGGTATCCGTACAATACCGGCATCGGTACTAGAGATGCCCGAGAGACAACATCTTTGGCCAAAGACAGAGACCTCCTCCCTTTCCGTTAGGTGGTTCTTTATTTCCCCCCCCCTCCTTTTTCCCTCCACCCTCCCTCCAAACGCTGCTTTATTCAGGCGTGCGGCAGATCGAAGGAAACAAAGAGGGGGGAAAAAAAAAGAAAAGAAAAAAAAAAGTAATTACATTTTTGGAAAACAAACAATAATTACACGATCCAATCGGTATAACAGTAAGCGAAATACAGCAGCGGGAGTTACAAACGCATCCGAGCAGCGGAGATGGGCTCCGCCGCTGACTCAGCGCTTCGGAACCTCCGAATGATCCTCACATCGGGTTTCCGTAGCGCCGTTCGGCTGCAGGCTGTTCAATTAGGGCGTCTGTCGCTGATGAGGCACGCGTCAGAGCCGGAATAATAATCATAATTAATTAATTAATAAGAGAGGAAAGAAAGAAAATTAAAAAAAAAAAAAAAAAGAAAGAAGAAGAAAGAAAGAAAGAATGCGCTTCCTTAGGTGAAACAATCCCAGTGGATGAGAAATACGGGCGAGCTCTGCCCGTGCCCTGTTCCCTACGCCCTTGGATCTGCAGCACTGTCACCAGAGGGGCTTTGACACCCCCCCCCCCCCCCCGTTAGGGCACACGGGGCCATCACGGGGCGGTGCTGGCGCCAGAACCCCCTTCTTTGGCCCCCACCAGTATTTAGGATGCTTCCCAGGATGAGAGGGGGACGGTGCGGGTGGGTTTATTTGTTTTCCGATGGGCTCGATTTCTTTTAATCGGGGGCCTTTAGGATTGGCTGCAGTGATACGAACGGTCGGGATGGGGAGGGCTGGAGGGAGCTCTGAGGGCAGCAGCGGGCGTCCCACGGAGTCAGAGCTCGGATGGAGAGGGATCACCGGCTGTTGCGTACTGTGAGGGAGGGGTCCGTGCGATGTGGCAGTTCGGTCAGACCTCCGTTCCGTGAAGCGATAAAACAAAAAAGGGGAAAGAAAGATCAAAAAGAATAATAATTTAAAAAAAAAAAAAAAAGAAAAAGGAAGAGGGGGTGGGAGAAAAAACAACAACAACAACAAAACCCCCAGCATCTCTGATTTCTTTGATATCTCCGAACGCTGACTCCCACCCGCGCAGCAGGAGCATCCCATGGAGAAGCGGCGAGAGGTGCCGCTGCCCCAGACCCAGGCTCGGCTCTGCCCTGCCCGCCCCCTTGAAACCAACCGCGGTCTATTTTTGGTCAGGAAACTCCAGACAGAAGTGGCAAGTAAAGCTTTAAACCATTTGGAAATTCCTTTATGATTTAAAGAGAGAGCCAGGGGGCTTTCGTCCTCTCGCTGCCATTGGTTGCGAGGAGGGCAACAAAAGAGGCAAAATGCATTCTCCGAGTAACTGGCGAAGCGTTTCATATGCATCAAAGGGAAAGAAAGAGCTAATCCGAAAATGACCACTTTAATGTACACAAAACCGTTGCAAACCCATGGCTACAGCGGCGGGACCGAGGGGGACGTTTAACTCCCCACCACAACAAAAACCCACACTTAATGTCATAATAACAGATATTAAACAAAGGGGAATGAAAGGATCTCACGCTGGCTTTGCCGCATTCTTGAGGCTAATTAAAAATATACAGAAAGAAGACATAGTTTGGGTCAAAATGGCATGAGAGCCGCCCTGTGCCAGTAAAGGGGCTGCAATTATCAGCTTAGGGGCCAGAGCCGGACTCTGGCTGGAGCCAAGGGGACAGGGAACGCTGCTCCCGTTCTGTCCTGGGCAACGGGGGAGAGCGAAGGGGGGGACTAAAACAAACACGACAGAGCCTTTGAGCCTTTTTCTTTTTTTTTTTTTTTTTTTCCCTCGTTGTTTTCTTCTTTTTATTTTGTTTTGGTTTTGTTTTCGGACGCCACTTTGACAGCCCTGCCATTCAGATGGAGCCGGGGTGTTTACCTGTGTCGGGTGGTGACTCCGCTCCTGCCCCGCGGGGTGGGCAGCACAGCCCCGCATGACAATGCCTCCCCGGGGAGAAAACCCCAGCACAGAAGGGACCTTCCCCAAAACTGGAGCCAGACACATTCAAATGCGAGATAAGGCTCATGCAGGCGATTAACCGTTTGATTAAGCCGCGGAGGGCAGCTGTATTTCGGCAGAGCTGCTGCAGGGAAGCTTCCAGCCCCACTGCTCTCCAGCGATGTCGGGCTGGATGTCTTTCTCACTGCCCATCTCGTCTTTCTCTTGGTGCTGTAGTGGGGATAGGGCTCTTCCATGTCCCTGGCAAGGCCTCCCTCACCTGAGGGCCTTTGCAGTAGGCCAGGAAAGCTTCCCCTGTTATTGCAGGGTGCTCAGCTCGGGGCTGAACATGCAGCGCAATTATCTTTTACCAACACGGTGATTCCTGCTGACCCCGTGGCACAGCTGCCGTGTTGGAGCAGAAAAAGTTAAGTATTAATTACTGCCTGGAAATCCAAGAGGTCTCCTCCAGACAGCATCACTGGCACTTCCGAGACTGACTTCATCCTGAGCTGTTCGAGTTAAAAGCTGTCAGCAGCGATTTCAGCCAGCATTGCTCCTCAGCCTGTAAAATCATACAGGGGGGGAGGAGAATATCTGGTGTCCGAAGGCTTGAACTGGAGCTCTCTGCCTTCCACTTTGCTTATGGCTTTGGAGTGATGCCTATGCGTCAGCATTTGAAATATTTACGTGCTGTTTCCAGTGAACACCTGCAGAGAAATGCTGCTCCCCTTTTAGGGACACTCGCAGTGCTGCAGAGAGAGGGATGAGAGTGCTCATTTTCTGGCTGCATGTGTAAGCTCACAATGCTTCATCCTGTGGTCCTCTGTGGCTAGGGAACCTAGGGGGTGTGCTCCCCAATATCTGGCATTGCAGGGATGCCGCTCCGCATCCTTCCTGCGTGTGTCACTTCCCGTACCAGGCTATTGAAGACAACTCTGCCAGATCTTCAAGGGAAGCAGCTCTGCTTTGGACAGGGCTTCACAGATCCTTCATGCTGAGTGGCAGCTCTGACCCCGTGCTTTCTTTGTGGAAAGGTGTCCAGAGACTTATGAGCTGAGTGGGATGCTCTGAGGATTTCCGCAACACCGTGCCCATCTCCTGAGAGTGGGCTGATACCCACAGAGTGTTGATTTTGGTGAAGACGAGGCTTGTTCCTCAGTTCCCTTTGTAAGAGAACCAGCAAGTAATGATGTGACTGGAACCTCCATCGGGACAAGCGCATCCAAATAGCAATGGACAGATGGATCTGAAAGTAAAAATGACTCTGTGCAGCAACAGCTTTGTGTACAACTCGCTCCCGGAGAGAGGACTTAAAAAGCTATCTCATTGTAAAGCCAGTTGGACTCTCGAGATAAAAACGTCAGGAGGAATTTGAATCTAATAGTAAAATTATCATCATAATCACCAAAGGAAATGGTAATGAAAGCCTTAGGAGCTTGACCATCTCTCCCAGGCTAATAAAATGATCTGCTGGTTTGTCTTGCTCATATCTGATAGCATCTAATTGCCATGACGGCTGCAGTCCCATTGCCTGTGTAATTTTCAAGCATTTACTGGTTGTCTGCAAAAATTTGCCCTCATGTGAGTCTTGGTTTATGTATTCTTCACCAGAAAGCGCCTATTTTCTCAACCAAAATTATACAAAATGATTAGTTATGCCATAAAAATAAACACTGACGGATCTAGGGCCAGAACGTGTCAGCATTTCACCCTTCTGAGTGTGAGTACTGTACTCACAGCATATTCTATATGGGTACATTCCCCCATGTGTTTCTTCACCAGCTGGGTGGGTGTGCTGTGGATGGAAAGGACCTGCTACCCCCACACACTCTTTGCTTCCTTCTGTAAGAGGAGATGTGTGAGATGACAGCTCAGTACATGCTTACCACGCTTTTTGTGTCTGGTTTGAGGCCTATAAGCTGTCGGCACATCAGTGAAACGAAAGGCACTGTATCCCTTCTGTAGCTGACAAGTTTGATCTTCCTATTTTTCAAGTACAGAGGTGCTGGGATTAAATTCATCAGGCTGCGACTGGTAATTTTGCACTAAGAGCAATGGGAAACAGCTAGGTGTCTCTCTGCACTTTCAGGTGCTTCAGTGCTTTAAAAATCTGATCCCTGTGTGTCTGTGTCCTTGTCTTAAAATAGGCCTGACTGCCTTGGAAGCAGTTGGAACTATTACCGCAAACACTCGCTGGCCTGTTTCTAAGCTAAGTTAGAAGATAACAGACAGAAAAAAGGACACTGCGAGTCCATGCTACGTGTGCCAGGATAGCATCAAATAGCGCCAGATGGAGAGCTGGGCCCTGCAGATAGCGATGCATGAGATCATCTGTGCCTGTGGGGTTTGGGGGGCTGCTCACGCTGGGAAAGCTGCTCCCACACCTCAGCGCGTGGAGACGCGTGGATGCAGGGGTGAGGCAGCCGTGGCACCGTGCCATCCCTTGCACCTCCGCGGCTGACTCTGCTGCTCCAGTTTTGCTGACAAAATGCACGAGGAGGAAAATTCTCAAGGAGATGAAGCAAGCCCTGCACCCCTGCTTATATATCATGCCAAGGTTTAGACCCAAAGTGACAGGGAGCTCGCATTTTGAGCTGGGCCCACGTCCCGGATTCACCCTGCTGAATGAGGAAGCAGCACTGTCACTTCAGATCCCCGCTTGCCGTGGCACAGGCAGTGTCCAGGGTGGGAATGGTCACACACATCTACTGCTGCATTTCTTCACTGGCAGTGTGGCTTTTCTCTGGCTACTCCTCAAGTGCGTCAATTTGTCCCTGAACTCAGCAGCCTCCATCAGACCCAGCCTCTGAGATCCGAGATGAATCTCGCTGGTAGCAGCCTTTCTGATGGCCTTTTCTGTGGGGTCCCCTGCACAACGGACAGACCTGTGGCTCCTCAGCCCTTGCCCTTCATCCTGTCCCTGAGTGCCTCCCGTGAACTCCCACAGAAGGGCTCTGAGCACAGCCGAGCGGCGTGATACGTCTTGGCATTCCTGCCCAGGCCTCTTCTGAATGTGCTTCCCCTTGTTCACAGCAATCAGGCCGTTCATGATGATGGTTCAGCAATGCCTCCCAGGCAAGCAAGGGCATGATCCGTCCTCCTTCTCCAAATTTTGTTGCGAATGAGTCAGATGTGTCAGCTCAGCATGGAGAGGCTCTGTGAGTCCAGGGAGAGTGGGTGCCTGTGTGTTGCCCACGGCACAGAGAAGACGGCTCCTGGAGCTGCAGTGCTGCTAGAGCACAGGAGGGTCTGCTGCCAGCACCCTGCCCCCAGGATCCAGGGCACAAGACCACCATGCTCCGCTGCTGCCAGAAGACTTGGCCACTCTTGGCTTTGCCTAAAACTCATGGTAGTGTGGGTGGCATGAGTATTTGCCCTCCTGTGAACAGGCCTACCCGCCTCTCTTTGTGTTGGCCTGGGTACGTATTCTCGGGTCCCTGACCCTAGGCTTTGAATATTAGAGGTTAAGAGATTAATGTTGGAGGTTAAAAGATTGAAGGGCTCTGAATTTAAGGATTTTCTGTCCCTTGTCGATAGAGGCAGAACTGTCATTATATCCAGCTGTACCTTCTGGAACAATAAAGGTATCTGGAGATAGAGCCATACGTTAGCAACAGAATGACAAAATCTAGAAGTGACTCTTCTGTTAATTACTATGAAATAGCCATTAAGGTCGGCAGCAGATTTTTTTTTTAATGGCAAACAAATAAAAAAAAAAAAAAACATCTCTCTTTCCACTGGCACTTGATGTTTCAGTCAATCCACTCAGTTTTCAAGGGGAGTCCTGTTCAGATCCAGGCTTTAATTCATCCACTACTAGATACAGGACAGGAAATAGTAGCAAGAGAGGACAAAGAGAAAAGGAAGAGGTTGTCTGTAATTACTTTTGAGGTAGCAGGGAGCATGCACATCCTATCCTCTCCTTAACAAAGGATCCTCTACCTCATCCTTAAGTGGTAAGTGGCCACTTGGTGAAGTCTGGTCATGGTCTACCATACTCCTCCTGTTGCAGCAGTACAACCTAGACATGGGCAGTGAGCAAAGACAGAAGCAAGTGCCTTCAACAGTGCCCCATAGACAATACTCTGCCAGCTCATCCCTAAATGAGCCTTTATTTTGGGAGTTCTTTTTATCAGCAAAAGGCCTTGGGATCAGGCCATCCGGGATCTAGGGCCGGGAGCAGCCCTAAGCAGAGGAAGCGCAAGCGTTCGCTGGTTTGCCCTGCAGCAGAGTGATGTCAGCAGCACAGCAGCTCCTGCTCAAGCACATGGGGCAGTGCTGTTGTTGTCTTCTGCCGGAGGGGAACAGTTCAAGGCCAAACATCGTGCTCCAGACAGAGCTGGGAAGAAATGCAAGCCTCTCACCTTTCAAAACCTTGTATAAACCACCCTGCCCCCCCGTAGGGCTGTATAGGATTTCCAGTGCATGGTATAGACAGACAGCATAAAGGGAAAATGTTGAAGAGTTTGCACGAGATGCTGGGTTTTCAGGAAACAAATTTCAAGCGCCTTGTAATTGCTTTTCAGATTATTGGGTGCAAAGAAGGTTTGGCCTGCATCCATGCATGGGATCAGAAGTAAAACTTGCTTTAATGAAATCCCAACAACTGCCATCCCCATGTGCTTTTACTCCTGGTGTAGGGAGCTAGACTACAGTTATGAGCTCGCTGTTCATGAAAAGTAGAAGTTAAATGTCTGGTGCTTGGGACAACCAGAAAGGCTGTGTTGGCACCTGGATAAATAAGAATACCTGCGCGGGCTCTGCAAAAGCACATCTGCATTGAGCATCTCCTCAATAGCTCTGCTCTGCCCACAGCAGGGAAATATCCCCTCAGGGCTGTCTGCTGCAGCCCCTGTCATTGCTAGAGGGAACAGAAAAACCCCAACCAGGGCTGCAAGTTAACTCTGCATCATTATCATAAAAAGTATAGGTGCACAAGGGGCTATTCTCCTGGCTGTGTTTATGTGCTCACTGGTTAGCGCTAATAGCGGCTACACTCGTCCATCCCACAGTGGGAACAAGCCTCTTAGTGAATAATGTAGTGTTAAATTCTGGTAAAACATCAAAGTGCCAGTAAAACCAGTGCTATAAGATTACCTCTGGCAGCTCCAGCTTGTGACTGAGCTATTTTTAATATTCTAAAATCTGTTACTCCCTTCCCATGAATAGGCACACTGTATTTTGCTCTTTCAAGTCACAACGTGCCTCTGTGAATGTCTTTCTCTCCTGCTTTCTCTTTTTTGGGTGTCTCAACACTCTCCGTTTGGAGGACAGTAATGCCGAATGCTTAAGGACTCGGTGCAATGAAGAGCTATTTTAGCTCATGAGAGAGACCCTCATGCTACTCCTCGAGGGTGGGCTGGTCGTTTGCTGTAAGCCATCGGCAGCAGCAGCATGCCTAGGTATGATCACACATATGGCACCTACAAAATATCATGCGCTACTCAATCTGGGATCTCAGAAATACCTCAGCATATAGAGAACATAAGAACCAAAAGAAAAGGCCATGGGAACAGGAAAAGGCCCTTTTAATTCACCTTCCCGCTTCCTCATCCTCCTCCCCCATTCTCCAGCAACAAACGGAGGTGTCTGTGCAACTCATTTACATGCTTTGCTTTGACTGCCTACACCGGTAATTTATTCCATATGTTTACTGCCCTTTGTGCGAAATAATTCTGCCTGTGCTCCCTCTTTACTTGTAATTTCCTAATTTTTTCAGGTCCTATGTCCTTTTTTAAATAAAATCATTTAATTTTTCTTTTGAGCCTGCTCACCCACCTGTGATCTCTGTGACATTTCTGCGGCCTCGGGAAAGGGGGCACCATGCTGAGGCTGCAGACAGGATGGGACCTAGTGGGAGCTGCAATTAATACCAGCTCTGTGTCATCAACTCTCTGCTGTTTTGAGAGCCACAGCTTTCCAGAACCGGCCCATAAGGAGAGGTATCAAGGCACATCTCGGTATGTAGCTGGGTTTAACAAAGTGCTGAGCTGCGTCTAGCAGCTCCAGCTTGACAGTGAAATGGTCCAAGTCTGAGACTGTGGTTTGAGCCAGAGGTTTATTTTTGAGACACCAGATGTTCTGTTTTGAGGAAAAGATTGACACTTGCCACTGTTGAAGTTCTGTTGTGCCCTGACGCTTATCAATAAGTTTTTGTGTAGGAGCAGCACTGATGTGCTATCTCCTGGGTTCCCCTTAGACCACATGCATTGGTGGAGACCAGAGGGCATATTCTGATCAGTCCATGTCATTATGTCTGATCACCATGCAATTCTCTTTATTGTGCTTCAAGTCTTCCTATCTGGGATGGAAATGCTTATTCCTTGCCCATCACTATCTGGTTTCTACCAAGGGTAGTCTCCATGACATTGCTGCGGGTCTTGGTTCAGGGAGAGCATCTCTATAATAGTCTAATTGCCTTCTATTTGACCTTAAATCCCTGTGAGATGAAGGAAGGTGTCTTATGATCGTGGAGCAAGAATTCTGCATACCCTGATGTCAATAACACATGATGACAGATCCTGGTAGAGCAAGGCACCAGGTGAGCCCAGAGATCCATCCTTTAGGGGCATTTTTTGTTAAAAGGGGCCCAAGAAGTGCATTCATGTAAAAGCCAGTATTGTGGGTATGTCAGACATGGAGAGAAGTGCGTGGGGTGCATTTTCCTTTTGCAAAGGCTCTGATTAGCAAGGTTGCCTTTGTGCCATCCCATCCTTTCTCCCGGAATGCTGCATCCTGCTGGGGCTGCTCTGGAGCATGGGGAAGCATCTTGGGATGCAGCCCAACCTGCTGAGTTTTTCTGATCTACACAGGAGAAAATCTGGCCTGCTGCTCAGATGCTGTGTCTGCACACTCGCCCTGGTAATTTTTCTTTTGCTTTATTTAACATGTCAAATTGAGGCTAAGGTTTTCACTCTCCTGGTTTTTAACAGTTACTGATTTTACCATGTTTGGTTTGGCAGTTAAAAAAAAAAAATCAACAGAAGGATTTCATTTCAATGGCACAACACCCTAATCCTCAGGCAAATGATTTGTCCAAGCTTAATATGAAGTACTTAGGATGTATTGTTTGATGTAAACACTAGTTCTAATAAAATGGTGCCTGAGGTACAGTTCTTCAACTTGTAATACCGTATTTGTGTTGGCCTGTACACATTGGATTTGAAACCATTATGATAAAATATATCCTTTTTAGCCTGATTAAAAAAAAAAAAAAATCACAGTGTCGGGAAGGACACAGAGCATATCCAGGAGTCTTCTGCATCCTGCAAACTGTATTAGGGTTGGCTAGGTTTACATCCCGCCGTCCACAGGGTATGTCTGGGGCAGAAATCAGCTCTGTGCATGGTACTTTTCCCTTCCAACACGTGTGCAGGGCAATTCCCACCACACTCAGTAGGCAGAAGAAGGTCACCACCTCCTGTGCTGCTCGTGCTACCTAGTTCCTCTGAGAGCTTTTCACAGAAATAGCAGAAAACAGGTTGTTCTGGCAGGGTTGTGGCAGTGTGGCTTACCCATAACTGAATGCCTTTTGGGAGCAAATCCTGGTATTTTGAGTGAAATTCCTCATCCTTGTTCAAAATAAGACTGCCCCTTCATCAGTTTTGGAAGTCCTTTTACAAAATGAGGTGTGAGAGATGAGGGGTGGGGGGATCTTGTTTGACATGAAGGTTTTGTGTTTGATGGAAGAAGAAGGTTACTCTACACCTTTCTCAGTAGCTTTTCTGTTTTCCCCAAGGACAAACAGAAACTTTAGTTGTGTAATGAGAAAACATTCAGTTTTCTTGCTCAATTTCTTGCGGGACAAGCTAATGAAGTGGGAGCATGATCAGATATTTCCACTGCTGAGGCTCAGTGCCTATTGTTGCATGCATCAAAGCATGGGGACTGGATAAGGAGGCCAAAGCGTCACAGGGAGTATGGTATGAAAAGGCACCCATTGCTACAGGGTCTAACCTGTTCTAAGTAAATATATGAGCAGAGGCAGGCAAAAAAAAAAAAAAAAAAAAAAAGAGGAATAAGCTAGCGCACAGTTCTGCTGTAGGCAGACCAAGAAGATGAACAAAGTTCTGCTGGGGAGGAGCTGGGGAGCCAGAAAATGCAAATAGCACCCAACCCTCCTCCTCCTTCTGAAGTTCCGTTTCACAATCAGCTTTCCAGTGAAAACAGGAAAGTGTGGGAGCCAAAATTCAAGAAACAACAACAAAACAGAAGGTGAATTGCTGCTTTTTTTTTTTTCCCCTGGAAGATACCAATCCCACCGGGACTGGTCCCTAATTCTGCCTTAGCTATCAGTTGCCTGTGGCAGCTTGCTCTTGAAAGTCTTTCTGGGGGTCACTTTTTTAAAGTATAGAATGTACAGTTAATGGTTGGTTATGGGAAAAGCCAAGCTGAGTGGTTTGGGAAGGTGACTGAGCTTCATAATTTCCTAAGCTGTGCAGAGACATCCTCTCCTAGCTCCAGGAGGTGAATCACACCATACTGCTGGTCATGGCACCCGCAGAGGACCAGAAGCCAGGCACTGACAAGCAAAATATCATCACAGAATTATAGAACATCCCAAATTTGAAGGGAGTAATGAGAATCATGGAGTCTAACACCCAGACCCGCAAAGGACCACCCAGAATTCAAACCCTACGTCTGAGAGCATTGTCCAAATGTTCCTCAAACTTCATCAGCCTGGGGCCGTGACCATCGCCCTGGGGAGCCTGTTCCAGGCCTGACCACCCTCCAATGAAGAAACTTTTCCAATACCACCAGGATAAGCTCCATACGTTTGCTTAGGTGGTGTGGTGATCCCTGTGTGCTGGTCGCTGTGCCACTGCCATCGCTGCTTTTTGCTCCCATGACCACATGCCTGTGGCCAGAGGTCCTGTTCCCATGCTGTGACCCAGGTTTCTGTGTTGCAGCCTCTCTGTATATCCTCTTTGGCACCTTTAAAGTCAGCAGAGCAATGCTCAGCCCCAAACCTGGTAGGGAATTATGCACGGAGGCTGATCAGATAAAAACTGTGCCTTCCACTCTGGGAGCAGGGGCTGAAATTACACCCTATAATTATAATGTAGTTAATCTGCAACTGCGCTTGGTATTTTTTTCCTTCAAGCCAATTATTACTAAAACTGTAAACTCAGTATGACTGACTTGTTTATCGCT
This sequence comes from Oreortyx pictus, assembly GCA_036925125.1. Classification (NCBI taxonomy): domain Eukaryota; kingdom Metazoa; phylum Chordata; class Aves; order Galliformes; family Odontophoridae; genus Oreortyx; species Oreortyx pictus. The sequence continues at coordinate 81,636,245 of JAUPFR010000003.1, read as the reverse complement.
GCCCTGAGAGGAAATCACCGTTTGGCTTCACACTCCTCAGAAGCCAGGTACTCAGCTTACCTTACATTTACACTGCCATTTAGATAATGTTATTATGAATACCGCTATTTCTCCCGTGTCAATGCAATACTGTTGACATTAATAATATTTAATTCAGCTCCTCTCCTCCTTAGGAGGAATCAAAGCCCACAGTCATTATTAAGCATGCAACTGGGTAATAGGCAGCGTGTCCCAGCAAAATCACGGCCTGTGCAGCGAGGTGGCAATAGCTTCAGTGTGCATGTATGCGTGTACACACCAAGCAGCCGGCATCTCAGGGGAAAACAAGCATCTGGCACCATGGATAGAACAGTCTGTCTTGAGTTCCACCTGAGCTACCCTTTTATTCTGCTCGTTGAGGAGTTCTCTGATCTGTGTCGGTATAAACTTTATTCTGGACCTGTGGGTGTTGTGCTGTGTGCTCCTCTCCTGCCATGGTGCTAACTCCTTGCAAACCCAGCAGTGGGCACAATGTGATAAAGATCACATCGACAGACGCATCTCATCAGAAAGCCTTCATCTACATAAATAAATGTTACAGTTTGTAGCCTCAAGTTGGAGTGCAGCTGAATGATGGTATCACTCTATCACTTTTTGATCTTGATGTAGATCAATAAGATCTTAATCAGGATGACTTCTGGTACTGTCAATGCTAACAAAGGAAAAAGTGGATATATATATAATATGTATTTATAAGAATTACTTTCTTGTTTTAATGTGTGGATGTCAACGGTTTACCGGGCTGGATCAGCCTGGTTCCGTGACGATTGGTGTGGGGGACCCACAGACCCACGCCCCAGGAAAGGGGAAGGGGGAAAGGGAAAAGGGAAAAGGGAGATGGGCCTAGAAACAAAACAGCGGCAACGATCTGAGGAGGAAAGCTAATTTACTAAATAAGATATCAGAAAGCAAAATAACACAATATAATACAATATAATTGGAATTGAAGCTAATAAATCAAATAAAATGAGCAAGAGAGAGAGTGTCCGATAAACCGAAGGCCTTACGCTAATGCTGAAGGCGATACGGCAGCGAGCACCCACTGCTGAGTCGATCCCGAAGGAAAGAGAGAGTCCCGTGACCGCAGAGGGTTTTTATCTTTTCCCTCTGAGCGGAAAATACGTAAAAATGTAAAGCATCGCAAAGTCCTCTGGGGAATGTAGTTCTCCTCTTCTGAGACAGGTATACCCGGAAAATATCAATGATCTATGGAGTTGGAGTATTAACTCTTTAACTCTTAATGCACTACATGTTGTTATGATGTGGAATACCAATACCAAAAATCATAAAACCATGACAGTGGAGAATGAGCATACTCTTGTTCTGTTACCAGCCAAACTGCTCTATTTCTTTGTAAAATAGCTTCTGCATGCCTAAAAATCTGTCAGCCTTAGAATCAGAGGTCAGATTGTTGTCCCCTAGCTTTGGCTGGCAAACCCATACTTATAAATAGTACATATAAAGTAGTTTCTTTGCAGCCCAGAGGTCCTGCTCATGTATGTAGCTGCTATTCTCAGTGTGTGCAGAGGAGGCGTGAGCAACCAGGACTATTGCACATGCCCTCGGAGCTGGAGGGACCTAGAAGCTGACTTGGTCTTTCTGCTAGCATGTGCTGATTATGCTGAGCTCATTAAGAAAACACTGGTAGTGCAGAAGTTCATGCAATATTTGACCCAGCTTGCTCACACTCTTTGAAGCCCTACAGATCCAGCGCTGCTGCTTTAGCAAGGAGAGGGGAATGAGCGCACGCATGGATGGCAGAGAGGAAAATCAAACCCTCTGAATTGCAAAACCCTGTCCAAATCCCCCAACTGGCTCTGTGCTGGGAAAACAAGGCTGGGATGAAAGCACCGAGCCCCACGGTGCGTGGGGAGCAGAGCACCCTCCCCCAGCTGCAGTTGATGCATGGGCCTTGGCTCGCTGTCCTTAGTCCCCCCGAGCTAGCTGTGGGCAAAGCAAAAGTCTTTGGTGATTAATTAGAAAAAGCAGACAATTATGAATGGACTGTGCGCAGCCAGTGCGCAGTGGTTTAAATAGTCATGAAGCTGACTTGCTGCGATGAATGCTCTGTGTTTGTGTGAGATCTGATTTAGGGTGGTGCCAGCTCAAATAACGTAATTTCTCCTCCCTGACCCTTTGTTCGTTCTTTACCCAGGATTAGATTTTGAACTTTAAAACCGAGTTTTCGTTGTCTTTCTCTAAACGCCTGGTTGTTCTTCTGACGCCTGCCTAGAACATATGCTTCTCTTCAGCAGCCATATGAAATTATTGCATTACGATGAATGAATGAGTCCGGCGGTGCTGCAAGTGGTACGCGGCTGTTGTTGCTCCTTTGTGCATGTCAGCAGCCCTGGCACAGGGAGCCGAGGATGGTTTGAATTCCCCAGGTTCCTCCTGCTTAAAAAAAAAAAAAAATAAATAAATCCATATACAGCTCTCTCAGACGCACGATGGCTAATTACACTCACAGTGTAACATCACTCTTCATTTGGCTGCGGCCTAATTAAAGAAATATTTCGGTGGCGAGGTTGCGTCACTCGTCGCATTCACCTCTGGTTTTGGTCTGGTGGCAGTAGGCGTGGGAAATCCATGCGTGTGATCTGGGGGCACCCTGCCCCTTCTTCTAGTTACCCCTGTTGGACTGTGCACTGTGGAAACAGGGAAGAGCTTCACCCCGGCATTTCGTACTCGCAATGCATCCAAGATAATGCGGTGTACGGCATTTCGAGGTACACGTCTGCCAAGTACACATGGGTCCCAGTGGGTGATGAGGGCTCCTGGGGCAGAAAGACTTCCGAGACAAGAAATAATGTACACGCGGTCTAATTACCGCTGTAATTCTCCAACAAAAACACAGCCCCCATAACGTGAGGCGTATCTCTTCTGCAGTTTGCTGCACTTTTACTGCCTTTGAGACAAAGACCAAACATATGATTGGGCAGGTGTGAGAGATAGGGCAATAATAAACATTTCTTCGGGACTACTAATGATCTTCCAGTAGATACTGTTGACAGAAGATGAAGATAACATCACTCAAAGTGGAGTGAATGGCTCATGATGGCATTAAGTGTTCTCAGGTCGTTTTGGGGAAGGGGTGGAGTTTTTTACACTTCATCCCCTGCCTGAATGAATGGAGCACTGATTAAAGGCTTTGAGTACGACTGCAAACTACTGCAAACAATGGCACAGCAATTGAAGGCGTTTGCAATCAAGTGTCCCACGTTAAGCTGCAGGGATACGCGGAGTTACACTAGAGGACTGTATTTCTTTGAGCTCTAATGTTAAATTTAACGAAACTGTGCAGTGGCCCAGACCATCAGTACGACATTCCCGTTTCGCAGTCACGCACATCTTCAAAAATGTGCAGACCCACAGCCTAAACTTTGGCCGAAGTCGTTAGGCCATACTCCTCTGACTCCAGCTGGAAATGCAGGAGAACAAGGGCAGCACTATTAACCACATTATCTCTTCTTGCATCTCTACTAACTCATCTACCCTGAAAGAAAACCTGGGTCTTTATCTTGCAGATCCTTCATGCACAAAATTTTCATTGCAGTCGATGATATCTGACTCAGCAATTGATTTTCTCATTATTGCTCCCATGTCAATAATTTCCCCAGTCCGAGTCAGAGTATATCTGCACCGCAACCAGGAGCCTGACCTCAGCATAACCACTGCGTGTTAGTTATCCCTGCTGGGTTTTGAAGGCCCACATGAAGCACATGAGGTATTTTATTTCACTTTTCACACTGTGTTCTGATTGCAGCATGGGCTGCCTCACACATTTCGTTCTGCCATGTGTTGTTAGCTTTGTGGTGTGGTCCCCTGGCTGGATACCCCATAACCTTTCCCCACATGGTGTGCCTTTGGAGGATACCCCACTTTGCATCTTTGTCAGGGGTGAGCTCTGTCAGTTTTGTACCCCGAGCTCCTGCACCGGGCTGAGGAGAGGAGGATTATGTCCTGGCCACAAGACAGGGGTCAGTGTCTGTTCACTCCAGTCACTGATGAAAATAGAAAAGAATGTAAACGGAACAAAATAGGTTCCTCTTCCTGCTGCCCCCAAAACACGTGCACATATTGTACATGTAGAAGGGGGTGGGGGTGGGAGGGCAGGGAGCAGGACCCATTGATGCTGAGAGGCTGTTTGACGTCATGGGGCTTGGGTTACATGACTACTTCCTGAGCATCTCCAGGACTTCCTCATCCCATGCTTTGTTCAGCAGCACCTGACATCTGTGTTGCCTTCACTTTTGTTAGTAGCAGGGGAACATGTGCCCCCTCTGCCAGCATGGGAGCTATGCCAAATACACTTGCACGTCCTCAAGGTGCAGCCATCAGCTCCCAGTACTCCTGTGGGTCTTCCTGTCATTTAAGCTTCTCATTTTTGAGTTTGGTACAGTCACACTGTCATAAGTATGTCAGGTTCCCAAAAACACACTGAAATCTGTTTAGATAGTAGCTATTTGGCAACTTTGGATGTTGCTCTTGTCCTGGCATGACCTTCTGTAGCTACACCTCAGGATTAATTGTATTTGCTCAAGAAGTTGGCAGGGCTGTGTTTTGTCTTCTACCTACTTGCCACAAACTGGAGAGCTTAATAAAGTGTTGTGAGGTGTGTTATGATATTCTAACAATGAGAAATATCAATATTTTTCACCTACCAAGACTTTTCGTTGTCAAATTCTTTATCATCTGCCATCTGCCAGGCTGTTTGGTGTTGCACAGCATACACTTGGCATGGCAGACCACACTGATGTATCAGAGAATGGGTCACAGGAGCTGCTCTCAGTCTATGCTATCTGTTTCTGACTTAACTGGAAATGCATATGACGCAAACTAGAATTTTATAATTTGCTAACCCACTGCTATGTGCTGTGCTGTGCAACACCTTATCAGAACGCCCAACTTTGAATGAGAAGACAGCAAATAAGAGGCAGAGCTCTAGGTGATATTTCTAGTTTAACTCAAACAGGCATCCATCAGTCATGTACTGAAAACTTTCAGGAATTTCACACCATTTCATCGATTCTACTGTGTGTTGCCTCCTCCATTTATTACTGCATCATTCAGTTCGTTATCTTATCTCTGGTGAGTGCACTGTTAGCTACAAAGGAGCGTCTCCAGCTGAACACTCAAGGCTGTGACTAAGATTTCTGACTGTTTAGAATGACAGGATACCCAGTGCCTTCATCTTCTGTTAGCCAAGGAAAGATTTTTATCTAGAGACACCTAGGCCTTGTCTGTTGGCTGCTCATCTGGAACCACACTTCCAAATTCCTCTCAGGTTGGGTCAAGTTCCGGTTTTGCCCCAGCACAGAGGCTATTTGATTTTGTTTCAGACAGGACATGAGGAAGCGCAGGGCTAACATTTGCTTCACATTAGCCTTTTGAAATTCTTCGCTCCCTTTAAACTGAGCATGAGATCATTTTGCAATTTTCTGGACAGATTTTTGCAGTTTGGGCAGAATTTGATAAATGGTGTCCTTAATGTGATTTTCAGTGTTTTATGGACTTACTCATGTTTACTGTGGTTTATTTCTTCCCATGTTCATTTTTCTTTTTTTTTCCCCAACTTTCAGTTGGAGTGCTGTCCTACTGTGTTTCAGGTTACATCTTGCTGAAAAACAGCCTCAGAAGCCAGGTGAGATCGTACCAGGTTCTTTGTTATTCTCAAGGTCTTTCATTAGGGAAGTGACTGTGTTCTTTTGCTTAATTCCCAGGAGCTTTTCTCTTGCCAGACATCCAAGTGGTACCCTGAATTATCCAAAAGATACTTTGAATAGAGCACTTAACTGAAGCCAATTAGAGGATGAATTTGCTTAGGTATGCTAACTTGCCTGTGAATGTATGGGAAACTGTCTTGTTTTGGTATCTTTCCATTACATAATCTACTATTTACTTGGATCATGCCAAATTCCTTTTCTTCTCAGTATGTGCTCTGTAAGTTTACGGCCCAATTTAGCTTCTCCTCTTACATTTTGAGTTCCATACTCATTTCTATGCATTGACTATTTCTGACCTTGACTCAAAGTATCACACAAAATAATCTCATACCATACAAAATAATCTCAGCTCATCTGAAACCTTCATGACCCGAACCCTTGTGGAGAATCCTTGTTGCCCATAGAGAGCGCTTGCTATACTGGATAGAAAAGTCAAGATATCTAGCCTCTAGGTATTACTGTAGTGAAACAATCATACTGAGAAGTTTGTCCATCTCTGAAAGAAGCCCCTTGCCCTAACGCAAATCAGATTGGCTAAAGGCAATTGCTTGCATTCAGTAGTGGAAATATTCTTCAGAGCAGCTTGAACACTGTTTCCTCTGATGTTCTTTACTTCTTTTTCTAGATAACATTAGTAATCATGTCATCCAGACTTGTTGCCATTGACTCCAGCCAAAGAGGGAAGTGAAGCTCAGACATTTGCAATGGAAAATGGCAGTGCTTCCTTTATACCCAGCAATGGTCAAAATACTAATGGCCAAGGTGTAGTGTTGAGCCTCAGCATTAGGGAAGAGGAAGTGAAGTAAGGAGCAGCATGCCTGGCCTTGGTTTACCTTGCGCCTTTAGACCAGTGCACTAGTAGAAATAACTAGAAAATTGCCTTTCTAAACTTGGTGGTCATTCCTACTGCACTCTCAGGTGGCAACAGGAATGTGGTTTTATTTTTTTTTTTTACTTGAACACAGTCTTTGTGCTGAGGAGGGAGGTAGCCACTCCACCGGCGGTAAATCTGGTGCAATTGTTCCATCCGCCAAGCAGAGCATGAAGGTAAGAAGGAAACAAGTGTTTTCTTTCCTATCTCCTGTGTACCTAAGAAATAACCACAAAATATTCTGTAAACAGTTGAAGAGAATAAAAAAAAAAATTAATAAAAAGCACTCATGTACTAAGATTGAATTGGAAAAAAAGATGATCCTCCTCTGGCTCAGTGTCTTTTCTTCCCGCCTCACCTTTGCTATAGCCTCCAGGAGTAAGGAGTGTCATGGCTGAGAGATTGTAAAGATTTCTCCCATTTAGAAGACAAGTTTATGAATTAGGGCACTTATTCTGGGCCTTGAAGAGGCTGATTTTTCTCTCTGCTCTGCCCCAGGCTCCTTGCGTGCCTCTGAGTCAGCGCCTTTGACATTTTTGGCAAGGAGGACATGCCTAACTCTCACTACTTGCAAAATTTACGTTCTCAAAACACCTCACTGAGCTGCCACCTGACTTGGAGACATCTGAAACCTGAAAGCGCTCAAGGTTGCATTTAGTTTAGATGTTACAGCACAGTACACTACAGCATGTGCAGCTGGGTTGGAAGGGCTGGGCTGGGCCTGAGGGGCTCTGAACTTTTCCTGCTTCTGTGGAAAGTCCTGACACTCCTCACTGATGTTGCACCTGATCTTGTGTGTGGGTCTCACCATCAGCTCTCCATGCCTTGCTCTCTGCAAAATGAGTTCCCGGTACTTCCCTGGGCTGGCACGAGCATTGTGAAAACAAACAAAATATTGCAAAATGCATATGTGAGAGCTATGAAAAGTGTTTAAGTACCTCCAAGGGATGGCCCAAGTGATGCGTGTATATTCTGTTATGTCATGCTCTGTTTTCCCTGGAAAAAACGGAGGACTCAAGCCATTGTTTATAAGCTGGCTGTTGGATTACATGTTTGTGTAGTGTTGTTGAATCCAGAAGTTACGCTACAAATAGATCTGGCCCAGTATTCTTTAACAAATTTTTTAATTCTGTCTGACAGGCTACCTCTAGTTTAGGATCTTCAGTATTCATCATAAAATCAACTTACAGCTCAGTCACCTCTATGAAAAGAATTCAGAAGAGTACATCTGAAAGAAACCATAAAGAACACAGAAATCTGTATTGTAGGGGTAATGTGATGCTTGCTAATAGTCTGTTGCTGGGAGAAGCTGGCTATTTTCTTGAATCTAATTCTTATTGTTTTTTGTTATCTGTTTAACTAAACCAAGTAGCCTTTCCATTTTGCATGATACTAGTGAAAGCTGCCAAGAGAAGTCTACCTACGGTTGTTATGTTTTTACTGCATTTCCTCCTCCCCTTACTCCTCAGAAATACTGCAGCTCCATGAGTTCCATGCTCCCCCCAGATGTCGGTGGTTTTGTCTGGGAGCAGCCTGCAGCCCATGACTGCACCAATTCCTCTTGCTCCTGGTGCTTAAATGCCACTGGCTTCAGTGGGAAAGGACCATTTCTGTACCTCTAAGGAACCAGGGCTCTGCTCCTGGAAGGCCAAAAAATGCAGACAATGAGAAGCAGATGATGAAGAGGATGTTGTTTAGATGTTCACCATCTGAGGGAAGATGCTGATGCTGTTCTTTATCCCACTGAAATCTCTTTCAACTACAGTAGAGTTTGAAAGAAGTGGGCAATCTGTTCTTGCTCCTGGTAAAACAGAAGAGGCCAATGTGTAGGGCTTTTACTGCCTCAATATCCCGAGGAATTTCTAATGAGTCAGAGTTAACTCCAGTGTTTAAAAGTAAAATATGGTTATGGCTCTCAAATGCAAGCTACATTTAACAACCATATATTGATTTTTTCCCCTTGTAATTTTATTTCCGTGAACATTTCTGTTTTCTTAATTAGTAGCCTTTTAAAGAGAGATTTAACATTTTCATTATCAGAGGGTAACTTATGAAACAGCTGTATGGGGAGAGGGGGAGAGGCAGAGAGGGTGGGAGGAAAAAAAAAAGCATCAGTGAAAGAGTTTCTATCTGTACATCAAGGGGAAATGTGAACACACATGCGCGCACAGGCAGGCATACGAGCTAACCCTGATGTTACAATTAAGACAAAACAGCAGTGGCAAAGCTGGTGACAAAAGTCAGCAATTTCCAATTGCACAGTCACCCTGTAACGGGAAGAACTGTTTACCCCATGTTCCTTATTAAACTGAAGTATTTTATTTAATGAGCATGACTCATGCAAGGTGTTCCCATAAATCATCAGCTGGTTTACAAACTCAATAACTAGGCTTCCTGCTATAACTAGGCTGTGCACACCTTAAATTATTAACACGCCAGGGCCTTAAGGCAGATCTTTGATGATGATGATATAAACACTGTGAGGACAAGGTGCTCTCTCAGCAAAAGATTATTGACTCTAATTACCATTTACCACAGGAAAAAGAAAAGAAAAGACAATAAAATAAGAGGAGAATTTCAATCTCAGATTTAATTTTATGAGGAGTTTTAAACCCCAAACTTGTTGTTGTTGTTGTTTTGCTGCCGCTCTTGTTGGCTGCTGCTGTTGCATGATGCTCTGTAGCTGGCGGATCTTGAAAGCATGACAGTTGTTGAGAAGAAAAGAAACAAAAAAATAAAACATGAGAGAGTGTTCGGTTGATGTTATGTACATTCTTTGAAATGGATGGAAAAAGGCCAGAGGGAACAGAAAATGATAATACATTGGAAAGAATCCCAGCCTTAATTGTTTTCATGTATGTAATGTAATAAAAAGGTTAAAGCACTAATATGCCTGACTACAGTCATTTGGTTTGTAAACCAGAACTGCAGGTCAGCCTTTAAAAAAGGAATAGTATGCTCTTATTATATGCTTCCATTTTACTGAACGCTCATTATAAGAACACTGGAAGTAATGGTCTGGGGGCTGAAATACAGTCACAGGAGAGCTTTATTTTAATTCTGGCCAGGTAAAAGAGTGGAGACAGTCCCATGTACAATACACACTTCATTTTGGTGAGTGCAAATTTCATTAGAGAACAGGGCAGTGAGGCAGCAGAAGCTGGCTTTGTTGCAGTCACATCCTAACAGATGAAAATAAACCACTGCAAGAGGAAATGGCTGTTGGTTTAAAGACACGTTTACAGTGTTGTTCTTTTTTCAACCTCATTTTCAAATGTGTGTTTTTATTAATGTAAACGGCAACTTTGTACATTTTTAATGATCCTTCCATGCCGTCGGATCCCCAAGGTACTTGGCAGATGGTATGATGGGGGCCTGGTGTAGATGGCCTGCTTTACGCTCGCTGCTGAAATAGAATGTTTAGGGATGGAATAGGACTATTCTCCTGCCTTATTATAATAATAGAATCTTGTCTGTAAGTTTATCAGGAAGGCCTCTCTCCTTCCCAACTTCAGTGCCCCTAATCCCTCCCACTTTTCATTTTAATGTGTTACTTGTTGGTCATTTATGGACGTATTTCTCCTCAAAAGGCTTGAAGTTATGGATATATTTCTCCTCAAAAGGCTTGAAGTTCTGACTTTATATTTCCCTTATAAACTAACACCTCCTTCAACATCAATGGATCACAGCTGGAGTACAGATGAAATCTCAGGGATATGCATGGTGTAGTGAGCCACCAATGCCATGTCCTGCTATATTCAGGCTTTCCCCAGAGGTCCTCTATCCAAACTCTGATCAGTCCCACTTCTACTTAGCGTGTGATATATAGCACTATCAGAGCCAAAGGCTGTAAGCTACAGACACTCACTGGGTGCTTTAGTGTGGAAAGCTTTTAAGTACCAGTACTACTTCCCTCACAAGAGATGTTGCTCTGGGAAACACAGATGTATTTGTTTAAGAACACTCTCCCTCAGTGTTGCATATGACAGAAAGATAAGTGCATGATGCATGATATCTAGCAGTAGTGGGTCCACAGGTTTGTGTGTGCCATTTCATCTGGATGTCAGTACCCTGTATTCACATCAGTTTGGAGAAAAATGAATACTGGGGAGAATGAGTGCAGTGCTTTCACACTCTCTGAGGTTTATTGTCCCAGAAATGAATGGGAGTTACAGGAGTAACTTGTCAATACCACCAGGAGTTAGGAAATCTATTTAGCACACATTATATATGTTATACATATAATGCATAAAATTGTGCATGAGTAAGATCATGTGAGAGATGAAGAAAAAACGAAAGATAACTGAAAGCATTCACATAATGCAAAAAACAAACAAACAGACAAAAAAAAAAAAATCACCATAATCTCTTTTAATTATAAGTCAGAAAATTCTGAGTTTCCATAGAAACCCCAACTCAATTTCCCTTTGTGCATGTACTACTTTTTCTCTAATTGTTTGCAGAAAATAAATACAGTTGTGAAGGATAAGCAGTCTCTAGCAATAGAAGTGAATGCTCTTCCACCACATTTTCTCTGTATGCAACTCTGGTCTGATATGTGATGAGGTTCAACTCAGCAGGTTGTCTAAGGAGCCAAGCTGCAATTAAGGAGCAGGGACTCCATCCTGCCATCGTATTTCCGGTACTGTGGTTTACCTTGCCTTGTGTCATGTTGCCCACAAGCAGTCCACTAAGGAAGTCTGAAAGCGATGAAAACATGAGAACTGGGTCAATCAGGGATGAGAAATAACTAATTGCCACCTGGAAAGTACAGAAAGCAGAGCCCACTGCTGGTGGAGCTGCCCAAACTGCTGTGGACAAAGTTGCAGGTCAACTGAAAGAAAAGATATTTCCCAGTCTTTTTTGTTGGCTCAGCATCTGCGCTGCTTGGTTTGGGAAGAACACAGTGCCTGTTTTCTCATGTTTACCGGCAGAATATCATTTTCTTGCCATGTCCTGCCCCACATGAGCCTCTCCACACAGATGCACTCCTCCCAGCTCCCCCCCAAACCTGGGGATATTACTGTTTAGAGGTATAGCTACACCTTCAGAAGGAAAGCTTTGAGTAGACCCAAATCAACAAATACAAATCGCTTCAAAGGTTGCATTCTGTCTCATTTCTTCCCACCCAAAAAGTGCTGGAACCACAATCCTGACAGTTTCTCAGAAACCTGTCTGCAAATAACTACCAGAGTGGAGCCCAGCATCTGTGACATCCTCTTCCTTGGAGGTCTGATTGCAAGGCCTCACCTACTGCACCACTCAGTGTTGAGCTGATGGGTTTGGTTTGGGTGAAAGTTTGAGACAGAAAGTGAAGCCTCATTTCAAATCTAAACAAGATACTTGAGATTTCATGGCAAGACAGACCAGTCTTCATTACTGTTTGTGTCCATAAGTTGCTTCTGATGCAATCAGACCTAAGTCTGACTTATGACCCATTCAGTGATCAAAGGTTCTCATGCCATGGGTTGCATTATGGCAACACCAGAAATTATTACAGCAACACCAGAGATGAAAAAAAAAAAAAAAACAGCATGAAGACAGGTGGTGCTACAAGCAGAACAAATGGCATTACCAGGAAAAACAAATTAATGAGGGAAGTGGTGGAGATGCATTTCTTGTTTCCATTCTTGCATATGGATATACTCCAGTATTGCTCTTTCTGTCACTGCTTCACAAACTGTAGCCAAGGCTTGGCTTGAGTTCTTTTGGTAAGTTTTCATGACTTTGCTTCCCTTTGGAAATGTGGCTGTTCAAAGCTGTTGAATGTTGTGCAGTGCTGGAAGAGCTGAAAGTTACACACCATCCAGCAGGACACACGTAGATGTCACAGTTTAGTCACAGGGTTGATAACCCCCAGTTTACTAAAAAAGATGATTCACACTCCCCATCACCTTGAGAGAGAGGAGAGAAGTTCTGGAAGCAAGCATACACATACAGCACAAACCCATTATAATAAATTATTCTAGGAATTACTCTGCTGGGGGAGAGAAAAAAAAAAGGACACACCTTTCCAAATGAAGGTCAGTAAGCCCAGCACAAGCAATGGGATGGCCTGAACTTCCAAATATGTGCGTGTTTGTGAAACTGAGAGCCACTGTGTCTTAAGATGGCTGATTTCACATCATCCTACACCTGGAGGAAGTGTTTTCGGGTTTGCATTCTGGCTCTTTCCTTAAACACATGTAATAAACACTGTTGTAACTTGTAACACAAGAATGTACTGAAAGTAACAATTTTAACTGCTTTTCTCACTTTTCCTTCCCACCTATTTAAATTTGGAACCTTTTTTTTAAACAACTACAAAAAGAAGGGGAAGTATTAGGAGTTCTGGGCAACTTGTACATCTTGCTCTGTGTGGGAACGATTCGGAAATTTTAATCTCTACTACCAGTTTGTTGCTGCTCTGGGAGGAAGAAACAACAACAAAAAAGTGCCTGTAAGTACTTGTTGAAATAATGGCCCCATCAAACCAGATGTTGGCCAGATGAGCAGTCTTTTTGTATGTGTTTCTGTTGCCCTTGCTAATATTTGATTTCTGTGCAAAAATTAAAACTTACTTAGTGCCTGCCTACAAGCTGGCAGTTCTCCAGATTATTTGACTATTTTAACACTCGCACAATTTAAACAAAAGGCTTAAAAACACTTGCCGTGCCTTTTATTAAAGGATGCTTTGAAGAACAGCAAAAACATCTAAGGGGACAGTTTTGCTGGAGCTGGATCATGGGGCAGATCCTGCTGAGAAGGAAAGGTATGTTAGATGTGTCATATAGAACTATGGATGTGGACTCATGCTCTGAGCAGGAGATGCTCTCTCAGGTAGGTGTTCAGGCATGACTGAAGACTGTTTATTGCCACAAATCTCAATCATTGAGTGTTTTTCAGTGAAACACACCAAGTAGTTAACCAGTCATGATGACTTCTTCGCTCTTGCCGGAGAAACCTTATAGTCAGTAGCACAGAAAACATTTTCACTGTGAAGACTTTAGAAGTCAATATACTGTTGTTTTTCTGACTCTGGATATCCCAAGGGTAAAAAACAAATGACTCATTAAGTTCCTGAAAAGCAATATATTCATGTAGATTTAAATACATTCACAAAGCAAGCCTTTCCCTCTCTCACGACTCACGGTATGAGAAGCTCAAAGTCCTCCTCTGACAGTAGAGCTGCCACATCTGGGAGGTGAACTCAGCAAATATGATGCAGCATGTCCTGCTGTTGTCCAAGGACTTCTCCAGAGTGTGTTACAAGATGTGTTATAAGACAACAGGGACAATTCCTGGAGGCAAACTTTATGTCCTTACTGACAGTTTCTGCCTACCATTATTGCATGTGTATTATGGAAACTGGGCTTCTGATTCATTGCATATATTTACGTGAGCATAACTGGGAAACAGTCAACAATCAATGGTTTACCAGTGTCACATGGCCTCTGATTTTGGGAGATAACCTTGAGACACCAGTGACTTGCTTTTTCCAAATGGTACAGAACTGTTCAAATTACAGTAAATGAGCGACATGATGCTTTCGTTATGTTGGAAGTCAGGCCCTTCGGTATTTCAAGCAAACGCTGAAACATCAAGTCCCTGCAGCACTAGAACACTAATATTTCTCTTCAGTTCTTCTGAACGTTTTGACACCTCAGTTATTTTTGGGCCTACTCTAAGTAATGGTGCTAAACACCAGTAAAGGTTGTATTTTAGCTCAAATTCGAGTAAAGAACTGACCTAGTCACTTAAAGTATGATGATAATAAGTTATTTCCTAAGGACACATTTGAACACATAAGTTCACCAGACTTGTCCCACGTTTGTATCCCAAAGTAAACTGCCCTTGTATTCTTCATGGCTGGGAATGATGGGATGATTACATCAAGCCCATATGCCAGCTGATCTTTAGGTTTTACCTGTAAGCTCACGAATTCTGTCTGTGATCAGTTTCACTCACACGGGTCTAAGTGCCAGGTGAAGCATTCAAGTGATATCTGGATGCCTAGCACAATTTAGTGGGCTCATACCTGTATATTGCCCAAGACGCTTGTTCAGATTCACAAAAATGTCTAGATTTATCCACTCTGTGAAAAACAATCCTTCCCCATGGCCTTACTACACAACAAACCCTTGCTCCTTAAGGGTTTTGCATGTAATGTAGCACAGATTTAATACAGCATGTGCTTTATTTTGAACAGACTCTACATTATAATGCAGCAGTGTAACAGAACTCTTCTTGTTGACAAACGCTCTGGTGTAAATGATTTAATTTACTAGCTGAAGCATGAGTCTACATATTATTGTACTGATCAGTCATTGCATACTAAAATCACTCATCCTTAATGTAATGATTTGGTATCCCTACAGAGAATTTGAATCATCAGAAAGTCATTAGATACAGTAAAAAATGAAAATTACTATTACACAGCAGTAAACACTATTAACTGTTAGTTAAAACAGCATTTAATTTAGCAATGCAACAGTTTACAAATTTCTGCAGTTTACTTAGTTCTCATGTAATTGTGACTACAAAGCTGATGTTTCCAGTGCCAATAATATGACAGCAATACAGAGTGGGGGAAATATGACGACTTCAGCTCAAAGAGGAGCACCTACATGTTGTTACAGCACAGTGTGTTAACCTTTATCTTAGTGGTCCAGCCATACAAAGTAGAAGCCATGGCTGACTGAAGGGAAGGCAAGAAAGGAACATTACAGTTCCTTAAAGCTTCCAGGCACTGAACTGAACTGTTGCTCCACGGCAATATATTCCTTATTATCCTGAGGCAAACGGGAATTTCACAAAGGAAAGCAGAATAAAGTAGGATGCAACAAACTCAGGGCTCTGTTGTGGTCTTCAGGCTTGGTGAGTACAGTACCTGGCCACCTGTTACAGCTGGTTCACATTACTTCTAAGGATTAAAATAGTATTCTCAGTCAATTCTGAGGCTCTTAATATGAGCACATCTCTTCAGTGTCTATGATGCAAATGAGAAATGATGGAGTACCACGTCCATGAGAGCATCATGTGGTATGTTATTTAAAATTCAGTTATTACGTTATTTAAAATTTCAGTTACTAGGGCCAGAGTTTGTAAGAGGACCGTTCAGTGTTAGTAAGTGACATATAAAATTCATGCAGGTTCATTGTCCTCCAGTGCATCCAGCATGACTGACACTTCTGCTGTGACTGTCCTCCAATGTGCTTATGGTTATATGTTATGATGCTTCTATAAGTGTGGACTGCAGTGCTGCAGTATGGCTTGTTGTGACACTGCGCAGTGTATATGGCAGGGAATGGCTATCAGGCTTTGCCTGCCTATTAAGGATAGGTCTGACATACATGTGGGGATGTAAGCGTATATTTGCTGAGGGATGTTTTTGGCCTGGTATCAGTAGCAGCTGAAAACCTAACTAGTGTTTGCTTAGCAATAAAACAGTCCTTTGAAGCACTGTCTCTATTTTTACAAGTAGATAATTGAAGAACAGGTTCTATATGGAAACAACACACGCATTTCTTTAGTTTCTGGCATATTGGTTCGAAGGAACCTTGTTCCAGGGGCGTGGATTGTCTCACCTCCACCACAGAGCAGTGGAGCTGGCACAAGGGGAAGTGTCCCCCTTCCTCACTGTCCGGTTGTGCAGCTAAGCCCTGAGCCAGGCAGCTCCCACTGTATCCACTCAAACAGCAGCTGTCTTCCTTAAGGGAAGGGGAATCCCAAACCAGGTGTGATTTCTAAAGCTGGAGCTGTCACAGCCCTTTAAATCTTTTTTCTTTTTTTTTTGTTGAACCAGAGTGATTAACCATTTGGTGAGCGCTCTTTCCTCTGATACGGTTTGGTTTATTTCATGTTGGAGTTGAAGTGGAAATTAAGAGGCATTTGCACTGCATGCAGCTGCATGCAACCAGTGCAAATTCATTCTTTTCAGCATCCTCTTGCAAACAAGACCTAGGATTAAGGTCTACTTCTCTCTTTCTTCTTTCCTTTTTCTTCTTCTTTTTCTCAGATGTGAAACTAGTGGCAAACCTCTGAGCAGAAACCATATTTCCCAAGTCCAAGATCAGCTTCTTAACCACAGGGCTGTGGCTCCTTTCATGTTGTTTTCCTTTAGTCTCACAGTGTTTTATAAATGTCAGGGTCTGATTTTATTTCTCTCAACTGTAATCAACACAGGTTGCACAATGGATTATCTTCCACCGTCCTGTAATTCAGCTGAAGTTGCTGGAATGACACCAGAGGTGAATCCAATCCATCACTTTTTGCTTGCGTGTATATTATTTGTGAGTTCTGTGTGTTTGTAAGCCTGGGAAGGATTGAATTGATATACAGAGGATCAGATGTATGTGCCTACACTCCACTGATAAGACAGAATTGTGGGAATTGTCTCATTTTCATACGTTTGAATGAAGAACTGACTGGAGCAGCATTTTTCATTGGTATCATATGAATGTCTGGTGATACTTTGCAGTTAGCAATAATTACATTACATCTGCTGTGTACATAACTGGAAACTAATTCTTCTTATGAAGCTACAGTACATGGATATAGATTCTGAGTTTTGTACTGTTACATTTACTAACCACATAATTGCATATTTAGTTCTATTACACTAGATCCTGAAGTGCTATGGTGCAGGGTATAATTACATCATTTACTCTTGAAGAAACCCTCAAGATATAATATAAATAATAGGATTGCAGATTCATAGAAATTAGAGATGGGAAAAGAGCCTATTAGGTCATCTGCAACCTAGTGAGAAAAATTACAGCAGTTAGCTGGAGTGTATCTGATCATATGCATTGATTGCCCTTCCTGTCTCCTTGTGCTAGAATTCCCCCAGACCCTCACAGAAGTGCTGTGTGCTGCTATGGGAGTAGGATTGGGAAATGTTGTCTCTGTATGGGCTGGAAGCTATGCAAGGGAGGAAGGGAGGTAGCCAGAGCACACTTGTTTCTCCCAGCGATGGAAATTCTAGCCAGAAATCCATAGCAGAGACCTGTAACCTGGGGGACGCGTTGGTCACTGGCAGATTTGGGGATGAAGGCTGTTTTAGGAGATGTGCTGAGGTTTGTGCTGGCCACATCACTCAACTCATATTTAATTGAGACCATAGTGTTTTCTTCCACTTAGTTATTTAATTGGGGTGTAAATAGCAATTATAAAGTAGCTGTAAATATTAACAGCAGCTCTTCTCTTAAATAACTATCTCCCATTCAGCTCTTTTTAATTCCATAGTGGCCAGCAGTCTACTAAGAGGTACAAAAGACAGTTCCAGACACTGCCCAGGTGATTCTTGCTTTGGTACTCTTCTCACCATACTCTGCTCTCCTCTTTGTAGACTTAGCTTGTTCTCTCCTTAGTTTTCTCCCTTCGCTTTCTTATCATTCTTAGAAAAACTAGTCCCTTTTTCTGGTGTAGGTGAGACTAGCGTCAAGAAGAGAGCCTGTGGGTAAAACCACCTTCTGAATGCACACACACCTGTGGTGCATTTAGATGTGAGTGGAAGGAAGATAATTATAATTGGAGTTTTATAGCTTCAGCTGGCTTCACCCTTGTCAGTTCTTACTGCAGGTAAGTGAGGCAAAAAGTGTTGCTGGGTACTGATATTGTCCCTCCCCATCCTTTCTTGTCTCCAGACAAGCCACCTGTGACATGTTTTTCAGTTCCACGCTCTTCCCACTAGCTCGATACGCTGCTAGTGGGTTTGTTATTTCTGCATGTCCTTCCTGTGGCAGGGAGGAGTGGGAGCCCTGGAGGGTTCTGCACCACTGGTGGAAAGTGGTCACACCACAATGCAGTACCCTGGTTTTGTTTCAGTGGCCATGCCTTGGGGATTTGGGTCCTTTCCCTGGGATGTAGCCAGCGGCGGCATATGTTGGGAATGGAATGGGGTCTGATGATATTTCTCCTCCTTTGTACTCACTCAGGGTCAGAGCTGGACCTGCTGCAGGTCTGTGCACCTTCATTTGTTTTGGGGGATCTCTGCTGGGGATCTGACCCTTTTTCATTTTATGGCAAACAAGCAGTGCAACATTCCTGAAGGATGACTGAAATGATGAGGCAATTAATTATAAAGTTGACTTAACTGTGCGCTCAGGTTTAAACAAGTTCACATCACTAACATTCCCTGGGTAATTGTTTTTCAAGGAGCAAGTTTTCTACAGTGAGGGAAAACAAGGGGAAGGGTCTGGGGAAGACAGAATCAAGGTCACCTCTCTGGGGAGACGTTGTGGTTTGGGGTTTTATGCTGGTGGCTGCACCATGAACTTGGAGCTAGTTCTCTGGAGGATGGGTTCAACAAGGATTGGCAACCAGGGTGACTCTCTTGGACATCCCAATAGACCCATTATCAAACAAGTAATTGACAGTAGCCACAATGATGCACTAGGAAATTTGTTTCTCACCAACGGTATCTAGTGTGAAAGGCCAGGTAGAGCTCTGCAGAGTCAAAAACCTTGTTACTATCTATCATGGGTAGAGGCATGCAAACAACATGAATTTGCACAGGTACCCCTCCCCCCCCCCCCCCCCCTTGCCTTTGACAGCCACACTTCTTAATATTGCTGAATTTTCATGAAATTTAGGTTGAAATGGATGTATGGAAGAGTCAGTTAACAGTGATCTCTTAAAAAAAGGAGCAGGAGCAAAATGTATGTGATGCATTAAAGGCATCAGAAAGCACAGGATGCGTGGGAAAGGACACCTTTTGAATTATTTATGTCACTGTATGTGTTTGTAACCAGTACCTTCTACTGCTGCTGTCCTTTGGACTTTAAAACCTCTGTTGGAAGCTGGTTTCTGCAGAGCCATTACATCAGAGAGTAAGTACTAATCAGCCTGCAAAAGATGATTACTTCACAGAGAGCTCTGTGTCTGAGGAGATTCAGCCACCTGCAACAAAAAGAAAAAAAAAAAAAAGTGCCAATGTCTGCCTTTAGAGTTTTGGAGTGGAGGTGGAATAGAGCTGTTCAGGTATTCAACTGTAGTAGCAAAGAGCAAGTTAGGTCTGTGTCATTCATTAAGGTTAGAATGCACTGTAATTCTGATTTCTGGCTCTGTTTTCATTTAAACCCTATCTGTGGATGTATCTAATAAACACTAGTGGAAGCTAATTTACATTCTAAAATCTATTAATTTAGTCATACTCATTATATAAGTCAACCAATAAATAGCAAGTAGAGCAAGCAGAGTGAAACAAAATGAGCTAACCAATCTAACTTAAACAACGACAAGCATTGCAATCTATAATGAAAAATCACACGTTAACAACTAAACAGTGCTTGCGTTTTCATCCAATAAATATGCAATGCACACCAGTCTATTAAGTTCCTCATACGTGGTGTGACGAAAGTGTGGGAAGAGTAAAAACAAGTCCTTACGGGCAGAATTCAACCACTCATGGAAAGGCTGGATAAAATCTTCCCTATTCTTTCAGTACTATGGAAGGTGAAACAAGAAGAGCCACTGGGTAGAAAATGTATGTTTCTCCAAGGCAAAAAGCGATGGCAGAGCCATGAGGCCTGGGAACGAGTCCAGACCCAGTATGTCAACGCCTTGATATGGAGGGTGCTGAGTTGCTGTTGTGGTCCACGGGACTGGAAGAGCAGCTGTTCCAAAGCTTCGCAATCTGCCTGTGTGGGGAAATATCTCTGAAGTGTTTTCAAACACAGAAACAAACTGGGAGATTTCACCCAAGAGAAAGGATAACCTGCTTCTTTGGGCACACAGTGTGAAATTTGCAAATGAGAGTTTTGCTCCTTTTATACACAGATTCTCTTCCTAGTGAGAAATATTGCTAAGATGCCGCTTCTTCTCTAGCCTAAATGTAGCTGCAGAGCTAGTGGCTGTGGTGGTTTTGTTGCTCTGGGGAGGCAAACAGAGCCACGAACTGGCACTGGCTCTCTTGGTTTGCTGGCAGTATCCGTAGGAAGAACACGAGTCTGATAGGACTGGAGAACTTGGCCTTTTCTGTAGAAACTCACAGATGGTGGAATACTTTGCTTGAAAGAGTTCATAGTTAACGCAAATGTATGTTTAAAGATCATACCTCTCCAGTGTACCAGACTGCTGTTTTCTGCTGCTCTCTTTGTTCCCGCTTTCCAAAGTGGTGGTGACCCCTTTGGCCTCTGCAGGCATCTCCAAATCCTTCCACAGCTTCATGCACATATATAAGGCACATTGTGAATCCACGCATGGTTATGAAAAAGGTTTGCACCAAAGGGCTTTAAAATCCCTATATGTCATTCCAGAGCAGCGGTCATAGTTTGGAGACTTTCTCATTATTTCTCTCTGAGTCACTCACCCCAATTTCTGTCTGTCTCAAACAAGTTCTGAATGTAATGACTCCTCCCTGAGGGAGGAGATTTATTGTTTTGGCAAGAACCACCCACTGTCCAAGTACTTGCATAGGTCAGTTAGTGAGTGGTAAAGCCTACAAATAAATTTGTTTAGAGATTTGGTGATGCCCCTGGGAAACTTTAACACATTTGTGTAGAGGCAGTTCCAGGCCTATGCCTCTCCCATTCCTTTTATTTTTAGAGATTTCTTCCCAAGAACAGCAGTCTTCTTTCTCGGGGCCATGTTTTTTAAAGTGGTCCTATCTCAGCATCCAAGTATGAAACTGTAATAATAATAATAATAATAATAACAACAACAGCTAATGAAGGTGATAAGAGCAATACCTTTCACTTATGTGTTTCTCATTGCTCTGATTTGCATTACATCAGAAATGTACAATAGGGGCTCTCTGCCAAGCAGATAACCAGCGTTGACCTAAAGAATCTATGCTCCAAGACATAAGTAGGCTCCAAATAAAAATATACATGCAAAATTATATACACTCACATATATGGAGTCAATCTGATTCATCCAAAGAGATGAAAGCAGTTGGCAAACAGCAATTAACTCATTTTCATGCAATAGATAAGCATCATCTTTCTATCTGATGGATGAGCAAGACAAGTTAAATGACTTGCCCAAGGTTACACAATGCATTAGGGCAGAGCTTGGAAGGAGTATAAAGGAGTCCTGATTCCCTGATCTAACCTTCCTCTTCTTGACTTTCATCTGAATTTTCAGTGTACAGAGGAACAGACTTTCAGAAATGTGCACACACACACACATACATTTATAAACCTGGAAGATAAAAAGACATCAAGGTTGGGCTCTAAGTACATATGTTTAGCAAACTTCCCTTGAAGATCTGTACGTTCTCCATGGCCTCTCAGCTTGCTTAGTTTAAAAGGCTGGGGCCAATTAGCATTTGATTTTGAGTAACAAATTTTCTGTTGCAATAGAAATTGGATCTGTGTCTCTCTTGATGTTACAGTTCTTAGTTTTAATGTCACAGGAGTTTGGCTTTGGGAAAAGAAGTAAAAGCTACTGGTGAACTCCTAAAAGATGCTTTTCCTAGCAGCAGAGCGACTGTAACCTTTTAAGTTTTTTCTTTTTTTTTGGTGTCTACCTGAGAGGAAAGCACTCACTTTTAATCTCATAGCAGTAAATTACAGAGAATTCTCACACTCCTGTAATGTTATCTGCTCAAAGATCTTTAGGAATATTATGCACTAATTCAGTATGACAGAACTGCTATAAAGGTTTACGGGTCTCCTCTGCATTTTACAAAGAAAAATTTTTATGTAAGGAAATCGAAGGCCTGCTTGGTAGCAACTGCACTGTATGAATGGTATGTGTGGGTGTAAAGGTATAAGTGTAATTGTCCACTTCCAGGGACCACTTGGAATATGCATATAAAGCAAGGTACTGTGCTCAATAGCTGTGAAATTAATATCACAGAAGTGACTTGCCCAAGATCTCAAAGGAAATCTGTGGCAGAATCGGGAAAGTATCCTGCTCTTGCGCTTGAGCCACAAAACCACTCTTCCCTTTGAACCTCCAATCAGTCTTTTCTTTGATATAAGGTTGACTGAGATGAGCTGATTAAGTTTCCATGTATCATCTGGAACCTTCGTAACAGGCTTGTTTTGCTAGACGTTCCCATCAGCCCCCATAGTTTCAGGCCTTTTGATTATAAAATGCTTTTTACGTTAGTCTTCATGGAAACTCCCTTTTTCTTTTGTTTTAATCATTTACAAGCTGGAGCCTTGCCAATTTATGTAACATGGTCTCATCCTACTCATTATTTCATCATACTCCTGCCAGATCTTTATTAAATGTATTTCTTCCCCCCCTTTAGTAAAAAAAAAGGGATGGGTGCCTGGGAACTTGGATATGCAAAATGAGTGGGAATTCAGAGTTTTTCTATTTTTTTTTATTTTTATTTTTTTATTTATTTCCAGTCTCAGAAATGTCAGTGAGAAGGGTTATCTTGCTCAGCTGTGGGAGAGCAGTGCCTGTCAAGTTGAGGTAAGTTATCAGTGAGGGTGTTCGGGGGGGGTCTCACACACCCAGACTCTATGGTTCCCACTAAGAAGGAGCCAAGCTGCAGGTGCTGAAATAGCACTTAACAAAATCTGTAAAACTTGCTCTATATGTCACTGGAGTGAGGTTAGCTTTCTTAAATACCCCCCAAGCCATGTGTACCTACAGTTCAGGTACTCCTGGGTCTTCCATTTCCTTTCATCTCTTCCTTCCTATCCCATCACTTACTTTTAAGATGTATGTTCTATTAACTGAAAGAACCATATAACCCTCCCATGATCTTTTACCACTCACTTTATCCTTCTGAACATAAGGAATTCAACATCTATAATGCTGAATACCTCTAACATTCTCAAGAGACTCAGTGGTGCTCTTGAATTGGCCAGGCAGTTCAGGGAAGAAAGGAAGGCATGGGAAGCTGTGGAATCCTGCTGGTGAAACTATGTTGTGGTAGTGTTCTGTCTGTGAGGGTTTGTTTGAGGACTCCTCAATGAGAAACCTTATCCTGTGAGGGTCATAAGAGGCCAGTCCAATGCTGTAAGTTGTGTTGTTCTTTGATGAAACTGCATTTCTCTTTTGGCTTTTTGTTTTCAGACCCAGCTGAAACCACTGGGAGACTCGTGTGATGGCAACGTGGAGCCATTCCTGGACCAAACTCCTGCTGATTGTGTCCTTGAGCAGATCACAGGTCCTAACCTGTGCTAGTAGGCGCCCCATCATACTCTCAGAGCCAGGTATAAGTGGCTTCCATATGTTCCTGTAACAAATCCCTACTGACAGCTACTAGCAAGTATCCACTAACCTTCCCCTGAGATTTTTCTCTGCTGTGGTCCCTGACCCCGAGAATTTCTTGCACCTTGTGCTTGCCTCCCATGGGCACTAACTGTTTTGCTTGTTCCCAGGATGAGAGGTTTGTGATGAATTTTGCATATACTTTGATCCACGTGCTTTTGTACTGCCATGGTTTTTCCATGCGTGTGAGGCTCCAGTTAGCCACGGCGGTTTTCCTGACCTTGTGTTTGTGATGGATATCAGCTCTTCAAGGTTGGAAGAGAACAGGGGCTCCTGTGATTTAAACTGTCTGTGGTACTGCAAAAATTTTAATAAGGAACTCACACAAAGTTTTTCCCTTACTTGATGCACACAGTGTTAGTGTTCAGAGCAGGGTTTGGCACTGGGGAGTCCAATCAGGCCTTATTAGCTAGGTGTTGCAAAAGTTCTTTTGAAAAAAAAAGTAAAAATGCCATGTATAGCCCAGCAAGGTGTTGCATTTGAGTCAGTGGAAACTTGCTGTCAGCCAAGATGAGGATCCAGGTCAGCATTTCAGGGGTATTCTCCTTGGGACCACCCCAACCCTCTCACACAACTTATTTCAGTGTGTTTCAAGTACAAACATGACTGTTCTTCAGAAGTACTTTTATGAGCCTTGAGGGTAAGTCATCTCTGGCAGGGATGATTTAGCAGTGTGCCTTTGAGAAGGTGAACACCAGCGGAGGCAGGGAAACCATCCCAACCCTCTCACGGAGGGGATAGTGGACAGATAATGAGTCTCTCCTTGCCTCTCTGCAGCACAGCCCCAGCAGATGCAAATCAGGGCTCTACGGCCTCCACCATGCTGGAGACTTGCAATAGTAATAAAAAATATGTTGTGGGCTAGAGATAAGTGCCTGGCGCTGCCAAGTTGAAGGTATCAATCACTGGATGCTTTGAGGACAAGGTAGCTCAGATATAGTGTGAATGACAAGAAGGCAATGGGAAGACTATGCCAGGAAACATGACTGTGTGCTGATGTCCCACCAGACAGGAGGGTGACACCACCTCAAAGACTTTTGGCTGCAAGGAAGTGCACAGAGGAGTAAGAAAATAGTGCCAGTGAGAGCTGTGAAGAAAACCTCAACTAAAATATGATGAGGATGCTCAATAGTCTGTAAATAATCATAAGTCCGTTGGCTGGAGGTATGGGAATGAAAGCTGGGCTCCAGTGCTGTCAGAAGCTGCTGAAATCATTGTCAAACTGGTAGTACTTCAGACATGGCTTCTGCTCCAGTTCAGAAGTGGTCAGGAAATGAGAAAATACATTGGGACGAGTGCAAGAGTACAACTGCTCTTTCCCAGCTTGTTTTCTACCTGCCTTCTTCTACTTGGCTCAATGATTATTGCTGAATTTGTGTTCCAATTCTGTCTGCATTCGTGGAATTAATGGTGCAGAAAATGTGAATTTCTGAGAATCAGCAGCAAAGTTACATAGGAAGTAACTTCAGGAGTGGCAGTTATTGCAGGCTTATTTGCTGTTTTGGTTCAGACACAATAATAACATTACTGGGGATTTAGACTCTGCAAAGTAGAGTTCCCTGTACTGAACCCTGTGATGGAAACACCTTCCAACACTCCCAGTGCCAAGGAAGGGAAGTTCATCTGGGCTGGCTTCATGGTCTCTGTTTTCAAAGATGGCTTTTGCTTTCTAGCGCTCAGCAGAGCCAGCAAGGGAGCTGGGATGGTCACAGCCCAGGTCTTCTTGGAGTGGCAGGGAAAGGAGCAGCAGTTGAGGACATTTTCAGCAGTCCATTCCATGTTGTCCAATTTGTCACATTTAATGCCACTGCTTCCAGCACAGCCCTTGGGGAGATGGGGCTGTTCGATGGTGGGACACATTGGAGAGACCAGTGTACCACAGACCCAGGTTTATTTTAACTGCTGGTTGTACTATGCAACAGAGCAGCACACATACAAGACCAACACGGCAGCTGGTGCTGGGGCTTTGTGGACACAGAGCAGCCCGAATGCCAAAAAGACAAGGAGAAAAAAAATCTATTTAAGCAATTTTTTCTTCTCTATAGGAACTTAGTCTGTCAGCAGCATAAACACTTGCAATCATGCACTTCCTAGGATGCATGTGCTATCGAAAAGGGAGGTGTTAATTGCTGTGCTAATTACAACATGATTGCTTTGCACTTGTTTTGCACTTGCAGGTGATTAAATTTTTAACGAAGCATATTACTTGGCACTGTTAGCACAGTTAACACATTTCTCTCTCTCTCTCTCTCTCTCTCCCCTTTTTTTTTTATGCCTTGGGAGAAGTCCCACGCCACATACCCTTCGCTGGCTGTTGTGCTTGGAACACGGCTGGGCCTGGCCTCCTGCACGCAAGGAGCAGCAGCTCGTCATCATCAAGCTCAGCGTGGTAGCGCCGGCCAGATGCGAGCGCAGAACCCACGGAGGTATTAGCTCAAAGCGAGGCAGGGCTGCCAATGCCAGCCTCCCACATCTCATTCACAACCCACGCCAGCTCCAGCCAGCCAGGCAGAGGCAGCGAAGGGCGTGCGGGAAGGCAGCGGCGTGACAGCAAGTTCCCCGTGATTTATTTCTGCTCTGCTGAGTGGGCTCCCAGCTGAACTGGAGCACGGGAAACTTGCATCTGTTCGGCGGGCAGGCGTGCGGCTCTGCAGCACGGTGGCAATTATGGGAGGCTGCGTGACCAAAGGGGAGCCGGGCTGGTCAGCTCCATTCATTCACAGCCATAGATGAATTTCGTTTGGCGGTTGTTTGCAAGCCTGCTGCAAACTTGTTGATCCCAGCATGTCTGAGGGAACAGCGGTCAGCCCTTGGAGGATCATGTCCAGAGTGCTGTGGATCTTCGTCTTTGGAGATGGTTTAATCTATCTGTTACAGTGATAGGATCCTTTTGAGGTGCTCCGCATCAGGCTACATGAATGGGATGGATGCATTATATATCAAAAAGGCATGTGATCTGCACCTGGAAAGGGTTCCTTAGGAGAAGACGCTGAAACGGGCCTACTGCTTCTACTTGGGGATTAAATAAATAAAAAGAGAGAGACTGAGAAGACAATGAAAAACACAAAAAAGATGAGGAAACATGACCTCATTTGACTGCTTTTCCAAATTCATGAGCAAGTTACTCAATAAGGAAGCACAAAGGGAAAAACAAAGGAAGATTTGAAACTGATAAGGAAATATTTTTAGACAACACTTAATTAACCCTGGGAACTCATTTCCACAAAACACCACTAAGCCCAAGAGATTAGCAGGATTCAAAACAGGCCAGGCATTTATATGGGTAACGAGAACTACATTAGACTAGATTAACAAAATACGAGGGATACGAACTCTCATGCTCCACGGCACTAGGAAGCAGCTCACTGATGAAAATTAGGAAAATACCTTCCCCTATGGGCAGATCATTCCATAATCATTCATTACGGGGTTTCGTGTGCTTCCCTCTGTGGCAGCTGGGCTTGGCTGCTGATGGAGACGGGTGCGGAGCGTGGCAGAACAATGGCCTGATTCGCCACTGGCTTCCCTTTGTTCCCACACGGTATTGTTCTGTGAGGGACACTTTCCACAAATAAAGAGAGGGAAATCAAAGGGATGAGAAGGAAGCCGTGCGAATGCTCCTGACATAAATCTTTACCTTGCACACACATGCCCTCATCCCAGTGAATTAACAGGAACAAAAGAAAAAAAGTGGCTGGTAGGATTGTTCACATAATATGAATTAAGGAGGGCCTGGGAACACCTTCAGCATGAATTAGCTGGGTTTGCTTTGAGTGAAGGTTTGGGAACTGCTTTTAGCAGCATATGCAGAACTTCCCTGTGCCTCGTTATTGAGGAGGGAAATCCCAAAGGATTTGGGATGGCGCGCTTGGAGTCTGGAGAGCTGGGAAGTATAGACACGCTTTGCAAAGAGCCCTGTGCCCTGCTGCTAGCACGAAGAGTGGAAATAGGAGCTTGTAAATTGCAGTGACAGTGCTACTGTGTTGCTGTGACTTTGGCAGCTCAGCCTTGAAGTTCACAAACACTTCACACCTTAGCATTTCTTTCAACTCACATGTAGAGTCATGGAATCATTCAGGTTGGAAAAGACCTCTAAGATCACCTATTGCAACCAAACATCCATCCATCACCACCATGCCCACTAAGCATGTTCTCTCAGTGCCATGTTTCTTGAACACCTCTAAGGATGGTGACTCCACCACCTGCCCCGGTCAGGCTGTTCAAATATCACACCACTTTTTTCTGAGAAGAAATTTTTCCTCATGTCCAACCTGAACCTCCTTTGAGGCCATTCCCTCCCATCCTATCACTCTTACCTGGGAGAAGAGGCCAGCACTTTGCCACAACCTCCTTTCAGGTAGTTGCAGAGAGCGATATGGTGTCCCCTGAGCCTCCTCTTCTCCAGACTGAACAATCCCAGCTCCTTCAGCCACTCCTCATCAGTTTTGCGTGGCCTCAACAGAGCTCAGTCCTGCTGACTACATTATTTTAGACACACAGCCCTTCCTCTTTCCCACTGCTGTGTTTATGTGGCAGATCCTCCAAATAGAAGAAAAGCCCACGGACCCAAGCCCTGTAGCCCCAGGTACCTGGCCACGAGGTCCTGCCTGTCACACAGTCCCTTTGGAGCATCTTGGAGCCCTTTCAGCTGTGGCCCTCAGAACCCAGAGGTGGTGGAGAGAAGGAGATGGCTGCAGAGCTCCAGTAAAACCCCTCAAATGCACCGTCAGCTGTCCCTTGACTTTCCTGTGCCGACCGTAATGGATGTGAATTGGTATAGCTTTTAACTGGCAGGTTTCATTATCTGCAATTTCATTAAGAACAATATCTGCTGAAGGACCACTGACTGCTTTTTTTATTTTTTGCTTAATGGGTTCAATTATATCTGTGGCAAACCTTGCCATTTTCCCCCCCACCAAACTTCATATTCCAGTCTATTACTCACTGCCTGTCTGGCCCCCACCGTGTTTTCACTGCAGATGTCATAACGGAGAAGAGATGAACAGGCAGCTCTTATTTCCCGACAAATTGATGTGCTGCAGTCTAATCCATATCCCAAATGATAAAGTTAACAACAGTTTGCAAGCCTGTCACATAATCTAAAAAATTCAGATGGATATTTTTCCCCCTCATGTGGGAGGAAAAAGCTGTTTTGGGGATGAGCGGTTATTAATATGTTTAAGCTACGGCAGAATGTCATGGAAATGGCACAATTAATTCCTCCACTACTTCTATCCTGTGCTGAAGCAGCTTTTTCGGGGGCAGATCTGGGGCTGCGGCAGCGTGTCCTCCCTCAGCCGGAGCTCTCTGCAGCTGGGCTGGGCTCCACTCACAGACGCCTTTTCGGGGCGAATTTCTGTGCTACAGGGTCAGGCACCTGCAGCTCTCCCAGGCTCCACAGCATGTGGTGTTGGGAACATGGAAACGAGGGCTCCAAATATGTTGTGCTGCTCCAGAACAGCTGTGGGACGAGGGTCTGAAGGGCAGAAGAATTGTGTTCACTCCTTAAAAACTCCCAAAGCTGGGTCAGTTTGCACCAAGTGGGGATCAGCCCCTCACTGCAGAGATGCCTACATGTGCAAAAAGGGTTTGTTTGCAGAGATGATGGAAAATGTGCAAATTACTCTCATTTCTCAGTATTTCGTGTCAAGCTTTCACTTTATCTTTCTCCAGTCATACCAAATATTGCGGGAAAAGGCCTTTATCATCATATTTTTCAGTGATTTTAACCACAGCGCAGAGGTTACATAGAGGAATGAGAAAGAAAAAGTCAGTAATGAACACTTGGAAAGATTTCTGTGCTTCAAATCGATCGACTGAACTACGATGGTATGGAAAAGGCATGAGGGACAGAGAAATCTTCATAGCAAAAGATACATTACCTACTTTTTATTTCAATGCTTTGTTTTGTTATTCTCGCCTGTGCTACAGGCTATTTTTCCCCCTACCAGTGGGGATGGCTTTCATGACGTGTGGATTTGCATTGCTGGTGCTGCCCTGTTGCTCCCCCTTATTTGGTATGCACCCCCATTCAGAAATCAGGGCTATAGCCAGGTTCTGGCTGCAGGTGGGTAAGTAGCAAGGGGAGAAGGCTGATGAAAGCAAACACACATAAAAATGTTACCTGGACAAGCACCCTGCAAGCAGCCCCTTTTCCTCTTGAATGGTTCTGAGGCCAAACAGAGGAAGGCAAAGAGTGTTCCCCAGGCTGACCTATTTCTGTGGAGCAGCTGCCTGCTGGAAAATAATCCACTTATTGAGTGAAAAACCCACAGAAGCACCTCCCAGGCAGGCAGTTCTGGCACTGCAGCACATGAGAGTGAAGTCCTCAGAAAGATGCTCACACCTCCAGAGAGATCTTGCTGCCACCACATTCCTTGCATTGGTTCCCACTTATTAGCAAATCTTTCCCATATCAGGAATGAGGCAACTCTTACTCATCCAGTTAGCCATGTCTTCCAAGAGCCTTCCAGGCATGGAGTGAGGTGCTCCACCGGGCAGGCTTGTGCTATTTGAATGCTTTTGCTGAGAGTTCCTGGTAAAAATTACCTTACCCCAGGGGACTCCCTGTGCCCCAGGGCCCACATAGCGTTCTGCTGAGCACACTGGGTGGGTGCTGCCAGAGGGCTGAGGCTGGCTGCTTATGTGTGGATGGGGAGCTGTGGGAAGAAACTGTGTAACTGGGAAGAGCTTGGAGCTTCTTGTATTTTATATTTCAAGAACCATATTACAACTGATTCTGAACACAATTCTACCTCGTCCCCTGCTTTTGTTAAAAAAAGATCTCACAATTACTGTAGGGTAAAAGAAATGGATCAGGATCTGGCCACTCAGATTTTACCAAACTGCCTGGGAATCATATATAGAACAGTGTCAGCTCCTCCCTGGTACCCAGATAAATCCTTCCAAGCATTGAGTTCTTGGACACCGGGAGTACCATTAAGGGATACCAGGATTTCATAGGTGGGGACAAACACTCTGCTTTCTTTTTCCTTCACGTGTTTCTTCTTTCTGTAGACTGGTGAACCACACAGGCAAGGGACTCTAGGTTTTAAGACCCTAGATTATAAGTGTCTAAGGATTTTGTGATATGCTCACTTCCTGTAGAATCGTAGAACTGTGGAGTCATTAACGCTGGAAAAGATCTCTAAGATCATCTAGTCCAACCATCCACCTACCACCAGTACTTCCCACTAACCATATCCCTCAGTGCCACATCTATGCTTTCCTTAAACACTTCCAGGGACAGTGACTCCACCACCTCCCTGGACAGCCTGCTCAAATGCCTCACTGCTCTTTCTGAGAAGAATTTTTTCCAGATATCCAAACTGAATATCTCCCTGGTGCAACTTAAGGCCGTTCTCTCTAGTCCTAACACCAGACACCTGGAGAAGAGGCTGACCCCCACCTCGCTACAACCCCCTTTCAGGCAGTTGTAGAGGTCTCCCCTGAGCTTCCTCTTCTCCAGACTTAACTATCCCAGTTCCCTCAGCTGCTCCTTATAAGCCTTGTGCTCCAGACCATTCAGAGCTTCCTTGCCCTTCTCTGGACGCACTTCAGTGTCTCAGTGTCCTCTTTGTAGTGAGGGGCTCAAAACTGAACATAACTCCCCAGGTGTGGCCTCATCCGAGCACAGAGGGAAGATCACCTCCCTGTTCCTGCTGGCTACACTGTTTCTGATACAAGCCCGGGTGCCATTGGCCTTCTTGGCCACCTAGGCATATTTCTGGCTCATGTTCAGCCAACATCCCCAGATCCTTTTTCTCCAAATAGCTTCTCAGTCATTCTTCTCCAAGCCTGTAGCTTTGCATGGGGTTGTTGTGAACAAAAGATGGGATCTGTACTTATGTATAACATAGATTTGGTGGCGCTGGACATTCCTCTATGGTTTTGGTAATCAGAATAAAAAATAAAAAAAAAAAAAAAAAGGAAATATAAATTTGAAGATTACCTCTGTTTCACATTCTTCAGAGAGCTGATGGCCCAAGTTAAAACACTGGAAGTAACCAGACATGGGCAAATATTACATATAGGATCCAAAATTGATGAATGTGCACTAAACAGTACAATCAGACACTGTGAGGATATCACAGAGATGGGCACGCTGCAAAAGAAAGGCCGCTCTGGTGTTGGCCTTTAGCATAGAAATTGTTTATGAAGGCAAAGAACGTTTAAATAAATAGTTCCATGAGCACCAGGAATATTGAAGCCAATGGCTTCTTCCCACATGAACCATCTCCTGGCTGAG
Source organism: Oreortyx pictus (assembly GCA_036925125.1). Lineage (NCBI taxonomy): Eukaryota > Metazoa > Chordata > Aves > Galliformes > Odontophoridae > Oreortyx > Oreortyx pictus. Next base: position 81,604,198 of record JAUPFR010000003.1, on the reverse strand, counting down.
AGACATTTCATGAGCTTTTTCCCTACCTCCCCTACTCTACTAAGTACTTACATCTTCCAATCTGATTATTTTCATAGCTCTTATAAGAACACTTTTATTCTCACCCTCTGCCACATTTGGCTGAAGCCAGGCAAAGACTGGGAGAGATGTGGGGACAGAGAGGTGTAACCACAACGTGCTTCCACATGTCCCTAGGAAATCAGAGCTGTGGTTCAGCTGGTGGGGCTAAGGGGACACCCTTATCAGACTTAATCATTCCTGTACTGTGCTACGGTCAGTTCAGAGATATGCTGCACAGTGGTGAGGAAAGGTAACAACATGCCCCCACATCACTGCCACAGGAAAGTGAACTTGCCTTTGTAGGATGAGGGAATTGGCATTTCTGGTGTGTTTATAAGAGCCCTCTGTGAGAAGGCTTCCACAGAGACAGTTCAGTTTTTCACTGATGTCTGGTAATATCTCCCCCCACTGAGGTCTGACCAAGAGTCACAGTGTGGGTATTACCCACAGAGCTCAGTCTGGCTGCTCTATCATCTGCAGGACCCTGCGCAGACTACCTTTCTGTAAAGAATTCACATCACGCTTTAGCAGAGGAAAAAGTAGATTTTCTTTGTTTCTTGAAGCCAATAGGAAGGGCAAGCCTACTTCAGAGGACAAATCCATTTTGTGAGCTGTCCGCAGGGTACTCCTCCAAATGCAGGAGGCTGACGAGCTACGGAGGTTCTTCATCTGCAGCAGCCCTGGAGGAGCCCTGGGAGATCCTCTGGGGGCTCTGAAGGTTGCCTAGATTTCCCAGGATGAGAACTCAGGAAGATAAGCTGGCCTTTTAATCTTATTTTTTTAATTAAAGAGGCTGATGACATAAGCTATTCTGATTACCAGTGATGAGTTGTGGGCCAATAAAAGATTGGATTCAAATCTGAGTCTTTTATAACTCAGACCCATCTTTCTGGTCTCAGAGACAGCGTGTGCATTTTTATTTCCCACTTTCTCCAAGCACATAAAAACATTTCGCTCTGGAACACAGCAAATACAATATGATGAGACCACATTGTTTCATCAGCTGGAAACCTGTGTAATCTCAAGTGGTCTCCGCTGAAGCTAGAACAGACACAGAAGACCACATACACATTAGCTTGTGAATATACACATATTTTACAGTGCTAGTTGACTGTGGAAGCGGGTGCCCATGTGCAGCACAGGGGCATCTTGTTAGCAGATGTTATTTCTCAGGGAGGTTGAGCTTACTGTAATGACAGTACTTTTATGTCTTTACATATGCAAGACACTGAATGAATGGAAAGACATGGCTACTGCACTACGAGGAGCAAATTGTTTTATGGTTGAAAATACTCTATAAAGATGAATTGGTTTTTACTTAGCAGACAGTTATACCCACAAAAACATGTGCGTGGTAAGCTGATATTGAGAATCTGTTTATGTAAGTAGCTATTTCCTAGTATTCTAAGGAATTAATGAATACAAAACTTGTAGATAAAAATCTCACATTGTGTGGATGCATTTGTTGAGCAAAGCTGTCAGATGTCTGTTAAAAGGAAATAACACTTGTATAGCAGGTTCTCACAGATGTAGTGCATTAAAATTATTATTAAAACATTTCTAAGACATCTCTAGTAGAATGCATAGGGTGTGAGTGATGTATAGAATTATTATTTTGTGGTCAAAACACCAAAAATCAGAATGCCATTTACATAGTTTTCCTTCTGAGGCAAGCTGTATGAGATATCTAAATTGTCCACTGTGAGGAAAAAATATCTCCAGGTTTTTTTGGTAGTTGAATGTACTAATCCAGGGAATGTAAATACCAAAGCACCCCAAGGAAATTGAACAAATGTGGTCAGTCTCAATGGAAATTTGTTCTTCCTGGTTTGGGGAGCAGTTGAAACTTTCCCATGTCAGGCTGAACATATTCCTTCTCCCCAGTTGGCTCAAGCTACTGAAACATTTCTTTCTGATGTCACATGTTTTTGCCTGGGAGAAGGAGACAGTCTATGCCTATATCAGCAGCAGGAGCAGCACAGGAGTGCTTACCAATCTTTAATTCACAAAGAAACTGGAAGATGAAGTCAACACTAGGTAGAAATTCCTCTCTTGATGAAGAGTAGCAGTTGGGGATTTTCCTGATTTAAGGCTAAGCAAATTTTACACTGCTGAAATCTACCTTCAAAAAAGTAATGCAGACCATGGTTGGCAGAACACATGCTTTGAGCTTTTGTGTTAAAACAACCTTTGAAGGACCTTCAGGGCATAGATCAGGAAATGCCTGTGACAGTCCATGTTGCCACCATTCTCAGGTGCTTTCCTACAGTAGTTAAAGCTTTAATTGCTACTCCGATTCATGAAGATAAGTTATTGGCTGAAACTTCAGAGTGCTATTTTTTAACCAGTGGGGTGCGGGGGGACACATTGGTTTGTTTTCCTTTCTGTGGTGAAGAAACAGCTCTGAAGCTGACCCAAATGCATCTTAATGATGGAAAGAACAAAGGACACAAAGACCACCATTTGAAAATAGATTTTATTCTTTTTTTCTTTTCATTTTTCCTTCTTTTTATTTTTCTCATTTCCTCTTATAGATAGATAGATAGATAGATAGATAGATAGATAGATAGATAGATAGATAGATAGATAGATAGATAGATAGATATTTTAAGCTGGCAAAGTGATTTTGCTCTGATTCATTATTTTGACTACTGGAAATTGACAAACAGGGATCAATCTAAATAAATATATAAAGTAAATAAATACAGCAGCACTAATTAATACCCAAAGCATTTGTCCTCCCAGACATACACATAAACCAGCTCCACCCCAGTTAATCAAGTCTGACTGTACCGCATAATACTTGCAATTTTTTAATTAAAAAGGAGAGCTCTAACTGTCCAGAGTGTGACATGCCTGCTCTCTGAACAATCACAGCATAAGCAGAGGCCGTGTGTTTTTCTAATCCCACCCCAAATTTCATATTAAACTTTAAAGGCAATTTCTGGTGCAGCCGAACACTAACTATTATCTTTGCTGTAGTCCTAATCAGAGGAGTATAATCTGCCTCCGAAAGCATTTGTTCTGAATGGCTGCTGTTTCTGAAAGCAGACACTCTTGAAAATGAAGCTGTCAGTAGCTCCATTACCAGTGTTTCCTTACAAAAATAATCCAGTTAAGGTTTTCTTGTATTTAACTAAATACTCGTGATCACGCCAGTGAGGTGTAATATTTTTTGCCCATGTGCATGAAACAAATCAATAAGCTTCTTCCTTGTGACCGTGGCTTTGCTCTTGCTCCTGCCTGTATAAATCAGAGGGATCTCTAGTCACATGTGTAGTTACACCTCACTAAAATCGCAGGAGATGAGAATCGATGCCTTTGTTTGAAGTAGAAGCAGGCTTTTGTACAGGGAGAGAATAAACAAGTACTTCACGGTTGCCTTCTCTCTGTGCTGTTTTTTTCTCCCCTTTTATTATTTGAACATACAAGATTTTACTCATATATTATACCAAACCAATGACTCTGTTTAGCTTCCCGTAGTACACTTTTTATAGGAGAGAATACTCCTTTCCTGTCTTGCTGAAGCACATATTTTCACATGATTTGCACTGATAATATAACTCCACTGAGTAGCTTGATAGAATATATCACTCTTCACAGTCTAGCAGTCCTCCTCCTTAAATAATGGAAGTGGTAGACTCCTGGTAGGCTTGATTTTAAACATTTTAAATATATATAATGGTTTGCATACTGTGCAGTGATTTGTAAAATGTGAATGCCTACAAAAACCATGGTTACCAAGCATAACATTATCTTATTTTTACTTACACCACCAGTAAAACAGCTGGAGGTCTAAAATCATGGCCTGGCATTAAATGCATTACTACATTTTAACCACGTAGGATGAGGCTGTCCTTTCAGTTGGGAGATAGGGAGAGAAAGAAAGTGTAGTGATTACTGGAAAATTAACACCTCCCATTTTAATAGACTGATTATACCAACAGGGCTTAAATAGAAACCCTTCAACTGAAGTGAATTGGAATTTTATCTGTCTATCTAAAGAGTGAGAAAAGCACATGGGGCTTTAAGCTACTTAAATCGTAGTATCAGTCTTCAGAGTGGAAATGGAGTATCAGTGGAAATGGAGAATTTTACTAAGGGAAATTATTTATTTAAAGACTCACCTGTATTGTACTGTTGAATTTTATTTTTATTTTTTATTCCTGTACTTGAAAAGTATCCATACCAACATCTATTCCCTTCTTTTCTTTTTCAAATGTTTTTAACATAAATATCTGCAATCAACTTGCAATGAATTAAGCCATAAGCTATAAACCCAGATCACTGGAGCATGTGTATAAGGCTTGGAACTAGGACACCTCACCTGAAGTAGCGATACCAAGCCACGTCTTTAAGCCTTCACAAAAGCTGTGTCAGAGGTGAACAATTTTGCTACTGTGCTTGATACCTCAGAACTAAGAACTAAATATTTCTTCCAAAAATATGCCCCCGTGGACCTCGTAGGGCTGTTCATGCTCTCCTGGGATGCAGTTTTGGTGGGAGATTTGGCTGGTGGGAGGTGGGATGCTGTCATTCTTTGGGATAAAGGAAGGTTCTTCTACTGTACCATTTTCAAAAGGCTAAAAGGAAGAAAGCAATCTTTGCCCAGACGTCTCAGCAATCAGCTGGGAAGGTGTTCTGTTCATCTGACCTGCTGGTTGGAGCCACAGCCATTTGTGAGCACTTCTGTGACGGACGTATTCTTGTGGGTGGATGTCTGGAAGTGCCCTTGAAGCTCTGGTTGGAGACCCAATCCCTGCAGAATTCCCAAATTTCTCAGGTTTCAGAAATCTGAGGACTATCGACAAGGTGAGGTGTCACTCCACGCCTGATCAGTATGAATCCAACATCCGGTCAGTGACGCAGGTGCAGAGTGAAAACAGTCAGAACTTCCCAAATCAGCTTCAAAAGGCTGCATAGTCTTTCCCTGGATGGGTCTCTTTTTCCAAACCTGAGCTATTCATGCGGGGGCTGCAGTGGGAATCAGCTGTGGTAGGGCAGATCCTTCAGCCATAATAAAAGTATTAAGAGAGTTGGCAAGGATTTGTTATGCTGCCTTCTTGCTTGACTCACACTGGGGAACAGTAGCCGATTCAAAGAAAACTTGTGATATTAGGAGACCAAGATCTGATTCATCTGCCTGATAAAGCCTCGGACAAGGTGCAGGGGGAGTAAAAAGAGTTTGATTCTTGTCTAATAACAGGAGTTTTACGTTGCTAGTATTACTGGCTGTGTTTACACAGGCAGCCCAGCCAGCTCTCAGGTCTCCACATAGCCCAATAAAACCAGCTGGTGCCTTTTCTTGCAAAGCCTCCATGCTGGCTTGGCTGATGTGTGCCCCCAAGGCAGTACCCGTTGAGTGTTACCCACCTCTGTGAGCACCAGCGCTCTCCTTCCGTAGCCCTGGGGTCCTCTCCAAAGTAAGGAGAGCCCTTTCATTTTCCCAGCTTGCCAAAAAGGGAGTGACCATCATGGGATCACCTGCCATAACTCCTTCAGCAGTGTCCTGGGATGACAGTGAAGTCCATGTGGTGTGGTATAGTGGTGTGGGCATAGCCATCTTGTTTGCTTTAGGGAGGATCAGAGAAGGACACATTGTACAACCAAAAGGAAGAATGTGCCCTGTTAATAGTGCTGGCAAATAATGGAAGAAAAAACTGCTCTTTTATTCAAAGATGAAAATGAGTGCTGTAGTAAACATGCAGACAATACACACCAAGTACAAATCTGGTTTCTGCGTGTAAATGTGTGGTCTTGTTGCAATCTTTGTGAAGGCTGTTTCAGCTTCAAATGAATGTAGTATTTCTGAAAAAGTATAAACAAATGTGATTTGTCCGTGAAGTAGAACAATGGATGTAGTAAACAAGCAAACATGTTGTCAAGGGCTGTTAGAAGGATTTTATCTAAGGAGGACCACAAGTGGGATTTCTGACGGTACACCTGGAGAGGGCCCGTGTTTGGAGAGTGCAGGGCTGGGTTTATGCTCATGAAGAACGTTAGCCCTAAATACTCCAAAGTCAAAGGAGGGCTTTTAGCAATCTGCAGTCACATCGATGGGAAGGTGTTCAAAAACAGAGATCGGCTGCATACCTTAAAGATGAAAAGGTTGTACTTCCCTTGCAGTTCAGATGCAGTTTCACATTTTTAGCATCTGATCTTAGGACACCTTGCCTCAAAAAGAAAAAGAAGCCATCTGCACACAGCAGAGATTGGAGGGTGGACTGATTCTCCTGCCTTTTCTATTCCTTATCAAGTTTTGCTCGAGTACTGAGTACAGATTGCTCAGTGCTGGGTGTTGTAAGGAAAGGTGCCCTTACATTGTTTGAGCAAAACCTGGTGCTGCCCTTGGTGATGCCCAAGCAACAGTACAAAAAGTGCACAATCTATTAGAGCGTTCAAAGGAGGGTTACAAAGATGGAGGGTCTGGAGAGCAAGATGTATGCGGAGTGGCTGAGGACCCTGAGTCTGTTCATCCCAGAGCACAGAAGCTGAGGGGAGACCTTATGGTGGCTGCAGCTCCTCATGAAGGGAGCAGAGGTTCAGTGCTGAGCTCTGCTCTCTGTGATAGTGACAGCACCTGATGGAACGGCATGGGGCTGTGTCATGGGAGGGGCAGCTGGGGGTGAGGAAAAGGTTCTGCATCAGAGGACAGTAGGCATGGAACAAGGTGCCCAGGGCAGTGGTCATGTCCCCAAATGCCAGAGCTCAAAGAGTGTTTGGACAGTGCTCTCAGATATAGGGTCTGATTTTCAGTCTTGAATGGAACCAGAAATTGACTTGATGATTTTTGTGAGTCCCTTGGAATAGAATATTCCTTGGAATATTCTGTGATTCTAAGAATTCTATAATTCTGTGATTCTATGGACATTTTCACACAGCCCTGTGGGAGATAGCCTCTGAACAGTGAGCAAAGCAGAGCACTTTGCTTTCAGAACAGAGCCTGGGATTTTTTTATACTTGTATTTATGCTTTTTGGAGTGGCAAAGAAAATTCTCAGCTTACACTGTCAGCTAGCTACTAAGCCCTTGGCCCAGGACTGTAAGGCTTGTGCAAACTGGAAAGCCCTGCTGACTTCCTCACGGAACCTCAGCAGTTTCTCTCCATACCTAGTAGGGATGTGGATTTACAAACATTGTTAATGGAGTTTAGTCCAAAGCTGAGCAATTGGCTGTATCTAAAAACTCGGTTCACTTTTTTGTAGGTTCTCTTTTTCAGGTTTCTACAGAAGAGCTTGTAAATGCCTGGGACCAAATAGCTGTGCAGTTAATGAACTGTGTGTACACAGGCACTGGGTCCAGCTATGAATTCACAGTTAATAGTTTAACAAAGGTGTTTGGGTTCATGTGTTTTTCATTCTTTTCTAAACAGTGATAGACTTGTCAGTTAAAGGCATCTTTAAAATAGCTTTTACCAAACACACGTACTGCCCATTGCCATTCATTAAATATTACCTTTTCAGCATGCTTTTCCAAGAGAAATATTTATTATTTCTCAAGGAATAATAAATGTATTTATTTAGAGACCTGAGATTCTATTATAATCTGTAGACTTTTTAAAAAAACTTCATGAGTACCAAATGGCTACCAGAATACTGTTTAACCCTCTAGAGAGACTTTTCTTTTAGGAAGGGAGCAGTGTAAAAATTTTTAGTCTCAAATACAAATAGGGCTAGATTTTCAAAAGCACATGCTAGCATCTCCCTTTCCAGATTTCATCTCAAGATACCCAAAATATGATTTGTAAAGGAGGCTAAGCTAACATAACTCCTACTTACTCCAGCTAGATTTTTTTCTTGTTCACTACTGCTGCAAATCAAGCTCTATGTTGCTAAGGGGATCAGAGAGTACTTCTTGAGCTGTTATTTCCAATATTTCCTTCCTGTGGAAATAAGCTTAAGAGGTACTTTATGGTATTCACTTGCAGATGACAAAGTTCATAACCCACCCACCCCCCCCCCCAAAAAAAAAAAAGCAAAATTCAGGTGGTGAAAATTCATCTCAGTGCATGTGAAAGAGAGGAGGAGGAGAATTTGTGAATGAAAGCTTGACTCTTTGAAAAGGAGACAGATGGTTTGCATCTACCAGCATGAATATTGCAAGCTTCAGGTGTCTCAAAATGCTGTGAAAAGCAACGTTAGAAATTAGTGGCAAACATGTCCAAAAGGTATCCAAGAAAACAAATGGCTTTTGCCATTGCTGAAAGTAATTTGGGAAAAGCTTGGGTGTAATTTTGGAGATCGTGAACATAATTTGTGTCTTGAACAGGACAAGTTTCTTGTTATTTCCCCAGCACGAGACCTACTTTTTTATTTGAGAAAAATCTATTTGCTGATTATGAGGAGCACAAAGATAAGTTTCTTCCATTAAAGAACACTACACCTCTGATCATATTTTTACTACTAATTTTCAGTATTTCTGAGTCGTGAGTCTCCTAATGCCTCAAAGTGCCCTTTCCCCCCATTCCTTTCTGTAACTTTTAATCAGATCCTTCAACTCCCCCAAGCAGGCAGTTCTTCATTACATTTTACAGATACAGCAGTGCAGTGCAAGCTAATCAAAATAGCTATGGGAAAGTTTCTGCTTTGAAGGAAGCATTACTGGTGTGGATAATTTTGTGGCTAAATTGAGTTTTCCTTCATCTGCATTAACACATCATCTTCTATTTGCTCTCAGACAGTTTCTGTGTGTACAAATGTGCAGCATTTCCTTCTAGACATATTCATTTCTGCTGTGGCTTTTTGTGTTTTCAGATTCATGAGCCAATGTTCAAATGTGGATGCCTACTGCTAAGACTTTGAAGATCATAGAGGAATCTAATTATCACTGAAAAAGCTCCATAAGGTCGCTTAAATCAATGAATATGTAGTCTATGGGGTACAGGGCAAAACTTTTTCCAAAATAGTTTACAAATCTTCACTTTGACTTCTTGAGAATCAGAGAGATCCACTGACTCTCCTTTGAGACAAAGGAAGTACCAAGAGTTGGCTCTGATTTGTTCCTGATGCTGTTTTTAAGTACTGCCAGGACCAGACTTATGGCTGGATGGGATCTTACACAGTTCATTCTGCTTAGTCTTGGAAACCTGTCTGACCTGAACTCAAGACCAAGCTAGAGGTGGCACTGAATTGTATTTGCTGTCTTATGAACCCGTCTCAGAAGACATCCGGAGCATGTTTGTAAGCACTTTCCCAACAAACACTATGAAGTATGATCATCCTCTCAAACCAGGTTTACTATGGTGTAAGTCTTTTTACTTACATGGATTTTTTGTTATTTACAACATTACAAGAGAACAGATTGCAAGAGTTAAGGGTTTATGAGAGAATATGGAATACATTGCTTATGTTGAGTCACAGGAGTGTGACTTTTGAGCAAATGTTTGCAAAACATCATTTTCTAGTAAAACAGACATTTTCTGCCTCCTGAATCCCTTTCTATAGCAAAACAGTGATATGTAAATAAATATACTCCATAATTTGTGTTTACTGAAGTTTTCTTCTCACATTACTTTTATGCTTTTGTTATTAGATCCTTTATTGGATGCTAATGGGTGCTATTAAGCTCACAAGGAATCTTGAACACTTTTTCATTAACTTATCTAAACCTCTGAATTCTACCATTCCCGTTTTGTTCTCATGATGCTCACTTCCTACTGTTCTTTTTCACTTTTTATCATGTAGCATTGGAACTACATCAAATTAGTAATGAAACAACGAAATCACAGGGGTCTGCTGTATTGCAGGTAATGACTGATAACTCTTTTCACTTGCCAATGTTATGTTATAATGTCATAACTTTCCACTATATCCAATAATATTTTTAATTATTGCACCATCCACTGTACAGAATTGTAAAGGTTTGTTTAGATTCTAAACATGTTTTCCTTAAGTAAATCCATATCTAATAACAGGAGTTATATTCTCTGTTTCTTGCTCTGTAGTGAAAGGTGGAGCAATGTTTTCTCTTACACCTCATACTGGCTTTACAGCAGCTCAGAGATGTCATCAACAGATATTAAAGGTGATACACCACAAAATAAAAGAGGCCAAGGTGCAGTGCTGCTCAAGGAATATAAAAGCTTTAGCTCTGTGCTGTGGTGCTATGGGGATGAATTGTGAATTTACCATTAAAGAAAGGATGGACTGTGTGGGGGGTCATTGGCATTTGAACTGAAATCCTCCCCAGGTGAGAGTGTGCATGTTGCCCCCCAGGTGACAGTGCTTCTCCTGCGCAGCTGCTCTAGCTGTGGCGAAGTCTTAGCTCCCTTCTCACCTGTGTTCAAACTCTGTGTGTTGGGTGATTTTCAGATTGGTGCAGTATTGTTTCCTCCTTTGTTGCCTTTGATTGCCTGGGTGTCCCTGCCTTTGGTGGCTTGCAGAAGAACTAAGACCAGAGAAGTAGTTTCTTTGACTGAGTGCTGCAAAGAAGATGCTTTACTGAGCCACGTGTTGCTTTATTTTCTGTGCACCACGCTCCCTGGTGTAAAAATGCTCTGCTGTTTTTCCCTGCATTGGAGCATTTCTGGGAGATGTGACTGCGGCGACTTCAGCATGTGTGCTCACCCTGAATGTATCACTTACAGAAGTGAATGTAGTCCATACTCTTAACAGCCTGGTGGAAGTTTAACTATTATTGGAGAGAACCCACAAACTGCTCAGAGCCCCTGGAGTCTCAGGGACTCCTTTCTGATCACAGCTGTACACCAAGGGACTGTCTGGTGGAGCAGGTGGTGTCCTTAAACGGTGGACTTCTTGGAGCCCTGTGGTAAGTAACTTCAGTTTCTTGCACTTTAATTGTTTGAATTTTTCAGTGAGGATAATGTGTGAAGGCTGTGTGTTTCCTCCTCTAGGAATGAACTTGGGGTTTCTTTTAGCTTGGAGGAGAGAAGGCTCTGGGGAGATCTCATTACAGCCTTCCAGTACTTGAAGGGAGCTTATAAGCAGGAGCAATTTCTATATGGTCAGATAGTGGTAGGACAAGGGGGAATGGGTTTAAACTAAAAGAGGGAAGATTTAGGTTAGATGTTAGGGAGTATTTTTCAGTCAGAGTGTGGTGAGGTGGTAGCACATGCTGCCCAGAGATGCTGTGGGTGCCCCACTCCTGGAGCTGTTCAAGGCCAGGTTGGATGCAGCCCTGGGCAGCCTGAGCTGGTAGGTGGTGTTCTTGCCCATAGCAGGGGCTGGAACTGCATGGGCTTTAGGATCCCCCTGACCCAAGCCATCCTACGAATTGAAGGAAATATAAAATATTTGTGTGTGGAACGTCCTGCCTTCCCCAAAGGAGAGGTGAAGAAGGGAAGACTTTCCTGAGAACTTGACAAGTAATAAAAGCATGTTCAGTGGGGTGGGTGGAGGTAACTGAAATAAGTCACTGCTTACATATGCACTATCAGACACTTGTTTTTTTGATAATTTCCATTCACCCTTAACTTTTACCTTATGAAGAAGAAAACTCTGGAGCTACTTTAGATTACTGTGGCCCAGCAAGGGCCACAGTAATATACTGTAATATACTCCCCCGGTATGGGATAACTTGTGGTTGGCAGTGGTGGTGACGTGACTGGTGACACTGGCCCTGAGTCTCCATTTCCGTGTGGATACCTCAGGGACACAAAAAGCAAGCTATAGGGATGGGAGAGCCCAGACACAGCCTCTTGCCTTCGCTTGCTGTCATTTCACTCATGCCTTGTTTCTCTTGGTGTGCCGCTGTTCCTTGTGCCTTATCTTGCAAATTGACAGCTAGAATCAAAGAGAAGCTGTGGATGGCTTTCTTCTTCAAATTGTAAAGGCTTCTGCTTAAATGTACAGGGACACAAGGACACGACTGTAGTTTACATAAGTACCTGCCATTGCTTATGGTTATGTAAAGTAGGGATGAATCCCTAAACCTGGGATCAAAAGCCTCCTACACATGAATGTGTCCATTAAGGGGAGAAAGAAAACAAGGCAGAGCTGTACCAGTGAGATCACGGATCACTTCACATTTTGGTTTGTGGGAGAGCTGGAAACAAAGACAACAGTGACAATGCATGTTATTTCTCAAACACCAGGTCAGCGCTTAAACTGTTAGGAAAGGTTCCCCTCCTCTGCTCCACGCATCCACGCCCATTATGCACAGAAAAATCCACTTAACAGCAAAGAGAGACCAGGCAAAAATTTGAGGGGTGGTCTCAACTAAAGAAAGAGAAACTGTTGCTCAGTGGGCAAATACTCAAATTGCCTGAACACAGTATGTGATGCTGCTTAAAGGATGAATGTTCTGGTTCTGTCCTCTGACTTCAGCTTTAGCTTGGGTCCTGCTGGATGAAAGGAAGGTCGTTATTTGATGGAGCTATGTGTAGGGGGAGCAGCAACTCCCAAAAACTTCGGATTTTATTTATTTATTTATTTATTGGAATCTCTTCAGTACCTTCAGATAGTTTGAGATTAAAATTGATGCACTTAGAAAAAGTCCTTGTCATGCTCAATTGTTTAATTCAGAGTGGGGGCATGGGAGGCAGCCTGATACAAAGGGTTGGTCCTGCACTGATTGTGGATCAGACTGAGAGCTTTGGGAGGCAATTTTACTGCATGCAGATGATTCTCCCTCGCACAAAGAGCACGGTTGGTAAGAAAGTGATGCAAATCTTTCCCAGGAAACTGTTGTCTTTGCCCCGAGTGCTGTGCACATGCCCAGCTCTGTGATCTGTGCAATGGTTGCCAATATGTCCTGTAGAGCACTTGCAGGCAGAAGTGCTATTGCACTTTGTGATCTCAGATAATTTATTTATGGTCCTATAAGCCCAAACAGATTTAGAATGCACTGGTAGCTTACTCCTCAGTGCTGTAAATCACAGATTGCAGGTGGGTCTTCCCAGAGCTTACTGTGGGCCATGTGAAGGAGATAGAATATCAGAACAGCTCCCCTTGTGTGCCCCTTCTCATGGCTTCCTGCTTGTCCCCATCATGGCTTCAACCCCCTCTACTCCTTGATTTCCTGTCCTACGCAAAGATTTCCCAGAAACACTTTTCCTACTGCACCTCCTACTACAGACGTCAACTTTGAGAAAGTAAGGATGTATGTCTGTGTGTTTGCTGCTGGGGCTAGAAGCCATCCAGTTCACTAAACTTTCTAGTGCAGACCCTCTAATGGCATTTATACACAGTAAAATTCCTTATTACAAATTAAGATTTTAATTCTAAGCTTGGCTTGATGGAATGTAATTTAAAGCCATTTAGGATGGTTTAGCCTTCAAAGCAAACTCAAGATTGTTTAATTAGTCATGCAAGCCACTGAACGCTAACCATAATACAAAACAACTAAAGTATTTATTAGCTTTAGAGCTAAGTTAAGCTTTGTATGTTCCAAACTTTCAATAAAGTGCACTGAGTGTTAAGCAAGTCTTGTTTTTTTAATCTTACAATGCTCAGTAAATTTTATCTGCGAATAAAAGCGTAGCCCAAGTGTTGCAAGACATAGAACAAAAACTAAATTTAGCCAGCTCTCCAGCATTAGAGGAAATAGTGGATGTAGCAGTGCTTGAGGTATTCTGAGACTCTTATGCCTTATTATTATTATTCTAACTTCAAAATAAGTGCAAAGCAGTCTAGGCTTTGTTACAGCTTCTATTTTTTTCCATTTTCTAAACTTTCTGAAGTAAAATGCACTAGGAAACAAAATCCCAGCAATTAGTCCTATAAAAGCTGTGAAATGCAGCAAGGAAGTAGTGAATAAATTAGTGTGATTAAAAAAAAATAGATCTATCAGCGGTCTCTTAGAAAGTTGCTAGCACGGGCAATTCTAGAATTTGGAGGCTTAAGTCAGGAATGTTTTTGATACAGCCAGTACATAACCAAATGAGTGTTGTCAAACTTCTTATTGCTTGCTTATAATTACTTGTACTTGGATCTAGGTGTACTGACCTGAGAGCAGGAGTGGTATTCAGAACTGGGTTACCCCCAGTCCCTGGCAGCAATGTCCCAGCCCTCTTACTTTGGGCTGGGGCACAACCTCTTCTGTACATAGAGAAAGTTTTTTAGGGTGGTGGGGCACTGGCACAGGTTGCCCAGAGAGGTGATGGATGCCCATCCCTGGAGACAATCAAGGTCATGCTTGAATGGGGCTCTGAACAACCTGATGTAGCTGTAGGTATCCCCGTTCATTGCAGGAGATTTGGACCAGATTAGATTTAGGTGCCTCTTCCACTTCAAAGTGTTCTATGAAATTGTAGCTCTTATGCTGTTCAAATATTTCAGAACTGAATGAGGAAAAATGAGACTTTTTGTTTCACATTTTTTGATTTTTCATCAATGCTTCAGATATTTTCTTGATCACAGCCATCAGCTTCTTTACAGGTGAATTGTTTCCTAGGCCCTGTTGGTATTTACAATGAATTTGTTCACACCACTGGTAGCAGTGGCAGGAAATAAATTACTCTCCTCCATAAAAATGAAGCCTAAAACAATGAATATTACTTAACAATTCAGCTAAGCTCTATTTTTACTTTTTTTTTTTTTTTTCCTCTCCAGGATTGTGATAAAACAGACATAAGTCAATTGTTACAGATATTTTTTCTTGCTTTCATAACTGACTTCCCCTAACTCCCCTCTGTGCTGTGACATGGGTTGCCTGTGGAGATCTTTGAGGAAATAGAGACCTGAGGTGGTGAGTTTGTGGTCAAGGGCAATGCCAAAGGTGGTGGTGTGGACCCAGTAGCCATCTAGGTGTTTTGTTTTCACTCTTTTGTACTGTTGGTAGCAAGCTTTCACTCTTAAACTCCAGGAATTAATAAACAGCTGTCTTAGTATCCACAGCAAGGCTAGGAGGTCCCCAAGCGCCATGCTCTGGGGTAATTTCCTGGTATTTTGTTTGGACCTTTCAGCCTAGATGCTCAGGTATTAATTTGCAGCAGGACTTCCAGGGCTCTATGTATCCCACAGCTGAGTGGTTAAAAGCCCTGGTGCTCTTCACCTCACTTGGGTCTTTTAGAGCCTTGGGGTTGTGAAAGAAGCCCTGGTTGAAGTAGAGCCATCCTGATGAGGTTGCTTGAGTCTCTTGGCAGCACCAAGAGCCTGGCCATGGAACACTCTGCCCAAGGTCTATGCTAGGACCTTGTCTTTGACAGGGCAGAGCTCACCCAGGTCTGTCACATCCCGTGGAAATATCCCCACTTGTTGCAATGAAGTTTTCTGATGCAAATGTTTGGAAAATCCACTGTATTCTTTGCCTCAAAGGGAGAAGAGCAAAAACTAAGATTTGTGAGGCTGTTGGGTATCTCTTGATAAGATGCTACAACATGAGGATGAAATGTTAGAATTCAATTTCTTGTTGATTTCCTGTCATGTGAAACGTTTGTTTCTGTGGTGAAAGAAACTCTTGCAAGTTATCACTCTTTAAGCTGCTCTGCCCTAAGGCTTTGGGAATTTAACTTCTTCCCCTTTCAAAGGTTTTTTCTTTTTTTTTTAAGCTTGAAACTTCACGGGGGAGGGGGAACCCTTTCCAAACCTGCCCCCACTCCCTCAGGTGATGTTCTTCTGAAGTGTAAATGCTCAATTATGCAAAGATAAGAACATGAGAAACCTTGGAAAGCAAAAAAAGGTTACCTTGATTAATGAGCAAAGCTGTGTTAATAATGGATTTTTAATCTCATGGCCAAACCAAAGAAGAAGTGGGGGAAGGGAAATAATCTAATCTAATTGGAAGCAGTACTTGTGCAAAGCCAGTGTAACACCAGGGACTGAAAAAAATAGATGGCTGAGAGACCTCTCATTTCCCTTCTGTCCCTTTCCCACCCTTATAGTCAGAGGGACTCAGCGCTAACAGGTGTGCACAAGGATGTGATGCAGTCAGTGCTGGGTGGGAGGCTGTAGAGATGTCTGCACACTGATGTTATCCTGTTCCTCTGGTGGATTAGGTCAGGGATGCTCCTCCAGCTTCCACAGCCTCCTTTTGTTCCATGCTCCAGACAAGCTGCCCCACAGGCTGTGTCTTGCCCTGAAGAGGTTCCAAAATGGCTGAGGGAAATAATATGGAAGGAGTGATTTAGGGGATGGAAGAGGCACCTGGGTCTCCATAACTTTTTCTCCTGTGCCTTCCACCACACTTGACACACTTTTATAATTGCAATTCTATGCCTTTAAATAGGAAAATGTAGGTGCACCAATTAAAAGTGGCCGACGCAAACACTTGACTACTTTTGAAACACTTCGAAAATAAATGTTTGGATTTATTTGGCGTCAATCATGCTTGTTTCATCTCTAGTAGTACAATCCAAACTCTATTATCTTGATAGTGGAATTAAACCTTTTTCTCAATATAATATTACCTGAAAGCTGCTAAATAAGCCTAGCAGGTAATTTGATTTAGGCCATGAACAGCAATAACTTTGGAGCAAGCTAGTTTATGGAGTTTTTGTAGTTAAGGTAACACAAACCATGTACTCAGCACAGAGTACAAAATACTTTGAGAGGCTGGTGTTTGGGCTGGTACCATCTGTCCTGCTGCCTGCTTCAGGTCTGAGAAGATTAAGCATGTGGTTGAGTTCTGGGATGTTGATGCTGGACACTTCTTCCAGGACTGCAGCAAGCAGTTATGTTCCCAGTGTTCAGTGCCTCCTTCCTCCCTGGAAACGCATCATGGATAGTTTTACCTTTTGTAGTGGTTCTATTCCTTACTCAACTTTCTGTCTTTCTGTTACTCTCTTCCAGTTATCTCATTCTGTTGCAGAGTGTATGAACCTCACCTGTTCTTTCTCTGCCTTCTAATTGATGTCCTGCATGGTTTTGTTGGTCTGTATGTTTCACGTACCAAGTAAGTTTGAAAACAAAACTTTGTTTGTTTTAGTGGTGGAGGAGATCTCCTTGCAAAAAGACCACGATGTTCCTTTTTGAACCACAAGTATCTGCAAATGCCTGACTCTTCATGGGCAACTGTTCATTAATTCATATCAGCTTGATGTCTTTTGATTTTTTTTTTAACCTTTAAACCAGAAACAGGTTTAATTAAAATGGATACAGACTTTCCCAAGCTTTAGAAAGCTGCACTCATTATCCTATGTAAAGTCATCTGTGATAAGGAGCATGCATGTAGAATACCTTGTTCAGGCCCAGCTCGTCCATTCAAGCCTAACATTCAGTTTAGTACAGCAGAGGTTCAAAATACCATGTACATCTTTTGACATGTCTGCTGCAGGTCCTGCTATCACATGGCATGCCTTGTTTCATGGTTATCTCATTACTAGCTTTATATGTTTGAAATTACTTAAGAGGAAAAATCACTCATGTTAGAGTATTAATTCTTTTTTTAATCAGTTTCTTACTGTGTGCAAACTAACCACTCACCTCTCTAGGCAGAAGACCTGGTGATTATCACTTACTTGACTGAATATCAGTGAGCTGATTAAGTGAATCTGATTTTGATGCTCAGGCCCAGAGAAACAAAGATAGTTGTACCTTGGAGTGGCCTACTGACCACAAGGCACAGAGTCTTCAGTTAAATATCCCTTCTGGATTGAAATTCCCTCTAGATGCCGCTGCAATAGAGAACATACGAAGCATACTGGAAAACACAGAGCTCTCAAAATAATGAAGCAGCCTTAAGTAACTCACAACATGGCTCAAGATAATTTAAAGAACATTTTGGGGTGTTCAGTGTATAAACTGATCTTATCCTGCGTCTGCATCATCTCTGAGAATTGTTTTGGGCGAAACTTGGGAGTTTTGAAAATATTACTCTCAAAGTCTCTAGGTAATTGTGCCAAGGGTCCTTGTCTGGACTCAAGTGAGTTCTGAGGGTTTTTTTTTTTTCCCCACTGTTTTTCATTTTTTCTCTGCACTTGTTCTTTCTTTTTTTCTTTCTCCTCTTAGAACAGTATACACCCTGTCCCCCCACCCCCCAAGTCTGTCTTAAAATCCTGCTCTGAAAAACCTGATCCCTTCTGTTAAATGCAGTGTGGGGTTTCTTGTGCTTAAGTGCTTTGCGTGTGCTCGTGCTGTGGCTGGGACAGCTGTGCAGCGGGAACTATGCTCCAGCTGTAAGGCTGCCTGTCAGGCAGCTACCTGCCAGAACTTGAAACTCTATTTATGTCTTAGTAAAGCATGAATAATATAAAGGTGTCAACACTTCTTTAAATTGTTTTTGGCTATGCCAAGGTACAGTTGTTTTATAGTTCCATATGAAGAGCACTCAAAGCATTCAATAGGGGGACTCTCTAATGGACGTTTACTGCTTTGCGTAGGA
Organism: Oreortyx pictus; assembly: GCA_036925125.1. Classification (NCBI taxonomy): domain Eukaryota; kingdom Metazoa; phylum Chordata; class Aves; order Galliformes; family Odontophoridae; genus Oreortyx; species Oreortyx pictus. The sequence continues at coordinate 81,585,920 of JAUPFR010000003.1, read as the reverse complement.
GAAACGCAAATTCACAAAGGAGGAACTTGGACACATACAACAATACTTGAACTAAATGTGTGTTCAGCATTTATTGAGCTTCAAGGTGAGAAAGAGTAAGCCTGCCAGCCCTGCCTTATGGCCTCAGTTTCCTCTGAAACCATAATAGTGTGGTTCCTCTCGAAGCATCTCTTAGTGGCAACAGAAAGCTAAAATAATACATGGAGGAAACTTATCAGTGTGATGGGAGTGAACTGAGATTAAGATAAATGTGTTCACGTATTTGAGTACTCTGAAATAATTATTATGAATGAATAGGCAGCAACTCAATCAAATTATTCTGTGTAATATATAAAATTATTCTACTGACTTCATAGTCTTTAGAAAGCCATAGCTTGAACAAAGAATGTCAGGCAAAGCAATAGGCCTGTTCATGGCACTCTGGCCGTGATGAACATGATCAGAGGGTTGGAGCACCTCCTCTACAAGGACAGGCTGAGATAGCTGGGGCTCTTCAGCCTGGGGAAGAGAAGGCTCCAGGGACGCCTTATAGCAACCTTCCAGTACCTGAAAAGTGGTCCTACAGGAAAGCCGAGGAGGGACTTTTTATAAGGGTGTGTACTGACAGGATGAGGGGAAATGGCTTTACCTGTAAGAGGATAGATTTAGACCAGATATTAGGAAGAAATTCTTTACTGTGCAGGTGGTGAAACAGAGGAACAGGTTGCTCGAGTGAGGTTGCAGATGCCCCTACCCTGGAGGTATTCAAGGCTGGGCTCAATGGGGCTTTGAGCAACCTGGTCTAGGGAAAGGTGTCCCTGCCTAGAGAAGAGGGCTTGGAACTAGATGATCTTAAAGGTCCCTTCCAACCCAAATCATTGTATGATAATATACGGCTTGGAAAAGCATGGTTAAAAGCAGTAAACATCCCATGTGCAACACAGACCACTTTCCTGGAGTAGGTTAATCTCCTTAGAGATGTCAAATTGAAGTCCTGATCAGTAGTGATATTGCTTGGACTTTCCCTGTGGTACCAACTGTGAGACCTACCTGTACTTTGATGATGTCCACACATTAGGGCTTTCTTTACCTTATTAACCTGCTGCAGCTCTTCATTCAATGATTAGATATGTAGGGCTTATGTCCTTTCACAAACACTTGAGATTCTCTGAGATATGTGATACTTTTTGTAGTCCCATGGTGGTTGGTTATTAGCTGTAATTATTTAATGAATTAAGTGGTGGTCAGCTAAAAGTACTGAAACGATAGGTCATCAACAGCAGAGCAGTGGTGAACAAGACAGTGAATGTAATTTGTTACAGCCAGAGAGCTGGAGATCTTGGAGATAGCTGGCCACTGGAATTTCACTCATTTGTCTTCCTCCTCCCGGCAAGGTTTTGATATTCTGATGCCCTTTTGTCATGCCTGATGGTATCTTGAAAGCAGAGATCATGTATGGCCTCAGTGGTGAATCAAAGTGCTATGGGTTTTTCTTCTTCTGACTACAAGGATGCATTTCTGACAGCCTGAGGCATGTGAGCAGTTCTGGTGCTGGAAGTGAAGGACAGGGGCTGGGCTTGCCCACGAGCCCCCCTTTGACCTTGCAAAACCAAGACCTCACAAACAGCTTTTAAACAAATCTGGAGGAAGCTGGTTCCTTGGGCCTTTGCAGTACTCATGGGCTTAGGACAGAGGGGTTTAGTGGAAGAGTAGATAAGCTTTGAGAGGTATGGGCTGAAGTAGGTGACCCTGACACTCTGTCTGCCCTTGTTTCCATCTCCCAAGCATGGAGTGAATATGTGTAAAAGCAAAGGATAATACAGTCTGGATGTAGTGAATGGGAATTCATATATTGGTGGTGTGTTTAGGAACCTCATGGTTTCCAATTAAAAGGCAGTTTCAGGAAGTGATACTATGAGTTATTCATTATTTATTTATTCCTAATCTACAGGCACATTTGGGGTGTGAAAAATCAGACTTCACAGCTAATCTGTAAAGACTTGTTCCTCTAAGCCTTTTGTGTTGGAAAACTGATGGTGTATTCTTTTGTACATCTCTAAAGATGATTTGCACGAAGTCAGTTTTTGTTCTGAGATATGATAATGTTATCATACTACTTCTAGAGAAAATACATTTTTTTTTTCAAGAGTATCTTTTAGATATTAATGAGTACTAACTTAATATTAGCCCACAAATTTCCTAATGTTCGGTCATGAATTCCTTGCTCATATATTATATTTCTGGATTCCAAATAAACTTCTTATAATTGTGTTGCATTAAATAATCTGTCAGCTAAACCAGGAAACAAACTTCTAGTGAAAGTGTATTCAAAATGGACCTTTGCCTGAAATTACAGTGAGTAGGATCCCTCTTGAAGAGGGAATGCATGAATTTGGGGAATGCATTCAAACCACTGTCTCAGTGTTGGTCACATGGGAGGAAAATCCATACTGCTCTTCTCATCAGGTCATTGCCAGCCAAATTCGAAAAGTTCTGTATCGTTATATGGCATTTCTTTTCTATATACGATTTTTATATACTTTTTAATTATTTTTTACATGACTCTTCATACACTACTGCATCAGTACCGCTTGGCAGATTATTGGTTTCATCCTGTATTAATTATTCAGTAATTCAAAATGCACTCTGATCCAAATCTAGTAAATCGACTATAAGCTCGCACAGCTTCAACTGTATGAGTGGATTCTGTTATAGGACTTCAAGTTATTCCTGATTAGATCAAGGCCAGTTTCACTCCTGATTAACTCTAAGCATAGAAACAAGATAGATGAAAAGGTTTTCAAAGTAAATACTGAACTACTGCATAGAGGTATGGAACCTGAGGTGTATGAAAAGTAATGCTGTACTGTTTCTTTTCCTGTGGCTGACTAGTTTACCCTTGCATGGGCTTGGAGGTAAATTTCCCTTAGTTTTACACCAGCAGTCTAGGTTAAACAGCTCATTGCCAGCATGAGGTGCTGGGCTGGAGCAGTGAATGGTGAGGTTAAATGGTGCTGGAATGCAACACTATTTCTGACTTGGTTAAGGATATTAAGAAGGGACAGGAAACTTCTGGACAACTTTTGTCCAGCAAAGAAAAAGTAAAACTTGTTTGAGATCTTGGGAGAAGTCTTCCTTGAAACCAATTGCCTTGGGGTTTCTTATCCCTTGTAGTTTGCTGTTCTTCAGCTGAGGCAACTTCCGAGTTTGTTCCTCATGGTAGGCTTTCCTCTGTTGGTGGGAGCCAGTGATGGGGAGGTGCTTAATGAACTGCTGGCAGTTTGGTTTTCAGACTCCTGTCTTGTGCTGTTGTGCACCTCAGGTAAGGAACATGGGCTGAATGAGGCTGATTGGTCAGGGCTGAGAGTCAGAGGTGTTTGGATCTTTGAGCATCTTCTGTTGTCTGAGGAGATCTGAGGCTGAACTGAACATTTGTTTCTATGTTAAGAGAAAAATGCCACGATTAAGTACTACGAGGGAATATATGCAGTACAGGTGTAGGAAGAATAAATGAAATTCGGATAGGAAGACAATAACATTGGAAGTAGGGAGCAGGTGCTGTAACAAAGGATGGTTAGGGAGGGACAGTGAAGAAAAATACTGCTAAACCTAAATATTATGGGTTTTTTTTTTTCAAGAAAAAAAGGGCAGAATACTTGTGCGTCACTAAACATCATATACAGATCTGCCATCCCATTTAAGAGGTCTACTTTTTTTTCCCCATTTTATAACAGGTAGTGCCTAATTAAAACTGTCATTGTGGACTTAAAGTGAAGCTATAAAAATCTGATTTGACCCAATATTGAATGAGATTTATTTATTTATTTATTAATAAATGGTTTTTCATGTAATTTTTGTGCTTTGGACAACTAGTGTGAGAAAAGTGCTATTGCATTAGCTCTCATGGGAATAGACTGACTTGAAAAAAATCAAATTAATTGGATTCTTTAAGAAAACACTGTTATGCTTTGGCTAAGGTTGCACAAACACACGTTGTAAACTCAGCAGCACTTCAGAACAAAATGCAGAAGTAAATGTTTTCTTAGCTCTAACAGTTGTTAAGGCCATCCTAGGTTGTCACATTTCCTGCTCATATATTATTTTTATGTTCCCAGCATACAGAAACAGTAGCTGAGGGAAGTTTTTTTATTTTGCATTTGACAAGCTGCATTTTGCTATTTTTCAACTTGCCTTTTTCCCTCTTGCTGTGAGGAATTATGTTTGGGGCTTAGAAACTACAACTGATGAGATACGTACACAGAATTTTGACTTTCTTTACTACCTCTGTAGTACTGTCATTTATTGTTTAGGTATTGGTTCCACTTCAATTTAAGTCCTTTACTTGGGGGCTTTTTGAATTGTGTAGTTTCCAACAATTTTAGATGAGGATACTTTTTTTTTTTTTTTAATTGAGACTGTAAAGTGGTGTGCTTACTACAGGAGAAATGATTTAAGAAAAAAAATGTAGTTATTAAAAACAAAAAATTAACCAAACTTGGCAGATGCAAATGCTTCCTTTTTTCATCCAAAGAAGCTGAAATTAATGTTTAAATATTAATGTTGAAAATTAATTTTGATATACACCATATGCTTGACATCTTTCCAGTAAGTCATATTGAATCTGTTTCTCTCTGCCTTTGAATCAGGCTATGATCCAAGTTTCATCTTAGCATATGAAAAACGAGGAGGATGTGAGTGCTTTATCTAGTTTGGTTATGTATCTCACTGCAATTTTCTCAGACCTTATCTAATGAACCCTGATTCTACTTCAGCAGTGGGACTTCTGAATTCCTGCATCTGGGGCAGCACAGAAATGCTAAAATACAATTAATACTGGGGAAAAAATGGATTCTGCAGTTAGTTAGATGTTTGAATTTGCACAGAATGGATGAAGTCTAATGTAGAGAAGACAGGAAGCAACTTAAAATTTAAAGTGATGCTAGTTAAACATAAAGGAATATATTAATATACTGTACGTATTAAATATAAAGAGCACCCTAGGTGAATTAAGGTGCTTTAAACCTTATACATGAGGAAAATTGACAATACCATTCTGTACAGCTCTTTTCCAGATCTACTTTCTGCTTTTTTTTTTTTTCCCTCCAATTCTGCGTGAGGCTTAAAGCACTGTGGAAAGCAAGCCAAGCTTTGCGTAAGACTGGCAATGTGCTCTCCTGGCCAAAGGCAACCTGATGCATTTGCAGCAGGCAGAGGGAGGATGGGGAGATTGGCCAGCTTGTGTGCTGCGTAGGTGCTCCTTGAGCTTGTACTTGCATAACCTTCCCAAAAAAATCAGGCCCTGACAGCTCCAGAGAAACTTGGCTTGTGGGAGTGCACGTATGCCACCTGAATTCAAGGGAGCTATTATCTGCAAACTGGCACCTCTTGCAGGGCGGTTGCATTAGCGGTGGTGAGGCAAGGCGGCAGGTGAGAGCAGTGCCTGCACCAGGGATGCTGCATGGCTCCCTCCCTCTGTGACATGAAGCTTCCTGCGGTGGCAGGGGGCTGCTGAAACTCCAGGGGGGAAGACAGTAGGTCACTCCTGAGGTATCCTAGAGTTATTTCTTTATTTATCTTTTTCCTATATTTAAACCAAACGAATAAGTGTTGTTTACAGCCTCCTGTTACAAGGTCTGTTAGCTTTTTTTTTTTTTTTTTGGCCTAGAAAAGAAGAGAGCACTTTCTGATACCTGATGGCAGTACTCAAGGCCATATCTGCCTACTGACTGAGCTTCCTTCAGTCTATATTAGTGCCTGAGAACAATTACAAATCTGACTTGGAATCAGTCACCTTGCTTTGTTGACTTTAGTGAATATTTAGATACCTACTTAGGTGCTTTGAAAGTGACATCTAACATTTCTGAATGCCTAAACAGCTTTGAAAATCCTGATCTTCCTCTTCTAATCTTTAGCTTCTAAGTGCTTCCACAGTCTGGCAATTTTAATCATTCTGAATATATTCCAGGTCTGTGAAACAGACAGTAACTTTCCTTGTGATGGTTTTACATACATATGTTCGTGTTAAAGAGTGTGCTATCGCTCTTGATCATAAACCATAAGCACAACAAATGCATTTCATATTCCTAGATACCTTCTGCAGTTTCAATCTCTTCCATAAACTGTTGAAAATGCATTATTACGTTATTATAAATTAATGAAATCACCTTTGTCCCATCTTATTTTGGATTACAAAATGCAGATATCAGACCCAGGAGCAGTTGCTTTTGATTCTTAGTTCTTGCCAAAATTTATGTCCAGCTTCCTGCTGCTTTTCTCACTTCACTTGTTCATTTTTGGACTTTCATTACTATTTCAAGAATTTTCTTAACCAAGTCATCTGCAACCTCTTGTTTGACCATGTTTGGTTTCCTGGGGTCCTCTTAATTTCAACCCATGTGAGTCTTGGACATAATTTTTCTGAAACGAGATGGATTTTTGATGTTTGGTTAAACTACTTGATGTTCCTCTGAAATTCATTCCCTGCTTTTTCTTCCTTCATAGTTATTGTTTCTGTGTATTCTAGGACTGAACTGTTCCAATAGTTTTTTAAAATGAGAAAAAAGTAAGGCCAAAAGTTAAGACCTCAATTGTGGAAGGGGGAGGAAATGGGTACAATGACTACCAAATGGTAATTGTGAATTTCTGTGGAAATATTATGCAGTGTGACCTCAGTCATTAGCAGGGAACACACAGTGTTACTTTATCTCTGGTGGGTTCAGAAGGAAAGGTGTCATCTGTCAATGACATGGCTACAGACATGATGGGACAGGAGCTGAGTTTGCTTGCTCTCTCTTTTTCTTTTTGGTAAGGGATGGTGCTTGCACGTCTTAAGTAGACCTTGAAGGACAGCCAGTTGGCCCTTTCTCTGTGTGTTGAGCATGGTGAGAGGGGATCTGCTATAGAACCTTTCCCTCCTTACTGTCTTATCCCTCTGCTGCTTATTAAGTCTAGGTATTCTTGTTCTCCTTTATACTTCAAGTACCCAACTCTGTAAACCCTTCAGCAGTCTGCCTTGCTGATGTTTCGCAGCAGAGGATTATACAGATATGTGCTGTGTATTGCACGGTAGGGGGGAATCCATGTATGTGTGTGCTATTGTTCTTATAGTAGTTTAAGGCTTTAATTTAAAAACCACAGAAATTCCTGATCCTCCGTGCAAGAAGCTGCTATTCTGTGTTTAAGAGTTTAATTTAAATAAGAAATTCTCTAAACGTAGAAGTTACTCAGTCTTTTTTTTCCCTCCACATTAATACTGGTCATAACTGGGGATAGAATATCATAGTAAATTTGGCTATCAAAAAGCTTGGTAGAGGGCTCAGTCTGATGTTTAAATGAATCACTGCAGCACTCAGAGGGCTGTAAAAATGCAGGGTTGAATGTAAGCAAAGTTAAACTAAGATACACCAGAAGGTAGATTCTTGCGCTGGCAAAATGCCTGGAACTTTTGAGGGATATTGAGGAATAGCCTTAGGCCCCAAACCTTGTGGCTTTCAAGGTTTGCTTCATTCTGTCTCACACTGTTTGTTTGTCTTTGTTTTCTTTTTAAGAAAGGCTTTCAAGTAAAGTTCCTTCTTGAGACGAGTACTTCTGGTAAGGTTAACTCAGTCACAAGATTTGTTTGTTCAGATCAGGGCAGCTTGCTAGCCTGCTTTTTTTTGCCCGTGACGTATCTTTCTAGTCAAATGCTCTTCATTGTGTACATGAGCATCCCCCCCCCCCCCTTTTTTTTTTTTTTTTTTTTTTTCTTGCTGCCCAGTCTTTTAGCTTCACATGCTTGCAAAAGACTTCACTACTGCTGGTAGGGGAAGGAGGTCAGGTGTCACAGCTGGTGCAGCTGTTTGGATCCTCATGTACTGCTGTGTGCTACAGAGCATGGCCATGCTGATGAGGAGCTGGTGGCCTGTAAGCCTCCACTGCCCTTGCCACCAGCATGCTGGGCCTGATCCTTGTGTCACTCTGGCCACTGTGGCTTGCAGAGGCTCAGGAAGAGTTTCAGGAGGTTGTGCAGCCTTTATGTAGGACAGGGCGTGCTGGAATGGAGCTTTCAGCAATTCAAGGCTTGGGTTTTCTTATAATTAAGCTCTAAGGTGATTAATATTCAGGTTTAGGGAGGAGTGAAGTGTGCATTAGTTTGCCTCATCTGCATGTGTGTGAACGCCGTTTTGTACGTGTGCTCTCTGCATTGTAGGGGGAGAAAAGGCTGTGAAATTTGGAGTGTGTTCCAGGAAAAACAGTAGGCTGCTTCTCCCTCAAGGCAAAACCAAGCTGGCCTGTTGCCCTGCTTTGGACACCTTGCTCCCCTCTGCAGAGTGAGGCCAGTGCTATGGGAGGAGGAGGCTGGAGGATGAAGCAGGGATCGGCAGGGTGAGGAGACAGCTAATGCTGGCACCAGAGTGGCAATGCCCCTGTGCTTGAGCTGATGGCAAGCACAGCCAGAAAGCCACCAAGAGAGTGGCCAGGAGTGCTCCTTGCAGCCTGCTCCTTGCTGTGCTGGGTGTGCAGGCATTTAGAAAGAGGCAGGTTGGGGCCTGCATGGAAGCCTCTTCCACCTTTTATGATCGGAACAGCTTGTGAGGAGAAGCTGTCATTTTTTCCCAGGGTGTGTGGAACCAGTTTCTCTGGTCCAGCGTGCTGCTGAGCCAAGGCCTATCATGAAAGGGGCCGTGACGTACCTGCGTGTGGTGCTCCTGATTTGTGGGAAGGGCGTGCACTGAAAGCTCAGAGCCTTTAGGTATGGTTTCAGTCATCTGCAGAACCACCTATTTTTCTCCAAGGGCTGTCTCCTTGCAGAATTATGGGATATCAGCCATTAACTGAGCACAGTTTCAACGCGCAGTTATGGAGCTGCTACTCAAGTATGAACTCCAGAAGGAAGTTTTTTTTTTTTGTTTTGTTTTGTTTCATTGCAGTTTTTTGTTTTTCAGTTATTGTCATAAGAGGGACCCTTAATGTCTTTGCATCTCTAGCATATTTCTCAGGGAGATATTGCTGGCTTTCCTGGTTTTTATCATGTCCTGTCATTTGGTGTTTTTCCTTAAACTGCAAGCTCTTTGTATCTTCTGAATGAGGGAATCTTGGATTGCACAAAATACGGTTCTAATTCTGGTGATGAAAAAAGATTAAACTTGCTTGAGAAAAACAAATTTCTAAACCAATCTGTTTCCACCCTTTCATTCCCTAAATATCTTGTTCAGAAGGGTGACTATTGTTTTAAACCCTTGCTATTGGCAGTGCTGAAGTAGCCACTGCAAACAGCTCTCTTAAAGTGTTAGACAAGCTAGGATTATCCCCTCCTCATTGTGACACTGTGTGGGCAGTGACAGCTTTTCTGGGCTCTGCTTCTGCAGATATTTCTTTTGTGATCATTCTGTGTCTTCGAGGGCACAGAGAAAACCTGAATCTTTCTTTTTTTCCAGCAAAATTCTTGCAAAACTTGCAGTCCTGTAAATTGTTTCAACACAAATTAGGGCTTTAGTCTTGCCAGACTTTTGCTTGCAAATGTTCTTTTACTGAGCTATTCTTCAAAAAAGTTTTGAAAGCCTGTGACTATGGTGTAGTCAAGTAAAGACGGTCTAGATCACAGGCTTGCCATTATAAAACAAGGCTGTACAACTTACAGGAAAAAAAGTTTCTTCATCCTGCTATGATCCATGTCCTCTTTTCCACTCCCTTCTTGTATTGCTAGCATGCCAGGCTTGCCAAGAGGAATTAATGGGTATGGGCTCAACCCTGAAACCAAAGGGATGTTGGGAACCACCTTCCATTTGATTCATAAGCACTGTGTTTTTGGTGTTCCACTCTGTCAACATTCTATTACTAAGAAATTACTCAGAATTTTGAAGATGATTAAAAATGTGCAAAAACTTTTGAGCAGTGATTACTTGTTAAGAAAATAAATGGAGGTATGTTCGGAGCAACTGGAAGCAGTCCAGCTTTGGGGCAGAAGCTGGAATGCTGTATTCCACTTTAAATTCACTCTCTTGGCTCATAAACTTTAGCATTTAAGATACTTAATTCTTAAGTTCTTGTGGAAAGAATTGAATCTCTGTTTCAGATACTCAGCCGTGTATTTCCCAGCCCTGCAGAGAAAATCACTTTTTCACTGATGTTAGCAAAAGAATGGACTGACAACAAAGTTTTATGAATGCTTATGTATTTGCACTAAGAGTGGAGCACCCTGCTTGTGCAAATGTGAAGACATAAAAGCTTGTCTGCAGCTTTATATCCTCTATCACAGAACTAATAGTTCAGTTTTCTTGTCTTACTGCTGTCATGCAGCTCTGCATATGAAACTGGAAAATACAATAGAAACAGCTTGAGAGGCATATATAGGTCTATTCCCTCTTGCTACCTTGATTCTCGTCAGATGTATTTCTACCCATCAATTGGAATTTGCAAGATAGGGATGGTAGTACAGAGTAAAATCAATGAAAACTGAGTTGTTTACTTTTTTTTTTCCCATGTAAATGCTGCACTGAAGAGACATCAGTGTCTGTACTAGAAGTTCAGAACAAATCTTGCCATGTACTGATGGGCTGTTTGAAAATATCAGCATGCTCAAAACAGTTTTTCCCTATCGCAATTTGTTTCCTCCAGACAAACAAATTTCACAACGGTTTACAACCCATCCCTAAAGCCTTCAGGCTGCTCTACTTGCTTTAGCTGTAAGTATGTGTGCAGCCTGCGGGGTGGGATAATGCCATGATCCACGTGCTGTGTTTGAAAATACCGTGGCTGTGCTTCTTGGTGGCTGCTGGAACATCAGCATAGTGATAAGTCCAGGGATGGATGCTGAGTGCTGTGCCAGCTGCAGGGATTTCCAGAGGAGGCTGGTGCTGCTGGGATATGTCTAAGATGCCCACATGCCCCTTGGCTGGACAAGGTGCACAAATTGTGTAGCTGTCCTCCTATTCTTCTAAGCCTGTGAAACAGGAAAATCATACATTCTTAAGCATAAAATAAGAAAATGAGACAGCATAAATAGACTAGTGTTTCTGTTCCATATCTGTGTGAAACTGAAGAAATATCAACCGGTTAGGTGTTGTGTTCTAAAGCATAAATATTTAATTGCTACTCTAAGGATAGACTGGTAAGGGAGGATGAAAAAAGTTAACCACGCACTTATTCTGCCTATGGGCAGAAGTCCAGCAAATCTTTCACGAGAGAGATAATTATGATACGACGGTGCAGAAACGCATGTGGTAGCACATGTGGATGCTGACCTGGCAGCTCTCAGCAGTGGTGGTGGGGCTGGTGCAATGCTCAGAGTCACGTTTCCTCTTGAGAAGCTGGAAGAGGAAAGACTGGGGGAATGGGATGGAGGCAGGAGGGGCAGACCCAATTACAAACCCTTTAGCTCTACATCATTAAAGCATTTTGGAGAAGCAGTGGATGCTGATGAAGGATTGAGGCAGTGGGTGACCGGTCAGAGTCTCTGAGCATCTTCTCTCCGCTCACACCAAAGCCTACTCTGGAAAAACACCTGATGGGAGGTGCTATAATTTGCAGTCAGATAAGGACATGCATATTTATGCAGGCTGCAGGAGAGGGAGGAAGGAAGCCTTGCGTAGGAAATGGTTATGTTGTGTGGCGAAACAGGCCTTTGTCACTTTAATTGGACTTTTCATTGCAGCTCTGTTTCTGGCTTTCACCAAGGGATTTCATATGGATGGAGATTTTTTCCTCCTTTTTAATTTTTTTTTTTTTATTTTTAGTTTTTCCCCCTCAGAGAGGGCAGGATGGTGGGAGAGCTGCAGAGAGCACAGCCCTGGCAGCACCATGATGATCAAAGCTGAAGGGAGGGCAATGATGTCGGGCTCATAGCAAAGCTGTTAGGCAGTACAGCCTGGCTGCATGCAGAAGGGTGACAGGCAGTGGGGGAGATGTAGGGGAGTCGAAGGAACAATAGGGTGCAAAGATGTCTTTGCCTTACCTTCGAGTGTGTTTTCAACCCTTTTTTAAAAAAAGGTACCGTGCCTAGGCAATAGGCCTACCTACCTGTAACTACAGAAACACGTTTTGAATTGCTGAAATTACAACAAAGGGGCATGTTTTACATGCAAAACTTGTGCATGCATTTTTTGTATGCGTATGCCTTTTATTTCATTCAAAAGAAAGGCCTGTGAAGACTAGGAAAAGAAGAGGATACTGTCTCTTTATGAATACTAATAAGGAAATCAAGGGGGACAATGGCACTTCAAGTTTCATCTTTCCATTTCCTAGAGGCGCAAACTCTGCAAGTTGTCACCTTGGTGTATTCAGTGCCTCTTGAAGCACTAGACTCCTCCAGAGAGAATGTCAGCCCCAGCCCTGGGCAGTTTTGACAAACAGAGTATATATTGATACATGATAAAGTATGCTAGAAATCACCCCAGCGCTAAAGGCTACTATAGTTTTAATATCATCATTTGAATTAACAAGCATTCTGTGGAGAAATAATGAGCTTTCATTATTCAGAACATCATCCTTACCCCGGGAACTCAGAAACCATTAGCTCTTGAGAACTTAATGAAAAGATGATAAAGAATGTTTTAGATAAAAGTTTGAACGGGTGCACTTGGTAACTAAGGTAAAATATTAATGTTTCTCCTGGTGATGAATCGGTGTTGCTAAACTCGTGCTGTAGGAGGAGGCGGGAGGGCAGGCAGGTGTTCCCGTGCGTGTGGTGGTGGGCAGGATGGAGGATGCTCCCTAGGCACGAGGCACTTCCTAGTGGTGTGCTGAAGGGGCTCCTGGCTTAGTCAGTAACACATGGCATTGCTGGGAGAACGGGAAGGAGTGGAAGGACCAAAACGAAACAAGAAAACATTTAAAAATTAAAAAAAAAAAAAAAAACATCCTTCTCCGAAGCCACTGACCAGGTGCTCTGTTTGGGCAGGTTGGAATGTGGTTGCCACTTTGTGAAATTCCATATGGGTGGCTTGCTCTGTGTCTGCAATAAAAAGCCCTGATGCAATAAACGAAGAAAAAAATATATAAAAGTTTAAATTTTATTGGGTGTAAAGCTCTTAAAGAACTGCTGCTCACAAGGAGTATAAAGATTGCTGAGTCTCAGCGTAGTACCCCTACTGAAACGTGTTAGTCCTGCTGTTTTCTTCCTTTAACTGTAGCAATTTGCTTTCTTGCTGTTTGTTAATCCTCATGAGCGCGGGGGGTGGCAGCCGGGCCTCACCTGCAGGCGGTGGGAGTGGGTAGCTGTCCTGCCTGGGCAGAAGTGGTCTGGGGACCCCTGGGTTCAAAATGCAGCAGCAGATTTGTCAGCAGCGAACAGAAATTGGGGGGAGGAGGAAGGGAACAAATAGGAATAAACTATCACATAAACAGTCTTAAGTCACGGTGCTTGCCGCTAACAGATGCATTTAGGTAAATGCTGTTACCTCAAGAGGTGTTATCTTCTGGGGATCCTTATCATAATTTTGTTTTAAATCCGAACAGCTGTTGTTTAACTACCACAGACCACAATTTATCTACAGCTTGAGGCCATAAAGGTACCTTTATTACACTCTTTCCTTTTTTTTTTTTTCCATTTGATTTAATTTCAGTGTGTCTGACACCAAAATGCTATATACAATTTGCATATTACAATATGCACTATTGCAGATTCCATGCACTGCTAAATGGGAAAATCGGAGAGAGATGGTAAATGGGTAAAGCTTGCAGTGACAAATAAAAGAGGAAGATGAGCTCCCATGTTTCATTTACATGTAAAATATTCTGACAATAGTTGTTTCTCCAAGAACAAAGAGCTGGTTTTTCTAGGGTGACTGGTTTATGATGGCTGCAAGAACAAAAAAAAATGTTTTTTCTGGCACCGGAACAGAAGCATGCTTATCTGAATTGAGCCCTGAGGCTTGCCATATAATTGGAATAAAACTTAAGTCTTACTTAAGAAACCAACAAATATGGAAGCACCAACCATATCCAAAAGGAGCAGCCACTGTGCGTGAAGACTGGAAATCACCTTTCTGCAGGCAGTGTCCTGTCTGAGGTTGGAATCTTGAAAAGAAGGAATTGTGGCAAAATGTAGCTTTGTTTGGGGCATCTGGTCTTTTGCAGTTGGTCTCTAAAACTTATCAGATGATGAGGGAGAGGCATAGCAGGTGTTACATAGGTGTGCATGGGCAGTTGTGATTCTTAGAGGGTAGGCTTCCAACCTCTGCAGCCCCATGCCCAGCAACCCAGGGAGGGTATCTTCCAAACCGCTTACTGTTTCTAGTCCTGCAAAGAAATATGTATGTATAGACTTGATTTTCTCATAGTTGCAGTGCAGGAAATACTTACTGCCCCTTATGTACTTCCCCTTGCCCTCGGGGAACAGGGAGACCTTTGCCTATGGAGTTGTTCATCCAGCAGCAGTTACTGATGTACAAATAGTGCTGAGAAATACTCCCCAAACGAAAAAAATTGAAATAATTTAGATAGACCTTTACACTTAACCCAAAAATCTCTAATGTTCTAACTCATATTAGTTTTTGTTCAGAATAAATAATAGCAGTGCCAACAGAATCAATTGTGTTAAAACAGCTTGATGACAAAATATAGCTCACCACCTATGCTATTCTTCCTCCATCCTATCAGGGAATATGAAGGCTGAACATGTCTCTGGAACTTGGGAGTGAGGCCTGCGTTTGGAACTGTTTTCTTAAACACAGAATACATAATCTGTTGGCACTTATTAAAAAAATATACCATAACTCAGGGGAAAAAGTTGACCTTTCATACTACAACATCCATCAAGTAACATGAGACTGTTTAGCTTGGCTTCTCAAGGACAGGCATGGAGAAAACCACCTGGTGGGGTGGAAGTGGGCTGTGGAGGCATGACTGCTTAATGACCACCTCTCAGTGCAGCTCTTGAGCGCTGCTGATGATCAGCCTGGCTTCATCTCTTTAACACTCAGTGCTTAATAAGAGTAGACACGCTATGTAGATTTTATTCATTTCCTCTGATTCCTCCTGTATCTGTCCTAGCTGATCTGTTTGTTTCCTTGTCTTGGAAAACTAGAGAAATTAGGTTTTCCCTCCAGGAAGGCGTTACAATGAATCAACAAAATGCCATGTTAATGCAGAAGCGGAGTTCACAACATGGAGTACTTGTCCTTGCAGATGTTATGCAGTGCTTAATGTCTTGAAATGAATGGTATTGGGACTATTTAAAGAATGTGAGGGTATGTACCGTTGGCTAGTGTCTCTTGTGTAGCGTCACTCCTGAAAATACAGCTCCACAAAAAATACTGTCTAGAATTACAGGGCAGAAGCAAGTCAACAGTTAATTGGCTGTTCTGTAATTACTTCTAGATGCGTGATGTGCTGTACTTACAGGACTTGTCAAAGTGGCATGTGCACTTTGCAGTCATTTCCTGGTGCTTTTTTCAGGTGTGGAAGATTTTGGTAGTCTCTGTAACTTTGAGGAATAATGACATTGTTATAATTTATTCTTGATCTGCCATTTTTTAAACTGGGTTGTTTTTTTCCACCCTCTTTGTTTCTTTTTCTTTGTCTCATACTCAAGAAGAAAAAATAGTACAGATGCTCTTTGGAGGCTCTACTATTTGACAGAATGGAAGCCTTTCCAGTTGCTTCTTGTCTGATTGGAGTGGTTTATGCTTCTTGCTGTGTACTGATCTCATGCAGGGTGTGATGGTACTATAGTCCAGTGGGCTGCAGACTGAGTGGGGGTGCAAATACATACAAAGATATAGACGTGGCCTTTGACTGTCTGTCACCTGATTTTTCCCCACCTTTAACCCCACAGTGCATACTCTTTAATTCCATAAACCCAGTGAAATTCTTGTTGCCATCATACTGGGTGAACAGCTCAAAACTCAGAGCTGCACATGTGGAAATATGGATGAGATCCTTCAAAGTGAGTCCAGGCAACAGTAAATTCTTGACCTAGCTCTGTCTCAGGGTTTCAGCAGTCCCCAAAGCGGTGGATCTCTGGACTTGATCCAAGTCTCTGAAGTCAGCCATAATCTTTTCCGGTGCTGCCACAAAAAGCATCTGTAGTTTGATGACACAACAGGAGTGTTGCAGATTGCTGAAACCAGGCTTGGGAAGGGAGCTCAGAGAGACTTGTGTGTGCGTGAGGTGTGTATGTTCTCCAAGTACACAGCTTGCGCTATGCAGATGTGGAGGTATTGAAAAGCTTTATAACATGGACTTTGGAATCTCCAAAATGTCATTTGTATTTTACCTTATTAAATATGGAGATTGTGTCAAAGGTAAATGTCAAGGGGCTATAAAATTACCCTTCTTATCTCCTGTATGTTTATCAGTTGATAAATGGAAGGAAGCTGGTGCCAAAATAACTGTGAATGAATAATTTATAAATGACTAATGCATCGTGTATGTTGTTTCAGGCAGAAAACAGTGGGACATCAATAATCAAAAGAAGTTGGATTAATTTAGCAGCATTTTGCAGTTAATATTTTTATCTAAATGCTGCAGTCCGGATCTTCATCATCAGGAGATCCTTCTTTTTGTCACTAAGGACTGATCCACAGATCACTGAAATCAATAGGAGTCAGCTGCTGACTTCATCAGGCTGTGAGTCAAATCTATAATATGCATATCTAGCTCCTCTTTTTCTTTCTGCTTTCATATAGTTTTGAGTTTGAGTTTCTTTAGTGTTGTTCCATAGGTTGGTTTATCAATTTCCTCCCTCCTCATGTGTCTGTGGGTTGCGTGTCCCTGGCACAAATTTTTGAGAACTTAATGGAATAAGGATGGGGGAAGTGTGACTGATGAAAGAAAAATCTGCTCTGATATTTTGGATACTTTTGTTTCTGATTTATAAAAGTGAAACTGAGGTTTCAATGTAAGGCAGGCTTTTTTCTTTCTTTTTTTTTTTTTTCTTTCTTTCTTTTTTTCCCTGGCATGTATTTTTCACATTCCTACTCCCCACTAGATAACATTTGACAGATTTTCAGCACTGGCCGCTGAGAATAAGGTTAAGCACTGAAGAAGTGAACTAGATTTTCTTCCTATTCCCTTCCATGTGATTTAAATATGGCCCATTTTGCCATCACATGACAGAGCTGCCAGAGATTGCCTCAAGGTAGTTTATGGCTTTAACTAAAGGTCATCTTATTGGTAGGGGGGGTGGGGTGGGTAGAATCCCATAGAATAGGGGGAGGGGACAAATGTATTTTAAAAATACATACATTAAAAAAATAAAGCTAATAATAATTCGTTTTGATGATACAAATGCAAAAGTGAAGCTGACTTTATATCTGAGTGAATCACTTAGGGGAAAGAAAGTCACCAATAACAATAAATGCTCTCCCTCCCTCCCCACGGCATGATACCTCACGAAGGAAAGGTGTGCGGAGCTGTTGCCTTGATTTCGGTCTACGGCTTTCGGCGCCTGACCTAGATATCTGGCTAGCAGCTCACCGCTGCAGAAAATGCCCTCCTGCAAAACTTCTATCCCACTGGCTGCTAATAAGAGCAATTCTCACGTAGCACTGCATCCATCCCAACAATGTAATTGGTCTGGCTCTCCCAGTCGGGCTCCGTTCCTCCTGCAGGCCCACGCTGCGCAGAGAAATCCCAGACCTCCCGAGGGCTGAGGGGCTCCGAAACCGTGCTATGTTATCAACAGCTACATGGTTAGCTAACTGCTGTGACTAAATGGAGATTGGGAAGCACTGCAGGCGAGGGATGAAAAGTGATGCCCTCCCATAGCACAAGGCTGATAATGCAGAATTGGCCAAAACAACGAAACTTCACAAACAGCGCAGCAGAAGGCTTTGGCTCTCTTGTTTGGGCATTTTATTACCTGGAGCAAAATGTGCAGAGAAGGGAGATAATGAAGTACTTGACTAATTCAGTGTGATCCAGCTGGCTAAGCCAGAGGGCCTGCAGAGCAGGAAAAGCTACAGAACCCACTGCTAGCCATTTTCCCTTGGTACCTGTGAAGCCAAAACAAAGAAGTGCAGAGATCAAAATACTGAGCAATATCAATATCGGGAAGGGGGAAAGAGGGGCAACAAAAAGGAGGAGAGACCACTAAACTTCCCCTTTCTGTCCCTTCTGCTCTTTGTCTAATAGGGGGAAATACAAGTCACTTTCGTTGACTTCTGATTCACTTGAGAAATTCACTGAATTCCCAAATGTGTAGCACCCTGTCTGCTGCAATACTTAATGCCGACTTGATTTTTTTTTAGATATTAGCTACCTTTTGTGTTCAGCAAAAAGACAGGTTTTGTCATACAGATAGATGCACTGTAGTGCCTTGAGAAACCTGTGTTCACCCCACAGATTCTTACACAGAGGGAGACTAGAAAATGTAAAGTGTGTACGTTTCACTCCTCAGCTCCTAGTCACTTGTGCATTTTCACCACTGCATGTTTTTCCTCTGACAGTCTGGCTATTTAAGCACAAGAGATGCATTGCTCCCTCTCTGCCCTTCCTTTCCCGCTCCCTGCCATCTTCCCACAGAGGGCTGTGCAGTTCCAGCTGCCCTAGCAAGCTGTTCCCCAAACGAGTATGACTCTAGCAAAAAGCTGGCAGAGAGTCAAAGGTGGCTACTACTCTTATTTGAATATCCAAGGCCAAACTTCGTACCTGATGTAACGTGGCAGAAATGCTGGGAGAGGAATTAGAGGAATATCTACCTCTGTGCAGGCTGAATTTAGCCCATGCTGCTTGCTCATTGTGTCTGCCAGCGAATGAATCACTGCTGACCAGCCTGCCTGCCAGCCACTGCTCACACCATTTTTTAACAGGCGGCGACAGACACTATGCATCACTGAGAGATGAGCATCGCAAACATGCTTTGCGGGGAAGGCGACCACAGGAGCCTGCCAATGCTTTTCCAGTGCCAATTATAGCAATGGTTTAATCATAAAGCTGCTTCATTAAAATGGGATCAGAGCCAAAGTGTTTGTGATTTGGAGGCTTGTACTAACTTTTGGTAGTTATCATCAGGGGCAGCTGATGTGACATCACCCTACAACTGCATGTGACTCGTATTTTTAATGGGCCACATGCCTCTACACAATGATTTTGCTGCTAGAGTTTGCTTGGCATTAGCTCAAGAGACAGAAACACCAACAACCAATTGTGAAGACGTGTTGGGCATTTGCAATTGTTATAGAAATTGGAGACAGTGACTGGATCTTGCTCCCTCATACCTCTAAAATGGAAGTCCCTATTTGCTACCTTCTGCCTTGAAGCTAACAAAAAGGAGTGGCTGAGATAGCTGTTCTCTGACAATTTGCATATCAAGACTCAGGAAGCCTCTTGAAGCAGTATATTTAAGTTCTTCAGATACTCTCAGAAAACATTCTCAGCATTAGAAATACATGCTCCCTGACCATTTCTTCCATGTGGTGCTGCTGAGATTAAAAGTGCCTGGATAAAGCCTTGCACAGGATGCTCCTGAGTGCTGGCAATGAAGGGGAAAACATGAAGCATTAGCTTGTGATCGTGGTCTATTGTGGTATGGTTGGGATTTTACTGTAGGCAATATATGTGTTGCAAACTCCTTTTGGGAAGGGATTTAAGACTTTTATTTAAATCTTATAGTGAAAATGTTTCGACATCTAAAGTTTAAGCTACTGTTTGTACAAAGTGAAGGTTACATGATGGTGTCCATTGCTTAATCAGAAGTATCCACGTGATGCAGATTACCAGCTCATACATAAGTCATGAGTTCAAAGAGTCATTGCAATCCTGTATCAATACAACTATCAATAATGGTAATAAAAATTATTCAGACAAAGCTTCTTAAGGCACTACTAGGTTTAGCTATGCAGGGAGAAAGGGAATGTGCCTCTCCCTGAAGAAATGATAACCTGGAGCTATGCTGTGCTTACGGAGGAGGAAAAAATGGCAACAAGCACATATTACTGCTGAGGAAATGGGTATGATTTAATCTGAAAATGTATGTGTATGTTACATTAAAGCATCTTTCTATAGGTGTTTTGCTGCATTGCCACAACTGTTAAGTGATAATTTCACAACGAGATCATATTTCAGAGAGTTTGGTCCCAGTAGACAGTAATCATGATCTTTCCTGTTCATTGAAAGCTTGCTTTCTGAGCCTTCTTATTACTCTAGACTGTCTGAACCATTGCAGTATTTAAAACCAAAGCTGATATGAAAAGACTTCAATTAAGTGTTCAAATAGGAGATAATTAGGCAGCCTCATACAATCTTTGATCAGGATTGCGTCCATCTTGGTGGTCCCAGGTACAAGGCAAGACACATGTAACAGCTCAGTTTGGGGGCACATCTGAGAGAATGAGGTATGTACTGCAAATCTTAGTGTGGTTTGTGATTGTTTGGGCATTTTAACCCTGAAGCGCATCATAACTTTTTTGAGAGGAGTAGATTTTTATTTTATTTTATTTTTAATTTTATTTTTTAATTTTAATTTTCTTAAGCAAGAATCTCATCTCCGCTTGTTGGGATGAATAATTCTTGAATAACTGTGGTAGAATCTTGCAACTAGCTTTCTTTGATTTTTTTTTTTTTTTCAAATGTACTTTTGATGTAGGTGGTTGTGACACCCTCAATGCCTTTTGTGATGTTCCCCATGTTTTAATGAGAATTTAAAGTTGCAGAAGATAGAATTAATCAGTAACAATCAGAGGGATGGATCTGCAAAAGGGAAAGCTCATGTTGCCATCTCCTCTTTGAACACAGCTTCCTTTCCCATCTCTTGCAAGCCAGGAGCACCACAGGTCCCGGCATGCACAGCTTGCTGGAAGGGCTCTTTCTGAGATGCAAAACACTGAACAAGAACTTTGCTATTTCAGGAGAAACCAACAGGAGGCTGCTAACATTAAATTCATTGAGGATTTGATGCTGTATGGGAACTGTTGAATCAGGACCTGAACCACTGATTGATCACCTGAGGTGAGCACTGAGTCAGCTGCAGGAGCACAGGTGAAGGCAATTCACCTGTGTGACTGGAGGGTTGCAGTCTGGCTCCACCTCTCCCAGACCCCATTTAAGGGCTGACCACCACTGGGGAAGGGTCTCTTGTTGGAGATCCCTCCCCTGTGGAGTCCTGGGTGAGCCTCAACCATCAGCAACAGGTGAGCCTTTCCTTATTTACTGGTTGTCTTTATACCATCCAGATAAGCCATACAAAATATGCTATCCATCTCCATTATTTTCTGTGGGTGCTATTCTTCTGGGATATTCTCCCTACAGGTGCTATGCTTGTTTTGAGGAAAAAAGCCTGGCTCCTGTTATCCCTACATGCTTTTCTGGGTGGGATTTTCCCTGCATGTCTCAGAGCAAAACAGCACAGAACCTTTGCCTAGAACCAATAGTAGTAGGAACTGCTGAAGGAAGCAGCAGCACCAGCGCCTGGGTCACCTGAGGACTCATGGGGGTCAGAGAGACATCAGTTGGGTGAAAGCTGTGCACCGTGCCTTGTGTCTCTAAATGTTACACTCATGTTTAGATAACTCACAGGTCAGTTGTTCTTCTATTTTGAGCGTGCAGCAAACCATGCTGAGACAGCTTGTAAAGCATGTGACTGATTTCCCATTTTTTTTTTTTTTCCTACTCCTCTCTTCTTGCTGCTGCTGTTCTCCTTGAAGGTGCTCACAGGGCAGGCTTCTTGTAGCAAGAGGGCATGCCGAGAAAATAAGCATGAAGTAATGGCTTCTGGCTGTGTTTTGGGGTGCGGGGGAACTCGTCCCATTCTCTGCTCTGGCAGAGAGCTCCAACTGTAATTGCAGCTTTGCAGCAGGAGAGTGGAGGAGGGGAGAGGGGAAAAGAGCATCAGAATCAATTCCTAGGAGTGCATGCACTGCTTCAGACCTTTTCTACCTTCTTTGTAACCTCTGTCTTCCAGTCATGGCTGCCTGCTTGCATTAATTACTCCTTGCTCCCTAGATGCACTCATTTCAAGTTACCTTTAGGGTTCAGAGTGCAGAAACCAACTGACCAGAGTTGAAAGCAATTAACAAACAGGTTATTTTAAATTAACGACTTCTTTTAACCAGCTGTCCAAAGCTGCTTTTTCTTCTTCTTGCCTTGGTAATTTTGCACTCAGTGAAAAGAGGAATTGAGATTCCTTTTGCTATTGTGCAGCCTTTTGCCCTTTCTTAAATCTTTTGTTAGTTCAATACTAAACACTTCCAGCTTTAGATTTAAAAGGAGAGTAGAAAAACACAGACTACCCAAATGAACCCTAAATGCTCTGGGATATTGAGAAAGAGTGGTCCTTTTCTCCTGTTAGCTTTCCCTATGTCAAGATGGGCTTCCTTGTGAATGGCATATTGAGATGCCAGTGCTTTCTTGCTGTGTTGTCTTTCTGTCATTCCTTCCCTCTTCCCTCTTATGCTTTGTGGCATAGACCCTCACTTATTTCCTTACAGCTTTGTTGGGTGCCAGATTTGCATCAGTCTACCCTCAAAATGCAAGGAAGCATATAACACTGACACTTAATACTGTAAGAAGCCTTCTCTTTTCTGTGGATTTTAAGCTTAGACCTATCCCACCTGTGAGAACTTTTTCAGAAGGAACTCGTGCCAGTTGTCTTGAGCTACTTGTTCAAAAATATAATTGTCTTAGGTGTCCAACTTAACTCCTTAATTAGCATTCTCGCATAGCTTCAAGCCTGTAAACCCTACTGTGTCAGGTTGTTTCTCTGGTAGGACTGTATGAAATCATTCTTTTGACTCATGGCTTAGCCCAGGTCTACCTTTGAATTCTTATTCCACAAGCTCTACTCCTTTTTGCCATGTTACATCAGTTTTCTCCTATTTCAGTGCACCTCTTCAGTGGCATCTACGTTATTATGCTTTTGTAATGCTTCTAGGGTACAGGTGGGCATGTGACAACAGTTCTGGCAGTAAATGCCTTGTCAAAGTTAAGTTAATCCACATTCAGACTCTGTAGTGCCCAGAGTCCAAGTTGCCTCTGTTGCAAAAGCAGGCAGGTTTGTTTAGCCTACCTTCAATGATCAATTATTTTGTCTCACCTTCTTCAATTGTTCTGTTTGCTTTACAAGAGTATTTCTGTTTCTTGCCTTTTGTCAGCTTTTTGTCTTCGCTGGCTAGATCTGCTAACTCTTCCAGTTATTCTGTGGCTGTTTTGTATGAACTCCCTCCAAAAATTGCTGCTAGTTTTTGTTTACGCAAAGCACAGAATTGAGCTTTTTTTTTTTCCATAGCAGAATGCACCCGATCAGCACAGATAAAAACCATTACTTCCCTGCTACTTGCTGTCTCTGCATATGCAGCCTAAAATTGTAGTGACCTTTTTTGCTGTCAGACTGCATTGGGGACTCCTGTCTAATTTACTATCTGCTACTGACCCTCAGTTTCCTACCGACTGCTGTTTTCTGGGTTTGTTCTGGAGTGTTTTTTGTTTTGCTGTAAACTATGGTTTCTTCTGAGTTGAATTTCATCTTGCAGTTTTTTTTGTTTTTTTACCAATAGGTAGGTTTGATTTCTCCAGATCTCAGCAGTCTCTGGTTAAGGGTTTTCTGACTCCCTTGGGTTTCCTATTCTCCGTAAATTCAATTCAAAGGAATTATGCTTTTAAATATGATCCTGTGAAAAAGAAATAACAAAGACTCGTTTCCCTACTTATGTCATATTGTTGACCTTTTGCTTGCATCTACTACATTTAAACATCATTAGAATAGTTAATAAGTGCTGATAAATGAAAGATGAGTGACAGGTTACAACTGAAGAGGCAAATTGGAGAGTCACTGGCTGTGTGATGATAACTGAATCCCTTTGAGTGGGTGAGATCATCTGTCGCACTGTGAAAATGGAGGAGGTGAGCAGAGTGCTGGAGAACTGCTGAGGAACCAAAATGCAGTGGTCTGGCAAGGAGCTACAAAGAGGTGCTGGCAGACAGACTGGGATGGACGTAGAAATGTTGGGAGAGTATGAAATAGCTCAGTGATGGAGGGGATTTTTAGATAAATGAAGAAGTACTCTTATCTGCAGTGCTGTTAATTCAGCATTGGTCAATACAGTGCTAGCCTCAAGGTGAAGACAAGGCAGTATGTGCTTTTAATGTCGGCCAAACATCTTGTTGATGTGGTGCTACTGATCTAGCTGGCTTTAAACCAATTAGGCCTCCCCTTGTTTTCTGTAGCTCAGTCTCTTCTCTCCTGTGAAGACTGAAGATACAATGCATCCTGGTTCGTCTTACAGAGCCTAGGAGGAAAGGGACTTGATTTACACCACTTTTTCACTCAGAGTAAGATTTATTATTCTACTATCACTAAAAACTACTCTGAAAACATGGACTTATTTGAACCGTGCACACAAACTCTGCAGGGAAGTTTCAGATATTCAGGTCTTCCTGAATTTATGTTCAGGAATTCTTGCAGTTCTAGTAATATGAAATGTGTATTCAAACATGGGTGCTAAGATAAAAGAAACTGACTTGGGAGTTTTAATTCAGTGGTGTAACAAACTCTGAATGTTCCCTCAGATTTCCTGGCTGCACTCAGATTAAAAATTGTTGGTTGAGCTAGAAAAAATTAACCTCGTGCTGTTGATCTTGGAAGTTATGGTCACTGTGTGCCAGCTCAGGAGCTGGTCTGAAGAGTGCAAATTACTTTAGCTTTATGCTTAGCATGTCAACTTTGCTTTTCGTCTACATGCTATTAAGGTCAGTGGTACAACGTGGCAGGGTCTGTGGCCAGCACAGGAACTTCAGCAGTAGCACTGTACAATGAATGTTTCCAGGAGACATACTTGTACTATCAATAAGAATTTGCTTCTCTGTTTTATTTATTTATTTATTAAGATTTTGTCTTTGTGCAGATTTAATAGCTAAGCACTAAACAATGGAAAAAAAAAAGCTATATTAAAAAAATAATAAATGGGTCAGGAAAAAGAAGGTGTTGTCAGAAATCTGGGCCTTTAATGTTCCCCAGAAGTTCCTAATGATGTGAAGAAAGAATTGTGATCTTAGATATGCAAACTGACTTTTGGCAGGTTGAAATATCTTCTCATCAGTGCTTTCTGAATTGTCAGAGCCTGATGCTGCACTTGACAAAATACGAAGGTCCCTGTACAGCCGCAAACAGTGAGCATGCCATACATACTCCAAGGGTCTTAAGACCAACAGCTGGAGGACAGATACAGTAAGCTACAGTTCCAGTTTTTGTTTCTTATCTCTATTACAAAAGATATGGGACTGGCTTCATCCTGGGTGTAACTCAAATATTTTCCACACCTGAAGAGTCTTGAAAGATGTCTGTCCTGACTCCTGGAGATGTGACTATTGAATAATTTAATAAAGATGTTTACCCTTGTTTGACAGGGTGCCTGATGAGAGATGTGACCACGTGTAATCAGGCAGAACCAGGTAGTGCTCTGAAGCTCTGTGTCAACTGAGGAGCTGATACAGTGCCTTATCTGTTGCCTAGTTAGCAGCTTCCTATTTCCCCTAGCTGGTCTTGGACCCTGTTTACTCAAAGGCTAGCTACTTCTGCACAAGCTTTTAAAGAAAATCTGGAAGTTAATTTTTTTCTCCTGAAACTGAAATTTAGAATGCTTTCTTATATGGTACTCACATGAGGCTGTAATTGGGGGTGTCCTAGCCATGTTAATAATGGGATCCACATCTTATGTTTCTACATGGCAAGATTCATAAATCATGGCATAATTTTGGTCTCATTTACTTCTGGTGTTAGGCTGCTTAAACTCTGTAGAACTTGCTGATTTACTTTGGAATAAATAGCAGCGGAATTGATGCAGCTGCTTTTGCGATGCATTGGTATGTGCCATAGGATGCAAAATCACAAGGCCTGAATGAGAGATTTAGTTATTGAAAATGTACTTCGTGCATTCCTTACTATGGAAGTTGTCCTTCACAGCCTCTGATTGGGAAGACAGAAGATCCATTTCCATGCAAATTGTGCAACTTGTGCCAAATCATTACAGATAGATTCATGATACAGAGAAGAGTCTGAAAGGAAACTGTATGTCAGAAATGAATTAGAAGCCAAGAAGGAAAAAGAAATGTAAAACACTTGGGCTGCCTGTATCATTTAAATATTTTAAATAGGAAATCATATTTCACTTGCTCAAGGCCTCGGTGTAGGGAACATACTTAAACCGATTCTTAAATTTAATGTGAGCACTGAGGTACTTGAAGAGCAGCTTTTCCTCTGGGCAAATGTAGAGTCTTGCACCTGGGGAGGAACGGCTGTATGCATTGGTACAGTTTAGGGGATGATCTGCTGGAGAGGAGCTCTGAGAAGGACCTGAGGGTCCTGGTGGATAACAGGTTGGCCGTGAGCCAGCAGTGTGTCTTTATGACCAAGAAGGCCAATGGCATCCTGGGGTGTATTAAAAAGATTGTGGCCAGCAGATCGAAGGAGGAGACCCTCCACCCTGTCCTGGTGAGGCCACATTTAGGCTTCTGTGTACCGTTCTGGGTTCCTCAGCTCAAAAAAGATGGGGATCTCCTAGAAGGAGGCCCATGGAAGGTGACAAAGATGATAAAGGGCCTGGAGCACCTCCTGTATGAAGAAAGGCTGAGTAATCTGGATCTGTTCATCCTGGGGAGAACTGAGAGGAGATCTGAAAAATATTTATAAATATCTAAAGGGAGGTGGGTGGCAGATGGATGAAGGCAGGCTCTTCTTGGTGGTGTGTCCTAGGACAAGGAGAAGTCTCCTGAAACTTGTGCAGAGGAAACTCCATACAAACATGAGAAAGAACTTCTTTACGGTAAGGATGAAGGAGAACTGGAACAGGTTGCCCAGAGAGTTTGTGGAGTCTTCTTCTGTGGAGGTATTAAAGACCCAACTGGATGCCTACCTGGACAACATACTGTAGGGATCCTGCTTTAGCAGCGTGGGGTTGGACTTAATGATCTCTTAAGGTCCCTTCCAACCCCTGCAATTCTGTGATTCCTCTGGTGCTTTGTTTGTACTGGATTTAAGATTTCAGGGAAATGTTGCCAACAGTGTCTTTTTATCGTTTACAAATAGCATTTATTAGGGAATAATCCACACTGCTTTCATCTTTTGTATTATTTAAGTACTTGCAAAGTGCACTGGCTAGAAGCTTTATTTGGCAGGGTGATTATATGGCATGTACTATTGACAAGAGCAGGAATTGAGAAGCAAATCTGCTTGAGTGAAGGGTGAGATTTCATTGTGGGTGCTTGCCTCTGAGTTTGTGAGAATATGGCTGAACGGTTTTGTACTGAATAATTCAAAAAAGTCGAATTCCAAGCTGACATGCCCCATCTCATGAAAATACTGTGGTACATTCTAGTCCTTACAGAAAAGGAACTATACAAAACAAATCCACACTGTTGAAGCTACTCAAACTTTTTCTGCCTTTTTTTGTTGTGTGTGTGAGAGCACAAAACGAAGTGCAAACAACTGCTAAAAATCTATAGGGAAGAAGAATACCAAGGGAAAATCAACTCCTCTGCAGTAAATTTTACAAGGATCCTTTTCTTAATGCAAATCATATGTGTATACAGAAAACACTGAAAGGTATTTCATCTCACATGCTCTAGTTCTTATTTACGACCCCTGTTATGGGCATTCGGACCCTTTTTCCTAATGCAATATATGTCTTCAGTCAGACCAGTAACACCCACTGTATCTGTGACAAACTGCAATCAGTAGAATTCAAGAATTTGTCCTGATTATTAGCAGCAACATCTGTGGTGTAAATACCAGTAATATGGATAGCATATATCCTTTCTCCATGAAACAAAGTGTTCTGGGAGTTTTGGTTGCAAGAAGGTATTTCCAAAGCCCTTCCTGTATGGTTCCAGCAATACCTCCAAGTCAGTCCTGCTGTATGAGAGGTGTGGTTGCTAACCCAGATGTATACAACTGACATCCTGGCCAGGACATGCCAGATTACTGGCTTGATGGAAAGAGTGCAGTATGGCTAAATTTAGACTCAGTGGGAACATTAATCTGAGCCTTTCCCTCCTGCCATGTTCTTGCATTACATGAAGCGTGTAGGAATGCAATGATCCCTGAGATGTCAGCTCCTCTTTTGAATTTGGTGGAACTAGGTTCAAATATAGGTTGGGAAGTAAGAAAGTGTTTAGCAGACCAGTGAAGCTTCCCGATTTTTCTCTAGGAAAGTGGACTGATTGTTATTTTTTTTTTCCCCTCAAAGCCATGCTGTGCTAAGAAGGTCATGATGATAAGAATGGTAAAAAGTTATCACTCCTGCTCATTCATTGTAAATGATTCTCTTGACTTAAGTCAGACTTTAATGCGCTTGAACGACTGCACCTCTCACGCTGTGCTGCTCTGAGTGGAAGTGGGTGTGTAGGAGATAACTCTGCTTTCCCAGTTTCATTTTCTCTTCTAAGTCAAAGCCTTTGTTAAATCTAGGGTCTGTCGTAGACTGATTTTATGAAGGATCATAAGAAGTTAGGGTTTGCAGAGGCCAATTAGTTCTGCTCCATCTCTCTGCCAGTGCAGAGTATGCGAAGTAATTTCTAGTGCTTTGTCTAGCTAATTTTTAACGTGGGCCTGGAGTATTTTCGCAGTTGAACAAAAGTCTTTTTTTCCTGATGCTCAGCCTAAAATGTTCTTACTTGCTTTCATCCCATGACCTCTTGTTATACTGCCATGTACCACTCTCAGCAATTTGATTTGCTTTTTGGTGTTCACAGCGTGTAGGTGCATGTGGAAGGTCATTGTATTTTGGCTTTATGGAGTTTCTTTTTAGAAAAGGGAGGTCAGAAATATGTGCCGTTGAACCCCTACTATGTGATATACAATCAATTACACTGCTTGGAGGAGTACTGGTGACAGACTTTGAAGGCTTAAGAAGTCACTTTGTTTCAATGAGCTGCTTTTTTCATGTATTATTTCATGTTCTCCTCACCCCTGTGCTCATGGAATGAGCCAGCCTTCTTCTAGCTTCTCCTTATTTCAATTCTTTCTCTCTTTACCACCCAACTCTATAATGAACTGTAACAAGGCAAAGATGTACACACAGTAAATCGCTTCTTTTGGCAGAGGAGGAAAGTTTGTGCTTTCTTTTATAATCCTCTTTACGTATTCCAAATTAATTTGTTTCCACAGCTTTTCTCCTTTGTATATTTTTAAAAGGAATCTATTGTCTGTTACCCTGGAAAACTGCTGTCCCGTACACACTGTGCTGAAGATATGTGCTCAGCCCTACATAATCTCCCTGGTTTTACCAATATCTCCTCTGCTTTGTGTTAGAGGATGCAGACAGATCAAATTTGGATGAAAAAACAGCCCTCAAGTTGCTGTGAAACCCAGGAGTTTTCTACTGAATTAAGGTTTAAATAAATACATCTGAAACCACAACTAAAGTATGTAATCTCAGATATTTTTAACAAATACAGGCATATATGTAAATTTCTACTTTAACATCAGCTATTGCACTGTCAAATATCTATTTGAAAATGGCAGTAAACAAGCAAAACATTAGTCTTTCTTGTTTAAACAGGAGTTGCATAGAGAAGCAGAACATATGATGCTCTTAAAACTGTGCTCTATTCTATTGCATTGACCAAAATATGACTTGTTTTATACATTCTTATCATCTTACTGATAGTGCTCATATGGAGAGATCCTTCTCTAGAAGGCGACTCGAAAGCCTGGTTCATAAATGCAATCCCCATAGAAAAAAAAATGATATCAGTTACTGATCTTAATTAAAGTTGGAAATTGACCACTAAGATCATCAAGTCCAACTGTCAACCCATCCCCATCATGCCCATTGACAGTGTCCCTCAGTGCCACATCTACACATTTCTTGATCACCTTCAGGGACAGTGATTCCACCACCTCCCCGTGCGGCCTTGTTTCAGTGTCTCGACACTCTTTCTGAGAAGAAGTTCTTCCTAATATCCAACCTGAGCCTCCCCAGTGCATCTTCAGGTCATTATCTCTAAATATTTGTCTTATGTCACTAAGTTATCACTCTTTTCAAAGGACTGTGAGTTTTAATGGAAGTTTATTTGTTATTTGTCCTTTAAAGCTAGGTCAGAGAAGCCTCAAATATCTCAGCAGATAAAGGATACTCAAGAAGTGGGTCGGAAGTGACACTATCAGTCATTTAGGCTTCTGGTGCAATTTTAGCAAGCTCAAAGGTGATATGGGCTTTTCAAAGGAAGCAGACACTTAGAAAAAGTGAGTGAGCTTTATTTGGAGAACTTGAGAGCTGTGAGTTTGGGACAAGGCTGAATCCTCACCCAGAGTTTGTGTCGACCATGTCTTACCATGGCTAGCCATGTACCCTCAGCAGATGGAGCAGCTACACGTTTCCCCAGGTCCTCAGAGCATTTTCCCCTGCTGATTAGCATCATTTCTGCTTTATCCAGGTTGAGCAGCAGCCAGCTGGCCTTCTTCCAGAAGCCATTTTCTGCCAGGCATTGTTTGAGTTTGGCAGCAGTCGAGTCTGGGTCAGGGAGGAAGGAAGGAGCACGCCGGGTGTCACTGGTGCACTGATGGCAGCACTTGCTGCTTCAAAGATGCCCTGCAGCAGCTGTTGAACCAAAGAGGTGGATGGAAGTGAACCCGGTAGGAAAAAACAAGGATGTGCAGTTGCCCAGTGAAAGATTTGAAAGAGTATATCAACTCACATGGGTGGGTGAGAGGGGGAGTGTCTGGGATTTCTCCCTATGGATTTTTGTGCTCATTAGTGTATAAATCTCATAGCAAGCAGGTTGTTTTGGGCAATATTTCCACTCAGACAGCGTAAATCCCTATGGCTATCTGCTACTTGGGTGCCTGGCTCTAGTGAGTGATGCTGGTGTTGTGCAGGCATATGGAGGGAAAGGATGGTGCCCTGGTTTTTCCTGATTTCAAAAATTTCACAGGTAAATGTTAGACGTGATTTCAGGCCGTGATGGACAGCTAATAACTTAAGAGATTTAGATGTGCAAATACATGGTTTCCTACTGTTGGTTCTGTTTGTGGTGTGGGTGCATAGATCCATTTTAAAGTGTCATCCTGTGAGATTGTGTATCTCTTTAGGACTTCACGACGTTTACACTTTCAGGTATTGCTTGTGTGCCATTTTGACTGTTACTTCTACCAAATAGTGCAAAAATGTTGGATTTTAGGGACTGAAAATGCAGTTAGAATGCCTGTTAGTATTCAGTAAGATGAAACAGAGCAGATGAGCCTTGTACTCCTGGACTTGGCAGTCATTATGGGTCCCTTCCAACTCAGGGTATTCTATGACATCCCAGGGGCTCTCCAGAGGAGAGGAAAGAAATGGGAGCACAGTGGTTTGAGCCCAGGGGTAACATCTCTCCCTAAGGCTTCACTTGAAACAAATATTTTGAACAAAAAGCTGAGTCCTATGAGTGGATTAGTATCGTGTAAAATCTGAAATTTAGTGAGAGCTTCTACCTTAATGTCTTTTGAACACAAGCTCATTACGATAATGATGTGGATGGTAAGGAGAAATTCAGAGGGTTTAGCTGCAAAGAACATGCTCTTGAGATACAGCATTGTGAGTGTTCTTAATTAATACATTAATCTGAGTGCCCAGAATATGCACTTTGCGCATACTTACGGTTCTTACACGCTGACAACATTGGTGCTAAGGGTTCCGTGTTCTTACTTTACCTACACTAATATCAGACAGCAAGCTGTATTTTATAGCAGAATAAAATGCCTAAGAAACAGAGCCTGTCCGGAAAAAGCATGGAATGCAATGCCAAAGAATTTTCAGATAACTGAAAAGGGACCTTATTTTTAAGTGTGTGTTCAGTTGTGCACAGAGCTTAAGTACTGTGGTTTTGGTGAGATGTAAGCCACTAAAACAGCACTGATGACGTCTTGTGGACAGCAGGTTGTTGAAATAGCGCTTCGGAAGAAAGACATCTTTAAACATGCATGTTTCCATTTCTGAGCTACAGGGAAGTGCTATGATTTTACAGATCTAGGCTATGTGTGGATATTCTGACTTTGAGAGTCTACCTGGAGGTTTTTGTCTTTCCAGAATTCAGTGGAGCATCTTCCATTTGAGAACAGAAGTCAAACAGAAAATCATATAGATTCAGTCATTATCTTTTAAAGTGTCGGGAAGAATATTGTGAAGTGTTAGATGTTGTTTTAAGTTATTTGGATTTGGTAATGGGTAAGCTTTAATTTCACAAAGCGTGGTTAGGGTTTGCCAAACCGTCAAACAAATGGAAGTCTTTCGCTGAAGATTTTCCTTAAATCTCAGATCACTTCTATATCTGATCCTGTCCAGGCAACCTCTGAATTATGCATAGGAAAACTCACTCCCCTATGTAAGTTTTGATGTACTGTTGTATACTCTGCATGGTGCACCAAAACATCTATGACATCATTTAAGGAATCAATCCAAACAGAGCTCTAATATCCATCAAATCACCAAAAATAAAGAAATCTTTTCTTTCCCATTCTTCTCCCCCACCCCTACCTTTATGTGCTTTAGAAACGAAGCAATTGCTCATCGTGTTTTATACTGTGTATTTCTGATGGCCATGTTACTGGCCAATTCCAGTGACACTGTGTTTATTCTCCTTCAACTGAGAGTATTTAGGAACCAAGTATTCAGCATCACTCCACATCAAGTTCTCTTGAGATTTATTATAATATAATAGAAAATAGCTCATTATTATTTAAAGCAGCAGCACACTTGGGCAAATGTAGAATCTTTACTGGTTAATAGAACGTCTGAGGTGAAGTTATGATTTTCTCCTGTTGGAACCTACAGTGGTTTAATTTTTCTGTTACTCTGAGTTAATTATCAGTGTCTTAGTGGAAGTATTCAGTCAGGTTGTGTGGCTGCATGGGGACTGATCAGACGAATTGCATGGTGCTTTTCTCCTGTCTGGCAGAAATCAACTGACTAGTGGGATGGCTAATGGGATTGTCAAGGCTTTGGGGGTCTCACTGAGGAGGGATGGACACTAATGGGAGCCTTATGCTATTTCTGAGTAGTTGCAGACGTTGCTTATTTGGCAGGATTTGGGGGCATCTGGAGCTTAATTTGCCACCTAGTTGCAGAAATTGATTTCTTTATATTTTTTTCCTTTATTAGTTGAAAATTCAAGAGCCTTTGTTTCTTATGAATGATGTGTCAAATTAGAAGAGTGTGTTTTCTTTTTAATTTTGGTTTGATTGCTACTTAAATTAGTAGGATTAAAGTTACTGCTTTTTTTTTTTTTTTTCCCAAGGCAGGAACATCTAGTGGCAAATTTGCAGAGAGCTACTGTGACCAACCTGCTTGTTCATCTTGTAAAATCTCATCTTGAGAGAATTCTATCTTTTTTCTTTCTGGGCCCCATGGGCTTTTGCCTAGAAACCATCATTTCTATCAAAATTAGGTTCCTGTGAGACTTCCTAAGTAGATGCAGGCTCAAAAATAGGACTTATGTCAGGTTTAATAATGGGGCCTCCTTTTAGCTGTAGGAGGATCAAAGCACCTCCATCATACGTATCTGTCTAGGGAAAATGATCGTATCTATGTATGAAATAATACTACGTTTAGAAATATTTACTTGTAGCATAAGTCCAAGGTGAAACAGTCTTGCTGATGTATCAGTCTTGCTGATGTATACTTCACTGTTAATGATGACGGTCGGTAATGTGCTCTAATAGTTTCAGTGTGATTTACCCAGAGACCCATCAACCAGCTACATAAAGACAGTGTTTTCTACGCTGGCTTGGAAAAGGCATTTTCCTTATTGAGAGATGGATTTAACCAGAGAACTGTGAGAAGCTGCATTTGCTTACTGGGTACAGTATGAAAAGGGCCCAGTGGTGCGTGGCTCTACCCACAGCACAGGCAGGTTGTTCCATTGGCAAGGAGAAAGCTGGGCCAACCAAAGTGAAGAAACCAGATAAATAACCTAATTTTTCAAAACTCCTACCAGCTATGCCCCTGCAGTGTGGATGAGTTCTCACTGCTCTGATGACCTGTCCCCTGGTGAAGGGCACCAGGACCCCAGCCCCATGTCGTATGTCCTGCAGTAAGTCAAGGAGTGCCTGACTCCACCCTCCTGCTGGAGAGGGCAGGCCCAGTTCCCTATGGACAATATTGTTTTTGTTTCACCTTAATTTTGAAGATGACACCCAGATATAGATGCTCAGGTTCATTAGGAGGAAACAAGAGATTGTGTCATGGTTAACATGACACAGTGTTAATGTTAACATAACAGCAGTGTTAATGCTCAGCATGTAATAACCGTGTTATCTTCTGGCATCTGGTGCATTGTTAGATTTTATATTATGTTTGTGGGAGTAGTGATGTCTAGCATGTGAAATGTGGCTGTTGTATTATGCAATGGAAAGGTGCATCAGTGCCCGAGGTTGTTACCCTTCAGGGTAAGAGCTGTTCTGTCCCTCCAGAAGACTCTTGGTTCAGCTGTAGCTTAGATCCACGCAAAAGTGTGGGTTGCTACCATTTAGCAAGGTGAAATATTTAGCTGTATAAATCTGAGTATCCTCCCAAGAGAACTCCACCTGGTTGTCTAAAGTAATGTTGCAGACCCTTGTTTAAATAAAATCACAGAATCATAGAATCACCAAGGTTGGGAAAAACCTAGAAGATCATCCAGTCCAACCCTTCACCTACCACCAATAGTTCCTGCTAATCCATGTCCCTCAACACAATGTCTAAATGTTCCTTGAAATACGTGCTACTGAAACAGACTTTCCAGAATATTACTTTCCTAATTTTGGCTGACTCCTAAATGACTTGTTTCTAAAACTAAGTAGCCAGTGGAACTTGATGTTCTTTCTTACTTAGGCATGTGTAGAGAGGAGAATCCTCTAGCTGTGGTGATGTGGTATGTAAACATAAAACCTTGCCAGTGATGAGATTTAAAAAAAAAAAAAAGTTTACTTTTCATAGAAAAACTGTTGTTCAAGCAGATCCCACATTAAACTCCTTTTATGGGTAGCAAATAATTCAAGTCTGGAAGGCTACTTGCTTGTGAGTCACAAAGTGAAGGTTTTTGGGGGGGAGGAGAAAAAGTAAAATACAGCGAGTCTGAAACTACTTGGTTCATGCTGATAACTAGGCAGAATAACATAATTTCAGGTGTGCTGTTAAGATGAGATTTATGCTCTTTTCTGTATCATTCCCTACGTAAAACCATAGAAATAAAGGAAAGTAAACATATAATGTGACTTCCAAGTTCTGTCTAGTGTAGTTCTAACTGGTTTTGTGTCCTTTAAAGTTTCCCATACCTGGACACACAGATGCTCTGAACATGGTGTGAGCTGCTTGTATGGGTAGCAGACAGCCCCACTGTGTCATAGTGACCCATAAGTCTGTTGTTTCATATACTACTTATTTGTAACTATTATGGAAAAACATCCTGTTACTCAGCTAATGGAAATGTGCCTAGAGGGTGGCTGTTGTCATTGTGAATTCCTGGCACTATTTATGCTAGGCTGTGTAGCCATGAGCCTTGTATCATTTGAGTTAGATATTGCAAGGCCTGCTCCTAATCATTGCCATGGTTTCATGCCCAGAACTTGCAACTTGGATAACCAGTATCCATTAAGTATACAGATATTTGAGAAGCAGGGAAGTGATCTTGCCCCTCTACTTTGGGCTGGTGAGACCTCACCTGAAGTAAGTACTGTGTCCAGATGTGGAGTCCTTTGTACAGGAGATGTGGATCTGTTGAGTGCATCCAAAGGAGGGTGACAAACATGATCCAAGGGGTGGAGCGTCCTGTGAGGACAGGCTGAAAGAGCTGGGGGAGTTGAACTAGGTGACCTTTAAGGATTCTTTCCAACTCAAAGGATTGGATGATTCTATGAATTAAGTCCTTTCATAACTTGCTGAAAATTAGAGGCAAATGGATTGCTGGGGTAGAGAAAGCAGCATATGAAAAGGCTGCTTTAGGAGAAAAAAAGAAACATGATGATAGTGTGGAGCTCACATTATGTACCAGTAGCCTGCACTGATTTGCCATCTTTAATTCCCCTAAGTAACTTTCAGAATCGTGTATGAAAATGTTGTAAGCCTCACCCAGATGGGAAAAAATGAAGAGCTGTGTTGGTGGTAAGGTTCAGTGGGAATTCTTTACCCCACGTAACAGGTCATCAGATGAGCATCATGTGCCCTATTTGTACATCAGAGTTACTTGCCTGGAATGAGCTGCAGCAGTATCTTGCTCTTGTATAACACCAGGACTGAAAAACCTATCCTGAATGCACACTGTTGAGAAAGGTCTCAATCTTGGGCAGTGTACTCTTTACCAACTATAAATTGCATAGCTTGTTATTGAGGGGAAAAAGCAGAGGTGTAGAGAAGAGAGAAAAGCCTGTTGCCTTTGCTTCTATTAAGTAGTGTCGCACATTTAATAGATGGGTAACAGGAAAGAGTGTAAGGGGACGCCATTGTTAATGTGAGCCCCTGCAGCTTTTATTGTACTTGCACCCGCTATAGTTAGGGCTGAGCAGCTGTTTCCATTATGAACTCCTATTTCAGGGGTTTATAACTTGGTTGTAAAAATTTGCTTCAGGCTAAACTGTAACTCACCGGGTCTTCGCCTGGGAGAATTTTTTTTTAAAACGAAACTTCAAAAGAAGAACTCCATCTAGTCATTGTTCTGCGAGCTAGCACAGTAGCCAGATTTTACTGAAAAGCCTTGAGAAATGTTTAAAACTAGGAACTGATTAAATTTCCCCACTGTCATAGTTGTAAATTAGACAACTGAACTACTTTGCAAAATGTGGCTGAAGAATGCAGGCAACCAAGATAGGAATGCCACTGTGACTCAGCTGATGTCCATTGAGTCTGGTAGCTACTTACTTATGGGAGGTTTCCTATGGAAAGACAGCAAGGTGTTATGATTGTAGGATGGAAGAATGCTGGATTTGTCTTTACTCATAGGATCTATGAAGGTTTAGCGCCTGTATGTATTAAACTGCATCTATGTAATACAAACACTGCATTCACACGTAGCATAACGTTTCTGCAGAGGTGTCTTATAACGTGTGCTTAGATGTACACATGTTTAAGTCTCTGAGGCATATGATTTCTTTCAAAAAGATCTTAGAATGCCATCACCAGTCTCCCTAAATTGTGTTCAATGGCCATAAATGCCTTTGAATAATGTGTTACCTAGTTGTTGGTTTTTTTTTTTTTTTAATAAGGTGTAGTCACTCTTTATAAGGACACAATTTCATATCTAAAAGGTATTTTTCTTGGCCTTTTGAGTTTGTTTCTATGGCAGCAAGCATGCACTGGAAGCTGGTAAATCCCTTCAAAAAAAAAAATCAGCAGAAGTTGCAGAGATATTGTGGAAAAACTTCAGTCTTATGTTTGGTTTGCTAAATTACTCTTGCAAGACGTTAAGAAATTGTGAAATTCCTGCTCAGATTTATGTTGACATCATCTATTATCAGACTTGTAGAGCTGTTCTGGTGGGTGAAATGGTAAACCACCTTCCCTCACTTTCTGGAGACAGGAACAATTTGTAAAACCTGACTCAACGATGTAACTGAAAAGATGTCAGTGGAGAAATTTTTCACATCATCCCTAGGTCATGGCTGACTAGAAGAAACTTTGCAGTGACCACTTGTGCTCAGTGCAGAAATTATGGCTAAAGCTGTATGGAAATACAGGATGGAAACAGATTTGGTATTTGAACCTGAAAAGCTAAATTTTTGGTACAATAGGTTGCTCTTAATGTTTTAGATATTATTACGAATCTGAACTTTAAAGTAGCTAAAAATGCTTACAACTGTCCTAATCTTATGAAAAAAGGTAGGAAAAAATGCAAGAACAGAGCTTTCAGCTTGAGCTTCTTCCATTAAACCACCTATAGAATAATCAAAGTTGGAAAAGACCATTAGGAAATGTAGTCCAACCATTTACCATCACCACCACGCCCACTAAACCATATTCTTCAAATACCTTGCACATTGTGTTCTGTGGTGCTTTTTCCACAAGGTATGAAACTGTCCCATCCTTTATAAAGCACAGGTTTTTTTTTTTTTTAATTTTATTTTTTGTAAAGCATATGCTGTTTTGTCCACTCAGCTACTCAGGAAGGAGATGGTCTCTGGAAATGCATATTGTAGGCATTGACATTTTGGAGTGTCTTGATATTCTTCTGGTGAGTTTAGGAATGCCACCTTTGAGCTTTAGGAATGCCACCTTTGAGCTTTGTCTATCATTAGCTAAGCTTCTGTAACTCCATCATGTTTCAGACTACAGCATGAGGAATGCTGGTTCATATCATCTTTGTTTAGAAGTATACTGAAATAAAACATGCTAGCTCTGGGTTTCTGATTCCTTAGCTAAAACGGTAAAATATATTATGATTGTTACCTGCTTAGTAACACAGGAATGTCATAGGATGAAAATCTACCGATCTAGATTGCTTTATGATTTCTTTATCCTACATGTCAAGAATTTAAGAGAAGTGGGGTAACAAAGTCTCCTTATGAGGAAAAAATGAAGTTCTCTTCATTCTTCTGTTCAGAATCCGCTTTGGATTTTGAGATTGCAGTCTTCTAAGTTTACCACTAAAGACAATAAGATGCCATCTCCATCTCTGACACCTAGGAGAGTCTAGTTTGAACCTGACTGCTCTCTCACAGCAACTGCAGCTGCACTGGTTGAAGACAATTTCACACAGGCAGAGCTATGTAGTCTTTATAGGTTTAAACCAACACTTCATTCTGTTTGAAAATGAATAATCAAGTAGGGAATTCTGGCACAGAGAACTCCTGTCAAGATGAGACTGCGTTTACCAGCAACTTCAGTTTCTGTGTTTAAACATGTACTATGGGTATGACAAATTGCAGCAATTCAATGAGTGTCAAAACACTTTACAATTTTTTCTCTTTTTAAAGTATTCTTGACTTCAAGGATAAGCAGAAAGTAGGCGTTTTCTGAATTATGGTCTAGTGATATGTATTCTACCATGATTATACAAATCAGCACCTTCTAAAGAAACTTTCTCTCCCCAAACCATGATTTTGGGCAGTTATTTAATAACTATAATTAAACATGGACCAAAATTACAGGTTGCCGGTGGATGAGCTGTGCCTTGATCTGCCCCTTTCCAATGAACTATGTCCTAGATGACTAAAATCAGGTGGCAGTGACTGCAGTGAGTCTCCTCTGAGATATGAAAGGGTTTAAAGGTGCTTGTAAAGGATGTCCCAGCCCATGGCCTGTACGCAGCATGTGTCTGATGGACCTTCTGCTGACAGCAAACTATGGGCAGATGAATCACCCTACCATAAAAGTAACCCAGAAAACAACAAACAAACAATTTTATTCATGTTTTCAACTCAGGTGTTGTAGAGGAAAAGCCCTGGGAACTTGTTTGAAAGAAAGAAAAAGAAATAAATTCGCTAAGGAGGGGTGACATAGCAGACAGTAAGGGCTGCTGTGGTTTTTGGCATTCTGAGTGGTTGTTCTGAGTATTCCTGGAGTGCAAGGCCAGGAAAACTGTGCTTCCTGATGTGCAATTAGGACTTCCCACAGTTACCCTGACCACATGTACACAGAACAGCTGCTAAGCTAGGAACATTCAACACCGTCTCAGTTTATTCCAGAAATACATGTTTTCTTGCTATGCTCCTCCATGGTGCTTTCTATGAGGGGTGCCTCTCTTTTTTCCTGCTGGCCTTACACTTGTCCTTCTTTGATGTCCATCCTGACCATCCTGCTCCCTCATGCCACCCTCCAGCCAAACCTTCACCTCCACCATCTTGATTCTGCACTTGAGCATTATCCGTTGCTCAAAGCAGCTGCTTGTGTTACCTTTGTTGTGTTGTCCTTTCTCAGATCCCTGCTGCTGGATTCTCCCACCCAGAATCCTACTGGCCTTCTGTTGCCCTTCCCTCTCATATGTTGATATTTATCCTTCCTTTGCACTCTGCTGCTGCTTCCCTTGTCCATCCCACAGTGCCTCTCTTTCAAAAGGTCTCAACAAGGAGGCAGTGAGCTTTTATCTGCCCCTCATTAGAAAAGCAATGTTCTTTATAAGGTCTTAATTCTGATGATGGTCTCCTCACTTGCTCTAGCTAAATCTATTACCCACTCTGAGTAATTCCAGGATCAAATACCTCTTATAAAAACGATCAAGCCAACAAGCAGAATAAATTACAGTGTTTTAGCTCTAAATGTAGTATTTCATGTTTAGATCATTTTTACTGCTCAGGTAGGGTACTGTAGGAGTGAACTCAACCCAGTTAATGACCATAAATAATAATGACGGCATTATTCTTTTGTCTTGTCCTTTGCACACACTAATCTGCTCTGACAGCCAGCTTTGCTCTTTTATTAACTCTCCGTCAGCTGTAATCAGTGATGGTGAAGTCAGGCAGCAAAATTTACATGTGCCAAGCCTCACCATTTTTTTTTTTTTTCTGAATGATTTCAATCTTCAGTTTGCACATCTTTGGGATAGTGGTGGGGAGAAAGTATTGAGGAGAGGAGGGCACAAATGTTGTTTTTGACACCTTGACTTATCACAATGAACAGCATTCATAGCGTCACAGGGTAGTATTGTTTTTGGTTACTCTTTCCTCCTTCCTCTCTCTAGCCACTTTTACGAAGAATAAATATGCAGTAGTAATTATACCTACCTTGAAAGTCTAAGGCATATCCTTGATTACATCTTTTGATTATTTAAATTTATTTTTGAAGCTAGAAACCAGTGTTTGTATGTTTGGAGAGAGGCGGAAGAGCTTAATGGATCATTTTCTAGCTCTCGTGACAATGGCTCAGCCCGTTTTAATGTATGATTTATGCCAGTTGCTAATAGATTACCCGGAAGTTGATGATTAAAGTGGAAGTTTCTTTGGAGAGGGGTGATATAACTGAGGTCGGGACCTCCTAGTGACCTCAAATGTAACTATTACCCTTCTAGGTTAGTTGCAATTGGA
This sequence comes from Oreortyx pictus, assembly GCA_036925125.1. Taxonomy (NCBI): domain Eukaryota; kingdom Metazoa; phylum Chordata; class Aves; order Galliformes; family Odontophoridae; genus Oreortyx; species Oreortyx pictus. The sequence continues at coordinate 81,545,122 of JAUPFR010000003.1, read as the reverse complement.
GATCAAAGTGCTAGTACAGGAAACATATTTGGTCCTGAGGTTGTCAGCTGGGGGCTGCTGTTTGACAACAAGGTAGACATGCTTGTTGGAAAGGAAATAAGTGTTTTGCAGTTTCTCCTTTGCTCATGCATGACACTCAAATTGCATATCAGTGTGGTATTTGAATTACTGTTTGTAAGGAGTTCTGCATCTCAGCTGAGTAAAATATTGCTTCATATACAAGCAGGAAAATGGTTCAGGCTGGTGGCTGCAAGAAGCTCTGAGTCTGGCAGCAAACTTTTCTTGCTCGTTTTGCAAAGCTGAGAAGCTTTGCTTTATCTCTTGGGATCTTAATGTTTCAGTTTGTGTGGATATACTTTACAGAGAGGGAAAAGGGGCAAGAGCCTCAGTACTTGTTATGGATCACAGAGCATTTTATAGTTTGTCTTACAGGGCTGTACATGCTGGTCACGTGTCAGTACACCAGCACTTGGCTCAGAAGCAGAGGGAGGAAGAAAACCCCAACTCTTATTTCTGACCAGCCACTCAATACTGAGTGTCTGCTATCTTCCAGGCATTTCTGTAAGCCTTGAGGTAGGAATGTTAAACACTCCTGGGTTACTACAGGTGCCTCATTTGCAGCTCGTGCTCATCTGTGCTTATGTTTCTTAATGAAGTCTTTGGATCTGAGTCCCTCTCATCTAAGACAGTGAAAACTGTGAGGAACGGAAATTAATTATTTAATTCATCAAACTAATAGAACTACTTTTGAACCTCTAGTTAGTGGGCAGAGAAGTCAAGTTGTTGTTTCCTACTATAGAAACACAGCTGTACTTCAAATTACCCGGCATGTTTAATACCATCTTTTACTGCTTCGCTTTTCACAAGCCCACTGTTTTTTCCTGGTAGTGCTGCTGTGACATGATCCTTAAGTGCCATGGGGGTAAAGGACTGGAAACCAGGTAAAGCTCACGTGAACAGTGTATGGATGGGGGTGCACTCCAGCTCCTCCCCTTACCATTGTGGTGGCCCTACAGCAGTTAGGGAAGCAAAAAGCCATAATGCCTGAACCACAAAGCAGGCTTTTGGAGTTCTCACTTTATTTTATTTTTTTGAGGATTTTAGAGGAAAAACGGCACTTCTATTTTAGCTCACTTCCAACATGTTACTTGGTATTTACTGAGATGCTGAACTGCACTGTTAGGATAGTGTGGAGATACTCTCTTTGTGATGCTGTTAACTGATGTAGGTTTCCAACTGCATGAGAGTCCTCCATTTAGATGCAGGCTCTTTTGCACATGTGGAACCTTAAGTGTCTCTGTACCCAGTCAGAGAGAGTCACGGTTCTTTGGAGCAGTTTAAGTCAGGGCTTGAGGTTATAAAAGGCTTTAGCATCATCTCAGCTGAAGAGAATGCAGTAAAAAATTGCATCGTAATTGTGAAAACACAAGCAGTTTCTCAGGAACACTTTGGAAAGAATCTACTTTATAAACACTTTTTCCTGTAGTATGTTTTATTGAGCTGATCAAGCCATAGGATAACCTTATGTAAGCAAGGCCTAAGGTTTGGGTGGGAAGAATGTATGCATGCTGAGATTTTTAATCCTCACAGGGCAAATAAATTGTACCAGCAGGCACCCTGACAGCAGAAGTGAAAACTTCTGAAGATGGCCCAAGCAGCTCTGCCAAAGTGTCCTGATCGTGTATTTTTCTCGATTTTGATCAAAGATATCATAGAGGAGATAGTGACTAAAAAGTGACTTTGAACAGCAAATAATTATAGAATATCTAGTCAAGAAGGTTTTAAAATGTGCAAGATGACAATACCCTTTTATTTTGGTGAGTAAATTTTTACACTTTCCACTCACTTCATTGGAATACCCTGAGTTTTTGTTGACCATTTCTAGAAAATTTTATTTTGCTCTGAGCTTCATCAAGAACCAAGGTGAGGTTTTCTTCACTCTCCCTTATTTAAAGAGTTAATGATGAATAAAATACACAAATGACTGACCACCCAGCTAAAAGAAAAATGTGTTCAGCTTCATTTCAAGTGAACATGACAATCTGTGTTCAGACATGCTGATGGAAGCAGTTTCTGCATCCTCCCTTATTGCCAATAGTGGGCAAAATCTGCTTTTTTTTTTTTTTTTTAAATGTTGATAGAAGCTGAAGTTGACATCTTTAGGTCTGGTGCAACTCACCTATGTGGCATGAGGCATTCTAAAAGCTGTGGCTCTTTTTCCAGGAGAATGTTGCTGCAGACACTTGCCTTCAAACTGCTTTTCAAAACTGCTCCTCACCACCCCGGGTAGATGTAAAAGAAATGAGACTTATGGCCCAATGAAGAAAGGCAAACAAAAAGCCCCAACAAATTATTTTCCAGTGATAAACTCATACATCTTACCACAGCTCACTCTTGTGTAACACAACGCTAACAATACCAACCTTTTCTGACATACTTAGTCCTAACTAGAAGGGCTGACCTTCCTTTTCACTCTAATGCTTCCTATAAGACTGTGAGGATAAAATATTCAAACTGTGCCATGCATTGTAGGAACAGCTGTATCTTTCTGCTGTGACAGAGGTTGACAGCAATTATGTAGTTGTTGGTGCTTTGTGTTTGTGGTTCACATTTTGTAAATGTTATTCAAAACTACTTGAATTCAATTCTTACTTCTGTTTGTGGAAAGCTGAGTCCTTGCCTAAGCTTCCAAGAGTCAAGACATAAACTATCAGCTGTGCAATAAAATCACACACCCTGCAGAGTTGTTTGTAGTCTCTCGTGATGACTTTATTGCAGTCCAGACAGTTGCCACATGATAACACTAGAAAGTGAAGGAGAAAGAAAAGTCTTTAGACAGTAAATCAGACATATCTAAGCAAAGTAGATGCAACAGCTTGCTACTTTTTGGGGAACCCCATGGACTGTTTTAAACTCAGCGTTTCTTGATTGCAAAATGGAACTTGAACTTAGGATGAGAGGCTTTCTCCCTGTCCTTTTGCATGTGTTCGAGAGGATTTCAAGGAATTCCAGGTACTAACTGACCTCCTCCCTTAATGCATTAGGGCTGAGCATGACAGGGCTAGTACTGGGGGGAAGAAGGCTGTAATTCTATTGTATCCTATTCCAGTCTGCAAGTTTGTGTAAGAAAAGTCACTGTCTTCCTTACCTCCTGACTCAGTGCTAAGGGGATGGCAGGATTTGTAGTTACACCTGATTGTATCTGAGGAAAGGCGGAGGAATTTGCTCCTTTGCCAGAGCATGTTTTGCACTTCGTTGCACTATTATAAATCACTCTTCTCAGCTGTAACTCATGAATGAGTATGGGGAGGGGGGGAGTGGAAAGGGGAGGGTGTGGAGGTTGAGTAGGGTTAACAAAATTTGAAACAGATTTATGGAAAGCTCTTCAAGAGTAAATAAAAAAAGACAGCCCAGCTGCTGCTGTTCTGCAACACAGCAAACTATGAGCAAGAAATCCTAGTAATTAGTTTCATTTGTAGGTGAAAAAAGGTCTTTGAGAATGTCTGGTATTAATTATCATTAAGGGTTAGTCATCATTTCCATTTGAAAAACCTATATTTTTTATTTTTAGCTTTATGTGTTGTCAGCTTACATGCAATTAAAGAACCCTCAAAGCAACTGAATCACATGTATCACTGGCACAACTTTACAGGCTCTGAGCCAGCAGCCTCCGTTTGTCCCAGGCCCTCTGTGTCTCTGGCTCGGTGGGAATTAAATACAATGGCAGCTGCTAAGTTAGTGCTGGTGGAGGAGACCAGCTCTTGTTCTCAGCTGAGCACCTTGCTCTATATGCTGTCCAGGATACCTAGTTGCAGCAGCAGCACTGCTTCAGGTGGCTCCCAAAGAGGCTGTAAATCTTAGTTGAGGTATGTGGGTGGAGGCCTTCAATAGCAGAGAGAAATGCTAAGTATCTGCAACGTTTCAGCTAAAAAAATGGATATGCCTTTGTGCGTTTTCATGCTGACTTTAAAATGATTAAAAATAGAATTATCTCAAAAACACACCCACCCCATTTTTATTTAGAATCAGACTCCAGATTTGTTCTTCAGTTTTGATTGTGCCAGAAAGGGTTTCTGTTTTCTTCCTTTTTTTTTTCCTTAAATGCTGTTTTGCATTCTGAATTACAGCAGCTTCATGCCACAGCACTGTGTGTATCTGCTACAGATTATCTTTGTTTATCTAGTGTGTGAATTTTAGAGTTCTATTGATTCAAATGGCATTAGTAAGGAAAGGTTGGTTTTATAGCTGATAATTGCTTTATGGCAAGCAATAAGGACTGGAAGAATTTGTGCTAGTTTGCTAACTGCGTGGGTAGGGTCCTGCTTCTGTTGAAGTTCTACCACCAATTTAATATGGCCAGGCTGTTGCTCCTTTTGACTAAATCACTGCAAGGTTTTGGCAGTGTAATATCCTTATCTTTAAATGGAACAGCTATTAATTCTCCTCTAGCAGATCTTCCTAACCCTGTTTGGTACAAGAGGAAGTGTTTTCTAGTGTAAATGATGTAATGTTTGGCTCCCGCGCTGTTCAGTGGAGCTTGTCAACAGAAAATATTTTGGTTGGCTGTTTCTAAGACTTGAAGTAATACAATATCACTTTGGCTCATTAGGGCATTAAAGGTTCCTTGTGTTTCCTATAGATTTAGAAGGAAATGGATAGGAAAGTCTTACCAGTGATGTGAAGAAGCAAGGTTGCTAAGGGAGCTCTACCTGCTGAGGATTCTCAAACTTTGGTGCACTTCTACGCTCCCGGCTGTGTGAAATGCAGCAGCTAGGAAGAGAGGTGTGCAGAAGAATTGTTTTGAAATGTTTGCTCATTGTTATTAGTAACAGCAGAGCTAAAAATAGTTTCCTCATTGTGCTTCTTTTTATTATGTATTTATAATAAATATTCTTTTGAGTATTTACATATATATATGACTATAAATATACAATTATATGTACTGGTAATTTACAGTTTTTGGTTTGTGTGCATCTCCCACTAATATCAACAAGTGGTTTTGTGGATGGAAACCTTCTATGGTATAAGGTTTTATTCAGAGGAAAAGCAGCTACGAAAGAAAATGAGGAATAAAACATTAGCTGATCCTTAATTACATTAACATTAACACTTTAACTCTAATTTACTTACCAGAACAGATTATTTGGGATGACTTATGTATTAGTTATTCAAATCTCCACTTATACATTATTTTCCTCTCTAATTGTGTAAATTTATCTGTTTACATACTAAAATGTGGGTCAACTGAGAACTGTGTAAAGTGGAATCAATATAATATTGTTCTGCAACATCATCCACGCTTTTATCAAGATAAAAATCCTTATGTATAAAATCTGTGGGTTGATATTACTATTAAATCATCCCTCGAGAAAAACTCTCAGTGCTAATTAATGAATTATGAAACTCAGTTTTAAAGATAATCTTTGACACCTATATCTATTCATAAGAAGAGCATTTTTCATCAGTAGATTCCATCAGAAAGTACTAATTAAAGCTTCCTCTTCCTGCTCTGTGTTTGGAGACAACACAGGCGAAAAATGGCTGCTCATGCTAGGATTTTATTCAGATTTCCAGTGCAGACCAATTTGCATAAATTCTAATAAAGCATTATTAAAATCTATTAACACTTGTCTATGGCAATTAAGTTAAGTTTGCTATTTTGAAAGATTGCATTTCATGCAAACTGAGATAAGGAAGCATGGAGGGCTAGCAAAGAATGCAGCGTAATCCAGGGAAACGTGAAACGAATGTTATTCATAAGGCACAAACCTTAGGAAGGATTAAAGCTCTGCTTTTGAAAAGGCAGTAGAACGTTTTTGACTCTATGGAGTTGAGATTCAATCATGGCTGCCCTCAGATGTTTGTTTTACCATATATATGATATACAAGACTGGTGAACATCGTGATACTTTATTATAAAACCTGGAGGGCACTGTCCTCTAGAGAGAAGTGAAAATTTTAACTAATATTGATTATTTAGTGCAGACTGTAAAGATTGTAAATTAAAACATGGGGGGAAGGGTGGAACAAGATAAAAATTAAACTTTTTTTAAGGGTTCTTGAAGGTTTCATGGGAATTGGTGAAAATTCATGTAACGTTAATTCACAGAACTTCTTTAGTTGCTACTGTGTATGTTGGATTTCTTTGTTCACGCAAATTATAGCTGAAATGCCCTTGGTACAAACCCAGGGGAAGAGCTGGCGTTGGAAGTCAGCTTGCCATTCTGTCTTGAAACTGCTCTTGATCCATGCTTTGATAGAACAGCTCTTCATGCTTCTCTCTAGATGTATTAGGGAATCTCCAAACATTCTGACTAATTCCCGTATAGGGTGTCTTAGGCTGGACATAAGGAAGACATTTGCTACCACAATGAGTGTGGTGAGTCTCTGGAATATGTTGCTATGAGACATTGTGATTGCACCATCACTGAATGTATTCAAATCCAGGTTGAATGGGGTTTTGGGCAGCCTGATCTAGCAGATGTCCCCGACAATGGCAGAAGGTTGGCAGTAGAAGGTATTTAAGGGTCCCTTCCCATCCAGTACATTATAAGACCTCCTACCACCCTCTTTTCCACTGCTGCTCTACGCTGGAAAGGGATGCAGTGATGTACGAGGATGCAGGTGGCCTGTGTGCAGTCCAACCCATGAGAGCTATCTCTGGCTGTTTATACTCATGGTTGAACCCTAAGGAGAGCTCTTCACATGTCCAGCTCACCTGATGAAACCAAGACTAGACTGTACTGGTGACCTGAGTTGAGAACCTCCTCATACTCTTTTCTGCTTCACCTGGTACTGTTGCCACAAACTTGAAGCTGCCGCTGCTCGGCAGTCTGATTCTGTATTTTTGCAGTCTGTGGTTTCTAGATAGGGAGAGGACCCTTTACTGAGACTAAAGAGAGAGGACAGCTACTAGGAATGCCTTGTTCAAATTTAATGAGCAGTACCACTTCTTTCTGGGTTTCGTGGGAGAAGATTTGATCCTTTAGTTCCCAATGACATATATTCTCAAAGAGTCAGGGAAGCTGGAAACATCAGTCATCCAGAAGGAAAATATGCAAAGAGGAAATGCACATGCCATACTCACCCCAGTAATTTGCATTTTAAATCTGCATTGGACAAATTCACCCAAACTCTGCTTAGCAGTCCACTTTTGCGAGGACTATTTTAAAAGAATTGGGGCAAAACAAAAAGAAGAAATTAAAACCCTTGGCAAAACCCAGACACCAAAAGCAAGAAAAAATGGAGCCTTTCTCCTATATTTGGAATTCTTCTGTCCTAATTATACCCTTTGGACTACAAAATGGGACTGAGAGCTGAAAGATTCTTGGCGTTAGGGAAAGACTTTTGTCAGGATACAAACAGGTTTTGCTTTGGTGTCTGTGTTCTTGGAGACTTCAATTCCTTCAGTGTTCCAGGAGTTCAGTGTTCTAGGGAAAGAAAAAAGAAGTAACAAGACTATAGTAGTTATGCATTTACTTTGCAATGACCCTCCAGGATTACATCACCCTGGAAGTTAGCTATTTGGCGCTCCGTTCAAGAAATTGTCTCCATCTCAAGATTTCTGTTAAAACCACATAAAGGCTAGATTTAGTTACTAGAGATAACCTTTGCAATGACTTCCTACCAGTGCTGGGTACGCTTCACTGGAAGCAGAAGTTGTGAAGCAGTAAAGAGAGGATCCTGGGGCAGGAGGTGGTGCTGGGCTATTAAACCTTCTTTATTAAAGGACAGGACAGCTCTATGCTACTGCAAAGGTCACAACTTTGAATTTGGCTCTCTTTCTTGCCAGCATCTCATATACTAATGCAGAAGCACAGCTATTAAAATAGAATTAAAAAAAAAAAATTGTCACTAACCGTGATAAGTTCCTTAAAGGCTAGAAAGATTTTCTTAACCAGTAAAGTTTTTTGATGTAGTGAAGCCAGATATGTATCTGGGTGGATGGGATGACATTTATACCATTTTCTGAAAAAATTATCTGCTGGACATTTTTTAGAAGTTTCTCAAATTTATTCATTAACATTTTATTTTCTGTAGCCTGCTAAGTTGGAATTATGAAAACAATACCAGCAACATTTTGGAGTGTTCTTCAAAGCATTTTTTAAATAGTTTTTCAATATTATGTGGCAAGAAGTGAAACACACAATATTTTTTCTATTGTACAATAGAATACACACAAACATAATAGAATATGAATGTTTTACATTTTTAAGAAAAAAAGAAAAAACACAACAATAAACGCACGTTTTAATGCATTGAGGTTGTGCCTCTTGCAAGCAATGTTGTCTCTCCCCGCTTTTGCTAGGGAGAGACATCCTGCATGGAGAACATGACCATTTCCTTGTTTGATTTATGTATTCCCCTCATGGCCCAAGTTGCCACTGGAGCCAACAGTAACTGAGGACATGCGAAGAAAGCAAGAGTGGGTCCTCTGGAGCTGCTACCAGAAAGAGTGATAGAACATAGCATTTCCTGAAGTTTGTTTTTATGAGGGACAGGGGGAGGGGGTTATTTTGGTTCTCTTCTCTGTCTGTAAAATAGTTACCATGAGAATGTTGTGGAGCATCCCGAGAGCTGGAGCGAAGTTGCACACATGACATTAACCAGGAAAAAAGCTCCCTCTGTTACTCTGTAAATTGCCTTCCATGGTGATCGTGGGAAGCAGCCTGCCCTCCCTCAGTTTCAGAATGAGGCAGTTGGTGGCACCAAAAACAATTGAAGCAAATTTGCTACCAGTGCTGTTCTGCTGCAGCCCAGACACAGAAATAAAAACAGTCTCTGTGACGAGTATCAGATTTCTCAGTATGAGTTAGGCCTTTTGCTGGCTGTTAAAAGCATACAGTTAATAATGCATTAAAAACTTAAATGCTAGCATCTACACAGAGTGACCAGTGAAAAACTCCGTGACAAACTTTTCATTTACTCCTGTCTTCAAAATTGTTACTGGGTTTTCTGTTTACTTTTCCCCATCTAGTTATTTCCATCCATCTGCGGTAATTGTGACTGAAGACTGTGGGACTGTTTCTTAGATTGGTGGAGACTTTAAAAGTGCTGAGCTGTACATACATATACATATATATATATATTTAATGTAATGTCTGTCTTTCCTACAGCTTGCATGCAGCTCTATAAATACGTTTTCTTGTCTTTCCTTTTCACTCACCCGCCCAGTTCTTCTGTGACAACTAGCTGCCTTGGCAAAATGCCTCTGGGTTTGCTTCATACTACATAAAGTCTGGGCAAAGGAATGCTTTCTAATACATTTATGTAGCTGATTAAGAAGAAAACTAAACCTAGGACAAGAACAAAATTAACCACTGGCTTATTAGTTTGCCGTTGTTTCTTGCATACAGAAGTGTTTTATCAAACATGTTTTTTTTATAAGTAAATAAACAACAAACAAGAGTATCAAGCTTAGCCCAGCATGACTATTAACAGTGGTTACTGCTGACAGCTTTCTGCTGTTTCAAAACAGTGTTTCATTCCCTTAACTCCATTGTCAGTGGGAATAAGGCAATACCAAACCATCCAGCAAAGATGCATGCAACGGGGAGCATTCATGCCTTACTTTTGTCTCAACTAAATGGTGTTCTGACTAAATTGTACCAGGAGACTTGGGCCTGATACCCCCCAGCGCCTGAGGCTGTGTCTACAGCAGAAATCAGACCCCACAGTCCCCTTGCAGTGAGACAGGACGGGGCTGTGTTAGGAGAGGGCTCCTTTTCCAGACCCATGCAAATCAAAGTTACTGAATAAACGTGGAGAAAAAGATTCCAGAGTTTACAGCATACATCTCTTGGTTTTGGACAGAGCTCTTGTTAATGTTGAATTGGAAATATTCAGCATAGGGAGAATATGCCATATTATCTTGACCCATGGCAAACAGAACTGTGGCAGCAGCCCCCTGGATTTAACAGAAGTCATGTGTGAGCATGGGTTTATTGCATTTGCCTGGGTACAGTGTCATATGTTAATAAAGCAGGATGCAGCAAGCAAATTCACTCTTGCTGTTCACTCCCCCTGGGCAGGAGTTAGGCTCTTCAGGAACTTGCAGTGTGAAAGGTTTGTATACTCAGCTGTGAACAAGGAGCCCTTGCGATCCTGAGTGATGTGGGTCCAGATGAGGAGCGGGCAGATTGGGCAGTTTTCCTGTTCTCTCCCAAAAAAGCCAGCTTGTAACTTCAAATCTCTTAAGAGACTATTCTGTGAAGTGGAATTCTGGTCTCTCTCCTAACCATCGTACTTGCGTCAGTCTGCCTCCCGTGCTCTGTAGCCCACATCACCTGGCAGCCTTCTGATGGTAGCAGCAGCCCACCTGGTTTATCTTGGCAAGATTTGCCATCACTCTCTTTTTTTAAAAGAATGCTTGAATCTTTACGTCTTCTAACCACTATTCTGTTTTGTTTTGTTTATTTCACTTCTTCCGGACAATATAAAACCTTTTTCCAGGAATTAAAAATATGTTCTTAATTACAGGGCTTCATACAAACTCAGATAGAGGGAGATAATAGTACAACAAGGGAATTTCAGTCTGCCTTCAAACAATTTAATTCTACCTGGGAGCTTAAGCACATTGACTACAACTTGTGTATACCATAGTTTCACTACAGAAGAGAAGAAGGGAAATTTTGTTTTCTGCAGTTTATGGCACATTACACTGATAAACAGAAGCACGTACACGCATTTGTGTACTTCCTACTTAGAGCAACTTACAGATAAAAAGAAAAAAAGCCTAAAACAGCACTACTTTTACTAATTTTTTACTAATTTAAATTTACTAATTTAAACTACTTTTTACTAATTTTAAGTCAAGAGTTGACTTAAATTGGCTGTGATACAGAAACAAGTTTTCACCTGTCAGTTCCACATTTTGCCTCAATATTTATCCAGATAGATCATTTCACTCCACTTATTCTTGTTTGATTAGCACCAAAGAAGTCCACGTTTTTATGCTGGTTCTCTCATTTTTTGAGATAGAAGAGCATTTAGTCTGAATAAAACAGCAATTGTAATAACCTGATAATCAAATAGAGTATGTAATGGAAGTCCTTTCAGAAGCAATGTTCTTTGAAGTGTGTATGATATTTAAGATATACGTGTTGAGTTGTGCTAGTGATTTGAACAGCTCTTTTTGGGAACACCACTGACTTGAAATCTCTTGGATTAGATCTTGAGATGTTAAAATTATACAGGATGTGCAAGTGGCATGTGGGAATACCAGCATCACAGACAATACTGGCAGGGAGTATGGAGCATCTGGATTTAGGGACTCACTGGGAATTTTTCTCCAGGATGCTGTGACTTGCCAAGAGGTGATGCGGGTGGATCTTCCTGAGATTTATGCATCCTTTCATTTAACTTTCTTGTAAGCACTAAGTTTTGAGGACTTGCTTAGAGTGTGAGTAAAAAAAAAAAAAAGATAACTCACTTCTAATATTTCACTGAACAGAATGAATATATTTGGTGTAAAAATTTAACAAAAGAAAAGTTAAAGATTTTTAAACTAACTTTTAACCTGACTAAGAAAATTTCAAGTTCAATACACAAATGAATGTCTATTACTGAAATGATGGAGGCACGGTGTGCTGTGCTATTTCATTTCTGATGCATTATTAAGATTAAAAGAAAATGACAAGAGCTAGGGCTGCTTAGTGGGATTAAAATCTTCAGATTGCTGGTAGGATTTTCAGGCTTACATGCCCAAGTAGCAGTGCTATAGCTCACCATAAAATGTAGTCAGTGACTGCCTTAAACCACAACTCTTCCTGGGAAAGAAAAAGCAACAAAATCTAAAAAACTCCCTGTATTTATCTTAATGTAAATCTTATCCACAGCATAGACCTAGTACCTTTTATTGCCACTGTTGTTTCATTGTAGTTTAAATATTAGCCTTTGTAGTGCATTTGCCAGAAGCAGCATTCCCTGTGTTTTATTAAAAGTAGCTGAAGTTTACCTCCTGTTATTTGTAGATAAAAAGGCTCCTTTTCTGGCAACAATGCGAATGCCATTATGTGTGCTGCACAAAGTTGTAACAAATGTCTGTGACTTGTGTTTCTGCCCATTTGTATTGCATTGAGACTGTAGTGTCTGAATATACGCACATGCATATACATGTGCATTAATTTATGTTGAAAAACAAAGTGCTTTCAGAGTAGTATTTTATTCGCTAAAGTAAGTACCGATGCATGGTTCCTCAGAAGGTGAATGAAGGGAAGATGCTTTTAAAGGGAATGCCAAACTCATACCTGCTGGTCTCCTGTAGTATTTGTGGGATCCTGGTATGTGTACAGAATTAGATCCCAGTTCAGCAAAACATTTAGTCAGGAAATAGGAAAAAAAAAATGTTTACAGTGTCAATTTAGAAGTTTGAATCCAGAGGAGCTGCAGTGCTATATTTTCATATCTTTATAGTTCATATAATAGAATCATAGAATTGTTTGCGTTGGAAGGGACATTTAAAGGTCATCTAGTCCAACTCCCCTGAAATGAACATGGACACCTACGGCTACGTCAGGGTGCTCAGAGCCCTATCCAGCCTGACCTTGAATGTCTCCAGGTTTGGGACATCCCCCGCGTCTCTGGGCAACCTGTTCCAGTGCTTCACTAATTGATTGTGAGTGAAAGGCATTCTTTTCCCTTTCTTCCTATTTTTTAAGCTAATGCCTGCAAGAAAGTGCCCTGATGCTATTTTTTATTCATTTTTGGTATTAGTCTTCCCTAACATATGCATCTATGACGACTCGATCGTAGCTGAAGCAGCAACTCCTTTTGACTTCTGTTAGATTGAGGTTTTCTTGTGGTCCATGAGCAGTATGATGTGAATCCTCAATGCTTTGGCCCCAGTGTGGAGGTTGACAGAAGTTCCTTACAGCAGAGATAGTACAGGAGGGAAATGCTGTGCTGTTCTGCTCTATCTGGAAATATTACTCTTTTAAGAAACTGCTTTGTTGGAGGCCACAGCTCACAGTCAGTCTTGCAAGCTGCAGGACTGGTAAAGCTTCTGGTTTCAATTGGTTTTGTGACTCATGCTGGATCCCTTGGAGTCCAGGGATGAGCCAGAACTGCATACTTTTTTTCTTTGTGGGACACGCCATTAGGTCACTCTCTCTTCAGACCAGGTGCTTTGCTTCCCAGTGACTTGCAGAACTTGGTGTTGTGGAGGTCTATGACCTTCTGCCAGCTTTGATCAAAGCCAGGCAAGATGCTTATGAGTTGCAGTGGGATGGATGGATGGATGGACACATACACACTCAGCATGATTGCATTAGCCTTGTCTCCTTAGAAAAACAGATGAAAGCTATACAGTTTAATAGCTGAATACAAGTTCTGTGGGCAGTAATAGGAACAATGCTTCCTCTGCCACACCATACAGAGCTGGCTGGCTTCTGAGGCTCTCTTTGAAGAGCTGGGGACAGGCACAGTGCTGCAGTGGGGAGACGTCTGCAGTGTGAATAAACACATCTGGGCATTGCTTGAGGGGGGCTGACACTGGTGTCTACCTAAGCACATGCTTTCCACTTGAGCCTCTGTTTGGAATAAGTTCCATGAGGAAGAAGATACCTTGATCTTGTTCATGAAGCCTGGGGCACAGTAATGCTTCTAATAGCACACTGCCCAGCTCACTTCAAGACGTGTCCGTGCCCACAAGGACAGATGGTAGCCAGAGATATGTATTTTACATTATTGCTTACTTTTCCACATTGAATAAAAAAAAAAGGTTGTCAGCAGAGAGAGGGAGGTGATTGTCCCCTTCTACTCAGCCCTTGTGAGGCCCCATCTGGAGTACTGCGTCCAGGCATGGGGCCTCCAGCACAAATGAGGCACAGAGCTCTTGGAAAAGGTCCAGAGGAGGGCCACTAAAATGATCAGAGGGCTGGAGCACCTCTCCTGTGGGGAAAGGTTGAGGGAACTGAGCTTGGAGAAGAGAAAGTTCCAGGGAGACCTCATTGTGGCCTTCCAGAACTTGAAGGGAGCATATAAACAGGAGGGGGAACAACTGTTTACTCAGGTTGATAGTGATAGGACAAGGGGGAGAAGTTTTGAACTAAGACGGGGAGATTTATGTTGGATGTTAGGAGGGAGTTTTTCACACAGAGGGTAGTGAAGCACTGGAACAGGTTGCCCAGAGAGGCTGTGGAAGCCGCATCCCTGGAGGCATTCAAGGCAAGGCTGGATGTGTCTCTGGGCAGCCAGGTCTAGTGTCTGGTGACCCTGCACATGGCAGAGGGGCTGAAACTGGGTGATCTTTCAGGTCCTCTTCAACCCCAGCTGTTATACGATTCCATGATTTCTCATCCATTGTACAGGATTCCCAGGAACCTGTTGCCAGTAGCTGTGATAAAATTTCTTAAAAATTGCATGAATTTGGCTGGAAATGCACTTTTCAGCTGTCACATAGAGCAGCTGCTACAACAGCATTAGTGGGCAAGCTTTCCTCTTTGCTATGCAGCTTTGTCAAAGTCATCTCCCACAAGTTTTTTTCTGGGAATGAGAAAAAATCTGTCCCATTACAAAAATAGCAGTAGTTATACACTTTTTCGAAGTGAAGCCAAATATTGACAATGTGGAGGAAGTTAAAAATTTGGTAAGAAAGAGAAGGAAATATTGGCTCTCTTTCAAGCTAGTTGTTTTAAAAGTTGTAGGCATCACCACATGTGCACATTCGTTTGAGTAGCAGACTTCTTTACCAGAACTCAGAGTGAAACTGGAGCTAAGGTATATCATAGGTAAAAAAAACAAAACAAACAAAAAAAACCGAACAAACAAACTGATTTTACTTTGGACACACTGGAGAACAGCTCATTTTTTACCCAGAATCTTTTGGCAGGTAACTGTGTCTTTCTTGCACACACGTGCTGTTTTACTGTTGCAATATATTTGAGAAATCGAGATGTTTTGGGCTCTGCAGGACACAGAATCCTGTGCCTGTGTGCATCTCAAGCTGCGGGAAACCTTTATCTTTAATTACAGACTATGATCTGAATAATGCAAGAACTTTATATCATACAGAGATAAAGCATGATTGCATACATGCAAGTGGAGATTGTTAAAACAGTGGAGTATTTTTCCTCTCATTTTAATTGCTCAATCATATTAAATCAAGATTTTTCTTTAAAGTAACTGTATCTTTAGAGCAATGCTTTGGTTACCATTTGGAGGTAAGAATTTTATAGAAATCATGCCTCCTCTTGATGTCCAAGTCAAGATATTTACTGTGCCTTTATTTCTGTTCTACCTTTGTAGGTTTCTACCTTTGGTGTACACCTGTTTTTGGCTACTCAGAGTTTCAACCTGATCGGACTGCAGTTGGCCACATTCCTGCAACAGAGAGCTGGGAGATGCACCTGGCTACTGTTGGATTCAAATTATAGCATGTGACTACATTTCTACGTTGCTTTCTGTAACTTCAACATCATTCTTCTACCTGCGAGGTTAACGTTCAATGCTGTGGAAAGGATTTTGACAATTACATCTGGACCTTTAGCAATCTGGACCTTTACCATCACTTTGGCATTTGCAGTTCTTTCAGCAGCAGTGGGCTGAGATGTTGCAGTACAGTACTCGGAACTTTGAGTCTGGTTAAACTAATAGTTAATAGCTACTGCAGATTTACTTTACTCTTGAGCCAAGAAGGGATGAATGCTGGGAGCCAAATCTGAAAGCTCGTCACAACCACATGAGGTGGAAAAGCAGTCTCTGCGACATATTGATAGCTGTGGATGACAGATATGATATTTATTGCCACGGACAGTAAAATTTATATATATTAAAAAAATGCAAACTTCGGCAAACGATGGGAAGCACTGACAGGAAACGCCTTAGAACAAATTTCTGCAAGAAAATGTGGCTGGAGGAAGCAGCTTCAGTGAAAATGTTTTATTTGTTCTGATCCTGGGGGAAAATGGTAGAGCACAAGAAAAGTCAACTTCTGAAATATCATTTCCCTTTACCCAGTGAAAGTCACCTCAACTCTGATAAATAAGGAGGATGTTCTTCCCTGGACAACTTTGCAATTAGAGATATTTGTGTACTATCAGAGAATAGAGTTATTCTCTGTACTCCAGCTAAATTAAACTAGATTGTCCAAAAATGTTCGGATTGCCCTTTTTTCTTGAGTGACTAAAAAACTCTCTGTTAAATATTTAATATGTATATTGTTCCCCTTCTTTCTGCAATATTAGTTTTAATGTATAAGAAACCTAGCAGAGTGCTAAGTAGAACAGTAGTTTTATACTCTTGAAGATTGAAAACTATGCAAGTTCTTGATCAAATTACAGCTTTCCCCCTTTTTTTATTTTTTATTTTTCCTAGCCTAGCTATTGCAGTCTTGTGACACTGCCTGGTTACTGGGAAGAAAAACTGAATTCTGAATAAGAAAAATTAGGAAGATTGCTTTGATAGGCCAAATTGGATAAATTGTTAACCACAATAGATATTACAGCTTAGAAATATTAGAAAACAAGGCTGAAAGAGGCATGAGATATTTTTATCTATCACAGTAATGTAAGACCAGCGTTGGGATATTCTACATAAAAGAAGATAATTGTTCATTCCAGTGTTGCAGATGTCCCCAGATGACAGTGTATATGATGTTTGCACAGAGACCTCATCACTCTCTATAACTACCTGAAAGAAGGCTGTGACAAGGTGGTGGCCTCTATTCCTAGGTAACAGCAATAGGATGAGGTGGAATGGCCTCAAGTTCTGCCAGGAGATGATAAGGTTGAAGATTAGGAAATAATCATTCTCAGAAAAAATGGTGATGCAATGTCGCAGACTGATTAGGGATGAGGTGGAGTCATCCCCATTGGAAGTATAGAAGAAATGAATAGAAGGTATGATTTAAGTGGGTTACTGAACATCTTTGAGGACCTCCTCTGTAGCACCCTCTCCAACAGCTCCTCATCCCTCCTGTGTTTCCAAACAGGGATCAAGACAAATCTAGGCTGCCATCAGCTAGAACTCTCAGGTTCCTTTCTTGGAGGTGCTTTCCAGCCTCCTGTCCCCCCATCCCTACATAGAGCCAGGGCAGCTCCACAGGCATGTATTGTGCTCTTGGTGAAATTTATACAGTTGCTGATTGCACAGCTCCTGTTTATGCCATCAGCAAAGTGTGTTTGTGTCTTTGCTCTAGTTGGACCTACAGAACAGCCTCTGCACAAATGCTGACATTGCAGAGCATCGCCTGGGCACACAGCTACTTCCTTGCACCAGCTCTGCGATGGAAATTGTGGAGCATTTGTAAGAGATGGGCACGCACAGGGAAGAGATGGCCACTGTCTTGTGTTCCCAGTGCTTGGGCAAGTGGTTTCCAGCCCATGTGGAGAACCAGAGGGACACCCAGGAGGCCAGCAGGAGCTATGTGGAGGACCACACAGGAAAGTGGAAGCAAGGCCTAGGCGAGGGGTGATCTCCTTGCAACGCTGCTTTATTTGCCTCTCACCTCAAGTTCAAGCAGCCATGGCTCTGGGCAGGAGCAGAAACAAGTGCCGCTCAGTGACATCATCTTGGGTGGCTCCATCCAACCCAGCCTTGGGTGCCACATGCTGATGTCACAGTGACAGATGATGACACAAGGGCCTCGTGGTGATGCCTGAGCATCTATCTCCCTGCGGAACGCCCAGGCAGTGCCGGTGCATTTGCCTTGTCAGCAGGCAGGGTTGCAGACTGTCTTGCTGCATGAGTGGCTGTATTCTCTATCTCTTGTCCAAACCAGAGAGGAGAAATTGAGATGGAGGCATCATCATCAGAAACAGCTTCTCTTTCTGATGTGGAGGTGCTGCTTGAGACCACAGCCTCTGCTTTTTGCAGTCTGCCAGGACTGGACCCAGCAGCTGCTGTCAGCGCTGCAGGAACAGAAGTGATGGAAGAACAGGACTCAGAAATGGTTCCAGTTGAGAAGGATAACAAAGATTTATGTCTGAGTTCCTCTGAGGGAAGCGCTGGCCAAGCCAGTGTCTTCACATCGCTCAGCTTCCCGCAAAAACTCTGGGTGCTGGCGGAAAGTGGGGATGTGAAGAGCGTTTGGTGGGGTCTCGGAGGAAACTGCCTGGTCATCGAGGAAGAACTGTTTCTGGTGGAAGTCCTGGCCAAGGAAGGAGCCGTGAGAGTGTTTGGCTGTACGAGCATGAAGAGCTTTGTTCGGCAGCTGAACCACTATGGATTCACCAAAGTTCCACGGAACGTGGAAAGATCTCCTTCCCTTCATGATTTCCTGGCCGAGGAAGAAGTGTTTGCTAGCAATAGGAAAGTAAGTACATCAATTGTTCCCCACGTGAACCAGCTCTCAAAGTACATTCACAAAGTACCTTCATGTAGTCAGGCAAAGCCGTAGGATTCAGGGGAGCGGTAGGTGAAGCTTAACGCCGCATTTGGCTCAGCTCCATGCAGTCATTTCCACCTCTTCCCCGTGTGATGGGGGAGAGAACACTGCTTTTCTCCCGGAAGCAAAGCCTAGCATCATACCAGGCACTCTGAGGAATACAATTCCATCCCAGTTGAAACTAAGACTCCAATATGCCAAGTTCATACCCACATTTGTCCGTAGCCATGAGAAGCACTAGTTCCTGTATGTTGCTGTCCATCAGCCCCTCACTGACAGCAGTAACTCTTCTCCTTTTCCTTCTCCAGTTACTCCTGTACTCCAGCCCCTATTTCAGGAGAGATTTCCCGTACCTGCTGCAACACTGCAAGCGCAGAGCAGCCCGGAAGAGAAGAGCCGTGGATGCCACTGCCACTGCCCCTGGCCTGCAGGAGACTGGGAATGAGAGCGCCCAGAGGAGCAGCCCAGGCGCCCATCCCACGCAGGATGCAGCTGCCGGGCCAGGGAGGAGCGTGCAGGCAGCAGAGCCAGGTTGCACTCAGGCAGCGGCACTCGTGGGGCCCCCGCCAGCCAAGCGGCCCAAGGAAGACAGCCCCCGAGTGCAAGGAGGCACTGCTCGCACCCTGCCAGGCCCTGCTGCAGCACCAGTGCCGGAACAGTGCCGGGCTTGGCCCTGCTTCTGCCAGATGCTGGGTGCCACTCGTGTTCCCACAGCACATGGGGCTCAGCACTTCGTGTTGCCCACTTTGACACCTGGCCGCTCTCAGCAGGAGCTCCCTCAGGCCCCAGAAATGGCCCAGCTGCAGGCTCCCTGGGACGCCCTGTCTTTCCTTTGCACATCTTTTGCAATGGCCATGATGACAGTGGACTGGCAGCCCTGGGCAGCC
Organism: Oreortyx pictus; assembly: GCA_036925125.1. Taxonomy (NCBI): domain Eukaryota; kingdom Metazoa; phylum Chordata; class Aves; order Galliformes; family Odontophoridae; genus Oreortyx; species Oreortyx pictus. The sequence continues at coordinate 81,525,910 of JAUPFR010000003.1, read as the reverse complement.
CTTCACTGCCCAACGTGCACCTGCTGCCAGAACCGGGAAGATGCAGGCCCTGGGACTGCCACGTAGTGTGGGACCCACTGCAGGCAGTGTTGCAGCAACCCCTCCTTACTCATTCCTGATTTGTAGTTCATAGGTGTAGCTTTCTGGAAATGGAATGTTTCCTTAACTCACCTTCTCAGTTCTCATGCCCCTTTATTTATTTATTTATTTACGGATTTATTTATTTATTTAGTTACTTTTTACTTATTTACCTTTCAAGGTAAAATCTCAGGCTGAGTTCCTATTTGGTCTCCCAGCTCAAAGTAGAAGCAGTGCTTCTATCAGTGGTGGAATGCTATTCTCTAGGACTTATGCTCTAGAGTCTTTGCTATAAAGACTGGGTAATGTCTGCGTACCTCACACACTGGGAGAGCTCCTCTTCATCAGAAAACCGCAGAACAGCTTGGGTTGGAAATGACCTCAAGCTGCAGCAAGTTCCGGGACCCTGCCAGAGGCAGGGGCTGCCAGCCACTAGATCATGTAGTGGAACAGATTGCCCAGGGCCCTATCCAACCAGGCATCTCTTGGCAGCTTGTGCCAGCACCTCACCACTCCTTTTGTTAAAAACTTCCCCCTGACATTTAATACAAATCTCCCCTTGAATTTAAATCTAGTCCCCTTGTCACATTACTGTCTACCCTTGTCAAATGTTGATTTCTGTTTACAATCTGCCTTTAAATCCTTGAAGGCCCAATGAGGTGTCCCCTAGCCTTCTTTTTCTCTAGTCTGAATGAGTCCAGTTCCTTCAGCCTGTCTTTGTAGAAGATTTTCATCACCAGAGTGAGGTGAGCATGGTACAAGCTCCTCAGGGCTGCGGTGTCCCCAAGCTGCTGGAGTTAAGGGAGTGTTTGGATAACACTCTTGGTGTTAGGGTTTGAATTTCCAGACAAGTGGTCCTGTGTGGAAGGAGAAGTTGGACTCAGTGATCCTTGTTGGTTCTCTTCCAGGTCAAGTTATTAAATGATTCTAATAATTTTACTGCAAAGAAAAAGTGTGCTGTGTTGGATAGACCTTTCAATAAAAAGTAAGAGAAAGTGTAGTCAAGGTGGTTGGGGGAGTGATGAGAACTGGAATTTACTTCCTTATTTGTTGATCTCCAGTGTGGTGGGTTGATGTTACAATCACCAAACTGTCAGTGGTATGTGCAAACTTACGAGGCATGACCCCATTCCATCTGAAGGAAACAGCAGAACTGTTGTTAACTTTGGCCGGACTGGATTCTGCTCCAAACCCATGTGCTCTGCTCATCAGCAAATTGCAGTGGTTCCTCCATTGGCTGTTGTGAGCTTTGAACTTGGCAGTCTTGTGGCCTTGGTGAGGCAGGGTGCTGCATGGTGATATGTTGTGCTGGCGCGGTGCGCGTGAGTCTGCAGTGTAGACTTGATTGGAAGGCACTGAAAGTGCTGTATGTCACAGTCATTTAGACTGCTGTGCACTTAGCACTGGAAGTTTTATAGAAAGGCAAAATATACAATTCAATTACAACTGCTGCAATGCAATCCAAGTTGATCTAGTTTCTCCCACATGAGCTGACCACAATTTTAAGCTTGGCATAGCCTGAAAGCTTGAAGAATGTATTTCCAGTAATTGCCAGGCCACTTCATTATTTCTGTGTATACATAAACACTAGGCTGTGATCATAGTGGTCATGCTTGAGCTGCTATCTGAAATTCACTTGTGCTATAGGGATTGACTAATCTGGTTCATACTGACAGCAGTTTCCATTTACTGTATTAACTCTCCTTGACTTTGAGTGCCATGCAACCCCAGCTAGAATCAGAAAACAAAACTGTTAAAAAGTACAAAGTGCATGAGTCACACAGCATAAAACGCACGTGTCATCACAGAATCCATTATTTCTTGTCTCAGAAAACGAGGCCAGGTGGCAGAAGATCCATTTATAAGATGCCAAGACTACAGAGCATCTAGTGAGGAATAACAGACGGCCATTTAGCTTTTAATCATATGGGAGAGGAATAGCAAAGAGTCAGTCTTTTGCAGCCTCCAGACATGCTCTTTCTTGGCCTGCATAAATTTCTCCCTTAGTTCTTGTTTCTATTTGTGCACACATCATGGCATTCATATAAGCTAATTCCTAAAAGTTCTGTTCTTTTGTTCCCAGGCAAAGTCCCTTATACAGTCTGTAGGTTTGTGGTTGTTTTTTTTCCTTTTTCTCTCAGCTTCATCTGTTATGAGTTCTCTAGTACAGGGTGAACTAAAGCTCCAAGTTAAAACTGGATGCACTTCTTTATTCCTTCCTAGTGAATCTATTTCTTTTGAGTTTTTTTTCTCAGGATATTGATTGCTGGTAATTTAATGTGTCTTAACTGTGAAAAGCTGTTATGACAGTTTCACACGCTATTGCAGTTTTTTATTTCCCCATTCACAGACAAAAATGGAAGATTTTGCTCACTGGAAACTGTAATATATAATTCAGCTAGCATCACCCCTATCAGTAGCCAGATGCTGTAACTTCCAGCAGTTGGATCGTTATTTTAAAATAGCCCAGTCTATAATAATTCGGCGTGGTCTTTGTTGCATTTCTATAAATGAATTAGTACAATTAAATGAATCTTCAGGTAGTTCACTATTCAGTAAAGGACGTGCTGAACTATTTTGAATTCAGCACATAAAATTAAGCCTGTGCTTAGGGAAGAAGTGGAATAATGCTTGGGACTGCCACCATCCATGCCAGTCCTGTCACAGAATTGTTTCTGTAAGCTGACAAAGGCCTGAACGTAACATAGACATAGTTATATAATTAATTTATATACCACACTTCGGTTCCCTTCCAGTGACAATCCTGTCCTTTTCAGCTCTCACCTAGCTAAGTGGAGCAAGCAAAGTCTTCAAGGTCTCCACACTGTTGTGTAGGATATCCTGAAGACCAAGATGGGTCCATGGACAATATCCGCTGCATTTCCCTGACTTTAATTGGAAAATAATACTCTTTCCAACTGCTTGCAGCTCAACTCAAGGGGCAGAGATATCTGTTGGGTAAATTAAAATTTAAGTGCTCTAATTAGAGAAAGCGAATGAAGTTATAGAAGGAAAAGCCTTATTTGAATTTGGTTTACCTTGAAGAATGTGCAGTGCATTAAAATGAGTGAGCAGAACTGTCTCGAAAGTTCCAGATTTTGAGTGCCCTCAACTTTAGAAGTGCTGCATTTATAGTTACCTGAGCAACTTTCATGCAGTGCTGGTGGAAGGAGGCCTTAGCAGCAGCTTTCCCTTATGGCCTCCCAGAGAGTGACTGTCTCCTTTCCTCACTAGCAAAAGTCACCTCCTCTTGTGCGCAGCCAGAAGTGATTCAAGGTTTTGCCCATGTTAGCCCTTGACTACTCTCCTGCTTTGAATAAAAAGAACAAATTAAGCAGCAAATTTCAGGCCAGGTGAAATGAGAAGTTCCCAAATCATTTGTTGCTCTGGTTTATTAATAGCAATCCTAATTTTGTTTTTTTTTCTTTTGACAGTGGTGTTCCACTAGATAACCCTTGCCTGTCTTCAGATGGGTCTATGTGAGGCCCAAGGCAGATGGCATTCGGGTCCATTAGATTTTCTACATTGCCTTTTGCTATAGGTTAGCACAGCTTTCCTTCAGATGGCTGAGATACTGTGGGAAGTGAAAGATTAGGGAATGCCACACAAAGCAAAATATGATTTATTCTCTAGTTAGTTGGTATTGCTGTGGAACTATGAGGTCCATGGTTGGTAAAGGCCCAAGCCTGACATTGTTTTAGTTCAGCTATATTCAAGCATATGGTTCCACAGAAACACAACAAAACACTGCAGTGGTGGTTATAGGCATGCAGAATAAAGGAGAATTCATGGGTGTGGGGCTTTTTTCAATGGCAAACAAGGGATAGTTTGGAATAAATGGGAGGAGAGAAGACCTTAAAAATAAAGAAGCCATCTAGCATTCCATATGCAGAGAAAACAATTTCCATGCCTCTTATCAAAAATGTGTTAAATCAGCTAACATTGATATAACTTCAAGCAATTAGGAGCACGCTAATAATGATATGAGTCTTCAGCTGTAAATAATTACGCTGCCTCAAGGCTATGCTTTAATTCTTGGCTTGCTGTATCTATAAACAATAATCAAACTGCAAAGCAAGTTGTGTTGTTTTTGTTCACAATTTGTGAAATGATTTCTGTACCCTACAGTGTTGCTGATGGCTATTTTGACCTTCAGGAACTCCGGCCTGTGAGGCTAAGAGCTAATGTGTACTTCCATCGATCTGAGTTACAGGCACACAGCAGGTTACTGTGCCTGTTCTTCACAAGTACAAAAGCTGCTATCGTCAATCAGTGTGTGTTGTGAAAAGGGGGCTTGCTGCTGAGACTCAATAAATAGGGACATTAGGAGGAAATGTTATAATTGCTGCTACCCACATCTTGTTAATGAGTAATGTACAGTTAGACTCCATGCAATTGCAGCTAAACTGTTTATACAATTTATTCTTATGTTGCAACTAACATTTAACATAATGAAGTATCATAATTGCAGCCATTAAAGTCAAGATTAAGATTTGTTTAATTAGAATTAAGAAAATGTAGAATAGACTTTGAAAATGTGGAGTTTAGTGGGTAGAATCTGCAGCATGGAGAGAAATTTAGAGGATGAGTATTATAAAGCTTTGTTTGTAGAAAAGCAGCACAGATAGGGTGTGATTCTCCCGTCGTCACCACTGCTTTTGGAACAGCTCTGTTGCAAAACACACAGTGCACTGACACAGGTGTAAAACTGAAGATGACCTGCCCTCCAGTTCTGATTCTGATTTTTAAGTCCTCTAATCAAATGCAAAATGGTATGTGTTTAGAAGGTAATGTGTGTATACTTGGCTTCCTGATGAAGTTTTCAAGCAGAGCTTCTGTTTTCTCCTTGGTGCAAACATGGAATAAGATTGGCATGAATGGAGGATTAAGAATGGACAGTGATACAGAGCTATTATACACACACACGCATGCATACACATATATCATATCTACGTTGTTAATAGAGTAAGGGCTCTCAACTGTTTTGAAGCACTTTGCAGATACACATCCAGATTAAGGCAAGCACCAGTATTTGGGTGGGAAAAGTGTGGAAAACAGACTGGAGACCTAAATCAGAAACTGTAGGGGATACCTGTGTAAATTGCAAGCAGCTTTTTGGAACTCTAACTGCATTCAAGGGCAGCAGTAATATCGTAAGGCTTCTAGATTGAATACAACCCTGTGTTAAAGTTCTGATGGAGCAAAGTAGACGGTAAACTAAAAATGCCATGTTATTTCTGAGGCAGCTCAATTAGCTGGGAAGGGCACCTGGGTGGGGTGTCTGTCTCCTAGGGCTGGTATGCCCACAGGAAATACTACTGCCAATTTCACCTCGGCTTTGAGAATGTGATGCAAAAAATACCACAGTCTGTGTTGAAAAGGAAATGTTAGGAACAGAAAAATCAAAGTAATTTTAAAATTTTCTTGATGTATATATTTTTATTATTATTTTCACATTGTGATTTCTTTTCCCCGATCCCATTTCAGAGTGGGATTGAACATTTTGCTGTATTTGGCATGAACTGGTTAATTTGACATGCAGTGGTTAATTGTTTGGGTATACTGTGATTTCTGTTGTGAGTAGAATTTTGTACAGATCACAGTTGGCTGAGATATGAAACTCAGGAACATTTTTTTTTTATTTTCATAGTTTCCAGAAGCCTTTATGTATATATTTTTTTTATATCTTCATATTATTTTCAGATTGGACTTTGAATTTACTGAGTAAATATATTGCAACAAAGATCTTTGTAGTGGCATACTAAAGAACTCACTGATCATAAACGCTGTAGTCAAACGTGATAATTTATGCAAAGAATAATTATAGATGACAAACAAAAACAAAGACCAATTAGGACGATTACTGCTGTGGTGTCATATCAAATGAAATTTTTATCGTTCTTTCTCTCAGCACTGGACTAAATCACAGCATAAACCTGTTGATCAACATTTCTGAAAAAAAAAAAGAACTGAACAGCTGCAAATATTGGTATGATGCTGAAGGTTACAGACAAAGTCAGTGTTTATCTAAGATTTAGAAGCACATTGATTCCCTTTAGAAGGATTTATATAAACATGGAATAAAATTGGCATTGATTTCATTTTTAGGGGAGAAGTCACTGGCTTTAAGATAAGACACATTCAAATATATTTGGTTGGCTTGCAAAGAACTGTGAGCTGTGCAGTTGTGTCTTTTTTCTTGGCTTGCTTTCAGTACGTACAAAATAAAAGTCCTGTGGCAGCATTTTTAAAACCTGACTTACTTATTTATTTTTTAAATAAGGTGCAGCACTGCTTGCTGAAACATGATGGTCCTGTTCTCACACGACATAAGCACAGGTAACGTGGATTCCCACAGCTGCTCAACATACTACTAAAACAATTTGTTTTTGAATGCTAAGGACTGTTTCTAGTTCCATTACCCTTAACTTCTAACTGATGTATTTAGGGGAACTCATGGCTCAGGGTATCAGAAATGCTCCCTCCTCTCCTCACCTTCTCATGGCTGTTGTGCAGATAGCAGGAGAAAGCCTAAGGCTTAGAGACATCTGGAAGGGGACTGCAAAGGGCTGTTTGGATTACCCACATGATACCTTGCTGATCAGAGGTAGCAAATGCCTAATCTAGAGAAAAATGTCTTTTTCAAGTGCTTGTAAGTATGGTCCTTGGACATGGCAATGCTTGTGTAGAAAGCTGTCAGGACTATTGATACACACTGTTATGGTGGACTTCTAATCAGTGCCATAGCCCTCTGCATCAGCAGAGGATATTCTAAGGTATGTTCTCTTGATGGCTGTAGGCAGGGACAAAAAGTACTCCATCAGTCTTTGCCAAAGAGACCCCAGGGAACCTCTTACCTGACTTTAAATGTAGTGATCATATGTGAGCAACACATGCTAGGTGGTCTCCTTGGAGATATCAGTAGTGATAGGAGCACCAGCCCACCTTGTCTTCATCTGTGAAATCTCTTTCCTCCTTTCTCCTCAGAAATCAAGTTAGGCATGGAAGAGAAGAGGGGGATGCAAACTCTTTACCCTCTTGTTTAGAGCTGATAGCTGATAGTTCATTATTTCTAGAAAAATAATTTTTATAGTGCTTAAGGCAGATACTGCAGAAGTGAGGTAGATAGACTGAATCAAGATGCATTTAGCATCTGTGTTCCTGCCCTTCAGAAAGGGAACCTCATCCAGCTAGAGCTGGTCTGTTCTATTTTACTGATGAGAAGTCCTACCACCCTACCAGGATTTACTTTATTACTTAGTCCCATTGGTAAGGGTTTCCACTGGTTAAAAAATAAGAAAATAATAAGCCTGATGCAAATGATACATCTTCTAAAGCTATTGTGCCTGAGTAGGTAGCACAAAGGGTTTCCAGCCGGGTGCCACCCCATGGAGCTATGTTGTTGCAGCTCCCTTTGTCCGTGGCACCAGGGATGCCAATGTCCTCAGCTGACTCCAGCTAAAATTGGCTAAGCAGCTCTTGGCAGGACTTCACATCCCACCACAGGGCTGTGCCCTCAGACAGAAGAGAATGCTCAAAAATGAAGCAACCCACCCTACCCCCTCCTCACCCGGGCCTCTGTGGCCACCCTGCAAAATTAGGGTGTGTGACCCTTGACACACCCCACAAAATTAGTCCCGTCTTTTAATATCTCATTAGAAAGGCTTTTTTCCCTTTTGCTAAACTTGCCCAACTGGCAAAAGAAAATAAGAGCCCTGAGAAAACATTTGTCTTTGTGCTGCAGGAGGGGAAAAACTAAATCCCATTACATTAGGTCTCTTCAGCCGGGAGTGCAATGATAACGACTGCAGAGAAGCAATTTTAGTACTTCCCAATGATTACAGGTTTATAGTTTCATAATTATTTAATGCTCGTTAGATTTATCTTTTTAAGTATGCTGCTTCTGATGCAAGATCTCTTGCTAAGCTAATTTGGAGTGACTCCCTGCCAAATCAATATCAGTCTTCTGGCAAATATTATTAAATATTTGTTTGATACCTATTTACAAGTAGGAAAATAATTTTGCTGCCAAGAGATTGTAAATGTGTGGAAAGACCCTCTGACAGCTTACTTCACTCACTGCCTACGAGCCAGCGTCTGCATGCCAAAGTTGGAAGACTAAGATGAAGAACATAATTAAGGAAACATATGAAGGCTAGCGCAGGGTTTGAGATTAATTAGCTGTGCGTCAATAATCTCATCAATATCCGATTAACAAATGACACATTGCCCAATGAAACATATTGATTCATTCACCCTCCACACTGTTAATAAATTGAAGCTGCTTTGCTAAATGAGAAAGCTGACAAAATAATGGCTTCCTAATATTCTGCCAGTATTGTGATAAAAACATAAAATTAGCCCAAAGTATACTTAATTTAGCAGCACTGTCATTGCACTTATGAAGCCTGCTAATGCAGTGGTTCAGAAAGATATTTTTGTAGGCTGATTTGTAGAATGAAAACATTAATACAGGGATGTGCACAGAGCTAGAAATGTAGACGTTAGCTGTTGGAATTGGGGTCCTTAGATGAATGTGTTTTTCCAGAAGTGAGGAAAATGCGTTGCTTAATGTTGGGAGTGGAGTTTTAATAGCTTTTTTTTTGGCTAAGTTTTTGCTAAATATAATAAAATGTAAATGTTTAAGAGTAGTATGTAAAAGACCAGAATACAAATTTTGTCACTGGAATTTTTTTCCAATTTGTTTAACAGGGATAGTATCGGTACTTTGCCTCATGAAGACCAAATTTAAAAAAATGTGCTTTTTGAGAAGGAATATTCAGAAAAGTTGATGAAGGAAGCAGGTGGGGAATTAAAGGTGTCTTGCTTTCCTTCCTATGCGTTGACACACCCTGTCTGCTCCTACAGAAGAAATTCTCTGTTAAAAAATGGGGACAAGATGTGTGCTATTTACTTGTCTCATTGATCTGCCAAGGGCATTCAAAATAATTGAAAACACCAGCAGCATAAAGCACTGATGGTGTCTTTTTGCTGTGCAAGTAGTACTACCTTGTTGGATTCTTATGGTTGAAAGAACTTTGCTACCACAGCTGTGTCTCACACTGACTGCATTAGTGAGGGGCCGAGGAGATGCTGCCAGCCTTCAGGCTCTGAGCATGGTTTTACCTGGCACAGAAGTGGGGAGAAAGCCCCTCTCACAGCTTTGCAAAAAGGGATGCTCTTTTCTACAAGCTGCAATTCCTCCTTCTGACGGGGATAGCGTGTGGGTTTAAATACTGAGGAAAGCCTATGTGGTGACCACCCTCCCTCCCTCAACACCCACCCATGACATCTGCTTGCTGAGTGGCACAGCAAGGCAGTGCCATCCCAGTTACCTCCGACCGCTTTGCTTGGAACAGCCCACCACACTCCTCCTCCCAGCCTAAGGGGGCTGCTGGGAGGGTCTGTCCCCACAGGCAGTGGTGGGCAGCAGGTGTGAGGGGGACCCGTGGTGGAGGGAGGCAGCTGTGCTGGCTGCCTGCCCATCCCGCTCTGCTTCGGAGATGCTGGCACGGTGCCTTCTCCCCATGGAAAGCAGGGTCAGGCTGAGAGTGTGGGGATCCTCTGGAGGGTACCAAGTTGGGACCTGTGCCTGGTGGCAGAGCTGCATGACACGACAGTGGTTTTGCTGGGTTTGGACACCTCCGTGCATCTGAACATGTACTGAGAATGCTCTGTATGGCAATCAACATACTGGAGGTTCTGGGAGGCAGATGATTTTTGTTTACCTGCTTGTGTGTGTGCTCATGTGTACACATTACAGACAGATCCAGATGTAAAATCTTGTCTCAGGCTCTCCAGTATGGAAAGTGGCTCCTGACAGTTTTCAAGGTCCATGTCCTAGGAAACTGGAGGGTTTGAGATCTAGGGGCCAATGTCTTTTTTTTTTTTAATAACTATTTACTGTTCTTTTGAGGCTTTTATTATTCATTGTTATGCATTCAAAACCTTAACTCTTGGACCTCACGAAAAGGTTTTATGGCTGTGGCTAGAAATTAGTGATCAAAAAGGCTCTTTAAGCATTTAGGCTCATTGCCTTGTTGTTGAGGATTGTTCCCCACCGTGAACAACTATTTCCAACCCCATTTTAAATGAACCAGCTAACGTTTGGTCCATCTGTACTTGGCTCTTAACTAACTGTCATTAACTTTTTAGGGCTCCATGATATGCTGAATAACTTGGAACAACTAATGATTTTATCACCAATCTTAATATTTAGAGTTCCCTGTGGAGTCGTGTATGGTTCTTAATGAAACCATTATTTACAGGATTAAAATCTCTTGGCAAATTCCTTTCCTTCCGACTGCACAGAAATTAACACAGGCTTACAGTCCAACCTGGGATGAAAAAGGGCTTTATATGACTTACCTCTGCTTTCTTTAAAAATATTATCCCTATAAAACATCAACAGTCAAAATTACAGCTTATTAACTTTCTACTTGAGCTCAATTTAGGATAGCTTATTATTACTGGAAGCAATTATTATTAGTTTGAATCTACCTTGTTTTAGGGTTTGTCTTTATAATAATTAATTATTTGAATATCAAGCACCCAGGTACTCCTACCAAAACAGGAAACTTAAAATAATAAAAGATAGTTCCCATTAAGAAGGACATCCTTGTAGCCAGTGTTGTAGGAGTGTTAGATTTTGCGATCAGTAGCATGAAATTCATTATCTGAAGTATTTGAATAGATATAGATACTACTTATAGAATAGATATTACTTATAGGAAAAAAATACATGAATTTCTTATTGGGTCTCTGGCTGTGTTCACAGCCTCTGGCACAGTCACTGGGTAAGAATTTCATTCGACATAATTTAAGTTTCATATGTGGAGATTTCTTGACTTCAGTGAGTACCATGAACTTGTATCATGCTTCTTGTACACCCACTGTTTTTAAACTTAACCCTGAAATAATCTCTTTTCACAAATATTTTTGAATTTCTGAAGTATTGGTGAGGTTTGTCTTGACAACTTAAGGCTGAGGGCTCTCTGATGTTGTAACTTGTGATCTTGGAATGTATGAGAACACCTGTCCCAGCTCAGGAGTGAGGCAATGAAAAGCATCTATAGCTTCTGTTGAAGCCACTTAAACAGTTAGGTCCCTCTGCTGTGCCATGATGTAGATGCTCTGCATGCTTTGACCAGTTACAAATCATAGTGCTATCTTCTTCCTACGCATAGGCGGGGAATACTCAAGAACAGTAACTTCTCCAAGGGCACATGTCCACCACATATCATGACTGGACTTTGGAGCAGTTCAGTCAATAGCAGAGCTCCTGAAAACTGTAGTAATATTTCAAAAGCAGCTAACAAGGGCGAGGACGTATGTCTGCCTCCAGGGAATGATCCTCAGAAACCGGCAGGAAGAAAATCTAATTGGAAGTGTCAAAAAAGAAAAAAAAAGGAAAAAGAAAAAAAAGAAAATCTATTTCTATTAGACCTACAGCATGCTACGATCAGAGGGAAAACTAACTAAAGCTTATAAACTTTAGTTAGTGATGGGAGCTTTTTGTCATTTAAGTGACAGTTTCTCAGCAAAACTCATCTTGTAACGAAATTGTGGAACTAGTAGGTATCTTCTTGTGAGGCATCTTCTTGTGCAAATCCTACTATCTCTTATCTGCTCTGGTAACAGTGCATCTGAGATACTTCTCAGTTTCTAAGGATCCTCTTAGTTCTGATCTAGGTAGCTATCGCTAACAAGTGCATTCCCTCCTCTTTTTGGATCTGGACTTGTGTGGAACATCAACCTCCTCCTACTTACTCAATTTTCACATTTAAAAACAAAAGGGTTAAAGACATGCAAGAAGAACAAATTACACCCTTGCTCAGCTGCTGTTCCTTACTTTCTTATTCTGCAGATGTGCTGAGTGACTCTGATCTCTGAAACTTTTCCTCATTCTCCCTGTCTTAGGGGCTCCTTGAAGAAGTGGTGATGTCTTTGTTTGTAAAGGCTTGGATAGGCTTCTCTTCTAAGAAGCATTTTGCCCATTTCTTAGCCCTTATATATTTGTAAAATCCACAACATTTTGGGACAGAAACTGCCTAAGTGTATGATGTGCAGTATATACTCTAATGTTCATTTCAAAACTACTGTCTGCTAATTTCACTGGATTTCTGACAGTTCTTGAACAAAAAGAAAAAGTGAAAAATTCTTTTCTTTTTTTTTCCCATACCATTTTGCTACCTTATAAATCTTCATATGCTCCCACAGATCTCTTTTGCAGGCAAATAATTCAAGGCTATTTAATTGCTTCTTACGCAGAAACCACTCAATATCTTTGATCTTCATTCCTGCTTTTTCTCCACCTTTTTCAGTTTTACTGTACCTGTATTTGTGCTCATGGCTGCTCTTTTAGCTGTGAAAAAAAATGTTGATGTGACATAGAAGAACATGACAATGTCTTTTGTCTGTGTAATCCCTAGCTAGAAGCAACTAGCCTGTCTAATCACAACCTCTCCTATACAGTCTATGGCATGGAAACTCACCTATGTGATGTCCAGACAGATTTTGTAATCAATCCAAACGGAGTCTTCTATTATAACTTTGGTTTGATGCTTTCTTTTATCTTGAAATTTTCATATGGATCTGTTGCTTTTGCTTCGATGGTGGGCAGTGTTGGTGAATATTAATATTTGAAGTCTTATCTCAGTAGTTTAGACCAAAATTATGAGGGTAATAATTTGGCTACGCAAACACAGGAGAAAAAGTTCCCCAAAACTAAGTTGTTGCTGTTTTAGGAAAAAAAAACTTTTCTAAATGTGAACTGAAGTTATTAATCTTTGCCCCTTTCTTTCTCCTAAGAGTGATTTTAAAAGTTGTTCTGAGAGGAAAAGTCAAAGAGCTTCAAGAAAAAAAAGAGAGGCTTTTCAGTCCGTGAAATGTATATAAATACATTCTTTTTCTACTTCTCATTTAAAAGCAGGGGGCTCAGAGCTTCTGTAAGAGGAATTTGAACTGTTACACTGCTACCGATAAGCTCAGCCTCTGTGGTGATGTGTCCAGGCACTTAAGTAGAAGCTAGATCTTCAGTTATACAGTCTGCAGTGGTGAAGGTCTTAATCAAGATCCAAATTTTAGGCTTTATGCCAGGGTCAAAGCAGTCCCATGTTCTTGGCCTGTTTTCTTAAATACTTGTTAGCTTTCAGGTCAACAAGGAGGAAAAGGTCCCTTGCATGTCATATCTGAACCTGACTGGCAGAAGGGAATGTATGATGATGATGTGTTCCTGCAGTCTCAAAGACTTCACTAGTGACATTACTCCGTTATAGCTCTACATTTTCCTGTGCATGAAGACTGAGTGTGGGATACCCACTGCCTTCTGTCATGGAGTAGTAAGAAGGTGATTGTGCTGCATGGAGTTGAAATTTCTGTAAGAAAAACTGTGCTTTGATGGTATCACCAAATCCTTTGACTCACTTACTGTGAGGTGCTTTTACTTTTTACATTGGGCAGGAAGACAGCAGGAAAGCTGAAGCCTTGAGTGATACCTTTACATGGAATGAAAAGTGTCTGATGTTGATAGCCGTTGTTGAGTTCAGTAACACCAGGCAGTAAGAGATGTGGATGTAAGAGCCAGTTTGATGCATAAAGCTTTATGAACCTATACAGAATGGTTTCTGTTGTGCCTCAGGTATTTTGCTAGTTTCTATTCTCCGTCTGTAATATGGCGCCAGGAAAGACCTTGTTTTTCTCTCTTCTTTTATTTCAATTAGAAATATTTCAAGCAACTGATCTGTCTTTCAGAGCATTGTGCACAAAAATTCCTGGCATTGGTGCTAATACACATGGGCAAGATTGTTAGACACGTATGAAACAACAATTGAGTTGACCAAAGGCTAATGCGGTGGGCAGCAGAATTTTGGGGCTTCCTTCATGTAAACTCTGGCTTTTGTGTCATACAGCCTTTCATTGGTGGGTGGTAACTCACTGAAATGTCAGTTGTTAGAATCAGACATTCAAAACAAAAGACTTGTTTTTAAATAACCAAATGTAGCGATCATAAAGAATGTTGCTTTTGAAAAACTGTCTCGTTTCCTTGAATCACATTTTCCTGCTAGTCCTCATCCCTTTATTGATGACAGATAGAAAAGGCTGTTGCTTGTGTTAGCTGTAAACTTCCCTTTGTCAGAGCCCTTTCCACCATCTGTCATTGCATAACTGTATGTTCCCAGGTTTGTAACTCTAATGTGTTTTTGCTGTTTTGTGTACAGTACGTTACAAGTTATAAAAGCCTGAGTAAATAATTCATGTAAAAACCTTTGTAAATATTGTCAAAATGTGGAATAAATGATTTACTAAGAGGTCTCTTGGCTCAGCATAGAAGCTTTATTACTGTGACTTGTTTTGTAAACAACCTCCCTCCCCCCCACCTCTATTTTTTCCATCAAGTGACTTTGTGTAAATTCTATTGTTAAGTACTACTTAGATGCATTTCAATCACCATAAATAATGCAGTATCATCACTTTAACCACCTGGGGACTCAATTCAAAAGTCAACTAAAGGTGCAGTTTGTGCAAGACCTTTACGGGAGAAGATTTTCAATGCATGCAGATCAGTGTATTTCCCAGTGCTTTCATTGCTGATTATCTTTGCTGAAGATGTCTTGCTCTTAGCTGAAAGAACTCCTAATAGACCCTGAGTCTGTAGAGAGTTGGTACCTGTATTTTCTTTTTTTTTTTTTTTTTGCGCCATATGGATGTTCTGAAAATGCAGGGAGAGATCAAGACCATGAGTTATGAGGGTCGGTCCTGAAAAACACTTAATTTTTCATCTAACTTTTTAATAAAACAGTCTGAGTGGTCAGAAGAAGAGTAATCGGAAACATTTGTGTAAATGAATAAGATGACTTTGCTTTCATGTATTCATAAGAGCCTTGTTAGCCTTCTGAAAACACAGCTGAAAATGAAATGTTTCTTCAATGATGTTAGTGGAATGGGAAAATGTAAGTGGGAAAATGTGTTGTATTTGAATCCTTTTGGGGCAGGCACAATTGTGTCACTGCATGTGCTTGTTCTGAGTTTGTTTTATGAAATAAAGGAACACTTAGCAGGTATCAAACCACTGATGAACAACTATGGTGGTCTTGACTCTGCAACTTGTGGACCACCCACACTGTCACATTGACTCAGAATTAGACTCAAGCCTGAATGTCTGAATGTCTTTTGGTTCTATACTAGTTCTCATGATGGACTCTGTATAGCTTCTAATTTCCAGGCAGAATGTATTTCTAGACTGATTTGAAGTGGGCCTGTGCCATTGCAGGTAGGATGCACACATGCTGTTTTAGGCCTCCTAGCTCTATAAGCTTGAAATGAGGTCTGCAGAGAGGAGTTGGACAGGCTGGGCACAACCAACTCATCTTCTGCACAAGGGGAACAAAGCACCTACCTGTTCTGTCCAGGTATGCATCAGTCACAGAATAATGTTTGCAAAGGTAATGATGGGAGGTGGCTGGAGGGTGTGGAAACAGTTGGTGGGATGATCTTAAGAGCTGGCAGACTCCTGAGAGTCCCTTCCTGGTCAACTCTTGGTGTGGTAACAGAACTCCTATCTCCTTTGGGTCTCGGGTTATTCACTTAAAAGCCCTAAGCCCAGAGAGCTCAAGTTCATCTTTCTTTATTAGGTTCTTCCTTCCCATTGTGTTCTGCATCCATGATGTTGTCTTGGAACAGAAAGAATTAATTTCCAGTAAGAAGGATCCCATCACTGGTAGGATGAATTCCCTTGTCAAAATGTGCAGTAGGTATAATGAATAAGTGAACAGGATTTATTCAAACACACAACCACCAACATCAGATGTTCTCAGGCACTCCAGTTAACAAAAATATTGTTTTTTGAATTAACTGCTTTTATGTGACTTTGTGCCAGGTAGGTTTGAACAGATTTGGAAAGTTACTTCAAAAGATTTCTGTCAATCTGGGAGTGGGGAAAAATCTTCACTACCTTTACAATATTGTGTCTGATATCAAAGATACCTAGAAATGAGGAGATGACATTTTTATGTTATCTTATCTAAGGAGTGAAGTTTTAATCTGCTGTTGATTCATTCGAATTCAGAGAAACCAGACTACCTACAGCTCAAGAACTAAACCTAGACCAAGAGAAAAAAACAAAACCAAAAACAAACAAACAAACAAACAAACAAAAAACTAATGGAAAGCTTGATAATAGGTTTTGGGCATTTTTGTTGTCTGATGTAGTGAGGAAACAGACTCTCCTACTCTGACTTTTTAACCCACATACAAAGGGGATGGTTGTGTCCCAGCAGTAGAATGTAACTGAATGCGTGAGAAAGAAGAAGCTGATAATGGCAGAATTCAATCATGGAGAGTTGGTGAAAGAAGAAATAATGGTGTGCCCTCTACGAGTTATTACTGGTAGTTTCCATAAAAGTTGAGTAAATGAAGTCTGAGGCTCAATTAAACCACATCTTGTCTTTCTTCTTGTGTGCCCAGGACAATACATTGTTTGCTGTGAATAGACCACCCGAGGGCTGGTCATGTGTTTTGGTAGAAATCATAGTTTTGTCAAACAAAGCAAAAGACATAATTATAGACTTTTTATATATAAAAAAAGATTTTAATTATTATTGTGCATTTCTAATTAGAAATGTGTTAAACAGTTGCCATAAAAAGTTTAGAAGCAGGAGAACAGCAAAATGCCAGAGAACTTGTTCTCAAAAAATTAATCCTGATTTGGCTCAGTAGCAACAGATCAGTGGGAATTCCTCCCATTTTGTGGGGAAGTCGGAGGTAGTGGACAAGAGAGTGATTTTTTTTTTATTTATTTTGCAGGATGAGAAAAATCCTGAACACCACCACCTTTGTCAAAACAGTTATGGTTACAGAATGAAAAGGTAGCTTTTGAGGCTGTTTTTAGTTGTAGTATGAAATATCTGGTGAGTCTTACGAGAAGTATATCCCTCGTTTACATGAGATCTCACTAACAATGCTAAATACTTGTGAAATATAACAGATTGTTATAGATTGAAAGAAGACACATTCTAATTACTCTGGAGTTTATGGGATTCTAGACAGGGGCAGGCATTGGGGATGAGAAAATGATTGAAAGATTGCTTTGTGGTATAAGATTCACTGACATTTTGTTTTCTCATTATGGTGTGCATGCACAGGTGTCAGCTGTTGTTTTCATGTAGAATATGATTGTACTGTAAGGTTTCATTCTAGATGCTCCGAGGAAAACTTGTCTTTCATGTTAGTTACTTTAAAGTGTTGTCCTCCTGTGGTGTTACGCATTTGTGGAGATTGGAGAAATGCTTTAACCTATGACCTAGATGTTCCCAACACTTCTTGGTGGGTGTGCTCTTCAAAATGAGCTAGGTATAACTTCTGGTGAAAGGAGTCTTGCGCCTGTGCACCTCTGCAGACAACAGGACATACAGCCTTTCTTAGCCTCATGATCACTTGTTTCTCTAAGAGTGAAATACATTCTGTATCTCTTTGCAACAAAATAGGAACTAATTCTGTATGAACTGAAGGAGACTGAGCACTGGATGCTGTCAGAATGAAAATTCTGAAAAAAACTTGATTGCTTTGGGTGAAAAGACAGTGACCTCTGTGCTTAACAAGCATGTGAACTGAGGTGCAGCATCACTTAGGTGCAACAGTCACTTCTAAGGAGCTAGATCCAATGACTAAGTACTGGGCTACTTCTGTCTTCTTCTAGAGTGTTTCCTCTCAAACTACTTTTAAAAATAATAATAAATTATAGCATTTAATGCCTGGGTGAATAACTCAACACGATAAGGGCAACACACAGAACAACTACCAAGCTGTAATGGAAATGCTAAGACATGGCCTGAACCAGTGATTGAGCACCTGGTGGGAAGGCAGGGCCAACGCAGGGGAGCTCAGGTGCATGCAATGTACCTGAATGACCTGATGCTGTGGAGTCAGGATCCACCCCTTCCCAGACCTCATTTATGGGTTGGCAGTGGAGGTGAGGGTGTTTTTGCTTGAGATGTCTGCCTACCTGAGGCCTTCCAAGGGTAAGCAGTCTTTTTTCTGTTTTTTTTTCTTTTTGTTTTTTTTTTTTAAATTTTTTTAATTATTATTGTTATTTTTTTCCTTCCCCCTGCATCCACGGCTGCTGCATTTGGGCTTGTTCTCATTCACTGCAGCCTAGGACTGTGCCTCTCTACTATTTTTGCTGTATTTTCCACCTTGTTGTATCATTACACAAACACTTACAGTCCAAATATCGTAAAAGAGGTAATACATGAATAAGAGTGGAGCCAAGAGTTTGCCTCAGTGACCCTTGTGGGTCTCTTCTAACTCAGGATATTCTATTTTGCTTTAAGAATCAAGAAAAGAACATGAGAACGAGCCTTGTCACAGTAGGTATGGTGCATCTGTAATACAGTCTAAGACTAGATGTTTACCATGCATTAAGCAACATAGGCTTTAATAATACACTCTTCCTCTTGAGTCTCTTCTTTTCTGGATCATGCTGGATGTGTGCCAGGCTATTAAAAATCCTCATCTCCAGTGTGATGTGGCGTAAATTTTTTATCCATCTGGTTAAATAGTGCATGGAAATTTGGAGAGGGAAACACAGGACTACTTTGTGTCTCTAATTTCCTAGTACCTGTATCAAATGGGACCTTTACATCTTGACCAGGTGAGTTTATCAGAGAGGAATTGTGAGTGAGCTGATTGCAGCAACGTATAGCAGTGTATCCACAGTAAACACTCTGGGTACGATCTGCTGCCGCAAACGCTGCTGGACTTCATCTCCTCTCTTGTAGTGGAGTGTAGGGTTACAGTGATGCAGTGCTGTTCCAGACACCTTCAGCTGCAGGCATGTGAAAGGTCATTGAAATAACGATTGTCTGGCGCACCTATGGAGAGCGCTCCATCAGCAGGTGCTGGCAGCAGACTGTAGCAGAAAGAGGAAGCTGTTTTCTTGGCACAACTACCCTGATTTAGGAACCTAAGGGGAAACTACTACCAGGGGCTGAACATCCTTCTCTGCCTGTAAGCTGCTACAAGGTGTGTTGCAGTGGAAGTGTGCTTTGGCATTGTACAACAGCTAGATAAGCACATTGTAACATATGATCAGGGCTATATATAATGGCTGGCATTTTGTAACTCTAGTGACTCACTGTTTCTTTCCTAAGGAGAGAAAGTCACTGGAGCCACCTCCCATGCTGCCTGAAAGGCACACCTTTGCAGGTCCCACCTGCTGTTCCTCACTTAGCAACATGATAAGATCTTCCCTCTTGCTTCTCTCTTCACTAGCCAGGAGCCAAGAAGCATTCTTCCATCACTGCTGGTCTCTCGTACCAGGCGGATGGACGTTACAGGAGGTTTTCATCGTGTTGCTTATCAGCTACTTCATAACACAAGCATCTTCTTGCTGTCAAACCCTCTGGGAGAAACTGCCTGTAATTAGCTTGTTCTGTGTAAGTTATCCAGATATGCTCTGATAGCAGTGCTATTGCATTTAATTCCTGAGTAGCAGTAATTATTGAAGAGAAAAATACTAATAAAAAATTTCTAGACCACTTGTCTAAACCTCTTTCCCCCTCTCCCCAGGCATGAGTTGGTGTGGAACACAGTTTTCTTTACTGAGTAGCACATCAGATCTAGCTCTGAGAAGAACACTGTACCCCATGGAGGAGCTGACGACTGAAGAGGTGTCTGGTGCCGACAGTCTTGCCCTGGCACCTGCTGCCATGCCAGCAGCCGACTCATTGCAGGGACTGGGACGTCACTGTCACCATAGAGACAGCAGCGAGGATTCGGTTTCAAAAGGTGAAGAGAAGCTGGGAACTAGAAAGGTAAGGCTGGGTCTGTTTCTCAACTCTTGTGAAGGATTTTAAAATGATGCTAAGGATTTTTAAGTGGTTTGAAAGGATGCCACAGTGAGGGGTGCTCTGTTACGTATTTGTGCTCATGTGTGTATATGCTCAGGTAAATATACCTATGTACGTGTTTAACATAAACTGTTTTGAATTGGTGTATGTGTAGAAGAAGCAAATGAAGTATTTTGAAGGAACTTTCTGGTGTTCTGCTGGCACTTCTCCAATTAATTTTTTGTTTACAGATGGCATAAAGCAAGACTTCAGTTCTGTTTAAATTTAATTTTAAGAAGTCATAAAATACTCACTGCTTAAAGATTTTATCTGATTTGCACAGAAGCCGAATGAGCTGCATGAGTTGTAAATTACCATTGTTCACTTCTGCCCCTTTTCATGATCCTCTGCTATACTTTAGCAATGATATGCATGTAAAGCAATGGTGAGTGTTGACAGGCAAGATAAGGATCGGCTATGAGTCACTGTTTAACCACACAGAATTTTAAAGCCTTGGTGTACACTGGTCCACAACAGCTTGCAGATAATCCCTCTCTGCCCGCTCTTATATCGGCAGGGAAAGCTGCCCCTCCTGATGACTTACCACGTTCCTTACAGATGTAACTCATTTTCAGTGATGCATGAACTTGTTTAAATCTTCAGTTTGCACTTTTATAGACCCCAGCAAGGTGCTGATGCCAAATGGGTGTTTTTCATACTGCAATAGCCAAAGATAACAATGTAGGTATGGCGCTGAGGGAAAGGGGGAGGAGGCAGGGAGGAGCTCATTGCAGAGCAATGGATGAATTATTAATGAGCAGTGATGTACAAGCATTACTGCAGAAAGGTGTTAGAAGGCTTCCAGAGACTTATATAAGACCTTCTCTGAGGTGCTCCGTGCTGTAGGGCAGCAGGGGCTGTGTGCATCTCTGATCTCAAGCCAGGGATGATCAGTAGAGCCCTTGAGCTCTTCTCTCTGTCCAGTCTGCTGCAGATCCAGAGGGGAGTAGTCAGGGCACAGTGGGTTTTCTATCATGACACTCTCCATGCCTTGACAGCTGGACGTAGTCTGGCATGGGAGCCCGATCTATTGGCTTCATGTCAGCTCCAGGGTATTTTACCCGCTTTGGGAATTCCCTGCCAGGGAAGCACCATTGCTGTTTGGAGTGGGGATCAGAACTTGGCCCCTGGGGCTGTCCACTCCAGCAGAGGGTTTTGGCAAGGATGTGCATCTTTTTTTTTTTTTTTTTTTTAATTCTCTATTTCTAGGTCTTTGATTTAATGAATAACTAAATGACAAGTAAAGCTTCAGTATTTACCCTATGGCTGAATTTTTCCATGGGGGTGTTTGCATGTGTATGTAATGCCACTTGTATTTATAATTCCTGCTGCTGTCGTCACTCACATGTCTGCAAGCACAGAACAAAAGGCAGCAGCTCCCTTTGCAGTAAGCTTATGGCCCCACTGCTGTGTGAAGAGAGCAGAGGGCATGCAGAGAGCCTGGGGGGCCCAAGAAAACCCTGAGATAACATTGGTTGGACTGCCAAAGTCAGGCTTCTACAAATCGCCGTAATACATGTATGCTTTATGCTAACAAAAGAGACTACTGGGTTTGTGAAGTACTGAATTCTCTATTTACATGCAGCTGGGCTTTGCATTTTTAGGGGGATACCATTGTTGGGACATGCAGCTAGCTGTCTGACTTCCGTAACAAACTGCATTTATAACTGATTTTATCTGATGACTGCTTCAGAATCTTGCCTACCCACATTTTAGTCATTCACCTTGACTTCTGTTTCAAGAACTTTCTGACCAAATTGATCTTTTTTATTGATATCAAAATCAGTGCTGGTGAACTTTCAGATCTGACTCACTTTCTGAGATCAGGCAGTGTCTCAGTTATAATGCAGTCTTCATTAATCATTTCATCATCTAGTCTCCCTAAAACAGAAACTGTAATTACATTATATCCAGAGTTCTTCCAGTTCAGATCTGTCTCCTCTTGTGGTGATTTCCAGCTGATTCAGAGGAAAGGAAATCTTATGTTAAGTAGGAATTAAATAGAAAGCAAGTAGAAATCTGTAATCCTTTCTAAGTTCTAATGGAATAATTGTTTCAGTATTAATAAACACTAATCTCCCCTATATCTTTGGATTTGTTGGACCTATCTGCTTCTTTGTGAGACCAGGAAACACAGATCTGGCTGATGTGTAGTACTGAGTTGTCAAACATTTTGTATGTTTGCTTCTTGGTTTTGGGAGGGTTTGAATACTAACATTACTGAAGGTCTGTTTTGAAAGGATGTGCTGATGCAGAAGGCACTTCTGAGGGACAGAATCAGAAAGAGGGGAAAGAAGTCTGTGCTCAATGTCCAGCCTAGGGCCATGGTCCTCTGGTATATTCAGTTTTAATTCTTCATTGCTTTCTGCTCTGGCCACAGAATGTAGGTGCTTGGTGTGCTGTGGAGAAGATGGGAATCCACACCTATTTTGTCTGGAAATTACACTATGGCAAGATTTTTTATCTTTCTTGATGCAGCAGGAATATTTAATTGTACTGAATTTATGCCATAGTTTACCAGATGGTACAAGAAGTAAAGCAACCTCACCTATTTTCTTTCTACTGATGCCGTTTGTATGCTCTTTCTTTTATTTCCCAGGGTTGTCTTAACTCAGGCAGTTAAAGTAGGCCACGGTAATTTTTTGTGTTGACTTGAGGATAAGGGAGAACCTACCTGAGCTTATGCTGTAGTGTTTGTTGGTGTGTTGATAATTCAACAATTCATCTAGGAAAGATGGATAAATCACAATGTGAGACTGATGCTGGGCATGTTCTCAGGATTACAAAACCGGTCAGAATATAGGGCTGTTGCTGTCTGTAGATATCTTCATTGCCCAAAGGTAGATGCATCTTTTTTTCCTACACACTTTCATTCATTAGAGTATGTGCTCTGATTTTTCCAGTTCTCTGGATTCAGTCTTTTGTCTTTCGAGAGAACCTCAGAATGCTCACAGAGTTTATTTTCATCTTTATTCATCTTATAGGCAGATGAATGAGATAAAAAAGCAAACAAAGAAAAGCAAACTATTCTGAGTGCCCAGTATTGTAATGAAGGTATAGTATACAATGCCTTTTTGCACGAACCGGTGGATTTTTGGGGAGTGTCTCAGAGAGCATGGAAACCCTGTGGTGATGTTGACCTTATTCTCATTGGGCCCCATGCTGGTGAGTCTGCATTTGCAGGTAATCCAGACAGGATTTTTCTGCATCGTAAAGGGAATGGTGAGGAACTTCAAGCTCTGAGGTGATGACTCAGAGCTGCTGGTGCTGAGCTAGACCTATCACTGTACCCATTGCAGAGGCACGCAGTCCACGCCCTACTTCATCCTCTGCCTACACACAAATGTGTCATCTATCTCTGCATGACTGAAGCACTCATATCAGAAACATTTACTTGCCAAAGCTGAGAGAATTGTCATAGAAAGTAATTGTCTCCCTCCATATTCTCAAGCATTTCTGTTCTGTTTGATCATTCTCTCCCATCTTTGGATCTTCAAATGTATCCTTTGGTGCATGTAGTTCTATTTGGGAGAACTGTGTATACAAAGCCAGTAGTGAATCGTGTAAGCCTAAGGAAAGCTAGTTGAAATAATGTGTAAAATAGGAATAGATTTTTTTTAATTTATTTTGGGTAAATATATTGTTGCTTGATGCCAAGTATTCCATTCAAAGTTTAATTTTAGACTAGTGCAATTAATAAAGGTGTGTACTTTTTCATGAATAGAAAAAATTTTAAAAGTGGCCTTTTTTTTATCCCATTTATGCAGCTCAAACTAATATAAATTTGATAATATGAAATATAGATCTGCAAAATTCATTTACTTTTCACATGCTGCATAAAAGAGCCTGTTATTTCATGTAACTACTAGGAAAAAATGATGTTCCAATCTAGAAGTGTGTGAGCACATTTATTTTGTGATTTCTATATTAAATGTTGGCATATCAGAGTTGTAAGCTTGGAGGGCCTAGACTGGGATTTGTGTATGTGTGCATCTCTGAGATTAGGAACTCTAAGAAAGTTTACTGGTTGTTTCTCAGTTCTCTTGTGCAAATGTAAAGCCTCAAGCCATCTTTCAGAGCACAGGAGATCATGAGTTTCCTTAGGCAAAATGTAATCAAACTTGTCTCAAAACAAAGGTGAATGCTCATGAAGAAGGGTGTTTCTGAAACATCCACAACAGAAAGGAGACATGATCTCCCAGTTAGGACAAGCTGCTCTGTGTGCTGCTCACAGACCAGTTGTTTCCTAATGCTAAACAGTCCGAAGCTAGTGGAAAGAAAGATTTCTTCAGCAGAGATGGGGAAAGAAGGGAATAGAAACAAGGGGTAAATCAGTTTCTCTATTCACTTTTCTCCACCAGAGGACTAGGGTGTTTGTGTCCTGTGAGCACTGGATACAAGGAGGCATAGTAGAAGGCAAAAGAAAAATAAATATATTTTTAGAGCAGCTATTATGAAACACGCCTTGGTTCACGTTGGCCAACAGTCCCAAGAATGCCTGATGTGACTAGGAGCTGTGAAGGTCTGGAAGAAAAGTGCAAAACCCTAATCTCTGTGAACTGAAACCAGAAGATTTCACAGTACTACTTCTGAATCTAGTCATGCTTGAGTCACATCCTGCCTTACCTGACGCTGCACACATGAATCAGAGAAAATGTCGTGAAGTTACTCCTCTATGGTAATTGAAATGAGAAGGATATTTGCTGGCATGCATTTCTCAGCATGTGGTACAGCAAAATACTTTTTTTTTGCAGAACTGTCAGCAAACAGGCAGAACAAAGGAGGCCCAGGAATTAATCTAGGATAATGGACAAGAGACAGCAGTAGGAGCTGAGAAGATCTGAGTCTTGTGGAAATTTTTACTGCAAAACCATGAGTACAAGTTTAACTAGTTCTCAAATAAGTCTAAATTATTTGTCTTGTATTTGAGAAGCAAAATACAGTGTTAGTAGCAGCAGTACAAAGGAAAATGGGAAGATCTTTATTGTTTGCTTGTTTTTACTTAACCATTTAAATATAAAAATTCATAAATCTAACTTTGAGCGCACATCATATTCTGTTGTTAGTATCTGAGTTAAAATACTGTAAGATTGGAGCAAGGACAAGAAGGAGTGAGGAACTTCAGTTCCACAGTGTTTGTGAATGCCAGCAAAGACTTGGCTGAGTACAGTGTGCAGCCTTGGCTGGAAGGCTGGAACCTGTGACTGTCACTATCAGCACTCTACAGTGTCTTGTGTGTGAAGAGCACTCTCTTTGGTTAATAGTGGTACGAATTTCCCATATGGGTTAGAGGCCTAAGATGTGCATAAGGTGTAGCTCTGCTCAAAAGCATGGATAGTAGCTTACAGTGGTTGGAGATCTGGCACAAGATTCCTGATAACACACAGTGTTTTCCTACCATCACCTACCACTTCTTCGTGTAAGGACAGGCAGACTTACTGCTGATACAAAGCTCTATCTGATTGCATTTCATGCAACCTCCTTCTTCCGTATCAGATATTGTGGAAGCATGTTTCACACCCACAACTGATTTCTCAGTTTCCTCCACTCCATTTTTCAAGTCTCCTTGTGCTGCATGAAGCATCTGCTGCTGCATCTCAGTAACTTTCTACTCGTGGTGTTCTATCGCTTTAGGACTTTGCAGCAGATTTTCCTCACTCTGGCATGTTGAGATACAAACTGCACCCCTAGGCTGAATGCCAGGAAGTAGTCAGTAGCACCAACTGCAGATGTTGTGAAGGAAGCTGATCTCAAGGCTTCTTGTCAGTATCCAGGCTGAACATTTATAGTCTCAGCTGAATTAAATTATTTGATGCTGTGATATGAAATCAGCCTCTTCTTGTTGCCTGTGTGCCAAAGGAAGCTGTTTCTATAGTTGATGAATAAGTTATGAAGTTTAAACTTTGCACTGAGACTCTGCAATTACCTTGCATGTTTTCAGGAAAAAGAGGGTAGTACATTCCTCATCAGCTTGTACCCAGATGTCAGCATATGAGTTGAAATTTCTTTTTGAAGAATGCCATGCAGTTTTTTTCTTGGTTGAAACTGAAGCGAGTATTGTCTTGCTGAAGCTCTTCAGATTGTTTCCCTTCTCACCCTAGTTTTCATTTTTAAGATTATTTAAAGCAAAAACAAGCCATAAAACCAAAAAGCCCCTTGGAATTCTCCAACTGGGAGTTGAGACCCTAATTTTCCACAAGAATACTTGCAATCAAAATCCAGATATATCTGCCAAGCCACATTTCTTATATTCACTAGAGCCACTGGGAGTCAAACATACCTTACATGAAACCAGTGACTCCAGTAGCGGCACCCAGTTGGTGAAGCTGCTGCAGAGGACAGCTCAGCAACCACGCCAGTCCAATTTTCTTTTGGGAAGAGAGCTGTGTCCATTCTTGCTCTGCTGAATCATTTTACCCATAGTGTTGGATGTGATGATTACTTTTACCATAAGGGTAGCACTAGAACAGGTTTCCTAGAGAGGTGGTGGACACCCTGCCCTTGGAGACACCAATGGTCAGGCTGGAGGGGGCCCTTAGCAACCTGATGTAGCTGTAGATGTCCCCGTTCATTGCAGGGGAGTTGGACTAGATAGTCTTTAAGGGTCTCTTCCAAATCAAATTACTATGATTCTATGATAGTGTTGACCCATCTAGTGAACAGTTGTGGTTCAAGAACCCATACTGTCTACAAACTCCCTACTTTTTTGGACAGAAAAGTCCAAAGAAAAGGGAAAATTTTAAGCATAATTTATGCATCTTATGGCAGCAGAGCAGGACAACCTCCTTTTTTATGTCTTTTAAGGTCACCTTTATGGAAACATGAATTGTTTAAAGTAACTAACTAAAGGCTTAAACTTAATGTCATCTACAGGCATATTGGTAGCTTAGAATAACAGATTCACAGGGGTTTAAAGGGACCTCAAGAGATTGAGTCCAACTCTTCCCCTCCCCCCTGCTAAAGCAGATACTCTACAATAGGTCCCACAGGTAGGTATCCAGCCAGGTTTTGAATATTTCCACAGGAGACTCCACAACTTCTCTGGGCAACCTGTTCCAGTGCTCTGTCACCCTTACCATAAATAAGTTCTTCTGCATGTTAATACGAATCTTCCTATGTTCAAGTTTTAGGCCATTGTTTCTTGTCCTATTGCTGTGCACCACCAAGAAGAGTCTGGCTTCAAACATTTGCATCCCACCTCCCTTTAGATATTTATGAATATTTATCAGATTCCCTCTCAGTTTTCTTTTCCCCAGGCTGTATTGACCCAGGTCACTCAGCCTTTCCTCATATGGGAGATGCCCCAGGCCCTTAATCACATTTGTGGCCCTCTGCTGGACACCTTCTGGGAGATTCCTATCTTCTTTGAACCAGGGAGTCCAGAACTGTATACAGTTGTTGACATGTGGCCTCACCAGAGCAGAATAGAGTGGGAGGATAATCTTCCTCAACCTTCTGGCTATGCTTTTTTTAATGCATCCC
Source organism: Oreortyx pictus (assembly GCA_036925125.1). Classification (NCBI taxonomy): domain Eukaryota; kingdom Metazoa; phylum Chordata; class Aves; order Galliformes; family Odontophoridae; genus Oreortyx; species Oreortyx pictus. Next base: position 81,498,464 of record JAUPFR010000003.1, on the reverse strand, counting down.
AGGAGACAATTGGTCTTCTTGGCCACAAGTACACACTGCTGGCTTATGGTCAACCTGCTGTCCACCAGGACACCCAGATCCATCTCTGCAGAGCTATTCTCCAACAGGTCATTCCAGAACCTGTACTGGTTCATGCAGTTCTTCATCACCTGGTATAGGACTCTTGCACTTGCTCTTGTTAAATCTCATCAGGTTCCTCCCTACCCTGTGAAATCTTATACTTTTTTTTTTATTTCAGGAGATTGAAGTGAAAAATGGAGAATTAATCCACTACTCAGATACTCAGTCACCTGCAGTACACTAAGTTCTAGCTAGAAAGGGCACATCAGTGAACCATATATTCTGTATTTTGCATTTTACTGCTGTTTCCCCTCTGTGAGTAGTCAAGCACAGAGGAAAAAAAAATGGTGAGAGTTAGCAGATGGAGCTGAAGATTCACTGAGGGTTGCTTCCAAGACTGTAGAAGGTCAGCCTATTTCTTTGTGGAGAGCTGGGGTAATGATTCTGGTCCCTGCCTTCGTTACGCTGGAGATGATGGAGGGAAAGATGAGACTTGTTACACATTCTTGTTAGCAGTTTGATGTTAGTTTAGGAGGTAAATTGTCTTTATAGAGAACTGAATAAAGCAGAAGATAGTGTTTTCATATTTTTAGCAATAATGAGGAAAATGCCAACTAAAATAAGGAATGTTTGTCGTTCACCTGTCCAATCTAAGACTCACCTAGGTGTGAGTTTTAGCACTTGATGAAGGCTATTTATGCTGTTTCTACCATTTTCTCTGTATTTCACAGTGTTTCCAGTGGTCTCTAAATTTTTAAGAAGGCTTGTGCAGTGTTGTGCTTTAAGATGTTTGAAAACCAATGGTAGTCTTCTCATTAATTTCTGCAGCAGAATGTCCTGCAGTGGTGAAGTTGATCTGATATAAGAACTGCTTCTCATCAGCAGTTGGAGGTTACTGATGTTCTACACAGTACCAAGACAAACAGGGCTTAAATTGTGTACTAAGCCAGGCTAGCATAGGTTTCACTGGACAAGGAAGACCAATATCAAAAGGCCATTGATTAAAAATTCTTACCAATTAAACTTTTTTTAGTTACGTAGCTGTTAATAACACAAATGAACTGTGGTAACAAGAAAATATTAAATCTGTGTTGCTGCTAACATCTTCATGAGAAAAAACGTGTGTTTTAAGATATAAAGGTTGTGTTGAAACTTCAGATGAAAATTCTCAGTATTTCAGCTGTCCTGTATTCACTTCAGTGCTACTAGTTTTTAAAGAGTGGACTGATCAGCCATAAGTGTTTGAAATTTCTCTCATCTTTGCCACTGTAAATGAGAAATAATTAGAAATAACTTCTTTCAAGCAAGTACAATTATACCAATCTGAAACTGCTGAAAATAATCATAGAGTCATAGAATATCCTGAGCTGAAAGGCGGCCCACAAGGATCATGGTATCCACCTCCTGATTCCGTTCAGGACCAGCCAGAGTTTAAACCCTGTGTCTAACAGCATTGTCCAAACACTCCTTGAACTCTGGTACCTTAGGGCTGTGCTCAGTGCCCTGGGGAACATGTTCCATGCCTCACCACCCTGTGGTGAAAAACATTTTTATTAGATGAGATCCTTCAGTCCTTAGTTTTGTATTTGGGGAGAGGGAGAAGGGATCGGGAATCAGAAGAAATGAAGTGCAATCATGGCATTTTAATTCAGTAGTTTTCACATGCTCGATTACTATAAACACTCTCAGTTGGGAGTTTATCCATTAGTCTATTGTATCCAGTGAAGTAATTCATGCAGATATAAGGAAATGTATACAAAGTGTTTTGCAGGTTTGGGACCTATAAATTACAGAGTAGACTAGACTGCTTCCTCTTCCATTAATCTCTCCCACTTGTTATGCAATTATGTTTTTCAAAATAATGAATAATTGTATAGTCATCCAAACCAGATCCTATATAGACAATCAGCTGGTAGAATGCAGTATCTAAATAGAGTAATGATACGCTTGTAGAGATCTTTTATAAAAACCCTTTATTGTAGTAGTGAGGAATATAGTATTAAAAGCTATTTGTAGATTCAACTACGGTTGTAACACATGCTAAAAAGTGTGTTATGGGTGTTACACGTGTAAAAGCTAAGATAGCCCAAACACACTTATACTCCAAAGCAGCTGATGGTGGGAAAGTAGCTTCTTCTGGCTCAGCTAAACTCCTCCTTGAGTTCTAAGTTACGCTGACAAAGTAAATTTGATTTAAAAAAAATGCCAGGCATGATCTGCATTTTTCTTTTTTTCTTGATTGAATACTGATGGAATCAGCTACAGACTTTTGGTTGCGTGTGTCTACATTTCATCCGTTAAATCTCAAAAACCAAGAGGCAATTCTGTTCGCTTATTAATCAAAATGTCTTTACACAAAGCTATTTTTAGTTAGTAGTACACAAACTGCACTATTATGTCCTTGTCCATTTTGTTTTCTTCTCTACATCATTACCTCGATTTCCCTTTGTGCTCAGTGGTTATAATTTGTTAACAGGTATGAGGAATGCACTCACTGGGTTGAATATATTGTTAAGTGTTTTGTCAATGTAAAACAGCATACAGAATAACAAAGGGAGGAGTAATATGAATGTATAAACAAATAGCCTGTGTTGTTTCATGTTGACACGTATATGACACTAATCCAGAAACTCATGCCAGAGGCAAATGAAATACATTTTGAACCACTAGAGGCATTTCTTCTGGGATTGCTCATACTGTATGATTTCTGTCTCTTTGCTTTCAATCAAACTCTTCTGATCTATTAACAACAATATTCATTTCTGAGGTGGTATGTGTGTAAACTATGTCACTTTTACAAGATGTATTTTCCAGTATATCCATGATGGTATTCTTGCTTAATTCAGAGAAAAGTTGCAGATCAAAAAACTTTTTAGCATTGCATAGTTATAGACTAACATTTGAAACAGACGTATAACAGGTAAGCAGCAATGCAAGCCTTTATCTGAGCGTGCATCATATGTGCTGTTTGCAGGGAGACTTTCCTGGAAAATAATGTTCCAATAATCATAATTTCATACCCTGAAAAGAAGTGTGTTTAAAAGTAATTTGAATGCTTGACTTTTCTTTGTAGTAGTTGTAGTCTTGTAGTAGAAATCAGAGAATGGATGTAGAACCCCAGGAGGAAATGTTAAAAACTATGGATAACATAGATAGTAAAAATAAACAAATAAATAAAAACAAATTACTCCCTGAAAATAAGTTATGATGGAAACTCTGATGCACTTTTCAAAAGAGAAGGGGCTGTTGGTGCTAAAATTGTGCCTGGTCTAAATATATTATACTTGAAGCATGTTTAGTAATGGTAAATATTTCTGTCTGTCTGGATTTTTATTTACATAGGTCACTCCAAAATTAATGCCTCCAATTTTTTTCATGAAAACTACAAGATACATAAGAAGCACAATAACACTGTTTGATACAACAAATTCTCAGCATCAGAACACTATTTTTCAACACGGACACTACCTATGTATTTTTGCCACTGATGAGCAAGAACTTGCTTGCCACACGAATAAAAATATGAACCAGTGAAGATGATCTGATGTCACCAATGCTGTAATGCACTGCCTACCACTGCACTCTGCTCAAACTCGCTGTTTGGTCTACACAAACATTCAACAGGTATTGACAAATGCCAATTGGCATCATTTTTTCTGCATGGAGGAGTTCAATGACACACTGTTTCTTCATCCACGCTTTCATGTCAGATGCCACTGTCAGACTGCCCCTCTGCTGCCATCTGCCACACTGCTATAAAATGTAAGAGTATTGGTGGGAAGTTTCAATCCCTGTTGCCATACCATCAACATCTTCCTCTTGTTGCGGGCCAATAAGATAAAACAGGAGGCATTACTTTCGGAACAGTCCTTGTATAATTGTCTATAGCATTGCCTTAGATGGTGTAATTCTTGTGTGTGTGTGTGCAGCCAAAATAATGCACTGGCTCTGCCTCTATAGCACATTTTTTTTTCAGATTTGATGTACGGCTCAGTACTTTCAACTGACATGCTTCTTTAATTTGGAGACCATGTTATTTAAGAATTACTAGACGAAAAAAAGCCTTTTGTAGTGGAAAGAGCAAAGAAGCTTCTTTTGCTGGGTACAGGCTGGGATATGGACGGGAAGGGAGAAGTCAGGACAATAGCAGTGCTGAGGTTCTTGGTACCATGACACTGCATCCAGGGAGTTTTCTGGTCTGTTGTGGCTTTGAAACAAAAGTCCTAATTGCTGCTCTTTTGGCTCCTCTTTAAAGAGCAGATGTTGACCACTGATGAAAATATTGAATTTACAGCTTATATCTTTCTGCTCTTTCTATTGGCCACTTCTTTTGATTCTTTAAAGGAGATAAGTCATTTCAAGATTTTATTGCCTTTGGTTCGTTCAGGTGGGGCTTTTTTTGTTTTTTTTTTTTTCTTTCTCCTAGGTGAACCATAATATATAATCAGAGAATATTTAAGGTTTGAAAAGAGCCCTATGATCACCTAGTCTAACTGCCAAGCCATCCCCATCATGCTCACTAACCATGCTCCCTCAGTGCCATGTTCACATGGTTCTTGTAGTGCCTCCAGTATGATGTCTCACCACTCTTAATGAGAAGAAATGTTTCCTTATATCCAACGATTACTGTGCCGTACCATTGGACTAAAATGAAAGTTATTCGTGGAACCCAGAGTATATGTGATTGGGTTGGAGAAATGTGACGTGACAGTAGCCTACCTTGTATGATTACTGTGGGGGGGTTATTTCAGCATTACAGTACTGGCATCACAATCCCCTGCATGGCCTTGGCAACCTGAGCAAGGCACCAGAGTCCAGGGGCGATGGCAAAGGTCAACAGGCTCTCAGCATTAGCAAGTCCTGGGCAGAGCTCAGTCCTTCATTCATTACTGTGTAACCAAAGTGACAATGAAGCCTTTTTCCATGGAGAATTTGTGTCCCTGTTCACTGTCCATTGTGTTGATTTCAATGAAACCTAAGTACAAGCTTAGAATTAGGCACTTCTTTGCGTGGTGCCCTCAGGAGAGAGAGTTTCCTCAAGTAGGGCCAAACATGTACTTTGTACAGGGCATCCCCTGACCCAGAAGGTCAATTGAATCTTCTGAGGGACTCTGAAGGGATATTTTTAATTGTTCAAAGTCTTGTTTTGTTTTCAGGCTCTGCAAAATAATCTGAATACGTGTTTGTATAAAAGCGTAAGGGAAAAGCTGGCAGAGAAAGAAGCTTGCTATTCACTGCGGTTCAGATCCTGTGACCAGGGCGTCAGACAGAGTTTTGCCATTGATTGCAGTGAGCACAGGGGCAACTCATCTGGCCCTTTGGAAGGAATATTTTTTTTTTCCCACATAGAGACAAAATCAGCTGATATAAAATGGAGACATTTTTTGTTGATGTGATATATAACTTGTACAATTATGGTAGGCCTGCATAATGGTTTTAACTTATGTGTGGAGAATAATTCTGTGTTTACAATTGAAATCCCATCACCTAGATGTGGGATCACAGAAGAATCCTTAATCTGTCAAGTTTGGCATTACAGATTTTACATTAGGTGTAGTGTTGCTTACTGCTTACTGTCCATGGGTGGGAATTATCCACTTCTGGTGGTCTATTTCTGCTCAGAAAAACACCTTTGGTACTCTTCTGTCTGAGCTTTAATTAATAACATTTTCTGGGGTGGAAGGGCATGTATGTGTAAGTTGGTCTGAAAGTAGTGCCTCCTCTTTATTTCCATGGAAGCTAGAACAGATACAAAGAGCACAACACTGTTAGAGAAAATTCTCAGCTCCAAGATATTCTTTTTCAACATGGTCACTGCCATGGGCTGTGCATTTTCACTAGTGCTGAAAGAGAGACTGTATGCCACGCTCATAAAGATCTGCACCAGCAGAGGTGACCCACTGTTGCTGCTGCTGAAACTCACCACCCACTAACCTCACTGTGCTTGCATTCACTGTTTGGGCTCCATAAACATTCAACAAGCATCAGTGAGGATCAACAGGTGCCAATGTAATAAAATAGGAAGCATTATTTTCAGAGCAGCCCTCATTTTTGTATGTGATCTGACAGAGTATTTGAAAAGGTGAAGTATTGCTTCTTCACTTTGCTTTTTGATTAGGCAGGAGAGGGGCTGCAGCAGCAGAATTCTCCGTCGCAGTTGATTCCTCTACTGATGTTTTGCAATTTTGTGTTTAAATCTATGTGTATTAACGATAGTGTATGGACTGAAAATTCTGAGGATCTCCCTCTGTTTCATTGCAGGAGGAAGCGTTTTTAGCCACAGATCTAAGAAAGGACAGGCTGGCATGGAAAAAGAGGTAAGTCAAGAAAAGAAAAAAAAAACTTAAAAAAAAATGGAAAATGAAAGGGCTATTCCTAGCATTGCTATTTCATAATATTATTTGTAGTGTGATGGGAGGGAAGTCAGCAGACACGTAGGCTCCTTTATATCATTGACAAGTCAAGGGGATGATTAACGAGAGTACCAGACAATGTAATGGTAGGAGAAGGCCCACAGAAGTTAAACAAAAGTGCCTTCAGAATTTAGAGAATTCCCATGATCCATAGTAGGACCTCATTGTGCTTGTCTACTGTTTCTATTTTTGATTAGATTTATAAACACAGCACCACATATTTTCATGTGGCTCGTAGCCCCAGGGCAGAGAGAGATTGACTGCGCTGAAACTGTGAGGCTTGTGAATTTCAGGCCAGGGATGGAGTGAAATAAGTAGTGTAATTGTTTTTGTGGAGTGACCGTGGGACCTCCTCTGTTCTGAATTACACATGGTTCAACCCTTTGACCTAACCAACCTCGGCAATGCCTGGTAGATCTCCTAAAGCTGTGCTGAAAGGTCCTATCAGTGACATGTTGGAACATTATCTGTCATGTGAGATGTGTGCCAACAACCATATTAAACTACATTAATTACTAGTGAGGCAATGTTTGTGACAATCTCAACTTCATTTAACCCATCATCGTGTTAGTTATTGTTTAAACAGGAAGTACAAGTGGGGACAATTTATGAAATCAAAACGTACCACCAGTGTTTTCTTTAATAAATTGTATATTTTACTTTTTATTTCTGACTGATATATTTTCTTTTTCTTGGCATTTTTGTTCTTGTCATCAGCTCTGTAGTCTGAGTTTTGGAGGGGTTTTCTATTTTAAGACTAACCAAGGAAAGTACTGCTTCTGAACAGCTAAACTCACATGCCAGTGTAATTGTCATTCCAGCGTAGTTGCAACTGATACCACAGCTGACTGGAAACCAAGTGCTTGCTTTTCTAGCAAGAAGCAAATGTGCTAAGGTAATTTATGTAAGACTGGAAGTTCACATGTGGGTAGTTTGCTTGATTTATACCTTCCCACCTTCACACTCTAGCTAGTGCATCTCTGCACAGCAGTGCTTGCACACCTCTGGAACAGGAGTGAAACATGGGATTCAGTGTTGCAGTTCTTTGAGAACGCTTTTCTTGCAGAGACAAATCCTTGGGTACCTGAGTATACCGTAGGTCCTCAAAAGGCAGCCCAGGATGTACAAACTCAGGCCCTGTCATCCCTAGCTGTGCTCTGCATTATATTAGATCAGATACGTAAAGTTAGATTTTCTACCTCCACACCAAGCTGCTTTTCTTAGCAGGCTTTTCCTTCTAGTCCCGTTTTCCAGCTAGAATGGGCTGAAACCAAGCAGGTATTTATTTATTTTGTTTTTTAATTGCTGCAGACTCAGCGAAAAAATATGTTTGACCCTACCAAGTGTCATCCTCATTAGTAATGAAGAGTTTGCTCTCTGCAAAATCTAATGTGGAGCTCTTAAAGCAGACAGGTGCAAATCACAAGCTGTTTCTCTTTGGCTGCCATCCCTTAAATAGACAAAAGTAATGGGCTGGGAGGAGGGAGAAGGTTCCAGCTTCAGCTGCATAAAGGAAAGCCTTAACAGGGACTTACCAGCTGGTTTCAAGAATTAAATGCTGTAAATACCAACTCACAGGTTTGTGTTCTGCTTGCAGAGGAATATATTTTTAGGAAGGCTCTATCCCTTTTTATGCATGCATGTTGTTCTTTGAAAACTGCTTTGTGTTATGTTTAAAGTCTAATGCTCTCGCTGAAGTGAATAGGAACAGAAGCCAACATACCTGTTCCTGCTTACTGTCATTACACTCCTTAGAGTATTTCAGGCATTATTAGGTTCCTGGAGCCCTACCAGACTGACGATATTTCCAGCTACTTCTCTGTTGGCTGTGTTCAAACAAGGCCCCAAAGGAAAAAAAAAAAAAAAAGAAAAACACCAACAAACAACAACAACCCACAACAAAAAACAAAAAGAACAAAACCATGGATGAATCTGCTGAGCTAGTTTGCTGATGTTAGAAACAGTTGTTCATATTAAGAACACCTAATTTAATTTCATGAAAGAGACATAACATGCCAGTATGTGTATGAATCTAAGGTATGCATTTCCTAAAAGGAACTAAAACTCTGTCATTCCAAAGTTGCTCTTCTTTTTGACTTCCAGCTTGCATAGGGACTGCTGTCTGGAAGCAGTAACTTTAACTTTAACTCTAAGGCTGCTGATGAGGTCTGTCTGTGTGATCTTCGTAAGCAGATAAGGGTAGGGAGACAGCTCAGAGCAGAGCTTGTTTACAGCAGGACAGAAGAAAACAGCTAGACGTAAATGAAGGCTGACGGTTTCATGAAGCACAATTGGTTGATCACAGATTCAATATGACTGCCCTGAACTGAGCGATGATCCGTACAGTATGCAAAATTCACTTTCTTGCTGGTCTGTGCCCACCAGCCTTCCAGCAGCTTTCCCAGAGCCCCTCAGCCACGGCTTTGAGTGGAACCAGAGCTGAACGCAGCATTGTTGTACCCAATTCCTTTTGACAACAATCACATTCTTTTAAAAACTTCATAGGTTTTAGTTGTCACTGGTTATAAATGAGGATTTTTTTCTTCCCTTGCTGCTGCTGCTGTTGCGGTGCTCGCTACTCTTGCACAAACCTGGGCTCCCCAGTTTCGGATACTCCTGTTATTCCTTTGTTTAAACTGGTGTTGTTAAGCAGACTGCACGCCTTAATGCCAACAGTGTATGTGGTAGTGACTGCAAAAAGGCATGTAAAGGTTTAGGTCGCTTTGAATTACATGCTGATTACTCTGTGTTGTGTTCAGCAACTTCCATATCCCCTTGCTGTTGTCACAATGCATGACACTCAAGTTAAAAAATATATATACATTTTTAATAAAAAATGAAAGGCACAACTTTGAACTCATCTTTGGATTGTGTTCTACAGCTAGGTGATTTCTAGACAGATACGCATACATAGGTATGGTCACACAACTGGATGGTGCCTGCAAATCATCTCTGAGAGGGCTTTCTTTTATTTGCTGTTGGAAATCCAAGTTTTGTAGATATTTATGAAATGATTAGAGGACAATCACTTTAGACATACATTTCCGTAAATGTATAAATAAATGAGTAGTGACTAATCATAAAATGAATATAGTGTGCCACTGGATAATTCTGTGCGTACTGTCTGATAAGAAGACATAGTATCATGAGTGGGGGTGCTGGGGAAGGAAATCTGAAATACAGGAAAAAAATAAAAAGATATAATTTACTATACTTAGAGGTGTCACAAGAAGGATGGAAGAATCGAATGGAGATAGATATGAAAGGAGAATTCTTCTAATTTCCTCTTAAGCACAAAGTGACAACAACATGTGTTGACTACACACAGGCCACCAAACTGCTCCATTATTTAGTTACTTCAAGAAATAACTCCGGAAAGATTTCACTCTGCTGTAGAAAATAAGGTGTTGCTTTCATTCTGAAAATATGAACTCCCCCAAAAACTCTTTTCAAAGCCTAATTATATTAAGAGACAAGGGCATCGTATCTCTTGAAGCTCCTTGTATGTCACAAGCATATTGCATCAAAACTTAAAAATATTCATCTGCGACTGAGTGAATGAAGTGCCAGAGAATGTACACTACAATGTCTCTGAAAAACAATATTTGGTGCTAACCATGCTGAGCACTAAGGAAACCAAATAACAACAATAAAATCACGCAATGTGTATTTTTTAGGTCTGGAAGAAGAGGAATATATTCTTTTTCTCACCTTTTATTGTGAGAAAAGTGTTCTGTGTTTTACAGAATATAGCAATTCAAAGCTGACTATGGTAAATACAGCCTGCAATTTGTTTTGCTAGAGAAATCTGACATGCTGAAGGAGTCTGTGTATACGTAGAAAGCAGTGCTGATCATCTTAATTCTATCAAAGTTACATATGTATACTGATGTATACCAGTACAAAAATTTTATTTATTTCACTGTTAACATAAGATTTAAAGCTTTGTGTGGTGATTATATACAATTTAATAAGAATAATAAAGATACAACATTTTTATAAATGCTGCTGACCTCCTTGAAATTAAATCATTATTAATTAAAATTTTAGGCATGCAAGTAATGCAGCAGTATGTTATTGTCTAAAGAGTTATAGAATTCTAGAGATACTCAGTAAGCTAACGTGTTTTACAGAGATTTTTCAATTGGGAGAAAATCATCAGAAGTAGTATGGTAAATTTCTGAACCTATTGAATTCTTGTCCAAATTATCATTAAGTTCGTTTGTGCCACGCACAGCTTGTAAGAATTAATTCTGTTGTTTTGGCATTTATTTTAGCTTCCAGAATGCATCTAGTTCATTTTTGCACATTTACATTTTTTGTAGGACAGTAGACATCTTGTTTTAGAGGAATTCTACTGCTGTCATACTAACGTTTAAACATGTATGCAGATATGCATTTATACCAAGTTATTAATATCTTTATTAATCTGTCAGTACTGTGGTTCTATTGTTTTTGACAGATTTATTGATTGTATGCTGCAAGCATTATTTTTTACTGGAAATTGACACTCACAATCAAGTGGGAAAGATGGATGCTCTAAAAATTGCAATTTTTCAACGATTCTTGCAATTAATCCTTTTGTATTGAGAGTTTCCAGGAGCTATGTTGCCAGGAGTGGTCTTTATCACTGGACAATTAAGCAATTGGCTTAAAAAAATAGTACTCATTTCAGGAACTGCCTTGCAACATTTGAAAATAAATAGGTGTGAGCTGTTTTCTTGCTTTGATTTTGGCTTTGATTAATGCTCCCAGATAAGCTTTGTGTTAGATAATCTTAGCCTGCTTTGACTGTTTGTGTCCATTATTGCGGTCTGTAGCTATGCATGAGCTCATGTGCAAGTCTTGCTAATGCTGCACAGGGTTTTCTACCAGTGCATACTTCAGCACCTGGATCTTCCTGATGATACCAATATGACTGTTTCTTCTGGGCCTTGCTTTCCCACAGGAATTAAGTTGGAACTTGTCATAGCGCCGTTCCTCCAAGATCTATCACTGACTTTTTTTCACCATAGCTGTTGTTGGCATGTCTCTAATATAAAGTTAACTTTTAGTTGTTGCAACGAGTCTTCTCCCCTGGACTGTGATTTCTCTTTTGTGACCTCTCAATGTAAATTATTTGGGATTGCGTACATTTCATCATCTGGTATGAAAGTGTGGAGCTCATTCATTTTCAGCTGCCCTGTGATGAACAGCTACAGCGGTTATGTAAGTGGACCTAGGAAATGCAGAAAGGGGGGCATCAGGGAAGCCTGACTATGAGTAACGTGCATAACCAAACTTTTCTAAATGAAGCACTGCAGTTCTGCAAGTGAAATAAAGCAGCTGCATGCTCTAAAGACAAATCTTATTCTTCATTTGTTGAGGTTCCTTTGCATTAATTAAAAATGGTTAAAAAAAAAAGAAAAACTAACAAAAAAAAATCACAGTATTTTAATGTGACCTTCATTTGGCATTTGTTTTAACTTTTCTTCTCCTATTTTATTTAATTCTTCCACTGCTGTTGTTCAATTAGTGTTTGACCCCTTTAGCAGAGATGTAAATTAAATGACATTTCAATGCCATCCCATATTTAAAATACTGTGTTAGTTGTGGATCATAAAGGATGATCTTCGTTCTTTAGCTAATTTATTCATTTAACAATTTCCCTCCAGAAGTTCCAGCAGAAGGCTCTGAAGCAAACTAAGCAGAAGAAATCCAAGTCGGCTGAATTTCTGATGGGTGAGCCTTGCTTGATGAGTTATTGCTCATAATTTGTGTAAGGATTAATTAACTAATTACAGACAAATGGCTGTGGGCGAAATTTTGCTCTTGCTTGTCAGGGTGCAATTTGTAATTATTTTAATCATTTATTCTTTTTTTTTTTTTTTAGAGTTAATTTTAACCTAATTCTGTTTTGGCGACATTTGAGGACGATACACTTGAGTCTTTCAGCAAAGGAATTACTAGAAGGAATTTTCTGCTTGTCATTGAAATACACTTTGCTATAATGTGCTCTTCTGACCTCCTTGTTTTCTGTAGTAAAAGAAGAGAGAACAGCAACAGAAGGCATTGAAAATCCAGCTTTTAACATCAGCAGCACAGATCTTTCAGCATATCAGACTTCAGAAGAGGAAGTTATTAGACATGACAAGCTGCATAGCACCCTTGCAGCTCACCAACAAAAACTCAGGCTGCAAGCCCATGCTGAACCAAGAGGTGAGACATCAAACCGGATTACCCTCAAACAGAGTGACAGCGGTTGCATTCCTCATAGAACCTGCACATTCCGCCGGGTGTTCCCATCCTGACGCATCCCAGCATCCACCCCAAAAGCTCCAAATGCCTCTGAAAACATTGGGTTCTTGCAGTTTTAGGGATCTATGCTCTGTATTTGGCTTTCTACCCTTACTGTGGATGCAGGTTGCGTGGTGCTCCCCCCATGCAGATGGGAGTGCAGGGTGCCAGCTCTTCTTCCGTACCAGGTTGGATTTTGAAGGGACTGTAGCAAACAGATGCTGTTCCCTTGCTGGCTCTCAAGCACTGAGTAATTTTAAACAGCTTACAGACCTGTGATTGATTGTTGTCTTCAGATCTCCCATATGCCCTCAGTCAATCGTCATCTTGCTCTGCTGCATCATGTTTTTTCAGCCACTTGTGCTCAGATATTTAGAGCAGAGAGTCCTGTTTGCTCAGCTTTTCCAGGGAAATGAGCCTGCACAACCTGGCTTTTAAGCTCGGCTGTGACATGGTGCACAATAGAGATCCTGTCTCACGAAGCGGCATTTATTATTTAATGTAATTCAAACTATTAGGATCTTCAGAGACATCAGTTTTTGTATTGTAGAGGCTTGGTATCTTTTAACCTATTGCTTAATTACTCCATTTTGAATTATTATTACGGCTGAATGTTATGACTAATGGTTGTTTTTACTTAGTAATTTCATACAGTTAAAGAATGGCTTGGATTGGAAAGGACCTTAAAACCCATCTAGTTTCAACCCCCTGCAGCTGGCAGGATTGCCACCCACCAGATCAGGCTGCCTAGGGCCCCATCCAACCTGAGCTGATGAGAAAATACAATGAGGAAAAAGGTGAGAAAATGAACATAAAGACATCTGATGAGTTATATGAGGAAAATCTTGGGCTAAGTTTTAAAGTGAAAACGATAGTTTCTGAAGTCAGTCTAAAAATCTTCTCTTAAATACACACTGAAAATATTATTGGATTGGACTGTGTGGTACCCTTATCTTCAGGTGGACTTATCAACCATGATTTTGTGAGTGTACATACGAAGCCCGAGATCTCCCAAGGCATCAAAGCAAACAATATGACTTTGAGGTGCCCAGCTCACCCAGTGCATCCTAGCAAACTCCCATGCAGCAATGTTACTTGGTGAGCACCCTGGAGTACTCACACAGGTATTTAAATATGTAAGTACAGGCTGGTGAACTAAACTCACCGATATGCTTTTAAAACACTGGACTTTGTTAATATCTTATCCTCACAGGGCCAGAAAGCCCATGGCTCCTGATGGCCTCTCTCACAATTAGGTCTGGCTTCCCATTTAGCTTTCATGTGACATGATAGTGCCACACAGAACAGGAATTCTCACTCTTTGCAGCCTGTCAGAACAGTGATTAAGCAGACAAAGGGACTGATTGTTTTTTAATGAAATACTCTATCTAGTAAAAATGAAGTTGGGCTCACTGGAGATCGTCCATACTTTCAGTCACTGCTTCAGAAATTCATGAATAGTTTCTTCAAGAAGGGAACACTTTTAAAGCCTAAAATGTATTTTTAAACACATTTTTAACATTTTAAACACATTTTTAAACACATTTTGGTGAATTCGTCGTTCACAGTATCATTTAAAAAAAAAACACAAAAAACAACAACCAAACAGACAAAAATAACGCCTAAACCCAATTGTTTTTGAAACACAGAGTAGAAATTGTTAATTTTGCCTTGAGTGCAACAGCTTGATTGACAAAGTGTTTTATTAGTGAGAGAGGAAGGCTTACTGAGAGTTAAATATTTTGTTTCCCCAAACTTTCTCAAACTTCTGCTCATCCAGTTAACCAGAAGACCAGTTATTCACATAGCTCTGCCTTTAATTTATGCAGGTGTTAAAAAAAAATCCATTTATGCCATCATAAAATAGTCTTGATTGGAAGAGTCCTCTAGAGATCATCTGGTCCAACCTTGCATTAAATTATTCTTCTGTCAAGACTTGTCTGGCAGTCAAAGGGGCCAGTTCAGACTTATCACAGGCTGCTAACAAAACAACAGCTTCAAGCCCATCCAGAACCTGGGAAAAATTGAGCTAAACCTTCTGGTACCTCCTGAACAAATTTACCCCACCCCTGAATGTAATAATACTTCATTAAAGAGGAAATGGAAAAAGCCAGCTACACAGAAAAGCATAGTATTGCATGACCGTAGTGATAGTAAATGACAGTATTTCACAGTCCTCTCCATAACCACTAGGTTCTCTTCTAGCTCTGAGACCCTGGGCTGAGACTAGGTTACTCGACAGGTCAACACTAATGCTTGGTGTTAAAACTGCACGATGTAAAATCAGTTATAACCTTAAGCACAGTTATTTAATTGCAGCGTTTAGCAGATTACAGGTTTAAAATGCTATGTAAACATCAGGCTGGATTTAATGCTATGCCCTTGGAGGCATGGCTCTGTGATGGCACTGCTTTTCCATTGTCTTTCCACCTGTCACCTGTGTCCTCAACGGCAGCAAACAACAGCTTCAGGAGTACTATCATTTCCTCCATCTTACAATAGTGTCGCAGCCTTTTCCTCCTTCTTTGACTGCTGGAGGGAAGTATTCCCTAGAAAATCCTCCACCTACTTTTGAGATACCTCCTCACTCACCTCCATGCTGAGAATACTGGGAATGAGTGTGTACAGTCAGCTGTGTGTTAGAGGCAGCCTCAAAGTCTGTTCCTGGAATTTGACACACTGTGCAAAATACAGATTATTTAGGGATGAAATAGCCTGTGCAGAAGCCCATCATATCACAGCTTGCTTGCAGCTGGCCCCTAACCACCTTAATTTGCAGGTATGATGGAGCTATATTGACTTTTCCATTCCCTTTCCTCAGATAACAGTACATCACCTGGAAATGAGTTTGTGAACTGAGTTTTGCCTTGAATAGCTGATGAAATATTTCCAGTTTAAAAAGTTCAAGTATTTTTTCACTGAGGATTTAGTCCTGTATAGAGCCAGGAGTTGCACTCAATGATCCTCATGGGTCCTTTCCGGCCAGGATATTCTATGATTCTATACTCTTGTGACTCCAATAGTCCATTTATTTCCATCTGTCAGGCCATTTTATTCCTTACACGGTCATATTTTCAGTGATGGACTATATTCCAAATTTTATCTTCATGAGTGGACAATTATCCAGGAATAGGCTGTTATGTAACTTTCTGATGCGTCTGCTTTCCATTATTACTCTTATAGGATGAAGATCTGGTGTTGCTGTTAAATGCTATAGTGACTCAAGGGAATCAGACACCTAAATGGTTACAGTGGGTTCTATCCTATTTTCTCTTCATGATACACTGACCTTTTGCTGATTACTCCTAACCACCATGTTTGTTTCTTTCCCATGTTTCTCATGAAAATAAGGTCATCTGGCAATTTGTGCAGTTTATTTCTTCCTGAAAATACTCAGAGTTTACTTGTGACTACATCCAACCAGCTCCTTCCTCCTTTCTTTACCTCAGCAAATATTGCATTCACCAGAAATTTTCACATTAGCCACCCTTGTGGGAGGTTGGACAGACAGTAAGTAGACAACAGAAAATTATTTAGGATCACATTACCTGTACCTGGAGTAAAAGATAGATGCTTCAGGTGCGCCTGAGATCAGGGTGAGTTCCCGTTGGATTTTTTTTTTTTTTTCCAGAGGTATTCAAATCCAAAACATTTGGGAGAGTTCCCAAGTGTTCTGGTGGGCTTGGTGAAATCTGTGCCTGGCAAAGTGCCATGGCAGAAGCACCAAACTGCCAGGAACCTGCCCTCTTTGGCTGAAGGCAGAGCACAAAGGCAGTTGCTCAACCTTGGATGAATGATGTATGTCACAAGAAATCCCTTAACAAAGGGCTATGTATTTAGTGTTTTATCATAGGCCTGCAAAGCAAACGTTAATCTTTTCCAGCATTCAGATCCTCAGCTATTGTGAATACTTAATTTGCTAGTGGCTTTTTGCTGTTTGTACTGCTTGGTGATCACCACAGCCACAGAACTATAAGGCTCTGGTCCAGCTAATCCTGTGAAGAGCTCTGTGGGATGGCACTGTTCACATTTCTACAAGATAGGTGAAATTTCTAGCCCAGGCATGCAGAGGGAATGTATGTCAGAACAAATTAGTCTGTGTTTTTTCTGGGATGCCAGTTACGCATGCAAGCTGCAGAATCCAGACACGGGGCTATCCAAGCATCCTACCATTACACGATCTACCTTGCACCCGGCCTCTTCAGAGGCTGTGATCATCTGTGGCTTTTGCATGGATGATGAAAGGAAGGCTAATTGTCTTCTCCTGTACCCTGCACAGTAGTACAAAGGATAGAGCACTCTGACCCTAAATGTTGATGATTCAGGTTGAATTGTCTCCAGATGATGAGGAGTGCTCATTTCCTTTCTATCATCCCCAATACACAAATCCTTTTTTCAGAACAAGATTAACTCCTAAAATCAAAAGCCCTAATTAATTCTACCATTTTATCTGCAATAGGCACTGTTAACATCTCATATCATGCTCCAATAAATTTGCCCACAGAGATTAACAATGTTTAAGAAGAAAAAAGGAGGGAAAGAAAGGCATGTTCAGTGGAAGATCGAAAACTATTCTAATTAGCATCGGTACAGTATGGTATTAACATGGCTATACTGCTTCTGGCAGCAAATTAGTGTCTCTATGCAGTCTCTTGCTGCACCACCTCCTAGCTGCAGAGCTGGGCCGGACATAACTAACATGGATCTGCCTGCATCCTGTGGGGTACATCCCACTGTGAAATAGAGCAATTCTGCCCCTCATCATAAGCCGAAGTAGGGAGAAGCCTTTGCTAAGAAATAAGCTTCTGCTGAAGGTAGTTAAACTGTGACAGGGCAAAATAGTCCTGTTTCTGCTTGAGCATGTAAGTGAATGAAAACTTCTATCTGCAGTATGTGGACAAAAAGAGCTTTGGGAAAGAGCCATGTGGGATATCAACTTGATAATAAAAGTACCATCAAGAGCATCAGCAAAACCAGTCTGTTAAGAGAGAACTGAGGCTTTCTGAACAGTCTAGTTTCATTCTAATGAATTGTTAGATACCCACTGGAGAGACAGTAAGCATGGATGAAAAAAAGCAGGCAACTGCTGGGAATTGATGTTTATGCTGCCTGTGAAGAAAATGGGGCCTGTGACATAGACATTTGCACTGGACATTAAGATTTGCATAAAATATGGAGCCAGAAATGTGAATCAAAACTCTACCTTTTTTTTCTTTTTTTCTTAAGCAGCAAGAAAGTTTGTATGTAATAATTCAAGTTGTGTGTCTGTGGTTCCATGCTTTCTGATTTCAACAGGGACTCGAAATGGAAATGCCAAATCCAGTATGCAGGGCATGATGGATCACCATGTATGCATAGGAATAAAAAGGGCTGTCATTGGAAGTAATTTTGCGTTGAATTACACAATGTGTAATCCAATTGAAATCAGCAGAACAGCACAAGGTGTAATGTAGTGTGCAAAACGTGTTCCATTCCATGCAATTTCGACAACAAGGATGCCGTTCCACTCATCTAAGTAATGTGCTAAAATTGAATTTGTTAAAGGTATGGGGAGAAGAACTGTGAAGAATGGATGCATTTTATAATTGGGAAAAACCCTTTCAGAAGTTGACTGGATATATGTTTTTAAGGCTAATTTATAGCACTTGGGAATTGTTTGCTTCATAGCAGTGCTGTTGGAACTCCATACTTCTCACTGCTCCAGCAACTTCCTTTGATGCCTCTACATAGGATCAGCTGAGCATGCTAGCCTGGTAGCACTTGGTATCCATTTTCCCCGTTGATGTATGTCATGTTGTCTAACAGTGTTCCTAAATTAACTACCTCAGTAAATCTTTCTTCATGTCTTCAAGAAGCAGCATTTCCTTAGGAAAGCAGCTGGTCTCATACTGGTTTTCCTTAGCACAGGGACCTCTGTTGCCTGTAGGAAAAATAATTAATCCCATTCTGTATATCTGCATAAAGATACATGTGGTAAGTCTTCCAGGAGTGGACTGGGGGAAAGGAAAGTGGGTGCAGAGTGTGGTGTTTCTTTCCCAATGGCTGGGCAAGGTGCAGGCTTGTGAGTGTGGCCCTTTTGCCAACGTCCTGTCTAAGCTGACAAATGAGTTTATTCAAGACTTGCAATACAAACAGTTGTATTAACTGTATTAACCAGTTGTTAACTGGAGTCTGGGCTCTTGCTGCAAGGCTGTAAGTTTGAAGATGCCATTAAAGCCTACTTTTTCACTGAGTTATTCCTAGTGCTAATTGAAATTTGAAGTTCTATGTAAAACAGACCACTCCCTGATATATTTGGTGATAGTCTGAAATGTCCTCATGCTTCCCAGCAATCTTATTTTAGATCTGTATCTAGAAGAGCATAAAAAATATTTATCTACAGCAGTAAGTAACAACTCAAGATCAAAATTCAAAATAAGAATAGTTTTCCTTATTTAAAGCATTTAGCTTTTATATGTAATGTAGATCAGCTTGTATATATTTAGTGTAATGGCCACAAGTGGAGGTAGGCATAACGGGTACTATGGTTCAGTAACCACAACTAAAAATCCAAATTAAAATATAATTTCAGGTTAACTTATAATAAGTTTCTATTATTTTCTGGCAAAATGAAAACAGATAATTGCGGTCTTATTTGAAATGAAAATTTCCTTTCAACATCTTCATTAGATGTGTGTAAATCTAGCAACACAATTGTGGAATATAAACTTGAGCATTTTCTAACTCTAAATTGTTTTTTAAAATCTTTTTTCTCCTCTTACCCTCCCGATTCCAAACTTCAGCTCTTTCTGGGCAAATTGAGATAGGCACCTCTCTTAGAAGGGATTTAGGTTTGGGTCCAGGATGCTGCTTTGGTCCGTGTGGTTGCATGTTATTAGAAAGAAACCAGGAAATATTCAAAAACAGAATGTTATCCTTGGACTGCCCAGAGGGCCATATCTGCATTGCTTCACTGCTGTGCTTCAAGAGCATTTTGGTTATAATGCCATCTCAGACTAAAATTCATCTTTCCTCTGTCTTATTCAAAAGACTCTTAAGAATTGACATTTGAACAACTCCAGTAACGTGATACTAAGTCATTGCTAGTCACTGCTACCTGAAAAGGGAGAGCACATACTAAGGGAAGTTGTCTCAGACAACGATCTGCATCCCATTTTGTAACAAAAGTTTGCATATGCAGCAATTTTTGCATTTGTCTCTAAGTATTATTCTGAAAGAAGACATAAATGAATGTCTACTCAAGCAGTTAGTGATCAGGCACTTGGTTATTAGTAATTCATTTTTACACTGGTCAAGAGAAGCTTAACCTATCCAGTAGAGTTTTGTTATTTAACTTTCATTAAATTCAAAACCTAAATCAGTAGTAAAATGTAGGGGACAATTAAATAGTTGCCTGTCATCAAAAATTCTTGCTGTACCCATGACATGATATTGGTATGGGCTATTTGACTTCTTTGTGGAGTAGAAGATCTTGTAGAAGTGCAACTTATGCTATTTCTGTGGTATTTTCAGCACATAGACTGCATAATTGATTACAGACATCTTACCTTAAAAGCCATCTTAGAGTTTCATCCACTCCTAGTAATGCGCATGTAGTCCCATGGGCTGTGTTCAAGGATTATGCTAATTTTATTAGCAACTCCTCTTGATTTAATTAAACTATATAAATTCCCACCTGGTCACTATTGTGCCAACACCCTTCCTTCCATTTTGATTTGAACTTACAGATAATTCTTACTTTTGCTCTTCAGTTCTAATATTCTAAATTATCCATTGTATTTTCCAAATGAAGTAGCACTATCTTGAAGGGGTGAATAGAGTTTCAAACTGAGTTACTGGGTTTGAGTGATCTCTGGTTCAAAGCAAATAGAACATGTTTCCAAAGCCAGCTAGCTCTTCACAGCAGCAGATATTCAAAATAGCTTGCTGTTTGAAAGCACTAAGCTGTCTGCTGCTGTTCAAAATACCTGCAAGCAAGCTCTGTATTAACATTTGCTTTACTGTGTTTATACCATGAAGCAGAGCAATGTGAATTCCTTAGTGGACTGTTAATTTACATGTTATACACTTTCAAATATTTCCAAAAGCAAATGTGAGATGATTAGTAATCCATTCACGTGCTCACAAAATGTTATTAGTAAAATGCCTTGGGCAGTAAGTTATGTTGACGAAAATTGATAATTTTATACTTTAAATCTAAAGTAACCCTCCCTACCCCAAACAAAACCAAGGACCAGTCCAGAGCTGCTCGTACTACCTAGAACTGTGTTGTTCAGTTCTCAGTGTATGTTGAGCAGGGAGGAAAACAAAAGAAGTAAAATGAGATTAGAGCAGTGATCTGAGGTTTGCAGGGATTTCTTCTCTTCATAAAGCCTCTCCATAAGTCTTCTGTGGTGTCTTGTGCTTTAAAATAGCTCATTCTCTTTCAAGTCACTTTAAGGAGGCGATTTTGGCATTTACCACACTTTCCACCTGTATGGATTTTTAAGTCTGAGCATTGCTCTGGAGAAATCAAGACTTATTGTTCTTTTTATTTCTGTATAACTTCATGGCTGCAGTTGTGTGCTGTTCTGCCTGAGCCAAAGCTCTGGATGAAATGCCTCATGCTTCGCAGAAAGGAGTTAGTATTGTGTTTTTTTAAAGGGTACCAAAACCCAATCTTGTTAATAGCTTTGTCTGTGTCTATCTTTTTTGAATAATAGTTTCCGTGCCTTGTAGACTCAAATATAACATGACAGTTCCTCCTAAACACCAATTATTCTGTCGTGAAGAGTTCTGCAAAAGTCTGCTTCTCAGAGCTCAGTACCAAACCCAAGGGATAAAGAATATAGTGTATTAAAATTCAGCAAAATCTGTTGCGCTATTATGACCACGCAGAAACCCGATGTGCTAGCTGAGTATTGTTTGTATGTTTGAAACGTATATTTTCTAGCTATTTACATTTATGACTATGAAGGAATTGAGTAGAGATGCATCATCATTTTCTTCTTTAGTACATGGGTGAATTATTTAACCAACATGTGAAGGGGTGTTCGTATAACATCATGGTGCTTTGTGATAGAGAAAAACAATTACAGTGAATAAGGTAGAATGGCTCTGTTATTGCAGTACATAAGACTTTGATTACATACTGCCAAGATTCATACCAGTCTAGTAGTTGTTGACAGATAAAGTAACAAAAATGAAACTCATTTATTTTTTCTTTATTGCGACCTCAAGGTAAAGCAAATTTTCAGTTCTTGTACTTACTACATTGAAGGAACAGAGACTGACAGTCAAAATGTGCCAGTCTAGAAATATAAATTAAACCTAGTTTCATATCAAAGTTTCATTTAGTCTCTGAGAAGGAGTTGCTGTTTGGATTATTTTTGATCCTAAAACAAATATACTGTAGACTACTATAGTGTATCTTGGATGAGTTAACCCCCTCACACACTTAGCTCTTATGTATTAGCTCTTTTCAAAGAATTTTACAGTTTGTTATGGACTTAATTGTTTTACTTTTTTCTGTATTTAAGTCATAATTTACTGTTCTTGAAAACCAAGTGAATATAAGGGTGATTTTAATAGAACAACTCTTTTCTTGAAGGAAAGTCATATTTTGAGAAAAAGCTCATCCCTTTCCCTCTTGTGTGAAAAGAAGAATTCTTTTGGCTCGTGGTACTGGGTGCTCCTCCAGGCAGCTAGATGTTGTGTTGCTCCTTGATAAGTCTAACAGATGACTTTTTTTTTTGGTTTTTTTTTTTTTTTGCTAACTTGATTAGTTTCTAAAGAGCAGATACAACTAGCTGATGAAATGGAAAGTGCTAAAATGAGGGTTTTTATTCCATCAAAATCTTGGATTAGCTACCTAGCCCAACTAAACATTATTGCTGTTCAGATTAATGAGGCAGTATTCTAGTATCTCCTCTGTAATTAAACACTTCTCTGGTTGACTACAGTACTAAAGATGCACCAGACGTTGAAACCTCAGCGGTGAAATTTAGAACTGTTGAAATTGGAGGGGTCAGCTGTGAAACACAAATTCATCTGCAGTATGGGGGATTCATTTGCAAAATATGTTTCAAAAATAATTTGACTTATGCTGGAGATGTTGAATTTTTTAATTTTTTCTTATATTTCATCATCTAAATTTGAGAATTTTTCTCATTAGTTTTCAAAAAAAAGTAACATAAAGTGCACTTGTTTCCAGAATTACCTTTTCTGACCTTTCACAAGATGATAATTGCGGTACTAGTAGGCTTAGAAGACTTGTTAAAAAATTAAGCTTATAAAGTAGCAAAAAATGCCCCTTTGCTTGCTGGTGTCGATTTCAAAATTAACATTTTGGTTCATGTGCTTCTAATAATCGCTGACCCTTACTTCATGTGCTTTCCACAGGAAATGAGTACAGCAGAAATTACTTTGACCTGCTGATGGATGAGGAAATAAACCCAAGGCAGTGTGGGATGGAGGTCAGTGAAGAAGGTGAGGCAGAATTAAGTATGTAATTTTGGTGTCAGAATATTCTTTTCCATTCATGAAAATGAGGTGACAAAGATCACGTATGCAGTTCCATTTAAATATTGAGGTTTACAATTTAATTTGTAAGTCTTACCTGCTCTGAACATGATAGGCAGTATGCATGGTCTTTGATCAAGGACAGTGAGTTAATGGACAGGTAAAAGTGAGGCAGTGCTGTATTCACTCTCCAACCATAGCAATAATAATAAACACTCCAAGAAAACTGTCTACACCATGTTCTCTTTAATTAACGTACTTCGTCTACAAGTGAGTACCAAACTGCATGTTTTGCAACCTGAAGTCTTTGTTCAACAACAATTTTGTTAATAAGTTGAACGTCTGTTTGCTTAACAGAAGAGAAACCCCAGTGTCCAGAGTTCCCAGCATAACTGGAGGCTTCTTCAGGTTTTCTTTTTACTCGTTTAGCCAAAATGTTCGGCTTTGTTGTCTGTGGGTGATAGCAAGAAATGGGAGGGTGTGATTGCAGTGCTGGGAGAAAAGAAGTTATGCATAGGTATGAGAGAGATTAACCAGGAGGAACTGTTTTATTCCTGTGAACGGAGGAAATTCTCCTTCACTTTTAGATAAAAAAGGGTGGGAACGGGCCTGCCTGAATTTGCATGGGCTTAGGTAAGAACATCATCATGGTAATGAAGTGCTTAGCTGTGATCTGAATGCTTTGGCCCAGCTCCTGTAGTTAAACACAAACCACCGTTTGCAGAAGCTCTCTATGCACCATTGTAGTCACATGTGGAAATAAATTCTGTAGGTATGAAAATTTGTCTACTGCTGTGTCTCAAAATAAGTCACTTTGGAAATACATGGAAAAATTTTATTTTGAGTAGATACCAAGATTTAAATTTTCAGGAAACCAGTTATGGTTGAGAAAAATAACACACTCTAGTGCACATCAGAAACTTGGATGTCTGTGTACTGGTGAAAAGAGAGTGATGATTTTAGTTTTCTTGAGAGCAAATTGCACCTAAACCTGTAACTTTCCTATCCCTTGTGTAGAGCACCAATGGCCTTTAGAAGTCAGCTTTTGGCTGAGAGTTTTTAAGCGAAAGATCTTCTTTGTCAATGCTGCCTTGGTTTGTCTTATGAATAACATTCATGAATCATGGTCTTCTTTGTACCTAGAGAATGGAAAGTGGATTAGATTTCTGTATCCTTTTGATTGTGCCTAAAAGCCTGTGTGATAGAGTGCTGACACCAGGAATACAAGGTAGTAAAGCTTTTGTCAAGAAAAAATACTTTTTGCCCATGTAGAAACAGTTATATGCATGCAGTAAGTAACATTCCTCTTATATTTTTTTAATCTGGAAGGAAGCTCAAAGAAAGTCCAGGCCATAGTGTATCCTGCCAAACTTGAGAGACATGTATAGCTGACTTTTCTTTTTTCTTCCCTGGCAAAACTCTCACTAAGTCTAGGGTAATGCCTCCTTATTACAGACCTACTAGTGACAGTGATGGCCTGAAGTTGGTTGCGTTGATAGCTTCAGAGCAGTTAAAATGTTGTATTGACCAAGCATCAGTAGATGGCAGGTTGGATGTGGGAGCATTTATTTGAGATTAGCAATGCATAACTACATGTTCTGAATGCTGACATTATAGAAGTAAATAATATTTTGCTCCTCTTCATCTCTAGTAAACTGTGGAGAAGAGAATTCTGTTCTTTTCAATTACTTTTTGTAACTTTGGTTAGTCCTGTTTTTTTCCTGGGGCATTTTGGACTGCATGTTAAAGATAAGGCTGCAGTTTTAGGTGAATTTTGAATGCCTTCTTTTGTACAATCCACTGTGGAACCAGACAGAAAAACAGTAACAACTCTTCAGAAACATAATAGAACTTCACTGGAATATAACTAAAGCCCCCAAATACCTAATTATTTGGGTGGGACCGTTATATCATTTTTTTTTCCCCTGATATAATGTTTTCCACAAAATGCTGATATTTGTTTTCCTCCTAAAATCTGTAGTATAATTAACTTAGTGCCAGTGAAATGTAGTACGTGAATGTCATAAAGTTAGTTTCACAGTCATTTGAATGTCTACGAATCTGTCTATCCTTTTATTTGGTATCAGATATCCCAACAACTCATTATCACACATACTCATAAACAGAGTACTTGCCTTGTCACCCTTCTTCCCCACAGAATAAACGTTAAACAAGTAGAACTGTATTTGTTAGGACACAGAGTAAAAAGGAGTCAGAACTGAAGTCTGGTCCAGGATGGTCATGCTCTATCAGGATATACAGAAGCAGAACAAGATGAAGAATTCAGTGCACACTTCAAGGTTACACTGCTTTTATGACTTAACTAAGTCAGAACCACAGAAAACAGTTGCTGAAAAACAAAGCTTCAGCTGCTAACTTTATTATACAAAGTTAAATATAGTTTAAGTGTGTTCGTATATGAGATTCTGTAACGGGTTGTTCTGTTAAAATGAAGGTATTAGTAATTTTCTTACCTATACTTGATAAATTAAATTTGTTCTGGAAAATTATCTGAGTTGATAACGCCCTGAAAACAAACAACAACCCACTATGGATTTTCCTGTCCTCCCCTTGTACCCAAGGGAATGTTTGAACATTACACACTCAAAAATGTAGAAGATTCTATGCTTTAAGAAGAGGTTTGTAGAATAGTCTCCCTCTTTGAGTACCTCATGTAACTGAATGCCTCTGAAATTTCATAGTAGAGAAAATTTATTCCCTGAACACTTAAAAAAAACCCAGTGTAATATGTAGATGTAATTCAATTCAACTACCTTGTGTAAATTTACTTGTTTTTTTACCTGCCTGTCTCTACTGATGGCTTAGAGAAGCCATAGTCTTGGTGGCTCGGGGAGAGGACAATCTCTGCTGGTAATTTCTCTCTTAAATGTAGGTACCTGAAGTGATTTTAGATCTCATGAAAAAAGGAACGTGTGTTCATGACCCTTGCTCTGTTTAAAAATCTGCAGATGTTACTGGGAATTTGAATGACAAACCTGCCTGAAGATCAATATTCATAGCACGCTGTAATATCTACTCACACTAGATAATGCGTTAGTATTATGGACAGTAAGGTAAAATTTTTAATAAGCATCCAAAATCATATTACAGAAGAAATGAGGTACTTTGATTTTTATTACGAGAAAAATAGAATTCACATGATGATTTGAATATAAATAATCAGTTCAACAAGTCTATTAGCGGAATTAGAAAGCCAATTTCAGTGCAGACCAAGATATAACATTGATCACCTTTGAAAAATATGCAATTATATATTTTTTATTTTAAATTGTTTTTCATACCTCAGAAGAAAATGACGGCTCTGCTATGAAGCTAGCACTACAAAAACCAATCTGTATGTCAGTGTGTTTCTTTTGTATTTATTTAACTTCGTACTTTAAAATAACATCCTCTGAAATGCTGCTGAAAGAAATGAAGAGACATTAGATTTCTCACTGTTGTTTTGTTGTTGTTTTGTTTGTTTTGAAAGATCCTGAGAGACTGGAGGAGCAAATACTGTATGGCAAACTGATGAAGCTTCTAGATGAAGCAAGTGAGATAATGAACTCCCAAGGTAAAAAAAATAAAATAAAATATGTATATATATATATATATATAAATTCAGTTGCATAAGGTAAAACAAAATTCTCTTGAGGCTGAATGTGAGGAAGAGAGTGGTATTCCATCCCTTTGAAATCAGGAGAAAAATCAGAACACTGATTTCACTGTGAGGCTGTAAGATCTCTTCCGCAAATGCTTTGTATTGAGTCCTCTTTATGCGTTTTTAAGTGTAATGTAGGTGGTGTGCTTTCTTTACATTACTTCACTGTTGTTAAAGTCCATATGAATGAAAACTGAAAAAGTCCTTGATTACATGCTTAAAGCTAGAAAGCTAAGTCTTCATTTGAGCCCATAAATGAGTGGGCTATTCTTTGTACTATATGATACTACTTACTATATTTCTCTTATGTGCAATGTCTACTTAGAGGGATGGAGCAGACTGTTGCCTACTGTGCTGAAGATCCAGGAACTTATTTCCTGACAATTTAGTTTGTGAGTCAATTTATTCTAGAAGAGGCAAATTTTTAATTAGTCTAGGGTTGCAAAATCCCTTGATTTGGTACTGGTTGTATCAGTAATATATTTGAAACCCGTTTTGTCTTATTTTAAATGTAAGAAAAATAAACTACAACCAGTATATTCATGCACATAGCTTAAGCAAAAATCTTTAACTAGCGAGTCTTATACTGACGCGTGTTAATTTGGAGCTCCACATTGCTGAGAAAGCTTATAGCAGTGCCGCAGGTTGTGTGTCGCTTTTGTCTTACAACAACATACATTAAAACAAAAAAATACTTGGCCGTGGTGAAGCCAGTGTTAATTCTATAGGAAACATGGTCACGTGGTGTCTAACTGTAATACATACGCTTTCTCCTTCTACCAATATTTATGGCATTTCATGGTCTTCTGTAGTCTGATCCTCCAAATATTCCTGTGTGATTTAGGAAAATGTCTTGATGTCATTTTGGGCTGCCCAGGTAGGGTCCAGTACCTTTTCAATAAGCTTTCTGAAAGTTTTCTGCTGTGATCCCCCCCCCGAAATCATGGGAGAGGGTCAGAGAAGCTCCTCTGGACAGCAGTTCAGCTCACTTAACACATGTGGCTCTTAATCAGACTAATCACACCCTAGAAGCAGTTATTTCCTTGCATTTGTCTCTGGAAGAGGACATCTCTTGGATAACCACATTACCCTTGACCAAAGCCATTCAAATGTATGTGATATGCTTTGAGGATGTTGATCTCCCTCTGGGACTGCTGTGTGGGTAGTTATTGCGCACACGGAGCCCTGACCTCACTGCTGGAGCACTGGTTTAAGGGCAGGAAAATGCACTAACATCAATGTCTCATATTCCATGGGCATGCTAGAGCCCTGTGCCTATGCTAGAACAGAGTGAATCTGCTACCATCTTGTCTCAGCTTATCTATTTCTTAAAAAGAACCATATAGGTATCAGAAGTAGTGCTGTGGGTGAATGTTGTACCCTATCCTGCCTGAATTTATTACTGAGGTTCTTTAAGGCTTTGGTGAATAAAACTCTGAAATGAGCAGAATTGTCTTGAGGAAATGAGGCTAGCACAGTCTTCACTTCTGTGTATTTATATGGAGCTGTATTTATTTCTGCCTGTCTGATTCTCACTTTAAATTTTTGAACCTGTTTTCTTCTTTTCAAACCCGTTGTTGTTGTTGTTGTTGTTATTATTATTATTATTATTATTATTATTATTTATTATTATTTTACAGAGAACAGATCTCATAAATCTGAGTTCCCTACCAGTTTTATGAAAGTGGGCAGCTGGGCAAAACAGACAGGCTCCACTGAGGGAAAAGCTAATATGAGAATTTGACCCTAATTAGACATCTGAAAAATTGTAGAAAACAAGGTTTCATTTGATTCCACTCTCACAGAAAGGCTTCTTTTTTTCCATTTGACTACTGAACTGAAAAATCACGTAGTCATACAGTCCTAATTAATAGATGATCCCCAAAGGATAAGAAAGAACATGGCACTCAAAACTTATATTATTGCATATTTAAAGCATTTTGTCACTGAAAAATCTGTTGGTCATTCTTGTGGTGTATGTTAAATCCTATTATAATCAACCTAAAATGTTGTTTATCTGCTTTTTAGAGAAGATATAGTCTGTACATTTTTTACCTAGGAATAAAATCTGTCAAACAGTATAAAAGGGTGATTAATGCATCTTTAGATGATGCCAGGTGCCATAGGAAAAAAAAAATATTACATTTTTCTTTGATAACAGCAGAAAAATCAAAGCAAAATATTTTGCAGGAACTCAGCTTATGAAAAATGAGCCTCTGGTATGTTTTTATTAAATGGTGTTCTGGAACCAAGTAGCCAAAATGCATTTTCTGTGTGAAGTTTGCAGGTGCTTTATGCATTCAAACTTGCATTGAGCTGGTGAACCTGTCCTTTAAAAGTCCCAATTCAGAACGCAAACCACTCCTATCCAATAGACAAATGCAGGAGTAAATGAAGTTAAAAGCAGCCAAGAGAATACTGGATAGATTGTTTGAATTACATCACAACATATAAACAAAGCCTTAGCAAAAGAGAAGAAATTTGCATTCTATTGAAGGTATGATACAGTCAAGGCAATGAGAAGTTTGACAGAGATGCTAAGATCTCAGAGAATCCAGTTTTTAATTAGTCACCCTATCAGTGAACTTCATTTCAAATTTTCAGCCATTTCCTCCTGTGCATATGAATCAGTAACATTATTAACAGCGGCTAATTTGTTCAGCAAGGAGGTGGAGACTTTCTTTTGGTCAGGCTTTGCACAGAGGTGGCAGCTGGAGCCCCTAACAGCATGATGCTGGGTCAGTTCAGATCTGGGGCAATATGTTGGTGACTAAGTTTCAGAGTAAAGCAGCGTGGAAGGAGCTACTAACTGAGCAACCCCATTTTCTCCTTGTCTCCAGCTCAATTTTTCCAGAGGTGCTTAAATCATACATACGTTTCCATCAAATAATCTTCAAATCTGAGCCATAATTTATGTTTGTATAGCAGTGCTCTCTCTTGGAAAGGCTTTAGAAAATGTTCTCTCCCTCCTTTCGTTCTTTTTCCACAAAACAGTCAGTAATGAGCTCAGTGTCTTCCACCAAAACCAAACCCACTTGTTACAATTCCTCACAACAATGATTAACACCAAAAGAGGAAGGCTATGTTGATGAATAGCTGCATGGTTGCCTTTACAGACCTAATGCTTTAATTCCTTTTTTGAAATATAAAGACTCTCTATCTATATCCAGTAGATCTGAAATAGGAATGTACCATCCTCCCAGGATGTAAACTTGCACTGCTTCTGTGAAAGCAGTAAGGCAACTGATTTATACCAGCTGAGCATATGGCCCGCTGTGTCAACACAGTATGGAACAGGCAATACTGCATCCTTTGCTGTTGGCAGTGCTTTCATTTCCAGCTCTTCCTGGATTTTTTCTGTGCTCGCCAAACCCTTAATGTTACAGTAAAATTAAATGTAAATATCATTTTATTTTTGCAGTTAATAGTTGTAGGTCAAATCACTTTTCATTAGGCTTGTAAGATGCTACATGAAGAGATTCTGTGTACCCTAAGGTAATGGTTTGGGTTGTTTATATCTACTGTACACTTCCCCCAACGTGATTTTGAATTTGTATCCTGTTGTAATTAAATTTAGAAAAACAAACAAAAAAAAACCCCTACTTCCTGTGTGTTGGTGGCACTGAGATGATTTAAGTGCTCAGGAGGCTCAACAATTAAAGTCATTAAACAATGAGTAGTGCACAAAACTGAAAATTTTAATAGCCTTAGTTTTATCTTTCCTTTTCTGGTCTTCATTAGAGAATGAGGGACATCAAAGAGAAGGGATAAATAAGTCTTTTAACTGCTTTCATGTCTTACGATGGGGAAAAAGGAAGGCAAATGACTAGATATGTCATTTTGCTGTAGAGAAAGACAAGAAGAACTATAAAAACATGCACTTATACACAAAAATATGAAGTCAGATGTGGACAACTTGATATCTGTCATATCTTAGTGATTCTAATATGGAGAAATGAGCAAAAGTAATTGTCTTTATTATCTGTGAGACCAACTAATATTTTTACTGCAGCAGATATCAATGAGAAGATGTGTTTTTAAGTGGCATGATGAATTGGAGTGAAAAAAGGAAAGTTTCTCTGTAAGATTGTTTTCTGTATGGGATTTATTTTTATGTACATATGGCACATACCCTTTGGTTCTGCATACATCATGGCAGTGAAATCAGTGGAATGAAGTGGGTGAGAGCAGAACTGAACCCAATTAATTAGGTGGGAGCTGTGTGAACACACCTGGGAGAGGAATCTTATCCTTCAGGGTGAGTGGGAGGAAGATGAAATACTTGGTGTGGCTCCGCCCAAGCCTTCCTTTCAATTGCAGTTATTCCTAATCTTCCCCAGGAATGAAAACCAAAGTCACTCCAGATCAAAGTTCCTCTAAGGTTTATGGCGGTGTGAAGTGACTATGGACTTTCAGAGTATCCTTTTTGAGCTTCTTAAGGAACAAGCTGTTCCTGTGTGCTGACTTTGCTCTTAAGGGTAGTTTTTCTGGTAATAGTATTTGGAATCTGCCAATTGTTTTGTATTTATTTCTTTTAATACTGTGATATGTTCTCTTTGTATTTTGGTGGACCAAATATTGCAACCAAGAAGTCCTAACCAATATATGAAATATCATTTGCTAAGAGAGATTCCACCACTCTTATTTCAAGCAGCTCCTGTCACCAGTGAAGATTCTTCAGACTCTCTAATGCCTGTCAGCTTCAGTAAGACATGTGACCTTCAGAGGGAGCTTGAAGATGAAGTGATTCCTTCATATATTGAACAGTTCGAGAGAGATGTTCGGAATGACATAATCATGTTTGGCAGCTCTTCACTGGAACAGGTCAGACTTAAGAACTATAAGATAAGTTTATTGCTGTCTTCATAACGTGATGCTGGCTTGTTGACCTTGTACACCCCAATTCTATTTTACTGCCCAATGATACGTATACTGAAAAAGATAACCCATTTTATTGGCTCACTTCATGTCACTGGAACTTTGCTTAGCTAATAGCAGAGCCTTTGTCTTTGACTACTTCAGTGTGAATAAAAATAGATAGCTTTCATTGCTCCTCTCCTAAATAGTGGGGTGTTCCTTACTGCTCTGCAGTAAGTATTGTGATTGAGTTTCAGTCAAGAGCCTAAGCTTAGGACATCTCTCTCTGACAAATTTAACAGAGGCTTATTCATCTATCAACAAGAAAGTTTGAATTGGAATCCAGGAAGGATTTATGTAGTAATATTTATTATAGAGAAGCTATTATTATTCCCAGTTTATAAATCTGTTGTGTTTTTCAGAGTGCCAAGACTTCCTGTGGTTTTCTTTTCGTTGTTTCATAGTCTGAAGAGGCATGGTTTGGTTCATGTTGACGAAGATGCAAGTTTTCAGGGCTGAAGTGATACTTGTGGGCACCTAACTACCATTTGCTCCTTTGAAAAATCTCATAGCAAGACTAGGGGACTGGAAGGGAGATTAATTGATGAATCTATCATTTTTAATTAGTATCATGAGAACAGCACACTGGCTCTGATGGGCTTAAAATAGGTTATCCAGTGACTAATGGTGATCTAAGCTTTCTTTTATTTTCAGATGAAGTTTTTAGAATTTTTTCATTGCAGGACCAAGCCTCATCATTGCTTTGCTGACATTTGTGATGACAGTCCTCTTCATTGCTGCTTCCCTCTGAACCCTGGTGTGGCTGCTTTTCCTTCTGTATGACTTTTTCATTGCATCATGCATGGGAAGTGGTTTGGGAAAGGTTGTTCAGAGAATATGAAGAGGGAAAAAGGGGGAAAAAAGTCACCTGCTACATGGGATTGGTGGACTGAGAACCTGGGAACAGTTGAAATTGGGTTATAGCAACTATCCAGAAGACTTTATAATACTTCGGGAGTTTTCATTTTAAGTTTGGGCTATTCAGATATGCCCCCAAATATTTGTGAGTCTCTGTGTCACCTGAAAGAACACAATAGATTTGGCAGTTCTATATTTCCTTCTGAACATAGTCATTTAAACACATTATAGCATTTTTACCTTATTTTGCTTGAACAAAATAAATAAATAAATAAATAGAAAATCCTTATTTAAAGTGATTTAGCTGTTGTATCATCAGGATAGATTTTGTAATTGCAGGTGGGGACTCAGTGCTTTATAGTTCATGGAAAAGATTGTTAATGACTGTTTTCTGTCCCTTATTCCCACAAATCTCTGACTTCAGCTGTCTGAGTCCTGTTCAGGAATTCAGTCATACTGACGTGGTACAAGATATGACATCTGCATTGCACAATGCTGAGTATTACAGGAGGATCACTGTAAAATCTATAATGGCTTTTAGCTCATTGGTTTATACTCCTTTCCTTATCTTAGAAACACTCAGAAATCACAGAATTGTAGGGGTTGGAAGGGACCTCTAGAGATCATCTAGTCCACCCCCCCTGCCAAAGCAGCTCCCTAGCCCAGGTTGCACAGGTAGGCGTCCAGGCGGGTCTTGAACATCTCCAGAGAAGGAGACTCCACCACCTCTCTGTGAACCCTGTGCCAGTGCTCTGTCAACTTCATTGTGAAGAAGTTCCCACTCTTGTTTGTGCAGAACTTCCTACGCATCATTTTGTGGCCATTTCCCCTTGTCCTGTCACCACACACTGCTGAGAATAATCCAGCTTCATCCCTTTGCCTCCTGCTCCTTAGGTATTTATAGATGTGGATCAGATCTCCTCTGAGTCTTCTTTTTTCAAGACTGAGCAGACCCAGGTCTCTCAGCCTTTCCTCATAAGGGAGGTGTTCCACATCCTTTATCATCTTTGTATCTCTCTGCTGGACTCTTTCAAGGAGATCCCATTCTTCTTCATACTGGGGAGCTCAGAACTGGACACAGTACTCCAGATGAGGCCTCACCAGGGCAGTGTAGATGGGGAGGATCACCTCCCTTGATCTTCTGGCCACACTCTTTAATACACCCCAGGATCCCTTGGCTTTCTTGGCCACCAGGACACAGTACTGGCTTCTGGCCAACCTGTCGTCCACCAGGACACCCAGGTCCCTCTCCTCAGAGCTCCTCTCCAGCAGGTCATTCAGTTACTTTCAACAGAAAACAGAAGAGGACATTGGAAACTGAGGCTGCAAAAATGCACCTCTTGTGTCATAATAGTATTTCAATGCATGTCACAACAAATATGAGCACTCCCTGTTCTTTAATGTTCCTTCTGTCCATGATGTGTGGATCAATCTTTGTGGTACTGCAGTGCTGAGTACTTTCTTTAGCAGTTGTAAATTTGGTGTTGGAGTGCTGTCTCGTTCTTTAGAATCTGCCACTGCTGCCTTTGAGATACTTCCAATTTTTGCTGCTTGATTGTACATTTATTGGTTTGAAAAGTCTTTAATTCACTTTGTGGTATTTACTTTGAATTGAGAAAAAAAAATCCTTCACTTCCATCTGCAGGTTTAGTGAGTAACAGATGTACTTTAGCCAGCATAATTTATGATTAGTTAATTTAATCTGCCACAATGACATAAAGTGAGCCTGAAACAAGCTTCTATCAATTTTGCTGTTAGAGGTAACATAATATTTTCAAATGTCTACCAAACTGAGTAATTAACCCTCAGGCTGAGTGAAGGAGTCTAATAGACATCTCTCACATTCCTTTGCTTTGACAAAATGAAAACAAGACATGGGAGCCCAAGGGTTAAAAATAACAAATGACAGTTTACAGTGCATGAAAATGGATTTATAACCATGCTTCAGAAACACACCTGAGTTGACTCTGCTTCTTTTTAGTCTGCCAAAAATGTCCTCCAATAAGGCATTTGTTTTGTGCTAGAGCTTTGCTGGCAGTATTGGCGCAGTGAGGACATCCAGGCATTAACTCTCTATGCTGTAGTGCATTACTCTTCTCCTTTGCTTTTAGCTTCATAGTAAATGGGTGGTTTTTGTTTAAACAGAAGCTCAGTGTGTGAGATCATTGTGATTAAAAGCTTTTGAAACAGCTGATGCATTTTCCATAGGGGGATGAAAAAGGGCTTTGCAAGATTCCAGCTCTGAATCTCTAAACTGAGTCTTTGTTTCATATTCTGTTTTGTGAAATATTCTGGTTTGTGAATGTAAAAGCTGGTAGATGAGGTCAACAAGAAAAACATAATGGGAGATCCAATAAGTTGTTAGAAAGAAACATGATGAAGCAGATATAAATATTTGATTAACAAACACATTGTAGTATATTAAATTCTGAATGCAGATCTGTTTCCTGAAGCCTACATTGTGGCCTTACAGATTTTAGGAGCCTCAGTAACGGTATTAAAAGAAATTCATAATTTTGGAACTGTGTTCCAGGTACAACCAAAGCAGGGTATACATTACCATCTGCAATGAGATAATGGATGGATACATGCTCACAGGCAGAACTCGACTGTGCAGAGCAGTGGAGACCTGATGTAATTCTGGCTTTATGTGTTTGATTAAAGAAAAGATGCTTTCAAAACATGTGAGACTGCTGAGGATATAGCAAACACTGGGGATAGAAGTGAGATTGCACTTGATGATGAGGCAATCTTGCCAATCCTTGGTTCAAATGCTATGGAAAAGTACCAGCTCTAGGATTTTCAGCTGTTTCTGAACTGAGACAATAAATGCGACTACTTCAGCTTATGTGAGTTTTCTTAGAATTTAAGAGTGGGACAATTATAAGGACCAATGCTTCCTCAGAAGTCAAGAGTATTCCTGCTTTCCCATCATCTTCCTGCATCATGTTCAGTGTCCATGACTAAGTACACTTCGTTCTCAACCTCTGTCTTTCTCTGTAGAATTCAGATGCTGCATTTAATCCTCTGTGCTGGCGTAACACTTTGCAGGACTTGATCATTAAAGAGATTGCAATCAGTTTTGATACTTGTCTTCAGTAAAAATTAATGAAGAACCTCTGGAAGCGAAGTGTAAGTTTTAATCTTTGGTACCAGGAGTTGAATAGTAGGAAATGAGATATTTGTTGCAGGTTAGATAATATTATGATATTCCCTTTCATCAAGAAATTTACCTTTTTGTTAAACAATGGTTAATGCCTCTGGGCCTCAGACCTAATATTCTTACAGAGCCAATGTCATCATTGCTCTGACTCCTTCCCTGTCAAAGAGATCAATTTATATGATGATGGGATGATTAGTTTTCCATTGGTTAATGGTGGATAACGTGGGTAAATTTGGTACTGTGAAAGGCATTGATGAATCTTCCTTCTAATGAAGATTTATTCAGTGGAATACGGCCTCAGAAGTATAAAACACAATTACACATCTTCTTGCATGTTGTACACCCTTGGATAACACTTTCATTTGCATCCTGATGGTATCTACAGGCCTCCTGCTTATCAGCACTGTAGCCTATTAAGTGTTGTACCATCCAATGTGATCATTCATTTGAATATGATGCTTGTGTGAATATATGCACCTAAAAGCAATGTGAAATCAAAATGTGACTTTTCTTGACTGAAACCCAGGTGCTCCTTTTTGATATTTGCCAAGATTTTGTATGGTTGTGATGTTCAAATGACTAATTTTAGTTTTATCAAGAATTGTAGGATAAAAATAATAACGTTGACAATGTTATTTGTTTTTTTTTTTTTCACATCATGCCTTACAGGTGGGTTACTTTGCTTTAGCTGAGCTACTTATACGCTACTCTAATTACCTGAGTTTCAAAGTTTCTCTGTGGTTTGTTAAAATTCATAGATTCATAGATACATTAGGTTGGAAAGGACCTGCAAGATCATCTAGTCCAATAGTGATTTCCATTTCATTTATGTGAAATAGTAGGAAATATGTGCCTCTTTATCTTACTGAGGAAGAAGAAGGGTAGAGGTAGACTGAAGTCTACACCCATTAGAGGTTCTTAGCACTTTGTCTTGGAGCATGTCATTAGGATACACTCATCAAACTCATCGTAGTCCTGCTAAGTAGACTGCTTTAGGACTGCAAAAAAAGCACATCACTAAGCTTGAGGGGAAAAACACAAGGTGAATTACTCCGAACCTATAATATCAGATTTCTTGCTTTGGACTTCATATTTAGTAACTGCCTTGTGAGTCTATGACCATCAGCTGTGGGTCAGCATTCACATGTCAGACTCAGAGACAAAACATATATGTAGCCATGGGACTTCTCCACAGTGTCAATCTGATATTTCTAAATATACTTTTTTTCAGTCAGACTCACTCCTGCTTCCTCAGTGGGAAGCCTGGCAGCACTCCAAAATTCTAGGGCTCCTCTGTATTGCTTCTGAACACTTAAATTTACTGACATCTTCTTCTGGTGGCAATGGGGGTGGAAAGGGAAGGACGGAAATGAATCTCAGCTGAAGCAGAACTCTGGAAAAGATGTTTTACATGATTTGTCAACGACCTGTCATTGTGCCATCATGAAAGCCACGACACTGATATAGTCTCTCTTTCTAATTGCAATACTCTTCTGATTGTTTTGTTCAGGAGTTACATGAATTTTAAGTCACATAGATTATTAGATGTCAGTAATGAAAATCATGTGAAAATATTTTAAATTTCACTGAAAAGGATTTCGTTTATTTTTTGTTGTATTCTTCCTTTTTTTTTTTTTAAGATCAGAAGGGAAATTAAATAATAGAATATCAAGAATTGTTTCAGTTGAGCTGGAACAATGATTGTATGGCTACTGTAAATGATGATACTGCATTTGCTGTTGCTTAAGATAATCTGACTGGTCAGTTCTCTGGCTCATTATCCTAACAGAAACTCAAGTAAGGAAGTCCATTTCTATGGTTCAATAAACAGAGCTACTGGAAAGGTTTGTCAGAGTATTGGTGACTGCCAAGTCCTGTTGAAGTTTAAGTGGCTTCATCAAATACTGAAACCTTTTAAAAGAAGCAGAACTCATATGAATATTGTAAGGGAATGAAATAATACTTTTGATGCATAGAGGCACGAGGCTGCCAAAAAAAAAAAGTTGCTTAGTGTATTTTCCAATTTTTTTTTCCAGAGAAGTTTTTTTTATTTTTATTTTTACTAAAAAAAAATTGAACAAAACAACAACAACAAAAAACAATGACCAATCAAACAAACAACAACAACAAAAACCCAACAAACTGTATCCCCATGCTGTAGCTAAGGGTAGCATAGACTAGATTTTATGACAGGAGATTCCTAAGGAGAGCTGGTAGACTACACAAGTCTTACTGAGCTACAAATGAATAAATTGGTCTAAATGTTGTACATTTTTCACTTTGTGGTCTTACATTAGAGTTGAACTTGCAGGGAGGAATCTACTTTTGCGCTTTGCTCCATGGAATAAAATAGTTTAGTAGTGGAAAGACCTATGGAGACTTTCTAATCTGAACTTCTGCTCAAAGCAAGGATAACGTAAATTAGGCTTTCACTGTGCAATTTGGGCTTTGGAGTTGTTCGCACCAGTTTCTTAATGTGAAACATAACCAGATCATCTATAAACAAAGAAGCATAGAAATGTTGGGAAAGGCAATTCAGTTGCATTGCATGCATACTTATTTACTTACCTGGGAAATCATCACTGTTGTTTAACCTGCTGGCAATCTGTTAACACAGTTGTTTTCCCTTACTCCTGTAGTAGACCTTTAGAATGAACAGAGGTTTTGGAACTAATGGTTAGAATGAGAATATATACCAAAAGGTATACATTCAATGATGTGTCATCATAGCAAGATGCAATGATATCTTTGTTCATGTTAGCATTTGGGGTATAGATCAGACTAGCAGGGCTTACACTGCAGCTGGAAATGTGAACTGATTGCACACTTAGAGCAGAAAACAAATGGAACAGGATTGGGGCTTGTTGGAGGAGATCTGTTCTCTGTAGAGAAAAATTTCTAGACTTTTCAACTTGTGATTTTCACTGTTGTATTTAAGTCAGTTATACAGTAAAGCGTGCCTAAATTGTATCCTTTGCTGTACTTTTCATATACTAATGATTGGTGAAGGTTTCTTAATTACAGTGTTCCACTATATCTGCACGCTTGAAATATAACATGATATAAAAGCCAACATAAATGGAAATTATTGAATAAAACTAAAAAGTATGCTTTTAGATTACAATTATGCAGACAAATTTGTGAGGCAATGCTGTGTTGTCAGATGGAAAAAGGAATGGGACTGAGAAAGATGTGAACTGTAACCTCAGACCTAAACATCAGTTTTTATGGGATTGTAACAAGCAAATTTGTTACTATGACTCAGTTTTGCCTATCTGCAAAACAGACCTAAAAATAGATACTGGCTTTAGGGAAAAATGGGAGAATTAAAGGAGTAGAATTTCACCAGGGACTTTGAAAAGTCTATAGAAATAATAAAAACATTCTGTGTTGAAAGTAACAAACATTTTTAAATTAAGGAACAGTGTGGGGGGGGAAACACAAAGAAGTCTCAGTATTTCCAATCAGTATTTCCTTTCAGTTTCTCCTTCAGTCATTCGCGCCTTAGTTTGCTGCTGGTATCCAGAAAGTAGGGAAGTAAAACCCTGGTTTTGTTACTTAGCTTTCTATTCACTTTTTTTTTTTTTTCCTCTCTCTTAACGAAAGCTACCCATTTTAAGTTGACACAGTTCACTTGGTTTCCCCTGGCGTTGCTTGTCCTAAATGAGTTTGTACTGTAGAGAATATGTTGCCTAACTGTGGTTATCATCTTCCACTAGGTCTTGATATTAAGGCTAAGATGACCCAGCTTCTTAGTATCTGCTGATTTCTAGGCTCATCAGAAGACATCTGAACTAGCAGAGCTTTCACAGGGTAGTACATTAATGCTTTAAGTTTCTTCATCAATTGCAAGTACCACTGCAGCATTGTACATTTTCAGACTGCTGCTATGGTTGTCAGACGCTCTGATAAATGGCCTTGCATACACTTGTGACACACTGTAGATTTTGATGAGGACATCAAAGCTTTATGACCTTGATGCTATATCTTTTCATCTGTGAAATGAGAAGCATTTGAAGGAATATCTAGTGGTCCTGGAGAAACTACAGGTGGCCTCTCTGTGTGTGACATGATAGAAATGAGAAGGGCAAGTCCTCTGTTGTAAGGTCAGAGAGGAAAAATCTTTATTTTGCAGGAAATGGGTAGCTCTGCAACAGAGATCCCTCCAAGATTTTCTTGAAGCATCTTAAGAGAAGTAATTCAGATTCTATAATTTGTTGGTATTGTTCCTCTTGGATCAAAAACCTGCATGAGAATATCTGAATTTTATGGAAATTCAGAAATTTGTTTTGCATGTTTACTTTACAGGCAGTGTTTTAACTTTCTGTAGTTGTTCAAAATTAGTGTCTTGAATTTAATACTTATGTTTTATAAAATGTCTATCTACAGCCTTTCTGTGTTGATTGGTAGCTCAGTCTTCTCTGCTGAAAGGTTATCAGAGATAATGCAATACTTTACAAATTTATTGAAGTGATCAGCCTATAATGTCACTAAATGCATCCGTATTACTCAGCATAAAAAGGCTGGAGCATGACAAAACTAAATCTCACTTTGTGTTCAGCAGGATCAATTCTGAAAGAGCATTAGTTTTTTTTCTAGCAATTCTACAAGTGTCTCCATTGTCTAAGTTTTAAATTTTGAACAGTAAATTAGTTTAATTTTCTATTTGGAGGGAAAGTCACAGCAGGGTATTTTTTTTTTCCCTTTTAGAAACCTGACTGAGAGTTTGTGGCATGTTTTTTTTTAGCAGAGAGCGTCATGAATAATGCTACTATGTGCACAGGATTTTGACACAGCTTTAAATGTGGTTTGTAGCCATCTCCCAAACAAGGTCAGTCAAATTCCAATATGTGCAGCTCTCAGGTCAAGCACTGTCCAGCTGATAGACTCTGCTTTCATTGAAGAGCAATTATGCCAGTAATCTCTCGATACCTAATTTTCTTGTGATCTCCTAGCTTTTAACATGAAGAAGATATGTCTCTCAAAATCTCACGTTGCACAAAAGTTGAGAGATCAAGAAAAAATTTTTGAGATATGAAATGGTTTATTTTTTGCTTGATGTGCTATGCAGTACACTAGATCTTGAAAATTCCTGCAAGTGAACTTCCTCACAGCAGCTGGAATGTGGAAGAGGAGGGCTGGGTGGCACTGGTAAGACTAGAGATGTGGTGTTTGTTTCTACTCCTGACGACTGTTTGCTAGGTGAGCTCAAGAAAGTCACTTGCAACTCACTTCTTCCACACGTAAAAATGAAGAGGACAGGATTTTACTGCAAAACATTTTGGGATGAGCAGGTGGAAATGCTGAAAAGCTTTTGTTTGGGTGTTTATGACTAAAATGTCAGAACTTTGTGCTTGTTTCTACCTGTGCTGTGATGTGCTGATAATAAGGGATTTCTCAAGGAGAGGAATGAAGGTGAAACGCTGGGATTCGCTGTCTGTGGGATACCTGTGAGCAGTGGGAGCTGCTGGAGATCCTACGTGGTAGTGTCCTTACACTTCCACTGCTGTGCCCCTATCTACTGGGGAGGAAGGTGAACCCTCACAGGGTCTTCTCACAGGGAATACTACCTCGTCAGGGCAAGGCTCCTTTGGTTGCTTCAAATCACAGCAATATGAGTCATTTAGCAGAAGTTTGCAGTAACAGTACTAGGTATGAACAAAAAGGGAATCACAGAATTGTGGGGATTGAAAAGGGCCTCTAGAACATCGGGTCCAATCCCCCTGCCAAAGCATCTCTGTAGACCAGGTTGCTCAGGTAGGCATCTAGGAGGGTCTTGAATGTCTCCAGAGAAGGAGACTCCACCGCCTCTCTGGAAGGGTAAATATTTTATGGCAGTCTTTGTTAAGTGATAAAATATCAATTCTGTTTTGCTTAAAACTCTGTTGAATTTTGAGGAGTTTCTCCTAAGTGAAAAGGATTTATTTGAATGGGGTTTTGTTGATTTTTTTCCAAATTGAAAATTGCTACAGGAGTCAAAATTTACCATTTGTGAAACAGTTTCACAGTGAAAATGGTCAGTCAGCACTGATTAATAGCATTGAGTCAGGTTCTTGTTTTTACCTACTGTAAGAACAATGCTTACCATTGTTTGTCTCTATGCTGTACCCAAACTGAAAAGTTTTGTTCTAGTATTGGTCTTAATTGTGCTCTCTGAAATCAGTAGATGAGCCGTTTCCATAATGAAACCTCAAGATATCCAATGAAGAAACTGAGAAAAATGTATGAAGAAGAGGGCTCCACAGTTAAAGTACTGACTGATATCAGGAGGGGAAATAGGATAAAGCAGTGTTGAGATAGAGCCCTTCTGTCTTCAAGCAATGCCCCACTTTCTCCATTACACCTCTTGCAAACTCTGAAGGATATTCTGTGGTTCCTGATCTTTAGTCACTTTCTGAAGGGGCCCCTAAATGTCTGCATTGACATGAAGTGAAACCACATTTCATGCCTTCTTGTTGGGAACGCCCATTGCCAACAATGGGTCATTTTTACAGTCTAGACAATGCGGGTGTCATGATGAGAAACGGGCTTAGTTATGTGTGTGATGGTATATGCCATTGAGAAAAGGCACTTGAGTTTATTCCTGTAAATCTCTGATTCAAGGGGTATTGCAGCAATGATTAAACCACATTTAAAAAAAAATTACATGGGCTGCTCTGGTTTTGAAAACTTAAACATTTTTTCCTCTATTAAATTGCTTCCTGGTGATGAAAATGTCTAGGTTTTTTTTTTTTTTTTTCTTTCCTACTGCATCTACTTTCCTTTAGCTTGCACACCCCTGAGGTAATTAGTGTAGGTTAAAATTTACATAACTGACTTTGGGGTTTTGCAAATAGGAAAGATGGAAATTTATTCAAGGTGGTGAATAATTCATTTTAAAGCAAGTTTCCTGTTTTTTTTTTTTTTAAATCATGTAGGAGATGTATTACAGACTCTTAGAGATTTTTTGAATAGGACCCTAAGCACTGAATTTTTGATATATTTTATTTCTTAGTGTAGGTAAAGAAATATTAACCATGACTCATTGCACTTTTCCTGTTCAATAAGATTTGAATAAACTTAACAAATTTATTAGGTAGATGACAGAGCTTTTTAAAAATTATCATGACACACTGTGACAAATATTTTACTAAGATCTGGAAGAAAGGTTTTAACTCATATTCCCACTGCCGTTTCAGAGGCAAAGAGATGGAAAACAGTGAAGTTCATACAGAGAGCTTCGATTCATTTTTTCTTTTGAATATTCATTATTTAATTAAGATTAGAAAGATAAACAAGGGGATAGGATAGCTATGGGAGTCTGGTAATATAATCAATTTAAAAAAAAATTCCTATTCTTGCTCAGTGCAAGGCTAGACTAGCACTGTCTGAAAAGGTGTACTCTTAAAACTGCTTGACATTTTAGGTGAAACAAACATTCTATGTCTTCTTATTTCTTAATCTAAATGCCTACCTCATGAAATCGGTTGTCACAGGCATTCCTTAGAGCTGGATGCAGGAGATAAATTATGAACTAAGCTTTCTCTCACATTTTTAATGTTACCTTTATTTTCTTCGTTCCAGAGCTTTAAACACTGTAAGTTTTTATCATTAAGTGTTCTTGAGGACACTGAGCACTGTTGCTCAGCACTCTTCCAAATGCCTCAGCTATGGCAGCCGTGCCCTCACCAGAAAGCTCCGAACTCCACCAGAGCAGAGACAGGACTGGAGTCAGTTCCCAGCCCTTCCTAAATGGTGTAGGTAGTGATTCACCCAGCAGTAGAAAATCTCAGTGCCAGCATTTGTGGAGGTGGGAAAAAACATGGGGCCTAGTCTCTGTTCTGGTGGCTTGTGGTGAACTTCAATCAGAAGCGGTCCAAGAACTTCATGATGGACAGCTGTAGTAGAACAGCTGGGGGAGATGATGGCTTATCCATGTTAGTCTCCCATGTGTTACAACATCCAAAACTATCAGTCCCTCTTACCTAGCGTCCTAAAAATGCCAGTGATGATACAGGGCCTCAAGTTTTGGAGCAGAGCAAGTTGTGGGCTCCCCAGTATTCTATGAGTAATTGTTTTGTATGTTATATCTTGTGTGTGCACAAGCAAGCTTACATGTGCATTTATATACACATATGTATATATGACATCTAGATATTGCAAATAAAAAAGTATTGTGGGATACTACACTGTGCAGATACACACTGTACAGATGAAGCTTTTCAGAGATGATAAGAATGTGCTTTCCCTTAGAAAGTAGTATATATACACAGAAGTATATGGGGAATAAAAAAAAGGAGAACATGATGGAATAAAGCAGTGATAGCTAAAATTCCCAACTCTGCTTCTGAAAAGCTTCAAAGAGGAGACTTAAGGAAAAGCTTTGGGAACTTGTGTATTGATGGCTTTTATTTCCATGAATTTTCTGTATATTTGGAAACAAACTGAATTATTATTGTTATTGTGATTATTTACTTGTAGGATTCAAAGCACCACAAGGAATCCTCTCACCACAACAAACACAAATTGAAAGCCAGGATTCATAAGCTCTTTCAAAGGTATGGCAGATAAGGGCTAATTTGTACTTCCATCTAATGTCCTTTCCTTCAGTGCTTTACAGATTTTAATGAGTGGAACTTCTTCCAAACAAAGGACCTCAGGCCTAGAAAAATTAACCCTGTTTTTCTGAAAGAAGCCTCTGTTTTGGTTACCTCCATTTTCAGATACCCTTCTTGGTCTGCAGTTTTTAAGTGCTATACACAGAGCACTTCAAAAGGTGACCAAATGGCTTTTCCCAGTGCCCTTCATCCCTGCCTCTGAGTTACCCTCAGAGAATGGAGGAAATATGAATTGGAGTAATGTTTTCATGATCAAGCTATGCATGACCTTCAGACAAATACACGCGTCAAATTACCTGTAAAGAAATGAATGGAGGAAATAAATAACCCTCGTGGATACAACTAAGGAGTCTGCTTACTGTGACAGCTGATGAGCATGCTGGTGAGCACAAAAGAGGTCTATCTTGACTGACTAAACTATTCTCTTGAATCTAATGCCCAGCAAAAGGGAAGAGAGGAGGAAACGCGGTTATTTAAATGTTTGATGTTCAGTAATGGAAA
The DNA here is from genome assembly GCA_036925125.1 of Oreortyx pictus. Taxonomy (NCBI): domain Eukaryota; kingdom Metazoa; phylum Chordata; class Aves; order Galliformes; family Odontophoridae; genus Oreortyx; species Oreortyx pictus. Next base: position 81,453,518 of record JAUPFR010000003.1, on the reverse strand, counting down.
CTGTTTACCTTCATAATTGTGTATTAGCAGCTAATAAAGGCAATAGATACAGTAGTTTAAAAGAAATAAAATCAACAACAAAGTGTATTTAATTTTAAATTGAATTGCAAGCAAATGGGTACCCTAATGAACCTCTGTGTCAATGCAGCTCTAACCAAATTAAATGAAAGAATTTCCATTGTAAGAAGCTAAATAAGTACAAAGTTACAAACAGATAATTCTTCTTGAGGAGAAAAGTTAACTTCTCAGATGTTTCAGCTCTAGAAATTAGCTAGTCACATTCAAGGAGCATCTTCTGCTCCTTCCATTTAGGGAAACTTAACCCAAGTCTACTTGAATGCCACCCAAAGCAAAAACTTTTAAAGCTGATTGACCATGCATTTCTTGTGTTTAGTCCTGAGCATCATGGTTTCTTGTCCTTACTTTTGATCAGTTCTGGCTTGGTCAAAATTCCCGGCTGTGTTATTGGCGCTAACATCTATTCAGGCCTTCCAGCTAATTCAACTGTTGCCTGTGCATTTACGTGGTTCAGATCTTCTGGTAGAGAAATGTGGAAAGCAATTTAGCTCTGTGCCAGTGGTTATTTTACTGATGAAAATGGATATCTATGTTTTTAAAATAATAATTTTTAAGAGGAGTAGGGAAAGTCTGAGTAGAAAATGGGTTGAAGCAATTATCAAGAACTTGGAGAAAGAAGTATCTGCTTCAGAAGAGTGGAGTTCAAGTTGTTCTACCTAAGTAGCTTGCTAAACAACCCAGTTGTGCACATGATTGTCAAGTCTCTGCGAATAGATTTCTTAATGAAGAAGTGTTAATCTTACTTCTCACATTACCATCTAGAATGAAAAAGTGGGAACAACAGTGTAGATGCTAGAATTGAATTCTCAGACAAAATACTGAATGGGAATAGTTCAGAAGTACAGCTAGACATAATTTTGTAGTATGTGATTTTTTTTTTTCTTTGTGAACACTGGCTTTCAGCTTTTTCTTTTGATGGTGACTAGAAGCTTAGCTGATACAGAATTTGGCAGCCTAAAAGGGTTTGTTTTCTGTATTGTCTGTATGTTCAAGCTAATCCTGAATTCCAGTTGTACCTAGTACATTGATTTCTCCCTAGCTTTGCAAGACTCCTCTTGGCATGTTGCAGGCAGCTCCCGTCACTGGCCCTGGGCCACAGATTGCCTGCTCATCCTCCAGCTTCTGAGAACTTAAGGCCATTCCTGTTTAGATACAAGTGCAGAGCAGGGACAGAGGAATTGCTCCTGGTTCTGTGTCTGTTGAGAGATTGAATGGGCTTGCCAAAGAACAAAGTTTTGTAGGGCATACTGTAAATGACTCAGTTGTGTGTTTGTTCCTGCTGTGCGGTAGAAAACAGCTTTTCTCATAGGTTGCAGTACCTTTTGTGCATCCTATGGATTAAGTAATGTAGTGTTGGGGTGCCTGGGGAATATCTTTAAGTATGCTGTTTCCTGGAGTTCTGTACTGATACAGGAACCATTCCTAAATAAGAATTCTTTGTGGAGAAATAATTATCCCAAAAGTTATTTAACAACACTTTTAACATATGAATGCCATGGAAGGTTTAATGGTTTACATTCAGCTGAAAAGCTGTGCAGGTACATACGCATTAGTTACATACATAATACTAATTTAAATTAAATTTATAAAAAATATCAGATGAATCTAAGAATACAAGACTGCTTCATAAAAAAAGAAGTAATGTATAAAAATGATAAAAGGCAGCCCATTTCTCAAGGAACCAGTGATTCCCAAAAACGTGCCCCAGAGATGTCGATCAGTCCTGAAAAGTGTCAACAAAGACAATGGCTTCCCACTTTAACATAGTTAATTTAGAATCTGAGCCCAAAAGTTCCCTTCTGTCAGCCTGTGGCACACACTGACAAGTAATGTGCATATTACCAGAGCTCTGACTGCTTTTTTCCTATGCTACTTTTTGAAGTTTAGAAGTGCAACACACTGTTGTTTCCCCTGGATGCCCTGCAGGGCTTATGATATATTCAAGGAAAACATCAAACAGCAATAGAGTTCCAATGGCAAGTGTTTCTCACGTCGGCATTGTAGTTGATTCCTTTTCAGTTCTTCTTCCCTCTTTCCTTTGTAACTGCTGCAGAGAGGGAAGCCAGCATTTGGCTGCAGAGATGAATGGATGTGGAGAAGTTCCAGGCAGTTCTGGTAACCTTGCAGGCATGAGTGTTGGACTAAAAGGAGCAGCAGAACTTTGTGAGAAGGTGAGGTTCTCCGTGAGTACTCTTCACTGATGCAAACTGCTAAATGACTTGGTTGATTGTATTGCATTAGTCTATGTATTTTTTCCCTTTCAAGATTTAAGAGAATAGAATTTAGCAGGTTTGAAAATATTCTTTCCAGCAGTAGTAACTATACGCTTAAAGAGAATGTCTAAAGCTATTAATGATGAATCATTTGGGCATGGCAAGAGTTCTTCAAAACAGTTTGTCAGCGCTGGCCAAGCAAGGTCTTTCAGCAGGAGATGAGACAGCTATGCCACCATGCAAATGAGACAGGCTTGAAATATGATGAATCTTCTATCTCCTTTTCCTACTCGACTGACACTCGCTTTGAGGAAGGTTGTAAATGCAAGAGAGATTGTGGTATAATTCCTCAGACTGGCGTTTCTGCCCCCCAGTCACTATTCGATTATCTTCCAAATTGCTGTGTTTCAGAGAGATAAAGATTTTTTATGGCTTGCTGACTTGAAACAACCAGAAGAGCCAGAAAAGAGATGGCTAACCGGCCATGCATAGTAATTCCATTGGTAAATGACAAAATCTTTGTTTGTATGACATTTCCAAAATTACTACAGAAGATGAATCTAAAATACAAAATGTCACATTTGGCATGCAAGACTATCACAATATATTTCAGTATAAAATTCATAGAGGCGTTTAATTTAGAATGTGTTTAATAACGAAGTCTGCCTGCATCAGTAATCCTGCCTTGAGGTTTAAAAAGATTGTCTTATTTATTCACATAATGTTAATTTTTTTATATATGATTTAGAAACCAAAAATATTAAGGTTAAATCTTCATTGTTAATTAAGATTTTCTAATTAAGCTGAAAATAATTGTCATTCAGATTAGTTGTTAAGTATGGTTTGTGTTGAAAAACAAAAGAAGTTTAACAAATTCAGCTGTTTATTTAACTGCTTCATTTAATTCCAGAAGCTTTCTATCTATATGGAAATATGGTATCTCTTCCAAAATAAATCCAAGGCAGGATTAAGGAAGAGATTATTAGCTACTGCAGGTTTAAATTGCAAGACTACTAAACCCACTAGTCAAGGTAGCCATTTGATTCTAAAATGTGTCATGGGTTCTTGTATCACATTACATTAGGAGACAACTCTTGTACTAACATTTTCTCAAAATAATGAGAGAAATGGATATCACATTGGGGAAAAAAATCACTGCTCATTTGAAGCACTAAATAATTAGTTACTGTAGAAGACATTGAATCTGCTAAAGTAAACTATAGAGCCAAAATGTAACTCCCTATTACATGTTTGGTCCTGTAGATTGAATTTGAGCAGCAGTGATGTGTTTCCTGTCATAGTGGGATGGACACTACACCTTCACACAAGAGAGCCTGCAGGCATCATACTTCTGTGCCTGCTTTCCTCTGCCAGTCCCCACACTACAAGCTGAGTGTACAAGAAAAGCACAGAAAAGTCATTTCAGATACACAACATGTTTATTCCATACTAAATATTCTGTAACTTAGACAATATCTTGTCAACAGCAAGAGCTGGACTCTTTGTATGGTCTTGGAACAAATGTACTTGTTGGGAGTGGTTATTAAACTCTACATGTGTTGCACTTAGACTACTATTTGTAAGAGAATCTCATAATACGACAATCAGAAGGCAAAAGTATGGTCTGCTTATTACACAGTAGTAATAGCTTTGGCAGTGCTAATAATTAGTGTAAAGACATGGCCTACCTTGTCTCCCCATGCTTGCAGCCTGCTCATCAGAATGGGTTTTGTGCTTGTCTTACAAAGCATAATGTATCTTTGGAGATGTTGCTTTTCAGTGAATTCAGCCTTACAATTGCAGACTAATTGTTTCCGGTGTTATACTTCAACAGCTCCACCTTCCCCTCAAGGATGCTGAACATAGTAGCAGAATTTCTATTACTTTTTTTTTAAAATCTGTGTGACTTTTGCCCTCACTAATTGGAAATCCTATGCTAGCAATAGGTAATTTCAGGCTGAACAAGAAGTGTATTTATGGTAGTTGCTTTCTTGAAGAAATTTGTTCTGGCTAATTGTATGGTTAACATCAACCCAACCCAGATCAGTAACTCAGAGCTTTCTCCTTAGGTTGACTGCTCCAAAACACTGCAGCCAATAGAGATTCACGTCAGGTGCCTGAGAGGAGTCAAAGATAAGGTCCCCAAAGGCCATTACACCCTGAAACTTTCTGTTCTCAGCTGTCTTGGTGGTGGCTCACTGCAGTGGCCCAATCAGAAGGAGCCTTTGGCCAGAACCACTTTACCTGTGAGCCATGATGGAAACTTCTACAACACTGAAATATACTTCGGACAGAGTATCCAGATGGTAAGCAACACTTCTTAAATATGCTGTCTTTGCTTTGAAAGTTAAAACACATCCTCTCATTCTCCTTCAGGCTTATATATTTAATGCATTCCATCATGTTCATAATTTATTTAATAATTTAAGGTGCAATTTAGGAAGGTGCAATTTTTTTCCCCTAGGTTAACCCTCATCACTCACTCTAAAAGTGCCAAATATACACTACATCATGTAGTATTGTCAGCTAATTTTAAATTTCACTTTTATTCTCTCTTATCTATGCAGCTTGTCAGCTATGTAATTTGATTTCAGTAAAGTAGCTTTAGAATAATAAATGAACGAGTGGGTGTATATAAACACATGAATGCCCAAATCCTTCTGTGAGTTTTTAGCTCCATTGACCCCTATTTGCCAAAAAAGCAGCATTTGGATTATTTTGGAAGGAGCCCAAGTACTTGAGGCTCTATTCTGTCTTTTGCGACTGAGGCACACATATTTTCTTGCCTAAGCATGCTGTGCATGGCAGGGTTGTTGTGTGTCAGTTGCTCACTCTTGTAGCTAATGCCTAGTGCTGGTTGAAGTATCGGTCTCAGTTATACTCTCTGGCACAACAAAGCTTCTTTACAATTTGGAAAACAACTCTGGTTTCTTTCAATGTTCAACGTCTTTTTTTGTTCTGAGACATAAAATAGAATGGAAAGGACAGCTTTTCTATTACCAATCACTATTTATTTTACTGTACAACCTGACTGGCAAATATCTTCACTACACCCCTTCTGTTCTGTTAAGCACTGTGTAGATACCGAGCAGAAAGACAATTCCTATCCCTTTCAGATAAGTAATTTTCATGTGCAACACTTATGTTTCGAGTTATTTGTTGATATGTCATTTTAGCTATTGGTTTTGTGATATGCAAACTGCTACGAAGTCACTATTTCTGCTTCTTAATTGTTTATCGTTTGTAATAGAAAATGAACAGTGTGTCTATAAATACAGCTGTTGACATGAAAATAATTACTTGTATAAAGAGGCAAACTGTGGATGTGACTTTTATGTGATGTTAAAACAAATACATATGTCTGACAGAGAAGTCACTGATGCCAAGTTGAGATTCTTCTCTAACTGAGATGTCCACAACCTTGAACAAAAAGTGTTGTCTTCTCAGATTTCACTGGAAAGAGAAGGCTAAAGGCAGTACTACAAAATGACTACAGTATGCCCCACCTTTTGCTATCAGCATTGTGCTTCTTCTGGATCCTAACTGTTGTTTTGCTCCCTCATGGGAAATGTCCTTCATTTAAAACTACATGGATCTGTTCTCACAACTAATTGGGAGCTAGTTCAGACTGATCCATCTTTTGTCCACCATCTCCTTGGTGCTTCTTGGTGAACCTGACATCCTTGTTTTTCTGTGTGTCTCTGATGAGTTGTGCATACTTCATCCAAAGGTCTGAGAGAAATGCTTGGTTGTTCTAGCATTTTTTCCAGTTTTCTCTTTGAGTCTCACACAGGACATTTAATTAATATCTTCAGCAAACTTCATTTTTAGTCTAGTTGATCAGGGAACAGGTCTCAAGAAGTCCAATTAAAATGTAGGACTGGTTGATCCCCTGTTGATTTCCTGTCTTCATTACTGTATAATGGACAGGAAAAGATTAATGTAATTTTTGAGAAGCTCTTCTATCAGCTCATTCTGAATGTATAGGCACTGTATCCTGAACATGTCTATCTTTCTGCTCTTCTTCTATTGCACACAGTCTTAAGGTATGTTTCAAAAGAAGGCCTTGAGATCTGTGCTGAGATTAGGCAAATTTCAGGCTGCAGACAATTAATATCTACTACGAAAATTAGTGCAAATAGTGAGGTCTTATTGGTGATATCCGGCTGAGTATCTGGGCTTCATCACAACCATGTATACAGCACTGCTTCCCTGGGATGTATTATTGAGGGAAATGCAATAGTTCACATATGAGGGATAAGCTTTTGTTTTCATTGGCTGGAATAATGATAGGAGTTCAGTGTAATCATGGCAAAAAGGAAGACATGCATGCTTGATATTGAAGGAAAAGCACAGTTTTAACTAATATATTTGAGAAATTGTTCCAGAACACTACATCCTTCCAAAAATAATAACCCTGTCATGTTGGCAAAGTTGGTGTCAGCATGGGTTACCTGCTGCGTACAGAAAGTGCTGGTCATGTAAGTTAGATCTGCCTCAGGGCTAGTCTGACTTGTGCACCCGACCTTTCAAGAATGTTTTTTGTTCATTAATCAATGTTCTTTGCTCCAGCTTGCCAGCTCCCTTTCCTTCACTGTCCTCCTTTCTAGTTTGTCAACCCACCTCCCCCAATAACCTCTGACTGCATACTAGACAGTGGCTCCTAATAGCTCCAGTTGAATTTTATTTGGTTTTCAGTAAGGCCAGATGGTCATATGAGTTGTTTTTCTCTATTTTTTTTTTTAAGTTAAACTATGCTGTATGAAACATATATGAACACTTTGGATAAAGGATACACTTTTGGATAAAGCCTAACTGCTGTTTCAAATGGCTCCACCATTTCAAGTGATCTGAAGGGGACTTCTTTTAGACCCAGCAGTTCAAAGACATTTTCATATATTTAATTTATGCAAAAGGACTGTAGACTTTGAGAAAGTTAATACCATCTGGTTTAGATGTAGAAGGAGAAGAGATGGCTCTGGGGAGACCTTACAGCAGCCTTTCAGTATCTAAAGGAAGGCTATAAGAAAGAAGTGGACAGACTCTTTAGCAGGCTGTGTTGTGACAGGACAAGGGAAAATGGTTTTAAACAACAAGAGAGGAGATTTAGATAGAATATAAGGAAAACATTTTTTACAGTAAGGTGGTGAGGCACTGGAATGGGTTGCCCAGGGAGGTGGTGGGTACGCTTTCTCTGGAGACATTCAAGGTCAGTCTGGATGGGACTCACTCTGAGCAACCTGATGTGGCTGCAGGTGACCCTGTTCATTGCAGGGGAGCTGGACTAGATGATATTTACAGGCAAGTTTCTCCTACTAAGAGAAGAGATTTTTTAGGGTAGATGTCTCTATTTCAAATGTTTGCATAATTTTAAACTAAATTATAAACATTTCAGGATACTTTTTTCCAGGAACATATTTCCTGTTCAAAAATAAGCTTTTGTGCAGAAGATGAAGTTCAGGTAAGAAATTTCCAACTGTTATGAATGACATTTTAAATCAATGAGACTACATGCAAGTGACATTTAAAAAAAAATTCATTAAGCAACTCAGTCACCCGGGATTGTCAGTTTAGTGCTGATAAAGGGAATGAGAGAATTGCAAACTGGTTGAGATGGGAAGGAACCTCTGGAGGGCATCTAGTTCATTCGCAGATCAAGAAGGGCCACATAGAAGAACGTGTGTAGCAGCAAGGCCAGTTGAGTTGGTTCTGGGCTCTCCAAGCAGTCTTTTGGCCCCAGATCCACTGCATGTGTGTGGCAGAGGCCCTTCTTATGTGCCAGCCTTCCAGATTTAGTTCAGCAACAAAAAAATCTGAGCTCCAGGAGTATGTCTGTACTGGAGCAATAGGTTTTCCCCCATATTCCTGGAACTGAAAATGGCACTAAATCAGTTCATATGCATATCAAGCTGGAGTTGATGACAGAACAATTCAGAGATCTGTAGATTTTTAAGGAGTATATCAGCCGGTTAATATTTATGTACCAGTGTGGCAAGGTACTAGCAATATTATAACAGTAGCTGGGTACCATTTTGTTTTACTTGAGGGAAATTCAGTATGAATAAAACAGCAACTTTTCAGACATGACATTTAATCCACACATGTAAATCACACCAGGAGATCTATTATTCATTATTAAAAGGGCACCATATTTTTATTACGCTGAAAATGAAACACAAATGCTGTGAAAAATTTAGTGCCTTTTCCTGAAGTTTCAAGACACTTATCATGCAGTCATTGAGTAGGGGCTGACACTCATTTTAAAATATAGCTACAAAATTAATAAATTTAAACTCTTTGGCTTGGAAAAAGAGGATGTTCTATTTCACCAAATGAGGTGAATTTATTTTTTATTTAAGGCTTCTTAGATACTTAAGATGGCAAAGTGCTTTGGTAATGTTCAGATTAAGATATATAACAAGTAAAGTTCATATCTTTGTTGTTATAAGTCATTTCCAACACTTTCTACCCTGAAGTGCATTTTGAAAACTACATATATCAGAAACTGATTAACATGACCTAAGGTATTAATTCTTAAAATATGATGAAACAAACAGTTTCAAGAACCTTATTTTCTGTGTGTCAGCAGCTGTCTAAGGACTGTGATGCTTTTAGTAATTACAAAACAAGATATCATTAGGAAAAGTAGAGCACAAAGTTTTTTTCTTCCTTATTTTGTTCCTGAACTAAACACTGGCACAGATGAAGAACATTTAGCTCTAGGATACTTTATAGGATGTAACATAAGAGTCTGATACACTATGAGAAAAGATAGGAAGTAATAATGCACAGTTATGCCAGAGGACTTTTGAAATGAGAGCCACTTAAATTTTCCCTGGATGCAATTATTTGCAGTTGGGATGATAAGGTGCCACACGAACCTTTTGGTAAATGCAAGAACTAAGCCTAGACAGACTCTCGTGTATTTGAAGTCTGCAATTCGGATGTTTTTTCACACAACAGGAAAACATAGTTATTACTGCTTCTATTTTTTTATCCATGTTTGTTTGGGATTGTGGTGCTATTTGCTAAATGTCTTTTTGAAAAAGCTCCTGAAGATGTGTGCTTTCTGGATGTGCCAGCCCTCTGAGGACAGACCTCCATGGTGTGCTGCTTCCGCATGAAGCTACCACTCTGTGCTGTTCAGGCTGGTGCTTGGTCTTCAGCAGTCCTCTCCTAAAAAAATGCTTGTGAGCCTTTCTCTCAGCAGAAAGTGCCATGAGGCCCTTCTTTGCCCAGCGCTGTGCAGAGCACTAATTTTCTTCCAGACATGAGCTGCAGTTGGGTGATTTTCCATCAAAGCACTGGGGCCTTTTGCTGTCTATTGATAGACCTTCCCAACGTGGTAAGCTCCATTTCCAGCACTATGTTGAGACTCAAAGGGATTCATTAAGTCTGGTGTGCTGTCATTACAAAGCCATTGCATAATAGAATCTACTGCATCTACTGTATTTAGTGTTATGCAATTGATTTGCATATGGAAAAGGTTACTGTGTATACTAGTTTTTGTTTTCAGTAATGAATTGGACTTATGCTGCATGCTCTTGTCTCTGTTGTCTAGTCATTGTGCTCCTGTGGGGGTTCCTGGATTGTACTGTATGTGCTCTCACAGCTTAGGCCAAAGCACACTACCCAAGCACCTTGGAAATGTGGCCTACATTAAAATGCGTCATATCTACTTTAGGATTAGATACAAGGTCAGTGTTGGAAATAGCTAGCAGGCACATGTTAAAAATCAAGAGTGTCTTGGGACAGGCTTTTACTTAGCACCACTCTGCAGCCTCTTTCTTAACTAATGGGAAATTATATCTGTAAGAGAGCCACTGGGTGCAATATTTGAGTGCAATATATTACCTGGGACAGATCAGCTGAAACACAGTATGCAGTATCCTGTGCCTGCATCCTTAGCTCTGAGTATACTGCAGACAGCAGAGAACCAAGAGAAAAATAGTGTCTGCCACAGCAAAAAATTGCTATGAATGGAAAAAATGGAGCAATTCCATGATTGACCAAATGTGACAGTATGGAAGGGAGAAAAGATTTGAGGTTTGCTTTGGCTCACACTTGCAGGTTTGAGGAGCCAGAAATGCACTCTCAGATGTCACTTTGCTTCTTAAAATATCTGCTTCTGAAGCATTTCATGTTTCAAATAGTTATCTACTTACCCTTTAAGGAAAGATGGAAGGATTTTGGCCTTTTCATCTTGGAAAAGAGAAGGCTCAAGGTTTGCAATATTTACTGGGTGGCTGTAAAGAGAACTGAGACTCTCCCTCCACAAGGAGCCACATGTAGAAGAAAGCCAATGGGTACAAGTTGCACCTGGGAGAGATTTCATTTTTATAAAGGAAATTTCTCACAGTGGGAATAATGCATCCCTGCAGCAGCATGGGGTTTTCTTCGTCATGGAAGGTTTTCAGGATGCAATCGGACAGAGTGCTGAACAATATCATGTAGGGTCCTTCTTCCCACAAAAAGTTAGACCTGATGATCTTTTGAGTCCCTTCTGCCCTGGGCTGCTCTCTGATCTGCAAACTGAAGATAAACAGGTTAATTGCAAAGTTGTTCTACTTAAATATAGAGAGTATTTTGTCATTTAAACAAACAAACAAAGCAGAGATAGGGAGATCTTGTTTACAAAGGGAATTTTAAGGGGCCACTATTCCTGTGCTTATGCTGGCAGAAATGACAGCTCTGCTCTGACACAGTTTTTCTAATTGGGGAATGCTGCTGTGTCCCAGACCCAGCAGGTGTTTCACAAGGCATGATGGATAATCTACAACAGCATCACAGCAACACCATACTATGCTACAGGCTTGGGGTAGTGTTTGAAAAGCTGTTTAGAAGAAAAGGACCTGGGGATGTTGGTCATGAGCCAGCATTGTGCCCGGGTAGCCAAGAAGGGTAATGGCATCCTAGCGTGTATCAGAAATAGTGTAGCCAACAGGAGTAGGGAGGTGATTTTTCCCCTGTGCTCAGCTCTGGTAAGGCTGCAACTTTAGTACTGTGTTCAGTTTTGGGCATCTCACTATAAAAAAGACATCGTGAATTTCTGAAGCTTGTTCAGGAAAAGGCAATGAAGCTGTGAAGTATCTGGAGCTCATGCCTAATGGGGAGCAGCTGGGAGCTGGGATTGTTTAGTTTGGAGAAGAGGCAACTCAGGGGTGACCTTATTACTCTCTACAACTCCCTGAAGGTGAGGTAGGAGTTGATCTCTTCTCCAAACTTTTTCTTTTCCAACCTTAATGATGCTATGATTATGTGGTCAGGAAAGAGATTGGAAAGGGAAGAGCAGTGGAATGAAAAGCAGGGGAAAGCTGGCCATTACTGTGCTGGGGACACGTGAAGTCCTAGGCAGGGGGAGTGTGGTGAGTGGCATGATGATGTGTGCTGAATGGACCATGTCCTTGTTGGACTCCTTGGTTCCCAGTAGGTTCTGAACAAAGTACAGGCCCTTTTGAATTACAGAAGAACTAAACTGCTGTTTCATGAGAAAGCCCACAGTATCATGGGAAAATATTGACCATGGTGGAATGAATCTCAGGAATAAGTGATAGAATGGCAAGAGAATAAAGGTAAGTTCCTGTGTTTGACTTAAGAAGGCAATTTCTCCTTTTATTAGTTGAGGTCAGGATCCACCCAAGACAGCGGTATATCACCCAAAGCTTCCAGGGAGGCTGGTGTTGTCTGTACCATACATTACTACTCCCTGCTGGTCAAAGAACAGAGAAGAATTAGCAGCAGATGTGCCAGGACAATTAGCAACAGATGCAGAGGCTAAAGCTCACAGAGTGCAAATATTATTTCCTGGCATTTGTAAAGATAAAAGGCCATATTCTGGTCCTCTAGTGTAAAGGAATCGAGCTGCATGTAATGGTACCAGTGCTTACTGTGCCCTGAGTTACCTCCTGGAAGAACGGGTAGGGGAGGAGCTGTTCCCATACAGGCAGTCCACATGGCTCTGGGGAAGCATAGGGGTACCTTGGCCAGAGAATGCACTTTTCCAGAGTGTCAGGCAATGCTGAGCCTGCAGGCACTGTGACACAGCCACTTCTGACCCACGCAGCCCTGTAGTTGGGGGATTTGGGTGCTGGGTTACGGAGAACATTGTGCACCAGCATTGAAGGAGACCTACAAGTGACAGGGAGAGGGGTCATTTGGCTGACCTGTGGCAGTCTTAGGAAGATCTTTTTGTGAAAATATATATATATAAAAAAAAGTATTTGTGCACATATGTATGTATATATATAGGGAAATGGATGATGGTGCATCTGCATAGTACTTCTTTGATTTGTGTGCTGTTCTGTATTCAGATACCTGTAAACAAGCAGGCAACAATGGCACGCTGGGTGAGTTTCCAGCTACTCTAGGACACTGAAATGATAGATGGGACTTTTGGAAAACCCTAATAACCTGATATTTTATTTTTACTTCAGTCCATGTTTCTATTCCCTCCCCTCTGGCCTTTTATAAATTACAAAGTTACATAAACACTTCCCAAGAATGTCCTCCCCTTTTTCTGTGTGCTAGCCTTGTGTGTAAATAGTGCCTGATATTCTGGTTGTAAAATTTCTACTTTACTTTGACAGCTTCCTCTACAGCACTTTCCATTTTACAAATATTTTTCTTTGTTTATTAGTAGAATGGTTTGATGGGAACTGTCTCCTATTTAAAAGGTTTTCTACCCATGCTTTAAGACAATACAGTTCATTTGTCGCTGTTTTCATGATCACAAATGATGAGCCATTTATTTCCATGTTAATTTGCAAGATTTTTCTATTTAGTAAGTAAACACTGAATTGTCTCCATGTCTCCTAATTTAGCTTAATCCGTTTGAGTACTGGATGTTTAGTGCCCAAATTTTTGTGTTAAGTGAGTTAGGTAATGGCATTTTTGTTCTTTTTCTTCTAAATTGAAAGCATTTGAAGGTGCAAGGATGGAGGCAAAGGTTTATTTCCTCTCTGACAAGGTTAAAGCCCAAGAGAAAGTCAGACAAAAGCCTAAATCCTTACTCTTAATCTGTTTATTGAAATATTCAAATAGAATCCATTCTCTCTCTAGAGTAAACGATTTCTTTGCTGAAATTATGGTGGCATATGGGGAAGTAAGATATATTACAATAAAACTGATATAAAACAGTTGAATTCAGAAATAGTGGCAAGAGATAATTTTAGTTCACTATGATTTAATTCAATTAAATGCAACAGTGTTAACTGCAGACTATGAAGAATTACTTGTGTGTGTGCAGGCACATACAAGCATTATTTATTCTCTGCTGCATCACTCTGCAGAAGAAATTATGCTATGGAATGTGGGCATAGGATGCTTTCATGCCACTGTAAAAGTCTACATATCACACAGATAAAAGTGGAAATTTTACCTGAGCCACATGATACTGTGAGCAAACATATATCAGAGATCAGATCCATGAAAATCAGGAAAACGGACTTAAATATTCTGCTCTTTTTGAACATCAAAAATGTTGGTGCAAGCATGTGAAGAAACTGACCAAATGGAGCCTCAAAAGAGGGTGCTACCAGCAGTGAAAATATAGCTGCCCATCTTGTTATTCAAGAGCAAAATAGTCCATGAAGGCATGGATTATACAATCGTAGAACAGCTTGGGTTGGAAGGAACCCTAAGGATCATCCAGTTCCAACCCCCTGCTCTAGGCAGAATTGCTGCCCACCATCTCAGGCTGCCCAGGGTCCCATCCAACCTGGCCTTGAATGCCTTCAGGGATGGGGCATCTGCAGCTTCTCTGGGCAGCCTGTGCCAGTACTTCATCACCCTCTGAATAAAATATTTCCTCCTAATATCTAATTAAATTTTCTCTTTTAGTTCAAAACCAGTCCCCCTTGTCCTATCACTATCAGGATGTGTAAAAATTTTATCTTCCTCCTGTTAATAAGCTTCCCCTTAAGTACTGGAAGGCCACAGTGAGGTTTCCCTGGAGTATTTCCTTCTTCAGACTGAACAGTCACAGCTCCCTCAGCCTTTCTTCATGGAGATGCTCTAGCCTTTTGATGATCTTCATCATGGTTCTCTTCTGGACCTGCTCCAACAACTCAATAAATTTCTTGTGCTAGGGGTCCCAGACTTGGACACAATACTCCAGATGGGGCCTCACAAAGGCAAAGTAGAGGGAGACAGTCACCTCCATCTCCCTTCTAGCTACCTGTTTTGCAGCCCAGGATACTATTGGCTGCCTGGGTTGCAAACACACACTGCTATTTCATGTCCAGCTTTTCATCCACCAGGATCCTCAGGTCCTTTTCTGCAGAGCTAATCTCAGTGAGTTCTTCCAGTTTGTGGGTTAGCTGCAATCCAAGTGCAACACTTCTCACTTGGCCTTGTTTAATCTCATTAGGTTCATGTGGGCCCACTTCTCAAGTCTGTCCAGGTCCCTTTGGATAGTGTCCCTCCCTTCTGTTGTACCAACAGTGCCACTCAGTTTGGTGTTGTCTGCAGTCTTGCTGAGGTGCACTCAATCCCACTATCTAGGTCACTGATAAAGACATTGAAGGGCACTTGTCTCAGGATGGTCGGCTGGGAAACACCACTCATCACTGGTATCCACCTGGACATACAGATCTTGACCACAGTCAGTTCTTTATCCACTGAGTAGTCCACTCTTCAAATCCATCTCTCTTCAATTTAGGGATAAGGATGTAGTGTGGGTCCATGTCAAAGGCCTTGCACAAGTTCAAATAGATGACATCAGTTGCTCTTCCTTTGTCTACTGATGCTGCCACTCCATTATGGAAGGCCACCAGATTGGTTAGGCACTATCTACTTTTGACTGTCTTGAAGCAACTTCTCATGCCTTACACCTCTTCAAGGAGGATCTCTCCCATCATTCCAGTCACGGACATGAGCATAACTGGCCTGTGGTTTCCCAGGTCTAAATGTCTACCTTTCTTAAAAATGTGAATGATATTTCCCTTTTTCCACTCACTGGTGACTTCACCTGACAGCCATGAGTTTTCAAATATCATGGAGAGTGACTTGACAACCTTATCAGCCTGCTCTTTCAGGACATGGGGATGCATACCATCCAGTCCCACAGACTTGTACGCATTCAATTTCGTCACATGGGAGGGATTTTTACAGTGAAAGGGATTTTTACTGCCCCAACTGGTTCAGGATTGCCCATGCCAAGCACTGCCCTGAGCCAGGCAGTGGTGTCTGCAGATGTATCTTTGCCCATAGCTCCAGAATGCATTCCTACTTGTTTCTTCCCAGGACTTTGGGTCTCACAGGAAAGAGAATAATTTGTTGATTACCATTCTCTTACCATCTGCACTGTACCCTGCTGCAGTGTGTGTCCTGCAAATGAGGATCCCCATCCTCAGCAGCGTGTGTGTATATACAGGCCATGGATGTTAATAGGAGCTACATGTGCAGATGTATGCACGCCCTTGAATCTTATCCTGGATTCGCTGCCTGTGAGGACGCTGACGATGGGCAGGTAACAGAGCCCTTAGGTCTGCAGGACTGTGGGCTGTGATGGAGGTACACGTTCAGAATGGCAACAGGAATGAGCTTTGCACAGGGACATTTATATTTCCTTGACAAAACTGTCCTATTTTGGCCTTCCTAACCAGCAGTTCTCCTGGATCATGATCCAGGCGGCCATCAGGATGGAAATGAAAGCCCACAGGTGCCAGTGAGAGCATTTGGAACACTGGTATAGAGTAACTGCCAGGGATTTGAACAGAAACTTTGTACAGATTCAACAACAACAACAAAAAAATGCATATTTGCTAGATACATTTTATTGGTTTGTACGTGCTGAGAAGTGTGACACTGTCCTGCCTTGGTCAAATACATTCTGGTCAGGCAGAGAATCCCAGAATGAATCTTACAGCCTCTAGTTTTGTAGCATATGGGTGTGTGATCAAACTCCTACTTTTGTCATTCTATGGTTGGATCGTGGAATGGCATAAACATGCATTTCCTGTAACTCTAAGCAAAAGAATGCTTTCCATTGCAAGGAGAGAGTTGGCAGTGTAAGTCAAGGATGAGATAAGTTGAAGAAAATAAAAAATAACAGTGAGCAGGAAAGAAAGAAATACATTTTTAGTGGTCAGTTTGATTACCCTCACATCAGCAACTTGACCACTGTATGTGCAAGCAGGCTGGCAGAAGAGAGTGTACTGTTGAGTCGATCTCATTAAAAAAAAAAATAAGGAAAGAAAAGAATGATTAAGTCTAAAATCCAAGGGAGCAACTGAAAGAGATACTATGATATGGTAGCAATTGCAGCTGCTTATGCTTTGGGATTGTTCAATAACACAAGTAATTGTCTTTGATCATAGTCTTGTAACCACTACCTTTAATTTGTAGCACAGAGGTTACTATCTAGCACCCAGCTAGCCAAATGAAATGTATGGCTTGATTAAGGATCTCTTTTGTCAGTAATTTGTGCCTAATGTTTTTAGCTTTCCCACGGGCTGTTATAGAAAATGGTAAATCTGGTTTAAATGAAACCTGATACTGTTAATGGTTTAATAGCAGCTGCCACAGGGTTATGGCATTTTTCAACAGATGCTTCTGTTTCGTTTTAAGACTACGCTAAGTCTTAGAATATATTTACATAATTAATATAAAATACACCTACATAATAATGGCAATATTTATATTTTTAAAAGATTTCCTTAAATGACTTCCTCTCTCTTGCCTTTTTCTATTATCAGTATTTAACTTGAAACAGGAAGCCATATTGTAAATAATAATTTATATTGAACTCTTCAAAAATATACATAGAACACAGGACATCTATGAACACATAGCATCTCCTAACATGGTAGTTATTGCCATGGGTAAACCCCTTAATTGCTTCAGAAAAGGCCAAAAAAACAGCTTGGTTGTACCTGATTTGCCTGTGTTTTGATTTTATTCTTGCCTAGTGTTTAATTGGGAGCTAGAAAAATAATTAAAAGAAAAAAGTTTGGATTTAAAGATATCAGTCAAAATGCTTTATGAGAAGTGTACAAAAATGTTTGACCAAGTGAAAATCTGGGGCATTTATTTATTTATTGCTCTAGAATATAATCCAATTGAGGAAATCCCTGCTAGTTTTAAGAAGACTTTGACATTTTAGGTTTTGGAAGTGAGTGATGAGTTTGGATAGATGGACTTTTACTTGAAGGTCTTACTCTCAGTTTCAAAAAGTGCTGAGCACGCATCCTCCAAGACACTTGGAAGTTTAGGTACCCAGATCAGAGAATAGCCTTGAATATTGTGGTCCACCCCAAGTACATAATGATCAATAGGGAGGAGAGGGAAGGAGCAAAGTTTCCCCTTTCCCTACCTTCACTGTAAGGAAAGGTAACGCAGAGTGGGAGTCACGGTAAGGAAATCAAGGCAGAAACTGCTTAGAATTTTGAGGACGAAAATAGGAGCAATAAAAGGCGGAAAAAGTTCAAATAGCGCAACAAAGCCTCTCTTTGAGAAACATACAAGATAGCTTAAGAGTTTAGGCACAGCTCTAGTTATCAAAAATGCAGAAGAATGTGCAGGAGCAGTGGAGAAGCAGTGGTCTTGCAAGTAAGTAAGCAAGCAAGCAGTAAGTGGTGCAGCTGATCCATTGCTCTCACTGTCCCCAGCCTTACAGAGCTGTTAGCCAGACTGTGATGGCAGCCACCTTCCATGTTCCAGTTTTGCCTGTTTTTTGTTTTATTTGCCTTTTAGAATGAGTTACAACCTTCATCAGGACTTGCATTAGCCCTTGTATTAATTAAAGAACACAGTTAAAATTGTGACCTGAGATCAGATTCCTTTGATTCGCCTGACTTTCTCCTCTACTCTTTTCTTCATGACCATGAATTTATTCACACTGCAAACCTTACAGAAGGATTTACATAACTTCATTACTTCAGGGTATTTCTTCACTCCCGATTTTCAGGTCTTTGTCATGGGAATGAAATTACTTCAGGGCCCCAAGGCACTGGTAACACTCTTCCACAGCTCCAAGCTGCAGAGAATAGCTCTGGCTATCTTAGGAAAAGTGTAAACAGTATTTGCCAGTCTTTGTTATGTTGAGAGTTTTCCACCTCAAACCCCTTTTTGACCCTACACTATGGTTTACATACTTTGTGAGAAGGGCTTCCCTGCTTTAAGTTGAAGGAGATGGCTATCAACTACCAATATCATTCCCAGAACTGGGTGGAGAAAAATTTGTGACTCACTGGAGAGTTCTCATTGGCTATCACAGAAGACTGAGCAGGTGTTCAAGTTTGCTGAAAGAACCCAGTGTTGAATTTGAATAAGAACGGACAGGAACATTTAGTTTGCTAGTGCTGGTTTATTACTTTGTCTTAATTTTTTTAGTGGAAATGCCTTATGTTATTGGTAAATAAAGACAGAAAATGAAAACCAGAAATCGACATGAATAAAATGCATAGTATTTTCTATTGTAATGGAAAACTGTTCAAATGCATTATTTGGTGGAAACAGAAGTTGTTAATTGTTTTGTTTGTTAATTATGTAGGTTTCCCCAAAATTAATGCCTCCTATTTATTTCCATGGAAACTACAGCAGATACTAAGAGCACAATAGCAATATTTGATAGTAAATTGTCAGCTGCAAAATATTTTGTCAACATAGTTGCCACCATTAGCTATGCATTTTTACCTGTGATGGATAAGAGCCTACATGCTGTAGTTGTAAACATCTGCTCCAGTGGAGGTGATGCATTTTCACTGTCACCACTGCTGAAACGCAACAGCCACTGCCTCACTGTGCTCTCTTCCACTATTTGGTCTCTGCAAATGTTCAGCACGCATCAATAAATATCAGTGGGTACCAGTTTTTCCACACAGAGGGATTCGGTGTTTCATCCACTCTTCTATGTTAGATTCCATGTTGTCAGACTGCCCCTCTGCTGCCATCTGTTCACACAAGAACAAAATGTAATGCAATATTAGCGGGAATATTTAACTTCTACTGCCATCTCACCAACATCTGCCTCTGATGTCACAGGGCAACAAAATAAACAGTAGGCATTACTTTCAGATCAGCCCTTTTAGTTCAAAGATGTGATGTTTGTAGAGTGTTGTGTGATAAAAGAATACTATCTCTCTTGTGATGTTTTTAAAACAAGTCTTTCATTTTCCTTGTTTGGTAGGTTCTACCACCTAGAAAGGCTGTGAAGCCAGGCATGGTGGTACTCTTTGAACTCTTCCTTCTTCGTGGAACCTGTACCTGGATTGACCAAGAAGTGGGATGGGGAGTTTTTCCCTTATGTGACAACAATTTTAACACTTTGGAGGGAAAGTTTAAATGTCCTTTCCTCAGAGGCCATTACAATTCTAAAGTTGACAGATTTAAAAAAATAGAAAATTTAATTTCTCAAGATTTGGACCATTGGTTGTGCAATCTCTACTTTCAGGTTTGTATATAAGAATTTGTCCTTTATGACTTCCACTGAATCAATCTCGTGGGGTTTGTTTGCTTGTTTGTTTGTTTGTTTATTCTGTTAGTAAGACTGTCTTTCTAAAAAACAGTTTACCAAAACACTTACCAGGCATATAAAGGAAAGGAACATGACATACATCTCCAACTCTCACCTGAAAATAGTGATTTTTGTGAAGCCAAACTTAAAGATTATTTGAAATAAGTTGACTAATTGGATCAAAGTAGGATCAAAAGTTGGATTCTAAGTCTGAGGCTGTCACCAGGAGATGTGAATTGCTGGCACTGTTTTAGTAAAGCTCAGAGGTGTTTTTGTAGTTATACATGGTACAAAACAAAAGCGTTCCTTATGATCTCATTGCACTTGTGTGCCAGGGATCCCCTGATAACAAACAAGGCTCTGATGTAACAGAAACCTTACTTTTAAATAAGTTTTAGACATAACTCAGATGTGGCAGTTTTTATATGACTTTATTTAAAATGGGCTTGAATTAAGAGTTCCTTTTCAGTGGAAGCTTAATTTCTCATGTTGCAAATTAAGAGTGTTATTTGTCATAGAAATGCATTCCCATATTCAGAATTGTAACAATACCTCAAACTTATACCTCTTTTATAGTTGAGGAAAAATTGCCATACCATTGAATGCATCTTCTTCTAACATCTGGATTACTTAAAATAAAATGCAATTATTCATTTTTTAATTTCTTGTAATAGTGGGTTTTAAACAATCTTCATTTTTACGTCCATTGAGAGTAAAAGGAAGTGAAAATATGTTCAGGATTGTGCAAAGAAATAAGAATTTATGCAAAGGGTATACCTCAGATAAGCTAGGAAAAGGCAACAGAGGAGTCAGAGTAGTGGAAATAGGGAAAAGGACCCCAAAGCTGTGAAAACTATTCTTTTAACCCAGTGCATAAACATCATAGCTGGGATGATTTAATGATCCAGAGAATCTATACTTTTACAGATGATTCAGAGTTTAGATTATGAGTCATCATTTACTGGGGTGTCCACTTTAGCTTGTAAGCATGGGGAAGATGCATGCCAAAAAATAGGAGAAAAACATGTAGTAAACTGAGCTTGGAGAAGCAAGAAAGTTCTAACACCCTAATAACCAGCTTCTTGGATTTTTAGAGTTCACAAATAGTGTGTGTTTGTATGTTTTGGTTTGTGGAATACTGAACTGCTTATGTTAATGCATTCTTTTTCTTAATAGATAATTAAACTGCCACCAGATTCAGATAAGCAAAATGAGCGTGATATGGATCATCTCCCACCTGAATTTCTCATGTATTCAAGCACTGCTGAAAAGAATGGTGCTTCAGAGAAGGTTAAACATCCTGGACCACAAGGTGATGATTTCACACTTTCATGTCTATATTCAGGCTTGTATTGAAGCAACACATGGCTTCATTTCAGTGCTAGCTAGTCATTACTGTTCTTGTCAAGCCAGATTTTCCTCATTTGGATATTGGTGCAGCATGTGTTATAGCAGGAATATAGTGATTCTTTTTATTAAGGTTGTTTAACTTTATTTTCAGTTGTGAGCAATTTAAACCAACCTCATTGTTGAAGATGAAACTTTCCATGCTCGCGTCTGCTTGAGGCTGAATAATGCTTGGAAAGTCACAGTAGTAAAAGTCGATATTTTTTGTCTAATTATTTTTGGAAGAACTCTAGCACCTCCCTAGGCTAGAACAGGGACTTCAAATTTGGCAAGGAGATAGTTCTGGCATCAGAGTCATGCCTTATGCTACTCCTATGAAATTCCATTAAGATTCAATCAAGTGGTAACCCATAGGAAAGACAAATTATCATTTGCTTATGTGTAGCAGACCTCCCTAGAAGCTTTCTTAGAAAATTGCTGAATGTTCTGTTTAGACTGAGCATCCTCTCTGGCCTCTATGAGCCTTCTGAGGTAGCTAAATTGAAGATATAATCGATCATATTGTGACGGTACCTCCCAAATTAGTTATCCTCTTCCCTTAGAAATACAGAACTGGGAAGAATGACAGGCAGGACATTGTTATTGGATTTTCACTTTCAATATGCGGAGTCTGACTGCAAGGAACAATAATTCTTTCCTGGCTTATGGACTTGCCTATATTCCCACTTGTTTAATGAACTGAAAGTTGCAGACAACCCACAGGTTGTAGCAACTGTGTGAATATTATGTGCAGATATTAAAGAGAGAGTTAGTTCTTAAGGATAGAGGTTCCTCAGACATCTGAGGTCAACAGCAGTAATGCATGACAGAAGTCGTGGGAGGAGAAAAGGGAGGATGCTGGAAGAAAAGGAGGAAAGCAGATAAGCAGTAATCATTCAGTGTATTAAATGAGCAACTCAGGTTGGAGGTATAACATGAAAAAGGCCAGCAGATGTATTTTTAAAGAGAGAGTGATGATTTTAGGAGAGAAAGATAATGACATTTGCCCTGCAACACGGTTAAGCTAAGCAGTAACTACACTGTAATCAGGATGGTTCTAGTACCCAGATAGGAGAACAGAGGTGTAAATACATGTTGTCCTGAGGAGTATGGTCCTTTCTGTCACCATGTACCTTCTACATGTTAGCTAAGCAGCTTCTTTTACTAGATTCCAGACTAACTCATGAATGTCAGATCCAAAAGATGGAGATGCAGCCAATTTTTCTCAATGGTGAAAAGAGTTATGGATGAGCTTTTATTATAGCAAACTCTCCCTTATAATTTTGTCCTACCATCAGTCTTTATATGCACATAGACACGCACGAGGATGCTGCAACTAAATAGGTCACAATTTTGGAAATAAATAAAAATTTGGGAAATTTAGGTTGAGAAGGCCAAGAAGATGCATGTCTAAGAACTGAGGAAGAGCATTAGTATGTCTTCTGAAATGATAAGTTGATCATGGAAGATCTGCAATTTCCATGCCACACAGATTTAGAATAACAAAGTTTCTAGGAGTAAATTCTGGTATTGTTTATATTTATTTATTTTTCTTGGAGCCTTCTTTAAAGATATTATTAGCTGCTAATATCCCCCATGGGTTTGTTTTTTAATGTATCTATGCGGTGCTACAGTATGCTGTTTCTGCTGGTGATATGTTGCTAAGAGATTTAATAATGGGTAAACAAACACAACATGTGGTAATCCATTTCAAATTAAAAGTTTATTAAACGCTAGCTTGATGACTTTCTGGCTATTTACAATTAAAGGAACGAACCTTAGGGAACTGGGGATCACGTGGTGAAAAATCACGACTTCAACATTTCCAACAGAAAAATGTGTTTATGATCTGTGGCAAGCTGTCGCACATTGATATGCTCTATAAATACTGTATTATATCTGTTAAACCACCAAAAGCAGGAAAAAAAAAAAAGAGCTCTGTTAAAGTGACATTAAGATTGAGACAAAAACCAGAAGAAGTAAGAACAGTCTAAATGAAGACCGGTGCTCTGTAACTCACCCTACTGCAGTAGTCTAAATAGTGAGTAATCTTACATATCAATACCATATGTGGTGTTGCAACATATAAGCAAAACAGAGTGGGTTAGGAGATGGTTTTAACCTTTACTTCAAATTTGTCTTGGTTTTGAAGTTTAAGACAGCACCTTCATATTATTTCCATTAACTGCAGGCTATATTATTCTTTTCAGCCATAGACCAATATTGAATGAGGTATTGCTCTTCCCTGATGCTTAGGATTTCTCTTCCATTGTACCATGCAGGGGAATGCCACCTAATGTTATCTACATCTCCCACTGTACTTTCTTTGTAGGTTAGAAATGTGCATTATGAGACCTAGTGTGTCTCCTAGTCCAAACCATACCTTTTATCCATACTTACAGAGAGTTATTCCACGTGAGATTCATGGATGAGGTTGGCTTCTGTTTCCATGACCACCCTCCTCTTTGTTTTTTTAAGAAGAGCTTGTATTATGTTGCATCATTACAGGATCAGCAGGCTCAGTCAATAAATAAATAAATGACTGCTTCTCACTGGAATTCTTTAACTATTGTGTGGAAGGTGGTAACAGCGTTAGTAGATAGGTAGGAAAATTTGATGCAGGTACCAGAAACACTGCCTTCATGTGCACACTGATTTAACCCAGTCTTCTAAATTCATGCAATCTTATTTGGAAATGTCTATCTCCGTATAAAACACTAAACATACAAATACTTCGAGAGACTGCTCTTTATCAGTGTGAAATTCACAGCAAGATCCCTGTGGACTTTAGCACCCATAGAAGAAGGGATTCAGTGTGCAAAGGGGCGGTGTAACTCAGACACATTTGGAAGAGTGCTAGCTCTTCCAACTTCAACATAGTAGTTGGACAGAACCCTCATACTTGTTTTCTAGTTCAGATCCATTTAGAAAGTTTTGCTCTACACCTGTTGGGAACATGCTTCCAAATGCTTTATTTTCATTTGTGCTCTTCCTCTGGCTTAGCAGAAAAGCACCTATTTGTGTCCATCAGAAGTGGTGATAATGGCAGCAGTAGTGAGAAGACTGCATATCTCTCATTCCTGCCTGCTCTACTATACTATGGGAGGCTAAAGAAAAAAAGCAGCTCCACTCTTCAAGAATGGTTATAAGTACACATCTTTTCTGTATATAGAATGAATATATAGATATATATACACACGCACAATATATAATACATATAATGAACAATCAGCTCTGTTTTTTCATGTACCTTATTTTTCCTTCCCCTTACGAAGGGTGCTGTCTTGCTGTTGGCTCATGTGCCACATTAATCAACCAGAAGAAAAATAAAAGCAGCTGATTTTGTATTTTTTTTCCCAATTCCCAGACAATGACCTTACAATGGAAATAAATGTTACATTGAAGAATCATTTTCATGTATACAATTTATCAATTTAAAATAGAAGTTAGAGCATTTTTTCTCTCTTCCTTCTGCTTGCTTGCCTGGCTGTTAAAGTAGCATTGCTTTGTACCACTTGGCTTCAGCAGTCACCAAAACTTGCTGGAGTTGTAAAGCTTTAAACAGTTGCACAGGTCTTTAATTGTAAATTAGTCTTGACAGAGCTGCTAGGCAGAGGCCTGGCCCATCCCATCATGATGCTAGCCGACAACCCCTTACTGCTCCTGGAGCAAGAAAACATGTGGAAGGAATTGTTCTTTTACATTTCGCAGCTTGTCATTTCCTCTGCAGGGCAACCTCTGACCTCCACGAAAGATCCTGACACCCATAAGGGAAGTATTCCCACTGTTGTAAAGGAAGTGGAAAAGCAGTTTAATGCTGCAAAAGGAGGAGAAGAGTATGTGCCAGAAGAAGCTGGGAGGGAAAGAGAAGAGTTTAAAATGCTTCCAGCAGGTTCGGACTTTTATTGCATTATTTAATTTACTCAAACTTTGCAAATAGATCTGCTTGGCATGTGTGTAAATACCCTTGTTTCCCTTCCCCCTTGCCCTGCGATATCATCTCGTAATTATTTCACAAGGCAAAGGAAGTGATGGAAGAGTTTAAATCAATTGTGCGGGATCAAAAGCAGCTTAGGTGAGAAGGTACAGAAGTGGTGGGCTCCTCTGTCTAAAATGTATTAGTAGGCCAAATGTGTTAGCAATTACAAGGTGTGTGTGGAGTGCACTGACAACGTTAGATTAGGGCTGGTGTTTCCGTGACATTTTTACATCCTTTCATTTTATTTGGTCATCTATATCCACAGATCACAACAAGTTGTTAGACACATGGGAAGATTTTTTTTCTTCCTCCACCATACTAATAGCACTATGCTTTATTAATTGTGCGGAAGTGAATTAAGTAAGAGTGCCTGTCTGTATGAAGCAGATAACATTTGTTTCTAGGATGTGGGATTTCTTTTGAAGGCGAAGACCTGACAAGTCACAATGTTATTTTTTTATCCCAGGTAAAACCTGTATCTTAGAATGGGGTACTACAACCCCTGTGTCCTTTGATGAACTGAGATGCTACAATGGCTAGAGGCAGATTCACCAGGGAATGGGGATCTGGTGGTACCCAGATTATCAGTGGTGCCCCACAACTGAGGCCTGCAGATGTACCCACCTCTCATGGCTTTCCTATGCACTACAAAGCAAGGGACAATTTTCATTTTACGGAAAGGATGATCCTCATACTCTTGGAGTGCAGAGAGAGCTGAAAGCGCAGTAGCTTTTAGTCTTTCTCAAATCATCGAGGCAGCTGATGTGGCAGTTTCCTGTTAGAGAAACCCATGAAACATAGTTCAAAAACAATTTCTTTGGAGGTGTTTGTTTACTGCCCAAGAATTTTGGGACTACCGTGTTTGCAGTTCTTGGTACATGCATTGAATAGCTCGTGTTAAGTGAGTACAAGCAGAGGTAGGAGTTAGTACAGTATTACTTAATAGGGATTTATAAACATTGAATATGGATGTTGACCATCATAGATACATAAGAAGGAGAGTACGGAGCTGGTGACAATTTATATTAAATGGTGATAGCAGGTTAACCAAGTTACAGAAAGAAAAGTAGCAAACATTTCAACACACCTAATAAGAACAGTTTGTTAACATGTCTTTAACTAGCATGTCTTTTCTAGATGTTGGTCCTTCCAAGAATGTAATCACATCAGATATTCTTTTCCATTATTTACTTTAGGGGAATTGACTTTGAAGTTCATTTTGTTCATTAGTTGTACTTAGTTGTACAAAGCTGCTTGGAATACAGCATTTTAAAGAGGAGTAACCTGTATGTATGGAATTGTAATAAATACTATTGAATTGTATTTTGACATTTTTTTTTTGTCAGCTTCAATTTTTTATTTTTTTTTGTCCTCACCAGCATTTAGATGATTCCACATTTAGAGTATATGTCTCAAAAAGTAGTTATTAGCCATGCTGGTAGACAGCTATTCCTTCTGCCCTTTTCCTTCTATCCCCATGACCAATATTTATCTAGGTAAAAAATCACTGTGTTTAAATTTTATTCAAATTAGTGTTACTTGGAATTTTGCTAAATAAATCATTTTTGGGACCATGTTTTCAGTTCAAGAGGGTCTCTCACAAATACCCTGAAGCAATGTAGTTAAAGATCTGGTCTGATTGTGATAGGAAATAAATTACTACAATTTTGATTGAAGGAAGGTTAGATTCAAACAAAGTTATTTTGCATAATCAAGGGATCTGGACTGGTGTACTCTATGAGAAGAAATAGTGCTGTCACTTACTGAGAATTTTAAGAGCAGATGTGGTATAATAGGAAGTCTGCCTGAACTACTAGCAGTCCTCTAAAAGCATCCCTAAATTTGAAGTAGGTAAAAAAATTTTTTGCTTGTTTTTATTCACAAGTCAACAGAAGTTTTTCTTGATGAGTTCAATTTCTGATATTTGCTGTGTCTATTACATATTAATTTAATGCAAAACTTTAATTTCAGAATGTACATTTTTTTATGATGAAAAATCATCAGTAATATAACTACTAGACTCTGTATCTGTACTCAGAACTAGAGAGGAGGAAATACTTCATTTCGAAATCCCCAGATAATTTCTGCAGAACCACACATAAACTAGAATTTATGCTCTAACTTATGTTTGATTTGGAGCTTCAACAGTGCCTGCATTTTCATTCCCACCAGCACTCATTCTAGCATGCACTAGCTCCCCAGCCTTCCTCTCATATGAAGCTTGATCTCTTTTTTTGAAGCCCTCAGTTATTCATGTACCACGGTAAATACCCTTGAAACATGTAAAATATATTTCAGATATACTCTTAGTCAACTTGTTACAAGAAGGTTGCATTCTGTACATTTCTGGAGATTGACATCAGATCTGTTGTTTCTTCACAGAGTCACAGAATGGCTTGGGTTGGAAGGGACCTCAAAGCCCACTCAGTTCCAACCCCCTGCCCAGGGCCCCATCCAATTTGACTTTGAATGCCTCCAGAGATGGGGCATCCGCAGCTTCTCTGGGAAGCGTGTGCTGGTGTCTTGTCAATCACTGGGTAAAGAATTTCTTCCCACATCCAAAGTAAACCTCAACTGTTCTAATTCTATATGTTCCCCCTTGTCCTATCACTGTTGGTCCATTTAAAAACAATCTCCTTCAACCCCATACTCTACCACCTTTCTGTAATATATCCAGGACGAATTTTAGCCTTGATTTCCAAATCTACCAGTTCAGAAGAATTCTTCTGGTTAATGTGCAAATTAACCAAATATTGTCTGAGCATATTTAGAAGCTTTAATTTGAAACTCTCTCCACATATGTGGAAAAACATTTCTAGTGAACTGCGTCCTTTCATGACATCAAAAAATTTGTCTGAACAATGCTCTAGAGTAACACTTAATAAAGGGTGCATTCAAACTAACCTAGAAGTAAGTACTCTTGCAGGTAAAGTTCAGGGTTGTATTCAGAACATGTTATGTTGTCCCCTCCATATAAAAACAAACAAACAACAACAACAGCAAAGCAAACAAACAAGAAGAGACAGCTTCATTCTACTTTTATTGTGTTGTTTGGAAAGAGCTTATTTGTTAAAACATACTTGTGTAGTTGAGAAATGACTCTGTTGAGAGGACTGTATTTATGCTTACAGCCACTTCTGAAACAATTTTGTGAAATCCACTGAGTCTTCCTTGTAATATTTCTCATTATACTGCAACATGATTCTCGTCCCTTTTAATACACTGTTTTCTTATACGTGTTATATGCAGATACAAAGTAATTACCTAAAACAAAAACCCCAAGACCTACTCTCATTGGTAGCTTCTCACGGGTGAAACTTAAAAGGGAAAAGTGTTATGTTTTGAAATTAGAGTTACTTGCATTTCCTTTTATTTTCTTTTTGTGCAGGCCAAGTCTCAGATATCTGAACTTTTCCCTTCTCCACTGGCCTTTTTCTTCTCTGAGATGGACAGTGTAAAGGATTGGGGTGATTCTTGCAGATAGGATCAAATTCAGCTCCCACTTATGGTTATGCAATCCATGTAAT
The DNA here is from genome assembly GCA_036925125.1 of Oreortyx pictus. Taxonomy (NCBI): domain Eukaryota; kingdom Metazoa; phylum Chordata; class Aves; order Galliformes; family Odontophoridae; genus Oreortyx; species Oreortyx pictus. The sequence goes on along the minus strand of JAUPFR010000003.1, from coordinate 81,424,880 downwards.
TCTTCCCTTTTTCCAAAACTTACCACGTTATTTGATTTCCCACAGGACAGGGCGTATCTGGGGAGAGAGTCCAGATTGGATTTTCTTGTTATTTTCTATTTCTCTGCTGTAATTCAACCAAGCTGGAGTTGTCTGTGTCTGCTATCCCACTTCTCGATGGCACCATTGTAAAATTATTTTCTCCTGACTGAGACAGCTGTAGCCCTCAGACTGGAGTGCCCTTCATCCTTCTCTACACTGCCTCAGAAGAAGGCAAAAATATTTTGAATTAAACCAATGTAAGATAATTAACTAGTTTTGAATGTCCTGTTTCTTTTCATTCACTTTTTTCAAAAATTGAGATGCTCCATTTCATGGTGATAATAATTGCAGCAAAAAGAACATTGTCTACACTTGCACTTAATTTTTTTAGTGCATTTTTGAAACAGATGACCTTTCCCACTTGCTGTTCTTTAGTTCATATCACAGAGTGATCTCAGGATCACAAGAACTGGACTCCATAGGGTGAAGCTAAGCAACAAGGTACTCTTTGGGCGTGCACATAGGGAAACATCGTTTCATCAGTTCCTAGGACCAGAGGACCGGACTAGAGCAAGCCTGAGAGAAACTCTTCAACACATCCCAAAGCTTACTGTCGCACTCCAAATTTCTGGAATTTGACTCCATTGACTCACTCCTATTACACCACAGTACCTGTTACAGGAAGACATCATAAAAAAGGATAACTTCCACCATAGCACAAGTTATGTAGCAAATAAAATCTCTTGGAAACTTAATACTACCAAGAAATAAGACTGCCATTAGCATTGTCAAGATCTGGAAATAAAATTCATCTCACTGGTCCTTCTCAAATCCGTGTGTTACATTGTGCCCATTCCACCATGATGAGTAAAAGTGACAGCTAATTTTTCCTGTTTGATTTACAGAAATGTGTAGTATTAAGCATTATGATTGTATGAAGGTTTTCATTGTCTTTGCCAGGCCCTGATATACTCAGACTTTTTGATTCTTATGTATATTTTTATTGACTTTCAAATCAATCTATTATCCTGCTGTTCGATCTTCTTCATAGGTATGATATCTATCCTTGATCATTCTTACATAATGCTATTTTTTCTTCTTCAGATTGTTCATTTTTATCCTGAATGGCATTATGTTCTCCTGTCAGGGAACAAAATGTATTTTAAGTCAATTTACTAAAATAGTCACTGTTAAGTGCTGTATCCGGACAAAGGTGACACTTCTGACATTTTCTAAAATGGAAAAAAAAAAAAAATCAAACAAACCTATATTTTAAGGTATGATTTATGGCTATTGCAAGTCAAAGGAATACTACAGTTTCTGATGCAGCCACTGTGACTACCTCAGTGAATGGATTGCTGATAGCATGGCTAGTTAATGATTTATTAGTTTTCTGTGGCCAATTATAGCAAGTTATTAAAAAAAAGTAAAATGCACTTTAATAATGAAGAACTGTGTGAATCTCTGTTCTTTCTCAGGACTGCTTCATTTTGTGAATGTGAAATAAACAATTTCTCCTCGGCTCAGTTTTATAAGACACATTTCCTACACACTAAGAGCAACTCCTATGATTAAAAAGTAGACTGGGGTCTTTAGATGTCTTTCTGATTGCTGGCTTCTATTAAAAACTTCTTAAAATAATAGATAGGTTTAATTCCTCAAGCCAAAGAAAAATTATATCATCTTAAGTATTTTCCATATTTATTATATTGATGAGACTTGGCTGCAGAGAAAAAAAGGGAAGCAAAATCTCTTGTATTGCAAGTTTTAAATGTACCAGGCTAAGGTTTACTTAATTAGAACCTCCAGGCAATAAAGGAGCCCTTTTTTAAATTCTGTGAATCTTAATATGCTAAATAATGCAAAGCTTCAACTCTTCAAGCATGAGACACACATCTGGCAGCTTAACATTTAAATTACAGAAAAAAAAACCACTTCAGTAGTAATTTTCATGAAGAAAAGAATGGGAAATGTATTACAACTAAATTTAATTTCTTTTTAGATTTTTCATCCTGTCTAATTGCAAGCATTTGCCATCGCCTCCTTTATTTATTTATTTTCATACAGATTTTTTTTCTGTACTTTTTATTGATCTTTAATTTGAACAGCTTCTTACTGTTACAGCCATTGAAGAATTACATTGTGTTTTTACTTAGCAAAAATTGTTCAGAGAAATCTATGTGGAATTAAAGTAATGAGCTCACTTGTATAGCAAGAGGACAACATTCAAAGCCTTACAAATAAAACACAAGAAGAGCATGTAATGATTAAACAACAAACTGGAATTCCTCCTCCCTCCCATTTCTTAAATTTGGAATATTGTTTTCTTCTCAACCAAGGTCTTGTGCTATTCTTTTGACCAAGGTAATTATTTCTTTGTTCATTTGTCTGCAAAAACATTGTCACAGTCTTCATTATTTCAGCAAAGCTGTTTGGAAACGATCTCAGTGAGCCAAAATGAAAAAAAAAAACAAATACACAACAAAGAAAACCACAATCACCATCTTTTCAAAGGTATGCTTATATTTCAATATGTGTTTGTGGCTTCATACATCTAGCACATACATAGAATATGTGGAAAAGATTCCAATTATGTATACCACATCTGTGTACCAGTGTGACTTATCCGGTAGCTGCAGTTTATTCAGTTTCACTGATTTCAGTAGACTCAGATGATGTAAATACCTATGATTATCTCATCCAATATGAATGCTAAGCATTTATATACATCAGTATATATATCCATGAGCATATACACAAACTGTAACATTGCGTATGCTTATATTGTGTGTGTACAGCTAAAATAATTAAGAGCAGATCTCTGTTGCAGTTTTAAATATTCTTGGCTGCATTTTATTTAGGGGGAAGTGGAACTAACTGGGAAAAAAAGGTGAAGTAGTCATTAAGTATGTACTGACTTATCTTCCTTGTGCCATATATTAAGAAATTTGATGCAGAGATTTATTTCCTTCTCACCACTTCTTGCTCTGATGCAGGAGCATATTTTTGTTTGCACTGCAGGTCACTGCTTTTCTGAAGTTCAACAAACACGCTGCCTTAGCAAATATTGCTTAAAAGCGTGAGTATTTTTGATCTCTGTGCCTTATTCAGCGACATTTTCAATCCACAATCATGCCCATGCGAGGAACCAGACTTTTTTCTCTTTATAGATGAACACATTTGGGAGTGTTTAAAATATCCTCCACTATTGTTCTTGTGTCTTTTATTTCTTTTTCTACTTATTTTTTTTTTCCCCCATGGTCTTCATGCATTCAGTATTTCCTGCACAATTGAATTTGAAATCTATGCATCTATCTTCCTAACAGTTCTGGAAGGTTGGAGAGAAAAAACAACTGCATATAACTAGCACACAGGGGGAAAAATGTCACCTACCTGGAGTTACTCAGGATTGTGATGGAAGATGGAATAAAAACCAGTTTCTTCCTTTTCAGAACTTTGTCTCACATACCATTTTTTTTTTTTTTTTACAGAGAATGATTTTTACCAGAATTGCTGTGGCTATACAGATGAGCACTGTGGCTTGTTTCAGCTGAAGGATGACCAAGGAGTGCACGACAAGGTATTAGGCTTGTTCTGAGCATCACAAGCTCCTCCTCATTGTAGTGAAGTAATTGGAGCTTCCACTGGTGCCATTTGGGAATACTGTGCGTGCACTGTAGTTGTTGGGTTTCCTTACCACTGTGAATTTAACTATGGCTACCGTAAGTTTTAATATGGTCAGCCTTCTGTGTTGATCTAAAAAGAGAACTCATCCCTCTTAGCAAAACCAAACAAAATACAACAAAACAAGCAAGCAAGCAAACAAACAAACCAAAAAAGAAAAAGAATTTTCAAAAGTGGATGAGGAAAGACCATCCAGTAATCAGACAACAGCAGGTTGATCAAGGCTGCATTGCAGCAATATTTCAGCAATATTTAAGCACAGAATAGATTTCCTACGTATCTATAGCCTTCCAGCCCACATTGCCTTGTGCAGAAGAACCTTACCAGTATATCATATTTTATATTCTTTTTCCTAGTCAAGTACATAATTAATTCATTATGGATCTAATTTAGATATTTTCAAAGGGAGGATGCCAGTTTTCTCTGTAATTGTTGCTCCACAGTAGTTATGTATGAATTATGGCTTCAAATGTGAATATTCAAAATAACGATTCTGGAAATTCATCTCACCCTCATTCTAGGTCTAATCTGAAACATTTTAAACAATTTTAGTTGTCCTTGGAATGAAGTCATCATGGTTGTGAGCACTACTTGGAGTGCTCACAACCTATATTAATATGTATACGTATGGGGGCACAAATGCCTCATAGCTGGAAAGTATTGGTGCAGCTTTGACTTTAATACTGTCATTTCATAATTGATGATGATCTGCGTATAAATATTCATGAGCAAATCTTGATCGGGCAATAGGAAATTCCCTGCATTTCAAATGACTAAATTTTCATGTTTCATTGGTGAGGAAAGAACAATTTGGAGAATTCAGAGTTATATATAAACAGTTGCAGACTGATGTGCACGTGTGTGTGCATGTGTGTGTAGTCATATCTATAGGAGACCAATTTAAGTACTGATGGAGTGGGTGTAATGGGCAACGCAACCCAACCCATGGGAGTGACAGAGTGAAATTCATTTCCTACAATCCCATAATAGCACATTGACTTTGAACAAAATGCCACGCTCTTATAGGAACCTCAGCCATGGCTAACTCTCAAAGCCACATTAAAGTGACCTGGTTTCAGCAAGGTGTGTTAGCTCAAGGGTGATTCAGTATTGTCTAACCTCTTTGGACTCAGTGAAATGACTCACAAGCTTTCAGTTATTGACGTGTTTAAATAGATTTCTGAACTGTGTGTTGTATGAGAATTGTTCTGCACAAAAGAAACGTGAGCACGTGAAATCTAATTTCAAAGGTTTTAAGAGCCCCTCTCTTTTAATGGGATGACTGAATCCTAATGTTCAGAGATCTGTGTTTTATCATGTTCAGGATTTAAACACTTGATCTGAATTATGTCATTTGGGTCTACTTGTAACTCTGGAACTGAAACTGTCTTCTAAAATAATTTCACTCAACGATCATAAATTGGACACAATTGCAAACTAATGTAATGAAGGGCAGATATAAGGGGAAAGACAACAATTCCTGCAGTGGATTATTCCCCTCAGCATTCCCTTTTCCTTCCATAAGTAGATTTTTATTAGAAAAAAACAACACACAACACACCAACAACAAACGTTGGACCTTGGGGTCTCACTTTTTTGGGAAAAGTAGAATATATCAGCAAAACAAAGGCATTCCTCCTGCTCACCCAAATCTTCTATGCTACAGAAGTATACAGTCTTCCACTGAATATCTTCCAAGTGATGTACATTACTGACAATTTAGTTTCCTGGGCAATAAGCATGCACACATTTGCGTATTTTCAAGATTTTAAATGGTGGCCACAAAGGACACAGTGCTGCTGGTCAGTGAATTCCATGAGAAGTAAATGCAGCTTTAGTCTCATCCTCATACATGTAAGTGGGCTTCTGCTTTCATTCTTCAACCAAGATCGAACAGACTCATAGAATTGCAGTCATAATACCTTCCAACACCTTTGAGATTTATGTCTTAGATAATGTTTTTAAATGTGTTTTGCACAAGGGCTATTTGCAATGCAAGCAAGGTACTGTGCACACACTACCAAGAGTGAATCCTTGACTTTTTCTAGGGCATTAGTTTAGTCGTGTGTCTAGGTGAAAGTGCAGTGCTATCTGTATCTGCCTGGCGTTAGTATTTAAAAACAGCTTTGAGGATGCTACTTACTTCTGGTCTGCCTTAACTATTTCTATTTCCACAGAATCGCTTTTTGGCAATATATTCCATTGCTTGTGGCAGCTTTTCCAGTGACCGCTGAAAATATGATTGTATCGTATTTACTGATAACCACGATTAGCATTATGTAGGCAGGGATATGGACCTCTGTCTGTTATGTCTGTAAGCCTTAAATTAAAATTCAAAATGTAGCTGGAGTCTATGCAATCCAAGCTTCAGATTACAAATGTGCCTTTTAGAGAAATATGTTTAACTCTGTAAAAAAATAATTTCTTGTAGTTTTCATAATCAACAAAATATAGTGAAATGACTACTTCTAATGCTAAAGCTGTGCTCCCTGGAAACATATTTTTGAGATCTACAGAACAAAATTGGATATTTTGTTCATTGCAATGGTAATATATGCTAAGATCAGGAGGGTCCTGAAGTCATTTAGCTTGTCTTCTGTGATGTGTAGTTTACGCAGATTCATCTCGTTTGGATCATGAAGGCATCAAACACCTGGCAAACCCTTCACAGAATTTGCTGTTGTTCCTAGGAAGGTGTTATTAGGTAGCTTTGTTGTCTCCTGCTGGTGTCTGTTTGATAAATTATAACCTCATAGTATCTCTTGGTGGAAGTGATGTTGAGTCATCTGACTAGGGTCAGTTAATGCTAAGCACTCAAGGAACCTACTGTTCACTTCAGAGAAAGGTGACAACACTGCTAAATCAATGAGTTTCAATACAAGCCATATCATTCCAACAATAAGCATGGATTAAAACTGTACTTTGTATTAAACTGAAAGATGCAGTACTTTCCCATCTTTCCCCTCTCTCATGCTGGCATCAGTGCAGGTGGCCTGGATCACAATGGGTCCAGCTGAGAGCTAACCCACTTATAAAAAAGGAAAAGGAAAGAGGCCAAATAGTGGTAATTTCCTTCTCAGATCAGTTCCCTCCGTATGCTTTCCTGTGTGGTTGTCCAAATTTTTATGCTGAAAATATATGACATACAACACAGGGAAAAATGAGCAGGTAGAGCAGACGTGTCCAACTCACAGCCCATGAGCACAGCTCTCCCTGTGGCCACCTCCTGCCCCATGCCATCACAGAGGTAGCTCTGCCCCACCAAACCTGACCCTGGATGCACACCCATTATTACAACGACCATACAGTGATGTGCAATTGGCACTGTTTGGGCTGAAACCAGGGCACGTGGAAGGTGCAGTGCAATGCTGAATCAAGTGGTGTACGCACTGTGATACACTGGCTAAACACGCTCCTGTGAACAGTGAAAAATATGGGGCTGCGATTTCTGTTTTGATACAGAAATTTGAGGATAGGCTTCAATATTTCAAAAGAACCCATCAGTTTATATTTGTTACTCCATTTCATATTATATAAATACATTATTTGCAGATGTTCAAATGGAATGTATAGAAATGTAATCAGGTATTCAACTCAAAAGTTTGAGGCACGGTGAAACTGGCATACTTCATTACTGTGCCCAACTGTAGACCTTACTATTCTAATTTGTTTTTCTTTTCATTTGAAGTTCAACTGGAATAATCCACATGAAGAACACCATCAAGAAAAGTCAACTGCTATGAACAGCACAAGCCTAGAAGATGGTAAAGCATCTTCAGAGAACAATTTTTACTTGGAGGAATTAGAGAAATATACTTTTTCTGTGTGGTAAGTAATCTCAGTCACCAAATAGCTTCAGAACCCAAAAGTATGCTTTGTTGTTGCTGCAATATGTAGAGGTATCTAAATTCAGGTGAATATTATAAAGCTGCAAGACCAACCTGCACAGTCTGCCTTTGTACATGCAAGTTGTAACTATGACATCATATGCCATTTTTCCACGTAACTTGTTTTTCTGTATGTATGCTATTTACTCGGGTAAATATTAAGTATTTCATTTTCTTCTCTTTGTTTATTGTTACCTCTGGCATTATTTACAATATGCATGCCATGCCTGGATTATAGAAATACTGATTTTCTTGTACATTCCTTCTCAATGGAACTTTATAAAGAATAACTACTTTTTGTGTTCCAAATCATTTTAAAGTAAGGAAGATATGTTATTTCTGCTTCCGAGATGAGGTTATGAGGTAAGATATTTCTAGCATTTATAAGCAACAAATGAGCCGAGTTTTCTTCTACTCCTTACCATTGAGTATGAGTGAAGCTGATCAACGAATGAAACTACGAAATAGCTGCACTGCTTTTAAAAACTCCATTTTGGCAAAGCATTTTTAGAAGAAATTAAAGACTTCTAGAAAAATCTTGTTTTAATGTGTTAAGATCAATACATTACCTTTCTTGAATAGTTTTTAAAAGTATTTTTTTTATTATAAAATTCATATATGCAGAAATACATAAAAAGACAAATTAAAAGGAAATTAAAATGTCTACATCAAAATTAAATATTTCTTGTACTTTATTTTTCCTATTTTTTTTCTAGGTAGTTGCAATATTAGGACAGTTATTCACAATTAGTAGAAAATGGTGAAGACTCCATCCTTCATGAAATAAAATTAGTCTTTCACATAGCTCTGTATTGTGTTTTGAATATTCAAAACCCAGTCATATTGTACATCTCTGGCACCTATTCTTTTCTCTCTCAAGGAGAGAATCCAGAAAATGAACATCAGTGCAGGGTGATTATACAGAAAATTTGGTTTCAAATGATTTCTCTATAAAAAAATATTATAGGATTATTTAATTAGGCAAGTCAAGCATCCTCCAGCATTGCTAGTCCTGAGAACACCCTGCAATTCTCTGCTCTTGTTTGCCACTTTGCTCCTTGAAAGTTCGTCGGGAAGTTAGGTAAAGACCCTGAAGAAAAAAGGTGTATTTTCACTATAGAAATCTGAACCAGTCCGTAGAGGAGGTCAGCCTTGAGTACTGTATGAGGCAACAATAAAGTGGAAAAATAGCACACAGTCATAAAATTAGACTGCCATTGTTACTTTGGACTCTTATCCTGACCATAATTTAAGAACAGATTTCAGAATATCAGTGTTCATCCAAATATCCTTGCCAGCTCTCACTATTTGATTTTACTTGTCTCAATTTCCAAATTAGATTAACCAAATCAGTAATTTCCAACTCATGGTGCTTGATTTCTGTGTTAGTGAACTTTAGTGTCACTCTTCTGTTTCTTGCAGAAGTTATGGTGATCCAATTGATGTTCTAAATAAGCAACTGGGCAGCAATGACACTTCTTTCCAAGGTCATTCAGCTTGAAAGTGTTGGAAAATGGGTCCAAATCCACACTTCCTAAGCAAGGACATATTCCTGGAGCGCATCATTTCTGATCACTATCCAGGACATTGAAGCTGGGGTCCTCTGCAATAGCATGAGGTGCCCCTGAAGGAACATCCATTTGCCCGAGCTAGTATGCATCTTGCAATCTGATGTCCCCCTTTTCATTTTACCTTTTCCTCTGTCCCTGTTGAGGAGAATATAGACATGGAGGTTAATGCTGATGAGGACAGTGTCTTTTTAATAGGTGTAGTGGAAATGTAAGTCACAGCTTGAACCAGTGATTGAGCACCTGGTAGGAAGACAGGGCCAGCCCAGGGGAGCTCAGATGCAAGCAATGCACCTAAATGACAAGAAGGGATGGAGCCAGGATCCACCCATTCTCAGACTTCATTTAAGGGTTGGCAGTGGAGGTAAGGATCTCTTGTTGGAGATCCCTGAATATCCAAGGCTTTCTGAAGGTAAGCAATTTTTTTTTTCCATTTACTGTAGTCTGGGACCTTGCTACTCTGCTGTTATTGCTGTGCTTTTTCTTGTGTTACAATAGGGTGAGAGGTAGTGGCCTCAACTTTTGCCGAGGAAGGTTCAGTTTGGTTACTAAGAGAAACTTACTGTCTGAAAGAGCACTGAGGCACTGGAATGGGGTGTCCAGGGATGTGGTGGGGTCACTGTGCCTGAAGGCGTTCAGGAAATACGTGGAAGTGGTACTTAAGGCTAAGTGTTAGTGGATAATACTGGTGGTAGGTAGATGGTTGGATTAGATGACCTTAGACAACTTTACAGACTGTAATCATTGTATAATTCTATGATTTGCTGTGGTTTCTAGAGGGAAATCTGGAATTCTGGGGCTGTATCTGTTACAGGGTGAAAGCTGTGTATTACTAGTTTGAAACAAAGGCTGCCAGGCACTCTTCACATGGACAGTGAAGACAGCCGAGGCTAGTATTTTATTATTTCAATATGGTACTCTATTTACTGTCTCTGCCATCCTCTTTGAAACAAACACTGGTACTTGCTTTATTTACATATTCATTTATAATGTGAAGGTCCCACGCGGTTAGAACAAAACAGAATTTAGAGAGTGTTTCTTTGCTTTCTGTCTCAGCAGTGGTAAAATTTCACCTTTGCCAGAAAGGAAAAGAATGGAAAAACTAATCACTCAATTCTTGATAAAGTAATATAGATAGTATAGTTAGAACATCATATGACGTATACGTCCTTAATCATTTAACTGAGAGTTAATTCAGTTTCTTTGAGTATTTAAAGGAGAATCAAATACTGTCTGAGTTGTTAGCTGCATTTGCTAGCCTGCTAGTCTGAGGTTCCAGTGGCTGTTTACTTCTGTCTGTATTTTCTCCTTTCTTTCCTCCTACTTTCTCCATCAAAGAGCATCAACTCCTCTTTGTCTGTTTCCAGACCTTCCTCTCCTCTAGGATTGCTACCTCTTAAAAAATGCAATGCAAGATAATTAGCTACTACAAAAATTTTAAGAGGACTGTAGATCTGGGGCAGCTTAGATCTCCATAAACTTCAGAGTTTTAGATGTTCCAAGATACAATCTGAGCAATTTCCTTGATCTTTTATTGCAGCTGGTAAATCATTTATTGGTGCAGGTTATTTTACAAAATCCTATAAAATGTTTTTATCATAAAATATTGTACAACCAACAGTCTTCAAAGCTGTATATACACTGTATTAATTAAAAGCTAGTGTTGTACTGTGACAAGTTAAAAGTATGCAGTCTGTCTCAGTCTCTTTTTTCTTTTTTTCCCTCCTAAGCCTCTCCTGACATTTTTCCTTTCTTTCTCTCTTCTTTACCCTCTCTTGTCTCTTTTTTGTAGGACCTTCCAAGGGGGAGATTAGAGAGCATGAGCAAAATATTCTTTTGTGATCACAAATATTTTTGTGATAATTGTGGATTATTTTCCCTATTGTTGCATTATGCTTGTCCTTTTCCATTCAGATTAATCTGACAGTGGTGTCTCACATCCGTAGGCCATAGTCAACCCTCCTTATAGTGGGCATTATATGCACATGTAACTAAAAGATTATTCTGGCTCCAGAAGTCCATAGCCTTCAACTTCGATCTTGCAGACTGCCTGAGCAGCTCTTACACTGTGACCAGATGCATCCTTGCTGAAAGCAGCAGGCTTTGCTTACATCCACTGAATAGAGGGGGATGAGCCCAACCTGCACAAAGAGAGAGAGCAGGTTAAGACAGCACATGCATGTGGTCACCTATAAAAGGGAGGTGGGCACAGCTGGTGTGATCAGCCCCAGGGAGGCTTTGCAGGTGTTGCTATAGAGCTGCCTACAGGACCTGGCATCCCACCACAGCTTTGTTGAGCATCTTTCTCTCTACAGTTGGCCTTTCTATAACAAAGAGCCTGTGCAGCCTACAGCAGAATGTGAATATTTTTAGTTTTAGTGGCTATTGTCTAAATTAGGTGAAATCTATAAGCTCGAGAGAGAAAATGTTTGGACAAGTTTTAGCCCTTGCAGCCCCAAACCTTCTGTCAGGAGCTTTCTGGCTGCTCATTCTTCAATTCCCTGAGGAAAGAAGTTCTTCATGGCTATTTGTCACTGTAAAGGTGGATTTTCTGAAAGTGGATAATAACTACAGATGGGAGAAATAATTTCAGCACTTCAGCATTTTAACGCTGCTTTTGATGTGCAGTTGTATTTGAGTTAGAAAAAGACTACCCAAACTGCAAGAGCTTTTATCTGTTTCAATACCCTCAAACAATATTGTGCTGTCTGGGACTCCAGGAATCTTCAACTTGACCTCACACACAAATAATGAACTAGCAGCTTCAATTACAACAGACGTATAATCAAATACAGCTCTTAAGGGTTAATTTTGTACACTAATATAAAGTAACGATCATCCTCTGTCTCCATGCAATTAGCTTTGAAACAATGTGCCTGTAGTTTGGACTGAGGCTAAATGTTGCTTTGAAATTCTTTCTCCCCTGCTCCAAATGTGTTAAGCTGACTCTGTCCAGCTTCTGTAAAAGCAGTTTATGGCAGGGCACTCCCACTCATGGTCACAACCATGTATTGCCCCTAGGTAACTCAGGAGCAGGCTAGATGGTGTATTTCTGAAGCAGAATCAGATAGCATCTTGAACATCAATAGAAAATAAATCTACCTAGATTTGCATGCTCACACCTTTAATACCTGGGCTTGGATCAAGCGTTGTTTCTGACTTCTAGCAATCAGGAGCAGTCTTGTTGTGAGATGGGTGGGATGGGAAGAACAGCATGCACTTGGTAGCGTGTACCAGCTCAGGCAAGGCAGATGGAGCTGATGAGCCATTTGCAACACTGCACTTGTAGCCCTTAGGTGTTTTTTAGACAAATTCATGAGTACACTGAGGGACAGGAAGGGTTAACTCTAAGCAGCACAATATAGTAAAGTTGTTTTTTAGTAAAAACAATAAACTTTCCATTTATAACACTCATGTGATTTGACTTTGAAATAAATGCAGATGCTCCTTTGCTTGGTGTATTCCCTGTTGTGCTTTCTAAAGCACCTTCACATATGGTTTGCCTTGTTCCAGTGAAACTGCTTGTTGTTTATGTCACACGGACAGAATAGATTGAATCTACACTGAGTAAAGTGATGATGAATTAAATGTTGGAGGAGAATCCTTGCCTGAGTGTTTAAAATTTGGTCAAAATTAGTGTTGCATGTTTAAAAAGATTTTGTAGAATCTCCGTGAGCTCTTTGAAAGATTTCATTAAAATAAAAAAGAATGGTGTGGCTGCCTATAAATGCAACCTTTTACTCAAATATGTAACATTTACCTAAGACCAAAGGTCAAATTTTACTGGTTTTTATAGCTGTCCTAGTACAACCTGCTTCATGCACTATGTATAAAATATTGTCATTAAGAGTGGACATTCAACTTTCTTTTTGAAAAGGAAACTGGATTTTTATCCCGTGCTTTATAAAGGTCTAGTTGCTTAAAAATCACTTTAAGAAAGTGCTTCTCACTAATTTCTGGGAAACCTACTTCATTGTTTCTACTTCCATTTTGAATTGGAAACTAGCTCATATTTTTCAAGATTCTGATTTAAAGGTAAGTCAAACTTCAAATGTTTAAAGGAATTGGAAGCCCTACTGTTGTTTTTTTTTTTTTAATACTTTCAAATATTTGATATGGCCTTCCAAAAAATGCTGTACTTTGGCCATGTGAGCACAGATTGCCACCAGAATCAGTCCTGATTCTGAGTCGTCCAGAGGAGTTCTGCAGGCAAGTCACAGCAGAACACAGGTCACAATTTTTTTTTTCCCCCACACGTTCAGATGTCAGATCAGTGTTTATATTGGTGCATGTTCTTGCAATTTTTCAGATTGAGTTTTTGTGTTAGACTGGTATATTTTTCTGTGAGTTTTTTCCTTTATTTTTAGCCTTGCATAGCCCTGCATGGTTTAGTTTAGCCTGTTGTGGTAAAGATTTACTTTACAGATAATGCTTTGGCTATGTGAGTAAATTGAAATACAGTTACAATTTCTTTCCTACAATGTCTCTCAAAGCATCTGATGCTACTTTTCATTTGCTGCCATTCATACATGGGCAAAGTTGAATAAGCTGCAGACATGTAGAAAGGGGCTGTATTTCCTTGCAGTCTGGTGTCAGTGAAGAACAATACGTCTGTATGGGTGCACTGTGCTGTGTAAGCTGGTGCAAGTGAAGGGTAAATGATAAGTAAGGTGTATAACTTGCTGATACACAGGTGAGAATGGAGAAGGCTGAGCTGCATGAAGACAAACTGGAATGTACAAGCATGCTGAGTCTGCTTTCTCTCTGCCAGAATTCAAGTAATTTAACTGACGTAAGAACATAGATTAAGATATTTGAATGTAATAAGGAGTTTGTAAATCCACAAAGGTGGATTCATACAATAGACTATTAGAAGCATGGTTGCCCTCATGTCCTGTGGTGTCAGAGAGAGAGTGGATATCTATCTTCATATGCAATAAATTCTGTCTCTGTTTCCTCCTGTCATAATTTGCTTAAATATTTGTAGCTATAACCTTCATTAATTTAACATCATTGGGGTTCTCTTCTAGCTACAACTCTCTCATTTTCCTGATTTACACAACGTTTGGTATTACCAGAAATACATGCTAAGGAATTACAAGTCTATTCAAAACTATCTTTTACAGAATACTTTTGTGAATCCATCTAGCATCTATGCACATAGTGGATTTAGCCTATGTTTGATATCACAGCAGTGACAGGAACATTTAATATAGCAATTCATCACTATTATGCTTGAAATTGATCTTATTTATATGTTCAAGATGGTGAGATGAGTTGGCAGCTGCTGCCCTTTCTCCTGCAATTTTCGGATCTGAGGAACTTTACTAGCTTAGAGGCGGCATCCTAGCAGTGGGGAGAAGAAACTGGTGATATACATCCCTCAGTGGCAGCAGGCAGTGAGAGCTGAGTGATCAGTCAGCAACCACTTACTGATGGTGTCAATGAGCTTTTTTTTCTACTGGCATTAATGTTCTCTGGAAGAAAGGGGCAGTGGGCTCAGTCCTTGTATAACTTCATTAATAAAATCAAGTTTTCATAGAGCTCTTGGCAAGGAACTTGTGTAGTTGCTGTGTGATTATATGTAATGGAGCAGGAGGAGCAGGCAAATGCTCCCCAGTGCTGGAGCAGACAAGTTTGCCCTGGGCCTTTATGGGAGGACAGCTTTACAATTCTCTGATGAGGTGCTTACATTTCCCTCTCTTCCTCCCTTTTAGGGAATCCCTTTTTGGTGAAAGATAACAATAGTTGAGGGAAAGCTGGTTATGGTGATGGAGTAGGGCTTTAATACCTGAAATTGTTAATTTCTCTTAAATACTGGGAATGTTGAGCTTCCAGATACTGAGCAGCCTGAGCTCCCAAAATGATTGGTGCCTTTGCCACTAGGGCAGTTGAAGGGCCTCTCAGGGTATTACCTGCATTTCTCCTTCATAAATATTTCAGACCATTTAGCGTTATCTCCTGCTCAGCTCAAAAGCACTTTTTGACATAGCTGAATTGCTTTTCACTTTCTTCAGTCTCAAAAGAAGTTAAAAGACTTTGTAAGCTGTATGTGCTGTATTGGGTAAAGAGAGATGTGGTTGTCATTTAATACACATTTTGTTTTCATGAACTAGAAAAAATGACATTACTGATGGAAAAGCTGTGAGTGTGCCCTACATGGTCATTTCTAATGAATAGATTGGATAGAAGTAATAGGTGCATTACATAGCAAACTGTCACATCTTCAAGGCGCTACAGTAAATAAGTGGGACTTATACATGTGCATTAGTAGCAAAGTGGGTACCACACTTTGGATCCTATTGAGTACAGAGTGAAGGGAAAAATGACAGATCATTGCTTTTTATCTGTCACTGTTGTGGCACAGAAACATAGACCATGTGTATGTAGAACTTTATTTTGGTAAATTCTCTAACTCTTTCTGTTGTGGCCTGTAGCAAAATGTATAAGTAGCTGAAGATCCTGGAGGAACAGTTCTGAATTTCTCAGAATAAAATGCATCTTCTGAGGCATAATTGTTACTAAATACACAGTGATGTGTGTCAAAACAACAAGATGACTAGGAGTGTCTCTGCCCTTGTGAACTTACCGTATAAAATGAGAAACTTTGCAAGGGGTGAGGATAAACTATGATGGTAAGCTGAAACGATGAGAAGAAGGAAAGTTTGAGCAGATATGGATCTTCTAACTGGTGACTTTTGGAGGTGATGTTAAAAGTGTGAGTGCTCATTGGACTAATAAAGTGAGAGCAGCTGGAGTGAGGATGCCGGAACAGGGGCAGTCCTCACATTCAGTTGTATTAGTAGCTAAGAGTTTGCTTTGTCCTATAACAATTCTCTGGTTTATCTTGTAAGATTATTGGTACTGAGATCTCACCCTGCATTTGTGTTAGGTCTTTGCTGAGACATGATGACTCAAAACATTACAGAGGGTTTTTTATGGGATTCAAAATGATAAAACTCCGTGTCCAGCCATTCTTTCTTGCAGATGTCCTGAATCCTGCATCTTTCTCACAAATGTGCAGAGATGACCTCACTGTTAGTCCTCCAGTCTAAACAATTGTGGGGGTTGAGAGCTGGTAACAGAACAGAAAATTCCATATTAATTGATCAGCCCTATTACTCAGAGTTAGGGGGAAGCTATTTTAGAGAGGTTTTAACTAACTACTCATGATGTGTTCTGTATTGTTTGCTCATTAATCCAAAAATTACTGTTCTCTTTTGAAGTTTGCTTTATATAGAGGAAACGATGTCACCTTTAACCAGTGTGTGGATCTTTTTTTTTTTTTTATATATACAGAGTAGTTGCCTGCTTGCATTTGGATTGAATTTTTGATAAAAACTAGTGTAGGGGCCTTAAAAATCTTTCTTTTTTTTTTTTTTGTATGTTATAGTATTTCAGATTAGGAGTGATTTCCATTGCAGAAGATTGCATCATGATCTTCAGCTTCTAGAAGACACTTGGATATATGTTCATGCCACATGTATTTAATTTAGCCTTAGATGTGGCAAGAATTTTGAGGAAAGAAAAGATTCTCTTTTCTCTAAGTATCTGTCTTCCTGACTCTAACATATGCACATTAGATACTGGGTTTGACCTACAAAATGGCAGTGGGTGAAAGAAGCATATTCAGTCCAGTTTGCCATGTGATAAAGCACAGTGCATGTGGAGAAATGCTTCCCTGTCTGTCCATGGGTCATGTACTTAAGTACACAAGCCATTTGAAAACAGTGCCCAGTTTAGCTGGAGGTAACTAAGAATGAGCATATTTCCAGTGTGGTGATCTCACTCATTCTTCAGCTTTCAGGAAAAATATGATAAACTGAAGCTTTTGATAGTCCTAGTACAACCTCACAGTTGCAAATGCTGGCCCAAGGAGTGGCTCCACCCAGCATCTGAGCAGATTTCAGCAACTCCTTAATGCCAGTTCTGCTGTGGTCGTAGGGGTGTGATTATGTTGTGCATTGCCACTGATATGCAGACTTGTGGGAGATTACCAATGAACTGGTAGGATTTTTAAGTCAGCTTTTACTTTGTTGATTTCCCAGGTAAAATAATCGTGCTGTGTTAATAGTCTAATTCTGTGAAAGCTACTTAAGGGGTTTATGATCATTACAAATTCTGGATATGTCAACAGGCTTCAAAATTGGGGCTACATTCCGCATACACTAGGAGTAGTTTTCCTACTTCAAGTAATGTTACAGGAACAATAAAAAAAATCTTGCTACTAGGAATGCAAAGCTCTGTGGGGCTTAGATGGGACCTGACATTTATACAGTTCATCACTACTGTAGATCAAGGAATGCTAATTCTAGCAAAGAATGTATATTCATTCTTTTTTGTTAACCTTTGCTTCAGTGCTTTCATGACAAGATTGTATGGGTATGTAGCTGTGTTTTAACAGTTTTTTAATTTCAGTTGTTGCTTGAAGCACTGTGCTGGAAATTAGACACTTTTAGTAGTTCAATTATTGTTGATTTATTCATCCCTCTTGTAGATACAGTGAATGTAGCTACTATAGTGAGGTTGTCTAGTTCTGAATGCCAAATGCCAAGATTCAGAGCTTGCATCTTGGCAACTGGAAGACTTATTGGCTTGGAATTTGTCATGCCAGCAGTACTGCCTTGTAGTATTTACTTCACAGATTTTCATTAAATGGAGGAAGATGAGAAAATAGTGTTATTAGTGACACTGTGCATCAAACTGTTTACTAATGGCCCAGGGAAATCAGTTCAAAATAAAGTACCCAAGGCTTCATTGAGCCATTTTTCTACATTTCATTGAAAGAATGATGGTGTTACAGAAAGTATAAAGACTTAAAAATGTTAATCTGGAAAGATGATGTAACATCACACATTTTGAAAAAAGTGGGAAGCTTAGAACAGCACAATAAACTAAAAACTGTTGCATAACACTTAACATTCATTAACTTTGTTATAATTTCTCTTCTGGGCAATTAGTCAGCAGAAAGTTGCTCAAATTCCACCAGCTTTAGCATCTGCTTTCAGTATTTTTCTAAAGACAGCAAATGCTTTGGTAACACAGAGGGGCAGGTCCTCAGCTGAAGTGAGTTGTTAAAGCACAATTCCCAGAGGAGGGATGACAATTTATTCTGACTGAAGCATAAACTTTCATGTTAACTTGCTGCGATGCTTTCTATCACAGTGTAGACTGTCTACACATGAAATAATGCACCTAATGGCATTTAAATTAGCTATCACTGGTGGCATCTGTCACGCTATAATCATTCCTAGACACTTGTAAGGTCCTCCACCACTTATCTTTCCTCTACTTTTCTATAGCATGCCTTGTGGTGATGTTACTATACATCTGAAGTTATTAGCTCTCACCTCTGCTTGTCACTACTTCTATGTGAATCTTTAACCTATCCCTTTCAGTTTGGGAGGACTTATCATAGAATCATTAAGGTTGGAAAGTGACCTCTGAGATGATCTAATCCAACTGTTCATTCATTACCATTGTACTCACTAAACAATATCCCTGAATCATGATATTCATGAAGTCATTTCTTTAATCCCACTCTCCTCAGATAGTCTGCTAGAAATCATATCAACTAGCTCTGCTTGAAGTGATGAGAACATGAGAGTGCTGAAAGTGGTTTGATGTTGAATGAAAACACAGCAACACAAGTGACTTTTCTGCTTAAACTTGTTTCATTAATGTTTCATTGTCACCTTGCCAAAACATTAGTTGGCAATTATACTAGTTCATACAGCATTTTGATACTTCTAGAACCCTAATTAAAGAAAAAAATGCCAATTAATTTGCATTTAACTACAACAGGGCTTCAACTATTCAGTGCTGCTGCAGTCATCTAAATGGTAGTACACAACTATGAAATTGATTGTAAATAGTTTGACCAAAAACTGTACCAGGCAGAGGAGAGTAAGTACCTTCAGTGGAGCTATTCATAATTACTAGATAAGTAACAAACCATATGCTGTAGGTATTATCTGCTATCAGTGGTTGTCATCAACTAGAAGCGTTATCTTTTAGGATTAAAATGAAAAATCACTAATACACCTACTTAATTTGTAGCACATACTTATGCTGGGGGAAAGCTAACATAAAAACTTAAACTGGAAAAAGCAGAAGCATAAGCTCTTTACCACTGTGATTATTTCTTTTAAGAGTCTGAGATTGTATTCTACACTTGAATTGGAAGCTCTGTGCTGAAGTTCTCTTTAAAAGCTCTTAACTAAAATTTGAAGTCTTTAGCTTTATTGAAATTATTGAAAAAGTGCCTTCTGCACGGCATTGTCACTGCTTTAGTTTCTGGATTAAAATAAAAAGATGCTTTTTTTTTTTTTTTAAGGAATCTGATTCTAAGCTATATTAGAGCTCGATTCTTTTAATCCATATTTGCTTTTGTTTTTTTCATTGAATGCCTGCTTCAGATCCACTGATTTATTAGCAATTATATTTACTTGGCTTTTTCATAGTATTTCTAGGTTGTTGGTTTTTTTTTTTTTTTTGCAGTCCTGTTTTCCTCATTAGTGTCGCACAGGTTTCTCAGACAGTTGAAAACACCTGCTATTGCAGGATACTTTCTAACTCATGTTTGCCACTAACTGAATTATATATGGGTGGCATAGCACATATTCAGTCTTTCATCCTTATCTGTTACTTCATCATTACTTTCAACCTGCAGTGAAAAATGTTACTAACACATTGTGTGGTATAAATAGACACTGCAGGTTGAGATCATTTATGCATGGTTTGAATTTTGATGAAATTTTATACTGCCCTCTGGGCTAAACACTTAACCTAAGTGATTGTCCCAATAATTTTGTTGAATCAAACCTTCTCAGGTAGAAGATAATGAAAGGTAAAACTTCTATATTGTTTACTATAAAGCTTTCCAAGAGTGTTAGAAAGCAAATAAAAAGGACACAGTTTCTGTTTATCAGTGATTCTGTGTATCATTATCAATATAAATGACTGGAAATAAGAATACTTAGGAATACTTCAGCTCAGAGAACTGTACTTTAAGTTATTGCAGTGCATCCTCAATATTTTTTTCTGTTACAGCCACAAGACTAAGGGTTCTTCAATATCTAAAATATTACTTTAGATCTGTCTGTATACAAGCGTTTATGTATAAATATTTTTGCATTCTGTACGGTGCAGTATACTAGTGTGATGCTTAATTTTAATTTCATAATTGTCACAGCTGTGTGATCTTCCTGTATTTATGATGTTTAAATTGCTTCAGCTGTATTTCTGTTGTTTTATAAAAATGATGCTTCATGTCTATATCTGGATTAATTTTTATTTCAATTAGAAGCATTCTCTCCATGTAGCTTTCTTGTTTTTGATGTTGAAAAGTCTAGAATTTATTATTATGAGCTGAAAGTAATCATTGAACACTGACATTTTAAGTATGAAAATAATGTAAGTAATTGTCATTCATTCAGTTAAGATATTCCGTTTCTTGCAACAGCCAATTACAACACCATGATTTTTAACTGGAAAAGTGTCTACTTCAATTTTCAGCTGAGCGTTCTGTAGAGCTTTTCGTTGTTCATAACCATGGCGAGTTGCAGATCAAATATCACCCATTACTTTCCCTTAGATATTTTTAAGTTAATGGCCCTAATTTGTACATTAAATTCAGGGAAAATAGTTTTTTCTCCAGAAAACAGCAGCATTTTTTTTTTTTTAACAAAGTGATAGCGTTCAGGCCTGAGGAATTTAGTGGCTCAGTTTGGAAAGGTTGTTGCTCGATTACATGCCTGCCATCGTATCAGCAAGCTCCATGGTACCCTTGGTAGGCTCTGTTTTATGGTCCGCTTGAGGAAGGCAAGCAATGGGGTGCTCTCCCACCCTGCTTGTCCTCCTGGCTTTCTTTAATGGAAACCTGACTTAGTGGGGTGAGGATGAAGGGGGTGAAGGTGTGTCTGGGGTCTATGACGGTTGGTGTTCACCCCTGAAAGCATTTTGACAGCTGTTTGACAGTGGCATCATTTCTCATCTCCCTGTTTTCCACTGAAGCCAACCAAGGCTTCCCAGAAAGGTTCCCTGCTTGCTCATACTCAGCGTGAAGCCTCAGCCTTTAAGGTGCACACTGGGACACTTGACTTTAGTACATCCAAGTGAGGTAAGCTGGCAGGATTGCCTCGTGCAGCCTGCAGGTTGTAGAAATGAGATGGTTAGATCTGAAGAGAGTACCAGAATTTGAGCATCTTATCAAGAAAAGAATCCCCAGAGAAAGGCAGTTTTTTGGCAACTGCTGCTAGTCAGTAGTCTCCATTTTTCCCTCACATAACAGTCTCAATGGAAAATTTTATAGCTAGCCCTAGCGCAGACTCTTTCAGAGGTGTTGAGCACCCACTGTGCCCATTAATTTAAATAAGCCCATAATGTGGTTTACGTTTAATAAAGTTGCAGCCTCCACATGAACCAGGTTTACTGAGTGTTGCCTGCTTTCCTGCTGGGTCTGAATCCGCTGGTCTGGATAGTATAAGAGACTTGGACTCAGTGCATGCCTTCACCCCCTGTGTTTGTTACAACTTCAAGCAAAGACTACTGAGAATGTGTTTATACCCAGTAGCGAAGGTTTTTATTTGAGGATAAGCTTACACACAAAGTGAATGATGAATAGGCTTGTGTGAGGAAAAGCCCCTTTCTTTGATAGTGCTAAAACTCAGTTATCATAATTGAACTCTGATAATTCTCATAAATAAAAGCAATGTATTGTTTTGATACTCAGAAAACACAAGAAAGATAGCTTATTGTCTCTTTTTACATACTTTTATTTTATTACTCTAGCTGAAGTTTTCATGTGCATATTTGGAAAATATGCAAAATGAAAATAGGTCAGAAATTTCACCACTGTGAATTATCTTGTAAGTCCAGTGGCTTCAGCATGGCAGATCTGTCAGCTGAAAGCTGAATCTTAGTGTGCAATTTTTACAAGAGGAAGCTTGCTTGTTTTTTTTGGGGGGGTTTGTTTTTTTTTATATACAGAAGGGAAGTACAAAAATCAGTGTGTGATTGAGCTCATTAATTCTTGTTTACCATAAGAGAATCCTAGTAACTGTAGCTTATAGCAAAAGTTTCTGAATTTAAAATAGACTGGTGGTTGCTTTTGTAACCCAGCCTAGTCTTGTAGGCTGGCTGCATGTGCTTCCAACATTGTGTCATTCAACTCATACTAAATCTGACCAGTTTATTGTTCAAGAGTCTGCACCAAGCCCTAGTCTACAATTGAGTCCCAGCTTAGTTGTTACTAAGGAGGAAAAGATTTGTGGGAAAAATATTTTTAATGTCTAGTGTTGACTACAGTTCAGAGTTTTCTGTACCTTAATGTTACCTGGTTAAGCTGATCCAGGGTCACCTTTTAGCTGGCTCTTTTGTGGGTTAAAATGTGTTTGCATTTTGATGACATCCCTTGGTGTTTTGCTCAGTATGTAGTTCTGTTCTCTTTCTTCCCCGGGGATTTGCCAGGCCTTCCCTCATCCTCCCATGCAGCCTCTGGCAATCTTCTGCCCAAGCTGGAGCACAGCCTCCCAGAGTAAGCACAATCCCTAAGGTCACCTGGATAGCACAACCAAAAATGTATTACCATGTTATACTCCTTAACATGAGCGCAGCATCAGTGCTGTTTGTTGTCTACCACAATGCTTACCAGAACAGCGCTAGAGTAGATGGATGACACAGAGTATTTTACAGTCTGTCTCAGGCTACCCACTTGAAACAAAGGAAGAGTATTACCACATCAGAATAAAGGATATGTGACGTCACTGTCTTGGTTGAGGGTTTATTTTTGAAAGCACTTTTCACTGGAAAATTAATTTTTTAAAAATATGCAACTGCGGAGGACTGTTGTTAACTCTTCTTCAAGTTCAAGAAATAATTACAGCCAAGCTTAGACACTGTTGAAGTATTCCTTCTTGACATTTTGAAGTGGTTTGTTTCACATGTCTTAATACATACGTAATTCCTCATTTTACCTTGAAAAGATCAAAATAATTTGAAGGAGTTTAAATGATCAAAATGGGTCCTTTCACTAACCAGAGTATCAGCTTGTGTATATATTGTTTTCTACATTTTTTAATCCTGACTTGGGATCAGATTTGAATTTGAAAATCTGCATGTGAAGGGAAAGCTACTTTTCATCTCTTTTACTCTGCAATCAGAAACTTTTAAGAGACCATCATACCTTACTTGTAGTGAGATCCTGTGAAGCATGAAATAAATAATACATGCTCTCTTTGCTTGCATTGGTAAATAATTGCCTTGTGAATCTTCTGCATCTCAGCAACAAATAATTAGTTTTAGTACAAAAAAAAAGTACAAGTGGACACTAAGGGCAGTTTCTCCACCTGCTACTGGCTTGCTTTATCTTGGAGAATATCCTTACTCTCTGTACCTCAGAATCCTTTTGTAGTCTTATTATGATGTATGCTATGAGAAATGTTGTAGGTAGGGACCTTCATGTTCATTCTTCACTCAGGTAGTTTTTATGTGCCTCCATGCTTGTTCTCAAGCTCCTTCTGCCATTTCTGTGCTAGTCTTTTATTTTCCCGGCCCCCTTGTTTCAGTTTCTGCGGGAAACAATGGAGTTCCAGTCAATGATAGCTAGAGCATTCCCTGAATTTTTTTGAACTGATTGGATGGTGTGTTCAAAAATTATCACATAATAGAAGAGCATTAACAGAGTAATGTTACTGTATTTTATGTTCATTTCTCACCCAGCTTCACAGAACCTGCTTTTTCCCACATTTTCCCTTTTGTGTCTGAGTGGAATCCGAAGACTCTCAGCATTTATTCAAGATGTCTGGACCTTTGACAGCCCATATGACAATTCCAGATGCAACCACTTGACTTTACAGGCTTGCTCTACAGCACATGGGAAGGGACTGCTCTGTGCCTGAGACATATTAGATCTATTGTGTGTGGATTAATAGTCTGTAAATGTGCAAGAAATCTGGTGTGCTCTAAATGCCTTGGAGTTGCCACGGTGCAAGAAATCTGGTGTGCTCTAAATGCCTTGGAGTTGCCACGTACATACCACTCTGGAGAATACTTCTGTAGTAAATCTAACAGAACTGAGACTTGATAGTATGTACACACTTGGTGGAGTGTATACATGCTCTACAGTACATGAGTATATGTTCCTTATGAGAAAGCCCTTGGGTTACGAGTACCATAACTAGTACAGCTGCAGCTCTTGAATATAAAAGTGAAAAATACTGTAATTATTTTACTTTGGCTTGTTTGATTATTTTTCTTTAACAAAAATACGGAAAACTTGCATGCTGATTTTTTTTATCAGCACAAAGAGTTGTATTTTCCAGTGTGACTCTGTGCTAGGAGGTTTATTAATACTCTGATCTGTTATGGGGCTAACTTCCAAATTGCACTGCTCAAGCTACAGATCAAGCGGGGGAAGGGGGGAATAGCCCTAGATAAATCACCTTGTAAGTACAGTTTCTTCAGCTTCTGAAATTGTGGCTTAATGACTCTGCTGATGTGAAATTCCCAAATGTTTAATATTGGGAATTCCGTAAGTTTTAGTGAGAACTATTGGTGGTAGGTAGACATTTGGACTGGATGATCTTGTGGTTTCTTCCAACCCTGCTGACTCCTTGATAAGTTTCAATTCGTGGCACGCTTAAAAATGCAAGTTCCTTTTCTTCCGACCTTCATGCCGGACAGAATACCAACTGGTGAAATACCAGGGTGGCTTATGAAGTCCCATTAAACTTAGATGAGTCTATATGCACTGTAGAACCATCTTGATCAAAGGACTTGATTTCATGCAGGGAGCTGACTAACTGACAAATGATCGGAAACAGCTTTTGTTGTGGTTTAGATTGGGTGATAATAACGGGGAAAGAATGGAAGCTGAAAGAGGCATGCTCTTTCACCAGCTCTACGGGAGAAAACATGAAACGCTATTGCAGAGTGGAAAAGGCAGTCTATTCCAGAATAGAGGCAATCTGTGGTAAAGGAAATGTAGAGGAGATTCTGACTTACTGAAGAGGGCTCTGACCTCAGTCAAAGGAGTGCTCAAGAACAGTGAGGATGTGCAGAAATGGTGATGAACTAAGTATCTGTTTTAACCAACATATGTCCACGGAAAGTTGCATCATTTACACAACAGTCATAAAGCTGGACTACTGCAGCCTGTGAAGTTAGACCTCATCTGGAGACAGCTGGACTAGTACACTGTATTTTTCTGGAGGTTTAACACCTGTCTAACCAGAAGGCTGTGTTGCTATTCAGTGAGACCTTGCCAGAGTGGAGAGTTGGGCAGAGAAAAATTCAATGAGGTTCAGCACGGATGAGTGTAGAGTCCTACCATCGTTGAGCAATAACCACACACATCAGCACGGTTTAGGGAATGACCTGCTGGAGATGAGCTCTGCAGTGAAGTACCTGGGGGGGTCCTTGTGAACAACAGGTTGGCCATGAGCTAGCAGTGTACCCTTGTGGCCAAGACCAATGGTATCTAGGGATATATTAAATAGAGTGAGGCCAGTAGGTTGAGGGAGGTGATTCTCCCTCTATACTCTGCCCTGGTGAAGCCACATCTGCAATAGTGTCTAGTTTCAGCTCCTCTGTTCAAGAAACACAGGTATCTCCTAGAGAGAATCTAGTGGAGGGCCACAAAGGTGACTGGGGACCTGGAGCACTCCCTGTACGAGAAAAGGCTGAGAGACCTGGGGCTGTTCAGCCTGGAGAAGATTGAGGTGGGACGTTTATAAATATCTAAATTATGGAAGCCAAATGGATGTGGCCAGGCTCTTTTCAGTGGTGCCCAGTGGCAGAACAATGGACACAGACTGAAACATAGGAAATTCCACATGAAGATGAGGGAAAATTTTCTTTACTTTGGGCAGCCTGTTCTAGTGCAGTCACCCTCAGATAGCAACCTCTGGAGTCTCCTTCTGCAGATATTCAAAACCCCCCTGGACACTTGTGTGACTTATTATAGGAAACCTCCTTCAGCTGGGTGCTGGGCTGGGTGACCTTCAGAAGTCCTTTCCAACCTCTGCTATTGTGATTCTACCTTTGCTTAGAGAAAGAAAGAAATAACATCAGGGTTAATTTGACAATTGACACATCAAGGCTTAGAGGCAATATTAAAATAACTATTAGACATGTCAATTTTTTCTTTTCCTCATTAATGAGCATCTTAGCTATGCATCTTTTGTTTGAAGCAGCAAGCAGGTCATTTTTCCAGGTTCCTTCATGCTATGACAAGTTGCAGCCCTCCTGAGACATAGATGAGACAGAATGTAATGTAGTGTGATTACTGTTCTTAATTTCATAAATGACTCTGAACTTTCTAACTGAAGGAGAATTTAATACTTATTTTGAATGTCAAATGATGTCTTTGGGGAAAAAAAAAAAGAAATGCATTTTCTATGTGGTTGTGTTGTTCTGTACCTTTGATTTGATTGTCTTGCAATAAATGAGTTCAACCACCACTTCCAGTCTGAGATTCTGACCAAAGAACAAAGAGAAGGAACAAAGCCACCAATAACAGCATCAACAGAAACAAAGCCAGAGCATGCTCCTTTTACCATGAGAACTCAGAAGCTCCTGATGACCTTCCTTAAATGTCACAACCAACTTCTGATGTGCTCAGCAGTGAGTCTCATGACCCAAAAACAGAAAGACAATGTAGACCTTGGACTGTTTGTATTTGTCTTTTGTGTCTAGAAATCAGCTGCTGGAATTTGCTGAGTGCCACTAAAATTATAGCAGAAGGCTTGCTGAAAAAAAGGCAATGTCATTGTAAATCTTACCTACAAACTTTGAGCCCAGCAAGTAAAACAATTTAATAAGCAGACAGAAGATTAAAAAATAATAATAATAATTAAAAAAAAAAAAAGAGAAAGCACAAGCCACCAAAACATACTTCATGCTTCTGCCCCTTCCCCCCCCCCTTTTTTTTTTTTTGGTCTATTAATGATTTGATGTCTTCAAACTGAAAGAATAACAGTAAATAGAGCCTGTGAATGAATTTACTTCCAGGTTAAAAGAGAAGCAAAGAAGCAAAATTGAAAACATAGCACAGTATGCTGATGCAGTGTCAAGGTTGCATAGGTAAAGTGCAGGGTGGCACAGGTTGCCAAACAGGTGCTAGGAGATTGTGGAAACAGAAGTTTTAACATGGCTGGAAGTTCTGATGTTTTGTGTGTTAAATAAGTTTTAGATTGATCCCTATTGAAATAAGTAGTATTGAGGCTGCATATTAAGAAAGAGAGAATTTATAAGATACCAAAATGTGAGTGTTATTATTTGAACTGACCCAGAAGTTTTTGAAGTAGTCTATGTTCAGTAACCACAAAGCTCCTTCTCACTGCATTTCACCAGCTAAAGTTCCTTGTTATCTTCATAAACCTCTCTCTGGCAGCCCTGTCTAGTTCCTTGAGCTTTCTACTGTTGCTGCTACCGAATTTATGGGAAGGCAAGCAGTCTCCTCAGCTAAACAAAATTAATGCTGTGTAAACATATCTGTTATGCTAGGTTTTACAATTAAACAAAAAGCTCTGGGTGAGAAGATAGGGTCAATAGTGATCCTGCTATGCAAGGAGTTGTTGGAGAGAAAAGGAACAACGGGCTTGGTAGTCCTTTTAGCCCATCACTATGAATCTTGGCAAGGGCTGTCTTGTTCAAGGGCAGAACATATGACCCCTCTGAGCATACTTTTAGATGAATGAGTATCTTTGAGTCAAAGGAGCCTCACCAAAAGTCAGTGAGATCTTGTCTGAATGCAAGCCATTAGTGAAAGATCTTATGGGTTTGACATAATAGGGTTTTGTCCCCATGAACTGTGTGTGTGTCTTTGTTGCACATAGAAAAGTAGATATTTAATAAGTGCTAAGGGTGATAGGAAGACTTGCTATCTTTTTTATTTCCCACCATGTTAAAAATCCAGCCTTTTGTCAGGAAAGGTTAAAACTACAATGCAGAATCACACCTGTGGTGCCTTTTGAAGTTTAGTATTTAAGTGTTTATTACCTGCATTATTAGCCTCTTTGAAAATTTGTAGTTGTGTTTTTCAGTTATTTGGAGTTCTTTTATGAAAATCTAATGCTTCCAAGAAAAAGCTGAACTGTATCCTCATAGAAATATAGTGAAATATATATACTTGAGCTACTTGAGAATTTTTTTTTTTTAAACAACAATGGCAACAACAAAAAACAGTCTATATTATTTACCAATACGCTTAAAACAAATATACATGGGGGAAGAAATAAAAAAGGCAGAGAAGTTATCATGGAAATAAGTTCAATACTTTTTAACTGTTATTTATCACGGGGGGGAACAAAAGCAAGGCTCAGATTCTATCTTAGAAGCTTTAGTCTAATGAATCCTGAACTTCAGGATTTATTTCTTGGCCAGTTTTCTAGGAAGGCTAGGCGTACTCAGTCAAACTGTCACTCCTTCTAACAACTTCTGGACTTCTGGCTGGTATTAGGCAAACTTGATAAAGAGGAGCAGTCTGAGATTTAGTTTCTATAGACTCCATGAAATGAGAGGGCTAGGGAGAGGGAAATACCTTCTTGCCCCAGCTGTGAGAAATACTGAGGTGTGATCTAACTCAAAGTCAATTCTTCTTCTGAGAGTACTCATTATATGGATGAAATCTCACAGCCCAGTCTCTTTTGTATATCCATTTCACTATTTCAGAACGGAAGGAGCAATTTTATTAGCATCTTTGAAAGGTATATACACCTTCTTTACTCGAGTGAGTCTTCCTTTTGGTTTGAGGTGCTAACTCCAAAAAATTCTAGTTCCATCATTCTGTTTAAGTTTCTTGTATGTAGGAGAAATAACAAAAGATCTTTAAAACCGCAAAAACTCGCATGGTTGTTGACTAGCTATGAATTTAGCAAGCCAATTTTCATATCTAAAGGACTTTGTTTCTTCTAAATCCTCACTTTCCACTCCCTAAATATAAAGCTCTCTGTGAGGATACTGATGTCTTAGAGTAGCACACTACAAAGATGGGAGAGATTACAAGAAATTAATTTAGAGCTGTTCTGTAAATAATGCCTCCTCTGAACATTTAAGGAGACCATACAGTGGATATGAGCACAGTGAGGCTGTGGGTGCTGCTTTTCAGCAGTGGCGACAGCAGTGTGAAAGACATAATACATTCTGGTTGGCCATGCAGATTTAAGTATGGCATGCAGGCTCTTATTCATCACTGGTGATGGCAGTGACTATGTTGAAAAAATAGCATTTTGTAGCTGGAAAATTTTCTCTATCAAATGGTGCTACTGTTCTTTTGTATTTGTGGTAGCCCCCATGAAAATAAGGAGGAGGCATTACTTTCAGAGTGACCTACGTTGATGCAGAAATGTTTTTTTAGAGTATTAATTGTAGGCACAGTCACCTTCTGTACACCAACATCCTCTACCTTCCTAGATTCCTAATTCCTAAATTCCTAATTCCTTTCTAATTACTGCCACACATTTGTGTTTCCTTAAATTGTGGCAATTTGTGTTTTGGTTCATATCGGAGGTCAGTTAGTCATACCTGGCATAGCAGTTTGTGATGTGTCTGAGAGGAAAGGCCCTCCCCAAAAAGTGCGGATGCAGAGCACAGTTTTATATAGAATACTCAAAACCACATTGTGTGTTTGTTATATAAAACTTTCAATATTGCAAAGCAATATTTCTACCAAGAAAAGTATGGCCATTGTATCATTTCAACATATACTTTTACACAGATCTATACATTACAATGGTGCTGTGCAGTAATTAGCAGTAAGTTTCAAGATTCTTAGCACCAGATAGGAAGGTTTGCTTCTCATAGCAGATGTCCCCTTTGGGAAAGAAATTTCAGATGAAGAGCATTGCACTGGATCAATAGGTGACACCAACAGGAAGGAAAGCTTGCATTTGTCTTGCCATGTCTTACATGCAGCTATAGGCAATAGAGGAAAGTATGTTATCTAGAGATTGTTTCTGATAAGGGGATATCCTTCAAATTCCATGTGCAGCTAGCAATCACACATTGATTTTAGAAAAACAAGCTGTGGCAATTTTTTAACTTCTGTTTTATACTCTGGAAGCAGAGGGCTAAACGTCTTCATGTTGAAAGAAAATTTGTGAAATTTCTCTCCAAAGACAGTCTGCTATAGCACTACTTAAACACCTTGAACATAGCTAGTATCCATTATGTCATCTAGGATAACAAGCAGGCAGGAGAGCACTGCACAAGAAATTACACAGTTTCTTTCTTTCTCTTTTTTTTTTTTTTTTTTTTTTTTTTTTTTTTTTTTAAGGCGGGAGACCTGATTTCTATAAACAACCCCCTAGAGGTA
The DNA here is from genome assembly GCA_036925125.1 of Oreortyx pictus. Taxonomy (NCBI): domain Eukaryota; kingdom Metazoa; phylum Chordata; class Aves; order Galliformes; family Odontophoridae; genus Oreortyx; species Oreortyx pictus. The sequence goes on along the minus strand of JAUPFR010000003.1, from coordinate 81,394,404 downwards.
CTCCCCTACCAATAGCAGTCCACTGTGGAATAGATGAGGTTCTCATTATGTATCCCCCATGTCTTGATCATAATTTCTATCACGGTTGACATTCTGGTCCAGTTATATCAGGTACGTTCTGTGTTAAGTCCTTTAGAAGACTGGGATAAAGCCCTGCTGAATGCAGGATCGTTTTGCCTTGGGGAGAGAGTTAGTCAAAGTGCACATAGTTCAAGGTGGATTTCTAGTCAGATTCTGCAGCACTGGGGCATTCAAAAAGAAATATTTTTGAATTGAACATAGCTCAGAAGGAATTAAATTAGTTCTTTAATGTTTGTTTTCTTTCTCCAGAGCTATCAACACAAATTACATTCTAAACTAGGCAACTAAATATAATAATGCAGCATTAAATTGAAAATAAAAAGTTAATACTGTTATTATGTGGTGCATTTTGTTTGACTAAATTGTATAGATATTTTCCACCGTAATTTCAGTGGTGTTTATAAAGATCTTGTAAAAAGATTTCAGTTTAATATTTCCTATAGCTGTGCTTTTTCAAAATGTAATTGAATTTAAGATATCTTTACAGTATCTGTTTTCTTATCTTGATAATCGCTTAATGATGTTTAAAATAGTGTCTCAGAGTATTCTGCAGATGCACATAACCTTTTCCTTCTCCTATTTTGTTCATTTCTCTTCCTTTCTCTGACTTACCCACTTTTTTTTTCTTGGTCTTTTAAAGACTTAAATAAGCTGTACTAAAATAGATTTGTTTCTTTCAGAAATCAGTTTGTATTAGAGCAAACATATTTCTTAAAATGAAACATTACCACATCAGTCATCTGCTCAAACTTGAGATTGTTCTCGTTTATCAAAACCTCAAGAAAGAGTTTGGACAAACTATTTCAGACAGTTTTCTGCTGGTGAGATTTATTTTTCACTGTATTGCATTTTCACTGTCTTTTCATGAACTGTCTTATCTGGTCACATTTAAACCTGCAGAGATTTATTTTTAACTGCTTTCTGACTGACTTTATGTGACTCACATTGTACCTGATTTTCTTCATGGGTTGGTATTCTTGTGTCAAACTCTTGTGTGTAGACATATTGGAAAAAATAATATTAACTAAGAAGAGACAATTGGTATCAAGAAATGAATTAAACATGTTAAAATTACTCTAAATACATATCCCGTCCTTCTCCCACCTCCATCAGTTTTGGGTACTTAGCTCTGCATTAGAAAATTTGCTACAGGAAGGAAATGCCATTTTTGTTGGGTGATAGAGGTCTGACTGAAGCAATAGTCACTAACAGACTTTTAGGACACTAACAGTCTTTCAGAACCACGTTTATACACAAACTACAGTCTTAGATTCACCATTTTCTCTCTCATCTTCATGCTCACCTACTATGCACAATATTAACCTGCATGTCAAGTGAACTGTGTATTAACAATTGGCATCCTAACTTTTTAGCATCTTCACACATGTACAGTTCTACCTCTCTTGCAGTTTTGCAAGAGGATCAATGAGATCGTGCAGGAATTCAACTTCTGTTTCAGCTTGTTGCAGTAAAAATTAGATACAACTGAAGAATTAAAGGGTCTTTGACTCATGGTTTGCCTGTGTTCACATGAAATTGTTTCATTGCTGTGCAGCCATCTAGATAAAGGTCTTTCTGAAGTGCAGGACCACCGTGTGCAATGCATCTCCTGCCTTACTCTGTCTGCAGCAAGGTTCAAGTCTTCCGATGCTCCTAGTATGATGCTGCTGCTAATTAACTCTAGGGTGGAAAAGATTGAAGCTGTGACTTTTGTTTCTTTCTTTCTCTCCTTCTCTCCCTTTTTTTTTTTTTTCTTTTGCTTTTTGAATACCACAGGGCTGTCTCTTATTTTGAAGCTTCATCACACTGCTTCAGTTTTCACCATAAACCTTCACCTGTTTGCTCAGTGGAGTTCCAACCAGTTCTGGATTACTGGATTGCCATTATAACTTGGCAGCCTCAGAGTCTTGTTTCCCAATGGCCTGCCAGCTAAATTGGTGTGTTACAGATGAATGCACAACTCACAGATGGTGCTTGAGTGTTTAGTGGCTCTCGCAAGTAGATACATATTTGGTCAGGAGGAAGATTACATTTTTCCTCCAGATAGAGCAAATGTCCTTGGGGGTGTTTTCTGTGTCAAGGTGGAAACAGTTCCACACATCAGGTATGGAATAGTCTCCTCCCAAGAATATTATACACATGCATGTGTATTTCTTATCCTTCTGGTTAGGGTATGCTGCAGCTATTAACATGGATTAAATGTTTTGTCTCAATCCTCCCTAAATTCTTCCAGTGCCTGCCATCTGCTTTTTGTGTTTTCTTTTTTCTTTTTAATTGAGATGAGCTTGAAGGTGTATCTTTTACTCCTGGTGCCACACAAAGTTCTTCTCCATGGCCTAAACTCTTTGATTTCTTGCTTATGCACAAGGTTGAGCGTTCACACTACTTGCTCTTAGACAGTTTTGTGAATAGTTCCATCTTTGTGAGATCTATACCTCCACTGACCTCTCTCATAACTGGGTCATGTCTTTTTCTCATTCATTCACTGTTTTCTTATTTACTTAAAGTAGTCAGAGGGCAAAAAGGAGGGGAAGAATTACATGCTTTTACTTCTTGACTGGCCTTGTCATGTCATGAGGATGAATAGCAGAGACTGTCCACTGCCTTTTGTTTCTTTCTAGAATGAAATACAAAACAGAGCTCCTTAAAAGTTCTGCAGGCTGCAGAAATTTCCTTGTTTCATGTTTGTTCCCATCTAGAGCTGGAACCAGACAGACTGGAATGTTTTAACTTGTAAGATTTCCAGTCTGTTTTGCCAAGCCAACAGGCATGTGAAAATGCAACTGAACACGAATGAGGCAAAGTTCTAGTTGCTTACCTAAACTGCAGCCATGACAATAATCATTTGTTGTTGGAACTTCTGCCTTGTCATTCTCAGATGCAGCTCAAAGCTGAAATTTGCAAAGCACTGTCAGCTCTCTATAAGGAGCCACGTTGTCCTCCAGCACCACTGATTTTCTGCTTGAACTTGTGATCTTTCCTTCCTCCTATGGTTCTTTCCTCAGCTTATTAAGAAATCTCTTCTCAAAAATTTCTCAATTAGTCCATCAGGAAGTTCTTAGCTGTCCAGAGGCAGAAGATGGGCACCACAGAATCATTAAGGTCGAAAAAGACCACTAAGACCATCTAGTCCGACTGCCAACCCAACTCCACTGTGCCCACTAAAATGATGTCCTTCAGTGCTGCATCTACAAGTTTGTTGAACAGAAAGGAGCAGTGACTTCACCACCTCCTTGGGCAGCCTATGCCAGTGTCTCACCACCCTTTCAGAGAGTAATTTTTTCCTTATGTCCAACCTGAATATCCCCTGAGGGGAGGCTGCTGAAGACAAAAATCCGCTGGTATTTTTTAATCTTCTGTCATTGTAAGCTCTCTTGTAGAGAGTGCTGAATATGTAGTGGCTAACATGGATGTACAGAGATGAATATGGAGCTCTAAGCACTTCCTTCCATCCCTCAGTACAGAACTGTGTAGTTGTCTCCATCTGAGGCAGACAGTGTGCCAGAATACATCCCTCTGAGCTTATTGGCATGAGTGGGTTACACAAAACATTCAGCTGGAGTGCTTGTTCTGGCTCCTGCCTATGTATGTTATGCAAACACACCTGGGCTGTTGCTGGTGCAGAGCTTGCTGCCTGCTGGACCTATCTCCATGAGCTGGCACAGCCTGGACGCTATTAAAGGACCTGGTTGCTCTCACCCTCCTGCTCAGCATAGTGAGGCAAGGTATGTGCTCTCCAGTGCACTCATGTGCCTGCATCGTACGTTTTGCAGCCAACCAAAGCAATTAATAGCTGGCTATTTTTCCTGCTTTGCAAGGACATTTGATTCCTAAAGCTTTCCTTCAGTGTTTTTGGATGTTGTATACTTCTGACAGCTTCTTTTTCACCACATGTGCGCCTGAAATATAAACCTATAATTTCCAGCACTTCTTCTGTACCGTGATTTTGGATTTTTCAGCAAACTGTAGAACAATTGATTCTATTGACATTTGGAATAACCTAACATTAGGAATCATCTAACATTCCTTCATGTTTTTTCCACCTCTCTTATAGCACATAGCCCCTAGATAATCCCTGTAGTGCTGGTGATTCTGACTTCCTCGGTGCTTGTAAGCTTACAAATAAGAAATGTAATTGTGTCCTGGAAAGGGAAGGGCAAAAGCAGTGCCTTCATCCTTAGCAATTTTTTTCCCTGGTTATACTCACTTTGCATGCAAGTAAAAAAGTAATATTTTGTTACGAATCCATTGGATAGAATAATGAACTGTAATTCATCAGAGCTCAGTTCAGAACTCTGCCACTGGCTTATTGGGCAAAGACATTTGTATCATCATGGAATAGCCTGGAATAAACATAAGTTCGCTGTACTGCAATATGAACTTTATAAAGGAAAATTATTATGCAGGAGGATACTCTCTATCTAATACACTCTTTCTAATAACACATTCTTTTGAATGGTATTTTATACATATGCACATATGTATACACACCAGAAGTTTATGTTGCATATAGTTGAATGAACTAGATTGCTTTCTGTCTCATGTTTCATCAAAAGTACTGTAAACTGTTTTCTGTTTCAAGGGCTACGTGTTGTTAGTGTGTTATCTTTGGATGTACATTCAGATTCAGAGTGTTTTTCCACTGGAAGCGGTTGTCTTTCATTGTAGTAACTCTGGGCATCATTTGTTACATTTTCATTACTGCTGACAAAAACTAAAGGACATGGACTCGTGGATTTCACACTAAATTTAAATGTCTGCCATTTATGGTAATGATAAAGAGTGGTCTTTTTATTTGCAAATCAAGTAAATGTGTCGTACAGATTGTTGGGCTTTGAGGACTGGGATTTCCTAAAAGCAATTTGTTCAAATTCTTTAATATTTGCATTTACTCTTCAAATAGCATTTTTGGATGTATGGGTAACACAATGTTTATTTTGCCTTATTTTATGGAAAGTAAGCAATAGATACTTTCAGGACTGGATCCTGAATACCTCAGCTGTTATACACCAGTGTAGTTTGGAACAAGCAGGGTTACATCAGCTGTAAGTGCCACTCTTTCAGTGCTTTTTACAAATGTTCACTGTAGTTTGTCAGCAGCAAAGCTGTCACCCAAGAGTACACACTGCCTTCTATCAGCCATTACTTTTCTGTTATCATCATCAAGTGTAGCTTAAGAGAATCTATGCATCGTTTCTTTCCTTCTGAACAATTTCCATCAAAATAATTGACCTGCTTTTATGGTAATTTAGTCTCTGCGATTTGTTACTCCAGCGTTTTGCAAAGAAAAATGCAAAACTAATGCCCTAGAACAGAAACATTCAGCCAAATTACTTACCAGTAATCCAAGGAATCATGGATAAATCCATTCCTCAAGTGGCTTCTCATTCAGAGCTTTATATCATTTTCACCCAGTGGTTGAGTTTGTTTGTTTGTTTGTTTATTTTTGTGGGTGGGGGAGTTGTTTTCCTTTTGAAAGGTAATGCTAATGCTCTCTGCCCTAGAGCAACTTTTATATAAATCTCTTCTGAAGAGTGTATCTGCCAGGGCTGTCACTCCACCCACAAGCATTTGCTATAGCAGCACCAGCTAAAATTTATTTAAAGGGGCTCTTTCTGCTTGTTTGGTGCATTTCATTTCATGTTTCTGCCTCCTCCTTTCTTCATCCCTCAAAAAAGTCAATGAAAGATATAATTTTAACCCACTGTTTTGAAGTGACAACTAGTAAACTGCCTTGTGCCATGATTAATGAGCATTCAGGAATAGTTTGCTGTAACTTGCATGTACACTGGGGCTCACTGAATTTGTTTTGTAGTAAATGGAGAGATTCCAGCTATGGGCTGGGGCCTTCACTGAGTCCCTGGATTTGCTATTTTTTCCAGTAGTTTCTACTACTATTGCTGGTGTTTGTGTCTAGGTGTTATACAGTCCTAGGGTAGTACAAGAAGCAGCACTTGTCAAACACTCCATACACTCCACAAGTAAAACAGTAAGCAGGATTTTAGTTTTCAGCTAAAAGCTAGAAACTGTGGTCAAGGTGAGTGATGAAAATCATGAAGTCTTTCAAAGAAAAAAAAAACTGTTTCAAAAATCAAAACAAAGTTCCTTCATTTCACCTAATGCTTTTCTTTATTTCTTTGGCTTACAGAAAGCTTGTATTTCTGTGAAGTTTCTGGGCTGCTTGTGTTTGTTTCTCAGAGGAAAGATGTATCAGTGTGAAGATACCATAGACACTGCTGTGCTGGTTTGAGCAGGGCAAGTGGAAGGCTTCTAGGGTTTGGTAACAGCTGACATGCTCTGAATTTCTGTACTCTCCTTTGGAGGTCTGTGGACTTAGGAGGATTCCTAATTCAACAAATGTGGCTGAGAAAGACAGCATCTCAGGAGGGCTAATAATGCACAGAACTCCCTTCTGCTCTTTTTCATTTTCATGCCCTGAAAAGCGTAGCTTCAGTGGTAGCACATAGGTGGAAACAGCTCTATTGTGACCTCTTGAAAATGGAAATAAAGTGGGAAGAAATGGAGGGGTGGCAGCACAATTTGAATATTTTCTTTGCTGTCTAAGTTTTAGGGAAGTTTGGCAGTCAGGTGTTATATTGGTGCTCACGGTACTTACACCAGCAACTTCCATGCAGTGAGTTCCAGAGTTGGAGCAGTATTCATGAAACTTCTGTGAAAGTGCTGATTGCATAGAGAAGTCCTTTCTCCACAAGGAAGAAGTTCCCTCACCTTCCCAACTTGGCATTTTGATCGCTAATACGTCTCAGTGTTCCTGAATCTTCAGGAACACTATAAATGAAAGAGAACACTATTAACTCTCCTAAAGTGGTGAACATCTCATGTACGTAATTGAAGATTTTGATGGAAATTATTAAAAAGGATAATATATATTTCTTATGTAAAAATAAATTTAGTAAAGTGTCTTCAGAGTTCAGAAGATCAAGAGTGCCACAACCATTTTAGTACGTTACCACAGTTAGATATATTTCTTATTTTACATTTTCCTTTGTTTCTTTCTCGCAAAACCTAGACTATGATTTCACGTTAATGAAAATCCTGTTGTGAGACTTCTGTAGGCTGCCATGGGTAAATAATTAAAGCGTGAGGATAGTGATTCATAATGTGGCTCTAAGCCTGTGCAGTAGTACTACATGACTAATTAAGATGTAAGTAAAATGGACTGCAATATCTCAAAAAGTTCTTCAAAACTACTGATAGATCAATTTTTAGCCACTGAAAGCATCACCAATTTCAGCCCTACAGATGTTTTGTTCTTGAGGCTTTCTTAAAGACAGCTAAACTAATTTTTGTGATGTGTCCCTCCTAACTGCTCCTTCTTCTGTTCTTCAAACAGATACGTAACTAAATCTTGATCTTTCTCATAAGAAGAGGTGTTGAGATGAAGCCATGCCTCCTCTTTCTCCTGTCGTTGTGTAGGCATCCTTCTCAACACCAAGTGTCAAGAGTAATGTGATGCCAAGGCCAGTCCCAAAATCCAGGACTACGGCTGTCAAGATTTTGTTTATTTGTTTTCCTTTTTTTTTTTTTTTAATTTTGTCTCACTCATTCAGACTTAGACCAAGTGTAGAATCTTTTTTAATTTCTCCATTGCTATTTGTAATAGCAATGAGAGTTCTGAGAAATGTGGGATTTCTGACTGTTAGAAAAAGAAACATGCAGAGTTGTCTAAAAAACATGAATATGTAGACAGGAAAAATACTTACAGAGTATAAGGTACAGTGCAAATATTGCTGTCACTTCTTCAGTCATATGCTGCACTTTAAAATGCCAGCAAATTTGCCTCTTACAGAAAGATCTTTATATTTTGCACTTCAGGAAAACTTATCAATATAAATAATGCCTTGAACACAGTGACATCATATTTATTCCTAGAGTTGTGCATCTCAGCTGCTTAGTCATTTAAATCAGTAGAAATAAGCATAGCAGTTAGTTCCAAAAGGTCAGAGAAGCTACTGTCTTTTCAACTTTGAATCAGCTGAGGGACTCGAGTTTCTTGGAAATATAATGCCAAGACTGAGTCTGTGCATCTTTTATTTTTGCCCCCGTGAAAGCAGTATAGTAATTAGCTGAAAGGGCAGATCACACCACAGTCAGTAGAATACTGTAAAGTACAAGTTCCTTTCTATTCCTTCTTCCACATGAAACTGGTTTAAAGGGAAGTTTTAGTCTATGTTGCATACTGAACTATTTGAAGTTCTCTTAGGCAAATGCCAGAAAGCTGTTCACATTTTTTAAATAAAATGAATATGTTGTCAGTACAAATATGGCATTTTTTTCACCGTTTTCTCAGAAAAAAAATAAGTGAGAAAGCGTTCCTTGGAGAGCCATTTGCATGAAGATTAAAATCAAAATGAAACCAAAAGTCATTTAAAAACTTGTGATTTGTTGTTTTCTTTATCAAAATAGTATGGTTCGTGGGAGGAAGTCACCGATCACCTAGACTGCACTAGAATCAATATTTTTTTTCATGTCAGATGGCCAATCTAATGCTATGATCAGAACGCATCTTCTCTATACAAACAGTGCTTTACTGACTTCCAGGCATTGCTATTTCTTGTATGTTTTTTCCGAAGGACTCTTCATCATTTTATTTCTATGTGTTTTCAGCCGCTGCTCTGCTGTCAACGTGAAGCTGTTCAGAAGGGTTGCTGAGCATTTCCATTTTGGGGTATATGCGACCTTCTCAGAACTGGGGGCTGCACACTGGCGTTCCTGGGACTTCTGGATGCTGGTACTGCTGGTCTTGTTGCTTTGGTTCTTGAGACTCTACCTGCATTACTGTAGCCAGTGGCTCTTCCTTCAGACCATCTCAGTTCCTGTTACAAAGTGAGTTCTGCTGTCTTCTTTCTCTCGGAATATTTCTACAAATTGCTTAATTTAAAGAACAGTACGAAGAGAGTTGGTAGCTGAGACCTGTGCTAAGGGCCCTTCATGTAAGCCCACATCAGAGCATTTGCAGAGATTAGGAGTACAAGGACCACATTCAGGCTCCAGATAACTGAAAAGTGAAGGTTTTAGTAATGTATATTTTAAATTCAGAACAGGATGTATCCATTTATGCAAATTGTACCGTCCCTACCTCTTACTCCTCTGATATATCCAGCAGATGATGTATCTTCTTCCACAAGAATCATTTATCATTTTGGATGAAGTATTTCAAAATGCCGAAGAAGTGCAGAAAACTGAAGAAGCTTTTAAATCATATTCGGTGTTACCACCGTGATCTATGAGTAAAATGCTTCAGAAGAATTTAAATTTGATATATCAGTTTTCCTGTGAGGACTACAATGGGTTGGCATATTTTAACTATATGATACATTAACTTTGGATCAGGAATGAGAGCCCTCTAGAGAGCTTCAGGAAAACCATTACATGTCATTACTTGACATGAAAAATAAAAGATGAAGAATAACTCCGCAAGGTGATAGATACCTAGTTCCCCATATATTGCTGTGGGGAAGAGAATAGGCTTGTAAAGCAAAAAAGAACTGCTATACTTTGTGTAGGAAAGATTTTTCTAATGTAAATAGGTATGTATTGTTTTCACTTTCAAGTATCAATAATAATCATCATCATTTAAAGTTTAAAAAAAAAAAATAGTTTGGTAGGAGCCAGTAACTTTCAACTCTATGCCCTGACTCTGCTTTTTGCTAAATTGGGTGATATTGGGATGGTCAGTTACAGTCTGAACAGAATGTATGAGCAGAATATGAAAAGTGCTAGGTATAGTTTTGTATTTTTCTTTGCAAACAACCATATTAACAAATCACAGAGACAAGCTATATCTTGTTGCAAGGCCAGCGTGTCTCACTTCTGGCCTTGCAAAGACCAGGCAGCTTAGCCATCTGGCATTAAAACTTCTGGGAGGCCAAGCATCGAATCTATAAAAGAAAAAGAAATGGAACAGAAAAAAGCCAGGTTTGACAGAGAGGTGATCATGTTCAAGTCCACTAATCACAGCTGTCCAAAGCAGTCGGCTACATTAATAAGTCCTTAAGCCAAGATGCTCTGGATCAGCAACCAAATCTGGAACTGCGTACCTTCAGAGCAAGAGACTGAGTTTGAACACCTTCCAGACCCACTTAATATGGTGGTAGCACTCCCAGATAAGAACCAAAGTGCAAATCAAATCAGTTTGCTTGTAGCTACGAATATGAAGCTTATGTCAGATGCATTCCTAGAGCACTAGGGTATTCACTTACTAGGAACCCTCTTCTTTGGTGTCAACAGGGACTTTTTCACTTTCACTTGAAGGATGCTACAGGTTGTGTCTTCAGGGAAACATTTTCCACTTTGTACAGTGCCCAAAGCTGCTTCAGTAGGCAGAGAGGGGTCAGCTCTTAGGGCCTGCGCTCATATTGCTGTTGGTGGGAGCAAGCATCTTCCTGTAACACAGCCTGGCTATGTATCTGCTGAAATGGGAGTCAGAGGGGACAGAAGGATCAGGAGACATGAGGAGGCTTTGTGTTATTGCATAGCTTCATATTATTTTGGTTGATGATCTATGGACAAGATAAGGACGCAATATTACAATATAATGTGCTGAATGCATTGTTCTACTTTTCTAATGGTTTGACCAGGAGCACAAACAAACTTTCTCCTTGTACTTATTTACAGATTCAGGTTTTTCCCTCACACTGTTGAACTGTGCTACCAGAACTCCTTGCTGCAGACTAGTGAAGAGCTGGTCATGGTACTGGTGGGACCCCTAACCTTGAATGCTGGGTTATTTCTTATGGTCCTGATCAGATGGGTCTGTCAGCAGCGATTTGATTCATTCCCTTCCTTCTTGTCAAAGTTTATCATAGCTCTGGGACTCTGGACAATGCTGGACCCCTTGGCAGTGTTTATAGTGGATTCATTCCTGGGGGTAAGTCACTTAAAATAACTTGGACATGAGTCCTTGACGTAGAAGTTTGTTTTATTCAGTGAATCAGCGGAAGATATGAAATTCCGCCCATGGCAATGGAACATGAAAGTTAAAAAGAAATTAAATAATAATGTTATACCACTACCTTTTTGTCAACAAAATTCCCTTCTATTGGAGTAACTTGTTTCTGCATAAAACTAATATCATTGCACGAGCCATATATGGAGATGAGAAAGTGAATACACCACTGGAATGATAGCATCTGCTTTGAAAAAGATTATTTCAATTTTGGATACGAATGAAGATAGGTATATGAGGATTCTCCAACATGAGAAGTAGTTAATACTCTTTTCTGGCACACCTAGAAGACCTGTGAGGTCATAGGATGGCTTAAGTTGGAAGGGACCTTTAAGATCATCTAGTTCCAATCCCCCTCCTGTGGGCAGAGCTGCCACTCACTAGCTCAGGCTGCCCAGGGCCTCATCCAACCTGGCTTTGAACACCTTCAAGCATGGGACACTCACAGATTCTCTGGGCAGTCTGTGCCAGTGCTTCACTGCCCTCTGAGTGAATAATTTCTTCTTAACATCTCACCTAAATTTCCTCTCTTTTTAGTCTAAAGCCATTCCCTCTTGTCCCATCACTATCAAACTGTGTAAAATGTCAGTACCCCTCCTATTTATAAGCTCCCTTCAAGTACTGGAAGGCTGCAGTGAGGTCTCCCCAAAGCCTTCTCCTCTCCATGCTGAATAAGCTCAGTTCCCTCAGCCTGTCTCCTACAGAGACAGATGCTGCCATCACTCTGATCATCTTTGTGACTGCTCTGGACCCTCCCAACAGTTCCAAGTCATTCTTGTGGTGGGGGCCCCAGGTCTGGACATGGTTCTCCAGGTGGAGCTTCATGAGGGCATACATGAAAACGGGGAGATACAAAGACAGTCATCTTATGGAAATACCTGCATCATACAAAGTCCTGAAAGCAAAGATCCCAGCTCCACCTGTGCCTGCATATGGTCTGCATAGCCCATCTATACACTGGTGGCAAGGAGACCTCTTTCACATAGTAGACAATGTCCAGTCTCACATTGGTAGGGTCCTATCAATGGACATAGGGAGCTGCAAGCTTTTGTGAGGATGCAATATTGCCATTCCTCTGCCTACATTCATCGATTAGTTTCTGCTCCAAATCAAGCAGTAATCCACTGTCCTTGTTGCTGATCATGTATTTTTATGTCTCATGATTCCTTGTCCACTATTCTGTGCATTGCTCTTATGAAGTCCTTTTAAAATGTGATTCTCTGTTGTTTACATGCTGTTTGTGATTGCTGTGCTTTTCAAAATTAAAATTCAGCTGTTCAAGAAGTTTAATTGGAGTTTGCTTGTGAGGTAACTCCCTAATTTTAGGCATGTGGCAACACACTGTAGCTTTCACTTGGACAGTCTGTGTTTTTTTTATGTTTGTTTGTTTGTTTTTAATTTCATGGTGCAAACCTTGCACAAATTTGAGTTTCAGTTGTGATTATTATCATGAATGTTTTTTTTTTTTTCCTAAGGAGAAAAAGGTTTCTTTTTCACTAATATATAAGGTAGAAATATCTAAATGTTTAAAAAGATTTCCTTCCCCTCCATCCAATATTGGTGCAGTCATGAAATCTGAAGGAAATATTTAGTGAGGGCTACCTTGTCATTAACATACTTGAACTGAGAAAATCATTGCCTTTGACTTCTGTTGAATTGTGCTTGGTCCTAGTCAGGCTGGCTTCGTTACCAATTTGTAATGGAGCTTGATCAGAGGGAAATGTGAGATATGAATAAAGTAACTGAGTTTTTTGTTATGGGGCTTAAAAAAGCACAACTCTCTCTGTACTTCATACTGAAAATTTGGCAAATTTACCCGCAGAGATTATTGTTGGTAGAAACTCATTTGTTTGAATATTACACAATATACCGTGTATATCCCTTCCAAAATGAAACTATGTCTCTTACATGTGTTTTTGGTCATGCATTTGTATTTTTTTTTCTAATCTTGGCATTCTTTCAGCAGCTATTTCAGATTACTTGCCAATCTATTTTAGAACAAGTTTTTTTTTTTTTTTTTTTTAATGTTGTGCTGTGGTAATATGAGTAATTTTAGTGCTAGAATGTATTTTACTGTTCTAAATTGATTTAATACTTATGAAAGATGACGGAGAGCCCTGGGGACAAAAGTTTCTCCGTTTACTACTTTTTTATTTTTAAGTAGAGACTAGATAGGAATTGAATGTTTGGGGACTTCAGTTCATAATTCAGGATATTATGTCAAATTCCAGGTTTGCTTTGCAGATAGATCATTCTCAGGATAAGGAGTTTGTCCATGATTGTGATGAATTCAGTTCAAAGCCCACTTCTGACTGATTTTTTTCAAGGATCAGTCACTTTGCATAGCTTGTAAAATTCATAGTAGCACCTCTTTACCCACACGGATGAGTGTCATCCTAAAAAACCATTAGAGACTGTAAAGTGCTTATGTGACTGTCACTGTGTGGTTTGACATATACCTAAGACAGATACTGAGGAACACTTTCAATGAATGTGATTTAAACAATTTAAAATGATGGCACCTGATGGCACCTTTCTTGGATCATACCTTTGAAATCCACAAAAAAATTGTCACAATTTCATTATTAGAAAAATATGGATAGGGAGATGCACTATTCCACACTGTTTTTGCCTTGTCAGAAAGAACAGCATGGGTAAGAAAGAAATTTATTTGCCACTCAGACTTTGCCTCTCTGGAGGCATATCAGAACGTGACTGCTCAGCAGAGGTTTTTCCTTGGTAGACAGTCTATTTTATAACAGGATGGAGGCAGACAGCATTTTTCTTTCTTTCTTTTTTTTTTTTTTTTTTTTTTTTTTTGCAAGAAGAGAGGACAGAACAGGGAGATAAAAAAGAACTGAGAGACTTTTTATTATTATTATTATTATTTTAAGAATACTGACAGATCTAAATTAGTGACTACCTTTTATATGCTATTACTGGTCTCCTGGGACTTGTAATTTCCATTACAGAAACCTGGCAGTGTTGCAAAGGGTGGAGACAGAATAAAAGTACAGTCAAGAATCTCATTCCATGTATAGCTCATCACAGGACTTGTAAATGTTGCTCTTTTACTATGCATGTCACCACAAAGGTGGCCAACAACAGGGAAAAAGTTTTGACTCTCTGAAGATTTGTCCAGGCAAGTTGTTCCAGAATATGCTGGTTCCTGAATCCCAAAGGTCACCAACTCCCTTTCTGAAAGATAAATACTGGATTTTTCTGGTGGTGCAGTTTCACATGTCCTTGGTAAATGTGTTAACATTGCCACCGTGTCAATTTTCAAAAAGAAAAAAATGTGAATGAAAGAATTTATTTTAGCTCTGAGTAGTAGAAGACCTATGATATATAGTTGAATTCTTCTAAATTGATCCAGCAGAGGGCAATAATATGTCAATACAGTAGTAAGTACTCAAGAATTAGATATGGGGGGGTGGGGGGAGGTGGGGAGGGAAAGAAAGGGAGAGGGGATAGTAGATTTTTGAAAATCTTTTCCTGTGTATTACTGCAGTATAGAGTATACTGAAGCATAGAGTGCTGTGAAATCTTAAGGGGTTTTTGTGAATCGTTGTAAAAAAATACACAAATTGCATTATACGCAATTATTTTTATTATTTTTATTATTTCATTATTTTTATTCTATGAATACTAACTCCTTACATACCCTTAGTATGCTAAGTTTTAAGATGGTTGCCCCGCAAATTACAGTAAACTCTTCTTATAAATAAATTCATGTTCTTCTGCATCTGCATGTATATAGCCTAATCAAGTTTGACATTTTCTTATGTTCACCTTTTTTCTCCCACGGCAGCGACTTTCTTACAGTGTAGAGAAACCCATTGCTGATGCTGCAAAGCTCTACTGGGTGTTTCTAAGAACAGAGGAATCAGGGGTTCCTGGTGCACTAATCACTGTTATGCTTTACACAGTCCTGTTTATCATCTCATCGACAGTGTTGTACCTTTACTTTCTAAGGTAGGTCTTTTTATCTCATTATTTCCTTAGGAGCTTAGGCTCAGGCTCCTTATCCCATGAGATAAAATAAGGTGACATCAGAAAAGACGTTTCAATGTCACATATCCTGAGCCTAAAACTGAAGACAATCAAGGTAAGGTTAGTTCCTGTAGGCACAATGAAGTAAAGATGGAGCTGTTTCTCAAAGGGAATGGTATTGATATCATAAGTTTTGATATCATAGTGTCTACGAGTCTCTGTTCCACTGGTTCCTAACAGTGGTGGCTGTTGTTACAGTTTAACCTCTGAAGTGTGTGTACCCTTCATGTAGGAACTTTAGAAGACCTTTTCATTAGAATTCCAAGGTTAGTTTTTGTTAGAAATAGGAAAACTTGAGAAAATTAGGTGAAGAAGTGCAAAATCTCTCTCCAAGTCTGTGACAGCCCCCAGAGTCTCACTGCCTTCAGAAGACGCAGGATTTTTGATTTGATGTGAGTGGGGCGTAAACCCCATGCATGACACGACTTACTTACTCCGAATAATCTTTCCTTGACTTTTGCCTATTAGAAAGATTAATAAAATTCCGTTTGTGATGAAATTTGATCACTGGCCTTTCCTGCCACCTGTCTGGCACATATCATTAACTGTACAGGCAGCAGGGACAGGTGTGGGACACTGAAAGTAAATGAGAAAGATTGTCTAATACGTTACCTAACAAAGTACTGAACGTTGCATTGCGTTCACTTCAACAATTACCAAGTAAGCACTAATAAAAATCTGTATGAAGAGGTAGGATCCAGGCAGATGTAAGAATAGCAAAGCTCAGCATGCTCCTTCCATTTGACAGAACCATTCCTCGATCTCCTTTGCACAAACTCCATTGCAGCAGGCAGAAAAAGATAAATGGCAATCTACATTTCTGCAAAGTATTTCAAAGCTCCTGCTTTCCTGGAAGCTGTACACAACTCCAACGAACTGGTAGTCTAGTTAATTAGTTTTTGAGATGTTAATGCCTTCTTAATCATCGACTTAATAGTTTTGAATAGCTTCATAAGTTTTAGCTGCTGTCGTTTATTACTCAGGAAAATTAATTTAAATTAAAACATTTGTAAGGCAGGTTTTTATGAGAATATTACCAACATCTTCATTGTCTGGGGAACAGGTGCGAGATCATCAAAGGTTCCTTTCCTTCTGGATCAATTTTCCCATAATGTTTTCCAATAAAGGGGTGGGAAGAGAGTGTTACTGGGGGAAAAATGTTGTCTTAGTATGCTGCATTTTTAAAATGATTCATAGCAAAATACAAAAGCTAAGGGAAGATGACAAAATCTGTTACAGTGCATAAGGTCTTTGAAGTTCTTTGCTTGATTACAAAATGAAACATTTTGAATACTGAAGAATGTGCAGAGTAAATTTATACTGTGAGCTTCTAAAATTGGATCAACTTTTTATCTTTTTTTCCTTGTCTGTCCACAGCCTAACATAGTGGGAACTTTGGACCTGGATAGGGCTCTTGGGCAACACATTATCCACAAATGATATCATTAAAACAATTTCAAATATCTTTAAGGAAAATATATCTTCAATTCATAACCTTAAGAGTGCTCCCTAGTTATTGACAGATGGGCTTATGTTTTTAAGAGAAAACAGTATGACAAACAAATCAGTAATACCCCTTGGTGTGGGGGTATTCAGCATCCCCAGATGCTGTATCCCCAAAATGTTCAAACATTACAATTTTGCTGGACTCAGAAAGCATGTTTTTTGTCCTTAAAACCATCACATCCTTCTCTGTAAAGTGAACCAATACAAATCTTGAGGGACGTGTTCTGTATCTCAATAAACCCATCCTCAGGGAAGAGTTGGGTGGTAGAGTTGACACCATTGACTAGAATTACTCAGACATTTAGCAGAATTGTTCAGTAGAGTATAAAAAAGGGGATAAGAAATGTAAACTCACCAGAATGTGAAAGCAAGTAGGGGAAATGTCTGTTTCTGCCACAGTTAGAGAGCATCCTGGCAGCACTGATAAACAACTAGGAAGTTACTAAAATCAAGATAATAGGCATCTTCTTGTGTCTTAGTAAAACAGCATACCTCAGTAAAACTGGCTCTTCTTGGATAACTTGAGAGTCTGCAGTGCATCTACAAAGGAAGGATATTCTAGTTACTTCATGAAAAAATGAAGTAACATTTGTTGCAGTTCCTTCATTTGAATTCCACCAGGCATTAGAAACAGTCAGAAATTTGTTGGTGAAATGTTTTCTGCGCTGTGAGAAAATGCAGAACTATTTCAACTGGAAGTGTCTGCTGAAAAGCATTTATGTCTAAATTTCCTGGTATTTGATTTTTTTTTTTTTTGGAAGGCTTCAAAATTCTACATTTTTCAATGTTAACAACAGAATGATTTTATTTTTTTACAGCTTTTTTCCAAAAAAAGTGTGTGAAAAGCAAAAATAAGGGTGTGATAAATTGTTATAATCATTCTTCTCTTCAGTTTTTTGTTTGTGTAAATTTTTCAGAAGTCCATTATTTTTATCTGACTGGATAGAAAGTCATTTCAATTTTTTTTTCTGTGATTTTTTTCTCATAAATAAAAGAACTTGTAAGATATTATACCACGTCTCTCATATCTCTAAGAAATAGTGTCTGAATCTTTTTTTACTCAACTACATTAGAAATATGAATTATTACTCTTGTATCTGCAGAAGCCATGTGCACATTCAAGAAGTGTTAATGTTCATACTAAAAAAAAAAAAGAAATCAAGTAACAGGAGCAGGCTGAGTACATTTGGGCAAAAGGAACAAAGCTGGAAGACAGGCTTCATGATTCCTAATTAATTCAAAGTTAATTATATTGTTTATTACCATGCACTTAAAATCTTCATATAGAAAATGTTTATGGCAGCAAATAGACAGTAATTTAACTGCTTTAAATTTTGCTTTGTTTAAAATAAGAATGTTACATTAAGCGAGTTTAAATAAATGGTGAGGTCTTGTTCTTGTTTAGCAAGATAAGTGGCAAGTCATTGAAATTGCTGACCTGGAATTTCAAAGATCAGCAGCATACAATATCATTTTTCATGATGAGCATAAGGCCAGATTGCCCACCATATTGACTACTAGTTTTTCTACTAAGCACAGGATAGTACAAAATTAAGGGTCAATATTCACAAAAAATTTGTACTGAAATGAACATCTAATGTAATCCAGACGTTAATAAACAAAGGTTTCTTTAAAGAAGTCATAGAATATGTGGAACTATACCATGAATGCCATTGATTATATATTTTTAAAAAATCTTCCATAATGTATTTTAAGATGCCTTAGTATCATTGTCTACCTTGCACTGACTTGCATTCTATGCTTTGGATTTTTTATTTTAATTTTTCCTTAATAACCAATTTCTTTATATTGCCAGGGTTACCAACATCTCAATTAGGTTATCTTCCATCCAGTCTCCTTTTCTTACAAGGAAATCTCGTACTGACATCTTGGGAACTTAAACAGATTTCTAACTGCAACTACAAAATATGTTTTAAATGGAAAGATTGGGAAAAAAAAAATGTATGGAGAGAATCTTTGGAGCAAAGCAGGAGATGTAAACTCCTATTGTGATGTTGCGCCAAAGTTCCAGATTTCAGTATCAGAATAGCTACTCCATAAGAGGAAACACTTGGCTGTAGAGCTTGACCCTGAGATATGTACCCCCCCTTTGAAGCAAGAACTAAAAGCTCCTTCTGAGATCAAGTTGGAAAATTGCCTTTTGGTGCCTTTTGTTATTTCTGTTCCATGTTGAACCTCAGTTTTGGGAGAAATTGTATAAACAGCTTATTGAGTGAGCTTCTCTGTAATTACTCTGTGCACTGTAAAGTGCGACATAAAGATACTGTAAATGCAAACTTCACTCTGATCTGGTTGAAGTGAACTCCGAGGGTTAAAGAAGCTGTGCTTGTGTTCACTTCCAGTCACCGAAAAATGAAAGATCTGTACAGCACCAGAGAAATCTGGGCTTTCTGTTGGTTGCAAAGCCACAGAGCAGTCCCTGTGCTTCTTGTGACTACCCAGCTGGTCTCTGGGAAGCGTGGAAAAGTTAAGGTTGGCATCAAGCAATAGCTGAATTGAAACGAACTATGAGTGTGGAAGAGAGTACAAAAAGAAAGACCTCAGTTCAATATCCAAGATTGAGATTCAAAATTTTCTGATCTTTTTTTTGGTTTTGGAATAGAAGTAGAATGAGAAAGAAGCTCCATTTGAATTAAACAACAGTGTTTTGAAGTTTTAGAGTTCATCTAAGGCTAAAAATGTGACACTAGGCTTTTCCAAAAGCCTCACAATATTTCTTGGTTTCACCTACATTAAGAAATACCACACAGCAAGCCTTTCTTGTGGTAGAGAATTTTACTGTGTGGTGCTTATTCAATTCCCTACCACAGCACAGAAATGTCATAGAAAAACAGAAACAACAAACGATATGAACTTTTCTTACATCAAGAGACGTTTAGATTGTACAGACTTCAGGTTTGGGGCTTTAGAAAATGATGAGTAGTTTCTTTTCTATATGATGTGGTTTCCCAATTATTTCACTCTGGCACAACAGGACTTCCACTCATGCCTATCTGAAGGTTCTTCACGTTAGCACTGAGAATAGTTTCCCAGCCCAAAGCTAAGAACCAACACAGTACATTCTGAAGAACAGAACCTTCTTTGAAAGTGATATCTTGTAACAATTAAAAAAATTGCTGCTTGCAGTAATGTGATTTGACTCAAGTGTTGTAAAGTGTCCAGAGGGCTGGGAGGGAGGGTTATATTTTGGAGAACTGGTGGGATAGAAGCTCCTTCATTACATGAAGACCAAGCTTTAGAAGTCCACTAAGGGAAAAGATACACTTATCTGCATGAAGAGTTCTTTCCAAAAAGAACCAAGTGTGCCATTTCTATCCACAGGCTACATAGTGAGGGGTGGCTGTTGGATGTATTTCGACGCATTCATGGTGAAGAAGGTACGTTCTTTGTTCCACTGGATTTAGAGATTTCCATTCAGGAGCTGAGCTACATTATAAAAAGAGCTGAGCAGTGGAGAGGAAGCAATGGTGAAAGAAGGATGGTGAGTGGCAAAGAGTGTTCAGTAAGAGTCAGTGATTCATTATTAAAATTGTTTTATTTCCTGGATATTGCGTATAAGGAAATATATAAGGAAATAATTCTTAGGGGCTTTTTTTTTCTTTTTGATTGAGAAGATAATTTGATGAGAAGGTTGCACGTCTGTTCTCTGAACATCCTGAGGGGTTATAGTCTGCTTTGTATCTAAAGTCTTGAAAGCAACGATGATGGTAAGAATTATCTACATTATCTGAAGATTTCTGATTGGGTTGCAGAGAGTTGTTACATGTTCAAATGACAATAGTGTCCTAGAAAAGCTCTCAGCAAGATGGGAAGTCCTATAGACAGTTTGAATCTGCTCTATGGAAGGGCATGGATGGGGCTGACCAGAGGAGGGGACATGAGTATAGGGGGTCAGGAGTTGTGACAGTCAATGTCTTTCCCAGCCCTTTCCTTCCAGAACTATCCAGAGGTGTGCACTGGGTTGGAACTGTGCACTGGGAGTTAGGAAAGGTCTGAAGTTGGTCTGAACTACTGTGGCTATCAAACAATTCTGCTTTCTTTTCTGTTAGGACACTAATCTAATCCCATATCCAGACTGTGATGTGCAGGAAATACATTTATACCTGTGTTTGCAAAGTGTCTGATGTAGGGGTTCCCTTCCACAAATGAAGCTTCTGGTCATAATGGCCTTCAGAGAATTGAAAAAACCTGTAGTTGTATGGTCAGAAATCTGTAAAGGATATATTCTTCCTTGCTGTCTATCCGGCTTTGCATCACCATTATTAATTACCCTAGATCTATCTCAAAACAAAAACAAAAACTGTCTCTTGAACAATAATTGAAGTGCTCATCAACTGGATTAATACATCTATGACTATGTCTGAAAACAATGCTTTGCTCAGCAACTCTTCTGATTCAGTGTAAAGATGAACAGGCTCTAGTTAGGAAGGAAATAAGCCCTCTTAAGCATGTCTGAGTTGTTTTGCTTTTCAAGACCACTGGAACAAGTGACTTCACATTAGGGTCTGCAGGTTTTTCAAGTCTCTATAGCTACCTCTGAAAGACCAGCAGTTTATATAAATATATAGCCTCAGTTGTCACTGCTATAAACATCTGGCACAATTGTAATTATTTTCCACTTTTTTTTTCTTGATGACAGTTTGGACCCTGCAAGGAGAAATAAAAAGGTGAATGTGCCAATTGAATGAAAAAGCAGATACTGAGTAAGCTTAGTTTTTCCTGAATTGCAGAGCACCAACCTGCATTTCAACAGGGGGGAGGGAATGCATTCCCACAGCCACTGACCTCAGATATTCCCACTTTTTATCCAGATAGTACTTACTTGCTTTATAAAAGCAAGAAAATAAGCTTTTTGTGTCTTTTTTTTTCCCCACTTAGAAACTTTTTGCAGAAAGTTAAAACAAAGCCTTTAGTGATTGGTTACTACTACCTTAGTACTACCTTTGTTAAATGCTAAGTAAGGTCAAACAAAAAATATAAGGTGGATCTCATTTTACATGCCAGGACAACCAATACCATATGGGAAAAGTGGTGGATAAGGCAACTGCAAACAACTGCTTTTCTGTTTTAGGTACCGAGTACATTTCTAATGATATTACCAGCAGATTGTTTCTTGTAGCAGTGCTTAAAAATCTAAGTGACAAAAAAACAAAAACAAACAAACAAAAAAAACAAAAAACCAAAACAAAACAAAAAAACCCACCCAAACCGAAATGAAAACTAGGAAAGGATGGAAGTAAAAAAACAAATGGAAGAGAATTGAAATGAAAATCGCATCTTTGTACGAAATAGTCTGCCCATAACTGACAGAAATCAGGAGTGTCCACTGCTAAAATATAGCATGGTACCATACTTGACAGGAAAGTATGTTATGAAACATGACCCATGGCTATGGACATAAAGTAAGTATCTAGTTTTGCTTCTAATATACAGTTTAGCATGTATGAAATGCCATGTTGAAGGGAACCTGATCTTTCCCTGAGCTCTTTTAAGATGTGGACCCAGACTCAGCCAGGTCTAGTTGCCAGAAGGGTGCAGTCAGGGCATAGAGAGGACGCCTCTATGTGGCATAGAGAGCAATGCCTATTTTACTTCAACGAAATAGAATGATACCTGCTTTGGCCTCAACCTTAAGATTCCAAATTTTTGGGTCTTATTCTGCCTATATCTGCGTCAGTTTCATGCCTTTCCTTAATATCAGCCCTACCTAAAGGCAAAGCTGTTGTAGTGTCCAATATTCCTGTTCTCAATGGGTTGTACTACTACAGACAATATGAGCAGAAAGGAGTAATGAGGAATGAGTGAAGAAATCTGCATCTTTGACAGCAGTGGGATTCTCCCGTTTACCTCTCTGGGCACAGAATCTGCCTCACAATAGGTACAACCTGTGAATGGGGAATTCTGCCTCAAAATCCTGTGATATCTGTATGAATATTGTGGAAATTGAACCAATGTTCTTCAGAAATGTGAAATGTTCCCCTTCTGTTCCAAGCGTTTGCTTATATTATCTTGGTAGAAAAAAAAAACATTGGACCAAATTACATTTTTTCTTCAACAAATCTAGGTTTGTAGTAAAAACATGTTTCGCTCCAGAAATAAGTTCTCCACATCTTCCTACAATACCAAGATGTGTGTTTTCAGGTCTTTTATGCTCCTTGGCATTGCAGATAATGACAGACCCTTTTTTCCTTCCATGAATTTGCATAAGGTATTTATCTTGTCCCCTTCTTTATGTATGTCTAGTTGTACAAAGTAATCAGCATGGAAGACACATCGCTAGGTCTTATTGTGTGCATTATTAATGTGTTAATTTTTAAATAAGATACCAAATTAACTGTGAGCAATTTTTATAAAGAGAAGCATGAGCATATCTTATATCACTCCATATAAAAAATATGCTTTAAATGGAGGTCATTCAAGTAAATAGTCAGTCAAACCTTCTGGAAAAAAATAGGTCTATGTCTTTGCAGTATTTTCTTGCTATTAACCGTGTGCTTCTCATTTTTATTCCCTGGATTAAAAATTACCCCATAAATGGGTATTTTATAATATGCTTAATTTCCTTTTATTAAATTGATAAATGCAGCAGCAGAGGACACATTTACAGTATGATGAGAATTTAAGGTTATTGCATTTTATAATTTTTATATTGTTCAGAGAAGAGATTTGTCATTTGGGGAATGACATCCATGCCATCATTTCAAAGTATTTTTAGTCATTCTTTTGATCGGAAAAAGGTCACTTTCTGTAGACCAGGAAGACATCACTCTATTAAACTAATTTGCCTACATGCAAATTTTGTCATTTTTACCTCATTAACTATTTATCATAGAGTAAAAAAATATATATATTCATGAAGGGGCAGCTAGCAGCCTGATGGAGCTGGAACTAATATTTTGCAACTCTAATGATTTTTTGCATCCTTAATTAGATAGCATAAGGTTGATATGATTAGGTCAGGATGTAGTGTTTTTCATTAAAATACATTTTAGAAGCTGTATTCATAATCTGCCCTTGCAATTAAATAATGAGCCTATGAGTTTAATATTATCGACCCAATTATTATCCCATGGAAAAGTATACCTTAATAAATTTGTGCCGTAGGACCTTCATTAGCAACAAAACGAATTATATTTCCAGGTACACAGATTACATGGCCACAATCACATTTACACAGCAGCCTGGAATGCACTGTAGGGAGAGAGCCACTAGAGCCTGGCACACCACAGAAACACACTTGATTATTTTTGAAAAAGTCATTTACAATCTATTTAATGAAGCAGGGTACAAAGAAGTAAAAATGCCACCTACAAATTCAGGCAGAAGCGTTTGCAGAAACAGTGTCCGGCAAACCTTCTAGAAGGGAAAACTTGAGCTCCCACCCCTCAGCCTATTACAGATAGACAGATGGGACCATTTACAGAGCTTTACGGAGGTGGGTGGATGTTAACTGTACATCAAATCGCATACCTGGTCATATCAGGACCAAGGATAAATATCAGTCCATTGATCCACCATTAATTAGTGTGATATTAGGATTTCAAAATAGCTTTTTCCCTTTTGGTAGATGTTCCTAAAGTGACATCTTGCTGTTCTCATCAAGCACTTTCCCAAAGTAAAATAAGTGAGGGTATAAAGTCGGGGGTTTCTTTTAGCCAACCAGAAAAGGGAAGGATAATGAAAAAATAAGAAAAAGAAAGTATGTCTAGCGAAACAAATTCTGACCAAGGATGGTTTCCTGTCGTGACTGAATTAGTTGTTAGACATACAGTCCTCAGTGCACTATTTTAGTCATATTTAAAGCCTCTGAACTAGCCAGAGTATAAAGGGAAAAATTTGACTGTTATAAATTTTTATGGGATTTAGACCTCAAGGTACCATCCTTTTTGCAGTGGGACTTTTTTTGCATGAAAATACTACTGACAAGTAAAGTTATACAAGCACTAAGCTGAAACAACACCATTAGGATACCAAGTGTGGACTCCTTGTGCGTAGAAAAGCTTTCTAAAAAATGCAAGCTCTATAGGCAAAAAGATTATGTGAAACTTACACTTCAAGTAAAACCCGATGCACAGCAAAATTATTTTAATGAGACAAGGGCTCATTTTCTAATTCTAAAATTATATTATAGCAAACCATAAAAAATTACCCGGCAGTAGTTTTCTGAAAGGAAAATATATTTGTAATTATCTTGAACGCACAAGATTACTTCAGGGCCTATTATCGACACAATTTTTGGTACCACTTTACAGTAATTTGCATTTATTACTCTCAGGCCAACTATTAATATGTTAATAAATAAGTCATTAATACTTGTTATTTAATTGCTATCTATTTATTCCTGTTCAATAATGCATTAATTACTTGTGAATAGTTGAGGGCAAAATCTTGCCCTTGCTAGTGGAATCAGCATTGGCAGGGAGAAAACAAGTGTTGGTCATGTTAGTGTTGCCATAACTGCTGATCTGACAGAGCGTGAGTGCTTTAACCATTCAGTGCAAGGAGGTGAACCTTCCATTCTGTTGGGGGAAACCTTGTGAGTCTCCGCTGTAGCTAGTGGATATGGTGGGCGGATGATTGGTGTGTTTTCTATTAGAAGACTGAGTGCTACTCTGAGAGGATTGCTTGCCTGATTTTGGTGCAAACTGATATGTAGGAAAGGAAATGAGACTAGGCCAAACGCTGGGTAAGGATGAATCAAATAGATCTACTTATCTTAAATTTGATATCTGTGAAGTTGCAGGGTAAAATTTTCCCATGGACAAGTAGAAATGTTGCCATAGTCTTTCATGAAACTTGATTTCCAAAAGACAGGTGAAAAGTAGCAGAAGCATTGGTTACTCTGGGCAATAATAATAATTAGATTGAGGAAAGATAGGTAGAATTGGAAAGAATAATAGTGTAGTTCAGGTGTGGGATTCTGAAGCAAAAGTCAGCAAAGCACAATGTGATAAAAAGAGAAAAGAAAGGAAAGTTGTTTCAGAATTTTGGAAGAAGACAAAATGATGCTAGGGAAATGGGAAAAAATTAGAACAAAGACACCAGGCAAGAGAAGGTGATAGGAACAGAGTAGATTTACTTTTGGTTGCACGAAGAGAATGCTCCTCTTAAAAAATTAAGGATGATATCACCAAGTTAGAGGTCACTGTGCTGCAAATGGGCAACTGAAAACACACTGAGAGAGCACAATAATAGAAAGTGTTAATTATCTTTGTATTTGCCCACTCTTCTCTTTACAAAATCTTCCTGATTAAGAGTTATACCTTAAATATTAAAGTTCTATCTCATATACCCTGTATAATGTTTTTAAAATGGCTGTGGTAAAAGATAAGACCTTATAGTCATAGCTTGTAGTTTCTTTTCCTGAAGATAGTTCTGGTGATCATTGAGAATCCTAACAATTTGTGAGTTCACTGTCCAGCTTTTTACTAAGCGTAATCCATACTGTAAAACTTTCTGAAGCCACTCACTGCACATCTCCGCACAATGTTTCCGGCAATTTAGATTTTACCCAGAATCAAAGAGAAGGGTTCTTTGTGCTCTGAGAGTACTATAGAAGATCAGAAAGAAGCAGCAAAATTGAGCATATGCAGAAATATTAGTAATAATATGGGATTTGATCTTTCAGCCAGTATGAATAAACCATTTGATTTATCTGGGATAAAACACAGTTTGTTTACCAGTACCACTAAACTCTGCTACTCTAGGACAATTCAGCTCAGCAGATAGAAATAACAATCTAGGTAACAAGAAAAGTAATCTTTCTGCTACAGAAATTGTTGGAGGGAAAACTTCACTGGTTTGCAGTCAAAAGCAAAACTTGTATAGACTTCATTAGGGCCAGTATTTCCATCTATCTATGTAAGCAAAGGAGATGGGAGGAAATAGGGCCATGTCTCACTGAACTTCTATGTGATCTGTATATTTAATGTCAGATACTCATCTGGTGTAAATTATTGAAGGCAGAGTCTATATTTTTTTGAATATTGAATGGAGATTGAAAGTTATGAGATGAGCAGAAGGAAAGCTCAGTCCACTGATTGAATGTTAGAAAAAATAAAGCAAAACATAAGGCCAGAAAGAGTGTAGCATTCCATGGTCTCTCAGGTTTAAAATAATACCAATTCTCTATGAAAATTTGAGGCCTTCTTTGAACTGTATAGGATCAAATTGACTAGATGGCTCTGAAACATTTCACTTGCTGTTTTCTTAGTGTATTTAGTTTACAGGGAGGTGAAAAGGAAAAAAGAAAGCTGAATGCACCTGGAACAGCCCATTCTTCTGGCTATATCCAGGTATGTCATTAAAATCTCACAACAGTTGATAATTAATTTGTCACAAATTGTGTGTGCTTCATCTGCTGCAGTAAACAAGAGGTGATACAGAATAGGTAAAGTGACAGGTTTTTTGCCTGGGTAGATATGTCTGAGAAGTGGAACTACTTAAAAGGATGTCCACACAAATAATAAATTACAGCAATGATAGAGTGAATATCATCAACAACTAAACCAATGAAAGTGGTATTAGAAATTGAGCCTGCAGAGTAGCACTGTGCAGGCCTTTCTTGAGGCCATGTTGTGTCCTAACTTAAGAAAACAAAAATTAAAAATGGATGAAATAACAAACAAACAAAGGGAGGTAAGCTGCTTTCAATCTGAAGCTCATATGGCAACAAACTAATAGAATTTTAAAAGATAAATTCTGCAGAGGCAAGGTTATGTATACTGTTTCTTTTTTTGATTGTCACTTGATATATGATAAGGCTATACATTGAAAATGAAATGATTTAGTCCAATTTGGAATTTGTTTAGTGAGGACTATAAACACAGTCTTGTTTTTAGAAAGCATGTATTTTGTTTCCATCTTCAAGAACTAATTTGTTCAAGTCTCATTTGCCATCCCTATTATATGCCCAATATAGTATTTCCAGAGTGAATGGTAAGAAATCATTTTAATCCTATAATCAATACATGAATTATATAAAGGCATTAGTGCAGATGGAAAAAATTAATTGTCTACTGACATCCTTCTGATTACTATACTGGCAGAAAGGTGTTAATTTCTGTAATACTTCAACAGATATCCAAACTGTTTTGTCAGAGAGGTTGGACAGTGATGGAGGAGGAGTACACTTAACTGTAATTTTTGTAGTAATTCATGGGAAGCTTTATTGACACGTGCTAATGGCACTTGATTGCCCTCAAGAGGTTTTCACAACAGAACTCTGCAAGTGCCACATCAAGGTTTGCTCAGTCAAGTAGTTTTTTTCCCCTTACATCTAGATAATTTGTGACCACAGGCAAACTTTTGAAAATCCAAGGTGGTTTGCAAAAATCCATTGGGGTGAATCTGTCATCAGCTGGCTGGTACAGATTGGTGTACTAATGAAGAGCAAGCTCTTTGTGTTTTTTGTCATTTCTGTGCGAGCAATCCATTTCATTTCTCCTCAGTGGCAGGGCATGTTATACATCTCATCCCATATAATCTGACTTACATTATGATTTGATTCATACACATCCTTTCCACAGAGATTAATTAGCAGCAGATTTTAAGTTTGCAAGTGAAAATATGATAATTAGTTTTCTTGGAATGTTAACATTTCAACACTTCGGGTTCTCTCCATCTTTGTCTTCAATGAAGCTGCAGTAAACGAGCACTATTTCTCTTCTAAATCAGACTCTTGTGAGGTTTGAAATACAGACATTTTCATCAAGCTGGATAATTTCCATACAAAATTTACTAGCTTATGAAATATTGCAAGAGTAATTCATACAGCAAATCCCTCCTCCTCCTGGAGGGTGAAGTATGATGTGAGCAGTTCTGAAAACCCCCAGGATAGTCACTTATTTAACAACGGTGATTTCTATTCTTTGTAACAAAAATCAGCTGACTCCTCATTTTTGCACAAAATAGAATTAGCCAATAGGTTTCTTGTACAGTAGTTGGGTAGTGTTATAAACATGGTTGCATTAACATCTTTGACTCTCTGCTGTCATTTATTCTGTTGTAGCGTATAATTCAAGTAACGCATTGGTGCATACAGTATCTTTAAGTCTAATAATAGCTTTGCATGATTCTGAATAGAACTTGCTACTTACCTGAATAATGAGAACATTCAAAGTTAAAATAGTGACTAGAAATGCTACATGAAAGATCAACCCTGATGATTTAAAGACAATGCAATTGCTAACAGATGGGGCTTAAGAAGAAACTCATGCTATAGGGAAGTTACTGTATTTTTGTGATTTATAGGTGGGTGTAACTGATTAAAAGACAATGTTTGCTTAATTATTTGTGATTTATCCTCCTTAATTTTGTATCAAATTTTTTATATTTTTATATTTTTTGCAATTATATGATTTTCGAAATCCTCAATCTTCTATCATTACTGAGTCTATCTCAGCTTCTCCTTACATCTTTGGCATCATCATCCTCTGAGCTTGGGCAGGGTAGTGTAGAAGCCTGTTGATCTGAGCAAGAAAAGGGGGTACTTCAAATGCTTCTGCCTATATCCAGGTTATATCTAAATCACAGTGTGGTTATAAGCTTGCATTTGTGATTGCATCAGGTGCATGTGCCAATTATGTATATAGTTGTAAGTAAGTTTTCAAAGATTGGGTTTTAAGTTTTTTTCCTTAAGAGGAAATGGGACTACTAGTGCATTGCTGATTGTCACACAGAAGTTTGTTACCAAAGAGTGAATTACTTTAGATATAAGTGCATTAGAGAATACTTGAGTAATGTTATAAAACTGGTGCTTCAGTTATTTTGTTTGCTTGTAATGACTTTTAAATGTTCTGGGACCAAACATTTTTTTTTTCCTTTAAATACAAAATCAGGGACTACTGAAGGCACATAGTAAAGTGAAATTTCCTGCCCAATGAATGGGACAGGAGGGATATAGCAAGAATTGAACAACTCTTGGCTGCATATAAGAGCAGCTTCAGGAAAGCCTATGTGAAGGCTGAAATCTTGCCTCTCTGTATCTGTCCATACATGGAGTTTATCAAAGATGTACACTTGTTTTCAAGTCCATATGTACCTGCCTTCTTCATGCCTTAACTTGAACCAAAATAGATTTTGTGCCTGAGTTTGCAGGTAAACTTTTGTCTGAAAATAAGTGTGGGCAGAGCACACATAGTCTTACAGGATTCAGTATGTTTGTACACACTCATATATCCTGGATTAGATGTGCCAAAGGCTGTGACCACAGAATGGGCTACAAAACAGAGCTCTGGCACAAGATTTGAAATAGTCACCTTTTCAAGCTGAACAAAACTGGATGCTGAGTTAGGTTTCCTCTGATGACACTTGCCAGCTCAAACCAGAGCTCCAACCTTATTTGCTAGAGCTTTCTGAAGGGACCATGAATTTCTCATCCACTACAATTTTTCTGTCTTAGTGATTATCAAGCCTTCTAAAATAATAACTATTTCCTGGGTCTGTTTGAAATCTGGCACAAGTGTCTCTGAGGCCAGCCAGCAAGACTTTGTTGTTGCATGCAGCCTTGTTTTCTTCTGAGCCACAAAGTGGGAGAGGAAGCTATGCCCCAGGGAGGCAAGGTTGTAAGGAATTCCTGCCAACAACAAAAAAGAGAAGGAGGCAAATTGACTGTTTTATTAGGAACATGATCTGTAGTGTTTTTCATCTGGTGAGGAGATTGTTGCATGCTGATGAATATGGGTATCATATCACAAGAGTGCTAAAATGCCCCTGAGCTAGTGTGTTTCTTCTGCTCCCCTTCAGCAGCTCCTACTATCCCAACCACTGACCTGTGAAATGTGGTCACATCCTCTGGATTTTTCATGTATTTTGAAAGCTGTGCTTTTCATCCTGCAAAATATTACCCTAAACAGTTAAATGGGAGTTGTATGTACAAGGATATGAGCATTAATATTAATGGCAAATCTGGTAGGTCAGGTGGTCAGAAGGGGATAATTATTCCTTTCAGGTAATATATAAATACAAAAGGTTTCATGGGCATACTGTTTTAAAACTTTCTCAGTTTTGTCCAAAACAGAACTAATTTTGATAATCAACATTTCTGAAATAAAATCCCGAACTTTTCATGGAGGTATAGGAAGACGATCAAGAGAAAAGGAGACCAGCTTCTACCTTTGGCACTCTCTGAATGAAGATGTCGCCAGTCTTTGAGCCTAACACCTTGGTGCTAATGAGAACAGTTCAGACAGTGTACTGTCCACAAGAATCCTAGATCCTCCTTTGGACACCTCTGTCTGTGCCCAACAGCTCTGAGATCTTCTGAGGTGTTTATCTTCCTCCACTGGCTGGATGCAGGGCCTGATCTACACATCAGGCTCCCTGAGTATGGCCCCAGGTGTGCATCATTCATGCAGCAACACAAGCATCAGCATGTTGCAAAAAGTTTTGTTATACCAAGGTACAAGGACCAAATGTCCCCAGAATGGGAGAGTAAAAAGGAAAGGGCACCTTGAAGAGCTGGTCTTCCCCATAGGCCTTCTGGGGAATTTTCCCACCCAGGGTCATCAGGAAGGGTTATTTAAAAATAGGAAATTGCAGCTGGACAGTTAAAACACCTTGGAAGGTTCTATGCCTGTCAGATAAACAGCCATTAAAATTGACACAATGGCCATGACTTGAGCAATTCTTTGACAAATCAGTCTTCCTGCATAGAAAATTATCCCATCAGAAACAATCCAAGTAGTGCTAGCCTGCAGGCCTGGAGCTTGAACTCCATCGTAGCACAAAAACCTCCTCAGCTTTTTTTTTTTTTTTTTTCTTTTGCAGCTGAGATTACCCATTAGGTCTTAGTTTAGATTTTTTCCCAGATCCCCTCTTTTGTATTAATGGGTCTTGCCCAAGAGAGCAAACCTGCCAACTGGATCCTTACTTCACTAGCTGACAAAGAAGGATACTTATTTTAACTTTATTGAACACATTTAACAAGAGGAAAATAGCACAGTAAAGGTAGAAAGCTGTTTTCTTTCAAAGTCAAAATAGATGGAGAAAAAAAAATACTCGATAATGTCTTGTTAAGCTTTTTTAGGATTACTCTACTCTTTCTCTTGATTAATTCCTCTTTGCTGAAGTCTGATGGGCTTCAAATAAACTAAAGGTTTGTGAACCTGGGAGCCCTAGACCTCCTGCTGTTAAGGAAAGGTTTATAGAGTAGTTCCTTTCATTACTGCTTTATAAACGGCACTGTTGGAAGCAATGTGTACTGCAGCTTGAACAACATCTTGTGGGATGTTAGATGATTTGCAGTTTGAGAACTAGTGTCTTTCAAAGTGGCTTTTGAGGTGGTTCATATAATATTAGTGTTTGAAACTGATGGGAATCTTTCCCCAATAAAAAATGTTATTCCACTTCACACTCAAGTCACACTGTGTGTATGCAGACCTTCACAACAACATACAGTGAGTGCCTTTGACTTTGTACGTAGATATGACTCTAACAAAACCTATGGAGAGCCCTGCACAATTCATCACGTGTTTCTATAGGATGAGAACTTCAGAACCTTTCAGATGCTTCAGCTGAAGCCTGAAGCATTCAGTAGACCTTGCTGGTTCTCTTTTCTGTTTAAACAACAGCACTACATTTGGAGCAGCGGCATTACATACAGCCTCTAGGCTTTCCTCTGTGGGGTGGTCTTGTGATCTTTGCTGCTGACGTTATCCTCTGTTTGAAAATGTCTGTCTGTGGTGTCCTCAAAACCTCACTGCTTGTCCCAGTGACAGAGATTTTTTGAAATAGGAAATGATCCAGTGTGAACGACTTTAAAAGTGGCTTCTTAATAGCACTATAGCCTCTTCCATTACTACCTTCTTCTTCTAAAGCAAATTTGATGCTAGTTCCTGTGGAATCTAAGCATTCTCCTGTCTTAGGTCATTTCCTTGGTACTGTGATTGCCTTGTGCTCTCTTGGCCATTTCTGTTGTTTCTTGTCCTCAGCTATGTGGTAAGCAGCAAGAGACCAGAACAGCCTTTTTCTTCTCTGTCTGGACAGACATGCTCAAATTACTGTGGTGGTGCCAGATCTGTATGGCTGTGCTGGGGTGGGTGAGGTTAGGGCATCATTTGAGAAGCATTCTTCAAAGAAAATAGACATACATGGCTGAAGCACTGTCTGTGGCACAGGTACAGGGTAGTGCTTGTAAAAAAGAAGCACTGTGAGTGCTCATGAGTGGTCTACACTGGTTACCTATGGGTATCTAAGAAGGAAGAACAGATATCCTGAAGAAAATGAGAGAGCGGAGGCTCAGGCAGCCAGAATGAGCACTTCCAAAGAAAAACCCACCCCACATGTCTGGGAACTGCTGCAAGGAAGAGGCTTCAAACTGTCTATTAACTGAGAGTGAGACAGCACATTAACCAGTGAGAGGAAGCAGACCTGATGAAAGTCTACTAAAAAGCTTGACAGGGAGTTGAAATGGCCACTTCCTGCCATGGAGGCCCTTAGTTGTGTTGAGGCAGAAGCCAAGGTTGCAGGAATCTGCACAGGCCATGCTTTGTGGCCTCCTTGCCATGGAGGCTTTTGCTGAAACTGCTCAGGGCACACAGTTGGATGTTGCACTGTGACTAACAGCAAAGGAGGCCCAGGAATAGTAAAATATTCAAAGTATTTTCTTGTTTGGTTTTTACAAGCAGAAGTATAAACACATGTGTGTGAGTGAGAATGAAATCACAGCACATTATGACTGTTTTGGAGCCTTTACCCTCAATTTCCTCTTGCCACATTTACACTCAGAAATGCGGGCATGTGCAGCAAGATTCTTGTCACTCATGTACGCATCCAGCCTGAGGAGCTATAATCAGCCTTTAAACAATATGGGGGCAGTTCTTTTCATTGTTTGCAGTGTATCATTGGTGTTAATCTCTTGGTGTACACTGTTAAATACTTGGAATCGATCCATCAGATAGCTCCAATGTGTATTTCTGATGAAAACTAGCACAGACAGAATGAGATTTTGAGGGGTCAGAGAAGGGAGGGGAAAGAGCAACAGTAATGACAAGCAACAAACAGCTTCAAAACCAAATGACAGTAACAGCATCCTTGCATAAATATAGTGTTCTTCTGCTGTGCCCAAACTGAGGCACTGGAGAGGATATGCAATTATATGCAAGTCATAACTTTGTTTTTATTTAATAGAAGTGCCTGTAAGTTTTTATTTCATTGTCCAAGATGAATGCAAAGCACCACAAAAATAAATGAGACAAATTTAACGAAGAAACCCACCCCAAACCTCTTTGCTTTTGTGCTGGAGATGGTGCAAGTAACTGTGTCTGTTTTAAATGTCTGGAGTCTGACTCTCATTTATGTTATTCTGGCATCTTGACAACACTTTGCCATGGGTATAATGATGTGCCAGATTTGTGTATAAATACCTGATTGCACAGAGTGGAATTTGTGATTTTCAAACCTGACGGTGCCATAACCATGAGGAGAAACAGCTTGTTCTGCAGTACATTGCTTCATCTCTGACCACTAAGGGTTACTACTGTCATTTGTTGAATGTGTAATAGGATTTAAAGATGGATTAAGCTAAATGTTTTGGCTTTAAAAGTTTGTTTTGTTTTGTTTTTCTTTATTTTCAGAAAAGAAAGCCTCTTTCTTTTCTGCTTGCACAAAGAAGGTTGTACAGTTTAAACAAAACCTAATGGAAATTCTTGAATGAGGCAAAGATGCTGCAGTTCAAATACATTCATTCTGTTTTTGTGGTGATGTGGCATCATCATGACTGGAGTTTGTTGTTCCTTTTTTTGGTTGATGTGTAGCCAGGCAAAGACTCTGACTTAAAAGCTTAGGATTCAGATTTCCAGCCCAAGCTTTTTTAAGAATCATTATCACTGCAATTGGGCAAGAAGACATTTTATAAAACAAACAAACCAACACAAATAAACATAGCTCACAGTATTTTTTCACATTTTCAACCTCATGATAATTTTGTTTTTCATAACTGTGTTAAGCAAATGAGGATGAAAGTTACCATAGGTCACAGGCTTTTACTTATTTCCTGAGAGGCTCTAATACTTTCCATTTTTTTTTTTTTTTTATGTGAGTAAAATTTGTTTCAGATACTCAGTGCGTAACCAACCATTTTCGTAAACTCCCTAAATTCAGAGTAATAACAATTCAGTCAACTAATATATGCCTTAAGTGGATTACTGTAGCATGTTTATGTTCAAGCTAATCCTATTGTAATGTAGTTCTTTCAACTGGAAGTTTTCTTCTCTGATCTGTGCTGAATTTTGCTCACAGAGAGAGCGAAGAAGTGAGAGAGGAAGAGAGGGAGGGGATAATTATTGTTCCTGAAGATGCAGACATAACTTGTCTATGCCAGGAATTTCACTGCTCCAAGAATTCCTGCTGCCTTACCATCAACCGCTTACCTTTTTTGACCCCCCCAGTGCAAAGTTATCAGGAGAAGCATGCGGCAGATACTTTTGTGGCTGGAGTGGCACAATGCCATCACTCATCCCTGCTACACAGTTGGTCAGATCAGACATGATTCCCATGTCTGCACTCCTACCTCTGGAAGGCATTTTCATCTCACACACAGAGTCGTTGCTTTTCAGCTGGAACGATCGTAGAAAATATAAACCAGAGCCATATCACTGCACTGCATTATTCAAATGAGAGGTCAAATTACCCCCACTGATGTAAGCAGGGTTGCCAAGGTCTAAACGAAGACACAACTTGGCCAAAGGTCTGTTTCTAATGTGAGGTTTGAGGGCTGGTAGGTCTTGCATCTAATATCAAACAGCTGCAAGACAGTACCAGTCTCCTTCGGAAAGTACGCACACATGTCTAAAAAAGTCTTCCCCAGACAAAAGCATAAAACCCAACAACCCCAAATTTTCATGTATTATTTAATCCTCACCAGCAGAAAGCTGAAAGTATAATTGCTCATTGTTGCCTGCTTTTTTAGTTTGATTTCCCTGTATGAGATTATTTGGATACATTAAAGCATGCTAAGATATTTCAGCCTAATAGTCATGCTGCTTATCCCCCTGCTGCTCCCACTCACACACTCAGACCCCTCAAGGGCCTTGACAAAACGGAAATCTCAATTCTTGTGTCATTTGCACCCCTGTAGATCTGTGGCAGTTTCTATTCATTTGCATTTACTAACAGAAAGCAAACTCAACATGTGCATTTGGTGTGATATTAACACAAGAAAAAAAGATAGCTAGTTTGTTAGTCCTTACAGTTTCATTCTGCAGTTCAGCTTTTGGTCCTAGGTTTACATGAGAAGACACTTCTATAACTTTAATCACTCAAGAACTCAACTGCAGACATAAATACGAATACATAACTCCAAAGTTGTTAATAGCCAGTAAAGTATCCTTTTTCTGAATTACTGCCAAGTTTCAAAAATGCATGCGTCATCTTATCACGTACTATACATTAAGTGTTGGTCATGTAAGTCAGATCTACCCTATGGGTATTTTAAATTGCAAACGTAGCTTTTTGGAAACTCTTTTGTAATGTTGTTTATTTGCCTTGGTTTCTAAATCAGTGTCGTTGGTTTAGACATAGAACATAGCAGTTTAATGAGTTTTTCCTTATTCTTTGCTCATTTTCAGACCCTTACCTGAACAAGAAAGAAAGATCAAGCAATTTGATAGGTGGTTGAGCATCATATGCTGTCTAAACTCTCCATTAAATCTGCAGTAAATTTACAGCATGCCATTTTTTTTAATTTTTTTTTTAGTTTATATGCAGTACAGAAATTGAGCTTAATGCAGCATCTAATTTGGCCATGAAAGAAGTATGATTTTTTTTTGTCTGTCAGGTATTAGCTGTAATAAGCTTAAATGTTTAACACAGCAATCTCCAAAGCTTTGAGTTTGTGCCTCTTCCAACTTTTATTATTTTGTGATCTTCCTTCCGTTGTACAGTTGTAGTTTCATAGTTCAGCTAACATTCTCCTCGCATATAATGTTGCTTTTAGATGGGAAGTAGTCCCTTATTTGTTGTCTTTGATGTGTCAGCCCACTGCAAGGCTTTCCTTCTTCTTGAGACCAACTGTCTCTGCTGTGCTGTAATGATGCTCAGTACCTCTTTCATTTTTTCTTCCAAAGTAATGAGAGGCTCTACCAGCAGCCACACTCCAAATTCCCGAATCACCAATGGAAATATGAAGACATTAGGCAGCTTGACGCACAAAAACTTACCATGTTACTTCTCCATGGGACGCTGTCTAGCTGGGGACTTTTGTAAACATTTTTCTTATGTCAGGTGTCTCAGTATTAGAAATAGAAGATTTTGGTGTGAAGGTGAAAGCTTTAAATAGAAAAAGCACTATCCCTGAAAGTCATAGGTAGATAAGTGGATCAGTATAGAGAGTCATATATTACGTACAGACTATATTTGTGAAGTACAAACAAGATGTAAAGAAAAGACAAGCATAGGAAGGTTGACTTTTTAGAAAATAGAGCTGTAATATCTTGAAGCACAGAAGATTAAAGTAGTATTTCCAGACATTCTATTTCAATGAATTATTGTACATATAAAGCCAGTTGCACTGGAAGCTGGAGAGAACATTTATTTCACAAATACTGTGCTATCCCTTGAAATGAAAATGGGACTTTGGAAATGATTACATCACATTTTAGTTTTCAAGGTAGATCCAGTTCCCAGGGACCGAACAGGACATAATATTACTGGATTGCTTGCAACTATGTCCTGTGTAAAAGTCTCTATCATGTTTGTTGATATTGGGATTTCTTTGCAGCAGAGGTAAAATGGGATGGTACTGTCAAAGGAATAGGGTCTGGCATGGGTAGTTTCTGCTTCTGGGTTGAACATTTCTGCTCTTGTCTGCAACAGCAGCTGTCAGCCTGGCTTGTTGGGGTTTTGCTGTAGATGAAATAGAGAAGAAAAACACCTCTTGATCTAACTGGTACCTGCCTGCTTTGCTTATGCCTTGTGCTGTTCCTGCTTCAAGATGGCAAATAGTCTGGCATTCTTAATTAGTGATTCCTTACAATCATAGCCTGATCTTTAATTCTTAAAGTTAACTAGAAATGCATGATGCAATTAGCTGGAAACAGATTGAATAAGAGGAGGACTTAAGAGATTACTGATCCTTCTGTACCCACAAAAAAATGATATTCTTACTGTGAATGAACAAGGATTCATAAATATTGCTTCTTCATCTTACTACCCAAGAGGGATCTCAAAATACTTTTTTCACAGTTATTTACCTCACAGTATATTTTAACACTGCAAAAACACTGAAGCATTCCTATTCTCTCTGTTACGGCTTTTAAAGTCAACGTTCTTTTGGCACTATTTCCATAAATGGACTAATGCATCTTTAAAACAAAACCATCAGAAAGCTCTTGAAATTGCAGATGTGTGCTGGGTGGTTTTGGATTTTATTTGCATGGGTCTGACAGTCCCCATATGACATGTAATGAGAAAAGGAACCAGCAAAGTGATGAAAAATGGTACAGAATGTTCCTTCTGGTTGGGAGCTCATACTTTCACATATATCAAAAAACTGGTGCTGTCAGCTGGATTGAGTTTAGGCAATCGACATACAGAAATCAGCTTTTTTCTTGGGTGCTTGCAGTCTATGAATAGTATTGGCTAAGATTTTGGTAACTGCTGACTTAAGAAGGCATTAAATAGTTCTTCAGTACACTTGTACCTTTTCTTCTTGAATACTAAAATGATTTGGTTGGTGTTTTATTATATGCTTAGCATTCTTTTGATTGATATGTTGTTCTGTTAACTTGGGGAAATGTTCTGGTTACAGTTAAATAACACTGAATTATGTGGGCATGATTCACTTCTGTGCTGCTTTCACTTACTCTAATTTTACATCAGTGAAGCTACACCAGTATCAAAACATCAGACAGACCTGCAAAGCTAAAAACAGAGTAGACTTTAATGAAATATGGAATTGATTTGATGCACTGAATTAATACAGTGTACATTTTATTAGAATTTATATAATGATACAATTCCCACAGTAAGAGGCATAATGTTATCTAGAGCTGAAAAGGATTTCTGTATGTATTTTAAAGTTCTGTTGTTGATAATTTCCTCCTTTGAATAGCAACATCTCCAGTACAGGTAGTATCTTTAAAAATTATTATTCCATTTAGCATAATCTGGATCAATATACATTCATCCAGGTCAAAATAATTTTCAGGTTTTTTTACATCTTCACCATATAAAAAAAATATCTCGTTGAAAATAGCAACATCACTCACTCGTTCTGAGAAGGAACCCGTCACCTGTTAAGCTATTAAAATTGAAGCAAAATCATTAGGGAGTAAGTAGTCATCTCGCTTTTCAGTATCTGCTGTCTGATGTAATGAGGACGGTGCACTGACATGCTGCTCACATTCCTTACATGGCTTGCGGAAGCAGTCACAATCACAGGAATGAATGATAGACACTGGTATAAAACTTTGTTAGAATGTAGACTTCCAGTTTTGCTCATGTTGCCCACATCCTGCCGTGGCGTCTTTGCTATTGTCACCTTCTGCTGCATAATAGATTAATTGAAAACCAGGCAAAGTGATTTCTTTGGGTTTCTTTCTCACGCTTTAATGTTCATAGCTCCTGACAGACTTCATGGCAATGTATGGGTGATCTGTAAGGTGCTTTCACATAACGAAGTGAGACTTTCTTTCCAGGGGCTGTGGGCTGTTTGTGAATTGCTCAAGAAATGCAAGTTGATGGTGTCCTTCCCAGGTCCCCCTTCTCTTGCCCCAGGGAATTTCACCTCTCCTACATCCTGGCTCCTGAATGACTGACTCCCACAAGACCGGGCTATCACAGATGAATTGCCCCCACAGTAGCAATCTTAACCAGCTTCTGTGTTTTCAGACTGCAGTTTTGGGTTGCTGAAAGCTTTTTGTACAAGCTGATGCTGCAGCAAGTATCTGTGGGAGTGCAATGCTTACATGTTGCAGATATCTAATCACTTGTTCACATGCACAGAGGACAGGAGTATGCAACAAGCAAACCCTCTGCTACCTTGAATCAGAAGTCCTTTTTTATGTTGGGTCTGAGGTTCAACTACATGCCCTGGTACAGATGGAAAATATGAAGGAGGGAGGAAAAAATATATTGTGGTTACCAAATTTACTTTAGGCCAGATGAGTAGATAGACCTCTTATCCAACACAAGACTAGAAATAACCACTTTAAACACAGCTAATGCATGAGAGGGTGTGTCTTGAGTATGCATTTCATCACTTTGTTCATAGCAAATCTGTGTAAATAGAGCCATTACATTTAGAAGTAGCATGTCATTTTCCTGCCTTGTGGCTAATCCGCCATCAAGGATATGCTGTACCAGTCTTTGTGCAAATTAGAGAGTGTTTAATTGAAATACATTTGGAGTAACTGAAAACTTTAAAAAGTTGTGCTAGATTTTTTTTCAGTGTTAAGGTCTACTGCTGTCTGCTAGTATCGCCAGAATAATAATTAACTAAGAATTTTTTTCAAATTTGAACATGTATGCATATGTTTGTGTAGATATGTACCATCTACACTGGAAAAAAAAAAAAAAAAAGACCCTAATGTGACTGTGAATTGCTAACTTTGACCAAAAATGAAGGTTTTCCAGACAAATCTGTCACTGATGTACCTGGCTCTTAAGGTGTCTGGCAGGATCAGGCCTTGTTTGTACTGGAATTGTAGCATCACGCTGTTTCTTGTTC
Source organism: Oreortyx pictus (assembly GCA_036925125.1). NCBI lineage: Eukaryota > Metazoa > Chordata > Aves > Galliformes > Odontophoridae > Oreortyx > Oreortyx pictus. The sequence goes on along the minus strand of JAUPFR010000003.1, from coordinate 81,354,106 downwards.
TGCACTGAGGGCACTGAGATGTCAGGGTGCTGAGCTCAAACCAGGACTCAGCCCACAGCTGTGGCATGGGAGCACTACCATAATGCAGCCAGAAAATATAGCATTAAGTACAAGGTGCCCATGGCTTTGGCCCATGTAGAAACTGTCATTATTATAGGAAGCTTCAGGCTATGAGAGGAAAGTAAAGCAGACCGTACAGACATATTGACTGAAAGAAACATCCAGCAAGGGCCCATGACATGGCTCTTTAGGTTGCTATCTCATTCCTCTCCAAAACAAAGCAACAAGTTTATTTTCCACATTCTTACTGGAGTTTGAGGGTGAATTAGAGGTCTACGTGATCTCCACCTTGGAATCATGGATTGCATCAGACATCAGTACCTGTATGTTTATGCAGCTATGCCAATGCACCTGTGTTGTGAGGAGCTCTGTGTGGTGGGCACCTGCTGAGCCAAAGAGTTGAGATGAATAGCACCCACACTGATTTGCCTATAATGGAGTGGAAAAGAAAAATGTTCAGGTTTTGTTGCAGGTATTTTCATGGGGTATTAAATTGGTGGATTAGTTGCAAACAGCAGTACTGATAAAGTCTCCTGTCCATCTTGATGGTTGGGCCTTTCTATTAAAATGACACATAAATAACCTATTATGTCCCCCACCCATGGAAATTCAAATGCACCTGTCAACTTGATAAAGCACTTGCCTGGAGGGAAGCATTGTTTACATTTTCACTCCATTCTTCAGAAAAAGTGAGATTCTAATTATTTTTCCCACTGTAAATTAATGCTGACTATGATGGTTAGCATATCTCTGTATTGTTATATCTATGCAAAAGTTAAATAATAGAACTGATCCATCATGTATTATGCAATGTGCATTTTTATGACAGGCTTCCCTCTGATCTTATTATGCCTTTCTTCATAAATACTTACTTTTTCCCCCAGCAGCTGGGGGAATCTTTGTTGACTGCTGGTTCAGAAGTTGAAATCTGTCCTGTATGAAAAGGAAAATGCGACGTACATGTTTATCGGATGCTGAACTCCGCTATCTTCCATGGACAGAAAAATAAGGATACAAAAATGCACTGCTTTAATAATGATTCATTATAACAGACAATTGGTCACAGTGCACTAAACCATTTTTCTCCAAACCAAGCGCGTCAAATTTAATACTATAACACAATTGTTTCTGGGTATGTTACATGGTTAATTTTGATTCAGGAAGGGCAAACCAGTTGAGGTGAAATCAAATGTGAACTAAATCTTTCTTCCAAACATAAAATCACACCACACGTTTGACCAAGACTTGAACTATAAATCATTTGGTAGAGTTCCAAGCAAGTTTCAGTTTTTTTGGTAATACCTTTTTCATGTGTACTTCATGAGTCCTGCTTAAATTAAGGCAGAACTGCTGAAATACCACAAAGGAGGCTGCTTTTTAAATACTTGTGACTGTGCTACACATGTGAAATATTATTGTCAGAAGAATTTTTGCTATCTGGTTTCTTAACTTGAGCAGGGAAGAAGACATTGCTTAGAGGCTCTTGGTATGCTCAGACAGCCCCAGGAGACAACCTGATCTTGCAAGTTTTCTGACAAGTTTTGCAGACCCAACTGGTTTGCATACCCCATCGAAGGCTTATGCAAACCGCCCTGAACCTTTGACCCTTTATCTGCTTGCTACAGTGGGATTCTGCATTTCCAGAAAAGCAATTACAATGTTTGCGATATCTAAAATATAAAACCCTTGCGCAGAAAGATGAGGGAGTAAGCTCTCAACAAGAAAATGTCTTTGCAGCTGAGGCAGTTTTGGAGGTTTGGCTGAGCTTGCAGCTGGTGTTCTGGCCCTGCGGTGGTGAAGAAAAGAGTTTTGGGATGAAGATGAGTTGTAGCAAGAGCGGGGTACCAGTTTTGACTGCAAGACCAAGCTCCTTCCTTGAACTGAACTTTCTCTCTTTTTCATGATCTTTTCCCCCTTCTTTTCTACAATGAAACCAGCATTTGTTTTACTGCTATGACCCGTCAAGTTTTTACATAAATGGGCCAGGTTCTTACACTGTACTGTTCTTGCTGTCTGGAAGATGGTTGCAAAATTGTTTTTCTCCAGTTTTTCTCCATGAGCTAACTCTGTAGTGATGTCAGCATGAAAACAGTTAATTACTGGTGATTATGCTGAAAAACAGATAAGATGAGTTTGGGACAGTTAAAGAAAATAGCCATACAAATGCACTAGTACAACTACTGCTTTGATCTTGCCGTAGTTGTTATCTCCTTGATCCCTGGGCAGCCCATTTCTACCTGTTTGTACAGCAGCTAGAGCAATTGGGTCACAGTGGGAGCAAGAGTTTCTGTATGTCTCTGAATTTGTCTCTGTTTGCTAATAATGAATATCTGTGTTCTAGTAGTCAGTGTTTCCATTAGAATTACTTAAAGATCAGAAAAAAATGACTGTATTTCTAAGCAGGAAGCAATCACCTTTCACAGATTAGCATTTATTTTTTACTAAATGTGTTGAAGTTTGCTTCCCACTTTCACCTACTTCTTAGTCTGTTTTCATTTTAAAAAGAGAGCTGTGTCTGAGAAGGCAAATTAAGAAAATTATTTTGATTATTAGAAAAAGATTAGAAAATGTATTAGAAAAAATCCTAATAATTTTGCTACCATTAGGAAAGTATTAAAAAAAAAAAGTTTTAAAACTGGAATTGGTCAGGTATCCAACAGAACTCGCCCTTCACAAGAGCACACTTCCCACTGTGCTCTGTCTTACTGACACAAGGACATCCAGTCCTGCTGCCTTCACAGGAGGATATTTAGTGAAGCTGGGGAAGATTCATCTAGAATCAAGCTGTACGATGTATCTAAATTGTAAATTCTCAGCTGATTCGCTGTCCATGTTTTTTAGCTGCCAGAAACAGCTCAGTCCATCTGAAATAAGTCACAGGTTTGTTTAAGAATTCTCATACTCACAAATGCGTTGTCTTGCATGTGATCTTGGACATGGTGAGTGAAAGCTGTGAACAGAGGCTTAGTTCTTTTAACTACCTTACTCTGAGTTTAATCTGTCTCAAACAGTAAAGGTTGAAAAAAAATTATCATTGCAAATATGTTAATTGACAAACCCAGCTCCTTTGTTTTCTGTTTACAGATTCTTTTTAAGCCACATTGTTTTTCTACAGATCTATCAGGGTGAGGTCTTTGTTTGACAAATTTTTGCAGAATGTCTTCTCTGGGGAAATTTTATCCCATAAGATGAACTGTATTGTCAGTCTATCTACTATTTGTTGTTTTGTGGTGTATATTTGGTCACCAAAGTCATATAGTATTTTTTTCTGCTTTCTGACTGCATTACATTTGTAAACAGATGAGTAATGAATAACAAATGTTGATGAGCAGATAATGAATAACAGACACTCTTATTTACACAGATATGCCCTTGTATGCATTAAAATCTTGACTTCCATCGGGAAAATAGCTTTTCCTAGAGACTCATATATATAAAATCCTGTCTGTCTGAAGTTACTGAAGATGCTTTCTTAAGTAACTGATTCCAGCATCCCATATAAATTTGGGAAATGAGGCGTGCAGAGAGATTTCTCTTATCCATCTGAACCAAACCCATTCTGGGCTTGGAGTACAGCAGGATTCTATAGAATAGAAAGGGAATGTATTTTATCCCCTTTCCTTAGGGCAAATCAATGGACAAAGGCACTGCTATATGTGAGGAAATGCAAGAAAGCTGTGGCCTTTAATTTTCACTCATCCTTTTCTCAGACAAAGCTTTTGCTGAATTGAGTATCTGTTTTCCTTTACTTAATACTTGAGATTACATTTTTTACCCAAATTTATTGCTGTTTGAACGAGTTTGTTTATGCATTTGTATATTATTTGTAGATGGCTCAAACGTGGAGAATTTAAACGATGTGAGATTTAGATCGGAAACAATGGGATGGTGAGCAGCAGACTGCATGAGCAATGGGTGCACTGTGGCTAAAAAATGTGTGAATGTTCTTTGTGATGTCTCAACACAGGAGATCAAAACTGTCCCCTGGAAAAGATCTGCATCACTGTTCATTTGGACATGTCCAGAAACTTGACGCTATCACAGTTCAAAAACAACAACAAAATTCCTCTGCTGTTTTCTAGTGCTATAATGCTAAGCAGCTTGCCATAAATCTCTTCTGCGATTTCTCCTCAGTCATTTACAAAGAGGTTATTCTCTGTATATGGTTATTTTCATCATTCAGTCTGCCCATGTCCGTTTATTAAATAAATCAGGGAAGACTGTTAACGGCAATGCTTCAGGCATTCATAATTTGACTGAAATAAACATTTCCCAGATAGTATTGGTCCATTATGTTGGTCCATTATGTTCATAAATAGAAAGGTTTAGAAACAAGTTATCTATCTGCAGAGTTACTACAGACAGTCGTAGGTGGGGATATCACACCGCACTGCTTCATAGGCTCTGTAGGCGGAAGGGTGAAGGACAGGCTGCTAGCAATGTGCACACGCCTGGCATCAGCCTTTTGCCAGCAGGAGACTAAAGACCTTCATTAACCCAAGACATTTGCACACTTCACTGTAGTCCCAGGCATGATAGCACACGCTATTGCCACCCTAAAATACATTGCATACCTATACAGTATACATAGCTATACGCTGTGTACAAACTCACACATGCATTTATTTGTACATATATATAAGGATTAAATATAGAGGGGACTGGTGGAACTGATCATGACTTCTCCATGATGACATACTTTTTTTTGGCAGTTGATTGTGCCCTTCTACTTGTGCTTTCTCCATTCTGGACATTTATTTGAATCAAGTTCACGTTCACTTTATTAAGTCCCCCATCCTTACTGGAATGACTTGGATTTTTTTTTTTCCACTGCTATAACCAATTCAATGTCATTCAGAGTCACTGAGGGTGTTTTTGCATATAAATGTGTATATAAAATAGTGGTTCTTTCCTCAGAGTTGAGAGGTTTTTAGCAAAAGTCAGCAAGGGAGTTTGCAGTGCTTAAGGGTGCTGAGCTTCCCTGGAAGGCAGATGGTAGCCAGCTTTTTTTTTCTCAGTTGTAGAGCTCCAATGGTCTAACAAAGATTGTCTTCAGGACTACAATTCCCATATTTACAACCTTTACCGCAGAAAATGCTCTTACCATGTTTATGAAAGTTACTTAAAGTGAATACAGCATCCTCCACTTTTGATGTTCTCTTTTTTTTCCCTATAATTTCATCACTTTTGCTCTTTTTCTTGAAGTTAGCAACTTTTAACTTTTGCTAATTGTTTGTCACAACGAGCTTGCAGTTCTGCCCATTCTCGGCTGGTTGGTTTGGTCCGTATTGTTCATTTTATGCCTTTTCTTTGAATGCTTTCAAACATTTTTCACACATTTTGCAATGCACGAAGCTGGAATTGATTCACGTTATATTGTTAGTAATAACACTGCAAGCAGTTTAGAATCAGCCCCAATCGTAGTACTGTTTCAACACACATGGTTGCATGTATTTCTTAAATTTTTAAGAATTTTTTGAATGATAAAATATTTTCTAAGACATTGAATGTCAGCATTCTTCACATTCTTACTGTAGGTCAGTAAATCTGAGGAATTCTTTTTTTTTTTTTTTTTGCAAAGGCAATCAGACAATAGAAAACTTCTTTGTAACTTTATCACTCTAGCACAATATTTTCTGCCCCGTGACCTTGGCTATATTAGTATGAATTAGTTGACTATCATGTATGTGATATAAACATACTTCTACTGATGGATTGTTATTTATTATGTTAGTGTGTCCTATTTCAATAACATTATTTCTATGCACTTGGTATGGCACAATATACAGAAAAAATACATTCACATTTATATCTACAAATACATTTTTGTCTTTTGCTGTAGGTTATGTACTGTAACTTCCAAAAGGTGATATAGTTAACCTTTGTGTAAGGTACGTGTTCCATTCCTTTAAGAGTCTTTGTATTTTTACGTCACACTGTACGTTAAAGAAGTAGTGACTGAAATCACTGTTGTCAAGGAAAAATGTATTAAAATTATTAATAAGACTTTACCCCACATGAGACTTACTAAATCATCTGATCTGACCTAAATTTATGACCCTTCTTCCCCATACTTTCTTTTGTGTATTTGCACAAAGACAGGAGGATGGAAAGAAACCAATACAATAGACTGATAAAGACTGTATGTTTGCATTTAGGCTACATAACTTTTTGAGATAAATATTATAAGCAAATAAACTATAAGAGCATTCACATCAGACCTCATTTCAAGCTGAACTATTATAAAGCGATTAACAGCCTCACACTCCTGCTTTAATTAAGTTATGTTGTGAAATATTCAGCATTTCAACCTGTTCCGTCCTGCCTCTTTTATCATTGAATTAACATCTTTAATGTGTTTTTCTGCTGAAAGACGAATTTCATTTAAGGATTATTGTACACTGCTCTGGCATTTTGTGGTTTCTTGTCAGCCCTTGTGAATCTAGATCATAGCGAACTTCAATTCCTCTGACATGTCCTATATGCACAGTCTCTTGACTAGCCTGTCTCTGTGGATTTATTAACTCATATTGTATTCCTGTAGAAATGAATGGACATTTTTGATTAACTTAATGACAGAGATTTCAGATGACAGCAGAGTTTACTTTTGGAGCTTACTGCAGGTTATGTGGGCCACCGCAGCTCTCTGGAGACCTATCACTTCACAGAAAGTATTCACATTGTGAAAGTTTCAAGGCAGCGGACATCTGCCTGCCAAATATTTTAGGATGGTGCTAGTGAGAGAGATTTTGAACAGTCCTTCAGATCCAGGGTGTCTAAATGCACTCAGCATCACGGTGTCTGTTCTTTCTTTTCCTGGAGTTGGTTTTTGGTCATTATATGCTAATTCATATTGTAGACCTTGTCAGTTTGGGTGATGCTTTTCATCCTAAGGTGTCTGATGATCAGGCTGCGCTTTTAGGGAGGAGGGAGTGTGCAAGTCAGTAGTATTACGTTCTAATCACATGAACATCCTTTGAAGGAGCTCTTGAAGGAGATCTTTGTGCTGACAAAGCAAAGATTTACTCAGGAATTAAGGTTTGAGAAACTTGGAGTTGTCTTCCATGTGAAGTCTTTTTTCCCACTGCACAAGCTGTGGAGTGACTGTTCTTGAAGCCACTTGTCTCTGCTCCGGCCAAAGCTTTCTGGGAGCTCTCCCCAGCAGAAGTTGCCTTGCTGCTTTCATTAGAGCATTGGCTGCTTTGACTCTTACAGAGCATATGTGTGTTCTTGCTTTCATAACTCACCTAAAAACAGTCCTCTTCTAAGGCAGCTGCTCAGAGTAGCTGCCTGGATATCAGGGTTGTGGTACTGGCACTCAGTGTTAGTTACGGGATTCCTCATAATCACATAATTGTAGGGTTTGGAAGGGACCTCTGGTATTCATCTAGTTCAACCCCTCAGCAAAAGCAGGTTCCCTAAAGTGGATTTTACATTAAAGTATCCAAATGGGTTTTTAATATCTCTCAAGAAGGAGAATCCACAACTTCTGTAGGCCACCTATTCCAATGCCCTGTAACTCCTGAACATCATGTTCAAAGGAAAGTTCCTATGTTCCAGTTTGTCTTCATTACACCTTGTTCTGCAACTGGGCACTGTTGAAAATTGCCTGGCCCCATTCACTTGACTCCTGCCCTTTATTTATTTAGAAGCATTGATAAGATCCCCCCTCAATTTTCTCTTCTCCAGGATGAACAGTGTCTTTAAGAACAGGTGAGGAAATGCAAACTGAAACACACAAAAAAATGAGCTAAACTGTAGTTTTCCCTAGTGGTGGAAATGAAATTGCATCTTATGATTTTGAGATCTCCTGGAAGAATCTGAGCTCATTCTTTCAACAACAATGACAGAAAACAACAACAAAACAAAATTAAGCAGCAGAAGGTTTTAATAATTGCTATTTTAAACTAGAAATTTCCTATCACTGCCTTCACAGGTGAGTTCTAGTTACCTCAGCCAGCAAAAGACTTAGTTACTCTGCATAATGTAGAAGTGATTAGGAAAAGCATGCTGGTGTACTGTGAGAATATAACTACATCTCACCAATCCCTTCCTATCCTAAATAGGAATGGCATCTCCTGGGAAAAATGAGTTATACAAAGGTCTTGCAAAAGTGAAGGGTTAAAACACTTGCAGCCGAGTGGGAGTATAAAAAGTAATGCTTGTCATCATCAGCTCTAGTTAAGGATAAGAGTGTGCGTGCTTTGTTGCAGCTGAAGTCTCAAGTTCTGCCCAGTCTGTGTAAAGAATTAACATGACAATGCTTAAATGGAAGCTCTGACTTGGTACAAAAGCTACCAAGCAAATGCTTTTAGAGTGAAACAGGAAACTAGGTAACTGTGTCAATAAACTGCTTTCTACAACACACTGAAATGCACCTTATTTACTCTGCCTCATCTACAGCTCAGTGAGCAGCACAAGGTTATTTTAACACTATCCAGAGATCAGAGACTAAAAAGTGCTTGTGGGTAGAGGCGCAAAGGCTTCTCAGAGAGAAGTACAAATACTCGTTCACAAAATTCCCAGTAAGTTTTTTTCTTTTTTTTTAATCAGCATTGCCATTTTATTGTTTAACCTACCCTGCTTGATCTCCCTACTTTTGGTTAATACGGGAGTCAATTACAGCTTCATCTGTGCAGAATTAACTTTATAGAATATACACCAGGGATTTGTCTATCTCCTCTATTTAGATCTATGTCATAAAAAATATGTAGTAGAGAACCGTGTGCAAGCACTGCATATGGTACAGGCTTTGCAGATTTATTGTAAAATCATTTTAAATCGGTTAAGCTCTTGCCAGAAGTTAATTAAATATGTTCCTTTGGTGGGGGGTGGGGGACTGTGTGTGTGTGTTTATGGGGGGGCCTTCTGTCTCACTAGGTGGCAGTGTATGATTACATCTGGAAGGACCATGGCAGCCACTCTGGTGTCTCCAGCTGTGACCTCCAGCCCCAGGATGCGATCTGTGACTCAAGAGGTACCACCGTTCATGTGTCAGTGTACACTGTGCACCTCAGCGGCTTCCAGCAGCTCTACAGACACTTCCTCCGGCTGCCTGATGGGGCTATCATTGAGGTAGGTCCATGCAGATTCCTTATGTGCAGATTTTGAAGGCAAAGGCGTGGATTTGAGAAGTAGGTCAATGTCAAATGAGGAAAATAGATCTGCCTGACCCTTCGTGCATAGGAAGACTTCACTTCTAAACTGTAGTGAAACAGTGAGTTAATGCATGTACTGAGCAAAGTAAAAATTTAGTATACTTTTCAGAGGAATGTGAGGGAAATCATGTTAGATATACATTGAAACTATACACACAGATTTTTAAAATAAATATTATTGCTAAAATCCCCATAGGATCATTCTCTACAGAAATTATTGTATATAAATATGCAGTGTAATTACTCTGCACATTTACTATACAACTAGAGCTATAGGTATTCACTTAGTTTTTTCCTCAGATGCATAGAGTTGAAACACAGATATCGTATGACATAGTGTCATCTTGCAATTTTTAGACTGAATCCTGGATGTTCTCATGTTCTGGGGAATGCTGCAAGCAGCTTGTGTACTAAAATGTGTTCAAGGATAGCATTAAAAAAGGTGTTTTCCAGTGCCTATTTTGTAGGCTGCATTTTGTTCATTGCACTGCAATTTAGTTCGATTTCAATGTGCCTCAATAGAGGCACATTGCATAGCTGCCTTTGGTCTTGAGTTGAGAGCACTTTAAAATAAGACACTGACATTAAGAGAAAAAAAAGTGAAGGAAAAATACTTTACCTACCCAATTCTTTACCTAAGAATTGGAAAGCATCATAGTACAGGTCGACTTACCATGGAAAACAAGCACAAATAATGTTGAAATAGAATTTTCAGTTGCTTGCTTCAAAACTGAAGGTTCAAATATGTCTTTCCAGAATGAGGAAAACATTGATTCTGCTCTTTGGTTAATGTTTCAAGGCTGTTTTCTTCATTTAAATGTTTTATTATTGAAGCCTTTGCCCTACTTGCCTTTTTAAAGAAAATTTAATTTAAAGGACAGTCCTGAAGTAATAATCTCTGCCCGGGGAAGTTGTGATTCATCAGGGTGAAGACACCAGAGTTTTAGAGCTGGCCAAAGAAAACAAGAGAAGGCATGTGGCCTACATAAAGCAGAAATTAATTAACACAAAGAAACTCGCAAATCCAGGTCCATGCCTGAGTCTGTTACCAAAGCTCCTCTTACAAGGCGTTGGTCAGATTTTTGTTTTGAGGTCCACAATACAGCTCCATGCCTACTGCCCACCTGTTAGAAGCAGTAGCTCTATGCAGAATGTTTTGGGTTTTTTTCCTAATTTAATTCTTCTCAGCTTTTTAGACATCAGGTTTCATTCACTTTCCACAAGGCTGTGGTAGGAAGGGTTTTGAACACCTGAGGTTTGTTGGTTCTGTTCATTAATCCTTTCTGTATTTCTGAAAGAGGGGAAATGCATTTCCATATCATTTAATTTTGGTTTCCTGGGTGAGCTTTGCAGAAACTTCCAGCCTCTGAACTGATGCTGATCAGCATCCACAAAGTGAGTGCTGCACAGTGTGAATGGCTCAAGCCACTCCTACATAGTTTCCTGCAGTATACCACAATTGTCTTTGCCCAAAATCTGTATGTCTGTGTCAAATTCCAGTATAATTCTACATTTGTGTGTTTTGTGTGTTATGATTTTCTTATTTGTTCCAAGGTTAGGTACATTCTATATGTTAATGAATTTTAAGACAATGCACTTACTAGTGAGAATCCATTTCTACACTGAGAAGAAAGGTCTCACATCTTCCATATTTCCTCAAAATCTCTATGGTTTAAGTTCCATTTTCTCTCTTGTATGAGAGCAAGGGGCATAGCAAGGGCAAAGTGAGAAAACCCCATTGTGGGTCTGTTATGCAGCAAATGTACCCAAGGTTTGCCTCTTTCTACTGCTGCACGTCAGGAACAAGGTTTTTGTTTGTGCGTTAGTTTGTCTCTGCTGTGACTAGATGAGCACCTGTGCTTAAGTAGTGTTAGAAAATCTGTTGGCAGCTAAAAAGTTGCACTGGAACCCCAAGTATATGTTATAATAGTGTAAGAAATGAAGATCTAAAATGGTGTTTTGAAATAATGAGTCTGATCTGCTAATTTTTTTTCTGCATCCAGCTGCTTCTTGCATAAATATCTTTCTGAAACTTTGCAGGTAGTCAGCTATTCATTACCAATTTCTTTGTATTTATTTGCATCATCCTTTGGAGTACTCCCTTCCAGGAATTTTCTTCTCTAATCCATTTACAGAACATAATACTATCCATTTTCTGCCAGAAAGGGTACAATACCTCACAAGAAGAAGCACATTCCCCTTTTGTTCTTTATTCCCCTCACCCTGCCAGCAGCAGTTTAGGAGGGAAGTTTCTTCTTCCACAGTGAAAAGGACATAGATTGTCACCTATTCTTTCCCTGCCTGATGAATGACAGCTGCCTTTCCTCTTTCTTTATGATCAGCAAGCCTATTTCTTCCTAACAGAGATCAGATATCTGTGCAAAATACCCTCTTGGGACTGTAGGGACATGGCCTGTATCAACAGTGATGGTTTGTGACAACAGTGACTTGACCTGCCTTTACATATACATCTACCTCATCTGTAGATCTACAGAGTCCACTGAGCACAAAACCCCAACCAATTTCCGCTTTTTTTTTTTTCTCTCTAGTAAGTTATTGTACTATAGTATAAATGCAGGATACAAAGAGTAGTTCCATAGCACCTAGAAACTGGGGGTGGCATGAACCTTCTTCCTGTAAAAAAATCATGATTTTTATTACAGCAAGCCACTGAAGGTGAAAAAATAGTTATTTTAGTGTAAATTCCTGTTTGTTTGTTAACCTTTATTGAGACGTTCTGAAGACAGCAAAACGAAAAGGCAATGGCTTTTGAATTTCAATGACATTATGGAATTATACATGAAAGACCTGTAATACCTCTTCTTAATTACTATACTGGGGCCTCATTAATTTAGACATTTTGGGACTAGCATCCTTCCACCAGATGTATAATGCTTTGTGTCATTGCCGTATGGTGGTTATTTGGTATTGGTAAGTCTTCTTCAGAAATAGTGCATTTATTTTAGTACTATGAGAAAAGGAGCAATTGGGCAGAAAACAACACAGAAGTAACTTTAAAACCTAAATGCAAATGTTAAAAGTATGAGCCATAATTTTTTAGCATTCAGCTGACTGAGGTGTGCATGAACGACAGTGAACTTGGGGTTGTGAGGGCGGCAGTACCTCTCGTCAAGCACTCTGATCACTATACGTAGATCACTAGGGCAAATTCTCTCTCAGATTCATGCGTCCAACTCCTAACAACTTCTATATCAATGTCTCAAACTGGTCTTTCAATATCTGCAGATATTCTTTGACAGATGTAGAAGGGATTCTGAATAATTTTGTTTCAGTGCAATGAATTGGTATAAGGCTGCTTGTTAAGAATTTATAGCTTGTTTTTACTTCAGTGAAAGCAAGATTTTCTTCTAGCTTTAATTCAGCAAATAACTTAAATGTGAACTTCACTTAAGCCAAGGAGTCAAAACTTGCTCACTTTAATATTGTTCTCACCTTTTTACAGTAAGCAAGCTATGAAGTTTAGCTTCAGGAGTACACTATGCAGGAATAAATAGCTATCTATGCAACAGCATCTTTAAAATATGTATGTCCTTCTGGGGATAGTACTCCCATTAAAAGTCTTACTTTACTAGTGTATAAAATGTATAAATATATTGTTGGATATGAAAAGTGGTTTTATAGGTTTCGTACGCACAAGGAAAAATAGCTGTTTTAAAAGGAACATTAAGTACAAGGTGACAAGTATAAATTGCTGTAGAAACATTAAATAAAAAGATTTTTTTTAAGTGTGCAGCATAAGAATTATAGAGGTTAAACATGTAAGTGCAGTCCTTTTATCAGAAGCATTGTAAAACTCCAAGAATTCCCATGCAATAAAACCCATTTTCTGTTTTACCTATAATATATTCTCCTTTATAGTATTCAATTTAGATGTTGGCCAACCAAGAAATGACCTTCCCAAAATAAATCACTTTTCATGCTTTCCCTCATTCATTAATGCTATAATATTGTAATATACAGGAAATTGTTGAATTTAGCATTTAAAATGTATTTGAAACCCATGCACAGAGAAGTTAATGATAGTGATAAGTGTTTGCTGTCTACATGGTGATAACACAAACTCAGCGATTTTTATCTCGACTTTTGCTGACTGGAGTTGATTTCTTATTAAAAGGTCAAAGATAAGTGACTTTAACTCAGCAAAAAAATCAGTTTCTTATTATAGGCCTAGTAAAGCTCAGCATTGTAGAGAAACTTTTTGTATGGTGCGATTTTATCTATCAAATAAATCTGCACAAATGTCAGGGATTCATCCAATTTAAACTTCCTGGATAAAAGAGGTCTGCTTTCCCTAATTACTTGAAAAGTATCTAGCAGTAATAGGATAAGACAGCGTAGGTGACTAACCAATTACTTAGTTTAAGCTATTTACATCAATCCACATGCTATAAATTATGCCTAAACTCTCTTGCTTTTCCGGAAAAGTGAATAAAATCATATAAGTTTATTTTGAATACAAGATCAGATATGGTATGCTGAGTGACACTTAAAAAGAATGAAACAGTAACTGTAGCTTATTTTCTGAAGCAATCTTGACACTAATGCTAAATTACAGCTTGGAAACATCTAGCATTTTTACCTTTATGAGAAAAGGCTTTTTACATATTTAACGTAATTCTAGGGAAAATATACTGGAATTATGTATAAAGATATGTACACTGTAACCAAAGGGCATTTATATTCCCCAGTAGAATACTTACAACAATTTTATTGCCATTTGGTGTCATTTTCTAACAGATATAAAATACAGCCAGTAAACAAACTAGACTTTAGATTTAAGCTGACAGCTGTTCCTTTAGAAGCAATATTCTGATATTTAATCTTAAGAATACTGAATATTTTACAATTGTTTGAACAAACTATACTTTTAGCATGTGAAGGACTGCGTGTTTTTATATACAGTTCTTGGATCTGATAATGACACTAAAAAACAACCTTAGAATAATCTACAGATTTGTCGCTCCCACATACTCCCTGGGCAAATCAACAAATTGCCTCATGTTTTATTCTTAATTCCACAAATTCTTTTTATATTCTCAATGTTACTATGAATATTGAGGCCTATTTTTTTCCTGTGTGTGCATAAGGCATACAGTTGACTCTGATGGAGTTTATGCATGCATCTGAGTGCAGATTTTTCTGGCTCTAACTTCATTAAGGGTATAAATTGGCCAAGTTGACCACAAAATCCCCACTCACTGTTTTCATAAGGAGTTTCAACGCAGCAGTCACTGGAGATTTATGGAGAAGAGAAAGAACGAGGATTGCTCTAGCTCAGTGATTGAACCTGATATATTACCTAATGGCATCATTGTCAAATGGCTTCATCATGTCAGCAGACCCTGCGGAGGAGGAAAGATCTGGCTTTTCCATGCCATAAACTGGATAAACCAAGGTGGGCTGTGAAGCATCTGATTGTAGGGAGAGACTGGTCAAAGGGGATCCTTTGGTGCAAATTGCTTCACATTTGTTGGCTTCAGAAGCATCGTGCCAAGTCATCTGTAAAGTCAGCCTGTCCACACTGAGTTAGTTCCCTGGAGATCTCTGTACAAGTAGAAATTAGTGGCAAAGTGTTACCCCAGGCTGTGGAGCAAGAGTGATTCCACCCATATAAATGCATCATCTGTGCTCGTGTTGCTGGGTTGGATGAGTTTTGCCATGTGGTACCTGGCCAACTCTGAGATTTACTCTTGTTCTCTTGAAACTGATTAATATTTTGCACCTGTGTCCAACAGGAGGATTATCACTACTGTTCTGTATTAATGCTCACTGAAATTCAGTTGGTTAATTGTACATGGTAAAAGTCAGGAAAGGGATGCTCCTTTCAGTTGAGGATCATGACTGAAATCCTAGTTTCTCTGCAAATAAGATGTAAGCCAAACTGTTTTATGTTATCGTTACCTATATGTATTTCTCCTTTAATGATGTAATTCAACAAAAGATAATCAATTATGACATAAAATATTTGTTAAGTTGTCCCTTTCCATTCCAGTGAAAAGATAAGAACAGTGAGAAGAGTTTATATTCTTTTCTCTTAAATTGATCCAATTCATCTTGCACATGACAGTGTCAGTTCTGTCCCAAAATGGAACCAGTCTGTTGTACCAGGCCTCCATGCTGGCTGAGACAACCTATTGCAATGGTTGAAAAGGATGCACAAACTTCATCTCACCTGAGAAGTTACATCTGAAGATGTGCTGGTTTGAGCTATTTACCCTTTCAAGGATAAAACTGAGTCATTTTCTCAGTGTTTTTTTGTTTGTTTGTTTGTTTGTTTTAGTGAATTGAGTTATAATCTTAAATGCAAACTGTGGTTTAATAGTTTATCAGCTACTGTCAAGAGTATACTGCTTCATGCAGCAGAAAGAAAATGCAGGAGGCAGCACGTGGTCATTTCTCCCCCTTCTGATTGCCTTCAAATCCCAGGTTTAATGTACTTCACGCTGCAGAAACCCACATAGCCATAGGGAACAAGATGTATTTCCACCAAGTCCTGTGTACCTGTGGTGGCAATTGTGGTCCAACAGATCAAGCAGGAGAGTGATGAGACAGGTCCACCACTCGCCCTCAGCAGGATGCACAGGCATTCAGATAACCTGCAAATGACAAAAAATACCTACACTGCAGTATCACAGCTTTGTTCTGTGTATGTATCTGCAGTTTTAAATCATTCTGGCTTCTTTACCACTGGCCGAGAGCACAGGGTGAGGAGGAAGGTTTTCAATACCTAGCTAACATACACAGAGATATATTATGAGCGTGGATATTTACAAATGTGGGGCCTGGGGAGTTACAACTCTTTTACTCAAAAATTCACAGAAGACATGAGAGCAACTTCTGCCAAAACACATCCGTTATGTCTGAGCAAACACTCATGAGAAAAATGTTGTCATTTTCTGCAGTTGTATTACATAGCAAACATTAGTGCTGATAATTAAAGGGTACATTCAAGCTTCTGTTTTGTATTTAAACTGTTCCCTTTCAGTTCCAATACACTTTAACACCTATGTTTGCTGTACTTTCAGTGATTTTCTGAATGGCTTTATTCTGTGAAAGTACAGTCTCTGATTGCTGCACAATGTGTTTTGTATTCTTAAATGCTTGTAATGTTCCATGTGATTTTGAAATGTAGTTTTATCCGAATCAGCAGTAAAACATCTGAAGTCAAAGGATAATTGCCAAAACAGCATTAACTTCTTTTACCTGAATAAAAAATAACCTTTGAAAAAGTACCTTGCAGCTACACAGATCGACAAAATGCATCAATTATATTTTTGCTCACTTTATAATTACACTGCAGTGAGAGCACAGTGAACTTTCCTACACAGTTGATTAACCATAAGGTTACTGCTATTAAGCCACTTTCAGAAACAACAGCTTGCACTGTAATTTAATAACAGAACTCTAAAAATCTGACATCCATACAAGCTTCAATTTAAAGAACACAAGTGAACAGCAAAACCTCGAGTACAGCAAAGGGTTCCTTGTCACTTTGGACAGGCATGTAGGGTATAGGAATTTGTAGGAAGGTTCCAACATCTGGGTAACTAGAACAAAATCTCCAGGATAATTTGATATTTTTGTAGTATTTTCTGAAATTATTGCAACCAGAAAAATATTGCTGTTTCTGCCGTATCACTGATGAAACGCGTCCCCTTTTTTCCTCTGTGTTCTTAACATTGTATTTTGCAGAAACACTCAGTGAAGCCCGGCCAGCTGCTGTATTTCTGTCTGACCTGTCCTAAAGTTCATTTATACCACAAGTGAAACACACTAGAATAGTCTAAACCTGGCCAACCTCTTAATGGAACAGAATAATAGTAAAATGTGTGCTGGTTAATGATACCTAGTTAAGAAGACAGAGCAGCCTATTATTAGTCCTATTGACAGAACAAGGGGAATGATTTCATACTAAAAGAGAGGAGATTTAGGTTGTAAAGAATAAGTGTTTTACAGTAGGGTGATGAAGCACTGGAACAGTTTGCTCAGACATGTGGAGTATACCCTGTTCCTGAAGGCATTCACGGTCAGGCTTGATGGGGCTCTGAGCACCCTGATGTAGTTGTAGGTGTCCCTGTTCATTGTAGGGGAGTTGGACAAGATGGGCTTTAAGGGTCTCAAATTATTCTATCATTCTATGATTAATTACATTTGCTTTACAATGTAGGATGCACAACACTGCTCCCACGTTCAATCACAATTTTTTGTGCTGGCCGAGGATGTCCCCTATTTTCCCTGTATCACATGTTTCCAGAGGTAGCAGCACTTCTCAGCTTTCCAGGGTGTCCAACACAGAAAGAAAACAAACGAACAAAAAAATCAAGATTCTTTATCAGTGGGATAACAGAAGTATATAAAAATGCAAAAAAAAAATTAGAGATTACTCCTGTATATAAACCAGCGCTTCTGTTATTACAACTGTGTTAAAACAGGTTGAAAACTGCAAAATTCATTTTAAAATTACTGTATTACTGGAGCGGTCTGCTCTTTTCTGTGGTAGAATGTGAGTAACAACAACAGATAGACAGAGCTGAGGACCTGCTACTTCTCGTGTTGGGAATTTGATTTCTTCTCACATTCATCTGAACAAAACCTCTCTTCCATGGGCTCTCCAGAGAGAGAATAGGGAGCAGAGCCAGGGCACTCTTGTGAAAAATGCCACCCACATGACACAAGCTGGGGATCTGACATGTGATGTGGTAACTGCAGACAAGCTGAGCTGGAGCTGAGGCAGTGTCTTGGTTTTATAACCAATTTCCAGTTCTATAACACATCATTTCTTCCTCATGGCCACGTTTTTTTTTTTCTTTGAAGGACTATTCTTTATTCATTAAAATCTTCTCTGTGTGTCAAGAACGTCATAAGAAGAAATTATTAAAAGCAACGGGCGTAAAGATCCTCATTCTACTGTTTTACTAAAGTGCTTAGAGCCTGAGAAAAATTAGGTGAATTCACATTTCACATGTGTTTAAATTGCTAATCTCATGGCTGTATCTGTATTAGTGAATACATTTGTGGTAACATTTACTTTATAATATTTTGGCAGAACTGTTATAAAAATTGTTATAAGGCCTAGGAGTGGAACTGAACCATGAAAGCTAAATTGTAAGCTGCTGTAAAGCTGGGTTATTAGTATGACAGAATAAAATTTCACACACACAAGAGCTTCTAAGTTGCAATATTTTGAGAGCAAGAAGAAAGGGGTGGGGAAGTGTGATCAAAGTCATCTCAGTTCGTTCTGATACTTCACTGAATGCTGCCATATTAATGTGTTGGTTTTGTCTGTTCTGTTTCTCAGGCATTTGGTGATATTCCTGGAATAAGTCTTTTGGGTAATGAAGTGAGCACAGCCCAGGAGTATGTAAGTGAAACGGACAGTGTGCTGCATACATCTTCACACATCGAGCTGAGGGAGAGGAAAAAGAGTACAGCTAAAGGTATTATTCTCAATTTCTGTACCTAGTGAAAAATAATGCTGATACTTAAACACAAATCTATGGGATGCATAGGAAGCAGTCCATTAGAAAAGAGTTTTGCTTGGAAGCATGAGGGTGCACTTGGTTAGGAGGAAGTTTCACAGCTACATTTTCCTTTGGGCCTTCCTCCTTGTGTGGTATCATCAGCCTGTCACAAAAGTTCTGGAGGGCTGAGGAGCTGCCATTCCTTACCCAAACCCAGTTGCGCTTTCCTCTCTGAACCTCAGTACAAGCAATCTGGAGCAATCTCTCTGGAGCAAGGACCAGCGCTGCAAGTATGCTGCACACATACATAAATAAGGACCATGCAGACATGGCACTGAGGGACATAAGTTGGTGGGCATAGTAGCGATGGGTTGATGGTTGGGTTAGATGGTCTTAGAGGTCTTTTCCAGCCTTAGTGATTTTGTGATTCTAAAGCACGTGCTGCAGTGCTCCCCATCTCTTAGACTTGCACTGCACTTTGCATCCTGTGCTGAAGCACTGATGCTTTCTGGTGTTTACACAGTTTGTGTAAACTGGAGATTGCCCACATATATTGAATTATCAGGTGAAGTTGGTGCTGATAAAAGTGTTAGTTTACAAAGAATTGTGTAACACACTCAGCATCCCTAGACTTCATAGTTAATGCAAAGTACCTCTCTCTTTCTTTAGCATGGTCTCAGTGAAGCCATACATAGTACGGAGTTCTATCAGTGCGAGCTTTCTAATGCTCTCTCTGGAGCAAAGTTTGGCTCAAAGCACATAACTACTTTAAAATCCATGCGAGTCTTATCTGCTGACTGAGAAACCTTGAGAAGTTCACTTAAGGCAAAGTTTTTCAAAGTAAAGTAGATAAGCTTACTTTGTGGACTCTTGTTCATGCGCTACTCTTGTTGGGGTAATTATGACCCATGTATTTACATCACACTTTTCTCCACTTTTTTTTTTTATTATTATTATTTTGTAATCTTCAGGAAATCCAGTTACTTCTGACAAGAAATGATTCCTGGAAGACTGTATAGTCCACTGAGTTGTTTACAACATCATTCACATCCATGATACAATTGCTGTCTGACAGGATTTACAGTTCTGATGTCCATACATCTCTGCATACAGCATTATCCTGCAAATTCATGGTCCATTGCTCTTCTATGGCTTCAACAAACATTTCTGTGTGAGGAGCTCACTGGAGCAGATCAAGGATCTGATATATAATTATTATGTGTGAGTTTTTCCCTTCCAAACCTTCCCAGGTTTCTCAGGTTTTCTTGTACCTGCCTTCTCCTCTAACATTGGGAAAAATATTACTAATTTGTCTTTCATTTCATGAATCAGATGGCCAGCATTTTCAGTAATAGTTCAAAGCACAGCAAGTAATTGCAAGGATGCAAAGATGCCCAGAAAAGGAACAATGATGGCTTCATGCCATGAAAAACCACCAGTTCTGAAGGCAAGTCCCAGCAGGCTGCAAAATTTACATGATCCCAGAGGAGATCAGCTTGCTAGGATCTTAATGTTGATCACACCTCCTTCTCTGGGAGCTATGGTATCTGAGAGCAACCTGGAGATCATCCTTCCGCTTTTTTAGTAGTACTGAAGTATTGCTCATTAGTTTGAACCTGTTATTGCCTAGTCTATTTGGTTTCATACAAATGCATAAGAAATGAAGCCCATGCCCAAAAGGCAAGGATGCATAAGACAGCAGCTGGAGAAGGTGGGAAGGCAAACAGAAGTGAGAAAAGTGAATGTTTTCTTCTCAGGTCATGAAAGTCAGCAGCAAATGCAGAAATAGAGGGCAGGCAGGCCCTGGCACTTGGTCTTCTCTGTTCTGGAATCCTTTTTGTCCTGGAAATGCAGACAGAAAAGGGAAGACTGTCATCTTCCTGCAATTTTGAATCATTCATGTAGAACGCTTATTCCATTAACAGCAGTGATATTTTTCTAAAAAGTATGTTTTTCTGATGTTCCTTTGTTCATACTGGTAAGTTAAAACTCTTTACAGATGCGCTTGCCTCTATATAATCTTTCCCGATGTCTTGAACATTGTTGATTAATTTTGATACGTAAACCTATGATTTATGTCCCCCCAAATTATCATTAAATTATACTACATGCAACCTGGAAATTTAAATGTCAATCCTGAAAGCGGTTTATCTTTGGTTTTGAAATATAATGATATACTTTCCATTTTTTTCTTCTTCTAATTGATTTGTGTGTTTATATGTGTGTTTATATGTGTGTTTACATGTGTAATGTCAGGACAGGAATGGTGTTAAAGTCTTCTGAATGTCTATAAGCTGTGATGTAATTTTGGTGATTTCTCTTGCATCACATATCACTTGGATAGCTACTCTCTCTCATCGCAGGAATAAAATTGTCTTAATTTTTGACTTTGCCTTTTGACATCTTAGACAGACATATAAAATTTAAAAAAAGAAGCTAACTGAAGAGAAGCTGTCCAATCCCAGAATTTTTCTGTGAAATCTTTCTACCTTAGTGGAATTCCTTTATTCACCAATTGCCCCAGCATCTGTCAAGTGACACAAACAGTCTGGCTGAGGTAACTAGGATTCTCTGTGTAAATGGCTGTTCTCCGCTATGAGCTTACCTCCTTCTTTGGGGCCTCCTGCTGCTTATAGGGAATGGTACCAAGTAGATAAACTACTGTAGGTAGTACTGTACTTTGCCCATCTTCTTGGCCTTAGGTTTTTATTTGAGTGTGACTGAACATAATAATAAAAAATTCCTTTGGACATTTGTATGTCCTGGGTTGCCCACACCGAATTAAGATATTCCAGTTTGGATGTGTAAGATTTTTACTTCATTATAGGTATTATACCAGTATACCTAGAGGGTAGGAGTTGAATGGCTGGGGCCAGGCTCTTTTTTGTTGGTGCCCAGTGATAGAACAAGGGGCATTGGGCACAAACTAGAACAAAGAAAGTTCCACGAGAACGTGAAGAAAAATTTATTTACTGTGAGAGTGACAGAGCACTGGATCAGGATGCCCAGAGAGGTTGTGGTGTCTCCTCTGAAGGTATTAAAAATTCACCTGGATATTTTCCTGCACAACCTGCTGTTGAGAACCTGCTTTAGCTGGGGGTTGAACCGGATGATCTTTCTTTCACCCCCTACACTTCTGTGGTTCTGTGACTCTGTGATTTAGTCTGGTAGAAAAACTGACTCTAGCCGTGGAGACAGGACACCACACCTTCAGTTTCAATAGCATTGTTTATTTTTTTAACAAATGTGGATCTGGAGTCAAGTCTCTGTTCAGCTGAAGGACTTTGTCCACCATTTTTATTCCTCAGCTATGTTGCCACATTTCCACTGACTTTTGTCTGATCTGGAATGCATGATTTTGCAACAGTACTTATTCTTGAAAAATAAATTGAAAGTAGTCTTAAATATTATGTTTGTTTGTTTGTTTTTTCTCTGAAAATGTATAATCCTACCTGTTAATTTTGATTACAGTATGTTCCCATGGTTGTTGGTCAGTATATATTTGGTGATATTTGCCTTTGAAATTGTTTTCTAAAATGCTCTTACCAGCAACACCATCCATAATGCTCATTTATAGTTGGATAGTAATTACCTGCCTATGCAGTGTTCTTTTACAACAATTTTCTCCCGTGTAGCTATATATATGTAGTCATTACTGAAAAGTGTAAATAAAGAATCCTTTTAGTGGTGTAGTTTCCCTAGGTACCTACTGTGCTCTTATTATCTAAAACATACTCCCCATCTGTAGTTCTGTTCTATTAAAGGATAAAGACATGAGTATGAATTAAAAATTAAAATGCTTGTTGTAGATTGGAGAGCAGGGTCTATTAGAATATATCTGGCACTAGGCTCACAGTGCAATAGATAGATTACACTAAGCACCGGTTAAGCAAGAGGATGAAAAATGAGTGATTTTCATCATTCAGTTAAATATAGTGCTAAGTGGTATGTGCTAGCATTAAAAGCAAATTACTTAGCACTTCACCAATCACAGCATGAGAGCATTCCATTGGAAGCAGTATTTCCAGTGATGCTCAGTCCTCAGTTTTATTAAATAAATCAGCTGTTAATGCTTAAGGAAGCAGTCAAAGATGTATTCCTATGATAATAAAAAGATTGGAAATGTAAAAATAAAGAGAAACAGTACCTCATTTTAATTAAATACTCCATGGAAACCTGCCTCTCTCTTAACAACAAAAGCTCAAAGAGCTTGTGGATATGTACCTTGTTCAGGTCTTTCTTTCTTACTAATGAATATGGCCTTCCCATTTTTTTTTTCTCTATAATGACATCTTTTTTTCTCATAAATCTGCCATCACATCCCCGAACACTTTGATGAGCTTTTCTGAACCCCTTTTATATCTCCTTGATAGGATGTTATTAACCAGGAATCTAGAGATGAGGAGCCTGATCTTCAGCATAGGTACTTTATGGCTGCTCAGTTAAAGACAATAGAGATCTGAGAATTACTCCATCAGAGATATTGGCACAGAGTGCGACCATTATATCACGCAGCATTATTATTTCCTCTACAGCTATGGGCATTAGGAGATACTTGGTAGCTGAGTGGAATTGGTTCTTGCAAAGCATCTGCTACCAGAACGTGTAGAAACTGTGAACAATCACAAACATTTCGAAGTTCCAAACCATCCCTAAGCCCCAGATTGCTTCCAATCTGATGGACTCACCTGACAGGAGACACACAGCAAAGGTTCTGGGGGCAACACAAGCAGAAGTTGGGCCTAAGTCTGACATAAAGCTCTTCCAGAGTCATTGTTAGGACAATTTGGTCATGGGAAGAAGGATAAAGAAGGATATGGGTCTATCAGCTTAAATTATTTAATTTTTTAATTATTATTATTTTTTGGAGAACCATAGCCAAGGGTAAGCTAGATATAGTTTACCTATTTTTAATACAAATGTTTGTTGGATGTGTGTTCTCTTTGGTCCCTACATTTCTGGAGTTCTAAGGACTAGCTAAAATTATCTTTTCCTTTTGTGTATAACTTTATTAAAATCATTGAATCTATACAGCAGATTTTTTTCCACTAACAGTGTAGGAGAAAGATGTTGGGCCTAGAAGAAATATCTTGTGAAGTCTTGGCATATTTCAAAATGTTTCCGTCTGAAAAAAGATCAATATATTACAACCTGTGCTCTAAAATAAGGCACTTAAAGAATACTTCCTTCAATTGGTGCAGCAGATTTTCATACTCTTTCATCTAATTTCTTTTACTTAGATACGCACTCAGAAGTTTGTTTTCCTTGATATTTATTCAAAGTACCTTTTATTTCTCAAACCTTAAAACAACACAAATTCTTCTTGGTACCAATGTAACCTTTCATTTAAAAAATATTTAAGTACATAATTTTTAACCTATTTTTCAAAATATGTAATTCATCTTTTCATTTTCTTGGCTGACATGTACAAATACTGATGCATACTTTCTGGGTATGCCAGTCCTGTCATATTCCCTAATATGAAATAATGACACAAGCTTGACTTAACTAAACATAATAGGGCATATTTCTATGGCATTCTTTATGGGAGGTATATGCATGGATTTTGCTACTTGCTAATGAAATCGGTAAAGTTCCTCGTTTGTACTAAGATATACATTTATAATAGCTTTGTACTCCAAGAGTGCAGATTCCTTATGTAATAAAATAAAAAAATAAAATAAACAAAAAAAACCCCTTTAGGCAGCATTGTTTTGCATTAATTTTGGAGTTCTGTCATGCAATTAAAAAAAAAAAACAACCATTAACATCGAATTCGGAGCAATACACAGTTATCTTCGCATCTGAAGCCAGTGTGTGAGTGTGTGTTCTTGTGTATAAAATGAAAGCAGGACAGTTTTCAGTGGCAAGGCTTTGTATTCCACGCATTATCAGCAGTTGGTCTGTTGTCCATGCTATGTATTTCTTTCCTTTATTTCCTTTCTTTTTGCTTTTTCCATGAAAAGTCAGTGTTTGAAGGCTTTTATATTTTTCTAGAAAATATTAAATTAAATATTCATATCACCTGGGAATAGAAGAAATGTTCTGAGAACGTTTTATAATTTTTCATAGAATCCTTCCAATTAGAGATGGAAAAGTGTAACATTTAAAAAATGATGGACATAAATCAGCTTACAGACTCCTGTTATTTCCTTTCTTTCCAGGTTCCCGTTTTGAGTTGCTGATATTTAGAGTCCAAACATTTTGTGGATAGCTGATGCTGAAAAAGCTACCACGTTACATTGGACTTTTAAATGCTGGCTTGTATCTATGAATCCACCCCTTCATGTACATGAGCATAGTTTATCACAAACGTGGTGTATAACTTTAGTCTGGAGCTATACTTAAAAACAGAGGGCTAGACAGAGAGTGTTAGAAGAGCAAAACGTGGTCCAAAAAGAAAATAACAAGATCAGCTTAAGAACTGTTGCATTCAGGTTTGTAATTTTCAGTCTTCCTCTTCTACCCTTGCTGTGGACACAAGCTCTTTGAGCACAGCTGTGCTTTCTCCTGTGGGAGCTGCTCCTGTGAGAGCTCTCCCTCACCCATTTCAGGATGAGCAAATGCCTTGCGTTACTGACATCCAAGCTTTGCAGGGCCATTTTAACTGAGACACCTGGTGAGAATATTCACATGAACAGCTCCACCTGCAGACCTGAGTGCACTAATTAATTTTTGAGAGAAGGGTGGTGAGGACTGGTGGGGCTGATGTTATTCCTTCATCTGGCGCAGCTGCAGCTGAAATGGATTTCTGCTTTGTGTGCATCTCTGTGTTAAACATGTTTATTTGGAAGTCTTGTGTTTCTTATTTGACTGCAAATGTTGTGAACGGTAAAGAAGAGCTTTGAGGTGGGAGTTCTCACAGATGGTTAAGTGTCTGGGGATAATACGTGGATTTTAATGCTCATTACAGACTGAGATGAAGAAATGTTCAAGCATTCTATGCCATGAGAATGAAAGGGAAAGCAAGAGTCTACATCTGCATTAGGAGTAGTATAGTAGAGTAGGAACAGATCCACAGAGGAAAATAGCTGGTGCTGCAGATCTGACATGCATGCTGCAGGTTGTGGTGGTTTATTTCAGATCATTTTCATCAGGTCCAATGAACTTAGTATCCATTATGTGATGGTGTAAACAAAATTCATTCCTAGAATAAACTTTCAGAAATAAATTGGAATAATCTTCCAGCCTAACTTTATCTAAGGAAGATAGTGAATATAAGCCAGGATTGCCACAGTGTGAACAAAGCTCATTTAGTTGGAGCAACAACAAGATGCCCCAAAGCTGATCTAAGTCACTAATGTAGGGACCTCCAAAGCTGCCCAGGCCACATGGGTAGGCAAGGCGCAAAACGTCCATCTAATTAATTGAAGCTGATGGCTGTCCACTATAGAAATGTTCTTGGCTCTGTAGTGACTTTTAGTCCCACCCCTACCATGCTTACCAGCAAAGTCACTAGGTAGCTTGATTTTGAAACTCAAAAATAGTCCTACATAATTATTAGCTTTCACTCTAATATTGCTGGTGGTATTTGTCCTCTTTCAGCTTTGTCATGGAGGAACTTAACGGACGTTACTCTAAAAAGGCAAACGTGACATTGGCTGTGCCTTTGGCTTCCTCTAGTATACTCAGTGTCCCTTCTTTGTATCTGTGACTGCTCATCTGCTGTAGATGGGGAGTCCCATTTAAACTGCAGGCTGCAGTCCTTTGCTGCCTACTTAGCTGGAGCTTATGCAGTCCTAGCTATGTTGTTCCTGGGTGAGATGAAACAAAAACATGCTGGGAATGATACTGGTTCAAGTGAAGGACCCGACCTGATAACTACTCAAGGTTTTCAATAGATGGGACCTGAATGGCATCATACAAGGTCAGAGTCAGAGAGGGCTACAGTGATTTTACTGGCTTTACAATGTTCCTGAAAGGGGAGTGATTTGTCTGGGTAATTAGGTCAGGACTGTAATAGTTTGGCTTTCTTTTATCCTTGTTATGGGGATAACTCTTATTTGTTTTTTCTTCTCCACAGGCTCAGCTGTACTGAGATCAGGCTCAGTACAATTTCAAAATTGACATGGTCCTTATCAGAAGTTAGTAATTGGATAGTGCAACCCATTTGTTTGATAAAGCTGAACTGTTCATTTTTGGTTTCTAAAAGCTAATAGGCATTGTTTCTTCTTTGACATTTGATTTTAATGGCTGTAATGTTGCTCCTGTCTCAACAGCTATATGTCTGAGTGCTTTTCTTGACTCTCAGCTTTCTCTGCAGGCTGCAAGAGACTCTCTTTAACTCTTCAGCTTCTGGCACTGGAGGTAGTTTCCACATTGCTTCAAATGCTGCAGTTTGAATGGAGTTGTCACAGGCTAAGTGCTGGGATTCAGTGGTGAATTAAAGCTGAAAGTAGAGGTTTAGTATTTCTATGTCTGCCTAGCTTTAGTTAGTTCAGAAATAGTGTAATCATAAAAAATCTCTTTGCTGTGGTTCTGCTTCAGTGTGATCCTATGAAAGTTGCCAAGGAGGGGAAAAACTTTATGAAAAAAAGATGTATATAAAACTCATCTGACCATTTTGCTTGCCGTTGATGGAGTTCTTTGAGATATAACTATTTTCCTGTAAGACTGGCTTCCTGCAGTTCCTTTTCCTTCAGCCTTCAAGCAAAATCAATTCATGAACTATGCAACACTGCTTTAAGGCTCTTTTTATGAGGGAAGGCTAATCTACATATGGCATTGTCCTTACTTTACAGTCTTTTAATTGGCTACAAGCAGCTTACCATATTGATTGAAAAATTCTTCTTGTTACATTCAGAGCTATAGCTAATTATGATCTTTCTCCTCTACTTGTCTTCTTGATTTGTAGCTCTAGTTGCCTTCTCAGGAGCTCCCTCCTTTCTCTTTCAGCCCAGAGTCTCCTCTACTAGAGCATGTTTCCACTCTGGCTTTGTAATACCTCATGTTTAAGATGCTGCTGTTACCAAGGCATTGAATAAAATGGACCCCTGCTCTGAGGTCAGATGGCAAATTCTACTTTCCAAATAAATACAGGGATGCTTCAGAAAATATCACTGTGTTAGCCTAAGATTGGATGTTGAGAGAATATTTCACCAGTGAAATAGAAAACATAAATTAAAAAAAAAAAGTAGAGCCTAAGGGTTTTGTAGTTCTATGGGGGCTAATGAGAGGTTATGTGGAAGTGTTCAGTCAGTAAATAAAATGCATATTTCATTACAGTTAAATACAGTAGGATCCTTACTGAAAGGGTTGTTAAAAACAACAGTTGTCACTCTTGATAACTGCAGATATGCAGCAAAGTTAATTCATTAACTCATTATTATGGAAGGAGTAGCAGAAGAAAATGTTATGATGAAGTATTATTTTCCAGCAATTTGACTGTAGTAATTTCTCCTAGACTGTGATCCAATGATCTACGAACTTCTAACTCCTGCAAAAAAATGTGTTAAATATTGCAGAAGATCCATCTTATTTTTAAGACTGGGGCATCAGATTGCTGTATAATCCTGACTGCTGATGCAATCAATGGAAAATCTGTCTAAGAGAGATGTGAAATGGCATGCCACACTGTGTCATGAGTAAAACTGACTGAAAAAATTCCACTTGACACCCTGTGTCACAGAAATTTTAGCATAATTCAGGGACTCAGATGAAAATTATTCAAAGATCTGGAAAACGGTGTCATCAATCTCTGTGGAATAAAATGTGTGAATTATTTTTATTGTTCCATGTCTTTGAAATCTGTATTTCCTTCTTTTATGTCTTCTTTTAGGTTCTTAATTCAAATGAGATCAAATGTGTTCTGCCTGAATGTCATATATATGTATATATTTTTACATACATGTATATATGTATATTGTAGTATATAATAGAACTATGATTAACTGTATGAATAATTACTAGCTGCAACTGAACAATTCAGACGGATAGTTTCAATAAGAAAACAACATGGGGTCATTATAAGGTTCTGGTCGCTGCCCCCAGTTCTAGAAAATACTATAGTTCTATGAACCGCCAATCTGAA
This sequence comes from Oreortyx pictus, assembly GCA_036925125.1. NCBI lineage: Eukaryota > Metazoa > Chordata > Aves > Galliformes > Odontophoridae > Oreortyx > Oreortyx pictus. Next base: position 81,325,376 of record JAUPFR010000003.1, on the reverse strand, counting down.
CTGGTGATAAAATATCCCAAGTAGGCTCACATTAAGCTGGATAATATGCAGGCTGCTTGATTTGTATTGAATATGTGTCTGGTGGCTGGAACCCACTGTAATGAACTAGCCCACAAATCACAGCTTAATGGGAATCTACTTATACATATTGCTTAATTAAAAGTTGTGAGCTTATTAACATGTGTCTTTGGCACTGAGCTTTGGGGATGTAATCTCTGTGCAAATAAGACTAGGTTGTAAAGCTTTTATAGATTGACAATGATATTAAATTCCATACCTTAATAACCCAATGAATGGTTTCTATTTTGTATTTATTCACTGTTTTGACAAACCATTTGTTTGTAATCCTTTACAATGTAGGACAGTGTACTTGTTTTATATGAGAAGGTGGGGCTGCTGATATTTCATCTACTTCTGTTGCCTTTCTTAAATTTTTGGGTTTTTTTTTGTGGGGGGGAGGGGTGTTGATAGCTATTTTGGCTGACATGCTGTATGAAAACTGTTGAATCATGGCCTGAACCACTGATTGATCACCTGAGGTGAGCACTGAGTCAGCCACAGGGGCACAGGTGAAGGTAATGTACCTGTGTGATTGGAAGGGGTGGAGTCTGGCTCCACCTCTTCCAGACCCTATTTAAGGGCTGACCACCACCGGAGAAGGATCTCTTGTTGGAGATCCCTCCCCAGTGGAGTTATTGGCAAGTCTCAACCATCTTAAAAGGTGAGCTATTCTCTTCTTACTAATTGTCTGTATGCTATCTACTTGAGCCTATCTAAAACATACCATCTTCTGCACTATTTCCTGTGAGTGCTATTCTTAGGGGTTATTTGCCTTACACGTGCAGACTCAGAAACATTAGTTATTACAGATACACCACACCATTAGTTAGGGTTGTGCCAGTGTTTCTGTTATGAACTTCTGTTTTCAGGGCTTTATAACTCTATTGCAATAATTTGCTTGGGGCATAAACTTGGAGTAGAAGTTCTGAAAATAGGATAAAGTTTCTGACCAACTAAAAAAAAATCTGTAGTGTGTTTCTCTTTGCTTAGTTACATGACTTTATTTTCCATTTTTGCATAGTTAACTTAGAAACAATTTCTTGCAACTTCTTTTTGTTTGCATGTTGGACGTAATATCCTAAGCAGGCTGTTTTTCTTTCATCATCTCAGCTAATTCCACTTAATATTTCATATTGCTTTCATTTTACTTAATGATAATAATATTAGAGCAAAGCAATCTCTTGTAAGCCTCTAAAAACATGACTTCTGAATGAGATACTTCATCTTCAAGAATTCTTAGGTTATTTCATCCTGTTTGGCATGTCCCCCTTAGATACTTTACAATAAGATGGTGCCACGTGGAAGAAAGAGGAATAAAAATGGTAAATAGAGAGATGAGCTTTCCAAAGTTTTTGCAAGTAACTGGTTCAATCTAGATTCTGTCCTAGCCCTTCATATAACAATGGATGTAGAAATGGGATTCAATCACAACAAGCAGAGGTCCAGCAGACTTGGACAAGGGAGTGACATTTCACATACCCTGAGTTGTAAGCTTGACATAACTGTTGGTGTATGCGTAAGTTTTTACAGTGTTATATTATAATGAAGTATCAAGCAGAAATGACTAACAACTAGATATTTCTTCCTAGAATGTGAAGTTTATGAATACGTAATAATTTAAGAAATAGGGAATTGTTTTCAATGTATATGCTAAAGATAAACTGATGAACTGCATGAGCTAACCCAAATTAACTGCCATGGAAATTGAATAAGCTAAGCTATACTAAAACACTCATGAAGGGTTTCCTATTTTAGCCCTCAAAGTTTGAGTTAGGACAGCTTTTTTTGCACTTGCTTCTTTTATTTATTTATTTATTTTGCATTCTCCTGTAGATCTGACAGATTAAAAAACAATTATTTCAGGTTGGTACAAAGCTCAGCTATTTTGGCCAATTAACTGGAAAATATCGAGTCAGATGGGGTTTTGATTTCAGACTTTACATAGTATAACAAAAAGGAATTTTGAAATAAGTAGTTGTTTCAACCTGAATTGTAAAAAATGTTTAATTAAAAAATGTAGTCACTGACAGAGCTGAATATTCTTGAGGGAAATTATTTTGACAAAGAAACTCAGCAACACTTCCACTTATATTCATAAATCCATTTGATGGTACCTTTTTGTCTAACAAAATTTTCCCCTGCTTTAATCCCAAGGCTACACTCTTAGGACCTGACTCAAGAAAGCAATTAAATACCACTGATGTCTGTGAAACTTGAAAAAGCATTTGAAGTCTTGAACATGTTAAGTTCTTGGCCTGATTCCTTCTGAACTTCATTCTTTAGAAATCTACTCTTTCTTAATTAATTTGATTAAGTAACATTTTGTCTGAGACACTCTCCATTGTGAAGAAAAGTAAGAAGAGCTAGTTGGCAGTTAGACTAATGAGAAAATGATAATTTCTCTAATACCCTGCCAGGGTCCAGTAAAATACTATTCGCATTAAAATAAAAGTTATATTTCCCTAATCTTTTAGAGATGTGTGATTCTTTCAAAATGATATTCAAATCAAAGACTTATTACTGTCCCAAGCTTTAGCTCATTTGTTCTAAGAGGTATGCTTGAATTCAAGCAGAGAAAAAGGAGAATTACAAGTCTTGCCTGACTTGCTTTTGTGTCATATCATTTCCACAATTTATTCCATGTATTTAATTTTCTTTTTGTAAATATGGACTTATATATGCCTTTTGAATGGTCTTGCTCATTAGGCAGCTAAGCATTGCATTGAAAGTAAAGTTTGACAATTATTTTACCTGGATAAGAAGCCCAGAGACAATGACCTCAGCTCTCAATGTGTACTACAGACAGCTGAGGTGATTAACCCACTATCATCCTTACTTAGTGTCTGTTTCAAGGAAGCCTCTCAAAGGGCATTAAGGGAGGAAGCTAAATCAAATCAGGGTACCAGGAGAGAAAGGGACAGCCAGCAATGAAGTATCTGAAGAGCTCTGGGAACACTGCCCAGCCTCTGTTAAGGGGGGGGTGAAGGTAGTAGTTTAGCTATTGTCAGTAGTGGGGGAGGCTTCAGCAGCAGCAGTCATGGCAGTGTTCTCCTGAGAGATGAGTGTAGGGAACCTGCTTTGGCAGGGGGTTTGGAATCGATGATCTCTTAAGGTCCCTTCCAACCCTTATGATTCTATGAGTGTAGAGTTCATGGCTCTAGAACTACTTCTGTGTCCATCTACAACTCCCAACCCACAGGCTGTGCTTGCAGAAGCTTATGCCAAAATCCACATCCTCTTATGCTGCCACATTCAGTGGCTCACTGAGGTACTGAAGTAATGTGCACTGGTCTCCAGTGGAAAACTCTAATTCTGGAATTTCTGGGATGCAAATACCAACACAACGGGCAAGGCTCTGGAAAATTTCAAGCTATCAGAGTGGCTGACTCGATCAGCAGATTTTATGCCACCGCTCATTCTGTGCTTCAGTGACTGAGCACAAGGTGACATGCCAAGACCAGAGGTAAATCCAAACCTCAGACAAGATCGCACTCACCAGCCTTTGCACAGATGACACTTCACCAAAAAAAACCCAAGTTGAAGCCATTAATGCCACACTTTTCTGGTCTTCTATGTATGTCGTTCAGATCTTCCTCCACACAAGTACGCAAGCATACTTTTTCAAGGCTCTAATTTATATTCAGAAAGAATGTTCTCAGTCTTAATGGAATTCACAGTTAATCTTCAGGGGAAAAAAAATCAGCATTCTTATGTGAAATTAGGTGTATATTGCTTAATCAAGTTTTTTCCAAATTAATTTACTAACAATAAGTATTCATTCTGGTTCTCTTTCAAAACTCCCTTGTTTCAATATAGCTAATAATTTTTACATGGCTGCAGCTAATTATCAAAGAAAAACTAATGAGGTGGCTCATGATTTAGTGCAATAAGTACTTCTTATAAGACATTATTCTATCTTTTCTGTTTATTTTCAAAAATGTTCATATTATTTAATTCTATCTTTTTCTGTACTGTAGGTGTACCAGGAACAAATTAAGTTTTATCTGCTGTTCCAAGATGGCACCAGTGAATAGAATTCAATTTTCTTCACTAAAAGTAATCTGTCATGTACTTCAGAATAGCATCCTTCCTTCTTCAGTACCACATCAGCTTTATGCCCAGACACCGAGCCCAATGAAAAAGATATTATGCTATCCAGACTACAGAACAGGAATAAGTTCCAGAGAAGTAAACTCTAGACAGGCCTGAACAGGTAGGCAGCTGGCCACAAGGCCTCCTTGTACAATTGTGAAGTCATATGAAGGCCCTTCAGAAATCTCTATGAAAGCCAAAAATTTCACTTTGCCCCATAGACCCAATCTTCAGTAGCAATGATCTGGAAAGGTATTCTTTTACCTTTTTTCAGGTGTACTACTGTCTTTTTTTTCTCCAGCTCCCAGAATCTCTCTTCAATTAGGAGTGTTCAGAGACAATCCTGGAAGACTGATGACCACAGATACACCATCATGATGACAGGATAAAGCATTTTTTATGTTGACTTCATTGCTTGGAAAACTGACACTAAGTTGGCTTCAACCAAGTTGACATTTGTTGAGTGCAAAGTACAGGAAGAGTTCTGTCAACGAGGTATATCAAATAGTTATTTCAAACAGCACGCCTGACTGTACCCCCTTGAATTAAACCCCACTCCCTCCTAGGTCATCTGGATCATTGCTCACATGTGCTGGGGAGCAGACACTAATACAGCACCCAAATCATTATACAGCAACCAAACAAAAAAGGTTTGTTTGGTTCAGGCTGCTAAGGCAGAGTTGTACTTCTTAAGTAATTAAGACAATAGGGCTACTGGTGTACTGTTCTGAGGAATGCCACTGGTGATAATAGCACCCATGCAAAAAAAATAAAATAAAAACTTTTCTACCTATATTGTCTAGATGTCTTGAGCTCACTGAGCAGGAACTGGAGAAATAAGAGGCAAATTTTCATTTATTCTCTAATGGTCCCAGAGGAAATCAGTGCAGTGAAGAAATTAATGAAAATGTTTCTTAATTTTTTAAGCAAAATTTGGGCTGAACTTAAATTGAATTCAGAAAAAATCAGATAATCTAGTTGTAATCTAAGTCAATATTCCCACCAGGACTTATCTAGAACGTATACTGAAGCATTTACTTTATAATGCTATTTATTTTATTATTCTTTCCCTCCCATCAGGCCATACCCAGAAATTAAAGAGTTCTCTCTATCCACTGTGTAAATACAGCTTAAGTGCTGATAGTGCAGGCTTTTTCTCATTCTCCTGCTAATCTACGTGCCTCTAAAGGTGGGATGACCACTCATTTTCTGTCCTAGAGCATTTTAGGCTCCAGCCCTAAATGGGTAGAGGAGAGTATGTTCTATTTCAGAGGAGCAAGGACAAATATCAGTATTTTCCAATGACCCCTGAGAAATCATCCAACTGTAAAAGCACCTAGTACTTCAGTGTCCATACAAGACAGGAAAAACTTTCAGTTAGCTTCAGTAGGATATTTCATATATTCTTGGGCTAGATTTTATCAACTGGAATCCACTGAAGAGTTATCTGTCTTGTAATAGATGTCTCTCTTCTAAAGTAGCTACTCAAAGTTAACTATTCATAGACACTCAGTTGACTAAACTGTAAGATAGTCTATACGTTTAGGATGGTATTTGTATGGTCGAAGCTGAGCTAAAATATACAGTATGCAAGATATCCTACATTTGCAGACACGGCAAACGGCTTCTGAGGCTGCCCTTTGAGGTACTCTATTTAGAGCTCTTCGAGGTGCTTAAAATCTGAAGTAACCTAATTAATTAGCAGCTTTTGAAAATACAGTACTTGTTAAAAAAAACACAACTCCGAGTGCCCATAGCTCCAAGACCAAACAGAACCAGCTCAGCCCAGCTTCTTATATTGATTGCAAATAAATCTTATAAATGCCTACAATTAAATTATTCCAAGTAAATCTTTTTAAAAGAAAGCATGTATACATGGCTCAGTATTCTTTCAAAGACTGAACATATCCAAGTATAGGGGAGAAGATTTTATTTTATTGTATTTTACATCCAAGCTCATTTGAGATAGAAGCCTTGGCATTCTCATATCCAGTGTTCATGGGATTTCCTGTGTAATAGCACATGCTCAGGTGGCTCGAATAAATATCCTAACAGCTGAGATTTGTTAATTGGTATTTATAATGAGCACCTGACACTCTATGATGATGCAGTTTCCTTTCACCCTTCCCTTGTGAGGATATACTGTATTGTATTTCTCGAAGTTAAACGGAAGACAAAAAATTACTGCTAGTGTAAGATACCTTGCAATAACTTGACAGGCAGTGTATGTCACTGCTCTAGCTTTCTCTGCTCTTGGCATCATTTGAGGAGTTCTGTATGAGCCCACCTGGGGCTGACAGAGACAGACAGCAATCAAAGCAGCTGTTCTTGAAGGAGCAGTTGTAAATCTGACAGAGAATGAATTTATTTTCTCCTTTGCTTCTTCAGACCTTTTCAAAACCCTTTGGGAATTACACCAGGATGGATATGTGAATATGACCACTGTGAACTAGAAGAAACTTCTTACATTTTATTTTGCAGAATATCAGTAAATGAAGCTTTCTTGGGAACATGAGGTATTAAGGATCTTCCCTCTAATTATCTCAAAATAGAATAAAAGCAATGCTTTATGATAAGCAAGTATATTTAGTCCATAAGTTCACTTACTGTTTCTGACAATTGATGGATCTACAGGCAGCTACTCTCAGAAAGTGAACCCTGTGCTGGATAGAAATTGCGCAGAATGGCTTTGCTTTCAAGAGAGAATTCCTCCTGTTTTCCTGTAGTCTGTATTTGTGTTTGATCCCAGAGGTTTTGATTTAAGATTTTGATTTGATTTAAGAATTGCTATCACTGGAATGGGTCCATTTGCTGCTCACGAATTCTGGTAAGAGAACATATATGTCTTTCACTATTTAACCTTTTCATATATGACCATTCTCAGCAGTGCTGCACATAACTGGATGTAGCCCATCAAGCAACTTGTTAAAGGAGGCAATGGCCAGCTGCAGTTTTTGAGGCTTCAAGCAGTTGACTTAGGGTTATGCCAGGGACAAGCAGGCTCCATTACCTCCTATTTGCCTGGCAGGAGAAGTCCTACGCCAGTTTCTCCCCTGTAGAGATATTAGAGATATAATGCAACAGTGCTATGTTTATGCTTTGATGTCCTGCCTGACATATATAAATATATTGCAGTTTTGACTCTACTGTCCTTTGCCAGTTTACTGATGTATTTACATCCAAGGACTGCTCTCGCAGTAATCCACTGCTCAGTCCAAGAACAGTTGGCATCCTTTACTTGTATGTGTTTGGCTCAAATAACGTCACTTAGCCATGCCTTTCCCTAAAGATGCATATATAGGTGAATTATTCTAGTTGTTAGTCTTTGCACTGCTTAGCACACTGATGTTTTCAGCTTCTTATTGATTTTGCAAGAGGATGCTTCCTGTATCTTTAATTATTTTTTGAACTAAAAATTTAGTTTACAACACGTGGATGAAAAACATTTGAAAATGAAGTACGGATATTACTGTTTTTTTTTTTTTTAGTATCTATACATTTGAGACTCAGCTAAGACTGTACATAAGAGCATCTGAATGCTTTCTAATCACTCCTTGGGATTTGGCTATTCACTTCTTTGTTTCAAGCTTTCAGTGTGTGTGTATTGCAACTCATTGCAGATTTGTTAATATCACAATTTTAAATTTTGAATTTAATTGCAATGTCTTTTTGCAAAAACAGTGTGTTCAGGTAGCAGCAATGCTAGCGAGCTTAGGGAACAGAAGAAAGGATGAGCTCGTAAGTTCAGTTCAATAACTACTTCACATCTTAAAATCTTCATATTGGTGAAAATCAAAATACTCCTAATGAAACAGCTGATCTCCCATTTCTAAAATTTCAGACAAACCTAGTGAAAAATTCTTTTTCTTTTTTTTTTTTTCCCTCTCTACTTCATGTTTCTTCCTTTTTCTGGCTCTTCTCAGTTTATTTCTGTGTATTTTCAGCTTGAGCACCAACTTGGCTATTTTTGCTCTGTGATCGATTTCCATAGGTTTCCTGATTCTTTAGGCTTTTTCCTTCCACCTTAAATTAACAGCTTCTCTCTCTTTCTTGCTGTCACCTATAAAGTGTCTCAGATCTACTTGGAAGGTCAGTTTGAATTCTTCAGGACTCACACTGCTCTCCTCATTTTCCCTGTGCAACTTACCCTTCTTCTGACTTCTGTTGTCACTGCCTGGCCTCCACAGTGATATGTCTCTCCTTGAAGATCCGACTAGTGAAGTCTCAGCCTTTCCTTTTTAACTTTTTATCTCTTAGAGAAAGTGCAGTTTTCTTTGAGCCTTTCTAAAACAACCTGATGCCTTGGTATCTCTTCCATGCTCCCCTCAGACAGTCTGCTGCATCTTGCCATTTTGTTGTACACCACAATCTCTATTTTACTTCCTCAGCTCTTACTGCTTCTGGTCAGAAGTCAATGAATCTCACAGTTTTTTTGTTTGTTTGTTCGTTTGTTTTTTCTTTTTTTTTCCCATGTTGAAAATATTCCACTACTTCTCTCAGATTAATTCTTTTTTCCCCCACAATTCTTCCTCCTGACTCTCTTACATTCTTCCCTGAAATTTCTCTAAGCTGCCAAAGGCTGCTTAAACAACAACCACAAAACAACAACAAAAACCCACTGCGATCTGCAAAGTGCTCAGCATGAGTCTGACATGGATTTACTATTATTCTGCCTAAGAAAATGTTAGATCATGATGTGCTGCCCTTCTGTCTGACTCTTCTCTTGTATCTACCAATTGCATTCATAGCCCACACATTCGTGTTTTGTATCCATTTTGCTATGGATATGCATCTTGTAGCAGATATGCTTGCTTCTGGGAAATGCTGAGCCAGCAGCAGGTGTTGTTAGTCTAAAAGTCTTTGCAGTTGTGTTCTGTTAGTTCTGGGGAGGCTTGCACTTTGTTTGTCTCTTTTGCATTGCTTTCTTCTGAAATCAGTCTGTTTATGGGGAGACCATTGACTTTGTACAGTAGCGATGAATCCTACTGTGGCTTTTGATACTTGCATGTTTGTAAGCAGGTTAATGGAATGGAGGGAAGCGGAGTGATACAGAGCAGAGTCTGGATGCTGACATAACTTGTTTCCTCTTAGTTGGCAGAGTAAACCCTAACAAAGTAACCAGTGCTGCCATACAATATTTAAATGCAAATTGGGATGTACATATGGAAAAACTATACATGATGACATTGCAGTTTTTTTTTTTCTCCAACTAAGTCCTTCAGGGTAGCAGCTGGATTGGTTTTAAGATAGGAGCTTCTTAATCCAGGCAGATGTAGCTCTCATCAGAAGTTAATTTGCAGGGATATTCACATATGCAAATCATGTCACAATGTTGAAATGCAACCACGTAATGACTGGAAAATGTTATACCCATAAATCATGCTACCACGATCATCAAAATTTCCACTCAGCCAGGACAAATTCAGCAGCATTTATGTCTTTCCAGCTTTTAGCCCATAAAAATTCTGTGTTTTTGGAGAGTGTGTTACACTGGTGATCTTAAAACTCCCAAGTCTGGTATAATGAGTCCTCAAGTGCGTTATAACTTACCAGTAATTACATTTCAACATTTCTGCTTTCAGCAGTTAGTGTTTTATTCATAAACATTTAAACACTGAATTAGGCATAAAATAAGAATGTTGGCAACAGCCCGGCTTAATTTCATTAACTATTAGGTAAACGTACTATTGCTTCTTCAAATAATCCTTGGTTTGAATGCTAAAGATGTAATGAACTTCATGGTTCATAGCATCTGACATTGCTTAATTAATGGGTGCATTTATAGTACATAGGCCTCGGTAATTGATTTATATGCATGATTTGCACATACAGCTGTTAGTTCCTGTAGGAAAGTCATAATTCAAATGTGTGCATATTTTCTAGATACGGGGAAAGGCAGGGGGTGAACATCTCACAAACTTGTCAAGTTCTCAAAAAACATGATAGCAAATAAATAACACAGGAAAAAGCCTACCAGAAAAGAAAACAAAACATTAATGTTGTAGCTTTGAGTTTCCACAGCTCGCACACTTCAAATGGAAAACATGACAAAATGCTTCTCAGCATTTTTTTCTTCTTTACAGTAGATGTGGTAAAATCTATATATGCCCACACACCTCTGTGAGTCTGTTCGTTTTGCACTCGATGCAGGGTGAATGGAGTCCACATTTTCCATTCCTGTTTGAGTTTATCACGTACACATAAACACACACAGGGTATACATAATTTAGATTTAGGAGTGTGTACAATAAAGCTAAGAAAAGGTTATGCTTGATATTACACATGTTTAGTCTTGGGGCAAATCTTTTCCTAACTGAAGCCAAACATTGGAGACAAGGGAATTCAGTGCAGATTTCCTAGTCTGTCCAACAGATTGCTTGTGAAAGCCAAAGCGGTGTGTTGAGAAGTCGATGCTGAAGAATAACTGAGCTCTGAGTGGAAAGAGGTCTCCTGTGGCAGTTTAAAAAAGGTTGAGGAAGAGAAACAGCTGTTTCTGGATTATCCATTACCTTGGAGCTAAGACTGTACCCTTCCTAGTCCTTTTCTTGTTGCTTGGTGTATTCCAAGCAGCAGTCCCATGCGCTGTAGCAAACATCCAAACTCTAGCATGCAGAATTCCAGTAACCCCATCTTCTTCCTTTATGCTGATGACTACCCTACATGAGCAGCAAACCTTATTTCAAGGGCTCTTGCAGGAAGCACTTGCTGTTTTTAGGTCATTTGGTTTCAGTTATCAAAGCATTGTATTGTACATTAAAGAATGCACAGTGCAGGCAGCTTGATGACTTTCACAATCCTGGCTCCATTTCCTGGTGCTCTGAGGCAACACTTAGCTTTTTGCTCTCAAGCCCCTTACATTCTCTACATCTGCTATTCTAATGCCTGCATTCATCAGTAGACTGGCCATAATAAATTTTCTATTTTCTTTCTCTTTTCTTCCCAAAGGCCCTTCCTTGTGTACACGTGTGTCATTTCTTAGCTATTGGCTGCTGATTGGTCAAAACTCTAAGAAAAATAATTCTATTATTGTGTAAGCCAGGGACAAAACTGGCTTTATGATTTGACTGGAGGCAGGTGAAAGGGTGGAAAGGAGATTATTTTAAACTCTTAATCATCACTCATCTTTTTTCAATATTCATTGACAAGCTGCAGTGGAAACTATATTTCTTTTTCTTATGAATCTGGGCACTCTTCCAGACTCTTAGTATTAGCCCAATGCTTTCTTTCTGAGGGTGTTGCTGTAAACTTCTGGATACAAATCTTTCCCACAGTATTAGTGACTACATCCACATGGCCTTGCTCTCAAAGTGGTGGGCTAATGTGCCCTACATCAAAATGTCATTCTCATCACCAAATCCTGAGAGGTGTGAAGAACAATGTCAGAGGGCTTGAATTGCAAGCCTTGTCCTTGTGGGGTACAAAAGACTTTATGCCATTTGGATAGAAAATCCAGAACATAGATTACCACTTGAGAAATGCTGAATATTGCTGTTTCAGTCTGATTTCTGTTTGAGCTTAGATAGGGTAGTAAACAGTTAATACCAACGGTGATGTAAGCTAGCCTCTGCCTTTCTCCTGCAGTGCAGAACAGCAGAGAGGCGGATCATGGTGGTAAGGACAGGCTCAGCCATTAACGTGTCCATTGTGGCACTGGTGGGCACAGAAGTGCTGTCACAGAACGATGGAATCGCAGAATAAATTACATTATAGGATGAGGTGCAATTTTGGAATGACATCAACGCTTCAAGCTCAAGGTCACAACGTAGAGCCAAGCTGTATGACTATAAATATACCAACGTTAATTTTAATGGTATGTCCATTTTATGGCATCTGTGTGAAACAGCAAATGCTGTACTATTCCTGGAACTGTTGGTAGGATTTAGGCTGTGGGGGAAATTGCATTAGTTGCTGTTATCTTTTGTAGTGTAGAAAGCACAGAGATATATTTAAGTTATGCTTAAAAGCAGTTCTGTTGACTTCATTGACTGATTTATATCCTCTACATTCAAAGAGAAGCAATTTCAAATCCTAAGGAAGTATGAAACAGTAAGAAGGAAACAGAATAAATGCATTGCAGTTACAGAGGCTAGATAATTAAAGAGTATCCTCTCATTCTCTTCAGCTTGTTTTTACTGATCTTATATACTTTTTGTAAGCATTTAGATCATGGATTTGAATTATAAGTGTTTGGCCTCTGAAATGATCTATTTTCAAATCATTACATATTTTTCAGAGAAATAGAATGAGTTGTTGAAGACATAGGCAGAAATGGTGATTATCTAAGATGATAACAAATAATCAGTAATGTAAACATTTTCTCCTAAAGCTTCCTCTTCCCCAGCACATAATCCAGTTCTCATTGATTTCAAAAGCAGTTATTTCATCAGATCACTAGCTATTAAACAGCTTCCAAAGTTAAGAAAAAGTAAAAATCTGAAGCTCTGCTAGGAATATTTTTTGTTTTTCTGGTAGACTGTAACAGTAATAATTATATATAAACAGGCATATACACACATTTCCTTCTCACTTTTGTATCTTCAGTGATCTGGAGAAAAGTACTTCAAGCATTTTATGCAGGTGAGTAAAAAATAACCTTTGTTTTGCAGTCACAAAGGGGATACACAGTTGGAAGAAAAAGGAGGAATATCATAAACTTTCCACTGAAATTAAAAAAAAATAGTAAAAATAACCTTACTGTATGAAACATGCTCTGGGTTTCTTGAACAAAAAAGACTGTTTACAGCCTTTTCACCCTTTTCCAGCATCACAAGTCTCCTTGAGAGAAGGTGTGATCATACATGACTTCCTGAGCTGTATTCTCAATGTTAAGCTAGGCAGTTGGTAGTATATCTATTGGGCACGTGTTCTCTCTGTTCCAAAAGGGTGAATTTTAAGGCTGTCATCTCTAAGATCCAGTTTCCTATTTGCATGCTCTCATCTGCTGTGCTCTTCCATTCTGTGCTGGGTGCTGGTGTGCACTACTGGAAGAGACTGATCCCTCACTGCCTGTGCCCAGGCTGTGTAGACCAGCAGTATTCCCATTCACAGACAGGCAGAAGTGGAGTGCTGGGGCATGTTATGTCCAGAAGCTCCTGCATTTTCTTGCATGGGCATCACCAAGCTGTCCCTTGCCATCTGCCTAGGTGACACATATGTAGCTCACCACACTGCTTGGCAGAGGCTGCTCTTTGACTGCATGCTGCCATAGTCCTTCCCCTTCCAAAATGTGTCCTTACCCATGCAGAACTAGTGGTGTCCACAGGGATGGGGTTAGATGATGAACCAGCCAAGACTGAAAGCATTAGCTGGTTGATTAATGTGGCAGGTTGCTGGTTAGTATGCATCTGATAATGCTGCAAACACCTGATTTTTCTGTCAGCATTAATGCTTCTTACTTGAGTAGTGCATCATGTTGTTTGCAAGTCCTCCTGAGTTCTTGTAGAAAGCGTTCTGTCCTGTGCAATGGCTCCCAAATTTGTGGCTTTTTGCATACCAGGGAAAGGTGCTCAAAGCATCTCTGGTCTCCTTTAGCCCATGTAAAATTGTTTGGATGTGATATTGTGATTAAAAACAAACTTTCACATAAGCAGGTTCCTGGGGAAGTATTCAGCTATTCTGTAGAGGAATTGCAGCTAATTCTAACTGAGGAACACTTTAAAACTATTAGGAGACAGTCATTTTAGCATTTCTACAGATGATTAAAAAGCCATTTTCTAAAATATTCTCACTGGAGGGTTCTTTTCTTTCTTAAAGAAAACATTTAATTGCTCCAATCAACCATAACTACTTCCTGCTTATGATGTAATTTGTGTACACTGATCACAAGGTACATGGCTATTTTTCGTAACTGTTTATGAATGTATTCCCTTCAATTCCTATCAGCCACCTTTTATTGACTGTAATTCACTGGTCATTAAAAGGAGGGACCAAAATGAGGTGAAAAGAGAAGCACTCAGTGAAATCTTAGCTCCAAAATTTTATCTGGTGTTACCCACCTGTATACTACAAAACCAAGCAGAAGAAAGCCTTGCAAGTATATATCACCAATTCATGTTAACACTTGAGAAGGGAAATAGCTCAGTTTGATCAAGGAGTGGGACTTCTCTTTGCATCCTGGGAGATGCAGATAAAAAGCTCCTGCACAACAGGGCACAGGCAGCAATTCTCCCCACTCCTCTCCTTGAGGATGTGACACAGTAAGTAATGGTGTCCACAGACTTAGTGTCTCATCAGCACCCTGTTCAAGCCCTCAGTCTTATGAGATAAATTATCATAGAATCATCTGAGTTGGAAGGGATCCTTAGTGGTCAGGTAGTCCAACTCCCCTACAACAAGCAGGGACACCTGCAGCTGTATCAGGTTGCTCCAGCCTGCCTTTGAATTTCTTCATGGACAGGACATTCTCACCACCCTTACTGTAAAGAACTTCTTCCTTATATCCAGTCTAAATCTCCCCTCTATTAGTTTGAAATAATTTCCCCTTCTCCTATTACAACAGACCCTGCTAAAGATTCTATCCCCTTCTTTCTTACAGCCCTCCTTTAGATACCGAAAGGCCACTATCAAGTCTCCCCAGACCCTTCTTTTTTCCTATCTGAACAGCCCCAGCTCTCTCAGCCTGTCCTTGCAGGGGAGGTGTTCAGTCCCTTGGATCCTTTTTGTGTCCCTCCTCTGTATATGCTCCAACAGGTCCATGTCTCTTCTGTATTGAGGACTCCACATCTGGATGCAATACTCCAGGTGAGATCTTAGAGGGGGCAGGATCACCACCCTTGACCGGCTGGCTGTGGTTCTGATGCAGCCCAGGATATGGTTGGCTTTCTGGGCTGTGGAAGCACATTGCTGGCTCACATCCAGTTTGCTATCCATCAGTACCCCCAAACCTTTCTCAGCACAACTGTGCTTTATCTTTTAGTCCCCCGGCTTGTATTGATATTGGAGGTTGCCTCGACCCAGGTGCATGATGTTGCACTTGGCTTTGTTGAACCTCGCGAAGTTCACCTGAGTCTACTGCTTGAGCCTATCAAGATTTCTCTGGATGGCCTCCCATCCCTCAGGCATGTTGTTATCTTGATGTACTGGATGAATAGCGACACAGGTGAATGAGGTTTCCAGCCAGCATACAGCAAGTGCATTGTCAGTCTTGCCTGCCTTTAAATCCCATTTGTAACATATCCAGCAAAATTTATATTTTTTTTGAAATCAGTGTTGCATGTAGCTAAATGCTGCTGTGATCTCAAATGCAATCCCCAGCATTTTTTTCATTAAAGGACAAGGGAACATGCAAATTCAGCTCTTCACCTGGCAACTCAGATTTAGCAAAAACTGACTGTAATTACAGTTATGTTCTATACTGTAGAGCTGTGTGCAAGGAAGGGCAGTGTGGCTGTCAGCTTGCTATATCTTCCTCTCAATACAAACATCTCAATTTTATCATGAAAACAGAACATGGCAAGTGCATGCAGCTACAGAGTTGATGTTTATTTAATATCAAGGATCTGCATTATCTTCTGTCTTGTCCATGGGATCCAACATTCAGCAGTGTCTTATCCATCACTTCAAGCTTGTTTTTTTGTAGATTTGTTTCCTTGCTAGAGTAGACCCAGAAAATACCACTCTGTGAAATATTCCTGAATCATCTTCTCTTTTTTGAGGGAATTGTTTTGCCCTAAGGACCACTGCAGGAACATTGAGCTTCTGCCCACAGTGGATCAGCTCAGTAAATGAACCTCTGGCATGATATCTGGCACTTCTGTTGCTATGGGAAATCAGCTGTCAGTGATTTAATTGCTAGGACCACTCCAAGATATCTTGCTTTCAGGGACCCAAAACCTGAATTTCTCTCAGCATTTTGAATTTTCAAACCTTCTGTGAGAGTTTCTAGAAACCAAAACTTCACTACGTTTTCCCCAGAGATCTCACAGATATTTTGTCAGCTGAAACATTTTCATTTACCTTAAAATAGTTCCGAGGAGCAGCTGGCAAGTACTGGTGTCATAAAAACATGAAATAACAGAGCATCTGCAAGCAAAAAGCAGCCTTGGTGCTGGGCAGCAAAGCACTAGCAGTGACTTGCTGGGCTCTCCCAACTCATGCTCGTGGTGCCTAGAATGGCTTGGACAGGCCTTTGAACCAGGAAAAAAGACCTGCTGCTGCCCAAGCTTTTCCATACGTGCCTGGCCCTGTCGAGTTCAGAGTGTGGCTTCCTGTTTGCTTGTAACCTGGGACAGAAGTGCTCACAGTGTTCACACTGACACTCCAACCTGAGTTCATCTTGCCAGAGTTCTTTCTGCTTTCCCTACATGCAGCAACCTGTCTAGACTCCAGGCAGTGCCCACATTTCTGCAGCTGTGATGGTAGCTAAGCTCCTGCTGACACAAGCAAGATGGTCCATTTGAGTCACCACGAAAGACTGACTTCACCCAGGATGACTTTTGCCTTTAACAGCTGGAGGACTCCTTGCTACTGTGAGACTCAGCCTTTTTTTTTTTTTACACCTTCCAGCTCATCACACCACAGTCTTATCATCAATAAGGGAAGAGGAAATAAGCAAGAGATCCTGTTCTTAGTTGATCACCTGTTCTTTCATTGCTGCAGGGTTGCTCCTTTCTCTGGCTGAAATGTTTTCAAGATGTTGTAGCACAAAATACGCATCCAGAAGGAGAGCAAGGATGAGGAAAGCAGTATGCTCCTCTGTAGTCCCTCTCTGTTCTGTAATGATGAATCTGACACTTTTTGCAATGAATGAATAATAGTACATTTGTATAACTATAAGTAGTTAGCAGAACTATTTTTCTCCCTGAAGACCAAATAATTCTGTGACACATTAACCCCTTCATTTTGGCTTGAGATGTAGAATCCTGGCCAGTCTCCAGACCCTTTGCCTTACCTACTTCCACCTGGTCTTACTAAAGAATTGTGTCTTCTTGTCTCTAGACATCTGCCTTTCCACACATTAGTTTATTTTGGCCTCATGGCATTTATGGACATGTACCTGACTAGTAGGAACAGAGAACGGGAAAGAAAGAGCAGAATTTAACTCAGTAATAGTTGCCTTTAAAGCAGGATGGAGCAATCATCTGACTTTTTGCTGAAATTAATTCTAAGATGCAATTAAGCCAAGATTTCAGGTTTACAGTCTTGAAAGAAAAATGGCAGCCATTACATAGATTTCTTGACCTTTCTCATACACTTCTGCACCAGACATGTAATCTCCTGTTAAGCTTTATAGGATTCTTCAATAACAAACAACCAACCAACCAAAACAAACAAACAAACAAAACAAAAAACCAAACACCACAACCAACAACAAAATAAAACCCTATAGAAAGAATAATTATTGATCTATTATGTTAAAAGATGTTTCATAAAGGAATACTGGAATCCTTTATTCATGATTTCAGTGTCTTTCACACACTACATCTGAATTATATTGAACTACTTCCAGAAAATACAGTAAATGCAGACATAAACTCTTATTTCCATACTTAATAGAGAAGTTCACATGTTGATTCGGTGGTTCTACAAGAAGGATGTCATGGTTCAGCCAATTATGAGTCTGAAATTCCAACTCCACTCTGACAAGTGTAAGTTTTATCATGTTTTTTGAGGGAGACAAGATAGCAGCAACATAGGTGTGTTAAACCAAATGTGCAGAACTTCATTGGTCTCACTGTTAAGATAGAAATGAAAAAAATAGAAATATGTCCAAAGATAGGGATTTGGGACCAATGTCAGTTTTATTATTGCCCAAAGTCTCTATCAGCCTAGAGCCTGGTCCAGTTCATGTAGATGTATTACACTTTCTGCCTTCCTTAAGGTCTTCAAGAGAAAGGAATTAGCAAACATCAGAATTAAGCTAACCTGTGTATAAAACAAGCTCCAAGGAGAATCAGAATCTCTCCTTCCCCAGTTATTTTGTGTCAGACCTATTTAGTTTCACCTTTGTAGAAAAGATAAGTCCAGCTAAATAGCTCACAGTTCCAATTTTCATAGGGAATGATCCACACAGCTCAAATAATCACCTCAGGCACAAATGTCAGAAAGTAAATCTTGTTCATGGAGAGTGGCAGATCTTTGAGTTGTACATTCAGAGCTATTTGTCCACATAGTAAAAAGCATCATGTTATTAGTGTTGTGACCAGTATCAAAGATGGCAGGGGGATGTCTGCAGCACTAATAAAACCCATAAGAACAATATTTGCCAAGAAGAGACTCTAAATATTCCCCATTTTTGAATTCGATTATGTGCTAGAATATCTGTAACAGACCGAACTATGGATATCCAGTACCTACTCAGAGAGAGAAATACAGCTGTCTAAATCCTCATTATTTGCATCACCTGTCAGCAACGAAAGCTGATGAAAAAGTATGAGGTAAAACCATCAGAAGATTTAGCTGTACTACAGCCAGAGCTGCTCAGCCTGCAGAACAGAAATATCCAGGGAGTCCTGATAGTGTCCTTTCAGTGTTCAAAGGCATGAAACCTCATCTGGCTGTAGGTGTCCCTGTTCATTGCAAGGGAGTTGAATTAGATGGCTTTTACGGGTCCCTTCCAACTCAAGCAACTCTGTGGTTGCATGGACTCTGGCAGCTAGGACACTCAGATCTTTCCTTTATCAGAAACTTCAAGTAAGTGTTTCAAGAATGTTTACAGGCACTTGTTTTTCACACTGGTGAGACTGAACAACTCTTAAGATAAACTGGTGAAATTCATCCTGGGAAAATGTGCTAAAACAAGCTTGCATTTTAAAGAAAGTTTGATTCCAGAAAGTTGCTAGTTATTTAGTGTATTGAATAATTTTGGTCCCAGGGATGGAGACAGGGTTTTGTTTGTTTATCTGAAAATCAGAATTTTTCAGAGCTGTGCCAAGCTATAAACTTTTCAGTCCTCTGATCCTAGCACTCAGCACTGTGTCCAACAAAAGGCTGTACATAGCCAGAGACCACTCAGGCTTCGCAGTTGCTGGCTTCAGTCATCTTTACAATTGTTTATGTGAATGCAGACCCGGGAACAGTGGCATTATGCCAGACCTTTCCCAGAATTGCTAAGGGCTGATACCGCTTCTCATATTAATCCACCTCCAACAATGCCACAACTGAGAAAACCCAGAGGGTAGTTGTGCCCTGACAGTGTCCCTCTTGCCGTGCCCTAAAACACTGCTGGGGTTCTTACTTGATGGAAGAAATGATTTGGCACAGACAGCCTTTGGTCATCTGGGGATGCCTAGCCTTGCTAAGTCCTCTGTGGAACAGAGATGTGGCCCTCCATGAGTTTTTATTGTATTTTGCTGATAACATCAGATTCAGCAAAGAAACAAAGAATATTATGGCAAGGAAAAAAAGGAAATGGGCAATGAAACAGCAATAAAACTGGAAGGAAATTCAGTTTTAGAAGTTTAAATGCTTTCACACAGTTTCACTGCAGAGATTTGACAGTCAAATATTAAACGTTACACCATCACACTGAATTTTATGTCATTATAGTAACAATGTTATTAAACTCGATATGGCTTTACTTTTAATTTCAATGAAACATATTTCCTGATCTTTTCATAAAAATGACCTTTGGGAACCATAGCAATCTAGACATTTCTTTATTTATCCTGCTGCATCAGCTAATACTTCCAATCAGAAGTTATATCGAAAAGCAAATGAAAGCCCTCACCGTAATGTTGCTAGCTTGATGTTTTATTAGAACAAGATAAAAGCTCGTTTTTATGAAATTACCTGTGTTACTGTGAGCAAGACAGTGTCAGTAGATCTGCAGTCTGCTTTTAGAAAGATTACTTTATACTCTTTTTGCTTCTTTCCCGTGTTTGACACCTACATCTTCTGTCTTGAAAAGTTTACTTTTATAGCACAGCCTTTTCACTAAGTAAAAAAAAAAGCAAATACATTTATGTGGTATCTAAGCAAGCCATTAAAAAAAAAATTAACCTTTTCATGCTTTCAATTTCCACTACTGTCTCTAACAGCTGGTGTTGCTGAGAGCCTATGGGGTCCATTAGACAACAAGTTGTGCAAGAATCAGAAAAACTTGAATCCTGCATTTACTCAGTTTTCCCACTGCCTTTCTCTGCACAACACTGTTGAATTCACAGAACGTAGGAGTTTTTTACCTCAGTTTTGAGTTAATGGAAGAAATAAGCCTAAAGGACCTAGAGAACACTGAAAGTATTGTCTGCACTTAACAGGCTTTGAGAATGCTCTGAATATTTGAAAATCAAACAGTTGTCTGAGTTGGACCCAAAAACTGCCAGCTATCCAAAACTCAGGGAACTACTGAAAATGTGGACTTTGAAATGCAGGCCAAGCCACATCGCAAAAGAAAACCACGCTAATATTCATAAAGTTGGGAAAATGGAAAATAATCAGAAATAATTCATCTTATTTTTGAGAATGCATAAAGTGAGAATAAAAACATTAAAAAGAAGAAAAGAAATTATCCCATCTGTGCAGCATTCAGAGTAGAGATTGGTCAGGAGAAGAAGGGGGATCACATTCCACAAGCTGCATTGCGTTATGGACTGGAAATGGCAGCAAAGAAATAAAGCAATAAATGCATAAAAGAAGAAAAGAAAGAAAAAATTTCAGAATTATTGTATTAATTTGGAATGAACATGCACTAGCAAAGTTGCCTTCTAGCTTGTCAGGAGGCATAATGACTAGGAACAGTACTGACTCAAATTCATGTGTGATTATTTCTTTACTGCACTTTAGGATTTAGTGAAATTTAGGATAAAGCTGAATCTCTTTCACATTTATGATGAGATCAACAAAATGAATTCTTGCTGCCATTTCTTTCCACAATTACTTTGAATTGGCTGGGTCATCAGAAATGGAAATTACTGGAGTTCTGAGTAGAAAACTGAATTTCTTGAAAGAAGATGGATGCAATAGGAAAAGGTCTTCCTTCACATATAACATTTACAAGAAGCATGTTTCTGTGTCAGTGTAATAAAAGGAAGAATTAGGTCTGCAATATTTTTCATAATTTTTTGACATCGTCATTTGATTTTAGGCCTGGACCTTTGTTAGTACAATAAATGCTAATTCATTTTGCTGACCACAACATCATGCTTAGATTAAATATTATGCAACAACCAGTATTCGGCTTATTGCTGGCCTGAGATCATTCCAACTGTTAGGTCAAGTGAGGAATTTGGAGATCTGTGGTACATAACAGTTGTAAATATTGTTCTGCAGAAATATACTTTGACTTAAATGAAGATGTATTATGAGAAATACTGGGAATAGCCTAGACAAAATATTTCTTCATGCTGCAGCAGAGACTCAGCAGATTCACATAGTATTAGCTTGTCAACTTTATGCTTTTCAATAAAATGACATGGAAGTTGTATGAGAACTGTTGAATCACAGTTTGAACCACTGATTGATCACCTGAGGTGAGTACTGAGTCAGCTGCAGGAGCACACGTGAAGGCAGTTCACCTGTGTGACTGGAAGTGGTGGAGTCTGAGTTGACCTCTTCTAGACCCCATTTAAGGGCTGACCGCCACTGGGGAAGGATCTCTTGTTGGAAATATCTCCTGTGTGGAGTTCCAGGTGAGCCTTGACCTTCAATGACAGGTGAGCTCTTCCTAATTTATTGGGTGTCTTTATACCATCTGGGTAAACTGTCCAAAAATATTCTATCTTTGTTATACTGTGTGGGTACTATTCATTCGGGGTATTCATTGTACAGAAGTTTAAGTCATATTGTATAATATGGTACGAATATACCCAGTCTACGCCTACTCAAGCACTTCTTATTAGGTGAAATCTCCCTATATCACACAAAAAGATTTTCCAAGAGTTGGGAATGTTTTATCAGACTGTACATGTGTATACGTAATAAGCTCAGATTAAGTTGTCAGGTGCAATGGGATTATAAGAATCAAAAGCGTGGAATGAATGCAATAGTGGTACAAGGTCTAATTCTACCCTTGCTTGAGAGGAGATGAGATTTGCTGAAGGAGATCTTAATCCCACAGGAAGCAGATGTCTTTCTTTGAGCTAAAGTGTCATTGTTTTCAAGCAGTAGAGGTGACCGACAGCATCCTTGACATGAAAAAACTAAGATGACTTCTTCCATCAGAAAGGTTTGATCTCTTGTTGGATGGAAAAAACACTTTCGGAGTGTTTTGGAGTCTGTAATGCTTCATTCCTGTCGCTGTGTGGTGCTGTTCAAAATTATAAAGCCAGTCCTCCAGTATCTGCCTGCCCATCACAGAGTGCTAAGGAGAGGTTTGCCAGCAGGACGTTTTGAGGTGGCTTCAGCGTGCACCATCTATAGCAAAGCCACCTAATGCTGATGGTAAGCAGCTATTTCTACTCTTGGCAAGGCTGTTTCACGTTATCTTTATTGGTTGTGTAGAAGATAAGGAAAGAGGTGAATTTTGCTGCTCTGTACTTGGAGGTTTCCGCTCTCTGCAGAGCCTACATGTTAGGTTTGGTAAGGGAATTTGATGTAAGAAGATTTCAGGTGGATGCAGCTCTTTTTCTGGAATTTGACTTTCTCTGTGGTGGCTACAATGGGCCAGGAAGAAAAATGGAGAGATGTAAAGTTTTCAATTTAAACATTATGCTGCATCTTATTAAATATGCTTTTTCTTGAAAACCTCTTTGGGTCAAGGGTAACTACTACAGCAAAGAGAAAGAAAAGGAGGAGGGATATCTAGAGTATTGCAAACTCCTATTTGAATTTGAAAATGTGCTGAAGAACTTATATGAGATTTTTGTTTTTGTTTTGTTTTCCCTCAAACTGCAGAATCTATGGCATATCAATCTGAATTTTTTGTCTACTTGATTGCTCTTTGCTTGATAGTGAAAAACTGATGATGTCAGACTTGCCTCTTTGGGGGAGATGGGGCTTCATTTGTGAGAGCAAAAAGAATTTTTCAAAAACATTTTAAATTGTAGCAGAGTCAAAGCCATGCGACCCTAGGCCACTGCTTGATACTCTGTAAGCTAAGAGACAACTATGTATTCATTCTTAAAACCGAAATAAGGAATGGTTCATAACTGTTGTGACGTAGGCACGATGGCTCTAAATATCTGAAGGGAGCCGACCTTTCTCATAGTAAAATTCCATCACTGCTATTAAAAAAGAAAAAGGGAAAAAACCCACTTTTTTCAGAAAGGAGTGGAAAGAAGTATTACTAATACTTTAGTAAGATCTATGCATTCTAGTTGCAATGAAATGAGAAAGGTCAGACTTTCTCTTCCATCTCTCCCTCTTTTTTTCATATTGTATAACTTCTCACCCATCTTTGTTGTACTAATGAAATTAAGATATCCTTCATGATATAACTGTGAACTAGGGAGATCTAAATTACCTTCATCTGGCATAATTCCAGGATACTATAAATGAGGTAATTGTCCTTGACTATAAAATTTGCATTTTCAAGACTTAATTGCTATCATTACATCTTTTTGTAATTCTATTAATTTAACTGAATGGAGCATTTGGTTTTATGGTAAAAATTTGCATTAAAACATTGTACATCTAAATAGAATTTTAATATTTGCATCAAAAGCCCTGTACAGTTGTCCCACAGGACCTAAATAATTTCACAAGAAGAGAATAATAAGCCATCACACTTTGGGTCAACAAACAGGTTTTCCTTTGGTGAATGTTAATAGAACTTATTGTTAGTGACACTATGTACTGAAAATCACTCCTGTCCAAGTTTTGTAAGAGTCTCTGTGAGCTCTGAAAAATAATCATTCACAGTTGTGGTGTTTGTTCATAGGATAAAAAGAAGTGCTAAAGAGCTCTGAATTCTTAAGAAATGTTCTTCCTCTTTTGAGTCCTCCTACCCTTGTTAGGCTGTATGCTTTGGTATGACCTGAGAAAGCACTGCATATGCAAGCAATGCTTTCTCTATGTTTGTATGTCTGCTCATGGTGGAACCTCCCCTTGCTTTCCACATAGCGCTGCATAGGCATTCTCTTGGTTCTTATTTCTTTTCTGGAAACACAAAGCATTTCAGTCATCTAAAAATTATGGGAGAAAGGTTAAAAGCGGTATGAGGAATCTGAAGAGGCCAAATGCATTAGAAATTGCAATGATGCCATATGTGTACTTCTTATATATGGTAGCTAGTAGTAAGGTAAAGGTGCTTTATTGAGTATTCCTGGTTTGAAATAAAACCAATCTTTTTCCATTGTCCTTATGCAATATTTGGTACAAGTACCACCATCACAGGTTGGTGGTCCTGCCTGTAGCAGGGGGATTGGAATTTGATGATCCTTGAGGTCCCTTCCAACCAAAGCAATTCTATGAGTCTGTGCTTCTATGATTTGAAGGAACAGAAATTCATGTCTGGCCTTTGAAGGTATTTAAGCCACTAGATCCCATGGGAAGCAGATCATGTTTGAGTCTGGAGTCTTGGCTTGGCATACAGGTAAAGACAGGTACATAGATGAGCTGACAGAATTCTCTGCTGCTCAGAAAAGCCTATGCTATTCTCTATGCCATGCTAACAAATGTCATTCAGTTAATACATTGTGCAAGCTGGATTTGTTTTATATTGAAAGTGTCTTTTTCTTCTTTTTTTTGCAACATGTGAATAATATTTCAGAAGAGGGAGTCTGCTTGTGACAGAAATCTCATTAACTACTCTTAATATGTGTTGTATTTACTGGACTTCATAATCATTGTGTAATTAAGCTTCACAACTTGCTTGTGAAGCAGAAAAGATGAAGGATGCTTCCATTAAAGAGGTTTATGGGATGGTGACGTTAAAGACAGATCTCTGAAAGTGTATCGGTACCACTTCTCATTGAAGTCAGTGCCTAAATACTTAAGAGAGCATGAAGATCTTGCTAAATTGCCTAGTTAGTACCAGACTAAACAAAGAACTGGGAGGACAGGATGAAGTTTTAATGTGAAATTGTGACTTTGGAGCAAGGGACACAGTTGTTTTGTCTTCTGCCCTTCTCTCTTGAATGAGAATGAGAATCACATTTCTTCACTTCGGGGACTGCTTGATAGTTTAGTGTGTTCTGAGAATATGTAGACATGACTAATATAAGGGCAGGTATCTTTCCCTTTTTCTTTTATGGTCATTTACACATATAGTATTTCTATAGGAGTTTTTTGTTTGCACTGGAAATATTTCTGAGTTTCAGAGACTGGGGGAAAAAGGGCTGCTGAGAGCTACAGCTCAGTGTTGAGCCTACAAATCCTGCAAGCATTAGATCTACAATGCAGTTAGATTCAAAGCTGTCTTTCTGGGAATGTGCACGGGGTAAGAAGTCTCACAGGGTATCTGTTCTACTCAGAGACTGTTTTTTCCACTTCAGGGAGGACTCTGTGTATGTTCTTTGTTAACGGATGAATCACATGTGATTTGAACACTATGCTAAGGCTGAATTTCTAGGCAGTTTATATTATAATGCATTAGGAAAAACAAACAAAAACGCTTATTCCTTTGAAAAACCCAGGTCTAGCTGTTAGTGTCAATTATTTTAAACACCTACTGAATTTTCTGACATATATCTCATCGAATCTTGGGTGTGATTTTGTGTGCTTTAAGCATGTGATCACATAATCAGTTTCTGCAAAGCAACACACACAATCCTGAGCACTGTTTTGGCAGATAGTCATGTCAAACCTGACACAAACAAACATAAGGGAACAATTGTTGTTAAAATACATTGCATCACATTGCATGTTAAAGCATTTGCTCTGGTAATCCACCATGCTGACGTGTCTCTGTGCTGATGCCATCTGAGCAGGGACTGTATCCTTAAAGTTGACATGCGCATCACATTACAGCAGTGATTTTTGTTATGTATCATTGGCATAATGGATATTCAGAAGAGATTCATAATCTTGAAAGGTGGCTTGAATCCACAGATCTCATCCATATTCTGGTGACTCAGAGCATTGTAGAAACACATTTTATAATATCTCACGCTATCTTGGGCAAAAGCAAAGTAAACAGTTGCCTAGGGCAGCAGACTTGAGAGAGGGGCTGTCCAGGTCTTGTTTCCTACTCCCTCTGTGCTGATGAAGATAGGAGGAAAATCTCTTTAACCTGCATCTCCTCTGCCTCTCCTGCTCCCATTTCTCCAGTTTCATTCTGGTGGAAATCCAAAGGACTTTTTCTTCCATCTCACAGACTCTTCTTCTCATTCACCCACACTCTTAAATCTACTGATTTCTCCTGGCTTTTCTGTGCTTTGGAGTCTTCTGCTTCCTACTCAGAATGTTACAGCAGTGAGAGGATTCACTGTCCTTTCTTAATCTTTTTCTATTCCTGCAAAATTTTTGTTTTTTTTTTTTTTTTGGGAAGTCTGAGTGTGTGAGAAATGCACATCCCTGCCAAGTAGTATTCTGGCTCACTTCCCATTGGTAGCTGTTGCTTTAAAAGAGCTTTTTCACACTGGAGAGAGGAGGAAAAAAAAAAGAAAGGCATGGAAATCTTTGCTGTAGTGCTCATGGTTCATGAGATTAAGCAAGACAAAAGTAAAATGATGTCAGCATATTAGTGAATCCCTGGGAAGGTGTGGCCTGTGCTGTTGGTAACACTATTCACACAACATAGAAGGCAATCGTAGAATTCATTGCCATGGGATGTTACAGAAGCCAAAAAGCACGGGTGGCATATCATTCCACAAATGGCTTCTAAACACAATTGTCTAGTTGCAGTATCAAGCTCAGGAAACACCTTTTACAGTGATTGCCAGAAGCTATTTGGCTATACCAGCGCAAGGACCATCTTCTCTGTGCTCTGCCTTTGGTACTCTCTACAGCACTGACTGTTGCACTCTCTGCTACTGAGATAGGATACTCAGCCAAATTCACTTTTGGCTATGTCTGTAACATAGGCTTTTGTTCTTGTGAGTTGTGTGACTAAAACTAAATTGAATCCATTGTGCCTTTATCCAGAGACTTTTAAGTTTTAACATACAACCAAGAGTTTCTGCTTTATCAATGCTGAGGGTTGAACTTTCAGTCTATATGTCATATATCTAATAGTTTAGGCGTACTACTTAGTCATCTGAAAGTTAAGTCATTTGAAAGTGAAGTTAAGAGAAGCCTACTCCACGTGGCAATTTCTCCTACGTGTTGAAAACTGTCCCTAACATGAGAAAAATTGAGAATGAGTCTTCTGCTTCTCTTGCAACTCGAGTACTTTTATCCAGTAAGATTGTGCAACGTGAACTGAGTTGAGAAAATGCTGTTTGTTAGGAAGAAAGTCCTTAGGTGGTTTGCATGGGTGTTGTTCATGTGTGTACTATGTGTTCTTTCACATGGATTTCTTTTCTCTTTGTCTCAAAGCTTTGGATTGCCTTAACTTGCTATATTTGTCCAATTCCGCTTCCTTCTGGCATATGTTATACACTCATTCTTACAACCTGCATCAAAAGAAGCTGTGGAGATGTGCCACCCTTTTATAATGACAAAACAGCAACTTTCCTTCTGCAACTTGTAAATCAGCAGACTGGCAGTTTGAATTACCATTTACCTGAGCGATGACAGAAGTCTCTGGAAGGCTTCTTCCACACTGGTATATGTACAACAAATACATTCAAAAGAATTGCAGATATTTCACTCATTTGACTCATTATTTTTGCCTAAGGAAGTGGAGAACACATATGGAGACATTTACATGTTTATTTGCTGCACTCACTGCCTCAGATCCCTACTGGCAATTGTTATCAATACAATCTCATGTAGGAAAGCAAGGAACTGTAATATGCCAAGTGTGAGATCAGACAGGATTATTTTTTCCTACTCTCAAAATCTTAATTAGTACAAGACCTCCATTAGGTGCTGGAATTTCTTTTGGAGCAACTATATATAGTGAGGTTGGTGGTGTTTTAGCTGAGAAGGCTTGGAGGGTGGCACATGCAGCACTGAGAATATTCTTGCTCTGTGTTTCTAATGTTGGTCAAATAGTTTCAAGGGAAGCTCTGTGAGCATAACTGAGGATAAAATTTTGGCCTAGTGTCACTGGAATTTAATGGCAGATTGCTAATACCTTCTGGGTATGACAAGGATTTAGGACTACAGGTATCAATTCTAGATGGGCCTTTGCCTTGGGGTTCAGGGTGGGGACCTAGGGAGTTCAACAGGGGTTCAAGCTGGCAGAGCTGCAGGGAACTTCAGAATGTTACAATTTTGACCTTCAGTACCTAACTATATTTCTGGGAAACACTAATTTCTTCTATTCAGCTTGAGACTTCAGAAGGGTAGTATCTCAGATTGCTCTTGTCCTGTTCTCTGTTCAAGCAAGTAAAAATTGGACTCCATATCTGTTCTTCTGTTAAAAATAAATGCATGTAGACACATATCTCTGAAATAAACTTCCAAACATTTGGAGGCTTGTCTTTCACTAGCTGTGTATGGCTTCTCTGGTACTTTCTAATCTTTTAAACCTTTTACTTACTGGGAAGAGATAGGGATTTATCTGATAATAATTCTATAGACAATGGGTTGGTCTCTGATAAACTGAGCAAAGTGCCTCTAGATGTGAAAGTGTAAATACCAGTGTGAAGGAATTTTCCATTCTTAGGCTAACCTATGGAAACAGGGTGCAAAAATGCAGGCTGCTGAACTGTGCAAGGGACGGTCATGGTCATGAACTTCACTGTGACTTCTCTCCCCATCAGAGTCATCTGTTAGCTCTCTGTAACTGAGGTTTATATTGAAGACACTACACAGTGCTCAGTTTGTGGGTTTCAGTGATGGCTCAGTATCTTGCTTGATCTCATCTTTCTCAGTCACACTAATAGCTTCAAAAGTATTGAGGTCCTTCTCAGCCCCAAGTGAACTTGAGCATGGTGTATGATTTTGTGTTGAACACAAACAGTATGTGTGTCTACACTACAAGTAAAGCTGGATTGCTTGGGGTGTTAAGCAAGGATTGGTGTGTATGTTTTGCAGGAGGGCATACTGAATGAGAAAATGGAATGTTTAAGATCTTTCCAGATACAGTCTTTAAGCTCATCATCAAGATGTGAAATAGAGTTGGGTCCTTGTGAGTGATTTTAAGATTTACGTAAACTGTTAGGCTCAAAGAACATGAAGGTGTTTTTTTTTTTTCTTTTGCCACTTAATGTGAAACTTTTTAACAATAACAAAAACAGTGTTTGTAGATATAATTTTCTTTGCAGTCTCTCCTCATACAATTCTGGCTTAACAGATAAGAGAGAAAATGCACACTTTTCAAAGTGAAGTTGCAAATTAATTTAAATGCATTTGACTTCTGTAAAGTTCTGCAAGTTCATCTGAAATTGTGGTGAAACACCAAGCTATTACATGTCTGCCTATTCTTAGCTTAGCCTCATTGCCTCAATTCTTCCCCTGATGTTTTTCTTTTCTTCTGTCTCTCACAGCTCTCTGTTTATTATTCTTGCAGCTTAGTTGTCTTCTTTCCTTAGCCATCAGGATGTCATTTATGGTTAAATGTCAAAAGGAAAGTAAACATAAACATCAATTATCAAAAATTACATACTCTGTTTACATATTCCTCAACAAAAAGGATTTTTCCCTGAATGCATACCAAACATGAATCTTAACTAGACATGTGGGTTGTCTGTACTTTCATTTTCACATCTGAAATCTAACAGCTATGTTGAGTAATCCAGTGTTTACCTGCTAGGCATGGAGTTCTAACGATTTATGAGCAATACTTATGAATCTTTTAATACTGGAGGTTATTCAAATATATTTCAAGTGCCATTTATTTTTTCTGCAGGAAGATTTTTTTTTTTTAGTCTCTCTTCTCCATAGGAAGACTATAATAGCATGTCAGTTACTTGATCTTTCCACTTAAATTGGAGAGGAAAGGAAAAAAAATTTTCTACATTTTCTTCATTGTTTAAAAAAAAAAAAAAGTTAGGCATCCCTCCAAATTAAGTGTTTGGTTTTTTTTCTTTTTAAAAGAGAGAAGAATGGCCATCGCATTAAAGGTCACCTTTGTTTTTGATACCATAAAACAATCTTTATTCCGGGGGGAAAAAAAAATAGTGAAAATTTCACTGGTAAATGGGAATTTTTTCACTTTAAAATCTAAATCTCAAGGAAAGAAAAAAATTTAAATCTCAAGGAAGCTATTATTTTTTATCTAGCTTTTTTCCAGCTTATGATTATAGTTTTCTTTTTGATATAATTGCAATGAATTATAGATGAGCACATTCTTCTCTTCAAGTTTGTGAACTTTTTTCCCTGCAGATGGGGTAAATTAGTTGTTCTCATGAAGCATGTTTCTTTGGTTTCAATATGAAGTTTTGTCTTCACCTGTTACCTCACAGTATATGCTGCAAATGCCCTGAACATAAGGCTTCCTCCTTTTTTTTTTTTGTTATGCAACATTCTTAACTTACTCTAGAAATGCAGATTTCACTTTGTATTGTGATGAGTCAGCCCATTTCAATCAGTGAGCTGACATACACTGAATCATGCACAAGCCCATTGTACATCTTTCAGTTCCATTTTAGCCTCTGTGCAATGCTAAGTGCCTGCTGTTACAACTGAAGTACATGCCTGAGTTCACAAGACTTTTAGAAACTTCTTGGTTGCTATGTCAGCCTACAAATGTGGCTCCATGAATCAGATGGTGGGATGTGTAATGTATACTGGTTTAGGCAAGGATAGCAGTGGTTTTTTTTTTGTTGTTGTTTTTTTTGTTTGTTTGTTTTAGTTAAAAGGGATTCAAATCATAGGCTAACGTTCTCCATATAGATGATAGGAAGATCAACTGCTGCCTCAAAAATTAAATCATTCTGCTGTTAGATATCTTTATGAAGCCATATCAGTATATTTTTTCATTTTATGTCCCTGAGAATATTTGGGCTTAAGCAGGGTTAGAAGATGAGTTGCTGAAATACTGCTGTGAAAGCTGTCATAAAGCCCTTCCTAGTGTTCAAGCTGTTTTGGTACCTGTTGTCATGAGACTTTCAAGCTTGCAAACTTAACTCAGACTTAGCCTGAGCTACTTTTTTCAGCAGTTTACATCTCTCATAGGCAATTCTGCTAAAACTGACAGCGAACTTGCTAATTTTTACCAATCGTGGCAGATTGTTTCAATGTTCTTTGTACTTAATATAAATATGGTTGAGTGGATTCCTGTATCTTCATGTTTGAAGACACTGAACTTTTTCCCACAAGTAAAATTACGCATCCACTTTTTGTTTAAAATCTTGCAGGTTATTTGCAAATATGATTATATTACAGCTGTGTGCAGATACCAAATTTCCTTCTGCCAGGCCATAGAAAGCTATTGTAATGTCCCACTGTGCTTCTCCCTGACACTTAAATACCTGTAGCACATTCCAGTCTCTTCAGTAGACTTAATTGCTGTGCGGCAATTATTTTGCATTTCTTTCCTGGTGTAAGAGGACTGCAGAAATGATGAGGAATGAATGAAGGTGAGAATAGAACATGCTGAGCAATGGTAATCTCCGGCTGGCCAGTGACCCCTCTGGGTACTGTTAGTATCCAGTGTAATTCAGAGCAGTGGTAATAACTCATGTCTGGCTTGGGTATAGAGGCAGAAGAAAGGGAACATATGACTTTCTTCTATGACTTACTGCCCTGTAAAAGGATTTTAAAGAATCTTTGGGGAAAAATTTAGGTCTCAGATGCACACATGTGGATCTCATTGATTTCATAGGAGACCACGCAAGTGTGTACATTAACAGACAGAATATAGCTTTTGATCTTTGAGAGCAATTAATATAAAATATGGAATTACACTACTGTGTAATAGGATATTTTTTTACTACTTTGTTAAAAGTACTCCCCAAACCCAAATACAAACAACACAACATCCCAGGCCAAAGTTTTGTAAAGGCGTATCTCCACCAATACTTGTCACTTTCTGATGCTGCTCGTATGTTTGAATGTTAGGCTTTGAACTTCAGCAAAACATGTGTACTTAATAAAAAACAAGACTTCCTGTCTTCACATCTGTCCAAGCTTGTGAATGGCCTTACAGTGAAAGGAGAAAGTTAACTGTTGTGACTCTCTCCAGGAATTCTCTTCTGACCCTTTCTTGTCCCTGTGTGATGTGTTGACATGCACCCCAATCACACAAACATGCAAGCATGGAACACTTAAGAACACGTTTACGGTTCTTAGTTTGCAGGTTACCAAGTACCTATCACTGCTAATACCTGATGGAGGCAATGATTTTTTTTTCTAATCTACTGTTGGCACAGACCTTGCAAGGATGTATAGGAATGATAGCTTAGAGGTAGACAAGTAGAGTCTACACCTTGGAACTGTGGTCACATCTACCTGTGAATGGGTGGTAATAAAGTGCAGTGACCCTCAACTGGAAGCATTCTTGCTTTCATTCTACCTACCTGAAACATTCATTGTGCTGCACTGACAGATGAATTCATTGTGAAATTTGAAACAGCTTCTGCCTGGAAATCTTCTCACAAACAGAACCTAGGAAAGCAGATTCAAAGTGAGCAGCAGGTGTACAATAAAGCCTGCAACAGATTCTTAGCTGGAGCAGCAAGCTCTTCCAAAAAATTCTTTACCAGGTGAAATGGCACAATATGCCTCTCTTGGAAGCTCCTGTAAGAGTTTTTTTCTTGTTTCCTTATTAACCTAATGATTTGTGAATGAAAGAGCTAAATTGTTGGAGTTACTATGTTCAGTTTTGGGAAAAAAATGTTGCAGTCTTGGAACTCACATGTTTCCACTTGAAATAGGCCGCATTTGTCTTCCTTATTCCCCCATTACGAATACAGAACACCCTTCTCCTGAAGGGTATCCATTGGTCTTCCTGTTATCTTGGAAAGCCTGCATTTTTGTTCTTGCATTCATGTTGAAGTATTTCAGTCCTTGGGTGAAGTGTTTATTTGATAGAGATTCACCTTCAGGCTCCAGATGAATTTGGAAAAAATCCATCTGATGTTCTAGATGAAATTTTAGGAAATTATGAATGAAGAAAAACAGAATAAAAAGGAAATATGTATGCACACTTAAGTGACACATTGTAGTCCATTTCAGTATTACTCTGTCCTACTGTATTTTATTGTGCTAAAGCTCTAAGTCCAATTGACTGATTTTATTTTTATGTTGAATTTCATAAATTGCCATTGAAGCAGTCACATTCTATGAACAGCCATCTAGCTCAACGAGTTCTGATTTTTGTTTGTAGTTTTATTTAGGTGATTATATCAAATGTCATTTATTCCATCTAGGTGTACATCCATAAAAAAAATTAACATCATTTGTTATTTAAAAAATCTGTTGTGCAAATTGACTTTTTTTGAACACCTTCCCTTTGAAGAACATCACTGCTTGCAAAAATTTACTGAAAATATTGAAGCTGCAGAGATGCTAAAAATTAAAAATATATACATCCTCTCATCTATCATGCTATGTTGGACTACTAGAAAATATTCACTTTGTAGGGAGTTGCTGCAAAGTTAGTAGTGAAGAGCAGAATATTATGAATGGTAGAAATGTATTGGCATTTCTTGAGACCACATATTACCTAACACCCATCCACTGTCTGTCCTCTTTGTATTTAGAAGACGGGGCAATGATTGCCCAGAGAGGTGGTGGATACCCAATCCCTGAAGACATTCAAGGCCTGGCTGGATCAGGCTCTGAGCAATCTGATCTAGCTGTATGTATCCTTGTTCATTGCAGGGGAGCTGGACAGGACCTTTAAAGGTCATCTAGTCCAACTCTAAGCATTCTATGATTCTGTGGTAAGATGTACCTGTAGTGCTTTGGAGCGAGAGCAACCAGAACTGGGATTATGCATAATGCTGTGTTTTAATGATCCTTCTAGGAGTAAATCTGTGATATCTGAGTTCTATGCTTGTCAATTACCCTAACTTCTGATTCAGATAAATGGAAATTAGTAAGATACCACCTTGCAAAGTTTATTTACTCACTATATATTAATCTCTTCATAGTCTTAATTATACAATCTGCAGCATGTTCTGGCACATAAATACAGTAGAAATAGTTATTTCATAGATTCAATGCATAATATTTTTTAGAACACACACATGAAAAGTGTTCAAGTAGACTTTGGGGTATAAATCTGAATTTATCAACTGGAGTTCAGATGTTCAATCTTGTAATTATGTATCTAGCAGATTAATTAGAAAGAAAGATAGTCAGATGAAAAAGTAAAAAACAAAATTGTT
Source organism: Oreortyx pictus (assembly GCA_036925125.1). Classification (NCBI taxonomy): domain Eukaryota; kingdom Metazoa; phylum Chordata; class Aves; order Galliformes; family Odontophoridae; genus Oreortyx; species Oreortyx pictus. The sequence continues at coordinate 81,291,081 of JAUPFR010000003.1, read as the reverse complement.
CTATTGCGTATAAAAGTGGAGATAGAATCTACCCTCATTCTTTTCCAGCTCCAGGAAGATTCTAGGTAGTATTTTGGGTTGGTTCTTTCTTTTATTCATATCAAGAGAATAAAGTAGATAAAGCCTCAGGGCAGCCTAAGCCCTGTGGCAGACTCACAAAAGTAGATGCAGATAGATATGTTTTTGAATTTTGTTCCTGGCGTTACAAGTGGGAGAAGATGCTGAAGGTAGCTTTTCTAAACATCAAAGGTCCAGATGAAGTTTACTATTCTGTTGGATATTTAAGTTGGTTGCAGAGGTTTTATTTTTTTTTTCCTGAAAGATTAGGTCAGCATAATTAAATATAGGTGTATATTAGACACTTAAATCTACAGCTTCTGGCTGCCTTTATGCTTAGCATTCAGTTGGTGCCAAAAGCTTGTTTCATCTTGGGTTCATGCATCTAAAGTTTATCTAAGCTTTTTCTCTCTGAAGAAAAACATGTACGCATTAGAGTCTAGAATGAATTGCGCTATTTTGGGAGCCATATTTGCTCCTTGCTGATTGATGGGTTCAGGATGGGCCATATGTATCGTCCCTGTAGATTGAGTGAATCAGATATGGTTAGATCTGTGGTTGAAAAATAGTGTCATCCGATCCCAGTTTTCATTTTGTGCTCAAAAATGACATAAAAGCTGGATAACATGGAGGAACTGGGGAGGGGGGGAAGCCAGCCCTTCACTTCTCAGTGATTGGGATTCACTGTGTTGCTGGGTGGAACAGAGTAATGCTGTTCCTGCTTCTTCACAGTGATGTTTCTGTTCCAGTTTTTGCTGACTCATACTCAGGAAAACATGATGCGCAGACACAATGCACTGTAACTCTTACTCTTTCCCCCTCTAACCTCGGTAAGTATTCTTTTTTCCTGTCTATGGCTAGCATGGTACTATTATCGCTCTGCTGATAGAACTAGTAGGAGGGGAAACAGCAACCTTGTAAACAAACTGCTAGCAGACAGATTAATCTCAGAGAGGGCATTTAAATGAAACCTGCTGTTTGTGGTACATCCACCTCTTTAGGGCAGATCAATCCTGATAACTCTCCCGTCTCTATGAGCTACACTTGCTAGAGCTGTCTTCTTAAATGGGAGAAGTGCTTACAATAGCCATTTACAACTGTATTCTGTTTAATTAGTCAGCAAAGCCAGTGCTGCAGGGATAGATCACTTTGCTTTAAAGATTTGAGAATGTTAATAGTACAGTATATCATTTTAATTATTATTGGATTAATGTTGTGTCTCAAAGAACATCCAATGCAAATCACAAGAAATGGCCTGAAGTGACCCAAGGGTTGTGCTTTATTAGAAAATTAATAGGTCCATTGGTTAAATACAAGGAGAGGTTCTTTCTTCAAATGTCACTCTGCATGGGTCTGCTGTGTATGTGCCTGTATGTATGTGGAAATGAAATCCTCTTGCTTCCACTTTGTCTGCAGAAAGTTTCTGTAGCTCATGCAATAAATGGCTGAGGAAACAGGTGCAGTAACAAGAGATGAAGAGGAGACCCAGAAAAACTGTGATGAAGACCCATTTCCTGATCCTAATGCTGGAATGGCATTCCTTGATTGCTATGCTGGCCTTAATGAAGGCAACAGAAGCTCAGAGGTGCCAGAAAGACTATCTGTCCTCTCCAGCAGGGCTGTGGCCCAAGGGAAAGTTCTTGCTGGACCAGAGGTCATCAGTGGTGTCAAGGCACAGAGCGAAGCCGCTGCTTTGGCCAAGCACCAGCTGATAGCTGTCAATGCATCAGCAGGAGGCTTGTCCTGCTCCACAGCTGTCTGTCCTGGAGGCCTTGCCTCACCATGCTCTGAAAGCCTCTACTGTAGCTGTGTCCAGGATTCAGAAGCATCATGTGTTGCTGGGGTGCCTGAGGAGGCTGGTGAGACCCCCAAGGCAGTTGTGGCCCTGTTGGTGAACAACCTCAGGTGCTGCCAGTTGCCAGCTGCCAGCACACAGCACGTGGAGAGCTGCACTGCGGGCAACCCTTGCAATCTGGGCTCAACTGTCTGGATGGAGACCCTAGAAAATAAGAAAAAGGAGGAAAAGGAGAAGTACCGGCTCCAGCTAGCAATGTACCGAAGACTCCTGCTATTGCGTTCGATCAGGAGCTTGCACAAGCAGCTGGAGCAGCAGCAGGCCAGGTTGCAGGAATGCTATGGCATGGTCATAAATACCAAGAAAGAAGTGTTGAAACACATTTGTTCAACCTTGCCTTCTCCTTCTCCGTAAACATGTTGCTGCATGCAGAAATGAGCTTTGTAATGCCACTGGAGCTGTCAGTAAGCTTGCATGCCATGAGTTGCTCTCCTCCAAGCCAAGAGAACATGCCCACATGTGCTGAGAACAGAGAGGAAACAGCAACAGCAGAGCAAGAAGAAAGGGGAAGGCAAAGCACTGGTTCCTGAATTTGTCTGCAGGGAGCTGGAATAAGGTTGTATCTGTGCAATAAGGTGATGCTTGAGGCATCAAGACTGTATATGATGTAAAATCATAAAAAAAAAAAAAAAAGAGGGAAAAAATCTGAGAACACGGTCGGACATGATCAGTAAAGGTGATTTGATGCCAGAGTTGCTGCCTGCTAAGTGTGTGATACAACATACCTCCCTTGCACTTTTAGTGCTAATAGAATGAGCAAAATTAGGGTTCAGTTCTCTTCCTGAACCCAGGAAGTCAGGATATTAGGAGCACTTAAACTCAGGCTTGATAATGTCCACCCAGCTGCCTGCTTTCACAAAACTGCTAAGGCTGTTGTGACCTCTACCCTCCCATAAAAAAATGTATTCGTATTGACCAGAAATCTTTCAGGGAGGTGGAACAAAGACATGTTACAGAGAAGCTGTGCAATTGCCTAAGCCTTATTAGAAAGGCAAGCTAAAAACAAAGGCCTCATAATCTGGCATTATGTTGGAAGCTCAGACTGTTAGTGCCAGGGGAATGTTTGAGGTCTGCACAATTATTAATCTGCTGCTAACTCCCAGTGGCACTAGTGTCTGCAAATCAAGCACATTTTGTGCCTTACTGCTGTCGTTTAATGGAAGTTGGTGACAATTAGCACTTTTTATCCAGGTGTATTAGATCCCTGGAAAACCCTAGAGCAGTTTCTCCAATTGCTAGGTTAGGATGCCTGCAGGAAATTTGATGTCAGTAAGCAACAAACAAACAGAATGAAAAATAAAGAAAAAAGATGCAACTTCTTTTTATGCATTAAAAAGCCAATCTGGGTCCCTATTATTGAACAGCAAACTGAATAGTTGAATGTGCTGTCTTAGAATCTGAAGCAAAAATTATTTGAGGAGATATCGGAAAGCTCCCCCTTTCTGGGATTTAGAATGGCATAGGAATACTTTTTTTCTTCTTAGATATTCATTTCTGATGATGCCACCTTTCCTTTTATCCCGTTGTTCTTTGTTACAAATGTGTAAGTAGATAAGCAATCAAACAAGTTTTTTGCATTGATTTATTTTGTTTTGATTTTTTTTTTCCATGAAAAGGCAGATCTCTTAGTAGAAGTTGTATCTTTCTCAGAATAGTGTTCTAGTTATGGTAAACTATTTTTTAGGTGGCTTTTTTGTGTCTCCATAGGATGAAGGTGTCTATGCTTGTGTGCACACGCATGCACCTGTATACGAATGACCCTGAAGGGTTGGCACTTTTTTTTGTAGTAGAAACAGGAATAATCTCTCAAAATAATCTTTGCTGTCTTTGAGGAGTTGGTTGATTAGATTCACATGTGCACATCTGTGAACAAGGTATTGAAGTAATTTAACAATTGAAGTGCAGCACAACACTCTTATTATTCCATCTTTGTATTTCCTTGCACCCAAAATAATGGAAGCCCCCTGGGTATGCACAACCTTAGATAGGCTTATTCATCTCCTTGGGCCCTTGCACAGCCTCTTACATAGCACAAGCCTGTAATTTTGTATGCAGAATTACCATAGAAACATTCTTGGCATCAAGGAGATATTTGAAGGAGCATCCTGTACTGTCTCGTTTGGGGGATTTGTGTTGCCAGCGGCTGTCAGTGGGCTGCAGTAGATAGAGCTGGGGATCTGTGTGACTGGAGGACATTACTCCTGTGCTCCGATCCCACCCGGCTTTGTTCAGCCTTGGGAAAGCTGTTCTCTGCCAGTAATGTGCATTTACCAAAGAGCACTAAACTCACCTCAAAGGTAATCTGTTCCGTCTTAATATGCCTCCTAGGAAGGAATAATGATCATGGTCAAGAGGACTATGCAAAGATTTGATTTTTTTGAAATTATTATTATCACTATTTTTTTTTTTCAATTTCTGATCTAAGAAAACAACAGTTTCTTTTATTCCTTCTTCCCCCCATTGATTAAGAGTGAAAGTAAGAGTTCTATTAACCCAAAGACAAGCAGACCGTTATTAGGTTGTCTCTCCTTGGGAAGGAAATGTTGGAAAAGGGATGCATCTCTCAAAAATAAGTAAATGCAAAATTCCTGAATTCTGAAATAAAATGTCAAACTGTTTCCTTTAGGATGAAAATTAAAATAAAAAACATTTTGGTAATTCTTCACAGATAATTTGGGTTTAATTTTATTATTATTATTTTTTGTCTTCTGAATAAGATTCGGCTTGTCTAATACTACCACGCTGTTGAATTTTCTGCTGACATAAAATGTGTGCACAAATGTTAAGGTGATGTAGCTATTTTGCCGCAGTAGCTGCTGAAGTAATGTCCTACCCATTATCATATAGAGATACCTATAGTGTCAGTTATTTTTAAAAATGTCTAGAAAATCACTGAAAACTATTACTTGCACCATACATAGTGCAGCAATTATTGATTTGTCAACATATATAACTGCAAGTGCTTTGTGGCAGAACTGTTGACTTTTTTTTTTTTTGTATGGCATCTCTCGTAACATTTCTTGGTTCTTATTGGAATCAGTAGATGCTTCTGCACTATGAATCTTAAATGTCAAGAGGTCTGTGCTTGAGCAATGCTGCCTGGCAAGAAAATGAAGCAAAGACTTGTTCTGTGTATGTACAGTCTTTCCATGTAGTGATTTTTATGGCTACATGCAAAATAAATGTTAACTGTAAAAATAACATGAGCACTTGTCTTTGGAACAGTTTGCTGGTTACATGGTGGTTCTAGTATGACTTCTAATAATTGAGGTTGGCCAAACCAATTAAAAACTACAGGATTTTAAAATAAGCATATTTTACAAGCTTGGAAAATGTGGTTTAACAGCAGTGCTTTTCCCCTGGGTATGTTAGCAGTTAAAGACAAGCAGAAAAATGCCAAGTAACCCATGGAGGTATTTTCATGTACACCAGACAAAGTGGCAATCTCTGTTTTAATAAAAACACACCTTCTCAACTATTTTAACCTCTCTGTGTGGTTAAGAGGTTTGGTGGTTTGGATGTGGTTGATCTAAATTTCTTAAACTTTGTATTTCTTTCTGAACCCAAACTACATGAGTTTAGTTCTAATCAGAGGAATAAGCTGGTGCCACTGACATTTCATATATGTATGAAAAAAGTGTCAGGTCTCGGGTAATGGTGACAAATTAATCAATTTCAGTAGGGTCTTTCTCCCCATTATCTTACTGCCTGCCAGAGCATGTCACGCTAACAATCTCTAGGAAAATCAATTTGAGCTAAGGTCTTGTTAACTACTTCCACAGCAAAAGTTGAAGTTAAATTACACTGTTCAAGCCTGGAGGTCCTGCTGCTCACCTACTTGCCTAGCTAGCCTTATATGGCAGGAAGTAAGTGGGTTTACCATGGAAGAAAGCAACGTTCAAAAGATACTGGCATGCTCAGAGTCATTACTATCTCTAAAGAAGTTGTAATATATGCCTACTGAAAGACAGATATTTTTAAGAACTCCACCCTTTATAAGTAATTAGTGACAAATTGCATTACTGAATTGGTTGTCAATGCAAGGTGTTTTCTTCCACATCTCTGTTGTTTCAGGTGCTGCCCTGGAGACTTGTCAGAGTTGTGCTTTTTGCTATTATTGTTTCTGCTGTGACTGCCATGAGCAAGCCAAGATAAGAAGGCCAGTTATGTTCATTCATTGCTTCTTGTGATGGAGCATCATACTATGTGAGGAGTTAGCTCACTTCTCCTTTTCTGAGATTTTTTGCTTAATTAGAAAATCTGTGGCTTTACCCACATATCGTAAATTTATGTCGTAAATTGTGAACTTTGTGATACTAAATCCAGATCATCCTGCATCATTCTTGGAGATACAAAATGATAGGCTTTGGTCATGACATAAATACATGAAATATTTAAAGATGAGGATGTTTAGATCTCCTCCAGGCTTGCGAGTAAGTTTAGAGAAATTCTAGAGAGTGCTTGCTAAGGTTTATCACTATGAATTCTGTGAAACTGGAATATAAATGTTGTGTAGTGCAAATTCTGCTTATGACTCTTGAAAGTAATGCAAGAGTGAATGTCAAATATGCTGGAATGGGACTCTACTCTGAATGTGCTGGGCAAGGATTAAATTTTCTTCAATCCCAAAGATTAGATAAGCACGATAGTCAAAAGTTCAGATGTTGCATAATGAGAGTGAATGGAACTACAATTTTTTTTTTTTCAGGATTTGATATTTATTATTGCTAAGAATCGCTTATGTACCGCTTCTCACAGCTGGCCTGGCATTTGCCTAGTCTGAAACATGTTGAAGTCAAGCTTTCAGTCATGTTGGAAGGCAGCCCAGTACTTCAATGTGGTGCACCTTGTTGAGTGTTCTTCTCAGGTTTGCTTTGTGTCTCACTCCTGGTATCTCATAACAGTCATAAATGTTTAAGATGGTACTCAACTTAGTCTTTCTGGCAAAAGATTTGGAAGCAGGTTAGGATTATCCTATTAGTTCCTTGCCTTGTTTAAGAAAGGGGCAGGTAGTTATTGTTTATTCTTAATGAAAACTTATCACAGGAAAAATGGCCCTGTAAAAGCTTTTCTAGAAGTTTACTGAAATAACAGTAGCTCGTACAGAAGTAAAAATCTATCTGAAAACAAGTTTTTCAAGTTGTGCTGATCATCTTGCAAAATTTTAGTCAAGTTTCCAAAGCCAAAAGTGATGCCTTCATCTCTGACAAATGAAGTATCTAAGTCTGCAACCCAAAGTGACTTCTGTGTGCAAAGAGGCAAGGAATTCTTGAGAATCTCAATAAAAGTTACAGTCTCCCTTTGATTAGTGGGGGTTGCAGAGGAAAGGGAATGTGTGACCATTCATCACAGCTCCAGGCTCATTAGTACCCAGGAACTTTCTACTCTAAATGACAAAGAGTTTCACTGTCGCCAAAGAGAAATTGCTGCTGACCTTAGACCTCTTTTTGGAAAGTAAAATAATGGAGCACAGGAGCAGAGTTTGATATTTGACTGAATTCTACACAATTATCATGCATGTGTATATAATAAAATTAATTCTGTGTCTCTGCATTGTAGCCTCCGGCAAGCAGTGTACAATCAGTTTTGTATGTATAATAGATCACAGAGTTGTTCATGAATAATACAAATGCATTGAGCAGATACTAGTGAGTGAGGATGTTTGTCTTTGCATGGAATCGAAGTGAACATGTAATATTGTGATAATATATATTTGATGAATTCAGGTCTGACTTGCCTTTGCCATAGCCTGCTAATTCCTTGACAAGGGTTGCCACAATAATTGAGTTTCCAATAACATTATGATTATTTCCACATGATAATTTAATTGTAGGTATTTTTTAATATTGTAATAGCATAGATTTGTGATTATTATGCATTTGCATGCAGATTTTCATGGTGACTTGGAGCACATCCCTACATTTATAACTTAATTTCCTATATTATTGCAAATATATTTTGGGATGAACTCATTAATGCAAACTAAGGGAAAAAAGGGTCTTTTTAGTTGTTTTGCCTTTATTATAAATGGCTGAAAGCTTTGCTCATTTTTTTTAGACCAGCCTAAACAAGTGAATAAACAAAAGACAACTGTAATTCACGGATGGATTAATTTAAAATAATAATATAATTACAAATTATGGCAGATTTGTCTGAGGTAATCAGGCTGCAGACTGGTACAAATTTTTCATTTGTGAAACAGAACTTGTTTAGATGAATCACCAAGTTTCATGAGGGCTGTTTTCCATTCTCCCAATTCCCCTATTTAAAGAATTGGCAAAGTAACTTCAGCCCAAAATTAATGGATTCCTGTATGAGCAGAGGTAGCAACAGCAGTGCCTGAGCATCTGGACCTAACTAGGTATTATTTTGGCACACGGTATTGCACCATAAGAACAGTTAGGTGTAGAGAGTCATGATGCTGGCAGAGCTTTTAACTGGATTTTTTTTTTTAATCTTTTTTTTGTTCTGTTCTGGGAAGAGGCTGGTTGCCTCTCTACTTAACAGCCTTTAAAAACTGCATTAAAAAATCTTGCTGCAGACTCAGAGAGGGGCAAAGGGACAGATCCATTTCCCCAGCAATAAATTCCATTCGTATTAACTGGAGCAGATATTCATATCATCCTAATAGCATCATGCCTCAAATAAGAAAGCTCTCTTCCAGTCATATCTAAAATTTGTTTTTAGCTCAATACTACTATTTTGAAGATAAACTTTCCAAGGCAGTGACATGGAGCTTATTTGTTGCTCCTTCAACTACATGTAGTTGTATAAAATCAGAGAAGTGAACATCTTTGCCACGTTTTATCTGTAAAACCTCAGGTCTACAAACTGAACCCCAGAGTCACAATGGTGGAAGAGTTCCTGGCTTCCTCCAGGTTATCGGTGGCTGGCAGGATGCATTTTCATTGCCTGCACAGCAGGTAAATGCAATAGGAGCTCAGAAAATAGCCCAAATTTTTGACATGGATGTCTGTAAGTAAGGACTGAAAAATATAATTTAAAGCTATGCTTTTGCATTGCTCTTCTATGTGGGCAGAGTCTGTAGGTTTCATTTTACTTCTACTTTGGGTGTATTCTCTGAATTAAGTATGCAGATCACACAATGAGATCTGCACAAGTCCCTTCTCTTTCATCTTATTGTGTGGTCTTAAGTCTTGTACAGAAAAATAAAAGCTTGACCTAGACAGCAAAAAGATGAGCTATACAAAGGTTAGGAATTGCAAGAGTTCAGTTTTTGGCCCAGAAACTGAAACGTGCAATTCCTTGACACCTGGGATCCTTTCTGGAGGATGGTAGAGACCATTCAGTTCAACCCCATTCAGCAAAAGTGGATTTAAATCCAGCCAGCGGTCTGTAGCATGAGGGGTTAGATGCCTCTCTCTGCTCCTGTGATGTGACTTGTGGGTAATTGTGTTCATTGCCTTATTCTCAGTGCTGGAGAAGGAAGTGTTTAGTATCAGGTCACTTGGAAGGCTTCTTTTAACATAAAATCTTCTGTTGTTGCTGTTCTGTTACTTCAGTCAAGGGGAACAGTAGCAAAAAAAAATCATCTAGTTTTTTCGCAACTGCTTCTTTTTGTCTGTGAACCAAGGGGAGCATATAAGTTCTGCATGAAGATGAGGTATGGCCTCCTGTGCACAGCCATTCTCCAGCATGTTTTGGAGTAAAACATTCTTCAATAATCATTTGAGTAAGGAGGTATTTATACATCATTTATCATCCCTCGTGCTTGAAAATACATGACTTGTGCTCACTAGATGTTCTTCTTATAGTAGTGAAGGTTTATTGGCCGTAATCCTGGAGGTACCCTGTGTATCAAGTGATCACCGATTGCACTGAAAAGGAATGCTCCTGTGGCAGCAGGCAGACCTTGGTGTCCCTTGTCTCTGAGCAATAACCTGTACAGATGATTGAGACTTACTGATAGACCTCTATCGAACTCTTTCCCACTAGTTGGGGCTTGGCTGTGTCTGACTCAGTGAGGAATTCTTCTGTGCAAGATGTCTAAGCTTGATTTGTTGCCCTCGTCAAGGAGGGCATAAAAGTAGGCAAGAACAGACCATGCCTTGAGGACCAGACAGATGCAGATTTACTGCAACTTCTGTCTTATGGGTGGGAGGAGGTAGCTAGAATTTACAAAGTACAATAATTGACTAATTGCTTCATCACTGAGACTGGTAAGGAATCAGTGATACGTCTCCTGAGAGATCAGTGGTGTCACCTCACATGTCCTCAGGGTGCCAAGTGGTATAAAGCACTCACTTTGAAAGCACTGCACCGTGATAAGCTCCAACTCCCAAGGGATGCATTGTGTGTACATTTTGTTATATATGATGACAACTGAAAAGGCAATGAAACTGTTAAGGGAATGCTGCGTGCCTAAAAAGAACGTATTTTTCTTTGAACCAATAAGGGAGGGAAAGTATTTCAGAAAAGCAGTTAAAATAATATCATTTAAAAGTAACAAGTGATAAAATACTAGAGAGAATTCACCTGTCAAATGAAAAAGTTTAAAATGCGAAGTCTTCTGTGTAACATATACATTTCAAATTGGACCATTTTCTTGGTAAGGCAATAGACCTCTTCAAAAAGCTTTTAAAACAGTTGATATATATATACAAAATTTTGAAGCTGACACAACCAGCATAATGGAAACAATTATTTTAAAAAGTGGATTTGAAGAATAAATCATAAAATACTGTCATTTTGTGTAGTCATTCTTTACAACATATGAGATGCTATAAGATTTAACAAGACCAAAGTTGTGAGACTCTGGGAGGTTTTCAGCAAAGGTGATTCTGTAATAAAACAGCTCAGTGCATATAAAAAAGAATACCCCTAGAGATGTCTAACAACAATAGTTTGAAATTAGGCTTAAAACAGCTCTAGTTCTCTTCAACAAAATTCCATGTGGACGTATTAAAAAAATTTGTACATCCTCAGTGTGCTTGGGACCATTTTCCAGTAGAAAGGCTTTTACATATCATATGTATGGAAATATATGTGAGTGATTTCTTTTGTTTCTAACGCTAAAGCAGATGCCTTCCCTAAACTTGACACAGAATGAAATCTGAGGATATGAAATCCCAGTCAGCAAAGTGACAGAGCAGTTGGGCAAATGTATTTTAGATGAACTTTAAATGCAAAATTCAAATTGTACAAATAATCTATTTGTTGTTATTCAGAAAGAAACAAAAACTCATAAGAAATGTGAATTGGATAGAATAGTAGGATCGTATCTTCTATTACCTCAGTACTGGCCATCAATCACTGTCAGTTAATTATCATTAAGACTGCATAAAAAAAGTCCCCTGTGGGAGCTGGATGGTCTGTGAGGTTCGTTCTTTCATTAAAACAAGGCAAACAACATAAGCTTTCTTCAGTATTCTTTTTTCTTACTTTTTTCCCCTCCATTTGAGCCTTTTTGTATATAAGGAAATGATGTGGGAAAGGTGAATCTTGAAGTGAATAATGGTGCTGAGTTACCATACAGATTGCAGGGACGATGTATGAGAACAAAGGATTTAAAGTAAAAGTAGTTATTTGTCAGGAATTTTAAAGAATTTAAAGGTTATATTTTGGGGGAGGCTGAAAAAACACCCACAAATACAGTCAAACTGTAGCATGGCACTTTCTGAAGTAAAAACTTGTGAGTTCTTTTCTCAGTTCTCACTTTTTAATTAACTGGGCTGCTTTTAAGCCTGTAGGGTTTATACTTTTCTGTGAAACATGCAGTTTGGAAACTTACGTTTTTGAAAAGGGATAAAAGTCACCCAACTCCAAAGGGTGATTCTTTGACAGTGTGTTAGCCATCTTGAAAGCCAGTATGAGTTGCAAATACAGAAACTTCTAGAGTTTATGAGCTAATGTGGGGGACTTGTGCACTTAGCTGCTTAACAGTGGCAGAAACAGGAATGCACTAGTGGACAGAAGCAGTTACTGTTATTTCCAGGGTATTTCCCAGCGGTGCTAAGCAGCAGTTCACACTTTTTGAAGTGTCGAGGTTCACTGATATTGCTCTTCAGCATCACAAACTGAGGCTAGTACTTGAGTTCTGCACAACTTCTGCCTTTAACACAAAGTCAGTCTTGAGTCAGCTCATGCTTGCTCATCCTAGGAACCACGAGGTTCTTATGGCAAAGCTCTCTCTTATGCACAAGAACAACTTAAAGACTGAAACCTTCACGACTAAAGACCTTTCTCCTTCATAGGACAATAAATTAAAAATAGTTGTACTTTTCATTAGCCACATTTTAGCCAACTGCCCAAATAAATTTGAGCCAGAGTAAACCCAAATGAAATGAATGCATCTCAATACAAAATGAAGCCTTCAGCAGTGTGAAGTAGCTGGTACTTAAACGACAACGGAACTGCCCCATTTAGACCTCTTCAGGCTGAATACAGCCCATCAGTTCAATCTATCTGCTCCTTGTCAACCTCTTTCTCCTGGGAAGGCCTTTTTGTCTGCATCTATCCGGTCTGCAGGCAGCCCTTAGTGTATGATGGGCAGCTAGATGGTTGAAAAGTGGAGATGTGTTAAGATTGGGTATCCCCGGTTTTCTTTATTGGCCATTTGCTGACATGATGGGAAAGACTGTACTTTGGTTGTGATCTCATCAAGGAAACTAATTTATATTGTTGCATGTTTGGTCTTTGTCATGTATTGAGTTTCTTCATTCTTACTTGGCTGTGCTATTTGAGAAGGAAGATCTTCCACTGCCTATTTTATTTTGCAAGAGGTGGGAAAATGATAGCATGTCTGGAAACTATAAAGGGAGAGGTAGGCCACAGCAGGAAGGGACAGTGCATCTTGAAAGAAAACTAAGATGGAAACCCTAACCTCTTCTCATTTACATGTGGTGACATTTTGCAGAAATATTGTAACATTAGCAGTGGTATAATGAAATTCTGCCTATCAGCCGTGGAAGGAATAATGTTACTGTAGAGGTAACCTGTTCACAGTTTGTTATCAAGAAAATATTCATGCCAAGAAACATACATTTACCAATGAGTGTTAAGAACAGTGTTTTTTTTTTTTTCCCTTATATTTTTTCTTCATGGGCTATCCATCTTCCCCTCCAGATTTACTGCATGATCACTCCCTTTACATGCTAATTATGTGCAGCTCTGGTGAATTTGTTAGTAGTGACACTTTGGGCACCCAGTGGGACTGCAACTCATTATGTGGCAATGTCCAGATATATCAGATATTATTAGCTGTCATTAATCTGCTGTGGAAACATTGAGTGCACAGCCAGGAAAGAGACCAGGAAATAGAGTAAAAATGAAGTCTGCAACTGCCCTGGCCCCCAGAAGGTCAGAGAGCAAATCAGCAGGGGAGAAGAATACACCTTAAAATGGCCAGTGCTTAGCAGCGGATTTTTAACCCATTGTAAACCAATATTTTTCAGCATAGGAAAGACAAAAAGAAACGATGCGGTTTGTAATGACTGTATGACTGTGATATACTGTAGGAGGAAGGAAGGCATTCCCTCAAACTACTGCTTTCTAAGGGGACATTGTAGAACTGCATCTCTGCGAGAAGTGTGTGAAGAGAAGGAAGTGTAAGCAGATAACGGTGTCTATTGCAACGTGGATAGCACCAAAGCATAAATCTTTGAAATTACACACACGTAACTCAGGATATGATTTGGCCTGCTCTATGTTTGAAGGTAATGTTTTATAGAACCAGACTTGGCAGCAGCAAAAATCCTGCAGGAATCAAGAGCTTGCTCTTCCTGTTCATATAGTTATGGAATTACATGCCTGTGCTCACCAGTGCTCACTAGCATCTGTTATGCAGCTTAAAAACCAAAATCAAAATACATTTTTGGTATAAATTCTGAGAAATAGCCACTTGTAAGAGTTATGCTTAACTGTGATTGTGTAGCATTAATTACATTGCTTTGGTAGCAGAAGTAAAAATGAAAGAAAGATTCTTCCAAGAATGCTGCAGTGAATTTTCAGTCTCGAAACTGACTTGCAACACATAGCTCAGAGCTGCAAGAAGGCATGTCTTCTTTCCTTCTATCTCTAATCAGGTTTGAAGTGACCAGGCAAGCTTTGAGACATTTACAGCTATCTCTGGTCTGAAATAAAAACAGAAAACATCGCAGTACAGGCTGGAAATCTCTTGAGTTTGGTGGTGATATATTAACTAGGAAGACTATTTTCAGGGCAGAGAAAAGGTAATCATTGACTAGTCTGCATGCAACTTGAAAATTCAGATGTTATTGACCTTAAAATAAAAGGCAGCAGTCCAATAGGGGGATTCGAGATACAAATTACAATTTATTTAAGAAAGTAAAAAATAATGTTTCCTTTCCAAGGGAGCAAGGACCCGCACTCCTTTGTCTAGAAGCAGTGTTCTCATTGGCAGGTTTATACAAACTTAAAGGAATGAAATCTCTAAAATTCTTCAATAAACTGCATCTTATATAGAAATGTGGAAGGCTGGAGTTGAACTTCTTCAGACAATTTATTGGAAACTAAAGTGAGCTACTAGTCTGAGTTTTCTGAAGGAATTTGAGAAGTAGAGGTTTTACTCCAGTTTAAGGAGTCTAATTTAATGCTTTGCGATCTTCCTCATACTGTGACCTTTGCATGATCTAATCTTACCCTAATGAGGATAATAACAGGAGGAAAAAAAAAAAGGCTTGATGTTTTATTTATAGACCTGTCTTCAATTAGGCATGCTCTGATAAACCCATACAAAAACAACCTCCGTGAGTCCAGTTATAGATTGTCTCAAATTCTGCACAATCCCATGAAAAAGAAAATAGTGCATTTGTTCAAATGGCCCTCATTAATACTTCCTAAACTAATAGTCATTCATGACCTCAGATTCTAGGAAAAGATTTAGAAGTCATTTTGGTGGCACTGTGGGCTTTGTGGAAATACAAGCGTTAAGGAGTACAGCGTTAGCCAAGGGGCAGGTGGCAAGTACCCAGGGAAATAAACAAGAAGCAGTTTTACCATTGGTCTTGGACCTTTGCAATTTTGGTGTAACAGGAGAGTTTGTTTATTTTTATCTGAGAGCACTGCAATATCAAAGAAGAGTTACAGTCTAATGGCATTAATGGGGAAAAAAATCATACTGTTCTGAGTGCAGCATGAATATATTCAATAGGTCAATAATAGGTTCTTTTATAGTCTTTTTCTACTGTTTATGAAATTTTACAAGTATGATAGGCCTCACTCTTTTTCCAGAGGAGGGGAATAAAAATGCATTCCAGTTTCTTTTTCCTTTGAGTGCTTCAGAGAATCAAATGTGAGGTGAACTCTTTTAGTGGTGGGTTAATGAGTTACAGGTCAGGCTTATAGTGGAAAAATTGCAGTTGGCCTCCATGGTGCTGTTTTCCAAATTTGCATTGATGAAGCTACTATGACAGTCTTGCTTTTTTGGGGGGGCTTTTTTTTTTCCTCTTGCGTGGTGGAACATGATTGTTGTTTACCCATCAACATACACTGTCTTTTCAGTGCTCACGTTGCTCCTTGTGATCCTGCAGGCTTTTATTTTCACATTTAACATGATATGCATGAGTTACCCTCATTCAACTGGTGGAACTAGTCAGGTGTAAAACGCAGATGCATGAATGACTGTAGGGCTGGAGCCTGTGCAAATTCCACAGAATACAGAAGTGTGTTCCAGTTTACAGAGGTCTGCATCATTTCTTACTCTACTGTTTGTAGCAAACTGAACAGTTACCCAAATAAACTTGTGTTAGCATTGCTACCTAGGATGCCTGCACAGATGCCTGTGAACCTTACTGTGCAGAAAAATGGTGTGTTAAATGTTTTCACATTTGGTCCTTTAAAAGGTGGCACTTCAATAATATATACTTAGAAGCATTTTCAAAATAAATTCTTAAGAGACGGGTTTAAACTGACTATAACCTGTAACATAACAAGAGAAGGCTGCCACATTGAATTTGTAGTGCCTAGAATCAATAAACAGAAAGTGCCAGATTGCTCTTTTCCTCAGAAAATTAGGAACTGTAACATAAAAGCCCCAGCAGAAATTGCATCTCCTTAGGCAAATGTGAGTGCCTTTAGGTATACCCTAACATATTTTCTTTTTTTAATGATTAGCTTTGTAAAAGATAATCATGGGATAGATCTATAGCGTACGAAGTGTGCAAAATTACCTGTAATCCAGATTATATTTAGTTTTCTGAAAATTAAGAAATGTCAACCCTGTATTGACTGACAAGTTTCCTCAGAAGTTGTTTTGGTGTGTGAGCTTTTATATCAGTTGCAATATTTCTATTCAGCAGCTATCTCCAGAACTGTAAGGAAATGACACCAGGATTCCATTCTTCAGTTCCTCTGTAGATGACTGCAAGTGGCAGGGCTCTATAAAAGCTCCATTTTTGGTATCTCATGTAGTGTTTTAGTGCAAGCACCATTGCCAGAGCTGTAAGTGGTAAGGACCATAGGTTACATTACTGGGGGTAAAGGATTATCAATTAATATTTAGGGTGATGTCACTGTTTTTGTTATGTTTTCTGGGAAAAATTGAAGGCCAGAAGAGTTAGGATCTAGATCCATTGCTGCTTTCTTGATGTTGTTGGTCATTTATTTGTTCAGGTTAGGGGATGACCTGTTGGAGAGGAGCTCTGCAGAGAAGGACCTAGGGGTCCTGGTGGACAACAGGTTGGCCATGAGCCAGCAGTGTTTCCTTGCAGCCAAGAAGTCCAACAATATCCTGGTGTGCATTAAAAAGAGTGTGGCCAGCAGGTCAAGGGAGGTGATCTTCCCCCTCTGCTCTGCCCTGGTGAGGTCACAGATAGATTATTGTGCACATTTCTAGGCTCCCCAGTTCAAGAAAGTCAGGGATCTCCTAGTAGAGTCCAGTGGAGGGGGACAAAGGTGATTAAAGGCCTGGAGTATCTCCCATATGAGGAAAGGCTGAGTAACCTTGGTCTGTTCAGCCTGGGGAAAAGAAAAATGAGAAGAGAGAGAAGAGATCTGATAAATGTTTATACTTACCTAAACACAGGCGGGAGGCAAGTGGACGAGGCCAGGCTCTTCTTGGTGGTGTGCAGTAATAGGACAAAGAACGGTAGCCTAGAACTTGAACATACAAAGTTCTGCATTAACATGCAGAAGAACTTTACAATAAGGGTGATGATTAACTGGAACAGGTTGCCCAGAGAAGTCATGGAGTCTCCTTCTATGGATATATTCAAGACCCATCTGGACACCTACCTGTGCAACCTATTATGGGGAATCTGCTTTAGCAGGAGGGTTGGACTTGATGGTCTCTTGAGGTCCCTTCCAACTCCTGTGATTCTGGATTTAGTGACCACTTGTTTGAGTGACTTATGCTCTTGCAGAATGTGACACTAGTTTGTGAGAGTGGAGGCAAGAATCTGACCTGAAATTTCAAAGCTGTGAGTTCTCACTAACATTTTACTTAAAAGCATACCTGAGTACACCTGACACAGGAACAAGAAAAATCAACCAGAACAGTGATGTTTAAAGAATAAATTTTTAAAGAATAAAAATTAAACAATCTCAGTGATGTTTAAAGAATATTTCTTGAAGAACCTGAAGACTAGTACTGTACTTTCCAAAGGTGGGGGTGATTGTTAGTATTATTGGTAATTACTTATATTTTTATTTCATTAGAATTATAAGAATGGAAAAGAGCATCTTTTTACTGTTATTTTAGCAAGGAAAAATAATATGAGTTCTTTGGATGACAGGAAATATATTTTAAATAACTAAAACAGATTATAGAGAGGTTGATATTCATCTGAAAATTTGAGTTTCACTGTCACAAATGGCTGCAGAAATTGAGTTGCTATCCATGTGTCTGCATAAATATGCTGAACGTGCTGACTGTTGGATCAAGGGTGAGTAACAGCTCCAAAAACTCTACTAGCCAGTTGTAACTGGCTAGCAGAGTTCATTTCAGATGCAGACATACTACACCACAACAAAATATAGATAAACAAACCTGAAATCCACTTCAGTTTCCTTTATTAAAGTTACGCTTTGCAGCACCAAAATGTAATCATTTCCTCGAGTTCTTGTAATCCCTTTCTAAACGTAGCAGGTGTACACAGAGGTTTTGTTTGCTTAAAAGCATTGTGGCTATGCATTCAACTTTGAACCTTATTCTGCAAAGTGTTGTATAATCAACTGCCTCTGAAGAAAATAAAACAACAAAATCTCTCAAATATTTTCAGGGGAGAAAGCATAGAGGTTGAAGGGGAATTCTGCTACGCTCTTTAATGAGAGAAAGACTCTGTCCTGGTGGCCTGGACCTGGGTCTGGCATAATGCCGCATTAGGCAAATACCTCTTCTGGGTGTGTTAAAGAGACCACTGATTTCTCCCACTTTCTTCCTCTGTGCACCTGAATCGGCCCTTGACAGTGAATTTTGATGGCACCCCTTTTGAACAGCCTTATATGATTACTTCCATCCACAGGTTACTTCTGTTCAAGTGGATTTGCCACAGAGCACTTGCCCATTAGCAATCTCTTCTGCAGGCTGCTTTAAAATCTGCTTATGGTTATGGCCAGATAAAAGCATGTGAGGTCAGTTTGGTGGAGCAGAGACAAATACTTTAACATAAGGTTTTCTATTCTGTGCAAGCAGCTAATAAAAGTGCCCGCAGGTGTTGAGAATTATCCTTCTCTTGGAGATTTCTTTACAGTCTGAACCTAATCTTGGCAAAAGCTTTGGCTAGGATATCTGGCACATTAATTAAATGACTTTCCCTCCCCCACAGGTCTTGTGCTGTAACTTTGATTAACCACTTCTGTGCCCAGGAAATGAACTGCTGGGTAGGCATTATCAGTTCTGCAGGTGTATGGATGTTAGAGATAACACGGTATTCCTCCTTTATCTGGATGGATGCTCCTTACTGTTTCAGCACTGCACAGCTTTTCCCCCAGCTGCAGCTACAGAGATCCTGCAGGCATGTGATGAGATTTTAGTACAAGGGTCTTTTTATTCAGCATGTATCTCTGAACGGCCTCTGCTGAGAAGTTTCTGATCCTCCAGGGGAAATGCCTAACTCCTCCAGAGCTTGCCCCCAATTTAAATGGCTTTTCCTTGCTGCAGTATCACACCTGCGACACATCAAAGCCAGTAGCTGGTGTGGCAGGACATGCATTCCCAAATCAGCCTTGGTGACGAAAAGCACAAACACAGGTGATTTGCAGTGACGAGTTTCATATCGTATGGTGTCATTTTCATGAATGATTTGGCTAATTAAATTTAATGTGGAACAAGAGCTTGCTTACATTATGTCGGGCTTAAGATGCTCTTACTCGCACCTTACTTAGTGAACAATTCCTACTGTTGAATAAGGGCTCCAGGATTTAGTCCTCTGTTAGCAGTCTTCCATAAACCCTTTGTTTTCCCAACATGTTAAAAACCAAGTCTTAATGGGTTCATGATGACATCAGTTATCAAGATTTGTGTGGTGTTGGCAGATGTTGAATTTTCAGTGGAAAACCATTAAACAGATTCGAGTCAATGCAAGTTTCACAACATGCAAGTATTATACTGGTGGTTACATGTGTTGACTTCAGCTTTATTTATTACAAAGGAAAACAGGCCTGTACTTATACAAAAACAGCAATGAGAAATTAATCTTCCCAACAGGAAAATCAGTCTTGTCTTGTTAAAGGTACTCAAAGTTACATGTTGAGCATGCTGAGCTTGCAAAAACTGCATCTGCAACTTTCAGATTTAATAAAAGTAAAACTAAATTTAAAAAGAAAAGAAGAAAAAAAAAAGGTGCCTTTATTTTTCAAACGTCCAGTGTAAAGAAGCCAAAATTTAAGAAAATGTGAATATCCATTCTCTGAGAACTGTCCTCAGTCAAATGCCTCAACTTTTGAGTACCTTTGTTTTTAAACATGGTTAATTTGCCACTTTTTAATGCTGATTGTCTATCAGCTCACATCAGTTCTATGTTAGCTCTAGAGTTCTCTTAAATTAAAACGATTCTTCATTATTTCACTGCAAAATTTGCCCAGTGTTAAGTGTCTCCAACAATGATGATGCACAGATCCTCATGTTTTGTGATACACGCACAATAGATCTATGCATTGGAAGCAAGTATGTGGAGAGATGGAGGATATTCTGATGTAACAACAGCAACAACTAAAATAAACAGTTCCATTCTCTGTGTTAATATAGAGTAATTTATAATCCTTTCAATTGAGCAATGTTTTTTTCCTATAATATTTAGGTCATGAGTTTGTGCAGATAATGATGCAGTTAACCAAAACAGTATAGTATGTTTCTGTTCAAATCTAAATGTACTGAAGGCTTTATATTTTATTGGAAATTAAACAATACTCATAATAATACTTATTATTACGAATTAATTCAACTTCATTTTATGCATAAGAAGGCCTCTAACTTGTTAGAAGTTTCTAGCAGATTTGTTCTTAAATTTCACTTTTTGCCCCTGAAGTTTATTCTCAGTAGTTGCTTGTCAGAGCATGAAATTTTCTGAATGCAAAAATTGTTCCTGACAGTGACTATAAAGGCGTAAATCTTTTTTTTTTTTCTTTTAATTCACATGTCAAGCTGCTTAGAGAATTATAAGAACAAGTGCATATATTGTACTTCTGTGTGTTAAAATAAATAATAATAAATTAGAAAATAAAAGGAAAAGCTAATTTTCTGGCTTTTCTTTTATGAAGCAGTACATGAACTATCTTAACAATCTATATTGGATTAAGACAATTTAAGGAAATTTTTCATAATATGTAAATTTTTAAAAACTGAAGTATTTTGTGAAATTACTTTTATTCAAAAAGTCTTACAAAACCTGAAATATTGCTTTGATATTTTGGAATTCAAACAGTACGATTTTTCATTTTCAGCAGCTTCTCATTTCTTTTTTTGTTCCATTTCTCTTGTGTTATAACTGGACAAAATAGGATCAAAATGCTTTGGACTGAGGGTGGAATTTTTCTTCAGAGATGATTCTGCTATTTTAGGTTTTGCTCCAATTTAAAATGGGGCCAATTTTTTTTTTTTTTATCCTGCAGTTTTGTTTATTCTTCATTAGGCAAACATCCCCAAAATATCTTTTGTTGGCTATATTTAGTACCATTCTTTCTTCATCCACTGTAACACTTCCTGTATATTAAACCAACCACTTGACAAGAATGATAGGGCAGATGATAGGCTCTGAATTAGGACATCAGTCCTCAGCAGATAAAGAACAAATGATCGTCCACAGATGCAAGCTGCAAATGAAGAACATTCCCTCTCAAACTTTTCAAGAAAAAAAAAAAAAAAAAAAAGATTAGACATTGGATATTTATGATATTATGAGTTACGTGATCTCCTAATTATTACAAATTCGTAAATAGAAAGACTGTGATTATTTGTACTGCTGACCTGTCCCAGTTTTATGCCATTCGTTATAGTCAGTAATGTTTATAGCACATTTTTTCTTAACAATAACATTTATAATATTTTAATGTGTGTATATGGAGGGAAATAGCACATGAAAGAATTTCAGTGCAAATAAACCGAGACCTTTTTACATTTGGAACTCTGCTGTATTATTTCAGGCCCCTAGTCCTCAGAATGCTTATGGTTAATTTTATTCACACAATTCCAATGGGCCAACTCATGTATAAAGCCAGTTTTTCTTAAGCATTTTCTTGTGCCCTTTCCTCTTGCACCCTTCACTTCCCAATATGTGGGGCGGGATAAATGCATCTATGCAGATTCCTGTACACATTGAACTCACTTCAATCTCCTCTGCATGTCACTTTAATGATATAACGATATACGATTTTGTGTATGGATGAATCTACAGATGTTTGCTCAAGTATTAATTAATTTATTCCATGGGCATCAAGTAATTATCTGTTTTGCTGCTAGGGCAATTTGCTGCCATACTAAGCAGAAGGCATTCTTTTACCAAACAAAACAAGCATAGCAGCATTTTCAGCCATGTGCTGAAATGTTTGCTTATTACTAAAATGTGTTAAGCGTGGCATCATTATTCTAAAACGAGCCACGGATATATAAAATGCACTGTGATATCGCAAACTGAGTACAATTTGACTGTTGAACACCCGGGTAGAGGGTTTTTGTATTAGAATGTACACTGTATCTAAAATGCCTTCTTCTCTAAAACGTCTTTTTTTTTTTTTTTTTAATGAACTGGTAAAATAAAGTACATAAAGGACTCAGGGGATTTCCATATAGCCACATTTATTCCCACATGTCTTTCCAAATCATAAATGGTTGTCTTCCTTAGAAATGGATTAGGACAAATTGCATTAGAACATGATTGTGAATCTGATTAAGCTGGAACCACGATCAGGTTTTTTCTTTTGGGCAACCATGTTTTCTTATAACAACCAGAAGACAAAAAAGCCTTTGGCAAGATGTTTCAAAGGCATTTCTCATATGCACATAAAAGCAGTTTTCATGGTAATTCAAAAATTGGTCCACACCTATAATTTCTTTATATAGTCAAGACAAAGCTTTGGGCAAAATTTTGCAGTAGTATATATTTCAGATACAGACTTGTGGTTTCAGTAAAAGCTCGTAAAAAGGAATTTCCATGCATAATTTCCTTAAGGAGAAGACTCTGAAGGCAAGCTGCAAGAGACATGCAAGATCAGACATTGATTCCAAATTGGTTAAGTGAAAGGAACGCTGAGAACAAAAACATCCCAAGTGGGAAAACTGATTTAATATATTGAATAAATACCTCCTCAAATGAGCACACTCTCAGAAAGACCCAAGCCCTTCTTTTGTTTCATTATCTGACTCAAGCCTCTGACACAGAAAGAAACATGTACGGATATGTTCATAAATATACAAAACTGCAAATGTTTTGGAAAAAAAATGGTGCAAATGTTCTTCTGCACTCCTTCCTTTTATTATTTTTATTAAAAAAAAAAACAAAAAACAAAACAGTATTTTCATAAAACTAAATGATGGAGCTTGGTTTCAGACTTGATATCTTTGCATCCTATTCAAAGCCATTGCTACTCCAAGGCAAACCAAACTGGGAGAGTTTGGGAAATTGTCTCCTTACACGTCTATTGCCCATGAGTACCTTGATCTCTTGAACTAATAGGGGATTAGGCTGAGAAGTAGAATACCACTGCATTAGGAACTGAAAGTCTGTACGAGGAAGGAAGGCCTCTGCCTCCAGGAGCTAGTATTTGATGTATGAAAATAAAGTGATCAGGTAGATGTAGTGAATAAATTCTGGAAGCCTGAGGAGCTCCATAACCTTTGTGTTTAGTATAGTAAGTAACAGTGTTACTATACTGCCTGAGTAACTGCACTTATCAGTTTTATTTCTAGCCTTGCTGGTTTTAACAGATTTCTCTTTCCAGTTTAGGCCAAGATTCATTATGTCTATTTTAAATTGTTCGTGTCCAATGACCTGATATTAGCACTGTTTTGGCAAATATGAGAAATAATGTGAATGTTTCATGTGTCTTAGGCAGGCAGAGTCCAGATGAAAAGGACAGATCTTAAACATAGTCCAGTTTCAGGGTGTACCGATCTGAACAAAATTTTTTTCCTGAGGCTGAGAAACATCTATTTATCTCTTTTGTGTTGTTTTTGGCAAATCGTTCTGGTTTCATCTAGAAGCTGAAAACCTAACATGAATGTGGTTGGAAGCTAGAGCATGTGACCCAGTGGGTGAATTCTCACTACTCTTCCAGGCTGACAATTGTTGGGTAACCCTCCAGATTTTGCATGTTTATACAAACTGAATGTCTGAATGCATTATGAATCACTAATGTTACTTTATAGCCCAGTTACAATGACCAAACAAATGTATTTAAAATTGAAAGCTTTCTCTTTTTTTTTTTTTCCCTCTTTTTTGTCCCCTGGAATTTCCAAATGGATTTGCTCATAACTAGGACTGTAAATTTGTCTAGAGAATGATCATATTCAGAAGGACTGAGAATCAGCAATTGTTGGGCAAGTTTCTGGATTCTGGGCCAAGCTGAGACTCAGTTCTGAAACATAAAAATTCATGTTCTTCCTCAGACACTTCTAAGTATGGGTTTGGCTACATTGCACAACATCCTGGCCTATGCCAGTGTAGTGATGTCTTGTTGTAGAATTCAGGTATTCATGAAATTGTTAGAAAACAGAAAATCAAAAATAATCAAAGTAAACGGGGAAATAAGTGGATTAATCAGAAATAAAACGAACCAAAAGGGGAGAAAGAAAAGGTTAGACAATATTGTCATACTGATTTGTTTTGTCTGTTGGAGTTTCTCTCAGGTTTATCATTCAATTTGGGCACATGTACACACATTTACATTGCATGTGTATGTAGACGAGAAAATTTTAGATCAGAAATCCAAAATGTAAATTTTAATTATTGCAGAATATAAGATACAAACCCTTGAGTAAATTCCTGAGATGAATAATCTGTCTTTAACAGCACCTTCTTATTTACAGACAGTTTACTCCTCTTTTCTTAGTAATAAGTAGTCTGCTCACGCACATTTTATTATTTTTCTAACATTTAAAGATTTCTCTTAAAAATAGAGCTGGTTTAGGAGTCTGGTGTCGAAAAAGATTGTCTGAGGAATATTATATACATTTTTAAATATATACCCAGAAATTTTCAGAATTTTTCCAGTTCAATAGCTAACTGAGCTGTTTGATAAAAGGGGGGCAATTTTACATTATGCTTATTCTGCTCATTTTTCATGACCCTTTTAACTCTGATTTTAAATTCACAATAAAAAATTTCAATAAAATCAAGCTCTTTTATTTTTCCAAAATGTAATTTTTATCTAAAATGTCAAATGGAAAAATAAATTAAATTACATGTTATGTAAAAACTATTCATTTGATCTTTCCACAGATTCTCTGCTCAGAATATTCCTTTGAGAATTAAATACTTCACACAGTCAGATTGGCTATCTAAATTATGCAGTTTCTTATTTTCTCTGATTGGGTAAGATTTTATAAACTGCTTTCTCTTCTGCCTAGAATAAAGCTTATTTGTTTCAAATGACAAATAAATTAATCTCAGTTCCAGAAATAAAAATTCACTCCCTTGTGGTTCTTTAATTTCTCTGAAAAAAAAAAAAAAGAAAAAACCAAAAACTGGCAAATTAGTCACCAGAAGGCCCTGCAATTCAAAGTATGTGCAGAGAGTGATTGGAAAACCTGACTCCTGGTTGTAATTATTCATATGATTTACCTGCAGTCATGTCACTTTTATGGCACTTAAAGATATGCTACATCTATTTATTCAGTTAATTGTTTCAATCAATTTTTGTGACAAATGTACTTAAATCCAATAGAGTTGGGTACAGGATTCTTAGCTAGCTTAAAGCTTTACTGAGGTCAGTGGAATTGCAGGGAGTTATGTCAGATAGAAAATCTGGCCAAGGAGGGGTTAGAAAAGGGATAGGATGATCGTTGTGGCCTTTCTCTTTACATTAATCTGGTTAGATTACAAAAAGTTTCTAGTGAAGAGAATTACCAGGAAGATTAACAGAATAAATAAGGCTGGAGGACCTTAGGAAGTCATTTAGTCCAACTCACATGCTTAGCTCCAGTCCTCAGCTCATCCAGATGGTCTTCAGCAACACTCCCCACTTCATCCCTCTCTTTCTTGCACTGTAGGGCCAAAAACTGCATGCAGTAAGAGACCTGCTGCTTTAAGGTAATGAGCTCCAACAACTTCAGTAACACAGATATGTTTGTTAGGTTTGTTTCAGAGACCTCAATGTAAAAAATGCCGTGAAGAGAGATGGCTATGGTCTATCTGACCAGGTATTACAGCCCAATGCCTAATTCACGGATACACCATCCAATGTTCCCTTGTGCCATCAGATCACTTTCACCACTGAGGAATATCTATACTCTGCTCCCAGCACCCATCATAGACAAAGAAAGGTTCTGAATGAATTTGACATCTAATGTGAGTCTACGTAGTGGTGGATCTAACACATCACTTGAAACTGGGTCTGGAGCAGGAAAAAACATCCCTGAAATGAAATTGATGTCCTGAAAGAACGTAATCAGATAGTTGAACCCATAAACTTTGAAAACTTTGACTGAGTTGAAATCATTCTGCTAAATGACTTTGTAAAAGACAACTTCAATTATGTATTAAATATGTCTGCTTATATAAATGTAAATATGTTCACACATACATACAATTTGTTTTTTTTTCTCCAGGATTTCATCCATTTGTTTCAAAACACACAACTTAGACTATAAAGTCCACTTCATTTAATCATGTTAAAATTGCAAAGGTAGATATCTTCAAGCTTTAAAGACAAGTCTCTGTTATGGGCAATTATGATAATATGATTTATAGAAGAATGGAGATGAAGTGGTTTACATAATGTCTTACAGCTATAAAGTGTGAAAAGCAGTGGAGTTTTCTAACAATAGTGTTGTGGGATAATTATAGGATTAAAAAGCTGAAGTAAGGTTATTTCAAAACCAGTGTAAGGTAATGTGAGCCAGAACTCTCAAAGTCCCTTAATAGGTGTTCTTAACCCAGTGTTAATACTTTATTTAACATAACGTGCTGTGCAGTCTTTAAATTGTTAGCTCAGAGCAGATAATTTATGTTGCTCTTGCATCCTAACTAGAATTAACGCCCTCATCCTATTTTACTGGAATTGTTAAGCACTTCTGTTCTCTGCCCTGTATCAGAATGATAACAAAAACATAAAATCAGCAACCTTTTCAATGAACACGGGGTTATTTGAAGTGCCCTGATTTACAGATATCACTGATCTCTTTCAGGTATATACTGAGGTGTTAGATAGTTTGTGTTCTCACTCAGCTGAATGAGTGCTCCGCAGTTTCTTTGTTACATTAAGAAACCCACTGGAGCCAAATTCCCAAACAATGATATCTTTCATTGTTTTTTGAGGGTATCCGAAGCGAATACTATAGCTAACTCTTTGAATCCTAAGCAGATCTTGTTTCTTCAGGTTTCTATTGCTTTTCAAGCGTTATCTTTTATTTTTCTGTGTAGTTTAGCTTATTTTTTACGCATTTCAGGCCTGTACCATAGCTTACTCATCTGTTTTCTGTACTTTAATTGGCTAACCAATAAAACAATGAGATTTTCCCAGTATAAGAGGCAGACAGTGCAAGCACTGTCAGTCTTTCACTAACGGATATGAAATATCATGTTAACCTGCCAGAAGACTTTCATTCTACTTAACTTTAGTGAAGCTGCTGGGATAAAAGTATGCACTTTAATTTCTCTTCTGGTTATTATCCCCATGGAGGTTCTGCTGGTAAGATCAGGAGGAGCCATTGTTTGCACTGCTGCTGCTGGCTGATAGAGCTGCCTACAGGAACTAAAACGTGGGAGTCTCAATTTTTATGTGCAAACCTTAGGTCCAGTGTTTTAAGAAAAGAAGAGCTGTTTTATCATCTGGCATGTAAGGCAAGAGAAGTTTTCATCTTCCATAGTTTTGACATAAAACTTAATGGAACACCTATTAAGAACTATGGAGAACATTTAAGTGAGGACATGCTTGCTTACAAACGTTCTGGAAAAAAAAAAGTGAAGAAACATGAAGCAATGAAAGCTTCACGTGAGTGCAATTGGCATGTGGAAAGTGAAAACAAAAGTTCAAGCCATGTCGATGTTAAATCACATTTCCCATAGTACAGGAAAACATAGGGCACATCCAAGTTAAAATCCAATGAGAATCATAAGATAACATCACTGAAATTGTTTCTGAGATAGAAATAACAAAATATATAAAGATGGTGGTATGAGATTGGTACCAGCAGAGATTCTGTTTTTTTTCCAAGCTTTCTTAGAACACTTCAGGTTTCTGTGCTCTGCCGGACTTGCCTAAAGACTCACTAGAATGTGACTTCTGTTGATTGCATGGGTTTGTATCTCACCTCAGTCTCCAGAGAGAGACTGGTAAAGATACAGAGGCAGTATGCAGTGTGTTTGAACCTCCTGAACAGCTAAATTCACCTATTGGAAGCTGAGAATTAAGGAAGAGATGAAACACCCCTTCTTAGTAAATGTATTTCTGTTGTTCAGTGCATCTTTTAATGTACATGAAAAGAAACAAAAT
This sequence comes from Oreortyx pictus, assembly GCA_036925125.1. Lineage (NCBI taxonomy): Eukaryota > Metazoa > Chordata > Aves > Galliformes > Odontophoridae > Oreortyx > Oreortyx pictus. Next base: position 81,263,102 of record JAUPFR010000003.1, on the reverse strand, counting down.
TTAATGAAAATAATGTGATAGTTCAGAATTATTCTAACTCCCACTGGCTTCATCTGATAGCTTACCAGTTTTGCAGAATTCTGGTAGTCCGTAAAGACTTTATGTACAGCCCAAAGTTCTGTGAGCTAAGTCCTGGAGCAAGATAACACGTCATGCCATATATACCTTACATCAAACAGCTCTGAAGACCTGAAAGGGTCAAGAACCAGAGATTCCAGAAAGTCCATTGAGACATTTACTTTTGCTATTGGTTATACATGCAAAACAGTCAGATACTCCGGAGATGAGAAGTAGAATGAAAGCCTGAGGAAATAGCATCAATTTCTGAAAATGTTACAATAAGTGACTTTGCCAAGGTCACTCAGGAAATGGGAGTCAGACCATATAAATCCAAACTTTTTAGTCATGCTAGCCCTCCAAAGGCAGCCCTTTCTTTTCCTTCAGCTGGAGCTGCTGCAAACCACATTTATATTATAGATGTGGTCCAAAAGAAAGGAGAAATGAATTTTCAAATTTTCTTTCTCTTGCATCGTCTGTTTATTATGCACAATGTTGTTGCACATAATGCCAGGATGTAAAATGATTCAAGGACTAACGTCTTCATTCATAATGTGGGAAAACAGAGAAGCGGTTGGAGTGTAATTTCTCACACCATTCTCCCATGGCAGTTCTTTCTGCTGTGATTTAAGAAACTACAGGCAGTGGAAAAGGTTCCCTTTGAAAGTGTTTTAAATGTCAAATATAAGATTCATTTCTGTACTACTTTAATCCAAATGCCAGCGTTCTGAGCAAAGCTATTAATCTGACCATAACTTCATGAGTTTTGCCTATCCAAACAACTATCTCTTGAACTGGAAGTCCTGCTAATGCATATTCTCAACATATTTTTTAGGAAAAGACAACCTTTATTTGTGATCACGTGGTGTGGCAACTTCAGAGCAGTTGATTAGAGCTGTTTGTGAGGTGTCTTGGGGCCTGGATGTTATATACCAGAGCAATGGGGTTGAGAAGACAAGACTCTGGAAAAGGAATAAATAGTGGAATTTTTCAGGCAGTGTGAGAAAATCAGAAGGATCAGGGAAAACTGCTGTAGAAATACTATGTCTGCAGCAAAATGTGACCATCATCAGGTGGATTCATGATCATCATATATGGACTCTGGAGCTGATTCTACTGATGCTTCTTGTGGTCTTTAAGAAAACTGTGGAGCTCTCTTATCTGCATAGATGGATCAGTTAGGGAATATTCTCTGGTTGCTGCAAAGGAAAATGCAGTTCTGTGATAAAATATATGTTCTCTTTCAGCTCATTGTTTGACTGCTGACAGCAAATTCTGATTTCTCTTTTGATACTAGGTGTCTTTCTCCAAGAGAATTTTAAATCCCTCATTTTTGGCCTATTTTTTCAGACCTTTAATTTCATGATTTTTCTCTTAATATTTTTTAAATCATCTGCCCTGTTCATAAGTATGAACACCAAAGTATATGATCTAATTGCTTCTCCGGGACATTGTCCTGTAGGGGGCATCAAATTAGTCTAGCTAGCCACTGCAGTACACTAACGTTCACTCCCTAAGCCATTCAGTGTACTTTCTTCTGAGCTGCCCTCTTCCAGTTTACACAATGACTACGTTCTTTGATAATATTTACCCACAGAACAGTGAATTCTGGTGACTACGTAGAATTGTTTTTTGCAAGATCATCCACACTTCTTAAATTTCAATGGAGTAGAGACTTCAATAAGGGGACAATTTCATTCTGATCTGTGAGTAGTCCTAGAACAAGTAGCTCAGTAGTGTGAAATGGTTGAGGCACAGAAATTTGTCTGACATTTACTTCTTTATTTTATTGAATTGTAAAGCCTACCTAACACAAGAGTCTGTGTTTTTCAATCTTAAAAAAAAAAAAAAAATCTCAAATAATTGAAAAGGCTGAAAAGGTTGTTCAGACAAGCTGGGTTAATTTACATGAATCTATATATACATATGTATCATTGAAAAAAAAATCTACCTCAGCATATGAGTTACCTAAATCATAGAGAGTTGATTATGGGTAGTCAGCCAGTCTTCTTCCAGGATGGGCTACTCACTAGTTTTCTGTTGCAGAAAGGCAATTACATTCTGTGGGAACCAAATTTTGAATCACCAGAGTGGCAATAAGAAAGAAATATCTCCAACCACATCTCATAGCACAAGCTTGTTTGAAAGCCCTTTACACTGTCTTCTTTTTCTCAGTATCCGTCTTCTAATGTAAATACCCAGATGTGACTGCTTTCATAATAATCGCCAGGTAAGTTACTTCCTATAGTTTTGTTCATTAGAGCAGACCACATAAAGCAAGCAAGCAAAGACACTTTTTTAGAAGGGTCTGTGGCAGTGCTCACTTGCTCCCATTTACTTCCCAGATATGTTTTCTCTTCCAGTAAACCCACAAACACATTACGTGTATCTCCCCACCTCCAGTTACCACTGTTAGTCTTGTGGTAAGGAGTGCCTGGGATACCAGTTCAATCTTGCTCATCAGCAAACCTCTTGCAGGTGGTGTGGACATTCTTATTTCCACAAAGGCCAATTTGTTTCAGGTAAGCCAAGTTGTTTAGGTAGTGGTTAATCTAAGCTGAGATGAGTCAGTCAGACTGAAATTACACTGACCACACGTGGGCTTTGCCCTAGTTAAAGGGCTTAAAACCTAAACAAGTTAAATTTAGTTACCTTTTGAAACAGGGTCTATAGAGACTTCCATCCAAATAGCAAGAGCTCTTCTTTACACAAGTCTACAGGCCAAAAAGACAAAACATTCAAGAAAGGAACAGATGTGCTTTGTACAAAGGCTGCTCCAAAAGTAATGCCTCCTATTTTGTTCTGCTGGCCCATGATTTCAGAGGTGGATACTGGTGATATGGTAGTAGAAGTTAAATCTTCCTGCCAATATTCCATTATATTTTGTTGCAGAGTGACAGGTGGCAGCAGAGGGGCAGACTGACAGAATGGCATCTGATACAGAAGTCCATATGGAGCAAAGGCTTGAAATTGAATTCTTCCACGTGGAAATATTGGTACCCGTTGACATTCATCAGCATTTCCTGAATGTTGATGGAGATCCAACAGTAGATGTGCGCACAGTGAGGCAGTGGGGGGTGCTTTTCAGCAGTGGTGACAGTGACTAGAAAGACAAATTAAAACTTTGTGATCAGCTCATCTGCCTGTATCAGCAGGTTGTGCACAGAGATGAATATCAGCTACAGTGTGTTGGAAATTATGGTGGCAGTATTGAAATATCACTAAGTTTGTGCCTGGTGAGTCCCAAGAGTGTTCACACAGGAACAAAAAGAATACTGTATGCAAGTCTGTCAGCATCTATTCAGCAAATACAAGGATGAAGGTGACAGTGTCCCAGATTGTATTGTTACCAGTAGGATGACATGGTGTCATCACTACAAAGTGATGTGCACTGTCTTTTGGGATCAGAAAGGGATGATCCTTCTGGATTTCCTGGAACCTGGACAAACCATTAAATCTGACCACTGTATCATGAATAATGACACTGGCTAATCTGGAGGCTCAAACTGCTGAGCCAGGCCACAGAAGAAAACAACCTTTCTCCTGCAACAGAATAACACCAAGCCCCATACTAGTGTGAAGACTGTGAAGTATATTAACAGTCTTGGCTAGACTATCCAACCACACCCACTGTGTAGTTTGGGTTTGGAACCTTCTGACTTCCATCTGTTCTGGCCAAAGAAAGATGGACTGTGTGGGCACATTTCCTAGATACAACACTATAATAACAGCTGTGAAACAGGTCAACTCCGCTCGTGCAGATTTTTATGAATGCAGTATGCACTGATCATCACTGGCAAAAATGCATAGCTAATGGTGGTGACTATACTAAAAAACAGTGCTTTGTAGCTGAGAATTTGCTCTAACAGTGTAATTGTACTATCTGTGTCTGTTGTAGTTTCCATGGAGATAAACACAAGGGCTTTCAGAATGACGTCTGTATTAATCTGTAGAGGTAAAGAGAAATAACCTTTTCTTCTGAAACAGGACTATGCACATACAGCTGTGCCATAAAATGCAGTTCTACTCTTGGACAACAAGTACCATAGGTATTTGCTTTTTATTTTTTCCAGTAAAGAAAGTTTAAAAATTGTTTAAAGTTCCTTTCATCTTCACGCTTTTTTAATGAGCAAACAAAAGGGCTAAATAGAATTTCCATATACACATGGTTAAAACACAAAAGGAGGGGTCAGAATATTGCATAAGATGTTTGAAGTTCTCTTTTGACCGCGGGTAAATTCAAGCCAATGACAGAGTTCTATGCAGCAGCTTTTCTTCATGGGAAATGTGTCATCCTTGAAAACTAAGATGTGAGGTACTGGTTCTAAAAAATAACTTTAAACATTTCAAATGACTTCAGGAAGGCCAAACAATTATCCTAGATTTATATAATGATGAGCGTTCCTGATTTTTGCTGAGTTAGGTAGAGCACTTGGCTGTGGAAGGAAGTGTAATCAAGAGACTGACTTATGTGGGTTTTGGAGCAGGGACAAAAGATCTGGGAGCTGTCTTCTTTCTGTTTTTTGTTTTATTTTTTGAAGCAGAGCTAATAAAAGTAAATTGACAGATTACAAAGCTCACCATTCATATTGAGCTTGGTCCCTGTGGATATGTTTAAAGTAATACAACACAAAAATGCCATCAATACAAAGAGTGTTATTGTCAAATAAGTATGGTAGTGTAATTTATGCTGAGGTAACATCTTGGCTGCTTACTTTGAAAAGGTAGTTGTTGATTTTTTTTTTTTGTGGCATTTTTTTATTTGTTTCTTAGTTTATTTTTTTCCCTGTCCTCCCTTAAAACATGGAGTTGTGTAACACAAAAATACTGACAGTACTTCTTCACTGCTGACAGATGTGCTCTGTGTGACTCAGTGTTCCATTCTTGTGGTCAACAGCTATTTAGTCTTGAAACATGAACTCTGGAAAGACACACAAGTTTAAATTTTTGTTGTTGTTTGTTTTAATGTGTAGTTCAAATGTGATGTGGCATTTAGAAAGCCAGCACATCCTCTGGGAAATCGATTCAAATAGTAAGAACAACCATGTCTAACATGGGATTTCTTCTGGATGAAGATGATGCTATTCATGCTGCCGGGGAGGAAAATAGTCACAATTGATATATATATATATGTATTTAAATCAGAAGAATTCTTCTATCAAATTAAAGCTATACAAAAATGTGATATGAGTGATAAAGGGCCTATATTGCTGTTTTTACTCATAAATAGTTTCTTTGAGCCAGGTGATTATACTATGATATAGAGTGCTCCAAAAGTAATGGCTCCTGCTTATTTCTTTTGAAACTGCAGCAGATACAAAGGACACAGCACTATTTTGTAAAGTAAATTCTCAGCTACAAAATGCTATCTGCCAACATAGTAGCCACCATTAAATGTGCATTTTTGCCAGTGATGAACAAGAGCCTGCATGCTGCACTCCTAAAAGTCTGCACTGTCTGTGCGTGGTCATCTGGAATATGGTTTGTCTTTCATATTGTACCACCATGCTCACAATGCCTCACTGTGCTCACATCCACTGTTTGGTCTCCATCAGCATTTACCAAGCACAGAAAGATGTCAGTGGGTGCCATCTTTTTCCACATGGAGGAATTCATTTCTACCCCTTTGCTTCATACACACTGCCCCGTCAGATGCCACTGTCAGACTGTTCCTCTGCTGCTGTCTGTTGCACAGCAACAAAATGTAATGTAATATTGGTGGGAAGGTTCAACATCTGCATTACCACAAACATCTGCCACCGATGTCTCAGGCCAACACAGTAAAACAGAAGGCATTACTTCCAGAGCAACCCGTGTATGTGTAAACGTATTTAATTAAAGGTGTGTGTGTATATACTGTGTGAAGAAGTTGTTAGATGGTCCTTTAGAAAGCCGACTAGTCTTTAGCAATGACAGAAGGAGTCCAGATTTCCTTTTTAACAGCCAGGCTAATCAGCAGCAGTTAAGAGACAAAGTAGCAGACTAATAAAGTACACTTGTCACCAGTTGTCATCTTAGTGATCAGTTCACACCTCCATGACAATAACATCAACCCTTCAAGTGCTATAATGACCCTGAATCCCTAAAGTGACAGAAGGATTAGGGCAACTATAATGAGCTGGAAAGGTGCTAATGAAGTGGTGGGGTTACAAGATGAGCTTCATCCTTGATAGACAGCAAAAGAGAGTGTTGAGTCCCACTCCAGCAATGAGGTTCACATGGATCCCACTGACTTCCACATCTACTGATGATCAGGAATTTAATGTAATTAATTAATTAGGGCTTTTCATTTCTTAGTTAAATCAGAAACTTACAACTCTGGTGACTCCTTGTATCCTGAGAGCAGCAGATATTTCTCACGTTATTCACTCTTCCTTGTTGTTTTCCATCTTTTCTTTGAAAGTTGCACTTATGTCTTTGATAGCTTGTGTCATTTTATCTTCCTGCAACTAGTTTTAGAGGGATACAATTTTTTTGAGTAGAAAAGTTTTTGAGTTCTAACTGCTTTTCCTTGCACTGATTATTTTAAGAAATGAGAAATTGAGTATTTAATTAGAATGTAGTCATGCACACATTTTGTATCAAAAGTGACATCTTGATCAGCATTACAAGCATTTGTATATTTATAGTTGGATACTTTATGGCAGTAGAGATTGGAAACACTGATACAGAAACCATGTTTTCTTTGACACTGTTGAATATGCATATTTTGAAATGCCCAACGTGTTTACCGTAAAGCCAAAAAAAATCCTTGTGCTTCTATCTCATGTTAAATTAAAATGGAACTGTTTTCATCACTCATGTCAAAAGAACCTGTCAATACTAAAGAAGGGAGAAAAGAATACAACAGGACACTTCTGTTATTTTAAGCCCCTGTCTTCATTAGATGTTGCTCTGCTGCTTCACTGCAGCTAATTAACTTGTATATTGAAAACCCTTTAGAATGATTTCATACAGGGAGATGTGGGAATACATCGTGCTGGGATTAGCACATTATATCGCTCTGGCTGCGTCCCTGCTGCTTGGGTGCTGGGGGAGGGAACCATTTACAAATTTAGCTGTATTAGTGTAAATTAGTGATATAAATTCTATTGATAGCAATTTCGAGAGAATGTGCTTTATTTCAGTGGGAGATGTACAGACAGATAATTTGGTGCCGTGACAGAGTCTGACCTAAAAAGATCAGTCTGGAAGAAGATTTACAGATCAAATAATAACAAAATATAAAAAAGTACAAGCAAAAATAATATTGCTAACAAATCACTGTAACTTCTTCGATAAGCTGAAACAATTAGTAAGTCTGTAAAATATTATACATGTTAATTAATTAATTAACTATTTTGTGGAAAGTTCAGCTTTTTGTTGAAAATTGGCTCACAGGACTGAGAGATTCTTTAAAACATTTTTTTCCCCTATTTTAGAGTAGAAATGAAAGTAGACTGTAACGCATAGCACAGGTGCAAACTTTTGAATTCTGAGGTTAAACCAAAGAATAAGTCTCAGGCATTTCTCAGAGAAAAGTCACAAGTGATGTGTTTCAGCACCAGTCTGCGGAGCAGTTTGAATCAGAAAAGAATGTCATTTTCTAGCTTGTCACTGAACCCATCTTTTTAGTAACATGAATTACACTGTTTTATTTAAGATCATTCTTTAAACTAAAAACAACCAAGGCATTTCCATTCCAGACCTTAACCTTGGCTTGTAGTACTCATTTTGAGAAAACTGCTCTGATATGTCTGGAGAGAAACTTGAGCCTCAGAGACGGCAGGTTTGTTGTTTGTTTGTTTGTTTGTTTTGGAAAGAACTGCCTTTTTGTCATTGCCACCAATGGGCTGGAAGAGAACTGATGGGGCTAGTGTAGCAGAAGGCAGCAGTATTTTTTTGCCAGTTCTAATACACTGGTGAACACGTGCTATGGGGTGTAAATTCTGAAGTGCAAATGTTTACTGAGGAATTTCACCATTGGTTTATACAATGGCAGAATCAGATCCTATCATTTCAGTAAGGCTGCTGAGTTTGGTACATCCCAAATGTGAGAGGGACACAGTAAGTAGAGATGCATATGCAAAAGCAATCTTTACTGCAGAAATGTAATTGGAATATTTAATATCTAGACATGTGAACGTTATCTCCCTGTACTCCCTGTACTTTGCTATTGCATTTCTTTCTGGTTGCAGTATGCTGAGGTTAAGGACACTTTTATCTTGCTTTGATATAGTGAAGCGAGATGTTTTGGAAACGAAGTGTGTAGTCAGTCTTTTATTTATTACTTCCTTTTGTGCTCAACAGATTGCCTATTCAAAATGGGAGAGCATGAACACTGTTGCTCCCTCAGTCACCTTGCTGTGAAGTTGTAACACAACAAATGCCTAATGTATGCATACATGTGGGGACAGTTTTAACCCACAGTTTTCACACCACCGCAATCGATTCATTGGTTTGGGGGAACAAAACAAAAACTAACAGCTCTTGCCCAGCTGCAGCAGGCAGGAGCTAGAACATATGTCAGTATCAAAGAGGGGGTAGGGCAGGAGACCCATACCCCAAACGGCAGAATAAAGGGCACCCAATTGTCTTGGCAAGGCATGGGATGACTTAAATGCTCTATTGTATGAAATATGAATGGGTCGGCATTGTGAATCGTGGTGTGGGGGGCTCCTCCTTGCTGCCTATTAGCCACATGATTAACCAGATTACACGGGGAAATGGCCAAGGTAAATAAGGCAAGCCTTCTGCTGCTTCCTCCCTGGGGCTGGGGAGCAGGGTGCCCACCGCCTTCCCCGCGAGGAGGAGCTGAAAAGAAAGGGGTGGAGAGGATGAAGAACTAAGCTGTAAATGCTGCAGTCAACAATACTAAGGATTTCAAGGGCAACAGTGCAGTCTCGTCTTTCTGGTCAACTTACACATCACTATTGTTCCCTGTTGTCACACAACGTGCAAGTAAATTGCTTGGCCTTGTGTCCTTTCCATTTTCTCTCTGCCCTCCCAGATTAATGGAGACCCATTGAGTGGTGGCCACAAAGCATGCAGCAGGCACTGTGCTTGTCCACTCCCCTCCCTCACCTTCTTATAGACAGATCAGCTTTCTGCTTCCTCCTCACTGTGGCTCTCCTATGTTACTGGGATAAAACTGTGACAACACTGTTCATCCATTCCAGAGCAGCTCAAAGTAAGGAGAGACTATTTTCCAATGCTGGAGCCTTACGCACGTCTAATCAGCTGTGATTCAAAATAAACATATGCCTGTATTATGGCAGACTTGGCTGGAGCAATCACACTTTCAGTTTGTTCAGCCTTCAAATTATCTGTTTGCTATGTTTAGAAAATCAGTGGTAAACCAAGCTGCAGTGTTGACACTGCCAGCGTATCTCCAGTTCTGTGAGATGATTTCAAATGAAGCTGCATTAGAAATGATCAGCAATGCATGTATGCATGTTCACTGCATGAAATGTATAATGCAAAATACATATGTATGATGTGTTATAAATGTAGATTTCAGCTGCTTCAGAAGTGAAGGGGTTTATGACTCAAAGAAGCCGTATGTTATTCTAGCTTTCCAGAAGAAAAGGTTTCTAATGTTTGTAGGCCTTGGAGCATTGACCTCTGTGGAGGGTTAAAGTGGAGTGGCTGTGTGACTCCTTGCAGTGTTACCATCAATACCTAAACTAGGATGCAGCATTCTTGCGGGGAGGAGCCCTTACTCCAGGAGCTCTTTGACGCAAACAGTGTACCTAACTGCATATCACTCAAAGCTGACAGGCTCCCGTAGGAGACTATCATTCCCTGGGTGCTTTTAGGGAGATTTTGGTACCTGAAGTTGTAGACGCTCAGAAAGTATTTAAGTGGGTTAAACTGAGACCTGGTTCTTACCGGAACAGAAGAGTATTCAGAGATAATAACTGGAAATGTAGTTTTGAAATTAGGGGAAAAGGGGCAGTCTGACTTCTGTGAATTTCTTTCTTCTTTGTTTCAGGTGACCTACAAAAAAACTCAGCACAAGTTTATGAATAGTTTGGCTTGGCCCATATTTGCATTCTTTCCTAAATAAAATATTCAGCTGAAACTCTTTGCCCAAGACCGACTTGGACTAGTACGTTTTGATTACCAGTTAATAGCTAAAGAGATTAAGAAACAGACTGGTGAATGAGAATGGTAAACTCATCAGTATTCCATGGATTAGAAGCTATAAATTTCCAAATAGTGCTCTAGTTGTGAAAATGTTCACAAATCTCAGTGTTTCCTGGATGCTTCATGGAGAAAATGGTGTCGTTTTCATCTGGGGTTTGTTACATGGGTGGTATCGATGCTGCTCATGCAATCAAGATATTAAAAACATAGTCTATGTTCAGTCTCACTGCCACAGAAAGAAAACAATTGGAGTGGAAACAAAATAATTCCAAAGTAAAAAGGCACTCATCAAAAGTTATTTGTAAAAATAAGTGTCACTCCTTTGCTTTTGGATCTTTACAATCCTAAATTGTTGACAAAACTCCCAAAATACAATCTCATGCAGTTGGTTTTCTGGTCACCTGCTCGAGTATCCTATAGTAGTTTGCCTAAAATTTCTGGTAGAAGTCAGCTCTTTGCACCTTGTCCTTTCATTGTTGAGAATGCTGATATCAGCATCCTGACCAGTAATCCAAACTCAGAATTTTCACTTCTTGCTCTAATCTGTGGTGCACTGTCATTTTGTTTAGTTATTTGGTAACTGTACTTTGCTCACAAATGGATGTCTGTTTGCCTATATTGAGGCAGCCTGAGTTCTGTATATGTGTTTTGAATAGAGGGTGTGACCTCTTGACAAGCTGGTGTTTTTTAATACCATATTTGATAACGTGTCTGATTTGAAAGTATGTTGTATTTACAGAATTTCATTGACATGAAAAGCCCTCTGTTTAAAAACATCCTTTATTCGAATACATTTATTTTTCTGGATAGCACTCTCCATTTGCAACCTAAGGATATATAGAGCTTTCTATCTGGGCGACTTCTTGTTTTTTTTATGTAACTAAATCATAATAGCTCACTGGAATAGAATGGTTTTCTATAATCTGTATATTGTCTACAAATGGTTCACTCTGTTATTGTACCTGCAATTTTCCGGAAATTCTTATATAGTGAAATTTTGCATTATCTTCTGGTTCATCATACTATTCCACTGATTTTCGGAGCAGCTGCAGTGGCTTTGGGAATAAAAGCTCACTTCAGATCATTCTGTTGTCTTTAAAATTTGATTCTCTACAGCACCATTTTGAGTAGTTTCTATGCTTTCATGCTTAGAAACACCTGGAGTTGAGCCACCCTTATTTATACAGTGTGCCAATTCAAAGAGGAGAAGCTTCCTAGGCAGTTTTCCTTCCACTGGCCTGCTTTGTTGTTAAACAGGCAAAGGAGAAGCATATCGATTTCACTGTGAGAAGGAAGGGTGAATTGATCTGATAGTGAAGTGATGCGTTTTTGCTGAGAAGGGATTTTTTTTTCCAATGGGGAAGGAACAAATTGACATATTGGTTAATTGAAGGAGAAAATTGACTGGGAGAGGCAGTGAGAATTTGATGAATGCTAACTGCAGGAAAGAAGTGCTTTACAAATGTGCGGACAAGTATTTACTTCTTTCCTCATTTGTCTGCCTTGATGGTAAAATGGAGATGGCTCTTCATTGTGACTCCTTTTGGCACATTGTTTCCCTGGACTTCTGCAAGATAGGCTAGCCTGTCTTTTTGTGCAACATTTTTCTTCTGAAATATGACTGGAAATATTCCTGCATTTATGTCTGCAAAACTTTGTTGCTGCTTTTTTTTATTTTTTTCTAGAGCTGCGGCTTAATCTTCATTTGAAGGCTTTGAGTGAATTTTCTTTCATTAACTGCAATTGCCTAATCCAGGCCTGGATTGCAATGTATGTTAAGCACCTAACTCCCACTAAAATCAATAGGAATTAATACTTTTTCCTTTAAATAATCCTCCAGACTTCAGTAGGCAACTCTGTGCTTTGCTAGGACCAGAGCTGTTTCCACAGATGCAGTCATTGCCCTGTAACCCTTTGGAGGAAGGGACTTGGTCTGCTCTGCACACTGCAAAGCCTGATGCCACAGCCTGCAATGTCTCTGGCTAGGCCTTCTGAGTGCTACATCAATAAGAAATAATAATAACTAAAAGAATAAAGGTACCAACACAGTAGTAATAAATAGTTACATATTAGTGCCACATAAATATTAATTACTCCAATGCTTAATTTAATTTCTAATTAATTTAGAATTCATTTCTTAATTTCTGTCTGGATACAGTTGCCATAATCTTCCTTTCAGAGACCTTCAAGAGACCAGAACTGTTTTAATTTCCATTTTACAGAAACGGCATGGAAAGGCTCAGAATAGTGTTGTCTGAAGACTCCGACTCTTAAAGCAACCTCAAGAAGTTTTCTGTCCTCTCCTTGGGAAAGCCATGTTTTTAATGGGGTTAGGGAAGGAGCCTAAGTGCTAATTCAGGGAATTTTCTGTATTGTGGGACAGAAAACAGCAAAGTCCCCAGGGGCCACAGTGGTTATTGAAGCTCAGTGCTGTAATGTTACAGTAATTTCCCTCTTGCAATGACATTACCTTAGGGACTGGGGGAAAACGGAATGTTGTGGACTGCTTTGACTTGTGAAGAAGCTATGTTTGTCCCTTCCTCCCCTATAACCCTTTTGTTAGGCCTAGACACGTCCCAGCCTTATTTTTTTCACCATTACCAGGTCTAATTCAGCTGTCTTCATTGCAAGGGTATCATAGGAGTGATCTCCACGTAGAAATGATGTTTAAACTCTTGAGAAGAGGAGAAAAAGACCATTATTTAGCAAATAACAGAGTTTGCCTATAAGCTGTACCCGCAAAAAGAAGAAAAAAAAGAAAAAGGAAAAAGTCTTCAAATAATTAGTTCGTAAGAATATTGTTGGGTGTGAGTCAAGGTTGCCTTATTTTGAAACATCAGACACTCAGTATGTTAAAATCCTAGGAGCAGCTTTGCCCCAGGTCGCTTGTCCCAGACAAGCAGTTACACCTCTGCAATTGAAGCAGCACCAGAGGGAGGTGAGCGGGGGAAAGGTGTTAAGGGAAGTTTGTGCAGCTGGAAAAGGTCTTTAAATCTAAATCCTTAATGGGAAACTTATGAACGCTCCAGAGCTGAGCAAATATTTCACAGTGAATAATTTATATGACAGTACTAATAGTGAGCTGCTGTGGTTCATGGTACGGCTGGGTGTCACCACTGTAGGACAGCCCTTGCTCTCCCCATGAACTGCCCGGGATTGCACCTTGGGCTGAGCCAATCCATCATTCTGCTTGGGGAAGAATAATAACCGGGTTTCTCCATGAAACAAGTGAGTATGATTGAAGGATGCTTTGCTCTGCTTTCCTCCCTAATAATTTACAAGTTTTCCCTTGCAGGAATAGGAACCTGAGAAAGTTTCGTCCAAAATGAAAAGCTCACTCGCAGATTGACTGTTAAATGTGCACTGCGCGTTTGTCAGGGATGCTTTAAGTGGTACTAAAGCTGACAGAATACAAGCAGGAGCTGACAGCTTCACTCCAGTTACAGCTGATTAAAGGCTGCAGGGGCCTGGGGGCCCCGTCTCTAAAAGAGGACCTCTGCAAATTCAATGGAGCGCTAGCAGTCTGCATGCTGTACATCAGCTGGCACAGACTATGCTGAGTATCATGCTCCATAATCAACTTCTACCTCTAGTTTTGTGTGATAACAGATACAGACAAGTCATCAAAAATGCTAATGAGAATTGCATTATATTAGGTACGTACATTGCATCGTACAGACAACAAACCACAGAGTATGATGTAAGCACCGCAGATGTTGAACTTTGGAGTAAGTTTTAGAGACATTTGTGGCTCAAAGCATGCAGTTGGGTCTCTTCCCATCCTCCTTCCCATTTCCATACCCTTTATTTACAGCATCATAAATTCAATTATTTTTTGGTATCAAGAAGTGCTTAGTGCTGCCTGTTAAGAAAAGAGAAAGCACATCATCTGCTTTTCTGTATGTTTTTACTACTAACTTCTAACTTTTCATCTGGTGTGTGCACCTTGTGCTTATGCCTGTGTTAAGACAACTGTTCTCTCAGGTCTGTCCCAGGTCAGTTTTCCGCAGTGGTTTTGTTTTGTTTTGTTTTTGTTCCTTTATAGTGTTCTTCTCAATTGTCTAGAGAAGTGCTTCACTACCTCATATTCCCACCCCAAATATGGTTAATAAAATATAATGTAATAGTACATAATTTGTTTAAGTTTTACTGAAACCGTAAGAGAATTTTCCTTATATTACTTCTATCAGGAGTTTTCTATTAAGCAAAACAACTGCGTTTTCCCCTTCCACCCTAAACTTCATTTTTTTCTTTAATAGCACCAAATGCCAGATTCTAACAATTGCTGATTAAAGAAAAAAATTCCATGCAATCTTTAGAATACTTTGGCAAGGTACTTTTTTATAATACATGAAAATAAATTGCAGCTTGTGTCTTAAAAATAAGAACTGCAAGCACAAAATAGGTCGAGTAATAGTCATTTTTTAGATTTTTTTTTTCATTAATCCATTAATACATTTTTAGAAACGCGAAATATTTGAAGCTCCAGACTGAAAGCTATTTTTAGGGTGATTTCTTTTTTTTTTGTTGAAGGTGAATTCAGGTAATGCTTTGGATCTCTATTTTCATTCACCTAATGGGAAATCGCTTTTTCTAAAGTCGATCCTTGTTGAGAGGAACATGCAAGATGTGTGTCTCCAAATAGAAGACATTGAAAAAGCATATCATTCTTTATCCCTCAGCAATGGGAAGCTGTTTGGAATTAGTTTAAGCAAACTACTTAACAGTGTAGCAGTATATCACAAGAACCTATTCATATTCTGGTCCTCTTGGTGATTTCTAAAATGCAGACAGTAATACTTGGGGGCTTCTAAACTTCAGGACTCGAGGACTTTTCTGATTTCCTCCTAGTGAGCAATGAGAACCCTGTATATGCAGAGTTCAGTATGTACTGCATATACATGTATATATACGCATATATACATATACATACACACATACTTATACACATGTATATGCATTTAAATGTTTATGTATGTAACTATATGTAAGTTTATGTATATAGAACTTGAATACCATGAAACAAATGTGTATACACGTATATACAGACTCTGTCCCTCCTCTTCCCTGGGTTCTCCTTGAGATTGTATTTATATTTATTTGCTTTAAATAATTTGCTTTTGCTTAATTAAAGCTTTGCTGGAGCAATTAAATTTTGCCTTGGATGATATTTCAGGTTTATTTTAAAATAAAGATAATATAGAAGTTAATAATGAAAGCAGCAGAATATAATTGGTATTAATGAATGAGTTTATATATATGTATATGATATATAGGCATGTAATATATATGCATGTATATAGAATAACACATAGATTAGAATCCATGCATAAAAACTGTGTGTGCTCCAGAAAAGACACGCTGATCTTTTGACTAGGGTTTGGAGTAGAGGAAAAGAGACAGGAGGAAGTGAGCATTTGAGAGTCACTGGAAAAGGAGAGCTTAGAAAAAGCAGTCATGCTCTGCAGAAGTAGTTCAGTTTGCATAATTTATTTCAAATTTGGATCCTCTCTGGTATGTGAATGTGCCGTCCCTCATGCCCCCTCCCTCTTTCTTTTCTTGTAAAAATAGGAGTTCCTGTATTGCTTGCTTTTCAGCATCCCAGCTCAGATAGGGAGCCTGGCAGTAGCTCAGCACCTGTGTACTTGACTACTTACTGCTGACGAGCCCTGTTGCCTGTAATCTAGATTTATGGT
The DNA here is from genome assembly GCA_036925125.1 of Oreortyx pictus. Taxonomy (NCBI): domain Eukaryota; kingdom Metazoa; phylum Chordata; class Aves; order Galliformes; family Odontophoridae; genus Oreortyx; species Oreortyx pictus. The sequence continues at coordinate 81,247,221 of JAUPFR010000003.1, read as the reverse complement.
AAGTCTACCCTTTCCCTTCATCTACAAGGTCCGGGGACATTCAGGTAGCCAGTCTGCCCTTAAATATGTCTCTGAGGAAATGGTGCTAATTAGTATTGGAATTTACAACCTTCCATTTTATTGACTTGTCCTACTTTCTTCGATAATTAACTAATGAGTAAAGTAATGAGCTATGTTAGTCAGTCATGATGTTCAATTAAACAGCAAATCAATTATTGAAAATAGTTTCGGACAGCTCTTGCGCTGTCATGGGTTGTGTGTGTGCTTGTACAGCCCTATCTCCAGTGCAGTCCCCAGGTGTGACAGCATCTGCCCACAGAGGGCATCTTGCTGCTGGGAGGGTGCTGTGTGCTCACAGCCAAAGCAGCCTGTGTTCTCTTTTTCTCACTCTGTCTATCCTCTCCTCAACTCTGCTGTTCAGCACTGTGATGCTGGGGCTTCCCAAAGCGAGCTGCTTTGAGCAGGGAGAGGTCCCAAAAGTTTGAGAATACACAGAAGGGATGTTGAGGATGGCGGGGAGTTTGGGATGTTTGGATGTTTGTTCATTGTGACCACTGCATCACAAGTCTCTCGCTCAGCATACACCCAACCTGGGGGAGCTGCATGTCAAATCCTGCATGGCCATGGGGGAGGCAGGTTGTAGTTCATCAGGGCAAAACAGTAACTCAGGGCTTGACCTCAGTCCTTACATCACAGGCAACTTCATTTTGCATGGGCTCAGCAAAGATCTTTCTGAGAAATAGGGAGTTATCATCTACCTGATGTTGTGTGTGGAATTGCAGCTTTGAAATTTGAGAGGAATACAGAAAACTAACTTGCATTATCCTTCAGTCTCTTGCTAGCTCTTCAGCGTTAATTATTAATTCATTTGACCTCTATACCCTTCCTGCTTCCATCAGGTCCTTTGCTTCCCCTTGGCTGCTGCACCAGCTGATATGTGCTGCAGGATGCACTCGCATTCACCCTCCTGGTGACACCCAGACTGCTGCATTTGCTGTTAGGTTTAGAATCATTAAGGTTGGAAAAGACGACTAAGATCACCCAGTAAAGCCATGAACCCATCACCACCACACCCTCTAATCCATGATCCTCAGTGCCAACTCTGCTTTTGTTGTTGAACTGGCTGCAGCCTTATTCCTGCATACAGCAGGCAGACCTGTCCTGAACAGTCTAGGAACAACTTTCCCCTTCCTACACTTACAAAAATAGTTTTGACTCTGTCTGTCAAAAGACCACTTTGCTGTGAGAAGCAAAAATTCTTTTACAGGTGGTGGCAACACCACATAGAGCAGTTTGATGGTTTTAGAAAGGCAATAAAAAGGCCTAAGTTTTTAGTGGAAAAATTAGGTTGGCCTTAACATTTTGACCTAATACTGTCAGACGTGTCGAACTAGAAATAACACTCCTAAAGCCTTGACGTGCTCTCTCGCAGTTCTGTTTGTGTGGCAAAGCACCACAAATAGTGACATGGCAGGCTTGTGGGCACTGCAGTCGTACAGGTTTTCCTTATAATTATTCGCTGTTAATAATAGTCATCATAGAACTCTTCTTAGAGTAGTGAGCAAGCAGAAAGCTCCCCCCATCCCCAGTTGGGGAAGAAAAGCAGGCCAGTGAGCGAGGTGCCTGAGTATGGAAAGGGAAAGGGGAAGCAGAGTGTGCTGGCCGTACCATCCAATGGAATGGAGAATATTGGAGAAACAAGCCAAAACAAATCAAAGACGGTTCAAAAAAGGCAACATAAAGTTTTCATTTCCAAACAGTTTTAATTCACTGTTTGTGCTCTTTACTGAGAATATGCAATGAACACAAACATTCCCATATGAATTAAATTACAATTTACATATGAATTACATTAGAAATATGAGCTACACTAAAGAGATAATTAGTGCTGTCCTGGGTTATGTGAGCGCAAACAAAATTAAATAAGAACAATTTCAAAGCCAAGTTTTGCTTTGCCTTTTCAACTAAGCTGGTTTAATCAGCGATAATGACTGAAATAAATCCACTCCGTATAAAACAATGCACGAGGCGGCAGACTGTGAAATGCCGTTACTAAGTCCTGTGCCTGGGTAAATCAACACTGCCAAGCAGGAGCACAATGGCACAGGAGCCATGGAAAACGTGCCCCCACTGGGTGCCAGTTGCTGGGGTTGGTGGTCCCAGGAGGCTGGTGAGGGAGCCAAAGGTCAGTGTCACCCCTCTACAGATAGCAGAGGGACAGGGGGGCTGGAGGGGATTCTTTTAATCCTTACATAGGAGCTAGAAAGAGCTGCCACAGGAGCATGCCAGCGCTAAGACAGAGCAGTGAGAGGGAGGGGAGCGGGAGAAGCAGAGGAGGGGGATGAGGAGCGAGCAAGGAGGATAAAAATACCCAGCAGTAGCAACTACCTGAACATCGGTGCCTGAGCCCCTAAATAGAGCGATGGTTTATGACTGCCTCGCCTAATGAGCTAAACTCTGGTGACCATAAAACTGAAATATAATTATGACATTAAAGATGCCTATATTTGAACTTAATTATTAATTAATTTAATGAGAGAATAGGAGGCTGTAAAATTGCTAATTAAGCGGCTCTGTAAAACTGCAGACGGCTGAGGATTTACCAAATGATGAATCCCACAACAGTATTTGGGCTATATCAATATTCTATTAATATACAGTATGCCAGAGGTACTGGCTAGCGCGCTACTCACAGTTAAGCCGATGTGACAGGCATACAGAGTGAAAGAAAATGAAGGACATAAAATTCCAGATGACAGCAACCTTGAAGACGATCTCTGCCCCCACCTCTGTGGCAGCTTCTGAAATCAGTTAAACAAACTCAGAATCGCAGGGTAAAAATCAATCTTACCATCGCAAATGCGAGCGGACGACACACCTAAGGTCGCAGGCGCCGGGGCGCTGCGTTGCTGCTCTCCACTCACACACGGGAATGGTCAGAGCTGATCTGGACTTCGTGCCAGGGAGCGGGAGAGGTGCAGCCCAAGCGTGTGTGTTGCCTGCGTGCGTGCGGGGAGCTGAGTGAGAACAGAAAATAACTGTCCCCGTGTGATTAGCAAAATTAAGCTCAAGTGAACCTGCAGGGGCTGCGTGTGAACCTGCGGGGGACAATTTTAGAGATTCCCACGCTGCTCTGTCAGCGTTAAGAGGAATTTCACTGCAGTGTTGGAATGGCAATGCCGTCTGGATGACATTCATTTTAAAATACAGGGAAGGAGTGCAGGAAAATGTTTTCTTATAGCATTCAGCCCGATTCAAGGGACGTCAAAAGAGGATGCACAGGGACACATCGTACTGTATGTGTGTAATGTCAGTCATGACTGATTAGTGAGGGGAATAAAGGGAAAAAATTGGGCAATGCATCAGAGTAACACCAGGTTAAATGTACAAGGGACATTTTGATATTATCATGAATCCTTAGAACTGATGCTTTTTGCACCTGCTGCATGGGGTGGTTCTTCTTTTACACGTTTTGTTTTTTCAACGCATGGTTGGCAGGAGCAAATGGTGATTTGACAGGAAAGATCTAATAAGCTATATCAACAAAATATGAAGAGGAGATGCATATCCCACTCTAAGGAGAACATCACAGGCATATACAGTAACATCTCCCAGTTCCAGAAAATGGATGGGGGACCATGAGGTTAAGACAGGAGCTGTGTTCTCGGGTACTTTATGAATTCTGAAGAAAGTATATCAACTTTTTCTGCACCTGAGTGTCTACTTTCTAAGCTATGAATAACAGCAATTTGTTACCACTTATTTTCAGGATTTAGATCACTAAACATAAGTATGTAATTTATGAGAAGGTAATCTCAGATAGTCTCTTCTTACTGACTGCTTTGAGTCAACTTTAGGATGTATCACTTTTTTTTGTTTGTTTTAATAATATCCATCTTGGGACACACAGATAAATTTGAAGAAGCTTTGTGTTTCATGTGGTGGTCTGATTGAACTTATCTCAGATACTAGTGCTGTTCATAGTCTCTGGACACTTGGAAATCTCACTGGTGGGTTTTGTGAAAATCTGCAGCTGAAAGAGCTGCTGCTTTAAAAAATCTTGATCCCAATTTAGAAAACTGCTCTGGCTGGTTTCCATCCTATAATATGTGCAATTAATAAATATGAAAGCTTCTATGCATTTATTATCATTGTTTCATGCCCTGCAGTTTTATAGACCCAATTTCTCAAAAAGTGACTTTTACCAGAAATAAAACCAGGCAGATTTCTTCTTCTGTGAGACCAGCTATTGAGACTGCCCCCATAGCTGCAGGCTTTGTGAGATGTGAGCTGTGTTTCTCTGGCACAGGTTTCAATTCCAGGAAGATGGACAGTGACTTGATAGTTGGAGCTGGTGGGTTTGTAGTAAAACCAGTTTTTTAGTAAAAATGAAATGCCGAATGGACTCATCATCACCCTGTTGCAGGCTACATTATTTTGACTACTGAAGAAAATGTCTGTCCGTCCCTTCCCACAGAGCTACCACAGGTTGAACTTCATTACTGATAGCTCGTGCTTCTTGCCACAGAAATTCTACCTGCAGCACAGTGACTGTTCTGAAACAGAAAACTGAGAAATACTCGAGAGAGTGGTTGCCAAATCCTAAGCCTGCTGGGAGTTTTCTGTGCTGCTGACTACCATCCATTAGTGAGGAGGTCACGGGCAGGGCCTCCTGCATGAAGTGTGAGATTTCCAGCTGACAGCTCTGAACCTGAGGCTCACGGTTAACTTCACAAGACTGCAATCCCTGGGAGAACACATTTTTGGCTCCTTGTTCTCCTCTGAGGGCTGCTGATTGGTCACTGTTGTATGTCTGTGATGGCAGGAGTAGAAACAAGCCTCTCTCTGGGTACCAACAGCCGCAGTAGGGGTGTTGTTCCCAGCCATGTGCTGGGTTTGCCCTGATATGGCTCACAGACTGCTTATAGCAGCTTGGCCAGTATTTGTGTACTTCACAGTTTGCAGACCTTGGGGGTTGTGAATTCCATAAGTGTATGGGTAAAATTCAGCTGCAGCCCAGAGCTAAAGCACAAAGAAGGGAAACCTGTCAGGCTTGATTACCAGGAGAAGGATCCAAAGAAAGAACAGGCATCATCAACCACTATTGAGATTGCAGTCACGTGCTGGGGCCTCACCCACGGTACATGTGAAAAGCCTGTACCAGCCCCTAAATTTCACTGATTTGACTTAATTCCTGAGCATTAAAAATGTTTATTTTATCTGGGATTAAAATAATCAAGGAAGCTAACTTGGTTAAGTAGGCTGTTACTTTTGTTTGCATTTCTCCTTTTTCCCTCCATTAGAAAGCTTGACTTTCATTGGTTGGTAGGCAGTAAAGTATGCAGCTTACTTCATAATAGGCCTCCTACTCCACACATTTTCACTGATCATAAGCATACAGTATATCGTCACCCATTTTTAAGGCGGCTTTTTAGTTTAATATAATTTAACACATCCTTTATTTATTTTTTGCTTTTACATAATGTTAGAGTATGATGACTAACTACATAAGCTCCCCTTTATGAGGTGAATGCTGTATACTGTATATTTTGGGGATATTTCTAAAACTTACATATATAGAACTTGCAACATCTTTATTGCTGCAGGAAACATACTATAAAAATAGGTCTCGCTAAGTAAATCCATCCAGAACTTTATGAGTGTGAAGAACAGAAACACAAATTCAGTTGAACAGATTTTTTTTTCCTCATTTAAAACCAGTGTATCAAATAAAAGAAATAGTGTTATGACATACTTAAACCAAGTGTTTCTGTTCATAATAACCATCAAGGCCTTCAATCTGGCAGAGCTCAACTTTTTCAATCTATGATACATGTCACAATTGAATGACAAATACAAGCTCTTTTTTTTTTTTAGGGTTTCTAGTAGATTTCTCATTGTTCACTGAAGTATATATTGAACACAATTGAGTTCATTGCAACAAATAGAAAAATTTCTTTATTCTTGAAAAACAAAAAACTGCAGTTAGAAAGTACATTGATGTTCAAACAAAATTCAGTTTATACCTCTTTACCATTGATTCCCCAAGACTGGTGTTTTGACTTTTTTTTCAAACCTCGGAGTAAAACTAGCACTGCTTAAAATTGTGAGATATTGCAAAGCTAAAAGGCAGAGGAAACACAAGGCACAATTGTTAAAAATGTAAGTTTCTTTCTTTAGCTTGAAGTCTGTAGATTTGGAAGTTGAAGTCTGAAAGGAAAGGATTACCCAATTTGTCAAAAGAGAACAGAATTTGTATTAGTTCATCTTATTGCAGTCTTTCTTTAGATTGAAGGAAAGGGCACAGAATGAAGATAGGAAATGTTTGAATTCAACTTTTCCCTCTCAGGAAAATATGCCGTCTATCACAGTTGGCTTGAAATCTGAAAGCTAAAAGGTGTTCTGTCACATATATCTTTGGCTTATCAGCATGATGAAAGTTCTAATGGTTTTAAATCAACAAGTCTGTTGTTCCACAAGATGAACATAATAGAATGAGCTCCTCAAGCTAACTGAAATAAATGGGTAAACAGTGATTAAATATGTTAATACTTTTTAACACGCAGGAAGTAAATCTATGCATCGTGAGGATGCTATTTTTTGATAGATGGTGCACGATTTTGTGATATTGGAGGAGGTAAAGCAATCTGATTTTCTGTTTTGATTTGTTAGTTTTTGATGAGATCTTCTGGATAGAAGATGAAACAGACAACTTTGGGTCTGCAAAATAAAGAAAGCTTGTCCTTGCATTTTATTTTAACACTAGGTTGTGCCTTCATTTTAATCTCTCTAGCCAGCTTCATTCACCATTTATTTATGAATGCTCTGTGAACCTTTTCATTCCCCGAATTAGATGATTATCATAAACCCTCCTCCAAATGCAAGTATACGGAGGACAGCAAACGGATTTCATCTGCTTAAGCAAGCTGCTGTGACCTCTGTGGATATTTTGCTGCAGGGAATTATACAGCCTTTCAGATGATGTCAGGAAGAAGGTTGAAGTCTGGCAACCCTTTATGGTTGGCACGTGCTTGAGAAATCTAACTGGATACTTTTCTTTTGTTCCAAATCAAAAACTGTGCAAGCATCATAAGCAAGAATGAGTAAGTCTTTCTGTTCCCAAACTCCAAATGTGTTAATCTTTTCCTTACTGTCAGTTTTGATTTACTTCTGGAGGAAAAGGAAACTAAGAAATCAGCCTGGCTGGGGTTGACTGCACTCTCTTGCAAGCCTAAATACCAAGGTCTTAGCTCTCCCTCTGTTTCCTAGCACTTTAGTTCTTGCCCAGGGAGAAAGCTAAAGCTCTTAAAGTGTTCAGAGATGGTGGTCCCTGCAAAGCCGGATGCTAGGCAAGATTTGCAGCCTGCTATTGCTCTGTTAGAGTGCTTTGACAACGGTTTATCCAGCTGGGGGAAGGCATCAGCAATAAAATCATTCTACAGGCAACCCGGAACAAGCCAGTAGTGAATCTTTTTTTTTTCTTTCTTCTCTTTCTGTGGTTGTTACTCATATTATGCTTGAATGTAAGATTAGTTAAAAAAAAAGTTTGCCAGAAGAGTGTTTAAAAACTATTTTAAATACAGATCTCTCTCCTAGATTTCAGTGGAACTACTCAACAGTTAATGCTATGCACCTGCTTATGTACTAGACTGTATTTATAGGTAAATTTTAGCTTTTATCCCTACCTTAATCCTTTCATTCTGCTGTTTGTTGTATAAAAGGCTTCCCTTACATGCCTTCAGAGCAAACCATAGCCATGCACAAAAAATACATTAACGAACTCTGATAAAAAGAAACATAAGTATAAAAACAAGATGGAGCTATATAAATTCTAGCTATAAAAGAAATAATCTAATTGTAGCAAAGGTGCCATACTTACAATACGGTTCAAGGCAGTCTTTTCTACTTCTGAAGTATATACCTTGATGTAGACTATACTACACAGTTTAAGTAAATATTGCCTGAAAAAGAATCACAGCTGTCTGTTTTCAGTGGATCCACTTGAGAAACTAAGGGTAAAATGAAGAAGATTAGCAAAGTGTTTCAGAAGTGCAAGTGTGATAGCAGGGGAAAAAAAAAAGATTAAAGATTTGTGAAGAAGTAAGGGAAGCGACTGTGATGTCGCTTTTCTTTCTTACATGTAGAAATGGCTTAAAGAGAAAGGTAGAGTCAGGTATGTCTTCTGTGAATGGCTTCTAATGTCATGAATCACATTGATCCATCTGTGACTTCAGATTCATGGGTGGAAGGGAAGCCATAAAAAGGGGAGATAAGTCAGTCTGCATTCTAGGATAAGGGAAGAAACCCCCAGGTTCTTCTGTTCCTACCATTAACAACAGAAAGGATGCCTAAAATAGTAAATCAGATTGGAAGGATTAAATAACAATTCAGTCTTTGCATTATGAAAAGGAAGATGCCATCTGCTATGAGTTTGCTCCTTGTTTACAAATGACTTAGTTTGAACGAAGAATATAAAATAGAGCTATTGCACATTCCCTGGAGCAAATGGAAAACCCAAGAGTTGATGGCCCTCATTCGTAGGCAGATTAGCATTATGCCATTTATAAATGGCCATGGATATACTGTGGATGTTTCCAAAGATATCCTCAGATATTGACGTACACTTATCCATTTTTAAGCTTTTCTGGTGATGGGAACTCTCTTCAAATATATCTCACTTCCTTTTGGTGCACTCTGTCACTGTAATAATGTCTGTGCATCACCAAATGATATTAGGACAAGTGGCAATAGCCACTAAACTGGATGACCTTACTGTCACCCTACTTTGATTTGGTTAAATCATTTCCGGTGACTCAGGTGTACAAAACAATTTCAAAGAGCAGCTGAAAAGTCTGCTTATGGTATGGATTATATATGTGTCTGAGAATACCAACTGCAGCAAAAAATTGGGCAGCACATGTCCAAATTGCACAAAAGACTGAAATAATACATCACAAAATCGAATTTTTTAAGACCATACAGCCCCTAATCAGAGTTTAACGTTTATTTTTCTCCATGCTTTCTTGCTGAGGAGTCAAATTTGAAAATGCAACCCATAATTGAAGCATTAATGTTAGCCTTCTTCTTATAAAAAAGGCGAAGGAAAGCTCCCTGTGTACACATGATAAAGGGACAGAAATGTAGTGATGATAGCAATGCGGACACCGATTCTCCTGCTCCACTTATATACCTGTGATGTCAATCAATTTGCACCCAAATTTATGCTCATATAAGTAAAAGCAAATTTTTTCCTATTAAGAGAAAAGAGATAATGAGTGTTATCAGTTTCGTATTTGGTTCCATATTATCTAAGCCACCTTCAGGAGTAGTTTGGTAGCAGAGGGCTTCATTCATATTTACACTAATAACATAATAATGTAAAATTAACTTAAACAAGGGTGTAAATCAAATTTAGGCTGTACAACATGATACAAAAGGGACACCAGTATAAATGAGAAGTCTCAGAAGTTCTTCCTCTGCAAACTGATTAATAAATCAATGCTAGATGAAATTTCGGCACCCTGTAAACAGAAATGACCTAGTGTAACAGGATGCAAGTTTCTTTTAAATTGCTTGACTTGAATATGGGGAAAAATAGTACATCCTTGTTACCTCTTTTTTCTTTTTTTTTTTTCTTTCACCCAATGAGAGGCATTGCTCTTTTTTAACATCCCTTCTTTCTATCTCTTTACAGCAGCACGGTAACTAGAACATTACTGCAATGGAAGTATATTTTCTGTTTCAAAACTCTAGCGGGAGAGTAGAGAAAATTTTAAAAGTCATTTTTCCTTCCTTTCTCTCTCTGTGCTCAAGCTCTTCTGTATTGCCCCTTTTTTCTTCGCTGCATATAAGGTTTATTTCTGCTGCAGCAATACATTTTAGAGGCTGGTGGATCACAGTTGTGTGTTAAATCATGAACAAAACCAATCTTTTTCTCTCTCCTTTTCTCCCCCTTTCTCGTTGTCTGTCCTTTTTACTTAAACATAGCTTCTAGGTTAATGATTCATTCTTCTAAAAGGCTGCTGTGCCTACCAGATTATACTGTAAAATCTGTCATTCTTTTTATGTTTAAAATACATGATTAAAGCAGTGGTCATGCTGAGGGAAATGGTTCTCACACACAACAAGAAAGGATCAATCCATGTCTGCTGAATCCAGGCTGTTTTAGTAGAGGCTGCTGTTTTGGTGTGCTGCCAGACCCCAAAGAAATACGTGTGAGCTTTGAAACTTGGTAGCCATTCTCGCATTGAGCACAGCAAGGACCTAAAATAGGGCTTATCACACACTGACGCACCTTTGAAAGTTACAGCAGACGAGCTGTCTCTAAATTGCAGGGAAAGCAGTAGAGAAATAAATTATTCAGTCCTAATGGGAAGTGAAAAGGTGAAAAATTTTATTACAAAGTGGCCTGTCTGGAACCCTTTGAGGTATTTGGGGATAGGAATTTGCAACTGGTACTTGCAATTGCTATTGGATCATATATAGGCAAATTATCAGTGATACTAATGCCTCTTTATAGCGTCATGCATTGGCATAAAGGAAAATCTGAGCCATGAAAAGTATATTCTGTTACTACAGTGTGACTTATTCACCAGATCAAACAGGTTGATCCATAAAACTAGTCGGGTATGTAATTCCAGACAGATATTAGATTTGAGACTTGTATACACTTGAAAATTTACTAAAATAGCACATTTGAAATAATTGCTCAGGAACAGCTATGTAGGCAGAAAGCTGTAGGGATATTTCTCAACCATTTTAGATTAGTTATCTCAGTAAATTTCTAAGTATAGATGCTCTCATGATGTGTCCCATCAAATGAAGATTGTTTTAGTCAATTAGCTCTCATTAAAGAAGGGAGGGGTAAAAGTAGGTTCTCACTGAATATAGATTTTTAGATTTATTAAGCAGAAGTGAGAATACACAACTTTACTTGTATTTTTACTCATTGAGTGAAGCAGGCCTTCTAAAGAAGCTGCGAGTCTGCTTACGGGAGACCTAAGCGTATGAGAAAAGGTTGTTAGGTGTCTGAGGGACCCAAGGTGATGCGTTCTAGTTAGGAGTCTAAGTTATGCCAATGAATCATGATTACGAATTACAATTATTTCAAAGAAAGGCGATTGTGGAAACTTCCATTGTCCATCCTCAAAGTTTCCAGCTCAATTTTTAAGCTGGACAGGAAATATATTTAAATAAAATATATTTTAAATAAAAAGCAATCTTTTCAGGGGCAGAGAAATGGCCACTCATCAGATGTCAACCTCTTCATAAATGCCAGAACTGCGCCTAAAAAGTGGGCATCTCTAACTGCAGAGTTTCAAGTAGTAGTGCATTTAAGCACTGGGGAACAGAATTTCAGTAAGAAATCCAGACTTTTGCCCCTCCTTCTTTCCATCTGTGAGCAGAAAATGCTGATGCCATGATGTAATATCTACTCTTGTGTTTTAGACCTTGAGATAACTGGTGCAGTCTTCCGGATTTCTGCATTGATGCACTGCTGACCACAGTCTTTTGTTATTTCAGAATATTCTGTCTTAGAAGAGAAAGTTCATATTTTTTTTCTAAAATCCCAGGACTAAAGAAATTACTACATGCACATGGATTAAAAACTAGACTGTTTATTATACATATTTCGATTCTAATTGGATATAGATTACTGTCTAGGCCAGAATAAACACTTTAAATTTACCAAACCACTGCTGACTATAAAGAGAGGGTGAAATAAAAGTTTAATATATCCAATATCATCTTTCCCAAAATGGGTTCTTTTTATCATGCAAGTATCTAATCAATGCAACTACATATAAAATCCACAGATTTTATAGTGCCATAATAAGTACACGCAAATTACGTTGTCATATAAGCATAAAGGCTCAGGAAAGATGTATAATACCTATCAGACTACTTAGCCATTATCTTAATTTTGAAAGGATTATCCTTGTAAATGAAAGGCCATAATATAATAGGAGTTCTGAAATATGAACAATCTCTAGCTATGTTTACCATTAATTCAGTCTGCACTTACATTCCCGTTTCCTCTTTTCTACTGTTTATTTTTGTTAATGTTTATGTGTCCCTTTGTAAGCAGCAATGTGGTACAACATCCCATCAAATGCACTATGAAAGCTCTGAAGAGCCATCCTAAGTATATTAATTCTCCATAAAAATAAATAACCTGTATGAGAGAGATCATTTCTATAAAGCTTGACTTACTGCTGGCAGCTGAAGCATGTAGTGGTGGGATCATGTGTGCCAGCTTCAAGATTCATGCATGAGATAACTCGTAGTATTTTTCTGAGATGGGTTTTGTTGGTAGGTTTTATTTATTTATTTATTTATTTAAGCTCTTCCTAAAGGTTTTTCTGTACTAAGAATAAGACTGTCTTTTTTCCCCTTTTCTATGGAAGTTGAAAATGCCTTCTGAAGGCCAGGTAGAAAGATGGGGGAGTCTGAAAGAGATCGACTCACACAAGAAAGATGTTTCACAGCTGGGACTTTGCAAATACAATATAGAAAAAACAACAAATATAAGAAGCAAAACCCCATCTCTTCCTAACATTACATTTGCTCTGATGTATTTTCTGAAAGCCGCCCAAGTATAACTATTTATTTTAACTAAAGTAATCAAGATTAATGTCAGCAGTTATGACACACGCTGTTTGCTAAAGAACACATAGAACAATTGCTCAAGGCAAGCTTCATTAAGAAATCAGATAAAATTAGTAAAACTGATTATATTTCAAAACTCAGCAGCGGCAGCAGCTCAAATTGCCATTCAGGAGTCTCCAATTAACACAATTGGTCTTGTTCACAATCAGCTTTGTAATCTCATTAGCCTATTATATTTTAATCATTGGGATAACTGCACAACAAAATTTATTTTATTTTTGCACTGACTGCAGATGGCATAAGTGAATGTGCAACATACTTCTTGCTTCTTTCTTTTCCTTCTTTTTTTTTCTTTTCTCTCCCCCCCCTCCCCCTTCCAGAGAACAGTGCAGACTCCTTGGAGCATTAGGAGTTATCCTGGTTACAGATTATTACCGTGCACTCCGTCAGTGCTAGGGAATGCTGACAGCAGGCATCCAATTTGGCATTAATTGGCAGGGGACTAATTGCATAACTGACATTGCTAGTGATACTCAATGTAAGGTAGGGTTGGTGCAAAGTATCAGGGAAAGAGAGAGGGGAGAGAGAGCAAGCAGATGCCTGCAGACTGCTCTGTGGACACTTGCATATAACTTGTTTGCCTCCGTGGTGTGCTGCCTTGTTTCATAAATGTGTTCCAGAGATATTGGCCCTTGTAAAAACACAAAGTCTTTCTGTCCTTTAGGTACTGGCAGTCTGCAAATACCTACAACACCAGTGTTTCATTGATACTGAGTATTGCCTGCTGCAATGAGATTATGTTCTATTGATGGGAACTGGGGTGTAACATAGCCATCTACAGAAAGCAATAGGTTGCCCTATTTTCAAGCTGAAAATGCTATGTATTTTATGAACTGCCTCTATCTTGCACACCAGGGATGTCTCTGTGGCTAAAGCCATAATAGGATTTTCCTAAATGATACAGAAATACAAATATTCTGACTGAGCACTTTTCTGGGCTCGTCTTATTTACCAGCAAGCTTTGATACAGTATTTTGCTTCCATCTTTTAAAGGACATTTTCAATTTCCCATTTCCCTTATGAGCGTTTCCTGTAAAGGTGTCAATAACCACTAATTGCGTTCTGCTTGGCCAGCCTGCAAATCAAAACAGCAGAGGCAGCAAGCCAATATGCATTCAAATCCCGTTACTTGGCTGCCTCTATCTCAACTGGAAAGATATGAGAAGGCAAATATTCATACAATTGTATGCTGAGAAATTCAGAGTTGCTTCTGTGATCAACAAAGATACCTATGCTGCAGCTGTTCATTCTGAAATTTTAAGTGGGTTACTGCTGGGGGTGCATCAGTACTGTTTCTTTTATCCTCAGTCCTGGAAATGATGAGTCTTAAAGCAGAGCAAATGCAAAAAGAAGTAGCCCTACAATAAGAGCCAAGGGTCTGTAATGATTAAATTAGGAGCCTGCTTGTACAGGCAGGCTAGTGGTAAAACGTGGCAATTTTACTGTATTTGGTGGCCTAAACAAGTGATGGGATTTAGTTGCATTGAATACCGTACAGTGAATAAAGTCATGTATTTGATTAATTTTGCTCCTATGTCTTGACTTCTACGTCACCAGAATGTTGATTTGCTTAAATTGATTATTTATACCAAAGTACTAACTGATTAATTTCTGCTTGTATTATATTTCCCATTGTTCAGTGGAGAACAGTTTGTTGTCAGAATTTGCTACTGCAGTTCCAACTGCTTTGGTTTCACACCTTTGTGTGGGCCATTTTCCTTTCTGGTTTTGAGAAACAAGCTTTCCAGCATGGCTGTCCACGAATGAAGACTCCTAAAACATTTTGCACAGATGTATTCCCAATTTCACTTCAGCTTCACTTCATGTTTCCATCAGAGATATTCATATACAGGAGAAAACTATATAGGAAGGACATCCAAGACAGCCTGCTCAAGTCAACTCAAAACACCAAATGCTTACATGCAGAACAATACATTTCCAAGCCTATTTGGTTCCATTTGGCAATCTAGTGGGCAGCATTCCTCAAAGTGTTGTCCCTGACTCTTGTAACCACCATAGCCCAGCTCTGTCCACACTTAACTGGGCTACCAGGTGATTTTGTGTTTCTGGTGACTGCAGGGATGACTCTGGTGATGCTGGAGAAATACTGAGTCACAGGCTTTTTCTCTTGTGACCAGGTATCCAAGAGCAGCAATTTGTCTCTATTCCACAAAGCAGGTAAGCAGGCATATGGCTAAGTGGAGGAAGATTAAAACTGATAGTGAGTGAGAGGATAGGGCATTTTTCTTCTAAACTGCTAACAAGCATATCTGACTGCAATTATAAGAAGCAGGTGTCTAGGAAAGAAGAAAAGATTATTCCATCACCTTTGGGGTGGGGAGGGGGAAGGAAGCTTGTTTTCTGTGAAAGAAAAAACACACGGGTTGAGTGAACAAGCGATACAGTGCTTATTCTCAAACTGGAAGCTGTAGGGAGGGGGGCATATAATATGGACTCAAGTTCTTACTTACCACTCCTGGAAATCAAAGGCATGACACAGTGGCACAGCAGCTAAAGATGAGGCAAATCTGGCATCACTTTGTTGT
Source organism: Oreortyx pictus (assembly GCA_036925125.1). NCBI lineage: Eukaryota > Metazoa > Chordata > Aves > Galliformes > Odontophoridae > Oreortyx > Oreortyx pictus. Next base: position 81,232,006 of record JAUPFR010000003.1, on the reverse strand, counting down.
TGTGAGATGTCACTGTTTATTTTGTTGTTGCCCCAGGTTCAAGAGTTGTTATTAGCTTCATATTGTCCAGCTCCTTGGAAGAAAGTAGGTTCAGAAGGACACTGATTTCTAGATACGGCTAAAAGGTGGGTGCAGCCACTGCCAGATGTCCCTTTTGCACCCTGTGCATTCTGCATTATCACTTCATTGCACAAGTTGTTTGATGATTTCTGTTTTCCTGTAAAGGTTTTCTAGGAGGGGAGCTGAGGCCAGCTCATTCCTCATTCTCAGTATCAAGTGATGCTGTACTACGTAGATACTGCAGAGTGTCAGCCAAATCAAACTGATGCTGTTTAACGCTGCAGGTCAGGTTTCTGATGGCTGCTGGCTTGTTGGTGTATTTTGTTCATAGTTTGCATGAGTTGCAAAGGTGATGATATTAGTAGAAGTGTGTGGAACAGCAGTGGCAGGCAGAAATGCACAGAACAACATCAGAGCACTGGGGAAGTGAAAAGGCTTGAGGTGAGAAAGTGCTGTCGCAGTGTTCAGATAGAGCTGAATTCTGCTTCAGAACCTGTAATTGAGCATTTCTGTCCTGTAAGAGAGATTCTGCTGCTGTTACTCAAACTGACCATGCCATCTTTTCCTTTGCTCCTGAGGTTTAACCCTGCTGACCTTGAAGTAAGCTGCTTGCCAGCAGCTGCAAGTCACAGTGTGTGTGCATATACTCTGTCGCTCTATCTGGAGGGTGTATTGGAAAGGAAGTCAATGAGGTTAAGCTGCCAACTCCTACAGCCACCCATGAGACAAGCGAGCTACTTCTGGGCAGTAGACTAAAGTATTCAAAGCCATGGTAGTGCTTCCATTCAAACACACGCACCAAGCAAGCTGGGAGGAAATCACGTTGTCTTGATATGAAATACCACTGTGTCATGATGTCAAGAGTCACCATGAGTTTCATAGTTAAAGGGCTACTTAGGTATTTTCTTAAGAACAAAGTATTTGCAGCAATTGTGAAAAGCTAGCGTAGCTATCTAAATAGCCTTGAAAACAATTATTCATGACACTGCATCAAGAAGTGTCTTTTTCCTAAGCTATTTACTAACTTATTTCTTTGCTCCATAACAAAGGGGTCTCATTTTCTCTGTATCAAGTTCTTTGCAGCACCAGCCATGCATTTTAAGCCTCAAAACACAGTACACTATGCGTGGCCAGAGCTGGCTTTCAAAAGGCAGCCCACATTTTGGGAGGTTTGTCCCTTACAGAGCATTTTCCCCCTTCAGACCTGTAGTGCTGGGGTGGGGTGTGCCACAAAGGCGGGAGCGGCCTACGCTACCTGCTTTGCATGCCTTTGCTGCTCTTTGTGTTTGCCATTTTCCAGCCCTTCTCTGGGTGCATAATGACTCCAGAAGACCATGAGCAAAGCAAATTAAAATGATGAGCTTCGGACTGCCAACCAGTGAGCCTCAGTTCAGCTTCAGAAGTTCCCTGTTAGTCTTTCGGTGCGGTATCAGCTCCCTCAGCAGCATAGACAGCAGCAGCAGATGGGCCTAAGAGTTATGCTGCTGCCTCTCCTTGTTCTTCCTGCCGGTCTGTGCACTCACATTTTGTGTTGTAAAATCAAACAGCATGCATCCCAACACCACTCCATGACAGCCACAACAGCAACACCCTGGGACTAGCAGAAAAGGCATCTGTGGGACCAAAAGGTACCTCAGGTTCCCAGTATCCGCCTTATGCGGTCCCAGGTTGCATTCCCTAGTTAAGAACCATCAATATCAATACTTAATGGTATTCTCTCTAAGCTCAGGCAGTGAAGAAAATAGGGTTGTTATCTATCAAAGCACATTTTAGTTTTTGACAAGTAAAAAGCAGCATGGGGAATGCAGTAAGTCTGAAATGAAAGCCTAAAAGAAAACTCATATAACATCTGGTGTCATTTATCCCCTGTTGGCCTTTCATAGTGTGATATGATGAGCTTGTTCTGATTTAAGATCAGATGATGTGGTTTGAAAGAGGGGAGTGGGGGATGCAGCCAGTCTGGCAGCAAATTGGGATACAAAATCTGCTCAAATAATTGGAAACACGACAGATTTTCCTTAACTGATGCCAGTGGCATCTTAGTTTATCCATCTCTCTCAGCTGAATTTGTTAAGTGCATTATCTTATTGGTTTTAAAGTTTTCATCTCACTTATTTGCAGGGGAAAATGTGAGCAAATCAGTCATGATGGATTGCCTAATTTTCTGGGCTGAATAAACCAGTTTTATAAGACTGTTGATTCCTGGGTTATTAGTTAATAGAAACATTTATCAATTTCTTTATAGAGAAGGGAGAAAAAAAAAAGCTTTAACCAATGCCTGCATTTTAAAACTTTCATTAATGTTTCCACATAGCGCTTAGTGTTGGACATGAATATGGTAATCACAGATTTGGGGTTGGCTGCAAGCATGATTTTTTTTGTCTTTCTTCCTTTTTCTCTCTCTCTTTTTTTTTTTTTCCCAATGAGAGATAGTCAAAGCAAAATGATGTCATTAGATTGGTAATTATATCTAAGTGTTCTTTGATCAAGAAGAGGAGCAAAGGAAGAGAAAAATGTTGTCATAGCTGGCAAACATTGTGCTTATTTCTATCACCAGTTTTCTTCACAAAAATGGGGCCTGACTCTGTGCCCTTGAAATCCAGTGGCTGAGCAGGCTCTGTCTCTTTTTGTGAGTACTCAAATGGCAACCAGGTGTCAGTTTTGACTTCTGTGTGACTTAAAGAAAGCCCAAAAATTCTATCAGTCCCTCAGGTTTCTTTGTTCCTAAATAAATAGTTAATTCTGTAGTTCACACACAACGGTGAAAATGTTGGTTTGTTCATAAAGATCCTAGTGACATGATCTATAAGGTCACCCTAAGTAAAAATAACGATGAATAAAATAAAACAAAACAATAAAAATATTTTATATTTTAAAGAAAAGGGCTCTCTTTTCAGTTTCAAAGTATCAGGTCTTATTCCGTTTCATTTTAAATGTAATGTCTCCAAGCAGATGAAGCCACAGGTGTAATGGCAAGGGCCACACAACCTGCTGACCGCATTAGGTGTGGCAATACTCACTGACCAGGTTAATACATGCAGGGAATAAAAATGTCCCCTTGCCCTCATCCATGGCATAGCCATATCACGTTATCTACACATTATAAAGCCCTTTACATAAAGGACATTAATGTAACAAAGGATCCTTGCACATTGATCAAGCCAAAGTATCATTTAAAAAGACATCAAATTCAGAGCAAGAATACATCACGTGTGGGCTGGTGAATAATGAACTCATGATCCAGATGAGATGCAATATGTCCATTAAATTTTTTAAACACCTCTATATCCTTCTCCGTCTCCTTTTTCACATCTCAGATACCTGTGTTGAGCCTTGGTTCCAGGAGTGCAAGAGACACTTCCTTCAGAATAAGAATGAAGGGAGTTAAAAAACTTTTATGCAAGTAGACTTTGCTGTGAAATGTTATCTTTTGTTAGTTCAAAGGTTTCTGAAGATATAAATTCTTCACAACTGCCCTGAGGTACTGAGAATGTAAATTGAATACTTTACAATTTGTAGACTGTTCCTGCAGTAATGTGTATCTCCTCTGTGAGTGAGTGTTTGGGGATTTTTCAATTACTGTAGTCTGAAAACTCTCTGAGATTCTTTAGGGCAGAAAAAGGCTTCCTTCTCAAAGTTGAGTCACTGATGTTCAAATTAGCTGCCAAAAGCATTCTAATGATCTGTGTTCCAGATTTTGCTAAACAGGGAAAAAAATTGGCCCATTTCACCAGGGGAAAGATAAAAAAAACCAAGGCATTCCTCCCCCACTGTAAGTACTCAAGAATTAGGTGTTTCGCCAGGGTCAAAAGTGAGATGAATTGTTGACAATATGTACACCTTGTTCAATAGGTCAAGGTCATTATTAAGGGATTCAAGTGAACTTCTTTACATTTCCAGAGCTATGGTATATGTGTGGCCTCCAGGCTCAAAGTGTTGTTTAATAGCTTTAGTGAAGCCATAAGTTAAATGATAAATTGGTTGAATATGAGTTTAAACTCGGTACATTTCAAAATCTTATACAGAGCTCTCACATTTTTATATATTGTGATACAATGCATTTTACAGAGCATAGTGCGAATGGTCAGAAATACCCACATAATACCAGCTGATTATGACTTGGCTGTGTTTACTGTAGGCTACTGCTCTTGCTACACTTTATTGCTGCTGCTAAGGTCAATAACTAATACGATTTAACAGCTACTGCATTTGTAATGAGTAAAAGATCCTAGTGTATTTCTAAATGCGACATGCGCCGAAAATAGTGTGGTTAAAAACATTCAGGCATTAAGGGCAAGGGACTCCATAATATTAAGTAACTCCTTAGGACATCAGGAGGGAATCTTGTTCTATATGATTATCCATGGCCAAGTTGCTTCCCGGCTTGAGTGGGTACCAGTGCACTGATCGTCTGCTGCTGGATGCAGCACGGACAGAATTAACCCTCAGGTGAGCAGATGTGATTTGTTTGCCAGGGTCTGAGTTGGTCCTCCCCATGCAGCGCTGGCAGCACGCTTGGTCACTTTGAGCCACCGCTGACCCAAAAAGATGGGAATGTTCTCTGAAAAGAAAGTCGTCTGATCTAAATGTGATGAGAGGATGCCTGCACTAGGGGTAACCTGTGGAATTAATTGCTGCAAAGCATCATGTTCTGAGAGCTGGGAAATTAGAAATGAAAGTGAAACTCAGTGGTATTGGAAAACTGCTTTGTTCTGGTACCCTGGCTACATTCAGTCTGTGTCTGCTACCCTGATATTGTTCAAAATGCACAGCAAGTATTTCAGGTCTCCAAAAACCTTTTTCCTGCCCCTGAGCCAGTAGCTCTTTGGAAAACCTTATTTTCATTCAGATCTTACCTGTTACAGTTCCTGTACTGCCTTTGGAAGAGGAAGTCTACCAACAAGGAAAGCTACCAAAGATTTACCCTTTCCTGTTTAATTATGAACTATCCACCAGCACTGTTTGGTGCTGTAATACCTTTTGTACATTTGTGTGACTTTCTAGGTCAGCCCAGCGACTCTGTGGGCCATTTAAACTAAGCAACCTTTGTATGCCTTTTAAAAACAAAGTACATGGCTTCACCTTTCTAGCCAGCTTGTGAAATTCAATTATTGTGAATGAGACTCGCATCTTTAGAGTGGGTAAATACAGTTCACTGCTTGTGATGAACTTTGTTTTCCTATCTGTTCTCTTCCCCCTGCCTCCACTTCGCAGACAGCTCCTTGCTGGGTATGCTTTTGGCCATGCCAAAATTGACATTCACCCTTCCTTGCAGCTCTGCCAGGGGTCAGTAAGCCTTCCAGCATGCCTCATGGGCCCTTAGAACAATGCTTGGTTTTCAAGTGTGTGGTCCAACTGGGAGATTTGTCAGCGCAGGAATTCTTCATGTGATGCAGTGAATGCATAATTTAAGGGGTTTTAAGGAAGTATCAAAAACATAACTTTGAGTGCCATGTCAGGGCTCAGGCATGCCAGAAGCCTCTTGAGTGGCTTTAAGAAAAAAGGTCACAATTGATGAGACATCCTTAACTGACCACTTCTTAACCTCCTCACTCCTCAGATAAGACTTCATCAATAGAATCACAGAATCGTAGGGATTTGACAGCATGGATGGAAGTAGGGAAATAAATATTCTGACAGTTACACTGTACACTACAGGTAAATCCTTTGATGCACAGGAAATAAGGCATCAAGAGCAACTTGGTGGAAGCCCTGCAGACATGTTGATATTTCCCACAGGGGTTTTTCTGCAACCCAGCTTCTTAACCCTGGCTCATTGGCTTTCCTCTAGCAATATTTACTTGCACAAATTACCCTGTGTAAACTGAGTGAACAGCCTGGATTGCACAGTTGGGTGCTTTCATTTCTTGGTGAGCTGTTTCTGGGTCCTGTCAGCAGTCACCAGCCCAGCTGCAGCAGCACCTATTCTCCCCATCTCCTGAGCATGCCTATGTTGCTCCCCATTAGACCCTCGCTTGTGAGGAGGACATAAGCCACCGTCAGGCCTGTTCCCTGGCAACCATCCATTTCTCAGCTCTTTCAGATCTGTCTGAAAGTCCCTTCGAGTCGCCCTGCACATTTTCAGTGTATCAAACAGACACAGGCCTGAGTTAATCTTGTTAGCACAATGAGGCAGTTTTCAAACATTGCAGCAAATCAAATCATCCCTGAGGACTGGGAGGAGGGAGGAGAGGGCAGGGGGAGAAGGATAATCATCCTAGGTGGCATTAACATGGATGGAGCCTGGCTGTTACCTTTCATCCATCAGCTCCTTGGCTTTTCCTGGATCTCCTAAGTGTCACCTCCTCCCAACCAATCCCCATGTCTATGCTATACTCAGCACAAAGGCAGCAGTGGGCAATGGGGGTGAGGGAGCCTATCTATATGCAAGGAAAGAATGAGCTTCAATGGTTCCCCAGTGGATGTAATTGTGCTCATTACTGTCCATTTACATTTCATCACTCGATTATCGCAAATACCTCATTACTGTTGATAAGGGTTTGCTGCTGAACCACTCACTAACTATTCATTCCTGAGCTCTGCTGTCATCAGGCAGACCCATGTGGGGCTGGGGGAGAGAGGGGAGCGTGGAGAAGGCATGGCAGGGAGGAGAGACAGGAGGTGAGAAAGGTCTTCTATCAGATTTGATTAAAGGCTGTGATTTAAATCGATATTTAATAAAGTGGCTGCTGCCACATAACGCGTGCAATTCCCCATGCAGGCAGAATCATGAATCTGAGGGCCTTGCTGCCTGCTACATAACTCAATTGGGTTTTGTGCACTGGTCTGGCACCTGTGTCCCTGAGCACAGCGCCTCCGAGGTAATGGGTTTATGAGCTGATGAACAGAGCTGATAGGTTCTAAATGGATTAACTAGGTGTCTGCAGCCTAGTGATGAATACATCAGGAAAAAAAGAGAGAGAGAGAGCAAAAAGAGAAAAAAAATTGTCTGCATAAGCAGAGAGTGATAGAATGTGTTGACAGACACTGTGGCTGTTGTGAGCCCAAAGGGTGAAATGTTGCTCAGCTACTGTCAGTCAAGTGGCCTACAAATAATGGTGAAGATCTCAGGCAGCGTGGCTTCGCAAGCCTGCAGGTGCCAGGTAGCATCACCTTGCTGCTGCTCAAAGGCTGCTGCAAAGGGCTGATGTGGGACACAACTTATCTCACAGCTCTGGCCTGCTTGCACATTCATCAGAGGCACTGCACACACCTCCTCAGCTTGCAGGCCTGCCATCCACAACAGCTGAAGCACATGCTCCAGCCAACCTGTGTGTGTATTCACTTCTCTGGATGTGGGCTATTGCTATTCTTGCAGTCTTCACAGTGGTTCCTTGAGCAAAGTTGGATTTCCACAGTGACAAACCCTGCATGCAGGCATCCACTATAGGGCAGTTCCTGCCCTTAAGTGCTTTAATACATGAATAAACCCCCAGAGTGACAAAAGAAATATTATCATCTTCCCGTTTGGGGAGTAGGAACAGACACATAAAATAATTTGCCCAAGATTCCATAGGAGAGCTGGAAATTGAACCAAAATCTCTTAAACTCAAGTCTGATGCCCTGTGAAGTCATCCTCGCTGCTGTGGAAGGGGCCATGGAGTCTCATAGTCCGTGATTGATGTACAGAATATGTGGTAAGTGGAAAATGAAATCAGATAGACTTTAATGCTGACCTCTGTTTACTACTATTAAGCTACCAACAGTATAGTAGTAGGTTTAAGAATTTAGTGGAGTTTTATGTCTTTCCTCCAATGTTTCATATCAGATAATAAGATACGTGCTTTCCAAGTGCTGTAATCTGCCACAGTGCTGCAGAAAAAAAAAAAAAAAAAAAAAAAAAAAGTTGTGCTAGTATATGCAAGTATTGTACAGATAAAGAAGCCGGTGTCCACTGTCACAGTTACACAGGAGAAAACCAGACTGCATTAAAGTAGGCAGCTGTTCCCTGGATTATGCAAAACTTTCACCAGAAACTGAAAAGTGAACATTTTTATTTGAGAAATACTTCCACAGTGCTCATGGGAGTTAAATTTTGGATCTTCAGCCCACCATTGTTCTTGCTGTGTGATGTTCCCTAAAAAGATTACATTGCATATAGTTCTCACCTCTTGCTGAGCTGCTGCAATGAATAATGGAATCCATTCATTTCCAGGGGGAAATGGTGTCTCAAATATCAGTACCCCAGATATTTATGTAATTAAATTTTTGGTTTTAAAGAAAGCAAACAAAAAGCTAGAAAAGGTTAATTTTGCAAGAAAGAGTATATTTTTATTTTTTAAGTGAAAAATTGAGTCATTTATAGTATTAGTCATTTTTGTATACACACTATGTAGAACAGGGTAGGAAAACCAGATACTGTGCACTGAGTTGGTGCATCTGCACCAAAATTTAAAACCATTGCTATGATTTTAAGATTCTGCTCAATCAAGATGCCTTCAGGAGATCAAATTCTCCGAGGATTCTGAACAAGAACTCTTTATTTCTGATATTGCCCTGCACCCATAACTACTGATTGCTTTTGAAATTCTTGTCCCAAATTTTACGAAGTCTTTTCCTGAAAGGAAAAAATAAAATAAAATCAGTGGTACAAGTTACTCTTTTTTATACAAAACAACATCTACAACAAAATTACCTGAATTAGACTGGTAGAAATCATTCATTATTATTCAGACCATCTGTGTAAAATATATAATGCCACTTTGCATTCAAAAGTGTTAGGGAAAGAGGCAGATTTTTCTATACAGATTCGTTTTGGAAAAGAAAGCTCTGGGCATGAAAGTAAAAGTATCCACTAGTTGATTAAAAAGTAAATAAATAAAGGTTAACTTTGCACAAGATAACACCAGCCAGCCCCTTTTTCTAATCATAATGCTTGTCTGACACACTGAATTAGCAAGAAATTATCTGGTCCTCTTCACTGTATGTAATTCAGTTAGTTGATCTCAGCTGTGCAGGCAGCTTAAGACTCTGGACACAGACATTCTTGAGTTCAAAAGCCTCTAAATGATGTTTATGACTATAAAGACACAATAGTTGCCATGATTGCAAGTAGTATCATACGAGCCTCCTCTAAATGGAGAGCCATTAATTACACCTGGAGTGCATCTTATTGTGCCCACATCTGTTAGGAATGTCTCCCTGATGTTTGTCTCATACTTAAGAAAGCAGCTTAAACTATAGAATTTCCTATTACTGTTTCAGGATTTTTCCTCCTGAAAGTTGAGAGAAAAATGGTAAACTATCCACTGGAAGCAAAAAATGATTGAAAAAAAATGTATTTTTATATCATAAATAACAGTGTGACAAACTTCAAACACACAGTAGTGGACTCGCCATGGAGGGATGTAGTGTATCATGGCTTATAAACTGGCTAGAGAGCAAAGTCCTCAGCATTCAAGTCTGAGGTTAATCTACTATTTACAGTTCTCATGAGGTGATGGGCAGATTCTGAAGTAAAACTTCAGACAGAAACATAATGTGAATCTGAGCCACTAGTGTTCACTGGAAGCCAAAAAGACCAACTGTGCCCTGGGATGCATCGGGTGTAGCACTGCCACCAGGTGAGAGAAGGGGTTGTCCCACCATGCAGCCTCAAGTCAGCACTGGGGGTAGGTTTGAGTGCCACAGGGTAAAAAAGGACATGAAACTGTGAAAGTGCATCCAAAAAAGGGCTACAAAGATGGGGAAGGGTTCAGAGAGCAAGATTTATGAAGAGCAGCTTGGTTGGTTTAGCCCAGAGAGAGGAGGCTGAAGGGAGGTCTCATGATAGCCTACAGGCTCCCCAGGGCAGTGGTCATTGCCTCAAGTGCCAGAGTTCAGGGAGTGTTTGGACAATGCTCTCAGACACAGGGCTTCGATTTTGGGTGATCCACACTAAGTATATTCTATGATTCTATGAAAACATGTATCTTTTTATTTCCTGGTGTAATGCTGAAAATGCACTCTTAATATTTTCTTATCATAATGACTCATCTAATTAAAACTATCAATAGAATATACTTGCCCTGCCCCTGTGCCTGAGCATTTCCTTCCAGAATAAAAAGACTGTTATGGAGGAAGAGTAGTTGCCTCCTGGCATCAAAACATGGGCTTTGTGCACCCATCTGTTCAATAGAAATTATTGAGCCTTGAGTCACACTTAGTGACTCAGAATTAGAGTGAGATGACCTTGAGAATCTCTCCAACAAGCCCGCTCTGATGTTTTTGTTGTGGTTTGTGATCCCTGATCACACCCCATCTTGTCTCCTACAGGGCCTAATCTTTGTCCTCTGGAAAGTGCAGATGCAGCCAGAAATAATTGCTTTGGGCTCACCAGGCAGTAATGTGCCATAAGGTGCCCTTTGGTTCTCATTATTAAAGATTCTTCTCCTTCTGTTTGCTGCTCTCTTTTGAGAGGGAAGAGTCCTTGGTCACTCTAGTACCATAATCCCTACAGCTCAGGCCTACAAGTTTCTCTCATATGCCTTTGCCAGCATTCACTTCCTCTTGCTCTCCCATTCCTGCAAGGAGCATGAAAGGAATGCCTCTTCTCATCTCACTGAAAAATTAGGGGGACATGTATGCATATATGTTTACTGAGGAATAGTCCAAAAATATTTCTTCTATTTTTCAACCTTGAGATAGACAAAATTACCAATAAGATGGCCAAGGGTGCTGAGTACTCACAATTCTTCTTGCAGGAAAAACAGTATTTGTATCTAGCTTCTCTGGTTCTTGGCCACATAAGAAAGGATTTACTCATACCTCTGCTGAGAAATCTTTTGCAGATGCAGATCTTTGAAGGCATCTGGATCAAGGAAGATAATTAAACCAGGACAGAAACAAAGACGAACTCCTTTCATAACCTAAGAGAGATTTGACCAATTGAGACCTTTTGTTTGCATCAGTTAAAGCATAGAAATTCAATCGTTAGAATAAATATTTGGTGCCTACCTGGTAATATTCATGAAATGAATTTACTTGTTTAGATTTTTCCAAATCTGCATACCTAAACTTCAAACATATGTGCAATCAGCTTCAAATTTTCCAAACAAAAATAGATCAAGAAAGGAGGAAAAATAGCATCTGCTCCTGAGTTAATCAAACCACCCAAGGAGATTGTCTGCAACTGCAACTACCATGCCCTCATGCTGCTTCTTATTCCTTACATGTCACATTGTGTAATGGTCTTTAACTGAAGGCAGATCACTGGAGATAGCTAAAAGGTATTTTCCAACCTCAGTTGGTACAGCAGTTCTAGGTTTTTCTATTGAGTGCCATACAGCTTAGTCTTCCGAGGAAGGCAGTCTGGGCCAGATCTGAAGTCAGTGTAAATAAATTTAGCCTCTTTGAGATAACCGCGATTTTTGCTAGTTACCGTAGACGAGGCAAGAATGGCACTTATTTCCTGAGGCTGTAGTTTGTCCACACCCTTATTTCTTCCCCTACCACACCCCAAAAAGCCTGCACAAAGGCAAGCCCATTCCAGCCTCCATGTTCAATTGCCTCCAGACTTCTGTTGGTATGGACAGTCAAGATAGACAATGTATGGGAAAGGTTATCAAGGTTTTGGCAGTAGGTACTGTTGGGCTGCTGTATGAGGCAAGAATATGCCTAACCCATGTCAGACATAGGTGGTTTCAGATGGCTCCAACAGTCTCACCTCAGGTCATGGCTCGGCCTAGCATGGCAGGAGGTTGTTTCAATTTTTCATCTTTGCTTCTCACTGCCCTGCTGTTATTTGCACTGGTGATATTCTTCCTGTGTTTGTCTTGATCCATGCAGGTACTCACCCTGTCCTGGAAAGTGAAGAGTGGCTGTATGGATATCTGGACAAGGTCAGCCTAACCAGAGAATGAAAGTTATGACAAGGAAGCAAGGACAGGATTTTGTTAATGAACACAGCTATAATATCTTTCAATAGAAGGAGGCAATTCTATATTCTATATTTTATTTTATTTTATTTTATATAAAAGAATGGGAAAATATATATGTGCAATATATGTGCAGGCTGCTGCCTTGTGCTGAGCAGATTTTCAACTCTTCGTGGCATACCCGCGTATCAACTAAGATGACTTATGTAGATCTTGTTTAGTGAGTGCTTGTGTGTCATTAGAAAGAAAAGGGGCTTTCTATTTGTGCTATGAGTGTGATGTTTTGAGTGGCAGTTGTGGCTGGAAAGTTCATACCTTCAGACGAAAAATATGTTAATTTACTATGTTGCAATGTTATGCGCTACTTAGAATTGTATCCCATGTAGGACTCTGGGAAATTAAGATTAAGAAACATGCAAATAGAGAGAAAGATAAGGAAGAAGAGTGATGTGAAGTCTAGCTGTTTTATCCATTCCTATTTCATACTACCAACAGCAACTCATTCATTGTTGCTTTTTGATGTTTTTCTCCTTGCTTTTCTTCAGTGTATTGCTCATATATTGTATATGCCACACTATAAGAAAGACATTAAACCACTAGAGAGTATCCAAAGGAGGACTACAAATATGTAGAAGGGTCTAAAGAGCAAGGCTGAAGGAAGGCAACATGGTGGCTGCAGCTCTTCATGAGGAGAGCAGAGGGGCAGTGCGGAGCTCTGCTCTTTGTGGCACCCGAGGGAACGGCATGGAGCTGTGTCAGGGGAGGGTCAGGTGTCTGTTAGGAAATGGTTCTTCACCAGAGGGTGGTCAGGCCCTGGAACAGACTCCACAGGGCAGTGGTCATGGCCCCAAGCTCCTGGAATTCAAGGAGCATTTGGATAACACTCTTAGACACAGAGTTTGAATTTTGGGTGAGTCCTGCATGAAGCCAAGAGTTGGACTTGATGATCCTTGTGGGTTGTTTCCATCTAAGGATACTCTGTGATCCATGATTTCTCATGAGATCATACAATGCATAACAGTCTGTCAGCTGCATATTACTGTTATTACTTTCTTTTTTTTCTCTTGAGTGGTCTTTCTGTCAGTCATGTTATCATGTCAAAATCAGTAGAGGGAAAGAAATAATCCCGAGTTACATTGGAAATACTCAGCATTGAGCAACACAGAAAATGGTTAGGGTAGAGCTAATGTGCATTTCCCCATTGTAACTGTTGCTGCATATGTTAGTCAGAAGAAACCCTGTACCAGTAAGGAAACAGTGATGAGGGGGTAAGAGCTGCTACCTGGGAAGGTAAGGAGTTACTTCACTTCCTTCTACCATGGTTGTGACAACCATGTTCCAACAGCCACAAATCTGAGTATCTGGACATTGCCAAGTACACAAGAGTATCATGTCACTTCACAATTCCTTCTCCTCTTGATTGGGGTGAGTTGTTCTTGCACTTGTTAATGTGTGAGCTGCAATGGAAGTTTGTGCCTAAATGAACTATTTCAGAGCAGAACCATCAAGTCACTTTTGCTTTATGTTGCAATGTGTTCTAACATACAGAGGATGTTGCTATAACTTCTCTCTTTATTAATGTCTTGCCACCACCTGACTGTGAGCAGAGCTTAACAGCAGTAGACAAGATGTATAGAGAAATTACTTCAGATTTATTTACAGAGACTCATTTGTGTTGAACTAGTGGTTTCCTATCGTGTCAGCAGTTCTCTATTGCATTTATTTGTTACTGTAACATTAGGCAAGAGTATAATCCTATTAAACCTGTACATTACATTTCACAGAATTGTAAGCATTTTCTATTTTAAGGAATGAGAAGAAATATGAATTCTTACTGCCAAAAATTCCTGATACAGCATTCAAGAGTAAAAATACAATCATATGTAATAAGGTTTTGTGCAGAACTGTTGAGTCAATTTGGTTATCATTTTCTATTCCTTTATAGGTGAACCATTATATGAAGTTAGATTAGTGTATATGTGTCTTCCCTATTATTTATAATTTATTTTAATGATTTTCTAATGTTTAGACAGTTTGGAAATCCCATAGAGAATTAATAATTATAGTTTCAAATCCCATAGAGAATTTAATAATTATATCAACCTCAGTGTTTGGTCTTTTCAGCTTCAGCCATCTCAAGATGGTCGATGAGCACAAATCTGTGAAACAGCTCCATCTCTAACCATGTTTGAAAGGGTAAACTGCATAATCAATATACTATATCATAATCTGTGGAAATGGGCATGTTTTTCTAACCCATGCTGATGATATCATGGCATCCTCAATTCCTTACATAATATTCTGCATAACAATCTCAGTTTTAATGCGTAGGAATGCCAAATCTTGAAGAAAGCTATATGTAACAGAGGTGATCTTGTCAGGATTCATGTTACAAAGAAATGTATGTAGGTCTACTGTGTGTCATTTAATTCCTTTGATTTGAAGAGTTGTCCACCTGTTTTTCACTGCAGAATTTCTCTACAGATAGTCTGGGTACTAATGCAAGTTATTTTACTTTACTTCATGTTTGTATGTGTGTGTGTGAATAAGTTTATACAGTTCATCTACTTCCATCACTATTTGACACCTTATGTAGATAGCAGCTCACAGAGATGAGACACTGTAATATGGTGTTTACTGAAATAGATCTTTACACTCCTTTTTTTCTTTCACGATTTAGCATTAGTAAGTACTTTTGTTAGGAAAGGCAGAGGACAAGTTTATTAAATTCTGCTGATGGTGAATCTGGAAGATACGGTGAAAGTTGTAACAAGAATAAAGCCCATTAATTTATAAAACATCAGATATAACCTTATCAATTAGGGTTTTTTACAGAGTTAGAAACCAGACTGAAACCTGTGTTTACCTAATCTGTCATCTACCTCTCTCCATCAAATGCTGAGTTGTTTTTTTAACATTTTGAAAGGTTTTTTTTTTTGTTGTTGTTTTTTTTAGTAAATATGTTTAACATAAGTGAAATGCAAAATATTTTTCATCTGGAAAAATAATGACAAAAAAAACACAAACAACTGTTAACCATCCAAGGAAAAACTTGCCTTTTCTAGAATGTCAAATCCAATAGCTAATTGTTGATTAACGGAGAAATATAATGCAACATGTCAGAGAATATTGGGAAGACTTACATGTATGTTGTATAAACTTTTAATAAAATAACCAGTGTAACATGCTTTAAAATTGTTTTGCAGAATTCCTTACCTGAGAAAGAAAGTATTTCAGGGCTCAGGGAAGACAGATTATATCTTGGTGTACAGCAAAGTGTTAAAAGTCCAATTAACATATGTGAATGTTAAAAATTCTGTTAACAGATATTTTGTTTTCACTGCTAAAGAAGGGATAGAGGATAAGTTTGCCAAGATTTATAAAATAAAAATACTTCCTCCTAAGTTTTTTTCAGCACAAAATCATCCATTTAAAAGAAAAGCCGTAACTAAAAAGTCTCCAAAACTTCTCTCTAATCCTGAGTATGTATTGGTCATCTGTAAAAGATCAGTTTTTACTAATAATCTTTTATGCAGTAACACTTGAGATCCAGAAATAACGCTAGAGTTCGGAAACCGCTCTGTGGTGACTGCTGGCAAACACCTCCTTGCTTAGTGGCAGTCCCAGTGTTATATAAACACATGCTGGAAGATGAAACAAAAACTGTGAGGACAGCTCAGAAAACTCCCAGCTTGTAATTCATTTTTCAAGATGAATTCAATTTGTTTGCTACGTCAAAAAAAATCACCAAAAATAATAGCATGAAACATAAAAGAAGCAGCCAACAATTGCAGTGTGGAAACATCATAATTCCTCTGCGTATTGCTCGGAGAATTGCTCTGTTGAGAATAACAGTGTTGTATCAGCAATCTCTTAAGAGATCACTGTAAAGTTTCTTGAGACAAATTATTTTAAGTGATGGTAGTTTTAAAAGAGAGAGTAAATGAGGTTATCGTAATGATGAGGTGGCATCAAAAAGGCCCAGAACTCTGCAAAGGTTAAAATGATCAGTCATATAATCACAGATCATCTCACCCTAAACTACATTTTACAAGGTAATGTCAGCATTCCTTTTCTTCTTTACAACTTATTGACGTTCCCATTTGTTAAAGAAGCCAGATGGAAACTGTAAATATTGACACGTATCAAAGAATGTTCCAACATTATCATGCCTCAAAGGAAGTTGTACAACTGGAATAATTTCTGTGCCATGAACAGCACACTCACCTAAACCAAGGACATCAGAAGATTTCCTGCGCTTAACACCTTTGTCCAGAGATATTTCTTTTCAGTTCCTCTTTAACCGATGTGTGATTCTAAGATGTGTTTTCCCTGCTTTATTTATTTTGATCAAAAATACATACAAATAAGTACATTTATTCATTTAAATATTATTAATTATAAAGTACTCTTTGTGGATGTGTTTTGAAGTTTAGAATTCCCAAATAAAGCAATATTCCCAGCAGAATTTTCTTAGTTTAAAATTGTGTTCTGCAGGATACTGTGAAAGTAGATAGCAGAGGCTTTTTATGTACAGAGTATAATTGACAAAATCATGTTCCTGGCATCCAGATGAAGAGGTGCCCCATTTCTGCTAGATGCACACTTTGAAAACTTATGTGGAGTTCTTTGATTCATTGTGGGTGGAATAAAGCTTGGCTTGCAACGAGCTGGGAAAATTTTGGGGAGGGAGGGGACTGGTGTTTCAGGAAAAGTGATTGCGTGGTATGCAGACGTCATCTGGGAACCAAGTGACAGAGAATGCGTGTGGTCTGAGGTCAAGTGTCCCCATTGTTCCATGTTCTCTCAAGAACAAAATAGTTTTTCTGCAAGCTCTTCCTTTGCAATAGGGGGAATAGGGGAAGGTTTTAAGAAAGCATCTCACTGGTGCTCACATTTGCCCCCTTTGAATTTTGCAGATGCTTTACTATTGCTTTTGAAAATGCTTCCCACTTCTTCTTATCCCTTTTGCCCTGGGAGGCATAAGAAAACCAGGGGAGGAATTAGTTCCTTTCTAGGAAGATGTTGTCAGGTCCAAATATTTAAACTGGAGGAAAACATGAACTGTTGAGCCTGACTTGCATCATGTTGTACCCATCAACTACTGGTTATGCTTCTAAGGCAACAGCCACTAGACCTGGGGCTGAATTAGACTATACCTGATTTATTTCCTGTTTTAAAATTGACATTGCTAAACTTGTGTCTGCTGCTTTGGAGACACAGTGAGCTCTGAGTAGAATTATTTAACAGTTTCTGACAAAAAATTTGGAACATCATTGGCTAGTGGGAGAAGTAGATGGGGCATTCAAGGGATTTATTTGTTCTGAAAAATGTATAAAAGCCAAAGTTAATGCTATTCTCTAAATGTTTTCCTTTTCCAAACATTACTCTGAAGGGGCAATGTTCAGTTTCAAATGTTACCACAGACACTTCTCTCAACTTCTGGGAGATAGTGGGCTGATTTTGTTGGAAAGTATAGTTTCCTTCTGGGGAGACTTCATTCTAAAGTTTTATTTTTAATATCTTCATCAGAACTTGTCACCCTAAGGTCCCTGAGCAGGTAGAAGCCTTCTATAAGAAAAGAAGGTATCACATCTTTTTGTTTAATAGTTCTTACAAACTTTTCTTCTAGGTACAGATATCTAATTGCTCTTTTAACCCTTTTATTCTCTCTGGATCCAAAATTTCCTGTAGCGATAAGCTCCATAGTTTAATTACATATTAAATGAATAAGTATTTCCTTCTGTTTTCTTTAAAGTGGCTATAATAATTTCTTGTTCTTAGGTAATGAGAACTAATGACTATCATCTGTTCATTTTTCCCATGCCATTTTGCGGTATGGTTTACTTTTCTAATATACTCATTTATTTATTTCTGAAGCAGTGGAGTCCTAATCTTTTCTGACACAGGCCTGCTGCACTGCTGATTAGCTGTGTGGACCCTCTCTTTGGGAGGGAGTGCTGTGGTGAAGTTCATTACAAAAATCCTTATGCTGTTCTGGTCTGTGTTAAAAGTGGAGTTGAGAGCAGAAATGTCTCATCTGGTTTTAAGTGCTTTGATGCAACATAAGGATAGTCCTGCATGATCTTTTTCCTTACCTTTTAAGTTTTAATGCACTAGTGGAGCAGAATATTTGTGGCATTCCAGAATGAGTGCAGGTCTGATTCACAGAAACCTGTCAGAACAGTGAGACAGCAGTCACCCACTGCAGCCACAGCAGCTTTCTAGCCAGTTTCAAGGAAACCCAGACAATGAACAAATTGCAATAATCCAGTCTCTGGTAAGTGTACATAAGCAAGTATAGGTTTATATTGCATACTGCATGACAGATTCTGCTCAGTTTTAAGATGATGGATGTGTAAAGGTGTGTGAAAGGAAAGGGAGATCAGTATCAGGAAACAGGGAGAACCTGGAGAATCTCTCCCTGTGCCACATTTCACTGTGCAAGGATTTAGCTAGAGGACTCTTCGGGTCAAACTGCCTGTTGGAGTACCCAGCCTCCAATGGTGCACCCCTGGAGTGCTGTAGCATGGTAAGACTTTGTGTCAAACAGATTAAAACGACAGGAGAGAGCTGAGAAGTGAGTAGGCTTCAACAGGCAGAACAACTGCAATAATGAATAAATAAAGACATAAAGAAATAAACCACAATAATAAATAGATAGATAGATAGATAGATAGATAGATAGATAGATAGATAGATAGATAGATAGATAGAAATAAGACTTGTCAAACATCAATTTCACTACCAGTACTACCAGATCCTACAGGTCAAGAACTGAGTGTATCCTCTGCTACATACTTTAAGTGAAATAGAACCATCAGCTTGAATACTTCTTCTGTAGAGTTAGATATTCTTTCATAAAAAAAATATAGGTTGGTCTGAAAGTAATGCCTCCTGTTTATTTCTATGGAAACTACAACAGATACAAAGAGAACAATAATACTATCTGGTAGAGCAAATTCTCAGCTAAAAACGTTATTTTTTAACACAGCCACCACCATTAGCTATGCATTTTCAATAGCAATGAACAAGTGTGTTCATGCTGAGCCTGTAAAAATCTGCATGTCTTGTTTTTCATGTCACTGTTGCCAGTGCTGAGACACACCACCCACCACCCCACTGTGCTCACATCCACTGTTTGGACTTTATAAATGTTCAGAAAGCATCAATGACTGCCAATGGGTGCCATTTTTTCATCTGCACTTCCATGTCAGTTGCCATTCTGTCAGACTGCCTCCCTGCTGCCATCTGTCACATTGCAACGAAATGTAATGGGATATTGGTGGGAAGGTTCTGCTTCTACAACCATGCATTCAACATCTGCTTCTGATGTTGTGAGACAACACAATACAACAGGAGGCATTATTTTTGGAGCAGCCCTCATTCATGAATCGTCTCTATTTGGATTTTCTTTTCTGAATCGTTTTCTTTTTTGGGAAGCAGAATGAGGCAAGAGAAAGAAGAAAGATAAAAATAATTGTAAGTTGAAACTCAGATGATTGTTTTCATTTTAATGAGGAGAAAAAAATCGAGAACTTTAATAAAATTATTTTTTTCTGTCATAAGGTTTAGTTTTAATTCAGAGCAGGACACTTTGCCTTCTGTGTTAATCTGAATAAAGCAGTGAAATGAGCCTAGTTCAAATCCCCTAATTGGACCACACCAATCATTCAGCAGACAGAAAACTGTACTTGCCTGAAACTAAAAAGGCAGAGGTTTGAGCCCATGGACTAAGACGATCGTTCGAATTCTCCTAGAGTCATGGTTGTTCGTATTTTTGCATTGTATTTAATTTCTCCACCCCACACAGCAAGCTAGAGAGACGAAAGGGACATAGGTTGGAGATATGGTAGAACAACACTGAGGTAAAACACTGTAGGTCTGCCATCTTCTGGGCAACAGGGCTCCGGAGCCTGCTGTGGCAGCAGATTTTGGTTTCCCTCATACTTTGTTACAGCCAGATAGGAAAGATTTGAGGGCCAGTGCATGGCTGTTGAGCAATCACAGCTACCACCAACCACTATTCATACTGCCATCTCCTGTCTGTATCCCCTGTTGTCTCAAATGGTGAGGCTGCCATTCCCAAACGTACTGCAACATTACAGAACTCAGGAACTGAAGAGATTGATGAGGTCATCAACACGAGAAGCTTGCTGGGAAAAAGATCTTCTCTGCTCCCCTGTACTGCATGCCCCCATGGTACTTGGAGTACTCCTCATGAACTGCTTTGGGACACAGCTAACACAAGTCCCAATCTCTCCATATGTCACACCTTCCGCACAGTAAAAGTGATCTTGAAATCCATAATACAGCAATTGACAGATGTCTTCTTAAAGTTAACATATATGTCTACATTGAGACTGGACCAGAATCAAAATGAAGATAAAATCCAAAAAAGGAATTCTCAACTTAAAGACAGCATACGGAAAAAGTCTGTCTAATTACGAGGTGCAGTTTCACTGGGCTATACATAGCTGCACCCTGAACCCAAAATGAGGATTTGCTCAGAGCCAGTTAAAATTAACTCTTCCTGTCTCTTCCATGGGTAAGCGGGCGTGAAATAATTTCTGTGTGTTGTTATGAAGAGCTTTCATTCTGTTGCTTTACACATTTGGATTCTCTACTGCAGCTATCAAAAATACTCAGTGTTTTACCAAAGATAAAGTTTTTTTTTTTGTTTTTGTTTTATAGCATTTTTCCTACTTGTGACCATCAGGCACTGGCACCACTTGGACCCAGCTGCATTTGTGGGCTCTGCCACTGATTTAGGGCACAGCCCATGCTGTGTGATGGCATGGTCAGCCTGCCTGGGTTTGCTTGGAGGAACATTGTTTGGGGCCTGATTGCAGGATTATCCCAGCATCTGCAAGTGCTGTTGGCTATTCCAAATCATGATCTCACATCTTGTTATAATCTACCTTACGTCTGCACATGTCATCAACCCTTGGCAGTTTTCTTCTCGCTGAGACACAGTTTGTGTATCAGACCTCTGACTACAGATGCGGATGTCTGGAACTAAGAGCATTCCCACCCCTCATTTTGCTTTTGTGAATCTCAGCTTTCATGGTTGCTTTCCAGAGAGACAATTTGCATATTTCATCCATTGTTAGTAAACAGATTATAAGGCATTCGTTTGTGTGCTAAATCACAGCAAACTGTGCTATGTGAATCTGATTCTCATCTTCCCTTCATTTTAACCTGGCTTAACTCCATTGATTTCAGTGGAATTACTGCTGATTTATGCTGTGAAAGTGAGAGAAGTATCCAATGAGCAAATTTCCCTTTTGCACATGAGCATGCCAAAAGAAGTCCTGATTTACCACCATGAATCTCATCCAATATTATGCTGGCTTAACGTCTTTTGAGTTATTTCACTGTTATGCTACTGCAGTGAATCAGGACCAGAATCCATATAATTCCCTTTTGTGTGTTTCTTTCCTCTCTTTTATTCTTTTTCCTTCTATGTATGCTTTCCTGCATTAAGACTGAACTGTACTGTCTGGTTTGCAGGTGTTTTGCATATGACTCTACAAAAAAATGTGTTTTTAAATCACAATGTCTGTTCAGCAGCAAATGACTACTACAAACAAGAATTCCAATAGTACAAATCTTTCTGTTTCTGGTTATGTCATTATAAGATCAAAATGACTACTGAAGAAGACTGAAGAAAAATTACAGGTATCTCAGTGTGCACTATAATTGCTGAACATTTTGCTGTAATGTACATTTGATAATGACATGAAAATGTTGCTTTGCCTGTCCTTTTATCCCAAGAGGGTAACAAAATACAGTTAAGTAAGTGATAACTGCTTACCCACAAACATTTGTAGCCAGCCCTAACTGCAGAAAAAGAACCGTTTTCAGCACTTTCCTATGGTTCTTCTATCTCCCCATACAATAAAAATTAGTCCAACATTTAAAATCCAAGGGAACCGTACACACAAACTAATTAATGCCGCACTGAAATCAATACATGAAATTCACAAAAATAACTGGCAGATTCACATTATGAATCTTCTATAGATTAGAGAATTTTCTGATAGCATGAACAAATTATTCCATTTTGAAGTATGCTGTTTGCATTTACTATAGGCAACTTATAAAAATATACCCATGATGGAAATCTTTGTAAAAATTGACGTTTCTTAAGTTTAGTAGTGTATTTATACTTGACAAATCATCAGGATTTGGATCCATGAGTTAGGTTTTCATAGCTCTCCTGGTCCCTCTTTACTTCCTGTGCAAAAAAGGACCAGCTGAAGAATATGTCAACATTGAATCCCATTAACTTGGCCATTGCAATGCAGACACTAATGATTAGAAAGAGATCTAGAAGCATGGAAAGATGAACAGCACCCTCACCCAGTGGCAGTGGGGAAAAATACAGGAATCTTTTATAAATGGACCATCAAAGTGTTGAATTTGTACGATGTCAGGGTTAACATTACAATAAAATAAATTCAACTTGAGCAATTTGAAAACAATATTAACATTCTAACTGAAAACCACCTGGTGAGTAACTAAGGACAATGTTGCCTCTTAAAGAACTGCCCCAAAAATGTTTTGTAGGAAATGGCAATGTGAACATCTTTAATTTAAGTTTTGAATCAATAATTGCATAAGCTAAGGAGGGATACTAAAACGTATTTGAAATGGTAAATACTTTTAAACATTTCCTAATTTAATGTGTTAATATTACTTTAAATACTGGAAAACATTTTCAAAGGAGCAGTAACATGGTTTGTTGAGTTACACCCAATTTTGCACATTAATATTTTCTCTCTCATGCACTCATAAACACATCTGAATTCAAAAAGGCAAGCCATTTTTGCACATAAATGTGGTTGGAGGGCTATCTGGCTCTCTAAACAGCCTGTACAAAGAGTATGTTTGTAAAAGCAGTGGAGGAACACAATTAAAATGAAAACCCAATTATTCCTAAAGAAAATAAACACTCTGTGGTAAAATTGCAGTATCAGTTGCAGCATGCTGTTAACTGTGTGTTTCCAGTGCCAGAACAATAACTACAAAAAAAAAAAAAAAAAAAGATGAGAAAGAGAAGTATAATCTCAGCACCATTTGGAAAAATCTGAGCTGTCTTATGGTTAATTCCTGGAAAGTGCAGGGCAGTGCTGTTCAATTTTTGTCCGCTCCAGGACAGCATCTGTCACACTTTAGGACGGGGCCATCAGTGTGTACAGAGGATAAGCAAAAAGCAGTCCAAGAAAAATGAAATAGGCCAAATGCCAGTTTGCAGTGATTGAAAGGAAAGAGCTACAGTGCAAATACAAAATCAAATGCTAGGACGTGCCATGGGACGACATGCACGCTGGAGGGTCAGCTTACTCCCTCTTTACTAGAAGGACTAATGGTACAAATACACAGTAGGTTGTTAGTTTAACACAGTCACTTTCTGCTTGGTGTATTTACTAGCAGGATTATCAAATAATATTGTCCCCTAAAGTGTATTCTGTACTACCCCTTGTGCTCCCTCTGTTCCAAGGCCAGTCTTAATCAATCAGTACAAGAGAACAAGAGAACAAAATGTAACAATAAACAAGAAACAACTGACACATAGCAGAGTGAATGGCACATGGCAGGGAATTTGTTCCACCATCTTCAGTCACCTATGAAGTTAGGTGGTGGTGAGTCCCACTTTTATCTAACCAGTGGAGAAGGAAAGCTCCCACTGTAGGGCAATTCAGAGAAGGTAATGAAGTCTTCCATTGATTCTATTGCTTGCACAAGGTAAATTCATCTTGATATTATGAAAACTGCCCATACAAGAGCAATAGCACCACAGCTGCAATGACTGGAACAGGGAGCACAACCCCACTTCCAATTATTTTCCTTCTAATTTAAGGGATAAATATGTTTTAATTAAGGGAATAATACTGGTTAAAGCAGAAAATTCTGGAAAAAACTCCCCACAAAAGCTATGGCAGATTCAGAAAGATGAGCACAGGATATTCTCAGAATGCCTGAGAACAGTGTTTCTGGGTGGAAGAGAAGTTACGCCTGCAGGAAGTACATGGTGTTAAAACTGGAGCATTGTGATAGCTCTATGAGCCCAGGCTTTAAGAAGAACAGAAAATTCCACAAAGCTCAAATAATGATGCGACTCAGATCACTAGTTTATCTTAAATTGGAACACAAGAAGCCAGTTCAATTTGACCAGAAGGGGAAATGTTGTGTCCATAATATCTTTTTCAGATTTGAAGCGGGGAAGGGAGGGGAGGAGAGGAAGCCTGGCTTTGAGGAGTAAAAAATGGGAGAACTGAAAGAGAATTTATGCTGTCCTTGCAACACAACCAAGGGAATATTCTCCATCACTCATGCTTGGACTACCAGGAAAGTAATAAAAAAAAAGTGTGAAAAAACTGGGGAAAATTTTGTGCACAAACAAGTCTAGATTGGGGATGCAGCAGAAATTGTGTGAGGATCAGCA
The DNA here is from genome assembly GCA_036925125.1 of Oreortyx pictus. Classification (NCBI taxonomy): domain Eukaryota; kingdom Metazoa; phylum Chordata; class Aves; order Galliformes; family Odontophoridae; genus Oreortyx; species Oreortyx pictus. Next base: position 81,207,640 of record JAUPFR010000003.1, on the reverse strand, counting down.
TCAGTTCTTACTATTGAGAAGTAATATCGGTAGTAATTTATGTGACTGCCTATTTCTGCCAACTCTGCCTTCCATTCAGGCTATAATACTGGCCAGTGCTTTAATGGCACGGTCAATGCCCAAGGTGGGCATTGATTCAAAACAACCAACTCAGAAATGAAATAGGTTGAAAGGGAAAAAGCAAAACAAAACTCCATGTGAAAGGAAAACGATCCAAACAACTGATGGTCTTTCTGATCTCTGAACAGCCTCCAGTTGTCCTGAGGCACTGAAGTAGCCAGCAGACAATTCCAAAACTTTGAAAGGCATCCATATAATCACTCAGTCAAGCATGGGGAAAGGCAACAGTGTGTTAAAAACAAAACAAACAAACAAACAAACAAAAAAAGATTAAAAAAAAAAAAAAAGGGCCCCAGTTCTCTGTCAAAAACCATGAAAAATGCCTCTTAAAATAAAATGGACCTCAGGACAGCTTTCTATTCTGTCTGCCGAGCCACATTTACCCCACCAGATCTGCTCTTTGCTCAGACCAAGTTTATACGGAAATCCTCATGACCCAGGAGAGATAACAATGCTAAGTAATGAAACTATACTTTGGTAAACTGTGACAATGAACACACGGTGCACACTCCACAGTGGAAGTCAGCAGAGAGTCATACTTGGCCATTTTGTATTCGCGTGCTTGTTGGGGAAAGAGGCATAATCATCCATTGCAGAGGGAGCAAGCAAGCTTTCCAGATCAACTGGCTTGTTCATGACGAGAGTAGGACACTAGCCAGACATGTCACTCTCACTTTCTGCCTCTTTTATCTCTCGCCACAACTAGGGACTGCAGTGAGGAGATTGTTCTGGCTGGAAGCTGAGGGACACAGGTGGTACCAGCAGCTGCAAGCTCTTTAGCTCTTGTTGGCTGCACTTATTAGAACATGCATTGTATGTTTAATGCATTGCATCTCTTTGTGTTGGAATGAGTTGGAGGCTCGTGGTGCTGTACTGTGGTCTTCTTGTATTGCTGGGGAGGGAAGGTGTAGGCTGCTCCTTGTTAGAGATAATTAGAAGCTGGGGCTCCTGAAGAGAGTTTTGTAACTCTGCAAGAAAACCAGCTGTCCTTGATTACAGTGATAGATTAGTCACTCTAAAATAGCTGTGCCAGTTAGTATTTTGCAAACAGCAAATGATGCAGTGATATTTTCAGGGTGGAAATATATGGGGACCAGGCTTTACGAGTGGTCCTGAAATAGGTTGTTTTGCATGTTTGTTTATTTTTTAATTGCTGGCCTTAAAGAACAAAGGATTTCTGGAGGTCTGGGTCCAGCATCTTCCTTCTATTTGTATTTTGCATATAAGCATTGCCACATTTTTGCTCTTGCTAAAATTATTGTGTGCAGCAGTGCTGTTCACCTATGATGCATACGGGGAATGCACTTCCAGAAATAATATGATTTGATTTAATAAATCAACATGTGCCCTGATTGTTAACTAAAATTGTATCAACAACTATTGACACCAGTGTCAGAAATGTTTTCCATGCTGCTTACTTCTGGTAAACTCTGAAGTGGAAAATTTTATTTACTCTATATTATTTCTTTATGATCTTCATTTTAAAAATTAATGGGTCATGATTTGTTACTCTTGTTAAATACAGATTTTAAAGCAGGAATCTGGGTAACTACAGGTCTACTACTTTGATTTTGCAGTACGTAAATCTTTGGAACGTGTTTTTTGAGAAAAGAATAATTAAATATAGAAGCAAATGGAAAACAGGAAGAAATATGCACCACAGATTTACTGATGTAGATGACTATCAGACAAAACTGATATTGTTCTTTGATACGATTTTCCTAGACAAAAGGAATGCAGGAAACCTTATTTGTCTGGAATTCTGTGAAGCACAGATACCATATTGATGGGAAATTACTGATGTATAAAGGGTGGATTGGACCAAGAGCTTTGAGGTGCGGCAGAACAAATTAAAGGGAATATGACAGTACTTTGTGCTGAAAGGACAGGTATTGCAGTCACAGGTTCCTGCAGGGTAAGACCTAGGACAGGTTTTATTTAATAATTTCATGATTGACCAAGTCATAATAAGCAGAAGAGTACTAATGAAGCTTTTGAGGTTTTCTTAACCCTGGGAAAACTTTGTCAAGGCTGGAGAGAAATAGCATACGTACCAAAGTGGCAGAACTGGAGTTTTCTGCAGTGGAGAAATAATGCTTCACAAGAGATGATCAGTAGTACCCAGTAAGCAATAACAATTTCAGACATTTTTTTAGTTTCTCATCTAGCAGCACCTCAGAGGGGAAAGAGTTGTAGTCAATCACTTTGATAGCTAAGACTCATTAGGCTGATCCTGTAGAAAATGTAAATACCATCCTAGGACGTATCAACATCTGAATATAATCTAGTATTCCCTGCAGAAAATCCATACTTATGACAAGTATTAGAAAATCATTCCAATCTATGGAAATATGTTAAGCTTCAATGAAAGTAACATGATAACATCTACATTTATAAATACTTTAAAATTGAGTATTCAGATATCCGTCAAAATAGTCATTGATGACTTATTGGGGTTGTTCTCCAGATCGTCAGGTTTTATTGATTTTATTTAATCTTTTATTGTTATGTTAATCTTGAGTACAGCCTTCCGTGTTTCTTCATTTATCTTGCATAATCACTATGACTTTTCCCTAAAAAGTGCTTTTACTTCCTTTTCCCCTTTCCAGTTCTTTGTGTACCTAACTAAGCAATAGATAATTGTGGAAGCAGTTGTGAAGTGTAAAGGTGTTTATAGATAGTAAGAAGGAACTGGTATTTGATAACAAACCAAAACTCATAATGGGATTTACAAGAGTTTGTGCAGAGCCACGGTACTTTCCTTGTCACATAAATAAGACAACACATAATCCATGAGCTTCTTTCAGTCTGCTCGCACTTCCTACTCTCAATCAACTCGCTTCCACACAATCCAGCTTATTTTATTTCTGAATGTGATGTGCAACCGTGTAATTTACCGTAGCACAGTTAACAGTCTTGAGATCTAACAGATGTATTTCTCTAGGAGACTTTAGGGAAACTGTACTTGAACATTTACAGTTTACCTTAACAATAAGGATGGATCGTAATGGTGATTATTTAAAGCACTTCTGCTACATTGTGTATTCTCAGCATGCAAAGTATTTTCCTAGTTCAGCAAATTCCAGAGTATACCAAAATATATATTGCCAGACTAGTGTGCTTTAAATCCAACACAGTAAAAACTCATACATAAGTTAGACACAGCTTCTTCTACTTACTGCAAAGTTTTTTTGGTGTCTGTTTAGTACTGTTCCCATATTAATCTAGAAGAAGAAAAGTGATCACTTACTAACTTTTCCATTATTCTCCTTAGCCCCACCCCACAACAGAAGACTAAAATGCACAACTAATAGGAAAAAGAAAAGGAAGCATAGAAACATAGAATCCTTAGAGTTGGAAGGGACCTTTAAAGGTCATATAGTCCAATTCTCCTGCAATTAACAGGGGCGTGCACAGCTAGGGCCTGATGCAGCCTTGCCTTGAAAGTCTCCAGGGATAGAACATCCGCCACTTCTCTAGGCAGCCTGTTCCAGAGGCTCACCATCCTCACTATGGAAGAGTTTTTCCTTATATACAACCTAAATCTACCCTCTTTAAGCTTGAAACCATTTCCCCTTGTTCGTTCACCACAGACCCTGCCAATGAGTCTGTCCCCTTCTTCCCTGTAGCTACCCTTTAGATACTGAAAGGCTTTAGGTTGCCTCAGAGCCTTCTCCAGGGTGAAAGTACTTTAACTTTTTACACAGCATCAGAGGATCACACATTCTCTAGAAACAAGATTTCCACGTGCAGATTAATATTTCCTGAGATGTTAATTCAAGTCAACACAGCTAGGTTACTAGATGTAATCAAAGCCAGGCTTGCTGTTTTGGACCAGTTTTTTCCAGCCAGAGCAAGCACTGTTATTACCAAGTCTTGCTTTTCCTGGTTTTCATCTCATTTACAGGCTGGAAAAACAGAAATGTCATAAGCAACTGAGGGAAAGCTAGGCTAAGTAGAAACTTGTCATAGACTTGGCCTCATTTCACACACACCCTTTCCCAATATTGCAAATAGACTCCTGAGAGCAAGCATCAATGGCATGCAAATCTAATTGGAAAAGTAATAAACAGAAACCTACATGGACAGATTTCTTGTTGCTTATAACCCAGAAAAGAACCTAAAAATTGAATCTGTTTCACTTAATCTCTGTCAACATGCTAAGAAAAAAGGGAGGGGGAAGACATCAATTCATTTTCTGAGACCCCCAATATTCACATTTTTTGCTGTAAATGGTAGTCAGGAGAGAAATGTTAGCTGAATCTGTCTGCAACTTCTTTGCATTTTCCCTGTGTCCTATTCCTGTGCTATTTTATTCCTATGGAAGATGAAAAAAAAAAATTAACAGTCTGTAGATCAAGTAATTACAATCATGAGGCCACAGGTTGATAGGGCCTATGGAGAAATGTCTACCTTTAAAAATGTAAGTATAATTACAGCATTATGCCTTGGAATAAATGGGAGAGAGGGGGAGCTGCGGACTTATGTCAAGGATATTGAATAAAAATGAGGGAGAAAGGAAATATTAGCAGTTAGAGAAGAAATTAAGCAAAAAAAAAAAAAAAAAAGAGAAGGTTTAAAGTTAACTGTGAAACAGAACGGCTTTGGTTCATCACCTACCTTTACAATTACTGCTAGCATTTACATTTTGTAGAGTTTTGTAAGATGAGCGAAACTAATTTTGCATTGGTCTCAGCTAAGAAGCATTACCTGTGCTGCAAGAATAATAGTGCTGTGGCTTGCCCACAGATACGAGTAAGTCAGCATCCGAATTAAATCCTGTCTCTCTGCTCCATTATTCTCCGGATGACTGGAGCCTTTCTCAATCTGAGTAAGAGGAGTATGGTTCCAATCACTTACAGTTGATTCCCAGGTGACTAGTATGTAAAAGTAAGATGGTTCCTTGGTTTTCCTCTGCATATAGTAATCCATCCTGATTTTCCTTATTTGTGTGAAGGCTCATTTTGTCTAGATTCTCTAGAAAGGATCATTTTCATGAAGGCTTAGGAAGTTTAAATGAAGCTGGTCAATTTAGAAATCATTACTTATTTCTGTCCACCTGGGGGTGACTTTCCCAAACTTAAATTTATCCCAAGTGGAGGCAGTGTATTCATTGAAGTTTTTTCATATTAAATATGTGTACAGAATCCTGAGGGATTCTCTCTCATTGATATTTGCTAAGTCATGGAGGTCAGGTGAAGTCCCCAGTGACTGGAAAAAAGGCAACATCACACTGATTTTTAAGAAGGGTAGAAAGGACAACTCAGGGAACTACTGTCCTGTCAACCTCACTTCTGTGCCAGAGAAGATCATGGAACAGATCCTCCTGGAAACTATGCTAAGGCACATGGATGAGAGGGAAGTGATACAGGAGAACCAGCCTGGCTTTACTAAGGGAAAGTCTTGCCTGATCAACCTAGTGATGGTCACTAATGTAATCTACCTGGATTTCAGTAAAGACCTTTTGACATGGTCTCCCATAACATCCTTCTCCACAAATTAGAAAGACATGGATTTGACAGGTGGACGTTTTGATAGATGAGGAACTGATTGCAAAATTGTACCCAGAGAGTGGTGGCCAACAGCTCAGTGCTCAGATGGAGACCAATGATGAGCAGTCTCCCTCAGAGGTCAGTTCTGGGACTGATGTTCTTTAATATCCTCATAAATGATATTAACAGTGGGTTTGAGTGCACCCTCAGCAAGTTTGTGTATGACACCCAAGTGACAGGATGAACACAGCCCTGCTAGAAAGGATTTGGTGGTACTTGTGGATGGCAAGTTGGATATAAGTCAGCAATATGCTTTTGCAGCCCAGAAGGGCAACTGTATACTGGGCTGCATCAAGGGAATTGTGGCTAGCAGGCAATCCCGACTCTATATGCTAGGCTGGTGAAACCTCACCTAGAGTACTCTGTCCAGATGTGTAGTCCTTAGTACAGGAGAGACATGGACCTGTTGGACCAGATCAAAAGGAGGTCCACAAAAATGATCCAAGGGGCACAACACCTGCTTTGTAAGCACAGGCTGGGAGAGCTGGGGCTCTTCAGCCTGGAGAAGAGAAAGCTCTGGGGAGACTTGGTAGTAGACTTTCAGTATATTAAGGGGTGCTATAAGAAAGAAGCAGACAGACTCTTTATCAGGCTTTGTTGTGGTAGCACAAAGGGAAATGGTTTCTAACTAAAAGAGGAGAGTTAGACTGGTTGTAAGGAAAAGGCTTTTTTACAATAATGGTGAAGCACTGGAACAGGTTGCCCAAAGATATGGTTGATGCCCCATCCCTGGAGATATTCAAGGTCAGGCTGGACAGAGCTCTGTGTTATCTGAAGATGTCCCTGTTCATTGCAGGGGAGTTGGGCTAGATGACCTTTAAAGATCCCTTCCAACTCAAACAATTCTATGATTCTATACATATAAAGACTTCTTTGCTGCAGATGCTGCCACAGTAATGAACTTAATACAAGTGCCATATTTTCCCTCATTATATGTACCCTTGCAACATCATCCTCTTCTAATACCTGCAACCTCTACTGACCCTGCAGAAAAAGGAGGCTGCTGAGAAAGCTGAGGCAGTGTGGGGATAGGAAGGTCAGCAGGGCAGACGAAGAGCAGGCCAAACCTGTAGTAAACACCTGTAGACACAAGTGTAACCTGAAGTTCTAAACCAAGGCAGGAAGACGGTTAACACATGGGTTGTGCATTTAAAATACCATAATTTGGGAAATGCAGTCATGCTAGTTGCTGGTAGTAGGGAAGATAATTTGCATAATGTCACACTAGAAATATTTATTGCTACTGCTGCTGTTAATTTCATTACTTCTCTTCCCCTTCTTCTGACTTGTGTAACTTCACACAAAGCACATAACACGCCAAGGCCTCTGCTCACTAGGGAAGTGGGTATAGTAGCGCTGCCTACCTCCACGACTAAATGATTGAAGCTTTATTAATGCTTTCTTCTGCAATCTCTTTTCAAAGATGCTACACAACTGCAATATCTCTACTGCATTATTACAGATCTTAAACGTTATTATACCTTCCTAACCTTTAGGCTTTGTTGTCGCTATGCTCTCTTGGTATTTATTTCATGAAACGGAACTTGAGAACACTTTCAAAACAAGAGCAAAAAGATTATCATGTAGCAATGAAGAGGCTGTAGAATTACAGTAGTAACACTTCCCTGTGGTGAATCCCAACCAGATACAGAGCCTTCAAGGGTGGGGCTGAGATGGGATGTGAGCAGTACTCATCTCCTCGAGATGAGGAAGCATTTTTCTCACTGTGATGCCTGTTTGTACAAAGCAAGGGCACAAGACTGCAGTGCGGGCTATTAACTAAAATCTCAGCTCTTTCTTGGATGTAAATACGTAGAAGAAAGTTTGTCTCTGGATACCCTTAAAAAATCCCAAGTCACTGACGCTTAAGTCAGTAGCTTGAGACTTATACTGTTTTTTTTTTTGTCTCAATTACAATACAAACAACAAAGAAAACAAAGACTATAGTAAATGAACAATCTCAGAGAAATGAAATTTTGGATATTTGCTTTAAAATTCTAAAATAGGAGAGGACTTTACACAATATGATTATTTTCATCCCTGATTAAATTTAAGGTATTCATGTACTGGATCAGATGGGCTTGTACAGGGCTTGACCACACGTTTCACTGCCATGTACCCCATTCCCAGGAGCATTAAGGGAAGAAGTCCATTATTCCAGCAGGCATGGGACCATGGAATGAGAGTGGTGAATATCTGTAGTTGCTACATAAATAGTTACCTGCTGGAACCATATTTGTGGAAAATGGTTACTACAAGACACAAGCCTCACCCCTCAGTCCACATCTGTGCATGAACAGAGCTGTACTCTTGACTGTTGGGCACCTATAAGAAAGCAGAGTACACATTAGTGAAATGTCATGGTCAAGAGCATCCAGCAAATAAAGAGATAGTAAAATGGGCAACTGAAATCCTCCTTGCTCTACTGAAATTAATAAAATAATTAGTAAAAGCCAAGGAGTAAGGAATGCTATAATTCTATTACTAGTGTTAATATTTATGTATCATAGAGGGGTAACACCTGGAAACTAGATAGCTTTGACTGAACGGGAAGAATTTTCTTTTTAATTTCTGATTAAATTTGCAATAAATTAGGCCTCCAGATTATGGATGGTGTTCCAGAAGAAGGCCAGTGTTCTGGTCCAGGGCCACCAGAAGAAGCGTGAAATGAAATCAAAACAGAGCTAATGTTTTGTTTTGTATCTTCTGTCTGGATCTTTGAGATCTTTGCTTTCTGGAATATTTTTGAAAATGTTTCCAGATTACTGATGATGCATAAGTTGATAAGTACAGCATGATTTTCAGTCCTCTTGAGATTACATTGTACTGGCATTGAGCAAACACTGTCCTTTGAACCTCAAACAGCAAATTTTATATGAAAGAAACCGAGATAGAATAAACAGAGAACCCTATAGTGTCGTTTTTCCCAGTCACTTCTCAGAATATAATTTAAGACTTCCAGAAGCTAGAAAAGCATTGCTGACATTTCTTTCTTTGTGTACCACAAACATAAATAAATAAAAAATAAATAAATTCTACAGTGAATCTGCAATCAACCTTCTGGTGATTGTTTTCTGATTAAGGCATTGGTCTGAGTGAGACCTGGGAGATCTGTGTCAAATTTCTGGTTTTGCCACAGACTTTTTCTGTAACCTGGGGCAAACCAATTAATATTTCAGAGATTTCATTCTCTGACTGTTAAATGTAGATGATACTGTCTTTGCCTGTCTACAGGGGTACATTGCCAAGCACATATTTCCAGCAGCAAGGTAACATTTTGGAAGGAAAGTTTCTCCCTCCTTTCTACTCCTTCTCTTCCAGACTTGTAACTGCATTAGTACAAGTATCTGCAGGATAAAAACGGGGTATGAGGAGGTTAAGGCATTTAACCTGGATTAGATTGCTAATTTGATGGATACTAATCACTGAGGTAATACTGAAACATAGTGGTAGTGCTGAGGTCTTGAGTTGAAGCAGGAAAGACTCAGCTCCACCTCTTTACTGAGAAAAAGATGCATGGAACTGTACTCTGCCTTTTAGTTGTGCATGAGCCCCAGAGGCACAGTTGTTATTTACATCACAGTAGCTAGACAGCCAAATTGATACTGGTCTCAAATTGTGATAGACCCTGGAATTGTGAGCATTTGTTAAATGGCTATTGTCCTGAACTGCTACTATAGAATTAGATATGTTGAACAAAGGAAATGGTATCTCTGTTTTCCAATTGGGATAGTGAGCACAGGCTAATGAAGTAATTTGTTGACAATCAAAATAGCGATGATGCTAGGAAATGAAATCAGTTCCCTGAAATCCCTGCTTAGTGTTTCTCTCATAGGACTCCTTCCTCCCTACCAGCTTAAAGATTGTATGTATATTTTGAGAGGATTATCTGCACCTTTTGTGGAATTTGTACCTGTTTCTGTCATATAAATATCTCTTAGAATTTTGTTTTAGTCAACATCTTATAGTGTCACACAAACACAAATAATAGCAAAACTAGTTGAAGTATACAAGGTTATACTCAAAAGTCAGAGAAAATAAAGCTTAGTAGACCCATAAAATATAAGCACTCCCATTCTGCAGGACAGAACTGCAGCTTCCAAGAGAGGGAAACAGCTTAAAGGCAGCTTTATTGGGTGGAAGTTGGTGGGTTAAGCAGGCAAAGGCAATTGCCATTCAGTGGTTCTGGTGCTCCAGACCATGAACCTCCGCCACCATCTCTTGTCGTACCCTGAGGCTGTTTCAGTTCTCCTGCTGTACTGCTCAAGAAAGCTCCAGGACTTCCATAGCAGCAGAGGTGCTACTCCTTCCCAAGGGCTACCTTTGATGTTCACCCCCATGTATAGGCACAGGCAGTAGTAGCGTGGTCTTGTGGGGTTCCTGAGAGCTGCCCTTCTGCCCCCTGAGCAAGGCCATGATGATGCCCTTCTTCCAAGGCAGGCTGGCAAAACTCTCTAAGCCCTACCATCAGCTAGAGAGCCAAGGAGTGGGAGACAGGCATGCCAAGGCACGCATTCAAAGCTAACTGCTTTGCTCTTCACCATCCATAGCTGAAGAAATAGCCTTGTCAGTTGATTTCCAACATAATTACAGAGTGAGTGCATGGGCACCTTCTCCTCTGGTGAAGAGCTAGAACCTACTTGCAGTGTTATTAGTATTCGTGCATGATTGTGTGCTGTCTGCTGGGGCAATTATATTGCTTTAATTTAGGTCACTAATGATATTATAATATAGTTTGTTGATGGTATAATTTCTTTTGATGTTCGTTGTTACTGGATATATCAGCACATCAACACCATAAAACACAACATTTCTTGTCCTCCCAGGGCGGGGAGAGGGGGAGAAAGAGGTTGATAGCAAGGAGGCAGCTGGAGGGGGGTGAGCGGAGGAAAGGGAAGTCGTTCAGCGCTCGCCTGATCTGCTATTTGGAGTGAATGATAATCTCTTAGTACAGCAAAGCTGGCAGCAGTGCTTTCGCTATCAGGGTTTTTACCGTGCTTCTCTGCTTATCTCTCAGCGTGACCACTGAAATCTGTGAGATCACACTACGAGTTGTGGTATCCTGTCAGGTTTGAAATTATTTCCGACAGGCTACAAAAACAATTGGGCCCTCACTTTGGCTGCTTTTACACTAGTTGAAGTCTAATTTATAAGATAGATCATTCGCTTCACTGGTTCTGTCCTTGATACTTTTCAAGCTATGGCTGGTGTTTGGGACTTTTGCTTTGTGCTTCTTACATATTTTGTTTGGGTTTTTTTTGTTTGTTTTTTTCCAGCTCATATCCCTATTCGGTAGGGGCAACTTCTTCATCCAAACACATCATTTCTATGCAAGTAGTGATCTCATTGTTATATCAGCTTTGACCTTCACTATATATCACAGCCTGCCTGAGCTGAGATTTATTTAATAATCTATAGAAATCTCTTGAGTTATATTTTAATAGTATTGTTCTACCTCTGTGCATGAAAGAAGAGAAAGCTTGTTTTCCGTTTAGAACACAGGGCAAGGTTACAATTAATGTTAGGGACAGTTGAAACATTAGGCAGCTGTTATTTAAAGCTACAACACCGCTGAGCCCTGTTAGACCTGTATAGTTTTTAAAACCACTCTCAATAATGGAAAATTGGGTATTAAATTGGAATCATATTTCATTTGTGGAGAAATACATACTGAAACTGGGCTTTAAACATATAGAAACCGGCATATTGCATTACTACCAAAATGCCTTTGATAATCTGACCTACAACTGTGAGACAGTGCAAAAGTATTTTATGTTCCTTGTGATACTTGTACCTCTTGCATAGAAGATGACGACTCTTTCAGTAATGTGCCAAAGTTAAAATTTGAATCACGTTCACATTCCTTTCTGTGTTGGGTATTTATGACTATTGAAAAATATACCTATAATTTCGAGATGTTTTCACTCCATTGTACTGTGTAGTATTACTGGTGATATTGTGAACACTTGCAAGGTCAGATAAGGAGTGACAGCTGTCTAGATAAAACAACTTTGATTAAATTAATGTTCCACCCTCATTGTACTTTAACCATTCTCTGCTTTCTAAAAAGCCAGGAGTCCATTCAACATCCACAAGGTTGAATTCTTTGCACCTAACATCTTTCAAAGGTTGTGCAGTCATAGCATCATCTGGCCTTCTGATCCGGCACTGAACCCCGCATTTAAATGCAGCATCCCAGTAGCCTCCACACAGCTCTTTGTATGTGGAAGGCTCAGTGGAAGGAGCACTGTAGTCACATTGAGAAGATGTAGGTTTCTTCCCTGTTCCTACATATGCTTGTGGTTTTGCTGGACAGAGAACTCAGCTCCACAGAACGCTTTGTTGTGTTTCATGGATTACCGTAAGTCATTTTACAGTTCTTGAGTTTCTGGTTTCTTTTCCATAAAACAAGAAAAATGTTACTTAGCATTTTAGTAAAGTGCATGGGCAGTTTTTTGATGAACAACATCCCATAGTAAGTAGTACTTAATGCTGGATAGATCATTGTGTACTATGTAATATATTCTGTATTGCCCTCCCAAAAATCAATGAGAAGACACAGGAGCTTGAATATATTCTTTGCTAAAGAACTTTGCTATAACATGGCCAGAGTTTTCAGTTGTAACTAGGATGTTAATCAAAGCATAGAAGATGCCATGAAGACACTGTTTATGACATTTGTAAATACAACGTAGGCAGCCAGTGCTTCAAACACTCCTCTCACAGACAAGATTGTTCAGCATGAGAGACATGAAATTTTTGTTTCCAGACTTCTCTGTCTATAATGTGTCTGATGATTCCAAGATGACAGACGACTGGGTGGCAGAATATATGATGGATAGCTTGATTATTTTAACAATTAAATATGTAATGAAGAGCTGGAAAGGTTCCATGTAAGTCTCATTTTCACCCCAGTTAAATATGGTGTGCATAATTAATTTTCAAATATGAAAGGGCTCCAGCAAGAAAAGAAATGAAAGAAAGTTAAAGAGATAGTGAATATTTTATTAAACGTCACTCATTCAAAACTCATTAATATACATAGTCCAAGAGTAATCATCTCATTTAAAGTTAAACATAGTAGTGCTTATTTTCTTGGCAGATTACCTAGTTTATTGTTGAATTTAATAGCATAAAAGGGGACACAAATCTGATCCTTGGTCTTTTCCTAGTTTAGAACATCATTTCCCATGTTCCTTTTTCCAGCTTGATGTATTTGGAGACAGCGATTTCCTTATTTGCTTCCTGAGACCAAGAGTCATTCACACAGCAACTGGTTAGAGGAGAGAGGGAAATGGCACAATGCACTGTCACAGAGTTTTGGACTTAACAGAGTTGTTGATGAAAACTTGGATGTTAATCTTGAAGGAAATTCCATTACTTTAAAATTTATGTGTTCCAAATTACCATATTAAAAAAGCTTTTCCATTCTTTTTTCTTTTTTTTTTCTTTTTTTTTTTCATATTTAGCCACATAAAGTTTTGTGGGTTTTTATTGGCATTTTTTAAAGAATTTCCAAACAGATTTTAACAATAATCAACTAAATAGTCTATTTCAACTTGTTTGAGAAGTTTTTATGTGTTGTCAATATCCATCTCAGTATCGCTGAGCTGCTTGGATGGGCATATTGTGGACCTCATGCATTCCTGCAGGAATCAGGTTATTTGTTAGATCAAATCTCCCAGATATTTAGGTTCAAATATGGGTTAGCAGAAACTGTCCCTCTCCACACCATAAAATATTCTTCTTCCAAAAAACTCTGGCTAGTTCTATAACTTAACTTGTGAGCAATGTGATTCATTACTAGAGAATGCTTTGAAGATATAAAGTGTTATGTAAATGCAAAGACATTATTATTATTATAATTAGAATATTATTAACTATGGGAGGAAAAAAGATTAAACAACTGGGCTTCCTTACAAAATCCATTTGAATGAACTAAGGCTGAGGACACTTATTAAATGCAGCGCTGTTCCAACTGCAAAAGAATCCTTGCTTCTGCATGCAGCTTTATGATCTTTGTGCACATCTTTACCCTTTCAGAATGAATCAGATATGAGCAAGAAGCATGGTATAAGGAGAAAAAATGAATGTAGTAACAGAGGCACTATTGTATTCTTTCTGCCAAGAGGAGCCTGCTTTTACTCTCCATTACCCAATCATGGCTGGCCACCAACTTGCTAGATGCATAATCCAAAAGATTCTGAGCTTCTCAGTGCAGATGAAAGCAACATTCTGGCCCATCTGAAGTATTCAGCATAACTCTGCGCATTGAATTTCCCCTACGTTACTTCTTTTCACCTGACACTATGGACAGAAATTTCAATTTTTCAAAATTTCCTTTCTTCTTTGATTTTTTGAATATTTGACTACTTAAGAGGCACAACTGGTTGTTATGATTATTATTTACTAACTTTGCTGTAGTCTTTAGAAGCTCTAATCAAGCTCAGAACACCATTCTGCTATGTATTGGCTCCCCAAGGTTCAGATTAACTGGTAACTATCAGATTGCAAGAAAAGTGACCTCTACTACCTTGATGAAATAAGGTTCAATTTCAAGTCAAAGGAAGTGATAATACCTCATTTCTTTCTAGTCACTGTCAGTCATTGTTAGGGACTTCCTACCTTTGACAGTTAACCAGAGCTGCACAAACTCCCTGGTTGGAATAGGGCTTTGTTCTGCGACTGCAAACTGTTGATGGAAGAAGACAGCTTCACCAAAAATATGAAAGAATATACTACACTGGCCTCTACTAGTCACAGTTTACCCTCAAATACACTGCTATAGAAGGCAGAAATCAGAAGGGTAATGTAGGTGCCTTAGAAGCTATTCTATTTTGTGTGAACAACTGCAATGCATGAAATATGGCCCTTGTGGTAGTCAATAGCATCAACTTCAATAGGCTTTGATTTCGCCACAGTTGCTTATTGTGTCATATAGCCCAGACACTAATTGCCCGTGGCTGGTGGACAAAGATCCAGCCAGGGTGTGGTGGGCCCAAAGGAGTCAAAACTGGAAGGCAGTGTGTGGAGAGTCTGATGGCTGACTGGGCTTTGTAGCTCTTTCTTTTCAGTTTACAGCAGTCTGTGGCTCCATACATAGCAACAGTATCTGCATCCAGGAAAGCAAACTAAGGTCTAGGGTTCTTCTGAAGTGGTATTATTTGTGTCATACTTTAGACAGTTTCTCTGGTGTTCGTATGATTGGTTAGGTTCTCATACTGCTTTGTCTCTGTCCTTAATGAGCTGCCTTCTGCTACTACTGAAGTCAATAGTGAAGCTTGTGTTGACTTCTCAGAGTGACCAGGTAAACTCTCATCTACTAGATGAGCAACGTATGTTAGAAAGTTTGATTCATTTCTGTTAAACTGTGTTGTACAACAAATATTCTGTAGCCTCAGAACAGTTCCTGCTGAGGCATCTGAGTTAATGCTTTGGATTTCCAGTTCATTACTGAATAAGATACAATGATTTGTTAATCCTCCACATAATTATCTAACATCCTTATATGTTTCTCTAAAAATTATTCTCTTGTTTTTAGCATACAGTATATTTTATCTAAAATTATGGTGTAACTATTTGTTCTTGTACAGAGAAAAAATCCTGAATGCATTTTCAACCACCTTTCATTTCCATTCAGGACTCCAGTTCTGGAATGTCTTCTGTTCTTCAGAATATCATAATATGTGCTAAACTCCTCACAGTCAATTGACCACAAACATTTATCTACTTTCCCAAATGGGAAGCAATTTATGGAAAGGCTTGTTGCTACTTTAAATTCAGTCTCAATGAAAGTTTGGCCTTCCCTTTTCCATCTTTACCTCTCATGCAGTTTTCTCAGTTTCTAGCACATAACATCAAGGATCATTCTGACTGTATCTGAAATGACGTCATTCTGCAATATGGTCATAATTTCTGCATCTTGGAAGTGAGTGTTTTTTTGTGAGTTTTCATGTTGAATTTAAGATCTCTCCAGCTCATTTCACAGCGAGGTTCCCATACACTATTATACATACACTATTATAAAGAGAATGTATGGTGTTACCTTAATTAGGGGCATAGAATAAAAGCCTTCAAAGATTTGGTATGAACTGTAGGATGGGAAGATCCTATTGTTGCATGCATTTTAAAGTTTATTACGACAACAAAGACTTTAGGACTAAACTCATCCACATTTGTTCTTGAAAAAAACCACCAACACATGATACTTGAATAAAAAGTATAATTCACACCACTGATCTTCAAGAAGCAGCTTTGAACAATTGTATTCAGTTTTCCCATGTTTGTTATGTGACACTGAAAACCATAATGAGAATTATTAGTCTACAGTTTTCAATAATATTTTGTTGTTAGTGCAGCAGACTCCATTAGAAAGTCAGTTTAGGTTTTTTGCTTAAAATGCTTTTGGGATCTTGGACTGCTTTGCTCTAAAACCCACATAACTTTACCATTCTCAGATAATGTCATCAGCTATAAAAAGTCATGCCTTGGGCTTTTGATACAGCTGACAAATTGCAGCAAAGGTATACCTGTAGAATAATGAATCTGTATAGAACTTCTCTAGAAATAGTATTTAGCAAAAAATTCTATTGATTTGGAGTCTTCACTGACTCCAAGTTGTTCTCCTGAAGCTACATGGACTACGTTGTAGTCAATAAATAAATTTAAAAACTAACAATCTTACTGATGCAAATAGGTGGAGAAATCTTTAAAGAGCTAATTGTCCAAGCAAGGTGGGTTTTTAAGTGGTACCATGTGTGGCCATATTGGCAAGAGATTGTGCAGTCACTGGCTGTTGATAAAAAAGTGGCTCCCTAAGTCAAGGTCAGTGACAATATAGTGCCAAAGGCCTAGCAGCAGGGACAGAAGGCCTAAACGTCAGATCAGTTTCTGTGTCTTTTAGCAGCAAAATTATTTCAATATTTAACTTCCTTTTCTGCCAGAGCCTTTGAGGTCCACAGAGGGTAAAAAGTCACTCAAGTTATCATCTTCGTCAGTTTTAAATCATTCCAAGAGATGCAAATCGCTTCCTAACAGGGACCCCTCCTGAGCTTTGTTTGCATTTTGCAGAATAATAATGACTTTTTAAAGCTTTCTACTTGGCAAGGGGGCTAACATCTTCTGTTCTCTTTGTCAAGTGACTTTTGAAAGAATATATGGTACCTTTGGAGCATTAAAATGAAAGATAAAATAATCACTTATTCTGCAGGGATTTTGACACCAAAACATAATAGATTAAAAAGAGCATCTTGAAGAAATTTGCTGATGTGAGACTACTGTAGAACAAAATTTTACAGACCTTGGGTCATGTCAGAGTCAGTTTCTTTACAATTATTGATCAATTCCAATAATGCTTCTGGTTTGTTTAGTGGCTTTCTGTCATTATTTTTAAAATATTCAGATTGTGCCCAGTCCTGGCTTGATGCTCATTTAGAATTCAGTTGGCATTTTTAACCTAATACATATTTTAGGTCTGTGCCAGATAACAATGGACAAAGGAAAGAAGTATACCAAGTCGTATGCTGAATGATGTATCTACTCCAGATTGCTTTTAAATAACTGTGTGTTTAATCACAATGGCAAAATCCCAGCTGTGTACTGCTTACATCTCTTCTTAACTGAAACTGGCAGTAGAAGGGTGAGATCTAATTAGCAAGAGTTTCCTTGTCTGATGGAATTACATAAAAATTCCAATAAAAAGTTTATTTTCCAGGAACATTCATACTAATCATAATAAGCCTCTTCTAACTGCATCCCAAAGACAAGATAGTTTGCCAAGCAGATGGTGCAGAAAAGTTAGGCTGGCCAAAAACCAACAAATTCCATTTAATGACAAATTCCGAGGTTTCAAGATCTGTTTTCATTCTAATGTAGAAACCAAAATCTTCAGGAATTTTTCTCATGCACACACAGACATTCCAGCAATGACACTACTGTAGGGCTGTAGAGAGTCAAATTAGGACTCTCACCCGAGATGTGAGAAATAAAAAAAGTACACTGTGTTAAAGAAAAAGACAAAAGATAAAGAGAAGAGGAGGAAAAGAAAATAGTAAAGCAGAACCACAAAGAAACAGGCAAGAGTGTCTTTACCCATTCTGTTAATCTGAGATTTGGTAGTAAAGGAGAAGAATTCTGATCCTATACAATCTCTATGAGCTTGAGAGTTAGTTTTTGAGAAGTTTGTCTAGAATTCAGTCTGTACCAATCTTAAGAGTAAACATGATCTGGATCTGTGATAGTTTTTTAGTGCTATTTCAATTAAATGAATAGAATTCATATAATCGTAATTTGTATTTTCAGATATTCCTGATGATGAGCATCCTCAGAGATTCAAGCAGAATTTTGGGTGTTACTGCCAGCCTGCAAGGCTTAAGAAATTACGAGTTGCTGACTTGAAAATGTAAGTATTACTGTATGTTTGTACTTTCTTAACATCACATAAGAAAATATTTTTTGGCACAGTCTTAAAAAAATGCATTGTCTAACTAGAAAAAAAGTTCTTCTTCCATTGTGCGTCACATTTTCCACAATTTCTATTTTGTGCTATGTAGGTCGTAAGTGCTATGGTGTTGTGATTGTCTCTAATCTCTATAAAATGCTCCACAGAACATAATCCTCATTAGAACCTAGTGCTGTAACAGATATCTAATTGTGCAAACTGGTTTCTTGCATGAAGGAAAATTACAAAGTAAACATTAAGATTCCCAAGTAAATTGTACATATATAAAGATATATGATTAAATATACACTTATTTGCACTTACATGCAAATTGTACATTTTTGTTATGTATTTGGAGAACCAGTTAAGCAAAAGAAACGTAGCTCCTTGCCTCTGTCTCTGGTGGGGAACCATGCTGAGAATTCACAGAGGGAAAGGCAGAAACTTAGCTTAGCTTAGAAGAAGAGAAAAAATAAAACAAAATAAATCATCAGCTCTAGGAGACTCAAAGGCCTGCTGTAAGTCAGAGGAAGAAAGTGGATTTTAGAATCTGCCTACAAAAAAAAAAAAACAAAAAACATTTTCATCTAATCAGAAGGCTCCTTCTGGATACTTATAATCCAGATATAGTTGCCTGTGGAAGAGAGTATCTTGTCGTCTCACTTAGGATACCACCTGTGCCACCCAATATACTGTGAGAGATCTTCAACAGCAGAGGAGAGCTTTGCCTGAGCAGAATTAAGAGGGCAAAAATTACTTTTATGAAGTAGTTGACCAGCTGCCTTCACAGCATCTTGGCTTCTGTCAGCCTCAGTAGAGTTAGGATGCTGCAGTGCTCTACAAAACACTCCTTCATCTCAGTTTTAAAAGGCTTCCTTGCGCCTTATCACATCAAAGCAAAGCATCTGCATGTTTCAGTTGTGGGGCATCATGTGTCTGGCTCCCCTCTGGCTCTCACTAATCCCCTGGATTATCACAGCTCTCTAAAGCAGCTCTTAAAAACCCTGTGAAAATAGGACTCCAAGTGGGTGTGTGAGAAGCAGCAACTGAAGCAATAAGGCTGCCCGCATCTGTGGAATTCACATCACCCTGTTACTCAAAACAAGGTGTTGAAAAGTCTGCTTCTGCACAAGCTGATACCATACAGTATCGGCTCCTGGTGAGACAAAACAGGGTCGAGTCTGGTCCATTCATTTGCCATGGCTCATACAAATGGATGCCGCAAGTTAGGGTTCATGCTGAGCACACCTGTATGCTGCTCCTGAGTGGGCTTCCATCCTTTAGTTTCTTCAATCTCCTGCTTAAAGTTGGGATCAACTGGGCCTGGGGCTGTCTGCAGAGGGAGAGGAATTGGGAAGGTCTTTTCATGGAGTTGGCATGTGCCCCTCCGTTTCAGTAAGAAGACCTCACAAGGTAAGGCAGATATCTAAGCAACTCGGGTGTGAATAGACAGAGGGCTATGTCCTGTACCATCAGTCCAGCATCTTACATAAGCCCCAGATCTTCAGAAGAAAGGAGCAAAGTAACAAACAGGAAGTGGATTTGTAAAGACAAAAAAAATTCATGCAGAGAACATGGCGCTTCTCTACCTTACCTCTGTTGGCTATTCATTCTCAAAGGAAAATGTCATAATCCCCATGAAAATCATGGTATTGGGAACTAAACAATAGTAATGCCTAAAATCTTCAGTAGTCCTTGAAATTTATTTTTTTCTTCTTCTTCTTCTCTCATTTAAAAATAAAAAAGATTATGCATGTCTGACATTGACATAAAGTCTGGAGAACTGACCCGTAAAGTAATTAGAAGAGGAATTCACCCGCTTGTCTGCCCCCCTCCCCAGCCTTTCACATCTCAAAGCCAGATCAGATGAAAGGCGAGCTCTGTTTACTTCCTGATCTGTCTAATTTCAGTAACAAGGACCATCCCAACTTCATCCTCCTGCAGCTGCTAGAAGTGAAACTCAAGAGGCTGCCCCAGGCACTGCAGCACCTTCTCAGAACTGCTTGACCTCAGTGGATTAGCTTTTCCCTGAGCAGGTGGCAATTTAACAAGAGGAGACAAACTTTTTACACTTAGGAGACCTCTGGTGAATGGCATCAAATATCAGAAGATTGAAACAGAGCAGAGACTTAGGATGCCTTCCCACCTTAACCCTGTGCCACCTTAACCTCCTTGCTATGCACATAAGTTACAGCTTTCCAGTTAGGATCTGAAGTCCATTTACCAGTGAATCAAAGTGAAAATGGCCTTATTTTCTTAACATGTCATACCCTCACAAATCCCACTGAATTAAAGGAGAGCAGTTGATGCTTTGATTTCAGCCTGCTTATGTCTGAGTGTCTGAACAGGGTGTTAGGAGTAATACTTCATGTTCTTCATTTTGCAAGTATGTGCCATGGTACATACATCATAGTAAAAGCAATAATTATACCCTTTAGTTCATGGAGATCTAGTTCTACCAAATAATACACAATTTAAATTATCATTGCCAAATGCATTGTATCGTCCTCTGTTTTCAGTAGGTAGAAAAGGTTTGCAGGTTGCAGGTTTACATATAAAACAAAACAGAAGTCATTGCTCATGTTGATCTTCTTGCACACAGGCACCAGCAATAGACAAGTTTCTACACTGTGCAAGTGTGTCTCCATTGTCTACTATGATCTGTTTGTTTGAGGATTAATCATAATAATTACAAGTCAAAGCTGTCAAGCAGATATCCAAAACCTGATAGCCAGGTGTCAGATACCATATCAAACCTGAAGTTAGAGATACCTCTACTTCGGCATCTCTCTAGTAGGTCTATATTTCCAGAGAAGCTCAGTACCTGCAGCTCCCATCATGATGATTTACAAGATAAGATTTTGTATGTTTTGAAACAGAATGGTGCCATTTATGACTACATTTTTTAATCACCAGTTAAGAGATATGAGATTGGTTTTTACAGTGGTACGAAGGAACATTTCAAGGAAGCAAGAAGGATGGTTAAAAAAGCGCAAGTAACACAATGATAAAATGTCTTATGTTATAAATAAACCTGCTGTTTTCTGAATAGTTTACTCCTGTCAACAATCTGTAAGAATATTATGGACATGTGAAAATAAATATACATATGCTGATGATTGGACTTGAAGGCTTTTTCCAACCTAAGTGATTCTCTGATTTTATATGGGTATACATGCATTTCTGCATAGTGTTACATACATTTAGTATCTACACTCAGTAAGACTGCAGATGATAAGAACTCAGGTGAGACTGTTGATCTGCTTCTGGGTAGGCAGGTTTGCAGAGGGATCTGGATAGGCTGAACCAATGGGTCCCATCCAATCACATGACATTCAATGAGGCTAAGTGCTCGGTGCTGCACTTGAGTCACTGCAACTCCATGCAATAATACAGGCTTAGGGAATAGAGTCAGGAAAGCTGTCCAGCAGAAAAGGAAACTGGGGATGTTAGATGACAATGGGCTGAACATGAGCCAGCAGTGTGCCTAGGTGGCCAAGAAGGCTGTGGTATCCTGGCTTGTAAGAGAAATAGCATGGCTGGCAGGAGCAGGGAGGTGTACTGTCCCCTTCTACTCAGCACTGCTGAGATTGCACCTCAAACACTGTGTTCAGTTTTGTGCCTCTCACTGCAAGAACACTGGCTCGCTCAAATGTGTGCAGAGAAGTGCAACAACGCTGGGGAAACAATGAGAAAACAGTATTTACAAGGAGTGACTGAAGGAACTGGGGCAGTTTGGTCTGCAGAAGAGCAGGCTGAAGGGTGGCTTCATTGGTCTCTACAGCTCCCTAACAGGAGGTTGCAGTGAGGGTGAGTGTTGGGCACTTTTCTCAGGAGACAAGTGTTAGGATGTGAGGAAAAGGTGTTAAGTTTCATCAGAGGAGCTTTAGGTACAATATTAGGAAGAGCTTCTGCACAGGGAGAATGGTCAAGTACTGGAATGGACTGCCCAGGGAACTGGTGAAGTTCCCAGCCTTGGAGGTAAAGAGACATGTGGATGTGACACAAAGGGACGTGTGATGGAACTCAGTAGTTGGACTTGATGATCCTGAATGCCTTTTTCAACCTATATTATTCTGTGATTCTATGTTTCTATATACCCATAACTATTTATGCATATCCGTGCACATACAAGTCTATGTGTAAATCCGTAGGTATGTGTGTGTATAAGAATATATAAACTACAAGACATTTATTGCTGAGCTCTGCCAGTTTATACATTTCTTTATCAGTGGAACATGTTTTGTGTGCTTTGAAGTTGTTATTTCAAATGATTTCAGTGTGAAAGTACTGATACACTGTTAGCCTGTATGCCCTTAAAACATATAGTAATTCAAGATCAAGGATATTATCCTTATAGCAAAATAATGTCCTGGGAAGCACTGCTTCTGCTAACATAGTCGTGTGCTTCTTCAGTGACATCCAACTTTTCTGAACATAGTTGGTTTTGTATTGTCCTGTTCCTAAAAAGCTGTACAGCTGTTATACAGTTCATGAATATTAAAAGCACGATTATACTTTTCAACTCAGCGTAGTTCATCTGTCTTTCCGGATCTGCTGTCAGTTATTTTAACTGAAACTGTCTCCCTGACTAGTACCTCCCATACTCATATGGTATTTGCACGGCATTCTGAATGCATCAAAATTGTAATGCTGCACGTCCTACTTTCACATTTGTGAAGTTCTATAGTAATGGTGAATTCCTCAGGGCCTACGCAAAGCAACTGGCAAAAAGATCAGCAAAGATGAGATCAGTGGATTTCTCACCCACTGTGGTGGCAACCCCTTAGTCAGCATTTGTTAATGCTGTGGCCATGCTGGTTTTGTGGGATGTGATGCATAGTTTTGCACCTCCCAACCTCTAATGCAAGAAAACTACTGTAGAGAATAGCAGTAAAGAGGGCAGTAAGTTTCATTTTTTACCCAGATGATTTGTTTCTCTTCACAATGGATTTGTACTTGAGGACTCTACACCCTCAAAGACTATTTTCATGGATGACTCAATTATTACACCTCCAGCCCAATGTACTCTAGTTCTTATTCAGCTGTAGATAGAAAAGCTGTTGTGTAGCCCAGAATATTACAGATGCTGTATATTCTGGGAGATGGAGAAGAGAACAAATAAGCAACTCCCTTTGCACATACAGTAAACAACACTTTTTCTCTTTAACAATAGAGAAATTCAAAGTACCTTTTTACTGCAATTGAAACTAATTTGCAACAAAGTTGTGATTTCCTATAAACTAGGAAAAAATAAAAAGTAAAGAAATGCAAGAATGGCCAAGATTGTTTTGTCTCGTGTCAATTCGAATAGTAATGAAAAATAATCCCTTTAAATTATCATGAAATAAAATGCTATTTTAGGAAAGTAAGGACATATACGTAATATATGTATGGATAATTTTAACCATAAATTTCTCTCATGTCAGTGAGTTTGTCAGAAGTTACTCATGACAGATTAAAATGTACCACTAGAGTTTAATTTCTAATTAGTCAGTTTGTGTCTATCCTCCAACGTGTAAAATCAGGGAAACAAACATGCCTTGAAAATTTTCAAGAGCTAATCCCTAAGGCATAGATAACATGAACGAATAACTTATTTATATTAATTTTAAATACCCATCATTGTGGAGACAGGAGAGGTTACATCAGTGTAGTAAAGTGAGAAGCATTAATTCTGAAATCCAGCACATACTTTTGACTGTATCAGAAATCTCATTGCCTAGCAAGATGTATTTGAGCAACTACTAGGAATTTTTGACACTCCTTTAGATTTTGGGGTATATAAGCTAATTAATGGATGGTACTGTTTCTACCACACAATAGGTAGATTTTTTATTTGTGGCAGATATTATAATGATAGTTTCTTTCATTAACTTTTAGTAATTATCTTTATTTAATAATTAATACACATATAATTTAATACAGTACAAATTAAAATTATTATTCATTTTTTCTGTAATGTTTCAGAAAATACTGTCAGAGGACAAATGATAGTAATTGCTTCCAAAATGCATACATTAGTCAGAGTCTATATAGATATTGGCTTTGCAATACCTAAGGACCTGATCCTGTCAACATTTTACAACACAGTTTATTGTTCTGAATACTTCCTCTAAATCTGTCAAAAGAAACCATGATCTACGTTCTTGTAGAATATAGCCTAAAATAACTGCATTTATTTTTGTTTCGTACTCTATATTGTACTTCATAATAAACAGTGGTCAGATTTCACCCAGAAATCCTTCAGTTGTCACCATTTCAATTTTACTATTAGTTTTATGGAATAAAGTCATATATGAATCTTCCATAGTTAGATAAAGTCTGAGAGTTCTTCACCTGAAATCAGCTATGTGAAATGACCTTCTCATGAGCTACATAGAAACTTCCCATTAGCCACAGCTTCACAGACTAATGCTTTACCGACTAATGCTTCACCTTATTGAATGGAACAGAGATATTCCCTGAACATCTCTGCTGTAGTTTTACATTAACCCTGCAGAGTCTTGCAGTATTTACATTAGCACAACAGCTAACGCATTCTGTTGTGAGACTGATGCATCTTTCAGAGGTCAATCCTTGGGAAAAATGAAGCTACTACCTTCAGCAAAAACCTTCTTTTAAGCCAAAAGTGAAGAATACTCAGTATATAGTAAAGCTGTTCTGACATCAGCATTTAGTAAGGCCTACATACCTTTCCTTAAAATATGATTTGGTACTCAACCTGTCTTCCAAAATTATGACACCATAGCAACTATGGTTTCCCAGTGGTTTATAATTTTGGTAGAGGAAGGATAGGATTGGATTGTTCCATATGGCCAAGGAAAATTAAAAAAACCTTGTACTTTCATCCCAAAAATTAAAAGGGAAAATATTAGCACTTCTGAAATCTTAATTTAAAATTCTCATTGTTCTGTCACATAAAGTACTCTCAAGTGAAAAATGTATGACTACACATATGATATTGGGATGGATTTTCCAGTACAAGCGAGTACTTGCTGTCTTTAAAAGCGCTAATTATCAGACTGCATATATACTGGAATATTTGTTTTTCTGTGTAACCATTGGAGACCGTGGCATTTTCAGTTCAGATGTTTCCTACCCACAGATGGTATCTATGTTTTGGCTGGTTTTTCCATCAAAAATAACAGGAAAGGAGTGGCAAAGAGTGCTGAGCTTTTAATAAAGGAGTAACAGCTTTTCATCTTCTTTACTCAACAGTTGGAAAAGACTGAAACATTAAAGAAGCATAGGAAGAAGATGCAGAAAATCTAGCAGGGGAAAATAAATAAATAAATAAATAAGTTTCTCTTAGCTGTCCCCTTACCAGGTGTTCTGTTTTCCAGCTTCAGCCCCAAATCTGCAAGTAGTTAATGAGATGAAGACTTGCAGATTTGGTGCAAGAGGACCTTCTGTCGTAAGAGGACCATCTTCTGGTTAAACCTATTGCTTATTAAGGCTGTTTGGATTTCAGCCCACAGCTCTTCCCCAGTCCTCACATTTCTCCTGTTCTTACTTCTTGGAGCAAGAAGAAAATTACAAAAACAAAACCAACCAAACAAAAACAAAAACAAACAAACAAAAAGCAAACAACAGTATCAATTCTGAAATGGGAAAGAGATTGGTTATAATGGTTTAGTTGCTTTCCTGGGGACGTTTGATTGTATTGTGTAAACATCAAATGCCACAAAGCAGGCTGTTGAAACAAGTGTCTGTGGGGAAAAGGCCTGACTTGAGAAGAATATCAGAGAGCTCTGTAAAATAAATGTCTTTCCTCACCTTGGGAAAGATGCTCAATGTGACATGAGCAACTCCTACATGTTTTTACCATACATGCATGGCTGTCCTACATAAAAAATGCCTGTTTGCATTATGTCACTAAGAAACTTTGTTTCAGGCCTAACTAAATTAGCAAAATACCTTCTTTGGCCCTGTGAATAGAGGTGATTCTCAGAGCTTAATCCTAGAGATCTTCACTCATATCAGCAAGAAGCTGAGTATTTTTACTAGGGACCAGATCCTCAGATGACATAAAATCTTCTAGCTGAGATTTTTAAAAACTTGTTCATTTGATGTATCAAGTAAATACAAACTGAAGGACTTGTCATTGGTGTGCAAATCAAGTCTTAAAATACTGCATCTTAAAATGTTGTCTTCTATAAACTCAGGACATTTCTGGTTGTTGTATATGTTTACTGCAGTAAGACACTCTTATGGTTTTGCCTTGTTCTTTTCCATTCTGCTGCTTCTAGAAAATGTTCAAATAACTTCATGACTCTGAAAATTCCCTCCAGATTTCCAGTTGGCTGCAATATTCTGCTTTACTTCCTATCCTAAGCTACTGTAGAATGGCATACCATGCTCTGTTGAACAGATACTGAACTTGTCCTTGTCTCTGACCAGTATTCTGTACTTCGTCTGGTCCTGCAGGGTGCTGATCACATCCTCACCTTTATACAAATGGGTCAAATTTCTCACTGCCAAAACTTTTGCTGGGAAGACTTTACTCCCTAGTAAGCCCGCCTTAATACCTCTCATCTGGCATTTTATTTGTAAAGTGGTTTGAGAAAGCTATTTTAAAGAACATGCCACCATGCTAATGGTGCTAACCATCTATGCTAAATGCTAAACATCTTCAAGACCCTTTTTCCCTTCTTTAAAAAAAAACCTCTGTTGATTTAAATTCAACTTGTCTAACGCTTCTGAGCACACAGTGAAGCTTGTTTTAAAGAGATTTTGCTTGCCTTGAGTGTCTCAAACTCTTGACTCCATCTCTGACTCATTCCACGTGGGAGTATTTGCAAAATTCTTAGTCTTTGATTGACATCACCATTGTTTCCTTGCTATTTTTATCTACCTTGTCAGGGCTAGTACAGTGCATCATGTCGATTCTGAGTCAATTCTTCATCAGTGTTATGCAGCTTGAAGGTATTAGTGAGGTCTTTAAATCTGCTTAGTCGATCTTTATGCGGAAGATTAAATAAATGCTGCTTGCATTAGAACTGGTAAATCTGAAAGATTTCTAGCCTTCGTTCTTTGCCACCTCACCAACAGTAAGGTGCTTTGCAGGATTTCAGCCATTGCCTATGCAATGTTTATATGTATTTACTGGTATGCTCATGATTCATCACAGAAGAGGGAGGATTGCAGGGAAACAGTGAGGAAAGAAAAGGATAAAGATAAAACTTTACTCTGCCACAGTTTTCTTGCGTAACTTTCTTCATATCATTCAACTTTTCCATCCCTGCTGTCCATGTCTGTAGCTGGAGATTCAGCGTGCATTTCTCTCTACTTTCAGAACCCAGTTAATGCCTGCTGGTGAGGTGGAACAAGAGCAAAGTTTAAATAAATCCTGAGGGAGAACCTGAAAAGTGGGGTTAACCTCTTTTCTGTTGCTGTCATCAAAAAGGGACCTGTAAATATATAGGTTACTATTATGTTTAATTAAATCCTGAAGACTCCAGGCAGTATGGCCCAAATCCAGCTTCCACCTCTGCAGGCTTTGAAGTGCTGGAGGAAGCGTGTCCTATGTTAGCGTAATCAATTTATTCTCACAAGGTGAGAGTAGTTTAATGAAGGAAAGGATGATCAATGGATGTTTTCCAGCATGCTTGGCTTTGCTTCACAAGTGTTCTCATTGCTGGCATTAAACCAAGCCAAAGGATCCACTTATCCACCCAAATGCTCCCTACTCATGGTGGGAGGTAAATGAAGATGGTAGAGTGTAGAAAAGATCACATTTCCTCAGTTTTCCATCCCACACTGCTATGTCCAATTCAGTTTCCTCGTGTATGGGTCTTACCAAAATTTCACCTCTTTTTTTTTTTTTTTCAGTTGACAATGAATTTTCTTTGTTGCGTATTTGACCCCCAAAACTATTTGTATTCTTGCCCTTGTACAGCCTTGCAAGCAGCTGCAGGAGTTTGCCCAAAAAATAGTGCTACTAGCAGAGTCTATGGCATCTGAAGCACGGACTGGTTTAATAGAACTCAGCAAACACTTGCTGAAATTCCTGCTTGGACAGCTGGTCCTTGTGGTCAGGCAGCCTCAATCAGATGCTCACTGCTACTTCATCTCCATTCCCTGCTTATACACGGAGGACTTCCTATTAGACAGTTTTACATTCTTGGCACAAGAACCAAATGCTGGAGCAAATCTCTTCCAACTGATCATACCACATTTAACAACTTCCACCCCTTGATTACCGAGGAAATTATTATTAGAAGAAGTTGTGTAGATCTTTCATCATGCCTGCCTTAAGTAAAGGGAGGTCAGGAATGGTAAAGGGGGGGGGGAAAGATTTGAGCAGTCATTTAACTTTCTTAAAAGTTCTTTTTTTTATTTTTAACTCTTTTCTCTATCTTACTCACTGTTTCCTACCTGATTTCATCCACATCAAGTTATTTAACACAGCGTGCAACCTCCTGCATGCTGTTAAAGCTTTATGCAAGTTTGCACCTGGAAACTGCAGTTGTGGGACCTTGTTTTCTCCATTCACAAATCTGGAGTATTTCACTTTCAGACCCAGGTGCTTTACTCCTAAGACTTGCATCCACGCTTGATGTATCCTACTCTTTTTCCACTGATGTTAGTGATACTGCACAGTACAATCAGGTTGTCTACAGACATGTTTTTTTCTGAAGCTGGCCCTCTAATGTGCTCACTTGTGGCCCACCCTAAATAAAACATTAGAAACTGAAATTACCATGAGAGTTCAGGTCATTCCAGGTACATATTATTAATACTTTGGCACTGGTAATGCACAAAGTGAGAATCATGTTATTTGCCAGGGAATGAAGAAGCCCCTCACTCAAGTAACAAAAATGCCCTTCTCATACATGCAATATGACGTGTTGTTTCCATTCTTTGGAGCAAATTCCTGAAGCAGAGAAATTCAAGTTTCAGTTAGTACCTTTTAAATCATACAGAGAAAGGAATTAGTTAAAAGAACATAGGGACAGTGGGAGTTTCTGTTGCTGTGGAAATGAAAAGAACTGTTTGTCTGCACACAGTGGGGAGAAAATCTCTTTGACAAGGATTCAGTCTCTTACCTGGTGCTGAATTTAATGCTGAAACTAGCGAGTATAGAAACAGTTACAATCAGCACCCATTTCAGATAACAGCATTTACTGGGCCCAATAAGAACAGCTTAAAACTATATTTTGTTTCAGCTTCCCATTCTTCTGTCTTCAACCTGTCTACATAAGCAACGGTTCTGTTTTCTGAGGGCTTTTTCAGATATCAGAGCCTAATCTTGTGCTCAGTACTTAATTCAGGCACAATCACAAGAGCCAATATTTGGAAGCTAGAACAATCTTTATACATACAAACCAAGTAGTTTGTTAGCTAGATGCCAACTATTGTATTTGTAACTGCTGATACGCACATTCCTTGAGGCTATGACTGACAGGTCAAGCCTTTTGGCTACAATTTTCAAGAGCTTAGGAGTTTATATGCATAATTCTCAGTAACAGAAAAGTAAACTGGTTACCCAGGTCCTTTAGTCAGCTTCCAAGACATCTTTGCAAAATCTATTCCACTTCTTCCCTGTATTATCAAGATAGAGAATTATTGGGCAAATTCTGGAACCAATTCTTCTGAAAGAACGAGCATTTGAACTAAACAGCATGCTCATATGAATGAACATGTCTGGCCAGAGAAAGAGGCAAAAGATGTTCTCATTTCTTAAACTAAGGGGAAAGACTGATCCTGAAGTGGAAGAAACAACAGAATAAGACTGACAGGGTTCTTTCCAACTCCCACATATAAGCTAAGTATGATGATCTGCCTCATGGCCCTAGCAGTCTTTACAACAGTTTCAAAAAGAGTGCGTTAATTTTCTTCACATAAGTTTTCCAATAACATGAAAATGCCCTGTCAGTGAGGTTTGGGGGTTCTCTTTGTTTGTTTTCTTTTTCCCTTGACTGTTGGCTATTGCAATATTCCATTTTATTTCATATTTTCTATGCTATGTAATTTGGGCCTCGTACACAGTGTTAATACATGCAATAATTATAATTCTCCTTGACTGCATCATATTTAAAGGTGTAAGCTTCTCAATCCATCTCCTTGAGGCAGATTACCCAGGAGACAACCCGCACATTACAGATGGAGCTGCTCTGATCCCATTAACTGAACAGTGAGGGGAGCATTTGATTCACAGACTCCAGAGCCTAGTGAAACCCTGATCTCATTAAAAGCAAAGCTGGCAAGACTGTACCATTGGGGTGTCACTTTGGGTGTACCTTTGAACTTCAGGCTGCATCCAACGGGTAAGCATTGAGTGGAGATGGGACTGAGACACTGGGATGAGGTCTCTCACACCATACCCACCTGTGCCTGTGAACTTCTGATCCTTCCTGCCAGACATCTCTCAGCAATTTCTAAATGTGCCAGGGGGCTCAAAACACCAAAGTGAGGCACAAAAGGAAAATAAAAGAGCAGACAACTTGAAGCCAAGTGGATTAATTAAATAATCTATATATTTACCAGTGATAATTCTATGGTAAAAAGCCTCCAGGGTTACACATTTTGTAGGGATTTTAATTCCTTAATTTGTAAGATTTGGAGCCCTGGAGACAGTACCTTTTTTTTTTTTTTTTTTTTTTAAGTGATTTTGTAGAATTGTCATGGTGCAGGGCTTGTCTTTTGGGCTGTTTCCTGTCAAAACAAACATCTGTCAAGGACAAGCTGTAAGACAGTTTTAATGCATACACATCCCTCTGTCATACTGCATCATGTAGTTCACCGATTTTGATAGTGCTGATACTACCACTAATCGGGAGACTTAAGAAATTTTGATTATATCCAGAACTTTGCCAACAATACCCACATTTTCCTTGTCTAAGAGAAGAGACATTTTTTAGCAAAGTTTGTAATTTACTGTGCAATTTTCTGCTGTGGATCAAACTATTCTGTGTAAGAATTCAGTACAGAGCATAGATAGGTCACGCAGTAATTCTGGACGTGGGTCAATATTTTGCACCTATGCACTGAGTAGCATCAATTCTGAAGATAAACTTAAAAACAAAACCAATATTGATCTCCCTTCCCCTGTCTGCTTCTTTGATCCAAATGATCTAATGAAAAACATAACAACTACATAAAAAAAACCACACAAAAAAAAACACCCAAAAAACTCCTTACATCTTCATCATCTGTAAGCATAACCTCAAATATATTTTTCTCTTTTCTCTCCCTTTCTTTTCCCATCCACACACATACAACTTTTGCTGTTCCTGTGAAAAAAGGAAGGCCTAGTATCCTATTTAACTGGCAGCCTTATCCAAAGACTGCCTTGATTATAACACAATGACAGCAGATGCGGAGGCATAAAAATCTTCATTGTTTTGCAAAGGACAAGGACAGGCTTCAGAAGAAAGTATCCATGAATCAGCTGCTTAAATAGGTGTGCAAACTGTGATCAAATTCCAGGTGGCCATTTTTCTATAGAGAAAATAGCAGCAAGGTAAAAGACACGATCATGTTTCAAGTGACTCTTGACCCTGAAGAAGCTGTGATTTTCCTTGATATAGTATCTCTGCTAGTTGTCCTCTCAAACAAGGATTTATGTCTTCCAGCTCAGAAGAGGGAAATCATAAATCCTTCAGAAAATCAACCAATTTTTCTCTTTTCTTTATAATCTTGGATACAATTGCAGAGATCTTTCTATACCAAAAGGGAGTGGGAACACAGCATTATTTTTTTTCTCGTGGGCATCTTTATGGAAGAAAGCAAAGACAAACTAAATAAGAGTTAAGCTTTGGGGAAAAAAGGAAATCAGAAGCTAGAAACAATATCTGCTCTAAGGAGAGATGTGCTAAAGATTGTTTTGTCCCACAAGTGCACTGTCCTTGTGCATCTTCGTAGGAGGGAAGGGAGAGAAATCAGCCAAGTAAGTAACATCTGCTGTCTAAATCAGAAAACTTCTGTATAACCAAGAAGTGAAAGCACTCCATTCAGAAAGCTAGCAAAACCATGTTGCTGTGAAGAGGGGTATCTTTTTGACTTACATCTACTAAGCTTTCGTATACTGCTGTAAGGACAGATCAGATGAACTCAGCGAGGCTGGGGGAAATGCCCAGAGTGAACTGCTGAGACAGGATCCGTTGTGGAGGAGCTAGCTGCCTCAGAGGGGATGGGAAAGCAGCCCCAGGATGTCAGATCAGGTTCTGCTGCCAGACACAGTCACTGCAGTCCCAACATGGAAAACTGGGAAGACAGAAAGAGTAAGACCAGAAATGCATTTAAATATGTACATATCTATATTTTAATGTGCTATCTATTTTGCACGTTCATTTTGTAAATCTACTTCTTAGTGAAAAACAGTTCTGTAGTTTTTGGTTTCTTTTTTACTGTTGTTTTTAAATATCTCATTCAAACATTAGGTAGAGCCACCCTAGTTGCTGTTAGATTGGGTTCTTCTCACAGCTGTATTTTCCTGGAAATAGGTAAATACTTTTTCCTTAAAACTATATAGTCTGTTGACAGGAACAACACAGTATTATTATATATGAGGGTTACAACTAGCAGAACATGTCACTATGACAGCATACTTTGAAAATACCTGCCATTTGATTAAATCCAGTTCCATGCAGGGGTACAACAAATACTTATGGATCAGTATTTTGAAAAAGGCAAGGGTAGGTCATTGCTGACAGCAGTGTTTTAGCCTCTGTCCAAAGTCAATGCGTGTGGGAGAGATCAGAGACAAAGAAAACATCTCAAATTTCCTTCTACTTCAGTTGCAAAATTTCAGAAGGAGGCTGCCTGGATCCACCCTTAGCATGTCAGCAGCCCTGGGATGTCATATCTGCATAATGGGTTGTTTTATTCTTTCCTTTTTTTTCTTAATTTTTTTCTTGGGGAAATCCTACAGAGCTGGATGAGAGCAATGCATACTGCCCTGCTCCTCCCCACACCCCACGCAGCCTCTCAGTCTAGACTCAGCTCCAAGTGTCTTTGCTGTGGTCTTCAAGGTAACAGAGCAGAGTTGCTGCAGAGTTGATGCTTTCTGAGCAGAGAGAGGTTGAGCTTTGTAGAAAGAGGGTATTTTCCTGTATGCAGAAGGATGGACAGTTCTGGACAGCAATAACATGCATCCATTGTACATCATAAAAGAGGCTTCTCTGCAAAGAGTATCATTTGTTTTCCTTTGTGTCTTAGCTGCCAAACACAGGCTTCTTCTAACTTTCCCCTATCGTCACCAGCTCCCACTCAGCGTGCCTCCTTAGCACGTTGTGTGATGGTGACACAAACTCCATTGAACCCTGCTGGAGTCCGAAATTCCCCAGCATGAGACAAATAAACAGCATTTTTTTTTCCTTTTTTTTCCCTTGTTTTCTTTTTTTTTCTTTTTTGTCTCACTTCCCAGGCTGACATGCTGTAAAATAAAATAAACAAGAATTTTGAAACTTACGTTGATCAACACTGGTGCGGTATGCAGACAATATGTTGTGAAACAAATGCTTTGAATTAGGACAAATGCAAAGGCTCAGGGCTGATTAATAGCTACTGTAGTCAAAGACTTCTGAGATTTTTTCTAATGCTGTGGGCCAGGATAGAATTTCAAACATATTAATTAGCAATAGTGTGCATGTTTGTTGCTGAACCATTAAGCAAAGGAAAGTGCTAGAACAAGCCAAGAAATACTTTTGGATACTCTGTCACAGAGAAATCAAAGCAAGAGTACGACTGTCAGCCTCTGAATTAATTGCTCTATGTGAATGGGTAACTTTGAAGATAGGGAGGAATGAAAGCCTGATAGACTAAGGATAGATTTCATTTGCTAGTCATGTACCAGTATTTGATTGATGGATTGATCCAGCTTGACTGATGAAAATCTCTCTCAGCCCCATACTTCATCAAGATACAAACGTGCAGTCTGGTAAAGAATTTTATCTGCACAAAATAGGTGTGAATTGGATCTCAACATCTGTGAGAATTTCTTACCATACAAATAATTGTTTTCTCTTCAAGGCCATGAATTTTTGCACATGAATTTGAAAAATACTGATAGTATGTCGCCAACCTATCTATTAAGAATGAGTTGTATAGTTATTCTTTTTTACCTCCTTCTTGGACTAGAATTCCACACAATAAGGACTGAAAGAGAATAGAAAATTACTGAACTTCTAATAATCATCTTTTCACACAAAGTTGCTTGTAGGTAATAAATTGGCTGCCACCCAGAAAAAAATCACCTGCCAGTAACTAAGTAACTGATTGTCTGACAAAGAAATCTGCAATTACAAAGGAAAAGCTCTTCTGTCATCTCATTTATTGAGAGGGAGAAGTGTTCAGCTACCTCACTGGTTGTGGGAGTAAGATGGGATGCCAGGTGGTCGAGGTAGATCCATACAAGTGCTTATGCAAAGGAAAGGACAAGATCCTGAATGGCTTGGTAGATTTACATAAATGCTTAAGAATTGAGAGAAAACTCAGGGAGCGAGTGGATTTCTTTCAGTATTTGCATAGGCTCTTTTTGTCTTCTAGCCTAAACTATAGGCTAATGGCATAAAGGATGTTTAAAAAGTTGTGTTATGTGCTTCACAGCATCTGTGAAGAGATGAACTACAAATCAGAGCTATTATGAAAGTGGTGAAAAATCATGTGCTTTAACAACTGGGTCACAGACAGGGTGCAGCACTGATCCCATTGGATACGCATCTGAATGACATTCCCCATGTCATTTTGTATGTGTCAAAAGACTTGGACAAAGAGCACAAATTAAAAGAGTTCTGAAACATGCTGGGGTCAAGAGAAGTAGAAAAGCATGCACGTCCACTATGGTGAGACCCACCATCACAGACTTTGAGGTGTTTGTCAAAGGGCAATTGTTGACAGGATTGAGGAGTTTATCCATCTAGTTTAGGTCCTGTACGGAGCAGAAGCAGGTATTTTGATGCACTCTTGAGCTCTATTTCAGGACAGGAGATATATGCTGGGGATGGAACAATGTGTCTCTGAAACTGTTCTGCAAGACAGTAACAGTGGGAAATAGCTGCAGCTCTGTCCCCATATTGTTATGGGTCTGAGAAGTTTTCTAGCAGTTAGCAGCAGTAAGAGACCTATTGTTTGCTGCCCCTGGGAGAAAAGAATCTGGGAAAAAAGCTACTGCCTGTTTCAAGCCAAGAGTGGTAAGACAGAGGCAGAAGTTACTAAAGATACATCCAGAAATTGTATTGCTAAGGCTCCATCTCCTGGAATCATGAGATTATGCAAAACACTCATTGTTACACGGCTTATTCTTCTAAAACATGGTTGAAGAGACAAGTTGGAGATGAGAATAAATGACTGAAAAGCACAAGACAAGCAAAGAGAACTCCTGGGTTCATTGGCTGAATTTCCTGATTCAGGTTAGGGGCTCTGGGAGCATTCAGAGAGGCTTTTCTTCAGAAGTAGTGAATGGTTCCATGAGTGGATTCCTGTAGCATGACCTTGCAGCCACTCTGGTGATTTCTACCACTGTTCATCAGTTGTTCACAAGTCCATCACAACCAGCATGATGCTGTCACACAGGCTGGCCATTCTGGTTCTAAAGCTGAGCATTTTGCATCACACCTTTCCACCAGAAAAAAATGGAAGACAGCCTGTGACTACTCTAGCGTCTAAAAGATCATGTTGGGTCTCTGTAAGTAAGGAGATCAAAGTGGTGATGGAATCTTAAGTGTCACTTGAGGGAGTTCAAGTTTTATTACAACACTGGAGCTTTCTCATATTCTCTGTTTTGATTGGTATGCGACATACAGCTTGCTTATGGCTGTTCATGTCTTAATGATTTCCTTGATAAAGAAAATGCTTTTTTTTCTTTTTCTTTTTTTTTTTTTTTTTTTGCTGTCTGGTAGCAATTTATAATCAAGATGCAAGAAATTGGCGTCCTAATCATTTACCCCCCTTACACCTTTTCTCTACTGTTTTTGAAGGGTGATTGGAAATACATTGTTTTGCTTTCTAAGCTATAAAAGCATTTTTAAAAGTTCAAATATACTCAATCCATAAAACTAATTTACAGCTGTGCAAGAAGGAGAAACAAAGGTTACCAATTAATGGCCAGAGTTATTTAAAAATGACTGAGGTAAGCACTTTTCCTCCTGATTTTTGATGACTTTTCACATGCAAATGTTGGCCTACATTGTACATGAGCTTACAAAAAATAGACTCATGCAGATATGGAAATCATTGCCCAGTTCTGTACAGAGAAATTTAATATGCACTCTGACTAAACTGTAATGCTATGGTAACCTAAAGTACATCTGTTATGCATGAGCGTTACCCTAAGCATGTGAATGGCTGCAAAAAGTGTTGAGAAAAATTCTGGAACTAGTAAAATAAATACCAAAACTTCCCATTGACTTTGGACAAGGAACAGGTTTCCACTGCTTTATGATGTTTAACAACTGGCACTTCCAATGCTAGATTGACCAAGAGCCATTTTATTTAATGAGTAGTGTTACTATAGCCACCTGAAGTGGTATTTTGATTCTTTTTACTTCTTTAAATAGGATCACTTTCCCCGTCTGATATCTATTAAACATGTTATTTGTTAAAGAGACCAAATTTAATATGAGGGCTGCTTTGAAAGTAATGCCTCTTATTTTATTGTGTTGGTTCATTGTGATAGAGGTGGATGTTGGTGGTATGGCAGTAGAGGTTGAACTTTCCCACCAATATTCCATTACATTTTGGTGCCTTGGGACAGATGGCAGCAGAGGGGCAGTCTGACAAATTAGCATCTGACATAGAAGAGCAAAGGTATGGAATTTATTCTCTTCATGCAGAAAAAATGGTACTCATTGACATTCATTGATGTTTGCTGAATGTTTATGAAAAGCAAATGCTGGATATGAGAACAGTGAAGCAGTGGGTAGTGCATTTCAGCACTGCTGACAGTGACGGTCACCTCTAGCTAATGGTGGTGACTATGTTGAAAAATAGTGTTTTGTAGCTAAGAATTTGCTCTATCATGTATTACTTTAGTTTCCATGGAAATAAATAGGAGGCATTACTTTTGGAGAGACCTATGTTCAGTATCTTCATGTGTGCTTAATAGGAAAGTTCACTGAAGCCCATCTGCTGAACAGCAGGCAATTGAAAAATGTTTTTATTAATTTAGGCACATACCTTATGATTTGGCTCGATTATAACCTTAGCTAACATAACAGGGGCGGGACATAATAATGTCTTTATTTGATTAAGTTTTCTTGATGATCACAGAATCACAGGGCTTGGAAGGGATCTCTGGAGGTCATCTAGTCTAACCTCCTGCTAAAGCATGTTTGTTTCAAGAAGATTGTACAGCAAAACGTTCAGGTAGGTTTTGACTATCTCCAGAGTTGACTCCACAGCAGTGACAATGATACTGAATATAATGACAAAGATAATGATCACTGAAATTTGCCTGAAATGTCTGGTTCTACAGTGATATTACTAAAGAATCCTGCTGGGGAACACGTATTTGGAAAACACTTGTAAGGGAGGACAGCGAAGGGAACTCAGTGCCACTCTTATCCTTCTGGTATTTGTATTTATAGGAGAAAACAAGTTACACTGCAGAGCAGTCAACAGTAGGACACATCCTGAAATGAGAAAATAAATGCTTGCTAACAGTTTCCTAGACATACTCAAGAAGAACTTCTGTGACCCCAGAGAGTAAGCCCTGCCCAAGTATGTCATTTTATGTGAATAATATTGAAACCTTGATCTGCTAATACAAGCTTGATTTTATCTGTGCAAACACTATTGCTTTATTAGGTACACTGAGCTTGAGATCACAGCCCAGGAGAGGGAGGGGGGAAGGGGTAAGAGCTACTGCTTATTCACATCTTTAAAGGAATCCCTTATGAAATCTTTAAGGCATCATGTTCAGGGAGGAGAAATTATCTGTTGCCCAAAAGGTTCAATGCAGAGTAGCTGAGCAGTTTTAACTAGTAGAAATGTAGCTTTTTTTTTTCTCTTTATCTCTCTTTGTTTCTCTTCTTTTTCTCTTTTACCTCTCTCCTTTCTTTTTTCTCTCCTTTTTCTTTTTTCTTCTTTTTCTTTTCTCCCTTCTTCACTGTCATTCTCCATCTTTTTTCCTTCCTTACCTTCTTTTTATTTCCCTTTTCTTCTTCCCTTCTGTCTGTTTGTCTGTCTGCCTCACACAAGTTGTAGTTTTTTTCCTACACCCTACAAAAAAAATCACAAAATATTCTGGGTGGACTGCAGCTTCACAAGGAGAATAATAGGCATAATAACTATCATGCAGTTAGAAAGGAAAAGAGGCATTCTGGGTATATCTGTCTCCCTATAGATGTTGTTCCATTTTTATTCAAGTGGAAATTGCAAGAGTTGTGTAGACGGGTCCTCTGAAGATCTCTGAATCAAGCCAATTTTAATTAATCTTATCAATCATCTCAGAATAATCAAATTAATGAAAAAAATGTGGTTGACTCCTTGATTCCAGCAGCAGCTACATTTTATCATATGAAAAAATGGCTTTTTCCTTTGTATTTCAAATGACTGAAATTTGAAAAATAGATTTGTTAACTTCATAAAGGGCAGTAAATGTTATTACAAAAGTGGTTGGTTAACTTGTCACTGTTCTGTTCTGAGGCTTGGAGTAACACCCGCAATGGGATTATTGATACAAATAGCGTCTTTTTAGGAGGAGGAAGGCAACATGTTCCTTTGCAGCGGTTCATTTATTAAAACCTCAAGTAATCTTCACCCTTTCAAAAGATGGGAGCTCCCTGAAAGTAAGAGGTATATTAATGAGAGGAAGATAACTCATTCAGCTTGGAGATATTATATCACTCTTTAGGATATAACTATGGATTTTTGATGGAATCAGGTGTGTGATGGAGAGCCCTGATAGCTGTGTGGTACTCTGCAAAAGCAATGGGAGTACCTAGCCCATCTGCTAACTGCATTTTAATAGCTTGACTTCTGGCATATTGCTGGCAGAAAAAGTGACAAGCACTGCTTTATACACCGAGCAATGTGCACTCTACACTAGTTCCATTTTATTTAGATAGTAAACTCCTTGGGGCAAGGTATCTTTGTGTGCTGTGTTTATCAAGTACTTTGCACGGTGGGGCTCTGCTTTGTGACTGGATGTTTTTTACACCATACAGAGATGCCCAAGACAACAGCACCTGGCCTCCTGCTGGGAGCAGAGACTGCAGCATAGTGCTGTGCCACATTGCTAAAAAAGCATCAGCTTCTTGCAGGCCTCTGACAAGTACCACCTGCCATCCCAGTGCCACCTCACCGCTCTGGGATCCATCTTGGTACAGCTGTATGGCACGAAGCTGTGCCACATGGGTTTTGTCAGCTTTGATCTCCAGGCCCAGTGTAGAATGGCATTTGACACCAAGCACTGCAGAATGCTGCTAATAAATACAGCCCTGCAAACATCTCCCTCTCTGACTTGGATCCCAAGCACTGGCAGGCCCTTTTGCTGAGTTTGTCCAAGCCAATCCTGACTTCCCACCTGTCTGGGCCTTGGTTCCACCATGTGTCTGGCCTCACTAAACTCAGACATGGAAGTTGCAGGAGGGACTATCTCACCTGTCTAATCTTTTCAACTAGATTACGGTGCTGTTTTGACTGTGGACCAGAACATTCTGTGCTTTACCGAGTCTTGATCAGGTTGGTTTCAGTGAGACTGAAGGATCTTCCTATAGGAGGCTGTTTCTATAAGAATTTTTCTAAATTTTTTGGGGTGCTTTAAGATTTTCAGTGCTCAGAAGGATTTACTGATGTCCTGCAGAACCAAGGAGTACTGACTCCCCACTGTGAACCTGTGTTCCAGGGCTGACCTACCTACATGTCTCCAATGCACATTCTGGATTTCCATTCTCTATTCCTGCAGTAAGCATTTCACCAGAAAGCACCCTATCACAGTACCATTAAATATGACTCTACTCCGAGCCCTTAGGCAGTGGGATTGCAGTGCAGTCCATGAGGAAAAGTTCTTCTGTTTCTCCTTCATTCCCAACCAAAAGATCTTCCACTTCTTTACCCCCATCCAATCTGTTCCTTCTGAAGTCAGGTCCTGATCCTGAGGGACACCACCATGTGCACACACTGCAGTTTGGCAAGGTCCCAAAGAGTTTCCAGCATATTTTCTACCTTTGTTTTGCTTAGTTGTATATGTCCCTTTTTGTTTCTACACAGTGAAATGCTGCATATTGTCATCATGGAGGAAATTTTCAAAGTAAAAGGGAACAGGCTGCCCAAGGAGGTGAGGGCATCACTGTCCCTGGAGGCGTTCAAGACACATGTGGATGTAGTACTGAGGGACACAGCTGGTAGGCATGGTAGGCATGGGTTAATGGTTGGACTGCGTGATCTTGAAAGCAGTTTCCAATCTTAACGATTCTATGATTCTATGACTACATTAATGCACAGAGTTGTAACAAGTCCTTGTGGTTTTGTTTTTTCTGCTCAGCATTTTTATCTGGACATTCACAT
Organism: Oreortyx pictus; assembly: GCA_036925125.1. NCBI lineage: Eukaryota > Metazoa > Chordata > Aves > Galliformes > Odontophoridae > Oreortyx > Oreortyx pictus. The sequence goes on along the minus strand of JAUPFR010000003.1, from coordinate 81,167,074 downwards.
CGACCCTTGGCTCAGGAACATCCAGCTGCTTGGATAAACCAGTAATGATATATGACAGCGAAGTGCCTCCCTTGACTAAGTGGTGATGCCAATATTATGATGTGCTAACAGTACAGTAACACGCATGGCATTAGTCTTGTGTCCTTCTCTTTTTATGACATTTACATTTTTCCACCTCTGATTCTCACCATTCCCATTGTTTTTATATGAGTTGCCCTGGAGCGGAGAGACTGCTACCTGCACTTCTCCCCAATGAGAAAAAGTGGAAGAGAAACTGAAGACAAGCATATGCTTCTATTCTCTGAAAGGCTCCTCAGCTGTACCAATTTTGAGCTGCTAGGGGGTTGCAGAAAGAGCACGTGTGAGGGAAGAGCACCATGTTAGGGTGGGAAATCCTGTGTCACAAGGGACTTGGGCAGAAACCAGGGTCCAGGTATCTCCAGTAAGCATTTGCTAAAATCCTTTCCAGGGAAGGCTGCATGAACTCAGTATCAAACAGTTTTCTGTTTTTTTTTTTTTTTTTTTTTTGTATTTTTCTCTAAAGAACTCTAATATGACTTAGAAACACTATATCACACAAATATCAAACAGAAGTAAAATAAATATTTTTGCCATTTCCAATCATCCTAATTGAATGTGAAGTCTGTGTATAGAACTGTAATTCTGTCCAGAGGCTGCTTGTCAAGTCATGTTTTTATTGTAATTACCTGATTTGTTCAGCTTTAATCATATTTACTTTTGAAGGTCAGCTGTCCTGCTCTGAAATGGTTAGTGAAGGCTGTGAGAATACACAACACCCATTGGGAGAAAAGCAGAGGGCACATAAGCTCCCTTAATATGGACTTCACAGCAACAGAGGTAGTATTTTCCTTCACTTCTTAGCAGTTCTTGTTTCCTCATCAATACTGTTTGTTCCATAGTAACTCTTAGAAGTGCTGCTTGTGACTGTGTTCCAGTGCACAATGTGATATACACACCCACTATCAGTCAACCCATACCTCAAAGACCTTATTGCAATTTAAAGCATCAAAACAAAGCTTGAGAGAAACACTGTCCTTCTCTTTATAACGCTGATATATCATTGAAAGCATGGAAGTTCCTTCTGTAGCCTCCCAATTCTGTTCAACAGCAAAATCACAGTTGTCTGTTCTGTTTACATCAGAGGAGCAAATATGAAAATGAATCATGTTCACTCCTCCTGTCCTGGCAAGGCATGTACTCAAAAATGTTTAGTCTCTGTGCTCCAAAATCATTGCTACTGACTGGAAGAAGACAAGTAAGACAGAAAAAAGGGCACTTATACACAATCAAATATACAGTGTTTCCAAAGATGCTCCTAGATTTATTTCATTTGTTTACAGCATTACAATGTCATAACATAGTTACTTGTCTGGAAAACCACATTTGTTTTTTTGATGAAAAAAATAAACTTGTTTCCCTGAGAAGATTAGAGTTATGCCTCCATCTCAGAAATAGCTCCAGTTTTAGAGTTAAGCTTTGAGACTGAAACTATTGGTGCTGGGACACCTTGCAGCGAAGACCTGTGATTCAACTTTCACATAATATGGAGGAGGGAGAACGCTTTGATTTTTTCTCTGTAAAACAAAACAAAACATAAAAACAACAACAACAACAAAATCCTCACAAACCCAACCTTGCTCATTCTATTTTACTGCTCAGCACTCAAAGTTTCTAAGCTCTGGCCATGCAATGGAAGATCACAATCATAAGGAGGTATCAGTGGCTCAGCAGTTTTTCCGTGCAAAAGCCATTCTGTGCTGATTAACTGTGCTACAGTGTAAATCCATCAGAAGAAAGTCCTCAAATAACAGAATGACCTAACATATGAAAGGAACAGCATTAATGCACTTAACTGTTTTTAAAGTCCTTGTGTTCCTTACAATTTGAGAGCAGCATCAGTACATTCATAAGGACTAAACTTAAGTCAGTTGCTGCATGCTCAAGCACAAATTCTGTTATCAGTGGATCTACTGCAATTCTCAGAAGAGGGAAAGTTGCTGACTGCTAACACTGTTGGCTGCTTCTTGTTGAATACAAGCACTTCCCTAGAGCTCACCTAAAGGGAAAGAGACTTCTGGACTACCTTCTACTATAACCTAACTGTATTATCTTTTTTTTTTAATTAAAACTTCTAAAAAAATTTTAGATCTGTTTATTAAATTCTTTAAAATAAGATTAAAGTAACTTTCCCAAATAAATAATATATTATTGAGGTTTCTTAGTGGGCTTTTTATTTTTTTTATTTTTTGCCTCCAAAGTGCTCGTATGTTGTAGTTAAGATAAAATGTCTAGCTAGTCATTCAGCTCATGTAGCTGGACACTTTACAGTTCAGTGTTAATAGTGGTAAAAAAAGGAAACTGCAAAAATCACATGCTCTTCCAAAGTGGACAGTGGGATTAATTGCTCTTGTATCCATCTTAGAAACATCTGAATTAAATTTTTCTGTATTAATCTTTGACTGCAGTACTCAGTACCCAAACCAATCCCAAATTTCATTTCTGAAAATTAAAAATAAAATGCTTATTGTAGTTTCTCCATTTCTCAGCTTCCATCAGCCTACTGGCACTTCTGTTGCAGGAGATACATTTCCAGTTTCTTTTCTAATGGAGTTTTTAGAGGACTGGAATAACTATTTTGTATACTGCCAATCTGCAAATCTGAGAAGGGGGAATGACACCACGCTTGCCTAAGCAAAGTGCATTTCATATCCATGTAACTGTGGGCACTCATTCGCAGCATCAAAGATTAACCTCAGATCTCTTCAATGAGAGGAACTGTGTGGAAGAGGGAGAATTAGATCCTTTACAGAGCTTTACAGGGCTTATCCCAGTTCCCCAGGTATTAACAGCAACTCTAGAGCATCTCAAGTTTTATCAGAACAGTCGCTCTTGCGACAGAAGCCTTCGTAGCCCCAAATATGTCTAAAACAGCTCTAAAGGAGGCAGTAACAATTGAAATCATGTAAATAAAGATAGAGCAGTTCATCTCAGCTGTGATCTCTCCCTGCACAGGAAAACACACCCTAACCCAACACTGGACTGTTTTACTTTACCTTAATGTCAAACACATGGAAGTACAACTTAAATAAAATGGAGACCAAACCTGAATTATTCTCTTAGCTGAGATATCAAGGAAATGATACACAAAACTCCTTTGCTTAGTTTTATTTTCTCATCAGCCCAAGGTATGGAGTAAGATGGTACAGTAAATGACTCAATAATAGGTAGAATAATCAGGAGGAATAAGGGCTTTTCCTTTCACTGAAACGAGATAGTGATGCTTGACCCACTCTCAAAAGAAGTTATTCAAATTTGAATTTTTTTTTTCCATAAAATCTCTTTGCTAAATTTGACCTGTATCTACTTACTCACAGTGTAAACAGTAACAGTGCACCAGCATTCCAATTTTTGACAAGGCATACCCTTCATCCACAAATCTGTTCCAATTCTGCATTTTTTACATGTGAATATACAAGATCTTTCCTCAAACTTGAGCTGCTCCATAGTTCATCTGTTTTCAGCTCTGACTGCTTTTAAGAAAGGATACTCCATAATGATGTGTTCAGGTATGGGATTATAGGGTTAAATTAGGCAAGCTATATTAAAAAAAAAAAAAAAAGCTGTTGTAGACTCTTCCACACTTTGTTATCTTCCTTTCCAATTGTAACCTGATATTCTGTTTTCAGGCCTGTAATTCTTTCTCTTTGTTATATTTTATGGTTAACAGTTTCAGATTATACCCTGTCTCCTCCCTCATTTACAAAGCTTTTGTTCACTGTTTCATGACTATCTGCGTGTAGAGACAGGTAATCATAGTCAGTAAGCTACATTAATATCACTCTAGATAATATCATCAAATCAGCAACATGCCACAAACACATTTAAATTTTCCATGCCACAGTACTATTAGGAGGCCAGGTAATATTACGAGTATTAGGAAACTCTTCCTCATTACAATGGGATCAAGATCTGCCAAGAAAAAGTGGAGTATATGATAAATAATTCTGGATGTCTGCTTCTTTTTCTGGCTTTTATGCCTTTTAAATGGCATGTTACTTCATGGCCCCTTACTGCTCTCTGCATGGAAAACTTAAAATATCTGAGAAAAGAGAGGAAGGGATAAAACATAGATGAAAAAGAAAGAGATGGCAACATAAAATTAGGCACCAAAAAAAAACCAAACAAACAAAAAAAGTAAGTAAGTGGTCATACTGCTGATCACTTGAGAAGGTAGGATTTTTACCAAATCCTCACTGACTTTCTTAGGAGCGAGATATCCTGACTTAAGACAGAATCACGGAATCATAGAATCCTTCGAGCTGGAAGGGACATTTAAATGTCACCTGGTCCAACTCCCCTGCAATTAACAGGGACACCTACAGCAAGATCAGGTTGCTCAGAGCTCCATCCAGCCTGACTTTAGATGTCTCCAGGGACGGGGCATCCACCACCTCTCTGGTCCACATGTTGCAGCACAGAGTAGAAGGGCTGGATCATCTTCCTTGACCTGCTGGTCACACTTCTTTTGATGCAGCACAGGATACAGTTGGCTTTCTGCTCTGGAAGGCATATTGCTCGTGTCCAGCTTGCCATCCACCAGCACTCCCAAGTCTTTTGCAGCAGGGCTGTGCTCTATCCTTTTGTCCCCCAGCTTCTATTGATAGTGGGGGTTGCCTCGATCCAGGTGCAAGACTTTTCACTTGGATAACAGACGTAAGATAGTTAACTTAACACTTACGTGGAACATGGGGTGGGAAAAGATGAGATGTCTTTTAAAAGTAAAGGGCAAACTGTGGCTAATGAAGCAGTCATTTCCCTTCTTGGCTTGTGTTTTCAAGAGTCTCCTACTGATCATGGCTGTTTCTTTCAAAGGTGTGAACTAAACAATTTTTACAAAATATGATTGGAGCCAAATGATCACAAAACATTCACAGGCAGTTCATATGGGCTGAAACTTTGGAGACCTTAAGTCATGAACTCATTGAGTATAAGGTCAGAAAGACCTCTAGAAAACTGAGCCAGATTTCTTCTATATCCTAGACTCTTGTAATGCCCATGCATTACCAGGTATCGAGATCAATTATTTGCATTCTTCCCTTATATGTGGATAACAGTAGTTCCTTCAGCCTTCCAGCCGTTCTGGAAATTTGCTGAGAGTTATTTCCCTCATATGCTCTATTTCAGTTGCATTGTTTTCCAGGCAACAGTCTTCCCCTCTCTCACCCTTGTGTTGTCATGAGATGTATTTTTCTTCTTAGATAAGACTAATTATCTGTATTCAAAACAGTCCATTTGAATAATCTTAGCTACAACTGATCTAGATCTTTTTGTGTGCCTGCCTCAATAATTTCTCAGTCACCTAGAACCTCCCACAGCTGGAATTCATTATTTCCCAATCACAGATGAAAATGCTGAACAATACTGGCCCTGCTTTGATCCTTATGATAACCTCCCACCACTAGGACACAAATACTCAACAGTAACTCAGCACTGATCATTGTTGACTGCAATTGTGAGAGCTGTCATTTGAGCAGTTCTTAATCCATTAAACGTATTCTTTATTGACGTTGCATAGCGTTAGTTCTATAATCAAAATAATTAAAAAATGCTAAAATCTGTTACATTTCCAGAGCATCCTGTCAATCAAAACTGCAAACTGAGCAGTGAAATCACTATTTCCATTCCCAATTTAGAAGATGCTTGTTATCTAGAAGCTGTTGTTTCTATTCCACTAGCAATGATGAAGGTTGGTAATACACATCATCATTTTAATTGAACAGAAGGATATCACTCCCCTAATTTTGAAATGCAGAGACAAACATTTCTTAAACATTTACGTCCTTTTTGCATCCTAAACAATATTTCCACTCCCCACCTACTCTGATGTGGCCAACTTGGGGGAGAAGCCTTTTCAAAAATGCCAGACATGCATTTCTTCCTAAATTTTTATCTCATCCCATTTCACTGTCTGACTTCTACTTATTTATCTAGACTTCAGTAAGGTCTTTGACATGGTCCCTCATAGGATTCTTCCCTCCAAATCAGAAAGATATTTGATGGATAGATTGTTCAATGGATGAGGAACTGGCTGCAAGATCATACCAAGAGAGTGGTGGTCAATGGCTCAGTGTCTTTATAGAGATCAGTGACAAGACATGTCCCACAGGGCTCAGTACTGGGACCAATACTCTTTTAATACCTTTATCAATGACATTAATAGTGAAATCAAGTGTACTCTCAGCAAGTTTGTGGATTACACCAATCTGTGAGGTGTAGTTTTAACACCTGAGGGACAGGGTGCCGTCCAGAAAGACCTAGACAGGCTTAAGTGGGCCCAGGAGAACCTCATGAGTTTCAACAAAGCCAAGTGCAAGGTCTTGCACCTGGGTCATGGCAACCCCTACTATCAATACAAGCTGGAGGACATTAGGATAGAGCACAGCCCTGCTGAAAAGGACTTGGGGACACTGGTGAATGGCAAACTGGACATGAGACAGCAATGTGCCCTCACAGTGCAGAAAGTCAACAGTATTCTGTGCTACATTAACAGAAGTGTGGCCAGCAGGTCAAGGAAGGTGATCCTGCCCCTCTACTGCGCGTTGGTGCTACCTCACCTATAGTACTGCATTCAGTTGGGAAGCCCTCAGTAAAGGAAAGACATGGACCTATTGGAATGCATCTGGAAGAAGGTCACAAGAATAATCCAAGGGATGGAACATAGACTAAAAGTGCTGAGGCTGTTTGACCTGGTGAAGGCTCTGGGGAGACCTGGTAGAAACCTTCCAGTCCCTTAAGGAGGAATGCAAGAAAGAAGGGGACAAATTTTAACAGGATCTATTGTGAAAGTACGACGTAGGAATAATTTCAAATAATAATAATAATAATAATAATAAAGTGAGATTTATCATAAATTTATATTGTATATAAAGAAAAAAGTTTTTTACAATAATGGTGGTGAAACACCAGAACAGGTTGCACAGAGATGTGGTGGATGTCTCATCCTTGGAGACATTCAAGGTCGGGCTGCAGAGAGCTCTGAGCAACTTGATCTAGTTGCAGATGTCCCTGTTAATTGTAGGGGAGTAAGACTAGATGACATGTAAAAGCCTCTTTCAATTTAAATGATTCTATGATTCTACTTTGTATCATGTGATACCTTTTTGTCCTTTATTCTGACTTTATTTTTTTGTGTTTTTTTTTTCCCCTTATTTCTAACTCCCAACATTGCTTAGTACAGTTTTATCTCCTCTTGCATAAAACAACAATTTCTGGCTGTAGGCTTTTTCAGATAATTCCAAAATGCCATTCATGTATTTCATTCTAGATTTTGTTTAGGACTTCATCAGCTTTGGAATTTTCTCAATTTAATCATGGTGTATTTGTGTGTATATAGACATCATTATTATCAATCATTGTCAATATGAGAGTTACTGGCATGATAAACTAAATCTCTTCCAGTTGTCTGTTATTAATCTTGTTACCTGATTGGAAAATTTGATATGACAAGAGACCTGAAATATACGGAGCATGTAGTTAAAATGACACTCCTACGGAAGACCATCATTGAGGATGTGAGAGGAAAAAGAAGGAAGTATATGAACCAGACAAAGGACAGAGAAATTAGAACTGAGGAGCACTGTAACTGCTGCGAAGACAGAACTGTGAAGTTTTATAGGTTCTTTACCAAATCCTGCTCTTAGTTCTGTATATGGCAGTTCTCTTTACAGTTTTCTTCTGAAAAGTGATATTTTCTTTCCTTATTTGTTTTCGAGCTGAGCCTTCAACTCATAATGAGTCTCGATCTGACTTTGTCATGTCTAATGTTTTCTGAAAATCTCATTCATGTGCACTATGTATGTACTATAATGTTATGTACACTAAGGCTATACACATAAATGAGTTCCCCATTTGTTGAAGCTTATATTCCTGCTAAGAATCCCGTGTCCTTCTTCCTCTATCGGAGGCAGTCCCCTGCCAAAAGCTTGTAATTTTTCTGTGAACAAGGCGACCAATGGTTTTCCTTAAATTACTAATAAACTGTCTACCTGTTCTAATTACACTTTTTAGTACTTCCTCATGGCTATCTGTGTCATGATACTAAAGAGATAAAGAAAGAACAAACTATAACCCTTTTTGGAGTCCAAATCATTTTTATACTTTTTTTTTCCCACAGTAATGTCAAGTAAACACATAATGTGTCAACTAATCATGGTGGACATCCTCTATGAAGTAAAAACTCTTTCTACAAAACAAATGCTTTAAAATCAACCAAGAAAACATACAATCGCCAATATTATAACTTTTTTTTACTTCTTGTGCCCCTTCTACATCTGACCAATATGTGCTTGACAAATGTTATCTTTTGCTTATCTTCTGCACTCACTAACCTTTCTTTCATATGTGGTAAAGGAAGAAACTCCTCCTAGCTGACTTCCTGTGGTACCAGAATTTGTATTTATCCTACCTAGTAATCTCATTTCATCACATATAACATAACTATGCTTTGGGCTGAGGCCACCCTATGTTCCATGTAATCCAATTAAGTTCACTGATCCTTAGACAACCACTGGTAGTTCCAGTCAGCAAGGAATTAATTACTTTGTTATAATGAAGTCTAGGTTATAGTTCAAAACAAAAGCATTTGGAAATATCTGCAAAGAACATCCCTTGACTACAATGGGATTGAGATTTTTTCTCTGACAAACCTTTTTGTTTCCATTTGGAAATGCTGAAGAATGGATAATCCATCAATACTGTCCACACAGTTCAAGAACTATTGTCAGGACATGTAAAATATGTCTAAAATTGGAAGCCCTGACACAATGCACATTCATGGCAATAACAGAGCATTTTTCTACAGAAGTCATGGACTTTGGATCAGATTTCATCACAGAGGAAATGATAAAATGTTTCAGAACTCAACTCCTGTTCTGTTAAATTAAATTAAACTGCTCTAGATCAAAGGAATGCCCGAATAGTTAGTACATAAAAACAAAAGGATCACACATTCTTAAAGAAAATGGAAAATAGTAATCATATTCAGAAGAAAAACGCAATAAAGAAAACAATTTGACATAATATTCTGTTGGCAAAAAAAGATATCTCAATTTCAATTTAATATTAAAAAATTGCTCACATTAATTCTCTTCAGTTTTCCAATATGCATGCATGAGCTGCAGATTGAGCTGCACAATTCATCATAAATGTTATTTGCCAATATAATGTCCAGAATCTGACTCTGACAAGAGAGAACAACTTACTTGCTACTTTACATCCTTCATATTCTGCATTCGTTGCTCCCTGTGTATGTTACAGTTTAGTAACACTATTTAGCAAAGTAATAAATAAATAAAGGTATGTGACACTGTTGATAGTGCCTGTTTGCTTATTTTACAAGCAGCAGTGGAAGAAGTATTTCAGGTTCAAAGTGAGGTAGTAATGCAGACTTAGAGTAATGTAAATTAAGTGTTACACTGTGGGTGCATGTCATACCATGAAATATGCAGTTTATTTGTTTTTCTTCAGCTAATTTCTTTTTTTTTTTAATTCAAATAGTTCTCAGTATTGAGCAGATAGGATGGAAATATCGCTGACAAACAGGTCAGGACCAGTTCAGGTCAAACTGATTCTCTGCACAAACTGAAGAACATGGACAAAATGATCTCATCATCATCTACAGCTGTCTAGGATGTCTTTTATCTTAAGTTTTTCATGCAGAATCCATATTCATGTAATCTTAGCTTAAGTCCCTGTCCTGACTTTGCTGTCTGTATACTTGTAAATTTTAAGGAAAGCTTGAACTGAACGTGGGTGTTAAAAGCATTGTGTGCAGAATGCTGACATCCACTTTGAGAATCCAGCACATTGCCATAATAGAGACACACATTACCATTCGTAAGAGTAAAGGAATACTCAGTACAGATCACACTGGAAATGCTGTTTTTTTTCTTTGGGAGTTCTGCTATGTATTTGCTGTTCCACAGCCTTGCTGCTTCTCACCTGGTATCCCTGTGTGTTCTTTAAATTAAAGTAATCACACGCATTGATGGAAATTTGGCTATGCTATTTCAGAGGAAAAAAAAAAAAAAAGATGATATTTTATATATATATATATGCTAAAATGGGAAAGATACTTGTGTTGCAGTTTTGCTGTGGAATAATGTATATCAAGATTGAGTGCCTACAGAATGCAAAGTCTAGAATTTGATTTATTTTTTATATATTTTTTCCACTCTAGAGCACTATCTTCTTGGCAGAACCATGGTTTGGACTTCACCCACCCATATCACAAGCAATACTGTAGCAACCAAAATGCTGGACTGTTGCAGCAAATACCCCCAAAACAATATTAGGTGGGGTCAAAATAAATAAATAAATAAATAAATTCCTTGACTCAAGCAGGACAGTTTCTAAACACAGACATAAAGGGCAGTTTCACAAGGCAGCGGGCTGATAAACAGCAAAATGACAGAATCCCCACCAACAGTTTTTGCCTGCATCTCGGCAGAAAGACAGACTGGCTGCTGCCCACGGAGAAGCAGTAGTTTGGGGCGTAGCACTGTCATCTGAACAATCCACTGTTTCTCATGCCCAGGACTTTTTCCTTTCTTGCAGACAGACTGGTTGTTCCTAGTCCTCAATTCTTGGTCACTACAACTAATTTTCTTCCTACTCTACTGAGAAATCTTGACTGGCTCTGCCACCAGCTTAGCTCGTACCACTTCAAAAACATTATGAATATATTGGCACATAACCCAGGCTAGAGCCTGAATAGCAATTTGTCTGGTTTATTCTCATTTTACTGAAGAAATTGTTTCTCTGACTCTGCTTGTACCATATGATGGCTTCTCATATGTAAACAGTTCACTGGAAATAGAGCTTAATTTAATCTCTTATTTTCTTTACATCAACCAAAAGATAATCAGAATAAGTGAGACCGTAGTCTCCCAGAATAGCCCCAGAAAGCATTCAGAACATGGGAACTACACTAGTGCTCTTTGCCAAAATGTTACCACTACAAGAGAATGTTTCCTTTTGCTAACTCTTTAGTTTTTAACCAGATTGTTTCTGAGGTTGTCTTCAGCAGCCAAAACTATGTGTGAATTTTGAGAAACTCAAAATCATCATAATAATACTAAAACAGGCTAATTCTTGCATTATGTTGCTTAGCGGGAAAGGAAAGACACAAAGATAGCATTGGAAGAAATAAGTGTAGCTGCATCTCACTGTAGTCAGAATAATTTGTTTGCCCTCATCTTGTGTATGATCTAAATGGGAGAAGATGTTTTATTTTTTCTTAATGGATCCAGCTGCAAGTAATTGTGAACGAACTAAATGGAATCAGCAATGATGGTCTAGGAAAGAAGTAAATGTTTTTTGTTTGTTTCTTTCTGGGAGGAAATGAAATAACCAAACATTTCTGAACTTAAGACAAGTCAGGCTCCGTAAGCACAGCACTCTTGTCTTTATTAGCTAAGATGTCACAACCCTGAGATCCAGCTCTCCACGAGACTACCAAAGAGGGACATACAGAAAGGTTAACTGAAGCCTCAGCATGACTGATCCCCTACAGCGTTGCCAAACTCAATGGGAAAAGGCAGCTTCTTTCAGAGGACTGTTCAGAAAAAGAACTCAATCTGGCTACTCTGATTCAAATTCTAGGGTATCCTGTGTCACTCCACTGCTGGCATTTCCCCCACTAATTTATCTCTAGTGACTAGCACTTACTCTTCTTCTTCAACTGCTGCACAAATTAATCCTGATGAATCTCACATAAACCTTCCCATTGATGAATAAAAACACTCTTAAATTTTAAAAGAACAGACAATAAAATCAGGTAGGAACTTCAAGCAACAACTTGCAAGACCCAAACCTGGGAAATGGCATCTCCAGGTTGAAACGCACGTATGTAAAGGGTGTCTTTTCCAACAGTACATTTCACTAGCTGTTAGGGTGACTGGCTTCCAGTATGTCTTTTTCTTGTACCTAAGTTCTGTTGTGATCCACAAACCAAGTAATTATCTCCCAGTATGTGCAGTTTTAGAGGACACTTACTAATCGTTCCACAATACATTGACAAGGAGGAGAATGGAAATTGAGTAATTCTCCCCAGAAGCTGTAGAGCACTGCTCCTTTTACCCCTCCAACAGAAAGCATTTCAACTTGCATGGAGTGATTTACTGCATCAACCCATCCTTAAGGACCACAGTAATCATGTTGCTCTTTAGTGAAATGGAACTGTCACCTTTCCTCCACTGTCTTATAATATAGGGCTAGCTAAAACCATAAATGCTAGAGAGAGTTTATGGCCGCAAATCTTCTCATGGTATAACATTAAAGTCCCTAACTCTTAGTGAAATAATCAGATGCCTCTTTTGCTCCTTCAACACACCAGCCACCTCAGAACATGTCTTGTTGCTTATCCACTGCCCTCTTCAGTGCCAGGCAATGACAAGGCTTTCAGCACGAGTAATCCCACTGACAGAAACAGGACTGTTTAACTACTAGTATCTTCTCTGCAGAGTTGGGCTTCACAGATCTGTACAGTAGAACCATGATTTTCTTTGTAAAATGCAAAAGCAGGGACAGAAAGGAAAATAAAGGGATAATAATACAGGTTAATTTTCTACTAAAGAAGAAAGATTATAAAGGGTAATGTTGGGTGTATTTTTGCACATGTACCACTGCAAAGAAGTTTGAAAGAAGTAAGGAGGAAACACAAACTGTTATAGGAAATATTTTTGGCTTGGTCTGTTTGTTCACACGGTTCCTACGTCATTCTTTAAGAGAAGAAATTCTGTTCTTCACCTTGGAGATAATTCACTCCACTCTAAAATTTGAAAATTACTAAAATGACACCCTTCAATGACACTGCAATAGCACATTTTCATATCTTCTTGCCCATTTTAATCAATAATAGTTCAGAAGCATCACTAAATCAGCCATCACTTGGTATGACCCCATTGAAATTAAATGTGGAGAAAGCCTAAATTGTTCAGCTGGAATATATTATGGGTATGCCTAACTCTCATAATCACGTTCTATCCAACATGTAAATTAACTTTTCTTCAAATGATAATGCATAGTAAACAGTGCAGACTGTGTTACTTTGTTACTGTGATAAACAGTATGAATTTTGCTGTACCAAATTCAGTATCCAAATGCAACAAATAAATTAAACTGCCAAGCAATTTGAAGATGAATTATTTTATGAATTGCAACCCTGCGTGAGAACTATCAGATACTAGAATTCTGATTTATTTTTTTTCACGTGCTACCTGTTTGAAACTTTATGATGTTTAAAGAGACTTTCTTAGCCTGCCATTTGCTCAAGATTATCTCATTGCAAATACTGGCTGCTCTAAATTAGAACTGATTTAATTGAAATTTAGGTCATATTTCACATCTCTTTATAGTAACAGATTAATTCTGAGTGTAGTTATGGCTTATAAAACTGGCTCTTATTATCAGAAATGCAGATTTCACTTTTTTGCAAATTACCTGAAGTACTTCCTTAAAATCTGTCACTTGGACAAACATTCCTACCAATAAATCATTCATTAAAACAATCAGATAAAGTGCACATGAAATATGTATGAACACAGTTGAAATTAGTTTATTTAAAAGTTGGAGTGAATATTTGCAGACAGCTTTCTGAAGCATTCATCCAGCACTACTGACAACAGCACTGTTGTCGAATAAAAAGAAATGACACCTGAAAATAGAAGGGCTGAACGCATACTGTTAGAAAACTGTAAAAGATATTGCTGGGATGGCAAAATTTTTCACAGGAAAAAAATACACCAAACAATTACTTCTTCATTGCATATTCCATGCTGAGAATGTTCATACTTGTCTGGGCAGACACAAACCTGTATTTTTAAAAGGGGAGTTAAAATCGGAAGGAAAAACACATGGTGGAGTCATCATAAATGCCAGTAATTCAAAATGAGGAGATGGAAGATCGTTTGATAGAACTGTAAATTACCAGGGTGTGTTCCAAAGCAGATTTATTCAGTCACTAGTTCTTTATACTCTACAGAAACACTGATTTCACATCCAACTTGTTCACTCTTGCTTCTGGATGGGAAAAAAAAAAAGATTCATATATTTATATTTTTTGTTATTTATATATATCATCTCTGCTGCATTCATCATATTCCTCCTTTAAAGAAATTACTTGGTGACTTGGTGAGGATTCAAAGCATTTTACAAACGTGAACTAGTTAAATTTCACAACACTTTTATAAGGGAGAAAATTAAGTTTTAAAATTCTCATTTGTCAGATAAGGAAGCTTAGAGACAAAGAATAAGCAGTGGAATAAGGAGCTTCTCTAGCCCATTCCTCTGGCCAGTAACATACTGGGGCATAGGATGAAGTCCTCTGCATCCATAGCCTACCGACCTTTTTACTTCTTTCCCTTTCCACACATATTACTATTTCTGTCATCATTTTAGTTCAAACAAACTAATTTCATACACTCAAACTTGTCTTTCTCTCAGGAATACAAAGTGCCAGAGGATACTGAAAACACTGCCAAATATTGTAGTGACCAAGAGCCACACTAACATGGACCACTAGTGATGGCTCCGCAGCTAGTGATGGCTCTGCAGCTTCTTTGTTAGGGTAGCAATAAAATGGATAAAGTCCAAATATATTTCTCTTATTTCACATCTCTCCCTCCCGTCTTTCTTCTAGGAGTCCCTTTGTTCCATTTTCAAATCTTCCTTGACTTTGAAAGACAGAAAGGAAAAGTGAAATTGTGTGAATATACTACTACACTATCCTGGAACACGGAGAAAATCAGGAAAAATTACAAAGATGGAAAAATCAAAAAAAGTGATGTTTTGTAACTTAAAGGAGAACTTTTTGGGTTACAATGACTTAGAATAAAAATATCGCTTCCAAGCAAATTTGAAATGAATGAAATATTATTTTTGTATGTATTGAAAAATTCTGTATGAAACTTTTCTGAATAGGAGAAGGATACTTTGGGCAGCTTTTTCCATACAGAAACCTGAGATTTTAAGGGAAGAGTATGGGATTATAAATGGAGAGAAACTTCCCAAAACCAATTAGGGCTCTTTTACTGTGTTCACCTCTGACCACTTTCATTTTTCTCTATTCAGCTAGCTTAGTTTGTTTACATAGGGCACATCACGAAAAAGCAGTAATCAAGAAGTTAATTGTGCTATAGTCCTTACACAGATTTCCTCTAAAGGGCCAAAGCATCATTTTTTCAATTCCCCCCTCTTTCTGCAGTCGCCTTTAAAATACATTCTTGGGGCAAGCAGTGTGCTTTGCTAGACGGTTAAGGTTGCATATAGGAAGTCTGTTCTGAGAAGGAGATGAAGACAGGCTGTAAACACTTGGCTGGACCCAAGTCACGCTTAAGACACCTGAACCACTCTATGAGATAGTACCATGTGATAAAGCAAAGCAAACTCAAGATGCTATGGAGAGGAGCACAGGACAGGAACCTTGGCTAACCCCAGAAATACAGTTCAAGTTGCAAACATTTCATCAGTGGCCAGAATTGTCCTCACACAGGCAGGGATTTGTTGAGAACATATAATAAATGTAAATTAACCCCTCAGCTTTTTCTCTCAAAGCTTCTGAAGGGTGCTGAATACCACACACATCTGAGGCCTTCGATTTGTATTAGATATATGTAGCTCTATCAACATTTAAGAAAAAACAGCTACCAGGAAAAATGTTTTTATTTTCACTGAAAATTCCATTTTATTGCCAGTTCATTTGAAAAGTGTATTTCTTAAATATGGTATCACTGCAATAAGCCAAATGGGACATAAAGCAGTCTGTGTTTGATGAAGTTCCTCTGCTATGTGATTCTCTACAATACATTTTAAAAATAGCAAACTTCTGTCAGACGCAGATTCATTTATGTTACACCAGCACCACAACACACACACAAAAGAAATACCTGAAGCTCACACAAAACACTTGCTAATGCACGTGTTGGTTTAATCCAAAGATGTAGGTTAGTTTTAACAGGTAATTGGAACAACTTGCAACACACGCCAGAAAAATGCAGCAGGCTTCCATCTGTACTTTGCTTCAATCTGATAATATTCAATGGATTTTCATGTGACCACCCTGACCTATCAAGAACTCCTGCTGACTTTCAAGATTGACAGTAATGCCAGGGAGAAGCTTATGAATCAGGGCACATCTGCTAAGGCACGTAAACCTCATTTTTAATAATGCCTGGAGCATTTAGGCACAGATCTTGGAAGGGATATTAGCAGTAATACATTTTTTTTAAAGACCACAGCCCCAGTACCTAAATTGCCCAATCTTCGAAATAACCTACCCTGCTAAGGATGTTAAGAGTCTAAATGATAAACAAGCTTTAAAGAGCTTTGAGATCCACAGTGTGTGCCATACAATATAAACCACAAATAGATGTTTCCTTGACATATCCCAAAAGCGTTCTAAAATGCTTTATGTAATAATGTACAGCAAACTCAGGACTTTTCTGAGAAGCTCTTATATAGAAAATAGTGAACACAGGGAGAAAGTAAACAAAGACTGCGATAGTACGGATGTGTTTTTCTGTTTTGGGGGTGTTGTTTTTTTTTTTACAGGGGGTGGGGAAGTTGAGGGGTGGGGGTTATTTGGTTGGTTGATGTTTTTTTGGGGAGTGTGGAGGGGTTATAACTGTACTGTTGCATGTGATGGCCTTCAGCTGAACTTCTCTGTGACCTTATAGCCAAAAAGCCTGTCTATTTCACTGGTGAGGAATTCTTATTCCTAAGGCATCATGGAGTTAGTGTGGTGAGTTAAGAGCTGCCCAAGCTTTGCTCACTAGACCACTCACAAGTGAGTCTTGTAATTGAGGGTCTCTAAGAAATGTGTTAGGTGTTTTTAATCTGCCCTAAATGCATCCCAGGGGCAAGGCTGCAATGTTTTAACTAAACATTTCACTTAAGAATGCCTCTGCGGTTATCTAAGGTGTTGAGATCATGTTGATGAGGGAATCCAGGAGAATAAAGCAAGAAGAGACTGAGAAGTGAATGCAGAGATAATGGTGAGAGATAAAAAGAGAATATTAAAACTAAAGAAAGAAATCTAATGGCAAAAGATAACTGGAGAGGGGCAAGTCTCCCTCAGAGAGGGAGTTTATTTTGGAATGATGCACTAAACCCGCCTCCATTTCAACTTACAAGCTGATTCAGCACTACCTGTCATTCAGATCATGTCTCAACAGCAAAGGCACTGCTGTGAGAAGCAAACTGTAAAACCAACAGGTGCAGAGAACATGCTGCTGCCGCTATGTCTCAAACAATAAAATAAAACACAAGTCATACATTTAACATCAGCTACAAAATCTTGAGGTGGAAGAAATTGCTACAGGAATAAAAGCAAAAACCAAGCATCCCCCCTGCTCTGGCAGTGCTTATGTTATTGGGGTTTTTTATCTATCTATCTGTCTATCTATCTATCTATCTATCTATCTATCTATCTATCTATCTATCTGTCTGTCTGTCTGTCTGTCTATCTATCTATCTATTCTCAGCATCCTTCTTGTGCAGTATCTGTGCGTGTTTGTGCATGTGTATTTGCACTATGCCTGCTTTTTTTTCCCCTTTAATCTACCCTTCTCTACCCTATTTTTGACCGGTTTACTTATAAAAGATAGAATCTGTTTTCTTCTTCTCATTACAAATCACATTTTGTGAGCTGCTTGGAGACTTCCTGGCCAAAAGTGTTCTCTATTCATTTAAATTATTGTTATTGTTATTAGTAATATTCTTTTTTTTTCACATTAATAAAAGTATGAGTGCTGTGACTGGAAATGCAGAATGCCTCAATCCACACATTTGGGGTGAATTTGTGTCTGCGTGCAAAGGTGAGCAGCTAACCTTACTAACTAGCACAGCTTTAGCCTTTCATATTGCAAACAGGGAAAGATTTTGTGTAAGCACTTCTCGAGCATGAATAACAGCACTCTCCAGGTGCCAAAATTCTGCCGCCCCAGCCCCCTCCACCTTTTCACTGTGCTCCCCAGCAAGCACCCATGTGCCTGCCCGTATGCATTCCCCCGCAGGCAGAAGACCCTCAGCAGAGCCTGGAAGCCAATTCCAGAGGTAACGCGGCAAGGGAAAACCTCGCAGGAACTGCAGTTAGCCAACTGCCATATGCCCCGACAAAGCTACCAACAGCAGTGGCGAGCCCAGGGAGTGCTTTTATCATTAGCCCCTCACCCAGCAGTAGAGGAAACTCATTTAGCCCCATGCTGGACTTTCATTAGGAGAGACTTGCATCAGATGGTCACAGTGTTCTGGCACCGGTGTCGCCTGGTCCGTTGCTGGAGACGTGGCCATATCTCACCCCAGCAGGGTTCTCCAGATTGGAGCGCTCCTCCTTGACAGATGCCAAGACAGCAGCAGTAGCAGCAACAAAAGCAGCCTGTCTTGGAGCTATCTATCTTTTATGCTGGCAAAGTGCAGCCCTGAAACTTTTCAGAGGTGGCTTTTTAAAAAAGAGCTATTTCTGTTAAATAAGCGATTGACAGGTAAGCAGTCTGTATGGATGAGGAGAAATAAGGAAAAATAAAATAGCCCTGAAATTATAACTTGAAACGAAAGCAAGCAGCATAGAAGCTGTCACTGACAATTCTTATTTCTAACCTTGGGACTGTAATAAAAAATCAATGAAGCAAAAGATGTCAATACTCTAATAACAAAAATGTGCAACCACTACATTCCCCTCGTAATGTTTTCGTCACTTATGCTAAAAGCATTCAAAATTGGAAGCTGAGGTATCACGAACTACATTTTTCTCTTTCCATAAATATCCCATCATTTTAGAATGATTGTATTGCTTGCAGGAGAGGATTTTTGAGATGAGATGGACTGAAACATTATTTTTTGACACTGAGATGTGAGTTTTTCAGAGTCCACAGTGATTCTGTCAAATATGACTGAAAAGAAAGAACAAAGTCATTAGAGCACTTCGAGTATTTTCACTGTCATCCTGCCAGCTTCTCAAAATGGATATTAAGTATTTAAATCCCTTTGCAGTAGACCACACTGTACAAATCTGCACTGTGCAGACACTTTATAAACTGATATGAGTTAACAAAGAAACGCTTTAAATAAATCTTCAGATTTTATCAGTGTGTATCAGTATGATCTTCCGTGTTTAATAAAAACAAACACACCCAAAGTAGAAAACAAGCTTTTATAAATCCATTGTTTCTCTCACTTTCTTTTCCCATCACCAAAGTAGAAAAAGTTATTCCACACCATTCAGAGCATATGCGTTACAACAGCCTTTGGGAAAAGTAAAATATTGGTAATTACCTTTTACAGAAAGGGGAGAAAATAGGAAGAGAGAGCTGACATCCTGGCTCCTTGAGTGAAAACTGTAGCCCTGACACAGGCCCTTTGGTTACACACAAGCATGGATGTAGAATATATAAAAGTTGGGTGCTGTGGTGTACAGAATGAAGCAGTCAGGAAGATGAGATGCAACCTAGGAGGAGAGGGATCTAGCTTCATGATGCAACCTAGGAGGAGAGGGATCTAGCTTCATGTTTGTGTTAGCTAAACTTGGTGTCTAGCTCTTCCCACACTTCTGGTGGGAACCCATAGCCCAACACACCCTCCTAACATCACAGCTATGCTCCTTTACCATCCAGCTTCCCACAGTCTTTCCCAAAGCGCATGCAAGTGAACAGGACTGGATTAGTGGTGATCTGTGTCCAAGGCAGGTGCTCTGACACCAGCATCCGCTTTGCCTTTAGGCCTGGGTACCATCAGTGACTGCCACTGGTGCTCTGCACATCTCACCAATGTGCAGAGCCCTTCCTTTTCTGTGCGGCATTGTGTGAACAATGGTTTGAGCATAAATTCGACGGAACAACAGAGAGTATTTTTTTCTTTACTTCATGCACAAGCCATTATTTTATCACTTGTTATTTTCAAAAGGGGTAGATTCTCCATTCTATTAAATCAGTTTTATGCTAGCTCAGTGCAACTGTGCTTTGGCATGTAAACACACCTGATGTGAGAATGTGAGAACGCGGTGACCTATGGGCCACACAGGTTATTAGGGGCCTGGTGCATCTTCCCCATGAAGAAAGGCTGAGAGATCTGGGACTCTTCAGTCTGGAGAAGACCTGCTTGGACACTTTCCTGCTCAACTGATTGTGGGAAACCTGCTTTAGGAGGGGGATTGTACTCAGTGATCTCCAGAGGTCCCTTCCAATCCTTGTGATTCTATAACCTGGGCTGTAACCAGGGACTGCAGCCAAATTCAGACGAGCCCTGCCAGTCAAAGAGTCAAATCTGCTGCCTGAAGCTGAAACTTGAGGTGGGAAAAGGACAGAAAGATATACATGACACAGGGATGTGAAATAATTTAATTAATATTTTTATAGATTTTCTGTACACCAGCAACCTGACAGGCCAGGCTGCAAAGAGGGCAGCCCAGGCACTGCTTTCCGAGTGCAGGCCTTGCTGGGGACTGCTGCTTCGCTTGACAGAGATCACTCAGAAGAAGCAACCAGCGTCTTCGTTCATCCAACTATTATTAATATTCTTATCGTTCGTTTATTTATTTATAGGCAAAGAAGAGCCGTGCGTGATGCTGGCAGCCAGAGGAAGGCAAGCACGCTGCCCCCCACCATCACATCACGGGCTTTTGTTCTCTCCTGCAGGCGGCTGGAGCTCCAACAGGGTGCAAGTGCGAAATGAAGAACAGCAATGAAAAAAATGTATACATTTTTATGCCGAAAACACCGCAGTTAGCAGCTAATAGCGCTGTACACGGGTTCAGGCCGCCGCCGGGCCGGGCCGGGCCGGGCCGAGCTGCGCCTCCTCCGCCGGTGTTGAGGCGCCACCTACCGGGAGACGGCGGCAGCGGCCCCTCGGGCTGCGGGCTGAAAGCCTGGGGGACGGGCGGGCGTAAGCGCGTGTGTAAGCGCCTATATCCGCGCATACATCAGTTAGGTCGTAAAAAGAAGGGTAATATTTAGCACACATGAGGTCAAACTAAAGAAGGGAAAAGGGAAAAGGGAAGGGACGGGAAGGGAAGGGAAGGGAAGGGAAGGGAAGGGAAGGGAAGGGAAGGGAAGGGAAGGGAAGGGAGAGGGAAGAGGGGAGGGGAGGGGAGGGGAGGGGAGGAAGGAAAGGAAAGGAAAGGAAAGAAAGGAAAGGAAAGGGAAAGGAAAGGAAAGGAAAGGAAAGGAAAGGAAAGGAAAGGAAAGGAAAGGAAAGGAAAGGAAAGGAAAGGAAAGGAAAGGAAAGGAAAGGAAAGGAAAGGAAAGGAAAGGAAAGGAAAGGAAAGGAAAGGAAAGGAAAGGAAAGGAAAGGAAAGGAAAGGAAAGGAAAGGAAAGGAAAGGAAAGGAAAGGAAAGGAAAGGAAAGGAAAGGAAAGGAAAGGAAAGGAAAGGAAAGGAAAGGAAAGGAAAGGAAAGGAAAGGAAAGGAAAGGAAAGGAAAGGAAAGGAAAGGAAAGGAAAGGAAAGGAAAGGAAAGGAAAGGAAAGGAAAGGAAAGGAAAGGAAGAAAGAGAAAGAAAAGAAAAGAAAAGAAAAGAAAAGAAAAGAAAAGAAAAGAA
Organism: Oreortyx pictus; assembly: GCA_036925125.1. Lineage (NCBI taxonomy): Eukaryota > Metazoa > Chordata > Aves > Galliformes > Odontophoridae > Oreortyx > Oreortyx pictus. The sequence goes on along the minus strand of JAUPFR010000003.1, from coordinate 81,145,466 downwards.
AAGAAAAGAAAAGAAAAGAAAAGAAAAGAAAAGAAAAGAAAAGAAGAAAAGAAAAGAAAAGAAAAGAAAAGAAAAGAAAAGAAAAGAAAGAAAAGAAAAAAAGAATAGATGAAAGGAGTGACAGTTTATTTCATCAGTATGGCCTGAGCCCTCCTGAACCACTGCTTTCTGATCAGGCAATACCACACTGCCATGAACTTTGTGATCTCCTGTCAGCCTGTCCTCTGGAATAGGTGAGAGGCCCAGAGTAGACTCAGGGTGTGAAATGGCAAAGGTTGCATTATTTTACACCAGTGACACTGCAGCGTTATGGGATGGGTGGAAGGGAGCAGAGGAGGATTCTTGTTTTTAATTGCTTCCATTTGTCCTCCGCCTTGATTGGGAATGAAATAGATTTAAGCGAATGTGTCCTGACCACAGGAAGGAATTATGTTAAACGTTTTAATTATATGGAGAGTAAAACAAAGTAAAAGCAGAACAATGAAGTCAAAATATAAAGAAAGGAAAGCTAATTAATGGAACATTAACATAAGAATTTAATGTAACCAGGCCAAATCTGGTTTGTGGAATGAAAAGAAGGAAAAGAGCTCCATTGTCCTTAAAAGAAGTGAGCACAATCCTGAGTTCAGTGCTCTGCATACACCCCAACTGCCTTGAAGTGGGTTGCTTCCGCTGAAAAGATGGTTTACAATTTGGATTCAACATCTTTAAGAAGCTGTGAAACAACCTATTTAGCCTTGAAATCAGTCGGAAAGCCAGGCATACAGTAATTCAACAAAATAATTACAAATCTCTAAGCAATATGTAGCTGTGGATGTCTTCCAAAGTACTCTTTAAGTAAAAACACTTGCCATGGGCCTATATGTGAAATAAGACATGTTTTGTTATGAGACACCCAACTTCCAGGCATAGTTTTTCACACATGCTGTGTTACACCCTAAATGTAGACACTTTATACAGTGTGAGGGTCCACTCCCCTCAGCTTGCACTGTAGTCAATGGAGAATTGAAAAAGAAGATGCAATGCTAATGCTAAAATTTGACTACTGCTCTGAATCAGGCTAATGAGAAGACCCATTCTGTCAGTCCACTGACTTCAGAAGGATTCCAGGAAGCCCACTTGGCTGGTTTAATTGGTCAGTGTTAGATTGCAGAGTTTCCACAAGCAATTTATTTCCTTTCAAATACCTCTGCTAAGATGTATCCATGATGACAGTTGTGTTCCATATGTCTCCCTTCCTCCATGACTCCAGCTGATAGCAAACTGATGTATAAAGCACATTTCCTACGAGGAGATATTTCAAGTAGATTCTTCTCCATTCAAAGTATATTTTTTTGGCTTTTTCACACTGCTCGTGCTCATAATGTATGTGCATGAGCAGAAGAGATGGAGGTCATGTTAAAGATTCTTAATTATTTGGCCCAAATGATGTCTCAGCTTGTATGACAGTTGGTGTTCCTATGAGATTGTAATTATATTCCCTGACTTTTAGCCAAGTTTGCAGACCTGTTGATGACACTTAAGTAAACGCAAAAAACTCAAAGCATTTGAAAGGTTTCACAAGTTGTCAGATACAAATTTTAAGCAGAAACTCGAAGATCTTAACAGGCTGTGACTGGATTACTTAAACATTCATAAATACAAGCACAATGCTAAGTATCCACATCAAAAATTTATCAGATTTTCACAGCTAGGCATGCAAGTGTCTGGCTGATCTGGACAAAATTTGCAATGTGGGTCAAAGAACCTCATTCTGTATTTAGGATTTAATCTAAAGCGTGATCATCCTAAGGGGAGGTTTACTGTTGTCTATCACGTGAGACAAAGCCAGTCTTTCTCAAGGAGGGGAAGGAAACAAGAATCTTAGTGTAAGAGGGAGTATAGGGATTCCTAATTCATACTGTAGTCTATTGGAGAAGTACTTGTTTTGTTTTTTAAAGAGGCTAACTAGCTAAATACATTTGGAATACACATATGTCAATAGAGAAAATTAATTATAGCATAGTTGTTTTTAAAATATATTTGTGCTTTGTATGTGCACAGTAAATGCACTGCAGATTAAGTACTGCTAGTGAGTGAGATGTTAAATTATGTGTATCCATTGAAAGTGATATTGTACTTTTTCAAACTTCATTTTAATATTCAGATTTAGATATTTCCCACTGAATAGTAAGAACTATTACCAATATCACTTCAGGAATAAATGTAAGGGTGTTTCTTTAATTTATATTCCAAAACTTGTAGTCATGAATGATTTGGATGAGCCTGAGTCATACCTGACATCTCATACTGAGGTTAGGGTCAAAATTAACCTCCCAAATCTACAAAATTTGCAACCTAGAAGCTATCAAATTTTGTGTCCAGAAACATATGTAGTTCAGAATATTTCAACGTTATCATCCAAATGTTCTGGATATGGGAGGTATCTAAGCAGTGGAGACAAAATTCATTATCTTTTTGCGTCTCCTGTCTTGTAGGTTTCTACGTTCCTGAGGATATACTTGTGAAAACAGCTTTCAAATGAGCAAAGTTTGGAAAATCATTCTTCAGAAGTTTGCCAGCTCCACCTTACACTCTCCTAGTATCCATAAGCTCTCCCCCACAAGCTACCCAGTGGAGGATTGCTTTCAAGCATCCCTCTCTTCCAGGCATTCTTGAGATGGCTGCAGAAAACCAGACTTATGACCTGATGACAGGAAAAGGAAAAACCCAGTGCTTCGAGGGTGAGCTAGGTCTGCTGTATATGATATAAGACAAGCTGCTTTGGGGCACCACAACTAGTGTATGATGACAGAAGAGGCCAATGTTGCATAACAGTTTGATCTTTTTTTACTTCTCTATTAGAGGAAAAATATGTCTGCCAAATAATATTCTTCCAGGTAGAGAAGACCAGACAAATAAATGCACCATGCAAGAATGTCTAGAGGAAAGTACAGATCAGTGTGCTACGCACATAAAGATGATATTCACTAAAATCCAAAATGAATCACATTTGAAATTGAAATGCATTGCGTCAGTTGTCTCTTCTGATGATATATTTGTTTTTTTTTTTTCCCCAGATGGTTAATTTTCTTTAAATACAGAAATGCTAGGAAAAGTCAAAAGGGTACAAACTTTTTCTGGAGCTAGTAATGTAAGTAAATGGTAATTCCTATCATTCCTGGATACCTTGTTGTATTAAAATATTCCTTCTGGACTGGATCAAACCTTCACTTTATTGTTGAGGATAGTCAGTATTCAGGTATAAATATACCTGGAAGAGCAGAGGGCTTGGTATCACTTCACTGTAGGCCAGCTCTAGTGAGAGACTGTTCCAGGCCTCAATGGAAGCAACTATTTTGCTGTTTTCATATTTGTTTTACATTTTCTTTAGCACACGCACTGTTCCATAATGTTATAATTATCTCTGAGTGTGAAAATGCAGCAACAATGTTGTCTTTGCAGTGACTACATACAACATAGCTAATTGCCAGCAGTAAGAAAAAGGAGCTATGCAAGGAATTATTCCTCTCCATTCTATTGTGTTGATAGTACCTGAGCACAAAAGATGAGGGACATGCAAAGGCAAGAGTCTAGCTGGTATATCAATAATAGCTGATTTAGGTAGCATCTTCTCTTAGAAGACAGGTAAGTCAAAGAAAGGTACTCAGATATAGTCTTCAACATCAGGGGTGCAAGTAACTGTGGTAAACTATTGCAAACTAAACATATAACAGAAGTGGTTAAACTCAGTTCAGAAGTCCAGAGCAGGTTGAAAGGCTACAAGGAGTGTTCTGCTTTGATAAGTATGCCTGTGGTCCTCAAAATTTTCTCTGAAGTAGACCATTGATGCTTGATCATTACAAAATGACTTTCTCTTCTTCAGCCCACCTGTGCTTCTGTAACTGCTAGCAGGCACTGAAGTTACAATACTGAAGAGAAGTAACAGATTTGCAAATCGATTTAAGTGTCTCACACCTTTTAATGGTGGAGAATGACTACAAGGCATGCGCTGAAGACTACGATATGGATAGTTCTTTTTTATTAAAGTGCTACTATCATTTTTATGAATTAAATGTAGCAGTGAGGCATCTGTGTCTGCGTATTTGTACAAGATATCTATACATATTCCTACAAAGTAGACTTACTGAATAAGCTTTCCAAGATCTTGAAATAATATATTATAGTGTTAAGCACTCAAACACCAAGTGATCACCACAGATATAGAGAACTTCCTTGAATGACTCTAATTTAACAGCTTCTGGAATGTATTTATATAACTCTAGATGGATTTCTGTAATGGACGTAATTTCATTTTGTCAGAGCAGATCAAAGTACATCTTATATTTGGCAGCTAGCCTCACCCAAACTTGTAGTGTTCTTGATTTAGAGAAGTTGGTTGGATGAACCCTAGAATTCTTTCCATGTTCCGGTCTTCTTTCCATCCTCCATCTTTCTTCTTCCCTTCCCAAAGCCAGCCTTCATCAGCTTCAAGACAGGGGTACTGTTATGGAAGCATTGACTTTCCATGAATACAGCGTAAGTCAAGCGTGCCATGTCAGTATTGCATAGATTTATTGTGAGACTAAGAGATCTTTAGCTTGCCACACATTAATTTCAGCTGGTGTGATATGTGGTTGCGAAGAGCTATGAATTTAAATAGGGACTGTGCTTGCTCCTACATATAAGAACTAGCAATCAGCTTAGGGATGGAGAACACTTTTTCATTTCAGAGTACAATGAAAGCCAGGGAGAGATAGTCATTACTGTCACAGATGTCAAAGCATTTACAGACTGTAAACAGCAAATGATGAGATACATGGGTGATTGTTGAATTTCTTCTTACATGAGAGTCATGACCAACCATAAGTTCCCAAGTGTAATTCCTCCAGGATTCCACATATTTCATTGAGAACAACCAATAATTTTCCAAATGCAAAAGCTTGTCTGTCAGATGCTCAGTATTGAAAGCAAAGTTGCAAGCAGAAAAGAACATCTATCTGAAAAGACCAAAAAAAAAAAAAAAAGAAAGAAGAAAGAAGAAAAAAAGAAAGAAGAGAGAAGGGGAGGGGAATGTCTACAAATTTGGATCATAGCTGAAATTTTTCCTTTAGTCTAAAAGTGGTAGGAATTGGAGAAAGAATGTGGAAATGTGCCAAAAGGGCTGTTGTGGTTTATCTTGGCAAGTAGCTCAGCATCACAGTCATTTGCTCACTCCCCTCACCTCCCAGTGGAATGGAGGAGAGAATCAGAAAAAAGGCAAAATTCATGCATTGCGATAAAGACAGTTTAACAGAGCAGGAAAGGATGAGAAAATAGATAATAATCATGATAAAAGTATATAGAGAAAAAATGACGCATAATGCAATTGTTCACGTCCCACTGACTGATGCCAAAATCATCCATGAGCAGTGGCAGGCTCCCCCAGCCAACTCTCCCTGTTTAATTGTTCAATATGATGCCACATGGTATGAAATATCCCTTTTGCCAGTTTGGATCAGGTGACGTGGTTGTGTCTCCTCCCATCTCCTTGTGCACCCTCAGCCTGCTCACTGTCAAGACTGTGTGAAAAGCTAAAAAGTCCTTGGCTCTGTGTAAGCACTGCTGAGCAATAACTAAAACATCAGTGTGTTACCAACATTATTCATATCCTAAATCCAAAACACAGCACCATACCAGCTACTAGAAAGAAAATTAACTCTATCTCAGTTGAAAACAGTACAATATCCATCCCTTATTCCATACTATCTACATCATGCTCGGGTCCTATACTTTCCAGCACATCCCAGTTAATCACCACCACCTTTCCAGTCTTTTGGTGTAAATATACAGATATATAATTCCCTTTGTCTGTGGACCATCCCTCTAAAATGTCCATGGAGTGAATCTAGTCTATGACTGGGCTCCATCTGTCATAACAGTCCTCCAGGGCAGGAGAAATGTGTGGGATCACATGTAAATTTAGGAAATAGTGATGAAAGTATCTCTGCATAATTTGTTTGTTTCTAATGAAAAACAGTTGTTAATGGTTAAGTTTTGTCAGTGACCAATGCCATTCTGCTGAAGCCAGGCATGCTCTGAGGGCAGCTGGAGCCCAGCCAGAATGACATGACCATGATCAAGGTCATAGGTCCTCACATGCCAAGTAGTACAGTCTGGTTCATAATCTTTACAAACTCTCTTTTTTCCATGGGGAAGTGAACTGGAAATGTAGTCAGCTGTACATGTTAGCATTTTAAAATCCTTATCTCCTTTTGATATAAAAATAAAGCTACTAGTTATTTTTTGTTTCATTATTAAGCCCTTGGTTTTTACAGGGATTTTAGAACTTGCCCTAGATTAGAAGCAAAAATAGTAAGGGCCCCTTTTCACTAGAAATAAGATTTAAAGGTATTAAGGGGTATATGCCCTCCTTTTTAGCAATCACCACAGGGAGTTATTTTTTTTTCCCTACCCTGAAAAAAACAACCACCGTAGCTGAAAACATTTTTTTTCAGTTTTGTAAATATTATTTGTAGTAATATTCCACTAACACACATAGAAGAGAGCTATGAGATAGAAGAGAATTATGTCCTTTCACATTTTTTTTTTTTCTGGCTAAAATTGGACTTGCTATGAATAGTTGGTACACAGCCCAGTGCAGGGGGATTGGACTGAATGTTGAGACAGGTGTATTTTTGGCTCAACCACAGCCCCAATATGTACTTGTAGTCTCTTTGCATCAGTTTTCCTTTGTATCCTAGTTTGCCTGTTCTACTTATGCAAAAGCTTTGACTTCTAAGATGTAGCGTCTCACAATGTTTTTATGTCCCAAACATCACTCTATGCTTTAATCCTTCTGCTCTGTTAGTACTGAAATAACAGCAGCCTTTCAACGGCTGCCTCGTCAGAGTAGCTGGGCAGCTTTGACATCATGCTTTCTTCTTAAATAGAGCTGTGTTTCAGCAGTTAAGAACAAACTATTATGCGAATGCAGGAACAAATGGAAATGGCTACATCGTGTATGGGAATCATTATGTTCCTGCCATTACAGTCAGCCACATTTTCAGCTCTTTCCAGAATCAGGGCCTTAGCTTGAAACACCATTACACTCTTCAAGTTCTGCTTTCTGCAGAACCTGGCTGGATTTTTTTGGAGGTTCTTGGTGATTGTGATTGCATATCCTGAACCACTGCTGCTGCTAACTATTCAGTGACCTCATCAATCTCTGACTCTGCTGCCAGACAGTTCCCCTTCCATTTCTTGGTGTTGGCAAACAAATTCTGATGTAAGACTCAATCAGTTTTAAAGAGGCAGTCATATTTTCACTTGATTTCCCCATCCTGATTGTCCTTCCTAAGTAAAAATGTTTTTGGAAACAGATGAAGAGCCAGACAACATAAGATTGATGCTTAAATACTCTAGCATCTGTCCTTTGACACTCTAACACAGGTGTAATTCTCTTGGTCTCTAAGTTAGAAGAATTAAATATTCATATGTAGCTTCGTGTGGTTTAATCTGTCTTTCAGAAAAAAAAAGAAGTGCTATAACTTTGCTTATATTTATTGTTGTTCAGAAAAATTCCCTCCTCTGGGTCCCCATGTTTAGGCATCATTTCAATCTGAAGTGTATTTGTTACCTTGCCATTCAACCATGGGTTTCATTCTTGCATTGTAAGACACTGAATCCAAATCTTTATCTAGTGTTATGAATATACACCATTTCCCTTTGTCTAATTATAAAGGGAAAAGTTTATTTCCTCATTAGCTGGTCAAGTTACCTGAGACCTTCCACCATGACTCTTTCCTTAAATATTCTTTAATCCTACAATATTCTGAATATGACTATGCAATATGCAGCATCTTACATCAGGCATTTTTAGTGATTTATGTAATAATATGACTTTTTCTGTATTACTGTTCAGACTCACACTGGCTGCTTTTTTATGCATAGGTAACACAAAATGGCAATACTGATTACTGCTCTTTCTAGCAATTTCTTGCATCTGTTTTGTCTCATATAGTCGTTATTAAAAGCAATATATGAAGGCTAATGACTTTCAGAAAGCTCACTTCAGTACTGGTGTGTAATTTTTTCAACAAACACAAAAAAAAAAACAACTCGCTTTTTGCTATATTTTTTTATCTCTCCCTCTTTTCGACCCTTAAAATGTGGGTATTTTATAGAAGTCAGACAACCATAGCTAACGAATTCTTCTCTCTCTCTTATTCATCCACCCTCATCTATTATATCTGCTGGTTCACAATAAAGTAATTCTAACTACTATTGCTACTACTGCCTTTTCACTCATTCCCAGATTTTTACAACTTAAAGGACTACTTGTCATGTAATGACATGTCATGAATTGCCTGCAATTCATAAAATACAGTGAAAAAAGTGAAAGATCAACAGAAAGAATGTTTTTTCAGTAGACTGGATGAGAAAAGACTGCCACTTTACTTTTAAACGTAAAAAATGTACCTGCTTTCTGAACAATGTAACCTGGTCTTGAACTTCAACAAAATCTCCATACGCCTCGCACAGACATATGAAAGATTTTGGTTGCTTCACGTTTGAATTCCTGATCTTAAACTTTGGTCTTCTGGGACAACAGGGCTCAGGTCCAGAAGCCTAGTGTTCTTTCTATTGCTGCACTGACATAAAAAGCAACTGGAGCTCCAGTCTTGCACTGGAGACTCTTAACTGTTCTGCATTCATGGAAAAATGAGTCCCAGAAGCCAAGCTAGTAGAAAAAAAAATCTGCTAACTGTGCATATGAGCTTAACGCACAGTCAGTTGTATGGCATGAATGCATGCATGCCTACAGAACATGAGACTGTGAGCCATAGAACTTGCTAGTAAAAAGGAAAATAGTCACACAAGAAGTGTTTCAAGTGTCACTATTTTTTCATCATCATAATGTAGTTGGTTTCTCTAGAGAAATGGAGCAATTTGCCTCTTTATCCTCAATGGTTAAAACTACATTTCTTGGGAAAGGCTAATAAACTGAACAATAGAACCCTGGAGCCTGCAGAGATTGGGTCCAGTTTGTACAAAGAGAAAATAAAAGCAACTAAATACTAACCCAAAAAAGGCCCTCTTCTTTAATTTGCCACAACAGCCTCATGCCTAGAATTGCAGGAGAAGGGCCACACATAGCTTGTCCATTAATTATTATTTTAATATCCTTTTGGCTATGTTTGTTGGTGACAGAATCAACTGGAGGAAATCAGAATATCAGAAATCAGTTAGGGACTAGTCTGAGTCACTTCTTGCTTTCCCTGTTTCCTCTTGGAGATTGGCATACCCTAGACTTAAGCCTACAATTTTCTGCACATTTTCCAGAAGTGCTAACTTGCAGTTGACAACACCTACAGCAGTATGCAGCATCATGAAAAATCAGACCCCAAGGCCAAATCCAGAAGTTAGAACTTGTCAGCAGTAATCCACTGTGAGCAAGGAGACAAAGTACCAAAAGTCAGCATGACTGGATGGTTGGCATATGGCCTTCATCTTTGAGGCACACACGTCTATGTGTTACTGTAATAGTCTTAAGGTAAAGATCATCCTCATTCAGTCTGTTCACTGTGGCTGAATGTTCACCAATGATCTGCAGGAGGGCAAGTACAGCTGTCTGTTAGCTGCTCATGAGATTCTCATTTAGTAGTTTGTATGATCAAATACATTATTAGCTAATTTAAAGTAGAGAATGTTTACTGCAGGTACGTGTGGGAAGGGAAGGGAAGGGAAAGGAAGGGAAGGGAAGGGAAGGGAAGGGAAGGGAAGGGAAGGGAAGGGAAGGGAAGGGAAGGGAAGGGAAGGAGAAGTAAGTATTAATTAATTTCTAATTTCTTACTGGTAATTACAATATATTTCATGTTCACTAACAAAGACACAATGTCCATTACATCCCATAAAACAAATATTTCAATCGTGTTTCAGAAAATATATTTGCTTTAACTCAATGTTAGAAAAGGCTCAAAATCAGACACGATGTTCCTTGAAATCCCAATGCAGGAAGTTCATCTCAGTTTCATATCCAGCATTATTTCTCACTAGTTTCTTTAGTGCAAATAAAGTAATAAATCTTTGCCTTATTTAATATAGAGAATGATGGATTTTAAGCCAACCTATAATTGCTGAAAATATCATGGGCACTTCTTCAGCAGTCTTTGAAACCAGTTGTTAAACAATGACAGATAAATAGCAAAAAGCAGTTGAAAAATAGCATTCCTTGTGTAGCTTAAATAGTTCATGTCACAGCCCTGCAAGGACAGTGCTTACCACATTTAAAGATATCACTGAGATTTTTCAGGATTAAAAATATGTATGAAAGGTTATATCATCCCTTTTCTATCTTGGTGCCACAGGACATGGGAACCTACTCAAGCCTTACGGGTATGGAAAGATTCAGATCAGCTGCAGAGAGTCCAGGCAACAAGAACAGCAAGAAACTCAGTGTTCATGCACCATAAGGGAAGACTGAAAGTCTCGTGGTGGTCAAAGTCAAGTAAGAGAGACTTGGGTTTAGACTTCAGGGAAAATAATTTTTCATGCTGAGAGTAATGAGCACTGGAATAGCCTGCCAAGAGTATCTGTTGAATTGTACTCACCAGTGGAGAATTTTAAGAATAAGTTGGGCAGATACCATCAGGAGCAATGTACATGTACCTGTTTGCATCAGAAAGTCAGACAGACAATGTCCTTCTGAAATACAGAATCCTTAGAAGCAACCTGTTTTCATTGCTTCGGTTATGGCCATTTTTATGATCTGGGAGTTAAATAGCCAGCAGTAGACCTGAAGAGTTTGAGAGAAAAATAATCATCCTTTTTTTTTCCTTTTTCCCATTCGTTTTTAGTTTTTCACTCCTTTGCTCTCTTCTTCCATTTTGGATCACTTAAATTGGAAACACTGTCCTACAGCTATCTCAACCTTTAATAAACCTTCTCCCAAATCAGTACAAAGCTTTACTCTTTTGTTCTTGTGTTTCCAGAGTGCGTCCCTGCAAAGTTGTACAAAACCCATGCCAGATTTTGTATTACAATTATCCAGTTAACAACAGTGGAAACAAACCTGCTCCTGCAGAAGATGTCAAGATTTGCTCTGAGCTTCCAGTCTCCAAATTAACAAAAGCAGAAGTTTTATTATATGCAGCCTCATCCACCATCAGCTTGACTGTTAAAGAGGATTCTCTCTTCCTGAACTGCTCTGGATCCTTTTAAAAACCAGATGTATGCCAAAACCTGAAGTTATCTGCTGCTCCTCCAAAAGACCCCAGTAGTTTCATTACACATTTCAATAGCAGTGGGACTACTTTATTTTACTGGGAAAAGATTATTTACCCTCTTTTTTTTCCTTGCATGACAGTTCTCATAGAATATTAAATAATGTCAGCCGGATTTAAAATCAAATTCAGAAATATTTTAATTACCTTAAATGTTTTACTTTTTTTTCAAGCTAAATGCATAAATAGGATCTGCTCAAACATGCCTAGCAGGATGCATTTAAATGCTTCATGCAGATAGGCTGTTCCCTGCTTTCTTGTTTGGTTTGGTTTTCCCTTTTTGTTTGAAAAAATCTAGTCATGAAAGAGTGAAAAATAATTATGCAAATATGTTAAATCCAGTTGACAGGCAGGATGCCTGCAATGCCAAAGGAAAGCTGGTAAGCTGAGGGCAATATCTACATTTCATTATTTATTAGGGGCCAGATTTGAAAAGGCATTTAAGCACCCAGAGAGACAGACAGCCAGTCAGTAATATTTTAGAGAAACACCCTGGGAAGTAGGTGTGTTATTCCTGTACTACTATACTGATGCCAAAGTGGGTGAATTAGTTGGTAAAATTCGTAAGCAGGGGCACTCCACACTAACCTACAGTATTATTTAGCAACTGTGTACCTTTCTCCAAAAGCAAAACTTGAGTTCAAAACAAGTGTCATATTGACGCATACACATATACTCCCATTTTGTAAGACTACTGAATTCTATATTAAAGGAAAGAACATTTTGTACTTTATATAGAAACTCTACTGGTAATGGTTTTACCTGTTCTTATTGAAATACTGTGGGAAATTATAGATCATGAACTATAATTTCAGTGGTAAAACCAAAAATTATTTCCAAGCCTCTCTGCAAAGGTATCTCATAAATCAGGGCAAAAAGTATATGAGAAAGGGTTTTTGTAGTTTGCATTTTTCTCCTGGAAGTAACTGAAGAAAAAGTAAAAGGAAAAAGCAGTGACATTATTGTTTCTGCTTGCAGTTTAGAAAAGACATATTGGTTTTGACACACCTATTTATGGATGCTGACATTTGTAAAGGGATTTAATCATAAGAGTTACACCATAAGAATGTATGAATTCCTATCTTGAGGTAGGTTGGTAATTACGAATGAAGGAAATAGTTGAAGGATTCTAATCAAAATAGACTGTTAACTTTGTCATTTTTAGTGGCTTGCTATAAAACACACAATAGATTTGTGTTGGGTTCATCCCGGCAAGTAGTCACATTTCTGACATGGGCAGTGGATTAAGGAATGTTAACACATAACACTGGCAGATGGCATCTTTCTAGGATGGATTCCAAGCACGTGGTAGGACAAGGTTAGCACTCACTTTATTGTGATACTATATTGTTACTGAAATAGTCCAAGACCAACAACATGAAAATCTAAGAAGTATATTTGGGAGAGTAAAAAGAAAAAAAGAAGAAGAAAAAAAAAAAAAGGCAACTAATCAGTAAAAAAAAAAAAAAAAAAAGTGGCAGAAGTAGTGAATTTAAAAATGTGACAGAAAATCAGAATAAATGTTTAGTTTGGAAAGGAGAAGACTGAAGAGAAATTCAGTAATCAACCTCTAAAATGTAAAAATATGTTACAGAGAGAATGATAATCAATTGCTCTCCATGTTCAACCAGTGTAGAAAGGAAATCACTGTTTTAAATTTTGAAAATGAGGAAAGAGATAAAATTAGGTTATATAAGATTAGATTATATTACGTCTGCAAAAGAAAAACTTTACAGCTGTAAGGACAGTTAAGGGCTGGAGAGGTTGCCTACAGAGGTTATTTAACCTCATAGTTGAAGGCAACTATGAACAGATTAGAGACAGATCAAATAGATGGTCAGAATATATTTGACTTCTGAGGCAGGAAGGTTGAATAGTTGACTTTTAAAGATACCTTTCAGTCCCACCTTTCTATCACTTAAAAATTAATATTCTTAAATTATCCGGAATACATTTATTTAAGTAACTCATTCAGCATTGATCTTATTGATCACTTCAATCTTATTTAAGATTTACACTCCAGTTGGGAAGCCCTCATTTAAATAAGCAGCAAAACCAAACCCGTAGAGAAACCATTTTTAACTTTCTCAACAAAATGAAAAATCAGTTCAGCTCCTTTTGAAATTAAAAGCATGATTTGTAGTGATTGCACGAGGAGATTCTCTATTGCTCAGGATTCAGATTTTTCATACTCTGCCACAGAGAACTGCACTTGGATTCTCATCAGATTTTTGAAATTTCCAATATAAGTTTTAGTGGAACTGGCTAATGAAATACCTTTTAAATACATACACCATACTGCATCTTCCAATTAAATGCTAACTTTAAATATTGTGATGGAACATAGCATACCGATGGAATTCTATCAAATTAATCTGTGTATAGAACTTTCAGAAATATTTCTGGAAGGACTAGATAAAACCTTGCCACTGAAATTTAGTATCGTCTTAAACTCATGCAGTGGAACAGCATTTTCAGCAAATTCTTCAGCATGCACCATTTTTCACTGCTAGTGCCAGAAATTCTTCTAAAGAAGTAACCTTACCTGAACCTTCATGTCACAACAGACACTTTTTGCAAAGATTAATGCCTGTAATCTGCATGCATTTGATTTACAAACTGTAGGACTAAACAGAAGAAAACTTTTTCCTGGTAACAGTGTGCTTTAAACAGACTTCAGTACATAGCATGCTACAGATGTGGCAATTACACGCATTTGAAAAGGAGAAAGACCCCTTTTCATTGTAACACTCAGTCAAGTTAATTCTTCCTTAAAATTAAAGGTAAATGTAGTTGTTCTTCAGACATCAAAACTATCTGCAGTGTTGATACCAGTACTCAGCTACAATTGGATAACAACAGCACCATGCAGATTCCTGGCAAGAGATACAGCAGCCTGCAAAAAATTATTTTTATGCCTGGTTTTTTTTCATCATGAGCTGCCTCTCCTTGCTTTCTTGCAGTCTTCTCCTTCCCATAGCTGCTGCATTCAGATCGTTTCTAGAATAATGATGTTCTCATTGTGCGCACGTGTTTGAGACCTTACTTCTACCTTATAAGCTAATGATTGGCTTTTCCCCTCTGAACATGGAGGTGTCAGTAGGTATTAATAATACTGTAAAAGAGATAACAGTATTTCCATAAATTGACCTTCTCTGATGATGACTTCACCCCATTTTCTTCAGTTTCATTTAATGGCTTGAAGAGTGCTCAGTGATGAAACCATTCCCAAGCATGAATTATTCACCACAGGAAAAAAAAGAAGTTCCATTTCACTATTTTCCATCAGTGACTAAACCTCGGTAGGTGAATTGTCTGGAGAGGAAGAACAATCTTTCTGATCCTTGTAAACTTATTCTCATCCTTTTTAAAAATGAGATCACAATAACAACAAAAAGTAAGGAATGAGTAGAAAAAACTGTGCAGAATTTTAAAACACTCATTTCTGCTCTGAATAAGAAAGTATTCATTTTTAACATGCAGAAGGAAACCCATCTTTTTAATAGTTTTATTGAAGCTCATTAACAAGGAATTTCAAATTTCATCTAAAATATACAAATTGGAAATATCAAATAACTGGATTAGAACCAACATGACCATAAATATTTTAAGTGTTTGACATTACATACCAGACACAAACAGTGGAGTAAATTATATTTCTAAAGATAAAAACATAACCCATTCATGTATTCTGTACTAGCTGTTCAGTTGCATTTCTGAAAGGATGCTTTCTCTAATATCTACTCATTTCTTGTGTTACCAAAATACCAAATTCAACTGAAACTCAGTGTATGGAAGAAATCTCAGCTGGTTGCAAGAAGAGGATTTCCAAGAGGGACATGAAGGTATCAACTTTTCCCTGGTGCTGTCCCTGACCATTTACTTGCCCTGTCAGATCTGCTGATGGTGAGGGGGTACAGCCATCGTGGTGCTGGGTGGCACTGTCTGCCACTGTGTTACTTGGCTCAGACCAGGAGAAATATGCTCTGGGATGAGCCATAAATTCTCAGTCAGCAAATGAGAGTGTTTGCCATACAAGGGAGCCTGTTTGCAGTTCCAAAAGATCTTATACATAGGGATGTCTGTTTTCTGATTATTATTTTTTTGACATACATCACAGCCTTACCAGATTGAAAGTGTGAGCCTTTAGGGGTACAGCAAGGTCTGCTTAAGCATATACACTGCCATGAATGCGAACTCGGTTTGAAATTATGCTGTGTATAATGTCAGAAAGGAGAGTTTTGGTTTTGTCAGCACAACTAGGTCCTATGATAATGAAACAGTATAGGATGTAAATTTTGCAGAGATTTTTGTAAATTACTCCCTGTGTAGGTACATTAAAATACCAAAACATTTCCTTCCTTTTTAAGATAAGTTCCTTCAAGTATATCTCTTTCCCTATTGCTATTGGGACACTCATTGTTAAGCCACAAGACAGAAGGAATGGCATGAGGAAATAAAAGGAGAGCTGTTGTATATATGCATCGTAATCTTCTGATATTGGAGGGAGCATTGTCATGTATTAGGAACTACCTGGCTGTTCCAAGGGGTCCCGAATTATGAAGATCTAAATCAAGTCGAGTAGACCATCATATTTTAGCAATTTGATGGATTTCCTTTTGCCTTTTACCATTATTACTGTGTAACCGCACAGAAGTTGTAATTCCTGAAGAGTCCTGGAATGGTAAATGCAGTTCAGGTCTGGGCACTTGCTGGTTTCTGCACTTTGAAAGGTAATTGAATAGGAACAAGTACAAGTGCAATTGAATATGTAGGCTAGAGGCACTAAGTTGCAGCCTCAAAGAGGTCATGCTGAAATGAATTTTTAAAAAGGACTATAAAATTGCATCTAAGATAGATGGGGTGCAAAAGCAATATTTAAATGAAATTGTTATGGATATAAGTCACTTGCCAGGCATTCTAACTATTTCCAACATAAAATATGTTTTCACTTCATATATAAAACATTGTTATTATTCACATCCTGTGTCATGTTAACATATTAAAACTTAAATGTTTAATGCATATATTAAAATTTTGTGTCATCATTAACACCGCTGATGAATACCCTTTAACAAAAATAATGGAAAAGATATGTCAAGGAAGATAATTTTTACAATTAGAATAAAAATATGTAACTTAAAGTGTGATAAGATAAAACCGTTTAATTCAAAGTTTCACAATCCCCTCTCCTTGCTCGTGGGAATCCAACTGCCATTTGTTTTCCTATTAAATGACATTTCAAATACTTTATTATAAACATAAATCACATCTCCTTTTGAGAAGGCAAATGACAAACTAAATTTAAGGTCTGACTTGCATTTCTATGCCCTACCCCAGACTAAATAGATGAGCAGTTGCTTTATAGATTGTATTTGATGGATAAACAAAGAGAGGCAGTAGGTTATGGAAAACGTGTCACTCGGAACTGACATCTGCCCTCATAATCCATGAGTGCCTTACCCTGCCGTGTCACCTCCACAGACATCAGTTCCCCATCCTGATTCACAGCATCTAGGGTGAAAGATTTGGTCTCTTTTAAAGTAAAGCTACCTCTTGTAAAATGGATAGTCTCCCTTAACAGGGATTTTCTGCTTTGTGTGGTCAGGTAGGCAGTGAGAGATGCCCTTGGTAACAGAATGGGGGTGCAGAATGGCACACAGTTGCATGGAAAACAAAAGTTGGAGATGCAGATATGTGCTCAAGAAGAGTGCTCAGACTGTTCTTTGTGATGGAATGCTATGGTCTGGGCCAGACTACTCCAGAGAGTGAGATGGTCAGCATGAGGATGTACTGCAGGTCTGATCTGGAAAGCTAGCATGAGCTGACTTGCCATCCCTTTGACCAATTTGGCTGTGATGTTGCATGATTATGTTTGATTATATTATTTCTAGATATGCTTTTGGATCGTTCTCAATTTATTTGAATTCATTGAGCAAGAGCTTACAAATCTCTACAAGTGGAGAAAACAAAATCAATTATCCTAAAATAGTTGAAACTACACGATGGAGCTTCTTTACTCAGAAGTCCCTAGCTTTCTACTGCAGCATTCCCAGCTTTTACATTTTTATTAGCAGTTTTATGAGGACTGGTGTGTTTGGGTATTTTTTATCTAAAAATAAAGTCTGATAGTCAAGTGTTTAAAAGATAATTTCTACTTACATTTAAACGTGGTGCATTTCCTGACCATGCAGCTGCAGAGAAAAATTGAAGTATATGGCTCTCAAAATCATAAATGAATCAAACTTTAAGTGTCTATTTTTTTTTTTATTTGTTTGTTTTTGTAAAATTCCTGAGTCGTAATCCAGTTTAATATTTTGTGGTCTGACTCAAGATTTTTGAAAGCCTGGCATGGGCACTGTATCAATGCTCTCACAATAAGAAGACTGTGTCAGCGCATATTTGGAATGACATTCAGCCCGAACACATACTGAGACAAAATATTCTACCACATAATTCATTTTTATTTAAGTGATTTGTGTTTATAAAGCATAATGAAGAAATACTAGTGTTTCTCCATCTTGCAAAACTGCAACATCTCTTTGAGTATCACTTCTAATTGTGAGGGACAAAATTAGTTTAGGCAGATTATTTCTGAATTAATTGCAGTGGTAAGGAGAATATCCCACTGAAGTAGAAAGCACAACCTTAATCTCACTGTTTTTATGATGCAAATTAACTAATGGTGTTAAATATTTTCATTCTGCCTAATGCTTTTCTGTCTTCCACAAGCACAAAATGACTTTCAAAGAGCTGTTCAATGGTATTTGTTTTGAACCGGTGGATCATTTTTGTTTCGGGGAAAAGGACAGCCAGACAGCTTTGTTAGGACTGTAAAAACCCCAGTGCATAGCTCCTATTTTACAAGTTAACTTTTAAAAATCTATCTCTTAATACCTTTTAAACTTTCCCCTGTTACTTAAAGACCTTCTCCAATTGGATCATTCTTAGAAAAAAATCTTGGAATGTTTTTGTTGTTGATGTAGGTAGTACGAATGTCAGGAATATTAAATTTGTGTTCATTAAGCAGGATTTAAAAATAGGTTACTTGAGTCCTTAATGTGATGTTGATTCATGGTACCAAAAAAAAAAAAAAATCAACTTCAACAACCAAACAAGAAGCATATAGGTACTTCCTCATCTTTTCTGAGATAGTTTGGCAGAGTGGTAGTTAATCTGAGGGGAAATAAAATAAATCATAATGACCAGAGGATGGGAGCCAGTTTAAAAGAAGGTTTCTTCTGAAGGAATTCCCCAACATAGGAAACTGTGAACAAGTTAAGTAGGAAAAAGAGGAATATTCAGTTCTCATAATTAGTGCTGAAAATGCCAGCACATACTTAAAACACCTTGAACTGTAGCAGAAAACATCAGATTCTAGAGAATTCTAATCACAAGTACAATGTAATATATAATGTTCTGACACTTAAATCTTCTTTCTATTTAAAAAAAACCCTGAATTTTTAAATATCACTTTTAAAATCAATTATGCATAAATTAATGGTTTTTTAAAAGGAAGCTTTCAGAAAATATATTCTCAGTATTTGCTATGCAAGCATTTCTCCTAGAAACAATTTTTCTGCAAGTGAGTTAAACTGTATTTTTCTTTTATCCTGTAATATATTTAAAAAGTCATATCTAAAATAAAATTAAATGGAAATGTTTACAATATATAAAAATAATACTTAAGGAAGGTATGCCAGCTGAAATCAAGTTACAGTCATGCAAAAGAAAATTTGGAAAATATATATCTGTAATTTTCACGTTAAGTATTGGAATAAATATTCAAGAAACAAAAAGGAATGCATTAAAATACTGAACAACACCACCAACAAAAAAAGTAAAAAAAAAAAGAAGAAGATGAAGGGGAGGAAAATGTTATGAAACTTATAATCATGATAATGTTGTGAAAACAGGGTGAGTTTATCAGGAAGAAAAAGGTTAACTATTACACAATTTCACATATTCATGTCAACTTGGGAAAAAGACATCTATTTGAAATACACTAAGTACATATCATTGATGACTGAAAAATCATGCATATGATGCACTTCCAACTTCGTAATATTTTGTCATGATATGTTAAGTGGGTAGATTTCAAAAGAGATCAGGCAGTCATTCACTGTATATATTTTTCTGGAGCATTTATATACTAAAGCAAAAAATATTTTTAAAGTAGATTAACAAGGACCATGAGGGAGGAACCATCACCATATCTTATTGAATTGGGTTATGTATTCCCTTAGATTATCTTGGAAAATCCCAGCACAGATGATCAATACAAATAACATAAATACAATAACAAATACAACAGCTGTTCTACCCATTGCACTATGCACAAATGCCTGCTCTAGTCAGCACAGGCTCCTCAAGTTGTCAGTTGTACAAACCATGGCTATGGAGCTCATGGCATTTTTTTTTCTTGTTCCCAGGATGCAGCTTTATAGTGTTTCACAAATCACTGCTCAGCAACTGCTCTCTACCACAGAATTTCACAACTGCCTTCTGTGCTCATAAGCACATATCTTTACAGAACTAGGCACACGTACATGAATGTGACACACACCTCAGCTTCTTAAATACAATTGTGTGTGCCTAGCCTGATTACCACAGTCCTAATCACCTGGCAGCCCAAATCATCCTCGCAGCTTCTGGGCCAGCTCAGGTACTGGTGTGGATAGCCTTTATACTCGTAATGGGGGCACAGTGGGGACTAGCAATGACATCAACCAGAGCAATACAGCCCTTACTGACTGAAACAATGCCCAGTAATAATAGAAATGATATATAACAATAATAATAATGTTCTTACCCTCTGAAACATCATAGCTGTATGCAGATAGCCTGTGGCTAATGGTCTACACCTCTCAAAAAACTCCTGCAATAACCTAGGATTTACCTGAGGTGCCACTAACTGGTAGCACTAGCTAGCTCCAGCCATGCCTTGGCCTGAGATGATAATTCAGTAGCACATGGGATCAAGGTCCACTGTAAAGGAATATTCCTCCACAGTTTTTAAATCAACAGTGTGAATCTGGCCACAGAAACTTCACTTTCCTATTATTATAACATTCAATGCACAGTCTTTTCTTTAGGAGACCAAGAAAGGAAAACCAGATAAAATACTCAGGTAATGTGAAAAGCTGATTTAGATTCCGATGACACCAGATATTCAGAGTTTCGCAAAGTGATTTCCAGACACTATATACTTTACTTACACTTTAGGCAGACCAGTGTTCCCATGGCAAAACTCTAACCAAACACCTGGGAATAAATGAGTGTTTAATTAAAAGCTGCCAATATAGCCAAGTTTGTGTTTATTTACATATGAATGATCACTCTAATGCACTACAAATTAGTGATGAAATGGTGGAGGCATGGCAGGAAGTTCTTAATGTCATCGAAGTAGAAAATAAGGAAGAAAAGTCACAGAACACTGTTTTTAATGGGACACACTCTAAGGTGTGTAGTTACTAGCAGTCAAAGACAGCAGGCTGAGATGCTCTAAACACTGACAAACTGGGAAGGGAGAAGTGCCTTCACATGATCTTCCATGTTCCTGAAGCTCATTATCTAATGCCAGAGCTAGAAAAAATTGTGCCAAAGTACTAACATGCCCTTTGGTGAACACGAGTCTCACAAGCTTGGTGTGATGGTTATTTAAAAAGGTTGAGCTCAAATATTCAGTTTCAAACTTCAAACTGGTTCCCTCTTTCCAGAGAAGCAGTCTGTGCTCCTTATTTTCTCAGGAGTGAGAGCTAAACCCATCTCAGCCAAGCCAGCTTTGCTCTCCTTTGCTCTTTAAGGTAGGCTGGCTACCCCAATGATGGCAGCTGCTACTTCCACTGTTTGCAGTAAGGGAATTCTGCTTCACTCAGCACAGGGGGCCCTCAAACTATGACTGCATCCTCAAGAGACAAGGGGAAAGTACTTAGGGAGTGTCTAAGAAGTCTAAAGAGACCATGAGAAAAGAAGGCATGGGGAAATGACATTTTTTGGAAAAATGACATTTTTTGAAAAAAGTCATGGGGAAAGGATGCTAGGAAACAGACAGAGTACAGGTAAGGGTAGAGCAAAAGATTTTGAGGTGTTCAGGCAGAATGTGAGATGAAATCTGTAGACTAACAAAAACAACTGCACTGCAAACTCTCTGAAGATCATGAGGTGTTAATGTATATTAATTGCTAATGTGTACAAATACATGTAGGTATCCCCGTAAAATGTACTTAAAAATACAACATTACTAAGTAATACTTACATAATACATAGCTTCTTGCTAAATGTATGTTTATAGTTAATGAATTTGGGGTTTTTGGTGGGACAAGGTGTTAGGACAGTAAAGTTGGTCTGATTTTCCTCCCTGACCCACTAAACAAACAGAAAGGAAACTCTGCACTTCATTTAACTGACAGAATGACACACACACACACCAAAAATAAAATAAAAAATAAAAAAAGGAGCAACAATGGGGTTAAGAAAGTTCATCTGTCTCTAAGACAAATGGAAGTAAATTGCACTCCTCTCAAATTCGAGGGCTCTTCAAAGACCTGCTGAGGGCAGGCTGACAATAAAAGGTAGATGTCTGAGGCTTGCACGAGCTACCTGACCTGGGCACATTTCACCCCAATACAACCTGAGCACTGGCTTTTTCACACACAGGAATGTGAGCTGTCTGGAGCCCCCAAAATGCAAAATGCAGTGCAAGTGGATAAGCATTTTCCTTATGTCCATGTGCTTTTTATCCAATCCAATACCAGTAAATAAAGACCTAACTTCATAAGGCATACACATATAGTCAGTCTGAAGCCTGCCAAGATTGAGTTCATGTATATATACAAAGCATTTAATGAGGGAACTATCTCCATCTCCTTTCAAATTTTAATAAAGCTTTTTGCACTGAAAGTAACTGATTACGTAGAAAATATTAGTAAGTCTCACCCATTTTACTCTCAACTAACAAACCAGAATACAGCTCAGCATTAGATTGTACTGACCAGGAAGACCTTAAAAATGTTCCTCCACCCAACATCATTTCAATTCATTTTATTTTTCTCTGCTAGAAAGTGTGCCTTTGTAACTCACGGTGCTGGGCGATGTGCCCTGCTGTGACATGAGACGTCGGGTTCTGTCAGTCACATCAACTGATGTGATGTGACGGAGCCTAATGTGATGTGACCAGTGCCCTGCCGAATGTGTACTGTGTCACTGTACTATTCAGAGGTTGGTTTCTCTGGGAAGAAATGCAGTGACGGAAACCAGGCTTCCCATGGCAAGTAAAACTAAATAATCTTGTAAATGAGAATGCATTCAAGTGTTTGCTGTTTGTGCATATATAGATAGCACTTGAGGTTTATTTTGCTGTTCTATTTATTTAAGATGGTATTTTGAGGAGATCCAGTTAAGAATTTTGCACAAGACATCTGTCTATCCTACTGAATTCTATGCAGGGACTAAATGAAAGTGGTACTCACACTCTTTGAGTGCTGTTCACCTTCCAACAAATGCATTTTCTGAAAGAATCTCTCACTACTCCCTGGTGGGAACCACAGCACAAATTAGATCTCCTCCTTCTATCTCTTCATGTTCAGAGCCACCAGCAGTTGTTTTTGCTTTTCAACACCAAGCCTACCCTATTTCCCCAGACCTTTGCAACCATCTCAAAGTAGCTAATCCCACTTGTAGCTCCTTTCAGAAGGCAAAGCAAAAGCTAGGCAAAAGTTGACTCTGATCATAAGAAGTTTTCAGAATACTTCCAAGGAAATAAACTTAGCAATCCTCCACTAACCCATCTAATTCAGCAGAAAGGTTGGCTTTTAGAAGCATGGCTTTTCCCACTCTCCAGGCAGTGCCAGCTCTCAGATATCTGCACCTTTTTCCTACTAGCAGTCCTCCCACAAGAGCAATAGCCACATGAGCTGGTGAAGCCCAAACAAGAAAATCCTGTCCTTGTAATCTACCAGTGGCACAGCTCTGAGTGAAACTGGATGGATGATGAGAGTAAATTATCACTTTCTCAAGCTGACTCCAGGTGATAGCTCAAGCAATTATTACTTATATTTTTGCTTAAGCGATCAATTCTCTATGTGAAATACTGACCATACTAGCACTTCATTGTCACTGGTTTCACAGTAGCAACCTTAAAGAATTTCTCTGTTGTTACAGAGATATTTCAGTTTAAAATAAAGCCAATTTCTGACAACTTTAAAAACAACTGTAATGATTTTGTTTACATAGGTCACCTAAATAGCAATTTATATATGGATTATATATGTAATCATAAATTATACAGTTAAACAGTCGATTTATTTTTTCACTCTAAGTTTAAAATTTCATACTCTATTTTCCATCACTACGTTTTTATTTCTATTATTATTAATATTTCTTTTCAAAGCTATGATCTTTGCCCAAGCCAAATCAGGCTCCACCACAAAGTTTGCTTTTCAAGAAAACAGCATTAGTCTTGTTGCCAGTACAAAAGCTGTTATCTTGGTAGAAAACAGAAGGAAAGTTGGGTGGAGGAGCTAGGAGAGAAAAACAGAGAGCAAACTTCTTGGGAATTTGAAAGGGGCTTGAAACATATCCATTTCCCTGAGCAAAATTTGAAAAGCCAAGTTCCGCAGACAGCAAACAGAAAAAGCAGTGTGACCAGAAAAGCCAGTCCCAATAGTACCAACACTGAGCTGACTGGCAAAGGAGTTATCAAAAACAAGCTCATAACAAATACTGCATAGAGTATATGCATGAGACAATCCTTCTCTGCCACTGAAGATGCCAATGGCACAGATTGGAATTAAGCAGTTATTTAAAGCATTTACGTGGAGACGAAAAACATTTTCTTGTCATTAGGACCATAAATTGTTCTTTTGAATATAGATGGCTGACTCATTTCTCCGCATGGGAAGATGAGCCAGTGGAAATGGCATTCTTCCTGGGAAGAGAGTTCAAACAGTTTCCAAGTGGAGGCAAAGCTCAGGTTTCCCAGACATGCACAAGGATTACAACCTTCTTATCAAATCCCATTTTGCAAAAGGCAGGCTTTCCTTCATAACCCTGACTTCACACCACATTTCTAAATGACAATGACTGCACTGCAGTAGTGCCAGAGCTGCCGGGCGCACACCTACCTTTGGGTCTATCAAGAGGTTCAGACGTTGGCATGGAAAGGCTGTGAGGCCCCAGAGGGCTAAGACTCTGTGATGCTCAGTCCAAATAAGATGATGGTTACTCTGTATGCATGTAGTAACTTTCTTTTTAGGCTATAAATAAGCTTTGTGGTGTAAATATAGGTTCTTGCGCAGCCTTTCTCCCTTAATACTTAGGATAATTGTTATTTATTTTTTTAATTATTCTCCTTGATTTAATTGCCTATTTGCTCCCTAGCGTGCATTTTAATTGCCAAATTGCTATTATGGATCCTGCCTGTGTATTTAAATACAAAAGTGAGTCTCAGTGTTCAGGAAAAATGGCTTCTTCAGAGCCGGACAAGAGCTGGCATTGGCCCATAATTTACATTTCAGGATCTGGAAGGAGCTGTAAGTGAAATTATCTCTTTCACAAGATACTGATTAATGTGGTGTGGGAAGACTTTTAAGAGGGCTTCTGATATCTTATGACATCTACCTAGTTCCTCTTCAATACATGGATGAATGTCTTGACCGTACTCTGATATGCGATGTCAGGTAGATGTGGTGCATCACATGTGGAAGATAGAGGAAGAAGGGCCATTTCCCAGCTACTTTTTTACATCAATTTCTGAAAAGAGACCAGTTCACAGGCAAAGGTTGGCAGGACAGATCTGTCACTGCTATCCGACAGGAAATGTAGCTGCTTGCTTTCGTGTTCCAACTTTGGAAAGGGAGATAGCAGCTTTATATGCAGGGCATCATTGGGCTGACTCTGGGGAATGAGAAGATATTTCTGCCTTGGATGCTGTCTCTGACAGGGTGCGATGTAACCATCTTCTGCAAGCTTCTTCTGAGATGGCTGGTATAGCTCTGGAAGGTGTCTAGAAGGTGGGTCAGTGAGGGAATGGCCATGCCTTGGTGAGGAGATGAACTGAACAATCTAATAAGCATCTTGCACTTCCAGTGTTTATGATTTCCTGGTGAAGAATGAGGTAGAGGAAGAGACAGCAACTGATGGATTAGAACGCTACTTAATTTTCATTACATGTCTCTTCAGCTGGAAAATGAGGCCTTTTTGCCATCCCCATGCAAACTCCCCATTAGAAGTTCTGTTGTGAATTCAGTGAAAATGATGTTATTTAGGCACATAAGCATATTTCCCCACTCTTTGTGTGAGTGGCGGTTAAATGGTGCTATTATGTTTATATCTAGCAGTTAGGCAGTTGCATTCTGCTTATGTCGAGAGATCAGTAGCCTCCGTATGATAGGCTGTACTGCAGGCAGCAGTAAGAGATTTCTCTCTGTGTAGCTTGACTGGTCTTTGTTCATGGCAGGGTGGCAATTATAGACATAACACCTGAGGGGCAAATATAAAAATTAACAGGACAGTTACATTTTTGCAAGAAAAAAGGAAGATTCTTTCTCTTGATTTATTTCAAGGAACCCTCAAATAAAAGTATTTGTTTATTTGTTCGTTTGTTATTTATTTATTTCTAAGCTTCTTGAATTTATGTTACAAGCAATCGAACAACTTCAGGACTTACTATGATGACCATTCATTCTGAGTATCTTTTCCATGCTACCAGTATATGCAGTTCCTCCATTAGTTTCAATCCTGAAGCAAGATGTTACAACAGAATAAAATTTACTTTCTTTAGTACTTTCGTGTGCATGGAGGCGTCAAGCACTTCGAAGAGGAAGGGAAAATATTGTTTCACCCATAACTCCTGGAAGGCAAAAGAAAAAGTGAAAACAATTATATTCGAAGTGTGGACATTGTACATAAAATAATTACATTTCATGCCTTTTCCTTTTTGGGGAAAAAAATGCTGTATAAAAGTAATTTCCATGGGGGTGAAATTTTCAAAAAGAGCCAAGCATCCACAATTGGGACCAGATTTCTAGAAGGCTTAGCTCTGGCATAGAAATAAGTGGCCAGATGTCCAAACAGCTCTAAACATTAGATTCTGAGCATTTATAAAAATCTGGCCTGTATTTAAGACCATAAATGGGAGCTGAGCTCTTAGGAAAATCAAGGCCCCATGCTGGGTGTTGAGCTGGCTCAAAAAAAAATCTGGGTCTGAAGCTGTTTTGGTGGAGTGATTGTTTTTTGTTTGGGGGCTTTTTTGTTTTGTTTTTGTTTGGTGTTTTTGATTTTTTTTTTTTTGCTGTTGTTTTTAAAAGAAAACTGATCTTGTACATCATTAAGTTGCTTATTGGTTTTGTTGAGCTTTTCACTACAGAGCACATATTTTGGTTTTAGCATCCAAATAGTACAGTTGCCTTTAAGCAATATAGATGGGCTTAAAATTAAGCATGTGCTTTGCTGGGCTGAAGACTGAATTTACCATTCGAAATCCCACCCAGTTTAGCTGTGAAATGGAAACTGTCCTTACCAACAGACCACAGGCTTGAAGGAGGAGTGATTGAACAGTGGCCAGTTGCTATAAGCAAAGCTTATTTAAATGACTGGCTACACCTCTGAAGTTTGGCAACATAACTCTGACAGTGCCCTCCCAATAAGTGCTCCTGATAATTCCAAAATACTGCCGTTGAGCCAGAAATAGCTTTTGAAATTTCTTTCAGATGATATATTGACAACAGTTCTTCTGTGACTGGCCTGATCAACAAAAGTAGAGCAGACCAGTGATGAAAATTCAGATTTACTGAGCTCATTATTTTCCACACTTTTAGGAAGCACATGAAAGGGGTTCAGTGTTATCTGAGATATAAGTTCAGTGACAAGCTAAGCTGTTTACCACACAGACTGCATTTTGAGGCGTAGAGAAAGTTTCCAAATCATTTTATCCCAGAATAAAGTTTCAGCATTTTATTCTGAGTCTCCTTGGAATATCTATATGGCTATGACAGTGATCACTTCACTGCGAAGTATGATATTCCTCTCAATCTGAGTAAGAAATTTGTATACCCATCTGTATCACAGCACTGCCAGTGGACATTAGAACAAGAGAGTATGAGAGTACTGCATAATGTATAGTAAACCTCATTTAAAGATGTGAAGGTGAATGCAATCCTTTCAGTAACCGTGTGATAAACACAGATATCCTGATGGTTTGGTCTTCTGGACACAAAAGAAGTTTCACCCACAGAAGAACTTTAGCACAATTTCATTACACATAAAGAGAAGCTCTAGTCTAGAGGATGCATATGCTACTGCTTTTTCCTAGTGCCATAATATATTATTCTGAAAATTGGAACATGCTGTTCAGAGAAGTGGTGAAGTCACTGTCCTTGGAGATAATGAAGATATGTGTGGATGCAGCATCAAGAGACATGGGTTAGTGGGCATGGTGGTGATGAGCTGACATTTGGACTTGATGAGTCCTTTCCAACCTTAATGATTCTACGATTCTATGGAAACACTTGAAATAAAATACATTTTGCTGTAAGTTACAGACTTCTATTCTGTGTATCCTGTGGAAGACAATATCAACAATGGGTCAAGTCAGGGCTTCGCAAAGATTTCTATTTCCATCCAAACACTGACCTCTGTCATGGGACACTCTACCATAGTGAATCTAAATGCCTCCATATTGTGAAAATGGTTAGAGACTGATCTGCCTGTGGATGTATGCTTTTGAATTCATCCCACTTCCATGGCTCCACTGAAGTCATAGGAATGATCAGAATCTTTTTCTGCCCATCATCAAGATAAACTAATACCCCTATATATGCCCATATGCTTTCCCATGTCACATTACTACACTGATGCCCTCTGTTCCCCCAAAATGGATCCATACCAAAAGAAATGGGGTAATCGTATCTGGAAAACTATTATTCAGGATGTGAAGTCTTTCCAGAGAGTTGTTCTAATGAACAGTAAAATGGGCAGCCTTCTTTCTCTCTGAAGCTGAAGTGTTGGTTAGAGCTTTGAAGGGTAAGGTAGTATATCTTCTGCTTCTTTTAGAGGAATATATATCTACCTTAGGTATCAATTCTACTCCAGAGAATAATTTAATCATTCTTGTAAATGGCATTCCAACAAAAAAGTCATGAGATCTGACAGCATTGAACTGACTTATGGAAAACTAAGGCTAACTTGCTGGTGTTAAAAATGTTAACCCTTTTCCAGTAGCTGCAGATGCCAGGGATCTGCTGCGAATTCACATGAAGACCAGGAGAGACAGGGACTTACAGCTGCCTACAATGTAAGGAAGTTCTTGCAGAACAACACAGAAAAAAAATTGCTTTCAATGTTTAATCCTATGTAGAACCCTGAAACTCTTCTTAAATACTGGAAGGCCATGGACAACTCCTAGTATACAAAATTTCATTCCAGGTGATCTCGAGATTAGCCAATGGATGAGATAAACACCTTTCATCACTGAGACAGATCAGACCTTAGTTAAGTGCTAGATTTATGACTAAGGCTCCCATCCATTTTCAGATTTTTTCATTGTTTCTGCTTTGGCGCAGGGACAAATTAAGTTGCTCTTCTGTAAGTCAATATTCAGGTCCTGAACTAGATATCAGTTTCACAACCTCTGCTCTCATTTGAAAGAAAATACTAAATTTTTGAATTCAGCTTTTGTTACTGTAGAACACATGCTGCTTTCATATGTCTAGCTACTCTTCTCATGGCTTTCAATCAGTGCATCACTGTCACATTTTACCCACAACAGAATATTTTCTGGAGCTGACATGATCTGCTTCTTAATTCCAATCTCCCTGATCCCAGCTTACAGAAATGTAAGAAAGGGAGAAGTGCTCTTCTGTCACAGATAACTTACCAAGTTCTACAGATGAGGCTACTGCATCCGACAGCCCCCATAATATTTTCAATGAATTTTAGTATTCCCCTTCTACAGAGAAACTGATATGCCACAGGGTACTGAGAATTGGAGTCAGTAGGCAGCTACTGTGTTGAAATGTCAGTCATCTATGGGTGTGATCAATCTGTCACCAAGAGGTCAGCATCAAAACAACTGCAGGTTTTCAGAACTCTCTTTTTCTGTGAAACCAAATTATTTTTCCAACAGAAAGCTGCTAAGCATTTCCACATGGCTTCATTTTCTGTTCATCAGTGGCACACTGCAGGCTGACTGCTATGTCAGGCAGCTACCATGAAAACATTCCTTGGAGCTTCACCAAGTCTTTTTCCCATTGATAGTGTTGAGTTCTCCTTAAGGTACTGAACAACTCAGTAGGTTTTGCCAGAACATTTAGTTGAACAATTATTTAACAACACATAAAGCAGCTATTCCTCCAGCATTCGGCTATACCTATTCAGAAAGTGTCTTTTTATGTTAATTTAAAGATACAATTGTCAGCTGTGAATTAAAATGACTAAAAGTGTTATCCAGCCTAACTGCTGACAGAACAGCATCCAACAGAAAGCATTTGAAAAAGAAATCCAGTCCAGAGTTGACAGGTGGTCTTATCACCATAAAGGTATTAAGCATGCAAGTATTTAGTAGATGGGTCAGTAGAGTATCTTGGCACACTTCTTTAATACTGCATCTCATAGAAGTTAAATCCATGCTAACCTTCTCTGGCTTGACTTGAAAAAGCTTGGGAGGAAGAGTAGAAGACTCCATGCAAATCTTGTGACCTCAAAAACATCCTGCTAGTTGGACAGGTAACTGTTACTGTTAGCTCTCATAGAGAAACAAAATCTTTTCAGGTAATGCTTTGTATCTCGAAAACATGGCTTCGAGTAGCTTCCTCTGCCTTTTCTTTCAGTAAACAATTACTATGGACAAATTGAACAACAATTGCTAGTTTTGGATTCGATAGAATTTTCAAATCCAGAGGAAAATAGTTCTGTTCTCAGGCTAAAAACGTGGTAATATTCACTAAAGAAAACTCCTGATCCTGCAAAGGACTGTGTATAGTATAGAAGCTGAAAAACTGTCCAAGGTTATTAGTTTCCTATCCAAAACCACAGGTGCACTGGTATAAAAATACGTTGAAAGACTACAATGTATCAACACAATAATGCAAAATGATAGTCTTCACTCACTGCAATATAAAGGACTTTGATAAGACCAAATGAATTCCCAAAATCACATTTACTGGAGATTTCAAAATGATATTTTAATTTATGGGAGATTTATCTGAGATGTCAATCAGTGTGCCAGTTGGGGCTGTAGGAAAAATTCAAAAGTCTTGCATGGAATTTGCAGACTAAATTCTTGAAGCTAAGAATTGATGGAAATACAGTTATTCCTATGTGTAGTTGTGCAGCACTGGGGCCTGCCTTCCACAATATGCTAAAAAAGAACAGAAATGAAACACCTCAATGCTGCTACAGATTACAATCTCTTTATAGGGGGCAACTCAACTGCTTCTCCAGTGCTTTAATCTGCCATTGTCTATAAAGGCGTTTTAAGACTGAATATATCCATAATGATCATGTAATGGATTGAATAGGTAGTCACTTCTGGGGCGTAGTCTGTACACCCACTTCTAGCTGGGATGCTGGTCCTGAGTATTTGAATTCCCTCTTGCCTTTCATGCCCTTCTTCTCTGCCAAACTGTAATTTCCATACTGAGTTGTGTTAACAGTGCTGGGAATAATGCTTCTAACTGTATCTCTGCTTCTATTAAAAACAAACGTTTCCACATAAATCTGCTAATGTAAGGCATGATATTCTTTACATTTTTTTTCCCTGTTAATGATGAAAACAAATGAGTAAGATTTATCTCTTTGACAAGTCATGTGGGTGTGAATCTTTAATTAGCATATAACAGGTTTAGACTTCAAGTCCCTATAGGCGTGGGAATCACTTAAATAAGAAAATCCCACTTGGTAAATCTCTGGCTCAGAAAGCCAAGAACGTTATTTTAAGAGATACCTGTAAAGATGAAGATTGCAATCTACATGCATGTCAAGGTAAAAAAGCAAGCCATTTCATCTCCCAGAAACTCAGTGACCATACTTTGATGACAAGCCAGATGGCAGCTGTTCCCCAAGCCTGGTGCCAAGAAAGATGATTGGAGCTGCAATTTACCTTCCATGGTGAAGCTCAATGCTGGAGCATACCACAGCTGCGAATTTGGCTGCTGCCAGTAGGTGTGTGCACAGTTGGTTTCCTCCCAATTTGGATTCATCAGGTAAGAGGCTGTATCAGTACCCAGCAATTATGGAATTGGCATGCATTGGATTGTTTACTCACAGTAATATTCCTACTGGACTTTATTAAAACACCATCTGTTGTCAGTGCAGACAAAGAATCAAACCAGAAATATTCATGGAGAGAGGGAGAGAATGTGTGTGTGTATGTTTAGCTGTGTAGCAGGATTGGGTCACATTTCATATTCTCTTTTCTTCTTTCCTTTTTCCTTACAGGTAGCATTTCACAATGCACCTAAAATCTTAATCGGTATTCTCCCTCTCTTAATTCCACCTAGAAAATAAAATTACAACAGAAATGAAGTTGTGTATCTCTGAGTCATGCTGGAATGGAAACAAATGCATCTTTGCATGTGGGTGGAACTCAACAACATTAGCTTTATTACAAATTAAAGCTGAAATGACTGAAGAAAAAGTCATCTGACTGAATGATGCTCAGTTCGAACAAACTTCTGAGTGAATGCATAGTATATAGGGTGAGTAATAAAGGGTACCTGCCAATAATAATATCTTTGGGGCTTAGAAAAAAGGAACTAGCTGTTAAAATCAGCTGTTTTCTCTTGCTTTCCTTTTTTTTTTTTTTTTTTTTTTAATTTCAGATGGGGATCAGATATTCCTAATACACAGCTGGTCTCCACAAATGGCCAAGTATAATTTTTCATATACCAGCATATAATTCCAGGTGAAATTAATTAGTTGGAATTCTTCATCAGGTAACGCACTAATAAAATATGATGCAAGTAATTAAAAATGCAAATACAGGGAAGAGAGCAGTAAAACTTAGATATGTCATTTCAGTTCTACAAAAAGGCATCTGTCAATTTAGAACTTTAGTGCCTGTGCTCATACACACACATACACAAAAAAAGCCCTTAAAAATAAAAATGTAAACAAGTCCCAGTTCACATCGTAAGATTAAAGCTGTAATAAAGGGAAAGAACACAAGCCAAGAACACCCCCCGGGAGAAGAAGGAAAGTGTGTTAAAATGCCTGGGTTGTTTATGAACTAAGTGTTTGTAGATCCTCATTGCTGAATGAAGTAGTTGGGGTATTTTAGAGGACCCACAGGGAGGTTGTTTACTACTACAGGGAGTCACTAAAGCCTATTTTGTTCAGTATATCTACCCATCAGAAAGAAAACGTTAGTCCTGATATAAGTGAGTGCAATCTACCACCTGCAATGGGATTGTGCATGGTCAAAAGGGAGAGGATTTACCCCACATATCAGCTCATTTTGTTGCATTATTTAATTTCATCTACACATGGGAGTAAATTCTTTCCTAAGTTAAAACCACAGAACTTTGCATTGCAAAAGTTTGACTCTGGGCACAGTTTCCACAGCTAACATATAATTTCCTGTTCGCTTTCTTCCTCCACATTATCTCTCTATCTCTACCAAATGACTTGAGCTGTGAGCCATGTGACACTCCTGTCTACTCTATCTAGCTTTGGATGGATCCAATGCCTTAAAGCAGCAATTTCTAGAATAGTAAGTGTCCCCCCCAAAAATCTAGGCTCTTTTTCTTCATAACTCATAGATGACTAATCTCTTCAAGTTAATATCAATGTTCCTCACATCAAAAGGTTACAGGAGTTTACTTTTATGTTTTGATTTTATTTATTTATTTATTCTCTTAATGAGAAGAACATAACATTTTGCCTTTGCTTTTCATAGAACCACAGAATGTGGCCCTCTGGTCCAACGCCAGCTCAAGAAGCAACACCCAGAGAAGGTTGCTCAGGCCCAAGTCCAGGTGGCTTCTGAAAATCTCCAGGGAGGATACTGGAGGATACTGTTCCAGGGCTCCATCAGCCACACAATGAAATGTTTCCTGATGGTCAGACAGAAGCTCCTGCATTCCCATTTGCACCCAAGGCCTTTTGCCCTAGCACTTGGTACCAACGGAAAGAGCCTGTTTCTGTCTTCTTTTTCCTCTCTGCATTCTTTCTTCAGGTATTTATACATGTTGACAAGATCTGCATTCAACACCTGACCCCTACCCCAAACCCCTGAGCCTTCTCTTGTCCAGGCTGAACAGTCCAGGCTCTCTCAGCCTCTCCCCTCCTAGGAGAGATGCTTAAGCCTCTTGGTGGCCCTACACTGGACTCTTTCTGGTGTGTCCCTGTGTTTCATGTAATGCGAAGCCCAGAATTGGCACAGTACAAGGTCTGGCCTCACCAACACTGAGTAGAGAGAAAGGACCACCTCTCAAACTGCTGGAAGCACTTTGCCTAATGCAGAGGCAGAACGATTTTGTAAAATGTTCAAGCTGAAGCACTAACCAAAGTCCTGATTTAGGTTTCATAACTCTGACAAATGCTTGAAATGAATACCAAACAGTGACTCATATCAGACTTTCTCTTATAGAACAGGTAAAATGAGGGAAGGAGACAGGATTCGTATCAGTCCCCCCAACCCTCTGAAGTCTCAGACATTGAAGGTTTATAAAATGGCAACACTCTGTAAAAGGAGACACTTGTATCAGTACTGTACCAGTTAGACCAGATGGACTTCCACCATTCACTGCATCATGAAGCATGAAATATCTTTAAGCTACTTCTGTTGAGTCTCTTAGAGGAAACGCAGCACTCACAAAGTGATTTTCCAATGGCTTATTCTTCCCAAATGCTAACATTTCAAATGCAGTTTTAGTTGACTTGGAGGTCTTCATATGCTCTGATAACACTTAAAAACAAAAGACAAACTTCCCAATCTTCCCTGTCTGAAGAAGGAGAAAGATGGTTCCCATTACAAAGTAAATTTTAATTCTGTTGATCCATTCAGCCTCCAAGCCTCCTCTATGTGAGTGGAGGGCCAGGGCAGGGAGAGAAAAATAAATAAAAGCATAAAAAAACCTGCCCAAAATGGAAAGGTTTTTATGATCTACGAAGTCATTAGAAATTCAACAGAGGTAACTAATTACAAGAACCAAACAATCCCCTCCCCAAAATGCAGCATGAAGAAATGACTTGTTAGATAGATGGATGCCAAATATGTTTACCAGCAGCAGGGGCCAAGGTTTGCCCTGTGCTGGATCTGAAAGGGCACTGCTGGCACACACAACTGCCTTTCTCTCTACCTGTGCGTTGACACTTCCAGAATAGTCTGCCATGCTGTGAAATGCAGACATGCTGAGGCTGTGTAACATCTGTGCCAGCACTTCTGCATCCTTATAAATCATTTCCCAGCACTTTCTGGGGCAAGAAGGAAGCAAATGTTGGCATTTAAATGTAAATCATGGCACGTCCTCTGAAATAGAATTATAAGTACGTTGATTTACCAATGTTGCACTATTTCCAGAGATGGAAGGAAAGTATTGGCAAAGGAAGGTCTTCCAGTAAAAGAATAAATTTGCTGAACTATACAAAAGGGTTTAGAATAAACAGAGATGCTTCTATCTATGAAATTTTATTTTCTGTTAGACAGCATGAAAGCTTCACCTCATTGCAGGTGAATATATAATTACCTCCCCTCTGGTCATGTCCAAAATAAATGTGTACAGGGACATTTTTGAATCAGCTACATGGTGAGTGTATACGGGCAAATTTCCCCTCCCATGTGGGGACCTGGACACCTCTGACTTCACTGGCTGCTTGTATTCCCAGGAAGAACTGAGGCATTCTGAGGTACTGAACAAAATAAGTGATTTTTCCAAAATTTTGTAAGCATTGTTCCAGGTAAGAAATTCACCAAAAAGAATAAATTGCAATTTACTTATTTTCCTTGCCTTTAAACCCAAATAGGAAATCTCAGTTGAGATCAAAGATAAAACTCACCTGGATCAAAATTTCACCTATCAAAACTAATGTAACTTTGACTACAATTGTGAAGATAATGACTCACTTCACAGAAGATTGTAAACATTTTTTTTCTCACAATTTTTTATTTAAAATAAGCACACTTACTTAAGTGCACTAGTACAAGTGCTACAGGATTAGTCTGATTACTTTGCAAGCATTTTTACTTATTTTACCTGTACATCTTTGTCAAATACTTTTCTTGAGTTTTCTTAGACCTCAGGGGTCCCAGCCCTTTCTTGTGAAAGACCCAGACACTTTTTAATTCTTAAGTGACTACACAGTAGAACATAGTAATGTCCCAGATCCAAACTTCAAATGATGCAGAAATCAACAGGATTTTTATGAAATCTGTATCAAGCAAAACCTGTGATATTACATTTGGAAGCAACATTTCCATAATTATATGCAGATATCAGATCAGTATATGTTACACACTATTTCACTACTGTATAATCTGCATAATTCCACTACACTGTCACATACTTTGTGATTACAATCATTATTATGTACTGTTCTTTAATAGCAGTAGCTTATTGTGAATATCATTAAAAAAAGAGTGCCAGGCTAACTTTAAGATATAGTGACAGCTTCAGTAACCAAAGGAATAGCAACTGGAGTAATCTAACTGGACTTCTTCATATCAAGGCCTCTGATATGGTCCCACATCACATTCTTGTTTCTAAACTATAAAGAGATGGATTTGAATTGTTTTGACTGTTCTGTGGATGAGAAACTGCTTGGATGGTTATAGCCAGAGAGGATTGTGGTCAATGGCTTTATGTCTAGGTAGAGGCTGGTGATGAGTGGTGTCTCCTAGGGGTCCATCTTGGAATCAGTGCTGTTCAACATCTTCACCAATGACCTGGGTAATGGAATTGAGTGCACCCTCAGCAAGTTTAATGATGACACCAAGCTGAGTGGTGCAGCTGACACAATAGAAGGCAGGGACGCCATCCAAAGGGACCTAGACAAGCTTGGAAAGTGGGCCCACATTAATCTAAAGAGATTCAACAAGGCCAACTGCAAGATGCTGCACTTGGGCTGACGAAATCCCAAGTAAGAGTACAGAAGAACTCATTGAAAGTAGCCCTGTGGAGAAAGACTTGGGGGTCGTGGTGGACAAAAATATGGACATGAGCCAGTAGTGCGTGCTTGCAGACTGGAAGTCCAAATGTATCCTGGGCTGCATCAAAAGAGAGGTGGCCCGTAGGGAGACAGAGGTGGATGTCTCTTTCTACTCTGACCTTCTGAGATCTCATCTGCAGTACTGTCACTGTTTTACAGGCTGGTTCAGCCCAGTTCTGTGACAGCTGGAGTGGGGGGATCCACTGACCCAGGTATGGGGGAAGGGGAAAAGGAAAAGGGAGATGGGCCTCTAAACAAAACAGCAGCAACGATCTAAGGAGGAAAGCTTATTTACTAAATGGTGTACTGGAATGCAAAATTACATAATATAATACAATACAATTGGAATTGAAGCTAATAAATCAAATAAAATGAGAGAGGAAGTATCCAAAAAACTGAAGGCCTTACACTAAATGCTGAAGGCAAGACGGCTAGGGAGCAACTGCTGCTGGGTCGATCCAAAAGGGAAATAGACTGTGTCTTGTAAGACATGAACAGTTTATCTCTTGTCCTCTGAGCGGAAAAAGGAAAAAATGCAAAGCAACGCAAAGTCCTCTGGGGTACAGAGTTCTTCCCTTCTGAGACAGGTATACCCAGAACTATCGATAATCCATGGAACTGGAGCGTTAACTCTTTAATGCGCTATATGATGTTATTATGTGGAATGCCAATAACAAAAATCATAAAACCATGACAAGTACCACATTCAGGTCTGGGCCCCCAGCACGAGAAAGATGTGGAGCTGTTGGAGTGAGTCCAGAGAGCCCAACAACTAGCCTAAGGAAGTTACAAGAGCTGACTTTCAGAATGAAAGGAATCATCTTCTGAAAGTATAAGCTTTCTTTTCAGGAGAACCAAGCATCTTCCTTAGGTTATAAATTAATATAACCAAAATTTCTCCAAACAGCAGACAGCATGCATAAAATATTCTACAAAAGTAACGTTGCTTTTAAGTGGAGACGTCCTTAAGCATGACAAAAGTTATTTTCAGAAGGCCTACTGAACAGTGACAAACACTATACAGCCTGTGGTTTGTGCTTTGCAGATTCATATTCCACAAATAAACATATTTTTTTTAAACGTCTGTCCATTAATTCAGTGTTCTTATCCAAGAATTAAATTAGCAGAGTCAGAAATATACTAAATGTATGGGTCTTCAATACTACTACATCAAAGAAACCTAAAAGACTAGCACCAATCTTGAACCATCTTTTCCTAAAGGGAAAACTATTACATGTTTTTTTTTTTGAAGCGTACGTACTGATGGTAAT
Organism: Oreortyx pictus; assembly: GCA_036925125.1. Classification (NCBI taxonomy): domain Eukaryota; kingdom Metazoa; phylum Chordata; class Aves; order Galliformes; family Odontophoridae; genus Oreortyx; species Oreortyx pictus. The sequence goes on along the minus strand of JAUPFR010000003.1, from coordinate 81,107,806 downwards.
GACTATATTCATCTATCCATCACTGGATAAAAAGGTACTCCGAAGAGACATCTTCCCCGCAATCACCCAGAATTCAAACTCCTTTTCTTAATAAGAAACAAGAATAATGAAAACATAGCACTGATGCCGTATGGCTGATGTCTCAGAGCTCTGACAAGCAGATCTGGGGCCAAGGCTCAAGGATTTGAAGTTCTCACACAACTCTACACATTCTGTGCAACAGGCTTAATGTTTCCTATCTTCTACTACATTCTTCTTCTATCTCTAATACATTCTCCTGCTTCCAAAGGAAAACAGAGATGAACATAAATGAATTTCACATTCTCAGACCTTTTCTACCAGATCAAACTCACCAACATACTGAAGTCAGATAGGTCTCCAACGCCAAGTCAATCATCAGCAGATCTCCAGCTGCTGAGATTTCCCTCAATACCCTATTACTATTTCACATCTGACATGAAATCACTAACTGAGATGGTGAGGTAACATACACAGAAGTTCTAGCAATACACCGTCTTTGTTCTGGATGCAAATAACATCATCTCCCAGCATTCACTTAAAAGCAAAGAAAAGCAATGCCTAGATGAAGGCCAGCTGGTTAAAGCAATTCTCATATCCATACAAATAAACCAAATCCTATAAATACTCATTAAGATACTTCTCTCAAGCTCCATTAAAAATGAAAGAGAGATTGCTATTTGTTGTTATTCTATCTGTTTAAAAATCTTGGGACACACTCAGACAAAACAGTGCTAGGGGACACATAAAAAGAGACAGGAAGAGAAATAGAAAGAAAATATCTCTTTTTTTGAGCTGAGAGTCACTTTATTGAAGAAATAAAGGTTTACTATGTAAGGTAAAATGGTAATCACTGCAGTTTACATAAAAGTTCTGCCTCTGGAGTCTAAATAAGAGATACTTCTCTAAGTTCTATGTTTCCCTTCCTCTTTCTCTTCTTTTATTATTTATTTGTTCATTAGTTTCAATGATAGAATAAAGAAAAACACCCACAACAGTGTGAGTAGTGAGGCAGATAGGAACTGTCAGCTAAGGTTTTGTTTATATTTCAAGATTTGTATTTTAAAGCAATCGCAACACAAGCCCATCCATTACCGTGACCACGTTCTCATCCATGTTCTCAAATAGATTTGATTCAGTGGAAGAAAATGTGCTGGGATCACTCAGTAAAATATCTAATCCTAAATTACGATATTCAGATTTGCTGCATTTGTTCATACATTCCTGGGTATTAACACTTCCTCCTCTACAGGCACAATTAAATATCAATTATCAAGAGTGAACCAAAGTGTTATACCACAATCACAATGCATTTTGGATTGCAGACTTCTGTATTAATTTTAAATAACAAGAAAATACAAATAAACTGAGACCACTTTGGATTTTAAAAAAATAATTTTGCAAAAACCCCATTGTTTCTTCTACTAACCCTGATCCTGACTCCTTGTTTTGATCACTTACGTTATATTGCTTGATGCAATATGTCTCAGTACTAAAGGTATTTATTTTTTGTCTGGACAGTTCCAAGAAAAACAGAACAGATAAATAGTATATCTTAATGAATGCATCAACAAATATTGGAAATTTGGTTGGAGTGTGTACTTTCATTCACTATGAACTAAAATCTAGAAACTTTCACATGAATATACAATAAAGGACAGTTACATGACTCCAAAATCTCTTTAATATCTTCAATTTTAATTAAAAATCTTCTAATGTGGGGTAAATCCTGGTCAGCAATTGAAAAATGCTGCTTTGCAGATGATTTATTCTGCTTCCACTACCCCCAGCCATCAATTTTAATTCTGAAATACAGATGAGTTTAGCAATGGTATGGGGATTCATTTTCTTTGAGGACAACAAAACATCCTGAACAGAAACAAATAGCTGTGCTGCTTTGTGTGAAACAGGCACCTAAGTTCACCACTTCTAGTGTAATAGCAGCATTTATTCCCGCTGTGTATGATTGCAAAGCAGACTTCCACATTGGACATTGGTCAGGGAGATGGCAAGGCTGCTTGGACCCTAATGTTTAATGATAGATCCTCTGCCTTGAATAATTACAAATCTTATATGGCTGACACATCTTAATTCATGGATCCTGGTGTATATAATTGGATAGAAGTATGAACTTGATTACACTAGTGAACTTGCTTTCCAGAGGGGGAAAAAAGTGATAACTGGCTTCTTTGTCATCAAAGGGTAAAGAAATGTGACAATCTGGGAACCAGTTTTAGGACCCCATCTGCTAAACCAGAGAGAAATCAAGATTTTACAGTTCTATAAATATTTTAGTGTATGCCATCATTTATGAACTCTGGCAGCTATCATAAAATCTCTCTGACTTTTGTTACAACTGCATATAAGGCCAGAAAATTGCATCTCATGGTAAACCATAAAAACCTAAGTAAAAGCACCATTCCTTTCAGTATATTCTAAAAATATACAACCTCCCTGTCAGTACATGGCAGGGTAGTTACCATCCCAAGATGCCTGTTTCTCTCTCATTTTTTTTTTATCTGATCTTACCCTGGTCTTTTCAAACCCTTTTGTATTTCAGTATCCTTTTATGTTTCATAAATAACATCCATCACAATATAACAGCTGAAATAGCTTTTACTTTGTCACAACGTACTGTAAGCAAAAGACACTTGGGTGGTGATAATGTCATGGATACAGGAAGAATTTATGCTGACCTTTTGTCTAATTGTTCCAGAAATGATTTTCATTCAGTGGTGAGTTTCTTTAGAGCCCTGAAAAGGAGGTATCCTCAGAGCAGACTCTGATGCCTTAATCACCATCAGAAAAACATCTGTAGAAAAAATATACAGTTTTCCCAAGATTAACAATGTCCCATTTAAACATAAGTCTTGCCCTGTGTTACAGTGTCCCTAAAAGACACAGAGATTACATATCATCAAGTTTGTGACTGTAAAAGATATTCCAGATAGGATCTGCACAGCTTTAATTACGAGCTGAAATGACCTGTCAGCCTGTCTAGTAATAATTTGTAATTTACCTCTGCAAAGTTTCTACAATACATTTCCTTGAACAATTCTTAGGGTGGCAGGGTGAGGGGAAGCAGACAAGCAGAAAGGCAATCATTCTATTAAAAATAAACACAGAAGTTAAAAGGTTATCAAAGACTTTAAGTTCAGCAAAGAAAATTTAACAAATTAAAGGCTGTAGCCTTTCAAAATATGTTTAGACAGCACAAGTTGTAAAAATCTTTACACAGGCTGAATTGATAGCTGAACATTAAAGTGATTGTACATTCATCTATTTGCAAAATAAAGGCACAAATTAGGTTTCTAATGTACCAGTTACACACCTGAGATAGGCATATGCTCTTGCAAAGGCAATTGGCTAAAACACTGGAAAAGTTTTTATCCACTTTAGAACTTTCTACTGGTATTACTGTGTCTTAGGGCCTGTGTTTGTTGCTATTTAAGATATGCTTTGGTCTTTCATCAAAAGTACAGAGTTCTCCTGCATATGTTTATGTTTGTACATATATATTTATATATATATATATATATATACACACATTATGTATGATGCATCTTGGTGCAAATTCATTTGTTGTATCCTTCTTCGAAAAAAAAACTGACAATAGCACAGAAAATGAATATAGGAATTCATCCTTGAGATAACAATTCCATTGACCTCATCAAAGTTATCACAGAGGTTAATTTAGTGAATGGTATCTACGTAAATGTAAGAGAGATTTCATAATTTTTGAAAGGTCATGCTCTATTCAATAGCAATTGTACTTCTTTTTCAAGGAGAATTATTTTTTTCCACCATTATTATAATGATTCCTTTATACAGTGTATTCATTTAGTACATATTTAAAGTTTTTTGGAGTCTTTTTGAATAAAAATAGTCTTCCACCAATTTCAGGGAAGATTTTTTTTCTATGCAGTACTTCTCATTCCAGCTCCATGAGCTCATCTGCGTGATTGTGGCCAAGAAAACATGACATACTTAAAGAAATCTCCATCGGTGTGGTTTTTTTCATACACATGTTCATTTCAAGTCATCATCTTCAGTCATTAGATGTTCTAAGACAAACTGATTTGGAATAGAAATGATAGATGTGGGTCCGTTTTTGTGCCTAGAATCAAATTCAATCACTGATTGTTTTGATCTCTTCTACTGATCATTTCTCGAAATGTTATTCATTTAATTTTTATGCAGTCATTTCCTTAGAGTCTACACATCTGTAGGTCCAAACCTAGAAAACGTACGTGGTTTGCAAAATTTTGAAGATAATGATGTATTCAGGAAAACAATTATTTAGTGTTCTCATCAGTGATCGGACAAAGTATTCAAAAAGTATTAAGTTTGCAGACAACACTAAATTGAGATGAACTGTTGACTCCCTTGAAGGCAGAGGGGCCTTGGAGAAGGACTGTGACAAATTAAAGGGCAACCAACAACCACATGGAGTTTAACAAGAGCAAGTGGCAGATTTGGCACCTGGGATATGTCATCCCTAGCTATCTATATACGTGAAAGGCAGGAGAGCTGTCCCATGGAAAGGGACCTGGGGGTTCTGGTTGGTGGCAAGTTGAATGTGAACCAGCAGTGTGTTCTAGTAGCCCAAAAGACCAATCATACTCTGGGGTGCATCAGGCTCAGTACTCCACTGGGTGAGGGGACAGGGAACAACCTGTTCCCTGCTCTGCACTATGTGGCTGCACCTCCAGCACTGGGGAGCAGGCCTGGGTGCCACTATATAAGGAGGCCATAGAGGTATTAGAGAATGTCTAAAGGAGGACTATGAAGATAGTGAAGGGAGTAGAGGGCAAGGTGTGTGAGGAGCAACTCAGGACCCTTGGCTGGTTCAGCTTAGAGCAGAGGAGCTGAGGGAATGCCTCACAGTGGCTCAAGAAGGGAGCGGAGTGTCAGTGCTGAGCTCTGCTCTTTGGTGACATTGACAGGACCTGAGGGAACAGCATGGAGCTGCATCAGGGGAGGCTGGCTGGGGAGTTAGGGAAAGGTTCTGTACTTTGTGGGTGGTCAGGCCCCAGAACAAGCTCCCCTGGGCAGAGGGCACAGCCCAGAGCTGCCAAAGTGCAGGGAGTGTTTGGACAATACTCTCTAGACACAGGGGTTGGATTTTGGGTGATCCACTCTAAGGATATTCTTTGATCCTATGAAAACATGTCTATCAGGGTAAACTACCACACTACCCTCCCTGCCACAATGCCACATCTCTGCAGAAAAAATGCGGAAACATTTTGGAAGAACATAAGCAGCAGGCCACATATCAGCTCAGAGTAATCACTTCTAACTGACAAGTAGTAGTAGACTTGTGTAGACATGTTAGACTGTGAACTGATGCTTAGGACTGGGAAGAGCCTCCCTGTGCACAAAGAGGTCAGTACCAATTTACAGCCAGTAAAGTGCTGTCTTTCATTTTCATCCCTGTTTCTGACAGTAGTCCTACATGTGTTTAATTGTAGCCTATGATTAAGCTGTACAGAGCTCACTCAGGAAACCCTTTAAAATTAAACAGATATTTCAGGGCTTCCCTCAGTTTCATCCTTTATCTTGCAATGAACTAGTCCAAATTAATAGCTCTGCTGCCAGTCCGGGGATAATCATATCATGAAAGGTATCTTATGTCTTCAGGTTCCCAACAGAGTAACTGTGTGCACATCTATCTCACCTTTCCTGTGCAAACAGGCAGAGTTGTTACTGATAAGGGGCATAAGTGTGATAAGAAGTTAATTCCCAAGCAGAAAGTGCATCTGGACAGAATCACATCAAAACTAGGTGTGTTATCACAAGTAAAGGCATAACTGTGTTTACTTGAAGGTCTCTGGTGAGTCACCACCCCTCAAAGCATGGCTCAGAGCACCAGAATCCCACATCAAAATATCCCAGGAGTGGTTGACTTCCTGTGGTGTGCTCTTGTGCAGATGGTCAGAAGTGAAAGGAAGACTCAATTACTCGAGTTGCTTTCTGGCCTCACAATTGGACTAAAAGATCTGTAGGTAAGATCTGAACATTCCTGAGAGAAAACATGGTTTGCAGTTGAGCCAATAGATGGAAGCCTAGGACATCTAGGTCTTCAGCTCAGCTGCTCTGTGGTTTCTCTAAGAAACACTAGGCAAGCAGATCAACACAGACCTTTATATCACCCCTATCCCACAGATAGCAGCTCCTCCCCAACAAAATGCGAACCAACAGTGCAAATGTAGCTAAGGTCTGTGGTTAATTAGCCCTCAGTTGGTCAGTGTATTTAGCTAACCATATGCAAAGGTCTAGTCTTTGCCAGGTACAACTAATTACATCAAGCTTTTCTCCCTGCCACTTTCTGTGTCATGGCTTGCCTGTCCAAGTTCATGCAGATCATCAGTTAAGACAACTTATTTGGCAACTGACACCTTGATGTTTACACCATGCCAATAGCGCAGACCTATGAAAGTGGTCAAGCTTAAAAGGTGTGATGTGTAATCTGTAGAGATGGTTAAAAGTATCTCAAATCGAAGTAAGTAAAAAGATAGAAGTTTCACTAGCTGGGAAGAGGCTACATCAGATATAACTACGCACTTGTAAAACAGATGCCATGCAAAAATACGTCTTAGAAATGGCAAGGATCTTCTAAAAAGATAGAAACCAAAATGAGAGGTCCTTCCATATCCATACCAGAGTCAAAATGGGAGAACAAAACAACAGATGCTGAATCCTTTCTGCTCGCACAATGGCATGGAGGAAACCGGCCAAGAGCATTTAGCATCTGGCTGTGAAGTAGGCATTCGTGCCAGCAGTAGGTGAACCAGGGTTCAATGGAGAGCCTTCTAGGTCTTTAATGATAGGGCTAACCATATGTGGCTCATTGTACATATTAATATCATGCTGGCTGTGTACAGAACAGTACTTTCCAGCCTGCATGCTCTGGATGATGTGTTGAGACTCCTTATTCATGAGGTTTTGTTGGAGAATCAGATGTGACTACACTGTGCTTTGCTATGGTCTTTCGGTGGCAATCACTCAGTGCTAATTTTCTTGATGATCTTTTGCTGGAATGGGGCTCTCATTGAAATCTTTAAAGATGAGAATCACTGTAAGCCAGATATCAAATTGACAGGTTTTCAAGAGGCTTGGCCTATTCAGACCTGCCTTATTAAAATGTCTCTTTTCAGCCATCATTTCCAAGATTGTTGACACCAAAATATTTTTTCATGCTCAGTGAAATTTACCAATTCTCCTTTGAATTAATCTAGATTTTTTTTGTTCATGTATTTCCACACTTCTAGGGGCAGATCATCTCTGTCTTTATCTGTGTATGTAGAGGAACTATCCAATCAGAGTAGGAGTTCATTCAGTTTTTTTTTTTTTAGAATCCATTTGGTTGAAGACAAAATTTCTTCAGGGGATTAACTATATGGACATAAGGAACAATCGGCTGATTGCTGCAACAAGACCTGTCACATGAGAAGTCTGAGATTACAGAACTCAAACCAGAAAAAATTGCACCTTTTTACTGCTAAACCAGTGAAAGAACTTTTTAGAAAAGATTCTGGTTAGCCATTAAACACATTTCTTTCTACATATACTTTTAGCAAGTTTTTGTGACACCATTTCTTAGTATAAATTGTTTCAGGAAGTAATCTTTTAAACTAAACATTTATCAAAATATTACAGTAGAAATATAAACATTTCAGCCAGTGTAACTAAATAATTCAGTGAGGAAAAAGGAGATGTATTCCTAATATTTAAGGTACAGAAAATTAATATAGCACGTCATCCCATTAATTATGACTATTCACACTTCCTTATAAAGCCATAAAAAAACAAAAACAAAAACAAAAAACAGCAATCCACATTTTATCAATTGAAAATATAGTTCTAAAGGGCAAAATCTTACCCTGAAGTTAAGAAGACTTTTCAATAAAACAAGAACTGACGAAAATCAAAGACACACTGCCTGTTACAAATTAGTCACACTGAGCTTCCTGAAATTGACAAAATATTTCCCTGGATGACAATTTTTCAAGTCTCCCATGGGAGACTTCTCCCAGCTATATGTGAGAAGTGGATCAAATCCTCAACTTTCATTACTCCAGCCCCAGAATCCAACCACAGATTAAAAAAAAAGCCACATATAAAATAATAATTAAAAAAACCCAAACCACTTATATCTGTCTGATACTGGGAATATATGTTTCCATTAATACATGCTGGCAGTGTCAGAGTGAAAAAGAATCTTAAGGAGAGCGCAAAGGAAATACCCAAAGTCCAAAAAAAAAACAAAAAAAGAGTCATTTGTACAAAACCACAAATGTTTTTGAAACAACTGAAATTAGATAACTGACATCTCACGTTATAATGTCACACTTGGAAGGTACAAAATCACTGTAGTGAAACTTCACTCAGCAGTAAGTGGGAATCAGAAAAACACAGATTTATAAGTATTTCCACAGGAATAAATTACTGTATACGTGTGATCATGAAGTAGGGTATGGCTGAAATGGGGCAGATGGGTTTTATTGGTGGTGTTTAATTGCTTTTTCTCCACTCTTCACCTCTATCTTAACCATTGGACTTGTTTTTTGCTTAGGTTTTTCGCTGTTGCTTGACTGATTGATCATTTTTTCAGTATCTGAACAGAGTAGATCACTACCCAAGCCCTCCTACAGCACAGCTATACACCCCCACCATGTACCCTCAATGTTCAGGTGAATTGTAGCCAAACAGTGCTCCCAACTCAGCTGTTTGTTCCCACCTGATTTCTGTTTCATTTTGTTTAGGTTTTACTCCAGAAGAAGTAATGCTGTGTATAATACACGAGCTCGCACCTTTCAGAGCTCTAAGTCCTTTTCATTTCAGTACATCAGTAGTGCTTATTCTATCAGTTTCCTCTTTACACTGTTAATATCTTTAGACTCACCATACTCTACAATTAGAATTTTGTTATTTTGGGGTCTTCTCCACCTTTCTTCTTTTTCAGTTCGTAGCCACATGTTATCTGCTCCTTCCTCTACATTTGTAGAAAAGATGCTGAAAAAACAGGCTTTTTGCCAATTCCTGCAAATCACAGTTTCAATCTTCCTGCATTAAAAACCTGTTGCCATTCATCCCAACTTTTCCTCTAGAAATATTTAGTCATTTTCAGACAATACGTGTTTCTGCCCATGATAATTGGTCTTGTTTTCCAAAGGTGATATTTTAGGTACACAATCTGGTTACTTGAATTCCAGAGATAGCACCTCTGTCCTCTTTCCTTGATATACTTTCTTTCATTCAGCTGAAAACTTCTGCAATAAATAAGCTTTTCTCTCACGATTTGGAATAGATACTTGATATTCATTGGTACCTCTTTGCGACTGGTTTTCAGAGTTCTGGTCCAAATTACATCTATTGGATACTAATTTATAGGATTTCTCTTTTCCCATGCTGACCTTTCCTGCACTTTACACTCTATATATTCCATTATAATCCAGGGGCTAGAGGCTTAGCTTTCAAAATACTTCTTAGTGATTTAGAGTGTTCACAAATTTTCTGTAGATGAAATAACTCACATAACTATGTTTTACTCCTTTTTTGTGTACTTAATTTTCTCAGGTATTTATATACCTATCTGCATTTACCAATAACAATACCGGCTAAGATCTTTGTTGCTTCTAACTTGCCCATACTCTTTTATTTTGCTTTAAATGACAGACTCAAAAAAAGCAGTTTAGTGTTTCAGTCATATTAAAATCATAATTGATTTTGCCTGACTCCTCATTTATTAATGGACTTTCACTACCTTCTCGCTAATAAACCTCCTAGTAATGAGTTTAGTCCACAGAGGATACATTTCCACCTCAAGAAACCACTAAGCAATTTAGGACAGTTGGTAGTCTCTGCTTTAGGGAGTCCAAAAACTGGAATAGAAATATATGCAGGCCATAATTAAAGTACTTTTACGGAGCTGTGTGGGGAGTTTACCGACATTCATTGAACTGTGCCCATCTGTGGTCAGTGTAATTAATCCTTCATTCTCAATGCACTAAGAACTAATTTTCATTGACAATTTTTTTTTTTTCAAATACATCTGCTGTGATCAAACATGGTCGTTTTTATCCTATGAACAGAAAATGTCCGTGAAGGTGGTAGTGACACATGTTTGAATTCCTTTGATATAATGATTATGTGAGCTCTGGTTTGGACAATGTATATTTCTCCCCTTGCCATTTTCTTACCATTAAACACACATACATACAGACATTAAAAGGAGATTGGTTCAAGACTTTATGCTCCTCTATATGTAAGTAACCCACATACAGGTTTTTTTTTTTTATCCTTAGTAATTCATCACTAATAAATAACTAACACACACACACACATAAATGCAGGTGCCAACCAATAAGAACAGCAGCAAATTAAATTCCCTTTGCATTGAGATAAACAGTTCCGTTAAGTGAAGAGGAATGTACAAACTGCAACAGGAACACAGGAAAGTACAGCTCCTCTAATAGCGTGTTCAGTTGCTATTAAACATGGTGAGGATTTCCAAAGCTAAAGTACACGCTAACACATTCCAAAACACTTCTATTAAAATATTTTTTCAGTACTTTAGTACAGCAAACGATGCAAAGCCAAAATTCCCCAGACAATGCACAGAACATTAGAGAATTAGTTTAACATTCTGACAACCCTGCAATTTTATTTAAACAAGTTCTTCCCTACCCAATTCCCTGCAGAGAAGTATTGTACCCTTTTGTTGATTGTAGTGGACATATTGCAGATCTCTGGTTACCTTCCCAAAGGACCACCCACTACAAGAAGTTTTTGTGTTACAAGCACAGCCTTGCTTGTTCCTCTCCCCTCCCATTCACTTTCTTATTTTTTTTTTCCTTAGTTCTTTTTTTCTGTGTTTTTCCCCCAACCCTTTAATTTTGCTAGCACTCTCTTATGCTGTGGATGAGCTGACAGACTAGCCTGCCATCTGTTCTTTCATGACATGGTGCAACCTAATCAATTATCCCCAAACCACTTTGGAGTAAATAAAATGTCTACAATAATAATAATTAGTCAGTTAAAAAGAAAACAGCATCACACAACTCCTGGTGGGAATTAGGTAGATTTCTGAACACAGCATATTATTAACTGAGACTATTAGACCAAGAGATGACAACTTTGGGAGAAAAAAAGTCACCTTCAGTAATTTATTCTGAGATTTGAGAATAAGGGAGCTCTGCTAGACTTTGGATATCTCTGACCCATTGTAACCAATGATGTCAGGTTCAAGTTAATTTGCCACTGGTGAGTTTCTAAGATGTTGCAATTAATAGACACATTAATGTAAACATGAGAATTTGCATTAGCGTTAAGTCTGTATTAAAATACCAATAAATACTAAAAAAGAAATAATGACCAGCAGTTGACATTTATACAGTGTGAAGAGATATACACATTTCCTTAAAGATACATACAAGGCATGACATTTCTTCAGGGTGAGATTTGTCTACAAATAACAGCATGAGGAGAAATCCCTGACGTAAGAGTGGATTACACTGGCACACACTTCACCAACAGGCAAAAAGCAGAAATATGAGCTGTTACAAATGGAAAACAGGTTTGCAATATAATATTAGGAATTAAGAAAATTGGAAGATTGTTGTTAATACTGATGAACACTCGAGATCACACCAAGTCAATATTCACAAAATTCTTCAGGCCACTGTTTCCCACAGTGCAAACAACTGCTATGTTAATTTTTTGGCACTGACTTTGTCAGACTACAGTAGCAACTATTCAACTTAATCAATTGATAGGCATTTGAAATTTATCTTTGAACTGAGTGACAATCTTAGCATTTTTTACTATTGCTACATGAAGGAAGCCAAGAATAAATCAGAAGGTAGCAGTATTCTAGAGAGAGCATCAGCAAATTGTCAACTAAAATTTCAGTCGAAGGATCTGTATAATCTCACTGATAACGCTGATGAAATGAAGGAAGAATTATGTCATTTTTCTCTTTATTTGGAATTCAAATGATTACCCTCTATGTTCTTCGTGTCCTGAGAGATGTCAACATGTATAGTTGTGCTACCAAATAGCATTTTTGGTTAGTAAACCGTAAAAAAAATGTTTCTGCACTATATTTCTAAGTGTTAAGAACACTTAAATAAGTAAAATAACTAAAGGTGTACAGGTGATGTATCCTGTCTTCTCTAAACTGTAAGGACTTCACACCCTTTAATTATTTTCCTTGAGAATACCAGCTTCACCAGTAAGTCAAAAGACAACATAACAGCATGAGTCTGAACTTTCTACAAAAAAACCAACTGTCTGATGATCATCCTGAGACAGAGGAGACAGTGAATTCTGGAGAAAAAAAACTTGCATGAACCATCTTAGCAGCCATGACATCTAGAAATACCAGACCACCTACCCCAGTATTATAAAGTCTAGCTCTAAAAGACAAAGTAAAACGTTAAGAAACTGTGTAACACAGAATCTATGTGCTCATTTTCATAGTTATCCATCATGACTGGTCCATCTTGGTGGGAGACAATTACCCATAAAGCATAATGCACAGCAGCAAGCAGTCATGTATTTTATGATGCTATTTTTACATGCCAAATTAAGTCTGTCCTTAAACGTAAGTGAGGTATGAGGCAGACTGAAGTTTAAATCTTCATGATCTTATTGAAAGTTCAGGTAAAAATATCAATCAAGTAGGAACATGAACAGAGTGTGGAGAAAAATCACCACGATGCAGGTCAGTGAAGATAAAGCAATGAATCACAGAACATCTTCTAACATTCCCTCTATTACTGCTCCACTATGATTTCTGTGACACATATGTACCAGCATATTTGTTTGCATTCTCATACTCCTCCTCCTGCAGTAGCCAAAGGCTTCTGGAATCCTGACAGTATGTTTCATTTCCAATTTTCTAGGTACTTCAAAGGAACAATCCCTTTTCCATTGCAGCCATTAGCCTCTTGCATCTGCATGTTTCTCCATGTTTTACTACCCACTTCAGAAAAGGGCCAGCAATTATTCGCCTGATGTTTCTCTAACTTTGACCACCTTGAAATGTGATTTTGTGATTTTTGTTGAAATGTAGGACATGGATCCCTTGCAGGCTTTTACAAACATGAGAGTTCCCATGTGTCATTGACACTGATGAATTGCTAGAACACTACAGAAGAACTTGGAAATGGCAACAGAGCTGGCTCCACTGGAGTTAACTTGAGCTCCTGAGAGGGACCAGAGGGGTTTTGATTCTTTTTATTACATGATATCAATTAAGTGTTTAATAAATTACAATATAAAGCAACTTTCCAATGGAATTTTTAACAAAATGGAAACAAATTACCTTTGAGATGGTTATCATTTGGAATCTTGAGTAGAATGAAAATAAGACAAATGCCAACACACTTTCCTGTCGTCTAAAACAACTTGCCAGGCATCCCTGTATCAAATCAAGTAAATCTGTGCAGCTTCTATTTGACAGCAACAGAAAATCTCATGTGAAACACACTGAATGGCACAGCTGATGCAGAAGGCTAGCAGAAATACTGCATCAAGCAGCTTTTGTTTTGAAGTGGGTATCTCTGTTATGCAATTCTCTTAGAATTTGCTTCTTTGAAAGAAAAAAATAAAAAACCTCAGCAAGCAAAAACCACAATTCCCATACATTTCTCAACTCAGATGATATTTCCACACTTAGGAACAGTCTATTCACAATGTAATAGTCTATTCTAAAATTCTGGCACTGGCAGAGACTGTATTCGTATTCCATGTCTGGACTAAAGGACCAAATGGTGCATTATGAGCGGGAGGAAGGTGTTTACTGAAAGACAGAAGTATTTATCCACTCATGAAAGAATAATGACCATGAACAAAAAATAGCATAATAACAGCAATGTGCTGATTAAGCACACCAGCAGCTTTAACAACTGTCTTCTGCTCTGAGGCTTTGTGCAGTCACTAGGAACATGAGGCAAACTACTTTGGACAGCATTAGTAGCGTAGTAGTATGGACCAGACCTAGCTGTGCTGAAGCACTAACACTAAGTTGCGAGTTTATGACCTTGTCCCTATGCACATGGCTGAGAAAAATCTAAGCTTGATATTAAAAACTTCTGAGCTCTTCAACAAAAGTCATTTGAGTGACAAATGGTGAAAGAAAGTGCAAGCGGTGACCCCACCTCTTTACACTCTGGACACAAAAGATGGAGTTTTGTGCTCTCAGGCTATGGAGTATATATTTTTTTCTTCCTGTCTCTTTGTTACCGGGAGAAGGGGAGAGGGAGAGACACAGTGGAGAGAATGTGAGGTGTTGCATGTGTTTCCTGTCCACGCAGGTTTGCAAAGCAAACTGGACTACAAGGAAGAAATGAGTAGCATTACTCTGAAGAGCAGTATGGGCTCTACAGAACACTTGTCTGGGAGAAATTGTCTTGTACTGAGCCTACATTTGTACACCATCTGACACCATTCCTTCGCAACCTCATTCTACATATGTTTTCTCACCAGTGCACACAGTGTTGCAGACACCATTCCTCCTCCCCCAAGCAAGAGGATCCTTTCATTTCTCCATGCCACTTTGTCATATCCACAGATTCCTGCTGCTTTTTTTTTTTTCTGGCATTACTTCCATGTGTGCGACACTTCCAGAGACTTATGGCTTTCTCTGCAGTACATTCAGAACTAATATCATCATTGGGTCTTCCCCCTCAGCCAACACTTGCTCAGCGCTTTTTCAGCACTGCACGTTCATGAGTGCTTACTTATTTTCTCACTTTCTCCTTCTTTTCTTGCTCTTGCAGTGCATGCAACATGACACAGACAAAGTGTGCTTGGTCCTTCCACAGACACAAGAGCAGCTTTAAGGTCTTTCACTCTCCCCCTAACTTTTCTGCCATTTTCTCAGCCCCTTTTCAGTAAGCAGGAAAGAAAACCTCCACGCACAAACGTGGGCTTCCCCTTGCGCTGCACACAAAGGCAGCTAGATGCTCCTCAGCCTTTGATCTCCTTTAATTAGTAGGAAGTCGGCTGAGGAAGAAGGATATGACCTTCCTTTCATGCTTATTCCATTTCTCAGGCCCAATAAAGAGGGCAGCACGAGGCTGCTCAGGGAATTAAGCGAGAGATAATCAAAGAAATGACTCAGAGGGATCTGCAGCCTGTTCGCTAACCCGAGCCTTCCCTCTTCCTCATGTGCCTGAGCTCTGGGGAAGAAGGGCTTCTCTGCTAATAGGAGTTGGTGCCTCTGCCCCCCTCCTACAACCTCACGTTCGTCTTTATTAGCTTTTTCACACTACACGGCGCTCTCATCGATTACAAGGGCCGGCACAAAGCGACCTAATGATGGGTCAGTCTTAATGAGAAAAGCGGCTGCTCTTGAAGTGGTGTGGCTTCGTCCTGCACCCCGCCGAGCCCCGGCATGTAGGGCTTCGCCTCCTTTTAGGGGAAGAGCCATGGAAAATCAACAGCGAGTAGCCTGGTGCCTCTGAACAGAAAGGGCCATGTGCATGGCTATTTAGTGCTGTAAAAGAGAGAGCATTTGCACAAATGGGAGTGAACATAAGGAGGCCTTCAGAGAAGAATGGGGCCTTGGCAAATTTATAGACTCCCCTGAAAGAAAGTGATTACAGATCATTATCCAATTGAGGCAGATTGATGGGTTAGGGTCAAAGTAATACTGCAGAGCTCACTGGAGGGACAATGCCTGCTTGTCAGTTCTGTCCGGGAAAAGAAAGAGAAGGGAAACTACCACACAGGGAGGAAAGACTTAAGCTTTTCCAGCCTCTATTTGAAAAATCGTTACTTATCTTGAACATGTGTTCTTTAAATAAAAAAAAAAAAACACACACACACAAAAAAAAAACCCAATACACACGCACACACACACACACAAAACAACAAACCCTGATACTGCAGTATGACTGAATTAAAACTAGGCGTTCAGAATTGTAAATAATTGTGCAAATTCTGTGCAAACAGCACACAAAAAGCCTCGTGACTAAGAGTACGTAATGAAGATCAATATTATTAATGGAGAAATCGTATATTTATTTCATTAAGAAAAGAAGCGAAATACATCTTCTAAAATAAACACTGTTGTTTTTTTAATTATTATTTTTTGTGCGTGTGAAAGGAGGACCATTTTGTTAACAGTTATGGTTGAACAGATTTGAAATCCTGCAACATCTGGTCAAGCAAAACTCAGCAGTACTGACATTGAACAAAACAAGAATAAATGTGCTTCTATTGTTTCTTCTGTATTGATTTTTAGAGTGTTTAAAAGTGCTTTGCATTCATGTACTTTTCAAACAGCCATAGAAATGGAAACAACATGGCTCAAAAAGCAGCTCACAGCTTTTATTCTGCATTTGCCTCCCATTTTCCAATATGATTTTGGAATGTAAAGAATTTGAGCAGAGAGAAGACAATGTATTCATGAGAGACCTGATTTGTTTTTTAATTGTGTTTATTTATTAACTTCTCTGTTGTTCCCAGCATCTCAGAAGCAGGGCACCACATTCACTTTAATGGATCCGCTGTCCCAGCAGAGAGCAGGGTAGCACTGGCCCTGTTTCAAATAAAGGCACAGTAGGGCAGCTTGCCTCCAGGCCACTGTCTTGAGAGTTTAGCAAGGGTTCCCTCCATTTCACAACCACCACAGATACTGAAGTTACAGTCCCAACATTAGCTGTGACTTTCTGGTACCTTGGCACACGCTTGCAGAAATTGAAGGGTCTATCCTGATTCAGAGCCTGCTGAGAAGCACACAGTAATTTGCTCTGCTGGACTTTGGCTCAAGAATGAGTTTGTCCTCCTATTCATCCAAGAGGACTGTAGGAATATCAGGTACAGGTACTGGTATACCAACATCCATTCTCTGATCTGTTGCAGTGATGGAAAGGTCTGTCCTGTAGCCACTAGATAAGCTCTGGCTCAGCCTTGCAAGTAACTCTCGATTCTTACAGTCTTGCTCATTCTCACTTAAAGCAGTAAGGATAACATTTCTGGCTTCACACCCATCTGCAATTTCTAAAACTGTTAATAGCTTCAGGAGAGACTTTCCAGACTCTCACTTAATGCATTACTTCTGTAAAGCACACATATTTATGTTCATTTGGTAGCATGACCATGTTCTTCTACAGAGCGCTTCAAAAAGGGCATCTTTAATACTTTCGCTGGAAAGGTTCACTCACCAAATTCCTCTTTTTGGGACATCCCCTGGAGTCTCATTGCCACTATTCTATTTTCTCTCTTAGTATTCTCAAATCACTAATTGTCAAGACTCAAAATTTTCAGTGTAACTGACAGCCCTTCTCCACTACCCCAAGGCCATTTGTCATCTCACCTTCTATCTATAAAGCAGAAAGACCCCAAATGACATTCATCCAAGAAAAAAAAAAATAGAAGAAGCCCTGGGGTCTGTGCAAGATCATTCCACGCAAGGCATATTCTTTTATCTCAGCACCTAGTGAAACTAGGGTTATGTTGCATGGTAGAAAACAATTCTGTGGCCCTTTGCCTACCTCACTCTGCTTGCTCGGCTGTAGTTCTAGATTGCACATATATTCCTCCAATTAGACTAAACACCTGGAATCTTTCCATGTTTTTTTCCTCATTCATTTCATTATTGCGTGTGATGTCAGCTCCTCTATGACAAGTATTCTTCAGTCTTTCAGTATAGTAGAATCATAGCTTAGACAAGATATCAAGTATGAGCCGGCATACACTGCAGTAATGGTCATTTTATTTGTTGGGGTTTTTTGGTCTTTCCTTCTAGTGTTTCTCTGTTTGGGCCTTGCTGCATTGTTGCTGTCTGTGCATGGTTTAGAAACAACTTGTAGCTACTCTTTATCTGATTGCATTTGCTTTCACTTGCCTCCTCCAGTTCTGCAGAAGATGTGCATATGTGCAGGACTCCATATGTTTTCAGAGATAATCTGCTTTTTACTACCAGTAAGAATAACCTTGAGTACATATTGCACTGTCACAACATATTTTCTATATGAATCAGAAAGTAAAACTGGTGCACTGCAAAAGCAGACCATATTTTTAACAAGCAAATTCATAAACCATGCTTTATGAACAGAGCAAGCTGGAGAGTGGGGGCTGGGGCTGGGGAGATCATAGGAAAACAGATGTGTGTTTATGATCTGAACTCTCTGTCTGACCAACATCATGTTACATTGGGGTCGATTCATGGAGAAGTCTCCTTCTAATGGTGCTGATCTGTCTATACCATTTTATAGAAATCAGTGTGAGCACGCAGACTGGAAATCAGCACAGAGCAAGGTCAAGGTGGGGGGGGTGGGAATGGCTGTTCCCTTCCATTCTAGTCAAGAAAACTATCAGCTATCCAGGAAAAACAAAACAAAACCACAAATCCTACAAGCAGTCAGCTGGGAATAAGGGAAGGAAAAGATTGTTTCTCTTAAGGACACTTTCTGCTCTGTTTATAGCTATAGTTCATGTGGCATTTAATGCTTGACCCACGGGGTCACAGGTAAGTAAGAAATGCATGGACATATTATAACAGTTATATTTCATCCATATGTGCAAAACAGTTGTAGGCAAACTGCTACATCCCAGGGCTAGCAACCTTCCTAGTTCATGGACAGTCTCTGAATCATCCTAAGTCTGTCCTCTGGCAAATCTTTGAGTTTCAGTGACAATTCTGCTTGAGTGAAAACTCAGAGCAAAAGTCCTGAGGCATTCAGTGTTGGTGGACGTTCTGCCATGGAGTTCATAAGATCGAGGAGTTTAGCCTGAGTAAAAACCCTTGCTCTCTAGTTTTTGCTTTCATTTTATAACACTGACAATATTATAGTGGCAAAGGATTGAGTAAGTCATCTTCCCTCAAAGAATGTACGTATTTAGCTTCCTAGTCAGACTAGTATGAGAGGGATGAGAGAGAATTCAAACCTTTTCATATGTTCCAGTGTCCTGGAAGATTTGACTTATTCTTACATTCTTGAGGCAAATCTAAAATTAAAAATAAATCTGCTTAATACAGCTTCCTTTTTGTTTGTTTGTTTGTAGCTCTTTTTTCCTTTTAAAGTAGGGAAGTATGTTGACTCCACAGTTGGGGCTCACTGAAACATGTTTCTGCCCGCTGAGTCTGATTGTAACAGTACATGGTGTTGTTTGTGCTGATACAGCATTCCCTCTACATACAGCTGGCAGAGTACTGACAGTAATTTCAGATATCTAAGTTGTTCATGAAAAAATGCCAAAATTGGTCTGTAACTATTATCTGTTAACAGTTTCTCAATTCTGCCTACAAAAAGCTTGAATTACAAAACAAATTTTATGGTTTAGTGCCTTTTTTTTTTCTCAGGGAACCTTTCCTGTTCTTTTGGGTGGAGGAACTCTCAAGGATGTCTACATAGTATGCATCAACACTGTCTGTGCAGATATGGAATAATATATAGTGCAGACTCCCTGAAGATCTGGTGAAACTACTTTAGCAACAGATCCAACTCTTACTTCAGTTGTAGTGGGCTACTGTCTTTTATTTACCAAAATAAATATCCTTGTGTTGCATTACATTATGGGTAGCATTACTGTTGTGTCTGTAAAGCCTAAGGACATGAGGAACATCAGATTTATGTGGCTTACATATAGTTCCTATTCGGAACAGAAGTAAGGCCAACATTTTAGGAAACAGTGACCAAAGGAAATCTATTACTTCTACAGAAACTTCTTTATGCATGAAGTCATGAGTAAATGGGCTGTAACATACTAAGAAAAATAGTAAGGAAGAAAATTCAGCAGAACTGAATTGAATACAAAGGATGAATTAGATCCTTTGCTCATCCAAGTGGTCCTTCTCTACTAATGATGAGGTGTATGAGTGATAAGGATACTGAAGCCTGTGCTTTTGAGCACGGTTAAACTACTCAGTGAATAGAGCAACTCCTTAGTTCAGTACAGTGAAAAATTAATCCCGTTTCCTTGGACCTGCCCAAATAAACTGCAGAAAAAAATGTTGCCCAATTGTCCCACAGGGGACCTGGTATATTTTAGTCCCCAAATGTACAAGGTCTAATCAAAACTGCCATATGACAAGAAGCCAGTCAAGAAACCCAGACAGTTTGGTTTATGAGACAAAGAGCTGCTTCGTATTAATTCCATCCTAAACAAAGATCTGAGGAAGGAATACAGGCTGAGAGGGGGAGGGAATAAAAGAAGCACAGCAGGCCCAAAGAGAACAGCACAAGCAGACAGTCAGTTGGGCAGTGCATCAAATCCTGATCTGAAGACCCATGGAAAACAGAGCAGCCATTCACATGCTATGGCATGTGGGTCAGTAGAACTGATCACATGCTTGCCTGATGCTTACAGCTACATTTGTGAAACATCACATGGCAATGTATGACGAAATTCAGCCTCTCATCACAAACTACAGTGGCAAAATGACAAATATCTTTGAATTCTTTCCTTTTTTTTTTTTTTTAAATCAGTTATGTTTTCTACTTCAGAAAATACTTTTTTTTTTTCCCCATTGAATCCCATCAGGTGCTGAAGTTAATTAGAAAGTCACCATATCTCAATTTCCAATTCTAAAGTGCATCTCTTTCTGATTATCTGATGATTTTTATCTTCCAGAAAAATATATCAGTCCTCCATGAAATGCATAGATGTAACTATTTGTAAACACAAGACAGTTTCATTGTTTGTTTCAAATTGCACATTGATCAGAACGAATATCAGAAAATAATTTTCCTTCCTATTTGGTGCTATTTCCCATTTGTCCACATGCATTATGTTGTTTGCCTTTGCTATTCCTAAAGCATCTGCTAGCAGTTATGCCAGAAATGTGATAATGACCATGTTCAACCAGTAGCTTGAGCTGGTGGAATCTGTGTTCTGAGTCTTAGACTAAGCAAATTGCAGATACTGTTTTTGCTAACATAAGCAGCTAACATAAGCAGTGCATGTCAGTGAGCACAGCAAAAATTTGGGCTCTGTTTTCCACAAGGACAGGTCTAGGCCCATAGACAGCACACCAGAAAGCCACAAAATGGAAGGAATCCAGGCTAAAGGTTTTCCAGTAAATAATCATGCTACAAGAGCATCTATATCTTTCTTTGAGAGGTGAGTTAACCAGTTCAAATCACTAGCAAGTCTGGGCAGAGAGGCTGCTCATGGGCCAAGCCCTAAGAGCTTACAAGCAATTCCGCAATCTCTGAGCTTGCCTGCAAGGCTCTGTTAAAAAAAAAAAAAAAAAAAGTGAGAGAAGGAAAGAAAAAAATGAAGATAAGTTAGCATTCTGCTGGCAGGGTTTCGGAAGCATTTGTATGATTGTCAGAGCAAGAAGCTGTTGAATGTTTCTGTTCTTTTCAGAAGATCAGTTTAAGAGACGACCTTCGATGAAGATCAAGATTTCTCCTCTTTCCTTCGTCCTCCCCCTTCCTTCTGATGTGTGGTATATGTTTGACACCAAGAGACAAAACAAAGAAAACGAAAAGAAACGGCAGCATGAATCACCAGTTTTAAGTGGGGAAGATTTCCTCAGTATTTGTTTTTCTTAGCGATACCTTGAAGGAGAGACAGTCTGATCTCCACCAGATCCCAGGAACTGTGTATTCTGTCAATGGGTTATGAAGGAAAGAAGAATAAATATTGGAAGCATAAATGTGCTGGTTGCAAAAGTATGGTTGCAAAACTGTGTTAGCAGAGGGAGGAAAAAATGGAGAAGGAAGCAATGAGATCTAATTTGTTAAAACTCTGAAAACCAAACTGAAACAATTCAGTTTGCATGGTATCTGAAAAATAAAAGGGTAATCACAGTGACATTTAATATTACAAAAGTTGCTCAAATATTGTGTAAACTAAGTATGCCCTTCACTTTGGTCTGGAGTACTCCTCAAAAGCTGCAAAAGATTTCTTGCATGCCTCTTATCATCTTGAAATACACGTGATTAGAAATCTGCTAGAATTAAGCTGCCAGAGGCAGCAGTCCTGTTAAATACTGTTGGCCTGTGTGTCTGATATGTGACATTTTCCTAAATCCTGTCAGGCATAATCTATCATGTAACAGTCTTTTGGATTATACTTTGAGACGGTGGTCTTTTAGCACAAATATGAATATGCTTCAAATTATTGTGTCCCCTCATTAGAAAGATGATCAGTGCTCTTGAGCAAGGGGAAATATTACCAGATAACCAAATGCATACTAAAGACCAGTGCAAAGTATCAGGAATTAACAGAAGCACAAACCAGCCCTGAAGATGAGACACTATATCAGTGTCTGCCAAAAAGGGATTTTGTCTCCTCAGATTGTGCTGCAGAAATGCACATTTGTATACTGCATTTATTTTTACATCCATAGGTCTGAAGGAAGGGCAGTATTCTACAGCATCTGTATCACAAGCTGGTCTCCAGGACATATCCAGATGATGTAATCTGTAAAGACATAGGATGCTCCAGAATGCTACTATTTCCTTTACTAAAAAATGGGAAATTCTTTTGCTGAGTTCCTTTCAATCACTTCTCTGTTGCCTTCTCCTCCTCTAAATCAACTGATCTTCATTGAGTTTTGTATAGTGCTTTATGTTGTTGGAATTTGCCTCGGTTTAGTTTGAAGCCCAAACTTCCTTGTGCAAATAAAATAGCAGACAATGAACATATGCACAACAGAATGTCTTGGCATGAAAGAAACTAGCCAAGAGGAATTTGGTCTGATATTAATGCATTAGGAAAATATACCGAATGGCACTGTACCACTCAACCCTGATTGAAATTGTGGAGAGTTGCTGTGGAAGAACTGTATGGACAGGAGACATCAAACATACTGCTAGAAAAGCTGTTACCATTGGTCAAAAGGGGCTGTGGAAGCAGACAAGGAGCTCAGAGCCAACACAGGAGTAATAAATATTAAAGACTTAGCAGAAGAGTTCAAAGGAAAGCAACTTGCAAAGTAGACCATTATGACAGGGATGAGCAGCTCACATGCTCCACAACAAGTTATTTAATTTTGTTTAAAACACGGAGAAAATGCATTGGACTTTAGTAGTCTGATGACATTATGTAGAACACATCAGGCTCCCATTCTGGGACATCTGTTGTTCAGCCTAGTCGTGAATGATTTGAAAGACAGGGTGAACAATGAGGTGACTAAGTTTGGTGTTGATACAAAATGATCTGTGGTCATCAAACTGACTGTGGACAGCTGCAGAAAGATATAACAGTATTGCATGACTGGGAGAAAATATGGCAGATGGAATGTCTTGGTGATAAGTTTGAAATAATGCATATGGAAAAAACAAATGCCACTGTATACAACAGCTGTGTCCAATACTGCATCTACATCTAGATACCCTCACACCTCAGAAGGGATGCAACACCAGAAGGGAGAGCACACCAGAAAAGATTATCGGAATTGTGAAATAGTTTCCTTACATGGAGATACTAAATAATCTAGGACACTTTGCCTGGGAAAGCATCAACTTAACCAGAGAATATGATCCAAGTTCATATGATGATGGATGTCATGAAGAAAATGCATACAGTTTGTTTTCATTTTATGTAAGCTATATGTATTATATATGCGTACATATTATATCCCATAAACCAAAATGTAGGGACTGGAACTGAAAGCAACAGGCAAGAACTTCAGAACAAATGGAAGAAAGCTCTTTTTCTCAGGAGATGCAACCTTATCAATGATATCCTTGAGATGTCAGAAGTATAAGTGAGTTCAAAACATAGTTAGATGTATTCATGAAGGAAAGGTCCATTGGGACATCTTAAACACAAAGACGGAAATACAATACCCAGCTCGGGAAGTCCCTGAAGGGCAGGTTTTCAGGTCTGAAAGGCTATGCCAGAGGCAGTGTCTCTGCTCTTGCCCTACTGTCACCCGCATTCCTCAGGCTCCTGTTTCTGACCACAGTCATTGCACTTACACATATGTTGCACCCTCAAATGAAAGCCTAACCTGTATTTATGTATCTATGAAACTTATTTATAATTCTAAGATGGTGAAAGTAAAAGGTTGGATACTTTTTAGCAGTTCAGCTCAGGATTTCTTGCTGTAACATCAACTATTTCTTGTATGCATCACTTTTAATAATGATATTTGTAGTTTAATCCGAAGATTTTGTAAATACCCTCCCAAATACTCCAGGTCTGTGAAAGCAAAACAAGTCACACACAAGTAAGCCAGGAGTGGACATGCTTGGTTGCCTTGTTGTTTAATTAGAAACTGAAGCAAAAAGCATCCTGCCGCAGGGAGACAACTGGGCTGCAGACTGTGACGCTGCCATAGCTTAGCTCTGTCTCTCTTTAGCCTTAAGCAAATCTGATCTTGGGCATCCTGACCCTGACTAATTGCTTACTGTTTCCTGTGATGCTGAGAAGCTTCTTCCACCCATTGCTGGACTATTAAGCTTCTCTTCTCTGGCTGATAATTAAGCAGCAGAATGCCAAACTTCTTTTGTCGCTGTTGGTTTTTGTTTTTTGCATCCTTCTTCCCTCCTCCTTCCCAATTCCTTGCTATACAAAGGCCAGCTGGATGCTTCGTTTGTCATTTTGTCACACCGTTCAGAGGCAAAAATGTCATATCACCTTTCAGAAGACAAGAAAGTTGATAAATGTGCTAACTTGAGAGACAAAGTGTCAGAACACTAATGAAAATCTCTAGTGACTGCCTAACAAGGAGGACTTAATTTTAAGCAACTCAGTAGACAACTTTATCAGCCTATGCAAATATCAAGACTGAAGTACCACGCTTTAATGCAGGAGAATATTTTTTGTCAGTAACAAAAGTATATATATTTTACAGAATTATTTGCAATTAACTCTTTCTAAACAACCTAAAATGTCATGTATAAAATAAATGAAATACCAGCATCCTCTGTTATCTTCATATCTAGCTTTACAAAATATAATGTGGTCTAGGTTAGAGGACTTGCTCTTCAGATTTTTTTTGTTGTTGATTTTTAATTGAATACAAATTGTGTGGGAGAATGATGTGAATTTTCATTACACTGATGAAAATGGTGACTAAAATCATTCATCAAAATTTTACCAGCCGTAAAAGCTTCACTAAGCCATTATATGAGTTTATTAGGTAAAATTAAATAAAAAGAGACTTTAAATGAATTATAACCAGCTTACAAAAGAACAAATATATTGTATGAGAAAATTAGCTCCATCTGATGTGCACCAGTCACCATATGTAAAATGCCCATTATTTGTCCTGTCCCTTTGAAAATCATTTTATTGGAATGTATCAGTTAAACTAAAACACATGACCCTCCTTCTTGTGACATGAAAGAAACCACTGAAGAGAAATCTTTCCCCCCCTCCCCCACCCCTCCTCTACTAATGTGAACTTTCTGGGAAGAAAAGCAGCTTCAAGGATTTTTATCAACGTCTGTGTAATGACAAGTGCATCACATGCATCCTGAACCATTAGCTGCCTACATCTGAAAGAATTTGGTCAACATTTAGGAATTTGCTTAATGAAAGGCTGGCCTATTAAAGCTCTGCTAGCTTTGAAAGTTGATTGAGCCTTTCTTTTCAACTTCCTGCATCATTGTAAATGATGCTATGCAGTGCCCTCATGTGATATAGTCTAGACAACAAGCTTGCATTGTAACACCAAAAAAATCCAAGTACCAGGTGATATATTTATTGGAGATGCAACTACGCAGTATAAGGCTCTTTATGAATTTCCATGTGAAATCCAGAATGAAAAAAGTCACAGCTCCAAAAAGCCATCTATTTGTATTCTGGAGAGACAGAGACAACATTTCCCCTCACACGACACTTGAGTTAATGACTACAGAAACAAATAGAAAAGGAGTAAAAAATTTAAGAGCTAATGGGCTACATTTCCTCTATCTGACCACTGAAATTAAATGTGATCCCTTAACCCCCGTCTTTTAATTTTTGGCTGAAACATGAATTTTCTTTTTCTGTGTCTTGATTCTCCTGATGTTATGAGACCAGCATGAAGTGGACTACAAGGGCACTGTTTTTCTGCTTGTGTAGGCACTGCTGTTTCACAGTATCTAGTGACTTTCTTGCAGGGGAACGTGCAACAGGAAGGCTTTAAA
This sequence comes from Oreortyx pictus, assembly GCA_036925125.1. NCBI lineage: Eukaryota > Metazoa > Chordata > Aves > Galliformes > Odontophoridae > Oreortyx > Oreortyx pictus. The sequence continues at coordinate 81,081,740 of JAUPFR010000003.1, read as the reverse complement.
GGGAAAAATAGTTTGCATGGGGACGATCTGCCAGCAGGGGAACCCAATGGCTGAGAGAGCGCTTACCTTCATACCAAACACGGTTACACTGCCAGGGTTTTGTGACAAGATGTGATTTCTCAAAATTGCGGATAAACTGGTTCTCTTCTGATATGACCTCATTTTCATTCAGGGCTTTTGTGAGTGTAAGCACTACAAAACAATGTCAGATGGGCGGTGGCACTGGAGACTGGAATTGTTGGCAAAAAAAAAAAAAAACCAACAACAAAAAACCGCCTAATCTTGTCAGTTTTGGATTTGCAGGCAGAGTGCCCATAAGTGAGGAAGAGATTGGGTTTCATTTCCACAGGATAGGCAAAGCACAAGGGAGAACATGTAAGAGTTATTCCCCTTCTGAGGCTTGGAAAGAGAGCTGTGTCACATGCGTTTGGCACAGGGTCCCTCAATGAGACATCTGATGAATAGCTTATGAAATTACATTTATGAAATTAAATTTAATTTTAGAACAAAAGTACAGACAGCACACATTCCAGCTAATTTTTCTTTAGGCTCCAAGGACTGAGAGTGTTTTTTTTTTTTTTTTATTATTTTGTTTCCCAAACTGATTACCTACTTAACTCCTCAAATAATTACCCCTTTTGACTTTGATCTGTAGTTACTAGTGGAATAACACCTCCTTTGAGGAGGGCAGAGTGCCAGCTTCCTTCAAATGAAAGGTCTGGGTTTATGAAGTCATTTCTTGATGATCTCACCAATTATCTTCTTGTCTCTGATCTTCCCTTTTAGGTAAGGTTATTGGGAAAGCTGAGTAAGGGAGTAAGGTAACTGTTGTCTCAGTACAAATTTATTCTCGTCTATTGTAACTTGCCTTCAAAACTGGATGCAGCAGAGACTTTATTGCTCCCATGTGGGGAAGAGCTCAACATAATGACACACAGGAGACAAGGCGAACATAGATATTTAAGCATAGCAAAAAGACAAATTTTGAACCAATGATCAGGAGATTTTCTTGTGATTTGTATGTATGTTTTAAGGAGAGATAAGGTCATAGAGTTCTAAGAATTGTTCTACACCTCTCATTAAAAAAAAAAAAAAGTCAATAATAGCCATCGTTATCTGCCTGAATGTCACTAGAAGCAGAGCTTCTCCAAAGCAAATTCCATTCAATGCATACAAGACCAATGGCAAATGACATAAAAACATGTATCCTATTAACAGTATTGTGCCTGTGTTACCAGAGTTTGGCTGAGAATGAAATGCAGAAGTTGGTCCCTGTAAAATCTGTTTTTCACAACTTCCATCCTGCCCAATGGAAGGAGGAAAGAAGTGGCTAGAAATGGTGCAAGCAGTAATAATGGCTGGAATTGAACACTGGAGGGAGACGCAGTCGCACACACTAAGCCAAAAACACTTTCTAGTCTCTTCTTGAAGAGTGCTGAGAGCATGCCCTAAGAAGGAAGCACGGAAGCCCATCTTTATCAGCTACCATACCTTGTTTTCCACACCAGTAAGGAAGCAAAGACAAAGTCTGGGCAAGTTAATGAATCATAAAGCTTACACTCGTTGAGGGAGGAGAAGCAAGCAAGTCCTGCACAAAGCCTGCAGAAATTCAGCAGCAATGGTGTGGAACTGTTCTTTGAATCAAGCCCTGAGAACCTATCATGATTTGCTTTCATGTAAACACCTACATTTTTTTGTTAACTGAACTGATTTAACTGCTAATTAAAACTAGTCAGCAAGCACAATGCAAAATTAATTAAACCATTTAGTGGGTAGTTGCAAATGAGGCAAAGTTACAGCTTGGACACAACCGAAATACTATAAGTACTACTCATCTTTTGGCAAAATGATTCTTGAGGTAAATACTTCCCCAAGAGATGATGAAAAGCAATAAAACATAGTAATAAAAAAAATCATACTGCTGACTACATATGATCTTTTATTGATAAAATATGCTGGAATCCAGCTTCTTCTCTTTGAAACAGTTCTCTTTGGGCTCTGTGGGTTTTAAAAACACTCTTCCATACAGGAAATGCTTCGGAGGAAGGCCTGGATCTCAACAAAGTCAATTCAGTCATGCCAAGTTGCCTCTGTCCATTACTGGCAAGAGTTTTGCTTCAATCTGGATGTTATAATTTTGACAGTTATTTTTATAGCTTTACATTTTCTCAGGGAAAAGTATCTGTTTGGATATTGTCTATATTGGATATTGTATATTGTCTAATATTAGGTGGAAGTAGCATTTTCTGACAGAAAAGTCCAGGAATGTATGGCTCTGTCTGTGGTATCTCTACACTCTGTCTCCTCTTTCCACACAACTCATGTGCTTCACAATCCTAATTGTATTTATTCTCCTAAGACTCCTCTGGGACAAAGGCACACATATACTTGCCTATGTTATATAAACTCTGAACTGAAATAGGTAAATAAGCATTGGAACAAAGAAAAGAGTCACAGTGTCCCATGGTGTGTTTCTGCTGCACCTAATCTGTGGAAGTCTGGACCCATGGGCCACTCAAGTTCTCGTGAATTACCTGAGCTCCCTGCCTGGTCCTTGGCAGCGCTCAAGGGGGTTTTCTTAGACAGATTTAGATATCTAACAGTATCTCAGTGAGATAAATCAGTTAAGTTGGATGCCGGCAGTTAAGCAATATAAACTGTTCTTTGTTCTTTCCCATATTTTAGATGCCTCAGAATCATACCAAGAACAAGAGCATGTGAAAGAAGAGATGTCCATTCTTGAGAAGCTTAGCCCAGCAAGAAGCACTGGGGACAAAAGTTGGAGTAAAACCTCATCCATTCCTTCTGTTCTCTATGGCCATGTCCACCCTCTTCTGGCCGCTGTCTCCAGCACACTGCTGAGCACATGCAGATTATGCCTAATTCAGAAACAGATCAGGGCTCAAACTTCTCTTTGCTATGACACAGTTCTCATCCGAGGCTTCACTGCCAAGTTTTAGGCACTCATGCAGTAGTCATCAAAGCAGTCATCGAGGATGCAGGAAGCCTTCCTTTGGTTCCTCTTACCACCTGAGGGGACCTGAGTTTGCATTCTCTGGTCCTTGTGAGGGAGAGCAAAAGGATGCATGCATCCCTTCTGTCAAGCATGTACTCATCCATAATAAAGTGCTCGAGTACCCTCAAGTCAAACACATCCACTCCACGGCTCCATAGTCCAGCACAAAAGGAGTGGTGGGAAAGGATGGTTCTCAGCTGTGGTCCCGACTCCAATGAACTGACCCACATAACTGTTTCACCATCAGCTGTTGGGCTCACCTTGGGGGTGAACCTCTCTAGCCAAGCATACAATCCCTGACTTACCAGCAAGGTTAGGTGTGAGCTGGCTAGGAAGACCAAACCATTTGTAAAAATGAGCAAAGCCTGATCTGTCACTGCATCTGGAGACAGTTAAGATGAAGTACAGCATCCACGGAGTTTAGAGATTGCATGTGCAGACAGTTTGCAATTCAGACTTGTCTAGAGCAATGTATCTGAGGCTGTAACTTTTCCAGAAAAGTAGGAAACGGATGCCAAGCCTCCTGCCTCACCCAAAACTCCCAAAGCACTCTGCTGTCAGTTCAGCCTTCCCTGGTCTCCCCTGAAAGATGCAGCTGAGGATAAGGGGCTGCAACCAGCCACGCCTGAACATGTGGTACTGGGTTCCCCCCAGCCAGCCAGATAACTGGCCCAACTGCTGGCACTTTCAGTGAAATACAAAGCATCACTCAGATCAAAATTCTATCTGTGATACCAAATTGTTTTAACCCAGTAGGAAAAACTGAAAGCAATAGCTTTCTTTAAACTTTCTAGCTAAGTAAAGAAGTCTGCCAGCCCCACACCTGTTTGCTGGTTGGTTTGCATTTAATAACTGTCTTCTATTTGAGAGGTTATCACATCTGTTCTCTGTTCTGATCCACTAAGATGTCTTTCATTTCTTTCACATTTTTATCAGCCACTCTTAGATGCATTTCACATTTATCTGCTTCCATTCTAACACAGAAAACATGTGACAAGGGGAAAAATAAGTGAATAAATGAGCACACTCTCCTTTCCTCAGACAATCCTGTAGAGGGGACAGCGCGAGGTCAAGTCAACCTTTTAATATTCCCCTCTTCCTTCAGGTTTTCCATCGATCGCACCTATATAGAATCATTAAGGCTGGAAAGACCAATAAGGTCGTATAGTCCAGCCGTCAAACTGTGCCTGCAACCACTCTAGACTATATCACTGAATGCCACATCTTACTCTTTTCTTGAAAATCTCCATAAATCGTGACTCCATCACCTCTCTGGGCAGCCTGCTGCATTTCTGAGAAGAAATTTTTCCTAATGTCCAATCTGAGCCTCTCCTGGTACAACCTACTCTCAGCCAGTTGTGGAGAGCAGTAAGGTCTCCATGGGTGTCCTCTTCTCCAGACTGAACAATCCCAGTCCCTCGGACTGAAGAGAATATGGAGCTCCTGCTAGAACATCATCTTACACAAGACACCTGTTATGCACTTAGGCTTGCTGACTATTAGCTTTGAGGCAAGCCTAACGTAGTTATACTGTTAAAGGAATGGTACTTATCTGCATACTGCAAAGACGGAACTAATGCAAGCCAATTTTTCTTTTCTTTCTGTAAGTACCATTACTAATATATTTCACATGGTTAAAAATATATTATATGTAGGGCTACTTCTCTAATTGCATGCATACATTTTGTTCAGGTACTGTTCAATATGCTGTCAGACGGAGAAAACAAAAAAGCATTTTGCAAAAACAAACAAACAAAAACATTTAAGTAGAAACAAATGCATTACAGTTTAAGTGTCATGAACACTGATAAGATAGCTGGATAAAGAAAAGACTGTCTGCCTAATTTAGGACAGCAGGAAGCAGCTTTGTCTTGCACTGTCCCTATGGTATGGAATGCTTACCTAAGAACTGTCCCTTTTAAATGGAGAGGGCCACAATGCAGAAGTTATTGAACACAGCAGTACAGTTTAAGGGAGATGGGATAGAGATGCTAGGTGCAGCTGGTTTCTCAACTTAAAGTATGATTCAGTACTCTACAGAGTTAGAGATTAAGTGATGAAAAACCCAGCTCAAGCATCAGGAACAAACCTCTCTAATTCCTCCTGTCCCAATCTCTGGAAACCCAAGTGGTTGTTGCGGTTGTTGCTGTTGCTGCTGCTGCTGCTGCTGCCACCACCAGTGAAGGCAGGATCAGCTTGCATAGGGTTTCCAGAACACCAAAACCACCACTCCAGTAGCAACTGTGATTTTCTTTCCTCTCCCCAACCCATCCCACATCCTGTTGGATAATATAGTAACCCAGCCCTGGTTCATTAAGGGTGTTCAACACTGCTATTTTCCTTTCTCCATGCCAGTTGCTTCCAGATGGCCCCATCTTGTTTTTGCCTACACAGCTGAACTGGATCTAGGAAGCTCTAAGACATTAACTCTGGCTGAGTACCATGCCAGTGTGGTTGTTCTAGGTTCAAGCTAGGTCAACAGGGTTACAAACCACTGCATTGCACTATGTAGACGTATTCACTGAATTAGTCATCTCATTGTCTGCACAGAATAGGGCTGTGACAGCCATTTGAGCAACTGCTTTTCTACCAGCCTTGAATATGTATTATTTAGCTTACCGATCATTTGGAGCAAAGATTGTCCTCTGCTGTATACCTGCATGGTGCCTTGCTGAATAGAGACTGGTTTTGGCCAGTGCCCCAAGGTAGCTCTGTAACACAAATGATTATTCATAATAAAATAAATATAACGGCTCACGTCAAATGTCTAATGATACTGTTCAAGGGATCCTGGGGGTGTTTCTCGAATGTGTTCTTATCATATTAAAAATGTAGGATCTGAGTATAATTTCATTCCCTTTTACAGTATTTTAGATGACCAAGAGGCTATTTCCACCATGTTCCACGCATATGAAATCCTACAAGTATTGCAGAGGGAACAAATAGAGACTGGAAGCCATACATATGATTATATGAATGTACATTTTATGACAGACACCCTTATCTCCCTTTCTCTCCCTGTGTCAGAATAGTATTATGTGACTTGCAATATCAAGCACTCAAAAATTAGCAAGTTCAGATCATCTCTGCAGATCGAAATCAGCCACACTGTTTATCTGTGTTACAACAGCATGTGAGTAATTAAAGACTATTATTGTCAAGTGAATTTCATGTTACCCAGAGCAGACTGGATGGCGCAAACTTAATGAGTGACTTTGCAACACTATTTCTCTTTATTACTCAGTGTGTGGTCCCCAGCTCTATAGCTGGCACCCTATCTAGATCTTCAAATGATTTCTTCACAGTCTTTCCTCCACCTTCATCATTATTTTACACCAGTGCTTTTCAGGTAGGTATCCATGTATTTATTTTCACAGTATCCTGGTGTGATAGCAATTGATTATCTCCATTTTACAAACGAGGAAGTGGGACACAGCAAGACTGAGATCAAAAGTGCAATCTCATTCCAGACACTCAATCTGAGATGCCACCGGTTTTTACAGATCTTTTCAAGTGCAGAGCACTTACATTTACATGCCTAAGCATAGCATTTTTCTTCTAACCTTCTCCTGACCTCTCTTCTTGGGAAGACAAAAGAAGGGAGACAGCACGATCAGAAATCATTCCTGAAAGGAACTTGTCTGAAGTCATAGGAGAATCTGATGGTAGGGGTATCTCCATGATCCTGGCAATGTTTAAATGCCTTTATCATGAAAGTAGCATCTTCCATATGCTATTCTTTGCCCTGCGTATCTACATCCTTCAGAATGGATCAGATGAGTTATCGAGAAAGCATCCTCCAGACAACTGTTTCCTTCATTACACAGCCTTGATTTAGGCCCATCCCACGCACCAGGTAACCTGAATAATGAACTCTACAGCCCCACACATAGTTATGAGTGAGCTTTTGCATATAATGTCAAATACAGAGGCATATGGAATGTTAACTGAGGCATATAAATGAAACTGAAGTTAAAAAACTGACGGATTTATTTACTTCATCAGAAAGAAAAAAAGACAAAAAAAGCCCCAAAAACCTACCAAAACAAGCCACGTTCACTAAATGTAATGCAAGACAGTAGCAAACAGAAAGACTGGCTGTGGAACATATAAAAACAAAAAATCACTGTGGGAGGATTTCCCAATGGCCATCTTCTGTAAGAGAAAAAAACAAAACAAAAAAACAACAAAAAAGAAACAGAAGATGTGCATTAGAAAACAGAGCTTAGAATGTCATCATTCTTCTTATTGTATGTAGCAGTAAAACATTCATGTCAAAATCATTTAACTTGCATTTTGCAGTAAAGCCACATGTGTCTTCGCTATGTGTCTATATTTGCTGTTTTGTATGCAGCAGAGCATCTCATCTGAACACTGGCAGTGGGTTCCCATGCCATTAGAGATGTTTGGAGCCACAGAGAGGAGGGAACAAGAGATCCCCAGGTGGGTGACAAATTTGCTTGGGTTATGTCATCTGCTGCCAGCTCTGCCACCCAGCACAGTGTTTACCTGGCACCAGTCTCACCGCAGCGCTACACCTACGGGAGCCCATAAGTCTGTCTTCACAATCAGTGTGATACCATACTGTCAACTTTTAAATACCTTGAGATGGGGTGGGAACGCATGGTGAAGCTGCTGTCCTATAGAAAAAAATTGAGTTGATGAATCTGGCTACTGAAAACAACAGGTCCAGGATTTCTTAAGTCTAATAGCAAGCGGTTCACGCCTGAAATTGTTTCAATTTTTGGCAATATTTTAGATAGATTTCATCCAGCTGTGAGTCCTCAGTTTTGATCAAATGTTCTATGTACATTGGCTCAGCAGAAAGTGTTAAACTGATGTAGTATCAGACCCATCATTGAGAGCAGCAGTGGTTTTATTCTTCTGCACACTCCACAAAATGCTTTTGTTTAGTCTGATACCATCAGGCTTTCTGAAGTAAAACTTTTTTCTCATCCCTCACAATATATTCATTTTTAAAACTTTTAAATCCCCCATCAGTTATAACAGTGGATGCCCAACACTAAAGTGCAGTAGAAGTGACTACAGAGGCCTCACTGTGGACAACGTTAATGAACACCTAACAATTTTTAAAACTGAGGATCCTTCCATGGTAAGTCATGTTGAACAGTCATCTGCACTTAACGATTTCTGAAAATTTGAACAGATAACAATTGCACAATAACAGGGAAATTCAGTTCAATCTTTTAAACGTTATTTTAGTAACTTTGAATTAGATAACCATACCTCACAATTCTCTTTAGAGAGGAAGTATAGAAGTGCTGCAATTAATGAGTCTCTCTTTCTCTAGTGTACCTCCACTACACATTTGATCAATGATAGCCAATCTCTGCTCCTTACCTTTTATGACCCTACTCTATTAAGTAAGTAGTTTCATGCCCGTTCTCAAGATATTTTTCTCTCTTTTTCTTATCTTCAACCTGCTTTATCAGCTAAGTGGAGGATGCACTTGGCCTATTTTCTATGTAAACTGGCCAGCTACTTACTTGCGTGCCACCTGGCCGGCCAGCCTCTGCTTCTCAGTTTCTGGGCCAGTCACGTGCATTGGGAAAGGACTAAATTTGCCATGACTTTTTCCAGACAGAGGAGCTAACAGGATTGTTCTCTGCTCCCCAGTCTGTTTTTCTAAGGCATCTGCTGCTCTGCAATTTGGCTGATGTCCTGACTCTCAAGTTCAAAAGTCTCTCTCCACAAAAGAGTGATTAATGGACACAGACAACTGGGAAATACTTAAGGAACCAAGCTACAAACATAATCAGCCAAACTACACATTGATGAAAAGTTCTAGGATCAAAAACTTGCAAATGCCTGAAATTATAGAAAATATGTATCCAAAAGCTCAGCAAAGTCAGTGTAATGAAACAACTTATGCAGTTCCTTAAATATATACCAAGAGGAGAGAATTCTTATACAATTTAGGGCACACTGTAGTGATATATTGGAAAAAAAAAACCCACCAAAAACAAAAACAAAAAAAAAAAACTTTTAATTTCCATTACACTAAAAATTTGCCATCTGTTTCATGGAAGTTTTCCCCTTTCATTGTAATTAACTTTTTATTGAATTAATGACTCCAGGTGAGCTGGAAGTGGCTGTTCTGCCTCACCTGGTATGGCTGAGCACACCCACGCTCAGCCTTGCCATCCACCATTCAGATGCAAATTGTCCCACTCCCCACACGAAATCATTGGCCATCACCCAAAAAGCCTGCCAGCTACAAAAAGAACAATAACACGGCAGGCAGCTGCTGCTGCACAGAAGGGACAGAAGTTTTAGAAAAAAAGGACGTATATTCCCTGCTTGGTCGTTTAAAAATGTGTATTTTAGCAAATAAAGCAGGTGAGAAATTATCCAAGACAAACACAATGAATTTCAAGTAGGTTACACGTGGCACCTTACAGGTCACCAACCCTTTTCCTGCATGAACAGTTTAGCTAACTTGATTCCTTATGCATAAATGCATTTTTCTGAACAGTTGTGTACACAAGTGCACCATCAGTGAATCAGATCTTTCAAGAAATTAGAATAAAGCAGTGAGCTGAACTGAATTTGTCAAGGAGTTCTCTTAATTGCAAAAACTTTGAAAGCAAGCATAGAAAAATGGTAGAGTCCTTGTTTAAGGGCCCTCTGTCTGGAGATAGTGAATGAATTCCAGGCACATTTTTAAAAGTAGGACACAAAATGTAAGATGAAGACATGAAAGCTTCTTAAAATAAAGTAACATACTGCATATACTCTTTTCTCCCCATGTGAGAACAAAAAGTGATTACTCTTACTGAGTTTCAGACAATTCAGCTATTTATTAAAAGTTTCATCAGTGAAGATTTGGATAGAAGAGAACTGAATTGAGTCAAATGGAGCTGAGATCATGATCGCAGATGTCAGACCCTTACAGACAGATGATTACTGTGCCATGCTGCACAACCCATATTTATTAAGAGTGTTTTGAGATGCTGTGGCAGCTTTTCACAGCGAAGATGGCCTCCACCTTGCCATGGTTCCCCAGGCACTGCAGCGATGTGGCCTTTATTATCCTTGAGACAGCACATGCTGTTCCTTTTTCTGCAGTATCTACAAAGTCGGTATCTCTTCATGTATTTTTCCTTTTTGTGGCTTTGATGTACTTTTCCCCTTCCTCTTTAAAACCTGTTCAAAGCCTAGGTTAAAGCTCACCCCGCTGAGAGACAGATGCAGGGATGAGGTCTCTATTATCTGAAGTACTGAGTTGTTCAGAGCCAGCAACAGAAGCAAGAAAATACAATCGTGCAGAACAGGCATACATGTCATCACTGTTAGTAAAGTAGTTACAGGTTTGGCACTGGTGCAGGCTTTCTGCTTGCCAAAGTGCTGGATGGAAGTTTAAGAAGCAAATGATTATCCCGACTAGGGGCAAAGCTGGTCAATCAGTCCTATATCAATTCCCCCAGTGCAGCAGCACAAGACTGTGGTTGACTTCTGTGAGAACACGCAGGATGTCTCCACTTAACAGAAACCCACTTCTGAGCATATCTATCCTGAAACCGCATGACTCTTGGAGGCAATGACTTCCAGTGACTCACTAGAAACAGCAACTCCATAATAAGATTCTTTTCTGGATGGAATGCAACAAGGCAAAAAATGTGAAAACACAGTCAGGAGAAACTCTAATTCAAACAGTCTACATACACTGTTAATATTGCGAACCACATTTCTGGCTAACTTGGATGCTTTTCAAGTGCTGTTATGAAGCTCAGGTTTTGCTAGGGATCGTCTCAGTCACAATTTCCTTCATTTTGTACTTTGACATTGACAGTAGAATAACAACTGCCCTGAATTTGCCTGTGGGAAAAGTTATATATTGATTCATTGTATTTCAGAACATCAGTAAATCCACACATAGTAATAGGCCATTGTTTTCATTGTTGCTGTTATTTGTTCTACTGTGGGACCTGAGAAGAGTCAGTCATGGACCAGGAGTCAGCAGCGCTCAGCATGAGCAAGAAAACATTTTCTTATACCTAAAAACATCCAATCGTTCTAATTTTCTGCATATGACATAAGTACCAAAGTACATTTTGAAAGATCTTATTACTGGCTGGGACTTTTTAAGTTTTTTGAGGCATTGAATATGTGCTGAAATGATCAGAAACATATGTGAATAGCAAAGCCAAAATCTATCACAGAGAATATCTGGCAGAGATGTCAGAGACGATGGAGAAACATAGACAGATTGATCATGGGATAATACTTGTGCAATACAATGCTGCTGAATGCCAAGCTAATACCTCAGCACGACTCTGCAATGCATAGTGTGGACATAGAGCTCAGGGCAGGAGCGGTTTCACCACTCCTGCATCATTGCATGGTGCAGATGTGCTAAAGGAGTCAACATGCAGCCAGCCAGCACAATTTTTTTCATCTCCTCTTTACAAACCACATCAGGGGGTTGCTGTCCTCTTAGGAACATGTCTTGTGAGCCTAATCACACAAAAGTTTATCAATACCATCTGTAGGGTCAAGAAAGCAGGCAATTCTGGGCTAAATCTTTCATTATTTGATAGAGGAACTAACACATGATAATTAAACTATAACTGATCGTAGCCATTAAACGTCATTCAATTTGCAAGAAGGAAAGTGAGAATACAATTAGACTCTTATTGTGTAAACATATGAAAAGAGAGCTAGAGCATTCATGACATCAAAAATCAGATAATTTTATCTATTTCTATGTAAATTTATAAAACTTGTAAATGGATGTTTATAAAACATAAAGATATGAATAAATACATAGCTATACATATGTGTAAAGTATATATTCTAATACGTGCCTTATATTTTCCACTACATATAGTATTTTTATTTATTTACATAGGCATTTATGCATCTGAGCTATCTGATTTTTGCACTTTAAAAGTAGAAGTACTTTTAAAGGTACTTTAAAAGAACCTTAAAGTACAATGACCCACCATTAGCTCATAAAATTGAGAAAATACATTCTTCTTTGATTCCATGAAGGCAAAAATAAAGCCTTCAGTGGCTTTAAAAGACAGAATTTTTCCAGCTGTTCAAAAACAAAAATAGAGGAGATTTTTAATTGCCACAAACAAGCTTCACTCCATCAACTCCAGTAGGAGTAAGGAGGTCCACAGTCATGGAGCCAATATTCATAACGTTCATCGGATATACTAAGTAATGATACCAGAACATGTTTGGTGTCCACATGCCACTGATAAGGCACAAGTGCAGGAGTCAGCTGAATAGAAGCCCTTCAGCTAAGCAGTGAAGATTTGCATATACTCTACGTGAGCCACTGGATCAGACCCATCTATTCCTGATTGCATGGAAAATGTTGAGCCTAGTTCTAATTGTAAAAACTCTGCCTCAAGCAAAGAGAACATAATCCATGCTGCAGGTGGTATTCTCTACTTGCATGAGTAAAATTACTCACACAAGCTCTCTTTTGCCTCTTGTCTGTTATCATGTGCCATTTAGCAAAGGACAAGGTGGTTTGATAAGGTTCAGATGGACCATAAATGACTGTAATATAAGGCATGCATACAGAAGGGAGTAACTGTCGCTTTTTTTAAGAGGAAAACGTACAAACTATAAAGAAACAGTGTTCTCTTCAAATTTTGCCTTCCAGAAATTAGTGCTAATTTTAACTCCTACCTCTAGCTGAAAAGCTGAGAGGAAAAGCTGAGAGGAAAGTGGACCAAGGCACTTTTCAATGAGCGTTATGTTTCCAGGTATTAAAAACAAAAAATAGGTGTGTATAGCCCTCTTCATGCACAGAGGGATCTCGAAGAAATGTGTTTACATATTATTTCCCCACTGACTCACTTAAAAAAAAAAATCAAAAATTAACCCAAACAACACCATTGATCCTGTATGTAAATAAATGATTTACTATAGCTGCACATGAGCAGTATTGCTACTGTGTCAAAATCTACTGATCCCTGGAAAGCCACCGGAGATGGTTTCCGATATGCAGGGTTTATGGGAGTAGATGCAGACACATCCCAGAAGGTTGCTAAGGAACTAGCAGATGCATGCATTTTCTGCAGATCTGACATGTAAAATAGATTCCTATTTCTTGGATTAGGCAAACTGAGAAAGCTATGTGAAACGAGATACTCACATCAGATCCTCCTTATTTTCCTTAATCAAGAAACCCCTGAGAACAATAACTATGAATAATTCAATCCTTTGCTAACATTTGGTGCAATTAATAACAGTACTTTAAAGCTGCTAGCTTTGTATATCTTTTTATGCATAATTAAAGGGTGTTGATATTTAAGTTTTCAGCCAAGGAGAAAGCTAGGTTTGGTTTCGCTGGCAGCAGCTGCTCCTGGCTTCCCTACAATGATATAACCTGATGTTGCCCCAGTGCAGTTAGCTTTCTTCTCTGCCACCACTCCCATGCTTTCTTCATCATGCTGGAACTCTATGCTAAATCAGCAGCTGCCTGTGTGCTTCCTTCTTCCCTATCCTTAACTGTTTGGAGCTGTGGTCAGAACACACTTCATTTTCTTATGGGTGCTTGCCACTGAGAGCATGGTATTTGCAATGAGATTTTCTGTTACCATGCTTCCAAACAGCTCCAAATTTAAATGTAAAATAAAAAAGTCTAAAAAACCCAAGAGCTACTAGATTTTCTGCTCCTGTGAGTAAATGAGTTCCTGGCTTTGAAGTCACCAAAGAAGTCCAGAGAAATTCCCCTTAAAATCAGGCTCCAAATTTTTTGTGGTGGCAGTACATGCTTTGTCATCTCAGTTTCCTTGAAACTCACCAGAGAGTTCCCCTAGCATATTACTTTATTACATTTGCCAAAGAGGAGCCCTTTGACAAGAGCTCCAATGAGAGATTTCACATCATTTTTCTCATGCTTTTATTAGTTTATTTTTTTAATTGATTTCATTTCCAGCACTTTCTGGCAATTAGAAAGCGTAAAGTTAGGAACCAAAAACCATGTATGGGTGATTTGTATTTCTCCTTTAGACCAGAACTCAAACTACTGACCTCCAGGTTTATAATGAATACAAAGACTTGTTCTTTGCTTTTTCTTCAGTTTAGCAAGATTTTGAAGTGACATATGTGGATGCATCACCATTTGAAGTCCCATCTACATATGTGAAAACAATTAATGTCTTGCAGTTTTTCAGACTTTCAAGCTCGGCTCAAGGAAAACAAAAGCAGAAACATGTCCATCTTTCATCAAAACACTAGACTGCTGCCAGCACTCCACAGCGTTAAAGCAAGCACTGCTCCTAGAGTTACAGCAAGGACAAACCTTACGTGTAGTCTCAACTGCCTTCTATTTTGGGATCAAACTTCAGACAGGGTAAACTGGCTAACTGCATTCTGTAGCTTCTCATTTTCTTGTGAGAGAATGATTTGTAAAGGAAAAATAATCACAGGTTAACAGGTGCATTGGCTGAGGGGCTACAGCACACTGTTGCATGAATTCATCCTCTCAGTTTCCTCTCTATAACAAGCGTTCCTGTTTCACACAGCTCGTGTTCCTGAACTCCCTTGAAGCACTCCAGAGGTTTGCAGACCACTGAGTCTTTGTGAATTTGATAAAGACTTTCTCTGTAACTGTGGAATTAGTTGCGGAACGGAACCCAGTCTTTTCTACAGACCCAGTCTGGATTTCTCTTTCAAGTTTTCTGAACAGAGAAATAAATTTAGTTTTCATTTATTGAAATAGAATAATAGAAACATGAAGTAGCTTGGGCTGGACGGGACCTAGAAGTCCATGTAGTTCCAGCCCCCTATCATGGGCAGGGCTGTTCCCCACCAGATTAGCTGCCCAGGGCTCCATCCAACCTGGCCTCGTGCACCTCTAGGCATGGGGCTACCCACAGCTTCTCTGGGTAGCCTGTGCCACTGTCTCACCACCCTTTGAAAGCAAAGCCTTTATTCAAACACTTAAATCCATAGTTATGTACTGTGAAAGGTCTTTCTCAGCTGTGAAACCAGATGAGCTTTGGGCACAAAAAAATCAAGGTTAACAGCTTTAAACATGACAACATTACACAGAAGTGAAAGTCTGCATTAAAAAGTGGCATAGGACCAGAAATCTAACAAATGTATAGGCACCCAGACACCTTTATAACTTACTCTGAGACCTTAGAAGTGATATGGTGACAGGCTTCCAAGTGTTCCTAAATGCTTGAGCAACTTCTGAAATATATTTAGGCTGTAGAGGTCACACAGACACCTCAGAATATTTTTCTCCGAGATACTAAATATGTGATTAAAAAGTCAGCTGCCTGTAAGGCTATTGGCTTGTTTCCCCAATCCAGGAAGGACTAATATCATGCCAAAATCTTTTTCAGGCTCAATTTACTAATTCAGAAAAAAAAAAGAAAAATAAAAAACAAAGAAAAGAACAATCACCCTCTCTCACAAAATATGGGCTGCTTTGGCCATTTTCCCATGCCGCGGTTCCCCCTGCTCTAAAGCCAACATCTCTCCCATAGTTCCACTTCTTAATGAGCATTCCGAGCTCTTAGCAAGCACAACCTGACCAATAAGACAGGGAGTGGGCAGAATTTGAGATTCCTGAAGCCCTGGACCCATACAGCGGCTTCCTTCTCCTGCTGGAGTTCTTGAGTTCAAACTTCAGGCCTAGAATCAAACTTTTTAGTAAAGCAGCCTAGTTGATGCACTGTTAAGCACCTACTTGGAAATCTGATTGCCAGTTTCCGTTTTTGAAAACAAGCCTACTGTTCTTAAAGTCCTTTGCTGGAAGGCACAGTGGGACACGGTCACTGATGCTGTTAAATATTTGCATCCTAAACTCATTCTGGAAGGGAAAAAGTGCATGAGGCACTACTCATAATGGAAACAAGGTGCCCGTATATGGGCCTTAGCTAGCTTAGTCTAAGGCACTGGAACTGACACATGCTGTATAATGTTGTCCCCGTCTCTGTTAGAGCATTTCTGCTAAGGCCCTCTAAATATAATAATGGCAAGTTTACTCCAACCATGGCCCCAGATTCTGAAGGTCAGGTATAAAAACGATCACATTACTACAATGAGCCACAGTCCAGCACTCTGTCATTTAAATGACATGAAGTACAACAAGGGGTGTTGCGTATGGCCAGAATGGGCAGAGCAAAATCCCATTCTGTAAATGGCCAATAGTGCACCACTTAAAAGATAAATATTCAAAGACACTATAAAATGTGGAGGGGAAAAGAAGATAAATACAACGTTACCCAGGGCAACCACAGGTAGAAATGAACAGAAGCTATCTGCCTCTTAAAAAATTTTCCAGATTACTATCTCCTCAGTCCTGCCTGATCTTGGATACTCTTGAAAGAAAAATATTAATGATCGTGAGCTCTCAAAGTCACCCTTAACAGTACTGATAGCCCACATTTTTGGACCTATCATTGTGTATAACTCAAAGCCAAGTTCAAACACTGAGAAATCCTTTAATGCTTCTCCCTGCACTCATTTAGGGGAAAACTCATTTTTGCAGAGAACAAGTGAATTAGATAAGTAGCTTCTCCCCCACAAATATACACAAACACATCAAACAGACAGGAAAGACAGACAGACAGCCAACTTTGAAACAAAGGAAAGCAGAACAAACACAGAAACAAAACAACAGGATTTTGACAAGAAAGCCATTCCGTCATCCCAAACATTGCCAGTATTTCCCAGATGTGCATTAGCAGGTATTAAGCACTCCAGTATCAGTCTTCAAAGCACTACCTTTTTCACAGTGTAGTTTCAGTTATCTCCAGCTTTGGCATTGTGACATCTTCTGCAGTTCTTTCCTCCACAGCCAAGATACCAATATTTAGATATCCAATATTTACCTCCCAATGCATACTATGTCTATATCCTGTCTTAATAGTGTGGCCAGGCATGGGCTTTTGGCTCTTGGGCAAAAAGGATGTAATCACCTACAGTCCTCAGATCTGGGAGAAGCACTTAAACTTATTTTAGTTTATATTAAAAGACCGATGGGGCAGTAGTAAATGCTTACTGTAATTACAGGAAAAAAGATTATGCAAGAAAGAATTTCATTTTAAATAAACCTCTGTCTTTTAACTCTCAAGAAGTTGGTTTTTTTGTTTGTTTGTTTGTTTTATTTGTTTTTGTTTTAATCTTCTTTTGCTGTCATTTAAGTTAAAGGAAGGGGAAATTTTAACACAATTCAAAGCAGCTCATTTCTAAAGCAAGCAGATAAAATGTAACCTAAGTAGGCATTATCTCTTAGCTAGAACAACCAGAATGTTTTGATGGAATTGCCAATTTTCCCAAATGGGAAAAAAAGAGAAAGGAGATAAAAAGTCAAACAAGGGAAAAGTAGACTTACTTTTAAAGGTATTGTTTTAATTTCTACATACATCTCCACAAATGCAGTGAAAGCAAATTGCTACCCTACCATCCTTCCTCCCACCATAACATAAAATTTTTGTGTCATCTGAAAACTGGTACTGTCACTTAATGTTCTGAGGAACATGAATTGGAAATGACACCTCACAAAATAGTTGAAAATGTAGACTTCACCTAACCTAAATGTTCTATAATCCAGGACCAAATCTTTATATATCCCATGGCTCTGCAACTCCCACTGATTCCAGAAGGGCTCAGGAGCTCTCAGGAGTCAACACTATTCAGCTGGATCATTCATGGAATGAAGTCAATGGGAATTCTCCCAATGATTGCATTAATTGAAGGCACAAACTATAATTCAGAGGACTGGGATGTCAGAGCCAACATTAAGCTTAGAAGGGAGAGAGAAACTCATGAAAAGGAAAACTTGGCAGCATGCATAACTCTTCTGTTTGAGGTGGGACTTCAGCTCTTTGGGAGATAATAACCTGGAGCAAGGGGAAGAGTGTAGGAACAAGTCTATTTTGTGCTACTCTCATGAATATCTCTATTGACTTCAGTAGGAGTTAGTTCCCCGAGAAAGGTGAGGATTTAGAGGTGAATGTTCCTACAAAGTACGACACATGAACTGTAGACATTTACAAGCATTTCAGGACTAACACCCAGCCTGTTAAAACTCGCAAATTAGCCACTTGGGATTAACCTTGCAGTATGATATTCATTATTCTCAGCACAGCAGTCCAATGGAGACTAACTATGAAATCTGATATTCATTAAATCTCAGTACAGCATCTCTGTGGTGGCCTGACATGCAGCCCTGTGCGCAGTTGTGTGTGTGGTTATGTACAAGTACTACAGAACATGATGGCAAGGGGGAGGGACATATATTTTATAAAGGACACTAATTCAGCACAAGCAGTGTCTGGCCTCACAGGATTCTCCAGTAATGATGCCAAGTAACGTTTGTCTTCCAGGTCAGACAATTTTTTTAATCCTAAATCTACTCATGCAAAGACACAGCTTATAGCTTGCAGATGGCTCATTCTGCTGATCTGCCAGTATTCACACTCAGAGTGTGGAATTATATCACATGAGCTAGGGGATTGCTGTCTTTTTTCATGGCTTTGTTATTGCAGGAAAAAAAAAAAAAAAACAACCCCAAAAAAACCACAACACAGCTAACCAGAAAATAAGAAAAAGAAGGATACTGAATTCATATTTGTGGGGGAGATTCTTAAACGTAATGTAAGAAGACAGGAATAGAGGCAAACATGAGGTTCCCATCAAACACTATCTCTTACTCATATGTTTATCAAGACAACTAGAAACTGAGGATGCAGTACACATCTTAAACAAAGGATGCACTAAAACAAGCAAGCAGAAATTTCTTTCTTTCTTTCACTCTGGAGTTTACTTGCATTTTATGTTTGGGTTTTTTTTTTGTGTGTGTGTGTGTTTTTTTTTTTGTTTGTTTCTTTTTAATCATATATTTTCCTGTAACAATGTCAATATTTAATAATAATTGTTACTATTATCACAGAATCACAGAATTGTAGGGGTTGGAAGGGACCACTAGAGATCATCTAGTCCAACTTCCCTGTCAAGCAGCTCCCTAGCCCAGGTTGCACAGGTAGGCATCCAGGCAGGTCTTGAACGTCTCCAGAGAAGGAGACTCCACCACCTCTTTGTGCAGCCTGTGCCAGTGCTGTCACTGCACTGTGAAGAAGTTTCAACGCACATTTGTGCGGAACTTACTATGCCTCAGTTTGTGTCCATTTCCACTCATCCTATCACCACGCACTGCTGAGAAGAGTTCAGCCTCGTCCCTTTGCCTTCCACTCCTTAGATACTTATAGATGTGGATCAGATGCCCTCTGAGCCTTCTTTTCTCAAGGCTGAACAGACTCAGGTCTCTCAGCCTCTCCTCACAATGGAGTTGTTCCATGTCCTGTATCATCTTTGTAGCCCTCCCCTGGACTCTTATATATAACTCTTATTATAAACACTAAGAACCTCAAATTCATGAATAAGATGAAGAATGGTGTTAGTATGAAAGCTTAAATTTAATTCCATAAAGAATAAGGTTGCATCTTTGTAAAGCAGGAAGATTGTGTTAGTTCATTGAAAGTATTCAGACATTGTACCAGTTTAGCTCAGAAAGACTGACCTGTTTATTGATGCCAATGGAGCTTTTGAATATTATTTGGGTTGATAAAAGCTATTGTCATTTTTTATGTAGTCAGATGGTTTATATACAGATCTACTTTTTTATAAAACTGAAGATCTAGATGTTTCACAACAACTCAAGAACAAGAGAGATATGGAGACCCATTGGAGAGAATCCAAAAAGGGGCCATAAAGATAATTAAGGGACTACAAGGGAAGGTTGAGAGAAGACTGTTCAGCCTGGAGAAGAGAATGCTTGGGGAAAATGTTGTCAGTATGTGGAGCCAGGCTCTTTTCAGCACTGCGCAGTGCTGGAACAACAAGTTATGGGCACAATCTGAAAAATAAGAGGTGCTTTCTGAACATCAGGAAGCAATTCTATACTCAGAGGGAGACAGCACTGGCACAGGTTGCCAGAGGAGTTGTAGAGCTTCCATCTTTGGAGATATTCAGAAACCATCTGGATATGGTCCTGGGCAACCTCTTGTAGGTGGCTCTGCATGGGTAGGTAATTTGGACCAGATGATCTCCAGAGGTTTGCATTACATGATGCATAATGTAAAAGGTGTCATTAACCAAAAATGAATGGTTAGGTGAGGAAAGTGAAATCCACAGCTTTTTCCTCTCTTTCCTCCATTCACTCAACAAACTAAAAATCAAACTACTCTACTCTCAGCATAGCTGCAATCTGATACCATTCCTGGTTTCAGGTTTTCTTCTGTCAAGAAGAACACCAGAACAACTGGCAAGAGAAGTGCACCTGTCCAGGAAAAAAAAAAAAAAAGGCTTTTGAATCATTATATGATAAAAGCCCAGAAAAGAATTAACAGTTTTGGTACTGAATATTGAGCTAAGAGAAAAAAGAAGGGAACTATGAGGGCTGTTCCAAAAGTACTGCCTCCTATTTTATGACATTGGCCCACATCAAGAGGTAGATGGTACAGCAGTAGCGGCTGAAACTTCCTGCCACAATTCTATTGCCATGTGACAGTGCAGATGAAGTAAAGGTGTGTCACTGAATTCCTCCATGTGGAAAAAATGGCACCTACTGACATTCATCAGTGCTTGCTGAATGTTTCTGGAGACCAAACTGTAGATGAGAGCATAGTGAGGCAGTGGGTGGTATGTTTCAGCAGTAGCAACAGTGGTGGGGGTCACCTCTGCTGGGATAGATTCTTCCAAGCGTAGCATGCAAGCTCTTTTGATGACAATGCATAGTTAGCAGTGGTGACTATGTTGAAAAAAAGTCAGATACACAATGTATTTTCCTAATACTACTTTCTTAAAAAGCTGTGTCTGCTGTTTCTACAACCTTCCTGAGAGATTTTGAATGAGGAGAAGCTGGTAACACCCAAGCTTGTAAAATTCTGTTATAAGACTGTCTACTATATGAAAGCCTGTCTACTACATGAAAGCTTCTACTCTATGAAAGCAAAATTAATCTACAAAATATACAAGGACTAATTATCTTTGAGAGCATTTTGATATAGCCCCTGTCTAGGAAAGAAACCAGCAACAACAGTCCAAGTTTTTTCAAAGCCCATAAAAAATTCAGTGCACAGTTTAAGAGAGTATTGGGTCTCTTTTTTTCCCCTACTTTTATCTATGCCAGGTTACCAATCCCTAAAGAGGATAATAGTTTCTACAGCACTCCTTTGGGAGATTTCAGCTAGGTGTGGCCTAATTGTGAGATGTGCCGCCACATGAAAGCTTCTGCGGGGCAAGGAACAGAGATTATGTTCACATTTAAATCATTCCGTGGTAGGCAAAACAGCAGGATTTGTAGCCTGTAATGTTTGCAGCACCCTTCCAAACAGGGCTTAAACAACACAGTCAAGTTGGGATATGTAGAATGAGGAAAATGCATCAAACAATCCAGGTGGAAAATCATTTCATAACTGGAGTTAAGAATGTTTTGACAACTCTTAAAATGTTTCAGAAGCCAACAGAGAGAGTAAGGATCTAGCAGATCCATGAAAATAAAAAAATCAGTGATGGGAACGGAGCTGGCTGTAGCTCTTGTTACCATCACTGACTCATGACCCTCTTTGCCTATCAAGCAAAAAAGAACAGTATTAATTTACAGGGTGGGGGTTGTGAACCCTAATTTGTTAACATTTTAAAAAGAATTGTGAGATCTTGAGATGAAGGGGACAAATTTAATGCTCATTGTTTAGGCTTTAGGCTGCCTGTGCTCAGACAGATCTCCCACTGAGACTGGGAGCTGAACAACAATTCCAGAAGTTGGTCCATTTTTCCTTGGAAAATGAGACAGTTGCAAAGTACAGTTTGCTCACTGCATTCATTCAGTACTCTGGAGATACAGCATTATGGCTAGTTACACATCCCAGAAAACTTCTTCAGCAATATTGCAAGGGCTTTGGATTCTTACAAGGCTATGTTGTCCAAGTAAGACAAAGCTGCTGGCAAAAGTGTGAAGCCAGCACTCCACACCTGATTAAACAGCATTGTTTTTCAGTCCAGTGCCATGCCAAGTTCCCTAGTCAATGTAGATAACACGGTATCTGGGAGCTATATATACTGCAGGTTTTACAACTACAGCAGTGAGCAGCTTGCTTTGTGAGGAGGTATGCCCCATACTTTTTTATAGCTCAGCAATTTTCAGGATCCAAATTCCTCTCCCCCCCACAAAAAGAAAAAACAAAAACAAAAAAAAAGTCCTTAAATCCCAAAGGTGCTGGAATGTAAATAAGGTAAACTGAGCCCCTAAATCATCTGCACATGCATACACTACCTACAGCATTTTTGGTTGTTAACTGTAAGCAGCTGCCAATTTTCCTCTAATGCTCAGACTACTTGCTAACTGATCTGCAAGTCCCAAAAGTGTGTTATCTTTAATGTGCCTCTAATTTTGCTAAGAGCCTATTTATAGTGCCTTTTATTTACTTATTTACCTTACAACTAATTAAAGCTATCATTTTTTAGAAAAAAAAAAAAGACAGAGAAAGAAAGGAATGTGTGTGTGTGTGTGTGTGTGTGTACACATGTGTGTCCTTGGTGAGAGGAAGAAAGCCCAATCTGTTCACTTAACTGGATAAATGTTACAAAAGTTCTGTTTTGCTTGGAAAAGCAATGCATGAGTAGATGCTCCAAAACCTAGCATTATTATCTCTAATTACAATTGGCAATATGTGGCAATCATAATTATTCATTTATGCAAAATGGCTTACAGTGTGTCTCATTTTTTATTCCCTGTTAAAGGATGGCTTGACAAAAGAAGAAAAAAAGATTATAGTGCTCAACATAATTGTGCTAAATGCTCAGTCATTTTGTTTAAAAAATACTACAGAACTAAACTGCTATTTCTGCAGAGACAGAAAATAATTTAACAAAGATATATAGTATACACTGCAGGTGGCAATCCATCCAGAAAACTTATTTCCCTGAAAAAGAGAGATATTTCACAAAGAAATTGAAGAGCATTTTTTTTCCATTTCTGTCTTTCTCTAAATAAAAAAAGAAAAAAGAAAAACTCTCCCTGTTTTAATCTAGCCTATGCTTCCCCTGTTAGTAAAAAGCTAATTTGCAAATAGTCAGAGGAAAGACCATGACCATAACAACTTGGTATGGTTCTGTAATATGACACTCTTCAGTTGTACCACAGCACACTAAGGCAATGGAATATGATCGAGTGCCCTTCATAAAAAAAAAAAAAAAAAAAAAAAAAAAAAGGGAAAAGAAAGGGAAAAGACAGTTCATGTTGCTCACAGAGGTAATCTCTGTTTATACGTGTATCTTGGAATATTCAACCAATTCAGGCCTGCAGAGCTAGGTCTGTAAAAAGGCACAACCCATAAAAGATGTCAGTCCTCCTTCTATCAGGTGTTGAGGTTGGGCACTGCTCAAGATCACCTACCCAGTAAACAGACTCAAATTCAGACATCAGGACACAAAATCATAGAATCACAGAATGGCTTGAGTTGGAACAGAAATTGAAGATTATCCAGTTCCAAGCCCATGCTGTGGACAGAGTTGCTACCCGCAAGATCAGGTTGCTCAGGGAAACGGTACTGATGAGGCTGTTAGGAAAAAAAATGGAAATATACTCCAAAATTTGTATGAAATACACAGCGAGTGAGAACTGAAGCCTCTTTGCATCAGATAACTGATTTTCACACTTGGCTCCAGTCTCAAACTGATGCAACAATCCTTCCCCCATCACCCTCATCCCATCTAAGAGCAAAACTGAAGGCAATGGAACAACTTCTGTGAAAGGGATCGCTCACAGAACTAATGGTTTCCTAGATGAATAAACATTAAACAACTTTTTCAAAGTGTCTTAGATTTGTAAAAATGTAGATGACTAAAATCAAATAGGAAGCAGATATTTTTTCCCCTGCTGATGGTGTTGATTAGAGCAGAGGAAATGGAGATCACCATTGGAATGCATGGGAAAAGCCAAGCTTCCAGAATAGTCTAAGTTGCACTATGTATTCAGAAAACAAAATGTTCAACTTCATGTAGTGGTTGAGACAGTGAAATTTGTCTCCTGAATTAGTAAATGATAGCAGAAAATGAGGAAAGTATTGCTGACTGGTGTACACAGAAACTTTACACAAAGAAAACAAAGTATAAATCTGGAGGAAAAAAAATACGGCATTGCCATTACTTTCCCCTTTGCTTTTACCATCAGACACAATAAATGATTAACATACAAGTTTGTCTCTATTTTTCTCTTGAGAGCACGTGTTTGGGTTGCAGGAGAGACTAACTAGGCCCAGCAGTGATTTCTTACTGTAATTAAATCATTATGTCTTGGTCCATTACCACTAAAACACTTATACCCTTCATAGAGCACCAGGAGAAAGAGCACCATTGAATTCAATGGCAAAATTCCTCCATGGGTCCTGTGTCTACAGTACAAGCTGCAGCAGATTGTTCAGTCAAACATGCTCAGATATCTGAGTTTGCACTTAACACTGTGTTTGCTTAACTCAGTGCAAATTACAAATATTTCAATTACAAATATTGTTTGTTTTATACTATAGACTGCAATCACGTACCACTAAACACTAAGATATTACATGTTCCTTTGGAGCTGTGCTATGAAATGGAAAGCACTGTTGTCTAATTTAGCGAAGTTAGAAACAAATGAATTCTGGAACTCAGGATGGCTGAGAGCTGCAGTCCAGCCCCTTCTCCAGGGGCAGCCCAATATAAAATGATGAAGTGTGCAGACAAACAGGGATAAAAAGACACCCCCTCACCAGTTACATTCATCGAACCCTCTAGTCCACTTCCAGCAACTCATGTAGGTGGCTAAAAATTGAACACTATCACTCAGCCATCCAAACACTACAGACAGCATACCTGTCAGTATTTGTCACACGGATCAGTATGGACAGTATATGTTAACTAAAGAGATATGCAGAGGACTACATATATTTTATAAGGATAGCCATGTGAAGTACAGAATTTCCACCACGATGGAACTGTTATTTCTGTATCTTCTCATTTTAAAGGGAAGTAGTAACTCATCAGAAACAGAATTGCAAACTACAGAATATACATTAAGAAAAATGATCTGGAAATAGCAGCATAATTCATTTCAGTATTTCTTTCAAGATAAAGCAATAATTTCAGTGTTTTTGATACCAGAATGCTTTATTTTAGTATAACAAATCTAAGTGCCTCACTGGTAGTCAGCTGCTTCTAAAATGCATAGAAACGTAGAATTATTGAGCTTAGAAAAGACCCCTAAGATCATGTAAGTCCAACTGTCATCACAATGCCCACTAAACCACGTCTCCTAGTGCCACATCCACATGTTTCCTGAATACCTCCAGCGATGGTGACTCTACCACCTCCCTGGGCAGCCTGTGCCAGTGCCTCACCACTCTTTCTGAGAAGAAATTTTTCCTGATATCCAGCCTGAATCTCCCCTGGTGCAACTTGACACCATTACCTCTTATCCCATTACTGTTACCTGGGAGAAAAGACCAATCCCCACATCACTGCAACCTCCTCTCAGGTCACTCCAGTTGTGTTATCTCATGGCAGCCCAAGTAAAATGTGCAACATACTCACTCTCTCCTATAGATCAGGCTTCCTGACCAGGCTGCATGTTGCTTATGGCATTCAGAGACTTGTGATGCTTGCAATACGTGACTTAGTTAAGTCAAGAGAATCTTTATGAGCATATAGAAATATTAGGGGAATCTCCAAGAACAATTTTATAGGAATGAAGAACTAAGTTAAAACTCCTCATGCAATTGCAGCTTAATGCTTCAATAAAGCAGGTCAAATATTACAGTTAAAATCAAAACGCTTGAAAAAAAAATAAAAAAAATCTAGCAAGAGAAAATTTTCTTAAAGGTTTCCTACTTAAAACTTGAAGTTTGTAAGAGAGTGGATTGACCATCAGGAAACCATATTGCTGGAAATTTCCAACAAGCCTTGAATATAGGACATGTTCTTCCCTCTCCTTTATTATATGATTGGCTACTACAGATAATAAAACTGATACTCGACAAATTTTAAAACTCAAAAAAGGCAAAATAATTTCATTTTCATATTTCTTGAAACAAACCTATCGATTTCCAGATAATTTTTCTCCATAGATAACTCTACAGTTTTGCATGCCACATTCTTTCTGCCAATGTTATCATGGCTAGTATCAGCATCTCCGAACATTCTTCCTTCCCACTTCATTGAAAACACTAATTATTCTGACCTTAGAACTACTGTCTTACATTATTCAGAAAATTGCTTTATGTTACACAGAAACTTCAATTCTACATTATTTGAAATACAGTAACTTTAGGTGGGTTTTTGTTCCTCTATGTCTTCTTTATACAGCTTCCATCATTTTGCCTCCAGCATGCCTGTTTTTAAAGAGGACCGGTAAGGTAAGTCTCTCTATCATACAGATGATTTTTGGAATCTTAAATAGTATTTCTTCATAGTTTTCCACGGTATTATATTTACTATTTGCAAAATGCAATCTGAATATTAACTAATCCATCCTCTGGCTGGGAATTAAATTGTCTTATCTCAGTTTTTCATATGTGAAAAAAATACAAAAGGGCTACTATAAGACGTGAAGAACATTATATGAAATTCATAGGCTTGGTGTACTGATTTAGGAAAGGCACAAAATGTATGCTTAAAGTGACTCCAGAGAGATCAGAGATAATCTTTTGAACAAGTCCTCGAATTTTATTCATAGTGACAGTACAACGTAAGCCTAAATGAACTGCTGCACACTCAGTTTTGAAGTCTAGTGAATTCACTCTCGACTCCTAGCTCTTCAGAAACTATTTAGCTCTTTTTCGTAAATAAGCAGTGGTCATTATAACTCAAGCATAGGAAATCCTTCATTACTTCTTAGAACCACCAAATAACATATCAAGTAATAACAAGGCTTCCCTGAATCTTTCCATCATAAATTCCTCATTCTCATCCATCAAAATTCAATTTCAAAAGAGAAAACGGTGTACTTTGGGACTGGGTCACTCAGTGTGCGTAGCCCTTATGTTTCGCTTCCAGCTTCACACTGTACAAAAAAAGATATAACAGGACAGGTGGGCACAATTGTTTCCCATTTAGTCAAGGACAAATCTTCCACTGACTTCAGCAGGGCCGCCCTTTCTATCACTGCCTGTCCAATTCAATAAGTACATATGTCTTTTCTTCTAAGAAGAAACAGGTTCCCTTCAGGATCAGTAGTTTTAAGATGATATAAGAATAGGTATGTTTGTAATTATTTAGCTTGAACTGTACACTAAGGACTAATAAACAATTACCAGCATGGGTTAACAGTTTTCTGGAACACTGAGATAGGTTCTCAAGAATCAGAGGTTACCCAGGGAAACGTGACTGTGTAATTCTCTGGGAAATATACAATTTCTTTAGTTTTAAATTTGAAAACAAAGCAAAAGAATGATTTGTCATGTTTCATATTTGCAAACCAATATGCCTACGCTCATGTGGTTTCCATCTTAGGCAGAGTGTAAAGAGGAAGTAAAATGTCAAGTTGTTTATTTCTGTGCAATTTTCTTATCTAAAAATAACACTATTTTCTAAATTAGATCTGTCTTTAATAATAGTCAGAGGAATTCCTTTCCTGGGCAACAATGCTTTTACATAAATCTTATGATCTGGAAATAGAGGAGTTAAATCCCTTTTGACAATTTTGTCAAACCCAAAAATGTCATCTGAAACAGCAGCCTTGTTTTTTAAGGAAATAGAGAAATTGGTTTTCTTTAGTTCAGCTTGTCTATTGCTTGTTCTTATTCTTTCTTCTTTTTATATTCTCCTATTTCAGATGAAAACAAAGGCAGAGATAGACAAAGAACACCTAGAAATCTACTGTTCACGATCATAAGCTTTACTAATGGCATGCAAAAAGTGAGTGTGCTTAGATCAGCAAATTGTTCTCTACTTCCACAGAGCAATCATCACTGTCAGGCATGTGATCAAAGTTCTAAAAGTTGAGAAGCCGAGTGTTTTGCTTAGACACCTTAGGCCTGATTTCAAAATATAAGTGACTCAACTATATCATTCTTTTTGAAAGTATATACTTCAGCATCTAAGCAAGTGCTTCTGCCTCACGCTCTTTTTAGCTGCCCATTTCACTGATTAATTAAACAAAGGTGTAAGGAAAAGTTCTCTATATTTATATTTTATTCCAAAACCAGGTCGCAGATAAAAATTAAATCCTTCTTATGGTAAAGACCGTTTCCCAACATAACTGATAGTTGTACAACATATTTAAATGTTGTTGTCTGTGTATGCATGTGTTTTCAAATGCAAAAGTGCACACTTCAGTTCAGAGAGGTTCAGCTGCAGTGGTATGGAGACACAACAAGTCTCAAGGAAATAAGAAAAGTGCTCTTCAGAGAAATGGGACACAAGAAGACTCACAAACACTTTTATTAACCTTTCTTTAGCTACTTTAAAGTTAAGCAACTAGTTTAGACTAGATATCCAGGCACCTGTAGGGGGTGATTCATCTTCTTCAGAGATAGGGCTCTAGAACAAGATGTATTAGTTGCCTACTGGAGGTGCCTATCTCTCACCATTGACTATAGAGGGAGTCTAGATGACTAGCTTAGATTAGATGCCTAAGTTTTAGGCAGATAAATTGTCTTGCCTGAGGTTACATGATAAATATGTGGCAGAACTATGATTTGAAGCCATGCATTCTGTATATAGCTGGTAGAGAACTGTTTAGTTGAATCTAGTACTTTTATTACAGAGGTTTTGCATGTCCACAATAAACTATTAGTCAAGCATGCACATCAATAAGTGTGATAAATTGTCAATTAGTCACCAGTCTCCTGCATACCTTAGTATATGAGCAATCTAGCTTAGATCACTAAAACAGGCAGTAAGCTGTGGTCTCAGACAAAAAAAAAAATAATAACAACATCAAAACAAATAGAAGAAACCCAGACATTACCAATTTGATGGTGCCTTTTAAACAAATCCCAAAATATCCAATTACTTCAGGAGGAATCATTTCTCATATGTTTAATACTCCCCTCAAAATTCTCATGCTTTTCGCTGACATAGGATGCAAAATATTGCACTAAAAAAACCAAGACCAAATGAAAAGATGGTCAGATTTTTCTGACGTGCTTAGATTGAATTCCTATAGTTTAAAGAATTCAGTAGAATCCTGAGGGATAAGTATAAATGCAACCATCCAAACTCCAGCCTCAACTGGATTGTGGGCAGATAGCCAGATACAGAAACATTCATTCACATAAAGCTGAAATCCTCTGTAAAAACAACTGAATAATTGCATTTATGAAATGTTTATGTCACAGAGGAATTACATTTATTTATACCAGCAGTATATATTCTATTTTCCACATTTTGTTTCTCATCCACTTTTCCAATTGATCAAAACATGCTGTTCCCTTGGAGAACTAATTTATGTGATAAAATGTTTCCGCTTATAATTCAGACACTCAATTATGACTCAACAATATTTTTACTTCTTAAATACCATTTTCTTCAAGCTTTTGTAAGTCAGAGCTACCTTCATTGTCTCTACAGATTTATATAAATGCCAGAAACAATGAGAATATGAAGATACACATAAATGTAAAAGTTACGCTGGGAAAAAACTTAAAACCTTTGCAAAACGAAAAGATATTCAAATATGTAACCAGAATTTTAAGATTTTTGTCATGAAACAGGCAAGTCTTCCATGATACATTAATAAAGTTGAAGTATCACTTTACTTGGAATAATTCATGTGGAGTCATTTAGCGGAGACTTTGTCATTTTTATATTTTTCTTCTTCATTTTTGAGATACTCTGTGCCCTGGCACTTGCTCTATCTTCAAGGAAAAAAAAAGTGTAAAATGGAGAAAACTGTTCTCTTGAAGTTCAGCTGCAACCTACTACAATCTGAAAAAACATTTTAGGAACAAATAATGCAAACATCCCCCTTTCAGAGTCCAGTCCACGACAAACAGAGGTAGCACTCTAAATGAAGTAAAAATTCATTTGACATTTTTTCCCATAGTTTAAACGTTTTTGCAACCTCCATGATATATTTCAAAGGTTTCCAAAATACCAAAAGTATTAATTTATTTATTACCTATAAATTTATTGTTACCTATAAAACAACAGGAATTCTTAATCCTATCAGCAGATTATGGGACAGATGAGAAGAGAAGAGATAGGAAGAGAGATGGAGAAAAAAAAAGTGAAAGAGGGAAAGGAAAGAAAGGGGAAAGGGCAGGAAAGGGAAAAAGGAGAGGGAGACGTTTGAGTTCTTTGTGGAATGCTGCCATCTATGGAGTTTCAGTCGATATTGCTTCATGTAGCGATGTCGAGGGAAACCACAGAGCTGATTCCCTCACAACATGGTTAGTTCAGTAAATGAAGCAGCTCTTGGGCAATAAACAAGAGCATAAATTATAGGCTTGGCTATAGCATTCAGTTGGCACTAGCTTCTACCACAATTATTTCTTGGATGTATAAGCAGCATTGGTAGTTCGCCTTCATCAAATGTTGCAGTAGATTTCTCATGTTTGGTTTTGTTGGGGGACATACTGTTTTTATGGGTTGTGTTGCCCTATTTTCACCTACAATTTTTTTCCTAAATTCCAGGGCACACAGCGCAAATTCTTTGTGCCATTCTCTGTGGACCTACCCCCAAGCACACTGCTGCTTGAATTCTCAAAATGACCAAAGAAATAACTAATCAAAGTAGTCTCATTTTAACTCTCTTTCCTTCCCCACCCACCCTCTCCCCTGCAAAAAAAAAAAAATTCTTTTGAAGATTTAAAAATATTATACTTTCAAAAGTGCTCTAGTACTTTTTAACATTTCTGCTAATGATAAGGCAGGAGCTGCACTTGTCAGCAATATAAGCAGGTTACAAGATAACTTTGAAGAAATAGAAGTATTAGAATAATTTGTCACTTACAACAAATAGTAACTAATTCAAATACTCCAATTTGAAAGTTGTTCAGCTTCTCAGGAAGATTAATCCGTATTTCAAAACACAAAAATTCAAAAATGTTGTTATGCTCACAAGAGGACAAGATATAAATGAAAAATAGGAGAAATAGGAGTCATTTTCTTCACTTAATGATTAAGTATGTTTCTTCCTAATTGTGATTTAAGATAGAATTACTGCCCTCTGCACTCATGCCTAAGACCAATAAAAATCTGGATCCCCAAAGCTATCTGGAATCCAGAAGCTGTAATGTAAGGACAAAAGTAAGGCTATAAGGATTTCTGAAAGATCCCTCTTCTGGATACTGCTGCTTAAGCCTGTTTTCAGACCTTACCACACCTTCCCACCAGCTCATCATAGTGAAATGTCACCTACAGAAGTGCTTGCTGGAAATAGCTCTCATTCACACCTGCACTCAAATATGGGGCCGGTTCAGCTCACTTATCTAAGTATAAGCCATATCAAGAAGAGCATCAGCAGAACAGATAATTAAACCAACCTTATACTCACATGTAAACTGGAAATTGCCTAAAGGAAACTGTTGTTTTTAAAAAAAATTCATCACCCTTGTTAGAATTTCAACTCCCTAACATGAACCTTGCTCCTTTTCTTTGGGGGGAGAGAGGGGGGTGGGTGGGGACGACATCAGCAGCAGCCACAGCAAGCATCTAAATTCTTCCTTCATCACACTGCTGGTCAGGCAGACAGATTTACCTCTACTGCTTGATAAGGAGCAGCAGCTTTACTTGCATGGCTTTTGGTGATAGAAATTTTAAAAGATGGGCCTAACAGGTTTTCCTGTTTGCCAGCTTGCAAAATAAGTGCGTGCAATAGTCCCTCACTGGTTTTAGAATGATCCTGTTTGCATTTTATTCAAACTCATCTAAACAACATTGGTTCAGATATCACTGCCCACGTTTCAGCAAATGCATCATTGGGAGGCTTGGAAGAGCCTCCAGCTTTTTGCACATCATGAAGGAACAGCCTTCTCCTCTCAGCCCAGCATGGAGATAAGCCATGGCATACAGTGATGCTGTGGCAGCTGTTGGGCTGTGGGCCCAGAACTTTGCAACCATCAGACCTCTGATCATGCCAAAAAAGAGAGCCTGAATGTCCTCCAGTCACTCAACAGGACAATGAACAGGCTGACAGCAGGATCTACAGACAAGAGAATAGGATGAGGAATAAGACATTGGTCTCCTTTGCTGAGATGTAGCAGCAGTTCAAATGAACATCCAGTTCCATAAGCAGAATGGGCTGAATGCAGATAGAGTTGGCAAATGCTCAGCCACAGTCACCTCCTCCATTATTTTCTGATAAACTAAAATCAGCCCCTTCACTGAGGAGTGAGAAATATATCCTCACCGTACACCTGCCCTGGAGGCACAGAGGACACGTCCTCATCCACCATCCTGAGGTGGATCATTTGAGATATATATATATAAACATATCTGAATGTATATATATATTTGCAGAGGGGAACATATCTCATCATACTCATGGTCAAATACAGAATCATAGAAATGTAGAGGTTGGAAGGGACCCTGAAGACATTCAAGAAATGTGTGGATGTTGTACTAAGGGACATATTTTAGTGGAGTAATACTGGTGGTAGGTGTTCAGTTGGACTTCACAGAATCACAGAATTGTAGGGATTGGAAGGGACCTCTAGAGGTCATCTTGTCCAACTTTCCTGTCAAAGCAGCTCCCCAGCCCAGGTTGCACAGGTAGGCGTCCAGGAGGGTCTTCCCAGAGAAGGAGACTCCACCACCTCTCTGTGCAGCCTGTGCCAGAGCTCCATCCCCCTCACTGTAAAGAAGTTCCCATGCACATTTGTGCAGAGCTACCTATGCTTCAGTTTGTGGCCATTTCCCTTCAACCTATCACCACACACTGCTGAGAAGAGTCCATGGATCAGATCCCCAAGTCTTTTTCCCCCCGCTCCCCCCCAAGACTGAACAGACCCAGGTCCCTCAGCCTTTCCTCATAAGGGAGGTGTTTCACATCCTTTATCATCTTTGTGGCCCTCCACTGGACTCTTTTGAGGAGATCACTGCCTTTTTTATACTGGGAAGGCCAGACATTATTTCAGGTGAGGCCTCACCAGGGCAGAGTAAAGGGGGAGGATCACCTCCCTCGACCTGCTGGCCAGGCTCTTTATAATGCGCCCCAGGATCCCATTGGCCCTCTTGGCCACCAGGGCACACTGCTGGCTCATGGCCAACCTGCTGTCCACCAGGACACCCAGGTCCCTTTCCTCAGAGCTCCTCTCCAGCAGCTCATCCCTCAACCTGTACCAGCGCATGCAGTTATATGTAACTAGGTGCAAGGCTCTATGCTTACTCTTCTGTAAGTCTATGGATCTACATTCTTAAGTCTATAGGTCCTGATGAGATTTATTCCAGAGTTCTGAGAGAAATAGCTGATATAGTTGCCAAGCCACTATACCTCAATATTTGAACTGATGTGGAGGTCAGGTGAAGACTCAGGTCACTAGAAAAACATCACACTCATTTTTAAGAAGGGCAGAGAAGATGACCCAGGAAACCACCAACCTGTCAGCTTCACCTCAGTGCCAGGGAAGAATATGGAGAAGAGCCTCCCAAAAGCTACGTTAAGGCACATTAAAGAAAAGAGCAGATATGGGATAACTAGCATGGGCTCACTGAGGACAGGTCCTGCTTGATCAACCTTGTCATTTTTTATGACTTTGTAACTGCAAAGCAGAGCAAGGAAGAGCCACTGATGTCATCTGTCCAGATTTCAGTAAGGTCTTTGACATGGCCTCCCAGAACATACTTCTCTCCAAAGTTGAAAGATACGAATTTGATGGGTGGACTGTCTGATGGATGAGGAACTGGTTGCAAACCATATTCAGAAAGTTGTGGTCAATGGCTCATCTGCCAGATGGCTGTTTGTTGTGTCCCACAGGGATTAGTACTTGGACAAATGCTCTTTAATATCTTTATCAATGTATTCAACAGTGAGATCAGGTGCATCCTCAGTAAGTTTGTGGACAACACCAAACTGTGTGGAGCCACCAACATGCCTGAGGGATGGGATGTCATCCAGGGAGACCTAGACAGGCTCAGGAAGTGAGTCCAAGAGAACCTCATAATGTTCAACAAAGCCAAGTGCAAGGTCTTGCACCTGTGTCATGGCAATCCCCATAGTACAAGCTGGGGCATGTAAGGGTAGAGCACAGCCCTGCTAAAAAGTAACTAAGTACCTGTGGAATAACTGTATACAACAAATCATGGAGCATCATTATTTCACCAAGGAGAAAAACACTACATGTATCAGCTAATGAGGTCAGAATATTATTTGGACATTCTCATCAATATGTAATGCAAGCTCTTAACAAAATGTGTTCTCCTTATTTCTCCTGTAAGCAAAAAGAGTACACTTCCTTGCTTCACTGGAAAGATTCAGGCCTGAATTTCCATATAAGCTGGGTTTCTTATCTGAGAAATCTGTCAGACACTGGAGATAACTTCCCATTTCCAGACGGAACCAGTGAAGTTCCTATTGCTGAAGGTACTGTAAGCTACAGTATATGTCTTACTCGAGAATTCAGATGTCACCCACCTGCCATTAGGCACAATGCACACCTTTTTATAATCAGCACAGCTGCCCGGAAGGCAGAACAAGAGATGAATAACCATTTCCTAGCCCATTTTATTCGCCTGTGAGTCTTCTACGCTGCTGAACTGCTTCAGATATGAAGACAGAATAACTAAGACCAGATAATATATATGAGACAGAATCAAATGGCAATAATAAGTAGTAACATACATGAATAAAAAGTGATTACAATAAATATGAGTCAAATAGATTAATATTTTGCTTTAGATAGCATTCTTTATGTTTGGTAACTATTGCTTGTGGTGATGATATAACACATGCTGACACCAAATATCAATTCTAGGTAAATCCAATTAAGCCCAGAAGCAAAACAGCTGGATTAGTAGTTCACAGCATAAATTATTTTTCTTCCATTTACTTTGTCTTTTTGCAAATGAGCCTTTTAACATAAAAAAATTTAGCTCTCAAGTTCCCCTCTGCTTATTAATCCCAGATGCCTAAAATGAAGGAGAAAAAAAATATTTTCTTCCTTTGTTGTGCATGTGCATTTGCTGTTCAGCTCTCTGGTGTAGCCTCCCTAGACTGTAGATAGCTTTCCTTCTTCTGTGAAGAAGTCATTCTCATTGCATTTATTATTGCATGAAGATTTTATTTTTCTTTCCAGATGATGTATTGAAGATAAAATATAAGTATTCATTACCAGTTTTCTGATAATAAATAAAATTAATGTAAAATTGATGTGGCTGAAGTTCAACATGTTCATCACTGCTTTAATTCAGTTACAGCAACACAGACCATGCAGGATTTGTTTTTATCTTATTTCCTTTTTTTCTTAAGATTTTCCTTCATTATACAGCTGCCAGCATAAAGGGGAATGCAGTGACTATGAATCAATAGGAGGTACTCCTGTAAATATGCAAATAATCACAAATTGTAACCATTGAGTGACTTTCAGCATTCTGAGAGCATTGCATTGTGTGGAAGGGACTCTAATCTCCGTTGAGCTAGGGAAGTCTAGAGCAGTGATTCACTGCTGGAATTACAAGAGGACCGCCTCAGAAACGCAACATTTCAGTCAATGAAACACGTAACATATCTTTGCTGAATATGTCTTTTCCCTTCTGCTCCTGGTAAGGGTTGAGAACAGCTAACATGCAAGTGTCAGAGCTGTGCTTGAGCCTTCAAGGCTGAATGTTGCTGGCTCTGAAAATGGTAACAAATACTGCAAGGGACGTGAACAGCAAGGCTCAGTTCACAACTTACCAAACATGCAGGTCTTGATATTGCTCCTATCACACACACACGTCCTTTCTCAGTCCCCTAAAAGCAGAGTGGTTTGAGATTCCTTTCCCACTAAACCCTCAAGCATTGTTTTCACAAATCTAAGATCAAAGATTCAAAACGCCTTAGGTTAGAAGGTACCTTAACGACCACTCATTTACAACTCCTTGCTGTGGGTAATCTGTGTAGGTATCTGGGATTACCCCACCCAAGTGCACTACCTTGCACTTGGCCTTGGTGAACCTCATTAGGATCATGTGGGCTCTCTTCAAGCACATATAGGTCCCTCCTGATGGTGACCCTTCTTTCTATTATGTCAACTGCACCACTCAGCTTGGTGTCACTGGTAAACTTGTTGAATGTACACTCAGTCCCACTGCCTGTCATTGATAGAGCAACAGCTTTATCAATGGCATCAATCTCAAGACATATTCCTTGGGAATGCTACTCAATTACTGTTCCTTACATATTTTTCCAAATGTCTGTAACTTCTTCCATGTACTGGAGCCTAATGTCTAACTTTCATGTTATACAGGTACACAGGCACACACAGGAAGTTCCATACAAATATGAGAAAAAAAAAATTTTTACTGCAAGGATGACAGAACACTGGAACAGGCTGCCCAGAGAGGCTGTGGTATCTCCTTTTCCAGAGATATTAGAGACTCATCTGGTTGCTTTCCTGTGTGATCTACTGTAGGGAACTTGCTTTAGCCTGGTATTGGACTAGATGATCTCCAGAGGTCCTTTTCAACCCCCATGGTTTTATGATTTGTAAACCATGCCCAGACCAGAGTGTCACAGTCCATACAAAAGGTATCCACATGCTAGCTATCAGACCAGCAACTGATTCACAGAGCAGACAACTGAATCCATATATTTGCCCATATGTTTATATACAAAAAATACTGAAAATATTTGCTTGTCATGACTGTATTCTTAAAACAAACAAACAAACAGAAAACTTACTAATCATTACATCGGCAAAAAGCTTGATGTCTGGGAAAAAAAAAAAGAGGGGAATAAGAGAAAAGAAAACAGCATTATGGAATGAAGCAGTCATTTTTTCTACTAGATAAGTAGCACTGATATTTCTAAGTGCAAAAATAGTAATTTTCTGTTACGTGCTCATTCATATCTAGTACATTAATTTACACAAAAAAAAAATGAATTTCACCTTTTGTCCATGACTGTATTGTTAGAAAACTATGAATTCTTACCCTGTACCAACTACAAATATCTGAAAAATGGCAGCTAGTAGTTTCAACTAAAATAAACTTGCTTTGTAAGGAGAGAATGTCACTGTTTTGTTTATAAGCAATATAAAGAGGAGACTGAGATCCACAGAGTTGCCACCTCAGCGTCTGTTCATTCTGTGTTAGGTAGCAAAAGTGAACAGGTCCAATTTTCAACGTAGGATTAGATGAGAATTTAATCCCTCTCCAAGTGTAATTTTACTTATGACGACTTCCCAAGGAAAAAAGAAAAAAAAAGTACTTTAATGTGCACATGAAAAAAGACCTGTTGATTATTGAGTGAATGATGCTGGAAAGCTAGGCTAATGGCAGTATATGGAAAAACGTTAGAGATACAGAGAGGTATCTGAAAGCAGAGGAGTACACTGGGGAGAAGTGAACGAACCAAGACTTATATTATTATCCATATGAGCTTCTACATTTTCACAATGTTAAATGAATAAATAGTTGAATCTGGTTAAGGCAACTACAGTAATATTAAAAGATTTTTCTTGAAAAAAAAAACGCTGAGTTTTCAGCATTTTTTATATTTTTACCTGTAGATATCAAAAACATACAACTTTCTTCATTGAAATTCCTGATTAATAGATTAAACCAGCTCCTATGATGGTGGCATATAGACTAAATAGAACCCTGGTGGGGAGCTTGAAGTGGCTCTACACAATTACCTGATGAACCTCCGTTCTGAATTTGGCATTGATACGGTAAGAGTAGGTGACAGGACAAGGGGAAACGGCCTCAAGCTGCACCAGGGGAAGTTTCTGTTGGATATAAGGAAAAACTTCTTTACAGAAAGGGTTATTAAGCACTAGAATAGGCTCCCCAGGGAGGTGGTTGAGTCACCAGCCCTGAACACGTTTGAAAGCCATCTGGATGTAGTGCTCAGGGACAAGATTTAGCAGTGGGTTGTTAAAACTAGGGTAGTATGATTAGGTTGAGGTTGGACTTATCTTGAAGGTCTTTTCCAACCTGATCAATTCTATGAATTCAAAATATCATGGTTCTATACCACTGATTAATTACTAGCCTAAGAGACCTAAAATAGCCTCTCTCCACATAATATCACTTGTTTTATTACTACCTATTTAACTTCATTGTCTAGGCTCAAAGTAAATGAGGTAAATTTCAACAGTTAACATCCACCAACTTTTACTTAATAACAATGCTACTTTCCTTTTAGAAAGCTCAAAAAAGAGCCTGCAAATGTTTCATTTTCCGTGAAAAATATCCCAGCTAGCTCTGTTCCTGAGATCTCAAAAAGCTATGGGCTATTTATCTTTCTCTAGCGTTCTTGTGATACTGATACTAGAAGAAAA
Source organism: Oreortyx pictus (assembly GCA_036925125.1). Taxonomy (NCBI): domain Eukaryota; kingdom Metazoa; phylum Chordata; class Aves; order Galliformes; family Odontophoridae; genus Oreortyx; species Oreortyx pictus. Next base: position 81,043,319 of record JAUPFR010000003.1, on the reverse strand, counting down.
ACATAATGCTAGCAAGTACTCTACAGTGTCACTGACAAAATGAGAATAAAATTAAAATGTTTTCTCTTAAGACACAGAGGTGCAAGAATATGTTTGGGAAAATGCACTGCTGAACTTCATCTGGTAAGTGAAAACTCGATACAGAGAAATATTGCATTTAGTCTTGCAATGATTGCAAAAAATTGCTCTTTTAGAGACAATTATCAATACTGAATGTTTTTTCTGCTCTTCTCTCCTCAGTTACAATATAGCCTGTATAAGTTCACAATAGACCAAATGCAAGGGGTGCTCTGAAATTAAGACCACCTATTTCATTATGTTGGTTCATGATGTCAGAAGTGGAAATTAGTGTTACGACAGTAGAGATCAAATCTTCTCACCACTAGTCTTTCACATTTTGTTGTGGTGTGACAGATGGCAGCAAAGGAGCAATCTAAGAAAATGGCATCTGACATAGGGGTGCAGATGAAGCAAAGGTGCGTCACTGAATTCCTCCAACACATGCACTGACATTCAACAACACTTGAACATTTCTGGAGACTCGACAGTGGATTTGAGCACAGGAAGGCAGCAGATGGTGTTTCACCAGTGGCAATAGCAGTCACCTCTGCTAGTGCAGATTTTTAGGAGTGTGGCACACAGATTCTCATTCATGGCTGGTGAAAATGCAAATCTAAATATGGTGACTACACTGAGAACTAGTTTTAGTAGCTGAGAATTTGCTCTATCAAATAGTGCTATTGTATTCTTTGTATCTGTTGTAGTTTCCATGGAAATAAACAGGTCACTCCAAAACTAATGCCTCCTAAGTACTTGAGCTGGTACATGAATTCCAAGAATTGTATTTTGTAAGATAAGCACCAGTGTACTGAACAAGGATCTCAAAGATGTAGGCACATTCTTTTTCCCACTGAGATCCCTTCTAAACACTGAAGTATTTGCAGCACAAGCTAGCTAACACTATGGGTGTTTTTATCTACAAACAATACAAGCTTTCTTCATCACAGCCTCCAAGATCACACTCCTTTAAGTCTTCAAAAGAGCCCCTTGCCTTAAAGGGTGGGGAATTTCTTTCACAGCTGTGATTTAGTCCGTAAGGCAAAAATAATAGGAATATATATTTCATTAATTTCTTAAGAACACTCCTACTTTAGGCAACACTAACCACCCATTTCCATATTTCAATAAATCCTAAATGGATAACAGCTAGTGATCTTTGATTTACTTTAAAACATCTTCTCAATGACTTCCTGAAAGCATAAGCACTAGATGCTTTTGCCAATGGAGTCAGCAACAGTCATTTCATGTAGAGATCTTTAGAGACAGATACTTTTTGCTCCTGATTCACCACTGCAAGTAGAATATTCAAAGAGGAGCTCTCTCAGGTCTGTCAACCTTAGACGGGCTGCACAATTCACCAGCTGTACTAACCCAGATGGGTGTGACTCATAACAAACGATGCTACCAATATTCAATCCTGTTTTACCTCCTTACCAGCATCTGAAACAACTCTCAGCTACCTCTTACTGAACCTTACTTGACTGTGTCTGTCACCACTTCTGCACTCTCAAACAAGCTTAGCATGAAAAGAGGGTTGATAAAAAGGGCAGCAAGAACACCTTCTGTTTTCTCTATTCTAAACAACTTTGCTGACTCATAGCACTGACTTCTGTTCTACTAAAGCTGTCTCGATCCATCTCTAGTTGAAAAATGCTTTCTTTTTACTTCTCAGTCCCAGTGATTATTACTAGAGACAGATAAACTGTTCAGATCTTAACAATAGCTAAGTAACAACAACTACAATTTCTTGGTTTGTTCTTATACCATGACTCATCATTCAGAATACAAAGCTGTTAATCAAGCCTCCTTCTCTGCCACATACTTACACATATATACGTATAATACTGCTTTTATATATCACATTTTCAGCATTGCAAGTCTATTAAATTACAGCTAAACTACATAAGAAAGGAAGTTCAGCATGCTCTAACTACAGTTAAGAAATGAAATCTTATCACATGATATAGTTCATTTATATGAATTAAGTGAAAAAAATAAAGTTCCAGCTGGTGATGGTAAGTAATTATAATGCAACCTGTTAATAAAAGGTGTGAATAGACATTTATCGTACCCATCAAGAAACAACCAGCAGACATTCTAATGCATAACACACACACACACACAAAAAAAAAAAAATACTGCAAGAGACTTTTTATTACCAGTATCTAAATTAGGTACATGTATTTGAACATTGGCCACAAAGAAAAGATCATTTTTCTCTATTTAAGTAAAATTGGCAATACACGATTATACTGAATTTATGCTAATTCTAACTTAGTTAAATTGCAATATTCATGAAGCATGCCTATAAGTTTCTTTCAGCAAGAAGTTAAAAGGTATGAAACACTAATGAAGATTTCAAGGTTTTCATAACATCTATCCTACAAGCACAGTGGGAGCATAACACAATAACGTGATAAAAAGCACAGCAATAATAGCAGCGATGCATAGTCTTTGGCTGCAGCAAGAAGACAAGCCCAAACACAGCAGCCATAAACACAGAACTGAATGGGGGAAGAAAACAAAAACAAACAAGAACAACAGCTTATTTTCAGAAGATCTCAAATAAACAGGGAACTCCAACCAGATACCCTCACCTCTGCTGCCAGTCCTTAAATGAGGGCTGGGAAGGGGTGGATCCTGGTCCCACCCATTCTGGTCACACAGATGCACTGCTTGCAGCTGAGCTCCCCTGGTTTGTCTCTGCCTTCCCACCAGGTGCTCAATCACTGGTTCAGGCTGTGACCAAACATTACCACTACAAGTTGAATATTATGAAGTATTTTTAATAGTAATTTAAATAAAACACAATCACTTAAGACATTTTTGAAAGTTAGTAGCCAGTGTAAACCATATTCTAAATCACTATTGAGGTCTCATCATTGCACAACTGAGCATTAAAATATAACAGTAATGAACAAAATTATTTTTTGGTATCATGTCCCTTGTTCTATCAGTTTAATGCTCGCTTTATGCATTAGCAAAACCTTGAGGTCCTATACCAGTCTCGTGTGGTTACTGACATACTTTTCAAAGTCAAGTTACACAGCTGACATCAGTATGGACAGAACTTTACCCATTGAACTGAATAGATACTTGGACGCAAAGCACAGCCTAAACTACTAAGGTAATCAGAATTTGGCTTCTTGCTAAAATTTGGAAAATGAAAAGGATCTTAATCAATTGCTAACATCATACAGTCCTAGAGTTAGCTTCTGAAAACAACTCACTGCAAAATGAAAACAGAGGATACTATTAACCAAAAGCAGAAAAGGTGTTAGGACTTCAAGGAGAAAGAAGAAAACAAAAGAAAGTTCTCTTTGGAAAGATTCAACATTGTAGAGTTTTCAGAGGGTACTTTTTTCCAGGAGAAAAAGAAAGACAGAATCCAAAACAAGACTGGCTAACTTTTCACTGCTGTATTAATAAGTTTTCTTTACATTTTATTTATACAGAATCATATTATTTTTATGTCCAAATGCCAAGAAATGTGGTTACTAAAATGCCAGATTCTTTTATTTGATTTTATTTGATTTCATTAGGGACCATCAGCCTAGCTGCTTAAGTGCCCGACTACTGTTTGCATTTAAACATTCATTAGGGAATCCCCAGTGGGTTCATACATTTCACTGAGGTCCAATTACAGTGCCACAAAAGCAGTTTTTGCAGCAATTAGCTGATTTTTCCTGTTTATGTTCTGTCTCTTTAGGAAGAGGACTATTTTGTGGAGGTCAGATTTTTAATTAGGCGCAATTTAGGGCCAATAAGAAAACTGATAATTTACTAAATGGCTGTGGTGGACTTAACTGCTCAGAGCAGAGGTAAATAACACAACAGGGACACCAGGAATAAGCTCTCCTGGTGTGCACAGCTCACAGCTCTATAGTGTAAGGAATAGATTACATGTTAAATGGCTGTCAGGGCCTTCATTGCATTGCCTACGTCACCAATTGACCTAATCTCAAGAGCCATCATGTTATTAGTAATAGATACAGGGAAGCCAGTCTGGAACAGGTCCTGCAGAGCTATTGGCTTCAGGTAGTTGCAAAAAGATTCTCAGAGTGAGAGAAAACAAATAAATTAGACTTCACTCACCAATAAGATTTTCCATCAGCTTCCTCAGCTACTGCATTCTGCAAAACCAGAGATATTAAAGCATGTATGAGAAGTCCTTATAGTAACTCTGAGTCTGTTTTTACCTCAATGGATTACCACGTTAACTTGTACCTCTGTGAAGGTCTGTATTTCCACCTTATTTTTTCTACCTGTGCATGTACGTTGTCTTACACCTCGAGAAACTGAGAATCATGACAGCTGATGAACAATTATTGTAAGAAGTAGGATTATAATCTTGTGATCTCATTGTTTATAACTTCAGATGCTTAGCAGACTTGCCACCTAAGAATTTTCCTATCTAAAGACGATGATAGTTGAGTTTCAAACATAGTATCACAGCAAAATTTTGGAGAGGCTTACAGATGGTTGAAAGGTTGCCCTCTTACAGGAAATGGGTAAGGAAAGGCCAGAAGGTCACTGCATTTTATTTGGAAACCTCTGACCCAGCACTCAGCTGGAAAGTCATAGCAAAGCACATGAAAAAGTAGTACCAGCAGGAAGCATTAGTTATGAAGATATAAATTTTGTTGCCCATTATCATTTCTTGCAGTATTTGTAAAAACACACTAAATATTTGGGCAGAAATTCATGTACCTTCCAGCCAGAAGAAAATGTACAATTTAGCTGTAATGCACACAGAAAATGTATTAAACAGTTGTGCAAAACCTGATACCTTGCTTGAAACACAGCAGACATGAAGGCTACAAGGCAGAGTTTAATGAGGGTAGTACCTTCTGAAAGTTACTACTCCACATCGTCATTTCAGTCCTTTCCATTGAAATTCTCTACCATTGCACTGAGTCAAATGTTCTACAAATAACAAAATCACACACACAAAAAAAAAAACAACAAAAAACTAACCAAAAACCACACAGAACTCTTAAGAAAATATAAGATTACATAATTCTTTAAAACATGAAAATCTGTTATTAGTCAGTTACTCTCTTTCAAGTCATATAGAAAGCCAACAAGCATCACCTTTTCAACAATTCATCTTGTTTCCTTGTGCAAAGAAATAGGAGTGAAAGTTGCTGGCTAAAAAAGAAATTAAGGAGACAATTTTGGGAACCTGAAATCAAATGTCTGACCACTGATAATCCAAAAGACTTCTGAAAGACTTAAAGTCTTAAAGAGACTTTCTGGAAGGCATCTATGATATGGGTGTGTAGATCCTGAGTATGCTGTCTGAATTACCTAACACAGTGTAAGTTCTGTTCAACATTGCATTCTGCATTCACTGAGGACTCTTAATAAATTAGTAGAATGAAGGCAGTGCCATTTCGATTGTTTGATATTATTCTTTTTGTCTAGTCAAGCACATATAGGATTGAGGAACGCCTTTCTGTTTTTAAATACTTTCTCAATTTTAGAGATAGATTTTAAGGCTTTCAAGCAAATGAACAAGCTTTTTTCAGCATTCTTACAAATAAAAACACAATAAGCAACAGACATTTCAACATTACTTTGGAAAACAAATTTCATTTGGAGTCCTACTTGCAAGGAATTCAGGACAGTAATTAATAATAATCAGCCACTGAAGTAACTTTGTATAAATAATGTGCTGAACTGTGTCCCAACAGGGTTAATACAAACACATGTACTTCAGAATAAACTCAGACAAATGGAAAAAAAAAATTCTTGCGACTGACTGAATTTCCTACTTTTTTTTTTTTGCGTAGCTGTTCCCACAGATACATTACCCATCATATCTCATAGTCCAGGTTTGTTGTCATTAACATAATCAGAAATGCAATTTTCTTAACCCGAGTCATATGTACAGCGAGCTGATGGCAGCTACGTGATAGGTGTCATCCACAGCAGGTAGTTTTGGTGGAAAGACAGATACAATTAAGTGACAAGGAAGTATTACTGTTACTGTGAAAATAACTTCCAAATCCATGAGATAAAGAGACATTTTCACATCTCATGGAGGCACGTCAGCTCATGCTGTCAAATGTTCTGTTGTTTCACCATTCACATCCCTTGGAATGGGAAGAATATTAGAGCAGTAGGAACTAGAGATAGAAATGAACAGTTAAACCATGGGATCATGTGTCGGTTCAGGTTGGAAGGGACAAAATTTAACCTCTTGGCAAAGCAGGGTCAGATTCACTTACATCATTCTCTTGTGACAGTATGTAAATAAACTAATTCAGCTAAAATAATATACATCAGTATGCTAATTATAGCTATTAAAAAGTTACACAAGTTAAACCTGGCTTCTTATAGAAATGAATGTAATAGGATCATATACTGTTTATTCTCAGGTATTGGCCCATTTCATGCATATTTTGCTGAAGGCTTAACTTGATCCACACAGGGGAAAGGCATGAACAGCCAGCCCAACCACAGTAAAAATTTCAAACAAAACTTGTACCTTGTTAGAGCTAGGATAAGCCAAATATCACAAACTAAGCCATTGACAACAAGTCCTCATGTGCAGCTTATACTGTTTTCTGGCTTCCTTTTAAATGTTCCATCTCTTCTTTAGATGGAGATGGAAAACAGCAGGTCAGGTGCACTCAATGTTTTCCATTTAACTAGGAGAATAAAACACTGGAAATCCCATGAGAAAGGGGATTTTCTGGTATTTACAGCTTAGTTTGGCAACTTGAAGTGGTCTCAATGAATCTATCTATATGAAAACCTGGGCCTCCAGATTTTCCTTCTGAATATCAACTTCCAAGCAAGTCAGGTGCATAGTCAAGAGGCCAAGAAAGGCAGCTTAATTAAGAGCTCTACTTCGTTATCCAGCTCTGCTCCTGGTGAAAACAGTGCAGCGTTCCCAAAGACCTGAACTTGAGGAAAACTTCAACTTGATTAAGACCTGGAAAGCAGTGCAGAAAGAACCACTTTGCTTGAGCAAGTGGTTAACCACTTTTTGCAAATATCTCTTTTCTTTTTCAGTACTGCTATTGAGGACCCCAACACATCAGGATTGTTTTCTGCTGTGTTCAACTTTCCAGATTTTTTCTTACAAAATAATAGTTTGGGGAATTTTAGAACACATTAGGTACCAATACTGCATACAGACCTTATAAAAATGTATTCGTAAAAGGTCTCATCTAAGTCTAAAATGACATTTGGCAGATTGTTAGACAGCAATCCTGGTTGACATCATCTGATATTTACAAACTAAATGAAAATATCAACCATTTTATTATTGTAACTGTACACTTCAAAATTGACTGGTAAGCATCCATGCACCACTAGAGATATACAAGCTCTACATCTTCATAAGTAATGTATCAGTAACCTTGTAGATAAATACAAAAGAATAAATATAGAATATTTGTTAGCATCAAACAGTCAAAGAAAATAACCTGTTATGTTGAGGTACACTGCAAATATGTACAATGGTACATGTGTATGAACAGAAATGGTGATGTTTTTGGCAAAACGTTCTCACATAATGATTTAATGCTAGATGTGAATTGTTAAACACAAAGAATTTGCTAAGAAGTAACTGTTCCTAGTTATAGGATACCTATATCTAGTATATGTGTTTTGGCAGTCAGAATATTCACCTTTATTTGAAGCATTTTTGCCACTGCATTCTGTGTAGAGAAATAAAAAAAAATAAAGTAATTTCCGTTTCCTTGCCTTTTTGCTGTCATTACATGAATAGTAGCTACCACATCTCATAGCACATCAGCTGTCACTGATCTGCACATTAAAAAAAGATGGTCAAATATGCATGCATGCTCAAGTAGTCAATTTGCAAATATGATTCATTTATCTGATTTAATTTTCTAAAATTGTCCACTGACCTTAGTCCTTATTCTAGGCTAACAATCAGTATTTCCTTAAATGAACCTGTTTTCAATAAAGAAAGAATTAAGGGAAAGGAGCAATGGGGAATTGAAAAAAAATTAACAGTTTAGCTGATCTGCTAAATTTTGAAACAAAGAAAATAAGTAGAGTCCGAGGCATAATAACCTTCAGATATATGCAAGCCAGAGTGCTATTCTGCACCTGAACCATAAAACCATGTACTGAAAACAAACTTCACTGCCAAGTTACATGCCAAGGAACCATTCTAAATTTAATGAAATTGCATGGGATGTAAATCAGTCCAAAAAAACTTTGGTTTTAATTTGAAACTGACAAAAATTTAGCTGTAAAAAAGCACAGCTGCTATTTAATTCTGTGCAGTATTCTGCATTAATTTAATTATTTTAATTATTATAATCATCACATGGGTTGTGTTTCATCGCAATCTTTTTTTGCTGAAATTGTTTCATCTGTTGTTTTCAAACCCAAATGGGACCGTGATTTCAGATTCAACAACACAAAGCAATTTAATATTCTCTCTGTACAAATTTCCCTCAGAAAAGAAAGAGAGACCAAAAAAAATTATCAAACATCATCTAGATACCAGTAAACTTCGAGAGGTTACACTGTGCTCCACTGAAAATCCCAAGTGCAATATTAGTACAATATTACTAGCTAGAAAATGGACCATTCTGGAGAGCTGCCCATGAGGCTGTAGCAGAATAAAGTAGACACAGCTGTGAGACCAGTGACATTTGACATCATTTTTGCCACTGAACCAGACAGGAATGACTGTGCTTCCTTGATTTTGAGGAGAGAATTGTATTTCCTGGGAAGAGAGAGCAGCTCCAGTCATATGAATTAAACTGTCTTTACAACAAGGCCATATCTTTGTTTCAATTTTATAGTGACAAAAAATAATGTATCCATTATAAAACCATATTTCCTCTTCAGTCCTGTCTCTTCCCTGTGTCCAGGTGCCCAGTATGAATTTTCAATATGTTTTTGGAACAGAAACATATCAAACTGCATCTACCCTTAAAAACATCCTGAGCAGCCTGCCTTGCAATTATCTCCTTTTTACCCTATTTCTGCTTTTTAAGGTATAACAAAAAGGCAATTAAGGAGTTTTTTTGTCACTGGAAAATACATGTGTGTGTGTTCATGTTTGTACATGCATGGTTGTGTGTGCAGTTTTGTGTTTGAGTAGTTTCTGGCTGAAGCCCAGAAAAACAGTCTGGGGAAACAGTCTGCAGGTATTTTCTTCAGAAATGTTTGTTTTTCCTTCTCACTGGTTTCAAACATGCTCAGTGTATCAGTGAAACAAGAGGTAAACATAGAGCCCTCTCAGATTACATCTGTTCCCCAGGCCATCTCCAAAGCAAACATTGGTCTCCCAATGAAAAATACAACTATTACCCATTATTGGACATATCCAGTCACTGCCTGACCACCGAGTTGCACAGTTAATGAATCTGCTCATTTCTAATAAAAATAAACCAGACAGAGGAAGTGGTCAGCTGAAGCTGAACTTGTGGAGAAGAAGAAAAGAGATTTAATAAAAAAATCTCAAGGTTGACATTTCCTTTTTTTATTTGAAACATGCCTTTCTCAGGAATGACATGATCACACAGATACTATTAGTAAAGCCACACACTGGCGCCGGATTTTAAGATCTTTACCCATATGACTTAATTTGGGAAACAATAAAAACCAGAAGGGAAATTCCTCTGGTCCTGTTATTTCACAGTTCAAGCATTAAATTAAAGTATTTCAAAAGAGAGCGTTAAGAGTATATCAGTCAAAATGAACCAAGCTACTTCTTATAGCACTAGCAGAAACAATATTTTAAGATTGTATCTCTATTCCCCAGTTCCCTTCCCATCTCTTGAAGTTATTTAGGAATCAAGTCAGTTTATATAAAGCAGCGATCAAGAAAATCTCCAGGAGAAATGATCTGCAAGTCACCTTTTTTATTTTTATTTTTTAAGAGAAATTTTACAGGAAACGTAACTTTTATGGGAAACTTAACTTTTTATCTGGAAAAAAACATATCTCATGCAGACCAGATTCCCTCCAAATTGAAATATTTGTTCTTAATACTGAATTGATATTTCTGCTGAGCTTAATTCCAAGCATTCTAAACTTAAAAAGATGTAATTATGTAGCTCTCTAAATCTAAAATAAATAAATAAATACATAAAAATTTAAAAATATTTAAACATCAAAATTAATTTTAGCGAAACCACGGATCAACATCCTTGCTTCAGATTCTTTGAATAAATTTTCTAAAAGTATCGGACATTGACTTTTCTCTTCTTGTGAATTTTGGTTATGCGGACTTACTTTACAGCAAGAAAACTTTCAACAAGAAAAGGTTATTTGCTGGAAGAGATTTCAGCGCTGAGAAACTACAGCATTATGCTTTCATTACATTTTTCTACAAGAAAATCCCTGCACACTTTTAGTTTAAATTTTATTTTTGACTGATGTAAGTAAAATAGGGTGGGACAAGTACAAAAGAGAAACAAAGAATGTAATTCACTATTGCTTTCTGCCATTTCTGGTTTGTATTCTTCAGCAATGACATCAATGTCCCTTGAATTAATTTATAAATTACAATCAAAGACAGAAACTGAGCTTCCATTTTGCAAAAACTTGCATGTTCTCATGAAAACTGAAGGTCTAGCTTCATATAGTCAATACTCAGTAAGAAGTATCAAAGGAAACCAATGCAGTGGTCTTTTCTGAACAGTTAGAATGGGAAGGAAACAACATCAAACCCACAATCCAATGTCATCAATCAAAAGTAGTCTTCATTGCTTCAGAAGAGTGGCCCTCACTCTTCATCCCTTCTGCATCCAGTTCCAAAAATGTTCCATGTCAGCTAACTCTAACACTTGTAATACAGAAAAAGGATGTGATATGGAAGTGTCTGACCATTATGTATGCCTTTTCTCCTGTCACAGATTGGTCTAGTCAGACCTGAAGAAAATAAAATAAATCAAGCCTGTTTAACCAGTGCAGCCTCAATTTACTTGAATTTCTCTATGTGTGAATGAACAACAGCCCTCTTTGGGCAACATGAAATCCTAGGTCCTTCTTTTCTGTTTCAGTATCTCTGAGTGAAGTGCAACTGACCTAACAGTCTTTTCCCAGAGGAAATCAAGATAGAATTTATTTTCCATTTCCCTCTTCTGATTATGCAGATCCAAAGAGGTTTATAGACAAAGAACAGCACCAATGTCTAGTAAATGCATTTTATTTCTTTTTCTGCCTTCATAATATTGTCTGTGACATATTTATAAAGGTAATGCATGTTCTTTCTCTTCTCCCTCTCTGTATGCAGATTTTCAATGAATTCTGAGGTTTTCTAACTGTTTCCATCACATCGCTACCACTAACTCTTAAAATATGAGTGAGGCTGTCAGCTGACTTACACCATTCTATCTTCTTTTATTTCCATAGAACTACTGCAGGGAAGTTGAACCCAAGACTATGGCTTTACAGACAGTCATCATCAGCAAAGTATATTGTTGTTCCATATCATTCAAATCTAACTCACTCTTAATCTTGTCATCTTCTTCAACAAATCAACGTATAAAACATAAATGACTGGCAAAAGTTAACAGTACATTTCTACTTTAGCTGAACAATTTACATGACATTATGGGTGAAAAAAGATTAGTTTTTCAAGTTATAAACAAGCATTATTTTGCAATCTTTGGCCTGTAACTGAAAGATAATAGTTTTAATTTGCATTCAAATAAAGTAAATCTCTCAATGTAAAAGACTTTTTATAGTTCCCATAAACCAGAAACAGATTAAAGTGTAGACAGTATAAGGAGGGCAGAAGAATAAATCAACAAGACAAACAAGATGTTAAAAAAAAAAAAAAAAGGGAAAAAGTAATCCTTTCTAAATGCTTCTCACTCATCTTCACAGATTCTGTGCACTATTCAAAAGTGTCCACTCTCCAGGTTTCTTCCATTAAAGTCTTAGCTTTAGCTCAGATGACAAAGACCTTTATTTACAGACATCAAGCCTGGGAGCCTGGGGTGTACTCCAGCTTTCTTCTGGTAATTTTGAATCATTTTACTGGGAGACATTGCCCATCTACCAGGAAGGGCTAAAATACCATCCACTCTTTTGCCTAAGTTCTTAAAAATAGTTTTATACCTTTCCTATGGCACATGAAACATGAAATAGATGACTTTCTGTTTTGGAAAGCACAGTGTTCCCATGGTTTCCTCTGAAGTCAGCAACGATTTACTGTCTTGAAGCTTTGAAAAGACCTGCCTGTTTTTTCTCCCTGGGGGAGGAAAAATTGGAACAAAGTATGCATCACACTTAAAACTATTTTTGCTTTTTAGTTTGTTATAGTTTAAGTTGATACATGTGAACAGCTCCAAGAACAGGGATCAGGAACACAGGATACCCATCTACAATTTAGTAACCAAAGCAAAACAGACAAATAAGGATTGCCTCATGAGTTGCTTAGTATGAGCCAGACTTCTGAGTTTTCCCCAGTTTCTGTTCACTGCCCAGTGCCACCTGAAAGGTCAAGCTGTTTTTCCCTCACAACCCTGGACTGAAGGCATTCACATGGGAGATGTGCTTACACATCTTCTCTGGGAGGAGGGGAATGCAGAGCTTTGCCTCTGGATGAGTACATTAATCACACGGCTAATTTACAAAAGGTTTGCTTTACCTGCTGGCTATCTTTTATGAAAGTTATCTCAGCTCAGACCTTTGAAAGAAACACTCTTAGGCCCTTTCCCTCCGGAAAGGGTGCCAGTCTCTGGATCTTGTACAGGTGATAGAGACATTCCAGCTCTGCAGAGCAACAGAAGTTAAAACCAATACTCCACTGAGATTTTGACCTAGTTAGCTGCATGTACTTTCCTTCTTCTTTCCTTCTGCCCTTTGGAGAAAACCACTTTTTACCAGAAGCTATACAAGAAACAGAGGTTGTTATCTAGGCATTTGGATACCACTTAGAGCAGCTGCTATCTGCACCTAGAACTAATTGGGCTTAGCACTGGGTTCGGTGCAGATTATCAGTGTCTGTCAAGTTTCAAAATAAGAAAGATGAAAGCCTTAAAATGACAACTAATTTGAGAATTCTACTTAGTATTAAATTATGTTCCAGTGTGAAGTTTCTTGAAACCAGGGACCAGTTTCATGAAGCCCCATTCTATTTAGCAGCATAAGCATAATTAGGGAATAACTTTTAATGATGCAGTTATTGGTTAAATATCATGCCTGTGTTCGAAGGTATATCTTTTCTAGCTAGGACTGTAATTCCATTACACTGCAAAAAGAAATGTGGAATTCATCTGCTCCAACTGAGCTAGAAGCAGCACTTGTGTGATTGGGATCTTCCACCAACATAAATCTACACCTGTACAAGTTTTGAGTGAAATGATTAATGAATGTGGCTCAGTGCATTTTGTCTGGCTTCCTCTCTTAGTTGAACAGTCTTTTTTAAAATACATACACTCAGTGAAAGAGAAGCCTAATCAAAAAAATTTTTGAGAGATCCAAAACTCTTTTGCCCCCAAGGGCATGTACTCCATCTCTCACTGTTATCAAGGGCTGAATTTGGCTTCAAACTATGGTGTCATCACCTGTGACAACAAAGACTGAGGAAAGGTTGTGCCTTCTGTACTGTGTGTTTCAACACAAAGAACAAAAAAGCAGCAGTTGGGAAATCTTTCCTTTTTTGCAACAGAACATCTTAAACCACTTTAGAAACAATGTGGGAAACTGTTTTCTGAAGTCAAAATGTACAAGTTTTATCTATAGTTCTTTAAAAAAATATTCCATAAGAAGTTGTGTGCCTTTTAACTAGAAGGAAGAGGTTTTGTGGTATTTGATCAACTGCAAGCTAATAAAAGCAGAGGTTTCATGAAAACACAGCAATTCAAAAACATTTCCTTACTACCTGACAGATTATGTGCATTAGAATAACATATTTAAGAACTTCTGTCATTAAAAACTCAAAAACAGTATTTGGTATTGTATTGTTTGCATATGAAAATGCCGCATTTTCATTCTAAAAGTATGCCTCTCTCATTCATTCTCTCTCTCTCCCCTTCCATCTTTTGTCATTTAAGACTGTTTCTAGAATCTCTTCTACAGAACCTTCTAAAAGAAAGATAACTGTCAAATTCTTCCTGTCTTTGGAAGAGTCTGGATTTGAGAACTATATACTCAATGAGCAAAACAAAACTTTCTGTCTCCTCAGCTTTATAAGCAACAGATTCATTGACTTAAACCAGAAAACTGCAATTTTTAAAATGGAAAGGAAACAGCAACCAAAGTGACAGAACTTTCGCAGTACCTAGTCTCCCCTTGTATGCTTGCTACTAAAGGCAACACTATTACTTATGTCTTTCAAGCTAACTGCTTTGATGACTGAAACTACAGAGCAAATCTTGTCTCCCTGTAAGAAACTATCCATAAGTTTCATACAGAAAATAAGTTCTTTTCTTTGTACTCCTGCAGCACAAGAAACCATGCAAACTGAGGAGAAGATTAGTACTGAAAAGCAAGGAACAGATGATGAGGGTAGGAGGAGAAAAAGAGAAGCAGACTTGGAAAACAGAACAGGTACTTCTGGATGACCCAAAGGAAGATTCTTCTACTTCAGGTAAAATAAAAAGCTTATAAACAACTTGTCCAGTCATGCTTACATGCATATAGATACAAATGAACAAAACAAAAAAGGAAACAAATCAAACAAGTATTCAGCCTCTTATTTATCTAACTAAAACCATACTGATACTGTGAACCAGATCAGCTTTGGATTTCTCTCTCAGTAGATAAGATGTTTCTCTATAGCACAGAGTGAAAAAGAAGAAAAAGAAAGCAAAGGTGGCAAGATTCAGCTCACTGCAACTGCAAGGATTAATGCATCTTGTTTGGAAAAGTGAATGTTCTTTATAAAAATGGAAAATCTAACCCTGTAAATGTGCCTTTAAGGCTAGTGTCACATTTTATTAAAACTGTAAGAATTAAATAAAATACAAAAAACAGATTTACTTCAAAAAACGTTAGAGCAAAGTAAAATTGACTATTGCTTAGATTTCTAGATACGGATATAGGACAATAAAATGCATAACCCCCATCTCTCATTGCACCTGAATGGCCTTTGCAGTGCATGCTCTCAATGGTAGAGGTCTAAATTCAGCAATGGTATAAGTGGGTGCAACTGCAGTGAAACAGTTTATCCAGCATCAGTGGCAAACTCAGCACACAGCATTCACAAGGAAAGGTTTTATAAAGCAAAATAGAATCTGCTGATATGGGTCCCTTGAAAATTATTTAATGATTAGAAACCTTTGAGGGAACAGACAGATGAAGTTCCTCAGTGGTCTTTTACAATAGCCACTCCACTAATGAACATCCAGAGTTTGTGTTGCTGCTTTACTTGTACACTACCTAATCCATATTGCATTAGGCCTTTATGTGTTCATGATAAACTGGCAGTGAAGACTGCCTTAAATAGAAAGAGAGGATGAAGACAATTTTTCCATTAACAATACATTTCCCTTTGGAGTCTGAGGTACATTATTGGTTTGTTCCAAGAGTAGAAACCCCAAGTAAACTGCCTTCTATTTGTGAAACATTATTATTATAGCTTCTACCGGGAGATTTTTCTTGAAACAAAACACTCAAAACTATTTCTGTATATACATTGAACTAAGATACCACATACAAGCACAGAACCTCTATAAGAAGTACTGAAAAAAATCATTCACATAAATTACTTGGTTTGAGGAGTATGTTTCCCACTGATCTGTCTATCAATCAGCTGCAGGTTGAGGGAGGTGATCCTCCCCCTCTACTCTGCCCTGGTGAGGCCTCACCTAGAGTATTGTGTCCAGTTCTGGGCTCCCTGGTACAAAAAAGACAGGGATCTTCTCAAAAGAGTCCAGCAGAGGGCTACAGAGATGATAAAGGACATGGAACACCTCCCTTATGAGGAAAGGCTGAGAGACCTGGGTCTGTTCAGCCTAGAATAAAGAAGACCCAGAGGGGATCTGATCCTGGTCTATAAATATCAAAGGAGTGGGATGCAAAGGGATGAGGCTGGACTCTTCTCAGCGGTGTGTGTTGATAGGATGAGGGGAAATGGCCACAAACTGAAGCATGGGAAGTTCCACATAAATGCATGTGGGAACTTCTTCACGGTGAGGTTGATGGAGCACTGGCACAGGCTGCACAGAGAGGTGGTGGAGTCTCCTTCTCTGGAGACGTTCAAGACCCGCCTGCACACCTACCTGTGCAACCTGGGCTAGGGAGCTGCTTTGGCCGGGGGGTTGGACTCGATCTCTAGAGGTCCCTTCCAACCCCTACAATGTTGTGATTCTGTGAAAAGTAGTGTAGTTTCAGTTGAGCCCTGGGTGTGAAATAGCAATCATGTGGCTCTATACATTACACCCTCTTGGGAGAAGGCAGTGACCACAAGCCACAGTCCAACCTGCTCACAGCAGTTGAACCACACAGGTTTGATTGCTACAGTCTCACAGCAGTCAAACAGAAAAGACTGATTCTTCTTTCAGTGCTTTAACATGGCCTGATTGTGAAGCCATTTACCTGAAATACCAAAACAACACCTACAAAAAGTATTCTAATAATGTGCTCTGCTTCCCTGCTGTTGTCTCTGAAGATCCTCAGCAAGGAGGCAGCAGCTGTTGTCTTTCTCTCACTGCATCAGGGTCCTTCCTGAGACCCCCCGTGCATTTCCCTGAGGCTCCTAGTTTCTTCATCAACAACTCATCCACAGCAATCTGGTGACACTCACCTCTCTGAATCACTGTTTGTTTTCTTCTTTCCAACAATTAGTCTGTAAATAAAAATCCAATCTAATGCTCATTAATCAGAAAAATACAGGGCTTGTAAATTGGGTGATGCCAAGCTGAAGATTTTGTTTGTTGGGATATTACTGAAACCTTTTACTTGCTGCATTCAGCCAAGCCTGTTAAAACTCTGCTCGCTACTTTCTCTTTTTAGTTTAAAAACTAACCACTCTTAAATTCCAATCTATTCAGTTGTTTAAGTATTTCACTTTTCCCTTCAGCCTGCACTTCATGAGTGTCTCCACAGATTTTAAACATCTACCTTTTTGAAGCTCATCATGATACCAGTTCATTACAGTTAGATTCTCCAGGCTTCTCTGGAAATCCCAGGTATATTCCTATATACCAATGCCCTTCACTTCTGCCGAGTGCTATAAAGCTTTGATATTTCATCATAGATTCTCCACAGTTTTCAGTAATCAGGCCTTTTGAGTTTCAGTAAAGGCCTAAGAAAAGTCTCCTTCCTAACTTCCCAAAAGTATTTTTCTTTTTTTCTGTTCTTTTTGGCAAGCGAGAGTTGTTAAGAGTTCTCAACTCTGAAGCACAGAGAAATAAAGACTTGCTCTGTATGGGGCAATGCTGTATGGGGCTTCAGCTCAGAGCCTTAGCTCTGATGGTAGAGAAGAGAGCACATTAGTAGTGTATCTCTCTGCTCCTGCTTTTTTTTTTTTTTGGCAAGAACTACTACTCTGAGCCAGCAGGTGTTTAATGCTATTAAATTTATGGGTAATGAAAGCTGTTGAATTTCAAAACATCTGGGTAACATAAATTATCAGAACTTTTTTGCAATGTAAGGCTGAAAAGAGGTTTTGAAATCTGCAGAAAAGCATTAGCAGCATTCAAAAATAAATGCATTTTTGTCAACATTTGACCATATGACTCCAGGATCCCACAAGTAGCCTCATGTTCACAACTACAGTGCCCATAGCATGTGACTTAGGAAAAATGAGGAAGACAGGCAGCTGCCAAATCTCACCAACATTCACTTTTCAATGGGTTCCAGACATACCACCTAGTCAGCCAGAAATTGTCCAAACCTATAACTGTTTCTCACATTGTATGCAGTCTCCTGGATCTCATTCTGCAAGGTTTAGTCCATGCTGTTCTCCCTTCCATAGACTGGGATGCTCATGGCTAACACAGTGTGTGGAGAGAACAGGGAGGAAAATCAAGTTGCAGAAGTTCATTGACTCCCATGCTGTGGGAGCTAGTGAACAGAGAATGTAACATGAAGAGTGTAAAGCACTCTGAAGCATTTCATTTATTTTGCAGACAACAGTTTTCACCAGAGTAGAAGTAGCATGACCTTCTGAGACACTGAGAACTTGTGGCTCAGGAGAAGTGAGGAGGGAAAGTAGTTACTGGAATATAATCTGCAAGTGATCTTTATCTTGGAGTCTTGTAGGCTGTTTGGTACCACCACAGAACTACTAACGCATTTTCATCATCCCAAGGTTGATATCACTTAGGGTGTGCACTCTTCAGGCTAAAATCATATGGTCATGACTTCTGTTGGAGTTCAATCAAGTGCTGCAATTAGAGCTGTCCCAACAGGCTAAGCATGTGGTCTATACAGACCTTCCAAGAATAGCGTAAGATAAAACATGAGATCCACATCCAAGCTAGAAACATAACTGCTGTGGCCTGCTTCTTGATGCTGTGCTTTCCTCTAGGATACTCTCTCCTGTCACCTATTTCCTTTGTGACCCTTATTTTCATTATCAATTTTTCTCCTTTCCTCAAGATTCTCAGAGATTGGAATTGATGATGACTGTGAGAAATTTTAAGCCCCTAAATGTAATACGCAGAAGAAATACTGCAGTGGTTTGTTAACAGATAAACTCATCAGCATATAAAACAAAAGAGCCAAGGAAATTAACATGTGCCTCCCCTAAATGCTTATTTAAACAGTGCGTTGTCACATTAAAGTGGCCTGTGTATACTAAAAATATATATTTCTATCATGGGTATTCAGAGTTGTCTGTTCTAGATTATCAGTAACACGTGAGATAAGAGAAGGAAGATGGAAGACATAACTATCCTATAGCAAAACGTAACAAGCAAAACGTACTAGATTAACTCTTTCATTAAAAGTACGTATCATATGCACAACTAAAGATTTTTTTTTTTGCTATGTCCAAGGCTGGAAAAGCAAACTATTTTCAAATGGTTCTGATTCAGGGGAAAGTCAGATGCAAATAAAAATGTCTAGCCTGTAGCTTTACGGTAAGCTGTAATTGTTCAGGGTAAAAGCAGTGTGAGATAATATTACGAGCTATGGACAAGGAGCAGGTTGAAAAACTGGCTTCATGTTCCCTTCTGACCACCCTCAGTCACATTACAGCTGATTTCCCCATGTAAGAGCAGAAAAATATCAGATAAGCCTGGGACTTTCCAGGTCACCTTGGTTTGAACACTTGCTAATGGACTTGAGCGTTTTCCTTCTGCGGCTTTGCAAGTCTCAGCTGAACACTTTCCCCACATGACCACATTTTCCTCAATGAAGCAGCACAATCTGCTTTCTCTGCTGCAGCTGTGGAACATCTGGGTGGGAAGATCTTTTGGCCCCGGGACTCCCCAGAGCACAGTGTGGTTACTCGAGTGGTGAGCAGGGAGTATGATTTGCCTCTCTACATTTCCTGTTGTGAAATTTTAACTTACTCTGATTATTGTTTGTTTTGATAAGACTGCCAAGCTATTGGAAGTTCTCCTCCCCTCGCCTGCCCTGGATATCAAGCATGCACACACACACATTATTAGACTCGTTATAACTTCAAATAATTAAGAAGCATGCTTTGCAATAAAAAAAAAAATCTTAACTTCTTTGTGGAAATTCTGCAGGTTTAGCTCCATACACAGAAGTTTAACTTTATGAGCTACCAAAATTCCCAATTCAGTGTTTTTACTTTTCAAATTTAAAACAGCTTTTAGCTGAAACTGAGACTTTTGACTAAAATATAGGGAGTTTCCACTGGCACATACCCTTCACTTTTTCCAGCAGTTCTGTTGGCATCCATTCCCTTAAGCTACATGTCAAATCGGCAGCTTGTTTTCCCTCCCATACAAGAGAAAAGATTCTATATGTCATTTTCACAACTCCATGAGGGTATCTATCATCATTCTTTCTAAGCAACTACTTCCTTTCATTTATCCCCAAATCCATCTCTACTGCTAAATATACTGTAATACAGAACAAACCCCTACACAGTAGAGCGGTTACCTCATCTAAAAGTCAGCTTTCTTTGTTAACTAGCAATTTTCCAGTACTTTCAGTGCTTGAACAATAACTTCAGAGCTTAAGGCAACAGATAGTACTTGAATGCAGAATTCCACTTATTTAATAACAAACACTCCCAAATTATTCAGTGAAAGAACTAGAAAAACATTAGGCTGCAAGTCACAAGCTTACATTCTTTTACAACTCTTTCCCCTCCAAATTCACAAGTTATTTAGCAATACTAAGATGTCAGTGAGCACACAGAGTCTGTATGAAATTTAAACTTTCTCAACCAGCAACCAGTCCTCCTTTCCCTTTCCTTTCCAGACTGTCAAACTGTGCAGGGCAAAATCCCACACAGCTGCTGAAAATTTCTACAGCAAACCTCTAAAACCCTATAGACTGCTTCAATCCCGAAAAGAACATAAGCTTGAACAGTTCAGTCAGTACAGGATTGTGCTTTTCCTCATTGTACATAGCACATGATGCCCTTTGTGCAAAGTCTTTATGCTTAGATGTAGGTCTGCTTATAGAGGAGCGGGCTGCTAAGCAGTACCATTATTTATGACAGGAGACTGCTTCAGCGTGCTTCACTCTTCAAGCATCTGGGCTCTGCTTTCCAAGGCTATTCCTGGTTAGGGTTCAGGATAGACAGAAGAGGTGAGAGCCTTCCAAAGACAGCAGCAGAGTACCAGCAACCCAGAAAAAGGGGCTGAAAAGGCTCATTTGTTCTTGAGGACCATTTTGGTACAGCAAGGTTTAGCAGTTTGGCTTGAGGGTTAATCTTAAATCAGCTCTTTAATCAGAGAACGGTACAGCTGGGAAACTGAGGCACAGACGCACAGGACACTAGAATAGATGCAATTCAGCCCTATCACAGAGACAATTAAAGAGTAGGGAATTTAGGAATCTAATAACTCATATTGGAATGTAGCCAAGATGCTGAAGCAGATGCACAAAGCTGTTGCAAGGATGCTTTGTGTATTCTTTATCATTTTAATATCTTATGTTATACCATATGCTCTCACATTTCAATCATTGCAATATAAGTCACAAAAGAGGTAAAGGAAAATGTTGACAAAACATTTATAGAGATTAAACTCCCTAAGGATCTTTTGGGGATGGGATTTTACAGGCATTCCATTTTCAAAATGCTGCTAGACTTAAATAATCCTGGGGAAATATTCCTTTCTCCGGGGAACAGTCGAAAACACAAGACATAGACTCTTCCTGATGATCGAGAAAAGTCCACAAACCAAAGAAAAACAGAGGAGAAAAAAAAAAAAAGACAAAATCTCATGAGAAGGCCCGTGGCAAGAAAAAGAAATATTCAGTGCAGGGGACACCAGGCCAGGAAAGAGCACGGCCGGGGGATGCATCCAGGAGAACACCACACAGCTGTTTCCTATCCCACTCCCTCTCGTAGTGCTTTGTCCTTTCTCTGACTCTGTCTGCTGCAGCAGGCTTCCTGCTCTTGGTAGACTTAAACAATCCCTCCTTATTTGTTTATATGCTTTTGGCTGTTTGCTTTGCAAAATGCCTTTTAGTATCCCCACATTTCTGTCTCGTCTCTACCTGCCATCAATTATAATCCTCTTCACAAACCAAGTTCTTCCCTTCCTGTAAAGAGACGTGTTCAGCTTTTCCAGAATGTTGCCTTTACCTACACCTATTAATTTGCAACGCTGCTCTTTGAGTTGCTTTTTTTTTTTTCCTAGGGGTAGTCATTTATTACTCATTTTATGGGATGTTTAAGTAGCCCCCATGCTGAGCTGCAACACTTTAATTTCCTCACTTTTCACCTTAACATCTTTTTTACTAGCTTCCTCATTTTTAAGCCTTCAATTTAGTGCTCAATTTAGCATCAGTATACTGGCGCTCAGTACAATTCATCCTCTGAGGACACTACTTGGAATTATATTATTACTTAAGTACATCTACATTAATGTCACTTTGGTGTGGCTGCATCACAGCACAGAGATACATGAGCTTGCTGCACTCTGGCCAGCTCAGGCCAAACTGCCACTGATCGCGCTACAGCAGCGAGCACTGAGTGCAACATCTGCTCTGAGCTCAGAGCAGTCACTGGGAGCTTTGCCCCCAGAACTTTTGTCCAGATATTCAGTTCTACATGCCACATATAGCACGTACCCAGTACAGAAACCTCGGACAGTCTGTGGAAGCAGTGGTGGTGGTGAAGGTTGGGAGCTATGCTTGAGGGTTTTTTCTCATTTTCATGGCTGCATGCGTGCACTGTTCAGTTTCCATTTGCTTGCATATAAATCTGCAAGGTCTCTTAAGAAAGCAGTATCAGATCTATTTTTTTTAAACTACAGTGAAAAGTAAATGGAAAGGGGAAGATAAGGTGTGTTCTCATGGAAGATACAGTCACATCAAGAAACAGTGTGGACAGAGCACTCAGCAAAAACTTGGGGATTCCAACAGCTCTGACCAACGGCTTGTGCCATACTGCATGTGAACAAGTCTCATGGCAGACAATCCTGATTAACTTTGCCCCAAGTTTTAGAAAATATTGATTTCCTTACTACCCTAATTTCTGATGGCTACTTTTTTTTTTTAAATCAGAATTTTACCTGTGCTGTCATTAGGAGCATGGCCTTCCACTGTGGGGATTTATTACATGCCTCTTATAAGATGGCACTAGTCTCTGTCTATCCTAACTCTAGTTAGAAAGTAATCCCTATTTCAGTTTTATGCCTGCATCTCTTACTTTTGTTTTCAGATGAGAATTAACCTGAGCACTGAGAAATAAACAAAGAAAATAGGGTATCACAGCATTCATCATGAAGTGATTTGTTCCTCAGACCACAGTAAAGCTGGCTACTGTATTTTTTTTGAAGCCAAGCTGAAAGTTCAGAAATGTATTTATCACAACAATGGAAAACACAAATTTGACTTCTTTTCTTTTTTCTTTGTATGAAGTCATTACCAAACATATTGACTTGGAGCCCCAGAGATTTGGAAGCAGCCAGATTTAGAACAGGAATAAAAATACTGGGATTTTACAGCAATAAAAAGTGAACTTGAAGCTATGAAAGAAAAAAGAGCACCAAAAGCAGTTACAGAATTGAGACTGATGACTGTGCAAGTAGAAATAATGCAGTTATAAAGTTATTAACAGACTTGGAAAATATTTTAGTCTCAGCATTAAAAAAAAATCTCCTTTTAAGTACAGATAGGGAAGGACCAAACCTGCAAGGAATATAAATCCCCATTTTCTTTTTTAGGAAAACGGCTAACGTATTAAAGGGAGAGCAGGAGAAGGAAAACAGACAAAAAAAAAAATGCAGCTTCATTTGAATTAGACTTTTTTTAACCCCTACACTAAGCAAAGGAATGAAGTTCCCCTTATGGATGAAGTATATTTTCACTCCTGTTGGCATCACAGTTGCCACTGTGACTGTGCCAGTGTTACCAAAGGTTGAGGTGAAGGCAATGGCCATCTCTGCTCCAGTCCTTCCCGGAGCAGCAAGGAGCCAGAGGCAGGATAACAACAACCAGTGCAGCTGTGACTTTAGACCATACAAGAGCCTTGAGAAGCTAAGCTGTTCCTGCTGGGAAAGACACGGGGCAAGGCCATGTGGGGCAGTGCGAAGAACAGCCTCTCCCACTTTCCTTACCACCAGTTCCAGCTGGCTCAGCCAAAGCAGAAGGTGATCCTCAAACCAGTCTGTGAGTCTGACTCCAGCTGTGCCTTGCTTGCTGGGCAGCTGCTGCCATTCCAATTACACGTGAAGATTTTCAGCTACTCTAAGTGAAAGAAGGGCATACTCCTGTTATGTAGTCTTCTAGCACTATACCCTTCCCTGATGAAAATATTCAACAGGGAGCTAGAATTGCTAAACCTTTCCCTACCCAATAATCTCCTTAAAAAGACATCCTGGATACAGTTGCTTTATAATGCTTCTGGTAATACACAGCCTTAGACAGCTATAGACTTATGTTCCAAACCCTATCCAAAATGTGCTGTAATCAATTTTTTTTAGCTCATAGGAGATTCAAAATTCAATTGACTGGAAGCCTAAGCAGGAGAAAGCTATGTTTAAACATCATCCCCTGCATGCCTGCAGAGTATAATACTTTTAAAAAGCTCATTTGACATATAGAAAAAACATTCCACTATCCATAAACACAGTAGCTGTGTGTATAAAAGAGCAGGTAAATTAAACTGAGTGAAAGAATAGCTGAACAACAGGAGCAAAAATCAGCTGAATTGAAATGAGCAAAAGTTGAAGCTCTTTGTATGAAATATAAAGAGCGAGGCAAGAAAAAATTTCCTCTGAAATATTCATGTTCTGAAAACACACTTTAAGTATATAATACAAATCCCAGTTTTTCACTTTTATCAGGTCATGACTTAATCCCTGGATAGGCACATTCTGACCCAATAGTTCTCATTGTAGGATCAGGGCTTAAATGACCTATTTGGATCTTAGATAGAGCAGCTGCTCTGGGGAAACCCGAGCTCTCCAAAGCATCTGTCTTCCTTAATGGAAAGCCACTTCCTATTTGTTTACCTGCAATAGGCTGCAAGTGCCATTACAAGTGTGCTCAGGCCAATTTCAGTGCCATGTCCTGAGATAAAAATTTTTCTTTGATTTTCTCCTTTGGCTTCAGTCAGGAATTTTCAACCTACTTTCATTTTCCTCTATTCTATTCACCAAACATTAACAGTAGGAAACCTAAAACACCCCCAGTGCTACTGGAGTTGTGAAAAAAGGAGATACCTGGCTTACTGAATTATTTCCAAATACTGCAGCAGTTCTCCATGCCTCACTGGTATAAAAGGGAAAAAAGTGAAACCTAATCATTAAAGGAAAACCTGTTTGGATTGCTTGAAGTGTGAAGGTCTTGTGTTTTGTAGTCAGAAATTACACTTCCTTAAACGTCTGTTAATCTGATGCAGGTTTTTCATTTTATTTTATTTATTTTTTTCCTCTCACTTTTAATTTGACATGCCAGTCAAAGTTAACATTAGGGAAAACAGCAAATATAAACCTTGTAATTTATATACCTTCATGTTGTACACCATAATAGCTCTCATCTTGGCAGAAGTCAGCAGATTGTTCTCTGCTCTCAGGAGGAAATAGCATTCATTTTAGGTTTTAATGGAGAATTAGGGTTATAGAAACTCAAATTAAACTAAATCGTCATGAATTATTTTCGAATCCCATGTTAAGCATTCTCTTTTTTTTTTCCCCTTTGTTGGCTTATGACCATGCGAGTTTCACACACTGGCAAGTTGTGTGCTTAATAACGCATACCCATAGATTGGAGGAGAACCATAACACTTTTGAATGTGCCAGCAATGACAGGAAGCCTGTCCTAGCACCAACAATACAAGTCCATGTCTGTTATGGTTCAGGATGATGATGGTGTGGGCTCAGGGAACTCTTTTGTTAGTGGTTGAACTGCAAGTATAAATTCTCACACAGAGGTACTCCACCAGAACACAACCATAGCAGTGTTATGCCTCATAAATAAATAAGCAAAGAAATTAGTCACAAACTTTAGAAGAGTATTCCAGAATTGTACTAGAATACCTTTTCAGCCATTTAAGGAGCCAAGAATTCAGATTTACCAACAGAAATGTTCAGGCCATGTTTTTCCATTTATTTAAAATCTCCAGGTTTGATCAGAAATGGGAATAAACAGACTATCAGCACCACTGCCATAGAAGTGCAGAAGAGAGTGCACTCATGTGAAAGATTAGTTTTAAAACAAATTATTGTTACTTTAGCCATAGCCACCCAAAAATAACCTTATTTTAAGATTTTTTTCATGAGACTGTCCTTTCTAAAGTGTTGTCCTGGAAGATTTCTGTGCACTTGCCATCATGCTCCCATATCTGAGAGGTATCTAATGAGGAGCTACAGGACAGAAGGGGACAGACTCATTAGCAGGGTCTGAGGCAACAGTACAAGGGAAAATATTATTGAGCTCCAGGAGGATAGATCTACAGTAGATATAAGGAAAAAGTATTTTACAGTGAGGGCAGTGAGGCACTGGAACAGGTTGCCCAGTGATGTGGTTTATGATCCATCCATGGAGACTTTCAAGGTGAGGCTGGATAAAGTCCTGCAGAACCTGATACAGCTGTGGTGTCCCTGATCACTGCAGGGGAGTTGGACTAGATGTCCTTTAGAGGTCTCTCCCAACTCTAAGAATTCAATGATTTTATGATTGTATGGCTGTGAGAAGTTGTTGTCGTTCCTTCCATGGTATTTGATAAAAATTTACACTATACTAGATCACAGGTTCAGATTTTAACATCTGTTTAACTTGTGGTTTGCAGGTATATTTTGTGAATGGATGTTCTTGGTTAAAAGCCATCCACAATGAATAAGAAACAGGATAAATAAATTTTAAGTTATCTGCATTTGACATGTTGTATTTGTTATATGTAATTAGCTATGGAAAAACAATCAGAACAAAATACACGTAACTAGCAAGTTATTTATTGCTGTGGATATTCAGCTACTTGGCATTAACTACATATGTGGCAAACCATTTATAGATAAGGAAGAACTATTGGCTTCCTACCAAAAACACAGCTTTTGTGCACTCAGCCTAGCTCCTCATACAGAACAGACTCTTGCCAGAACAGCAGCATAGCTTTGGATAAAGAAAATCCAGACACTTTGGAAAGTCAGCAGGGAGGCTTATGTATTCATCCCACATCCAGCATGGGAGAAACTAACTCCACAAAATAAAAAAAAACAGATTTTACAATATTTGCTTAAATCTTTTGATGTAACAGCAAAAAGTGATTGTTTACAATAGCAGCAATGTACCTAACTTCATGATTACTCCCACTGCCCTTCTACATAGCTGTGTCTTCAGCTGGCTAACGATAGCATCTTTTACCACCTAGAATACTGTGTCTGAGGCCACTTGCCTCATACTTACTAGCAACTTTCTTGCTGTGAGAAAGAATACTATTGGGAGGAAAGGCAGGTGCACTGCATGAATTAACAACCACTAGCATCTAAGAAAGCCAAAGATACAAAAAAGTTCACTTCCCTTTATAAACTCATTTTCTTAAGGAAAAAAAGGCTTGTGCAATTCTAGACATAAGAAGGAAAAAAAATCACACTGATTTCTGATAAAAAACAACTCAACAAACACTGCATTTCTTCAGTGTTTACTGACAAACTCCAGAGGTTAATAGCTCTGCATGAAATACGCTGGACAGAATGAATATGGGAATATGAGGAAGGCCCTGAAATGAAGGGGCATATAATATCAAAATTGCCATGCTATCTGTTTTTGGATATGCCAACACCCACACAAAAGTAGGAGGCCAAATACACAGCCACTTCCTTCTTTCCCATTACTTCATTTGTTCAAGCACTAACTGTTTTTCTTTCCAGATGTTCATCACCCTAACCATGGCTCCTTTTTCTACTCTGTTCTTCCTCCTTTTTTCCTCATGCACTGATGAAGACCGCTGCTGCCCAGGATTACTACTGGTCCTTTCTTTCTGACACAGTATTTTCCAAGTCCATTTGTTTCTTTTCCCTCAAAGAGGAATCCTTCCACAAAACATTTAATTATCTCACCAAGCATGTCAAACGATCCTCCAAAAAGTCAGAATACTAAAATGCAAAAGTTGGCCCCATTCTGTTCATTTTACACACAGAAGGCAGAAGAGAAGCCTGTGCCATTGGAAAAATATCAGAAGGAAAAAAATTAAAACTAGCACTTGCAGTGATTTCAGTCTCAGTGGAAAACATACATTTATTGGGAAGAATTCTCAGCAGCAATGCAGGAAATCTAACATTTTCTGGTTCAATTACAACATCATATCCTAGATATTGGTAAGAGGCTTGCTCCTCAGAACTTTGATACTGAATCAATACTGTGCTAACTTGTGATGCATTAAAGCAGTGCAGATGGTGTCCAAATGTTATTAATAGTTTCATTGCCTTGCCATATATTCTTGCAGATATACTTAGTTATTGTTTAAATTACTGCTTTATTGAAATAAAAACAAGCATGTTATAGGCTTACATGAAGCTGCACTTCTAAAGACAGCCTAGTGAGTGCTGCAGACTCTGGCTGCACACTATGTTCTTCCTCCATCAGGCACCATGACTGTGGGAGCCCTAAGGCTTCACTTTCAGTGTGGTCTGCTTTTGAATAATAGGAACTATGGTGACCCCAAAGAGCAGTCATATTCAGGTCGTGGTGCAGGTTCCACGACCTTTAAGTATGGAGTACTTGAAGGTGCCTTGGCCATCTGTGACAGGGAAGCTTTCCAGTGATGGGATTTATAGCGTCTAGCTTCATAGGTCTGCAGTGGAGGTGTTCATGTCTGACCTACACACGCAGGCTCCCTTCGTACACGCAGAGAAAAATAAGCACGTACAGAGAACAACATGCTGTGTCTTAAATGAGGAGAAACAATGCAAAGATATACTTGCTTTTCTTCACCCATTTGCCAAGAAAGAAGAAGTAGCTAAAGCAGATGGAGACATGAGCATTGCTGACTCCTGCTTTCTGCCAAACAGTTCTAAGTCATAGGGTATATACTGAATAACGCAGCCATCTCCTTTAGCACACCGTCCTGGAGCAATTCTACCCTCCTAGTTCTCTCAGAAATTTTCTACCAATTTTCTTATCTTCATCAGCATCTTAACTGCTATTTCATTGGATTGAATTTGCTTCTATCACATTTAGCAGCTAATATAGCCAATTCATTTCCCTTCTCATGATTCCCACTTGTAGGGCAGGTGATTCTGAAGAAGGGAATCCAGAGGCAATATTGCAGAGGATGGTATAATTCCATAAGGCTTTATATAGATGATACACAAACTAATAGTAAGTAAAGGATAGCTTACCTTTTTACAATGGTTGAGGCTTGCCAGTGACTCCACTAGGAAGGGATCTCCAACAAGAGATCCTTCCACAGTGGTGGTCAGCCCTTAAATGGGGTCTGGAAGAGGTGGAGCCAGACTCCACCCCTTCCAATCACACAGGTACATTACCTTCACCTGTACCCCTGTGGCTGGCTCAGCGCTCACCTCAGGTGATCAATCAGTGGTTCAGGCCGTGATTCAACAGTTCCCATACACCACTTCATAAATGAAATTCTATTTATCAGTCTCTCAACAGTTAGCTGATTTAGAAAATCCCACCTCACGCTTGGCCCTTTAAAATGTAGTTATCTGTTTGGATGTATAGCATAGACTCCATTCAGAGCCTGAAATGCCATAAATTAGAGCTAACTGTTGTGATGGAGAACTTTATTTTGGTAATGTGGATTATTCTCCAATGGGACATATATGTTGACCTCATGGATTTTTTTACCTACACAAGCCACTGACACATTACTGGAATGTATCAAATTTGACTGGACAAAATCAAAGCTGGTGAACTTGCCTATATCCATTTTTGTGTGTAGTAGCTATCAGTCTGAGATTATTCAATGCACATGGCAAAGTTTCTTTAGATGGTGATGGAACATCAGGAAAGTATCAGAATTTTTGGCCAATTATATGACTAGATAAAGGAATTTCATAGTGAAAACACTCATCTGGATTGTTTTAAAAGAAAGAAAGTTCTGTGTAATCTTCATATTGTTGAAAGAAAGCACAACAAATTAGCCATTCTGCTCCTCTCCTAAGAATTCATAGTTAACTACTGTTCCTCTCTTTAGGGCCATTGCTAATGAGGTTGCACGTTTGAAATCTATCCTAATAGTGGTTGCAAGAGCTACATTCCACTATGAAATAAATTAATAATTCATCTATGATGGTGAAGTTTTTCCTCTTCTCCTTTTTTCCTTTCTTAATCCTGGGGTTTTACCTATAGCCTGCTTGCAAGTAATGCACATTAGTCAATTAATAGACTGTTAAATGACAACAGTTCTGGGCAATTTAATTACTGTTGGTAAAATAAGAAATGAATTATTGCATGTCAGTAACTAATTTCAGCTCCTTTCTGTGGAACAAATCAACTTTGAACATGAGAGCTTATTTAGAACAAAATGATCGCTTCCTTGAAAATGTAAATTGCTGAGTCATTTCTAGAAAAATAAAGTAAATACCTCTTCAAAATCTCCCCATTTTTCCTAGCACCAGACAAAGTGTATTTCAAAAACATGTAACTGTTCCTGCAACTGTGTTAAAAAGTAGAGTTTGAACATAAAGAATGTGCAATCCAGGATGCTCTTCAGAATACATTTCCACTTCAACCATCTATATTTATATAGTAAATATTTAAAAAAAAATTAACTTTAGCCATCAGTTAAAATATGTAATTCTATGGTAAAATAGACGTTTTTACTCTAACTGATGACATTACAACATAGTTTGTGCAAGACATATGGCATTTTCTTAATCGCACGTTAGTTTTCTCTTCTGAAGTATCAAGAAATCATTCAGTGTGTATAATAATGACTAGCAGAACTAGATCTTATCAGTCCCCTATAATATAAGGACATGACTGGAACACTGATCTCAAAAACTCTAGCATCACATACAGTCTGTTCTGGCAGCACCTACCTAGGAAAATCTCCCATTAATTTCAGTATTTAATACCAGAAGAAAGTCACTTAACAGCACCCCAGTTGTTAAGTGGGAAGAAATATGCCCAGCTGGTCAGTGAAAAGGCCCATATTTCTTCTCTGTCTCCTTTACTGACTCATAAGTGAAGCCTTTGCACATGATCATTTTGTGCTACTAGTCTTTGGACTGACAGAAGTTCTAGTATTACCTGACAACTTCAGAAATGCCAGTTACACTAGGATGGGGGGAAGTCTCTAAGCCATACTGAGCTAAAAACACTGGAGGCTATTCTGAGAAGGTCAGACCTTTAATATTCCTTTTCATTGCCTATCCCCGAGATTCTTTGTCTTTCTTTCCCCTGTCGTACCATACTGTCCTTCAAAATTTTTGGCAATCTCAAGTGAAAATGAATACACATTAATAGCACAAAAGGAATTAAATGCATGGTTATCTGGAAGTACTGCTTATATGGGACATATATCAATAGTAATTTTACCACAGATAAAGTCTAAGCAAGCTCTCTGAAAATACATATAAAAATAGTGAGGATATTCACTTTACTGCCCAAAATAATGATTTCCTAGAAAACCTCAACAATCCTTGTCTGTACTATAGTGATAACAATTCAATAATCAGGAACCTTTCAGCATATGGAATGACTTCACTATTAAACAGTCCACACTTCCATTCACTAGTTTCCTGACAGTCCACTCTTTGAAGTAACAACCCACTGATTATGCTCTAGATGTAGGCAAAAGATTAACAAGAAATACTTTCTTACTCCAGAGGAAAGTTCCACCATTTTCATTCATGACTCTGGGTATAAATAGTTCTGCACAGTAAAAATAAATCTGGTTATGTTAGGACTGACTAGTCTTAACAAGAAGTGCGTAAGCAATGAGTCAGGTTTATAAACATCAAATGCATTGTGCAAGTAGTTAGATCAGTGCTTTCTAAGACTTTCTGTACTAGGCTGGTCTGTAGAGAGTTCATGCACATTTCCTAAAACTAACCTGCTACAGTCATGTTCAAGAAGTTCACATAAGCAATAGCACAGACAGATTCTTCCTGCCAGTCAGAGCAGACTAGTTGAAAATCCATCAGAACTCTGTAATTCTGAAAATCTGCTGAGACTGTCAGCTTCAGTCAGACCAATTCAGCTTCTCCAGCCTAAGCTTGGGTCAATCCCAGGCCCAGACAACAGGAGTATATGATCTATTGCTTAAAGCCCATGCCAGTCCTCAACTATACAAATGCATCTGTGGGTAGCAGAACCTTCCATCCTCCACCCAATCCACATTTATGTCATCTTGAATGCAATTACTGGGAACCATAAACATTCACTGGTACTCCCCAACGACTCAAAGGGGTAGAACCCCATTTATGAGAGTATACTTTGCCAGAGATAACCATGCTGCATTTATTTCTTCTCACAATGCACAGGCATCAGGAGTGAAAATGATACCTTCCTGGTATACTCTGAACACTACTGCTCCCTTCCATGAAAAAGGCTCAGAGACCTGGGGCTGTTCATCCTGGAGGAGAGAAGACTGAGTGAGGATCTTACCATCACTTGTAAATTTCTAAAGGTCAGGAACCAAGTGGATGGAGTCAAGCTCTTTTCAGTGGCCTCCAGTGACAAGACAAGGGGAAATGGGCAGAAATCGAAATTGAATCTGTATGTGGGAAAGAACGTCCTTACTTTAAGAGTGACAGAGTACTGGAATATGCTGCCCAGAGAGGTTGTGGACACTCCCTCTCTGGAAATATTCAAAACTTTCCGGGATACTTTCCTGGCTGACCTGCAGTAGGAAACCTGCTTTAGCTGGGGCTTAGATTTGGATGATCTCCAGAGATCCCTTCCAACCCCTACAATTCTGTGATTCTGTGCAAGTCTGT
The DNA here is from genome assembly GCA_036925125.1 of Oreortyx pictus. Lineage (NCBI taxonomy): Eukaryota > Metazoa > Chordata > Aves > Galliformes > Odontophoridae > Oreortyx > Oreortyx pictus. The sequence goes on along the minus strand of JAUPFR010000003.1, from coordinate 81,010,854 downwards.
GATAAGGGTGAATAGCAATCTATCTACAGAAGAAAGAAATGGGGCAAGAACTATCCAAAAAGGATTATTTCAGAGTCTTTTCTTGCAGGCACTATCTTCTATATTTTATCTTCTGTCACTAAATGCCTCATAATGAAGATGACAGGGCCAAATATGTCCTTAGGGCATAGACTACCCATCTTTGGCTACTTCAAGGAATTGGCAGGATTTCACATTGACATAAACAAGCACACTTACCATTGCAGAAGGAACTTTGCAGCCAAATTGCAACCCATGAAATTTTAGAAAACACCCAATTCTAAGCACCCTCAAGCATGTCTAGTTGTCCTGAGTATCTGTCTTTTTACCCTTTCTCCAGTTTACAATAGCCATAAGGAATTATTGTATCAGAATGCTTTCAATATCAAATTATTTAATAAAAAAAGGTCCATCAGACATTTTATAATGAAAATACATATTTCCAGGACTTTCAGTGCAAATTAATCCAGGAGTTATTGTCCCTTCATCTTTTGACCTCCTATCTTCCATAGCCTCTGGCACATCTACCATTTTCCTTATGCACTAGAAAGCAGTGGACTTCAGAAATGCTTTCATAGGAAACTCACATTCAATTCTCCACTTGTAATAGAGATTTACAATTCAGTTATCTATTGTGAATAATTAGTCTCTTAGAAATTGCTTTGCTAACATTTAATGTGACATGGGTTCTCTGCTCTGCTCTCATTCCATATTTCAACTTTTTATATTGTGACTCGCTTTTGACAAACCCTATTAACCAAACCTTCCAGGCCCTACTGAAAATGTCAGGCTATAGAAAATGCATAAGAATTGTCATTCTGCAGTGCCAGCAGAGGCCTGCTGATTCGAATGAGGCAATGCTTTACAAAAGCTATAATTCACAGGGCAAGAGAAGCAACAGTATCAATTGCCCAAGCAATGAAAAAGTGATCATGGCAAGATGTTTTACAGTTTCCCGTGTTCTGCAGTAAGCAGCTATTTTCCTTTTCTCTGAAAATCTACTGCAATTATAGCACTGCAATTGCACTCTTCAAACAAGACAGTGATGAAGTAAAGAAGATTAAAAAGTATCTAGATTGCAGTGCAATGACCAGTACAGAACTTGGTATTTCAGAATACGTTTGATTGCAGAATCAATTACTAAAACAGAAATTTTAAGAAATGCACCTAGATTTCTGCGGCTTTATACATGAAAGTGTTTTTAATGTCATCAATAACTGAGATGAAGTAGGGAAAATCAGTGCATTTAGTATATCATCCAATTTCAATACATTAAGAATTCCACGTGTGAGGATTACAAGATTTTTTTGTGTGGTTTGAAAATCTGTGACCTTTTCAGGAAAGAAAAAACAAACAAAAAAACACACTTTCTACTGGAGAATCATAGAATCACAGAGTCATAGAATAGTTTGGGTTGAGAGGGACCTGTGAGCACATTGCTGGCTCATGTTGAGACTTTCATCTAACTACACCCTCAAATCATTATCTTCAGGGTTGGTCTCAAACCACTCTCTGCCCAGACTGTATCTGTGCTTGGGATTGCCCTGACTCAGGTGAAGGACACTCCACTTGGCCTCGTTGACCTTGATGAGGTTGACATGGGCCCACCTCTCAAGCCTGTCCAGGTCTCTCTGGATAGCATACCTTCACTCTAGCCTGTCAACTGCACCACCCAGCAAGCCCAGAGTTGCAGATCTTTTGTCTTGACCTTGATACCCAGCTGACACCTGCGGAAGGTGCTGAAACAGCCTTGCAGGCCTCATATTCCACCATCCCTTCATTTCTTCTAGAGAGAGTCCTGCAAACAAGCTACAATTGAATAGGACTTGCATTTTTTGGCCATAAAGTTTTAAGCAGTTAAAGAGCCTACAGTTTAAGTCTTAGTCACTGTTATTTGCCCTGCAGAGCAACCACAGTGTGTCTTGGGAAGAAGACTGAAAAAAAAAGTGACAAGGCTTCTCCTATTACCAAAAGGTCTTGCTAACAGCTGGGTACGTTAAGTCAGTCTAACAAACCCATGTCTCCCACATTTAAGCGTTGCTATGAATGAGTTTTCTATTTCAAAAACAAGGAAACATAGCAATTGATGAAAAAATACTGCTTGCACCACCAAAGACTTAACATCTTGTGACCCTGATAAGCTAGACCAGGTGATCAAACCCAGAAGTCCTCATCTTTCCTAAAAGGTAGTGTCAGCAGCTGCACTTCCCACCAAGGCTTGCCACCTATTCTTTGTGTGATGGTAAATGATTATAGGCAGACAAATCTGCTGCTTCATTTTAATCAGTTACTTAATCAACTTGCTTGGATTGAACTGGTTTTGCTCAACAGACTGAGTGACAAAATGTGTCAAATTGGAGGGCATAATAAAAATGTACTGATAAATCATGGAAAAGTGATAGCATCATTCTTTTTATTTATCCCTTTGTTTCCATCAGAACAAGTTAACCTCAGCTCCTTTCATTCATCTTTTGTTGTTATCACAGGGAAATTCAGAATTTAGCTCGAGATGTTTCGCATGATGAATTATTAAAAATCTTTAACTGTTGGACAACCTTCTAGAGGTATAAGATTATTTTGGAAAAAAATTATCCTTCTTTTTGCTGTGAGGGGAGACAGCTAATGAAAAATGGCCCAGAATTATTGTGAAACAATTGTCTGTAGTGTAATCAAGTCTGCTTCTGCCCTCCAACTACTCCAAGATATGATGATACATGTATCATTAAGCAGCTGCTATAGATGCCTGAGGAAACTGGTAGAAATTTGTACCTGTTGCTTTTCTTTCTCCACTTCAGTCTCCTCTGTTAAACTCCTCCTGCTCTCTTTCCATTGCACTTTTTAAATGCTTACAGACAGGGGTTTATATATACTTCGGCTTTGATCTGCCATGGGCTACTGTAGTGTAACCCTTCACCTGAAGTCACGTCTGATGGGAAAGAAAGATGTTGATGTTCCTGGACTAACGAGGTGCTTAATTGTGGAATCTTTAAAGTAAGCTCTTTTAGGGTTGTGATTTTTAACACAGCAAATAGAGGGCAAGGGAGAATGTGTGACTAATGTATAACTAGATAAGCTTTGAAATGAAACAACTATTTGTTTAATGGTTGCTAAATGCTGTGTAATACTAAAGGTTTTGATTATGCTGCTTGGGATTCTCTTCCTCTATCCTCAGCCCCACACACATGGTCTTTGGTTAGAAGGCTGCCCTAAACAAGGCTTAAGGCATGCTCTTTGCAATAGGCTCATACTAGGAGAAAAAAAACACACTTAGGGGTGACATCTTCCCAAGTGGTCTACTCAGAAATCTTGCATCTTCAAAAACAATATTTAACAGTAAGGTAATTTTTTTCTAATGAAAAAAGTCTCATTGGTCCAAGTTCATTTTGATTCCTCTTCAAGCAAGTCGTCTCTTCCAGCAAGAGGGCCACAGCATATGAAGGAGGAAGAAACAAAACACTAGGAATTTTTACTGAGTGGAGGAAGATAGAAATGAAGCATTTTCCAGAGCTTTTAACAAAATAATTCAAATCTGGTTTATAATTTTTTATTTTTATTTTTATTTTCTTTTTTCCAAAATGATTAATCTCATTCTCCAGGGCGCCTGCCAACCGAAATTTATTTCTGGCATGTGTTTTAGAATGATATCCTTCATTTCAGTCATCTGCAAACAGACACTAATAAGATCACACCAGCATGCAGGTATTCAAGAAGGTGGATATTGATGAGTGGGTGTTATGGAAATTGCTACTGAGAGACCTCTTAAATTTGTGGTGGATGTTTATTTGCACATGGCAGAAATCCACTGCAGCTTGATTTTTCTAAGAGAAAAACAAACAGCTAAGCAGATCCCAAACAAAGTTTTGTGGGGTGGCAAAAAGCAAATTAATACAAGAGGTATTCAGGGTTAAGTTACGTTGTTTATGCTGAAACAATGCTAGATCAAATCCAAACCATACTCCAGGAGTCAGTGAAGCTCTGAAATTATTCCAAGACAGGAGACTTCTCCAAGATTTTGACTCTGTTTAAGGGTAGATAGGTCCATATGCCACCTGTCCCAAACCCAGTGGCCAGAAACATGATCAAGAAACTGCAGTTTCCCAAATGATCAACTTTACTCATTATCTGCTCCATTAACTCAGTGATGGAAAGCTTTTCAAAAATTCTTGCTCAGAGGATCCCTTATATTTAAATATGACAAAGAAAATAATAGATCTTTCCAAGTCAGATGAACTAGGATTCAGTAAAAAAGCGTCAGAACAGGGATCTAGACAATACACGGCAGGACTCTGGCAGCAAAAACAATTTCTGATGGACATCCTCTCAGAAAACTTCTGGCAGTTACTGTTTAAAGGGTTACTACCTCCATGAGCCTACTTAGCTGAGTAGACTTCTTTTCTAGGACTTACCATCCCAGGGGCAGTATATTTGCCCAGTTTGCCTGGCTGATATTTCTTAATGCAGTGATGAAAACAGGACTGCATTATTTCACCAGAGTTTGAATGAGTCAGCTAAGGCACAGATACTTGTTACCTTCTGCTTTCTCCTTCAGAAGGCATAGGGAAAGAAGAGGAACAACCACCCAGTAAGGCTCACTCAGAATGTCAGATGTTCTTCTACCCTGGCCACAAGCAATTGTGGCTGAAAAATGAAGGAAGGATACATTTCTTTAGTGTTCAGGGCATCGAAAAACATTGGTCTACCCCAGCCACAACAGAATCCAGATATATTCTGACAGATACGCTTGTCTTCAGCTTTGAAAACACTTTTTTTTTTCAAGAGAATTTTGTCAACTGGGTGTTGGCAAAAAATATTTTCCCAAACATAATAAATTAAAAAAAAAACTGCAGCTGCAATCTATAAAACATCAATAGTGTTCAAGTCTTGCGATGATCTTTTATTTTTTGTCATGAATTAGTAAAAGAAAAGAAAAAAAAAAGTCTATTTAAAAAATTATTATTGATTTTGCTTGTCCATATCACCTCAACTTTGACCCTTGAGATTTGTCTCTTCCGTAAGATCAATACAAAGCATTGGACCTTACAGGATATAATTTTTCACATCCTTTAGATGACATGCTATAGATTCATATTTTGGTCAGAATTTTCCCTTTGCATTCAGGCAGTAAGAGTTTTTGAAAGCACTAATAACAACAAAAGAGAAATCATAATTAAGACTAGATGAATGCTAACTGCATCTCCCATTGGTTGGGAAAAGAGAGAATGTATTTTGATTTTCTCTTCTGAGTAAATTAGAGCATTTACATCCTACTGTAAAATTTCTCATGGATGAGATGAACCCCAAGCGCATGTCTTCAAAAAGGTCAGTTCCAAAGCAGCTGAGGAGGTGATATAAAATTAGATAGCTACTTTTATTGTGTAGGTTTTGACAACAGAGAGGAAGCAGAGGAACAGATTAAACCTAACCTTTCGTAGAGTCAATCTGCAAACAGCCAAGTATCCTACAATGCACCACATACAGACCGGCTGTTTCTATGCTCCAGACAACCCTCTGTGCAGCCCCTGAACTTTGAATCATTTATTGATGCCAATTCCTCTCCAAAACAAAGAATTCTCAGGGCAGAGATGCATACTGTCCCACCTTTGCAATAAGAGTCATCTTTTAAAGGTACAAGTCAGACTCAAAGCCAAAAGGGGCAGAAACAAGATGTTTGCTTATCCTTTCCTATTGCACAGACTGAGCCAGTGGGGAGAAACTTCTAAGCAGCGCAAATCTTATGAACTTTGTGCTTATTTTGAGAATTCTTCAGTATACAACACCAAACTGATGACAGGAAGCTTTTTAATCTCTTGTCCCTCAACTAGAGACCAAACAGCTCGCCTCTCCGACAAATTACTTCTTCTTAAGATTGGTTACACAAGAATTTCAGTCTGACTTCTGTAAGGAGCCATGTTTTGTTTTGGTTTTTACTTTCGGAATAATCAATAAAAGTTGTGGGAAGCATAACTTAAGACTGCATATTAATCTTGCACACACAGTCTTTCTTGCCAGTTTTCAACAGGATCTATCCATCTTGCTGAGTTTATAGCAGTGATTTGTTTCATCTGCACACTCCACACACCACTAAATATAAAACCAACTTCTGTTTAACAAAGTAGATAGCAGCATGAGGCCCTTTTCCTGACAGTCTGGAACCTGGTTAAAGTGTTGCAAATGTTGAGAAGCAGTCAGTCTGGGAAAAGGTCTGTCCAGGCAGATTTTGAATATCTCCAGAGAAGGAGACTCCACAGCCTCTGTGGGCAGCCTGTGCCAGTGCTCTGCTTCATGTTTGGAACTTCCTGTGTTCCAGTTTGTGCTTGGTGATACTTTTCTGATGCTGCACACCTCTGAAAAGAGCCTGGCCCCATCCACTTGGCTCCCACCCTTTAGATTGTTATAAATACAGTGATAAGATTCACCTCTCAGCCTTCTCCAGAATGAACAGTCCCAAGTCTCTTAGTCTTTCCTCATTAGGGAAATGATGTGAATTAGTGAAGAATTGAATTGATCATAGTTGGGTGTTTTCTAAACACAGTTCAACAAACAGAATGTACGCTTCTTTATTCTCAAATGCTTACCAGTGAAAACACCATTTAATGTGGTGAAAGTAGAAATGGGGAAGACTTCCAGGTCATTCTTCGTAAAAATCTATCAATATAGTTTTACTAAGTTGTGATGTTTTCTGACAAGTTCAGTCAATCTTAATACTGGGGGGCTGGGGGTAAAATTAGAGACTGAGGAAAGAGAATGAGAATATATTTACATTTAATGAGTAAAAAAAACAAACACCATGGACATGGACAAAGAAAACCTGAGAAAGTAAAATCCACCTTTTAATGAAGTTCTAAGATAAATGATCTTAATTTTAAGGGAATCAGAAAACAGAATATTTATTTTCTTACTTTTTCCTGACTACTTCAAAGCAAAGACTTGATTTCTTATGCACAACATTAAAGGAGAATTTTATCAAAGAATAGCTATATGTATCCTGCAGAACAGAGAAATTTAAATTTCTTTCCCCCCCCCCCCCCCCCCCCCCATAAGTTCCAGCAATATATGATACTCTCCACAAGCTCTTTTAAACACTTGACAGAACTACAATGGACCATCCAAAATTTTCTGGCTTCTACAGTTTTCTAATGGATGCTTTCCAACAAAGAATAAAGCATTCGTCTGTGCGGTCAACATAATTTGCTCTTACTTTCTCAGGATGCTTCCAGACATCCTTGGGAAGTTAAAAAAAAAAAACAAAACAGAAAAAAAAACAGTAATATTCATTTCATTTATCATCAAGAATCACTGATGAATATGTAATGATACTAAAATTTGAATGCAGACCACAGAAATGTTGACTACCAGTGCTACGCTGGTTTAACTATTGCAAAAGTAATTATTATGTCACCTTTTTTTCCTGACAGCCAACTGACCAACTAATAGAAACAACAGGTTTTTCCAATGGCCAAACAGACCTAGGTTACTCAGCCTTTCCTCATATGGGAGATGCTCCATGCCCCTCACCATCTTGGTGGCTGTCCACTGGAGTCCTTCTAGGAGATCCCTGTATTTTTTGAACTGGGGAGTCCAGAACTGGACACAGTAGTCTAAATGTGGCCTCACCAGGGCAGAGTAGAGAGGGAAGATAACCTCCATCTTTTTAATGCACCCCAGGATGTCATTGGCCTTCTTGGCCACAAGCACACAGTGCTGGCTCATGGCCAACCTGTTGTCCGCCAGGATCCCCAGGTCCCTCTCCACAGAGCTCCTCTCCAGCAGGTCTGCCTGTAACCTGTACTGATGCAGGCAGGTATTCCCCCACAAGTGCAAGACTCTACATTTGGTCTCATTAAGCTCATTAGGTTCCTCTCTGCTCAACTCTGCAGTATGCCCAGGTCTTGCTGAATGGCAGCACAGCCTTCAGGTGTGTCAGCCAATCCTCCCAGCTTTGTATCATCAGCAGACTTGCTTAGAGTGGACTCTATACCTTCATCCAGGTTGTTGATGATGATGTCAAACAAGACTAGACCCAGACCCAACCCCTGGGGTATACTGCTAGTTACAGGCCCCTGCTTTGGCTGTAGGGAGTGAGCTGCTCCCATCAGACCCAGGAGCTCTGCTTCTCATGCCAGCCCAGACAGATTCCTCCTAGAGAAAAGAGGAGTTGGACAGATTAAATAAGCAGTGATTTAATGCAGGCTACTCCCAGCTACAAGGGGACTCTGGCAGTTTCTTCCTGGAGATGGAAGGATGGATACAGAGCTACCACGGTCATCTAAGCAGCTGACTCTGCTTTGCTCCAACTACCACAGGACTTTTTGGGGGGACTTCCAGATGTGCAGTCCCCATGCGGTCTCGGTAACATAATTAGAACTGGGATTTATTTAGCACTATTCAACATGCTTTCAGCAGGGCTGATTATGTGCCATTCCCTTAGGAGCCCTGTTATAATTTGGAGCTTCCTCAGAGCTGCAGGGATTTGAAGGGGGGGACTTAAATAGCATTACATTTGTACTGCTGAGGTATTCCCTTTTGGGCCAGAGGTAGCTTAACCGCCTACCATACCCACAAGATTTTCTTCCTGTCAGCACATCTACAGTTGATAATTTGAAGCATTTTACAGGGAGCTGGATGGAGTTATGCCTCCCAACAATTGTTATTCAAACACGTTACGGATATTTGGGCATTCTGGCAGAGAGTGGTTTGATGTAATTAGGATCAGTTTCTGGTTATGGCCATGCCAGGCCAGAGGCAGAGGGCACTTCTCAGAGTGGGAAGAGGAAAAGCCAAAGGCAACGATTAAAACAGATTATTATACACTTTTGAGCTAACATGTGGAATCAATAGCAAAACATTAGCAGCTGTGCTCAGCTGTAGAAAACCCTGCAGTCTTACTGTAACCAATAAAAATAAATTATGGACTGAAAGGAAGGATGGAAAAAATGGTGGGGAAACAAGAGTAGCATTCAACAAAAAAATGTAACGTAAACATTGAAAATAATTTCTAACCTGAAACAGTGTGTCTGTTTGGTTTATCTTCTGTTTGTTTGTACATAATATTCACAAGTTGAAAGCATGCCTTAATTAGCACGCTCCATGATAACAAGCACAGTAACAGTAACAACCCACAAGCTCAGAAAGTGAAAACAGAGAAAGTGATAATCAAGTTGGTCAGTGCTAGATGTTGTACTGTGTTTCCTAATAAAGTGGAATGAGAACTTACCCTGACTTTTACTTTGGAAGAAATAAGACAAAAAAAAATGTCATACTTGAGAAGTCTGCTTGGTGTAAAGGCACTGCACTTTGAGTGGGCTGATAAACAGAAGGCATCAGGTCACCCAAAAGGAAGGTAAGGGTCTAACTTGTTGGTTACAATCAAAACATCAAGGGTATATTTATTTTTTTAAGGCATGGAATCCAGGACTCCAGGTTAATAACCAAGTACAAGATTGTTTCAGAATTTGATAACCACAGAAATACAATGGTAAATGTTAATTTATGTGACTTGTACATAGAGTAAAGTTTTATCTTAACCCTTAAACTTTCTTGGAAAACAAATCCATTAAGGAGATATTATAAGGTTGAAAAAAAAAGTATGAATTTTCTGTGATAATTATTTCATTTCTTTCTCCTATTTAGACATGTTGCGCTGCCAAGGTGAAAAAGGATTAACAGATTCAAGCTCCGAAAAAAGTGTTGTGACTTCAGCAAAAATGAGAATGAATTTCAGTGATCATTTCAGTGTGACTGGTCAGAAGTGAAACTAACAAAAGTAACAAGTGTTAATTGACTCATATTTAATTTTAATCTAATCACAACTGAATAATTAACTTTATGGAACAACTGAAGCCTTTGTTAAATATCTTAAGTTCTACATCCTTTCAGTTCTTATGTTAGAGCCCTCAATAAATCATTTCAAACATTGCCAAGACATCTCCAAACAAAATACAGAAGACCAGAATGCATATTCATGGATTTCATAAGGCAAGAAAGAAAAGGGGGAGAAATAGGGATGAAGTGCTTAACCAAACAAAAGAACTAGGTTATTTTTAACATGTGACATTGGTCTGGATTTAATGTGCAGTCACTATTTTTTACAGGAAAAATGACCATGCAGATGAGATACAAGAAAAATACTAGAACTTTATTAGAAAAAGAATAGTAAGAGATGACTTGCTTACTACAAGGAATCTGGGGCAAAACCAGAGATTACACCCTTACTAGAGAAAGGTCCTAAATGTTTTTCCCATTCTACAAAAGTTTTTCACATCTTGAGAGTGATTCCATACTTTTTTGGGAACATAACTTAGGGTCTACCAAAAAGTCATGCAAGACAATTGAGAAACAACCTTCACTGCCCCAGAGTGGCTCCTAATCTGGAAGACAGAAGACTCAAATTCCAGGTCCTCTTCTGTTTGATTCAAAAAACAGATACTCACTACATCCTAGACTGCTGTTAATAGACAATTTAGGCATTTTAGAGTGAATGTCTCTCTTTGCTAACAGACTTTCTTAAAAAAAAAAAAAAAACACTTCCATACAAAACAGTGTGTAATTATTCCCAAAATTTACGGTGCTTGTTAACCAAAATTTATCTTTTGAAGGACATTTTTATTTTAACTTTCTGATCTGCTTTAGGAACCAGAGTTCAACTTTAGGACCAAAACAGTAATATCATTCCTTTTCTATACGTGCCTTGATTAGTTCCGTTTCTGATGTTTCATAAGAAACCTGCCAAGATAAGTCATGCCTGAGACAATTAGGATATTATGTAATAGTGTCTAAAATGTATATAATACCTCTTATCTTTCAAAACATCATTTAACAAATGCTCCCATCACAGAGTCCTACTATGTTCTATACACAGTTATCTCATTAACGTATACAGATGGACGTAATGGTGCAGAATTGTGAGTTGAACCTGTCTGTATAACAAATTCCAAGCACGGTCATCTCACAGCCACCTGTATGGAAGATATACCTGTGTGGCACAAGCCTGGGTTGGCAGCTCCACCAAGAAATCTGAAGGAAACTGAGTTCATCTCAGGGAGGGAGGAGAGAGGAATAAAGTAACTTTGTCTAGCTTTGAAATAGTGGCTGAAGCAAATATTCCAAGTGGAATGCTGAGATCAATATGCAGTCTCCCCCAGTAGAAGCGGAGAGCTTCATTAGATACTGTTTTTTTTCCATTGTCTGCACTTTGCACCCCAGATTTCTCTCCTTTCTCCTCCTTCACATGTTCTGAGAATTTCTTGCTTCCTGTGGAAGCAAGCAAAGCAGAAGTTCCCCTTGCTCTCTATTATCAGGTATGCATGTATGCATACTTTTGTGCTTCCCTATTGCAGAAAGGATATCGTAATTCTGACTCTTCCAGGAAACTGTACAAACTTCAGCAATTCTCACAGGAAGCATGTACGTAAATACCAACCTTTCCATTCTAGCATGACTCCTTAGTGATTTGTTCAAAGTAAATGAAAGTCTAGCCCTGGATCGTTTCTGAACTGCCTCAGAATATAATTCACTCTTTTTCACTGTTTCAGTTTCTTCCCTGGAAAAGGGGCTTGACACCATGCTGTATGTTTTCAGCTGTAGATCTCAGTTCACTTCACAGTGCCCAAATGTAGGAGTAATCCCTCTGGGATAATATAATTAACACACCTATGATACCTGAAAACCTGTTTTCCCCCTGCAAAATCCCCAAACGTTTTTTTTTTGCTTATTAGTTCTTAATTAATTATCCATGGCTGTACCCCTCTGTCTTCATGGTGGTTAAACTGAAAAGCCCAACTTCCTCTGTCTGCTGTTATAGAGTGAGAGAGATCATTCACATCTTTAGCTAAATGCAAAATTATACAAAATTTTATTTTTATACTGTTATATTTTTGTTAATTTAGCAGGATGAAAAATTCCTTGTATGAATTAAATATCACCTGAATTTCGTTATTCTTAATCCTTAATACTATCTTCATTCAATTCCCTATCAATTCTTAAGGAATAAATTATTCTACCTCTTACTAATTAATACCCAAGATCACTAATGTAGACCTACTCACAAATAAAATTCTTCAAGTATCTTATTTGGATTCTCCGACCAAAAACCCTCCAACTCTGGGAACAATGCAATTGATCACACAAAGGCTACAGAAATGCTGGAAAATGGAAACTGGCATCATAATAAAAGCCAGTTTACTTAACATGTCATACTCAAACAGCTGAATCATCCCTACAGCTAGAGTAAAAAACTTCTGGAAAGAAGTAGGACATATATGGGGAAAGTAAAATCTACAGCCATTCAGAAGTAATGTGAGTTAGTATCCTGGGCACATGTTCTGGGGAAAGGAGACAGGGAAGTACTTCATCTTCTATATATTAAGCTATTTCTTGAAAAGCTTGAAAAGATTATCTAAGATAGAGCATCTTTCACAAAGTCTTCAATTTCAGGAGGTGGTAAAAATACAGGTTTAGTTTTGCCACAACCCTAAAATCCATAGCAATCCACTAAAAAGTTAATTATTATGCTTATGATACACTGGGGAGATTTTCTTGATAAGGATACCAAGAATACATCCGGATTATAGGATTTTGAACTCCTCCCTTTTTCAGCCTATCTGTCCCTCAGGCTTAGACAATGGAACAGCTTCAAATGACTTTATAAAAACAAATGAGTAATCCCCTGTATTTGTATGCCCAACTCAATTTACTTGGGATAATATGCAACTTGAAAAACATCAAAGTCCAGCACAAAGATGGTATCAACATTTTCCTAGTCCTGGTTGTTCTCAGAACTGTAAGAAAAACTTAGTGCTGTTATCTTTGCCATGTTATCTATGTTAGCAACTCCATTAAAGACTAGGCTAGCCTCTCAGAAACTTCTTTTACTCAATCAATGACCTCGTTTCCATGGCAGGCTAACACAAGGTGCCACTGATGATGACTTGATTTCCTTTCGCATCTGAAGTGGAAAAGGAGAAGACAGACTAAATGAAATCCCATCCATCTTAATGAAATACAATTATATTCTCCTTATTAATCATTTAAAAATCAATATGTCTCTTCTTGGCAAACCCCGACAGAATTTGTCATTCTGTGCCAGGCCTCAATACATCTTGTCCTGTAGTGATTTTTATAAGTTCAGTCACCTGTTTCCCAGGGTAAATAACAGTGTTTCTTTGTGCTGGGATGAGAGCAAAGAACAGCACCATTAGGGGGACTAAAAATACAGTCAACAAATTAACAGAAACAAATATTTCCTTTCTGCATACATTTTTAAGTGAACATTATCATTAGAAAAAAAAATTAAAAACAAAGACTTCAGGACAGATGATATGTGGAGTTTCTTACAGAATCATAGAATGGCTTAGGTTGGAAGGGGCATAAAAATCATCTAGTTCCAACCTCCCAGCCATGGACAAGGTTTCTTGCGGGGCATTATCTCTTGCCAGCAATAGTACCTTAAAGAACAAACCCACATATTGTCTGGGATTGTACTGTTTGTAAAAACTCGCAAGTCTCAAGGCAGGAAAGAAAAGTGTCACTTAGAATTCTTCCTACACCAGTTTCTGCTGACTTCTGTACATTTAGAAAGAACATTCCTTATTGTATCCCAAAAAAAATCCACATTCAGTTTATCTAATTCAGATACAATAAAAATGTTAAATCATCAATTTTACCATGTATTACCACAAATAAAAATGAAAGCATTCATCATGAAGAGGTTTGTGAGAGGCTATTCTAATCCTCCAGTGGTTACAAACAAGTATGGGTATTCTGAGAAAGAGATCTACATGGCAGATGACACTGAGATACTTGCTAATACTTGGGGAAGGGGAGTTGAGATTCCATCCTTTTTTCTTCTTTTTCTCTTCTCAAAAAAAGCTCCAAAATTCATGGAAAAGATTTCAACAAAAGCAATTACCAAGGGATCATCTCATTCTGAAACTAGTTTTCTTACAGGTGCTGCCTTAGCCAGTGATTCATATGTCGATATTCCCATGAGCGTGTTATTCATGTGTCTCCAGTGGGTGAAAAAAACCTCACTGCAATGCTAAGTTAAAACCTTGGTCCCACTGGCTCCAGCCATGATTTGTGAGAGTTGTACTCTGTGACAACCCTTGAAGTCCTGTTCCTCCTGTTACCTATACTGCAGAAGCTTGTGGGAAGCAGTGCAGACTACCATCTTCCCGATGACATTTTACAGTGGCAATGAAAATTTCAACTGTTCAGATTTCATCTGTAGCGTATAACTGTGAAAAAGGGAAAGCCAGACTAGCAGACTTCTTCTGAAAAGCAATGAAAAAGAACTGAAATAACTGTCAGGGAAGATAACTCACAGATGGGTTTGACAAGATTATGAAAACACCCTTCTAACCCCTCTTCATCTCCGTGAGGCTTGTGACACTGCAAAGTTTGCTTTGTATAAGGATGCAAAAGATGTATTGCTTGCAGAGTCAGAAGGGTTATACAGTAACGTGTGTTACCATTTACCACTGCTGCTGATTTCCTCCCTTTGTTCTATTAACCTCTTCTATTTTATGTTCCAAAATGGAGTCAAATACCTTTCATGATAATTCAATATTTGCCTGCCCAAAGTAAATAAGAGATCTCTAAAGACCTACATTCAATATGTATCGAGTTTCTAATAAGTCCTGTTTGCACATGGAGATGCAGAACTTTGCCAGGATGGATGATATTTCACAAACTATTTAGTCCAATATTCTACCTTTGTAAACAGCATGAATGTGCTTTAGAGGAAGGTAAAAGAAAAACAGCAATAAGCATTTATATAGAATTCAGGTTGGAAGGGACTTCTGAAGGTCATCTGGCCCAAACCCCACTGAAAACAACATCCTTTTTCAGTTCAGATGTGCTGTGAAGGGAATGTGCAAGCAGAGCCGAAATACAGTGTGCACATGAGCCCCCACATGCTCTGTCTGGTTTAGCACACTGTCAGGTATTTGGTATACCTGTGATGAATGGTGATGAGTGGTATGTGGAGGTCTGCAAACATCCACACTCCTCGTACACCTGAAGATACATGAAGGACACAGGTGAGTATTCATTCAACATCTGAAACCAGTTCTAGAACTACTTTTAAGGACTACCAAGTGCTTTTCTATGTCTATTCCTTACAGTAAATAAAAATAAATGTTCAGTCAAAGCATAATGACCTGGAAACCAGTTTTAGTGGGCAAAATGCAAGGTGCAGATACAATGGTCTGGTACTCACTGCCACAAGTATCCATTGCAAATATATACTATCTAGCAATGACTTCTCCCTTAGGAACAGCATTTTAACCATTTGTAATAAGTGCAGGAATTAATCAAAAGACAGGAAGAAGAATTTGTGAGGGAGGACTCATGGACCACTAGGTCTCACTATTGTTAAATGCATGTAAAGAGGGAGAATAGTTTAAAAAGTAGGTGCCGAATTGAAATAACAGAAGGAAAGAAGCACTTATTTTACTAGAGGAGAGTAACAGAGCACTGCGTGTTTAACAGAGCAGAACGAAGGCTAAAAGGTGCCACGACTACTGTCTGTAAATGTACTGGGGATAAACAGCAGGGAGAACAAATGCTATTCACATTGAAGGACTGTGGTGACACAAAACAAATAGGTGTAAACCAACCACAGTTTTGCTGGATGTTACAAGAGGATTTCTAACCATCCAAGGGAACCAATCCCTCAAAGGAATAGAAGGAACAACATCATGAAGATTTTAACTTTACAGTTTGATGCGTGTCTGAACGGGATTAGAGATGGTGTGATAATTCTCCATATTCAAGGTCTAGCTTAATGATTAAGGAAGTCTCCTCCCTTCTTTCATCCCCATATTTAGCAGGTTAGTGCTTAAGTACAGTAGACTCACAGTCATTTGCATTTTGCCTACTGCAACATTCTGTTACCTACAAAAGTTTTATCCCAAAATTTAATATTTACTGAACAATTCACTGCAGTTCCATGTTTAAAAAAGAAAAAAAAAATCACACAGAGCCTATTCTTTTCTTTTTTTGCAGTCTGCTCTCACAATTTTCTCATGTGTTTCTTAGAGTATTTCTATTTAAGTTGCTACAGAAGCATTGAAGTTATTTGTGCAAGTACATACTTGTATGTGTAGATCTCACTACTGCTGTCCCTATGAGGCCTTTCTGTGCAATTGGTGCTCTAAATAGATGCAGATGATTTCCTTCCACCAAAATCTTTAATTTATTCAAACGGGTTTAACTATATTTTTGTCTCTTAATCTCATGTTTCAATTTACATGCAATACCCTACTTTCTTCTCACTCTCCCCCATGTTCTCCAAACTCAAAATTGGTGGAAAGAAATTTACACTGTTTAAGGACAAAATAAAGATATTTTTAAAATACAAAGGAAAGAGAGCAGGATTATTGCACTTTGATGTTAATATCATGCCTGTTGTAGTTTTCCTGTTTGTTTGTTTTCATCTTCCCCTATTGTCAACAGTGCACCGGATTTTATAGGCAGTCTAACACAGAGCAGATGCTGATTAAAGGAAATGTGGTTTTGAGTGTGGCATTTAAAAATATATATATCACTCACTCTGGTCTAAATGCTATATTCCTAATGAATTTCATTTTATTAACCATTGTGTGAAACTACTGTGAGCTTGTATTTAATTGAACCAGAAGTTTTAACAGCTAACTTGATGGACTGTGACTGGGCAGCTACCATTGACCAGAATGCTGCCACTGTCTGCCCTGAGGGCTGGAATTCAAGGTGTGGGCACACACTGCCATTCAGTTCCATGCATCCACCATAGCAACCATTTTCCTTCCTGACTTGCGTTGGCACTCGCTACCCCTGCTCTCCAGATCCTCTCCTGTTCCTTCCCTCCTGGTTTCATCAAAATCCTTTAACACAGGCCCCATAGGGCAGAGGCTGGGTATTTTTAGCTTAATATAAATGAACTTGAGTTCCAACCAGAGACACTATCTCATTGGGCATTTACAGATCCCACTGTATTTACCGTGTTCCTGTAGATCACTTTATGCCTTTTATATATGAAGAAGACATCTATCGCCTCAAATGCTGGTAGCCTAAATAGTCACTGCAAATGGAAGTCAAGGAGCACTAAGAGAACTTATATGTGAGATAAAACTTAACAGAAGGAAAAAAAAAAAAGAAAAAAAAGATGCTTATGTACGATTTTATGATACTGTGAAACATGTCTGTTTACTTTGGCTTAAAGTCCAATTTAGTAGTTTGGACAAAAAGACAGTTAATTTTACCTGAGGTGTGGGTGGAAGACATGAGGATATGTTTCATTACATTCTGATTTTTGGATTAAGCTCTCCTATAGTACAATGTTGGGCAAAATGTTCAGAATTACAGACTTCAAAGGAACTACATGAACAGGTCACTTCAGGCCCAGTCCTGGTACGACATAACTCAGTAAAATGACTACTGAATTTGAGATGACCATGATCTGATCCTCCCACCTGAAAAGGAGTGGCATTGTTCACACCTGTCCATAATGAAACCTGATATACTTTTCCCGCTATGTCACTTGAAATGCACTTTGTACAGCAAGAAATGACAAAGGATTTTCTTAGTGCTATATCTTTAACAACATCTGCATTCATAAAGCAATGTGCAAACACAGATGAAGTAATTGAGAGGTTAAATTACTGCATTTCTAGGTGTACCCATTGCTTGCGTTGGAAAAGCAGGAAGCCCAACCCCAGTATTACAAGTTATTTGCATCTCTGGTCAAGAACATTTGCAATACTCCACACTGAATAATAATTAAAAAAACATTCAAATCCTTTTGGCCTGTAAAATGTAAACTTCATCTGACTTACAACTTTTTATTATTAATTTTTTTATCTATTGAAACCATCTTTTCATTGCACAATAGTAGCTCATAACAGTTTTTTCTCCATTGCGAGAACTGGAAGGCTAAGACGACCAGATGACAGAAGTTCTCAAAAAGATCTAACCACCAGCTCTGTTGTGGAGCAGAGGTATAAAAGGTACACGATTCAGGCTTGTAAACCTCACTTGCATGTTTATTGATGAATTTTTTAATTTCCCAGCATAGTATTTCCTTTTCTTTAAGGCAAAACCAAGCAAATAGTGCAAATACACCGATCTTTTGGAAGACCACTATAGTGGTTCCTTGTCCAGAAAGAAATTGCCTTTAAGACTCAGGTAGGCTTTTCTCTTTGCTGTCTCTCATGATCCTCACTCCCTACCCTATTCCCATAGAGTGCCTGCCTTCAAACCTCTCCAGCACTGTCACTGTAGCTGCTCCTGACTTTCCTCAATGACCTTCCCTAGTGGGACAGCAGCCATAGCTCTGCAGGGCAGACCAACAGAGGTTTGAAAGATGTTGCATTTAAACTTAGCATCCGCACATTAGAATCTGTGAAAACAATGACAGTGTTCTGCTAACGATTCACACTTCACTACTACGGACTACTCAACTCAACTTTTAATGTAAAGGTGCTCACAGTGTAAAGTCTTAACAGTCCACTGAGACTTTCTGCAGTACAAGGCATCTCTTACCTGGTGACTTCAAGTGCTATACAAGAATCAAGATCAATGGGTGAAGCACCTCAGAAATAATTTCAGGAGATCTGAAGTGTTAAGCATGTCTCTAAGTTGTCTGCTCTACGATTACTTCACTGTCACACACAAAAAACTATTTATTGTGACTGATGAGGGAGAAAGGGAGGGCATGACACACACATCCAAAGAATAAAGCTTTCAGTCACATTTTCCTGGCATTGAAAGAAAAGATGCATCTCACTTGACACACTGCTCATTTCGAAGCACAGGGTTCACTGCTCTGTAGTAATCTGTGGAACATGGTTAGATATTAGCTTGTCCTATGCAGTCAAGCCTAGCTTATGTTTGCAGCTGTATATCAAGAAGAAAATTCAAGACTGGCTCTCATTAAATTATAATCCATGTGTCAACATACAATCAGCCTTAGCAAGTCATCATTCACATGTTTTCTGTCACAGCTGGCAGTTTATTGTTATCACAGGGCTTGGTCCTGCCTTATTCCATCTTCCTACAGAAAGCAATACAGCTTCTGAGAAGCATATTGGTTTGCCTGACACCTTCTCTTTCTCCAGGTCCGAAATATAATTACTACTAGCTTCTTTATCCTTTGGGCTTCTTGGGATTTCACCTCCTCAACACTATTGTCAGAATTCTCCTTCTAATTGAAACCCCCAATAGGCATTTTAGCAGCTAATGTATGTGATTACAACCACTCACTGCTGTCAACTATACAATTACAGGAAATCTAATTTTTCCTTGTCTGAGGTTTCAGTTATCTGAAGTTCCCTGACAAGAATGGATGAGAACAACCAAAAAACAAAAAGACAAAGCATAGTACTAAGATACTTTGAAGTAATAGAGCTACAAATACTAAAACAAAAATATCCACAAATATCTAAGTGAAAATTTAAATCAAGGAGGTAATAGCAGTTTTGGGACCAGTCCTCCAGCTGAGTCAATGAAGAGGCTAATCTCATTTTGTTTAGATGTCTGCATTCAGGCAACAAAAGCTTCTATCCACACAAATTTATCAGAAAACTGAAGAAGCAGTTATCCCAAGAGTCTTTCTAGATTTTTAGGATGTCCTTATGATGCAGCATTCTCATAGCTCCTACCTGAAACATCAGGGGCACCAAGGTTTCTCAGTCTGGGATTTCTTTTTGTCCAACACCTTCCATCTTGCTGGAGAAAAAGACATTGCATATAGACACCAGAGATATCCAGGAAGCCAGTTTTGAATAAGAAAAGGTTAGGCAGTGTTCAGGTGGATTAAAGCTGAAAAATCATGTTTCCTACAATTCAAGGGAATAAATCTCCTATATTCAGGCTATTATTGCCAAGTATGTATGGAACAATTTATAAACGCATACCCTACATGGTGTCTGTTTAAATGTCAGATACATTTAAGATCCAGGTTGCAAACACAGTCTGCCCAAACTATGCCAAAATCTCAGATGTGTGATGACCCCTGAATTCTTCTTGCATATATCTCACTTTCCTCTAGACTTCTAGGGACCAAATACAGAGCAAGGCCCAGCCACTGCAGTAGTATTCAGAGCAACAAATCACATTATCAGTCACAGAGATGATTAACTTCAAGACAATATCCAGCCTGCATGTATTTTTTTACAGGCAGCCTGTCACTTCCTAGATGCATCCTGATCCATATACCTGGTCCACTCTGCCCTTTGCTTTTCTAAACAACTATGTTCTGTTGATGTCTGCAAAGCTGTGTCTACTTAGACCAGCTGAGGATAAAATACGAGCTCTGTATGATTTAAGTAGAGGCAGATAGGAGAAGGAAAAACAAAATAAATGCCAATAACCATAAGATAATAAAAATACTGCAAATCATTACATTTCACATCTAAGATTGTAGTTTAACTGAGGAAACATGATGTGAATTTGCAGGGAAAGAAAACAGCATAATTTTGTGCCACTTTTATGCTCACAGTTTATAACATAGATGTACTGAGAGAAAGATGGAGTAAGACACCTAAAGAAACTCAGGTTTATGTAAATAGTATTTCTTGCCAAGTTATTCCTTAGTTACTACACCATGACCCTTAGCAGCCCCTGGTTCTAGTTGTACACAGTGCACTCTAAATTTTAGATTATTTTCTGAGGAAACCGTACATACACAATTTTTAACGTGTGCAAGTCTCTGAAGCTTTGGCTATAGCAGGTTAATTCCAATCACATCTGCCAGAAAGAACAGACTCAAATTTAAGAGAGAACCACAAGAAAAGAACTCAAACAAATCTCATGGGAAGGGGTAAACACAGGAAAGATCTGAAAGATAGCATTAGCAACTGCATTGCTAGCTACCAGAGGATACATGTGGGAGCTAAACACAGATTTCACAGGTTGATTGCTCATAGAACAAGTTTCCTATTTTCTGTCCTGTTATCTAGCATGAATATCTTTTCCTCACTTGCTTGACAGAAGTTCATAACATTTCAAGATTTTGGTAGCAGAGGAAAGAGGACTTCAAAGCCCAGCTCATGTTCAGACTCATATGTTGCAGACAGACCTTATCTTCCCAGCACACCAGACTAAGAAGGTGTGAGCAACTTCAGACTTAATAGTTCCAAATCTAGATACAGCAGTCCAGACTGAGGACTTCTGCAGTAACAAAGCCAAATAGTTTGCTAGTTTGTTGGCTTTTAGTTAAACAAAAAAAATTAATAATAATAATAAAAGAATGATTGTGACATCTTGTAGTACCATAGGCTTGAATTTCAGCTCCATCTGGGACAAGATGATTTACTTTCACACAAAGTTTTAGGGGAAAAGAAACTGAAATTTCCTGGTTCACTTTTGCTGTTTCATGCATGCTCAACATTTCATATAGGATCCTGATACATGGGTTAGGATTCTCTCACGTTACAGTATTTTGATTCTTATTTTCTAGTTGAAGATTAATAAATACAGTGAAACATTGTGTAAAAAATCAGTGGCAGGACACACAGTAAAGACTTCAGATAATTTTTCTTCAAATTCACAACAAAAGGAAAAGGCAAAGCTATACCATGTTAACAGAATAATCTCTGAAACGTTTCATTGAATCCCCAAAGAACAGGACACATTTCTTAGTGTGACATAACAGATAGCAATATACCAAAGTGACGCAGACTTAAACTGAAACAAGAAGGCTGAGAAGTAGCATTTATATTTCTTTACCATAGTTGAAGCACTGAAGGATTTGTAACAGAAGCACTGAAATTACACATTGCTTTACTCAGAATTGATCTCCTATTGTTTTGCTCAGTCCAGATTCTATGTATCACCTTGTGTTAATTTCTTCCTCGGTCACAGATTATCACTATCAAGGTGATACAAAAGCTCAACACCAGAGAGTTTATTGTTTTCAATATTTTCATTTAAGCACTTTAATCAATATCTGCCAAGACAATTAAAGGGCTCAAATAGTTTCCCAAAGGAATTTTTCCTCCAGAGTTCATCTCTTTTCTTCTTTTATTTTGTATTTATTCCCCTATTTATTTTAACACTAACAAA
The DNA here is from genome assembly GCA_036925125.1 of Oreortyx pictus. Classification (NCBI taxonomy): domain Eukaryota; kingdom Metazoa; phylum Chordata; class Aves; order Galliformes; family Odontophoridae; genus Oreortyx; species Oreortyx pictus. The sequence continues at coordinate 80,988,795 of JAUPFR010000003.1, read as the reverse complement.
AAAAAGTTAACATCATTTCCCCAAATTTATCCACTTTTCTGATTCTTGTTTTATAAGGGAAATGAAATTTGTCATGCTGCTATACATCATTTGCGCTACAGTACAATGTCCCATCTGTGTGTCAAGTACAAAACAAAAGCATTTTGTGAAAAATTGCTAAAGTAGTAATGATTTTTGTCCTCAACTCTTTGTTTTGCCTTTCAATAAAGAAGGCGACATGTGCCACAAATGATATATTATTGTTTAAGTACAACCCTAGTAACACAGTGCATAACCAAAACCATGTTTCACAGCAGAGAAACTATAGTTTACTGCCCCTATGGCTCTGATGAGAATATAATGTTCTACAGTTTATAAATGCTTTGAGGTCAACAAATGATTTACTTCAGCTTGTTCATCCAATGAGCAGGAGGTCCAAAAATATATCAAGCTATTAGACAGCCTACTGGAAGCTTGGCAGAGGCTCCCCGTGATGGAAAGCATGCCATGGAAGCCCCTCTGTCAACTAGAGATGAGATAATTAGATCCAGGTAATACATTGGAGCCCCATCAGGGAACAGGACAGCAAACATGTCATCTTTACGACTTTTTCTTATCCTCCCCAGCAACACTAGCCTGAGATAGTAAAAAGTGTGAAGGATTCATCAGTTCCTAGCAAAAGCACAGCAGCGGGATAATCAAGCTATCATCTCTCCATCATCCTCATTATCCAGAGACCTAGTGTTCTGTGTAAACAGCAAAACAATGCCAACAATGGAGCGAGCAGTTGTGCTAGTCAGTCTCAGCTTTTGTTTAATGTGCCAGGGTAACATCACACAACTCTGATGGGCTGGAACCATGTAACATCAAAAAAAGCCTGAGTGCACACATTTAAATTACAAAACATCTCATGCCAAAGTGTCTTTCTTCTAATTACAGACTTGAGCTTTCACTCTGCAACCAAATACACCTAAGGTGCTGATGGATCAGAACATACTTGAATACTTGGGTAACATATTGATTTTATACATTTTACTGATCTTGCGGTTCATGCCGCACTGAACGTTGAGTTCAGCTAAAACCATAACACCATGGTCCTCAGCATTTGCCCACATGCACCACTACATGTACATTTTTGGATGTCTCGAAATATATAGGTGGAACTTGAAAATGGAGAGTTGCCCCTTTGCAAGAGGAAGGTAATTGAAAAATACCTATCCACCAAAACACTACTGTTTCAGATAAAGATCTAGAAGAAGCTAATACTTGCCTTTGACATACATGTACTCTTGAAAACCAGAACAAAGAATTTAGGAAAGATATGGTGAAAAATAAAAATAGCTTCTGATCCCATGTATGTATTCTAAAAATTCTCTACATTTCATGTTTTTATGTCTGTACCCCTGTCTTTGTTGTGTTTCTTTCAGATTTTGTGTTAAAATATATTATGTTGTACATTACTTATTTCTATAATTTCTTAGACATTTTACTACTTTTCACATGATCATGTAAACTGTTCTCATGAGACCCCACCTGCAGTACTGTGCTCAGCTCTGGGTACGCAAAACAAGGACATGGAGCTGTACGATACAGTCTAGAGGAGGGCCATGAAGGTGATCAGAGGGCTGGAATACCTCTCCTGTGAAGACAGGCTGAGGGATTTGAGGCTCCAGGAAGACCTCACTGCAGTCTGTCAGTATTTGAAGGGGGCCTACAGGAAAGCTGGGGAAGGGACTCCTTATCAGGGAGTACAGTGATAGAACAAGGAGGAAAGACTTTAAACCAAAAAACAGCAGGTGTAGATTAGACATCAAGAAAAAATTCCTTTCTATGAAGGTGGTGTGAAACTGCAATAGGTTGCCCAGGGTAATTGTGGATGCCTCAACCCTGAAGGTGTTAAATGTCACGATGGTTGGGGTTTAGGGCAACCTTGTCCAGTGGGAGGTGTCCCTGTCATTAGAACCAGATATATTTAAGGTCCCTTCCACCCCAAGCTGTTCTTTGACTCTCTGTTTATGTACAGCAATGGTACAGACATTACCATATTTGGCAGTGCATTTGTATCTGTATGCATAGCACTTTGATGCATTAGAGGCTGACTTATGTTCTGTTTCCTGTCCTGACTCATAGAACCATCAAGGTTGGAAATAACATTCAAGACCATCCAGTCCAACAGTCCAACTACCACCAGTATAACCCCACTAAATCATGTACCTTAGTAAACATCTCATGTTTCCTGAACACTTCCCTGGATGTGATCCAACCACCCCCCTGGGCATCCCATTCCAGTATCTGACCACTCTTTCCAGGAATAGATTTTTCCTAATATCTAGCTTGAGCCATGTAGAAGTTGAAATGAAATTTCTAATGAAGCTGTTGAAATAAATGACTGAGATCCATGCCTTAGTGAATGTTTACCTGCTAAGGCACACACACATGAACATTGCTTATAATTCTCTTCTGTGAAATTTAAAAAAAATCCTTAAAGAATAAAGACCTTGAGAGCACCACCAGTGTGAATTTAGTTCAAACGAGAATCACAAAACTTAGAAGCCAGACAACTCTGCTTCTGTTCTATAATATACTTCTGAATAAAACATAATGAAAATAGAGTACAGGAAAAAAAATCATTTTTTCCAATTGCTATCAAAATAAAATTGATTTTTCTGTTCTTCACTTTATAAGAATGACAGTGAGTATCTTCATGGAGGTCCAAGAACCAAAAAGAGAAGTTGTGGCAACTGTTTTTTATGTCACCAATTCAAGACAGTGAAAACACTAAAGGAAAAAAAAAAAAGCCCAGTATAAAAAGAGCTAAAATTAAATACGAAAAATAGTGGCAGGCTAGATAAAAGTTAGTATGACTTTTCCCAAGCTATTCTTTCATAAACATGACTTTGATTCTTCTTGGCCACAAAACATACAGAAAGCAGAGTGGCATTTTGATAATCCCACAGTCTTTATCTCTATGAAGGTGTTCATGAAGAGTCAGAAACTGAATGGATTTAGTACTAAACCCTTTCAAAGTCAAGTCACATGTCTTCTGATTACAGTTAGGGAAGTACATGGCATTTGGGATTCATTGCCTACAAATATCACTAATAGCAAAGTCATGAATTACACCTTCAGTTATGGAATCTAAATTCAAATTCTGCAGCTGTACCCATGAAGAAAGCTTTGCAGGTATAGTTCTTTGTAACCAGCATGGATTTGGCTGTTGGACACTGGTCAAATTACAGGAATGACACACTTAAGAGTTTCCTAGGCATGGAAAAAAAAAGTAGAACAGTATGTGTATAAAAACAATACACGCAAAAGTACAGGCTGAACAGAACAAGCCTTAAGATTTAAAATTGGGCTCCATTTACAACTAGCACTAGGAAGAAAGTATAAAGACTATCTTGTTTTCCCTTTATCTTTCTTTCTTTGTTACTGGTACAACATTTATCTCAAGTATTCTAAACTTGGGTAAATAAATACATTTGTAGGCAGGACATATGAAAAGGTTTTCATGAGTTTCTCATGTATAGCAGCCATGCAGGAGAACAAGTATTAAACAGTAGAAATTGACGATTTTATGACTTAAATGAGAGAAGGGAAAGATTTCTGAGAATTTTCTAGAAATGAAATCTGTAATGTATTTCAGTAACTTTTACTCATGTAAAACAATGTCATAGTGAAGGAAAAACTGAAAGCTAAACCAAAGCTGAGGGACTGCAACAAAATGGAATCAAGACTTGAGGCAATTCCATGGTAGAAAGGGACTTATTTAGGACAGGGGGAGAGAAATACTTCTGAGAGGCACAGGAACAAACAGACAAATTAAAAGAAGCCAAAAAGAAAGAACTTTAGAAGCACAGAGATATTTAAATGTTAGAATCAAAAGTTAAAGCATATTTGGAGGAAATATGAATATCCAGAAATAGGACTACAGAGAAGAAGCAGAGCCCAGATGATGAGTGCCCTTCTACTGAGCACCATCACAACATGCTATGTTATGGTGATAACATAAACTTCTTTTTTTTCCGTTTTTTCTTTCTACATTTCCAAGTTGAACACAAAACAAATTATTTGCATCAGCTCCCAGAATCTTTTTAAGGTTTTCTAATAATTAATTATTCAGAATGCAGACTGACTTCCACTTCAAGGCAGCTTTTACAACTGTTTTCACCAGCCAGAATGACCAAAGTGACAGTCCACTCTGTTGGACCCTGGTCCTAGATAGGATTTGCTGTCTTCACTCCCAACAAAAACTGATTTAATCAAAGAGTTAGAATCTTCAGAAGGCCAGGGTGGCTCTGCAAAAATCTTCCTATTAATTTCAACAGGCTGGGCTAGTGCATGCCTACCATCCTATCTATTAGAAAGAAGAGGGTCAGTAATATTTTTTCTTACCTGTGCACCATCCTCTGCAAAACACTCTCAGCTAAATTTGAAAAAGTCTCAGTCACAATGCACAAATAAAGGAAAAAACTTCAAAACTATTATGACCTACAGGTGGCAGGGATTATGCTGTTGCCATCCTTTTGCAAAGTACAGAATATGCACACTTAGAAATAAGAATGCTCTCAGATAAGATGTCTGTGAATTAGACTCAAAAAAATTAAGCGGATGAGCTGTACTGACAGTCACCAACAACATGCAGCATCACTACAGGAATCTGTGTGACCGTTATCTGTTGCATGCAGAAGTGATAGTGACACAAATGATAAAGATCATTAATCTACTCAACAGTAAAAAAGACTCTCTAATAATAACAGATTTTTTTTTTTTAAAGAATAATGATGCTAGAAGAAATCAAAGAAACTGGTGGATCACGTTTACCCTAAGCAATAATAATCTCTTAATGATGACAACTGAATCTTTCTATACTATACACTATATGATACCAATTTCACAAATCTACCTTCCAGCATTCAGTAGATCATCTTAATTAAACTATAGTTTCTCAAAAGCATAGAATAAATTTTATTCTGTACCATTACCACAGATGAATACATATGTGTTTTTTTTGAGGTGGAGTATACAGACTGTAGAGTAGAGCTTTCCATGATGGTAGAGAAAATTCACTCTAAAATATTAATTTATTACCTTTGTCTTTGTTGGTGCAATAATGTTTAATAATAAGTGTACTTTTATACTGACATCAAGCAATGAGAGGGTCAAGTCAGCTCAATAAAGCTGACAGACTAACACGAGTGTCTGTGGTTTTGTTATAAATATTGCATAGCAAATATTTCATGAGTGAGAGTGTGAAGGAATATTTCAGAAGAGGAATGCAAATTTAGCATGAAGGAAAACACCAGAAAATTGAAACAGCCGAATGAGTTAAAATACCTGTGAGTGTAAAAAGTAGAACCTAAAGTGTCAACACTTTATGTATTGATATGGTTCAGAAGAATACTGCCAGGAACATAGCACATGTATATATGAAGTGCCATAAACAGATGTTTTTATCAAAAACTGTATGGATTATTACAAGACAGTTATTATATTTGTGAAGCGTTTGTTAAGTGCTCTCATAAAATGCAGATTAGGCATTTGATTAGTTTGCCACAGTTCTTTGAACTCCCTCCAAAACCCTATCAACATCTCGTAGATGGTATACACTTTATGACACAGCTGAAAAGAGATAATAAATAATATAGCAGGAAAGTATTAAAAGTCAAAGCCGAGACTTCAGATTGTATCACATATTTTCTTCTGTCTCTTAAAACACAAGCTGTTTGATCGGAATTCTTACACACCTGAATTATTTGGTACTAGCCAACTAGACTACCAAGTTGTTGGTCTAGGGTCTGACCTACTAATAAGCTTGTCGTGTTCGTACACGTCACACCACCTCCAGATCCAGATCTATTCCCCTAATCTAAATCTCTTCAGCCTAAAAAGAGGCTGCCACTCACTTTCCATAGCAGAAAGTCTGTTTCTCAACTGAACTACTAGAGACTTAAGTGGCTCTTATCTTTTTGTCACAGAATGTCACTGAAAATGCATCTTGCCAAAAGACAAGATACCATTTATCAGTACATTTATCAGTACTCACTAATAACTGTAATGTTCCACATGCTCCACATTCTAAGCACTTTACACGTTACACAGCCTTGCCCACATTTCCTAATGCAAACATAACTTTGCAAGAGGCAAAAGCCGGTGAGAGAGAGAAAGCCACTTGCTAATGATCAGAGATCTAATGTCTGGATCACAGACAGTGCACAAATTCCCGCTTCTAAGTGATGTGGAGCATTCCCTCATTTACTTGAACGGGGCATGTGTTACAGCACACCCCAGATGTGGCCTGCTGGTGGCTACAAGTAGCAGTGGTCACTGCAAACTCTGCAGGCATCTACAGCAAAACGAGTAAGTCACATCAGAGCTTTCACACAAAGAATAAGTACAATGATGACGAATGCTCCATAGCTTGAAAGCAGGGGGTTGACCTGGCCACCCATCGCCTTGGTACAACAGGGTCGGTTTCACTTTGTAGACAGAATCATACCAATGTGCAAAAGGAGGAGGACACTACCTCTTCACAAGCTTTCATACCATGGCTACCTCTCAAACAATGAAAAAATGTCAACAGAATGGTGTTAAAACCAGTAGCGTGGTAATGCTTTAAGTCTGCTAATTCCCTCTGCTCTGTTTAATTATGTGAACTGTCCAGGATACCGATCAACACCTTACATCATGATGATGCAGTTAGAAATTTAATTATGAATGCAACATGAATAATTTCATTAACTACCATATGTCAGGCTGTCTACTTCTCTCCACTCCCATTGTTGGCAACACTCTATGGGTCTGCTCAGCACTTCTGGGAATTAGGCCATGTACATATGACATGTTTACACTTAAAAGCAAAATCCTGCAGACTTGAATCAAATAAAAAGTAACTTTGATGTCTGTTGGAGCTTTACCAGAATTAGGACTGTGGTATTTATGCCACTGAATCTTGAGGATACTGAAAAGAAATGCTTCCTTACAAAATAAAGAAAGAAAAATCTGATTTTAAAATCGTGATTCCTTCACACAAACGGCAGGACTGTCAGTGGCCCTTTAGGCGCAGTATTGATAACTACCCATTCTTCTTTCTGCTACTAATAATCCAGCAATACTTGGCAGGCTACAATAAGGAGAGCAGCCATGTCAACTATGTACTTCAAAAATAAAGCAAAGAGAGATGCCCAGTCCAGAAAACAAATAATATAGGATTATGGAAGGAAAAGACAGAAGGTGAAAGGTTGTTCCTCTTCTGAAAAATAAACAATCTAACAAATAAAAAAATCCTGTGCCAGAGATGGTTTCAACAGAGCCAGCAGAATTAGCTTTTAAAATCTGCCTCCCATCCTGATGTCCAAACCAGTTCTGTCCCCCCTTTCTCCCCATTTGTCTGCCTTCTCTCTCCTCTTTTCAGGCAAAACCTTTGTTGCTGTCAGTTTCAGTTTTGGGGCGCATGGCACTAGTGAAGGCAAGCAGGAGCCCACCAGAGCAAGTGATTTTAAATGTACGCTATGACTCAGTGTTAACCACAGATTGGCCACTGAAGTTGTGTCAGGTGATGTAAGCAGTCCTCAGGCACTCAGCTGTGCACCTTCAGCATGCTGAAACCCTCAGGCTACATCCATGCTCTGAAGTGAAGAGTAGGTTTAAAACCGATTCTGAGCACAACAGGCTCTGTGGTCCGTGTACTTCCTATTCTTGCTGCTCTAAAACTCAGCTTTCATCCAATCCCAATGCACACTCCTGCACATCAAGAATGTGGACTGTAGATGTGCCCAGAGTGTGATTAACCATGTAAACGCAGCCATTATCTTACACAACAGTAATAAAGGACATGTGGTCCCTGATTTAGGTCCTGAGGAGCCCCCCTGTGCAACTTACTGTCTGGTTTTAAATCCTACAGACATAACAGTTAAATAATACAACATCAAAATATTCTCACCCAACTACTGATTGATGGAGTTTTGCTGAGTTAAAACAGAGTGCAGCTCTTTACTACATTTATGTCTCGCATTTTCACGTGCCCAGGCCATAGTTAGATTAGAAGATAAGAAGTTAAAATAAATATAGTATAAATTATAATTGTATTATAAAATAATTACATTATGCAAATGAACAAAGAAATTCAATGAGAAAAAAAAGAAGAAAAAGGAGCGGCTGGTGTACTGCACTTGACTCAGGCCATTGCTATATGTTGTATAAAGATATTAACACAAATTTTTATTCAGGGATCCCGCAAGGGAAGAACACAGAAGCTGGCTTTTCAAATAAGAACTACATTAAGCTCATGAACATCTTTAAATCCCTCTTTATATTTATATCCAATATAATGACAATTTTCTGAGTTAGGAATGATCTTAAAACAGGAAGCCTGAATTACATGGATAGCTGGGGGGATAAGGTTGAGATGAATCCTGAAGAAGCATGAACTTACAACTAAATTAAAATAAACACATCATTAAATGTATGAAAACAGTCTATTTCACTGAAGTATTACTTTTCTTGAAGGCAGCTTCAGTTGGGAGGACAGTGATATTAGCTAAGCAGAAGCGAGAAAAAAAGGAGAAAGAAACCTGTAATTGTATTTTAAATGAAATATAAGATTTCAGAATCGTGTTAGGGAGTTTGTAATATATGAATGTGACTCGCATTTCTTAAAGCTACACCTACGTGCTGGTTGGCTAGTCTTCCCATTGCAAACCTTATTCCTATTTATATTTCTTCTTAGGCATAACATTTCACTGCATGACAGAAGCTGTCAATATACGATCTCATCTCGGAAGTACATTGCTGTTTTTTTGCTCTGTTTTTAGATTTTAAAATGCATTTAAATAAAGTTAAGCTATGATTAAGTGGTAGAGAGGCACCAATTAAAAGTCCATCCGTCCCATGTGCTTTCTGCTCTTATGTAACGAATAAAGAATTTATGGCTCTGATTCTCAGTTTTACGTTAGTGAAACTGCAGTGATTTCAGTGGAGTTATTTTGAGTTACAGCCACAGTGAACGGAGAGTTTGGACCTATTGCACCAAATAAACTTAATACACAATATACAATCCCACTGGATTTAGCTTTAAAGAAAAACAGCACACACACACACACACAAAAGAAGCAAAGCAAACACCCACAAGAGTTCTGCAATATTATTTAGAAAAAAAAATAAAACAGTCTGAATTTCTGTATTTCCTTGGCATTCAAGAAAAACTCTACTGAAGTGTGCATGGAAAAAAGATATGTGGTATCCTAGCCTCATAATGGCAGCAGAGAAGTCAAACTTTGCCAAATATGGATGACTGTAAGCAGGAACAGCTCTAGGTTTACATCATACCTGCTGATGCAGAACATGGCTACGGAAGGCATTCTAATTCTCCACATTCATCACCAATTGTGGGGTTCTCAAAACACTGCCAAAAAAGTGCCATGCTACACATGACACATGTGATCCCTCTCTCACCACATACCCTCCAGGCCCAAACGACAGTAGCCTGTCAGGGAAAATGAAGGAATACTGTACCTTGAATGTTCAGATAATAAAGCTATTGTTTGCTACCCTCAGCCATGTCTGAAGTTTTGCTTGTGTGTGTCAGAAGATAGCAGGCAGATACAGAGCAAAGCAAGACTTGACAATCCTTGTATGCATTTATGAGGGAAGGGCTGGACATTCACACCTACCTGAACACAGAGGAAATCCTCAAACAAATGAGACTTGCATACAGTACCAGCGACAACATTCATGAAGGAACCATAACGCTGCAATATATCAAGCAGTAGTCCTGTAAAGTCAGCTTCTTTGCTGAAGAGAGTTTAACAATAAGCAAGTAGAATGACTTGACTTTTCTAGTGAGCTCTACCACAATGTGAAGGGAAAACTGAAACTGCAGAAAAGTTCTTGTGTGGCAATTCTGCTTCCTATTAGTTTGGTTGGGTTTTTTTTTGGATATGAAAAGCATGAAAACACAAAATTATTTATTCACTTTTGGTCTGATCAATCTCATATTGGAGGTTAAATTAGAAAATACTTTGAACAAAACTCTACGAACAAGTAGGGATTGTGCTAGGTTGTGAAACACATAGCCCTTTTCTTGTGACAGCTGAGGGAAAAACTCATGTAATTTCAAAAGGACATCATTTTCTGTGGGAGAAATAGAGAACCAGTGATGTGTACAGAGCAGCTTCATTTTTTATCTGACTGGAAAGACCAGGGTATAGGGATTCTCAAAGAGCATTATTCTACACTTGAAAAAATCACTGCCTGTGCAGATCATTTCAGTCATAACTAAAAATTACACATCAGCAGAGTTCCAATAAATCAGTGACATTTTAAACAAAACAAAACAAAACAAAACAAAACAAAATTATTTAACACTGATCTGAAGTTAAGGACCTCTATTAAGAAATCTTCATACAAATTGGAACGTCAGAAATTTGTCCAGTAGAATGTAACATCCCAGTTACATGAGCCCTTTCCTTCTCCAATGTGTGATCTTTTTCTTTCTTATATTAAGAAAGAAGATAAACAGCATAAACAAGCATGCAGGTTACTCCAAAAGTAATGCCTCCTATTTATTTCCATCAAAACTACAACAGATACAAAGAATACTTTGACAGAGCAAAATCTCAGCTAAAAACACTATTTTTTCAACATAGTCACTGCCACTAGCTCTGCATTTTTTGCCAGCCATGAACAGGAGCCAGCATGCCATACTCATGGCTTGTCCTTCATACTGCTGTCAACGCTGCTGAAATGCACCACCCACCCACCTCACTGCACTCATTTCCACTGTTGGATTTTCATAAACTTCAGCAAGTATTCATGAATGTGAATGGGTGCCGTTTTTTCTGCATGGAAGAACTCAACGACACACCTCTGCATCATCTGCCCTTCCATATCAGATGCCATTTTGTCAGACCACCCCTCTGCTGCCATTCACTGCACAGAAACAAAATGTAATGGGATATTGGTGGGAACATTCAGGCTCTACTGCCATGCCACCAATACTTGCCTTTGATGCTGTCATCTGGCGACATATTAAAACAAACTGGAGGTGTTATTATCAGAGCAGCCCCAATAGAATATTTTGTGATTGAATGCAGAAAATATTGAGCACTAAAAATATTACATACAATGCCAAGATTCTCCCAAGTAGCTCTCCAGGTTTTGAACATATAGTCTACAGTGTGTAAATGCTGGAGTTTAATATGCTTTTATAGAAGCTCCTTGTCACCTTCTGCTGAACAAATGCTGTAAAACAACATTCTTGAATACTTCCCCAGTAACCAAACAAATAAATAAATAAATGTAAATGCGCTTCACCGGCAAGCATGACCCTTTAAATAACTTTTGCATGATACATCCCTCTCAAGAATACTTACCAAAGTGAAAGACCTTGACATCTATATGCAAATATGTTCACAGAAAGATTTGCCCAAGGGATGACTGGCCTAAAACCTGTTTGCAAAAGTATCTGAGGCAATCTAGGGGAAAGTAACAATGCCCTGTCAGCAAGGTGATCTATCACAAACTGCAAACAAATAAGTAGATGAAAGTACACTCGAAAGAGTTTGCAAAACAATCACAGGCTCTAATATATGTTTCTATGCAGGTTTTCTGACCAATTTCAAGCCAAAATTCATTCCATACCACTCCTCCCCCTTCAAAAAAAAAAAAAAAACCAAAAAAACACACCAGGGGTGAATTCACCAGATGCATTATTTACCACATCTGTCACCTTGCTGTCATCTCCTAACACTCTTTTTCCCCACTGCTATCAAAAAGTTCAAAAGGGGAAGATCATCTGATTTTTCTTGACAATCCTTTTTTCATTTCCCAATCTGCAAGCATATACATTTGACACACTAGTTGTGGCTGGTTTGTTTCAGGTTTGATACTTTTCAGAGGTTTACTGTATGTGTGTTACCATACATGTCTCAATATGTATTTAAAAAAAAAAAAAAAAGGAAAAAAAAAAAGAAAGAGGAAAAAATCATTCTGTTTCAAATAATGAGCATGTGCACCTTTTTGCCTCAGGCCTTCATACACAATTTAGCCAGAAAGCCAGGGCAGATCATGATTTAGCATTTGACATCTCTTGCCTTCAGGCCAGGGGAGACTAATACAGATTTCTGACTCTGAGCACACCATGGAAAAAAAAAAAGTGAGAGAGAGAGGCCTTTTATTGACTAAATGATAAAGAGGTTTGTAATGATAAATAACAGTCATTTTATTGTGGAATTCCCCAGAAAAGATGCATTCTGCAGTGTCTGAAGAAGCCTAAAAGCCGAAGCTGGTTCCCTGTGGATCCAAACCTGTTAAGCTCCAATCTTTCTGGGCAGAAATAGAGGTCGCAAATTGCATAGGACCTGCACTATTAAAACTGTATAAGCGCGATACATAATCACTGCTGCATCCAGGACAGTTAGCACTAAGAGGATTAGCTGAAGGCTGCTTCTGGTTCTCTCTCCCTCAGCCTGCATCTCAAACAAGACTGGTGTAAACCCAGCTTGCTTGAGAATTTTCTGCCAGCTTTGATCGATAGTTTAATTGTAAACTTTGGGAGCAATAATGGATAATTCAGCCTGAACCGTCCATTAGAAGCACTGCTGCTGAGGATACAGCCTTCAAAATTAAACAAGAGTTGTGTAATATTATTACATTTGTACCACTCACCTACAGTTAAACTCCATTTACAAATACTGTCTTGACAATGTATGGAGTTCAATAAACATAGGCCCAGGTGGGTTGAGTGAGGAAAGGGAAGACGGAAGAAGCTGAAGACAATTACTTACCATCTATTCTGGAAAGATTTTTATTTTGATCTCATATTATAACACACAAACATGGAAATAAGGAAATAAGGTACAGACAGATTCAACGATAGATCTTAATTGTGGTTACTGTTTTGACTGCTACAAGGCAATGTCAGTGTATCTAAATCACTTCAAATGTGGTAGCTGTAGAGAGATCCTGGTTTGATATTGGAACAGGCTGCCCAGAGAAGCAGTGAAATCACTGTCCCTGGATGTGTTTATAGAAAGAGCAGATGTACTACTTAGATACTACTTAGAGATGTAGTTTAGTGGGCAATATTGGTGGTGAGCGGTCAGTTGAACTAGATGATCTTAGAAATCCTTTCCAATCTTAATGATTCGATGATTCCATGGCAGTACTGGTGAGGAAACAGTTTGGAGAAGTGGTAAATATGCACTGCTCCAACCACGTGGCCTGCACTCACAAAACCAAATTGGTATTAGTACCTAAACAAGTTTGCTGATCTAGCCTGGATAAAGTTGTGCTAGCATGTGGGTCATTTTCTATAGCACAAGAAGGCACAGAGGCATTCTATGGTGAAAAAAATCACCCTGTCTTGGAAGATGAATAGACAAAATGGCCAGGGATTTAGCTATCAAGTTTTCTGGCAATAACACTCTATGGTATTACATATTCAGACAGATCCATTCAATTTGAAACAGCAGCGAGGAAGCAAAAACTGTAAGAACACAGATCTTGAAATAAAAGTGTCAGCTTTGCCAACTGTCAAGTGCAGATACAAACTGAGTTCTATTCACAGGACCATGGTCCATGTTTAAATCCTAGTTTTATTATGTATTTCTAAATTAGTTATATGCACAGAATTTATTTAAAAATTAGATAAATAAATCTTGCTGCCAGCTTTACACTGAATTTAGGATCTCAAAATCAAGTATACTCCATACCCAAGAACATCAGTAACTATACCATAACTAACTCAAACCATAAATCAAACGCTTTCCCCAGTCCTAACCAAACATCTGAGTTTGGGAAGCACAAGAAGCTCACAAAGAGCTTTCCCACTCCTTTACACAGATGACTGCCTTCCATCAAAAGTCTCCATGCAGACTGTATTAGTTTTCTGAGCTGACTATCAGGTTTTGTGCTAATCACTATAATGATTTCAGCAGTCGGTTGTTAGAGTTAGGGTAGTATGGTTAGGTTGAGGTTAGACTTGATGATCTTGAAGGTCTTTTCCAGCCTGAGCAATTCTGTGATTAAACAATTAGACGAAAGGCCATAGATATTTTTGATTGTTTGTTCTGTTTATCTTCTCTCTCTCTCTCCTTATTTAACTATGCACTATATAGGAAAGTCAGCTAAAGCTCTTCCTACAGACAAGTTCATACTCTTGCTGTCTTTTTTACCATGCAGCTAGGTCCCTGGACAGAAAAGTAACTTATTAAAACAGGCTAAAAAGCAAAGAGCTGGTGTTTGCTTATCTGGAAGCCAAAAGCTCCACTTGAAAAATTAAATACAGAGAAAATAAAATGTAGCAGTTTGGTAGGTGGGATTTGTAGGTCAGGAAGTTGCTAACTTGGTACATTAAGTCAAATTGCATCTCTGCAATAGCACAACACTTTGTGATCAAGTCATTCCTAAGCAATAGCTGTAACTTTCATGGCTCAGAAGTCTTCAAGGAAATCTTCATCACACTGCACTCTTTTTACAGCTAAGATATATTTGTTCCGGCTGTAACAACCTCTTTATAAAATGATGCAGATGTTGGCATCATAAAGGAACTGGAGGTTTTTAGCCTTTTACTGTGGTTTCCTCTTTTGAGGGAATGAGGCAAATTAAGGTTTTCTTTGCTGATCATTGCTTTATAATGCTACCATATTGCTGCCAGCTCCAGCAGAGCACACTGCAAACACTGTGTTACATCAGCAGAGTAGAAAACAGAACAGAGTTTGCAAGTACAGACTGTTGCAAGGAATCTAGGAATTACCTATGGATCCAATGGTGTGCGCTCAAAAACTGACATCAACCACACCACTAATACAAGTTCAGGTCTAAAAGGTCAGCTACTCTTCGATGGATAAAAAGCAGGATCTATAAGCGATTTGTATTTTTCTTTCTGCATTCACATACAAATCTCAAGTACACATATGCGCTTCCCAAAGGGGGGATTACAGGCTAGGAAATGGTGTAGACCAGAATCTGATAGTTTTACCTCATGTTCTGCAGGCTATCCCTTTATGTTCAGCATGACAGTACTTGAGATTATGTGCTAACCAACGTAAGTAAGACTACTGGTGTTACACTCTGATTGTGAGATATTCACTCATCTTAGAAATGAGACAGCTCTGCACTGAGGAATATGGTTTTGAGTTCTTATGGTCTCTCTCATTATGGGAAAAAAAAGAAGGAGCAGTATTCTATCCCTCCAAAATTCTTGCTTTGAGACCTCCTGAAAGACTGCAGACAACTTTCCAGCATCTCACTATACCTCGGTTTAGCATCAGCACAATATAGCCAACAATTTTTTGTATCTAGCAGAGCAGTTATGCAAATAAAAGACACTATGGATTGCAATTTGATGTACAGTTTGATTGGAAATAATGAAAATGACCCACCTAAAATCTTGCCTGTATGATAAATTCCCACTTCAACTATTTTCATTCAACCTTAATAGTTTTATCTCAACCTATTTTACACTAAGCTCCCAAGTACGTAGACATGTAGATACTGTGATTTGCACCAAATTAATGATAACTGTGTTTTTATAGCAAAGCACAGAATAAATTAAGAGTGTGATTTGTTTTTTCCCTTCAGACATAAGTTTTTTGCTGAATCTTTACCTGATCAGACAAATGTGACATGCTGTTACGCATCAACAAGTGCAAGCCAGCTTACAAGCAATTCCACTTAGTTAAAAATGTGAATGTATTGAGGTTGATGATGTACAGCTGTTTTGCAGGATATTATGATTACACAAGAAATACAAATAAAACCAATAGAATCCAAACTGTTTTCCAGACTTCACAGGTCCTTCATATAAAAAGAAATTAAAGCAGAGATCTCTGTGAGAAAATAAGTTGGAAGCTCTACTTGGCATAGTTACCGTGGTGACTGACACAGTTCAATCCATTAAATTGTGTCCTGTGGTCATAAGCCATCAGCTTGTGCTCAGCAAACAAGGATAAGTAGTTAGTAGCCCTATTTAGTAATTTAATAAATACTGGAGATTTCCTCCTCCCCTTCCTGAGAAACAGATTAAGGATAATGTGTAATGTTTGAAAAAAGTAAGCTCAGCACATAAGCTAGGTCCTTTCGGTCATGTAAGGATCACTACAGTTGAGACATTAGGATTCATTGGCTTTGTTTAAAACAGACCATAACAAACACAAGCCAATTGAAAGATCACCACTCACTTTAATGACTCTCCCTTCTTTCTCTGCTTCTTAGGGCAGTCATCATTCCAGGACTGAGAGGCTCAGTGAGCTAACTTCCTGCAATTTACCTTTATGAGCAAGTTCAACTGAATAGCAATAAAAAGACATACAGAACCAATCCAACAAAGATAAGCATGTCTAAATATTCAGGGCATATATGCTCGTTCCGTATAGAATCCGAGCTATTGTCACCCAAAGCTCTGGGCTAGCTGCTGCTATCAGATGAGCCCTGATCCTTCAAGGCCTTCACCTCTCTCTCCCACTTGGCATGCAGTGAATGTCTGCAGCCCTCCCTCAATCAAAGCTGGGTACTGAAGGGGTTACAAAAACATTTCAGAGGGACAAGTGTTCTGCTCTTTCTCAGAAATCTTGCATTCATGTGAAATGAACTAAACCAGCATTTGCAACTGTGGAGTTTCTTATTCACAATTCTCCTTGGCTCTCAATAGCATTTTACTCAAGACTAATTTCATCTTGGTAAATCTGATAAAAGATTTAAAGAAATACGCATTTTTGGTAGAGATATAGTATTCAAGTGGGCATCCAGCCATCCCTTTCAGAAAGAAAAAAATACATTTCTGCAAGCTCTTTAGTTTTCTGTTTGTAGAATAACTTCTTGGCAGATGCTGGTTAATTGATATGCACATTTCCAAGGTCACTTTTTACAGTGAAATAAGTATTTCTCTGTTTCCTTTCTAAATCCCTGAATTTCCTCCGTGCTGATATCTGTGAAAACAGGATTGTATGTTTGAAGGACAGGGTCAGACTCTAAATTTTCTCAAGCATATACCTTTCCTTGGAAAAGCCTTTTTCCTAGCTAGCCAGCAGTGCTATCTGATGGCACATGTGGCAGATTGAACAGCTTAGGAAGAAAAGAGTTGCAGAAATCTGCCTTGAAGAACGCACTCATTTGGAAAGAGCCTCACTTGCTGGTGACAAGGTTTATAACCACAAGAAAATCATCACTAAAAAAATACTAGTCTTGTGATTCACTGTTTAGTAGGATCCTGTTCCATAGCCCCCAGCTCTGGCTGAGTTCCATGTCTTGATAAATCCATAATAAAACTCCTGATTTTAACAGGATGAGCTATGCCAGTTATACTGCCTACTTTTAAACCCTCTCCTAGATTGTCCATACATCCAGATCAGATACACTCAGACAACCAGGCTTATTTGGTTACTTACTGCCTTTCAAAGATTCAGAGTTTACTGTGGCCTGTGATGGCTAGAAGAGGCTCATGTTTGGCTCTAGCTTCTGTAGCACTCCTGCTTCCACTCACTACAAGAGAGTGCTACAAGAGAGATAGAAGGAGCTAATCCTGGTCTGGGGAGCTCATTGTTCTCTAATTTTTGGAAATGATTAATGAAAAGGATAGTCTAGAAGTATGTTTTGGTTAGTCACAGAGAACTGCAGAGAGTCAACTTGAACAACCTCATATCCCAGTGCTCCATACATGCTCCACCATTTGTAGCATCTGTTCAAGAAGAAGAAAATAATTCATAAAGCCACAAAGAGATGGGACTCATGTCCAGCAAAGCACACCAATGACTTGCCTTGGAACATGAAATGGGCCCTAACCTTGAGATTTAATTTTGTCATTTACTGCCATCTACACCCCAGCTGAAGGCAAGCACATTAACTCAGCTGTGTGTTGATACACAGTAAATATGAGACTGTCCACACCCTGATGATCCTGTTGCAAGATCAAAGGATGTGGGCTGAAGAAGAAACAGACATACTGGCATAAAACAGATTTACATTTAGCATCAAATATGAGAAGGGAGGTCACTGCCACAGTTCTGCCATATCTTGTTCAGGAATTCAGAAGAGACTCCTTAGCAGAGACAGCAATGAAAAGAACTTAGAAGTTCTGAATCAGGGTTTCACATCTTCACCAGCTCCTGCTGGCCACTTAAGGAAATGTCCTGTGCAAATTTACAGACAGAGAGCGTTTACATATATTTTGTGAAATTCTAGAGAAATAAAGAGGTAGTACAATCATATAGTGGAATTCAAAAACATGTGGATAAGTTATTTTTTGATTTATTACATGTGTTGGTAGATTGACTTCACTGAAATGTGGTGACTTGATCTCTCAGACATTTGCAGTACAGGTGACGTTCAAGTCTTGGCTAAATCACAGTGGGAGAAAAATCTTCATAGCAGTTTCTTCCTCTTGACATCTATCTCTCTGATTAAACACAAAACTGAAATGACTCTTAGGAAAGCTGAGCAGGCTGTTCTGCCAACAGCCTCTGCATATGTGGGAGTCACTATTCCAGTCTGAATGTGGAAACCTGCAATATGCACACATCCACATTAAGGCCGATTTTCTTTGCATGATGTTTTTATGAAGATCAGCAAGTGAAAGAAGTCAGCGTTGCTCTAAGCTTTTGGCAATGTGCAGAATAAAATCCTCTAGCAAAAAAACTGACAATAATTCCCTCGTGCTGACATCCGCTTCAAGTCCCTGTTGTAGCGGCAATTTACCTTCCCAACGTTAAACATATTTCCATCTGTGTGCTGCCAAAAAACAGCATTTACTTTTGAGCAGAAATGAACTGACTTTAGAGCACAATAGAACCATTTTTTTTTTCCCTTTCTGTGTGGGTGTTTCTTCACTTGAAAGAAAACTCCTGTATAAAACACAAGGAAAGCAACTTTGATGTGCATGTGCCATTTTCAACTGAAGGCTCCCTCTCACATACTCTGAGTTTTACCAAGAAGTAGCAATTACAGGATTATCTGTTACTTCAAACATGAATTCCTTGGATGCTGCTCTTGCCTTGCTTTGTCACATTAATAATTATGGTTTAAGCAGTCTGGGATTTGTGTGTACAAACTGTAGTTTAGAATTAACTGTGCAATCACAGAATTGCTCACCAAGAGGGCACTTTGCTTTTTGTCCTGTTAAAACAAGTTTCAGCAGGTAGCTGACTAATATGAAAATATTTCTTCAGTCCCTTTTCAGGATGAAAGAGGGTAGACATAGGTGATGAATCTCCAAACAAGGATTTGGTTTTGGCTTTCTCAAAGACCCGATGAAGTAAGCATGCTTATTTCCCCATAAAAATTTTCATTCTGAATTTAGAAAAGCTATTCCAAGGCATTCAGAAAATCATGAAAGCATTAGGTAACTCTTATCAGGAAAACTACCAGCCTTTATTAGCATTCCCACCTTGATTAAGAAGACAGGTATTTTTGTTCAAATAGCTGACTGCAACCTAACTGTAGCTCGTAATGAAGCCTTCTGCAGGCTTTTGGGAAAGCTGGTGGTGCTGTGGATGTAGCAGGCACTGACTCACACAAGAGGACAGAACACACAGTCTGCAAGGCCAGAGGCAAATGGTGCAGCAAAGGGCTCAAGAGGTACACTTGAGGTGCTATATATACACGCCAGGATAATGACGTGCACTAAGCCCCGAATTCTAGAAAGAAGTTTCAGCCCTGGCATGCAACACAGATATACGGTCACTCCTGTGATTTCTTGGGAAGCCCCAGGAGAGAATACACAACAACACAAATATCTATAAATCAGACTGGAGTCCAAAGGCTGCAAGTACTTTTGCACACTTTAATAAGTTGACACTATATCTTTCAAAGAATTTTGCTGTTATGAACGCACACACACTGGTTCTGATGAAAAAATATTGGAGGGTGGAGAGGGGTAACTGAACCATTTCCCCTGTTGTGGTAGGACCAGATAAAATGGATTCAAACTAAAAGACTGGAGGTCTAGGCTGGATATAATGAACAAGTTTTTTACAGTAAGAGTGGTGAGGCACTGGCACAGGTTGCCCAGGGAGGTGGTGCATGTCTGGTCCCTGGAAACATCCAAGGTCAGGCTGGACAGGGCTCTGAGCAACCTGATGTAGCTGTAGGTGTTCTTGTTCATTGCAGGGGAGTTGGAGTAGTGATATTTAAAGGTCCCTTCCAGCTCTTACAGTTCTGTGTTCTATGATATGAAACAACTTCCCCATCCCCCTTCCACCCCCCAATAAAGGTATTTCAAAAATGCCAAGAGTTTCACTGTCTGAAAAGCAAAAGACATTTGCTTCAACATTTTCTAAAGAAAACAGTTCTTCCCAGATGAGCAGCCTTCATTTTAAAACTGGCCTGAAATGAATAAATAAACAAATCAGATAACCTACAATGTGAAATGGAACAACTCAGTATGTGCTGGGAATAACAAGCAACACACTGGTTCATTGGAAATATTCTCTTTTTTCTCTTTTTTTTTTTTTTTTTGAAGAGAACTAAAAGCATTCTGTGCTGTTTCAACTCATGACAAACAAAATATCCTTTATTCACACCAACAGTCCTAACACCTGTGCAAGGCACAAAAATACTATTGTTCTCTTCTTGAGGAAGCTGAGTACACAATAGCTGAGCGACTTATCCAAGCTCACAGAAGAAGTCAATATTGTTGCAAAGAATTATTCCCTTCCCCTTTCCTTGTTGGTAAAAACTATTAACAGGGCCATGAGAAAAGCTGTCACCTCATCCTGTCATTCTCTGCAAACAAAAAGAAAAAGCCCAAGTGAAACAAGCAATGAAGACTGATTCCATCAGAGCCATCGTACATGCACCACATGTATAATTTTGTTCTTAAAATAGTCCTTTTGTTGCTCTGGATTTCTTAAATCTATGAAAGCTTTGAGCATTGTCCTAACATCAAAACATCCAGCAATATTTCACATCAGACGGAAAACTACTTTTTACCTAGACTTTAAGTTTTCCTTCAGAGATTTCCAGAGCCATATTCTCTCTAAAATAAACACTTCGACCGACATGAGATTTCATACTTGTTTACATGATTTGAAAACCAACAATAATAAAGCAAACAACACTACTGTTCAACAGTAGCTCTGAACACACTTAGAAAAAAGCTTTCTTGACAAAGCAAGATCAGGGAATAGATGAAGTCCTCCTTGTGATGATCAAATGTGCACAGTTTCAGTGGTGTAGTAACACACAGCTCTGTCTCTCCTCTAGCTCACCCTGTACACTAAGTCTGTGCTCTGGAGAAACATTTTAAGTGTATTTACAGAAGAAGGCCTCTGAATTATTTTGTTTTCCATCTATGAAAAATGGAAGTCATAGCATTGGGTAAAACAATGCTTCATTCGCCATGATTACTGCTTTTGCTGCTACACAACACAGTTTCATCATTACCCTTTGCTCTCTGTTGACACTTAAGCTCATGCACTAGGGTTGCAGACAACTGAGAGGAACAAACCCTGTCTTAATTTCACATTTGTGCAGCATGTTCCACCATGAGATCTTAGTCTCCCCCTGGACTCCTGCATTCCACTAAAATTTCACTGAGAAAGAGGTATGAATGCTATCTTAATAAAAAAGAAAGGTGGTGTCCTTTTTTTTTCTCCAGCTAAAAGCATGTCGACAATGCCTCACAAGTAGTTCGAGTAAGTTTTTCAGTTTGACCAAGAGAAAAATTAGTCATTTCAGCTTTCATAATTTTGTACATACCTCTCAGAAACATTCCTGTTCTACCCTGACCACAGAAATCCCTTGCATTCCAACTACAGGACTGTGTTAGCAAAGTCTGGACAGAAATAGGACTAATATGAGACCACAACATTCATTTTTTGGTTTTTGACTCTTGGCACTGCAACTCAGGTCTGTAGAGATACCACAAAGCCATTCTGAAAATACTTTCCAGAGGACAAAGCTAAAATTTGTGCTTCACTGATCTTTGTCCTGCAGACAGAGATTGATAGAGATAGCTTCTGTTCTACATTGTTTACAGACTATGCAGAGGAAGCAGAGGCAATTTGCCTATAAAAAATGTGAAAAGTCGACAGCAAAGTGAGGAACTGATGCTGTTTTGTCAGAGCTCCATACAGACTAGCACAGATTGTACAGCACATTTTTATTTGAATGACTATTTTGCCCACAACAAATAGCTCTGTAGAGGTAACTCAAAACGAGAAAGACTATGAAATGCTTACTTTTGAGAGGGAAAGGATCCCTTCTGAAAATATCAACAGCTGAACAGACAGCTTTTGTTGTATCTTCATCTTAATTATTGCTTCCTGGTGTCTGATTTGAAACAGCAAGAATAAGTAATTCAAAACACATTTGAAGCATGTGTTGAGAATGTTGAGAAACTATATTCACATGCAGTTTTTAAAGGTGAAATCCTGCAATCTTTTTTGAGAAGCTCTATGGTCTATCAGTTGTCTGTCAGACCTCCTGTTACACTCAAATGAATTGACAAAAATTTCCCATTATGAGATGTGGAAAAGTAGTTTCTTCACAGAATCATATTCTTTAAGTATTAGATCCAGACTAGACAAAGAAATTTGCCAGCATTAAATTCAATAGAGATACGAAACAGTTGTAATAGATTATACTTGTGGTAAGATGTAATTAAATAATATATTCTAATTAATTCATAATTTTATACCACAGGTTTCCATTTTCATTTTTTATCTTAGGAAGTAACTCTATATGCTCTACAGTAACTTCACACGCATACATCAATGAAGGAATCCTAATAACAGCATACTGTGATTCTGTGACATTTAATTGTAGTGGTGGGCATACATCATGGCACAGTCATGGTCTTGGTCAGTCATCCAGAACACAGGTTGGCAGGACTGTTCAATGTGAATTCCTTTTGGGTTACATCCCTCAGATTTCTTATCATGAAAATCAGCATGTCTACCAGGGTTGCAAGAAGAAAGGTGTTGTGTGCCAAACATGGGAAAGACGGGGTTTGAATGATGCATGAGACATACATCTTGCCTTCAGGACTACTGATTAAATATAGCCATAAAGAGTAAGTATAAGAGCGTATATGAAAACAAGAGGCCATCAACACCAATACTTGATTAGAAGTATTTCTCCCTCTTGAGAATGCAAGATCCTTCTTTTACTGTAAATAAGCCTTTTCCAGCAATCACGCTAATGGAAAGAAAAAGGTCTCGCATTTTCTTGTGGAAGTTGAAAAACATTGCAAACTTTACAACCATAGTCTGGGAAAAATTCCAAACAGATTTCTGCCCACACAAGGCCTGCTGCCTCAGGCAAGATCATTTACTGTTGTAGACCACAAAAATCAGTGACTGGAGAGATCTGCTAGGCTTCCAGAGCTTTGTCTCTTGCAGATATATCACACGACAGCAACAGTGGGTGACCCACAATTTAGCAATATGGAAAATTTTTAAAAAATTTCAATGTCACAACAGGAAATGTTGGAAAAATTTCATCATTTAAAATAGAAGTCAGAGACATCCAACATCATGTGACCAAAAGTTTAGTGAGAAGTTTCAGCTGCAGGGATAGAAGCCCTCAAGGTGTCCCTTCACATTCAGCTCTAATTCAAAGGCTCCTAAGTGACTTATAAGTCACTGAGAAACTAACAACAATTGCTCAAGACATTAAGAAAAATGTGGTTAGAGGATACTAACAGTTGACAAAATTTAAATATATATATATTAGCATGGTTAAAAAAAGAGAATATTGGTTATATGGACTCACACTGTAACATGCCATGCTTACAAACAGCAAATTGAAGAGTACCTGTCTATTAATAGTGTATTAGTTCTTCCTGGGCAATGGTTAGCTTACACTAATAATTTTATCAATATATATTTTTATATGAAATGTGAATTAAAAGTTGCTAACAGTAACCCTGAGTTGGAGAATAATTCAGTTAACAGACTGACACAAAAATCCAAGATCTACAACTCAAGAGGTTGAAATTCTAAGATGTAAACTTATGAAGTATCAATACATTAGAATTACTCAATAGGGTCAAATGTTAACAAATAAATGAATAAATAGACATTTTCTGAAACAGTACATCTAAATAAAAAATTCTAATAAATCTCAAGTGGTAATTAAAGTGAAAGATTAAATGAAGGTCTTCTATAATTCAGAAATTGGCACTTTTTTGTTTGGGAAAATGCAGAATCTGTGCCCAGCAAACTAGTAACAATACAAATGATGGAGAAAAGGGAGGCAAGAGTGTGGTTAATTACGTTTCTTTACTTCTAACACTGTCTTCTTTTTGATACACCCTCTCTCAAGAAAAATGTAATAGAGAAAGAGCATCGAGATTGCGCATGGCGTTGGAAAACTTCCACAAAAGTAGAAATGTAGAAGTTTAGCATTACTCCATTTAGTGAAAAGATAAAGAGTTCATGCAACAGGGGAAAGAATTGAGCACAGCCAGACAACTGAGAGCGCAGCCAATTGCTAAGCGTAGCTATGGCTCCCTTTTCATTGGTCTCAAGGGAAATGCAACAAGTGGTTATTTCTACCTTACAACAGGTCATAATGTGTGAAGCTCTGTCCTTCCCTCTTAACCACACACACCTCTGATTATTCCTGGTTCACAGCTGTGCTGTGAGACTGCTGACAATCTTAAATGTACAGCTTTACCTCTTTTATATTGTAATTTTTGAATAACAGTAAAATATCTGAGCATGGTAGACTGATAAAAGTATGCAAATAGTATGTTTTTAATATTCATTTCATAAACAGTACAGTTGGTCAGAATATATTATCTTTTCATCTTCTATTATTATTTAAAAATTTTTGATTTCACTACAGTATCCTTATTCAACTCAAGCTACAGGAATTTCTGAATGAATATGATGTAGGGACCAAAAGAATTGGGTTGCGAATAATGTCCTTCACTGTCAAAGCAAGCTTCTATTACTGTGGGCACTGACTCAAGGCCTGTGTTAATACAGGCAAGAAATGATGAGTGAATTAACAGCACAGAACTGCCATGCTGAAAGACAAGAGGAACTGTGTAGTGCAGGTGCAAAATTCTGGGAACTTGAGGCACATAAAGCAAACTCTTGTAACTAATCATCTTCTAACACTGCTATTATTTCAGGTGTTCATCACTATTTACATGGAAAACAGTAGTCATCATTTCCTCATCTGGCCACTTCAGAGAACTCAGTAGGATTTAGATAATGCTTTTTTTAAAAAAATTGCAAGAATTACTGAATTAAGCCTAATAGATTGGTTGGTCTGGGGAAGGGTACTGGAGAAAAAAGAATCTTCTTAACATTACTTATTTATTAGAGGTTGTCTACCTGCTCCCCCCCCCAAAAAAAACCCAAAAACAAACAAAGAAACAAAAAAAACCCATGCTTTATTTGTATGTTGTGTGGCAAACTTGAAACCATGAGTGTTTACATGTGTTGCACGCATACACTTTGGGGTTTTAATAGCTGGTTGACAAGAGATTAAAGGCAGAAATATGGCATTTTATTAAAGCAAACATATCAGTATGCCTACTATGATAAAATGATCTAGTTTTCTTCAGACACAAAAGTTTCTGTTGAGTGATACCTTTGAAATTCCTTGAGGGCACCCTATTATTCACTTTCCTCAGCAGAGAGCAGCTGCAAATGGTCTCCAATTTTCAAAGAGTATTGCCTGGTCATTCTTTACTGTCAAAATGAAGAAGAGCATAAAAGTTAAGTCAATAAAGTAATATGAAATGCTTAATATAAAAATTCAAGAATGAATGATTAACCATTAAAAACTTGCAGTAGCTATTTCAGCCAGGAAAAAAAATTAACATTTCCCTTGAAACCTATTAACACTCCTTGTAAACAATATTCTTTCTTGAAATATATGACCTTTCCTAATGCTCTCCATACACATGGCATTTTTCTTATATCCACTTTACCTTCACTGATATGCAGCTGAATTCCTCAGGAGAGGGTATTTAGAGCCCCTTCCTCTGATGCACTGAAAAAAAATGTATTCCTTTATTGCATTCACCTTCACAAATACACCTAATCTTCAGCTTTAGATCTTAAAAATCCTTCCTTGATCTGAGAGTCACGTGGCCTGTTGTAGTTGTTGACATTCTACCATGCTTCCAGACACAGTCAAGTGCCAAGCGTAGAATTGATCTCATTCATTTGGGCCAGTCATAGCTACATCTACGTACAGCAGATGAAATAACACTTTCCTGATGCATTCATCAGAATGGTACGTTCAAAAATTACACAATAATCTCAATTTTTGGCCTTAATCAAAGACAAGGTGAGTGCTTACACTGAAAGCCACCTGCATATCCTGCTGCCTAGAAAACAGGAAATATGAACCAATTTTAAAATTGAATGAGACTAATATTTTTGGGTTGCTTATCCATTCAATTTTCCTTAAGTGCTGAATGTGTAAGGGAGGTTTTGCAAAGGGACCATGGGAAAAATATGTGGAAAGTCATAGTACAAGTCCTCAATTGAAACAGATGGTACAGAATGGAAAGGGTGACAAACAGGGCTCAGGCAAATGTTGTGGTGACTGTGATTTTTCCTTTAGTTTCTCCTTCTAAATTGCATTTATGGGAAAAGAGCTATAGTAAGGGATTTTGTGCAAGGCAATACAGCACTGTGCCTATGACTGTAGCAGGCTTCTGCATTTCACGTCTCCTGGACTTTGCAAGAATTGTCCAGCACAGGAAGGCGCACGTGGTTTAAAATTTGCTGTCTGACAATATCAGATTGTAGATCCCTGCAGCTAGATTATCACCAGAGTTTTGAGGAAGGCACCATGATAGAGAAACACTGCCTAGGAAAGTCAAGTTAAACATAATTTGGAAAATAAAAAAAATAAAAATAATACCACCAGCAACTCAAAATCTTTCAGTTAGGAAAATACTCTTTGAGAAACACAACAGATTTCAACTCAGATAATCCAAATGATTTATACATTCACTTGTAATTGCAGTGACAGCTGCTCTAAAAGTTTGAAGAATATAGATTATGAAGCGGGAGTCTTATTATATGTACCATTCAAAAGGATAACTTTACTCTGACTTTAGACACAGGCATCTAACAACAGATATAAAGACAGAGATAGACACATCTTTATAAGATTTCTGGTTATCTGGGAAACCAGGATTCCCAGTTCACCTTAACTGTGTTAAGAGGTTATAACAAGTCAGGAAAGTAGGCCTTGTTTCCGTGCAGGTTTACAAACCCATATGCACATAATTACTAAGTAGGATGTTAAAATCAGAGAACCAAAATTTTTACTAATCAATATTGCATTTAAACTCACTTTTAAAGTGAGAACTATAAAACGGAAATTGTAATTTTGGAATCTTTTGATTCAGTGTTATGGCATTTACTCTAACCGTCTTGAAAATACGTATGTTTTACATATATTCTTAATTCAGTTAGAAATAATAGGAACATCTGACATTAAAAGCCACAAAAGAATTTTCTACAAAGCTAAAAAATATATCAGTGGGATGCTGAATTTATTTTAATCAAAGTAGTCTTAATGAAAAGCAGCAGAAGAGAGGATTAGTCAGACAAGCTTACACAAGCCCATGGAATGGCTTGCATCTCTGCTTAAACTAATGTTCTTTGACAAGTCCCCTTGAAAATGGGAGGGCTTAGATTGAAATCTAAGTTTTAGACTCTACATTTTCTACATTCTCTGACAAGAATCTCACTTATGGTGGCCTGACATCATTCAAGATTAACAGTCAGTCCAAAGAGTGACTAAGAACAAATCTATGTTTATTTTCAGCTACCTTTTGAAAGTTCATCAGCTGGTCTTAGTGAGAACATCAATAACTACCTAGGGTAGCAAATAACTTCAGATATCTTATTGAAGTCAGAGATGAAACCCACTTGTGAAGTGGACAGATAATTACAGCAACTGGGATTGGATCATACATGTGGAAAAAGATGAGCAGCTCAGACATTTGTTACTTAAACTTCACAAAATTTATTAAAGCTTTAAAGTGGAAGGTCATCAAAACCACCATAGACAGATGGACGCCTGCAACGGAAGAATCCCCAAAAGTAACAGACGCAGGAAGCTGTGAGGAGGCAAATAGACAAAACACTGTAACAAAAAGCAAGGCAGTGATGTGTGTTTATAATAAATTTTGCATGGTCTCAAAATGGAACAGAATTAGAGTGTAAGAGACTTGCTAATGAAGTCACATGAAAACTTAAAAGCAAACCAGAGACTAAGGATCAGATTCATCTGAATAAAGTAGGTGTGGATGATGTCAACTTGCACATCTGAGATTGTCATCCAAGGATCTTCTTAAAGACAACAGGCACGTAGCCATGAGAAGTAGCACAAGCTGAGAAAAGCATTTCTTGTGATCATGCTAACTGTGATTACTTTTCTTTCCAACATATAATAGGAAAGAAGTGTCTAGCACAAAGTTATGATAAAAAAAATAAAATATATTGAAAAGTTGCTTTCATGTGTTTATATTTGTCAGGACACTTCAAACACCATCAACATGGCACAAAATGTAAAGAATAGAAACTGACATTAATTATTAATCACATCTTAAAAAACTTCTTAGATTTCTCTTTCATATGAAACCTGTTGTTTTACAAGCACAAACTTGTTTTCTAGATGGAGCTTCAGTAAATTCTAGCTAAAAGCTTAATTGCATCCCTTAACTATATTGTTGGCATCTAATTTGTGGTTGTATGTTTCATTTCTACACATAATTTTCCTTATACTGGAATAAAGAAAATGTTTTCTATATTGCTTGATGAAAAATGGCAAAGATCTGCTGTGGCATCCTTGAAAAGATTTTTTAAACAGCATCAACTTTCCATATTTTAGTTGTTTCACCACCAATAAGAGCACAACTATCTGTGAAACCAATAGCACTAGCTTTACGGTTCTCTAAAGCAAAATAGATGAAGAATACTTCTGATCATTTGTTATTACTAGGTATTTATTGCATACAAAATTCACTCCCTAGCTGCTTTCTATATATATTCATGGTCCTTTGGCAGATAGCCACTAACAAAGATGGTGAGTGTATGGGTGGTTAGGGCATAAATTATCTTTATTACACAACTTTGCTTTCTTTTCCCACATACTATACCATATACTATTTGGATTAATTCCGAAAACTACAAGTCCTCAAACACAGTCTGAACTTTTCTCATTTTTGTAAGTTGATCTCATGGTTTTGGAAGATATGGGTTGATGTGCACTCAGAATGCATAGGACTGGCTGGGACACTGCACTGCAGTAGACACTTCAAATTGATATTGAGAGAAATCTATGAAAGCAATGTTTAGGGCACTAAGAAAATTCTCATGTAACTTCTTTGTAGATAAGATAATACAGTTTAATCTTTATCAGTGCTATTTTAGTTTGGGTTCTTCTGCTTATCAATTAAGAATTTTTATTCTTTGTCTCTTCAGTGAATCATGGTGTCCAATTCAGGAAGCATTTGATTGCTTCCAGTGGAATACCACTTTTCTAACATTCATTTGAGGTGAGTAATAAATTTCTGAGACAGAGGATGTACCAGATACTGAATCACACTAACTTTAAGCGCAGCCTATTGTATTCCATTTTTATGATATCTCCTATCACATCAGAAGCACTCATAATAGAAAACAATGTCTACAAAATGAAAGTGTTTAAGGAGGAAGCACAACTCCAAATGGAATTTCAGTCTAAGCTTTCTTCCATCAGCCTCATAATGCAAAGGAGAAACTGCTTCTTTTCCATGAATATTCAGTTCACAGTGGTTTGTGGAAAAAAATAAAATCATCTAGAGTAGTCTTGATAGAAGGTGACATCTTGATCACACATTGAAACATTACATTGTACCCCATCTTCTAAAATCATAAATGAAAAGAGTGGCTGCATTCCACAGTCTCTGAATTCTTTCAAGACAGCTCAGCAATCTACAAGTGAAAGGTAGGATAAATTATTACAGGAGACTTCTCAGCATGGCTGTTCTAAATCAAATGCTGTCAAATAATTTTTAACTTTCTTTGATCTGCACTCAATCTCTGTGTGCTTTGCTGACCTACAGTACGGACTCTCCTTGACTTTCACTCCTATCTTTTTCAGTCTCCCTGCTCATAAACTTTTATTTTCCTTTTTTTTTTTTTTTATCACGTATGTGTAGGAATATAAAAAAAAATTAGATCTGATGGCTTGGTGAGCTTTATTTTATAGTTGCACAAAAAAAAATAGTAAGCATGTTAGGAATCTAAAAAGAAATGAGAAAAAAGGCACAACGTAAAATAATCTTGCAAGAAGCAAAAATATGATGTTTTGGTCTGAGAAAGTATTCTCCCTAAGGTGTTTTATGGTTATAAGAGACACATCACACAGACTCTATATCTGATGGCTCTTACAATATATTTTATAGGAGTAATGACTATAACTTAAAAACCTAGGCAGAGAAGAGACTCAAGCAGCAAAAGAAACAAAAAAAAAATAGAATTATTAATGAAGATAAATAAATGAGAGAAATAAGAGCAGATGCAGAAAAAAGAGTAAGAAAAAAGAAAAAAACAAATGACATGGATCAAAAAATCGTAGAATCACAGAATGGCGTGGAAGGGGCCTTAAAATCAATGAGCTCCAACCCTCTGCCATGGGTAGGGCTGGCACCCAGCAGGTCATACTGCCCAGGGCCCCATCCAACCTGGCCTTATACACCTGCCAGGATGGGGCATCCACGGCATCTCTGGGCAGCCTGTGCCAGTGCCTCTCCACACTCTGAGTGAAAATTTTCCCAATATCTAATCCAAAACTTCTAGTTTAAAACCATTCCCCCTTGTCCAATCACTGTGTTAAAATTTGGTCTCCCTCCTGTTTATAAGTTCCTTTCATGTACCTGAAGTGAGAAAAGCCTTCTCATCTCCAGGCTGAACAAGCCCAGCTCCCTCAGCCTGTCTTCAAGGGAAAAGTGCTCCAGTCCTCTGATATCGCTTTGTACCCACTCCAACAACTCCATCCTCTCCCTGCTGGCCACCCCATTTTTGATGCAGCCCAGGGTACTGTTGGCCTTTCAGGCTGCAAGCACACTGCTGGTTCACGTTCAGCTCTTCATCCACTGGGACCCTGAAGTCTTTCTCCTCAGAACTGCTCTCAATGAGTTCGTTTCCCAGTCTAAACACACGTCTGGGATTCCCCTGATCCAAGTGCAACACCTTGCACTTGGCACTGTTGAACATCAGTAGGTTCACGTGGTCTTACAGTGTAGTGAAAAATAACAAATCCATCCAGAGTAGCTGTTGAAGGTATTAACTACACTTGCTACTAGAATAATGCTTAGGTACTCCAAATGCATTGTACTGTATGAACAAACTCCAGATGAAGCTGACATTCAAAGATCCTGATAGCATGCAATAGGTGAATACGTAGACAAGTAGAGTTAGAGAGATGAGGTAACAGGACAGACAGGCTTGTCAGCAGGCTGTGACACCACCAGCTGGAAATGTCACACACTTCTGTTTACTTTCAGGAGAAATACGGAGTCTTTCTCTACACACTCTGAGCAGACTGTTCTGCTTTACACTCTTTACACCTGGGTAGCTTAACATGTAGAGTGAGAGATGGAAAAGGCAAATACGCTTCCCACACTGGTTTCCAAATGCACTTCTATACTACTTGTGTTTTCAGCTAGCACATCTGTGGTAGCAGAACACAGTCACTGCTATGTACTGTACATCGTGATGTGGTTTTCCCTTGATTAACTGAAGTTATGACAATGTATAGGTTTGGGATCTTTCCTCTTACCTCTCCAGGTCTCAAACAGCAAAACGTAAAACATCAGAACCGGAAGGATTTTCTGTTCTGTATTACAGTAGGTAGAAAACACAAGCAGGAATTTATCTAACTGTCCTAGAAGTGCCCACTCACAGACTCCATAATTAGTTTATTTAAAGCTAGAGAGTTCCTGACAATATCAGTCACTTTTTTGTCAATTAACCCAACTGCTTCCTAACATGACTTTACTGGATCTGGAGATGAGCGTTTCAAAAAACAGAAAACTATTTTGTGCCTTTAAACTTCTTCCTCCTGAAAGACTTGGGAAACATTTTTTTTCCAGGTTTTCCTTTTCTATTCACATTATTTGTTCACCTACTCATCAACTCTTCCTGTCCAAATTTGTTCCTAAAACATGATTCCAAGAATAGTGTAAAATTTAATCAAACTGAATGACATAGACCATGCAGGTGTTTGGTTTTATATTCAGTAAAAGTAATGTAGAAAGTATCATGTAAATGTACACTTGCTACTGAACACAGGTATGAACTACACCTATTAAATTCTGTTGTGAATGGTAAATGCCCTACAGACCTTCCTCAGCAATGGTTCACGCTGCTATCAAAATGGTGTCCTGTATACTCATTTCTCACTGTCCTTGATATCACTAACTCTAATGCGAAGTTACAGACGATTTGCACAAAGGCCAGCAGTTGTAACTCTAATTCTTCTTTAAAAAAGTAAAGAAATAAAAACATACCGAAGCATACACGAGAGGCCTAAAGAAGAGTAAGTTGCTCTTCTCTTCTTTGTCAAATAATCTAGCCATATTCAGGTACACCCACACAGCTCCACCAAGATCCTACTGAAAAGAAAACAGACAGAATTTGGCACTTGGATTGTTTTCTCCTGCCAGAATATAACAGTCTCAGGAAACACAGACTGTATCAGCTAGGAGATGCCATGAACTGCACCTCTAAGAATTGCCTCTCCTGTTTCACTGCATGCCCAAACACCTTGAGATGCCAGTCAGCAAGAAGGACAGAAAACAGTAGCAACTGTTTTCATAGTCCAGTCTTATTTCCTTTCACAGTTTTCATCCTTTCCAACTTGCCCTAGGAGACAGAAAGTTACAGCCACTGCTAAAGAAATGAAGAGACTATTGTTCAGCTTTGCACTGTTTAAACCTGAGCAGTTTAGTGTGCAGCTACTGGAGTTCATATTTTGTTTTCCATATTTCTCCTCTTATGCATTCAAATTCAAATTGACAAATGCCTTTGTATATAATTTTAAACCCTCCCCATCTCTAATGCATCAGTATCTTGTTACATTGCCTTTGATTTCATTGTTTGCAGTGCTAGTATCAGCAGCATGGAATTGCCAAGGCACTAAGCAGCCCAATTTTTCTTTAATTTCTCAGAAAATTGACAGCTTTATGAACTGTCTCTTTACCTATGCCCCATAAACATGTCAGGCTGTGGAAAACCATTCTAATTAAATCCCGGGGGATTGCAATGGAAGATTATAGCTTCTTGGCAGGTTATTAAAAAACAGTTGTTCATATATACACAAATATCTGTACTAGAACCTAGCATTTGACAGAACAGCCAAAGAATTAACCCCACTGGCAACTCCAAATAACATTCACCAAAAAAAAAAAAAATTGCCAAGGAAAAGCCAACCTAATTAAATTGGGGCATTGGGGGGGTTGGGGGGGTGGTTGTCTTGCACTTGATTTTTTTCCAAAAGTTGGTAATTCAAACTGTCATCTGGAATCATCACCTTTCATCCTCGATTACCAATACCTGATATATAAGAAGGCAGAAAAATGCTTTTAAGGCCCATATACACAGCTCTGCTAACTACATAGCCTTGAAGTAAATTAGAGTTGATGGATAATGTGAATCATTCAATTCAGCATGTACTCCTGTCTGCATCTGGTCATCCAAGAGAAGATACAAGAATCTCTGAGAGTATCTTTAGAGATAAATGTGCATAATTTCCAACAGCTTTCTTAAACAACTCTGACTTTGAGCAACACTTTTGTTCTGGTTATTCTACCTGAAATAAGCTGTCCAACTACTTTTTAGCAATAGACATTCAGCATTTAGATGCCGGGGAATTTCTGACAGGTGATGTAGCAGTTTGATTTACAACTTGCATCTGAATGGTTTGATTTCTGAAAGCAAATTCCAAATACAGGATATTGTGCAGACTGTATCCTCACCTGATTTGGAATGCCATAATAGGGAACTCTTGCCTCTGTCCTAGGATCTGCTATTTTCAGGGCAGGATGGAGCCTTGCTCTATGAGAGAGGGAGCTGAAAAGGAAGAAACTGGCTGATCGCACCTCAAGGCCAGTGTGAGCAACGAACAAATTTCTAGAAACAGCTCTATATATTTCTCTTCATTAGTGTGGTGTAATTGGGATAAATGTGTAATGAGTTTTACAACTACCCAAACATCTGGGAAGTGTCAAAAGATTTCATTATTTATTACTTAAAAATCTTCTGGTATCTCCAAGTGTAAGCTGTAGTGCATCACCACATAGATCTGTTGATATTTCACGTTTATGTGAACAGGATTTCCATAAATGTGAAGTGTGAGAGACACTCTAGGTTTAAAATCATTGACACTAAAAGGAATGCAATCTCACATTCTCTGAAAAGACAAAGAATCACACTTACAGAGCTCCACGAAGTTTTTTCTTGAAGAAAGGAAGCATTGGTCATACACCCTTTATGTAAAATGTGATTTAAAAGATATACCATCTCCCCTGAAAATATCTATGTGAAATAATAAGAAGCTTTTTATCAATTTGAAAGCAGAATGAGAAAGAATGATTGAATCTAGAAGAACAAGCATAGAAAACACTGGATTGACTATAGAGACAAAGTGCTGATACAGTTAAATATTTAATAACATATTTTTGTGTTCACTGATTTACTGAAAATGGTTCTTCTATGTCTGTTATCTAAAAATCACATCAGTAACAAAAAGAGTTGGAAGAATCCAATAAAGGTAGGAATTAAATTAAATGCTACAATTTAGAAATACATTGGACCTGACAGTCAATTTTTCCACCCTTGCCAATTACTTAGTTTATTAGCTGGTATAATATGTAGTATACTTATTACTTGTCTAGAAAATGACTAAGTAATTTCAAAAAGAAATATACACAAACTCCTCTAGTGCTCATACAATGCATTGAAGCTACACAAGGGCTACTGCTGGAACTTGAACTGTAAAAAGGGTTCTACTGAACTTATTTTTTAAATCACTAAATAGTTCAACAAAACTTTTTCTCTTAAAATTTGATTTATTGCTGTCTTTGCAAGATATGAAAGAGTATCTTTTTCACTGTATGTAAAGACAGCTTCAAAGTGTTAGGGACATTCTTCCCACACTAATACTTTCGATTTTACAATTTTCTTCAGCAGTTTATCATCTTCCAGACTATTTAGGAACCCTGGATAGAAGTCCTAGAGGCAGTTGAAGAGGAGTCATTTAAACAGTTTTGGATATCTACATTAAATAACTGCACTGCTGATATGGGAACAGACTGAGGAATGGAGTGGAAAATTCAGTGATCAGTGGCAATTAGGTAGAATTTGTTTTACATGGTAAAGCTCTTTTATCAATCTACAGTTCTTATTCATGGCTTTGCTTGTGTCACACTCAGCACCCTCCATGTTATAATTGCACTAGTCAAACTATTTCAAGAGAGTAAAATGAAGAGGCAAATCATGTTTTCTGCTGGTTCAGAAATAAAATCAAAATGAGCTAGCCAGGCTTTCTACATAGCCAAGTGCATCATGTATTCAAGATCAAATGGAGTTCATGGGGATTCACATCAAGTGCTTCATTTTTAGGCTGCTTACATATATGGTACAACTGCAGCTACAGTTAAATGGTAAACACCTATAGCTAAAAGAAAATCCACAAGTGGGCAAGTACTAGAAGTGGATCATAATTATATTAAACCACACAGTGGGGAAATCACAATAAAAACTCATGGGAGAAAGTACTGTTTACAAAGCTAAGTCCTCACCCTCGCCTGCCTGAGACAATGCTGGACCAGACACCTGAACACCCTCTATGTCAGTACAACTCAGGTCTTCCTCTGTTCACATCAATTAACAATTCACTGTTGAGAACAGGATGCTACTTTGCAGGCAGGTAATTTATGTCTTCACATGCTGCCACAAAGAGAGACCTACTTCAGTCTCCTAAGAAAAAAAGCTGGGAAACAGTGAAAGAAAATCCAGTATTACATACATGGTCTGTTATATTATATTTAAAAGTCAGAAAGGGGTAGAATATGTGACCTTGGAGTTATTGCACATAATGGACACTTGAATAAGACACCAACTGTATTTACCTCAGGATCCTGTCTTTGCCACGGGTGAAAAATAATTTTCTTCAGAAATGCCATTTAGATATGAGTCCTCTGAAAATTCCCACCTTTCTCCTAAACTTACTTGCAGATGAGATAAATTTGACTTCCCTGCTTCCTAACAGCAAGGCTTTGTTACCTCTTTATTAATGCGTAAATAAAGTAAATATAGCTTTTGACTGATGCTCTTGCCGTGAGAGGATGGGAGAAAAATTTCTTCAACAACAATTCCCGATTTTCAACTAATTATTTCAACTAAGATCATACTTGAGCAGGTGTGGAGACCTACCACAGTCTAAAAGAAAATTAATTTTCAGAAAATTTTTAACCAAAAATGCAAGTCAGAATCTCTTCTAGCTCTCCATTCTACTGAAAGAAGGAAAACAAAACATCTCTATGAGGAAGAAGAAACCTTGAGCAAAAATAAATCCAGCACTCCACTTTATCCGGACACTGTGCATCTCAGTGACAGCTCCACACTTCAGACTCAAGTTGGTACATTTTTCAGAGACACCAGGCTCATACTTGGCTCATTGCTCTTGTCAGAAAATACAGACTTCTCACATACGAACATGTACGTGTACCACTCTGATGGTGTGCTTCTCAAAACAATATCGATAGGAATAGAAACTAGAATTTAAAGAAGCAGAAAATGAGTTTGAAAAATAGGTGTGGTCTTTAGTTTTATCAAAGTTTATTAGACCCAGAAAAAAACAGAGATAAAACAAGAATGACCTCAGGCTTCCTTTGGCAATAACACATCCAGCATTCATAATTAATACTGGTATTAATTAATAATTATGATAGGCTTCTCTGAAAGCTCTAAAGCCAGGTTAAGTCCTTTCCTCAACAATCAGTGGTGAACAAAACTTCCAATGCTCAATGAAAAAGTCTGAGGAAGTAAAATTAGCCTTTGCCAGGGGGTAGGAGTGTGAACATGAACGGCACTTTTCTCTCTTTAGTATTCATTTATACAAGTCAAATTCTGATCCCATTCATAATAACATAAATCCAGAATTATTCCCTTGCAGTCACTGGAGTGAGTTCAGATTTACTGCACTCTGTAAATGAGATCAGAATCTAGCCCATACGCATTTAGTTATCTTGTCTAACAGAGTATCTCCCTTGATGAAAGAAAAAAATCAACCCCCATACAACTTGGGAATGGGCAATAAAAAAGGTAGAACAGAGTCGCTTCTGCACCAGCTGTAAGGTCCCCAGGAAGGGAAGGTAAGTGTGACCTGAGGAACAAACCTATTTCTTTATGTTTTTCTGGAGATCTTAAATTCTGTCAAAAGTATATTCACCTCTGATAAATCGTAAATATACTGTAGACTTGCTCCATTTCCTAGGTGTGTTGCTGATTGTTAGTAATTTACACTCAAGATATAGCAACGATTTGCCATTGGCTTGGGGGAAATTGTTTTGCTGCCTATGATTTATAGCTATGATTTGCCTAAGAGTTTTATGAGGCAGTTTTTCCTGAATATGCCCTCGGTGAAAGGGCCCCAAACAGAGGCGGCTCACAGAGACCCTCAGATGTTGTCTTATTTCTCTCTTACCCAAATAACAAGAGACTGTTCATATTTTGTATTACTTTCACTCTTTTTCCACTCACTGAAAAAATAAAAAAATAAAAGCATACAACAGAGTACAGTGTTATCAACACCATATTGACTGATTGCTGGCTTTATATGTATATCATTATATGTGCAAGTGACCCTATTGCCACTGTTACTGTTGCTATTAGCACCTCATGTCCTGATGTGCATATGTCAGCTGAACTGGGTAAGTTACCATCTACAACTCTTTGAGTGGGAATGTCTACATGGTAACATCTTCCTTCCATGTGAAGACCTTGCCAGTTAAGAAGGTCTTAAGATGAGAAAGAAGTGCTGGAACCTCATTTATGGATATCTGGAGTTTCGATAAGAGGCAATTCCTTTGGGCCAATTTTCTCTTTTAAACCTATGCCTGGCCTTGGTGAGTGCCTGGTCAATAAACATCCTGTCTCTCTGGCCCTGTTTTGAACCTAACTCAGAAAAACATATGCCCATTTGCTGTAAACATTTTTTTTTTTTTTTTACTTTGGGGGATGGAGTGGAGGTGAGGAAGCGAGGGGGCAAAGAGCTGAGGAAATATTTTTCTCAAAAATGAATCGTAACTGTTAAAGAAATGTAGCCAAATTCTTCATGTGACAAAGTTACATGGATATTCACAGATTTTCTGTTTTATTCCGCTAGGAGATACTTTGTAATCGATTATTTTTTATTGCCACTACATTGGAACTTCTGAAGTAATGGCGTCTCATTCTTATGCTGTAACTTGGAAAACAGGGAGTAGACAAATTTACATCCCAATAGTTCAGATGTAGTTCAGATGTAGTTGTATGCTGAATTTCCTAAAGTCAGTGCCAGAAATGCAAAAGCCAATATAGCAGTTGCTAATTCAAAATTAATACTTATGTATTACAGGTGATTTGTTAAGTATGTCACACTGGAGTGCCAATGTCCAAAGCACGTCATGTCAGATCTCCAAGCAAGAGGACCATTATGTTAAATGCTTCGTTTCCTTAGTGGATTAGCTAGATATATAAATCAACCAGGTTATGAGATAAAGTATCTTAAGCATGTCTTGTGACAGCAACAGGGGAATAGTGATGAGTCACAAAGGTGTTTTCAGATAAGCAGTATTGGAGTAGGTATCAGGCATCCCACTGTTTTCAGCCTTGCCATTTTCCTTTGTAAACCGAGGTGTGTAATTTCACCTCTTGGTATTTTAGCTTCATCATTATATCAGTTTGCCTTCCTTGTGGAAGCAGCATGCTGGTTGGGCAGGATCTGTCACTTTCCAGGTGCATTCAGAAGGCAGCCATATGCACAGCTGATGCCTGTCACTCTGGCAATGTGAACAAGTAATAATAGAAGGCATGGCTGATGTTCCACTGCAATAACTTGTAAACCTCTCATTTGCTCCAGAGGGCTTTGGATGAGGTCCATCATCAGCTGTTCTTCCTGAGAATCTGACAGGAAACCTACTCAGAGAGGAAGTCACTATGTGAGCCAAAAACAGAAACAAAAGATCCTTAAAACACACGACAAATTTAAAAGAAGGGGAATGTTCAAGGCAAAGGAATTAGCAAATGCAAATATTCTATCCTGTGACAGACATGCAAAATCCTCTTCCAACTCCAGACTAGGAAACTTTGGCTCTACTAGTCTATGCTGTACCAAACCCTCTAGATCCAACCTGTCCTCTCTTAAGACTTATGGGCGTCAGTATAAGCTTTCAACACCAGCCAGGGAAGTAGACAGTTGCCAGTTCTGATATCATCTGCTGCCTAAACATT
Organism: Oreortyx pictus; assembly: GCA_036925125.1. Lineage (NCBI taxonomy): Eukaryota > Metazoa > Chordata > Aves > Galliformes > Odontophoridae > Oreortyx > Oreortyx pictus. The sequence continues at coordinate 80,949,355 of JAUPFR010000003.1, read as the reverse complement.
TTCCATACCCTCAGAAGTTCATGAGCTGGACTATGTATCACACTGCCAAACTGTTCATCACTTTCTCTGAATTTTGCTTTAGTTTCTGCTTGAAGTTCACATTTTACATTTAGACAGAAGGAATGTTAATTTATACGTTAAATATTTCTTTATCCTTAACACCACTGCAGTCTTTGATAGCATGTCATTGTCCTTAGCTTTTAAATACAAAAATTTCTCTATCAGCACTTCTTATCTAATTTGTCAGGCAGCAGATGCCTGTTGAACTGTGGCTAAACCATATGTTCTCTCTTTGATCCCAATATATTTTTTGCCTATAAGTTCAACTGTTTGAAATTAAAAAAAAAAAAGAAGTCACTGGGTGCTTTAAGTGCAAGTCTATTGTTTAAAAACTATCTGAGCTTGGTAACTGAATATCACAGGACTGATGGCTGGCAGAAGTACATAGTGTTCAAAAACACACTCGTTTTTTTGCTGTGAAGTACAATTACTTGACTTTATTTTATTCACTTGTTGCTATAATGTCTAAGGGTGCAACATCTACTTGGGTTATTCTATGATTTCTCACAAATTTAATGTATAGGGGCTAAAAAAACAACAATCTCATTATGACTGCAGATTACAGGAAGCAAACAGAAAGATGGCACCACCTGCAATGGCCTCCTTGAGTGTGAAAAATGGCCACAGCTCAAGTCCACATCATAAAAAAAACCTGCCATTTTCTTTACACAACTTAGGAAAGGTACATGACCACATGTTACTGCAGGTGCTCATCTGAGGAAACAGAAAGTCTGTGGTTGATAGACAAGCAAAAAAAGCAAAAAACAAAAAACAAAAAAACCCAGCTAAGTTTGTTATCAGTCAAGAGATCTAAGGATAAATCTTCAAAAGGATCAAAGAGGGTTATAATTCAGAATACACGGGAATAGCCATCATCTTCCTGCATTAGAAAGTTGCAAGAAAGGGTGGAACTTATGCTGAGTCTTCAGACAGCATCAGAGACTTGTCTTCTTGTGAATCTGTGTCATTCACTTGAATAAGTCCTACCTACATGAACTGATTCAGAACTAATCTTTTTTCTGTATATGAATTACTACATAATCAGACAGCAACAAGTAGTTTTTCACCATGGTATCTTCACAAAAGTGTGTTTCCAACTACAAAGCATATTTAAATAAAGAATACTTCCAGAAATAACCATTTGACAGATCAAGTGTAGATGAAGAGCTGTTGGGTCCAGTGAGATACTAAGTTCCATTTGCCTAGGTCCATTTGTGCTTAAACCACAAATAAAACAGAGATGCAAGAAATATTCCAATAAAAACTATCAGCTCTGACTATCAATTTTATATTTTTTCAATAATTTATAATAAGTGGTAAACTACAAGACACCTCCAGCTACCATCCATAAAGTACAGTTTTCTACACTAGGTATGCAATGAATTCATTTTGAAGCATGCCTCAACTTTTTTGTCAGGAGCATCAGACCGAATGCCTGTAATAAAAATGACAGCTAAATAAGAATAAATGGTTTAACGTTAGCAAGAAATGGGGCTTTGCTGTTTCACCTTTGATGACAGAATCACAAGTTTAGCTCTCCCCTGAAGTTAAATACAATGTTCTCCTGCATCAAACCTTTAGCATCTCTTTTTTCCAGGATTGCAGCGGCCCAAATGTAATTTGAGTGAATTCACGAAACGCGCTTTGTAAACAGATGTTTATTGCCTACAAGATAAATAGTCAGAATATATCAGATTTATTGACGTCCTGGGAATATGGTATTATCGTAGTTTAGAATGGAACTGCGAGCAAAATCGCTGCAGAAACAGACAGTGGATCAGTCTATACATAGACTGGAAAAAACAACAACAACAAAAATATATGAAGAAGAGACAGCCACACTATCAGCATTTGGGATAACATAACGAAATACAATAGAGTTATTATAGTGAGCTTTCATCTAACAGAAAGTTTCACAACAAATGCCTCGAATTTACTAGTGAAAAAAGAAGTACCCTGCATTTTTTACCTTTAAGGTAGAAAGAAATAAAGAATTTTGCAAAGAGGAAGGGAAGAATTTGTTCAACTCATGCACTTCAGCAGGGTAAGTAGCAACAGTCTTACATTCCAGCAAGTAAAACTGAGATAACAGTGAATATTTTCTAGCAGTAGGAACAGTTAAGCCTTAAAATAAATTGCCTAGCTGGACCAAGGAACCTACAGTGGGAGGTTTTCATTGGGATACTGGAAAATATTTGTCAAGAACATTAAAAAAAAAGAAGCTTATTCTACTTTTTGATACCTCTTCTCAGCATTCTTTTCCATTATTCTATAAGATGCCTATGAACAGTATTTTCAAATCATTACAGTTGTATTCAACATCTAATAACAGCGAAAAAAAAATGTTAATGCTAAAAACAATTTGGATTTCACTATTATCCTTATATGAATTTTTTATTGCATCCAAAAAATGCAATTCTTAAGGTTGGAAGTTTGCTTCTTACTGCTTATGCTACATAACTTTCATCTGCAGAAGACTGTAATCTGAGTAGTGCAACAGATATGGTATAATGACACTACACAGATGGTTCAAAGGCCAAATACATTAAACACTAGGATGGTCAGACAATGATTACTTCCCAGTACGCATCTTTTATGGTGCATTCAGATATAGTATTATCTTACAGATCTCACTCTAGAAACGTTGATGATAGGTCTGACTATATAGATCTTTAGTTACAGTTGTAACTGTAATCATTGCCAGTTTCAGTCGGAGCATTGGTTAGCAGAAAGGTCACAACCACATGTTCCTCTTCCTAAACAGAAAGCAGAGAGGAATTACCTGACAGAGACCTAGGTACCTGCATGAGGATGCACAAGAAAGCACCATACACATCAAATCACTCCTTCAGTGCTAGCAGCACCGCGGATGTTACGTGGGTTGTGGACTGAGGCATATATCGAGGCATATACTGAGCATACTGGCATATACTGAGGCATATATTGAGGCATACACTTGCTAAAAAGATGCTTCTGCAACTTTTTTTAAGCCTGTCAATCAACCTCTAAATTGCAACAGGTTTCTTAACGGCATTGCAAGCATTGTCAGTAGAAACATTAAAAAATGGAGTAATTTTGTTCTTTCTGCCCTAACAAATGTTCGGTCTTGAAATTTTAGCATAGAAATTATTGCAGCACTGTTCAATACTTAGGTTTGCCTTCCTGTGGAGTGCCTTGAATCGCTTAGTTATCTGTGCCTAGAGCAGCAGAAATTAGTGTATCCCTTCTTTCCACCATTACATCCTCAAATTTAACAGGATAATATAATCCTGATTCACAGGGGAATAGGAATAATAATATTGGATTACACATTTTCAAAACAGTCAAGCAAAAAACTGCATCTCCTCTCTTACAATCTAAAGACTACGCGCTTTGTAGTTTAAAATTTACCTGGACTTTGATGCTTTCACAGATGAAAGTTTTGGGAAGCAAATATGAGCTACACAATGCACATACAGGTACATTTCTGCATCATACCTGCAGAAAGCACTCTGTAGCAACACTCTTTCTAGAAACTCCTCTCCACTGTCCCCTAGAGCTCTCAGTTATCTGCTATGCTAACATGTATTTTTCTACCAATTACAGAAGAGCCTAAGGGTAAGTAACTAATAGCATACCACCTAAGTATATCGCACAACTACTCTAATTTTCAGTCAGACCTTTGCAGCAGGCTGGAGATGAAAAGTTATCAACAGCCATCGCTCACTAGAAAATATTTCCCTCCTTTTCTCCTGCTTGTCGCTGAAAATCACATCTACTGTTGCAACACCTGATGTGTGCAGTCTCCTCAGGACAACTGAAGCTCAGACAACCAGCGTATGAGCAGACTATTTGTTTTGAATTAGACAAAAACTTCCTTGAGTCATTTCTCATAAATCAAACAGCTGACATTAAAGAAAACAATGAATAAGCTGCTTTGGCTTAACAAGGGTAATGAACAAGTGCCAAACAGATTTTAACTGATAATCCAAAATGATCTGAAACAGGCTGGCTATGCTCTGATCTGTAGCGGTAGACTAGTCTTCACTGCTCTAAATTTAAATTATGGACCATACTGTAATATCTAGAAGCTGCTTTCCATGAATATATATATATATTTACCATGAAAAGCAGCTTGTAGATATTATATATATATATATACATATATATATGTCAGTGCATACTGCTTTAGTGAAGAATAATTCAGAGAGGCTTGTATGCACAGGGTTGATTTACGGAACTGTGTTAACTCCAAAACTTCCTATCATTAGGAACTTCTGACCATAAAACATGCTCACTCTGCTTAAGCAAATGCAACAATTCTTCAATAGCACCTTATCCCACAACACTTCCACTATGCCTGGAAGGCGTTTTCCATCTGTGAGTGAAAGGATCTGCATCACCCAGCTTTTCACATCTGGCCAAAAGAGTTCTCCTTATCAAGCACCTCTCTGCTCAGAGTTGAAGCTCTGGGATTCAGGGAAGAGGCAGAACCTTTAAGTAGTCAAACTAAAAGTCAGGTTAAATGATCTAATCTATGAAAGAGAAGGTAGATTTTTCACCAGATTTTGCTTTACCTTAAAACAAGAACAGAAGCAGAAGCCAACAAATCATCTGAGATTAAACAAGAATCTTCCCAAACGTTCCCATCCAGCAATTAAATGAATGAGTTTTAAAGACTAAAAAAATCCTATTATATATATATATATAAATATTACAGATATTTATAAAACGCTTTTATCACCAGTGAAGCTGGGACTGAGTAGAAGATGAAACACTAATAGAAACAACAGCAAGAGATTAAAATCATGGAAACGTCTATGAAGTTCTGACCCAGTTAGTTTAACTCCCATGCCAGCGAGAAAAAATCTGTTTGCACATAGACCCTTTGTAGACATGATTTTGAAGATGGATCTTGTGATTTTAGGAAAGTATAAAAATAACTTTTATGTATGTCTATAGCTTTTTTCTTCATGGCATCCCTTTAAGACTGTTTCTTGTGTCTCGGTATCCCACACCTTGATGTGGGACCAGAACAGGAAGCTAAAATGCCAAGTGACTGGAAGAAAGACTGTGCTTGTGGGTACTCCTGACCACACCAAATGCAAAGAGTACAAAGAGCTCATTCTCTCAAGCCTCCCAAAGCCATTTCCACCCCAAAGGGCTGTACAAAAGCCTCAGATAAACATCCAGATCTTTGATTGTTTATTCAAACTGAACACTTCACAGGTTTTTGGAGACTAGCCCATCACTAGAAGGAATAAGAAACTTTCCATACCCTGAATCGGAGAGCTTTTGTCTCCTTCACGGCCATGATCAAATAACTTTTTTTTCTCTCTCATTTTCAGATTTCATTCAACAGACAGAAAAGCACACAAGTACAATGATTCAGGTGACTTTTCCTTTTAGAATTTACACAGATGAACATAAACAAAACCAAACAATTTATAAGAGCAGCCCAAACAAATCATACAAAAAGCCCAGACTATAGGTCAAATTCCATTCCTGCAACAATTTTACCCAAAACAGATGTACAACTAACCTTACAAAAACAAGTGAGCCCATATTTTGGCTGCTGGTTAAGAACCTCCTGTGCAGTCTATCCCTAGCAAGGGTAGAAGTAAGATATTCCAGACAAAACAAACAAACAAACAAACAAACAAAAAACAGTACTTATTCATAGTGAGAAGTATTGATTAAGGAATTTCATCATTTAAAAAGTAATCACTATTCCTCCACCATGCCCTCCATCCACACCCACAACAACTTTTTTTTTTTTTTTTTTTTTTAATTTTAAATTGAGAATAACGCTGATCCTCAAACTCAGGATTATTTTTCCATAATCCACTAGACTTTCTGGTCTACTTTTAATGACTTCAAGATCCTGCATGTGACTCTGAATCTACACAAAGACATTATTTAATTCTCCTTATTCTTTCAATAGTTGTTCAATGAAAACTTGGCATTTCAAAACCTATGAGCTCGGAAGATTCATTGAGAGAGAGAGTTTATTAGAGACCTGTCTGCCAAGCACCACAGGATAAATCCTGGCCCTCCCTATGCTCATAACAAACCCACTAACAGATGTTAAGGTCTTACAAAAAAAAAATAAATCCACAACATGGACAAAGCACGGAGAATTCTCCCTCAGAGGAGAAATTTCCCTCTGAGCAGGGGCTCATGAAAGTGTCAAGAGGCTCACAATGAAGACAGTTTTGAGGTGTGCACAGTTCGAGTATGTGATTCTGGGCTAAGTCTAAGTGATCTCTGAAAGGCCAGTCATATTTCCCAGTGGGAAGAGAAGACAGCAATTGTTTGGAGCTAGGAGTGCAAAGTGTCATAGTTAGCAAAGGAGAAATACAAAGGAGAAAATTCTGTGTCACAACTAATTAAATAATACCTACATTTTTTTCCTAAGATTAGATAATTTGAAGATAAGGGCTAGAGAGGCTTTTAGGCAAACCAAGTCGAAAGGCAGCTGTCCCAGCTCAATATGTATTGAGCTGGAGAATAAAGATCACTGAAGCATGAAAGGCATAGCATAAGAGTAGCTATGAATCTAATTACTTGAGTAATTGGATGAAAATATACCCCACCCTAGATATAAGCAATGGCACTTTTAAAGTAAACTAACATATAGGATGTCAATATATGATAATCAAAAATATGTAGCATAGCTCTTGGACTCTGTAGAATCAATAGATCTCCTGGTGGTGTTGTAAATAGCTTCATTTGCATGGGTCTCTATATCATCCTTTAACCACCCTCACCCAGCTCCCTATTAAAAATAAATCCAAATTGAATGATGTTCACGATTCACTGTGCTGAGCTGGCACTCAATACGCTGTCTTGCTCTCCCAAGGTGTGGATCATACCACAAATCCATGTGCCCACTGTCATCCAGCGCATGGGGCTTTGGGTTTTTTCCAGGAGGGTGGGAAAGGAGCACGATTTTACATCTCTGGACATTTTCACTGCTGACCATGTAATTTCTGTTACAGCTTTTGTTAAATGCCACTGCTAGTTAAAAAAAAAACAAGTATACTGTTATTATTTGTTTCTTTTGCTCTGATTCTGTTCAAGGCATGTCACGCATACAGCATCTCTGCAGCCAAACGGCATCACCAAACAGCTGAGGCAAACGACTCTCCTCCAGTTCCCGGGCCATCATTTCAGACTTCTTCCCATTCCCTCTTGATTTTATTTTAATTTATTCATGAAGGGGGAGAATGAGGAAGTAAAGGGAGGGCTTAGCTGGGGTTGGTCTGAATCTGCAAGGGTCAGAGGTTTCAAATCTTCTCCTAAATGATTTCTGCGTGCTGAGTTTCATAAGGGAAAAAAATGTTCCACGCTTTCTCCAAGTGGCACAAAAGCACAAGCCCAGTTCTTTTGAGTAACAAAGATTGCTTCTGAGCAGCTTTTCCCGCGGCACTGAGTGATGTAAAGGATGATTGGCAGATTGCGTGGCTCTGAATAAATGAATAGCATACATATGCTCTTTTTTTGTTGTTGTTTTTTCTTTCCTCCTCCAAGAGGGTTTCAGTCTTGTTTCAGAGAATGCACTTGCAGAGCAGCACCTGTGGTTTGCTGGATCTTTCACGAGCTGGGACCTGGCTGCCTGACAATCCCATGGCTAAGGGCTCGCTTAATAAATGCTTCCAAGTCAAAAAGCCATTTTTATTCGGCTCGTTTCTGGCGCTGCGGGTCCGAGGACTCGATCCGCACTCTCACACTGCCATCTACTGGCGCTCCGGCCGCCCCCAGCTCCGCAGAGTGAAGAGCACGAAGCCACCCTGCTCTGACAGAAAGGACGGCTTTGGGTCTCCTATTAGCAAGGACTGATGGCTGTATGTTTGATCCAAGACAAGCTGGATACACTTGCTGTGCAATCTCATACACGCGGCTCATAAAGAAGTAACTCATGTTGTTTTACTTGATGTTAAAAAAAAAAAAAAAAGGAAAACAAAGTTCATCATTGTTTTTTGGAAAAGAACAAAATCTTGTAATAGTATCCAGAGAAGAGACAATTCTCTCTGAACAGCTGGCCAGAAGTATTTCCTTGATGGTGTTAATTGTGGAACTAAAACTTGCTGATGTGTCTAACTGGGACAGCATAGCGCCCTGCCTTATATCTAGCCCTAATCAGCTCTGACGGTTTACATGGGGTTTAGCAAATAGATGGTTGCCAAAGAATCATTTCCACTTATTGTCAAACACGACTGTAGACTGTATTTACTTTTCAAAGACTATTATTGATCTGCAGTTGCACAGCGACCATCCATTTCATTTATTCCCCGCGTCCCTAACAACGGCGTCACAAGTTCCTGGCGTAATGGAATCGAATCATTTGGAAAACTGCCAGTTCCACGTGAGTTACCTTTAACTTTAAGCAGGCTAGAACTGCTGCCACGTTGTTCTTCCCTCAACATGACTTACTTAATAGCACTCAAAACCAGCTTGATCCTATCACCCTCTGAAGCTGGAGGTGTGTTCTGAGGTTGAAAGGTAAAGGTATGCTAACTCCTCATCTTGGAACGACAATGCATGAATCAAGCCATCAGTAACACATGAACTAAGGCACAAAAAAAGAATAAAAATCAGAACATCTTTCACTGTGGCATTGCCAAGGTCACTTTCTTGACTTTTGCAGAGTTGAAGAATCATAACTTACAGATTGCATTCGAATTAACAGTGAAGAACTAGCCATAACTTCTGAACAGAATTTGGTTTTCAATATGCTAACAGACCTTACCTTTGTGTGAGGAAAGTTTCCTTTATGCAGCTGTCTACAGGGAAAAAACTTAGGGCCCACTCATCTGGCTGATGACAAAACAGAAACATATTCCCCAGTGAATTAAACAATCTTTGCATGAAAAGGGAAGATTTAACATTATACCTTCCCTTTGTGTGAATACTGCTATGCCTCTGGTAAAGAGACATCAAATTATTCTGACCATCAAATTATTCTGACAGGTCCAGTAAAACTGTAAGGCTCATAGACTGTAAAATTTTCTAAATATAGGCTACCAGATCAGAAAATAACAATGCCATGCAATTTTGGTGACCAGTAATGAAGCCAAAGACTACCGTTTCATAGAATGACAGCAAGAAACATTCTGGCAGTGACTCACAGGTTAAAACTCGTCTGTTAATAAATCTACTTAATCTTCAGGTAGCACAAAAATAAACCATTAATTAATAAAAGGCAAACTTAAGAGAAAACATTATTCACCCAAGCTTAGCTGTGATACCTTTCCAAGAGTTCTGAAGAGCTAGTGATTCTGCAATAAACTTCTATTAAGTTAAAAAAAATCCTCAGGTGGTAAAAGTCTTCCTGACACCAGACTGTCTCCTTAGTCACATGGACACCAAAACTGCCCATGCATGAAGACACTTTGCCCCATCCTTATCAACTCCAAATTTCTTTATATTGATTCCTGAACTCATCATCTCCAGAGCTGGATTCCAAGAACACCAAGCTAGATATATTTCTATTCCAACTAAGTCTGGAAATCCCTAAATTATTGTATTAGACCCAGTACAGTGGTTTACCTGTCCTTGTTTCTTTCCGAGTGCAGTCAGAACAGCTAATCAACAAGATACAAAAGGGTCAGCAAATCTAAATATTTAATTGTCTTTCTGAGTGGTGATTCATCTATCCAGAGTGGTTATCGCTACATCCTATCTGGTTTTGGAACCGTATGGTCACATCAAAGTAGCATTCTTGGCCACAGTAGCTCTTGTGCCAGGTCAGCTATTAGGACAACACTGCTGTACTTACAGCCATAATACATCCTCCAGAGCAAAGCAAGAAGACCAGATATACCACGTGAATTTATCCCCCTTTGAAGTCATCAAAACATGATAAAATGCAAGTCTGAAGGTTATAACCACCACTTTAAAAGTCCAGTCCTAAATCTTCACTTCAGAAATTAGTGCCACTGGTTCTATCTCTAGGATCTAATCAGTATTTCTTCTTAGTTTTTAACATACTACTACAATTTTAGGGGCTATCACCTGTGGTTTTGAATTACGGACAGGAAAAGAAATGAGAGCAGAGAAGTCATTTCATTTATAATAGCAATGTTTTGGGAGATTCACCACCTTGAAACTTAGTATGCAAATGGCACATAATGAATACAAAGGGCTTATGAAGAGCACTATATGAGAAAGGTAGGTAAGTACTTTGCTCTCAGTCAAACGCACTAAATGATGAATCAATCTGAGTTACAGAACATTACAACTTTTATACCTCTTTTTGGAGCTGGCTCACTAGCAGCAACAAAACTACACAGGAATTTTTTCCATATGAGATTTTACCAAACTCTTTTTAGCACTACATTTTTTATTATATTCTTCAAAATCAGGTAGAGAATTTTAAAATGAAAATTTCTTTTCCACGCTGTATGCTTCAGGGGATGTAAAGGTTAAAAATATTTTAAGTTTAGCAAAGCTATATTGTCTTTTCAAAGAGAGCAATGTTTGGGGAAACCGAATATTTAGCAAGTGATTTATATCCACTTTTAATTAAATTTAAAGTGAAAATGATCAGTGAACAATGTAATGAAAATAAGATGACGGATCATTTTTGAAATCTGAAGAAGGAAAATAACTTTATCAGGAAAAAAAAAAAAAAGGCACATCAACTACATTTACCAGTTTGTTTTATTCTTCTGTCAGTTTTAGGAGGGGAAGATACATACATAAGAAAATGTGTGTACTGTTATGTAAGGGTTTTAGGTGGGCAACTCAACAACCTGTTGGTTTCACTGAACATCTGAAGTAACCCCGCATCACTCATCAAACAAAACCTTTGCAGTTAGCATTCCAGAAAGTGTTTGGGCAATATGCATTGCTATGCTGTTCACTGACAGCTTCACCAAATTCTCTGCACTGCAGAAACCAGCTGTTACAAACATTTTCATGTTGCATTACAAGGGTATCCACTGACTGCCACAACAGTAGAACTGAAGGAAACAAGAACATGGGGGCCCTGAGTGTTATGACAGTGATCTGAAAAAAGGCTCCTGACTTCTAAAAGAATGACATTCCTGTCATGTGCACCATTACTTGTGGCAGACCCAAATTTGGCTCAGGTGATTCCTTTGACTACTGTTAGGTCAGCTTGGACCCTCACTTCAGAAATCCTTGTTTCCAATTTGCCAAGTATCCTATAAAATGGGCTTTTTAAGATTTATCAGCAATTATTTTAACCTCATCACTATGAATGATTCTGATTGTTTAATTAATTTGTAGCAACACTCAATATAGAAAGTAATTCAATTCACAACTCATAATAAAAGGGACCAGTAGAGAAGTGGATGACATTTTATACTGCCTCACCAAATATGACATTTTTTTGCCAAGATACAATGCTGCAAACCTTCCCATAATGCACTCCTTCTGAGAGTCTGCTAACAGAAATTTCACAATGAGGTATTCCTCCAGTGCTGAAGTTTGAAGTAGTATCTTTTTACCTACATCAATCTTTTTAGCAGTAGGTCAAAAAAAAAAAAAAAAAAGACCTCAGCTTGCAGAAATAACAGTTAATAGAAAAGTGAGTTTCATGTTCTGTCTGTACTCTGACTGGAACTCAAGTTTGAGACGTTTTTGCACAGATTTGCATTAGAATGTAACCCAACCAGTGGCTGAAGATTGGTCATTGCAATCTGTTGTAACTCTGCCAGTCTGGATAATGGACATATCAAAATTATCAAGCCATATCACCAACCATACCTGCTTTAGAATTTTTTTTTTATAAATGGCAGTAAAGCATATGGAACTTGGATCCCTATGAATTAGTACTCATAGTTGGATTATCTAATCAAATATCAAAGTACACAATCATGCATTTAAGACTTCTCTCACTTGGGCAAATTCTTCAGTCTAACAAGGAGCAAGCTCAGCTTGTATCCACTTTGTCAGAATGGCTACTGGAAATTATAATCTCTCTTCTGAAGCTTGTGGTCATTTTCAGATCTTATGAACTCTGTCACATTTGGCTAAAGCTGTCCAAGGATTTGGACTTCATTTGTATTGTCAGAAAGACTAACAAACATGTCAACGGCTGCATTAGCCTCTCTTTCCTAGGAAACCAGGATGATCTTGTTTTAGTCAAGAACATGGCTTTTGGTTTTTGCACCAACAAAATCAAATCTAGCTTGACAAAACACAACTTATTTTAAAATATGCATCTCAGCACTCTAGTGCACCTGAACTCATTGTTTTTACGGCACTGACAAGAATTTACTGTATTTTTTTCCCAATCTATTTCAATTACACTTTTATAATGGCAGAGTAATGGCAAGATTAGTTCATTTTGTCATGATTGAAACTTGATTAACATATTAAATAACCTCTGTACAGTAATTAACTCTTTTAAATGCAATGCCCGATACATTCTTCAGCTTTTTTTCTTCACACTTCTAATGAAATAGTTACAATCAGCAGTACAGATACTTCTCTACAGTATTTTTAGGAGCTAACCCAAAGTTTCACCATGGGCAGAATACCAAAAGGTATGATTTTGATAGGCCACTGGAGAAGACTTTTTATTTTGAAAGAATCTGGCACATAACTTTCAATATAAACACAAATAAATATATGATTTGGGGGAGAAATTCCAAATATTCCCTATGCAGTCGGAGCACCGTGAGGATACAAAATTTATATCTATATACTTCAGTGGGAACAGTGTGAAGCTGAATTATAAGAAACTTTCAGTTCCATTATGTAAAATGGCATTATAGTATTTTGCAGGATGTATACACAAAAACCTAATAATAGTGATTTGATACTATTTCATAACTACGGACAACTTTAGGCAAGGCTTCTAAAGAGTGATTACAAATCCTTTAGTGTCTACATCTTGCAGAGACTTTTTATTCCTTTGGAAGCACTTTAAACATCTAACTTCCTCTGTCATGAGCACCCACAGAAATTGCAACATCTGTAGCCTGATATTCCTGTGTTCCAAACACCCTCTTGAAATCCAAAATGAGAGCAGCAGTCACGTCAAGCCAACCCATTTATGCCAGATTTTCAGCCAGCTTTTAAATACAACTGGGTTGTTTGCTTTTTTTTCCTTTTGTGTGCACAGAGACATGTGGAAAGAATTGAAATGATTAAAAAATGGATTTTCAGAATCTGTCTATCCAATTCATAGGATGCTTCAAGCTAGCAATGGTAGATGAAACAAAGTGCTCAAACCTGAATTAAATAATAGCTGTATATGTTGCATCCAAAGACAGAATCGTAGTTCAAGAAGAGGTATGAATGCACAATAAGGATTTGACTTTCTTCTCCAACCTGGAAGTATGGCTCTTCCTAATTCTCTAGGTTCAAGCTCTATTCTGTAGGGAGGAAAGCAAATTTCAGCTTGGTTTTATGTAGCACCTTTCCTGCTGGTCTCATCCACACAAGAGAGACTGATGAAGAGCAGTTGCAATCAGAATATCAGAGAGCAGTGATGGCTGACTGCTCACTAAGGCATGCAGGTCCAGGAGCCAAGGACAACAACACCGCCAGCAGCTCAGGGTCTCATCAGGAAGAGCATGTCCTACTGCCCTCAGACAAGGCAAACAGTGTAGGCCCAGAGTTCATAGCAAGGTTCAACCAGAAGATCATCAAGTTTGAAATGATGATACATGTCAGATGTCAAGCCGGTAAGTTAATTCACAGACCAGGATCAGGTCTGGAGAAGTTATTCAGTGTTGGACACAGCCTGGTGGTCACACAGAAGGTCCATAGTTACAAGACCAGTCCAAAATTGAGCTGGGAAGTCAGTCTGTGAGTAGAGTCCAGATCAATGTGGCCCTTGGGCAGACACAGCAATAATTGTAGATCTGGGGATAAGCACATCTACAGTTCAGCTCAGGCAGAAACTGAAGGACCAAAGCTGAGTTTAAATAGACCATCAAAGCTTGTGCTCAGATGAGGTTGGTTAGGGCACAGTATAAATGGGTCCTAGGCTATTTTTTGGAAAGGAACAGAATGCCAAGCCTTTTAACAAAAAGCTTAGGAATGAAGATCAAATGAATGAAGGTTGCTCCCAGGCTTGAAAAATATGCACATAGTACATCATATCAAGTACGCTTATAGACCTAGCCTCTCCATAACAACAGTATTTCGCTTATCAGCAGAACAGCATCTCAGCTTCTCCCTATGCACCAGACATCAATGACTGGGCATCCTTCAGTCACCTTCATTGGCTGCCCAGAGTCCCAAGTGCAAGACATGAAGGTGTGCTGCACAGCAGCTAGGTCACCCATGCCTTAAAGCAGAAACTTGCCCTCAAGACACCCCTTCTCCCCAATATTCCCAACCAGCACAGCTTCTGCTCTGCCATATCACCAGGCTATGTCCATTGAGAAGGTCCTCCTCCTGACCCACCACTGTGCCTTCCTGTGTTCCCTATATGATCAGATGTCTTTCCTCCCATCATGCGATCCAAGAATGGCCATTGCACACACTGGGACTTCAGGATGCTGAGAGATCTGCCTGTGTGGGATGTGATCATGCTGATTATTTTCATACAGAAATGTAAACGTCAGCAACAAGTATCTTTGTCAGCTTTCCAAACAATGAACAATATGCTCATTCATGGAGAAAAGGGATTGTTTCTGAACACGATCTCTGCCTTCAGGCTTTAGGACAATGCCTTTTTAGTGGTCTCCATGCAAACTTTGGTTGAAATTATGTTACTAATTGGCAGGATTTTTTAATTAAAGCACCAAATGGCAACCTTAATGCACAGGATATACAGTCATTGGTTTTTACTTTGAATTTCTTTTATTATAAAAAGTAAAAGAAAATAGTCAGCAAGAAGAGGAACTGGTTACTACAAAAGCATTATAACTACTTCAGTCCCTAAGTAGAAACACACAGTAATTAATCAATTAATGTAGTTCAAGTACATCAATAAAAAGTATAGTATATACTATGAAGTCAGCATAACCTTTTTTTAATTATTCTGTGAATGATCTAATGTTGTAACACAATCAAGTCACTCCGTATTTAGAGCACTATAAGCACAGAGCAGAATTAGAACCTAAATTAAAAAACTAGTCCACATTAATGAAATAAAATATAAAAAAAATTGCTTCTTTCATAGATTCATAGATTTATAGATTCATTAGGTTGGAAAGGACCTACAAGAACATCTAGTCCAACCATCCTCACACCACCATCCCTACCCATCAAGTGAACTGGTGAACTTCAGTGAGTTTGATATTCACTGTGGAATAAAAATGTCAGTTTCCACAGACAGAGCTTGAATCAGAAAAGCAAATCCTTTAAAGCAATAATCTTAAGACTTAATTATGTACTCACACCCACATAACTTCAGCACATATTTACAACCAACTATTAGCTTGAATGTGTTTTGAATAAAAAAGAAATTCTACTGAACTTAAGAATAAGTTAAAATGGTCACAAAGACTTTTTAATAGATTTTTTTTAATAAGAAGCTTTATTATAAGTATTTTTAGGAATCAATAAGTACTACTAAGGAAATACTTTCAGACCCTTCGATGAACTGTTTCACGTCTAACTATTCCTTGCTATCCTTTGCATTTAAAGTATACAGTTACCGGTTATTTCTTCATCACTATAATTTCACATACACATACTTGCACACTTATTAATGAACTTATTTTTGCCTGCAGCTGTAAAAGGTGTACTTAAAGCAAATTCTGCTCATCTCAACAGTCTGAATGCATACCCTCAGTCTCTGAGCTCCAGAATTAGAATGGACAATATCTTTTCAAGGTTTCAGAGTTCTCTGTATAAAGAAGGGCTAAATTGTATTTAATTCTTTTTCAACTCACAGTCTGGTGAACATGATTACAGAACAAGATGTATTGTGCTGAACAACAACAACAAAAGTGTTGTAAGCACTCCATGTGTGGTAACAGATTATGCTTCAAGTGAAACTGTGAGTCCACCAGCTAGATCCTTATCTGTAGACTTAAATTGCAAGCCCTTGGAAATAACTTATTTGATTCCTTGGAAAAAAATTAAATGGAGTCAATGTTTTGTTATCTTTGATCATGCTACTTAAAATATTTTTTTTTCTTATTCCATAATTGGGTTTGCAGTTGAAAAAGGATCATGCATTTACGATTCTGAACACTGCTTAGTCTTTATAATCTCATCTGAAGACCTCCCCTGATGTTGTGTGTGTTGTTGTGTGGCATTGATTTCAGAATAAGCTTCCAAGTCAAGGTGTAATCTGTTATATAGACAGGCTCACTGCATGTTCTTATATCTGAAACATCCCTGGAGGCTTTTACCATTTCTCAATGTCATAGATGATAATCTTTAAGGAGCTGAAATCCAAAATTACTGAACATATAGTATCTCACTTACCTCAAGTACCACACACAATAATTACAGTGAAGAATCCTATAATTCAAAATAAAAGATGCATATAGGGACTAGTCCACAATGTACTGAGGTTATATCTTGATTTATAAAGTTATATTCCGAGATCACAAATTAATTAATTTGCTACAACTTTCCCCTCAACATTCCTTCTTGGAAAGAAAAATAGTAGTAATTTATTCCATAATGACTGCAAAAATCATTTTAAATCCTGAACATGTTCCCATCTTACTGTGTTGTATTGACATTTCTTTAAATGATTTTAGAGGTTATAACAGAACAAGATTGTTAAAATAAAAGTATATATAATGAAGCCAAATGAAAGTCTTTATATCCTGAATACAAACCAAAGAGTGAAATCTTAATGCTTCAAATACATACCAACAGGAGGAATAAGGATCCACTTAGGCTTGAAGAACAAATGCTGACTAAATTATTAACTGGTATTGACTTGTAAAATCATACTCTCCAAACACATATGAAAACATCCCTGTATTCCAAACTGACACAAAAATTCTGTGGCTCAAAGCATTCCTACAGTGATGAGGAGGTTAAACTACTAACCTGCAAAATGTAGCCACCTGTGCAGTGACCCTATTTAATCACACCACTTTTGTACTGAAACTAGATAACATCTTGCTCATTTCACTACAGAAAACAATGAAAAATGAAGAGTTTTTGAAGCTGATGTTAATCACACAAACATTAAAACTTGCTGAGCTTAATTTGAAGAAAAAAAAAAGAAAAAAAGGAAGTTGTGGAGCTTTATAGTCTTCAGTAAATGGCAGGAGATTCAGGGGTTTCACTGACACTTGTGTCACAGACAGGAAAAGCAATTTTAATAAGCCACTGAAACTTAGGTTCAATTAGATACTACTATATAATCTCACAAGAGTTGAATTAGGTACTTACGATTGGCAGGCGCTTAAAGCACCTTGCTCAGTCAACACAAATGAAGGCATCCTGTATGTTTCTTTTTCTGTTTAGGTCACCCACATTTCAGAGGAAGGGATCTATCTTGTTCCCTTTTCACCATTTTCTTTGTCAATCACCTAGTACAAAAGTTTAAATTATTTGAAAGTCCCCAGTCCTCAATATAAAATGAGATAGAAATAGCTACCAAGCTCACACTGCGTATTCTCTACACAAGAACTACTTCTGACTGTTAATAACAAACTTATAAAAGACAATGTCAGAGTACACTCATGAATCTGGTCAGTTTTCTAATTATTTTCTGAACATGTGTAGCACAAATGAAACATCAGCAAATAATGTTCAGAGTATTTGGAACTCTTCCAACCCCATTTTCTCTAACTTCTTTTTTTTTTTTCTTTTTAATTTAACTAGAAGAGACAGATACAGTTAAAAATAATTAAAGAAAAATATTTCTTTAAAGTACACTTGCAGTAATTGCCATTTTTACAAGCCTCATCCATGTATGTTTAGTGTTTGTCCCTAGTTGATCTTGTTAACATTCAATGAGTGATAAATTTAAGGAACAGATTCTCTAAACTTCCTAAAGATAGCTGAATGCAAGACATTTTAACGTTAAATTCTCTCAAGAACATCACTGAGGTAGGGAGAAGGGAACAAAGTATTCATATCATAGAATCTTTTCAGTCAGAAGGGGCCTTTAAAGGTCACCTAGTCCATATACCTGTTTATTATTTATTATTTACACTTAGAATTCTGAACATTTCACCGCATTAAAAAAAATCCCCACATTCTACATTGAGAACAAAACCAATACACAATGCAGGAGTAGTTCAGAATATTTCCTCACACCAAAACATAATCCCATTTAGGTCTGTCAACCTTAATCCAGTACGTGGATCAAAGGTTTGGAGAGGGGTCTCATTCAAAATCCCCATTGTGCTGCTCACAGCATGGAGGAAAGTTATCTCCATGCTCAGCACAACGGGGAGTAAGCATGGCCAATACAGCCCTGGTGTGGGTCCCAAATAGCTTTCTCAAACAACTATTTTCAAATTTGAGACCTCGAGGAGCAGTGCCAACTCCCTTTTGAAAAATAACGTATTCTTCAGATATCATTTAGAAGAACATTACCAAGACGAACCCTTCTCCTGTCAAGGCAGAGGTAGTCTGCCTTGCCATCCAAGAACCAGGTCCAGTTCCACCTACCATAAAAGCACTTATTTGAATTTAACTTCTGTGTTGAACATAATCTTTACTACGATCTGATATCTCCTTCATAATATACTTCCTACACAACAAGCAACCTCTTTCACCAGCTCAGCTACCAGTCTCAGCATATAGATCATGAAAAAGTCATTACGGTAATATAATTTCTAGTACTTGCATTTTCACTATAGCAAAATCTCACAGGGATCAGACCCACTTATGGTCTTAACTAAAACTAGCCATCTGACTTAATTAACATTTAGAATTCATCAAACATTGCAGGGCTCATACTGGGCTCTGGGGCAGCTCGGCAGTACTCACAATGGGCTCCTGCTGGGTCTGTATATCCGGTAGCAGCGTTATATACCACCAGCCAACACGCTTGGTGTGAAGGGAGGGGAAGAATGAAACTGAAAAATCAGTTTCACAGTATCTCCACATCACGCACGATGTACCTTGCAGTATGGAGAGCACACAGATGTAGAAATCCTAGGAGTAACAGTAGTCAAAAGAAATATACAAGTCCCATGTAAATCTACTAAACGGATTCTAACCCAACAAGAGTTTTGTCTTTCTTAATATGTTTTCTGTGTAAGTAAGTAATAAGTTCTGAATCTTTACTTCTCTCCATGTATATACCTCCACACACGCACATACATTATAATAATAAAATGTTGTTTATCTGAAGAAACCACACACATTTTTTGGGCTGCCCAGAGTATCTAGATATTCAAGGACTTAGGTTCTATGATTGAGAAAAAAGAAGTCAGAAGGATGGCTTATGTTTACAGTGTTTACTGCTTCAGTAAGCCCTACATTTTTTCATGACCTTTTCAAAGCATATTCTTTTCACACAAGAATTTCTTTTTTTCTCTGTCCCTGAGTAGCACCCAAGAACAATAATAACCTCAAGAGGTATAGTGAGGCTTCGAAAAACTTTAAATGTAGTGGATTGATTAATTAGACTTCCTGACTTGAAGGGTTTTCTTTTTCCATATTATGCAAAAAATGCACTTGAATTAATAAATCATCTTCATTAAGCACTAACAAGAGGGTAAGGACAGATAAGGTATTTAAAAACAGTGATGTTGAAAAAATTTCAGCTGTATAAATATACCTTCCCAACACACAAAAGAAAAAGAAAACTTAAGGTTTTGGCTTTTTTTAGGTTTTAAAAGAAAACTTCAACAGTTTATCACAAATTTCACCCACAATTTGAATCCTTACCTTCCAGAAACTTCAAGAATTATCTTGAAGTTCAAGACCCTCTGCTATTCAGAAAGTTCATATACTTCCTTTTTTGTTCTGTTTTATAAAGAAAAGGACTGAGTCCTATATTTTGTCATATCTGAAGACTCCAGTTTTGTCTAGATACAAAGCCCGTACATTGTTTTCACTGTATACCAGTTGCTGCAGGCACTAAGAAGGGAAGATGCAAGTGCATGTGGAAAGGCAAAAGTACTGAATTCTGGCAGAGGTCTTTCCTCAGAGAATATTAATTTCCTATGGGACAAACAACAGATTTGGTGGCAGTAGAAATTTGACAACTCTATCTATCAATCCAACCAAGTTTATCATGAGGTTTAAGTGTTTCTTAACTGTCAAACTAAAACATGAACCTAGAGATAATAAACTGCATTCTGAAATATCTGCCAGAAAGCACATAGGGGAAAAAAAGGATAGAAAAGATGACTTCCAAACCATAAATAATATTTTTGCAGTCATGCTTGCATCCTTATTCCTGAAACCAATTTAGAAAACAATTGGACAGGGCACCCTGGGAATAAAGAATCATTTGCCATTAGACTTTAATGTGTGATTACTTAGTAATGTAATTGAAAGCATGACTGTAGTGTATTGCCAGCTTTCTATTGCCAGGAGATTACATCATAAATGATACTGAGTATTTCAAATCATTTTTTTTATTCCATATTTGTTGTGACAAGAAGTTTTACTAAATATTTAAGTTCATTTTTCTTTCTCAAATACTGCAGGATTAAGGATTTGCGGGAAAAGGAAGGATGGGAGAGAGAGCTCATGGTATGTCATATTTTCCTCATGTTGTTCCTAAAATAACTAATTGCCATGATTACACTGAGAGATTTGTGGTGGAGGCTGGTGATGCCTGAATATGGACTTTGATACTATGAATCAGAGTGAAAACAGAGAGCTCCCTGTGCAGCCTACCTCTGCTGGCGTGGCTCCTTAGAGATTGGCTCAGCTGCACTGATTTTAATCTCCTGAAGATCTGACCCCAGCCACAGGTACTCCTTGTCAAGCCTCATGGCATCTCCAGGCTAGATCCACAGCCAATGTAGCCAGAGACAAGACAGTGTGGACTTTCAGAGGAGACACACCTGTTCCCACCTGCTGAGAATCTGGACCACCAAAGTAGGCTGCATTGAAAACAGACTTATAGAAACCAAGGGTTCTCCTTTGCATGGATAGGACTGACTCAAAAGAGTATTTTTCCCTCACTTTTGTTTAACATTTTCCCTTGAGCATTCTGCAATTTTGCCAGCTGGCATGTAAAAAGTCCAGAAAGCTTTACTGGCAAGCAGAGCTTGTCCTCCCTTCATCAACTGATGTGGCTAAGACACCTGGCTATGCAATTAATTTCCTCTACCAGTCCATCTGGGATTGCAGAAATGACTATCGAGATAAAACAATGAAAGATTTAAGGGTTTTGGCACACTGGGATTTTTGCCTGTGTAAACAGGGAGACCGTCTACACGTCTTCAATTTAAAGGATCATGCTCTACTCTTCCTTTAACTTTAAAGAACCTACATAACCCTATCCACTGGAGCTGCACTCCCAAGAAACCTTCCCAGCCCAACAGTCCCCCTGTGTGCACACCACACACAGTCAATCAGCTTCAGAAGGACTGTGTTGCCACAAGGCTATCCTCAAATGCTGTCACATACATTTGGTGAATATCTTCAGGTCCCCTAAAATACACACTAGAAAGTTTGAGGCCTGAAGTTCCTGGGATTCAAAAAACATTCTGACCAGAGAATTCTGAGGAAACTGAGAAACTGAAATGCACAGCGTTTTCCTCTCCCTTTTTGCCCATTCTCGCACATTTTTCATCAACAAGCATGGAAGAGAGTGTGAGTAAGGATTCTGGCATTTGGCTCACAGATTTTGTTTTGTCTTTATCCCTTTTTTTACTGAATGTCAAATGACCACAGAGGCAATACAAACTCAGAGAACAACGGATGTTTCAAAATGGGATTTATTGTTCACAGGCAACTGCGTCTCTCTTCTCTCGCACAACTAGTACTGAAGCCAGGAAGGAAAGAATAAAACAATAACTGCAAGGTGGCAAAGAGTCTTCCCTTCAGAGGCAGATTCTGGGTTAACTTTCCCTCTGGTAGAAAACATGACTGCGTCTTGAGAGTTCCCCTTCAACTAAAAGGTGCAATTCATTTTTCAGGAGAAACTTTTTATTACAAGACTTCTTATAAAACTTATTTGCTTCCCAGCTGCTTTTACATAGTTTCTTAAACTGTTTTCACAGCACTGAATGATCGGAACAAACCAGATTACTTTCTTCTAATTTGTCTTGGTGACCTACTGTATACGTTAATAAAGGGATATTTTCTGCCTGTAGCTCTGTTTTCATTGTAGAAAGCTACGCCAGTTGCATTAAAATACTTTTAACCTATTTGGTTCATGACAGTGGAAGTACCAGAGCCTTCTGGGCTTTGTAATATAATAGCACCCCTTTATCACGTTGAATGGTTTATTGGAACCAGCTTGTACAGATGATTTAGTTTACCATAGTGAGGCCACTACTGCAGGGCTCCAATCTCTGCTTGGGGACTCTTCCGCAATTTTCAGTGTTTTCAGTTTGGCCTGCAAGTGGGTTTTGCTTTTTGGATTGTTTGTTGGGATATTTTTGCTTCTTTGTTTATTGGAGGGCTTCCTTTCAACTACAGTATTTTTCATGTAACTTCATTTATTATTCATATTATTTTCCCTCTTGATATTCTTAAGACGTGAGCTTTTGTGAATAGGTGATGCCCACTCATTTTCACTAAAAGACAGAATTCTGTTTCGTCCAACAAGAGACAGAAACATTTTCAAACTCTATGGCATTCAGAAATAAAAGTAGACAAATTAAAATCAGTCACCTGCCTCAAACCACCAAACAGGTTTGATGCACTCAAGGAAACAGATAGCCAAACTATGGAAATAGTTCATTGATTGTGAAGAAGTACAAAGCACATCCAAAAGTGTCTGGAACAAGAAGACTGCAGGTGCCATCAATGGCGACAGTAACTCAGGAATAAAAGCACAGTTTATGCAGACTTATCAACAGTGAAGTCTCTTCTACCCAATGTTCTCACTGAGGACACAGAGGAGTACTTCTATGTCCTGTCTCAAGTTCCCTGATGCTCTCCAGAATGTCCCCACGGAAGGAACCCTACACCCTTGCACCAGGACCATCTCCCCAGCACAAGGACAATACGTAGCACTGTTGAAACAACATGTACTCACCTGACCTTGTCCACAGTCTCTCTCCCTCATGACAGGGAGGCTGTGCAAGAAGCCACTATGCTGAGCTGCACAGTGAGGTAATTTTGATGCAGGGCTGGCACAAGATTTGAAATTTGCTTCCTTTGTCTAAAGAAAAGATTTAAAAAAAAAAAAAAGCCAAATTTGAGTTTTCAATTTTTTTCCTTTCATAAAAAGCATATCCACCCACAAGAAAGTTTGACAAACAGAAAGTCTTAGGTCAAATCTAGAAGACTTGGTAAGCACTGGTTCAGAAGGATTGAGAGTATAAGGGACGTCATGAAAACAGAGAGAAAATTTGCACTAAGGAACAGAAGGAACTGTCATATAATGAAAGGACTAAAAGTAAAAGTCATGAAGGAAAATCCCAATCAGACAAAAATTATCCACAATAAGCATGGTTAACACTGGAACAGTAGCCCAGAGGCTGAGGAATTTCCATTCTTGGGGATTTTCATAACCACAGTAAGCATTTGAATAGCTGAATCCTACTTTGAACAGAAGAACCTCAAACAGGAAACAAGACTAGATGACCTCCAGAGGTTGCCTTCAACCTAAATTACTTCTAGGATTCTCTTTTAAGTTATGCTTACATACTCTCAAAGAAGGGTGATAGTAGGGGTTGAAAGGTACAAGCTCTGCTATCACAGGTACGGGATATAGGGTCTATTGCCACCGAGAAAATTGAAGAAAATCATTCAAGAAGTCTAAATGACAGACCTTCAAGAAAGTCAGTTATTTTTATCTGGTGTATAGCAATTATGTCTTGGTGTAGTACTAAGAAAAACCTACTTTGCCCATGGGCAGGATGTTGCTCTGTAAATATCTTAGAAAATACAATAAGAGAAGCTACAGATATGGACGTTCAATAAATTTAGAAGATGGAAAAAGGAACCATGTGATATGCATACTAAGCCATTTCAACAACTGTTCATTCTTATGAAAATGTTACCCTCAAAATATATTCAAGGTCAATGAAGCAACAGAATCTGCTACACAAGTACCAGTTGTGAACATTAGACACACAAAGCAGAGCTAATCTAGTTTGAACTCATGCCATTTTCTTCCAGTACTTGACTTTTCTGCATCAGACGACTTGAATTGGCCTGGACTCCATCAAATCTGGGTAGTTTGTCTAATATGGACAAATTTATTCTGGTGACATGCTGGTAATTGAGACCACCAAATACATTATTCTATTGAACTCTCGTCACATGTGAGTCCAAGTTCACAGAATTGCAAGGCAAAGACAGAATTCCAGTTGACCACAGAGCCCCCAGTATGTAAATTAGATTTGGCTAGTTCTGTGCAACAGAGCTATCAAGTGAACTGGTGAAATATACCATGAGAAACCAGATACAACAGCCTGAAGTAAACCACAGTTAGTTTGTCAAACATTATAAATACAGTTATGTTGACTTAAAAAAAATTATCCCTGCCAGTTAGTCCAATTTGGGGAATTACTTAGGAATGCTAGCTCATGGCTCAAAACGTATTGCCATAGTCACAACATATGGAATGTATTAAATGAATATTCCAAAATTCTTGTGGGATTCGTTTTTTATAAAAGGTCGCAACAGGTTCTTTATTTTCTCTTACAGCATTTTTTACTCGTTATATTACTGTACATCAAATGCAGACTGCTTCCCGCAGAACTCTGTCCTCGTATTCTAACCCTAAACCATCAAACACAGTATCTTTACCCAGTGCAACATCCATAACCTTGCCAAAAACACAGCTACATACTTGGTGCTTATTTCTTTAGGTCATAACTGAATTCAATGAGCCTGTAGAAAGAAGTACTTGCTGCAAGGAAAGTATAGCAAGTTAAGCACTTGCCTATTTAAGTTATTATTCTCCTGAACAGTTATAGGAATACAAAGTAATCTCCTGTAGTATTGACACAGATGTCACAGGTCAGACTCTCGGTTTATCGATATCCACCTAGCTCCATTGAATTCTACAGAAATTACTCCCCCTGAAGAGAGGCTCCTACAATTTTAAGATACAGTCAAGATCACAAGAATATTTTGGAGTATCAAAGAGCCTTCTGGCACATTTAAAATAGGAACAGTAACATTAGCTCCATCACCATCACTGAACTTGATAGTGGGAAATTACATATAGAAGCTGGAACTGTATCAAAAAGAAATTCCCGTACAGCATCACTGTGTGCTCTTAAACCACTGTGAGTTTTTGCCCCAGAGACAGGATATACTTCAATGATGTGTGAAGTAATCTCTCTGTGTACTTTGTGGTTAGGTTTACAATTCTCTCGTCATTCCTCAAGATAAAACAGTACTAGCCAAAGGAAAAGGTTTATATTAGAGTAGGGATCCTGCGTGTCTTTTTTTGTTTTGTCCTTTGGTTTGGGGGTGAGGTGTTTGGTTGAGGGCTTTTTTGTTTGTTTGTTATTTTTGTCTCCATCAGAACAAAGTTTTCCTACCTAAAAAGCCTACCATAAAAAGTCTAAAAAGACTTAGGTGATTAGAACAAAATATTCCTTTATTCTACTACCCTTCATTAGACTTGGTTTTTACACCAGTGTCACAGAAATTTCTCCAAGTAAGATTAAACTAGATAATAGTAGTATCCTCTCTTCACATTCACTCTCCAAATCACAGCAGGCATCCTGGTAATAAAATTTCATAGCAGAAAAATGCAGAAACAACACAACTGATGGACTGTGTAGAAATAAGGCTGCATCAATAAATGATCAGGTTTTTATTTGGCTACATGTATTGCAATAAGGTATCCTGATAAGCACTCTGGGGGTACATACCCTCTTCAGAAACATATACTGAAGAAACATTACCAAATAGAGGTATCTATTAGTATATTATGAGACAGGAAAAACATGATCCCTCTATCCTCCACTCAAAATCAGTGTCATGCCAACTGCCTGATAGTGACAAGCCTACAAAGGTAAATTCTAGCTGTACTTGAAGATGATGCCTTCTCTACATAAAAAGTCAAAGTATGAATGTAAAGCAAAGTAATTACATCAGTCTAACACTGTATCTGGACATGCTTATTCACACATATAAAAAACAAAAACAAAACCAACCCACAACACAGTTGTTTTTTTTTTGTTTGTTTGGTTGGTTGGTTGGTTGATGTTGCTCAGGAAGATGTTTAAGCTTGGCCAAAGCCCTGTCAACTAAATCTTTTTCCACTGGAGTATTACCCATGCGAGGAACTGGGTACATTCAGGGACCATCACATGTACAACTGATAAAAAAAATTTCAAACAGTCACTAATGCCACAAATGCAGAACAAGTGCTTAATTCTATTAAATCGTAGACTGAACAATCAAATAATATGCATTTGCAATGAAAAGTAGGTATGTTGCTGGGGGGTTGGAAGGGTACTAAGCTGTTCACAGGACAGGTTCACATTTTTACTTCTTTAATACTAAAAAAAAATAAATAAATCACATAATCCTCCTGTTTTCACAAGCTGACAAGCTACAGCAAATATACAGCACAGTCAGACAGACAATCAACCTAAATCTGTTCAGGTAGACAGGTGAAGGAAGGTAGATGAAGGAATGATTTTAGAATCTCGGATTTTCAGTAGCTGATAAAGAAGTATCCAGAACAAATTTCTATTTTATTTTTTAACTGCAAAATGACAACTTGACAGAACTTTTTTTTTTTTGAGGGGAAGGGAAGGTTTTCCAGAGAATTGCCTTACAGTCTGTTATTTACTCATTTACAGTGAGGGCCTGGAAGGTGTGGAGCACTGGAATGGAATGGAAGAGGACATGTCCCCACAGGTGGTAATAAAGGAGAGCTTTTCCTGTCCATTCTGGCCCAGGAACATTCAGTATCATCTTCTTTACTTCTCTTTCTTCACTTCTGGTTTCAGAACTGCAATAAGAGCTACAAAACACTCCACACCTACTTTCTCTTCTGCCAGCCCCCTGGTAGAAGAGAAAAATAATGAAGCAGGAAAAGAAGTGCGTAAAAAAAAAAGAAAAAAGTGCCAATTGCTTCAAGAGGGAAAGAAAGAAGACTTCAGCTATTTGCTTTTGTTGTTGTTATGTTTCTAAAAACAATTCAGAAATAGTGCTTAGGAATGTGGCATAAAACCTTATTAGACAAGCAAATGAATGTCAGAATCCTCTGAACACCCTTTCCTGGAGACAAAAGCAAATTGCATTTCCTCTGTACGTACTTACCCGGCCTAACAAGCCAAAGATCTCAGAGTTAGTCCCACTGTGTTACCTATAATCACTCATGTCCTACAAAAATAACAGTATCCCTGAAGTGAATGAGATGTCAGCCTGCAGCTTATCTGAACAGCCTATTCAACCTACCAAAGGCACTGGAAATCTCCACTGATATCAACAGACTTTGGATAAACCCTAACTCCATAAACTATCTTAAAGCGTATTTTGGATCTTGGCCAAAGAGAAAAAGACTTAAAAGAACACGGGTTCCTGGAGATTGTCAGGGTATGCTTAAAATTTCTCTGCTTTCTGTAGCAAGAGACACTTTCTGTAGACATACCATTGCACCAAGCTTGGTATTCAAACAAAACAAAACAAAACAAAACAAAAACAAAAACAAAACAGAAATTGTGGTTTATCATAGGAATTTACTAGTTATACAGTAGTGTCTATTTAAGCATTTGAGTAGTTATCTTAAGGGCAGAGAAAAGCTTTACAACAAGCGAAATACACTCTTAATGCAGGTTAAAGCATATTCTCTCATGCTTTTAAGGTTTAATAATGCGCAGCATTACTTCTATTTGGAGGAGAAATTAAATGTAATGCAGCGCAATCTAATGAAACAACATATCTAATCAAAGCTTAAGAGAGAGAATAATGTTTCATGGATAAGAGCTGCCACTCAAATTACAGCGTTTTGTATTCCTTTAAATGAAGAGATATTAAGAAGATTATCACTATTTCATGTCTGATATATTAGTACTGTACTAACACACAGATGCAGGTCACAGCTTTAGAGTTCTGTGGTTTTCTGGTGGTTTTTGTGCATATGGTTTGGGGCTATTTTGTTTGTTTTTCTGCTAGGTTTTTTTTGCAACACTTTGAACTAATGAAGAGAAAAAGTGAAAAAAAACACCGTGATTTGTAATACCTAAACAGAAATTTTCTAATTTAATTATTCAATGTACATAACCATTTTCAGCACAGCAGCAGTCTAGATGTTGTACACTGCTCCCAGTAACAACACAAACATCACTCAATGTCAATATTTTTAGTGATTTCACTGGAATGAGTCACAGGAGCACTGGATTGGATAGGATCAGGCCACCAATCGCAATCCTATCCATTAAGCCAAGGAAACTGAAACTCAGGCTTGGGCATTACATTAGTGTTACCAATACATTTATCACATTCAACCATTAGAGTTTATTTCAGTTACTTCCACCCTTCCCATCAGAATGATGCTCCAGAGCCTTAATTCACAAAACAGAATAGAAATGTCTTTCTTATTTCATCTCTAATGAATTTATGGCTGGTTTATATTTATGCATTCTTATACCAATAATCTTTTTTTTCCTTCCTCACTAGTTCATATTTCCTTACACAGACAGGCAGTAACGATATCCACTGCCAAAACTTCAGGCATAACAGACTGACTCTACAGTAAGGTCTAGAGCTGAGCAGCAGAAGATTCATCCAATATTGAGGCATCCTACTTTGCTTGGAATGGTGGGGTGATAGCTTCAATTGACAAACTTGGTTATAAACAAAGTACAAATCAGTCCTGAGCTAAAGGTGTCAGACTTCAAATAAACTATATTCCTTTACAATTCATTAGATTCTCTTCCTCATCTGAGCTTATTTTATATTTGGGGACTTTGTTGGTTACTTTTGTTTCTTTTCTGTGTGTGTGTCAGATTATTATTATTTTTTAAAGAGGTAACAGAAGGCAGACTTCTCCAAAAGATTACTAGTCTTCAGATAACTTTAATAGTTTTTAGCTACAACTGAACTTTCTGTCTTTAATTTCTTACAGGTTTTCTACATGACTGTAAAGATGTGACTACAGTCTGGGCTAAGAATGTTTACGAAAGAAGATAACAGAAAATTATTGGGGAAAAATAAAAGCAGTTTGCTTTTGTTTGTTTGTTTGTTGTTTAAACTGTTGGTTAATTCAGTTTGGTTTTTGTTGTTGGTGGGTTGTTTTTTATTTTTTTTTCCTCTTTCCATAGACAAATAGTTCCACTCCTTGGTCTGTGGGTCACTTCTGCAGTGACTGTGATACTCAACTTTTAGTAAAGAAACAACTATTTCTGTTCTTTTGACTAACAGAGAACATTTGTACCTAACAGTAAGTTAAACAATAAAAAATAAAAATGAACAAAGTGAAAAAGATTTTTTAAACATACCAAAAAGGACCAAAGGACAAAAATCCCCAATTGCCTCCCCATTTTGGTTGAGGTAGGGTTTAAGAATTCAGAGTAGTCCTCATCAGATACAAACAGATTAATCATAGAAAGATCTAAGGCCTGCATGTTCAGAAAAGTAGGAGACAAAATATTCTAAATCAAAGACTGATTCCTCGGAGCATGCACTTTTAAGTATTAGATTTAAGCAGACTAAAAAGTAAGTTTTTTATAGTATCCTATTAAGGGATCCTCCTACTGGGCTGCCATCCAATTGCAATTGATACCCTTTAAACTTAAATGCCTTGACCTTCCTGACACAAAACTCTCTTTCCAGTAATTCTGTCATGCTTAAGAAGCAGACAGACCAAAGAGGGAAGGGAGGGGATAAAAAGGTGGGGGGGAGGGAACTGTGCATAAAGCATCAGATGTCACTTTATGGAACCTGGGGAAAGAGTGTAAAGTTTCCACCTCTTTCTCAAGTCTGCATTACAGATGGAATGAACAAAAATGAAAACTCGCCACTTTTAGTATAGCTTGATGGCTGATTGCCCTTCTGGAAGGCAGTACTTAATCTAGTTATGTGTACTTCCCTAAAAATCAGAAGAAGCAATACTGTGAGTTCACTCTGAAATTCAGAGTTGCGCATTTGTGGATTTAAAAAGACTGTAAATTATCTCTCCAAGAACCTTTGCAGATCATTGAGCTCATTCAGAAGCTTCCAACAGTACTTAAAAAGAATACAGAAGTACATATTTGCAGAAAACAGAGGACCAAAACAAAGGCAAAATAAAATTAGGATCCACCAATTGGGTCACCAGTATGTCGTTTTCTCCACTGTTCTATATAATTATAAGAAATATACAGAATTCAAAGACTTCCATGCCACCCATCTCAGTACTCCACACAAAAGGGTATGTCTGCAATATAGAAATCTAATTTATCCCTTACATAAGTACAATCTCAAGAATACCTAGTATCAGGTTACTACTAACGCAATCCAAGTAACAAATGATCAGCCAAGAGATAAAAAATAATCAGAACGAACCTTTTAATCTCTACAGATATAAATGGTCACAAAAGCTTTTCTCTCTTATCTTTGTTCCTTGGTTTTACCTCTCATGTAAATAGGACTTTCTAATCAACAAACCACCAGAAATTACACTTGTGTATTAGCATTTCTCACAGACGTATTTCAAAATACTTAAACTTCAAAAATTCACCTATAAAGCAGAGAAATATTATCAGTTTTATTAACAGGCAATGTGACATAAAAACCCATTTCTTCAATTCTTTGTCAAGTCAAGCTCTTGATGAAGGCAATGAGAGTTAAGTGCAACTAGTCACAACGCAACTTATCACAGAATATTAAGTGTATCCAACACTGCATACAAAGTCAGTGACGGGTATGATTCTACTTTGACTACTGATCTACCATCCAAAGGTGTTCCAAAAAGGTATGTCAGCAAACATGCAGAACTAGGGGTTATACCTTACTGCCCAGATTTGAACTATACAGTTACAAGTCCTTAAATCAGTTGGCAGACCTTCTGTATTGCAAAAAGCAGGAATTATAATTTTTTGAGTCCTGAAGGTATCTTCCTGTAGAGGTGCACTGATCAGCTATACTCAGGACAACACCATAAGAGGGATGTTCTACAGTATCTGCAATGGGAAGTGAATATAACTCACTCCTAAATGACTGCAAGAAACAACTCTTGGGTATTAGAATAGGAGCAAAAAAAGCATGTAAATTGCTTCTGATGTAACAACTCTTAATAAAATTTCTTTATAATATTTTTTCCAGCATTTCCTACTGTGAAATAAAATTATTTTGACAGGGTGTAAAGTGACCATAGCTCAATGCTGAAAAGCAGAGACATTATTACTTACACAGCATGTACTACTAACTACTAATGCTAATATAAACAAGAGCTTCAATGTATTTAACAAGTAATCATGATTTTCTCTGTATATATTTGTCACTCTTGTTAATATTCACCTAATAATTTGCACAACATTTTCAAATAATGTATTCCTTGGTATACCTGTGGTAGTATTTGCCATTTAAGTTGTACGTTTTTTCACTTAATTCACATGCCACTTTCTTCTCTGCCCTGATCATGTAAAATATGAAACACCACAGAAAAGAAAATGGTCATTAAGGCATTAAACAACAATGAAGTCATTTCTAACAAAATCCATAGCTTTTTACAGATCCTCACACAGTGCTTAAATTTTCAAATACAGCAATTAACAGATTTTCATTTGGACCTATTTCCTGAAAATATTTCTACATCATTTATTTACTGTTCTGCTGTCACAAAATGCAGTAACAGACTGGTAACTTCTTGGTTCCTCCCTTCATGTTGTTTCTATACTTTGTGACTCAAAGAGGCTGGACAGTCGATAAAAAGTTATTACATCAGAGATGAAAGAAAAAAAAAGACAAGTAGATGTATCAACAAATAAAGATTTACATTCTCACCATGTTTCTGTAAAATTTTGTTAAGATACCATCAAAATTAGATACCACAAAAATGTTTACTGGTAATCTAGCAAATCAAGCTTACACCCTTTTTTGCTCTGTAACAAAAATTCAACATTCTCAGTCTGTAGATTCATCTATTCTACACAGGCAGTGAGCTGGAGATAGAGTGGAATGCATTTTCACTGTGGAATGCAACAGTAAGTTCAGAGGGAAAAAGCACAAAGTCTCATAGAATATCCCGAGTTGGAGAAGACCTATAAGGTTCATCAAGTCCAACTCCTGGTTCCACACAGGACCACCACAAAAATTAGACCAATATATCCAAGACTGCTGTTCAGATACTTCCCGAATTTTGGGAAGCTTAGGGCATGACTACTGCCCCTGTGGGCTTGTTCCCTGCCCAACCACCCTTTGATGAAGAACCTTTTCCTGACATCTAAACTGAACCTCTCCTTTAAGACTGATGAGTTACAGAGCACGTACCTAACAACTGCTGGAGAGATCTGTGGTTTCCAGGAACTAGTAAGCACTGGGAGCCAGAACAGTTTCCTTCAAACATCATAAATTTGATGCAAGGCAACCCTCAGAAACACAATGGAGGATTTGGACTCCCAGCAAAGGTAAAGCCAGTCAAGAAGCGCCTTTGATTTAGGCTCAGTAAGGGTTGCTGATACTTGCAATAAGAACCCAAACCATTTCGCAGCAACAATCGTAAGCGTAAAATGAATTACAAGTGAAATCAAGATATTTCTTTTCCTAGAAACATCTAGTCTCTGCCAGTCCAAAGGCATCAGCAAAAAGCATGAAATGCGAATGATTTCCCTTGAGACTATGTGCTTTTACAAAAGACAGAGGGTAGACTCTCGACAGCTAACTTCAGACCTGCTTAGACTGCTTCAGATCTGCTTAGATGATGTATTGCAGATGTAGAAAAGTGTCTCCTATTCATTTTGTCACCTAATTCAGAACAGAGCATGATTCCAACTCATATTTGCAAGACTATCAAATGAAATCATGGAGGGAAAAAAAAATCAAAATCTTGTTCACCATAAAATAAAAACAGGGTAGTCCACGGGAACTAAACAATCACACGTTGCCAACTACCTTACAAGACATGACAGTATGACTGCACTGAAATCAACAGTGCTTCTGCTACAGATCTTAAGCAACCAGGGCTTCTCCTTGCCTTTTCTGATCTCCTAGAAACTGATGCCTGGCATCACAGTTCCAGTCTGTTTTTAAGACAACATTTCAGCATACAGGAGAAACCCATAGTTCATGCCCATTCACAGTAGACATAATTTGGCTGCTGTAACAGAAGCCGGGGTATAGTTAGGTTATCATCTGAAACAGGTTTAACACAGAGCCTATAATCAGCAGGATTCTTGGGAAAACAAATAGCCTTGAAGGGATAATCGTTATTTGGAAGTCAAGTTATGTAAAACAAATTTCTCCCTGTGTTATTGCTTCAAGTTGTTTGATTGCACCTAGTATGTGTAAAGAGTGTAAATTACGGAATCTTCACCCTGAGTGGTTTAGGCTCTGTTGTTGTAATAGCTACTTAAGTTTTAAAGGGTTTTCTTGCCTTTTTCTTTTGGTCTTCCTTCATGCAGGTAAAAGCTGATAGGAGTAAAGTAATGAGACAGGATAAAGAAATTTGCAGCCAAGGAAACTCTGCCAATTTTCTAAAACAGATGCCAATGCTTTTGGCACCTTCTTGTAGTTGACTAAAAACTGAGTCCAAATTTATCATCAAAGAGCTAGCCAAGCATGCAGATTGCACACATATCTCCCTCAAAGGAAAAGCTTGCAAACTTAGACAACTTCACAGTATCACTTTCCCTTAAAACACAGATCAAATAACCCTCCTTCCTCCCTCCCAGCACAGACAGCACTGTATCTGCTACAGCATGTAAACAATTGTGTTGTTCCTTCTATTATCCATGTATATTGTACATACAAAACAGGATGCATTAGAAATAAGTATAATAAATCCATACCTACCAGAAGCCAGTTAGCATTTACCTCCAATATTTCAAATACGCAAGCTGAATTAGAAGAGGGGAGCATTAACAGAACAGCAAAATATTCCTTCTTTCGTTCTGACTGCGTGAATGCCAAAGTCTGGCACCATGTCCTTCAAGTACATAATATGTATTCCTTTAAGCAATTAATAAAACTGTACAATGAAACCACAATAGCACTAGTCCACTACTCCTAGCTAGACAGCCTACAAGCATTGCTGGACCAAACCCAATTTCCTATGCACCTAAGTTTTATTTATAAATAATATTCCTGCCAGTGCTTAAAAAGGAATAGAGAACAGGAAGCAAGTTCTTATTGGCAAAAGGTCACCAGTCAATATATTTAGTACTTCTAGCTCATTCTCTTTGTGTGTGTGTGTGTACATTTTGTTTTGTTTTTGGAAAAAGCAAAAAGGCCTTCATCTTCCCTCCTGGACATGGAAACCTGCTACATACCTAACGCAAACTGGCAAGGTTCTTTTAGAGCAGTTGAAGTATGTTAGATATTTCTTTAAGACAATATTTTCTTGCGAGTATTTATTTTCCTGTATATGTAGGATAGAGGAAATTAATAGTTAGAGATCGAATTTTTTTAATTTCCGGACTTGAGAAAGTAAATTTATCCATGTCATGCTAGGATTTCTTTCAGATTCTTTGTATTGCATAATCATAATAGGTATCAGACATAATAATATAATATGTATAGGCGTAGTATGATGAAATGCATTAAAAAGTCAAATAGAACATATAATAATAACAGTGCAATTAGCATGCTCTTTGAACAGGCAAAATAGTACATACAATGAGGCA
This sequence comes from Oreortyx pictus, assembly GCA_036925125.1. Classification (NCBI taxonomy): domain Eukaryota; kingdom Metazoa; phylum Chordata; class Aves; order Galliformes; family Odontophoridae; genus Oreortyx; species Oreortyx pictus. Next base: position 80,914,583 of record JAUPFR010000003.1, on the reverse strand, counting down.
GATTCTCAGCTGAGGCAGACTATTTTAACCCATAACTCAAACCTAAGAAGTCAGCTACACTTAAAGATGTTAAGAGAGAAAAAAAGATAGACACTGTTTGGGGGTGGCAGGGGGTGGATCTTGTTTTAGCTTTACTTTACTATACACATTCTTGAGATTAAGAAGCCAAAATTATCCAAATTAATCACATAGATATGCGATGCAGAGCATGTACATGTTCGTGTACAGATCATACACAAACTTTTCAAAGATTTGCTTGTGCTCTTATACAGTATATTTTTATAGGCATATAAAGTGTTATTCATTTTTCATTATACTCCTCATTCTACAAAAACAGATTGTTGCCCAAGTCAATTAACTTTCACATCCATTTTACAAGATGGAGATTATAATTTAAACAGATAAAAGAATGGGAATCTAAACAAGCAGAGGTTAAAAAAAATAGACATTTTGTCAGGTTTGCTCGAATGTTATTAACCCAGGAATTGAAGGTCGTGCTTCTTGTCTTCTCTTTAAAAAGGAATAGTTATTTGCTAAATTTGTATTTCTACATTTTCTTTGTCTGGTCTAAGATCACTTCTTAATTTCCCCTAATTTTCAGATAGATATATGCACATACACCCTAATAGTGCCTTAACCCAAGATAGCTACTTTAATAAGTTACACATTCTCCATATAATTCCTAATGCATCACACATGCAATAGTCTCTCAGGACTGTGCTCTGCCCTCCACTATGCAGACAGCTTATTATTCAAAATATGCAATGAATCATTAATGATGTACACCCAGAGAGGGAAGATCAGAATTAAGCCCTTAGTCAGCGTGTAATATTTGCTCTCAAACTTAATCTATCTGAAGCAATGGTACTTTGCTTACCGTTGCCAAAAAACAAATTGAAAAAGAATTCATATGGTCTACATGATTTCTTTCTGTGCCTCTACACCGTGTACTTGGGACAGATATACTGAGTGACAGTCTATTTTTGCTTTTAAAACTAGAACTATATTTGTTGCCTACTGCATAAATTTATGAAATGGGTGCAGGTTAAGAGTCGTTTAGAAAATAAGGAGCGTTTCTCAAACAATTTGCTATCTGCTCGCATAAGTTTTTTTTTTTGGTTTTTTTTTTAGACTAAGCAATGTCTTTCTAAAAGTTATATCTTAAAAGACAATATTAAAATACAAGAAAGTCTGAGTCAGTAGTGATCCATTTAGTTTCTTCTGCTGTCCTTATATCTGTCTGTTCCCCTAACTGCTAAGGTATCACCATTTTTATTTTTGTTGATCGTATTACAAGGAAAGCACAATCCTTTATTTTGCATACTTACATCTGACCCATATAGCTCAACTCTTTTGCCTTTTTCTATTTCCTTGCCACACTTGAAGAGACTAGAATTAAGGAGTCCGGTAGAAATGAACTAGCAGAACACATCCAGTTTCCAATTCCTTATGGACTCAGGAAAAGCCACAGTTCTCATTTTATGGACTTCGGAAAAGCCACAGCTCTCATTTTATGACTCAGAAATTACTTTCCTGTCATATAAATTTCTTTTAATGGAATACTAGATAAAAGTGTTCAGAAACTATGACCAAAAACTGTTTCTAGAACACTTTTTTTTCTTTTTTTTACACTGTTCCTACAGTGGTTTGCCACAGTTGTACTGTGAACTGAAATACTGATTTAGTGTGAAGTGAAATAGTGATAAGAAGTGACTGAAAAAAATCAGAAAATTTAACATTAAAAAAATGAAAAATGGTCTCAAAATGGTCTCAAAAATGCTCGTTAATCTTGTTCCCCACAGAGACATTTTTGTTAATTACTAATCATATATTAAGGTACTCCAAGTCCCTTTTCAATGTGCTCATGTTTTCTTCAGGGCCAGAATCCAAATGACTGATGCAACAGCACAGTAGTATTAGATGCATCCAACTCCCTACCTGTTGTATTGGGACTGGAGATAGCTCTTCGACTCTCTCCAACAGCCGCTTATGAAAGGAAACAGAAATGATGAGAGAGTGCATCATAACTATACCAAGTCCTGAAATCCAAGAAATGGGGTCCCCACCACCTGTACCCAGATGTTTAATATTTACTGCAGCACCAGATTTACTGCGTAATACAAAATCCAAGAAGAAAACTCTTAACTCCAGTGTGGTGTTAGACCTGCACATCTGATCTGCACAACTGAGCATGCATCTAGAGTGCTCAGTGTCTGCTGCAGGTACTTTGCCTGCAAGTTCTTCAGTGAATTCAGATAGCAAAAGGAGAGAATGTAAACTTCATATTCAAACATCCTGCATCTGAATCTCAACCCAAACTTTGATATGTTTCAAATCTAGATCCCAGCTAAGAAATACATTCATGTATGACTAATATATATATATGTGTGTGTGTGTGTGTGTGTGTGTGTGTGTGTGTGTGTGTGTGTTGAAACAGATAGGATGAGGGATTCCAACATTTGCAAAGCTCTTTGAAGGCAACTGCAAAAGCTCCCACTATATATACCTCTCCCAGTGCACATATTTGCTTGTTCCATGACAAATGATAGGACTGAACTGAGAGGGAGAAGCCTGTGGGATCCACCACCTTCCAAAGACAGCTTTCTGGTAATACACAGCTTGACGTCTGCTGGACAGATCCTGACCCACGTTGTCTTCATGCACAGAGACTACTGACAGAACAACAGATTTTATGCAGGGAGATTCTTTGGATCCAAACTCCTGACTGAGTCCTCCTAGTAAGCCTGTCCTGAGCTTACTCATCTGCTACCAAGCATGAGACAGCTGACAGGTTTTTAAATGTTGAACTCCTATGGGTCACATTACTTAATTATACAGTACATCCAGGGATATGCACATGGGTCTTTTATGGTAAATGATATGACTGTCTTAAAAACTCATTAATATGTCATTAACCAAGCAGACATTTACTAATTAAACAATTAGCCCCTCTCTTCTATTCCTTTGTTCCACTCAGAGATGCTCATTTACCACAATCCCCACTCAGTGGGTTTTTTTTTTTTTTCATTTTAATTTCTTTTTCAGGAAAAACATCTTTCTATAAAATATTTCCTTTTCTTTTGGCTCAGTTTAGTCAAATGGAAAACCAAAACAAGTCTAGATTCCCAGCTGGTGAAAATCAGCTTTATCTCATGGAAGTCAAAGGAGTTGTGATGATTTACCCCACCTGACGATTTTGCTCCAGGCTTCCCAAATACAAGTAATTTATTGAGTTCAAATGCTTGTCTACTGTCAATATGCAGGCTTTGCCTGTCCAAACCAATAGTGATTTTTACAAACTTACAGAAACGCACTCAACATCCATTCTGAGCAGCAGAATTATTAAATGCAAACAAAACCTCCAACACCAATAAAGCAAGTATAAATATGCAAGGATCAAGGCCTGGAAGCAGATCATTCTGAATCACCATATGAAGTTAAACACCAAAGGAGCACGCTGTATTCCTGCCTTTGAAATTCAAAGGATTTTTAATAATTTCACTTGAGCTGTTTTCTGCTGATAAATGTAGCTTGATCATGTTTGATGTGTTTTAACTGTGTTAAACTCTGATACAAAGAAGGATTATCAAGTATCTCAAACTGAAATACAGTGTATTTCTTTTTGGAGAAAAAATCCCCACTTCTCCTTTATGATCAAAAGGCAAAAAAAAATCATATTTCTGCTCAAATGGACATCATTGTTACTGTATATACAGTAGTTCTACTAACACAAATATCTCGTATGTAGATTGAAAGAGAGGAAGCAAAAAGCGGTGATTCTTTAACTTTTTATGTTACAAACACTTCAATTCCTATAGTTTTACTTATTCTTACTTATCAGGAAAATCTCATTAGCAAGTTTTAGCTGATATGCAGATGATTATAAAAAAATTCAAGCAGGCACTGGCAAAGGGAGGATGACAAGTATTTTAAATTACTCTTCGAGATACAGATACATTATGGAGTCAGCCATTGTTGCAGTAATTTGCTCTGTTATATCAAATTCTATTAGATCACATAAGAGCACAACATTAAGAATATGGTTATGCCTCAAAATGCCCTCACTTCCACCTCCAGCAGCAAGTGGGAATGTGGAAACGTCTACATCTCAGCATTCAACAGCACCTAAGAGCTTACAAAAAAGAATAGCAAACAGCTTCACTGCAGTGGAAGATATGGCACAGAAGGCATTAGTATGTGGAAAGGAGTGTTGTTGTATGAATCTCTACAAGGAGAAGCAAAGCCAGAATTTGAGAAAAAACAATTTGCAAAAATTTTTGCTCTGTGTAGAACCGCGAGACAGAAGTCTTACATGTTCTCTGAGGACAAGCATAGCATGAGTAAAAACAACAAAAGTTTCCTGCATGATGCATCCCTGGAATGACTCTCCTTGAATTGAATGGGTAATGGATCCAGAAAAGTCAGGACCTGTCCACCTTGACTGGAATCCTAACTCTACAAGGTCACACATCTGGGACCAGAAGCCCATTATAGAGCAAAGATGACTCCATTCTCACTGGTTTAATTCCGAGTTCTATAAGCTGTTCTCAAGTCAGTTACAAGCAACAGAAGCCTCTGTTGTACATTCACTGTCACTGACTAGAGGTTCGCTCAGTATCAGGAGCACTGAACAAGCAGTGAAAATTCAGCAGGTTTTCCTTCCCAACTACACACTACATACATATATACCAAAATACCTTTTATTTTTTTCTTAACTTACAAAGTTGTAAGCATAGTCATACTACACAAAGTCTATGGTAGGCTAGTCTCTCCCAGATGGTAGCTATGTAGCAATAACTACGTGGCAAAAGTTCTTCTGCAGCAGCCTGAGACTATGAAAAAAAATAAAGACCTACAGCCCAGGTAAAAACTGACTTATATAAGGGCAAAGCTCCTGTCTTTCAGAGTACAGCTTCTTTCCCACAAGGATTTCTTCCTAAGGCACCACACATTTAGAGAACAGAGCCAGTGTGATACTGGAGGCACACTTCCACGCTGCAAGATATGCAAAACACAAATAATGTTCAATAGATTTTCAAGAGGCCTTTAGACTGGAGTGACTACTCTAGTGACTAATAGAAAAAAGCCAAAGATATTCATACAATGACTAACCATTTACTATTACACAAGGCAGCCTAATTCCACAACCAGATAGTACTGAAGTGCTGTGACAAAAATCCACACTTTGGATCTTCATTTTTCACCACTGCCACGCAGAGAAGAACACGCAGGCGTGGAGTTGTAGCTTCCTTTTTTTAATACCTGTTATATAGAAGGACAAATTTCCAGAACTGGAAACATAGAAGAGTGAAGTGATATTTGCGTGAGAAAGATTTTCATAAAGGAAAGATCAATCCCCCCTCCACTGACTGAAGAGAAAATTAATTACTGCAGTTGGCAGAGGATAAATGATTCCAATTTACAGAGTTGTGTAATTATAGCAGCTGCAGAGCCGAAGACTGGAAGCTAACTTTGAACCTCCACCCCAACATGACATTTCTGCTTGCGTTTAGTTCTGCCACTTGTGAGCATGTTGAAAGTTCTCTCGCTGTGTCTTCATAATTATATGTTGGTTCAAAAATAATCATTGGCTCCATTGCATAGATGAAACCTTATCATCTGGTTAGCAAAAGGTATGTTGTATCATCTTTGAAGTGCTGAAATCCCCACAGTGGAAAATTTATTAGGGGAAAGTGATGTTATGGCAACACAATTAATTCTGCCATAACATGTAGAATTAACTACACTGTTAAGAATTAAAGATTCCAAGAAGAGTTCAAAAGAAGAAAAATACTATATGTCAAATCATAAAGTATAACCTTTTATAATAAGGTATTGTTAGACCTTATGAAAGAGCTATGTGAATGAGAAAACAAGGTGAAAAAAGGGAAATAAATGGTTAAGGAAAAGGGGAAACAGCCTTTTATTTTTTTCTCATGGGGGGTTGTCAGTTATGCTTTTATAGAGAATTCTGTTCTCCTTTTGAAGCCAAGAGGAAAGTTTTTAATCTCATCTTTAACTTTAATCCTTGAAAATATGTAAGAGATTTAGACGCAAACAGGGTAAATTTGGCAGAAGATCCTAGCTATGGAACTAAGGTAATTTCTTTCAACTACTGATTGCCAAGAGAGTTCAAAGCCTGCCACCTAAACTATCTATCAATTCCAGCTACAAGCTGCAATCTACTGATTTTTTTATATTTCTTTCTATTGATCAAAAAATATTTAGAAAAGTCACCAGCTACAAACGAGTGAGACAGTGTGATTATTACATACAGGGATAAGGGCTCTTGAGTTGCTGTTAGTTTTCCCAGAACAAATGGAAAATGAAAGGCTTTTTCTCAAGCAATACACACGATGTCTGTGGTGACTCTGTAGTTACTTTATGCAAGAAGAAAGGAAGTAGGACACATGAACAGCTTCAGAAAGTCTTAGGAAATTGGTAACTAAGTCAGCTTTTAGTACAGGGAGACTGCTTTGACTTTAGCAAGCTATTTTGTACCATCATATAGGTCATATAAGCCTCATATACAGTGGCAATGTATTTACATTTCATTAGTGAAAGGGAAGCCACAGTATGACTTTTCCCTGATTCCTTCTGTCTGTTTGAGGTATCAATAAACGTATGGACAGAAAATGTTGATTTACCATACACTTGTATTAAGCCATTGTGATTGAATGGAGATCAAACCTCATAGTATCCCCAAGACTTAAAGTTTCGTTCCATTGGGCACTTCCTATTGGAATTAAAAAGCTGGCATTCTTTCTCCAGAAGTTTACAATGTAAATCATAAGCTTGTGAAAAGGTCTACGAGGAGAAGTGCCTCAAAATGACCCTGAGTAAAGCTACACAGAAATCCTTAGAAAAACTTAACACTGAGCCAAATAGCTGAGATCTGCCTCTTTTAGTAGCAGTCAGCCTCTGATTAGAATCACTCCTGTAGAAATAAGGAAACTACATGAATAGCTTTACCCTCTCTCCATTTGCAGCATCCTTATTTATTCTGCAAGTTGAACCTATTTTCAATGTTACTGCATTAAGACAGATGAAAACTCTTCTTTTTCTTAAAAAAATTAAAAATAAAAAACCAAAAAAAACCACTGAGTCAAAATGACCTTAGATTTTGGCCCTATGCAACTACAAACCAAAAGATGAAGCACTTATATAATCAGATAGGCTTAGCCTTTTTACACTTTGATCAATTCAACATGTGCCAAACCCATGCACAAGAATGAAAAATCTAATCCAGAATGAAATGACCATGTCATAAGAACGAAAAACTCATGCAAGAAGGCCCACATCTGTTCTGAGTCACATCAGACCCAGGACAAACTGAACCGCCATTGAACTCGATACACTTTACGTCAGTGCTAATAAGATTAGAACTTAACTTCCTCTCTGAATCAATGTACAGCATTAGCATAATTAAAATCAATATGGAAGAAAATAAAAAAAAATGCTGGATTACTTAATGCAGTCAGAATCACCTGTAAAATACCATGAAGTTATTTCGTTTGAGCTACTTTACGCAAGGTTCCATTGTATAGATGAAACCATTATTATAGTCAAACTTTTCAAAAACATCACAGGCAAGAACACATTGATTCTGCACACACTTGATGAAACCTTCTAAAAATCTGAAGCCAGTATTTGATATATTTATTCATACAAGCAACACACTTAGATTATAGATTAAACTCACGTAATTATATCCAAGTTGGAATATAGCAATCTGAATTCATCAGAAACTCAGAGGATTCAGGAAGAATTTTGCCTCAATAAGGTGTGCAGAATCTCTCGGGGAGGAGCTAGTTTTATCAACGTTCTGCCAGGAGTGCATCTGAATCCCTGAAAAGTCTCTTCACTCAGCTCTGGAACACTCCTCCTAAAACCAGTTTTTCCCTTAGAACCAATGTGAAAATAAAGAACCTTTAAACAAAGCTCTTTTTCCTTTGCCTATAGTTTTCTATTAGCGTTGTTATTATTTAAGGCTTTTTTCCAAACATTCATCCCCACACTGGCAGCCTTCTGTAGCTGGATTTTGCTCACCTTCATAAAACTATGACGTGTTGCCATGGAAATTACTGCTGTGTCACAAATGAAAATTTATGCCTCTGTGGAAGGGAACAATATTCTAACTTAGGAAAGCGCAAATATCTAAAACTGGAAATGGACACAAAATAAAGCAGTTTTCTGTGACAACTCAGCTAATGCTGGAATGAGAAAGAGGCTTGAATACACTTGTGATTTTAGCTTTTGAAGAGTCCTTGTGTTCATGAAGAACATGTTAGGTGCACAGAATTTTTGCGGTTATAACCTTACCACCTCCTGCTGAAAGAAAAATAGACCTTTATTAACTTACCTTAATTAAGAATTTAAATAGATATAAAGAACACAGAACATTACTGGAAGTTATTTCAAAATACTTCTGTAGACTTCAGACAATTCTTACATTACCTTAATTAGAGTTTTGTTCTGACCTTCTGCAAGGAGAATGGGGCTTTTTCATTATTTGTCTTCCTCTGTCTGTTGTTTCTGCATATGCTGTCTATGAATGATGCTGGAATCTGTTGTGACCATTTCTACAGTGAGAACCGAAGTAATTCTGTCTTTTGATCTACTCTGTTTTCTAATCCTCCAGACTAACATGAAATTTCTGTGTGATCTCTTATATCTCATTTGACGTGACTATTCCACTTGTGTCATTCTGTATACACCGCTCTCTGATTTTCCATTTCCATCTAGGAAAGACATCTTGTAAGTACAGTGATATGTTTTATTATTTTTCTTCACATCCCCTTCTGGATCTTTATGCTATAGTACTCATGAAATCTAGACAGAAAATTAGAAATGTATCATTTCAGATGGACAAAAAAAATCTATAAATATGTTTTTCAATAACACGTTACTAATATTGTTTTCCTGCAGGGATGCTTTTCAGCTGAAAGAAGAAGCTAAGTCTCGTAAACAAGCATGTGCACCAGATTATAAAGACTGCTGAGGGAATCTGAACCTTCCAACAAGTGCTAGAGTTCAGGAGTTCCTGCAGCCATCACTATGCCAAAGGAATATGCAGGTGTGAATTTCCCTAGTTTTCCTAGAAATCCAGATGGTCAGGCTACTTATCTTTTTGTCCTTCATCCAGAATGAGAAATTGATACAGTTAACATATAATAAAGACGGTCCACTTTTGTGAAACTGGAAAACATCCTTCCTCTTGCCTCCATCTTCCCAACTCCATCCTATTATAAAGAAATATGACCTCGAGATATTATTGGTAATACACTTCACTGAGGGAAATTCACTTTTCCCTCCCTTGATTTCTTAACCTTCCTTGTTTTTCAACATAAAATACAAAAGGATGGAAAACAGACAGAAAGAAAAGGTGATTAGAAAGTCATAAAGATGTAGACTACGGAGGAAAAAAAAACATCCTATTACAAACCTCAAAACAGCTAAGTCATTTTTTTCTCCATTTTGTTTCACTCTTTTTGCTTTTTGTATTGTCATCTTCTGAGTTAGAATCACTCAGCTAACCAAGATTTGATTCCTACAAACATTTCCAGAAATCTTAAGATTATCAGAAGTTTGCCTAAATAAACATTCATGAAAGCATTCTCATCAGATATGGTCTTCCAGCCTAAGAGATTTTATAAAACATACTACTAACACACTGTAGGAGATGAAAAACTATGTTCCTGAAAGTTTGCTAGGATTTAATTTAAAAGCCCTTTTTTTTTTTTTAATTGATTATCCTCTACCCAATAAATAATAATAGTAATAAAATAGACTGTAATCTGGAGACCCAGCTGCTAAGATAAATAAAACCAAGTGACAAAGTCTATTTGTCAAGCAATCAATGAAGTTAAGGTTTGATGACACAAAGTCTAAAATAAATTAGAGTTCAATTAACCATCAATCTTAAACTAACACTGACTTCAAGAATCAGGCTAGCCTCTGCAGCATGGAGTCGAAGGATAAGATGCTGAAAGATGGTCAGGAAAGCAGGAATCCCAGCTGTAGAGGAAAAAGTGCCTTTTTGGCTGAAGTAGAAATGATGGTTAATACTCTTGGCAAAGAGAGGATGGAGAAGAAGGGGGAAACACAGTAAAAAATGACAGCATACACAGAATTTATACAGAGCTGAAAAGGCATTCATGAACTGGAGTCAAAGAATAAGAAAATAAGGCAGCCATCTGAAAAATAATGAGATACAGAGTATATAAATGTTTATACTTCAGTGAAAACAATTCTACCATGATAACAAAGTCTTTTCTACCTACTGGCATACAAGGTTTCACCCATCCTTCACAGTCATTACTGCAGTGTTTGTAATATACAGCATTTTCATTACTCCTACCTAAAAGCAGAGTCCCATCTTAGATTAGTTCATTTAAAGTGGTACACAAAAACCTAAAATATGGAGTTTAATATTAAAGTTCAAAATTATGTACATTCATGTACATTATGTACATAGTATAGCTGATTAATTCATTTTACTTTGAAAAAAAATGGTAATTTCATGTTTGCTAACCTTACTTTGGTCATTGTGATCAGCTCTTGATAGGAACGTGTAAAAGCACAGAACAGTTAATGTGTTTCTTATGTTCCACTACAATTTCTCCTGAAGAGTCTACATATTTATTCTTCTTATTAATGTAAGTGGAACTGTTCAAATGAAAGTTTTTTTAGCTGCCGTCCACAGACAAATTCTAAGGAGACTAACAAAACAGCATCAGTAATAATAAACTAATTACACAAGGGTTTGGACATTCTCTTGAAAATATTTAGAGATCTGCAAATAAAAAAAATTTCAAAACCAGGTGCGCAAATTTATTAGTATTCCTTAAAACAGATGAAAGCCTCCTCTCAGATGAGGTGCCTTATAAAGCCATTGTAAAGCCTCAGCTTTTCAACTCTACAGAGTCAAAGCTTCCATGACCTGTCATCTGTTCAATTTCCTGGATCTTGAATAAAGTTTGATTCAGACTGGGATTTGACCTGCATTTGTTGATCACGAGAGTTTTTCATGTTTAGTTAGGTAGAATGCATGATACTGTCCACAGACTGACTCCAGACAATGTTTCTTTAATGACAGCAAAAGGCTCAATTGATATTCAATTTTGTTTTCTAACTTCTACCCATCAAAGGTTTCCCAGGCATTTTGTAGGAGGTATGAAGGACATCAGTGAGCTTGTGAAGGTGAACTGCAGTTTGTAGGCTATTATATATTTTATGAGGACAATTAAAGAGATACAAATCTCAGATTCAATGTAATTTTATACCTTAGCTTGATTACAAACGTAATGATGTGCACATCCTCAAGATATTATTGAACTCCAACATAATTGAGTGCTATTTTTTAGCCTGTTTGATTCAACTGATCACAGAAAGGTAAATGCATCCAGTCCTCTATCTCACAAGGTTTCAAGGGCCAGAATAGCAATAAATCAATGTTTAAGTACTTCAGGATGAAAGTGAAAAGAATCTCTACACTTACTAAGGAAAATACCTAGGAATTATTGAGGGTGCATCTGAACTCCACTTCCACTGCTTCCAAAGCATACACATCTTAGATCCCATGGCTCTCCTAGCATGGGTACCCTGAAGAACACAGGGTCATACCGCTGTCCTTTTGGTGCAGCAAATGAAGTGCAGTAGTGCTGCTGTTTACTTTCTGATTAGCAACTCTGTGATCAGCAGCATTCCCTGAGTCTTTTTCAAAAACAATCTCTTCAGCTTGAAGCAGTTCAAAGCCACTTCTTCAGGGAGCACTCTCAACACCAAAACACAGATTATTCTGGAATAATATCTTTTGTCTGCCTTTCCTTTTGAAGCTATGAAACTAGACTGGTTGAAGTCCCGATCTATTGACTCAAAAGATACAATAACTAGCCAGAGCTTCTGAGCGAGAGGACATCAATTCCAGTCATTCTCTCAAGCACTGTTTAATGCAAAGGCAGACAGCACATCTAGCCTGTTCAAAATACACCTAATGAATTTTCTTTTTCCAGGTACCTAGATGATGGAAAAACTAATATCTGCATCACAAAAGGACTTTATTTATGAGGCAGGCACACCTGATCATAATGTCCCTAGATCCAGGCAAGTACAGAAGATGACTACTAGCACACTTGGGACACCAGAACAACTGTGGCGAGGCTGTTTTTACATCTGCAGTCCTAGCCAACAGCTGAACAGGGATATTCTGGAAAAATGGTTTGTGATAATAGATAGCTATGTCTTATTTATACTTCTGAAATTCATTACTGAGTGCAGCCCAAAGTGTGTTTACGTTCACTTCTAAGGTATGAGGACGGGCACGAGCATATTCCAACCCTGACTCATTCACAGTAAAAATGTTATGTTCCAAAGGGATTTCAGATCACACTGCTCCCACCAATTTTGGAGCAAAGTTCTCCTTTACTTAAAAATAGGAACAGGAGCAGATACTCACTGTTCAGTATTCATTCTAAGGTCTGCCCTTCCTTTTTAATTTGCAGAAAGAGGACATCGTTCCAGAAATACAAATCTATGAGAAATCTGTCTAAACATCTCCAGCCTTGATGTTATCACTTTCTATCACCAAACCTACCCTTGAAATAAACTGTTCTCATTCCCTTCTACAGCTTTTCACCCATTCCACATCCATCGCTGCACAACAAACAGCCTTAAACTTTAGTGGGCTGCGTGACTTTTATTTCCTCCCTGAATTTCCTTCCCTGAAATTCACTGAATTTCAACTCCCAAGTTCTCATGCTTTATACTTTTAACACAAAGATGACCATGCCTGGAAGATTGGAAAATATCTACCCTGAGGCAATATTATATGCATATGAAGACCTCAACACTATTTAAATAACAGTTAAAACCACAACCTTCAAATACAAAGCCAGCTATTAAAATATTGCTGGAGGCAATGTGGCAAGGTTTATGCTAGTTTTATGCAAAACACAGGAACAGGAGAGAAGGTTGTGTCATTTGAATGGCTACACTGTATTCCTCTTCATTTTCTAATTATCGCCAATTTAATCAACTTGTTCTGTTTATATATTTTGCAATAACCTTTTGTCTTCCTTTTTATTCAGGGAGGAGGAGAGAAATTGAAATAGCATAGTAAGTTTAAAAAATATGAGCTACATGGAAGACAGAACAGCAACTAAGATACTGTGATTAATTTCATAGACTTCCAGTAGGAAGTATTTAGTTTATCGGCACATAGTAAATGAATATTAAAATACGCATACCCCAAGGCTACAAGTGAAACTAGATAACAGCTGTTGGTCTAAAATGTGGTTCCATAATGCAGAGATTGGAATAAGCTTGTAATTATGAATTAAAGCTAGAACAGTAAAAAAAAAAAATTACAAACACATTATGGAGATGCTCTTTAGCCCATGCCATTTAAAACCAGCTCTATTCATTTAAAAATTGAAGGGGAAGGGAAGGATTTGCTCCTATCAGGTTTAGAAAAAACACTCAAGCAAAATTAGCACGAAAAAGTTTCTTATTTTAGCTCTTTTTTTTTTTTTTTAGATAAGAATCTCAGTTTCAAGATCAACAAAACTTTACAGCAAACAGTAAAAATATTTTACTTTTGTCTGCTTTAATGACAGATTTAGCTTTGTATAGCCAGTAAGTGTATCTACCTAAGACATGACATCACAGATCTGGCAAAGCAGTAAAAATCCAAGACAAATAATCTGCTTTACTGCATTAAGTATATTGTTGGCCAGACTTCCTCCTTTTACTCAGTGTGCTGTCAATATACATGAAAGATGCAAGTCAACCTGAAGGACAAAACCATGTCCAGCATCAAAAAAACCTGTTTATCAAATCAATTTTTTCCTTTGCCCAACGACTGTTTTAGGTTATGCCTCAAATTTTTCAAATCTACAAGCAGTCATTAGCAGCGCATTTAAAGCAGTGTTTCATGGAATTTTTCATCCAAAGTATAACGTCGATTAGTCTAAAAGTTATTTTCTTTTTTAACTAGTCAGAAGTTTTTCAGAAAAAGTCATTTCTGACCTCTTAGCTGGATTTTACTAGCAGCTACAGGACCTCAACTGTCAGAACCAGAAGATGTGAAGACATGGAATACAATATAAAAGTCTATATGCAATACAGAGGGGTACAAACATACAACCCAGCTCCAATGTAAAAACTTTAAGGTCTACCTGCACACCAAATGAAGAAAGATAAATACACCCATAGAACAATACAGACCAGCCTGACTGCTCTGAATCATGAGGCCTTTTCTTTCTCTTGTTGCCTAAATCTGTATGAATATGAATATTCTCCTATGACATGAAACAATGACACAAACCACAGCAATGTATACTTCCATCAGAAACAGCAATCATTGTCACAGATCCATCCACAACACTGGAATAAGATGGTCTTCTTCAATTGCATCTGTAGTCACTGAAGCATGAAGTAACTGTGCCCAGCAGCTGTCTTGGCCTGTATCTAATCTGATCTGCCCCTCAGCCCACATGCTTGACTGGCACACTCACACCTACGCACCTGTGACTTTAGCATAACTATTCCTTGAATATAAGATTGACACAAACTTAGTATCCATTATAAGGAACAAAGATGATTCCAGGATTTCTGAATGTAAAATACTTTGCTGTTTTTGATTGTTTCTTAAGAAGCCATCTTAAGAAGTCAGGCAGAATTTCTCATCAACAAATTCGTCCCACTTCAGCAAGGCTAGGAATTCCAGACAGCTAGAGAGGTGCCCCCTTTTTTCTTTTAAGAAAACACAGATAGCTTTTGATGGCTTCTCTTTTGTTTTTTCTTTTGTTTTTTCTCCACTAGATGTGTATATTTCTGGCTTAAAACAGAGTGAATTCATACAAGCACAGCATTCCCTAAAATGTGACTTTCAAGAGATTCAGACATCTGGTGGATAGCACACTTGCAAAAATAAAAGAATATGGGACAGTCTTTAGAAGATCCGTTAAATAGCTGTCATGAAAATGTTTTAAGATATTCTGTCTTACGTGACTATATTTCAGGAGTCACTACAGAGCCCAGATGAGTCACCGCATCATAACTTTATTTCATGTCATCACAAAGCCAAGGCTTCCTTACGATATTAGGAAATATTGCTTGGACAAACAACAGGAATTTTCAATCTTTATCCTGTTGCATTATGCTCTTTACGATTTCCAGGAAGTACTTAATTTGTTGAGGATGGTTAAATCCAGTATCTCCATCAGAGAAGGAATTTTAGTGAGAGTGAATACATTTTTAAAACGCTATTGATTATCACACAGCGAGTGTAAATGAACAAATTTCATATGAAGCAGACGCTATGAACCCACATGATATATATCGATAAGCAAAATCAATTAGCCACTTGTTCTTCAGAACAAGAAGGCTTACTATTGGATTGTTTGTTGCAAATGATTGTTTGATTAAGTTTCCTACAAAGAAAAGAAAATACAGTGACAGGAATTAAATTACTGAAATTTAGTAAATCTTTGCAAGTATTTTACAAAATACCATTCTTTACTTAATAAAGGGCAAGCATCATATTTTATGATTTCCCATTCATTCCACAAAGCTATGGTGTTTGTAATTGTGTATATAAAGCCATCAGTCTTGTAGAGCCGTCTTTAGCTGAGCGAGCCCCAAAGCATCCCGTCCATTCTGCTCAGATCTGATCAGCATCTTTATAGTTTACCAGCCTTGGGGTTCAATTTTGTTTTGGATGCTTTTATAAATGAGCACAATCACTGGTGAATCTGTTCTTCCAGATTGCAAAGAGAAAAATCGAGAGAAGAACTTTAGTAGATTACTGTGTCATTGAGGATAAAGTACAAGCACAAATGCACCTAAAGTAGTCTCAGAGATTATTTCATTGGGTGTACATTTTCAGTTTTATTTCAGTAAAATTAGATGATTGTCTTAGTTATTATTGTTTTTGAAGCTATATTCTGTCCCCAGGCAAGGTGCATGATCAATGCACTATCTAGCAAAATCAATTTGTTGCAAAGTACTATTTATTTAAAAAAAAAAAAAAAAAAAAAAAAGGAAAGTAGAGGGAGAAAAGGAGAGTAATGCATAGCAAATGTAAAAATGATTATAAGACTTTCTCCTAGTCAGGCTGAATTTTATCACTGAACCATGGA
The DNA here is from genome assembly GCA_036925125.1 of Oreortyx pictus. Classification (NCBI taxonomy): domain Eukaryota; kingdom Metazoa; phylum Chordata; class Aves; order Galliformes; family Odontophoridae; genus Oreortyx; species Oreortyx pictus. The sequence continues at coordinate 80,898,441 of JAUPFR010000003.1, read as the reverse complement.
AGTTAAGGAGTAATATAACTGATTTCACAAATCCTGCACAGAGCTGGTTTTATGTGCATATTTAAACTCTAAGGTAGCCAGTCAAAAACCTACAATGAGCTTTTCTGCTTCTTTTATTTTTACTAAAAAAGATCAGTTTCTGACAAAAAAATTAGTGGGCGATACGATCCTCTCCTGCTGTGCTGACCAACCACACAAGAGGTTTAATTTTTACATAAACAGCACACAGGAAAGAATACATATTATAATATAAAATGTTATGGTTTGGTTTCTTTTCTATACCTATAAAAAAATGGTCTTCCTATACTTTGTTATTCAAGAGATCATCAGTATCACCAAATATCTGATAGGTTAAGGGGAATGTGATTTTCTCAAACAGCAGGAAGGCTGCACTCTCATGACAGATAGGGTCAATTTTGTTTTCAGAAGCTATTGATGCTCGTGTTATCTCTGTCATGCCACCATATTAGAAACATAGTGGAAATCCATTATGTGCAATCTAAGTCAAAACATTGCTGCTCTGAATAGTTGCAGAAACACATTTTCAGTCAGCTGGAAATTCACCGTTCATATGTTTAATGGGAAAAATTATTCAACAAAAGCAGTTAATTAGAACTGATTAGAGTTAGCCACCTCCTCTCCATTCAGGATCATCAAGGAGATTATAAAGGAATCTAGAAATAAATGAAATTATGATAACAGATGCTGAAACAAAATATAGTTTTTTAATTATGAATCTGAACTCTTAGACTAGTTTCAACCATCTATCAAGTGTAAAGTAACTAGAAGATGTGACATACAGAGACATCTACTACTGACACGCATAGGTGTGAATGCAACTGTTTCATCTTAAGACTTGAGTAGAGAGAGTTGCAATCAGGAGAAAGAAAACAGCTATCTTTGAATGATGCTAAATCCACATGTTTTTCTACTTCATAAGAAATTGTGCCCTCAGTACTGGATTTTGAGTTGGATACTTTCTTTCCTAACAGATCAGAAAAAAAAACAGGAGGGGTGATTTGGAATGCAGCAACAGTCTTCACCGGCACCACTCAAGTTATTATCGCTGTACAGTTAATTAACTTGCCCTTTATCTGGAAAAAGGAGGAGGAGGACCCATGTTCTTATATAACAGTATGACCAGTCAATCTATCTGGCATTTGCAATTAACAATGTATGTTTTCAGGCAGCAGGGCTACATAATAACATTTTGTGGTTTTAAGTTATCAAATGATAGGTAGAATTGCTGAAATGGATCATCTAGAGGCAATGACGATGTGAGATTCGAATAAGCCATTCTCAAAAGTTAAGACAGTACATATTATTCAGAGCTCCTTCATGAAGTAACTGTGATCAGAGCAGCAGTGGGAGAGAGAGACTTGGCAGCTGAGTTTAGGCAGCCTCATAGGTATTAAGACATCGCTGACTTTAGACCCATGTGTGATGAAATTCAAAGCACTGAACAGTAAGGCAATGCTAGCTGGCAATACCTACATCATACCTACCTGTTCCCTCTGATTCTCCCTTCAGACCTCTCTAACTCTGTTGCATTATCTACCCATTCACCCAGTCAAGGCTGTACCTGTTCTGCTCAAAAAAAACTCAAGTCTGAAAATTTCTCTTTCATTTAATTAAGACTCTCCACATCCTAGTTATTCAGGAGAAGACCTGAAAGACGATACTGAGGTGCAAACCATCAGATCACTGCAACCTAATCTCTCAGTTCTCACACGAAATTTCTTGCATTTTTCTTTGGATTGTAGCACGGTAACTGTCACTGTTGAAAGGGAAATAGTGGGCCAGATGTATCATGAGTGTGACGCAGCACGCAGATGCCTTATGTTCCTGACACTGAGGTCACACTGCAAACAAACCCACTCCATTCACCTGAGATCCCATTTTAGAAGAGAACAGCTGTGACAGAGTTGAGGACTCTCAAGGACTGGAGAGCACAAGCTGCCAGGGAGGAGTCCCATCTGCATATGGCACAATACAGTACATAGAGGAAGAAAGAATTAATAGATCACAATCTGCCATAGATGATAATATTATCCTGGCCTGACAGTTTTGGGTCAAGGACAGAAAATAAAAAAAATCTAACACACAGCAAATTATAAAGAAAAAAATACTGAGCTGAAGTATTAGACAAATTAGTTACCTAAAAATGTCCTATTGGAGCACCTGCAGTAAAGTATTCACACGTGCAACACACATTTTCATCAGGGCAAGCACTGTGGAGAAGCTTAAGAGATTCCAGCAGAAACATTTTCGCTCATTTCAATTCACGCACATCACCTATCCAGTCAGGTTCCAATGAGAGTTTTATGTTTAAGTAGACTCCTAATATTGCAGCCAGAGATACAATCGAAACAGACAGCATTTTTATGAATTTTATGTGCATTTGATGACAAGTTGTAATATTCATGTATTTCTTATGCTGTGGAATCCAACTTTAGCATATTTCCACGATAAAATCTGAAAGGCCCAGTTTTGCCAATTCCCAGTTGTATCTCGTGTTACAACACTCAGTATTTTTCTTAGAACTTCAGCAGTTGTAATTTGTATCATCAGAAACAGATTCCAATTAAACTGCAAAACACAATCTCAAATACACATAATTTCTGGTGACCAAACTGTGGAGAATACGCTTGGAAACAAGGAAAAAGGTTATGCTATCAACCCCCAAAATCAGAATGCAAATAAAAAAAAAAAAGCACCATGACAGTTCCAACAAGATTATTTTAGTGCTCTGTGTTATAAGTAGCATTTCCTAGAAATCAGTCATATAACACTGGCATTGGGTCACTTAGTCCAATGCAAGTCATTAGTGGGTGTTTAGAGAAAGACTATTGCAGATGGCAAAACTAGACTAACACTTTTTCCAGTACAGCCCTACGTCCCCAAGCGATGTACAGCGTTAAGAAATCCCCTGAGCCAGAAGTTAAATACCTTCCATGCTAGAAAGCAGGTCCTATTAATGTTACAAGTGCACCAGATGCAGGAGGCTCCTTAGACTCCTGATGGTCTGCAGCAAGTTCTGACAGACCCTAAATGTGCTGGCATCTCCTACTCATACAGTACAGACACATGGCTCACATCAGTACGATTACCTCAGCAGAATATTGTGCAGGCACATCAACTTGCTTGTATACAAAATCACGACCACTATCTCCTTTTTTATTTCTATCTTAATTTTTACTCCCACTATTAATAGAACATGTGATGGATGCAGCTTTTAAATGCGTCATAATTTGGCTCAGCTGTGAATAGATCTCTTAATTTAGTTACACAAAGGACTTACATACTGTATTTAACAACACAGAGTATGAAGTACCCCCCCTAACAAATCCTTCAGTCTGCTCCAGAACTCAGAGGTCAGCCCCCAGGTATATATACAGTAGCTACAGTAACTTCTGCTTACAGACAGCAAGGGAACAGAACAGTCAGTAGCCATGTAGGTGGCCATTATAAGAGTAACATGTAATCTCTTTATTCTAAATCAAAAAGAATGCATCCAGACACCATTATCCAACTTGGCAGACAATTTTGGAAATATATGAGAATGCATTTATACTACAGATATTTGCCTTAGCACCGCTCCTGTATAACTAAGGAACAATTTTGGTTCATAAAGAATGATTAAAGCACCAATTATTTTGACTAAACACACGTTTAAAACCCTCAGGCTGGCATGGACATTAAGCCATTAATTCACTATTTAGGTGTCAGTGTGGAAAAATGTCACAAGCTTAAAGGTTTAACAAACACTTCCAAATATTAAAGCAAATGGTTACATCTGAAATTTCAGACTGTTACACACAATTTTATTTATTAGATAGCACAGATTACCTTTTGTAAACACATAGCTTGCAATGTATCCTCAAACAATTTTGTGTTGAATAGAATCTAATCATATTTTAAGCTTAAATTTAAATAAAAAAAAATAGAGAAAAGACACCCTCAAGAGCTTCTGGGAAATCATTTACCAAAATCTTTGAGGCTCAGGTGAAACAAGTTGTGCTGTGGGATTTGAAAGATCTGTTGAAGTGTAAGCTATAAAATCACTTCATCTTGGATGCTTAGAAAGGTGGTTTGGGAAAGAAACTCTACTTTTTCAATGCCTCCGTGATATATGACACTGACACTAATGGCTATAAAATCTTATTAGGGAGTGCTGTGAAACTCAAATATATGAGTTTCTTATGTGGAAAGATTTGAGTATTCACATTAGAGTGGAAAAGAGGACATGTCCACGTTCATCTCCGGAAAGTGGATTGATTCTGGCAATCTATTCGGGTACATACAAATATCTTAGCTCTCCAGGACTGTGACAGAGACAAGCAAATAGCACAGCACTCACTCCTACAGCTCTGGCAAGACTTTCTGATGACTTGATGCAAAACTCAACTTTCACTGAAACTCAGCAGCGTAGCCTTAAAAATAAATAATCTCACTAGCTAAGGTCTGGGTACTACAAGCTTCAGCAATTAAGTCAGTGAATCCTTCACATGTCAGGGTTAATTTTTGGATTCCAGCTTCATGTTGACTATATAATACTAGGTAGTAGATGCCAGTTAGCAGGCTGAAAACTGGAGCAGAATTAAGCTTAGCATAGGAATGAATGAGAAGGGCATGGGGCAAATCTCATTTGCACCTCTGGCTGTCATGGTCTGGTGTGCACGAGCAGGCACTACAATTCTCCCCCAGCAAGACTTTGGCTACCTGTGCTCAGGGCCTGCTCTAACATGCTGTAGCCTTGCAATCTTTGTTCAGCCCGTGGAGAGCAGAAATGTGAGAAGCCTTCTCGGTGTTTCCCATCTTGGGTTCTGAGAGCTGCTTCCAAGCTCAGGGATTTGCCTCTCCTCACGTTAGCTGGGTGTCTCGCCTACCCCTAGCTTTGCACCTCACTGACCCAATCTGATGACTCAATTTCCCAGTCACCAGTATTTGCCTGATTACTGCACCACTAAATGGTCCTGGTGATCAGCACTGCTCCTCATTGGCACTACTTGGTGAAGTCCTGCAGTGCTGCACCACTGAACAGTGAGGGCACTCCTGTGCTAGGCTTGTCATTGCCCCCTGCTCCCAGGGGAACTACAGCCTGCCTTACCTGACACTTGCCCCAGCACAAGGGAGTAACCAAATCAGTAGTGAGTAAGAATTAGATAACTCTTTCCTGCGGAAAGGCATGCAACTAGTGCCAAATGAGAAAGATGTTCAGTCCTCTCTGCAAAAGGCTTCCCAGAAAGGCCAGAGATAAACATGAGACATCTCCCATGCTTGGAGAAAACTGAGCACCACATCCCGAGTGTCAGAAAAGGAGCACAGAACGTAAAGAAAGCTTACAAGATCTCTCAGAGAAGGGTTAATGTGGAAGGGCAAAGAGGAAATGTTTGAAAGAATATCAATGTAGATTCCAAACAGAAGAAAGTAATTTTAAAATGTCCTGATTTTTCCCAGGACTGAGTCTAATCAGCATGGCAAAACATAATTGCACCATAAGCCATGAGTAACCACCATTTTGGCTTACCCAAGGCCTCACTGAATAAAACTGTCTCAGGCACAGGTACAATGTATAATATAGTTGTTATATAAAAAACAACTTCACATTTTCTAAATTTAAAAATAAAAGATATGAACAAAAACAAACTAGTGGGATACTTAACCTTGAGTTTTTTTGAAACCAATGCTTCAGTCTTGTGCAATGGAAGTGGGTACAACTTCCAGTGAACTCTCAAGGTGTTTGCCAGATTCTGATGAAATTTTACTCTGTGCTTTATCCTTGGCAATAGTTATTCTTAAATCACGTGCTGCTAAGAAGTGATGATATGAATAAGGCATGATTGTGAAGCAAAGGATATTTTTCTTTGTCAAGATAGGGCTTATGGCAATCCAGTAGAGACCTGATCAGATTTTTCTTTGAATTGAATGTCTGATTGCAATTCTATACATGACATTTGAAATTTCACAGGTAATGTATTTCTGTGGAGTGAAAATGAAACTGCAAATAACACTCCAATTTTTTTGTTTTTATGAAAACCTGAAACCTGTTCTAAAAATACTTTATCAAAATGAAAAGCACAGATGCATATCTTTTGCTGTGCTTAGACAATATGTCAAAATGCATAGCACTATTTATGATAACTTGAACTTCCCATAATCTAAGCATTCAGCATATTTTCCTTAAGACAAATTTGTCAACTTTTTAAATTTTACAAAACCTAAACCAAAGCTTAATAATTGAGAAAACTGACATGTATACTTAAAAAACAAACAAACAAACAAACAAAAAACACAGGTTCACACGTAGACACTGGCAATCATTCAACACAGTCCACGCTTGAGCTATGCACAGTCAACTCATGAAGAATATCACTGAAAAAAATTACGTAACATTAAAAGTCGACAAACTTGTAGGGCTGTTTTACTGGCTGTCCAGAGCTGCATGCATCCTGTGGGTTGCACATGCCTGGTTTAGAGATAGACCTGGATGCCAGGTTAACAGTTGGAGGAGCTCCCTGGTCCGGCCTTTCCCAGGGGTGCCAGGGAGCACCCTGCCACACTCACTCCTAGCAGGAGCAGTATCACCAGGAGCCAGGGTAGGAGGTGCAGCTCTTGGGCATGGTTTGGACATGCCTGCCATAAGCTGTGTTTCAAGAATGAGCCCTTCAAGAGTCTAACTAGCTAAAGAAAGAACTAAAGAGATAAATCCTAGGTAGATTTGCGTGAAAGATTTCCAAGGTGAAATCACCAGTCAGTTATCATAGCCCACTCTAGCCAGGAATCTGAATTACTGATGTATGTATTATATCTACATATACAAACATATACACAAGTTTCACATATTAATTTTCCAATCCTAGCAATTCATTTGTTTAAACAGAAGAATTTTAGAAATTCCACAGGATCCTTTCACACTTAATTTCCTTCCATCTCCCTAACAACAGGGCTGCCTATTCAGTTTTCCAGCACTATATTCACTATTGACATTTGCAACATCTCTGCAATATCTACCATTCTACATTCTAAGTTCACCATTAATGTCAACATATACTTCTCTGAATGGCAGAGATCATTCATTTTCAGTAACACTGAAATGCACGAATAATATATTAGCAAAGGATACTCAGATTTAAAACTACCACATTAATACTTCACCCTATGCACAAGTGCAAAAGTTTCAGTGAGCTTGAAAGAAACTAAACCTTTTTTCACTATTTCACAAAATACACGTATATTAACTGTAATTACCTACAGTTGATAACAGTGTATCATGGAAAGCATACACAAATTAAAAAAAAAAAAAAAGACAAATGTTCAAGGGAATTCTCCACACATCATTGGTAATGAGTCCAGTCCTGTGCTCTCCAGTACTACTGGAGTGCATCTAAAAACGGTCATGGAGGTGATTAAGCAGCTCTCATGAGGAAAAGGCTGAGAAAATCTGGTTCTGAGGGAATTTCATTAACGTATACAGATCCTTGAAGGGAGAATGCAGAGAAGATGGAGCCAGGATCTTTTCAGTAATGTTGTGCTCTAGGACAAAAGGTCACGGCACGAACAAACACAGGAGACTCCATCTGAATATCAAGAAGCTTTTTATTTTTTCCTTCCCACCATGAGGGCAACTGAGTACTGGAACAAGTCAACTAGGAACACTGCAGATTCTTTCTCCTTAATGTCATTCAAAAGTCACTCAGGCACGGTCCCGAGCAACCAGCTCACAGTGTCCCTCTTCTTGAGAAGCAAGACGGAATTAGATGATCTTCACAGACCCCTTCCAACCCCAATCATATGGCTACATCTAATTCATCCAAAGTATCAAAGAAACAACCTGCTAATCTATTTTTATAGAAGGTGGACGCTCCTTTCTGTTTTTGTCAACAAGGGAGTATCCTTCCTTCAAATGAGCAGTATGTGTTCATTTTTAAGATGTGGAAGTATCTTCCACAAGAAATTTATTTAGTCTATTTTATTCATGCCATCTTACTGCAACTACTGGTACTAATAAATGCTATATGCTTCAGTATGTAATCTTCTCAGAGGCATGTACAATCACTTTCTAGATTAAGATTAAAAACAGTATTTTTACTAAAAACTAATGTTTCTTACAAGAACAGACAAGAAAACAATAACATTTTTAATGTCAACTCTGAGGTTGAGGAGACACTGTCCAAAATTGTGTTAAAAGCAAAAAAAAAAAAGAAAAGCCATAAAAAAAATGCAAGATTTTAATATCAACTGGAGAAATAATTTAAATGTATTTAACAGATACATGCTTTTCCATTTAGATATAGAAAATGAGAAATCATACTACATACCACAGGCTCATGGTTACCGAAAAGAGGTACACGGTCAAGGGTTTATGGATTTTCAGGTTTTATTGTTGTTTTTTTTTTTTAGTTTTTAATTTTCACATAATCATATGTTTGGAAGGCACCTCCAGAGATCACCTAGTCCCAGCTCCAGCAATAGCAGGTTCCCTACAGTAGGTTACACAGGAAAGTGTCCAGACTGGTCTTGAATATCTCCAGTCTAGAAACATCCACAACCTCTCGGGGCAGCCTGTTCCAGTGCTCTGTCACCATAACAGTGAAGAAAGTCTTCCTCATGTTCTTATGGAACTTCTTGTTTTCCAGTTTGTGCCCATTGCCCCTTTTCCTATTGCTAGGCAGCACTGAAAAGAGCCTGGCCCCATCTACTTGACTACACCTATAAGATATTTATTTATAAGCACTGATAAGTTTCCCCCAACTCAGTCACTAGGATTCCCTCATTGACTCCATTTGCCTCTGAATCAAATCAGATAAGAATGCATTCATGCTTGGGTGAAAAAGCTATTTTTCATTTTTAAACATTCAGAAATTACATGAAACACATATGACTTGTGCATTTACAACTCAGAAGGACAATATCCTGGGCTGCGTCAGAAGAGAAGTGGTCAGCAGGACAAGGAGGTGACTGTCCCATTTCAGTTTGCTCCTGTGAGGGCCCCCAGAGTACCGCATCCAGGCACTGGGACTCCAACACAAGGGGTGTGGAGATGCTGCATCAAGTGATGATCAGAGGGCAAGAGAACCTCTTTTATGAAGAAAGACTGAGGGATCTGGGCTTGTTGAGCCTGCAGAAGAGAAGGTTCTGGGGAAGCCTCATAGCAGCCTTTCAGTATTTAAAGGAAGCTTATAAAAAGGAGGGAGAGACTATGTTTTTATGCATTTTTGTAGTGCTAGGACAAGGGGGGAAGTAGGTTTAAACAAAAAGAGGAGAATCAGTTAACACATTGGGAAGAAACTCTTCATTGAAATGGTGGGAAGGCCCTGGCATAGCTGCCCAGAGAAGCTGTGGATGTCCCATCCCTGGAGGTGTTGAAGGCCAGGCTGGATGGGCCCTGGGCAGCCTGAGCTGCTGGGGCTCTTCTAACCCAAGCCCTTCAATGATTTCATGATATGATGTAACACACAGAAAATATCTGTCCCCCAAAAAATGAGTTGGTAATTTTGAAAATATTTCACCTTAAATTCTTAAGACACTAAGCACCTTAGAGTACTCACATAAGAACAACAGGAATTAAAATAAATTTTACAGAAATATTTACATTCACCTCTTCGAATCTAAATGCTGCTGGAAGCACTGTTTATTTTACATTATTTATCAAGAACAAATGACAGGAATCGATCTTTTGTTAAAAAAAAAAAAAAAAAGCATGCCCGCTTGTCTCAAGTAACTGTCTTATGCTTTTTTAACTGATTTATCAAGAAGCATGTTTCTTGACCCCACCAGTCCAAAACTAAACTGCCTTAATAGTTAGAGATCACCTAAAATCCACCATAATGCATTTCTTCACCTGACAACATTCCTATCGAGCCTCATTTTCTCTACTCTGTACCTAATGATTTCAAAAAATGTCATGGAAAATCTTCTATGTTTCTTCACTGAGCAAGATTATCAAGAAACCATACTGTTTATTAAGTAAAAGAAGGTAAATTGATCTCAAAATATTATTTTCCCTTTTCTGTAGTATGTTCTCAACTGAAATATAAGCTTAAAACTTGACAGACATCAGATACATGTTTCTTCAGATGGGCAATTTTAATTAAGACAGTGGAAGAATAATAATGGTTGGACTAGATGATCTTGTAGGTCCCTTCCAACCTAACGAATCTATGAATCTATGAATACAGGTAAGTGTAGGTTTTGTAAAATACTTCTCAGCACACACAAGCAGTAGAAACACTACTGTATCTTCTGGTACTACTAGTAACAAAAAATCTCAAGAAATACACAATCACTCCATACTCACAAGCAGCACAGTATCAGTTTCAGCATGGTTCACATGAATAAGTGGTGCTAAGATGCCAAGGATGTAGTACTTGGTACTTCTATGAATTCCAGTCATTCCTTTCTTATGAACTGACACTGAAATCCATGAGTTCCTGTTTGTAATTACATATGCATGATTAAAAAATAAAAATAAAATAAAATAAAATGTGAACTCAATCTACTCAAGTTAACAATTAAAGTGGCACAGATCTACAAAGTTTATAAAACACCAACCACTGACAACAGCGAATAATCAAACCCAGCTTTGTATACTGAGTTCTTCCTTTAAAATTAATTGCCTTTAATGTTTCTGTCAGCCTTACAAATCCAAAATGTTGTATCTAGCTTTCCCTTCCTACTTTTGTAAAACTCAGAAGTTCTAAAACCCTTAACTTGCTTGGTAAAGAAACTTAATGACAAGGCTTTATTTGAATGTCTGCCGTAGCAACCTTAATACTAAAAGTAACAGTTGGAGAGCTGCTACTAAATTACAGTGCAGAAGTTACTTACAGAAAAACCCATCTGTGAGATCATATTCAGGCTACAGGACAGGATCTCACACTTAACCTTTGTGTTTCACAGGATCTAACATAATGGCACTATATTTTCTTCTGTTAACTTCTATTACACTACCTGAATTAAATAGTGAGAGGTATGAAGTAGAAAATTTTTGAAGGGCACATTGTTTACATGTAACATTCTCTCAGTGGTCCAGTCCCCTAAGTACTCCAAAACCAGATAAAGCTATCTAGAAAATAAGATGATATTGACAAGTTTTTTCAGCATTAAGAGACAAGTAGATCTATAGGTACAGCTCTAGGATATGGAACAAAAAGATGTGTGTGTAAAGGAGTCAAGACAGCCTGTGCCTCACAGGACTCTGTGTTCTAAGATCAAGATTTCCTAGAGCCTAACAAGGTGTGACTTACAACTGAAGTGTTTTGTTTTGTTTTGTTTTGTTTTGTTTTGTTTTGTTTTGTTTTGTTTTGTTTAGGAGTCAAGGCATTTGTAATGACTCTCTTCTGCAGATCCTTTTACTTCTGGGGATAAACACGATGACTGTAATGAACTGAGTTTATGATGGGAGCAGGTTTTTTTTACCTAGGCATCTGGATAGAAGAAATATGCAGAAAATTATCATTTTTGATGCCTCCAAATCAAGTATATATGTATTTTTTTTCATCAATACTACAACCAAAATTAAGCAGTAAAACATTGAAACTGAGAAACATATAGGTGGGTCAGTCCAAAAGTAATGCCTCCTGTTTATTTATGTGGGAACTACAACCAATACAAAGACCACAATAACTGTTTGATAGAGCAAATTATCAGCTGCAGAATACTTTTTCAACACAGTCACCACCATTTACTATGCATTTTCACCAGCAATGAACAAGAGCCTGCATGTCATGCTCATGGCTAAATGCACCAGCAGAGGTAACCCACAGTTACTGCCACCACTGTTGAAACACACCATCCACTACCTCACCGAGCTCACATCCACTGTTTGGTCTCTATAAGCATTCATCAAGCATTGATTAATGTCTATAAATGCCAACTTTTCCACATGGAAGAACTCAATGATACACCTTTGCTTCATCCACACTTCCATGTCAGATGCCATTTTGTCAAGCCTGCCCCTCTGCTGCCATTTGTCACACAGCAACAAATGTAACAGAAGATTAGCAAGGAGGTTCCACCTTTACTGCCATATTACCAGTACCTGCCTCTGATGTTGTGAACCAACATAATATCAGAATAACCTTCACACATAGGTATTTGCAAACAAAGAAATATGGTTTTTATTTCCTTCTGAAGTCATATTAGATTATATTATTCAACTGTTATGCTTTTTTCTTCTATTAATTAATCTCAGATTGATGACAAAGAGCCTGGTACAGGCTTCTTGTTATGCATGGATGGGCAGCAGTCATGCTGAGAGGGACCTAGGAGTCCTGACTGACATGACCATGCATCATCTGTGTGCTACTGCAGCAATGCAGGCAAATCCAATCCTAGGTCACATCTGCAGGGATGCTTCTAGCAGAGATGTGATCATCCCACTCTGATCAGCGCTCGTCAGGCTACATATGGAGTAGTATCTACTTACAGTCTCCAAGACTCTAAAAATGATGTGGATGGACTGGAAAGATCCAAAGGAGGGCCACAACAGAGATCAAAGAGCTGATGGAGACAGGAGTTTTCACTCAGAAGAAGAGGAGGCTTAGGGAGGGACTTAACCACAGTATTCCAGTACTCAAAGAATGGCCACAAAGATGATAGAGGCTCTCTGCAAAACTAGCCACATGGAGAAGACATGAAACAGTGGGTATGAGATGCACCTGGGAGAAATTCCATCTTTATACAAGATTTATTTTTTTAAAACAGCAAGAACAAACTGGAACAACTTCCCCAAGGACACAGTAAAATCTAGACCACCGGATGTTTCCAAACTGCAATTGGAAAAGGGGCTGAATAATACTTAAGTTCCCTCTTCCAATGAAAAACTGGATCTGATAACCTCCCAAGAGGAGATGGATTGTTCTATGATCCTAAGATCTAGACTTTTGAGGCCAGCAGAGAACGCCAGAAAATAATCAAATTCTAGATGTAAGGATGGGCCTAAGAAGCATCTCCTTTAGTGCACAGGTCTCACAAACTTGCTTTTTAAGCTGCATTTCATGGGACTCAGTGCAAGTCTAGACTGACAGCGCACAGACAACAGAAGAGCCATTACAGCACCACATTCCTAGAATTACAAATCCTGAAAAAAAACCTGCCTTAGTTAGCAGGTCAGCCAAGGTGCTGGAGTTAATCAAACAGGCCTTCAGAGTTGTCTCTCTTTTGTCAAGAGACTCAGCAACCTCTGGACTAAGCCATGTTGGAAAGGTGCATAGGTAGTTTCCATTATCTTAGTTCTCCCCACATGCCACATTTGTTGTTCAGTTCTGGACAGAAAGCCTCCCTGGGCATCTTGCTGGTGTTGAGTAGTCTGGAACAATGTTTTCTTTATTTATCTAATTTAGATGAGAATCAGTCCCAAGGCCCTCAGCACACTGCTGATTAATTCCTTTCCCATGAGAAGGAAACTATTTCTTCCGTTGTTTCTAACAGCTTTCAAACAATGTGAGGGTCTTTTTGGCTGCAAGGTAATTACAGAGCTGCTGCTCACCTAAATCCTCTATTTGCACAGTAAAGTTTTAGTATGCACTACATCTTTGTTTTCCATTAAATTTTTCTGTAATTAAAGGCAACATTGCCAAAAAGATGTTGCAAGCTGAAAAGAAAAATACTTATTTGCACGAGTAAGCTGTCTAATTACTTGAGCAATCTCACAAAAATACATCTTCCTTAAGTTATATTTAGGCACAGAAAAAGTAACCATAAAGCCAAGTATGGAAAAGAAAATCTGTATTAAAATACAGCCATTAATTTAAACATGAGACAATTCTACACTTTTTGGAAATAAAAAGGAGATTCATTGCAAAAATGCACCCTTCACATGCGTAGTTATTACAAAATCACAACTCAGCTGCTGGAAGCATGCTTATTCACAGATACACTGCTTGAAAAAAAACCCACAAATGAACAGATTCATACTGTGCTGTTAAGCCACTTACCAACCCCAACAAGAGCTTCAGGTCCTATTCAGCTCTGCAACTTCCACTGTATCACTTCCTCAGATATGTAGGGAACTCTGACTTCCTACATGCAAACAGCTCTGCAAGCTGGTGTTAACAGAACAGTCATACAGCTTCATCTCCTTCTATCACATCTACTTATGAATTATTCAACTCTGTTCTGATTTCAGGGAATCCAATCTGGGACAGTAGAAGCATGGAGAGAAGTCAGGCTTCTGTTCAACAGGGCTGTTAAGGCACTGATTGAAACAAAACTAATGTCCTTTCCCCTACAAGGAACAATACCTGTCTCTTTTACGCATTCTAATCCCAAAACATAAAAGTAATCTGAAAACTTCATCTCTGCTTATACAAGCCAGAAATTATAAGAATTCCTTGATAACCAATTAAGTTCTCATGCCAAAATTCAAATAAGATTTCATTCTACCACCTGGTTTCCAGACTGTTCATCCTCATTTACTAAGGGAGCACTTCCTGTTCATTCAGATTTTTGGGTACTAATCGACAATGAACTTCCCTTCTACTGCTTTATATTGTGTTTTCCTGGAGGTCTTTCATTTAGTTCATTCCAACTCGGTTCAGTTTGCCAGGTACTGAATGCCCTTGAGCTATGTTACATCACCCACAACTGCAAATAGTTTGTAGCGATCACTCTTGGCCCAACTTTAGTAAGAATGCTGTAGAAGGGATTGATCATTCTGTTCTGGATTTTAGTGTTTGGGTTACTCATGTTTCTATGAGACTGCGCATTGGAAATAAAACAACTGCTGAATTAGATTTGTAGCCTGAATACACGAAGTTTGCCTCCACTGAGATAATTCCTGCTCCACCTGAACTCAGCTGCAAAGCACCTCCAAATCCTTCAAATGATAAATATGTACTTTGAAGAAGGGTTGCCTCCGAAATAAACAGAATTATGCAAAAAAATTACGCAACTGAGCACAGCACTGCATCTTTCATCTTTTCCAAAATTGTAGCAAAGATTTTTTTTCTCCAAAAGCCACTGTTGAGAGCAGTAACTAATAGCTCAGAGCAACTGAGGAAATAAAGACAAAGATAGACAAGTTTAGTTTGATATAACTGAATGCAAGCCACCTTTGAGTAGATATGAATGACTCTCAGCCACATTTCACACCAAGCACTGCCAAGCACATGCATTTCATCCACACAATAAGCAAAAAAAATAAAATCCAACAATGTCCAGCTAACATCAGTAAGGTTGCAAAAATGAAATTCAGGCAAAAATTGTACAAATACCTTGAGCTTTTCAGAAACAAATGCTTCTATGAAACGATCTTGGATAACAGCAGTGGTACGCTTACACATTCAAGTCCTCTAGCTGTTGGATGATATTGCGAAAATGCTACAATGAATGTGTCCAACAAACTTTTTGAAAGGAAAGAAATCGTGCCACTAATTACTTTGGAAAAAACTTGCATCAGCTATTAGTTTCATAGGAAGAACAGAACAATTTTTGAGATCATCTCAACTTCAATAATAAGCTTAGTCCTGTTAAAATCTTTAACACAATTTTTGGTACGATGAGGAAAAAAAGGAAACGGGGAGGAGAGATGACAGTTTGAGCAGTACTTTGCTTAAAGACAATGAAATGTTTAAGCCTGTGATCAAGTCAGTATTGTTTGTCCAAAATAAAGTAGCACAAGGTTTAGCGCTCTACCTGTCTGATATCTGCTCAGACTTTTAGCCAGTACTTAGGTACTCTGTCTTACAAATATCACATACAGTTTGCTAATACCGTATATCAAAAGAAAAACAAATACAGAAACCTGGTTCCCCTTAGATTGTTATCTGCATTAAATAACGGTCAAATGCACTGCTGGCTTAATTCCATCAAATTCAATGGAGTCATGCCAGGAAACACTTTGGCCCTAAGCATTTAATGAGCCTGTTACTTCAAAGATCGGGGCCAGATCCTCCTTTGGTATACACTGCTATAATTTCATTGGTTTCCATGGAACTATGCCGGTTCACAACAGCTGAAGATCTAGATTTACAAGTAAAGTTACTTTTGCCATAAGAAGTATACGTAGCACATATCCTCATATGTTAAACTTGTCCAACATTTCTGCAAAGATCAAGCCTAGACTATAAGCCTTTCCTGTCTAAAGAAGCCCAAGTTATTTTTTCAGTTTTTATGTATATCAGTTAAAAACACTGGATTTCCTTCTTCCTCTCCTAACCATTCAAGGGAGGATTCCGCCAAATTCACACTCAAGTCTTATTTAGTCTGGCTCTGATAATCACAGTCGCATTCATGAAAAATGATTTCATGTTAAATTCTCAAGTATGTAAAAGCTATAACACGTTTTTTTTTTTTTTTTTAAACAATCTACCTATATAATCTTTGCCTTCTTTCTTTAATAGAATACCATCCTATCTCATGCTGTAAGGAAAAACTAAATGTGTGAAGTGAGCATTCATTCTCTAATGAACTTTATTACACTGCATCCAGTGACATTCAAAATCAATCTGCTTCTTTTTTCTGTTACTAAGAAAAGTTCAAATTTAGGTACGTTTACTAACTTTTCCACATTGTTATCAGCACTTTAGTTATTTTTGCTAAAGCTTACTCACACCAAAGTCTTTAAATTAACACTTTTAATGTGCAGTAAGCATCTTTCATACAAGATGCCTGATTTAATAAAAATATGACATCTGACCCTTCTGAATATGCTGGAAAGCAAATGGCTGGACTATCAGCTGAAGTAAGTTAGTTCCTATAAAGGTGATGTACATATCTGAGGATTTAACCCCTTAAAAAGAATTTAAATCACCCCTTAACTAAAAGAATAACATCATGTTAGTAAAATTTTTGATTGCTTTAAGTGGACTAGTACTTCTGTCAGATTTCCACTTCAGGGTGAACAATAAGCATACCACAGGGTAGTTTCAAGAGAACATAAATTGAAAAATCACTACATTCAAGTTCCTTAGGAAGAATTTAGAAAATTCTCAACAGTTGAGAGGAAATGCTGATTTAACACAACCAAACCTAAGGGATTCACCATCTGGACAGTCTATATAGTTACAGGCATGATATATTGTATTGGTCAATTGAGACTATCTCAGATAATCACTTTAATCACCCCAAAATACGTTGTTGGAAATTCCGGATAGGAATTGTCATATGGTCTTCAGTTAATTGAAGATTTACCTGATATGTAAAAGGAAGTATGCAAACAGTGAATTTATGTAATAGCAATGGTTAGCAATATAGCATTAAAGCACTCTAGGGCGTGTTTTATTGGTTCATTAAATCTTGCCTCAGGTGTGTTCTACCACTCGAGGCAAGTATTAATGGACCAATAAAAAAGACCCTGGGGTGCCTTAATGCCATAATACTATGGCCATCTACAGTTAAATTAATTTTTTAAATAGCTTTTAAAAATAATTTTCCTTGGTATTTAATACATTCTTCTACCATTTAGAAGTCCATAATAGAAAGATAAGAAATGACTAGAAAACAAAAACAGAAATGCTCACTATAATGAAAATATGTCGTTTCTTAACAGTGAAAGCATTAACCTCTTCTATCTCAAACATTTCCATATTTTTTCATGCTTCCTCTCGTTTTCCCATTCACCCTCACATCCTAAAAACCTGAGAAAGATACTTATGGACATCTGTTTTGTTCTTATTTGAATGCATTAGAATTAAGTTGTTCAAGCTTATCCTTACGTCCCTTGACACCTTCTAAGTGAATCAAGAATATCCAGACTGGCAAACTGGTCATATGTAGGAAAAAAAAAAAAAAAAAAGAAAGAAGACCAGTTCTAGCCAGCAGCAAATGCAGAACCACAAAGCATAGATCACAGAGATGGTCTATTTGGAGGAGAAAGGAAGAAAAGGAAGACAAACTACTGGGACTGTTCAGCCTGAAGAAGAGAAGACTACGAGGTAACCTGACAGTGGCCTTTCAATATATAAAGGGGAGACACAGGGAAGA
Organism: Oreortyx pictus; assembly: GCA_036925125.1. Taxonomy (NCBI): domain Eukaryota; kingdom Metazoa; phylum Chordata; class Aves; order Galliformes; family Odontophoridae; genus Oreortyx; species Oreortyx pictus. Next base: position 80,880,513 of record JAUPFR010000003.1, on the reverse strand, counting down.
AGGGGACATACTTTTTAACAGGGCCTGTTGTGATAGAACAAGGGGAAATGCTTTCCAGCCTAAAGAGGGTAGATCTAGGTTAGCTACAGGGAAAAAAAGTATCTTACAGTGAGGGTGTGAGGCACTGGAACTGGCTGTGCAGAGATGTGGTGGATAATCTGCCCTTGGAGACTTTCAAGGCAAGGCTGGATCTGGCTCTGGACAACCTGACCTAGCTGTGGATGTTCCTATTCATTGCAGGGGAGTTGGACTAGACAAAGCTGTATTACAGAAAACAAAGAATGGCCAATCTACAGATTATAAACTGAAAATACCAGACATGAAGAAAAGCATCGTTTTTGAAGTCTACATGCCTTTTTGATTAGAGCAAAGTGATGACATCATATACAGTTGTCCTGTGGCCTTCCTCCTAGAAAATAATTTGTATGAAAAACAAAGCAACATTTCACTTTTAAAAAATTATAATTTACAGTCCTGTAAGTGAGGTTACAGAGTTGACAGTAGCAATTTGTTATAGAAGACTAACAGTGAAGACATTGTTGAGAATAAAAATAATGTGCATGGATGCAGCTGGAGTAAAACTTATCGGGAAGCCAATTACATGCCTGACAAATCCTACTCACACAGGAAGTTTATACTGCTTTCTTTCAGCTTCAAGTGGGGTTTCTTTAGTCAATTTAAATGGCATGTATATGCCTCACTCAAAGCATTGCTCTTTATTCTGAGATAACACCTACATGGACAATGATTGCTAACAGGGTAAACTGTTCCCCAGATCAGCTTGACAGAATTTAAGATTCAATGTGAGTATGTCCATCTGAAGGAAAGATCCAGTCAGCACTGGGAACACAGATGAAAGCAATTCACCTGTGCAACCAGGAGGGGTGAAGACTGGCCAGACCTCATCTGAGGGCTGACTGCCACTGGGGAAAGTTCTCTTGTTGGAGAACCATCTTCTTGGAGTTCCTTCCCTGCGAGCCTAGATCCTCAGCGACAGCTGAGCATTCCTTTTCCTTCCTTTCATAACATCTCCTTGTTTGCACTGGTCCCTTAGCCTTTACACTAGTCATAAACAAGATGGCCAACCTACCAGTCCTCCTCAGACTGTACAAAATTGATCCTGTGTCACTACCCTAGTTCATGAAAATTAACAGTTTCAGGACTGGCTGCACTTACCAGCTGACGTCTATGTTAAAGGCACATATTTTTTCCAAATAACAACCAAGGTGCTTTGTGCAATTTATATATAAATATACAGGCGTTACAGCTACATCAGAGTGACAACACTAAGGCTGTATACAAGCAACACTACTAAGTCCTTCTGATTGAAACACAGAAGTAAAACTGCCTTTTTTTTCAGTCCTACTTGCTAAATCCACAAAGAGATCCCACCTAGAGCTGTATTTCTAGCGCAACCACTTGAATTCACATTAGATTTATCTCACCCTATAAAAGCACAATTCATTAAACAGACTGATAAAACTGGTCTGTTTAAACTAAGGCAATTTTATCACAGTCATTTAAATTATTTAACACTGCTTTCTTAAATCAGTACTTAAAGCTTTCTTTTGACAAGTATTCTTTAAAACAAATGAGCTGTAATTTAAACAATGAGAAAATAATGACCCAGAACAATATATACAATTAGGGAGATATTTTCCAAATATAAATGCTCACTATTTTTTAAAAGTGATACACAGTATCTTAGGCAATGAACACTTAAAACACTGAAGTGGCTTTCACAGCTGATAGTGGAATCTTTTGAAGAATCTAACCCAAAGAGAAACTCCCAATCCCAGATTTTGACAATGTTTTATCACAGAGTGCTAGGCAATTTAATAAGGTCCAAACCAACCCATCCAATTCTAAGCATAGGACAAGAGGTATGAGAACACTGCCATTAAGTTAATGTTACCTTTTAACAGAGTTTGCTGGAAAGGAAGCAAAATTGTTAAGAGCTTCTCTAAATTCTGTTGCTATTGTGGTCTTCCACTAACTGTTTTCACCACTGCTTTCTGTGGGTTTTTACGCCAATCAGAAAATATCTTTAAACAGCACACTTGTCCCAGGAATGCATCATTCCTTTTTGCTTTCAATCATGAAACTTTACTAAAAATCACTGAAAAGACAAAGCTGTGACTTCTTTGTTTTACTAATCAAAGAGGACATCTAAGTTAGGTTCAAAATGACCTGATATCATTTATTTGTAGCACTTCAATATCACCTTTATTCCAACTTGTAACTCCACCTTACTGATTTTTAAAACATCTTCTAGATCTCTACAGGACATGTTCCATACCTAATTTGCCTAACAAATTCCACTTCAATGACAACAAAATGAAACATGCATTTTGGTTTTAAGACTGCTTGTAATAACACCAGGGAAGACCCCCAAGCCAATTTTACTCATTCTTAACCAAAGCAATTTCACATACTGAATTCACTATTAAGCATATCCACTCTTAAATGTTGAATCAAATTCTAGCCATGGGGGAAAGACATTGCACCAACTCTATCCTAAATAAGTTTACAGACTTTTCAAAGAAATATTTCAAATCAGGTACTTCCTTTAGGTTAACCACGAATAGCTCAGCGTTCAGCATGCTCTAACAATTCAGATTTAAATATGGAATTTGATTTCATTGCTCAAAAGTAGTAACAGCCTTTATCCAGCCACAAGGACAGGGGATGATTTTGCAAGACTGCCCCCTCTTGATCATGTATTGAAGTTCTCCTATTTTGTCATCCTCATCAGGGATAAGGATTCCTGTATTTGGGAAACTCTGCAAGTCCTGATAAACAAAACATTATTACACTTCATATGTAAACAGGAACCTCTTTTACTTTCCCTGATTATACTCCATCACACATTACAATACTTGGTTTGAATTTGATCATCATGCTTCAACTTTGTCTAGTCTAACATTACACCCAATTCTGAAAGTCAGTAGGCAATATTCTGCTACCAGAACATCACAGTAGATAACATTCAAACTTCAGAATATAAAACAAATCTATAACAGATCTGATTTTAAATCCAAATGTTTCAAAGCTTTAATGTAAGCAAGACAGCAACTTCATCATGTCATACTGTTAAATAGTTCTAATATCTTACTACCCTAGAACCTGAAATTAGGGGAGCTGCTCCTGTAGTAACATACTGATTAGCCTCTGTGAGGCTGTCAGAATCTGATTCTCACTGACATGCAGATCATCGCTATCACTACCTCTACCCAAAACTAGAGAGTACTGCTTCTATCAATTGTCTTTTTAAGCTTATAAGAAATAAACATTTAGCATAAATGAATTTCAAAACCTTCAGACTTATCTCCAGTTGCTCTAAACAGATACAAAACTCCTTCCCAAAAACCAGAAAGTTTGTGATACTGACAAGAGATACATCAACAGCACTGAGATCAAAGAGAAAATGTAGCTTATACATACCTTTCCTACTCCATCAGTTGGTGACATTTTTGAAAAATAAGGAGATTTATTTAATTGCTACATGGACATCCTGGGCAGTATAAATACATATAACTATAAAAACAGTACATGAAGGAAAACAAATATGCACTAAGGATTCGTTATAGAGGAGCTAATGGAAAGACAATGCCTCCTGGGTTTACTGAAGAAATGTAATTTCAATAATGAATCTGCCTTTTTTTCTTTCCTTTTTTTTTAAATCCCTGATATTTAGATCCAGGCAATAGAGTAGATGTTCTAGTAAAAGAAAGTGGTACAGTGGCAATGTTATGAAAGACAGAATGGAACCCAAACAAATGAGCACTGAAAAGTCAGATATCAGAAGAAAGCAGAAAATTGTTGCTTTAGGAAGGGAAAAAAAAGCTAAACCATTTTCAGTAGTCATCAGTAGCCAAAAAAAACCCACAAACTCACCATTAGCGTTTGTTTATTGATGATAACTAGATATGCTTCTGTTAGTATTCCAAAGCCAGCCCCACTATAGTAATGTTTATTATTACTGTTTGTAGCTGTAGGCAGCTTGAGGCTCACTATGTCTATCCTTGTCTTATCATCTTAAAAAGATTAATCTTCAAACAATGATCTGTTGATATCATTAATCTTAGTCTTGAACTTCTTTGTTGTTCTTGCCCAGTAATGAACAGTGTCACAAAAAATGCCTTGCCTTTGGAAATAAAACAGACCTGATTTGCTGGGACACTGCACTGAGTAATTTCTCGCTACCACACAATATAAATGTAAAAGCACAAACGATTCTCTACATCATTGCCCCATTTTCACACTGAGACAACTCTTCTTGCATTAATACAATTATTGGTGCTCTCAGGGTGAAAAACCAGTGGCAGGATTTCACATGCACCCCATGATACAAATTGCTGCACAAAGTGCAGGTCAGTAGTATACAACCATAGAATATGTCAAGTTGGAAGGGATTCAAAAGGATCATTGAATCCAGCTCCTGGACCCACCAAGGGCCCTGTCTGAAAATAGTACAGAAGTTTCAACTTAGTGTCACAGAAAAAGAAGAAAATCTTTCACTGACGAAGGGTATTTTTTTTCCTCAAAAACTAGAATAACTACACAAGTGGTCAGCTGCTCACATATTTCACCGTCACATAAAAACTCCAGAGCTCACCTTCCTCTGAGAATTCAGTCACTCCCACCCTTTCCCTTCTCTTTTGTGAAAGTAAACTCTACTAGAAATATTGCTTGACACACAAAAATACAAGTCATTTTTGTGTCTTCCAGAGAAAATACATAATTATGAGAAATCCCAACCCATTAACAACTTTAAAATAAAATTTTCCTTTATTTCCTTGTTGTTGTTTTTTTTTTTTTGTAAGAAATATTGAATTTTCTAATACATAGAACACTACTTTCACGAAAATCAAAACTCACATCAAAATCTAGTTCACTATATATCAATACTGTTCTGAACTGGTTATCTCAATAGAACAAATAAAATAACTATTGTGCTTCCAAGCTAAGCATTTTCCCTGAGTTAGTGCAGAGCTGCTCTGAACTGATGGTTATTCAGTATTAATACATTTGAACCAATGCACAGAAAAACTATTAACTGTGGGTTTTTTCAGCATACCTCACCTCCATAGAGTTCCAGGCAATGGATAACTGAATAAAACAATCCCTATGTCATTTAGGCACCAATCACCTTCAGTAAATTCAGTACAACTCAAACATAAGTGGGTGAATGGGAAAAGCTAAGTGACACTAAGGTAAACAGCAAAGAAGTTTCAAAACTTATGATTAGGATAATTACCATTTTTCTCTACTCAAATTCAGAACAGCCTTAACAGCATATCCCTCAGTGTGGATTTCCCTGTATAACTTTCTGATTAGACCTACTCTTACATTCAGAGTAATTCTCATACTGTGCCCCTCACACAGACATTACACACTTTCTCTGATGAGTGAGAACAATCCCAGTTAAGTGCACACAAACAGGTTGTGATTTTTTCCTCTCTCCTCACTGGCAACAATAAACCTGCTGGGGAAAAGTGAAAAGAGCAATATGGTCAGAAGAAAACAGAGGTGTCCCACTTAAATGCCTAAATATTATATTGTAATTGATGTCTCCCACTTCCCTGATTAGACAGACAATAAAATCCTGAAGAAAAGCCTTCTCTTTGCCACTCTTGTTGCCTATTTAACTCAGGCAAACTTACTTTTGCCTGGTTATCAAAATTTGTACCAAAGTTGCCCCACATTCAGCATCCTGTAGAAAGTTAATTCTGCATTGAATATTGAGCGTTAAAACAAGCCCATGGATTACAATATGCTCAGTTATGTGTACTCAAAGTAACAGTAAAAGAGTTTCTCATACTCTTCCTAGACCACCTGATCTGGACATAAATGTTGCAATGCTCTGCCTTTACCCAAAGATAAAATAATTTTATAAGTGATCAAATCTCCTTTAGATGTTTCTTATTTATGGGAAAGTAAAATAAAGCACATCCATCCTGTTACAAGAGAAAAAACTAGCCATATATTTTAGCCATAGCTAAAGTGGTCAAATCTAGAATCCCTAAACTTACTCCAAAAAAAAAAAAAAAGAATTTACATACACTTGGATGTGGTATTTCTACCTCAGTTACATCCATTTGCAGGAAACACAGAATTCCAAGTCATAAGAAAGAGTGCAAATAAAGAAACAAAAATGAAAACTGCTCCAGTTAAACATTACATACAAATTCTGCATAGGCAAAGAATAAATTATAAAATTTAATCCAGTTATTAAACTTCATTAAATTTTATGGAAAAATTCCCAGTCACTTTAACATGTGAGTGGAAGAAAAAGATGGACATTTGAAGAAAACACAGAACTCAATCTCTCTAAATATAGACTCTGCAACAAGTTATCAGTGCAACCTGTAATCAGAAGACTTGAACCCAATTCATCCTGCAGGTGTACTATTTAGAGATGAGGCTTGCAAGGAGTTTCCTCCCTTCCCATGTACATAAAAGGATCAGGAGGAAGAAGCTGAGTGGTGGAAGAAAGAGACCCACATTCCCTTCAAGCCCTGTGGATTCCTTGCAAAGAACAGAAAGTGATTTCTCACATTCTTCCCAGCTCCACTCATGTGAACATCTAACATAGCTGGGCTTTCCGGTGCCCTTCCAACAACACAATGGGTTATCTGATCAAAATAAAGAGAATTCCTGTGGCAAAACAGGAGTAGAACCACCTAGACTGCATCTTTCCTGTCACTTTTTCCTATCTGCAAAGGAAGAGTATAATGAGTTACCTTGCAATTATGCTGCAATAGAGAATTCAAAAAATTAAGCCTACCTGCAGATAAACAAAGTAATGGTCAGGTTTTGAAAACTTGACACAAAAAACTTAATATGCTCCAGAAGCAACAATAATCTTGCTGTTTTGTGGGCATCCTGCCCCTATATCTTTGTATTGCTCTGTAGAAGAAGGTTAAATTACCAGGTGATATAACATCACAGTACGTCAGGTATAGTACTTCATTTTTTATTCCAGCTTTGGCACTGCCATTTTTAACACCAGAATATTTACATTGCATACAATATGCTATGTACTTATTAAATGAAGATCAACCCTCTTGAGAATGTCTTTCTTTAAATCAAAAAGTATCCAAATCTGAAAAATCTTACAGATGCATTTCAGTTCAGATCAGTGGAATTTGTTGCATGAATACCATCAGGCTTGCTCATGACTTCACAGCATACTGGCTGAAGAGAATTAAGATAAAAGACAAGAATAAACAAAAATCTAGAGCATTTAAAAAAGTGCAAATAAAGAAGAAAAACAATCTGAGATGACAATAGAGGGGGGGGGAAAGTCAACCACCTCACTGCAGAACAGGAGCTATCCAGCAAAATCTGACCAAAAAACCCTTGATTCCAAGTTTTGTTTATACTTTTTAGTCCCAGTTAAAACATTCTAAAATATGCAAGCAATGACTTTGAAAAGCAGTAATTGTGATATTAAATTTTATTGAAATTTGCCGGGTACTGATTTGTGTACAGGCTCTCGTACTGAGTTCCCATGAAGCCGTAAAACGTTTAAAATACTGTCTGTGCAAATGCAAAATTTATGAATTCACACATCTCTGGTTGATTTATGTGAAATAATAATGCACTATTTAATGCTTAAACATGGCTAGGAGCAATGCTAGGCTATCAAGATGTACAATGAAATAATAGATTTATAAGACGGATAACCTTCCTGCCTAGAGAAGCTTGTTTAAAGGTGTTGTACAGATATATTAAACTATATGTAATTTTATACTAACTTAATGCTGTAGGCCTATACTGCAAGCAGTAAAAGATTACTGCCACAGTATTTGCAATAATAAAATGATCTGGCTATTCAACATAAGGTATCAGAGGAGTGGAAAAAATACTTTATGATTTCAAACTTTTTACTCCTCTTTTGATTTAATTTAAACAGTTAATAGCTATCCTTGCTTTTTACTGCTCACTGTCAACACCTGTCATCCAATTTATCAAAACAGCTATTCTTTGGTTCTCTGAGGGTGACACGTCTTTTCCTGACATTAAACAACAACATATTCAACTACTTTTTGCATTGAAATAAAAGGGACTTCACAAGGTCCACGGTGCCTCTTTCAAGATCAGACATCTGCAGAGGTGGAAAATATCACTGCAACCTTCATATGAGCAGTAGTTTTCATCAGTTGCACATTCCTCACTAGATATGTAAAAGTTGTAGAATCTGGTCCTTAATTCAACAAGAAGCACATAAGACCGCATTGGTATTCCCATTACTGGCTGACATTAGCAGGATTGTTTGTAAAAGAACGTGAAACTCAACATCACATATTGGAGAACTTGTGTTATTACTTCAATTACAGGTAATCCTCTTATACACGCATTCTAGAACAGCCCCCACATACTCCTCATAAAAACACCCACCCATAAGAGTCCCTTCTCATAAAAGTTTCCAATTTGATTGTTTTTTTAATTGATTACCAGACAGAAGACCTTTAAATAAAAGGACATCTTCCACAGTATAAGGATATTTTCAAAGAAGTTCTTCAGAAAGACTCAGAAGGGATCCGATTAATGTCTGTAAATATCTAAGGTGCAGGAGGCAAAGGGATGAGGCTGGACTCTTCTCAGTAGTGCGTGGTGATGGGATGAGGGTCACAAATGGTGACGAAATGGTCACAAACTGAAGCATAATAAGTTCCACACAAATCCGTGAAAATTTCTTCACAGTGAGAGTGACAGAGCTCTGGCACAGGCTGCCCAGAGAGGCGGTGGAGTCTCCTTCTCTGGAGACGTTCAAGACCTGCCTGGACAACTACCTGTGCAACCTGGGCTAGGGAGCTGCTTTGGCAGGGGGGTTGGACTCAATGGCCTCTAGAGGTCCCCTCCAACCCCTACACTTCTGTGATTCATCTTCTCCCACTGCAAATTTTTCAAGTGTAGATATCTGCTCACAAGTTCATCATTGGTAGTTTTGTTTGATCTGCCTCATATTTACGATGAAGGTCAAAATGAATCGTACCCTAGAGAAACCTATTTCTATACGCTAAGAACACAAACTACCAGGCAAAGTTTAGAGTCCTGCACTGCAGCAATCTGAAGACACAAATTCCATTCTGAGCTCTTAACAGGACTTAACACCTTAGCCATTACTTCCCTTTATTCAATCTTAATGTGATACAATAAAGTCTATACAAGCTATGTGATGAGTTTGTTACAGAGAATAACTAAAGCTAATGGTGTCTTCCCCCAGGTTTCTGTTTCTCCAGGGAAGGAAGGGAGCAAACCAGAACTCACTGCAGAGATTTCTGCTGACTCAGGTGTATCGCAGTTCTGAACTGAGGCACACTACTCACATTCCCACTCTCTCCTCTGAGCTTGTATGACTCCTACATAGAAAAGTCTCTATTCTCTAGCACCAGCACATCTGATACAAATGACTGGCTTATATTACAGAACACCATCAAAGAACAATATATTTTTCAAGTATTCAACTATTCTCTAACTAAACCTTATAAACACCCTAACGAGACAGGGAAAGTGCTGCTCTACAACATGTAAATGGAGGAACTGAAAAGACTGGTATTATAGTTATGCATTTAAACCATTTGCAAAATTTCTGTGATTCAATCTCTGGATTTTATTTCTGGGTCTCCCAAAGCATAACGTCAAAATGCAATCAGTACCTGCTGCTCTGAGCTCAACAAGAGCTGAGATCATTCCGCTCTTCCCAAAATCATGTTGAAGGATTTCAGCGTAGGCCAGCAAGAAGTAAACCACAGAAAATAGGGGGCTCTTTTGAACATGTTTTCCTGAATTACAGGCTTATAAAATAAAACATCTGCTGGCCACTCTAACAGTCAACTTAATTAAAACAGCACAGAAAAGTAAATGCTATGTTTGAACACCTAAATCGTGTATCTGCACGTTGCATAACTACTTACGCATGTTAGTGTTTCCGATTCCATTATTTACCACAGCTCCTCATTTTAAACATAAATGCAGAACTCACAATTGTAAATACTCTGGTTTACTTGCTCTTTTTTCTTTTAATATTTATTTTATTCCCAGCAGTGGCTAGCACATAACAAACATTCTAAGGGGAAAGAACTTTGTTTTGTGCTAATGACACTTTTAATAGCCACTTAAACCCAGATGAAGTAGAGTGTAGACAGTTTTATATATACCTAGGTGTTGAGCCTTCTCTCTAACCAGTAAAAACTGCTTTTGAAAAATTTAGAAAGAAATGAAGTCCAAACTAAATATTTTACTTTCAGAAACGTTTGCAACGGCTGAAGAATGTTTCCTGCATTTTCAGAATCTGAACAAATATTATTTTAAGCCTGAGTATTTACGGCTATGTGTGCTGCAAAGCCACACAGAAGATGTGGAAGCAAGGTGAAGGTTACATAGGCTTCATGAATTATGGTTTCTCATCCAGTAAAAATTTATCCTACAGTTCCCTACTTGGAAAAGATGCAACTTGCAACAGAAAAGCAAAATAATCCCCAGTGTGAAACCAGTTATTCTCTTTAACCTGCACAAAACCAGACATTTCTAGCTTCTCTTAATAAACAGTGACAACTTCAACCTCAAAACCTCCGTTACCCAAATTTGAAGAAAATCTAGATAAAAGATTTGCAATTAGTTTTCTACAATCAGAAAGGAAAAATAAGAAATTAACTATAAACTTATATGTATTTAACAAGTAAAATTATGGAGTAAAATTCTTTATTCCATTGACTAGAGATTTGCCATCAAGATTCAATGCAAAATATATGATGAAACTTGCCTTAGGTAACCACAGGAGAACCAAAAGAAATCCATGAGCTTCATCCAAGGTCATTTTTAACTAAGTTACAGCAAAATTACTGTGAAAACTTCAGAAGTAGATAATAAAAATTATTCCATATAGGCACACTCCCAGAGGGAAAGAATTACATAAAACTAAATAATAAACTCTGATGTAATACACCACAAACAGAGGGACTTCTTCTCCATCCTATATCCCGTGTCTGTAACAAAAGATATCACTTCTAAAAGTACACAACTTCGGTGCATGTCAACTTTGGATGCACTGCAATGAAAAAAAACAGTAACATAGTAAAACTGTAATAGAAGAGCAAAAATGCACATTACACACTATTAGCATTAGAAGATCAGAAACTTGGAGACTGAAAATAGCTCACAAAATCCAAACACAAGATGTAAGCAGATACGTCTCAATTTGATGAGCTTCCTCAGAGACCCTAATGTAATTTTAATGCACTTTTGTGAGAAGTAAATACAAGAAAGGAAGGCTTGTAAAATAAGCAAGCCTTCAGGAATAGAAATTAACTACAAAATAGTATTAATCGTGGAATAACCCCAACTTCAATTCCAGTGAAAGTGAAATGTGTCAGTACAGGGACAAAGACCACACCTCAACCCAAGGCCACCATCCTGGGGATTCTACTAAACAAGTGCTGGCATTTCAGTAGTGCAACAAGGCACCAACTGCACACCAGGTATGCTGTTTCAGTCCATACCTTTCCTCAAATAAAACTTACCAAGGCATTCTTCAAGAAAGCAGCACTCAATGAGAGTTGCATGACAATATTGCTAATGAATATTTTAAATATTCAAAGTCGTTTTAGTATCTGAACTACAGAACACATTGAATATGTACTGCAAGAAGTCACTGCAGCTACAAAATAAATGTTGGAGTATATATATTTGTCTAAAATGGATAATATCTATTACATCGTGCTGAATCTCCTTCTCACCAAAACTGCATTCCCGTATCAGAAGACCTCACATATCAAACTGGAAAAATAAAAAAATATTGAATTTTGACCTCTATTAGTTTCCTCTAAATCCAAAGTATTTATTGTGAATTTGAGCCATTTCTACTTGTCCCCCAAAACTCTTTCAATTCCCATATGCATAACTTTAGACAAATTTAGCTGAACTTTCTAAGAAAACGCTCCACTAGGCTATGACTAAGCATGTAAAGTTTCAGAGCCCAGGAGGGAATTTTCTGCAAAATTACAAGCAATTGAACATTTCCACTACAATTAATCGTGTGCCCTAGGAAATGTACATCTCAGACAATTAAATTTTCTCCGGCTTATTCTCAGCGCAGCATTTTCAGTTGGTCATAACCTTTTCTTGACTCCATTTTCTTAAAGTGGATGGTCCTCCTAAGACTGTCCCTATGCCACTTTATAATTTTATGTCCATCGGTATGTTTAAGACTTGCACAATTAGGTACTCAAAGCTATACTTCTACAGATATGTGTAGGAACATAAGGGTAGTTTTATTCTTGAGAATCAGGAATCACAGCTCCAGTCAGCTTTAGCAAGAGTATGAAGGTGCTATAGTCAGTACAACTGAAAAATTAAAATTTCTCTCTCTAAAAAAAGTGACTAATTTTGGTATACTATGAATAATACCTCATGTTGAATGACAAAATAAGACTGCTCATTTGTGGACTGTTCTGATGCAATGAATGCAATAGCAGAATTTTATTAGCCAAATTTCTGCTCTATCTTCCCTCAGTTCAGAGCCATTTGTTCTAGAAAATGGTAAATCAGCAGAATTACACATTTAAGTACTGATTACATTCAATTTTTAAATAAAAAGGTTCCAAATTCTATGAGGAAAAGTATTAAACAGAAGCCTGAAATTAAAAATGAAAAGCACCTTGACATAACACTAGTAAATTCCAGTGTCATCCAAAATGTAAAGCCTTTTTGTCCCGAGGGCACAATGTACAAGGGCTTCTGCTACTCATCTCACACCAAAGAGGCATCCTGACAAGTGAGTAATTTCAGGAACACAGTGAAACTCAACGAGTGAAGACCAGTTCAAAGCTGTTTGTTTTTTTTTTATTTTTAACAGAATACTTTGGTATTTATGCACTAATGTTATACAAGAAGTGGATTAAAGCTAGAAAGCTTGCAAAACTGCATGTTTCACTACAACACTGCAGAGAGTTCTCAGAAACTGAGAAAAGGAATAGGGGAACAATATTGCATCCCTCTATCCATCCTCATGCCAAGTCATCCTTCAACATGGGAAAAACTAACCTGTGAATTAATTCTCCCTCTTGCCATCTACTTGCACTGAAGGGACTGCAATAATCTTGGACAGCTGATGGAAGCCATAGAAATTTACGTGGTGTTGGTCTGACTACCAGTCTTGTAATGATTGCAGAAATAGGATGAAGGTTCCCTGTGCAGGAACACAGGAAAACTAGATGAGATTCCAACATCTTTTAAAAATAATATTTGCATGCTGACGGAAACCATAACTCTCGTCCTTTTCCAATTAAGGAAATCCAACAGCTGCAATTATCTACAAGGATATTTCTGGCAGCAGGATTCCTGTGCTTAAAGGCCATAACTAAACAGGTCATTCCTCTCCACACTCTGGAAATCCTCTGGATGTATGAATTAGTTGTGTAACAAAGACCACGTTAATACACACCCTGGATGACTCAACTTCATTTACTATTTTCCCCATTCACTGTACTTCTTACAGACACTACTACTGAAAATGACATTATTCTGAGGGTGCATAAAAAAAACATAGAAGCAATGTCTCACCATACAAAGCAGGGAAGTTAACAAGCCTATATGAAGCAACAGGATTTTTTTTTTTTTCTGGTAGTAAATACAGACACAATAAGCCCAATGAGATTTATAAGGTGTTAATATACCCTACGGTAAATAAATGTATTTATGATCCTCAAGGAGCCCTGAAATGGCTAGGCAGTCTTAGATTCATGGATGCTTGCAATGCAGGAATAAAAACAAAAGCAAGAAAAGTTTTAAAGCAAGGGATCACAAAGTGGCTGATACAGTGAGACGGTTCCCTCTTCTGGCGAAAGCTGGAGGAGACTAAACTCTAATTTTACTTTTTAGCTTCACTTGGGCTATCCATAATATTAAAAATAAAAGCATAATTCCAATTTTACTTCACAACAAAGTTCTCTAAACACAGTTAAAACATTTTCTTAAATTACTGCAGAGACAAGGTAATGTTGAGAAAACTCCTTAGTGAAGGTCACGTAACTGGTTTGCAGCATTTCAAATACAAGCAGTCTTATTCCTAAGCAAATATTAGCATAAAGCCTTCTTTAAAAAAGTTGTCCAAATTAGTGATCACTCAATATGCATTCAAAAGAAAGAAACTGTAAGAAACAACTAAAGGCAACAAGGATCATTTCACAGCATTTTTGGAAAAATGTCTTTCCACCCATAACTAACTGTTAATTTCTATCAATACTCCAATGCAAACACCTGCTGGCATCAGGCTATGTGGTGTTCACAGGTAAACACAAGAAACAACGAGCAGTTCTGTGCAGATACTTTAAACAAGTGTACTCCTTTTTTATCCATCAATTACAATGACAGATGATCTACTTTTAAAAATCGATGGCAACACATACTAAATACTGAAACATTTCAAATCAAAATCCTCAAAATAGATTCTCATTTCTATGTATTTCACTTTAGAACTAAATTACTCCGCTAACAGTGCTACTGCTCATTCAATAGCATATTATCTTGTCTCCACAAGACAAACAGAAAAATACTTACTATTAATCTCTAATGCGAAGTCAGCAAATACACCAAGTTGAACTGAAAGAGTGACTCCTAGGGCAATCTGTAAACAATATTTAAATGAATATAATTTTAGAGTTGAATATACAACTGTCTGTTTTTCTACAGTCAGAGGCTATTTTGGACCTCATCAAAGAAACATGATCCCTAAAATAAACAGTGCAGAAACCAGAGAAGATGCAAAAACTAAGGTCATTCGTAACAAAGAAACTCATTTCGAGAATCATGGCAATAATTTAGAATGCTATTCGAGTTGCCTAACAATTCATTCTGAACACTACTGGTAACAGTTAACCACAGGAACTAAATTCACAAGGAAACATGCACACATCTAGCCAAATAGTGGCCCACAACAAAGAAATGGCTGAAAGTCTGCAACAAAACACCTTTAACACAACTCCACTCAATTGAAGCAAAGATGGAAGAGACAGGACTTCCACAGGATCCTAAGTTTTAATCTGACTTCAAAGCTCTGATAAAGAATTTAAGGATGATGATGACAGTCATGTTCTTCTGATGAAATGCACACAGAACTAAGGATAGACATGAAATGAATGCATTTGATGCTTCACATTATTTTGTTATAAGCAGACTAAGTTCAGCTGTTTGCCTGCTCTGAACAACATCTACTTGTCTGTGCACATCACTTCTCCCACCGTCATCCCTCTTTCTGTATCACACTTTCCTTTTTTTCCCCACTTCTAACTCCCATTTACTGTAATACATTCTGACAAAAGCCAACATTCACGTTTGAAGCTGAAACAATGAGTTTTCCAACTGATACTCTCCTGGGACTTTCTATTCCCCCTCATAGGATATTTCCAGTTCCTCACATGCTAAAAATCCCATCAGCTCTAACTGCTACAATAAAAAACAATAGAGATCTCACTGCACAACACACATTACTGAAGCCAAAGTGTTACCTGGTTAAGGACGACATAGTGGGGAGGAACTTGCACAGAAGACCAGAATAAATGTTTTAACTTCAGGACTTATGCTGTTAGAATTTGTATGAACTCAGAGCACCAAAACTCTTTGCGAAAGAATCCTCCCTTCCTCCGCCAACTTGATGTAGCCAAGTAAATCTGAATTATTGTAATACCTCTTGTTCATCCTCCGCTCGCCTCATTAATTATACAAATACTGAGTCTACAACCACTGGTTCAAACCCTGCTTTTTTCATTCAGCATAAACCACAGCAAGACAATTAAATTTTTGTAGTAAAGCAGAAACGACAGTTAAAAGCAAACAGGATATATAATTTTGGGCCTGCAGAAGCCCACAAAGAAATTGGAAGTGAGAATATGGAAGAACAAGAGGAAGATTTTGAACCAGGTGTTAGTCTGTGTGTTCACAGCTGGGAAAAATCAAGCTGCCACTGAAACAGTTTCATGAAGAACAGTGGTAAAAAGGAGCAAGTCTTGCTTAGAATTAAGGGTTCCATCTACAGAAGCAAATCATGTAGGGCCAAGGACAGGACTGGATATCGACCTATGATCACCACTAATACTCCAGCTGCTGGCATGCTGTCTAACATGCCTTCTTGTCATACCAAGTAGTGCTGTCCCAGCCAAAATCCAGGCTTGGTTTGAGGGCCAACACAAGACAGCCATTATTCTCAATACACAAAATATAGATGAAGACAGTCTATACAGGTAAGGAAGGGAAGAATTCAGCCTCATGGACACAAACTATAAGATTCGTTTTTATCATTCATGTTAGAGACAAAAACAGGACTTTACAATGCTTAGCTTTGCACTTGTCTTCCATTGAAACACAGTGCATTTCAGTACATGATCTAACCTTTAAAAAGTCTTTGTAAGATATATGTTACTTAAACAGCACAAACATCTTTTAATTCCCTGCTTCTCTCAATAGGACTTTTTGGAAGAAATCCATAAATGCAGTGTTACTCTTTCTATGAGCCTGTGTTCTTTTCATCACTTCGTATTGTATGAAAGAATGACACAAAGTTCAGACAAAGCAGCAGAGCCAGGGAATCAAAATGCTTTCAATACCACCATTACCAATACCCTTTTCCACAAACCGTGGCTAACAGAACAAAAACAAGAGTAATTAATAGAAAACTTCTGTCTACCTCAATGATGTTATCATCAGTTAAGATACTTACCCTACTTTTCCATATGCACACCGTTTGCTCTGGAAGCAATGCTTCCTAATTATTTCCATAAAAACTACAGCAAATGCGAAGAGCACAATAACATTGTTTGATAGAGCAAATTCTCAGCTACAAAACACTAATTTTTCAATAAAGTCACCACCATTAGCTGTCCATTTTCACCAGCGATGAACAAGGGCCTATATGCCCTGCTTGTATAACTCTGCTCCAACAGAGATAACCCACTATTTCACAGCAGCTATGATGTCATCCTATTTAGGAAAATGCTCCCCACACAGTCCAACTTTCATCATCCCAAAACAATAGAAGTTAAAAGTGCCAAATCCAGACTGTGTAGCAGGTGCGGGACAGTCCAGCCAAGATCACCAAAGTGCTTGTAACACAACCGAAAGTGCAGCAACAACGGCAGAGCAGCAAGGTCTTAGGCTGCAGCAGAGCTCAACTACTCATTGCTCAACTGCAACAAGCACAGAAATAAAGGAAAGAAACTACTTACTTTCAGAAAAACCTCAGGTACACAGGGGTCTCCAGCAAAATGTCATCACCTCCACTGCCAACCCTTAAATAATGTCCGGTAAGAGGTAGATCCACCCCTTCCAGTCACTCAAGTGCACTGTTTGCACCGGTGCTCCTCTGGGTTGGCCCTGCCTTCATACCAGGCGCTCAATCACTGGTTCAAGTCCTGACTCAACCTTTCTGCTACAGCGCTCCACAGACTTCACACTGATATGGGGCTTGGCATTATCATGTTCCAAGAGAAAGGCTGTCTTTTCTAGCCTGGCTCTGGAACTTTAAGCCTTCAGCTTTGTCAGCATCATGTTGCAACAGTCAGAATTACTGTTCAGGTTGTAGGAAACTCAGGAGGATCAGCCCTTTCCTGTCCCAAAAGATTACTCACATCATTTTACCTGCTGAGGGCTGTGTCTTGAACTTCTCTTTGGTGGGGAACTCATATCTCACCATTCCACCGACTGCTGTATTGACTTTGGCTCGTAGTGGTGACACTATATCTCATCAGTAGTTATGATGTAATCCAGGAAACTGTCATCTCCAGCCTTGTATTAGTTCAATAGGTCCTGACAAAATTGTATATGGTGTTCTTCCTGTTCTAGTTTGAACATTCATGGGACCCACCTGGCGCAACCACTGCGATATTTCAATGTTGCTGCCACTGTTTCCAATGCTTTACAGCCAATACTCAGCTCTGTACTCAGCTCCCTTGTCATGATTCCCTTGTCTATGATTCTATGATTCCATTATTCCAATCCACCAGTTCGAGGGGGTGAGCTGACTGAGACACTCTTCATTTCATGGTGAGAAAACTGTGCATGGCCATTCAAAACATAGCTTGTCTTTCAATTGCTGTCACCACAGCTAAAATGCACCACCCACTGCCTCACTATACTCACATCCACTGTTTAGTCTCCATAAATGGTCAGCAAGCGTTGGTTGATGTCAGTGGTTTTATTTCCACATGGAGGAATTCAACTACGCATCTTTGCATCATCCACACTTCCATGTCAGGCATTATTCTGTCAGACTGCCCCTCTGCTGACATCTGTCACACTGCAAAAAAAAAAAAATGCAATGGAGTATTGGTGGGAAGGTTCACCCTCTACTGCCACACCACCAACATCCACCTCTGACGTTGTAGGCTAACTTAATAAAATAAGAGGGATTACTTTCAGATCAGAACTAGCAGTTTCTAGGATTTTTTTTGGTTCGGGAAAAATAAATCAATTGGCATTGTTATTGTAATTCCCCCAAATCAACGAAGTTTTATTACCGTAACTGTAAGAAGAACAATAAATCATAAAATTTCACAGCTAAGCAATCTGAAACCTCCACACCATCCCTAAGCAACAAATCCAACTTTTTACAAGTAGCAGTGAGTTTTTAGAATGTGAGAAAAGTAATGAAAATAATGAAAGAAATCAATGGACCACTAGCCAAATGTTTTGATCAACACATAACGTTGAAAACAAAATTTTTATACTTTTAACTTCTCATGCTGCTTGTTTTTGAGACCGACAACATAAGAATGCTCAAAATAAGTCACAGACATAGGAAATTTCCAGAAAAATTAAAAACTTGGTATTTAGATCCACCCTTGCACCCTAGTAAAGTGGCTTCTCAATAAAAGTCTTTATCAATCAATATTTATTTCATAATAAGTTACCAATAATTCTGTTAAAGACCTGTGACATTACTTGTCGCCTATGCTCCATACATCAGATTTTCATAGTCTTGTAGAAAAAAAATCAAAAAGTAAAATAAAACTAGACCAAATCTTCAGAGAAGAAAGAAAAAATCTACAGGTTTTAAGAGGTTTCCTCCTGATTCTTAAATGACAGCAGTTCACCTTTCTGTCATGTTCTTGGACTGTTATAGGCTGTTACAATTCAGCTTCTCATTTCCAACATCAGCGTAAACTAATGGAATCAAATTACAGTTTAATGTCTTTAGACGCATAAGTAAATTAAATATTCAGCGTATTATCGTTGCTTTTCAGTTTTGCTTTTTCAATTTAATGTAAAAAGGAACAAAACATTCTTAACTAGCAGCAATCATACAGAAACACCAAAAAATAAAAAGCACACCTCAGAGTTGAGTAAGATAAGAACTACCACGCAACCATTTTTTTGTGGTAGTTGGTTTAGGGGTCTTTTTTCTTACTGTTTCTTTTGTTGTTGTTTTTGTTTCACTTTATTTCCAGCGAGATCTAATGTAGCTCCACGTATCGCCAGCTTAGGTTGCAAACCCCAGAAGGAATACTCAGAAGCATATGCCAAAGTTTACAAAAGTTAAGGTGCAAATGTAAGCGAAGTGAAAATCTCTTGATAGATAATCTACAGGCTCACAGATGGTTCAGCATAATTTGCTCAGCTTTAATCCCATGCCTTCTGATGGTGGCTTACTGAAGTCAATAGTAATTGACAAATTCACCTTGAGTGTCATTCAGTTTTGCACTCAACTCATGCAAGATGCACTACTACATGGAGGGAAGATGTGATGTTTAAGCTGCGATGGCATTGCACGGTATTCCCTCACACAGTACTCAGTCATGACTGACATGTATTTCTACAGACAGCTTCTCAGACAGGTCTGCATTTACAAGGGATGATGCCAAGCATTTTTCTTTTGTATTTCTGATGGTCTTCATGCTGAGAGGTGACTCCTGACATTCTGGCATATTGATGTGAAGAACATGGATACATTTTCCTGCAGTTTTGCATGAGACATATGGGAACCAGAATGCACCTGTCACTAGTTGCCAGCCATAATATATAGCTTTTAAGAAAACATAACCTCTGGGAATATCCAAATGATATTAATACAGTATGGCTAAACAGACAGAGGCCATAGTCAGGCCTGGCACATAAGGGTACAGCTGCCATTGACATTGGATACTGTAACACTTTGTTACACCACAGTTCTACCTGGTCCCAGATGACTATCCACAGAAAATAAACTCCATGTTTGAGCTAATCGCAGCGCTAAAGACAAAAAAAGTTAAACTGCCACATAACCTTCACTTCTTTCAGGGTTGTTAGGAAAGTGTCTGAAGTAGAAAGAAACAGAAATCACCTTCAAGCCACTGAAGGCTCTCTCCTGAATATCCCCACACAGAATTTATATGCTATTTCAATGCCTAATTCCTACATTCTAATGCCTATTCAATAACCTACAATAGTTATTTCCACACTAGAATTTTCTCTAAAATTAAATAAATTTCACAAATGGAAATAGAAACTACATTTTCTGCAATATATACTTTTTAATAAATATATATATATTAGAAAACAGTTCTTCAATCATAATTTGAATTTTGGCAACTGCTAATAAAATAGAAAGATATACAAACTTCCAAAGTTAGAACAGATAATATTTTTAATCAGAGGAGAAATGACAGCAAAGAAAAAGTCTCACATTAAAACTATCTCCACCCACAAGTTTTCCTTTCTGATTCTCTCTACCATCTCACTTGAAGAGAGCAAGCAAGCAGCTGTGGGGTGCTTAGCTCTCTTCCAGTGTTAAACCACAACACTGACACAACAGCAAATCAAACCAAAAAAGAGGCTAGAAGCAAAAGTAATCTTCACCTACATTAGCCCTCAAATCAACGAATCTAAATCCTGTATAAAGGCATGGGCAATCTAAATTACAACTATACTAACGCAGACAACCCTGAAGCTTCAAGATTCTCATACCAACCTCTGCAGTGCGTTCCTAACAGCCAAGTCACGTAACCTCTTGAATAGAAAATATTTCATGATAGTTTGCTTCCATTCATATTATTTATCAATTGTGCTGAAACAGTGATTAGGCACTGTGTTTTAGGTTCTGCACAAAATCACAGTAAAAATAAGTTTTGTAACCCCAGAAAGCATACAAACCTGAGCCTCGCATTACAAATCTGTGATATTAGACCTGATCTCGCAATGAACCACGATTCCCATGTCACCAAGCAGAAGCAGTAACGTTTCATAACGCCTCAAGTCAATCATACACAATCAAGTACAGTCAAGTAACCGAAGCAGCACAATTACTGAGTGGTGCACATCTTGCCACACTGCTTCATTCATTTTTATACCAAATTCGTGTAATCACCAGACAGCTGTGGGGATGGCTATTGACTAAATAAACAACGGATAACTTATTACTCAAAATGAGAGGTCTCAGTAGATACCCTAGGATCACGCTGACATTTCTGTTATCATCAGAATCAATCTGTCACTGAAGCCCACATTCCCGAGAACAGAAGTTAAATTAAAAAATATAAGAACTAAAAAGTAAACAAATTACTTGTGTATCATAAAATTTATCTTCCACTAACAGCCGACTCCAGATGACTCAATCAAAAAATATATGAAGTAGTTTATATTTTGAACTCATCTGTTTGATCTTAAGACGCCTAACATGAATTATAGAAGAGCACAAAACAGAACATGCACTCCTTTTTAAGTAGGAAATAGATACTTCAATAAATAAATAAATAAAATATATCAATAGATTGAATTTATTCAAAGAAAAAAGTGCAACAAACATGTTCAACACGTTCAGACCTCTTTGAGATACGCTATTACAGAAAAATACAGAAAAGAAGGATGCTGGTTTTAGTTTTACCTGTTAAGGAATGGCTCTGTGTAGGCTTTCAGTCTTTTTCAATCGATATACAAAGAATACCAACAGATATTTCATCCTCCTCCATTTTTGTCATTTTTTATGATGATCTATAGTACTGCCTAGATGATTATACTTCACCATCTGGTTAACCTTATCAGCGAGACACTAGAAACAAATCCTGTGCAGTACAATTTTATCTATACTTCAGTTATTCTGATCACAGGCAGTTACCCAAAACTATGAAAAATTGTTATGGAGTCTTGAAATGTGCTGCCTAAACCAGTTGTGACTGAATTCAACTATCAGTTCCTACACTTTTCAAGAAAAAAATATCCACCAAAGCTCCACTCATCATCACGGTTTTAGTGAACAAGAATATACTGTTGGAACTTAAACAAATTGATAATGCTGGTTGGTACCAAGGTACTGGGAAAGCAGAACTCAGAGAACAGCAAAACAGGGAGAAGTCCATCAGAAGCAAAAGAAGCCTCAGACTTGGTAACTTACCTGAAGCCTGAGAAAAACAACCAGCAAAGAAATGTTGTATTTAAATCTTCAGGGAAAAATACACATTACCTAACCTACATAGTAAGAGTTATTTTAAAGACTCACACTGTGGATATCCATACACATGAGAGACAAAAATCTTACATTTACAGGATGAGAAAAAAGCAAAAGTGAGAATCTCATACGCTACACAGCAGTCACGCCAATAAACATCGGTGATTCCTTAATAAGAAAGCTACTTTATTAGAGTGACATATTTCTGGGTCTTCTAATTCTTTAGTGAAAATTATCTACTTTTCATATCAGGAAATCTTATGTAATCATTGCTTCATCGTCTGCAAAGACAGGAGCTTATGCAAAGAAAGGGCAAAAATCTTAATTGGAGTTAGTAACAGAATACCTCCCCAAGAGTGATCTAGAAAATCTGTTCATCCTTCCTGTTCCAGCTTTCTCAGGCAGAAGTATTACAGTCTTATTTTCTATAGTAGGGCTGCTTTGTATCTCTTGTCATCAGAAATAAATGAAGAAATTGAGAAGGAAGAACATAAAGATGTTACAACTACCATAAAAATGTCTTTCAATATTCAGCAGGTAATACTCCAAGCAGACAGACCATCTCAACTTCTTGATGCAGCAATTTTTAATTAAAAAAAAAAGAAAAGAAAAACAGAATTAAAATTGAGCATCTCACAGTCCTGCTCAGTACTGTGTAACATGCCAGCACCATGTCATACACAACAAAGAGGTTTGATCTGTAAACAAATGCAAACTGTTCTACTTCCAGATGACATTTCTACGAGTTATGCAGAACTGATTTGGGTTTCTTCCACGGCCTTTATGCACCACTAAAGTGATAAGCAAGACAAATGAGTAAGCCACAAGGAGGAAGGGATAAATTCCCACAGGAAGGCAGTGTAGAGACAATAAAAGCTGCTTTATGCTCTACCCCAGACCCTAGTACAGAGCATGGTTAAATGTGTGGGAACCCTGCATCTCAGTCCTACAGAAAATACATACTTCACTGCATCCCTCTGGCTAAGAAAGGCTGCCATGACCTACAGCAGTATCCAGAAACTATGCCAAAATATGGAGAATAGCACCAAGTAATCTGCCCTACTCAGTCGCCTTTTAAAGTAGGACTTCCAAGTAGTTGGCAGCCCACTCAATTTCTGGAAGCGACAAAGCCCCTATCTTGAAAGGAAACCTTTCAAAAACAGTCAAATGCCTCTCTATTTACTGTTAGTCGAATGAGAGGCCAACAACAGAATGCACATTTATATATAAAGATTTTAGAGAACACCTATAATCCTGCTACAGTTTATACCTCACCGACCTCTGAAAGGACCTTAAAGGATCACCACATTCTGCTAACACTAAACTTGTTCTGCATACGGAAGGAGTTCCATCACTCTTAACCACTGTTACAGTCCCCTCTTACTCATACCTACAGAATGCCAAGAGCTTTGAAATACATTACTATGCAAATATCTCGGGTGCCTTTACTACACATTTATATTGCAGGGTAATCAATAAATTATTATTTCAATATTTATTGGAATCCCAGAATAAGAAAGAAGACAGATTACACAAATCCATCTTAGTTGATTAATGGGCACTCCAGCAAAAGGCATACACTGATGGAGTGGGTCAGTATGCAGACTATATTACTGAATATTTCAGCTCGGTTGTAAATATAGTATCTGTTTCTCTTAGGGACTGTCACACTGAGTGCAGTATAAAAGGCAATAAATTTCAACAGATTAATTAACTCTTTGGTTACTGGGGCTGTGTGTCACCTATCCTGGCACCTAATAAAAAATCCTTTAATGCCAAGACATAAAGAAGGGCCTCTTTGGAAATGAGTTATTAACAGCATTTCGTGAATAGATGGAGAAATTGTAGCCCAGCCATTTAAGTGTCATAAAGTGCAGCAAAGGCTGCTGGAGGCCTCTGAGGGACGCCAGGCAATACCATAACAATCAAATCTGAGATGGAAGAGGGATTGAGCTGTCCACTCAGAATTTTTATATTGTCAAAGAGCAGCGAGGAAATAATGTGATCAAGAAGTGAATTAACCTTGTGTGTGAAAGAAAGGGGATGATCTGATGGAAAAGGCAGTAAAGTAAAAATCACTCCATAATGCCTACATTGCAGACTGGTCATGAGGGGCTCCTAATGTTTGCAGGCTGTCAGGGAACAGATCCAGCCTTCTAACTACCGTAAACCCATTACCTGCATTAGTCTGTAATTGGAATACATATATTCGTACTTTTTAAGTTCTTAGGATCCTGGCACTGGATAACCAAAAAGCATAATGCCTACAAGCGTTCTCTTTTTCCATGCTTGCGATAGAACACTGACAGTCTTACGGGGAAATTACTTAAAAAGGAATGGAAGACTTATGCACCATGTTACATTTATGCTACATGCAACCGTACTGTTTAGTCCAGTTTCATGGTGTCAGCTCCCTCTGAAGCCAAGCTGGCATTTCTAGCTGTAGAAGTTGATGCTGTTCCAAAAGGAATTGATGTAATAATCCATACCAAGTCTAACACAGTTACTTTGATTTAAACATCTTTAATATACTAGCCAACCTAGAGTCAGCGAACGTCATGCAGCACACTTCTGTCATCTAGGAGTATGTTTTGTTTTTCTCTGTACACAAGAATTTTTTTTCTTGGACACCTCTTTATGGCAGTGGTGGGTACCGTTTATGACTGGATTACATCAAGCTTGCACAAGCTTCTTACATACAACTCATTCTCAATCAGATGATCCATCAGTGAGGCCCAGCATGAAACGAAATCATGCATGCTCAAGACACACACAGTTACAGTGACCCACAAAGATGCAGTGAAATTATACACAGGCTGTGCTCACAACTGGTGTTCTGTAGTTTTGGAAGTAGTTTCTATTATTAAATAAGGCTTCCTTAAAATTATATTCATTATTACATTCAGAGCACAACATATAACACTGCAATGAGACTTAAGGACCACCTAAACAATTGGCTGTAGCATCACTAAAGGAAAGGAGAACAAATTAAGCATCCTTTCAAGAGGGTTGTCATTTTATACATTATGCTGTTGACCAGAGATAACCAGATTCATAAAACAAATAAGTTTAACAAAGATTTTAAAATGTAGTATGACTGTCCAAATATTCTTACTTTAGTGAGGAAGAATTTAGTTATCACCTACGTCATCATACTTTAGTCCATCTAGCAAATAAAAATCAGATTGAGAAATGCAAACACACCGGGTCTCCATGTTGTTGCCAAAATAATTTCCTTTGAAAAAGGACCATGCTTCCTAGACAGCCATTTCTCTCAGAAGAGCACAGGACTTCTGGCATTATCATCCCTCTTAACAACCACACTCAGCCACCACTATCAGCATACCACTTATTCTTAGCTTACAAACCTTCCCAGCTCAGCTTCTAGTACGTCTGACTCTTTTCATTTTACCAGAAAGGTTTTCTAATCACTCTCATATCTTACTTCTCAGGGCCTACAATGCACACTATTGCAGACCTCACAGTGCAGCCTTTCCTCTACTGAAGTGACACTAAGAAAAAAGCACAACTGACATTTCTATCAATAACAGTTCTTAGACATGCTTTTGTGAACCAGAATGTTTATACTTGTGCAGGGGAACTTAGTAAAAGTAGTAAATGCATTTAAAATTAAACAATTCCATGAAGAGAATGTGAATCTACTCTCATCAAATTCTATTCAGCAGACCAAGCATACAAACGGATTAATGAGTTTGGAAGACATTGTATATGCATATAATGAAGAGATTACATTATGAATATAACAACTGAGTAACCCTTCACAGTTTCTTCAGTATTGTCTGCACACCCCCAAACTTTCATGACAATAATAAAGCAAAATACCTTGAGTCACTCTGTATTATATCCACTTTCAGTTACCACTACAATACAGAAAAAAAACACAACTATCAATGGATTATATTTTCAGGGTATGGAAAAATGCAATTTAATCTTTCTGTCCTTTCTGTTCAACCAGCCAAACAGCCAAACAAGCAAGCAGTACTAGAGATGACATTCAAAGCTACAGTTAGTTCAGTCATTTCCCAAGTCGTAAGAACAAATAAACTGACCAAGAAGGAAAACAGAATCAAATCACACAGCGCTCTGTAGGTGTAAAAAGCACTTTCATCTTAGAAAGGAAAAAAAGTATTTGCAACAAAACAGCTGAATAAAAAAGTCCTTTTGCATGTCTGAAGAGTATCAGTGAGTACCAAGTGAGGACCAAGTACACCAAAATTCAGCCTTGCAGAATTCCAGGCACAGACTGCCAAGCACTATGCACAGCAGGGATAGAGAAATCATTCGTCCTGCTTCCAGCATTCCAGTTCAGCATCAGGTGAAAACATCTCATCATCTTAGTAACCTCACAGTGATAATCCAATTGCTTGAAATGAAAAATAGTTTTGCCAAAGAATATTAAATTCGGGCAGTATTTGCTGAGTCTAATGACATTTGAGCACATGGCCACAAAAAGAGTTAAGACCAAACATCAGTTTTTCAGACTCATTTTGGTTTGGTGAAAAACAGACACTTTGCTCCTCAACATTGCAAAAAAAAATTGTATCTATATGAAAAGCTTGTTTAGTAACTTTGTTGCATTTGTTTCTCCATAAAAGGTATTACTGAAACCAAAGTCTTCATCTTCTGTTTACAAAAGAAGCACTTCAATCCATAATCTATTACCGGGAAAATTTATTTACCTCATAGCATTTTTGTTGTTCACATTCATGACCTTAGCAGCTTTCCTAATCCTGTTTAGCTCTTGAATTTCACACAACTAAAACCAAGTTATTTAAAGGTTTCCATTAATGTTCCACATACCTAAAGATTTCTAAAAGATTTCCACAGAACGTAAACATAAATATAGAAATAAATAAAAATTGATAAATGTACAGGTACAGCAAAATTTTGAGGGGGGAAAAAAAAAGACAAAATGTCTGTCTTCAACAGAAAAGGTATTGGCCTACTTTTTAAATTACACAACTTCACATCAAACTCCCCTCAGATCTGAAACATTATGGGACAACAGTCACTGGCTGCGAAAGGAATTAATGAGCTCTAACAGTACAAGTACTGCTGCCCACTGTGTTATAAACGTTTTGTTCACATTTTCAGTTTTCTCACCTACAAACAGGAGTGGCATGGAGTTGTAAGATTAACTGCAAAGGGTTTATGCCATTAGCAGGAGCTATTAAACACTAAAGTACAGTAGGTAAACGGCTGAATTAAAAGACAACATTTCCATGCAGATGATTTCAAGGAAACAAGGAAACAGAAGGGTTTTCACTCTTTAGGGATGGCAAATGTTATAAATGGATGGTTGGAGTTATAGTACATCACAATTCATTGCTTACTAAGGTCAGGCTTACCACCACACTCAATCAATCTGCTTCTACTCAGTTCAGTTTTGCAATCATGGAATTTAAACGTGTACATGGGCACACCAGCATGTAAGGCACTGATCACCAAGAGACTGAAGAAAGCTACGGAAAAATACTAAGAAGA
This sequence comes from Oreortyx pictus, assembly GCA_036925125.1. NCBI lineage: Eukaryota > Metazoa > Chordata > Aves > Galliformes > Odontophoridae > Oreortyx > Oreortyx pictus. Next base: position 80,852,588 of record JAUPFR010000003.1, on the reverse strand, counting down.
CCTTTGCTTCATTCTGAATTTCAATATCTGTTGGCTGGTTTTGGAACAGTCACAAATAGATCACCAGATATATCAGTCAAAAGCAGTGACACTGGTTCATGAGGCCTGGAAAAATGGTTCTGGTGAATGAAATATCAGAGCTCCTAATACAGAGGTTCAAAACTTGCAAAACAGTGTAATATTAACCATGCTTACCAGTCAAGACTTTTGCTACAGCCAATACCATAAAAAGAATCGTTATTCATCTTAATGAATCTATAAAAAATTTTTCCCTATGTTTTAATTTTCTCTCCTGTAGTAAATACAAAAACAAAAACAACAAAAAAATCCACACAATCAAACACCGTAAGTACATGGGAACTAAAGGCCACTAGTATCCAACTGAAAAAAAAATTGTTCAGTGTTACCTTTAATTCTTTACACTGAAAGTGAATCCTGCTGGTTCTTTCTTGGGAAAGGATTTTCTGCCACCAGCTTTTGTGCCCCAAGTAATTCTCATGTTTCTCACACACCATTAATGTTGCTAGTGCTCCAGGTATCACTAAACAATATAATTAATGGAGCCCAGCCTAGCCACGCTGAGATGTGATTTGGGTCTATAAAGAACATGCTAAATGCCTTGGCAGAATTGGTCAAATTACCCAAAATAATAATGCTGCATAGGTTCATAAAAGGAAGCTTTTTTAAAAAAAAGCCAAAAGAAAACCCTTTCAATATAATTAAGACACTTGAATACAAGTGTAATAAACTAAGAAAAATGAACATATCGTAGTGCTACTTATTTGTAAATATCAGTTTAAACTGTTTAGCAAAGGAGAAAAAAACTTGCAAGATGGACCATAGGGTGGGGGGGATGGGGAAAGACTTCAGATTATTGGCCTAAGTTCAGCAGCCGAGTTAGCAATTTATGGACTTGATTACACCTTCAAAATGAACAATAAACCAGTAACTACTGCAGTAGAAAGGTACTAAATTTTTATGATATGGGGTAATCAAGTTGGCTACCAAAGACGTAGTAGACATGCTGCAAAGAAGAAACAATTCACATTAAAATAGCCAAGTGACAAATTCCCTTCTTGAAAAGGATATTTTTCTTTAGATGATGTCTTTAGCAGACTATAGGCTGTTTCTTTAAGTGAATGCATGACACACTTAATTTTCAGGCACACTTGGTTACAGAAATAGGCACTACACTGTACATCATGTTTAGTAACAAATAGAGCTGTCATACCTGGATTCATATTGACATTTACATCAGTCTCTTAATCTGTATAGATTTGATGTATAGGAAAAAGTCAGACACTTCACATATAAATGAAGCTTAGATATTCATAATCAAAGTGTTCTTGATTGTTTACTCAGTAAAGCAAAACTAGTGTATCTTTTTTTACATCTTTCCTATGGTAGTAAACAGTCTGACATTTCAGCACATTTGGAAACAGTACACTATTTTACTGAAAATTAAGGGACAAAAATTGTGGTGATTTTTCAAAAAAATAATGTATTCATTTCTGTTGAAGGTTGAAAAGAATTGTATTCTTTGCTTCATGGTGTAATGGGTACTCACAGACTGTGGAATTAGCAATTTGATGCAAAATCAGTAAACTTTTTCCTTTTATTTAGTGCATGAGTTGCTAATAAAAATGAAATGAAAAACAAAGGAACTATGGTGGCTCAACAGGCACTCAAAATAATGTAGTAATGTTTTTTTTAATTGCTTAATGCCTACAGGAGTTGTCTATCAATTGCTTTAAAAATGATGCAAGTGAAATTATAAAATAAAAAATTCAGAACTTAAATAATATCCATATTTTATGATTCAACCACGATTTTCCAACTTACTGCTGTCTTCTAGAAAATAAGCTTTCATAACGTTCTCTTCTGATATCATCCCCCACCTAACACCCCCCCAAAAAAAAACCAAAGAATGCATAAGCACCCACGTGCAATTCTCTTGCACTGAGCTGACCTTAATGTCGGGCCCCATCTCTGAGTACTCTGATGTTGAATGCAACCATATGGATTTTCAATCAAGACAATGAAGCCACGTAAGACAATTTGAGACATCGAAGCTTAACTCCTTAGATATCAATTTCCCTTTGATAGCTGCACTAATTACACTGCAAAATATTTTTATGTTCAAGCATTTTAGACAGACTCGTGACACATTCTAGCTTACTCTATTTCAGTCAACACACTATGCTTAAGAAGAGAAAACTTACCAATATATTTACTACTAATAAAATGAAATGGGCATAACACCATTAATGCTGGTGAAGAACAAGCTCCAAAGAGACAACAATGCTCTTTTCCGCAGGGTATATGTACACATTTTATCCTTCCAGTTATTTAACTAAACAAGTGGAAAGGTTGATTTCTGTTTGATTTGTTTTTAAATCACATATTCCCAAATTAAGTGTTGTAATGTCTGTTGACACATTGAAGAATCTAACCACGCTCATTATCAGGATAGTTCTTAAAGCAATAAAAGTCCCAGCACAATCCACAGCTCAGGGGCTCACATATATGCAAGTCAAAACTAGATTCTGAGCAGCACCCTGCAGGAACTAAGTTCAGGTTTACTCAACTGAAGTAAGAAAACACAAACTGAAGAGGAACTGTTGAAACAGCAACACTAATTCAAGAGATTAAGTGAGAAATATCAGCACAAAAATCTACAAACTCCTGACAAAAAATAATGAAGAATCAGATGAGATGCTCTCAAGAGACAGAGAATCATGATGTTATTAGGGACACCAGTGAAGACCAACAGTTCCACGTCTTCTGGAAAGTCTCATCAGATGTCTGCATTCAAAAGTTGTAAGATTAGTACTTCATCTCAAGTCACTCAAGCCCTGTCATGCTTGAACAATATTGACGCTACAGTAATTAGAAAATTTAAACATGATTAGGAGACTTTCCTACTAACGGGAAAACAAAGTGACATGCGACTACACACAATTTCCACACCTGTTTCTCTGGTGCAGTAAAAATCTGCCTCTTCTTGGAATATCCAGAAGTACCAGAAATTTCCAGCAGTATTTATGAAAAACTGTCACAAATTCAAAAAAGTCAAATGTTTCGCTACAAAAGGAAACTATTATGGAAATAAGATGCTTAGAGGACTTTCTGAATTATATTTTTAGATATCTACCTAATAAATATTTTCTCCTTCTATCAGTGCTACAATTAAATTTGTGAAATGTGTGCTTTGATTGTGTTTCTTTGTTTAAATAGCAACACTTCTCTTTCCAGTAATTTATAGATTTCTTAAGGCAGCAATGCCCCAGAATACTGTTGGTGATTTTTTGCAATACATGTGGCTTTACCTACACAGAGAACGAGGCAGCTCAAGGGAAAGAGATGGCTCTTCAGGAGTTCATGAGCTCACACAAGCCATCTGAATGCATGCAGCATCCTGTTGCCTCAGAAGAACATTGCCAACTGGCTTGACCAGACCATAAGGACAAGAAATCAGAGGTCCTGCTTACCGTAGTGCAAAGAAGGCCGTGGGAATAAATGTGCACTGACAATACGACACTGAAATTCATCAACTAACTCTGCCTACAGTCTCCATACATAAGAACACTGACATCATTAGATAAATAAACAAACATATGAATAAATAAACAAACAATAGTACTGATGAAGCATTTTGGAGATTAAGTGTAACTTTCCCAAAAGAAATTGAGATACTTTCCTTAAAAAATAGAAATTAAAAAAAGTAAAATAAAAAATAAAATAAATAAAATAAAATAAAATAAAATAAAATAAAATAAAATAAAATAAAATAAAATAAAATAAAATAAAATAAAATAAAACTTCTGAGCTGTTGTCCCTCCTCCTCTGTTCAAGCTGAACTTGATATGGAAGTTTCAAAATGACTTCATCCACTGAAAGCTAAGAAGTATTCTTGATGGTGATTTCTCTGGCAGCTCTAGTAAATTCTCTGAAATTTCCAAAACACATTTTCATGCATGAATGTAAAGCTCTATGCTGAGTTAGGGTAGGGAAAAATAAACTTAACTGAAAACACTTTCACTGGGGAGTCTTTACCCTAGTTCCATGTAGGTCCATTCAGATAACTGAGGGGTAGAGATTAGAACAGCCTGACTTCAATGTAAAGCTTTTTGTAAAAATATTCTGGCACACAGATCCCAAGATTTTAACCCCTGCAAACCAAGTGGAAGAAATGAAACAAGGAGAACTGCATTTCCTTCTTATCTTAGCCACTGAAGTTCATATAAATCGGGAAATACCACTGTATCAGGTAGCACAGCAGTTCCAATGTCCATTAAGTGATAAGAAAAACTTTTACTTATCTGAAGTGTTATTTTATCAATTAATTCACACTTTAAATATAGGCATAAGCCACTATAATATATCACAAAAGTTCCCACGAGTAGAAAGCAAGTGGTGTGAGAACTCATTTTAAAACCTTCCCATGTATAACACATCAGTTTATTCAGACTCCCTTATGAAATTGAGCTTTTCACAGTCCTTTTTTTGCCTTCAGAAAATTTGAATGAACTTCAGAAAAGTTTACTTTGACATAAAATACTTTGACACTTAAAAGTATCACTCCCCAGCCAAGCCCATCCAAACCTCCCTGAAGTCAGCAGTCAAAACATAAAGCAGACCTTTTCTCCTTCCTTTTTTTTTGAGAGACACCAATCTTTCCTTTCTAATACCACCAAACCAACACAACAACACTATTTATTTTGCCTTTCATGAAAATATACCTTTCTTGCTGAAAATTTCACTATCAAGCTCGTGCATGTCACAACACTACATTATGTCTTTACTTACTCATTTCATAACATTCCATTCCAAATATATGCAAGTTAAGAATATGTTTAAGTTCCCTACAGCAACTCCTTATCTGGACATTATAGTCCTCTAAATATAAAAGACTTCAAAGCTGTATAGACAAAATGAGAGAGGTGATATCTACTAGTGGCCATTAAACGTAGCCACAAGCTTACCAGCACAAGCTACATAAGGGGGAAGACTTCTTAGTGTACCCCCAGTTTCCATGCTCCTCCCTAGGCTCCATCAGAGTGAGTGACTCAATAGATCTTTGAACTGATCCACTGTTCTTAGGGCCTGTCCTGCAGCCACCCCCTGCCCTGCACCATCATGGTGGTGGCTCTGCTTCTGTCGATGCTTTTTGGCAGCACGTACATTTGTGAACAAATTTTTTTCAAGGATAAAGTACAAGAATAGTAAAATTTCATCCAAAGTCTCTGACAAACACCTTGAGAGCTCACTGCAAATGGCCACCACTGCCAGCTGAACCAGTCTGATGCATTCGTTTCAAAAAACAAGGTTAAACATACCACTTTTTTATTGTTTTATTGCTCTCCTTTTTTTAATTAAAAATATTAGAAAATAAAATGTTTTGTTACTTATATTCATTAATTATATAACTCATGAGATCTGCTCAAAAAGCAATGTTTTCTACTTATGATGGAGGCCCATGATGACAGACGTGGATGTTTGCGGTATGACAGTAGAGGCTGAACCTTCCCACCAACATTCTCTTACGTTTTGTTGCCGTGGGACAGAAATGATGATAACTCCTTTTCACTCAGTGCGGCCCAGGCAAGCCCAGTGAACAGCCCAGCACGAAGCCACGACCCTGAGCACCACACTGACAAGTCTTCCAAACACCTGCAGCCCCAGCTCCGTTCCGGGTGAGACTGGGACTTGTCAGTGGCACAGTCGTTTGTAAAATACATGTTTTGATGTTTTCTTAAAGAGGAGGCTGCAGGGCCGGGGAGCACACCACGCACTGCCAGCCCTTCTCTTTTCGGGGCACCGGGGCCGCACAGAGCTGTGCTTCCCACCCCAGCACTCTGTGTACTGCTCGCCTCCCCACACTGAGATCTTGACGGAGGATGAAAGATGAAGAACACGAAGAGTAGAATTTCATCAGTAATCTCTGACAAAGACCTTGAGAGCACACTGAGAACAGCAATCACTGCCACTGAACCGGCCTGACGCATCAGTTTCACAAAAATAAGGTCACATATCCCAGTAGGGTTTTTTTTGTTTGTTTGTTTGTTTTTGGTTGCTCTCTTTTTCTTTGTTTTATTAAATAATGCATATATTTTCAATTGTTTGTTCTATACATTAACTATTTTACATATTTTAGATGTGGCCCAAGGCAATTTCTCTTCACTCAAAGCATCCCAGGCAAGTCAAAAGTTTGGAGACCCACGCTTTGCAGTCTAGAAGGCCCTAAATTATTCCCAAAATCATGAAATTGGACAGTGAGTAATTTTTAAATAGAAAACATTCTTTCTATCAGCCTGCCTCACCAGTACACTGCCATTTTCTCCAGCGTAACAAAGGACCAGCAGGCATAAGTGAGGCAGCTATTACTCAAACACTCTGGAGTGTCACTGGTGTAACACTGTCAGTTTTATGTCATAACAGCTGTTAGAACCTCTTATGAGTAAAATGCTATTTTTCTACAGAAGGGTCTTTGTGAACTAAACTGACCGTCAGTGGTACCGACCTCCTCAGATCGTAACACACAACACAGTTTGGAGATATTCTGGTTTAAGCACAATTTTTCTAATACTCGCCAGTCACGAGTGCATAACTCCTCGTGAAGGTAATTCCCAATAAGTGAGAGAATGCACAAGTGCACACTCACTTTCTGTGGAAAAAAATAGTACTTGCAGCTTGCATTTCCAAGCACTCCCATGTATATGTACCAGAGATAAGACATTACATTGTATCTAGAGAGTTAGCAACCATTGATAGATTATCTGTCTGGTCACACCTTACAAGTTTTAAGTGCAATTTAAAAATTTAAAAATCAGTATTACAGTAATTTGTAATGTCAGAGGAAAAACCTTAATTTAACTTTATAATTCTAAATACAATAGCTCTCTCTTGGATATGAAGTGATGCATCACACACTTCAAACAGGGTATTCTATAATCATAAAGCTTTTTGTTACTGTTAAAACTGCAGTTCAGCTTTCTGAGGCAGTAGAATATAGTACTGCATGACAGACATTAGAAAAGCTTTTAAAAATTAGGCTAGGAAAAATAATTTCAGATGGAATTAAAGCACAGGAAGCAATAGGAGAGGATTCAGAAAACACCTATTGGAGAAATCTAAATAGCAGTTATTACATAAGAGAAAAAACACCCTTGCTTAATCAAATCAATATTGTGTCACCTAACCAGCTTCAATAGGCATTTATTCCTTATTTTAAAAATATTCGTAAGAAATAAACCTATCAAGTCTTTCTTCTGCATGTGCCTCTATCTATATTGTTCTCATTCCACAGCAGCTTGGTCCAAGAAAAGCAGCAGTAGAAAGCAGTACAAAGCTGGCAGAAAAATCTTAAACAGTGAAACATACAGTATTAAATTGTCAGCAAAAGCCTTTTGGTCATCAACAGGAAAAGAAAGCTACTGCTCTTCCCCCTTTCTTGGTGCTACAGAGACATTCTCACTTCTTTTTGTGAATCAAGATTACGGGCTCACCTAACTCCCTCAGATTCAGTGGATGACATGTTATGATGGGTAAAATGTCCTTCTATCTAATCAATACTTGCTTATGAATAATACTTAGTTGTTTTACATGCAGCTCTAAAGCAGAATCCATCTAAAAATAAGGATGTCTTGCAAGTAACTTTTGGTAAAGACAATAAAACGATGAATCGTACTGGTTTTAGCTGCCTAACTCATCACATAGTACATCCTCATTTGCACATGTCATGTTTCAGTAGGTTCTAAAATTACTTACACAAAGCTAAAAACACACAGCTCTGAGAAGATGGGCACAGGGGTACTACTTTCCAGTCAATAAATCAGGAGCACTCATATTCAAGGATCCATAAAACAATCCATGTCAAAAAGAAAATATTACAAAGTTGGTGTTTCTAAGTTGGATTGTAGCGAACAAAAGTTTTTGTCAATAGAACTACATACGTAAGCATTACTGTTCGTGCATCTTCTCTAATGCATTGCAGATGAAAGACAAAGGATTAAGTTTGTGCACAGAGTACACTTCCTCTTGAATTAGTGAAGAATGAGAAGTTCAAACAGGCAGCATTACAACTTTGAGATCTTTAATACTTGCACTGCCTCTGCTTGTGATGTACAATATCTATTTCCTGGATAAACAGAGAAGTTAAGTCCCCAGACTCCGAATTCAGTTCCTTTCATAAGCCCTAACCTCATTTTTAAAAGTGGTAAAAGAAAATGTAATTTGCTTTCCAGTTTTCCAGTAATCCATACATGTTCATATTGCAGACTGTAGAAACATCTGTGAGATCGATAATAAGCATCCTACTCATAGTTCATTTTTCTGCTTTATTCAAAGAGAACACTCACCAGCAATCACTCTACTCCACACTTTCTGCAGTCTGAATAATGGAATACTGATGACGGAAATAGAAAAATGCATTCCAAACAGAAAAATGCATGTTCTTTACACACAGACAGGAGGCCTTCTGAGACAAAATCAAGCAGGCTAATCTACGTATCTCTGAATAAAATAGTTACAGTAAGACAACAACAGGACTTCGAATTCTCAAATGTGATGGGACATCAGAACCACATTTGTCAGTGTGCCTCTCCTCAGTACTCCTCCTTGTCAATGGCCCCAAGCTCTTCATTCCCATTACAGGTTACTTAGCCGGCCTCACTAACTGGCATGATTTGAACTTTCCTCCTACCTGCTGTCTTCCACTGAGACATCCAAGTGCATTCTACTCCCTTCTTCAGCACTGGGTTCACATCTTGCCTCCTTTGTATTTCAGCTTGCCACCAAACTTCACAAAGGTGAAAGAGAGCTTTCCTGTTGTTGCTCCGTCCCTTCTGATACCTACTTTCCACCTCATGGTAGCTGGAAAAAAAGTAACGTCATAGAGAAGTAATCACTCTGCTAACATCCATATTATTAAAGTTTATTACAGATGTAATGTCAAGAAAATTTACTTAAAGGAAACTAAAAACTGGCCAATGACCATGTGCAAGCTTGGATTTATTTATGTATTAGTAGTCACTTGTTTCACAGAGACAATAGTGCCATCATTTGGCAAATGGGAAATACTCCAGATAAAGAAAACCCAAACCAAGGAGCACAGAAACCTCTCAAGAAGATGTCTTATACCATTTTCATCAAAAATCACTAATTCTTTTTATTTTTTTTTTTTTCAGAAAAAGCTATTTTGCTGAGAGGTTGAGAGTTTCACATTTTATTTTTCAAGTCAGCGTGAAGCACGCAATTTCTTATCAGTGTCTGCCGCTAATATATACTCTGAAAAGGTTATAATGCTGATGTATTTTCTCACTACTATCCATAGCATGTGTATTTACTATGTTAGCTCTGGAAAAAAAAAAAAAAAAAAAGAGAAAATAAAAATTTTACAAGACAACAAACATAAAATTTCAAGCTTCCCAAACACTGCAGGACACAAAGGGATGAAAATAGCAGTGTAACGTTAAGTATTTTGCAGAGTATTTCCACTTTAGAGTATGAGATGACTCATAACCTATCGCTGGGTGATCCAAAAGTAATGCCTCCCTTTTTACTACGTTGGGCCACGAAGTCTCGGGCGAATGCTGGCGGCATGGCAGTAGAAGGTGAATCTTCCCAGCAACATCCGATTACATTTTGCTGCCGTGGGCAGATGGCAGCGGAGGAGCGATCTGACAGAATGGTGCGTGGCATGGAGGGGTGTACATGGAGGCGTCACTGAATCCCTCCGCGTGGAGAAAACACTGACAATCACTGACGGTTGTTGAGTGTTGATGGAGACAGTGGAAGGGAGCACAGCGAGGCGGTGGCTGCTGAGTTCCTGGTTTCCACGCAGATAAACAGGAGACATTACTTTAGGGACAACACCCATACCTGAGGTAGCATCTAATTACTGCACGGCCTTCAGCTGCCTTCTCTTTCTAAGCTTTTTACCTGATTCTTGCGCTCTCTATGCTGTCATATCTCCCTTTGCAGCCACTGCTCTCATCTGCCTTGTTATCTCCTACCGCGCAACGGCCGCGCGTGGCCGAGCCTCGGCACAAAACCCACTCCCGGCCGCAATCCACGCGCGTTTCCACGCTCCCCTTCGCACCACCGCCGCCCTCCCCGTTCCCAGCTCCCATTTCCCGCGCCGCACGGGGGCGATCAGGGCGTGGAGCGGAGCGCCGAGCGCGCGGCTCCGTGCGCTCGGTGCTCGCGCCTCTCCCTGGCGGCGCAGCCACTTCCGGTGTGCGCGGGGGCTCCGTCAGGCGCGGAGGTGGTTGCGGTGCTCCCCGTGTCCTCCCTCCCTTCCTCCCTCTCTCTCTCTCTCTCTCTCTCTCCCTGCAGGTACGTGGTGGCGGTGGGCGGCTGACGGAGGCTGGGGAGGAAGGGGCGGTGTTGGTTTTGGCGGGAATGAGATCCCCCCCCCCCCCCGGCCGGGCCCTGCGTGCTGCCCCTCCCCCGCCCCGCAGGAGCCGCTCCCGGGAGTTGGCGGGGCCGTTTCTGTGGGAACGGGTCCACGGCGTGGCGTTCAGGCTCGGGCGGCTCGCGGTCGTGCTTGGAAGAGCGCTGAGACTCCGGTGCCTGCCGAAGTCGTGTTTCTTCCGGGAGGAAGCTTTTCACAGGTGTCAACGGTTTACCGGGCTGGATCGGCCCGGTTCCGTGACGATTGGTGTGGGGGACCCGCAGACCCACGCCCCAGGAAAGGGGAAGGGGGAAAGGGAAAAGGGAAAAGGGAGATGGGCCTAGAAACAAAACAGCGGCAACGATCTGAGGAGGAAAGCTAATTTACTAAATAAGATATCAGAAAGCAAAATAACACAATATAATACAATATAATTGGAATTGAAGCTAATGAATCAAATAAAATGAGCAAGAGAGAGTGTCCGATAAACCGAAGGCCTTACGCTAATGCTGAAGGCGATACGGCAGCGAGCACCCACTGCTGGGTCGATCCCGAAGGAAAGAGAGTGTCCCGTGACCGCAGAGGGTTTTTATCTTTTCCCTCTGAGCGGAAAATACGTAAAAATGCAAAGCATCGCAAAGTCTTCTGGGGAATATAGTTCTTCTCTTCTGAGACAGGTATACCCGGAAATATCAATGATCTATGGAGTTGGAGTATTAACTCTTTAACTCTTAATGCACTACATGTTGTTATGATGTGGAATACCAATACCAGAAATCATAAAACCATGACAACAGGCCGAAGAAACGTTGCTTTTTCCAGTCGCGCGTTCGTTTCCTCTTTCCGACTGTGATCGCTCAGCGTTCCACGTGTGTAGTGTTGAAACCCTACTCTTCCCGGGGTATTTCTGGGAATTGAAGGCGTCACTGCTCTAAAGAACGTATTATTTACATTTCTACACAGAAGAAGAACATTTGGGGGAACGTGCTGTCTTGCACGTGTCAGGATTGTACTCATGCCACCTAATGCTTTATAAGGCGGATTTGCTGAACACGCGAGCAGCAAAAACAAATCCGTCGCTCAAGGGACGTTTTGTGAAGAAGAAAATGAGTGGCACCGTTTTGAGAACGCTTTGAAAAGTCGCAGTAGACTTCAGAAGAGTTCCAGCACTGATGCTGATGAGATTGCTTGATGGAGAGTGTTTCAAATAAACGTACGCGCTCACTGTCTTCGCCAGTCGCTAAATAATGTTCCTCAAAGTGTTATTCTCAAACGGTGTATTTTTCTTTACATCTTTGCGTGTCATCTTGTGATGCCCCTGGGCATGATGGTGCTAGCAGTGCTGCTGCTGTTTGACTGGTAGAATCTGCTGTAAATTAAATTGACAGTTCGTAAAGGCTGGTGTTGTTGCCGAGGAAATAAAATAGCTGAAAAATTCGAATTATGTTAATAAGTACACTTGTTACTGCCTTTTCTTACCCTTTCTTTTATATAGAATATATAATATTGCTGAAAATGTGGCATTAACGCTCTTCCTGATATTGGTCAGGAAGGATCTGAATAGGCCATAAGACAAATAGAAGTTTTGCCATTATGTTTTTCCTTGCTAAGGAATTTGCTCCTTAGGCTGAAATTTAGAGTCCTAACCTACCTCAGTTCTTTCAGAAGAGTAGTAACTTGTATCCTGATCTAGTGATCCAGTAAGGATCACCACATGTCTGTGCAGGCATCCTTACTCTGCTTTCAGTAGCAAAGCAATGCTGTAAACACAGACCTGTTCAGTCATTAAATCCCAACTTAATGGTTCCACGTAATCACTTTCATAAAATTCACATCTTTTAAGCACTTAAGTTGTTTCTTCTTTATTCTTGCTCTGTTCTAAAATATCGGTATTGTAGGGGTGAAAAGGTAATTTCTGGTACAGTCTCTTCATGGTCATGCCCATTTGCTCTCCATCCGCTGGCCTTTAATTTGGAATCATTTTTCTCCTTCACAGAGATTGCTATGATACTTCTATTTAAAGCAGCTCTGTTCTGTTTTCAGCAGGATTCTGCTAGGTTAGGGAGCCCTGATTCTGTTGACAAGGTGGGCTCTCTGTCCTTCTATCACAGCAGTCTTTTCTGCAGTCGTTCTTAAAATGTCATTCTTTAAATTCATCTCTGAGAGGGATCGGAAACATACATGGTGTTGTATCAGAAAATTGGCGACTGCCTTCCAGAATGCCACAGGTCCCTAAATTACTGTTAAAGTCCCCAAGCTATTCTTTCAGAACTTCAATAGGAATCTTGTGCTAGGTTGGTACTGGGTAGTATGAAAAAAGGAAACGTAACCACAATGTACGTTTTATACATTTCTTTCCCTTTTCAGCTAAAATTGTGATTTCAATAATTGTGCAATGTAAGAAATGAATGTTTACTACACTAACTGCGTAATCTGGCTTCTGTATGCTAGCACGTTTTCCATTTGGAAATGATGGGAAGAGCATTTTTCATAGGCGCGCAGTGAGAAATATTTTTGAGATGATTGCGACCAACTAAATAGTTGAGACCGACATAATTTGGTTATGGACTGCTGGCTGAGCTAGACTCTCAGCTATGCTTAAAAATCTGGGGGCTACTGATGGACCAGTGTGCTTATTTTTTTGAGGCTGATGAGAAGAAAAGTCTCAAAAGTCATAAACTGTACTGAACTTGGAGTTAAAAATCATTTTCCTGTCAGGCCAGTAAGTTGCTAACTTCATTCTCTAGACTTCCCTTATCTAATTTTGTTTTCTATTGCATGTAGAAATGGCTGCACGCATTTAATATTCAATGGATTGCCAATAGCACGTGCTTTATCAGAAAACCAGGTTCAGAAAAGCAGAGTATGTGCTTTTGTTTTGTTTTTTTTTCTTTTTATTTTGTAGGGTGTAAGGATACTATCAAAAATATTGAAAGCGGTCTTAATCTTGGACATCAAAAAGGGGAAGTCTGCAAATAAAATAATCCAGCAAAACTCTTAAACCTTTGTGTGTTCGATGTAAATGTTGCATTTGTTTACTGTTTATTGTTGGAAAGCTACATGCTGCGTCTTAATGTGACTCTGTTTCTTTCAGCTTTCGGTCAGAGGACACGAGGAGAAAGAAGGACAGAAAGCAAATAACAGCAGCACCGAATGCAGCGAACGAGGAGTCATGGACCTGAAATTCACTTCATCAAGAAAATACGTTTCCATCAGTGTACCTTCGAAATCTCAGACTATGTCACCCCATATCAAATCAGTAGATGATGTTATAGTTCTTGGCATTAATCTTAGCAAATTTAACAAACCTGCTCAGTTTTTCATCTGCGTTTCTGGAGTTTTTATGTTTTATCTAATCTATGGATATTTGCAGGTAAATCCTATTGTACTTCTCCCTTTAAAAGTACTTATTTAGAGTGTAATATGCTACTACGTTAGTATGTTTAGACATATAAAGTAGATATTCACTGCAAAGTCAAGGTCTTAGGTTATAATTGCTTACTGCTCTTAAACTCTAAAAACTCACATTGTCTTGAGGTTCAGATGGTTCATTTTTTTGTTATTTTTTATTTCTGTCTTCAGCCATACCGCGCAATTCACAATTGTTTTTGATGTGTGTTTTTATATGTGATTTTATAGTCTTCTGAAAACAAACTGTAGAACCATTCAGACTGACCCAGAACCAATTGGAAGGGACCTCAAGAATCATCGCATTCTAAGCCCTGTGCCTCAGGCAGGGTTGCCAACTGCTGGGTCAGGTACTAGATCAGGCTGTCCAGGGCCCCATCCAACCTGGCCTTGAATGCTTCCAGGAGCCGTTCATCCAGAACCTCTCTGGGCAGCCTCTTGTGGTGCTCCACCACCCTCTCAGTGGAAAGCTTCCCCTGATGTCAGGTTTCCATTGTTGCTGACACCTCAATATCCTCATGAGTTCAGTGACTGTGGTACAGTAATAAGTCTGTTCTCTCTGCTCATCCTTCAGGGCAATGCTGAAGTGTGTATTACAGTTGATTGTTAAACAGAAGTGTAGTGTTCAGGGAAATGCTAGGTTGTTTTTTTTGTTGTTTTTTTTTTTTCATTAAGAATTTCTTTTCCTGACAGCCTTTTTGCTTTTTATCTTTATCTGTTAACATTTCTGTTCCTTTTTTTTTTTTTAATTTTTATTTTTGAAGTTCAACTGGCTCTTAATAAAGCCGTGACTGAAAAGGTCTCCAATCATCGTGTTTTCAATGCAGCTTTCCAAGACACCTAAGAAGATTGTTAAACTGAAAAAGTTGCTTCCAAAGAGTTAGACAGTTATCAATAAATAAAAACAGTATCTCAAGAAAGACAATATTAAGCAGCTTTGTTTTTTCTTTATAGTTCTTTCTGCCCTATCTACCTGTAACTGACACATACATAATTCGTTATGCGGGTGTGTTTTTCCATTGTAGATTGTTCAGTTTTAAATGCCCCGGCAGCCCACAAATTTAGAAGCTCACAAGTTCTTTCTAATTTAGGCACTCAAAATTGTAGTCCCGCACCTGTAAGAGATGAGAATTACTAGTAAATATGTCTCTTAATGAAAATAGGTGTTTAATTTTAGCCAGAATTTGTAAATAGACCAAAATAAAAGAGTCTGCTCAAGTAAATGGACTGGAAAGCTGACTGAAAACCATCTGCAATTTTAGATAAATATTCATGGATCAAGTGTATTCCCCTTATGAATCGATCCATTAATTTCAGTGGATTTATACCAGCAGTACATTTTCTTACTGTATTTTGGAGAAACTGAATCATCTTCCATACTGTATGAGTTACGCATGACAAGTGAATTCTAGTTCATTCTAGCAAGGGCTAGGTTTGCGTGTACATGAAGTAAAAAGTAATATTTTGAATGTGCTGTTTTGGTGTATGTATGTGACCTTGGTGGGGTTTTGTTTTTATAGGAATTGATATTTTCAGTGGAAGGTTTTAAACCTTTTGGTTGGTACCTCACTTTAGTGCAATTTGGATTTTATTCCATTTTTGGACTAATAGAATTGCAGCTGATTCAGGACAAAAGGAGAAGGTACGTGTTTTTTTTCCAAATGTTTTGCATGCTTTCAATCAAAAAAAAAACATTTTGATGCTCATGGTAAATTGATCTTCTGTTGTGTCATTTTCTAAGCTAAATCTCCTCTAGTTCTGTCTGTAATAGCAATTTTCGTGTGCTTGTATTTTGTAGAATTCCTGGCAAAACCTACATGATAATAGCCTTCTTAACAGTGGGGACTATGGGTTTGTCAAATACCTCTTTAGGATATCTGAATTACCCTACTCAAGTCATCTTCAAGTGCTGTAAACTGATTCCAGTTATGGTAGGCGGGGTTTTTATACAAGGTAAGTATCGGTCTTGCTGTTAATATATCTTTGAGAGTGCAGTTGTGTTTGGAATCCTGTACTTTGCTAAATCCCACAGACTAGAGAGGAGCAGGGACCGTTTCTCCTACAGGAGGTAAAGTGTCACTTTCTGCAGAAAAGGTGGTTAAAAAGAAAATAAAAGTTCTTTGGGTTACTTGCAAAATTTCAGCTCACATAGAAGCACTCATTTTAAAAGACTTTGTTTTCTAAACAGAAACACTCCTACGCTGAAAATGGTTCATTTATGAAATGAAAAAGAAATTAGCTAGGATTTAATGATTTGTGAAGAAATCCTCTACTCTTTTTGTGTGATAAATCTTAATTCGAGTGTTGTATTGTATTTATTGTTTGAAGTATAAGTATTTAGTTGGAAGTGTATCTGACTTCAATCATCCTTGGCTAATCCCAAAATCATTGCTTGTATTTGAAGAACAGAAAAAAGGGATCTGGAGAACAGTGGATAAAGACTGTGATTATGTGAATGCATTTCCTTATTTCTGGAGTTAGTAGGTTTAAGTGTATTATAAGAAGTTAATGTTTCTTTGGTACTCAAGGATTCATTAAGTCAGTTAAGTTCTGCATATGAAACTGTTATGAAACACTGTCAATAGTTACATGTTTCTGTTAGTTTTCAACATCTAGTTGCAGTAGACTGAATTTGTATAGTGCTCTGGGCCAGCAAATATTGTTGAATAATTTTTATATTAATTAATTAATATTTTATATATATATATGATTTCCCTGCTCTCTTTCTTCACTTCCACTTTACATCCTCTCTCAAACTAAAAGGCAGTAGGGTTTTAAAAGTTCCCTTTGTTTCATTTGTTAGTGTTAGGGAATGACTTTTCTCTAAACAATAAAGGCAGCCAGTCTCTTGAATAAGAGAAAAATTAAGGTAACATCCAGATTGCCCTGAACTTCCTGAGGTGGTGATTTGCTAGGGAGTATTTGTCTTACGAGTGAAGTTAAAATCTGTCACAAGAATCAGGTAGTATCTTTTAATATTCTCTTCTGTGGTAGTAACTCCTGCTATAGAATAAGCCAATTTCAGTCACGAAAAGCCAGAATGTTAAGACTTCTGCTGAAATGAAAGAATACTGACCAGTTTTTTCCTTTGCCTTCTGGTCTGCTGACAGCGTAAACAGAAAATGCTGAGAGTGTTAGAGTCTCATTCGTGTTGTATTTATTATTACTTTTGCAGGAAAACGTTACAACATTGCAGATGTGTCTGCTGCCCTGTGTATGAGTCTTGGATTAATATGGTTTACCTTAGCTGACAGCACAGTTGCACCAAACTTCAACTTGACAGGTAAAGATACATATATATATAGTTTTCAAGTTTAATAAAATGCAGATTTTTTTATATTGTAAGCGTTCCATAAAAGTTTTAAGAGTTCTTGGTGTATTGTCTCACATACCCTACTGAAAATACATTTTTTTCTATCAGCGTACTGGAAGAAATGTATCTGTGGCAGAAGACACATTTATTCCAAGCTTTAGTTTTCAGGGTCTTAAAACTTAGAGAAATAACCATCCTTTAAGTTGAAATATAGCATGCTTGTTCTCAAGAAATATTTACTTCTCCGTGGATGCCTTACAATAAGTAGGATAAAATTTCAATCTGATGATTTAAAATTGCAGAAGACTGTCTTTTCCAGTTCAGCCTTTCAGTCCTGTACAGTGAAGAACCTTTGTATTAATTATTTCACTTTAGAGTGTAGGCTTTGTATGTTTTTCTGTATTACATGAAATCAGAAATAACTAAAACGTTTTAATAGCATTTATGCAGTGGGGACTGCGGATGTGAATGTGTTGTTAAGGAAGCTATGTAACCAGTAGCTTATAAATGTATAGCTGGTGTTAATATTTCACCGTTCTGAGGCATCTCATTACTTGGATAAAGTAAAATGTTAATGTTGGTGCCTCAGTCAGGCCTGCAGGTGCAAGGTCTCCGGATCTTACCTCTTTCAGAACTAATGTAGAACCAGTTCTTCCGATCGCTTTTATTTGTGCATTCTATAGTATACAGTTTTACTGCTCTCATTCATGACTTTGCTGCTGCTGCTTGGCATGTCCAGTGCTGTTTCAATGAGCAGAACAGTTCCTATTTTCTATCCCTATTGTCTGCCTGTAATATTTACATGCATCTTGTCTCTGCATGTCTTCGTTCAGTGCACGCTTTCACTACAGATCCCAGGTAACTTTACACCTGTCCACCAGAAAGTTAATATCTGTATACTGTGGTCTGTAGCATAACCAGTACTATTCTGGTGATAATGCCATTACCATTGACTCCTGCCTTTTTCAGCACAAAACAACTTTAAATAATGAAGAGTTGCCCACACAGTCTTTTTTGTGTTGCTTCCGTTCTATGTGTGTCTAGCATGGGAAGGGAAATGGTTCCCAAACTTAAAAATGACTGGTTTGAAGTCCCCAGATATCCTGAAGTTTACTAAGGAGGTGCTACTGTAAAGTTCACAGGTATATAAAATTGTTAGATTTATTAATTCTGAAACTCCTGAAAATTGGGATTTTAAGTTACTTTTCTTTGTCTGGAGCTTAAACTTCATTTGGTCCTTCAGAACGCTTGTTGTGAGTCCTCCTATCTTAAAAATGTAACCTTAAGGAAATTCAACACTACTTCTCATGAATCTCTCATTCCTCATTCTTCTCTGACAGTCATCTTCTTTTAAAGGACCAAGACTAGAGTAGGCAGTAAACACAATTTCCGTGACAAATATTTTCTTAAGCAAGTTTATATAATGTTTTACTTCTAGAAAAGTGGTATTTTAATCTGTATGTATCATTAATTTCTAACTCTTGTAATATTAAATGTAATACTTGCTACAATCAGGAGAGAATGGGAATTTAGAGATTGAGAAATGAATTGAGACTGGCATGAATGGGAAGTTATTTTTTGTCATTGGAAAGCTGAGGACGGTATTGAATGTGTAATGACTTTGTTGTGACCAGGTTTGTAGCATTAAACCACAGGGTCTACACCTGAAGAGTACTTCTTAAAAATAGGAGATTTCAGCAGTGAAGGATTTTCACAGTGAATCCTCTTGCATTTTTCTTATCACTGCATCTAACATTTCTATTGTCCTTTTTTCAGGGGAAATAATATCGGGCTAACTTCTAAAAGGAATAAGTTCTCTGATTATTTATTTAAAAAATACCTAAATGAATGCAGTTGACATATTTCCACTGTTTTTACTACAAATTCTCTTTTACTACAAACTCTCTCTGTAAAGAACTTTCCCCTGTTATCCAGTCTAATCCTTCCCTTCTTGAGCTTATCAAATATGGATTAGATATGGAGGTATTTTTTTTTATTACTGTATTACTGGTTTGCTATTTCTGAGCTTTTTCAGAATAAGTACGGAATTATTTCTGTCACTACTCTGCTTATTCTTAACAGGTTTTTGTTTTTCTTTTATTAGGTGTGATCCTAATATCCCTTGCACTCTGTGCAGATGCAGTTATAGGAAATGTACAGGAAAAAGCTATGAAGTTGCACAACGGTTCTAATTCAGAAATGGTAAAAGTTTCTCATTTAGTGTTCTGTCACACAAACTTTGAGAGTATTTAAAAGAATCAGACTAATATTGTTATCTGAGGAGGATAAAGGCTGAATTAGTACAGAATTTGTAATTTTGAAACATTCTGTCACAGAATTAGGAATTAGGAATAAGGAATTATATTTTTTTTTTCTCTTTCATATGTGAACAATTACTTCTTGAGTGTGTGTCCTTGTTTTTTCTGTTTTTTTCTATTTGTTTTTCTATTTTTTTCATAGGGTTGTTTGTTTGATTTTGATTATTTTTTTTTCTAGGAGGATTTTAATCGAGAGTGCTGTTTTCTGTACCCAATTTCAGATGTATATTAGAGCTACAAACTCCACAGAATCATAGAGTGTTTTGGGTTGGAAGGGACCTTTAAGGTCGTTGAGCTCCAGCCCCAGCTGTCACACTTCTCTTGGTGCAGCTCAGAGTACAGTTGGCTTCTTAGCTGGGTGGACCCTATCTGACCCAGCACAGCCTTCTGTAGCTATAATCTCTGAAATGCAGAGCAGTGTACACAGCTGCTTTCTCATCCAATTTGTGTCCCATAATCAATCATCTGACACTTGTTACCTGTCTTATAATTTTTCCAAAACGTTGCTTTTTGTTCTGTGTTAGATGAACAAACGTTGGTCTTGGTATTTTCTGCAACTTGTAGAATATCAGTGTAGCGATTAAGGGCACTAAAGGCTGTGTTAGTTTGAGCCTAGATAGCACATTCTTGGATTGTGTTCAGAGAATTCATTGCAGAAATACAAACAATTTCAGAAATCATCTTTCTAGACTTGAGATTGTGAGCGATGATTTAAGAGGTCCTCTCAGTCCAAGAGCACTTAATGAACAATGGAAATACAGTTGGACGGTTAAGGAATGTGTCACCTGTGGGATCCCTTGCAGAAGGTGGAGCTCACTTTGGAGTAAGCAGTTAGGAAAAGGGTAAAGGAATCAATCTGTTTGCCATATCATTCAAGCTAATTATAGTTTTCTGAAGCTTTATTTGGATTGTGAAATCCTGAAATTGGAGGACTTAACTGTCAGCAATGACTTCAGGATATTAACTGTCTAGCTTGCAAAACTTCTTCATGTAGTTGTGGGTAGGAAGAATGATTCATGCTTATTATTCATTTTTTCTTTGTATATCAGCTATTACAGAAATACTAGTACGAATATCCTTAACACTACAAATCCAACTCAAAAATTGAAAATATTAATGGGGCCAAATGTTTGAAGGCATTTAATTTTCTACTTCCATATGGTATCAGCTGGTGATTATTTTTTTCTTAAACTCTTCTAGGTTTTGTACTCTTATTCAATAGGTTTTATGTATATTTTATTTGGATTAACTTGCACTAGTGGATTAAGCCCTGCAGTAGCATTTTGCTCACAGGTAGGTGTAAAAATTTTTCTTCATCTACAAACAACCTCAGTAGAACACATTGCTCTGTATAGTTTAGAAAGCCTCACCAATTCTCTAGTGTTATGTTTTTATCAGGTAACCTAGTTGACATACATATTTATTGTATGAAATATGTTGTTATAGTCTTTCATGTATGAGATAATGTGATAATGTTTAAAAAAAAAAAAAACAACACAAAGAAATCACAAGACCAAACTCTTAAGCTTATAATTTCATAATTATTTTTCCATTATTTAACTAAAATTAAATAAGGATATTTGCATGAATGCATTGTTGAGCAGCTTATTACTGCTCAAGCAGTTGATTGAAGTCTGTAGTTTTGTCGTTCTTTAATACCTCAGGGTTTGTTTTACATTTTCCTAACAGGCTTTTGTTGTTGTTGCAGCATCCAATTCAGACGTACGGTTATGCATTCCTTTTCTCTCTGACTGGATATTTTGGCATATCCTTTGTTCTGGCTTTGATTAAAATCTTTGGTGCCCTTCTGGCTGTAACAGGTACGAACAAATATCTTTGCTGCTTCTGGTATGAAAACTTGAAGTATTTCATTATTTAGGACAGCTTCTGAGAATTGTTCTTTCTCTGGCCTTTTTTTTTTCTCTTGTTTTTTGCTGTCGTCGTTTTTTTTAGTACACATTTTTTCTTGTGTACATTTGGGAACTTCGTCTTTTCCTGCTCCAGTTTTTACACAGCAGTGCGTATTAAGTAGCATCGTGTTGGTGGCCTGTGCTGTGTTATAATGCAGAAACAGCACTATTCTAAACTGAAGAATACAGCTAAGATATAAAGAGAAGATGGGTATTACTTGAAACATGGAAGAAAAACATATTCGAGTAAGGTGTGGCAGACACCCTAAGCATAGAATTTCTGGAGATTCCCAGCAAGTAATGTTTTAGGAAAGGTATGAAGAATTCCTCTGAAGATTTTGTACATATCCACACGCTTTTATTGGAATGCTGCTGTTAAGTGTACACTAAAAGTCAGTTCAGAATAAACTTAAGCAACTAATAAACGTAAGGAAGAAATTTTGACTCCTGTGACAGTTTATTCAGTTTTTTATTAAATGGAGTGCAATAGAGAGTATTTGTTTTGGAAGTCGGGATATAAGCTAAACGGACTTCCCCTGGACTGTAGTGTTAGTGGCAGAAGGTGACAGCCTAGCTGTTGGTACTTCTTGTGGACTTCCAGAGCAATTGGCCCAAAAATGGAAGCAGTCATATTTTCTGTTGAATCTTAATACAGCTTCTAACTACATCAACTTTGTCAGGAAAAAAAAAGATGTGAAGTACAAATGTAAGGTATCAGTAATACATTGAAAAGTTTTTTCCCAATCACTGGCATGACAAGCTGGGTGTGCGTGTATAGTATGAGCTCTCTAGTATGTCAGAGGCTACTGTAATACTCTTCAAGTTGAGAATGTTATGCCATTGTACCTGTTCTTGCAACAGTTTATATGCAATTAAAAAGTTAGTGATGTGATGTTCTGACTTCAGTATTTTTTCTGTAAGTAAATGCAAGTCAGACCTGTCTGTGCTGACAGTCTCCAGGTATGTTTTCAAATTGCTGAGGAAAAAGTGGACTTTAAACGAGAGGCAGTCACAGCCGTTACAGATTTTCAACCTCTGTAGATAGTCAGACTCGACTCTAACCCAAAATATAACTGGGATTAACCTTCCTCTTGAGTAATCGGTCATCTGAAAAAGTCACGTAGGGGAACTGGAATCTTAATAGCTCCAATTGTCAGTGAGTGAGTAGGCAGCTCAGTAGACAAGTCAGCACTGCACTGCCAGGTAATGTCATCAGTTTATACTTGGCCTTTATTAATATGTTAGCATGCCTCAGAAACAGTGAAAAGTATTAAACATACTCCGCTTTGAAGGCCAACTGTATTGCTTCATAGAAGGAGGTGAGCTCACTGGTAACCTTGTCTACCTAAGATCCTTAAAGGAAGAACGGCATAGAGTATAGTTAAAATCAGAGAAACTGCTAAAACAGAAATGACAGAAATTGTTTGCGTTATTCTGTTGTGTGTTGCGTCTGTCTACGTGAAGCTTTGACAAATTTCAGCATGAGGTGCTTGCTACCTGAGTGTAGCAGAGCTACAGCAAATGGTCAGAATAAACAGAAATGACCCTGCTGTTAACTTCAGTAGTAGTTAATTGTAATGTTAACATTTTCAATGTATCTCACAACGCTGCAGGGAAAGTCTTAAGGTGCTTGATTGTTTTTCAGCGTCTCTCTGTATGTAGTCTTTCAGACTACCCCTAAAATCATTACTATGTGCAGCTGCTGGAATAGTGAATTGTTTGCCTGAAGAACGCCGTTGCTTCCAAATTTAATATGTCACATCTGTGAATTTTCCAAACAATAGGCCATTGCCTATCTAGTATCTCTTCTTGCATGTGTAGTTGTTACAGCACTCTGACAAGAACGGTTACATCAGGATCGTTCCTTCCTCAGGTTACCTTTTCTTAAAACTTCCAACATCAGTCACAAGGGACTGGGGTGGGGAGGTGTAGCAAGATGCCATGGAACTACTTTGCTCTCCTCCCTCTCCCCCCAAAAGCTGGTTTCTGTCAGGTAACTCTCTACTTCATTTGCATCAGCGAAGAGGAAGATACAAACAGTTATTTTCTGGCCTGAAAATTGCATGCTCTGATTTTCTGTTAACTCTCCATAGCACTGCCATTTTGTATTTGCTGTATTGAAGCTTAGCGCATCTAATGGCTGAAAGTTGGCCCAGATGAGAGGCTTGGTTCACACGTTAAAGCAGCTCTTAAAAAACATTTTGAGAAAATATCTACCTGCGGTAAACATTGTTTGAGAGTGCCGTGGAATAGCAGAACCTTCCCAGATTTCCTTGTGCCTAACCTTGACAATCTTAACACTTGAGCCCTTTCAGTGTTGCCCAAAGCAATGTGAAAATGATTATTGTGCCTTGGAAGAACAGCCGTATTCATTTCTGTCCCTCCCATCAGCCCTTCTTCGTACTGGGGGGAGTGGGGTGATGGAGTTTAATGAAAATTGTATTTCTACTAGCAGAGCAAGATGATGTCAGACTTCTTCTGGAAAAAGAAGAAAAGGCACCTAATTTAGAAGGAAATGGTTGCATAAATATTTTAATTAACAACTTATTTGAAAGAACAGAAATAATCATGATTAGAAAAACTGAATTTAACGGCTTTTTAAATTATTAACCTGTAAACTGTTTTCTAATTAAAACTCCATTTTCTTTTTCATTTATGTTTAATTTTTCATGTAATAGAGAAGAATTTTATTTGATGTGCATAAATTTCTTTGAATGTTTAGAAATTGTTACCGAGCAGTTGAGACTGGGGCAGGTAAAGCAATGATGAAGGCTGTTTCTTCCAGTACTAAACGTGCTTTTAAGAAAAGAAATCTAGTGGGAGAGGCTTGTGGGGGTGAAACTTGCTTTACTGGACTAAGAAGAAAAGCATGAAAATGCACCTGTAGTTATCAGCTCCTTTTGTCATGATGTTATGTTAATACTAACGTGAATGTAGATATGAGAAAATATGTATTTGGTCTGCTATAGAAAAAAGTACTTCATGGTAATCAAAATAGTTTCTGCTGATAAAAAGCTTGGTTTTCTACTGGTGCAGACAGTTGTACAAGATAAATGAAAGCCTTTGCTGTCATGTAACGCCTTCTCTAGACCTTCGTGGCTGAATTTGTACACCTGGCTGCATTGTTAACGTTTTTCAAGGTTTTCCTAATATCTCATTTACCTTTTGCATGTTTCGATGGTAAATGATATGTTTTCAAGTATTCGTTTCACTCTTAGTCATAGCAGGTAGCTTTGGCAATGTTCAAGTAACTGTTGAAAGTCATAGTTAGGGAGTAAGCCAAACACTTCACGTCTGTTTTGCCAGCAGAATTGTGTTCCCAACATTTCTTACAGCCTTGTTTTTGCCAGTGATCTTCTTGCTAGCATGTTCAAAATGGCCTTTTAAGTATTTTAGGAAAGCTTACTAATGCATAGTCATTAAAGTCAGTCATCCTTGGTCTTGTAGATTCCTGGCCAAAGTTACATTTCTCTGCACTGCTAGATAACTGAAATTACATTAGCTTCAAAAGAATTACAAGATGGCTGGCCTCATTCCGCTTAAAAATAAAGCCCAAAGCAACTGTCTAGATCACTGGACTGTGATAAAGGCACATGAGAATGGCAAGAGATTTGGTGTGTCCAAGTCCCTTTGGATCTGAATCTACTTCTTTCAGCTTTAACAGACCAGTGTTTTGAGTTCATGTGATCAGTTACTTGCAGGGATTGTTCATTTTTTTCAGGTATTATGAAGCGATTAGAGTGAAGCTGTTAAAAAGTCTTGTTCTATGAGTTTCTGTGCTGCAAATACTGGGACTAGAGCTGATACTATTACTTGTTTTGCATAACATAAAATCATATAATCCTTGCTAGAGTTGGAAGGGACCTTTAAAGGTCAGCTAGTCCAACTCCACTGGAATGAAGAGGCATCCATTTCCAGATCAGGTTGCTCAGAGCCTGGTCCAGCCTGGCATTGAAAGTCTTCAGGGACAGGGCATCCACCATCTCTGGGCAGCCTGTTCCAGTGTCTCACTGCCCTCATTGTGGAGACTTTTTCCTTATATCCAACCTAAATATACTCTCACTAAGTTTGAAACCATTTCCCCTCGTCCTGATTCATGATTCTAGCATTTCCTTTATACTATAGAGGTGCATTACAGTTTGTCTTAGCACAAAGGATGACAGTGAGTGTAGCCAGATCCCTGACTATGTAGTAAGGGTGTCTACTGATATCAAAGACCATCTCGTATTCTTATGCCGTAAGTGGATTCTTAAATAAAACAATTTCTGTTTTCCTCTGCAGTAACAACAGGAAGAAAAGCAATGACAATTGTGCTTTCTTTTTTGTTCTTTGCAAAGCCATTCACATTCCAGTAAGTATTTATAATCTAAAGTGTATTTTTATATGTTTTGTTAAAGAAAAAAAAAAAAGTTGATCATAGGTATGTAACGACAGTAGTTAATGATATTCAGGCTTCAGTGGTTTTCATTCTGTATCTTCTACAATGCTGACGGTCTGTTGTAGATACTGTCTTGATGCTAATCATGCTAGAGAAAATAGTTTCCATTGTACTAACGGTCTGGAAGATAAACTGTTCCATGTGTTGGCATTTTTTTTGTTGTTGTTTTTGCTTTTTAAGAAATACGTAATATCTGGGATTTATAATACTTAAGGAATTGTTTGGGTACTTTCTCCAGGAAGGTTTGGCTAAAGACAGGCCTTCATTCATTATTACACCTCCTACCTGACTATATTAAAATGAAAATTTCTGGGCCTTTTGATTTCTTCCCCCTTTTCAATCCCAGGAGATTTTTTTTTGTCCTTGAAAAAATGCAGCAGAGGTGCTACAGTTATTTAAATTCTAATTTGAAACAAAATAAGATTTATTTTTATTGCTACGTATAAATTTGAAACCTTCGAACAAAGCATGCAGCTAAATGTTCAAATGCAGTTTATTCCAGGTAGAAATGTTGAGGCTTAAAATAAAATAACAGGGCTTAAACAGAACGTGTGCATTGGGAAGTACAGACCTAAGGCACTGAATGAATGTGTGTTTTAGACCAGCAATAGAGCATGTTTTAGACCAGTAATCTCTCTCCGAAATGTAGGCAAGGAAAACATACTAAAGCCTCTCAGTTCTACTTTATTCATAGAAGAAAGAACAGTTACTGTTTATTTTTTAACTGTGAAACCACCTTAATAAATTATCCATTTTGTTGAAGAAGAGGAAGGATTGCAGTGTAGTAGTAATGGAAGTTCAAGGAAATTCCTTGTCCAAGTTCACCAACTTGTTTGTTGTTTGTGTTTTGTAGTGTTTTTCTTAACTTCTTCTCTCATTAATTTAGGATCTTTATTTTTACCTCTAAATCAGAAATATTGGTCAGTATGAAGTGCTAATGGCAACCTCTTTTTCCTCCTTTCTCTCCCCTTCAGGTATGTGTGGTCAGGCTTGCTGGTTGTCCTTGGAATATTTCTTAATGTTTACAGTAAGAATATGGATAAAATCAAACTGCCTTCACTGCGTGGTATTTGGAAAAAAAGTGTGGAAGAAAGAAAAACAAGGACGTTGTCACAAACTGTATAGAGAGTGGTTTATGCCATGTCTAGACTCTGACTTCCTGTTTTATTGGAACAGTCTTCAACTGATTCACTTTCCAAAGGGAATATTATTAAAACCAAAGGAGCTGAAGGCATAGTGTCTGCTTGCAGATGGCTGGAAATGCACATTTTTGTGAGCCCTTTCTCCGGAGCACTTGAATTCATCGTAAAAGGCATTATAGGCCATTATCTAGTGGCGTTATCAGGCAATGAAGGACAGCAGCTCCTGGCTAAGTGCTGAGAAGCTGCACTCTGAATGTGATGCAGTGGAAGACTTACTTGGGCATTTTAATGATACTGGCCACGTGTCTGACTCGAGATTAGTGTTTCTTTGTTAATTGTCTGGCTGAGGTAATTTAAATGTAATACTGTATTCGCATTTAATGGAACCTAATTAGCAACTGGCTGAACGAATTGTGGTTTTAAAGGAGCAAGATTCAGATTATGATATGTGGTCACTCTCACGTTAAATAAAATTGTCAGGTTTTTTTAATAAGTTATTGATCAGATCATCACAAAACTTATTGTCATAATTTCCATTTTTAAGGAAATCTTAAGGTGTTATTCTGTATGGTGGTCATTGCTTGCAAGTAGTGAAAATAAGATTGTGTTTGAGCAGTCAACACCTATGCTTTTATGTGAGTTGAAGTGGGTTTTGGACATCAACTAGCTGAGAACAGAGAATGAAAATATCATGACTGAAACAGGGGTGTAAGAAGCTGTAGTTTGCTTATTCTGTGGTGAAGCAACAAACTTTTCATGGCCTATGACCTGCTTTGTCAAAGTAGCGTGAAGAGATATGAAAGAAGGTTCTCTGAACTGGTACCATCAAATCAAAATTCTCTGTTTTCAGTATTGGACTGAAGAATAATGGCATCTGATTCTGTGTTTGAGATATGTATTGTGTCCGTCTTTGTGTGGTCCTGTTTAAGAAGATTAGAGTGCAGACTGCAAGTTTCTTTGTTTTACGATCGGAGGAGACAGTCTACTTCCAGTCTTTTCACTGTGAATTTGAGAAGATTGAGTCACTCTCTCCAGCTTTCATATTCAACCCATTTTGAATCACTTGCCTTCTCTTTCGTTTCATGTATTTAACACTAGCACTTTAAAAATACAAATCACTTTACACTTCATTGTGTTCTCACACACTTGTGCCAGTTCTTGTTGTTGCATCCCTTAGGTGCATCCTGTTTTCTGTTTTTTTCATAAAAAAGGACTTTTATTCAACAAATGTAACTTTCATAATAGGACTGCACGATCAGAAAGAATGTACGAAGAACTGAAAACCTGCACAGGATGTATTGCCTTTGCCAAAAATACTTGTTTATGAAAGTAAATGAAATGTGCGTGCAAAATGTTTGCAAGGCATTTGGGAAGAATTGCTGTTCCAAGGAGCTTGTAATCAAAGCACAGACCTAAAAACGTGCCTTAAATTTTGCTTACTGAGTTAGTAGCCAGCATTTCTATGTCTTACCTAGTGTCTTATAAAGTAGAACACGGGACAGCGTAGCCATGTTAATGTGATGGGACAAATAAATGGAGCGCAGAGAAGCAGTAACAAATGTGTACTGTTTCTCGTGCTCAGGCTCCTGCATGCCAGCAAAGTCCTTGTGCCCATACACGCACATCGTCAGCAAGTCATGAGTTTGCATTGTGAGTGCAACGATGCTTTTTACATTCCTAGCTGCTATGTTATTTATTGTGTCCTGGATTAGGTGGAGAGGTGTGAATTTGACAAATATGCACCTTGAAATAAAGAGAGGGATGACCAACCATAGTTCTCATCAGTGTCCGTACTGCATTCAAAGTTCTATGTAGGATATGAGAAAGGGTTACAATTTCAGATTTGGTGCAGGAGTGGATTTTGGACCAAATGTCTCTCTCCCTTAACTGCTTTATTCCCGATGCATTCTTTTCCCTAAATTATGTTGCTCTTTGCAGTGAGGTTATCTGTCAGGTTTAGAAGAGAGAGTTTTTGAGCCAGTGGAAAAAAAAACAAACCAAAAACAGAACAGTGGTGTCTCAGTTCACCTTGATGGAACTTGGTAATTTGCATCTGTTTTGACAATATTTCAGTCACAGTTTTGCCATGGTTTAGTAACTGTATCTGCTGCTAAACTTTACTGAACTTCCAGCAACCACATTGTGTGAAAGCTACCATACATACATAAAGTCATAATAAACATGCTGACAGAAAACGGTAAATTAATTGTTTGAGAAGTTTCTGCTAAGAATTAAGATACACCAGAACTTCTAACCACCAACCTGACCTGAGTTCCATCAGTAAACCAAGTCCCGCCATGCCACTTCCACACGTCTGATAATGCAGTTTTGTCTTTGCTTTATCTGGAGTACATAAAGTTCACAGTATTGTCCTTTCAACAGTGGCCTTGTAATTTACTCTGTTGTGTATGAGACTTACTGGAGCATGTTGGGATGTTATTTTTTTTAACTGTGAAGGGTTTTTTAATTCTTTCACATGCGCTTGTTACTTTAAAATCTGATTTTACAGACAAATTCTAGATTTAGTGTTCACAGCATATATTTAAGAGCCAGGTTTTTCTTGTTATAGGTGTGAATTCAGTAATTGTTACTCAACAATGTGTAAGAAAGTTAGAGAAATTGCTTACTGAAATGAGGGTAGCTCATAATTTGCCACGTGTCACAGTCTGTGCAGTTCCATGCTTTCCCTGAGATGTTAAGGAAGTCTTCATTTCAGTGAATTGCTGTAATTCTTTTAATGAGCTTTATAGTACGTGCAAATAAGAGAACCTGACAAGCCAATAAGTGTTCTTATTACGAAATTTCGATTGAGGATCATCTGTACTGTGTATGTCCATTGTTTTGTGTTGTCTGTGAAATACAAGTGAGGACTTGTTTGTGAAATAACTATAAGTGCTTTATTTTTCACGAGAGAGCTCTTAACATTGGGGTGCTGTTAACTTCTCTTGGTGTTGCTATGTAGGTTAATCGAAAGAACTTTTACAATTTCAGATTCAGCAGCTCTAAATTTACGGTTGGCATTATGAAACTACAGAAGAAAGATTGATTCTGTCACCATAAAATGTACTGTCTAAACAACGTGAAGTGGTTGTTTGCTCTTCTTATGCTACACATCTTCTCTCTGCACAAAAAACTGTGTTATGGGAAGTAGCTATGAGATTGAAGGTCACACTAAAACGTAGGGCAGCCCAGTGTGTCTCTGATGTCAACTGCCTACTACTGTGACACCATCCACTTCTGCCTCCTTTGGAGGACAAAGGCAGCTCTTGAGTTCCTAAATTAGTATGCAGTCGCAGTTGCTTTCACATTACATTTTTGAATTTATTTGGCGTGCTCAAATAGAAAAGTAATTGACTGCGCAATGGATTTCTTCAGTGTTTCTCTGGATCAGTACCATTACAGTGCTAATTAGTCTAATATATATATTAGAACCTTCTCCTAAGCCTACAGTGTTTCCTCATAGTGCATGGAACTGCTGGTTTTTTGTTGCGTTAAGAATTCCCATCATACTAATACAAATCGGTTATGTTTCGTGCCTGGTGTGACAGCCTGGTCAATTCTTTTAAATCCTTTTTTCTCCCCAAACAAATCTTTACTTCTCATAGATTCCATTGTTTTGGAAAGGTCTTGCCAGTTGCCTTCATGGGTTAACTCCCTGACCTCATTCCATCTTCCCATCTTCCAAGAAAATCTCTCTTCTCATTAGCTTGCCTTTGAGGACAGTGCATTCCTTTCTAACCTGGTTTGTCTTAATTGTTTCTTCCTGCCTCCCGTGCTCCTGGGCACAAACAAGCCCTTATCTTACATTTGACCACTGCTCCACTGCTTCTTCAATTGTGGAAACGTTTTGGACTGTTTACTGTTCTGGAAAGTGTACAGAATTGCAAGTACATTCTGGAGGGCAGCAAATAATAAGAAAGCTAAACTTTGCAAGTTAGGAAAGTAATGAAATAGTCTCATACTTTTTTTTTTTTTTTTTTTCTTGAGAGGTTTTATATATGTAACAGTTCAGAAACTTAGTGAAAGGTTTTATTCACATTTTACCTGTTTAAGAAATCTTCATGTTAACTTCTATAGTAGTAGTTGAAGGATAGTAGCTGAAAGCTAAAAAGAAGCTAAGTAGGAAAAAAGAAGCAGCACACATACGTGCAGATAAGTGACTTACACCCATCTTAGCCTTAATTTGTGCAACCAAATTCAGCTAAATAGTTGACCCTTGTGGGTGGAAAAAGTGATAGCAACGGGAATTGTAAGTATCCCTTCTGTGGCATAAAACGTAGCTTAAAAGATCTCTTTTGGAAGAGAGTCAAGGGGGGGGGGCATGGTTCTTGACTGCTGTGATTCTGAAGAGAAAAGCCACAATATCCACTAAGGAACAGTGCTGTTGAGAGATAAATGGCTTCTCTGCTACTCTCTGTGTCTTTAAATGTAGCCTGCCACATCAGCACTAATGCCTAATCCCAACAATCTGCTTATTCTTGCATGCAGGTAAAGGTATACCCATTTATGCTGAACTTGATGGATTAGAAATAAACAAGATTTGGACAATCACGGACATTTCTACAGGGAGGATTTTAGGCCTATGAAAGGCTTCAATTCATAAAGCAAAGTTCACGTAGGCTTCAGGCAGAACTACACAGTATTTAAGCTCTTTAAGATTTAACATGCCTTTAATCTTTTGTCAAACTAGCCTAAAGTTAGGATTATTTCCTTCGCCTACTATCTAAATTTTGGTACTGGAAAATCACTTTAGTGAGAAATAGGCTAAAACCTGTCCTTAGTATGCAGTTCAGGTTAACAGCTGGTAGTGTCCTATGCCTGCTTTGCACTATTCAGTGGAGTGCATCTGATGCTAAAAGCTGATACAGTGCTCGAACTTCATTCAAAGCTGTTAGGCAATATCAACATTTTCAATTTTACCAAAAGAAAATGAATTCTACATAGCTATATATGTAAAAAGTGGTTTAAAAGTAGCTGATACTGAGTATGAATCGCACCTAATTTCCCTGAACTTCTTTATTCTCACTAAGGTTTGCAAACCCCATCTCTCCTGGGATTAAAGCAGCCCAGGATTAAGTAGTCAGGTTTGTATGCTTCCCTCCAATCTGTATGTATAGTCAGGGTTTCCCCTTCCCAGATGCTGAATACAACAACCCTTGCTCTTGTTAAACTTCATGCAGTTGGTGGTTGCCCAGCCCACTAATTTGTCATTGATCTCTCTGCAATGCGTCTCCACCCTTAAGGGAGTCAGCAGCTCCCCCTGATTTTCTATCATCATCAGACTTGCTCAGAGCACCTTTTGGTCCTACATCCAAGTCATTTATGAAAACATTAAAGAGAACTGGCCCTAAACTGCAGTCCTGAAGAACCGTGGTAGTGACTGGCCTGATGTTAGCTCATTTACTATAACCTATTGTGTCTGACCTATCAGCCAATTGCCATCCCATTATGTTTTTGTCTACCTGTGTGCTGTCCAGAAGGATACTGTGAGGAACAGTACTGAAAGCCATACTGAAATTCAAGAAGACATAAACTGGCTTCCCTTGGTTAACTAGAGGGGTGATCTTGTCATAAAAGGAAATTCAGTGTGTTAAACCAGGCCTTCCTCTCGTGAGCCCGTGATGGCTGTGACCATGTTGTCCTTGTGTTTTTCAATAACCACCAACATCATTTTCTCCCTAACTTTACCAGATACTGAAGTCAGATTGACAGGCCTGTAATTACTAAGTTCTTCTTTCTTGACTTTCTTGGAAATTGGAACAAGGTTTGTCAGCTTCAAGTCAACTCAGGTCTCTCCAAATTCCCAGGACCACTGACAAATAATTGAGCGGGGTCTCTCAGTGACGTCAGCCGGCAATCTGAGTATCCTGGGATTAAGTCCATTGTGTCCCATGAATTTATATGCGTCCGGGTGAAGCAGTAAATCCAGCAGAAGTTTGGGGTCAGCTGGGAGTTGTTTGCTACCATAGAGTGTTCCAGCTTGGGGCACAGAGCCCAAAATCTGTGTTGAAGGCAGAGGTGAAGAAGGCATTAAAAGTCTCTGCTTTGTCTATGTCCCTGTTTGTAAGTTCACCATTCATCAAGTATCAACCAGCGCTTGCTCTGAACCTCCTTTTCTTGTTAATGTATTAAAAAAAATAATAAAAAAAAAATAAAAAAAAAACCCTTTTTATTGTCCCCCCCAGTGTTGGGCAGCTTTAACTCTAACTGAGCAACTGAGCTTTGGCTGCATGAATTTTCTCCTCACAAAAGAAAGTAGTCTTCCCACGTCACCTGAAATTGCTTCCAGAGTCCGTACACTCTCTTTTTCTTTTTTCACCAGATATGCAAGACAGCAATGGTGTCAATTCTTGGCTACCCTGATTTTCCACAATATAATATTGAAAGCAGTCCAATACAACACAGGTTTCAGTAATGACATTAAGAATCATGATGGAATTTTCAATGCAATTTAAGATAATCTAAGTCTTGCTGAACCTTAATCACTCTCCTGTTCTGAAACTGTCAAGCTCAAACACCACAGAAGAGCGTGCTTTATCCTGCATCTCTCTGCAGAGCTTGCTTCCCATCTAGACACACAGCATGAAGACAGATTCATCTCAAGTGTGCACCATTTTCACCGTTCTGAGCCCTTGCTTTTGGAAATAGAGTGGTTCCTATCAATTATTGTATTTGCAAATCCTTCAGTTCACAATAGTTTGCTTCACTGGAAACGAGTGAATCATGTTTGGTAGGTGGCTGAACAAGGAAGCCATATGTGGTTTAATATGAGGTTTCTTTGGGCTTCTAGATTCCTTCTTCCAGAGCTGTGACTGTTGGATCAGTTTAATTGTTCTCACTCTGGTAATTACTTAAATTACTAAATTTTCTTTATTATTACTATTTTATTTTTTTTTTTAGAAAAGCACAGATATTTGTTTGCACAGTTTATGGAGCTTCAGGTTGGTATTTTCTTTGTATTTTTTTCCAAATGAATTCCCTGCCTCACAGAATATTATCCATAAGTGACTTTCAGTATTGAACCTTTATCCTCTCTGTTTAGCACAATATTGAGACTCACAGAAGAGCTATCTGCATCTCTTGTTTCATTTGTTCATTTCTACTATCATAACAGATCTTCAATAGAATTGTAACCTGTGTTATTTTCTCAGCCTCATGTAGTAAATAATGGTACATGTCTGAAGCTCATCAAAACAGCAAATAGGATGGCATACAACACATCATCCTTTCAAAATTGCCACGGCAGGGAGGGATGGCTGTGCATCCATTACCTCTGTTATTTCTCACAATGAAGGCTTGTTTTTTCTGCCTGTGGATGGCAAGGCAGCTACAGAAGAAGCTGAGAGCTGCATGAGGAAGTGCTCCTTCCAAAGAACATTGTACGTTTTTGTCCAAGGAGTAATCTGCACCAGGTTGTTTAGTGAGTGATCTCTGCATTTGTGCCTCTGTTCTCACCCTTTTTTCCTCCTCTAGTCTATGTGGAGAATACTATTTTAAAGCCTGGCATCGTGGTTGCTCCTCTACAAGTAATTTCTCTAGCACCAAGACGTTTGTTTCACAGGGTTATCCTTACATTATCCTTTAGAGCCAAGGATATATGGTTGCATATGGAAAGAGAGTCTTGAATTACTGGAAGTGGAAGAACTGGATCCCCAAAGTACTTTGCTCCTTCACATGGATGTAAGATGCATAAGTTTGTCCCCATCAATTTCTGTGACATGAGACTTAGAAAGCTGCTGCACAGTAAATTCAACAGAAACTCCCTGTGCACACATACTTACTGAAGAAGCATGAGTGCTCAAGTATGTATCAAGCACACAGGTTGTTCCTGGGGATAATCTGACCCAACACGATCACATCGATGCCTGTCCTGCAACCACTTTCACATCTGCAAATGTCCCTTACAGATTTACATTGGTATTTACGTAAGAGTCTAAATGTGGGACCGAGCAAAGAGATGCAGCTATACTTGATCAAATATTCAGAACTCTCTTTGCAACAAAAGACAGAAAGTGCTATTGCTTGTAGGGTTAATATCCAACTGCCAAAGCAGCCATGGCAGTAGCCTGTGCACTGCACACTGCTGAGGGGAATAACATTGTCCTCTCTCTCCTAAACAAGTTAATACTAAGCATGGATTTATACTTGTTTTATTCTTCTTGTGATAAATAAAAACAACACCTTTTTCTAACAGGTGTAATTTCATCTTGGTTAATCCGTGAGCTACATCCTGAATGAGTGCATGTAGGCAGGCGTTGATTTATTCTGGCTGTGTGGAACAACTGACACTCATGACTCTAACCAAATTTAGTCTCTTTGCCTCTGGAATGCTGGTATCCAGCAGCAAACCAAGTGATTTTTTAGAGCTGACACTACTGCAGGTTTTTGTTTTCTTAGTTCACAGTATGTGCGGTAACTACAACTTTGTCCAAATTCTGTTAACGTAATGCATTGCGTAAATTAGCATAAAGTCTGTTGACTTATATGAGCAACACAGACTGCAGGTCTATTGCTGTTTCACTGCAAGACTGTAAGTGCAGTTTACTTTAGAGAGGAAGATTGATATCTCAGAATACCAGAATCTCATGTCTTTTAGTTTTTGTGTTGAAATAGACAAGTTAGTGCTCCTGTTCTGCCAATAGAAATAAAAATAGAAGAGAGAAAGCATATTTCCTAAAGAAAAAGTGTGTAAGAGAAGAGACCTTTCTCTTCTAAACAAAGGACAGAGGGCAGCTATCAGCTCATGCATCGAAAGTGCATGTCATCTGGTTCTTATGCAGAATAACTAACAATCATTTGTAAAGGAAATGTGAATAGAAGTATGTAGAAATCCTTGAAAAGGAAGGATGTACACACTGTTAGAAAAGACCAAATTTTTCCTCCTTGGGACTGAGTTTCAGTAAACTTGTTCAGATTCTACAGACAAGCTGGTGGTAGGAATGGCAAAGATTTCTCCAGGGAAACAAAACATGAACAACATGCACAATTGGTGCCTAACAGAAGGAGGGAAGAAAACCAAACACCTTCAACCTGAGATGCTACATTTATAGTTAATAATACTATTATAAGTAAAAAAAAGCTAGATTTGTAGAAACGCTGGAGCAGAAGTCTTAGATCCAGTGGCCTCATTACCAGCCATAAAAAATTACATCAGAAATTTATAAACAATTATATTTTATTCTTTACATTTCCCCAGCATTGTGGCTGAAGCATCGGTACCAGAGAATCTGTCCCTAGGACATTTCTCCTCCAGAGTAATGCTGGGATAAAGTGTTTAGCAGGAGGTCAAAACTTTATTTTCTATGTAGAGAAATGGTGGGCTCATTTGAACCTAGTGAGATTCAACAAGGCTAAGAGCAAGGTGTTGCACTTGGGTTGGAGCAATCTCATATATACATACAGATTGGTAGAAGCACTTCTTGAGAGCAGCCCTGCCAAGGGCTTGAGGTCCTGGTGGATGAAAAGCTGGACGTGCAGCCCAGATGGGCAACAGTATTGCTGGGCTGCATCAAAAGAGGTGGCCAGCAGGGAGAGGGGAGGGATTGTCCCCCTCTGCTCTGCCCTTGTGAGGCCCCATCTGGAGTACTGCATCCAGGTCTGGGACCTCAGCACAAGAAAGATGAAGAGCTGTTGGAGCTGATCCAGAGGAGGGCCATGAAGATTATCAGAGGGCTCTCCTAGGAGAGAGCACCTCTCCTAAGAAGACATACTGAGCAAGTTGGTCTTGTTCAGCCTGGAGAAGAAAAGACTCCAGGAAGACCTCATTGTGTCCTTCCTGTGTTTAAAAGGAGATTATAAAAAGAAGAGAATACAACTTTTTACACACAGTGATAGGACAAGGGGGAATGGTTTTAAACTAAAAGGAGAGATTTAGGTGAGATGTTAAGAGGAAATTCTTTACTTAGTGTGATGAGGCACTGATGCAGCTGCCCAGAGAGACTGTGGATGCCCCAACACAAGAGGCTTTCAAGGCCAGGTTGGACGGGGCTTAGGCAGCCTGAGCTGGTAATTGATCCAGCAGTTTGCAACCCTGTCCATGGCAGTGGAACCTGATGATCTTTGAGGTCCCTTCCAAACTTAACATCCAAATTCTAAATACTGGCTCATGTTTAGTCCACACTTGAGAGAGCTGGTCACTCTAAAAGTCCTCAAAAATAGTATGTCACATGCAAGAAAAGAGGAAGAACTGTCAAAATACTAACTTGTTTTTGGTTTTTTTGCTCTCACTCCACATGACTTTTGAGTAGGGGGTGACGTGAGTGTGTCGTCTTCTTAATTTTTAATGGTGTCTTCATTCAAAATGCCATATCACCACATCCTAGGACTTCACTCGAATTTCTTAATTGCTCTTCATATGACAAATTTGTAACAGCTTATCCTAAGGAAATTCTTGAGCTAAATTAGAATTGAGTTAAGGTTTTGATAGCATCATGCATGGAATCAAATATTGCAGGGAAGTTTTAACTATCCGCAGCCAGAACAGTATTGTTTGCCACTTCACTCTCCCTCGGAAAATCACTTCTACACACTTTTTCTGCCTTGCATTCTTGCATAGAAAGGAGTAAAACATTGGTGAGAAGTGTACTGCACTGTTTAAAACCCTCCACTAAGTAGTTGGACTTCAGCTTCTTCAAGTCAACCCTTCGGTTCAAACACAATCAACAGGCAGTCATCTTCCCTTGAAGAGCGAGGAAACATTTCTCCCTGTTTTGCAGATAGAGGAAAGCTGACACAAGAATTCTGCATGGGGTGACTCCTGTTAAAACCCAACCTGGTGCCTTTATACCAGGTCTACTTAATATACACTGTATTTCTCCTCCTTTGTCTTATAGGCTGCACTGCACATCCAGGCAGTGGTTTTATGCTGCTGTTTTAGGAAGTGGCACTGTGTTAGCTCTATTCCCACCCACTGACAGAGATGTAAGAATTTCATTAGCATGATAACTGTTCTCATTCTGGCCGATATCACATGAAAATGTAGTTTGAAAATACCTTCCAGGGCTGCTGTGGTGGCCCAGATATAGCCGTGTCAGAGACCCCAATTCATTTCACAGCCTTTCAGTCCTCAAGGTGCCACGTTTGCTAAGTAGGATCCCACAGGTTTCTCCACAGCAGGCAGAAGGGCAGCTGGGCAAAGAGCTTAGTCAGTCCTTCAGCAAGTTGGACATTTGCTGGAGATTCATCAAGAAATGCTTCCAATGCAGCAATTCCTAAGGCTGCAACCTTTTCTGTGCTAGGAAGTTATCTCACAGCAGTAAAGTACATCTTTTTCCCAGCTCGATTTGAAAAGGAGCTGCGAATCCTTTATGCAACATGACTGCAAAACAAAGAACTGCCTTGTGTGAGTTACTGATTAAAATGTGTGTGTGCTCAGCTTTAAATGAAAAGGAAACAAAGTTCAAATCTTGAAAGCCTGAGGATTCACAAAATGAAATTCACCTGAACATCCCACTTCCCAGACAGAGAGTGCAGTCATACCCTTTGACTTTTACATCTGCTCAGAATGCCCTCATGATCTACCACGGAGCACCCAGCTCCTCCTGGATAAACAACAGACTACAAATTCATCACAAAAATTGGCAAATAATGTGTAATAATAAATATATTCAAGACAGTTGCACTGTGTTGGGTGACAGTTCATTAGAAGAGTTGAAATTGATCAAATGAATTGTTTGTTACTAATTATTTGCCTAATACTAGCTGTGATGTGAGACCTTGAGGGGGAGAATAAATTATCTTAATGAGGGATTAGGTTAAGGCATGTAATAAATTCTCATTTCAAGAGCTAACCCCACCATTTATGCATTTGCCTATTAACTGTGAATCTTCTTTAATAGCTGCCTGTCTCCTTTTGCACTTCGTATTATGTTCCTCACTTCTAAACCCATGTTCTGTGTGGGAAGCACATGGCCACCGGATTTTACCTTCATTAGAAACACCTAAGAAGAAGTAACACTAGTATGTAGGCTGTAAAGTGCATTTCATTATGGAGAAATAAATGTTCGCATTATAAGGGTAAATGGAGTTCCAGATAACTTTTCCTGTAGGCTGACCACATTCCTGCCCAGTTTTTGAAAAACACATTTATGTAGCGCACGTGGCTTTAGAGAAGTGGTTTTCCAAGTGAAATAAATGGGGAAATGGAGATAAACTGCCTCATTCGCATTGGAAGAGAAAGAGAAGCAAGGATGCATACATTGTTTTGCTTGTAGTAGAGTTCCACATTACGATCAGAAAGCTGTACACGCCCATGAAGGTTACGTTAGCCTCAGACAATCTAAGCAGCAAGCATTTGATTTCTGATCTTCTTCAACTGAAGTTTTGTAGCCACATTATTATCACACTTAATTACTGTGACTGTTCTTAATATTTCAGAGCAAAATGAGAGAAAGGTAGGTCACAGGCCAATTGAGGTAGGGACCATTCCTCTTTACATATCCTATGTATGCTGCCTCTCCGGCATTGCTTCCTCGAAAGATCAGCAGTGTGGGTTACTGT
Organism: Oreortyx pictus; assembly: GCA_036925125.1. NCBI lineage: Eukaryota > Metazoa > Chordata > Aves > Galliformes > Odontophoridae > Oreortyx > Oreortyx pictus. Next base: position 80,813,165 of record JAUPFR010000003.1, on the reverse strand, counting down.
GTAAATGGAGGGAGGAGAAGTAGGAGGGCACATCAGGTGGTCTTACTTTTCTGTGACCTTCGATTGATTTAGAATTTATTTAATCAAAGGTCCTCTGTATTTTTAAGACCTGATATAATGCTTCAGTTTGCCATGACCGTGATAGAGCTTTATGAATGGTCCCTTAACTTCTGTTTGTTTCGGCAGATGCACGTAGCTGGCTTTTCCCAGTTACCCATCTCCTCCTTTCTTCAGCGCCTGGTGGGTGATCAGCAGTGCTCTGGGAGCACCTAGGCCACGGAAGGCTGCTGATGCAAACAGCCAGAGCCCCCTGGAGATGCTGTGTCTTTCACTGTAAACATACTGAGGCCCTCTGTGCTTCCAGAGAGACCTGTTTCAGGGTACCCTAGATCCCCTCACTGTTGAGTTTTCAGAGCAAAAACAAACTTCCCAGCATTCATTATCCTATTCAGAATCAATTCAGAGGCAGCACTTGAGTGTTTGTGTTTATATGCAAAGATTCATCACATCTGGGGGTCAGCTACCTTGTCAGCTCCACAAACTCATGCACGCACACACACACAGAGGGAAGGAAAAATGAGCTTCATGCACTCCATTCATGTCAGAACTCAACAACTTTAAGAGCACAAATATTCTGCAGTCACTCATGAAAAGAAATTTTTAATAATAAATATCTAACAATTAATGGGCTGGTAGCTGCAGTTGTCTTCAGGGCATAATATCTAATTTCCTTGCAATGTTTCATATCCTTACTTTTCACGCTGCAACAGTCTATCATTAAAACCGAATGCAGGTTTCTATCACTTTTATTTATTTTTCAAATCAACTTATAAATCAGTGCCAGGCCTTGTTACAGATGAGTTCCAATAAATTATCGGCTGTGGACAAATCCTGAATGTTAAACATCCTTCGCTTCTCCTTCTCCCTTCCACTGCCTGTGCTCCAGCGTAGCGCTCTGAGCCTGGAGCACATGGCAGGTGGGGATTTTGCAGGATGTTAAACTAGATGAAAACCTGGCTACTTAATTAAGTGCTGTTTAGATAATGTATTTTAAAATGTATTTTGTTTTCGGGAAAAAAAGAACAACAACAACCTCAAAACCTAAGGGCAGTTACGTGACAAAACTAACATCTCTGAACTTTAGTAAGAAAGAACTCAGCTCTTTTACTTCAACCTGACATGTAATTCCTGGAATCACTTTGAACCCTAATCTATGCCATGTCAATCCTTCCCCCGAAATGCTATCATTGCCCTTTGCAAGTAGTCCATACGTGCTTTTGTGACATAATGCTAACTTTTCCTTAACCAATCTACCACTTCTAAATTGGATTACTGACAGGATGGTGAGGCACTGGCACAGGCTGCCCAGAGAGGTTGTGGATGCCCCATCCCTGGAGGTGGCCAAGGCCAGGTTGGACAGGGCCTTGGGCAGCCTGAGCTGGTGCCTAATTTAGTGACTGGCAACCCTGTCTGCAGCATGGGGGCTGGAACCTGGTGATCCTTGAGGTCCCTTCCCACCCAACTCACTCTATGATCCTATTGCTGGTTTCGGCTTGACGCTGTCAGTGAAGCCCATTTATAGCTCTGCCATTAGGCTGGGGAACACACAGTGAACTACAGTGCCATATGGAAAACTACTGTAATTAGTAAAGTGATCTTTAAAATCTGTAGGAACGCAACTGTCTAAAGCTGTGGTGTGACAGCAAATGATACACCTGCAGTCATTAGTCTTGAAGAATTCTGTGTCAGATGAACATGGGCATGAAGTAAAGATGCCCCAAAAAACATATATTTATATAAAAGCCACTCCAAGATGTTGTGTTTTCTCCCATTTCTCCTTTTTTTGTGTGTTTTTTCCATTCCGCTTTTGTATCCTTTGTTGTTTTTTGTTGTAGTTGTTGTTTGGTTTGGTTTTTTTTGTCTGTCACACCTTTTGAATTTTCAGTCCTTTTTGCCTGTTGCTAGGCATCACTGTTTCCAATCCAGAGTATGACTTAATTTCATTGCCATGAGCTCATGGAAACTCTGGCCTCTAATTTGAACTGTAAATGGAACTATGTTGAAATTGCCCAGTATTCCTTCTGTGCTTCTCCTTTCCTATTTCTCATTTTGTTTTAGTGTTAATCAAACCAAAACAATGCAAAAAAAGAAGAAAAAAGAAAAAAAAACAACAACACAAAAACCTGTTCTGCTTTTAGATTCACTGATAATTCAACAAGTGATATTTCTAGGCATTGTCTGACATTTACTTTGCTGAACAAATTAATTCATTTGGTGTACTGTTGAGCGGCAGACAACCTTAAACCATGGCAAAATAATAGGAAACCCTTGAAATCCCAGAAGAAAAAATGAGTTTCTGCATAGCCCAGCTGAATCTTGATTCAGATGAGAACCAGAAGTATGCAGCCTTTTTAGATGCTTACTTTCTTTCCATCTGAACACTGAAGCAAACCATACCTTGTAACTGCATGTGCCAACTTCTAGCTTCATATGAATGCAGTGAGAAAATGCTTGCTGTGTGCTCCAGGTCTCCTTTGATTCTTGCCCAAGAAATCAATAATCTGTTTTGTGCATCTCTTTTTTTCCAGACACATGCCATTATTTCAGTAAAGCAAGTTGCTTTCTTCCCAGACATCCTTACTTTGCATATATGTTCTTGTAATTTGCCAGATGAAGCTCTATCATTCCTATAGCAAAGTAATTATATATAATATGTTCTTTCTCATTGCTCCTTGGATTACATGCTCTTCGTGGCAAAGACACTGTCTCGTGATTTGCTCTGCATCCCTTGTGAGCACAGCAGGAAGTGCATAGATAAACACTGGCACAGAGATGAGCCACACACTCTCCCTCTGATGAAAGGTGTAACTTTCTGCTATGCATGTGCAGCTACTCTATTTATCAGCTCATAGGAATGACTGGCAAAGGAAAATAAGAGTATTTTGATCTGCAGAAAATGCAAACTTGAGGACAGAGCAAAAACACAAGATGGACTTTGCTATCTTGTCCTGATGTAGAAAGTTCAGTTCAACTCATTTACACAGCTACTGCAATGCGACAAGCCGTCTAAAAGTACTAAACTAGGGCTTCCCAGATGTTTTATATTTGGACCCCATAAGAACAAGCTGTTGTTTTTGCTTACTTCCCATTATAAGTGGTAAGCAAGAAGTATTTTCCAGCATCTTCCATTCTTTCCAGTGAACCTTTTGAGATCCTTTCAAACATGCTTAATAGCACTGGAAGGAGTGCACTTTACTGAGGAATTCATTTACTTCCCGTAGAAGTTAAGCTAGACAGGACGGGACAGATATTCTTATCACTCACTACTGGGACAGCTCTGGGCTTGCAGAAGGATTTACGTGACTGAAAAATAATAACTGATACATTTTTGATGTAAAGAAATTTCTTTTTCGATCTTCTAAAACCACTAAATATCTTTGCACTGCACAGTAGTGCTGCCTTATAGGGCGTATGTGTCAGGACTCCAGTTTATCTTCATGAGCTCTCCCATTGACTCCATAGGAAGCATGGGACAAATCTCTCGCCTTCTGCATCTCCACTCGATGAGTTCCTGAGGTGCACCAGTTAGGGATGCCACTGCCCAGAATTGCTGTGAGGCCTAATTAATTTGCAGGGTGCTCGGCGTTGTTTGAAAGAAAGGCACTACAGAAGTGAAAAAGTTATTAATTATTATTATTATTTCACAGGAGTCCTTTTCATTGTCCTAATGAACAGTCTGTGTCTGGCAGAAGACTGCCTTCAAATCTTTCTAGACACGAGTTCTATTAACATACAAACGAACAGGTCACACTGCTCATGCAGCAGAACTCTTTAGCATGTTAATGACAAATTCACACCAGTGGCCCCTCAGTGCTCTGGAGAAATACAGGTTTTGCTCAGCACTTAATAAAAAAAGGCCATCATAAAATATGTCACTTGGGGCCGATTAATACTGTCGCAAGAGATAAAACTGAAGAGGAAAATGACATAAACTTATTTTTTCATGGGTGCCAAATTTGAATAATAGAGAAGTAGAACATCCCAAGTTGGAAGGGACCCATAAGGAACACTGAGGCCACCTCCTGGCCCCACACAGCACCATCCAAAATCCAGTCCCTATGTCTGATAGCGCTGTCCAAATGCTCCTTCAACTCTGGCATGTGGGGCCATCCATGCCTGGGCATCCTGTTCCATGCCCACCACCCTCTGGTGAACAACCATTTCCCAACCCCCACCCTGACCCTCTGCTGACTCTCAGCACTGCCCCTCCACTCTCTGTGAAAGCTGTAGCTGCCATGAGGCCTCGCCTCAGCTCCTCTGCTCTGGGCTGAACAAACCAAGGGACCTCAGCTGCTCCTCATACCCCTTGACATCCCCAATTCGCAACACTCCTTTGGATGCTCTCTAACAGTTTTATGCCCTTTTTATCCCCTGCACTCAGTGCTGGAGATGCAGCCTCAAAGCATAGAGCAGAGCAGGACAACCCCTCCCCTCACCCAGTGGCAATGCTGGGCCTGTCCACCCCATGGCACAGTGGCCCTTTGAGATGCCAGGGCACACTGCTGGCTCATGTTCAACTTGTCACCAACCAGAACACTCAGGACCCTTCCTGCGAGGCTGCTCTCCAGCATCTCTTCTCCCAGCCTGGATATATACATGTAGCCAGGGTTTTCCCATCCCAGGTGCAGAATATGGGACCTGTTTTTGTTAAGCTTCATGCTGTTGGTGACTGCCTGATTCTCCAGTTTGTCAAGTTCCCTCCACAAGGTCTCTCTACCCTCAATGGAGTCAACCACTCCTCCCAGTTTTGTGTCCTCCACAAACCTACTTAGTAAACATTCAAGCCATGTATCCAAGTAATTGATGAAAACATTAAAGAGCCCCAAAATGGAGCCCTGTATAATCCCAATAATGATTGGCTACCACCATGAAGTAATCTCATTTACTGTAGAGTGTGGTTTCCACATGTGCTGTCATCTCGCTGCCAACATAGCATTTATGTAGGGATTCTTGGCAAATAAGCCTATGGGGCCACACTTGCAAGAGAAAGCTCACAAAAAAAACACCTACAATGACTGTCAGTTGCTATGACTTTGAGATGAGCTCAAAGTGAACAAGCACTGATGTGCCAAGGATCTCCAAAAGCCTCAGGAGATGCAGGGTCAGCATATACCAGACACCCCCAAAGAACGGCAGCTCTGTGTGTCTGTGACCTGAGCATCCATCTCATGGCGCCAGTCACTTTGTTTAGGTCATCAGTGCAAGAAGAGTGCTTCTGACAAGCTAGCTCAGCCTGTCAACAGGTGGTCTCTTCTTAAAATTGCGACCACTGCTTTACTTCACAGTTTTGAGTGTGTTTCAGAAGGGAAAAAGATAAGATAGGTTCATGCTCCTTATCTCTTGCAAAGAGTAGTGTAAGGTTTGGCGTTGCGGGGGGAGGGTGTCAGTTGTTTTTCCCTTTGTTTTTGTTTTAAATCAGGGTTTCTTTGTGTCACTTAAATGAGTTATTATGATAAGAGGAGAAAATTATGCTCTAAAGACTTGACCCATGGCCTGAAGTCATCAGAAAGCACTCTCCTTGACTCTCTGGGGCTTTGGATCAAGCCTTTAGTTAGGAGTGATTTTATTCTTGTAAAACATAGTTCAGTAGCAAGATTTTTATACATGCCTTTAGAAGCAGTCCTCTTTTTATATACACTTAACTTCCCTTTGCCATTTTTAATTTTGAAGCCAACATCTGCGATGGGGCACTGGACTGCACAGTGGCATTATCACAAGTCAGTGAAGGTTCCTGTTGCATTGCTCATGATGTATGCAGGAGAAAAGGTGAATTGATCCATAGGGAGAAAACACTTCAGGGCTTACAGCCGCTAAGCAGAGAGAACGCACAGAGCCCTCCACCAGCCAGAGGCTGTCCACCTGCTGATCCACTCAGAAAATCTCTGTACACACACTGAAAATCATTGCAGGGATTTAAAGGCAGCATACTGACACAAATGTTGCCATTTGAAATTCAAGCAATTAATATTATGGAGAGGTAAAACTATTACTATAGCAGATATACTGCTGTTGCCCTCACAGAGCTAAACACCGTACCTAGTACTAGTACAAGTGGTTTTCTGTATCCTCTAAAGGTTAGATTCTATCTTTGAGGATTTCATGCTATTCTCTTTCTGATTAGTTCTTATTTTATACTAGATATTGCAAGGAAGTTTATAGGGGAGTAAAGGATAAAATGAAACTGAAAAATTGTATAATTGGTATTTTAATTGCACAGATACCAGCTTCAGTATTCCAGTGGCAAACCAGTGTTATTATATTTATAATGAAAAGAGCAACAGAGATATTTCCTTACAGGCTTTTAATCGGAATGCATATAGAATTACCTTATGAAGGTCTGAGACTCCCGAAGCATGCACATGACAGGCAGAAAGGTGATTTTGCACACCAGCATCCAGAAAAGACACAGCCTTTGGCATGGTTTAAACACAGTTCACTCAAAGAATCCTATCTGTGAGGAAGATAATTTTTGCCACTCCAGGAATGGATAGCTGAGCCTTGGGCATAGGAAATGGAAGGGATGACACTGCAATGTTAGAGAGCACAGTGGAAACAAGCTTTTTGTGCTTGCTGCCCCAGGAGAAATTGGAAGGATGGGAGAGAACTTTGCCTCTTGGGTCTTCAGGGAAGGATAGTAGTTGTCAACTGTCCCAGATCCAGCAGGTTCTCAGTTGTCTAACCTCTCACATGGCAGCAGCACAAGAAGCAGTATCAGCAAGCTTCATTTGCTAGAAAAATTAATCCATCATGCTTGGGTGGTTTTGCCCTTCCTAGAAGCCAGCCACCCTAGGAAGCTGCCTAGATGCCTGTGCCTCCAGCAAGCCCTGCTGTGAGAGCACTCTGCCTGTATTCCTGCCTGTGATGGCTTTGAACCAAACAGACTGGAATAGACAAACCACTGCTGCTGACACCATTGCGAGTCCTGTGGCTGAGCGATCATCTCCAGATCTCCACGTGGGCAGAAAAGATGGTGAACTGTTCACAGGCACTGAGGTTGGCCTGGCAAAGGAAGACTAAACCTCAGCAAGTTCCCACTGTGGTCCATAGGAAAAGAAAGATTCCTCCAAAGGGTGGTGGTAGCTACATGCAAGGACTTCTGTGGGCTAAGACAGCAGAGTTTTGTTCAGCATTCTCAGATGGTCATATTTTTGCACCTGAAGAAAGGACCTGATTTTCAAAGGTGCTGTCTGCCTACCGCGTCTCATGATAGTAAAAAGAACTGCCTAGATTTACATTTTGGAAAACTAGAGAGCTGTTTAAAACAATTTAACAGAGTTCTCGAGTCCTACTTGAAAATTCTCTTTTATCTGGTTTTAGCTATCTTATGGAGGGAGCACTGTCACATTACAGTAAATGTCTGTTTGTATTACACTGAGCAAAGAAGAAAGAAGCCAACATAACAGCCAGACTGAAGACGGATGTGACCCCACCTGTTCGTCAAATACAGTCAAAGTTAATGAAAAAGTGTCAGTAAATCTCTCTTAATGATCTCTCCCCAAAGGACTCATATGTGTAGAGATCCATTATTAAGTACTTTGCAATGTAACTCACTACACAGCGAATGATCACAAGGGCGTGTGAGTAGGAGTCAATTATAAGACAATTTTAGATGTTACCAAATTCCCTAAAACAGCCCAGGGTTGCTAAGACCTGAAGTGAGTAAGAAAATGTCCTTTAACTTCAGTGAGCTCTGGATGAAGATTGTGGCCTAGGAAGAAGGATGCTGTGGCTTCGCAGTAAGCCTAGCAGTTATCTTCTCCCCTACACGTATCCAAAAAGCAATTTAACGCACCAGCAGCAGTTGCCTATTAATCGGGCTAGAAAAAAGGTAGCCTGGGAGGGTGGGTTTAAAAGAAGAATGTGGCACTATTATGTATTGCTTGCAAAGTAAACAAGCAACATCAGTATAGTCATTTCCTAATTATGAGCTGTTTCATAAACTGTAAATGCTAACATGGGAGAGGTAAATCATAGCAATTTAATTAATAAAACACTTTAGACAATTAAATCCATATGTGCATGTCCCGGGGCACAACATCAATAATAGAAGCTTGCAGGCATATTTTGGAAATTTTATGCAATCATTTGCAGATCTTGTAGTCAATAATTGGTACAAACTATTTTAACTCTTCCTTGCCTAGTCTGGAAAAGGGAAATGAATTACTATTATTATTATTGTTATTGCTTTTATTCCTGTTATTATGTTACCTATTCTCTTTCCATACTATGTGTCCAATCTCAAATGTTATCTGTACAGTCTGCAAAAGGAGTCTGATTTCTTCCTTAGATGTACATGAGCTCTGTAAACAGTATAATGAATTAACTTCATCCTATAAAGGCAGTAAAATTGTCTTCCCAGTCTATAGAGCTAGACTGCAAATGGGAGACACACCAGAATGTCAGGGCTCTGAAGTCTGAATCCAATTTCCAAAAAGAGGGTCATGTGCCATGGAAGATCTTTCAAAGATGAAAGCAGTCTTAAAAATTTCTTGGAGAGCTTTAGCACAGGGCTGAATGGAGGCTATGCCAACTGTCCAGAAAAGCAATTATTACTGTAACCAAAGCAGTGTAGAAGACTTGTGCAGTTTTCTTGTGAGACACAGCTGTTAGTTGTAGGATATAAACCTCTATAATTTTGAACACCTAACACCCTACAGTGCCTGTTAAGGTCCTTTTAACCACAATAGAAGCCAAACACCCTGGCAAGGTGGACACACTCCATTTTCACACAGACAAGCTGCCAGAAATATCCAGAACTTAAAAAATGTTGAACGCCTCTGAGGAGACATCTCCAGGATGAAGAATTTGTCTGTGGCTGAACTCAAGCAGCACTCAAAGAAGTGGCCAAGAACTGTGTCCCCACCAGCCAAAGAGAAACTCCTTTTCAACAAGAAAATGCTGGAGTTTTCTAAGGTTCTTTAAGCTTGGAGAAGGAAGTAGTATCATTTTCCTGAACAACTTTCCTTCACCCTCCAACCAAAGAGGAAATTCTCTCCCTTCCTCCTAGATGAGGATCTAGCAATTGCATGTATTCAGGTGCCCTCTCAGAGTGGATGGGCTGAAGCTGACAGGGAATGTAGCTGTGAATTCTCTGTGTTCTTTCTGCTGAGAGCAGTACATGACAGCAGTCACATCCTTCCACTGGCTCCCAACTAATTTCCAACATCCATGTAACAACCTTGAGCTTTAATGAATCCAGCCTTGGCAACATCAAAGCATGGATCCTTGAACCACTGCAACTGCATGTCTTCTGGGACAATGCAAATCACAAAGACTTTTAAAGCAATTAATGGATTCAGCCCAATTTACATCAAAGTTTCAGATCTGATTTATGCACTGCCATGACAGCAGTGTTCCTTTGGGACAAGGCAATTCACAAAATCCCAGAAGTAGCACAAAAATGCTGGGAACATCTTCCACTAAGTGGATGTTCTAAGGGGCCAATCTTCTACTTTGGGACAGTCTTCCTAACAGGAGTTAAACAAACACTGAGCTCTCCAGGGAAAACAGTGAAGTCATAAGAGAAACCCTTTCCTCACACAGTTTAAGCTCCTGGACCTTAACTGTCTACCTGTTCTGAACTTTCACCCACATCACGATTAGAACCAAAGAGGAGATGTAACCCAAAAAGGAAGGCTTGACAAAGGCTGAAGGAAATTTACCAGGGGCTTCATCATTTCTGTTGTTTTCACATTAAAAAGAAAAAAAAGAAAAAAAAAAAAGGATAATGACTTAAAATTGTTGAGTAGGTAAACAGAGAGTTAAATTAGCTGGCAAACCACTGCTTAATTATAGAAATACCATGGAGAAACGTCCATCCTATATTTGATAGCAAACTACCACTTCCCATGAATTTCAACTTCTCTTGCATTCTTGTCACAAGTTATGGAGGTATTGCTCTTACCTTTCTCATAACAAAAAGTCAAGAGTACGAACATTTGTTCCTCCTCTTGATTTCTAGTGATGATGGATCCACTGCCTACTGTTATTTGCAGGGTCAGAATTTCATACAACACAATCTGCTGAGTATTTGAGGTGTTCTGAGAGAATAAAGTATGAATACATACATAAGTATGAACCACTGGTATGGTTACCAATAATGGTGCAAAAAAGGTTGTCTGCTGGTAGGGAGGGAATATTCAGTAACAATCTAGAAATATGCAGTACAGGAAAAGATTTTTAAATGTCTGCTCAGTTGAAAATAATTGTAAATTGAAACTTGGCTTTTTCAAGTTTCTTCTTAGTTATTACTATTCAGATATTTGGTAATTCAACACACTCTACCACAGCAGTTTAATTTTAAACTATGAAGGCATTTGCAGCATGAAATTCTGACATGGGAGATATTATAACTGTGCTAGCCATTATTAAGTTGTCGATACTTAATGATGAGTATTTGCTTTTTATTCTTATTTAATTTTATTTTTTTTCTACTCAGAAAACACATTAAAACTCTATTGGTTCATATGCATTGTCACAACACGGGTCAATATCAAAAAGGAATAATGCTGAGGTGGTTACTGGCAAAACATTATGGCAAATATACTCAGATGAGATCATTCATACGTAAATCTGATATTAAGCAGTGTCAAAGTCACTGCCTTTGTGACTCATTTAAAAGAGTTTCTTCTATTTTACTTTGATTCCTGTTCAACTTCTGCTGATGAGCGGTCAGCAAATGTCCTCACTACATTTCAAGTCCCACTGCACAGTCACACCAGCAAATGTTGCCTCTGACAACACTGCTTCTGGCTCCTGTCGCCTCAGCTCTAAGACTGTCTTGACTTTGGGCATCAGTTTTCCCACATGAGGTTCCCCAGCTTCTATACTGCAGAGAATCTTAGTTGAGAGGGCGAGACAAGCATGCAGTCTCTAGGAGAACTGGCACATGTGTTGGCCAGCTTCTTTCTCCAGTTTTGAGCTGAGATATTACCTCATAAGGCAAAAGTTAAGTGTCACACAAAAGTTGTCAGAAGAGACTTAAAAGTACCACTTTTAGTTGTTCCAGGTCAGCAGTGAATTTTACACCTGGTGTGATGACCTGCGTTGTTCACCCCATGGACACTCATACAAAGTCCTCTGAGGCCATCTGAAAAATAACAGTAGAACAAAGATCTGCCATGTCCTTCACCATCACCTCACTGCAAACTTAAATTAGCTTCACCCACATAGCTCAGATAAAACATTGAATGCTGTTTCCTTTTATCTATTCATATTATTATGGAGATTAACATCTTATTTCGACAACAATATTTCACTTCTTTTAGCAGTATGTCATACAGCAATATTCATTACTCCAGAGGGTGGTTGTTGGGTTGTTTGGGTGTTTTTTTTTATATTAAGTTTGTATATTGAGGCGAATCATCGTGTTTTCAGAGTCAACCCTTCCATTCTAAGTGAGTAAACAGTTCATTAAAAACTGAATCTGTTTTAAATGTTGAATCACTACATGCTTTCAGAATGACCGTTAAGTATCTTATATTTATAATGAAACTATACATTGTGTTTTATCAGTGGAGTATATCACTGTTGTTTTAGCACTTCCTTTTCTATAGGCCAAACAAATTGAATTTTAAAGGCTATATATTCTTCAAAATTAGAGATAATATTAACCCCAGCTCTGTTTTTAATTTAAGTCAAGAAATAGTCCAAAAGACTGATATTGTTCTGTTAGTTAAAAAGAAACTATGTTATCCCTCCTGTTTCCAGAATTTTTGTTACAGAATGTGCTGCGTATTTTAATAGAATGCAAAAGAAATTAAGAGTCTGTATTAAATATCTTAACTATTTTATATTGTTTGATCAGAGAATTTTGAAAACAGGGAAAATCCTGATTTCCAATTCTGCTGTGCTTTTCCAGATGGATCTCTTACATAGAAGCAATGTATCCATTTCAAATTAGATATGTCCTATGTGAAAAAGCCATTTCAGCGTGAAATTTTTCTCAAATTTCCAGTTATAAATATCACTATTATAATGCATATAGTAAACTATATGTATCCAGATTAGGTGCAGTTTTTATTTTCTCGATTTTTGCAGTTTATCAATGCTATAGGATGACACTACAGGTAGACTTTGATATCTCTGACAGTATATGGTATAATACAATTGTATTTATTTGCTGGCACTATACCCAAGAGCCCCAAAACCATTCACAAAAGGTTATTAATCAGAAACTGTCCAAATTCATTAAGCTTTTTTTAATCCATTCCATCCATATGGTTGCAGATATGATTTTTACTGAGTGATTTATAGCAGAAAGCTATCCTGCATGATTTAGATCTGTGATAGACAAACTGTGTTAAGTACTGAGCTTAATGTGAGATATGAAGTATAAAATGCTCCTGCCAAGGTGCCACACTGACACCTTGAAAAGAGGTGAATGGCTGGGAGTAACTGTTGTTACAAGAGAAGGAAAGTGGTGTGAATATGAACAGCTCATTGGTACGTCTAAACGTGAACACAGTCAAAAATTAGATTTGTCACTGGAAGAAGTTTTACTTTAAAATATTATTTAAATCTATGAAAGCCCACTAACTGTCAGAATTCAATGCTTTTCCTCTCTTCGCTGCATTTGGTAATAATAAAAACATATTTTCAGAAGATTGCATGAGATCATGGTCCTTTTTTGGTAATAATAGCTACATGGCTTTAGATATCTCCCCAGTAAATTATAATTTAATTTTCAGCTATTTAAAGGTCACTCTGAATAATATATATGCTGCTTAATAATCAGTTAAAATAATGGCACCTTTCAGGAGTGGAGGCTAATAGCACTATTGCCTTTGTGCAAGCTTTCGATGTTTTCATTTGTTGTATGATCGTTGAAGCACAAGAGAAGTTTGCCTCATATACTGGAGCCAGATCTTCAGTCTCTCTTTCTTTCTTTTTTAAATGGAAGGAACAAAAACCTTTCCGCAATCAGCAGTAATCTCTCCAAAGGTCTTTTAATTTAAAAAGTCATAAGTGTTAATTAGCTATTATTAAGTGCCCCCTGTATAAATTAACATGATTGATGAAAAAATTAAGGGTAATGAAAAATGTAGCAATGCATGTATTTTTAAGAGACTATATTAAAGATGAAAGTCCCCAAAGACCGAAACTAAGGCCTGCTGCACCCGTGCCCTGCCTTTATTAGTATTAATAATAAAAAATATGTAGATATGTAACTCAGGAATGAACACGGACTCTTTGGATATACCAGTTTTATCATATTTCTTACTTCATCGTTCAGTGAATGCCTATCTGAGGCAAAGACTTATTCCAAAGTGATGTAATGTTTCTTCTTGTTTTGTGGATCAAAAGAAGGTTGTTTGAAAATGGAAACTGGAATCCAGATGTACAGAGAAAAGAGAACTGAACTAGCTGATTGACTGCTTTTCTCATAAATTTTGAATGTGTCTTGATAGGATGCTACTACAGTTTACAAAATACTGATTCTCTGAATACAGTTCTCTTTTTATCTGTTATCAGAACCCATACCAAAAGTTTAAAGAAGAGAAAGATCAATTTCTCAACAAGGCTGATTTTGTTCGGTGTTAAAAACTGTTCTTGATTCTGCATTCTGTTTGATTACATGAAGCTGAATTAACCACCATTAGTTTTAGGCTAGAAGATGGGATTGGATGGACTGGATGATCTTGGAGGTCTTTTCCAATCTTCGTGATTCTATGATTCTGTAAGTCTAAGATTAGGCCACAGTCACTTCTCATCAAGAGGTTTCTCGATAACCCCCAATAGAAAAATGTTTGAATAAATAATATCAGACCTGAACATTTAATTTGCTTCTTAATCCCCCCATTGAAAATATATTACCTAGATCATATAGTTGCTAGTTTCGTTTTTTATTTTATATAATGGCCATATGTGAAATCATAATAACGATGTATTATACACCACATGAATATCCATTAAGGAACATTTCCCACCAAAATCTAGATTTGCAACAAAAAACGAATATCTAAGAGAAACTGTTTACCAGCCTTCTTGCATGATATAAATGCAAGAATATAAATATAATTATCTCTCTCAAAATGCCAGGAATTTAACACTATTCTCCAGGATGTAGTTTCTGCAGCAAGCAGTTTCACAATTAGTAGCTGTAATGAATCATGGTTTTCTATGATGTCATTGTGTTGTGAGAATGAAATCCTTGCTTGTTGCTCTGCATCTCTTGGCTTGGTTTGCAGCTAGAAAAGAATCTACACTTCCATGGGCTGTGAGAAGTCTGAGGGGATGGGGAATGGCTTGTCACACCGTGTATGATGACTGGCTTTAATCTAAAACAATAGTAGCCTTGAATATCCATTACACTTCTGAAAATTTGGAACTCTCATACTTTCTGATTCTGAGGTATTTTCCATTTATGAAATCTTCACTGAGTTTTTCCTCTGTGATTTGTCTAGATCTTGCATCTGTGTAAGCCTCAAGCTTTGATGTTATCTTAAGGCAAGAAATTCATTGAGGAAAAAAACACCACTTTGTTTTGAATGTGTCCATTTTGTTATTCTAATAGTTCTAATACTGTAAGATGAAGTAAAGAATCAGCCTCCATCCAATCAGCATTAATAGCATAATTTAGGTCAGTACTCTTCAGACATCATCTAGACCAACTTCCCCTCCAAAGCAGGGCAGGCTAGTCAAAGCTTCATTCAAGCTGTTTTGGAAAAACTCCAAGGAAGGAGACTGTACAGCCTCTCTGAGCAGCCTATTCCACTGCTTGGATTTGCTTAAGGGGAAAAATTTTCATCAGGGAGCAGCAAGAGTCAGTCCAAAGTGCCAGCAAGTAGGGTGCCATCAGAGAGGGCTGGAGGCTGGTGGGGTGGTGATAACAAGTTCTATAAAATGTCCCAGAGAATGCAAAAGGACTAAGTCAGGTCCAAGGTCCATCCATCCAGGGTCACACTAGGAGTTCCTGTCAGGAGCATCAAGAGACAAAGCTGGAGAGAAAACTGGAGATAAGTCCACAAAGCTAAGTCTGAAGACCATTCAGGAGACAATCTCAAAAACTGTTCCAGACAGAGGTCCACTGATGGTATAGTCCAGAAAGGGCCTGACCTGAACTTATAGTCGAACTCCTGGACCAATATACTCCGACTTGATTCAGTTGCCCTCATATTGGTTTCTAGTTCTGGCTTTGTAGATATATCCTAGCTGCCACACCAAAATACCATACATGCCAATTTCTTTACTATATCTGCCAGCAATAGGTGAATGGGTTGGTTATTCAAAGATATCGCAACTGGTTCTAGATAATTCTGTGTAGGCAAGTGAATGAGGTTTCTGATATTCCCTGTACATGCATTCCAGCCCCTATTTTACGACTCTTGTCATCCTCTAGACAGCCTCCAACTCTGCTGGATTCTTTTGAAAGTAGAGTCAGTAGAGACAAGAACTTCTCATAAAGATACAAACATGCAGAGGCCTATTAACATTTTCTGGTTTCATATCTAACTCTTTCTAGGGCTAACATTTGGTTTCTTTGATCACTTGGGAACCGTTCTGGCGTTTTCATGTAAATACAGATTTTGTTGTAGTATCTGGTTCCTGAGAGATAACAAGCTAAACATTTTAAATATGAATCTGGGACAGTTTTTCTCCCACATATCAGTGACGTGTACCTACTGAATTTTGTTTCTGCTTTAGAAAAATCTGCCTATGGTCTTAATTTTCATTCTGCACAACCCATACTCGCTACTTTTTGACAGCAAAGCATTTCATTTCATAGCCTTAACACTGTATATATGCTATATGCATCACCTGAATCACTTTTTTCGTGCATGAGAAAAATACAAAACTGTTAAGAAGGCTCATCTTATACTCTGAATAATTTATTCTTTGAAAACCTTACTGTTTATGGCATAGTATACAATGAATAGCAACAACTAATTACAACCCCAGCTACTGCTGAGAAGAAAATACAGAATAGTAGAATAGTTAAACAGATCTTGAATTTAGTGAAAACTCACCATATGAACATCTTGTTATTTCAGTTCATGATAATATATGAAAACAGTGTATTTCACTTATAGCAAATCTCAGTTTGTGAGATGAAAAATACTTACATGGAATTATAGAAAAATTTAGCTTTGGGCAGACCTCTGGGACAAGTTTGTTTAAGTACAGTTCAAAGCAGATCCAGCTAATGCTTTGGCCTGGCAAGTTTGGAGTATCTGCAAGGACAGTGTGCAACTTCTCTGACAATCTGTTTCAGTATTTGACTGTTCTCACTGTGATTTTTCTTCCTGGTATCTAATTGGAATTCTCTTCATTTCAACATAGGCCCACTGCTCATTATCCTTTCATTACAAACTTCTGAAGAGACCTGCTTCTACCATTCCCATTTCTCTTGCGTAGTGTAAAAAAGCAACAAGATTCCCCCCCAAAACCTTCTCTTTCCAGGTGAAAAGACCTCCTTCAACCTTTTCTCATGTACAGAGCTGCTTCCACCACTATTTTGGCCCTCCACTGAACTTCTCTTAGTACATTAAAATCTTTCTTGTGCTGGGAAGATCAAAACAGGAGTGCTACAGACGCAGTGTCCTGATACTTAGAGAGCTACAGTCATTATTAGTCTTTCAAGGTAGTGTCACAGGGCACCTAGACCACTAGACAAAAGTTTCACACTTGCTAGCCCAAGATAGGAGCACTGGGAAAAAAGATGGCTATTTCTTGACAGAAGCACTAGCGTGGGCTAGTTTCTGAGGATCCAGCAGTCCCCAGACCTCATGTACTATTCATCAACAGCGTGAAGACTATCAAAGTATACCAGTTCACACTGGTTTAGATGATGCCTTGCTGCACAAGCCTCGGGTGCGCATCAGAGTCAGTCACAAAGGGTTTGTGGCATAGCTCCATTATCCGTTCTCAGTAATTCCAGAACAGGATAAAATCTGACTTATTTTCTTTTAATTGTATAAAATAAATATTCTGCGAAGAGCTAATGTCTCTGGTGACTTGGTTTGAAGTCTACCACATCAGCAGAAAGATTCACAATTATTTCAGTGGATTATATTTGATTCTCCATGAAACGCACTCAGCTTACAGGTAAGATAATTCCTCATGATTTACAGCAGAAGTAGTAAATCTGGCACGCTTGCCTTCATGGAATCCCTCTATCAATAAAGAAAAAAGCTTTTTTGCTCTTGTTTAATAGGTACCAAAATGAAAAAAACACTCAACACCCACCTAATTATTAAATGGGAAAAAATTATTTTTTTGATTCACAACAAAACAGAAGTTCCCCTTCATCTCACTAAAATTAACGGATGCTTTTAATTGCACGTGGTCATCCTCTGTGAAAAAATATCTTTGGATTCTGTTTGAACGTGTACAAAAAAAAAAAAATCTGAAAATGTTGTGCTGCTCTATTCCATAAATCACTCCTCCATAATAATGCCTTCCTGTTCAAGCACACTAATCAAATCTCTTCCCTGTCACTGAAATTATTACATTTTAACAAGCACAGGATTTAATCATCAGTGCAGGGTTTTCATGCATTTACTTCATTCAGGACTTGACAGCAAACCTTTACTCATGAGTTGTCCTTACCGTGGTGGTTTGATTACTATTTTGACTATTCATGTGAGTAATACTTTCCTGTTCCAGGCCTTTAATTAGCTGAATGCTTTCAGAGATATTTCTGTATAAAGTATTTTCTCTGCGCATTAACCATGGTATCCTTCCTCCCTCCCTCATGTTAATGACTTGGGCAGGTATGTATTTGTCTAATGTATCAATCACTTTCTCCTCACATTCTACACATCTAAAATCTTTCTGATTGCTTCTCATGAATTATAAGAAGCTTTCCTGATAGACCTAGGCATCTATATTACAGGTCACATAGGATTTGATATTTTTTGATCCCAGTTCTGGTTGAAATATAAGGCAGTGTCAGTGTGAAAAAATGGCCCACATTGCTTTCAAGCTTGCCAACTGCTTTGCTTCTTTGTCTTTCTGATGCCCTCTCTCTCCTTTTGCAGCTTGAAGGTCATCAGTGCATGTTCACAGGTCTCTGTTACATCCAGGAATGACTACAGATGCTGCTGAGGTGATTTCTTTAATTAGACATGTAGCTGCTCATTGGAAGTATATTGTGCACCTGGGACTAACTACGGCTTCGTGTGATATATTAACCTATTCCTGATAGAGACACATGGAGAGACAGGAGAATAAACTTATAAAAGAAAACAAATTATCTCCATTAATTTGTTAATCAAAATGTTCCCCTTTCGGTATAAACTTCTGAAGATAATCGGATGTTAAAACTCTTCTGCAATACAGGGGCTCACCTGTAGCCAGAAGTTTATTTACAGACATTTTCTTCTCTTCCATAAGTGGAGAGAAGTAAAAACTAACATGGTTTTACGAGTGAAAATATCACGTAATGAAGAAGTCTAGCCTCTGTAAGGCTAGCTGTTTCTTTTATTATTATGGCCCCAATCCCAGATGTGTTTCTGAGCAGTCTACAATTTTCACCAATTTCAGATTCAGTCTGTGCAATTATTGTGGCCTACCTGAGTGATGGGACTTGGACTAATGTTGCCTGGGATTCACTCAGTTGGATTTTGCATAACTTCTCTTAGCAGACAGCTAGAGGGATTTAGCATACTGTTGTCCCCTGGGTGTTTGTTATTCTGGAAATGATTGCTCCCACAGCAAAGCCAGAAGAGTGCAGAATGTGCTCACCCTACAGCTTTTTTCCCACAGAGATGAGTGGTTTAGTTCAACGGATTTCGCAGGAAAACAGCTGAGGTACATGCACATTAAATCTTGATAACTCTTTGCTTGAACAGTAATATCTGAAGAAGGTTGAAATGGACAGCCAGGGAGGTAACGTATTAGGCTCAGTTAGGTTAGTGGGAGCTTACCTATCATCATGCTTTAATTAGAGGCTGGAGCAGCAACTAAAAGTAAGAAAGTTTGACACAAAAATTCCCTTTGTATTCTGCTATGTTTCTCCTAAACCCTCATGATACATTATTTTACAAAAGATTCTGACGTATGATGAAGATCTGGAGCTTTCAGGATGATCCTGGGGCCATTCCCTATTCTCCACCTTTAGGGAGAATTAAAAGAGAACAAGTTTTGTCTGCCTATAAACTGTTTAATTTATATTCAAATGTGATTCACAGTTTAAAATACAAAACATTCAACCCCTATTCAATTTAGAGGGAGGGGAATCCATGTTCTCACTTTCAAACAGGATCCTGTAGGTATTTTTTTCCAAATAAATTTCAAAAGGGGCCTCTTTTGCCAGGTCTGACGCAAACAGACCCCACAGATTCTTTGTTTTTAAATAGCATTATGGCCAAAAAGGCAGGAACTTGTCATGTGGAAAAGAAAGCACGAAAGAATAACTTGATATCATATAAATCAAATTTGCTCCTGGCTTGTTTCTACATATACTGGTTGCCATGTTTCATCCGCATGATTGAGAAAAAGCTGCACAATTTATTCAAGGCTCCACAAATAGCAAGGGAAATGTGGACTCTTCTTCTGACATGATGGCCAAAGAAATTATGGGAAAAAGGAACTTAAATTAGAGTTTTCAGAACTCTACCCAAACACTGGACAACACAGGACATTATCTAAGTAATGAAGTTAATTTTCTAATGTATCTATTTCTATTTTACTGCTATCACTGTTCCTAGTGAGGATTTAAGGTCATCTCAAGATGACTGGTCAGTCCATACCCTCAGATCAGATACAACTTCATCAAATTCCAAGTCCACCCTTGGGTATTTCAGAGCATATGGGAAACAAGATAATTGAATGTTCTGAGAACCCTGGAAGCTGATGCAAGCAACTGCCCTAGATAAAACTGATAGGTGAAATGAGGAGAGAGTTTTAGCCTTAATTCAGAATATTCTGGCTTTCTGCATTCATATAGTGGACACTTTTCTATGTAGGTAACTGCGATCTTGGGAATCCATAAGTTAATCTCAACAGATATTATGGGTCTTGTCCTATGACTTCAGTGAACCAAGATCCGACACTTTATAAACACTCTCACTAGCACTATTGGAGGAGTTCATTTTCCTTCTGTAAATACCAGCAATTAACAGAAACATACACAAGCAAAAAATTCAGTATTCGACTCTTACCATTATTTTCACTTTGCATGTGCCCATCTTTCTAACACTATTTAATTGTGTCATCATATCACAAAGACAGACGTTACTAGAAGTCAAAACACACTAGTGTAATTTCTGCATTCAGTAACAGAGATTCCCTAGAGGTGACTTTCACTGACACCAAGTTCTCTCTCAAACTTCTCCCAGAAACTCTGGAGACAATTATACATCATCCCTCTGTAGATATTCTCGTAAGGCTTTGGAAATCACAGACGCGTGAGGGAAAAGCAGAGACAACTGCCTTGCTAAAGGACAGAAGCAGATAAAATCACATACATAGAAAGCCCCTCCCTGTCAATAAAACGGTTTTACATCAGAAATATCCTATTTTATTTTGTTTTTAATCTGTTGCTATCAAGTGCTAGCTGTCTTCAGGAAAAGAATGAATTTGACAGTTTTGTGTTGACTCTTACATTTCCCATTACTAACTCTTTTCATCTCTGTCCTGAAGCAAAAATAAATTTCCCTTTTTAAGCTTTTGATGATAAAAATCTCATCTGTAGCCTCATAAATGATCCTTTATTATCTATATTAATAATGAATAAATGTCTGTTGAATATCCCCGATCCTTTGCATTAATAGTGCCAGATGTATTATAGATAACCTTTTGATTTAACTGCACAAACTGTGAAACAATATTAAACCAGTAAAAGACTGATCTTACTGGAGTCAGTAAGGTCAAAATTATAAACATTTATTTCATTTCTATTTGTAAATTTTCCCATTACACAGCATCAGTCCCCATCATTTATTTTGGACAGAGGTACCAGTCTAGCTGCAGTCCTAGAAATAGAACTCATAAATAATGTCTTGAATAATTTTTTTTTAAAACATTTCCGTTTCTTCCACTTTTCCTTCCTAATGCCTTCTGATGGTGTTAATTAATAGAGCATTACTACACAATCAGGTTCACTTCCGCTTACTGTACTATCATTAAAAAAGTATTGTTCGCCTCTTTTCCCATTAGTCCTGTCAGAATCAGGCACAAACTTCATTCATTCATCTTCCAAGATGACACTGAGAGAACTGTAGTTGTTCCTGAAGAAAGGAATGAAGATCCCTTTGGCTTCACACAGCTGCATTCTGTAAGTGTGACCAGTTTCCTCTTACATACCGGTTGTCCCTCCCATTATGACTTTCAAATTATTTACTTAGATAGCTATAACACCTGAGAACCCACCTGCATGTAAATCGGGATCATGTCCACCTTCTGTTCCCTTCTTCCTACCATCTTGGGACATCTATTCCGACTTCCAATGCCCCTAACAAAAGTGAAGTGCTTTGTTCTATATTAGGCAACAAAATAAGCCATATCTTTCTGAGTGAAAATTAAGGCCCAGTGGTTCCTACAGAAATCAAAGGGGAAATATGCTGGTAGTTCCGTGCTTTTTTAAAACGTGTCTTCTAAAATGAATTATATAAGCCTACAGAGGCTAGAGCACTGAGACTGCATTCCTTTACCTGTAGCAATGGCTGCAGCTACACTGTTGTCAGACCAATTCAAAAAGACTTAGCAGTTTAAATTGCCCATGCAGCGCTCTTGTTCTGGGATAGACATGCTTATGAATCACCTGACAAATGTTAGTATAGCTGAAAATGTAGACGAGATATATGGTGGCAGCCTTAGTGCCACCCAGCTTTTGTTCCCAGCTACACGCGGACAAGTTTGCCTAACAACTGTCTTTAGGAATACCCTTCTATCTAAACTGTCAGAACACAATTTATGACAAAATACCTAAGGCTTTTTTAGAACCATTAAAATAAGATTCTTCAGTACTAAACTGACTACAAGCTGGGTTCAATATCTACTAGTTCAATACCTAAACAGAACACAGTTTGGTAATTCCTTACGTTCTGTTCAGGAACATAGATTAGCTAGATTTTGCTGCTAATTTAGCCATAATTCAAGACGTGGACATGTAAAGTGAAAAGTTAGGCTTTGGAGCCAAAATTAAAGTCCATTGCAACATTTGTCTCAGAATTTAAGAGAGAAAACCATCTTTTCTCATGCAGCAAAATGGCATTGGGTGTAAATGACTGAGTATGATTATAAACAGTAAAGAAAAAAAACGTTTCACAATTACTGAGTTTAACTGTTGGGCAGTTTTTAAAGATCCATTACCAAAATGCCATTCAAGCTTGGGATCTGCAATTATGTGTGTTATAACAAACACTTCATGGAAGAATTATTCTCAGATTTTATCACTGATGAAGTTACCCAGGCACAAGAAAACACAAGAGGCCTCAAACATTTCTACAGACAAATCTTACATGAGAAAGTAGCACTCACTGTGCAGTTTAGCCATCTCTAAGCTGAAAAAGAGCCTTTTACTTGTAGCTGAATTTGGATTTACATGTCACAGTTCAAACCATGCTGGAAACGAGGGTGAAAAACCTCATCCATCTCACTGAGGTTAACAGCAGTTCGAGTGCACAGTTTCACACAGGGCAGATGACAATTTACCAGACGTGGCTGTTTGAGTGAAACTTGAGGGTCTTTCCTTACAAATAACAAAATGAAAAAAAAAAAAAAAAGCAGCAGCAGCAACAAAGGCTAAGTAAGTAAATAAATAAATAGCCCATTTAAATACAGCTTAATTGCTTAGAAAAGAGTTTCCAAAGCTGACGTTAAAATTTATGGTGTTTGCTATCTATGTGAAGGCAAAAAAAAAAAAGTACCTCTCTTCACCCAGCCTTGTAACACTCTCATAGATCAACTAATTCTGTTTGATTCATGACTTACATTCACAACTGTTATGGCCGTTAGGCAAGATCCACTTTAAAGACCTAATCCAACAAACACCTGCATGCTTAATCACTTTAGTCACATGCACAAGTGTTTTCTGTCTTGCAGACTTGTTTTCGACACTACATGCTTATAGCTGCCAGGAAATGCATATAAGACATATTTGGCCAAGTTCCCAGCTAATCTGTTCTGGAAAGTGGCATGGAAATGTTCTGACATTCCACATCATCTCCTAGCATCACTGGGTGATTTCCCTTTTTGTTACACTGGTGAAAATCCAGAGAGCAACAGAATTAGACAAACACCTTCAGAAATGTTGTAATGAAACTGTATGAAATCCTGGCTCAAAGAATTCAGAAGTGGCTTTTATTGCCAACACGGAGTGGACAGAGTTTCATTTGGTAAATACAATTGCTACTATTTGTTACAGGAGAGCTGCTCCAAAAGTAATGCCTCCTGTTTTATTACGTTGGCTCATGGCATCAGAGGCAGATGTCAGTGGTATGGCATTAGAAGCTGAACCTTCCACCAATATTCCATTAAATGTGTTGCTGTGTGACAGATGGCAGCAGCGGGGCAGTCTGACAAAATGGTGGCTGACATGGAAGCACAGATGAAGCAAAGAGGTCTCAAAGAATACACCCATGCAAAAAAAAAAAAAAAAAAAAAAAGGCACCCACTGACATTCATCGATGCTTTCTGGACATTTATGGAGACCAAACAGTGGATGTGAGCACAGTGAAGCAGTGGGTGATGTGTTTCAGCAGTGGTGACAGCGACAGTATGTGACCTCTGCTGGTGCAGATTTTTACAAGCATAGCATGCAGGACCTTATTTATCATCGGTTCAAATACATAGCTAATGGTGGTGACTGTGTTGTAAAGCCGTACTTTGTAGCTGAGAAATTGCTTTATCAAATAGTGTTATTTTGCTCATTATATCTGTTGCATATAAATATATATAAACAGGAAGCATTACTTTTGGAGCAACGTCTGCATATTCTGTAAGCATGTCAATAGTACCTAGCTTCTAGCTCCCTGTATCACAAACCCTGGACAAAATTACAAACATGAGAGAAAGAGATTTTCCAGACTACATAACTAATTAAAGAAGGGTTCAAAATATAAGTACAATGTAATTTAATTAGGCTAAGCTCTGAAAGAAGGATTTGTATCAAAATGCTTATTTTTTATGTATTCTCTCTTAACTGCATGACAAACCACTGTGTAGTACATCATTAACTTTCTTGTTGAATGACAAATAATGCCTCAAATTAAACAAAACTTTTCCCTGTGAAACTGAACTACAGCTCCTTAAAGGCAGTAATGGCATTTCCTCTTTGTGCTACTGTTCTCTCAATTTCCTGCTGATGAAAGCCACTGTCTGGATTGCCAAGTTTTGGTATTTCAGCTGGACTGCAAGCATCAAATTTATTTCTTGCCTTCACTTCATCACTATCTCACATGACTGTCATACACAATGTACGCTCTCATGTTCGGTTCACAGCACCTCTGACTTCACTTTATTTCTCTAAATTAACCTGTATTTCAGTGTAATGGCCCAGGCACCAAGATGACTAAAATGCTTTTGAATCCATTACTGTTTTCCTTGCTTCTTGGTGTACATACACTATTAGTAATGTTAGCAAATACTGATCTCAGTCTGTTTTTTTAATATTAATCTTCCTCATATTGAGTAACACCAACTTTTCAAGGACTCTTACTGAAGTCACTTAGAGGTGTTCTGCAGATTTATTTAATAATAAACTCATGACCCACTGCAGAACTGCTACTGACAACTACTAGAATTCTTATTATCTCTGGACTTTAAAAAACAGAAGTTCTAGTCTAAAACCATCTCATTCATCCTTGTTCACATACAACAGCGTATTTTGCTTTCAGTTAGAAGTGGAAATGTGAAAAAAGTTTTTCTGCTTCCTGAACACAGAATGCAGGGCTAAACAGCCACTATTCTCTGCAGATATACTGACAATGGGAGCACTGCAATAAAATAATGAAAATGAAACGTCAGTTGTTGAGAGAGGTATACTTCTAGCTTAGGCATTTTGAATGCTGGACAAAGGATAATTCTTAGCACGGAACCCCATAAAATAGTTTTCCAAGAGAGACCTATGAGAAGTTTAAGGATGAATCTCCAACATAACCACTACAAAAATTCATCATTTGCAGCTGATTTACAAGAACAACTCCACCTTCATACAAATACTTAAGCAACTGGATGCAAAATTCCTGGACCTACTTTCTATCTGTGAATATTTTCCCACAGTGCAACACTGCAAATAAATTGGACTTACTCCATTCTTTATCTTATTATAATTCTTCCCCATCCATAAGAGAAGAACTTTACTAGCATTCAGTATTTTTGCATCCTTGAACAGGTACAGGTACGATTTGTTCCTGAACACACAAAAACCACCCTGCTAAATCTACATATGCTGGCTGTTAGCGTTTGATAGATTTTTTTACTATCATAAAATATTTTGGAAATGTCATTTAAATGAAATGGCCTATGACTGACCTAAGTGGCAGCATATATTAGAATGAAATTCCATAATTGACAATGAATAAATCAGAAGAGCATGATTTTACTGTTACTGACGTGTAGTGCTGCCACACAAAGAATAACACATAGTGATTTACCAGGGAAAGAAGAAGCAAAACGACAAATTATCTTCCAGTTCTGGGACAGTGTATGATAGCATGCCCTTAATGCCCTTTTCTGCTAGTTTTTGAGAAACCTAATTCCTTCCTGTAGTGAACAAACACATTTTCCGTCAGCACTCCTACAAACACAATGGGTTTCTTTCTTAGCCTCCTTTGCAGGCCTCATCCTCACTCCTTCTGTCAGCCTGGGATATTATTTTAACCACTGCCAGAGAATGCATCACTGTAGAAGGAGTAGAGAAAAATGAGGGGAAAGGAGAAGAAACAGCGTAATAAGTATGTGTAATAATTGTTCTTCAATGAAGAAAAAGGTAGAAGAAAAAATATTCAGGCTCATCAGTAATGCAGGCCCTGCCATCCCCAGATGTTACAGAAGCATCAGAATTGCTCCCTGCAAGAAAAATTGGATTAGTCACAATCTTGTCGACTAATGGGCACACTCTGTGATCTTTAGAGCTTCATTTACTGGGTTAATAGTGCTTTGCCTGAGTTCCTTTGCAATAGGGAAAAAAAAAAAAAAAAACTGTAAGAAGAAATATTCTGGGTGCAGTCCACAGCCACTGACACGAGTAATATCATATTCATCACAGACAGACCTCGTATCTCATTACTGCTGAAGAGTTTGCCCCCAAGGCATTTGAGCTCAGTCAGGCCAGGCCCCTCATGTGGAACCGTTCAGGTATATTGTGAAATGATTTAATGCGATAATAATGTCCACTTTGTGAGATAGATTATGTTTTTTATAGTGGCTGATGGTTAATGAATGATACATTAGCAAACATCACTAAAACATTATTGAGAAAATGCAGATAAGAGATAGTTACTCACTCATTCTCCACCCCCATCCTTTCCCAAATGCATAAAAATGAAAAGCAGAACTTACAGAAAACTAGGCTTTTTTTGCGAAGCAACCAACTTACATGGTTTCTCTCTTGCTTGCTTGCTTGCTTGCTTGCTCTCTAGAGAAGGGAGAAAAGAGATATTTAAAAATGTTATAAACGTAAACTGAAATATCTCTTCTTAAATCAAATGAGAATCAATGAAAGTGCAAACCTGGACAAATACATTATATGTTGACCCAGTTTATTAGATGAAGCCGTTTACCCTGATTTGATTTATCTGGCAATACACTGCTCAGCTGTGAAATGAGATAAGAAGAGCCTATTCACCTTATTTACAATATTATAGTGACTCCCGCTAGCACTTCTATGGTTAAAGATCTGTCAGCAATTCCATTACAAACACCATTTTTTTTTTAAAGTTTGTAACATGGATGTAGATTCATGCTTAGCTTGAATACAGCAAACCAAAACCCATAGACTCAATTAGAATCTCCTACAGAATATAAAGGATTGGATTCTAGCGTGGAGATCCTAGCACGCTCCTAAAAACAGGAAAATCTCAACATACATTTCTGCATTATTTAGTCATTATTGCTGTGTCTTTGGAAGAAATAGAAAGAGAGCCATATTCCCTGACAGTGCAAGTTTACTGAAGTCAATAGGGTTGCAATGACTTACAGTGGCTGAACAGCTGATTCTTCTTCCAAGTGTATGTCAAACATAACAGAAGTTCTTTTTGTTCTTTCTGTGTTCCTTTGATTTTCTGTGCTGTTTAGTTTATACACATTTTTAAAATCTTTGTTTGTTTGGTTGGTTGGTTTTTAAACAAAATTGGAGGTGAAATGAGGAACAAGCTTCACTAGTGGAGCTAATAGTACTTCTGAACTTGCATTCTAAATTTCATACTGCTGTATATTGCCATCAATCTCCTGAAATGGTTTCTAGCTTACATCTTTCTCCACAGAAAGAACCTTTCCTGTTCAGGCCTTTGTTCTGCTTGATTTTGCTTCAAAGCCAAAACCTCCATAAAAATGCCCTCGTTTTAATTTGTGAATATCTTAACAGGTCACACTGGAAATAATTTTTCCCGGGGCACAAAGAAAATTTTATGTATTTCCATACAGTCTCTACAAATCACAGTCTGTATTCATACCAGGTGTGTATAGATAAATGAGTTTGGTTAAATTTTTTGAGTATTGCTAGCGTTTTCTCTGTCATATACATACACATAAACAGACGGACAGATGTCACATCAATGCCATTTCTGCTACCGAACAGGTAACGTCCTGTTTCAGTATAATAATTTCAGCTATATCCTTTCGATTTTACCTTCCTCTCCTGTAAGAGAATCCCATCTTAGCAAGAAATTCGGGTAAGAGACAAAGGGAAGGTTTCACTTCTCACGCACGTTTTACCTTCTGCATGCACTCATCAGGTTGCTGAGGGGATCCAAGATGGCGGCAGTGGGAGGTTTGAGGCCTAAAGCCCACCTCACTTAAATCGTTTCTAAAGCGAAAAAAAAAAGGCAAGAAGCATTATGGCAGTAAGTCCATGCGGAGGTGGAGATCTCTGCCAGAGATGTTGGCAGGGCTCTGTCTCCATACCGGCTCCCTGACGAATGGGGAGGCTGTGCACATTTGAAACTGAGTCCCAGCCATGCCCAGGAAAGTAAAGGCCTGGTTTGCCTTGGGGAAAATTAACTTGTCAGAAGATACATTCTGTGTGCAATCTCAGTTCCCTCGGCACCCTATTCCGTGCCTGAGGGGAGGAATGTCTCCTGTGGGGAACATGACAGCCCTCCCTGGTGAGCTGCCTTCCTTTTGAGGGTCTCTCTGGGATCTGTGCTGGGCAGACAGCTCCAGCCATGGGGGTGAGGGGAGCTGGGCTGTGCTCTGTGCAGGGTTTGGGCTCCTAGGTGATCTCCAGCACCAAAGGCTGTCCTCTGTTTTCTGTATTTTGCATGGCATGTGGGGCCCCCTCCAGATGATGCAGGCCCTGACATGTCTCCTGAGGTTGTAAAATAGGAAGACAGTGGAAAGGTTCTGACTTTTATGGGGAAAAAGAAGGAAAGTGCTGGAGAAATACAGCATTAAGCAACTTCTCCATGTCAAAGGGGATCTGGGTTTAGATTTCCAGGATGAGGTAGATTAGGGGCACAGGGAAGAGTTTCCTTTTATAAGTGGTCTTTGACAGACAAACGCTGCAGAATCTCCCAAGGTCAAGGCATGCACTGAAGTGCACCTGCTTCTTCCAGGTGGGACCTGCCTCAGTGAGACCTGTGGTGGGAAGCAGACCTGGTGCTGGCTGCAATCTGCAATCAGAGGTCAAGTTTGTTTTTCCTTTATCGGTAAGATTTTTGTTTTTCTTGCTTACCTAATCAGAGGTTTAGTAGCTTTTATTTCTTGGTTGTCTGCATTTCAAATGGTCTGAAACTTAGTATGCAGATTATCTGTGCTACAAAAATGTATCCATATACAACTCAAAATGTGTTTGTAAGCTCCAGCACATGTGTGCTGTGTACTACACTGAAAACAGAGTACGGAATATGATGGCTGTATAGCAGAAAGTAATTTTTTTCCTTGCACTTACCATCTCATTAATCATTGCTGCCATCATGATCTCTTAGCTGTGATGGGTTTGTTGTCTCTTTCTTGTGTTCATAAATAACACATATAGTGTTTTTTTATATCTTGTTCAGAGTCAGAGAGAAACAAACTTCTTGTATTTTTAACTTTCCTTTGGTCCTGCCAATATACACCAGCAAAATTTAGTCTGTGTTTATGAATTATGCATTAAACCCAAAAATCATTTCAAAATTTAAGGGAAATATGATTCGTATATATATATATATGTATATATTTGAAATTTGACTCCTGAAATGTTAAACACAAGAATCTCTTCACTTATTCTCCCAGTGTACACTGCTATCCGAAATAAGATTTTCTGTCTTTTTCTACACTTATCATGGGAAGAAATTGGAAATGAAACAAGAATTTCTGTTAGAGATAGGATATAGTAGGCATACAGTAGAGGCCAGAAAGTAGGGAATTGAGATGGCCTGTAAAATCAAGTTAAAAACACAGTATTCTTCCCCTCCAAATATGGACACTAATTATTGTCAATCCGTTTGCTACTACCATGTTTCATTAATCATTTGAATTGGGCATTTCCAGATTGTTAGGTAGAGTTGCAGATTTGTCTTAGTTAATGATACAGGAAACGAGTTTTTTAAGTCTCACAATAATATACTTGTTTTGCTCTTCATTTGAAACAATATGATGAATTAATTGCATGCCTACACATTGACTTCAGATACTTTAATAATCAGCATTTCTGGCACACGCTTTACAATGGCTGTTATTTTTGAAAATACAGTTTGTGAAGTGTGACTGTTTTCCTTCATTCCCCTAAGATACTGATATGTACGTGCAGAGAAATGGACTGCAACTGGGGCCACCAACAGAAAAAAATAACATGTTAAATAACAGCCTGAGCAGTTAGAGAACTTTCTCAACTCATAAAGTTTTGATTACTTTGGAAATCTCCTTGCTCTACCTGTTTTCTATTAATACCTGGAAGTATTAATACTCTTGGATTGATCTACATACTGTATCAAAGACTGAAAACACATAGAACAGAGAATTTCAGTCTCAGTTTGTAAAATGAGAACAAAGCAAGAAGTAAAATCTAGAAACTAGCATACTGGGGAGCACAAGAAACTGTTGGATAATATAATAAGAATGCTCTGAGGAATCTTTCTATTCACTGCTTATGCACCAGAAGAGAAAGGCATTCTGAAACCTACAAATTCAGGGCCAGTCAACAGGAAGGAGCAAGACATGTCTGCATCCTTCGCAACCTGGAAGAAATCTTCAGGCTGCATTAGAAACTAGACGTGCGTAATTTTTGCACTGTATGGTGGCTATGTGAAGGATTTTCATTTGTCTTTTTTTCCCAAACATGCTGTTACATAATCTTTAGAAAACCTCTGTCTATTTACAGTAAACACAACAGAATTGGGTGAATGTCTAACACAACAGAATTGGGTGAATGTCTTCAAGTAATAGTATGAGCAAGAGAGTGAGACAGTATCGCTTTTACAGTTATAGCAGTAGAGACCCAGTTTCTGCTGTTTGTTTGTCTGTAGGCCCATATTAGTTGTCTCCAGGTGTTTGATGTTACTCTATGCTTTTCAAGAGGACAGGAAAGGGAGGACATTTCTAAATAATATGTTGCCCTGACTTCATAAGGCTTGTTTTGTCTGGCAAATGAATTATGTAAACCTTTTCCACTCGAAACTGTTTCAAGTCAATTAATTGTTGTAATTACTTAAGATTTCTTTTTAATGAATATGACTCTCCAGGGATTTGATGATATCCTGTCATCTGTAGGCCTGATAAATGAAATGTGATTTGTGGCTTGCTGCAAACTGAACCCTTGTACTTGAACGATGTCTCTCTTTCCTATGCACTCATTTAATGGAAGAAATGTCCTTGATGGAACTAGGAACATTTGCTTTCGTTGGTCCCTAGTAAGATAAATTTTGTCTATCCCCCCTTGTCTTCCCTTTCTTTAAATGCAGGCCTTGTTAACACATTGACAATTACTCAGGCCAAACACATGACCCCAGTGAGTTTGCTTATTGTAAATTAGACTCACTTTGCTGTTTCATCTCTCATCTCCATTAGATACACTGAAATGTGAAAGATTAGCAGTGTGGAAGGAGACCAATGCTTGTATGATGATTTGTTACATTACTTTTTTACTACCTGGTTCTGCCCTCCAATACCTTGCAGGCAAAACAGTCAGATTAAATGAGTAAGGAACCCTCCCTTTGTCCTAATTTCCAGTGTTTCTCAAGAAAAACAGTGCTGCTGCTAAAGACAGTCTGAGACAGCATGATAAAGAACCACCAAGTCTACACCGAGTTGCTGAAAACAGTGCAACTGCTTATATATCAATTTCAGCTTCTTTATTCTTCCTTGAACTGTTGTGTATGTAATGTAATCTAATCACCAATGCTTGAAAAGAATAAAGCAGGTGGAATTTTCCTGATTGAAATTCCATTGATGAAATGAGGACTACTTCTTGTACTGCAAGACCTTTCCTGAATACCACGAGCATTCATTAAACACAGTAAAATACGTAGCAACAGGCATGATCATAGTTTGAAATGTAAAGACAGTGAATTATTATGTGTAACAAGTAAAGATCACTTTGACCTTTTTCCATTTAAGAGAGGGTCTCAGATATACATAGCTGTCTAAAACTGCAGTCATGGGTAGTGAAAATGTACACAACTCTGTCCACAACTCTGATAATAGAACAGAATTAACAAACAGGAGGAACTGCCACATGTATTAGTTATTTAGAAGAAACAAAGGGACAAAAAATACAGAAAAACAATAGTTGTGAGGAAAGCGTGAGGAATTACCACAGCAGTATCTGGAAGGAAAAATACCACAGAAAAGGAGAAAACACTGGATTTTCACAGAAAGGGATCTTGAACTCTGGGGTTCAGAACCTGAGAATGGTTGTAGTGATTTAGACAAAATAACAGTACGCCCCAAATCTTCCCTGAACTCTAAACCCACTTCTTTGATCTGGCAAAAAAAAATGCTGTTGCACTCTTTACCTTCTTTTTATTTTGAGTTGAGAGGAACAATAGGCGAGAATACAAACAGACAGTAAAGTACATTGAACTGTTTTTCCTGGCTTGATGGATCTAGAGTATCTAGAGGTGTTATGAAACTGACTATCTTCGGTGTAGTAATTGGATGGAAGGCATTCAGATCACTTTTGATTAGAAAGACTTCTGAAACCACAGAGATATGAGTGCACTGATCTTACTCTCAGAGGATTCAGTAGAAATTGTCCCACTAACTTAATGAATCAGGCTGCGAGAGAACAACTGCTCTTGAAGTCAGAATGAGAGATCTCCCATCAGCGGTGCAAATTCTGCCAATAAAGGCAACAGGATTTTTCAAGTGAAATGAGATTGGAATATGTCCCCCTCAGGTTTTCAGCAGTTATATCACTGACTATCCTGTAATAGTCTAATTATTAGATTTTCTTGCAATTTTTGCATTGCAGGAGGGAATTCAAGTTTTCTTTCTCTACTTAGGTTGTGTGGCAACCATGGCAGTGTTGCAAAAGCATGAGTGAATAGCCCTGACCTTTGAAAAGTGGCATGGTGCATTCGTCTTTCCCAACCTCATCTGCCTTTAGCAAGGTGTCCCCAGCTTTGGAACTTCTGGCAATTTGACAAAGGCGTCTTCTTACATGTCAGTTCTTGTTATCTACTCTGTCTTCTTGACATATGACACACATGTCAGGTCTCATTTTTTCACTGCTCGCTTTGTTAGCCCCTTCACAGGTGTAAGGTTCCACATTTTCTTTTTTGATCCATTTCCAGGGTACTTCTTATTTTCCCGAATTACCTTTGTGGCTTTTCTTGACAACTTAAAAGATCCTTTTTGTCACTGTTGGTTTGTTGTTCTTCACAAAGGATAAAGCTTTTCAGAGTCCTAATTAGCTAGCCATCATAAACTATTTCCATAACTTCTTTAAAAATTATACTTTTCTAGCTAGGGTTCTAACCGTGTGGGGTTAGCTTAATATGAAGAATGACTGAAGGCTGAAAGAGAAAAGAAAGTGTGTTACTGACATTGTTACTCATCGCTTGCACGCGTGCGGTAAAGCATCCAATAGGCGCTCAGGCAATGGGTAGATATTGTTGAAGTTGTATATATTGGCTTATATCAAAAGTGATGAAATTAAGAAAGAAGCCTCATAATTTAAATAACTTATTCCTCCCTATATGTGTGGCTTTTTGCACTACTTTACCATTGTAAAGGTAACAGCAATCTGAAGTCAAACTGACATTGTAAATGAAAGCAGATACTTGGAGCAAATACAAACAGCATTTGCTGTGCTCTAACCTTTCTAGCTTTTATACCAATTAATGTATTTTGATTTTGAGGCTTTTCTAGGTTAAGGTTTCATTCCTACAATCACTAGCGTAAGTAATTACAGCTGTGTCTGTTCCAGTTCAGAAGTTGATAAGACAAAACAGTGTGAACAGTCACATTCATCTTGCCTTTCAGAGTCCTCTTGATGCAGTCCACAGAGATGATTTAATCAATGACAAAGCCATTACTTTGTTTTTGCATAAAGTTTAAAGAGATAATTTGTATTATTGGGGATGTTTTTAGACTACTCACTGAGTGGTAAACTAATGATATCTGAAATTCTGCTATTGATTTACATCACAGTATTTGCATTGTTTTCTTCCACAAAATGGAGTTGTCAAACAGGCAAAACTGTCACACTGAATTAGAACAC
Source organism: Oreortyx pictus (assembly GCA_036925125.1). Taxonomy (NCBI): domain Eukaryota; kingdom Metazoa; phylum Chordata; class Aves; order Galliformes; family Odontophoridae; genus Oreortyx; species Oreortyx pictus. The sequence goes on along the minus strand of JAUPFR010000003.1, from coordinate 80,779,354 downwards.
GGTTCAAATGTAAAACATAAAAGAATATCCAACCTAAAGTTAAAAGAAAGGTAAATGACATTAGCAAGGAAAAGATAGAAATCTTTCAAATGGTCTTCCTATCAGGCAGCTTCCAGCAATAAAGTAGAGGCTGCAATATTTTATTGTTATAATCAGTACAACAAATTCTTTCAGAAATTTCCTATAGGCACATACTTTTGTGCTATAAACACTTTAAACTGTCTCAACAATAAAAACATGAAGAACCTCCCATTTACATTTTATAAGGTATTTCCTGATATTTATGCATGCTGAGTGCAACTGTATCTATCTCTCAGAGGTGTTAAGTCCCTTCATTAGTTGATGATCCATCATGTTTTCACTATTCTTAAATGCAAAAGTGTTTCCATACATATGACTGCATGCATATTTAGATATATATATATATACGAAAAGCAATATGTGAACTTATTATTCTGTCTCCCTAAATCTTTCTTTGTTCCTTGCTCACCTGCATCAAAATCTTATTTTAAGTAAGTCATTGGTGCTGAAAGTGTGAAATACAGTAAATCATTTGGATGTATATAAATCAGACATCTGTAGTTCACGCTGTAACAAGGAAAAAGGCATCAGGTTTGCCAGCCAATGCTATCCTGACACATCTAAGTGTAATATATTGCTAAGGCTGTGTTATAACAAATTTCATGAATTTAAAAGGGCAAATAAGTTATTTTTCTCTTTACTAATTGCCCTGAGTGAGGCGATGTAGAATAGTTTGAATTTAAATTTTGACTTCTGTAGTAAGTGCATTCTGCTGAAAGAGTTTACTTCCAGGTTTGTGGGTTGTGAATTAATTTGCACACTACTGTAATCAACAAACCAAAAAAGCTTTGCAGATTAATACCTTCTAAACAGAGAACTTGAGAGGACAAAGGACAATTCATTCTCTCAGGTAGAGTTGTAACCTTCACATCAGTTTACCTGGAAATAGGTTTTAAGGGAAAGCATGTCAGAGATCTTCAGGAGAGTGTGCACTTGTAAGCAGGGTTACTTTCCTATTTTGATATCTTTCTTTTTTTGAATTATCTTGTCTTTAGCAAAAACCAAGGACAGCCAAGTAGGTGGTTTCTGGTTTTTATGTATACCAACCTCACAGTGCACTGCGGTGTTGTACTGCCATTCACCTGAATTTAGGCACAGTGAAGTGCTGTAATGCAGCATTATACATAGTTTCTTGCTGAAAGGTTCTCCATAATGTGAGGATGATGCTGCCATAGTACCTGACCTGTTGGATTGAGTACAGGTAGCAGCTGCAAAATAGTGAATTTATATAAGATTTATTTATTGAAATACTAAATAAAGTAATTCACTCCAAGTTTTCAAGTGAGCAGAAATAGTTGATAAAATATGCAGAATGAACTAGGAAAAAGCAGGTTGAATGCTCTGATTGCTTTCTGAGGATAAATCTCCTTAATATTTACTTAGTGCATATCCACACATAGCAATTATACTTCATCTCTCGGACTTCTTAGGAAGTTGTGAATTAGTTTTGAGTGTGGTCATAGCTAACACACAGTAGTATGCCCTTGAATATACAGATGTGCCTTTAATTAGATCAGATTTGAACACACTCTATTTTGGGGTAGGATGGTTTTTTTTTGTTTGATTGGGTTTCTGTTTTATTTTAGTGATTGTAAGTTTCTCTCTTTCATGACTATGAATTTCTTCCTATCAAGTTCATTTTTAAGAATAAAAAAGCTTAAAAAATAATTGTAAAAAGCTGATCCACCTACAAATCCAGATGAAACATAAGGAAGTCCCATAGAGGAAAATCAAATATAATTAGATAATGCAATGAAAAGAACAACAAAAAAAATCGTTTCCTGTATTTTTTTTATAAATCAATCTGAGTTCAGTGTCTCTGTACAGTTCTTTCTCACTTTCAACTCAGCCACTTTCTAAGGCACTGTGTATCTGTAGGGTCTTGCTTTTGTTATCTCTGGATTGGTGAAAGGCCAGATTAACTAATTACTTTAAGTGCCCTTTATTGTTTTACAGAAGTCCATCATAGATCATAATCAAATACACAATAATAAAATCTACCATTTAATTTTATCTAATAAATGTGCTTGGAATTGATTTATAGTACATCTATTGTCACTCCATGGAAAGCTAGAAAAGGTGTTTGTTTGGGAAGGGAAGCTAAAATGCTCAGATTTTTCTTGATCAAAATCCAGATCAAAACTTCTGCTTAATGGCCTGTTTCATCCCATACAGTATGTTACCTGATTTTTCATTTCTAAATCTCCCTGAGTCACCCAGCATTTTTTGTGCTGTGTCCACGAACCTCTGCCTTTTTCCAGCCATCACTTGGACCAAGTACTGTGATTTCCTGACATACTCAGCCCTTTTCAGGAAAGTTATTCACACGATTTTCTTGTAGCAGAATTTGTTTAAGCAGAGGGCATGATAACTCTAATTCATCTCATCTTGACAAATGGAAACATTACACCCTACAGACTGCCATACTACAAAGTCATTGTTATTAGGAAGTTACTCCCTGAGAAGCCTTTCTCACCTGCAAGGCATTCACTTCTGAAATCATTTCAGAAGAGTTGTAAGCATCTGAAAATATCTTTAAGTATGTTGGTAGCTTTGAAAATGATATCAAGCACATTCATAAAATAAAAAGTGTATTTCTCCATCAAAATTAGTGAGTGGTAAACACAAAAAGAAGAAAAAAATAAATGAGTTACTGTAGTAGCCATATTGACAGAGGTCAGTCTGGGATAAGTTTATAACAGATGAGTGCACGACAAAATAATTCATCCAGGAGAACGTACATATTGGTGAAAAATCCATATGAGGAAATGGTGACCAAAAGAAAGGTAGTCTGGGGAAAGTAGTATTAGTCTCATTTCATAAAGTGAGGGCTCCAGAGAACTGGCAAAGAATAGGGATGTATGATAATAACACCACCAGACGTGTTGAAAAATGGCTGAAAAAATGGTTAAAACGTTATAAAAGTCATGTAGCTTAAAATAACTACTGTATCTATTATCATGATATATTACAATTAAGTTCTTTTTATTAATTTTTAGTTTAAAAGCATGTAAGAATTTCTGTTTTCATGTCTTGCATCTGCAAAGACAAGGCAATTTTAATGACAACTATAAAACAGAAATTCATACTAAAAAAAATTGTGGTTTTAATAGATTACTCAAAAAGAGTATTAACTATCATGGTAAAATGATTATTGAGCAATACTGTGTACTCATATACATTTATAAAACATATGTGATACAAACATGCTAACATCTTTCTTTGTATTGAAAAGGAGAAAAAGAAATGTGGTGGTTTTTTTTTTTGTTTTTTTTTTCCAAAAATCTGTACTTCTTCTAGTGTGGCAAATACAGGAATTTTCTAGCTCTACCAGCTTCTGGCAAGTAGTAAATCTTCAAGAGGGAAGGAAATAGTTCCTGTTGTATGGCCTTTGTACAGAATACATATTTAAAAACCTGAAAGGCGACCCGACATTTTAACTCTACAGCATTAAATCCTTTATCAGAAAAAATAAATACAAATAAAGGGAGGTAGAGAGAAAGCTGGACAGATGCATTACTTAAACATGCTCCTTAAGAATTCCCTTATACTCCTGAGTTCTTTCTCATCTCCATAAGCTCTCTGTTATGTGTGAAGCCATAAGCGTATGAAAGCTTGTCATGCAGGTGTATTTCCTATACCTGCCACACTGTGAACTCACCATGTCTCTAACCCTGAGGAGAAGTTCTCTTTCCTTGCAGCAAGATTATGTTTTAAAAAGCTGACTTTTAAACCTCTTACTGAATTTTTTAATGGTTTAAATTCATCATGTCACCAGCTGCTGTGCAGCTAATAGAGCCATAAAACACTGTATTAAAGGATTACCCATGCAAAATTTCCTCTTGTGCTAATGTGAATTTTAATACTTTTAACATTTAGTTGAGATGAGAATGTCCAAGAACAGCTTGTTCAATAGGTTGTTCTATAAAATTAAGTTCCTCAGCTCATCACAAATGCCAGGACTCCATTAAGTTAAAATTTTACGGAGAGGCTAAGATGATTCACTGTATAGCATTTGCAGGGAGGAAGGCAACATCTGCTTCTCCATTAATGCCATAAAGCAAGGAAGTAAAAGACACATGAGCATCGTAACTGCGAGGAAGCTGGTCTGAACAGCTGAGAGTCCTCGCTCCAAATTAGTTGGAGGTCAGTACTTGTGCCATCGGGTACATGGTGTGTAAGAACAGGGAGGGTATCTAATCCCACTGCCTGGAGCTGGGTGACAACTGTAGGCCCAGATTTCACTCACGTTAAGGTAAAGTCAGAATGAATTTTGCAAAATCATTTTTCTTAGGTACGAGGCTTGGGGAAGAGAAGGGATAGTCATATTTCTGAAGCTGAGGGTGAGACCTTTACTTTTATTCTTGACTATAAACAGTAATTAACAAGGTGGTATTTATGCACCTGAAATCATCAAGTGACTGCAATAAGATATCATAGGCTGCAGTCTGGATTTCTTTCAATCTTTCTTTCTTAGTTACTTCGACTGTAGCAAAGTGGCTAGATGGAGGCTGTCTTTCTGCAGTAGCTGTGGAATTAGGTACACTTTCTGGCTCAATTGTCTACAGAGATAATGGTTTGTGGGATATCCTAACAGGTTTTCATAAAGAGCCTGACCAGGTCCCTCCACACTGCTCTCTCACCTATAAGGATAACCTGTCTAAACCTCCATCTTTAACCAGATGCAATCCCTGTTTATTACTGGAATTAATACATAGTTAACCACATGAAACTTGCTCAGACATTTTTTTTTTCCCCCCAGTTTCTTGTTCTGGGTGCTTGTTCCAGTACCAGCTGTATGAGCCCATGTCTTACACTGCCAGTAATGTCTTGGTCATGTTTCCAAATGGAGACTTCCATGAAGAAAATGGTCCATACTGCTAAAGTGATTCAGAAAATTCTGTAGTAGTAGTAGTGGTGCGTGTGGTGGTGGTAGTAGTAGTGGTATTAAAGGTTTCTGATGCTCACTTTGGTATGAAAACAGGACAGCTATTTAAAGCCCAGCACAGGAACTGTGAGGAAGTTCTAATACAAATATGCTCAAGCGGCTGCTCCTTACCCCAACAGAATTTTCTCCACAGCTCCATATTTTGTTCTCCATGTGTATTACTGTTCTGAGAGCCTGTCATTTCTTATCAGAATGAGAAAGGCTAAAGAGATAATATTTCAATAACATACTGGCCTGATCATAAAATAACTCAATGGAAATGTGTAACTGCCTCAGGCAGCACAGCAGGATAGTCAGCAGTCAGATGATTTCTATTCTGGGTTTCTTTTTTTTATGGTTACATTTTCTGTTATATCAGACATACCCTCAAGTCTTAGTTATGCTTTTATTCAAAAGGAGAACCACAGTATAAAGACCTAGAAAACTTATTATGATATATTACTGTAAAGAAATAAAAGTTGGTGCCACGGTAGCATATTGATAAGGACAGGCCTGCCACATTAATTGACCTTTTTCCATCTCAGCCACCAGGGCTGAGGCCTACACATCCTAGTTGCTTAGCAACAAGGTCACTACTTTTCAGGCCTTAAATGCACCAAAACAATACAAAGCAAAAAAAAAAAAAAAAAGTTAAGGAAAAAAATCAGAAGATGTGATCTTATGAAGGCAGCAGTTATTTGGCAGAAGGAAGCATTTTTTCCTACCTTATTTAACTCCATGCTTTATAACGCATAGAGGGAAAACAGGGGTCTGAACTTCTACTGATCAAAACAGATCTAAACAGACAGAACAATGCTGAAGCCACGGGACATGTTCCTGCTTGCTACAAGTCCTAACTTTCAACTTCCAGAGCATCCAGAGATGTTTATAAATAATGCACATTTCCTCTGTAAGCATATCATACATGCATACATTCAAAATATTAAGTGATCCTGGATAACACACATTTTTTTAGGACATCAGAGTGCAGTAGAGAAGAGGCGTTCCTATTGTTTAGATGCTTTTTTAACATTCTATCATAAACATTAGTGTTTGCTGCTATGTTTAATGATAGGGCTTGAGGCAATGCAACATCTCCTAAAGGTCAGCTCGGAGAAAAGTTTGTTTCTTCCCTTCTCAGCATGAAACATAGGAAGTCATCACTTCTTTAAACTTTATAAAGGCCATGGAACAAGAGAGTGTTTTCCTGCCAGAAATCAAAATCGTTCTACAGCATGAGTGTAGCCAAATGTTCACTGCAGGTCTTTCCTGGAGAGGAGTCAGGAAATCTGTATTTTATTCCCCAGAAGAGTGATAAATGATTTCAGGAATGCCAGTATGCCTTAATTTCTCCAGTTGCTAGATGGGAACAATAATCCTTTCCCAGCTAGTTAGTTAGAACCGCCAGGTTCTGTTCTGCAGAGCTTATTTCCAGCTGCTATGTTTTAGCATAAGGTTGTTCATTCGCACTTTGTTGAAATCTGTGAGGAGGACTCTGTCAGTCCATTTCTTCAGCTTTTCCTCATAGTTCTGAATGAAGGCACAACCAGCTGGTGTATAAGCCACTCCCAGTTTTGCACGCTTGCTGGCAGTGCAGTGTCCCTTAATGTAGTCATTAAAGTTATTAAAGATGTTAAACAGTATTGGCTCCGAGACTGACCTCTGGGATATCTAGGGACACCGTTGCTTTCACAATATTTAACATTCGTGTGCAGAGAACATAAGGATACGCACGGTTGTTTGATTGTAGTGTTGATTTTAAATAAGGTCCACAGGATGATTGCCATGAACAAAAGATCAGTCTTAGAAGGATTCCTTTTGGCTAATTGAGTTTAACCTTCTGATATCTTTCTGAACATCAAAATGTTAATCAGTTGTAACAGGTAAATCAGCGTGTCAGATTCTGTCTGCACAAAGATGGGGTGTTAAACATCTATTAGCCTTTAATGTTAACTGCTTTTGGCATTCATTCATACCAAAGACATCCAAATAGTTCTGATGAATTCAAAACTGGCCTACACGTAAGGGTTTGTTGAAGTGTGACTTAGAATGCTAACAGCTTAGGTGGGTAGAAGTGTTAGTGCAAATGTTGTAAAACAGACATAGACTACTTCCTGGTGCTTCTTCCATCTAGGTGTCTTGTGTAAAACTCATCAACACCACACTGGTGCACACTGAGTGGTAGTTATACACCATTCAGCAAAATGTAACTTCTAATACAAAGTCTAAGGTCCAGTGTTTCTGGCTTGGACAGAAAAAAAAAAAAACAAAAAACAAGTGGAAACTAATTCAATACATATATTTGTGCCATTAACTGATGATACCATGAATTGTTGCTGTGTGAATGTAGTTTTCAGTTCCAGCAGCTTCCAGAGACAAGTAACAGTATGCTTCCTTTTTGTCTCAGTGATGAACTCCAATAAAGTTATGCTAATTATTTGGCACTGCAGGTGATAGCTCATTATTATTCACCATGAAGGTGAAGTTCAAGTCTGAAAAGTTGGGAGGGATCACAGGCAAATGTCCTCAGGTACATCTCCACTTTTCCTACTGAGTTAAACTGACTCTATGTTCACAGGTGCTGACTGATCTTTTCTAAAGTAGTTTTCAGGTCACCTTTTCGAGAGGTACTATGTTTTATTCTCCTCTTATCCTGGAGGAGGAGGATGAAGTATTTCCCCGGTTGGAATACTGATAAACAGAAACAAAGTTGCTAATGGTATGTTTGAAATTTACATGACCTTACAAAGATGGGACAGTGTACTTTTTTCTCCCTTACAGAAGGTGGGAATTGCAAAATGCCTATTGAATATTGCCTGTTGAATGAACTCTCACGGATAATTCTTACAAGTATCCATTTCTCTTAAATTAGTACTCAGTTTTGATCATCAGTGCGGGATTCCTTCCTTGATTCTGACCTATCACTGGTAGGTTTGTGTTTACTGCAAGAATGGTTTTTGAGAATTTATTCAATATATTTATTTAAGCCATTATTTTTTCATTTTCTTTATACTTTTGTTTTTATATATTCAGTTTCTTGAGACTGCTGCAGAAGTGGTTTTCATGTGCTCCGTTTGGCATAAACTACACAATATAGTGCATAGAGGAGACTCTATCTACAAATATTTTTGTGAATTTTTATCAATAAAATATCTGTCATCAGGATATATTAGGGTTTGAAAAATAGTATGTAAATAAACAACTGAAAAGCTACTGCATGTAAATGCAGTGTTTCACTTACAATTGATGATAAAGCCTTTAACTACAGAATTTTATCATGTAGATTTTGTCATTGCACTTGCAATTATTTTCTGCAAGTACTTTAAGTATGGTGGCAACAAAGAGGAAAATATCACATGTATTTCAGACTTCTTTGGCTTCAGTAGATTTGAATTATTATATGGAGAGTATTTGACCCAATACAGCCTGGAATGTCACAGAATCACAGATCTGTAGGGGTTGGAAGGGTCCTCTAGAGATCATCGAGTCCAACCCCCTGCCAAAGCAGCTCCCTAGCCCAGGTTGCACAGGTAGGCGTCCAGGCGGGTCTTGAACGTCTCCAGAGAAAGGAGACTCCACCACCTCTCTGTGCAGCCTGTGCCAGTGGCTGCCTCAAGGACACTGAGGACCAGCTGTGAAATTTAGAAAATATTCCTGTGATAGTTAAGAACTTTTTAGGGGAATGTGGGCATTTAATGCATATTGAACTACTAAGGCGCATTACAGCAATGCATTCTCCTCTAACAATTAAAAAACTTAGGACCAAAGAACATAGCACCAAACTCTTGTGCAAAACTTGATTTTCAACTATTCACTCCTTATTTAAATGAAAGCTATTTGCTGCTGAACAAAAACAGCTGTGATTTCCCCTCACTAAGCCAAATGCTGACCTTTTAAATCTGACATTTTATCAATATATTGTTTAGCCCAGAGAAAATGACTGTTTTATGATGAACTGAGCATTGTGAAAGCCAAAGTATAGCAGAAACAAAGCTAACAGCTTTGTGGAATTTTTTTTTTCTTCCTAATAACAGATTCTAAATTACCTATACAGTTTGGGAAATTGGAGAGCTGAATTTGGAGAATTTCTAACCACTCTAATCCATTGTGTAGTTAACAGACCTGTGATGTACAGCATCTGACGTGCATGTTTAGGGCCTCATTTCTATATGAATTTAAATGCTGTAGAGCTTTTGTTGTTATTGTTTCAGTTTTTGTGTTCGAGGCAGAACTGTATTAGCTGTGGAATGAATGGTCATTCTTTCGGTCTGTAATCTTCCTTTCTTGCTCATGGAGCAAAATAGCAAAATATTGTACCAACCTTGCTTGGACTCTGGGATGTGAAGAATGTCTTGCATCCACTGAAATGGGCCTAGACCCGCAGACTTGGAAAAAGAAAAACATCTTGAAATGATAATCAATGAGAGTGAGTGATCAGCAAGAATCTACAAGAGTTCAACAGAATTATGCTATTACGGTCAAAAAACAATGATCAGAATTCTTGACATAAATGCAGTCTTAGTTCCATTTGAACCAAAAACCTAGCAGAATCAGCAAGTGCACAAAAGCACCAAAAAAAAAAGATTCAAAACAGAGGTAAATTTTCCAATGAAAATCACTATGAGTACAGAATTATTTTATCTCTGGTCCAGTTAAAGGACAATAAATACCTGCACAGCATCAGGCTTGTTATATATGGTAGTGGATAATACTTTCCCTTATTTTGAGGTGAAAACTACTTAAGGAAAATATCTTCTTCTGATGAGTCCCTTTGAATTACTCTTTCTCTTGTAACCTTGCAGATGGACTCAGTGGAAAGTTGCTGTGTTCTTATTACATGCATGTATAGATGCTTGATTATTTTTACCTTTTTGTTTATGCTTTTGATCCATAGTCTACATGATCTCATTAAGACCATATTACTTAGCTTAAACTTCAGATACTTGACCATTCCTTACAGTAGCCCCAGGCTGGGTGAAGTGTAATATTGTTCATGTCAGCTTCCTGGCATGGCAACATGTCATAAGGTATCTGCTGGGATATGACAGAAGAAGTAGGTTGGGGGTTGGAAGCTGGAATAAAGAAGCTCAGACACTTAATAAAGCTTGCAAGAAGAGGTCAGTGCCCATCAGTCGTTGGAGTACAGAATCCCAATTACTTAGGAATGCTCAGTATGGGCTGTCTGATGCAGACTGTAATAAATCTTATGGCAGGCATTAGGAACACCTGGTTTCAGATGAGAACACCTTTCTTTGGGTCCACCTAAATCAATCCTCTTTCTTCCCCATGCTTGCACTGATCTCTATCTAGCAGGGGGAGGAAGGGAAAGAAAAACAGGCAGGTGATCTTATTATGGGTCTTGTCAGCCTCACTAATGGGAAACAGGTAACAGGCATAAGAGACAAAGAGGAGAGGGTTTACCCAGTGCAATACCTCCTGTCATCTTCCTTGTGATTTGAGAGGAGCTTCTTTAACAACCGCCTTCAAATTGGCACTTGTCACAACACTGGATTTTCTCCAGCCCATACTCAGATGTCAGCTGAGCTTGATGGTCATGAGTCCATCCATTAAAAGCTTTTAACACTGCTGACCTCTTGGATATCTCGGGTCCATTGTTCTGTATGTGGAAGAGGGGAGCAGGTAAATACAGTTCAGCTAATGTCAGCTCTGCTGATATAAATCAGAGTAGCGATGGTGATTTCAGGGAGCTGCATCTGGCCATATTTACTGTGGTCCTACCCTGCTATTAAAGGACAAAAGGATAGTTCCCATAATACATTTATTTAAATAAAGCCATGAGCACTAAAATTAACAATTTACAGACTTACATCTTTTAGCTTTGCTGTCTCTATAAGTATAGGCTATGACTGAGGTTTTTTTCTTGGACTGGAATATCAGTAGGGTCTTTCTCCTCCATCCTGCTCTTGTAAAAGATGCTTAATCCCTCAGCAATCTACAGTTCTGTGAAATTCTGCTGATACTGATCAGTACACACAAAAATTCCTAAGGAGGCAGAGATACACATGTGTTTGCAAAGAGAAAAAAAATATTTCCATGCAACCATTCCTTGGGAAGCAGCCTAAAAATCAGTCAGTGGCAACTGGGGATGTGGCTCGGTTTGTTGTCTATTTTTTTCTTTTCAAGTTTCATAATGCTGCTCTTGTTTTTCTTAATTTTCTTGCCAAAACATTTTTTCCTTTCCTTTACTGTGAGCTCTTCCTTCCAAAGAAACTCCTCTGAGATCTCACGTAATGGGTGTCTCCCATACAACAAGTAAACACAGAGCATGCACAAGTATTCTTATTTTGAAGGCATTGCCCACATACTCTTCACCTTGTGGTGGCCTGTAGGTATGTAATCATTCTAACACTGTCACCTGTCAGCATCCATTACAAGCTGCCATCCGGTTCCAAACCTGGCTAGTGCATCCATAAATTTCCATGATCAGAAAGGCCAGTTTAAGGCCATGGGCAGAAGACAAAACAGTCTTCCTACTCACACTCTGTGGCACACCAAAGTTAAGCCATGTGTAGAAGTGTAATCACTCCAGCCACAGACATACACATCCAGGACAATGTGGATCTTGCTGCCTTCCCTGTTGCACAATATGAGCAGAAGCTGGATTCCCAACAGCTCCAGGTGTGAAGCAGCATAACTACACGCTTTTGGCTGCATCAGAAAAAACCTGCCATGTAGACTTCTCATCAGACTACCTGATAATCTTCTTCCCCTGGTATTTGCAGCAGAACCAGAACTCTGCACACATGAAGCTACAGGAGCTATGAAAATCTTCACAGTAAATTAAGTACAATTAGCAGAACAAATATCACCACTGCTAGCCTTATAGTCTTGTAATTATTCTGACAGGACTCATTATTTGGACCGTTTCTCGAATTAGTGGTCTTTGTAAATGAATAACATCATCATAAAGTCCCTTTCCAAATAAAATATCATGTGGTACTATGGAAATCTGATGAAAAAGGGGTTTGAACTTCCAGTTCAAGGAATCTCATCTCATCAAGTTCCACTGTATTATAGAGTATCCATCAGACTCTCAGACTCCTGTCAGGTGAGTGCCAGAAGGAGAGTTACAAAGAGAAGCCATGACCTAGTTCTTTTACTAACGAAAGCACTGTTTAGATGTTGCATTTTTGAGTCATGTCCAGATGGTGTTGTGATACCATCTGCAGGAGACTGCAGGCGAAAATCTGGCAGTAACGCAAGGAGGACTGACTCAGGGTGCCCACTTCCAGCAACAAATCCCTCTTGTCTTGGTCCTCAGCGAGTCTGTGAAACTCTGTCATTAAAGGATGATGTAACTAAAGTGCACAGCCTTCCATACACAGCTTAAGACAGATTTTCCTACCGATGGATGTCTCTGTTCATTATCCATTGATACTTCTTAAACCACTCTACACTTAGCCTTAGGCTTGCACTGAACATCCCACAGCTAAAGAGTGTACCTCGACAGGAGCCATTCTGTCTAGACTGAATACTGGGGTTTAGTTTCTGAGTATCTCAGTGGGACTACGAGACACAATACACATAGAAGTGTCACAGCAGTAATCTTGAGACCGGACTTGGGATGAGCAAGCTTTTTTAACATTTCAAACTCCTGAAGCCAATGAGATCTGCCCATTTATGCAACTTCTGGGAACTTGTTAACTCTGCAGCAGTTTTGTGCCCAAGAATAGATGGAGGTGACTGAGTTCAGGCAGGAAGACTTATAAAACTGTGGCTAGTACAGCTTAAAGTGTAACTGTTCGGAAAGGTTCATCACCTTTACTACTATGCACTGGCATCTCTACTGAGTGACAGAGTGGTGACAATTTGTTCCATTTTCTACAACAGAACGAGGGGGAACTCAGGACTCACCTGTTGCGAGCATCAAAAAGACTAAATGAAATGTGACTGAAAACGAAAGATCTCAACCCAGAAATAAACTGTAGCGAGAAAAAGGTTAAAAAGATTTCAATTTATGATAATTCTCTCTGCATAGCAGAGGCAAGGCAAGGGCAGGTGCCTAGAGTGATAAACGATAAATAGACAAATAAAAGCTGCAAGGAAAGATAGTGAAGAAGAAAATTCTTCATAATTGAAATGGGGATTTTTTTGCTCCTTGTTTAACAGTTTACTACTGCTGAAGATTTCCAGTATACTTACAGTCTTAAAATTTTAGGTGAAGAAATCTTAGGTTCGTTTGTTATTTAGAGGGTAAGGGCCACTAGGTGGCACAAAAGTTGCCCTAGTTTAAGCATATCCTCTTGAGATCGGGAAATTACACCCCAGGGGGTGAACTATGGCTGTATAACTACAACACTAATGTAGTCGGCAAAAAAAAACACATGGGTGTTTTGAAGGATGATATTATTTGAGCCCATTCTATACTACTACACAGTGTGGTTAATGTGGTGCTGTTATTTCTGCTCTCTTCCCAAATTAAAAAAAAAAAAATGCTTTTTAAATAGCTGATTGATTTGTCCTCATGAAAATTAAAACAGTACTGCAGAAGAGAATCAAAACTGAAACCAACACAATGCTTTTTGTATTACCAACCATAAAAGCAAAGCCACAGAGTTGACAGATTCATTGTACAAAAATGTGGTAATAAGTGTGCTGTACCAAAGAAGAATATTGTGTACTGCCACGTGGCCACAGTAGCGTCTACAGAAAACTCCCATTGACAAGACAACCTGACTTTAATGATGCTGGAATATTTTTTAAAGAGGTGAGGATTGCGTGAGGGAAAATACAGGAAGAATAAATACATATACAACAGGAGAGGTTGTAGCAGAAAGTATAACCTGAAAGACAGTTAGCTAATGTAGAACTCATCCTTACCAACAATATCTCAGAGGCATTTAAATTTCATTCTCATTAATTAATAAAACAGAAACAACTTAAGACCAATCCCTTCGGTCCCAGAGGACCTACAAGGAATGTAATGTGAAGGAGAATTCATCTGGCCCTTCAGGCATACAGAATGTTTTACAATTTGCTGCTGGGGCTACCAACTGTCTGAGCAGTGCCTTACACACTGTATGAACATCCACAGAGTCATTCTGGTCAAGGAGAGTCAACATACAATCTGAAATCAGTTTTAATGAGAATACTTTGATGGGCATTATGTCAGCTTCTTTCAACCTTGGGGTTTTGATTGACTGTTGAGGACTGTCCTCTAGATGATAACAAGGATGCTGTCAGTCCTGCACAGATAGCTTGCACCAAGCTTGAATGCAAAACCAGTGTGTATGCCATACATGCTCTTTCTGCATCAGAATGATTTTCAGATTGAATTTATTTCACTTCACATAGTATTTAAAAATAATTATGGATGACACTCTTTAAAAGAGAGTTGTTCCTGCTGTGATAAAACATGGCTCTTACCATGAAAGTGCACTTCCTGAGATTCAGTAACATGGTGTGCACAACCCAGTATAACCCATTTGCAACTATTAAAGATGATTACAGCAACTTATGAGCTGAGAATCATAAATAAAAGAAATAAGACTGGCATCCTGCATTGCTCATGCAATAGAACTAAGACAGGTCTTTCATAAACACTGTAGTATTCTGTCTTATTTTCCTTAAAGTCATTAGTGAATTTTATCTCTGTTTAAAGCGGAACTACATTATACTTATGCTGTGTGTTTAAAACTCTGTGGCTTACATTTTCCAGCTGCTCAGCAAAGGTTATTAGAATTGGTAATATATACATTCAGAGCTGTTTTTTAGTATTTTTATAGGAGAGGAGAGGTTGAAGTTGAGATTGAGCGTTTTATGGAAGCCGTTTGAAATAGTCTTTTTAGACTTCTAGCCATGTACTGTAAACATGACAAAGTAAGATATATCTTAAAGAAGTCAATAATTACATTTATTTTTCTTCTGGTCCACTTCTTGATTTCTCACAGTTAGTGTTATGTGCTAATACCTCTGTATTTCATGACAGAGCAAAGTTATCTAAAAATCGCCAGATAGAGAAAAAAAAAATAATTAAAAAAAGGCAGAAAAGAGAGAAAAACCTTTGTCAATGACCTTTTTTTTTCAGAGCAAATTAAGCTTTGTATTGAATATTCAGAATCATGAAAGCTTTATAACATGTTGGTAGAGAAGTGTTGTTTTTACAATGGGAGTCATATGAATATCGTTTTCTGTTCTACAGCAGTACCTCTAAGTACAAAGCAGCTACATACCCCAAGCCACATTTTTAAATGAAATCATGACTAAGGCATGCAGTAAGCTGGGACTTAATTTTTTTTTCCTGGAATGTACAAAAACACAGGGATTCTGTCTATCTATACTCTTATCTGTGAGATGCAGACACCAAAGGATTAAGCTGCAAGTACCACTTACTTGCTGGAAAAAAGTATCCTTGGTTTCCACAAGATTGTTTTTGATATTAACATTCCACATATAAGTGGTTTATAATGGGTTAATGAATAATTAATAGGTATTATAAGCTCATTTTATTTGAAATGGTGGATGAAATAGGTAGAGGTGGTGGAGTCCCTCTCTGGAGACATTCAAGACCCACAAGACGCCTACCTGTGCAACCTGGGCTAGGGAGCTGCTCTGGCAGGGGGTTGGACTCGATGATCTCCAGAGGTCTCTTCCAACCCCTACACTTCTGTGATTCTATGATCATATGTAGAATAATAGTTATATGCTATTGGGCTGTTGAAGTCTATTGATTGAAATCCTTTATACTCTTCTGTTATCCATATGAATAGCATCAAATGTGACCAACAAAATAAAATTATTTCACTTCCTCATCAATACAGGTCAGTTTGGTCTGGCTTTGGGTTGATCCTAGCTAATTATTCATCTTTATCACTGTAATTTTAACTCCAGAATCTATTCCATCAGGTATTTTTATATTCTTTAATGTGGGAAAAGAATAAGCTACTGAAACAGCAGGGAGATTACAAATGTTATGCAATTAAACATGCACACTGTAAATGTAAAGATACGTAAGAAAGATCTGTAATACATTTTGTGCTTATCCCACTTTATCATTCACTGGGAAAGTGGAACATACAGGAATCATTGTGAGTTGTTGAGCATCATACAGGATTATGCCCATGATATCAATGCTCATTTTACAAAGGAACAAACTAGATTATGATTATTTTTATTTTTTATTTTTATAATGAAAATACATCTGAGCAAAGATTCTAAGTTAGAAGTACTAAATAAAATGTCACTTGTCTGTAAATGTCAAACAAAGCTACAGCTATATTTACAGGAGTGTCAGGCCTTTCTGTTTTTTGCCATGCTACTGTCCCTCTGGCAGAAGTTGCTGCCCCATTCCTGTGGCTGCAGAACAGGTAATGTGAGCCTCTGCAGCATCATACCCACTCTCAGGTCCAGCATGAACCCTGATAGCAGGTGTATGTAGTTCTCTTGGCTGTGCCACTGGGTTATTACCTAGGGCAGAAAGGGGAAGGAGGAAAGCATCAAGATTTGCAAACTTCTGATGATCTCCCTCGGAAACAAGAAAGTTAGCAACCTTATGTCTCTCACATTTCTGTTTTTAACCTAGCCCCTGTATCTGTCTTCTCCTTTAGTTGGTCATGGTATTTGAGATCGTAGCTCTTTCAAAAGCTCTAGACTGAGAGTCCTCTCTTCATTCCTTCTCAGTTAAATCCTTCCTGGAAGATCAGGAAATGTGCCTGTCTACTGTATTTCTTTGAAACATGGACCAAGTATATCTTAAGACTTCTGACAAAACATTATTCAGTGTTTTTATTGCTTTTTATGAATATTTATTTGTGCAATAATTAACAACAGTAGTAGTGGTAGTAGTTGCAGTAGAAGTAGTAGTAATATAAATTTACTTTGCCTGAAGGTTAGGAAGTTCCCTTTGAGAAGCTGGTAAAAACTGGCTATTTGAGTAATAACCATGGTGATAGTAAGAATGAAGGAAGAAGTGAAATAAAGGCCAGTTAGAGCTTATCAGTTATTTTAGCTTACAGCAAGTTTCAGATTTATATCTGAACAGACTAGATTTGTCTGCTTACCTCAATTTGCCCAATAATCACCCTCTGGTAATTGGAAATTTGTCCCGCTGTGCATTAGGGGCTCATTAAGATTTTATTTTGACCATGAAAGCTCATACTGCTTGTGCTTGCACTCTCTCCAGTTTGTGTTTTTGGAAGACCTCAAGCTGCAGTGGTTCCCAGTGGAGTCCTGAGATCCCCAAACACTATGTCTGCTGTGAGGATCAAGGGGAAAATTCTAAATCATGTACCCAATGACAAAGCTGTTATTAGCACAATAAAATCAGAACTTGACTTGCACTCTGTATCTTTCAGATTATTATCTCTGTTTCTTCTCTATTTCCCATATTTATCACACTTCTAAAGGACACTGGGATAATTAACTAACCAATGCATGGTATTTTCTTGTCAGCATAAAAAGCTATTTTTTTAACTTAATCATTCATTATGTGAAGCAGCTAAAAATGAATATGTTGAGGAGTTTGCCCTTGATTAAAACATAAAAATGTGGCAATAAATATTTTTTATTGGTTATAATACCTTTACCTTATTAAGGAGATAACAGACTGCTGGTTAACTGATCATGAAATATTAATTAAAAAGAAAAATATATGATAGGGAGTTATTTCTGTTGTGTCTGCCTATATTTTATGTCTTCTTTTCTTCCTATAAAATCTGAACTTTTCTAGTTTGTTTCGTATTAACTGCATGACATGATATTACCCAAGACAGTGCAGAGAAGCAGCATATACTGAACTCACGTTAACTCTTCTTTAACTTGCTTGATGGTGCTCTTCTACCATCCTCTCTCTGTTACATAGATTTGTTAAGGAGAATTAAAAAGGAAAAATAACTTTTAGCACTAAATTCAGAAAACTTCTTTAAAGTGCCTGATTAATGAAGTGTACATGTGTACATGAGCTTAATGTTACTGAGAACAAATAGAAGTATGTGCCAAAATACTTAACTGAACTGGAAGAGTCTTTGTTTCAAAAATCAATTATTATCAACGTATTGTAATTATTGTGATAAAAAAAAATATAACTAAAACTCCATAGCAAGTTCTACATCTTGAGAAAGCCTTAGTGATTTAAGAAATTGGTTGTATAATACAAGCACATTATACTATTTGAAAAATAAAATAACTGCTTATTTTTTAGGAATGTTTTTAAGAGGTCTTTATTTTGAATTCTGGCAATGCTACAAATTTGGGTATCCTATAGAACTACTTTTCATTTAATAATAAAAAAAACCTTATTACTGTAAAATTCCATTACTATCATGCCTCCCTATGTAGTACAACGTTAAGCACACTACAATACTGACTCCCAGATGGAATACAATGCTGTAATTCAATTGAGGGATCCTGCTAATGTCCCACACTGAAGAATATAGCTTAAGGGTTTGGGTATGTTAGCAAACCTCTCAGCCTGGAGACTGAATTACAACCTGACTATTCAATCTCGGCCTTCGTACACTTGTTTGTTATGTACAGGACCCTGATTATTTGTAAAACATCTGAAAAACAATTATTAGAAGAAGACAAAGTAGAAGAACCACAAATTAGAGTTCATGCAGAAGAAGTATGCTGTTATCGGAGATTGCTGGTTAACATCTCGACAAAGGTAAAGCGAATGAAATGTTGTGGGTAGGTCTGGAAGTTGATTCAGTTATGGAGATAGAAATGAGTATTACAATTTCTTCAGTTTTATGCCTTGTATTATATTTTTGATCCTGAAGCCATCTGTAGAATTTCTGGCTGATGCCTGTAGCACCCCAGTCTCTTCTTCCTAGTCACCAGGACACATGAGAATGGCACAAAGCTGTGACAGAGGAACTTCAGAATGGGCACTGGGATAAATTTCTTTACTATGAGGGTGGTCTAACACTGGAAGCAGCTACCAAGGGAGGTGATTGATGTCCCATGCTTGTTAGTGTTCCAGATACATTTGGGCAATGCCTAACAATAGATTAGGCTCTGAAGTGGTCGGGCAGTTGGACTTAAAGACATTTGAAGGTCCCTTCCAAATGAAATAATTCTGTTCTTTACAAACATCTAGTGCCATGGTTTTCAGCTTTAAATCTGACTTTATACCTACAAGTCTGCTTTCTTGGCAAGATCAAAAGTGCTTGCTTAATCTATATCAGTGCAGTACAACTCACGTTGAAGCCCTTCAGGATTTGAAGGCAGCAAACTCCTTGTCATCTCCTCTGTGAGGCCTCTTGAGAAGAAGACTATGATCGGGATTAACAAAAATCAGGTCCATTCAGAATATACACTTCCCCACTGCTCCCTTTGTGTAGCATCTCTCCAGGCAGTGTGTTTGGCCGGAGATGTGGGTACAGAGCCAACTGTCAATGGAGTGACTTGAACCTACCTCTGAGGGGGGACCTCTAGACTGAAGGCGGCTGGAGGTCAGGCCCTGAGGCATGAAGCTGCATCTCCAAGTGTGATGGATCCTCTACCATCTCACTCTACCAGAGTACACAGATCAGAACCCCTCTCTCTTCCAGTCACATGTTCTTGTACATTCCCTTGCTCTGTCTCAGGCATGCGTCTAATCCATTAACAAGCCAGTCAAAGAGACTAAACCAGTCAACATTAGCCATACAAACTCAAAGAAAGTAGTTTTTAACTGATTAAGTTCCTGGAAGCCTTCCATGACAAAATCAAACACCAGTGCAAACCAAAGAGTTGCAGAGGCAACATGCATCTGAGTCTATAGTAAGTGGTAAACATAAACCTGACTTAGTTAATCCTACAGTGTCATAGAACTGTGGTTCCAGCCTCTTTAGTTGCTGATGTGATGCTCTGTTTTTAGTGGAATATTTAATGATAAGTGGAACTAGGCAAAGAAATGGCAAGCATAGCTTTCTAGCTTAGCTGTTATATCACTGGCCAAGATTTATTTTATAACGGAGAAATTTAACTGGAAAGAAAGAGTGAGTAGTATTTTAGCACAACATTTTAACAGCTGTGTTGCACTTAGCCAAAGACTTCTCTGTTCCTCACATGGTATTTGGCTGCACACTGGGATGTGTTTCCTAACCATGCCAATCCATTAACCTTTAAGTGAAAAATGAACTCTTAACAGATCAATACGTCAGAGTTATACGGATACACAGGAAAAAAATATAATTGGTTAAATGAATGGCCTTCACTGCCTTGGCAGAGGGGAATGAGATATGAAAGGAGCCTTGTTATGGTACACTCACGTGAGCTGAGATGCACTGGATGTGTAGACCCCTAGGTCACAGGGGTGTCACAAAGTTGTGGATTTACTAGGTACCTCTCTCGTGTTTCCCTTGTTGTCAAGCAATCTGTGCCTTCATAGAATTACCAATAAAACATTCATAGGAGCAGATTAGGTTTTAAAATCTACCTAATGTAGCATGAAATTTGGAGTGTATGCTCCAGCGATCAGAGCTGCAGTGTTGACCCATTATGCTCTGCAGTCACATTCTTCCATTTTCAATCCTTTGAAGCCACAAGGCTTCACACTAACACACACTAACAGTAACACACATACTAGCAACCATTTTATCACCTTTTTTTTCCCCGAAGTAGGTTTCTACTCTGTGCTGCCTGCAAGAATTTACACAGACCTTTGCGCAACTTTGCAAAAAGGACTTAAAATTCATTGTTAGAATACCTGATGGCTGTTAGTTGTGCCTTGTGAAAAAGCAGCACTGGGTTTCCAGACTCAGGGAAAGGAAGCACCTTTTTGATTGATTTCTCAGACACTGGGTCTGTGCAAAACAAGGCTGTCATACTACACGTGTTAGGAACAATCTAAGCCTTATCCTCTGTCATAATGCAAAATGTACTTTATTGAAAGCTGAAGAAGCACAGAACAGTGTAGTAGCTATAGAGCTATAGATTATTCTGCAAGTCAAAAAGCTATACTATATTAAAAATGATACACTAAATTACTCTTTTCTCCTTCATCAATTATATTGTTGAGTAAATGTGAAATATTTTAAATCTACACATTCTCTTCTCTGGGCTGATAAGAAACAAATAACACATTCACAGGTCAGAAGAGTTCACTATGACTGTTTACATATGTAAACTCTTGCAAAACTTGGGACAGCCTTCCAGTCTGACTTACTGAGATTTGGATCCTGTATTATGACGGATTCTGATCTGGACTGAGCTGTGGCAGAATAAGATTCCCATTATGTCAGAGCTGAAGACTTTTTGGAAAGTAATGTTGTGAAGCCATGTTGCATCCTCCTGCAGTTATCCCCGTTCTTCAAATTGGGAACTGAATTCCAACAGAAATATAGAAATGGAATTGCTATCACAATTTTGGTGAGAGAAGACTAAAGATACGGAAGCATGCCCAAAGAAATTTCATTTCCCCTGTGAAATGAAGACTTCTGAACAGGGGAGAATTTTTCAGTCTTTTGTATAGCAGTCCAGTATTTTCCTGATTTTGATTATATATTCTAAAATAAAACCCTTCCCCTGTAGTTTCTGTAAGAACCTAGAATCTGAACATGTGCTACAGAGCTCTTATTCCCACCCATAGATACCTCAAAAAATCAGATTTATTCCTTTCATGTTACATTTCAGTACAGCAGCTTGTTTTATTTGAGATCCCTCCTCAGCTATTCAGAGGCCTGTTACAAAATGAATAGTCCTAATTTCAAGAAGTGATCAGAAAGACTCGACCCTGCACATGTATCTCTGTTGAGTATTTTCCTTCCTGATCACAGAAACTGCAGAAAATTTTGCAGAAAAGGCCTGCCAGTGTTTAACTGTTTATATCACATAGTCTAATAGAGAAGAAAATTCCCATTAACCTTTCAAGGGGGGTTTCATTAAAAAATAAAATAAAAAAATAAAATAAAATATAATAATAGTAATAATAATAATAATAATAATGGCAGAACAGTGGACGTGGTCATTTCAGCTGCTAGTGAGTTTTGTTTCCTGTATTTGGTAGCCTTCTCTCAGCATGAAACTATTTCTCACCATATCCTCAGCTAGAGTACTATCAAAGACAGTGGTATTATTTTCACAAATTCCACTGCCATCAGGAAAATGGCTCCAGGGGTACAGAGGTGTAACTGAGGTCAGAATCTGGACTTGTCCATTAAAGTGGGGAATACACATGAATATATATGCATGACAGTACCTTTGTGCAAATGAGTGGTAGTGCTTGCATTTGAACCCCCTGCTATGACGCATATGCTATGGATCATGAGATGCAGAAATGACCACACAGCTGGGCAGCCCTTCTTGTTACACTGTAGTGGTTCTGAGCCACTAATGGTCCTGACAGCTCTTGCAGTGTCTAATGATTTTCTTTATACCCCTCAAGTCACTGAAAGGACAATCTTGGCCATTGCTTTGAAGAAAAGATTTTCAACCCTTCTGGATCAGAAGCCATAAAGAAGTGAAGCTGAAAGAGGTTTAGACCTCATGTTTTCTTAGACATCTAGATGACTTTGTGGAACATGGTTCATGATTTTTCAGTGCTTGGGTGTGTATTTTCTTATTAAACCCTGTCAGTAAAATTACACAAAAGAAGCTGGTGTAATCCCTGTGGGAAAGTGCAATTTTCCCCTGTGTAACAAGCTTAGGGCTCAATGGGGTTTGATATATAAGCCAAAAGATTTCTGCATTACAGCATCAGGTTATCATAACCTATCTCCCCCTCCTTCCTACCCCCAGAACTCATCTATATGCTAATTTAACGTGACTAATGCCGCCCCACAATATAATGGCTCGAATGTTTTCAGGGGAGGAAAGAAAGTGGAAAGAAACTGATGCTCCTCTTTGATTAGTGTACTGCCTTCTGACAAAAATCCCAGATTTCTGGATGATAAGGTCTGATTGGATCAGCATCCTGGCTACGTCTGATTCAACATTTGACCAAGCCTGTCATTTGGTTTGAGTTGATGTTCCCTGGACTGTAGCAATGAGTCAAGCATTACAAGCTAAATGTAAAATACATCTTCCTCACCGTGCTTTTGTGGAAATGTTTCTAATGAAGCTCAACTGTTTGTTTAAAGGGAAAGACACTGCCTCCTTCTTACCATCAGTGGCAAGGAACTACTGTACCTGGATCTGACAGAGCTCCCCACTGGGCTGCAAGATACCTGAACTAGCTGGGATTTGGCTCCCGGGCCTTTCTGGCTCAATTGTACAGCCTGGGGAGCTTTCAGTTTCTCCACAAACATGTGCACTGATAGTCCCTCTGCCCCTTTCCCCCTTCCTCCTGCATACGCACCATAATGCTATTAAGATATCAAATGCAGCAATTACAAGAAAGCCCTAATTAGGCAGCAGCAGTTTCTGTAATAAAGGAATAAAAGAAACTTGAAGAAAGAGCTAAAAGGAAAGGCAACAGAGGTTTCCAGCCTTCTAATCATAGACTTTTTCTTCTTAAAAGACTACTCAGTGCTTATAGTCCTCCATTAATTTCACTTCACGAGGTATCTCTGTACTTTTCTAGAACAAAAGAAGTAATAGCAATATAGAGTCCTGTGGCCATAATCAAATAATAATTGGCCTTAGAGATCACTTATGAAAATCAGAGAAGTAATAAGGTTTCTGAATAATTATGAATAATTAGGCACATTTATGAATAATTACACTGTTAATAACTATCTAACACATCCAGTTTTTAAACTGTAATTCAGTCATTATTGATTGGTTAGCCATCATCTTCACTGCTGTTTCCCTACTCATTAATGTCCTGATTAAGCCAGGAGCTGCATTTATTCTTTCAGCATGGCAGTAAAGTGAGGGTTTATTGCTGTAGTTTCTGAATCCCAAGGAAGAGGAAAGCCAGTTTCAAAGAGAACATGTTTAATTGAGTGAAGTAGGAGAATATTTATGGAAAGAAAATGTCCAGACACTTTCAAAATTTTATATTAAATCAGTCCAAAGACACTATAATGATGATGAGGAATGCGGAAAAGGGGAATGGAGTACAGTACCACGTCTGGAGCTTCTGACTGTTTAACCTCCTGTGTTTGAACTGTGAGGCTCAGAAAGGAGAAGAAAATAGACCAAAATTCTTAGCAGAAAAAATGGGTGATTGAATGCTGAACATTTGTTAAACTGGAAGTGGCCAGTTCCAAAAAGTACATGGTACAGTAGATGCATTCAAGGACCAAATATCCTAAGCTTTAAACAAGACAACCTGCTTTTTCTGTAGAGAGCACATTCACTTCACGGGAATGTTTTTGACCCATCACCTAGCAGCTCTATTCTCTGGGTGAACATGTTCTGAACAATGTTCTTCATATTTGGGAAGAAAGAAAGAAAGAAAGAAAGAAAGAAGGAAAGAAAGAAAGAAGGAAAGAAGGAAAGAAGGAAAGAAGGAAAGAAGGAAAGAAAGAAGGAAAGAAAGAAGGAAAGAAGGAAAGAAGGAAAGAAGGAAAGAAGGAAAGAAGGAAAGGAAAGAAGGAAAGAAAGAAGGAAAGAAGGAAAGAAGGAAAGAAGGAAAGAAAGGAAGAAAGGAAGAAAGGAAGAAAGGAAGAAAGGAAGGAAGGAAGGAAGGAAGGAAGGAAGGAAGGAAGGAAGGAAGGAAGGAAGGAAGGAAGGAAGGAAGGAAGGAAGGAAGGAAGGAAGGAAGGAAGGAAGGAAGGAAGGAAGGAAGGAAGGAAGGAAGGAAGGAAGGAAGGAAGGAAGGAAGGAAGGAAGGAAGGAAGGAAGGAAGGAAGGAAGGAAGGAAGGAAGGAAGGAAGGAAGGAAGGAAGGAAGGAAGGAAGGAAGGAAGGAAGGAAGGAAGGAAGGAAGGAAGGAAGGAAGGAAGGAAGGAAGGAAGGAAGGAAGGAAGGAAGGAAGGAAGGAAGGAAGGAAGGAAGGAAGGAAGGAAGGAAGGAAGGAAGGAAGGAAGGAAGGAAGAAAGGAAGAAAGGAAGAAAGGAAGAAAGGAAGAAAGGAAGAAAGGAAGAAAGGAAGAAAGAAAGAAAGAAAGAAAGAAAGAAAGAAAGAAAGAAAGAAAGAAAGAAAGAAAGAAAGAAAGAAAGAAAGAAAGAAAGAAAGAAAGAAGGAAAGAGGAAAAGGATGAGACTTTTACTGGACTTATGGATTTATTTCGTATTCTTTGAAGTATCCAGGAGTACTAAGAAACCTGAGTTTTCTTTCTGGTATCTGTCATTATTGATTGAATTTTGAGTGAGGTGAATATTGATACTTGAGTAAATGATCAAAGCCCAGCATGGACACACTAGAAAAGAGAAAGAAAAAAAGAAAATAAGCAAATGAATGTTTTTTGTTCATTTCCATCTCACATTGTTTGATTCTGTTTCAAGATGAATGCGTTTTACTGACTGTTAGTTTTGTTGTCTGCAAGAAACTTTTCCTTTTTAATTTCTCCCAACTCTGGGCTATCATCTTATCTTACTCTTTTTTCCAGAGTCCTAACTGGGGCACACCATAGTGGTATGCCTAGTGTTTGACTGAAGGTTGCACTGACCTGTATCTTCCCAGACGTAGCACACAACAGCTATTATCGTTTCACTGAGCTCAGGAGCACCCCTAAACATATGTTTTCCTGAGTGCAACCATCAAGAGGATCTGCCATCCCAGCAATGGGGTCAACCAGGCTTTTTTGTACATTCCTGCTTCCAAGTCATGGGGAAATACCATTTTGCAGTCAGCTTATGTACCAGGTAGGCAGAAAAATATGAAAGACAAATCCTCTTCCTCTCAAATGGAAGAGCTACCATACAGAGAGCCACCTAAGGGTACCCCAGACCCCTCAGCCTCCCCTTGTCTCCCCAGCTGCGTGACAATGTGCCCCAGGCCATGCTGACATCCCCCAGCCCCTGCCCCCCAGACCCTCCTTTCATCTTCAATTTGTTCAGCCCCACTCCACGAATGTCATTGCAAGCAATGGCCAATTAGCTGAATGTAGTCAGAGCACAGTGATTTGGATCCTTTTCTTTGAAAAATAGAGCTGAAGGAGAACATTCAGTGTGGTTCCTGACTGCGGATGCCGACAGTGGTGAAATGCTGGCAGCCTGGGGCAATGGGAAGCACAGCAGCCGGAGGAAACATAGCGGGGCACTGGATCCTCAGACTGGTGGTGTGGGACAGTTTTGAGACTACGCTGGCTTCCTGCAGGTTTTTTGGTTCCCATTAAACATCATTATTGTTTTCAAGGGAGCGTGAAATACACACTCATGCATCCTCTGTCCTCCCACTGTCCCTCCTGCAGCACAGAATGGTCCTTCCTTTGTTATATTTGGATAATTATTCTGCTGCCTTCCCTCCTGCCACCCGCTAAACTTCCATGATTGATGAAGGGAACAAATCAAGAATTTGAGATGAAGAAGTGAAGAGAGAACAAGACCAGGCAAATGAGCCAGTGGGTTGAAGCACTTGGGACATTAGAGGGTGTCAGGGATGGCAAATGACTTCATTGAAGTAATGATGATAAACATTTTGTCTTTGTGCATATATGTGCATTATACCTAACTATCTCAAGCATAAGTAAGTGAAGAAAGGCACTAAATAAATCATATGAATAGGCCCTAAATGGGAATCCCTAAGGAATGGTATCTGAATTGTAAATGTACGCCTGAATTTCACACATCAAATTACAATAAGAAGATTGATATTTTAAACAGCTCTGTACTTAAAGGGTACTGTATCTAGTCCTGAGGATTTTTCTTTTGCCTTAGATTTTTTTTTCAGTTTCACTGTGTATATATATGTCTGTTTGTGTGTGTAAATTCATTAAATGAGGTACTTTGCATATCAGTGGGCTACTCCGGGTTTCACTGGCATGTTGGAGACTGACTAGAAAGTCTTTTCTGCCTGACTGAGATTTTTGAAAGACATAAATGCTCAGGGACAAACTCTTCTCTTTTCTGTTTAACCAAAGAAAATCTGAGAAAGATTCCTTGCTTTAAACAAACCTATTCTAGACTTGGTCTGATGTAACTGGAAATACAGTCTGACATTTACTGTTGCACTTCATCTCTCCCTCTCTTAAATAGTGGATCCAAACTCTTATCTGGTGTCAAACAGCAAAGCTTCATGAGTGGTCATCAGAACATGCCAGTTGACACCAGAAGATTTGGTCTACTATCTACACAAAATGAGAACGGACTTGAGTGTTGAACAAGTTTTATGCAGAACAAATTGTACTGGAAATACAACCTTGTTCATTTCATTTAAGCTAATCCCTTCTCCTACACATACTAAGAAAAATATTAATTCCTTTTATGATAGCTAAGCAATTTCCATGAACTTAGTGATGTAGCAAGCATCACAAGAGGTAAAGATCATGGAATAGTTGTATATAAGAGCTAGATCCAGAACATACCGAAGACCTTCTCTGAAGAGAATTCCCATCTTTCCTTAGCAAAAAGAGAGCTTTAAATACTGGGGGTGAGCTACTATAATAGTCTTTTTTTTTTTTTTTATCCTGTCAAACTGAACATATTTCAAAATGTTTCTAAATTATTAGTAAGTTTTCCCATCAGTACTGCTTCAGTATTTATTTTTACTGGGAAAAAAAGAATGTCTTGCTGAAATGCAAAGGACCTTCTACTTACTCTTTGTATTAGCAAATTATATTTTCCTTTAAACTGTAAAAAAAAAAAAAAAAAAAGAAATATATTACATTCCATAGTTCCTGTTGGAATGTTCAATCTGTCACTAGAGTTTTTTGACTAGTGATTAATTTTCAGAAATGTGTTGACATAAACCTTCTTGGGAAAAAGCCAGTCCCCTTCTCTTCCATTCCTGAACTGATTGGCCACATCTTTGCCTTTTTGCATGATTAATGTTGTTTTGAAATCTTTAAGAATCAATAAACACAGTCAGAAGTGGAGACATCTGTATGACAAAATGTGTCCTATCATCTTAGTTTCCTAGTCAATCTACAGAATGTGTTTCCCATTGGACTCCATAGGTGTGAGCTGCTTTGCATGGCTGGTGATACTACGAAAGTTCTTTTGGTATAACTCCGTCCTTGCCATGAAAACAGATACTCCTTTCAGATTTAGGAATAGAGATGGTGTGTATCAGATAAGAGTGCCCTTCAGGAAGTGTGTGTTTCTTACTAGATACATTTTCCTTTTTTCTTTTCTTTTCTTTTCTTTTCTTTTCTTTTCTTTTCTTTTCTTTTCTTTTCTTTTCTTTTCTTTTCTTTTCTTTTCTTTTCTTTTCTTTCCTTTCCTTTCCTTTCCTTTCCTTTCCTTTCCTTTCCTTTCCTTTCCTTTCCTTTCCTTTCCTTTCCTTTCCTTTCCTTTCCTTTCCTTTCCTTTCCTTTCCTTTCCTTTCCTTTCCTTTCCTTTCCTTTCCTTTCCTTTCCTTTCCTTTCTTTCCCGCTTTTTTTTCCCTCTTTTTTTTTTTTGTACCACTATTTTGTGTAGCCATCTTTGCAATATTTTGCATGACATTTTTGAAGGCGCTGCTGTTGCATCACCTCTTCAACCACCTCTTGGTTGGGAGGCTGCTTTACACTCTCAAATTCCTCTGGCTTCCTTAAATGCTCAACGTATTCAGCATATGGCAGGATCAACCCTTCTGTGGATATCCCTTGGGAAATCAAAAGAAAGATTCCTTCAAGCCCGCTAGCATCATATATATTCAATGAACACAAAGGGGATGAGGCAGAGCTTAATCCAGCATTTGAGGTATTACTGGCATGTTATTGCCAGGATCAGGTTAGCCCATGCTGAGAAACATTGCAGGATTTGCAAGGGCTGAACAAGTGTGCTCTGTCAGAGCAGGAATCTGCCCTCTAAGTGTTCATAGAACTGCTGTTTCCTAACTATCAGAATCAGAAACTGATTGCAAAACTCAATGAACCTAGTCTGTACTAATCCTTCAACATTCCACAGGCTGGAGGAGGGGAGAGAAATGTTTTACTGGCAGACTTTTTTCCCTTCCACCGCTTTGGTACTGTGTGATTGAAACTTTTCAGAAGCATGGAATATTACTCCTGGTCCCAGGAACACATATTGGCAGATAGAATTCTGTCACAACCTGTAAAATTAATTCATAAATGTTTCCAGCAATCTATATGGCATCTGTGGTGTCTCTGCGACCTCTCTCACTATTCTGAAATCTGTTATCTGCGTGAGCCTGCGTGCCTCTGTGGTCTAAGCCGTAAGTAGTGTGACGCAGTAACTGTAGAATTTGAATGACAGAGCAGCAGTCCATTATGAGTGAAACATGGGCAGAAGGATAGGAGGAAACCTCCTGTAAAGCACAGTTAAGCCCTTTGTGCTGTGGAAATGAATCTTGCTTTTGGTGCTGGCAGCTGAGTTTGTGTTGATGCACAGAAGTAAAACAGGAGTATTCAGACAAGTGGAACATGATCTGATAAGCCTGGAAATGACTCTGCCAGGTTATCCAGCCTGAGTGACATCCTCATCTGTGTCCTTTCAACACTTTTGATTTGAACACAAGCTTCCCAGAGGAAGCTTTTTCCTGTGCTTTCTGTCCTGCTTCACAAACTGCTTGATGGTAAAAGCAGTGCAGGTTTATGTGAGAGCTGAGCTATGCACTCCTCTTGGAAGGACAATATTTCTTCTGGTGTTTTGTTTTTGTTTTCAGCTTTTTAACCTGGTTGCCCTTTCAATCTGGTACAAACAGAGTCTTTTCCATATTCTGTCAGCTAAGGATGGTGATTATATTCTGTCTTTTGTTTGTTAGATGCTTGAACTCTGTATATGTACTCCATACAATTGGGTAAAACAAGATTCTCAGATCTTCTGGTATGAAGAAGATGAAACAATTTTTAATGTTCTTCCCAGAGTACCATTTCATTAAGGCTGATATCCATTGAATGAATCTTTTGCAAAATGTGTATCCTTATTACATGAACCAAAATGCAACAAGATTTGTACCGGGAGATTCAAAGGTATACCAACTTTCACTGCGATAAAGATTCATATTTGAACTATGCAGTCATAAATTTGTATGATTTATGTCCTAACAGTTGCCTGACTGTATTTATCACACAGGAACTGTTCTTCTTGGGAAGTAATTTTACTAAAGCTTAAGACCATTTGGCTCTTGATCACTGAAATGAACTGTGCCTTATTTTCTGTCCCTGTATCTTATAAAGTATTTTTGTGTGCTTTAACTTTACCAAGAAGAACACATAGTTCAACTCACTCTCATTCCTTAAGCTTCCTAGCATCTGATTGTATTATTTCTATAGCAGATGTCCTCTAAGAAAAGAAATCTGGGCTGTGAGAGCTGATGTCCTGAAGAGATGGGTTGCACTACTGGGCTTTGCTACTAGTTGACCTGAGAAAGACAGTTTGTTTGTCTCAGTCCCTGTGCTGTTAGGAACCAAAAGTGGTAGAGAGAGGTTCAGTAACGCATGTCTGAATGCAGGGACACTTTTAGCAGCAACTGCCATCAGTAATAAACTCTGTGGAAATGGTCAGTTACACACAAAATGTGGAAGATTTTGGTGTCTTCAAATGTTCCTCAGGAGCACACCATCACTGGATATCAGAGTTATTACTCCATCTCCACCTTATCTCCTCATCTGTGAAAATGGGCATAGTAGTACCTATTCCTGTGTCTCAGAAATGAATGTGCTACGTAAAAGAAGACGTTACGTGTATGTTCTAGGGGAACTAAATTGACATTCATAATTCTGAAACATATTGTGGATTAGTCATATATGAAATATCACTATCTGGTTTTCTAAAGCATCTAAATAACATTGGAAAACAGGTATCCCTGAAAGTCAGTAAAGCTCCTGAGTTTAGAAATACCATCAGAATTTTTATTTCTGAGGAAGTGGATGGGAGATCAGTAATCCTTCTTTAGTTTTCAGACTCATATCAGTATCTTCAAAGCCATAATTGTGTGCCTCTTACCACTGATTGAAAAGAACTGCCTTTGGAAGAGCGATCCTTACTGAAGCTCAGGAGAACTTGGATCAGGATGTGAGGGTAAACAAGCTGATCCTGTTGGGTTATGGCAAATTACAAACTTCATCAGTACAGTCTTAATAATGTGACCATTTATCCTTGAAAGAAACCTTACTGAATGATGCAATATCAATTGCATTAATCAATTAACAAATAGAGTTTTCATCTTAAGAAGCAGGAACAGAATAGGCTCGAGTAGAAATAGCATGCTGAGATAAAAAAAAAGCCAGATAATGATCTCTCTGAAAAAAAACAACAGGGTAGCCTTCTTCACACTTTTCCTAAAAATACCGTTTTCGTTTAAAATAACAAAAATGAAAATTAAAGGGAAAGAATCTCAGAAAGCACTTTTTTTCATGACTGATGCCTCTTCTGCAGCTGCAAGCACATTCATTTCTCCATAATCTCTAGCAGTGCAGAAGAAAGAGAGCCTTCAGGTGAAAGGTTACCTACATTTATAATGTCAGGCACTGAGACTGGTGAGGTAAAAGGTAAATGGTAATTTTATCATTAGCGTGCCTGACCCCTTGCCCCCACCATATCTCATAGGAGACGTTAAGAACGGCTCACCTGTCAAGATGCAAACACTTAAAGGTCAATGCGCACAGAAATCTTCAAGAGCTTACAACTGAATTGCTGACACCTTTTATTATCACTGCTTAAATAAATGATTCAAGTGGCAAGACAAGGGTAAGATTGGTTTAATGTCAAGATTTACACGAAGGAGTCTGGGAGCATTATTTTCTGAATTCTGACTATTTGAATATGATTTTTTTTAATTTAGAAGCATGTGAACAATGATGCAGATTTCATATCATCTGCAGGATTAAAAATATATATCCTTGTGTTGTGTGGCTTTCCAGCACTGCATGTGTGGAAAGTTTTGCTTTCATCAGAGCAGTGAATCCAAATGCCTGGATCTGGTATCATCCTGGTCTATGACATTAAAACTCATTTGACCTCTGTGCATAAGAAGGGAATAGTTGTGACTTAAAAGAATTTGAGAATATCTTGTAGCTTTCTTGCATGGGTGTTTTTTTTAACACGTTCTGCATTTCTTTGTTTAAAAATGCCATACCATCATGAAGCAAGTGGGCAAAGTTCCTCTCCCCTTATTTCAAGTTGTTGTCACACTGAAAAGTTGTGTCGTGTGAACACATCAGCACGAGGGTTTGGAAGAATGTTGGGAGTTCATGCATGCACACAGTGTCTCCATGATAAACAAGTAAATGAAATGTAATGCTAAAGAGTAAGTGTAATTTACTTCTGAAACCATAGTTAGACGTTAGTGTGCATGTGAAAGCTGGTTTAGCTTGAAGGTTATATAACTCTTGATCAAGAATGCATGGATGAATTCACTACACCCTTCCAAACCCTTGGCCCACTCCTGGCCAGCTCACTTTGCTGGCAGCAACATGGACACAGAAGTCCCTTGAGCCCAAGTGCCTTGAGAGGGAAAACAGTAGGTGAGCCACACATCCTTGTCTATCTGCAGCACAGCAATGAATAGTGAAAATTAAAGTATTGTTACGAGAGTGAGCAATTCCTGAATGCAAAATGCAGGACAGACATCTCTTCCACTTCTGGTTTTGAGCAAATCTCTGAGTCTTTTTTCTTATGTTGTCCTACAATAGAAGATCTGGTCATAAGTTTGCTTCCTTTTATTGTTTCATTGCTATAATGTAATTTCTATTTGGAACTGTAACAATGGATGCTGTTACCACAAGGCTGCAATCTAATTTGGCTTCATGTTTATAAAAAGAGAGAGAATGAAGCACATTTCGTAGACTTCGTCAAATCAAAGAGTATCTCAAGTTTGAAGAAACCCATAATGATCATTGAGTCCAGCTCCTGGCTTCACACCGACCACTCAAAAGTCAGACTTCTAGATATTCAGCTGAAATGCAGATTAAGGCAGCCAAATATCATTTTTTTAATCTGCACTATTTATTATAACTCTTACTAACTGTGAATCTTGATGGCAGCAAAGAGTTGTATCTAATTTCTCCTGAAATACAGCATTTTGTATTTACTTGCATCACAGAACAAACAACAGGCTCTTCATGTTGTTGAAAAGTGTCCAGTAATTCTGTATCCTTGGCTAGTAACCCCACTAAGATATTTTTCACCATTGCTGAAGGTCCAGTAGCAGAAAATAAAAAGCAATAGGAGCACTAGCTTCATGAAATTCTGGCATACCTTGGTGCCATGTCACATAATGTTTTTCAGATACGCTCCTGCATGCCAGGATATCTAAAACCTCAGTGACCAATGGCACCATCTCCATAGATGTGCCTGACTGCACAGACAAAACTCAAGCAGACACTCACTCAGCAGAAGTATGAGAAGTTATTAGTACCAAGCCACAGATCCAACTACATCTAACTTCAAAGAGGCAGTTATCTCTTGGGTCTTACACTTAGCCTGACACTTACATACTTAGCTGAGTCAAGGCTGTAATGACTGAAGTGCTGGAATTACTTTTGTCTTCTCATAAAAAGGACCATATAAAAATATATATTTTTGGAGGTAACTACAGCTCTATAACCCGCAGAACAACTTCTATGGAATTTAATACACAGAACAAAACAGTGAAATACAATCAATTTTACCTTGCATTGGTCTTATGCATCAAAAAACTTTGTATTATCTCAATCTTATCCGTGAGTAACTAAGGTGCTGTAAAATTGTTTATAGGTATTATAAAAATATTTTACTTTTTACCTGACCACCTGAGGAAGACACCTGGTAGTAATAAAATTATTTTTACTGCATGCCTTTCAGAGAGAAATAAGAGAAATAAAACATTTTCTTTTTTATGCAAGTATTATACAACTGTGCTTAAGCAAAACATCTGTTATGCCTCACCAAAATCAAATTCCCACATTTTATGTTGATTGGTTGTTTTTCTTGTTTGTTTGTTTTGTTATACTTCTTGTCTGTACCACCAGAAGCATACAGAGTAACTAAAAGTAGTGATCAGCCTAGCAAGCCCTTCAAATGCTCAGACAGACAGAAGCTTGCCTGCTTGCTTGCTTACCAGGCAGACACGTTCTTTTGGGATACAGTGGTCCTTGTTTGGGAATACAAACACTGAACAGAACAAGCCAGTGTGTACGTGGAAATATATTCTGCTCTACATGAGAAGTTAGCGCTGTGTTTCTGTTTTTTTGCCTGGAGGCTGATGTTAGATATACAAGGTAGCAATTTTTGGACTGTAGTATGATTCTGCTCATGGTACACTGGACGCTTAAGTGTGAAATAAGTCAAAATATATTTTCTCTACAGAGAAGAACCGATCCTACTGCAGCTCTCTACAAGGGCTGCCCTGAAAGTAATACCTGCTGTTTTATTATCTTGGCCCACAACACCAGAGGAAAATGGTGGTATGGCAGTAGAGGTTGAACCTTCCCACCAATATTCCATCACATTTTGTTCTTGTGTGACAGATGGCAGCAGAAGGGCAGTCTGAGAGAATGGTGTCTGAGATGAAGGTGCAAATGAAGTAAAGGTGTGGAACTGAATTTCTCTGTGCTGAAAAAAAATGGCACCTATTGACATTCATCAACATTTATTTAATGTTTATGGAGACTGAGCAGTGGGTATGAGCACAGGGATGTGGTGGGTGGTGTGTTTCAGCAGCAATTACAGCAGTGTAAAAGACAAGCCTTGCTCTGGACTGCCATGAAGATTTTTATGTGTGGCAGGCAGGCTCTTATTCATCACAGTTGAAAATGTATAGCTAATGGTGGTGACTATGTTGAAAAGTAGTGTTTTACAGCTGAAAATTTGTTCTATCATATAGCATTATTGGGGTTTTTGTATCTATTGTATTTTCCATGGAAATATATTTCCATGGAAATAAATAGGAGGCATTTCTTTTAGAGTGACCGATGGACAGAGATAGGAGATGCTACTCTGACCGTTTCCAAGTAGAAAGAACTGTCTAGGGGGGTGCTAACTTCTCCATCTGTTAGTACATGCTGCTACAACCTCTACCATGCTGTTAAACACATCTTATTCTGCATTTCAATGGAGAAAAGTTGAGAAAACTCTGGGCTTGAATATTCGGAAACACTCTAATCACAAGGGACTTTCTTTTCAGGATCAGCTCTTTCAGTAAATCCACAAGATGCAAAGCAGGTGCAGATAACAGGTTACTTCATGTATACATACATACTCTATACATACATGTTTATTTTTCCTCACTGGAAGTACCAGAACAGTGATGCAAAGAAATGAAGCATTTGGCCCCAGCACTTCAGGTTAATGGTTAATTTTACATTTGTCTATAAGACTTTCACATACGTCTTTCCTCCATGTTTCTCTCTCCCCACAAAGCATTTCCTTGTGCACATTTGTGGCATGGAACTTCAGTGCAGTGGAGGAGGCAGACAGACAGACTAATATATTCTAATACCTCCTAACACACACCAATTTTAGTGTGGTTTCTTTTTTTTTCTTAATAATCACCAAGCACAAAATATGTAGGAAACCACGCGTAAATTCTGGTTATACTGTTGCTCCCTAAGAGACAAACTCAGGCAGGAGCACTTTTATGGGAGAAAAGAAAGAACATTCAATTTTCCACTGCAAAAACAGGTGCACTCAGATTTTCAAAGTACATCGCACTTGTCTCTCTTGTTTATTTAATCCTAATTTATTGGATCAAGACAAAGGGTACTGCAGTTTGGTTTTCTGGCATGTTCATGTCCACAGCAAAAAGAAGGTCATTGCATTTGGGTACTAATATACCAGTGCAGCAAGCCGTGATTAAAATGTCTCGGTAATGTTCTCAAAAAAGCATTACAACTGCTTGAATCCATATCCATCCATGGCCAGAAAAGAGGGGATGCTAGTCTGGTTTGGTTAAATAGATATAAACTTATTCCCCAGTCAGTCAGCTAGAGCAGCAGCCCTGCCTTTCAGTGAGCTAAATAAAAAGATTGCCTGGGGTCAGGATAAAAGCAAAGGTATGCAGGGCCATGAAACAGTTTTCACTGTTATCATTTCACTTCAGAGGACCCAACAGAGCCCTCACAGGGGATCATGAGTGACCTCAGCTTTTCCTGTAAGTGTCTTATGCCACTCAATTGATTATAATGTTCACCAAGGAAGTGAAGGGTTAAACAAGGAGGATAGCAGTGGGGGTTGTTTGGGCTTCATGTTATGTTCTGATTCTGTCAATAAGCCTGAGCCTTAGACAGATAAGCAAGGAGGGATGGAGACCTTAAAGTGATGTGAACGTACAACATAAAAAAAAAAAAAAAAAAAAAGAATAAAAAGAAAAGATCACTCTGTTCAACTCCTGGGTGAAGTTCTCTGTGCTTGAGCCACGCTTCCCCCTGCTGCCACTGCTGCTGCATCTCTTCTGATTTTTTTTCATAATTCTCCCCGTTATGAGTCTTTGTTCAGAAAGGTGGAAAACACGGCGGGCTCTAATGATGCATTATCACAGGTCAGAGAATGAACTACATAAATCTCCCTTTGCACAATACGTCTAAAAGGACAGCAGCACTCCTCACAGATGCAGCTTTTCCCCAGTCAGAGATGGCTCAACAAGGCAAGGTACTTGTGAGCTTTTGCCAGGATAATCACCTTTTCCTCTCACTGCTCCTTGGGCAACTCTGACCTTGTCTGATTTTTCAGTCTGCCGTGTTTTCTGTAATGAAGACTAGAATTCAGTTGTACATCTGGGACTAATAGCTTTTAAACCAAAATTCTTTCTCAGCTGCAATTACAGTCAGGTTGTCATAAACATGTAAGCAGCACAGTATAGAGAGGAGAGACATCTTCACTATAAAAGCCAATTTGCAAGCAAAACTTTGGGCTAATTTAAAAGTGCTGTTATTGTTATAGCTGGAGACTGATAGAGCTGTCTCAGAAGCACGTGTCAGTTCTGCAACTGACTTACTTAGAAACAACAGAAATCTATATTGTACAGAAGAGGGACAATAAGGCTATGCATAAAATATCAGTAATCAGTGGCAGTTGTGTTATTGTCATGGCAGTATGATTGCAGTTCAGTGAGGCAATAAAGAATTTTTCTTAATACCAACGAAATCAGATTATTTCAGAGAAATAATACGCTTTACTCTATAGTACAAAAAATACAGAGAACGGAACAGAATAGAACAGGACAGAGTAGAGTCGAGTCGAGTTGAGTCGAGTCGAGTCGAGTGGAATGGGATAGGATAGGATAGGATAGGATAGGATAGGATAGGATAGGATAGGATAGGATAGGATAGGATAGGATAGGATAGAACAGAACAAGATGTATCTACTTTGTTAATTAAAGACCATTCTACAGGTTCTCTGTTGTTGTAAATGGAAAAGCAACATCACTGAAGTCACTGCATGACTTTCTAACAGAGTCTAACTGCTTAACTAGAAAAAGGGGAATAAATAGGAGCCCAAAGTCAGAGGAAATGTTAAATTGGCAGGCAAAAATTGCTCTAGATTTGTTGTTTTGTGAGCTCTCTGCGGGTGTAAATTCAACTGAAGACCAAAAGTCATAGTAAAACAGGTGTTAATAATTCTATTGTTCCCAGAACTACCTTCCAGAATGAAATCTCATCTATTTTACACAATGCTCATGTATTTATCTCTCTCTTCCTTAAGCCATTCTTCATCATGTTTTCTGATGAACAGTTTTGCACGTATTAATTTAACCAGGATCTTTTCTTCTATTTATACAACTGAAGACTATACATATTTATTTTCTAGGTGTTCTCAGAGCAGTATATGTATCATCATTATGTCTTTATGATTGTTTAGCAACAATTTTTGTTCAGGTTGTATTTTTACCCACCATGTTTAAATGAATGTACCTAACTCACACAACCATTCATGACTGTGTTCTTCAATCTACTTATTTTGCATTCTCGTTCATGAACATTCAGATCTTGAGATGAAAGGCTCTTAATTGGTCTCTTGTTAAAACCAAGCTCTTTGGGTGTTGGGCTTTGGCTTCCTTTGCATTGCATTCATAAGATTATCTTTCAGTCATACAGTGTTAAAAATGCTATTGCAATTTAGTTAGTTCCAAAGCAGAACTGAAAGCTCTTTTTCAGGGTCATGTTCTTTAAACAGAGTCAGTGGGAATTAAGTTGCTCTGCAGACCCTAACATATTGATCATAGTGGGGTTTTTTTCATAAATGGC
Source organism: Oreortyx pictus (assembly GCA_036925125.1). Classification (NCBI taxonomy): domain Eukaryota; kingdom Metazoa; phylum Chordata; class Aves; order Galliformes; family Odontophoridae; genus Oreortyx; species Oreortyx pictus. The sequence goes on along the minus strand of JAUPFR010000003.1, from coordinate 80,741,307 downwards.
TACAATATACTTGGTGCTCATATTGAATTTGCTTTGCATAATGCACATCTCTCCCTCCAGAGTAGCAGGCTTTGTTAAGCAGTAGCTCATGACAGCTGTATCTAACTTTGTAAGAACACAGCAAGGGATCAGCTGACAGAAGGGGCATTTGTGCAATGACATCAAAGTGTGTATAGTTCAGTGTAGACAAACATCAGCAAAAGTTGGTGACACTGAAAACAGATACAAAACAGGCACCAGGAACTTTGCTGCCATCAGTAAACATGGTGCCACATCTGACTCCATAGAATCATAGAACCACTTGAGTTGGAAGGGATGCCTAAAGGTTACCTACTCCAGTTCCCCTACAATTAACAGGGACAGCAGACCAGATTCCTTGGAGCCCTGTCCAGCCTGACTGTGAATGTCTTCAAGGATGGGGCCTGCACCACCTCTCTGATAGCAACCTGTAAAAAAACTTCCTTATATTCAGTCGGAATCTCCTCTCTTTTATTTTGAAACCTTTTTCCCTTGTCCTATCAATAGACAAGTAGGACTTTTGCTGAAGAAATTATAGACATTGGTATTTATCTGCTGAAAACTTGGAAGCAGAAGCAAATTACAGAAAAGGTTTAGAGAAAGCATGAGAAAATTATTATCTGTAAACTCAACTAAATTGCCTGCTGTTTCCAGTGCATTTTGGTTAATATTTCTCTTAAAGAAGTCCTATGATAATTTCAGAGAAAAAAAAAAAGGAATATCCAGAATGTGACAAATGAAGCAAAACTCAAGAATATTTTCCATTCATCAACTATGTAAAACATAAGAAAACACATTTTCCTTCATTTCTGATAACTCTGTACAAAACTGCTGTTACAGAAGTGGCATCTAACTCCCCTAGTGAATATTATAAATACATAACATATGAAATCCATCTAATTCATGTTCATAGATCCAGTCATCTGTTAAAGGACTTCTGCAAAATTTGGAATTGAATACGAAAGCCTGTATTTCCAGGCCAAAAGAAGAGTCAGCAAAGGTTTAGAAAGTTATTATCCTGCCATTCCTATAAATTAATTCCTATAAATTAATAAATTATCAAAATCATTTGCCCTTTTACCATCCTTCCTTTAAATTCATTTGCTTACATATCTGTTATTTTTGCCACCTTCAATAAATTATTGAGGCATATGAGTACATAGAGTGGTAACAAGCTGTAATTAGGTAAAGATTTGGAAACAGAAGCTTTCCCTTCTTGCTTGTTGGCAGGTGTGAGATACATGATTATTATTGGCTAAACAAAGAATTAATGCTATAAGCACAGACAGTATCTTCAAACAGTGAAGTGCCGTCCTTAATATGCAGCATAAAGCATTCAGTACAGTTCAAGGTGCAGCAGAGCCTCTTTGATTCACAAAGCTTGTCTCCACAAAATTTATCTATATCTGTCATATTTGTGCTACATAAATGGAGCCACTTCAGTGTGCAGCTATCAAATGTAATTTTTAACTTAAAAAGCACTGCTTCACTTGTATTCATGCTATATATTCGATGAAGTCCTGAAAGAGAATAGTTTTCATACAAGCAGATGTGATGAATGAACAGCAGAATCAGCTGAGTCAGTAATCAATGACTGACTAAAATATACAGATGTCTGGGAATCCAATGAATTGATTTATTTTCAGAAATCACATCTCACGTTGAATGTAGTGTTTATCAGCATAAATCTTCAATACTGACTGCCAAAGATAGGGTACCAGTGGGGCTGTAAGTTATTTATTTGTGTGAACTCCCTGATTGATGTAGGTCGTATGAATTTCTATTCTCAAAGCACTAGCTGCATGGAAAAAATGTTTCTCTATGATTAAGAGAATTATTGATGTTTTCATTGTTAGACAGTAACATCTTCACAAGCAGTAGCAGATTCAATAGCTTCAAGTTTTAGGTAATTAGACCTTGTGACAGCATTTTGGATTCAGATCACATAATGAGACTCCAGGCAAAACACAAAACTTGCTGTGTGGAGAAGCTGCAGATTCACATAGAAATAATAGAACTTTTGCTTTCACAGTTCTGCTCGTGGTCAAAGCCTTGGCTCTTTCTGGTATGAAATCCAAGCTGAGGTACTCAGTCCACAGCCAGGGAAGCATCCATATGGAGAAACAGTCACCTCCAACCTGCTCACTCTGCCATCCTCTACTACCCCAGCCATGTCCCCTCCAATAAAAAAACAGAAAGCATAGAGGAGATATCCTTGTTTCTTTCTTTTAATTCTCCTATTACACATATTAACCATATTCCAGACAAAAGGCCTTTACATTTCACTCTCACAAAGAAGATAAGCAAAAGTAAAAATTCCTTTAAAAAACATAATAATTCTACCTCCTTCCATATCCTAAACACCTACCTGGTTTATTTTCCTTGAAAATCTCTGAATTACCTCTGAAGTATTTTTGCTCCCTTTCATACAAATGAGGATTAGTTCTGCATAAGAATTTTTTATCAAGTATTTTGCAAGAGACATACATTACTGAAGGAGATCTGCTATTGGCTTTAAGGGATATTTGTTTGAGTGGCTGTTGTTTCTTTTATTTGAGATAAAGTGGGAGAACATGGTAAGTGAAAAAAAAAAAAAAGAACTGAAGCATGAGGTCTGACTGACCTGATAAAATATAAATATCCACAGATATTTTAAAACAACATCACTTATACATTCCTGCCTTCTAAAGAGATGCTGAGGGTGTATAGATAGTACACCTCTGACTTATATATTTTGGCTTTCTAAGGGTTAATTATTTTAGCTTGGTAGTCTAATTCTGAATCTCAACCCTAGGTTTAAACCCTGGAGTGTGGATCTGAGAAATTGCCTTCTGCTAATCCAACTCCCCAGAGGCATTTTAGGTGATTACAGTCATTCTTGCTGTAATTTATATAATTATAGAAAATCTGATTTTTCTTGGCTGTCTTTTTTTTTTTTTTCCCATTTGTCTCTTGTTGCCTGGCCTGAAATAGAAGGTAGAGATTTCATTTACGCTGCTAGATATGTAACTGTATATATTTTCCCCAAGCTGTTGTATTGATTATGGGACACTGCGGTGATGATTTACCAAGTGACATGTTTAGAAAAACAGATCTGTGCTGAACTACCCATGCAGGCATATGTGAGAGTCAAGATAAGGGAAAGGAACAGCATTACATGCATCATAACCCCTGTAGAAGGGTGGAATATTACAGTGGTACAGAGGCTACAGTCAGTATATGCATTGCAATAAACAGTTCTTGTGAACAGGAAAGGAACTTGTGGATGGCTTAACAGAAGATAAACAGTGCAGTGAGCAATGCTTTTCCACTCTAAGGGAAACAAGCATTGTGGAGAGATGCTGTATTTTGTAATGAGACATCAGAGAAATTTAGAAATGGTACAAGTTTTTGGGATTTGAATTATCCGACTGAATTACCTTCTATCCTCAGATCACCACCACTCCATAAACCCTAATAGGTCATTTCTATGAACAGAGAAACAAGCTTCCTTAGATGAGAAGCAAGATGAATTAAATGTTAACAGATCAAATAATTCCTTGTCGTTGTTCTGGACAGTTTATTGGAGACAGGGTCCTGGAGGCATTAACAAGCATTAATAGCCCTGACCCATCTCACCTAGGGCTTCTACCCGACATGCTGCCCACAGGCTTGGGAACCTCAGTTTAGCTCAGGCTTGAGGGGTGATTATGGACATGTCTGTTGGTGACTGGGTTGTGTCTAACCATGGTTACCTTCACCAGACCTGATCCTGACCCATCTTTTGCACATAACATTGGACGTCCTCATCTCTACGGACTTGTCTGATGGTTCAGACTCTGCTTGCTATCAACATCCCTGTCCTGCATGTTTAAACAGGGGTAGAGTGGAATACTCCGTCCAGCAGTGCCCCTTTCCTGCCAGCTGTGTTATTGCGCTGCATCAAGTTTAGCTCTCAGAAAGCACCAGCCTTAGTGCCCATGTATGGGCCACTAGCAGAGGACAGAAGTCTTACACTTAGGCCTTCCCCGCCAATAGAGTTATTGGCGTGGCTGTATGGAAGGGATGGGCAGTGCAGCACAGGGGAGCAAGAGCATTTCATTCACGGTTAAAGGCCTGAGTCTTAGAGGCCTTTGAACTTTTCTTGTTGTCATAAACATTTTTTTTGGTCTGCATCCATAAGAACCTTCTTCTCATGGCCTAAGCTGCCGTGAGTTATGTACTATCTCCTCCCAGGCTTGTATCCTCATTCAGACCATCTCTCTTTCATAATGCAGTGGATGGAAGGGATGTGTTGGGATTTCTAGGAGGTTCTCAATTCCACACGTGAGCTATGCCAAGCTTTTAAGAGGCATAAAAATAGCAAAAAAAAAAAAAAAACAAAACAGCTGGGATTTACAGTAAACAAAACCAGATTGAAAGTCCTTGGCAAAACTCAGAGACAACAATTATGCTTAGAAGATACCAGAGTAAGGGTAGTTAATTGTCATTCCTATTTAAAACCTTAGCAAAGAGGTAATACAGCACAAACATGAAGTGTGCTTTGTAGTGCTTTGTAACGGCTCACACTGTGGAGAAAAGAATCATTATGGCCACAAGGTGACATAGAGAAGCCTATATTTAGCACTGTATGGAAAGTCAGTGACTTCATCAATTGTAAAAAAATATATAAAATAAAATAGTTCAAAATATATGTAATTGTAATATGATTTAAGGTGATGGAAGAGGAAGCAAAGCATCTTATTACAAATTGAAGACTTCATTCTAGCAATCTTTATCAATTGTGATGGAGAAGGGTATAGCAGATTATCAGAATTATCAGAAACTGAGACAATGTTACTCTGGTCCACTTGTGTACTATAGCTCACCTGGATTGGAGAAGATGCTAGTTCACATTTCTGCTCACCTCAGAAAAGCTCTGAAATTGAAATATTCTGAGGATGCTTAATCTCCTGTTGGAATCTGTCCACTTCTTGTCGAAAACTCAAATGCTCCATCAACTCTGGCATTGGCTCTGGTTGCTACATCGTGACACTGACTAAACTGAAGGCTCAAACTTTCACAATCAGGCCAGAGAAGAAGACAGCCTCTCTTGCATCATGGTAATGCCAGACTGTTCTACCACACCCACTGTATAGTCTGGATTTGGTGCTTTCTGACTTCCACCTGTTCCAGCCAATGACAGATAAACAGCATGGACAATGTTTTCCTAGATGAGGTGCCATCATAGCAGGTGTGAAACAGTGGGTCACCTCACTTGGTGCAGACCTTTATTAGTGTGGCATGCTGGCTCTTGCTTATTGCTGGTGAAAATGTGTAGCTTATTGTGGTGACTTTATTGGAAAACAGTGTTTTGTTGCTGAGATTTTCCTCTGTTGAATATTTTTTATGGTGCTTTTTGTATATTTTGTAGTTTCCATGTACATAAATAGGATTTCTTTTGGAGCAACCTACGTATATTATTTTCTTTAAACAAAAAAGGAAACAAAAATCCATCTCCTGTCTTCAGAGCTGCTCTGCTCTGAGAGCAGTCAGGACTTCAGTCTCCAGCTCTGTGAACACAGAAACTAAGGAGAGAAAAGAAAGGTAAGAGAAAGAAAAAGCTACTTCACAGTGCAATTTGTTTTGCTTTCTACCCAAGTAGGACCTATCCCATATCCTGCTGAAGAAAAGATAATATTTGTGGTAGCGGCTAGATAATATCCTCAGAACTGGGGATTTGGCATAATAGGGAATTTTGCTCTGCAAAGGGACTCACGGCTGTAATTCTCCCCAGCACTAAGTTTCACTCACCACAGCAGACTTTTGTTAGCTTAATAAGTAAATGAGTCATGTAATGTTTTAGTTACTTAAAAGAATTAGACTTCAACAAAAAAAATGTAGTGCTTGCTTTAATATTAGACTTCATGGTGACTGATTCACAGTATTTTTGTATTTATCAGTAATTAATTAATATCACGGTGCACAAAGTAACTAACATAGCTTTAAGCCACAAGACTCCTCTGGGTTTCCCTTCACTCTGTCATTCCAACAAAGAGAAGGTGAATGAGACATTTAATACATTTTTGCATCAAGGAATATTATTCCTTAGCAATTTCCTTGTACCAAAGAGCAGACAATACACAGTGCTCAGAATGATATTTATTTGTAGCAGTCTCCACTTCTTCATTTACATAAATTCCTATTATTTATATTTCTTGCCTTCTCCAGTCTCTCCCTCCCCTCCAGCTTTGTTTTTATTACAAGTGTTTGTATCTGTTGTTAGTGGTAAAATATGATCAGCCAGATATTTTGTTGTTGTCAACTGGATGTGGCCCTGTAAGCTCTGCTTGTCCCATCAAAAAATAGGCAGTGTGTCTGAAAAACAGAAGAAAAGTAATCACTGCTAAATCGTCAAGTGGGTTATTGCTTTTCTCACTCATTCCACTCCATCTCACCCCCACATACTAAAAAAAATCAAGACAAGCAAGGTTTTCAAATCATATACTCCTTCAGCAATAATAAGCTGGTTGATGCTTAAAGCCTTTCACCAACCTTAATCCCCTAAATCCCTTGCATGCCATAGCAAATTGAAATTCAGTTGGGGCTGTCCAGCCTTGTAAAGACAAACCATCCTTCATCAAAGAGGTGTCTGTATTGATAAATTGCTCCCTTCATACGCATGACACTATCCCTAAAAGTGATTTGTGTACATTAGGACAGCAGAAAAAGATGAAACGAAAAACCCTTAAGAGTAAACTAAGATGAAGAATAAAAAAGATTAGTTGGAGCAGTCAAGTAGCTTTTTACAGAATCGAATTTAGGGAAGAATCTTTCACTGCAGTCTCTGCAAGACACAAGTCCTGCATATAGGCACAGCGGATATCACTTACTGTGGATGTAAAACCCACTGTGGAATTGCTCAGATGTGCTTGCAAAGCTATTGAGGGGATGGGGTTCATGAGGGCAAAATACCAAGCAAATGGAATGAATTCTTCTGTTGTCTGATTGAAAGCAAACGTATTACAACATTAACAAGTATTTTGATTCCTGCTGTTCTGCTGCAGCTGGGATGAGGTCCTAAGATGTTGTGGTTTATCCAGCGTGCAGGCTCCTTTTCTCCTATGGAACCACAACTGTTGCTGCTGCTGCTTCTGTCTTCCAAATTGAACTTGCCTGTTCTGAGCAGCCATTCTTCACTGCTCTCTGTAGTGCTCCTAATGCAACATGTTTTGAGAAAGGCTAGTTCCTGTCACACGTTTTTGCAGCAACTACTACTGAAGATGTACAATGCTGTGCTGTTTCTGGTAACGTTCCCATATTTCTGCGATTAAGAAGTCTGAAGAAAAAAAATCTAAGACAGCGAATAATTATGTGGAAGATTAGTAGAGATTGGACAGTAGTGTGGAAGAGAGAAATATCAATAGCATTAAGGAGTAAGTTCTGTGAAGTGCTTGAGAGTATCTGATTAAAAGTGTGCAAATGACAAAATGATCTGCTGAATCAGAGCTTAGAGCTCAAAATTTCATTGCACACCTCTGCTGTTGCAGTGAGCATGTCTAAATCCAAGAGTCATCAAGCAAATTTCCGGATTGAGAAACTGCGTGCGTCTTGAACAACTATTTTTGTTTTCACCTGGATTATCTAGATCCCAAACATTGAGTGATCAGTTACTATTCCTAAAAATGTAGGAAATCTACTTTCCTAAATGCACATATGTAGTTTATACTCTGGTTTTATTTTAAATAATCTCCTTTTATAACTTGATAAAAAGGAAATCATTTCGTTGCTGTATAAAATTGCCTGCAGCATATTCTGTCCTCTTTAAATTACAATAGTAAAGCAGATTTGAAGCACATCTTTATCCACACAGAATTCAATGGAACTGAAAGGTGACAGTTTGATAGCATCTGTTTTAGTAGAATCATCTTGTGTTGCAGCAACCTGTACGTAAATACATATTTTTCAGCAAGTAGGATAAAAAATCTTGTTGAAGAATCTACTCTGTAAGTTCCCAGCCCCAAAGCATAAGGCACAAGAGAGCATTAACAGCTTTCCTGTGCAGAAAGCCCTCCTGTCTCCTGCCACAACAGATCTTAGGCTCTGTAAGCAGAGCAGCAGCAGGTAGTGGTGGCAAGTTATGGCAGAGCAAATTTTGCAGCTGTATTTTGAAATACTTTCTAGACTTTCACTTTCTTCAGCCATTCCAGCTGAGCCCACTGTTGTGGATACTTTGCAAGATCGACTACTGAGGATGGCATTTACCTGCTTAAAATGGTTCCCTGAAGAGCCAGAACAGTAAAAAAAAGAAAAAGAAAAAGAAAAAGAAAAAGAAAAAGAAAAAGAAAAAGAAAAAGAAAAAGAAAAAGAAAAAGAAAAAGAAAAAGAAAAAGAAAAAGAAAAAGAAAAAGAAAAAGAAAAAGAAAAAGAAAAAGAAAAAGAAAAAGAAAAAGAAAAAGAAAAAGAAAAAGAAAAAGAAAAAGAAAAAAAAAAGCAACACACACACACAAAAAGAAAAGAAACACAAATGATAAAAGAGAAATGATTTCACAAACAAGAGTGTTTTTAGAAATATGTGGCAAGTCTCTATGCGTGTCCCTGAAGGTTATCAGATCAGACATGAGAATTATGCTGATCCCTACGCAGACCCTTTGTCTTTCCTTAAGGTTGGTGACTCAAATCATAAAGGACCTTGACAAACAGAGGTGATTGGCATTCTCCTCATTCAAACCTGATGTGCCTCAACCATATTTCCATGATTCAATTTTGTATGCATGATCTGAGTTCTTCTACGATGCAGTGCTCAGAGAATTCAGATGGCTTTGTACACCTGATTAATTGCTTAACTAAACCAGCAGTCTTCCCTTTTTCACTTGTGAATCAGAATCTCAAGTAAATTCCTCTATGCGTACAGATGTTTACTTTAAATGTAATATGGGTGCAGATGTATAAGCTAAACTAACTTACGCTACTTGCTTTCTTAATTTGCTATTGCTATAAAAGCAAGTAGAGAAAAACAAAAGGAAAATGTGATGCAAAAAATGCTCTCTTTCCTAAGAACATTGTGGTTGCAAGTGCTCTAGACAAAACAGAATTTAGAAAGGAAGAAATGGCAGCCCATAGATATTACATGGTGTGACTAGGAATTATTTGTCTTCGCAGCCTTGTCACTGCTGCGCTGTCTGTTATAAGTACCTTTATGTGTACATTATTACTCTGTTATTAATTAAATACTGGAGTTTGGGTATTTCATTTATTTCACATCCCTGAAAATTATCAAATGCTGATCATGTCTTTAAAATAGTAAAAAAGGACTTTCATGTAATATGAAGCTCAGCACTCCTGCACTTCCTTTAGCCCATTTTTCTTGTGACATGGATCTTTTCATGCATACGTCTTTTATTTTAATTGCCTGAAAATCAGAACATACGCACTCTCTGTCATTTCTTCATCTCATTACATTTGTATCGCTAGTTGGAAGTTTTATTCAGATAAATTCAGTGCTCCCAGAGGATCACTTACAGAACGTGAGATAATAACTAGTTGAAATGTTGATCTTATTGATAGATGTTGATCTCTTTTATTTCATTCAGTAGCAGTCATACTACATAAGCACAGAGTCAGTAGTTGGGCCACATACACTACAACCACTACACAGGTGGCCTTGTAATTTAAAGAAGATAAAGATCTTGTAATTTAAACAAGCATAAGAGATAGTGGGAGAGAAGCACTGCAAGTATTCCCATCTCACACACACAGAGAAAGGGACAGAGGGCTAGATTCACAACATGCCTATCCGAAGTGCAGCTCAGATGGGTGCCTCTCTTCCCTCTGCTCTATGCTCTCAAAGACATCAGAGGCAGAGCCAACATATCTGGAACATAGGACTTTTCTGTAAGTGCCTCTCTCTCCTCGTAAATCCAGAGGAAACCAAGGGAAACCATGCTCCCAACCAGACCAGTCTCCCTCAGCACATAGAGGGCATATTTTTAACAACACATGATTGGTGAAAGGTGTTGGAGGCTCCCCAGGGAGCTTTTTGCTAGAGTCCTAATTCTCATGAAAATAAAATATCTGGATGGATTTAACAACCTGATCTGCACTTCACATCACAACTGTTTCTCATTGCTGTAAGGGAAACACTTTATCTACTCTTCTGTTGCCCCTGAGCAGCACCCTTAGCTCCCTGTCCATCAACCAGACCTCTTGAGCTCCATCTCTCTCCCTTTCACATCAGCTGATAGACAGCAGAGCCAAACTCAATGATCCCTGTGGGTCCCCTCCACCTTGGGCTGTTCCAGGAGCCCCTTCTTGCCTGCAGCCCATTCTGCCAGCTGAGGTTTAGGTGTCAATTAGATTCATGCAGAGCTGGCCCTCCTAGCTCCCAGGTAGAAGTCCCCACTGAGGTCTGCTACTGCCACCCACTCACACCTCCCCAGATGTCTTGAAGGAGTAAACTGTTTGTTTAATCTCTTTGCCTTTCCCTGACGGCCAGTAATGAAATGCTGCTCTTTCTGGGATAATTTCCTGACTATTTGCTAAGATTCATCTCCGACATTTCATTAAATATGATCATTTAACTGTACAAGTACAAATGTATTTTTAATTTAGCTTACTGCAGATATTATAGATGTGGGGAAATGAATTCGCATTGCTCTAGGACAAATATATCATTCACATATGAATGCCACAAAAGAACAAATTATTAAAAATTACTGAAACTTCCACAAAGATTTATTCTTAACATTTCCATTTTCAATCTCAGTGCCAGTGAAACATATAGCTTGTCACTATATCATACATGGTATTAGGAAGAACATTTGGAAGATTTTTCTGAGTATCTCAGCATTTCAGTCTTAAATTTCATGCCAAGTAGCAAACTCTGTTTTCAGAAGGAAAGGTGAATTCAGCTGAGGTTTGTTTGGGAAAGCTTAACTCCCCAAGTAGACTTCTATGTAAAGAGTCCCCCAACCCGCACAAAAAGCTATATTAATTTAATGAAGATAAGCCCAGCTGAAGAGATATAAATTAAATATTGATTAATCTATCCAATGTATCTTCCATCCATTGTGTTTTGTAGACCATTTTTCTATCCCAAGCTGGTTACAAAGAGAGACGGCTCGGACTCCTGTATATGCCTCAGATACTTTTGGATTTTATAAAAAACTGGAAGTGAACAGTTTTGGATAGGATTCCTTGGGATTTTCTTCTGTTTTAGGACTGAATACTGTTGTTCTGTTGAAACAAAAAGTTACTATCAATATACTGGATGTTTTAATACTAAAGATGTATCGTATCAGTAAAATTTCCCAATACCCAGTTTGGAAAGGACTGTAGGAGAACTATTTAGTCTATCTTTAAATAAAGAAGAGAAAAAAGAATTGTCTCTGCTTCTGTAGATTACAGTTTACTTTTAGAAAGTAAACAACTTATCAATCTAATAGACAAGTTGATTGGGCTGCTAAATACTTGCATCTTGAACCATCATTTTGTTTTACTTCTGCACTGTATAGGGAGTTCTGGATTATTACCCTTATGCTTATATAGCAGAGGAATAGTCACAATAATACAGTAGAGAAAAAATCCTAAATTGAAATTAAAGGAAAAAAAGGCTTGTTGCTGACATGGGAAAAATGTATTTTGTTTCATACTGTTTCCTTGAAATGTAATATTTTTAAATTCTCTTCTATGAATTGCTTATTTCTTGCTGTATGAATATTAAAAATGTATTAGTATTTTGAACATCATTTTCCTGCCTTCACAAAGAGCAACTTTACAACACAGCTGCTTTAGGTGTTTTTTCTGAACTTGAAACATAATACTGAGAATTGCAGGATGGTGCTCCCCCTGTGACTCAGAGCTTCTAGAGATCCCCTAACAAACAATCTTATTTCTTTCTGCCAAAGACTGATCTGCATGGCTTACAAATCTGTGTGGCAGACATCTCTGAAGTTCATTTTGAAAAATCAGGGCTCCATGATGTGCTTATCTTTAAGCATTCCAATTACTGTCCTTGCTTTCAATTTTGCTCTGTGCTCAGAAATGAGTGAACACACTTTTCTTTTTTATAGTGTTGCTCCTATAAACAGTATGCCAAACCGCTCTATTGTATCAAGGAAAATGATAATAAAGAGAGAAACTGAAAAATACTGCCAACAGATAACAATGTTCTGCCATCAGTCTCAAATTCTTGTTGTAAACAGACTAAACCATGATACCTTTTTTCTAGTTAAGTATGTATCCAGCTCTCAGTGGAGTGAGTTTTGGATGTTAGGACTGGAAATTTTGGGCAGTGAATTTTTTTAAAAAAGCTGTGGTTACACTGGGAGAAATGTGTACAGGACGAAGGCTATTGGAAGATCCTAGTATTTTCAAAGGAGAAAAGAAATGAAAAAGGCAGTGCCAACAACAGCACAACTTCTGAGTGTTTTCAGCACTTTTTCCTTGCTTTTCCTGGACTGTCTTACACACTGCACACATGTAGCCCCACTGAATTCAATTTTGGCAGCTCAAACCAATTTGAAAGTCCTGCCTCTGGTGTTCACAGACCACGCTCCTACCGAGTTCAGTCTCAATTTAAATGACAAAACAAACAGTAGTGAGTAAGCAACTCAGGATATAGCCCAACTTCATTTTAGTGCATTTTTTTCTCTTAGAAACAACTGTCCAAATGGAGTTTTGCTGGAGTGCCCTCCCCAACCTTCAGCTGTCAATGGAGGATGGATGGTTCATCAGATATAATAAAGAGACGCTAGCAGAGATCTATAGTTCAGAACTGGATCTCACTGACTGTATGTGAGCGTAGGTATCAGCTGAACTGAGAAGCCCGGGTACACCCTTGTTAATGCTGTTCATCTGTTATGCCAAATATTGATAATAATGACAGATATTTGAGGGAAGATCTATCAAAAAAGGGGATCTGTGAGTTGCAAGTGATCCATCTATTCCAGGAGATACCTGACAGGTTTGCTACTTCTTTGTCTGACTGAGATAATACAGTGTAGCCAAGTAGTAAATGTAAAAAACAACACAAAAAAACACTTGCATTTCACCAGTGGTCAATTCTATATGGCCATAATCCCATCTTGCCTAGTTTGTCAAATTAAGTGGAGAAGGGGGACACCTGAATAATGATGTTTTTATAAATTGAGTTTGTGATTGGAGAGACAGTAATTCCTAGGTAAAGGGAATTGCAGATGCTTGAGGAAAAGACAAGGGAGCTAAGTATCAAATCTCATTGAGTTTCAACTGCTGTGTTAGTCATCTAATTGTGCTGCAATAAGAAAGCTGCTTTTTAAAGAGCCTACAGCATTTTTTTTTACCTCAATAACTTTTGACCAAGCTTCCTTGGCCTTTTTTTTTTCCTTTTTTTTTTTTTTTTGCCCAACTATGGCCTTTTCTAAAGAGAGAGGGGACGTTCTCATGCCTGAAGTCTGTCATAGCCTCGACTTGCCACAGCTATGCTTTGTTTATTTTCCAGTACCAGTTTATTTCCAGTATCAGCAAGTATTCTGCTGTTTTCAAATTTGTTTCAAGATGCAGGGAATAGAAGAAAGCAGAGGCTGATCTTAAAGTTTGTTTTCTTCTTAGGATGGAGCTAGTGGAAAAATTGTCCTGATATTTGACCAAGCAAATTACGCCAGCTAGTAGGTGCTTTAATTTGTATGCCTGAGGCTTAAACAATGCCACATCCACTTAGGGACCTGAGCATTACTGCTCTGCTCCTGTTACAGTTAGTGATATCGAATCATGTTACTGTGGTTTTGCGTCTGTAAGTCCTACTGGCTCTGAATGTGCTTATGTGTACATTTCTAGCGTGGGGAATGGGGGATGAGAAATAAATCTAATGGTGATGGAGAAGAAGTGAAATTTTTAATTTGAATTAAATGATCCATCGGTAGATGTTTGTGGAACAAATGAACAGACGTGTCACAAGTAATCAAAAGTTTAGGGTCTAGAATTCTACTAATCCAAATTGATCTTGAATGCAGTATGTCAAAAGCTTTAGAATTGATAGGAGAACAGTCCTAGATCAGCATGACATGGCAAACAACCAGATGAAGTGCTGAACTAAATAAGCCACACTAATACACAGTAGAGCTCATCTATTTATTTTAACAGAAATACCTATCTGTAGCTCTTGCCATCAAGATTTGTGCCCCAAAATGCTGTGGTTTGTTTTATGGAAGTTCATCATGCAAGCATGTATTATTGGCATAGAGGTCACCTGACTGAGTGCTTCTTTCAAGGATGTTGTATATTCTCAATGTCTTGAACACAAACTGCAGCACCAAACCAATGCATAAGTTATTCTTCCATCTTCTAACTGAAGTTATCACCATGTATTCTCTAATTACGAGCTGCATATCTCATCTACAGTTAATGCTCCCATGCTGCTGGTATTCTTCCCAAGTGACTGCAGATTTGCAATGGATTGGCAGTGAATTCTGCTACTAACAGGACAGGGGAAGAAGCAGCAAGCACCAAATTTTCAAGGCCAAGAGTTTGCATACTACTTGCCATTGTCTCCTTTAGGATGTCTGTTCTCCTCTATGGATATAAAATACTAAAAGGAACCTATTATGTGTCTATTTCCAACAAATGTCATGGTAATTTACATGACCAAAGAAGGACAATAGCAATTGCAGGAATTCCCAGAAATATTTGTTATGCAAAAATGTGGATACTATAGAATCATAGAGTGGCTTAGAATGGCTTGTGTTGCAAGGGACAATAAAGAGCATCCAGTTCCTGCTATGGGCAGTGTTACCACCCACTAAATCAGGCTGCCCAGTGCCCCATCCAATCTGGCCTTGAAATCCAATCGATAAAAGACAGGAGTGAAAACTGGAGATCTGAGTTCTGTTGGTACCTGTGCTGAAGATGTCCCATATCTTCATGTTTGACTCTGTCAGTTCTGTGAATGCAGATTTTCCCCTCTGTGAATGCAGATTTTCCCCTCTGTGAAAAAGGAATATTGCCATTTGGAGGCATAGGTATTTTCTGCCACCCATCTTGGAGAGGATACCAGATTTGGATGCTGCAAGGCTCCATTCACTGAAGTTTTTAAGTCTTGAACACTTAAAAATGAGTAGGTGTATATATGTGGATATCAGATTTAAATTTATACCAAGCAAATCCTTTTTACACACAGTGATTATACACCATACTGGACATTAATAAGGGCTGTAGTTACACCGGTGATAACAGCATGGCAACGATAATGAGCACAGCTGAGTGTACTCTGGACTGACATGTAAAATGCTGTCTGCCTCAGAGAACTGGACTCCATCGCCTATTTCAGTTACAGAATGTGCTGTCACACAGTCATGGCTTACATAATTTAGTTATAAATGATCTGTTAATCCACACAGTATCAAAAAAAAGAAGCCTAATGATGATGATGTAAATAGCTGCAACAACCTGTTAAAGAGAGGAAGGAGCTGGCAGGGAAAAATCCACGTGCCATGTTTAAACTCAACAATATTAGCAAAAAACCTGCCAGCATTCTGATTAGCGATGCTTTAAATGGAACTGGAGATTTCTCTGTCCCCAGTCATACAGAGTGTCGTGCAGTCAAAGCCCAAATATCTGTAAAGACACTGTAGTGTCAACTTGTGGAGTTTGACTGCATGGTCATTGCCCCCTGACTGCCAGGACAGCATACACACATTCACACCAAGGCTCTGGGGAAGCAGGCATGGAGCACAGGACAGACTATGAGAACTTGAACACACTGCCTGGCCACAAGTCATCTTCCTATGGGGATGATACGGACACCACAGATGTGACTTATAAAATGATAAAGAAAAGAGATTTTCAAATCTGGTAAAAGCAGTATCAATAATTTCATGAAGAACTTCATGACAAGAAGTACTTCACGTGAAGCTGAACCATAGGTTTCGCATTAGCAGGGAGTGATGGATCACCTCAAATTTAAATTTATTAGAAAGCAATCAATTTTGCCTAGAAAAAAATGACTGTTACAGTGTGTAGTAGAACCAAGTGGGATGAAAAGCAAGTAACCACCAGCTAAAGTGAAAGGCTGATACCATCAACAAAGACTGAAATGTTTTTTGGTCTTGCATTCCCCTCCTTTACTTTAGAGGGATCTGAATTAGAATTCTAAACTGACATGCCACTGTGAGCAACCCCTGGTAAAGGAACAAAGAAGATACTTTAAAGGTTATTTAACTTCCCATAGCAAGTGCCCTTCAGGTCCCACATGTGAAGTGAACAGGTAAATCACTATGACAGAGTCACTTTTAAGAGGCACTTTTTTGTGTATTTACTTTTGCAGTTTTCTCCTTGTCATTTTTTGAAAAGCCCAGTACCCATCATCAGCGAATTTTTGAGTCTTTTATTTATGCAATGATAAAAACAATTACTTTCTGCATACATCCTGCTCTTGCATAACTCATGCCTTTCTTTAATTAAAAAAGTAGTAAGTGAAGTATTAATAAAATAATCACCCTGTCTTATCTGCTGCTGCAGTAGCTTTACTGTGTTCACCCAGATGCATGCTCTTAACAGAAATCTTGTTAAAATGTAAGCTGAAACAGCATTTTAATTCCATCAGTCACTCGCAAAAAGTCTGCGCGCCGCCTCTGTGGCAAGATACAGGAGCCTTTTGCCTTTATTTTAACCATCTTCAAACCATTAATTCAAACTGATACTTAAGCTTTTTTACTCACGTGATGTTAAACATAACTGCTGCTCCAAAAGTAATACCTCCTATTTTATTATGTTGCCCCACGACATCAGAGGCAGATGTTGATGGTACAGCCGTAAAGGTTGAACCTTCCCACCAATATCCCACTACATATTGTTGCTGCGTAACAACTGGCAGTAGAGGGACAGTCTGACAGAATAGTGTCTGACATGGAAGGGTGGATGAAGCAAAGGGGTGGAATTGAATTCTTCTATGTGGAAAAAATGGCACTCATTGACATTCATTGACACTTGCTGAATGTTTCTGGTCACCAAACAGTGGATGTGGGGACAGTGAGGCGATGGATGGTAACAGCAGTGGCAACAGAGACAGTGGGTCACCTCCACTGGTGAAGATTTTTATGAGCATGGCACGCAGGCTCTAACTCTTCACTGGTAAAAATGCATAGCTAATGGCAGTGACTGTGCTGAAAAGTAGTGTTCTGTATGTAGCTGAGAATTTGCTCTATCAAGCAGTGTTATTGCGCTCTATTTCTATGTCAAAATTTCCATGAAATTAAATAGAAGGCATTACTTTCAGAGTGACACACACAGAAAACACTTTCTGTTAAGTGTTTGCTTGACAAAACAAAATAGGGACAAGTTGGGGATTCTATGAGTTATGAATCTATGCCTCTTACGAATTCTAATTTTACTGTGAAATTAAAGTATCATTAAATGGATCAGAGTAAGTAGGATCTGCAATGTACCATTATCTGTGATGACCACCTTGGAGAAAACATGACCCTTTAAACATCAGTGCTATCCTGTTGAAATGCAGACCCTGTGTAACCCCCACTGGCTGAAATCAGGCAAGCAATCCATCCTTATCCATCCTCATCCTCTTTTTTATTTTTATTTTTTAATGAGAGGAGGAACTATGGAATAAAAAATCCTCTGTAGGAAATAAAAGTACTGGCTATGGAAACATGAAGGGCTGACACAGCAATACTGGAAGCATGAGAACTAGAGGAATTTATACTAATTGTAGGGAAAGAATTTAAATCAAACAGGAACTGGATGCAGAACAAATTCACTTTGAATGAATAAAGATGGAGGATCAATGATCCCAACAGAAAGTTATGATGGAAAAGAGGTTAAGGAATGGCCTAAATCAATGGTCTTTTGGGAGTGACATAAAACTGAGGCAGGAAAAGCATACAGAGTTTATTGCTCAATCCAGATCTGAATTTTTCATGTTATATAAGAAGAGAATAATTAGTTTTAAGGTCTTATATAAAGTGCATGTGCGCATCATGTCTTTGAAGGGTTAAATTAGAAATGCTAAGTGCCTGATGCATATGCATTCCAGGGAAGAATGTAATTAAGATACTGGGGAAGTAACACCCATCTGGAAAAGCCGAAGCAGACAAAGCAAGGACTTATTTTTTGTTTTAAGTAATAACAGAACTACATGATGGAAATAAGATGAAAAGGAAAAAGGGAATCTTTACAATGTAATAACCGAGTACACATGAAGCCTAAATCAATACTCACATATTCAGCTACTCTGTCAGGTTTTACATATATGAGAAAAGCATAAATCCTCAATCTAGAAAGCTTAAAGAGGAAAGTTTCAGCAGAACAAGTAAACACTTGCTGTAGAAAAGTTGATTTGCATATTACAAGGCACCTTTATTTAGCTCCGAGTTGTGTTTGATTATTCTGTTTAGCAATTTCTCTTTTCTTCAGATAATGGTATTAAAGGATGGTAAATTAGAAAGATCTCTTGCAGCAAATCCCAAATCCTTGCTGCATATATGACTGTAACTGTAAAAGAATGAATTATTCTTTCCTCAGTGAAAGGATGAACTGTAAAACATGAGAAAGAGGAGATGTGGAAGACAACAACTAGCTAAAATGTTCCTGTAAAATAATCAGTTGTCCAGAAGAATCTGCTGCTCTAAAACAATTCATCTCAGAATGCCTAAAATTGAGTAAAACTGAATATACCATTTGGGTATTTTCAAGCAAGATTTTTCAGATTTTTCTTTCTGAAGCTCTACATTAAATTTTGAATGAAGCAGACAAGGAGTATGTAATTTGGCAAAACCCCAGCAGTGCCAACTAAATCTATCAAAATACTTTTAGCACGTTTGAAATGGTGGAGTGAGTTTATCCTGGCTCAGTGCTTTGCATCCTATTGCCAAAATGTTTTTGATCTAGAATTAAGTGCTCTATTGTGAGATTTACCATGGCCACAAAAGTACTCAGCTAATAGCTTTTCTCTCCTGCATTTCCACCTCAGTGTTGAACTGGAGTGTGGCCACTGCCCCAGCACATCTACCTATAGAGAAGTGTCTGCTCAAATGTAATCAGTGCTTTAAAAAGAAAAGGTGCCTTTCTGTTGTCATAGCTTGTCATAGGGGATTGCTGAAGCTCAAGGGCTGCTGGTATTCCGACTAACGCTTAAAGGATAGGAGCAGCCTGAAGTGCAACACTGAAACACTATGTTGAATAACTGCAACTCATTCCCATTAAAGCTTAAATTTTCTGATTCTCAGCAGGGTAAGTAACCCATCTGGGGCTCCAGGTAGCCATAGCTGACCCCTTACATCACCTGAAAATGTCTGGCAAGCCCAAGCCCTTGGCTGTAGTCCTCCTGGTCCCTGAGGCGCTTCAAAACATGAACAGAGAATCGTAAATGTTCTACAAGGTCTGGGAAAAGTACAGTCACCATCTCAAAAGTGACTGTGATACGGTCTGAACTTCCAGGTTTTTATCATAAATCGGTAAAAGAGGCTACTTTTATTTTGTGCAATACTAGGCACACTGACAGTGATTAAAATAGCAGGTAATGACAATAATGATGGTACAGCTATGTGGAGACAAGTCAGTTCCGACCAGAGAAAAGTCAGTAAAGCAGGAAAAAGAAAGCTGATATCTGAATTTATTAAATCCATTCAGACTTAATAGATGCAAAAAGATGCAGCCTTGTACTGTACTCAGACAGCTACCAACTCAGATGGAGATGGACTGCCACGTGCAATCAGCTGCAAGGGAATCAGACACAACAACCTAACTTTTCTTTTTCTCTGCTTTTTCCTCAGCATTTGCAAAACTTTTCTGAATTACCAAGATCAGCTATTCTTTCCCTTGGTCAGGGTTGGCAGAATTTCAGTCATGATTTTGATAACAATTAATTTAAGCATAGGACTCTGTTGTTAGCTCAGTCAAATAGTGAAGTTATTGCACTAGGTCAATTGTTTAATTTAAAAATTATAAAGTTTGTTTTCCTAGAGACTTTTTTAATAAAAATCTATCTTTGATTGCAGCTAATTGTCATCTCACAATGGGAGAACTGCCAGTGTGAGAGGCAAATTAACAGTGAATCCCAACACATTTTAGGAAAACTCTAGGACATACTACAATTACTGCTCAGTTACCATTTCATGTGGATAGGTAAACCTCGTGGAGTCCAAGATTTTTAAAAATCTACTGATCTAGGGGCTGTGCTCTATATGTACCTAGTACTTCCACTGACTTCACTAGTCTCTACTGTTTTATTGAGTTTCACAAATAGATTCTGTGAGTGGGATCTTTTACCAACAACGAAGTCATGTCCAATCTGTATGATGTACAAAGTCAAACACTGAGAAAGAGCACTTGCAATTTTATTTAGCTCCATTATGGGCTGCAGTCCTGCAGTAGATTCACCCATGTGGATAATCATGAAATTCTCTGCTCCCAAACCAGTTCTTATAGGGGAAAAAATGAAGTGGCAATGCCACTATAAGCAACATGTTGGCTGCACAGAAGAAAACAATCTGATTAAAACCCACTTTGCTGCCATTTGAAGTAACTTCTTATTTTCAAGAATACATGCATTCAAGACTTCAAACCTTTTAATTTCTTTAGTTATTCTGTATGCCATACTGCCTTCATGACTACCCATTTCCTGGTAATAATTTGTAAGAGCAATTTAATATCAAATAATAGAATAATAGAATCATAGAATGACTTGGGTTGGAAGGGACCTCAAAGATCTAATTCCACCCCCAGCCTGCAGTTTACAGCGTTCCCAACCACTAGAGGAACCCATCAAGCCTGGATTTATTACCAATTTATTACTAACATTTTCTTTTTTCCTGACTCAGACTAAACAAATGCCACAGTGGTGTGAACGGTCAACATAAGGCTTAGTCAGATTATTGAGTTTTGAAGTGGTTTTGGTTGCCCTCAGAATGCCTGGTTTTTGCTCTCTAAGTGAAGTGTGAAAGGACTCTCACGGATGCCCTCAAATAACAGGCAGTGGGTTGATACAAAATCAGACCCATCCAAACAGTCATTTTGTCCTTCTTGAATGTGAGCCCATAGGTTGCTGTTAAAAAAACAGCATTATAATGGTTGCGTTTAAGAAGATGCTTCTATTGACAATATACATAAGATGTACAAGGCTCTGCTATTGTGTCTTATGTTGCAAGAATAGACAGATTAAAGCCAAAGCTAAGAATGTGCCAATTAAAAAAAGCAATTGGCAACCTTAAAGAAAAAGAACCGATCCCCCACCTTACTTCCTTATCATCAGTAACGGACAGTAAGCAAGAAGAGACAATTACTCTTTTCTGAGCTACAGAAGAAAATGATTGTGCAGAGCAGTTGAACTGGATGGCTCTATCAACCATCCTTACTAGCAAGAAGAAAGATAATACCTTTAATATTTTGCCAGGATATGCCAGCCCTGGGGTAAGCTGCAAAGGCTAATCAGCCAGTGTGACAAGCAGCTGAGGTGCTAAATCAGCTAAGAAGGTACTTATTATTTTTAAGTATAATCTTAGTAATACATTTTTTTATTTCATCTATTTGTAGATTTGTTCTATCATTACATGTGTATTATTTCCAATCTAACTGTAGGTTTTTACCCTTAAATCTTTTCTAAGGATTTAAGAATCTGACAAACTACAAAGCATCCCAGCTTTTTATCCCTGAACTCAGAGAGCAGGAATACTCTTTGCTGTGCTTGGCATCCCAATACCTTTATCCGTGGTATCCAAGGAGTATCAGAGTGCTGAACGCCTCAGACAAGCCAAGAAATGATAATTCAAGGGGCATGTGAAAGAATCAGCTCCAGTGGCATGTATAAGGTTGATACATTCCCTGGCTTTAGCAGAATGTTTGGGAACCCATCTAAAGTTTAGGATACTTAATTTCATCACAGAGTATAGTACTACACAGTGTTGTTGGTGTTGTTGTTGTTGTTGTTGTTTTATGTAGCTACTTCCTTGAAAAATAACTACAAACCATTTGAATACTGTATTGCTAACTGATAGTTTTGAACAAATTTTCTTAAAAGCAATACTGAAATTACCATCCAAATGTGAACAGGTGGAATTGTTTGTATTAAGAGGGCTCTTTATTCCTTCATTACTAGTAATCATTGTAAATCACAATCACAATAATGCACGTTCAAGATCTCATCCCTGCTGAGATTTGATTTCTTGTTTTTACACATCCATTCTCATCATGAGCTTTTTAATTTCCTCACTAGCAACAGTTGAAAACAGTATAAGAACCTCTGCTGACATGAGCCATGTGAAATCATATCCTATATCCTCCCTTACACATCTGTGTACAGGAAATATGTGGCAGTGTGCTGACGGAGAGTATCAGGCAGCCTCAAGTCTTTTCTTCCATTCATCAGTCTAAGTTATCTCACTGTGGTATCTCAGCCTCCTGAAACATATGTCTCTATGCCTTTTGACTCTTTGATACCACTGATGAAGTATCTTTCTCATGTGTGCATAGAAATAGAAAAGAGAGGATGGAAGTTCAGAGGTGCAGCATAGCTGCATGTCTCTACAAAGAAAGCAGAAGAACACAGAGCAGAGATTTGCTTGTTCTTGGTTTCCTGCAGATCTCAAGCAAAGTTTAAGATACAATGAAGAGCAAGCGTGAGAACCAGTACCTATGTACAGATGAAGGCAACTTGAGTGGGGAGTTCAAGCACAATTTTCTTAAATAATCTAATTCCATCCGTACAAAAAGAAATGAAAAAAAAAAATCTTTATGTGAACTTCAGTAACACATTTTTATCTTTATGTTTAAACCTTAATAGACAACATTCGAAAAATACTAGGATTTATTGTTGCAAGGGAGATGTACAGAGAGATAGACTTACTAAGACCACAGCTTCCCTCATATTTTGTGTTAACTCCCAGCAAGCAGCCTACCCTGGTTCCCGCTAAAGCACTAAAATAGAAGGGGTGATGTTAGTGACTCCCAAGCAAGTGGGTTTTGCTGGTTAACTTGCTGGCAGAAGGTCACAGCGTACATCAGCAAGATCACACACAGAAGGACAAAAGGAAAAGAAAGCTCACGCCAGATGAGTGGAGGGGTCTATCAAGGAGAGAATCAAAAGAGAAATAATTGCTAGGAAGTTTTCTTAGTGTGTTTCCAACTTAGGCACATGCATAAATCTACTGAAGAGAAAGATGACAACCAATAATAATGCTTTGCTAGAAAGGCAGGTCTAGGTCAGGGCTGTGCTCATGCTGGTCAGATCTGATTGACTGTGACAAACAGTGCTGAGTAATTGCTCTAATCACTCCGGTAGGCTTTGTACCTTGGCCCAGCAGAAGAATGATGCAATAACTGGCTTCAGAAGCCTGTCGCGCCCGCAACCTGACATCTCTGACAGCAGCGCATTCGTTTTAATGGGAGGGTTATTTGGAGTTGCTGCTGTTCAACAGGGGAGAGCCCGATGAGTAGTCCTAAGTTGGGCACAGATAAGGGCCTCATTAAAGTGCTCAGGAGTACTCATTTGCAGGTTGACTTGCTGTGATGATCAGTTGGTGGAAAACTATAACAACGAGAAGCACAAAAACATGTCATAGAGCATCGGATGCAGGTTTGTGCTTCTCTAGAATAGTGAACAATTAGGGTGGTGTGTCATCAAAACTTTCATGTCAACAAAGCAACACATTCGCTTTAAATGAGACAAAGTCAAATCTACTTAAAGAAAACTGAAACTGGAGCATTCCTCCAGAGTGCATGCCACTTCCGGATGCCAGACTGCTTTAGAAGAGCATCGGTGAGAGACTCCGTGGGGAATCTGCAATACTCCCCGCTCTTCCTTGCTTTTTCCCCCCCTTGACATTTACATACTCTGCTTAGAGGAACAGAGTTACATGAAATCAATTCTCCCCCTTCTCCCCTCGAAAGCAGAACAAGCAGCTAGAAGTACTTCGACCAATTCAGGATGCCTTCAGAATGACAGCGTGCAGTTTGCCTAGTTGTAAAGCAAAGTTATGCTTCTGAAGCTCTCCAGCCACCCCATTCTCCTAGCTATTTGCTGCCCCTGGAAGCACAAAGTGCTTAGGGCTCTCCACTACACAAGGCTGATGCACACATTAGGTGCCCAAGCTGAACTTGAGCATCTGGTATGCTGACTGCCACAAGACGCATCTGTCTTGCCAACAGTATGCACTCCATGATTCTACTGCCCACTCTCTCGGTATCAAAAGCAAATGCTGCTTGCAGGAATGCACTCCCAAGTATTTCATCTGTAAACACAAAATGAATTGTCATTGAAACGTAGAGCATAGACTCGTATTACAAGAGCTAAAATGTTTAACACATGGGTGAGTCCCCTCTGGGGGACTAACACTTGGCAGGGCTGGACTCTCTTAATAACATGAAGTTCTCCAATGGAATGACTACAGTAGATAATACTAAGTGAACGTTAGCAAAAGACATGCTGGCAAACACTTCATTTTCACTTGCTCCTGTATGTGTGTATGAAAGGAGGTCAGGCTACTTGACCTTCAGGGAATGGGTGGAACTGCAAATTCAGCAGCACTCATTTGCACAAAAAAAAAAGCCCTCATTTTGTTTTAAGCATTCATTTCTCCATAACAGGGGAGATCTGGAGCTGCCCTGTAGGGCGAGTTGGTTTTATATCACCTGACTCCTGTCAAGCAGTGCAAGCGGGGATTCTACTTCACATTTAAAATGGATTTTGCCTCAATTATTTACTTGATTAAGGTTCTCTGCTTTTTATGTGTGTATAGGAGTGCATGTGCACACATTAGCATGTGGATGAGAGAAAAGAAGGAGCCTCAGAGCACATGAATGATGAGCATCTGTCAGCTGAAGGAGTGTTGAGCCTGCCTCATAGGTAACCGGTGCACAGAAAGGTGGGACGTTCTTGGGAAGGCAGCCTGATTGCCTCCCTTCAGATGTTTTATCTAGGAAAGGTGAATTTGAACAAATAGGCAGGTTACTTCAGAGGTACTTGGCCAGCAATGCTGAAAATATCTCTTTGAAGTACGTTCAGTCGGGACTTTTCCAAAGGAGAAAGATAACGAAGAAAATCCTTCAAAGGTACAGAGCACAGTAGAAACAGGATATTGTGGAGAAGAGGATGGAAAGAATTTTGGTAAAACTGAAAGCAATAGAAAATACATTTAAAAACTTTTTATTTCAGAAATGATTTTTGCCTAGTTCACATGAACCGTAACCCATTTAAGTAAGTATGGCAGTTTAATCAGGAGATTTCAGAAAGAAGACATGAACCTGCTGAGGAGGCAGCACAGGCAGCACTTGATAGCCACACAGAAGTCTGCAGCGTTTGTCCATCATTTGTTCATGGCTTGCCAAAATATCTTCATTAATTTTGAAGGCTCTTCACAAAAAAGCCTGCTGACATCATAGCGCACTCTTACTGTGGCTTAGTGCATGAGTTCTCAGGCCACTAAAGCTTCTCCTAGGCTAACTATCACAACATCACTATCTTTGTATCCATCTCTTCTTAATTTTAGTTAGAGTGAGATGAGGGAATATTTGGGATATTGGGAAATGTAGAAGATACATTCAAATTCTTTCATTCACTGATGTGAAAGGGAACTTATTTTGATTTATTGGACCAGTTCTTTTCCTTCTGTCATACCAGGTATTAATGAGTAACCGTTCATTTCACTGCAAGTAAGGAGTTATATCCACAACTGCTATCTACAGATGGGGCTCCACTGACTTTGATGTGTACAAGCTGTGGATTTGGCCTGTGTTCTCAGTGGATCTATTCCAGATAAATATAAAGATTAGAATGCAGCCCAACAGGTATTCAGAAGGGTTCCAGTTTAATTGTGGGAATTACTTGTGTAGAGATATTATACTGAAATTTGATTATGGCTGCTTCGACAAGTGTTACACTCTGTAGGAAAATCAATCCTGTTTCTGTAATGAAGAAAAAGTCATTTTCAAAAGGAAATATGATTATACATTCACAGCTTCAGTTAAAGAAACAGAAGGCAGCTTAATACAGTGCAAGCTCACTCAGAGGGAATATCCACTAGCTGAGGCCAGCATAACAAGATTGGATTCCAGTTTAATGTGGTTGTGACTCAAATCCCTTTGGAGAGTTTGTTTGACAATCTGACAAAGTTATCTCAAGAAAAATAGGCTAAAAAACATAAACTTGACTTCAGTAACTGCATTTCCTCTTCAGCATGTAGAGTATTTTGCCTGGAGGCCCCTGCAGCCTGAAGCCCCATAGGTAATACCACTTTGTGCCTTTACATAAACCAAAATGTTTTATCAGGCATTTTACTCCAAGAAAAGGTTTGCCATGTGATCTCAGTAAAAGGAAATAAGGGCTGTCTGGTATCTCTATATGAAAAAGAGAATATGACAGACGTTAAACTTAACTGTTGTTATTGCAAGGACCGGACTGTTTCTCCAGTAACTTCTAACTATTCTTCTAGTTGTATTTCAGTGGGTGCCTGGTTCCCTCATGATGCATTTGAGAAATTCTTGTTTAAGGTTGAATCCTTACACTTAGTGTCAAAACCGAATATACTAAGTGAAAGTGAATGTGCAGTACTGTTCCTCTTTCACAGATGGGAAATGGAGGCACAGAGATATGTGCCATGCTGCCTTTGGGGCTAATTGCTTAGTGACTGGCAGAGTCAAGTCACTCCCACACTGTATCTTCAGGCACAGTAGCGGTT
Source organism: Oreortyx pictus (assembly GCA_036925125.1). NCBI lineage: Eukaryota > Metazoa > Chordata > Aves > Galliformes > Odontophoridae > Oreortyx > Oreortyx pictus. The sequence goes on along the minus strand of JAUPFR010000003.1, from coordinate 80,714,674 downwards.
ACAATGGCAGTAATTGGAGCCTTCAAGATATTACAACCTCTAACTATTCATTACTGTCCACAGTTGTCATTTGCCATCTTTCAGCTGGTGATTACCAGCCCACAGTTGAGCCACCAGAACAGATTATGTAAATCCTCCTAGATTCAATGCCTAATCAGCCAGGGCTTCTCAAATCACCTTCATCTCTGGTTTAGGTTGAGCTGGATGAACTGAAGGCAGATCATGCTTGCAGCTCTGTCACAAAACCAAGAGGTAGCCACAAAGAACCGGGAGAGGTAACTTCTTACACTTCTGATACATTTACAGTAGTAAATCTGACTACACCTTTATTTCCTGAGCAACAGTACCTCCCGTGCCACGGCTGTCTCATACTCTTGCATACCATGCTTAAAGACTGCAGTTCCATCCCCTGTTCTTTCCTTGCTGGTGCAGCCTGGAATGACCATGAAAAACTACTCTCAGTTATCTGCTCCTCTCTATAACCAAGCACTAGCAGGAGAGGGACCCTTTCAGGAGCTGAGCCATCAGGTGCTCCATGTTGGCTTCAGCTTCTTGTGACACAATGAGTTTCTATTTGTTTGTTTGTTGTTGTTGTTGTTTTGTTTTTTCCTGCTGTAATAATAGCCTCATAAGTGGGAGCTAACTTTTCTACCACAGTACAACAGGCCATCATCCCAAAATATAGTTGAGAGATGAGAATGAATGACGTATGGGATTCATGTAGTCTGGCTTATTTCATGGCACCAGATGAAGCAAGCGCTATCCTATGGGCTACGAATAATTCAACGAGATGTGTATGCCTGTCTGCACCAGCTTTGTATTGCCAGGTGATCCAGTAGTGCATAAATCCAATCTTACTGATCACCTGACCACAGCCTAAATGCTCAATGCTTGACTCCATCATTAATCTCACTGTGTGATTTTAGACAAGCCATTTTCCCTTCCCTGAGAATCACTTTTCCGCGGTCAGAAAATGGGACATAACAGGTTCTTGTACACCCAAAGCTCTTGGAGGCTTACCGTTCCACTATGGGATATAAGTAGACTGTGCTAGGAAAGAACATGTGCTTGCAAACTGAAATAAATTAATAATAATAATAATAATAATAATAATAATAATAATAATAATAATGGAGTGAGAAATGTAAGAGTGGAAAACAACTGGGTTTTAAAGGTTGGCTGGACAGTCTCCAAAAATAAGAAGCTTTATATTTATTCAGAGAACTGAATATTTTGAGAGAAATAAGCTGGTTCTCTGTCCACCCGCTAGATGAAAGTAGTCCATTGGAGCCCTTTCCGAGGACTGCGCTCTGGGGTACCCAGACCAGTAACAGCATTTGCTGATATTTGTACTGAGAGAATCTTTCTTCTCCTATTATTAATTAGCTGAAACTGAAATAAGACTTGCAGTTTTGTCTGCCTGCTCTATTTTCTGTTTCCCTATGGGTCCATTTCTCCACTGTATTACTGGAGTGAAAGACATCTGAGAGCAGGATCAGCTGATTTCACATGATGTCAACCTGTGAATCACCACACAGTTAAAAAACAGATGGAATGGCATGAAGAAATTTTCTGTCAAATTATTTTTAAAATATTTGAGAGGCAATTACATACTTGGGGTCAGAAGTTGTTCTGTACCCTACTTAGTAGCGGTTCCAAATATATACCTCTCATCCTTCCAAAACAACAGTAATGCTAAAGTAGTATGACTAAAGTATTGCATTTACATAGCCAATTTTTCTCTCACTACTAACATCTGTCAGGTACTGCCACTGTTAGTGCTGCCTTCAGTGATTAATGCTTTTGTCCATGTTTTGGAGGAAAAGCAGCTTCAGCTCAAAGAAAAGAAGCGAAAACATCAATGGGCGAGATTCAGCAGTGGACTGAATGCCTCAAATCTGCCTAATGCCTTTTCTAAGGTCATACATCTGTTTTGGTTTTTATCTTTTGTTCTCTTGTTTTTAATGTATATCCCTTATGCACAAGACTGAGACTTGCTGCAAGTGAATTAGTCCCCTGTTTAACAAAGTTGTTAAAAGTTAAGCATGTGTTTAAGTACATGAGTAATCAATAAGCCCAACTCCAGGGATATGAAATAAGCTTCCTGAATATGTGTTTTTGCATGGCTGAAGAGGGGGAACTCTTCTACACAGATCTTCTGGCAGTGGGGAGCTGTAAGTTAAAGCAGCTACTCTGGTGCTGAACAGCTTTCCCTCCAACACAACCTCCCCAGTTCGGGTGTCGTGCTTTGCCCATCATCATAGCACCTGAGTACATTTGGAAAGCCAACTCAATCGTGTTATACCAGATTTTAAGATGAAAAATAATTCCACTTAGTAGCAAGCATGTCTGCTTGCTTATGTTATGTTTGGCCATAGAAGGAGTGCACATTTCTTTACCAATTCACCCAAATTCAGAAGATCCCAGGCACAAATTACATGAAGAAAATAAGCATTGTCCAAATCAATTTATAATGCCCTTTGATCTTCAATAAAAAGTAACAAATTAAGAACATTATCCTATGCCTACCACAGATTTAAAAATATTAAAAATTGAGATATTCAATTTATTCATGACAATCTAATGTCTTTCTTTATTGTGCAGGATTACTTCTTAATTATTATCACATTTGTTAGCATTTTATCCATCAAAGGTTTAAACATTTCAAAGAAGAGAATGTACAGTTTACATTCATGCTCTCAATGCTGAGATAATAACATTATTGGTGTGGCATAAAAATCACAACGTAAGTATTAAAAGTAAGAGGAAATTTTTTTGTTCTTTCAAAAGAGTAACTCTGACATAGTACTGTACATGTGTCTGAGTTTGATCTAATATTTCCAAGTAGGAATATTAGCTCTCCAGGTAAAATGAGAGGACATTCTCTGTCAGATTACTAAGGCAAAAACATACCCACCCATCCATCTACCCACATCCTCCAAAAATGAAATAAAATACAAGATTAGCATTTGTTTCTGAATTATACTTGGGGGAAATATTTAGACACATTCAGATAAAAAAATCCTGACCCAATGGCCTTTCAAAAGCCCTACTGTGAAACCCTGATGTGCCACACATCTTTCTAAAAGCTAAGGTGGTGTTCTTTTTCTTTCATCGTTACACTGAAAAATCTGAGTATTTTTCTTTTGGTATGTTTTCTTTTTCCTATAAGTGTTTGCTTTAAAAATAATGGGTAAAATCCTGCCCCACTTAAGTCGCTGGGAGGGCTGCCAAGATATCACTCATCAAGTGCAACTTTCACACCCTAATGTAAGAATTACAGGTGCTGAATCTACAACATAACATCCTATTTCCAACTGCTTTTTAGTCACTAAAATTAAACAAACAGAAAAGCTCGGAGCAGTTTCACTAAAAACTCTCTCTCCTAAATGACACTTTTGCTCTTGACTCTTATAATTTCTACAGTTCTTCAGTTGTCACAGTCAGACAGGCATGACAGGACTTGAGCAGCACACATCAAATCCCTGCCTTCCTCTTCACCACCATTGAAAAATGCCAATCAGACAGTCTCCAAATGCATAAAAAACAGAAAAGTAAAGAATCCTATGACTATTATTATTATGGATTATGATTATAAGTTCAATTGGTGGGCTTACTTGGTTAATTTAACTTTTAGCTAGTTTCATTTCTAAGCAAGAGATGTTGACTCCTTCATTGGAGTAGCTAACACAGTTCCAATCTAATCTTCTTTTTTTCAGTATTTTCATGGTTTTTTGACTGCACACATAGGTAGCTTGCAGACACTGCTTATTCAGGTTATATCTACATACAAGCGCAAAAAGCAATTTCCTTTCCCATCAGATGGCATTGCAAGAACATTGGGCCATGGCAAATTTAAGTTGTGACATTGTGATAGGAATTGCGAAGCCCAAAGTGCTCCATAAATGAGAATAGTACTGCTTCTGCAACAGCTGAAAGCCATCTGTACTCGGACATTTGTACAGCATAAAAAAAAAAAAGCAGAATGAGACAAATGTATTGCTTATATTTTTATTGATTACCCTTCATGTTAAATTTGATGTAAGTGTATTCAGTGGCAGCGTAGCCTCTGGAACCTGATGTCTAATCCAGCCGACAGGGGGATAAACTCACTGCTGTTCAGACAGTGTGTATTATCCAGGTTCAAGCTGTGAGACACACAGTGAAACACAGTAAGGAAATTTGGGAGGAGGAGGATTCTTTGTGCTTTTAACATTGCGAGACAGAATGAGCAAAATGCTCTTCTATTAAAACAAATGAATGGTATGTAAGAGACAGTTCAGGAACAGCTGAAAGATGAGCCAGTATGTTATAAATCTTTTACCTTCTCCTACATGTAAGGCTTTGAGAATGCAGATTCTCGTCAGAACATAGATAGACATGGTGGTATCATGCATATTTAAAAAAGTTGTAGGCGAAGAGAAGATGGCAAACATGGCGTTGCCTACATACAGCTATATAAGACTGTGTTTTCAAAGAGTTGCTTGCCTTTTTATCATTAGACTTCACATAAGCCTCCCCAGTTACACCTCTACTTTTTTAATTACACGACTCTGCCCACCTGCGCAGCTCCATGAGGCAGTACATTACTCACACACTATCTATTAGTGAATCATATTGCCAATAGTGGTGTTTTCTTTCATGAGTCGTTACTGGCTGGGTGGATGGGGCATTTAACTCTGTCTTCCACAGCATCCTTATAGCAAAGCTGAGGAAGTGTGGAATAGATGAGTGAATAGTGATGTGGGTTGAGAACTGGCTGACTGGCAGAGCTCGGAGGGTTGTGATCGGAGCACAGAGCACAGAGTCCAGTTGGAGGCCTGTACTTAGCAGTGTTCCTCAGTGCTTGGTGCTGGGTCCAGTCCTGTTCAACATCTTCATCAGTGACCTTGATGAGGGGATAGAGTCCACCCTCAGCAAGTCTGCCGGTGATACAAAGCTGGGAGGAATGGCTGACACACCTGAAGGCTGTGCTGCTATTCAGCAAGACCTGGACAGGCTGGAGAGCTGGGCAGAGAGGAACCAGATGAGGTTTAACAAGAGCAAGCATAGAGTCTTACATCTAGGGAGGAATAACCACACGCACCGGCACAGGCTGGGGGATGAGCTGCTGGAGAGGAGCCCTGAGGAGAGGGACCTGGGTGTCCTGGTGGACAGCAGGTTGGCCATGAGCCAGCAGTGTGCCCTGGTGGCCAAGAGGGCCAATGGGATCCTGGGGTGCACTAAAAAGAGTGTGGCCAGCAGGTCGAGGGAGGTGATCCTCCCCATATACTCGGCCCTGGTGAGACCTCACCTGGAGTACTGCGTCCAGTTCTGGGATCCCCAGTAAAAAAAAAGACAGGGAGCTCCTTGAAAGAATCCAGCAGAAAGCTACAAAGATGATAAAGGACATGGAACACCTCCCTTATGAGGAAAGGCTGAGAGACCTGGGTCTGTTCAGCCTTGAAAAAAGAAGACCCAGAGGGGATCTGATCCTTGTCTATAAATATCTAAGGAGAGGGAGACAAAGGGACGAGGCCAGACTCTTCTCTGCAGTGTGTGGAGATATCGTGAGTGGAAATGGCCACAAACTGATGCATAGGAAGTTCCACACAGGTGTGCATGAGAACTTCCTCACAGTGCAGTGACGGAGCACTGGCACAGGCTGCACAGAGAGGTGGTGGAGTCTCCTTCTCTGGAGACGTTCAAGACCCACCTGGACGCCTACCTGTGCAACCTGGGCTAGGGAGCTGCTTTGGCAGGGGGGTGGACTCGATGATCTCTGGAAGTCCCTTCCAACCCCTACAGTTCTGTGATTCTGCGATTCTGTTGAGATGTTGATATATCGGATCCACACACATCTTTGTCTTTTTCCTTTAGTGGCTTAAATGACTCACTTGCAGACAGATGAAATACTACATGCATGAATCTAATTCCTCAGGTTAACTCCACCTGATCTTTTGTTCAGAATGAGGCAAATGGGATGAGGTTCAACAAGAATAAATCCCAGGTTCTATACTTCAACCACAAAAACCCCAGGCAGCGCTGCGGTCCTGAGGCAAAGTGGCAGGAAGACTGTGTAAAGGGAAAGGACTTGGGGGTACTGGTCAACACTTGGATGAACATGAGCCAACAGTGTGTCCAGGTGGACAAGAAGGCCAATGGCATCCTGGTTTGTATAAGAAATAGTGTTGGCAGCAGGAGCAGGGAAGCGATTGTCCCTCTGTACTCAGCCCCGGTGAGCCACACTTCGGGTACTGTGCTCAGTTTTGGGCCCCCCACTACAAGAATGACATGGAGGTTCTGGAGCGTGTCCAGAGAAGGGCAATGAAGCTGGTGAGGGGTTTGGAGCACAGGCCTTATGAGGAGTGGCTGAGGGAGCTGTGATTGTTCAGTCTGGAGAAGAGAAGGCTCAGGAGAGACCTTATCACTCTGTACAACTGCCTGAATGGAGGCTGTGGTGAGGCGGGAGTCAGCCTCTTCTCCCATGTAACTAGCAACAGGACTAGACAGAACGGCCACAAGTTGTACCTGGGAGATTCAGGTTGGACATTAGGAAATACTTCTCCAAGAGAGTAGTGAGGTACTGGAACAAACTGCCAAGGAGATGGTGGTGGAGTCACTGTCCCTGGAGATGTTCAAGAAATATTTAGACGTTGTGCTGACGGACATGGTTTAGTGGGAAATATTGGTGGTAGGTGGACAGTTGCACTGGATGATCTCGGAGGACTTTTCCAACCTCATTGATTCTGTGTTTCTATGATTCTCATGGAGCAGTTAAAGGAGATCTGCTGCTTTGCATGAAAAAGTGCAAAAGTTACATGCTCCTGCAGTATAATTCTAACCTTATTTGCCATGAGGTCATGCTCCTTCCTTTCAGTTTTGCTGGTACCATTTACAAGTGGTTTCCTAGCAAAAACAGATTTTTCCCATGTTAACTGTGTATGTCTTACTATCTCATGTGGCAATGCTTCTTTACATTACTGGCAGTTATTTCTTGTGCTTTTCTGTCTGACCCCAGGGAAGATGCAGGTTACTCTTGCTGTTTGCTTTCCCTCACTCTGTAGCAATGGCAGCTCTGAGCACTGGATTCAAGCTCTTACAGAGAAGGAGGAATGTGAATGCCTCTTTCAAAAGTTCCACGTTTCTAAGCTTTTTCTGATACACCTGTCAAGGTCACTTTTACTAACTGCTCCGAGAAGGGCTGTGTGATCTGGATAGGGCTCTTCTGGATTTGGTTTGACCCTGGCCTGAGGCTGTTCTGAATTCTCAGTGTAATCCCTCATCTTCTCACGCCCTTCTCTCTGAAACCTGAGCCTGACCCTTGGGGAGGATGGAAAGCCTTTCCGTGCAGACCCTCTGGCTGTCCTGTTAGGCAGGCAGCATGCATACCAGGAGGTGGGCTTTGCAGTATTGCTGCAGGCTTACCAAGCCAGCTGTGTCCCAAAGCTATGACCCCAGGAGGTGTTCCCCAGCCTGCCCTCCCAACTCCTTCTCTCTCTAAAAGATATTAATGTTATTTTGCAGCATCGGTCTCCAGTAATTTTATGAGTGCTTTCTGTATGCTAACTCATCCATCAAACTGTAAATCATTTCAGGATGAATCACTGAATCATGACTTACTCCAGTGAGTGAAAGACCTGAATTTGCTCCATGACCCTATGATAAACACAGAGGATAACATTACCTGCTAGTTCAGCTGCCTAGCCCAAATTTACCTCTTTTAATTGAACAGTGATAAATTATACTACACTGCACAGCAGATCTCCTTTTCTTTTTCCCACACATCCATCAGTCCTCCCTCGAACAGTTTTACATTTATAGGGATTTTAGCTATTCACCTGCAGTTACCGTACAGCAAGCCACAAATGGGGACAAACTGCAAGAGAAAAGACAAACTGATAGATTATTAGACAGACTGAATCAGTTTGTAGAGTTGACAATTACATTCATTAACTCAATCAGCCTTCTGTTAATAGTGTGGGTTTGATTGCCATCTTGCCTACAGGTAAATCTCCATCAAAATTACAGCCATCAGTTAGTCTCCATTTTTATAAACTATACGTGCTGGGGGAGGGAGGAAAAAAAAAATAAAATGTTGCTATTTCCTTTCTTCCAGCAGCAGCAGAGTTCTTCCTCAAAGCAGCCCAAGGACAGGCGGTGTGGAGCCACAGTGACCTCCGCCGGCCAGCCCTGCCTTGTCCCAGATCTGACAGCTTTTCCAGGTGCAAAAGAGTGCTTGCTCTGCTTGCACAGTTGGATGACTCGCTGCTCTTGCACTCCTTGCACGCGGGGTTCAGCTGAAGGCAAGGAGGTGAGTATCCCCCACTGCCAGCCTAAGGATACTCAGCGTTTTCCTGCTCTGCTGAGTTGCAGTACTGTTTCCCCATAGTCCTGTTAGAAACCCAGAGCGACCCAAATTCTACAGAGATTTTTCCAATTTGACATTCTTCTCCGAGAAAAAGGGTTCAGGGTGGTTCTCTCTCTGACTGGGTGAGGATGTATGATGTACTTGGGCAGATATGAGCTGGTACTGGTCAGAAGGGTTCACTCTGGGTTATTAGGTTTTATTGCAGGCACTTGTAGGAGACGTTTTGAAGTAGCACTCAGTAATATAAGCTGCACACACCTTCTGCTTATATCACCCTCAAACTTCACAGTTGTGTTGACTTGAATTTATTTCATAGAGGATTTTACTGAAAATCACATGCTTCGTTTTATAAAATCTGCTACACAGCACATTTTTCCATATCGTTTTCTTACATCGTGAATTCTCAGGTCAGTCTGGAGTGTGTAAAGCCCCCCCCCAAAAAAATGTAAAGAGCATTTACAAACACATTCCATGGTAAAGGTGATGAAGTCTACGGATAAACTCACTTCCATATTTCTGCCCATTTTTTGTGCTAATTTATCACACGGAGAGAATTGTTACCTTCACAGATAACAGAATCATATTTTCCACAAGAAAATAACATCTTTCTTTTTGAATTTTCCCTCACTTTGAAGAGTGCTAATAAACCAATATAAGAATGAGTGAGTGAATTTTAGGTAACAGGCCTGTTTTTTTTCCACTGGTTAGCAATAAAAACAAGACTTCTTACTCCCCACCGTGGCATATATGTACCTGACAACTTGTCTCTAGAAGCTTTAAACCCGAGTGGTATTTGTTTTAAACAACTGCAAGCAAGCAGTACGTGTTTCCGTTCCTCTCTTTGAAGCTCGTGTGGAATCAGTATACACCCTCCTGATTGCTGTTTTGTTGTGGGTTTTTGTTGTGGTTCTGGTTTTTTCTTTTCCCATTCGCATCATCTGAAGAACTGAAAAGAATCCAAAGGTTGCTGATGTGTCAGAAAAATACTTTTTAGACAAATCCCACTCGCTGTTATCAGGAGAACAGACATTTCCATTCTGTCTGCAGCCTGGAGTCAGTTTTCTTTTGTGTGCTCTAATGTGTTTCAGACTAACCAAGTTTTTTTTTTGTTGGGTTGCTGTTTTGTTGGGTTTTTTCAGCAGGGTGGATGTTGGCTTATTGGTTATGAGAGCCTGAACAACCACTGCAGTGGAAATAAGAAGTCCTGACAGTAGAGCAGTGGAAATAACAATGTTGGTTTCTTCCACTAAGTGGAAATAACATGCTTTGTTCCACCAACGTGAGGTACAGAATACCTGATGTGAGATGGTGTATAACATTCTGTATTTTTCTGGGACAATGTCTCTGCGTCGCTGCGCTGTTCCAGAGCAAAACTGACAAAAATGGTTGGGTATAAGGTCACTGATAATAGGCCAGATTCTCAGAGCTGGTGTAAATCAGAAAAGCAAAGAGATACAGTGATTCCTATCATCCAAGGACGTGGCCTGAAATGTTTCTTGCAGTGGCTAGCTGAAAAGCAGCTCTTGTGTGTGAAAGTCTTCTAAAAGAACATCTTTAGACTGCAGTAATTCTATATCTAATGAGTGATAGGTGCTTACAAGAACTGATGGCATACAATTGACAGCAATAAATAGTGACCCTGGTTTTATAAATCTTGTAACTTGCTAAACTCGATAGAACTGCATATTTTTAAGGTGAACCTTCATAGAGTTTGAATAGAAAAAGGGAATTGCTCAGAAAGAAATAATAAAATGCTAGTAAGGGGCCAGACAACTGCTTCTCCTGCTGGCTCCTTTACAGTGCTACACAGTCAAAGGGAGGTTGAAAAGGAACCAAATTTTTCTAGAAAGCAATTGTAACAATATTTTATTTTCTCTGTCCTAAAGGATGTAAGCAATACCTTCAGTTAAAATGTAATCTGAGTTGTGGAGGATACTACAAGTGTATTTCCATTATTGTTTCAAAACCTCTGGGTGATACTTAGCAGATAAAGAAGTAAAGCTGTTCAGTTCAGTGGAACTGAAGCAGGACGGACCAAGCCTGGGAGAAGCCGAACAGGTAGATAGTGCATTTTTCAAACACGTGAGTTGGCATTTAAATTTAAAACCTCAACTACGGAAAATAAAGGAAGCATAAACTTTATCTTTAAGGATTTTCCTTTCTTCTCTACGCAGTCATTTTCATATTCTCACTTGGGTGGCTTCCTACAAAGCTTTTCTGCAGGACCTTAACATTGACTTGTCTAATTTTCCTTCACATTTTACTGGCAATCTATATGGAAAAAAAGAGCATTATTCAGCAAAACTGAAACTCCACTGAGCTCAGCAGTGGACACAGGCTTTGTTCGCACCAGCAGTCTTGGTCCCTCTGCTTCACATGACAAAATATATGAACAGGGAAGTGCCAGCTGAGAGGGAGGGAGCATCTTTAAATCACAATGGAATGGCCTCCTTCATGGCACAGTAACAGTACTTTTTAAATCAATAATCATTGCCTCTACAGTGAACCTTTCATTCGTCTCTCATGAGGCAGAAGGTCCAGCTATTCTCTGCTGGTTAAGCTGGAGTTCAAGTAACTAAGTTTCCAAGGATTATCAATGTAATAAGTACACGACAGAAGGTGAACTAGGCAGTAAAAGTGATCCGGGGCCTGTGGAGTTAGGTCACCATGAGAAAGACTCACCTTTTTCTGATGTACACCTCATGCAGCCTTAAAAAATCACATCCTTGTTGTGTCCTGTTTGGCAAAACTGGACAAATAATCACTCTGTGTTTTGTGAGAAACTTAAATGAAAGGATAAATGCAGCAAAGATGTGAAGATTGTACACTCAGGGCTGATGTACAAAGCTGGCAGCACAGTTACAGTCGCAAGAGGGCTTTTTGAACTTTGCATGTTTCGACTGCCTCAAATAAACTGTTTTTCAGACAATGTAATTTTATCATCTTCATAAAAATATGCTCACGATATTGGTTTGATACTCTCTCGGCATTTATCTGAAATAAAAGAGAAGGATGTAGAAGAGGAAGGTGAAAATATACATAGATGCATTTCTAACCGACTGTCACAGCTCCTGAATTAGATTCTCAGCAGACAGAGCTACAGGGTAACTGCATTACAGTTAATGTAAATCTTCTGATTGACACCAGCTGACAACCGAGACCCATCTACTAAAATCAGGTATCAGACATTTCTTAGCGCTTTTTCAAAGGACTATGGTATCTATCATGTTTATTCAATACAAGCTGCAACAATAAAATGAGCGTTAGCTGTGTCCTAGCTTTTCTGAATTTAAGTTTACTCATTGTAATATCATTTTTGTGTCACAACGAGACTGAAGATCGAAAGGCAGACCGTACCAAGGGAATTTGGTGTTTTACATTTAGAAGGAACATTTAATGAATTATGCTGCCCCCAGATAACCCCTATTTCATTTGTATATAACGCTCAGGGCTAAGGATTGTCTTTCTGATCCTCCTTAGATGTGAGGCGGTATGTTTCAAGAGTGGTCACGTTACTGCTCCCACCATTACTTCAGACCCAAACCTGCAAGTGCTGAGTGCAATAACTCCCACAGAGGACATAAAAATGGCTTTAATGCGACAACAATCTTAAATTCATCAAAGGCAGAAAACTCAAAATTAAATGTGTGACTTTTTTCACTGCATGGCTAGTGGTCAGCATATATTATGTAAACCCGACCTTTCAGTAACTTAAGTGTTTAGTGCTCTTTATATTAATAACTAATTGCTAGATTTTAAACTCAAAGTACCCTAAAACATTAGATTGCCTATAAATGTTATGTTCCCTCAATCCCTGGAGGAATTACTGACTCAGGCCCCTTCAGCTGGGCTTGTCACTTTGTAGTTCTTCATCCTCAGGAGGGGAAGTAAAGATCTGAGTTCAGATTCAGGTTGGAAAAGGCCTAGGAAGAATGTACCAAATAGTGCAGTAGTAAATAAAATGCCATTAGTCTTAGGAGGAAATTATTTTCTTTTTAACAGCCATTCAAAATATTAATAAGACAAATGACTAATCAGGCATCAAGTTTCATGGTGCAAGCTTGTTGCCTGCCACTGATGAGATTCCCCTGTCCCCTCTGCCAAGGCACCGGTATTGTTGGTGCCACACGCTGCAGAAAGTAGAACCTCTCCACAAGGCAGCCTCTGGAAATGGAGCTTTACCTCTCTCACACTTCACATCGTATGTCCCCATTTCATGTCTGCTTCCATTTTGTTTGTTTTAGAACGCCTTCATGATTTTTAGCACACAAATGCAGCAAATATTTGCTCATACAGGACAAATGTGGGATGGGACAGTCCTAGCAATATATACAGACCGAGGTGCAGGAGACTGGAAAGCAGTTCTGCGGAAAGGGACCTGCGGGTTCCGGCTGATGGCAAGATGTATCTGAGTGAGGTAAAGTAGGTGGGTGAAAGCCAGTGTGTATCCAGTCTAGCCTCGGGGACAGATCAGCTACAGCTGCAAGCCCTTCAAGGGACTAGATCCTCACCTCGGCTGCGTAGTATAGCTAGTACAAGGAGTCCCCCACTGCAGCTACACCTCTGTAAAATTAAGTGATGAAAAATGAGTTAAATTCCCTAATTTGCTTCTATTTTATGTACAAAATGCCACATAGCCGTCCACAGCACTCCTGAAGTAACATAAGGACTGTATTTGGAATCTGATTTCTATCCCAGCCAGATGCACAGTGAAGCAGCAGACTGTGGAACAACGTGTTCAAACACTGAAAGCCTAACTAAGCCTCGGCTAGGAAAAACTGGCATAACTTCAGTGACTACAATAAGTATTATTGAAGATTCTGATAATTTAATTACCTGAGGACCTGTCCCATGATTCCACAGTCAGCTCTAAGCATTTCTTCTTCTTCTTTTTTTTTTTTTTTTAAGTGTGGTTTGTTATTTGTATGAACCAGAACTAGAAGAGGAGTCAAGGATCTCAGAAGGCCTTGTATCAAGCTCCAAGGAGTTCCCATTTGAACAGTGAGTGGCAAAACTCTTCTGGCGTAGGGTGGAAGTCTGTGCCTGTAGCAGTGCATTTCCTTAGGATCTCTTGTTCTGTGGGATTCTGTGCAATCAATAAGTATTTCCAGTTGATATGGTAATTTTAAGTCAGTGGAAAACTCCAAATATTATAATAGGAAAGGAATGTTTTCCTGCAGCACTGGTGATTTTCTTCCATGTGTTTTCCACTTATAATCTCCCTTTGGTAAACCTGCAAAGTAAGATTCTTTGACCAGCCGCACTTGCTGTTGCTCCAGGGCAGAAAAGCCCAAGACTGAACCAGCATGCACTGTGTTGACCATACAGAGTCCAGATGTTATAAGACACAGAAGCAAGGCAAGCTGTGGAATAGAAATAGACAAAACATTCCGAAGATCCTGAGTTCCTTTTCCCCTAAGGACCTCTTCATATTTTTGCACATCAAACAAACATCAGTCTGATGTATTGGAATAGAGCATTTGGCACCAGTGTCAGTGGAGGATGTAAAACAATACTGCCAGGACCAGCAGAGGTGGATGTCTTCACTACAGGAAAGTGTATGTGCTGGATGGCAAACAGCTGCTCTTCAGTACCAGCAATGGCACATGAAAGAACCTGAGGGAGGCTGCAAGCCTTTAGCTTTCTCCTCATTTATGTTAATATTGAACTGGCTGACTCAACTTGAAGGTGGGAATTCGTGGTGTCCGTAAAACAATTTATATTGGGGAAAGGTATTATTCTGACACAAGGAAACTGGCTGATAAAGACGCCTGGCGTTCTGGAAATTTTCCACCTTCTCTAGGCCTAACCAAGTGCAGATGAAATTGTCACAAAGGTTTCAGCAGTGGCACGGTTTCTCTGGCAGAAAGTCTCAGCGTTTGTTGTGTAGTATGTTACCTTGAATTCAGCCTCATGGATTGGTCCTGCTGTTAGGTGTATTCATTTATACACAGTCCAAGACCTGGATACGTAGAACAGGTGAACATCTAACAGCCAGATAAACAGCAGTCTTGTCTATGGATACGCCATTTACTCCAAAACGAGTTTTGTTGATCGTCAGAAGGCAAGCTTAGTTTGCAAGTATGAAACAGTATTCACATCAGTGTTGTTTACTCTTCACCTGGAGAGATCCCTAATGAGCATTAAAGATCAATCATTTTAAGCCTGTGAGCCATGATAAGACTGTAAGATTGACCTATAGTAGCTTGAAACTCAGCTGTGTTTTAGTTACTCTTAAGCTACCTATCCTTTGATAATGCAAAGGAATCAAACATATTCTGATAGCTTTCTGTTAGGTGTTCAATGTACTGTGCACTGAAAACATGGTCTCCAAGTTGCACGGAGTCTTTGAGATTGTCTCAGTCTCTTTGTTCTCTTTACCTAAGGATGATGCAGCACCATGCTACGGCCTCAAAGGATAAGCATTAAAACTGGTAGACCCACATTAAAATCTCAAATAGAAAATAAAAATAAAAAGTAATAATAAAAAAACCAACATGGGGGCACTGAAGGAAATACTCAGTAGGAACGAAAGGGGCTTTGTGATCCCATTTTGGGACATAAGTCAAAGATAGCTGCACTGTAACAGTGCACTCATTTTCAGACTAAGATCTGCTCTTCTGAACGTCACCCAGAGTGTGAGAACAGCTGTGTTCTGATTAAACAGCACAGCAGTACTATTTCCAAATGGAACAGTTTCGTTGTGTTTTTGAATAACTGAAACTTGCAGTTTTGTCTGCCAAAATGACAAATAAGTTAGCACAAGACTGTATAGACACTGATACGTAGACTGCAAATATACACTGCAAATATGCAAACCTCTAGATATTCTGCCCTGTTTTACTGCGTGGGTGCTTTTCATATTTATTCCTCTCCAGTCCCAAAGAGATGTTCAGAATTCTTTGGCTCATTTTGAAGAGTTATCCCTGTAATGACACCTTTCTGTCTCGGCAGCACTTTTCCGTCCTTTAGATGGGG
Organism: Oreortyx pictus; assembly: GCA_036925125.1. Classification (NCBI taxonomy): domain Eukaryota; kingdom Metazoa; phylum Chordata; class Aves; order Galliformes; family Odontophoridae; genus Oreortyx; species Oreortyx pictus. Next base: position 80,699,346 of record JAUPFR010000003.1, on the reverse strand, counting down.
CAGCAAACCAGAACGGGGTTCATTTCATCAGCTCTCGTCGATAGCAGCTCAGCTCATTAACATGAATCAGACTTATTAATAAATAGAGCGAACACAGCAGGCTGTGAAAGATGATGGAGGCGCGTGCATTTCCCATACAAACAGACCTTTGGCTGTCCTTTTGAGACTGCTCACTTCAAGAGATTTTCTGGTCAGCTTTAGTCCCGTAAGTGCTGCCAACCGGCAGGTGTGCTGTAATTCACAGAGCCTAACTCCGAGCCCCGGCCACACTGAAAAGCTAAACAGAAAGTCTTGCTGACATCTGGGAACCAAAATTTTTTGGGTCAAGCTGATTTTGTGCTCACTGCAACCTACTTATGATATATTTAATTAGTCCATACTTCAGAGCTGCTGCCAATCAATTTTCTCTGAAGACTGGCCACAGATGGAGCTACGGTGCTGGGGGTGACTGATGTTCCCAGCATCAGTGAGGAAGCTCAGCTGCTCCTTCAGGGTGCCCTCTTCACACTCTCTGAGTTAAACCTGCCACCACACTTGATGGTAACAAACAGATGGTTTGATAACAACGCATTTCAAGAAGGAAATTTACTTTAGGGAATTAACTGGGAATCTTATTCCTCTTCTGGAGTTTGGGGCACGGACAGCTTCCTGGGATGATCTGGGAAAGTCACCTAAGAAATCCACGCTTCATCCAAAGCATTGGCAATACCCTTTATTTCATCTCTTCCTTCCCCGAAACACCACTGTTGAAGGTTAGAACCTTTATAACAATTGTTAAAGGTCCCGAAAGGTTTTCGTAAGTTTTGATTATCGTCTATTCCAGCATTGCCTGCAGTTCTAAGACACTGAATTTCATGAAGGTCCCTTTATATTCCCAGTCTCCTAAATGAACATGAGCTCAAAGGAGAACCTGGGAAGAATTTCATCTTTCCCAAACTGAAAGGAGCATATGTTCCAGGTTTAGAGTACGTCAGACAAACAACACACATAATTTTATTTACCGTGGCAAACGGACAGTTAATGTTTTTCTTTACCAAGTCTTTTCCTCTAAAAGACCTCAAAGAAATGGCCTGCATTATAAATAGTAGAGAAAAATGATAATCGCAACGTTGTCTCCTGCTTCCGAATGATGATGTGTAAAGCACATACATAACCTCTTGGCAAGGATTCATCCGTCAAAATAAAAGAAGCCAACTGCAGGAGGGAAAGAGACAATATATCTTGACAAACTTGTAGGTGCTAGCGAAAATGGAAACAAAAAGTTGCAGTGACTGATGCATTAATGTAACGCTGCCGGAGAACTAGCTACAGAAATTAACAACTGTTGATGCGTTTCTGACTAGTCAAAAGAGCAGGTGTCATGATTTCTGCTACGTTTGACATTTTCTACAGTTTCTACTCAATTTTAATCTCTGCGTAATGCTCAACACTCAGCTTTCTGCAAGAAAGACAGAATAAGATTCCTACAAATGGGATAATACATTTGAAGACAGCAGACCTAAGAGAAGAGATAGCAGAGACGAAAATTTCTTGACACTTTTATGAACTCATCATTTTTTTGCCATTTAATATATAAAAAGAAAAACCTATTCCCACTGATTGATTACTTTAATGAATAAATGTACTCAAGGATTTGGTGGCTTGAGTGGATTAAATTTCCCTTGCTGGCAGGAAGTGGCCTTAAATGAAAGTGTTTTGAGGGTCTATTCATTTTTTCCCAAACCAAAAAATAAATAAATAAGTAAAATAAAGGAGACAGAAAATCAGTCTGAATTTTAAACCACTCTGATCTCTGCCTACGAGTTATAAACTGTTGTCTGAACCTACGTGAACTCCTGTGGAATCAAACCCAATTACGACGGTGTGCTGAAATAATTCCAAACCAGATTTTTCCCAATGTCGTTGACGTGCTGAACAACACCCAGAAGTTGGTAATCATAACCAACTCCTCATGCATTACACTTCCTTGCTGCAACCAATTCAAATAGTCATCGTCACATAAGCTTCAATCCTCACCTCCCCGAAATGCTTTCAAAATCAAAACAGCCAATAAACAACGGATACAAAGAAAGGCTGCACTGCCAGGAATGGTTTTGACACGCTTTGGAAGGAGACAGGAGGCAAGGTCACCGCAGGGAGCAATGGGGGAGAAGAGGAAAGTTTGTTACGAAAACTAAACACCTCTTAAAAAAATAGCAAAAGGTGGAACTGTTTGATTTTGCAGAGGTGCTGGAGGACAGGATAATTTTCAGTCTGTGTCTCTGTTTTCTTCCAGTGGATCGATTATTAAGCTCATGAGTTACGGTGCAACACGACTTGAAGTTCTTGAACTCATAAGCTCGGTGTGTAATTCTTCCTGTAGTCCTGAATAAAGCACCGTGCGTCTCTGTAGCACAGCATCACGTGACATCTCCATGCTAACACAGATTTGTGCTAATGTCAAACACGCACACTTGCCAGAAGCTAAATGTAAATTTCTTCTCGCAAAGGCAGAGCTGGAAGCTGCATAGGACTATAACATCCATTCCAAACATATTTTAGCTTTAAGAAAGTTACTTCAATGGGAAAAAAAAGAAAAAAGGAAAAAGAAAAAAAAAAGAAAGAAAGAAAAAGAAAAGAAAGCATTAAAAAGTTATACAATGTACCACTTTAATCCCAGCTTCATGTTCTGAGTGCGTTTGCTTACTTTGTAGATTTCTGTCTGCAAGTGAAAGAGACTGAGTGAAGAGAAGCAAACACAAATGAAGGAACATTTTCACTAGCAATGCTGGCCTCGTTTGGCTTTGCTGCAGATAAATCTGCTGATGACTTGAATAACAAAAGAAGGCTCAAACTGTGATGAACCATTTGCTCCGTATTTTCACTCGTCCGGTTTTGCCTTGATATTTGCTCCATGCAACGTCTCTCACAGTTTGCAAGAGCAAGGGTTGTGTAATCTTTCTCTTGATGGCTGCCCCTCATTGAAGGACCCCCTGCACTTTTTATTTCTTCAGCTCTCACCGTTCATGTCGATACAGACACGCCTGTCTATTTACTGTGTCAAGTCTGCACTACTTGTTCTCATTTGTATGTTCAGCAGCATTTCCCAGTTTTACTGGGCTGCTTCTGACTGACTCAAAAACATTAACAGACAAATTTGCATGTGTGTAATGTTTGATCACTTCTGTCTTATTAGAGAAAATGTACAGAGAGTCCAGAAGTCTCAGATGGTTATGGTTAGATTAGCAACAATACCACCAGTTGTGGTATTCTTAGGAACATCACTAATACAAATAGTAAAGAAAATAATTGTAAAATAAATTGTAAAAACTTTTTTTTTTCTTTTTTAATGTGGTTTACTCTTAGAGCCTTGTGAGACTCACCTATGACACTAGCATAATCTGATAGCGATGTGACATCTTTCAAATCCATCCCTTCCTCAAGGACATCAAGAGAGGTGGAAGCTGACAGCTCTGTCTTACACTGACAGAGCTTTGGGTCAAGCGGGCATCGCACCAGTTTATGTGAGGGCTGAAGCTGACCTTGTGTCTCTGCAGCTCCCAAAGGATCCTACAGTGAGCGCTGATGTACTCAAGGCTGTGCACGCTGGCACCGCAACTAGATCTCCACGTTAAGGGCAACGTCGAGGGCATCTTTCATCCTGGGGCGAGCACAGAGCATCGGAAAGATGTTCTGCTACAAAAATCTTGCGACAAGCTGCCATCATTTCCTGCAGGGCAAATACAGGAGTCTACTGCTGAAGACAAGCCATCAGAGCCTGCCTCAGGTGCTGACAGCACTTCTTTAACACATCAGCTTCTCTAGCACAAGCCTTATTCTCAACAACAGCTGCTACTGATCGAGCTGCTACTGATCGGGCATCTTCTCCTTGTCGGCTAAAAGGCAAAAGCAAATCTGTCAGAAACGACGTGGCCTAGCATCCTGTGGACAGAGGGCTAGATCAGCTCCCAGCCTGCTGACTGCACGTTCACGTCCAGTACACTGATGCAAAGCTGCTTTCGGATGGGCCCAAGGAAGCCCCATCCATCTTTTGGAAGTGGGAGGGAAGGTTGTGGGATGAGCTGCCAAAGCTTGGATTCAGACACCTGACCCGCCTGCCATCTAGTGTATATTCAGAGCATACTTCCAGCACGAGAACAAAGAACAGAATTAATCTGAGCGAACGTGGCACGTTACCGAGAGCCCATGCTGAAAACAGCTTTGCATTTTCATCGCAAGGTTCTGCTTTTTGGCAGTACCCTAGAAGCAGTCAACATTTCCCACAGCTAATTGCACCCCATTTACACAAGACAAGCTGCACAAAACTTGTGTTCTACATCTGCTGCTTTTACCAAGACCTCTGTTTCGTGGTCTACCAGGAACAGAACTGCTCAAAGGTGACATCCACAGACACTGAACAAAACAGTGGTCCTCTGCCACACAGAGCCCCAGCGTGCACCCATCTGTGTATCAGACATCAGTCTGCACAATGCTGTGCCAAGCAGTCAGCTGTTTTTCCTTAATTCTCTCCTTCGGTACAACCACCGATTTCAAGATTGCTTTTTTCTAATGAAACCTTTTCATTTAAAAGGGTAATAAAGATTTGACTTGAGAAACTGGGACTGAGCTCAAACCTGAACTCACACCCACGTTCAACAGTTGGTTAGCCTGGAAGCCAAGACACAATGCTTCTGAGATCCACTCAGAGACATGTCCATAGCAGACAAAGGACAGAGGTCCCTGAGCTGTGAATGACTGAGTCAGCTCTGGGAACACAAGAAAAACAGGCTCGTGGAGCTAATTGTCTCCTACCTGGGCTAATTAGTTTTTATGCAGCACTGCAGTGATGCAGCTGTGCAGTCTCTGGATCTGGCACTGCCCCGCAACTAAGACAGAGCTCTTCAAACCCCGCAGTGCCCTGCACTGGCTGCGCACAAACAAGTCGTCTTCCACTAAAAAGAAGACAAAATGAATTAAGCCAATTTTGTGATGGCTGATGATGGATCTTGCTGTCACTTCAGTGACTATAAACACACACATTTTTCACTAAATTAAGAAATACATGCGCATCTGATCGGTCCTCTCAGGAGCATGACAGATCTCCCTTGCCCTACTTCTGGTGCTGCACTCTCACAGCAGCAATATCGTGGCAACTTTCCCTTCCCTGCTCCCATTATGCATTCGGGCCGAAATCAAACTGCTGGCCGCTGGAACAGACACAGCTCTGAGTCGCTGCCTGCAAAAACGCTTTGGACTAGAAGCCCCTGCGTCAGTGTAAGCTAGCAGAAATGAGACAGAAAGACAAAATTATTGTGCTTTTCAGGTTTTAAATATTATTATTTTTTTTTTCTCCCTGAAACATACAACAACAGCTAAATTTTAACATGGACCTGAGGCTCACGTTTCTGTTGTACAGCACAGGATTGTGCAAAAGAAAAAAAGGAGAGGTAGCCGTCGCATGAACCGTGCTTTACATGTGTTTGGTTTTCCAAGTGTACTTTACAAAGATCTATTTTCATTTGGCTTGGCGTGGCTGCCGCGCGGAACAGGAACAGGTGTGGAGCTGCACGCATTCCCTTCATTTCCACTAGTGGAAAAGCAGCACTGAGTTCTCAGCCCCAACTCTGCACTCCGTCTAAAGCAACAGAGCTTGCACAGGCAGCACAAAGGGTATCAGTCACAAACACTCAGCCCGTGCGTATTTCAAAATTATTCGTGAAAGCACAGCAATGAAACTTCACTGCAGCACTCTGCTATGAAATCCTTGCTTAGGGAGTTTTTATGAGGTTTGGATTAGGAAGGTCCGACCGGTCATGCTAAGTGGGGAATAACGTGGTTTATCAATATTTTCATTTCAACAATTGTGTATAATTGTCCATAAGGCGAATCTGCCTACTCCACTTCCCCAGGGGTACCTGTGAATAAATAGGTGTTCAGATTCATGTGGTTCGTTGTGCAAAGCAGGGATAGAAGATGCAAGAAGAGAGGAAAGAAGTCCTCACTTCTGGTTTTAGGTAGGGAGAGAAGGGTGCGCAAGGGGCAGGGGCAGGAGTGGAGCATGTAGCCATTGCTGGGATCTGCGTGTTGAAAGGGACCGTGGGACTACAGTCACAGCCACTGAATTTAAGCAGGCAGGAGGCACGTACTCAGGTTGTGTGGAAATATTGAAAAGTGCCTTCTCTGATAATAAATAAGGAATAAACTGCTTATTTCATGTATGATAAAACCATTATTTTGCACAGAAGAGGCAGATGACACTTGACTTATATTATCTTGCAAAAGCTTAAGACAATTAGGGGCAACACTATCCTGAGACTTATTACATTGACAAAATTCTGGTACAGCCAACAGCAATATGATTCACACAAGGATCATCTGGCATGTAAAGCTCATTTTAACAGATACCAATGTGACATACATAAAGCTGTCAGGCTTTCTCTAAAGGACAGTCATCCACTTCATGTTTCAAGTGCCAAATTAATTATATTTGACATTTAATTTATAACCTAGGGTACTTTAGATTTAGGACTCTACTATGATAACAGCAGATTAGAACAGCGTTCCGTTTGACAGAATCGATCTTTCAAGTTGTTTTCATTGTCAGCAAAGGTTTTGATTCAGATTTTTGTGTATCAAGCCCTCACACAGGACACTGATACCTCTAAGCAAAGTACACTGCATTCGCCTCCTCCCCCAGCCTTTCCGTGGTGAATAATTTTGCACTCAGAAGCAAGTTTCTTCCCCAGTCTTAATCATAAAGCTCCACCTAATGGAGTGAGGAGAGAATTGTAGAGAAAAAGGAACGCAGACGCTGCTAAACGGTATTATCAAGGGAAAAATGCTACGAAACCATAAGCAGTTCATCTCCTCCACCTAATTTAGTAAGTCTCCCTTTCCAAGGACATTAAAACTCTGAAGTGGCGTGAAAGCTGAAAAAATAGCTTCATCTTTGAATCGGACTGAAATTGAAACCTTCTTTTTATTGCTCATAGATGTTTCAACCCACTGATGAAATATTTCACACTGATGTATTACCTTAACTTTTATGTTACAATGATTTAAAAATTCTAAGTACGCCAAGTAGATGGTAAACATGTATATACACAAAGACTGCTGGTTAATTTCCAACTAGGAAATTGAAATCTTTTCTTCTTTGTGGATTTCAGGAGTATCAGGCAACCAGCTAGCTTTATAAAAACTGATAAAATGTCTAGATCAAGTTACCACTAAAATTAAGGTATTCCATACAATTTCTGATCATTTACTGACTTTCCATTGCAACACAGCTGGAACTCTGGCACTGCAAAAAACTGTTCCAGGAAATAAGCTAAAGAACAGCAGCAAATAGCAATGCCATTTTCAAAGGCAGAGCAACATTCTTTTTAATCTTGAGGTGCTCGGCAGAACTCAGTAGCAAAGAGCAGACAAATTTCCACAAAAGCAGAAAAATCCACCCATGGATTCAGAATTGCTCCTTGCTTAGATGAAGGCTCTTCTGTGGCCACGTGTGGACTTTTTCTGCAACAGAAGGTACAGATCTAAATGTCGCCTTGTATCAAGGCAAGCATTTCTGTGAGGAACCAAGACTCTTGCCAGGACCACCTTATTCAAGATGACTAACACAGAGATCACCCTGAGCCTGTATTTTCAAGTTCTCAATAACAGGACAAGATCAGCTCGTTGTTTTTAGTAAAAACACTGGCTTGGCATGTAAGTGTTCTATCAAGAATTGCACTTTGGTATGCTGGACAAAAATGTCTGTCAATCAACAACTGTTTTAATTTTTCACATTTATGATCAGATGTAGAGACATGGTGTCTGCAGCAGAATATCTTCAGCTAGAAAAGCGATTAATTCACACCTTTATCAAATCTTCAAATATGGTGACACGTACTTTAGGCAGGCCAGGTGGCGACAAGCTCTCTTTCCTCTTCCTTTGATGCCCTTAACCAGCATGCGCAGTGGCCGAGTGATCTCCCTTCATTCACCTCACACAGAATCATTAGGAATGTAACTGGAGTGTCAGCGTTTGCAGTAACTTTGGCTACACCTCAACGACAGGTTCAGGGTGTCAAACAGGCCCCATACACCCAGGGGCTGGCTGTGTGACCTCACCAGCCTTGGATTTTCACAGCCTGACGTGCTCCGCTGAGTCGATCTCGTGATGTCCCCCAGATGCTGCTTGCACCACACGGCACACCGCAGCTTGGCCAAGAGATCCGGCGGGAAACCCACCGCCACACGGACGGACTGGGCTGACACGATACTGAGAACGGGACTCTGGCAGCTGGTACTGCCATCATGCTGAGATGCTGCCCGGCCAGCTGACGATGGCAGCCTGAACACCGCACGAATGTATCAGCACTCCCCGTTTTTTCTCCTTTCATTTGCCTCTTGTCAGAGGAGAAACCACGGAATCCACCAACAGACCCCTCAAGGTCTCGCCTAAGGAAGAGGCTGCGCCGAGTGGCCGCACTGGGCAGGACAAACGCCAAGCCCGGCTCCGAGCTCCTGCTTAACACCCACACAGCCGACCCAGCGGCGGACATCACACACGAGGAGCGTACCCCTTCCCGCCCCGAAAGCGCGCGCAATCCACACAGCGAGGCGCGCCGCCCGCCCTTGCGCATGCGCAGCTCATTCACTTCGGCCGGCCTTCCAAACCGCAATCGGCCCCGCGCAAGCGCGCACCGAGCCGAGCGCCTGATTGGCCGGCTGCGTCCTTTCAGCCCAATAGCGAGCACGGTTGTCGAGGAGGCGCGGCGGCTCGTTCTCCAATAGGAGCAGCGGATGTTGGCAGGCGGCGGCCGCGGCTGGTCCTTTTCGCCCAGGCGCTTCTCCGGGCAAGATGGCGGCCGCCGCGCGGCTGTGGGCGGCCGGGGAGGAGCTGGCCTTGCTGGAGAAGGCGCTGGGACTGCAGAGCGGGAACAAGTACGACGCCCGTGGGGAGCGGCAGGTGAAGGGAGCCAGGAGGGGACGGGGCTGGGTGCGGGCAGCGGCGCGCGGGTATCCTTTCCCTCCGCTATCCCCGTCCCGCGCCTTCCCCTCAGCGCTTTGAGCTCCTCTCCCCGCAGCTGTGGCACGTCGCTGCCGCCCGCACGTCCAGGCGGCTTCTCCCGCCGTGTTCTCCGTCGCCGTGCCTCGCTGGAGGGCTGTGGGCTTAAAGCGTGCGGCTCCCTCCTTACGCCTGCGCTTTCCCGGCGTCTGCGCGGTGATACCTGCCGTGAGAGCAGGGGGAGGGTTTTAATCTCAGAAAAGGATGTGGAGCAAAAAGCTTTTGCACGTTAAAGCTTTGCTCGTTTTAACGTCCGTGGCTTGACGTCTCGAAGCTGTCAGGAAAGCCTTAGGTCCTGCAGTTTGAAAGGCAGTGGAGGCGTGAGGGAAATAACGTGTGGGGAAGGGCAGATGTGTGGGAGCCTTCACACGGCTCGCTCCTCACCGAGAAGAACAGCAGAGAAAAGCAACTGCGCCATTCCCTTCTGTGTGTGTTTTTTCTTTCTTCATTTAATTTACTATTGATGATTACACTGCTGATTGTCAGTATGTGCCATCCTTAGTTTCGAATGTAGTAAGCTTCCTTGATTAGTTAACGATTCCAGTGATGTTTCAGTGCCGTGACCGGCGTTAGTCTGAAGGTGTGAGTCATGAAATCTGTCTGTCCGTGGCTTTCCTGATTGTGTGTTCAATGGAAAGGAGAAAAAGTGTACTTAAGGTACAACTGCAGAATAAATACTCTGTGTTCAGTTTGCGTCTTATGACATTAATTAAATCTGGAGACAGGCAGACTCACAGACAGTGACAAATAATGCTTTTCAGTGTGTTTCCATCATTTGATGCCGTGAATGAGTGAATAAACTTCAGGCTGTTGCAGTGAAATTTCATTTCGTTCGTTTCATTTTTGGCTCCTAGTGATCTAGTTTCCTTCCCTGCTCTAAAAGATCAGTAATACTTGTTTCATCTATTGTATGTTCCAAATTAGTTTCCCAGGGAAAACTGACTATTCATTTTTCTATACCCTCAAAGCCTATAATGTGCTCAGTTTTAACTGATGTATGCATTTTGGTGCCTCTCTTTGAAGCAGTGCTTTTGAAACACCGATGAGGACTGTGTTACAAAGTTGGGTTTGTTTTGCTGTGCTCTCTCAAAAATTCTGTGCCACTAATTCTCTTCTGTTTCTTCTTAAAATATATGTAACTTCATTTCACAACTTAAATATGATCAGTTTTTAGGTATCTTTAATTTGCTGTAGTTAAATATATCAAGCTTTTAAAGTGATATACCTTTTTATTGAAGACATATTATGCTCTAATATTATAGAGACTTATTAATGTTTTTTTTTCCCTCTTAAAATCACTTTAATGTGTTAATATCACTCGGAGATATGCAGTTAAAGCTAGAGGTTTGTGTTATCTTGTCCTCTCTGATGTGGATGAACTAATAACTTATTGTGGTGTTTGTCAAGTCTGTATAAGCGTTTCATTAAGTCAGGCTGTTGTGATGGAAACTGGAAACTTAAGATGGAGGCTGGAACCTGAAAATGAATTAAAGTTGATACACTGTTGTAAAGAGTCAAGCTCACAAAGAGTCTACTTCTTTTGTTTGAGTTCTATGACGTTGCAATTTTTCTTCCCTTTTCTAGGTTCCTGTTCTGCAGACCAACAACGGGCCTGGTCTGACGGGGTTAGTTACCATAGCTTCATACTTAGTTAAACAGGCTAAGAAAGAGCAACTGCTTGGAAGCTCTGCAGAGGAGAAAGCTGTGGTTCATCAGTGGTTGGAGTACAGAGTGACTCAAGTAGACAGACGCTCTGGTAGAGAAGATACGAGAACAGTTCTGAAGGTAAGTACTCACTTCTAACTTGACAGTGTGTTTTGGAGAGATTGGGCCTTGAAAGATATCAGAGTACTTCTGTGAGTAAAAACAAGTGATTAATAACTGAAGACCTGACAGTGTCTTTCAGTGTTGGCTTGCATTTTGCTTTTTGATTTTCCTTACCAAAATAAAAGATACCTGAAAACGCAAATACACGAAGCTGACCTCTCAGTGTTTTATGGTTGTGATGCTGTGAACTACCTAGAGCATTTCAGATAGAAACTGGTGCCTTACAAGACTAAAGACGAAGCTATTAAAGAATCTGTCTTCATAAACCTCAGTTACAGACAAGTTGTGCTGTATTTCAAGATGATTCTGTGCAGATATAGATTTTCTTCCTCCTGATTTAGTAACTGGAATGTAGTCCATACATAATGTTGTCCTAGTTGGTACGTGAAACAGTGGAAAAACTAAGCCTTCAGATTTTGCAAATCTGCAAAACAGATCTTCAAATTAAGCTACTTTGTGCAGAGGCTTCAGTCAGCTGTACTCAGTTTTTTCATGTAGTCTGAAGCTTCCTTCCTCTAAGACAGGTGGAAGCAAAAAAGAAAATCTCAAGGGTCACCCCTTTATTTGAGCAGCCAGATGGCAGGGAGTAGATTGAAAAGCTTATTCTATTTTGCTGCTTACTCCTTGTGACTGATAATTAGAATCTTTGCAGTCTTTTGGGAACAGAGCTTGAAGAGAAAAATTGCTTTATTCTTTTAAGTGCTGAGGGATTGTTTACCAAGCGTATATGAAACATACCAGTTCTAAACAAAGTACCAAAGAGTCCAGCAGAGGGACACAACAAAGATAAAGGGTGTGGAACACCTCCCTTATGAGGAAAGGCTGCGACACCTGGGGCTGTTCAGCCTTGAAAAAGAAGACTTAGAGGGGATCTGATCTGCGTCCCTTTGCCTCCCTCTCCTTAGGTATTTATAGAAGAGGCCGGACTCTTCTCTGCAGGGTGTGGTGATAGGATGAGAGGAAATGGCCATGAACTGATGCATAGGAAGTTCCACACAGGTGTGCATGAGAACTTCCTCACAGTGCAGTGACGGAGCACTGGCACAGGCTGCACAGAGAGGTGGTGGAGTCTCCTTCTCTGGAGACGTTCAAGACCCGCCTGGACGCCTACCTGTGCAACCTGGGCTAGGGAGCTGCTCTGGCAGGGGGTTGGGCTCGATGATCTCTAGAGGTCCCTTCCAACCCCTACAACTCTGTGATTCTGTGAAATGATTAATGCTACTTTATCAGTGTAGGTTTGGATATAGCTTTATGAGTTGCTAGGCGTTGGATTGACCGTACCTACAGGATAGCAGAGTTTTAATACTTCTGATTTTTGTCAAGTGTGGCAGATCTGAGTCAAGTAGAATTGCAGCAAGGCAAAGATAGAAAAACTGCTGAATCAGCAGTCAAGATTTAATTTTCTGTGCTCCTTAAAACCAAAGGAAATTTTACATTCTGAAGGTGCAAAACAATACTTGTTAATAATTTATTAGCCAAAGAAATATCTTGTTAGTTATTATCCTTCTCAAAGTGACAGCATCCTAGGTCTTGAGGACTTGGAATGTCACACCTGGTAAAAAGACAGACTTGGTGAGCATCCTAATCACTTGCAGCTCAGAAAATCTGAGTTATCTTTGTGTCATTTTATCTGTGGGATATCTTGCACTGGTTAAGTACAGAATTTCCCTTTTTTTTTAACAGCACTAGTTCTATCTTCTGTGTGATGGTATCAAAACCTTTAGAGTCAGAACTATATCTTTGTTGTGGTAATTAAATCCATCCTGCTGGAGAAAATTTTCTGTGATACTCTACAAATGTATCTTTGAAAGTGTTGTTTATCTCATGGGACTAAGAATTCAACTGAAAGAGGCATGGATTAATTATGATTTAACTTAAAAGTTTAGCTATCCTTGGACCAGGTGGTATAACTAGATGGGGTGGCCCTCAGAGGTCCATTTTTGTTTTCTTTTTTATATATACAGTATATAAAATACTATATGTGCTATTTATATAATAGGTAGAATACAGTCCAGCTATGTGAAGTTTCATCACTCTAGTCACAGATTACCTTCCTAACCTGCTAGGCAACATCCAAACAATGAGTTGGCATGTTGCAAGGATTTGCTGTTAGTCTAACTCAGAAATTAAAGACTTAAGATCTTTAATTAAACAGTGATACCTGCTTTGTCACTGCTCCCATGAGTATTTGTATAGACTTCACTGCGTACTAACACAAGATATGTTTTTGTACTGAAGCTGGTATTTTTTTTTCTTTTTTCAGTTTTACCCTTAGCAGTACTGACAATTCAGAAAATACAATTTGCTAGAACAGATACATGGATAAATTATTTCCAAACAAAACTTCATTACTGGGAAAGATTCTCCCCAAAGTTACGCTGACTGCCTCTGTGTGTGTGTATATGTATATTTGTATGTATATATATTCTAGATAGCACTTGATTTTTTTTCCTGCTGATTTTCTTTCACAGCAGATGCTGAATGGCCACGGTTTATCTTGATGCAAAACTACTGTGGAATTGCTCCAGCACTAATAATTTTGTAGTGTAGCAATTAACTTTTTTTTTTTTTTTTAATTTGTTCTCTTGCCACCATGATTAATCAGAGCAAGAGGCAGCCTACCATTAAAGTATACTGTGCCAAAAGGGAGTATGAGAAGGGAAAAGAATGGAGGGGGGGGGAACTAAAATAGGGAGGCAAGTCTGAGACTGTAGTTTTACGACGTGTCTGGAATAATCAGTGGCAGTCTTGGGACAGTTGCAGCCTAAAGCCACAATTTATAATAAGCTGTGCCAAAAACAGTTCGGTTGCTTCTGTTTTAAACTTCAGGCTGCCTCTAGTTAACCCTTAAACGAGGTGATGTGGTTCTGGAAAACATCAGTTAATAAGTAGTGTAGTGTTTGCTAATTTGGAAAGGAGTTCTGTTGTTGTTAGCCGTAAGAAAATGTTTTTAGTCTTTTTTTCTTACCGACATGTTAACTAAAGCTGTTACGTGACACGAAAACAATTGTCAAGTAGACCATCTCAAGAAGGATTTCTTATTTGGAGAAAAAGCCATCCTGTTCAGAACTTGGTGAAAGTGTTCAAAAGTTTTGGCCAGTTCTGGTTGAGCTCCTGTGCTGGACAAAATACACAGGAGCGATGCCTGTGGGCTGCTCTATAGATATGTACCAGTAATTATTGTCAGTAGTGGTGATGGCATCGTGGCCAGTGTGTTATGTTAACTTCATTCTCCACAGGATGAGACAGTATTTCCTTTGCTTCTGATCAACTCAGTGGGAAATTAAATGAGGAATTGGGGGGAAAGATCTAAATTACTGAGTTTTTCTTGATTCCAAGTAGGGTTCCTGCTCCTCTGACGAGCAGCTGAGAACTCTGGAGAAATGCTTGTACCACCAAATTTCTGCTTGAATATTAATAAATTCCATTCATGTTGTCAATATATATATTGAGAACTTGATATCTGGGGCGGAAATACCTTTTATTCAAAATATAACTGGAAGTTTCTACTAGATCTCAAGAAAAAGCTTCCCTGGAGTTGTAGAAAGTTCTAACCTAACTGTTCTCTGAAGAGTAACTGTAACCAAGAACTTGTGTAATACTTGCAGCATCTCGTATAGAAAATGTTCCATGATTGCAGCTAATTTTGTCCTGATTTCTTGTGCTTTCTGGCTCTTACCATGGTGTTCAATTAGAAATCTAAATAAATTGCTAGTAGCTTCAGTTATTGTTTATTGTACTTGTTTGAAAAATTACTGTTTCTGTCACTGTGTAAGTAGCTTAATCCATTGCTTATGCCTTCCGTGGCATTAATCTGTGGTTCTTGTATGCTGTTTTGCAACAGATATCTAAATGGGTTGCCTAACCACTTCAACAAGCTTGTCCAGCAAGCATTATTGGAATTTTGTGCCTGTTTTCATTCCTCTCCTTTTTCTAAGAGCGGAATTGTTGCTCGGATAATCAAAACACAATCTTTTATGCCTGCAAGCAAACGTTTGTTGAGAGAGCTATTTTTCTTCTGTCCTTTGCAGAAATCGCATTACAATGAACATAATATTCTTCCAGAACAGGTTTAGCTCACAGCTTGTCTGTTAGATGTGTGTCTTGCATCAGAACTAAAAAATATGGTTCTTGGAGAGGGCTGTAGAATCCTCTTCTTGGATTCTGTGTTGTGCAAGGCTTGCCTGGGACATTTAAGTGCTCAACTCTGTGTAGTGCCATATAAAGGCATCTGGGGAGGGGGAAATAACCCTGTGAATATTGGTGACTGAAGGAATGCTTAAGGATATTATATATACCAGCAAAGCAGTTCTGTGGACAAAATATCTAAAATGTATTTAGAGTATGATTCAATCCTTTGTAAAGTATTGAGTCATTGTAAGAGGCAACTGTTCATTACCTGAGATGCAGTGGTGGGCTGCGTCTCAACTTGTGCTCTGGAAGGGGTTTAGTTATCTTAATGGATGAACTGGGTTACAGACAGTTGTGCTGTAGCTAAACAGCTCTAAAAATATGCAGTGTTTGGGATGCATTGAGCTGTCGCTGTACATCAGGATATTTTTTTTATCATAGAACATCAGTTCGGAACTCCATCAGTGAGTCCATAAATAATGCAACATCTTGTTTTTTTTTTTCCCCTCTTGTTTTTTCCCCACTCCTACCCAAAACTGGAATTGCTGTAGCTGTTCAGTGCACCTTGTTACAGTAAACTGCAGTTACATCAGTTACTACCACTGATTTGCAAGACTGTGTCAATCACTTGTTGTTAGAGTTGTAAATATGTAATTGATTTAAGTACTGACATTAAGTACATGGAAGGCAGTGACAAACAGAACAGCTCACAGACCCGAAGTGCTAGATTGTAATAGGAATTCAAGTAGAGTATTGCAGTCATATTTTCATTAATCTCTCCGTGACGGGAGGGCTGTTTCAGGTTAATTCTGTGGTCACTTAAGAAGACTTGGCTTTCAGGAATTCCAACACAGCTGGCTATTTGCAAGTAATATAATCATCTGTGGGAAGTATAACACGTGAGGCTAGATTGATTAAATGTTCCTGGTGCACATTTTTTCTATTTCACATAGCGTTTGCTTTTGTTACAAGAATAAAATTCAACAGAACTGTAGAACCATAGTTATATGTTTAAAGTAATTTGAGACCTAACAAGAACAAAGCAGCAAACCCGTCTTAAAATAAATAAATAGCTACGTAGCCAGAGGCAGATGACTATACAGAGTTTTAACTATGCAAGGGTTAATATTTTTCCCTGATTTGCTCTAATAAAAGAAAATCAAATCAGACATTTGGATGTTTAAACATTAGGAAGCACAGGACTCCTGTCATAAAGAGGCTGTCAAAGAATATTGCATAATGGAGTCAAACTTGCCACATTTAAATGCATGGTCAGATGTTGTAAAGCATTAGTGTTTCCATTTTTCATATATGTACACTCCAGGATTATGTATTTGAGAAAGCAGAATTGTGGAACTAGAATTGCAGTACACTCAAAGCTGTATCTGTTTTTTTTTAATGCTCAGTAATGAATAAATCCCTCATTCTTCCCTTACAATGAAACATGCTGTGGTTGAGACTGGTAAGTCTTGTGGGGTGATTTTTGAAAAAACATTGTGTAAGGTTCTTGCCCCTGTTTCTACGACAAAGAATATATGGCCTAAGAAAACTGGCCAGAGTCCTCTGTGCAAGGAGTGCATTTACTGGAAGCTTGCTTGTTTGTTTGTTTTCTTGCGACAGTTTTGTTTTCTAGTTTGTTTTCCAACCAGCAAAGCAATTATTGGCAGGGAATTTCCACGTGAAAGGAAAAGGTGGGAGACGGTTTTCCTGCTTTTAAGAAAAGAATGTAAGAAAACCAGTTTGCCCTTAGGATTGAAGTAAATCAGCTTGCATTTTCTTCTTCAGAGGGAGGTAGATGTGTGACTTGGATGAGAAGTAGGTAAGGTGTGGAGAAAAGGAGACTACTTCTGGACAGGTGGAGAGAGCTGACGGGCAGTACCTGTATTTCAGAAACGATGCAGCTGAGCAACAGTGAATGTCAGCCTTCTATTTTTCTGCGGAGAATGATTGTGTACGTAAAGGAGTCCTTCAGTAATACAGATTTGAACTATTTATTTAGTTTGAGAAAAATAAATCATGCTTGTATTTATAAACATTTGTGTGGATGTGAGTGGGTTCTCTTTTTTTAACTGCCTTAATGTTAATAGTCATTTTTTAAATTGCTACTTTTAGGACCTTAACGCGCACCTTGAAGACAAAGTCTACCTTGCAGGAAACAGTTTTACCTTAGCGGATATTTTGATGTACTATGGATTGCATCATGTCATGGTAAGTGCTGTCTGCGCTACTTTTACCTATGTACTGCTATCGTAATTGCTTATCTATGTAGAGGGCAATTTATTGCTATACATGTTGATCTACTAAATTAATCCATGACAATTATGGAAAAAGATTGAGAGATTTCTTACAGAGGTCTTCAAATGTAATTTGCCTATAAGAAACAGTTTCGTTTCTTACATTTTTTTGTGTGTGTTCAGCCATGGATCTGTGAAAATGTTTTGTCTATAGTACTGTGTCTGCGCTGCTTTCTTTTCCTGTATGTAACGTAACATGGCAACAGTAACTATCCCTCTGTTTCTAGTTATCTGGGGTCTTACTCGTTCATCAGGTCTGAAACATGACTGCAGAGCTGTTTAGGAAAGAGAGAAATGAAGCTTGAAAAAGGTGTGAGAACTAAAAGCACTGAAATGGTACTGAAAAGTACTACTGGTGCTACGGAAGATGCATGTTAATCAAGTTCCTGAAGGATGAATGCATAGAAGCATCAGTCAGAATAAAATGTCGTTTGTGTTTCGAGACTTAGTGATCTAAGACTTGGTAACTCTCAAAATATAGAAATAACTTGGGGAGCTGGTACTTGGAGTGGGGAGCAGCGGGTATTACGGACTGGAAGTCATGTAGAGGTTCTTCGTATACAGCTCAGAGTTTAATGTGAAGTGCTTAGAAGTTGTTCCACTTCACTTCTGAACCTCAAGGGGTAATTTGAAAATGAAGTAATAGGAGTTAATTGTATGTGAGTGACTGGGATGCGATTGTAAATGAATGCTCCTTCTCCGGAGTGAACACCGCTGAACAAATCGAACCAAACAGTCTGCCGGAGTCTTGGGAGGGATCAGTGAGTTTTACATTAGGAAATAAGGGAAAATATTCAGCTGGTTCAAAGCAGAGCACTACAGTGCTACACCTCAGAAGGGATTTTGAAGAGAGGAGGCAGGGGAAGAGATCAGGTGATGAAATATAGTCAAAAATGAAGGAGGTCTTATGTTGAAGTCGTACTTGAGTCGTATTTTCCTTGTAAAGGGTAGATGTGTTTACTAATATGTCAGATGATTACCTTTCATATGTTATATGACAATATAGATGTAAAAGAGTTCTACAAAAACATGACTGTGTAGTGTAAAAGAATACAAACTCAAATGAGACATTAAAAAAATAATAATAATAACTTAACGCTCGATCTTTCCCAGCCTATTTTAGATTTAGAGTTTGCTCTAGAGTAGACCACCTAATCAAGAAGAGAAGATGCAAGTTACTGCTTTGGGAAATAGAACAGATGGTAAAAACAAATGACTTAGTGCTCCTGGGTGCCTGCAACCATCCAGACACTAGCTGGGACAAGTTTATAGTGTAACAGCTGCTTCTGAAACGTTTGATTTTGTGGATGATGGTAATTTTGTGACTCAGAAAGGTATAGAGGGCAAAGAACGGGGTTGCCATCCAATAGGGGAATATCAGAAGCTGCTTGCTAGGGTTCACCTAGATTGTATATATTTTTAAGGCTTTAAAATTGATTAATGTTAGTACTTAACTATGGACGTAAGATATCTTGAACTGTAGAGTCCCGTGATTATTTTTACTTTCTCCTGTAATGAGAGTGCTTTCAGAACTGCTTCTGTGCCTCAAGCTTCAGGTGGAGGGAAAAGCTCTCCATCTTTTGATGTGCTGCTTTCCGGGGAAGCAGTTGCTCATATCCACTGCTGTTTGAGCTAAACCTTATCCAAAATATGTCTTCTTCTATAATCCTTTAAAATAAGAGGTGGGGACACATTGTTGTCTATAAAGTGGATCTGAAAATGTTGCTGATGAAGGCCTTTGGGATTAATCTCCCTGCCTCTAATGGGATAACAGACAGCCGTATCCAAATACTTTACATACTGATGACACACCATGATTGTACTGCATGAGCTGAGCATGATTTAGACGTTTGGAAACCATCTCATGCACGTGGTATTGGAAACAGTTTTAAGACCACCTGCTCTTACTACTAACTTATTCACCTTCATCCTCTTCTATTAGCGTATAGATGGTATATCTTTGTAGTCCTCCCCACTTCCACATTTGTTTTGCACCCCTCATTACCCAGGTGGGGTTCTGGAAACTGCATAATCTTGTCAGTGAGGAATCAATAGGAAAAACTGATTCTTGATCCAAATGGACTAACAACAACTAACTTGATCTTACAGTTGCATGCCTTTCATTTGTTCTTCTTTTCTAGTTCTCTTACTAAACACAATAATATGTCTAGAAATCCACGTGGTAGGGAAGGAATTAGTGCTTTAATGAGTGAAGGTCATATTCCCAGATAGCTTTTTGTCCTTCGTGCAGACTAGTAGGAAAAAAAAAATCAGTTAATTAGAAGTATATACTTGTTACGATGAGGCAGTAAAGAACTCGTGTACGCTGTTTTGCATCGTGGTGTAGGTCAGAAATACCTAATTGAGTGTAATGCTTGATGCTAGCTGTCAGATGCATTTTTTTTTAAGTTGGTGTGACTTAACACTGTCATATTTAATTCCACTTATATGTGCATCTGATATAGAGTCACAATCACCAAGGTTGAAAAAGACCTCCAACATCATCCAGTCTGACCATTAACCCAACCCAGTATTTCCCCACTGAACCTTTAGATCAATGGATTACTCAGATATTTGTGGACATGAATATGATCAGCAGTGGTGTTCTGCTAGATTAAAGCTTGGATTGCAAAGAAAATAGGAATTCAGAAATGTTGCTTGAAGATAACTCGAGCAATCAGTAAGCCTTAAATTCCCCTGTGGTAATGAACTTGTTCTTAAAAATTTCCCTACGTTTTAATTTGTGAATAGAACTAAACTTGGGAAGTGCTGTTTTAAAAATACGTGAGAGAAATAATCAATACAAAGGCTGATCTGACTTATGGGGTTTTTTTTATACTTTGTAAATTCAGGCAGAACGAAAGTAATCGTCTCAGATCTGTATGTCTGAATTTAAGATTTCTTTAATGAGCACTGGAAAATAACTTAGGGGTAGAATTTATATATCTACAAATGGAAGCCTCAGTCAAAATGTTGGGGTCAAGTCTAGTACGATCTATTACCAAAGAAAGATGTGCTCCTCAAGCCAGAACTGCTAATACATGAATGTAATGAGACTGCAATAGGAGTTTGTTTTCCTTTTTTCTTTTTTTCATGATAATGTTTCCAGTAACTAATGGAAGTGGATTAATGGATTTTAATGTTCATTGATACACTACTTATCTTAGAACCTGAAGGACAGGTTATCATTCTAAAGAACTCTGCTAACAGTAGTTCTTAAATTACAAAAAAAAAAACCCAAAAAAAACTGTAAAGGTTCCTTAATTCTCAGCTTTTCCTCTGACAGCAGAAAATGAGTTTAAACCATGTGAAATTAAATGAAGTGAATTTAAATCTTAGAGAATTCTGGATTCAGCTGTTTTATTTTCTACCATCACCTCTACTTCCACATCTTAAGGCTAGATTAAAAACTGGTGGTATCACTCCTTTTCTTTATGCAGAAGAACTCTAGATAGGCACAGGTATTTTTAGACTTCCCATGCACGCTCAGGGTACACATGTGGGAATTTATGCCTGCGTCCCCAGTGCTACTGAAAGCAAATATAGTTAAAGCCGCTATGTTTACAGTCCTTCTAGAAGCTCTCCTGTTTGCATTGTGTGATGCCCACCTTCATTATCCTTTGTGAACTTTGTGGTAGAAGAGTGTAAGGCCTTTTTTTCTCTCCGTAATTAAAAAAAAAAAAAATCATCAAATTGAGTGTCTGCTTCTTTGCTATTGAAATAATTGCTTTAATAGCAAATAATTATTTTAACAGCAGAACAGCAGCCTTTCTTAACTTGGGGGAATTATCTAATTTAATGAGGAAGAATAGAAAATACCCATCTAACAAAATGTTGTAAAAATGCCATGGAACTGATCTCTAAACAATTAACCTAAGAGTTATGTTCTGAGTGAAAAATAGAGCATGCCACAGAGTGCTTTTGAATATATTTCACTGAGAATACATTATGTAAATAACCAGAAATATCTTGAATGTTGTGCCCAAAGTGCAGAAAGGGATTCCGCTGTTAGAGTACCTGTCTGTGAAGATGTTTTTCGCTTTGCTTACAGAATGGAGGAGGACTATTTTCCAGATTGATTTCTTTTTCATTTCTATGAAAGAAATGTGAGGATGGAGAGTTTCTAGTATAAAAATTATAAGAAGAAATGTCTCCTGCCAAATCTGAAGTTTATTTTCAGCACTCTTATACTCTTATACTCTTATAATTAAGTGCTTACCCGCTATAGATGCTGGAAATAGGATATTCTAATCATAATATTAATTATAATACTCAGTGTACAATAATGACTGAACGATGTGTTTTTTGTACCTACGCTATGCTACAAATGAGAAGTATGAATTTTAGATGATTTTTGGGGTGTATATGGCTGTTTCCACGCTCCGTGTTGTTCTGTAAGTTCTTCTACAGCTTTATACCAAGCACCAATTTCACAGTGTCATTAATTACAACAAACTCCATGGGATCTGAAACGTCTTTTTTCTCTAAATGGTAGTGCATGTTTATTTTGTCCTGAATGTAGCATGCTTGAGGAACCCCAGGCAGCTTATCAAGTATCTTAATTAAAAAAGCACTCAGTGTTACATTTTAATAGCTTCCACTTTTTGTTAATAATGCCTCTAGAAACTGGAGTTGTTCCTCTTGTCAGCATTGTTCTTTTCCACTTGGCTAATGCTGATAAGCCATGTGAAGTTTCCAGCTCAGCTACAACTGCAGTTGTTAAGGTGAATCAGTGCATCTTGATAGCTGGCAGAACTGAGATGGATCCTGTGCTGTGTGGGGAGGCAAGATAGGGCAGTTCACATGAAGAGCACGTTTTGTTCCTCATAGGTTTTTACAGTTTTGGAGCTTATTCAACGTAATAGGTTAACGTGAAAAGCACACTGCTGTCTAAATTGATAGATTCCTCTGGAGCCAAGTTAGTCTGGAATTGGTAATCAAGGAAAGGTAATACAGGTGATACAGTATGGAAGTAGTTCTGCTTGAAAGGAGCTGAAGTAGGAAGTAGAGAATCGTCAAGGATGTTGCTTGTTTTAATTCAGAAGGCTTTGAATAGTACAGATCATGTATAATCATAAATGACTTTTCACTTGGTCAGTCCTGCGATGAAGGCAGTCTGGCAGCTTTTCATTAACATTACCCACCGTTCCACTGGCAGGCAGCTGTTGGAGTAGCTCTGTAATCCTGGCTCTTCTTGTGGCTGTTTTAACTCTGAACGTTTCATAATATTAATAACGCAATCTCTTGGTACTTTTTATTTCTTCCCTGCGCAGGTGGACCTCACTGTGCAAGAAAAGGAGACTTACCTTAATGTATCTCGCTGGTTCAACCACATTCAGCATTATCCGGGTGTCCGACAACATCTGACTAATGTCGTCTTTATCAAGAACAGATTATATACTAATGCTCATTAAGGAGAATTTGAATACTGTGGTGGAGTGGTATTTGGGAGTCTAGAAGTTATATTGCCCAAAACCACTGCCTTGCAAATACTGGTTTGTAACCTTCTATATGTGAACCAAGACTGGTGATGCCTAGAGTAATACAGTTCCATTGAATTGTTATTGTTTGTTCAAGAATTTGAACTAGCTACAGAATTTTATCATGTATCTGATTAAATGCAGCAATGACAGAAAGATGGGAATTGAGTTTTAATTTACTATTTTTTAAAGATGAAATGTTCTTTCAATTAAGCATTCGACTGTTGTAATTACATCGTCTTCATAGAAGAGAATTACTTATTTTCCTTTGACTACACGCTCATTTTGCTATTTATTGGGTTTCAGTGTATGTCCCTCTTTTCATTTTATTTTCCATGAATGTTTACACTAGTTTTGTAAAAGTTAAGAGCTATATTGTGTGCCAAGGATGTGAAAAAGGGAACATGGAGATGTTACAAAGTATTTATGTGACTGAATAAATTATTTTAAAACTGTAGTCCTAATTTGGCTGTGAAAGTCTTTAGTTTATTTAAAAAAAAAAAAAAACAAAAAACTAAAGTTTAGTTCACATGCTACTTCATTTTTTGGACTTTATGTAGACTCTAGAAGCATTTTCTTTCATATTAGTCAACAGTATTGGCATTTGTCAAGATCCTGCATGTGCTGTCATGTAGGAAAGGTTGCACATTTAAAGGTCCTAAAAAGAAGGTGGGGAAGGAAATACCTGAGATGATAACGAGTTGGTCTTCCACACTCACTTCTTGTTTTTAAGTTTGCTTTAAAAACCGAGGAAACTGTTGTCAAGTCAAACATGTTGACAGGTTGCTTCACTGGAGAACGTGGTTGGTATGAGGTATTTGTTTTGGGGTTGAGGTATTGTTTGTTTGCCCAAACAAGTGCTGTTTTGAAGTGTCAGCATTTCTCTGGGTTGTTACATGCTCTGGCTACAGGATCCCCTGACCTCTTATTTTTATTTTCTCCAGTGTAAAACAGAAGTGTTTGATTGCTGCTGAGATTAAATATATATTTATGTATAAATAAAAAACAAATATTGAGAAGTTTAGAATGGATTAGTAAAGTTTAGATCTATGTAGATGGAAAGACACTGGATGGTTGTCACATACTAGCTCGAGCATTTCAGTTTTCGCTCTTCTATGCAGATAACCCTCTATTCCTCTTTTCAACTAAAAGCAAAGAAAGATGAACTGAGATGCTTTTCTTCAGAGGGAAGACTGAGAAAAGCAGATGGTATTGATTTCCTCCATGCTACCCCTTCCTGTCTAATACCTTTTGATCATTAAACAGCAAGTATGTAGTGGGACTAATGAAAGTTAGGCTCAAGATGCACCTTAGCCTGAGATTGAGGTATGTTTTTCAGATGAAGCTTCGTGTTATTTACCAATGAGTTGTAATGTGCTTCAGCTCTATCAGATGAATGTTGACGCTCTATTTAAAGAGAGTGTGGGTAAGTACTCATGCTGTTTTGGGGTTTTGTTTTCTTAAAACAAACAAACAAAACTTCTACTCTATTTCTGCAATGGTTTGTTATACTCTTACTGAGTATTACTAGAAGTGACTTTCTTCCCTTGCAACCTCTTCTTTTATCTGAAAATTTCCGTTGCTGAAGGGCACAGTAAATACTGTGATGTTGTTTTACTTCTGTTGCTTCACAGTTTGATGATGTTGATGGCCACAGTGATGTGTGGAATTTATTTTCATGGCATTTCATGAACAGTGACGGTCTCATTTGTTAACGTATCTCATCATTGCAGTATTATTATTTTGCATAATTGTACTATTTAATTTATTCAAGGGGCCTGACATGTTATGGTCTTTTAAGTATGTGCCTCTAGGACTTGAGGTTGCTGCCATATGGTGAGATAGTACTGCATGACAACCTTTCAGCAACAGAAGAATTCAGCAGTGAAATAAATATGATAATTGTAAGTGTTCAGTGGAATCTTACACTTACCCCACTTGTCTTCTTCACCTTAATGGGAGGATGGCTGTCACTTTCAAGCAGGCCACGTTCAAATGGACTTTCAAGAGTTGTGTTGGATAGATCAGAAACAGACTGATGATTCTGTGATTCTTAGCTCTCTTTGCTGCATGAGTGAGAGGTCAGAGTTCAGCTGAACTTCAGAAGTCTCTTAAGTGCAGTTCCCGCATAGGCTTAGAATTGAGCAACAGTGATCTATGGGAAAAAGTTGGATTTAATACAGGAAGAAAAATGATGAGAAATTCAAGAGGGTCTGTGCTACACTAAACAAATAAAGTAGTTCAGTTTAGACCAGGTACAAAACAAATTTTAGAAGTCCATTCAAATAAACTGAAGTCTACATTTTTCAGCATCAGAACTAAAGGAAATGTTGGTAGTAGTTTAAATGTGCAACACGCTTTTTAAGTTCTTTGTATTATCCGTGGTTTATCTACCAGGCAGGCATCCCAGATTCCACACGGAAACTGGGTTATGTAGCTATTGTTTCAGGCTAACAGCACAAGCAGTCGAGTCAAACAAGTTCTGTTACTTTTCTTCACTGCCCACCCTTAGTAGGTGCAAGCCTCTTGAAATCAGCTGAGTTTCCAGTGATTCTTTGGATGGAGTGCACAAACCCTGGATGCTGACAGCTGGTAGCCCTTTAGAGGTAATATTTTCACATTCTCTTAATCCTTTTTCTCTTGCAGTCCTCCATAGGCCTATACCATCCTCTTAAGTATTTTGGAATTGTAACCCTTCTCCCCGGAACTTACTAGTTTGTGATCCTTAGGAAGAATGTAGCCCTAAAAATGGGAGACATACTTTTTAAGATGCACCCTGACCTCCTAACAGATGTCAGAGCTCGCTGGAGTATCTTGACAAAGTAATTATTCTCTTTCTCTCTTCGTGCATATACTGAGTAATATTTCTCTGTGTTTACAGCTGATGAAAGAGTGACAGACCTTATGAGCATGGGTGTGGATCCCAGGTTGTCAGCAGAAAGTTGAGACAGGTTTAAAGCAGACACGAGTATTTTGTAATTAACTATTTTTATATGAAAATGTAACTTTGAAGTGTTAATGTGGTTCCATCCATGAAATACAGTACGTTCACGTAACCTGACAGACAGAGATTGCTCTAGAATTTGAGCTTTTTCATTCTGCTCTTGGGTAAAATGCAACAATCGAAACTCTGTTCCTTGCTGCTGTGGCTTTGCAGAGTGTGGCAAGGTGCTCAGGGATTAGTTGAGAGAAATAAAAATGAAGGAATAGATAAACCTATAAAACTGTTATAAAAACGAATCCAATGTAAGCTCTAGTTCATATATTCTCTGATCTGCTCTCATCTTGCTTTTGTATCTCTGCAGTTGAATTGTGCTTTATCTGCTACATGAATGCTCAAGCACAGAACAGGTTATCATTTCTCTTCAAGTAAGTTTGCCTTAGTGTGACCATAAACTGATTTTATAATTGTACCTTCACACCTATTAAGGAATTCTGTAGTTGTTGTGCTGGAGTTGAAATGAGGAGGAGGGGTTTGCAGGCCTATTTAATTTTTTTCCTTTTGGTTTTCAGTTTTATCACTCCTTTTAATCTTTAGCATGCTTCATGGTCTTTAAGTTCAAAGTATAATTGCGGTGATGGAGCGGCTTAATGGATTACAGCATTTAATACTGCCCCCCCACCAAGAGCAGGATTTCTTCTTTGAATCTATAATTAGATCGTGCTGCTGGCACCCCTACCCTCACATTCACCATGCACCTCAGTGCATGCTTGTGTGCTTGGGAATCTTGTTTTTGATCTGTCAAATCTCCCATCATCTGTGCACAAATACTATTGCAGAAGATGCAGGGGGAGTTGCCATCACGTGCCTCTGCTGCACCAGGTATTTAGAGTCAGGCTGGGGTCTCTGCATCCCTCTACTGCATGTCTTGAATATTTTGAATATTGGATTTATACTCCTTTAGACCCCGGCTTTAGGATGACATAAAGATATCAGCAATTTGGGAACGAGTTTGATTTTATAGAAATGCTTACTTGTTGCTGCTGTGTGCACGTTCCTGCAGGCGTCGCCCTTCTTTCCCATGCTGGTAGTGACTACAGTGATCCGTGCTGCCACATAACGCAGCCAACTTCATCTTTCCCATGCAGGCAAGGAGAGAGGCTAGTAATTTTTCATTGTTGTTGCATGTTCAGGATTCCCCCTTCCCCTCCCACATTACCTTGGCCCCTTTAGGAAGATTTTCATCTATTAAACTTTCCCGTCTCTGCTGGAAGAACTAAATCTCTTTCAGCGTTTCCAGGCTGGTGATCTAATTTGACAGCTCATCGGTGATGTCTCTTCCACTTCAAAGAGGCAGGTAGCCTAGGGCTAGCCAGCTGTATTGTGGATTCTGCAGATTTGGCTCGCCATTCCTGCTGGGTGTCATCTGTCTTCTTGGTCTTGCGGTGGATAATTTTTGTCCTCCCCAGCATCATCTGCCTGAGCAGTTTCTGCCTGGCAGGCCTGTCTGTCCAGGTTGAGAATCACACACAGCAGCCGTATGGCTAATCTGACGAGGCACTGCTCCAACAAGCGCAGCCCCAGGCCCGCTCTGACCACGATCGGCATCGTGGCCCACAAACTTCCAGCTATCACGATGGCAATCGCGGTCTTCCATCACGGGCACAGCCCATGGACTCGCCCCGCTTGGGCATAGCGTGTCCCTTGCTTCCCGCCCCTGCAGCCTGTCGCTCCGATTCCTCGCATGGCAGCAGAAGTCTGCCTCAACAGGTTTGGGCTCTCCTGCCTGTTGCCAGTGTTTGACTTGGACACCGCCACTCGGATGAAACAATCCTTTAGTGGATTATCATCGCCAGACAGCCTGTGGGAAAAATGACAGGATTCGGCACGTTAATCTGAAGGTTTTGCAATTCGAAGCGCTGCTAATGCTAATAGGAAACGGCAGAGTGATCCCTAAAAGAGAAAGCGGGTTCCAGTGCAAGGCAGAAGTGACAGAGTTTGTTTAGCCTATCCTCCAAAAAACACATGATGACTACATATGTTGATTTTCATGCTCCGAGCCATAGATATTTCCCTATTTTTGTGACTTGATGGCTATTGCCTGCAAACTGACAGGTTAGGAGCTCCACAAGTATTGTCTTTTTATAGTCATCACCTCTTTTAAGTCCTCCTTAATTTTTTTAAATATGTTTTGAGAATAAGCTTGACAGGGCAGCGAGAGCAAGAAAAAACAACAACAACAAAAAGCAGCAGGCATAAATGCTGCAAATAAAGGATATTCTTACAGTAACAACAAGAAGCAGCAGCATTTGAACAAAGGGGAGAAATGGTTTCAGGGTAGTGGTCCTAGAAAACAAGGCACTTACCTGTCACAGGACTTGCTCTTCTTGCAGTCCCCAAACTCTGAAACTGGCGTTATTCATGATAGGGGGAAAAAATATTTTCCAGTAGTTATAAATAAGTAAATAGAAGAGACTGGCTAGAGCATACAGCTTGCAGGGGGAAATATCTTGTCTGAGGGATGGATGAGTGCTTGGGGACTGGACAGCGATAAAATAAACCTCCAAACAATTCCACCCCTGATGGTTGGAGATCATCGAGAAAGCGGGATACAGATACTACTAAAACATGAACACTAATGTCATTTGTCGGTGACTGTCAAATAATGAAGTGCTTTGGATTCGAGCAGAAAAAAAAGAATCTAAATACTATAGGCTAGCTAGTGATGGTTGTTTTGGGGGGAAAAAAAACAAGAGCGGTATGAATTTTTTCAGCGATAATTGTCCCTGTTAGTGAATGACTGTTTAATGTGTAATACTTACAGACTATGAAACAGTGGATGCATGAAAAACTATTTGATATGTTTATGTTTGTATATTTTATATTGGTTGTGGTAGATTTAGCTGAAGTATTCAATGTTGGTATTATTATTTAAACATATTTTACCCGTGTGGCGACTGATTTTTTTTTTTTTTTTGAAGAGAATGGTTAAAAAGATTCATTTTCAAGGAGGAGTTTAGAAGATTACATCTAATAAAAAAAAATAGTGTTTGGTTTATCGTATTTTTTTATTTTTTTTTTCAGTGAACAGTTTCTGAGCTTTGACACGGGGCTCAATTTAGTAATGAGTGGGGTTTTTTTGGCTCTTGAAATAGCTTAACGTAGGGAAAAAGGCCGCTCCCCACCTCAGGTTTCTTCTACATAAACGCGGGGTAAGGAGGGGTACAGGACAGGCCCCTCAGCCTTAGGCCGCGCCGCGGTTGCCATAGCAACGCCGCCGTCGCTCGGTGATGGCGTGACGCTGCGCGCCGGGGCGGGCCGGGCGCCATGAGCGGGGCAGGCCCCGCGTCCCCCGGCCGCGGCGGGTCGGCCCTGCCGCTGCCCTTGCCGCTGTCCCTATCGCTGCCCGGCGACAGGAGGCGGGAGGTGCCGGCGGCGGGCGCCTTGCTGCAGCCCATCGTCAAGGGTAGGCGAGTGGCGGGGACGTAGGCGCGGTGGCGGCGGGGGGTGGTCGGGATGGTGCTGGGCTGCGTGCTTTTGTGCGTTCGGTAAGCGCGAGTGCCTCGTGCTGTGAAGTGCGGTGGTGCCGCTCGGGGTGAAGCCGCCTTCCCTTAATCTTTCAGATGTTGGGGAAATCTATGCGAGACTCCTGGATCACAGGCCTGTAATCCAGGGAGAAATACGTTACTTCGTTAAAGAATTTGAAGTAAGTGTTTGCGTCGTTCGCGGTGCCTACCCGTATGGCGGCTGGGACTTTGACGCGGTTGTGACTTCTTTGTAGAGTTTATCATAAACGTCGTTCCCTTCAGAAAGACTCATCGTGCGTTTCTTGCCCGAAACAATTAGCGTGCCTGTAGCGTATGTTTGCATCCTCGGTAGGCGAGGCAGTCATTTGGGTTGCTGGCTTAAAAAGTTTAGAATGGGACGTTACTGTTCCTGCTACAGACTCGTGAGTGCCCAAAGACGCGGCGGATGCTCTGTCCATGGAGACATTCAGGGTCAGGCTGAGCAGGGCTCTGAGCAACCTGATGGAGCTGTAGGTGTCCCTGTTCACTGCAGAGGAGTTGGACTAAGTGGCCTTTAAAGGTCCCTTCCGGCTCAGATGATTCCACGATTCTATGGATATAGGTGCAGGAGAATGATGTAGTCCTAATACTTTAGAGAAATTTCTAAGGTTTGAACCTAAAACTCAGTTGTTTCTGGTCAATGCGGGATTAGATCCGATGAAGGAGCAGGTTTGTGCTTCAGGTGGTGTCAGCTAGCACAGTTGTAAATTACTTTTCCTTTCACTTTTGTTCCATGAAGTAAAATAGTATTCCTGGTAGAGAAGAGCAACGCCACCTCTTGTCACCCTGAGAAGATCGTTAAAAATTGAATGAATGTTATAGGTGCAAAAGTTGTTTTTACAAATAACTTTGTTTTGAGTGTGCAATGCAGTTTCCACAAGATGGCAGCAAAACCTTAGAAAAGCAGATTCTTATGTTACAGCAGGCTGTTTGTAAGGGTGAATTCTTACTCTTAAAGAACGTGAGATTTAAATTCTTAACAGTAGTCCAGAAAATGGAGCTATACTTGTATACTGTTCTTGTCATTGGAGTGGAAGTCATGCTCTGGCGTCAATAAATGAGGTTTTCAGAATGTAAATGGTAAAGCAAGAGCTTGTTCTTCCAGCTAATCACGATCTACTGCGTTGTTACCTTTTAGTCTTTGCCAGTTTGTTTCAGTAAAAGCAGTTTTACTTAGCATTACATTAACATCATGACGTACTGAATTTGGAACAGGAGACATCAGGAAAGCAGAATCCCTGCTGTGCTTTTTTTCTGTGACAAGTGAGTTACAAAAGTGTAGTTTTCAGGCTCTTTTCTGTGTTGTTTTTAATATGCTATGTTTCATTTAGTGCGAAGAATGGAGCATTGCATACCTACACAAAACTCATTTTGTCGATTGCGCTAAAAAAAGCGGAATAACGCTTTAATATGCAGTGATGCAATCTTTTGAGAGAAAGCTATTCATTTAAAAATAAATAAATATTGAAAGAACGTCATTTAAAGATAATAAATAAAGCTGGGAAAGTGCTTTGTTATGGCGAGTGGAATTTCTGTTTAGCCACTCAGTCTCTTTCAATTCTTCTGGCAGGAGAAGCGTGGCCTCCGAGAACTACGAGTACTTGAAAATCTAAAGAAAACCATCTTTGAAACAAATGAAAGCATTCTTCCCAAGTGCGAGCAGTCAATGCGCGACAATCTCAATGAAGTACTCCAGAGATGTAAGCAAGTTGCTTCTTATTTGCTTTGTTGCATCATTTTGTGGAGTAGTGTAAATAGTTTGGATTCATAATGCGATTTGGGGAAAATTGCCGTCCTCAGGTAAATCTTCTTACACTTATGTGCTTTGTTCTTGTTTTTCCGAAATTGTATAAGGGAAATAACAGGAAAAAAATGGAAAAAAAAAAAAAGAATATTATTAATCCATCCAACTAAGATTACATTAAAGCTTTTGGTTGACTTGTTAGAAGCTATTGCAGGTCACACTTAAAAGCAAGAGAGTGTTTACTCCTGCTGGCTAAATCCATGGACAAAATTTCAGTTCTCTGATTTGTTGCAGGCACGCTGCGGTGTGACCTGCACGTTTCTTAATTTTACCTTGGAAAAGCAGAATACTGAGCACCCCTCCCCCTTAATCTAAAACAAAACTTGCTGAATAGGTAGATATGGAATGTGTTGTAACTGGACTGTGTTAGTGAGGGAATGTTTTCCTGGACAAAGTCTCAGTAGAAGAGGCTGGGTCCAACAGAAAGATGTTCTCCATGCAGATTGTTTTTACTAAGTCAACTCTTACGTTTGGTGAGGAAAAAAAAAAAGAAGAACTTAAACACAGTGCTTGGTCATCTGCTCCTGTATACTGACTTGCAAGTTTTCTTCTTGAGACGTGCTGATTGATGCACTTCAGCTTGTCTGTAACATTAAGGAATATGGGCACACGAGGACTTGGCTGCCTTTCTAATTTCAGCTTCTAGTGCAGCAAGGGTTGATGTGTGTGATGCACCTACGTGCAGTTGGCAGTATAGAACATCTTGTGCAGGTACTGATCAAATCTGTTGTTTTTTTGTTGGATTTTTTTTGTCTTCTCAGAGGTAAATGGCACAGTGGCATACAGTATTTGACATAACAACAGCCTTGTGTCTCTTTAAGTCTCTTCTGAGCAAGATTTAAAACAGCAGACTGATTACTGCAATTTGTTGTTGCAGTGCAAGCTGCCAATGATGTGATCCACAAACTACAAGAGAAGGAGCATGAACAGAGGAAGGTAAGGGATGGATGAATCTCTGTGATGTGATCTAAGGAAAAGTCTTGCGTGCTTCTACAGCAAGTCCACCCGCCTTCGGTATACCAAAACTTTAAAACTATTCTATATGCTATATACTTAATAGTAAAAGTTTTGGGAGTGATTTTTGCACTTGCAGAATATGTACAGCAGCAGTGTATATGTTTTAGGTTGAAACTTAATGGATCACAATCTCCCAATGTGTGGAAACATCTATATATGTATATATAAATTTATTTCCTTTGCTTTATTTCCTCTCCTTGCTCAGACCATAATATTTGTCACATATAGGAAAAGCTTAAATAAGAAAAGTTATTTTCTGTGGAACAAAAAACACCTACTAACCTACCAGAATGGAAATGTAAATCTTTCCTAGTTAGCTGAGAACATTGAGTATATTATATGTATTGCTCGTTGAAAAGGAAGCGTGGGGTGTTTTTTTTTTTTCACTCGTGGATGGGTTGTTTAATGAAGGGCCATATTATAGGAACATGCGGATCATTGGAATCTTTTCAGCTGGCTGCACTCTGCTCGTTTGAAATACACGTGCTCCGAATCTCAAATTTGGAAAATTACACAAGAAATGAGTTTCGTGTTTTCCCATCAGTCCTTCACGATTGTATTTCAATGTTATCTTTTTCCCTGCAGTTTTATTTATGATCAGGCAGCAGTTTAGGAAAACTGGAGACGTTTCTGTGGCCATCACACAAAACAGGCTGTGCCTTGATTTATGGAAGCCGATAGCCGTGTTTTTCTTTCCTTTTTGTAATCAATGAAGATGGGCAGTCCAGTTGCAGCTGAATACCAGCACTGTGTGAATAGCACACTACTGAACCCTGACAAGGTTTGCTTGTGTCCAGCACTACTGCAGATACTGGTAGGAGGCTGAAGCAGGAAATTCATCTTGTAGTTCTGCTACTGCTTGTTTGAAGTAGACGTTCACGAAAAAAGTTTTACGACTTATAAAATGAACTCATTTAGTAAGAATGGAAACTATTCTTTTTGAGAATATTGGCTCCTTTTCCATTCAAAAAAATTTATATGCACTGGAGCAATGCTAATAGCTATTCAGGATATGTAATATTTCTTTAAGCCTGTATAGTAAGACTTTTTGGCTTCGAAACTTTCCAAATGTGGGTAGTAGCAGGTAGGAATCTGTTTGAATTATAGATAAGTTGCCACTGCAACTCAACCATTCAAGGAAAAATATTTTTTCCTTCCTTTTCTTTTTGAAATAATTTGGTTTGGGGAAAAAAAAACAAAAAAACTACAACAGTTTAGCTTAAAGCATTCGTGGAATCATGTCTTGCCAGGTATTCTTTCTGCTGCATGTCAGTAATATTTAGTGGGTAGTTCAAGCTGAGTGAGGCTTGTAAGGGAAGCCTGAGAAGAACAAAAGGAACTTGGGTACTATGTACTTTTATTTATTTCAGTAATTCCATTTGGAAGGATGCAGGCGTATGCTGGAGGCTGCCCAGCACTGTCCAATCTAGCACTGCAACTTGCTGCCTGTAGTGTGAACTAGTATGGTAATAAAGCAAGTCTGTGCCTCAAGTGGTGAAGGTTTGGGGGCTTGTTTGTTTGCTTGTTTTAAATCTCAGCAAAAATAGCCTGAGTACTACTAAAAACAGGTGAAAGCGTTGGTTTTACTGATGCTGATTTCTGCATTACCATTGATAGTAAAACAAAAATAGAAATAAGTGCACCCAACTCATCTCATTCAGTACCTTTACTGGAAGAACCTTTACCATATTTCAAGCTCAAGCCATATGTGATATGGAGTGAAAAGGTGGTTTCATAATCAGACTAGTTTTTTCCAAATAACAGCAGTGCCTCAAGTGTTGATTTGAAAGCAGTATGAAAAACATCATGCTAAGATAGGTGAATTTGCCGACAGACAAGAAGGAATGCTCAGAACAGGAATTCAAATGGCAGCAGTTACAGGAGTAATTTAGACAATTGTGGTTGACAGATAACTAAATTATAAACCAAATTGTAAATGTTTATTTTGTTGTGTTTTGCCTACTGTATATGGGCTGTAACATTCTTATTTCTAATACAGTTAGGTTAGTTTTGCAAAATTATGAATTCAAAAATAAAGAAAATTAATCAAACTGCTACAGCTTCTGACAGAACTATTGAAATACATGTGCATTTAGAAGGAGATAATCTGTTTTCTCATGTAATGGGGCCTTGATTTTTCAAACACGCAGGCATTATTTCTCTCTTTATGAGTGCAAGAGATGCAGTTAGTGAAGTTCTTCGGGCTGTTGTTTCTCTTGGAAGTCAGGGCATTTGACACGAGTCATTGGCACGATGAATTCAGATTTATAAATGCATGTAAGCATATTATAGAATGGCAGTGTTCCTCTCTTCAGCCTACACAGTAATTAAGTATCAGCTCTGTATTCCACTGAAAGAGCTAAAAAAGGCATGTAAGAACAATTACCTGTTTTTACGGCCAGAATGGTTAAGGGCATCGGTCATCTAGAGCTTAATTGCTCAGTGTATCAAGAACTGGAAATAGATCTCCACCATCAGGGTAAATGCTATAACCAGGAGGTTTACAGTGCTGTCTCCTCACTTTCCCACGTCTGGTTAAGGAAACCACAGAGATTGAAAGTGAAATATTCTGTAGCTCTGTAATACCACGTCCATCTTGTGAGCTGGGATACGTGAATTAGATTCTGTGAGTAAAATGATACTGAAAGTAATACCACACAATTCCAACATCTTGAAACACAGACTACTCTGCGTGTGATGGGCATCTTTACCTCACGTAATGATGATGCACTGGAGCGTATCCATTGTGTTAGGAGTGAATTCTTGTTTCTTTTTTAAAACTAAGCCACTAAGACTGGTAGGTGTTGGAGGCTGCTCAGAATTGTATTGAACATTTACTGAATGCAGAATTGGTGACAGCGTGCAGAAGCTGGAGGGTGAGCTGTTCACAATTGTTCTAGTCACGGTGAACCTTCATTTCTAACTCATGAAAGAATTCTTGGAAGTTGGTAATGTGTCAGCGTCTCTGACGTTGTACAGATCTTCAGAAACCAATCACTGTTGTCATACATTGGCAAACTGCAGGAGTTAGTAAGGCCTTGATTTAGTTTTCTTTTTCAATTCATCTTTAGCAGGACAGTATGCATTTCAAGGCTCATACCTCTTCAGTGATGTTCACTGTAATTTTCTTGTTCTTTTCTGCTTAGCATGAGTTTAAATATGCGTTGAGTTAATGCATCACATCTTGGGATCCTGCAGCTTAAGGAGATAGTATCTATTTTTGTTTATGCTTAAACTTAGGTTATTTCTTCAGTTTTGAGTAATCAGAATTTAAGGTGTGGGAAACGTAATACAAAGACAGAAATCTTCCTAGGTATCAAGTTGATGAAAAAGAACCTGAGGTCCTATTAACTTAAATGAAGACGTTATTTTCCTCACCTTTATGAAGTCATCTTGGAAATTCATTTGCCAGGCACATTATTAAATTGTGTGTATATTGTTTTCTGGAAAACAAATGTCGTGCAAATCTATCTATGCGTAAGTTACAAAGTGATAGTGATAAACACTCAGCAGAGACAAATGAGACATCTAAGAGGAAACTGGTAAATATCAAGAGAAGAGCAGTGATGTCTTGGAGGATTGGCTGACATAACTCATATATGCTTTTATTAACCACCATAATTTGCCAGGAAATGTAGGATCATTCTTTATTGACACATATTTGACAAAAACTCAAATGTCTCAAGTGCTGACACGGATCCGTTAGTCTCTGTTGATGCACATATACCTAAATAATGAGTGTACACAACTTTCTAAGATTTTATTTTGTCTAGCACTTGCAAATATGAACCACAGAGGGCCTGGCATTTCTATTTTCCTCCTGAATCAGCTATGTAATGCTACTAGTGCATTTTTAGCCTGTGTCATATATAACAGAGACCTCCCTATTCTCACTGTACTAGATAACAGATTCACAGTTTAAGACCACTTACTTGAAAAAAGAAATGCAGCTAATTTTGTATTGTTTTTCTTTTGGTTTCTAAGGTAGAAGCACTTTTGCCACAGTGGACTCCTGAAGTCAGACTGTGACAGTAGGCAGCTTCTTGCAGTGTGAATGGGGTGTCCATTCCTACTGTGGGCTTTTTTTCCCTAGTGAAGGGGAATGCTTCTGAGAATAGTATTCATCTTAAAAGAAAGTCTTTGTGAGATAATCTGCTTTGGTATCAGCTGCTTACAGTACTTACGACTTTGTCAGTATGTCAGAGGTGTAAATGCAACAAGTAAAAGGTTAGAGACTAACAGAAGTCAGCTAGTTTCGTTACAGTATCTTTCCACTTACTAGTTTTCACCAGGCTGCAGAAAAGGCATCACTTTTGCTGTAATTAAAAGTCTTATAAACATTTCAGCATTCTTTTGCATTGACTGTGCTTTATAATTTTTGTTTCACTTCTTTGTGGGTTTTTTTGCTTTTTGTTTTTTGTTTTTCTGGTTCCTCTGCTGCAGTGTAAAAGCCCAGTTTCTCCGATACTTTTAAGATTAGATCTCATGACCTCCTTTAAATCCTGTCCACTGATCAATGACTGCTAAAATTTGCCATTTTTCTCCTCTCAGATTCAGGCTGACAAGCTGATGGCTGGTGAAGAGAAGCGCGTCGCTCAACGGGAGGCATTCCTGAAAGAGCAACAGAGCAAGCGAGAAGAGGTGGACGAAGAGCACAGGAAAGCTATGGAGCGCCTCAAGGAGCAGTACTCTGAGATGGAAAAGGAACTGGCCAAATACATTTCATTTTAAGACCTTTCTGTTTTCCTATTGCTGGTTTTGTGCCAATATTCAGTTGCTTCTGAATTAAGTTGAGATTCTTTCAGAAAGCTGAACCAAGTAAGGTAAAAGGAGAATCTCCTCCACACGTTTGGAATGGGAAGAAAAGTTTTGCATACTTTCAACTTAAGTGCCTACCTTTGTTAAGGGCAAGTGAAATGCCAGTATTCCTTAGTTTATTGGAAGGTGGAACTGGAAATTACGTTGTGTGACTACATCAGCTCAGGGAGTTGCAAATTGGAATTCTCTTCAGTTTGCATAGTGTATCATATCATCTGGGAAAATAGAGCCTAATGTAATGTTAACCATCCTGCTGTGCAGCCACGGCCCTTTCCCAAAAAGTAAGTGTAGTAGGTTCCATCCATAGTTAGCTGAGAATTCACTGGGAAAACTGTGAATTCTTTTTATAGCTTTCAGGAAAACCGACTTGTTTTAAAGTATAAACTTTGAAACTTCTGTGGTGGAAGATCTCAGCACAGTTCTAAATCCAGTTACAATTCCAACTCACGATTTCTATGATCAGTATTTCGAAGTAGAATTGAGATTTAAATGGTTTTTGCTAACGTAGAAATGGTAAATGAGCTCGAACAAGAAATCCTTCCCTGTCCCTGTAAATATTTCAGACCTCTTAACCAAGCTACACTGTTCTAAGAAAAGCCAAAGTACTTATCACAAGAAACATATCTTTGTATTAACCTTTTAGCTAGTACAATATCTACCTTAAATATCTGACATGCTGTTGGTTTACTTAAGATAAAATTTTGAGAACTTTCTAAAGCAATTGAGAAATGATTTTTGTTTGTTTTTCAGCCTGGTAAACAAGCAGGTCAGTGGTAAAATGCTTTAGTGCTGATCTTTATCCTTACTAACCTTTATTCATAGGGAATATGTGAAGCTCCTTTGGTGCTTTCCTTTATTTAAAACTTGCATTTAACAGCGATGTAGCTGAAGGAGTTTATAACATAACCAGTTCATTAACCA
Source organism: Oreortyx pictus (assembly GCA_036925125.1). Taxonomy (NCBI): domain Eukaryota; kingdom Metazoa; phylum Chordata; class Aves; order Galliformes; family Odontophoridae; genus Oreortyx; species Oreortyx pictus. Next base: position 80,661,513 of record JAUPFR010000003.1, on the reverse strand, counting down.
AGCAGAATGAGACGTAGTACCTTAATGAAATTTGCTGCGAGCTAACCGGTAACACAGGAAATATCTTTCCATAATTTAACTGGTGTCCAATATAGAATGGAAACAGGTAAAAATAAACGGAATTTACCCTTTACCTGTATTGCAATAGTAATATGCCAACAACGGTTGCTTGTTTAATTTTATGGCTCAGTGTCAAGACTCCATTCCTGGCAGCACGCTGATAGCGTGATTAAAAGTTAGCGGAGGAGATGGAATAAGTATTTGAGCTTTCTTTCAGTAACACTGAATTCCTGCCAAGCAGCTCTGCCCACTTCTGTAGGCACGGCAGATTCATCCATCATCATTGTGCGTCTGGACTGAAGAGAGAACTTGCCGACACCAGGGCACGCTGGAATGTTGTTAATTCTCTGTTGTGGATGGGAAAAACAAAGATGTCTCACAGGTATCTCCCACCTACAAAATAGGGAAGCTTCCTTAAGAATAACCCCTGTTTGAACAGAAAGTGCTCTCTGTGATATTTCTCAGCTTATGCACCTGCTTATGACTGACATAACTAAGCTCTTCTTCTATGTAGAAAGTCCCTGCCTGTCTGTAGAATTGGGTGTGGAATAGTTTCTGTTTGTTTTAAGAACAAACTCAAAAAGGCTTCTCTCTTACCAGATTCCTTGATGAATACGTGCTCAAAGCCCAAATCTCTTTATAACAAAATGCATTTAATTGTATACTGAGTTCATTTTATTTTTGCACTGATCATTTTTTGTGAAGACTTCAATACCTAATTAACTGCACTGAGCTGTACCTTTTAGTACTTCGTCAGTTTGAGGGCTCTTAAGCAATGATACAGGTTGCAAGTTGAATGTCCACTGGAAAATAAAGAAGTATTTCCAAAAACTTCTGGGACTTGCGTTCCGGATTCTTTGAAAAGCTTCTTCTAAATATTAAAGTTGAAAATGTGTTCCTCTTTTGGATTCATACAGCTGTTTTTATGCTTACAATAATTTGTAAACACTTTTCTTCACAGTCTGTGTCTACCTGTTGGCCAGCTCTGTTCACTGGGGGACTACCTGAAGGCTGTCCATTGCTGCATTATTTTACTCAGTAACTTCTGTTTTCACGTGATATACCTGAGTTTTTGGAAGCGCATAAAGTGCCTTTGGAGGATCTTTACAACGTTTATAGGAAAATAATACCCAAGTGCCCAAGCACTTAAAAAAAAAATAAAATGCAGAAACCTTGCATATCTTGCCTTTTTTGAAACAGGACATATGTGACAGTCTTCTAGGAAAGTGAGACTGGGCATAACTGTGCTATGCAATGGGACTTCGTAAAATTGAAATACTTATTGAATGGTTTCAACCATTTGGAAGAAATAGAAAAAGGAATGGTTTCAAAGTTGTTTTATATCATTGCTGTTTTCACTTATAAGTGCAATATTTACATGATTAAACTGAATAAGAGCTTTAAAAGTGTTGAGGGTGGCTTTAACGCCTTTCACACTTGATACGAATTTGCAGAGGATTCCAGTAGGGACTGGAATGAATCCTCAGTGTTTATCTAAAGATGGTTCTCCTTAGAATGTTTTATATTCACAGTCTGTCACGTATTTTAACATTAGCAAGGATGGGGGAAAGCCAACTTATTTGTTCTTACTCAACTTCTTTCTGTGCAAATCGAGGGTAATTAATGCTTTTTGAAGATGAATTCCATCACGACAGCTGGCACATCTTCTGACATTTTAAGCTTGTGGACGGCTTGTTAAATCCCTCCCTGAAAACGATGGCTTTTCTCAGTAGTCAAATTGTGAATAATCCTAATAGAGAACCGATGAATTGAATAGTACATGCTACCCTCCTCAGTTGAAAAGCTTTCCGTGCCTGAAGGCTTTGGATTTTGATTTACGAATACTCCCCAGCAGGTGTCAGTGCAAGCCTGACAAGGAAGGTTAGAAGCCTGTCAGTGTATGAAGTAGAGGTCTAAATATTTCTGTTCCGTTGCAGTTGAGTATATTGTGTAAGTATGAGATACCCAGTGAGTGAAACCACATGCTTTGAAATTAAAAAAGAAAAAGAAAAACAAACACTACTTATCAGGAGTATTGGAGTATTTTGCTCCATTAGTCTTCAAAAATCTTGTAACGTGTCACTCTTCAAATGATTTATGTAAGATATGCTTGTCTGAACAGTGTTGGCCACGATGGTGGTGTGTTCTAGCTAAGATTTATTAGAAATTAAATTAGGCTGTCAGAGATGAAAACCTGCAAGAGTTGCATTCTTACGCTACTGTCCAATGTAGTGGCTCTGATTTTCTGAAGTGGTTTGAATAAGAACTTTATTGTGCCAACACTTTTTATTTTTTTTTCAAAGGGGACTGGTACAGAATTGTTGTGAACAAAATAATCACATCAGGTACTTCTAAATACATCAGCTGCTTGAGTTATGTACAAGTAAATGAACTTCTCAAAGTAACAGAGATGCTGTATGCTCAGTGCTGTTGTTACAGCTTATGCTGTATTTGACAAGACCTGGCATAATCTGTGGGAAGATACAGGTGCAGCTGTTTCAGCAGAATTTGAACGAGTAGTGTAAGGAGCTTTCATTTAGGAGTCTCACAGAGGCTTCAGAGTGCCTTCCAGAACACTTTATTTGGGGTAAACCTGAACTTTCAGCTTTTTAATGTAGTTCTATAGATAGTGAAGAAAAAGCTGGCCCCTTCAGTATCGTCTTTCAAGGCAATTGCACTGAATATTGAATAATTCTGTATTTTAAAATGAAGCTTTTTAATCAGATTTTTAAAGCCTTGTATTTCAGTCATCTTTCCTAATGACTCTTCCAAACCATGGTACGCAGAAGCACCTCGCGCAGCAACGTGTGTCCTGGCCCACGCACTGCACTTTTCAGTAGCTTCAGCTTCTGGAAAGTTAGTTCCAGACTGCTTGAGGTCATAGGAAGCCCTTTGTGAGCGGACCCAAGTTTGTCCTTTCCAGATGTTTTTAGCCCTCATTAAAGAAATTCCGGTTCCTGAAAATCCCCTCTCCAGATGTCTCTAAACCTGTTCCAATATTTGCTATGTCATCTAGAAAGCTTCTAACCTGAGTTACATAAATAGGAAATACTGTGCTCCGATGTGCTGATCTGAAAGAACTCCAAACGCAGACTATTTTCCAAACATGGTTAAAAATCATAGTAAAGCATTACACACAATCAGCAGCATGGTAAGGAGGCAATCTTCCTTTGAATGTATCATCTGGGATGCTCCGAGCATAGAAAACAAATGCTGTTCAGAGAGCCAGTGTAGCACAGTACCTTGGGCTCATTCTGTGTGTGAAAAGCTTTCTTCATGTCTGCGTATCCAGGAGAGGAAGGCACAAAAACAGGCTGCCATTTCTCATCTTAAAAATATCTGTAGATGTGGGTGGTGACGGAGATGTTTCAGGTTTACAAATTTTCGGTGCATATGCAACTTGCAGGTGGTACAGCAAAAGTAATTTCCTTTAAGACAACCATTAACAGAATTTTACTTGTTAGGGCTGCTTAATTATTGGGCGTTTTAATTTATTTTGTTGGCTGGATGCTGAAGGGAGGGAATGAATGATGGAGACCTGGACAGGGTGGAGAGCTGGGCAGAGAGGAATGCCATGAGGTTCAACAAGAGCAAGTGTAGAGTCTAGCAACCTGGGAGGAATAACTGCACGTGTCATTACAGATTAGGGGCTGATCTGCTGGAAAGGAGCTCTGCAAAGATGGACCTAGGGGTCCTGGTGGACAACAGGTCGGCCATGAGCCAGCAGGGTGTCCCTGTGGCCAAGAGGGCCAATAATATCCTAGAGCACATTAAAAAGCATGTCCAGAAGGTCAAGGAATGCAATCTTCGCCCTCTACTCTGCCCTGGTGAGGCTACATCTGGAGTACTGTGTTGTCCAGTACTGAGCTCCTCAGTTCAAGACAGACAGAAATCTCCTAGAGCCCAACGGAGAGCCTCAAAGATGATGAGGGGCCTGGAACACCACCCGCTAGTGGTTGGTATTCTTCACTTGAGGTGGTGGTCACCATCACCAAAGGATCACAAAAGGTAAAATCCTTCATTTCATTCATTTGTTCATTTGTTTTTAGAAGAAGCAAGCTGCAGAGAAGTGCCACGGTAAAAGCAGAGCATGAAAAGTCAAGACAGAATTTCCACGTGACCCTCCTTTTGCCTTTATTCAGCATTTCCTAAAAACAAAACATCGTTTTTCTCTCTACTCTTTCTTGGGTCTCAGTTGTACTATTAGCAAAAATTAAACAGAAACTAAAATCTGGGTTTGAATTTTGCGATTGTCTTCAACAAAAATCAAGTAAGACACTCAGACTCAGCCTCTTGTTCTGAGTTTCGCTGCTCATTATGTTTTCCCTGTAAACACAGAGCTGGACTAAGACCACAGAACTTTGCAAGGAGGTTATCCAGCAGCTAATGTATTAGTGCTACCGTGGGTCATTGCCTCAGTGTGCTCCTTTTGATATAGGTGCCATAAGGAGAAACCTTAGCTGAAAACTATTTCCAAATAATTTTCACACGCTAAGAAATTATTCTTCATATACGACGTGATTTCCACGTGCACGTTCCCTGTGCTTTCAAGTTCCCAGGCTGGCTTGTCCCACAGAATCCAATAAAAAAAGTGTAATTTCTCCCTAGGGCCTTTTCTGGTCATGTTTGATATCACTTAACATAATGAGCTTTTTACTCCCACATCATAAAGGGTTTTGTTTTGGACTTCTTTTCTCCTTCAACAAAAAGCGTTGCTTACATTCCCGCTAAAGAATGCTCTTAGTTACGTGAAATGTGGACAAGTTGTCTGGGCCAACTTCTTATCTGCACCGGCTTCAATCAGTCTGGGCCGGTGCGGAGGCTCAGACTGCGTGTTTTTGTTGTGTTTTGTTTCTTTTAAAAATATGTATGTGTGTGTCTTGTTAAAAAACACTGCTGCCCCCGTCGAGGAACAATGCGACACTCACATCATTTCCTGAAAGAGTGGAGCTGGAAGGCAATTATCTGCTCACCAAACAGGCTAAAACAACAGTTCCTGATATTCTTCTCAAATATTTCAACTTCCCAGGAATCCGGAAAAAATAATTCCGTGAGATGGTGTTCTGAATGAAGGTATGACATTCCAGTTTCCTTCGCTTGGAATCAGACATCCAGAGGTAATAAATTTCCGCGCACTTGGCACGGCTGGGAGCATGTGGCACATTGTTTTTCTGCAGAGCGGGAACAATGGAGCGCTTTTACATCCTCCTCTGTCGGGTGACAGGCACAGGTTCTTTCTTAATGAGCTTTCAGCAGCAACTACATCAACTGCGTGTGGAGGAACTGCGTGACAGCAGAGAGCCCTGAACTGAATTTGTGTTGAGGTAGGAAACGGTAAGAAAGACGTATCTGTGTATACGTTTATTACTGTTTTGCCAGTTTACCCCTCTGAAGTAAAACAGGAAATACTATGTGAACTCCACTGTAACGGGAAAATAAATTTAAAAATATAAATAAGTGGAGTAGTGAAAGAACATCTTTGTCACATGTGACTCTCCGCTTACTCATCATTTAATTCATCTGGAGTAGTTCATAGGCAGGACTGCAAACTTGAATCCCATAATAGATACTGTATAGGTATACAGGAATGTGTAATGCTGCTCCTGGGAGGGGAGTTGATGCTCTTGATCACTGAAGAGCTTGCTTTTGGTATTTAATAGCCAAGCAGATGGAAAATACTTCTGAAGGAATGTGCCTTTTGATCCAAAGAGAAGCATTTTAGCAAGGCAGCACAGGGAACCTGTGTCTGTTGCATTTGTCTTACATCTGCAAGTAGTACAACACAGTGCACATCCAAATCAAGTACTGTTCGATCCAGAAGCTCCTAAAGGCACCTGCTCTCTCTCATTCTTTCTTCTGAATGAAGTTTGAAGAAAGCAGTCTTAAGTGGGAAATACGTAAACTAGATTTAATTGATTTGAAAGATGATCATTCTGGTTTAATGAGAAGATACACGTATCATACATTTTCTCTATGTTTTTCTTTTGTTACTCTTTTGAAAGAAGGTGCCCAAGTCAACCCACCCCCTCTTGGGGCAGCTGTGCAAGCACTAGCAGCAAGCAAGCAAGCTGCTCGGCTCTGGACTTGTCATCCTCAGGTGGATTCAGCATCTGCAAGGGATCATTCGGATAGGGAGAAGTACCTGTGAAGTGCAGCTCACAGAGCACCCTAAGCACCACAGCAGGATTACCTGTTTTGAGGAAGTATAGTGATTTTTACATGTTCCAAAAAAAAACAACCAAAAGCAAAGCTAAACTTAATCTACTCTTTTCTTTCCTGCTGGCCAGCCCTGGAAGCAGAAGCAGGGATATATGAAGGTGTCTTTGCTATTTTTTGCTTCTGTTGCTATACTCACGCTGGCTAATAGCTTTCACAGCTGTATTGGTGGAGCCCAACAGGCTTCAGCCCTGTTCTTTTCAAATGACCTCAGACTGATGGGATGCCACCCTGCCGCAGGACTGCACAGCCTGCTTCTCTCAGCTACTGCACTTCTGCTTCCTTGCAGCTCCTTCCTGAGCTGGTGATCCAAATTTGACAGGAGAAAGCAGTAATAAACAATTTCTATTACTAACACACCTCCAGTGGCCATTAAGCTGCTAACAGACGTTTAATCAAAAGGTCATAATTTACAATGTGGAACATGATTTCACTTATCACCTTTCACAATTACAAGTATGCAGTTCATCTACATAATCCCCTGCGTGTGCAATTAGGCATGCACAAAGTTAAACCCACACTGCAAATCAGAGCTTCGCTCCATTACGGCATCATACAGGAGACAGGAAAAAGAATAACCAGAGAGCTCAATAAGAAATACCTGTGTAGACGTTTTGCTAAAATCTTCGGCTGAACTTACTGATAAACAACTAAAAATCAGACTGTTGACTTGAGTGTTAACTCGCTTGAAAATTATGTAGGATATATGGTTCTGAAACCACGGGCCATCTATTTCTTAAAGCAATTTTACGGCTTATTACAGTGGAATTTATTACCTGTTCAAGATATTTTAATGTCAGTGGAAAACAGAATCTTCACCTTTTCTTAGGCTACAAAAAATTGAGTCGAGAAGCTTGAAAATTTATTTTCTCTACCATTCGACATAAAAGGAAAGGTGTGAAATCCTACTTCTTTCCAGCACGTAACTGTGCTGTGCCTCCCGAGGTGGTGGGTTGGTTTGTTTGTTTGTTTGTTCCCTGAATATCTCACTGGACAGGCTGTGTTTTTTGATAAATATAACATTTTGCTCCTAGGATGTGTATAATTTCTAATACTACTTCTAAGACTAAAACCAAACCTGTAGATTCTCTCCCTGTGGTTCTTGCTGTTAAATGCTGTAGAGACATGATGAAAGCTAATACATATTCAGAAAGGAATTTTCTTTTGCCCTACCAAATGCGCATTCATTTAATTTTCTAGATGAGTGGTTCAGCCAGTCTTTAAAATAATAAAAAAAGGAAATAAAAATTGACTTTCTGGGGGCTGTTTTGCAGTCAACCGTGGCCAGATCCTAGGGCAGACTTTCCCCAATTAGCAGATCGTGTGCCCATCTGGTTGGCCAACTTGGCTGTTTATGCGTCCTACGCGTTACCGCAGTCGAGACTCAAAACAGTAAATGCCTCAGAACACCAAAAATGCCAGAAGCCACCTCATTTTTGTTGTTATTTTCTGTAATTACACCTGGGAGGATTGGAGCATTCGAGCCCTTTCCCACCCACCCACCCCCCCCCCCAACTTATTTTTCTTTCTTTTCAGTTTTATGACCTGTTTTTTGCGTTTCACACAAGCTCCGTGGCAATGGGTATGTTTGCACGTAGTGGCGAGGAGATCTTCTAGGACACGTGTACTTCCAGCAGCGGTCAGTCCCCTCTGCCACCATGCAGTGTGGCAGTGGTAGAGCCAAGAAATGGAGGCACGTTTGCTCCTGCTATATCCCACCTTGCTCTCCTCTCCTGTGCTGGACACTGTAGAGAAGTGCTCTCTAACATTCCTCTTTCACCCTCCTCGTCCTGGGCTCACAGAGGATAAACCAGGGATGGCAGAGACGAGTTCTATTTATTTATTTATTTGTTTGTTTATGAATATGAAAAGGTCAGTTTTATGTACTTTATGGCAGGAGGTCTCAGACTTTAATAGAAAAGATGGATGCAAGTTGTTTTCATAAGTTTAAGTAAGGTCAAGCAGACTTCCCCAAGTCTTGTACTCCTGCTGGCACTGTCTAATATTTGATTTGGAGGAAAGGCACACATGATGGGCTGGCAAAATCAACACATGACAAAAAATGACTCAGTCGCATTTAGAAAGGATGAGGAGGACCTAACAAAGGCATGATGTTGGAGCTTTGATTGGGAGTAAAGTGACTGAGAGAATAATTTCGATTAGAATGTAAAGGTACTGAAACCACTCAGGGAATGAGACACGCATGTTGCTGTGGAAAACTTAGTGAAAACACCTCTGCAGTTCGTGCCTGGAGGGCAAATAACTTCATGAGGAATTAGGTAGTGTTAAGATAAGAATGGAGAACAATACTAAAATAAAACAGCAACATGATATGTAGTGTGTACTCACAAAGACCACTGCACACAGTGTGCTTGGTCTCAGAAAGGATGGGATTGAGATGAGAAAAGAAAATGACAGTGAAAATAAATAGAAGTGTGAAGTGTGTAAAGAGAAACATTGGGAGGTCTAAGTGGGAGAGAAAAGAATGAGTCTTTAATACAGCAAATGGTGCAAAGAAAGTAAATGATGTCTATTCACATTTCCTTATTATTCAAGAGACAAGAGAAAAGAATTATATCTGTTTTTAAACCAATTAAAGGAATTGATTTTTATATAACATGCGATCGATGAGTCCATACTAGGGCTGCAGTAGACTGACTGCTTCTTTCCAGGTGAAACGTTCTGGGAAAATTGCCCGCCCTTCGTTTGAAAGGCTCCATTTAGCAAACTTTCCTCGAGCTTTTTTGACCGTGACCTTTCCTCATTTTTGAGTACTTGTCTCTGCACAACAGTGTCTCATGCGGATGAGGGCTTCTCATCGGACTCAGCTTTAGGTACGTGGTTTCCATGGATTTTACTTACGGCGTGAAAGACACGGTTTAAATGTGCTTATGTAATAGTTGCTAGGTTATTCACAATTAGTTAGGTGACTAATTGAAACAGGAATGCATTTGAAAAAAATACCAATGTTTTACCAAAACTCAGCTGCTGCATTCTTTTTTCCTTTACAAATCCCCCTTCCTAATCCAGCTAGCTGTTCTTCTAGGTAGATGCAGATATAGATGTATTTCCTAACATGCTATATGAGAATGCATTTGATAGTCACCTGTGATTTATCTCCAGAGTTAAACTTGTTGGTGAATACTGGGCAGGAAGAACAATCCAAGACAATGATCTCTGACAGAAATACCCTGTGGGAGGCAAAGTGGCTTTGCATCTTGTATTCCTTTGAACAGTGGGGGGGGGGGGGGAGGGGTAACCACGAGCTGGGATGATCTGGGAGACAGAGGGTGCACCTGCTGGGAAGATGCAAAGAGTTCCACTTTTCCTGTACAGCAATAGATGAACGCAATTAGACAGACTATCTGGGGATATGGAATAAATTTCCCTTGTAAAGGTACTGAAAGACAAGGTGGCTCCTCTCCGTGCCAAACTTACAGTACTTTCTTGCTCTTGCTTAGCAGTTGTTGCCTGTAAATAAGCTTTGCTTTTTGCAGGACTTCATCTGTGAGGCTGTACCAGCGCTGCTGTAAGAAAAGTGTAAGTATGAAAGGTTAATATTTCAGTGTCAAGCTTCCCGCAGAGCATCTGGCTCGGACTCCTTACTGGAAACTGGGTAAGTGACAGAACATGGTAGGTTTTTCATACCAATGGTGCATTATTCAGAGAAGCTATAGAAACAGAGAAGTTGTAAGTAACAATTAAAAATAATCCACCTTCACCAGTAACAATACAGAAAATACTTTCCATGCTATGTAAGTAATATATCAACATTCAAGCTGATTAAGATTTGATAAACTACTAACTTCCCCATTTTTTAATAGGAAGGCTGGGGCCTGAGATAAAACAGTGTCATGCTGGGGAGGACAAACACCACAGCATCCAATAAACTTTTTATGCATTTATTTTGCTAAGACCGATACCCATTTCCTTTGTAACTCTTTGTCTATTAGTGAGTTGACTCATCCAGCGTCCAGCAGCTTGTTTCCACACCAGTGAGATGGATTTGTGCCTCTGCCAAGTAGACTCGGAGGCAGAGATAACAGCCAGCAACAACAATAGTCTTCCCCACTCCATTTGCCAAGAACAATTGGCAGAAAGGACTCAGTGAGCTACTTATCACCAGCATGCTGGATGGCTCCGAAGCTCTGGAAGCAGAGGGCTGCCTCTTGCCCACCCCAGACAAACAGCAGGATGCAGCCTAGAGCCAAGCCAGCATGGCAGGCCTCGCCTGGTGGGAGGCAGGAGTAGGTACGAAGGCCATACTGGCAATGTAGGACCCCATGATTATCTGGTCACTTGTAGGTGGTGACTAGGTGGAATAATGCAGCAGGTGATTCCCAAGAGCCGAACCCACATCAACAAAAACCCAAGGATAGCTTGATGCTGAGGTATGGTTTGTTCATTAATCTGGACATATCTCCTAGTTAGTTGAGCTCTTCTCTTACAAAGTGCTGTGTTTTTGGGCATGAGCAGGTTGTCACATTCTGCAGTACAGGTGATGTGAAAGCTGCTCACAGCAGTGTGTGTTTGCTCTTTGGCACCTGCTTCTCTTGCAAAATGTTGAGCACCTGCTCGTGTCAAGTCAGCTCTGCTTGAAGATGATGACTCTCTTGCTTGAAAGAAAAAGCGTAAGAATCACAGAAGGAAAAAAAGGGACCTTTAAAACTCATCTTAGTTTAAGTCCCCTGCAATGAACAGGGTCACCTACACCAGGTTGCTCTGAGCCCTGTCCAGCTTGACCTTGAGTATCTCCAAGAAGAAACTCATAGGTAAATTCTCTTAGAGAAATACTGTCAAAATCTGACCTTGAAACCACATCGTGGGTCCCTCTGGGATAAGATCCCCCTGATACGAGTCATACCAATTCATATTACACAAGTACAGTAAGAGTGCCTCTCGCAGGAGTACAGCAATTATTTGCATGGCTTTTTGGACAAAGCAGACCTCTTAATAAGTAGTAATTAAGCTAATTAAAAAGACAATGAAGATGGAATTCATGTGACACAAAGCTTGTTGTGGGTAGTGAAATATGACTCAATCTGTTTAACACAAGAATATGGCAAATTTTGGTGGTTAGGGTGGTGAGCAGCATGGAGTGTTATTCTGTGGGTGGTTTACTGAAGCTGGCTTTCATACAGATAAACCCCCCTTCAGATTAAGGAGAAAATGGAGCATGCTGAATTGTTTTGTGTCTTTTTCTGTGCCTTACCCAAATTTTCTTCATCATCTGACTCTGTCAGAAACCACCTTTCCAGTCTGTCTTGGTAGAGATTACTTTTTGTTATCCTTTCTTCTGTCTGGTTTGCACAGCTAGATCTTACTGAGACCCTTCCATTCCTTTTCCTGCAGACGTCTATTCCATAACTTGAGTTAAATCTCTCATTTGAGCTTTTACTGTGTCTTCAGCTCTTGCAACATTCTCTTTGTGTCACAGAGATGCATGCTTTTCCCCCGGAAAAAAAACAGGTGTTAAGTTAAAATTTTGCTTCTATTTGTTTGATCAGGCTGCTTCTCACTTCTGATTTCAGGGCTGGCTTCCGTCTCACATTATATTGAGTTTAAAACTCTAAGCCCCCCAGCACAGGGATGCAAAATTACTGTTACTTTCCAAACTTTACCTTTCCTGGTATTTTGAATTCTGAAGTTAGGATACTGGGCCATTAACGTTATTTTTGTTTCACAGCAGAGAAAGGAGGAGCAAAAAACATGAAGATGGCTTGCAACAATATTTTTCAGAACTGCTGGACAAAGAGATGAGAAAGTTACTGATTTCAAAGGTCTATCTGAGTCTAGCCAAGCAATGATTTCCTGTGAATCGATAGTATTATAACAGAATGTGAACATCTAAAACGTCCAGGAGCCCATCTCAGCCTCCCATTTTATCTCATCACATCTAAAGTTAGATCGTCAGTGCTAGAGGAGGAGACCACACCTTTCTCATCTCTTTTTTTTTTAATTTTTTTTAATGTCTAGCCCATTTTTACTGGCTTTATAAATAATTAATAGCCAGTGTGGTGCCAGGGAAGGAAAGGAAAATGCTACATTAGACCACAGTGCAAAATAAGAAATTCACAACCTCCAAAATAAATCATTTTCTTACAAAATGTAGCCACTCAGTATGAGAAGTAAATGCCTTCTCTATTATGTGAATGAAATCCACGTTTTTGCTGTAGCACTCGTTTCTCACTAAAGTGACTTTTGGGCTATGAAAGGACACTTGGACATCTAAGTGACCTGACTGGGGAGGTGTTTGCCACAGACAGTGGCTGCAGGGGTGAGGCAGTAGATGCTCCACAGGCTGTCAAAACTCCAGGTGAGGTCTGGACGTTTGGCATTTGTTGTTTTCCAGCAATATTAGTGCCCCATCTGCCCTTTCAGATGAGTGCAGAGACAGCTTTGTCAGTGCATGAGAAAAGGGCGCCCAGACCCATGTCCAGGAGGCTTCTTGAAGATCTCCAAGGAGAATACAACCTCTCTGGGCAGCCTGTGCCACTGTTCTGCCACCCACACAGTGCAGAAATGCTTCCAGGTGGTCAGACCAAACCCCTTTTTTCCAGACCGTGCCCATGGCCTCTTGCCCTGCTGCTGACTACAACTGAAGAGAACGATGACCGCAACTCCATCGTCTTTGTAGCCTCCACTCAGGTACTTACAGGTGTTGCCTCTTTACTTTCTGTCTGGTATCTTCTCAAGCCTCCTTTTTGTGGTTGCGTTGTAATTTTGCCTGTGATTCAGTTCTGCTTTTCATTTGGATTCTACATCTTTTCATTTTTTTACAAGGATGTGATGATGCTGGAACATGTTTTCTCCAGCCACTTGGAAAACATGTAGGAAATACAAAGCTGGATATTATTTAATTCTTTAATGAGCTGTCGATTACTTGTCTAGTGGTAAGATGCTACGGATAAGGAACACAAACTGTGTTGTAGATCCAAGAGAAATCTGGGAAATGAGAATGTTAAGCACCTTCTGATGGGATAAGAAGGGAATGTTGTCAGAACTGCTTTTTTAGAAAAAGACCAATCTGTGTGGCTACTTCAGGTACAGAGTGACTGGATGTGTAGGAGTGAGCTTGGAGCTCCTGTCAGCTTTCCATAGCTGTCTGATTTAGAAGGGCCAAGAAACACTGGCTGGACCTTAGTAGCAGCTGACAAGAGTTCAGAAGTTATGTTTCAGGAGGTGAAAGAGTCTGTACTGTTCTGCGAAGACTCAGTTTTTTTTCCACTGCTGTCAGGGTTAACAGGCATACTGGAACGTAATTTATCATTAGGAGTGTTCTCTGTCCATCTATACCCTCAGGATGCATTTGGCAGCTGATAGCACTTTTTATCCTCATACTGATTACAGTACTACATTCACACACCCAGCAACACAGAGTGTTCTCAAAGAGCTTGCGGAACACTTCCTACCATTAGTGACTGATGTCACTGGCTTTGGGTGGATACTACCAGAGAGTCTTCCACTTGGACTTTCAGCCTTGTGTTCTTCCCACCACTCCTCTGTAAGGACTACTCCTTCATGTACAGCAGTAACGCTGGCTCAGAGAGGACTCTGAGCAGTCACATCAGCTCTCCCCGAGCTCCTTCCCACCACAGATGGGTTCAGACTACGCCCAAAATCAGTATCTAGTAGCCACGCCAGTAGGAGCTTTTCTCTGAGTAAAGGAACTCTAGAAATTGTGTAATGCTGACAACTGCCTTCTCACTTCCTTTCCACGTAGACAGATGCAGCTGCTTGTGGTTTTTCTCCCCTCCCTGTGCATCAATCAGCTAACACTCGGCAAGTGCACCTGGCACACGCTGCTGAGGCTGAGGAGACTGAGCATGGGCTGAGTACTGAACGTGCTCGGTGTGCTGCTTGAAAAAGAGCACCTGATGCTATTTCAAAATAGCATTTGAAAGTGGCAAAGGCAAATAACCCTCTAAAAATATGCAAGCTGAGACCTTCCCTAATATAATCCAGCTCTGGCTTTGGTGCAACCTGTCCCCTGATGCATCTAAGCAGATCAGGGACACAGAGAGCTAGCAGATCTCTTAACTTTTCCACAAACACAGCTTTCTGAGCTGTCCACGCATGATATTTTCCTCCTAAAATGTACTAGTAATTAAACAGACCCGTGAAAAAAAACAAATTTCTTTCTTGATGAAGAGGATGCTGAAGGTTTCCCAGGGCACACAAGTTTCAGACAGGGCACATACACAGCACCAGGACAGCCCACAGCAAAAAAACATGCTGTGTATGGGACTGTAGCTTGGTTTTGAGGGAAAGTTCAGAAGGAGGTAGTTGGGATCTCCTGAAAGGTTAGTTGGAACTGGGCTTTGTCTCACAGCTTCACCTGTAGTTCCCGTTCACAAACTATGAGCAGTCAGGCATTGGAAGGATACTGCTTTAAAGCATTAAAAAGTATTACTATCATTGGTTACGCAGAGCTCAGCACAAGAATAACATGTCTACGCTGTTGTAATGTTCTGAGAAATAGCACAAGCCCTGAGAATATGGTGGAGAGACCAGTGTTGCAATTGGATTTCTGATTCTGGCCTAAAGCAAGTTGTTGCTGTTCAGCAGCACTTGAGCATGAAATGAAAATGCAAAGTACAAACATTTTCCTCGCAGTTGAACAGATGAGACACTGACTGCCAGGGATGTATTTATGTGGTACTCTTGAAAATGCTCATCCTGGTTTGGGAGTGGCAGTGCCTCCATACGTGGAGGTGACCAGGTTACACGCATGGGAACGTCCCTGTATATGAGAGTGGCAGTTTCCCATACATGGAGGTGACTATGTCCCCACACATGAGAATGTCCCTTCATGACAGTGACAATGTCCCAGCATGGGAATGTCCCAGCGATGGCAATGTCCCTATATATGGGGATGGCAGTGTTCCACACATGGAGATGATAGTGCCACCATATGTGGAGGTAGCAAAATCCCCATACATGGGAATGTCCCTAAATAGGATGGTGGCAGGATCCCCTTGCATGGAGGTGACTACGCCCCCATACACAGAGGTGACAGTGTCACCACCGATAGTGACAGTCAGTGACATTTGTCCACTGACAATTTATTTCTTCTGATTGTGTCTTTGATTTTTTCCATTTTTGTTCATTTTTGATTCAGGACAGTACTTCTCTTCTTACTCTGTCAAAGGCTAGTGTCTTTCCTACACGGAGTGCTTTTTGTCTAAGCCTTTTATGAACTGCAAGAATGTTTTATGAACTAATTAATCTCTCCTTTTTCTCCATTTCTTTGAAAAAGTTATAATGTTCTTCCACATGACCTTCCCACCTAGTGAAGGTTGGCGACTGGAAAATGTGTCTCCAGGTGTCCGGTGCATCTGAGAAGTGCCTTGTAAAAATGGTTGTAAACTTACAATATTGCACAGCATTACCATGCAAAAAATAACAGTTCATATCGTAACACCAGGTCCATTTACTTCAGCGGGACACCAGGCACACCAGTATGAGAAATGAGGCATATGAAAGCCCTTCTTTCCAGCATCTCATTTTGAATAACTGATGAAGACATAAGCATCCGGAGAAGGTGTAGTATCTCGAGAGGTGGGAGGGACAAAAAGTCTTCGATTTTGGTATGCCCTCCAATTTTGCAGAAGTTTGAGTTTGCATCTCAGATTTATGACTCAGGTTCCCATTATTGTCCAACAGTAGTAGTTATTCAATTAGAACGAACAGATCCAGAGGAGGGCCACTACGATGATCAGAGGGCTGGAGCATCTCCCCTATGAAGAAAGGCTGAGGGAACTGGGCTTGTTTAGCTTGGAGAAGAGAAGGCCCCAGGGAAACATCATCTTGGCCTTCCAATACTCAAAGGAAGACTATTTGCAGGAAGGGGAATGTTTACATGGGTTGATAGTGATAGGACAAGGGGGAATGGTTTTAAACTAACACAGGGGAGACTTAGGTTGGATGTTAGGAGAAAGTTTTTCACTCAGAGGGTGGTGATGCACTGGAACAGGTTGCCCAGAGAGGCTGTGGAAGCCTCACCCCTGGAGGCATTCAAGGTAAGGCTGTGTGTGGCTCTGGGCAGCCAGGTCTAGTGTTTGGTGACCCTGCCCATGGCAGGGAGATTGAAACTACATCATCTTGGAGGTTTGTTTCAACCCCAGGCCACTTGATGATTATACAAATGCTCAAAATCTGCTTTTGCTTTCTCTGTCAGATGCTCAGTGTACAAAGGTTATTGAAAGAATGACTCAGTGTAATAAAGTCACTGACTTGTATTGACTTGTGGAGTAGCATCAAGGAACTGTACTTCCTTCTGAACCTGAGCTATATGAGCAAACAGTGCTCCCAAACCAGATGCCATTGTGACAACAGATGTTAACAGTAATAATAGACTCTAAAATTCTTATTTTTCAGCTTTGATTTTTCATTGTTATATTTTTAATATCCCTGTTTTGATCTTTCCTTGAAATGTAGTGAGGACTAAGGAGAGTTGTGTGACAGCTGTGGCACCATTGTAGTATGAGTGAATGTGCCATCACGAACAGGAAACGGCAAACAAAGAAAAAATAAAGCAAATGAAAAGCTAACTATATGCTAGAAATTGGTCATATATTTGCTAGTTAGAGCGCTCAGAAGAATATGTTTACTATTTATGGTGTGTTCTTTTTTTTCTGAAGTAATTTGCAAGTATTAGAACATTAGTCACTTGCAAATTATGTAAAAATTTCTTATTCCTGAGGAAAACTGGTCCAGCAAAGCAGAAGTAGAGGGCTGTCACTGTGCAGTGACCCAGCAGCAAGGTTTTATGGTTGCTGTGTCCCCCTAGAGCAGGCAGCACCACAGGCTTCAGCTCAGCTACTGGGGGTGATGGTGGCTGGCGCAGGGCTCAGGCTGGTACTGCCTGTCCACTGAAGATGTTGGACATGTCAGCCTAGCAGAAATCATTATATACATGCAAACACAGTATGCAGACAACAAAAGGTCCACTCTAAAAACAGGCTCTTCCCTTAAAAAACAGCTTCTGTTTCTTTGTTCAGCATGTACACAATCTAATCTAGACAGGCTGTGTTGTCCTGGCCATGTGGAGATAGAGAAGGGCACAGTTGCCAGCAGCACACCTTGGTGAATGAGCCAAGTGTCCGTATCACAGTGCCAACTGCTAAAGGCGGATCTGCCACACGTCAAACAGAATCCCAAACTCTACAGGATCAGTGGCTGGTACATTGCCCAGGGGAAAATCAGAACATTTCCCAGCTCTTCTGGTAGTTACTTCAGCTTCCTGATGTTATGGTCGAACAAGTGTTCCAGGCAGTCTCCAGTCAAACCCAGCTCATTCATTCACATATGGAGGAAGAAGATAGTTCTGTTGTTTTGATGTCTTTTGTTTGAATACTGTTAGGTCAAAGTCTGAGATGACTTTTTGCTAAAAGCTTCTGCACAGCCCATAACCTGGTACGTATTTCCAAACAAAGGAAGAAAAGGAAGGATGTTGCCTGGATCTTCAAGCAGAAACACACTTTACAATATAAGGCAAATGTTAATAACTTCTTGGAGTATTTTAAAATATGGTTTAGTCTGTAGGCAAGAGACCCGGTTGTGTTCTTTGTTTGGGTTGTTTCAAATTTATACTAGAATTTGAATAAGACATATCCAGGATAGATTTGTTAAATCTGAACTGTGTCACGCTGACTAAATGCCAACTGAACAAGAGCCACATGTTAACCCTGAGCTTCACCTTTCTGCTGCTCCCATTGTCTAAAACATGCATGTACATTATTGTTATTATTGTCTTTATTCCTTACGCTCATTATTGTCCTGATGTTTGTAGAGTAACATAAAAAACTTCAGGATGCTGTCTGAATGTTGCCAGCCTTTCCAGAGAATTTCAGATTTCTGGAAGTTAACACTGTAATTTAGACAAAAACACAGCCACTTTGCAGGCTGCTTTAATGGTATCAGAGAAGAGGTTCTCTTCTTCTAGAGGATGAGATACGTGCCTAGATTACACTGACTAATGTACCCTCTGCAGTGGCAATGACTGCTAAATGCCTTTGGCGTGTTATTGACTTAGTGATGTGATCTGCTTGCCATCACAGACTCCATACAGTGTTTTGTACATGTGTAAAGCAAACAGTTATGGCTCAGCTCTTGTTGTGTGCAGAGGATAGGGGATCTCTTGTGTAAAAGAAATGAGGACCCTAAGCTAACTGCCAGTTTTGAATATGTGCATCCTGGATCAGCATCAACAATACGAATCCTGTAAGCAATGTGTGAAAATAAATGCACTTTGAATATCATACAGAATAGGACTCTGCCCGTTGCACCACCTCAAAGAGGGAAGAGAGCAGCAGAGCACGTGAAATGAAAGGCACTCTATTTATCTGGCAGTTTGGAAAAGCATTTTGCTTCTGTGGCACAATGCTCTGTGGCAGCGGTGATGTCACCGCTTCAGCCTCTGAGAAGGCGACTGCAAGATGCCACGCTGGAGTACAGACACAGTGAGAACCTGCCCTTTGCTTTCAGAACACCTCTCGTGCCTTTTAAGGGAGAATGAGTCACTGTAGATCAGCGTGAAAGAGTAAAATAAGACAAATATGTTATTCTAGAGTGGCTTCTCTTGTGCACCTAGTGGCTTGGAGTTTTCACAAAAAGTAAACAGTTCAAAATGTATTGAGCTACAACTGCCTAATTATATTATTTTTATTTCTACATGAAGAGCTTTATCAAATTGCATTCAAATTCACAGCAAGGAAAAAATATTTAATACTTGTTAGTGGTAGACACACACACAGTCAGTTGGTTTCGGCAAGATGGCAGTCAAGGAAAGGGTAGTTTGGTTTTTATCACGCAAACTGAGCCTTCACAGAAAACTAGAATGTTTAGATTTGTTAAACTGAGGTATCTGAGTTTTTCATCAAGAACATCAGCACAGAAAATTAGTTTTGCTCTGGCTGAATGCCTAAAGCTACAGTCACTGATTTGGTCATATTTACTGAAACATTAGATCAGAAATATAGGTATCTAATACTTTTCTGGCACAGTAAATATGCTAGAAATACACTCATGTTTCACTAGATAAGATTAAATGCTCTCCATGGAAAGAGCAGTTTAATATTTCTCATTACAGTAACTGAGGCCCAAACCTCTGGTTGCTAATGCAGTGGAGAGCAGTGTGGAATGGCAAAGCCATGGTTGCTGCTCTTCAAGCTCTCTGCTTGGGAACCATTTGGATGCCAAAGGAGAACAACAGAAAAGCTGTTGAAGCTACAATAGCTCCAAGTGTCCTCAACAACCTCCCAGGATCCTGTCACAGACCCCTTTTTCATTTCATAAAAGCGTGTTGTAGTAGGTGTATTGAACACAGTGCTTAATATGCTTGGTGTTTTATTGTATTTCTCTGAAAAGTTGGACTTGAACAAATTGCTTGGGGTGTGCTAAAAAAGCTGATCTTGTTAAATCCTTGCATGGCCAAATCATTAATATTATCACTGCTACCTACAGCTGTTCACTTTTTAAACTCTGTTCAGAAGCAGAATTATCCTCATTTCTAAAGGTTTCCTAGATAACTTTCTGTGTTCAGAGGAATGATGATGTGCTCCTCTGCTAGCTTTGAATTGCTTCATCTTGTCTGAAAACTTATTTTCTTGACTTTCTTTTGGTTTTGTTTTGTAACATTATTATTACTGTTACTGTTCCTTTCTCTTTTGCTGCTTTCTTTTTCCATGAATGTTCTCCCGCATGTTTTTGGGGAAAGATTTCACCATGTTCCCTCTCCTCCTCCCTTTCTTCTTCCTCTTTTCTCTCTTACTAACAATTTACTTTTACCATCTCCAAACTTTCTTCCTCTCATCATTGTGCTGTTCCTCTGGTGAGTCGAAGTAAAACCCTGTTGGACGCCTTCATCTTCAGTGAATTGAAGGTGAACGTGGCCAGTAGGTTCTGTATACGAATGTCTAGAATGGCTTTGTGAAATATTTTTTGTGAAACAGAAAGGGAGTTGAACATTAGCCTGCTTCAGAAAGCCACTGCAGTGGCTACTTTTAATATTTTTTTCATTTATCATACAGTATCTAAAGAATTAATTTTCTAGACAATAGACAATGTGGTATACAGCAGCTTCTCAATTAATTTGAGATATCCAGAAAGCGAATTAAGTTTTGAAGGGCAAAACTTCCATAGCAAAACAGGAGAGAGACTGAGAAATACAGCTAGAAACAAGTAAGACAATGAGCTAAAAATAAAGAAGCTGGCTAGAAAGGAAAACTTCCTTGCACCAGAGGTGCAAAGCAGTAGATTGTAGAAACCAAAGAGACAAGTTTTGAGTGAGTGAGATGCAAAAGGAAGGTGTTCTTGTTTAAACCCTAACCGTATCTCTCCCATGAGAAAGACTGGCTGTTCGCTTTATTCTTGATTCTCTGTACACTCCACTTCTGCAAAACCATAAATATTGCATTTGACATCAGCTGTTAGGGGGGAAAGGAGTTGATTACTGTTCCCAAACTTCCAGATTAGATTACATGACACACTGGAAGCATAAACCAAATGTTGAGTAATGGTAACTCTGTCAGTTAGAATTATAGTCTTCCACGTCTTCTTTTCTAAAGAGAGGTGGTGCTGCAGTTCAAAAAAGAAAATGGAGGGAAAAAATTGCCCTTATTTGTCCCCTAAATTGCAGCTGGCTTTGAAAAAAACATCAGAGTCCAGCTTTTCCTTGGGTGGATATTAGAGCACGCTGGTGCTGGTTACGAGCCACCAAAAGGGTACAAAACAAATCAGGGAGAAAGTGCTGATTAAAAAATAATTAAAAACAGTTTTCTTACTGTATTGCATGTGTAACTGGCCAGAAACCATGAATGACTAACGGTCTACACAAGTATGTTTTTCCTTCAAAACTTCGTTCACCTTCTGGGTATCTCCAACATCCAAAAATCTGCTCCTGTACGCAGGCCCCATTTCTTGTGCTTCAGGCTGGTTTCACTCAGGGCATGCTGAGAAATCACAGGGGCTCTGTAATGTGTCAGGTATCACAATGGACCAATATTAGTGGTGGCAGATAAAAGCAGCTGCAGGTTACTTAAGAGGGTGTGTGCCGTGTAATGGAAGAGAATTCAACCATGGAAAAAAATAGCCTCCAGTATTCCATCATTAAGGGGAATGCATTAAAGCAGCTGCAAAATTAACAGACAGGAAATTCTTTCTTTATGATCCATGAAATTTTCAATCTATATTATGCCATTCTTCCCAACAACTTCTAATTGCATAACTGAATTTCCCTGTTTATTAATTTTGTAGTGTTGTGACTTACAATTGAAAGTAAATCGCCCAGAAGAAAAATCTGGTTCATTTGACCAAACCAAAGGAATGTGAAGACCGTGGAGAGAGTAGTGTTTCCATCAATTATGCCCTCCTTTCCTGCGGCCAGTGGAGCTATTGAAGCTGGGTTCTGTGGTGGTAGTGGTCCCACAGAGATGGTGGACAGCCACCACAATGAAGGAACACATTTCCTCCATAAGCAAGAGATCTCCCTTATGATTGGATTGCTCCTTCCTTTCTGCTGTGACATTTTCTGGGTTGTCAAACTCCTGGTGTTTTGTGGGTGGCAAAATGATGTCATTTTCTTCAACAGCTTGTAATAATTTCCGCTCCCAACCCTTCATGAGAGGTACAAATTACCAAAGAAAAAGGGCTATCAGCTTACAAATGGCGATATCGCTTTTCTTTTCCATAGAGATCACAATATCCTTCTTTCTAGCTGAATGACAATTGTGCTGTCACTAAAATTACGTAACACTCTGTCCCGAGAGGTTATGCTTTAGGATTCGAAGGACAGCTGTCAAAATACAACACGCTCTATTCTGGGCGTTGGAAGTCCCTTAGGGGGTTATACAGATGAGTTTGGCTTTTTCTTTTCTTGTAGGATCATAGATAGAGTTAGCAGTGGAATGTAAATTAGAAAATGACATTTACCTGGCAAGTTAAGCGACACCTGAGATACGATGACACTAAAATAACTTGTGTTTGCTGTAAATCACGGGGGCCGCAGGTGAACATAAACGGCAGCACTGCACTGGCTCAGTGCAGTCTGGTAGCCTACAGTGAAAGTGACCTTTCTCTTTGTTTTGTTTGCTATTAGGCTGTCCAACGTGTAGTAAAAGCTGCTCTGATTTTCCAGGTGTTCCCTGATGTCTTGAAGTCAGCTGTACTGTAATACTGTCCTCTGTTGCCAACTGCTGTGAAGAAGCACTACATCGAGGAGGTTCAGCCTAGTCTTCCATTGTGATTGGGAGGAAAAAAACTCCAATGGTTTTAGAACAGTTCCCAAAACAGAAAAAGAAATGAAGAATTAAAAAAAAAAAAAAAAAAAAAAGGAGGAATGCTGGACAAAGTATCTTGGTTTAGGTAAAAAATATGGAGCCACATTCTTGTCTGAAGGAACTAAGAAGAACAGGTCCATTTTTGAGGAGTCAGAGTGACTCCTAAAAAGTGACTCTTATTTCCTCAAAAGCTGAGTTTAACAAAGAAGTGTGTATAAGCCATTTTCATAAAATTAAAAAAAAAAAAAAAAGTTCAAACCTTTCTAAATGACAGAAGGCAGCAAATCTAAGCAAGGCCAATGCAGATCTTAAACCTCGAGGCTCAGCTTTTCCTGCTTGGATGACTCATTAGCTGTACCGGGTGACACCTCCGGCATTTCTTTCCTGAGGGTCTCAAGCAGCTTCTGTTTTTTCCTCACTGCTTCCCAGTATGAGTATTCCCTCTTACACTATTTCAGTTCCTATTGTAAAACACACTGCAGAAACAGGAAGATCTTAAGAAAACAAGCCTGTCTGTAGCAAAGTCCTTGAAATTGGAGAAAACTGATGTGATGAAGGAGAAGTGGAAGAAAATAGATCAATAAAACTGTTTCTAAGAGGTCGTTTTCTCCCTTAGGTGGTGAAAAATCTATACTGAGTAACACAGAATAGGAAAAAGTGTGGCATGGAGGTGTGTGAATCAAACTTTGGTTTGCTGAGCACCTATTTCTGGCTACCAAGCCAGTCACTTGCCGTAGGTTGCTTATGTTGCCAGCAAGAAAATTACATTAAAATAAACCAAACCAACCAACCAAACAAACAAACAAAACCCACACATTCAAGGTGGATGCATACATAAGATCATCTTTTTATGTGATAACCATAATTTGGAAGTAGTTGTCTGTGACATGAATGGAAGGGGAAACATCTGCAAGTAAGATACTACTCTTAGGTAAGACACTAATCATGTTTGAAGGATACGTTTAACATCAGAGATAGAGAGACTAAGATGGACAAACATTAAAAATCATTTGCTGCTCAGCTGTGTGTGAATGGAAGTGAGAACGGTTTATTTTCTGTTTGCTGGTGTGGTTGGTGTGGAAGATCTCTAGGACAGTGTTTGTGAATGTGTGGGAGATGTTGGCTTGGTCTAACTGAAAGAAAGCTGAGAAAGGATGCCATCGCTATCCCCGGACATTATCAGTGAGAGGCAAAGAGAGTTTTGTCTGAAGTCCAATGCTGGCGTAGGAATGGTCTGGTCTAAGTCAACAACAAATAAATAAATAAATAAAAGCTGCCTTTGAAAAATGTTCATAATCCTAGGCAAGGAATTAACTTTCAGAGTACTGCAGGCAAAAATCTCTCACTCATCTTAAAACAGAGATAACAAAGTTTACAAACAGGCTCATAGGGTGGTGTTCTCCGGTAGAACAAGGACCAATTCCTGTGACCTATGAGCTCCTTCCCAGGCCCAGGTTCCATGCCTATGCCATGTATGGTCACTCTGACCACACGCTGCCCACCAAGTACGTCTCTTGGCCAACCTCCACATGTGGATAAATAGCTCGTCGGTAGCAAGCCACCTCTGCAGGGCAAAACAGCAGCCAGGAATGAGCCGTATCAGGATTGTTCCTCTGCACATCGTGCAGCCTGCAAAGGTGAGTTCCTTAGAGTGGAGGAACTGAGGGGAGGTCTCATGGCTGCCTACGGCTCCTCACAGGGAATGGAAAGGCAGCACTGAGGTACCCAGGACTGTAGTCAACTCTTCAAGACTTTTCTCCCAGGTCCTGCCACCTTAGCTGCTCCACGGTGGGATTATGTTTGTGAAGAACAGTTCCCAGGTGCCAGTGACTTGCAGCTGTGAGGGATTATCCTAGGGGAAAGCCTGGAGCACAGGAAGTGGGGGCTGGAGAAGGAAGAGGTGAGGTGGTACGGTGCGTTTCCCTCAGAGATGACGCACCATTGGCATGGCAGAAAGAGAGAGGGAAATGGGTGCTGATGACTGGCTGAAGTCTTCTTTGTGCTTATCTGGCACACCTTTACCTTGCATAATGGGATGTGAATATGGTTTGGGATGAGTAAGACCTCTGTGGGGGATCTGTGAAGAACTACAAAGCTGCGGCTGTCATTCTCCTCCAGCTCGGCCATGGTCCCCACGCTGTTAATGGGAGAAGGATGAGAGTTGAAAATAAAGTTCATTAGCTCCAGAGGCAGAGGGAGCAGAGGGCTGGAACGAGGGGACAAGTAGTGTGATTTGATTTTAATCAAGTCCTAAATCAGCAAGCTGGAAACACTGATTTACATTATCAATATTAATTGTACTGGTATTTCATGGGGAGGAATGAGGTAATTGCAAAGGAAGATTCATTTTTATTGCCAGTTCTGACCTAGCAGCACTTCTTGCTGATTAAAGAGAGCTCAGCTGCGACTTCCCTCAGCTCCCCTGCTCACCCTGGGGATTGTGAACTGTACTTCTATTTCTACTACATCTGAAAGTAATACTCTATTTCTGCCATTTTAATGTGATCTGTATCTTACCACACTGAGGGGATTTACAAATTTATTAAAAATGATTTTTAAATTGCTTTTAGGTAATCTATTTTTAACTAAGGTCATAAAAATGTTTAGGACTTTAAATGAATGAATATGCGTATTTTTAAATGTGCTAGATGTACAGAGTGAAACAGAACGAAAATACCCTAGCAGGAAAAATAACTTGAGAAGCTCTGTCTGCGGTTGAAGAGCTCACCTGTTGGTATCGGGACACGCCTCCTCAAGGTCTTACAACTACTCATTCTCACACTCTCTAAAAAGCTATTTTTGTTAAAGGGGTTTTGTTGGTACATTTTCATATGCTAAAGAAGGGGGATAATCTGCACAGCTCCATTATATTTTCCTTTCTGAATTAATGATTAGACAGTCACTACAGTTGATATGACAGAAATGAGGAAAGTAAGTCAAACTTCCTTAAAAAAAAGGATACTGCTGAAAAACTAGACTTGTACTTTATCTGGAACAGGTGATTACCACATCATAGAATCACTGAATCTATCATACAATCATAGAATGACCTAGGTTGAAAACGACCTCGAAGATCACCTAATTTCAACACCCCTGCCATGGGCAGAGTTGCCAACCACTAGACCAGGCTGTGCAGAGCCACATCCAGCCCTGCCTTCAGCACCTCCAGGGTTGGGGCATCCACAGCCTCACTGGGCAACCCATTACAGGGAACCCTGAAGTCCCTTTCAACTCAAACTGCTCTGTGGTTCTCCGATGAAGAGGAGATATCTCTCAAGGGCGTGAGGCACACAGACATTACCCAGTCTTTTATTCTTCACTGCAAAGACTCCAGAGCTTAACTGCTAGAGAACAGCATTCCACCACTGATAGAAGCACTGCTTCTACTTCCAGCTGGGAGACCAAATAGGAACTCAGCCTGAGACTTTACCTTAAAAGGAACAAATGGCTTCACAAAAGGACATCAGAAATGAAAAGGGTTATTATTGATTTTTTTTTATTTTTAAATACTTAAATGTCTAAGTAGATAAATAAGTAGATAAAGGGCCATGAGAACTGAGAAGGTGACTTAAGGAATGATTCTATTTCCAGAAAGCTACACCTATGAACTACAAATCAGGAATGAGTAAGGAGGGGTTGCTGCAACACTGCCTGCAGTGGGTCCCACACTACGTGGCAGTCCCAGGGCCTGCATCTTCCCGGTTCTGGCAGCAGGTGCACGTTGGGCAGTGAAGGGCTGCCCAGGGCTGCCAGTCCACTGTCATCATGGCCATTGCAAAAGATGTGCAAAGGAAAGACAGGGCGTCCCAGGGAGCCTGCAGCTGGGCCATTTCTGGGGCCTGAGGGAGCTCCTGCTGAGAGCGGCCAGGTGTCAAAGTGGGCATCACGAAGTGCTGAGCCCCATGTGCTGTGGGAACACGAGTGGCACCCAGCATCTGGCAGAAGCAGGGCCAAGCCCGGCACTGTTCCGGCACTGGTGCTGCAGCAGGGCCTGGCAGGGTGCGAGCAGTGCCTCCTTGCACTCGGGGGCTGTCTTCCTTGGGCCGCTTGGCTGGCGGGGGCCCCCACGAGTGCCGCTGCCTGAGTGCAACCTGGCTCTGCTGCCTGCACGCTCCTCCCTGCGTGGGATGGGCGCCTGGGCTGCTCCTCTGGGCGCTCTCATTCCCAGTCTCCTGCAGGCCAGGGGCAGTGGCAGTGGCATCCACGGCTCTTCTCTTCCGGGCTGCTCTGCGCTTGCAGTGTTGCAGCAGGTACGGGAAATCTCTCCTGAAATAGGGGCTGGAGTACAGGAGTAACTGGAGAAGGAAAAGGAGAAGAGTTACTGCTGTCAGTGAGGGGCTGATGGACAGCAACATACAGGAACTAGTGCTTCTCATGGCTACGGACAAATGTGGGTGGGAACATGGCTTATCAGTGTCTTAGTTTCAACTGGGATGGAATTGTATTCCTCAGAGTGCCTGGTATGATGCTAGGCTTTGCTTCTGAGAGAAAAGCAGTGTTCTCTCCCCCATCACACGGGGAAGAGGTGGAAATGACTGCATGGAGCTGAGCCAAATGCGGCGTTAAGCTTCACCTACCGCTCCCCTGAATCCTACGGCTTTACCTGACTACATGAAGGTACTTCGTGAATGTACTGTGAGAGTCGGTTCACGTGGGGAACAACTGATGTACTTACTTTCCTATTGCTAGCAAACACTTCTTCCTCGGCCAGAAACTCAGGAAGAGAAGGAGATCCTTCCATGTTCCATGGAACTCTGGTGAATCCATAGTGGTTCAGCTGCCGAACAAAGCTCTTCATGCTCGTATAGCCAAACACTCTCACGGCTCCTTCCTTGGCCAGGACTTCCACCAGAAACAGTTCTTCCTCGATGACCAGGCAGTTTCCTCCGAGACCCCACCAAACGCTCTTCACATCCCCACTTTCTGCCAGCACCCAGAGTTTTTGCGGGAAGCTGAGCGATGTGAAGACACTGGCTTGGCCAGCGCTTCCCTCAGAGGAACTCAGACATATCTTTGTTGTCCTCCTCAACCGGAACCATTTCTGAGTCCTGTTCTTCCATCACTTCTGTTCCTGCAGCACTGACAGCAGCTGCTGGGTCCAGTTCTGGCAGATCGCTAAAAGCAGAGGCTGTGGTCTCAAGCAGCACCTCCACATCAGAAAGAGAAGCTGTTTCTGATGATGATGCCTCCATCTCAATTTCTCCTCTCTGGTTTGGACAAGAGATCGAGAATACAGCCACTCATGCAGCAAGACAGTCTGCAACCCTGCCTGCTGCCAAGAGAAATGCACCGGCACTGCCTGGGCATTCCGCAGGGAGATAGATGCTCAGGCATCACCACGAGGCCCTTGTGTCATCATCTGTCACTGTAACATCAGCGTGTGGCACCCAAGGCTGGGTTGGATGGAGCCACCCAAGATGATGTCACTGAGCGGCACTTGTTTCTGCTCCTGCCCAGAGCCGTGGCTGCTTGAACTTGAGGTGAGAGGCAAATAAAGCAGCGTTGCAAGGAGATCGCCCCTCGCCTAGGCCTTGCTTCCACTTTCCTGTGTGGTCTTCCACATAGCTCCTGCTGGCCTCCTGGGTGTCCCTTTGGTGCTCCACACAGGCTGGAAACCAATTGCCCAAGCACCGAGAACACAAGACAGTGGCCATCTCTTCCCTGTGCGTGCCCACCTCTTACAAATGCTCCACGATTTCCATTGCAGAGCTGGTGCAAGGGACTAGCTGTGTGCCCAGGCGATGCTCTGCAATGTAAGTGGTGCTGCAGAAGCTGCTCTGTAGCTCCAACTAGAGCAAAGACACAAACACACTTTGCTGATGGCATAAACAGGAGCTGTGCAGCCCCTCTTTGCTTCTTTTGCGTTTGGTTCGGTCTTTTAAAAATAGAGAAAGCAAGACAAGGAAATCAGGGATGTTCTCTATGCCTTTTAAATCACTCTGCTCTCTACCGAAACCATGCATCTTCTCTGTGAAGGCAAGGTTGGATCTAGAGACGGTGTCTGAGTTCAGAACTGGACTTGATGCAAAGTCTGAAGACAGTGCTAACTTGGAGGAGATACTGAGCCTTTCAAATGCAGAGAGGCCTTGCAGAGGTTTTGTCCAATAGGAAGGCTCGGCAATCAGCTGCCATACTGTTCACCAAGAGAACATGCTGAACTGTTCCTGTTGGGCAGGCCTGCCTCTGTGTAGAGACCGAGCAACAGGAGGCTGGTGAACAGCCCCAGGAAAGGGATCTCAGGGTTCTAGCTGATGGCAGCTTGGATTGGCCTTGAGCCCTGCCTGAAAACACAGGAGGGACACGGAGCCTTTGGACAAGGTGCTGCAGAGGAGGTCCTCCAAGATGATCCAAGGCCTAAGGCACGTGTCCTATGAAGACAGGCTGAAGGAACCGGACTTGTTCAACCCGGAGAACTGAAGGCTGTGGGGACACCTACCAAGGGTCTTCCAGGATTTAAAGGGACACTACATGACCGAGCTGCTGGCAGCCCTGCCTGTGGCAGGGGCTTGAACGTCAGTGATCATAGAATCATGGAATCGTATCAGAGAGCCACAGCATGGCACAGATTGAAAACGACCTCAAA
The DNA here is from genome assembly GCA_036925125.1 of Oreortyx pictus. NCBI lineage: Eukaryota > Metazoa > Chordata > Aves > Galliformes > Odontophoridae > Oreortyx > Oreortyx pictus. The sequence continues at coordinate 80,632,374 of JAUPFR010000003.1, read as the reverse complement.
GATCGTCTAGTTTTAACCCTCCTGCCACGGGCCGGGTTGCCAACCACTAGACCAGGCTGCCCAGAGCCACATCCAGCCTTGTTTTGAACGGCTCTAGGAATGGGGCAGCCAGAACCTCACTGGGCAGTCTGTTCTACAGCGTCACTGCCCTCTGAGCGAAAAAAAACTTCCAACCTGTATCTCCCTGTTTAGTTTTAAACCATTCCCCCTTGCGCTATCACTATCAACGCGCGTAAACAGCCGCTGACTGCCTACTGCGCTGGCCTACACCAGCTGGCATTTTTTCGAGCTTGGTGGTAAATACAGCACGAGCATTTCGCAGTTTTCTCACTTGGAACGGTTTTTCAAAGAGTTCGCACCGTTCCGAAGCAACCTGAGCGTTTGAAATACGACTGTACGCAGCTTTCACGTTTTCTAGCCTCTTCTTAAGCGGTTCCCAAACGCTCCCGCTCAGCCCCCGGCTCGTGCGTCACTGACCGCCCCGCGCTCCGCCAGCGGCCCCACGCAGCGGGGGCGGGGGCTGGCGGCGGGCGGGGAGGGAGGCGGCGGCCGCCCGGGGCTTTTCGCCGCTCGCTGCCTCGCCGCTGCCATGGCTCCGCCGCTCTCCGGCCCGGCCTTGTGGCGGCTGCTCGCTTGGGCCGTGCTCTGCGCCGGGTCGGCGCGGGCCGAGCCGGAGGCGGACCCGCACGCGCGGCACCTCTACAGCGCCGAGATGCTGCGGCACGGCGCCGCCGCCGCCCCGCACTTCGTCATGTTCTTCGCCCCGTGGTGGGTATCGGACGCGCGGCTCGGCCTGGCCCTGCGCGCCGTCCCGCAGCCCGCCTCTTCCCGCGTTGACGTGGCGCAGGGAGGCGGCCGGGCCGGGCGGGCGCGGTGCTGGAGGCCGCGGGGTCGCTCCCTGATCCTTCCGCGGGGCGCGCACGTGGTGAATGGCGGCTGCTCAGGGCAGGGCAGCGGCGGGGTGAAGCCTGGTGCGGGCCGTGGTACACAGATGGACCGAGGAGAGGCGGCTGGGCCGCGTGGGGATGGCGGGGAGCAGGGCGGTGTGGTGGGGGACCCGTGCGAGGAGCTTGGAGAGGCTTTGCACGCAGGCTCAGGGCTTCTGTTGGTGCCGAAAGAGATGGAGGGTTTGCGGGCTTCCGTGTCCCAGGCCTCGTAGGTGCTTTCTTAGAAAAGTTTTGTCCTGTTTGCTATTGCGAATGTGAGGGTAAGTTTGCTGTAAAAGTAGTGGAAGTGGTGTAGATGATAGCTCCCAAGGCCGCAGGTAACATTAGCAGGGCTGGGGAGCTACCGCGTCTGCACGACGGTTCCCTGAGGCTGGCGTGTTTGACACAAGACTAGTAGGGAAGAGACCAAGAACAGGACTTTGACGGGCACTGCAGCAGTCTGTGGCACAGTACTCATCTCTGGGCCCTTCCAGTGGTTGCTTTTGTTCTCCTTTCCCGCTTCACTCTACCTACTTTTTATTTTTTAATCCATCTGTGACTTACCCAGTAGTGTTATTGCGAGTTTTGTTAGAGTTGGGTTTTTTTCCCCAGTTTTTCTTAGGTTGAAATAAAGTTAACGGGACAGTGTCTTTACAGTGGCACGTTTCAGCGCAAAGCTAGGCTCTTGGTGCCACTGAGGCGCACATCTTGATACTCTTTGAAGTTGAAGCTAGAGAAGTATTTCCTTTAAAAACTGAAGTATTACTTCGTTGTTGTTATTGCCATCAAGCTTGTTTATGACATACAAAGACATGAAGTTGAAGCTTGAAAGAGCAGACGTCTTCCTTTGCTCTCTGAAGGTTATAAAACGGAGGAAGCCCAACTTGCTGGTGAAGGACCTTTGAGAGTAAGGTCAGACAAGTTCCTATGCAGAGCAGGAGTGCTGAGGCAGTGATATCTGCATCTCTTCCAGCTTCAGCTGACTGTTTCACAGGCATCTTCGAAGCCATGTGAACTTCTGTCTTGGATCACAGTTGTAGGAGACCCGGTGCCAAATAGGCGGTTGCAGAGTCCGGCATGTGCTTCACATCCTCATTGTGCATCAGAGAGAGCTCTGGCCTTGCAGACTTGGACCACTCTGTCCCCTTGGGAGGGCTGAGGATCTCTGCCCAACGTGAGTGTGAGGAAGCCGTGTCCTTTCCCAGATTTGCTGCAGCTTCTCTGAACGTTTCTCTCACACATAGCGTGCCTTACCCAGATTCCTGGGTCTCAGCTCCAGGGCCCTTGGTCTGGACTCCTGGCTCCTGACAGACAGCAACAGGTCCAGGTTTTATGTTCAAGGGAAAGAGAAGGGAACAGGGCATTCAGGGCAAATGTATCAGCATCTCCAATTATTCTGTGTACGACTGTTCCAAAGATTCGTTTCCTTCTGAAGAGAGCAACTATAGGGAAATATTTTGTTCATTCTGTTGCAGGTGTGGACATTGCCAGCGCCTCCAGCCAACTTGGAATGATCTGGGAGATAAGTACAACAACATGGAAAACCCACAGGTCTATGTTGTTAAAGTGGATTGTACTACAGACACTCCACTGTGCTCTGAATTTGGCGTCCGAGGGTACCCTACGTAAGTAGAAAAGGAGATCTGGTCCTGTGTCTTTCTGTTCCAGTTTTCCGTGATCTTCTGCCAACTTGTTGAAGCTCACTTCTAAGCTCCATGCTTTGGTAGTTTTCTCTGTAGCCCTGTGAATCTCTTATATTCCGTTTAATCCCTTTTTCTGTCTTGCCAAGTATGATGTGATATATGCTACTCTTGCTCTTCCTTCAACTAAAGAAACTGTTTTATGTCTTGGAGATGACTGTTTTAAATAAAGTCCAGGGTTGTCCTCTTTTCTCTGAGTACCCTTTTCTCAGGCACCTTCCACAGCCCACGTGTTTCAGTTGCCTTCCCTGGGCTCTCTTTGTCTAGTGTTACTGCTGACCTCAGCTACAGCCTGAACTTGACGTACACCCGTGGCTGTGCTTGCTTTGACACAGATGAGTGCCACTGATTAGAAGCTGGGAGTTATAAATAGCAGAGTCCCCATTGAAATAGGAATTGTCCTTAAGGGCAGTCTGTGGCTTAGTTCCACTAGAAATACCAAGAAACAATGAATTTCACAGTGTTATTTGAGTATCCCCTGAAACAAACACTGTTTGCATTTGTGTATTTGTATAGTTTATATTGTGGCACCGTTCCTTATAAAATAGAAAGAATGGCATAGACTCTGGGTAAGAAAGAACTGAATGGTTATCTGTCCTGGGGGGATATGTAATATCATTTGCATTGTGTTGTTTTTCAAAGCTTTCATATGTTCTTTTTTTTTTTTTTTTCCTACTTACGGAATGAGAAGAGAAAGAAAAGCATCTAAAGAAAAAAAAAAAAAGGAAAAAAACTGTCTGTTTTTAAAATCCCCTGTAAAAATCGATATGGGAATGAAAAAGGTGTCCTAAGTTCTGGATGTTACCCTTCAAGCTGAGGGAGATGTGTGATGTTGAAGTGAATAATCAGGAATAATCAATAGAGCTCTCGCTGCAGCCTGAGCTGAATTGCTGTGAATTAGTGAAGTGTCTTAACTTCCTTGGAATGTTCCGCGTGTGTAAATTTTTACCTCACTCTTTTCTGCGTTTTAATCCTTCAGTTTAAAGCTGCTTAAACCAGGACAAGAACCTCTGAAATACCAAGGCCCTAGAGACTTCCAGGCGCTGGAAAACTGGATGTTGGAAAAACTAAATGGGGAACCGTCTGTAAGTGAAAAGGGAATAGGAAAAGGAAATGTTTTCTTCTGCAGACTTGCTGATCTGTCTATAGGTTAGGCAGAAAATCTGCTCCTGAGAATAAAAGTCAGATGAGAATAATGATATGGAGCAGCATTCACCTAGGTTAGAATAATAATTAAGTCTGATATGCTGTGACCTACCTTCTGTTCCTGTATTTAGAACTACAAAAAGTACACAGTGCAGTTTTTAATGTTTACCATGTTGATATTTTGAATTCTGTGTCAATTCAGTTAACGTCTTCAGGCTATAATGTCTCTGGAGTAAGTTAAGTGATTTATCTACAGTGCAGGAAAAATTGCATTTGTGTTGGGCTTGATTTCCTTTTAACAGTGTGTGATCTTTAGCTCAATTATTATCTGAGAATGTTGTAGCCTGCAGAAAGGGTTTAAACGAATAGGTTAAATAAGTTAAACTAATGTCATCTCTAGGAAAACCATTGAGTTTAACACTTTGTTTAGGCAAGGCTTGTCTAATGTACCTAAATTTTTAATTGCTGTTGCTAATCAAGATAAAGCTACAGTGATTGCTGAGCACAGTTAGAAAATAATTACATACAAACAGTGCTGTTTTTAATGGATTTCCCTTAAGCACTTAACTAATTCATGAAATGTACTCTGCAGTTCTTAAATGTTTCTTTCCAGGTCTAACCTAGTGACTTGAAAGTAGCTTTCTGCTTTTGCTAAGTGCCAGTGTGTTTGCTGCAGATTGCTGTTAAAATATTTGCTCTTTTGCTGTTGTTGCTGCCTTCACGGGAGCACTAGGTTCTGCTTTCCTGCTGTGGCAGCTGAAAATAGCTTTTCTGTTACATATGTTTAAGTAGCTAAAATACCACTGGTAATGTTTTGGTGGCAGATGTGAAGACAGAGAGTTACATGATCTAAGTGTGTTAATAATATATGGCAATGTTCTGAATGCCATAGCAATTACTGTGCGCTGTCACTGTAGTACGGCATCGACGGCAGGCTGTTTTTCCAGTTAATGTGACAGCTCTTGTCTTTGTGGCAGTCTTTTTCACATTTTGCTTTCAAGTATGTGTTAGCAAATGTTAGATACCTACGTGAAGCTAAATTGGGAGATAGCTTCAGGAATTTCAGATGCTACCGTAGAACAGCATGATGGAGGATCCAAATGTTGTGCATTGGAGACAAGTAAAAATGAACTTTCCTCTTGAATAGGATCCGGATTCTGTTGCAGAACCACCAAAAGCTGCTGAATCAAAGCAGGGAATGTATGAACTCTCAGTGGACAACTTCAAGACGCACATAGCAGAAGGTAACCTCCTTCATAAGCATGAGATGCTTGTGTACAGAGACCTACCTAGTGGGTAGTGTGAAGCAGGAGTGTTAGTTCTTAAGGTGCCTCCCTTCCACTTTATTTTCCAGTAATGCCTAAAGAAAGAGGATGAAACTACATGCTGTGTAAAAATGCTGTAGTTTGCATATGTAGACTTTGCACACCAACAGAAAGTGTAAGAACAGCACTCCAATCAGAAGACAGTAGAGTTAAGGTCAGATTAAACCACCTGTGCCCACGTGATAACATGACTGTATCAGACATAAAGCTTCCTGAAGGAACCATTAATTAATTAGAAACTTTTTAAGTGTGAAGGAGGATTTCCCGTCGCGAATACAAAATTTCCCTGTGTGTCTGCAGAGAATTCCATGAACATTACAGCAGATTCTTCATTCGGACATCAGGGAAATGCCGAACATTAAACGAGTGGAGAGTTTGAGCAGATGTAGTCAGTAGTTAAGTTCAGTGCATGTGTAGATATTTTAAGATGTATGCACTGGCTTTCATATACCATTGGAGGAGGTATTCTCACGGTGATATCCAACAGTTAAGCAGCTTTATGATCATCTGTAAAACTGTTGTCCTCTCTTGACTTCAGCAGTGCTTAAATTTAGCTGAAGGCTTAGGAGTTTCGCTTGGAAGGTTGACTTTGGTTCTTGAAAATAAATCTCCTACCTTTTTTGAGCTCTAGGGCTAAAATATACATTTGTTTTCTTTCAATCAGGAGAGTGTATTGCAGAGTAAGTGATACAGAATAGCTGCTTCTGACAACGTGTTCTTAATTAATTCATGATAAATTTCAGTCCAGTCTTTGCTTGATCAAAGCAGAGCTAGTAAATAATTTTTGAAAGTATTCCTGATGCAGAGTAGGCAAGTTGAGACTAAACTACCTTTGCAGTTGACACCTCCTGACCTCCTTCTGTGAACAAACCCCCAAACTAGAAGTCCTAGAAATTGTAGCCCCATGATGATCCTCGAAGGACTGTAATTCTGTTAAAAACTTTTCCCACAATCACCGTTTTTCCCTTCAAATTAAGTTTTTTTTGTGTGTTCAATTAAATTCATTTTTCTCTTGTATTAACAGAGCATTGCTCTGATGAGTGCAAAAGCATGCAGCAAGTTGAATTTCTAGTGATTCTAATTAAAGGAAACTACATGTTTAAAAGTATTATCCTAATTTCTGATTACCAAAGCAACGAAACCTTAGCGTGAGGTTAGAGAGACTCTCCCCTCTGTAAAACACCATGAAATTCAACAAAGGCAGCAGTTTCTGCAGGGTAGAAACAGAGAGAATTATAGGATGAAGAGAGTTATTTAGGTAGCTCACGGATGCAACGTGGTGGAGTTTACCTAGAAATGTTCAAACTGAAGTCTAATTTATACTTTGATTTATGCTGTTATATAAATAGATACGCCTTGGTTCCTTCTACAAGGACAGATGTTTGATGCAGCAGAATTAGATACTCCAGCACACTGTTAGGTTAAAAGTGCCACAGTTCTCATACCTCATTTGTTGGCTGGAGGTTGTGAAGCTGTTTGAATCTTCAGGGAAATTGGCAACGCTGAGAGACTGCATGCAGTTTTGAAAACCTAATTGCTGAAATATTCTGACCTGGCTTTGTATTCACAGCGTTTCCTATCTTTAACCCAGGAAATGCCATGATAAATTTGCAGACAGAGATTAATACCTAGCCTTTAATGGCAGCCAAATTAATTCCAAAAGAGTTAAATCTTTTTCTTTGACTTCAAAGGCAATCACTTCATCAAATTCTTTGCTCCTTGGTGTGGTCACTGCAAGGCTTTGGCCCCAACTTGGGAACAGCTGGCTCAAGCCTTTGAACATTCAGAAACTGTAAAGATTGGCAAGGTAGGTGAAGGACTCTTTCCTTAATTTGAAGATGTTTTGTGCATACAGATGTTGCAGTCAACTGTTGTGCTGTTTATTCTCTGGTTTGCAAATAACAGCTCTTAAATCCCTTCATACTCAGAGGTCCTATTTTAATTTTATGATGATTATTTTTTCTTGCATGTTCAATATGTTACTTTATGTTGGAAGAGATGGTTGTTTGCTTACAAGTAACAGGACTACCTCATTTTAAGCAAGAACGTGTCAGAAACATGGAACACTCCTCCCTGTGTTTCAGAGAGATTTGGGAATAAGTCTAAATACTTCTTTTTTTCATTTTTCCTGCTTATCCCCATTGAACTTCCTAAAGTTTTCAGGGGGTCTGCCACCCTAAAAACTGATAACCTTGTCCTGCTTTACTATTTTCCTTAGGGGTGATAACCAGATTCTGTGGTGTATTTACCATGGGAGCTTGATATTTTACATGGAGTGACTTCTGTGCAGAGGTATGGAGGTGGTCTGGCAATTCTAGTTACTGGCTTTATTTGCTGACCCATACCTAAGTTCAGGTTGCTAATGATGTGAATCTCCCTGTATTTGTCAGTAGTGGAGAGCTGACAGGACTCAATTTCCATAACCTTAAGCTTTCAGATAGGTTCACTGGTCTGAAAGACTGCATGACACTTAGCAGTGCTGTCAGTCCTGCAGAGGGACAAGAAACCAGATATCTCAGGTCTGCCCTCATGGGGCAGCTGTTATCAGCCGTGATGAACTTGACTTCATTCTTTTTTCCCTATGAAATGCTTTGATAATTGCTAATTCAGATGATCTAATCAGAGAGCAGGACAGCATGGTTAAACTCTAGAGAAGATGTATATCTACTTTTGAGCCCAGGTTGATATAAAATACACTCTCCTCTGAGTATGAAGTAACTAGGCTTAGAATCATAGAATGGCCTGAGTCGAAAAGGACTTCAAGAACACCTGGTTTCATCCCTCCTGCCCTTGGAAGAGTTGCCAAGCACTAAACCAGGCTGCCCAGAGCCACATCCAGCCTTGCTTTGAATGCCTCCAGAGATGGGGCATCCACGACCTCTCTGGGCAATCTGTTCCAGTGCAGCACCACCCTTGAGTGAAAAACTTCCTCCTGATAGCTAACCTAAATCTCCACTGTCTTAGTTTACCCATGTAAACAGTCATTCCCCCTCCTGTTTATACACTCCCTTCAAGTATTGGAAGGCCACATGGAGGTCTCCCTGAAGCCTTCTCTTCTCCAAGCTAAACAAGCCCAGTTCCCTCAGTCTTTCCTCACAGGAGAGGTGCTCCAGCCCTCTGATCTTTCTAGTGGCCCTCCTCTGGACCCGTTCCAAGAGCTCCACATCTTTCCTGTGCTGGGGTCCCCAGGCCTGGATGCAGTGCTCCAGATGTGGACTCGCAGGAGCTGAGTAGAGGGGGACAGTCACCTCCCTCTCCCTGCTGGCCACCCCTTATTTAATGCAGTCCTGGATATAGTTGGTTCTCCAAGCTGCAAGTGTGCACTGCTGGCTCATGTTCAGCTTCTTGTCCAGCAGGACCCCCAAGTCCTCCTTCTTAGGGCTGCTCTCCAGGAGTTCTTCCCCCGGTCTGTATAATTACCTGAGATTGCCCAGCCCAGATGCAGCACCTTGCACTTGGCCTTGTTGAACCTTATGAGGTTCACACGGGCCCACTTCTCCAGCCTGTCCAGGTCCCCCTGGATGGTTTCCCTTCCCTCCAGTGTATTGACTGCACCACTCGGCTTGGTGTTGTCCGCAAACTTATTGAGGGTGCACTCAATTCCATTGTCCACGTCATTGATGAAGATGTTGAAGAGCACCGGTCCCAGGGCTGACCCTTGTGGGACATCACTCCTGACCGTCCTCCACCCAGACGTAGAACCCTTCGGCTGCAACCAGCCAACAGTTCTTAATCCACTGAACAGTTGATCCTTCAAATCTATACCTTTCCAATTTAGAGAGGATGTGGTGAGGGGCCGTGTCAGAGGCTTTGCAGAAGCTCAGCTAGATGTTGCCTGTTGCCCTTTCCGTGTCCACCGATGCCGTCACTCCGTCACTGAAGGCCACCAGATTGGTCAGGTCACATCTGCCCTCGGTGAAGCCATGCTGGCTGTCTCGGGTCACCTCTTGGTCTCGTATGTGCCTTAACATGGTACCCAGGAGGATCTGCTCCATGATCTTCCCAGGCACGGAGGTGAGGCTCACCGGTGTGATGTTGCTTTGCACCAAATTTGTAACTGCTGATTTATTTGTTAGAACCCGGAATGCCTGATAAAATCATTGCTCAGCTTAAGTATCTTCTTGAAATTACCATTCTGTTGCCCTGAGAAATATAAACAAATTTCAGCAGTTGTGTTCAGTTGTCTGTTGTGTTCACAGTTGTCCCCATTACTGATATCTGCTCCGTAATACAGCCATTAAGATTTGTCTCAATGCCTGGTCAATTTTGTTTAACTGTATACCTTAGTAAACTATTAGAATCGTGTTGGCTAAGATCGTAGGTCTGGAGTTAAACAGGAAATACAGCTGTTTCTAAGAAGGCTCAACCACCATGACCTTTGTGTAATCTGAGGAAATAGCATCTTAGCAGCAGTGCTGTCTGCTGGCATGGTTGTGTTTAATGTTTAGAACTGATCTTCAGCGATCTGGCTCAAAGTGTTTCTTACGTAAAATTCAGAACCTGGATTCAAGTGCCTTAGTTATCTGTTTGCTTTGCTTCAGAAAAGATGGTGAGCAGGTAACTTTATAGATTGGTTTGTGACAAGTTAGAATTGAATGGTGCTGTGCACTTGCAATTTCCTTTGAAGTCAAGTTGATTTGCTAGCTGTTGACATATCGACTGATTTTAGAGTAATCTAACTTTTAGGTGAAGATTTATTGGCTCCTCAATTTCTTTAAAAGCTCTTGCACGTTAGTATTCCAAGTATTTGTTTTATCTGGAATAATTAATTATATTGCCATTGTTTTTTGCTACTGTTTCTTCTTCTTTTTAGCCCTCCCTCCCTCCCTTCCTTGTCCCTCTTGAAATAAAAGCAAAAACACACATCGCCTCCCAGTGACACAACCAAGCCACTATTTGGAAGGCAGAGATCTCAAGTAAATACTTGGCACTGGCTTTTGCCAAGATGTGCATTGACTGTTCATGTATTTTTTCTGAGATTTTTAAATGTAAGCTTATATAGTGTGCTTATTTTACACACTGAATGGTTGATTGTATTTTTTCAAAATGCAGGTTGACTGTACCCAGCATTATGAGGTCTGCTCTGAAAACCAAGTTCGTGGCTATCCCACACTCCTCTGGTTTAGGAATGGTGAAAAGGTGAGTCTGCAAGCCAGACTGTATTTTTCCTGAGTAATACATGGACTGTGTATGATAGAGTTCTTACCTGTCAGTGATGCCCATCTAATGAGTGATGTCTGACTTCTTCACAGAAATCGTCACCTGGGCACTGTCACTCAGTAAGAGTCTTGTGCTCCCAGCTGTTTCCCTTGTAGAAACTGAAAGAAATAACCATGTTCTGAAGCTTGGGGAAAGTAAAATATTTCTATGCAGCGTATTTAAATGCTGCAAACGTGAACAGCAGCAACCGTACTGGTAACTGTAGTTCTGCTCATCAGCTGAGAGAGAGGGCTCAAACTGGACAAAATGGCACAGCCAAGGTTAGAAGCATTTTCAGTTAGGGAGGGTTTGGTCTGTTGGTGGATTGAGTTTGAAGAACAGGAAATGGTCTGCTGTTACTCCAGAATGATTTTCCAACTGCTTTATTTTTATTTTTCACGTAACTACAAAGGGCAGGGTAACCTGCCAGAACTGTAATGTCTCAGCGTTGAAAAGTTAGCCGTGTTTTTTCTCAACGAGCCAGACCCATTTTTTTTCTTTGGATCCTTCATAATTGCTGAAGTCTTGAGTTGCAGTGAATGAAGGGTGCAGTGGAAGAACTCAGATCACTGCTGCTGTGTTTGGTTAAGATGAATCTCTGCCATTTTTCTGAACAATGTATTTCTGTTGACATTCAGCCGGCCTATCCCCACTGGCAGTGTTGGTACTCCCTGGTGACTTTCTGCCATCATAATCACATGTTCCAACACGGGCTGACACGATATATTTAGAAGTAAAAAACCACAAAACCAGAAACTTTCCAATAATGTAACGCAGAAATTCCTGGAAAATCCTTCTAGCCACTATGGCACTGTTCAATAAGAAGGGGAAAGAGGAGGCCTGGTTCAGCCAACCGGCGTCGTTGTCCATAATGCCATCACCCGTTGTGTCATAACTGACCGGCGTCACGAGATCCGTGTTGGTTAGAGGTAGCAGAAGCCCTGAGAGGAACGAATGTGGAGCGACCCCATCCTGCAGAAATGGATGCAGACAAGCAGGTAGCACAGTGAGCTGGTGGCTGGGCCGTTTCAGCAGCGGGTCACCACTGCAGGTGCAGATTGTTGTGAGCACGGCACGCAGGCTGTTGTTCATGGCTGCTGAAAACGCAGAGGTTGTCGTAGTTCTGTAGCTGGGAATAGGCTGTATCAGATTCTGTTGTTGTGTTGGTATGATTGTGCTCTTCTTACCCGTTGTCGTTTCCACGGAAATAACTGGGAGGTGTTACTTTTGGAGCGACCTGTGTCCGTGCTAGCTTAACTACATATGCACACTTACACAAACGATCTGATAACCGTAGGGTGACCAGTACAAAGGGAAGAGGGACTTCGATTCCTTAAAGGAGTATGTGGATTCCCAACTGCAGAGCTCTGGGAAAGAACCAGCAGCAATCAAACCCACAGAAGCCCCACAGCCGCCTGCAGAACCCACCCAGGCTGAGGTAGGTGCTCCTGCACTCTGCAGCTGTGTTGACACTGCTCACAACGTTTCAGCAGCCTGTCCGTGTTTTCCATGTGTTTCTCTCTCCAGTTAGACCAACAGATGTAAGATGGGCCAAGTGTTTTCTTCAATTTCTTTGAAGCAATTAACGAGTGGAACCTGACTGTCAATCTTAGTGATGCTTTTGTGCTAACCTGATGAATTAGAGAACGTAACGAATAGCTGCCTCCTCGCCTCCTTTTTTTTTTTCTTCCTATGGTTGCAGGAAGTGATTTAGGCAGTGTTGTAAGTGTGGTCTTTTTTTGGTGGCACCTCTGTATGTGTGGCAGCGTACTTTGTTGCCAGGGAGATGAACTTCACTTGAGAGATTCTCACTTGAACCTAAGGAGATGGCACGCAGCACTGAGCCACTGAAGAGAGCCAGATTTCCATTCTTACAGACTATCTGCAGAAACAACAAACAAGCAAAGACGACAAAGATTGATTTAAATGTGTCAGGGCAATGTGTGCTGCAGCAATAAAACTCCTTGACTTTTGAGGCTTATTTTAATCCTGGTTGTGGCAGCTGCTGGGGTTATGGATATTGCCAAGGATTGTCAGGAATAACTTAATCATCTTTGCGTAGCTGTACTTCGTGTTATTTAAGTCTGTCTTTTTTCATCACTTCTGCATTTCATTTGCCGTCCTTCTTGCAGCTGAGCATAAAGTTGGTGAGGTGGAATGATGAGGGAATCTTTTTAAGCATACCGCGTTATCAAACGTGGAAAACACAGTTCTGCCCAGAAAGCAAGGGACGGTGATTTATACTCCCTTGTGATGCTGATTGTACTTACCTAATTGAGAAGTGATTGCATTATTAATGCAATTAATTAATTAATTAATTAACCTCATGCAGGGGGTTGGACTCGGATCACCTCCCTTCCAACCCCTACAGCTCTGTGATTTGGAAGACATTAACAAGCTGGCGTTAGTACCATGCAGAAGGTAATCAGTTTTCATTCCATTTCGAGAGAAATAACATAAACAGTGTGCAATGCAGATTCCCACTTAAGCCCTGACTGCACCACTGCATGTGCAAATGGGATAAGATTGTGAGGGGACAGATTTTTGGGCTAAACAATGGTGTAGTACAGTGTAGAACTAAACTTTTTCCTCGCAACTTTACTTCTCTACTCAGAATTGCCACCATTTCTCGGTTGTTCATCCTCAGACGCCTCGGCTCTGGTTTTCTTCTCGTGGCTCTACAGGATTCTAGCCCGCATAGCACTGGCTGTGATTAGCAGCCACAGCTGGTACCACAGGCAGCAAAAGCCACGAGTTCTGTCTCCAAATTAACGTTCCAGTGTTGTGTTCCAGCCCTGTGAGGGTTCTTTCTTGTACGGACGTATTACACGTCAGTCCTCCCACTAAAGTTCAACTTTGAGATCTGCGACTCTTTAGTGCTGCCACACTTCACCTCAAAAACGATCCAGGTGTGTTAAGGCAGAGTGACCAACAGATGCTGACGCTGTCTGCATTCAAGTCTCTCTTTGGCTTCTCTTCATAAAACTTTCACTGCAGGACTGATAATCCTGGCAGCTGCGCTCTTGTATTTGTTTTGCTTTCATTTGAATTTGAAACCTTTATAGGCCTGAGATCCACTCGTTTATTTATTTTGAATCCCTCCCACGTGTAAAGGTGTCACACAAAAATCCAGTTAGTTACGGTGCTGTGCTCTCACACAGTGTGTGAGGCCTTTAAGCAGCGTGCAGTCCTCCCTTCTCTCCTGTGCCGTTGCTCCTGATGTTATCAGGAGGAAAAATTCTTCATGGCATCCTTGTGAGTGTGGTGTGGTGATGTTCTCCTGGCAGGCAGATCTGTGTTTCTGGTAAGTGCTTTCTGTGTGACTGCAACGTGGGGATGTATAGCAGAGGGAGATCAGCTGTCGAGGCCTCGTTTGTATGCAGTAAATTCCTCGTGGAGCAAACTCTCCAGTGGCCATCACGGGCTTTATGCCAGCTGCTCTCAGCGTTGTTCCTGAAATGCTTGGGTGAGTGTATTGAAATGAAGGTGATTTTGTTCAGCAGCTGTAAGTTTGCCTGTCAGTAAAGTCCTCTGAAAACGGGGATGTTTTATTTCTTCAGATACAGATCTCTCTGAGGGCAGAAAGCAGCTGAGGGGTAAATGTGAGGTACGCTGCTCATAATCTTGTTCATACCATCAGTAATGGCATCTTTCCCAGTTGGAATTTCCTTCTGAGGCAGCTGCATGCTCATTTGGCCAATGTTAAACATACAGAAATGATTTTACTTTCCTTTTTTTTCTTTCTTTTTTTTAGCAGGCTGCAGTGCTGTCTCTCTCAGAAAAAGACTTTGATGAAACCATTGCTAGGGGAATCACCTTTATTAAATTCTACGCTCCCTGGTAAGAAGTTTGTATCTGCTTTTCAGATTTACTGTTGGTACAATTTGTGCATTAGTTGTTTCGAGTTCTCTGTCTTAATGCATTTGTTGTCTGGATCTAAAGTGCAAATTAACTGAAAAACGAGTGTGTTGGCAAGAGTTGCAGCAAAGAACTTCAGTCTCTTTTAACTTTCTTGGGATTCTTCTCTGTGGAAAGGCTGACAGAGAGACTTTCCCATGTCAACCTGCTAATGGCAGGGAACAAGGAAAGCAAAGCTTTCTTCGCAGGCTTACTGTGCTCCTATTAGGGTAAGCTGCAGGAAGGTCATCAGCAGTGCTGGCTGAGGAAGGAGAATGTGCCAGCCATTGGGATCTCTCTGCCACAACCAGCGTCTCCGGGAAGCATTCCTTGAGCACCTGAAAATCGGTACGGACTGTAGAGCTGTGGATAGTGTGTGGTCACTCTTCACGTATCTGATTACAAACTGCGTTGCACGAGTGACAACTTTGACGCTTAATTACGTGGAACGTACTCTTAACGCAACAACCTGCGGTAGAAATGATCGATGCGGATGGTGTAGGTGCACATACTGAGCTGAAAGCATTGCGGGGAAAAAAGATGATGATGTCCTGTTTGGCCTCTGCCATTTCTGGCATGTCCAGCAAAGCCTGACATTCAGGGATGCAACCTGCTCCAACACGCATTCAGGAGCATCAAACTGTTGCCTCTGAACTTTGCCACTAGGTGTGACTGTGTTTCTGACGGTAAGAAAGAAGTACCAGGGTTTTAGCTCTCAAAGTCATGCTTACGTGTGCAGTTACAGGGCACTGCCTATAAATGACCTTTTTCTCTTCCAAGTGAATTAACGCTGGGCTCAGCAAACACTATTATACTGCACGCCAGTTCTGTCTTTCAGTTAGTTTTGGATAAATATTCGTGCTAACTTGCATAGTAAGCATAAAAATCATGCTGTTTCTGGTAGGGTTTGTGCATGGTCAGACGTGCTTTTATATTGTTGCGCATGATCAAGGTGGTTTAAGCATACGTAGGCTTGTATTAGGCGAACTTTAGCAGAGTCATCTTTGTGTTTTTGTGGATGCCCTGATCTAGCTTCAGGGCAATTAAAGGGCTGTTCTAATTACCCAATTAAGGTGCAGCTGGGTTAGAGTAGAATGAGCAGTACAGCCTCAAAGTCTAAAGCACTTTGGGAGTTCTTCCTGAAGGCAATAAGAAGTTCGTGTTAAAAGCTTGGCTGAGCCCGGTTCAGACTATCAACAACATGAATACTTTGCTACAATTCCTGCCATTTTACAGTATCGTTTTCTCCTTTGACACTGGTCCTTCAGTGTGTGGACTGCATTTTCACACTGCTACAGAGGGAATGTATTTCCCCACCCCAGAACATAAGGGGAACAAAGTAGAAAGAGTACTGCTGATGGTATTGCTGGAGTGATTCTGTATGTAATGCACATCAGAACGGGGTCTGGTATTCCTTCTGCTAAGTGAAGCTGATTGACCTCCTCACCACTGAAAGCGCAGTGGTGGTGGTTAAACTTCCAAGTGAACTTCTTCCCAGAAAGTTTCTGCATTCAGCTACCAGCGTGTCTCTCAGAACGGAGAATCTCTGCTGAGAAATGCTTCTATTGAAACTGAATTTCCAGCGCTAAGAGATGCTGCTTCACTCAAGCAGGCGATTAGGGACTGGAGGAAATTCAGTAGGGAAATGAAGATCTCGTTTAGTTAATTAAACTCAGGCCATCTAGATGAGACCTGAATGGCGTATACTTCCTGATGAATTAGTATTAATTAATTCATTGTTCAAAAAACTTAATTTGTACCGCAGACATTCTGTGTCTCATTCAAAACACGTTCTTATCTATGCGATTGTATTTTTCATCGCTCATCTTTATTTGCTTTCGTTTTCCTCTATGAAGTGCTGGCAGCCAGAATAGCAGTCCAGGAGAAGAGAAGGAAACTACCTCGGTGTGGTGCTTAGAGGAAATCGTTCACTTTTGTTTCCTTAGCTCATTTACTGACATAACAATGCAAGGGAGTTGGAGGCTTAGATCGTTAGGGGACTGGAAAGGCAGCTTGTTAAACTTCTCACAGATACTGCAGTTAAGATGGAGATAAACGGGAAGGTGTATCTGCTAAACAAATCTCTCTCTTTGTTTCTAGGTGTGGCCACTGTAAGAATTTGGCTCCGACTTGGGAGAACCTTGCCAGAGAGCAGTTTCCAGGTTTGACTGATGTCAAAATAGCTGAAGTAGACTGCACCGTGGAACGTAACGTCTGCAGCAGATTTTCTGTAAGTGTGAGAGAGCTGTAACGAACTGGAAGCTCCGGGTGCTGTGTTGCAGGCATTAGTAACAAGCTTCATCTGTGTGTGTGTGTGTGTCTTCCGAAGGTACGCGGATATCCTACGCTTCTGCTTTTCCGAGGTGGAAAGAAAGTCAGCGAGCACAACGGAACGAGAGATCTGGAATCGCTGCACAGCTTTGTTCTGCGTCAGGCAAGGGATGAACTGTAATAAAGGCCTCAATGCTCAGTCCCTGGCTGTCTCTGTACAGTAGTTGAGGGATTTAAGTCGAGCCGTTGCTGATTTTCAAATAGTACGTTGGGGGGTGGGGTGGGAATGGGGGCTTTTTTTTATTTGTTCGTTTGTTTTTAGGAAATGGAATATACTGACCCGTGGTATCTTCCCTCTGTGTGTGCTGAAGACAAGCTGCCCTACTTGTGAAGGAAAACTAACAAGTCGCTGCTGTGCAAAGAGAGGGCATTTTCAGTATTAGTAGCAGTGCTGCATCTCTGCGTCCCTGCAGCAAAGTGTAAATGGTTTCCATTGAGACTAAAATACAGTAAGAAAACCAAATTAAGGGCACCAGCAGAATATTTTTGTCTTCAGCTTAGATTTGGTTAAAATAAGTACGTAATCCTTCCAAACTTCACGCTGTTGCTGCAGCTGTGTTAAATAACTACAGCCTCTACAACAGCACTTCCCACCTGTTTGTCTTAATGTAGCTGCTGGTTAAGAAACGGAAAGTCACAGGAGGCTGCAAACACACACACATTTGGAAGATACCGGGCCACCGTGAGCTGGTTGTTTCCTCTTAATCCTCTCCGAGTGGGAGACCTAGCCATAATGAAAGCAATGGTACTGTAACGCGTGCCTGAACATGACTGATGCCATAGCGTATGTACGTGTCAGGTGGATGTTTTTTTGTTGTAGACTGCTTCTTTTCAGCTCCGGAGGAGTAACTGCGTTCTGCTTTTGCAGAGCCCAAGTGAAGTGGCTCTATTACAGCTACTTCGTTAATACTAAAGGAGCAGTTAGACCTCGGAGCTGAATACCTGCATTTCCTACCCTCGCCTGAATCCAGACTTTGTGTTGACCTGCTCTTTATTCAGCGAACGAGTAGTACAATGTCATTTTCCCACTCCGCTGTTCGACAGTAGTCTAAAATAGTTCCCCACTCTTCCTGAGCCTTAACCTTTGTTCCAGGTTGTAAGTGTTGCTGAGTTTGAACGTTAGGCCCATGCACTCCCTGTTGCCTTGGATTATGATACGGATCTATTCTTTGGTGCATAAGACGTTCCATGTTTGACAGTTGAAAGCCAAAGAACGTACACTGCAGCTACTGGCACAGAACAATGGCAGCAGCAAACCAAGGACTGAACTCTGCCATCCCACGTGTGCACAGAAACTCGTGGGATGACTGTGAGCAGCTACAGGATAATTTGACTGACCTGTCAAAATGCTGATGCTATCCATCATATGGAGTAGGTTTGTTTTTATTTAAAATTAAAAAAAAAAAATAGCAGAACAGTAATGAACTTTTAAATCAGCAGATAGATAGCTCCTGGTACTTGATTTCACTGTCTGTCAAGAACCTCTGGGTTCTGTTCAACCTACAAATGTGCAAGGGTGAAAAAAATCCACAATGGAAGCGAAGTGTTGTAGTGGCAGATGTGGGAGATCAATGTATATACTTCTGCCTTAAAGGAAGCCTTTATTATTATGTTTTTAACAACTTTCTAGAGAAGCACAATCTCATGAGTTTCTTGTATAAAATCGAAGTGATACAATTGTTTACACTGAGATTTTTTTTCTAAATAAAAACTTTTTTAAAAAGCAGTCTTTCTATAAATGATACAGCACAATGAATATACAGTGAAAAGTGCAATAAATTATAGCTCGTATTTACAAGAAGCCTTTTAAATGCCAGAATCAGAGGTAAGTGCATTTAATACAAGTTTAATATTGATCAAAACAATCTGCTGTTAGCTTCTGCTAGGCAAACCGTGGCTACCGTGTGAACATATCCTTCGGAGCAGTTTGTTAGTTGCGTGAGTTGAAGGGGAAAGGCTGGCCAAATATTTGAGTAAGTTAAGTTGCTGACATTTGGCCTTCCTGTAAATAAATTGTCCAACCAGAGAAGGAATGGCCCCTAAACTTTTACGTCTGAGTTACAGCTGGAGAAGCGTCCAGACTTCCTTCCTGGGGGGCGATGGGGCAGCGCCACGCGGGGAGTGGAAGGAAGTCGCCTAAGAACGACTACGTAAAGTTACGCTGCTCAGACACACACCAGGACAGACCAGCCACGGTCCAAGTTACACTAGTGTTTCTAACACAGGGTGCAGCCAAGCCATCTTACGCTTCCAGCATCAGACTGAAACTGTGCTCGGAGAACGAGGGACCCAAAACGTTTGCTTTGGCACAATTTAAGATGCGTACTATCATTAATCATGACAGGTTTCAGAGGAGACAAACAGGAGAGGTGTTAATAGCTGGTCCTTACAGACAAAAGGCAATTCCTACCCTTAGAAATTCCATCTTCCTATTGTACACGTCGTAGATTAAGTCTGATGTAGTAACAACGCTCAAAAAAAAAAAAAAAACCTCACTGGTTTTGGGTGTTGGGTGTCCATCTGCTTGAGCTGTAGCACACATCCAAGCAGGCGCTCAGGCCGAGCTGCTGGGTGAGATGGAGACCATCCCAGCCCAGAAAGCACGTGCTTTGTGAGCCCCACAGCTGGCGTAGGGTCGCACTTGAAGAACTCCAGCCCTTCGCTCGCACCCCAGCGTGTGTTTCCACAAGCTCTTTCCTCACACAAGGCACATAAACGGTATTCTGAAAGGTGAATCGTCAACCTTTTTTTCCCCCAATGACAGGTAGTTTGTGAAAGCATGGAAGGCAGCGTGGAAGTTGACGGTAGAATCACGGAGTCCATGTGAAGACTGTTTGTCAGTGACATCCACAAGCTCTTACTACCATGTTCCTGTATTTCTTCAAGATTACATTAGAGTTATCATCAAAATACAGAACGGATATGGCATTTAGTTTGGTGGGCGCACAGCACGGTTTGGGAACGTAATCGGGATTCATAAGGTGAACCTGTTGTTGAAAAGAAAACAACAATTCACACGCTGGTAACTCGCTCACGAACTCACCTACGGCTTCAGCACAGACCTCTCTGAAGTCTTACCAGAGTCTGTACGATGGCGTGGTTGGTAGCGTTCATGTGTGCATTGAGTGGGAAGGAGCACTCCCCATCGCAGTAGTTGGCTGCATAGCCCTTCGGAGCGATTATCCAGTCCTTTTTAGGAAACAAACGGAACGTGATTTCAATTACGGAGTTGCCAGCTCCTACAGACAACTGCACCCAATTAAGACCAGCTGAAAATTTTCCACTAACGTTTTTTTCTTGAGGGGGAAAATGTGTTTTCACTGAAAGGTTTTTTTTTTTCTGTAAGCTGTGACTTTTCCATGGACACTGATGTTCGCGTCCAAAGAATGGTGCATTGCTGCGCACTTCGCTGCCACAAATGAAAACAGTTTTATTTCCCAAACTGCTGCTGTGGCACTTTGAGAGGATTGTGGTTTGGACGCTTTTATGCCCCCGTGCTTCCTGCAGGTTAGGTCCTCTGGCTGAACTACCACTAGGGCCACCGGAGGAAGTTTCAGTGTAGGGAAGAGTAGCCTCCCTGAGCTCAGGTGGCAGGGCTCCTCCAGAGAGGAGTACAATGCCATAGGAAAAAAAAAAAAAAAAGTGATGTTAAGGGTGACAGAGCACTGGCACAGGCTGCACAGAGAGGTGGTGGAGTCTCCTCTGGCGACATTCAAGACCCGCCTGGACGCCTACCTGTGCAACCTGGGCCAGGGAGCCGCTCTGTCAAGGGGTCAGACTTGATCTCTAGAGCTCCCTTCCAACCCCTACAATTCTGTGATTCCCCATAGGGATAACACCAAGAAAATGACAGCTTTCCTCCTGCTGCTACAAAAGAACCAAAAGTAAATTAAACAACAACAAAAAAAGGTCCTTTTGTTTAATAGTGCAGAAAGGTGGTTTTACAGAGTCATCATCGCCAATTATCAGGACACATTTCTCCTCCCTTGGCATCAGGTGTATGTGTCAACACACATCTGGGTTAGCATGAATTTTGCCACAGCAGTAACTAAGCAGCCAGCAGCTGTTGCCACAGCTTTTTAACTAAGCTTGTGGTGTGACTGCTGACACAAGGATTCCTGGGCACACCAAAACTACCCCGTCATTTGACAGTACTTATGCACCCTGGCTAAGCAAGCTGCTCTTTGTAAAGCAGCCACTCTCCCTCCTAATACACAAGCAAGCACCAATGATGTAAATACATTTGTGGTTTAGTGCTGTATAAGGGAAGCATTGCAAAGGGTGTGGGGGGGGGGGTCAAGGTTTTGCAAGCTTTGTAAACAAAAAGGTGCTGAATTAAAAAAAGATGAGGACGTTCACTGAAATGGAACATCTAGTGCACTAGAGCCTGGGCCCCAAATAGTTATAACGCTGCAAGCCAAGCTAAAACCTATCTTTGGTCTACCCACTGCAGCCAGTGCTAACCCCTGGGGGCACAGGTTAGGGATTTTAACGCAAGGGGAAGGTTAATATTGGGCTGATCACTAGAAAAAAACTTGATTGCATTACAACTGGTACTTAAAGCACTTGTTTTTCCTCATCGTTAGAGGTATGCAGACACAAACCCTTGCCGTGACTCCCACGAGTGGCAGAGGATGGCTCTGAATCTGTATCTCATAAAATATCACTCTTCCTCTGGATTCTGTCAAATGTCACAACTATCAATATTTATTTGCCCTTCCCCATGACTGGTTTGAGCAGGGAGGCACAAGGGACATTTTAAAGCATAATGGCAGCCTCGAGTGGAATTACCATGACACTGTTTAGCTAACATTTCATAACAAAATGTCTAGTTTACCCAGTGAGAAACATCACACACCTGCCATCCCAAGTCTTGGAAGCTAACGTAAAGTTCATGCTTTCTGCACGCTGTTTTTAAGTCACTGCTGTTGTAATCTGTTAGGATAGAAAAAAAAAAAAAAAAGAACAAAACAGGAATTTAGAAAAGTTAAGGAGGCAGAGCATCATTGGAGCACAGACCTATGCTGCAGAGAAGAGTGCTGAGGGACAGCCAGAGCAGGGCTGAGGTTTTTAAGATACCTATGGGAATGGTGGCACTCAAGTAACAGTGACTGGCTTAGAACTCCTTCAACCTTCCTTAAAAACCTGACAAGCAGTGCTCGTAAAACACCTCCACTAAAATCATTTCTTAAAAATAAATCTCTGCTCCGTCACCCGGCACACACCACGTCCCTGCTGCTGCACACTGCCCCAGCACACAGTTTCTGAGGGCATCACAAGCCCTGGGAGGTTCCTCGTTGCCCCGTGCTGGTTAGAAGTCCTTGCACAGCTCTGATGTCCCGCAGCCAAAAAAAGCCAAGTGCTTTCCCCAAGCCGGCCCAGCTGGTGGCTCCACATCGCACTGAGGTGCCTCTCACACCTGCGTTATCCATACTTGGCAAAACTTCCCATAGCCCACCACAATACTGCAGATATACAATAGCTGACGAGTTCTCACCATTAACTTGCTGCGTGCTGCCAGCATTTCACAGAGGAGCACGGGGTGCCCAGCTCTGACCCTTGCCCTAGCAGCACGTGGCGAAGTTCTGACCATGGAGAAGTTGCTCTGACGGCCCTACAAAATGCAGCTTTTGACTGCGAATGGAATTTCCTCTCTATATTTGGAAAGAGAGGCGGCTTTGCACACAAGCACCTGGGACCGTGGCGAAGGGAGGACTCGTGCTGTGACAGAGGGGCCTTTCACTTCCCCATGGCTGCCCAGATCCAGCTGGGCCGCGTGGCCCAGCAGCCATGCCCAAGAGCTCACGGCAGGGCAAAGAAAACAACACCTGCGATGAGAAACCAAGGAGCCATGGACGGGGACACCAACGTACTTGTCCCACAGGCAGGGCCTGAGGCCGGGCCTGGCCTCCCAGCTCTCCACCCGTGGGGCCTCCACTCGTGTTGCACGCTCTGCCTGCGGCCCGGCATGCTGCCATATACAAGGGCGGCTGCCACACGTGGATGCCGAGACCTCGTTTGGGCCCAGCAGCCCCCAGTGCTCCTAACGCTTCGTAAAAGGGCACGGTCCCAGCGCAGCTTTCCACAAACGCGGCAGCTGGGATAGAAAAATATTTTTAGTGACTCTTTTCTTGGCTCTGAATAAGCCTTTTTCTTCTTTCTCCCTCCCCCCCCCACCCCCCCTCTCCCCCAAATTGGGGAACTACAAATGCAAATATTTATTCAAAAGAAAACTATAATACTAAAAGCACATCCAACTGACATTAAGGGCAGCCCAGCATCACAGCTGGGTACAGTTAACACCGAGGTCTGAAAAAAGCCCCACACCTCAAAACAAACCCAGCCTCCAAACCACCACAGATTAGGGAGCTGTTTTTAGAAGCAGTTTGGGTTTTAAACATTTGGGATTGCATTTCAGGCTTTCAATAGCTTTGCTTCAATCACAAACGTAGCCAGGTGAGCAGAGCTGGCTCTCAGGCTGCTGTAGCATAAACATGTACTATTTCAGCCATGCCCAGTAGCTTGGGCTTTTTCTGTTCAACCTTTCCATTTGCAAACCAGACATACCAAGCAGTAACCAGGGTGTGGGTTGGTTTGTTTTGTTGCTTGGGTTGGATTTTTTTTTTTTTTTTTTGCTTGTTTGCTTTGTTTTTAAAGAAGCTTTTTGGTCCTTGAAATTCCTATCGTGAGATGTTTCTAAAGGATCTAGTCATAATGAGGGGAAAAAAACCATGAGAAGATACATTTGGTGGTCAAAGGTTAGTACCTGAAAACACGACTTAATTGTTCTACGGGGAACATGCTGTTTGGTAGGGAAAAACACCTGTATTTAAGGACGAAGAGTTTCAGGGGAGACCTCATCTGTCCCTGAGGGGCAGTTGCAGCAAGGTGGGGGTTGGCCTCTTCTCCCAGGTAACAGTGATTGGATGAGAGGGAATGACCTTAAGTCATTCCAAGGGAGGTTCAGGTTGGATATTAGGAAAAAATATTCTCAGAAAGAGTGGCGAGGCACTGGCACAGGCTGCCCAGGGAGATGGTGAAGTCACCATCAATGGTGGTGTCCAAAAAACATTTTGATGTGGCAATGAGGGACATGGTTAGTGGGCGTGGTGGGGATGGGTTGGACCACATGATCTTAGTGGTCTTTTCCAACCTTAATAATTCTACTAACCAAGGAGGCAGAACTACAGTATTTCCCAAACACGAGTTATCCCAATTACCTATGGGAAAGGGGAGAAGCAGAGAAAACAGGAGTGGGAAGGAACACTGTGAGCAATCAGAAGTTTAAGAAAACAGGAAAAAATTACTGCTTAACAAACAGAACATGCTATGAGTCTTTTCTCACACTGTGTGAAATTGTCCTGAAAAAGCCCTGAATGTCACCAAATTCACACCCTTCGCTGCACACCAGCTACTGTCCATCCCAGATGGCCATCGTCACAAATAATGATCCATTCCTGATGGTTTGGGGCCTGGCACATGCTCTACAGCCATGTAATTGTAAGTCAGAAAAGAGTTTTTGATCAAGCTCACTGAACTAATACACCTGGCCTCCATGACACATTATCCCCAGTCCCTGGAAAGCAGTGTCAGCTGCCCCAGGCCACCATGCTCAACTGTTACAGCCCATATCGCCATGCTCAGTGCCAGAGACATCCACAACCTCTGGGAGTTCACAGAGCTGCTAGAGAGTTCCTACAGACTCCCGTATGCACTCACTGTAGGTTTAGCACATTTTCTGGTTGGTACACCAGCTCGGCACTTGCAAGAGGCTGCAAGACTAAACGAAACAAACAGCAACAACAAAAACAACAAGCATAAACCTCTTGTTCTGCACTTAAAAAATGAGACCCGAGGCTTTTTATAGGGCAGGGCAGCCCCAGAAGCAGAACTAGGGTGGCTCTTCTCTGTCGCGCCTGCTCTCAGTGAGGTTCTTCTGTGACACAAGCCTGCCCCTCTGCCAGCACAGCTGTTTCTCTTAAGGCTGGACACTGGCATTTTGTATCACTGAAAGGGGAGAGGGAATAGTCTGACCCTAATGATCTTCCTCCTACTGATCAGTACACACCAACCTCAGATTTCCTACAGCCTCTCCCACGTTAAGTGCCAGCAAAGAAGATATAAATATTTACTGAGACTGAGCTGCCTGAGAATACCCTCACTGCTCCCGAGGTGCCAGTTTACCAAATTCCACAGCGTAATTAATCGCCTCTGAGGTCCCAAATAGCCCTGACAGAGGTCTCCGAGGCCAGCCCCTTCTTCCCGGTGTTTGACTTCGGTGCTCAGTCCGGATGAAGCCGGTGTAAACCGATCGCGTGGATAACAACGGCCCACTTCACATGAAAACGTCCTGCCGCGGGGGAACAAGGGGAGATGTCGGGCTGGAGAGGACATGCGTGTGGCAGCATAGGAGGGCTGGCTGCGCTGCACCCGAGTGCTCCACTAGACGGAAGATTTGTTGCAAGACAATATTTATGACCAAGGTGCCAGCCACCGTGGGATCATTTGGCCATATTTACCTTTAGTTCCTGCTTGCACTGCCCTTTGTGGCACTGAGCTCCCACAGACACGTATAAAGCTTTGCATGGAAGGGCTGTCTTGAGGGCCTCTCTGCTTTGATGGAGCGCCTCACATTATCTGCCCTGGAGCCTCTGAAGAGGACCCAAAAAGGGAGTGCTCCATAAATCATACAGCATTCTGAATTGGAAGGGACTCACAAAGATCCCTGAGTTCAACTCCTGGCTCCGCACAGAACCGCTCAGAATCACTCAGTGAGGAGCTGACCGTGCAGCAGCAGTGCTCTGATACTCAAGGGGTGCTGCCTCCTGGGTTGAAGATTCTTCAACTCTTCTGGTAACAGCTTGCTCAGCCTAGAGTTTGGGGCCTACTGCAAAAATGGTTGGGCAGTGACCTCCAGATCTCTCAAGAAAAAGAGAAACGCCTGCCCACCCCTCCCAGCCATCTCACGTCCCCATGTCCTGGCCCTGAGCTGACATGTGACATTCTGCCTCAACAACCAAAACCACTCTCTTTCATCTTGTTCATCCTCTTTCTGCAGAAGAACAGAGCTCAAATCCAGGAATGCATTGACGCAGGACTCTATGTCAAAGCAGTTCATAGCCATGGGGGTTACTCAGTTCTGCTTTATATAAGCCAGTTGTAACTACGTGTTTGTAATTCAAGGAAATAAGTGTTCTTGGCAAAAAACTACACACTATTTGGATTCTTATGCCATAGCCATAACCTTAGCTTCTAAGTGCTTGGTGCTGACTTCAGGACAAGAACTTGCACATCACAGGGGACACAGCAGGGTCCCAGTCCTGCGGGCAACAGCGTGCCTTTGCACGATCCCTGGCTCACCAGATCCAGTGCCAAATCCAGCAGTATACTTCAAGGCTTCCTAACAGTGCGACTCGGAATTCTTTCCGTTTTTAGATACTTTTAGATTTGTTATTATTATTTTTTTTTAACAGTACTATAACCTAAATTACAACATAATGGTGGAAAAGGGACTCACTTTTGGATTGAAGCAAAAACAAACAAACAAACAAAACAACCAACAAATCAAATGTTCACTACGGGAGGGAAGGTTCAATCCACAAAAAAAAGCACCAGCTCCAGCCAGTCCAGGCTCTTTAGAAGAGAAACTGCCCTCAAGCCACGACAGATTGCCATCTCTGGTATCAATCCCCGCTGAGGGAAAAGAATGCACCAGAAGTCTGATGAGATGCAAGATACAAGGAAAGAAGAAGATGTGCAGGCCAGGACTGAGCTTGGTCATATGCCTGCCTTGGATCCTGATGCATCTGGGCACCCCCGTGAGTGAGATGACTGCCAGGGTAACCTCTGGACCCACAGCCTGCTTTGCCCCATGGCAGACGTTTCCCCAGCCCTGCTGTAGAGCATGGACACGGTAACCCACTCAAGTGGGAAAGAAAAAAAAAAATCTCTGCCATTTCATCAATGCTAAAAACGCACATTGGTTCATGGAGTCATCCCTGCTGGGTCATCGGTGCCTCTTAAACTATTAATTCAACCACTTCTTAAGGAGAACAGACTCTGAGAGTGTCACACTTAGAAAGGAAAATAAGCTGACACAGTCTCTCTTTTCTAAACACAGAAACCAAACAAACACACAGCTTAACTTTAAATTCCCATCCTATTCCCCGCCTTAAATCCACAGAGGCTCAACTATACCTTGCTGATGACTGAACCGCCAAATTCCAAGTCCTAAATTAAAGCTGTCTTTGAGCTATGAAAGCTCAAAAAAGCACTTGAGACCACAGAACAGCCAGCTAGTTTTTTTTTTTTTTAGCTTTTTTCCCTTTTTTGCCTTTTTATACTTCTATAATCTGATGCCTGGTGTAGTAAAGAAGGCAGCAGCATAAAAATGGCCCTTTGGCCCAATATATCTTTTCCCTCTGGAGTTGGGGCTATATCTTTTAATGTAATAGTACTCAAAACTTGTTTTTAGCACTGCAAAGCTTACGGAGCTAAGAAGAAGCTGGAGCATAATCTGACTCTGCAATGACTGCCTACATGGATGAACAGAACTCATGCTCTGGGCAGGGAGGTTTCTCATCCACTAGACCCCAACACAGTGCAATAGGAAGGGGTGGCAGATGGACGTAGGCTCCCTGTGTCTTCTTCCAGCCCACTCTCCCCAGCACTCCTGTCAGCCCCAGAAGACAAAGCCTCCAGCACGGCACAACTGCCAGTCATACCTGCACCCCGCCAGCACGTGCATTGCCACCGTGGGTGCAGCCCACCCACTGCTCATCTCCCCATGCTGGGTCTGAAGGTACACTGACAAAATCCCCATCTATCTGGGGGTATGGTCATTTATAGGCACTGGAAAAGCAGGGATCCTATCGGAAAAGAAGGGGGCAGCATAAGCAAATTAATCAAGCAGCTTGGAATGGGTTGAAACGTTTGAGAGGAAAGAAGGTCCGTGATGAATGAAGGACTGCAGCACTGCGATATAAGGCAGAGCAGCTGGAAAGCAGATGAGATGTACACGGCAGGACTTTCTCAGTTTCTGTCAGAATTTCAGAGTTGTCCCACCATCGCATAACAGCACTCTTAAGGTTGTTGTACAACACGTGCAATGTGCAAACTTTCCACAGCAAACAAGCAAGCAAACTTGCACACCTGGAAACATACAACACCGTTTACATGGCTTTTCCCACTGGGGGGAAAAAAGAAATCTTGTGTTGTTCTACCAGTTTTTCCAAAGAAAACCAAGAGAGGATCCGGCTGGAAATGCATATGTACAGTATGATAGATCCCAGTGTAAACCAAGATGGTGTTTTGTAAGTCTGGCATTTCACGTGGTGTGATTCTAAGCAAATGCTGAATTCAATGCCTGTGATTTCATGGGATGGTCTGGATTCCAGCCTAGGTTTGAAGACTCCTCTCTTTACATGAGATTCCTCCTGTTACACTGCAGACGTAACCTGCACCCCCAAAAGAGCAGCATCCCACTTCAGATCCCCTTTCTTGCTTTTGTACATCAATGCAAACAGAAACATCACAAGAGTCGACCCCAGTTCCCAGCCAGAAAGGGCTTTTCATGATTACCTGTGACAGCTGACACCCTGGAAACGTCCTGAGCTTGAGTGGAGCGGTTTCGATTTTGCTGCCTGCGCCTGCTTGTCGCTGACCTAGTAGTCCGGATGTGGACTTCACTCACTTTGAAGAATGCCACCATGAAAGGCTGCTTGTCATAAGGGCCATCTCGCCCTATAAGGCCTGCTTCTCTAGGATTTACACTGAAACCTTCAATTCAAACAGGAAAGTGAGAGTTAGAGAAATTGTGCAGGTGGATTCCTATTTCCAGAAGCACTGTCTGCCCTCTTCTTGATCATGCTGTTTCTCTTTTATTGCTACACACTTCCCTCCTGCCACTATAACCTACTGGCACTTTAGCAACAGCAACCCATCCACCTGGACAAGAGGCTCCATTGTGACACTCATCTCTTTGGACTCCTATGGTATCTCAACTCCATTTTAGGCCTTAAATAGGTATAGAGAAAGATATAAAAAACACAAAGCCCAGTGTTTCAGGACATTAGTTCTATTGCTGGTGAAACCCAAGAAGCAGAGATAGGTGTAGGAGATCTCTGAGGAAAGCATAGGGCAAAGAAACAAGGAGCATTGCTCAGAGCACAGGAACGGGCCCTCGGCACATTTAGGAAGGCATTAACATTTCCTCAAGGAAAAGAGTGAATAGTCCCTCTGGTCTTATTTGACTCCACAAGCACACCCAACTCTAAGATGAAATGTTAAAACAGAACATAAGGTTAGAGGCTGGTTCCTATAGAGGTAAGACGTTGTCTTTTTTTGTCGTCTTGCACTCACCTAGATCTTCTCTGTCCCCACTGCTTATCCTCCAAAACCCAATTTCATATTCCCCTGAAAACTCTTCTCTCCTTTTCCACCTTTCAAATTTTCCTTGAAACACCGTCGTTTCAGCTGCCCTCACCAGCCCATGGTTGCTCAATCCCAACATTACCACTGGACATCATTAGCACCACTTCCAGACAGCATCCAAAAGACTTGTGAGATGAACTCACATTAACCAGTCCATGACCTACCGTCGCGGGTCACCACGCTCAGCTGGAGCCCCATGTTGTGCTGAGGATTCATCACCCACATGTTACTGGTGGCGGTGACATCAAACTCCAACCAGCCCTCCTCCGAAGCCCACACTGCCCGTGTATCCAGCAGAAACAGGTCAGAGGCTCTGCAGAGAAGAGTTAATGACAGGGTAGCGATATCTGGGTTTTTCTCCCCTAGCTTTTGGTCTTACAGTGCTGCAGGAAACAAAAGCTGAAATTATTAAAAGCCGTATTTATAGCTGTACAACCCCCAAACTCTGCCTGTTTGTATCCAGAGTTCTTCCACGGCGTGCACATGCTTCTGCATGTGAAATAAGATTGCTAGGTTTTTTCCACTGTTTTCTAGGCTGGTGGAAAGGAATCTCAGTCCTTAGGTCTGGGCGTTCTCCATCAGCAAGGGATTCATAAGCCACTCTTCTTCCTGAAGAGAGTAATTCTAGCTCTGGCAGGATAGCAGTCAAATTACCAGCACTTCCAGGCATTCAATGGCTTTTCTGAAAGGGTTTTAGTGGTTTCAGCCCAACTTCCACAAAGCAGATCTACCACAATTGACAAAAAATAAAAAAAAATTAAAAAAAAAAATCAAGTAATAGGCCAAGCATCAAAAACTGAAACAAGATGAACCACCACATGGCTCATAAAAACATTTTGCTATGGTGTAGAAACACGGATTAGACAGGGTAGTTCCAACGATGTTGGCACTGGCTCTCCTTCATGGGCTTCAGCTTCAAATGCTATCAAATATATGCCTTTTCTACAGGATCAAGCACACACAAAAACTCAGCCCAATGAAATCAACAGTAGAAGGACCCAGAGAAATCCTGTATACATATTACATGCATAATTTTTCTGTATAAAAGAGTTACGATTCCTGTCCTTAACCTGGAACCAGCATCACAAAGTGGATAACAGGCACCAGTCTCACCTTCACCTGCCCCTGCCCCTGCCCCTGCGGAATTTTTTTCTAACAATAACTTACTGGAAAAACAGAGTACCTGTCCCTTCCTCTCATCAAAGGTTAACTTCAGGAAAGAAAAAATAGTTTTGATTGAGTTACATTTCAGTTTTGGCCAACTGCTATGTCATACTGCCCAGCAGCTTGGTTTACATGACATCACACATGGAAAAATAAGCACTTAAATATATTAGGGCTCCTCATGTGGCTATTTTTACAACGTGGAGGTCTTCCTCTGCCTCACTGGTAGCCGCATTCTGTGGTTGACTCAGCAGCTTTTCCCACAGGAGTCTCTGCCACCACTCCTCTAAAGGGAACAGGGTTCACTGATGACTCTGACCTTCCCCTCCAACTGCAGCGAGTGGTCGGGGCATCTTCAGCTTTACCAAATCCAAATAAAACAGGTCTGGCATGAAAGCTGCTGGGAGCTCTGTAAGAGGAAACCCTGTATAAACCTTACTCAAGCACATGGAATTAACCAACTCTGCAAAAACGTGAAGGGGAGGCTAAGACCTTAATTCCTATTGCCTTGATCTATGTGAAGGTACTTGGCCATCACAGACTTACAAAGCCAGAAAGGACCAAATGTCATCCATACCTGAACTTCCAGCAGGATCAACTATATCCACGTCCGTCCTGTGAGATGTTTGCCTCACCTGATCTTCAAGATTTCCAGTCTCTAGAACCCCACCCACCATCTTTTCAGGAAATCAAATGTGCTTCACTTTAAGGTTTTTTGTTTTGTTTTCTATTTTATCTATAACTGAAATGACACAAAAATCTTTTCTCATAACAGCACCGAGTCTTCAATCTTTCCTTGCAAGTCGCGTTTTCTAGACTCGACTATTCTCACTGCTATTTTATAGACCCAGCTTTGATCAAGATCCGACTGATCCACAGCACAGTGGAGGGATAATCTTCATGCACCTCAGAGACTGTACTTCTACTCACATACCACAGAATAGTACTTTGGCTTTTTCACAAAACCCATGCTGTTAACTCATGATCGCCATGTGAGTCACTATAATCCTTGTATTCATGCTGCTGAACTGCAAAGTACCCAGTCACTTCCTAAGGTGTATTTACATTGATGAATTGTGATGCCTTTTTTTCTTCCATCATTGCAGATTTGTCTTCCATTTGGCCTCCCCCATTTCAGTGTCCTCCAAAAATACAATAAGCAAACTGTCTGACCACGGTGGAGTACTACCAAATCAGAATGCTCCACTTTCACACAGTATTTCACACCGTCTCTGGACAAATTTAACTTCATTCATTAAATGCAGATAAAGGGACAAGTGGGCTTTCCAATCCAGTCAACAACTTTTTAAAATAAAGGGTTAATGCAGGACTGTTTTTCAGACAGTTCCTTCATTCAGCTGGCTTTTGCCCTGCTTGGCTGGAAGAAGCCGTGCAGATTCAGGTACTGCAGATACCACACATACCAGATATTGGCACGTAACACGCTCATATTTTCTGCTTAAGTCTGTTTTCAGTTAATGTTTGTCACTTGAACCTCACCAGGCTATAAAACATTGTGACTTGGCATTTCTCTGCTTCTAGAATTATGTGGGAAACCACTGGAACCTTCCTGTAGGGATGGCTCACAGAGGGGAACAACCTGCAACTGCTGCCATTTGCGGCAATATAGCTGCCAACAGAGGGACAGGCTTCAGTGATGTGAATCCCACGCTCCTCATCTCGCTCCCAGCATGTTCACATGTAAATGCAGCCACCTGACT
This sequence comes from Oreortyx pictus, assembly GCA_036925125.1. Lineage (NCBI taxonomy): Eukaryota > Metazoa > Chordata > Aves > Galliformes > Odontophoridae > Oreortyx > Oreortyx pictus. Next base: position 80,600,533 of record JAUPFR010000003.1, on the reverse strand, counting down.
GCATTTGCTTGTCTTTTTTTTCTTTTTTCCTGTTTTTTCCTCAAATTATGCTTTCTAAAGACCACAAAGAACAAACTTATTCCAATTCTCTCCTATTAGGACTGCAAAAGAAAGAAGGGAAGCATAAGAGCTATTGCTGCTGCATAGCCTTACTCCCACTCCCAGTGCTGGACTGTAGACTGACTTTGGCAGAAACCATTTTTGCTCTCTGTGTTTGCTTACGGGGTCCATACTTCATGACTTTGCCTGTTTTCAAAGTTGGAGCCCACGCACAGCAGACAAGCAGGGGTCCCCTGCAAGCAAAGGACGTTGCTGGATAAACGAAGAACAAATCTGAAACTGGCAATCAAAACCAGTGGAGACAGTAATTGACTGAAACATCTGTTAGAACTTCAGCACTTTAACAGAGGCAAGATGGTACCTGAGAAGAGGAAGGGAGCATGAAGAATGGGAAAAACTAGAAAAAGAAAGCATGGAAAAAGCATGAACCAGCACCTTTGACCGGAGAGGAAAGAATATCTGCTCTCAAACTGTCAGTCCTAAAAAGCAGTCAGTCTAAAAAACCTTCCTGAGACAAGACAGGACATTAATGGTAGAAGGGCTTAGGTTGGGAGGGACCTTAAAGCCCACCCAGTCCCAGCCCCATGCCATGGTCTGGGCTGCTTCCCCCGCCAGCTCAAGCTGCCCAGGGCCCCATCCAGCCTGGCCCTGAGCACCTCCAGCTATGGGGCACCCACAGCTTCTCTGGGCAGCCTGTGCCAGTGCCTCACCACCCTCTGGGTAAAGAATTTCTTCCCGTATCTCACCTAATTTCCTCTCTTTTACTTCAAAGCCACTAAAAGTTACTCCCCCTCCTGCAATGCCTTCAAGTACTGACAAGCTGCAATGCGATCTCCCCAGAGGAAGATGCAAGCTTGGGATTCCTAACTCAAACCAGGATCTCTCCGTTCAGGATAAGGGCCCTAAAGTATTGTCTCAAGTCCCAGGAAAGAAATGGAAGTCTTTCCATGGCCTTCAGAAGACACTGGAGGAGGCCTGAGAAGCGAAGGTCAATCACAAGTGGCTGCAATAAACAGAAAGAAGTACACAGTTTACCGGAGAAACGGAGCCTGTGTGATTCAGAAGGCAGGATTTAGCTCCAGTGTCCGTGGAGAGCAATATGATTTGTCAGATATAAATATCAAATAGAGCTACTATTCTTAAAACCGGCATCCCAACCATGCACTCAGGGCATTTATAGGAGAAACAGCTTGAGTTTAATTTCAGTGCTTGTCCCCCCATAAGAAAAATATTTTGTTAACTGAAACCTCTGTGTCAACCTTTCAAGAAAATGTCTCTGGGTGTTAATTCTCTTTAATTGAACACTAATTAGATTAGAATTTAGTCAAATTAGTAACCAGGTCAAGTGATTAATCTAAGTAACTACGCTTAGTGAAACATTCCCATTAAAGTAATTTCTCTGTTTTGGCTGTGCATTACAACATGGAACTTTGCAACACCAAAAACACCAAAGCTATAAAAAGCTAAATATAAAGACACATATGTTGAGCTAAATTTTCTACTTTCCCACCCTCCCTGGCCTTTTTTCCCTGAGAAGGCAGGAGTTTTACCAGGGATACAGTGAGAATAAACAGAACTCTCACCTTCAGAATGACCAAGTTAAAGGTCTCTTACTTTAATTACAGAGCTCAGAACAACATTTTTGGCCCAACTTCAAAGCTCGCAATTACCCAGGTGTTTAAAGGATTGTTACGCATCAACAGCCATTTACCAAAGCATTAATTACTCTAAATCTCTAAAACTTTCCTCATCTGAACCTTTCTGTTTACTTTTCTTCAAAGACAAGTTGACATAATAGTCTAGACTGCCTAACAGCAGTTACTCAAAAGGGAATTTTGAACAGAAATGCATGGGATTTACATTTTAATTAACACACTTAGTGTTTAATTAACACACTTGAGTACCTCTGGATCTGAGTCTTCATCTGAGTCTGAGTTTGTACAGACACTGCCTCTCTATAAAAATGATTTCTGCACATAGAAAACTACAAAGATTATTTGCTCCTATCAACTAATGACAAATAGCTGCACTCTCACAAACCTCACAGTGTTGAATGGAGCTCTAAGGAGGATAAAGCCTGGAAATCACAGCCTTTACAAAACTGTAGATCCAACATCTTTCAAAAGACGCAAGCCCATGAATTCTTAAAAAAAAAAATGTTTATTACTTATAGAACATACTGTATGTGGAGCTCAGAAAGCATGACGTACTGCCAGCAGATAGCATATAAAGTCCTAACAACTCTGTATGCTTAAATGACCATTACTCCAGAGATTTAAAAGCACCATAGAAAATCTCACCCATCAACGCCCATTCATGCACAGAGCTTCGCGCAAGGAAAATGCTTGCACCTGCAATGGGCTGTCATGGAAAGCAAAGGCAGCCTCTGTCATTTTAGGAAAAAGAAGACTCAGCTGAACTGACCTGAAGAAGCCATGCCGTCTCTGCACCAGGGGAAAGGATGTGACCATCCTATAAGAATCTTTTAGAAATGAGAAAGAAAATATTAGATGCTCCTGGCCTGCAAATGAAGTTACTTACAAGACTAAATAAGAGGCCAGCAGCTGGGTACTAATTTGAAGGGAAAAGCACAGAATGGAGTGCAGGAATGCACACGAAGGGGCAGGCAGATAAGCTGGGCTTCACGCTGCTCATACCACCACTGCTTTGGCTGATAAAAGCTTCCAGGTGCTAAAAAGGCTGTCCTGTGTCACTGCAATTTCCCCTGGAGGTAGAGTCTGCAGGAGCATGGGGTTAACTCCTGTAGACTCACTGGAGCAGCAGAGGGGTTTTAAGGCTGCACCTGACAAAGAGGTGAGAAGCCTTGAGCTGGTTGGTGCATGTGGTTCCCCCAACCCAAAACTGGGCAAAGCTCAGCCTACATGACTGTGATAAATTCCAGCAAAGCCAACACTGACATTTGAGTGCAAAGGTGTTTAACAGTAGTGAAGAAATTACCCCAAATCAGAAGGATAGGACAAGTATTTCTTATCTCCTTGACAATGACTAAAGGACACTAGAGAGACATTCTACTTGTCATGACGGTTGAGAATACTACGCTTCAGCATTTTTGAGCTGTGGAGGAGAGTGTAAACTAGTAGTATCTAAAGGAAACAAGGCACTTATGTAGCATTCTTTAGTTGTAGCAGAAAAAGCCATCTGGTTATGGAACTGTGAAGTCTCATCCAGAATAACTTTGACTTTTAAACTACTAAAAACAACCATCCGACAACACAACAAATTGCATACACACAGTGGGAGTTGAACTGAAATGCTGACAGACACTTCTCTATAGCATCATGGAAACAGCTTTATCATATACAAATATATGCACGCTGTATACAAACCTGACCCTAACTTGAAACAGATTGATGCTGGCTTTGTCATCTGCGTTACACAACCCCAGTCCAAAATCCAGTTGAGGACAGTTATTTATTTTTTAAGCTATAAACACTGCCGGCAAATCATTTTGCCCTTTAGATTAGGAGCTCGGATCGTATTTGTATAAATATCCTGTTGCAAAGAGGAAGACTTTATTACTGCTGTAACTGGCAGCAAAAAGTGATGACAGCCTTAACCCTTCTGGAGCTGTGCTCAGCAGAAGAACGTGCTCTTCAGACAATGGCTGGGGAGGGCACCCCGATGTCCACATGTGTCTCATCACATCAGAAGACTCTTTCTCAAGATCTCATATTTCATTCCAGGTGCAAATGAAACTGTTTAATAAACGCTGGCCATTAAGGTATGGTATCTGCCTTTGATCACTAGCACAGGCCTCTGTGTTTTTCATAGATCAGTTGTTTAGACAGCGTGGGAGTGTTGCAAGGTCTGCATTAACAGGATATTTACACTTGAAAACACACTGATGATCCAAACTGAGGTCTAATATCTTTGATCAGCCACAGGCTGCCTCTCCTCCCTGCTCCTGACCTGACACCTCGCTGGGTGAGAGCAAGGAAGCATCGAGAAAGGAGAAAAAATTAATGATCTGTTTCCAGAGACAAAATAATTTCCTCCTTTCCCTTGCAAAGGTCTCACTTACATGGCAATCCAATCCCAAAAGGTATTAGAAGTCTCAGAGGGCTTTGCTGGTCCTCCACAAAGCCAGTTCTTCACCTCAGGAAGAAGCCTGTGCTTAGCCTAAGAGCACTGGAAAACTAACTCCACGTGTGCTCCTAAATTGATGTTCTGGCTGATCTCCCCACTTTCTACACATACCAATAGAAGAAAAAAACAACAACTAAGAGGACAAAATCTCAGCCCAGCTTTCAAAACAGGCCACAGTCCATCTCGATCCCCAAAGCCATCCCACTCAGAGCAAACCAGAGGCCACCCCACCACTGCCACACACATCTCTGCTCCATAGTCAGAAATCCACACGGCCAACAGCTGACCTATCCTGAAGGTTTCATTCAACGCTCTGCAACATCCCACTGGCATCTCCAGCAGTTTGTGCTACGACAAAATGCGTCTGCGAGCTGTGGTTTGGTTATAAAACAAAAGCTTAGTTTCCAGGCACTATTTTCTTTTTAACCTTACGAAAGGGTGGAAGGAATGGGGAGATGAAAATATTACTGACACAAGTGAGTCAGTATTAAAAATGTTTTCCTTTTGAAGAGAGAATGTGCTTAGACCACACTGTCCACAATGTGTGTTTCATTGCCTGGAGACTCCGTGAGTATCGCTTTCATATTTCTGATTGCTTTTAACATGGAGAGTGCCAAGCTGCTCCCTGAAGGTTTCCCGCTGGTTCAATAAGCATTGATCTCTGAGCATCCACACTCTCTCTGCACACACCCCTACCTAGGAGACAGTCTCAAATGGCTGCATACTATCTTTTCTTTTAGCCTTGCCTATGCTGGCAAAAAAAAAGTTTGATAATTCAGCAGAAGGTAGAGATTTTAAGTTTCAGGTTTGATTTTGTTTGTAGCCAACGTGCTGTGCCCTAGGGAGTTCCCAGCGATGCCCTGTGACTCTGCTAAGCAGAGCCCACATTTGGACTGGAGTCACACACTGACACTGTTATACCCCAGATTATCTTCTTGGCATTTTTGCTCAAGTAATTCTGAATTAAGCCACTCCCTTAAAGCTTCATTGAAGGGATACTTCCATGCTGTGAGCTTGGATGATAATTTGGATTTATGGAATCTTCCTCTTTACCCTCTATACAGATCTCCTGCCCTTGCAAATTCATTTCTTTGAGAGGAATGGAAAAGTTTTTTCATTTACTTTTTTTTTTTTTCCTCAGTGGTGTACACTATCTTTCTGAGGAGGTTAAAACTCATTTACGTCAGATGCCCTGGTAAGAGTTGTTTGCAAACACAAGTATTTTAGTATCTACAAATAATTACTGCAGACAACTGTTAACCTCATAAAAGCCACTATCAAGATGGTGCCTTTGAACTTCCTCTCGAGACTGTCAACACTGACTGAACAACATCTTCTGTGGCCTTCAGAGGTGAACTTTCCTGAGCAGAAGGAATATTGCCAACAGAACAAGACAAAGGAAGTTACTGCTGCAACTCCTTATATGTCACCTGCTAGCTCACGAGTTAAACTTCAAGATCAGAACAGACTCTTCTTTATTCAATAAAATGTCATCATATGTCAGGAAATATCATGCTGTTATTCAAACTATTAGTCTAAAGGAAGTGTGACACAATATTATTCTTTTTTAACTCAAAGGCAGCTGTTACTTTTTGGCTCACAATATGTCCACTAAAATGCAACAGAAGCCTTACAAATATTTAGCAAGTTCCTTCAAAAAATAGTGCTTTTTTAATTATTATTTTTTTATTTTTTAACTTCTACTTTTTTCAACAGGAAAAGAAAACCCTACACTCCAAATTACTCCACTGCGATAAAAGAGGGAAAAGAAAAGCACCTAGATTTCTACCTCTCCCCAGTAAAAGCAAGTGAACTGATGATAAAAATAAAAGCTACTCAAAAAATACAACTCCTTTAGGCATCCCAGAAGAATCCGAGGCAAAACAACAAAAAAAAATCTAATACTTTTTCCCCCTACTAAAAGATATTAGTGAGCAACTACCACTTTTTACTATTTATTTTCAAAAATGTTTTTTGTCCACGTCCTACCCACGTCACCAGTGTGGCTGAATGTTTGAATCTCCCGCAGGAACAGCAGCCAGCAGTCAGAATTTACACTGAAGGAAATACTGAGGGTAAGCAGCTTCTAATACCCTAACTGTCTTTTAACACCTGCATATTCTAATACCGAGAGGTTGATTAATATATATACTTCTATACAAAGATACATAGAGGGAATTCCTACATGTGTACACACCGCACACAAACACTTTTTCAGATGTATTTTTATATTTAACATAAACACAAAACTGTCTTTTCGGCTGAAAGGACAATGTGTGAAAAAGGTCATCTCCTTTTCACAGCTGCAAGAATCAGTGAGCCACATTTTGCCACTCTTGATGCACAGATGGTGTGACAAGTCCTGTAGACTCACCCAAATCACAAGTTCCTTTAGCTAAATATATCCCTCCTTCCCACCAGCAAAAATAAATAAATCAAGGAGAAAAAGAAACAAAAAGGGAGCCTGGAGGGACCGGATGAGTCAGAGGTCAGTAATGAACTACAGACAGTCATCTCTAGGTCAGCAGTTCACACTGAGCCCATGGCAGGAAGGATGGTGAGCTGCTGGCAGTCTGGACCTAGAGGAAGCTGCCTCACCATTCCCAGTCCCAATAGCACGTCAAACAGTAGGAATAAGGAGAACCCGGATGAAATAAACTGAAAGAAATGACACATTCACCAGTTTCCCATTGAGACTCGTTTGGAGACCAGCATCTGAGATGCTGCCCAGTACATGCAAAGGTCTCTTGCAGCCAGCTCTGCATAGCACGTGTGAAAGCCGAAGCACTTTGTTCCAAGGGACATGCATTGCAACTTCACTGCACAATCTGCTTTTTGCAAGTATCTGGCATGTTGCTCGGAATAAATATACAAGGTGCCAGTATCGTTGCTGTATACAGAGCTAACTGATACCTTACTAACAAGATTTCATGAATTTCTTAAGAAGGTTTGTGCTTTATTCTCTTTCTGGCAGTGCATTACTTGCTTGTTCAAGTTACTCTGAAATACTGTTATCTACACATGCAAGTCATCATTTTCTCTTTAAAAGAGGCAGACCCAACCTATTCTTTGCCCTGTTTGGCTGACCATCACCAAAAAACTTATCTACCACTTCCATCGACAATTGGCAGCGATTTTCCTTCAGATACAGAGATGGGGTCTGCATACATGAAATCTAGAACAGACCAAACACTCACAACTTTTTTCCCCATAAATGAACAATGCAGATAACATCTATGGAATCTAACATCTATGTGCATGACCGTCTGACTTTCTTCTGTTCTTCAAGTGGCACTAAAGGTAACACTACCCCAGAAGACACTCCAGCCAACTCAGAAAGGGAAAAACGCCCCTCAGAACACATTCTTCACTAACACGTATGTAGTATTTCTCTCCGTTTTCCCACAGGCCACACTCCCCACAGAATAACAGTTAGCTGCTCGATGTTGCCCTCATAGCAGCTTTCCATCAGAAACAAATCCCCCAGATGGCAACAATGGCAAGGCTGGAAAAAGATGGGCCAGAAAGGAAAACATCTAGAAAACCGTCACAGAAAAGAGATGCTGCCCCTGATTTCTTTCTTTTCTTTTTTTAAACTCTGCAGCAGAATAACAGTTATAGTCCTGACATGTTTCACCAGTAGTAATGAAACACCTTTTTACCAGTGCTCTCCGACTTAGTTGTCCACACATCTACATCTTTCTTTACCTCACATAGTTCCTTCATTGGAAATGTTACCCTTTTAACATTGATCAACCAGTTTACCCTTCGGATTTTTGTGTCACCATTTCTACCTCTCACTTTTGCCTACCTCATTTCCACTGAAAGCCCATGAATGGTTTTGCACCTGTGGTCAGCATGTTGGACTTTCTTTTGCTTCATTTGTTTTAGCGCTGATCTAGCAGAGAGTAGGTCAAGATAGCACTAATCACTTGTAATTTGCAAAACGGCTGTGATTTTTGCACAGGTAGTATCAAGCTGAAATGGGATACATGCATTTCAGTATACACGAGCAATGCCAGCACATAATGTCTTTGGTTTAAAATTCTGTGACCTCGCATCAGATTCTTGTCCTTTGCAACGCCATCAAAAAGGTCACACTGTGGACTTTCTCAGCTGAGGCCCATTTTGCATTCTACCATGCCCATTTCCCACAAGGGAAGGACTGTGCAGCAACATACCTTCTTCAAGTGCACAAAACTTACTGTCATTGAGCCTTCCTCCTGGCATCATCCCTCCTCAGGTCAGGGGGTGATAGCCTACCTGTTTGGATGTTCCTGCAGCACTTGGTAGATGCTGATAAGGAAAGTTTGGTTTTTAAAGCTCTCCACAACGCAGTCCTTGTAGATTCGAAACTCGGCAGCGGTGACGGCCTCGCCCTCGGGAATCTGAGACAAATTGAACTTGAACTCCTTGTGGTGCTGCTGGTGAGGGGTGAACTCCTTGTCATACTCAACTGCAGATGGGAAAGACAAAAAGGAATTGTGAATAAAACTTAACAAAAAAAGGACTCCACAAGCTGTCACCTGTTCCTTCAAGAAAACAGGAATCGTTTATTCTCCAAACATAGCCTTGGTATGTACCAGGAAAGCTTATGCAGCTAAGGCCTTTCAAATACAGTTCTTGGAAAAGATGAATGTTCAAATTTTCTAGTCTGTCTAGCCTGTTCCTTTGAGATTTCTTTTTTCCTTTCTTTCTTTAAAAAAGAAAAAAAAAACCAAAAAACAAAGCCAACAGCTTTGACTAGTGAAATACGACCATGCATTTTTCTCCTGATTAAATCCACAAGAACTCTGAAGCTATGACCTCCCTTGCCATTTTCCACCCATGGTTCTCCATGCTCTTTATGGCATTTTTGTAAGTCTCACACACCTCTTCCAGCAGAGAACATTAGCTCCACTTTGTTTAGTATATAAAGGCAAAGACAAAACTGTTAGTAGGAGGTCAACCTGTTCCCTAATGATCCTAAAAGCTGCTGTTTTCTTGCTCCCAGGTCTGTACTTTAGCGAGCAGACCTCCTTGTGATTTGAGTGAGATTAACACAGCATTCCTCTCAAGGGCTAAAGCTAACCAAACACTTGGGTGCCCCTTGCTTTTGCAGGAGCTTATCTGACCCTGAGAGAACCAAGAAGGGATCATGCCTTCTGCAGTCATCCTCTCTGGTCTCAGACCTCCTTAGGTAATCTGTCACGTAGAGTTTCATGTGCAAAACAGAAGCCCTTCTTCCCCTGACCTGAGGATTGGCATTTTCTGTATATAAGGTGCCCTTTGCAAATTCTCCTTCTCATCTCAAGCTTGTATCATTTGATTGTGACTATTCATAGTCTGAATTCAATTAATTGTTAATATTTCTTCTAGTTTTCTGCTAGAAATAGCTTAAAACATTAACACATTATATAAACACACATAACTATCTTTGAGGCCCTAGGGAGAAGAAAAACCAAACCCAAAAAACCATTCCCACCCATGTAACAGAGGCATTATACATCAGCGATGAGTAAGTCACCATTACACTACCATTAGGAACATGACTAAATTCAGGGAAGACAGTGATGGAAGCATAGATTCCTTCTCACTTCAGTGCTGCACTCACTTTTTGTTGCTTTCTTTTCCCTTTTCCTCTTTGATGCATCGAAGTGCAACAGCGTTCCCAAGACTACCCTCACAACACCCTATGAGGTAAGCCGCAGTCCCCATTTTACAGACAGGATACTGAGTCACAAAGAGATCGACGTGTCCCGCTTTTGGCGGGGCCAGGAATGATGGCTTACGCACTTGACGTTCATTGCTTTATTCATGGGTGACCTTCTTGGAGAGCAGATGTATCTACTGGCTGCTGGAAATGGCCCACAGTGATTTTCCTCTCTACCTTTCCCAACTGCCTGTTCCTCTTCATCCCCCAGTCTCAGTTTCGTCAGTGTCCTCTCCCTTTCCTCTGGCAGCCCTTTCGTGTGAGCTGCCTCATCTGGCTGGACAAGCGTCCTGGCTCCCTCTGAGACACTTAGTCACATCCTTCTCTTTGAAGCTCGCCTGGAAATCCTTTCACCTCCGCATGGCTGCTGCCGAGCACTTTGTGGGACACCGCGCCTCAAGGTGCTGCCTTAGCAGCTGCCGCAGGGTCAAACAAATCACTGGCCAAGTCAGATGCTGCTGCCAATTTTGGCACTCTCACACTGTTATCTTGGCAGTTTGGATGTCAAACGACTGAAAGATGTCGGTGACTGGACCCTCTGAATTCCAGAAAGGAGGTGGCAAAACTCAGCCTCTCAGTCGCTATTCGTACCAAGTCAAACGATGCAACACCACCAAGGAATTACCTTACTGGCCGTCTGGAGCTGTTTTTAGCCAGTAGCAATCTTAGAAATGCTGGACTGGTTGGCGTCACTCCTGTGGGCACTCTGGGAAGGAGAACTGCCTGTTGACCCCTGAATGCAGGACAATGCATTCTAGAACAGAGCTGCCGCTTATTTTCAGAAACTTGCCAGGGTCCAGCCACTCAGATGCCATGTTTGGCTGTCCACAGCAGAACAACGTGCCCAGCCTGGCCTCCTGCTTACAGCTACAATATGAGAGGATGTAATTAACGGTGAGAGAACGTCTACAGCAGCTGTTTCGGAGAGACCGAAGGATGAAGCAACGAGTCTCGATTTAGAACTCACAAAGTCCTTGCTCGCAGGTGTAACAACCTGCTGAAACCCTCATCCTCTCTCATTTGGCCAGCAGGACAAGGGGACAATATATCACAGAAAGGCTGCTTTCCCCCAGACTCGCGGCTAAGGACAGTGGGCAGCAGCCTCACCACACATGGTAAAGAAAGATCTACAAGGACGAGGGGAAGAGCAACATCAGTACTGGCAGCAGGCTACAAAACTTGCAGTTTAAATGGGATATAGAGGCACCCCTCTACTAAAAATGTCAAACACAAGCCACAAAAGGGGAAAAAAAAACCCCACTCAAACACCCACCACAGAGCATCAGGAGTAGCTGCAGGTATGGTGTTTGACTCTGAGTACCCTTTCCCAGATTTTAGCTTGTATGATATGTTTACGATTGTATTTTCCTGTTTTTTAAAATATTTTTCCTTTTCCCCCGTCCTTGCACGAGCACCCCTGACAATCAGAGAAGCTGACCACACTGATTATGGAGGAAGCACTCAGACTGACTTTGTTATCAGGGCTCCCAGAGTAAACAGCCTGAAACACACAAACAAGTAAGCCTTGTTTTAATCCTTCAGATTAAGTATTTTAGCTTCTTCTGTTACACTAAAGGCACATCAGAAAGGCTGTAAGTGGACGGTGTCCTTCTCAGCTATGTACACAAGTGCCCCTGCATCATCACAGGATGGAAAAATAAAACCTACATTAAGTTTGTATGAAGCGAGTATAAAACTTTAATGAGTTGGAAAGTTTTTTTGGCTATGTATCTTCCCATGATACAATGGAGAGTGTTTTTTTTTTTTTTCCTTTGTGGGAGTGGTGAGATATTTAAGTTCTATATACTCATTGTCACCCCATCAAGTTAATAATCAACTGTTTTCATTCAGCGAGACAGCTTAAAAATATAAAATGCCAACAGTTCTTCTCTGGGGGCTTTTTATCCCCTGGAAACAGTTCATTTTTAACAAAGAAGTCAAGTTTTAGAACAGTAAATTTTGGAAAGGCAAGACCCGAACTGCTGGTTCCCAGGATTACCCGGTTTGTGTTGCTATCACATTACATCACATCAGATGACCTATTATTCAAAACGCAGATACTGCATGCCAAAGCGCAAGACAACAGCAGCAAGGAGAAATCATTTCTCAAGCTTCTTTCCAACTTTTTTCCATGCAAATTTGTTCAGGTTGGTCTGACCAGGGACACTGTAAATCTAAAGCTGATTTCTGTCTGAGGAGGGATGCATGCAAGTCTCAGCTTCGCAAAGCCCTGCAGGTTGAACGCAAGCAGCCTCCCGTAACCTATCCTCAGTGTCAGCCAGCACATCTGGAACAAGCCAGGCAAAAACCAGGACAAAAACAGGGCATGACACACTACAACTGGGTAAAATCCATCCTCAGGTTCACGCTATTACTCTGAGTTTTACTCTCTTGTAGGAAAAGATCCTTAAAGGCTACAGATTCAAGCACACACTGCAATCACAGTTGGGTCTGAGCTACGGACTCCAGGAGTTTTCCTTACAACTCATTCCAAGCAGAATGGATGAGTGCACACAAAGCGTTAACAAAGAAGCCTGCCAGTAGCTCTTTACATCCTCCTTTACAAATATTTTTAAATACTATACAAACACAACACTATTGTTGAGCAGTTAAAAAGGCAAGAATGTCAAAATTAGGGTTACTGTGGTTTTCAATTTAGTGTATTCTAATTCTAAATTAGTTTTGCAATAGTCAATTTCAGAACAAAATGTCCTTGGTGTAAAAATAACACACTGCTTAGAGTACTTGTTACTCTAAAAGCAGTGCACAAGAATAACAATAATTAAAAAAGAAAATATTAACACAATGTATCTATTTTGGTTACAGTGCCATCCCACTTCCATTAGAGTGTATTGCATACACCTTGGGCCAAAGGAAATTAACTCGGTCAGTGTGACACACTCTTCTCACATGTGGGAATTTTCTTATTTTCTTAAGTAAATAGAATGCAGGAACAAAGGACAACTGTTGTTCCCGAGTAAATACAATTTTCTGTCAGAACAACCGCACTAAGAATCACAATATTTCATATTTTTCTTATGTTCTTAGATGCCAAAGAAGTGTTAAGTCAGGTGTTGAGGTTACAATCTCATTGATGGCCTAAGAAAGTGTTTAGCTCATGGCTTAGGAGCTCAAGCAACAAAATAATAAAACATACAGCTCCAGAAGCAAACATTTTTATAATATACTACCTGATAAATAATGATGATTTCTGTGGCAATCTGGCTCCTTGGAAGGGGGGACGAGAAAGAGAGGGCTTACAACTGAACAAGACACAACTGCTGGCGATGGAACATTCTGCATCCATGAAATACCTGAAAAGTCTTCTGCACCAAAAGTGCTTCAGCTATGACTTGGCTCTGTAAGACCACTGGAACCACAATCCAGCAAAAGTAACCAGCATTCATTACTCGCTCACATTGAATGAGTTCTGCACAAGCACTCACAAATTAAATTTGAGTACAAATATATTACTTATCATTTCTTCTCCGCCCCCATGACCCCTTTCCTAGTAAAGTAAGAAAGCCCCTGAAAAATGGAGTTGCTAACAGATTTGCCACCATGGCAACATAAAAAGATCAGAGAAAATTTCTCCATTTTACTTCACCACCTTCTACATTAAGTAAACAACATTTATCATATCTGGAGCAGTGAAGCAATTGGGTAGGCAACAAATACTTGAAGCATTACCACAGCTTCCAACTGTGGAAGGAGTGCTGCTCTTACACATTAAAACTGACTTTTATTACTAAGATACGAAATATTTCCTCAATACTGTGTAAAATGGAACAAAGAGTATGATCAGTACAGCCCAAAGAGTACAATGTACCCATTCAGATCCTTACAATGGGAGGATGAAATGAAAAGTACCTGTTTCACAGGTACTTTCTGCTTGTTAACAGGGAACAGGAGTTGAGTTGTACTGTGTGTACCTGCAGGTGCAACAGTAGAGCAGCAAGAGGAACAGAGAGCTCCTGGAAATAGCAAGGTAAATGATTGCCGCGGTCTCTCATGTACCAAACTAAAATGTACACCATCATCAGGTGGACATCTGGCTCAGATGGCCACGATCATGCTGACAGACCCATCCTCTGTGTCAAGCATGCTCCCCATGATTCTGAATGATGCTCTCCTCTGTGCCAGGCCCCCCACGGTCTGACCCTTCCTCCTCTGGGCTCTCTGCCTCTCAGACTTGCCCTGGACCTGCAGTACAGCATCTCAGACACCATGAACAGACCAAGCTCCATTCTGAAGCCAGTTGAAGCTCGCTGGATATAAATAGTGAAACTTTTCCCTTATGTACTTCACGATAAAAAGCAGCTTTTCAGCAGAAAGAAGCCAAGATACTCAAGGTGGAATTTCATATTGCACCTGCTGTTTATCCCTCTGGGTTCAGCCAAGGTGGTCTAGCTCTGTTAAGACGAATGTAATGCAATTGGAAGTTAATAACTAAACAGATTAAAAAAAAATAATAAAAGATTCAAGGCCAACAAACTCCAAAAGGACACTTTCTTAGAAACAGCTATAACATCACATCTGGGCCACCACAATATAAAGTGGAATTACTCCACTAACTTCTGTGGAGCAATGCCAGCTTACATCCGATGAAAACCTGGCTTTATACTCCACAGCTACGTGTGCCAGAAAAGAATGATTCGGAAAAACAACCCATCATTGATCCAATTCCAATGTAATTATGGAGATTAAATTTAAACAATAGCAAATCACTCTCTAAACTTAGCATTCTAAAGCTTCAAAAGAGGAGGGCCTTCTACTTTTGGCTGAAAAATACAACGGAGCTCTTCTCTGTCTCTCTGTGCTGGGAATCAAGCTGGAACCGACTTGTAAAATCAGATTAAAACAGTTGCACAACAGCTTCCTTTCAGGATTCCTGAATCAAAAAGCCATTTAAAAATCAAAATAACGCACTAGCCAAACATAAAATACCCAGGGGACACCAGGAAGTATTAAAGGCCATTTCCAAGCTATCCACCATGACGCCTACTGTATGGCCAGCAAGGCGTTCCCATTGCCCTGGCCAGCAGGCAGTACTGGGGGCCTGCTTGCACCAGCACATGCAAAGGTGAGGAGACATCTGTGGGGTGCTTCAGGGGGCTGAGTCCAGGAGGCTCACTGTTGATCATGGGCATCTCATCCATGGCACTAACTTTTGAGCTTTCCTGTGCTATCCCCCTCCTCGTAGCAGCAGAGGCAGCCTCCTCCTACAACCCCTCCCAACAGCTTCTGAACACAGACATTAACAAAACTGGTATTTTCTTTCCATATGCTGGCACACATGGCAGGTCCCTGCTCTGAAAACAGTGCTGTATCTTAGGAAAACAAAACATCTTTCTGCTTAGCAGCGCCAAATTGTTTTTATCAAAGGCACTACTGTTTGCATTTTTGTGGCAACATTAATGCAGTTCCCACTGAGAAGCCGATAAAGACCCTGACTGAAAAAAATAAAGAAATAAAAAAACCCACCCCTCCTGAATAAGTGATCTGCAGCTACTTTTGTATCAAGTTTCCAAATCATTTATGACTAAAATAACATTATGCTTTCCGATCCCCGTGCACAAACCACGGCCAGGCTTCGTGCAGGCAGAGGCAGCATTTGTGGTAGCAGCCAGTGTCACCAGGCTGGTGGCAGCCACAAGCAACTGGCAGCGCTCTGCCACCACACACGGGGGGGATGGGGACATCCCTGTCCTGTTCCCCTTCTAATCTTCATCTTTTTGTTTGCACACATGGCTGCACATCCTATCCTCCCGCTGCATTTACTGCTCACGTGGCAGCTCCCTGCAGTCACACAGCTGCCCGGGGCACATCAGCTGAATCTTGAAATGTTTTCAGGGTTTTTTAAATGGTGTAGCAGTTATCTGGCTTATCTCGTATCCTCTCACTAAATTACCTGCCCTCCTGTAGGAATCTACAGCAGTCCCAACTGATTCAGTTGTACATTTGAACTGAATTTCAAATCTGAAGTTGTGCAAGGAGGATAACTTTTATAGCTTCATTACATCTCTTTCCTTTTTTTTTTTTTTTTTTTCCCAACAGACAGCTTTAATGTTGATCAGCAAGACTGAAAATCAACCAGCAACAAGTAGGAAAACAGATACGTTGTTTGCTTTTGTTTTGTTGACTGCTCAGCTCTTTTCATCACAGGCAGCTTTCCTTTTAATAGCCCCAGCTGAAAAAGGTATCTCCTCAACACAGCGCAATCACTCCCTGTAAAAATACTGCCCAAAGCATTTAAGATTTTATAAATCACTGAAAATATTCAATCCAGCATTCAAGAAAAGTCCTTTGAACACTGATACATCCTAAAAATAAACTAGCTATGCTGCCCTAAAGGCTACGCAACCAAGCTGTGACAGCAGTGTCACTGATGCGACTTGTGAAATCCCACAGACACTAAGTTGTGTCACTGAGCATTATAGTTCAGTGTTTGCTATTTTACACAGGGCTGCAGTTCCAAATGACTGCATGAAGCAACATCTGGCCAAAGCAAGTGCCTCTATGCACCACGGAAGAGAAGGAGATTCGGGAATTGGCAGCATGCTGGGTGAAAAACAGCAGGAAGAACAAGAGAACTAAAGGATAATAGAATCATTATCAGAAAGAGAAAAAAAAAAAGATACGACGAAGGCAGGAAACACTGCACTCAGAGGGCAGAAATTATGGCAGTGATGAGAAAGAATAAGGCCATCGTCAAAAGATGTCAAGAGTTCTCAACGTTCCGCATGATCGCAGAACAATTTAGCAATGCTAAATACACACAAAATACTAGTTTCTTGACTGCCAGTTTTACTATAACAGAAGGCAACACCACACAGCAGAGCAAAATAAAAACCTCACACCAACTCCTGCAATGGGCCCCGTGACTGCTCCAATCTCTACAACAGGTCCTTTTTAGGCTGAACCTGTGGTTGTTCTAGCACTCCTGACAGGCCCTGCAGGTGCCACAACTCTCACAACTGGTCCTGTGGTCACTCCAATCCCTGTGAGAAGCTCCACGTTGGGCATCAACTGTTGTGGTTTAACCTGGCAGATGGCTGAGCACAGTACAGCCGTTCTCTCACTCCTCCCTCTTCACAATGGGATGGGAGTTGAGATAGAACTATTTACTAAGAGAAAAGGAAAAGCAAAATAATGACGACTGGTGTGTTATCAACATTGTTTTTCAACTAAAACTAAAAAAGTAGCATCATACCGGGCATACTGAAGAGATAACTGTCCCAGCTGAAACTAAGGCACTCAACTTTCCATGCAGGTTGTGGCCCTGCTCCATGTCTCACACAATCTCATGTGCCCGGCTCCCCAGTGGAGCCACCTTCACACAGAAGCACCAGAGAGGCTGTGGCAGCTCCAACCAAAGCACCCGCAGCAGAAACGTAGAGGAACAAAGTATGGATATCCAATACTGGATCCAAATGGACAGAGCATCTTCCTGGGGTGAACACATCGCATCATCCATTGGCAATCAAGGATTCCTGAGATGGCTCTTTTCTGCCAAAATCTCACCTGTTGCTGACCAGCACAACACCGGTGATAGCCAAGTGGCCATCAGACACAGAAACCTGTGGCTGCTGTGGGCAGCTGAAGCAGAGGGCATAAAATGGCCATTAACAGTTTTACTTAACCTGAAGCCCTTCAGTTTCTCAAAGTGTGGCTTTAAAAAAAAGAAAAGGACATCACGCTGCTTTAACAACCTGCGTAAGGGGTGAAGAATTTCATCCTTAAAAATATATATGTCCCTAACAGAAAATTAATAAAGCAAAAGCCCTTAATAAAAAGCCCCACTTTGTCTAGCAGCTTTGCTCTAAGCCTTCCTTTTCCATTAGTTTTCACATCCCCTGGTGACCAGAAGCATACTTGGAATGCCTCTGTCCATCTGATAAAGAGATTGGAGGCTGCAGCCCCGCATCGGGTGAGGACCTGCAGGACAAACAGCTTCAGCTCTTGGCTGCAGCTCCCGGCGCGGTCAAAAGCCCATGAGATACAATGCTTTGCAGAAGGTGGGAGAACCCTGGTCGGGGTGGGAAATGCCTGGAGAAAGTAAGGTTTGTGGAAAACCACCATTAAAAGAACTATTAAAGTGGGATCTGTGGAATAATCCTTGGTTCCAGAGTTGGTTTGACTTTAGCACAGTAGCATAGCTAGTAGTTCACCTGAGAAAAATCCAGCAGGAAGAAGCACAGACTCTGCCAAATTCTTCTTCTTTGCATTTTTTTTTTTTTCTCTTTTATTATTGTTCCCCAGTCTCAATGTCACCAGATAGCCAAAACGACCCCTATGATCTTGGCATTTAAAATCAATGTCATTTACACATGGAGCACATGAATTGACTTGAGAAGCCCTCAGGTTAACAAACAAGAAATGAATAAACCTCACTTGCTTAAAAAGCAACCAGGACATAGGCACTTCCAGCTTCCTGTGAAAGCATTTTCTTTTAAGTTATGTGGGTCTCAGAGACAGCAGTTAAAAAGAACAAAAGGGAATGTGTTAAAATTCCCAGCAGAGCTACTTGCCCACAAATTAATTTTCAGACATTTGGCTTCTACGTCTTTGCTCTGTGCAATTCATGTCCCAGCTGTTTGGTGATTTGAGAAGTTTTCTGCCCCACCCAACACAGCCTTGTCATCACTGATTTCATTTTTCCACTCCTTCTCTCTCAGTAATGCCCTCCTCTCTTGCTTTGACTGGTCCCATGCCACTGCTGGAGAAAACCATCAAGACCCTGACCATTTCTAATAAAGATAAATATATATAGAGAGGGATATTTAGATAAGAATCTCAAACCGATTTCAAATTTTGGTCTTCATCTTTTATCGTACTTGAGTGTTTCTAACATTCTCAACAGCTGAACTGATCAAACACTGAATTTAGTTTATGACTCAGTGGCAAGCACATTGGATATAAAAGAATCAGCTATTTTAGAAGACTTCTAACATCATCTTTTTTTCAAGTTAGTGCAACATGGCAATGCTATGGATCTGACAGTGTAAGGGAGACAGCTGCCACATCTGGTCAATTTTTTGTTAGGTTTTAATAAGAAAACCATCAATCGTTAGAAAGTTTGGATCAGGCGAGCTTCTCAACACACTCTCTTTACGAACACGCATACGTTAGGGAGATCCGACAAGCAAAAACACATTTTTAATGTGTTAACGTATTAAATTGCTTTTACCTCTGCTCATTAAACCAGCATAACAAGTGGGGTTCTTGCCTACATGAACAAATGCTTTTACTTCAGTCCTCACGTACAGGCAGCCGAGCTGAAGCTGTGTGTGATGTCTGCATGAAGAAAAGAGACCAGCAATGATACTGCACGTCCTAGCAAACTCCAGTCGGAATAGCAGCACAGGAACGTCAACGCTGTGTACTTCATGTTATTAGCTACAGCTGCTATCGCGCTTGGAGAAGCCTCCAACCCAGAAAGCGCAGTGATGAAGCGCTCCAAGATGAGTAATGAGATGCTTGATATGAAGGGAGGGGGATAAAAAGGCTTCTAAAAAAAATGCACTCTCTGGTACAATAACAGTCGCTTAGAGAATTACCAGGCAGAAAACGCCACAGGAGACCAGAAGGAAAACACACCACATTTAAAGTGTTGTCTCCGTTAAATCAAAACTGAGGCAGAGGGATCAGGGCAGGGAGGAAACTCCTTGTATTTACCTAACCCATGCGAATGCTAATGCTCACGTGTGTGTTGTAACGAGATGGGGGACTTTGAAAGCTCTTGTCAGTAGGTGCATGAGCAAATATTTGTTCTGATCCATTCCAACTCTCTGTGGTTTGTAAATCCCCAAGAAAAAAAAATACAGCAGAACAAACCAGTCTAGACCACAGATTTTGGCTACTTGACACTATTTAGAAAATCACAGGAAACAGGCCAACTTCGAGGAGGTTTTTTCAGTGGACTTTTCTGTTTGTTTTCTAAAGATCTGCGAATACCTGATTTACATGCACTCGTCTGAGTAGCCTAAGAGAATCCTTCTGGGCATTCTTTAAAGTGTCGTCACCCCAATATAGAATTCCACATTGGTGATGTCTCAGCGAGGTGTTGACATATACAATCTCTCAGACTACTTCTGACCCACGCTCTTCATCCAAAACCATTAAAAAAAAAAAAGAAGTCTGAATAATGACACCTTTGTATTTCAAGATCCCAAATAGTTCCTAGCAGCATTATTTCCCTTCCTGTCAGCTAAATGCATGGAAAATATCACTTGATGATGTGTGTTCATCAGATGAAAATCTGAGCTGGAAAATATTTTAGATAGAGGGTTAAACTTATTGGAGATAGCATTCATTCAAAGTGTTAGAAGATCTTTCCATTCAGAGTTAGAAAATATTTTCTAGAGACAAAGACAACATTTCTGTCTTTACCATGTGGAAAAAATCAAAAGCTTGAGCAACCTTGCTTCGGGGTGAGCCAGAAAGAGTCTGGGTGAAAGACAACTCACAGCTCTTACTGTAGGCATTGAGGTAAGGCAGGGCATGCAAAAAATAGTGATAAAAACAACAGATTTACTAGCAAGTACTTCCACAATAAATGATTTTCTTGTAATCATGGTCTTCGTATTATTTTTTTTTTACTTAGGGAAAAAAAACCTCACAATGGAATACGTTTAGTGGGAAAAACAATCTGTTCAAAGACAAGCTTTAAATACAAATACCAAAAAAAAAAAAAAAAAAAAGCTGATGTGCAGCAACAGCAAAACTGATAAAAGACGTGCCATGCACACATTTTAAATTCACACTTCTGGTTCACTCTGCCGTAATCTTTCTGCTGCTCCTTTACAGCTGCTTTGAGTAGCAAGAGAAGCACTGCTGCAGCTACAGCAGCTGGAACAATTAACATGCATTCCATCTATTGTTTGCCCCACACAAGTTGCATCTCATCTGAAAAGATGCTGGGTATAGTCGGTAGAATGACCATCTTAGGCCACTCAGATGTCATTCACATCTTTCTGGCTGCCAAAGAACATGTTCCTTGGTCTCTGGGCATCTTTGAAGGCCCACTCCAACATTTTCCTGATGAACTTTTCAAGACACCTTCTTCAAAAGAAACTAGTTTTTTCCCTCTCCTCCCTGTCAAAATTCATTTTAAAAGTCATTGCTTTCAGAATGGATGGGACAGAGAAAGAAAGTGTTCATGAATCAGTCTACTAATAAATAAGTAAATAACTAAATAAAAGACTAGAAGGATTTGCCAAGGCTTTCTTATTTTAGATATGTTGCTACAGGCATAACATGAACTAATAAACTTCCCAAATTAATGCACATATATGCCAGAATCATGTACAAGATGCTTAGTTCCAATCGATTGTATTTTCACCACTGTAAGACAAAATATCTTTTTAAATCATAGAATCATTTGAGTTGGAAGGGACTCTTCAAGGTCATCAAGTCCAATTCCCCTACAATGAGCAGGGACACCTACAGACAGATCAGGGTGCCCAGAACCCTATCCAGCCTGACCACAAATGTCTCCATCCATAATCTATCTGGGCAACTTGTTTCAGTGCTTCACTACTCCATCACAAAAAACGTTATTCCTTATACTCAGCCAGATTTAGGCTCTTGTATTAATTTGAAACCATTTCCATACTACAAGTGAGATTTTCCAATGCTGTTTAACATTAGAATGGGACCAGAATATCTCAGAGTTTAAACAGTGAAAAGAAAGTTTTGAAAAAAGCTTACATCTCACTGAAGTAAGAGGTAGTATGCTTAACAGCACATGAAAATTCAAACTTGCAAGAAAACAGAAATCTCTAGATGAAAAGTTATAAACAGCCTCATTTCACCACAAGTATGAAGGTGTTTAATTATTATTTCATTTATTTTGTTTACTGAAATCAGCTGGCTCCTGAGAAATACTACTATTCTAAGTACAACTTGCAGATGCAGTGCTGAGTGCTTCCTAGGACTGACACCTCCACCGAGAGGAGTCCCATCACCACAGGAAGGTCAGACCAGCATGGGAACATAGGGGAAAAAAACAAAAACCCACCACAATTCCTCTGAAGCAGCACTGATCCCCTTTCCAAGAAGAGGAAAATCACAGGGTTATATAGTACTTCCAAGGCACTGGAACACCTGAAGTCATCCACATACCTCTGCTCCTAACAGTGTCCCTCAACTAAAAGCACTGCAGGATAAGTAATTTTATTAACTGATATAACAGCCACATCCTTCACATGCCTGTGGTAGGTACATGTTTATCAGATCACTGTTGAGTCCTCTGAAAAACCACTTCCACTTTCCAATACTTTAGCAATTGCAGCTATTTTCTTCTGACATAAAAACAAATGGAAGTGTATTCCCTTTTGTTATGAAAAAAATGCCACGGAAACCAGAATGTAAATTATTTTTCAGCTTCCCTCACAATCCGTTTCTGTCTAAAGGATTAAATATTCTGCTGGAATCTGTAACAAATCTATATTTTTAATACCAGTGTCATGCTGGACAAGCGAGGAAATTTAGTGCTGGAAAATACTCTCCCTGATTTTCCTTATTTCCCAATAGAATTGGCTGACCTTTATTTGGCTGTTCACCATTATCAACTAAAGACTGACATCTGCTTTCTCATCTATGTGTGCAACAGAATGTTTCCAGTTATTTAAACTTCATTGTGCATTTCTATAGATAGTAAGAAACTGTAACAACATTTTGCACTTGCAGGAAATAGCATTCAGATCACAAGGGACAGTAGTAGACATTCAGAGAGATTAGCAAATAAAAATCACAGCTCGTGATCAAATACTGCCTAATCCTTTTAGTCTCATAGTCTATTTAACCTTTAAAAAAAAAAATCTGCTCTTTACACTGATCATTCACCACACGTGCATGCACTTGCTAAGCTTTACCTACATTACAAATGTAACCTTAAAAAAAAAGATCCGGTTGTATTTCTCTCTTTTTTTTTTTCTTTTCTCCAATTTTTAGTAATGACATGTCTATTTTATAACCAGGAAAGAGACATTCATGCAGCTCCTGCACTCTCCAACTGAGCTGTTTCTTTTCAGGTGTACCATTCCTCATGCCCTTAGACATGTAGAAATCCAGCAACAGTGTGAGTTGAGATGTAAATGAATCACAGAATCACCGAGGCTGGAAAAGACCTCAGAGATCATACAGTCCCACCATCCACCTACCACCAGTGTTTCCCCCACCAAATCACATCTCTTAGTACAACATCTAAACATTTATTGAACAGAGACAGGGGTGGTGACTCTCACGTCTCCCTGGGCAGCCCATTAAATGCTTACGCTCATTTTGGTGATGACGGACTGGTTAACAAGAACCTCTACACAGAGGTACCATGCAACTTTACAACTGTCTTCTTATGGGCTGAGTCTGCATTCTCATCGTTAAACTCTTATTTCTGCTATACCAGCAGCTATTATCTAGAGAGGGAAATGGCTCTGCACAAAGCTGATATACACAGTGCTGTACTAATTCCAGGCAATCAAGACTTGTCTCCACCAGGAAGGAAGAAGAGTCTCCATGGCAGATACACTCATTCATTTCCTTTACCTCCTCAAATAAGAAATTAAGCCAGTTTTTTAAAAATTAAATTCACCTAAAATTACATCTTCCCTTCCTCCTCATTTCGTGCATCAGATCTTTTGTATACTGCACTCTCACAGATCACTGGCGAGATACTAAGCAGGGACTGTGCTGTGCATCTTCCGAGTATTCCAAGACATTAAAATTAGATAATCACAGAATGGCTTAGGTTGGAAAGGATCTCAAATATCATCTAGTTCCAATCCCCCTGCTGTGGGTAAGGCTGCCACTCATCAGCTCAGGCTGCACAGGGCCCCAACCAACCCAGCCTTGAACACCTCCAGGGATGTGGCATACGCAACTCCTTTGTGCAAGAGAGAAACACATTCCCCAGTTCCTCATCAGCACACTCACCTGCCATATCAAGACAGCAGCAGGAAGGTCCTGCTTTAACTTATCAAGCAGAGTGGTTCATTAAGGAGATGAGAAGTTTGGAAACATGAACTTCTGCTTGTCAGAATTACTTCTGAATAGTTGGACAAGGAGAAAAGGGTTTTTGAGTCATATGTAAGCCACTTGTAAAACCACACCATACACAGTGAGCAGAGCTGTGAGAAACTTCTGCACATGAAAGTGGGAATATTGACCTCTCTTACATAGCGATGCAACATGAGAGCTGTGATGGAAGAATCTCCTTCCAGTTTGACTAGTTGCACCAGTGCTCACACAAGCACAGGATGAAGGGCAGATGGTTGGACTCTGTCAGCCTCGTGTACCCTACAGCACTTTGGGATGTGGGCTGGGAGCTCTCGGGGTAACATCTGGAATGCTGAACACAAGTTTTAAGCCAGATAGAAACTGCTATGTATGATGTGTTAAGAGCTGAAGAGTTCTGAGCCACCTGCCTAGCCATAGCCAACACTACTTTGAAATAAAGCCGTTTAAGACTAAGAATATTCATTGCAGTATTTTCAGAACTTCATTTCACTGTGCTCAAAGAGTTGGGGATGGAGTGAAAACAGAGAAGACAAAGCCCCTTCCATAAGCCTTGGATTCAGCTGACCTTATAGCTACAAATAGTTTAAATCCCCAGGAAGAGCTTGCAGTTGCCCGGCATAAACTCCCCATTCTTTGTCTATCGAGCCTTTTCTTACTATTCCAGCCTCCAGACCAGATGAAACGTCAAATTCAGATATAAACCAATTCACCAGCTGCAAAGGCTTAAAGGAGATGCTCACAATAAATCCCCCCTCAGGAAAAATATGAAAATACCTTGCCATTGGCTTTCTTTAGGGTTCTGAAAATCCCTAATGGATGGTGAGTGGGATGTGGGGAGCAGTCAGCAATGCCTCCTGCACATACACATTTTCTGCACAGTCCTCTTAGGGGAACAGTGGTTGTCTGCATTTGATTTCCGAACCACATTTTCATCCTTTTCTGCCTGCATTCAACCACAAAGAAAAATAACATCCATGCTGCGCATTCTTTTCCCAACTCTAGAGCTGCTTTTCAGCTGATCTTCAGGACAGCTAATCTCCTATAAAGAGCTTCATCACACAGCACAGAAAGATAAGCTGGGACACGAACGTCAGGACTGCTGACATTTTTCTGGGGACTGCCAGTCAAATTAACACTTATGGGGATGTTGATCTATTTCTGTCTGCCAAGGGTTATACACTGAAACTACTTCTGACAGCCCAATTTGAACTGTAAAGAGAAGGAGGGTGAGAATGGGGCAGGGGGCGAAGCCCTTCCCAATGTACTCATCAAAGACAACAGCTATAACCCGCCATTGTTTGAAAGCACTGGAATTTTTGCCAGATTCTGCGTGGCTTTCAAAAGAAATGACTGTAGGCTTTCTTTACGGTCCCAAGATTTCAGAAGTTTAAGGAAGCATCAGAATTAATGAGAAGCGGATGACACCGGTTACTGTGGTTCAGCGAATTGTCCCATTCTGCCTGTCTCTCAGAGTAAATAAAAACAGACAACTCTAGTGCCGGTGATGAGAATCATGAAATATCAATGTGATATTTCAGCTTCCTAAGCCTGAGTTTCCTCAGAAAAAATGTTCAACTCAAAAAAAAAAAAAAAAACTAGAACCTCAACAGAGCTATTTTATTGCACTTATTTCAGAGTAACAGATTTTGACATGCTGGCTTCAGCTTCAAGACATTGAAAAGACCTCAGAAATAAAGATTTATGAGATTCATAATCCTGTTTTAGAAAAATCCTTCCATTAAGCTTTGCTGATCAAATACTTTCTTTGGCACTCAACATATGAATGACAAGAGCCATAAGAGGACCTTGACAGATCATGCATTTAGAAGAACAACACTGATCTTTAATTTTAACTCGTTCATTTAATCATGCTTCCTTTTACTAAGCCGTATAAAAAGCAAGCCACAAATCAATATACACTAATTTAACTCATCATCCCACTGTTTTATACAGCCACAGAACTCAACGCTGACATTATCTATGTCTTTCTGAAATAAACTTGCCTGTTGTTCTAGGTTAGAAAAAGGTCTGAGTGAACAGCGCTACCACCATCACACTTTGCTCCACTTCGAGATCATCCTGCATTGACTATTGCATTCCTTTAAAGTTACGACTAAGGAAAACTGTCCTCACACCACTTCAAAAAAGGCAGTGGAGTAAGTTATTTCTTACCAAATCTTTTCACAATTATTTTCACACATCAAGGCATGATAAAACACCACAAAAGTAACACTCCTGCAAGTACAAAAATGTACCGATTTCTTCTTAGTTAGTCACTTCAGACATTCACCACCACAGTCAGAACGTCACAAGCCACCAGAAGTATTGTGTGGCATGTTGGAAAGTCTCATCAATGTTTTTTTAACAAATAAAACTTTTTTCTTTTTCTTTTTTTTTTTTTAAACATGTGGGTATTACAAGAGCATTCTGTTTGCTAACTTTCTCCACAAAAATTTCAAGAATATGCTGCAAATATCTCCTCCCTTCTGGACAAGTTGTTTTCCCCTCCCCTGTCCCCCTGGTCCCTCTCCCAAAGCTTTGGTATGCAATATGAGAGATGCTGAAAGTAAAGTCAGAAAAGGAAAAGCATTGGGAGAAAAAGAAAGATAAAAAAAAAAAAAAAAGGTCAGTACTTTCCTGCTTGACCTGGACTGGTCACTTGCTCCAAGACTTGACCAAAACATGTTTGCGTAACATAATTCACCCTGGCAATGTGTAAAGATGGAAGAACGATGACTGCCAGGGCCACTTTGTGAAGAACAATAAAATTTGAGGGAAAAAAAAGATGTTCTTCTGATTTTATTTCAGTTTTCCACTTCCAGTAGCTGTGGCACAAGCAGTCATCTTTGAAACAAGGTGAACATTTCCAAGTCCTACTCACAGGCGTCCACAGGGTTAATTTTGTATTCTCAAGTACTTTGGTTTTAATGTATTACACATTAATCATTTGCAACGCTTTGAGCCATTGCACTGACCCGACCCATTAAAACAGAGCAGTCCCTATGGGTGAAAAGCGTGTAGTCTTTTTAACTTGACACTTCACACTTCAGCAGTAATGAGACTAAGACCCAAACGAAGTCATGTGTCGTTTTGACTGGAGATAAACAGCGCTAACTCTGCTTTACTTGATGACCTCCCATAGTGTGGGAAGGCTCAGCCTGAAATTTTTCACATACATATCTAAGAGATTGAAGCCTTTGTGACATTTTTCATTGTATAGTACTTCATGCTCTCATTTGAGCTCCTTGATGATCTCTGGGATTTTATTTTGCCTTAAATGGTTCTCCAAGTTCTCTTTTGAAACAAAGACTGCTGAACCCACGTTTGTTTTCTTTCATCGTAATGAAGTGTCATGTAATTGATTCATAGTGATTCTCATTACAAGAGAACTTCTGCATGGCCCTAGCTGGGAAACTTCTGGTTTCATTCCAGAGTATCTGATGCATCTGCACAATTAAAATGCCATCTATTTTGAACCACTTAAAAGAGAAAGAAGCTATGAGAAAAAAAGGAACCTGTGGAATGTGAAAAAATATTAGCATCTGAATGTCTCAAAGTCATCATAGGGAAACATTTAAATCCAGTCTTCTGTTCAAGCTAATCACAGCCCCAGATAACAATCTCACCCATGCTGAATGGATGCAGAGCCATTCACATACCTGTGTTTCAGTATATGATTTCATATTCCCAAAAAACGCAAGGCCAGAGCCATACACTGTTTGAAACATTTACAATGAACTCACTGAAGGCAAAGAGTCAGCAACTGACAAAGGCTGGCGTGCTGTAAAGGAAAATACACATTTCTCTCTTCCTGATGGCAAAGCAGTAAAACAATAAGGCATTAAATGCCACAGATGTTTTAACAAGCATGAAGTTTTTATGATCATCACAAAAAGAGAAAATAAAGAGAAGCCCTCAGTGACCGCTTCCACTACAGCGGTCATCATAACATCCACGCTGACCTCTGCAGAATGGATGGAGGATGCAAAAGCCAGTGTAAGTGAAACTGGTTATCAAACTTCTGACCAGTAAATGCAAACTGGCAAAGTTAACAAAACAAAACAAAACGAAAAAACCCACCAACCCAAAAACCACAGTGATATAAATGGGTGTGTGTGGCACAGTACAGACTATGTGACTATGTGCTACATGTTTTCCATTCTATTTTTGTTTCTTTCAAATGAAGAGAGTGAAGCACATGTGCTCTCTCCCATTTCTCTCCTGGTACAGAGAGGAGTCTTGGGATGTTTAGTGGGGGATGCAGGCTCCCCTGCATCACATTTTCCCAAGGTGCAAGAAAACAATGCCAAACCTCACTATCAATAACCCTCCAAATGTTTTATTCTACACATGACACAAGCTAAACAGACTTTGACTGACTTGTCACTTGCTCAGACTTCAGACCAGCAAAACAGAAAATGAAGGATTCAGAAAGCGTGCTGTGACAGAAACAAGATAAATCTTTTGGGTGAATGAATGAATCTCCTCCCATTGTTCCGAGAAATATTCTGAAGACAGAGCAGTCAGCTTCCCAACTTGAAGGCAAACAAGAATGGCTTCCAGGAGTTTTAACAGGAAAGACATAAAAGGGATGAGCCAAGAACTGCAGGTTCAAAGGGCAAAGCCCCTTATGTTTCTTAGGGGAGATTACATGATTTACATTAGGTCAAAAGGGAGCCAGAGTCTGAGCTGTGATCTGAATTCAGATGTTTTTGGAAGCCTCATTTTTTGACACAGTTTAGTGAGTTTCATCTTATCAGAAGAGAGCCTGGGAGCCTGCCTTGGCGTTCCCAAATTAAAGAGTGCTAAACTAACCACATGCCCTGCAATTCCTCTTTTCCTCCCCCCTTCAGGGCTTTCAGGGACAAGCTTTTCCCAGGACTCTCAATCCCAGCCAGCAATAAATAAAGTGGGAGTGGTATCAATCTCTGCATCATGGGAAAGCACAGAAAAACCAACTGAGGGGGCTTCTGCAATCCACACAATTTCCCTAAGCCTCCACCAGCACTAGCCTGGCATTAGCACTCCCAGGCTGTGCCATAAGATCACCAGCCTTGCCCCTCACGCCAAAATGGGAAGACTGTTCCCACAACAACCATCTACAGCTACAGGAATGCAGAGGACACCTCAACATCAGCATTAGTACTGAAAATATGGTGTGGAAGAAGCACTCCTTCTTGAATGCCACCTTTCCCTATCCAAGCAAAGCCTACATGCTTTAGCTCTGCAGAGCCATGGGTATTCAGTCCCAGAGAGCATAAACTTTACCCATGAGCTGACAGTTAGTTGCATTTTTGCAACCCTGATGTACTGAATATTGGAAAGACTTATTTTCTTCCTTGGGATTTTGTTTGGGTGGGAGGAGGAAAGACTACTTGCAATTTGGAAAAAAACTGTAAGAGATTTCTGATGTAAAAGGCTATTGAGCATTTAATAAAATGGAAAATCAGACTCTTTTTTCAGAAAAACAAAAAATAGCACCAAAACCAACATTATTTATAGCCTTCAACAAGTGCATACACCAAAGCTAGCCCTCTTCTTCATAAGTAAAATCAGCACCCATCAGGTGAAGATTAGTGGATTATAGGGAAGGGCAGGGCAAAGACTATCCATCACATCTATTAATCACTTTGCAGATAGCTCAAATCAGCACTTGTCACTGGTATTTTTTAAAGGTCACGCCTAAGTACAGCTGTGAAGGACAGCAATGGTGAATTTGAGGACCACCCCCAGCATGGGATCAGAATGCAGGATGGTGGACATGACTCTGCTAGCCTGCAGAATTCTCTTCTCTTCAGCCTTCAAAATACAATCTGTAAATCAAGAGAGCAGCTTTACTTCCTATTCAGTCCACTTCTTTACAGAAGCAGAAGTAACCTATGGGTGACTAAGTGTAAGTTATTATTTTATATTAATGTGACATTTTGTGCCTCTTTGCTTTGCCTTCTGAATTTATTTCAGCCATCATCCTGCATCTGGGTGCCATCCTACTGCCCTCAAGCTTTTTCTTGTGGTGCTTGGCGGTATGGCCTCATTTTTCCCAACCTCCAGAGACGAGAATGTGATCTTCTCAAGCCAGTACTGCTTTAAGAGAATGTAACAGCCTCTTAAACTGACCCCTCAGCTGAGGCTCCAGCTGGCTGCAAAGTCTGGAAGCGCTGCAGGAGCCCACGTCACAGGGTCGTTCAACCAGGCCTTGGCACTTTATTTGACCAGGGTTGAAAAGACCCACCGTCAGCACCCTGCACAGGGTCTGTTAATTTCCGTGTATCCATGAAGAGGGCCCCTCAGAGGAGCTGTTAACTGTCAATAAGAAGCAGAAGGTATGGTAGAGGCCTGAGCAGAGCACCACGTTGGACATGTCAACATGCTAAGCCAGGAACCCAGCAAGACAAGCCCAAGACTACGTCTCAAAACGCTCCACATGACACATGCATTAAAAGCTGCTTTAGCTCTGAGCTAGATCAAAAAGCAAGACAAACTTTTTGGCACAATAAAACAGAAAGCAAGCAGGGCTTTATCATATGATTCCAATCACGGACAAGAGGCCTTTCAGCCCTCCAGAGATTAGCTTGAGTGAGCAGCATCAGTTTGGGGTGGAATACCTCTCAATTTCTTAGGAAGTTAATCTGTCTAATTTGGAGGGGTGGGGAGGGAGTTGGGACGGGTACAGGGACAGGAGGGGAGAGGGCTCTCTTTCTCAAGAGATAAGCTGCTTTTACAGTCTTGGAAAGTCCTACAGCTGCCAGGGGTATTAATGAGCCTCATACACACAGCATTATCTCCTTTGTTTTCAGCAAACCTACAGCTGCTAGCAGCCCTCTTTACAATCACCACAGGCAAGGATCGGGTCACACTAGTGACAAACAGGTCTCTCAAAATGTTTCCCCAAGCACTGCCAGATTGTTTTCGTTAGTTTACAGGAGACTTCCATTTGTGCTTTTTAATAGGAGGCAAGGAAAGTTTCAGCGTTTCCCTTAAGCATAATGACGCTTCTGACATGTTAATTGCTACTCAGAAAGCCTGTAATTAGCCAAGCCTGACATCATTGCTATCCATGTCTATCACTGAAATCATCATTTCAGACCAATTAAAGAAGCCCCTCAGCCATCTGATGAATCCTCTGACACACAAAAATCTTTTTTAGTGGATACAATTACCTGAAGGATAGTGCTGGCCCTTTCATCAGCCGGATTAATTCAAATAAAAGTTTACCGACAGAGGAGTCCAAACTAATTCTGCCTATGACAGAAAGAATATAAAATTACTTCACATTCATCTTTGAACACTGTGCATCCTATTTTCCGATCAGCTATGCCTCACCAGTCCGTCTATGAACGTTTACTCAGCTTGCACTAACACGTGAAAGGTCACTCACATTCAAATGTCACCCAATGATCTATGTCTTCTCATGCTTTTCCTAATCATCTTCCATTTGTCAGTGACTTAAAATTTTGGCTAAGCCTTCATGATAATAACCTCCAAACTGTGGGACTTTAGAGGCAGGTCACTGGGCCCACCACCTTCCCATGCCTCCTCTGAACAGCACTGTCACCTCTTAACTTAAAACCATCCCCAAATGCAAATCCCCTGGTGTTTCTACTACTGTTTTCTTTCTCCAGGTGTGTGACAGAGCATTACCTCAACGAGCAAATGTCTGTTCACTTCAGAAGACTGTGCACACCCCAAACATAGCATCTGTACTTGCCTATACTGGATGTACTGACTTTCCTCTGTAATTAGACAGTCTACAGAATTTGTCTGTGACCTCTCTGTAAGTGCTTGAATTAAACAATGCCACCCCAAATTCTTTACACTCCTGCAAATTTTCAGCAGTATCTCTTGACCCAGATTAAGATAATCCTCTGACTAGATAGGGTTTTTCTGAAGCTGCTGTCAAAACACATGGAGATTATTTCTGGCAACACATTACTTTTCTGTAGCTCAGTTGTGGTACCTGCTATGGAGAAAATAGTTCCCTGAGCAAGGTTACCTCCATTAACTCTGTGTGTTGAAAACCAAAGCATGAAGGTAGCTAACAGTGGGTTTTGTTTCTTTACTGCTGCAGGCCATATGCAGAGCAACTGCAGAAGGGGAATAAGCCACAAAGTCCTTACTGCTTTTTTTGTCTCTTCCAAAATATAGAGTTTTATTCTAAGTTGCATGAACAGCAGCATAACAATAAACTGAAAATGTTCCGACTCCATGCCCAACACTTTCAGCCACTTAAAACTATTTAAAATTATTTTAGAAAAACAAATACGAAGGCAAAACGTGACTTGGCAGAATTCATTCCTACCCTGACGCAGTATTTAGTCACAATAGATCATGTCATCAAAGCCTAAATTCTGTCCCCCTTTGCCACAGAAGCAGTTGCACAGGAACACTTGAAGGTGAAATTTAATCCTAAAATGTTGATAAAGGGAAAACAATTGGATTGGATCACTTGGATTTGCCTCCCCTTAAGCAGAACTCAGATCCAAACAAGCAAAATCCAACTTCAGTGTCAGATCTCAAAGGAATCTCTCTGCCAGGTGTCAAAGTATCACAAAACTATGACAAAGAGCTCAAATTAGGTCTAGTAATATATGATAAAACCATATGATAATACTTCTCAGGGGTTAAGAAAACAAAAATAAACTGTCCCATAGCAATTGCAAGTCAGGTTTGAAAAGCAGGAATTTCTGGTCATTCCGATAAATTCGAAAGTATGCAGGACACTAAGGTGCAACTTCAGGCAAGATATGCACTTCCCCTCTGCTAGTACTGGCAGTCCAATCGATGAGAAAAAAACAACATCTCTGACCCTACTTATAGTGGGGCAAGATAAAAGAAAAATGAGTGGCCAGAACCTATCATGGGAGTCCAAGTGGCAAAAGTCAGCACAAAAAAAAAACATTAGCGTTTCATGGGAAAAGACAGAGTCGTTAAGATGTCTTATTTTTTCCCCCCTTCTCTGAAGGCTCACGTACAGAAAGGAGAAAATCTCTGAAGAGCAGTTAAAGGCAGCTTCTTTCTGTAAAAAGAATGCAGCTGGTAGTCCATCAGGTGTTAGCCCGAGGGCTAGTCATTTTCCTGAGCTTGGCAGCTGAACCGCAGGGGATGCTGTACTAAGGATGACTCCGTCACTACCCTGGAGAAGCGTTACGCAGAAAATACCACTGTTTAATCATGCTCTTTCCTATACATCTAACACACCTGCTTCCTCCTGTGACTAATCCTCTTTTCTGCTACGGAAATAGTTGGTGATGAAGACAGTGTGGACATAGCGAGGCGACTAGTCGACGAATGCATCTGCTACCAGTCCATAAACAAGGGTAGTAATGGGAAGACTGGTAAGAACAAACAGACTGTTCTTCAGCGCCAGCATGATTAAGGAACAGCTGCAAAACACAGGGTCTAACCCAAAGGCCAACAAAACGAATGGAAGCTTTTCCACCGTTGGCCAAAGATCCTGTTCACAGCCTCAGCAAGGCTTCATTACAAATACTGGGGCGTATCCCAAGCAGCAGTGCTGCTCACAGGCCCTACCGATGCCAAGGACGGCTGCAAAAGCCCAGATCAACCTTAAGTTGAGCCAGACAGGCTCAGTTTCCAATTCTCCTAAATTCACTCTACTCACAGTCTCAGTTGGCTTTGGTGTAAGCATTGGGCGGCAGAAGAGAAAAGCAAAAGAGCACCCATCTGCCTGCAAGCTTGTTGCTCTCCCAAGGAGCCAGGAACAGCTTCGTGACAAATCACACTGCTTCATAGATTTCTGCTATGTACATAGAGGCATTTTGCAGAATTATTTATGGGTGGGATTTTTAAGAATGCCTGAAGCCACAGAGGTCCTGTGGTCCCAGCTGACACAGGAATTCATTAGTCTTCCTCTGTTCATGTTCCACATCGAGTATCTTAAATCAAATCTTAACTGACTTGTAGTCCAAGTCAAGATAGCGACTTGAATGTTCAGTAAAGTACATGTGAACATCACACACAATGCAACACAGAGGCTAAAATAAGTTATATACAGACTTGCTCTGCCTAATGACAGAAATCCTTTGACCAGACAGTCATGACGATAGAAAAGAGCACGTGTCAACAACACCACCAAAAAAAAAACAGCCACAAAGGACACACCATGATTTTTCCTTTTGGTTTCTTCTAGTATTGTTAAAATGTGCTTACACTGGCCTCTAAGTATTTTTCTGAGCTCCAATTACTGCCCAAAGGCATCTCTTGAAAGAAAAGTTCATTCCTCCTACTGTCTCTACTCCTAACCTATGTCAAAAAGCTCTTTCTTTAAGAAGATGATGGGATATATATCCAGAGTTGCAAGAAATGTCTTCCTTTTTTTAACAATACTAAGTTTATTATTACACAGGTGTGCTTCTGAAGTGGGGACATTTCCATCAGTTTTCACAGATTTCTATTTAACAGCACTGCCTCATCGAAGCATGTCCTGAAAAGTCCAGTTGAAATGTTTGCAACTATTCAATAGGCGGACATGATAAGAAGAAGAATGCTTGTTCCCAGTACAGATTTAAGAAGAAACATCAACATCTGGAAACCATCCCATGTGGAGTCTTTCCCAACAGCTCCTGCAGAAAAGCTCCTGAGAAAGGACTCCAGTGGTACAGCACAGCAAACTGTGCACTGCTGGTGCCCATCTTAAATCTGCTTTTTGGAACTGTGGAGTGGTTTAGCTCTCCTGCATTTACCTTGAAATCTGTTCATTGTTCCATCAGGGTTCACTCCTGCAACTGCCACAAGCCTTTTGTCACAGTGAGGTGACAGGCCAGTATCAACCTGGGATAATCGACAGGAAAAGGCATATTTAATGCCTGTCTGAGGAGGCTCAGTAGAGTGTTACCAGTGCAGAGACCTTTGCTAATATCCTTCCTATGCTTCACTGTAGACCAAGCAGATGGCAGCGGAGGCCACTGCATTCAGGCCCAGGACTCCAGCAGAGGTGTCTCCATTAGCTTTGCAATTGTCTAGGCTCTCACTGGGAGATCCTTCTACCACTGAAACCTTCAACTGAACATAGCTGCTACACATTCCTAGGGTCAAATAACGCAAAACATATCAGGAAAACTATAAGTCTAAAGTTTAAAGTACTCCTTTCACACTTTTGCTATGAATTTTGTCATATAAATGTGAATCTGGAAGCAACACGTGCTTTCTCTCTTCTCATTCTTTCTTGGCATTTAGGCAAAGCTTCTTACTGCAACTAGACTTGCTTTTCTTTTTTTTTTTTTTCTTAGACTGTAAACTCCTTAAGACAAGATTGATCCCTATGCAGACTGCCTTGCACAACAAGAGGACCAGTCCAGACCAAGGCTTCCAGATGTCATCAGAGCACAAACAAAACAGAACGTTCATGAATATAAATGTTTGCACTGGTATGGAAGTAACGACTGAGCAGATGAGTCAGCTCTCAAGACGGTAAAGGGTCTTTCATGTTCATACTTTCTTCACATATTCAGATGAAAAAACTTCTGTGCTTCCAGCTGTAAACCTTAAATAAGTGACGATATCCCTGCAAATTGCTGGAAGACTCAGGAGTGGCAATTTGCGCATTCAAAGCTTTACAGCTGTCAATTGACATTTTCCTAGCTAATTAGGGCACACACAACCAACGTAAATAAAAGGTACTGGAGCATACATCAAATTTTAATAAGGTTTTGGAAACAAATTGTTTGAAAACATAGCTTCCAAGTTCATATTTAATATACTTATAATGTTTCCAAGAGGGAATAATATTTTCTGTTCTAATTCTATTATGTAAAAATATGTTTTCTCTGCCAGTAAAACATATGGGATAGTTTTTCTGTTGTTAATAAATGAAGTCATGCAGTACAGATTTTCACATTTAGTATTCAGAAACTAAGCCCTTTTTGGTCAAAAACTGGGCAAAAAAATAATCCTAAACAGAAGTTTCCACCATCTTTTCTAAGGATGCATTCACATACAGTATTTTTTCTACAGTCACGAAAGGCAACTGTCATAGGGGACAAACTCCCTTCCTTTGCACGGACCTCCACTCAAGCCAGTCAGTAACAACTTTAAGACAAGGGTTTGCAGAAAGAAATCCTCAGATAGTTTCATGGCTGCTCATCTCAAGGTAAATGAAAGAAAAGAATGACTTCATTTAGTTGAACATACCTTCAAATTGTTTGCTCTGTCAATTCATCAATACCTTAGCCCTGCAAGATGGTATTCAAGTCACATGAATTTCACCCAAACTTTAAGGGCTTTCTTCCAAGTATCTTCCAAGCATCAGCTTGAGCTTTTGTGGAATTCAAAACTAAATCAAAAGCAAGCAGGTTTTACAGAAAAAGTGGACTTCCCTTATAAAGCTAGCATCTAGGCAAAGCTGGTAGGTCTTAACAAATTGAAAACGAGAAATTAGACCACTTCACTATCAGAAATAGAAGGTGCCTTACTTTAGGATGTAAAAAAATCCTGACTGTCAATGCTTAACAAGCATTAGCGAGTGGTTTTGTTCTAAAGAACACCTCTGCAAATATGAAAACCTAATCTACCTTTTGCACCTGGATGCTTTCCTGTGTGACCTACTCTAGGGAATCTGCTTTAGTTGGAGGGTTGGACTGGATGATCTCCAAACATCCCCTCCAACCCCTACAGTTCTGTTATTCTGTGACATCTCCTCAGGGATTACATACATCCTTATCTTTTTCACAGGTTCTCTAAGCCCAGATCAGATCATGCTCCCAGCTCAACCATCCCAGCAACAATCTCTGCAACTCTCTGGTTTCACTCATTCAAAAAGCGAGAGCACAGTGATAGTTTATAAAGAGGAAATTGTAGCATCTTCTGCCTGGTTTTGCAAGATCGTGTGGTTAATTCAACTCAGCGTGAGGGACAACGAGTGAAGTCTTTCTACAAAAGAGCTGCACAAAATGCAAGTTCATTTAATCTTGTTTCTTTACCCACCAATTATCTGCGCTGAAAAATTAACCTTATTTCTTGGAGTAGCTAACTTGTCACCAACAATTACTTGCCCAGATCTGACAATGTGATGATGAAACAGCTGACAGCACTTCCAAGCTAACACAGCCAGACCTAACTCCAAGCACCCTGCAACCGAGGAGGTCTTTGAAACCCGGAGCTAGAAAATTGGAAGCTGTGTTTAGAAAAGAGGCAAACCCAGGTTTATTGGCCTTGCAGGACACAAGCAAGCAGGGCGGCAAGGAGCCAGCAAGCCCCCCACAGCACACACTTGTCTACGCTCTTCCAAAACCAAGGAATGGCCACACAGAAATAAAAGGAAAAGCAGCAGATGAAGCATGTTCACTTCTGATTTTATGAACAAGTTGAGGAACAAACAAACAGAATAAAGAGCGGGTGGAGAAAGGATTCATCTCCTGACTCTTTGTTTCCCCCCCCCCCCCTAAACTGTCCACAGAAATCCGTCTGCTGAAGGAGAGTATGAATGGGAAAAAATCTCACTTCTGAGCCAAGGCTCGAGTCGCAACTGCCGTCACATTTTTGACTGGTGGCCAAACAGGGCTCCATGGCTTGCTTTCATTCTTCCCACTTCCTACTACCTGGGATTTAGTACCAACACCACACAAATCTCTGTGCACTGGGGAGTACCCAGGGATGCGTCAGGGCAGTGGGTGAACGTGTGCTCTCCAGGATGACAGATGTGGGGATCTGAATGCATTTAAGCACCAGAAGTGGGGGATATACCTTACTAAAATGCGTGTCCCTGGGGCTCTGCCATCATGGAATAGCCATGTCCATCTCCTCCCCAGCTGTGAGGGCTGCAACCTGTGGATCCGAAGCCCTGCTGGGGCAGCAGGTGCTGCCTCCAGTCCAGCTCCATCCCGGGCCTGGTGTGAGGACTTTCACAGAGGAAGCCACTGCCAGGGCTGTGAGCTGTGAGCCGTCCTGAGGGATTTGATAAATAAAGGAAAAACAGACGAAAGAAGGGAAAAGCAGCTGTTTGGAAACGAACTGTAAAAACATCTGTAGCGCACCACCGACCTTCCCTTGCCGTGACAGTGGGGGGTTTTAAAGGGGCACAGCTCTGCAGTAGGGGACTGTGGCTCTGCAGCCACACCAACACAACACACGCTGGTATCGACCAGCTCCCTAAAGTTAAATAAGCAAAGTCAGAGGACACAGAGCTGTGCCTCTGCAGTGAGCCCTCCCCTTCTGTATGTGGGGCCATGCAGACGAAGGAAAGAGCTATTAACCATAAGTCCTTCACCATCATCATCCTGAACCTGTGCAAGTACCTTCAGCTAAAGCTCTGTTTTGTTAGTGGCACTGAGGATGGTTTATGGAGGGCTCAGTGGGGTTTTAAATTACTGTGGAAGGACAGTGGCATATGGAAGTGGTCAGTTCACACACACAGACAGCTCCACTATCTGACAACATACCAAATAACATTTAAATCAATCTATTTGGCTTTGGCACACATCATTCCAATGTGATTTTATGCATTTGCTTCATACATAGCAGGAGGAGGGGGGGGGAGAAAAAAAAGAAAAAAAAAAAAAAAAAGATGGTTCAAGGGTCTAAGTAGCTCAATTTATTTTTCAGTAACTAAGTTACCAGAGACTTGTAGGGAGATTGTATTTATTTTCTGAAGGAGGCTCCAAGTTGGCAGAGAGGTCCTTGGAAGTACATATTTCTTCACGTTCTCTTGATCTCAGTGTGTGGAGATTCACTTAACAGCTGTTTTATGTGCAAATGTTTTTTCAGGCATGTCCTCCCCAACCATAAACAGATTTTTAAAGGAAACCCTCTTAAAAGAAGTTAAGAGACAACAAATCTCCAAGACTCTTCTCACCCAGACTTAGAGATGAACAAAGCCCAGAGGGTCTTCAAACCACAGAGGGCTTTGGGTGTATATCATTCTTCTTTTTTTTTTTAATGTTATCAGTTCTATAGTGGATCTCCCAAAACAAAAAGCAACTCTCTGCCTTCCACACAGCTGTACTTCATTCCTTCTCTTTCTTTTTTTAAACACGCACATGCATTCATGGACTTCTGTATGTGAATTATCTATATTAGGTATACCTATATTTAATCTTTCCTTAAAATGACAGGAACAACTAGACTTCTGGCAATGCAGAAAGCAGGAAAGGCAGTCTTTTTCCAGAGCTGCTAAGAAATCATCTAACAATTTGGCTTCTACAAAGCAAGTCTGCCCTAGGTGTGTACACATGTACACATATGGAAAGGGATGGGAAATTCTGGACCGGGTGCAGGCCATGTCTTCTCATCTTTTTCTGGGACATGGATTTAACCAAGAACACTTGGGGTTACTGTTTCTGAACACACTGCAAAGCCAAGGTCTTGCAAAAAACACTTAAAGACACTACATGGTATTACTAAGCAGTTTACGTTAACTTTTCCAGGTTCATCAGAACAAGAGAGAAATCATAGGCTAAAGGTTTGAAACAAAAATGTAATTTGTGTTCCTAATGGAACACAAAGAACAAGAATACCAGCAGAGGTGCAGAATTTTTCTGAAGCACCAAAAGAAAAACACAGAAGAAGGAGGAAAGACAAGAGAGGACCAGCTGGCACCAAACAAAGCACCTT
This sequence comes from Oreortyx pictus, assembly GCA_036925125.1. NCBI lineage: Eukaryota > Metazoa > Chordata > Aves > Galliformes > Odontophoridae > Oreortyx > Oreortyx pictus. The sequence continues at coordinate 80,561,088 of JAUPFR010000003.1, read as the reverse complement.
TAAAACCACCTGGAGAAGGCCAGCAGATCCTGGCTCTGAGGCCCGTGTCCCTCATCCTCTTGTAACAGAGGCAACGTGGAGATTTTTGTCTGCCTTTCTGCTTCCAGGATGCCATTCCAGACATTCCCTCACCTCTGATGGCTGTTATCAGCCCCTCATTGTGCCGAGTGAAGCATCTGTGGAGCCAAGTTCCACATCAGATCTGCAAAAATATCAGACTAACAAAGAAAGAAGGAACAGGGCTAAAAAATAAATAAATAAATAAATCAGTATTAATGCTGGTGCTGTGGTTTGTTGATACAGTGAATACAGCTTAAAAAACCTACTACTACAAATCAAAAATGTGACAAAGAACTAAGATACGTTAAAAATTTCCTCTGGCAGTTCAAGCTTGCCCTTTGCTACCAGTTTGACTTTGTATTGGCAGGCTCCCAGCCAAGTCATCTGTCAGCCTGTGCCTCCCACAGCCAACACAACACCATCATGGAAGCACCAAGGTAACATTAAATCCCACATTGTTCATTCGGATCCAGACTGCACCCTCACTGCTGAGTGATCTGGTTCCAGCAAGAGACCTGGGACAGCACCGCAGTCCTGGCCTGAGTCATCACCTCACATGAATGAGTAGGCCGGACAGTCAACAAAGCAATGATGAAATCTGCTTCCTGCTTTTAACAGTGCCATTACCTCTTCTGTCCCAAGCTGTCAGCCAGCAATTAGGATCTTGCAGGTTGTTTCCATTAGGAGACGAAATCAGAGCCAGGTATAGAGCTGGCAGAAATAAAGGATTTCCAGTTGTCAGGAAATTTTCATTTCTTTAAAGTACAGTTTTAGACTTAGTTGTACATACTCATTTTGCAGCTGGGAACAATGGTCAGGATTGTACCTAAACAAGGATCTGAAAAGTCGTCCTGGCATCCCCTGGATCCACAGACAGCAGCCCAATATATCTCCAGTGAAACAATTCAGGCTCAGCTGCTGGCATTCCTGATTGCTCTTGATGAGTATTTCCTCAGGTTATGTACCTGATTTACAGTGGAATTATCCACATGCTGTATGGAGACGTATACAGCGGTGTTCTCCAAAGTTAACATCGTTTTTTGTAGCACCCCAGTCAAGCAACAAACTTTCATCAAGTCTGTTAAGAACACGCCAAAGTAATAACTGACCACAAGACAACTGAAGGTCTGAGATAAACTGTCTGAAGCACCTCAGAGAAGCAGGTGGAAGAAACAGATCCTGCCTCCTGGAAGTCTACTGGCAGCAGAGGAACAACGTCCAGATTCCTCATGAGTAAACTGGGGAGGGCCAGTGTGAGTCAGTTTCACCTCAAGATGATAGCTTGCTTGCTTGCTGCCTTCAGCAGAGGCAGAGACCACCAAAAATTTCTGAGAGATGCTTGTGTGTACTGGAATTTAATAAGAAAAAGTATTAGAAATTGTCATTTAGCGTCAGTGCCATGACAATTCGCATCACACTTGCTTTTCCTGAAAGCATCCATGAATGATACCTTTTTGAACTTCAACATGTGAAAGATAAAAAATAAAAAATAGTGTCTTGAACTAACATTTAGTTGCAAGTGCTGTCCCTCAGAGAGCTGCCGGTCAGAGTTCTCAGAACTGCCGACCCTATAAGGATCCATCTAGCCAACATATATTTCTGCTTTTGCCAACCTCCACTTGCCAGTTGTCAAAAACCAGCAGTTTGTAAATATCTCAAAGCTGTCAGTTGGCATAACCCATCTCATTTTTTCTCCAACCAATTGCCTGGGGCTGTCAGCTGCAGGCAGCTCACAGCAACTGTTCAGTGGTTGACCTCCTGGTTTTCTAGTGCATGCTAAATCTGCACCTTCTTGTCATTCACATGTACAATCATACCAAAATCTTCTGCTCTTGTGCTTAGCATCAGCAATATGGAAATTTGTGCAGGCTGCTGGACAGGAATGTTTCTTTCTCCTGATTCTGTGATTTGCTCTAATAGTTTTCCAGTACAAACACTTAAAATTCAAAATTCCTTTTTCACTATTTCAGTCAAGTTTTAACCCCTTTTACCGACATCCCTGCTGACGTACTCATTTGTTTCTGGATAACAACATAGAAGGAGGTATAAATACAGTTAAAAAAAAAATGTATTGTGTAAGATTTGTGTTCATCCCTTCTATTTAATTGAAATCAACATAATTAAAAGGCACTCCTATTCTCAGTATCTAGCATCACCATGATTCATGTTTTCCAAGACAAATATTTGGAACCCAGGTCCCAGCAACTCAAACATCAGTATTTGTCTCTCTTGTCAGTAGATTCCCAATTGTCAACTCACTTGATCAAAAAAAAAAAGAAAAAAGAAAAAAAAAACCACAAGCACATTCTTGCAGGCTCCAAAAAAACACACAAAAGCACAAAGTCACACCCAAAATACAGTGTGCCGTGTGGGGACTGGAGCAGCCATGTCCCAGCACCGTGGCTCTATTGGGGCACCCAGACCTCAGGCCCTACACCCAATGGTCATCACTGCCCACATGAGCTGGCACCTACTTAAAGAGTCGTTTCAGGACTTTCTGAATTAGCTGTAAGGTCTCCCTCCAGCCTTGAACCAGAACTTGGCATGAAGTAACCCTGAACCAGGAATGGATATTTTATTCAAAGCAAAACAAAACCTTGAAACAGCTGTTTGCACTTTTTTTTCCTTCTAGTTTAGGTATGTCCAAACCAAACAATCTTGCCTCAAAAGGTTACCATTTGTGTGTGTTCTCATAACCTAAAGCCAGTATTAATAGCGTGCTCACTTTTTTACAGGCCTATAGCCTACCATTTAGGTATAAACTCTTCGATGAACAAGCCTAGAAATTAAATACTGCTACTGGCACTTACATACATATGTTGCTCTGAAAGTAATGCCTCCTATTTACTTCCATGGAAACTACAGCAGATACAAAGAGAATAGTAACATTATTCCATTTAGCAACTTCTCAGATACAAAATGCATTTTCACCAGCGATGAACAAGAGTCTACATGCCATGCTCATGAAAATGTGCATGGCCGTCCAGAGCATGGCTTTTTTTTTTTCTTACTTCACAGTCACCACTGCTGAAACGCACCAGCCATCACCTCGCTGAGCTCTCTTACACAGTTTGGTCTCCATTAACATTCAACAAGCATCAATGAATGTCAACGGGTGCAATTTTTTCTTCATGGAAGAATTCAATTCCACACTTATACTTCATATGCACTTTCTTATCAGACACCATCTTGTCAGACTGCCCCTCTGCTGACATCTGTCACAAAGTGACAAAATTGTAATGGAATATTGGTGGGTAGGTTCAACCTCTAGTGCCATACCACCAACATCCACCTCTGACGTTGTGGGCCACCATAATAAACCAGAAGGCATTACTTTCAGAGCAGCCCTCATATTTCTCACTGCCTGGTGCTGAACCTGCCCAAATGACTAGCATAAAGGGCTTTTCTGCAGTTCCAGCGCAGCTGATGCCCTTCTTCAATCACTGTTGCAATTCCAGTGGAGGAATATTATCATGAGTTTTATCAGAGATATCCTAAGTTGAAAGGGATCCACAAGGATCATCAGTTCCAACTCCCAGACCACACAGGACCACCCAACATTCAAACCTTATTTCTGAGAGCACTGCCCAAACTGTTGATGAATTCCAGCAGCTTGGGGTGTGCCCACAGCCCTGGGGAGCCTATTCCAGGACACAACCATCCTCTGGTGAAGAACCATTTCCTAACCACCAGCCTAATCCTCCCCTGATGCAGCCCCATGCCATTCTCTTGGGTCCTGCTGCTGTCACCAGAGAGCAGAGCTCAGCACTGCCCCTCCACTCCTCTCAGGAGGAGCTGTAGCCACCATGAGGCCTACCCTCAGCCTCCACTTCATATATTTAAGATCCCAGAGTCAGCTAATAAACTAAAACCATATCCTTTACGTATTAAATTATTAGATATAATTGTACTTCTCTAGCCTTCGATAGGAAAACTCAGAACAAAAAATAAATCTGTAGACTCCAAACCCACAAGCAAGGAACAAAAATACTAGATGCCTTGGCAGATGGAAACAGACAATGACCTGAGAAGTTTGATCTTTCTTTGTTTATTTCTGCAGTTGAAATACACTCAAAAACAAAAGCCTGCCAACCCTGCTCCAGATGACAGGTTGTCCTAAACCAGTGCCCAAATGAATCCTCCCAGAAACAGAGACCAGCAGGTGTATGAAGGGACTACTTCCAATAAAATCACCGAACACTGCTCCACAAAAAGCTAAAAGTGAAAGGATCTTTCTATTTCAGTCACTTCATCAAAAAAAAAAAAAAAAAAGCAGCCACTGAAGGCTGAGACTGATCCTTCAGTCTGTTAATCTATACTGAGTAAATCATGCTTATTTACTTTCATGTCTCAGCTTATCCCTGTACAAAGCAAGCAGCTACATCTTAGACCTTCTTGGTCCCTGGTTGTCTGCAAAGTACCTTGGCTAGAAGGTTGTGTATAGCCACAAGCAATCTGCCACGTTTGTTGTGCACTGAATGATTTGCCACAAAGCAGCTAAATCTTTTCCTTAGGTGCACAGTGAATTCACCGTAGAGAAATGGTGCTGGCTCACCTGAAAACCAGTCTGGTACACTTGGAAACGTTCTCTCAGGTGTAATCTCAGAGACCATGATAGGTTCAAAACCATGATTCTTTTCAACTTGTGGCACCTCTGTTCATAAAATCATAGAATCAATTAGGTTGGAAAAGACCTTCAAAATATCATCAAGTCCAACCATCAACCTGACTTTTCAAGTGGCATCACTGAACTATGACCCTTAGTGCCATGCCATAGAATCATAGAATTGCTCAGGTTGAAAAAGACCTTAAAGATCATCAAAGTCCAACCTCAACATAACCATATTACCCTAACGCTAACAACCCACTGCTAAATCATGTCCCTGAGCACCACATCCAAATAGATTTTAAACACATCCAGGAATGGTAACTCAACCACCTCCCCGTAGATCCTATTCCAGTGCTTAACACCCCTTCCTGTAAATGTTTTTCCTTATATCCAGACTAAACCTCCCCTGGTGCAACTTGAGGCCACTTTCCCTCGTCCTGTCACTTGTCACCAGTGAGAAGAGACCAACCCCACTCTCACTGCAGTCACCTTTCAGGTGTTTGAAGAGAGCAATAAGGTCTCCCCTCAGCCTCCTCTTCCCCAGACTAAACAGCCCCAGTTCCTTCAGTCAATCCTCACAGGACATACTCTCCAGGCCCTTCACAAGCCTTGTGGCCCTTCTTTGGACCTGCTCCAACACCTCAATGTCCCTTCTGTATTCAGGTGCCCAAAGCAGAACACAGTACTCGAGGTGGGGCCTCATCAGTGCCGAGTACAGGGAGATCTGTCCACAGATGTCTTAAATGCCTCCAGAGACAAGAACTCCATTACTCTGCTCTTTCAGCTTTTTAAAGTGAACTTTGCACTGGAGAAATCAAAGGTAAGTAGTATCTTCCTACAGGTTTTCATCCTCACTTTACTTTGTGTTCCTTGCACCATGAACTGGAGGACATCAACCAGACCAAGTCATCATCCTGTTTCACAAGATTATGATATAGCCACAATGGGCTAGAGCAAAGATTCAGAGAGCCCAGCATCATGTTCCCAAGGCTGACCTGTAGCACATGCTTAGGAATCAAAATAAGAAAAAGAGAACATACAGAAGGACTGCACACATACTCTTCTATCCATCAGAAGCTTAGTAGCTTCCTGGGAAATGCAGATCATCACATCTAACAGCAACCACTAGATGTGTTATCCTCTTTTTTATTCTCCACTCATACTTCTGGTCTCACCAACATCCTTTGATGATTAATTTCATAATGTAACACTGATGTACATGCACATGGATTCTCTCTGACGGGGGAAAAATAAGGTAAACTGAACATAAACATAGAGTGATAAGAAGATACAGACAGCAAGCAGACAGACCATTAGCTAAACAAAAGTTGGTAAAACAGTGAATACAATGAAGAACAAAATTAATGACAAAACCACATGTGTGGAGATAAAATCTAAGAAAGACAGCTACAGAATTTTTGAGGGGCTGTGCAAGAAGTTATGAAGAGGCAAGATAAACACTATGAAAGAAATGGTTATGCGTGAATTTACAAAAAGAACTGATTTTTCAATTATTTTCAAGAAAAAGCAAGAAATCTGCTCCCAAACTACAGTAACATGGTCATTTTCCTTACATTCTACAAATCAGTTTTGAAAGATGATACTTTTTCCCTGGTGTTTCTCATAGTGCATGAGATGCACATTTTCTGCATATTTGCATTGGTCTAAATAGTTTATTTATGCCCACTCTGTACCTTTCAGATGGTTCTCTCATTATAAACCTTTTCTCGCAAAAAAAAAAAAACAAAAAATAAAAAAAAAAAGAGGACAGCTGCTATGCAGAGATCAACTAACAAAAATAGATTCAAGATACCAACTGCATAGACCTCACTGGTGAGCTGGGCTCATAACAACAACAAAAATTCAAAATTCAATAAATGAAAAATGATATTTTTCATACTTAAAATATTTTCCACACACATAAAAGAAAAAGGCTGGGGACTGTTGAAAAAAAATGAAATAAATTTCTATAAATATTTTCTACGCAATCCAGTAAAAGGATAGAAAAAAACTGACTTCTGACTCTTATTTTTTCTATTTTCTTCCCTCACCTTTCTTATTTTCATTTCTCTTTCAATAGAACTATGAATAATGACCTTAAAAAGCTCTAATTTTAACACTTATCTCTTTTGTTAAAAAAAGTTGTTAATTTTTCCCCAGAAATGACAAAAATGATGCTGACATCCAGCAGTGCATCTCATAACAACTCACTTAAATATAACAACTTTAGTATTTACCAGAACTAATCATAAACAATTTCTCACCAATGGAGGTAAGCCAAATTATGGCTTGTCAGTGCTGGCAGCTACTTCACCACAATTTGGCTTGTAACATTTCAGCCCACATTCCTTCTTTTGGGAAACTTGACCCACTTTACTTACACCTTACAAACAATGACAACGAAAAGTACAAATAGTACAAAATTGAGGAAAAAAATCCAAATTCTTTAACTCTGTCAAAGAAGAAGCAGATATGGATAGATAATGTTCCCATACGGTCTCTTCAGCTATACATCAAAAAAGGGCAAAGCAAACCCTCAGCTAGACAAGGAGAGGAAAGCTACAGAGTTTAACTTCATCACAGAGAGACAACCCACAGCAGGAATCCCAGCATCCAAAGCCCAAGGGTCTCTCACCTTCTTGTAGATGTGCTTCAGATTTATGCTGGAGCACCACTGAAAATCAATGGCAGCAAAGTTATTGTGACTTGCTTTTGAAATTTGTCTGCTTTCATGAAACATTGCTCCTAGAGTAAATTCAACATCTTGCAACATCTTAAGAACACTTTTTAAAACCATGTCATTTCACTACTTACTAAGCCTTTTCACAAAAACATTCAATTTCTGGAATTGATATAATTCTTCAAAGTACATGTGTGCATGTTATAGATCTAGCATATGTATATCCATGCATGTGATTCATCTACCTTAGCAGGAAAACCCAGGTACTGGTACTGCCCCAGTCACCTACAGACATACAGCAGAGCTTTTGTACGAAGTGCATTAATCCAACTTGGTCCAGCTCTTCTAAGTCACGTCTCTCACTACCAGGGTGACTACACCAAGGGACTGGTGTAGAAGGGCTCTTGTTCACACATTTTGCCAGCCCTGCCCACCCACTCATCTCTCCTCATCCCTCCCTGGCCTACATGGGTACCCACCCACAGCCTCTGGCTCCTTTCCACCCCAGCCTGGCTTTCTGCTGGTCTGTGGTTGCCACTAAGGACCAAGGGCCTCATTTACTGTCTGAATTCCTCATTTACACATCAAAGGAACATATTTTGGAGGAGCCCACCACCATCCACACTCGCCCCGACGAGTCTAACACACAAGGGACAGTAATTTCTCTGTGCCAACCACAGGGTGTACAAAGCAAGTCTAGAAGATGCATCTTTGAATGTTTTCTTTGGAACAAAAAAGAGGAGGCCCCAAACCTATGAAGGAAACCTCAGTCTCTGTGTGATCAGCAAACAGGAGACTTGAATGGTAAAACATGAGACAGTAAGGGTGCTACATTGCACATGGTCCCTCACACCCATCCACAAAAATGTGACCGTCTCAGAATTACTTTACCAAATGATGAGCTGTGCCTCAGCCAAACAGACAGCGATCCTCCACTGGGTTCTGCACTGCCTTCACTTGCTGCACATGGCCCACAGCAGACAAATGCAGACCTGAGTTTAGCATCAGCTTCACTGCAAGAGGTGGGATATTATCCTTTCTGATCACCTCAGATAACTTTGGTGTACCTTTCGGCCTATCTAGACTCAATGATTTCACAGTGCTGACATCCAAACAACTACCCGGAGGAGAAAGGCCAGTGAGCCCATACATCAGACGCAGAAAGACTGTGCTCCTCGTGTAGGAGAGCCCATAAGCTCCCCTGCAGAATCTGCCACCTCCTAAGCTGTCCACATCAAACAGTGCAGGAAGGAAATGGCAAGTTACCTAACAGCACAGTGAGGCAGTGATTATGTACATTACACTGAGAATAGCTGTCAATAAATGATCAGAAACACAAACAACCCTCCTGCTCTCCTCCAAGCCAATAGTTCAAACCATCCATCAGCATTTTGTGATCAAATATCCAAGTTCTAAACCCAGACCGCATCACCAGTGCCTCATCTTCTTTTCCAGTTTCACCCCTCCAAGGGACATGGAAGCAAGATTAGGTACAGATGACTACAGTACATGTATATACAAATAAATTTTGTCTGATTCTTACTTGTCCTTAAAGAAAAAAAAAGAATTTCAATATGAAATTCACGTTCCCACATAACTGGGATGTAACACAATTTTTCAAAAAAAATTGTTTAATGTGGGGTGCCACGTATTTATCTGTTAATCCCTGAGCATTCTGTTACTTTATCCTCTGCTATCATTCCTTCACGTCCCCTTAGCCGTCAAGGGCAGATCTGTCTTCTCTGTTCCGTACTGGTACAACGCCCAGCACAGAGCAATTCTCATTACAAACTCCAAGCACTGCTGTAAAAGCAATAGCAATTAAGCTCTCAACTACACAGATAAATTTCTGAAGAGAATGTACCATTTACATAATAACACAAATTCACAAAAATGCTTGTTTCGTGTTGGTCAGAATTGCAAATGCTAAATCCCTAAAGAACTTCCATATTTTACAGAGCTTTTTATGTCGCGCTTGGACAGAACTGAGAAGATGACAGGCTGAAGCCAGCTCTTAATCAAATGCAGATTTACCTATGGAGCACAGACCGGTGATCAGCAAATTACAGCAGAAAATAGCTGTGAAATCAAAACAAATCTTGGCGCTAACCAAATCTCAGCTCACCTGAAGTTAAAATATAACCCTTGAAGAAAACACTTTTCAGCTAGCCATCATTTTTTTATTACCGGTATGTGGGACACTCCCAGCTCAAAATTCCTGCTTCTCTGGGTGGAGACTGATGGCTTCTGAGCCATTTCTTCAGAGTCTGAACCACCCACATCTACCAGGAAAATTTATTGTGATGAATAGACCTATTAATACCAGCTTCACCCCACCCTATACTGCTTCAGAGTATGGAAACTTGGTGGATGTATCTGGTTCTGGTTAGTACACCATGGCTCTCAAGTTTTACAATGGGAAGGCAGGGGAAATGCATAGTATGTTTTATTGTAGTATTTTGGCACATTGTCAAAAAAAAAAAAAAGAAGTAGAAAGTTCTATCTATCAGGGATCTAATTGGCAATCTTCACTCACCATACATTAAAGCCTTCTTCCCTTTGTTCGCAAAAAAAATCAATTTCTCCTTTGTTCTTTACTTCCTTGCCAAGGGAACTGGACAGACCTGATAATCTTGTGTTCCACTGGCAAGAGCAGCCTCAAGTCTTCCCAAGTTCACGACAGAAAGCTCTGTGCCCCCATTTGGCTGGTAATTAATTAAGAAATAATTAAAAAAAAAATCCACTGGAGGAAAGACAACTCTGGTAGCAGTAACCATTGCCTGGCAGGCAGAAGAAGGAAGAGTCCTTCTGTTTTGGTGACAAAAAGGAGAAAATGCAAGGTGTGCTGTATTTGAGAGGCTGGCCACAGCTAATACCTGCCAACTTCAGGACTTAAATGCTGATTTACAAAGCGACAGTTTTGTGAGATGACGAAAAGCCTACACAGATACAGCTTAGAGGAAGACACCCACACAAAGACAATGGCTTAGCTATGAGCTATGTCACAATTACAGATATCGAATTATGGAACAAAGAAAATATAAACCAGCTGCAGATGACAACCATGGTACCAATGGCGCCAATCCAAGCAGAAGGACAGGGGAAGGAACTGAACTGCTTTGGTTATGAAGTAAAGGGCAGGGCCAGTGAATGCAAGAGGAAAGAAAGAAAATACCATAGGGTTTCCAGTCATACACGCCTCTCATAAAAGATGCTCATCCAGGTCCAAACTGCTCAAAAATTTTCTCTCTGTTTGCCTGACATGGCAGGATGTGCTCAAAGGACACTTCTTCAGGGAGGAGTGCGAGCTTCTTTGTAATGCATTTCAGAAGACCGCAATTTTTATCAATGATAGTGTAAATATCATCAAAACACTTGACACCAGACTCAGGCACTGTCAGAAGCAGCTGTCAGAAGCATGATCGTGTCCCACTTCTATTTCTCAGTGATACAACTTCCCAACTGCTTCAGCAACATGCTACTCCAGTTAGAAAACTGTCAACAAAAAATGCGGGCAAGATCAGAAGTGAATAATGTTCCAGTCCTACTTTTCAGAGCAAGAGGAACCAGCCAGGATCATGTGGCAGAGGGTAAAAGTAGCGTTATAGTGACTTGAGTTTCTCTAGGTCACCTGATAGTGCCAATAATACAACTGCCCTCCAGCTACAGAAGACAGGAATGACTGAAAACTTAAATTTCTACGCAAGCAGACATATGGTGGGGATCATGATGGCCCAATAACTACACCTGTTAGCGGCATGAGCAGAAGCTGCAGTGTTATTCAGCTACAGTGGTCAAGAGCCCCAAGCTTGGGCTGGTTCTTCAGGGCACAGATCCTCTGAAGAGTTTTAGGCCATCTTGGCAGAGCTCATCCATTTACTTTAGACCACCAGTAGTTGCCACAGGGAACTGCTGGGAAGCCCATAAAATTAGAGTTTCCTTTTCTTCTGTCAACTGATTAAGCAGTCTTTGCTTGCTAACCTCACTGTAGAGCACTGCTGCCGGCCATTCCAGCAAGTTGCTGTATTACAGTAAGAAAATTGACAATCAGTTGTTAAATTTGATCAAGTATTTTTATTAAGGGAAGAGCATCGTTAAAATAAACTCATAGAAGAAGGCTTTGGCCCGTGTTCAGGAAAGCACTTAAGTGTAAGCCTTAGACTGTCCGTATTCAGGAAAGCACATGCTTAAGTGCTTTCCTGAATACAGATATACTCCTGCCCTGGGGCCTTAAAAGTGCACTAAATAATAAAATTTATTGCAATTTGACTTCACCATTTTCTTGAAATATTTGCTTAGCTGCTGCTTTATTAAGAGCACAGTACCGAAATTCTGTATCTATTTAACAGCCCCTACTACTCACTGATTGCAATCCAAGAGACAGTTAATCTCTTTATGCTATTTCAGTTAAGTTCCATCCTTGCCATTAAACTATATCATTTTCAAGGAAAAAAACAAACAAAAAATAAGAATAAAAAATAAAAAAACAACCTTACGTAAACCAGCTACCTTGATACAGCGCACTTACTGGCCAAATACCATTTGAAATCATTTTGTATAGAGTTGGAGGTCTTCTGAGTTCATTTTCAGTGTTACACAATAAACATACAATTTCAAACTTTATCTAAATTTTTCAAGGGTGATGTCTGAGGTGTTTACTGAGCAGTGACATTTGGCCACTGCTTCTCCAAATAATAATGCACATTATTATTCCAGTAGAGATATCACAAGTCTGGCCAAAAAGTCAAATCTCAGGAAAAGCAGATCCTTCTACCACAGCCAACGTACAGTACCTGGGTTTTGCATCTCTCACAAGACACAGTGTTTCTCTCTTCAAATTCTAGATTTTCCTAAGGAGAAGATGAAAGTGTCAAGAATGGGGGAGAAAAACTGGCAGCACATACCTACACACATCCACAGGAAAAACTGGGAGAGAATGTGGGGGATGTTTTGTCCTACTTGACCATCATTGCTGTAGCTCCTGAAATTAGAACCTGAAACTTATGAAACAAGGCCAGAGCCACTCAGTTTGTTACTGCAGCCAGCATGCAATGAAGCGGGACATAATCATCGCTCTTCTGGATAATAGTTTTTGCCATCCTCTTGTGAAGCATCAGGATTGATCCCGCCTAGAGAGAGAATCCCAGCACCTCTCATGGCAAAGGAGCATGCTGGGACCCAATTATTATACCCTAGCTCTGCACTCCAAGTACACACACAAACACCAAAGTACTGAAAAGGAGGCATCTAAGTTTATTTACATAATCTACATAGCAGAGCAAAAAAAAAGGCTTCAAAGACTGAAACAAAAAATCTGCAGGATGAATTTTCTTCTGTCTACACAAAGAAAAAGCAGCTGAAAATTTAGATGTCCCAACTGTGACCAGCAGGTGCCTAATTAAAGAAATACCCCATGACAGTGACATGGATTTAATTTGTTCAGGTGGCAAGGTTAACAAAATAAACTCAGGGAACTGACATTCCACAAGCACAACAACTTGTAAATGGAGAAAAGGCCAGTCGCAATGAATCACACAACTCAGACAAGCATAGGAAAGTCTGCTAGCTTTAAATTCAATGGTAATTAGTTTCCCCGCACCTTCCAAAAATTCATTTAAAAAGGAAATATGTCTTTATGGTGTAAGCTAAACCACAATCATTTCATTCGTCTGTTATTTCAGTTTTTCCTTTAAGCTTGCTTTTAAAGACAACCCAGACCAGCCTACCCTCAACAGCCTCTTAACACACATCATGCTTAAACAAGAGAATAAAGAACATTATGATCAGTTTTCCTAGAGCAGGTCATCACACGAAAAACATAATAACATCATTTCCCTTTTGGCAGCTCTGCCAGATGTTCCTCCCAGGCACTTTTGGCCAAAGCTTGAACATCACATGGACACTGGGGAGATGAGAATGCTCCTGAAATGGGACAAAACCCAGAAGATCAGACAGACAAACAGGCTTTTGTGATGGAGAGCCTTCCTGTTTCCTCATCTCCATCATTTGGCCTAATGAAGGTGGTAAGTCTCTCACTCCCATAAACCTTGACTCTTCCATCACAGCTCCACTTTCACAGCAATGTGACGCTGTTACAAGTGTTTACAAAGGTCTGAATCATGCAGGCTAGGAGACATAAAATAAGAGGTAAAATGACCCCAAACTGCATCAACTAGAGATGCAGTTTCATCCAGCTAAAAACATCGTTTTTAGACAACTTGACTCTGCCAGGCATCATCCTTCAAGCTCACTTGTATGCTCCTCCCCCCAAGACTGCAGGGGTGAGAGCAAGGACCCATGCCAGTTCAACTCACTCCTGCCCAGCTTGCTCCTCCTGCCCCCAGGATTTCTCCTCCTCCTCTGTGGCCATGTAGTCAGACAGAATGGACAGCTCATTATAAGTTATAAGATGTACAAGGCACACCATGACCAACTACAGCATTTGCTTTGACACCAGTGGAGCCTTCTTTATTTTTCTCACGATATTATCAGGTAATTTAAGGCTTTCTTTGCAGGACTCTTCCCCAGTTGTGCTCTTCATAGTAACTCCAGCCCAAGAAAACTGGGGCTGCTTTCATAGCCCATCAGCTTCAAATCACACCGATTCCTTTTCTCCTTGAGTACAGCTTGGGTTTAATCAACCAGAAAGAGCAGAAATGGTAATGTGCATGCTTCACACCACACATACTACTGACAGACAAATACTCTGCAACTCAAAGACAATGTTTTCCAACAGTTTACACTGAAATTCCTTTGCCTGGGCTGCCTGGATAACTAAAGACCTTCAACTCAAGCCCGGGTCAGTAGATCATGTGCAGTTCTACAAAGGATTCCCCACAACCTTCACCTTGATTCTTTGGGTGCCAGCAAGCATGAAGGAGCTGACAGGAGATGCTTGGCAAGCCCTTACTGTAGCAGAAAACAAGGCAAAACCAATGTGCATCTCTCCTATGGCTGCTTCAACATTATCATGTGGAGAGGTAACAGTGAGCCCTCCCAGGAGACTGTGGCAGACCACCAGTGAATGGCCTTTTTGGATTCAGGAATGAGTAATTGTTTACACGCATTTCTGAAGTGGGAAACTGATACTGACCTAAGGTGACTTCCCACAGAGAAGAGGGCAGTGGGACAAGGGAATACATGGAGTGGAAGAGCAGCAAGCACGTCCATCTAGGTCATCACAACCTGGGCTTAGTGCACAGTCCCTATACTTGGCTTTGTATTAGTTTGTATTGGCTAAGTGCAGGTTTTGCTGTCTTTACTCTTCAAATAGCATCAGTGAAATCTATGAGACTGTTTGCATACTATACCCTTTACCTGAGGTAACTACTGCCCCTGAGTCTGGCACTAGGCAGTACTTTCAGCAGGAGGAACACATTAGAAAGCCACTGTTCAGGGTCAAAGCTTTCAAGGTTTCTCACTGTTCCTTCACATTTTTCTTTAGTTTTGTAAAATTTTAGAAAATTTAGCTTAATTAAAAATAATCCATTTGTTTGATCATGATCTCTCTCTTTTAATTGCTAAGAGGACCTGTCGTATGAATCCAAGTTTTATGCCACCTCAGACTGGTGCAGTCCGAAGCCAAGAATATGTATGTTGCTAGCTGGAAAATAAAGTGCCCTTGATTCGTAACTTTATTTTGGACAGTCAACTCCAAGTTATTAAAAGCCAAATTCAGTAGTGAGAAAATATATATAGCTTCAGCTGTTTTGTGTGGGTTTAAAGTGGTATTTGCTTTATGAGTAAGAGATTCAATAATGCATGTATTTACATAAAAATAGTTTTGACGTTTAAGTTAACTTCTTGCCAAGCTGGTGCAAAAATGGAAATGTAAAAAGCGTAAGTGCAGAAATGAGCCCCTATGCTCTAAGTCTGCTATTTACAGGTGATTTTTTTTCTTGGCAATAAGAACTGAACATACCATTTTATAGCACTAGACCTAGCCACTCTGAGTCAATTTAGTGTTTGTGGAAAGTGCCGGACTGACAGTTCACGAATTAAATTCTTCATGCCAGAATATAGTTTCATAGGGGCAACAGCAAAGAGAGTTTCTAGAACTAGGGGCACTGATGTGCCTCAGTCATATTCAGCAGACATGACAAAATTCCAGATAGCACAGTTGAGTACATGTCAAGTCAAACACCCCGTTATTTCTCAAGAGCAAAGAGGCTTCTGGAGAGGTAGCACCACCACGTGTCATGGGAAAGTATGCAATGAAACAACTTATGCAATTGGAAGTAAAACCCCAGACAGCTACAATATGCCTGACACTTTCAAACTGGAGCTGTTCAGAGGAAGAACCCTATTTCACCTAACATTTTACCTACGCAAAACTCATGTAGATCTGCAGAAAGTGATTATTTGCCACTCTCAGGGCTTACCTGTCCAGACTCTCTGGAAAGGAAGAACAAGCAGCAGAGAGCCACAGGCTAACAGCAACCTGCCTTGCAAATTGCAGAGCCCCGAGCAGATCATGGAGCAGTCAGGACCTCTATCTCAGCTTTACATCCTCCCAGCAAGACATGTGACGCCAAGCTGTCCAGGGAACAGGCAGATCTCTTGACAAAATGTTCTCAGAGTTTTGTCAGAATTTTCACTTAGACCTTGTTCACTCAGACATTTTCAACACAAAATGTACAGACAAGTGTATCTTACAGGAGGATTCACTAACGACTCCTCCCACAAATGATACTTGGTGATCTTCATGTTGCCTTATCTATTCCATTGCTTTTCACCTGAACTCTCTCTCTTCTTTAGCCTTCTCTTTTCTCAAAGAAAATCTCTTTAAACCTCACTAAGGGTAGGTGATGTGCAATGTGACATCAAGGACGTTACTTCACTGCATCATGGCAAGTCTACAGGAGGTATCCTGTGCTAGGGATGACCATACAACAGTGTGACTAAATAACTGATGTGATGGACAGAAGCAGTTGGAAGCGGTCTTTTCTAGTAAACTTAACCAAGACTGCTCCTTACTTCTTTTTTCCCCAGAGCAATTAGTCAGCTCAAGAATGTCAAAATATATAACTAGGCAGGAAGACAAATTACAGTGTAAGTGCTGCTGCATATGCCAATGACCTACCAGGCTTGGCCCCAAGGTTTCTGATGTTTGAAACCTCATGTTCCCTGTTCCGTAATGCAGGACTTCTAAATACATTTTAATAAAGACAAAATGACAGACAAATCTCCCTGCACAGATCCATCATAAATATAAACAAATATAACAAAGCCCAGATGACCAAACTGATGACATATTGTTATGAAAAAGAGTAAAATAAAATATGTACACATAGATTTGTTAAGCCTTTTGTCACCAATTCAGACCCTTTTGCAAAAGTTCACAACAGTTGGCTCATCAATACTAAATACTCTGATGGTCTCAACTAAATGGTCTGGCAGCTAAAAAGTCATCTTCACATTCTAGCCACCCTAAAGCACCATAAGAAGATGAAAACGCATCAACAGAAACAATTAATCAGAGCTGAGGATAGTCTTGATCCCTACTGCAGTCTCATACGTTACATATTTTTTCTGCCGTGATCTCACAAGCAATGCATCACTGTTTTTAACCACTCTGAGCACTGATTCTACACTCAGCAGCTGTGTTTGTTTACCGGGCTAGAAATTAGCACAGGACAAATGGACTTCATCCAAATAATTTTATTTTTATTTTTTTTTTTTTTTGCATTTTCCACTACACTTCACAATATATTGGTCCTCATAGTCCAATTTATATTTGTCACTGACACTGGCCAAGGAGAGTGGATAAGCAAAGGTAATGCTCGCTAATACTGCATGGGGAAGCTTCTTATTTCTCCAAATGCAAGCTGCCTACTAAGCAGGGTTCAGACACATGTAGCCAGGGAAGTATACTACTATATTGTCCGTACTTTTTCATTGCAAATGTAAAGAATGTCATCATAATCTATCCTGTACTTTGTGATGAGCCAGTTCAGTGAAAGAGATGAAATCTGATGGTACTTTGCTCTTAAAGGGATCTGTCAGTGCCCTTCACACTAGTATCTGAGCTCCCAAAGCCACTTCCAACAGACTGTAAGCCAAACTTCAGACAAGACAGTCCTAAAATATTTTCCCCTTTCAAATCCACATGTTTTGTAACAGACAGTTACTTAAAAGCAAATAAACATGCAGCCCTCAGCCTCTATGTATTTTTACCTCCTTGACAATTTTCTTCTAACAGAGTTGAAGGAATCCTTTAGTCTTAACAGCAAGGATTGGGTTGGAGGGGACTTCAAAGATCATCTAGTTCCAGCTCCCCTGATGCAGCCCAGAATATTGCTGGCCTTCCTGGACACAAGCACACGGCTGGCTCATGTCCAGCTTTTTGTCCACCAGGACTCCCATGTGTTTCTCTGCAGGGCTGCTCTCGAGGAGCTTTTCTCGTGGTCTGTACACATATCTGAGACTGCCTCCACCCAAGTGCAATACGCTGCACTTGGCCTCACTGAACAACATTAGGGTGGCATGGGCCCACTTTTTGAGCTTGTTCAGTCCCTTTAGATGGCATCCCTTCCCTCTGTCTATTAACTGCACTGCTCAGCTCAGTGTTGTCAGCAAACTTGCCGAGGGTGCACTCGATCCTATCATCTGTGCCACTGATAAAAATGTTAAAGATTACAAGTCCTACAACAGACCCCCGGAATACACCATTGATTACCAGTCTCCATCTGGACACAGAGCCATTGACCACAACCCCCTAGCTGTGACCATCCAACCAATTTCTTATCCATCAAATAGTCCGCCCTTCAAACCCATATTGGTCCGAATGAGAGATACAGATGTGCTGCAGAACCATGTCAAACACAGGTAGACAACATCAGTTGCCCTCCCACCAATACCATCACTTCACGATAGAAGGTGATCACCAGATTTTCTCCTATCCCATTTTCCAATAAACACTTAAAGAGAAGTTACTGGACTCACTGGGATGCGACAATGAATAATCCTGCACTAGCTCCCAGACTCATGCATGTAAATGTAATTTTAAACTTTTGCCCTAATTATTCAGAATATTTTTGTGAGTGACCCCTATTTATGCCAGAATTTACACAACAGATAAACACAGCATGCATCAAGCTGTAGTTTACAGACTGTTTACATCTTCCGCTCTGCTACAAACTCTCCAGTCCCATCTTATAAACTGAGTTATACAGAAACTACTAAAGAGCCTTCCAAGCAGCTGCCGAAATCCCGGTATTCAAACAGTTTCTCCACACGAATATTCACTACCATCCACTAGTTTACCACCATCCTCATCAGGCACCCCACTGGACAGAACGAGGTTTAAAGCACTATGAAACGTCTTGACATTTTTATTTTCTTGGAACAGTTGAGGGGCATGTCTTTTCTAAGGGACTGCATCTCACTATTTTTAACTTTGCTGCATACAACAGCAGCAAATATTTATCTGAAAATTCCAAATAATAGTAATTAGGACGTTATGACATCACAAGACACGTGAAGAACCCCGTCAAAGTAATATATTGCACTTTGCTGTGTAATTATGTTATGTTGGAGCAGAGCATTGGAAAACTTAGTATAATCATTAGCTGAGCGCTGAATGTTTTGATTGTCAGACAGGTTGTATATGATGCAAATATATGACTCAGAAATGATTTCACATAAACATTTTGGTAACAGTAATCTGACTCATAACCTCCAACATAGAAAATAACAAGCTTTGCAAAACATCTGTGCACTCGGAGCAACACAGCCTTGCAACAACCTCCAAAACCTTGTAGTGCTGAAAAATGAGGGTGCGTGGTCCCTGAAGCGGAGAGGTGCTGGAATCCACCCTCCTAAATGCATTGAAGTACGGGGGATTTAGAGAGCAAGCCCACAGCAGAGGTTAATCAGGCTGCAGTTCCCACCGGGGATCTGCCAGAGAACTGCGATATTTGTGCTGTCCGACAGACTGCCTGGTGGGTTTGCTTAGTTTAGGTCCACATTTAACAGGGAAAGCACAGGAGGGAAGGTTTGTTGTTATTCTACCCGAAGCCTTGCCATGTCAAGTATGACACAATGCACAATTCATCTCCTATTTATTTTCTCATTCATTAGGAGATGGACAGCTTCTTTCACTGCCCCTTTCTGAAGACAAACGTACAGTCTTGAGTGACAAGGAGGATTTACCGTCTGTTATTTCAGAGGAGGTTTGCCATGTTTATTCTGGAAAGTGCCATGAGTTAATGAACTATCTCTTCAAGCCCCAGTGAAGCCAAGCTGCCAGCTCAACAGCTGCCAGAAGCAACCGAATGTTTTGGGACCCCATAAAATTGTTTTTACTGAGACTAGCGATAGCAAAAGCATCAGACAGACCCAATGCCAATAGCTCCTGCAGCATAAAGGAATCATTATAAGAGCTTCAGCCATTACACTGCATTTTTTTCAGAGTTCCGTAACAAAACTATCAGCTAACTCAGAACATCTGCTTTTAGCCTCCCCACAACATGTATACCACTTAACCCAAGCACACCACTTTCAGGTTACCAAAAAGTAACCAAACCTTTCCTTGGCTCTACAACAGTTTCAAGTGAAAAATGTGAGAGTTTGCGGCCTTTTTCACCCCCCCCCTATTCAACTTTTCTTGGATGCCAGCGTATGCCCAAACTGCAGAGCTTCAACGCACACATAAAAACAGAGTTATTTGCAGAACAGATTCAACTATAGCTCACTTGAGGGACATTAAGAATAGAACAACATTCAGACCTAATCTTTGCTCTCCAGACGTTGGTATACATTGAGAAAGCCCTCAAAATTGGGGAGAACTCAGAGCAGGAGATGACTTCAAATCTCTTCCCTCCTGGCCTGGTTCAGGGTGGCCCAGCTATTCCCATGGCCATGCAAGCCCACCTCTGCCACATCCCACCTACTCCCATGGGACTGAGCAAATAGACACTGTGAATGATCAGACACACTTGAGTTCAGATGGCACGCACAAAGACAAGCTCAGATGAGGAGCCATGTGCCCAGTGGAGGGTGCCCACTGAACATCACACAGAGCCCGGGAAGAAGGCTTACTGCCAGGAAGGGACAACGTGCACTCAGAACGAGAAACTGTGGTCTCCGTATGACTGATGCCCAAGGAACCTGAGGTGAGATGCAGCTTGCCAAGTAAGAACGCAGTGTGAGATGCCTGGACGCCTGCCAGGCCAGTTATGCAGTTTTGTAGTTAGATCACAGCAATAACCTCATAGACCTCATCACAGTCCCCAGGCCTGGTCATGCCCTCTGAGCCTCAGTCCAGCCGTTCAGAAAATGAGTCGAACAGCCATTACATTTAGTCAGAGCGTGCTGTAAGATTTCATAGAGTCATCAAATGGCTTGGGCTAGAAGGGACCTTAAAGATCATCTAGTTCCAAACCCCACAAGCAATTCAATGCTTATGAAGTGTTTTCAGGCCCTGGATAAAAGATAGAGTCATATCCTTGCATTGTTGAACAGACGAGGAGCCCTCCACATCCTGCAGAATGGAACATTTTTGGAGAGGACGGCTGCTACAGTCATTAAAGCGTAAAAACCATCATATGCAAGAGACGAAACACAGACATCTCGAAGTGAAAATATCTCTTGTCCTGTGTAAAGTATGTGCATTTTCTCTCCAGATATCTTTTCATAGCATAAGTAGGAACTTCCTTACATAAGATAACTTTTTTTTTTTGCTTCCTTTCTTTCTTCACTCCCTCCCTTTCTTTTTTTTTTTTTTTTTGAGGGGTGGGGGTTGAGAGGGGGAGGGAGGAAGAGAGGAACTTTTTCTAAAAGAAAGGCAATGAAAGGGCAAGCCAAAAGATTCACAGTCCCTAAAGCTTGCAGAACATACAGTGAATTTTGGCAGGACATGCATGTTTATCCTTTTCATATGCTGTTTAAATTATTTTTATAAACAAGCCACTATCTTGCATAGCCACTGCTTGGTCCCTTTCATGTCAAAGACGTTTGATGTTACAGTAATTAAGTAAAAGCGGCTGAATGCCTGAAATTTGGTCTCAGGATGATGGGTTGTGGGCACGAGAGATTGCTGCTTTTCTACATTGAAAGGTTTATTCTCCAGACTTCACTGTTTCAATCAGGCACCTGGATTTCGGACATGGCAGATCAAATCTTTGCTCAACTACAAATTACACACTCTGCTTAAATTGTAGAACTATACTCCCACCATTCAGCACTAAAAATTGTGTACAGCTGTGATGTGCTCTGCCATGACAAAAGCGTATTTAGTAACAGGAGCCACTACCAAATCAATTCTGTCTGTTCACTATAAAGTTGATACTTAAAAATGAGCCTGCCCCTTTTCTCACTCATGGATGTAACCGGGATTGAGAATCTTCTCAATCTCCACATCTGCTATTGAGATTTTAAAAGTGTGGCCTGGTGAAATGCTGCTCAGTGTTCCTCACTAACCCACAGAGACATGCCTGAGACATAGATTTGATCCCCAGTTCTCAGGTGCAGAAGGGGACCTGCACACTGACCCTTTGCAGTGTGAGGCTCCGCATCCTCCCCAGTGTGCAGTGCCTCAAGGTATCCTGCTTCTGGGATTCCCCAGGGAGCCAGATCCTGGCAAGGCAAGCAAGGTCAGAGGGAAGCTAGCAGAGGAGCTTGAGTTTCTCATTATCTGCATGCAAGCACACTGAGGAACAGGGCTTGGCATCATTATGGAAAAACAGGTATTTTAACAGAAACCTGCTTTGCATATAAAGAAGAAACATTTCACATAAAGGTAGTGAAATACTGGAGCAGGCTGCCCTGGGAAGCTGAGGATGCCCTATCTCTAGAGTTGTTCAGTTTGGACTTACACGAGGCATTGGGCAACCTGATCTAGCAGGTGGCATTAATGCCCACAGCAGGGGGACTGGAACTGGTTGGGCTCTGAGGTCCCTTCCAACCCAGATCATTCTCAGAGTATATCTCAGCTGTGCTTAAGCAGAATTAAAGCCCCAAACACATCTTTATTCCCCTCATTACCATTCTTCTATCAAGGTTTGAAAAGTATGTAAGTTAGACTACAGTAAATGTTCATATCTAAACAGCTTCGTAATAAATTCAAAGTCTATGAAGATAGAGGCAGAGAAATACTATGAATTTTGTATGTGCTTGTTAGAGTTCAACGTTTTTTCCATCTCCTTTGGACAATTTTACTCCCAGAAAAACGACAGGGGCTGTCTGCTGACAGTTCTATTCTCCCTGAATCATCTCAAGCAATCAGGAAACATAATGATGACATTCGGCACCTCCATTTCAGACAAAAACTACAGACCCTTTTCATCGCCACCTCTTTGCTTACAGGTATGGGTATCACAGTTCGCCCACAGGCTTTAATCTGTTCTCATTTTCACACGCTCCTTGTTGCCTGGTGTGAAGCTAAAATGACCACGCTTCAATAGACATTATGTCACCCTTTACACCCTTACACAAACACAGCATCTAATATCCTCACCATTTACACCAGGTGCATGTAATGCAGTAAATGACAAGATAAGAATATTGCCTCTGCAACACAGCGTATTTAATAGCTTGATTAAAAATAAATAAATAAATAAACCTGGTTCTCCATTTGTACCTATTAAGATTTTGGTTTGATCAAATTCATCTAGCTTTCAAACAGCTGACTCGTGTCTTTCTCACTGCAGATGACCACTACACTATACGGAATAAGACATCTTTGGAATACTGTTTGAAAAACACTCTCATTTATTATTGGGAAATTTGACTTCTTCCGAACAAGTGCTAAGTGTCCCGATTAATTTGTAAAGCTATTCAAGCCATCACGTACATCTGCACTCGGAGTATATTTCAAATACTGTGCTTCTGTTTTCACTTTCAAAATGTTTTTATTTATACACTAATATTTGACCTATGAATATTCCAAGTTTACGCAGAGCCAACTATTCTACATTCTGGTTATACTGAGTATTCGTGCAAAACACCAGGTGATATC
The DNA here is from genome assembly GCA_036925125.1 of Oreortyx pictus. Lineage (NCBI taxonomy): Eukaryota > Metazoa > Chordata > Aves > Galliformes > Odontophoridae > Oreortyx > Oreortyx pictus. Next base: position 80,537,781 of record JAUPFR010000003.1, on the reverse strand, counting down.
ACTGGATATTTTTAAGGGGAAGGTTCATAGGAAGGCGGTTATGTATTCTTGTGATTAACACCACAGTGGATCAAAACAGTCATGTCTAGCTCTCTTAAAATACAGCTACTGTTTTAGTTAGCAGAACACTTCGGCTCTGTCTAAATTATACTTTTTTTGCCAAAAAAATCGCACTGTTGCTACCACTGATTCAATTCTGTCATTGTGCTGCGACGAACACTGCAACATTAAAAAAAAAAAAAAGAGCTGCAGGCAGTTCTGTCAAAATCTGTGCCCTTAAAAACACAGCTATGATGTCTTGAAAAAGAAAAAAAAAAAAAAAAGAGAGATGGTATATATATTTTTTCCCTTTAGAACACAGCCTAATAACCCACCCAACCCTACACAGCCGTCTCCTGACCTGGGAGCTGAGCTTACTGAGAGTTCAGGAAATGCTGGCCCCAGTTTGAAGTCAGTTTTATAAATTGAACTCCAGCATGACCTCTGCAATCCCAGCAGGGCTCATCTCAGTTAATTAAGCTTTTCTTTCCACTGCACAGTTCCTGTGGTAGCTGTGTCCCTGAGCTGTCCCCAAAGCCATCGTTCCAGGAATCAGCTTCAAGTGCAAGCCACGTGGTCAAGGAGTTCCCTGGCACAAGGAAGTCTGAAAGAGAACTCACTGCCAGGTTTTCACACATATCAAGGCTACAGAATCACAGCCCAAAATGCCCTCTCCACACACCAAATGGGAAACCTTGGTATGACCTAGTGTCATCCTCTGAACCATGCACATGGAAAAGACTGGATCCTGACCCTAGTCCTCCAGGCTCTGGTCTGATTCTTTGAAAGCAAATGGGAATCTCTCAACCACGAGCAAATTTTCACATCCATACAGATCATAGAATCCCAAAAGGCTGGAGGATGGAAGGGCCCTCGGGGTCCATCTGGTCTGACCCTTGCTCCAGCAGCAACACCCACAGCAGGGTGCCCAAGACCATGCCCAGATGACTGCTGAATATCTGTATACTGTCTGATCTCTGTTTCACATCACTATATAAGCAGCCAAATGGAAATGCTAAACTGTTAGTAGGTGGACGCCACTTAGGAGCAGTGCTGTGCCACTGCTGGGAAACAGCAGAAACACACAATGGGACTGTTTATGTATTACGTAACTCATGCTTCCTTCTAATGCCACGCAAGTTAGAAATGATGCAAGATGACTTAAAGAGAACTGTGCCTCCACAGCATGGAAAGTCTAAACACCACCTTCCTTCCTCCTAAATCACAAACACCACTTAAAAGTTTACACTTAAAACTGCAAGAGGGTGCACCACCACGGCAATGGGCTGGGTCAGGCTCAGTACAGACCTGCAGCTCTTCAGCAAAAGCTGCAGCATGAAGGCCCTTCAGAAGCTCAGCACAAGACATCCATGGCAGCTGCTCGAGGGATCTACCTGCTGATGAGACATTCAGAGGAAGGGAAACTTGGAAAAGAATGCCTTTTTAGAAGAAGAAGGCTGGCTGCAGGTTGCTTGCACGGGGAAAAGAATTAGGAAGTGCTGCTTTTGGATTTTCAAAAAGTAAATCCACACCTGGGTTTGTATTCCAACAACTTTCTATTCATTTATACATATATAATTTGTCTTGAATTGATCAAGAACCCTTCGGCAATTCTCACTTTTTCCAATTACAATCACTTTTTTCTTTCTTCCTCTCACCCATATTTAGGATAATGTAAACTTTCAACCCGTGAAAAACTTTCGAAAGAGTTCCCAGCTTGGGTGAGTCCAGATGACACTCAAACACAGACCTCCACTAACTTCAATACTGCAGGTCTTGATCAGAAGCTGCTCCTGGAACCACACATCTGTCAGTCCTCCTGTGCAAAGCAGAAAGATCTCTTAAGTCCCTCAAATTCTCTACTTGAAGAAGCTAAGGACTTTTAAAAAAGCACCCAAAGGATGATGGAGGACCGCTTGCCTTTTCTTTCATCCTGCCATCCTTCAGCCGGCAGCCAGCAAGCAACAACTTCAGGGAGATTACATACACAAGGGTCTTCGGCTGCATCAGTTGAGCAGCAAAAACAAAGCTGATCTCTGATGCCTGGGATGCGTCCTGGCGCTGAAACCCAGTGTACTAGGTTTGGCAGACATCTGTAAACTCATTCCCATCATCAGTTCCATGATTTCTAATACTGGCCTGCTCCAGACACACGTGGAGGATGCTGTTTGCATGCCGAGAGCAAGGCTTTGCACAGCCAGCTGGCAGCATAGCCAGATACGCAGCATCACACACTCCCGTTATTCCCTGTGAGTAGATGTCTTGACCTTTACAACATGTGGCCAAGAGTATAAACAGATGGGATGACAGTATGAATGGTGTGGTCCCGTTGCTACAAGCATATAATGTCCCTGATACATCTTTGTTGCCAAATTCCGTATCCCCTGACACCATGTGTGATACCACAAAAAAAAAAAAAAAAAAAAAAAAGACAGGTAGGCTGATCAGATGCCTCAAATAATAATAATAATAATAATAATAATAATCTGCTTTAGAAATGAACTTGGAGTGCTTTAGTACTGCTCCCTTCCTATGAAGAGCCATAGTGATTGTGTGTAAGTGCTTGCTTGCCATGGATTTATGCAAGATCATTCCTAGAAGTAAATCTGGTAGATGACTGCTGCCAAGAAAGGATGAAGAGATGGCTCAGAAGACACCACATCCGTAAGCTACTGTTTGCAGGCAAGGAGAGAGAGCATATTTGCACAGCCAGCCGTGCACTGGCCTGCTGGCACTGAAACGCAGCACTCTCGCTCCCAGGTATGTGAAGCCACACAGGGAAGACAGGGATTGCCTGGGTTTTACGGATTCCAGCATTCAAGAAACATTTCATCACAGTCACAGTTCAAATCGTGCAGAAGGGCTTAAGGGATGGTTCGGGTTTTGAGAGAAAGCAGAGAGCCTTTTCTCCCCCAAAAAAACATACAGTGAATTTATGCTGGTAGCCTGCTACAAACACACGTTAATAATAACTCAGCACCATGCTTCAAAAGTGCACTGTCTGTGGTGCTTGCTCCTGGAATTTTGATTGGTTGAGACTTCCCTTGCATTGCTATTTAGCTGTTGATACCTTTACACTGGAGCCGTAGCAGAGATCCACAAAGACTGCCATTGAATTCCCTTTCCTTCCTTAGAAGCACACATCTTCTTCCCAGTGTGGATGTCTGGATATGGACTTGTAGGTGATGGACCAGATAAGCTTCTTCCCTGTCTTGTCCCACATTGTTTCTCTCATTATATAGGGAGTAATTCTGGACATGCTTGAAGTAGCAAAGCCTTTGAGGGTCTTGTTTCTGCTGCTACGCGTGGCACACACTGCTCTCTGAAGTTACCAGCTAGCAAAATATGGACTGGAGAACACCTTTTCACTTCAGCAGTGAGGATTCAGAAGAAATCAAGGAGACTTAGGGCAGCCACAGCCCCCAGTCAAGCCTACAGCTTGGTCCACATGCAAGTTCACTGCCCTCATCTCCCTGAGCTTAGAGAGCAGGGGATTGCTGAGTGGAGCTTGGTGCACCTCTCACTCCAGTGGCCCTAAACGTAAAACAGAGGGACACTAGTCTGAGCCTAGCTGTCAGCTCAGCATCACTCCTTCAAGGAGGGATGTCCGTGCCAACCCCAAGCCATTCCAAGAGGATAAAGTCAAGATAACCCCACTAGTGCCACGAGGAAAACCTACTATACAAACAGGAAACATTAACACAGTTTCATTTTCCCCAGTAGCACTGTATCAAGACATGCCCTCATCTACATTCGTATCAAGGATGCTCCTGAAGAGGAACAATTTCATAAGTTGCTTTCTGATCCATTGTGCCCCTCCTGCATCACAGCTCCTGCTGTACAACCATACCCTCAGCACAAAATTTAGGTACTCTGGCTGGTCTGATAAGTCTCAGAGAGATCAAAAACACATGTGCTTCTATCCGAGTTAAACATCTAGCCTTCTTGAGTGGGAAACTGACAGAAACATGAGTTTTCTGAGCGCTTTATCCCAGGGAATATGCCTGAAATAGATGCTTTGGGGATTGTCTTCCCATAGTAGGAAGCAGGTTTACTTGCCGTAACCAGTATTTTATATCAAAATTTTTTTACTGGTATCTAGCTCAACAAATGAAATCCTTTCTCCAGATTAGCTGAACTGGTTTGAATCTTGTGCGTCTCTTCACTTGTAAGAGGAATCAACACTTACCAGGTGTCTCACAAAGCCAAGTGCTGAGCACACCCTAGAAAATGTGTATTCCCCATGTTTCCCTGAAGTCAGCCCCTCAGGGAAACACTGCCTACACCTTTCAAGTCCACACAACCATGCAGAACCTGCAGCTACCAGGTGAAGCAGATCTGTGCTGCAGCAGATGCAGTACTGGAGGCGACAGACCCTTGCAATTAAAAAAAAAAAAAAAAAATGAGGGAAAAACGTCTTTGGTGGCTGTCACCTCAGTAATGGAAGGGCAACTCTTTGAGGCTGGACACAGGCAAACCTTTTCAGAACCAGAATCAAACCTAACAGAAGTGATTTCAGGGGGCATGACCCTGCATAGAAATTCCCAAATCAAACACTTCTGCTTATAAGGACGCATCAGCCATGAGCATACCCTCCATGGGAACACTCGATGGCCTTGAGGTCCGGGTTTTTCCCTTTCTGCTCTGATCCCACCATCTGTGGCTGCGTTTTCAGACTATGCCCTGATCAGCCACCCTGAAGCATTAAGGCTAGCTCCCTCCCATCATACCTTCGCCTTCCATACCACAACACAACCTCAGGCTTCCTCCACTCTTCCAGCACGAATGACTGTTTGGTGGAAATGCAAACATTGAAAAAGAAGAAGAAGAAGAACGGTTCCTCACGTGTCAGAGGAGCTCCAGAAAAACAACTGAACCATTGTTTGGTTTCCATCCGTGGATCTGCGAACGCGTTGGTAACAAACAACCGCGTTCAATGACATGAAAGTTTATGACTCGGAACGTGGAAGTCGGTGAGAAATTTCTGCAGTTGATTCATACTTCCTGAGACTTGGAACCAGCGTTTCTACTGCACTGCTCTACTATGCTACGGGAGTAATTTCCCTTGCTGTTACATAAGCGTCTAGACCCAAACTATTAGAGCTGATCGGAGTCGTATGGATGATTTTATTTTCCAAAAAGCAAAGAAAAAAAGAAATTAAAAAAAAAAAAAAATCCTTCCAGGTCTGCTGTCTAACGCTGCTCGCTGGCTGCTCCGTTATGCAGGGAGCTACACACCAACAAACGCTGCATGCCCACCCACGTCTCTCCCTGAAATCAGACCCTCTCTAGGAGCTCCCCTGCACCTCGCATAATACGATGGGGATGGCTCACAGAAAGCCGCGCCGTCCCCGGCTCACCAAATTCACATCATTCCACACACAGGTCCTCAAAGCCCCAGAGGCAAAGAAGAGAGCCACGGGCAGCAGCTCTGCCTGCCCGAAGGACACCTGTATTTGAAGAGGGCACCGCAGGAGAGAGGGATTCCCACTGAACGCCAAAATCTCCCAGTCCAGGGAGCAAAGCTAAACGTGCCCTAGATACCAGCGCGAGCTGCGTGCAGGTGCCCGATGTGCAGCCCTGTCCGGCTCTCAGCCGTCGTGCTGAGACGCCCGAGCTTCGCAAGAACTCACTGAACAGGGAACTGCCGCCTGCCAACTGAAATATTTTCACTCTCCACGTTAGACAGCAGTGTTAGACACCAGAAGAGCCGTCCCGCGGCCATCCCCGCAGCGCCTCCGCCGGCCCCAGAGGAGGTGCGGGGACACGAGGGACTGCCGAGGGCCGCTCCCTGAGCACCGGCGACCGCGCCTCGTACGGAGCGGCTCTCAGCCCGGGCTGCAAACCGCCCTTTTCTTTCTTTTCTGGAGTTCCGCTTTCTTCGCGCGCCCCGCTCGGCACTCACCCAGGTTGACGAAGCTCATCACCATGTCGGCGTCGTTGAGGAAGGCGCTGTCCTGCGCGCTGGGCACCGGCGGCAGCGGCGGCGCCGGGGCGGGGGGCTGCGGGCGGCCGCCCCTCTCCGCGCCCGCGGTTCCCTCCGCGCCCTCGGCCAGCGCGTGGTACAGGTCCAGCATGAAGCGCGGCGCTGCCGGCAGCCGTCCCGGCGGCGGAGCCGGGGGTTCCCGCGGCGGCGGGCGCGGACGGTGCGGCAGTCCCAGCACGGAGAGGATCTCCCGCTGCATCTCCCGCTTCTCGTGCGACTTCAGCCGCCGGTAGAGGAAGCCCGGGGCGGCGGGCGGCGGCTCGGCGGGGCGGCAGGCGCCGCTCAGCAGCGCCCAGCAGCAGCACAGCCAGGCCAGCCGCCGCGGCATGGCGCTGGGCCGGGCGAGCTCCCCGCTTCCCCCTGTCCCCCGGGGGCTCCCCGCCGCCCTCGGCCCTCCTAGCGCATGGGCCGGCGGGGGGGGGCAGCCGGGCCGGCGGGGCTCAGCGCTCGCCCCCGCCCCCGCCGCGCATGGCCGCCCGCGGGGCAGCGCGCTGCGAGCCCCCCGCCGCCGCCGCCGCCGCTCAGGTGGCGCCGGGGCCGCCCCCCGGCCCGGCCGCCGGGCTGCGCTCAGCTCGCCATGCCCGGGGACTGCTGCGCGGCGGGGGGACGACGACGACGACGACGAGGCAGAGGAGCAAACTTTTACCCCAGCGCAGCCGGGCCGCGAGCGAGGGGAGCGAGCGGCTCCTGCCTGCGGCTCCAGCCCCGGTCCCCGCGGGCTGGCCGGAGCCGGGCTGCCGGCGGCGGAGGCAAATCAGCAGCGTGCCCGCCTCTCGGCGGGGCGGGGGCCGCTCCTCCGGGGCGGGGAGCGACCGAGGGCGCAGGTAGCGCGGCCCCGGGGCGGAGCGGCGGCAGGTTGAGGGGCGGCGGCCCCGCGAGCGCGGGTAACCCCCTCCTGCCTTGGTCAACAAAGTGCCGATGCGCGGAGGTGCGTTGTGGAAAAGACGACACTGCTGTCATGTTTTTCACGTGCCCGTTCTGACAGCAAAGCTGTTAGAACGCAGCTTTGACTTCAGTTTCTTCATGAAGGAGCAGGAGGGAACCCGCAGCCTTTAGTGGCCGTTGAGGTGCCGAGAGACGGCTCTTCCACGCGTCTCCGACTTCACAGATCTTGCTTGGGGTGGATAAGTAAAGCCAGGCAAGCCCATCAGAAATGGGGTTGAATGGGGAGAATTTCATGGGAGTTGGCCCTGAGAGCAGTATCTGGACCATTTGAGGCCACTGGCAAAACTGCCATTAGCTTTATTAGAATCGGAACCTGGCAGAAAGCGTGTACTCAATTTCCCAGAGACACATTTGAGAATGCTCAAGACAGAAGATGTTATTCTCAGAAGCAGGGGTTGCACTTTCATGTGTGCAAGTTAGGTGTTTTAACTCTACCAGTCAAGGAGCACCAAAATGCTGGTTACATAAAAGCTTTCTGGGGAAGGGTGAAAACCTCATCTTTTAAGACATCTCCAAAGGAGAAACCAATGCCCACGCTTTCCTGCACCCCCTCCCAAACCCACCAAGGAGGCCTTTTCCCTTCCTGCTTTGAGAGGAGCATTCAGAGGACAGGGAAGAAGTGAAGGAGCTCTGATGACAGCAAGAGGTCACAAGGAGACTTCCCATGCAGGTACTTCATCCTCAGGATGGTCAGGGAAGAGTGGAGTTGCCATTCACTTCCCAGTCACCGCTACTGTTCAGGTGTAGTTTACATTGCTTTCTCCAGAAAAGCTTCATAGCTGCTGCTTTCTGTTTTGACAGCTACAAAGGAGCATGCCACGTTATATTAGCTATCTCTGAAGAACAAGCCCTCCAGTCTGATCTGTCCCCAGCTCATCTTGAAGTCAGGCAGACAGCTTTACACTCCAGGGCAGATGTCACACATTTCTGCTAAACAGCAAATGAGCGTCACCTGTATGTTTTTCCTCCAAAAGAAAAAAACATTTTGAGCATTTCCACTTGCATGCAAGTTCCTGCAGTAAACAGCAGCTGTAATAACAGTTGGCAACTTTTGGGCATCTAAGTTTGTTGCAGTCTGAGGCCATGGGCACACAGAGAGCCTTAAAGTACTTCCCCATTAAATTATCTTCTTGGTGAGATCCTGTGCAGCGTTAGGAAGCTAACCACACTTCTTCATAAGTCATTGCCTTTTCTGTTAAGTCTTTGGCTTTTCTTCAGCAGTGCTTCCCAGAGATGTGGACTCCTAATCCCTGGAAATGCCTCTCATGTGCAGACGTGAATGCTGCACTTTGGGTTTCAGCTAACATTACCAGACCTGGAAAAGTCACTGCAGCACTCAGCAACTCAGGGAGGAAAGAATTAAGTCTTCTTACAGTGGTCATCTGCAGCTATGGATTTCAGATATCCCTGCCGTCTGAAAGTGTACATTCCTGCCAAGGGTGTTACGACTTCAGAAGAGAAAGAAATACCTAGTTTTCTGGAGGATTGCTATATATTATGCTGTAAGCTATGACACATTTTAGGAGTTGATTAAACATACTTTACAATGCTACCGGAAAAATGTATCTCTTGACAAGGAGACATCGCAGCACCTACGCCATCCAAAACTCAGCAGTAACTGTTGCTTTCCCTCAAACTTTCCTTTCCCTCTCCTATCTTCAAAAACGTTGCGAATACAGCGCCTGAGTTGCTTTCAGATCCGCAGATTTCCCTGCTCAGGAGGGACATCTGGTGGCAAAGGGAAGAAACTCGTGTTTGTTCCTTAAAGTTTTTCCTCGTTGACAAATTAGCAATAAAAGCTTTTTTTTTTTTTTTTTTAAGGAAAAAATATAAAAACTAATAATTCAAACGTGTCTTTTACACCCAGAAAAATTCTCATTTAATTTTCTGCCCACAAGCCAAACTTCAGCCTGTATTCAAACCCTTGCACCTGCTGGGTCCTTTGTCTGTCATGTATTGTGAGCGTGACCACCACCAGACCTGTTTGCCACCAGGAATCCTGTTCCAGGACTTGTCACGGGGCCAGTGAGGATTAGCTGCAGCAGTTAATTTCTTCTGGCAGTGCTGGTGTTTAGGCTGTGTGCAACTAAAGCCCTGCTACCTATCTCTAGTCGAAAATGATTTACTGGCTTTTCAGTAGTCTTCACCTAGCAAATCGCTCACTGATCTTACTTAAGCAAAAAAGGCATTTTGACTTTTAGAACGCTGCTCTCTCGCCTTTCTTCTGGATGAGTCGTCAGTTGCCAGAAACAGGCTGGCCAAAGCACCCTGACAGAGCCAGGCCTCTGCTCTGAGGGGTCTGAGAGTTGTGGAATTGCAGGAGTTGAAAGGGACCTCAAGGGAGGTCAAGTTTTAGGCTATTGCTTCTTGTATCCCTATGCACAACCAAGAAGAAGAGCCTGGCTTCATTCATTTGCCTCCCACCTCTCTCTAGATATTAATAAACATTTGTCAGATCCCCTCTCAGTCTTCTTTTCCCCAGGTGTCACTCAGCCTTTCCTCCTAAGAGAAACGCTTCAGGCCCTGCACCATCTTTGCGGCCCTCTGCTGGACTCTCTCCAGGAGATCCCTGTCTTGTTTGAACTAGGGAGCCCAGTACTGGACACAGTAGTCTTGATATGGCCTCACCAGGGCAGAGTAGAGGAGGAGGATCACCTCCCTCAGCCTGCTGCCCATGCTCTTGTTAACGCACCCCAGGATACCGAGGGTCAGCAAGGACAGGGAGTTGCTGTCTTCACACTGATCTGGCCAAGATGAGGTAGGTACTCTTTTCCCAAAGAACATGGAAGAGGTATATGTAGTAAAGAACAGCATTTGCTTTCTTAAAAACCAACTAAACAAAAAAAAAAACCCAACAACTCTGTTCTGCAATAATGACATAGCTGGAATAGGCTATTTGTAGTGCTGAGCTTAGGTCATAAATGCAAACAAGCCTACTAATTATAGCATGCCCGTTTCCAAGGCCTACTTGTGAAAAGGGAAAGAGTGGTTTAGTATAATCTTAGCTGAAAGATCGAAGCAAGCTAAAAACAGCACATGCCATGAAAGCTCAAATTTTCCTTTCACTTGATGGACTTACTTTCTCCACTGCAAGTAGGGACATTTGAAAAATAGTAACATCATCTTATTTGCACATACCAAACCGCTGCTTTCCTTACCTAGAAATCCCAGCTAAAAATATGTAGTGATGATTTCCCAGACCAGAATACTATAAAAAGTGGTTATAAATATTAATTCAATAACACAACTGGACCGCTGTCCTTGAAAAAGCAGTTAAAAGTGAAATAAGACAGTATGCATTTCACAAACAGTTACAACTCTGTCCTAATCCCATCCATCACCTACACCCTATCAAAAATATTCTTGTACGCTAACAGTTATAGCTTAAAATTTATTTGATGTCAACAGTATCAAATATTAAGGGAAACTGACCTGGGACAACAGCAATTGAATTCCTATTAATATATTAATTTTTTTCTGAGTCTTTTCATGGCATTTGTCCTTCATTTCATCTTTACTAGACAATCTTTACTGGTTTTTCATTTCATCTTTACTAGTTACTTTCTGCTTAAAACTCAGATAAGTAAATCACTGTACAAGGAAAAGAACAAAATCTGCTCTGTACGGGCTGTGAATTAGACTTCAAAAAATAGAATTTACTACTTCTTTGTAGAACTGAGATTGATGCAAGTGAAAACTCAGAAGATATAGAAATTCATTAGTCTGCCACCTTTAGCCTACGTAGAGCAAAGGCAAGATTTTAGTAATACTGTGTCCCCGTTACCTCAAGTGTCATAAGAAACAACAGCAGTAAATCTGAATCTGGATTGCAGGTGTACCAGTGTTCCAAGCAGACCTTCTTGCCTTATGCAGATAAGCCCAAATCCATTCTATAACTGTTCCACGAGTACGAGATGCTGTGCCATGTCCTGTATGCATAGCCTTCAGGATGGACTTGTGTTCTGGATAAAAGACATGGTATTTGTGTCCTCCAGTGGCATCTCAGAGAAAGTACCAGATTTCTTCTGATTGATGTCAGCTAAAGAGGTGCCTCACTGAGAGCACTTCTTTAGCACTGAAGAAAGATGATGAGAGAATGAGACTTCTTCATTCAATCCCCTGTGAGTGCTGGCTGGCAAACTGTCATCTGATGTCCCTCCATTTACACTATCTGGCGTAGTGAGCTAAAATAATAAACAACGATTTTGCTTATAATGTGAGCAAGAATGGGAAGACTGAGATTTCATTGGGTAGATTGCGATGTATAATGAATGGGTGCAAAAATGTCTAGATGTTAGGTCAAGATTGGGAGAGGATGAAGACGTAATGGGGGATCCATGTGTTGATCTTTACCAGACTGTTTTAGAATATTTATTCTACTTTTGTGTTCCAATGCCTTAAACTGATCAGTATGTTTCAGTAACTTTAACTCTGGTTTAATCTTTTTATTTAGCAATTAATTTGTTTGATCTTTTTTAATAGAACTGCCTGAAAGAAGAAAGTTTCTCAGTTAGGTCAGTCCAAGTTTAAGCCTTGACACATACAGCAATGGATAATACAGCTGAAAAGCCCTCTCAAACTTTGAAAGCTCTTACAGACCCTGTAGAGTCATTTCTTCCCTTGTGTCCCTGGATGTTTCATATGATGAATGCCATGAGATCATAAGAGCTGTTGTAATTGAGTAAAGAAGCCAGAAAGTTTGGGAAACATAAATGATTTCAAATACCATTTATAACCTCAGAATGTACTATAGGTTATCGCGTGAGAGTTAAACTTCACAGGCTTTGGAAGGTTTTAACACAAACTAATCTATCCATAATGAAACCAAATGTCCAAAACACCTGGGTTTCCATTTTAATACAGCATAGTTTCTTGAAAGGGGAAAGAATCACAAAACAGTGCAGGAATCTTCATTGGATAGTCAATAGAATTAGTGAATAATTTCTATCTCAGTGTGATAAGGATGGGGTTATGGAGTACTCTCCCAGTCATTCTTATACCTAGAATTCATAGAATGCCTTGGGTTGGCAGGGACTTCAAAGATCATCTATTTCCAATTCATCTGCCACAGGCAGGGTTGCCAGCTTTACACAGATGTAGGAAAAAGTGTACTTCTGAGATACAAGGTCCAGAATGTCATCTTCTGCCTCAGAGAAGAAGAAAGAGAAAGAAGAAGGAGAGGGAGGAAGGGAAGAGAAAAAGAGAAAGAAGGAGAAGGAAGAAGGGAAAGAGACAAAGAGAAAGAAGGAATAGAATGGCAGAGAGAAAGAGAGATGGAAAGAGATAAAGATACGGAAAGAAAAAAAGAGATGGAAAGAGAGAACAGCTGTTGAAATTGCTAACAAATATTGCAGAATAGGATTGGAAAATATCCTGGTGAGAACAGAATTGAGGGGAGGGGAGGGAAGGGGAGGGGGGAAGGGAGGAGAGGGGAGGAGGGGGGGGGGAGGGGAGGAGTTCTGAAAACTTATTTAAAGTAACTCTGATGAGCTCTGCTCTGACCAGTGTGCAAAACATGTTTTCTCAGCAACACTTTTCAATAAAATTGGGATAGATCCAAATAGCATGAGGCCACAGTAGGGACCGCCAGATTTCAGTCTGAAAATCTGTTCCCAGAAGCATCCTGCTGCGGAGACAGCTGCACTCGAGCTGCTCCCATCTCACCTACTGCGCAGGGGGGTGAGCCTTCAAAAGTGACTGTCCCATAACACTCTCCAAAAATAAATCTTCAAGGCCATTCTTTGCTGTGTTAGGTTCAGCAGCTGTTTCACTACAGAAAGCCTTGAACTCATTTCACCCAGGCCCTAGTGGGCATATCTCTCTGTGTACACTGTCTGAAGTGCAGCAGGAACAGTCCCCTATGGGCAGGAGGGGATATTTTGCCCCAGAGCAGCAGGTGGACTGTGCAAAGACATCTTGGTACCTTCTCCCTGCCATCTCCAATACACCTCTAGGATAGCCAAGAAGCACACTCCCTTCTTGCTGCTGAGCCACTATCAAGAAGTTTTTGCCCTGTGAGCTCCTGAAGCCCTTGAGGATAAAACATGTTTCCTATGGTTTTTTGCTGCTTATGAAGATTCTGTAAATGCAGTGCAGCTTCATTCACATTTGCTTTAAGAGACACCTCACATTGCCAACCCAAACACATGTGATTTTGGAAAAAGCAGGGTCTCAGAAGGCACTCTGTGCAGAACAGCCACTCTGCAATGTCATTTGCAGGCATGAAGAGCTGAAGCAGCTTGCGGAGCTTTTAAAAACCTATTGTCTTTTATTTCATACAAACAAACAAGATTTTAGCACTCTCTCATCCCCCACAGAGGGTATATTTCAACACCTGCACTGACTGTCTTGTCTGATGAACTTATGGATGAGTTCCATAAAGGAACAGTTTTCAGCCAGTACAGAGGGGAACAGGAGCTGTCCCCAAATGCCATTTAACATTCAGACATGAGAAGTACACACTGCAATAATGTTTTGATGATCAAGTCAGGAGACCAGCTAAGGTAAGCAGCAGCCAATTTAGAGTGAAGAGAAGCAGCTGCTACTGTGCACCAGACCAGTTTCTGTGCCAGCTCAGGATGAGGTAACTCAGAAGAGTCTTCCTTTGCTTTCTACAGGAAATACAGTCTCTAAGACTGCTAGGAAAAGTTTTATACGCTTGCCTGCTGGAGGTTGGTTCTCAAGTGATCACAAAGAGAAAGAAAACTAGTTTCTGTAAGGACTGTTAGAAGAAAGCCTTGCAAAAAAATCTATTTGCACATTCTTAGCCTTCTCTAAATTAGCAAAAACTACTCCTTGGTGAAGCAAAACTGATAACCAGCTCCTAACAGCATTGCTTATGAGAGGCTTCAAGTTTCCAAAGCAACGGCATGCCAGCACCGCCAGCTTTGCCTTTGTTACAGTGCTGGCCACAGCAGAGCTCCCACGTTGTGCCTGGGCCAGCTCACGCACCAGCTCCAAGGCCTCCAACCCTGCTGGGAACAAAGCTTGCTGATCCTCAGGGGATGTAGGCCAAGAGGTTGTGGCTGCCGGAGCTGAGGCCATGGCAGCCAGTTGGGATGGGTTGACCTGGTGTCATTGGGCTGTTGCATAGCGAGATAGTTCCTTCAAGCTAGGCTGCATACGCAGGCCTACGCACAACTGGGGCACATGACTGGACACACAGTGCAGGTTCACAAACCCTGTTATGAAAACACCCACTCCCCAGCCCCAGCTTCTGCAAGCTCTTTCTGACGGACCCAGGCAATCATGTGCTATACATCCACATGGGTCTTTGCTCATAGGTAAAAGAGTGGCTTGCATGGGGAGGAAAGAGTAGCATGTGATGTATTGTTGCTCTTTTCATATTTAACAAGTAGAGTACTATAATTAATAATGTAAAACAATAAATAAATAATGTCAACTAGAAGATTAGCTTAAAAACAAGTACCTCCCGTGCACAGAAGCACCTTGCCTGCTCTAAGAAGCCAGCTTAGCTCAGTGGAGTTTTGGGAAGAACAGTTCCAAAGCTGCATTCCACCTTTTTGCACCACACAGATCAGAACGTTCAGAGCAAAGTTCTTAACTCTGTACTGGTCTTTGCCTGTCAAAGCAACACATAGACAACTTTGAATTGCTTATTCTTCTTTGTCTCAGGGGACTCTTGCAGCAAAAGCTAACCTCTGTACCAAGAAAGGTCATTTATCCAGGCAGTTTCTAGATATTTGATGTAACTGAACAACACAGTTCAGACCCTGGAATCTTCCCTGTTCAGATACAGGTGCATTAGCATCATGCTTCGCTTAGGCTTTCTAGCCCAGTTCTGTGGCTGCTCTCAAGCTCATTCAGCGTGAGCTGGGGTGGAGGCTGATACTTGTGGCTGCAGGACCCTAATATTTCTTGCTTCTAAATTAAACACTGCCAAGACCACTCTCTGGGACTAGCTTCCTGAACAGAGAAAGCTCATGTCCACTCTGTTACTCCTCAGAGCTGATGCTACTTTGTGCTTACCCAGCCAGGGAAGCATCCTTGATGGCACTAGCTGTCCAAAATAAGGCCTCTGTTCAACTATGTAGACAGCCCTGATCCAACGTCTACGATCATAATGGGGCACTGCTCAATGTACAGGGACAGAGGTAGCATCCTGCCAAACTGAGATAGCTGGGTTTCTTCATGAACACCTTTAATGACAAGTTAGGAAAGGATGCCGTTTTTTTTTTTCCCAGATCTACGCTGTAAAAGCTCTCCTTGTTTCAAAAGGCTGCCTAAAGTTTGGAAAGGTCTTTGTAACTGCTGAGATCTGAGTGGAAACATACAGTGTTCAACTTGTGAAGGACACATTTCTAAGCTAACTTCTCACTTAGGGTAATTCTAGTATCTTGCAACGTCTTTATTTCACCAGGCTTTGAAGAGATAGAGGAGGCAGATAATTAATTATAAAAGACAGTTTAAAAAACAAACAAACAAAAAAAAACCACCAGTCATTCCAGAGTCTTAAATCCCCCAAAGACAAAACTGATACACCTCTAACAGCGTATGGGCCCTTGGTAGTGTGGAATCAGACGTCTACAGCTGATCTGCATTAGAAAAGCCTCTGTTCACTTCTCTCACCTAAAATGATAGGAAAAATCTTTTTCATTTTCTTCAAACCATATGATGACATTATGTAAATTCTGTTTCCTCCCACTTAAAATAAAATAGAGTAATAAAGGACGATAATTATCCATCAAGTGAAGTTCCAGTTTTGTTATGTTCATGTTTATGTGATGTTCAGAACAGTTTGTGGCAATAAAAGGAATGGGTACTTGATGAGGTATTATGATTAGCAGCTTGCTGGAAGATATATTTAGTTTAAATACTAATAATAGCTTAACAGCAGCAAGGCAGTGTAATGAGATATGACAGATGTTGGATGTTCTCTCTTTGCACAGTGCCCGATGTATATTTCAGATTACTCTTTGCATCCCAAAAGGGCCAAGAGGCCTCAGTTTTGGATTCATGTCCTGGATTTTGCAAATAAGTATTCAATCCCTTCCATAAAAATATAAATGACAAATTATTTTCATTACACATGTCAATATTTTTTGCATGGGCTAGTCTTCGTAGAGCAGCCCTAAAGGTGGCACCATCGAAAGATTTATAAGAAAATCCATGTGCTTTCCCACAGAGGTTACACAGAAGTAACCTTGACCACTGGGAACTCGGTTTAGTGAGGTGAGGACTCCAAGCTGGTTGCCTGGACCAAGATTCAAAGCTCCTGCAGGATCAGTTCATTTGGGCAGTCAGACAGAGCCACCAGCCATGAGAGGTACCCTTTCCAAGAAAGAAAGTGCATGAATATCATAGGCTCTTTGAATTTGGTGTATTCCAGGAATGCTCTACACAACTGAGCATTAAAATGTCAATTGCAATTTCATTTTATAGAAATAAAATGGAAAATGACAATGTTGACTTCCTCATTTTCCTTCCAGGAGTGACAGGTGATGCTCATTTCCCAGTTATTTGCCAGTAGTATGAACTCAGCTGGGATTTGTAGACACAGACAGGGACCACCCTACTACAGGCTTCCATCACTGAAAATACATTGCTTCTGGTCAATATTATGCCTTCAAATATTTCTGTAGTCTTGCTGCCATCAGCAGCATTTTACAGAAGCTGAAATTTAGTGAATAATTAGTCCAGTGCTTCAGGAACAGTTTCCAGCTCACATCCTCTTCATCTCATTGCCTCTATGAAACTCAGAAGCACAAATCAGAGATCTATTAGGTGTCTTATAAATCCATGGAGTAAAATCTGCTTTCCCACAACTCTCCAGATTAGGGCTCTATTATAATTACACACTTAAATGAGCTGATGTTGGCAGGAATAATTCCCAGGAATCGGTGCTGTTGTTCATGTGGCTGCTCTGTGACTTTGTAAGTGATTGAATTCTGCTCTGACACCAAAGCTCTGAGGAATTGCAAGCAGCAAATACGTAATCCATCCCTGTTCTACAAGTGGTAGATTAGGCAGGTGGTCGTTCAGGGCTGAATTTCTCAAGAATGAAAGGGCATTCCCACTTCAGGTCTCCAGTAGCACATATCTGAGTTCCTACCATCAGCAGAGTGTCCAGTTGTTCTAACACTTGAGGAGATAAAGCTCACAGACCTCTGAAGAAAAGCAAAGACCCATTATTTTCACCTGAAGAACAAAGAAACAGGACTAATGACACAGCTTTTCCAAAGAAAGGAAGATGAGCTGAATTCTGTGTTTCTAAGTCCCACCCAGTGTTCTAAACATTAGTCTATTTTTCCTCCAGTATCAGATTAAAGCTGCAATGGAATTCTGACACATGGACTTTTTTCTCCCCAAAGGTTTCTAAGCATTTGGGTTTTGATCAGCCACTCTCACCACCGTGTTTCTTCAAAGAGATATTCCAAAGCATTCTAATGAGCATCAACCACAATCTGAAGCAGGGAGGAAGGGAGTAATGGTTCACAGATCCTCAGAGCTACTATGGAGCTTGTGGTTGGGATCAAAGAGGATTGCGTATGACAACAGCAGCACTTAGAAGAGATCTTAAGAGCTGCATTTTCTCACATCAAGCTTTATATAACCACAACACTTTGTTTTCAAATACTTTAACAGGTTAGTGACAATGAATAAACTACTATAATTATAACCTGACAACATATTGAAGCCAGTATGGTGAAAGTGCTTTTTATTTCCAGGCATCGTAAGGTCATCGTCATCCTCAGTATCTGACCATAACTCAGATCCAAGACAGTGTTAGAATAAGCCTTACTGCTAACAAATGAAGAATTAGATGTGTACAGGAAGCACTTGGTCAAGGACAAAGACAACCTTATGCTGAATACACTGCAGTGTCATCAATAAAATCTCATGCTCTTTAAGACAAGAGTTTTCCACTATCTGTGCTGTGAAATACAATTGCAACATGACAGCTATCCCCAAAAGTGGTTGTTCTCAAGCCATACATAAATTCAGTTAAGATACACTAAGAAATTGACAACAACTAATCAAGACTTCCCTTTATCTCCCAAACAAAAGACTTTCGAAAGTCAGGAATTTCTACCTTTCTTGCTCTTGAACAAATATCTTTTCTACAAATGCCTCAGAATAGTGTAAACTCTAGAAAGTTTCTTGCAAAATGACCAGTGAGATGCAGATAAATACGTGCTCGTTAACAAGCTGTTAGCTACTCTGGCAGTTACTGAGCAGTTCTCTCCACTTGTTGGTAAGCATGCCTCTGCGTGTGATGATATGTATGAGCTGTCAGTGCATAGCTTGTTGGGAAAAATCAAAGCCATGCATTAGTCAGGACAATGTTCCTCCAAAGAACAGTCAGGAAATGAAGAAACAGAGATCCACCACTTCCCTGCTCCCAGATGATTTTCAGCAGTTGCCATACGGCTGCTTGTCTGTCATCCCAGCCCCTTTCCAAAAGGAACATGAGCCTTACTGCTTCAGGTAACAGTTTGAATGGAGCTAGAGTACTGCTCTCAGCATAGGGAGTAGCACAAGTCTGTAGCACTGAGCCTTTCTGCCTTCACAAAGACAACTAAGGAAAATATTTCAATAAAACATTTTAGACACTCTGCTTTTACAGGATTTGCCACACATTTATGTCTTCATAGGACATGGTATGGAAAGCACTGAGACAAAAACTTTGCTTTGCTTGCTTATTAAAATGAATAGGTTTAGCTGTGGATAAGGTATCATAGTCCTTTGAGACAAAACTTTAAACACATTTTACATATTTACTTTCCACTGTAATTGTGTCTATGCACAGATGCAGCGGATGCTATTACAGCTGGTTCAGTAGAACCAGTGAAATCATAGCCTGCTCTCCAAATGACTCTAAAAACTTGCTCTACAGCTTACACCTGCTACAGTCCCTTGACACCACGGTCAAGTTACTCTGAGTCCGTGACTGCTCCTTCACCAGGATACCTGTCTTGGTAGCTCCTGAC
The DNA here is from genome assembly GCA_036925125.1 of Oreortyx pictus. Lineage (NCBI taxonomy): Eukaryota > Metazoa > Chordata > Aves > Galliformes > Odontophoridae > Oreortyx > Oreortyx pictus. The sequence continues at coordinate 80,518,860 of JAUPFR010000003.1, read as the reverse complement.
ATTTGTCTAGTGACTGCAATCGTATAAATACTAGCCATAAATGGAACATCTAAATGAAAGCTAGGGGTTATTTTCCCCAGTAGTAAATAAGTGAGTGAAATATTAGCTCAGTCACTCAGTCTGGATTTTTAAACATACTTGAGGACCAAACGTATTGTGATGCAACTAAAAGAATTTTTAAAACCACAACAGGAATGCTAATTATTTTAAAAAGAAATTGGATGACTTATGAATTTAAAGAAATTCCATGTATACATGTATATCTCCCTGCAACAAACACTTTAACTATCTTTCCAAAGTTGTCTTTTTACTCATTGCCACTGCAAATTGGTATGTTCAAAATACAAACTTGAAAATATACTTTTATTGCTATATTTAAACTAACTGCTTAGAGTGCCTAACTGACCTAATAACTGGTTCTCTGTTGTTGCACTTTTAGTACATTTGGCCTTTTTAGCAGCATCGTGGCTTCATTCAGTCCACTGCAGACAAGTCTCACAACCCTTCCCAAACCCAGCTTAACCGCATTTGGAAATTGTCATGTCTTCTACCTTCTCTCTTTTTTTTTTTTCCTTTTCCTCGTGGAAGGCTCTGGCTGATTACAATTTACAGCCATCTTGGATTAATATATATTAAAAAAATCCCTTGCTAATTGCTGGCACATGTTCAAGGGCCATCCAAATTTAGCCTTTTTGCACTTAGGACTAAATTAACTAAAGTCATTGTGAGCTATCTTGTCTTTCAAATTTGTCTTTAAGCTCCAGCAATTGTAAAAGGAGAAAAAGAAAAAAGAATTGCAAATCATGGGGGAGTAGGTCTTGTTCTCATGCAGGCATGTACCCTTACATTTGCAGACCTAGAGTACATACGAACCAGATGCCTGTGGGTTTAGGAATGCAATTTGCAACACGATAAAGGTTTTAACACTATAAAATCTGTGTGTATCCAAAGAAGAGAGGGCATCGGAAAACTTGTTTATATTCAGTGTCTGCCCTTCCTATAGACACTTAATCGAAAGTGCAACTAAGCGGTGCAGAACAATACAAAAAGCCCTTTCCCTCAAAGTCTGTCAGTCAGCCGGAAAAGTTACATCAAGTCCAGCAGCATTGTGTACCTGCGTAATCAAACAGCCACTGCTTAGGAGAACATCATTTAGAAAAGATGCTTAATTCAAAAAACGATTTAAAAAAATACATACATATATATTTTTTCATACTATCTTTATGCAGGTCCTAATTCTGCAGAAACACAATTCAGATGATGGATGCAAAGATGTCAGTAAAAGACCTGAAAATGAATATTTACAAGCTTGTAATTCTCAGTGATTCTGTTTCTAGCCACTGCACTTCAGCTGATGCTGGATTTGTTTTGGTCAGTTTGTATTTGTATATTTGTATCAGTACAGTTTGTTATGCTTATTAGAGACAGCTCTAATGTGCCACGTCCCAGGCATCCATCAGTGCAATAAAGCCGAATGGGAGCAACACCTCTTTAATCAGAACTGTATCAGGGAAAAGGCAATCCAGCAAACACTCAGCAGGATTTAAAGCATGATTAAGGAAGAGTTAACAGATGTATCTGAACTCAAAATATAGTAGCTTCCCTACACAGACTAAATAGAACAGCAAGCCCAAATACATCCTTAGACGCACGTCCACAGTTCCACTTCCCTCCCTAGGAACAACTCTAGAAAATCTAAACGCCTTTTGCCTTTCACATTCATGTAACTATAGGATAAACTTTAGACAAGTGGCTTTCAATTGTTTTTAATTTAGAAATGTCTAAAATTTGGGGGGTTGTTTTTTTCTTTATTTCTTTTCCCAGTAGAATAAATGCAGCTCTACAAACAAATTAAAGGTTATTAGTAGACATGGCTTTCTTAGCTACCCTTCCCAGAGCCTTGGAAGAGATTTGTGCAGCCCCTAGGATCTGAGGATCACAAGTTGAAGATCTTTATTTTAGAAAATGCAGCTGCACAAACCACGGATTGGACAATGGGAACATTGTTACTGGTTGATCTATAGACAGCAGAGAGAATCCTGTTTAACTTTCCAAAACTATGTTAAGATATTCAGGTGCCAGCATCTAGAAAAATCTATCCACATTTTTTCACTTGCAGCCTGAAGAAGAAAGTCCATATACATGAAAATTTTCCACAGGGCCTTTTCCATTGATTCACTCCTTAGAACAGATCTGAGCTTTGAATTAACGTACAAATCTGACAAAGGACAAAACAACAATTAAATTACCCTTGATAAATGCCAAGCCAAAAGTAATTACTTCTTCTGTTGTGGCTCATTAAGAAGGTGTTCATTTAATGCTCTAGAGATAAATAATGAAAGAGATGACAGAGTTGATTCAGTGTGCTACTGTGGAATTGTTTGTAAAATATGCAGATAGTATTTTCAAAACACTGGATCTTTCTGTGTTTCCTGTCTACTTTTGTTTTTCCTGGCATCTCCTTATTCACAAAGTGAATCTTATAATTTTTAACCACACCTTTGACAAGCCTCCTTGAAAAGCTGTCCTTTGCAAGCAGCAGGCATAGCACAGAAAGGCAGCTCAGAGTCCAGCGCATCCCAGGAACACACAGAAACTTCCAGGCTGAGCACAGCTTGTCCTTCCTTGCCTTCTCATTCTCCACTACTTCTCCAAGCAATGCCAAAGAGCCAAGAGGCTGTGCCATGACAGCAGCAGTGCCATACGCAGAGTAGTGGAACCATTTCTCACCCATTAGGATGAGCAGGGCTGTGAGGGACTGTCTGGTTGGTATGGATGCCACAGAGGTACGAGAATGTGAGGATTAGGGTATTGTCACCTGGGGTCTGGTGAGTTTTGCTGGGCTAACCAGGCAGGCTAGGAAGGGATGTAGGAAAACAGTAGGGGGGAAAAAGAGCATTAGATTCCAGAGGATTTAATCTGCAAGCCATGTCTGCTCAAGCTTAACAATGAGGGCAAGATAGATAAGAAAGGTTAGAAAGTGTGAGCTTGGACAGGACATTGGGCTGAAGAGGGAAATCAAAACTATTATATAAAATGCAGAGGTTAGAGTAGGGAATGACCTAAAAATGCTGAATAACACTGATGACTACTCAGTGAATTCACATAACTAAATTATTTTATGCATTTTGGTTTTAACTAAGTATCATGTAGCCCTATAATACTGTTGTTAGATTAGGGGAAGAGAGTGATAACTTATTTAAATACTTCTAAGATGAATCCTGATAATCAATTTGTTCTTTCACTCACTGCTCCATTAGAAAGCTTCTCCTAAAGCCCAGAGCTCTGCTACTAGGAACCAGCCTAAAATTATTAAAGGTCAGGTTATGCTCATGCTTCTTACTCGATGCTACAGGTTGCAAGTGGAAAGTAAAGAGTAACAAAAATTCAAATCTGTATTCTGAACAGGTCAGTACTTTAAAAACAAGAAGCAGCTCTTAAGCTGTGCCTTTCATTAGACACTCTCAAATCTTAGAAGGCTGCAGCAGATTTATCATTGCCTTCAGCAAAACAAGGAAGAATAAAAGTGCAATAATATTTGTAATGATCATTGTGCAGCTGTAAACAGCAGAAATATTTTACTCAGTGAAGTATGGTGAGGCTAAGATTCGATTCTCAAGACTGCATGAATAAAGCATCTGGAAAACTTACTTTCAGAAAGCAAACCTTCTGTATTATTTAAATAGCTTTGTCAGTCAAAAAAACAAGAACAATCTTCAAATGAGAGAAGCTGCTACAAATTTCAGGAGATACAACTGCCTGTTTCCATTTCAACTGGAAAAGCCTACTGACCTTACTGGATCTAGCATTACCTAAGGTGAGACCAGAAGAGATATAGTGTTGGGCTGATAGATACTGATACCTGTGAATCCAATACTGATACCCGTGTATCTAATTCAACAGTTTGCTTTCTGAAACGGTATCCCTCTGCATTGCTTTTTATTAACAGGCCATAATGGATGCGCCTTTAGAAAATTTACTGCTAATGGAAATGTAAACACCCCTTGATACTGTGTAAAATGATTTATAAAGAATTGAGAACAATGATGGGACATACAGCAGTGAAGTGGTCAGAATCATATAAACACAGAATATCCCAAATTGGAGGGGACCCATAGGGATAATCTATTCAAAATCCTGGAAACAGAGAAAAAAAGTCACTTGCCTAACACTATTTGTCTGAATTAGACCAGTTTATTCCAAGCCTCTTCAGTAAAACCAAGTACTTTACTGCCCAACCACAGCAACTCTGTATGCAGGTCACTTTTTAGAAGTAGAACAATGCATTTTCCTCTACAATTGGAAACAGAGGCAGCTCTCCTATCACCTTTGCAGTAGATGCCACAGAAAGCATTCAGCCAGCAAGAGTAGAGGCATACAAATGTGTTTTAACACACAAGTCAAACTATGCATTCTGCTTGCTACCAGCAATGCAAAAAGACTGTATGAAGAACTGATTCAGGAGGTCTTGCTGGATGCCATGTTATCTTTGCCCACACTAAGGAGTATCTCCAGAACAACATGGACTGCTTCTCAGAGGCTTCAGTTCAACTCTTTTTCTCATGAAGGCAGAACATGCACACTAAACTTATTCTGGCAGTAGAAGACATGACAACACGTTCAATGTTGATTACTCCCCATTTATAGTAAGAAACGTTCTCGTCAGAAGAAAATCTTGTTCAGAAGAGGCATTCCCGGAGATGAAAAATGTTCCAAACTACCCAAAGCTTGCAGAGCTTTGGGGAAAACTGTGATGAAATTTGGGAGGTGGGAGATGAAGAGCAACAGATTAGGAACACATTTTTATGTCTACAAGGCAATAGTCATGGCATTCCTCCTTTATGTGTGTCATATTTGAACCGCCCAGAGCTACCAAGAGGAACTCTATCACTTCTGTCTACATTTCCACAGAGAATTGGCAGGAGACATAGTGCAGCAGAAACTAAATCCAAGGATATAGACAATAGGAGTACAAATGTAACTCAATGTCCTGTGGTAAAATTAAATTTGATAAACACTTACTCAGATTAAAAGACAGAAAGACACTAGACAAAATAGATTTCCATTGACATACAGAAACATGATGATATGACAGAGAAAAAAGTTTCAGAAGACAATTTATTTATGGCTTAATGACATTTAGAATAGCTATTACTAAGTTAGCTGAAATAAAAAAGAAATGACTGGCAAATTGGAGAAGAACCACCCTTAGGTCAATCTGACAAATTTGTTACCCTGCTTGTGGGAAAACATCCCTTGCAAAATTTGAATTTCACAGCTGGATGAGAACACATAAGCAAATTTAATGCAGAGCATAAACTCTTGGTTGTCACCGTCAACAACAATGCACAACCAGAGCTCACCAAGTAAATGAGAAACAATGTGCCTCTTTATGTCCATTTCAAACCTCATGGAAACTCCGATTTACCAGCAAAACTGGGGCATCTCCACAACTCAGAAAAAAAGTTTCCTGTCAGATCTATACAAAGCCATGTAACAGAGCGTGTTAGAAAAGGGTTAAGTAGCAGATCTCAGAATCCTGTCTATTTTTCAATAGCCTCTGCCTAGCAGCACTGCATTTCCATTTGAACTACAAATGACCCTGTACACACAATCATGTAATTCATATTTATATAAACAGAGGGTACAGTATGTATAATTTGAAAGATTTCTGGGAGGGGATGCATCATAACCAAACCCCTACTTTTCCCTTGAGGAAACAATTCCATTTGGTTTTAGTTAACTTCAAAGAAGAAAAGTATTTTCCCTTCTGTGTCAATAATTTAACAGAAAATTGTCATTTCTCTCCACAAATCAAACTTTCAGAGTTGCCCTAACTGTTAAATGTAAGGCAGCAACGCACACACACCCAAAACGCACACCCAACTGCCCACACTAACATACACAGCAAAACAACTGCAACACAATGAAATGCTCCTGCAGCTATTCCTATCCACGGTAATTGAGTTTAGTTTCACTGAATTGCCAGAAACCTCTCCACACTGGTGAGCTGTATTTCCAAGTACATACCATGGGATGAGGACCTTCGGTGACATGCTGTTCCAATTTGATTGAGGTTGGCTTGCAGGCCAGCTCTTTCAAATCATAACCAGCTCAGAAATTGCCTCCTACAAAACACTGCAGAAGAGATATATCATGTAGCAGTGAACCCAGAAAAGCTTATTTTGGGGTCAGGATAGCTTTAAACATTGATAATATTTCTTTTCCTTTCAGAGTTTGTCCAAAGTACTTTTGAGGGAGGCTGATGGGGCACTGTTCGCTTTTGTTTAGAAAACCACGTTGCCCTGATCAACAAATTCAGAATTTCACGGGGGTGTACTGGGAAACTGTACGAACGTTCTAAGTAATAAATTTGGATTAGAAAACTTTACATACAAATCCTAGGCAATCATCACATTTTTCCAGCCCATTCAACCCAAGCCTTCTCTGTGGCACAGAATGAGGAAAGTATTATCTTCCAAGGAAATTAAAAGAAAAAGTGCAGTGAAGACTGTTGTCTATAACAAAGTATCAAGTGTAATTCATAGCAAATCAAACTCTTCCAGTTTTAAAAATCCACAAGTACATTACTCAAGCAGGGGACTTTGGAACTGGCTGGAACTCAGGAACAAAAGGAAACTTTATGGTCTTTGGAAGAGAGGGCAAGCAACTTAAGAGGACTACAGATACACAGTGAAGCTGTGCAGGGAGAAAATTAGAAAGGACAGAGCCAAGCCAGAACTGAACTTGCTTGTTAAGATGAAAGACAACAATAGATATTTCTATAAATATAACAGTAAGAGGAAGGCTAGGAAGAATCTCAGTCCCTTGTTGGATGCAGAGGGGAATGTGGTGACAAAGGATCAGGACAAGGTTGAGGTTCTTAATGTCTTCTTTGCCTCAGTCTTTAATAGTAAGACTAGTTCTTCTCTGTACACACAGCCCCTTGCTCTGGAAGATAGGGATGGGGAACAGAATAAGTCCCACATAATCCATGATGAGATGGTTCTGGACCTGCTCCAAAATCTGGACGCTCACAAGTCCATGAGGCCAGATGGTTTGCACCCTAGAGTGCTGAGGGAGTTGGGGGATGTGGTTGCCAAGCCACGCTCCATCTTCCTTCAACAGTCCTGGCTAGCCAGGGATGTCCCAGTGGATTGGAGACTAGTAACTGAACATCCATCTTCAAAAAGGGATGGAAAGATGATCCTGGTAGCTACAGACCTATCAGGCTCACCTCAGTGCCAGTGAAGATTCTGGAACGGATAATCTCGGGAGCCATTGTGGACGAATTGAAGGTCAATCAAGGGATCAGGCCCAGTCAGCATGGATTCATGAATGGTAGATCCTGTCTGACAAACCTGATTTCATTCTATGACAAGGTGACACGCTTTGTGGATGAAGGGAAGGCTATCAGTGAGGTACACCTGGACTTCAGTAAAGCCTTTGACACTGTCCCGCGCAATGTCTTCATGGAGAAGCTGGCTGCCCATAGTTTCGGTGGTCAGACACTCTGCTCAGTGAAACAGTGGGTAAATGGATGGGCCCAGAGAGTTGTAGTCAGAATTAAATCCAGTTGTTGGCCAGTCACGACTGATGTCCCCCAGGGCTTGGTACTGGGGCTGCTCCTATTCAACATCTTTATCAATGATCTTGATCACTGGCTGTATAAAGTACTAGCAAGAGAAGACGAAGTACGTAATTTTTACTTAAACTAATGCCTGTTTACATCACTGTGGACATTCAGTGGTGCTTACAAGGGTATAACACATCAAGACTGTAGGAAAAAAAATCACAGATACACTGAGAAACTTGTAGCAACACTTCCTTTCTCATTAATACTACCATGCATTCAGTAACAATCATTTCCTTAAGCCTTCAACACATTAGATGCTCACCTCAGATTTTTTTCGCATGTCAATTTATTACATATCTTGTTATAGAGCTACTGAGAGATAACTGAGAAAGCTGTAAGCATTGACGGTGATAAAAAAGGAGAAAGTTGTACAGGCATCCTTAATTCTTCTCTCCCATAGCCTGAAAGCACTAATAATTTCCATGTCCCATTTTAACATTCCATCACCAAGATAGCAACGAGGAGAGAAGCGTGTCTCCTAACATTTGTTTGAGTTTTTTTTGGTCAGATATTTACCACCTCCTGAGAGCCTTTATCACTGAATAAGTACGTACCTCATTATGTGAAAGTTGTGAATCAGAATTCTCAACACTTTCAGTGAACACCTCTGCATTTACCTCAAGAATACAGCCCTATCTGTTGGCCTAAGAAGTTCAGCAGAAGGCCCTGCCCCAGCAGCATTCAGCATATCCCCTAAGGTACAAAGGAGACTTATCAATTTTTTCCAGCAGAAAATTTGGGTTGATTCTTTGTGGTCTGACAGCTCTGAATCTATGATCTCAGAACAGAGGGACAAAGCAAGGATGGAAAAATGTGGATTTTGCCATTCCCTGAAGACACAAAGAACTTCTTTCACAGATTAATGACACTGTTTCTAGTTGTTAGGATCTCTACTCTACTGCACAGCTACTACAACTATGATTATATATAGAGCAGCAAAAGAAGAAAGTGAGATACTTCATCTTCCTCTGAGGACTGAAGCACCCACTCAAGACACTGATGCATAAGGGCAAGTCAAAAGAAGGAAGCCTAGGATGTCTGAATGCCTTCTATCAGCTTTCAGGGCCATTTTACAAATAAGGATACAAACAGCTATTTCCATTTTTAACACAAAAATAAATATAAAAATAAATATTAAAAAAAAAAAACACACAAGAAGCATAAGTGAATGTTGAGGTAAAGTTATGTCATTGTATATATGAGATCAAGAACAGAAGATAAAATAGTCCTGTTTTTTTTTTTCTGCACTGGCAGCAATGCAAAGCTGTGCCCCTCCAAAATGAGGGATGTTATGCTTCAGGAAAGGAATTCCCCTGGAAAGCAAGAGGAAAATGTGTCACCAGTTTACGGGCTGGTTTGTCCAAGTTCCATGACAACTGGACAGGGGGACCAACAGACCCACACCCCGGGAATAGGGGAAAGGAGAAAGAGAAAAAGGAAAAGGTTGATGGGCCTAAAAACAAGGCAGCGATCTGAGGAAGAAAGCTAACTTACTAAATCAGATATTGGAATGTAAAGTGATGCAATATAATATAATACAATATAATTTGAATTGAAGCTAATAAATCAAATAAAATGAGAGAAAGTGTCCTAAAACTGAAGGCCTTATGCTAACACTGAAGGCAAGATGGCTAGGAAGCACACACTGCTGTTCCTTTATTCTTGAGGTGGTCGAAACAGAATTCCAAAAAAACCTAGAGATAAGGGAATATCATTTCAGGACATAAGATGGTCCCAGTGCTCTGACAGATCAATAAAAGCATGTACAAATCCTTTACAAAATCAATTATTGGAAGCTATATAATAGGGTTCAGCTACTGTAGGTAGAAGGTTTTAAAAATGAGTGCATCTGAAATAGGATCTAGGGTTCTTGCGCCACTCACTGTGGACCAGACCAAGCAATATTAGAATGCATGTACACAGCCAGAGCCTCCAAACTTATAAAAGATTCATTGGGAATTACGGGATCAGGCAAAACACCATTATATGTTCCAAATAAACAGTCAATATAACAGATTATAGTAGCAGTCACACAGGAGTGGAGTGGTTCACTTTCCAGTATTGCATCCAAAGAGACACAGAATGGAAAATTTTTTATTTCTTGGTGGAAACTGTCAAAATGCATTTAGTTTAGGGGAGATGAAGAAGAAATACACAAAGAAGCATAGAATAATTATGTGCTGAAAATTAAAGCCAGTTGTCTGAACTAGAGAGAACAATGTAATGTACCAAAGGAGGTCTAAAGTGTTTTGGCCAACAACTTAGAGGTCATCCAAGACAAAGTATTTTGTGAATGAGAGTCAAAAGTGGTTCTCTGCAGTGCACTCCTTACCTCCATTCTTGAGTACAGATCTGTGTTTAACACTGTAGAATTCAAAGCTTAGTGTCCCAGTACTGTTTGTCCCAAAGCTATCCAAAACCAGAGGGTAATATCGGACTACTCAGAGGCAAGCCCAAATTTTTAGTTCATAGGTAAGTGTACCTGGAGGACTCCAGAAGCACATTTTAAAGAACAAATTGATATTCAAGAGTGGCATGAAAGAATATTCTTCCAGGTGTAGGCCAATAGCAATGACAGAACTGGAATTACTGCAAAACCCAAACTCTCCAGGACAGCTGTACAGCCAGGGCTCTACTTGCAATGATTTCAACTCCTAGTTCATATCTTGAACAGCTGTGTAGGAGGACAAGCTCTCTAAGGCACAAAGGGACTGTGCCCACCATATGATACATCTGAATTACATTCCTTACAAAGTTTCTCTGTCAGAAATTCCTGTTATCCCTCCAAAGAAACAGCAGGAAGAAATAATTGCCACTGTGGAGCATCCACGAAAAAAACATTGATCTGGAAAGGTAGACATGTTCTGGTGCTGCAGCCATCAGAGCTGTGATGAGACTACAGCATGGTCCTCGTATCACTTCCCAAAAAGCAAGTGTAGCAATTAAATGAAATAAGATGCTTGGCCTCTTGATGTTGAAGATTCTTGTGTAGCATCACCATTGCATTGATTTTTCTGGTAATCTGTACTGTAACCTTTTCTTGTACCCGACTGATTATTCCCTGAAGAGATACTACGTTATTTAAAGATACATCACTGGAAATGGAATAAACACAGAGCCAAAGCACGTTTTGAAATGACTGGTGCCAAGATAAAGGTATACCCAAAGGGAGGTTAGGCAAATGCAATTTGCATGTTTCAGACAAGGGAGGATAGTGTGCTTCTCAAAGCCATCTATACACCACAATAGAAAAGGAGACTGCAGTCATGAAATTGTCATATGCCCTACATTTTAAGATTGGATCAGTAGAACAGAAAGTTTAATGTAATTTCTTTCCAGAGAGTTTTGACAGTGCACACTAGAAATATATCCCTCCTAATCACCAAGGCCATCAGCTCCAGTGCAGACACATCTCTCAGCAGTGCGGGCATGATGGCACATGATAGGGAAGACCCTATGGGAGGGCAGAGACCTGCTTCAAGACGGCAGTGTTCAGAGAGCAGCTGATGGGTTATGGGGAGCCAGCAGAAGGCAGCCAAACAAAGGAGACCCTGGGGAGTGATGAGGACAGTAAGTACTGGGCATAAAAGTTGGTGAGAGGGTGCTTTCACCAACGGCTGATGGTGACTGCCATCCTTGAGATAGATTCATCAGTCACAGCACAAGAATCAAAGGATCCCCTGCTCTCTGATACCAGAAAGAAAGAGGAGGCCTAATAGACAGAAATGAACTGAAGCAGGTTTCTGCTTGGGGCACCTGTTGAATTCCCTCCCTGCCTACCTCATCTTCTCAGGTGTGAGACTCTAAATGCTGATGCAGATGTGATCCATCTAACCTGGATGGACCATCACAGGGCTTATCAGCCTGTCCTCTGCATCATGGCCACTGTTTTTTTCCTTATTAGAAGGGTTGTGATGCTAGGGGTCTCCAGTCTGAAGGGAACAGAAGGTGCAATGTGCCAACCAGATCTGACCGACAGGGAAGTGTGATGTCTCCCTGGGGCCTGGGTAAGAGAATTTATTAGAGAACTCACTATCTTGATACGGTTCTCTGATTATTTTCTATTTTTGTTTTTTCAAGTCAGCAGTTCTGAAGTTGCAAAAATAAATCCCAGGGCAACCAAAAAGGACTTCAGGGCCTTGGGGCAATAGATTTAAGGATGAGGGGCACATGTGGTGTTTTCCTCTATCCTCCCAGTAGCAGAGAACAGTACTGACAGGAACAGTCAGATCCAGCCAATCCACAAGTGGCCCCAGTGCTGGGATTTCCAGCAGAATTTTGGGTTTCTTGTCTGTGGGACAGTCTACAGAACACCATGATGTGCATTTTCGTTAGAGGTAGAAAAGGATATTTGTATAGTTTGTAGAGGAGTTAGCAGTGTTGACTGACAGAGCTTTAAGCTAGATTCCATGGAGGATAGGAACAAAAATCAGGCTCACCTTTAATAACCTATGGGATGTCAATCCAAAATTTGAGGAACTTCACAGTAGTGAAATCCTTCAGTCTGCTCCACAAGGTGCTGAGTACAGGGAAGTACACTTGAAATGTTTCTACACCAACACATGCAGCATGAGAAACAAACAAGAAGAACCAAAAGCCTTAGCTTAGTCCCGGAGCTATGACATCACTGGCGTAAACAAAGCCTGGTAGAAAAAGTCCTGTGATTGGATGGACAGGTTCTGGGACCTTCAGCAGGGACAGGCAGGCCACGTGAGGCCAGGAGTAGCTGTGTGTGAAGAAAGGGCTGGGTTTTACAGGGCTGAGAACTAGCAATAGTATGGCTGGGAGACTAGGATTAAAGGACAAGCAAATAAAGTGTATGTCATTGTGGAAGTCTACTATAAGCCAGCCAGGATGATGACACTAATAAATTATTCTTTAGGGAACTGAGAAATACCTACAGATCTGCTTCCCTTGTCCTTAGTGGTGAATCCAACTCACAAGACATTATCTGGGAATATTGCACTGAAGATACAAACACATCCAGGAGATTCCTAAATACTTTGATAACAAGTAATTTCTTGGTGTAAGTACTGAAGGAGACAGCTAGAAAAGGTGTCTTCCTAGATTTGTTACTTGTAAGCAAAGAATTCTCATTGGAGAACTGGCAATTGGAGGCCATCTTAGCCATAGCAATCATGGAGTACTCGAGTTTAAGATCTTCAGCAGTAAGAAGAAAACTGCCACCAAAACTACAACCCCAGATGTGAGGGAGAACAGACTTCAAACCAGGGAAGAAGTTAACAAGGTCTTCTGAGAAACTGCTTTTAAAAGAATTGTGTCCATCACCATGCGAGATTTGCAGCTTCAACCAGATGCATAGAAGTCTACAGGGACAGGTAGGATTCATTCCAGGATGCTACAAGAGCTGGCTAATATTATTGCAAAACCTCTTTCCATTACTTCTCAATGGGATTCTGGAGAAGTCTTGGTCAACTGTAAGCTGGCAAATATCCCAGTTTTCAAGTAGAGAAAGAAAGAAGACCCAGGTGATTACAGGCTTGTCAGTCTTACTTTTGGAGCCTGATAAAATTACAGAGAAGATTATTCTGGGAGTTACTGAAAAACATCTGAAAGACAGCATAGACATTGGTAACAATCAACACAGGTTCACAAGGAGGAAGTCTTGTTTAATAAACTTGATGTCCTCTTATGACAAGGTTACTCATCATGTTGACTAGAGGAAACCAGCTAATGTAATCTTTCAGGATTTCAGCAAAGCTTTCAATATCATTTCTTGCAGTATCCTTCTGTACAAAATATCCAACATACAGCTAGTAAAAAATGTGATGGGTGAACAATCAGCTGGGATCATAGCAGAACTGATCTATGTCTATAAATAACTAAGGAGCTGGAGGCAAAAGGACAAGGCTGGACTCCTCTCAGCAATGTGTGGTGACAGAGCAAGGGGAAATGGTCACAAACTGATGCATAGGAAGTTCCGCACAAATGTGCGTACGAACATCTTCACAGTGAGGGTGACAGAGCACTGGCACAGGCTGCACAGATTGGTTGTGGAGTCTCCTTCTCTGGAGACATTCAAGACCTGCCTGGACACCTACCTGTGCAAACTGGTATAGAGAGCCTGCTTTGGCAGGGGGGTTGGACTAGATGATCTCTGGAGGTCCCTTTCACCCCCTACAGTTCTGTGGTGGATTGGGCTCAAATGGTTATATTAAATGAGGTTACATCAGGCCGATGGTCAATTCTAGCAGGGCTCAGGACCATTTTAAAGCCTCTCTTCAACTTTTTCTGAGAAGTCTTGGAAACTGGACTTGAAGGTTTAGTAAATAAGCGTACAGACAACACTAAATAGGTAGGAGTTGTTGACTCCCTCAAGGGAAGAGACATCTTGCAGAGATCTTGACAAATTAAAGGGGTGGACAACGACCAACTACGTAAATTTTACAAGAGTTAATTCCAAACAGGCTACAGCTCTGCTTAAACCAAAAGGTCTGTCTAGCTCATTTAAAGTATAAACATAACAATTTTGCATTTGTTGATGTCAGAACACGTAAGGATGCCCTTTGCTTAGAGGGTCTAAAAATTAAAGAAGAACACCTGATAAAACAAACAAGCAATCTTGTTATGTATGTAACTTTTCAGAAGTAATTGGTAACATGGAGAACAGAGAATATGTTGTCTTACTGAAAAACTGAAAAAAAAAATCCATGCTTTTTGAAGATTTTTGGGTTAGGTAGCTTCATGAGGAAAGAAAAAAAAAAGAAAAACTGAATCACAGTGTAGAAAGTATTGCATACAATAACAGAAAAAAAAAAAGATATCTAAATCCATAGAATTTGTAACTCTACTGAATTAAAATATTGTGTACAGAGATATTGTTCAACCTACTTTTTTTGGAGTGAATGAACAAAAATGTTCTGTGATGGCAGGTAGAGGAGCTGTTCTTCCTGAAGCCCTGGTGTTCAGGCTGCCTAGCCTTACACTCAATGAATGATAAATCACAAGGCTGATAAACTCAATCTGTGTGTTTTGGAGAGAAAGGATGATTTGCATCAAAAGTGTGTTCCATATTAATCACTACGCCAGCTCATCTTTGATCACAGTTCAAATAAAAATCATAGAAGACCTAAGAGCTCAGCAAACTACTCATATCTGCAGTTTCAGGTAATCAGCTATTATTTTATAGCTAGCTACATTCTTTTACAGTATAAATTAAAGGTAGATAAATTTTTTATTTTATTGTTGATTTGATTTAATAAATTTAGCAAGACAAACATTGCTGGAGTAGCTTGCAAAATCCTGACCAACTCCAAACAGTGCAGTTTTATGTTGGATGTTTGAACCGCTTCTTTTGAGAGAGGGCAACTTTAGATATATGTACAGACTGAGGGCTGAAAGGCTGGAGAGAAGCCCCATGGAAAGACAAGCAGGAGTTCTATCTGATGAAAAGTTCAAATGTGTCAACAGTGTCCTGGCAGCCCAAAGGTCCAACCATATCCTGCTGTGTATAAGGGCCAGTTGTGTTCTGTACTGTGTGGCCTCACCTCAAGAAGTGGGTGCAGGTTTGGGTGCCACAATGTAGAGGACATAAAACTATTAGAGGGCATCCAAAGGAGGGCTGTGAAAATGAAGAAGGGTCTGGAGGGCATAGAATTGTCAAGGTTGGAAAAGACCTACAAGATCATCCAGTCCAAACATCCACATACCACCATGTATGTAAACCACGTTCCTCAACACAACATCTAAACATTCCTTGTGCACCTCCAGAATGAGTGACTCCCCCACCTCCCTGGGCAGTACATTCCAGCATCTGTCCACTCTTTCAGAAAAGTAATATTTCCTAGCATCCAGTCTGAATTTCCCCTGGCGCAACTTGAAACCATTCTCTCTCATCCTATCACTGGTTACAAGAGAAGAGGCTAAGCCCCAATCACTACAACCTCCCTTCAGACAGGGATAGAGAGCAATAATGTCTTCCCTGAGCCTCCTCTTCTTCAGACTAAACAATCCCAGCTTCCTCAGCCACTCTTCATAAGGCCTGTGCTCCAGACCCCTCACCAGCTTCATTACCCTTTTCTGGACATGCTACAGAGCCTCAATGTCTTTCCTGCAGTGAGGGGATCAAAACTGAATACAGTACTCGAGGTGCTGCCTCAACAGACCTGAGTACAGAGGGCCAATTACTTCCCTGCTCCTTATAGCAATACTATTTTCAATACCAGCCAGGATGCCATTGTCCTTCTTGGCCACCTGGGCACACTGCTGAATTATGTTCAGCTGAGCATCAACCAATACCCCCAGGTCCATTTCCCCTACACAGTCTTCCATCCACTCTGCCCCAGGCCCATAGCATTATATGGGGCTGTTGTGGCCAAAGTACAGGACTCAGCACTTAGTCTTGTTGAACCTCATCCCACTGGCTTCAGTCCAGCTATCCAGCCTGTCCAGATCCTTCCGCAGGGCCTTGCTACCACCAGGTAGATCAACACTTCCAGTCAACTTGGCATCATCTGCAAACTTACTGAGAGTGCACTCGATGCCCTGATCCAGGTAACTTTCCAGATGCAGGTTTTATTTACCATCTGTCCACTATTCAGCTACCACTACAGTTTTCTGCAACTCCATATAAGCTACGCCTCCATGCAAAAATAATAAATATTCTCAAGTCATCTAGTACAGTGCGACACTATAACGTGATGGAAAGTATAGCAATGATAGCAGAGTGGCAGAATCCTAGGTTGTAGCAAATGAGAACAAGACCAAATAAAGCAGCCATAAACATGGGAACAAAGGAAGAAAAACTACTTACCTTTGGAAGGCCTCAAGTAGGCAGGAACCTCCAGCCAACATTTAGATGAGGCCTGGGAAGGGGTGGATCCTAGCTCGATCCATTCTGGTCACTCAGGTGTATTGCCTTCCCACTAGGTCCTCAATCATTGGTTCAGGCTGTGACTTAGCATACTCCAATCATTACAATAATTAACAAACGAGACTCTGTTGGTGATGATAAAGGAAGTCACACTGTTTTTACCATATCTGAGACACTGAATTTTCCAATTACCATACTACTCCAAATCTTCAAAGAGAATAAAAATAAGATTTGCTAAAAAAAAAAAAAATTGCAATGTTTTTAAATATTTTTCCTATCTTCTATTTTCACTATTAGTGAAATTCTAATAAAATGTTGAATATCTAATAACCTAAGCTATTCACAATCCAACCATGGAAAACTTAAGAGGATTAAGATCCTTTTGTGATTAGATGCAAATCGTATTTTGTTATTCGTTTCAGTACTTGTGTTTTAGGAAGCACAAGGAGAGAACACAGGTTAAAATAAACTAATTTCTTTTTTTTTTTCCTACTACCAACCATTGCACTAATGATAAGCATATCATGATAGAGGTTTTTTACACTGGGAAGTCCAAATAACAATATTGCTTTTGGAAAAAATAAAAAATAAAAGGAAGTCATCCTGTACTGTTAAGAGAATAATTGTCTCATTTTCCTTTCCTGATTAAATACCTTTTACAGAAATCACTGTGTTAAAGCACTGGCTTAACAGCTAACACTGGCTGTATAGATTGTTATTACATTTGATAAAGTAAAATGGAGTGATTATTGGTAAGTGCCAAAAGAAGAGCTCTGCCACAGTGGGAGAAAGGGATTCAGAATGCAGAGGGCATTCACTGAAGAACAGCTTTTAAACAGAGGTCGCATCTATGGAAGAGAGATAGTCTAGGACTTGGGAGAAGTAATGCAGCTGAAGAAAAAGGAATGAGAACAGCTCTGCACTCAGAAGTCTCTGGTGTAGATAGGCGGGGGCTGTGAGACTGTATTCCCCTACTGTTCATTCTGTTATATCTGTAATCAGCTTAATATTGCTTATGAGAAAAAGCCTCTGCTTTTAACAAGTTCCTTTGTAAGATATAACTTTTCTCTTTTACCGTGATGTGTTCCTGACCAACAGGATGATAATTAAGAGTCATAAAATCATTAGAAGTCAAGGAAAAGCCGAGTACCAGAAGAGAGGGAAGTAGGAGATGTTTAGCAACTCTTTTTAGGCCTTAAGCATGTGAACTAAGAGGATATACATTACTACAAAGATGGTCAGGCACGGTGTGTACAATGGAGTAGATATATCTGAGGAACAGACTGTAACTAGGTTTTGCCTAGACTTATCTGACTAGAAAATGCACAAAATGCATAATGAGCTCTTACTATAGCCATCTGCTGCCCATTAATGTTAGGGCTGACAGCTATAAGAAACCTCACCTATTTTAAAAGATACAGTCAGAGTCATCAACTTCAAATGTATTGAGCATCAGTAAAAATAAAGCAGAAGTCATCTGTTTATAGCATTACTAACTTCTGGTCTGTTAATCCCAACTGCCAAAATGGCTCTGCTTTTCTGTGATGGCATCTCACTTCTCATGCGAAGAAAAAACACAACAGCCAGACTAAAAATGCATTTGGTTCATTAACAAGGGTGTCTGGGATGCTTACGTTCTCCTATTACATTTGCCATGACACTTCAAAATAAACACCAGAGGTGACTCTAAGGTACTATTCCCCCTGCCCCCAGAAGGTACTTATTCATGAGTGTGATCCATCATGAAGTATAATTTCAATTTTTACACTGCTCTATTTAAATGGATTTTGCTCAGCCTGTATTTAAAAATCAACAAATCAGAGCATAGGCCATTTCCTGGGGATTAATAAGAAAGACCAGCTGTGAAGAATGGATGGTCTCAGGCACAGCTGGGGACCACTAATCTCCCTGTACAGAATGAAAGATATTAAACTTTGCCTTAATGTCTTAGACAGATTGGTCAGCACTGCAGACATGTAACATCTGTGACTTAATTCACATAATTCTGCATGTTTCAAGTTGTTTGAAATCTCTTTTGGTAGTCCCCTTCAAAAACATTAACATCTAATTAGTCAGTGATTAAGATTAAATGACAACAGAGAAAAATAGAGTTTTCTTGTGATACAAGAATTCAAATCTGTCAAGAAATGAAGTCCAGAAATAAAATTCTATTCTCAGGGTAAGTAACTGGCCTGGAAACCTTCTGGGAAGGGATTGTCTTTTAGTACGTGTTTGAACAGCATCTAGCAAAATGGTTCAGATTTCTAGGCACTATTGTAACAAAAACAATAAAAATAACAGCAGGAATTTACACAGAACTACTCCAAACCACTCAAGCATGATGATGAGTGCCATTTGAAGACGAAGGTACGTTCCTTGTATTTATTTATTTGTTTTTACTGCAGATAGTTGAAAATAAAATGTTTGCCTTTAAACAACACTATGTAGGGAGGTAATGTCTAAAATTCATAAAAAAGTATGGCTGACTTTTAGATTTTTGGAACTGTTTCATCCTATTACAGCAAGCTGTACACTGCCAGGCTCTGGCCTTCTCATGCAGTTCTGGCAGACTCAGGGCAGTGTCCTATCTCTGTCTAACACTGGTGGAGCTACAAATGATGGAAACAGTAATGCTGACAACTCTTCCACCAGAGGGAGAGGACAGGGTGCCCCATGGCAGGACATATTCCGTGAAGAGGTCCGTTGATCCTACATAGCTATCTCTTGACACACTTGGGGATAGAAAGAGTAATAGTTGTGGGAACAGGATATTTTGTCATATATTATTATTTTGGATTGAAAGTGAGGAAAAACTGCTGGCTTTCCTTCTCAAGTTATTGTATTTTAAATTGCTCGCAAGGTCTCCTGGAGCCCAGAGAGGTATTCTGTTAAACACTGAAATAAATAAAAACTGCTGTCTGATTGGCTAGAGATGAATAATTTCTACTACCCCCAGATGTATCCATCTAGGATGTGCTTATTTGTATGATATGTGAACTAATTGTTTAACAGTACCCCAGAACATAGTATTGTTCACCCAGAGAAAGCTACACAATAGAAATTTATTGACTCATCACACTACTATTTTTTAGCCAGTTATGTGCCAGGATTTTTCCTTCGGATATGTAACAATAGCAGAGAGATACTTCATTTCCTTGGGACTGTTACTCTCCTGGGTGGCAAAATTAAAATCAGCCTCCATAAAACATTCTTGTGACAGTTCACAGCAGCCCCAAACTGCACAAAGGGCAGACTTTCTTCTTATACATTATTAGCAGCAAGCTAAAAAACTGCCGCACAAAATCCTGTGTAATATGGACAACATCCATGCGACATCCCCATCCCACTGCGAACTTCCCCAAGGCCAACGGCCATTGCGCTGTGTGTCAATGTCATTGAGCTCAACGGGCTCCTGCAGACTCGGAAGCGACCCCTGTCGGGCTCCCGCTGCTGTGGTGGGCTAGTAGATGCAAGCGGCACTGGCTGGGGGACGTCCAGGGATCCTGACTTCAATCACTCTGCAATCCTACAGAACTGTCTTGTGTCAAATCCACACCTTTGTTTTCTTTGTACCTTCTGGCAGTGTCCAGAACTAGCAAGCAATTTGGGTCGTCAGGGTGCTGAACGGCCTGCAGAGAGACCTCCCGCTGGATCTAGCACTTTTATCACTCCTATGTAATAGCTTGGGCAGATAGCCTACAATTCAGATGTCCCAGCAGGAATGTATCTGCAGCTGTAGACAGCTCATAACGGTGTGTCTCTGCAAAGGAAAATTTTATGCCTTCTACAGATACCCTAAGCTTGTATTTTTTCCAAAGCTCTCTCCTCCTGAACAGAGACCCTTTCAAAAACCTCTTTACTCCAGGAATACCCACATTACTGTTGCCTTCAACCAGTGAAAGAGCAAAAGTTCCCAAAGCCAATATTTTCATTGTTTTCTGTCACTAAATTTGAAGTGTTTGCTGGCAGACGGCCTTTGGGCCATTCGTCATTACTCCCACTTGATTTTTCTCCACAGCCTCCTTCTAGGTAGAAGAAATGTATCCGTATAATAGACATTGTAGGTAAAAACACTTGTATTTGCACATTGTTTCGGGGTGGATCCTCAGCTATAGTAACCAGACTCTCGCGTAAGGCAGGTTCTCCTTACTGCACTTAATCATAGAATAGTACTGCAGAGTCTGTTGCAATACAAGCCTGTTGTTGTACAAGATCAGCTACAGCACCGCCTATTAACATATATGCACGCAGTCCTCGCTTCACATCATGCATGTGAAAAGTTCCATATGTTCAGCTATCATTTTAAAAATGTGGTTTCCTGTTTGCTTTTTCAGTGAATGTGCTTCCTTGTATATTCTGCAATCCATATGCACTCTGTAGCAAGTCTGGACTAGATTTCAAATGTAACTTCCAGGTACCACCCCAATATCTGCTGTAAAATACATATTTGTCTTATTCTTAACCCTTTTACTTCTCTTTAACACATTACGTACTTGTTGCAATGATTCTACGCCCTTCTAAAATTTCATGAATATCTGAGAAAAAAGAAGAGCAAAGGAATTCCTTAAAATTCTTTATATCAGATTTCTTAAATTTACCTTCACTTTCTGAAATTGTAATAAAATTACATTCTCCAGTAAACAAAAGAGGATGAGTCCTTCAAGTAATAAGAGAAGGGAAAATGTTCTTCCATTTCAATACCCTAAATTTCATCCAGAGTTCTGATCTTAAGGATGACTAAATACCTGTTGTCATTTCTTACTGCCTTTAGTAACTTTTTGGAATCACAGAATTGTAGGGGTTGGAAGGGACCTCCAGAGATCATGGAGTCCAACCCCCTGCCAAAGCAGCTCCCTAGCCCAGGTTGCACAGGTAGGCGTCCAGGCGGGTCTTGAACGTCTCCAGAGAAGGAGACTCCACCACCTCTCTGTGCAGCCTGTGCCAGTGCTCTGTCACTGCACTGTGAAGAAGTTCCCACACACGTTTGTGTGGAACTTCCTACGCTTCCGTTTGTGGCCATTTCCCCTTGTCCTATTATCATCTTCTTTTGGAAGAATTTGTAATCTTGTGTAATGGCAAAAGAATAAAAAGACTGTTCTTTGCTATCAACCTGTACACATTATTTTGTGGATTATGATGTCTTTTTAATCATTTTATTTTGGAAAATGTTATGTGTCTCCAGAAAGAACATTTGACCAGTTACAGAAGTATCCAGGTTTCAGTAAATTAACTGACAAGTAACAGGGATGACTACAGAAGTCTCTCTTTACTGCCTACAGAAAACCACCAAGAATGTTATTAGCAAGGGGTTGGCTATGACCTAGAGCAGATCTCTGAAAGCAGAGAGCTAGCAGTATATGTAACTTTGACTGATAGCAAGCTTTGGAAAAGTGATTTAAGAAAGATGTGTTTTAAACTTGAGTGAACCATTTTTGACATACAAACACAGAAAATATCCTAAGAAAATAGTGGAGACAGAAACTTGAACTTCTGTCCAAATTATTAACACAGCTACCTTTTCAAACAGCAGAGCAATGTGCAGAGCACACTAGAGCACTGCATTAGATTAGAGGTAACCTCATACTCTGCAGCATCCCAAAGAAAAATCCTGTCTAAGGCTTCCCAGGGCAAGACTGTCACTGGCTAATAAGGCTAAACATGGAACCTGAAACAACAACGTTTTCCTTGCTCCCTCTTTAAACGTCTGGAAAACTTAACAGCCCCAGCACAGAGGAAATTAATCTGCTCAGATGCCTTTCCTTTGGGAACAACTAAGTTGGGAAAGGGCACAATTTTTTGCCTTGTATGTCCTTGTCCCATTTTGCAGAAGCAGAGCAGGCAGTAAGTGCCCAAGAGAGCACTGACAGGATCTGCAAATCATGTGATTGTGAGGTAGTATACCAAGGAATCACGCCTTTCCTGAGGCAATATTTTCTTGCACCAGATAGCAGCTAAGCGATAAGAAGTTGGACTCTGTGATCCTTGTAGGCCCCTTCCAACCAAGGATACTCTGTGAAGGCCTGATAGATCCAGTCAAGTCTCTGTAAATGTGGTACATTCCTAACTAGATACTTCAGATGGAGAGTATCAACACAGGTCCAGAGAAGCTCTGCACATAGTCTTATGTTGACCACTACAATCCCTTCACTTACTCTTTGGTAGGGAAAAAGTTCTTCTGAATCCATAGTATCTTAAATTCCACCTCCTAAATTTTATTCCTTCCTTCCTGTTTGGTTTCTTGTCTTCTTGTCCTGTTTCTCAACATCACTGTGTTTATTTGTGTGTGTGCGTGTATGTGCGCAGTTTTAAATAACTCTGCTGGATAAATCATGTCATAAAGTACACAGTTCAATGTGGAACTTCACTTCCTCTATCAGACTGGCAATTGTGAATTGTGCAAAACCTAAAGAAGAAAGTATTTTATACAACACTGATTTCTGCCTCTTATTTCTCAGCGTTGAATATACTGGCAGAAGGCTTCCAAAAGAAAAGGGTTTTTTTTTTTCCTCCTTCTTTTCTCCACACTGCCAGAGGAAATGAGAAATGACATCTCCTTATACAAAACAGCTCTTCAGCAACAAGAGACTCAATTCTGATGTCCTGCTTTATCATCCATTTAATCCTTCCTCTATTGAGACTAGCAATTAGTGCAACAATTAAAAGGAAGTCAAAATGTAATACCTTGCTATAAAACACTACATTTGCTACTCTGCGTGTAATACATCAGCTAATTTAACGAACTATCAGTTCATTCGTTAATCACATATAGGCACATAAAGACACCATTTTCCTGGTCATCCTGCAGATCAGAACACCAGATGAACAGTTGAAAGTTGTTCTGTGGAGTGCCTTACCGCAGAAGAGTTTGTGTTACAAACTTAAAGCTAGATACAAACAATAAATGACAAAACGTAAGGCTAAACAGCCTTTGTCTTCTGGCCCTCCAGAATCCAATTTGAAGAGAAGATAATTGGAAAACTGCATTTGAAATTGCTCTCACTGTCATTAATTGGATGCATTCTATTTTTCTCCCACCATATTTCAACCATATGTCTTGAGTTTCTGTTTCCTAAATGACTGTGTTGAGCTCCCCCCTAAGTATCTTTATAGGACATGTTTTGAAAAGAAACACATTTTAAATTAATGGTCATATGACTAAAACTTGAGGAAGCATCTGTATTTTGCTTTTTCAAATGTTTTGTGGTGAGGATAAGAGTTTTTTGAAACTTTCTGGGAAGCCCTTTGCTTTTTGGTAACAATTTCTTAGAAGAGTTTCTTTCATTTGATAGTTCTTCTGATTAGAGAATGAATCACCAAAATGCTTATGTGGGACAAGCAGAAACAAGTCAAATCTTAGCATGATTTTATGTACCAGTATCATTAAGAAAAAACAATGTTTTTCCATTACCACATGACCCCTTACCACTCTCATATCCCTGATTTCAAGGGACATCATTCTGTTTAATACTGAAAGGTCTATCAAAAATGAAAATTTTTATGTTCCAGTTGTAACTCATTTCAACTGTAAAGATCAGGAATTTATAATCTTGAACTAAACTAACATTTTTTTTTTTTGCACTAATATTCCTATCCTGATGCTTCTTTGTGGGTTATTTTCCTTTCTGCTGGGGTTTTTATCATATGTTATATCATTTATTTGGGTCTTAGAAGGTTCAGCTGTGCATCTAGGCCCCAAAACCATGGTGCCTGAGTGTCTCCCAAATTATTAAAAACAGATCAAGCAACAACATCAACATCTATTTTTATGTATAGTGCAATCATTAGTGCTGTGACCCCAATTTAAAAAAAAAAATTAAAAACCCTCAGCATATGTTTAACTAAACATTTGTATGAACCACATTGAAGTGGAGAGACTTAAGCATGTCTGAATCTAAGCAAGGTATTTATATGAATCATATATTTAATCTCATATTCAACTACTAGTGCCAAAGAAAGAACTGAAAAAAAACCCCAAACCCTTCTTACTGAATAAAATATATTACAGGGCCAGTTTCAAGTCATTTATGTGTTGCTTTTAAGTCTTAAATGAGTATTAGATTTCTGCTTATCTAACTGCTTCTTTCAACATTTGTATCTTTCTGCACAGCTTCAGTCATTATGACAGATATGCATAAATGGAACCAGGAGTGAACAGCCTGTTTATCCCAACCACAAGAGAACAATCTGGAAGACAAGTTGAGTCATAAATTAGTGAAAAGTGAATTAAAATTGTAACTTCTGAGATTGGTTTGTGGTCTTCTGAAGCTGTAAAAAGATGAAAAAGCACATTGATTTATACTGGTTTACTACTCCTTTGCCAGTCACAGAAAAGGATCAGTAGTCAAAAGTGATGATTTCTGTGGGGAACTAATGCCAGAATAAGAATTCTACACTGTAGCAGTAGTAAAGCTACCCTGAGCCCTTATAGAATTCAGCAGCTCTCAGGAGACAATGAATTCATTTTGAAGTTGTTACCCAGAGCTACAAAGCTTTTGGGTTTGCTTCAATAGAATCTGGTTGAAAACGAAGTTTGGTTTCCTTTCTCTGGTTTTCTGGTCTCAAAGTTGTAGGCTATGCCTGAAGAAAACCACCACTGATTTGCTAAAAAACCTGCCCATCCATTTTGACTCAGTTAATTTGTCCCTATAAGAAGTTTAAAGCATCTGAGATTTTCCCTTTCTCTAAAGACCCCTATGGTCTGCAGCCTGATTTTAAGGAAATCAAGAAATACAGTTAAGGAAAACATCTCTATTACTAATCAGCTTAATCTGGGCATTTGGAAGATATACTCTTCTTGGAAAAATAATAGATTGTCAGAAAATCTATCTATCTATATATATATATGCATACATATGTATATATATATATAAAATTCAGTTATCCTTATGTACTCTTCATCTGTACATGTGTTGTATGCACTTTCATTTCACATCCAGATACAGCAGCTAGGTTCACACCCACATTCCTGAAGGCATTTGTACAAGTTTCCATGCTCCAGTCACAACTTCCATCAGGGCTAGGTTACAGCATTTACAATGCTTATCGCGGGCTGCAAACATCTGCTAAGACCTCACTGCTGACCACTTTGTCCAGCGTTGCTTTCATTGAGACCCTGACCCTCAGGAAGATCGATTTCCCTTTCCAGTACACACCAACGAGAGAACCACTAGATGGCACTTCAAAACATGATTTTGCACGTATTGCCCACCGAACTACAAAACTAGACCTCACCGGCAAGGTGTACTGTAAATTTATATAATAAATGCTGCTCTCTCTGATGTAGATTGAATTTCCCAAACAATATATATTTTCAAGAGTTTGATGGATTAAAAATTTAAAAAAAAGAAAAAAAAAAACCAAAAACAACGAAAGCAAACAAACAAACAGTGTATCCTTCCTTCATAGCAGTATCATAGCACCATCCTTATTGAAGCACAAGACCATCTGTTTATAGCCATGGGCATGATAATTATGGCACTGATAACTCCTACAACATTTTATGACAGATAAGATAAATGTCATAGTGGGAGCAGCAGCCTCTTTCCTAATTTCTAAACTACCCGAAACATCAGATTTTTCAGCCATGAGATCAGAAATGCTCTTACATTTTGAATATATTTCCTGTGTTTTCTCCTGTGTTATCCCTTCTTAGCAACTCTTGCTTGAGTCAACATAGACAAAGAGATTTGATTGTAAAAAACAGAAAACCAAATTCTCATTTTGGGCAAGAAGTTAAATGGGACACAACAGTCTCTTTTGCTGTTTCAGTAGCATTCAGCACCATGGCCATGCACACTGAATGAGGCCTTGAAAATCTTCAGCAGTACAGATGATTACATGAAAAATTATTCTTTCATACGAGGTTGATAAGTGTTGGTAATTAGCCACTGCAATTAGCCACATATAATTGCTGTTTTCTCACCACAAAATCAGAATGGATGGAAGTATGTTACTAGTGTAGTAGAGAGTGACAATCTAATAAGACGCTTCATAAATGGGTTCCAAACTCAACATAATCTTGTAACATCTGAAATACAGAATCCCACCAGGTACATATGTTGCTATTCAGATCTCACTGCTGTGGATTCAGAATTTCTAGTTTTATTTTCACTTTCTTCACTCACTGACTAATCAGGTCTATAATACCTACCAACAGTAGGTCAGCAGATACCTTCAGTCCCCGAGTCCTGTTACTTTTTAGAACTCTGGATGTACAGTATATAGGATTAGCTAGGGCTTAGTGGCTCTGAGCATCTTTGTTTCCAAGGCAGTTGTAAAGACAGCACTTAAAATCTGTACAAACTCTTAAAAGTTGTATGACCTCAACTTTGGAAAGAGTTTCTGCAGTTGGAGTTGATTTTGAGGGTGTAATACCATGCCAATGGGTACCATAGAGGCATCTATATTATTTTATTTTGTGACACGCTAGAAATACAAAGCTCTAGGGAAAATCTCTCACAGTTCAGAACTTGGTTGAAAAGCAGAAAATAAAGTAACCATATTCTTCAACCAGGCAAGGCTTTGTTCCACTAAGCTAACATTTCTGATAGCATACGGAAATCTTGTTTACTGTGTCAGTCTGCTTAGTCTACAAGAATTTGTGATTTTTGTTAACAGGGAAGCATTTTTAATGTTTTCCAGGATAAATTTTTTTGTACAAATATGAAGATAAGTTTATGATAATGAAGGCAAATTATAAATATATATCATATACACACACCAAAAAAGATCCTAAAGCGCCTCTTTAGGTTACATAGCTGGACATATCTGAGTCAGGAAATAACCAGAATTAAGGTTAATCGTGGGCCATTAATTCCATTGCTTTGAGCCTACAAATGCTGCTAGTCTTTAATTTCATTATGATAGCCTGGTGGTGTTTCTTTCCATACCAGTCTTGTTTTACTTAGAATATATTAGCTGACTGCCATGTATTTTGTTATTGATAATTATTTTTGTTTACTCTCATAAAATTCATGGTGCTTAGCCTTATTTGCTGCACATTAATTAAACCTTTCTATGAATTTGCTCATTAAATTTTCTAAAGCATTCATCTCTTAAATAGCTCAGTGCTTCATAAATAATTCATTTTCATAATATCCATGTAAATTGATGATAAATGAGAAAGGGATCTTGCAAGTAGAAAAGGAGGCAAAGAGAGATCAAGGTTATTGACATTAAATATGGATGCTTACCTGGCAATTCCTAGGATATGACTTTTTGCATATTTACCACTACGTGAGAATTTACATAGGCAGACAGCACTCTACTAACACTAATGCTAATACAGTAAGTGAAAAACAAACTATTTTTTTGTGAATTCTAAGCAATGCATTAACATCAAGACTAGCAGAAGCAAACAGATTAAACTGAGATGCACATACTTTTCAATACATTTGATAAAATCATTTCATGAAATGAATTAATGGTCTAGCAGATGAGAGAAAAACAGTTTTCACTGTCTATCTGGACTTCAATAAAGCCTGAACATGATTTTTACAAGTGCCTGATGCATGGCTTGGATGAGCAGAAGGTGAGGTAAACGAGAAAGTGGCTGAATGACCAGTCCCAAAGGTCAGTGGTCAGTGGAACAATCTGGATACCAATACTTAGCTGGGTATCCCTCAGACCAATACTGAGTTCAGTCCTGTTTAATACTTTCACAGTCTAGACAACGTGTTAGAGTACAACTACAGCAGCATGCCCTTGCTGCGAAGAAAGCTAACATTATAGCCTGAGCTGCATTATGCAAAGTATCCGAAGCAGGTCAAAAGTGAGTTCTGTGGCAGTTCAACAAAAAACAATTTATCTGCAGTATGCCTGAAATTCTGTCAAACAATTGCAAGATAAGACCTTTGCCACGTCAACAAATTGAAGGATGGATATGGGAGTCCTGTGAACAATGGGATGGCCTCGCTCCGTCCAAAACATTCCTATTTTGCTCCAGGAATTTTTGGCTGTAAACTTATTTTGACAAAATTGTTCATGGCAGACCTGCTTCTTTATGACCTTGTCATGGCACACTGATAAATTAAGCAGGCCTAGAAGGATGCCCAAGAGAATCCTAGTAGCCACAGATTCCCTTAACCATTCAAGAAGTACCAGTTTCATTTACCAGTCTGTAACATGCCCTTTGTCCTTATTCATCTTTGTCTTTTCCTCCTTAGTTCTAGTCTCCTTATCTACTAATCCTGTGTAGTGGCTCCAATTTTCATGCTTTCTCCTCACTGAGCTTAAAATAGACTCTCCCTCATTGCCAGTCTATCTTCCTTCCTCTCTCTTAGTTTGTCCATAAAACCCAGTTTCCTGTTTCTAATTCTTCATTCCAGAAATCTTCTACTATCCCACCAAATAACTCTGAGTTGCCAACTCAAGATCTATTCAATTTAAGTGATCTCACCTTTGTAATGCATCTATTTGTATCTTTCCTGGGGTTGCAATGGGGAAAACTTTGTCTAATGTAGCTATAAAAAAGAAGCATCAGGTCTGCGAGACAGGCCCTTCAACTTTTAAAGCATTACTTTGTTAAACTATATTCTGTATATGTGGAGATTTATTTATTCTTTAATCAGAGAAACACTATTTTAATTTAGCACGTTACTCAAAACATATCTGTTATTAATTTAAATTAATTGTCCTGAATGTCCTTCTGTGTAAATGAGACCTTAGGAGATTAATCTACAAACATAGAATGAGCTGGTATCTTTGAAGAAGCTTCTTTCCTTCTTTCACTAAGTTGACTCTTGACTATTTACACTCTGTGTAGAACATGATAAATGAAAAGCACAATGCTATGTCAAACATTTTGGCTTTCCTGGGCTGCGCTGAGTGAAGAGCAATTGCCTTCAGCTACATATAAAATACATAATATAGTTTATATATTAACTTCTGTCAGTTACATATATGTATAATTGAAACATTATAAAAAAATAGAAAGGAAGAGCAACAAAAACATAACTAGAAGGGTATTTGACCTCATTTTTGTGAAACTAATGCATTGGTCTAGTACAATGGAAGTGAGTGGAACTGTTAGTGAGCTCTCAAGCTATTTGTCGGACTTTTTTAATGAAATTTTACTCTTCCATTATTTCACCCCAGAAAACAGTTGTTCACAAATGTGCATATAGCCAAAAAAGTGATTACATGAATAAGGCATGATTGTGAAGTGGGGAATGTTTCCCTCAGATAAGAGAGGTCTTCAAGTCTAGTAACATGACATGATCAAATTTTTGAATTGAATATCTAGTTGCAACTCTATACATTCCATTTGAAAAAAAAAAAAAAATCACAGGTTTATTATTATTTATGTTGACTGAAAACAGAGTTGCAAATATACCAAAAGAGGTTTTTTTTTCTTTTTTCTTTTCTTTTTCTTTTTAATATTGAAACCTACACTCAAATTCCTTTATCAAAATGGAAAGCGTGGATGCATGTTTTTCACTGTTCACAGCATTGCATTTAGCCAATTTATCATAATGCATATAATTATTTGCCACAGCTTGAGTTGTCACTGCACTGCACCCTCCCCAGGTTGCAGTTTCAATCCAGGCAGTGCCAATTGCCTGCCACTGTTCAATCATTGCTGGGCAATGGCTATACACCCAGGGTCAAGCTGGATGTTGGGGCAAAGCTGCTGCCATGGTGGTATAGCGCAGGGAGAGGCTGCATTGCGAGCTGGGCCAGGCCATGCACAGGCCATGGGCCGGAGATGCCTGCCCGAATTGTAAAGAGAAAATCTAGAGTTCAGAGGCATCATTAATGTGTGAGTAAGAGAGAGAGTACACCTCATCAGTGCACGTTGTCCTTCTGCAACATTTACATGAAAATCTAGAATTAATACTGCATTCTATGTCTTTTAGGTATTGTTTTGTTCCTCCCCCCAGATGTCATCCAACTCACAGCAGTTCCTATAAAATAACAGAGAAGGAGTGGATGGATTAACAATCTTATTCTCATTTTTTTTGTTCCTGTCAGTTTACTGCAATTTGGCTAGTGGAAAAGACCAGAATAATTAAAAATGGGAGGTGGCAAAGAACAGAGCAAGAAATGAAATCTAAGAAAAAAGGACAAAAGAACCGTTTTATGCAAGAGGTAAATTACAGCAACTTGATATAATTATTTTTTCCTCTTCTATATTGCTTTCATAAAGAAAATTAAGATCTTATAGAGAAAACAATGAATTTATTACCTGCCAGTAGAAGAGTGAAAAAAAGAAAAAAAGTCTGGCTGACCCATTAACTGTTTCTAAAATAAGTGGCATAAGTGGCCAAGTTTTAAAATTGCTTTCCAAGCTGCACAGAAGTCTCAAACTCTTCCCCACTGTCGTCTGCTCTATACTCTTTATACATTTAAGCACAGAAATTAAACTATCCACTGCTTAAAATACTATTTAAATTACTTTTGGTCTAACAGAAAATAGTCTGATAGAAAAAAAATTGTTTCACTGTAGATATATTTATTTTTTTCTATGTATATGTAGAAATATTTTTTTTTTCTAGGAGTGAACAGCTATGACCCATCTTCTGACTAATCAGAATCTGACTGAGAAACAAAAGGCAAATTCAGTGAAACTGTTCTGCATCTGCTAAGAAACAGGCTACTTTGGCTCAAGTTTTGTTTATGCCATTAGGTTTTTAGAGGACAAGCATTTGGCTTACAAGTTTCAGTGCGTGCCATGTTCTTTTTTTGGATATCCCTTCTTACTCGTTTCATGCACTACAAAAGGAATTACCACATCTATTCGCAAGAGAAAATCATCCTGCCAAGCAGCGGGCAAGAAATTCTCAGAACACATCTGGCACGTGCAATAGGCTGCTATGAATCACGAGGAGACCAGTTTCACGTTCTATGTACGAGTGAGCTTTGTTTGCAGGTGGCCTGACCGCCGGTGCCCTCGCAGCCCCGGGAGGACTCTCAGCTCCTGGCCCCACGCTGCGATTCAGAACCATGGACAGCGCCAGATCCCTGAGCCCTGCTGCCCCGTGGAAACGGGCTGGGTTTGTGGAGTGACTCCCGGAGGTGGTCTGCCACTGCCATCACAGTGTTGAACGATACATGGCAAGAAGAAACGCAGGCAAAAAATGGTGCAGCTGGCAACAAGACAGCGTTTTGAGAACTGACTCAACTGGCACATCTCACGTCTTGCTACGCTCATTAAAAAAAAGTATATTGTATCATTTCAATAGAATGACTTGCAATGATTGAATTCTCATGCTAACTTTTACCCCTTATGTGTTTCCTATCTTATTAAATACACAAGAAGACTTACTGAAGCAGTACCTTTGCTGCTGATACAAGACATATTAACCACATATGACAGCTCAGTTTATCCGCAAGTCTGTCCACATAATAAAAGCTTTCTTTTATTTCCAGTGAAGTAGCGTTCCATTTAATTGGTTTACTCAAATAGTAATATTAACGTTGTGAGTAGCACAAAACAAAGAAATCAGCAAGAGAAAAAGAAAGATGATCACCAACAGCCAAAGTAGCTGTGAGGTCCTTAGAGATAGCAGGAAACCTTTGTCAAGACTATCTCAGATCATTCATAAGGTTGTAGGGAAAGGAAGTAAGAAAGTGGAGTGGGAGAGGTTAAAGCAGTGAGTTGAAAGAGGTAGTTGGAGTTCAGAAAATGAGTGGAGTTAGGATTTCTCTTTTAGGAGAGACCAGGAGTATCTGTGGAGAAACATATATTAAAAGGTGATTTGTGTTATGGAAAAGCTTTTACATTTATATCTGCAAGATGAATCAAAATGAGGGGAAAAAAATTCCTATTTGAAATAAGACTATGTTTAAATTATTCTAGGAAAGTTAAATGCCTTGTGCTTGTCCTTTCAGCCTTTTAATGGGTCACAAGCAATATACCTTTGGCATGGATTTTTTACATTTTTTCCTATCAAAAAGAATACTGTAGAAAATGCAAAAATCATTTGGACTAGCTAAGTCACAGACCACATTGCAGTGAGAGGCATGTGAAAGTAAGAGAACTGAGCAGAAAATGAAAGAGACTCAAACATGTCTGCATTTTGGAAGCAGATATTTCTTGACTTTCTGCGAATTACTAAGGTATGACTGAAGCAGAGTCATCGTCAGCATGAAACAGTTGCTAAACAAGAATCTGAAAGAAAGTTGTCTTGAAAAAAATAATTTCATCAATGAAAGGACAGTCAAGGAAGACAAAGTACACAGAGATGCAGCTATGAAGAGTAAATGAGTTGTTATATTGAATATATGAATATTCCTGGCTGTACTTAAAAAGATTGGTAATTGGGAAATTATACCTGGTTCTGTACAACAGGATAGTAAAACCTGCCTTTTCCTTTGTTATTTTTTCTTAAAAAGGTATAACCTGCTTAAATTGCAGCCTCTGAATATTCTCAAAATTGAATCTGAAAGACAATGTGGCTTTTAAAATAATTCATCCTGATGACAGAATCTTATGGGAAGATTACTTAAAAGGTACTTTAAGCTATAAAATTTTAGACTGATTGTATGTTCTTCTGGGCATCTCTTTCTGTGTCATGTGGCAAGCTGGTCCTGCTTATTAGATTAATGTTTGCAGCATCTTCAGAACAGCATGACAGTAAATCAGACACAGTATGTGATTGAAAAGGACTGAAGCACTTTGTATTTTACACATCAAGAGATGAGCATGTATTTTTTCTTCAAAAAAGAAAAACAGAGAAAGAAAGGAAAAGATGTAAATGCAGCCATTATCGCATCCTGTAATCACCTATAATTAAAGGTGGACTTACCTGCACATTCACCTATAAGGGAAAGACTCTTGTCTTTCCATTCTAATGGAAGGTAGATGAAGTCATAAGTCTTGGCTTTCAAGACACTCAGACAATGGAATAACAAAGTATAGAATAGCTGCTTACTTATCAGCATGTGAGAAGTCTCACTGAGACTCGAACCTGGAAATATTCAGGCAGTATTTTAATCAATCTTTCAAAGCCAGTGGGACTCTTTAAGAACTGATGTTACTGGAGACCGTGATTTCTCCCCCTTCCCTTTCATTAAAAGGTAGCTGAAAAAACATGCATTCTTTCCAAGATTACTCTAACACATCAGTTGAGCCTGTACTTGCCACAGCATTGTTCTGAGACTGCAAACAGACAAAGATATGACCCATGAAAGAGCAAAACTGCTCCATCACAGTGTTGATTCTTCTAGGAAGTAACTCCACTACCACTAGCTTTGTATGTTGATTCTCTGTTTAACTTTTCATTCTCAGAACACATAACAAATAGACCAAAACTTAACCTGGCCACACTTTCCACTAGAGCCACTGCACTGGAACTCTTTCTGCTCATTCAAGATGAGTTCCCTTAACTTTTATGTCAGCAGTTCCCACATCAATGCAAAGTGCTGTGTTTAGCAGCCTGATTTGAATAACCTTCTATTTAAAATTAAATGGAAATCAAATGGAAATATTTTCATGTCTCAAGGGAGAATGCTCAGACATTGATAATCTGCAAGGCAAAACTATACCTTAAAAGTTTTTGCAGTATGACACATACATCTGACAGATGTTGTAGATTACTATGCACCACAGACTTGGGTGGACTACTTGGTTATGCAGTTGCTCCTGATGTATTACGAAAGCATATCAAGATGTACATATGTATATCTTGTTACAATGTACATTACAATTAGAAAATAACTTTTTAAATCAATCTTAATAAGAGATTACTTAAATCAAGTAACCTCTACACAGCTATAAACTTTTTTCCTTTAGAATTTTAGGACTTCTAGCCTAAAAGAGTAAAATGTTATCCAATAGCTACATGGTCAAAAATATTGTCTTCCAAATAGAACTGGCAGGCAGATAAACATTCCTTGAATTGCAACAATATCCCTGACATTCTAAAACATTAAGATAACGGAAATGATGAATAAGTTACCACATTTTCAGGATTTAAGAAACCATGACTGAAGTAATCTGTTACGCTAAATTTTGTTCCCCTTTTAAAGAAAAGTATGTCAGAAAACCACTAAATCATGTTGCCTGTTTTCACCATTTTGTTGATCTGTATTCATTTATGCTCAAAGGCAACAAAGCATATAACCACGTACATAATTTCAAGCATGTCTTCAAGCACCATAGCATCTTAATTCAAAATAAAACTCAGTCGTGTTGGATAAAAACACTGTTTCAAAAAATTGATAACTCCTTTCTCTCTCCTATCTTTCAAGAAAAAAATCAACTGTCCATTTATCAGGAGGATTTTAAAGTAAGTAACAACATAGCAAGAGCCAAAATTGTCCCAGACAGTAAAGTCTGGCCCCATCCATTATCATACATCTCAAAACAAGACATCTCAACTCATATTTTAGTTGAAGTCATTTTCTGATACATCTTTGTATTTTTTTAAACTTCTGAAGTTTCTTAATTTCAATCTTTGTCACCATCTCTGCCCATGAATAAAATGATTGAAAATGATGCTGGGTCAGAAAGCAAGACTAATACTTAAATTTTGCACTGACCTGTTGATTTCACAAATTCAAATAAAGAACCAGTATATCTCTGCCATTTTCTGTACCAGGACCTCTATGTTCACAGAAGGCACTGGTTCACTTTCTCCTCTGGTTGAGAAAGTCTCACCTCGCCGCTAGCTGATCTTTACTTTTCACTTTCCTTTCCAGATTCAGGAATTAATAATTCCTAATTGCTAGGGAGAAATGTAATCCTTCTCTTTCTTTTTACTTAAAATTTATAGGAGCATTTTCTACTTCAATCTTTTTAACAGCTATCCTTCTCACATTTTAAATCTTGCAGTAACAGTTTTTTAAAGTATGGAAAGGAGCACAAGAAGTGTAATTTTTATATTAGCTTATTCACTTGCAGGGACATGCATAGGCATATATTCTTAACAGGAGTTTACTAAAATATTACTAATTTTGTAAGTGATCTTTGTGTTTTACCTATGACTTTGAGAAGAACTGCAATTCAGGTAAGTGTTTAAGTCTTACACTGACACTTGAGCGTGTAAGATCCATCCTTGCTTCATAAATTGCAAGGCTGGAATCTGACTTTACCCCTTCAAAAGGTAGGATCACTTAGTCTTTGCTGACCATCTAACTTACCACCAATGCATAAAAATAAAGAGGTAGGCACTTCTGATAAGTACTGTGTGATTCAGCATGTTTATTTAGATATGGTCTCTCTATTCTCCCCGAATATGGAGAATGCTCAGCTGACTACATTAATATAACCACTTAAAATTTTGGTTACTGGGGTTAATCCTGACTCTGGTGTACCATAAATTCAGTTGTACATGCTAGTAGATCTTGAAGTCCAGTGAAGTTTCTGCAAAGGTATGGACTGCAGGAACAATGCCTTAGACACACTGAGATAAGCTAAGAGAAGAGTTTCACTGCTATACGAGATACATTCATCTTCATTATTACCAGTACCTCAAGTGTGATTAGGTGACAATAAGACTTACAGGATGACAGGACCAGAATCCTCTTTTACTACACAACAATGTGAATGTACACACTTCAGTAGTTGTATCAGAGGGGAAACTGAAGATGATGTTAAATGCTATTCTTGTATGTACTTCATGGAGGAAACCTTCCCTGACTTTCACAAATCCACATCATTTGGATGACCCACCAGAAGAAAGCTACACCTATCCCACTCCAACAGACTCCTACAACAATGCCAGAGGCATCATAGCCTCCACAGCCAGTACAGTGTTCAGCAGGAAGAAAGAAGTCAAAAAGGAATAAGGTATGTAGGACAGTTATTCTTAATGTTTCCTATCATAATACAGTGCACTGTGACTGCTGAATGCAATATCCATATTGCAGCCAAAAAAATTTAAAAGCAGTACTTTATGGGCTGAGAATACATATGGCTAAATAAGACAAAGAACACTTTATTCAAGAAACATTATAGGCAATTGTAGCATTTGCCTTCCCTTTATAACCCTGACTTAACACAGAAAGCTACTAGCACAAAAAAAATAATAATAATAATAATAATAATACAGGACCTTCCAACCTGAGAAGAACAACATAGTATTTTATAGGTAATGAAATGCTAGAAACTCACTGCTGAGATCACTTCAAACCTTAACATTCCCTGAACTCAGTGGAGAAAGTATTTTCTTGAGATTTAACATTTCCTCGACTAATTCTTCAGATGCAAGAAATCCTAGAAATCCTTTTCATTCCATGCAGAAAAATCCACAAGCCTACCAGGTTCTTCCATCCACACATTAAGAATGAGTGTTCTCACTTAGTCTTGTATTTGGGATGAGCTCAGACGTAGTGGTGAAGGTGTCTATATGGATAAGCAGACAGACTGGATTTAGACTGAATCTGCTCAGCAAATATAAAATCTGTCTTCCAATTGACATATCCCACAGGTTGATCTGCAACAGCTTGAACTTCATGTAGACCATAACACAGCATCAGAGAAAACCTGCTGTAAAGTTCCTGGGATTGTGAGCGGATTGAGTGCAAATAATACACCCTTGTGGTTTATTTTCCCCAAGATTGTAATTAAATTTATTTGCCTAATTTGCACTTTTGTTTTTCTTTTACTTCTTCCTCATAGGAAGAGGAGTGGGTGTCTGTCCTACTTCATGGATTTGTAAATATGGAAGTTAGGCATCCATATTTTCTTCTTGGAGCATACAAGGAAAATGTCTCTCAATTATCGCTTAAGTCTCACTAGGCTGAAGCCTAGCTATGCCTTATTAATTTGCTTTTCTCCCTTCCTCACAAATGTACTGATGTGGGATACGTGGACTGTAGTAGTGCTTTCAGAAAGCTAGGTCATGCCAGCCTTCCTGATTTAGAGGTAAAGAGGACAGATTTTACTAATTAATGCACATGAAACATAAGGGTTTTGAAAAAAAATATAGTGCTCATTTGCTTAATATTTTTAAACAAACTCATCCTTTTAAAAGTCTAAAGGTGAAAAACTGGCCCCTCTGGAATAGTAACCAGTTCCCTGCTCTTTTGTAGAGCTAGAACTTCATTCTATATCCCCAGAAGACACAACCTCTCTCTTCATAGCTGCAAATCAAAGAACTTTTAATTCTCCTTGATTTACATAAGATTACAAACAAGTATGGTTACTCTGATTTGTAAATAAGCGAATTTGGGTGTAAATTTCAATTCTGGGACCACTACAAATTTAGCTTGTGGAGAAAACAAGCTTTTTCTAGTCTCTCAATATTTTCTTTTTTTTTTTTTTAAACTTTATAGGCATTTTAACATTTACCATTTTAACATTTAATATTAAGAATTCGTAAGTATCAAAGGCAGTAAAATGTTAGCAACCTTCAGCCTATTCACACAACATCTCCGGCCTGAAGTCTTGACCCAGCTTTCCAGTCTCTGCTGCATTATCATGTTGCAGTGTTCTACCAGTAGCAATGATGTATGGTATCACAAGTCTTCAAAATAAACATTAATGATTTATATCCTTTGTAGTAAATACTGAGCCTGGAACAATCTCTTTCCGTGGAACACATGCAGCTTAGTCTGAAGCACATTTATGACTGAAGGAAATCTGTAGAAGTGAAGACTGACCAGCTCTTCTCACAGCTATGTCTTACCCTCCAGAAGTGCTATCATGTTCTCGAACCAAGGGATGGAAAGTGAAGGCATCTATATAAGGAAACTGAAGAAACATTTAGATACAGGATCTGGAGCATTTCACTTGTGAGGAAACGCTGAGAAAGCTGACTTTGTCTAGATTGAGACAGAGGAGGCTCAAGGAAATATAGTCAGTATGTACAAGTGCCTGAAGACAATGCTGGAATCTTTACAGTGATGCTGAGTAACAGGAAAGAGACAAATGCTGACCCACAGGAGGTATCACCTGAAGATCAGGAAACACTTCTACTGCAAGAGTGACTGAGCACTGGCACAGGATGCTCAGAGAGCTTGTGAATATCTCCTCTTGATATTCAAAAGCCGTTTGGAACACAATCCTAGGGAACTGCCTCGAGGTATCCATACTTCAGCAAAGAGAGCTGGACCCAGTGACATCCACAGACCCCTTCCTACCTCTATTTTACTGTGATTCTGTCACTGTAGGAAGGAAAATTATGTAGTCACATATAGAAAGAACAAACAGTACTCAACAGATGCTTAAACATAAAATCTGTTTTTTAAGCTCTACTTTGATTCACACACTAAAAGCCAGTATGTTGCATTCAAATTGCAACTAACAAAAACCTATAGTCTAATATCGTATGAGGTAAATGAATTATACAAGTTGAAAAGGTCCTGAAAGGATCATCATCCATCTTATGGTTCTACACAGGACCACCGAAAATTTAATCCACATTTCTAGGATGTTGTCCAAATGCTTCTTGAACTCCAGAAACCAGAATTACACACAGTACTCTTTCAGGTGTTTTTTCAATAACTCCCAGAATAACCTTATCCATAATTTTGCCAGTCACCAAAGAGAGACTGACAGGCCCAGTAATTACCGTCTTCTTTCCTGCCCTGCTTGAAAACTGGGACAATATTTGCTAGTTTCCAGTCAAATGGGATCTCTCCAGATCCCCAAGACAACTGAAAAATAAATAATTAAGAGGATGACATCAACCAGATTTTGGAATCCTAGGATGAATCTCATTGAGATCTGTAGACTTATATGAATCCAGCTGGAGCAGCAAATCTCACACAAGTTAAACATTGGCTGGGAGTTGATCTTCACTACAGCCATAGTCCTCCAACTCAGGGCTCTTGGGTCCCAGGGCCATAATCAGTGTTGAAGAAGGATTAACATCTATGCACTATCTGGACATCCATTTGTGAGATGACCATTCACATGAATAAATATCTCTAGTCCTCCTTTTGCTGTTAACATATTTAAAAGCCATTCTTGTCATCCCCCACAGTACTGGCTAGCCGAAACTCCAGCTGAGTTTTAGTCACGCTGATTTTCTCTCTACAATGGTGAGCAATATCTGAGTCCTCCCATGCCACCTGACCTCATTTCCAGTGTGCATATACTTTCTCTTTCCACCTAAGATCTAGAAGATGTCTGCGTTAAAATATATATATACATATACAATCACAGAAATCGAAAATAAGCAGAGTTCAAAAATATAGTTTGCACTATTACACTTTTGATGCTTCTGCCCACTCCTCTGTTCCCCACACACTTGAGTTACCCTAACATCTGCATTAAGTAACTATTTCTAGCCAGTACAGCTTTCCATCCAGAATTCTATATGTGCATATGTCTTAAGGAAAAATTGAGTGACTATTGAGCAGCTGTTGCAGAAAGTATAGGACTAGTGAGAGCTATCCACTCTTTAAGGTTTCTACTTCTTCATAATCTACCTAACAGGGGCAAAAAGCAGTTTGACAGTCTTTCCTCATCAGACAATGGACAGAATTTAAATGGACAGCTAGGTGGTAGCACACAGTCTTGTGGAGATTCTAATAATATGCTAAAATTAATGACATTTTTACTATACATGGTGATTAGTCCTGATGGTAGTCTTTGCAATACAACCATTCTGAGATTAAAAACTGATAATGATTTATCAAAGGTGATTTTCCAATGTGTGTTATTCAAAGAATCACAATCTATGATGCATACCACACAGTATTCCAGTCAACTCCATTACAGCACCATTCCTTTAATTTTACTTCACCTTAGACTAGCCAAGAGTTATTGGAGACTGGAGAAGATGAGTATGCAATATAAGAAGAACCCTCTATTTTGAATTTGATTCTACGTCATTGATATCAACAATGCCAGAAATCTCTGCAGAAGTAAATATAATTTAAGTAATTTTTAGGAATCCATAAATAAAACATTTTATACTTCCTCCCTTTTTTAGAAATTGCCAGCATCCTCATTCTTACTTCTGGAAGGACTTCACCACAATATTTTGACTTCACTGCATAATGTTGTGTAGAAAACACCATTTCCCTGTTTTGCTCCAAGTCCAACAGGATTTTCCCCTTCATCAGCAAATGGGAGAACTGAAAGGAACTAACAGTTCTGTAGATTTTTCAATTGGGCTAAAATCAAAGATTCTTTTGTGCCTGAAGATAACCAAATAAAAGCATTTAAGCTGAACATGATACGCAATCTTCCAGCCTTCAAGTAGTTCCTGTTCTATATTGGAAATAATTTCCTATCTGTATCAACTGTATTAAAGCAGATTATTTGAGAGCATTAACTTAGATATATAGACAAATTCCAAAAGTTAGATCCTTTGCAACACTGGTAACTACTGAGAAAGGAAAAGGATCTTTATTTGGACTGCTGTTATTTCCAAAGTGATGAATGACATATGGGAGCCCAGGAATTGATGGCAGTTCAGTAAAGGTCTGAAGCACAAGTCTTACAAAGAACAGCTGAAGCATCTGAGATTGTTCAGTCTGGAGAAGAGGAGGCTCAGGTGAGATCTTATTGCTCTTTACAACTGACTGAAATGAGGCTGTGAAAAGGTATGGGGAGGGTGAAATTTAGCCTCTTCTCCCAGATAACAGCAACAGGATGAGAGGGAATGGCCTTAAGTTGCACTAGGGAAGGTTCACATTGGATATTAGGAAATATTTCTTCCCAAAAGGAGTGGTGAGACTTTGGAACAGGCTGCCCAGGGAGGCAATGGAGTCACTGTCCTTGGAGGTGTTCAAGAAGAATGTGAATGTGGCACTGAGAGGCATGGTTAGTCAGCATGGTAGCTATGGGTTTGTGGTTGGACTGGGTGGTCTCAGGGGTCTTTTCCATCCTTGAATGTTACTTCATAGAAGCATTATCTTAAAATGCTAAAATAAGGTCATATTTCTTGCAAAAATAGTATATCCTGACAGATTCCACCAGTCTTCAGGGTCTTTTGGCAGAGATAGAAGGCAAGTTAGGAACAACAGTAAAAACAATGCAGTTAATGCATGAGGTCACATTTCAACTGTCAAAGCAGTCAGGACATAAAATGCAAAAAAAGAAAATGATGACAGAAAGAAGCATTTTCCAGGGCTTTACCTTTTATCAGCACATGGTTGACACTACAGTTAACACTTTCCCAAAAATCTAAGTGTGGCTAAAAACTTCCAGATTGATTCCTTAAGTTTAATATTTACTATGATTACACTGAGAGGCTTCCCAAGTAATCCAACAATATTCTTGGCTATTACTGACACCCTCTAAGCTTCTCCTTCCAGTCGATCAGGTGTGCTGTAAAAACTAAGCTAGAAATACAGAAATCTTATTTTTTCTTCAGACCTAAAAAAGAAAGATATCTATACTGTGGGCTGTGATAAGTTTAGCTTAAAAACTCACTTAAACTTCACTTTGACTACACAGTGAGCTTGGATCAAAGCCCATTTCCCAGAAGTGAGCAATCCCACGTGTTTCGTACTCCATTGACAAGGAGGCAAGGATGAGCAAGCTCAAGGATGTTTTCAGGGAAGACCA
Organism: Oreortyx pictus; assembly: GCA_036925125.1. NCBI lineage: Eukaryota > Metazoa > Chordata > Aves > Galliformes > Odontophoridae > Oreortyx > Oreortyx pictus. The sequence goes on along the minus strand of JAUPFR010000003.1, from coordinate 80,476,983 downwards.
AGCTCTTCTGTGGTAGAATTCATGCACCAGTTTTCAGATCTGATGTGGTGCAAATACATGGCAGTGTATGCATAGGCATTTTCCAGCAGAGTAGGAAGCGGTGACTAGAACAAATAAATAAATCACTACAAGCTCCATTTCTAAGCTGCTGCAAAGCCCCAGTAGGAAAGACACTGGACTGAAGGGAAGCTGATGACACCAAAGGTGGTTCCAAGATGGCAAGCAGGAAGGGAAAGTCCAGTTTGTAGGAGCTGCCTTTGTTCCCAGAGAGGGAAGAAATGAAGAGTGAAAAAAGAAAGCGGGAGGATGGGAAGTCTTCAAATATTTCTGGTGATCTGCTCACTGAACTTTGGGAGAGTTCCAGATTCACGTCTGAAATTTGACTTCAAAGATGTAGATATTCCTAATATTTAACTCAGAGAATTTTAAAGCAGTCAAGTCCAGAAAAGTGAAAATCTGCCCCAGAGTGGCCCCAGTAAGAAAGACAAGCCAAATATTCCCATGGAAATAAAATTTAAAAACATCTAAATAAGTACATTAAAAAATATCCTAAGTAAGGTAATGTGTTACTAATGTTAAATAAAGTCAGGAAGATGCATATCTTACATTTTTAAACAGCCTCCATACACGTTAATAAAGAAGTTTAGGTACAAGCTGTTGTTAAATATTCTTTTAGAGAAGGTGTCAGTCCCAATAAATTCAGGACACATAATCACACTAGCAGAGTCTAATATGTCTTCTGAGTCATGCTGATGTTGCATGCAAAAGCCACAGACCATAGCAAAGGCAAGATAATCCAGCCCCTTTATCAGTTAAGAGAGAGGAATCATTTAAATCACTTTGCTTTTCATTTGTGGAAGATGAGCAGCATGCACGATCACCATTCCACAGTGCTGTATATGCACAGGAACCTGGTACGCAGTTTCTACACTAATAGTGATAAGATAAGGAGGAATATCATTAAACTAAAAGAAAAAAAATAGGTAAGACATTAGAAAGAAGGGGGCTAGGGGGAAGGTGTGCACAAGAGATTTCTTATTGTCCAGGTGAGAACAAAAAACAGAAGAGCATTTTAGGGACCAACACCTCATCACTGTCCTGGCTAGGTGTTTCTTGTTTTCCTGACTCAAAGCTGATTCCTCTCAATCTGCCTTAGTACGTTTTTATGCCTGTCACACATACAAGCAAATAAGCACCTGTGTAGGAAAACCTCTTTAAGAATACGTACAGCTAAGCTGTTTGTACCCAGTGTAGAGAAGCTATGACATGTGCTGACTGCCTACAAAATTACTGTGGCCTTTTCCCACCACGCACAGGTGGTCCATCCTATTTGCTCAGTTTTTATGGTACTGAGTAGCAGACTGAAGCTGACACATGACACCATGGGAAGCCAGCAATAAGAGGAGGTGGCAACCACCAGAGAAGAGTTTGCATACCATCTTCAAACATTGCCTGCAATGAGCTTGTAGCTACGAACAGCACAGTATCCTGAGGGTAGGGCTAGTGATCTGGCCTAGAAAGGGCTACTTGAGGCCAGAGGGGCTCAAAGAATGGGGGATAAGAAACAATGCAATTTTGTTCTATATTTCTCCAGGCTAGATGTACACAGTGGGAATAGCATGGTGCTTATTGAACCTGGAAGCTCTACTATCAAGCCGAAATAAATGGAAACTTAAATATTTCCAGGCTACATCCAAGCACATTATCCCATTCCTCCTTCAATCCCACCTCAAATTATTCATCAGAAAACCCGAGCAACTTCAAAGTAATTACAGTCATTTGGAAACTTGTTTTAAAACAACTCCGTGAATAGTTTTAAAAATAAGAGGAGGGGAAAAAATAGTTAGAAAGCATGACAGGTTCAAAGACTTTCCCTGGTATTCCCTAAATGAGAATGTTTATAGCAACATTTTAAATTAGAACTAGGTTTTAAAAATAAAGATATCTGAAAAAGGAACATTTTGTTCTGCCTTCAAACTCCTTAGCTCATCCAAGAAATCAAGTGCTATCCCCATTCTGTCCTTGATTGTTTGTAAAACCTTTCCAGGACTTTGTTCTTTGTTTTATGTTTTTCTTTCCCCTCCTATGAAAACAAATACATTACACTTGGCATAATAAAAAAATAATAATAAATAAATGAAGTCGGCAACATTTTGAAAAGGGAAAAACTGGTCTGTCAGGACTTAATGGTGAGTCTGGGCCCAGAGGACATGCTGAATTTCCAGGCGTTCAGGAAATTCATTCATTGCCATTGGGAAAGAAGACAGGAACCGCAGAGTCCCCATAGTCATTATTAAAGTAGAGTTGCACAGTTTGCTTAGATCACTATCGAGGTCTCCAAGATAAGGCTGAATGGCAGCTCAGCTTTATTGAATGGTTTCATCTTATGTTTATCACTTAATTAGCCACTAAACATTAAATGCAACTTCCTAGGAACAGGAAGGCTTTATACATAGTAAAGGCTTTACTTGTAAAGTACCCAACAATGTTTAGCAACAGTATCTCCTGCATTTTTTCCTCTCTGTAAGGGTTTGAAAGGTTTACAGAGGGAGCTGCATAGGCTGGGTCAATGTGCTGAGTCCACCCATATGGCTTTCAACAAGGTTTGGTGCCAGGTGCTTCACTTGGGTCACAACAACCCCACGCAACAGCATTGGCTCGGAGCAGAACGGCCGGAAAGACACCAAGCAGAAAAGGTACTGGTGATGCTGACCAACAGAGAGCTGAACAGGAGCCAGCAGTGTGCCCAGATGGCCGAGGCCAATGGCTCCTGAGCTGCATCAGAAATGGCGGCCAACAAGACTGGGGAAGCAGTGGTCCCCTTATATGCAGGGCTGGTGAAGCCACGCCTCAAACACGATGTTCAGTTTTGGGCCCATCACTACAAGAAACACACTGACTTGCTTGAGCACATGCAGATAAGAGTGAGAAGATAGTAAGGGATTGGAGGAAAAGCTGAGGGAACTGGGGCTATTTGTCTGAGGAAAAAGCTCAGGGGAGACCTTATCACTCTCTACAACTGCCTGACAGGATGTTGTCTGCTTTTCCTTGATTCCCATCACTTGTCACCTGGAAACTGATCTCAGGTTGTACACAGAGAGGTTTAGGTTGATTATTAGAAGAATTTCTTCATGGGCAGTAGTGAAGCATTGGAATGGACTGCCCAGGGAAGTGGTGGTGTTCCCACTCCTGGAGAGATTTAAGAGGCATGTGGACATAGCATTATGGTACACAGTTCAGCGATGGAACACAGCAGGTCAAGTTGATGGTAAGACTTGTTAACTTGAAGATATTTCACGACCTACATGACTCTATAACAGACGCCACCATGCAGATAGATAATGGAAGGCAGTACTAGGGTCTGGGTGGAAGAAATGGCACAAGTATGTCTGTTTGCAAGTTCAAAGAAAGCCTCCAAGCAGCCAGGTGATAGGTCTCCCACCCTCCCCCCCCCCAAAAAAAAAAAAAACCAAACAGCAGCAGCCATGGGCAACCAGCACTCCCCAGTTCCTTGTCTGCACCTGGGCTACAAGAAGCAAAGGACCATGTATTGCCAGCAGAACAGGAATTGGCAGAGGGATCAGCAACATAATTACCTGTTATATTAGCAGATGGATGTTCAACTCCCCTCAACAGAGCACCCCACCAGATTAACACTACCATCAAATAAGTTGCTGATGAACTTCTAAAGCTGAAACATGCTCTGTGGTGAATGGAACCCTCAGCACTGCCCTGTTTTCTCTATGATGCAGATACACACATACTAGCTGTGCATTTGGTGTTACTATAAGGAGTAAAAAAAAAAAAAAAAAAAGAAATTAACATCAAACTACAGATGCAAAGTTGTTAACACCAGAATAGCTGACACAGGTCAGAAAGGAGCAGAGAGCCTACACGCAGCCTGCTTTGAGGGATCCAGAGATTGTGCAAGTAGTTCGGGCATGAAAAAATACGCTTTTCCAAATGTCATGTAACTCTGAGAAAGTTACGCATGACAAGTGAATCCCACTCATCTCAGAACAGCCTAGATGCACAAAAACTTCAAAGTAAATGACTCACACAGATTTATCTTAGAAGAATATGCAGAAAATTGAAATTTAAACAAGTTAAAAAAAAAAAACAAAAACCAACCACACCCACACTCATTGTAAATACCTATAATCTAATAACCCAGACAGTATTGCACATGAAGTTATTCTCTAAATATTCCCCACCCATCTTTCATATTCAAAAGGCTAGACTATTAGTCAACCCTGCTACACACGCATTATGAAGTTGCAGAAGACAGACAAAACTGGCTCAAGCACTGATGCTCTTTGCAAACCGTATGGTTTTCCATGTACTTTGGGTCCTAAACAGCAGCCTTTTGTCAGCCCAGAAGCAGAAGGACAGTAAATTCCCAACACTGAGGTGATTCACTCCAACAAGAAAACCCTCAGAAATAAACTCCTGTTCTGATCAGAGCAAAGCCCATCTCTGTAAGGAGCTGACCCTGCTAACAACTAAATACACCTCAACCAAGTCAGCATGCAGAGGCACTCATTTTCCACTGAACAGGGTCAGCACCCCCTAGCCTCTGTTCCCAGGTGAAGGGAGGAAGCAGTGGATTTGGGAAATCGACTCTGACCCACAAGACTCCTAACAGACACATCTTGCCCAGCATCCCTTCCACGTGGGGAAGCGCTCTCAGCCACAGTCTAAACCAATGAGTCTGTCTTTTTAATACTGAAGAGCTACTGTCTCAGCAGAGATGAGAATTCAGAATTGCCAATCGTTCATCCAAAGCAAATGGAAAAAAAATAGAAAAAAATTAATCTTTCATGCAAGAGGTGCTGAGATTGTGAAGACCCTACTCCAAAGCCCCACACATCTTTGTCCCCACAGCACCACACCACAGCAATAAAAAAAAATAAAACCTGGCTGCACCCAGGTACAGCTCTCACATCTCACTAACACCATATGCTGCCTCAGAAATACACTGTCCTCAGCCCAAAACCTTGTCCTTCACCTGCTCATACCTATCATATCTCCACCGCAGCTGCCAAACTTCAGCTCTGGAGAAGGGAAGCTCTTCCTACAGCTCCTTCCTCTGTACCTTTTTACTACAGAGGAAAACTCTCTACTATGCTCTTTGGCACTTCCAGATTATCAGTTCCCTACCCCACCTGCTGCCTATCCTGCCTCAACTGCTGCTCAGCCCCTGGGTCTCTGCACCAAATGCCTCTGGCCAAATGAGGCCATCACTGACTAAAGTAATGCTACAGTATAGAGAAGAAAGCAGGGTCATCAACATTTCTGGGGGGTATGATGTTCTCTTTAAGCTACCACCACAGAACAAAATGTTGATCCATAGGATAAAAGGTTGATCCAGCAGTAAGAGATGTAATACATAGAACCCAGCTTTAAACAGCCTACCAGACGTGCTGGGAATTTCTTGTGCAAAACATATGCACAGAGCTAGCAACTGTTCATCAAAGTAAGCAGGATTCCCCAGTCCATGCCAAGTGCTGGCTTTTCTTCTGTAATGACCACTTTAACCTTTACTGTAGAGAATAGCAACCCCCTTGCCATTTAAAAGTGCTGTAGCAGATTTTGATTAAGGTCTTTAAAAGCAAACAAAAAACAAAAACACACACACAGACACACAAAAGAAAACAAACAAACAAAAAAAACAACCACCCACAGCTGTTTCTCTCTAGCAGCCAGAAAGCTAGTCAGGCACTGAGTGTTCCCCTGTGTACAGCTGATGAACTTCAGCTGTAAGCAAACCTCAGCAGCTGTGGACTTTCCTCACAGGCAGGTTTACCACTTTATCACCTTATGTGCCTCAGGCAATGCTTTCAGCTACTTACAGGAAGAATTTATTTCAGGTACTGATAAATTACGCAAATAGGTTTTCCATTTGAAGCTCTGTCCTGGCATCTGTCTAAAACCATACCACATTATTTTAAGTGATAACAGAGGTAGGAACACAATGTCTACCAGTAGGCACTGGCACTCTGCTGCACATGTGAGAGGACATGACAGTCTCAACATACAGAGATTCTCTGCTGTGGCTGAGGAACTGTCACAGCAACCAAGCAGCTTCATGCCTGCGCCCTCTAGTCCTGTGCTTAGCCCTGCTCTGCTTTCTGAGCTCAGAAGAGACCTCAGGTACAAGGAGTCAGCAGGCCACTAGCAGAACTTGCAACAGCAAGTAATCACATGAAGAATCATATGTGCTTGTCATTTTCTAGGCTTCCAGCAGCCATCAGAGGAGGCTGGACATCACAGGAGGTGACTGTTCAAGTTTCTGAAAGACCCTCCTATCCCACTAGACTGTTTGGCTAAGTCCAGTCACTTTGTTCTGCTCACTGTCCAAAATTGAATGATGCACAAAGGAAAATCTGATTCATGGTCTCTCTTAGCTGCAGAGACAATGGGCTGGATCATGGAGCAGAAGAAATATACTTCCAATCATCATCAAGCCTATAATCAACTGAGGAAACTGGCTTTCTGCTTCTAGAGCAGCTTTCATTATTGGTGCAATCTTCATTTTCATTCTGAAGACACAGAATCATAAGTCTGTGTTCATAAAAAAGATGTACAGCCATTTAATTTTCATGATGATGATCCACTGTTTTTATGACAAGACTATTACTTGTTTCTTTTCTAAATGGCCCTTTCTCTAATTCTTACCTCTCAGAGTATCCTTAGCTAAATTCAAGAAGCACACAACAAATAGTTCAAAACTGCAAAGTTTTATTGCCCAGGATAGCTGACATGGTGCAGTTAGATTTATATGTATTTTTTGTTACATGGAAGTCAAGCAAAACAGTAGAAAACATACATAGGTAAAACAAAAGCCCAGCCTAATACCAGCCCTTTATATCCACCAAGTTATACTTAAGAAAATGGCCAGCCAAACATACAGAAGTAGAACATCTGGAAGACAGCTTTTCATGTTATAGCATAGATTCTAGACCAATATTTAAGGTATTTTCTGTCCACAGTGTCTTTTTTTCTTCATAATAGCAAACTGAGAAAGATCTATGTGAAAAAAAAAAACAAAACTTCAGGACTTTAAAAAACCTCAGCTATCAGTTTATGAGTCGACAGTTACAGTTAATAGGAGAAGGCAAATGACAGTATTTAAAATATACAGAGACCCATTAAAAATCCAACACTAAAAGAAAATGGCAACTGAAAATCAAAATTCACAAATATGACTTCTTGCATGCCCCTACCCTGTACTCCACAAACCTGCGTTCAAGCATTTTACAGCTTTTCAGACACTGAACACACCCAGGAAATACTTAAAGTTTGTTTCGGAAATGCCTTTATTTTGTTTGTTTCAGCAAAGTGGTTTTGCTTGGGCAAGTAACAACAGGACCACAAACTATACTGCTTTCAGTTATTCAGTTGATTTAGGAAAGGGGATACAAACTAAGCTAGATGACATTAAAATGCATACACATTCCCTCACTTACTAGCGCCCAATAGACCCACTGCTGAAGGTTGAGTATGAGTAAGAATATGAAGAAGTTGCCGATGCATCAAAACTTCCCCTCCTAGACCCGCTGCGTGAGCCAGAACGTGAACCAGAGCGAGAACCAGAGCGAGAGCCAGGTGCTGAGGAGACATTGTAGGGACTGGATATACCTTTAGATGAAACAGAGGCTGCTTCCAAGAGTTTAAGACCAGTGATATCTTCCACCATTGACCTATTCATTGCATCTTTGTAAGATATTTTCAGCTTGGTCTTGGGGCAGGTCAGAATTTTGGGATAGCTGTTGGTGTCTTGCAATTTCTGGGCAGCACGGCCATCAATCAATGAATTTCGAATGGCTTCTTCAATACTTATTCTTCCACGTACTTCTGGGTCCACCAGGCCCCCGGTCAGGTACTGGAATTCAAGGAATCGCTGCCCAGCCTCATAAGGCAACCATTTTTCCTTGACTGCTTCTGCTGCTGACATCCTCTTGCGCCCGCTCTTTATGCCTTCAAATCCTATGAAAGCCTTCTGGGCTGGTTTGAGCCGCGTGGCCATATCCTGATCAATGATGCCTTGACTGGTAGCTTCCTGAAGGGAGAGCCTTTGGCCCGTGGTAGGGCATATTATGCCCCCTGTGCAGGCTTGGGCTTCAAGTAATCGTTGTCCGGTGATGCTATCCACAATGCCCCGCTGTATAGCCTCTGAAATGGAGATTTTCTCCAAGTTTTCAGTGTCAAATATGGCTGCAATGGGACTGCACTCATCCGGGGTCTCTGAGAACGAACCGCTCCTTATGAGTGAGGAAGAACTCCTGACACTCAGCACTGTGGGAGACCGAGTCACCGATTCATGTCGAAACACTTCATCAGTGCCATTACGGCAGGAAATCATGTCTGCGAACTGTGTCAGGCTTAAGCTGCCAGAACGGTATTGATCAAAGAACTTCTTCTCCACCAGACCTTTATCAATAGCATCTTGTATATCATACTGGCTACCTGTTTTCCTGTCGACAAGGACTACTCTACTGCTACCATCTGATCCTGTAATAGTTATTTCTTCCCACTCACACTCCTGTTCAGCTAGTTCTGTGTAGGTGTCAAAATCTATGAGGCCTTTGCTGTATGCCTCCTGCACTGACATTTCCCTGTTAGTTTCTGGATCCACAATGACAACTCGGCGCTTCCTAAGGGTGTTCTTCTGTGAGGTGTGCACCACCTTCTTCTTCTCCCTCAGAGGCAGAAGGCAGAGCCCTGTTGCATCATCCTTTATGCATCTTTCTTTCAGCTGCAAGTAGGTCAAGTTCTCTTCTGTATTGGGATCAAAAAACCCTTTGGTGTCATCACTTGGATCACTGAGAATCTGGTTGAGCTCCTCATTGAAGTAGCCACGCTTGTAGGCTGTCTCTACTGGCAAGCGGTAGCTTTCTTTGGGGTCAATGATTCCACCAGTGGCAATCTGGGCCTCCAGCAAGCGAATGCCATGGCCTCTTTCTATGAGCTCTTTGTTCATTGCTTGGAACAGAGAAATGATGTTTCCAGTTTCTGGGTCTTTGTACCCAGTGACAGCTCTTTCAGCAGAGAGAAGCTTATCTTTAAATTCTATTCCAACGAGACCTCTTTTGTACGCTTCCTCAACAGGCAGCCTCGCGTTGCTGACAGGATCAACTATGAACCCGGTGGCTGCCTGGGCTTCTAGGAGTTCAAGGGCTGTCCCTGGTCTAACCAAGCCTATTTTCATAGCCTGGTAAATGCCAAGTTTCTCTTTAGTAGCCTCATTGTAGATACCTGCAATACAGCTAGAGCCCTGAAGGAAATCAATAATTCTCTCACTCACTTCTTCCACTGTAATTGCACCTCTTTCCAAATCATTCCTTGTCGATTCCTTAATAATTCCAGCTTCAAGAAGTGCATCTGCTGAGACAGGCTGCCTGATCCCTTGGAATGACATACTCCTCTTCTGCACTGGGAGGAGGAGCAAGCCAGTATGGGGCTCAATCCTGCATTTTTCCTTTAGCTGCATGTAAGTGACAGCTTTTTTGGTGCTAGGATCAATGAAGTTCTTTGTGGTGCCTTGGCAGTTGTTTAGAATCCTGTACAGATCTTTGTCAATCAATCCACGGGATAAAGCCACATCTTTGGGTAGGAAAACACTGTTGACAGGATCAACAATCCCTCCCACAGCCAGCTGAGCTTCAAGCAGACGGATCCCAATTTCTCTGTCAATCAAGTTTTTCTTGATGGCTTCAGATAGTGGCACAGTTTTGCCTGAGAAAGGATCTTTAAAGCCTGTAATAGCCTTTTCTGCTGTATAGATTTGTTCTCTGTCATCGAAGTCAATCAGATCTCTGGCAATAGCACTGTCCACTGTTAACACCTCATTGCGGTGTGGGTCTATCACTCCTCCTGTTGCTGCCTGGGCTTCCAGGAGCAGGACTGCATTTTCTGCCGTAAGCAGCTGGTTCCGCTTGGCCTCAACAAAGGAGTACTTCTGTCTGGGTAGCACAGACACTCCTGCAATAGCACCTGCCCCTTTCAGAAATGGTTCAATGTCAGCAGCGACTTCTTCTACTGACCTCTGGCCCTTCAGCAGTTTATCCAGAGTGAGTTTGTCTATCAGCTGACATTCATATAGCTGCATTGCTGTAATCTTCTTCCGCAGCCCACTGAACACCAACTTGGAGGCATCAATACAGAAGTCTTCTTCAGTCTGCGTAGATCTGTGGGACCCATATGGGCGTTGTTTAAGTTTCTCAATCTCTCTCTGCAGCCTGAGACGCTCAGACTCCAACTCGGACTGGCTTTTGACAGCAGTCTCTTCCAGTCTGCACCGGTATCTCTCCTCAATCCTTTTAATCTCCATCTGCAGCCTTTCAATCTCACTCCTCAAGGAGTTCTTCTCCCTCTCACTCTTCTCTCTCTCACACTGGATCTTCCTTATGGATTCCTCCGTTCGGGAGTGCTGGCTCTTCCACTGATTGAGGTCATTCAGGATTTGCTGTTTCTCACTTTCCAGGCGTTGTTTCAAACGAGATTCTGATTCCAGGCTAACCTTTAAACGGTTCAGCTCCTCTTCTAATCTCTGTAGCCTGGCTTTGTCTTGCTCCAAAGCACTCATTTTTATCAGCAAGGTTTCTCTTTCTTGCATAATGTGATTATACTGATTTTTGGATTCTTGAATCCTATTGGATGCCTAAAATTTTAAAGAAGAAATAAACCAAGAGAAGATAGTTAGAATTATGCTTTCTACTTACAATGCCTTTCAGCCTGACATTTAACCTGCAACAAACTGCCACTAGAAAACATACCAGTCATAGCAGTACCTTACCCAAGACCGTGAATAAAATAAACCAGTGAAGGTACATCCGTCCCTTCAATGGAAGCGTCTTTATTACCAGAGTCTCCATTCTATTGCCTACAGTCTTAATTTTATAGTGATTTAGTTAGCTCTTCATGACTTTCTAATGCATCTCATAGTACATGCACAGAGCACTCAAGATTCTTTTAAGAGTCTGATCCCCAGTAGGTGTACCCTGGCATAACTCTACTAACGTATCAGCTAAGGACTGGCCACACACGGATGAAAATGAAATACATGACTCACTTTTTCCTATTAGTTTCAAACAATTTTACCTGAGTTGATTTACATTTTAATTCTCTTAATATCTTCATGTGATAATATATATACACATACACCTTTATATACAAACACCTACATGCACATTCACATGCAGTCCATATTAAACCAAATAAAATGTTATATATTTGTAACACATGCATTATGTACAGACAGATGTCAGATAATGCTAAATGTTATTAAAATTAGTATTAAGGTTTCAAAAACAAAGCAAAACTGAATAATTGACAGAACAGATGAGAATGAGGAAAAAAAGTATGGAGGGCAAATACAGAAAAAAAGAAACATTTTCAAAAGGCAGAAGAATGAAGATGCAAAAATACGTTTTCTTTAGCTTATCTACACTGTCATCTCAAGTTTAAGGAACACGGTCTGATAGTGAAATTCAAGTCACCCTTGGTGACTTAGGAACAGAAGTCCCAACAGTCAGTGAAATTTAGGTTTTAGGTATCTTAGCTGGCAGCATCACTTTTAATTCTCAGTCACCACTTTACGCAGCTAAACAGCACTTGGACGGTTTGTTGGTTCTGGGGCTTTTAGCCTGTTTAGTTTGTGATACAGCTCAAGTCAGCCTCAAAGGACTGCTTCAACCCATTCTGACCAAAACAGACCCAGGAAGCGTACAGCCAGCAGGGTACAGAAAAAGCACGGTGGTATTCCATGTATTCTTATTTCCCCTTAGGATAGTTTGGTGACGACTGGTACATATTCAGTTTCCTTCGTGCTGAGGGCAAGGCTCAGCTTGGTGAAAAAGACAGTTTACAGTTTCCTAGCACAGTTCTCAGGGAGTAAAGGGGCTAAGAAAGTGGCCAAATCCTGCCATTTTTCTTTCAAAAATAACGAGGAGAGTGGCCGTAAAAGGAATATTAGTGACAAGTACAGTAAACGTAATCAGCAAGGTGTGAATTAAGTTGGTTCAAATGGACACTGTGATTAATTATATATCTGAGAAACAGTAAAGCTGGGATCAAAATATGTGTGAATACCTCCAGAGCCTGCTTTTGGAATTTTTCAATTTCCTGTCTCAATTTTTCCCTTTCTTTCTGTAAATCATTAATCAACCCCTGAAGTTCCAGGGTTTGCTTGCTGCTTGTCTGGAGCTGATTCTTTAGTTCAGCTATGGCAGAATTTTTCTCATCAACTTCACTTCTGACCATTCTGAGATCATCATACTCCAGTCTAACATTTCGCAGCTCTTCCTCCAGTAACAAGTGTTCCTTGGTTAGGTTCTCGGTGAGAGACTGAAGTCTTTCGATTTCGATTTTGCACTCATTCAAGTTTTTGCTCTTCTCCTCAGAGGTTTTCTGTAAGTGCTCATTTCGCAGGTGAGCCTGTTTTAATTGCTCCTGTTCTTGTACCAACTGACGACGTAAAGTCTCAATATCAGACGTGTATTTTCTTATCTCCTCCATGTACCTTTGTTTCTCTCTCACATGACCATCTAATACTTCTCTTTGGTGTCTAAGGTCATCTTCATTTCTCTTCTTTACAATAGACACTTCCTCTATCTGCTGTGTGAGATTAGTTATTTTAACTGATTGCTCTCTCAGAGATCTCCTCATGCCTTCTACTTCCTCTTCCAGTTTCTTCCTCCTGGCTGTCTCCTCCATTACATTCTTATTCTGTCTGCAAAGTTCCTCCTCCATCTTATGTTTCTGGATCTGCAAGTCTTTTATAGTGCTTTGTAACTTTCCACTTTCTTGATCCCTGCCTTTTTTCTCTTGTAAAACTCTTTCATAGTCAATTTTCAGTCTGGCCAGATCCTGCTCCTGGATCCTCAGCTTGTTAATTGTCTCAGTAGCACTCGTATTTGCTTTCTGAAGGTCAAACTGAACTCTTTTTAACTGATTGTTCTCATCCTCTAGTTCTTTTCTTTGACTTGTCTCTACATCCAACAACTTTCTCAGCCTTTCAATCTCTTTGTTTCTCTCTTTAATGGTCTTAGAAGCATCATCAAGAGACTGTTTGTACCGCATGGTTTCGTCAGAGTGCCTCTGAATAACTTGTTTTAGTTCAATCTCCAGCTGCTGTTTCTTCTGAGAAAGCTCTGAACCAGCTGCCTTCTGCTGCTGGGCATTCTCTTCTATTTTCCGTAGATTATCTGTTGTTTGAGTTATTGTATTCTTCAGCCTCCTAATTTCCTCACACAAATTCCTATTTTCTCTCACAGCATTATCAAGCTGCGTTCTATAATTATTGGTATCCTCTTCCTTTTGCATAGTGACCTGGTGAATTGTGGTCTTTGTGATATTAATCTCAGTTTCATATTTGTTCTTTAAGCTAATAATTTCCTCATCATAACTGTTCCTTACCTTAGCCAACTCATTTTCAAGTTCCCATCGGCTTTTAGCTTCTTCCTGAAGCTGAAGCTTTAGCCTTTCCAGCTCCTTAGTTTTATCCTGAATAGTAGCGGCAGCCTCTTCAAGAGCCTGCTTGTATCTTGAGTTGTCTTCACCACGAAGCTGAATTATCTGTTTCAGCTCCAGCTCCAACTGGTGCTTCTGCTGTGACACCTCAGAACTGCAAGCCTTCTGCTGAAGAGCATCTTCCTCTGCCCTCCTCCGCTGATCTGTGGTTTGCAGAATGGCATCATTCAGCCTCACGATCTCATCCTTAAGGTCTCTGTTTTCTCTTGACAGTCTGTCAACCTGGGCTCTGAGACCTTTCGCATCATCATCTTTCTGTGCAGCTATCTGCTGGATTGTGGTCTTCTTAATATTAATTTCTGTTTCATACTTGTTCTTTAAATTACTCATCTCCTCGCTAAACTGGTTTCTTACCTTAGCCAGCTCATTTTCATACTCCCTCTTCCGTGTGCCTTCATCCTGCAGAAGAACCCTTAATCTTTCTATCTCGTACTCCTTCTCCTTGATGACCTTCTCAGATTCTAACTTTTGCCAGCCAAGGCTGTCTTTCTCGTTTTGTCTTGTTTTCTGCAGCTGGTCATAGTCATTCTTTTGTTGCTCATATCTGTCCTCCAGCAACTTCCTTTTCCTTTTCTCATCTTCAGTCTCGTAAGTCAACCTGGTTATTCTGTCATTTAGATCCTTTATTTGGGCATAGCATTTGTCCAGGTTTTGCTTAGCAGAATTTCCATCCATTTCAGCCTGCCTTTTCATCTCCTCCAAACTCATCAGCTTTGCTTTGAGTTGAGAAATGTCCATCTGGTACTTCTGCAGATTTTGTTCCAGGAATTTATGCTTGTTGTTTGTCTCTGAATTTGAATCCCTGGCAAGCCTGAGTTCTTCTTCCAGGAGTTCAATTTTGGTGGCTTTCATCTACAAAATGGTAACAAAAGAAGGGGGAAAAAGAAAAAGAAAAAAAAATGCTTACTTGTGATAACTGCCTCAACAGTAGCAGGAACAGTACAATATACAATATAGATTTGCAAATCTGACAGCTTACAAGATGTATATTTTATTTGCTTTGGTGACAGCTTGAAATCCTTTTTTAATTTAGAGTCATCAAGGCAAATTCTGGCAAATCTCTTATTAATTCAAATTCAGACTTCATTCAGAAACCAACATGATGACTTTCAGAGGAAAACGGTATTTAATGGAGAAGGGAGATGCAAGATAGATGGTAAAATCTGGTGCACCAAGAGTTCACCAGCAAAATACTAAACAGCCTCACTTAGAATCTATTTAATTTTCAAACAGCTGATTTTCATCCTTCACATATGGCATCTCAAATGGTCCTGAATGGAATCCATGCAGCCATTACTCCATTTGAGACAATAGACACCAATGAGACGTGTCCTTTTAACAATAAGTTTTCAGCATGGAGACAACTATATTCTCATTGAGGTCACTCTGAAGGGGGAGAAGAGCCTTCTCCATGCTTTCTCAAGCCCCTCTTATTTACCACAAAGGGTAATATTCTCCACCTCACACAAGACCTTGGCAGTAGCTCTGCAACTGTACTCGGCACTCTGAAAAGAAGTTGTATGACACTGCTCACAGGCCTCCTTCATGAGAGGAGTTTCCAGCTCAGTGATAAAGTTCAGCACTTAGCTTTGTGGATTGTTTAGAGCTGTACTGAAGCATAAAGTCTTTGATCAGTGATAGTGCTAACCTGTGACAAAAACAGAAGGGAAAGGAGATAAAAGAGGCAGATTACCTTCAGGTCCTCCATGCTCTTTAACATTTCACTTAAGAATTTGTAATAATCTCCGGATCTTGTAAGAAGCTCTATATAGCGAGCCTGAGCCTCGTTAGCCTTGACAAGAAAAAGGGAATCATTAGTAGCTTATACTAGAGAGTTAGATATGAACACAGCTAGTTCTCAGACTATTTAAGAACTCCAGTCTACTTAAGAAAACAAGCCATTTGACAACTGAGTAGCAAAGTTTCCTCCTCACGGATTCATATGACTTCCTAGGGACTCCAAGTATATAAATTCTCCCTTCTGACGGACCCACACCTTTTTCAGCACTATTTACCCCCCATGCTCATGTAGTATTAAATCCAAGCCTTCATCTCCTGGTTCTTCATGCTATTCTTGCCTGAGAGTTGCAAGTAGCTCAAGTTAAACTTTGTTAATAATGGCTAATTCTCAGTTTGAAAGCAACTGAACCACTTGGGACACAGATCTTACTTTCCCACAGTATGTATATAATGGACACTGGATAGGAATGAGGTACATTCCTGAGGGTTAATCTACTGTCTAAATGAGCCTAAGTATAATTTTGCAGTGCAGCAACTATTCTGCACTAATTACTTTTGCATATGTGCTTAGTAAACATTATGAATGACAGTACTAATTATTAGTATACAGCTGGATATGACTCACAATGGCTCACACAGATGAATAAATGTATTCAAAAGACTGATGAGGGAGGGGAGAAAGATACCTCTTGCAGAATCAGCACTGCAGGAGACTGAACCACACACTTCTTGATAGGTATGTTGAGCAGTGTTTCTAATCCAGAACTGTAGGAAGCAACCTGAAGCTCGTAATCCTGTAAAACAGCAGGATAAGGTAAGACCCAGATAGCAACTGCCCAATAACTCTCCCTGGATCTAAATTTCTCAACATGCAAATAAAGGCTTGGTTTTGTATTAGTATTTTTTTGTTTGTTTAAATAGCTATATTCTCCCTTATTTATCTCCGGTCATGTACAGATGACCTTCACTCACAAACTGAGGCTCATTAGTTCAAAGAACACTGTAAGGACTCATAGAAGAGAATGATAAAAAGAGAAAATAGAACAAATAAACTTTGGAAAACCAGAAAGATGGTTTCTTTCTGTCAGTTGAAGACCATCCTATCATTATCAGTGAAAACTTTAGAGACAACTGACTTCAATCTCTTCCATGTCAGTTTTGCTACAGCATGTGTAGCAAGATCTTTGTGACAGAAAGTAAGGCTTAACTGGAAAAAGCATAGATACAAAGGTGACGTAGAAATGCAAAGACCACAAAACCACTCTCTGTACATCTTTTTCACTTTCATGGCTATTGCCCACCATTCTTCCTGCTAATCTGCACTTGTCTAACCTTCTGGACCAGATCCTAATCAGATCTTATTTCTTATTTCTCTACTCTTATTTTTAACATGTGAACTGGAAAGGCTGGTGTGGCTAGAAGCAGGCTTTAATTCTCCTGAAGAGAAGCATTCATTGGTGTCTCCCACATCTTCAGGAGGCAAGTACAGATTGCTTTTGTTATGTTTTGTATACACAAGTATTTTACCCCAACAATTTCTTCTTCCAAGCATACACACAACCCAGAGAGCAGACATCCTGCCTATCAGCAGAGCAAAGACAATGGGATGTACCTGACCCTGAAAACCACAACCTGTAAAAATACTGAAATCCAAGTACCTTAATTGCAGCTGAGCACTGATCTGCATGCTTGAGAAGCTCTTCAACTTTGTCTCGCTTCCCACAGATTTCACTGTGCAAGTTCTGTCAAGAAAAAAAGTGAGTTGTGAAGCAGTCCCTCAGATTTGCCAGTACACATTGCATCCACCACAAGATGCCTGCAGTATGAAACCAGAGGTTTAGACTGAAACCAAATGTAGCCATGCCATTTCCACAGAGGCAGACACACTGTACAGGAGAATGCTGTTCTCCAAAAGGAACACCTAGCAACTCAAGAACCTTCTGAGCTGGGAAGGGACAGATGCTTGAATTCAGCTTACATAAATCTGCCCCATTTTCAAATTTGTTTTTGTGCTATAATCTGTCCCGTAAGTTGCAACATCCTACAGTTCCTTGACTTAATTCAAAGCTGCTGTGACAAAGTGTCAGTCATTGTGAAGGAGCCAAGCACAGTCTTTTCATAATCCACAGCAGTACTGACAGAAAGTAATGAGGGTAATAATATTTCCTCTCTCTTAACTTCTACATATGTGGTGGTTTTTGGTAGCTTGTATATTTTCTAATTCAAAACAGCCCACTGCAGTGCAGACTGCATTCAGAGTGGCATTTCCTGACTAGCAAAGCAGTTTAACATCCAATTAACTGAAGACAGCTCAGCCAGGTGTTGCATACCTTCTGATCATGTAGATATCTCATAATAGTGTTGGAATCACACAGCTTCGTGGACTCGATAGAATCCTGCCTGCGCTTGGCATCACAGATCCACTTACACAGAGCCTGATACAGATCCCGATAGGTTTTCAGCTGTTTGATCTGTCTTTCTAAATCCCATGATCTAAAAAAAAAAAACAAAAAAACAAAAAAACAAAAAAAAAAAAAAACAAAAAAAAAACAGGAAATACTGTCAAAATGGAAGTGCATTCGCTTTCATTTCTTTAAACATTTTGTAGAAAAAGGACATCTAGATAAATATCGTAATAATCTGAGTAAAACAACGTACAGCTCGAAAAGGAGATGCTAAACAAAAATTTCCAGTAAAGACTATTGTGTTTGCTATAGTTACCCAGTAAGAGGTTGTGGTCCCTGACTTTTGAGTGACAGTACATTACACTGAGGTCGACCCCTCCTGATGGTTAAGTGGAGGATGAATTGCAGTGCTGTGACACTGCACTGACCTCAGGACACTCGTTGCCAATTTTCACCACAAAAGCAGCAACTAGTCAACTTCGCTCATTAGAACTCGATCTGGCCTGAAGAAAAAAATGGTAGAACATTTTTAGATTTTTTTTTTCCTCTTAGTTCTTCATGTTAGGTTTTGTGGTGGTTTTTGTGGTTGGTTGTTTTTTAATCCATTGTGTAAAGAATATTCAGGAATAAGCATAGCTGCTTCGTCTGAGGGGCAAAACGCTGGCTAACTCTTCAGCACACAGGTTACACAGTAACATGAAAAGCTACATTTTCTTGCTTGGTCTTACACAATTTTGAAGTATACTCAATTTATTCACTTTTTTTGTCTACCGTTTAATACAGTCTTTCCACCCTACAGTAAACATTTGTGCAGTGTCTTTACTTCCAAAGGACATAAATTCTTTTAGACTTATTGTTAAGAAGATCTCAGTAGCAATAGCCATAAGGAAGAAGCCAGTAGGAAATCCAAGCAAACCTGTTATCTATCTGCTTTTCAGCTCTCTGCCAACGGTCTATTAATTGGGTAACTTTGTCAGTGAACTTTCCAACGTCCATATCATACAGGGTATATGACTGGCAAGATTGTGAATGAATCTGAAGCATTTTCTGCAGCTCATTTTCAAGCGTACTCAACAGTGACTTCTTCATGTTCAAATCACTTTTCATTTTCTGGAGAAGAAAAAAAAAATGGTATTATACATTTTATTCCTCAATCTTAACCATCAACAGCATTTACAATGTACCGGGATCTAAATATTCTTTTTCTAACTGGAGTTAATATATTTGAAGTAAAACATCTACTTTGCTAAGCAGAGATTTACTTAAAAACATGTTTGAAGTTAGACCTATTCTTAAATAGCTTACTGAACCACAGCCCTCTGATGTAGCCACCATTCCCATTTCTGAGAGCTATGCTGAGCAGTCCCAGGAGGGGAAGACAACAAAAATAAAAATAAAAAAAGAAGAAAATCCTCATTATAGGACCAAGCCCTGGGATTTCCGTAGTTTCTAAATGTTGAGTATGATCTGCACTGGTTATCTGTGCTTTTTCTTCTTTCCTGTTTGCGTTTTCCTAGATGTCTTATACAAAGGTGTTGCTTTACACACACACAGATTAGCATGTGTGTGCAAATACTCAGACTGTGGGGTAACACCGAATGGCATATACAGTGCAGACAGGTCTCTCTTGTGTTGCCCAGTTACGGGGATGGGGGCAGCCTTTGATAATCTGTTCAAGCATTTTTTTGTGTGCAATTCAAATTTACATCAGTTAAATACATCTACCAGCAACTGAAACTGCATCAAGTAACATGGTGAAAGAGCAACCCAGCTGTGCTCCATTTCTGGCACCTCGTGCCTTTGCCCTGCTACACCCAAGAAGAGGAAAGAAAGAAGGAGTGACTACACTACCAAAAACACTCAGTGTACAAAAGGATCTGCTCAGTGCCAGAATAAAGTTCTCACTGTGAGATTTGAAATGCACTTGACAGAAAAAACAGGACACACACTAATGCTCTAATTCACTTGTTACAACTAGATCACAACAAGAGTAACCAACAAGATTTTCTGCAAGAAACAAAGGAGGAAGCTAGATTTGAAGACAGTAACTGACATGAATAAACATGGGTAGTCTTGTTCAGAAACTGTTTATAGAGACCTCCCATGCCCCTGGCTTTTCTGTGTGGGAAACAACCACCAGGGATGGAAGGCATGTATATTCCTTCCAATAGCCTGTAAAAGTACTGTATGCCAAAATACAACAGGATCAGCTTTTCCATGTCCTGCAGTTTCAGAAAGCTTATACCTGGCTCAATAGACTAGCGATGACAGCAACTACCTCTGTCTTGCTGTGTCCTTGGGGCTCAGCCTCTCACCTTTAGACAAGCCCGATAAGCCTCCACTTTATCAAGATCCAAAGGAACAGTCTCCTCTTCAGAGAGTCTGACTTCAAAAACTCTGATTACATCTTCAGTCTGCAGAATAAGCTGGAGCAGACTCCTCAGAACATTCAAGCTACAGTAAATAACATGGAACAAGACAAATCAGTTACAGACTGAGGCAGAAAATATGATAATTCTAATTAATTACAGATTAAGCTAAAGAGAATATGCAATAAGAAAAAGAAAATTCAGTAATACCCACAAGCATAATTTTTCTTTCTTTAGACTTTCAGAAAAGAGAAGAAACTTTGTGAGTGTTTCTACCCTCATGCTGGAAAGAAGGTGTAATTTCATATTACTGATAATAAAAGGCAGATTTCTAGACTATGGACTTATGGAAGAATTATGGAGATAGTGAATGATTTATTACTACAGCCACAATTTTCTTACCTGTCTAAGTAGCCAGCAGAAACACCATTAATATTTTCCAGCTTTTGAAACAGGGCATTTATCTCTGATTGCAAGTACACATACTTTTCACAGCCTCTGAAGTTGGGCAGCAAGTCCTTATGCTTATTGAGGGTTTCAGCCATTATTTGAGAGTCATTCTGCACACCCTAAGGAGAAAAAATGCCCCGCTTATGCATTTTTGCTGAATTATCACTCTATAGCACATCTGATGTTGATTTCCTTATCAAAATAGTCTCATCTTACCTAACTAGCTTGAGTGAGGAACAAAGCAGTGCCTCAGCTTGCTTCCTTTAAATTAAGTAACATTATGTGGTCTCTGTTTTGTACAGTCCACAACAGGTAATATCTCCTTTTAAGTACCTCTTGCAGTCTGGAACTCTGCTTTGTAGAAAGCATTCCAGTGAACGCCTTATTGCCATTTGCCTGCTTCCCCCAGTGGTCATGCCAGGGGCCCTCTAGTAACCTCACCGCCCCTGCAGAATTTCTCAAACTAAATCTATTCCTTTTTCTTACTAAACTTCTCTCTTTCCAGTCTCCTTCAAATGTGAAGAGCTGGGAGGAGGATGAAGTCCATAAGTCTCATGTATGTATAGACAGCACTTAAAAGGTACGTGGGAAAGTGGGGTTTGTACAAAAGAATGTTAACAGTGCTTTAACTTAGATGACGCTTGACATGAGATCACACCTAGCTGACATCAGGCTTTTTGTAATCCTAGCCTGAAAGAATTCCTCTTCTAAAATCCAAGAATCAACTTTTCATACAGTTACCTCTAAATCCTGTATTCTGACGGAAAAGTCATGCAGAGCCCCTTGATCCACTCCAAGAGGAGCTCTCTGAACCATCCGAATCTCAGAAGCTTCAATCTGACGCCGAAGCTTCTGAAGTTCTATCAGCAGCCAAGCCTCCTGTTTATCATGTTCTCGGTTTCTTTCATTAACTATAATGGTGTTTGAGGAACCCACAGGACAGCTCTCAGTTGGAATCACTGTAAAGTGAGTTGGAGGTATACGTCAGCTGCCAGAGAACTGAATTCCTACATACAGAAAGCTGATGCAGTGTCGAAGTGACCTAAGCGCTGATTTGAATTGTAGAACAGAGAACTGGTACATCTGGGCTATTAGGCAGTGTCTGAAGCAATGAAATGTCCCCTTTACAAAAAGATAACTTGCTTCCTCAAGTGCAATAGTGAGGTTTTGCTTCCTAACAACTGAAAATTGATGGATTAGATCCCTCTCATTTTCTCAACAAGTCCCATGAACTTCAGAGAACTATTCCTAGATTTGCAGCAATAGACGGAAGAGCAAAATTACACTCTTTCCTGGGCATGGCAAGTTTTCTTATCCTTGGAGACAGCAGTTACAGTTCTTTTACATGTCTCTGCATATGTTTATGAGACCATTTTCACATGAAAAGGAAATGCAGCCCTCTCTTCCACCTCAACCGAGAAAACCCAAGCAGTACAATCTCTACAAGAGAACAGAAGAACTACAAACCTGTCTGTGGCTGCCGTGGTTGATTGGGCAGTTGTATTATTAAGGTTTGGTAGTGCTTCTGAGCATCAGTGAACTGAGTCTGGATCTTTCTTTTGTCTTCATCACCAAACATCTCTGAGCCTTGGCTGTTCCTGAGGAATTCTTGATAATGGATCTCCAAGTCAGTTATTATTTTCTGGTAATCTTCCTTACGCATTGTTTTCAGCTGAAATAACAAAGAAGACAGTTTTGTGAAAGGCAACAATTTGAGAGGGTATATGACTAATGACTCATTAAGGAACACACTAATTAATCTACTGAAGAACAGAGGAATCTCATTTTAGACTAAAACTGACATACTGCTGAACAGAACACTGCAAGCACTGTTTAGAGCAGCAATGGACAGGTCATGAATGTCCCCAGTCTACAGTCAAGCCCCATTAGAGTCTTACCTTGGCAATAGTCATTGCTCTGATTTTCTCAATGTCAATCATGCAATAATGCCAAGATACCAGGCTCTTCATGTTGATATACAGCTGGTTCCACAAAGCCAGAATAGCTTCATAGTATTGCTCAATTCTGAGACAGAAGAAATCTCATGGTCAAAACTTGTACATCTTAGTAGCACAGCTAAAAAAATATCACAAGAAACAGCCACTGGATGGTAAGTGTTCTAATGCTTGTTCATTACTAAGGAAAAAAAAATACCTGGAAAAGGATTTATCTGTAACTTTCAGATTAATAATTAGTACACCAATGAATACACAACTGGAATTCTCAGCTTCCTTCAGTAATTTGCTTAAGAGTACAGGCAGCACTGCTAACCATTTTTTTCTCACAGTGGTAAAAAGAATAGAGCAAGCTCAGACTTTTTTCTTCTCATAGGAGAGGCTGAAGTAATACTATGTACAAAATTCTAACTACCAAAGGCATAAAAAATTAGTAATCATAAAACAAACCAGGCTTTCAGACAGAACACACCCTTTTAACAACCAGGATATGTCTGTGACAGGAGCACAGAAATGCCCAAGCTGGCTCCACTGAAGCCACCTCATGTCTACAAGCAAGTTCAACTTGGCAACTCACTTGGTAGCAAGATCCACTGCTAATGGATTTGGAGGTGGGATGATCAGACTAACAGATGGCACCAGCATATCCACTCCTCCAGGGCCAGTCACCAACCACTTGCTGCGCTCGTTGTTGTCCTTCAGGATGCATTCATCTCCTTTGCGCACTGTTTTCTGTAAGGAAAGCAAAACAACAATTTTTTTTTTTTTTTAGTTAAGCAAGATGGGGTTTCCAGGAGAGACAGACAAAGATGATGCACCTAGATCACAGAACCAGGAGTGCTTCACAGCTGCTATGTGCATGTATACATCCTGGCTTGATATTAACTCTATTAAACCAGGTGGGAGCCACAGAACACTTAAAGCATCTGCCAGTCCAGCTGATCATCAGATCTGGAGCTTGCCATGACATACATCAAAGACAGAGCGTGGGCACATGGGTACTGTAAACTGTGCAATCACTTATGGCTGTGAGCCACCCCACAGCAAGCTGGAAGCAAATGGATGCTTAGCACTGCAAACCATACTGGAGAAGTGACTGGGAGCAAGTGCCACAGAGCTAGATCCACCAGCAATGTCTGCCAGATATTCCGACACCCCGAGGCCACAGGTCTGGATGGCGCAGCCTACAACCCACACACACTCAAGAGCGGAAAGCTCTTCTATCATTTATCATGACAGGCGTCCCTGCATCATTTTTTGGACACCACTAGCAAAAGGCCACAGGCTTTACATTGACCTGATCACACAGAGTCTTTGAATTAGTCTGGCCTTATCTTTACCTGAGCAGATTTTTGCTTGTTTCACTGTGAGGCCAATTGCCAAACTGCCTACGTTTGTTTAATCTTGCTTACAGTAGCAGCAAATAGTTACCTCTGTGTGAGCTGAACTTCTTTGATTCCAGAATAAAATGTGGTATGGAACATCACAGAGAGTGGATAGCAGAAACCCCAGATTGTAAACATACATCACGATGGTCAATTAGTGGTCACTATAGGAGTGCAACCTAGCTAATCAGGTAAAACAAGCTTTACAGATAAAACACAGGAAAGCTAGGTAACTGGGTACCAGCAAGAAAAAGAGCAGAAAAGAGAAAGTAAGAAGAAAATATACCTAAGCATGCTGTTCAGATACAATATAGAAATAGACTTGAGCAAATTTGGTACTGAAGAGGAAGAAATGGCCACCATTAACTTCATACACCTGCTTGCAAAAATGTTACACCTATCAGCTCAATAGTCTGTCTGCAAAATCATTTGTCATATTTTGGTTTACATTATGTTCATTTCAGCCAAAAAAAAAAAAAAAAAAGGAAATGTTACCAGATCCTGTTTGTAGTCACACAGAGCCTTGAGGATAATGGGTTTGTTGCTCCGGTAATCTGGGTTACGTGGCTTCAGCTGCACGATCTTCTTGGATTTATTCACCAAACTCTGCACTTGCCTCTTGTATTCAAGTATTCTCTCTCGTTCATTCTGCAAAGATTAAGAAATCACATCTAGTTTATTAAGTGGCATACACCTGGAGCTCACTGTAGGCAAAAATTCCTTATCTACAGTGGGATGAGTCTTTAGCCTAAAACGTAAAACTGTAGCTTAAAGAAAGAGAAGAGAAACAACAAATTAATTATTTTTGCAACTTGTGCAAGCTGTTGTTTTTCATACAGAACCGCAACGTGGTTAAAGTGAACTGTAACAGGAATAAATATAAAGAACGAATACAACATGAATGTCTTTAAAAAAAAAAAAAAGAGTAACTATACTCTCAACTCTGACTTCATTAATTGCCGTTCTATATCACTGATCATTTTTCCTCAAATACTGAGCATGGGATTGTAGGAGCTAACTCATGATGAGTGAATTGCTAAAAAACAAACAAATCTACCAAATAAACAAAAATAACAGAATCACAGTGACATAAAATGACACAATTAGTCATTCATTAAATGTACTTCTCCTTTGATGCAAAATCTATTCTACCACTTATGAATCAAAGTGTTTTTTTGTTTGTTTGTTTGTTTTAAACTTTTTGGCAAGTCAGAAACTTAGAAGCTTGTTAGGCTCATTTCAAGATTTGAAAATAAATCAGCAGAGCTCCCAAGTAATACCACACAAATTAAAATAACACTGATCCATTTGTAGGCTACCCCAAGAAAAGGAGATGATTACATCATTAATGCCTCAATTTCACTCAGTACTCTTTATCACCATTCCAGTATAGTTGGTATCTGAAGACGGCAACTGTTATCCACGCAAGGTAGAACATGGTCTTTGAGTAGAGTGGAACAATACCTCCAGCTCTTTGATCTGTTCCAGTAGGCTCTGAAGTGACATGCTCTTATCACATATGAACTTCTTTCTGATGGAGTCCTGTAAGTTCTTCAGATAGCTCTCTGTGGCTTGGGCCTCTTCAAAGAACTACAGGAAAAAAGTTGTGATTTCAGTTGTACACACCTCTCACAGAAATGCCCACTATAAATTAACGGATTCTTCTCATGAGAAATCCCAGTTCATATCCAGAAGAACTGTAGCATTTACAACAATAGGATAACATTGTGTTGCATCTAATTGTGTGTGGATTCAGGAAGATTTTGGTACAGAAAAAATACCTGTGGTGGGATTCACACTTTTAACAAAACTTTTGAAGGACAGAACAGATCTCCCATGAGCTATTAATCATATTCACAACTTGTAAGCTACTTTCTTAAAGCACAACATGAGCAAACATGTTGACAGCCCTCAAAATTCTTACACGTGGAGAAGTGTAAACACAGTTTTATGTTACTCTATATCGCTAGCTAATAGTGTGCTTTTAGAAACATGCCAGTTCCTTTTATAAGTGTATATGTTTTAGATGCTTTAATGTTGGGACATGAAGTTTAAAGTAATCATTTATGAATGAACACTTGTCCAGTACTTACATAATACAAAAGTGAATTCTCCACATTACTACCCACCTGAAAGTAAGCTGCATTCTCTTTCAGATGAACATCAATGCACTTGGTGATCTGAAGAATCCAACTCCATTGAGTTTGTAGTGTATCCATGTAGGCCTAAGAAAACAAATAATATGCAGAACTCAAACAACAACATGGATCTCTCTTCTGTATCTAGACTCAAGCAAATTAATTATTCTCCAAATAAATGCACATTAAATATCTTCTAGAGCAAACTAGTGTACGCCAGAATAATGTAACCCTCGCCAATAGCTCCTATATTTCTAAGCATCTACCTAACTGAAGGGAGTCACATACCTGTTCGTGGGTTATAAAGAGAAATTTTTTCCTGACTTGAATTTCGTTTGATTGGCATAAAGCCTGAAGCACATAAACAAAGGGATGAAATGCAAAAACAGCAGTGCACATGAAATAATTCAATGGCAAACTGTCATGTTCTCCTTCCAAGGAGGACTGTCAAACAATTCATGATGGCGACTGTTATAGCAAGACTTCTCACATACCCTGCATGTAAGTCATTTGGAAAGTTACAGACTACCTTTATTTCACTGCTGAAGCTCATGAGGATTTTTCCTTTAAGGCAGAAAATGACCACGGAGTGAATTATGAGTGATAATTCTACGCAAACTAAATGCACTGAAAAGGAGAAAGAACTCTGTTTTTGTGTTTTTTCTTTCCTGCCAGCTTCTTTGAGCTTCAGAGTTCTTTCACACATTTAAAACTATAGCTGCAGCACTTCTAAAGATGAAGATTCTTCCTCAGTCTTGACTAAGGTGTAGAAACATACTATAAATTTCAGCTGCAGAAACTATTTGCACTGGATTAAATATAAACCCTTAAAGGGAGTGGCTATCTTCAAAACATGCCTATTGAGATAGCAGAAGAATGGCATGTCTTCCTACCATATTCTACTGCACTGAAGTTTACTCACATGAAATATAGTGATTTCAATTTACTTAGACAACTCCCTAAGCCCCTATATTAATTTTCACATGCATCAATCATCAAATTTGTTAGCAATGAGATGTCTCCCAAGCTCTTCAGAAGTCTGCAGCAGTAGTGTCTGCAGGTTTGCAGAAGAATGTGGTATCATTTAGTACAGCAGTTCTTACAACTGGATAAAAATTGACACGATTTTTGGCTAGCAAACCCTTCTCACATCTAAATGCAGCATTTCATTTCTGGACTTCCACTAAGAACTTTGCCCATGTAGCAACTCAAGGAGGAAGTTAAATAACATGAGGCTTAACTCACCTCAATTTTGTCTGAAGCAGGGTGCTGGTTGAGCACTAGCTGGTCACTTTCTTGCTTCAGCTTGTTGAGTTCCTTTTCTTTAAGCTCCAGTTCACTCATACGTTTCTGAACAACCAAAACACAGCGTTAAATGAGCCCCCAAAGGCACAGCACCTAGAGTGATTTACTTAACTTTCTCCTGACAGTTCGTATAATAACTGCATAAAAGCGATGATTGTATAAAATTAGCCCTGCTAACAGTGTACATTAATTCTACTAAATGCACTGAAGCTACATATAAAGTCAGAAGAATCAAAGAAGGTGGTCATTTCAGTTCTAGCCTCTAGGCTTGCCACTTTCAGTACCAACACTGACTAAAGAAACACATGCTCAATTCCCATTTGTACCTGCAGAAGACAATAAGGAACATTGCAAGCCAATCCTGGCAGTGCTCTCAATGTGCTGAAGCCATAAGGGGAAAATAGAATATTTCCCTTACATATACCTCTGCTTCCTGATGAAGAGATCAGGACCACATATGCTAGCTCCTGCATAACTCCTAACAGGAGGAATTGAGCTGCTTGGTTCACGTTTCCCAGTTTAGCGTGCATGCACAGGCTACGAGTGATTACTAGCCCTCAATAAACTGTACTGATAAAGCCAGTTTCCAAGGTCAAAAGAATACACAACAAGTGAATTAGTGTAAATATAACCTTCCAGTTGATATCCAATCTTGACTCAAAAGGTTGTCACACAGTACTTAATCCAACAGTGTTTCAACAAAAAAAAAAACCCTAAACTAAACTAAAAAAAAAAAAAAAAAAAAAATCAATAGTGTAGAAATGCCATAATCAGTTTGAGAGAGATAAGCTATTCCTCCCTCAATATGCCAAAAGAGAAATCCATGAAAAGCAGGAGATAGTGGTGGCTTACAGAGAAGGCCTCCTGCTTCCTGGAGATGTCTGTGTTCCTGTCACTCCAGTCATAGAGAAGCTCCTCTTCCTCACAGTCATTGATCCACATGATCTCTCTGCTGGTAGCTTGGATGAGGTTCTGGAATTGACGGAGCTGATCCATTCTCTCAAAGGAGTATTTCTGCAAGAAATTTCAAAATGAGAATAAATAAACACAGAAGAGCCTGTGCTGGGTGGAAAAGGGGAAGCCAAGAGAGCAGCATGCACATTCATGGCTATTTTTTTTTTTTCTGAACTAAGAGTAACAGTAAAAACCATACAGCTATAAAACCTGCTGGCAATGGACAAAAGATAACATGCATGGATCTGAAAAACAACAGGAACCTGAAGTCACCAGGTTCTTAAGTCATTTCAAACACAAATGCAGCAGATATGCAGGCAGGCAAGCAAAAGGACATGGGAAAAGTAAAAGAAATTCCTGAAAATTTAACTTGTCTTTTATTTCTGCTTGCTACTGATAGTATGTTGTACCAGTGCCTTTTGTACAGATGATAATTCGTGAAAAGATTCCTTCTCTGTCCTTGCATCATACTGTATATCCTGTTATTTGAAATGTGTACAGGAAACAGCTTCCAATCCCAAGGGTTAAGTCTATAGTTTGCATAAAATTCTTGGTATTTTACATGACGACATGGGCAAGATGCACGGTGCTTCTAGCATAGACCAACTCTGCTGCTATATCTATTCCCATTAAGGAAGTAGGGTTCTACTTTGCACCTGCTTAGTGACCAACCTCCTTCACCTGGTGCAAACTAGAAACTTCCTGGTGAGGGTAAGTCAATTATAAACCAGGTAACGAATTAATCTCAAGTTCACGGCTCAAACTGAGCCTTATATAAGCTACAAAACACTGCTGAATGGCACTACGTATATATGTGTCTATCTTGACTATCAGCCCAGTGTTAGAACAGAAAACATTTATCACAGAAGGTATGAGAGACAAAAACATCCTCTGCTTACCAGCAGTCCTTCATATTCTTCCTCCAGCTGATGAACGGCAGCCTTTTCACGCTGGAACAGAGAGCAAATATTTAGTGTGCCTATTAATTGAGAGAGCTACCTTTCCTACCTTTTGAGAAAGCAGAAGGAAGAAGGGAAAAACAACCCTTCCACTCTAGCTTGTCTGAGAGAACAGAGCTCCAGAACTGAACTCCTTTTCTTTAGATCCAACTCCCTCTCCTCTTGTCCACGTGAGGAATTACCAGAAAAGAATTGAGACAAAGTAAGCCTTTCTCCTACAGCTAGTTGGTGGGTTAATCACAGAAGAAAATAACTACTGCACTTTCACTGGCTTCTTTATTCCAATCAGAAAACTTAGAAATGGATGAGAAGATGCAAAAAAGGTTAAAAAGCAAACAAACAAACACAAGAAAGTTCTAAACTTAGCCCACGGTTTGGGCTAAGCACTCACATAATACTTCTGCTTTCTTGTTTTAACATAAGAAGGTGGAAACAATTACTCTTGGCCATTCTCTCTCCAATTATATCCCCGTTGTGTTTGGGTACACAACGATGAAATGTTAAATAATACTAAATTTTCATTATAAAATTCCACTTATTTCAGTGGAACACGAAATAATCATGAAATAATAAATACTAGGGTGGGAAGTGATTGCTATCACTACATCAATGCTTTCTGAAGAGAAGCTCTGCTGTTTGGCATTATGTGCTTCAACGGAACATTGGCATGCCAAGGATACAAATCTAGACCAAGCAATGTGTAAGGGAAGACAGTAATTACCAGATCTGTTTTGACTTTGTCCAGGTGCCAGCGATAGTCTCCAATGGCATTGTGAGTTCTCCTGTGGTCACTGATCTGTTGCTCAATGGACGCCGCATCAAACCCCCATTTCACCAGCTCCATTTCAGCCTAGAAAAAGGGAAAGCATTTGTACTTCCATGTCAAAAAAGACACTATTACCTAAATCAGAGCATCAAGGTTGAAAGAAACTTGATAACGCAGTAAGAAGTAAAACCAAATCGGAACATTTAGAATAGCAGTTAAAAATTTCTTCAAATTGCCTTCACTTAAACTGTGTGACGTGCTTTCAAAATAGATGAAACAAAGGAGGGAATATTCTTAAGCTGCTTGAAATTAGATAAGATGAAGCACACTCAGTAGTGTAGTTTAAAGTTTTCTACAACACTATTCACGCAATTCCTATGAAAATGTATGATCATGTTCTGCAGCCCAGTACACCAAATTTTAATTACATTTATGTAACACCACTGACTTCAGTCAAATGCAGTCCAGCCAAACGAAAAACAAAAACAAAAACAAGTAATAAATACAGAAAAAAAGAAAAAAGAAAAAAAGAAAAAGCAGAAGTCAAGTTATGTATTAAACAAGTTGAAAGGATTGTAAAACACGCCGTTTGTCTTGTATTTTGGCAGCTAGGATGCTGAGTAAAAATCTCTAGAAACAGCATTTGAAAGAGCAGTAATACACCTGGATAACTACTATCTTGAAAACTGTCTGACTGCAGCTTTTTGTTTCATTATTTGCAAATACTAAAATCCGCTGAATTGACAGCTCAAAATCCTCAAATTCCAAAGCATCTTTTACTCTGTGAAGGCAATCACAATTCATCTCTTTATGAATGCCTCTGTGAGCATATGCACTGTTGAGAATTATGTATCTTAATCTTGGGTTGGGACTCAATTTGATAATTATCAGCCTGGGGCCGAATCTCTATGAGTCACCAGATGTCAATTAAGCCTGAACCACACTCAGGCGTAGGGGTTCAAAGGCAAGGCTGAAAATGTTCCAAGAAATTTTACATCCAGCCCTCTAAAAGTTGCAGGACTTTGACCCTTCTCATTATATTTATACAGCCTAGAGAGTCTGTAGCAACAGCACCGATCTTGAAAGACTGCCAATACGCAAACAAAGGCTGTCTGGATATCAGTTCACCTTCCTTACTTCTGCAGTGGAAATCTGACCAGTCCTGTACCACCTGGCTCTCCTGTCAGCAAACCATCCGGACATCAGATACAAAAACACAGGCAGAAAACCACCACAGCTGCTCAGACTATTCTCTGCAATCTCATCATGTTATCTCGGTCACACCATGAGCAGATAGAAAGACAACGGGAAGAAAAGGTATGGTGCAAAGTTCAAAATAAATTTTCCCTAAAAAAAAAAAAAAAAAAAAAAAAAAAAAAAAAAAAAAAAAAAAAAAAAGCTCAAAAGCTTAAGAGGAAGCTAAATATTTAGATACCCCACCTCAGCTTTGCTTCAGGGACTGAAAGAGAGAGAATCTTTTTCTTTCACTGGAGCTATAGTGTGGGAACTCAGCTGAAAAGTGCTTGCTCAGTGAGGGGTGCCTAAGTAGGGAATCACATGATATCTCTGGGAGGTGCAGCATGTTCAGAATCCTTCACCTCTGGAAGGAGGCCCAGTGCCTGTCCAACATCACTCCTCAAGCCATGGCAGGTCTGATAATTAGCCTACTCTCCCACACTACGTGGATAGCAATCATTATCTGCTGCTGCTCTACTGGCACAATGCCTGTAAATGTTAGCACTCAAAGGAGTGCATCTCCATTTCTCTTTCTTCCTCCAAAACAGGTCATGATATGGGAGGGCACTGGAAGATCAGACTATGACTGGCACTCACGTAAGTATGGGAACTGTACACAGCTTTCCCCTGTTCATCTGGTTTGCATAGCAGCCACCTGGTAAACACCATATGTAGATAACAATGACAGGATCACTAAGCAACAACCTAATAAAAGAGAGATAAAAATAATGCAACTTTAAATTACAGGGAGCCTGCAAATTCTATCTCAGGCCTCCCTGCTCCTTTCTTCTCTACCTGTCTCTCAGTAAGTGCTGTCCAACTACAAACACAGGACTTCCACACCATCAACACAAGAACACTACAGGCTCTCAATGCATGCTTCTACTCCAGGACATGTCATCAACAGCTGTGGATAGGCAAATTTATTCTCTGCATGCAACAGATACAAATGAAAATGCTGAAGCTGCTTTTTAGGCAGTGACTTCTGGAAGTCTAGTTCTGTGGCAATTAACTCTACTTTCTAGCTCCCATTTTGATAAGGATGTATTAGAGGAGGAAAAACTGCAAAATACTGGATAATAGTTAAATCTGTGAAGTTGGCCTCATCTGTAAAGGGTTAAAACAAATAAAAAGCGTAAAGGAAATATGTGGAGAGAAGGAAGGAAATATTGAACACTATAATCTCTAACACAAACATCCTAATGTCTTTTGTTATGTTAACAGCTGTGTCTCATTTTTTGTTTTTAAACCTGACTTCCACATTTTCCCCTGCAAAAGAAGATTCCCAAATCCTTTTTTCTATTTCAGTGAAAATTCACTATGTGTACAATGCTGCAAGCAAGAGAAATAAATAAATAAATAAATAAAATAAAATAAGGAACTTGGAATACTATAGTATCATCTAAACACACTTTTAATGTTCTACAAGCACTCAAAACATCACTGCATGCAAGGTGGCACTCATAAGCAAAATTAGGTTTTATCATTGTCTCCAGGTTTTGTACAGATTTACCTTCTGTTGCCTCATCCAGTTTAAGCATTCACTTGTGACACGTTTTGTATACTCGTCCCAGCCTGAACCACTCTGAGAGGAGTAGCAACCACCACCTTTGGAACTGGCCCTCCTGGCACGGGGAACACTAATGGCTTTGTACAGAGCACGCATTTGCTCCTGAAGTTGAAGCAGCCTGAAAGGAAAGGAACCAGTTGCTTTCTACAACGTAAGCACCCAGAAAACGTGACAACAATACAATTCCCATCTCCTACTGAACCACCAGGCATTCAAAAAGAAATGCTGATAGCAGAGGCTGTAGAAGAAAATACGATGACTAAAATTAAATTGTAACAACCAAGACACAAAAAATGTAAACCGCTACAAGGCCTTTCTCCACCTTAACATGTCCCAAACAGATAGATTTCTTTCTATCTTATTGATTTCTGCCTGCAACATCAGAGTACGTGAGCATTTCAGACACCAAAGGATTACACCTATCACATTCCCTGCCCCAGTCCTTCCCTGTAATACCTTTTCTGATACATTTCACAGGGCTGATTCATCTGCCTTAGCTCTCTGATCAGCCCATCCAGGATGTCCATTTGGTCATTTGCCTGCGCAAAACATTCTTCCAGATCTCTGTTTCCTCTAATCTGGACACCATCACCATATTTCAATTCCTAAAATTAAAACAAAAGAGATGGAGATGTAAAATTTACTGCACAAACTTCACATTGTTTTGAGAGTTACGTTAAAAAAACCGATTATTTTTAAGAACTATAGAACTGCTAGATCTTTGACTGACAGATTTAATTAGCTGAAGGTAAATTATTAAAGGATTCATACTCATTTGAAAGTCCTAACTACAAATAAAATATACAGGAAAATTTGTAAATATAATACCAACCAAACATTTCCATAAAGAACAGCACAGTATGACTGAGTTTTATTTCAGAGGAGCCAAGGCTGCACTCAGTTTGCTGAGCTTTTAAGACCGTATGAATCAGAAATGGCTTTTGTGTTCAGAGGACAGGAAGCACAAACACTCTGTCCAAGATGGAGCTGGTGAACTCAGCTCCCAATTCCTCAGATGTTTTTCTAAGACTCTAAGAGTTATAGCCATTGCTCCTCTCCTCACAAAATACAGAATGCATCTCATCTTTCTAGGACCAGCTCCATACCCAACCACATTTGCATCCCTAAAGTCCACGCAAATTCTCCATGCGTCTCCAGTGCACTGGACCAGCATGGTCACAATGTTTCAAGAAGGAAGACAAAGCTTTTTGGTCTCATCCTATACTGACATGACCAAGCTGAACTCAACATAATCCAGCTGTGATTTGATTTTGCAAAGAAAATGTTGATGGGCCTCATTTTTTATTTTATTTTTTCCCTGAGGGACAAAGTAAACAACAAAGAAACAAAAAAATAGCAAGCACTGCATGTTGTGTCACCAAGCTGGAACTAAACACTGCTTCCTTTTGACTTCACTGCAATAATATTAATACTTAACAAGAGGCTTTATTTATTATGGCATTGATTTTACATAAACACCCTCTCACATGCTGTATCACTGAAAAGGAAATAAATTGCCAACAACAGTTCACTCCCAGAAGAATTTTCTGTTCCCAGAGGGTCAAAAAGTGCACATTAAGTCACGCCTACTGCAAGAACTCCAAATGGATTCTAGAACTCAACGGCCTCAACAGCAAGATGTGCTCACTATCCTGCACTTCTTTTGACTTAGTGACAATGAGTAACCCAACCCCAGATACAATGGGTTTGCGTGGCATACAGCAAAAAACATCTGTATGTAGTTCAGATCAAAGAGCTGACAAGATTTTAATCTTATTTCAAACACTTCTTTAGGAATCATCTGGAAAAATAAATGTAGTGAAAGTTTTTCTGATGGTTGTTCATATTAATTATGGCTCAAAATGATGATGACACTTGACAGGATACACTAAGGGAGGGTAAGTGGCCATAACATTATCAGCATTTAAACCAACAGCAACCTTGATCTAAAATAAGATGAAAAATAAGATGCAGCAGCATTTATACAAAGGGTGTTTTACTGATCTTTTTTAGCATTGTACTTTGCTTTTTAAAATCAAAAAGGCCTCCTTTCTTTAACCAGCTTCTGTGTAGACTGAAGTAGGAGACCTAGCAAGGATGCATGTTACTCCACTCTTAAGAGTAAGTGGCAGCTGCCTCACATAAATAGCTGAAAGAGGAGATGAGATGAAGAACCACAGCCTCTGAATTCAGTTAACAATGCAGCATTCATTCTCTACAAATATTCATAATCACTTCTTCTTCTAAGAAGAAAAACCACTCACAGGTTGTACTATGAGCTCAGCTCTCATCAGGCAATCCGAACAGTTTTGCAGAAGCTCCTGAATGGTGTTCTGACGTCTGGAAACTGTACAGGTCCCATTCTGACTGTTGGTGAAGAGAAGAATAAGATGAAGTAAATACAAAGTAATCACACTTACAAAGAGAAATGTGAAGTAGGAATTCTCAATAGCTAAAAGAAGTTACATGAAATAACAAATCTAGTTAGGCTTTGGAGAGACAAACATGCTAGTTCTGCTCCCTCTTCCTTCACTGTGAAGTTTAATGCTGATTCCACAATGGCAGAGCCACTTTGAAATTGTGTATCAGCAGACACGTAATGACTACACAGCATCGTGCAGAGGATGGAACCTCCCATGAGGTCAAGAGAAAGGTTTTGTTCCAGTATGGGTATTTGCAGCTTTGACAGACAAAACTTTGACAGCAGCATGGTATGAATAAATTATTCATGATCTTAGAATCAACACGTTAGAATGCAGTCTCTAAGTTACATTATCGTATATGTTATCATGCCAACCACTGAACATAAAGAGTACAAAAGGAATGCAAGATTCTCTGCTATGCAATGCATGAACACACAAGTCTACACAGATACACAAAGGGCTCTTTTGTAAGAGGAAATGATTAAAAAAATCCATGGAGTGTCTGAAAAAGCCATTACAAGATGCTTAAGCTATTAAAAAAAAAAACAACATGTAGGGGCTGGAGACTGAGGACTTGTTTTTTCACAAATAAGTAAAAGGGGAGCTTGGGGGTTCCACGTAAAACTACTGGATAAGAAACACAAGGGGAGAAAACAGCAAAGGCAGATAGCGGGGTCATTATTATTGTCTTGTACATAATCTACTGCAACTGCACCACCAGAAGGTTGCTTTTCCAGGATTTGCTCACCTTGGGACCATGCCACCAAAGCGAGCCACTGCTAGCTGAAGGTGGGTGAGGTGCTTCAAGATAGGAATCATTCCTCACTGATGGAATCAGAGCTCTCATGCAAGCTCGGGCAGCTCCCAAACCCAGGCACTTGCCAGTAAAACTGAAGTAAACCACTACTAAGAGAGGATAAGAAACAAAGAGGCTTCCAAGCCCTGCCTAGTTTTCTGACTGTGGTGTTCATAGCAGGTAAGCTCCTCCATTTTAAATCACCAAAGGCCCAAATCTTCCATACAACACCGACACTGAAAAGACTGTTCATGCAAGCCTGTCCAGCTCAACATAACCACCATGTCACTTGGACGCTCTGGAAAACGTTCCACTGACTGTGATCATACTTAGCAAAAGGAACTGTGACATGTGGTAGAGCTGTCCTTGGGAAAAATCACTGCAGTGAAGGGAAACATTCAATGGTACACAATAAGAGGGCTTTTGCAGTCTATGTAGTTTGTCCTTCAGCAGCTGGCCATAAGAAGTGGAAAGAGCAACTTTACAGCTGTTCTGGTCAATACCTGGGAATAAGCCTCTGAAGACACAGACAGGACTGGAGAATCACTGGATGACTTTCAAACAAGCTGTACATACACAACCCTTGCTTACACCATGACCCTTTGGCTGCATACACACTGTACACCCTGCTGTGCTATGCATGCCTGTATATCTTGGAAACAGCTTAAAGAAAGCAGTTGCACAAGTGATTTTCTGCCAGGCTTCCCCATCGGTTTCCTTTTCTAAATCATTCCTTCACCTTAGGCATAGCTGCTGTGTTTGGATTGAGAAGCATCTGACTGCATCTAAAATTTACATTAATTACACCTACAATTACACTCATTAATGAAACAGTAAAGAAGAGAGAGGAATCTTCCACATAATTTTCTCTTTTTAGAACACAAGAAGGGTATTTTTTCTTCAATTGCTTTTGTAATTGTCTCCTGACAGCTGCAAATGCCTGATGTCCATTAAAGCCAAAGGAACCAGACCTCTACGCTAATAAATTAGTGTATATCCACCAAGTTCTGTGTAACTTGACTGAACTCAAGGCAATTAGTTCACCTTACACTGAGAGAAGTCTAAATAATGTCTAAACAATGGCTGTCACAGTTAACATATTAAGAAATTGTGAAGAAAAGATAGTTTCTAAAATCAAGCTACATGAACAAATTGCAAGACAGAAAAATACAGAATTATAAGTATTCTGTGTTCATCCCAATGCTATTAGAATACCACATCCAGCATTACTGTCCAAAAAATAAAAAAAGGTTGGAAGGCTGAAGATGGCTTAATACAGATGCACAGAATGGATTTAAGGCAGGAGTAAATGCCTTCTAGTGGAAGCTTCAGTGCATACTACTGAAATCTTCAAATGAAGATCTGTCTAGTTTAATGTTCATGGGGACATTCACAACAAGAAAGCAGCAAACATCTGAGATTCTCTAGTCTATCTAAATAAAGACATAATCAAAAGTAATGGCAGAGGTTGTAGCCTTATAAAATGAAACCAGGAAGGAGCACGGCAGCTCAGCGCACGGGGGCACAACGAGAACCAGCAGAAGCCCACACAAGGAGCTAACAGTCTGGAGGAAGAGCTCTGCCAAGACAACATGA
The DNA here is from genome assembly GCA_036925125.1 of Oreortyx pictus. Taxonomy (NCBI): domain Eukaryota; kingdom Metazoa; phylum Chordata; class Aves; order Galliformes; family Odontophoridae; genus Oreortyx; species Oreortyx pictus. The sequence continues at coordinate 80,439,403 of JAUPFR010000003.1, read as the reverse complement.
TTTGAGGCTACTACATCTCAAGAGGAGCTGCACAAGTATACCCTAGAAGAGCTGACCTCAACATATATTGGTCTATTTATCAGATGCAGTGAGGACAATCTGACACGGACACAAGTTAAATCTTTGTCACTCATACAACAGGAAAGATTTTAACAAGCGGTTTCAAAACCCTCAGCTCTGATACACTTCTTCCTGAAGCCTATAGACCTTTTACAGGAATGAGTAGATCAAAGCAGAAACCCCAATGTGGAATAAGCAGACATCTGACCTTGAGGTAGAAGGAAAAATCCATACAAAGGAATACCATGTCTCACACAATAGCGTAAAGGAAGGAGAAAAACACTGGACTAAAGACAACTGTGCAAATCCTAACTCATAAACATGGTAGGTGGCATTATAACGTGGAGGCACAAAAGAACCTGGACTTCTGAAGTAAGTTTACTTTACTCTTGTAAACTAAATCCTCTTTAAAATGACATTTGCAGCCCTCAGAAGGATGCAGGACCCTTACAATCCTCACACAACACATTTAGTGGTTTACCCATAAACAGTATTTTAGAATCATACAGTAGCTCAGGTTGGAAGACCTAGTTCCTGCTGTGGGCTGGGTTAGCAATCACCAGCTCAGGCTGCCCAAGAACCCATCCAACCTGGCCTTGAACACCTCCATGGATGGGGCAACACCGCTTCTCTGGGCAGCTATGCTAGTGCCTCACAACACTCGAGTGGAGAATTTCTTCCTAACTTCCAAACCAAATCCCCCCACTTTTAGTTTAAATCCATTCCCCCTTGTACTTTCTCCTTTCATTTACATGAATGATAATTAAGTAACTGTTGGTAGCAGCCACAATGACATTTTGATTTGATTTTAACCCAACACCGTTTAAAGCTCAAACACATGAACAGGATCTTGCTGCATCAACACTGCAGACACACCAGGCAATAAGAACGGGCCAGATTTTCACTTGGTTTAAAGCACATCTGTAAATACAGAAAGAATTTTCAAACTTTCCAACTATCTGTGCACAAAGGGAAGGAAATGAAGGTTGGATCTTTTAGCCAGATTTACAGTACTGGAAAGCTGGGACACCTACTAAAAGACACATACATTTGCAAAATCCTGGCTATGCTGCTTTGTGTCTGCAAACTCTGCAGAATTGCACTGAGCAAAACAACCCAGACCTTAGCTACCTCTTTCTACCTGTACCTTGACATGTCAGACTGCAATACATATTTTGAAGGCAACTCATGAATTTTAAAATGACACTACGAAACCAAATTCTTTATTAAAATGACTTGATTTTAATAGCCATTAATTACTAAAAGTACAAAAGAAAACACATAAGGGATTGTGTCTTTGTTTGAAAGCTATGAAAATACTTCAAAACGCAGAAGAATCACTTTTAATTTGGAAGAGGTTTCTTTACTGCCTTGCTGGTGAGTCCTGCATTTCTGAGATAGGTTTGCACTGAACTGGTAAGTGCTATCCTCATGAGAGCTGCCAGTGTCCAGAAAGAGGGAAAAAAACAGATGCTGCTGCTGTCGGAGGGTGGTGAGTGCAGAGCAGCACTCCGGAGGGGGCACAAAGAAGCACGCCTGGCTGGCAGCACCGTGGGACTGCTTCACAGTTCCCCAAAGCTTTGGAAGCAAAAAAGTCACACTCTCAGCCCGAAGATCTGATTCAAGAGGGTACACACCAGGTCAGAATAATCCTTGTTAAACGTTTTGATTGCTCCACAAAATGTTTACCCTTTTAAAAATCCAAGGCTTTTTTTTAATTATTATTATTATTATCCAAAAAGTAAAAGAAGCTTTAAGAAAGGTCTTCTTGCAGCTCCAAAGTATCAAGCAACTCCCATAACTCAACAAGTCGGCTGAAACTCAGCAAAACAATAGCACCTCCTATTTTTTTTTTTTTCTCCATTCACAGAGACTTGTTTGAACAAGCAATAGGTTCATCATGGGATTACCCGGTGTGCTCACTGTAGGCGAGTTAAAAGAAAAACCTGAACTGGAACAGCAATCTCCAAGCACACAGGCTGCACCCACTGTCAGTAAGCTGTTTGTGTGCACCTGGAAAACAAGTGTTAGGAAATGGATTTGATGTGTAGGAAAAGTCTGACCAATATCCTCCAGAAAGAAACTGATAAAAGGTGATTAATAGCAATATCCATGAAAATACAGCCAGAAAGTGAACTACAGTTTGCCTGAATACAGTTTAATTGAACTCTGACAGCCAAATGCAACTGTCAGCAAACACCCAGCACGTTGCAGGGGAGCTGGAGCAGATGGCCTTTGAAGGTCCCTCAGCGATTCTGTGATTCTATGACCAGGAACTTTCTAAGCGGGTTCTCCCTCCGCGTGTTCTGCTCTCACCGGCACACTGCAGCCTCAGCAAACACCTTCATAGTTGGAAGAACAGACCACACACAAGCCATACAAGCATGAAATAATTAAATCAACAAAAAGGTACTGGTGACATGTTAAAACTGCCAGGTGCCTCCAGTGGAGGCAGCAGGATTTCACAAGGGGCCCAGCCACACCTATTTGAAGAAATTCTCACACTCCTGAGCGGGACTTTTGCCACCAGGATGAATCACTGGGGGCGAAGGCACCATTTGCAGAGGCAGCAGCTGCTGGCTGTATGCACGTCCGCACGGCCCGTGCTGGGAGCGAGGTGCACCTGGAGCCCACGGTTCAGCACGGCACTGCGGCTCCTCCCAACAGCCCTCTGAAATATGGCTGTGCTTGACAGCAGCTTTCATGCTTTCAAAGATGAATAGCTTGCAATGGAACCGATCTCTCACAGGTACCTATAAGAAGGTGAGTTAGGAGAGGCACAACATGGTTTCCTTATCTCATGGCAGCATTACCAGCTACTAGTAAGAGATGTTCTCCTGTTGGCTCTGCTAGAGCAGCAGGCATTTGGCAGCTCAGCCACATTCTTTACACTCTGACTTCTGATAGTTCTGCTTGTCACTGGAGCAGCTCTCATGGACAGCACTGCACTGTGATTCACCTTGGGCACGATCTGCAGACCACCCCAAGGCCAACAGGAGGGGCAAAACCTTAATTCTGACCTATTTGCTTTAATTTCAAGTAATTTCAAGTCTTCAGTGTGAATTTCTGTCTCCTTTTCTACATGTAACGCACTGGCATTACGTTAACCTTCAAACATATCTTGTGTGTAAACCAACTAATTCTTGCTGGAATGCATTAGTTGGTGACCATGAATCTTATGCTCTTTTTCTTTTTCCCACCTGATCTCAGCAATGACAAATAAAACTCCAAAACTGCCCACTGTCATCTCCCTGTCCCAAAGGCATTGATAAACACCTGGCTGATGAATTGGCAGTTTAGGGGTGTGTGACTCAACGACAAGCTCAGTATCTGTACCCAGGGCCAAGCTCATCTAGAGTTCCCAAGCCAGAAGAAACTGGGAATGTTGTAAAAGCACCCTGCTGAGCCCTAAGGGTAAGGAGCGGCTTATATTGCTGTGACTAATGCAACACTCAGCACAGACTTGTTTGGCAGAATACGCCCCAAAACTTACTAGACTAGACCCTATGTTGAATCCTATTGCGTTTAAAATTCAGTTGCAGGAATTTTCCCCAATGAAAAAAAAAAAAAAGAAGCCTCTGTTTTTAAGTTTGGTAACTGACCCTGAAATTTGACATTAACGATATCAGGCTTAACCATAATCAAAACCAATCCCAGAGATCGTGGCCCTGGTCCTGAAAGCACAACACACGTAGCACTTAGCAGATTTTCTGCACATGTGCAAAATGAGGCCTGACTGCTTTTTTACACCAAATGGCACCAAAGCCCTCTTCTCCGTTTTGAGACAGATCATTCAAGTGAGCATCAACCCAAAACAAAGCTATGTAAATGAGTAAGGTGCAAAACAACATTTTGCAAATATTCTATCAATCGAACATTACGGTCAGACCCCTTCACGTACAGAAGATTATACATTAAATACACGTACATACTCCAACCTCAGTAACAAGGGTCTTTAATTCCACAAAGAGATCCTGGAATGAGGTGAAAAGGAACTTTCATTGGAACGCCCTTGCCAACATGGAGATATTGAACATTATGCTACAGAAAGTCAATGAAACTATGTTGACAGAACGCTGTTAACCTCTTCATCATGTCTGTGATGAGGAACTGCTGAAAACTGAAGAAAGAAGCATCTACGGTCTTGTTTGCAATACCTAACAAAAGCCAAAGTATGCTAAACAAAAGGAAAGTATTTATTCTCTAGCAAAAGTCAGGACTAACAGGGAAGTCACAGCACTGTAACCACGCTGGAATGAAGTGTGGAAAAAGAACAGTGAAGAAGCAGCACGCTCTGCCATTTACGTCTGTCTCTAAAACTCAGTGAAGCTACCTGTGATGGAGCATCTCTGGCAAAACCAGACCCTCAAAAATGCAACACAGCCACAGTATTTCGGAGTCCTAAGGCGTGCTCTCCCTTGGTAAAAGCACCCAATTGCTATAATTACCTTGCAACAATAGGTATTCTCGTATTACTGCAGCAGTAGGTGGACATCACCCAACAGCAGCTAATCAGAGGGCACAAACCGAACCAAAAGCGAAATGAAGAACTAAGAACTGTGCAAAGGAACAAACAAATACAGGAAGAACACAAGGCCGGTCCTTCATCCAGCAGTCCCGGGCAGCGCTGGGTAGGGTCCCTAATTCCCAACAGCCTGAACTCTCATCCTCCTGCGATCCGATCAGGACGTCCTAGCAATAAAACCAGGGCTGAACTTGAACCGTGCGACAGCACTCCAGAAGCAACCGCCGGGGCCAGCGGCATCAATAAGGAGACCAAGAGGTCCCGGAGGTCTAACGCTGACCCCAGCCAACCTACCCGTACCCGTCGGAGGCGTAGTCCCCCCCGTAGGTCTTCTGGTAATAGTAGGTCTTGTGGGTGTGGGTGCCGCCGCCGCCGCCGCCGCCGCCGCTCACCACATGGGAGCTCATCTCGTAGCGCAGGTCGGTGCCCGAGTCGGCCCGCGCCATGCGGCCCAGCGTGTTGATCCGCGGGTGCGAGCCGCCGTTCATGCTCATGGCGGCGGGGAGGAGAGGGGGCGAAGCGGGCAGCGGGGGGACAGCCGACCCACAGCCGGAGGGGACAGCGGCATTCACCGCCCGGGGAGCCCGAGCTCAGGGGGGCGGGAGGCGAGCGGGGGCGGGAGGTGAGCGAGGGCGGCTGGGCGAAGCAGCGCGGTCTCGGGCGGCGGCGGCAGCAAGAGGAAAGGTCCCGTCCCGAGCCGTGCAGTTCCCCTCCCCGCCGGCACAGGAAAGGCGAAGCCACACCTTTCGGCGGTGGTTTTAAGCGGCGGTGCGGGGCGTGGAACCGCCTCGCCTTCAGCCCGGCCCGGTGCTCTCCCAGCCTCGCCCTCCGCACCGGCGTGGCCCGGACTCCCCGGCTGCTTTGGTTCCTTCACACGTTCTCGCTGCTGAGGTTGCGGCCCCATTAAAAACTTCCCATCGAGTTTAGGCGAAGTGTACCGCTTTGCTTCGCGGGCCTGTGTGGCTTTGGTGAGGACGGCTGTGGCAGGCGTACCAGCGATGCCAAACACCGTGCTGCGGCTCCGTGAAGGCAATTTGGACTCAAAAACCTGTCAAATCGGCATGGTTGTACCATGGATGAGCGTGCTCTGCACACAGTAGCCATCTCCCCGCTTACGTGCTCATTGGGAAAGCAGTGTAAATGGCTCCACCAGTTCATAGGCACATGTACGGGTTAGAAGGGACCTCTGGAAATCATCAAGGCCAATCCCCTGCTAAAGCAGCTCGCATCCAGGCAGGTTTTGAATATCTGCATTGAAGGAGGCTCCACAGCCTCTCAGGACAGCCTGTTCCAGTGCTCCGTCACCTCCAGCGTAAAGATGTTTTTCCTCACGTTCAGACAGAACTTCCTGTGTTCCAGTTTGTGCCATTGCTCCTTGTTCTACTGCTGCACACCACTGAATAGAGCCTGATCTCATCCATTTGGATCCCGCACTTCAGATAACTCATAAACAGTGATGAGATCCCCTCTCAGCCTTTCCTCCTTCAGTCTGAACGGCTCCAGGTCACTCAGCCTTTCCTCACAAGTGAGATGCTCCAGTTCCATTATCTTGGTGGCCCTCCACTGGACTCTATCTAGAAATTCTGTCTTTCTTGAACTGAGGAGCCCAAAACTGGACAGAGTACTCCAGATGTGACCTCACCAGAGAGGTGCCCCATGCAGGAGCACTGACAGTATTCCAAGCCCAGTGCATTTCTAAAACAGCCCTGAAACTTGCACATCCACGGATGAAATGTTTGAATTGTGTCATGCGCAGCCTGCACTTGTCCATGTGAAAGAGGGTATCCAGAAGCAGGTGTTTAAACAAACATTTTCACCTTGCAGGCTTTCTTGGCGCCTGAAAGTTTAGTTTTAAAAAGTAAAAAATGTCAGCTGCTAGAGACAAAATTGTTCTAACACATTTGGGTGTGTGCAGAGTGTCAGCAAAGGCAGTTTGCTGCAGGATATCCTTTGTTCCTTCACTCTGCCATCAGCTCCTTCATTCTCAGCCATCGGCTACTGGTTTGTCTCAAGGGCCAGCTTGGAAACATCTCTTAATTGCACTTCATCAGCTCTTCTGGCCCATTGAACACAATGTTAGAAAGTTGAGGAAGGATGGTTGGATTTTTAAGAAGTAGTTGTCACTCATGGATAAATCTGACAAGGCATTCTCTCAAAGTGCAGTACAGCCAGCCAGCCTCGTAAGTCACCTGCATCTGTAAATTCTTGGGTCTCTTTCTATCTTTCCTCCACCAATCATTTTCCTGGTATTTTAGATCTGAGTGATAAACCACATCCCAACTCAAACACATAAAGGGCAACGCTTTCTGAACTATTCAAAAAACAACTGAAAGAGAGCAATCTTCTCCAGTGCCACTGTAAATGGCATGAGAAACCTAACCTGCTGCTGTAGGTGGTGGTGGATGCAGCACAGTGGAAGCTAAGAGCTGTTCCAAGCAAATATGATGTTCCTTGGGGCTGTATGGAGTGCTACAAAGTGGCAAAATACAAGTTGGCCATTAGCTGTGAACTACTACAGCAACTTCCATATTGGAATATTATTCCAATAATACTACTGAATCATTAAGTAGCAGCGCATATATCAATTGATTGATAAAGATATATGTACTTATGCAGATTTGGGGTGTTATTTTGAATAAATCTGCATGAGTTGATGATTTGACATTACATTCCGAGTCATCAGGGAGCAGAATACAGAAACAGCAAGGCTGAGTAAGAGCAACAAATGCAGCCAGAAGTTTTTGCTACACAGATCTCTGCATTTGTGACACCTGCATATCTGAAGGTCAGATTTTTCAAGTGCTGATGCATCAAGTCAGGCACATGCAAGTAAATATACAAATAGTAAGCTTTTTTTTTTTTTTTTTTTCAGCAGGTCCCTTTGAAAGTTATCTGTTCATATGTATGTCTATTTAGAAATCTACAAGTATTACAGTGATTTGGCTTTCTTGCTGAGTTTTAGCACCACCTCCAATCAGCCCCACCTTTTTCAGCTTGGGCTAGTGTGCCAACTCAATGAGACACTCCATTATTCGTGATGGAGACAGCATGTATGTGATACACCCAGAGGCCCAAATGAGTCACTGTTACCTGGACATGTTGAAAAATGTGCTTAAGTAGCAAATGGATTCTGCTGGTCCTTCTTGCACAATTAGCCCTGCTGGAACTCAGAAGAGAGGATAAGACTGAAATGATACTGAGAACAGCTCAGTGCTCCCATGCGACCTGTTTTCACGCACAGGCAGTAGAAATAAGTAAATACAGATATTTTTATTTTGCTGAAACAAAGTAAATCTCTGTGGGTGCTACCCTGGGTAGAACTGGTGGAATCAGTTACCTTGAAACAATAACAAGTGACATGGGTATTGCTTAAAACTCACTGTGGGAAAGCGTCGGAGTGGTAACTTGAAGGTACTGCTTCAGTATCGCTTCACTGCTCTTAAGAAGGGCCAAGCCTGACATACCTGAGGCCACATCCCAAGTTCCTTGACTTTCTTAAACTTGAAAGTGTTACTGAGACCAAATGTCCAGTAAACTCTGCAAGCCTTGGTACCTTTTTCTTCCCAAGGAAAACTCCATGCAGAAAAGAATGAAATGCAGTAATTTGCAGCTTTTGCTCATGCCTTTAGCAGAAGGTGGAGTTCTGTTTCTTTACACATGGAACGCATGTGTTTTTTACGCATGAAAACTGGGCCTTAGGAGACTGTTTTTAAGCAAGTCTGTCAAAGTAGATGTAATATTCTCTCCTGGCTTCTTAAACCAAGAGCTAAGGTCTGCTCTACGGGCCTGTATCCTAACTCACCCCCTCAGGAACTGTATTAGCAGGATGCAACTCCATGGATGCAAAGATGATACAGTTGTGTCTGAACACCAGATCAGCCAACAGGGGGAAGCTGCTTTATACACAATAATAGGGCTGTGCATTATCTCTCTCTTTAGGTTTTGTAGAAAATTGTTTCCCAACTCCAAATGATATAGCCAAAAACTGTGTTTCAGGCTTCTGATATGGGTAGTGGGCTTTTAATTATTCATGGTACTACCCAAGGTGATTGTCTCTGTCTATACCAGGGAGATAACTATACGTAAATTCATAAACTGAATTCCTCCCCGTGACTTGCTAATTAGACTGCAACAGCAGCTGCTATCCCCTCCTGTTCCACAAGCCATCTTTTGAGCTTATTTAATACCATCCTCTTTTTGATACCTTCGTGACATGGAGAATACATTTGAAGTAGTTGAAACACTCACAGCTGATGGCAGCTGACATTCAAAGCACAAATGTGAATATGACCTGGAAACTGATTTTTGTTATTGTTGCTTATGAAAACTAGGTCTGGAATTCCAAAGACTAAATCGTCATGGTAAGACAGAATGTGACTTCCGTGTTCCCACCTCCTACAGTTCTGCGTAGCAAAGACAAGTTTGCACGTGCAAGCCATTTATCTGGCTATTTATCTTTGCAGCATGATTGCTGTGCATCATTACTCCTGTGCAAAGACTGCCTGGGAAGCGACAGCTTAGCCTGAGTGGCAGCGCTCTCAAAGTCCGTGTTTCTGAGGAAATGAAGGTCAGTCCTAGGAATTTCCACATCCTCACTTTGCTCGACCTCAGAAATCCCAAGTCTTTACTCGGAGCTTCTTTCTTAATGGGGAAAGAGGTTTGCCAGCTGGCACTAGCAACAACACCTCTACAGCAACTGCAGACAGCAGCCTGAAATGCCATTAATAACAAAGCTAGAGAGCTCAGAGGACTTACTCCAAGATATCTCTGTCATGGAGAAGATAAATCTTATATACACTCAACTGTTGCCTAATTATGGACAGATTTAAAATGCCCTGCAGCAGAAACCATTTTAAAAGACAGATATGCTCCAACGAGCATTTAGAGGGTTTGGGGAGGGTAGGGAATGATTGACACAATGTTCTTCATGACAATCTTTAGCTAGCCAAGCTCAGGATTTTCTGCTGAGGGCTGTTATTCTCAGCTACCTGAACACCAGCTGTGCTCTGTTTAGACAGCATTACACTACCAGTTTCTAGTAAGAAAAAAAAAGTATTTGAATTCAAGTGGAAAATGCATCCTAGGACCACAAAAATCCTTTCTCTGCCATGCAAAAGTAAAGGGTGTGGTGGAGGATGCATCAGCCTTGCCAAACCTGACTGACTACTCAGACAAAAAGTTTCAGGATGCCTTGCTGTTTTGCTTCAGGTGAAGGGGAATAGCATGTGACATCCTTTTCCCACCAGGGTCCTACCATGACTGACTGTTCACGCGACATTTTCCACCCAGCTCCTGAGTTTGTGTTGCTGCAAGCAGAGGAGCCTAACAGTGACAGTACAAGGTCAATTATTTAATGATGCGTTATTTCTGTTCCTTTAAAAACTCTCTTTACAATGATGTTTCATCAACACCTGCTGACGTTGCCAGCACTTGAGAAGTTTATAGGAAGGTACTTAATAGTGCTGACAGGAATACGAGGTGATGTCTGACTAGCTATTGGAAAGCAGTGGGTCCAAAATTTATTCAGCCACATAATATGCATGCAATAAACATTCATTCACGAGGACGAATTATTGCAACAAAATGTGAACTTTTGGTAGAGTGCGTCCTCCCTCATCACTCAGTTTGATATTTGATGTTAGATACTACAGCGCAGCTGGGCTGCACACAGTACCAGGAATGGGACGGGAAGCTCTCCAGGAAACTTCACAGTCATTTCACACCAGGGCTGCTCTAATTTGCACCCAGGTACCTGTGAGCCCAAGGGGATGGGGAGTGTGATTGAGACCCATCCCTCCCTTCTGCTTATGTCCTCATTCTTGGACATGGGAGTGAAGGATCAAATGGGAGCTGCTACTGTAAGTCTATAGATACCCAGGGTTTCCCCTCATTAGCGTGAATCTTCCATTAGCGAGGCTGAGCATTATAAAATATGCTTGTCATCCCAGCATGTCAAACAGCTGGGTTATGGCACTGGCTCCAGGCACTGATAGTCTTATTAAAATGTTACACCATAATTAGAAATACCTTGTAACTTGTAAGAAGGAATACCAGATCAGAGCAGTTATAAAGATCCTAAATATCTTCACCAACTTAATGGAGAAAAGTAGGACTTTTTAAACACATTTGCACGCACATCTCCCCTGTGCTGAACTTTCACAGAGTACAATGGCTGCAGGCTGTGGAGGACGATGGAGAATTTGATCTAATATATACAAAAGGATGGCAATTAGCTCAGTTTGCATTAGTTTCTGCAAGCAGACTTGTTTCAAGTTCAATTTGTGGGGCATACCAAAGCTATTTTTATAACAAACAGGAAAGATGAAGATTTAGCTCTTCACTGTGCCAGAAGTTCTTCTCTCAGCTGAGAAGTGGAGGTGTCATCTTTACAAGATGATTTTCTTCTCCAAAACCCCAAGGCTATGGAGGGTGATTTATCTTCTGGTAGGATTGGAAACCTCCTTACGAAGATTCCCACTCTACAAACTTCAGATGTTATCACAGCATTGTGTGCTCTAGCTGTGCTTGCTCATAGAGCCAGCCAGTATGTTGGGTATACAACCAAAGGAATGTGGCTATGCAGTGAGGACAGCATTAAGAACTGCTCTGTGCTGAGGAAGCCTTTTTGAATGTATAGAACTTGACATAAGAAAGTTTCCTAGGAGTCTAATTGTGATCATACAACAGGGAATTTTGTTACTATGAAGTATGCATTACAAGTGAAGGAAGAAAGAGGCAGCCTCCCCCTGCCACACACATCTACAGCTTTCTAAAGATGATTCAGAAGTGAAAAGAGGATACCATTCCATTCTATCCAACCAAGTCATATTAAACAGAAATGTAAAATGGGAAGCTCTTTTATGATGACTGTATTCCTCTCCATTACAAAAGCACAAACAGCACCATAACCCATTTTACACTCGAGCAGTCGTCATCTGCAAGACCAGAATACTATGAGGCAGCCACTGGGAACCATGAACCATCAGTGATTACCACAGCTCTCCAGATGTGTAAATTTCACTCAGACTTACAATGGAAATGTTCTCTTCCTTCTCGGTCCTCTTTTATTGCTCGGTGTTCAAGAGCTGGTGCATTTCTCTTTCCTCCCCCAAACACCTACACAAACCTTGTAGTTAAAAAAAAAAATACTAAATTTAATTTTCTGCCTTCTTTCTATGCTGCATGTAATCATAAAAGTCTGATAAAGAGACCAGAAGATTAGAGCCCTGAGAGGAGATGAGATGCTAAAGAAGCTACTTTGCATTAATGTTTTCTCCCCCACTCTCCACGTGATCTAGATATGTCTTTCTGTATCTACAGTATCTTCTCTACATGAGTAGCTCTAAGTCAGACACATAGGGAAATAAAACATTTCTTCTTTTTCTCTGCAGGTCCACTTTCCTGAGAAGAAGACTTAGATTGCACTTAGGTTGCTTTAGGACACAGTCAGCTGTTTCCATAAAAATGCAAATCTTTTGCATGATTACTGAGGCTAACATCTCTAAAAAGAAGTTGATGGGAAACAGGGAAGAAAAAAGATCGTTTCACGTTAACCTTGTTGCAACAGCTCTGAGGTCTTATTTCCTGTGTGGATTCCTTGGAAATAACCTCCAAATGACATTGTAGGAAACCAGATCACCTTACTGTAACAATGCCTCCTTGTGCATGCATTTTAGCAAACTGAACGTGCTCAAGTATCATAGAATAGCCTGAGTTGTCAGGAGCTCACAAGGATCATTAAATCCAACTCCAGGCTCCGCACAGGACCACAAAAAAATCCAGCCCCTGTGTCTATGAGTGTTGTACAAATGCTTCTGAAACTCTGCCAGCTTGGGCCTATGCCCACTGCCCTCTGGTGAAGAACTTTTTCCTCACCCTCACCCTGACCCTCCCCTGATGCAGCCCCATGCCATTCCCTCAGCTCCTGTCACTGTCACCACAGAATACAGATCAGCGCTGCCCCTCCGCTCCCCTCATGATGAAGCTCTAGATTGCCATGATGTAGTCCTGAGAGACCATGCTATGTTACACAATGCAGACATGATTTCCCTCAGTGGAATCAGAAACTTCACTTGTCCACGCTACTCTGTTAAATGTAGCATGAGTTTAAATTGAGAATATAGGTCTAGTCCTGCCAGATGCATGCCAGGTACGTCCTCTCCTTCAGGACAGACTGCGGCCACATCCTTGAAAAAGTGCCAGTTTTGTCCGTGAGAAAGCAATAAGGCAGTAATTATGGACCGGGCAGCTGTTTATAACACCGTGCTTTCTTGTATTTCTGTAGCTAATGCACTCCTTTGATGCAGATAAGAACAAGAGGTACCACGATCTAGATCTTCCAGGAGAGGCAGGAGCACCTGGTGCTGGTGTATGGAAAATGGTGCAATACACTGTGCCTGAAGGGAGCTCCTCAGCGCTGGAGCTGGACACATCCAAGGATGGTGCCAGCACAGCCTTGCTGCGCAGCCTGTTCCACTGCTTCTTGTGTGAAAGGTTCCTCTTTGTCTCCCATTTGACCCTCTCTTGCCCATTGTCTGTTGTCCTTCTACCACGTACCACTGTGAGGAGATTTGGTGACTCTGATAACTGCCTCATAGGTAGCGGGAAGCTGCTCTTAACCTCTTGAAGATGTCTCATCCCTTGTCTGGACAAGTCCTGGTCCATCAGCCTTTCCTCACAGGGCTGATCTCCAAATCCCAATTATGGGGGCTCAGCAGCAAGTTTATCAACTTTGTTCTTGCACCACGGCTGAAATCTAGATGCAAGATTGTAAATGGGACCTAATTAATACTGAATAGACGGGCATACTCACCATAATCACACCTCTCAAGGCACTATCTGTGCTCCTGCTGATATAGCCCAGGCTGTATCAAGCTCTTGATCTTCACTGCTGCCAGAGCAAACTGCAGGCAAATTCTATAAGGTTCCTGTTAGCCCCTTTCTCCAGCTGCCCAGGTTCCTCTGAGTGGCACTCCATGACAATGGCTCTCCCCACTTTGGTGTCAGCCGCATACCTGATGACAGTAAGTTGTTCCACCTGCATGTCAGTGACGAAAGTGGTAAATCAGATTCATACCAGAATAAATCTGGAAAAACTGTACTTGCAAAGGCCTCCAAGTAATGCTATCGAGCTCAACAAACAAGACAGTTTTTCATTCATCTACTAATCCATTCGTTCAGACCAGAACGTTCCAGTTGGGATACAAAGATGTTGCTCAATGAGAAATTTCATCTCAGTAGGGAAAATTAATTTACCACGTGGGCAAACACTGCAGTTAGTGTCCAAGGGGGCTGTGGGCTTCTCAATTTGGAGATGTTCAAAATCCAGCTGGACAAGGCCCTGGGCAACCTGCTCTGCTTTGGGTAGGGGTGGGATGAGAGACCTCTAGAGGTCCCACAAGGCCTACAACATCTGTGATTCATTATGTAATCTCAGGAGATCCACATAGGCTATTCCCAATCACCCTCATCTCATTCATGTAACAAAGCTTTCACCACTGTCCCTCAGTGAGGTTTGATAACATCACAGACAGCATGCCTGCCATGGAATGTTACTAATTCCAAAGGCCATAAAATCACCTTCTTCAAGCAAATATATACACAATTTGAAATGCATGTTCATCGCTTCCAGAATATACGTTGTAAAACTCTTAAGCATCATCCTTGGCATACTTGTACGCTATCATTGCGGTTTACTCTGTTTCACTCCTGGTCCTCTTAGTGTCCATGCCACATTCATGCTGGTTTGCCGCAGGATCCTGCACAGAGAAAGCCAACCAGCTCCTTCCCAGAGGGCACATAATTCCGAGTTCCTGGCTTCAAGGACACAAGACACTCTACCACATGCTAACTCAGATTTTTCTTCCCTAGGTGGTCAGGGTTCACCTTCTGAGAAGCCCAGCAATGGGGTGGGTTTGCTTTTAGTTTCATCATGCTAAGATACTCATTTTGCTACGTTGCTTCATCTAAAGTAGATGAGCACTCTCCTACAGGGCATCTAGGGGACCTAAAGAACTGGAAGAACTAAAGTGCTGAATAGCTGAAATCCTCAACCTCTCAGCAAGGGGAGAAAACATCACCGCAAGGCAGAACCTGCAGCCATACCACAGCTGTTCAGTATTTTTGAGGAAGAACACATCTCGAGCAGACTGGGCCAGCAACATGCTGCTGTTACATCACCATGCTGCCACTGCCACCCAAGCCAACTCCATTGAAAGCAGCCCTATGGAGTTCACCCACGTTGCAGGTGCACCTTTGGTTGCAGCGCAGGCACGCTCTGCACAACAGATGGCAATCACCATAAGGGTGGGTGTACAATGCCAGCAGCCCTTCCTGCCACCATCTCCCTGCCCTCTGTAAGGATCTCACATCCCTGGTGTGGAAGCAGCTGCTGGAGTGGTTGCAGCAGGAGCATGCCAAGCCTTCACTGCCCTGCACAGATGCAGAGCCAGCTTTGAGGGCACACGGTGAGACTGTTGAGTGCTGTTCCAGCAAGAGCCCATCTCCACCAACGCTGGTGATGACAGCATGACCATGTTGGCTGGCTGGCTCCCTTATAACCGCTGCTACAGCTAGCCTCGCTCAGAGCCAATTTTGTGGTGGAAAAACTGTTTCCTCAAGAAACCTCATGTCACTAGCAAAGGTGGGAATCACCCTGTGGGAGCAGCAGGAGGCTTTCTGACTGTCCTCCATCATAAAACCTGATTTTCCGTGCGTCCATGGAAGGCTGGGTCCTTCCCATACAGAGATGCTGTCTTCTGTGGCATCAGTTCTGAAAGAAGCCCTGGTTTCAGAGGATGCCTGCCAGGCTTCAATACAGTGCAAAGAACTATCTTGGAATAAGTTCACAAGTCAGAGCAAGGGCCCACTCATGCTGGTGTTTGTCACTGCTGTAGTCTCCTTGGTAGCTTCACAAGTCCTCCAAAAGACCAGGTTTTGCCTGTCAAATGGACTGATGGATTTGTTCCGTACTAACATACACTTCATGCATAATAATAATAATAAAAACATCCTGCTCCACAAGGGTAACTGAGTTCATTCACTCATTCTTTGGTCTGCATTTCCTTCCCCTTACTCCCCTCTTTCCGCAGACTTTGACAAGTATCCACAACTAAAAAAAAACTGCTCCAACAGATCGAAAAAGAAATCCATTTCTGTGCAATTGTTTTTAATGGGAACAGCCCATGAAGATGCTTGTTCTAACATGTGTTGTAGGATTTTTGCACCAGCAAACAAGTTTTTATCTGGCAGGCAGAACTTATTCAAAAGGTCTCACTTGCGCTGGGACTAGAGGCAGGAATGAGTCACAGCTGTTTAATACTCATGAAGTGCCCTGCCCCAAGGAGTGCCTCTGTTTTTCTCCCCTCCCTGTCTCGCGCTCTCTCTCTCAAGACATAATTGTCCTTAGTTATAATGCTTTTGAGAAACGGCTTTTAAAATTATGACTCCTGTTAAAGTTAATTAGACACAAACCCTGTCCAGATGAGCAGGGACAGTTTCATAATTGTTATTCTAGTTTAAAACACCAGGAATCCCTGACCACAGGAAGTTCAAAGGACTAGCAGCAAAAGAAACAGATAACCTTCGTTCTCAGGGAACACCAGCTTCACTCAGGATGCCAACAGATTTATGACATGAGCTTGGCTTTAATTACAGCTGAGGTGGGGCCTCTCCTATTGACAAACAATAGGATTTCTTGCAGGTCTGAAGTTTGCCTCAGCACAGGGCATTTGGACATGGGCATCACGGCAATGCACGTTCAGTGTGCTTCAGAGTTTGCTCTCCTTGAAGCTGAATATCACCCCTAAAAAAGAAGGTACTGCCCCACACAATCCATCTGGAAAAAAAAAAATTAAGCTTCAGTGAGGTCAAGTCATTTTAACAGGCAAAAACGTACCAGTATCTCCTATCACAGAATCATAGAATGGCTTAGATAGGAAGGGACTATAAAGAGGATCCAGTTCCACCCCAGACAGGGCTGCCACCCACCAGGTCATGCTGCCCAGGGCCCCATCCAACCTGGCCTTGGGGACGGGGCAACCACAGTTTCTCTGTGTAACAAACTGTATGAACTCCACAATCACTGTGATAAGCAACTTAAAATAGCAAGGCATCTTTACAGAGGCAACATTTGATCCACATAGAAAATGACAAAGTGGGGTAGTAACCTAGAACTACAAGGGGACAATAATCACAGTAAAATAATGCCCTAAAAGTCCTGTGGCTGAATTCCATCGACTTTAGAGGTGACAATTTCTCACTCTACAAATTTTTCTCATGCCTCACATACGAGTAACTTCAAAGGTGTGGAATTTTCTTTTTTTATTGAGCATCAGTAAAGTATTTAGTGATGTATAAACAGGCAGAGCAGAGGGTCTGAAGGTCGCGACAGTCTAGTCAAAATACAGCTAGAGCAGATTCAGAAAAGTGTAATAAAATAAAATAATAAATAAAATAATAATAATAAAATAAATTAAAATCTAATAAAAACACTGATGATATAAGCAGACAGGCATGGAGAATGATGCAAAAACATTTCAGATGCCACTGTTCAAAGGCTTCATGCATTTACAGAGGATTTTTGTGGGGAAAAAAAAAGGAAAGTCATATGACTCAGTGTCAGGATGAAAGCCAGCTTTGTTAGAAGGCATAAAATTGGGATCTGTAAACATGAATGGTCTATGGTCGGGAGGGAATCTGGAGCGAAGCGAAAGACAGATAAGGAAGGAATGTGTGAGGAGGTACAGGGAGAAGAGGTCACACAGGCCATAAACTGTTGTGGCAGCAGACTCCAAACCGCACAGAGAACAAGGAAAATCTGGAGAGGAGAGTGTTTCAGGGGTAGTGTGGCAGGAAGGGAGCCTGACTTGAGCAGAGAGATGCAGGTGAAGGGAGGTAGGACTGATGAATTTACCAGAAAGAGCTGATTTTCTCCTACAATTTTTGGCCAATTTCTGTTAAAGGAATATGTTTAGTTGCTCTTTAAAGGATTTGAAAAAAAGTGTATGAAAGACAGAGCTGCTCTTCCCAACCCATCGGCGTCACCTCTCCTTTTCATACCTGCAAGAAGAGCGTCAAAAACTGCTCCGTGTAAAGAAAAAAACCATTCTATAAAATGCTTGTGCTTTTCTCTAATATTCACTTAGCAGCAGACAGTTTCACCCCAAAGGAAAAGATTTCAACTCCAGAGGTGCAGTAAAAAACTTGGTAGCAAAAAAACAGTGCAGTTCAGAATTCCAGGAGGAAAGAAGGCACGGAGAGACACATGGTTGAGAGCAGACTTTATAGCCACCTGAAACAGCAGTTTTACAGAGAGCTGGGGTGCTAGGTGAGCTGCAAACACACAGTTCGTGCACCCAGCAAGAGGGAGCAGACTGCTCATCCAGCTGGGGATTGCCAGCCCTGCAGCTGCAGCCATTCCAGTCTGCACTGAGCAAGGAGCTGCTTTCCACTCCTTCCCCTCATCTGTAAAAGCCTGCAAACACTGTCAAGAGATCAGCAAACCATCGCCTCTCAGGAAAGCCAGGTTGGATATGGTCAGGGCAAGGCAGCTGCAAGACATGTAACAGAGAGAGCATTTTCTAAATCCTATTCTAACCTGCACAGTCAAAAAACGGCTCTCCGTTTTTCACAGAGATGAACTCATTAAAGCCAGCAGGAACAGTTTTGTTAATATAATTGGTCCCTGGTGCAGGGCAGACTCTATAATCTCACCTTGTAAATCTAATCTACAATCAAAGTAGTGTTCTGTGGCTGAGTTAGAGCAGCTCTTAGAAAGAAGGGCAGTCCCAATCCTACTTCAGATGACCATACAGAAACGTGGTGAAGAGGAAAAATCAGTTTCAAAGGCTCATTTTGGATCTTGGGTCCAATAATTTGGTATCATAACTTTAACCTATCCCCAGATTTGTAAGCAGTGCAGGAACACTTCAGTCTTACCCAGCTATGGGCAGAGCAGGAGACTTGATGGGAGAAGTGGTATCTTGCATTGGGCCAGCTGATAAAATTTAAGAGGGAAAAAGACAAGCTAGAGGGATGCTGTGGTGCAAAGCTCAGCAAGTTTTCAGCTGTGTTCCTCAATCTGACGGAAGAGTTTTAGTCTCACAAATCTTGTTTCCCCCTCACCCTTAAAATAGTTGTAGAGCTACCAGAGCTCTACAACTGCGTCCTGCACCTCACCTTGGGAAACAGTACACACGCAGAAAAGGTCTTTCAGTAAAAGGGAAAACCACAGGAATATACCAAAGCATATTACAGCCCCGCTGTTTGGCTCACAGCCAGACAGCCCAGTTTGGAGACCTCTAATTAGCACAGCATAAATAACAAACATTTGATCCCCTGCACATTGAATAATGTATACAAACAATTAGGCAATGCAGTAATATGCATGCTGTCTTTCTCCTGACCTGCACGTGTAATGCTGGAATATATTTATTTCATTAAACATGCCTTTCATCTTGCTGCAGCTAACAACAGATCTGTGGTTATGAATTTTCTGGGCATCCTTCATCCCAAAGGAGCTGCCACAGCTGAAAACAACCCTATTTTGCATCCTTCCCTCACAGCCCTGGGCAGCCAATACAACCCAGCGGAGCCCTGGCATACTGGAAAGTCAGCTATTGCCAAGCTCACCTCCTGAGAAGAGGAGGGGTGAGATGGGGCATGGCCACAAGCCAGAAGTCCTCACCGCGTTCCTCTGGCAATATGGTCCCTTTGCAATAAGAAGGCTCTGACCTAAAGAAGCAGGATTTTCCCTTGCATTCATCAGCCCTTCAGTGGGGGGTAAACTCCTGTCTCTTCTGAGATCTGACAGCTCATTGCTGGTGCACAGCCAAACCCCTGCTGGTCAAGAGCGGTGTGGAGGGAACTGTCTGACCCAATCTCCTCTCATTAATAAAAAGAAAGGAATTCCATCTTTTACTCCATGCCTATAGCACGTGGGAAGACTTATCACAAGATGAGGTACTGTCTGGCATCAGTTAGGTATTCTTATATTTAAGCCTTGACTAAAATGTATTACCATACCGCACACTCCATTTTTAGTGCTTCCCTTTCTGCATAGCTGCACACCAAGGCATTCTGAGATGCAAAAGGACAGGAGACTAATTTCAGTGACTGACACACAACCTCAGTTTGTACAACCATGCAGTCTGGGCTCACTTTGGCTCGTGTTCAGCCGAGCATCAACCAACAGAAAAAAGGTACAACACGAAAACAATCTCAGTCCTCACTCTTCTTGCTAATAAGAAGAGATGAGATGGGAGTAAAGAAACATCCCTCTGCCTCCTTTTACATCAGCTGGGAGAGTGGAAGCCCCTGCCCCACTCCCCAAAACTCCTGCAGCCTGCCTAGGAGGTACAAGGTGTTTAATATGGAAGCAGAAGGTACTTGACTGTAAAAAGTGAAGAAAGTCGAGGTGAGCAAATTCAACACAGAAAGGTGCACAGAGGCTCCAGATTTGGCCAACACTTGCTGTTCGCCCAATTCTATCTCTCTCTATCCAGCAGTGGCTCAGAACAGTCAACAGTTTTAGCCTTCAGCTTCCCAAGAAGCTGCGTCAACATCAAAGTTAGGCACACCTAGGACAAACTGTTTCCCATTTCCAAAGTCTTACAGGATCTGAGCTTTACAAAGGGCACGCCCTTGTTCTGGAGTAGGAGAGTGGGCTTCTCCGGTTCTTAATGCAGCTTCCAGCTCCCACAGGGCTGTCCTTGCACTTCGCGATGGGTGCGGGAAGGCAGGTGGCTCCCACTCTCTCATCCCCCTTGCTATCAATGAACTTGAAATGATTTGCTCAATGTCACGGGTAGCAACATGTAGTCTGGAGGGCTGCCTGGATTTGTTCCGTAAGCGATGGTTGCAAGTAATTAGCAGTCAGCCACATAGAGAGCACGAGGTACTATTCTTATGGGTCTAGCAAGCTGCAGACCACAATAAGGGCTGAAAATCATCTCCACAGCCAACCACATGTGGAAACTAAGCATTTTTTCACTCTCTAAACACGAGGAAATGCACTCTTTCCTTAGCAGACATGCCTGCTGTAATACAGACGGGTAGGAGCAGAGGGTGCAGCCACCTGTGGGACTTGCGATGATTGAAGGGAAATAACATTTTTGAGGGAGGGTCAGAAAACAGAGCAGGTGCACGAGGCAATCAGATAAACAGACACTCTGAACCCTGGGTGACGTATGTATTGTAGACATCAACTTGGCTCCAGTAAACACGAGGCAGATGAAGAGGAAAGCCAAGGATACGTGGCAAAATGGGAAGCCTGAGCCATGCTGAAGAGCAAAGGGCATGGTCAATCCAAGGAGTTGAGGATGAGGAAACCGTTGCAAACTGTTGTACTACTGAGCATGCAGGTATTGGCAAGAGACCCCACAATGGGCATGGTAAGGAGGCTCCAAGGTTAGAGGCAACTGAACATGCCACTGCTCATAGCAGAGGCATGAGGGCAAAGAGCACCCAGAGAGTCAGAAACTGTGACATGTCACTGTAGACATACCCTGGGGAAAAGGCAGTAAGAGCTCACAGTCCCTTAGAGCTTGCTATCTGCTCAGCCTTGCAGCAGCCCAGGAGAAGCTGCCAGGGCAGGGGGCAACCCCAAATACAAGTACAGGCTGGGCAGAGAATGGATTCGGAGCAGCCCTGAGAAGGACTTGGAGATGCTGGTTGGTGAGAAGCTCAATACGAGCTTGCACATGTGCTTGAAGCCCAGAAAGCCAACTGTATCCCATGCAGCATCAAAAGAATCATGGCCAGCACAGCAAGGTGATTGTTCTCCTGTGCTCTGCTCTTGTGAGACCCCACCTGGAGCTCTGGGGTCCCCAGCACATGAAGGACATAGATCTGTTAGAGCAAATCCAATGGAAAGCTATGAGTTTGCTCAGAGGCCTGGAGTATCAATCCTATGAGGACAGGCTGAGAGAGCTGGGGTTGTTCAGTTTGGAGAAGGCTCCAGGGAAACTTGATAGCAGCCTTCCAGTACACGAAGGGGACCTACAGGAGGGCTAGAGTGGAACTCCTCATCAGAGCATGTAATAATATGACAAGGGTTTTAAACAAAAATGCAGTAGATTTAGATTAGATATTAGGAAGTAACTAGGTAGATGCCAGAGGAGAGGCAGTGGAACAGATTGTCCAAAGAAGCTATGGGTGTCTCATCCCTTCAAGGCCAGGCAGGATACGGCTCTGGGCAGCCTGATCTAATGGGAGGTGTCCCTGTCCATGGCAGGGAAGTGGGAACTAGATGGTCATTAAGGTCTCTTTCAACCCCAGCTATTCTTTCTATGGTCCTTTCCCCAAGAGAAGGTTCAGATACTGTGGACCTAACAGTGGGGACATCTCTGTGGTCAGAAAGACTGAAGTAAAGAGTTAAGGCTTTTGTGGACTTTTACCCCCCCCTTTCCCCTCTTCTCATACAATACTCAGATAAACGAGTAATCTACCACTCTTCCCTTCCACTTTTTTTCTTTTTTTTTTTTTTTAATTGATCTAAGAGCAGGCTTTTCAAAGATGCCATAGTAATTTAGGAGCAGAAGCCCTATTTGTTTTCCCTTGGCTTTACAGTAACTCATGCAGGTGCTTTAGAAATTCTCTGCTTGTTATTGCAGGATCTGGGAGATAGGTGCTCAGAGAGCTGTGGTGAAGTCTAAAGGGGAAAGTGCTGAACTTCCCTCTGCTGGGGTGAATGGTTCACCGGGGAAATCTCACCTTAAAGTACACCAATGGAAAAGAACAGGAACCTTTCTGTGTATAAAAGTACTGTTTCTCCCTTCCTAAGCAAGGCCCCAAGGCACAAGGATGGAGACAGCCAGTGATGTCCTCCATGCTCTCATCAAGGAACTGAGGTTGTTACTCCAAAATCAGAGCAGGTTTCGGCTGTGGGATTATTCATTCCTTCTCTATGTAGGCATACGTCTTATTTACATGATCCTGACATGCAAGTGTTTGAGCACGTATGTTGATTTTACCTAGACCATACTGAGCTGACTGCCCCTCAGCAAGTACCACATTAGTATACACAATGCCATAATTAGATTATAATTCCTTTGCAGAATCAGCCATTCTTATCCAGCTGCCCAGTGATGCTCTGATTACCTCACTGCTAGTACAAAATCACTCCATTTAATCTGAAATTACTCAGAACAAATGTTCCTGCTGAGGTTAAGCTCTGTTTAGTGAATAGTAATTAAAAATCTTTCCACATCTTGCATGCCTATTAAAACACTATAATTGTACCCGCTAAGAGGAAGTCTTTGCAGAGAACTCCTTTGGTATCAGCAAAGGTGTGAGAAACCCAGGCCTTTTTCTGGCCATCAGTGGGAGTAGCTGCAGTGCCCGTGATTAATGCAGCTGTTAGGTTAGGAGGAAAGCACTCCACCTGACTGTCCTCTGACTCAGCCATAAACAAACCTGCTTTATCTCTCTTTCTTCAGCCCCCTCCCTTGCTCCTGCTCCACAACAACAAAGCAAAGCATGGGATGAGATGAAAGAGCCAGGCCAAGGGCTTTCATTAGCATACCATGGCAAGGAAAAAAGGATGGGAAGCTCAGGGACAGGTTCAATGCCCAACACAAAGGAGAGCCAACACGGCATTCCTTGCCCAGTGCCAAGGAACACCAACAGTCAGTGTGTGTCCTTTGATGATGGTGTTACATGCCTACTGATGCTTCCTGTCAACCCCAAGCTTTTCTCAGGTGTGCCCAGCTTGCAGTCTTGCCTTGCTCTCAAGCTGCCCTTCCCATCACAAGGCATGTGAGCACTGCATCATTTTAACTTTATCCATCCAACTTCAGGCTGGATGGAGCCCTGGGCAGCCTGATCTAGTGGGTGGCAACCCTGCCCACAGCAGTGGGTTGGTGCTCAACTTTAAGGCCCTTACAACCAAAACCATTTTATGATTTATTTGTGCCTCCTCAGAAACTTGCTTGTATGTATCATTTATTCTGCCACGTAGTGAGGCAGTACTTTATCAGGCAGTTGCTGCGCACACTGTAATTTACAGCAGCTGAGGAGCAGGCCAAGCCACATTTATAGTTCCCCTATTTTTATTACTGTGTGCTTTTTCATAGGCAGTGTCTTTTCTGCTTGAAGAGACAATATTGTCTAAGCAAACAATATCAATAGTGAGCACTAAATAACAACACAATAAAAACAAGCTGGACACTGTCCCTTGCCCATTGAGATTACAAGCAAAGCAGGAGGTAAAGGGGAAAGAGGGAAAACCCACGCCATCACTGCAACACCTAGATTTTGCTTGTGAAGATGCTTATCTTCACTTTTGTATTACTTTTTATTGACAACCATGCTTTTAAAACTCACCCTGATCTGCTGGAGACACTACATCCTTACAACCCCAATCTTGTTGCCACTTTTTTCCCCACTGGAGCAAGCAGCAGCTCCCAGCACCTGCTGGATTTCCTCAGTTATTTCACACATTTTCTCACCTGAAAGCCTGGTCAGGGAAGATGCTGAGCCATTTTCTCATCAGGTCCTTTGTGCCCCAGCTGAACTTCATCTTGCAGAGATCTATCAGCTGCCTGCAGGAGGCACAGGAACATATCCAGTTCCTTGCTCCCCCCCATGCTCATGCAATCTTCAAAACAAGAAGCATGCTAATGAAAAGAAGTGCCATAAATACTTTCTCTAAGCAACTCTTGTTTTAAAGGCATTGTCTTCTTCTGGCATAGCAGTATGAAATGAACAACCTCTATGGATGGGCACGTGACCTTCCAATGCTCTGCATCCTCCAAAAATGAGAACAAAACCCACGGAGCTCTGCATAAGCCCTCTGCCATTTGGGTAAAAGGAGGTCTACAAGGGAAACAAGTGTTTCCCAAGTCCATGTCTGCAGAAAAATTACATCAAAGATTCTAGAACTTAAACCGAATGAATGGTCAATGATTATGACTGCAGGCAGTGAATGAATTGCCTGTGCAAAGCAGAAGAAATGGCAGTGCACCCTGGCAATTCAAAGTACTGACAGTGACGTCAAAATGCTTGTTAGCACCTGAAACCTCCACTATCCATATGTAAACCAAAAACCATTATAAACAAGAGGACACCACATTTTTTTGGTTCTCCAAACGCAGACCATGGTTCAATCCAATACGAAGGTACCAGCATCAACTGGCATGGAAGGGGATGCATTAAGAGATTAATTTTATACACTTAATTCATGTCTCAGGCTGATCCCTTTCCCCATGCCCGAGGCAGACCACAGTACCCATGAACTGAGAAGCTGAGTGACAGTGACTTTTGAAAATGCAATATATAAAATTATATAAATAATATGTAAAATTGGGATTGTTTGCCCAATTCCTTATCAGATGCCTCACCTATCTGCAGTGTATTTTATCAGCTATTTCCTCATTCAGTCAGTGTCACAAAGTCCTGCAGCCCCTTGCAGTTGACCCTCAATCTCCTCATCCCAAAGCATTCTCTGATGATTTTTCTCGCCTCACTGCTCACTCTCTCCCAGATCATGTATGGGTATAGAGAACAGCTGAGACTCTTGTGAGACTCCTCCAATGACTTCCCTCCATGGCCATACTTTGGTATCCATTTTACCTTCCCCAAGTGCTGATGTTTCTCATAGCAACCGATGGAGGCTTCTTCATTTTCAGAAGTTGTTTAATTACAATAGCAACCATCTTCCCTTTAACTGACTTTAGTAATTACATCATGCAGGTATTTACGGCTATAATGGATGTAAGGGACAATGGATTCACCAGAGTGCGTGTAAATCTTATAAATAAAAATACATCCAACTGTTGACTTAAATTAGAGGGCAAACCTGCATCCACTGCTCCACATCACCTCCGAGTTTGATGAAGCTTTGCAAAGAATTCCATGTGCTGCTCCTGGAGGATTCATTCTCACCCAAGACTAGAGGTTGAAACTGCTCCAATCATTCATTGCCCCTCTTAACTGATTCAGTAAATATAGCACCAGCAAACAGTAATTGAGTCGAGCAGAGGGGTGGCTGGCATGTGCTGCAGCCAGCCCTCTTACTGAAGAGAACTGGTCTTTGCCACCCTGAAAGCATTAATCTTTCAGGACTAATTGCTCAAGCCCCAGCACTAGCTGCGTGAGGTACCAGACACAAAACAACAGATGAAATGTGTTTCCATGTTCCTGTGAAGAATGCTCTGCTTCTACAAGACTTACAGTGCTCAGCGCCTGCACAGCGTCCACACACAAGAGATGGGCCTTCCTGGTATGGAAAGGTCATCAGATTTAGG
This sequence comes from Oreortyx pictus, assembly GCA_036925125.1. Taxonomy (NCBI): domain Eukaryota; kingdom Metazoa; phylum Chordata; class Aves; order Galliformes; family Odontophoridae; genus Oreortyx; species Oreortyx pictus. Next base: position 80,413,573 of record JAUPFR010000003.1, on the reverse strand, counting down.
GAAGGTCAGAAGCACATTCCTGCCCAAGAAATATGCAAGAGACATGCAGATTCCACACATCCTCCTCCCAACTACTCAGGGTTTGCAAACATACATCCTAGCATTAATCGCATGCCCACACGCATTTATTGGGTCACAAATAACTGCCGTGGTGTGATACACCTCCATGCACAAATATAGATTAATTAGTTATTTGAGAACTACTCAAAGAACGTGAATCCTCTCACACTAACTGCTACACAACTGCAGACATTTTTCTCTTTTAGGGCACTTGCACATTTGTTTCAAGACGGTTGGATTCTGTAAATACAGTATTATCGTTTTCATTGTCTTCAAATTTCAGCCAAAGAAAATGTCAAAAGGGTTTTTTTTTTTTAATTGCCTAAGCATTCATAGCTAGATATGCCCCACATACTACACTCACGAGGTTTGCATTAATAGACTGTGGTTGGAAAGAGAAGTACACTTATGGCACATTTTCATGAAAGAGACAAAAATGGCATTTTTCTTACAGTGATTTAAGAGTTGGAAAATACCATCTGTTTTCATTAAAATCAGGAAATATGGTGCTTTCCCAACTTCATTTTGCATTAGCTTATTTTTTATGAGACTCTAAAGATAGTTGTTTTTATAATTCACTTCAAATAAGCATCAACGAGATCAATGCATCTCTACGTAAAGAATATGGGCATGAATCCCTGCTTTAATATTCATTGATTTATTTAATATTCAGCCTGTATCTTCCTATGATACTGGTCATAGACAACATCTCTTTATCAAGTAACTAATCGTATTCAAGTTTTTGTTCAGTAAAACTTTCAGGAACCTTGGAAATGTTGATACCAAGTACTGTTTTGAAACAGCACAATGGCTTAAACTGATTTGCAGTTATAGAATCACAGAATCATTAAGACTGGAAGAGATCACTGAGATCACCAAGTCCAATTGCTAACCCATGTCCCTCAGAGCCACATCCACACAGTTCCTGAACGCCTCCAGGGACGGTGCCTCCACCACCTCCCCGTGCAGCCTGTGCCAGAGCCTCACCACTTCTTTCTGAGAAGTTTTTCCTAATACCCAAACTGAACCTCCCCTGGCATAATTTGAGGCCCTTCCCTCTGGCCCTACTGCTGTCACCTAGGAGAAGAGGCCAACCCCCACCTCACCACAACCTCTTTTCAGGGAGCTGGTGTATTCCAGATAACTATGTGTAAGCAGGGGGGAAAAGAGACAGGATTCCTGTTCTGACATCACTGTCACTACTGCCTTCAAATCATCAGGATCAAACACAGCCTAATGAATTTCCCCTGTTGAGCCAGGCCTGAGAGCTCTCCCAAGAATAGATTTTTGTATTCATAGTTAGGAATTCCTTGCACGGGCTTTAGCACAGCAGCCCCCTGCGATTCCTCCTGTCAGCTCTTAGTAACTCACTCCCAGAAGGAAACCACCAGAAAAGAGAGCAGCTCAGATGTGCCGGACAGCTAGAGCCCTCCATCTTTTAATAAAAGAATAAATGGAAAAAAGCTACCAAGAAGTACCATAAGAAAAATGATCTCTTCTTCTCCAACTTTATTCTCAGCCTGACTGCTGGTGGTGACAGCTGACAGCAGCGGTGCCGGAGCCGCCACAGCACACGAAGCAGCTGCAGCTCCGAGCACCATAAATCACTTGCAGACACCCAGATTGGCCCCAGCTGCACAGTGGGCTCACCCAGCAGCACACAGGACAGGAACGCTGGGGAAGCAGCTTGGGTTTCGTCAGCAGAGGCAGCTTGGGTGACGCCTCTGCCCCCAGCGCCGTGCTGGCTCCTGCTGCAGCCAGAAGAAAGCTGCTGAGCACAGACAAATCATGGAACAGAGATTAAAAAGTAGCTGAGCTGACGCATGGGCTTTGTATATCATGGCCTCTCAGGGAGAGATTCGATCCCAGCTCCTCAAGCATCACACGGCGGATTAGCAACATGATTTGTTTTTTCCTCCCGTGCAAGAAGAGAAATAATCCACCATGTATTTCTGAGAGGTGCAGCTTCAGTTGATGCATGCACACCCAGAAACACAGAAAGCACCGTGCTCCCTTGCATATACTTTCAAGAGTTTTTATTTAATTTTTTTTTTTTTAAACAGGGGCTTTTCACATTGCTTCATGAATCACACGTGCAGAGAATGGCTTTGTGTCATCTCATTGCAGACTTACACTTGGCCAATACACGTGCACAAATGGGAAACGGTACCAGAGAGCTCAGTGTCCTACACCACAGCTCTGACACTTCCATGAAACTGGTCCAAGCACACATGCAGCACCTGAAAAATTAAAGTTTCCCCAGTACAAAACGGCAGGGAATGGAGAAGGGCACTCGTCTTTCCAGAGCATCAGCTCCACTCCATCACAGCCATGCTGCAACAGCAGGGCAACACACCATGATCTGCAGGGAGCTAATCATACTTAGAGCAAAACGCGGGCAGTTGTTTTTACTTGTGGTGCTTCAGAAACGGGCAGAACTCTTGCACACCACCTGCCAGCCAAGGGCTGGGGAGCTGCGGGACAGCACAGCAGTACCTCCTGCATGCAGAGCACAACACAAGGATTTGTCCCAACCAGAGCATGCAGCGTGCAAATAGCTTGGTTTTAAAGAAAGCACCTCCCGCAGAGCCCGCTGCACACTGAGCATCAGTATCCTAAGAGAAGAAAAATAAACACATAAAACATAGCAAAACCCCAAAGAAACAAAAAGATAAAGACACATTCCAAGGCCTGCTCCAGTCTGTGATCCTTGTTCCTACCACAGGGACGGTCACTGTTGGTACCAAAGAACAAGAGCAAACAGAAGGCCAGCAATTTTGGATTCAAAATGGTGATGACACCAGAGACAAAATTGGGAGTCAAAGCTTTGGAAGTCACACAAAGTCCCTGTTCTCCCAACCTGAGCACGACAGCAGAGAGGCAACCCCAGGTGAGCTTTGCTTTATGAAAACGACTTGTTCTGTCTTCTGGATCAGCTTGCCTGCACCTGCCAGGGAGAAACCATCAGCTCTGTGTAATCAGAGAGATCTGGAGGGAGGGCAGCTCCTCGAGGATCACCCATCACACCCTGGGCTGGAGGAGTTTTACGAAGCTGTAATAAACACAATGCAAGCAAGAGAAGGCCAGAATGAGAGATCAAAAGGTTTACCCGGCATGCCTGGCTGTGGGAATGGGGCGCGCAGCTGTGCATATGAAAGGGTTACACCCAAAAAATGAATACGACTGCCAAGCAGGGTGGAAAGAAATTATGTTTACAACTGCAAAGCCTCATGCTTCCATCATCAGGTGTTACAGAACAGGAATCCTGGCCTGCAAAAATTTCCAATTACCTTTGCTGGCTGTGTGCGCCCAAGTAGTTTCCTTTCTTATTATTTAGTCGGAAAGTTATTTTCTGTACTACTGTTTCCATGCAAACCGAGCACTTTTTTGGAAAAACAAACCTACTCTGATGTCATGGGATGAGCTGTATGCCAGTTAAGACAAGATCATAATGGGGGAAAAACAAAGGCGGTTTGCTCTGATTCAGGTCCAATTTTTCAGCTTCACCTATAACAAGAAAAAAAAAAAAAGAAATAATTCTGATAATCCTGTCCTCACAGAACTAATGGAATTGTCTGAAGTTGTATTATTAAAAAAAAAAAAATTAGCATGTAAATTGCAAGTTGTCATTTACTTTATTTTCTTCCTGAGCAAATGCAAGTCCTGTAAATGCCTTTACGACTTTAAGAGGTGATCAACCTCCAAATAAAAATAAAAAAATAAAGGGGACTACAGATCATAGAATCATCAAGGTTGGAAAAGACCACTAGGGTCATCGAGTCCAACCATCAACCCACCACCACCAATTGCATGCTGGTGACGTACATCATACGTCTGAGGAACAACAAAGATGACAATCAGTGACTTATAGGGATGGATGGTATCTTGAGGTTTGAGAAACTCAGGATGGGGCCTCCAAAAGAAAGCACGTGATACTGGGCAGGAGAGTTAAAGAGAAGCAAAGAAAGGAGCCTCCGCAAAGCACTTTGAGCTGAGCACATCACTGAAGAAGAGACACTGACTTTGCCACTGCTGGAGGCCATTTGCCAAGAGGGAGCCCAAACTCTTCCTACTACGCGATAACGCTAAGCAAATCAGCAGCAAACAGCTGCATTGAAATACTACTACTAATAATACACCATTCTGCTTTCCTGGGATGGTTTGAAAGCTTGCTGTATTTTTAATGGACTTTCCAGTGATGTCAGCTTGAGGCAGGGCTTAGACAAGTAATTGCTGAAGGGTGAGTCTAAGAAGGGTGTAATTAGCGCAAGGAGTGTCTGATGTGGGAAAATGGCATTCCAACCCAAGGCAGAGCCAGGGTCAGCCTGTCCTGGGCCCCACTGCGCTTACAGGTACTGGAGGAGGAGGAACACCCCTGGCCCAGCACTGTGAGCAACTGCTGTGCAACGCCACTGACCTCAGTTATTCCTCACCAATTACTCAGGTAGCAACAATTTCATGTCAGACATCGTTCGCTGTCATGGAGCTGAGAGCGCAAGCATGGCTCAAACCTTCCAGATACGCAGCCCTCAAGTTATTGCATCAGGTGATGGTTGCAAAACAGACAACTGCTGACTTCAGGAAGGCTGCATGGGTGTAACTGAGAACAGAATTTGGCCAGTAGCATTTGTAAGTTACAGTGAAACTCATACAAGAGGGATGCGGAAGAGTCCCCAGTTCGAAACAGACGAGGAAGCGCGTCCTTTGCAGTTGTCCATCTCCTACCCGCAGGAGTTTAAGTCCTCCCCTTGAGAAGGGAATTCCAGACATAAGTCAATCACTGTCCCAACCCAATGGCCAAAAACTGTATGAATGCAGACATTTGGGGGCATCATAGACCCACCCAAAGCACAGGTAACTCAACCACCTTGTCTTGTGCAGCCAGACCCTGTAGTTTGGGAGTTGCTGTGTGATTACAGAAAAATTAAGGTTAGAAAAGATCTCTAAATTCACCTAGTTGATCCACCAACCCACCCCCACCGTGCCCACTAACCATATCCCTCGGTGCCACAGCAACACGGTTCTTGAGCACCTCCAGGGACAGTGACACCACACTCCCCTGGGCGGCTGTGCCAGTGCCTCACCAGTCTTTATGAGAATAAATTTTTCCTAATACCCAACCAAAACCTCCCTTGAGATGCAAGGCTACAGCTACCCTGGGAGTCTTTACAGCATGAATAAGCAGCGTATCATGCTGCCCAAGCACACTTCTGGTGGACTCCGTTACATCAGCAAACAATCGCTCCCTGAGCTGCTATGGTGGAACCACTCCTAACAAGCTTGTTTTGATGTGCTTGTTATCAGCTTCCTTCCCACTGAAATCTTTTCATCTTTTGCCTGTGCTGCCCCTTATGCACGAAGCAAGCTACCAGAAGACATCACCATCTTGAGGCTTTTGCAAGAGCTGCCACACTGGTCAGGGAACTTACATCTCTCTCTTCACTGTTCTGATGACACATCCACGAGATAGCAAAAAGCAGCAGCAAGGAGCTGGCTCAAGTCTGAACGTGCCCTTTATCATGCATTTTTACCCAAGGCACATGTGGCTGGTAGCACAGTGCACACTGACAGCTCTGTGTAAACTGTGCCTTTATGTTGAAGCATCCCACTTGTGGCAGATTATTTCCTCTCTCACATTTATCCTCATTCCCTTCTGCACAAACCATGGGATAGTTTCTCCTGGCTGCCCAGAATTCCGTGCCAACAAGAGGTACCTTCAAGCCTTGATGAAAATATGTTTTCCTTTCACTTAAGCCTCACCTCCAAACCCATTTCATTACTCTCAGCTCCCATCTCTAATACTTCCAGCATCTTAAAGCAAGAGAACAGTGCACACCCAGGCTCACCATCAATAAAATGCACTCATTAAACATGCTTCAAAGCAAACAGTACAGGTATCGTTGATCCAATACAAACAGGAATCCTTTAATTCTGCACAGTGCAACACACAGGCAGCCACAGGGTGCTCCGGCTCTTTTACAGGGAGTCCACCAATTACAAGGGTTGGTCACAGAAAGCTGACGTTTTGTTTTTCTTTAAGTGGAAGTCACTTAGCAGTAGCGTCTTTGGGCACTGCTACTGGTTTCCCCAAATGAAATAGATGAGAGGGAGTTCCTGGCACACCAGTGGGAGGGGAAATCAGCTCATACAACACGTCTGACAAAGGCTTGCTAATCACAGAATCACCAAGGTCGGAAGAGACCTCCAAGATCACCTAGGCCAACCACCTACCTACCACCAATATTTCCCCACAAAACTACATCCCTCAGCACAAGAACATCTTAGAAAGTTTTTAATTAATCAAAATACTTGGAAAGCCACAAATGAAGACAAATTCAACTTGGTTCGTGACCCCCTACAATAACAAATTAGTAACAATAAATAAATAAAGAGAAGTAGCTCCATTGCAGAGTAGAGTTTGGTTCACTGAGGTACAATAAACAAAATACATAGGCTGGCTTTTCTCTGCGACGATCTCACAGATTACATACATCATCTGTGATGTACATAATGCTGAAGTGTATCTTAATGCAAGAGATTTAAAGATAACATTATAAACAGGGTATTTTCTTCCTTCCTAGTCTTTTTCTATGCCGTAAGTAGTAGTAACTAGCAAAAGAAAGCCACGTAACTCACACTTCAGAACCGCTCTAAGTTTCTTAAAAACAACTCTGAAGGAACTACTTGCCTTCCCTTGCGCTAGTACTAACATAATAGAACATGACAAGTGTGACATCTTCAAGAAACCCATCCCTCGTCCCTGCTCAGATAGGAATTCTTCAGCTGTTTTAATCCTCCTATCTCTCAGCTCCGTCAGTTGCACCAAGAGTCAAGCTTCTAGCAGGATTAAGTCCTTGGTCTGGTCAATACCAATCCTCAAGAATGAATAGCACCCTGTGTTGCACTGATGGTCCTAACATCACGTGGGCAAGTCACTGCAGATCTGCCACCTCAGCCACATAGCCCCACAGGGAGTGGCTTCTCAAACAAGTCAAAACTGCCCTGAAAAATGTCTCCTGCTCTCCCTACTATTTCTTTGGTTTGCCTCTTACATAATTTGTGTTCATTCTATGGTGATGGAAAGGAGCAATCAAGGAAGGACAACTCACAGACAGACTAGTGACACCGTCCAGAACAAGGGATGGTGCAGAAGGTGCTGGAGAACCACCACACGACATCCCCTACTCTTCAACTGCTCTTTCCCTTGCTAGCTTTTCTCACCCAGACTTGCTGCATCATTTGAGCCATCAACACCTCCAAAGAATGACTATTTTTCATATTCCCCACTATTATAACAAGTTATACAAACAGTGCGTTTCCATGCATTATGATCTTGCCTCCTTACATTCCCTCAAGGGCCCAAATATTTGATAAACCTTTGGTCTACCATCCATAGTAGTAGCTCTCAAGTCCACATCGAGGCTAATTTGTAGCCCAAAGAGACCTAACACTGCAGTGCATGCAAACTCATACTCCGCAAGCTCACGCACATCAGAGGAATACAGAATGAGAAGCTTGGTGAGGACAGAGGACAAACAGCTTCTCAGGTTTCTACTCTAACCAGTAGCGTAAGAGCATCAAGAGCAACATCTTATCCTAAGCACACAAATAAGAGAGAATTTGTCTTTTAAACAGCGACAGTCAAACCCTGTGCTATGCATTTTCACTTAGCATCTCCTTCATCTAAGTCCTGCCAACTCACAGCTCTGCAAGATCTGCATACCCCCAAAAATCAGGGGTAGCACACACACCAAAACTGGAATGCTTGCCACCTCAGAGGAAACATTATTTAAAAAAACTTTACATATCTGACCTCACCTCAACACTTCATCCTCATCAGACCTAGTGAGAAGCCTGCTTACCCAGTCCTTCCTGTCCAAACCTGGGCTCCAACCTGCTTTGACTATTTATAGGCCAACAGCAACCTTACCAATATAACTTAAACCCACGTACCTTACAAACACCAAACGACGTGGTGAAGAATGCATAAAGAAATCTTTTCAGACTTGCTGTCAAGATCCCCAGCCAAAGTGCTGGTAATGGTCTGCAACATCTCCCTGCCTCAAGCACAGCGCTCATGTCATGCCGCAAGGGGTCAGATGAGGTTAAGGGAGGTGAAAAGCAAGGCTTAAGAGAAGGGGTGCCGAATAAACCCTCTGTCTTCAAGTATCCTCCAGAAGCTAGCCACGGGCCAAGCTTTCCATTCTCCATCCGCACCGCTCCCTGAGCCCAGCACCAATACAAGGAGAAGGGTCACGGCCCATCCATCATCCTGCTCTGCAGCAGCCCAGCATAAACAGTTATCTTAACACCACTAAAAAAGCCCACCAATCCAAAACCAAAATACACAACAAAAATCAAACACCAAGCAACACCGCCAGCAGTTGCTCCTGATGACCAACCCCAGCCTCCTGGCCTCTGAGAGCTCCAAAGCAGACGTGGATCTCCAGGCTAGGTTAGAGAGCATCTCAAATCCAGTGCTGTAGGCTAGATCTAATGCTCAGGTTCTTGCTTAGAGAGCTTACAGGCCCACACAGGCTGCAGAGATCAGAGGCGGGTTGTTGCATGCCACGAAGAAAGGCCACATTTGTCCTTATTTCTGCTCTTTGAAAATAAACAATTGTTACGGGAAGAAAAATAACAGCTGTCAACTACTCAAACCACACTTACAGCTAGTTCCTATGGGAAAGCAGTTACTGTCTATTCCATTACACGAGATTGGAGTTAACGCCCACGGGGTCGAACAGCTGCAGAGTGGTATCCTTAGGATGCTTTAGATTCTCACCACAGGTCTTCATAAACACAGGAAAAAAAAGTATCCTCGATGTTTGTCATGCACTGCTTGCTATCTCACCCTGAATCCACCATTAATACCATACCATTAATACCAGCTGGAGCCCCGTCTGGCCCAGAACAAATTATGCCCCTGCCACTTCTGAGAGCATGACACTTTGCCCAGGAACTACAAATTCAGGAGAACTAAAAAGCTTAGGTGTCACGTACAGATCCATCAGAATTTACAGGAACATCAGTAGCACTGTTCATACAGCGACGCATTCTTAGCAGACCTTCCAACAGTCCGAGCAACTTACTTCTCCCTCTAGAGGATATGAAAATGAGCACGAGGAAAATAAGATCACGTCAAGGCCAGAGAAGTCATGAGACACTCAGGCAGAGGTCAGTGGTTCTGCTGCCAATGTCTATCGGTGTTTTAGAAGGATAAAATTACAACTGCAAAAATAGGGAGTTACAGATTTATGTATTTCTTTTTTTTACAGCAGTGCCATAGAAACTCAGAAATGACCTCTCATTCAGCTTACTGTATTTAAACCACATGTCATGCTCTTTACCAAACAACATTTTCAAGTTCATTCAAAGTGACGACACTATTTCTGAGCGCTTCCTCACTCATTGAGCATCCAAATGCTTTCCCTGTAAAGAAATGGAGACAGGCAATTCCATGTACATGGACAGAAGACCCCTATGCACTTCCCAGCCCTTGTGGTCTCTCATCTCTCCACCAGCATTCCCAGGGAGCATCCCACAGGTTTAAGGACATGTCCTCTATTGGTGCCTCATGCTTACAACATCCCATTCCTAAATAAAGCAACGAAATGTTTGTGGAAACCTTTTCCTGCCTCTGCAGCTGTACATCAATAGCATTGCAGCTGGTTGTGGACAAAAGCTGCTGGTCCTCAGAAAACAGCGGCCTCACTTCTTTCATATCTTGAGGGACCGTCGCTGTGACTCTTGTCTGAGCACACATGCCAAAAGCGAGCGTGTGCCTGAGCTCCAGAGGCCTGCCACAGCTAGTTTTGCATTGTTTAGTCAAAATATTTCAGCACAGAACTGAAACGAAGGTCCTCTAAGCAGCCACTCCTTACGCGCAAAGCTGGTTCTACTGGCTTCACCGCAGGGAAGCCAAATCCACAGCCTCCACCTCCCAGTCCTTCTATTGCTACATACTGTAAGGCCCAAAGTGCGGGAGAAGCAACAAATCAATATCAGACTGAAGGACACGCACAGTCCTCAGAATTGAGGTGCAGTCTGAGGACAACAGCTCAGAGGGTAAATTGGCCATACAGCACTTTAGGAAGATGGACAGAGTGAGGAAAAGGGAATGAAGTAAACTCAGACACCTTGCAGATCAACTTTTGTGGAACAGAAGACACCTGCTGAGAGCATCTCCTTCCTACTCCTCCCCTCCCACTGAGGCTCAGTGACTGGCAGATGAGACTGCTCCAGAATGCTCTGCACTGGCACTAATTGCTTATTTCACGCTTTTGTCTTTGGTAGTACAGTTGTAAATACTTTTGCAGTATGCACGTATGCTTTCAGATATCACTAAGCCTTCCAGCTGCAAATTCCAAGAAATGCATCTTTCCAAGTACGTGACTTGTATCTGAGAATCTGACTCTTTTCTCATGTTCAGCCTGTTTAAAAATTCAAAGTTAAACAAGTTAACGGCACCTCAGATTGGAGAGCTGATTTTCATCCTCTGGGGGATGCCACCACCACCTCCTCCTCCTCCTCACTTATGTCACACACAGCACCAGGCCAGGGGACAGAAGCATGCCCTGTGGGTTCTGACCAGAACTAAACAGCAGCCTTAGGATTTGGTCAGACACGCTGTTTTTTGCATCCTATTGACTATACTTCCCCCAAACAAGGCTATAATCCTCTCTGAGATTAGTGTACCTGGTTTCCCAATTGAAATTTTTACATGCAGGTGTTTTGATTTCTGTAGGTGGTACTTGAGATATTTAGTCTTTATATTTCAGCCAGAAAGGGAGCGTTAAAGCAGTTCACAGTTAGCCACGCTGTTGCTTTTGCAGCTGTAAAAACTCATACCGATTGTCTGACATGACGGGGATCCCGTCCATTTTTGCAGATAACAGAACATGCATACTTTGACAAACATGTCAGACAATATATAGTCCTGCTTACAGAAGCATTCCCAAAGCCACGGTGACAAAGCAGCCTGAGTTCAAGTCATGACAGCAGCGCAGATGTTTTCATTCAAAAGGGGAAAAGAAACTCATCTGAATGCTACATTTTGACACTTGAAAACCCTGTGAGCAATAGAGCGAAGGGGAAACAGAACTGCAGTCAACAGAAAGGAATTCTCACTGCCTAAGGGATAGTTATCACAACAGCCTCAGCACTGCTGTAACCCATCTCAGCCATCTGCAGCAGTCACAGCCCACCAGTTACCCCACAGCCAACCCTGCAGCCTGTCTGTCTGCTCATGCTGCTCTACAGGGGCGTGATACTTCCCACAGCAGACCCCAGAGCACTATCAGTAACCTCAGTAAGAGAGGGGAAGAGGAAGCATAAAGCAGCAGCATTACTTTGAGCTGCTTGCGATCCAGTTCTTCTTATAGGAGGTACTGGCATTTGTACCCTAGCAGTACTCCACCTGCACAGGTAACAGTGACAGGGCATGCTGTAAACACGTTGCTATGGCAAATGCAAAGCAGGCAGGCCTCTTCAGATCCTATTATTCAGGAAAAAAGACCCTACCTCATCAGACACTGATGTCCATGCAGCATAACTGAATATCCTATACTACTTTGAACTTCAAAGCTTTTTCTTTAATACAAACAAATGTATGCCCTCCCCATCTACCCCACCTACTACCAGACTGATATCTTTAGGATGTTATGACCCTAACGTATCTTTAATGACTTATTTCCTGCTACAGGGCTCACCAGAAAGGTTGCTCACCTCATGGCTCTTGCCCAGAGAGCTCCTGGCTCACCCAGTGCCTGTGGACTGCCTCACTTCTCCACACCTCAAGCCTGCAATAACCAGGGTGTATGAAATGCTCTCACAGCCCACCTCAACAAATGCATACCCACAGCTGCAAGTTATCCTCAGGACACCTGCACTTGCAAAACACAGGCTCTTCTGGCATGTTCCTTCACAGATGCTTTGCAAATACCTTGACTACGTACCTAGAGAAAAGCACCTGAGGCAGTCAGCTTTGTAAAGCCTTCTCGGGTAGTCCTGCTGCACACAGCTGTAAGCAATGCTCCTAAGCAGCTGATTCAGGCCTACCTTCATGATTTAAGACAGCCAGAGCTGAGCAAACCTGATTAGGCTGTGCAACACAGCCTAAAGGTGGGACGAGGCCATGTGAGCTGGGACAGTTCTCTTTCCCTCAAGCCCTGGTCACAGCAGCTTCCATTTTCTGAAGTGCTTCCTCAGGTAAGGAAGGCAAAAGCCCTCAGTGGGGCACACACTCTGGGTGAGTAGCTTCCAGGCCCAACACCAAGATCCAGTATTTACCTCCGTCTTCAGAGCACTCAGTTCCAAAGAAAATGGGGCTGCACCTTGCAACCCCAGGCTCACAGCCAGCCGTGAACCAATTTTCAAGCAGAGAAGTCCACTGGTGGCCTACTTGAACTTAGAGTGTGCAGAGGCTGTTAGAGGTCCACTCAGGCTAGGCCTGCTTCCCAAAACACACTGAGGTTTGCCCAGTGCACAACTCCTTGCTAGAGGAAAGCAACAGATGGGACACAGCTCCCTGCCAACACCATCAGCCTTCTCCCATCGCTTTCTGGTGCTGATACACCGTAGCTGTCAATTTGTCCGCAGAGAAGAATGACCAATCCAACATGACTCAATAGCACAATACACAAAACCTTTTGCACCCAACCCGTTGCTGCTTGATGCCTGCAGCATCTTCTATCATCAAATGTGTGTCCCGTAACGCAATCCCCGGGGCATCAACTCCACCCCTGAAATAGGGAAAAAAAAAAAAAAAAAAAATCAAGATTTTTACTGAAATTGAAGCCCTTTTCTGTGCTGACACCATAGACAGCAGGAAAAGATGATTGATGAACAAGGACAACACCCCAAATCACGAAGCTCAGCTTTCAGCAAGATAACATCAGAAGGTGGTAAAAGCACAGGGAAGCAGCAAGGTTACCTGCAGATAACTGCAACAGCCTGCAGAGGACAGCTAGCTTAAGCTGCTGCCTCACAGCACAGAAGCACAGGCCTTTACCTGAATTAGTTTTTCCACCTTTGTTGTTCCTCCTCCTCTGAGAATCTGTTTGAATCAAATCAACACTCTGAAACAAAATGAGCCAGCACACACGCAGTGTAAGGCAGGAGGGTAAGGCCCTGCAAACAAATCAGCGTGAGTTTAACAACAGGCTGAATCTGCACGCAAAAAGGAGTTTAAAAAGCACAAATGTGTTAAATTCATTCTTTCCTGTTGCTAAAGCCACGGCATAAATTCTGTTCGAATAATCACCCTCACAGTTAGCACTGTATGTATGTAAATAAACGACTTTTAATTATAAAAGAAGGGGACTTGTTAACCAGAAACCAATCAGTCCACGTTCCAAGGCAAAGCTGATTTTATTTGCCCTTCTTCATTTTTGCAGTCTTTTCTCTCCGCTTCTTCACGTGCTTTGGGATTTTGGTTTTTCTCTTTTCCCTTTGGGCTTCTTTAACCATCTTTTTTCTCTCCTATAAAGAACCAAAACACCGTTCATTCAAAGCCAGCAGGAATAAGAGGTTGCGAGTAGGACTAGCAATCTTTACATTAAGTCAATTAATGCATCACATCAGAAATGCGGGTATAATGAAAACAACTTTGGGAGAGGGGAGAGCAAAGGAAAAAGGAAGTATAATGTGGGGGTGGAACTGCACACTAGTAACGACAGTACAGAATTCAAACTAGTTAAAACCTGACTTTCACGCAACCCTTGAAGAAAAGCAACAAGAGGTACTCAACCCATGCTATTTATAGCCAAGATTACAATAGAAAGCCTGATCCAAGTTTTCTGCTACCCACAGGGCTACAGTACGATGCGTTTTAACACATCAAACAAAAATACTGATCCAGTAACTTCTGGTAACTCAGAGCAACCAGATCATCATCAGGACTGGCAAGAAAGAGTGCTATGTGACTGAAATACTCTGGAATTTCTGCCAGACAGCCAAGGCTTATCCATAAGGTTGAGAAGTGATCAAGGACGCCCTGCTTCATATCTGAAGGGCAGCAGCTCTAAACTGGTACAAAAAGAACACTGCCATTTCTTTTCATGGATTTGATATTTACTATCTCTTCTAATGAAGAAAAAACAAACCCACAAACCTAACAAGCATAACCCCACAACTCCTAATATCTTAAACCACGCAAGTTTCATCTTTCTTTTCCACAGCAGCTAAAAAGCTGCCACAAGGCTCTCAGCCATGAGTGATGCTCCATAGGAGAGCGTCACAAAAACTGAGGATACTTCTTCTATAGTTTGGAAAACAAAACCTGAAAAACACATTACTTCCCTTGCACACTTGCTTTCAGACTCGTGCCTGCAGCAATGCTAGTCAGTCTGTACTAACAGTATGACAAAAGCCACTGTCGTGCAAGCATTGCCACCAAGCCTCCAGTTGCACACACAGATCAGGTGGTTACAGTTTCATGGACAAAGGGTGGTTCACCAGGAGCCACATCCACCAACCAGCACACCAAAGCCTGGAAGTGTAGCCAGAGGGACTGAAGATCAGTCCAGGCGCCACTAAGCTCTGCTTTGCATAGCACTAAAGCTCTCTTCTAGCTTTGTTTAGGCTAGAGAATGCCATGGTATAATGTTCTTCTACACAAAAACACCATTAATAAAGCATCAATAATGAAATTTGCTTTCTCTGCTTTTACTCCTCAGAGCAGAAAATGCCCACAGCTGTTTGAGACTAGAGGTAGGACAGACTAGGTGTAGAGTCTTCCTGCCATGTGGGCAGATGTAGGAGAAATGTACAATTCCTGGCCAACTGACCTTTTTATCCATAATAACTGCAGCAGGAAGATCTTTGGGATGCTGAGATTCTTTACAGCTGGAATCAGAGTCCTCTGAGCTGCCACCATCATCATCATCAGAACCTGTTTCTGACTCATCTGTCTTCTTTTCTAGAAGTGCAGGAATCTGCAAGATGTATCAAGAGGAAGTTTATCTCAAGCCCGAACTCTGAAGCCTACGAGTAAATACATAAAAAGAAAATCTGTAATATCCTACAAAAAAACCCTTGAGCAAACTTGTGTCATCTCCTCTACTACCACAGCCATTGTTCAGTCTCAAGAAGCATCAAAAGGAGGTTAATTCAAACTAAGAACAGGATATCTACAATGTACAACACAGGAACTTTTAGGTTAGTGCCCACAGCATATAGGTATTGGCACTCCCAAACTGATTTCCATAAACTATACAGCAATTTGCTAACACAGATGAAAGCCAATTTTTAATTACTGCTGGATCATACCAGAATCTACCTTAGGGACACTGCACTTAGACTTTAGAGCAAACACAAGCATCTACACTGCAAAACACACTTAATTTTAAACAACACTGGAAACTGCACCACAGCCTGTTATCTGCCCAGATTTGTATTTCCAGATGCCAGATCACGGGCAGAAATGGTCACTCCATAGACAAAAGGCTTCTTCCCCAGCCACAGCTGGCAAGACGAGGCATTCTCTGTATTCCTTTAAGTATTCTAATGAAAATGGCTAAAATGAAGGATTTCAAAGAGGCCCTCTCACCTTCTGAACACCAGACAAATCCTTCTTCAATCCTGTCACAGTCTGGTAGAGAATCTACACCCAGAGACACAGAAAGAAAGTTATTTTACCAAAATGTGAGTCTTAAATCTTTCTACCCAAGGAAAATGAGCATCTCAAAAGAGATAACAATGCAAGCATCTGTACTAACCAGAGAATATTAAGCACAACATTAGGTTCAGTACTCCACACCACGGCAACAAGGCTTCCATTTCTGTTTGTTGCTACCAGGTTTTACTAAGAAAAATTCATATTCCCTCCTTTTATTTTTTGCAGCACCTCAGAATTTCTCTCTCTCACACACACACACACACACACACACACACAGACACACACACACACTCACGTTATCTTGCTGAACGCACAAGGCCAAATCCTCTTCTTTCAATTTCATCATTATATCCACATCTCTCTCATAGTTTTTCACCTCAGTCAAAGTTCGAGGTATATAAGCCTTCTTAAACACCTGGGAAAGTGAAGGGAAAACAGATTTATTGATATACGGAGTTTCACAATGTTCTTCCCTACTAATTATGCATTACTAAAGGAACAATCACAAGGGATTTCACAGCTTAGAGAAGCTCAGGACAAACACAACAGTCACACACCACCATCTGAATTGCAGGTTATTACTATTTATTTTTTCTGGAGCAGATTTTTAACATGCAACCTATGCACTGCTGTAGCTCATCATTAACAAGGCTCCTACACTAGTATCACTACTAGCAGTCACATAGGAATACCTTCAATCCTTCCAAATTCCTCTCAGACAGCACAGACCCTGTCTCTAAAGAGCATGCTCTGAACCAGCTCTGTTCTTCTCTGAGTGAAGTGGCACAAGCTAGCCTAGCTGAAGTGAGAAGTCTGAGAGGGAATTTGAGCTTAAATATTATTTAACCATCTTTCTTCTTACAGGACAGTACCTCCACATGTGCAAAGGAATAAACTGCTTGCTAAAGAGCACTTATTAACAAAAAGACTTGCATGCTCAAGGTATCTCTGGAAACAAAAGTCTTCAGTTGGCCCACCTGGAGCCAGAAGCAGTCAGTAAGATACATCGAAGGGACCTAACTCAAACATACCAGTTTAGGTAACTGAGTATCTGCCTTCTAACACCGATCAGTGTCAGTTAAGCTTTTACATGATGCACCCCTTTATCCTTCATATCTCAACTAGTTCAGATATATATCAGTATCACGATGTTTTGTTTATCAACTGTGCATTTTGCCAGATAAAACAGAACAGTTTTCATTGTTCAGAAGAGGACAGGCTAATTTTCGTTTCATAGCAGGAACAAAAATCCTCACTTACTTCCTCATCCACTTTATCTTGACTGGATCTTTCCTCCTCCGTTCTTTTTGATGCTATTTCCATTGCCTAAAGAAATATAAAACAATACAGTTATCACTCTTTGGAATCACATCATTTAATCCAACTAACGATTCCCATCTGTACTTCTCCCTGTACTTTGGTCTCACAGAACTCCTCAAGCCTTCCCCATGGCAACGCCTTGAGCGACACCTAATGGCAAGCGTTAGGTCTGCAAAGAACACTTGGAGCTGAAGATCTGCTTTATTAATTGGAGAAAAACAAATTAGTGGCTCCTTCTAGACCAAATAATAGCAGGTCTAGCATTGCTATAAGAGAGAACAGGAAGGGGAACACAGTGAGCAGTGCCTATTCCTAGAATATGTTCTCACTATCAGGCACACTGAGTGAGTCAGAGGAGAGCGAGTAAAGGGGAATGATAAAGCACAGTCCTACTTCACTCAGCCTGCAGTATGTGGGAAGGAACTCAGCATCGGGAAACCCCCGTGCCATAGTGGTATTTGGATCACCACTTCTGGCTAGTTTGTGAGGTTTTGGTTTGTTTGTTTTTAATTTTCCTTAAAAAAAACTTAACTTCCTTTAAAAAGTTCCTTTAAAACTTAAAGTTTCCTTTAAAAACTTAACTTCCTTTAAAAAGAAACGTTTAACTAGGTAGGAGTGGAGGATTGGCTGCCACATACGAAATGCGTGCTAGCAGCATGGAGCAAGTTTACCTCTTCCTAGAATGAGCACGTCCCACCAATCACTACATTTGGCTAGTAAGACTACTTTGGAATAATGCTGCTCTGAGTTATTCCCTTCTTCACCCGGCTCACCCTGATTAAACGCACAGAGCAACTAGCATCTCATTTACCAGACAACTTCAACAGCAGGATACAGAGCAAACAAAATGAAGGGGTTTGAACTAGATGAGTTTATTGTCCGAGTCTACCTGCGTAAGCAACAACGGCATGTAGTCTCACCTTTGCCAGATAGTCATCGATGTTCTCACTTGTGATAGAAGGATCCGTAATAAACTCAAACAGCTCCCGCACAGTCATCACTGCAACATTGTGTTTCTGGAAAAAGCCTATCAGAAATCAAGGGCAGAGACAAAACCCTTAAGTGTTGTGCAACATATGTAGCAGTGATACAACAGAACACCACCATCTTCCCACAGCAGTAAATACTGAAAGAAGAACCAAAGGGAGTATAAAGTCAAATCAACTTCAGGAGGAGCCACACTGAATGGAGTAGGGGAGAAAGAGGAGGAAGTAAAATAAAACAAGACAGATGTAAGTATTTGTAATGGCTGAGGTGAAAAATAGTTTTCAAATAATAAGGAATGTAGGCCTCAGACTTCTGCCAAAGAGCATCTGAAATATTCCCTGAAACAGTACAGCCTGCTTACAATCCACCTGAACAGAAAGATGCATGGGACACACGAACAGATCAGAATTTTTCCTCAGTTACTATGCTCAGAATGGCTTTCTGGATTCAAATAGAAATGATTTACGTGACTCTATGCGACTTCAGAGGTTCTGCTTCAGTACTAAAAAGCAGCAATGAAACCCACTTAGGATTGCTTAGTAAGTGCTCCCTACTCATGTTCTGAGAAGATATCTCCCCCATGAGAAATTAATCACAGAACAAACAACAAAAATATTTAGTTTGGTGGCAGCTCTCCGTGCTCATAGAACCACAAGTCTTCACAATGCCCACAGCTAGAAGGTGTCTCTTACAGTCTCTGCAGGAGAACTACACAGAGAATGCTGCAGTGTCAGAAAAAAAAAAAAAGAAAAAAAGAAACCACCAAGAATAGTGCCAGTTGGTGAGGCAATGGGGAGCATTTAGGGAAAACAAGCCAAAAAGCATGAAAAAATGAGCAAGGGTGCAAATATCTGAGTCAGAAGGGAGTAATGGAGAGGGCCATGAATTGAAAAGGAAAATGAAACAATTAGCAAACTGAGTATCAACAAATACACAGCATCAAAGTGTACACCATTTCTTCAGACTTACCAATGTCCCTGTACAATTGGAAAAGATCATTAGAAAAGGAAGGGAGGGAGGGGAAAATCAGCCTGCTGTGACAGATTTCATGTTCTCAGGCAGAAAAACAGCCTACCAGAATATCTTTGTATAACAGAAGCATGCTCCCATGAACATTTTCAAACCCAAAGTACCATAAAGGTATCCTGTTAATCGAAGTACTACGGCAAGTCTGTGACCTTTAATAAATTACTCTCTGCCTTCATCATCTAAGATGACTTGACAAATAAGTGGAAGAAACTTTGTGACTTACTGCCAATTGAGGAATTCCAGCTGTGGATTGTAATCACAAAAAGGACGAATCAGTATGTTTGCACAATCCTTCAAATGTAAGGGAAGTTAAGGTGTGTGCTGCTGCAGACTACCACTCTGACTTCTTTCTTTTGTAAATCTGAGATTCAGATGATTTCTAGCAAAACAGGCTGCACTATCTGCTGAACTTGGCACAGAAGGCAGCACTTTGAACAACCCAGAACAACCTAGAAAGGGGAGCAGACGGCTTCTACAACCAGTTATATGCAACCCAAAAAATACAAAAAAAAAAAAGAATACTGCTCAACTTCTTAGAAACAAACACCCCAAAAAAGCAGTGACACAAGAACATCTATGAGAAGAAGCACTCAAGCACAGCGTGCTCACCATTAACATTGGCACAATCCTTCCGGAGAAACTCCAGTGCATGTGGGTGGTCATGCTCCACTGCCTGAGACACATCAATGATGTACACATCCCCACTGTGGTACCTGTGGGTAAACACGCGGGGCTGCACTGATTCCAGTTAGCACTCTCTAAGCTTACACAAGAGGTTGCCAACGAGTACATTTTAGATGTCACAACGTTTAAAAACGTACAGCATGTTGAATTCGCTGAGATCCGCGTGAACAAGTCTGGCATCCTGGTACATTCTTCTCATGTACTGGATGATTTGTGGGTACAGCTCCCGGACTTTGGAGTCAGATAACTGAGCATTCTTCAGCAGTGGAGCAGGCCTTAAAATTGCAACAGAAATAATAGAAAGTGAATCCTTTTCTTCTTACCAGCTGCAAATAAGTTAATTGCTGTACCCAACCCTTTCACTCAGCGTGTCAAGCAGAAGAGCATGAAAGGCAGCAAAGCTCGATATGTGCTTGCCAAAGATACTGTAGCTCTGTTTCCAACATGGGCTAAGAAACTGAGCTATGCTACATTAACATTTGCACTACAGAATAGTCTACCTTCACAGGAAATTAGGAAGCCTTTCTAGCCCTTTTTCTCTGGTTATTTTGGTCACAGCTAACGTTTCAGAATCACACAGACTTCCTCCTGCAGTAGCTGGCAAAGATATGGGCACTCTACAGGCTGTATACACACAGCAGAGCAGCATGTTAACTTCAGAGGCCTAAAGAAAGAGTACATAAACACACAGGGTTGGTTGGTTTTTAATAAACCCTTGAGGAAAACGACCGATAAGAAGAATCATTTTGATTTTCAAGGATACATACCTATCACCTTTACCAATAAAGCCCATGAGAAGCACATGACTTCTTAGCATTATTGGCTCTGGGCAAGGTATCTGTGCCGTATTCAATCTGCAATACAGGAGCAAAACCATAAAGAAAACAAATACAAACTACTATTTGCATTGCATTAGTGCTTACAGCAGCTCTGTTGCTTTAAACATCACACACTGTAAGAACTCCTCTACTCAAGGAACTCATAGATATGAAGAGTAATTGAAAAATGAATGCAAAAACCACACGTCACCATTCTGCACTCATCCTTCTCTAAGCATCCCTGGGTCAGACAAAGAACCTCTGCACTGTTAATCCAGGATTAAACTGTATTACACCCTGTGCTGTTACTCAGCAGCAGCTGTTTCTAGCTCCTCCTCACTTTTCAGTCAACTCAACATCAAAGAGCTCAGAGCATGAACAGCCAGACAGAGAAGTATCTTTACTTCATCTTTTCTTCCTTCTCTTCCCTCCCACAAGGAAGATTAAGACGCTTTCCCGAATACCCCAGAGAACATAAAGTGCAGTAACATCAATGACATAGGAGATGCTCTTCTATTGCTGCAATGTCAATTTGTTATCTTTCATGATGAAATAAAAACTGGAAGAATCACCTTATTAAATTCCTCATTTCTTTTTCAGCCCACGTCCTCACCATTTTTCTCGGGTTGCCTTTACAATACCCATGACGAAACCTTAAAATACATCAACAAAAAAAGAGATATAGAGGACCCTTAGCCAATCAATGCAGTTTTAGTGCCAGACAATTCACCACCTTTCAAATAACCTCACTTGCTCAGTAAAATGATGCTGAGCTCCAACTCACCTGAATTCACCGCTCACGTACTTATCCCGATCCTTGAACATCAAAATAGAGGTTTTGTAAATCTTTATTGCTCTGTTCTCTCCATTTGCAGTACTGGCATGGTACACATTAGCCTGTTGGATTAAAAACGGAAGAAACATCACTGAAGAAAAGCCTTAAGTTGACACAATCTTTTTTTCTTCTTCTGACATCATGGAAAATACCTGAGAAAACTCTGCACTTCAGCCCCCATGTGGCACCCAGCTGAGTTTGTAAGATGTTATGCAATTGCAATCTCTTTCTGTCAGAGACAGCTTACAAACAAGTACCTAAGATGGAGCAAGGGTGCCAGCATGCACACAGAACAGAAGCAATCAAAGAGAATTCCACACCATCTGTACTTTGAGAGTGAAACAAGCGTAAGATAACTGGAACTCGGGCACTACTTAGGCCCTAAAGCATATCCCAGATATCTCATGTCGACACCACATGCCTTTGATCAGCATCCAAGGACCTGGAAGAAACCCAGATCAGCCTAGAGACAAGATATACTAAAACCCATTTATTAATTTACTTGGAAAACTCTGGTCTGGTTTTAATTATCTGCCACATAACTTGATAATAGCGCACAACCATGCTAGCTTTGTAAAACAACTGAAGTTTAATAGTATTTTCAACAACATTTTGTTACATCATTAGATACTCCCCCCCCTGGAGAGATGCAGAACTGATGTGATTTGTATGCATTAAGAAAGAACAACCTGCATTTGTGTCTTTCAGGCACTGTTTAATACTGTACATACGTACAGAGTTTGTAAAAAAAAATTCCACTTGCAACACAGGATAAATGGCAAATTTAAGTACTCTGAGAAATCCTTAGAGAACTTCATTTCCTTCAACGTAAGTTGCATCTTAAAATAACTTCCTACTGACCAACAAATAAAAATAACAGCAGTAAAACTAAACATTTCAATACATATCTTACCTAGCTTGCTGAGAAAGAGACTATCACGTCATTTGTAACAACACTTACTTCTTTCCCCGTGCTGATGCAGCCATTGATTTCTGCTATGACACCTCTACTCAGCATCTTGAACAGAATCATTCGGGTCCTTGGGTCCAACACCTAAAGTTCAACACAAAACAGTCAGCACAAGTGCCCTCTATGGAGAGAATTAAGTTTACCACTTCCACAGCCCCTTCTTAGTACTATACTGAAGGACCAAAGGCATCAGACTATTCTGAAGAATCAAGTGATAATTCAAACTCAATTTTGCCATGGTTTTAGAATGATATTTCCAATTTATTTAAAAAAAAAATACAAATTAGAACAAGTGCATGTCCTTGAGCTAGCTCCAAAACAGACTTAAGAGAATGATTTCCCACTCACAGCTGCACTAGATGGTAAAATAAGGTATAGCTGTCATAACTCAAAACAGAGCAGCTATATGGCCTTGGGCCAGTAATAGCTCAGCCTTCCTTAAGAAAAAAAGGAAAGAGAGCAAACCCAGCATTTTCTGTTTGATGTTTGGAATTCAGTAAGTGCTTAAAATGGAATTCTGCGTTGCACATACCATCAAATCATGATGCTAAGCACAAAAATGAGCTCCAAAATGGTTATGGGAGCAAGCAGAACTTTCATACGAGAAACAAAGGAACAACAGGCTTTGTTAGGAAGAAAGGAAACTGAATTCCAAGGCAAGACCTTTCCTACATCAGCTGTTCTACCATTGATTTCAAAATTCCAGATTATTTATTCCAGGCAAAAGAGAAATTTGATGCACCAAGGACTTACTTGTTCTACTGTTGCTCTGTCTGACTTATCTTTGACTCGGTACCTAGAGAAAAAAACAAGTATCAACCCACACATACTTTACCAAAGTAATCACCACTCTGATTCAAAGAGAAGATGACAGACTCAAAACAGAAGGCTTTCAGTTCACACAACATGCAAAGAAACATACAACAGCAAAGGTTTCTCCTGCAGGCAGGAAAAAAAACAAAACAAGAAACCCAAAAGCATCAGTGCCCCTCTATATTACAAATAGTTTCTTGTCTCCACTTCAAGGGACAGAAAGATCACAATGCTGGAATTACTTAAGGAACTGATCTGGAAATGAAAAAAAGTTTAAGATCAAGATGCAAACTGCATGCTGACTGCTTGCTTAGGTTATTTTTCTTTTCCTTAATAAATCTATTCAAATTTCAGCATCAAACTAGAGGACAGTAAGAACTGTTCTGAGTTCAGATGATGTCAGTGAATATAGAGTCGGGGGTAGTACTCACATGTCTGCTTCCTTCTGCCTAGACTTCTCTGTGACTCGGTTTATAACAGAGTCATCAAAATTCAGCTTATCTGGAAAACACATAAGATATGGAGAAGAATTTTTTTTTTCCATTGGGAGCTGCCTCTGCAATTCTCCTGACAGCCAATGTACCACAGCACAATGCTCAAACATGGATGGATCTCTGTAGAGCAAGCCAATTGGGTACTTGAAAGATAGAAGCTTGCCACAGAAGCTCAGTTAAACACCAGTTTACCTAGTTATCACCTCCGACTACACTCCATAGTAGGACTGCAACCTAACAACAACTATGGTAGTCCCATGAGCTTGGCATTACATCCACAATCAGAAGTAATGTTCTCTGGATGACATTTTACCACTAAACTTGCTTGCCCTTCACTTAGCACAATCCCATGTCTCCAGGATTCTGTTCCCACCGCATACTCAAAATGGTGTTTGACTGTTGACTATGTAAAACTCCCATGCTTGGCCACACGTACCAGTACCACTCTTTTCAGCCTTCACTTCAGAATCACTTAATTATGAAGGAAATGCAGCTGTTCACAGCTCCATTGAAAAGCCCTGATCACAGCTACAACTTGTCTTGACGGGCTGAGCAAAGCAGCTGTTTTCATCACATGGTAAACAAGTACACAAGAAAGGAGAGAAATTCTTATCACAAAACCTCTACCTATCAGATAAGCGTTGCATGAAGTAACACACTAATACCACAGGGAACCACAATCAACTGAAAAAACTGAGCCGCAGGAGCACCTTAGAAAATGACCAGTGCACTGCAGCAGGAAGCTGCTATTCTCCTTCAGCCCAAACAACTCGCTCCTACAGAGGGGGAATGGAAGAAAGGCTTTGTGTGACCAGGGGAAGTAAAGAGAAAGAGAACCCTCTGGTGCTGAAGGAATGGAAAAAGGGATGCAACCACTGGTTAACAAGGACTAAGGACACCTTCAAGGACACAAAAGCCCTTTGTAATCTATCTGGCAACAGTCAGATGCCATTCCAGTAAGTTCTGGCTCAAAGTGAGCAGAATTAGCCTGACCACCTCATAGTGTGGCATCTATTTTCTCAAAAGAACACAACACAATTATACTCACCTAAATTAATTTTATGTTCAAATTTCCTCAAAGCCTTGTCTGTAGGGGTAGACATTTTTGCCGAATAGCAATTAGGGGTCTGTCTATTTGCCTGAAACAAAGGATTTGTTAATGTAAGTTGCCTTCTCTAAGCAGTCCCTTCAAATACAGACAACACAATTGGAAATGTCAGCTCAAGTGCCTCTGCCTATAGCTCTTAGCAGAAGACCAGAATGAGTGAGGAAATGGATTCCAAAATGTGCCCCAATCCAGTGTTACTTTTAGCAGAGATCAGTTGCAAAGCTCTCACATTAACACTTTTTCATCTTTAAAATAAAACAGAGCAACAGACAGAAACAAGAACAAAACATGAGAAGATAAAGAACAGAAAGAACTTCCCAAGATGGCATCTTTTCTTACAGATGGTGTTCTCTAAACACAGTGTCTGAACACTGTTTCACCAACACTGGACAGCAAGAGGTGCTAATAGGCAAGAGCCCATCATACAGGTGCTTTGAGTCAGATATACCACCTTCAGCACCACTCATTTATTTTAACTATTCTGTTAGGCTGGTGTCAATAACAGATTTTGAACCTCTACTGGCCAAACTGAGAGGACAAAGGATTCTAATTCTCTCACTTTCACGGGCCTTGCATTCTGCACAAGACCAAAGTTTCTAAACCAACAACACACAGTCTAAACCTATCCACTTCCAGCACTTTCCTGCACTTGTATTACTGCTGGTACTAGACAGAGTTGGGTATGGCTCCCACAGAAGCACGTGCAGTGCTGTGCTTTGTATGTGTAGCTGTAAAAGTGTTGATGCTGTACCAGTGTTTTGGCTACTGCTGAGCAGTGCTGGCACAGCATCAAGACTATCTCCAGTGGCCAGCAGGTTAGGGCTGGGACACATCCAGGACAGCTGTCATAAACCGACAAGGACATTCCATGGTATATATGACGTTATACTTTCATTATCAAAATGTTTGTCTTTCTGACCAACTGCTATACTTATGGAGGTCCTGCTTCCCAAGAGTGGCTGAACACTGCTTGTTGATGGGAAGCCGAGAAAAGTTCTTTCTTCTCTTGCTTCTAGATGGCCTTTGCTTCTTTGTATTAAACTCCTCTTATCTCAAAACCACAAGGCTCTCACTTTATTTACTTTCTGCTTCTTCCCCCTCCCTATCCTGTCCTGCTGAATAGGTGGATTCAGTGGCTCCATGGTACATAGCTGCCCGTCAGTGTTAAACAATGCAGTCCAAAATATAATCCATGGATGTGACAAGCAGATACTGACAGAACATTCTCAGTGGGAAGAGTGGGGATGATGTCCAAAAATCACAAATTCCAGGAACAAAAGTAACATCAGCAGAGATTGTGGCGAGCAAAGGACAAAAGGTTGAGAAAGTAAGGGACCAGAAGGAAAACTGCAGTGACACAGAGTCCAGGAAAAAGGTCTGAGACAAGGAAGCCAAGTGCAGCTTTGACTATGCAAACAGCACGGCACAACAACAAATGTAAGGAAATAGGACTCTCTCAATAACAGATTTCCAGTAGAATTCATGATAAACTTAGAACTAAAAGAGAACAAAACCTCTGGGTCAGTTCATTCTGCTTTTGGACACTGCTGGTGCTCACAGAATAACCATCAGCGTACCTGTGGATTGCATCCAGCAGCAAAGGTGTGGCACTTCACGAGTCTCCCCATCTCATCATCCCAGTCCCAGTTATCGTCATCATCTTCCTCTTCATCAGTGTTTGCATCATTATCTCCTTCGTTTGCGTTGGTTCCTCTGTACAAACTTGACCGGTAACTCTCAGCAAACTCATCTTCCCGGACTGTTTCTGCACCTTCTGCAGGGTCGCTTTGAACAAAAGCAGATACACGTTATCTATAAGCGGTCGTTGTGGTTAAAACGAATTCCGTATACCTAACCCAGCGAGCAAGGTCGGGATGTTAGCTCCCCAGGAGACGCCTGTCACCTCGCTGTCTGCGAAGCGCTGAACGCTGTGAGTGCTGCGTTCAGCGTCGGGCCCCTCGCTACAAGAAAGACACGGAGGCGTTACAGCGTGCAGGGACGCCAAGGGCCCGCAGCAGGAAAGCTGGAGAAGAGGAGGCTCCGAAAGGAGGTCGCGACCTTCAGCACCGCTCCGACCAGCCCGGCGGTGCCCCCCGGGTGCCGCCACACGCCCGCGTACCTGTCGGAGCACTCCGCGTCATCGAACTGCCCGGGCACGGCCCGCCTCATCACCTCGGCGCGGTGCTCCATGGCCGCACGGCGCAAAGAAAAGCGTTGCGGACGCGTGCGTCTGACGTCAGAAGGCGGAGCGGCGTGTGGCGAGGGCGGGGCGGCGCCCTGTGGCGCGGGGAGGCGCTCGCTGCTGTTAACGGTCGCTGCGGGCTGGTGGTGTAGGGGCAGGTCAGCACGTTGCGTGGCAGTAAGACAACAGAAGTGGGCGCAGTGCCCTCACGACCTGATGGATAATAACGAATCTCGTAAAAGCGGTCTTTTAAGGGTCAGCTGGTAAGGCAGAAGAGGGAAGGGCGCTGAAAAGCAGGAGGGGGAAAAGACTTTTCACGCGGTTGACAGGACAAGGGGGAACGGCTTTAAAAGGAGGTTTAGATTAGATGCCAGAGGGAGATTTTTTGCTGTTATTGTGGGGGAGGCAGTGGCACGGCTGCCCAGAGAAGCTGTGGGTGCCCCATCCCTGGGGGCACTCCAGGCCAGGTTGGATGGGGCCCCGGGCAGCCTGAGCTGCTGGGGAGCAGCCCTGCCCGTGGCAGGGGTTGCAATGAGATGGGCTTTGAGGTCCCTTCCAACATAAGCTAATCCACGGTTCTAGGAACTTGCTGCCTCTTTGGCTTATTTCTCCTGTGCATCGCAGTGACAGATTGAAAGGCAACCACTTATCTTAGGCCTCATGCAGCCCAGGTAACCCTCACACGTGGCTCGGCTTCAACACTAATGTTGGCTACACAGGGAACAGAAAATAATACGAGTGAGGAAATCCGTCTTTAAGGAGAGTGCATGATGACACCGAGCTGCCCGTGGCAAGGCGCTGGAGCTGGGTGAGCTTTGAGTTCCCTTCCAACCCAAACCATTCTGTGATTCTGTGTTACTGCTATATACAGAACAGAGCCAGTCTGAACTAACAGGACAACTGCTTTCCAAAGAGCTACATTCACTGCAGACAGACATACAAGGCCTGACTGCCTATGAACGTGCCACTGTCCTGCTTGGACACTGGTGGTTTCAGCCAGAGGAGGAGTGACACTGGAGGACACATCGCTCTTCACAGCTGCCAATACACCCATGTCAATTCCCTGCCTTGTCACTAGGGAGCACTGGGAGAAGAATGGTAGATTCCATATGAAACTAAACTGCTCTGTTATTTCTTATTGCATTGCACTATATGGAAGCTATCATATTTCATTGTACAATGACTAAACAAATGCTGAACAGAAACAGGTGGCTGCACACTGAAGACCTCACTGTTAACTGTCTTCTTTGAAAGTGAATGCAATGCTACGTATTGCATTCTTTATTTAGCCATGAAAAGAAGGCAGTGAAAGCAGTGCAGGGTTCATGCTTCATTATGAGACAGGCAGACTTGAGCCAGTAGCCCTGTCACACACTGAAGGACATGTTCTTCCAGCTTAGTTCTAGTTGTTACTCTACCAGCATGACTTGCCCTCACCTGAGCCTTCACTTCTGAGAAGCTAGATCTCAGCATGCTGAGATACGCAGTTTTTCATTTTTCTAGTGCTCACACACCAAGAAAGAAAGATAAATGCATTAGCATTTAGAATGTAATGAAAGAGGAGGGGAGGGCCACTTAACTGCCTAAATAGACTGCATCCAGCAAGATCAGAAGGATGGAGTCAGACAATCATACCCTACAGTTATTCCCTTAGGGGAATAGGAGGATGCTACCCTCAGTTTTAGATCGTGTTAAAGAGATGCCTTATTTTTAACATTCCCTTGCTGGTACTCAGTAAAAAAAAAAAAAAAAAAAAAATAAGGATTTCAGGCCCTCCACTTCTTACTGAGCACTGTGCAAGTTAGCAGGAAAGGAGGAACAGCGTAACAGTTCCTTGTGGCAGTCACCATGTGACAGCACACATGAAGAGAGGTGACAGTTTTATCAGTTAGCATCCCTAATCTCTAGACATGAGCATATGTACTCGTCTCAGACCACTACAGCTCCATGCTTCTCCTCAAACAATACTGTCTTCCCTTACTCTGCCTAAGACTATTAAGTTATGTTTCCAAAAGATGGGGTCACATTTGTTTGCTCCTGGAGGTGCAAAAAGGATGCAGAAAGTACTTAACACTGCGGGTTACATACAATAAGGATGTATCTGATTTACAGGAAGCTGGGAAACTGGGTACAGAAGCAGTACCAGAGGCTCTGGAATAACTGCAGCCTTACTCTTTCATGGGCAAAGCAATTCAAAAGGGCCACTAACAATTCACCTTTTGTACACGTAGGACAAAATGCAGAATACAAAGGGAAAAAAAAATGACTGCCAGCTTCATGAAGGTACCTGTATTCATTGGACCACCCTGGAAAATGTGACATGTGGTATGTTTCAGTTGGTGATGTTTAACATGAGAGGGATTTCAAGCCATGCACTAAATAAAAGTCATTATCATCATGCCCCTTGTCAAAGCATCCAAGGGCAGTACTTTGTATTTCATAGGCAGCACTGTCTCACAGATCTTGGGCTGATGAAATCAATAGCCTGCATTTAGTTTTGAGTTCTGCTATTTAAAACTTACTGGTGTGGCATGAGTGAAGGAGGAAAAACAGCGTACAGAACGAGAAATGGGAAAGTGTACAGTCAAAGGACTTAAAATTTGGTCATTCACATAACAAACATCCCAAAATAGGAAATAATAGAATATCTTCATCCCTGCTGAACAGGAATCATGCAGAGAAAAAACATAAGGGCAGCATTCAGTTCACTTACTTGCAGCTGCTGAAACTGACTAATTTCCCTTCAACTCTGCCAATGCAATGAGAAGTGAAGTACTTCCCAAATAACTGGGTCCTTCCGGTGTCTTCCAAGCTGTGAATTGTCCTCTCTTATTCATGATCACAATAAACTGTCACGAGACAATAGGCTATATTTCAACTTTATACATAGTTTGGTATAAACCAAAGAAGCACATATATATTGGAAATTGAGACTAAGTAATTGAGACTAAGTAATACAGTTCTTCAGTGCTGCAGTGAATATGATGTAGTTGCATTGTGTATTGGCTAGGTGGCTCCTGAACAAAAGTGATCATCACGTTAAGTTCCAGAGTATTTCTTCATAGCTATATTGTGTTATTTCCATGAATATTCATTGAAACAGCTTTAAGAAAGTCTTTTTTTGTTGTTCTATATAAAATTTCAAGATGCTTCCTAGAAAACAACCACATCACTAAGTCACAGAAGCAACACACCTTTCTGTGTGGCAGCTGGAAGGAGTCTTCAGGCGTGGGCACAATGGTTTCCCTAGAGGAGGAATCCATAGGCAGAGAAGAACAAGCATATCGAAGGAGAATGATGGGCTGGCAAGAAGAAAGCATAACTGGAGAATATACTGTTTAAAAAGAATTGCAAGAATCCGTAAGAAAAGAGGTTTCACAGTCAGAACAATTATCACTTATTCCCCCTCTAGATCCTTACGAAAAGCCGTGCATAGAAAAGGGGAGTCATTGTTGGACTCTCCTATAAAAAATGTGTCTTATTTTCTCACACATCCACATATGTCTCTGTTTGAGATATATCCAACTTTTGATACTAAGAAACAGTTTTCTAGACTGGATAATCTGAACACATAACAAAACTTCTAGTCAAGAAGAAATGATGGTAGGATTTCCTGCTCTTTCAGTGGAGTTTTGAATGATGACAATACCATTCTCAAAATGGTACTTGAAATAACACGTACTGTAGTACCGTATATGTGAGCATAGGGCTTCCCAGACGTGTAATATGAAAGAGAGGCATTAAGAATATTGAATGTTGGAGTTGCACCCTGAATCAGAGTCAGAGAATTGTGAAATCACAGAAGGCTTGGGCTGGAAAAAACCTTAAAGATTGCCTATGTCCAACCCCAACAGGACCCCATCCAACCCGGCCTTGAACACCTCCAGGGATGTAGGACAACTCCAGGACAGCTCCAGTGCCCCACCACCCTCCGAGTAAAAAA
Source organism: Oreortyx pictus (assembly GCA_036925125.1). Taxonomy (NCBI): domain Eukaryota; kingdom Metazoa; phylum Chordata; class Aves; order Galliformes; family Odontophoridae; genus Oreortyx; species Oreortyx pictus. Next base: position 80,382,711 of record JAUPFR010000003.1, on the reverse strand, counting down.
TTTACTCCCAGAATCTAAATGTCTCTCTTTTAGTTTAAAATCATTCCCCCTTGTCCTATCATTATCAGACAGTGTAAAACGTAGATCTCCATTTTATTTTCAAGCTTCCTTTAAGTACTGAAGGGCCAATAAGGCCTTTCAAGAATCTTCCCTTTTCCAGGCTGATCAAGCCCAGCTCTTCAGCTTTTCTTTGTTGAAGAGGTACTCCCTTCCCTTGATCATCTTTGTGGCCCTTCTCCAAGAGCTTTATGTCTTTTTTTGAGTTGGGAACCCCAGCCTTGAACGTAGAACTCCAGATGGGGTTTCAGAAGGACAGAGGGGGACAGTCTCACCCTGCTTCCAAATCCTGAGGTTTGGTGTTGGCTTCTAGTCGCGCAAGAAGTTTTATTCTGTGCTATCAGATGTCTCGAGGTGGAGTCTGAAAAAAAGGTCCTTAAGAAGCACACAGGAGAACTGAAACGTTATGTCCGTCAAATAAAGCATGAAGTAGAACTGAGGAACACACATAGGAGACAGTATTTGAAGACTGATTGTATCATATGCAGGAAGGACAAATAACAAGACAGATGCTCAGCTTAGAGTCCTGAAATCAGAATTCAAAAAAAAAAAAAAAAACCCGCCCTGAGATAAATAAAACGCAGCTCTGTGACTTCAGAAAAGAAAACCAAAAGATGCAGCAACAGAGGGTGAAAGACCAAAAACAAAACCGTATCCTGCAGCTTGAAACTGCCAGATGGGAAAAGATAGAAGATAAAGCCAGAAAATCATAGATAGCTAAGGTATAATTTTGACTAATGCAGCACTGTAAGCATCATTAAGAACCTAAAATGAATAGAGTTCCTAACAGCACTCTCCACACTAAGCTTCAGATATAATCACCACGTATGGCAAATGACACTGGCCTAGTATTAAATTCCATTCCCATAATAACATTTCTAAACACACATTGGTAGAAACTCAGAAGTTTTCTTTCAAGCACGTGCCACGCTAGGTTTCATAATGTAGTCTGTATTTTAATACTAAAGAAAATGTATGAAATAAATACAAACTTAACTCTGAAATGTATTGGTTGGACTGTTGCAGTTCATCCTAACAATTCTCTTTACCATTCATCATAGTTGATCTCAGTCAAGACACTACAGTTACTCAGTTAACTCAAAGGAAAGGCAGTGATAAACTCTTTGCTAAATTTTTGTTCTCCATCTGTTTAAACATTGTTAATGCTCCCCCTTTTTTTCTCTCTCTAGGACAGAGATGATCTTTCTACCACTGAACATAACGCAATTAATGAAACAATTTCTAAACTGCAAGAAAAAGTGAAGAACCTCACCTGTGAAAAGAACACCTCGCAGAAAAAGATAGATCTTTCTGAATTCTTGGGGGATGTGGAAATGAGTATGGAAATGGGTCTGTCCAGCTGATGAAGAAAGGGACAGCAGTCCACAAACATAGAATTCTTAGTAATCCTCTTTACTGGACTGATTATGAAAGTTATTTATTTGGTTCACAGTGCTTCCTTCACACTTTCCATACAGTCTTCAAATTATTGAATGCTTGATTTTGATTTTGTCCAGTATTAGAAAACTATATTATGTCTATCACAATAATGTATGTGGAGATTTAAATACCAGATTTGTAGGTCACTTCAGAAGCAATTCAGAAAAAAAGCATTAATTATTTTTTTTTTTTTTTCAGAAAAAAAAGCATGGATAAATCTGTGACTCTAGGCATAAACTTGTTAAATTAGCCACTTCTGAAAAGTTTTCATCATAGCGTAAGCCAAAATTAGAATATTTATTTGCACTTGTAATACACACTTAATTGGGAAGATCATAAAGAATTGATTCTCCAGAGAGACCTAGAAAGGTTCAAGCAGTAGACCCAGGAAAACCTCCTGGGGTTCAACAGAGCCAAGCGCAAGGTCTTGCACCTAGGTTTCAGCAAGCCCCATTATCAATACAGGCTGGAGGAGAGAGGGACAGAGCACAGTTCTGCTGAGGAGGATTGATACTGGTGGATGGCAAGCTGGACATGAGTCAGCAATGTGCCCTCACAGCTCAGAACGCCAACTGTATCCTGGGCTGCATCAAGAGAAATGTGGCCAGCAGGTCAAGGAAGGTGATCCTGCTCATCTTCTCCACATTGGTGAGACCTCAACTAGAGTACTGAGTCTGGATGTGGCATCCCCAGTACAGGAGAGATGTGGATCCTGCTGGAGCACATCCAGAGGAGGGCCACAAAAATCATCCAAGGGATGAAACACCTCCCCTGTGTGGACAGGCTGAGAGTTAGGGCTGATCAGCTTGGAGAAGGCCCCAGGAAGATCTGATAGTAGCCTTTCAGTAACTAAAGAGGGACTGTAAGGAGGAAGGGAACGGACTCTATTGTAATAGGCCAAGGGGGAATGGTTTCAAACTAAGTTAAGGGAGATTTAGACTGGACTGGATATAAGGAAAAAGATTTTTTTTTTTTAAATGATACCAGCATCTGTTCATTATCTTCATAGAATCACATAACCATAGCTTTGGTTGGAAGGGACCTTAAAGATCAACTACTTCAAATCCCCTGTTGTGGAATCATAGAATTACCAGGGTTGGAAAAAAAACTCCAAGATCATCTAGTCCAACCATCCACCTACCACCAATATTCCCCGACTAACTCATCCTTTGTACAATATCTTGAGTACCTCCAGGGACAGTGACTCAAACACCTCTCTGAGCAGCCCATTCCAGCACCTAACCACTCTTTCAGATAATTTTTTTCCTAACATCCAACCTGGTGCAACTTGAGGTCATTCCCTCCAGTCCTATTGCTAGTTATGTGGGAGAAGAGGCCAAACCCCCAACACACTAACTTCCCTTCAGGTAACTAAACAGAGTTATAAGGTCTCCCCTGAGCTTCCTCCTCTCCAGAGGAAAGAATCCCAGTTCCCTCGGCCACTTTAAATAAGTCTTGTGCTTTGGACCCCTCACAAGCTTCATTGCTTCTCTGGACACACACCAGGGCCTTGATGTCACTTGTAGTGAGGGACGCCAAACTGATCATAGTGCTCAGTGTGCAGCCTGATCAGAGCTGAGTACAGAGGACGATTCACTGTAAGGGTGGTGAGGTACTGGAACAAGCTGTCCAGAGAAGTTATGGATGTCCTATCCGTGGAATTGTTTGAGTCTAGACTGGAAACATCTTCAGGCAACCTGGTTTAGTGGGTATTATTTTTTCATTTCTCACAAACACATCTAAGTTAGTCATGTTCATTGAACGCAACAGCTCTCCATTTATTTGTATCTGGTAACTCTCTAGAGAAATGCCTTTCTCAGATAAATTAGGGAATCTCTATGTATTTGGTACAGTTTCACTATAATACAATAACTAATTTTATATTTCCCAGAAACGATAAAATAAAGAAAGTACTGACTTCCAAAGAACTAGTCAGACTAAAACTTAACAGATTTCAATAAGAGTTCTGTGTTCTGTAATGTTCCCTAGCTGGAAGCAGCAGACAGGACTCCCAGACCTAAGGTTTGCAATACTAGTACTCTCTGCTCTCATCAAATAAGTTGATCCTTCAGTTGTACCACCTTCATAGGTTCAAGTGGGCAATCCTTACTAAAATCCATAATTAATATCTATCACACAGTCCTTTTGAAAAGTCCTGTAGTATTTAATAGGAAATAAGTCTCCCAATGCCATACTACTTTAAACTACAAAAGGTAATGAATAGTTAACCCTCAACACAACTATTTTGGAAGCATAGGACTGCTTTTGTTGATACCAATTAAGCTAGCAGTAAGGAACTTCCATTACAACTAGAACACAATTTGGCTGGGCAGCATAATGAAAATTGAATCAAGACCCAGATTGGAACCTGTCACAGTGCAAAACCCCTCAGGCTAACTGTAAGAAACGAAAATGATGAAGATACCCGAGTGGAAGTTGTCTCCCAAATTCACAAGAAACAGGTTATAGACAGATCTATGAATTAAAGCTAAGTCACATGACTTCAGCTAATAGGTTTCATTTCCTACCATGTATGTGAACACCCCCCAATGTAGTCTGTTTCCCCCCCAAAAAGAGATCAACAACACCCACAACTTGCTTTAATTATTCATTTAGTCTTACTCCTTTCTACTTTTTTAAAATTATACATGGTTCACTGGGGATAGAGAACGTGGCACAGAATTGCAGCCCAATAGATATTGTAGCCCTGCTACAGCACCGCAGTCTGTGTGAGACAGTGTTTCACTAAAGCCAGTTGCAACATAATAGAAAGTACAGCAACAGTAGCAGGGTGACACAATCCCAGGCTACAGCAAATGAGTACAAGCCCCAGTACAAGGGTTGTAGGCACAGAAACAGAAGAAAAAAAGCCACTTACAATTAGAAGGTCTCAAGACAACAGGGACCTGCAGTGAAACACCCTTGTCTTCACAGCCAATCCTTAAATAAGGTTTTGGAAGGGGTGGATCCTGGCCCCACTCATTCTGGTCACTCAGGTGCATTGCACGCACCTGAGCTCCCCTGGGTTGGCCCTGCCTTCCCACCAGGTGTTCAGTCACTGGTTCAGGCCGTGAGTCAGCATCTCCGCTACGTGGGTCAGCGTGTCTCACTTATTTTCACGTGCTCTTTCTGTTAACTCCTTTCTCTGCTCCCACCACATGTGCATTCAGTGAGAGCACCACACAGGTTAACTGGTAACAGCACGATAATTTAAGTTGAATGGAAAGGAAATGTAAAATACAGGTAGCCACTGCTTGAAAGATACAGGATGTTTCAAACCAGGCTGTGCTAAGCAGAACAACTCCTGTAGCCTGCTGGCATTTGCTCATTTATTTCCCCCAGGCAAAAACATTCGGCTACTTCTTCAAAAAGCCGCGACTGGTTAAGTCAGATGCGTTTGGCCAAAGATGATGCTAAACAGAATAGAAACCTCCGCAGAATGCAAAGTTCTGCTGCTGAGTGGGTGTTTCTGACAGAAATGTGTCTGTAGCAGTGGATGGCCTCCGCTTTTCAAAATCATGCTTCAGCCGATCCTGAATGTTGTATTGCTGGCATGCTTAAAGGAAGAGTGGGATAAAAGCCTCCTAGAAAGGCCGCGTTTGTTGCTGCTGCTTTTTATTTGCAGGCTCGGAATGGATTCCATCAGAATACAGCGGGAGATGCCACCTACCGCTGCGGAATGCCGCACACGCACGTACGACAAACTCCAGTTACTGCAAAACACCGAACGCAATTAAGCACTGAGGGCCCGCGCAGCAAAGGCGGCCGCCCAGCGCATGCGCACGAGCAGAACCGCGCAGGCGCGCGGACCGGCGACGTGTGCTAAGCTCACGTGACCGCGCCGCTCCTCCTCGGCGGAGCCACGTCCGCTGCGGCGCGGGGCGGGGCGGTCCCGGTTGGAGGCGGCCGCCATTTAGAACGCCCGCAGCGCCAGGCGCGGGGCTGCCGGCCTGCCGCCGCCATGAGGAGCGCGCCGCGCCTGCTGCTGCTCGCCCTGCTCGTCTTTCCCGCCGCCCTGCTGCTCCGGGGTAGCGGCACGGGTAAGGAGCGGGGAGAGGGAGGGAAGCGCCGTCGGTGGGGGCGGCGGCGGCGGCGGCGGCGGCGGCGGCACGCGGCCCTCCCCCGCCCGGTCCCGTTCCGCCCGGTCCCGTTCCGCCCGGTCCCGTTCCGCCCGGTCCCGTTCCGCCCGGTCCCGTTCCGCCCGGTCCCGTTCCGCCCGGTCCCGTTCCGCCCGGTCCCGTTCCGCCCGGTCCCGTTCCGCCCGGTCCCGTTCCGCCCGGTCCCGTTCCGCCCGGTCCCGTTCCGCCCGGTCCCGTTCCGCCCGGTCCCGTTCCGCCCGGTCCCGTTCCGCCCGGTCCCGTTCCGCCCGGTCCCGTTCCGCCCGGTCCCGTTCCGCCCGGTCCCGTTCCGCCCTGTGGGCTTAAATAACGCGTTCCTCCGCGTCTTTGGGTCGTTGCGTGTGGTCGGGCGAGGACTTTCCGGTGTACTCCTAAGAAGTTTAAGGGAGGTGGGGGTTTATTTGATCGTTTTCCGACCGTGACCCGTAATCGCGAAGCCCTCGGTGCTGGCCAGGGGGTTTTATTCCACGTCAGGTGGTTTTAATTCCACGTGAGAGCTTCCGAAGTGTTTGTTTAACGCGTGTACTCAGGGCAGCGAGCTGTTCCAGGCTTGCGCAATGCCGTCGTCCATTCATTTCTGCTCTTCGGTTTTTGGAACGCGAGAACAACAACAGAACTTTGCAATCTCCTGTACGATAGGATCACGGAGCTCGGAGAAGACCTGTGGGATGGTCTGGTCCGGCCCCCGTGCCTGCTAACCGCGTCCCACGGTGCCACATCTGCACAGTTCCTGAGTGCCTCCAGGGATGGTGGCTCCACCACCCCCAGGCAGCCCCGTGCCGCTGCCTCACCACTCTTCTTAAGCCTGCGTTTTTCCCACTCTTAGTAGAAGTTCTCTGCCTGACACGTGCTCTAAATACAGAGAGAAATCTGTCCTGTGGCTGCTGATGGATTCAGCCCTGTCTGCCTTGCTCAGTATTTGAACGTACGACACAGCACCAGAGGAATGCACTGCTTGACTGCACTTATCTTGTCCTAGGCCGGGTTTCTTTTCTGATGGGCAGTCCAGCTCTGTTAGCACGTTAATATACTCATCTATCAAGGAGACTGTATTAAAACACCTTCTTAGGTCTGAAAGCTTAGTGTGAAATTGTTTTATAATTGCCTTTGAAAGTGTGGAAGTGCAGTGTCCTGATACCAGCAGATGAAAAGGGCAGGTAATCATTTACCAAGCTTGCTGGTCCTAAAAGAAATATAACTCCCAAAGTTACATTACCAATAATAGCAATCACTTTAGATTTCATGTTTGTAATGATTAAAAAATGATGCATTTTAATAGCTTTAATGGCAACCTGGTTGCCTTCTGTATACCATATCAGTTTTCTGCTGGCTAAGAAGGTACTGAAAAGCTTTTGTTCTTGCATCTTCTGTAGGTTCAGGTTTATTAGCTGCAGCTCAAGATGCTACAGAAGATGAGGAAGCTGTGGAAGATACGGTAGTTGAAGATGAAGATGATGAAGCTGAAGTTGAAGAAGATGAGCCTACGGACTTGGTAATTGTACACGAATGTTTTTTCATAAGTAAGAGTCTGACTAAAAGCGCTTGAAGATGCGTAGTTAAACTGAAGAGCTTTGTTTAATAGCATTGCTATTTCTAAGTAGCTGTTTCAGAGTCTTCTGTTAGGCTCCCGTTCTGCTTGAAGGGCATGACTGGGAGGGAGAAGGCTTGCATAGTACCAATAAAGACCCAGTAACTGTTCTGTGATTCTGTTAGCCTTATTACTGCTTGTGAGCTCGTGGCTGGCCAGCTTTGCTAAGTGGTGGAGGATTTGCTAGGTGTTCTCTACTGATAGAATTCACTAAGTAACCTTGCGAGTGTAATTTAAAACAAGCAATATGCAGCTAAGCAAGGTACAAAATGGGATCCTTTTTTGGCAGTTTGTTTTGTATGTCAGTGAAGCCAGGTAGTTTTGCATAGCACCTTGAGCCTGGCTTCTTGACTTCAGTTCTGGTTCAGGGCTTCCCAACCAAATGGTGCATGCACAGCTGATCCAGTAGGCTAGATTCTGCTTCACGTGGTTGTTTTAGCTGTGAAATCAAATAGTATGACTGATTTCAAATGAGTTGATTCAGCAGACAGATCAAAATGGAAACAATCTTGTTTTCATTTGATGGAGAAGGTGGTGACTCCTTGATCTCCTCTTTTGGATTTTAATTGTCAAATTAAAAAGTCATCGCAAAGGTGAGCTTGAACAAGTGAATTCGTAAACTCTTTGCTCCAGAAATCTGTTCCCAAGGGAACATGATACTTCTTAAAGTTGAATACACTTCGGCTGTAGTGAAAATAATTCTCATTTGCCTTACGGCTAACCATGATTTCTAAGCAGAATTCTAGCTTAGTGATATGAGTAATTAATACTTGAATTTTAGTCTTTTCCTCCCACCCCTGAACGAAAAGCTTACTCTCGTTTTCTGGTAAGAAAACTTTCAATACAGCCAAATGCAGCTGAGTTTAGTCACTGCGTCAATTAGAGAAGGATAAATGCTAAAAATAGTGCAGATCAAATCTAGAAGGAGAACAGACTTAGTGCTAATTCTGCAGTGGCAGGAGTTGGTGCTAATGCTTGACACTGGTTTGACACCCTGATGCTATGTGGGATTCTCATAAAACAAGCATGGTCTTTGCCTTCACTGTTCACTGTAGGATTTTTCAAAAAAGTCTCTTGTCTTAGACAGAAGAAAAAGAGGAAGAAGACTTGTCAGGAGAACCTAAAGCCTCACCTAGTGCTGATACAACAATATTATTTGTCAAAGGTGAAGGTAAGAGTCCTGTTCCCATCTGCCATTTTCTTTACTGCGCTTAGAGTTTGTTAATTAAAACAGTGAGGCCCTTAAAAAAAAGAATAATAAAAAAGGGTCTGACTCTTGAAACAGGGACTCTGTATGCTGTATGGGAGTTTTTAATAGTTGAATATTCTTGTTTCAGATTTTCCAGCAAACAACATTGTGAAATTCCTGGTAGGCTTCACCAATAAGGGTACAGAAGACTTCATTGTTGAGTCCCTTGATGCTTCATTCCGGTACCCTCAAGATTACCAGTTTTATATCCAGAACTTCACAGCTCTCCCCCTGAATACAGTAGTTCCTCCGCAGAGACAAGCTACCTTTGAGTACTCTTTCATCCCTGCTGAGCCTATGGGTGGCCGTCCTTTTGGATTAGTTATCAACCTCAACTACAGAGATGCAAACGTAAGCATGATCTTGTAATTCGCTTCAGTGTTTTTAGCTGACGTGGAAACATCTGGAAGGAACTGCTTAGTCAAGTTACTATTTCTTCAGGCTGTGAATGCCTTTGAAGTCTGTAAGCACGTCAGTAGATGCATTGGCATGCTGTCTGCACCCTTCCCAATATATGTACATTTTATGCTGTTTATGTTACAGTTACATTAGCAGTGGAAGCTGGAATGCTTTTCCACTGTGTAGTAGTTTTCGTTTAAAAGAAAAAAAAGCTTTCAGTGAAACTTGACTTTCACTTTGTTTTTCAGGTTAGGCTTTGTTAACAAACTTAACAGCCTGAATCCCATCTGCAGACTTGACTTCATGAGCAAGTGAACAGTGCAGCATTAGCTTCCTTCTTGAGTTTCCCCAAGAACGTGGGAAGAGCTAGAAGCTGTATGCGTCTTGAAGGAAATAATTTAAAATGTGGAAACTTTTTTTTTATAGGGTAATGTGTTTCAAGATGCTGTCTTCAATCAGACGGTTACGATTATTGAAAAAGAAGATGGACTGGATGGAGAAACGTAAGGAGGCAGAAGATAAACGCCTAGTTGGTGTACCAAACAAGTTATTGAGGAGGGGGTGATGAAAATGGTTCATACCTTTGATTTATTGAATGTTAGGTCTGCTGTGTGTTGCTGGTGGTGTAGAAGGCATTTGTCTGTTGCAGTCTTGACTGAAAATACGAGCTTCTTCCCCCAAGTTAAGAACCATTAAGAAGACCTCAACCAAAAGGAACTATTGCGTGAAATCATATTTGCATAAGTGAATAAATAGTTCACTAATGCTTTTCCAAGCGTTAATGCAGTCAAGCAAACATACATCCCAGCATCTCGAGCCATGGTATTTTGAAAGAATTACTGCAGGTATTAGATTTCAGTTCAGCATTAAAGTTAGGGTTGGTTTCTGAAATCAAAGCCAGAATAATTACTTAATCGTTAACACCTAAGTTGCAGGTTCATTTTCTCCCCCCACACCTACAGTATGGGTTGGGAAAGATCAAATGGGAATGTGGCCGAAGCTAGTTCTAGTTTCTATCTCTATTTATACGTTTCCTTGTTCAGTTAATGACTTTTAATGTTTATCTTTAATTTTTTTTTAAAGGATCTTCATGTACATGTTCCTTGCTGGACTTGGTCTACTCATTATTGTTGGCCTGCATCAGTTACTAGAATCTAGGAAGGTAAGCGGGGTGTTGTCCGTGTAGGTAGTAACACAAGGCCTCACTGTCAGGGAGGAGGGAGAAGTACTAATTGCTTCTAGTGTTCAGTGGTACAGGTAGAACTTGAGAGGACATACTTGCAGAATTAAGATTGTAAAGATGACTGGGCAGGTCTATAGAAGCTTTAAAATAACAACTGAAGGCTTGGTAGGTTTCTTGCCTGGCACTCTTTATGCCTGATCTTTATTGTAATACTGGAGTGGCTGAATGTAGAGCTTTTGTTACCTTCCAGTCTCTGGATGTGTGCAGCTGCTGACAGAAAGCTTACTGGGTAGACTTCCTCCTGCTGGCTTTAAGTTTTAACTGAGGAAAATGGCTGTCCAGTCCTTAGTGCAGTTTTATGAAGCTTCCTATGGAATTACTGTTACTTAGACACTATTCTTCAGTGTTGTGTAAAAGAATGCTGTGCCAATCTATTAGGCATAACAATATCTGGCTTGGGTTATTGACAGCTACTTTTTCATAACAAGGGATAATGAACTCGTCTAGGCGTGCATGAATCTTAATATCTGCATCGAATGACCATTGTGAGTGTTAACACCAAATCGAGGCAAATAAATTGCTAAACGGGCAGCAGCATCACTTACTGACTAACCCTGTGTTTGCCTCTTAGTGAAACAGTTTCAATTTCTTTATTAAAGAACCACTGATCACTTGTACTGTTTGTGCTGTCAGAACACTGTCGAAGGCAAAAACCTTTTCCTTGAATTTTCAGAGAAAAAGACCAGTGCAGAAAGTTGAGATGGGAACATCAAATCAGAATGATGTTGATATGAGCTGGATTCCCCAGGAAACTTTAAATCAAATAAGTAAGTAGCCACAAAATGAAGCAATCCAAACAGTTCACCTTGACAAGTAGCTAATACTGATTTCCTAGAACAAACACACATGTTCTAGGGAGTGAGAAACAGTCTGAAGCACTGGGCTTAAGGGTTACACTGTTAACAGCCTGTTCCTGTACAGGACAAAGTTGTCTGGTTGATAACAGTAATGGCAGTAGGTGATTGTTTTCACGCTTCGTAGCCTCTTTTTCAGCAGTGACACCAGGATCTCAAAACAACAGCAAAATACCTGCAAGTTTCTGTAAGTTGGTTGGCAGCTCACCTAGAGACTGAAGTTCTAACAAGCATTGCAGGGTTGTATTCACAAAGACAAGTTAAACTTGGAATTTGTGTTCTTTGTGTCCAGAATGACTCAATTTTTGCTCTGGAATGCCAAAAACAAAGCTAGTATCTGATTTCTTTAAACTGTACTTGTTTGAATTTTTCTAACTTTTATTTCTTCTGTTACTGCTTTCCCATGGCTTCAGTGCAGAGTAGAAGAGGTGAGGCAGATTTGAGTGCTAAAGAGTGGAAGCTCTGAATGTATTGTCAGTGTGATAATCAGGCACGGATAGAAACCCTTCTTCCTGCATGCGATCACTGGTGGTGTGGCATGAGCAGTAAAAGATTGCAGAACAGATGCATAAAACCATTCAAACATTTCTTTTAATGCATAAAAGGTCATATGCTTTTAGACATTAATATGGTACGTGTATGTAAAACCTCTGGTTATACTGTAGTGGTGTACTGTTGTTGAAGTATTGCTCTAACAGTTGCCAGACCCCCTTAGCTATAATGTAGTGTTCTGCCTTGGTGTGGTGTCAAGCTGTTGTTGAAGGAGGAATGAGCCTCAGTTTGGAGTATAATAGCTTCATAGGCAGATCTCTCTTCTTAGGTCTTAATCCACATGAACTCCTATCACTAAGTAGGCTATTGCTGGCTGGTCTGAGGTGAGTCAGTCTCACTTCAAACAAAGCACATTCTAAACCAAAGCAGCTTTTCCCTTTGCAGCAGCTACCTTTATTTTACAGATGCTCCAGTTTTGATTAAATAAGCATCTTGGAGCGATCTTACTCTGACAGCTTCATGTAGTACAGAAGGCCTTCAGGTCCTAGGTCCTGCACCCAAGTTGTGACAGGTGGTTATGAATTAAGTTTTTTTGATTCCTTATCCCTTTTTAACTGTACTAATGTTACATGGGTATGAGGACTTGTTTTTCATGTGGAAAATGCCAATTTTCTTGTATTTTCCACGTGAGACAGTGGAATAACAGTATAAAAATCCAGGCTTACAAAGTCTCAGTCTAGCAAGGAATACAAGCTCTGAATGCTAAACCTCTGAAGAGCAAGCTGTCGTGAAATAGCTTCATCTTGTCAGTGTTTGAGTTCTACCCTCGTGCTCCTTTAAGCTGAAGGAGGTTCATCTCTCGGTAGGCTAGGAAAAATGAGGGTTAAGATTTTAATTGTGATTGTCTTTAATTCCTAGTTAGGCTAAATTAGGACTTTGCACTAGAATGAAAAACGTGGCCTTTGGGATCCTCAGAGGTTCATGCCTCCTCTGTCGAAGGTGCATCAGAGTGTACTGATTGCTTGTGGTGGCGTGATGGCTGCTGGGTGGCTGCCCTGTGTGGGATGTGTGACTGCAAAGTGACACCCACACGATTGTGTGCATGGTTTCTGCACTGGTGTGATTCTTTCCACAGCTAAACACTTCCGGTCATTTATGAATGCAGAAATATTTCACGTAAGGCGGAGCTATCTAAAGGGGGGAGGGTCTATCACAATCTTCAGGCAGGTGAACTAAAACCAGCAGTAAGTCATTCATCAACTCTCTGCAGGTGTAATTATTGAGCATGAAACTTTTGCTCTAAAACAGCAGAGCACGCAGATCCATCAGGAGAGTGTGGGTTTTTTGGTATAGTCATGGATGGTTTAGTAATTCACGCCAGAATTGCATGTTACAGAATAGGTTGCAAATATCTTCTAACGTTCTTTGCTTTTTTTGAAGCATTGAGATGCTTGAGCTGGCTTATTTCATCATGCATCTTGCTACAAGGGCAGTGTCATGTAACGACTGACATATGAAGGAGGTGAGACAGCTAACGCATCTGCTTTTCTTCTTTCAGATAAAGCTTCACCAAGGAGGTTGCCCCGCAAGAGGGCACAGAAGAGATCAGCAGGCTCTGATGAGTAAATGTTAACTAGTGCGACAGTTGAACCTTTACTAATCCTGCCTGTTGGGTTTTTTGGATTGGAGTAGTGCAGAGGCCGTATCAGCATAAGGAAAATACTGCTAGACATTTGGACTGAACAGTTTAACTGAATGGTGTTAATATTACTGAAAACGCACTTCTCTTTTTATTAAGTAATTGCTGGGGGGAGCCAATTAAGACTTGTGCCTGTGTGTGTAAGCAGTTGGTCTTAACAGAACCACGTTACCCGAAATGTGCCTTTAGAGTTCTTCCGAATGCTGGCTTGTCATCTGAATACTCAGAAATACTTTTTCCTCTCCCCATAATCTGAATGTCTAGTGACTTAACTTGTCTTGATTGTATCCTGTCTGTATCAGAATCTGTATACGTTTTTCTTCTTGGTAACTTGCTCTCTCTTGCACACACAGACCCAGGTTTGTGTGGCCCGTCCTGTTCCAGACACTCATCATCTGGATTTCTGCATAGTTGGCATTCTAAAGGCACAATTGGGTGTAGCTGCTTGTAGTGGTAGATATTTTGCTGCTGTTTTGACCTGGGCATGCAGTGACTTAAACATCTGAACTTACCTGCATAGATGTTAGGACAACTCTTACACGGCAGCGGAACTTGTGAAGCATGGAATATGTGTGCTGAATTGATATTGCTACATAAATTTTTTTTATACCCAACTTGTTAAATGGTTATTGAGTCATTCCCTCAGTTTAGGTGTTCTCTATGTAGTGGTACCTCTGCACTGTTTACCCAAGAAATTTGGAATAAGCCAGAACAACTTTCCAGTATGTTCTTGGTACTCTCACAAAGACTCAGATGCTGTCTGTATCGAAACATGTGGGATTTTCTTCAAGCTTTATGTGGGGCAAAGACTGTGGGTGTATTCCTTGCACTTGAAATCGAACACGAAAAGCTCTTGGCTTCAAACAGTCTTTTTAAGTGACCAGTTAGAATCAGCCTTTGCAGTTGTTAAACCTCTTAATTTTGAGTTGTCAGGTTGGTCTGAGTTCAGCTTTTTATCACCCTGGCTTTCCCATTGGAAACAGTATTTCCATTGACTGCATATTGCTTCAGTACTTCCACCAGGAAAGCTGTATGTGGCCAAGGTGGGATTCCTTGTGGTAGGCACAATTCACACAGCTAGCAGGGATGCAGCTGTTGATCTGGACTTGTAACTTTGAGGGGTGGAGGGGGAGGAAAGCAGATAAAGCAGAGTCATTTTGCTCCTTGAGAAGGCTCAAATTGTTTCCATCTCAGTCGCAGTTCTCTGTGTCTGAAGGTTATCTGGGAGCTCGCCCGGTTCAGGGAAAGGCACTGATTTGGGATGAGGATCAGGAAGGGGAAAGAAATCACACGCAGAAGTGCTTTTGGATCTGTACTTGTTTTGTAGGGACTGAGCTAAGCCAACAAGAGTCAAGCAACACTTACAAATCATGTAATGTGTTGGAGGTATCTAAGCTCTGAAGCTGCCTGATGTACTCACGCTGTCTTACTATACAGAGTGCCAGAGTGAACTGCAGAGATGTTGACTCATCTCTGTGTGGGAACTACAGTGGGAAGAACAACCCCCAGTCATGCTTTCATCAACTTCATGCTATGCCAGTCCAAGCAGAATTGTTTTAATGGAGAAGATTGCTGAATGATCCCATGGATCACTTTGCAAATTGAGTAACTCTCTAACAGCTGACTAAAAGAGCATACAAAAGTTTGCCTTTCCTGATGCCTCTGTGGCAGGTTTACGAGTCACTATTCAGTCCTGCATTGGTTCAGCAAAACGTTCATGTAATAAATAGTTTGTATGGTAAAAATCTATAGCTGTTGTGGGGACTGAGACACTCTTATTTTACCTCTTGTTCCTTTTGGTGGATTATGCATCTCAGCTGAAATCAAGGTGGGTTTTCTGGTTTGCCCCCCAGCTTCTGGGAATAGCTAGTCTTAAACTGCACTCAACTTCTCCCAAGATTTCAAGATTGGAAGCTCCTTGATAAGACTTAACAAGAATTGCTCTAGATAAAGTGGGACTCCAAGAGAAAAAGCAAAGGATTAGAAGACAGGACAGCAGCTCCTGGTATCCAGGTTCTGTTGCATCAGTAAGAGCTAAACTCTGTGAGGGAGTCTTGGAGCAGGTTAGTCCTTCAGAGTCTTACACTGACCAGAAGTTGAAATAGGACTGCAGCACTGTGCTTAGATTAGAAAGAAGAACGTTAAGCTTTCAGCTTTCCTCTCTGCACTCAGTGGTTAACATCGAAATGCTTAAGTTCTGAGCAGGGAAGAGAAAGCACTACACTCAGCTTTTATGAATGAGAGAAAGTGGTTGCTGCACTGTTATTTCATCATGATACTTGAATTTTCTACTCAGTTTTGAAATATCACCTGTGGCTAAGCTATTATATTTAATATCATTTTAAATGCCAATAAATAGCTGAGTATGGTATAGTTTCTGTTATTCCAACATGGATGGCAGTAGCAGTTCTGCTTGTGCCTGTGCTGCCCCTTCACTTCTGGTGACACAATGCTGGTATAATCCAGCATGCTCTCATCAGCTGAGTTCCTTGCCATTGTTCTGTCCCATACCTGCTCACGTGAGGTTATGAGGAGCAAGAGCTGAGAAAGATGTGGATTTCTTACTAGGAAGAGATGCTTTCAGACTACAAAAGAAATTATGGCCCTAGTGTGAAAGACTGCTACTCATTTCTCATGTTGCATAAACTAATTAGAAAAACCATGAAGGTTTCACAAGGCTACCTGTAGGGTAAGGAGAAACGCCAGCACTGCATTAAGTTTTATGTCTGCATTAATAGCAAAGCATTCATTTAGCTACATCTGAATTGCATTTGATGCCTGTAGTCTTCTGTACTGTCTGTGAAAAGTTCTTCCCAGTATCATCCAATGTGAGAGATAATAATCAAGGCAGCTTAATTCTTTTGCGTACAAAACAGTTCTGTTGTAGGCTGTGGAGCTGAGTGAAACGTGGTAATGATGGCCCTACTTGAGCTTATTTAGAAACGGGTGGGCTCAGTACCTGAGTGTCTTTGAGTGTCTTGGAATGGATGCAAACTAAAGCATCACTCACTGTTTTTATTCCTGGTACGCATGGTGCTAAACAAAATGTTGCATCTGAAAGCTCTGAATTTGGGGAAATAGTGGGAAAAATCAATTCACGTGGGCTAGCTGTCGTGTTTCTCAGTGTGCCTGGTGTGCTAGGCAGCAGTTAAGTCTGCTCTTCCTTCTCTGAAGGAAGGACAGCACCTACCTCATAGGAGTGACCGAGGGCTGTTTAGGAGTGTTTTCAAGCTACTTGAGACCTGCACAGCATGCTTCCATAGAGCTAGTAAGACATGGCACTGATGTAGTGCGATGGCACCTACACAGATTTATGTTCTGTCAGTTCCTTTCCCTCCCTGGAAAGAGCTGAGCAGCTTCAGTAATGCTTCTCCTAAACATGCAGAGGAATTGCAGTTAACTTACAGGGGGAACGAAGCCAGAATGAATATGTGCTCGTCCAGATTCTGCAGGAGCTGCTAGGTGGGCTTAAGTTCTCCTCTCACACTTCTCCATGCAACTTTAAAAAAAAAATTCCCTGGGGAAAACTTACTAATCAAAGTGATGCAGGTGATTGTTCTTGTACACACAATCAACAGAGCTTGAGAATGACTGATTGTTTTGGATGATTAAGTTCAGATGATGTATTGCAACTGAATTGTTAAGTTAACCAGCAGGTGATGTTCTCATTCAGGAGTGAGATCAGATCTCTTCAAGTGGCTGCAGCTATTTTGTAAACTTGAAGTTTTCTTAGCATCTTGTAGCTGTGTTTTTTGTTCTTTTTTTTTTTTTTAAATAAAGCATGAGTATGGCACCAAAAAGCCTGAGTGGTACTTTGGGTGCTCCCTTCTTGCTAACTGACCTTTAGTAGCAAATGCTCAAGAAGGATGGAAACAGGCTGTGCTTGAAAAGCTGCTCTGCAAATCCATTTGGAAGAACGACAAGGAAAGTATCTGTGGCATTCTGAACTACAGACAGATGTTAGAATTAAGATTCCTTCTGAAGAAGACTGTGGGTGTCCCTGAGAAAAGTCATTCTTTAATCAGTTAATCAGTTAAGCATGGAATAAGCTATAGGAAAGGATCAGTTAAGGTGATTAAAGGCAGCTGAAGCACAGGGTGCTAACAAGAGCCTGTAGCTGCATCAGCCATCAGCCAAGCTAACACTGCAGGCAGCAGTACTGAAGATACCAGCTGAGGGAGGGATACTGCATGCAGGCAGAGGGCAAGGCTTCCTGGAAAAGGGGCAAACTAATCTGTAAGCAACGCAAGTTTGATCAACCCACTACTTTATTACAGCTTCTGTGTAGGTATAGATTCTCACTAATGCTGTGACAAAGCAGTCAGTATCAAAATCTGTTTTCTTGCTCATCCTTCGCTTTGCTACTTGGCTAGCTGCAAGTCATTCAGGCCCTGTAATCACTCACTTCAGGGCTGATTCCTGCACTGCCGTGACGTGCTGGGTGCCTGTGTTAATGGAGGTCCCTGCAGCAGAAGGCAGTGTCATTCACTTACTGTACACTTCCTGTCCCTGTGGGGGAGATGCTGGGAACCACTGCCTCCCTACAAAGCCAAGAGTGAACAGAACTGATAATCAAAGGGTGATTGCAAAGCAAGCTTTTTCTTCCTTCAAGCACTCGACTTCAGTCACTTTCAGAGTGTATTTGATGGATCTCAATGCCTAGACATGAGCAATAGTGCCATCTGTGCTTGGCCCCTGCTTCTAAGATGCAGTAGCCACTTCCAAAACTGGCACTTGGGCTCTCCCACTCTGTTTCTCACCTACTGTTAGGTAGGGCAGAGGCTGACTTTTCACCCCCAGAGGTTGGGACTGCAGAGGGATAGCTTGGCTCATGCTTGGCAGAGGAGCAACCTTGTACAAAGAAGCATAGATGCTTTCCAATAGCCTTGATTCTAAAATAATTTCCCTGCTACCTCTCGCATCCAGCTGGCTCTTACACCACTACTTTCATTTTGTCTGAGTTCACACATCAGCCAAGCAGTTCTAAGGGAAACAAAGGATAGAGTGAGACTCCATGTTTGTGAACAAGTATGTTACCTACTTCCAAGTTCTCTGTCTGACTTACGTTCTCTGGCAGTCAGGAGTAACCAACTCCCACAGCTGAAGTCTATCTTTCTTACTCTGAAGAGACCTAGATTTCTCTAAATCTCCTGTTGGTATCTCTGTTTTCCACACTGGGGTCATGCAGTTGTTCCAGTAGCCTGTCCTCCTCTTTCCCTTCGTGTTTCTTGTCTTGGTTATACATTTACACTAAGCACAGTGCAGTACCTTTCCAGTGTCAGAGCATTCACATTAGGTAACCGACTGGGGAAAGCTGAAACTTAACCTCTTTCCTCATTGCTCAACATCTGTTCAGCTCAACATGGAAACCAGAGCTTGCTCTATGCTCACCAAGTTCATGCTTTTTAATTAACAGTGTGAAACAAAAGCATCAGAGCAGAACAGAAAACTTGGGTGTTTTCAAGGGACAGAAAGAGCCAACTGCTGTGTTGGTTCACTTAGCGGGAATCTAACAAGAAAGGGAGGAAGTCTCGAAGCACTCTGCAGGCATCCATTAGAAAGAAAAAGCTACAGTGAAGTAACATCCCCCTGACTTACTGCATACAGCACGGCCAACACTGTCACTGAAGTAAGAGATAATAGAAGTATGAATTCCCTAACACCCCTAACTAGGATACATTACGCTTTTACTAAAGCCACTGTTTGCCTTAGAGCATTCTTGGTCTTTCAGAATGACAAATCCCAGTTTGATTTGTTCCCTATTTTGCAAGCCATGCCACACAGGGACCAGATCCTTTCCAGCACAGCAGTATGATGGGCTGTGACCCTGTAACACCCTATTGCCCTTCTGCTCTGTGCACCTGAGAGGTGAGGATAAGAGTACTGCACAGCAGCTGCACTGCTACACAACAGTGAAGTTGGGCTGAGTTATTCTGCCTCACGAGCCCTGCTCTGGGCAGGGATCTGGTGACAAACTGCAGAAACATCCCCAGCTGCTCCATGAAACACTGCCACAAGGAACCCTGGGAGGTGCTGCTATCGCTTTCAATTAAGTACTCAAATTAAGTGCCTTTGTTCTTAAGTAGGTGTCTTACAACTGCTGAAGAGAATGGTTTAGTTCAGAGAAAAAATACATTTCTGAAAGAGGCGCATTCATCCAAAGCAATGCCAAATGCATTAAAGCAGTGGGCAGCTCCACATCAATGCTAGAAATCCATTCAATACACAAGCTGCTCAATTCTCCAGATCCATTCCTTTCTTTCATCCCTCGACCCTGGCAGCTTTTTCTGACCAGCTCAGTGCATTCTCTGTGTTTAATGTAGATGTGCTTGAAGGCTGCTGTGGGTTTTAGCTCTGTGAGATACTGGCAGATAACAATCTGGACAGGAGATCAAAGTTAAACCAGCTGCGTTGTGGTGCAGGCTCGCGATGGGTTGCTGTGTCTGCACAGACAGCTCTGTGCTTTGGTTTACTCCATCTGTGGAGCCTAACTGACCTGATATATGTAACCTCAAATCGTGACAGGCTTTAGTCATGTTAGCATCACGAGTCATAGAATCGTGGGGTTGGAAGGGACCTCTAGAGATGATGAGTCCAACCCCCCAACAACTGATGAAATCAGGTCTTGGTCACACAGGGCAGTCCTTGACTTGCAAACACTTAGTGTTCATTGGTTAAAGCAAACCTGTATCTCACAACTAGCACTGTCATCACCCTGAAGGAAGTGTAAATAAAAGTCACACCCATATATATTAAAAAAAAAATAAATCAGAATTCTGCTCCCAAAGCCCTGGACCTCTTCTTCTCAGGCCTTTGGTGCTGGTGGGACATGGGATCATTCAGCTGCTACCTGAAATGGGTCCACAAGAAGGACTGCAGCAGCTTCCCAAATGAAGCTGAACTGAGTGCGGGGGAGAAGCTGCCAGTTCTGCGTACATACATACACAACTCTTTTTGTGAGTGCAACACCACAAATGAGCATATTTTGTTGTTCCCCTTGTTGCTGCCACTCCAACTGTCAGCTAGAACACATCGTGGCCCTGCTGCAAGGCACACTTTGTCCCAGCTTTCCCACAGCACACTACTAGCACAGCTACAGGCTAAGAATTCCCTACTTGGAGTCAGCCCACAGCAGCACTGGCCTCAACCACATTAACCACTGGCCCTGAGAACGCGAGCACAGGTTGGGCCTTCAACAACAAGAAGCCATTTCTCCAGCAAGTGTCTCTCTTACTTCCAATGCACTGAGAACTGACATTTATAAGCTATTTCACAACCCCTTGCTGAAAGGCATCAGCGGAGCTCAAATAATTTCACAATAGCACATTGCAAATGACCATCATACAGGGTTTCCTCATGCATTACTAGCAGCTTTACCAAGAGGCAGATCTGGCAGGGGGAAAATAAGCACGGCAAAGGAGAAATCTGTTTCGAGCTCCTGCTGTTCAGAGGATTGCCACAAGGCTTTCTGCCGTGTTTCGCTTCCCCAGAGAATTCAAGTCAGCTTCCTCCTCTGTTAGGCACCCCCTCAACACCATTATGTGCATACAAACATAAACATCACTTACCTGAGGTTCCAGGCAGCCAACAGCAGCAAGGCAGACACATTCCCACATCACATAGGCATTCCACTCTGTGCAGCAGCCTCCTTCATCCCGTGCCCTCCAGACTATCCCAGAGCAGACTGATATCCTGAAGTCTCTGTGCTGGCCTCTCAGTTCTCAGCTCCTGGCAGCTGGAGGCCGCCTTGCTCCACGGGACTGTATCAGAGGAGCTACATGGCTCCCAGAAGCACAAACTGTGACCTAGGTTTCTTGCTGAGCAAGGATATCACAGATACTAGACAGCAGTGAGGGGGTAGAGGAGCTCTGGGGAGAGCCTGAGGCCTTGTATCTTGCAGGAAGCCCTCAGTCACAGCTCAGCTGTAGAGCAAGTTGTGTTCTTCACAAGCTTTCGGTATCCTTCACAGGCTTCAGAAGATGTAGAATTTCTTTGTGAAAAGTCAACTCAGAGCGTGAGCTAGAACCCAGTACAGCATTCCCCGTGCTGCTACAGGAAGGAGACCACACCTACTCCCAGAAATAGGGACTGCTGATGGGCCCTGGCAGCACCTGGGGCTGGTCTAGCTGCAGCCCTCGCACCTGGTAAAGTTGGGGGAAGATCCTTAAAACGCTGAATTATTCTGCTCTCAAGCACTTCTCCTCTTACTATGCCCCACCCCAGTCTTCTAGTAAGTCCTGAAAACAATTGTGCACACCGCAGGACAAACAGGTCTGCAGCTTTTCACGGGACTGAAGGCACGTGCCACCAGGGTGTGGTACTGCTGGGAAGGGAGGTTTCACTCAGCTAAAATCACATTCCCCAGTAACAGCCCTCAGCTGAGGCAAGATGCCGGGTTGGCCATGTTGAGAAAGGCCAGAGCCTCGGGCCATGCTCCGTGTCCCGCTTTGGGACAGTCACCTCAGAGCAGCACACGCGTCCCTCCCGTGGCCTACAGCCCACGGCCCCCTGCCCATGGGGTGGGCTGCCCTGTGGTGGCAGAGGGCTCTGCACCCTGCAGTGAGCATGGGGCTGCTACCCCTGAGGTGCATTGGGAACTAGATTTTCTGCCATTTTATTCCCTCAGAAAATCTTGTTCCCATCCCTCTGTCACAGCCGGAGGTCACTAGGAGCCGCACCTCACCAGATTTCCTTTCTGGTGCAGTGCCCTGCTGTGTTTGGTGGTGAGGAATCAGGTCCCCCCCGCAGAGCACTATGCATGGGGAGCTGTAACTGCTGCTGTGAGGGTGCCGGAGGCTGGAGGAAGGAAGGCAGGAGCAGGGCATGCAGTGCCCGCTGCTACGTCTCTAACTCTGACTCTGGTTCCCTTCTCCGCCAGAAAGACTCATCCCACCAGGAATTAAGGAGACGCAGGTACTCAGCTGCTCTGTACTTCCCTGGCCTCCAGAACTGGATACGCAACTCAGACGATTCTTTGGCTCACCGTCCTGTGAAATGCACTTTATTTATATGAAAGCACAAGAAATGCAGCTAAGGCGGCTCCGACAAGCTACAACAAAGGATTTCTCTTTTTGTTTTTTGTTTTTTCTTTTGACAATCGCACGTGGTTTCCTGAAGACTTCGCAGCCATAAACACTCATGCAAAACCAAAAGGAGGATGGCAGAAACCTCCTACTTTTACGCAGAGAAGAGCCCGGCACCTCTCCATCACTGTGCCATGCTGCAGGTGTGGCCGCAGCTAAGGGAAGGCCGCGCCACTCCAGCCCAGCACCTGCACGGCAAAATCAGCGCCAACATCAACTCTTCTGTTTCCAGTTGCTATTTTAAGAGCACGCCCTCAAAGCAGAGCACCATTTCAAAGAGTTTTGGCTACCAGAGAGCAGAACGGCAAATGCACGTGGTTGCCAAAGTGCGGCCTCTGGCTTGGTCCAAGTGAGGGAAGAGAAACTGCAGTGCCGCTCCGCGCTGCCCTCCAGCTCAAAACCAAGCGCCAACAAACCCACAAGAAGAGCCACGTCCACTTTGGAACCTGTAATTTTTAAATATAACATTTTATTGCTTAGATGGTTTGATACAGAACAACTTTTATTTTGAATTTGGAAGTACTGTACAACTGAATAAAAAGAGGAATAAAAGTACCAAAACAAACGTGTGATTCTCTGTTCATGTGGCATAAACCAGTCTTGTACACAATTCGTAGCAGCAGTTTAAGTTCCCTTTAGAAAAATATGAATTCTACACATTTATTACTGTTTCCTGTATGGGATGAAATCACTAGGATTAACCTTCCTTCGTGGGGAGAGAAGAGAGAAAGGAGACACACAGAGGAGAGAGGAAATTACGAATCATTCTGAAAATGGAATCAGACTCACGTAAGCCCCGAAAAGTTATTTCAGAATCGCCTCAAACAAGGTTGGCTTTTTTTTTTTTTTTGTTATTTTTGTGGGTTTTTTTAGTTTTTTTTTTCTTTTTTTTTTCTTTATTTCATTTTGCGCTTTCACAGTCAAGTGCTCAATGTAGTGATTGAATTATCTCCATGTTAAGTCCATTGCAACTCAGGCAAAAGAATTTCAGAAGATCCTTTCTGTTTGTTTGTTTGTTTGTTTCGTAAAAGCCCTGAGAGAGGAAAAAAAAATAATAAAATAAAAAGATCCAAACAAAAATCGTATAGAGACAAATTAGCTGAACATGCAAAACTAAAGCCTAAGATTCACCCATAGTTTAAACACATTATAAATTTCACAGTTTAATATTGGGGGGAGGAGGGGAAACAACAAAAAAAAACCAACAACGGCAACAGTTCTCAGTCAAACTCAACTAATAAAAATGTCAATAAGATGTGGCAAGACCTTATACTCTACTAGGATACAGATAAAGGCTAAATAAAGCTTTAACTCAATAGTGATTATTGCTAGCAGATGTCCCGGCAGGCTGCTGGGAATTCATTACGTGCTACATCGTTCTGCAGCATATAGTTTAGTAATGGCTTCTCCCCCACAGTATTGCGCAGTTTAGTGTGGAGAGTTGCAAAAAATAAAACAAAAAACAAACAAAACCCCCAACAAAATGACAGCAACAACAACAACAAAAAAAACCAAAATGAAACGAGTAAACAAAAAAAAAAACCCAAAACAAAATAACAAACGACAAGAACCAAAAAAAACAACAAAAAAATACCCCAAATAATAATAATAATAATTATTATAATTATAATAGCAATAACAATTTAAGGGATGCGTGAACTGGTTTTAATTAAGTAGAATGCACCTGGGTAGAGCTCTTAGTGAATCATTGGTTCTGACTGACTCTCTGGCGTTAGCTTCGTTTCTGAACGGGTTCAAACATCCCTATTTTAAAAACAACCAACCAACAAAAAATAGAAATCACATATACCTCAAACCATTTCTTTTCTTATTCTATTTGCGAGAATATTACTCGAGAAAAGTTTCTCTTCCTTTGAATTCCAGACAGTTACATTTCGGTCTCCAGAAACTTTCGGAGAATTTTTAATATAGATATAGCTATATATAGATATATATTATATAATATAGCATGGGTCCGAGGCCCACGTCCTCCATGTCTGATGAAAGCGGGAAAAGCGGATCTGCGGGGTGGGGAGATCACAGTGCGGGTTGGGGCTGAGTGGTGGCGCAGCACAGTGAGGCTCCGGCATCGCTAGTATGGCTCTGTCTGTCCCAGAGGTCATGACTGAAGGACAATTAACAAACAACAACAACGAGAACAACAACAACAAAAACGCCACCCGCTCCTGAAAGCGCGCAGCTACAGTAGGAGACATTTCTCTTAACCCCTTCAATACTGGCGGCTGGAGCGGCGCCTGTTGCCGGCAACGGGAGCCGTCCGGAGAAATTCCAGCTCCCAGCATCAAAGGGGTTAAATTACTGATATGAAATTTAGACACACACCTCAAGTCTTCAAGCATCAACCCCAAAATCTCAGGAAGAATTTCTTTCCTTTTTTTTTTTTTTTTTTTTAATTTTATTTTATTATTAATTTTTTTTTAATTTTTAATTTATTTCTTTGTAACGTGTCTTATAATCCGTAGTTTCATCACCAGTAGTATTTCCTTGCTCCAGAACATGACAGTAGCAAGATGTAAGGCTCGCATTTCTCTCTTGCTCGCTTTCGACTGGAAGACTGAGTCACTTTGCTCCGAAGGGACCACGGCTGTGATGACAACCTGCTGGCCTCCGATTGACTCTCCGGTCAGAGGAAGGGTTTCGATTAGAGTACAGTAGAAGAGCTGCAACATAGGAGGAGGAGTCGGTGAAAGCTTGAAGTCAAAACATGTAAAGAGGGGGATCCAAGCTGCGTTACATGTCTGCGTGGGCAAATATTGCCCATTGGTTTCTGCTGACTGCAGAGACGAGCAAACTGAGGAATTTATAAAATAATTATAAAATAATAATAATAATATACTGAAGCAAATCAAACATATATAACAGCGGGTGCATAAATTTCCATAGGTTACGTTGCTATGTAACTCTTCTCTGTATACGCACTCAGTCCACGACGGCCAGAAGAAAAACCCTAGTATCTAGAACACCATTTCTAAACGCTGAAAAGTGGAAACAAGTATGAGGTTGAAATTCTTCGCGCTTCCTGCTTTTGGCTCCAACCACTCTGAACACCTTCGGCTGCCACGCTGTTAATGCTTGGAACAGGCTTAACGCTCCACCGTGTGGCAAATGTGAGAACATCTACTGAGAAAACAGAACTCGACGTCTCGCCTGCGTTTTCTCTCGCTGTCCCGAATGAAATTCACATAAATTGCTTCCAGTTATTGGCTGTGGTATCCAAGGGCCTCCCACCCCACTGCCCCATTTCCAGCTCAGAGAACAAACACAGAGACTATCAGATATACAAGACCAAGCTCACACACACCAATACAAAAGGTAACATTAATGCTTAAATGAAAAAGGTCCTCTCCAAATAATTCATTAAAATATTAAAAAAAATCATTTTTGAACAAAAAAAAAATCTATTATACCAAAAGATCTAATAAAGTAGTAAGGCACTCAAATCAGTATACACTGTAGTCTCTTGCATTATTATACTGAAAGGCATATGGCACTGCATCCAGTCTGCCATACTCTCCCCACAGCTGTAGGTCACTCTTCTGAAACGAGACCCCGGAAACCTTGCTCTGCTGGCTTCAGTTTGTGCGCTGGGACGGGCCCAGCCTCCTCGCAAGTCATTCTACCCCCAGGAGCTGAGGCGTGCTGTCTGCAGAGGCAAGAATGTGATTCATGGGAGACTTTTTGTTGTGCATCTCCAGCAAGTCTTGAATGAAACCCGACGGTCTTTCAAGCTCGGAGCTACCCCGAGGCTCCTGGTCTATTGCGGGCTGCTTCTGTGCGCTCTTGGCGGGCTCCACGAGGCTGGCACCGGCTCCTTGCCCGCTCGGCCTCTCCTCTTCACAGGGCACGTCCTTGGCCGTGCTGGCCAGGGACTCCTTTCGGCTTCTGGTGCTGGATGGGTGGCTGCCAACAGCCCCTGCGGAGTCGCACTCGTTTTCTGAGATGGGGTTGGTGCCACTGTGGCTAGACTCATTTTCGCTGTCATCCCCACACCTCGACTGGGTCTCCTCCTTGTCGCTCTCCTTCCCGTGGTTTCGAGTATTTTTGACTTTCTGGTGTATGCGCTGGTGACGAACCAGGCTGTGCTTCAGAGTGAAGGTCCGTTCACAGGTTTGACACTTGTACGGTCTCTCGCCTGGAAGGGAATGAAAATACGAGGTCAGCTGTCAGGTCACAGACACACCTCCCTCTTGTTTCAAGCAGCAGCTTAAGACGTTCCACACTGGAAGCTCAGTACCCTTCATCGAACTTTGGAGATCCTTCTATGCAGGCTTTTTGCTTCTGTACTATCATGGTATGCAAGCAGGTATAAAGGCCCCTGTCACTCCAGAAATACACACGGGTTCTGCCCCTTCATAATTTGATGAGATTGGATTACACCGTGCACTGGTGTCCAGTAGAGCCTCATATTCCTTGTGGCTCTGATGTGCCAGGTTATCAAACCTACACAGTCCAATAAATCTGATTTTCCCTTTCCTCCACTTGGCTGGAGGCAGCGACTCTACAAGGTGGGTTTTTCATCCCACCTCCTCATATCATCTCCATGGTCACACGGTTTAAAACCACAGGGTAGCAGCACTCTTATCTTCACTTTTGGCCCTGCATGAAGGAGGGAAGACTACGAGCCCCAGGTGCTTGTTAGCATCCCATCTACAGCAGCCCACCACGGGGGCTCCAAGTTACAGGCCTTACTATATGGAGAGAGAGAGCAGATTTGAGATAGAGGACACTGCCCCGACCCGTGGTTAGTAGAGCTTAAAAATGGAACCAAACTGAACGTAAGAAAACATCTCCTTCTCCTAGATACTGGCAGATTTGCACATATTTATTTACATAAATGAAAGAGAAGCTGTCGTGAACTGCTCTTTACGGAACAACTACCACTTTTTTTGTGAAGCAGAAGGACAGCACTGCTGTTTCAAAATGGAAAGAGCAGCTAAAAAAGCCAAACATCTTAGGAATTCACAGGGACACTGGAGGTGTCTGTTAGCAGTGGTCAGTGCTTACTGACCAAATGAAAAACACAGAATCATGAAATAACAAAGGTTGGAAAAGCCCACTAACATCATCTTGTCTGGCCACCAACCCATCCCCACCATGCCCACTAACCACGTCTGTCGGTGCCACATCCACTCATCTCCTGAATACCTCCAGGGACAGTGACTTCACCGCACCCCTGGGCAGCCTGTTCCAGGGCCTCACCATTCTTTATGAGAAGAAATTTTTTCTCATTATCCAACTTAAACCTCCCCTGGCGCAACTTAAGGCCATTACCTCTCATCCTATCACTATTACCTGAGAGAAGAGGCCAACCTCTACCTCACTATAACCTCCTTTTGAGGAGTTAGAGAGAGCGTGTGCCTTGGGATGCTGTTACAAATCTGTTGATGTTCCTCAGCCTGCTGGAGCTCTACTCTCGTTTCTGAAGCACTTGAAAGCCCTTACAGAAACCTCTTCACACCTGTGCAAGAAACGCTACTCTCCAGACAAAGTTTTTCCACTCACTTTGCAACCCTAAGCCTCAGAGCAGCTGCAGAGCTGCTCCTGTGCTGTAATCAACATGGGATTTGCTCTGCTCTCAGAACCACTTTTTGCAGCTGAAATGTTTCAACAGTTTCCTCAGCATAAGCTCCTTGAAAAACAAAGCTGACAAAACTGCCCCCAGCTCTTGGCCAAGCACGGTGACCCAAGATGCTTGCAACCTGCCACCACTGCCCTGCCAGCCACAAGGAACAACAGGTCCCACGCTGACGACTTCATCCTGCGTTTCTGGCTGCCATCGCTAAAGACTTCTCAGTGGTACAGTTCCATCAGGACACCACCAGTGTGGTGTAAGATGGTCCTAATGTCCCTGGAAAGCATGACACCTCTAAGCAAAGTTTCTACTTGCTGTTGACAGAGGACAGGGCTCCAGCCCTGTAATTTCAGCTAGCAGCTTTTCTGGTCAGCAGCCTTTACCTACTCCCACCCCTGGGATGCAAATAGTGCAGCTCACCCTGTGATCGGGACCCCAAACCTCCCCCCCAAAATAAATGCCAGGGTCAAGGAAACATTTCAGCCTGACTGCCATTCGGCAGGCACGCAGTGTGCCAGGGGTTCCTTGCACACTTTAGAGTGCCCCAGGAGCTCCTCTTCTGAGAAACAGTATTCCAAAAACTTTCTATACTCGAGTTAATCATAGTTCACACCAAAGTACAGGCAATATCACACAAAGACAGCATTCTGCCACGTATCTGAGTGGATGGGAGGGAGAGAGGAAAGTCAACCAGTACTGAGTCAACCACAGCACTGTGACAAAATCCGCATCTGAGAACACATTACCAAAACTGTGGTGGTGTTTACATTTATTACATTTGAATAACTGACTCAGGTTTCTGCTCAACACCTATTGTACGTTTTCCTATGACACTGACATCCATCAGTGTCAGATATGAAGGAGAAACAAACAGCAAAAAAACCTGACGTATCGATATGGTCTGCGTATCTTAGGACACACAGTATGGGAATCACAGGCCCACAACAGTGTACCATTTAGGTCTAACGTTCAGCATTTTAGATATTATAGTCTGAATTAGTATGAAAAACAGCCACAAGAGCGGGAACCATCCCTTGTTTCACTCAAGCTTTGAGTCCTCAGTGCTGGATGAAAACTGTCCATCTTTGCACCTGAGCAGTCAATTGCAAGGGTAAAAAGTTTGGTGAAGGCACTAGTCTTTGGTGGAGCTTATTGAACATCCTCTTCAATTACCACACAAATATTTTGTAACCAAAGCTGACGACAAAGATACTGTCTTCAGCAAAAAGCATTTCAAAAAACATAAAATGCCCAACTGCTCCGTTTTCCCACATCAGAATAGCCCACTGAGAGGTAGAACACATCGTTAACGAGGATGCACGAGTAATTCGCTCTTGTGCAGGCTCATGACATCATCTCCTTTGCAATGCACTGCTGAAATGTACTGCATAAAGCAATCCCTAGTGCTTTAATTACTGAGTAATCAGACAAAGATTTTACTACCTGTATTCCACATTCTCTGCCCAAGGAAGAGCAGAACGCAAACTGCAGCTGTGCTTTTCACTCAAGCAAGAAGGTCATCACCAGCATAAAACCAATATCAGGACCAGATAATTGGAGAAAACCACATGCTCTCTCTGAAATTTCACTCAGAAATGGCATTACGCACTGCAATGTTTTTCCACTGCTCATCAAAATACTGGGAAGAGGTACAGCCACACACACGATGGGAAGGGAGAGAGAAGCTGGAACGTGTGGAGATCTGCACATCTGTCCTAACCTCCAAACACTGTAAGCAAACACGGGGGAAACCTGTTTGGGATCTGAAGATAAGGTGGTGGTGGGACTAATCCTGCTCCTATAATAGGCTCTGTGCGCAGTACGGCAGACTGGGGAAGAGACGACACCTCGCAGCTACCTCCAGGACCAAAAGCAGTGTCTCCAACTTCACGCACTAGCAGTCACTGTGCACCTGCAGAGCAGACACATCACAGTGGTGGCAGATGTGCTCATAATCTGCTCTGCCCTGAAATCTCCTCTTACCTGTATGAGACCGCATATGTCGCGTCAAATCTTGCAGAGACCAGAAACGCTTGTTGCACACAGTACAGACTTTCTTTCTTTTATCTGCTTTTGCAGTACTCTTAGCCTCATCAGTCTTTGGTATTTTGTCATCACTGCTCTTCTCAGTGGACTTTCTCTCTGCGCTTTCCCCCTCAGAGATGCTTTCGCTCTCTTCATTCTCCTTTCCTGTTGCCTCACAGTCCAGAGGAGACTCCACTACCTTCAAGTCCATCGGAGACTCTTCCTGCTCAAGACCGGAGTCCTGCATCGAGGGAGCTCCTGCATCATCCTGGATACTTTTGCTTTCATCCTCACTGCTCCTTTCATCCTTTCTGTCCTCACGAATGTGGGCCTTTTTGTGACGGCTAAGAGTGCCAGCAAACTTGAAGGTTTTGCCACAAACATCACAGGCATGTTTCCTTTCAGTCTGAGAACTGCTGCCTGCGCTCTGGTCACTCTCTGCCAGCTTGAAGTCCATTAATTTGCTGGCAAAATTGAGGTCAAGACTTTTGTTACTTACAGAATCTTCCTCAGGGCCCTCTTCATATTCATCTGCTTTCTCTTCGGCATCCTCTTCTGCTGGAGGGGAGTCAGCCTTTTGCTCCTCCTTGGGGCTGCACTCGCTCCCGGGAAGCTCGGTGACTTCCTCTGGCTGTTCCTTCTCGCAGGATGTCAGGTCCAAGACTTCACCCCCTGTAGCAGGTGTCTCCACATCACACTGGCTGTCTGCAAGCAAACAGAGAGAAGCTTTCAGTGGGACATTCTCCACTAGCTCACAAGTACCAGCGGCGAGGCTTCACAGACCCATAAGCAGTGCTGCTGATCAAGTGTCCCAACATCTGCCTTCTCCTATCTGTCACCCAGGCCAGTAACTTACAGCTGAAAAGAGATCAAAACACCACAGAGCCAATCAGAAAGATGATCTGTTACAAAATGCTTGATTTTCCAAAATAAACTCACATCCTTAGCAACTTCTTGAGATGCAATTGCTTTTACCAGAGAATACAAATGCTGCAACACTGAAGAGAAGTTCAGGTCACTACTGCTACTGCGCCACACACATGTATGTCATCTGTATACACGTGTACAGAATATGGATACAGACTGAAGTAATACACATTCTCATGTTACTCTAACTGATAAATCTACACGTGGGTCTTTGAAATCACCTGGATTTCACCTGAAAACAGAACATTAAGCCAAGGAGCAGTAACAGGAAGCATCCTTCGCTGTTTCACCTTTCTTCCAACAAAAAGGCAAAACACGTCTAAGATGTCCACCTCAGTGACATTCTCTGTTCCTCTACCAGTCTGTCCCATTACCACTGCTAAAGACACAACACGTTCAAACAACGTCAAATGAGTAAGGCAAACAAAGGGGCAGACCTGTTACCTCCTCCAAGCTCCAAACACTGTAACTAAAGTGGAAATAAGCAGGACTGAACGTGGATGCTCATGCTGACGATGCTGCATGGCATGCAACTGCATCCCATGTGCCACCTTCCAGCAACTGTTCCAGACATGAGTTTAACAAGGGAAGTCAAAACTTTCCTTGCGTGAAGTCCTTCCCTACCTCCTTCTTTTGTAATTTTAGAATTTTGGTAAGCAAGGAGTAATCACAGAGAGCATGGAGGTAGTTCACAGGCAAACTGAAGTTCAAATGTAGCTTTGCAATGTAACTTGCATCGACCTCATCTTCTTAGTATCACCACAGAAACACCAAGGCTGGAAAAGTCCTCCGAGATCATCCGGTCCAATTGCAACTGATAATCAGTGGCCATTAAACGTATGTCAAAGCTAAGCAGCATTTCCAGATTGAGAACTATCACTTAATACAGCATAATCCTTGACACATTTCCTTTTTTTGGGGAACTCTGGGTGGGGCAGAGTGGAGGAAAAGAGTGAACTGTCAAAAAATAACAACAAAAAAAATCTTGTATTTTAATCAAAACAGATCAGTTTATATAGACTGGTTTACACGAAAGCTTTCAACAAAGTTAATCACTCATCTAACCACTGAAATGCTTACCTACCCATTAAAACGTGCAACTATGCCCTACGACTGTGCCCTAATGGATGTATAATGTTGGAGAGATTGAGAATGTGGGCATCTGGAAAAAAAAAAAAAAAAAAGGTCACCTACAAGTTCCCTACACATCAGCATTTGAATTCTGCGTTTTGACTCATTGCTTCTTGCTTGGATAAACGAAGGTAAAAAATTTAAACAAAGTTATTACAAACGTCAGGAGGCCATTTCTAAAAACCCAGCTGAAATCTCGAAGCGTAGTAACTAAGGGGCAGCACTGCTTTACAGCTCGGAGAAACGTGAGACGGGCGTGGATGAGAAGCAGGGGGCACACACAGCATTCTCGGTTACGAGCAGGCAGCAGGGTCTTGTGGCTGATGTTGCAGGCAAGGCAGTGAAACCAGAACCCAAACCCAGGCCATGTCCATACAGGGGAAATGTTTTAAAAAACAAAACAAAACAAAACAGAGGAAGCACTCCTGTGGGCTCCTGGCCTGCTGCCTTCTTCCACACATGGCATTCCGGGGACTGAAACAGCACATCTGTGTCTCACTGGAAATGCTTCAGCTTAGCCCAAAAGTTTGGATGAAAGGAAGGATTAATGACGAGAGACGTGACTCCATGCTGCTGCTGAAAGGGTTCTTGTCCTTGCCCGCAGCCACCCACTCTTGCTCCAATCTTAGCGGTGCTAACATTCACACACCACACAGCAAGCAGGGTCTTTTTCACCCCAGTGCAGATTTGGGGTGAAATATGGATTTGGGGTGCACAGGAATGAAGTGACCCCACCATCACTGCTCCAAAGACAAAAGGGAAGGGAAACTACAGAGGATTTTCCTCCTCAGCAGCCCTTGGTTGCTGCTGCCAACAGAAACTATTTGTGAACAACGGATGAAAAGACAAAACTGGCAAAGTGGGTTGAGGCTCAGAGATTTTCAAACAACATCCATGGGAAGCACCTGAATGGCTGCTGCATCCCAACGCTGGTGCTCATCCTAGCAAGATGAGTTCCACGGGTGACGTTAAGGAAACACTCCTGTGAGGAACTGTGTGTAAGGTCAAAGGAAAACTGAAAGCAGAATGAGCAGGAGGGTTTTACTGAGAGATAGCACAGGACAGTATTAGGATGGAGAGAAGTATGAGCATGAAAAGACCAGGATGGAGGGAGCTTCTCTTCTGTCACGCTAAGAGCCACACTCTGTAACTCCTTGCTGCCCAAACACAAGGCAGCAGACACAGTTCTTCAGACAGAAACTATCAGGAGCAATGTCGAGGAGGGGAATATGAACCAGAAGCATTCCAGGAGGGAAGTAAGAACCAAAGAAGGCCAAAACCAGAATGTTCATTTTTAAAACCCCCAAACACAAAAGCCTTGTCAACTTTTCAGTTCAACGTGCTGCATATTGTGCATTATTTTCCACTTTTCCCTTTTTTCCCCCTAACTTTTCCTTGCAGTGCTTTAAGCATTTGCACAATGTATTATTTTTTTTCCTTCAGGAGGAAATAGTTCAATTAATTATATTCAAACTCCATCTCCTTTTTATCTCCCTTCTGTGCCCTTCCCACTTGTACTCCCCTCCTCATGCAGCTGGCCCACAATCACATTTTCATGCGGAAGAGAGACTGGCTCTGCAGAGCAGGTGATATTGCCTTGCCAGCACAGGGTAAGGGATGAGGATGACATGAAGACTATGAAGATTAACCACCAGCATTCAGAAAGGAAAAAGACTTGAGACACCGACAGCATGGATGTATATACTTTCTCTTCCAAAACTGGCTTACCACCACAGAATGAATGCTTCCAAAATTCAGTTATGGACTTGACCAGGAGTATCCTAAGGTGTGTATGGGCTTGTGTGAGCGCTCTTCCTTCCCACCTGCACCAGCGAGGCCTGCTGCCTTTCTTGTCAGGGAAGAGCTTCACAGGCTCCTTATGAAACTACATGCATATCGCAAAATGGCAGCTCCTGACTAGCCGAGCTACTCTGTGGTTACCCCCAAGCTGCGCGGTTGGTTTCACAGCTGGTGAAAAAGCAACCTGCTTTGCACAAAACCTGACTCTGGGGGTGGGTGAGAACCAGCCCGCTCTGCTGCAGACGAACTGGAAGAGCAGCGCGGGCAGGCGTGTGGGAGAGAGGACTGGCGCGAGGATGGCCTCAGTGGTGCCTGGTGTGGGGCTCCTCCTGCAAGGCCAACACTGCTGCTTTCAATTTGTTTACAGGCATCCTTGCAGAAAACCTTGCGGGCCACACTGAACGCTGTATGATACAGGGGGAAGGATTCTAACCAAGCCTTCAGATCTGGGCACACACTCCTGCAAAGGGCCTGAGCTCCTCTCAAATGGGTCACTCTTGTTTCCAGAATTGGTGGCTCCGTGATTTCATTGGTACATCATGCACGTCCACTTCAGGCAGGTGCCGTTTCTGTCTCTTCCTAAAGCTGAAAATGCTCTTCAGTCTGCTTGTTATCCCACAGATAGTTACACCTGGAGAAGACAAGAGCAGAGCTGCCCTTGCCAAGGCCCCTGCCCACTGCCACCTTCTCAGTGCCTGCACCACAGTTTAGGTACTCCTAAACCTCAGTTTTAGGAGATGGCTGGGAGCTGAGCACGTGTCCCTGTCCCAGAGGAGCACCGTTTGAGTTCCTCTGAGGTAAGGACACAAAGGTTTCAAGGTTTATTGGAGTTAGCTATGACACGAAGCTGAAGACTATGGCAGATGTAAGGGAGGGAGGGGACCAGCAGGGACCCTGCAGAGGAAGGCAAGGAGAAGCTGCAGCTCAGCTGCTACCTCTTCAATGTCTGGGAAAGAAACAAACTTCTCAGGAGATATATTCATAAGCAAAACCTCAAGGTCTCCATCTGAGAATGCAAAAACTTTCCCTCCTGCATGAAAGAAACCACTATATACTTGTAGCCAAGATCATTTTTTTCCTTCAAACTGTTGCAAGAAAAGTGTTTTGATGAAGTCTGTTTACAATTCAAGCTGAAGGTTTCAGTCGGCCCGGTCAGAACAGTCCACTTCATCTTTTATAGATGGCAAGAAAGAGGATGAGAAGTAAACTGCTTTCCTGTACACACAAACACGATTGTCCAGAGAGGCACTGAACATGGAAAGTTTCAGATAAAAGAGCAGATACAGATCAAGGCGGGGAGGCCGCTGGTTTGCTTCTGCTTTCCTGTGTATGTCTTTCCCCTGGAACTATGGCGGAATAGAGTAGAGCTTGAGATGCTAAGGTGTTATTAGATAAAACAGGGTGTTGTTGTGGAAACAATTTTGCGACTTTAAAGCAAGTGTTTATTGCCAAACATTCCTGACATCCCCACAGAAGTGTCAGAAAACCCATCACATAAATAATGCTCAAAAGCAGAGCAGACAGAGCACTGGAAATAAATGTTGGACAAGCAATTGGCACTACCAGTCAGATGAGCTGATGATTTACTATTTTCCCTACGTTAACTGAAATAACCTCAGATTTTTTTTCTTTGTTCACAACAGATGCAGCCGCCACTAGGTGGAAGCAGCTCAGTAAGTTTGGTACTGCTCACACAACGCTGCTCCCACTTAGGCCTGCACCTTGGAGAGTATCTTTTCAACCAGTGGAGTCAACTTGCAAAGACACGGGGGTTACCTCTGTCCACTCTTATTGTAAGCACACATTCTGCCACCTTCACTACATCACATTACATCGCACACAGGGTTAAATACTTAATTAGCCCACGGTTGAGGGAGCTTCAGCTGTTAGTCACACGACTCTTGAAATAAAAACATTAGAAGACAGATGACTTTAAAAAGAAGTGTAGAGAATTTGTGTGCATCTGGGGAAAAAGGAAAGGATCTGTTCTGGAGAAGAACTAAAACCCTGGAGAAGAGTAGCACCGTGCTGTTTGCCTTTGACACAACCTACGGCCCCCTCCAGGACCTTCATGTGAACAGTTCAAGTCACCAACACAAACAAAGGCACTCAGGACTAGTTCTGACTGCACCTAGCAAGTGGAAATCTGCACTGAACGGGGGGAAAAAGGCCCAGAGACTTTTGGTTCACAGTGAATTCTCCTGTCCGTCAGAAAGGGGGTTTTATGCAGAGTCATACATCACCTCCTCATATCTTCGACACAACTGCTCTGCCATTCAGACCAACTTCAGTGTCTCCTCTGTTTGCCACTCACTCCTCTGCCAAGCAGCTCTTGCCCTGCTGTAAGCTACAGCTCTGGAGTGGCTGTTAAACTTTGCCTGACACTGAAACTGCAGTTTCAAGCCCTTTGTCCTCTAGGAAATAACGACAAATGTAGTTCAGAGGTACAGACAGCTACGACAGCTTGGAAAAACAAGTCCTCCACCATAACCAGGGCTCACATGATTTCTGGAGGGATCACAGAGTGGCAGATTTCTAGAGCAAAGATGAATTCTGCTTAAACGCTAATCGGAAAATTAACTGTTGAGCATACTAACTTTGTAAATATTTGCCTAGTTAGCACAGAGTAGTTGTTTTTGAATCCCTCACTGATGTGAGGGAGGGAGCAGGCCTCTCTAAGAAAGGGATCTTTTCTTAGGAAAGTATCTTTATGCGTTGTGTAACAACAGATGATCTCTCACTCCGTGCCCATCCAAACACCTCTCCTCCATCAACTGCACTTGGTTGCAAGAAAGGAGCCTTCGGAAAGCCCTACGGAAGCGAGGGCAGGGCTGCTTTAATGTGATGAAAGGGGACGATTCATTGAGTTGCTCCACAGGGCAGCTGCAGCAGCCTGCCCCGCTCTGAGCCCCACGAGCTGCCCCTCCTGCATGAGATGTTTCAGGCTCTGCTGTCATGCTGCTCCCTTCTGCTCTGCGAAGCAAGGATACGCACAAACTCCATCACCCGCACAGACTCCTCATCTTCGACTCCTATTCAAAACCACCATCCTGTTTTTTGTTTTGTTTTAAAACAAGACCAAAAGAAACCCTCTATAAACCTGTTCCCAGTGACACTCTATTGAATTGTGCTTCCTGTCTTACACCTCATCTTAAAGCTTTCCTCTCTGCTCCATTTAGAGCTGACCAAACACCACACAAACATCTCCCTTTCAGCACACTGTGCAGCAATCTGGACTGTGACCCCCTTGCAGATACAGCCACTGAAAGGCTTCTCCTGTGAGCCCCAACCATGCCACCTGCCCGCCTTTTAAAGCCAGTACAAGATGAGAAATGCCCCCCTTTTCAACCGAGCCACAGTTTCAAATTATAATTTACTTCCAGTGATTACAAAATCCGTTTTTCTTGTGCAATGGAGTGAGACCACACGTCCGAAGATGCTGAATGATTCTGGCCTGTGATTAAACAGCAGCTGGCGAAGCTTGTTAAGAACACTAAGCCAAGCTATGAAGTGCTCACGGTAACGCTACCAGCATAGGAGCTGGATGCCTTCCTTGCTTTCTGAAGCTGCTGTCTGAAGACAAAAAGCATTTGATGGCAAGGCCAATTTCAGCAGCATCCATCCAGTTCTCCCAGGAGACGCTGCCAGCTCCATCACTCTGCTGCATCAACACGCTCTTTCAGGGTCATACCATGAACTGGATCTGAGAACTGATCTCAGGACTGCCGGTTCCTCCCCCTGCCCTTTTCATCTTTTTGGACAGCTAGGTCAGTTACAGACGTGGGGATGAACAGCTGGGAACAGGTTGAGCCAGTATGGCTGAGACGTGCTTTGTGTTATCCAACCGTGGCCCAAGGCTCTGTCTGCCAGGGGCAGGTCAAACCACTCTGACCAGCCCAGCACTGGCTGCACAAGTGCTAAGAACAACATTTACCTTCCATCGGTGTCCTGCACATCCTACATGTCATGCTCACACTTGTCTGAGTGGCTTTAGAAACCCTTTCCTCCTCACCTCATCAATCAGCTGAGCTGCCTTAGCATCCCTCCGACTACAGTTTCCAGCGGATCCCATTAGGGCATTTTTACTTCACTCTGCTGGAAAGATCACAGAGGTGAGCACTTTCAGAGCCCTTTCTGCAGACTTTTGTTCTGCTAGGGGATCATGTTATAACACGAGTCTTCCCCTCTCATGCTGCAACCATCTGTTGCCTGCATAGGCTGAACCAGCTCACATGACACCCTGGGTAACGTGCTACAGCCCGGCAGGGTTACGGGCTGTTAACGTGGCAACGAGACATCTTTGTCCTTCGTGGCAGGCAAGAGCAAATCACGTCACAACATGTCTCTGGCATGGCCGATTTTACTGCCAGACTGGTACTGAGACCTGTGTGACTGCATCTGAATCACTGCAACACAACCTGCCGATTACAAGGGAAAGAAAGGATGAGAGGCTGTGAAGACAGCAGACATTTCCAAACAAATGTCTTGCTGCTTTTAGATTTGCTGTTTCAACAGCTATCCCAGCGACACGGAGCTGCCCTGTCTCTCCTGGAGATATACCTCTTTTGTTCAAGAGCTTCTCAGGCAAGGGACACGTACCAACCTGTTGGGCTTCCTTCCTGCATCTATGGTCAGCATAGCCAAACACTAAGCTACTGCACTCACCCACAGTTTGATGCCAGTTCACCCCTTCTTGCTAAATGCCACTCACCTGCCTACAGCAGAGCCTCCTGTGCTCTGACAATCCAGTTCCTTCGCTGAAAAACTCACAGAATTGAGTCGGCAAGAAGATGACAGGTGAACATCAGCGTAGACAAATTTTAAGGTAAAAAAAAGCTCAGGAAAAAAATCATCTAAAGCATGCCTTCACGATGCTGAAAGTGGCACTGGCGTTCAGGAAAGAGGAACCACTGCTTGCAGCTCTCCAGGAGCACTGCCTTACCCTGCATCAGCAGCCAATATGAAGCCAAGAAGCACCGTGTACTGCAAGCAAGGGTGCTGAGAGCAAAACAAAGGGCATCCCTTTGCTGCTGTGTGCAGGCCTGGTGTGCCCTCATTACAGGCTGTGTGTGCAGTTCTGGCCTCAGCACCACAAGAAGGACATAGCTGGGCTGCAGAAGACACAAAGTGAACATGATCCAAGCAATGGGATGACACCAGAAAGGCCACGATCCTCATTCTGGAAGAGAGAAGGGGGTGATTATGATGGAGATCTGCAGCAGAGAGAGCAAACACAGAACTGCAGTTCACCAAATCCTGCAATGCTGGAATGAAGGGAGGCTCTCTGAAACTAGCAGGGGATCGGCTTAAAATGGATTTAAAAAATATTTCTTTACACAGCAGGTAGTGAACTTCTGGAGCTTGACACCACGTGAGACTGGAGGCAGACAGCATCAGAAGGTTCAGAAAGCAACTCAAGAGACTGAGAGACATCTAGTCCAGAATCAGGTTCTAAAGGGAGCAGGCAGCAACATGTCCTCTAACATGCAGCCCTACTGCAGCTCCTCAGCAAGAATTTATCTTGAGATGTCTGTATCTGAATTCGACAAAACTTCCATCAAAGCCATTGGGCTCTTGATCCCATAGACTTCAGTCGTATAAAGTCTTATAGAAAGTCCAATTAATTTCCTGCAGGAGGAAGTTTTTCATCTCTGTAATTCATCTAAATGACTATGAGAAGGGAAGAGACTGAGTTCAGGAAGAGCAGGAAGAAAAGTCAGGCTCATGCAGTGCAATGAGGAAAGTGGTCCTACAAGATGTGTCTGTGATGGAGAAGGAGATAGCAAGGATGGTTACAGGTAAAAGGAGACCAGCTCCTGCCACACCTTCCTTCTCATATCCAACCCCCCCAGACCAATCACAGCCTCTCTTTGATATGACACTGTGGGTACTTCCCTCACTTTAATCTGCCACAAGTTGGTTCGGTTCTAATTAGCACCTCAACCCGAATGAGGGACTCCCCACATCTCGCAGACATTTCACTTCAGTTACTTCTTTCCCTTCACTGTGTCAACACAACATTTTAGAAGCATCAAGGCACTATTTTTTGTAGGCTTTCAAGTTACTCACTTTTTCTTTGTAGCTGCCTGTAAAATCAGCCAGAAATTTATGGCTACAAATACCACTTTCTGCACTTTTATTTGGCTCCTTTCACAATGCAAATACAAAACATAACTTCAAAGTTCAGCAGAAATCTTTTTGCTTCACGATAGCCTAATTCTTTTCACATTTCTTTTCAAGCATGCAATGACAGGATTAGCTGGGGATTAATTGCTTGAAACTCAACTTGCATCTCAGGTCACCATTTTCTCATATCTTCAGATTTTAAAGCTTTCATATCAACCAAATATTTGTAATACAGACCAGAATCTACAATAGATAAGATCTTCCTTCCATACAAACATCCTATTCGGAGGTCTCAGAACTCAAACAAAAATCCTGCTTGCTTCACAAACTCCAACTCCCCCACCCCAAGTTACACTCCTATTCCCAAACAGAAACTGGGCTGCTTTACACCAAAGTCACCTTTTAAAGGCACAATAAAGATAATTCAAAGGAGCAGTATTCCTTGCTTCCCATACTGTCCCTCAGTGTCACCTGCCCTTCTGATAAAATATGCTTACTCACTGGAGGGTCATCTCAGCAGTTAAGAGTTTAAACACGATTTTCTTTCTTTATTTATTTCCATATGAACGATCCTGGCTTGGATTAAAATACATCTGCAGCTGCGAACTGACTCAGAACTGACAGCAAAACTCAGCAGCACAGTGAGACTACTCGAGGCTGGACACCTCATGGCCAGTCATTTGAAGGGAGTCTCTTTTGAAACTGAAGGTCATCTAAGCAAACACAGTACATCAAAAGACCATTGCTTAATCAATGTATCTCCTGCCACTGTTGTAGCAGTTGAAGCGCATTACTGCCATGGGGAGGACTGACCCTGCAAAGTAAAGACCTCTGCAGATTCACTCTGACTCAAAGTCACAAAAGCAAGGAATAAAACCCCCTCTCACCCTTGTTTACAACTTGTATCCTCCCATCAATAGGAAATGTTCAGGTTCACAGGTTAGGCATAACTGTACTCTATTAACAAATTAAATTGCTGTTTATAGCTATCTTCCTGTCCGTTTAATTTCCGTGATATTCTGAATGCTTGGCAAGCAACAGCTTATCTGCAAAAAAATTGTAACAAAAAACACAAGAATGCCCCAACTAACCAAGAACAGAACAAAATCACAGAAAAAAACAAAAAGCAAAAAAGAACCACCACTGCTACTGTATCTCACCTCTTACGAACAGTAATGCTGGGCCAAATATGATCTGGTAGCACTGCTCTGAGAACACCCTCAAGTGATTCTCCGCAAACACATCTAGGTTATCTGTAACTAATGGCCACAGACCATTATTTTCATTTGGTACAGAACCCAGTTTGATTCATGCATCATAAAAGGAGAAAAATTAACTGCATCGTCCGCAGGGCACATCTTTTTTGCTGCTCTGAGAATGAAAAAAGTCAAGAGCTGGAGAGAAGAGCAAG
Organism: Oreortyx pictus; assembly: GCA_036925125.1. Classification (NCBI taxonomy): domain Eukaryota; kingdom Metazoa; phylum Chordata; class Aves; order Galliformes; family Odontophoridae; genus Oreortyx; species Oreortyx pictus. Next base: position 80,341,476 of record JAUPFR010000003.1, on the reverse strand, counting down.
AAAGAAAGGTAAACCGAGTTGAACACAGAAGAGAAAATTAAAGAAGACAACATCAAGAGAAAGAAAGTATTAAAAGCAAGTGTTCGAGCATGTTCAAACAGAACACAGGTACAGTGCTTAAACACTGCATAAAAACAAGCTGTGCCAAATTCCCAGAGCCCCACTTGTGAGCTTTGCATTACAATAAAAACCAGAGAAGAAGATGTACACTTCCCAGGGAAATGCTTCTGCAAGTAAAAAATGCATAGCGGTGTTGAGGCAAGACTGAGCAGCACGAGGGCTTTCATCAGAGACTTCTGGCTGCGTGAAGGATATGGGATACTGGTACCATGTGCACTTGTGCCCTTTCACAAAAAGCAAAAATAATCTTGATGCCGCACGGAAGAAGTTCTTCATGTTGAAATTCTACTGAACATGAAAGACGGGCATGCTTGCAAAAATCTTTTCACGACTGTAAATGGACAAAGGTTTAAAACTGCTAGTGTCTATACCACTTAAATGCTCAAAATGAAGTCCCTTTTCCTCAGTCATGCCCACTCATTAGCTCAGGTCACTTAGACACATTTTCCCATGAGCAATTTCCATACAAGCGGATGGTGCTAGTTGCACCACTTTGCTCAAGTGACCTCACTGCTCTTCTGATAGCAATGTACCACAGTGATCTAGGAGCATGGTCAGCTTCACTGCTGTCATTCTATGAAATCTTCCCTGGACAGCCTGATCTAGCATCTCATTCAGTGGCTGGCAACCCTGCCCGTGGCAGGGGAGCTGGAACTAGATGATCTTTGAGGTCCTTTCCAACCCAGGCCATTCCCTGATTCACTACAGACCAGATGCCCAACGTACACATTTTGGGAGCACAACACCCCTCTCACTCACATCAAGTTATCTTGGTCTCTTCTCTCACTGAGCCAGGGAGCAGCCACCAAGTTCAGACAGTAAAGTTCCCTTTTTCTCTTTACAGTAAGATCAGAGATACAAATCTTTCCTCGACTCCTTCTCAAAAGCAGAGCTAACTTAACAAGTCACTGCTCATGTGATAGGTGGGGACAGAAGTGGGCTGCACTACAACACAGTAGCTGTCTCCAACAGGAACCTGTGCAGGACACAAATCCAGCAGTTGCCAGATACTGCCCATACCACCAGCACCTGAGAGCCAGCACAAAAACAGAGGGCCCACTCAATCCCAGTGCATCCTAGCACTTGCTTTGGAACCACCTTCCTGGCCTAAACCTCCTCTGCCTTCCCGTCTCACCTTTCCTTTTCCCTTCCTGAAAGCTGTACGTACGCTGTCGTTAGACGGGAGCTGTTTAGAACCAGAGAACTAGTGTCATCCAAAAGGAGATAACCCAAGGCCAAAACCTGATGAAGTGCGATTCTCCAGCACCAAGTCTCCTTCAGCACTGCTCTGATCACCATTAGAAAGAGCTCTCATCACAAGCAACGTCAGAGTGTACCAGACTGGATCTGATCAGTGCCAGTGCTGTGGCATCACCGAAGTCCTGGACCTGCACCGAGGACACAGCCTAGCTCCTGCTGCAGTTGTTTGTTTTCCCTGTGGGGACTGCTCTCAAACAGATGGCACTCCTTTCCAAGCCCAGTGACGGTAGGGGAGACAGGTTTTACCACAAGTGCATTTTCCTTTCTTCATTAAGGTTTTACAGCAGCGCTGCTACCTTGGAAATCCGCCACCAATAAGCAGGTCAACCCCCTCAGTCTGGGCAAAGCCTCTCTTTATTGTTTTCTGTCTCATGAAAAGTTCCTCAGTAACTATATATTATTTCTGGAGGTGTTAGAAAACAACTGATAAGAATAAGGAGCACTCCTTCAACTCTGAAAGCAAACTGTATGCTTAATAAGATGACAGAATTTGGTCTGTGCAGGACAGAAAACCTCACAGTTGCGTGGATACCTTCAAGTTACGTCTTCACGTCACCAAAAGCAAACTGTAGAGGGACTGCTCCACAACTCAAATTCCCCTTACACCTCTTAGCTAACTCTGTACCTCTTCAGGCTACTTGCACAGCGGCATGGTATTACTGGTTCCACATATAACTCCATGCCTCAGGGCACCAGCCCACCTTTAGTTGTCTAACACCAAGGAGAAACGTTTCCTAGAGGGAAACTACTCCTGCGTAACGTTCGGGATGCTGTTTCTCGCATCCTCCTTCTTTCTGTCAAATAAAAGCCATATAAATAAAATATGCCAAATAAAAATGCTAAATGCTGCACTATTTTCTCTCACTGACATAGTTTCATACTTATTTGCTCTCATTGTTATGACACATTTTTATCATTACTAAAGTTGACAAACAGACCCTAGAAGAAACCAAACAAACTGTGTAAGGCACAATTAAATAATCAACACATGTTCACTGTCAAAACGAGACAGTAATAATAGAAAACCTGAAGCCAAATTCTTTTTCCACGTATGCCAAGTTGCGCCACTGAAGTCAAACAGGTTTTAGCAGCTTAATTTGCCCCATTGATGCTCAAAGCCACGGAGATTACTGCATTACTAAAAAATTTAACACCACCACAATGCAACAGCAACAGCTGAGACTGAGCAAAAATAAATAAATAAAAAGAATATCATTCGGACATCAGAGGGAAGACAAAAAAGGAAGACTCCTCCATGGGGAGACCCTTTCAGTGAAGCAAATCCTCAGGTACGACAGTCCACCTGAAGGACGAGGTGCTCTTACCTGTGTGAGTGAGCATGTGCCGCTGCAGGGAACTTGCCCACGAAAAGACCCGAGGACAGCATGGACAGGAGATTTTTTGTGGGCAGTCTGAGTAAGCGTTCCTCTTCCCTCTCAGCAGCTTATCTTCAGCAGCTTCTTTCTCATCCTCACTTGTTCCATTTTGGCCGCTTTCTTCCTTGAAATTGTCAGTGGACTGTAGAAACGGGCTGAATTTATTAGTGTCTGTGGTAGCCAGCATCTTCTCTATGCTGGCAAACTCCCCGCTTGACTCCAGATCCACGCTGCTGCTCAGTTTAGGCTTGTTTTTTGTTCCTTTCTTTCGACCTCTTTTCTTAGTCAACCCAGTGTCAGCGACGGGAGACGGCTCGGGATCACAGGCCTGAGTCATGTCACTGGGAAGGCTGGAGTCCCTCTGAACGGCGGTCACGATTGTCATTTTTGCTTTGGCATTCCCTGATTTGTCGCATCCAGTGGAGCTGCTCGCTGCCTTGGGACTGGCGTCTGCAGCCTCCGTTTTCAGCAAAGCAGGAGCAGAAGACACAGATGAAATGATCTGCGCGATGGAAGCCAGCGGCGGCAGCTCTTTAGTTACCGGAGGCTTTGGCAAGAGAGGTTGTGGTGGTGGTTTAGGCCTCAAGGGTCTCAGCAAGGCAGAATTGCCAAGGAGAGCTGGGGAAATGATTGGGACAGTCAAATGCAACGAACCCTTCAGGGGCTGGGGATGCCTCACAGCCCTGTTTTTCTCTGCGTTCCCATTGGCACCAAAGGCCAGAGGACACTGCTGACAGTTATAGGCATTATCAATGATCACAGAAGAAGCCAGCTCTTGATTCCTGGCCTCACCTGGGATATCGTTATCCCTCTTCAGGACTTTGGGGATGGACAGGTCAATGGGCTCCATGGAACAGTCATAGAAGGACAGGGGAGAAGAGACAAACAGGTTCTCCTGCTTCACTTGCACAGCACTCAAGTTTTTGCTCTTCTGAGAGAAATCCAATGGCTCATCAAAATCCATCGGGAAATTGCCCGTAGGTTCAAGTTTGATGGGAACATGAGACGGTGTCCCAAGCAGGAAGCCATTCTGTGGCTCTAGGAAAGGCGTGATGGGCTTGCAGTCCATGTAAGTGCTGTCCTCCAACAAAGGAGCATCTGCGTGGCTCTCCTGAGCACTGCAGTCCACCACCAGGATGTAATTCTCAATCTCCCTTTCCTGCACATGCAAATGCTGCTTCAGGATATGGTGAATGCAGTTCCTCTTGGCTGAAAAGGCTGTGCCACACTCCTTGCACTCAAACGGCTTCTTCTTCTGGCAGCCACTGTGCGTCCTCATGTGGATGCGGAGGGCCCGGTAATGCTTCAGATCCTCACCACACAGCTTGCACACTGTGTCTGGGGAACAGAAGGCATCCACCATCTCTGCAGCATTGCTGGTGACATACTCTATGTTCTTCTCTATATCCTTCCTGGTCACTTTGAGGTGCTTCTTTCGCAGGTGCCTCTCGCAGTTGGCTTTAACTGTGAATGGGTAGTGGCAGATCTTACAAATGTACGGCCTCTCCCCGCTGTGTGTCCGCAGGTGCCGGATCAGCGCCGCCTTGTCAGCTGCAATGTAGTCACAGATGTTGCACTGGTACGGGGAAATACCCAAGTGAGAACGGATATGAGCTCTCAGGACACCAGAGAAGGCAAACACCTGGTCACAGAAACGGCAGGGGTACAAGACTTTCCTCATTGTTGGGGCTTTCTTGTTTGCTGCCCCTGCAATGATGGCTTTGAGGTCCCCTTCTGTCACCTCCTGCTTGATCTTGGCTTCCATATTCAGAGGCAGGAGAGCTTCGATAATGCTGTCCTGCTCCAGTTGTGTCTTCATCTCGTGCTGGGTTAAAGGCTCTACTTTGGGTTGGAGGAGCAGCTGCGAGGAAGGACTTGATTTGGCTCCTGGCTGGGAGAGGTGAGAGTTGGAGGAGGTCTCCACCGAGTTCTTGATCAGCCTCAGAGGAGGTGGTGGGAGGCTTGGGCTAATGCAGCCGGGGGAGGCTTGCTGGGCACTGATAAGAGGAGGAGGTGTAGAAGTTGCGACAACTGTCCGGGGCGTTACCAAAGGCTTTGGCTTCAGTGGTGGCATATGCTTGAAAATGGACTGCACGGGGACAGAAGGTGCCTTAGAAAGTGGAGGAAGACTGATCTGAGGAGGAGCGGAAGAAGCCATCTTCAAGATCTGCTGAATGTCTGCCAACTCGATCGCAGATTCGTTGGAGATGGGTTTTACCACAATACTGCTGTCAGGCTGGATGATAAAACCCTTCTGGAAAGGCTGCAGCGAGAGGAGCTTTATGTTCTCCTTTGTGGGTGGGAGGACTGAAAATGACCCTCCCATAGAGGCAGCTTCCAGAGGAGAGAGGCTGAGCAGGCCAGTGCTGCCGGGTTCCTGAGGTAGGTTACTCTTCAGTGCTCTGAGCCGCATTTCTTGGACCTCATCTTGCGTATCGTCCTCCTGCTTGACAGGTTTGATGTCTTTGGTGTACTGTAGGCCCAAGGATGCCATGAAGGCTTTCTGGTCTGGGTTCTCACCGGGTAGGGATGTGGACTGTAGCTTGTGCTTGTCTCTTCCCTGATCCATCACGTGAGTTTCTGTGTGCAGTTTGAGCGCCGAAAGCATGGGGAATGCCTTGTTACACGTCTCGCAAATAAACCGATGGAATTCACTGATGCACCTTCGCAAATTTGTTTCACACCAGACCTGCAAGACACGCAAAAACGTTTAGAGTAGACAACTCCAAGCCACAAAGCAATCACGTGTTACTGCAAAACCACCTTCACTCTTCTCTTCTTCTGGAGCTCAGAGAAGCCTTTTGGCCAACTAAGTGGTGCATCTAGATTAGGGGCTGATTCTCCAGAAGTTCCCTCCTGTAGAGGCAAATTTCTTCAGAGGGTTGTTCAGGCTCTAAAATACTTCTCCACCCTAATCCACCCTTCCAGAAAGCTCTCTCTGTTCACCGACAGGACAGGAGCCTCAGAGGACTACCCAGCTAACTTCAGAAAGATGGGCAGTAAGACTACTTCCTTCAGCTCTTTTACTACAGAGAAACTACAAGGGAAAAAAAAAAAAAAGCATCCAAAAAGAACATCCCTCAAAATCAAATTAATGAAATGAGGAGGCAAAACCAGTCAGACTTTTGATGAGGGAGTCTGATTACATTTATTCTTCCAAGAAAAATACTAAATTCACAAATAGATTTTCTACCTGAAAACAATTGTGAATCCAAATGCTATTATTCAGATATTTAAATGCTACCCAGTTAGCGTTAGATGTGGGATTGTTTGAGGAAGGCTGGGAGGGAGGGCCATGGATTTAGCACTATCAGCGTTTTTGCTTAAAATAATTTTATAGACCTTTACACCTCAGAAATACTGAAAAAATAAAAGGAGAAATAAAAAGGCCAAATGCTCCTTGGAAAAGGGAAAAAAACAACAGAAAGGGATAGGGAAAGGGAGAAAGAGAATGAAAAGAAGGAAAAGGAAGTGTCTGAAACCTATGCAGACAGTAGCAATGTGGGTTCCACAAAACAGGTTGTGTCTTGCCTCTGGTAGATCACATCTGTCAATACGTTCAGAAGATAACACGCTGTATCAGAGGGTACCTTAACCTCCGAAGAGCAAAGTGTACCTGAGAAATGCGGGGGAACTTCCTACAGGAGAAATCTGTGAATCCCAAGTCGTGGAAGCCTGCTGGAATTGAAGGGTTGTTCTGAATGAAAGGCTTTCCAGTGGGATCTCTGGGAAGCTGCTTATGGATAACTGCATTATGGCGCAGTAAGCCCCGATGAGTACGAAAGGTAATACAACAGATGTCACACCTGGAAAGGAAAAGAATAAAATAAAAATGACTTATTGACCGCTGCAAGCACAAGGACTAACGTTCTTCTCACATTAGGCCAGCCTCCTTCCTCTTACCTCATGACACTAAGAATCTGTTAAATGCACAACGAAGTCGTGGCATGTCAAAAACCTATCACCACAGAAAGGCCATTTCAAACACAGCCACTTTCTACCAGTTCCTGGTGGTTAAGTTCACCAGAAGTTCAAAGAACATAGCAAATGAATGTCACATGTGGGCAGACACGTAGTAGAAGCTGAGAATGCAGCTTTCTGACAACCTTCCCGTTGTCCAAGTATTTCAACGGCTTTATAGCATTTTTTTTTCCTGATTTTTTACTAAAAGGTGCTGTTAAGATAATAATTAAAAAAAAAAATTAAAAAACATCAGTGACAAGGAAAGGTTAAATCAGACCGACACAGCACACAGCTGCGAATGTATAGATAACACCTTTTTAACTACAGCTTAAGACATGCTACTGCCCACCATTCAAACACCTGTGTATGAATTTTTCTCCGAATGTTTATACTGCACTGCTTTTCCATAAACTTCCACTGATTCTTCTCAAAGCTGTTACGAGAAATATACTTTCTTCAAAAGAAAAAAGCCTGCTCCTTGGAGGGGAAAAGGTCAGGAGGAAGGCCTGAAACAGGCTCAACACTTCAGACATTCTGACACTCATATACCTCCTTCACAGCCAGCGTGCCTTCTGAAAAATGCAGAAGCAATATCTTTTCTGATCCATAACCTGAGGTTATGATTTGTTCTATTTCAGTTCTGTTCCCAAATTCAGTCAATCACACAACGAAAGTGCTGGAAACGCAGCTATGCCACAGGTTATAAGGAGAACACAGCAACATTTGGCCGACATGTCAACAATGTCATCACCTTTTAAGTATCTGGTGTTTGAGCTCTGAACTAGGACAGATTATATCCACTCTGAATCCAGCAAACGACACACAGTTTCACTTTAAAACTGTTCCCCATGGTTACGGCTCCCGCTTGCAACCAAAACACAAGTTCTGCAGAAGCCACTAGCAGGGAAATGTGAAGCAGACTCTGTTGTTGAGAGCGTTATTCGCACTAGGAGTTTTTCACATCTCCCCAAGCTGTCTTTGCCCTCCCATCGAGGAAAAGGACATGTGCCTACTCATTAAAAAAACATCCTGCAATTAGAAATGACTTCTGACAAAATCCTGAAACAACCCCCTCCCTGTCCTGTCCCTAACGAACTCCCATTGTTGCTCTTTTTATCACTACATAAACTTCCACAGACCTTTTTTATTCCCTGAAAATGAAGAGATAACCAAGTCACTCGCAGAACAATTGGACTCACAGTCTCTGAGTGGTGAAAGAAACAAGTGTGAAGTGTACGTACCACTGCCTGTGTTATCATGGTACCCAGAAGGCTGAGGCACAAATATTATGCACTGAGGGTTTAATCTGCTTTATCTCACCTCTATAATTATTGCCAGCATAGTGCTGGCATTCCATTAAATAGAGAACCACAGTCATTTACAAAGCGGGTGTTTACTTAAAGAGATCTGCTAAATGTGACAAGCGAGGGAATGCCGATGCACAGCGCTTCTCCAGCGTCGGCATTTGCGGCTCTCTTCCAGCTCACTTGGCAGTACCTATCCGTGATGCACAGCTTTCATCTTTGGCAAAAACAAAAACAATCAACCACCCAAAAACCCACTCGGGGAAGGAGGGCATTACAGGCTTACAACAGTCACTCCAGAACTCGCAAGATACTGGAACAAATGCTCTTTTGGAGGCGATGAAAAAGCCTGGCGTGAAAACCAGCAGTGCTTCTGGCACACTCCTCCTGGTATCTCAGCACATGGACAGTGAGGACTCGCTGGCCCGGCTGCTCTGTGAAGGCATGCAAGTCCTCACCCTCTCCTTGGTTGCCCCGAGGCAGCACTGGGAGTCCCCAGTATGCCTGACCTCTCTGGGACCAGCAACAAAATGCAGTGGCTGCATCTCCTCCTGTTTGACAGGGCAGAGGAATCTACTGCTGACAGGACTGCAGGGCCACAGGGAGAGCCAGGGTCTGCTGCTGTACCCCTGAGATTTGGGCTAAGTGAGCCACAGAACCATGGCATGGTTCGGCATTCAGTTGGAGCCCCGTGCCGTGGGCAGGGCTGCCCTCCAGGAGCTCATGCTGCCCAGGGCCCCATCCAAGCCGGCTTTGAGCGTTGCCAGGGATGGGGCACCACAGTTTCTCTGGGCAGCTGTGCCACTGCCTCATATGTCTCACGCGTCTCACACTCCCCTACCCTCTCACGTCCACCAAGTGCGTGACAGACTGATTTCAAGTACTGGTTTATTTGGGGCTCCCATCAAAAGCTGCTCACGAGACAAAATCTTTCAGCGCAGAGCCCCGTGTGAAAGTCCTTCGCGGTACACCTGTATCAACTGTTATGCCACAGGAGAGTAAAAGTCTGCAATGTAAAAATGGTGTTTTCACGCAAAAGGAACCTCCCTCCCTCCTCCCCTAAAAGAAAACACCTGCTTCTAAAAAAAAAAAAAATGCGTTATGTCCCTTCTCTCTTTTATAATGCACAGCAATCTTCTGTGTTTTTCTCAAACAAAACCAAAACTCTGGAAAAGGATTAAACTCTTTTCCCATCTGGTCAAACCCAAGCTCCCGGCTGAATAAAGTAACGCCCAGGTAAGTCAGGCCTGTCAGGGAATGTCAGTGTGCTGCCTCAACTCAGTGCCTCCAGTGGGACTACAGCTTTCAAGACACAGCTCATTCAAACAATGACGTCCACCTTTTTTTCTTCTTCTTTTTTTTTTTTTTTTTTCTCCTTTGTGTAATTAAATTACCTTCCCTATGAGTACTAAGGGAACCCGAGTCTCTTGGGTTTGAATACAGCGAGTGCTGCTGATGTAGATATGGCTGTGTACCACCTTCAAGGAAAACTCCGGGGTACGGAGCTTCAAAACTAGTTAAGGCAATCATCTGAGTCACATTTGTGTTAATTTAAAATGGAGCACGCTGCCATGTGTAACAAGGCATTAACTGGAAACTTTAATTTCTTTTTTTTTTAAGGAAATTAATTTGCCTGTTTTGACGTCAGCACTGTTTTCCATCTTTAAGCAATGACAATACCTACGATGCTTTTAAATCCATAAACGCAGTTGAAGAAGCAAAAGGAAAAGGAATCTCACGTAATATGAACATTAATTTTCATCCTGCTTAAATTTCTTTTTTAAAAATGTAATATTTATCTGGAAAGTCCAAAAAGACCAGCATATCAAAGAAGGCAGCTGAGCCATATGGTAATACTTTGCTCATGATGAGCTTAAAGACAAAACAAAACAAACCCTCTCTCCTTAAAGTTTCACAAGTCTGTCCCAGCGTAGTGCCAAGTCAAACAGGGATGGTGTGACTGCGGAGAGCAGAGATGGGAACAGATTCTCAGCAGAACAGTCAGTGCAATAGCTCAACACCTGAGCACAGTTAAAAGCACTGCACTTGCAAGGTAAGTCTCCAGATGTAGCAAATAAAAGGTGCTGTGTTATCACACGATTGCTAGTCTTGGCCACTGCTCTCCACTTTTCTATAAATACAATCAGAGAACAGAGAGAAGAAGGCCATTTGGTTCTGAAAAGAGATTCACTGCAAGCAAAAACAGAAAAACTGTTGTTAGCAACTTACGACTGCTTTACACTGAGCACCCTTCTCAGCAGTCCTTATGTAATGGAGCCACTCACACCTTTACAAAGCCAGTTGAGCACTGCAACTCTGGTTTGCTGGCAGAGGTGCACAGAACGAGTGGGTGAGAAAACAGAACCGCTAAAACACAGTGCAGTGACAGTACAAAGACCAGGCTGGCCTTGGTGCTCAGTCCACCTATCACACCAGGTGAGTTAAATTATTACTAAGGAGCTCTGAGGAGAAGGACCTGGGTGTTCTGGTTGGCCATGAGCCAGCACTGTGTCCTTGCAGCCCAGAAGGCCAATGGTATCCTGGGTTGCATTAAATACAGTATGGCCAGCAGGTTGAGGGAGGTGATCTTTCCTCTCTACTGTGTCCTTGTGAGGTCACATCTGGAGTACCGTGTCCAGTTCTGGGGTACTTGGTTCAAGAAAGAAAGGAAATTTCTTGAGAGAGTCCAGTGGAGGGCTATGAAGACGATGAGGGGCCTGGAGCATCTCCCTTATAAGGAAAGGCTGAGAGACCTGGAGCTGTTCAGCCTGGAGAAGGGAAGGCTGAGAGGGGATCTCATCACTGTTTATAAATACCTAAAGCTCAGGAGCCAAATGGATGAGACCAGGCTCTTTTCAGTGGTGTGCGGTGACAGGACAAGGATCAGCAGACAAAAGCTGCAACACAGAAAGTTCCATATAAATATCAGAAAGAACTTCTTTGCTTTGAGGGTGACAGAGCACTGGAACAGGCTGTCCAGAGAGGTTGTGGAGTCTTCTCTAGAGGTATTCAAGATGCACCTGGATGCCTTCCTGTGTGACCTACTGTAGGGAACCTGCTTTAGCTGCAGGGTTGGACTGGATGATCTCCAGAGGTCCCGTCCACCTCCTGTGATTCTGAGATACCACACCATTGTACTTACAAGATCTCTATGTGAAAACACAGCATTGAAAAGCTTCCTATTAAAATAAGTTAACATTCTTGAAATCTGTAATGCTGGTTGGAACACAAAAGCATTTTAATATACCTTAAGAACAACGATCCTTCCAAACTCTGTATTTCAACAGTCAAGATTCAAATGCCTAATATCGACAACTGCTATACTTCCCAAGAAATTAAACCAGTATTAATTGGAAAAGGGAATGTGGAATTTAGCATTCTTGTTCTTATACACCTGATGCCATGTAAGAGCAGACTGAAATCCAAAGTTTTCACCCATGCAGCTCACTAGCACTGTGCTGCCCACACTGTGGGCACTAACAAGTAAAACCCCTGTTAGTTTCTGGGCACTAAGGAAAACAACAAGGTACCTTTTTGTTTCTTTCCTGGCTGTGCTCTTTAGCAACAGCCACAAACAGAAGCAAGGAAAACAAAGCAAGGATGAAACATATCCTGAGACAGAATCCGTTAATACACAGTTAGGTTATTAAATCATCCAACTCCTCCCACTTAAATCCCCAATACATACCCTACATAGATTTCCACTCTTGATGCTATTATTCCCCTTTCTGTCCCACATTAGCATGGGTCTCCTTCTGAGCAAAGAAAACGCAATCCTAATCTAAAGTCAGAACAACCAGGCATCAGAGCAGGATGGGCACTCGCCTCCAGCTGACTTACGTCTGCTGCACGGATGGGAGCAGCCCCCCACCTTCGCCACTTTTAACATGTGAAGGATAAGAACAAGAGGGTGGAGAAAGGATCATTTTAAACAGAAGGACCTTCACTCCCTCTGAAGAAAAAACAGCAAGTTGCAGGAGTATTCCCCTTCAGGAAAGGATTTCTCAATCTCTCACTTTGTTTGGGGCAAAGCAAAGGGAGGGAGATGACAGAGAGCAAATTGGTTTCAGCTCCCGTGTAACCCCGCCCAAGTCCAGATACTCATCTCTTTTTGGACGAAAAACCCTTCCTGGCCTCCACACCCGGGGCCCTGGGAAATAACATCCAACAGCTGCACTAATCTCCCTCACTTGCTGCACATGAGTGATGGAAAAGCAGCAGCACTGCGGGCGCTGCTCCTGCCTTCCCTGGGGATCCCTGCAGGTCCCCTGGGCACCACACCCAAGGGACCTGAGCACCTCCTCCTTCTGCCAGCACTAAGCAAACAGAGGCAAACCCCACAGGAGCCCAGCCTCTGCTGGGGGTCAGCACTGAGACTGCACAGCACGCGGGGAGGCCGGGGAGATTCACAGGGGACCACCACTTCAGTGAAAATCAGGAAAAAAATAAATAAAAACAAATGCAAAAAGAGCTCACTTCTTCCTAACACCGTCATGAAGTGCATGCACTAGCAACAGCTCAACAGTGCTGCATTTTAGTATCTCAGCCCCAGCGGAATGGGAGCTTACTCTCCCATTCATTTCAACAGAATAAGCATACAACTAAGAATAAAGGTCATTTCATAAAGGCCATTTAATAAAGGTCGAAGCTTTAAAATCCAGAAGTGTCAAGAAAGTAGCTGGACAGAATCACGGAGTGATAGCTGAAGATCAACGTACAGAACAATGAAGGGTGCACAAACAGGGCAGGTGTACCTGGAAAAAGGAAGCCTGCGCAGCGCAATCCTCCACAGCTACCAAAATTCCAGGCTGCGTGGCATCCAGAATAAAAGTTATTTGTACGTGCAAACTCAAACGGGTCTCCTGGTGCTCTTTTTGGGGGAAAGAAGAGTTCTTCCTCCCTTCTAACGTATTTTTCAAAAACAAACGTACAAACAAACAAAAAACTCTACACATGCCTATCAAGTTACCTCAAAAAAAAAAAAAAAGAAAAAAAGGGGAAAAAAAAAGAAAACAAACGCTTTTCACCAAGTAACATAAGAGGAAACGCATCGGCAGGCACCATCTATCCTACAACCATCTACTGATGACAGAAGAGTACACAAATAGGTGCAGCCCAATCTGGACAGAACACGCTTGCCCTTATCTGCATTCACAGGTAAGCTATGCTCAGCATGCAGACATGGCTGTTAACACAAGGAGCAGCAGCCAGTACTTTGACAGAGCGTGTGTATAAACACACCCTGGACACCAGGATCAGACAGGCATGCTAATAACCCATTCTGGCTCAGCCCTCCTTCCCTCCTGTATTCCCTTTTACGAGAAGCTTTCCTCTGCAGTCGGGCTTTGCATTTTACCCACTTTCTATTTTGGTACCCGAGCTAAGATATTCAGCGCCATGTGACACGCCGCACAGCTCCGCGTGAGAGCCTCGCTCCCTGTGTCCATTCACTCTCTGGTATTTTTACCCGCCCGCTCCTGACTCCCAGTCTCCTGGCACAATGAGCTCTCTGGGGAGAGCTGACCACTTCTAGGATGGCGTCGACTTGTGCTGCTCTTCTGATGTTTCCCGTCTTTCTTCTCTGAACAGAAACTTCAGAAAGTATTTAAAGCGCAGTTCTGGTTTGCTTTTGCAAGTCAGCAGAGACAGATGCTCAGCCCACTGACTCTACTTCCCTTTTTTATTGGCTTAGTAAAAGATGCAGCCAACAGCTTTCTTGCATGTCCTCTCCTTTGCTTTATGGGCACTGAGAGTTGCATTGTACCACAGTGTATTTTTGGTCCCAGCATTTACCAGAGCTGGATTTCAGTGCTACCAGCTGGTTCATGGAATCGCTCCTACAATGAACGTTCTGACAACTGCGATCAGGATTCAGTTCCTAGCTTCTATCAGACAGACAGCTAGCAAGCAGCTGAACACACAGAGCAGGGGAGCTGGCCCAGCCAGCACTGCCATACAACTGACCCTTGGGCACCTCTGTCCTTGGCTGCAAGAGGTTTGGTAGAAGTTACTCTGTCAGTATTTGGTAACTCTAGCAGTGAGAGCAATGACTAAGAAGGGAAGCATCAGGGCTAAAGCGTGTCAAAACCAAAGGTCAAAGGGTCCACGAGCATGTCTGTGCTGGAGTGTCTTTACCCTCTCCCCACACTCAACAGTTGTGTAGCATGCAACAACCTCAGCATTATCCATGTGCACTGAAAGAACACAAGTTTCCTATTCTGAAGCACTAACAAGAAAGGAGGCTTATCTGTGTGCACACCAACAGCTGTGACAGAGACAGAAAAGAAGTACAGCATTTCACAATGTCACGTGAAGACTACTGGCTGCTTCTAGTAGCACTGCTAGGAAGAAACTTACTTTCCCCACCACAAACCTGCAGCAGTGGCACACAGGCAATAAAAAATAGCATACAACGTTTGCTTTTCAAACACATTCACTCTTTCAATTTTGCAATGTCTCTAACACCCTCTTCCTACAAAATGCTGACCATGCGTAGAAAGCAGTATGCTTCACAAAAATTAACTCAGCAGGATTATTCCTTACTATATAAGGAGAGAAAGTAAATTCCTCAAGTTGCTCAAGTAGGCATCGGCAGAAACAGGAATGAAACTTAAGGGGCTGTTCCTGGTGGGGTGATTTTTTTTTTTTTTTAATTATTTTTTTTCCTTTTACATTCTGTACATTGTACTTTCACTCAACCACACTGCTGCTCTGCACACAACTTTCTCTTGCAGTAGTGTTTTCTACTGGTGGTAATGACTGAAATTACCCCAGTTTGCTTTTAAACTAATTGTTTTGTTTTCCTGGTTACTTCATATCCCCCAAACCAATGCAGAGAACTGTTGTGAAGAACAGTAACTGGGCAACAAATGTAATTCTCTAAGTAGCTGGAATAGTTTTGACTCAAAATCCACTTGATTTTGACTTCGCTTAACATACACTGCTTGCATGCATTAGCTAAAGTGACTAACATAGGGATGAAGGTCTAGGTACCTTGCAGCATCTCATTACTTGACACAGTGCACTGAAGAATGGCAATGTGTTGGTGGATGGGGGAGTCTGCTGAGCAAACTGACTGAATTATAGACTGAAACAATTCACCCACAGAGTCTGACGGCTCCTTCTTTACGGCATTCAAGCTGCACGCTTTCCTTGTGACTGAAGCCACGTAACACCAAGACACAACAGCAGCATTTCCTACCTGGGAGCTTTTTCAGAAACACAAGCTCAGGTTACCCTGGCAAAATTGGAGGTAGATGACAACAAACACCAATGGTCAGGGTGTCCTGACATTTTTTGTTCCAGGTCCTGAGCATTTCTGTTGCTAGGACTTTAACTGATCTAGCTGTTCAAAACAACAGCTTTCCAAGGTGGTGCTCAACCTCTAGCCCACCTGACTTTACAAGTTCCAGCAAAACTTGGGTTAGCTGGTTTGAAGAACAAGGTAGACAGTGAATGGGTCTCAGTTTTCTTTCTTTCTTTTCTTTGGCTTCTTGGAAGTTCTACAGAAGTACATTATCCTGGGGCAAGAGAACTGCTTTTGCTGTCCTAGTGAAAATATGCCTGGGATTTGGCAAGTTACAAAGCTTAATGTATTATATCACTGTTTGGACATG
This sequence comes from Oreortyx pictus, assembly GCA_036925125.1. Lineage (NCBI taxonomy): Eukaryota > Metazoa > Chordata > Aves > Galliformes > Odontophoridae > Oreortyx > Oreortyx pictus. Next base: position 80,325,837 of record JAUPFR010000003.1, on the reverse strand, counting down.
CTCTGTATAAGGTCAGAAAACTTCATCTACCCTGGATCCATTCACGCACACAGGCATCTACCGGTACTGGTCTCTAGGTCAGTTCAGGGCCTGAGGGAGACAGTGCATTTCACAACCTGTAATGCCCTTAGTATTATTTTTTTTCCCAACCTGTCTGCTCAGCTCCTATGAAAACACTTGGAAAAAAAATAAACCCCGTAACTGAAAGCAGTGACACGCGGAAACAAACACGAGCAAAAAGGGCATATTACACTGATAAAGACACTGGCTTTTACCACGTTTTAAACTGTACAAACTGTCCTTGCTGAGAACTAATGCTGAAACATGCCTCTGGGAAAGGTGGTAACTGCCACGTTATCACCACCTGCCTCCTTCCCTACTCAGAAATATGTAGGGCCACGAGAAGCAGAATAAAGTCCTGCTGCTGCTCGGAGAAAGGAGAAACTAAAAAGCCTTAGCTGTTCGTACAGAGAGTACTGCAAAAAGCCTCCTGGAGGAGAGGGAGAGAAAATAAAAAGGGTATGCTCTAGTTACTGAGAAACCCAACAGAGGAATTTTACAGTGCGTGTACTTTTTAAAAAGCCACACGTTTTACTTTAAGCCTGTTCCACTGTACTTGCCAAAGGAAAGAAGAGAAACCTCACAGAGCGCCTCGAGAGGCTTCTCCTCAGGAAATCCTCTCATCTCCTCAGCCTGGGCTGCTGCTGTTGCTCAGAGCTGCCTGTCAGGCGACCTTTAGAAGCACGTTACCACGTCTGACAGCAACCCTTGGCCACAAAAGTTTCCAGAGGAGTTACCCTCCTCTGTGAGGTTTCTCATTTTCCCTATTGGCTGTGCAGCATTTCAGCGCTCTGCTGATTATATCAATGCTCAGATACAACCCCCCCGCCCCCCCCCCCCCAAAATAGATGGTGTCCCAAGGCCCTGGCTGCAGGGAAATGGCTGCCGGCTTTAAATAATCCAGGTAGGGAGGCACAGGAATGGGGATGAGGGGGCAGAAAGCACACAGCTGTGCCCCATCCCATAGCTAACGGGGGTGCAGGCAGCAGGCAGCCTCGCTGGGACCAGTTCCTGTCACTAATTAGGGAGCAGGTCCTGTGGCTTCAAAAGGACAGGAGCTGGCCAGGGGGTGATGCGTGCAGGATGCGCAGGGCCACGGCCCACTGTGGCGGGACAAAGGGCCCTATTCTGGCTCCCCGCAGCAGGACAGTTCTTACCGTAATTAGAAGACAAAGATGTCCGATCTGGGATTTTACATAACCGGGAGAGACTCTCCCAAGCGGGAGCCTCTCTCACACAATTGATGGATTAAGCATTGTTTATTTTGCTGCAAGTAAACAATGAGGTGCTCCCAGCTCGTGGCTCTGCATGAAAAAGTGCTCCTCGGGAGAACAAGGCTTTTCATCCCGCTTTGAACAGCTAACCCCCCCCCGAAATTCAAGATGCTCATTTGACAGTATCTGGAAGGGCAAAGACCCAGGGGCTGCCAGACAGCCCCACCTCTTCCGTTCCTTAATGGAGGGGACTGGACAGGCAGATGCTGGGGGGGGAAGAGAGGCTGTACTAACCCAACAGCACGGCCACGGCCTGCTTGCCCCACGGTTTACAAAGAAAGGCATGGTGAGGCTGACAGAGCATCGCTTATTTCTTGGTTGTGACAAAACAGTCTGTGCAGGGCTGCCCACAGCAGTAGCTGCAAACCAACTACCAGAGCCAGAGCATCTGGCCTGAGGATGCACAACATTTGATACCTGCCGCACAGAAGTCCTGATCAAGTGATTCGAATTTTACAGTGCTGGCAATAAAAAGAGACTGAGCGTGTTCTGCTCCCTGCCCTTTGCTCGTAACACAGCTGCTCTCCTTTTTTGTTTGTTTGAACTTTGTTTAAGCAGAGTTCTTCCTCCTCGTCCTCTACAATAAGGAAACACCAGGATGTGACGAATGCCTTCTACCACTCTGCAGCTTGCACTCTTGCCACAAACGCACCCGCACACACATGCCCCTTGCTCTATTATACTGGCAGCATTTTCTCTTTTATTCAACTCCTTCACTTAAAAAGACACCTCTGTGGCTCACAAAAGGAATCGTTTCAGTCACTCACGTTAACTCAGGGCTGAAAATGGCATACCACAATCGACATACTTTGTTGCATCCTGCCAAGAGTCCGGCAGAACTCTGGGAAACAGGGTACTGCCTGCCTAAGATTCCAACTCACCTCCTGCAGGACGAACCAGTCACCTGAACAGCAGCCCAGACTGCTCTGCTAACCAGAGGATTTTCTGCCAGGTTGAGCCAAGCAGACAGTGATATCTGAATCGTCTAGACGAGGACAAAAGGTGTGTTTTAAGCCAGATAGGTAGGGCAAGTTGCATTTGAATGTGTTAGCTGACCAGGGAGAACCATGGCTTCCTTGTCTTGCCCTATCTCTAACTGACTTGTCTTAAATTGTTAAAGCAAACATTTGACAAAACCCCCTCTGCCATTGTCTAGACAAGCCCAGAAAGACCCAGCACCACCCTTAACTCGTGCCCACAGAGCATGACAACTGTGCCTTTGATTTAGGGACTCAACACAATTACGGGTAGCAAGATCCACGTCAGGAGAATGTTACCCAAAAGCAAGTCTCCTAATCCTAGGGAAAGAGCTACATGAAGAGATACACGAAGAGGGTGATTGCACAGCCAGTGTCCTTCTGCTTTGCAGCAACAGACTGTAAAGCTGCCAAGTTAGAAGGGTGTCCATTATATTATCTTTTATCCATCACCCAAAGCCAGAGAACCCTCCTGTCCACTGAGCTTCATGGCATATAGCCCAGCAAAGTGCTTGCATCTCTGTAGAAACTTTGAAGTGAGGCTAATATCAGGTCAAGCCTAATAACACAGCCACTTTTGCTAAAGTACAAAGCGTATGGCAAAGTTATCTCAGAGATCTTCTGGTGGGGATTAGAGACGAACTGTTTCAATTTTGCTCTGTAATGTGAATTTACTTGATTTACTTCAGAAGCAGCGAACTCCATTTAAGTAACTATTACTTGCTGGACAAAGTTTAAGAAAGAGCTTTCCAAATCCTCTCCACATCAATTACAACACTTACAATGCCTTTAAAATACAAAAAGAAAAAATGGTTCTAGACATATTCACCCGTGTTTTCTAATGAAATGAATAAATAAATAATGAACCCCAGCTCTGCTCCATCCCATTCTATTTAGACAATGTCTTCGGGAAAGAATGTTGACACTTCAAAATGACAAACTCTGCAACCTTCTGAAAAGATCACCTGAGTGTCCAATGTCCTACATAAGCCTGAAGCACTGAGAAGTTTTTGCAAATGGATAACCTGCTTTGGGAAAACAGCAGCTTTTCTACATGCTTAAACTAGACTTGGAATATCTCTTTTGTATCTTAATGTTATCTGGCTCTACTTTTTTTCTATTAATAATAATTAAAAAAAAAAGGAAATAAAGAAGTATCAGAAATCCCAGGAGCAATTACTTGAACCAAAACACAAACCCCAAGCACCTTCCCAACCAATTAATAGCTAATTTTTCCTTGTTAAGAGATGATGATTTAAGCCAAAATCCAAAACATTCCCTAACCTCAACAGGCAGAAAAACATAACACACTCTACAGAAAGTTTGGAACCAGAAACTCATTTATCTTCACTCACTCCCACGATGAACAACAAAACCTCAGGCAGAAGAGCCTCGTAGGTTGGTACCTGAATGGATTTATCTAGCTTTGTATCCTGTTTTAAGCATCTTTAGTTTCACTTGTTAAAACTCTGCAAGGTTGACCTTTTGCCATTTTACACAACGACTGTGGTAAGTTTGGAGGGGAGGAAGGGGCACTAACTTCTCCTAAAAACACTCCCAGCTACAAACTGCCAAGATTTCCTGTACTTGAGAAAAAATGAGAAAATAAAAAAACCTACTAGCACCCCGGTGCCAGAAGATGAGGCAGAAAGATTCAAAACCAGTTCAAAATCAGAACGGGGGCCAGTTAATAGTGCAGAGGTCTTCACGACGCTGGGTCTCTCTCTCCTCCCCAGCAAGCTCTCTCAAACCATGCGGCGACCAGAAATGCTCTCAAGCCCACTTCTTACCTCAGTGAGTTATCTGGATGTGTCTCCATGTGGGACTCCAGCGCATACTTGCAAAAGAAGTCTTTGAAACATACTGGACAATGGTAAGCGTCGTCTTCCTTCCTATCCCCTTCACCATACTGACCATCCTCGACAACCTACGGAGAGAGAGAGGGATAAAACCTCACTAGACTGAATTTCAAGCAACAAACCAAACATGCAACCCATTCAAAGTCCCCCTCTTAAAAGCAAAGCAGCGGGTTCCATCTGTAACTTTGCTGCAGGTGACCAGCAATTGCTCATTCAGGCAACGCAAGAGTGTGAGAGGCGGCGCATGTGAGAACATGCATGGCAGAAAGGAGGCTCAACAAGAGATGAAGCGTGCAGCCAAGTCACAGATACATCAGTTCTAATGAGAAACTGCAATCTGAACAACTTATAAGCCCGTATGTTTATATACCACTGAACCAGCATTCCTCCTCCTTCAGAGAGCCAGGCGAGCCGTCAGCCTACATTATTTATGCCACTGAAATACTGCCAACTGCTAACTCAAGTGGTCCATGGAAAAGCAATGAACTTCTGCATGTTTTCTATAGCCCTCTTCTGATTACAGGGAGGAAAAGCATGCACGGAAACAAGGAAACACGGAAACTCAGCTACGTGGAGCTGCTACCAGTTTGCCATTTAGAGACTAAGTAGAAAGGGTCCAGTTAATTTTGGCAGCCACCACACGTTTTGGACAAATGACTGAAATGCAGTAAAATATTTCATAAACAAAACCCTAATGGAAATGTCTAGCCTTCGCATAAATATTTTCTGGTTGCTCTTGCAACTCGAATAATGCAGGATTATGCTACTGCAGAAGGGAAACATACTATAGATTTTTTTTTTCCTCCAGTCATAACAAAAATGCACTTAAGTTGTTTCTTAAGTAAACACTTCTTTTGAAGTTCAAATCACCGCCCTGCAAGAATACTATAAATTAAACAGGAAATAAAACAGGGAAAAAGAAAAAGAAAGAATAGTTGGTTGTCTTCTCATCCAACATTAGCTAATACATTCAACCAATAGGCATATACGCAATCAACATGCAAAACCAGAAATTTAAACAATGAAGAATAATACTAAAAATAATTCTTTCAATCTCTGAAATCAGAAATGCATTTTCCATTTCAGACAACGCTGCTGGCCATAGAGGAAAAGCAGAGGTATCTTGAATCATACAGGGCTGTAACGAGACCAAATGTTAATATCCCTGTGCTGACGACGTGGCTCAGGAGGCAGCCAGGAAAGCTGTCTGCTTCACGCCTGCTGACGAACCTTTTTTGCAGGTGTCCTTTCCTCTCTGTCCATCTCAGCATCTTGACTGAACTTCCGTTTCGAAGACAATCGCTTGCGCTTCAGTGGAGATGGGGGGGTTGTGCTCGCCGTGCTGTTTGGATCCTTCTCATGAATCTTCATGTGCCTGAGCAGGAGGGGGAAGATGATGCTGTCAGTGGGCAAATCGGGGTGGGAAGCCTGCACCAATTTGAATGCCAACACCACTTCCTAGCTTTGCCTTTCAGTGATCCCAGCAGAGACCACATGAACCGTACAGCACTCCTGACAGTCCTGAAATACGACCAGGTCATGACGCAGCGTGGGCTCTTCTCAGCACCCACGAGTGTGTGGGGCCGTGGGCCACCACCTCGCTACCACCTGCACCTGCATCCACCCCTCATCACCCCCAGGCCCTTCAAATTTCAACTGCACAAGTGAAGTCAAAATAACACCGGTAACACTGTGAAGCTGCAGCAAGAATGGCTTGCGAAACTCTGTATGCGCTCCCAAACCCACATCCCCAGGACAAAGAATACTTATTGCAGCAATGACACTGGAAAGGAAAGCAAGGCTCACTTACACTGTTCCAGGTTAGAAGTACATCACTGCAGGACGTTCTCAACCCAGCCCCAGCAGAGTGACTGAGACACCCAGCGTATTTCTTTGGTTCTCCGGTGCAACGTGTAAACCCAAGGGACAAAATGGCCATGGAAGGAATCTCACCACTGTCTGTGCACTTGGTCCACTTGCCCCTTACTTTGCCAAGTCTGCGACCCAAGGAAGATGCTCTCACCCAGTTCTCTTCAGTTCGATGACATGTATTACTCCACCTTTCTTTTTCTGAATACTCAACACTTCACCAGTACTTTTTTAAAAACGGATGTAGGGTTTTTTGCTTCAGGTTGGTAGCAGTCAAGTGCTTTTGACAGAAACCAAACCTAGGTTCCTTCATTCCAATGTGCAACCCAAATTTTCCCTCCTAGCGGTTACAACTGGGAGAGCAGGAAAGAACTGACATTTGTGCCTCTGTCTGACTTCAAAGCAGCACAAGGTAGACTGCGTTAATGGCATCTGGGCATGCTCCTTCAGAAGCCACACCAGCCCAGCTCAGGACAGAGCCATTTCACTTGACTGCAAACCATCATGTTCAAACATGAGAGAATGTTGTAATCTAGACGAGTCTCGCATGTCCTCACAGCTCCCTAGGCGTTATGACATAAAATCAATTTCAGTTTTGGATGCCAACAGCGTGATGCTACAAGATAACACACTGGACCAAACTGACCCACGGGCAGGAGCTACCAGATGAGTGTCTCCCAGCACTATACTTTCACAATCCTTGAACCTTTCAAGCAAAGGCAACTACATTGCTGTCTCGAACTGCAGCCGGCTCCCTGAGGGTGTTATGCCAGAGCAGCCTCCATTCAAAACCCCTAAATACAGCAGAACTGCTGCAAGATTAAAATGGCTGTTTAGCTAGTGCCTGCACTGTTCACCTACCCCCAGCATGCTGGGGCATAAATGTGGCTCCCAGGTTAACTCTCACGGGCCACATGAAACAGGGGAAGGATGCTGCAGGCTGCTTACACTGTAGGAGGCTCAAGAAGAAGAGAGAACGAAAGCAACCAAGCTAAATCCCATTCAGTCAGAAAACAAACAAACAACAACAAAAAAAACTGCTACACATCACGTGTGGGACTTCTTGTTTCTATTTTCAAGTCTCCTCTCTGTCAGAGATAATTCCTGTTAGTAGATACCCATTGAAAATAGCTTCCTTAGGGCTAAGTTATTTTCCCCTGCTCTTTGTCCATCTGCTTCTCTCTGCCCGTTCTGACGGAGCTGCACCTATGGGAGAGGGGTGCAATGGCTCATCCAGAGTTTATGTACCAACAGCAGAAACTGCTGCTAATTGCAGATAACTGCAAGCCCAGCCTGGCACCTCTGCTTGCCTTGACACAATACACACAAACACGCTGGCTCCTGCAAGTCCCCAAAGCAGTCCAGCCACGTCTGCAATAAAATGACTGCTAATAAGGCAGGGCTTCTTAATGTGGGTGTGCAGCAGTTCAGTGACTGGGCTTAGCTACACGTGGTGTTGAAGCCATCAGCTCCCCTCAGCTGCAGTTTTCCCTCCTGCACACCTATGCACACTTCTGCCGTGCCCGGAAAGCACAGGCAGAATCCATACCCACAGCAAGGAACGTGGTAATCCCTTCATGTTTTCGTTTTGCGTATTTGAAAGGAAGCAGCCTGAGCTATTGAGCTATAAACAGGAAGACACCCTGACTGCACCTTTGACTTTTACTGTGTAGGTCAGATATCACAGACACCACGATAGCTCTCTGCAGGCAATCGTTAGGAAAAAAGAAAAATCTGAAACGAAAGCAGCATATTCCAGAGTTCCTGAGGAGAGTCACAACCTGTCCACATTACAGTGAGCAGGTTTATTCCTTTGACAGGTTAAGCAAGTTTCACTACATCAAGTCAAGGGTGGAGAGGAAAAAGATTACTAGAGCTACAGCCCAAGATAAGCAGGAAGATAAAGCCAAGCAGTACAAAGGACAGAAACAATCTTCATCTCTCTCTTTCACTTTGTAACATGGATGTCATTCTGCCTCCAGAAAACATTTATCACCCAACTTCAGTTGAACTGTAGCAGATGCCAAGTCACATCCATAACCTTTCTGTTAAATGCTCCCTTCACCAAGGCTCCTTTTACTTTAAAAGTTTCCTAACTAAAATTAAAGGTGGGAAGTAATTTGTGTTGCCTTATCCCTTATCCTTCTTTACAAGAGCTTGCCTTGATTGGATCTTACATTTAACACTGAAAACGCTCAACTTCACTGTTTAGCTTGCCAAGACACAAGGAGAACAGGAACAAAGCTGTGTTTAGAAGTTATTTTCCCATTGTGACTATAACAACATATTTTGGCCCGACAACACTAGCATACTTCGAATACGAAAGCCACGCTTGTAAGTCAGCCTGGCTTTCAGCATCTACGCTGATAAAGGAGAATGAGATGACATTCATCAAATCTAGAAAAGAAAAAACGATAAACACTCAGCACTTTAAGTGAGAAAGGAATGCAAGTAAGGACATGCATGGAGATGCCCACATTCAGCTACAGACCTCTGTTACAGTAACACTTGCCAGAGCACTGAGTGACCACTACCTCGACTCAAGAGAGATCCAGAGCCACAACTGATGGAACTTTTGTTTTTTTCCTACTTTAAGCTGACGAACTGTGGCTTTGAGCCATCCTGCAGAGCAACCCAAGGGCAGCAGACAGGCTCGGGATGGTGTGGAGCCCAGAAAACTGTGCTTCAGCTGGTGGTTACCAGTCTCCTTGGCACGAATACACGTGCACACACACTTGGACAATACTGAGGGTGGAACGCTGAAATGTTACTATGGCTCACGAGATGAAGTGAAGGAGAGAAAAAAACTGGGCAAACAGACTGCCCAGTACTACAAGCGAGCTAGCTCTGAATATTATCTCAGAGGAAGTGGTACAACTCTATTTAGAATGAGTCCAGACACAGAGCCAGAAAAATTTGCAAAGAATTATCCTGAAACAGCGAGAGAAAATTAAATCGTTTCCAAACAAGGTCTGATTCACCTCTGAACTGAACTCTTCATGTTTAAGAATTGCTATGCAAAAAATGCAGATAACTTGCTACACGCTCTGCTTTTCACAGCACAGCTGCATGTGAAAAAGTTCTCATAATCTGTTCCCTCCCCCTCACAAAAAGAATTTCACAGGTGAGCCAAGAGGATCCAACTGTGCTATGACTGTGTGCCAGTCAGCCCGCCCAGAAAAATCATATTTTTCAACTGCTTCACTGCGTTTCATTTCATCCTCCCTGGGAGGATCACCTTCCGCTTCCCCTCTTGTGCCACAACCTTCTTCTTCCCTCCGATGTCATGTGAACAGAATGACTAAGATGACAGATGCACCAGAATTCCCCTAGCTCCTGAAAAAGCAAACGGGCAGAAAAACTCTGTGTCCCAACACTGTAATGCAAAGCATGACTTTGGAAGGGTGCATATTGGACCAGAACAGTGGCAAGTGAATACTTCAGCGCTTTTCACTGAAGAAGAGACTTTTGTGAAAACAAACACACGCAGAGCTCAAGTGCCTTAGTCCTTTTTTTCCCCCTCGGGTGGTGTTGGATCGGTGCCTAAGGGAGGTGACTCACAGCGAGGGGAAAAAAAAAAGAGCATGTGTCCTAATGAACTGATAGGCAGTTTCTATTGGTCACATCCCAATCTTTACTGCATCTCCAAAAAGGGTTGCTGTATTTTCTTAATGCAGAGGGGATTTGCATGTTGATCATATAAGCCTTCTGGAAGTCTCAAAACAGGGCAGCCCACAGCTCCAATGCCAAAACCAGAACGTGGGAAGGTTTTGACTGGCTGGCTCAAGGCTAGAATGAGGAGTCAAAGCATCCTGAAAGAGGCAAGTGCACAACGCAGCTGCTCCCAGCTCCAGGTCCCGCTGAATTGCAAACGAAACCAAGAGCTCCTGCTTTGCATGCACAGAACCCCACCAGCACCTCTCTGGCTCCTAGGGAGGAAACATCCCACAGCATGTGTGGGAATCCCTCGTCTCCGTCTCCAGTGAGAAAAATCACGCCATCACTGCACCCCAGGTTTTCACAGCTGCTATGTGCTCCAGATCCCTAAATAAAGGGTCTGCCTGCCCCAGACACCAAGGCAAAAGCAAGCTGTGGAAGGGAGGGGTGGATGTGCAGCCCATGAGCAGGGACTGCAGTTCAGGCCTCTCCCTTCTAACCACGGCAGCGCAAGCACTGCTGGCTTTCAGTCAAGAGGTTTATGCCAGGTAGGTCTGATTAGAAGGAGCAGCGTGTCCAGAGGGGAGCAGCAAGCAATTTCAGTGGGGCCCGGCTGGGAAAGTCCCAGCATCTAAATCAAGATTAATTCTTGAGCACAGGATCCAGTGCATGTATAAACACCCTCCTCCTCCCTCACATCTCCACTCCTGTGAAAACGCAGTGGGGAGGCCAATGAATCTGGGCATTATCAGACCAGAGCGATCATCTGACAGTATCAAGTTCAGGTTCTGGCTTCATACCCCACATATTATTCTAAGTTTCTCCACTTTACCACTAGATGTACCCTACACACTGCTGCACACTGCGGTTCCTCATCTCCCTCACGACTTTTGAGCAGTCCGGTATCAGAATCTAGAGGATGATTCTCACACATCTGATGCCTATCTAAAGACACATCCAACCACTCAGAAATCGAATATAAAAACCAATGCCTCCTATGCTTTACCTTGTGTACAACATAAGACTATTTTTATTTAAAGTATAATAGCAATTTTTTTATTCCCCAGAGTAAAGAGTTGCTCAAGTTCACCAAGCCAGCCTGGGAAGGACTGAACTGGTCAGATGCTCAGTTACAGTTCAGCTGATATAACTGCTTGACCTCTTCCACTGTTATCTTCCCTGAGATCTTTCACTTACTTTATTTCAAGTAATAGTAAATACTCTCTGAAGAATCAAAACAACTTATCTTACGTGTTGTCCAGCAAAGAGCATATTTACCATTCAACAGATGAGCAATCACCTTTGTTAAAAAAATAAAAAAGAAAATTATCTTTTGACTAAGCTTCAGTTTTGTGCCACCATAACAGAGCCAACAAGAGTGCAGGATGCAGGGGAGCAGGCTGAAATTTGGACTGCCATGTTCTTCAGGCTCAGAGAATAAGAGAAGACAGAGTTCAAAATTACACGGATGTCTCTTCTGAGCAATTTCGGTGCCATGTCACCTCTGTCAGTGTTGTTCTGTTCTGCTAAACAAATCTTACTTCAGCCCAAATGTTCTAGAAATGTCGACACAGGAACTCCTCTTTGAAGCTTCTGCCATTTCACGTACACGAGAAATAAATCCTAAACAAACAGAATGCAAGGCAGCAGCACTTCTCGGAGCAATCACTTAATACACTGCTGCTAACCTCTCCTTTGTGTCTCGTGAACATGACTGGAACTTAAGTTAAAAGCACAGAAACATTATACCCTTGGGTTAAAAAGTTTAGTCAGTTGTTTGTTTGTTAAAACATGTAGAGAATCTGTATCGACAATGTATTTCCAGTGCTAATTACAAACAGCAGCCACTTAAGAGAGCAATTCACTCAGCTCTTGCCAGTGGTAATCACAGGAACCAGAAAGACGCAGGTAATTTTGCAAATCAGACCTGATTTGTACTTGGATGAGTTTCTGTTTGCCTTCTCTTCTTGGCTCCATCGCTATTTTTATCCTCAAAACAACAAAAATGACCCCAGAAGCCCTCAGACGTGCATGCACACTTCAGAGCAAATCAAAAGACATGCCAATACTGAAAGCTCAACCGTTTGGGAAATGCCTTCTTCTAACTCAAAACAGATTTCAAGTACCACCAAGCGATCTACTCTGGACCAGCGGTGCAGTAAGCGACCAGGCGCAGCGCTAAGGGAGGGAGCCCTTGCAACACCAGCGATTCCATCTGCAGAGCCGGGTGGGGCACGCAGGTCCCGGGGAGGATCGGCTCAGGAAGCACTGACTCATTTCAGCCGCACGCCTGCGAGCAGGAGATGCTCCAGCACGCGCTCACGGGCCTGCAATCTCGTGGTGCAGCTCCTTATCCCCACAGCAGCCCCAGCGCTGTGAGCTCCCTGCCTATCAGGGCTGGCAGGGCCCCGCGAGCCGCATTCCCCTCAGCACCCCCGGGAAGCGATGCATCCCGCGAGGCGGCACCGACATGCCTTCGTCGGCCTCTGTGCAGCCTTCTGGGCAGCCTAGGCCATCCATTCTCGTGTGCAATGAGGCAAAGCAGAGCCAGCCTCGCAGCGGGGTGGCAGGCAGCATCAGCAGGGTGACGTGAGCATTATTATTTAGCTGCGCCGAGACTACCCGCGCGCACCTGTGGTTACGTTCACATGACAGCCTAGAAATCCTTTTTCAGCGCTACCAGGACGGCCTGCAAAGTTCACCAGTGCCACGCAGCTGCCAATCCATGACACCTAAGGGTATACGATACACCTACATGCACACAAAGCTTTTTGTATTTTTATCCTAGAAAAAAATTTTGCTTTGCCATGAATAAAGGCAAGCTGCCTGCATGCGTGAGAGGTAAGATACCAATCTACAAATCCAAAGAGTGTGGGGGGGGGGGGGGGAGGTACCATTTCTGAATAATTATGCTGTATTCACAGATATTTAAGCAACTATTTGCTACGCAGAATCAGCAAGTCAGAACAGGCTGAGATTGATACAACTGCATTCCCAGCCTGGCTCAAAGTCACTCCTGTTCTCTACTAGAAGTGTTGTCAGAGCACCTCAAAGGAAAACAGGGAGACATATTTGCCTGATGATGCTGTGACAGGGAAGTGATTCAAAACATGCCTGTGAAGCAAAGCTAACCAAAGGACAGCAAAAGAAAGCATCCATTTGCCCTTCACATCAAACCTTGCATAAGTGAGGTCAAAAGAGGCGAGAAATGCAGCATGAGCTTCCCAGTATCACTGCACCCAACTGCCTGCAGCCTGCATTAAATTCAGAGCAGACCTAAATCAGCATTGCCAAACAGCGCATGGAGACTTCTAAGCCATAAGAAACTCTTTAATAAGTATTAAACGAGATCCCTCTGAGGCCCCCGTGCTTCCTCAAGCTCGGAGACAAAAGTTGATTAACAACAGTAAAGCTAAGCAGGAATAAGGTTTTAGAAAGCGTACCAAAAACCTGGCCTGGGACATTCTGAACCGCTGTTTTCTTTCATCTTTTTTGGAAACGTGTGGTTTTCAGGCACCTCCTTTAGTTACGATGGTCTAAAAGCTTAGTCAGTAACTCCAGAGTTGATTTTAAACTACACGTTAAAAGGAAACAAGTGTGATTAGTAAAAGTGACCGGAGCTGTATTAAATTATAGCATCAGGGGAAAAAAAAGAGAGAAACTCAAAGAAGGGATGTCGGAAGGAGCAAAAGCTTTGTCCTAAGAGCAAACAGGGTTGGAGAAGTCCCAGGTACACCCTGCCTCCCCCCAGGCCGCACCCTTTGAACAGCCAAGCAAACACAAGCCTCGGCGACTTCCCAGAAACAGGCAGAGCCCTCCCGCAGTTGCTGCCCTGTCACACTCCACTGTTGAGCAATCCTGATGGCACACAGCAGAGAACAACTTGCTGCGTCACACAGCTCAAGGAAGAAAAAATAGACGGCCACAGAACTGCTGGGGACACCGCGCAGATGGAGTTCAGTACCTCCCCCCGCACGCACGCTTGCGAGCAAGGAAGCTGCACGAGATAACAGAGGCACATCTCTGTTAAAGCAGGGTCTCCACGTTACCCTGGTATCAGCAGTCACCATGCAGCTCGAGGGGCAAGGAAGTGAGGGTTATCGGGGCACGCAGGAGCTGTGCTAACCTGTAGTGCTGAGGACGACACCCCAGCACACCAGGCTTCACGTGTTTAGCCCATTTCCTCTCCTGTTCCTGAACATGTGGTCCTCCTTCCTCACCAGCAGTGATCTCACAGCACCAGGAAAAGGTTTCTCATCTCATTCCACAGCTCCACTTTAGACAAGCACAACAGCTGGAAACAGAAGTCCCTGCACGACTTGCACCGCTTTAGAGGAATCAGCAGAAACCGCTGCAGAACGTGGGGAATCTGGGACAACTTTCCACACAAAGCACTGGAGAGCTGATGTCGAATCACTAGAAATCACTGCGAGGGCTACAAAACTTCAGCTAGGAGAGCAGCCTGACAAAGGCAGCACACTTGTTGATGCCTTTGAGAAAGCAGTGTTTGCATGCCTGTGTGCACCATGGCACGAGCACCTGACCCATGTCTTTGCCAAAGCTGTGCATCACACAGGTGAGCACTACTGCTCAAAAACATGAGCACAAAAGGGCCTGGGCTAAGGCTATTTATTAAAGCTAGAGAAGTTTCCCCAAATGCTGACGGTCCACTATGAATGGAGTATCTTTAAAAGAGGGGGAAAAAAGAGACAGGCAAAAAAACCCACTGACCCCAAGAGGGGATACATACTGCTGTATGCTGGTTGCAGCACGCTGAGCAAGAACAGGTTGAGCAGGTTGGATACTTGGGGGGAGAAAAGGTAAAGCTGGAAGGTATACATTAAAGGTGGAACGACAGCAACCACAAACGCAGTGTGAGATTGACTTTTTCCTCCTTCTCTTTGTACCTGGCCCAGGAGTCTTTTCAGACAACACTGAGCACACACTCATTAGGGAAGCGATGCAAATTATTTCTGACGTGCACACGCAACAGGCTAAGCAAAGATGACCTTAGTATACAAACTTTCCCAGCAGCCAGCATTTACTACGTGGAATCACTCAAAATGAAGTACACAGGCTGGGAGACGAGCCACCAGCTGAAATATCAACCAGACAACCTTGAGAGCTCCCATCTCCGTGAGCCTCACGTTACTGCAAGGCTCGTGGCAAAGGACTGACTGGTTGCTGAGACTGCCTGGCTTTTCCAGTGCTTGCAAAGCTAAAGCTTCTATTTATCCTGTAACTCCTCAAGGTGATAAGAGGAGGTAGCATCCCTGAGAATGCTAAACCTTTGGAGGAGGTGACGTTCCTGAAAGGGTACTAATGCGGAAAGATCAAGGCCTCGTGCAGCCATGTGCTCTGAGACTAGTGTCTAATCTGTCAAGTGGTTTGTGCTCGTTTGAACTGTGACATGGTTAACAAAGCAGCACTAAGCTACGCTGAATGCACTCTGTTACATGGAGATTTATGTTACTGCCCGTGAGGAGAGTGGCATTACTCTGATGTCAGACCACCTTCCCCCCAAGCACCACTCAGACCACAGACCTCAACTTACCACTGAGGGCAGTGTCCCCCCCTTTGTCTGCAGAAAACTAAAGCCTAAAAATCCACAACCTTACAAAGTACAAGTACAGATTTAGATATTAATGAAAGGCAGCACACACAAAATCTAGGGCTGAAAAGCACAGTGAATTCTTTCTTATGTTTAGGTACCGAAGAACTGTGGAGATGCAAGTATAATGTTCCTCATTGTGTATGCTCCAGCTCTCAAGAACAATAGAGCTAATTAAGGTTAGCATATAAATCTTAACTCCGCACTTCCTTGCCTCGCTTGATTCTAATCAGATCTCAACATTACTGTTTTTGTGTTCACTTCCTTTGCTGGTCTTTAATGATAACTGAAGAGGGATACTGTCCAAGGCTACAAGCAGCGTTTAACATGTCTGAAATCATAGCATCTCCTTACAGCTCCCACGGCTCACCGTGGTACTGTGACACAAGAGCTCCTTTAGGTTGGTTGGCTTACAGCTGAAGATATGCCCTTTTTTTTTTTTTTTTTGCAGCATCCTATTTATGCATCATGTGAATTAAATAATGGTTTATGTCTAATCTTTACAAAGATTAACAATGCACTCAACAACAGAGAAACACTCTTACTGCTAGATTCCGTTGTTGAAAAATCCTGCCCTTCTTCAAAACACAGAGGTCACAGGAGGGTACCAAACATTTACTCTGGACAACCCTGCTGACAGGAGAGACCAAAAACATTTCTCTCCATTTCCCCACTTTTATTTACAAAATGAATTAATGAAAATGTAAGAAACAATTTCTAACTGCACAGAAAACTAAAACAGGTATCATACCTCACTTGTCTTCTACAGCTCCGGTTATCAATTACTAGAAGCTGCAATTAGTCCTTTGTGTTAGTTATCCCTGCTCGAGAATTAGGGCACTTGTATTTGCTGAAGCTTATCTTTTACTAGCATGCTGACAGCGGTTAAATCATCCCCCACATACAAGGAATGGATTTGAAAGCCTGTAATACATCCTGCTTCTTCGTATTTAAGAGCGCTGAAATAAAAGCTCCTCGGGAGATGACCGAAGAGACATTTCCATTGTGCAAGACAATAAACAAGGGCCTTTTCACACATGTAAAGTGTCAGGCACTTTCAGTGTGGCGAGTTCCTTGGGCACTCGTTTTTAACTTCAAGATTTTATGTGTTCCATCTTCCACAGCTACCAAAAATTTAACACCAAATTTCCAATTGGCCATCTGTGCGCCAGAAAACAAACAACGTTGTAAGAAGACAGCTCCCTTCCAAAAAAACAACAACAAAAACAGTTCACCATCCCATTTGGCTTGACCCTGCCTCCAAAAATCTCCATCTTAAGCAAATGCCAGACTGCATGCATGTGCTACACTGCAGAGATCCTATTCGTACTGGCTGTACAGGCTGGGCACTGTTACTGCACTGCACCCCACAAAGCACACAGAGCTTACTGGAAGCAAGCCAGAGTCATAAACAACATAGGAGAAATTTACAGGTGGAACACAGGGAGAGGATGGATTTAAGCAGATCTTGAAGACACCCTGCGTACTGGATGTTTGAGATGTCACAGGCAGCCTGTATGAGTGCCTGTCCATAAAAGACAGAGCCTTGCTCAAGAGAGGTGGGAAATCACAAACATTTATGAACCTCAATGCCTGTACTTTCATGGGGATGCAACATTCATCTTCCAATCAGCATATTACAGTCCTCCCTTGCCGGCGAAGGAGGCCGGCTAAAACAGAACCTGCTTTGGCAGGGGGTTTGGACTCGATCTCTTGAGGTCCCTTCCAACCCCTATGATTCTAGGATCATCACTCACAGGTTCCCCTTCAGCACATGCATTTCCCATTTTTCTCAAAAAAAACAAAACAAAACAAAAACAAAAACCACACTCTGCAACACGTGCATACACATGAGGTGTCATACAAAAAAATTTCAATAGTAGAGCAGTACCAAGCACGGATAACAAAGCCAGCTGTTTTTCTCTTGACACAATGTTAAAAAAGAGAATTTTGGGAAAATTACCTAACACTGAGAATAAGAGTGAGAAAGAAAGTGCCTTCTTAATTAAAAGAAGAAATACCTTCTTTGATAGGACCCTTTGTAAGCATGCTTCAAAGCACAGCTTCTGCAATCCAGATCTTCCAATTTGATTTTCAAAGACTTCTGCATGTGGCTGTTGCATGTGCTGTTTTGCATGTGCCAAAAAAAAAAAAAGAAAAGAAACTTTCTCCAAACTCGGAGACCTGTTCTCGAGACAGCACGTAAACAGCTGACGAGGAGGATGTGAGGAAAATGCCACTATGGAGAATTTTGCCAGGACAGAAAGAAAGTCAACAGCTGTGGCATTCTGGTTTCACACAGAACACTTCAGCCAGTTTGCATTATCAGATGTACAGGCAGCCTGGCGAACACCAGCTCTGGATGCTGCAGCTTCGTTACCAAACTCGGCAAGTTGTGGTTGAAATAAATGTATTATCCCTTAACTCTTTTCAAACTTGCCATGGAGCCTGTAATTGCTACCCACTGGAAACTGGCAGGAAGGTCATTTCTCGCCTCTCTTCTGGCATTTGTATCCTATTAACGTTTCCAAGTTGCGTGGAGAACGTGTCTTTGGCAGGGATGGAAATCTGATTTTAAAGTGATAGGTACAGACCATCCTTAGTTACGGAAATGGAAAAAGAGCTGCTGGCAGTGCCTCCTACCCTGAAGGAAACCCATCTGGAGCAAGTGGAGGCATCACTCTTCTCCCTGAAGACTGATGCATGTTCTACTGGAATGCAGCAGAGTAAGTCAAGCGAAGTCTCTTTCTCTACCTTAAGGCCCTTTGCTAAACCTTAGGAATCACCACCACCACCATCAAAACTCACCGCAGCAGACTAACTCATCTCTTCACATTCTGTGGACACGCAGTGGTGGAAACACAGTAAGAAGCTTGCAATTTCCTATCTGTTGGCACAGTCTAGACCCAAAAGAACTCCTCAGAGTTGGCGTGATTCACAGATAAACTCCCGAAAGAGCTACAGTGGCAGTACAGACGGAAAGCCTTCAGTAACTGCAAGCTATTGATTTCAGACACTTCTTCGGAAATCCCCAGACTTCTCAGAGTCACAGAAAACTCTTTATACACACACGCCTTCTTTCCACAGAGTTTATGCTCCTGCTAGAGATCTGAGAGTATTCAGCTTTAATTTACTGTGACCGAGACAAAGCTGCAGAGTCTGTCTCTCTAGTGGAGAAGTGAGAGGATTAGTATGCTCTGTACTACAGATTTTCTTATGTTCAGATCACAGTTACAGGAATTTAGAACTAGAAATTACTATGATCTAACCCCTTCCTCTGAATTCCTAAAAGCCCCAAGAAAACAAGCCATCCAAGCCCCACATCAGGCCCTGACACTACAAGGCTTGCTCCATCCAGCTCTACTCAGAAAGAAACTTGTGTAAAAAAGGCAGCGTCCTCCCCAGTTGTACTTCTTCTCAGCAAATCACATTTCTGGTACAGATCCCAGATGTGGATGATCTCCCAGGTACCACAGCAGACTGCAATTACTCTCCTCAAACGCGAGTGGCAGCACTGAGACGGAGGCAGCTATAGGCTGACAGCACATTCAAAGGAATGTGAGAATCAGTTTTTCACGCTATACGTTAAGCACTCTCCAGAGATCCTTGCTCTCTCCAACTGCGACCGTCCCCATCGGAGGCTCAGGTCACTCTGGAGCAGGCTGGCAGCTATAAGAGAGCTTTCTGAGATGCCCTGAGCTCACAGTTCCTTGTTGAAAATCCTGGCCAAGAGTCACCCCGGTCAGAAAAGGAAGCAGGTTTTAAACTCTTTTTACTGAATGGTGCGGCACACGAGAACCTTCCTTCTCCACCCCTCTATTTGCAGTGCCCATTCAACTCGACTTGTTGACAAGGAGCCAAGGAGCACAACAAAAAGAAACTGGACCTTGTGTGAGAGGCTCTGACTCATTTACAAATGAAGTGTTTGGTTGTATTGTGGGAGTCAGGAAGGGCAGCATCAATTTAACAGGTAAAGAGTACATGCAACACCCCAGGCACAGCTAGATGAAGGCAGAGAAAATAGTGTTCTCACTTGACAAAAACTAGGTATTGCAACATAGCCTTGCTGTGATGCAAAAAAGCAACAAATTAGAGCTAAGGAGGCTTTTTTCTCCCTTCACTCAATAAAGGGAGGTGGGAGAAAAATTACTTTCTGTGAAGATTGTGGCACTGATACTTTCTAACCGCAAAAAAACAACTGGAACTTTTTTTTCCCTCCTCCTCTGCTCTGCTGTATGTCTAATGGCCTGGCTGCCAGAGGTGGAAAAATGGATCCGAAATATCATCCTCCCAGAACAGAAGCAAGCACTCCTATGGCACAGCACTGCCCTTGACGAAATTAATCCATCGGATTTTTTCCCCTAAATGGTATTTTAAAAGTCCAGTTTAAAAAGACGGTATAGACAATCAAGTAAGAGCCAGAACAAAGCACGGGGGGAAAAAGAGAAAAGAGGATGTTTTCCCGTTCAGATCCCAGCAGACTAAGTTCTTCCTCACTCCGGTCCCAGGCACTGAGCACATCTGATGCAAAAACGGCACTGCATGGGAACGTTCAAGCTCTGCTGATTCTTCAGCAGAACTTTCACAGCTCTCTGTTAAACTCACGTCTTCCCCCTCCAGCTCCACTCTTTGTGTGACTCTGGAGAGGGACATCAGATGCCCAAACCAGCAGAGAACAGGATTTCTATCAGCCACTATTTAGATACTCTAGCATGAAACGAAAGAATAAAAGAGCTGCGTGCAGTGGCAGGGAAAGATGAGCTGGCATTCTCTCCCCACAAGCCAGCTGGCACAAAACAGATGTGGTAGCACCACCAGCAAGGCCTTCAGGAGCAGCACACGAGGCAGGACCTGGCAAGCATCCTTGCTTCAGGATCCCGAGGCAGAAGGTTTTGAACATGATATGAAAAGCATTCATCCATAGCACTGAGACCTGATGCTACAGCCAGACCTCAGGTGCCTACGGAATAATTTCCTTCAGACCATCTTAGACCAGAAATACCTGTTTCTGAAGGAAGTACCTAGTGGGCAAAATCAGCATCTTCCTTGTGAGTCTGTCTTAGTACAAGATAACAAATTTCATTTCACTTTCTATTTATCCACATCTGCCTACTTGAACATTCATAATTCACATTTCAGCATCAGGACTCACTATCTCAGCCTGCTACAGCATCAAGAAATGGTTCTTCACTGCAAAAAACTGGTTTGGCACCATCCTGCCCACCAGTACTCTAGCAGAACTACCCTGTTTCAGTCGGCTTAGGATCTTTCCTGTCATGGGCTTGGGGCTACTTGGTGCAGTGTCAGTGTCAGTGAGCTTTTTGCAGTGTTCCACCATGCTGTGCAGTGTGAGCCTACACGAGGAAGAGTTTTACAGAGCAGACAGGAACTGACACCTGTCAGACGGGAAGAGCTTGCAACAGGAATCTGTTCCTTGCACAATTTAGGTCCTTCCTAGCACAGGCAGTAAACAGAGCACTCTATCCTGGCAACTTCAGGCAACACCTCATTAAGAGGAAAAATTTTAAACGAAGAACCTTGTCAGCAGAAGGTTCTGATCTACAGTTTTACTTCTTTTGGGCAAGTCACTCAGTCTGGCAGATTTACTGCTAAAGCACGATAAGGGTTGCTATACAGGGAAACCTTGATAAGCAAAGGATACTACATCAACATCTGGCAGGCCTGGAGTGAAATCCCACAGGAAGTCTCCCTGCTTCTGGAGAGCATGAGGAGATGCACAGTGAGCAAAAAGCTAAACAAACCCTGCAACCCTTCAGCAGGTAGCCTAGTGAGGAACAGGACACAGTGGTATCCAACATGAGGGTCTTGGTGCTCAAATTCACCCTCTGGTGCCAATACTGGCGTCAGCTGCAAGTCAGAAACTGCCCTGTCTTCCTGCTGAATGACTCAGTTTGGGAAATGGTGCTCACCACTGACTCCGCTGAGTCAGATGTATTTATTCAGTGCCCCAAAAACTGGTATCTCTTCTGAGCATCTTCATGTCTTCCCTTTCTCATTTAATGTTTTCTCCTCCATCCCCCCTCAATTCTAATCAAGTACAGGTTAAATGAATACAGAGTTACAAAATTGCACACGTTCCTATTTCCTCATTTTCATGTGACTGCTTAAACTGTCGATAAGATCCAGAAAAAGGCAGAGCTGCACACAGATACTACTTCCTTTGGGTACGATTTTGTTCTCTCTCCTGTTGTCACTAGAATAGCCTCTTTCATTCCACCTATAGCACACTGCTTGGAAAACTGCTGGTAATAATCAGTGAAACAAGGTAATTTCCCTCCCACACAGAACCAGTGGAAGCACCACTCCTGTTGTGTTGCTTGTAAGCTACGCTCCTTTCCCCAACTCAACTTCCAGTTTTTTGTA
Organism: Oreortyx pictus; assembly: GCA_036925125.1. NCBI lineage: Eukaryota > Metazoa > Chordata > Aves > Galliformes > Odontophoridae > Oreortyx > Oreortyx pictus. Next base: position 80,304,146 of record JAUPFR010000003.1, on the reverse strand, counting down.
GGTTGTGTACTCTTTGATATTGGGGACGAAAGCTACGTGGGAATTCACAAACTCTTCGGCAGTTCTGAGGAGCTGCACCCATGCAAATAAATGAATACTGATCTGGGAGATGAGGGAGGGGAAGGAGCATACAAAGAATGGGGAGGTATTGGAACAGGTAATCCAGAGAAATGGTGGAGACACCAGCTCTGGAGGTGTTAAAGGAAACGCGCAGATGTGGTACTTAGGGACATAGTTTGGTGGGTAATATTGGCGGGGGGATGGGGGGACGTTTGGACTAGACAACCTTAGGGGTCTTTTCCAACTTCACTGATTCTATGATTCCAGAGTGGTTTCAGAAATGTGCTCCTAGCAGGATGGGGGGCAATCTTTCCATGGAGCAAGAAAGCACCAGCCAGTGGGATGGTCCCAACCTGGATGCTCCAGGCATCGCCAGAGTAGTAAACACAAATCCATACCTTCTTCATCCTATAAAATTACATTTTCTTTCATAGTGCTGTCCCTGAGCTGTGTTACAGTTAGTTTAACTGTAAATGTAACTGCGTTACAGTTAGTATAACTGTTAACTATCCGGTAAATTCTGTCCGATGTGGAGCCAGGAGTTGCGTGTAACAACCCTTATGGGTCCACTGCAAAGTCAGATATTGTATGATTCTATGTGATTTTACATTGTTTCCCTAGCTGACTACTGTAAATATTGTTACATCCCTATGAAGGAAACTATGTGAAATACATTGGGACACTCTGGTCACAGATAATCTCCTGTATCTGCAGTTCAGTACCTTGCCTACAGCGTAAGCAAGTATTGATGTATGCATTTATAATAACATTGATTATTCTGAAGAGGCATTTTCACAGCACCACTTGGATACTTCACTGCTTAATAACCACCACCACCACCACAGATGCCCCAGTACAACCATTTGCAACTGCTACTCTGAAGTTACAAAATTAGAAGTTCCTTCACAGCTTGGCTATATATTTTTATCCTTAAAGAGAAATCCATCCTGTTTGTCAAAATAATAATTATAATAAAACCAAAAAAGCAATATTTCTGGATATCCACAACAACTTCTATGTGAGGAAAACTAGAAGCTCTTTCTCCACTTTGGCTCCTCCCACAACATAATCATCCTAGCAGTTGTAGAGCGTGTGTGAGTTTGTTTCACACCATGCTTTATATATCAGAGTCCATGTTTTCTGCCCGAGTTAAGGGTCTTTACTCAGCTTCAAAGTCCTTCCAAGGAAATGAACCCAGCCCCCTTTCCTGTAATGCTTTCCAAACTTGTGGGTCATGATCAGCACTCACCTGTGCATGTTTCCATTGGTGGTGAAGGACTGTCCACACACTGAACATTTATAAGGCCTTTCACCTGAGTGCACCAGCATGTGGCGATCAAGGGAGCTCGCTGAGCTCAGAGACTTTCCACAGATGCTGCAGGAATGGTCTGTCCCTCCAGTGTCAGTGTTATGCTGAAGAAAGCAATGATTTTTTTTTTCACTGAATGACTCTTATCAAGTGTGAATAAAATATCAGAGAGAACTGTGAACATCTTAAAAGCAGCTTTAGAGAGCCACTTGACACAATACCTTATATTAAGGTGTGCCCCATATATAATTATCTTCTCCAGCCCTCCCCCTTAACTCCACCCCCTCCCTTTGCTTTTAACTCCATAGCGTAGCTGCTGTGCACAGCCTGCAATGCCCACCACACACTGCACTTTCACTGGGTGTGCAGCAGAACAGGACAGGAAGGGATCCAGCAACAACAGATCCAACAAGTGACACTTGGAACATGTTAAGCTGTGTAGAGGTTTTGGGTAGGGTGAGCGATCAGAGGGAAAAGAGAAAGAGAACGTAATCAAGAACTTGATGTCAGAAGACACGTGAAAACAAATACTCTTCGAAGATATTAATTTCAAAGTGACTGGAAGAAAACAGAAGCAAAATGGTTCTGTTTTCCAGGGCAAAACATGGCTATGACTACTGTGTTGAATGTACCACTATTTCTTACTTGCATTTAGAGAAGTGAACACTTTTTTCATATATAAAAATAAAAAAAAAACAACCCCAAAATCAAAACCAAATGGAGAATAAGGGAAAAAAATAAGTAACAGTTATACAGAAGGGAAAACTGAAGTAATGAGTATCTAGTGGACTCACAGTGGTGAACCACAACTTTAACATCCCAAGGAGAACTTTCTGACATAAAAAAAGCCAAAGCTCCTCATAATAACACATATACATGTTCCAAGAGGAGCAAGACGAGGCCTCTATCTGACAAAAATGAAGAGCATCATACACTTGAAATGGGTATTTTAAATTCTGCCTCCCAAAACTGCTGTACCCTGTAAAGGACAGAGAGGCTCTTTAACACTGAGATGATTTTAAGGTTGTTTCTTCCTGCTTCTTCATTTGCATGAACAGTAAAAGGAACTGTATTGAAGCAGGATAACAAAACAGGACTAATGCCTCATGATGGAAGTGGTTTTCCGGATCCTTAGGATACCTTAAGCTGTGTAGAACAGGACACACATCCTTGTTTGAGCCACTGGGGGAATAGGGAGGGGAAGGAAAGGAGAGAAAGAGAGAAGAACTATCCACCTCCTGGTTGGTGGGTTTTTTTTTTTTTTTTTAATACCAGGGGAAAGCTTAAATAAAGGCAAAACAATTGTGAAAAGCAAACATTTCTGACTTGCACGTGGAATTGTTTTTCACCACTGCAAAATGCATACTGGCAACTCTTAATAAAACAGGGAATCGACAGCTTGTACTCTGCGTACCTGACGAATGTGCATAGTTAGCTGGTGCTGTGTAGTGCAAATCTTTTCACACAGAGGACAGGTATAGGAAGACTTCTCTTCTTTTGTTTCCTGCGAATAAAACAAAACAAAAAATCAGAAGGAATGCAGATATTAAAGAACTGGAAAGCTGTTACTGCTGCGGATGGAAAAAGTACAAGCCATCTCCAATACAAAAGGCCACTGCTAACAGAGCAACTTGTATGTGCGTTTATCATCCCAGTAGATCCCTCAGGGAAGTTTCAGAAACTTCTGAATTTATAAATAGGGGCCATTTCAACCACCACAGAAGAACAGCAGCTGTTTTAACAGCACACAGATACTCAGCAGTAGCAGTTTAGGACAGGAAGTGAAGGCAATTACTGCAACCAGCTCAAACTGCCAGGAGGAATTTAGGTGAGCAGAAAGCAATTACCCAGGCTGGAATCCTGCCAGAATATGCTGGCAAATGCAACTAATCTTCCAAAAAGATCTTTAGGAAGCACAAGTCTTAAGGACTTTGGGTTTTCCACCCCACCTCGATGGCAGGTTGCTAGGCCAGCGCCCTTTTCTCAGAGCTCTGACTCAGAAGGAAGAGCAGCATTGACTGAATCACCAGCACCACATCCTTGAGCATCCTGTGTTTCTCCTGGAAGCATCCCATCCAGGCACACTGGCCAGGCCCAACCCTTCTTAAGCTTGCAAGATCTGATGAGTTCACAGCGAGAAAGAGGTGACAATGTGGGCGCCTACGTGACTCCAAAAGAACACATTATGAGCCCGGTTATTCTCCACCCAGGTGAGAAGCAGGAGTAACCATGGCCAAATCATGAGTGCAAACAATGCAGCCGACCCGACCCAGATTGCTCAGCCTGATTTAAGTATGCCCTTGAGACACTGGGGAAAGCCACCACTCTTCAGCTGAGGATGGAATGGCACTCTCGCAGAAACCAAAGGCATCTGCCTGAGTTGTCCGCAAGGATGGCTACTGAATGACATACGCTCATTTTTACCAGATGTGGCTTCTGAACCAAAGCCTGTATGACTCAAAGCAAGAAGGTCTGGCACTGAAAATGAAACGCCCCTTTTCTGTAGAATTATGCACATATTTACCAGCTAGAGGTTCACTGCCTGTTACCTAAACTCGTGGTGATGAGAATACAAAAACCATCTCTGCGTGACTGATGGGAAGCTGTAATATTTATGCTAAAAGGATGCACCCTATTGAACCTCTTCTCTGGCTATTTTAGGTAGCATTAGTGAGAACAGGCAAAATAAAACCCAAACAAACAACAGAACCCACCAAACCTAAGCAGCTCTTTAGTCGGAAACAGGAGGGAGCTGATGTTTATGTATCTATCTGTTTCTTCTTTCCAAACAATTTTTTTCCCCTTTGCTGTCCTAAAAGCCATCAGCTGAGAAAGGACCACTTTCAGACAGTCCAACACAAGCATTTATGAGCACGACAGTGACTGGCCCAGGACTCTGTCATCAATCCTGTGGCACTTCAGGAGGAAAGACACTGACACAGTGTTAGAAAAGGTTTGTTGTTGCTGTTTTGATTTTTTTTTTAAGTTTCAATTTAATAACCTAATATTCCTCTCAACACGATCTGAGGGAACACTCTATAGAGAGTTCCTGACTGAAAACTAGCTTCACATTTTCAAAACTGGGGTCACGATACTTTCCCATTAACCCCAGTGACTTGTGGATGTGGATGCAGAGCTATTTTCTCATTTTGTCTCAAGTAAACAAAGTGAGTGACCTCCCTTCTGAAGTATCAGCAACCGTTAGGCTCTCCCAGCCCCCCCTCTTGTTTCTCTTGTATACAGCTTTCTAACTGTACTTCAGGGCTCTCCATCCCACAGTTAATCACTGTAGGCCACGCACATGGGGCAGGGCCCAATTCCCTATTACTCACAAAACATTAGAAAGCAAGCAAGAAAGGCTGCCATTACCAAGTCTGAACACCCCAAGAAAATTAAAACTTTATCCCCGTGGCCCACACACACATTCCATCCCACTGATATGACTTCAATTTTACTACATGCAACCAGTCTGTGGAGTAGTGTTCAGCTCCAATTATACTGCAATCCTGTTAAAGTTGGCTCAGGACAGAGAACAAACACACTGTGCTGTGAGGAAAATCCCTGCAGCTGTGCTGACAGTTCAGATCGTGTTTAATCCCCAGGGTATTTATGTGAAATTATCAACCTACTACTTTTTTTTTTTGGCCCCCCTTTAAATAAGTGATACAGTTCTATGTGATGCAATCAATGGTTTCAGAGCCTGCCTTCTCAACTGCCTGCTCTTCAAATAAGCAAATTAACAGCAGATAGAGTAATTGCTGGTTCACCTTGAAGCAAAGATCAGAAACACACTATAGCTCTGCCAGAGCTGATTAGTATTGAATCTGGAGTTTATTATTAACTAAAACCCAAACTTTCTCCAGTGGTCACCCAGGGTACATGCTGCATACCGTAACACAGCTCAAGCAAATCGAGGGTAGCTAGAAGAGGAACGCTGTCAACTGACTCCATCCAGGCCAAAATACATTAGCATCCCTAGTGCAAAAGCACCTCCACTCACAAACGTACAACGCAGCACTCAGCTACCCCACTGGAGACAGGCTGGGGAAAACACACTTCCTGAACTGAAAGATAAAATTAACAGTTAATTTGTTACCTACTCTCTTTCTAGTCAACCTGGCAAGACTGCTCGGCATTCAACTGATGGCAAATGCTTTGGGAATTGTGCACGAGGGCTGCTTTACTCCAGCTCACTTTGTCACCTTTTTTTTTTTTATTCTCTTATAAAGCAAAGGAAATAGAAGTTAAAATGGATGCAGGTTGATGAGGGAACATGTTTATTAGACTATAGGTAGACTAGAGCCAAGATAAAGTCAGCATTATAAAGAGAACCATAGACTTGGGACAAAGGTTCAGAGCTAAGTGTTTTGCTGCCAAGAAACAGCAGTCAGACCCAGAAAACTAGCTAACTGTTACTATCCTTGCAACTAAAATCAGGGGCGCATTCTGACCAGCATCAGAGATCTGTATGCTGCTATACACTAAAACAAGTCAGTGTTTTCATGCTGCTATGCTGAAAAAGGAAATTCACTGTATTAGATGTTGTTAAACAGATTGGTACCCACTTATTATTTCACATCTCACTTCTAATACTTCAGCAACGTAGCCATTTGCCCCTCTGTCAATAACAGTCTTTCAGCCTAATAACAAATAGGCTATTTACTATGTTTTCAACGTATTTATTTATTTTTACACCATAAGAATCCCTCTTAATCCTGTCACATTTACTCTCGAGCTTCCTTTGATTCGATGCCCATCAAAGTATCAGGTGGAATAAAGGTCACTAACACTAATAAACTTTCCTGAAGCCAAGCCACATGGTGTACCAGTGGACAGCTGTGCAATAGCACTGCCACTGAGTCTCATCTGAACTCCAGTCTGTACTTCACATGGTGTTGTCAAGGAACCAGGGGTAGCCCTTAACAGAGAACACTGCAAAAAAGCCTCGAAGTCAGATGCTAGATGCTGTTATCCCACAGACACAGTTGCCCGTATACAGCCCAGGCTCTTCAATTAAAAATTCCTATGTTCATTTATTACTAACGACTTTTAACTCATTTTAAGCAAGAAAATTCAAGACAAGTCATAAGTATGTCAACTGGACAGCTACTCTGCAAGTTATTAATAAACTACTACACGATCATCACATGAGTCATGCGATGGCCTTCTCAACCTTTCTGATCCCCAGTACATCTTGATTCATTTACAAATTCCCTGTGCCCAACTCAAATGGACACAGGGATTTGGGGTACTTCTGTTCTGCAATACCTTCCTTAGTAGGGCTTAACTCAGCAGAAGAGAAACGTGGATATCAATAATCACAGCTTGAACAGGCTCTCTTGCTTCTCCAGATCAATACTGCTATCAACTGGTGCCATCAACTGGTAAATGGAAAAAAAATCACAAAAGCTACATAGATTTGCTCTGCAAGATGTATACAAAGCAACAGCTCTTCACACCTTCATTAGCAAAAAATAAGAGCACCTTACAGTACAACTGTGAGAACCGAGTGCCTTCATGGATGTTTTGTTCTAGCACCACCTCGAACCTTAAATCACTCAGATCTTCTCCAGGAGCAATACCTGATGAAGGGACCCTCTCAACAGCTGAGCTAAGCCCCACAGCCCCCTGTCAAACCTTCCTGCTGAACTACTGCCAGGCCATCCCTCACTGAACTACTTCAGTTCCAGATACTTCTTTTCTCCTAGGTTAATGAAACAAACAGTCCCTTTCAACAACCCATGGAAATGCAAGAACATGGATAATGAATGTAGCAGGAAAGAAATGGCAATTTTGGTTTTGCCACTGCTGGTGTCAGCTGGTAGATCAGCTTGCCCACTGCACGACACGTGAGCCCAAGTGAGCAGACTCCCTCCATCCCCAGTTTTCCAAAGTTAAGTTCTGAAGGCCCATCAGCAAATGGGCATAAAGAAGCAATGACAGAGGCTAAACAAACTCACTGAGTGAAAAAAAAAGACAAAACCACCAGTGAGACATAACTACACCTTATCATTTCTCATGCAGCTGTTTGGCTTCCCGTCATCTCCCTGTACTTGCGTTTACAAACCTGGTTCCTCCTACCAATCCGATTTGGTGCAGGAGACTTCGAGGGAGATTTGACAGTCTGAGAACTCCCCCCATTTTCAGCTATCTTCCCCACGTTCATCACTGCTGACATCATGGCATCAATGGAGGACAAGTCTGCTCCGTCGGAACTGTTTGGTGAACTTGGTGACACCCTGTAACTGTTCAAAGTTTCCAGCTGCTTCTCTGGAATCAAAAAGAAAAAAACCACACACGACAGTTGCTAGGCCATCTTAAAAATTAAACAAACAAAAAAAAAAACCCAAACCCAAAACAAACGAAAGAAACACCAAGGTATTTTCAGCTGCCTGCAACTCACATCACACTGCCTGATTTCACGGACAACAGCTCATAATAATTGAAGTTTTTCTTGTCATAGTGAAAGTTTCCCCTATTGGACTGTGCAGGACAAGGTGCAGATCTCTTCTTCAAGAACACTCAGGTTATGTGGACTTAATTGCAGTACCTTGCAATCACAACGAACTATCAGAGCAGTACTGACGAATGAATGCTCTGGCAAACACCGCCATTCAAGCAAACATATTTTAAGCAGAACTGCACAACTGAGGCATTAGTAACACAGCATGGTATGCTGGTTTCTCTGCCTAGCATAGCTTAAGTCAGCTCTGTAGAAGTAAAAAGCTACATGTGAAAAAAATCCAACTTCAAATCCCCTAATATACATTTTTACAGTCACAGCTGGCAGTGATACATTTTTTTTGTTTCCTTTTTGTTCTACCAACTTGTATCAGTCCATAGAGTATATGTTACAGCCACAACTAACGTTGCCCTGCAGGCAAAGCTGCTCAGATTCAGGTTCCTCCATCACATTCTGCGCACAGCTTGTCAAACACACAGGTAAGGTCCTCCCACTTTCCCCTTAAGAAGTTAAAAATGAAAATGCTTTCAAACTAAACATTCCTTACTCCAAAAAAGATTCTGCCAACCAAATAAGAACACCCTGCAAGTCTGCAACTCTGTCATCTCAGATGGACAGCCTAGGAGCTTCATGTGTGTGTGAGTCATTCTAACACAAGAGGATGTGAGGGTGAACAAGGAGAAACGTGTTTGCCTGTGAACATTTGATCTCTGTATAATACTGCCTTTGGAAGATAAGTTTGAGCACTACAAACAGGTGCTTTTTGAGGCAAAGAAATGTGCTGCCAAGTTACCTGGAGCCAGGAAAATCTTACTTTGGAAGCCTCCAGTGGTAACTGAGTATTTATGTGCCCATGCTTCTGCTCAGTGTATTTTACAGACTTCACGCAGATAAAGCGATGAGCAAAGAAATGCATGCACCAATACCTCTGCTCAGTGTATATTATACCCTTCACACAGATAAGGGTTATGGATTGGGCAAGAAATATTTCGACAAGCTTTAATCAATGCCCCAAATTAAAGAGTCACTCAAAGCTAGCCAAACCAGTTACCTTCATTGCTATCCCCTGATTGACTGACGCTCTCTTCTTGCTTGCTGGTCTCCTCACTTAGTGTAGTAGGTTTAGTAGCATCAGGTTCTTCAGCCTCTTCTTCAGTAGCACCCTCTAGCACTGTATGAGGAGAGATGGAAAGAAGAGAAAGAGATAAGTTTTGCTGGAAGCTGTTTTATCAGAGACTACAGTCCCTGGTGCGTACGTAGGTTTGATGGTGGAAGCATGTCAACAGAGCTAATGCAATTGAGCATCCATAGTCATGAGAGTCCTGGCAGAGGGGTGGGAGATGCTGCTGCTGCTGCCAGAAGTGAAACCTGAACAAACAAAGCAATGAAACCCTTACTCAGCTTGGTCCCCAGTATTCAACCACAAAAAAAAGGAGGAGGGAACAAAGGACTGAGCAAGCCAGCATGCCACTGACAATCATGACATAATGGTGAAGAAGATGGAAGAGTACTCTGCTGCTGGAGATTCAATAAGTCATTCAGTTTCACTCACAACCATCCCACCCCCCAACTTGTCTTCTTGGAGGATTAATGTTTATACCAATAGATGAATTCAGGGCAACCTTCTTCCTTCCAGCAGTGCAGAAATGACTACTGAGGTTTCTGGGGCCATCTGGTACATTCCTTACACCCACTGCCCAAGGGTTTCAGATGAACAGAAGACAAGCAACCACCATATCTGCTGACAGAATTTCTCCACACCCTTTTCTGAGACCACAACCTTATCATGTGATCCTTGGGGTTTCAGGAGGGATGCCTGTTCTGACCGGGGAATGACAGTGCAGTTGAACAACACTGACAGAGGTGGTGGTGAATCATCAACACCTAACAAAGAGAGGAGTTCTCTCTTCACGGCACCCGCGGTCACAGCCTCTGAAGAAGATGATTCATAACACTGTAAACATTGATACTGTTTCATTGGAGAAACACACTTTTATAACCTCAACTTGAAAATCAACACACTCTGGACATTTGATTATCTCAAGTTTCCAAATCCAACAGACTTAATGCAGATTTTCCTTTTTTCAGAAAGCAGAGGCCATCACTCTCAATTTGTGGCTAATGGGGTTTCTTCCTTTTAAATAACAAATTCTCAAGGATGACATGCAAATCAATCACAAAATGTATCTTCAAATGCTTTTCGAACAGCGTATGCAAACAAGAAATGATGGTATCCCAACTACTGACGTTCTGAAGTGCACAACAAAAGGCAGACAAAGAGCCCAGCTTTTGCCCTCTTCACTTGTGTCATGCGGTTCCTTGTTTTACTCAGCACAAGGAAAAGCAGCAGACTCAAGCTCCCCAAGTCAAACTGCCGTCCCTCTCAAGAGCAGCACACCAGCGGTTTGACACCATGAGCCAGCACAGTCTGGAGATGAAACATATGTGTGACCTGACTGAGGCCACAGACTAAGGCTCCAGATAAAATCAGCTTCTTCAAACAGCATCTTCAGTCTGAATCTTCAGAAAGCAAGACTATTTTGATGCTGTCCTGAACAATTCAAGATAACGCTTCTAAGGTTATTTTTGTATGCTTTTCTGCTAAGCAAAAACACTAGGGTTCCCTGTGACGGCGGCAGGGACTGCTTGATTCAAGAGACCAAGCATCCATCCTCCTCCTTTCTCCAACATGTACAAGAGCTGCTTACTTGACAGGGTCTTTAAAAGAGGTTATTTAAGAGCAATGCAGTCACTTTTTACCACGTAAGTGGTTAAAAAAAAAAAAAAAAGTGATTTAATCTTGAAGAGAACAAGTACTGAAGAGTTACTTCCAAGTTGCTTGCCGTATCTGCCTAGTACCACCAAAAACAATGACCAGTTTGTATTAATTGGAAGGGCTATTATTAAAATAATGCAAATAAGTGCTTTACAGCTTAAAAACATGCAAGGAAACAAATCCACAAAAACTTCTGAAGTAGACTTATCCTTTCCTCTTTCAGTCAATACCTGTACCATTACTGTTACCACTGTTACGTCCTGGAAAAAAGTTACTCTACAGTGTAACACTGAAGATTCAACACTAATTAACATCAAGCAGATGAAGGGCTTAAATTCAGAATGTGCAAAAATCGGATTATTGTGGCATGCTTTTATTCACATATGTATTTTCCATTTTCTTGCATGAGGCAAAAATGCACCACTTAAACAAAGATAAACACATGAGCAGGATGCACTGATTTCAGAAGCATAACTTTTTCTATTTGCAATAGGATATAGAAACAATAAGGATACTGGGCCAAATCACTCCTTCCTGTGGGAAAACCCATGGCAGAAAGCCTTCAGGCAAGAGAATACTAAGAGGTTTCTCTAGCAGCTTTTTTTCTTTTTTTTTTTTTTAAATAAATGCATCACTGAGGACGAGGAAACTATTTTTTCCACAGCACCTACGAGATCCAGGGAATCATAGAGGCAGCCATCAGCAGGGATGCCCTGAGGCCCTGCCCTCAGGAGTCTACAACACCCCAGCTCGGAGGTCACCACCAATGGAGCCTCCTTCCTCCTTTTTCCCCAAAGAGAACAAAGACCTCCAGGAAAGAGATACAAACAGGAAAGAGGCTGGCAAACAGCATGGCCTCAGGTTGCATTCGACATCTGAGCAAAGCCTCTAGGAAACAGGGAACTGGGCACAAGCATTTCAAGTCGTCTATTCTGGAGACCCTCCCCCAGCATCGCAGTCTTATGAAATCAGAGGGGATACACGTGGGGGGGCAACGAACAAAACAAAATCCCAACAGCCTTCTTTCCATGGCGGCAGAAAGAGACCTGGCTCCCTCCACTTGGTGATGTTTGTGAGGCCATGAAACTGGGAAGCTGCAATCCCACACAGAAGGCTGTGGGGCCTTGAGCTCCTCCTCCTGCTGGAGGCCCACCCTGATGCCGCACATGCTGAGAAACAGTGGGCTCCAAAAAAAAAAAAAAAAAAAAAAAAAAAAAAGAAAAAGAAAAAAGAAAAAAGCCTTGTTGCTTCCCATTCAGTCTGTACAGGAAGACACTTGCTAGACCTATTTCCTCCTCTGGGATAAAGTGTGACTCCACTGCATGCTAAAGCTGAGTCCATCAGCAGCTACTTCCCCCCTCTGCTTATGTGTACTTGTTTATATTTAAGTTTTTTCTTTAAAGACCACTCTCAACTGTTTCAGCTGTTTCTCCTTCTGGCGATGAACATCACAGATGAAGCAAAAAGGAGAACGGAGGCCGGCACAGGCCACAGGGGAAGGAAGAAGAAAGGAGAAGAGATGATGAGCCTCCAGAGTCACGGTCACTTGACGTGCCAGTGAGAGGTGGCTGCACTAGCCTGGAGCTGGTACCAGTCCCTGCTCCAGTTTGCTCCCCTGTCCCTGCACAGGAACTCTCCCTTTGGAATAGGTAGGAAGAAACACACAATACAGGCAAGGAGGGGGAAAACCTGGTGTGCAGCACAAAGTTACTCATTGTTCTGCCTTAAAAAAAATGTTCACATCAATGTTAAATTGGAAGCCATGCACTAATTGGGCCAGAGAAAGATTAACGCTCTCAGCCAAATGCTTTTATTGGTTTCATTAAACATGCCGTAGTACGCAGCACAGAACACAGTGGGAGGAACAGAAACAGGGGAAACAAATGATGGCTTTAGGAATGCACCCCCCACACACATGCATTTCAAGCCACGTTTTCCTGTGAGGCCCAAACAGGAATCCTGAGCCTTCTTCATCATTTCCATCTTAGCAACGCCATTATCTTTACTCAAAGCTTTCCCACTGTTTTTTGTTGTTGCTGGTTTTTGTTTTTTCGTTTTTCTCAGTGTCAGAAAAAAATACTGAAGGATAATTTAAATGAAGGCCAGACCTTCCTAGTATACAAATTTAGACACGAACAGAACTTCAAACAGAGAGACTGCATTTGAATAAACAAAAGTTTATGGTTTACCCTTGAGATTATAATACCTAAGAATCACTACACCACTTTCAGAAGTGTTTCTGATGCACTGGTCTTGTACTGAGCTCCCACCAGAGGAGCAGATTTCCTTCCCAGAGCACACAGCGATGCTCCCAAGCACAAAAGCTCACTCCCACCCCAAGAGATATGCACGGCCACACAAACTACTTTTTGCTTCAAAGCTGTCAGGAAGGAAAGAGGATGAAAACACGTTGTGTGGGAAGAAAAAGGGGTTAATACTATTGAAAGCCACTGCCTCGAGGCAAAGGAAAACCAAAAGAAAAAAGTTTTCCCAACTGACCTTTTTAATATCAACTGTGCCCTTGCTACTGAAGTGTTGGTGCTGACTCGGCACCACAGCGGTAGAGAAATATATTGGCAGCGTCACCTCACTGTCACCACTGCTGGAGCACCAGTACCGAGCAGCCTACGGGGAAAGGAAGACAAGCATAAAAAAAAAACAGTGGCATGGGAATAGCTGCTGGTCGGTTGTTTGCTAAGCATTCAGAAAAAGACAGGCAATAAGGATATTACCCCAAAGCTTTTGAACTCGTACCTCTAACTCAAATTTTCCTCTGGGGTTAAAAAAAAAAAAACAACAACAAGCAAAACCAAACAAAACCCAACAACAAACGAAACCTCAGACACCAAACCAAAGGAGCAGCACCTCAGGACATGCACTCTCTGGGCACTAGAAGACAGACCGCTCATCTTGCGATGACCTCTTGGGGTTCTTACTGATACAGCTGTTTTACCCATGCTAGCATGTGTACAATATTTTATTCTGCAAAAGAATGCTACAGATCCACCACATCCAGATGCTGCTTCTAATTTAACACACACACACCAACAGATACACACAGACGATGAAACAAGTGAAGCACACACTCACTGCCATGCCTTAAAGAAGAGCTGGGGAGCACCACCTGCTTTAGGGACAGGGCAGGGCAAATAAGAGCAAGAAGACCTCTGCATTTCTGGATTATTCTGTACACTCTTGGTAACACACCTAACAGCCTAGATTTTGAACACTCAAAGTTGTTTACTTCTTCAGTTTTATTCCCTTGCAGGCGTGACGGGATAGGTGGGTGCATTCAATTTTTCTCTGAGTTTTGAAACCTGTGCTCCCATGATCTATGGACCATTAGCGGTCCTCAGGACTTTGGCTTGGATGACCAAAAGCATCTCCCCATAAAAGGTACCGGAATTGGAGCTTTGCTACTGCCTTAAGCAAACTACAACTCTGAATCACCATGATGCCCTGGCTCGATGCTGATAAGTCACAGGGAAAATGAGGAAGCTGTGCTAACGTAACAGTGAGATGCTGTGCTGGAAAAGCAGGGGCTTCCTGGATGGGATTTTCCTGCATTGTTCAATGGGTTTGCAGCAACACAAGGAGAAAAAAGGCAGTGCTAACATAAGATCCATTCATACCTGTCTTCTTGGCCCTGCAGAGAAAGCACACTCCCATCTGTTCCTGCTTGCAGTGGGGACCACAGCAGCCTGCGGTCTCGCTAGGCTAGAAAGGAGAAGCAAAGCGCACGCCGCTGCACTGCTGAGAGCGAAACCAAAATCTGACAACCCCAACCCCTGATGGGAAAGCCTTATTCTCTGCCACCGTGCTTTGCACATCTGAAGGTCTGGTCCAAGCTGAGCTCCCACCTGGCATCACTGGATAGCAACATCACACAACTGACCAGCTTTTGATGAATTCTGAGATTTTCTAATGCCTCATCCCTCCTCCCTCATATCAGAGATATATCTAAAAGCTGTTCCTCATCCTCATCCTTCCTATCAGCTTGTGGGTTAGCACCTGGCCCTCCAGGAAGCCTCTGTCACCAAATTGCAGTCAGTCTCAAGAACGTGTTCAGACAAAAAAAGGAATACTGAGATTTCAAGATAGTTCAATGAACCTGGGGCCGCAAGAGCTGATTTGAGACACATGTGAAAAAATGAAGCTGGGAAAACAGCAAAGCGAAAGCCAGCAGTTGTTAAGCACACATCCCTCCACATACAAACTCCCCTCCATCCCCATCTTGCCAGCTCCCCCTGCAGCCATCGGGATGCAGGAGGTTTCTGGGGAGGGTGTCCAGTCCCCCAGCTCATTCTGGCAAAAGGGGGCACGTTGGACAAGACAGAGGTTCAGCATTACCCAGCGCGCCCTGCTCCTGCTCCCTCCCCGTGTGCCGAGGAGGGACACAAAAGCAATACTGTCTGTCCTTATAAGCTCTGCTTTGCATGTGTTCGGCAAGCTAGGACAGCTGTGTGGACGGCTCGCAGAGTTCCAGGAAGTTGATGTGTTTCTTGGCTTCGATTCCAGTTTATTTGCCTTAAATGAAGTGGCGACCCGAGAAAGTCTCTCCGCGTCCCCCTGGGCTGGCAGACTACGGGACAGTGGCACGCCTCGAGTCGAGGCGTGGGGTCTCTCCCCGGATGGATGAGCCTTTCCCAACAGCCTGGCTGCTGAGGCTTTCCCTCAGACTGGGACTGGCCCACATACCGCTGTGTGAGGAGACACTGTGGCACACAGTGTGGGAGAGCCTGGGAGCCCAGGACCACGTTCCTCAGAGCCAGGGGCTGCAGAGCCCGGCCCTGAAGGCTCCCTGCTGATGTGGGAGCTGGGTCTGAGCACCCCCTGCAGCTCTCGGGGAAGCAAAACCTCACTGCTGCTGCTGCCTCAGAGGGGCAAGGGAGGTAAAGAGAGGAAACAATCTGAAACACAGCAAGTAGAAAGCCCTGTGCTTTCTTTCAATTTTCTGCCTTACGCCGAAGGGAAGAATCACAAACCCGGTGAATTTAATACCTTGGAGGAAAGAAAGAACAAAAAGCTATCCACCGATGAGCCATCACCTCTGTGGCTAAGCAAGCACTGCACTGAGGGAATGGGATGCTTGTCCCAGAGCCCGAGACAAACTGCACTTGGGAAAACTAGACGGAAAACATTTCAGTATGAGAGAGAAGAAAAGCCACTTCCTCTCAGCCAAGGCAAGCTGCAGTGCCTTTCAGCTCCGGAGAAGAAAAGGCTGCAGGATACAGCGTGGGTGAAGTGGGACACTCGGTTCTGCTGGGAGATGCTGGCATCCCCAGCAATACACAGCCTGTCTGAACCACGGGATATCTTGTCCTTTTAAGGTGGGCCAAGAGCAAGCATCTGTGCAGCAGCAGCACAGCTCGAGCCTGCAATCAATAGCCCCCGGTGTCACTTAAAAAACAGGGGCTTCTATGCCTTACCAACTGGCCGTGCAGATGCCCAGGCACCCACCCTGCGGGGAGACAATCAGTCTGGTTGTTCCTCCGCACGGCATCGTGGAAACAAGAAGGAACAACAGCAGTGAGAGGAAGAAAAGCCACGAAGCTATGCGGCTGTGCCGCTCGCTGGCAATCGGTGCCTGCAGCTGTTGGGTCAGGAGGGGGGCCTGCAACTCTGCAGCTTGGCCCAGGGCAGCTCCAGACCCAGGGCTGTGGGCAAAGGTCCCAGGCAAATCTCTGGAGGATGGGGTGGGAGAAACGAGCAAGCATTTTGCTGCCTTTTGCTTGTTTTTCACACATAGCTGGAGCTGCATGCGTGCAGCAGGACAGGTTTGGAAGGGATTACTGAGAGGCAGGATGAAGCAGACAGAGGAAGACACAGAAAATCTCCTGTGCTGGGGCCCTGCATCTTGCGTGCCGTGCTGCCTGTGATCCTCTTCCTCCAGAGATGCATTTAAAGAGGGCTTCACCCACCAAAGGAGACAGCACTGGTTTGCACCCTGTGGAGCCCCAGATGAGGGCATCCTTTGCAGGTGATGGCAGCGCCGTCTGTGCGCAGCACCCTACCAGGCAGCACGCCAAAGTACTGCACACCTCACAGGGCAGTGCAGCAATGCGATGCACAGAAGAAGAAATGGCAGAGACTAAAACTCTTTTCCCGCTGGTGGTGGTGTCAGCCATTAAGACCTCATCACGAGCCATGGTGAAAATCTGATGGTATTACATTACTGCACAAGAACCGACGATTTATTTTCAGTGAAAGTTATAGTTTTCCAGGTTGTGTGGAAAGGATAGAAACTTTAGATGCTCAACAAAACAAAAAAACAAATTAAGGTGTTTTTATAATTTAAAGTCTCAGGCTCTTGAGGATAATCATAACCTCAGATGCTCAACCTGTAACTTCTTAATGCATGGCAGTATCAACACAGAACGTCCCCTCTTTACAAAACAGCATGTTTTATACCCAGGAACACATATCCTCCAAAATCAAAATGGCTTTTTTTTTTTTTTTTTTTTGAAGTGGAGAAAGAAAAAAATCACAACATCTCGACGCGCCTCTAACATTTTCTTTAAAAGCCAACGCAGCTGTACTCCAGTGCTACTTAAAGATGAGGGTCTCCACCAAATTACCAAACTCATTTTAAGCAGAAAGGGATTCAACACGCAAATGTTCTGCAAGGAGAATGATTCAAGAGTCTGCAGCTCTCCTGGCTGCTCTTTTCCAGGGAGCATGACTTGCTGACAGGATTAACTACTGCCAGGCTCACGATGCTGGGAGACAGCTGCCACATGGCAGCCATTTATTACAAAGCTCCATTCCTCTAAAGTTAGGAAAGAGGCAGACTATTTCATCTGTGTTATCAGCAGGGTTCCTCTGCTCCGCAGGCTTTGGAGACCAGGCTTCTTCTAAACAAACACCTCCTTTTCTACTCCACCTTGTTAACATCCTTATCTTCCCGTCTTCTGTTTCTGGTCAGCATGAGAATTATTCCCTCTATCACACTCTCCAAACAAATAAACAACACATCCATAAGTCAATTTAAAATGTTCAGAAACTCACACACACAGAAAGAGATTTTTTGAGAGTTTTAGGAGAGGGAACTGCATGCCACAGGGAGGAAAGAGAGAAGTGCTGGAGAAAAGGGATTCTGAAATACTCTGTGCAACGCTCACTCTTCAGTCCACCTTAAAAGGCATTTTTAATCTCAACCTCCAGCACAACATCCAAAACAGCTACACAGCCTTTTGTGAGCAAGATAACCTGCAGCACTGCTTCACACTCGTATCTCCACGCCAGGCAGACCTCACACAGACCCACAAGCCAAAGCCACAATCCTGCCCTCACCGCATAAGGCACAGCAGTCAAGTCAACCACCTCCTACAGTCTGCTAATGACCAGAAACAGAAACACACCACCGATGTCATCTCCACGTGATACTAAATTCAGATGACCATCAATTGCCATTCTCCTATCGTTCTGAACCAGAACTAAGAGATACAAGCTGGCTGCTCAAATTTACATGGAGCGTTCTAATCAGATATTTGCCACAGATGCTGGAGTACCACGAATCTCTCAAACTTGAGTTTATCACATCCTCATGGTGAAGGAATAACCTGGCCTTGAGAAAAACGCATCTCCCCTGTTGCTGATGAGCAAATTGCTGCAGCCTTGTGAGCACTCACACCGGCTTACAGCAGCTGGGCAGATAGCCTTCCTTCAGCACTGTTTGGAGAGCCCTGCATTCTGAAAGCCAGTGTTTGTTTTTTGTTTGTGTTAGGTAAATTAATTACAGCAGTAGATGGTGCTGGCAAACAGGCAAAAGCATCCCCAAGCTGAGACCCACACAGAAGAGCCAACAGGGGAATTTTACTCAAGAATGCTACTTGTCAATAGCGCTCTTCAGTATGAGTTTTCTTTCTATTTTGAAATAAATACACCGAAACTAACCTGTGGGAGGTGTTTCCTGCACACTGACAAAACGAAACAGCATCTCTTAATTTTCATAGACTGCAACACATATGCTAAAAAAGAGCACAGGAATCCAGTTCTGCAATTTCTTTCCTTTACCAGATGAGTACAAGAAGCTTCCTTAGAAAAGACCTCTCTCCATCTGACCTGAAAAAGATGCACTCAAAACCAAGAACTGCCTACATTCACACAAACACAAATCCCCTTCAATCCACAACCACATCCAGCTGCTGATCTTCTACGTTCCTTGCCACATAGTTTTTGCTCTGGGACTTTAAAAGCCTAGCAGGCATTTCAAAAGGATTTTACAAAGATTTTACAAAGTACACAGGCCCGGCCTTGCAAAAGCTCATGAGGAATCCAGGGAGGTCATCACGGAGCTTAGACAGTCTGCAAACAGCATAATCCACGTGCTGGTGGGGTGAGCAATGCCCGGAGTCAGGCGGACAGGCCTGAAGACTTCTGCAGCAATGGGCTCCTCCAACAATGCAGTAAACCGTGAGGAAATGCCTGCTGATCTTCAAAGCTCGTCAGCGGGAACAGTCTTAAGTTCCCTGAACAGGAGCATTCTGGTGGCAAGGTCACAATCCTCTTACACGCTCAGAGAAAAACACAGTAAACGAACAAACATCCACCAACGTTAATGACTGCAAATACTAGCAAGACTGACCCTCTACTCTGAAACGAGCTTCCAGATCCATCCAGCCAAGTTTTGAAGCTCCTTGGCACAACAGCCACAGGGATTAGGCCGCAGCTTACAGCCTCTGCAGCCTTCTGTTTTTCTATTATGGGCAGTCCTACTGGAGCACAGCTCTCAGTTGTTTGGACCACGGGGGATGCTGCAGCCTGTAGGTTTAAAAGGTACCCACTGTAACTGTCACCATCACTACAGCACACGGCCCCATAGGCAGAATTTTAGGGGCAGCCTTCAGCTGTCTGGCAGGCTGCTCAAGTCACTCTGAGTAAAGTGGAGTGGACACCTGCACACCACAAAGAATTGCAGGAAGTTTATTTCAGGAAGGCGAAGGGGAAAAGAAGAAAAGAGACAAAATTGCGAGCAGGTTTCTTTGGTAAGTGAAGTTTCAAGTTGCTGTTCCTCCAGCCAAAAATGTCTGCCGCTGGTCCAAAACCATCCTCCTCTTCCAAAGAAACAGTTCCACTACTTCACCCATTGCCATCAAACAGATGACACAGACCAATCTTTCCACAACTCACGCATGAAAAAGGCCGTTCGTTTCCTTTTGCTCACTCCCTCTGACAGATAACACCGCATACCCCAAAACATTAATCTCAAACAAAGTAGTACAAATTATGAAAAGTTCAACTCGATTGTGCAGCAGTTGCAAACGTTAGCCACAAACAAAAACACAGAACCATAGACCATCCCAAGTTGGAAGGGAACCATAAGGATTATCGACTCCAACTCCTGGCAAACTCCAAAACAACCAAGCACACACACACAAAACAGATCAAATGACCTGTGCATCCACTCACAGCCATCTCAACTTCTGCAGCAGGATAGCAGAAGTTTGCTAAGAGGAACCTCGACTAATCTCTCTCAGATATGCACACACAGCAAAGCAACATTAAAGGTTTATAATAGGACCCGTGATACTGAAATTCATACTTATTATCACGAGGGATGTTCCCATGTGAACATCTCAGTCGTATATATACATACACACCCACACAGTCACTTTATTTTAATTCAAAGACTGAAAACACCTTGCTTTACAGTTTTAACCCAGTCCATACTGTGGCAGTGTGCTGCACCAGAAGTAGTGCCTCCTATTTCTTTCCACATAAATTACAACCAATATGAAGAGTACAATAACACTGCTTGATAGGGCACATTCTCAGCTACAAAACACTATGTTTCAACACAGTCACCACCATTACCTCTGCATTTTCACCAGTGGTAAACAAGAGCCTGCATGCCACGCTCGTAAACATCTGCACCAGTAGAGGTGACCATCTCTGTCCCCACTGAGGCAGTGGGTAGCGCACTTCAGCACTGCGCTCACTCCCACTGACTGATCTCCATCAACATTCAACAAGCACCAATGATTGTCAATGAATGCCATTTTTTTCCACATGGAGGAATTCAATGACACACCTTTGCTTCTTACCTACTTCCACGTCAGACGCCATTTTGTCAGACTGCCCCTCTGCTGCCGACTGTCACACGGCAACAACATTTCACGGAATACTGATGGGAAGGTTCAGCCTCTACTGCCATGTGACCAACATCTGCCTCTGATGTTGCGGGCCTATGTCATAAAATAGGAGGCATTACTTCTTGAGCAGCCCTTCTGTACGCCTGCACTAATTCTGTTGAGGTCACTCAGGATCTACTCCACAACAAGAGATGAGTAACACCGATGGAGTTTTAAGAGAGACACAAAAGAAGAAAAAAATCACCAGATGTGGTTCTTTGAATAGGATACAACAATTTAAAGGCAAAAAATGTATTTCTACCCAAAGTCCCTCCAACCTTCATACGTAATAGATGTTAACTCTGAGTGAAAGGAAAGGGCAAAGAACGCCTCAATGACAGAAAAATCTCAATTCATACTTTCACTCAGATACTAAATAGCAGGAGCTATTTTTCTTCTCCAGCGCAGACATTACTGCTTTGCACTAAGTTTCATGAGCATTCTGGAGCTCAAATATTATATATTAAGAGGTACAGGGGAAGAATTCGAGGAATTAGCACCAGTCTCACCTGTGGAGAAGATGAGTGTGTATTTTAAACAAGAAACTAAAGGAGAAACCAAACAAAACCACCAGCTAAATAAATAATTTTTCACTGTAAGGTGAAAAACGTTTCTCAGCCTACCCACTCATTTCACACATGGTAATGTGGAAGAATAATTCTACCAAAAACTAGAAGGCAGTCACCAGATTTGTTTCACTTGTTCGTTCAGTTGAACTTCAAAGAGGGTTTCTGAAGCTGGAAGACTTCGCCAGCCAGACTTACTGACAGCTGAAGACATAAAGGGGGCCTTCCCTCATCTATTAGGGTCTTGCATGACTATGGGGGTAGACACTTTTTTAAACAGAAGAAGCAGCAACGTGTTCGGCATATTTCACAATGAACTCGAAACATTATTCAATACAGATCTAACATTAAAAAATATGGAAGTTGACAAGTTCAGAGGTTCCTCAGTAAATACACCCCTATAAAACTTCCTAAACCTGCTAAAACAGGGATAGCTTTTGAAATAACGAGGTCTTTAAAGTAAGCAAGCTCCCACAAGGGTTCAGTAGTTGGGAGGGTTATCAGACCTCTGGGGGAAGTCAGGGGCTCCATCTTGGCAGTGTTTCATCCCTTCATATACCCAGGAGGCTGATTACTGCATGATAAGCAATTAGGAACCCCAGGGAGGACAGTTAACTGTCCTACCAAAACGAAAAGACTGCACAAATGTAAGTCTCACTAGATTAAAGAAACACTATCCAAAGTACAGCAAATTTGTGTTTGCTCCTTTCTACTGGAACTAACAAAGGTTATGTTTTGCCTACATATGGCACACACACAGATCCCAGAAATCCCAAATTTGAGCACGTACTTGCTGCTAAATTGGTAACAAATGCTCTGAAGCATTTTCTTTCCCAAGACACCAGTGCTGTGATGCAGGAAAAAGGAGGAGGGATGGAGGGAAGGAATACAGTAAATAGTGATTAGAAGACTTGAAATAGTAATCTCATTCAGTTAAATTTGTTTTCCTCATTGTTAAAATAGTGTCCAATGGAGGGTAAGCTGCCAAAAGAGGGACGTGGAAGGGCTGTGGGAGGCTCCTGCTTGCAGCAAGGCACCTATGCGTATCACCATCCTGCCCACGTTAAACATTTATCTCCGGCGAAGCCGAGGGCTGAATTCACCTTTCACCTGCCAGCTGATGTAGAAGCTCCAGCACACTGTCATCGCTAGTGACAGTGTAAGTTCTGACTTACTCAGGCACCATAAATTTAAAAGTACTGCGACAGCTTAAAACATGAAGGAATGCTTTTCCATAAGACGACCCCCTGTTTGCTTCTGCCCTTTTATCTTTTCCTAACAGTTTGCCATCCAGTGATAGGAGGGAACCCCAGCTGCATAGCCTGAGCTTTTATCTTCTGCTGACCATGCAACAACACAAAGCTCAGCACTGGATTTCCTGCTGCTTGCCTAAAGGGGCTGTTCAGCTTGTTTAAATATTACTTGCCTTGAGAGCCTTGGAGTTGTGCCCAAGCGCTGTACTGTATCTTCCCAGCATCCATTTCAGCATGTACTTTAAAGGTCTTTAGGTTCGATGTACTATGCTCTCCCTTGCGACAGGAGGAGCCTGATGCCTCCAGGAAAAAAAGACAACCCACACAACTCCTCCCTCTCCCCCCTGTTAATCCCCACGCCTCATTCTGTTACACAGCGAACAGAAGTCCCTCTTCATCCCAAAAGCATGCAAACATATTTAGTTCAGTAAACTGAACCAATTACAACCAAGGCAAAGACATTCCGGTATGAAAGTCGGCAGCTAGAAGAAATCAGATGCCGTGTATCACTTACGGCAAGCTATCAGAGCTGTGTGAGCAAACAGCCAGCAAGGTACAGCACCAAAAGCAGACTTCTAAGGTGAGCTGTGGCACAGTAGCCTCCTGTCACGTTGAATTTAGGAAGTCTCCACAGTGCATTTCAGAAAATAAGAACCTTCAGATGGAACTTCCTCACAATTTGTGAACTTAACACTGTGTCGCTTTCTTTCCTGCTTCAGAGTGGGGATGCAAATGAACTACAGCTTTTACACAAGGAAGAAAGGACAATCAGCCTGTGTGCCCTCTTTCAAAGCCCCTCATGTTCACAATTACCGTGCCACAGCGAGGCTGAGCTCTGCTACAAGGTCAGCAGAGAGATAACCTTGGCCGAACGAGAAGCCCTGTGCCAGCCAGCCCGGCACAGCATGAGATAACTTCCGTGTGGCACAGCAGGCCTTGCTGCTCCTCAGCCCGTACCAGGGGAAAAGGACAGCAGGCAAACCCAGGCTAAAATCAACTCGTGGAACTTGTGGATACAGAAATGCTAGGAAGGAAAACTTTAGCCAGTGCTGACTGCCAGAACTGCCCTGGGAGAAGATGCCTCACACCCCATCCCGCTGCTAAGAGAGATGGACAGTGATACATGTGCCCTTACAAGCTGATTTAGAACTACAGCTGCAAGGAACCTCAAGGCTGGATGTGGAAAACCGTTTTTAATCCATTCTGCTTTGCCTCAGTCTTCAGAGCACAGACTGATTTAACCTGATGTAAGCCATGGCTGTCATTCAGAAGGACGGACAGCCAGTCCTCGCTTAACCCCTCAGCTCCTGCTGTACCCTTTTCCCTCGTGCCTAGTAGTGATCTGGGATCATGGAATCAGTCACACTGGTTTATGATTTGTGGTGTGGTGGCTTTTTTTTTTTTTTTTTTCCTCTGTACGTGCACGCAAATATATTTCACCAACAGCCTTCAAACAGGGTAGCTGAAGCATCGTCAAATTACACCCTCTATTTGAGTGCGGGATGAGAGACCTGAGCAAGAATGTTGTCTGTAACTCTATTCCTGCGGTGCAGCAGGACCAGGGAAAGATGAAAAGATGTCGTGGAACAAACTCTCAGCCAGTTCCATCTGCAGAGTCCCTCCACCCTCTTCCCCTCACTCCCTTCCCTCCAGCTCGGAGCTCGTTTGCAGCCCCTCTGTCATAAAGAACTTTCCTTAACATCTCAAGTTCTACCTGCTGTTCAGCTCTCCAATTTACCCGGTGAAAATAAGTCCACCATAAAACAAACTACCACAATTAAAATGTCTGCGCTGCATCACTTCCATGGCATCCCTGGAAGAGGGGAGCAAGAGAGCAAGAGCAGACCCAGGCGGTCTGTCAGTCATTTTACTGCTTGTCTATCCAATCTCTCCCAGATCAAGGACTGGGTGTACCTTTTGTGCAGCACTAAGCACAAAACAAACAAAAGTCCTGAATATCTCCACCCTCAGCCTCCCTCAGAGTTCTCAGGGCTGATCTGAACTGCATTTTCCACATTTTTGTTTGTTCATGAGCAGCTGTAAATGACCCTGTCCCTGCGCACAAAGACAAAGTTATCCCCCCCCCCCCCCCCCCCCCCAGAAAAAAAAAATCATGCTTCATTAAGCTACATCAGTAACAACACTGGAACAGTCTGCCACCAGGTGACACTTCATGTCTCAACCAGAGCTACAGAATTGTTGAACTCAAACTGCTCACCTGGAGTTCTCAGGTAGTTTAGAAAAAAATATTTACAAACCTTGGAACCTTGGAACCTTAACATGCAGCACAGTGGGAATGGCACACATGCTCCTGCCCTAGCAGTTAACTCCCCCCAGAGAGCGGCCTTTACTGCACAGTGCATCACTGTAAGTGGATGGAATGGGACAGAAGCGGAGAAAAGAAACCAAAGCTGCATGGTGCAAGGACATGCTGCCTGGCTGCGTGTCCTCAGGCGCTGCTAGCTCACATTGCTTGCACCATCTGATCGCTCAAAGCTAAACATGGAATGTAGGTAGCAAGTCATAACGCTGTGCAGGGCTGGAGACGTGACTATCAGCTGTTTCTCCATTATAATTACTGCACTGAGGTACAGGAGAACCAAACGTTTGTCTGTGCAGATTTCTCCACTGCTTTAATTCATTAAAAAAAAACAACAAAGGTTGCATATCACTCACAGATCCAAGTTACAGTCACTTTTCTGCAGGCCCAGCATTCCCTGCTTAAGTTCTCAGTCATCCAGACAAGAGGAGGGACCAGAATTATTCTGCTTTATCCAAAACAGCATTCAGAAATCAGATTTCACACGGCGGGGATCTGTCTCTCCTCCCCAAGACAGAAAGAAGTTTTAAAGACAAAACACAATGAACCAGCTCTCCTGAACCATCACGCTCTGCATTTCCAAGCAGGACTTGGTCATGTAGCAGGAAGGTTGGACTGCACAATCTCGAGTTCTCTTCCAACCTTCATGACTCTGTGATCCTGTGATTTCCCCTCCTGGCCACATCGGCTCCCATGCTTTCTCCCACTCTCCTTTTATTTTTAAAGTTTCTGCTACTAATAAAAATTATAATAAGAAAATCTTACTGTAATTCTGTCATTTCCCTGTATTATTATATTCTCTGGTGAACTGACTAATTCACAGTGATCCTGACCCTCAGCTCCCACTGGGCCTTAACTGATGGTTTCCTTCAGTTCTTTCTTTCTCCGTTTTATTTTTGTCTGAACATGCACAGAGCACACGCACAGATCTGGGTTTTGCAACTCAGGGCCGAAAATGCAAATACCTTCACCGGTACAGCTGGAAGGGAAGGCTTAACTTTTAGGCAATTTGTTACTGTACCACGTTCAGAATTAAGCCGAGCTTGAAGCACACATGTCAGTGAGGAAACGATTTAAGCCAATGATTCAACACAACTTACTGTCCAGGCTTTGCCCCGCACGTGAAGCTGGAGTGTGGACTCCCCCTACCCACCTCCACCCACCCCTTAAGAGAAACAAACGAAGGCGCACATTAGCACTTTTCTAGATAAAGACGCCTTCACAGTAGAAGCCTCCTGAGGGCTGAATACAAAGGGATGCCACCGCCCACCCCTCCACAGACTCCTATAGCTGCCATTTTTTGCATGAGCGGTGATACACCCGGATGCAAGGTGGTTATCAGGAAGGCAGCGGGAAGGGACCAGTGCAGCATGAGCCACAGCTGTGCTCCAGCAGGTCAGAGAAGCACGCTGCTGGCGAGCAGACCAGAACTTCTGTTAGCACCAGCACAACACCAGCTCTAAGAAACCACTTCCTATCCGATTCTCCCTCCTGACGGCCTGCTCCCTACTGTCACCCAGAACGAGCAGGCAACTGATCTCTAACCATCCATCAGAATTGGCTAATGCAATGTCACCCAGCCTACCGCATCGACAAAAACCACCAACGAACTCGGCAGCACGCCGAGGAAGACACTCTCTTTCCCTTTCCACGGATGCTGCTCTCACAGAAGTCCACTCCGCACAACCTCAGATTTACAAATACAAATATCCTACACATCTGCTTCCACCTGGTGGATTACCAGGGATTGAGACTGCAGCACTTCTCAAAAAATGACCGTGTAAACTCGCCCCTAAAACTGGCAGCACGGTAATACCACAGGAGAGGAATGCTGGGTTTTGGGGAAAAGGGAGCTCATGAGAAAAGGAATACAAATCCCTGTTCAACCCCTTTTCAAACACCATCTTTTCTCTCTTGGGAAGCAAACAATAAAAGTGATTTTTCTTTCATTTCGATGAGTTCCTCAAAACAGAAGAGAGCAGAGCTGTTCAATATTGCTCCTTGGTGCTTAACACGAATGAATATCCTCAGCCAAGTGTCTTGCTTAAAGACCTTACAAAACACTATCTCCACAGTCTCTGCTTCCACAACCAAGCAAAAAAATGACTTATGTTTAAAATGTATATTAAAAACATACTACACATACATACTGCATATCATCAAAGCAAAATAAATAAATATATATATATATATATATATATATATATATATATATATCCTGAAATGTTTTACTAATTGTTAGCCTCAACGATGGAAACCTGGGGCTACTGTAACACTTAAGAAAAGAAAATGAAACAGGTCAGGGAGTGTCCTGAAATACTCTCTGCTGCAAAACCTTTCAGAGCTGGTTTCAAGAAATGTCCTTGCTATGGTACCTGCAAATGCAGCTTTGCAGTAACTTCTACTTTCGTTTTCATATGCATATTTTTATAGTCCCAGCACTGGTGGGATCTCATTCTCTGCACACACAGCCCAGCAACAGCCACTCTGGAGCTCCAGCTGTGGTGTGCTCCTTTCTGCTACTTACAGCTTCCCCTGAATGGAAGCAAAGGTGAGCAGTGCTGCTGCCTTCCTCTGCTTTTCCCTTGCAATATGAGCTCACTAAAATGCAGGCAGGCCACTGCAAATCACACTGAAGGGATCGTTACAAATCAACACCTCAGTCTTGAATTGATACTAATAGGTCCCTTCTACTGAGGAGACCCATTAGCTTCCACAGAAGCTTCAAACAGGCACTGCCTCATAAAGGTCCCTGCGCAAGCTGTGGTTTGCAAGGGGACCATGCACTATGTACCCAGGTATTTATGAACTTCTGGGACTTTGTTTTAATTTAAGAGGTCGTCTGTGTTTGGCAAGGTATGCAAATCTTGCCTGGAAGCTTTCAAGCTAACCCTTACTCCATACGGAACAAAGTTAAAATACGAAGTTGAATACATCCAACAGAACAGCTTTTTTTGTCTGACACCAGCAAACCCCACGCAGAAGTTCAATACCTCTGTGTCATAGCTCTGGCAAAATATTTGGGCATTCATCACCTCGTTTGCTAGTGAAACAGCACACAGGTACACAAGGCTGCTAAACTGCTACATCAAGATGTGGGACTGCTTTGCCAACTCGTGCGTTCACAGAGCTGATCCAGCTCACTCCAGTCTGGAGTCAGAGGCACAAGAGGATGCTTGGCTTTCATGAGATAACGTGCAGGCTTTTTCCCCACACGTATTGCGACAGACATCAAGAACAGAACACGCCAGAGTAAGCACTGCTGCTGACACCTCCACCAGCTTATTCCATCAACAGTCGTACCTGCAACCTCCCACCCCCTTCCCAAATCTCAGTACTCCTGCAGTAGAACTCTGAGGACTAGAAAAAATGGTCAGACTCACCTCCCACCCACCCTTTTTTTTTTTTAGGGTAGCACAGGTTTGTTTTTCCTTCCAATAAGAAAAGAGAGGGCATGAAAAAGAATTAAAAACCTGAAGTTATTTTCCCTTAGTTGCATACATAGAAATGGCTGAACGTTTCTTTTTTTTATTATTATTATTAGTAGTAGTTTTATTACTTATTTTTCTTTCAACCAAAACAAACGTGGCCTGAAGCTAAACACCTGAAATGTGGTGTTCCAGCGCAACTGGTTAAAGCTTAGTAGGGCTGCATACAAGTGAAAACAAAGCTTAGAATAAAGGTGCCCAGTGATCTCTGACAGAAAATACTCGTAGCAGCCCACCTTCTTTCTTGCAGAGGAACTTACCAGCATTACTGTCCCAACCTTATATATACTTTGAAATTAGAAAGCTGACTAAGCTCTCTACAAACTGGTCTGGTCAGTCCCAGACAGCCAAAACCAGTGAAAGCTGACAGCTTGACATCCTCTCAAACTGTGAAATGAAGTCTTGAACTACAATGGTGGAAATGCCAGCAACTACTACTGGATACCTTTTCCCTCAAGTCCAGTTGCTGTCCTAGCCCTTCATCCCAGAAGTCAAGAGAGATATTCAACGTGTTTTTGGATTTGCTGACTTTAAACCCACTGGATAAACTCCATTCCTGGTTGTTCACAAGTCAAAAAACGTTTGCTTGGAAAACAAAGCAGAAAAAAGCTGCATTTCTCACACAATCACTCCATTTCAAGAGCCACAGCTTTAGCACTTCCAGTTTCCCATCTCACTACGTGTCTTGCAATACTTGTTTTTGTAATCATTTTCCATGCTGTCTACACAAAAAGCTATCTCAGAAGCCAGAAGAACTACATTCCTTACACATGGACCCTTTCCAGACTCATCCCAATACTTTCTGTGCTTAAGGTCCTATACATTCATGAGCACAGATCATTACAGGCCCAACAGTTAAATCATTTTCAAGTTGCCCTAATTTTGAGGCTAAACGCATTTTCAACTTCTCCGTCCCTGCTGTTCCCATAACTCTTTAAGGAAGTTAGACTGCCTCCCAGATTTTCTCAGTTCACTGCTGCAACGATGGCACTTCAGCATCCTGACTTGCCCTCTGATGAGCCACTGAGCCAGTTTGCATTTCCGTGCACGGAGAGGGCAATTTGCATTAACTACTACACACACAGCATCTTTCTTTCCAAGAACTTTTGAGTAAGAAGCCACTTGTTTTCCAGCTTTTCCTTTTCAACTCTTTTAGGACAGGGATACCTCTTCCCGCTCTTTCCTCATCACCTCCATGACAAGTCCATGGCAGGAGGGGACAGAGACCCAACCACCACTGGTGGGGCATACGAGGCTTCTAAACTCCTGTCTCTCTTAAGTCTCTCCACAGGATCTTGCCTTGCTGACCAGGCCCCATGTTCAGCTCACTGTGGTACTTGCATCTCTTTGACCCAATGGATGAATTATCTCTGAGCATCACTGGCAGCTGCGTGAATCCCCTTCTCTTCCTCCAGCTATACCACTACCGTGCTGGGGCTCAACAGTGCGAAGAGTGCAGAGTTACAACAGAAAGTAAACAGGTGGTCACTTCCTGAGGTCAGAGCGTACCTGCAAACGCAGGTTCACAATGCAATGCACAAATATTTATTTTCTCTGCGTACTCTTACATCCTCTCTGCCTTGGAAAGCTTTGGTGGTTTTTTTGGTGGCTTTTTTTTTTTTTTTTTTTTTAAGGAAGAAAGGAAAGAACAAAAATCCCCAGTTCTTCTAGTTTCCTCCAAATCCTCCAATACTCCCTTTGTGTGCTCAGGTCCCTGAAAGCTGCCAGAAACAGCCGAAGGATGGGGGATGAAGGAAGTTTTCTGTGATTAATCCTGCTTTCAAAAGGCTTTAGAAGTAACTATGATCAAACAGATGCTGCAACGCACTGCTCAAATCAGTATGAGAACTCCGAATGGAAACTATTTTAGCAATCACTACAGCTTTACGTTTTCTATTTATTTACAGATTTGACAGTAAAGAATGAATGGGTTCCCAGAGAATCAAATGACTTTTCAACTTCAGGACACAATTTCACACCAATCTTTGCATCTTTTTTGTATATTTGTATCACAGACTCAATGGCACAAACATGAGGATGCACACCATCAAGGTTCATAATCATGCCTTTGCTAAACAATCCAACAAAAGGATGCCTACTTTCAGTACATACAATTCCACTCATTTGCGACCTGTTATACGGCTATCACATGGCTCAGGAGACACAAGGAGACACGCTTTTTCCCGAGTCGTATGTAGTACATCTATGGTAGTCAACACAAAACCCATCAGAGACACAAGAATTAGGCCTTTGGGATGGTACGGTACAGTCTCCTGCACGGTTAAGTCCGATGAGCTTGGTGAAGCACAGCTCTTAGCCAAGTGCTTTTTCATACTAACTCATCCACAGAGCAGAGACGATTAATCACCATTTATTACTCACCTTCTGGCAACACCCACTCTTAGCTAGGCACCGTCCAGACACATCAGGAAGACGGTCCTCATCTGAAGGGTCTGTCACAAAAGGGAGCCATTTCTGAGTCCCGATCCCGACAGGCACAGCTACCAGGATCTGCCAGAACAAAGCTGCTCACAGGATATCTTAAACACGAACACAATTCTTTCAAAAAGTGACAAGGCTGGTAGTAAATACACCAGCTGTGCCTACTTTTCACTGCCTGCCAACCCCCACTGGAGTTACAGTACAAATGATTCTTATGAAAGGACGCTGCTGAAGAAATACGGAGGATCTTCACAAACTAGCACAGCAGTTCAACGATCAGAGCCCATCATTTGGTTACAGTACATAGGAAAGTTGTTATTCTCTTCTTCTGCAGCATTAGTAACTTCTCAAACAAAGAAGCCTGATTGAGGCAGACAGTGAGGGGCTTATCAGCTTAGGAAATGGGAAGGATGGTCCAATTAACTGCCAGGCAGTCAGACATAATTCACTCTGACGAGGCCAATGAGAGACGAGTCAGAGAAATGCATGTCCTGTCCATTTACGTAACACCTAAACATTCCTCCACTGTAAACTCTTCTCTTCTGCGAGCTAAATAAGAAGGCCACCAGGGGAAAACCTCCCTGCTTCCACCTGCAGCTAACTGGCGCACTCTCTGACTGAGAAACCATCTCAGATGGACGAAGCATCACCATGCACTAAGCTGCTGGAGCCAGGCACTAAGAGCTGCCACCGGGCAGGGACAGAAAGCCCTGTGCAGGGTTACCTGGGGTCCTCACTACTGCAGTCATCTCACAGTCCAGGGAATGGGGAAAGAAGGAGAAAGCACAAAAAGGCAAACAAAACCTACCCCAGTCTAGGTTGACAGGTTTCATCTCCTTTTCCCAAACCACTTCAGAAAGAGTCAGAACAACACTAAAGTCACTCCACAATGCTAAGAAAAAAAGCAAAAAAGCTGAAGGCAATCCATATGTAACAGCTGATGAAGAAAGCTGTGAATGCAGCCTGAGTGCTGCTTCCCACATTCTCTGCTACGTTGAGTACGCTGCTGGCACCAGGTAAGCAAAAGGAGGGCACAGAGAAAGAGGAAGGGGAGAATTTCCTTGAAAGATGCTAGAAGGAAAAGAGAAAGCTCTCAATGGATTGTAGCTTAAGCATCACCTAGGAGGCAGCAGGTACCTGAAACACAGAGGGAGAAAGGAAAAAGCCTCAAAAAGAGTCCCTGAACCACTGATTCATAAATATGAGCCTTGTATGACATTTATGGCAAGAGCAGCATCTTCACTCTGCAACAACAACACACGCACAGGACACAGCCCATCCTTTGATAACTCCCGTGTAAGCCCAGTTGATTCTCAAAGTGCCAGACTTGAGGCTGCCGTGATCTGGAACACACACATCATGCACTATGGGCAAAAAAAGTCACCGGTGGGACGTATTTATGTTACACATGGTGGCATCCTATTTGCCAGCTGGTTAGCAGGAGCGAAGGAATTTGTGTGGTACCAGTGAAGTCGCCTTGCAGCAGGGTGTTACAGCGAGCACAAACCGGGCTATATATGGTATGTTTACTGAAGGACTAGGCATAAACATGTTACAGAAGGACTGATGTTGTGCATCGGACACCGAGCTCACTGCTCAGAAAGCACTCTGTCACATACCCCTCGCGCTCCTGGCCACGGGTGGCAGTGAAACCTCTAGAAAACGGGAACAGGTTATACTCCGAGTAATGATTAACTGCGGGGAGTAACAGCCCAGCCAGCTCCACCCGCCTGCAGTCCTCATCTCCTCTCTGCAACCCCCAGTGCTTCAGGGCCCAGCCGGGAGCGTGCTGTGCTGTGCACATGGGATGATGGGCACAGACAAGTGCACCCGCTCCTTCTTCAGAAACAGCTGGCAGCAGGCGAACGAGTGCCGCAGCTCCCCGCCTGCCGGCGATGCAGCCGAGCCCGCACAGGCCTATTTCATAACAGGGGGGAAAAAATCCTGAAAGGGCAGAGGGAGGAGGGTGGACTAAAGATGCCTCAAAGCGCAGGAGAAGGTTCGTATCTGGCTTCAGAGTCCTGCCTAACCTGTTCTATGGTATGTTCCGTTTAACTCTCGTTTTGTTGGTTTGCTTTTCTGTTGGCAGCTGGAGCCAAGCTGCAGCCCCTTCTCTGCTCCAACACCTTTCACACCCTGTCACGCTCCAGCACAAACACCAGCCCACGAGAAGGGGATGCCAGAAAACAAAACGCTGAGCCCGACACAAGCTGATCCTGGACGCACTGCTTCTTTATGACAGGGAACAGGAGCAACCTGACCAACCCTGCAACACCGCCAGCCCACCGGTGCCTGTTCATCACTGCTCCTCTAGCACCTCGAAAATAAAAACTATGCAAAGCGATAAGGGGGTGGGGAAGCAAAGCAGAGAAAACCCCAAACCACACACTCAGAAGACAGCATGCCCTGAAAACTCTAACCAGAGCTGGTGTGGGGGCGGCAGCACCAGGAGACGCTCTCACCACTGCAGCAAATTTATGTCTTCATTGTGCGCGGTACCCACAGGGTTAATGGACAGCCCGAAGATCAGCCATCTACCTGCTAAGCAACACAGGCATCAACTCAAAGCTCTGTGGGGGGTTTGACACGGGCTGAACGGTTTCTGAGCGATGGCAAGAACGTGGGCTTGCTCAGTAGCCATTTTAAGCGAAAAAGCTCCTTCACTGCAGGAGCACAGGAACAAAAGAACCAGAGGCAAAAACATGGGGCAGAAACATGGACCCCTAAAAGCTCAGCAACACATGCACAGCAGCAGCACGCGTGAATGCACTGAAAGAAACCAATGAAGAAGAGAGATGATTAAACGACCTTCGGAGCACAGCAAATCCCTCAGAGCAGTGAGTGCTGGGCACAAGAAACGTCCTGGTTTCCAGGCAGTAGTTTCACATGTTTTCCAGGGAGCTCTCATGCTGTGGGAAATATTTCTGCGTGCATTGAAAGTAAGCCTGCAACATCCCCTTCCACTCCCACAGCAAGTATGCAATCCATAAAAGATTAAAGTGCTGCAGACATATGCTTCAGCTAAGACTTTTCTTTTTTCTTCTTCGAATCATATCAACAGTTTAGCACTTGCTGCATTTTATCAGGCTCTTTTGCCATCCCTTTTTAAGGCAGTAAGGGGCAAGGGGAAGAGATGGAGCGCAAGTGCGTGAGCCACAGGCAGCCTGTAACTCGAACACTGCTTTACAGGTGTGTTTACTGCACAGCATGTCTCCGGGGGCTTTTCAGGCCAGGGCAGCCTTTGTCTCTGCGCACTATGCACTTGCCAGCTCCTAACAAATGAGCAATCACACAGGAGAGCAGATCTGCATCCTTCCGCGGGGTCCACCAGGAAGCTGAGACACGGAGATGTGCCTGAGAAGTTCCCCACCACTTACTAGAAACCCACTGGATCGACCCCTTTGGTCACGCGAGCGCCTGAAGCCAGCTGCAATTCTCAACTGCGCTGCAGTCACATGAAAGAGAACAAGTTTCCTCCTCCCACCCGCATCCCGTGGGCAATGTTATGTGGGCTGTGCATACAGAGAGGAACACTGGGAGGGTGGGCTGTGAAGTTGTACATATTTCTTTTTGCTGGGGGGACTATTATGTTTCAGGCAAGCCTGCCCAATGCTAATGGGTATCTAAAAGAGGGTGAGGTGGGGAATCGTCATCTTCTGCACCACCACCTTTTTACAAGTGGGTGCTACTAGTTTCCCCTGCTTACTAAATACAGTGAAGAAGGAGCAGAGAAAGGATTTCTACATAGTACAAGCGGGTGAGCTCTGAGGTGGTGGGGCTGCTTTGGAAGTGTTCTTGTATGTTGGAGGCACTCAACAGGTAAGCAGGCAGAGAGATGAGGAGAGGGCACTGTGCTTCTAAGGAGAAATGCCAAGCACTGAGACAAAGGCAGCAAGCAGAGCGCGCGGACCGAGCTGTGATTTAGCTGCTGGGGCCAGAGCCTCACACAGCCTCCTGTGTGGCTGTGATGAAGCCTGGTGCCACGCAGCCCCTCCGTCTGCCCCAGACACGGTACAGCTAAGGGCTGGGCTACACTGACCTTAGGCAGGGAGTAACTGGGGAGAGCAGCAAAGAGAAGTGCCCGGTTTCACATCAGATGCCATTTCCTGGACATAAGTGAAGCACACAAGTGAAGCACAAGTCTCTGTATCTACACACAGTCCCCAGCAAAATAAGAAACAGGGGTGGGAGGGGAAATACAGCAGCCTGATGAAACAGAGCAAACATAAATAAGCATATACACGTTCGGTGTGCGATATGCACTTCCACTGAAGTTACGACTGAGAGTGCCCCCGATAACACAACTACATCTGTAACGTTACGCTCCGTATCCATTTCATAAAACATTTAAAAACTTGTTTTTGCCTTGGTCCGCCTACACAAAATAAGGAAGAAATATCACTCATCAGGAACTCCCTAAGAAAAATAAGCCTTTGAACGGCAGTGCATAGTCACCGAGCAACACTTATTTCTGCAAAACCACTGTTCTTTATACATTTTGCATCGGAAAGCTGCAAGACTCACACGCGCACACACAAAAGACAGACAGGCGGCTGCTGTGGACAAAATGGTGCCATTTAACACAAAAATCTGGTTTATGCACAGACTGGCTGTAGTGCATGCTGGTCCAAAGCAGAGTGGGATGCAGCCAGTTATATCGAACAGTTGTGACCTCAGCAACAAACGGTGCATTCATAAAGCTGGGAAAGCCTCCGTCTAGGGGCTTTAAGCTCTGCAAAGGAAACAATCGGTTGCTGACATTTTCTGAGTGAGGGGATGGTAAAAAGAGGTTGAGGGGGAGAAGTATGATCTACAGGAAAGTTCTGTGCAGAAGAAACATCAAAATGCAAGGAATACGACAAACTGCCACTGAGCTACCTTTGTACCCTGACTGCGTTAGCTAGCATGTAACAAATAAGCACCGCCACCTGAAAAAGACAAGTGCGTGGAAATCACTTGGCCAGTCAAGAGTGCCGAAGAAAAGGAAGAAGAGAAAGACCAGCCCTCTTGTAGAACTGGCCCATGAAGACGCGACAGACACCACGCAGGCTGCAGCACACAAAGCCGCATCCGACAGCTTCACACAAGTCTCTTATCCTCGCCTTTATTAGCTATGCCACCTCCACACTGGTAACGAAAAGCCAACATCTGGTGCTAGCTAAATGTCAGCACAGACAATCCCTTTAATAAAAATTTAAAGAGTCTGCGCCCTAAAGAGGAAGTTGCTAGTGCTTCGAATGCAGGACCCACCACCAGAGCTGCAAGGCTGAAACAACTGAGGCTCTTCGGCTGGGGAACTGTTCAGGGCCCCCTGCCACCTCATCGTGGCCCCATGCGGCCCACCTGGAGGATTCACCCAGTCAACAACCCACACCTGGTGTACATCAACAAGCCACAGGACGGAGAAACCCCACCAGGGTGGCAGCCCTGACCAGGCTCCTACAGGAACGTACACCTTACACTTCCCACTTCACAGCACTCCTGGCCAGAGGGCTGCCAGACACGGGCTCTGGGTGTACTCCCAAAGTCCCAGACAGTGCCTGTGGGTGCCCAGGTCCTGCTGCAGAGTGGGACAGAAGCAAACATCAAAGTCCTCCTAAATGAAAAATTACAGCATACTAATAAAGACATACAACCTCTTTTCTACTGAGATTGGCCACCAGAATACAACCCAAAATCACAGTCTGTAACTGAAGTTCAGTGGGAAGGCCAATGAGAGTTTCTCTCAGAGGAGAAATAGGCTGAGGCCCGCCACTGCACTGATAAAAAAATGAGAAACATCTCACCCATCACTCTTGGCTGCCCCAAGGCTATGGTGAGTCATCTATCATATTTTCTGTGAGCATTTGCACAGCACAGAGTGCAAATGTCTCACGTCTTTACTGGAAGACAAACGTTTTGTAGTAAGCAGAACCTGAGCGTGGTTGTTATGGGGTAAAGAGATGTCTTTCCCATCCCAGAAAGGCTCAGTTAAAGGACAGACAACAGAAAGTTTGGGTTAAGGGCTGACAGAGTGAGTCCCTGCGTGATACTATCAAAGGACACTGTACACCAGAGATTTAAGAGAATGCACTGAAGACTCTGTGAGGGTATCTAGGAAGGGACATGTGTAATTCTTCCTGCCAACAGTGTACCTGACCATTCTCTGAGATCCTTTCATGAAACAGGACTGTGGCACTAACAATACATGTGTTTTTCCACAGAACATTTTTTTTTTCTTTTTCTAAAAACAGGATGAGTGGTTCATCAAGAGCAAGCCCTTCCTGTGCCTCTGCGATATGAGCAGACAAAACCTCTGAGTCTGCTGGAAACGAGGAACAAAAGCCGGGAGCACACCCAGCCAGCTACGGCAGAGAAAACTGAGTGGGCTTTCTGCAGGGTATCAAGGCACCAAAGATGAACGGTAATGCCTTGGTTTACCAACTGAGAATTGTAAATAACTGCTACTGCAATACACATTGTACTGCATTTGCATAAATAATCTCAATAAAACTGCCACTTCTCATTAGTGCTCGTTATCAGTTGAGGACCTACAGCAGCTACATAGCTGTAAATGTCTTGCAGAGGCATTAAAGCAATCTGAAAGCTGTCTTTCCTGCTTTACTCCTTGTAAAATTTCCAGATAAGGCAAAAGTTTACACACGTTCCATTAAATATATTTTAGAATTCAAATTCATAGATCATAGAAACATTAGGGTTGGAAAAGTCCACTAAGATGACCTAGTCCAACCATTAACCCATCCTGTCACCACCATACTCACTAACCATGGCTGTTGGTGCTACATCCACGTGTTTCTTGGACACCTCTAGTGACAGTGACTCATTCACCTCCCTGGGCAGCTTGTGTCAGTGCCTCACCACTCCTCCTTCTTCCTGATATCCAACCTGAACCTTCCCTGGCCATTACCTCACATCCTATCACTGTGACCTAGGAAAAGAGGCTGACCTCCACCTCACGACAATCTCCTTTCAGGGAACTGTAGAGAGTGATAAGGTCTCCCCTGAGCATCCTCTTCTCCAGATTGAACAATCCCAGCTCCTTCAGCTGCTCCTCATAAGCCTTGTGCTCCAGACCCCTCACAGCCATCCTCCGGACACACTTCACGGCCTCAACGTCTTTCTTGTAGTGAGGGGCCCAAAACCGGACACAGTACTTGAAAAGCAGCCTCACCAGCGCTGCGTACAGGGAGGACGATCACCTTGCACATACAATTCAGTTTCTCTTCACAGACCTTCACAAAAGCTGCTAATACCACACACGACCTGCTTGTTAAGAAAGGAAGGGAGAGTTTTTGTGTTATTCGGAAAGGGAGAAGAAAACACCTGGAAAGCCGTGAAAGAACATCAATGGAGTTTAAAAGAAAATTACATACCAGCCTCCTGAAAAACTGTTAAGCAAATCTCTTTCAGGGAATTTTGAGAATAGGAGACGAATAAAGAATTTCTCAATTAAAAAAAAAAAAACAAACGTCTTCAATCTGAACACTGAGTCACAGGATACAAGCATCCACATCACCTTACAAAAGAAAAATAAAAATGAAATCCTGCCTTAAATGTGTCACTTTTAGCTGCTGTTTACTTTGTAGTGGTTTGCTGAAATCCCACAAATATTTAAGACCAAAACCACAGTCCGTATTTTATATTTAGATGAACGAGAGCATCTTTGAAGAGGCAGCAATTGCAAGCCCTCACCCACAGCTCCTCTCCCTCCATCACCCCTAGCACAGGGCAGGTGCAGGACATGGGCCACAAGCGGTGTGGCAGCAGTGATCTCCATCCACTGACCTGCCCACCCTGCACCTCCCATCACAAGGCACTGCTAATATCTACAGTTAAAATAAAAAAAGCAACAGCTACAGACTCCCTTCTTGTCTTTACTCTCTCAGTTGATCCAAGCAGAACGAAGAAGAAAGGATTTGATGCTCCAGGTAGCAGCCCTGATTGAAATGAGCAGAAAATTCAGGAGAGAAAGGAGCCTGAAGCTTTCTGGTCGGGTGTGCTGAACACCATGAACCTCACACCCCCGCCCCACAAATGCTCTGCTGCTGAATAAGATTCCTCTCGTTTCCTGCACTGAATCATCTGTGTCACCACAAAGATGAGATTTTTAACTGTGCGCACACGTTTCTTATTTGAGGGGCATGCAGCAGAGGGTGTTTCTCAAACTACTGTCAGATCATTCACAGGCGGTTTGGATTTCTTTTGTGTTTGATGTGTCATTTGAGGAAATCCGTGTTTTTCCAGTGAGTACAACCTTGCAATGATTTTATCTTCTAGGAAACATGCAGGTGAATGCTGCTGCCTCTTTCTTTTGCAAAACGTTATTTGACTGGATTTAGGAGGGACAGGATACGTTCATTTGCACAATTAAAAATAACTTCAGAATTTGCCAACAAGTCAAGTGAAATGTTTTTCTTCCTCTACTCTGCCCTGCTGAGGCTGTATCTGGAGTACTGTGTCCACATCTGGGCTCCTCAGCTCCAGAAAGACAGGGAACCTCTAGAGAGAGTCCAGTGGAGGGCCACCAAGATGAGGCCTGGAGCATCTCCCGTATGAGGAAAGCCTGGGAGACCTGGAGGAGATTAAGGGGGGGGATCATATCAATGCTTATAAACATCTAAAAGATAGAGGAGATGAGTGGATGGGGCCAGGCTCTTTCCAGCATTGCCCAGTGAAGGGTCTTCTAATCAGGATGGCTTTGTACCACTCCTTCATACAGACAGGGAGTGCCTGTGAGCACTGCTGAAGTCAGTGCAAGCTTTGAGGATGCTGGGCAGGAGCAGGCCTATATAAAGTTATGACAGTGATAGCAGAGATCATACTTTGCTCGGGACTGATCCAGGGCATGAAGAGTTCACAATGCCTTGAGTATGAGCATAAAGAAAGCTGACATCCTCTGAGGATCCCACTAGAGCAGAGAAATACCGATGATGTGCATCTTCCTTGCAGAACGCCCAACTGCCCTCGCTCAGACAAAAGCTGAAGGACAAGAACCAGGTTTTTTACGCAGACCTACTTTTACCACAAAGTCCTGTCAACCTTCTCCACCACGTACTTTAACAAAGGAAAAACCTACCATCCTTTTGACCTTGGACTTGTTCGTTTTCTCTGTCCCGCTCAGTACATGCTCTTTGCTAACTGTTCAGCATGCTGTGAGCCCTGATAAAAGTAGTTAATGTTTACTGAAACCTGTGCATGAACTGTACTAAACCTGATGGAGAGGAAGGCAAAGTTCTGCTAGCAGCATCCGTGACCAATTAAAAAAAGTTGTTTCATTTTTCCCCCCAC
Source organism: Oreortyx pictus (assembly GCA_036925125.1). NCBI lineage: Eukaryota > Metazoa > Chordata > Aves > Galliformes > Odontophoridae > Oreortyx > Oreortyx pictus. The sequence goes on along the minus strand of JAUPFR010000003.1, from coordinate 80,264,048 downwards.
CAACTTACTCCCCCCGATACTAATCAGATATATCAGCAGATCAGCAGGCAGCATGGGGAGAGCACACTAAAATGCTTCTAAATCCATCCACCTAGATGCTAAAAAGCAAGGCGCTATTCAGAGTATCGTAAACGTAGAATGATGGAATCCAAGAATGCACAAAAGCAATGAAAGAACTGACTGCTGGGAGCTTCTCTCTGGAGATGTATATTTTATTGCCAAATAACCATCTTCCAAATCTGAAAATCCGCAAGTCTAGCAGAACTGCTAATACTCCCTTCCAGCTTTCCTTTTAGGAAGCTGATACACCTTCACTTGTGCAGTGTCTCCAAAATATCCTCTGATTTAAACAACTGAAGAAGCAGAATATTCCTACTGAAATGACAACTAACAGTTGACCAGTACGTTTGAGAGACCTTACGTTTACTGGCATCCTCTGAACTAGCAGGTGTTTCAATGGCTGTATCTTTGTACTACTTATGGATAATGTTTTGTAACACAAACCAAACTCACAAATCGCTACTTCTTAGCTCTTAGCTGACATTTTCTTTGTCTTTATTCTAATAAACAGCCCAGAGATCAATACCAAACAGCCCTGTCCTCCTTCCCACCATCTCTAGTGACAGTGGGATGCTCTCAGGTGTTCAAAGCCATTTTAATTTTGTACTAGAGGGCAGCAACAGAGCCACAGTCACCTTGGAAACAAACATCACCCTCTGTTTGCAGAACAAACAATGGTACCTTTTCAGCCAGTATGAGGCAGGCAGGGCAAGGGGCAGCCAAGCAATTCTGGGGCTTACAGGAGCGTTAACATATTGCATTCATTCGCTGCGTCAAAAAATAGTTCAGCACGAGAAGTGAGCCTCTCTCAAAGTGGGAGCCTTTGGCTGAAAACCACAGACAAACGCACAAGGCTAAGGAGGTCAAACACGTCTCCCAAAACAGCAGTGAGGTCTTTCCTCCAATTTTTTTTTCCACTTGCCCTCCTGCTCCCCTTTCTCGTACACACAGAAGTTAGAAAAACGCACCTATTTAAACTGAGCCACGAAAAGTCTAGTGTTCAGCTTCCAAGTAGCACTCAGTGAAGTTTTCTCAGCGTGCCAAAATATTTTAGAGAACTGTTTACCTGCACTTGTAGTGCTTTGTACCCAGAGCATCAAGAGCTGTTTCCAGAAGCATTTCTTGTGAAGTTAGCAGGAACTGCGGTTATTCAGCATTTCAGACCCTGTGTCTAAGTACTCAAGCAGCTACATACCCTTCGTTTTCAAAATCATTCCACTTTCATAGAACCACGGATCCACCTGACTGCTTTAAAAAACAGACAATACACAGCTGGCTTAATAGTAACTTCTGAGTTGTTTCCTATCTCCAGGAGATTTTTTTCCCTCGCTGGAAAACAAAACCGAAACAAAACCAAGCCTTTTAACCTACTACGAGCAGGAAAAAGAGCTAGATGTTTAGGGGTTCAAATGTTATCAGTTTTAACACTCTCTCATCACATGCTTGTTCTTCTGGTCCGCCGTAAGTGGAACATTTAAAAGAAGGAAGACTGAGGTGTCACATAAGTATCTTAGTGCCTTCTACCCTTGCCACACAGACTAGCAAACACCTAAATAGTTCTGAACAAAGTACCAGGAGCCCAGCTGCCCTGGTCATCTGTGAGGCCGCTCAGCAAAGCATTGCAAGGCACAGTGCAATCATGCTACCATTTAACTCGTGCACAGAATAGCATTCAGGTGTGCTGTGAAGGAGTGCCAGGCACAACACACCCAAGTGAGAACTGCACCAAGGTGATGAGAGCTGCAAAAAGGCAAAACAAAGCATCTCCCGGTTTAGAACCACAGATTTCAACGTCGCAAATATGAACACTTTCCTACGGCCTTTGCTCATCTTGTACGCTGCGCTCACTTTTGTGGAAGAAAAAAAAAAAGAAAAGGCAAATCATCTTAAATCATCTTAACTGGGCCATTAGGAAGAGTAGTGCTTGTCCTGCTAACTTAAGCAAGCTTGTCCACGTGGGCAAGACAGGTTTGTTCAGAGCTACCGTCACGTTAGCTCAGTTGAGTCAGATTAACATTTCTAAAAATCCACCTTAATGTTCATTAAGATGTAGGGTAACACGTTAGCTGGTCTCACACAGCCACAAGCATGGCTTCAGACACGGTACTCTATACCTTAAGGAACATCAAGAGGGCTCCGTGTTTTTCTACTGTGTTCAGCTAACTCAGCTGACCTCACACAATTGAGACACACACCCTTTCTGCCTGTCAGGACAGGGGCCCTCTCTGTCTTGCTGCTGGGACAGGAGAAGTTAGGTAGGCACAGAGGTAATTCACATGCAACCCGTCCTTCACTTACTCCTAGTGGGGGGAGGAGGAGGGAAGCACACGGGTGAAAAGCCACAGCTGCTCCAAGGCTATTCCAGTTTTACAGCACCCGATTTATGGAAAACAAAACAAGAACAGAAAAATGGGATTTAAACACCAGCAACCTGCAGGAATCATTATATAAAAGCCTCCTGCTCTGCCCAAAGGCTAGCCTGGACTCCATCTGCCTTCAAGGCCACGGAAGGAAACACTCAGCTTGAATGGCAGCCAGGATTCACAGTCCACTTTCCAGCAGCTCACACGGGGAGGGCTGTCCCTGCGGCAGGACAGCAGGTAGCACTTTGACACAGTCTCAGCACCACTACTTGGGTCTGCTGTGAGCACGGCAGGGGGACCCCGGGGCTGCTCCGTCCCACAGTGCTGCTCCAGCACAAGGCAGCAGCATCCAGCTCACTGGGCTCCCTGCACCGCGTGAGACGTGCGAGTGCAACGAAGCAGGCAGGGCTGGAAGGCCCTCCTGCACTTTGTGGCAGGCTGTTCTCTGAGATGCTGCGACAGCGCTTCAACAAGCACGCTCCCTGTCACTCGGGCACTGCTGTGAAAGCTTCCCAGCGGGGCCCGCAGCCAGGCCTCCGTCCCCCAAGTCAGGGCAGGCGGGAGCAGCGGCTGCTACAGCATGGCCAGCCCTTCCCTTCCCCTCCCTTCCCCCCACACAGCCGCCCCCACCCTCCAGGAGCTATCACAAATCCCCAGGCTGCTCCGACTGCCAGCTGACATAACTGTTTAGTCAGCAAGCAGGCAGAGCAGAGGCCGGCCCCCTCCATCCTTCCCCGGCTTTTTCCCGTGGTACTTTCCCCGCTGCCTGCCTGCAGAAACAATCTCTGTCCCTCCACGATGAAGCGTTCTGGAAAGTCGGTCTCACTTCACCCGCGGCCCCTAAAGATATGGGTTTTTCCTGCTGTCTCCGCCTTGGTGCTGTATGTGACCCGCATCCAGCCCCCCCAGCACAAGGAGATCCAGCGTGAGGGCCACTGCCAGCACCACTTCCTCCATTTGCTGCGAGAACGTGGCCAGCCGGCCCTGCACCGCGCAGGGGAAGTGCAGCCTAACAGGCAGGCCCCAGGCTCCAAGTGTTCATCCTCCTCCTCTCCCCGAGGCGACTTACAGGCTTCACGGAGACTGAGCGACCACCTTCACAGCAGAGATGTGCGATCCTGGCCAGCACAAGGGCAGCACGACCAGTGGTCTCTGCCTGCCTACGCAGAGTAGCCAGTGCAGGTGGGTAACTGTACCTCTCCGAACCAAAAGGAGATCGTATCCCAGGCAAGGCTGGAAAAACAAAAAGCCCAGGCAAAAGGTAAGGGCTCAGTGCGAGATTATGCACTGCCACGGATGGTGGCTGTTCCTCCAGCCCTCTCAGTAGGAGTGGTGGGCTCTGACTCGTTGGACACCATGTCCTTGCAACGCTCCATGAACAGCCACCTAACTGACACCGTGTACAAAAAACGGTTCTCAACTGAAAACCTTGCAGTGGGTCATCCCACCTCTCCTGCGCCATTCCGCTTGGACACCTACACGCCCTGCAACACGGTGTCCCTTGTCAGACTGAGGGAACCGATGTCGGCTCATTTTTCAAAGATCTTTGTTTTTCAGGTGTAACTAGGGGAGATTAAAGGTGTTACGATGCTACCCATAGTTTGTACAGAAACAGGGTGATCAATACTGAAATATTACCTGCGCTGACATTCCCAAACCAAAATGACACCTGGCTTGTATACACAAGTCTATTTCACTGATAACGCGTTCGGCCTCCACTTTCCTCCTCTCTTAAGAAATACACACATCCTCTTTTTCATATTTCCTCCCAGCTGGGTATCACAATTCATCTGATTTCTGAACTATAGAACAACTGAGAAAAGAGTTAGTGACCTGTCTCAGTTTCTTGTATTTTGAGCATAAGGAATTTCTGAAAGAAGTAAACACCTCTGCAAACAGTCTCCGAATAATTAAGCCATGATGAAGACTGAAATTCCCTGGAGAAGAAAACCACTTCAAGTCCTGAACTCCTTAATTCACTCTTTCATGCTTCAGCGCTGAAACATCACATTCTACACCACGCTGCCTGCTGCCAAGAGATAGACAGCTGCAACACGTAGACGCAAAAAGGAGGTGTCTCTTGGCTGGAGTTTGAGCCTTCTGCAGGTCGTCCTGTTTTACACGCTACTCCCTGAAAAAGCTGTAACTTCAGAAATCTGAAAACAAACGGACTGTTTGGGACTGATGACGGCTGCTGACTGAGCCCGTATCCAGCGCGTATACACCACAGAGCCCCTTCACAGTCCACATTCATTCGCAATATGACAGTTTTCTTGGAAATGTGCTGTTGCAGCATTTCCTTGTGCCTTTAACATAAATGTATTCCTCGTAAGAGAAGTTTGGGCACGCTGATAAAATCTCTGTCAGTCCTTAGTGTTAATTCAGCTTCGCTGGTACAATCCCTCTGCAGTGAGTGATACCTCTGCTCCTGATACTCTGCACAAACTGACTTCCCCCACTAAAGACACTGCACTGATGTTGGCAAAGGTGCGTGAGATTTGTACCAGCTCAGCCAGAACAAAACCTGGACCACAATCTGACATGATGAAACACGATTTCCTTACACAATATCAAGCGTAATTAAGAAAGATACTCTCTTAAGATGGAAATTACTCTGGTAGCAGAAAGAACAGCTGAAGACAACACAACTTACAGAACCAAGAGAATTTTTGCACAGCTAATGCAGTAAAGAGCTTTGGCATCAACACGTGGTGAAGTGGGAGGAAGAGACCAGCTTCACAGCTGAAACTCTCCAGCACATTTATGCAAACAGCACGTAGTTCTGCGATTCCTGCACTGAGGGTAAGCACCTCCCAGAAGCTCTTCCCCTTTCTCCAGCTGCTCATTCCCATACTGGGAAAACCTACAGTTTGCTTCCCTTTTAGCAACCAAAACAAAAGTTTGCAGGGCGTGACTGCTGTAAGACAGAAAAAATGGAAGAGGACTGTCGACTCAGACCATTTCCGTGATTTCACTTCCAGAGGAAAGCCCACAAACACTTGTATCAGCACCTCTGAAGAGGACGCAAGCTAAAGTAACACATGGGCAGGAACGGACAGCCAGAGGTGAGGAGATAAATTACAGAAAACAAAACCAGAAACCCCTCCTTAAGCTGGTTTTGCTGTAGAGTACAAACCGCTTCTTCATGCTATGACGTCTGAGGTCGCTAATTTGACAACACTAGTTTAGTTATCCCAGCAAAGATGCACTAGAAAAGGGAAAGATGGGAGGAAATACCTAAATATCAAAAGAGTCCTAAGAAAAAGGCAGCTTCAAAGAGATAACAAACATCAGGCACAGATCTCTGCTGAGATTGTTCCCTTTGCATTGTTTGTAGTCACATACCTGGAAGAACACTTGCCTTGAAGTGGTGTGGGGGGGGAAGCATTAAACACAAGCAGTGTTAAATGCAATCTTTGAAGGCAAATACCACAACGTACCTGAAAGACAGGGCCAAGTGGGAAAAGAGAAGGGGCAAGACAGGGGAAAGTGACTGTATTCACATAAGCCTTCAGTACTTTATGTTACCACGGTATGAAGATGACTATGAACTGATAGCAACCACGGAGTGGATGCTCACATTTACCCTCAGTGAAGCTGGAAGCCACAGTGAAGATAAGAATATACTAAAATTAAAAATGAAGCACCTTCCAGATTTTTTTTTTTTTTTTTTTTTTAAGGACTGTGCAGTTCTTTCCACACTGCAACTCCAAGCCACTAAAGATTTAAGCCCAGCAAGAGAAACAGAGCAGATGCAGTTCCTATAGACCAAGACAAATACAACAGACATAGCTAATGATCCCCCACCCATGGAGCAGAGCCTGGATTAGGCTCTGTGAGCAGGAATTAATCAACCCAGCAGCAGAGCTGCATGGATTCCGGGATCCATTCTAGTAAGCAACGCTTTCTGGTTCATCTAAGGTTGATCTGAAACCCCAGTAAAGACACACTGGCAAAAAAACATTCCCCTTGGTCCTTCCACTTTTCCTCCTGCCCCTGTGGCCATTTCGGTGGTATGAGCATTGACCTTTTTAACGTTAGTTGCGTGATCATTTTGAATCTCTTGATCCAGGTGAAACTTGCTTGTCCCTGCCTCCCAAAAGAAAAAAAGTGCCTATCAGCCTCTTAGCCTAATGATGTATTTTAGCTATTTAAGACCTTTAAAATTTAAGATACGTACTCTAAGAAATAAAGGCAATTAAGAAGTGGAGTGACGGTCCCTGGAGGTGTTCAAGAAACACACAGATGTGGCACTGAAGGACACGGGTTAGAAGGCATGGTGGTGATGGGTTATGGTTGGCTGAGATGATCTTACTGTCTTTTCTAACCTGAACGATTCTACGACTCCAAGAAAATAACTCTAATCAAAGCAACATAGATGTGCTCTCCTGTGCAGAAATATACAATGACTTCATATTAGCATTTAGATTTTCCACATTTAACCCCCAGGAGCAGAGAGGGCCTTGCAAAGTATATGCCACGCTACAGTTCCTTGATTCTTATGTGACCCTTTGGATACTACATTTAAATGTAGGATACTAAATGCATACAGCAGCAGCAGAGCACTACAAGACGAGCTTTGAATTCAACAGTCAGAGCTACAAACACAGCCTGATAGTTTAAAAGGACAGCCCCACGCTCCTTTCTCTGAACAGATATGCTAGCTACTTCAAAACACAACATAAATCACAGGGCCCACAGAGTACAGGACTAAGTGCTCAACAGCTTGTTAGAATGGTTTTATATACAGCTACATGAAAAGATTATCATTGTAAGCCAGCATCACGATGAACAGGGTTTCTTATAAGATTGCTGTATTTCATAAGTCTTCAGATGCTTAATAAAGGGAATATGCAACCTAGACAAATTTGATTTCTGGCTGTGAGATGCTTTCTTTACTAAAAGTTTAGAAATCACTATCGTGATCATTCATTTTACCTGCAATGGCATTCCCAGTTCTGGCAAACTGGAATAAAGTCTTTTCACAAACTAAACACAAAGCAAGTTAGCACGCATAATTTGGTACACAGGTTAAGTAAGGTAGAGCTTTAAAAGCCGTGGTTCCCTTTCAGGCTATGTCAGTACTGAAGAATGTGCAGCACTTTACACAGAGAAAAGGGTTAGCATGACCTGATCTCAACCTCTCCTTTTTTACTTTCCACTTGAGAAGTGGCTGCATTTCAGCAGCAGTGCAGGCACCCATCTGCGAAGTGCCCTGGCAGCGATCTAACGTACGTGAACACCACCAGCTCGGTTAGCATCGATGCAAAATTCTTCTGGGTGCAGAAAGTTAAAATGGGCAGGGTCAGCAACATGCAGCAATCCCACAGGTGGACAAGTAGGTTGGGAGATCATCAAAAGAAGGGGATACGACTAGAACAGAAATATAGCAATAACCACTTCAAGGAGAGCAAAGCAATTCCTCCGACAGCTGCTGAGACCATAGAGATGGATGAATCCCAGCTACCACGCCGGGGAAGCAGTGCACCATTTGGACGAGGAAAGCAGGTTAACTTTTGGTGGCAGTACCGCTGGGTTTGGGCAGAGCTCAAAGAAATACCCCCACAGCTGGAAAAAAAACTGTCGCCCTTGTCTCTGGATGAATTCCACTCACTAAAGTTTCAGATGTGCAGGATACGCTTCAGGCTGCCATCTGTAGGAGTAAAAAGATATTTAGTGGAGGGATGCAGGGACGCTTCTCTTAGAAACCAGGAGAGTACGTGGGGAGGAAGGCAGGGAGCAAAGCACCATCTAAACAAGCAGCTCTCGAGTGATCAGGATGGGAGCAACTGAGCCAGATCTTCAGACACCCTCAGCAGTCGGCATCTCCTGTCTGTAACACGCCAGTACTGACAACGCTTCCCCCAAAAAACTGCTGAAGAATCCTGGCAGCACCTGTAAATCTTCAAGCCTGTCCAAGTATATGTCTTACAGAAATAAATATGTAGGCAAATAAAGTACGTTCGGCATGTGTCTGTGATAGATGTTAACAAGGCAAACCATAGCTTTCACAAGTGAACAACGTAATCAAGAGCATGGAACAGCTTCTGCATAATCACTGACACCCAGACGGAGTCTCCAACATGGGAGGAAGGCCTCTGAGGTGATACAGCAGAGATCCACACTGTCCTGATAGCCACAGAGAAGGTCAGCAGTGATCCATTACTCACCACTTCCCACTGCCTTAAATGGTATCAAGCGGAAACATCCAATGGTAGATTTAGAAAGTTGGGTTTCTACCTCCTCTCCAACAAAGCACGTAGCTAAAGTGCAGAGCTCACCACCCAGTGTCTTTGCAGGTTCAATTCTTGAGTCCAAATACTGAACTTCTATAAAAATATACTGGCTCAAGATTCCAGAAGCCAGGAAAACACCAACAACAGGTGTCTCTTTGCCACGCTCTGTCTTGATAAATCCACATCACTTGGCATCCTGAGCTAGAAGGGATCCTGGCCTGACTTGTTCTTAGACACAAACAGGATTCCCTCTCGTTTTCAATTCTGCAGGTGAAAAAACGCAGCGTGACTTACTGCACAGGACCGAAAAACCTTCAGCCAAAGATCCAGGGGCATTTCTTCCAGCAGTAGCACCGGCTCGAAGAGACATTCCCTGCTCTGACCCGAAGTTTCAGTGGAGAAGCAGGTACCAGGAACTGCTCATTCCAGGACAGGGCAGAGCTGGCGAAACGTCGCTGGAACCGCAGCTTCAGCATGATTCAGGTCAAGATGAATTCAGAGGTTACCATACCACAGCTGTCTTCCCTGTCTGACAGCCAGAGGTTACCACACTTGCAGCAGAGACGTGTCCAGCACCAGAGCTGCTCACAACAGAAGTTCAACTCAACTCGGTTCAAGCGCAGCAAACTCTGAGGTGCAACACACGGGAAGTACATCCACCCTTCTGTCTTCTCACCTACACTAACCAAGCCCTTCACCCGAGGCCAGAGCAAGCAGCAGGATGAGAAACCTCCAGAAACACTGAGGTCATTTCTATAGCAAACATTTGCCTAAGGCCCTCACCTAGGCAGCGAGCTCAGGCACTCTTATTCTTCAGAACTTACGTGAAGGACTCCGTGCAGGGATAGTGGTGAGAGACACGTCTGCAGACCACCTCCATCAGAAGAGTCCAGCACAAAGCCAGGCCTCTTGTCGGTACGACCGCAGGCCATATTAACTTGTCGCCTTCAATATGTACCCAGCAGAGTTCAGGTCATGGATTTGTTGGAAGTTCATCACTTATTCACGCTTTTGTGCGAGAGGTCATTGCTGTCAAACCGTCTGCTTTCACAAGCACAAAAGCTCATGTTAAAATGTAAATACTTACAGGTGTTCCACCAGGCACTCAAGATGAAAGTCAGAGCAAATATATTAGCCCTAGCTGTATTTTACCACGCTGCAGTACTTGAAAAGTCATCTGTTTGTGAACCAGGGGTTTTATGTGGGTTCATCTGCCTAGACACGAAGCGTGATCTAATGGTGAAGACACAGGACTGGATATAGAGCATTTGCGTTCTTTTGCTGACTCTGTTACTGTCTCTGCCACCTTCATTAAATGTGTTTTTGTGCCATTGTCTGGATTGAAAAGAACACAAGCAGATGCTTATTCTGTCTCATACAACTGTTGTGACCCTGCGTCATTTCTGCTAATTACTCCAAGAATACCTAAATGACATAGGAAACGTTCATCCAACTTGCAAGTTAACCTGAGTTAACAAAGAGCATCGGCCATATGAAAGAGCACAAAGTCCTTCCAAACACCTGTGCTACGCTGTTTGTTTTTCAAGACAGACTCTCTGCAACTTATTATTACTTTGGCCTTGATGGAGACAGCTTTTTGCACATTCAGCTTTGCAACAAGCCCGGATAGGCTGGCTTACCCTTGTCACCGCACAGCCCTTGTAAGCCATTCAAATACTACTTGTGCACGGGGGTAACACCACAATGTGAGCAGCAGGGCTGAGCTGGCACAGCCCCACTGGGAAAATCAACTCCCCAGCTGTGGGAAGAAGCAAAGCCGACAGAGACAGCAATCACCACGTCACCCTGGAATCCAGTTTCATGTCCAGTCCAGCCTCGTTCTGCGATCGAGCGGCACAGTTCTGGAAAAGCTGGTATCCTGTTCCCTCAGCATTTCAAGCCACACGTTGTGACTTTGGGAACATTACATTGGAAGGAGTCATCCGTGGCCCAAGAGGAACTTGCATTCACTTCACCCATCACAGGAAATTCTGCACCGTGAATCCCACATCAGAGAGGTCAGACTGCTCCACAGCCCCCACACACAGGGCCTTTCACCATCAGGGACTCCTGCTATTAACGCACGAGGAAAGACAGCTACAGTAAACCACACAGTGGTGCGGGTGCCATCTCTGCAACAGCAAAGAGGAGCGGAAGGGAGCTGCCGACAGCAGCATGATTGATGTGCACTCCCCTCCCCTGCTCCGAGTAATGGCAGGAGAGAAAGAGAGCACAGGCAGGACTGCAACCTGCCGTATCTCATTCAGCATCCCGAGGCAAGCCAGATACTTCTCCAGCACAGTATGATGTTTGACAGCATGATCTGCCACAGTATGGCAACTTCTCAGAGACAACACGGGATGGAGGGAAGAAAATGGCATTTTATCCAACAGCACCCAAGTGTTCCCAGCCACGTTCCTCTTAAAAGAAAAAGCAAGCAAACAGGCACACTGCAGACACACACAAACCTCACGCTGATTTTCCTTTCCGCTCCTCGCTTTTGCTAACTTGTTCTACGCATTTCTCCTAACTCTCACTCGCTCGTCCAAAACGTTCCCATCCCTACAGAAAACAGAGGTCTGTTTCGGAGAGCAAAAAAAAAATAAAAAGGAATAAATAAAAGCAGTTATGTTTTTTACGCCCTGCCTTCTCCTCTGACTGCAGCTCCCAGCTGTGCCCCCCGGCCCCCCGCATGCGGTTCAGGCTTTAAGGAGCGCTGGTTCTGCTGACATCAGTGAGGCTCCGGGGGCCATCCCGGCAGCTGCTGCTGCTCCTGTTGGTGGCGGCGAGCCAAGGTGCTGCTCTGCCTTTTGGTGATGTTCCCTCCTGCCTGGCTGCCCCCCTCCCACCCACACACATGTCTCCAGGGTGGGGCGAGGTGGCCACTGACTGCCTCTCTGAGGAGACCTAAGTGAAAAAAAGAGGGGCTTTCATTTCCAGACTCTGGTCCAGAAGCAGTCGGTGCCTTCTGACAGCCACCTCGTGAGGTAAAGGAACGGCAGTCCTCCTTCCTGGATAGCCAAGGCCCACGCTGCCCTTAGGACTTTGCCACCGAAAGGAGAGAAATGCATGCTCTTTCTCTCTGCACTCTCCCCAGAGCCCCGCATCGTACGCCCTGTCTTAAACCAGACCCCATCCTCAGAGGCAGCTGTTCTCCAGCCAAACGCTGACAGCAGAGCAGCAGAGCTCGCCCAAGAGCGCGACGTGTGTGCAAGCCATCTTCCAGCAGCAGCAAAGGGGCCACGCTGCAGCCCTTCTCCTTCCCTCTGCCACTCCCTGCGAAGGCAGCATAAGCTGTGCCAGGGCACCCTTTGGCCCGGCTGACCCCACGGGCACAAGATTTCAGCAGCCAGCCATCCCAGCAGCGGGGAGCATCCCTGTGCTGAGCCGCAGCCAGATTCGGGGAGAAGAAAGGTGGCAGCCAACTTCACGCACGCCCTCGGAGCCTGCAGCTCAGACCCCATGTCAAGATTAGGAAAGTATGCACACAGAGAGAACACATGAGCTGCCCGAGCGCTCGGCTTTAACTCTTGCAAGCACCGCGTGTGGATGGAGCCAGAGTTCAGAGCCACTGCTGTCGCCCTGTTACCTCCATGCCGGCCCCTCTCAGCCCACGAGAGCAGCCACACCGCCTCGAGCTGAGCACTGCTTTCTCAAGTAGGTCAGAAACCGAAGCCAGAGAGACGCGCTCAGAGCTGCAGCTCACATGGGTTAAAGATTCTGGCTTGTGTCACGAATACTTTTTCTGCAAGTTAAACACAGGCCCCAGCCCTGAAACACTTCCCTTCGCTTCGCCCATGCCAGTATTTTGACTTAAATGGAACAACCTCCTTAAGTAGAGTTATATCTATGTTTGAAGTGTCTGCAGGATCAGGGCTTGGCATGATCCATGCCTGCCTCCGACGTACACGCGCACCAGCGAACTGTAAGAATACCTGGAAAGCCACTAGGCTGAGCTGTGTTACGATGGAAGAAAAAGAAGATGGTAAGCCCCTCCACAGCAAACGCTCTGTGTGTGGGGTAGGATGGCTCCTTGGGACAGGACAAGAAGGGATGTCTAAAGGCTACAGCTGGAAGCAAGAGGAGGGACCCCAATCGTTGGTCTGCCTGGGCAAAAGGGAAGCCTCAAAACCAAGCAGGCACATACACCATCATCTCCAGAAACAATTCTAGGTGTCACTTACAATTTCTTAAGTTATTATTCCTTAGAAGAGGTACAACTAATCGCAGCAAAGAAACCTTCTTCAGCCAAGAAACCAAATCATCACCTTCCCCTCACGTACCCCAAGCGCACACAGCAGATACCAGCACGAGTTCCTCTGGAACAAGCCAGTCAAACGCATTCAAATCTTCACGAAGTGCAGCAGGGCAAAACCCATTCCTGTTCCCAGAGCTTATTACAGTAACATGACTAAACATGCTCAGCAGCCCAATGTGATAGGATGCATCCATTTGCTGATGCCAGACGAAGACGCATGTCTCTTACACATGGCACCGCTCTCAGAGGCTGCTTTCAAAAGATGTTTTGAAAAGCGACCTGCTGCGTACATTCTTCACAAGTCATAGTATCACCGGCTGTGCGAGAGTTTGACCTCTACTTGGTACGTGCTGCGGACAAAAATCTGACATCAGCTTATTCCAACCTTAGCAACACCAAAGTGCTCCGACAAAGCTGACAGCAGCAGACTACTACAACGCACCCACATCGCCCCGCACGGACCCCCAGCGTGCCGAAAACACCACTAGTTGAGCGCACGGGCCACGTGTTTTACATGTGGGTTGCTTTAATCCAAGTAAGTAACCCGATTAAAACGGGAGTCTTCTCTGGAGGTCTAATTTCTAGTCGTTTCCATTACTCCATATGCTTTCATGTTGTATAAACATAACAAATGATACATACATCACCGTTGGGGTGACTTAAGAATGCAGTTTAAAGCTACAACGCAAGTCACTCAAGGCAGGAGAATTAGATTACTTTCTGAATGGCAAGAGCCAGCAACCGCCCTTCATTTCACTCTCGGGAACACAATGAGGGGGTGATTCTGTTCCCAGTTTCTTCTTCTAATTTGTGCATTTCAGAATCGTAACATTTGCCATTTCTACATACGGACCTACAGCCAAAATAAAAGAGAAGGACACGGTCTGACCACGATGCTTTAAGTATTAAACTGAAGAGCACTTCTGCCTGTAAACCAATCAACACACCATCTCCCGAATATATACGTGTACTGTCACCTAGAAAACGATCCTGAATCTTTGTCCCTCGTGCAATCCAGGCATTTAATGATGACAGCGTTCTGAATTCTGCCTTGCAGCCAAAGCTCTCTGTCTGCAGGCAGACACCTCACAGCAGCAGTGCAGCTTCCCAGCATGCCTCAACGTTGATATCTGGAAAGCCTCCGCTACGGCGTAAGAAGATAGTTACAATTAAACATTTATACTGAGGTAGTGCCGAGCAGGTCAGTTCCACAGTGTGTTAGGTGGCTTTTCAAAACTCGGTAACTGAATGCTGATCCCTGCCCCGAAGAGTTTACAGTGTAGGAAATCAAAGCATAACACTTGGCATCTGTATACCGGCAGTTAAACAAAGACCACCACCGGTTCACTTTGCGGGTCTCCGGACCAGGCACCTCCTACAAACATCCATTACCAGAAACAGTGGGAATCTTTAGATCAGCAGCCTGGACTTCCCTAGTACGCATCTGCGCTACTGAGCTGGGGCTGAATCAGCCGCTGGGACAGCAAATACGGTGCGCAGTTTGTACGGGGTGCTGACACCTTCTTGCCCAACGTAAATCATTTCTGGCCCAAATGCCTTTTAGCGACCACTCTGAAAAGAAAGCCAGCGAGCACACAAACAGAAGCACTTAGTGCATGCAAGTCACACGGCTGAGGCGGCGCTGGCAAGAAGGGCTGCCAACGCAGCCGGTCACAAGCCAGGCATCAGCAGCTCCTCCTGCACAGGGTCACTTGAGGCTCCCGGCTGACCCCAGGCAGGCACCAGCACACATTGGCCATTGGGCCGACCGCAGTCCCAGGCGAGCCTGTGCCGTTCCAAATCTACTGACCCACATCTTTTCCTTCGGAGATCGAGAGTTACGCAAAGGTGTAAATAAAAACTCTGCCCCAAAAACATGCAGGAGCCATCTGCCCCGGAGCCATCCTCAGGGAAAATTCTCTGCATTCCCCTTTTCCTGGGGTGAAGGATAGGCCTGGGAGGGACAAGCCTCCTCCCTCTCATCAGAGGGAATGCATTCACAACAGCTAAAGAATAGCCTCTACAATTTAGAATAGGGATGCCAGTGCCCGTGCTGTTTCAGTGACGTTCAAACACACGACAGAGTTTCATCAAATAGGTTATTATAGCTCAAAAGTCAGTTTGTTGTTTATCAAACAAGGCCCTAAAATAGATGCACTGATTTTCTAAGTACACCTGTAGGAATTTCGAGCACCAGAAAAATACAAAGGCACTACTAGCGTTTCAGATTTTTAAAGCTTCCTGGAATCTTTCATGCTATGAATGCTCAAGAGCTTTCAGTCGTATATACCCCACGTAAAATCTTCACCCAGTAGCATCCAAAATAATTTTGCTGTCAATTCGAATGGAGCCACTTTTTCCACCTCTACATGCTATTTACACACCTACTGATTTATTAAACGCGTCCAAGCAGCCAGCATGAGACACAACCTGTGCTCGGCTTGGCCCCGTTGTAGGTTCTACCAACACCTCAACTTTCATTTGCTGACCACTGAGCGTTTCGGATGAGAAACCTTACCGCTTAACCCCATCCTTCTTTTTTTTTTTTTTTTCTTACTTCCTTGGGAACCATGGAAAATCCTCAGTCACTAGATTTAAAGAGCTTACACGTTCCACGAGCTTTGAAAGCAGAGACTGAGAATGGCTCTGAGACCTGTTCCACAAGCAGCCTAGGACCACAGTTTTGAAACTTACTTGAAAACGGCTAAGATTTACTGACACCAGATTGAAGAAGAACCATTGATATCTGCAGCTGTTAGAAAAAGAGACCAAAAGAAATACATCCTCCAAGTCGACTAAATGCAAGGCGCAAGTTGCATCTTCACTGAGAAACACTTGGCTTTGCACTCACCCTTCTTCCCCTGGAAAGCACAGTTTAAACTCATAAAAGGGAGCCCTTAGTCACACAGCTACCTCTCTCCCACAGCATGCAGGTCCACTTTCTGTACCTGCAACACTTCATCTGAAAAGCAACCCCCACCTGTAGCTTTCCTTCCTCCTGTCCAAAAGCATCACGACCTATCGACTACAAAAGATTAGCATTACACTACGAGTTATCGATGTGAACATCAACTCAGGATATCTGAGTTGGAGATAAGGAGGGGACAAAGCTGGCAAGCAACGCACAGGACGCCACAGCCACCTGTTGTCCTCAGTACACACACACGCAACTGCATCACCATCAGAAAAAGAAACGCACACCCAGAGGAAGAACAGCACACTGGTATTCACGTCCTGGTGCTTCACATCTGCTGAGAGATAGTGAATTTAATCTGATGATCGCTGTAGTGAACAAGGAACTTAAACTAGGCTCTTTCCCCTGCCCAAAGCTGCAAGTGGTCCAAATTAAAAGTGACGTTGTTCCCTAAAGGAATTAAAAGGAAGTACTGCTGCTTAATGTGCAAAATACGAAGCGGCTCTCCCTCGTCCAAACAGCAGCAATAGCAGTGTGAAGGAGCACGGCCTCAACACAGGAATGGAATTTATTGCTGTGATGCAAGTACTCGGAGCAGAACACTCCCAGGCACTGACACATCTGCACACTGACATCACCTGCTGTATGGAACGGGACTCACAGGGGCTCTCGCTCAAACCAGCTAATCGCACGCGATAAAAGCAAAGGCAGCCGTGCTTCAACATCAGCACTCCGCTCCCCTCATCTTCAGGGAGCAGGCATACACCTGAATTAACAGAAAGGAAAGTTTGTCAGTGGTTGATCATCCTGTTTTTGCAGGATGAATGACGCTGACAACCCTACAACAGCTACAAGTTTGCGCTGTACCAAGGGATGTGCTACCGCACCTGTTAAAATCTCCCCCAGAAGATGACAACTGGAGAAGTATTACATCTAGCAGGGACTGACGCCTCCACTATTAACCACAAAACTACATTAATCTTCAGAGGCAACTTAGCAAGTCATGCATGCACACCAGCACAGAAGACATCTCTCAAGCTCTTAACCTTACACTTTTAAAAGTCAGAATTTCATTTTTCCAAGCCAACAGCAATTGCACTTATCAAGTCCTTCGGCCACAGTGCGAAAGCAGCTCGCCCAACACTTTCTGAGGGCTCTACACAAAGTAACATCCCTTGTGCAAACTGATCTTCACAGAAACACCGGACACCAGGACCAGGGGATGCCTTCTTCAAAGGCAAAAGGATCTATCGAGAACCTAACATCAAACACATGAGATTAAAAAAAATTAAACACAAAATGATTTATATATATATATATATATATATATATTTTTTTTTTTTTTTTTTTTTGACAAGGATGGTGAGATGCAGGAAAACGGTGGAATTACAAAGTTGCATTCCAGGTGCAGCAAAAGAGAAGGCAATCAAGGCTTTAAAGGCCTCTGTCCCTAATGGTCCTCGGAATACCTGTTTCATCCCAGGAGCCTAACAACGCCCCTGGGGGATTCTGGCAGCTTTTCTTTTCCCTTGCTCTAGCATCTCCGTGGATGGCCAGGGCTCCTCAGGTGAATCCTGCTGTTAAAACAGCTGCCTTTCTCTGCATCTTTAAAGAGGCATTCAGAGTCCCTTAGCATTACTTAGTTGAATCACTCTGAATAAACAGTCTCCACCCATCAACTCCTTCTTTTGTGTAAAGCACCTATTCAAAGGCAGCCACCTTTATTGATTGCTAGGCTGGCCAACCTGAAAGCAGAAATACCACTATTAAAAAAAAAAAAAAAAAAAAAAAAAAAAAAAAAAACACAACAGGATACAGCAGAGCACCTGTGTCATTTCTAAAGGAAGCACAGGTCCAGGTGTTGCTCAGTCGCACCAGACAATTCATCTCTGACTGCAGCAAATATCTGTGACACAGCTGTGAGCACAGTATCCCACTGACTCTTCCCCCTTTTGTCCAGGCCCTTTTGCTCGTTCTGACCCTTTCCCACTGTTGCAAGAGAGCAGCACAAGACAAACCAGCCATCCAGCCCCAGTCCGCAGCATATGCCCCAACTGGCAATTAATGGCACTTGTAACTACATTTCATCACAAAACATTAGCAGGAGCTCTGAGCAAGTTCTGTCACCCTGCTGGGAGTGAAACGTGAAGAGGAAGGAGAATGGGATGCTCTGGTACTGCGGGCCCACACTCACAGCCGTGTCCGTGGCCCTGAGGGCAGCGATAGGGACAGCCAGAGGGGAGGGAAGGACTTCAGGTGGGAAAATGCCACAGCTGGCAGACATCAAAGGTGAGCCACCCAAGTTCCTGCACTGAAAAGCAAAGAGGCAACTTGCGCTCCTGAAATTCCTGTTCAGAAGTACCCCAGAGCCAGACCAGCGCTTCCCATCCCAACCTCACCTATTTTCATCTGTAATCGAACACTGATAACCAAACCTGACCTGGCAAAGCTCTCCAAGCCCCAGGCCCTTCCCAACCTTACACAGGCAGCTCGCTTTTCGGAAACACTGCTCTCTGGTGATGCACTGAGGGTACCCAAGCCCTGCCTGTAGAGATGCTTCTAAATGGAAGGCAGGGGGGGGGGGGGGGGGGGGGGGGGGGGGGGGAGAGCTCCCACAGCTGTTGCTTTATGTAGGATGTTAAAAACCAACTAACGCACACAGAAAGGATTCCTCTTACACCTCCCCAAAGAAAACCTGCGTTAACTTCCGAACAACAGCTTGGCAAGTCAGATGCCCCACCTCGCAGCAAGCAACACTGTCTGTCACCTCTAAAGGCAACTCTTCTCCCCCCCCCACCCCCCCCCCCCACCCCTTCCAGGGTTTGCTTTTGCTCCTCCAGATGCTTCTCCAGAGAGTTACAGGGTACCTGCGCACCACATCCACGACGAAGCAGCGCTCAGAGGAACGTGAAACAACCCCTGGCTCCTTTCCAACGTCCCGGACGCTCTTGAAGAAAGCGCATTTTAAAGCTGCGATCCCGCGTTTCGCTCGGATTCAGAAAGGAAGCAAAAGGAAAAAAAAAAAAAAAAAAAAAAAGACACGGAGCAACAGGCGTTCCCACCGCCGCTGGGAGAACCGCACGCAGCGCTGCCGTGCCCCTGCAAGGACAACTGAGTCCCAGACAGAAAGCACCAGGCCGGTGAGGTGGCTGGCTCACACTGCTAGCACGGCCCAACTGCGCGCTCGTTTTACGACAGCCTTTATTGCACTGGAAGCGGCAGGCATGATTTCACACGTTGCAAGAGCGTACACCTAGAACAGACTTCCAAACTCAGGCATCATCCATCAAAAAGCTACAAGGGGCTTTTTCCGCACACACACACACACACACACACACGAGCTGAGCCTAACAGGATTTACTTGTTTTCTGCCCGTTCCTGGGGAGCCTACACAGTCCCTGCAGGCTGCTATCCAACATGCATCAGATGCTCCTGGAGAAGCGTGCAGCAGATAACTCCGCAAGGACATTTGCAAAGGGCAGAGAGAGCCCAATCCTGGTCACATTTAGGCACACTGGAGGAGGGTGGAATTACTTCTGCGCTCGGACAACCTGACTGCTCGACGCAGTTCTCTGGAAAGCTTTCTTCTAAGTAATTTCTGTCCCACGTTTTACTATCGAAAATTCGTATTTGAAGTCAATCAAAAGAAGAAACAACACCGCAACTTAAAAAGTGAATCCCTTACAAAAACACTCAGGTTAATTTTAGCATCCTTCTGTTTAGCTGCTTAGCAACACTTATCCTATGACCTTCTAAGCACCACCTACTTTTACGAGGGATAATGAATATAACGAAAGGGATTTATCTATACGTTTTTAATCTATACAATGTAAGTACACGGACAGGTTATACTTAAATAAGAAATCTGACTGAAAGCAATCCAAGCCGTGTTTCTGCCCAAGAAGAAACTTCTGCTGGCTGAAGCCAAGCTATTGTTACGGTTGCACTGCAACTCCAATGCAGACGAAGTGATAACATCCTTAAGGACTGAGAGAAGCACGGCGGTGTCTGTCTGGCTTGGGAAACACTGCACTTGCCTTTGGTACCGAAGAAGATTACGGATATTACTCAAAGATCATTAAGACACTTGGCTTGCCCAGTTTTGAAACGTCAAGCCGCTCCTGCACCCTCAGAATCACAACACGAAGGGCAGAGGGGCAGCGTGTGTTGCAAGGTATTAAGAACGGCTGCACAACCTGCAGGAGCTGAGTCAGAGCGCGATGTTCCACAGCTCCAACACCCGCAAAGCCCAGCTCTGGGTGAGGGCAAAAAAAAAAAAAAAAAGCCAGCAGACACCCTGCTGTTTTCTGCCTTAAAACACGTATTTTTTAGGGTCAGCAGTTATCGAAGGCGATGTGAAACGGAGGGGCTAGGAAAACAGTCACTACTGGCAGACAAACAGCAGTTTGACAACTACCAGCTTCCTGTGAAGGAGAAGTTTGCTGCGCCGTACCCAAAGGACGGCGTGTTTCCAACCACCGAGGCAGTGCCGCCCAGGGGTGGGATGCCAGCAGCAGGAAGGTGGGGCAGCCAAGGGGCTGCATCCCACCAGCAGGTGAGGGCAGCCGCGCTCCCTGGGCTGACGGGATGATGGGCTCCCGCTGTTCCTGGGTTTCTAACAAACAAAAGGGCCCATTCTTCCCTGGATGTACCTAACTCCCGTTAAGGCAAACAGGCATTGTGCAGGCACACCAAGAGTAAGACCGTATACCCCTAAGTCTTCAAAGGGAAAATTAGAACCTAAAACAAATATGGCTGGCCTGACCCTGAGTCACTGCATCCCTCTCACTCACACTGACCCGGCGGAAAACAGGAACTGCGGTAACAAAACGCAGGGCTCGTTTCAGCCCTCGACGCGAGCCTCAGCCACCCTAACAGCTGTGTGCTGCGCGCTGCAGGGTGACAAGACGGCGTTAGTTAGCAACTGCTCCTGTTGTTAATAAGCAGATTTTGTTTTTTCCCCCCCAAGGCAGAGCGCTGGAATGGCAGCGCGCACCAACTGCGTGCCGCCCCAAACTCGGCGGTGGGACTCCGTTCTCGACACCGAGCGTGGCGAGGTGCTTCATCTACACCAGGTGAAAAGAAGGAGTTGGGATGGGACTGCTTTTTCCCCCCACTTCCCCCCCCCCCCGAGTTCAGCTTGCCGCGGACAGGATGCTGGCGGCCCCGGGCAGCAGCGGGGCATCAGCGGCTGGGCCTGGTGGTCTGAGGAGGGCTCTGCTCCCCCAGCCAGGGTGCAGCTGAGAGGTGGGACGAGGGAAAGTTTAGAAAAGAAGAAATAAAAAAAACTACGGAAAGGATAAAAAAAAAAAAAAAAAAAAGGAGCCGCGTGCGTGCAGAGGGGAGGCGGAGGGAGAAGCACAGGGAGAAGAAGCCAGAGGAAACTTATCTGCGACATGACAAAGTTCAATCCACCGCCCTCCCTCCTCTGCTCGCCGAAAAAAAAAAAAAAAAAAGAAAAAAAAAAAAAAAAACCAACCCAGTTGCAGCATCTCGCTGCCCGCGGCCCTACTCTGCCCGACAACAGCACGGCCCCCCCCCCACGCCGGGGCTCGGCACGGGACCCCCCCCCGTGTCCCACAACGCGTGGCTGCGGGGACACCGTGGGAGGGCGGAGTGGGGCGGAGTGGGGGGGGGGGGGGGGGAGGGCTGCCCCAAAACTTTGTCTC